>CAXKWD010000005.1:101173647-111173647 GCA_964059195.1 Ectobius pallidus
TACTACTACTACTACTACTACTACTACTACTACTACTACTACTACTACTACTACTACTACTACTACTACTACTACTACTACTACTACTACTACTACTACTACTACTACTACTACTACTACTACTACTACTACTACTACTACTACTACTACTACTACTACTACTACTACTACTACTACTACTACTACTACTACTACTACTACTACTACTACTACTACTACTACTACTACTACTACTACTACTACTACTACTACTACTACTACTACTACTACTACTACTACTACTACTACTACTACTACTACTACTACTACTACTACTACTACTACTACTACTACTACTACTACTACTACTACTACTACTACTACTACTACTACTACTACTACTACTACTACTACTACTACTACTACTACTACTACTACTACTACTACTACTACTACTACTACTACTACTACTACTACTACTACTACTACTACTACTACTACTACTACTACTACTACTACTACTACTACTACTATACTACTACTACTACTACTACTACTACTACTACTACTACTACTACTACTACTACTACTACTACTACTACTACTACTACTACTACTACTACTACTACTACTACTACTACTACTACTACTACTACTACTACTACTACTACTACTACTACTACTACTACTACTACTACTACTACTACTACTACTACTACTACTACTACTACTACTACTACTACTACTACTACTACTACTACTACTACTACTACTACTACTACTACTACTACTACTACTACTACTACTACTACTACTACTACTACTACTACTACTACTATACTACTACTACTACTACTACTACTACTACTACTACTACTACTACTACTACTACTACTATACTACTACTACTACTACTACTACTACTACTACTACTACTACTACTACTACTACTACTACTACTACTACTACTACTACTACTACTACTACTACTACTACTACTACTACTACTACTACTACTACTACTACTACTACTACTACTACTACTACTACTACTACTACTACTAACTACTACTACTACTACTACTACTACTATACTACTACTACTACTACTACTACACTACTACTACTACTACTACTACTACTACTACTACTACTACTACTACTACTACTACTACTACTACTACTACTACTACTACTACTACTACTAACTACTACTACTACTACTACTACTACTACTACTACTACTACTACTACTACTACTACTACTACTACTACTACTACTACTACTACTACTACTACTACTTACTACTACTACTACTACTACTACTACTACTACTACTACTACTACTACTACTACTACTACTACTACTACTACTACTACTACTACTACTACTACTACTACTACTACTACTACTACTACTACTACTACTACTACTACTACTACTACTACTACTACTACTACTACTACTACTACTACTACTACTACTACTACTACTACTACTACTACTACTACTACTACTACTACTACTACTACTACTACTACTACTACTACTACTACTACTACTACTACTACTACTACTACTACTACTACTACTACTACTACTACTACTACTACTACTACTACTACTACTACTACTACTACTACTACTACTACTACTACTACTACTACTACTACTACTACTACTACTACTACTACTACTACTACTACTACTACTACTACTACTACTACTACTACTACTACTACTACTACTACTACTACTACTACTACTACTACTACTACTACTACTACTACTACTACTACTACTACTACTACTACTTACTACTACTACTACTACTACTACTACTACTACTACTACTACTACTACTACTACTACTACTACTACTACTACTACTACTACTACTACTACTACTACTACTACTACTACTACTACTACTACTACTACTACTACTACTACTACTACTACTACTACTACTACTACTACTACTACTACTACTACTACTACTAACTACTACTACTACTACTACTACTACTACTACTACTACTACTACTACTACTACTACTACTACTACTACTACTACTACTACTACTACTACTACTAACTACTACTACTACTACTACTACTACTACTACTACTACTACTACTACTACTACTACTACTACTACTACTACTACTACTACTACTACTACTACTACTACTACTACCTACTACTACTACTACTACTACTACTACTACTACTACTACTACTACTACTACTACTACTACTACTACTACTACTACTACTACTACTACTACTACTACTACTACTACTACTACTACTACTACTACTACTACTACTACTACTACTACTACTACTACTACTACTACTACTACTACTACTACTACTACTACTACTACTACTACTACTACTACTACTACTACTATACTACTACTACTACTACTACTACTACTACTACTACTACTACTACTACTACTACTACTACTACTACTACTACTACTACTACTACTACTACTACTACTACTATACTACTACTACTACTACTACTACTACTACTACTACTACTACTACTACTACTACTACTACTACTACTACTACTACTACTACTACTACTACTACTACTACTACTACTACTACTACTACTACTACTACTATACTACTACTACTACTACTACTACTACTACTACTACTACTACTACTACTACTACTACTACTACTACTACTACTACTACTACTACTACTACTACTACTACTACTACTACTACTACTACTACTACTACTACTACTACTACTACTACTACTACTACTACTACTACTACTACTACTACTACTACTACTAACTACTACTACTACTACTACTACTACTACTACTACTACTACTACTACTACTACTACTACTACTACTACTACTACTACTACTACTACTACTACTACTACTACTACTACTACTACTACTACTACTACTACTACTACTACTACTACTACTACTACTACTACTACTACTACTACTACTACTACTACTACTACTAACTACTACTACTACTACTACTACTACTACTACTACTACTACTACTACTACTACTACTACTACTACTACTACTACTACTACTACTACTACTACTACTACTACTACTACTACTACTACTACTACTACTACTACTACTACTACTACTACTACTACTACTACTACTACTACTACTACTACTACTACTACTACTACTACTACTACTACTACTACTACTACTACTACTACTACTACTACTACTACTACTACTACTACTACTACTACTACTACTACTACTACTACTACTACTACTACTACTACTACTACTACTACTACTACTACTACTACTACTACTACTACTACTACTACTACTACTACTACTACTACTACTACTACTACTACTACTACTACTACTACTACTACTACTACTACTACTACTACTACTACTACTACTACTACTACTACTACTACTACTACTACTACTACTACTACTACTACTACTACTACTACTACTACTACTACTACTACTACTACTACTACTACTACTACTACTACTACTACTACTACTACTACTACTACTACTACTACTACTACTACTACTACTACTACTACTACTACTACTACTACTACTACTACTACTACTACTACTACTACTACTACTACTACTACTACTACTACTACTACTACTACTACTACTACTACTACTACTACTACTACTACTACTACTACTACTACTACTACTACTACTACTACTACTACTACTACTACTACTACTACTACTACTACTACTACTACTACTACTACTACTACTACTACTACTACTACTACTACTACTACTACTACTACTACTACTACTACTACTACTACTACTACTACTACTACTACTACTACTACTACTACTACTACTACTACTACTACTACTACTACTACTACTACTACTACTACTACTACTACTACTACTACTACTACTACTACTACTACTACTACTACTACTACTACTACTACTACTACTACTACTACTACTACTACTACTACTACTACTACTACTACTACTACTACTACTACTACTACTACTACTACTACTACTACTACTACTACTACTACTACTACTACTACTACTACTACTACTACTACTACTACTACTACTACTACTACTACTACTACTACTACTACTACTACTACTACTACTACTACTACTACTACTACTACTACTACTACTACTACTACTACTACTACTACTACTACTACTACTACTACTACTACTACTACTACTACTACTACTACTACTACTACTACTACTACTACTACTACTACTACTACTACTACTACTACTACTACTACTACTACTACTACTACTACTACTACTACTACTACTACTACTACTACTACTACTACTACTACTACTACTACTACTACTACTACTACTACTACTACTACTACTACTACTACTACTACTACTACTACTACTACTACTACTACTACTACTACTACTACTACTACTACTACTACTACTACTACTACTACTACTACTACTACTACTACTACTACTACTACTACTACTACTACTACTACTACTACTACTACTACTACTACTACTACTACTACTACTACTACTACTACTACTACTACTACTACTACTACTACTACTACTACTACTACTACTACTACTACTACTACTACTACTACTACTACTACTACTACTACTACTACTACTACTACTACTACTACTACTACTACTACTACTACTACTACTACTACTACTACTACTACTACTACTACTACTACTACTACTACTACTACTACTACTACTACTACTACTACTACTACTACTACTACTACTACTACTACTACTACTACTACTACTACTACTACTACTACTACTACTACTACTACTACTACTACTACTACTACTACTACTACTACTACTACTACTACTACTACTACTACTACTACTACTACTACTACTACTACTACTACTACTACTACTACTACTACTACTACTACTACTACTACTACTACTACTACTACTACTACTACTACTACTACTACTACTACTACTACTACTACTACTACTACTACTACTACTACTACTACTACTACTACTACTACTACTACTACTACTACTACTACTACTACTACTACTACTACTACTACTACTACTACTACTACTACTACTACTACTACTACTACTACTACTACTACTACTACTACTACTACTACTACTACTACTACTACTACTACTACTACTACTACTACTACTACTACTACTACTACTACTACTACTACTACTACTACTACTACTACTACTACTACTACTACTACTACTACTACTACTACTACTACTACTACTACTACTACTACTACTACTACTACTACTACTACTACTACTACTACTACTACTACTACTACTACTACTACTACTACTACTACTACTACTACTACTACTACTACTACTACTACTACTACTACTACTACTACTACTACTACTACTACTACTACTACTACTACTACTACTACTACTACTACTACTACTACTACTACTACTACTACTACTACTACTACTACTACTACTACTACTACTACTACTACTACTACTACTACTACTACTACTACTACTACTACTACTACTACTACTACTACTACTACTACTACTACTACTACTACTACTACTACTACTACTACTACTACTACTACTACTACTACTACTACTACTACTACTACTACTACTACTACTACTACTACTACTACTACTACTACTACTACTACTACTACTACTACTACTACTACTACTACTACTACTACTACTACTACTACTACTACTACTACTACTACTACTACTACTACTACTACTACTACTACTACTACTACTACTACTACTACTACTACTACTACTACTACTACTACTACTACTACTACTACTACTACTACTACTACTACTACTACTACTACTACTACTACTACTACTACTACTACTACTACTACTACTACTACTACTACTACTACTACTACTACTACTACTACTACTACTACTACTACTACTACTACTACTACTACTACTACTACTACTACTACTACTACTACTACTACTACTACTACTACTACTACTACTACTACTACTACTACTACTACTACTACTACTACTACTACTACTACTACTACTACTACTACTACTACTACTACTACTACTACTACTACTACTACTACTACTACTACTACTACTACTACTACTACTACTACTACTACTACTACTACTACTACTACTACTACTACTACTACTACTACTACTACTACTACTACTACTACTACTACTACTACTACTACTACTACTACTACTACTACTACTACTACTACTACTACTACTACTACTACTACTACTACTACTACTACTACTACTACTACTACTACTACTACTACTACTACTACTACTACTACTACTACTACTACTACTACTACTACTACTACTACTACTACTACTACTACTACTACTACTACTACTACTACTACTACTACTACTACTACTACTACTACTACTACTACTACTACTACTACTACTACTACTACTACTACTACTACTACTACTACTACTACTACTACTACTACTACTACTACTACTACTACTACTACTACTACTACTACTACTACTACTACTACTACTACTACTACTACTACTACTACTACTACTACTACTACTACTACTACTACTACTACTACTACTACTACTACTACTACTACTACTACTACTACTACTACTACTACTACTACTACTACTACTACTACTACTACTACTACTACTACTACTACTACTACTACTACTACTACTACTACTACTACTACTACTACTACTACTACTACTACTACTACTACTACTACTACTACTACTACTACTACTACTACTACTACTACTACTACTACTACTACTACTACTACTACTACTACTACTACTACTACTACTACTACTACTACTACTACTACTACTACTACTACTACTACTACTACTACTACTACTACTACTACTACTACTACTACTACTACTACTACTACTACTACTACTACTACTACTACTACTACTACTACTACTACTACTACTACTACTACTACTACTACTACTACTACTACTACTACTACTACTACTACTACTACTACTACTACTACTACTACTACTACTACTACTACTACTACTACTACTACTACTACTACTACTACTACTACTACTACTACTACTACTACTACTACTACTACTACTACTACTACTACTACTACTACTACTACTACTACTACTACTACTACTACTACTACTACTACTACTACTACTACTACTACTACTACTACTACTACTACTACTACTACTACTACTACTACTACTACTACTACTACTACTACTACTACTACTACTACTACTACTACTACTACTACTACTACTACTACTACTACTACTACTACTACTACTACTACTACTACTACTACTACTACTACTACTACTACTACTACTACTACTACTACTACTACTACTACTACTACTACTACTACTACTACTACTACTACTACTACTACTACTACTACTACTACTACTACTACTACTACTACTACTACTACTACTACTACTACTACTACTACTACTACTACTACTACTACTACTACTACTACTACTACTACTACTACTACTACTACTACTACTACTACTACTTTGAAATCTGGTCAACGTGCAATTCAATGGCTGGTTGGTGGACAGGAAGAATGTGGTATTTGGTTTTACAAGGCTTTACTCTCAGTTCTTAGAAAAATCTTTGCTAAGACTTAACTGATACAGAATTGAACTTACATTGTATGCCATCCATATCCAGACTATGAGAGCTGCTGTCACTGATTGAAGCTGCAAGAAAACATATTAATCCATATCAGTAAGTATGACACTAATTATTCTCCTCAAAGCTTTGGGACAACTCACAAATTTATCTCAATATACAACAAGAATTACTTAAGCATGCTAAATGTGTTATAAATATATCCATGTAACACTGTCAGGTTAATTGGCAAAACTTGTAACTCCAGATATAACAATTTTAGAGCAAAAAAAAAAAAAATCTAGAAATATTTCTAGATATTTCTATTAATATTATATCAATTTCATTTTTTCAGCATTAAATTGTCTGTCAAGTTATGAAAACTACAATAAGGTGTCCTAATTATGATTTAAAAGTTGTAATTTATTATTAGAACGGAGAAAAAATACATGGTCTGCTAACATTAATCCATACATGTATATAAGGCTTTCTGTTCAGATGTGTTACAATATTATCCAATAAAGAATAATATGAAGATGTTATAGGGTTTCAATCTTTAAATACAAATAAAGCTACAAAATTGTATCTGCAGTTCTTTATCAATTGTCTACTAACTCAATTTTAACTTACCAGATGGTCCAAAAATAACAAAATTAACTAACATTAGAGTTATGACTTACGAGGGATTGTTCATTAAGCAAACATTATGTAAAGCATCGTTCACCAAGATCTTGTACAGCACTGTTCTCATCTTCTATACTGGAGGCATGTTCCAATGAAATATCAGTCAAATTATATAGGTTTACCAGTAAACCATGTCTTGATAAATAAAATATTACAGATTTATTAATTTGCCAGGTGGGTCTTTTTCAGAGCAGTAAAGAGTTGATATATTACTGCAATGCACCTATGTTACAGCTGCAGTTAGATTCAGAGCACTGAGGAATTATGGTGTTGTTAGTAAACTCATGCAAAGCTTTCAACACTTTGCCTCTCTTAATACCATGTAACATGTGTTACATGAATAACCATTACCCCCTCCCCAATCCAAAAGTGAAGTTTCCCTTAATTTGCCACACTTCGTATATATGGCAGACTAATAACAAAATATGTCAAAATTATATTTATAGTAGCTACTGGAATTATATTGTTTTTATACATAAACGTGAATTTTATAGTAAAAATTAGTATATATCAGAGCAATTAATGGAACAGCTCATATAGTTAACAATGCTGCCAAGAAGCACTATGCTAGTTTCTTAATCTTGAACTATCTACAGGTAATTAAATTCATTCATATACAGGTACAATCATACACTCATGTAAGAAATGCTTAAAATATATGCAGATTTCACAGAATATGCTGCCAAAAATTATTAATGATATTTGTATATGATGCACTGATTTGTTGGTTTCTAAAGTATAAGCATTGCAAACGGTTCAACTATTACCCTAAATCTGAATCATATTCAATTATGTTATAGTATTTCAATATCCCTGAATTATCATGCAGATGAAATTGGCTTGCATTGTTGTTTTTATACAAATTACTACATAATGAAATAGATTACATAATATTCTCAAAGAAATATCTTTTTATGTTCCACGTTATAGATCTTATAAACTGCAAAAACAAAAGCAAACAATGACTCCCATAATAATTCTCCTGTTTATAATGTGCTCCATCTATACAATCAATTGCACAAAATGGACAATATAGATATATTTAATTCTAACAAAAAGCGGTTTAAAAGTATCTGTGATCAAAATTTGCAAACTTTAAAATAGTAGTAATTAAAAAAATGATAATTAAAATACTCTCCATGTCATTTTCTTTATTTAAATCTTTCTTTATATATATATATATGACTATTATTTATGGGGAAACTTGAAAAATAAAGTGTATAGGTCAATTTCCCATACATTAGAAGAACTTAAAGACAATATCACAAGAGAGAAATTAACCCTATCTCGGAAGCTGAACTTATGTGCGTGAAAGAAAATTTCCTGAAAAGATGCCAGTGTTGTGCGGATGCAAGAGGAGGACATTTCGAACATCTCTTGTGATGAGGTATGTTCCTGCTAACAGAATTCCTGGTTATTTTCATTGTAAATCCAACTGTAAATGCGAGAACCTGAACCATTACACTGTTCGTGGCTTTATTTGCATAAATATTTCACCCGATCGCTCAGGAGTTAGAGCAGGGGCCGCTGCAATGCAGAAACCCGCATGATTGGCCAACTCTTGCGTGGGACTCACTGTACAAAGCCGATGTTGAAAGTCAAGGAAAAGAGCCTGTTGCTGAGCACATTTATCAAAGAACTTTTAACAACGAGTTTAATTTGCATTTCCATGCTCCTCACAAGGGGAAGGAAAAAGAAAACTACAGCAGGACGAAGAACTGCATCTCGGCAAGGCTGAAAAAGCTCGGGAATGAATGAAAGTGGATACCGAAAAGTCAGCTTCTTATCTACCATACTATGCATTTACTTTTGAATTGGAGAAGTCTTTATCTTTCCCTAGACTGACATGTCAAGTACCTTATTACTAGAGCCCGGATTTCCATGCAAATGCATGTTTTTATATACTTTGGTTAGACTTCTCAAACTTTGTAGTTACTCATTACATGACTTATGGATTCCAAATAACCATATTTTTTCCGTGCATGTTTGCATATTTCGGCCTTTTTATGGCAAAATTCATGCATAATGCATGTTTTGGATTTTTTTGGTTTAATGTAGCATATTCAGACGTTTTTAATGCATATAAACCCTCATTTTCTGGTTTTAGTGCATAATATCAAGTTACCATGCATAACTGTGCATATTGTGAATGTGCCTCCCTAAAATCTTGGCTTTTCAATGAAAAGTAAAATTGTATTATCATTGTTATTTGATTGACTTGGCAACAGAGTCTGCCACCTGCATCAATTTGAGAGTGCAAACCAAGGCTTGTAAACTACAGTATAGTTTCCTGATCTTGAGTGCAAACTACTGTTTACCCTAAATAAACAGTAATATAATACACCAGGCTACAAAAGAAAATGCCGACTCGCCGACCTTCCATTGAAAGAAAACTGCTAAACAGAATGTTCACTGCTTGAATTCGTCAGTCACTTGCCATTGTTGAAGACGTTTAATTGTCTTTAGAATCGTGCTGTGGAGAAATGGGTGTGACAGTTAGGGAAAAACTTAAGAAGGTACTTAGTTCAAATCCTGATCTTAAACATCTGAAAACAGTGAAAGACGCATTATGTGGAAAAAAAATGTACATGACATGGAATTCGATCTCACCCTCAGTCAAATTTCTTCCCTTAAGTAAGCACCTGTTACTTCTTGTGAAGTAGAAATATAATTTTCTACGTTCAAGAATGTCCTAACTGATAAACGCACGAGTTTAAGTGAGAAGAATTTCGAAAAACTCGTTGTTGTATGTTGTTTTAAGAGAAACTGAAATATATTGCAGAACATTGCAGATTTTTGATAGTGCATGTTTCGCCCTTCATTGTGCATATTTGGAGATACGATAGTGCATGAATGCATGCATGTTTTTAAGTTTGATAGTGCATGAAAATCCGGGCTTTACTTATTACAAAGGTAATTTATATGTTTACAATTTTGGTTGTCACAAGCTGTCATCAAACTTAGGATTTATGTACTGTTGGTACGAAGTGACTGGATCTCGATCTCAGGAAATTGGTGCCTGTTTAGTCAAACACATAGAAACAAGAGCACCAGCAATAAAACATGTTGTAATGTACAGTGATACCTGTACAGGTCAGAACAGGAATTGGAAAATCGTCATGACATTAATGAAACTTGTTTTAAGGGAAGACTATACGTTTGAAACCATAGACCAAAAGTTCATGCAAAATGGTCATTCCTATCTCCTAAATGATTGTGATTTTGCCTCAACAGAAAACTACAGCAAGACACAACACATGTTTTCTCTCAATGATTGGTACAATGCTATTGCCAAGTCAAGGGGAAAAATTCCGTTGGTGTGACTGTAATGTAAAACAACAATTTCTTGTCTGTAGAAAACTCGTTGCAGTCAATCACCAAAAGGAGGACCGACAATGACAAACATCCAGTGTCATGGTTAAGGATGCAGAGGATTCAGTACCAAAACAGTGAACCATTCACAATCAAGCCAGCATCTAGAAAAGGACGCCCAGTTTCTAACATAAAGCAGAGAAAGCTGTATGGAAGACCACGGGCTGTTATAACAGAGAAGAAAAATGATATAGAAGACCTTTTTTCCTTCATCCCACTTGTACACTACCACTACTTTGAGAGTCTTCTTACTTCTGATGATGCTGAAGACACTGGGCCACTGATTGGAGATGAAAATATTTAGGTGTAACAAAAATTGTGGTAAATGCAACTGTTTATATCACAAGTGGCGTAACTCCATTTAGGCTATTATACCAGGTATATAACTGAACAAAATTTATTAAAAACTGTGAATTTTAGTTAAAACAAACATTTCTAAACATATCTATGAAAAATAAATATTTAAACATTTACTGCTGAATTTTCTATAACAATCCTAGTAAAACCTTAAATATCTCAAAACAGCAGTAATGTGACTTACACCACTTGGGCTTTAAGGGGCTCATATATATGTTGCTCCAAAACTATTATATTACTTATGTTTTGATCTGTTCCCATCATTGTGTAATTTTCATATTGTATGTGTTTCTTGTTTCTGATTTTTTTTGTTTTGTTTTTTTTTTTTGCTTTTTTTTTGTAATATTACAGCAGTTTAAATATTTTAAATAATACATTAAATATATAATATTAGTGTTATAAAACTGGTGTACTTAATATAAGGGAATACTGTAATTGGGCAATGAGCCTGTTATATTTTCAACATATTAAATAAATAAATAGCATAGATTATAGCTGTATAAGCTAAAAATGGATTACAGCAAAATGACATTCAATTGAAATCCAACAGATAATACATTATGCCAATTTTTTTTTGCATTATTTAGGGAGTGTTTAAACTAAAAATTTATCGCATTAAAAATTTAATCTGGACAAGGTAACTGGTAGCCACACATTTTGATAAAATGCACAATGATAGGAATCTGACCGTATATAAAAATGGACATGCCCATGTCAGGCATGTAAAACAACTCCTGTGGTACAAAATTCCAGCACAGTGCACAGTGCAATCTAAAACGAATCTAGCGGGACAAAACTCATTTTGATACCCAAGGTAAAAATAAGTAAACATAGTTGGATAATACTGTAAACTTGTCCCGATATCATGAATGGACCTTTAAATTTCGGTAATTTGATGTATGACAGCATGACACATACTCAAGTTGAATGAAAGCCTGCTGACTTGGCGCCGAGCATCAGGCTGTTTATTTCTCAATAAATTTCGTCAGTGGATGGTAGCAAGTGTGAACAAGTGGATGATTCTATTCCTACTGGATCGTTTATTCTAAGGTAAGAGGAACTTCTTGATGTAATAATTATACATATTTAGTTATTTTTGTGTCCATAATATTAATTTGTATTCTTCTTGGAAATAATTAAATTTTAATTTTCTGAAAATTGACTTACTTTTTCAAGAAACCAAAAAAATAATAATGACTTCTGCACGTTATTTTTTATTAAAAGCAGAACATTTAATCTGTACACTTCATTAAGGAACCAGTAAAAAAAAATCCCATCTGAAGAAAAATAAGATGCTTATTTAACCAATGTTAAGTAAATGCAAGCACTACATTTATTGTACATTGTATATCCCATTGTTAATTAACCATAAAACCAAACCATCTGCTCAATCCCATCAACGACAAATCTGAGAGGTTCGTTCGTACCCGTCCAACTACATATCCTTGCGATATGACCCTCAAGCTACAGTGCTTCTAATGGAATCTACTACCCATAATTTAATAATTTAATAGCAGATTCCCATTTTTTTTTAAAATAGGAGACTGTCTCTGAGAAATTTATCATTTTTACTATTATATTTATTACTAAAGTTCCTCTTTCTAGCACACAAAGTAGACATACACTCTGTTTCATTATTATTAAAATAATTATAACTTACATATATATAATATCCCCCAAGGAGCCAAAGGCCAAACACGAGCTGGAACAAGATTACAATGAACATAGCTATAAGCCAGGGCAGCATCATGCCACGATTAGTCTTCGCTATTCCAACCACCAGTAAAATGGAGAAAGCAATGAGCATCACAAAGTAGAAGATGAAGAAACCTCCCCAGTGCTGCATTGCTGAAACAAAATGTACTTATTAATGATGATTTCTGGTAAAGCCAAGAGTAAGTTTTCTCAGTAGAATATTATTGATAAAAGGAATACAAGATACAATGATTTGGAGTGGTGGCATAAATGATTTGTTTCTGTATAATCCAATTACTGTTCTTCCAAAAAATGAACGTGTGAAACTTGGAACATTAACTGATATTTTCCAAAATTTGATCTTTTGCTAATTCAGGTTAGTATTTGTATTTATTTTGTATTAACAAGGGAATTGTATGGGATGTCAAAACCTACTCCCAAAATTAGTCTACACAACAGATAGGAACAATATAAAAAAAATCAGCTGCTCAAATTAACTGTAAGCAAATGAGAACTTAATACAAGTAAGAATCAGCTTGAAAAATTTTATGTTGTCATGGTAGCTCAATGGTAGAGCATCAGCGCGTTAAGCTGAAGATCCGTGTTCAAATCCCGGTTATGACATAAAATTTTTCAAGCTGATTCTTACTTGTATTAATATCCCAGACATGGATTTAATGTCTATTTCCTTTCCCTCCACTTAAATGAGAACTTGCCTGTACTCTTGCTTAAGGAAACATGAGTGTCCACTTGGACGGCTCACTCCAAAAGACTGCATGCTGGAACAATGACAAATGGGTAGAGGGGCCAGCAAGGAGAATGCAGCATCCCTAGCTCAATGTAATCCACTAATTCACAGAATTCTTATCACTTTTACACTAAACATTTAGACACTGAGGTGTTCATTGGGCTTCTTAGTTTGTGTCAGTGTTGCATTAGCACTGACAATGCAGTCGGTGCTTTCAATTTTGTGATTAAATTAAAGAGTAATTTGCACCATGTACAGTGAGCCAATTTCAATCAGCCTCTTCATAATAATTTAATTTATTCGACGCCATGTAAGTAATACAGATGTACAACATTGGCTGAGTCATAATCTACAAGCATATGTATAAAATACATTAGTAAAGTTATAAAGAGAGATATATGAATAAGAGAGATACAAAATATTCTAACTAAATATATCAGCTGTCCAAACAGTAAGTACCTTAAATTCTATTTGTCAGATATGAATTAAATACGCTAGTACAACACAACTGGACAAAAAATATACTGATGAAATATGAGCTGACAAAAATTATTTTAAGTTATAATATAATTTGAAACAGAATAAAATGACATTTAATGAAATAAACAAATGAAATGCTTCAGCTCTCCGTAAGATTCAAATTCAGAAAGTCAAGTGCATTAAGTGGCATGCATTCCATCAATAGTTTTTTTTAACTTTATTCTTGAAAGATTTGCCTGTTAATTTTTTTTTTACATTTTCCGGAAGTTTGTTATTTAGAACAACACCCTTGTGGGAAATGCTTTGTAGGCTCTTGGTGAGTCTATGAGTGTTGAGGTGTATTTGATGTGAAGATCTGGGTGTCATGAGGGTGATAATCAAAGTTTCTTTTGAAGTAATTTATATGATCATGAACAAATTTAACTGTTTCTGAGATGTACAGACACGAAACTGGCAGTATTTGTAAATCTCTGAACCTATGTCTCTGCTCGGTGAACGAAGGGGAACTTTTTAAAATTAATCTTAGGACTATTTTCTTCTGTATTTTATATATGAAGTGATCTTTGAAATGGAATACTGACCACTCTTAACCAGACAAAATTCTTTAGGTGTTAAGAAGGCTGACTAACATACTATTCAATGTGCCCATCATTGCCTTCCAAGAGCTGTGTAAGTGACCGAAGGTGGAAAGATAGTTAAGACATGAACTCCCTTCCCCCTCTGCCAATTGTGTAAGGCTGTTTAATATTCTAAACATACGGGATGCACAATTTTTTTATGCACTTGCATTTAATTTGAGCAGATAATGTGTTGTATACATGTCTGTCTGCAAGGTATGTGTCAAAAGTGAGGGTTTATAAGATTCAATACATACATTTGGTTTGGATACAACACTTGTTCAACACCAAGCCATAATTAAACAATAGAATTAAATTTTAAAACCACTACATCTCAAGATAAAATTTTTATTTATCATTCATATTTTCTTTAAGTGAACAGGATGGGACAGGTCCTTCATTAATCCACAAGAGCTTGTTTCCATCCTCATAAAGGAATTTTCATACACATCTTGCAATTATTATTAATGTAGGTTAAATAAGTTTTCTTTCTTGTTTTCCATTACCATCTACTCTCTACAAAGCTCTTTCTGCATATACAAATATTCTGAATTCTACTTTTATTCCATAGTTCCCCTTATTTTATTGACTATATCCATTCTTTTCTTTACTTTATACAGATGTTCCTCTAACCCCAAAAAATGTTCTGGATGCTATTTCTTTCTAATAAACAAAACAACTGTATCACTATGCAATTTCAGAAAATGGAGGGGAAAACATAAAATGCTGACTCTGTCATGTTCGTTAATTCATAGTTAAAACAAGGCAGAGTAAAAATGGTATGTTGAATGTTGTAATATCAATAATTGACTTGCTCTACTGGTACAATACAAATAAACTCAATTTATTGTGTGTCACTTGTAAATTGGAATCACTACCCATATTGATCACAAGATCGCAAGCACTTTTCTTCTAATGGCACACTTCACAAAATCATCTGCTTTATCGAGTTCAGGCTTAGATCTCTTTTTTTTTCTTTGATGCTGTTCATAATAAGCTGGTTTGTTTCATTTCTTTCCTTGCTTTCTCAATGCTCCACTGAAAGATGCCAGTATTGTGATGTTACTTTAACAACATCATTTACAATAACAGTTGGATGTTCTTGCATAAGTTTATTCAAAATGCTCAATACTTTTGTTTTCTCACCACTCCTTAGTGGCTTACCTTTAAAATTCTTTATTTCACATACATTATCGTCCATATGACAATCTATACAGGCCTGCCATGTTTATTAGGGTCAACAACAAACACGCAAACAGATAACTGTTCATAAGTCCAACAGAAGAAAACAAAAACCTAGATACTTGAACACATTTACCTTCAGAATCTATCCTATATGAAGTAACAATGATCTAAAACTATTTTAATTTCATTTAACAAAGTAAAAAAGTTAATAAATCTTCACGGTATATATTACATAACGTGCTTAGGTCTCCCACCGATCACAGCCCAAGTAATGATGTCACAGGCACTATATTTCATTTATTACTTAAGTCTGGTTCTTTAAGCAATTTCTGCTTAAGTAAACTCATTCCACATCTGGATAGTGGAATAATATTCTGTATATTTCCACCCAGAAAATCCGGGGTCATCTTGTAGGACAGATACAAAAAAATAGACTGAAATTTATACAAACTAAAACCATTATAAATGATGGATTCTGATGTCAAGATTATAGATTTAATATCTTGATATATTAAGATGTTAGATACCATTTGCGGGCAAATGTAAGCCCCGAAATAATGCAAATTTCGTAAATAAAACCACAATCGGCATAATCCACGAAATGAAACCTATTTCTGGTATTTTTTTTTCATTTTCCCTTATATGCCGGTAGACCGCCAGCGTGATCTTGTGGTTAGCATTGCTGACTACAGACCCGTTGGCCTGGTTCGATCCCCGGTACCTCCTTGGATTTTTCTGAGGTAGAAAGGTCTGGTAGGGGTCCACTCGGCCTTGTGATTCAAATTGAGGAGCTACTTGATAAAGGAGCGGCTCCAGTCATGAAAACCACCACCATTAACAGCCGTGGGTGTCGGTATGCTGACCACATGCCCCCAATCCTGCCATCTGCCTGTGGTAGATGACTCAGCGGTCGGGTGGTAGGACAAGTCCCTCCAGGGATGTAGCGCCACGGAGTTTAGTTTAGAGTAGGGATGGGTCCTCGATACTTTCGATACCTCGATACTCTCGATACTTGCATGGTATCGGCATCGAACGATACTTCAGAAAACTCGCTCGATACTTTTTCGATACTTTTGTAATTCTGTAATTCTGCAATTAAGTGGGAATGCTAGTATTTTTTAACAAAAGCTTGTAAGTGGACTGTTTAAAAAACTAATTTTAGTTTTAATGTAAAGTTTAAAAATAATTATAGGCTACTGATGATATTAAATTTTGTCTCATTAAATATGCAGACTTAATTAATTTAGTTGGTATTACACAGTTCTCTCAAATTTTAATTTGTAATATACCTATTTATTGAAACTGGAAATGTTGAAGGTATCGAGTATCGAAGTATTGAGTATCGAGGAAAAATCATGTATCGGTATCGAGAAAATGTGGTATCGACCCATCCCTAGTTTAAAGTTTAGTTTTATATGCTGGTATGTGTATCACATGGCTCACACGTCACACACAACAGGAGTATCGTTCTGTTCCATTATGGTGCAACTGTGCTCAGTGATGCCATTTAAAAAAAAAAAGATCGAGGAAGCTTTGTTCCAGTAAGGGTAGCCAACAGTCTTTTTAACTAACTGTAGTTATTTTGCCCTAACCTCTACTACCCATCCTATGATTTATAATAGTGTGATGGTTGGCAACATTTTTGCGATCAATCAGAACAATGAAACAAAAACGAAACTTTTTGAAGTTGTTTTGTAAACATAAATTCTTAGGCTGTTGATAGTTTGGACAGATATATGCTAAAACTATAAATCTTTGATGAAAGTGTATACCGTATTTTACGGACCATAAGACGCACTTATTTACTTTGAAAACAGAGCCTCAAAAGTTGGGTGTGTCTAATGGTCCGAAGTACACCAAACATTTTTAAATTATGGTAAATATTGCCAGAATACCATAGCTATACACAAGGTGTTGTAAAAAATAAGAAAGTTACAAATTTTAACACAGACTGTACATCACTGCACTTGTCACAATCGTAAAATGAGGGTAGCTGCGAAAAGAAAGGAATGGTGAGTTCTTTTACACAAAAGGAGTGTCTTCACCGGGTGGTTTAAATGAATGCAATGACCTCTAAACAGCCTTGTCCCGTTATACTTGCCTTGTGCTGAACTGAGGGTTAGAGGGTGTAAAAGTATTTTCAGTCTTTCATGAGAAATCATCTCAGTTGTTAAAATTTACCCAATGTCACCTGTACAGAAGAGATTTTCCTACAACGCAGGTTTTAAGTTAGAAGTGATTTACACTGATTCCATTGTACAATGTTATAATTTGTTGAAGTGCAATGAAGTGTATTATTCCCTTCAAAATGTTTCGCTTAGAAACACATTAAATTTCTTTTCCTTTAAATTTCCATCCTAAAATTAAGGTGCGTCTTATGGTCCGTAAAATACGGCACCTCGTCTTATCTGAAGGCCATCTTATCTGTAGAAATATACGGCATCTTCATGTTTTCTTCACTACCACAGATGCTCATTGCACCATATCCTTATTTTCCCTGAGTCCTTTTAAATCTCCAATACTGTCTGCTCTCTTTCCCTTTAATTACTACAATTACAATAATATTCCATTGTATTACAGAGCTTCTGTGATGCCTTCAGCCTGTCATCCTCAATTGCAAGAGACATTGAGACGAGGAAGATGTGTGAAAATAAAACACGTATGTGTTATTGGATTCTATATTAAACTTTAGAAGACGGCAATGCTACAGGAATCATTTAGCAGTGAAACACTTAATTATGCAGCAACATTTCATTGGTGCAGGCACTTCAAATTCTAAGGCAACATGCATGTGATTGACAAAGAGCTATCTGTAGGGCCCTGATTTATTGGTGAAATAAAATGGCTGATTTCGGTGTTAACTTCCTTCTATTTCGGTGGGTATTTCGTGAAATAAATTACTTATACTACATTGGGAACATTGCGCAATGATAAACTTTGCTTCTTTATTTACATGAAAACTAACACCCCCTCCCCCCAATTCTATATTCTTCTGCCCTTGCATGAACTGAAGTAACTTTCGATTTAGGCATGATTAGAGTTAATGTTCAAATATAATGACGAGAATTAATATTATCGTAATTTCTACTAAACACCATCAGATAGCCATTTGCAAACAGAAGTGCCAACCATACCAATGTGGATAAAAGACGAAATCTGTTGAATACAAGTAACAAACATTCTACACTCTTCTGCTGTAATCGATCTTAGGCATCACTAACTTGGCAAAGACATAGCAGGAAAGGCGTGTACTCAACAGTACAAACCAGGTCACAGACAATCTTTGCGTAAATTCTGCAATCTTTGTAATCGATCACAAACATCGATATATCGGTAAATCTTCGACAGCCACAGAAACAACAGAAAAAAAAGCATGCTGTTAAGAAATAAAAAATACAGTTCACCAAAACACAATATTGTGATTTTAAGGCACATTTTCGTGCTCATTTCTCACTTTACGGACAGAAGGGGCATATTTCGCACTTATAGACACATTTCGCAGAATCGATTAAATTTCGTGATATTTCGTGGATTCAATTTGGTTCATATTGGTATTTTAAGCATATAAAAGCTAAGGGAGGTCGTTTTATAAAATTTTGCGCTTATCGTTGTTACCAAAAAATACGGCCCATAGCTATCTGGCAGGCCATACAATGCATTTGGATGTCAACATTCTTCTCGGACCACATACTAAGGTGCTACTGAAAAGTGACATTGGCATTTTCACTGAAGAAACTGCAAAAGTCAGCCTTGACAATTTTAACACTTATGCAAAATAAAAGTATGTTCAATTTTACCCAGTTGCAGTGAACAGTAAAAAGTAGCCAATCAATCAACAAAATTGTGAAACTGCATGATGTTCCGAGATCTAGCAATAAATAATAGAGTTGGAAAATACACACAACTTACTAATAACAAAAAACTGACCTGAATATGTTTTGGACATCGGCTATACTACAACTAATGATTACAGGCCTATATCACATGTGCCCTCTTGCGGTCATTGCACAAGCCACATGAAAGTTTGGTTTTCTAGTCCATGTATTCTAATTGCCCGGAGACTGACATGTGGCAGGGGTTATGAACTTCCACAGTTGTTGACAGGATGCAAACTGAATGTTTTCACCAGGGGAGAAAATTTAAAAAAAAAATCAATACTGGTATCTTGTTCAGATGGAGATAATGGATACTCACTATATAGTAAATTCCGAGTTTTGATAAGGCTTTTCATTGATTTTATCACCATACTATTAATATCATCACTTTTTAGCTTTTTAACAAAACATTTGAAGAGAATGAGTTGTTGTTTCAATCTGACGCTCCTTAAGACTTAACTTAATCACTCAAATAATATACAAACAAGATGCAAACTATAGTTTAACAAGCAACAAACATAATTTATCAAATTATTACTGTTATCAAACAGGTTTGTCAACTCAGCATCGAAAAAAATACAATTTCTTACCTATGGTGCGTGGGCAACAAGACCCTTCAAAACTGTGTATTTGTGTTCTGGCAAGAATCAGAATGAATCAGAGAGCAGTCAAAAAGCAGGGACTAAAAGTTCTAAATATGCACATAATTACAGAGTAAGAAGTAAGATATACACACAACTCTGCAACAATAAGTGTTCTTGAACATTATTAGTACACTATTCATTCCACAATGTATTTTCATCCTACTCATTAAGCAAGGAATCTAAATGATATTTAAGTTTTGAGAGTGCATTCGGCATGCCGGCCAACAATAATGTATTTGGACATACTTACAGCCACGAATATCAGCTTCAAACAGGGGATTATACAGTTGTGTTGACTCCCCGCCATTCATCATGTATGCAATCAATGTAATTAAGACTATGCTAACAGCCTGCAAGAAATAAAGTACAGTCTGTTATTTTACACAGTCATGAAACTCAACAAAAGAAATAGCTGTTGAGCGACTGAAGCACCTTTAGCAGTATGCAAGCCAGCAGTGCGAGGCCCAAAGCATAATCTTATGATATGTGCTTTACCTACAAAACTTCTTTAGGTTTTACTTTCATATGTGGTGGACTGTCTGTAAAGTTTTAAAATGTCACATCAAGACTGGCAATGACTTACTCTTATATTTATATAGTGCTAAAACTTTTATTCAAATAAATTCTCTGAAGAATACCGGTAGCTACAAGCTGTCAATCTCAGCCCAGAAAATCAGGCTTCTAGCCCCATGAATAATACTACTTTGAATGAGGTTTAGATAACTGTATGCACATTCCACCAATTCAGGCACTTACTTTACGTTGCAGTAGAAGGTTTGAGAAAGTCATGTGAATGTTTCATAGATTTTAAATATTTTTTACTAAATGGTTCAGCACAAACAGCTGACAGTCTTCCAGAGGGAATGAATGAAACTGAATGGGTTGAGCTCTTTCGATCCATGCATGCACATTCAGTTGGACCCATTGTGCCTCTCTTGAGTGAAAAATTTATCAAGTCCTGTTCAACGGCGGCTCACAGGGTGAAATGACTGAAGTGGCACTTCACCTATATTATTTTAAAATTTTAGTAAAACGAATTTGCTTGAACATATTTTATCTCGTACATGCAAACTTTGTATCTGAGAACATAAGGATGGCCTGGATGCGGCACTATGAAAGAGTATGGTTGCAGCACTGAACAGAACACTTATTATCTCTGGCCATTACCTCAGGCGATGCACTGCCAGACTGGACTGTCAAAAAGCTACTCTCTCTCAAACCTTACACATGTTTAAATAAAGCGATTCTGAAGGGTAACGGGCAATGACCTACTTTGGGTAAAGTGCCCATTCGCATCTTTTCTCAAAAGGAAAAAACCTATTCGAGACCAACCCCACTTTCCACATCCCACCCGACAAGTGTGAATCCACCCTTCAGAGACAGACAGTAACTCAATATTACCTGTTGCCTTGTGAGAAAAACAAGTGAATTTACATTTTTATTCGCGTTTTGTTCAATTTAGTTGATTTACAAATGAATCTAGAAAATGATTGTGTTCATTATTACAGACACTGTTTTCTCAATGCTGTGAAAAAGGATACGAGAGACATTAATATTCAATCGTCCTTACCCCATTATCTCAGCTACATTTTAAAAGTAATTGGTATAGCCAGTACACATAGTTATGTGGCAATATTTTCCTACAAAAACTTTTCTGTTGGGCTTGCCTTTTATTGGGGGTGAAGATGAACGTTTGAAATAACGGGGGATTTGGGGACTTTGCAAACTCAATTCGACCTAACCTACAAGAAATAAGCTAAGATAAATAAAATCACTATCCACATTCAGGAACCGATTTGGCACTTCACTTAGCTCTTCTGAGCTGTGAGCCACCACTGGTCCTGGTTGCATGCAGTGCAATAAAATGAAGAGCAATTGAAAATGTGTGAACATGTTTCATTCTATAGATTTCCAAAGGATTCTGCGAGGTAGGTTTATTATAGACTTACATTAATTATTATTTACATGCCAATGCTTTAACAAGCATTACTGGATTTGCTTGTCATGTCACATAATAAGCGTATTATTATATGGTCAAACAAAAATAAATGTAAGACATTGCTAAAGTAGCAGAAAAGGCACAAAATTTTCACTTACATGCAAGGAAGAACTTCAAGAAGCATGAGAGAGACATACTTACTGCTGTATAAAAGGCAACAGCTCTGCTTCCACTTTTAACATTACTGTTCCAAATTATGGGTGACCAACAGGTTTCTAACACAACCATTGTTGTAAAGCTGTAAAATAAAATGTCTGTAAGAATAATTTATACAAGTTTGGAATTTGAGATTTAGCTTAATACAGTGAACACCGCTTAATGTAATAGTGGATAATAATAACAGTCGGTAATGTTATCACTATTATGACGTTCCGTAAGGATTAATATTAATACACTGAAAAAAATTATGTTTATTGTTCTCAAATATTTAGTTTATGTTATCACATTTTTCTTTTTGCAGCTTTATTTCCAAGTACTGTAGCCTACGTCATTCAAAATTCGTTTTTAAGGGTTTCGTTTCTAAGTCAACTGTATTGTGTTGTACTGGAGGTAGCAATTCTGTTCCCAGCTCACAGGATAACCAGTTCAAGGGGGTGGCATTCCCTAACTTTCTCTTTTAAGCAGTAAAGCATGTTTCACCCCTCAGTTTAGCTGTTGCTATTGATTTGTTAAGGTCACAGTGATGACATGCAGTGATGGTTAGAGTCCGTCTGCTCTATCCTGTCACAAACAAGATGAAAGAGATGGAGATAGTCAAGAACTACCCCCTACTGTAACACAATGCGAAATCCTCGTCAAGGTTAACGGTACACCCACCCTGTTGCAAAAATTCCCGGTGTCCGCCCCCTTCCTTGAACACCATAAACAAGTTTTGATGAACGTTGTGGCAGCACTGGTGCGAGAGAGATGGTGAGTACTTTCATCTCTTTCTTAAATGTTTGTGACAGGATAGAGCAGACAGACTCTAGTGTAAAATGAAAAGACTTGAACACACAGGCGTTAGATGTTTTGCTAAGCAGCGTTCACTACAGGTCAATAAACTTCCAAAAAACACTATGAGTATGAAATGTTGGTTAAACAGAAAATAGAAACAATTAAAAACTTTTTATGGATTGTGAAAATAGTTGTTTGCAGGCTATTATGAGTGGTTGAATGATTCACAGTTACGTATTATCTTGTATATATGAATAAATAGCTTTTAATTCTGTTTTTGTAGTGTATTATCTGATGTATGAATAAATATCCTTCAATTAATTCTTTCGGCTACCCTTATTAGTAATTGGTTAATATTATCAGATTAGCTACGTTCCGAAGTGATCACAATAAGCAACGTGCACTGTATTTAAAAACCCAAATACAGTATGTCATCTGATACTACACTTAACTAATCAATTGTTTTAAGTCAACCAAATGAAACGGTTAGCTGTTGAAGAAGAAACAAACAAACTAGGCTAACATAAAAAGCGAGCAAACAAAATGTTATCAGTGATTATTTTTATTGTAAACATTAATCTTCCCTTAACAGGTGACAGGTGCTAGCATGACTAGATTCGGTAACAAGATCATAGTTAGATCATAGAGTAATTAAGTCCATTAATGTTATGCTAACATACCAAGTAATACAGTACCATAAGGTGAACAACTTTCGAAGTCAAGTCCCCTTATCCCCATCGGGTTCTCCCAGGCAGTGGTGATATTCAAACAGTTTAGCAACCGGTTCTCTTCAGGGTATTTTATGTTGATTCAAAATAGCCTAATATGCTATTTTGTCTTTTCATACTCATACTAAACAACCAGTTCTCATCAGGGTATTTAATGTTGATTCAAAATAGCCTTTTTCTTTTCATACTCATACTAAACTTACCCAGCTTCCTTAAAACATAACCTTACACAACAAAAGAAGACCACAGTCCGTTTTATAATCGAAAGCAAACGGAGCGAGTGTCGAGATGATCGGCCGTGCACAAATAAGAGAGTCTGCCAACTTAACCGCACGCCCACTACCTATGGTAGTAGTCCACCGCTAGCGAACATAAATGGCGTGTTATGGTTCTAGCAAATTCATATATGTATTATCACTTTTGTGGATTGGCGTGAATCTGATCTTGGAAAAAGGCAATCACTCATTGTGAAGCTACCGGTTCGGAGAACCTACAAGATATTTAACAACCGGTTCTCGCGAACCGGTTGAATATCACCACTGCTCCCAGGATGCCTAATGTTCCAGTTTTTAGAAATCTAATCAAATACCCGGTCATTTGAAGTTTCAACATATAATTTTTTATTTTTCTAGCAATGTCAGTCAAGAATTCAGTTCGGGATCTTCAGTAATATTTATGTGAACTTGGTATTACTGGGCTGGATTTGCTAATTCTTACGTTTTCCATTGGCATAAGTATTCTAGGATGTATAGCACAGCTAATGATTTCTTTATAGTTTATTCACTTCACCTAATTGAATTCTAGCCCGTAACGAATTCTACATTTCCCAGATGGCACTGCTTGGGATGAGGTACCAAAATATTAGGAATCTCTATAGCAAGATTTAGATCAGAAATATACACACTAAACTTCACTAAAAGGTATATTTACCCAGGATGATCATTTCAATGGGTCTTCCCACCATCATCAGCTGATTCTGACTGTCGGAATCAGCTGATGATGGTGGGAAGACCCATTGAAATGATCATCCTGGGTAAACATACCTTTTAGTGAAGTTTAGTGTGTATATTTCTGATCTAAATCTTGCTAAAGATATTAACACTTCACTGTAGATTTCCATCTAATATTAATATTAGGAATCTGTTACAGATGTGTTATGAAACTGCAAAATTAATGATAATGGCTTGTTCAGAGAGTGTATTAATATGCAGCAGTTTGTTATAGTCCTACCTAAGAAAATTGAGAACTGGAGAAAGAGGGGGAAAAAAATTGCACTGATATGTGTTGGGTGCAAAGTATGTTCCAGCACTTCACAACCAAAGAGATGTCTCATAAAGGTATTTCTAAGATAGTGGAATTTGTGTTATGTTTTCCAGGTACAAATAGGCCTACAGCAGTCAAGCTAAGAGTAAGGTGTATCTGAGAAAGCTCAAATGAAAGTATCGTGCCAAAGTATCTAGACATTCTGAAAGCAACGCTGATGGTGACAGTTAATTTAAAACAGTTGTTCAGAATTCTATGGCTTCTTAGAGAGACACAAACACCTTCTGGATAAATTTGATTTGTAACAGAAGTAAAGGCATTTAGAACTGACATAAGTGTTAAAAACTGTGTGCAGTTACCTAAGTACTGTGTAATGTGCAGAAACCATGTTAGGCTATAGCATTAGCTTAGCAGTAGCTTTCCTGATTCCTGCGACTGAACTGACGACTCCAGGAAATTACAAACCTAATTCTTAAACGTAAGGAATGATTATAAATATAATGCCGAAGCAAAATTCAAATGCCAAAATGAATTCTAAAGTTACTGTAACCAAGAAAATTTTAATTAGCTTCTTGTATACGATGGAATATGAATAAATATGTTGGAACGCCATAGCTTTTACTCGTAAAACATTACCTTTAAGAACTGTGTCCTGCTCTGAACGAAACAACAAAAATCACACTTCGTGCTTCAAAAACAACTTGAGTCAACGCCCTTCTAACATGCCAACACACAGACACACGTTCATACGAGCAATCGAGCACTACAAAACAAACTTATTTATGAATTTCACACGCCCCACCCAGATCTAAAAATCTTACAGAATGGCCAACTGATACAACAGAAAGAGGGAAAATAATAGACCGGATATTAATTACCGATTCGCTTAGATTTATGTTCGGAGTTAAATGCTAATGATAATTTATTTTGCAGCCGACAATGAATATATTCAAAAGATTATGAATACATTCATAAAAGATTTGGAAACACATTTCATTCTCCCCGGTAAGTTTCATGAAATTATTTTGTTCCAGGGAAAGTTTTCTGGCAACATTGATACCGCCTATAGAACAGTTTGTTGTGACGTCACACGATGTGCGGGCTCTTCTAAAATGATTCCAAAATTGAATTTTTAATTAAAATGCTCATAATCGTGCAATTTGTTTTAATGGAAAGGATTATTTGAACATCCAATCACCTTTTCCACTCGGCTACCTGTTGACCTGTCGTCCGTTTTAACTTCATTTTCACGGTGTTGTGAATGCTCCAGCAGAGCGAGATTTTCACCAACAGAAATTTTTTCTGTAAGTAGCCTACAAAATAAAATACTTTTGATATTAGTGAGTAGATTTTATAGAAGACTTTAAATGAATATATTAAGTATATTATTTGTTACACTGTTCCAACACATAGACAAGAGATACTGAAGGCTACTGGTACAGAATCTAATGTCTCAACCTAAATGTGATTACAGTAGCTAAAGGAATGTTGTAAATAGAACAAAATATTTTCCTGAAGCCAAAAGTTATGTAGCTACATTTTTTATTGTACAATACTACTGAATAGTAGGGCTACTAGCTAGTTATCAGTCCTTTCTTTGGGCAAGAAAGTATTTTGCATGGTACTCAGCATTATCTGCGAACTTGGGGAAGTACAGTAACCATTCTATACTACAGTAAAATACCAGTATAACGAAATTTAGGGAACCTCAGAAATGAATTTGATATAGTGAAATTTTGTTATAAACTTACTGAAATTTTGCAGGTGTACAATGTTCTGGACTTTATTCTTTTGAAAAAAGTTAAAATAGTCACCAACCATTGCACATGAATTTAAAATGGAATCCGGTATACTGCTTTGTGATAGAAGAAAATATTGAAGACTATGTGCCATGTGTTGCCTGCACAAGAGTCAAACTCTGTTGATCACTGTGTTGCACACCTTGCTCTTCAATCTCAAAATGTCTGCCACAATTCCATCATCTGTGATTTCTTGTTATCACATCACAGTCCACACTGACATAGTCATTAAGATTCACCCTTACAGGCCCATCTTACTTTTCCAATTCTCTTCTCTTTCTGTGTCATCTAGAACTTCACTCCAGCTTTTCTAAAGCAGTTAGCTATTATTATTTCTTCTTTAAGCTATTTCCATTCAGCATTAGGGTCATTCTCCAGAAAAGGGCAGATTTCAATGTTAGAATATTTTTTTAAATTATTTTTTATTTTGGACCATGTAATTTTTTTTATGTAATATTTCCTTCTGCAGAGTACTACTGAGGTTCTCTATAACTATAACAAAATCCCACACAATGAAGGGTTCATATTCAAGATAATAGTGATTCAATTGTGTAATGCCCTGATCTGAATAATTATTCAGTTTCAGAAGAAGGAACTCCAGTTTACAGTTTAGGGCTGTTCAATAAAATTATAATAAACAAAATTAGGTTTTTTGTCCTAATGATTGATAGTGATGTATGGTACGTAATTTGTAAATCCAGTAGAACCTCGTTTATCCAAACCAATTGGGGCAGGGGTGATTTTGGATAATCCATTAATTCCTGCGAATCCATTTCTTTTAAATAAAATATAGTCCTATGACATTCAAAACATTTAATTTCAGGTAATTATGTAAACATTTATAAATTGAAATACATGATACAGTATGCCAAAAGTCTATCGTACCAGTACTTAAAGAAAATCAGATATTTTAGATTGAATCTTCTTTTCATAGTGTTTCCTTGCTGCTATGTCTCTTCATAATAACCCTATCACTACTAACATATTATTCACTGTGCAAACTGGCGATGCTGAATTAATTTGCAAATTTCTTTTGCAATCATAAACGGACAAACAATTGCAAATAATTGGTCAATTTCCTCTGAAACAAAAGCACAGCAATGGTAATTGAATTAGATGGAAAGTATCTTTCTATCTGTCTGGCGCTACAACCCGTTGTGGGTTTTGGCCTCCTTCACAAATTTCCTCCACTCATCTCGATCCTGTACTTTTCCTTTCCAGCCTCTTATTCCCATTCTTCTCATATCTTGTTTCACATCTTGCAACCACCTCTTTCTTGGTCTTCCCCTCTTTCTTACTCCTATTATATCGCTATGTATTAAACGTTTTGGCATTCTTCCTTCATCCATTCTTTCAACATGCCCTATCCATCTCAATCTCAGAGACTTGATGTATCTTACCAGATCCTCTCCACGAAGTATTTGGTTAATTTCGGAGTTTGACCTAATTCTCCATGTATCATTTTCCAATATTGGTCCATATATTCGTCTTATGATCTTCCTTTCAAATATCCGTAGAGCATTTTCATCTTCCTTATTTAATACCCAGGTTTCTGCAGAGTATGTTACTACAGGTCTGATCAGCGTTTTATATATTTTTAATTTAGTTGTTCTAGTTAACAGCTTTGATTTTATTAAACTGAGATTCGCAAAATATGCTTTATTTCCTGTCAGTATTCTGTGATTTATTTCTTCCGATATTGATCCTTTGTCATTTATTTTCGCTCCTAGGTATGTAAAAGTACTGACTTTCTCAAGTTATAATTTCCTATTTTAATTTTTTGTATCGTGTTATCAACCTGATTTACTTCCATCTTCATATATTTAGTTTTGACTTCATTTATTATCAGTCCTGCTGATTTTCCAACTGTTTCAATTATAGACATCATTTCTTGCAAAGCAGTTAAATTTCTAGTAATCAATGCAATATCATCTGCGTACGCACAGATTTGTTTAGATTTATATAGTATATTGCCCGTTAAATTAAGTTCCTTCAGTACTTTATCTAGAGCCAAATTACCGGTAAATAATATTGCAGACAATCCATCTCCTTGTCTTACTCCAGTAGTTACATTGATACTTTTGCTTATTGTACTTCCCACAGTTACTCTCGCTTCACTATGTTTGAAGGTCATGTTTACAAGTTTTATAAGTTTTGATGGTATTCCGTATTCACTCATTACATTTAATAGGTATGTCCTGTTTATACTATCGGAAGCCTGTTTAAAGTCAATAAATAATATAACTTATGTAGAGGTGTGTTAAATTCATGGCAGTTTCCATTATTTGGCGCATCACAAATATTTGCTCTATAGTACTTCTTTCTTCTCTAAATCCACATTGACATTCTTCGAGTACCTTTTCTGCAAAAACTTTTATTTTATTTAGAATAATGGTGGAAAGGATCTTGTAAACCACATCGAGTAACATTATACCTCTATAGTTCTTACATTCGGATCTATCGCCTTTTTTAAATATTGGGCATATGAGGCTTGTATTCCATTCTCTAGGCATTTCTTCATTGTCCCAGATTGATACAATCATCTCGTATATTGCTTTAGTGAGTCTATGTCCACCATATTTAACGAGTTCTGCTGTTATAAGGTCTTGTCCAGGTGCTCTATTACATTTTTGTTTTTCAATTGCCATCTGCACATCAAGTTCATCTGGTCTTTCGACTTCTTGATCGACCAAAATGTATTCTTCTCTCCTTAAGTTATTTTCCTCTTCTTTTCTGTTAAGTGTTTCTTCAAAGTGTTCTGCCCATCTTTCTATGATTTCCTCTTTTGTGTGAATCATCTCACCATTTCTATTTCTACATATTTCTAGTCTAGGTTGGTATCCTTTTTCCATCTTTTTGACAGCTTGATAGAACTTTCTGGTTTCACTTTGAGTATTTAGTGTCTCAATCATTTCAATTTCCCTTTTTATGTACATTTTCTTTTTCTTTTTTATTATTTTGTTTGCTGTCTTCCTGCTTTCCTTATATTTCTCATATGCTAGTCGAGTCTTTTTTTGCAACATACTTAGTCTATCAGTATTCTTTTGTTCTGTCGCTTCTTTACACTCTTGATCAAACCATTCTGCATTTCTTGTTTTACTTTTTTCTCCTATGGTTTCCTTGGTGGCTTCTAGGATGGCTTGTTTGATGTTTTTCCACTTCTCATCTATTGTTATATTTCCATTTTGTTCCTCGCATTTAGATTATTTCAATTTGGATTCTATTGCTTGCTGATATGGTCTACGTTGTGATTCATCTTCTTTAAGTTTATCTATATCCCATTTTGCATGAGTGTATGTCTTTTCATTTTTATTTATTGATAGCCGTTCTCTTATTTTGGCTTTTACCATAAAATGATCAGAGTCACAATTCGGTCCCCTTGCAGTTCTAACATCTATCATAGAAGTACTGTGCCTTTTGGAAATTAGAATATGATCTATTTGATTAACTTCATCCTTCCCTGGTATTTTCCAGGTGCCTTTATGGATTCTTTTGTGTTCAAAACATGTGCTTTGAATGACTAAATTATGTGCAGCTGCAAATTGACTTAACAGTTTCCCATTTTCATTTGTTTCTGGATGCAATGTAAACTTTCCTGCAATACCCTTCAAAAAATCTTCAGTGCCGATTTTAGCATTAAAATCGCCTAAAATTACTAGCATGTCATGATTAGGTATTCCTTCACATTCCATATATAGTTGATTATAAAATTTTGCTTTCTCTTCTTCATCACTGTCTTCTGTTGGGGAATAGACTGTGATTATTGTAATGTTTCTAAAATGACCTTTTAGTCTAAGTTTACACATTCGTTCATTAATAGGTTGAAAACAGATAAAACTCTTACGTGTGGATGCGTCAATAATAAAACCAGTCCCACCTTGACCTGTTCTAGTTTTTGGCCCGCTAAAAAACATTGTAAAATCCTTTTTGTCAATTTTCCCTTGTCCCGTCCATCTAATTTCTTGTAATGCCAACACATTTATACCATATTTTTTTGCTTCATTTGAAACTGCCATCATTTTACCAGGTTTTAGCATCGTGCTTACATTCCAAGTAGCTATATTTAATACTCGTTTGTTCCTTTTTCGATTGCCAGGTCCTGTACCATTTGATCCGTCCAGCTTTTCCATTTGTGTAGGTTTCGTGACAAGATATTTTTTACAAGATAAGGTCGTCAGCCTTATGCCAACCCATTACCAGTGGGACTGGGAGCCTTGATTTTAGGGAGCCCTACCCCTAGGTAGTTGCCTTCACCTCGGCTAAAGAGAGCTACCTTCCCTTTCGCAGTAGGTCACTGACTAGACCTTGGATGCTGCCGTTGGTCCATAGGGATTCATCCGCCACCTATCCAAATGTGAAACCCTGCTGCCGTAGATGGAAAGTAACAATAGAAAAAAAAACTGCGGTTTAAAACAGGGCTGTAGTCTATCTCCAGTTTTATTTAATATTTCAATAGACAAAATTCTACATGAATGGAAAAGAAAGATATATGATGGGATTAAAATAGGACCAAACAGAACATTAAATGCTCTTCTGTTTGCAGATGACCTAGTTTCATTCTTTGACCAGGAAGATAGGCTACAGAAAGCAATATTTCAGTTAAACAAAATATGCGAGAGGTGCAATATGAAAATATCTAAAAATGAAACAAAAGTAATGGCATTCCAGGGAAGATTTCCAATAAGAAGTAAAACTTTACTAAATGATTACATCTTGGAATAAGTGTCACACTTCCAGTATCTAGGCTGTGATGTACCTTACGAACAAGACCGAGATATAAACACTAAAATACAAAAATTTCAGGCAGTTTGTGGAACAATTAAAAGAACCTTTAAAACAAAGTAAGGCAAGAAACACAACTACGATTCTACTCAGCAATGGCAGTACCAGTGATACATTATGGAAATGAAGCATGGACCGTTAAGAAGAACGATAAAAGTAAAATACAAGCAGCTGAAATGAGGTTTTTACGTTCAGTCAAGGGATGTACAAAAGAAGAGCACATAAGGAACGAGAAAATTAGAGAAGAATTACAAGTAAAACCACTTCTAAATCAGATAGAAAAATACAGAGACGAATGGTTGAAACATTTAGATCCCATGTCAGAGGAAAGAATACCTAGACAAGCATTAAAGTACAGACCTAAAGGACGAAGATCGATTGGATGACCAATCAAAAGATGGACTGAACAGATATGAGACCGGAACAGGCAAAAGCCTAATCCTTGAAAGAAGAAGAAGACAAAAGTACGGTATAGCTTGTATTTCTTCAAGTTTAGACTGATTTATGAAACCCTGGAATTGACTACATGTCATCACAACACAGCAAGATTATAACGCATTTCAATTCATGGTGCAATACATCGTCTGAAATATTTAGCTACAGATGGCAAACCAAAGCAGAAAACAGAGAACTGTGGTGTCAGGATTTAGACAGTAGATGGCACTATACACTGACTCACTTTGAATCACTCTTAACAGAAGATTTCTTTCATTTTTTGACATTCAAAATGGTGCTTTTTAGGTTTATATATGCAATATCATTTGTGTTATTGTTTGCTTCTGATTAGATGTACTACTTCCCACAATGGAAAATAGAATCATGCCAACATTATGAATCTAGCTAAATTTTAGCTAGCACGAATTGCTAATACTTATATAAAAATCTAATGGTTCATCTGTCTGAACCAATTTGTCATAAAAACTACTAACCTGATAGAGCCGTAATTCTTATGAACATAGTTTGTATACCTGGAAAGGCTATAGGACTATAGTTGTTGACTGATTCTCTATATTTCATCTAATATTACAATAATTAAAATTCAATATCAAATAACATGAAAATTTGCCATTACAGAATAACAATATAAACAGATAAAAATGAATATTCATGGCCTGCTTTTAAACACACCAAAGATCCTGTTTTCTCTCTCCCTAGAGCCTGTTTCATAAAAATTATAGGGAAAATCCAAAAACAGGTCGCACCTGCGGATGATGGTATCCCGCTCAACCCACCCAAAATGGTGCACTTTCTTTTATACCATGATCTAGCGAATTCTTCTGTCCTCGTATTATGAAGAAACTCATGATTGGACGTTGGAGGTGTGACATCATACCGCTAGACGACCGGTGACAGGCTGACAAACCCCACGGGAGATATAATGATAATGTGATAATGAGGTAGGTACAAGGCACTTGCGACAGTATACAAGGTCAGTGGGTACAAGGCACTTGCGACAATATACAGGGACAGTTGGTCACCCTTCTTCGCTCAGAAGCAAAATACATCACTCAGTCTGTGCAAATGTGAATATCGAGTGGGTGGAGCTTAAGGGGCGACCTGTTTTTGGATTTTGCCAAATTATGTTTCTAACAGTTATTTATTAGGAGTGTAAAAATTAACAATTAGCAGTGTGATGATAAATTTTGTTTCATAAACAGATATCAACCCTTCTGAATTTCCTACCCATATTTTTAGATTTTAGAAGTTAGCTACCGGGTATGTTGTGTGACTCCAAGATCATGGTGGCATAAACAAAAAATAATTATCTCTGTGGAATTCCATAGCCCCCTTGTTGCACTGAATCCTTATTGATATGTTGAATTGTGTGATGACCAGAAAAATACATAGAACAATAAAATAATATTACGAGGCGTGTTTTTAAAGTAAGTACCAATAATAAAAAAAACAGAACATTATTTTCCAAATACTTTATTATTATTCATTACTTTACACCTTACGCTACTTCTCCACATAGTCACTGCCGTTATTCAGGCACTTGTCATAATGGGAAACCAGTTTTTGTATGCCTTTGTCAAAGAATGATGATGCCTGTGATGAAAGCCAAGTCGCACTTCTTGTTTCGCAACATCATCATCGTTGAAATGTTTTCCATCAAGGAATTTCTTCAGATGAAGAAACAGATGAAAATCGCTTGGTGCCAAATCCAGATTGTAGGGAGGGTGTTCGAATTGTTCCCAACCAAATGATGCAGCCAGATCTTGAATTATTTTTAGGTGTGGGATGCTTTCATGTAGAATGTTTTTGGTTCATGACAATGCCCGACCACACACAGCCAAGTCAGTTTGGCTGGACACGAGATTTGATTTGAACCCCTCAGGACCTCTTTGCCTATTTGCCTATACCATTTCACTCTGTTTGGTTTTGGTGTTCATTACGACTGAGGTATACTGGATTTCACAACATTTAGTTGATTATAGTTTTCTTGTTACTATAGAAAACAGAAGAATATCATTCATATTTTAATTAATGTTTCTTCTGACATTCTGCATTACTGTGCTAGGTTTTTATGTATCCCTACTATAATGGAGATAACATAGAACAATTGAAAATAGATACGCGTAAAGTACCCCTAAGTCAGTTTTACAGAGAAAAAGATATGGCCATTTTATTAGTCATAGATAGAAGTTTCGAATTTTACATTTTTAATAAAACTGCTGGAGACATTTTTTCCAAAAATCGAAATTATAAAAAAAAGAGTTGTCATGATAAGCCCCCTTAGTATTTCAGTTATAAAACCAAATGCTGGGCGGTTCAACGAAATTCCAAAAAAGTTCTTTGTTAAAAAAAAGTAAATACATTAACTGTTTAACCGCTATGCTTCTCCACAGACGTAATTCCAAAAACACTTTTTTTTTTATTCTGGGCATTGTGAAACATGTTTTCCCATTGTCATCTCGATTTCGATTTTTTATCACGATCACAATACTTTATATGCGAGGAAGTAAAAAAGGACAATTGTGTTCCCGATAAAGGTACATAAAATTCCGGGACAGCTGTTTGAAAAAAAGGGCTGTCCCTACCAAATCGAAACGAATTGTCACCTTATTTCACACCCAAACACCTGTAGGGGAGATGCATAGCTCTGGATCAACTCTTTAGACAGGACTTCATGGTTAAGTATTAACTCAACGTAGGGCCTCCTCCTAGAACAACACAGAAATTTAAGACCCCAGACAAGAACATTGTAGTAGATTGAAAGCACATTCCAATCTGGCATTCGCCTTTGAGTGAGGAGGAAACCTCCAAACAACCCACACTTAAATTTGCCAGACACGGGATTTGAACACAAGACCTACGGAATGTAAGCCCGCGATGTTACAGCCTAGGCTATCTTACTTAGTTATGACAAATTTTGGTTTTGTAAGGCAATACTTTTTTGAGTATGCTATTCATGGACATACAACATAAAATTTTGTTTGGGCTATTTAACGACGGTTGTTACTGCAACTTAGGGCTGTAATCTTCAACGGTGTATAACGTGCGTAGACAGTGGACTGTAAAAACAATTAAATTAATTAAGGGTGATAAAGATTGTACACACGCTATACATTTCGCTTAGAATGAACGATAACAAGGTTATAAGCTAAATAAACCATAGGTGAGATAACACTGACACTTTGATCTTCTTGAATCACAAACACTCGTTGGAAATTTCATCGACGTCTTGAAGTCTTCTTATAAGCAGGGATGATTGATTCCGCCAGTAAATGAAAGAGCTTGCTGATTTAAAAATATATTTAATAACAATTCCGGAGGACCTTTGGAGTCAATATTCCAAATAAAATTATGTGAATAACAATGAAATACACACATGTACCAATTATATGCCGTATTAAGGTTCACAGTCAATCTTGTGATATTTTAATTCACCAAATAATACGCAATAATAATGTTACTGAATTTATATTGCGTGTTAAAGTAGATACAGCTACGTTGCAATAAAATCAATTTAATATTATTAGCTGTATGAAATAATTTTAGAGCTTTAATGCACTCACTAGGTAATAAGATTCCTTTCGTAGCTAATATTACCTCAAAAATAGTCCTGAAGTCCAAATCAGGTCATAATCAAGATAGTCAATTCATGTAGAAATGCCTGGTGGAAGCACTAAACGAATCCAGCCTTTTCTGAGACGAATAAATGTGAAAAATTGCTTCTGTGCAATTAATATCAATTATAAAGAAGCCTTAACTTGCAGGAAGCGAAGAATAAGGAATTATGACGTTAAAAAACCACTGCTAGTTAAGTCCAGATATGGACAATGATCCTTTAAGAGGATTTAAAAATGGCGAAGACGAAGAAGGAATGTTTGAAACAAGAAGAAAAGAAGAAAGCTAACAATATAAAAAACATATTGTAGAGAAATTCAACTGTCCTTAAAAATAATGAAGAGAATGCAAGGCCCCCTGAAAACGGGCGAAAAGCAGAAAGAAATCAAACCAACCATCCATCATAATAAAATTAAACATTTAGCAATAAAAATATTAACAGCTAAAAAGATCACAACATAACTGAACATATTGCCCGCGATTATTCACTAGGGAATAATCAAACAGAAATGCGAAGTTATGTTGGATCTTCAAAAACACCAATAAATCCTAAAAGTTGAGAAATAAAAGTAACTAAACAAAGAAAAAATGAACGACTGCCTTAGTCGAGAGAGTCATGTATGGGAATTGGGGCTAATTTAATGATGGGTCGTTTCAGAAAACTTGTAGAAGTCCTGACCGTGACAACCCTCACAAGACCGTCTGGGCCTGGGTGAGTTTGAGTTATGATGCCAACAACCCATTTTAAGGGAGGCATATTGTCATCCATGATTAAAACTGGCGTACCTATGGTAACATTAGGCATAGCCTTCAACCAGTTTGAACGTCTCTGCAAGGAAGAAAGATTTGAAGAAGAAGATCCTCTTGAAATAATATCTGCATGATTTTCCTTAGAGGCGACATGAGAACAAGAATCAATAGATGTAGTCTCCTGAATATCAGCGGCTCTATTGACCACAAGAGTTTTCAAAGTCGTGGGTGAATGAGTAAACTGATTACTGATACCCTCATCAGACGTAATGATGGCTGAGCAATTCACAGAAGACTCAGCGTAATTAAAGGGTCTATTTGATGAAGACCTATTCAACTCACAACGTTTCCTTCGCTGCATTGAAGGCATGTTATGATGCTTAAGAGGGAACGAAGGCAACTTGCCGGAGAAGTACCAGCCTAGCTGGGAGTTCTGAATAGTAGGCAAATTGGGAGCAGATATCTGTCCAGATACCATGATTTGAGAACATATCTCAACACCCAATAGCAAATCAATAGGCTTAGGAGAATTAAAGCTGGGATCTGCTAAGGGTAAGTTAGGAGGAATGTTCCAACCTCTAGTATTAACAAAGTTTTTAGGGAAATTAGAAGCAGAGATCTCAGGAACTATAATGGCCTTTGTATCATAGCGCCAATTCGTAACCTGAGATCTGATAGAGACTTCTGTAAGCCTTGAGACGCTTGCATTGGTAGAAAGGATACCAGCGAGAGAAGTACGCTGAGATAATGGCGACAAACCAAGCTGCTTGAACAACCTGTCAGTAATTAGATTACAGTCTGATCCAGTATCAAGAAGAGCTGTGGCCTGTACGGCACTGCCATCGTTACTTAAAATTATCACGCTAGCAGTAGGTAAAAGACATTTCTGCCGTGACTGGCTGGCAGACATGATATTGGCCGTATTTATGGCTTGAGAATTGCTTGGCCGTGAAGGGTTATGCAATAAGTTGCTGTGCCTGCCTTGACATTGTCTACATCTAAAAGTGTTACAGCTCGAAGTGTGACCATTTGAGCTAAGGCAAACACGACAAAGTTTGTGATTTTTCACGAATTGATCGCGGGATGAATAATTCAGCGATCTAAAGGCGTCACAATAAATTATAGTGTGATTCGATTTACTACAATAATTGCATTTCGCTCTAGGAGAGGAGAGGTTAGCCTTGACAGAAGGAGCAGATGAGGGCTTGACGGACTGACTTTTCAGAACCGATTCTGTCATCTGCAGCACCCTAACCCTAGACTCCAAAAAACTGAATAATTCCTGCAACTTGGGAAGTTTTCCTAACTTAATTGAAGATTCCCATTCTTTAATTAATTCTACTGGGAGCTTATCCACAATGATACGTGAAATAATTAAGTCAGACAGAGGAACATCAGTATTTAGTACGTTCAATGCATGAACCGTACTTGTAAAATGATCTAAGTATTGTTGCAATGAGCTTGCAGAATCTCCTTTAAGGGGCGGTGGAGAAAAAAGGTTATCCAAATGCGTGTTGGCAATTAACCTGTCATTATCGAATCTTTCAGCTAAAGTCTTCCAAGCTACATCAAAGGTGGCATTGGAGACCGGGATATTTTGAATTACAGTCATTACCTCCGGGGATAAACAAGATTTTAGATATTGAAATTTATCCATGTTGGATATATGACTGTGCTGAACAATTAATGAGTTAAATGTATCCCTGAATTCAAGCCAAGCTCTAGGATCGCCTAAAAAACTTGGTAGCTTAATTTCAGGCAATTTAGGTAAGTTCGGTAAAGGTGCAGACAAAGAAGAGTTGTGATTAGAGTTCTGCTCTTGATTCGGCTCATATAACAGTTTTGCATCTGCAATTGAAGAATTGATATAAGCTAAAGCCCTTAAACATTCTGACTGAAGCTGGCGCTCTTGAAACTCAGCCTCTTCATCGTAAATGTTACGATGCTGAAGACTTTCAACCTCATATCTATCTGACAATTTTTCTAGGCTCGACTTAAGAACAATGGCCTCTTGATAGGATATCTTGTCCAGAATTTCAAATTCAGATACTGTTTGAATTTGAATCATGAATTGATTTTTTAGAAGATTAAAAATAGCTTCGGCTTTGGCCTTGGCTCTAGCTTCGGCTTCTTCAGCCTTAGCTTTAGCTTCAGCCGCTTCAGCTCTAGCTCTAGCTTCAGCTTCTTCAGCCTTAGCTATAGCTCTAGCTTCAGCTTCTTCAGCTTTAGCTATAGCTCTAGCTTCAGCTTCTTCAGCTTTAGCTTTAGCTTCAGCCGCTTCAGCTCTAGCTCTAGCTTCAGCTTCTTCAGCTTTAGCTTTAGCTTCAGCCGCTTCAGCTCTAGCTTCGGCCTTGGCTTCAGCCGCTCGAGACTTATTGAAAGCATTAATCTGCCTGCTAATATGGGAGATGGCCTTTTGTATGGTTTTCTCAATTTCTGCCATATAGGCATCTTCGGATTCAGAAAAGGCTAGTTCATTGATCTCGGACTGGACTCTGTTATATTCAGATTCAAGCTTGCTTAAATCAATCTTAAGCTCAAGAAGGTCTTGAGGAGAGGTTTCCTCATTGATAACACAGTCTAGAATATAATTAACTTTGCGAGTGATTCTCGACTTAATAGGTGTTCTTTTTGCCTTTAAAGTCTTAAGGGTGCCTTCTACGTCAGTCATGATTTGACAATTGATTGTTCAAATAGTATTCGACTTAACGTGATTCACTGTTTATGACTTAAATTGACCGCACTGAGAGCTTATTGAGCACTAAAGTTAGTTGCCCGCGGTTAGACAAAATGTGACAATAATGTGTGTGTACATGGATTCACAAAGGTGAGTGCAATTATGTGAATAATAACAAACCCTTTTAATAAATTAGTTTGAAGAGCTGTTGTCTGAATATTAGGCCTCACACGTGCAGATTAAAACACGGAGGCAGAAGCACTTAATATGAGATTAAAATTACCTTTTCAATAAGAAACTTCAAACTGACTGAAGTCAGGAATGTCAATTGTGCTTCAAATAAGTCAATTATTTGCTTGAATGATATTTGTGTTCAAACAGCATGAATTGCGGAACACCAACAGCTTGAATTATCTCAATAAAGTTTACTACGGGCGGAATAGAACGAGTGTAGGTTTACAATGCGTGTTACAATATTGTGGTTCTATCCGGCCTCGGAGGTACCAAAAAATGTATAACGTGCGTAGACAGTGGACTGTAAAAACAATTAAATTAATTAAGGGTGATAAAGATTGTACACACGCTATACATTTCGCTTAGAATGAACGATAACAAGGTTATAAGCTAAATAAACCATAGGTGAGATAACACTGACACTTTGATCTTCTTGAATCACAAACACTCGTTGGAAATTTCATCGACGTCTTGAAGTCTTCTTATAAGCAGGGATGATTGATTCCGCCAGTAAATGAAAGAGCTTGCTGATTTAAAAATATATTTAATAACAATTCCGGAGGACCTTTGGAGTCAATATTCCAAATAAAATTATGTGAATAACAATGAAATACACACATGTACCAATTATATGCCGTATTAAGGTTCACAGTCAATCTTGTGATATTTTAATTCACCAAATAATACGCAATAATAATGTTACTGAATTTATATTGCGTGTTAAAGTAGATACAGCTACGTTGCAATAAAATCAATTTAATATTATTAGCTGTATGAAATAATTTTAGAGCTTTAATGCACTCACTAGGTAATAAGATTCCTTTCGTAGCTAATATTACCTCAAAAATAGTCCTGAAGTCCAAATCAGGTCATAATCAAGATAGTCAATTCATGTAGAAATGCCTGGTGGAAGCACTAAACGAATCCAGCCTTTTCTGAGACGAATAAATGTGAAAAATTGCTTCTGTGCAATTAATATCAATTATAAAGAAGCCTTAACTTGCAGGAAGCGAAGAATAAGGAATTATGACGTTAAAAAACCACTGCTAGTTAAGTCCAGATATGGACAATGATCCTTTAAGAGGATTTAAAAATGGCGAAGACGAAGAAGGAATGTTTGAAACAAGAAGAAAAGAAGAAAGCTAACAATATAAAAAACATATTGTAGAGAAATTCAACTGTCCTTAAAAATAATGAAGAGAATGCAAGGCCCCCTGAAAACGGGCGAAAAGCAGAAAGAAATCAAACCAACCATCCATCATAATAAAATTAAACATTTAGCAATAAAAATATTAACAGCTAAAAAGATCACAACATAACTGAACAAACGGTATGCCGGAATTTTGTCTCGCAGAAGTTTGTTTAAGTAAATATACAGACATGAGACTGTGCATTTACGCTCATAGACCTGAACTGGGATAGAACCCCGAACTTATCAACAAAATGCTACTGTCTAACCAACTGTGCCACCCACACTGACAATTTACATTTTTATTCTGATATGAATTCGAGGGTGTCATTAGAAAGGGATGGGGAACGTGTCCTCCCATTAATTTTCTGTCATTATCTTATATCGATTATTTCAATGTTTCATTTCTTCTGCAATTACAAAATATTATGGCTGTGGCTCAGGGGATGCGTTCGCTCCTCTCACGCAGCGGGCCCGGGTTCTCTTCCTGGTCGGGACAAGTTACCTGGGTGAGGTTTTTTCCGGGGTTTTTCCTCACTTGTGAGACAAATGTCGGGTAACTTTAGCCCCTTGTGGTCCCCGGATATCATCTTCATCCCATCCTTGCCTTGTTTGGAATGGGTGTGTGTGTGTGTGTGATGGTGTGTCTCGTCCTATGTGTTCGTGTTGTCTCGGAGGTGGCCCCGGCATTGGGCTGATCACTCATCCGGGGAGGCCCTCCATGTCCTTGTCTGGTCAAAAAAGTATGTATGTGATCCAAAGATAATCCCTCTCGCGGCAGGTCGCGGCCCTGTAATGTCCGGGCGGCTTGGTTCGCTTAAATCCTAAAAGGGAGAGGTAAAACTACGATAAAGAAAGAAAGAAAAAAAGTTACAATAATAAATCTGGCAATGAAACAAAAACCATAAACAGTATTACTATGCCTAGTCATATTCTGAATTCTTAATTATGTGTGGCAAGACCGCATGTCTTGCTATATTATCCGGTGCGTGGATGTCCTGATGCCAGTAAATTCTAATGAAAGATGGCATCAGAAAATAATATAAAAATCAGTTATTCATTTGCCTAGTGTCATTGCACTGCTTCTGCAAGGGCTTGGAATACCCTATTATGATCGGAATAACTTTGGATTAGAATTTCACTCTATGGTGGGCTGTATTCGTGTAGGTCTAATCTACATAGAGAATACTGTATACAGAACATATAATTCTAAGATATGCAGAAATTTAAACGATAAAGCGTAAATTTCCTAATAAAAAGTTTCTAGAAATAGTAGAAGTAGCACAGATGTTAACGACGACAAAAGTACGTATGAAACATATTGAAGGAAATGGGAATTTTTTTAGGCAACCAAAATTAAATGGGGAAAACAAAAATTAAAGAGACAGAAAATAATAGTACTGTAATAGTAATAGGCCTTATAATCTACTGCAGTATACTATGCAGCAAGACAATGCCTGTGGGCAAAGTAAGTATAAATACATTATGTAAACATGCACAAATGGTGATTTTAGTCTGTATTTATCATATTTATGAGTAGACATCGGATTTTAGGTAAAAACCTATTTTAACCCTTAAGTGATATATGGACAAATGCATGTTTCATAAGTGACTATGCCTAAAACTGATACTTTTATAGGACCTAAACAGCCTATTTTTACGTTAGAGCCTAATATTGCTTTTTTGCTTGTTTTCCCTCTAAATTTCAAAATAAGTTATTTTTTTGTTATAAATTCTTGCATTTATTTTCAGTTCGTACTAAATTTTTAGCTCGGAATGTGCAGTACATGACACATTTTCGACGTGGTTAAGAAGTAAGGAATGTTTCGTCTTCAGTAGAAAAATTCCTTGGAATTCCCAAGAAAATGTAGTGTTTTTCTCCCGACTCCCACATCCAGTAACACACACACAAAAACAATCACTTAGGGATACAAGGGGTTGAATAAGCTAGTATGATATGCGTAGCTTCTGTGCGCAGGGATAGGGTTTTCACTGTTATAGTAGTAATACAGGCCCTAGTGCCCTAATAAGTCTATATAATTCTGTGTACCATAGGCCTATATCTGTGTTTTATCATGATTATTAATTATTGGTGACTTCAATAAATATAATATTCTGCATTGCAATTGAGATATTTCAGAAAATTGGCAACTTAATGATTTTATAAGAGACTATTTTACGATTTTTAGAACCTATTTTCCAATTTTAGAGCCTATTTTAGGTACCTAAAACAGCATTTTTAGCGACCTAAATGTCCGAAGTCTATTTATGAGGTACGTCCTATGGCGAAATCTATTTTTAACACCAGGGTGTATAAATGTACAACACAAGAATAACCTGGAATGATATCTTCTTTTACACTGGCCGAGTGTAGGCTAAGGTGGAAAGATGGAGTCAGACTGAAAAATTCAATGCTCTTATCAAATGAGCTACCATGGCAACATAAGAACAGCGGCACGGAGAGCCGAAGAATAGGTCTTTATATTAAAATATGAGGAATTTATCTACGTGTTAGGATTGGCGTTCAGGAAAAACAACTATTTTATTAAAATGTTATTTTTTTATTTCAAAGTTATAAACCCACTAATCACTTGATGGATGTTTATATTAATATCAATTCAGCTTTGTGAGGGGTAAATTACATTACATTGCATAATATACTGTGTAGGTCTAGACTCTCCAGGAAAACCTGACATAATTTCTTTTATAGGCATTTGCAACTCTCTTCGATTCTCATATCAATGAACTCGACAACAAAAGCGACAGGAATACTATTTGGACTAATACTGTTTGGACTAATTAGAAGGTAAACATAGTAGAAGTCCCCACTCCTAGGAGGGGAGCGGGGGCAGGGGGTCCGTAGAAGGTCCCTTTTTTCGGTTTTCGTTTATATCTCATAAACTATTGGTCCTAGTGATAAGATCATTCTATATCAAATTAAAGCTGAAAAAATGATCCACAAGATTGACACCATTAATTTTTTCTCTATTTTGCATAGTTTCCGAGATATCCGCGCTCAAAGTTATTTGATTTTGAAAGAAAAAATGCCTCGCGTTTTTCTGCCATATGTGATCTTCTAACTCTTCAGCTCCTAAATAACAATAAAGATTCAGCGATCCTCGATAAATTGTCAATTTCTATCATATATAGTCATTGCATTTCTGTAGGGGTGAGAGATGGAGCTCTGAAAGCGGATCCATTAGATTCGGGGTGTGGAAAATAGTATTCAACGACACCAAACAATATTACTTTTGAAGTACTACATATATACTTGAAAATATATTACATAATTTCCTTATGTGCAATTTATATATACTACATACTATTTATACATATAAATACGTATGCATTGGCTTTTATATAATGTTAGAGCACTAGAATAACGGAAAATACGAAAGTTAAGTTTTTCTGCCAAACCACAGAATTAACACATAAAGTTAAAATTAGTCTAACTTTTGAACGGTTTAGAGATAAATAGTAAAATCACATATTCTTGAAGAAAATTTAATTCTCTACAACTTCCTTTCTCATGTATTTTTTCGTAGGGCCGAAGAGTTAGAAGGTCAAATTTGAAAAAAAAAAAAGTGAGGCAAAATATTTTTCTTTCAAAATTAGCGAACTTTGAGCGCGAATATCTCGGAAAGTGTACAAGATAGCGTAAAAATTAATGGGAGTCAATCTTGTGGATCATTTTGTCAGCTTTAATTTTATAGAGAGTGGTATTTTCGCTAGGACCGATAGTTTGCGAGATATAAGCGAAAACCCGAAGAAAGGGACCTTCTATGGGCTCACCTCCTAGGAGTAGGGACTTTTAGTATGTTCACCTTCTAACTAGTCCAAACAAAGTCCCGAATTTAAAAATTATGTTTCTTTCATTTCCCTCCACAACCTTTTCGTTGACTGGACTACATATCGTTTTTGCTGCTTGGGGTTTGCCGTGGCATAGTATTTGAGGCACTGCGCTTCAAACCTGCAGGTCTTGGGTTCGATTCCTGATGAGATCGGTGGGATTTTTCCATTGGACTAATCCTTTTGCTGGCACTATGGCCCTGGGGTCGACTTCAGCCTCTAATAGAATTGAGTACCAGGAGTTTTCGTGGGGGGTAAAAGTGGCTAGTGCAAGGACTGACAACCTTGCCACCTTTCTGTACCGAATGTCTCAATCTGAAAGCTTCAAACTCCCGGAACCCTGCGGGTCTCCATGGCCCATACAAGGATCACTTCACTTTCTTTTGCTGCTTTAGGACAATAATTCTTGTTGGGTACTTTTCAACTTGCAGCTACAGTATTTGCAGCTTAATTTTCGAATGATATTAACCCCGATTTTGACAGTTTTAACATACGATATTTATTTTACATTCGAACTGAAAAATATATATATTAGACTATATAGTCCAGTAACTTTGTCGCCTGAAAGCATGGGGTAGTATGCGTCAAATCCGGTAGTTCTGATTTTTTGCAGACTTGTTTATGATGTTGGCCTAATGAATAATCCAAGTTTGTGACCTCGAGCGCCGAACGCAACTTTGTCAAAAATCGAAAAAACCTCGAAAAAATCGTGTTTTTTTCAAATTTTGGCGATTATAACCCTAAAGGACTAGTTTCTGAAAAAACTTTCTTAGGACGTTTTTAAAGTAGACTAAATTTGCTACAATATGATACTAGAACTGTCTCTGTAGACCCAATAGTTTCCGAGATTAAGCCTTTCAAAGTTTATCATTTTTTTCGAACTTCGCAATTTTGCTTCCGAGCCTACCGAAGCACAGTGCACAGTGGTCCGAAATTCCAATCTAGGAGGAAAAAACTATACTTATAACTTTTACTATTACTTTTATGAAAGTAATTGAATTTTCGAAAGAAAATGCCATGTCTAATTGTATACATAATAAAAAATAAATTAAATACATAAAAAAATTAATGAAATATATTCAATAATATAATTGTTTTATGGAAACATAAATTATTTCAAAAGTACTAAATACGTTAAATTCAATTGATATTTCTCAGATAATAAACAAAAAGTAGCTGCGCTAAATTGCGCAATGTTTATAAAATACATTTTTTATTTGTTTTAAGGTTGCTCCGTTACTCGTCGCGTGATTTTTGAAAAATTAAAGTCAAGCCCGCACACTCTAAGGGAAATACTCGACGCAATAAGGGTTTTTACACCTCTTTCCTTCACTAGGCGCACTTCACCTTCACTTAAAGTCTCCTTACAGATAAAACACAAACCCACGCTGGGACTGGGATGCGACATTCTGTAGATTTTGAGTTCAAACAGCACTCACGTGATGGGCAGCAAGCCAGTCAACAACTGAAATTTAAAAAAAAAAACTTAGGGTAGGTTAAAAACGTGCTACAGGTGTGTCACTAAATCACTAATCTGAGTGTGCGGGCTTGACTTTAATTTTTCAAAAATAAAAAATGTATTTTATAAAAATTGCGCAATTTAGCGCAGCTACTTTTTGTTTATTATCTGAGAAATATCAATTGAATTTAACGTATTTAGTACTTTTGAAATAATTTATGTTTCCATAAAACAATTATATTATTGAATATATTTCATTAATTTTTTTATGTATTTAAGTTATTTTTTATTATTTATACAATTAGACATGGCATTTTCTTTCGAAAATTCAATTACTTTCATAAAAGTAATAGTAAAAGTTATAAGTATAGTTTTTTCTTCCTAGATTGGAATTTCGGACCACTGTGCACTGTGCTTCGGTAGGCTCGGAAGCAAAATTGCGAAGTTCGAAAAAAAAATGATAAACTTTGAAAGGCTTAATCTCGGAAACTATTGGGTCTACAGAGACAGTTCTAGTATCATATTGTAGCAAATTTAGTCTACTTTAAAAACGTCCTAAGAAAGTTTTTTCAGAAACTAGTCCTTTAGGGTTATAATCGCCAAAATTTGAAAAAAAACACGATTTTTTCGAGGTTTTTTCGATTTTTGACAAAGTTGCGTTCGGCGCTCGAGGTCACAAACTTGGATTATTCATTAGGCCAACATCATAAAGAAGTCTGCAAAAAATCAGAACTACCGGATTTGACGCATGCTGTGATGTATAAGGTTACTGGACTAATAATTGCTCATGAAAATGTGACATTTTTATACCGGTGCCGTGGGTGAGTCGGTAGCGCTCCTGCCTTCCACTCCGGCGGCCCGGGTTCGATTCCCGGCCGGGTTGGGGATTTTTCAGTAGTGAAAAATTTCTTTCCCGGGTTCAGGACTGGGTGTGTGTATGTGTCCTTAGGTTTAAGTAGGTAGGGGACTGGCGCACCCCGGTAACAAATCCGCTGTGAATATCCCCTTACGGGATCCCCAGGGGTCGCTCGCGACCCAGAGGAGTAACTTCCAACTTCCACTTAAAATGATGATTATTAATTACTTTTTATTTTTATATTTTTATCTAGTGGGTGCACAAACGGATAACCGGATTATTACTTTTACAGGCTATGTTTTACGCCTTACAGTAGGCTAATAATAATTATTTAACCTTAGCTTCCCAGGCCCCGATTTCAGGCACTTCACACCATGGGCAAAGCTTTGTATAACCTCCCTTTTCATTTTTTTTGTTTACTTTTACTCTCCATCTATTCACCCTAGCCCCAAAGTTATTGGTTTAGTATTGAGTTGAGTTTTACCCAAATATCAACAAATAGTATTCCGATAGCATTTTTATTAATACGAGTAATCCTAGGACATACAAAAAAATTAAAAACCTGTTTTATAAAACAAAAGTGATATTACGTTTTGGAGCAAAATGCATGATTGCTATTGTAATTTTATTTACAAAAAAATTACATAAATGCTCTACAAATATTTGTAATACATAACATAGTCCATCTTTAAAATATATATATATATATAATATATTTGGTAATTCTAAACATATGCTAAATTATATTCAATTATGTTAATAAAAATGTATATTTCAGGTATATTAAACCAATATTTTAACACAAAAATGTATTATCATTTCCCTGCATTTTCTCTGTGTACAATTTCTGAAAAATTAGTTTTCAAAGTTATATTTTTTTTATTGTCCATTATAACTATTGAGTTCTACTTATTATTGAAGAGGGATGATCTCTTAACATTTTTGTCTCTGGTTAAAACTGAAAAAAGTTATTTCCACAGTACAGTTTGGCACTGATAAAGTAAAACAAATTTGCAAGCTACATGTTATGTCCGTTTGCTTCGGAGGGCTGTTTCGCGGTGGTTGTAAATCCACAGCGCTCTGAAAGACAAGATTGGTTGGTTTGTATAATATGATTATTTAACGACGAGGATGTACTGTAACTTTTAGGCCTGTGACCGTCGCCAGTGTTCCGGAATATTGTTCCGGAGGAGATCTTTTACATGCCAGTAAATCTACTGACATGGGCCTGTCACATTTTTGCACACATAAATACCATCGACCTGGACCGGGATCGAACCCGCAGCCTTGGGCACAGAAATCCAGCGTGATACTAACTGCGAAAGACTTGAGATGCAATAGTTTGTTTGTTTACATATGTTATTTTTTAATTTGATATTATAATAAAAGTCCACTCAAAACTTTGCCACCCTGGGCAAATCATGGCATTTTTGGTACATCAATTTTCCCTGTTACAACAGGAATATTGCAGTTTTGTAGCCATAGTTTAATATGGCTTAGCTCTTTTCCAGTTCCCATTAACGAAGCCTATCGTGTGGTTTGCACTATCGTTTATAATTTCTAGCGAACACCTGATTAAGCAGGCGTATGATGGTGGATGCGTTGTTGCCACATATCCGGCTACGACGACTCATATAATTCCAATCACAATGATGGCAATAAAAATCTCATGTAATTAGATGCACCAAGAAAGAGAATGTGGCAACAGCGTTTCATACGAGCACCGAGAGCAGTCAGACGAAACAACTACCTGTTGGGATGGAGTGAAACTGTTTTAGGGATGCTGTGAGATTTTTATCCGTCGTGTGAGTCAGTGCCAAGAAGGCGACACGATGCGGGGAGGGGGACTATGCGGCCAAGCCAGCTGCGGTGACGTTCTTCCTCACACATTGTTGTGCCCTGCTGGCAGTGAGTGGTGTATAGTGCTAGTGTCTCAGTTTGTCACATTTTCATCGAATATGGCCTCCAAGTTGGATTACAGTGATTGAGGATGGCTGACAGAAATGTCTGGGGAGTCGGCGAATTCACGCTTTCGACTACCAAGACCTGGCCATCGACCTAGTACATTCCCGGTGCCCAAAGATGGCGGAGGTGGTACTCCTAAAGGGCCAGGAGGATGGGCTAGGTAAGATGATTGATGTGGGCAGTACCACGCTTTTATTTGTCATCCATTCATTACAGTAGTATAAACAAATGAATATCTGGTTTTTAGTAATAGTATAATGTATAACTGCTCTTGGTAGGTAGATCAAATTACACTTAAGCCATAAATTACTGGGTGTCAAACTTCCATAACCATAACTTATTAAATAGTAATACTTAATTCTTTATCCCTTGCTCTTGCCTTATGAGAAATACCCAAGTGTATTCTTTGGCTCATAGCCCACAGCATAAGTTGATGTATTCTGTCCATTCTCTGTCTTAAGCTATTGTCATTCTTCTTTCTGTCAGAGTGTTAAACTGGGGGAGGTAAAGCGTAGGACAACCATTTCCCATTAATCTGTCATGATCGGTCTTCTTCCTTTACACATTCCTTTACACAGTATCGGTAGGCCAATTTTAACGTGTAATACATGGTACAACATAAGGTAAAGGATTAAACCGCTCTCTTCTCCACATGCACTGTATTTGCATATTATGGTATGTCGGAACTGAAAACGTGTTAAGTCGTAGAATCCAACTGCTGCTGAAGAAACATAAATCTATTAAGTTCTTGCAGTTTAATACTATCTAGCAATTTTAACAGTGAAGGATGAAGACACTACAACAGTGCAAATGCTTGAAATTTATTACACCTAAGGTTCGCGGGATCACACTTGGTAAGGGTTTTCAAGTCCTGCAGCATGCTTTCTTTTGGAAGGGAAGTAAAGTTACGATTGAAGCGGGATGTCAAAGCCTAAAGGATCCCATACTCTCAATTAGGTCTTACCTTGGCAAAATCACATACCATTTTACGAAAAATCTGTTACTTTTTTGCCTCGTCTTTCCATCGGAAATGAGCAACTTCATCAATATGGCCATGAGGGAAGGAATAAAACGTAGAATCATCCTGGTTAAAGAAAGCTCGATAGAGACGTGCTTTAAACAACTGTGCCAAGTGTAATTTACCAGTAAATTTCTGCAAGGTTATATACCGGTAGGACCGCCGGCGTGGTCTTGTGGTTAGCGTCGCTGACTACAGATCGGTCGGCCCGGGTTCGATCTTCGGTACCTTCTCGGATTTTTCTGAGGTAGGGAGGACTGGCAGGGGTGCACTCACCCTCGTGATTCAAATTGAGGAGCTCCGGTCATGAAAACCACAATTAACGGCCGTGGGTGTCGGCATGCTGACCACATGCCCCCAATCCTGCCGTCTGCCTAGGGTAGATGACGCAGCGGTCGGGTAGTAGGCCAAATCCCCCCAGGGATATAGCGCCACGGAGTTTTATATACCGGTAGGCCTATTCATTTTTTAAAGTAAAGTCCAATAAATATATTTCGAAACGAAACATCAGGATACAGCAGCGGTTCTTATTTTAAAAAATAATATCGTACTCCCCTACAACTGACTATAAATATTATCGGTACAGTAGATTGAAGAGATTCCCGAAACTCAGCACTCGTTAACCCGCCGTTTGGATTACTCAGCAATCATGGCGGGAAAAATAAACATTTTTCCTTTCATACATTTTCTGTGTTAACATTTTGACATTAAAATATAGTTTCAAGTCTGTAATAAATTTTGTTTAGTTTCTCGTTATTTTATTCTTAATAATTTAATGCGATACTTTGTAAGACGAAACTTTAATACATTACCTACAATATGAATGTTTTCATTTGTGTAACTTTTTTCCAAATCACAGAATGTTATTGTTACTGTCAACAAGTCAAAAGTTATGTCCGTATATCGTCACACACGTTACACCATTTTAGATAATATTATCCAGTTACCTATCAGCTTAAAATATCTATATATTTTATCATGGTGAGTAGGACTACCTGAAGCCTATTTGAATCCTGTGATATTTTACATGGGTTTCTAAACAGTAAGTAATTTGTAAATAGATTTGTTCAACGTATAGATGTCACATTCATTACAAATGGATTGACCTACACATAATCTTTTTATTTCATAGAAGAGTAACTATATCCATATAAACATATTTTAAAATAATTTTAATGGTGTTTATTATATTTAAGGCCAGTAAACATATTTTTTTAATTAGGCAATATCGGTTTTAATTTTAGGCTTTACGTCTGATAACTCGGTATTTCGGGAACTTGGAGCTCTGTCGGTGCACATTTAAGTTAGGCCTATTCAGTTCCAGTTTTTTCTTTCCAAACAAAGTTATTTTAACATGTTATTATTATTAATCTTGGATTTTAATTTTATAATATTATCGAAATAATAAACTCTGTTGTAAAACGTGGGCATAAATGATTCTCTTGGGAATTGAACCAATGTCGCCAGCAATGTTCAACACTGCAAAGAGCGTTCAATGGCACTGCACTGGCGCTGGGAGCATATAAATAGCTTAAATTTTGTCCTTCTAAGATCGTGTATAATTTGCTGAAAGTGAGCCAAGCTTATTTATGTTATTTACGTAGCTTCTTGGAACTTTTTGCTTATTTATTGTAGTATGGGGCGTGTTACAGAATGCTCAGGCCTAATTGTAGTGACACCCATTTTATTTTATTGTAGTACGATTTTCTTATTCTCTAAATACGACATTTTTGAGCCGTCAAAACAAACGGTAAGACAAAAAATAGAACTGAGATTTCTGTCACAAACATACGAAATCGGAGTACAGTAGGCTACGACAGGGACGTAGCCAGGATTTTGGTTCGGGAGGGGCCCACCGGTGGATCTGGGATGTGCATCTCAACTTTTTTTTTTTTTGGTCGAATTATGTCTTCAAATTTCATTTTTTTCAGTTACAAACAAAATAACTTTTTAAGTAGCATTTTGAAGAAAAAAACATTAAAATGAAATTTAAAGGCTTAATTTTGCAATTATTAGCGTAAATGTTGTTAGTCTATTATAAAATGCCATAAGGGTAAGAATACTAAATAAAAAGTAAAAGTACGGTGTTCCCTATACAGGCCATGGAGGCCTAGAGGGCTCCCAGAAACTCCCAGATTTTAGGCTTTCGGTATGTGAAGGTGATAAGGTTATCAAACTTACGCACCGGCCAGGATTTCTCCTGGTACTCATTTATTTTAGAGGCTGAGTCGATCCCAGGATCATAGTGCCACCAGAAGGATTAGAAAACTTGAAAAACTCCAACGATCTCGAACCCGCGACCTTCCGGTTTGTAGCGCAGCGCCTCAACCACCACGCTACGGCATACCCCCAAAGTAAGAAGTACACTTTAATTTAGTGAAATGAAAAGGGATTACACAATTATGCATTATTATACATTTAGCTTAAATAATTATTGAATAGGTTAATACTTAATTAAAAGTGAAACAGTGTAGGCCTATTCATAGTGACTAAATAAGACTGACTATTAACTACTTCAAAATATTTATTTATCTTAAATAATCTTATTCAAAAGTGTAAAACATGTTTTAAGGTAAGTTTATATGATTAAAACAATTTAATTTGGCAAAATAAACGTATTATAAAAACTAACTTAGATGATGGGCTTAACTAATGATATACTATATTTTAACGCCGAAAATACCAATTAAATGATTCTCATTGTTTAAAACCCTAAAATGTCAAAAGGCAAAAATAAAAAATTAAATTTTTGTTTTGAAAAACTCATTGTGGGCCTACTGACTGTACTAATATTTAAAGAACTCAAACATTTACATAATTCAATTTTTTTTCATATGTTTTAAAATCATTTCTGGAGGGGATCGTGTTTCTACACCCAGGCTAGAAACAGTTCACAGAAACACTGAACCTCGATAAGACTTGAATTAGTTAGTGACTGCTGCGATAATAGAAAAAGAACGACGAAGACGAGTTGTTAATTTCTTACTTTCTCACACATACTTAAATATACCACGAACAAAATTTAAATCAACATAGCATTGTAAAAACTTTTCATGATATTGCAGTTCAGATACTTCGGTAAAAAGAAATAAACAAGATAACCAAATTAAGTATAATAAATGACAGATTAATTGCCCAAATTTATTCAAACTAAAATCATAAAATCTCATAGCCCGTGTTTGGTCTTAAAATGACCGTGAAAAGACGGAACATTCATTATAAATATTATTAACTAGAAAGAAGGCAAAGGTAAAAAGTTTAACAACATCATTTTAAATAACTATTAAAATGAGATTGCAGTGAATAGACGGAGAAGCTGGGAATTTCCCTAGCAGACCTAGCGGGTGCGAGATAAGGCAATGCAGTACTCAGGTACAATGTATCGGGAATCTCCCGAGATCTTATCACAAAGGGTACTGATCCACTTAAGTAATTCTAAGAAGTCGGCTATTGTGTTTAAGCCTTGCTTCTGATGTTGCTACTGATACAACACGCTGTCCGAACCTTCTTAGAAATCCGAGACGCTAAGTTGTGGGTTTTGAGAATAAGGGAAAATCCAATTGATTTCCGTGGGAAACTAACATATTATTATTGGTCGGGAGATTTGCCAATAAGAACTGGTCTATAGTACCACGTGCCGGGATTCACGAATAATAATTAAGAAGAGTAGGGATAAATGTTTGTCCAAGAAAGTTTTCCTTAGGCCTAACGTGGCACTGTAAAATCACTCTACTTCAAGGCCCCGCGCCTATAACAGTCATATTCAACTCTACTTCAAGGCCCCGCGCCTATAACAGTCATATTCAACTCTACTTCAAGGCCCCGCGCCTATAACAGTCATATTCAACTCTACTTCAAGGCCCCGTGCCTAGAGCAGTCAACAGGACTCTACTTCAAGGCCCCGTGCCTAGAACAGTCAAAATCACTCTACGTCGAGGCCGCGTGCCTACATCAATCACTCTACTTATCTTTGAGGCCGCGTGCCCACAGAATTAATTGGACTTATAAAATTTTAGCTGTGGAATTAATCGACTTAGAAGGATTCTTACTTTCAATCGCGATTAGTCAAAATCATATACGGCAGCAATTGTATCACTAGTAACGATCTACCGAGAACTTGTAACAATATTAATTATTCACAAACAAATTTTGTAATTATTGTCAATGACTGGACTTGTATTTCCAACGCTTTGAATAAACAGAATATTCCTTCAGTGTTCAAAGAAACTGCATTATTATTCAAGCAATAATATTAAGGTGTTCTTCGCTTCCTACCCTGAAGCTAGAGGGAAGTGCTCAACGATCGACTGGCAGACCGGAGGCGGGTTCAACAAATCAGAAATATTCAGTATATGCATTATACTGTGGCGCCCAGGCAACCCCATTTAAACCACCGAACCGCTGTACATGGCGCCCAACGTGGGGCACGAGTGAAGCTGGACATCAAGGATCACCAACTTCAAAAATCATCCCAAAACGGAAGGAAGACACCGCAGAATTTCTAGAACGTCACCCGTAAAGGCACCGCTGGAATTCAAGATCGTGGTACATCAGTTCCGGAGACCGCCGCAGAAAACATCAAAAATCACCAACAGATAAGAACTTAAATATACATAGAGTTTCAGTAAAGTAAACAATTTTATTATCAATAATTTAAGAAACAGTAAATATTAATTAAATAAATTAGTAAGCCTGACATCAAATAATATTTTTTTTAAAAGTTTGCAATTTAAGATCAAAGTAAAATTAAACTGAAACTCACTAAGTAAATTAAAGAATAAATTCAAGTAAAATAAAATCTTTTTCAAATTAAAAGAACTCAGGCATATCGAATATTTATTGTGCAAGGGTATAATTATACATGTTATGCATTATATGTTGAACTTCTTAACCAAAGGTAAGGTAGATCGTAAGAGTGTATCAGTACCCTTATAATTTATGTATGTGGCTTAGAAACGGAAAAGTTACTAGGAATAAAATTAATATGGAAGGTGGAGAGGGGCACGACTTGCTTACTGGTGAGGAAATAAATAATTGTAGAATGGAGATTAACAATGAGAACAGTGTCGCGACAGGTGACGGGGTTTTGGAGCAGGGAGTTGATAATAGGCAGGAAAATATTGCAACAAATATTCAGCTGACCGAGAATGATAGTGTAACTGAACATAGGCCTAGGGAATTGAATCAAACTATAGACCCGAATTCTATTGCATATTTGATAGCTATGATGAGGGAATCTAAGGAAGCTATGATGAAGGGACTAGAAAAATCAAGTAACGATACTAGGGAAAGTATTAAGGGGTTAGAAAAATCTAGTAAGGAAACTAGGGAAAGTATCAATGAAACTAGGGAAAGTATAAAGGAACTAGAGAAAAATTCTAAGGAAAATATGAAGGAACTAGAGAAAAATACCGGGGAAAAGATAGAGAAACTGGGAGATAGGATAGACCAATCGGACCAAGAACATAGGCAGAATATAGATAGGCTTGAGAGGGAGCTTAATAATATAAAAGAGGTCCAATCTAACATATGCAACGAAATCAGGGGAGAACTCTGTAGGGAACTTAAAGAAAGTGAAAAAGCAATGAGGCAAGAAATTAGTGAAAGTCAAGGGGAAATTAGGTCTGAATTAGAGGCTAATATGGCATCGGTAGATAGAAAAATAGAAATGCAGGGCAAGAAATATGAAGAAAAATTATTCAATGAAAGGAAAATTTTGGAGAAGGAAATACAGAAATCGGAGTCTAGCTTGAAAAAGAATATGGAGACTCAGGTGGGAAAAGTAAAAGTAGGGTTAGGAGACAAAATCTCGGAAGTAAATGACAAGGTAGTGCATTTAGAAAATATATTAGCGGTTAAAATAGGGGAAATCTCTAAAGAAGTAAGCACGGTAGCTAAAGAGGTCGAAAATCGTAGGCCTGTAGCAAATAACTATGCTGTAAATTGTAGTGAGAGTATATGTAATGGAATAGGAAATACATATAGGCCTCCTAGTGTTGCAAATGAGTCCTGTAATACAGTACACGAGACGGTAGCCACCAGCGTGCCGGTAGTTAGCGATAATAGGATTAATATATGTAATTTAATAGGAAATGAGGTATCACTTCCCAGCTTCAATGAGAGCAACACGAGCCCTCAGAGCTTCTTGAAATCTGTTGAAGAATATTTTACTTTACGGTCTATTCCATCTCAGTACAAAATGTTGATCCTCGGTAGAGCCTTAAAAGGAAAAACAAAAGAGTGGTTTGAACTTACAGTACACCCGGAGTGCAACTATGAGGATTTTAAGCAGTTATTCTTAGCAAGATATTGGGGTGAGGCGAAGAGAGCTTTAGCTAGAAATGAGGTCTATAATGGGAGATATTCTCCTAGGGGCAACGTCTCTCTATCGGACCATTTCCTAAGAGTTATAGGCCTAATCAAGTTACTAGACCCCGGAATGCCAGAACGCGAGGCCATTCAGCTTGTGACGAGACATTTTCAGCCGGAAATATGTAACCTGCTTATAGTATCATGTCCCCAAACTTATAGCAAGGCTTTGGAGTTATTATCTAGTTTCGAAGTAGGAACTAACAGAGAAGAGCGTAGCGATAATAGGAGACAAAATGGACCGGATAATATGCAAATGAATCAAGATACGAGAGGAGGTCCAAATAATGACAGAGGTAGATGGAACCAAGGACATGCCAACAGAAATGCGGAATCGAACAGAGGACCCCCTAATAATAACTCATATAGAAATAATGGGAACCAAAACTGGAGGGGAAATAATCAAGAGAATAGGCCTCAAGACAGACAAGTAAATAATGTTCGATTTCATGGCAGGATGCAGAACGAAGTAGGAGAACGAATTCCAGAAAACCAGGGGGACATTAACATAGAAGGTGAAAGGAATCAGGCGCATAGCACGGGAAACCACAATGATATTCAGGGAGACATTCGTCACAGAAATGACGAAAGGCATGTAGCGCAAGACAGGCCTTTAAACTATTAGGAGACGCATTTGGAGGTCGAAATGACGTCACACAGACCGAGGGATTACAAGGATTAAAAAAGACCTAATAATGAAAATAAAACACGAGAGAAGGGGTGCGTAGTAGGATGTGCAAATAGAGAGGGTATAACACCCACATATCCGCCATTAATAAGGGTAAAAATAGACCAATTTGAAGTCGATATGTTGGTGGACACTGGCTGTACTTTTTCTCTAATAAACGAAAAATTCTATGAAACGCTGAAAGCAGCAAGAGTGCGCGTTCAGGAATTGAAAGTACATGGCCTATACGCACAAACTGCCATTGGTGCCAAATCCCATAAAATTGAGCATCAGTGTATGTTGCCGTTGGAAATTGAGGGAAAGAAGTTAGAAGTCTACTTTTTGACAATAAAACATTTAGCACATAAATTAATTCTGGGTTGTGATTCTATGACAGATCAACTAATGAGAATAAATTTTGAAGAAAATTGGGTAGAAATGGAATTAGATGAGAAAGAAAAGTTACGTGTACCGTTTTTATCTAATGAGAATATAATTACTAAGGAGTTGGAGTGCCAAAATGAAGATGTATTATTACGCGAGCCTTTCGTGGTGGAATCAGTTGTAGTACAAGAGGGAAATAGTATCGACGAATATAGGCCTATGGGAATTAAACCGGCCGTATTTATATATGAAGGTGATAATGAGGCTGATTGTGACGAAAGTGTCGCAGAGTTACAGGGAATGGAATCTGATATTGTTTGGGAGGACGAAGAATATGATCATTTGTGCATTAAGGGTTCTAATAATTATGTAGATGAAAATGAATGTGAAACGGTACACGCGAATTTTACTAACATTAGTCAGAATGGAAGAAATGAAGAGGAAAATGTTGATATCGAATTAATTCTCAGGGAGAAAGTAGAAGAAATTGATGTGCTGTCAGATGGTCAAAAGTCGACTTTATATAACATGCTATATAAGAACAAATCAGTGTTCAGTTCAACTCCAGGCCTATTTCGGGGTTACCAACACAAATTTAAATTAAAACAAGAAATTCCTGAGCGTCGCTATAAGAGTAGGCCTGTACCAATTTCAATGAGGGATGAAGCCGGTAAGCAAATAAATCCGATTTGTGGTGTAGTGAAAGCACATGGAAAACTACGCTTAACCTTTGACTCTAGTTATCTTAAATTATTCATAGAAGCAGAAAATTTTTGGGCAGAACCAATAAAGGATATAAATCCGTAAAATGTATTCAGATGATCAGTGATTTTGTGTGACGTCATTTATCGACAATGTATTGTAAATATGAACAAATTAGAGGAAAGCAAGGAATAACCGAAAGGCATTGTACTGAGCTGGAATAATGTAGGCCTATAACCTGTAATGTATATTTTACGCGGTAAAATAGCTACTGGCATGATAGGTTATCAGTTCCACATAGGTTTAGGATTAGAGGAATGGGTATGAATGAGAGTAAAATATGCGTGTGTATTTTGCATTGCAATATATTGTATTGAAATTGCGGTGAGGGCTGAATGAGCGCCCTTGTCATAAAAAAAAGTGTTTTTATACATTCTTTATAACGTAGTGTAATAGTAGTGAGAACTGATTGATCGACCTTGTCATAGCCTCATGAAAAAGTGTTTTTATGCCTTCTTGATAATATAGTGTAGGTGTAGTGAGAACTGCTTGATCGACCTTGTCAAAGTCTCAATATAAAAAAAAGTGTTTTTGTTTTTCTTTATGCATTCAATATATTTTATAAAATTTCAGTGAGAACTGCTTGAGCTTAATTTTCATGGTCTCACGAGGGTATATCGGTAAATTTATGGTGTTTACGTAAAATTTTGTTGTAATGTCTTGGTCGTGCAATAAACCAAGTAATACGTACAAGCAACGTAACACTACAGGAAACCGCAAGATGTATGAATGCATGAATGTGATAGGTTCAGAAAACTTGTACATGTGGGACAGGATTTAAGGTGAAGTCTCGTGTCAGGATAGGAATTAAATTAGTTATGTATTTGTGTAAGATAGTTGCAACACTGGAGGAAAATAAGGTATAATATTTTGTGGAGAGATGCAGTATATTCAGCCAGTAAGTCAATCATAGGCTATGATGATTCCTGTCTTAATAGACTGGGGCATATATTGCAGTTCAGATACTTCGGTAAAAAGAAATAAACAAGATAACCAAATTAAGTATAATAAATGACAGATTAATTGCCCAAATTTATTCAAACTAAAATCATAAAATCTCATAGCCCGTGTTTGGTCTTAAAATGACCGTGAAAAGACGGAACATTCATTATAAATATTATTAACTAGAAAGAAGGCAAAGGTAAAAAGTTTAACAACATCATTTTAAATAACTATTAAAATGAGATTGCAGTGAATAGACGGAGAAGCTGGGAATTTCCCTAGCAGACCTAGCGGGTGCGAGATAAGGCAATGCAGTACTCAGGTACAATGTATCGGGAATCTCCCGAGATCTTATCACAAAGGGTACTGATCCACTTAAGTAATTCTAAGAAGTCGGCTATTGTGTTTAAGCCTTGCTTCTGATGTTGCTACTGATACAACACGCTGTCCGAACCTTCTTAGAAATCCGAGACGCTAAGTTGTGGGTTTTGAGAATAAGGGAAAATCCAATTGATTTCCGTGGGAAACTAACATATTATTATTGGTCGGGAGATTTGCCAATAAGAACTGGTCTATAGTACCACGTGCCGGGATTCACGAATAATAATTAAGAAGAGTAGGGATAAATGTTTGTCCAAGAAAGTTTTCCTTAGGCCTAACGTGGCACTGTAAAATCACTCTACTTCAAGGCCCCGCGCCTATAACAGTCATATTCAACTCTACTTCAAGGCCCCGCGCCTATAACAGTCATATTCAACTCTACTTCAAGGCCCCGCGCCTATAACAGTCATATTCAACTCTACTTCAAGGCCCCGTGCCTAGAGCAGTCAACAGGACTCTACTTCAAGGCCCCGTGCCTAGAACAGTCAAAATCACTCTACGTCGAGGCCGCGTGCCTACATCAATCACTCTACTTATCTTTGAGGCCGCGTGCCCACAGAATTAATTGGACTTATAAAATTTTAGCTGTGGAATTAATCGACTTAGAAGGATTCTTACTTTCAATCGCGATTAGTCAAAATCATATACGGCAGCAATTGTATCACTAGTAACGATCTACCGAGAACTTGTAACAATATTAATTATTCACAAACAAATTTTGTAATTATTGTCAATGACTGGACTTGTATTTCCAACGCTTTGAATAAACAGAATATTCCTTCAGTGTTCAAAGAAACTGCATTATTATTCAAGCAATAATATTAAGGTGTTCTTCGCTTCCTACCCTGAAGCTAGAGGGAAGTGCTCAACGATCGACTGGCAGACCGGAGGCGGGTTCAACAAATCAGAAATATTCAGTATATGCATTATACTGTGGCGCCCAGGCAACCCCATTTAAACCACCGAACCGCTGTAATGATGCCTGGATATCTAAGAAGATGATTTCAAAAGTACGTCTGTGTGTGTGGGAGTCGTCCCTATGTAGGATGTAAACGGTGCACTGTTAAGTTAAAGGATATTTATCGCAGACTTTACTTGACCCTTCTAGCAATCCTTGGATTTTGTTTCTGTGGTAAAACATAAAGGGTAGGCTATTTCATATGAAACTTTATTTCTACAAATTCAATTTTAAAAATAGCTCTAATGATTTTAATAAGAAATATAAATTTCAACATTATAATCGTGTCTTAATAATAGCTTATGTTTTTTTTATAAACATAATGATCTCGACGTGTTACCTTGTGTCCATTTTTTATCTCAATCAGCTGAGTTGGATTCTTGACTATATGAAGGATAGGCAAACATGCCTAATTTCGCAGTAGGCTACCCCTAATTTCGCAGTATCTTTTTATTTTATTTACTGCAAAATCAGGAACAGTAATGGAAAAAATTAAAAAAAAGTATAAAACAGAAGAGAAGATGCCCTCTTTGATGAATAAGATGAAATATTTCCACCACTGTTCCGAATTTTGCAATAAATAAAATAAAAAGATAATGCGAAATTAGGCATGTTTGCTATACTTGAAAATAGGATAATAATCTTTAAGAATTAAATTAAATATAGTATTTTTGTAAAGACATTTCATTATAAAGTCAACAATTTTGAAACAGATAAAATAACTTATTTATATTTTCATTGAGTATCAGAAATTATCTTGCGAAAATATAACAAAATGCGTTTTTTTTCAGGGCTACCAAAATCGATATTTATAAATTGCCCTGAAAAACATAGGCTTAATATTAATAAATAATTGTATTTGCATATAAGAGTACGTTAAGTAGTTTGATTGCATTTAAGGTGAGTATTGCGTATAAAATTACCTTCAAAAAGTGTCGTGTAGGCCTGTGTCTCGAGATCAGCCCAGCTTACCAGTTACGAGTTTTTACGCTGTTTTGTAATTAAACAAAGTTTTAGGGGGTAGGCCTATTGTGAAAAAAGTAACTCGCAAGCAAATCTTGGCAACGAAGTGCCTCATGCGCGAGTTAAAAAGATACTTTGCGTATGCTGTGTCAGTGGTACCATAGGCGTAACCAGGCCGACCATATGGGGGGGGGGTTATAATATCCGCGGGGTTTTGGGGGTATGGAGAGAGGGGGGGTCCGGGGGTCCTCCCCCGGAAAATTTTAAAAATTAAGATGCAAAATAACGAGTTTTAAGCTTCCGGGGGTCCACCCCCGGAAAATTTTAAAAATTAAGACGCAAAATAACGAGTTTTAAGCTTCCCACGCTTTATACTTGCATTAAGTAATTTATGAGCAGACTTTAAAAAATTATACAATTTTCCTTTTTTTTAATCAATGTGGGGGGGGGGGGGTTCAAACCCCCAAACCCCCCCCCCCTCGGTACGCCTATGAGTGGTACCAATGGAAATTATGCAAATTTTCGTCAGGCGCATATGAGTGTTACACTACCTATTTGCTAGTCTGTATCTAGTCTTATCATTGATATTTTCTTTATTAATTTATTTATAATTATGAGCATGGCCCGGATTCTGATGACCTAAAACTCTTTGAAAAATGACCTATAAAATGACCCTAAATTTTAAAGAAAATGGCTTAATAATTATAAAAAATTACCTAAAAACTGATATTTTATTTATAGAAAATTATTATTGTACACACAAAGTTATAGATTAGTTTGTACATCATTGTAAAAACTGTAAATAATGGGAATGTTGTGAATGTTCTTTTCTCACGGAAATTTATTCTGGCACTGAGGCACTGGTGAGTCAAAATTCGGCACTTCCTTTTGTGGTCTGCTGGATTATATTGTTGTTTATTGAGGGTAGGCTAAACAGTTGTTTGCACTCTCAAATCCAAGCAGGTGGCAGACTCTGGTGCCAAGTCAGTCTAATAACAATAGTAATATAATACAAAATTTTGGCGTTTCTTTGATTCTCATTTCCGACTGAGACACGACAACACTTTAACACCGAATTTTTCCTTCTTGCATTAAAAAATAAAAAACACTTCAAAGACATCACCGCTAGCGACGAAAAAAGTTAAAACACTGAATGTAAATACTTGAAAATGATTAAATAAGGAAGCAAATGACACGAAAATGACAAAATAATGATGTAAAATTGAAATAAATGCCCTAAAATAGGCTTTAAAATTGCAAAAAATGACCTAATAAAATATATTTCTGTAATCTAGACGTCATGATTAGGATTTATCTACAAATTGGCAATGTCTATGCAGCATCAATAGAAAGATGACATGTCATTAGAATCCGGGCCCTGATTATGAGTAATATAGACGTAGCCCCCATTAGGCTACTACACGAGTTAAGAACTAAATTTTCTAAAAATCTTCACACAAGTATTGAAGGCATTGAAATATATTTCATTCAAGTTCTATAATTTCACCATTTGATGACCAACAAATGAAGCTCTGATTGCTAACATATTGAATATAATTATACAGTAATGACTTTGAGTGAATCCACGGTGGCCCGGAAAGTAGCAACTACTAAACATAGCTTTTGAGTTCCTATGTATGTACGGTAAACAGCGTAGAAATAAATAAATAATTGATGTACAGTCTATTAGTTCCGAAAATACCGAGAGCAACATGAGAGAGGTGGTTTTCGTTAAACATTAGGTCAAAAATAATATACGATAATTCGTACCTTTTTGGATTTCGTAATTTTTGCTGTTACGATAACAGGGATTTTTTATATTTATGCTAGTTCACCATATGCCCAACTACAGCATTAGCTGTACTATTAGGCATACATACCGGTACATTCTCTAGCTGTAGTGTATAGATTACTATAAAACATAGGCGTAACCAGGCCGACCATATTGGGGGGGTTATAACATCCGCGGGATCTGGGGGGGTATTCCATACTCCCCAGGGAGAGTGGGGTCCGGGGTCCTCCCCCTGAAAATTTAAAAAATTAAGATGCACAATAACGAGTTTTAAGCTTCCGGGGGTCCTCCCCCAGAAAATTTTAAAAATTAAGATGCACAATAACGAGTTTTTAGCTTCCGGGGGTCCTCCCCCGGAAAATTTTTAAAATTAAGATGCACAATAACGAGTTTTAAGCTTCCGGGGGTTCTCCCCCGGAAAATTTTTAAAATTAAGATGCACATTAACCAATTTTAAGCTTCCCACGCTTTATACTCGTATTAAGTAATTTATAAGCAGACTTAAAAAAATTATAGAATTTTCCTTTTTTTAATCAATGGGGGGGGGGTTCAAACCCCCAAAACCCCCCCTCGTTACGCCTCTGCTTTAAAATATGTAGGCATAACGGCTAAGATAGTTTTCAAAGCTCGAAACCTACCTAATTCCTACAGCTGGAGATCTGTTTAAAATAATCTAATGTGAAACTCGCATAACTTCCTCTGCCCAAATAAAAGTTTGCCTCTTAGTACAGTATATTATGTATGACATTCTTTTATGTAAATTGCCTGTAAAAATGAAGAGAATGTCGTTACCACATCACATCGCATCCCCGAAGGATACATAACCCAAATAAAATCTGATGTAGCTTTCTTTACTGTACTTCACATTCTGACATAAAATAAGAGGCCCTGTTGCAAGGAGCGCGTATTCAGTTGTTTGACCCTGATGCAAAGCTTTATTGTTCAACAGTTTCTACAAACAGTGTGTGGCGTATAACTACCCTTCAGAGGTTTTTTTTTTTTTAAGTTTGAAATAAAAGTTTTAGTTCTTAGTATAGGCTAATTAGTATGATATAAGTTCAACATTTAAACAAAATCGTTAGAGCCGTTTTCGCGAAAAACGGAATTTTCTTCATGTAAAGTCCCCTTAAAAGTAGTAGAAAGTCGTCGCCAATCTTCGTGTCACATCCTCAGAAGGTACCTAACCAAAATACAAAGTTTTGCTTTCATACGATTTTCCATACTAGAGCTGTTCACAGATACACACAGACATTATTAATGAATTTCATTTTAATCCAATGAGGGTAGAATAGAGCAAAATATAATTTTAAAACCACCTTATACCCTCATTAATTTTATAAAATTATACTAGAAGAAGAAGAACATATATTTTATGTGTTTTAATAATTTTTAATGTATGAAAAGAATGCCTACTACGAGAACCTTGTGTTTTTTAAACAATTTATTGTAGGCTATAAAAGAAGTTTCACGACATTTAATTAATTTTTACAATTACAATTAATAATTCCTTATATTTCACGAATTATTGTTGTTTTTGTTACAACAATTATATGGAAGTTTGATTTTAAGCTAACTATTACTTCCACAATTAAATTCTTCTTCTTCTAGTATCATTTTACAAAATTAATGAGGGTATAAGGTGGTTTTAAAATTATATTTTACACAGATATGTTTCTGAAAATAGTATTTTTGGATTCAGGGATCTCAAAACGCGTATTTATGCTAAAAACTCAACTTTTAATTTGTGGGTCGAACACAATACTTCCTCTACCTATAGTACCTATGGTACGGGCAGAGGGAAGTAATAAATATCAGTAACCTACCGTTATAAGAGATCTGTCGTCCATTCAAAAAATGAATAATAAACAGGGTTCGGAAGCTAACGCTCTAAAAAAAAACCCCTTTAGGCAAGCCTATAGGCTGAGGTAGATTTCGAAGTGTTTTTGGTTTAATTCACTGTCGCTGCGTAGCCCTCTTCTTCTTTAGCCTTGGCATGGCAAACCCGCAATAATAACTGCAAAAAAGAGGAAAGAGCACTTTTTTAAACTTTCAAATCTCGCCTTATATGAGAACTATCAAGAAACTAGTTATTGATTTGTAGAGTACCCATCAAGAGCTTTTCAACGATACCCCACAAGACGTAGTTTCAAAATTTTCGAATTTCCATCCCCCCACCCCACTCGTACCCCTAAAACCCCCGAATCGTTGTGTCACTGTGAACTCCATAGGGAGTACTCTAATTTATTCCAGCAAAGTTTCCCTCTATACTTCATAGGGGCCGAGATATAAATGTTTTAAAATTTCAACCCCCTCCCCCGACCACCGCCTTGGCCAAATTTTGCTCATTAACGAACTTGTCCGAATTATTGGGCCTAGAAATAACATAATAAAGTTTGATTCAAATATCTTCAAAATTACGGCCGCTAGCGTGTAAAGATAAATAAATATCACAATTTTTTTTTTAAACTGGCGGTGGTTTCGTACTTAGGGAGGCATGAAACGTAAAGATATGAAAGAATTTTTCGGAATTCATGACATGGTATCGATTGCAATAGGTAGATTTTTCTTCGAAATCTACCTAATAATATGATTGCAAAAATGCTTTAAAGTTTGTAAAATATCCTCCAGAACGAAATATGCTTTATCATTTAATTTGTGTCCGTGGTGGCCAATCCATCTTTCGTGATAGTGCGCGGGCAGCAAGTGATGGGTGTACAGTGGACCATCGTGTTGGTCCACAAACGGAGCAGCCTTGCCAAATTATACTTCCTCTTAGAGAAGCAGGGAGCGACATTCCCCATAAATTGAGATATGTCTGTAAACTTAGAACTGGGATATTTGGCCTCTCCATTGGAAAGGCATCAGAATACTAAAATCGTCAGCCTGATGGACTCTTTAGAATAGAGGTGAGAGGGAAAGCATGTTGTGTTGATCCTCTTGGAGACACAAAAGTTACTATATTTAGTCGGTTCATATGATGATAAAATATAAATGCTGATTTGTATTTTCCCTCATCCGTATAGAAAATCGCAAAAGTTTTCGCAGGCACTACGGGCAAAAAATGCGGCCCTGGGTCAACTTCGACGAGTGTATTTTCATTCTGTAAGTTCAAGGATTCTATAATGCTAATCGTAGCAATTCAAGTGACTTTGCAATCATCGAAATTAATTTCTAAAAAGTCTTTAAAAAGAACGATTTTACAAGAAGAAAACACATAGATCTACTCAATTACTGAATGCTAGATAAGTATCATTTATCATTTTGAATGTTAATAAGGATATACGTTATTAAATTCGAAGGCATAATTAGATTGAAGCTAGTGGGATAAATATTGTATTAGAGTTTTCCTTATCTGATGTAACTCGTCAACTTGAGTTGGATTTATTAAGACTATTCCATGAATAAAAATGTAACGGATTATACAAATATTAATTACTTTCGTGCTTTGTTATATAAAAACAAAACTAACAGCTGCGAGTTCACGGCATACTATGAATAAACCATCATGAATCGATTCGACTTACCATGTCCTTGTTGTGACCAGTGCTACGATTCAAGTTACCATGTCCATGTTTTGACCAGTGCTAACAATTGTGCATATAAGACATAGTTAACTTCATTCAGGTAAGCTAACGACAGAAGGGAATAAAAGCACACGAACTGGCTTGCACCGAATCGAAATTGTGTTTTTAATCAGTGTACATTTCTATTATTTCAATTTCTAAACAAGTTATGTTGTAGCCTATAAAATAATCTGTTTTCGTGGTGTTAATGACAACATGTGACGTATTAATCACTGAACACTGATGCTTTCATGTCCTATAACGAGCAGACCATTTTACCCGATAAAATACCATCCTTGCGATTCCTACAAGAATATTGTAAGATAAACGGCCGTGATTGGTCTATATCCGAGGAATTGCTAAACGATATTGGTCAATATCAAACACGCGGCGGATGAGTGGAATAGTCACTGTAAACACGTCTTTTTTTTTAAATCTTTGAGTAAGAAATATAAGATAAAATTGTGTGTGTGTTATATCTAACGACAAAGTGGTTCAGTTAAGCATTGTACTGTAATTTACTTTTTGCTGAAACACTGAACAGACAGAATGAAAGGAGAGAGCCATCCCCACAGTCAGAACGATAAATCTGGTATTGAATTTTGCACATTAAAATTCGTGTAGAATTTTTCGATTTTCAAACGTAGTGTATAGAAAATAGGATTTTTGAGTGCAAATGTTTTTCATGTTTAAGGGGAGATGGTAGTTACCGCTAGAAAAATGATAGAAAATATAGCGTTTGTTGAAGAAGCCATAACTCAGGTGTTAACAGTCAGATTTAGTTGCATTTTTTTATGCTTTGCAAGTGCACTCTGCAGTTTTAAATAAGCAGAAAATGGTTGTTCTAGACCTCGCTGTTTGGTAGGAAAGAATTTTTTAACACATAGTTGATAATTTTGTTTTACAGTTACTTCCCTTGACATAGGTACGCTTTATTTAATTTCTGTAGCTTAGATTTTTGTGAAACTTTGGGAACTTACTAACAATAGGTACTACTATTTACCCTACCACAATCAGTCTAATATGTAGCCTACAATATTACTGCATGAAAACGTCACGACTAAAAAAAAATACTTTTTTTAAAATTAAAAATAGTTGAAAATTCTGTATAGTCAAGACTTTTCCCATAATTTTGCTAAGGGAGATTTGTCATTAATCTATAATGAATTCCTGAAAGTTTCATTATTTTAGCATGAATAGCTTTTCAGAAAAGGGTACCTGAAGTACAAAAAATGTAATTTTACAGGAGAGCGAAAAGAAAATGGCGTGCCTTATGGTATTTTATCCATTTTAGAAAGCTCCAGGTCGCTGTGCTTGCCTTAATAATAACGCAACATATAAGACCTACATATTAAAATGTTCACAAAACTATACTCTATTACATGAGCCTAAGAAAAAAAAATCGATTTTTTGACACTGATAACTACCATCTCCCCTAATCACTATAAGCCTACTCTGCATCTTCGCATAACTCCGCTTAGCCTCCTATTCATTCTGACCCGAAATCGTATGGTCGCTGAACAAAATAAAACAATTGATCTTCACTCAGCGGATTAGAAGGATTCATATAGCGGTGGGAAATAAATCAATCTCACATAGAAAGCTTAGTATGTCATATGTGGGTCACGGTGGAGGCAGAATGACTAGACTCTGTAATTAGTGGACCGCGTACCGAGGTCATTCGCATTACACTTATGGAATAACTGATTGTTACACATCTAATTGAATGTTACTATTCCACCGTTTAACTCAAGAAGGCCAGGTCATTTAATTGCGCATACAGCCCATGCAAAACAGTAACGCGATTTTACTGTGTAGTAGCTCTAGTGTAATGGCACATCTTAATTGCGCCTGTGTCAAATTATAAGGAAGGTATTAAATATTGTGACCATCGCAAATTCAGTAATGTTATTCTTACTATTATAACTTCGAAGGCTTTCACGGCCGGAGTCTTGTAGTTCAAAACTTCTTCCGGGCTGTTGGGCCCTGGTCTTGGCTTAAAACTGCCTGGTCTTGGTTTAAAACTGCCTGGTCTTGGCTTAAAACTGCCTCGACTTGGCTTAAAACTGCCTGGTCTTGGCTTAAAACTGCCTGGTCTTGGCTTAAAAGTGCCTGGTCTTGGCTCAAAACTACATGATCTTGGCTTAAAACTACCTGGTCTTGGCTTAAAACTCCCTGGTCTTGGCTTAAAACTGCCTGGTCTTGGCTTAAAACTGCCTGGTCTTGGCTTAAAACTCCCTGGTCTTGGCTTACAACTGCCTGACGTTTCGCCCGCCACAGTAACGAGCGAAACGTCAGGCAGTTTTAAGCCAAGGCCACGGCCCAAGAGCCCGGAAGAAGTTTTTGAACTATTCTTACTGTTATTAATACTGTTGTTATTGCTTTATTGCATACATTTTTTAATATGTACGTAGTTGCCGTTCCAAAGGATTGTCACTACAATCATACTATAACACAGTAATAACTTATATGAAGTCCCCTTAAAAGTAGCAGAAAGTCGTCGCCAATCTTCGTGTCACATCCTCAGAAGGTATCTAACCCAAATACAAAATATCGCATTTTGTGAGATGACATTTATTTTATAAAATGTCTTAGTGAGGAAAAGAAGAAGAAGAAGAAGAAGAAGAAACCATGTATTGCAAAAATGAAGCTGCTGGTACACACTAGTTGCCCTGGGACACAGCTTACCATTCAAGCCATGAAGGCCAATGGATAACAATAGCCTATAACATAATTTTACTTTTTGTTATGTGTTATGTAGATATATGTAGACAATCAGTGCGTGTTCCCATAAATATGATGATGAATTATTCCAACAGTCTCCGATATTATAGTTTCTGCGATACTTATCAGGTGGCTCTTATCTATTCCAAGTTGTTGTAGGAAGTCAGCTACAAACTGATAGATGGTACCCCGTGCTCCAAAAGAAGTCCTTGCACGATGTAAATGCGGTTTCGATATCTAGATGAATATTTTTGCTGGAAGAATGGTATGCATCTGTTGTAAATTCCTTTCTTCTTCTGGTCGACTTGTTTAGCATAGTCTATATAATTATTTTCATACCTCACAATGGGGTCCAGTATGTAGGCCTTTTTAACATGTTTTTTTTTAATGCCACTTTATCTGCAAATCGACTGGATCCCTGTTCATCAATGGATGAACTTCTTCGAAACAGTCAAAGTTCTTATCGTGCAACAAATCAGTGAGGATATGTTTGATCTTATGATGTCTTCGGATAATAAGAAGAGAGTTGAATGGACAGGACCCGAGTACACATCTCGATGTTTCAGTCTCTTTAACGCATCTTCTGCAAAGAGCTGTACCATCCAGTCCTCCGTTATTTCCTGGAACGCCTCTCAGATTTGCATAATTTGCATTCAATTTCAGAAAAAGTTAAGCCTAATCTACCCTAATAGCCATGAAGTTATTCGCTGGTGGAAATTCAGCAAAGTGAACTACTCCAACTCCTTGCCATGGCATAAATATCATTCTTCAAAGGACATTTGCCAAAGAAGTTTAGGAAGCATTTTTGGGTTTCAAGATGCATCAAAATTGCTTGTTATTTTCAGGCGAGTAAGGCTTGTTAGAAGTTCGTCATGAAAATTGAAACATCTTGTAAAGCCATTAGAAGCGGCTTGAAGCAAGGAGATGCACTATCGCCTTTACTTTTTAATTTCGCTTTGGAATATGCCATTAGGAAAGTTAAGGAAAACAAGGTAGGCCTAGGATTAAATGGCGGTTACCCGATTTTAGCTTATGCAGATGACGTTTGTCTGTTGGGCGATGACATAAACACAATCGAGAGAAATGCAGAAAGTCTTTTCGATGCCTGCAGGAATGTTGGATTGGAAATTAATGCAGAATAAACTAAGTATATGGTCATGAAACGTCAAAGTAATGCGTTACAAAATATCAGAATAGCCGGTAAATCGTTCGAACAAGTGGAAAAATTCAAATATCTGGGTGCAATAATTACAGACTCAAATAATATTAAGGCAGAAGTTTAGTGTAGACTCAAATCAGGAAATACCTGTTTTTATGCAAATAAGGAACTCTTATCTTCCTGTCTTCTGTCCAGAAATCTTAAAAAAATATATATATATATATATATATATATATATATATATATATATAGGCTAAGACTATTATCCTGCCGGTTGTACTATATGGATGTGAGACATGGTCGCTTACTCTTCGGGAAGAACATAATCTCAGTGTTCGAAAACAGGGTGCTTAGGAAAATATTTGGGCCTAAAAGAGATGAAAATGGAGACTGGAGAAAACTGCATAACGACGAGCTTCATAACCTGTACTCTTCACCGGATGTAGTAAGGGTGATTAAATCACGGGTTAGACATGTTGCACGCATGGAGGAGGAAAGCCATATCTCAAAAGTATTGAATGGAAGACCCGAAGGGAAAAGACCTAGACATAGGTGGGAGGACAATATTAGGATAGATTTAAGGGAAGTAGGATTTGCGAGGGATGGTTGGGTGGAGTTAGCGCAGAATAGGGTTGAATGGCGGTCTCAGATAAGGGCGGTAATGAACCTTCGGGTTCCATAGATTAGATAATATCCCCTTAGCTTGCTGAGGAATTGTTTATTGCAATTGAGTATGTAAGTACAGTATTATTATTATTATTATTATAAAGGGATTTTTTTTTTAAATCTTTTAGTTCATACCTATGGGAACATTGGGAAAAGGTATATGCCAGCTAGAAACCCCTACTCTGATTAAAACCAAGAAAACGTCTCGATTATGAATCCGATAGTATCTATTTTATATTACTTTGAGATGCGTTTATAAATAGTAATTTTACATGAAGATTTTTTCTAACATCATTAAAAACACTTGTAAATTGACTAGAATTTGACAAGAAAATGAAGCAATGAACGTAAAAATGACAATTCTAGGAAAATTCCTAACATTTTCAGACTAGGTTCCGGTTTAATGCAGAGCTAGTCTGACGATAAACAGAGCTGCACAATGAAGTCATGGACCATGGTTATTATTTCGCTGATGTAAGGTTCCAAGAAACTTGTCTCGAGGTTTTATCAGTGTCCCACGCATAATCAATTTCATGCAGGATTAGCAACAACTTTATTTATGTTCATTAGAATGAACAAGTTAAAATACAGGTGGAAAGGTACGTTCTACATTTCCACCTTACCCTACACACGGCCAGTGCAGTGGCGGATCCAGAGAGACATTTTGGGGGGGGGGGACCAAAGTAGAGAGGGAAGTTTTTACTCATAAAAATTAATTATTCCCAGTACACAATTGAAAACAAAATGAACATTTCAGCATTTTCTTACAAAGGTATTTCAAAATAATGAATGTCGTTGCTTTATTTTAAGTATTTGGGTTGTGTTCTAATAAATTTTGAATAATTTATGCTTAATATTACAAATTTTTTTTGGGGGGGGGGATTTCCCCCATTCCCCCCCCCCCCCCGTGGATCCGCCCCTGGGCCAGTGTGAAAGAATTATCAATTCCAAGTTAAAATTTATCTCTTAGCACAATACAAATTATATGTCCTAATGCTTGCACAGTCAGTGACAATACTGAAGTCCATGGTATTGCTTCCTATGAAAGGACATGACCCGTCCTTCGATCGCTGCTTCACTATGTCCGTGTTTTGAGTTTATTGTAGAAAGGATGACCCTCGACAAATTGTAATTATTTTTTATTACTCATATTGTAGGATAATTCTGATTTCGATATTTTGAATTGAGGAAAGCATACAATCACTGATATTATTGTTAAGGAAACACGATATTATTACTATTAACCCATTAGTAGTTGCAGTGTTTAAATATTGTCATTAATAGAGATTATTATAATACCGACATCATTTTCATTTTCTTAAGCTTTAACTTTTTGAATTGCGGCAAAATTAAAACGTACACAAAATTTATTTATTTATCTAATACCACTTGCTATAATGTCGACCCAAGAAAAAAAAAAACCGTTAAGACCTTGTTATGGAGATATACATTAAATCAGATTAGGAAAGTGGTGCCAGATCAGAGAATATGGGTTGTACGGTATAGGCTGAGCCAAAACATTTTTCAGATTATTAAAACATGTAGATTATAACGTAAATTGAAACACATAATGCTAGGAAAATCATTTCTAAACCAGAAATGTAATGCATATATTTATGAGTTTATGACTGTAAATGTGAATAATTATTCTGTACCCTACTGTGACTGAATATTTACATGTTGAGGCAACGAGTAACGCCAAGCTCCATTTCCAATATTCGCCACAACCTACACAAAGCAATGGTCTTTCGAACCCCCTTTGATAAATTTTGCTGCCCGGATCGGAACCTTTTCTAAAGAATCTACTTACTCTGTACGGATCCCAACATGCTACGCTGTATATTCCATTATTGGACGCACTATAATAAAGCTGTATATGCTAATTTTTTGAAGCGGTATTGCCCTTTTTCAATACACTCATGACAAAATTTAATGCTCTCCAGACCTTCCCAGTAATTGAATTTACCCTTCCCAAGCTTGTAGTTAAGTTAATACCCAAGTACTTAGGCCTACAGCAATATACCTGTGGTATAGCTTCTTCGTTTAAAATATAGCTTACTAAATAATAAGACTTCGATTGAGCCGTACATTGCTGTCAACAGCTTTACATACGTGGTACTATAGAGGAAAATTGTCATGGTGGGAATTCGGGGATTAAATCGAGTTTTTACCTTCTTACTGCTTGTTGATCTTAGTGCTCTAGTTCGATTCTCTACCAGGACAGAATTTCCTCAACAGAATATAATGGAAATATCTGCAGTGAGAACTACTGTAATATAGTACAGTAGTTTAAAATCATGTCTAAAAATATTCTTTCGTCTTTCCTTAGTTTGGGGAATACGCCTTAGCGTAGTGGTTGAGGCGCTGCGCTACAAACCGGAAGGTCGCGGATTCGATCCCCAACGAGGTCAATGGAGTTAATCAATTGGCCTAATCCTTCTGGTGGCACTATGACCCTGGGGTCGACTCAGCCTCTAACAGAAATGAATACCAAGAGCAATTCTGGGGGTGCATAAGGCTAACAGCCGAATGCCTAAAGTCTAGGAGCCTCAACCTCCTGGAACCCTCTGGGCCTCCATGGCCTGTAATAGGGGACATTTTTTTTGTTTCCTTAGTTTAAATATTGATTGTTTTATCATACGACCTTCCGCACAGATCAGATGTTACCTCATGAGAAATGCAACACGTTGCATGTTGTAATTCAAGATTGATGAAACTGTCAGATACCATACGCTGCTTTCACACCGATAACAGTCTACTGTTCTATTTTTAGAAGCAATTACGTATCCGATCGTCGATGATCTAAATTACTAAGATAGCATTAATATATATATATATATATACGTATATCACACACACACACACATACATATATATACTTTACATAATCAGCGTTTTTTCCCTAAAGAAAATTGAAGGGGTACTCTCGATTTTGACTTGACTGAACATACCCAGACGTACCCACATATTTTGAAAGAAAACGGAATCGCAGACAATATTGATAAGGTTATATGACTTTTAAATCCTCTTATGTGGAGTCAGTTCATAGGCCTACATATCAATTCTGCCTGTAAGCTGCAATTAAGTCCATGATAGACTCACAGGGTTTCTGCATATTTCACAAACACGTAAGGGAACACAATTTATAGTCTTTTATATTCAAAGTCAGAAACGAAAATAAAAATTATTCATGAAAAATGAATTTAAAGTAAGAGAAAGTTGTCGCTAGTCTTTATGTCACAACCCAATATATGGTTTGTCATTCTCGAGCTATGCTGTATACAGGGCCGTAGCAAGGTCCTTCTGCGCCCTTGGCGAGTTTGACAAATCTGCGCCCTCCAAATGAACAATTTTTTTAAATTTCTGTAAAACTGATTTTCTTAAATTCGCTTGCAGAAGGATTTTTTTGGTCCCATTTCTTTAAAAAACCACTGCCTAATAGATCAAAACTAATAATGTAGACTAAGCTATGATGGTCATGGTAGTTTTAGTTGGCACTTTTTTTTACTGAAATCATTCTTACCTATACAACAGAAGCAACGCCAACATCAACAAGAGACGAAACAACACAAACATTAATATTGTTTGACTGTTTAATTTAAAAATCTCTTAGTTAAAAAATACAATAATAATCAGAGCCCGGATTCTAATGACATGTCATCTTTTTTATTGATGCTGCATAGATATTGCCAATTTTTAGATAAATCATAATCATGGCCTCTAGATTATAAAAATGCATTTTTATTAGGTCATTTTAGGTAGATTTCGAAGAAAAATCTACCTATTGCAATGGATACCATGTCATGATTTTCGAAAAATTCTTTCATATCTTTACGTTTCATGCTCCCCTAAGTACGAAACCACCGCCCGTTCAAAAAAAAAAAATTGTGATATTTATATATATATCTTTACACGCTAGCGGCCGTAATTTTGAAGATATTTGAACCAAATTTTAATATGTTATTTCTAGGCCCAATAGTTCGGACAAGTTCGTTAATGAGCAAAATTGGCCAAAGGGGGTGGTCGGGGGAGGGGGTTGAAATTTTAAAACATTTTTATCTCGGCCCCTATGAAGTATAGAGGGAAACTTTGTTTGAATAAATTAGAGTACTCCCTATGGAGTTCACAGTGACACCAACGATTCGGGGGTTTTGGGGGTACGAGTGGGGGTGGGGGTGGGGGGGATGGAAATTCGAAATTTTTGTAACCACGTCTTGTGGGGTATCAATGAAAAGCTCTTGATGAGTACTCTACAAATCAATAACTAGTTTCTCGATAGCTCTCATTTAAGGCGAGATTTGAATGTTTGAAAAAGTGCTCTTTCCTCTTTTTTGCAATTATTATTCCGGGTTTATCATGCCAAGGCTAAAGAAGAAGAGTGCTACGCAGCGACAGTAAATTAAACCAAAAGCACTTTGAAATCTACCACAGCCTGTAGGCTTGCCTAAAGGGATTTTTTTTTTACATTGTATGCAATTTTATATTTTGGGGCATTTATTTCGTCCCCAGCGGTGCTGTCTTTGAAGTGTTTGTTTAATGCAAGAAGGACACACTCTATGTTGAAGTGTTGTCATGTCTCAGTCGGAGACGAGAATCAAAGGAACGCCAAAATGTTGTATTATTAGATTGACTTGGCACCAGAGTCTGCCACCTGCTTGTATTTGAGAGTGCAAACTACTGTTTACCCTCAATAAACAATATAATCCGGCAGACCGCAAAAGGAAATGCTGAAGTTTGACTCGCCAGTGCCTCAGTGCCAGTATAAATTTCCGTAAGGAAAGAATATTCACAGCAAAAATCAAAGTTTTTTAGACCTACAACATCCTCTCTGAATTTAAGGTTTTAACAATTATGTACAAATTGTTCTATAATTTTGTGTGTACAATAATAACTTTTTATAAATAAAATATCAGTTTTTAGGTCATTTTTTATAATTATTAAGTCATTTTCTTTAAATTTTGGGGTCATTTTATACGTAATTTTTCAAACAATTTTAGGTAATCGGAATCCGGGCCCTAATAATAACACAGTATGATATAATTAAAAATAATAGCAGCGACTATAATATCAGCGCCGGCCTTAGAAGGGAACTTGATCAAAACAAACAGCATGTGTACTGCCAGCTGGCAGAGCGTGCATCGGCCGCGGATCACAACACATTATTCAATGTAAAGTTACAGAAATTAATTTTAATGTACATTAATACATTGTGTGATTTAAAAAACTAAACATTTTTAAAATAAGAAATTTTAGTTCACACTTAATTTATAATAAAATAGTAATAACTAAAGGAATTGAGATCTGCACATTCGGCTTTTTCTGTTGTAATAATATAGTTGGTCAGTCATTTTTGCATGTAGCATGTAACAGTATGAGCGATGCCATTGTTGATCGCTTTGTAATCAATCCTGCCGACAGCAGTAGCACTGAGGACGACAATCAGCTGGAAAGGGATTGAGTTGAACCACTTTCATCACAATAATAACGTACATATTAATTTTCATTGTCGTTACATCTTTCCATACTGTTCATGATTTATGTTTTACTCTGTCAATATGAATCGTGTTAATTAAAGGACGTTGCATGACTGCTTTTTGCTTGTAGACAATCGGCATAATACCTACTATAGGTATAGATAGTTCACGTGCATTAATTTTTAATAACCTGAAAGATTTCTTCCACTAACGTGGAATTTATATTGCTTGATAAATTGCACCAGCCTAAAAAAAAGCGGGATTTTTCATGGTTAATTTTGCGCCCTTCGACCCTGCGCCCTTGGCGGTCGCCCACCTAGCCACCGCCTAGCTACGGCCCTGGCTGTATACAAACGGACAGAAACAGACATAGGCTGCATGTTTCTAGAAACACGGTAGTATTTTTGGATTCAGGGAACCTGAAAACGTGTATTTATGTTGAAAATGCTACATTGAATTTCGGGGTCGAAGACAATACTTCCTCTACATACAGTGCCTATAGTACGGGTAGAGGAAGTAAAACCTTAGTTCATCTGGATTATTAACGATAGCTTGGGTAAGCGGGAATACCGTGTTCACTTATTAACAAGATCTTGGATTGTCTGAATTATTTCTGTTCACTTATTCCACGCAATAATTTTGTTACGTTTAGGCCTAATATTTCTACTCTTTTCTTCTTATGAAAACCCCACATATATTGTTAAATATACGATATTTTGAAAACTGAATATAATTTTTTTTTTGTATTTTAATTGCCAAATATAAATACATTTCAGAACGAAAAATACAGCATTGGAATGAAGCAACCAACAAAATTAAAGCCAAACTCAGATGAACAGAAAATATCACCACCAAACTAGAATGCTTATAAGTTCGCATGTCGGCAAATTTTTATGTAGGTCTACTCCTTCAGCCCTTGGGAAGAACTCTTCTCTGTCACCATGAGGCAAATTCCTGAAGTATTCCTCTGGAATCCACAGGAGCAGAATCGTCAGACCCTTGTATTCATTTACATTTTAACTGTGGAATTTAATTTGTGGGATATATCATTGGTAATGTGTGATTTGAGGCCTTCCGGTGTTGAGAATTTATTATTGTTTCTCGGGCTTTCCAACCGGGTGAGCTGGAGATTTCGTTCCAAGCTTTCGGCAGCTATCTCCGGAAGATGGCAGCGGAGATAGCTGCCGAAAGCTTGGAGCGAAACCTCCCGAAAAACAATAATGAAAATATCATTGGTTTCCTTATAATATTCTTCTTAAGTCTACCGTGAAAATTTCCTTCAAATTCAATTTTATAGTAGAGGATTCTAGAAGCATCTTTACGTAACCTAAGCCGCTCTTTTCAAATGCTTCATTGTTACAGAATCCATTAATGGGCTGAAGTTCTTGAATTCCTGAAAACCCATTCTCTTCACTAGGCCTATAAAAGGTTGCTTCTTGCATGTTGATATATGAGTGACTCGATCATTAATCACTACAGAGTTACCTGACATTTCAAATTTGATCCTTATATTATGCACCATATACCTCTATATGGGCAAGACCCCTCAGAAGAAATTTGTGGCTCACTTCTTTCATTCAACTGATTCTATATAGCCTAGCAGGCTTGTCGAACAGTATTCCCATAGTGTAATGTCATACCTGTACTGTCCGACAGGCCTGCTGTAGAGCAACCACATGTGTATAAATGCCATCATCAAAATTAGGTTCTGTCCCTCACAGTTGTCAGTTCGTACAGTAAGCTTCGTCAGTTCGTCAAGCTTCCGTTTTACTGTGAAAAATATTTTGATCTGCCTAAGCTATAAAACAAGATGGCATTTCTTTAAATTTCTTCCTCTCTCCTTTACTGCATCCCACACCATTGACCAAGATAATCATTTGGACTGTAGTTGGATTGTATTTTGTATAGTGAAATGCCGAAAACTGTTGTATTCAGACCAAAATTGTATCATTTTATAAACATTCATATTACTATTAATCCTTGCCCTATGGAGTAAATAAAGGAATGTATAGTAAGGATATCAGGTAGTATTGTTTAATGTAGTGTCCTCCTCTTGCAATACAGATCAACTAAAACTATAAAATTAGTCCAGTCAAATTAGATATTTTGCTGCATTAAATCATGTAGTTCCAAATGTTTCAGGAATGTGTAGTGGGAGGTCCCCTGAACAACGCCTAATGTTTTCCCGCCAATTTCAGGTGCCGCGGGGGGTGGGGGGGAGGCTCAAAGGTCCCTTTTTTCAGTTTTTGGCGCAAATCTCGAAAACAGTGCATCGTACAGAAAATGTTATTGTATTCAAAATTAAAGCTTATTAAATTCTCGACAAAACGGTATATTCATATTTATCTTTATATGTTACCGTCTCCGAGAATGAGCCGGCGAAAATGGAAAACCTGCAGAAAAAATTGTAGCGCCTCACGTTTTTCGTCGAACTCGCCCTTCCAATTCTTTAGTTTTCCATTTTACAAGAACCTTGTAAGAAAAGAAGTTGTAGAGCATTACGTGTTCTTAAAGAATATACATACATTTGATAATTTATCTTCACGTAGTCAAAAGTTAGACCGTTTTTAAATTTCGGGGTCGATTTCGAGATTCCGCTAGTAAACTGCTCATCATTTTATTTCCGTTTTCAAGTGCTTTAATTCTCTGTATCACGTTATTTATTGTTTATGTGAACATAAATGTTATTTATTATCCATATAACTAACATATATATATATATATATAATAGCTAATAATGCAAAAGTAATAAAAGAGGCTTACACCACCTTATTTCCTCTCACCCTTCCATCCTTTCACACATTTAAATCTGTTCATACACATATTCCTCATCGTACAACTCTTCCAAGTCCTCTTGAACGGGAGCATTGTTAGTGCAACCACCGTGGCAATTGCCACAGACAGGTGAGCAGTGGATGCCGGCTTTACTGTGATGTGTACCTGTGATGATTGAGGTCATGCTCGTTGGGTGGGGCCTGATACATCAGTAGGAACATTTGTTCCCCAGCTTCAGCAATATCTCCTGGCGTGGATGTGGAGTCGTAAAACACTTCAGCGATGTTTTTGGTTTCGTTAGGAAACCGCTGGAAACATTTAAGTATGGCTGCTTTTCTTTTTCCATAAATCGCAGAAGTGGTATCGCATCCAGTGAAGCAATGGATAAACAGAATGTATGGGCTGAATGGCAAGGCCTGAAGTTGTTGGGAGGAGTACAACCTGTCTTCTGTGTTGCCTCGTCCAGGCTTCATAAAAAACACATTCGTGTCTCGTGGTGTGAGTGCCACGAGCAAGACGAGCAGGTCTATGTCTTCGCCAACTACCACCACAGTTGAATGAGAGGTATTTTCCAGTCCACACCTAACAATGCTGCAGTCAGCGTCTCCTTTGTCTATGGTAACTTGTAAACCTTTTGCGCCCAAGGCCTGCGCTAACATACATATCAGCTTGGTTTTGTTCCTTTCGTTGGAAAGGAAGTTTTCCTGCTGAACAGTAGCCACCATGTTCTCATCAAAGTCTATATCCACTGATGTTTTACTTGATGCCCTTCGATGTTGTTCGGCTCTTTTCGTGGAATTCGTGTCTTCGTAACCGTCAAAAACCAGAGCAGAGTTGTAGCCGTAACGGTTGATCATGTAAGACACATATTGATCGCAGATGGAGGCGAACTTGGTGTTGTTGTTCCACTTTACTCTATGAAGGAGGAAGCCGCCATCGATTACCGTGAAACTGTTCTTCAAGTTGACCATTTTATTGCTTGAAGGAAAGGCATCGTAGAGAGCTGACTCTTTTGTTTTCCTCATGATCCCTTCGTCGAAAAGAGTCATGGGGTATGGGGCTAACTCACACTTCAACAGCTCCTCTACATCCTCTTTAGTTTTCTGGGTAATTATGGTCCTCTGGAAAATCATTAAAGGCTCGATCACCACCACTCCGTTGTCCAGTTTGACAGTGTTGCTCATAGCAGCCAATGGGACTACTGCGTTCTTCTTACACTGCTTCATTTCTGCGAAGTTCATTCCAACAAAAGTTTCCATTGTACGGGTTCTGATTTCCATTGCTTGGTAACAGTTGATGTTATTGGTTCCTATTAGTCCGGTTGAAAGGGACATCAAAGAATCGCGTACAGAAAATGGCGGGTGATCAGCCAACCACTGAGCAAGTTTCCTTCTGTCTTGGTCATTTCTGCTAACTCGTGATGCTCGAAAGTCGACATGCTGTTCCCCACTCACAGAATGGACGCCGGCAAACTGCTCTAATGAAAAACATATGGCTGTAGCTGTGCGTGCCCCTCCAACCAATTTCGCCAACACAGAATCACTCATGCCTCTCCCTCGTGTAAGTCCACCTTCACTTTTCATGTCACGCATCAGTCACTTCAATTGCCATATCAGACCACAGTCTTACCAACATTTGGAAATAGTAGTATTTTAGTTAAAACCGTCATACACTAACTATGTACACTACGTCGATTATGTAAACAATAAATACCGGTAACGTACTTAAAAGTTCACATTTTATACATACTGGTATAAAGGCTCACATGCATATATATATATGCATATATATTAGTTATATGGGTAATAAATACCATTTATGTTTACTTAAACAATACATGAAGTGATAAAGAGAGTTAAAGCACTTGAAAACGGAAATAAAATGATGGGCAGTTTACTAGCGGAATCTCGAAATCGATCCCGAAATTTAAAAACGGTCTAACTTTTGACTATGTGAAGATAAATTATCAAATGTGTGTATATTCTTGAAGAACATGTAATTCTCTACAACTTCGTTTATTACAAGTTTCTTTTAAAATGGAAAACTAAAGAATTGGAAGGGCGAGTTCGACGAAAAACGTGAGGCGCTACAAATTTTTCTGCAGTTTTTCCAATTTCGCCGGCTCATTCTCGGGGACGGTAACATATAAAGATAAATATGAATATACCGTTTTTGCACTGTTTTCGAGATTTGCGCCAAAAACTGAAAAAAGGGACCTTTGAGCCTCCCCCCCACCCCCCGCGGCACCTGAAATTGGCGGGAAAACATTAAGCGTTGTTCAGGGGACCTCCCACTACACATTCCTGAAACATTTGGAACTACATGATTTTTTGCAGCAAAACCATCTTTTTTTATCTAATTTGACTGGGCTAAATATACTAAACTCCAGTCTATGGCGCTACATAATTTTTGGGACTAGGGGTAGGGGTAATATATTTGTATGAATACTACATTGAGATGGTGGCAATGTTCGTTGTAAACATGAGTGACTAACATAGTTCATTCGTACTACAGATAGGCCTATTGTTTCATGCTTCCGAAACTGTTTTAGTTCAATAGCGAAAGGCACATCGTCAGCTGAGTATTAGAGAGAATCACTTGAATGATTAATTAATTTAGGTAGCATCATGTGCATACACTGCGAAACCAATTATTCACCTCTAAATACCGAAGTAATATATTGTTCTATGTCACGTAAAATACTTGAGTCTTATTATTCGTAGCTTTTTCCTTCGTTTTCTCAAACCTTACATTGCTGGACATGGTACACAGGCACACCGATACTTAGGTGGCGATTTACATAAGTTGCTTTTTTTTATTTCCTTACGTCCTACATATTACTATAATACTATATCCGTTTGCGTTTTGAAAAAAAAAAAAAAAAAAAAAAAAAAAAAGATCTGAACAAAACGAAGTATTGATATCTAAAAGTTTATGGTTAAAAATTAACAAGGTATTTATTAGTTTGTTTATTCTGATACGTAAAAATAAGTGACAAGTTAGCTACAGATACCTGCTCAGCTATTAAATAATTATTGACCTCTAAATAATTTCCTTTACTTCATAAGAGAGCATACATCAGTGTCAACAAAATTAGCGTTAATAGTAAGTTCTCATAAATGCTTGAACTACTCTAGGCCTATATATACATATTCAAAACAATATTATAAACATCATCTCTAAAATTATTGTTAACTGCACACATAAAATTTCACTATGGGATAAATACCTCAGAACTACAGTAGAACTCCAATTATTCGGATTAATTGGGACCGGATCCTATCCGTATAATAAAATATGCGGATGATTGGATAAATCAAGAAAAAGGTTATTTTCTTTAAAAAAATCTAGGTCAGAGTCAGTTGTTTTGCTGACACACTGCCGACTTTTGTCGGCTAAAAGTTTTGCATTTTCGCAAAAATCGGCCCTGAAAAAGTGTTTCCAAATGCTCACTGTTACAAAAGCCTCTTGAATACAGCTTCAAAGCGATCCGGATAGTTGGATTTCGGATAACTGGAATCCTACTGTAGTTTCAACCACGTTCTAAGGTAGGCTATTTATCCCAAAGTGAAGTTTTGTGTGTGCATTTAACAATAATATTCGTTGACTTCACTCTGTTATTCCCAATATTAGTTATGTATAGCAAACATGCCTAATTTCGCAGTATCTTTTTATCTTATTTATTGCAAAATTGGGAACAGTAATGGAAATATTTCATCTTATTCATCAAAGGGGGCATCTTCTCTTCTGTTTTATACAATTTTTAAAATTTTTCCATTACTCTTCCTGATTTTGCAGTAAATAAAATAAAAAGATACTGCGAAATTAGGGGTACTGCGAAATTAGGCATGTTTGCCTATATCATTCTTTAAATTACTGGTGTAGTTATAGGATCTTTTGTAGTGTTCCAATTGCAATTTTTAGCTAATGGAAGTAGTTCTGGGAATATGTTTGTATTTTTCTTTCTTTCATTTTTCTACATTAATATCATTTCTTATATCAGCATAGTTAAGAACTGTATTGTTACAAACAGATAATTATGGAAACTATTTCTTCTTCGTGTTAGGAAGCCCACTACTAATAATCAATTATTGTCACATATTAGACATGGGAACAATGAATATTGTTTTCTTTTATCCTCCTGTGTGAACAAAGTGCTCATGATTTCATATTTCTTGTTCTTTCCATGCATAAATAATTTAATATTGCCTGCTTCATCTTGATGGGATTTCTTCTCATCACTCTTGTTAATAAAAGTAATGACTTGGGGGGCGGATTTCTATGACATGTCATATTTTTCCCCTTTGCATTTTTTCAGGTTTCCTACTAATTTAAACCCGATTCTAAGCATCCTGGTGAAAATGGAACGGCTTTTATTGTGCATATAACTGCATATTTAGGAAATTTTCAACTGTTGTAGCATATTTACTATGAATATGCCTATTTAGGTCATATTTTCGGCATATATGTGTGCATATTAAAGAAATTTTGAAGTTTCAAATCATATTTCGTAAATTTTGCATTATAGTGATACTTTTTGAGAATTTACAGATATTATAAATAATTAACATTATATTTTAATGAAATGAATTGTAATGTACTTTTAAAAAATATACATAATGTGTAAGTGGTAAAGTCATATTTTAAATTTTATTGGTCATATTTTAATGTTTTTAGGTCATAAATGTATGCATATATCCTATTTTTTAGGTCATAGAAATCCGCCCCCTAGTAATGACTGAACAATAGCAGTAGTAGTTGTAGTAGTAGTAGCAGCAATATAACTGTATTATTATTGTTATTATTACTGTAATTGTTATCAATTAATATAACCTAATATTTTTATTTATATTAATTTCATTGTTAATATCGTTTCCACTATCATCGCACCATAATTGTCAGTGATTTCACTCAACATATAATTTTCATATTAACTGTAGCACTTAGTTGTGTCATCTTCAATATAACTTATGATCATTTTGCTACAATATAATATAGCCTATAAAGAGCTTCTTAATAAAAGAACTACAAAACGAGTTATTTTATAGTAGAAGCAAAATCAGATTACAACACTGATTACGAATCTGATAATAATTAATCAGCTTGGTTTTATTAACAAGCAATACTATAGTTTGAGACTGACCTTCATAAATCGTCTTCCTCATATTAAATTTTCAAGGACAGTTGTTACGTAACATAGTATAACCTATATAAAGTAGCGGCCTGCTACTGTGTGAATTCTTGTTGGATTACACAACGTAAATTAGTTAATTGCCATAGCAATTGAGAATAAGAGTAACAAATGATTTTCTCCACAGAGCGACATCTCCTGGCGGCTATGTTACCATCGGCACAATGCGCTACGGAGTGCGCTTCGCTTCAGAAGCAGCTGTACCGCCGAATCATGTGCATCGCGACGACGAGGAGTGCTGCTGTGGCGTCGTCCAGTTGCCGTGGCCCCGCACCTCCTCCCGCATCCCACTACCCTCCACCGCCGCCAAGGCTATTAATAAACGCGGTATCTTTAGCCGCATAAATAGTGGTGAGCTGGCCCGCGGGCCTCCAGTGTATCGCAGCACTTTGGAGTGGTCACAGCGCAATGTGAAGGGCTGTTTCGGTGGTAATAACAACGATGATGAGGACAACAAAAGTCAGGATGGAGTGAGGATGCAACGACCCTCTGCAGCTTCTCCATCACAACGCAGGATCCTAGTTCGCCCCAAACCCGACATCCCCGCCTACCTGAAGCTGTGTAGTTCAGGTTCTTCGGACAGCAGCGAAGCGTGCCAGCTGATTACACCGTCAGGATCGAAAGACAGCCTGGCTGAAGGGGAGGATAGCACCCCGCGCGGACGGAACGTCCTGGACCGTTTTCATAGAATCCGCCTCGGTGGGAGCGATAAAAAAAAAGTTCCTCGGAGCAGTGACAAAGCAGAGGGATTGCGCAGGCTCACTGAGCGACTCAAGGGCGGTGGATGCAACTCTAGTCCTGAACCTGCATCAGCAGCACCAGTGCCCAGTGTCCCAACGGATGGCATGGGGACAGCTGCGAAGAACACACCGACTAAGGAGGACGATATATTTGATTGTGTCAATTTGCGACTCGCCAAGCCCGAGTCGAGGCCAGTAGTCGGGTCCTACGCCCAACGCACTATTCCTTTTCGCAGTGCGTCTTTCTCACAAGTGGATTTCTCATCTGCTGATGGAAAATACATTCGTAGCAATACAAAGACCTTCCCATCGTCGAGTGGAATTGCAGGCGGTTCACTCACCCTCCCACGCAAGAAGACATCTGAAACACCTGTTTCAGAGCAGCCTGTAGGATCTACACCATCTGTTGATTCAGCTGTTGGTTCCGACGAAGGCAACGTAGCCTCGATTGTTTCGAAAATCCCTGTTCCTGAAGTTTCTGACATAACTCATAAAACATCTGGCTCACGTTCATTGACATATCCGCTTCCTAGGCGGGGATCAAGACCAGATGATGACATCCCGTTCAGTTCTATTGATGGAAACGGATTAAAGAGCCTACAATATGTGATATCGGGTAGGGAGTTACAGGAAGTGCAAGAAGAAAGCGAAACGTCTTTAGCATCTTCCACTCAAGAAGAGGATGTCGTTCATGACTGGAGGAAAGCAGAGGAGTGTCATTTAACCTGTGAACCCCCTGTTTGTTTAGGTGAAATCGTAGTAGTGAGTGATGCGGATAAACTTGAACAGCCACCGCCATCGATTCCTCCCGTTGAATGTGTAGTTCCCTCGTGCCTTCCAGTTGATAATATTCTAGAAAACTGTATTGTTGAGTGCGATGAGAGTGACGTAATAGATACTAGTCAAAATGAACCAGTACATAAGCCAGAGGACACAGGAAGTGAGCCTGCGTTGGAGGAGACTGTGAAAGCCTGCCAAGATAATCAGGGGCAGGAAGTGTTTGTAACGCAGTGGCCGCGTACTAGTGGCGAGTGGTCAGCTGATTCAGAAACGAAGGACTTGGAGTCCAGCACTGACTTAGAGGACCATCCACCCACACATACAGTGAGGAGAGTTTCTCAACAGCGGCAGCGCTCTGAAGAATGGGATAGCGCGCAGGAAGAATCCCAAAGTCCTGAAGAAGGAGGGAACGTCAAGCTGAGGTGGCCACGTTCAGAAAGAGATGGCCGGCGCTGGCTAGACAAACCCAAGTTGGTTTATCAGAGTTCAGAAGAGCATGAAGATGATGGTAGCTCAATCACAAGCATCTCGAAACGGCATCATCCACCTGTGAGAACTGATTCATTGTCGGAAGGGGAAAGTGACTCTAGAGATTGTACCGCTTCTCCATCCCCTGGTGCACCCTACGACCTATCGGATACGGAGAGTCGCACAGGCGTCGGAGCGACGAGCCCCCATACTCCACGTAGGTACTCCAAGCGTCCCCTCAGAGGCCCCTATGGCCAGATGCTTGAAGCCGAGATGAGTAAAGCCGAGACTAACAGGATATCCAAATTACAATTGGAATTTCTTGAAAAATATGTGCCCCCTAATAAACCGACCACTGCTTCCCCAGATACCCGCCCTCGTGCTCTCACTACACAGTCCCTAGACGACTCTCAGCTAAAAGGTGGCTACGGTAGATCCTCCCAAATGTCTCCCAAGCGCAAGGTAAGCGCCAACATCCCGTATTCGAACCCCCCGAATCAACAACCACAGCAGCAACAGCAGCAGCCATTCGTGTGTCATCAGAGAACAACATCCAGCCCTTCACAACTGGAAGGCTACACCGGGGCGAGTCCCCGCCCAGAGCTTTTTGCAGATCTGCTAAGAGGGAGCAGCTCGGAGCGAATGTTCACTCAGCAACAGGAAAAGGTAAGTCTCTTGAACATATGTACAGTAATTTTTTTTTGTTATTACTACTGAATATTCACTACTAAAATTCACTAATATTCACTGCAAAACAAAAGGGAATATAGAAGTTCCATAGCATAGGGCGTGAATTTTCGTAATAGTTAATGACAGGTGTTCAGTCTTATCTCACTGAAGATATTTATATTATATTCTGTAGAGGAAAACTTGTCTTGGGCGGGAATCGAAGCCAGGTTTGACAGTACAAACTATCCTGCACAGAATATATTTTCGCAATGTTGACTGATTCACAAGAGAAGTTGCTAGTTTTCATACAACTGGTGTGGGGGTAAATTGTTAAAGTGATTTGCTAGTAACTGATGACCTGGATTCAACCCAGGCAGGGCCAGGAGATTTATTCTCCTGTATGGCCAAAACTAGAATCGACTTAGGTCTCTGTCAAAATATAAACTCCCTGTGGGAAGGGTTATACGTGTCTGTATGCCAGTTTTTACTCAAATAATGCTCGTTTCTGCCATGATATCTAGAGGAAGAGGGTGAGAGAGAGAGAGAGAGAGAGAGAGAGAGAGAGAATAAGAGAGGCAAGAAAGAAACTGATAAGTAGGGGATAGATTTCTATGACATGTCATATTTTTCCCCTTTACATTATTTCAGGTTTCCGACTAATTTAAACCCGATTCCAAGCATCCTGGTGAAAATGGAACGGCTTTTATTGTGCATATAACTGCATATTTAGGAAATTTTCAATTATTGTAGCATATTTAGTATGAATATTTAGGTCATATTTTCGGCATGTTTGTGTGCATATGAAAGAAATTTTGAAGTTTTATTTCATATTTTGTGAATTTTGCATTATACTGATACTTTTTGAAAATTTAAATAATATTTTAAATAATTAACATTATATTTTAATAAAATGAATTGTAATGAAACTTTAAAAAAATATACGTAATGTGTAAGTGGTAAAGTCATATTTTAATTTTATTGGTCATATTTTAATGTTTTTTTTAGGTCAAATGCATGCATATAAACTTTTTTAGGTCATAGAAATCCGCCCCCTACTGATAAGCTGTTCTTATATGTTTGTATTCTATTACCTGCTTTAGAACAGAACACGAATTTTGGAGAGGGGTAAAACTGCCACTCTAGCAATGCACAGGAAAATACAATACATTCTTAACTTATTTCTATGTCTATCTTATCCCATTACAGTGTGCTACAAACAAACACTTCAAACACAAATATAAATCAGATCATTAAAGTTGACGTATGCAGATTAGCTTCAGGCCTACTCGTGTTAAGACGCTGCCATTTGTTTATTTTTGCCAAAATATTGACAAGAATGATGTTATGCCTATAACTTGCATAATATTGAGAGTGCATGCTTACAAAAATGTTTGATCATTCTTGTCTTTTACCTAATAGAAATTAAGATTTCATCAATTTAAAAAGAAAGGAAGAGTGCCAGGATATATTGAAAGTCTAGGATTTGCAAATGTTGCAAATGGAAGATTGCAATTTGGTAGGTTGTTTGTTTTAATACACAGTCATATTTATTTACTGGTGTCAGCTCGAGAGAGGGAGCGAGAAAGAGAGAAATTAGAGAAGATTGAGAGGGAATTGACCGGTGTTTCTACGTGACAACGTATGATTAAAAAGTGGCAGTTATTATTGTAATTTTTACATATTCAGCATATGCCATTTTTTATTTATACAAATAATGTGCATACGTAAGGCACATTTGAACCCCCTCCCCCAAAAAACTTCCTGTATTCAGGGGTAAGTTATGGGTTGCTATTTTGAATAATGAAACGAGTAATTTGACATTCGCATATAGGCGGGTCTAAGAAGAGATCCTAACTGTTGTGTTACAATTACGACTAGGCTATAGAGTTCAGGACCCAGAAAAAAGTGCGGATTTTACACACAATCACAATTTCCCCTCATTGTGGTATAATATAATTTTATGTTCTTTCTTGGTCTATGTATTCAGAATTTATCTTACATGTCATCAAAGAATTGCTGATAACACAGTCAGTCTAAAAAGTTATCATCGTTCTAGAAATTTATTCTTTCACTCACGTCAGATGGACAGAGACAGATCAAGTGTTACTCGGAGATGGTAGGAAAATATCTTAACTCATATATTTATTTGAAATTATTTCTTATGTACATGTTTATTTATAATTTTTTTCAGTATAATCTCTAGATTCGTGATTTAGGTCTAATCGATCCCAATTAGGGGAAAAAACCTTAAAAATTAATTTCAATATATATTGAATTGATAACAGTTAAAATGATGTTTTACTTGAATTTTCAAATTTTATCATTTCCTTATGCAGTATTCAATAAAATGTCTCTTTTTTTTTTTTTTACTTGAAATCATACATACCTGTTCCTATCGTAAATTTTCGAGCTAGAAATCTATATTGGAATACCGGGAAAGCATGTTTCATGAAACTCGAAAAATATGCTTTCAAAATAATGCTATTTCGTAACTTATGTCTGTCTGTGTGCATGTCTCTTTGTGGATAGGCCTAAGCGGTGCATTATATTCACTGAAAATTTGAAATAATGAGCTTAGGTTGGCTCATCTTTCACTAACTACGCTAATTTTTTTCTAATTATAGAATATTAAATATATTTTGTATGCATGTGTGTTAATTTTTAAGAAATGACTAACAAGAAAAGGCAGAAAATTACAATTCGAAACCCTTATTTATGAGCTATAAAATAACTATACACGATTCTCTATATGTTATTTTAGAAGTCTTGTCGATTTTAGGATTCAAGACATTGTAGCCGTGTACAGAAACAACTAGACTGAGGATAAAGAATACACGATTTGTTAATGTTTATAAAATTGTTATTTTCAAATTTAAACATAAATTGTAGGTGAAGGGCCCCTTCACTCTCTTCACTTGGCCGGCCGCCACCGGTACCTTAAACGTGGTCATTGAGTAGCAAAAGTTTGAAAACCCATGGTCTATAGAAGGATTACTTTTTCAACATTTCAAATCGCTGAGTTCATTCCTCACGGTGAATGCTGTGGCTGAAATAAGTTGGAGGAGTTGAATCTCACTTCAAATCAAAATGAAGAGACCAATCTTATGAAAATACTTGTATGACTAATACTATTCCTTTGTTGCACAGAAGGAAACAATGATTCCTGGATTTATTGTTCTGAACAATATAGCCTATTTCATTTATCTCCAAATCAGGATGCGCATAATAAACATAAAGAATAGACATGGCGTACTTAATGTTTTACGAAAAAGGAATTCTGATTCGACAATACTGGTAATTTTTTTTTTCACAAAGTAGGCCTTGACTTAATTCGCATTGGTCCATTCATCTGACATGGTTTACCATGACTTGTTTGATTGAGAACCTAAAATCTAAAAGGTACAAGAGACCAATAAAATGTACATAAGCATAATTAATGAGTTTTCGGTTACTATGTCTTCTTTTCGGAGTATTCAAAGCCCCAAACAGACGTAAAACTGAAGATTCTGTACTAACTAAACAACAGTATATATATATCGAGAGAGGTTTCGTTCAAATTGAAATAAATTTCACATTGTTTAAGCTGCATAACATTTTAATTCTTGAAAGCAATATGCCTTTTCATATTTGTCAACATTATGTTACAATGTAAAATAGGACCTAGCAGAGACTGAACATATTTTGATGAAGTTTTAAACGTTATCCAACTATAAAATATAACCATGCTGAACTCCAGTTACGAGTCACAATATTTCGTCACAGCTTTCAGAGGAATCTCAGATTATTACATAATAATTGGCACATGAATGCAGTAAGACTTTCAGCTCCAAGCATTAGTCTTTTCTGCTCCCGAAAATATATTTACTTTTCTTAGAGAGTCAGTATCAGCACAATAGAAGCCCCAAGAAGAGGATTTTTGAACTCCCAATGAGCTCATCATGAGCTCGAATTTTCATTTTATGTATTTCATAATTCATGGAAGTAGACGTAATATTAAGTGGAAAAGTAGTTTACATGAGAATATAATTTCACGAAAATCATGTTTGAGTCTTATCGAGAATTGAACGTTAAAGTTAACAGTAATAATAACGTATTAATAGTAAAAATAATAACAACAGTAATAAGAAGAAATAGAAGAAGCAACTGTAGGGAATAAGATGAATATGTAAGTAGGTTCTCTACTGAGTTGCATCCTTCCAGTCTGCGGATATTACCAATTTGTATCTCGCCCACTGCTGACCACATTCGTATCTTGCAGACTTCGCTTACTTGTTTAGAAATTTTGCTTTAAGCTTGATTCGTAGAGACTGCTATAATCTTATAATTAGCTTTTGCCTCTTTTACTTTAAGTAAGATAGGCCTATGTTATAAACTGTGTCCCAACCTTTGGTCTAACATATACTCAGTAAGCCAGTATAACTCATTAAGCCAGTATAACTCAATAAGCCAATTGCTCACTTACAATATGAATCTTGTTTATTTGTATTTTCACTTTGCTATGTGGCGTGTGCAATGATATATTTTCTATCATGGTGAAAAATGTGAAAATGTAATTGAGTTTTGAATTTCTGGCATATGCGGTTTTTAAGATTTGGAATTGTGAACAGTTATTTTTCGTTTCTCTATACGTTTGTTCCTTGAATTATCCCATAGATTACAAAGTATTCTGCTTGTAGTCTCCCTAATATGAGGTAAATTACACCACTTCAATATAACCATACCCCCCATATAACGATACAATTTGCTAGGGCCCACAGATATCGCTATACGGAGATTTCACTGTATAATAAGAACCCTTATATAACGATACAATGTACTAGGGACAACAAATACCACTATACGATTTGATTGTATTACTAAGAGTCCGTATTGCAAAGAAGCGTGTGTTCAGTTGTTTAACCTGATGCAAAGCTTCAAAGCCAGGCAAGACTAAGTTTCTTCAAACAGTGGGTGTCTTATAGCCTAATTATCCTTCAGAGAATTTTTTTCGAAAAAAATAAATTTCAAGTAAAAGTTTTAGCTCATACGAGTATTATAAGCACTCCCCGTACAAAATAAAAAAAATCATTAGATCTGTTTACGAGAAAATTTCGAAAAACGAATTGTCTTCATGTAAAGCCCCCTTAAAAATGAGAGAAAGTTATCGCCAATCTTCGTGTTACATACTCAGAAGATACTTAACTCAAATACAAAATTTAGTTTTCATAGATTTTCCGTTCTGGAGCTGGGCTGTTCAGAGACACACGGGCATGTTTCTGAAAATAGTATTTTTGGATTCAGAGGACCTCAAAACGTGTATTTATATTAAAAACTCGAGTTCGAATTTGAAGATCGAACACAATGCTTCCTCTACCTATAATACCTATGGTACGGGCAGAGGAAGTAATAACTCCTCCAACTTAGTAATAACACCGAAATATCGAAATTTTAAAACGAATTTTGCTTAAAAATAAAACCATTTTCATAGATCACTAACCACAACTAAATAATAACTTAAGTGCTGATCATCAGTTCGTCTTTCTTTTCCATTTTTCTCAACGACTGGTCAGAAGCCTGTAATAAAATTGGCGCTGAACATTGTAGACATTTCTTTTCCTAACAGACGTGAGCTATGATTCACTTCCGTGAGATTGGGAAAGCGTCCATATGGGCGCACATTGAAGTTTGGTATCAGCAGAAGTATAACATACGCAACACTTTTCAGTCCTCACTCAGTTCGTGTTAATTTTAGGCGTCATTCTTGAGAAAGAGGACAACGATTTTAAGCGATTCTCGTTGATAGATTTACTTTAAGTGCTACGCTTCGTATGTAGGGTTACCATAATTATTTCACAACTGAAAATAGAGGGCAAGCGTTGTCGAACTCTACACTATTTGAATCTCAATTTCGGAAAAATTGATTTCCATTTCGGGAAAAGTAAATCTAAATTCGGAAAAATTAACTTCGATTCCGAAAAAAAGTTGATTTTGTCGAACTCTTCACCGTCTGAACCTCATTTCAGATAAAGTACTTTCAATTTCGGGAAGAGTAAATCTGTGTTCGGAAAAATCAACTTCAGTTTCGGAAAAAATTGATTTTGTTGAACTCTACACCGTTTGAACCTCAGTTTCGGAAAAAGTACATCAATATTCGGAAAAATTAACTTCGATTTCAGAAAAAAGTTGATTTTGTCGAACTCTACACCGTTTTAACGTCAATTCGGAAAAAGTAATTTAATTTTCGGAAAAAGTAAATCTAAGTTATATTAGGAAAAATTAACTTCAATTTTTAAAAAAAAGTTAATTAAAATTCGAAAAAAGTAATTTTAATTTCTGAAGAGAAAAATATATACATGTTATTTTTAAAATGTGTTGAAGTTATTGGTCCAGTGGTGGGTGCAAAGAGGTACAATTCCTCGCCTCTCCATAGACTTCTGCACACGGGTTGGCCTCCATAAAGACTTCACATCGAATATCTCCATTGCTTCCATTAGGGGATCAATTACAATCTTAAAAATAATTTCTTAAGAGTAATAATATTTTGTGATATTCTGTCATTTATATTTTACTGCATACTTTTCAATGTACAGTATCTGTTATATCTTTATGTTCCTCGGTTATGTTCCTATTAGAACGCAGAATAGCCCGATTTTCGTTCTGGGTTTTAAGGGTTTAATCGGTTTTTACATAGTTATGTTTATAAAGAGGTTGTAAAGTAACACCTCGCGAACAAAAATCGACCTGAACGTTTACTGTGGGGTCAATTTTAGCAGATTGACAGCCTTTTTAGCAAAAATCTGTTTTTACAGTTCAGCGATTTTCTCAAAAAGTTAAAAATATTTTTAGATAAAATTTGTATCGTAGGTAATGTTGCAGATAGGTACAGTTTCAGTGCAAATATACCTCTCTGTGATATATACAAGCCAAATAATAAAATGTTGAAAATTGCTATTTTTAGTAGTTTTAGATTTTTCTTGCAAAAAGTTATGTGCTGATTTTATCGCTTAGGGCCCATTTTCTTCGTCTTTTTAAGCTCTATCTCGTGCTATTTTTAGTTTTCCCTATTTTTTCTTAAGTTGAAAAACCCCTTTTTGACACCTTTTTGCATGTTTTCACCATGATGCTACAAATAGATTTTTTAAACATATGCAATTAATTCGCGCTATCTTCATCCTAATTATCGCGTAGGGAAATTGGTCACTTTTTTTTTTTTTTTTTTTTTTTTTTTTTTTTTTTTTTTTTTTTTTTTTTACTATAAGGTGTAACTTGAATTCACGCGGCACACTCATTGATCTTAGACATAGGCCGATTCTCAATTAAACGATACAGTTTTTATTATTTATAAGGTTATGCTCTAAATGAAATTGTAATTTAATTAAATGGAACTATTACAGTGTAATATAAGCGTAATGAATCACATTTTGGACTTTCTTATACGAGTAACATAGTTACAATTTGTCAATTTATAATATAATGTCTTTTGTAATATTATATTAATCAATAAATGTTACAAATTTTCAATAACAATTCAAACAAGTTGAGGCAAGGCAAGATGCAAATTTAATGTGAAACTTGAGCTTGATGGCTTTCGATTCTTTACTTGTAGCCGAATAATTTATAAACTAGACCTGGGATTTTAGGCTCTAAAAAAATTAGTTTTAGGCACCTAAAATAGGCTGTTAAAACACGTAAATAGGCTTTTAAAAGAGAAAATGGGCACTTAAAATATGCTTTAAAAATGTGTAAATAGAAAGAAAATAGACTTTAAAATACGTATTACAATATACACTTAAACTGGTCTTTTTTGTACTGCAAGAAATGTGATATACCTATTCTTAACAGAATTAACTGCAAAATTAGGCAACACAAACTATATTCACTTAAACAAATGTTCTTTCACTGGTGACTTGACACAGTAGTCCTTCCCCCTCCCTCTTCAGTCAGCATTCCTTTAGTGACAATTGTTCGGAATAATCAAGTGTCTGTGAAAAACCCACCTCTGCTGTTCTGCTTTTCATTGAGGGGTGTCTATTATAAGATTGTGAAGTTGAATTTTATTTTAAATGTACAAAATAGGCATTTCAGGCACTACAATAGTAAAATAGGCTCTAAAGTTCCAAATAGGCATTTTAGGGCACTATAAAACTCTATAAATGCAAGTGATTTATCATGAAACATCCACATATTTAAAAATTTTAAAGTTATTACAAAAGGAATAAAATATGCATTTGCCTTAAAATCCCAGGTCTATTTATTACACACCCTCATATCGTTTTCCAGAGTTAACAGTCGTGTCCTGTTCTTACACTTCATTCTGATCATTGCAGAAAATCCTGCTTTATTTAAATAGGATATAGAAAAGGGAAGGAGAACTTTTACAGCCTTTGAAGAAATAGTTGGATATTCTTTCCTAAGCGAAATCTAGAATGGGTACCCTGTCTTGCGTTGAGTGCTCAACAATAAATAACAAGGGGCTATTAAATTACAATTAATGAACTTTTCTTTTATAGTCTGTGTTTTATTGAGGATTGAGTCGTTAGTTAAGGATTGATAACTACATTTTAATTTTAATTTTTTCGTGGCACACCAGTGGCTCATTCACGGTAAACCAAAGTGACGCGGCACACCTGACGAAAAACGCTGTTCTAGACACTATAGTCTACTTGATCGAAGATGTGCACGGAGCAAATTAAAGTAAACAACAAACTTGCCTTGACTGTGTTCTGTTGTTTCATTGGTTAATCGCACCAGCGAATACTTTACGATAGTGCAACAAGCTCAGTCAGATGTTTACTTCCATTCCGCACACATCGTAAAATTATTTATATCTTATGTAATTGTGAAAACATAATTCTGATAAGCGAGTTGCTTGCTTTCGTATCACATCACAGGCTTCCATGTTTTACAACATACACCTAGCAAACAAGATTTCATTATTTTTCTTATCGTTGCCTTGGCAAAATTGTTGATTCCGAAGAAAAACACCACATATTGTAAGTAAAAGTAATAATTTGTATTATAGAAAAAATTCCGAGCCAGGGCCTTCAGAACTACATCACCAATAAAGAATCGTACGAGGAAAAGGTTTGTCCAGCGGCGAGAAGATACAGATTGTAAATATATACAAAACATTAGGAATCAAACTCAGGACCCTTGGCGCTTAATATAAGAAAGAAAGTTCAATTGACTTTACTGTATGTAATCGATTAAACGGTCTCAAAAACGAATTCTTGTGAACTGTGCTTTGTTCTTTCACATTCGGTTGTTTACTTATGCTCCGTACACATCTTGGATCTACAGTACACCTTTTCAACCTCAATTTCGGAAAAAGTAATTTCAATTTCGGAAAAAAGTAATTTTAATTTCGGAAAAAGTAATTTCAATTTCGGAAAAAGTAAATTCAATTTCGGAAAAAGTAATTTCAATTTCGGAAAAAGTAACTTCAATTTCGGAAATAAGAGGACTATTTTTTTAAACCTCCGATGGGGCATAAAATGAAAACCACAGTGAAATTCAAAACGGTTTTATTTAGAACATTTAAGTACACCGTCTAGCTACTTCTCTGCATAGTCACGCTCCGATTGAGACATTTGTCGAAGCGTGGTGAAACTTTCAAGTACCCTCTTCTTAGAAGCTTGCCACCAGCATATTGAGAAGGATCTTCATGGCATTTTGAAGTGTTTTGAAATTCTCCGTTGGTGTAGGAGTCAGATCTTGGTTTCGTTCGGGAAATTTGCGTGCATCTAATGTTTGGATTGTTCTTTTGATTCTGGATTGTGGTAACAAATCCACGTTTCATCCCCTGTCAAGATGGATTTCAAAAACTCGTTCCCGTGGTGAGTGACTTTCATCTTTTTCGGGGCCATATTTTACGCCGTAGCGTAGTGGTTGAGGCGCTGCGCTACAAACCGGAAGGTCGCGGGTTCGATTCCCCATGAGATCGTTGGAGTTTTTCAATTGGCCTAATCCTTCTGGTGGCACTTTGGCCCTGGGGTCGACTCAGCCTCAAAGAGAAATGAGTACCGGGAGCAATCCTGGGGGTAAAGGCGGCCGGTGCGTAAGGCTGACAACCTTACCACCTTCATGTGCCGAATGTCTAAAATCTGGGAGTCTCAACCTCCTGGGACTCTCTTGGCCTCCATGGCATGTAATAGGGAACACTTTACTTTAAGTTGGTGTGGAAGCGGTGTCTTCCCAGATATTTCTTCAGCTGCCGAAAAAGATGAAAGTCACTCAGCACGGGAACGAGTACCTAAATGAGTTTTTGAAATCCATCGTGACAGGGGATGGAATGTGGATTCGTTACCGTAATCCAGAATCAAGAGAACAATCCAAACAATGGATGCACGCAAATTTCCCGAACGAACCCAAGATCTGGCTCCTACACCAACGGAGAATTTCAAAACACTACAAAATGCCATGAAGATCCTTCTCAATATGCTGGTGGCAAGCTTCTAAGAAGAGGGTACTTGAAAGTTTCACCACGCTTCGACAAATGTCTCAATCGGAGCGTGACTATGCAGAGAAGTAGCTAGACGGTGTACCTAAATGTTCTAAATAAAACCGTTTTGAATTTCACTGTGGTTTTCATTTTATGCCCCATCGGGGGTTTAAAAAAAATAGTCCTCTTATTTCCGAAATTGAAGTTACTTTTTCCGAAATTGAAATTACTTTTTCCGAAATTGAATTTACTTTTTCCGAAATTGAAATTACTTTTTCCGAAATTAAAATTACTTTTTCCGAAATTGAGGTTGAAAATAGTGTAGTATAGAAGCGGGATTCGCCGCACTACTGTTAGTATGTTTGCAACGCATCAAAGGAAATTCATTTCGGTATGAGTTATGCCATTTTCAACCCTTTGCAATAGGTCAGTTATGCCGAAGAACACTAACATATAGTAACCAGCTAAAGCTAAAGAAAGAGAACTGTCGCGTCGGTGTCAGTTGAAGATTTAAGTTAGATGTAAGTTGAAGATATCTGTTTTAAACTGCAAGACGTGAATGAAGTTGTTTATGTTGAGCGGCTGATGGTGTTGGAGCAAACAGCTGACTGTCCACTTCATGCCTTCATCTGTTTTCCTCTTCTTTCTGCAGGCTTTTCTTTTTCAAATGTGCGTACAACTTTTTCTGTAAGAGTAAATTGTTTTACCTTTTTTTAAAGCAAATAAACTTATTTCTGATTAAGTTGTAACACCAAGCCCCTAGTTTGCACTTGGCAACTCTTCTCACTCGTCTGACCTTCGGGCAGGATTATTAATAATCAATAATTATTAATAGTTCTCCTGCCGCCATTATGCTGCTGCAGTGGCGTCGTTCAAATACACCGCCAACAAAAGAAACGGGTTCGATATTCATAAAGTTCGGTGAACGAACTGCTAAGAATATATTTCAGGTTAAAGATACCTGCAACATTTTAGTATACTATTTGTCTATTTGCTTACAGAAGATTGCCATGGTGTATTGCCTTATAAATTAATGAAACGAAAATATGGTCAATATTCTATAGACTGTATTATACAAGATGTAACAAAAAGGTAGGCCAAAACTTCGTGGAAGCATTCCTTGCATATAGAGGGTGAAATTATGTTATATGAACATAGGTCTGAAAATGCATTAGGCCTATTTCCTTCTTAGAGCCCTTTCTCTATACCTGTACTATTTAGCAGAATACTCGAAAACAGAATATCATTTGAAAAGGCACAAAACTGTATTATTAAATTAAATGCTCAAAAAGTCCCCGCCGTCGCATGGACTCCCTGATGCGCTGATGTATCCCTGAAGTATCTCGTATTATCTGGCAGACTTGCAGAATACGAGCACGGAGACTCTTTATATCTTGCACCGGTGTTGCACACACAAGAATTTTTAAATGTACCCACAAATAAAAGTCTAGTAGATTCAGGTCAGGCGAGCGGGGAGGCCAAGGGATTGGTCCACCTCTTCCTATCCAATTATCACGGAACCGTCTATTCAGAAACTGACAGACAGAGAGGCTGAAATAAGCAGGAGCTTCATTGTGCACGAAGTACATGTCTTATCTTATTCGTAATGGCACATGTTCCAACAGGACAGGTAATTTGTTTTTAAGAACGTGCTGTACATTCTTCCATTGAGACGATATGGCAATGAATACGGTTCCATCAAACAGATACCAATAATGCCGGCCCACAGTTGTAGACAAAGTATTCTAACCAGGATATGTTTATAGTCCTATAACATAATTTCATCCTCTATATGCAAGGAATATTTCCCCAAGGTTTTTGCCTACCCTTTTTTTTTTAATATGTTCTGTATTTTGTCTCTTCGTTGTAGTGAAACATAGTTTTGATTGGCTGATGAAGTACGATGAACTGTTGGTCTCGACCTGACGTGTATATCTATCGTATTTTTCAAATGAGAAGCGTTTTCCTTCACCGCCAATCACGTGTACGGGCTAATGGACTGCCGCTAGCAGGAAGGGTCTTCCCTCCGTCTCGCCGTCTCTGATTGGACCGCGTATCTAAGCAGAAGAAGGACAAAACGCTTCCCATTTGAAAAATACTGTAGTTGTCACATTGCTTACGCTGATGCCCTCTTTGTGATCCTGTAGTTACAATCCTTTTAAAAAATGTATGGTTTCGTATGATAACATTTACAGGTAAAAACCTATAGAGTAGACAATATTAAACGAATAAATAGGTGCATTAGCATCACCTAAAATCTCATATGTTAGGTGTATATGTTCAATGCATAAGGCTGGCTTGGCTTATTTCCTTGTACTAAGGACATGATTATCTGTAATCCTTAAAATTATGATAATGGAATCAAGAAATGCACTAATAAATGTTTTGTGTCTTCAGTACAAAATAAGATCATTTTAGGTTTTCCGAATTTTTATTAATATTTTGTTTAGAGAATTAATATCTCTCTAATATTAATATAACATTTCTTATTTTGGCTAATTTCTTGGTAGGTGTCTATTTTTCTATCCTAAGCTCTTCTTTCTCTGAGTTTTATTTCCCCGTTGTATGGACGTATATGCGGCCATTCGCCGTCTGGGCCTTGGAGGACCGCAAGGGAGGGAATTTATATGAATCACATAATACTTTTTTGACCAGATAAGGACATGAAGGGCCTCACCTGGAAGAGCGATCAGCCTAATACCGGGCCGGAGTTTATCAATTCAGCGCAAGAAAAAATTTACCAGAACTGAATGCATCAATTCAGCGCGGCGGTCAATTTTGAAATGCATCAATTGAGCGCAAATAGATGTACACCCATACCGGGCAACCTCCGAGACTACACGAGTACCATGAGTATTCCTAGATGTAAAGGCGACGTTGCATAGGGCTGACAATCTTACCAACTTCCTGCGCCGAATGTCTCAATCTGGGAGCCTCGTCTCTACGGCCCATAGGCCTACAGATACCACTTTACCTTTTTTATAATGAAATAATTTATAGATTATGCAAACTATACTGCAAAGAATAACATTTATACATAAAAAAACAGTTTGTGGACTGGTTTCTTTATGTAATTAAAAACAGCGCTTCCAATAAAACTCTAAAAATTATGTTCTTCAGCTTGAATTTATGACACACCAGTCATGGACACACTCATTCTGAACAAGGCATGGATGGGGATGAAGGTGATAATGATGGCTAGATGATATCCGGGGACAATGTGGGCCTAAAGTTTCACAACATTCGTCTCACAGATGAGGAAAACCCCGAAAAAAATCCACCCAGGAAACTTGTCCCGACCGGGAATCAAACTTGGGCTCTCTGCATGAGGAGAGCGAACACATCCCCTATGCCTCATAACTCATAAACTCATAGTGGTTTTCTTCTAAAGAGTGTTAAATATTTCGGATAAAGATTTTTTTGCGAAAAGAATAACGTTTTCATAAGTACAGTATTACGCTCTTGCTTTAGAGTATGACCAGTGCGTCCCAAAAATCTGCATTTACCGGTTATTTATTTATTTAATTTAAAAAACAGCGGACGTTTTAAAAAAACGAGTATTCCACGTTAATTAGCCTAAAACCCGTTAGTATTTTTTGGCAAATTAAATATATAGTCTACTCCCATTCAAAATGGAAACGTACCGAATGACTACCACAACGAGCCGTTACAATGCGTCATTACACACCGGGCACGAGCTACGTAAACTTCCGTTCCACCCACGAGAGACGTTCTGACGTCATCTTTCGATAAGAATAGATTAACACTAAGATATCTGAACTTAATAATAACATACGAAAATAAATTTTAACTTTGTTGTATAGAGAAATGTGAATTGTAAAATTTCCTATTGTGAATATTTGAATCAATGAATTTTACTATTTCATTTTGCCTCTTGGACGTTTGCTAGTTTATGGTTTTATTTAAGATGCATAAGTGATACATAAGTTGGTCTTGAAACTTCGAAATAGCAGAAGCTTGTGCTCGGAGGCAGTTCCAGTATTACATTTTATATCTTTTACAAATTAAGTACATGTAGGGCAAACATGCCTAATTTCGCAGTACACCTAAATTCGCATTACACCTGATTTCGCAGTACACCTATTTTCGCAGTACACCTAAATTCGCACTGCACCTAATTTCGCAGTACACATAATTTCGCAGTACACATAATTTCGCAATATCTTTTTATGTTATTTATTGCGAAATCGGGAACAGCATTGGTAATGGAAGCTACTTGATCTCTTTACAGTTCCTAGGTACATACCATGTGTCGGTACTGGGAAAAAGGATTTTTCATAAATATAATTTACTTATATATATTTGCGCTTTATGAATATGTTTAGAGAATTTAAATAGTTAGGCTGTGGAGTTGGTAACACAAGAGAATAAGATCAACAGAGAAAATTACAGTACTTTAATCAAATATGTGGAACAATTAGAAGAACCCTCATAAACAAAACACGGAAAGATACTGTTTTGAAGTTTTATAAAGTTTTAGCTCATCTCTTATCATGGATCAGAATGCTGGACTATCACAAGAAAACAAAAACAAAAAATAGAAGCATCATAAATTACATTCCTGTGAGCAGAATTTGGATATAGAAGGACAGATTAAATGTACAGCCAGGCAATAAGGAAAGAAGTGAACATATTTAATTTAAATAACAAAATTAAAGAATATCAAGAGAAATATTATGCTCATGTATGTCGGATGCCAGAGTCTCGCATCCCTAAGATGATAAATACAGACCACAAGGGAAGAGAGAGAAAGGAAGACCCATGAAGAGATGGAAGGACCGGTTTATTTGAGAAGATGGAACAGGTCGCAAGGCCTAATCCCTGAGGTTGATGATGATGATGATGGATATGTTTATCAAGATTTTTTAGTACCTCATGACCTATAAATATTTCATAAATTAGCCGATTCAAAAATTGTTTTTTCAGTGTTTGTAAGACATCTAAATAAACAAATCCTCAACATTTCAAGATGGTAGGTTGAGTAGAAGCTGAGAAAAGGCACCTTTATGTAGAAAAAGTTAACTTACGGGAAATGATCTTCAAAGGTAAAACATCCCTGCGACATACTCTGGATCTTCTCAGAAAATTAACAAATAGCATGGATAAAATTATAGTAGAATTACGTTTGATATACCATTTTAAAGAGGAAAGTCCAGAGAATAATAAACAAAATGCCAATTTTAATAAAAAACCAATTGAACTTCAAAGTTAAAATATCCCTGCTCGATAGTCTGGTGCTTCTGAAAAATAGCATGGACAGAATTAAAGTACAATTATGTATTAATTATTCCATTTTAAAGTAGAAAGTCCAGAGGATAAAATACAGCAATAAAAAGAAAATCACAATTTTCATCCAAAAATCAATTCCATTTCTCCTTAAAGAGGTCTGCTCTACAATCCTATAGGTCTATTGCCCTAATAAAAAATAACATATTAAATTATTATTACTTTGTTTGGCGACACGGTTGTAAATGATTAGCTCCTTGACAATAGTCTACTTCCCGCAATACATTCACTACACTCACGCTGTTTTTTTAATTAGCAAATTAAAGCAATTACATACAATTATTTTAATTTCTTTTAATAAGGAATATACAATTGTAGAATCTCTTTAAATAGTTATGCCATAACTGAATAGCACTGAGCTACTGGGCTCCATACTTATATTTTTATTTTATCTTCCCAACTTGTGAAAGTTCCTTACGACAAAGAATAGTAGATAATTATTGCATAATACTTACATAATCTTTAGGCTATTAGAACAGCATTTTTAAAAACTTGAAAATTCAAATGGATAGCAATAAAATGAAGAAAAAACAAGATTTATTTACTGTACATGGTACTGTACAAATGGTGTCTCAATACATTTATGGATTTTAGCGATCCTAGAGCTATCTCTTTAATGATGTTAGAGGGAATTCGGAATTTCCGAAGGGAGCAAAAAAAGCTGGTGATCGTTCCTATGGCACGATAATTAGGCCAGTAACTTCGATTACATTGAGGTGGTAAGCCTCCTTGCAGTGCTCAAGTTGGGCCGTAACTGACCGGAACGGCAAAGTAAGTCTATTCTTCATCGCTCCGGCATAAACGCAGGGAGGAAAAAAAGTACATATGAAATGCGCGTATATTTTGGCAACACTTTTTAAAATAAAGAACCATTAGGGTCATGATCTCATGTTCTTGTTGCGACAGTTTCCTTGTCTGCGCGGTTGCCGTAGATTCAATGCGTACGTGTCGAAGTTGGTTGCATTGGCTTGTTATTGCAATATAATTTATGTGATTAATTAGAAAAGGTATTTTGGCTATAATGTTTGGTATCATAAAATCAAAACTAAATAAATAAATACCTGCTTGTAAGTTTATAGATTCCCTCTAGAAGAAATTTCCAACTTCAGCACTGCCTTCTTGTAGTAGTTGATGGTCGGCTCGTAGATAGTTTTCCTTTCGAATTTACAGCTTTCGCTTGGCCACTAAGAGACTCGAACCTGGATGGGTGGATCAACTATATAATATATTTTTTTGGATCGGGTTTGAGGGCAGTTATGTCGATGCGACGCACGCTGCCATTGTCTGCCAAGCCATGCACTTCGCGCTTTGGCGATGCTTGACCAGATCTTATGGTATCTGCTATTTCTAAGAAGTTCACCAAAGGGACGGGAATCCAAGACATGAGCAAAAGTTTCAATCTTGTTGTGGCATCGGCTACAGCGGTTAATGTCATGGGTCCTGCCTGGCATTGGCCGTCATCTTCATGGCATCTTTCCACTGAGAACTCGAGAGTCCCTTAAGTTGTCTAGCCCAGCTATTAGCTGGAGTATACGTTTCCTAAAGACAGACCCATTTACCTTTCTGAGGTAGTGAGGACCATTTTCTAAACTCATATGTACACGTAATCTGGAATATTAATAAGAGGTAGAATTTATCTTACAACTTCCCCCAACCGAGGACTGCCTAATGACAAAGTATAAATAATTACAATTAAATTATAACAATATTTTACATGATTTAAAAATATGGAAAGATTATATGAATACAAAGTAAATAATCAATAAATTAAAATAAATTCCTAAAAATTGCCACTGTTCCTGTATTTGCATCGACTGCGATGACGTTAAGAAGCTCTCTATCAAATCCATAAGAAACACAAAACTGGTGTAGTTTTGGGGGGACTGTTCCTCTCGCCCCTACCTTTAGACCAATGACGAGATCTCGTCATGGCCAAGTGCATTTTTTAAAATATAGAATGGTAGGCTCATTGTTCTCCACATCAACCTCTTCAGGCTGTCCGCCATGGATCTCAAATCGGACAGTAGGGACACCTGTAGAGCCTCTTTTAGTGGAGGGCTTAAACGCAATCATGTCAATGCGTCTGTCATGGGTACTATAGCCAGACCATGAACTTCTTCGTAGACTTCGAAGCCTTGAGCTCCATGCCTTCTACGATTAAGTTCCGAATCTTATGGTGCCTGGAGTTCACAGAACTTCTCGATGTGGACAGGCACCTAAAACATGTGCAAGGGATTCGCAGGAATATAATAAGTAGACTTCGAACTTTTAGGTCGCTAAAAATGCTGTTTTAGGTACCTAAAATAGGCTCTAAAAATTGAAAAATAGGTTCTAAAAATCGTAAAATAGTCTCTTATAAAATCGTTAAGTTGCCAATTTTCTGAAATATTTCAATTGCAATGCCGAATATTATATTTATTGGTCACCATTAATCAATAATCAAGATAAAACACAGATATAGGCCTATGGTACACAGAATTATGTAGACCTATAACGAGGGCCTGTATTAGTACCACAACAGTCAAAACCTAATCCCTGCGAGCAGAATCTACGCACCCTAGCATATTCAACCCCTTGTATCCCTCAATGATTCAGAGAACTAGGCCTACTTTGTTTTGTTACTGGATGTGGGAGTCGGGAGAAATTCACTACATTTTCTTGGGAATTCCAAGGAATTTTTCTACTGAAGACGAAACATTCCTTACTATTTAACCAAGTCACAAATGTGTCATGTACTGCACATTCCGAGCTAAAAATTTAGTACGAACTGAAAATAAATGCTAGAATTTATAACAAAAAATAACTTATTTTGAACTTTAGAGGAAAAACAAGCAAAAAGGCAATATTAGGCCCTAACGTAAAAGTAGGCTGTTATAGGTCCTTTAAAAGTATAAGTTTTAGGCATAGTCACTTATGAAACATATATGACGTAAGGATTAAAATACGTTTTTACCTAAAATCCGAAGTCTAATAATAAGTTTAGGTACGAAAATTATTTTTTGTATCATTGGCGATAAAGTTAGGTAAAAATAATAAATGAATTTGGAATAACATAACTTAATTCCTTGCAGGCTAATCTTAGGTAATGGCAATTTAATATTCATTCCAAATACCGATTACAACCGGCTAGGATTTCAAAATTCAGCGAAAAATTAAGAAGTCTACTCAGGTCTTTGTTTTATATCTGAAGAAAGTTTTCACATTTGTTTTAAGAAAAAAAGAAAACTTTTCAGAGTTGAATTTATATTAATACAAGCATGTGCCCGCGGCTTCGCCCGCAATTATTTATTCAACTGCTAGACGTTATATTTAAATAATTTATTTAACAGAAATATAATTATAACAAACTTATTAACATTTACATAGTTTTTACGTAAATTGCATGAATTACATACTTTTATTCTTAATTATATTGTTTATAACCAGCCAATGTAATAACAGCTGACTGTACTTAATGGCTATCTAAATGGTTGGGTAACAGTTTTTAACGAAGTGCAAATAGGCCTGTTATAATAGCCGAATTCGAATGATTTGCGATTGTTAAGGGATGACCGAAGTCTTCAGAATGGTTTTCTAAACTACTTGTCCTAGGAACTTGAAATTATGCACATTTAATTAAATGCAAACCGAAATTAAAGTTGATAATCTCATTATAGCATCCCAGTTTGTATTTTAGATATTAATTAATTTGACTTTTAAAATAAAAATTGAAGTCTATTTCCTTGAATTTTTTGGGAAAAATCTTTGATGCTTGTTTTACAAATTTCATGACTAATTTTTTTATATTGTTTGTACTTTTGTTAAAAAAATATTTTGCACAGAAAATAAAAAGTTATAAAAACTAAACCATGATTGTACTAACTGTCTTTTGAAAAGAATGAAGGTCTCTACATAAACTCTGATTATTGACTTTATTATAAACATTAAAAAAATAAAAAAAATAAAAACTATTTCTGTGGGGAAGAGAGATTCTGAATGTGGCAAAATAACATGCAAATTGAAACAGAAAACACGCGATTAAGTTTGCATGCATTGGCAGTTAGAAGCGCACTGAGGTTTTAAAATTGTGTCAAAAGCACCTGTTCCTTGCGTCCAAACGGCATAACATTTTACACAGTTGTATTTTAGGGTATGCTTGATTATTTTGCACTAAAATACAAAACTCGATTTAAAGAAATCAAAATGGTTAAATCAACATGTTTGGCATCCCATAAGTATCTGGAGATACAACAGAATTACTTACTAACTTTAAGTAGGCCTAGTCCAAATAAAGTGTTCTCTATGCAGAGTGGAGTTTCAGGTCTAGCTTTCAGGCGATCAGATTTTAATTTTGTCACTTCAGAAGTAGGCTTTTTTTTGTATTTGGCCCCTGAAGGGGAAGGCGGGTTGGGACTACCCTAAGCACTTCAGCCTTGTGGCTCATTGTGCCAACCTCCGGAATGGAATGATTTGCAAGCCCAACGGTCCCTCGACAACAGACCCCACCGCGAGCCCCCACGGAACTCCCCTACATCCAACAGATACCTCTACCATGCCACGTGTGCCGCTGCCTCGGTACCTCTTATAGAGCCCCCAGGTTGGCAGCACACCAGCCAGCAACTTCAGGACCACAAGCCACGGGGAGGACGGGAGAGGCCCACAGCAGGTGCTGGGGGCGAGGGTATACCGGAAACCGGGAAAGGAAACGGGATGATTATGAGGGGGAGTTGGAAGATGAAATGGAGAGTGTTGGTGGAATGAGAGGGGGAAACGGGAGGATCCCCGAGAAAAACCCCCAAAGGTCACGGCTTCGTCCACCACGAATGACACGCCCGCCAGGCCCGGGGATTGAACCCGGGACCGCTAGCATGCCAGGCCCACGCGCTAAGCATGAGCCACCGCGACGGCAGAAGTAGGCTTAAATAACAACGTGGACAAGAATTAAACCCGACCTGAAGGGGACTGCTGTACCCAGAGTATTTCTGCACTTCAAGTTTTTCTTATAGGCCTATATAATAAATAGGGGTCTATCCCTCTCCTATAGATTGAATCAAGGATAACAAGGAACAGGTTTGATATGAATAGAGCGTTAATTGGATCTAAATACGTTTACAATATACCAATTTACACCATGGATCATGAGACCATACATACCTTCTCATGGATTTACGCCTTTAAAATCCAACAGCTCAGACGAATTTGAATTCGTAGCTTCGTGAGTCTTGCGTCTAAATCACATGTTACTATAATATTTAAGTATAGACGCTGAATATGGTACTATTAATAATATTTAAATTCAAGTAGAAGAACATAATTTTATATATTCTTTGCAGTAGCAAAAAATAAATATGCCTTTTTGTTTGTATAATATTTATATTATGACATAATTTTTTAAACACTGAATTGAATTTCTAACAGTATCAGTATCATAATTTCGGAACTAAAAGAATTATAGCAGCTATTTCATATTCTTAAAAAAATAACATTATTAACGTCTTCTGTCCAGAAATCTAAAAATAAACATTTATAGACAATTATCTTGCCGGTTATAGTATATGGATGTGAGACATGGTCCTACTTTTCGCGAAGAACATGAACTGATCGTGTTGGAAAACAGGGTTCTTAGCAAAATATTTGGACCTAAGAGAGATGAAAACGGGGACTGGAGAAAACGGCGTAATGACGAGCTTCATAAGCTGTATTCTTCACCAAATATAGTAAGGGTAATTAAATCACGGATGAAATGGGCTGGACATGTTGCGCATATGGGGGAGGAAAGACATATTAAAAATATATATATTGGCTTGGGTGTTCTTTTCAAATTAATAGTTGGTGTTATTTCCGGTTAAACCGAAGTCTGCAAAATTCAGTAATAACGTTTTTGAGTTTTCCATATACGGCTATCCCAACACACCAAGTTTCATGCCACTGGACCATGGTGGGGGACTGTATATGGAAAATCTGAGGGGATGTACGAATCTCGCGAATCTCTTTCGGTTTTACCCTTTGAAATGCGGATCCTTAAAAATTCTAATCCATAGCTTTATATTTTTAAATAATCACAAACATGACGGATCTAAAAGCGCCGTTCTCGAGTGACACCTGGTAGGGGTTTCCTTTGCGCATGTGCGACGGAATGGCGCGACGCCGCTGGTAGCTGCAGTGAGCGGGGCAGCAGTAGGTGAGCGCTCGGCGTCGGAATCCGAAGGCGTGGCATCATGCTGGCATGAGTGGATACAGGGACGGCTTGCGCCTCCGTCTCAGCGACCCTACACCCGGCTCCGTGCCCCAGCAGCTTCCTTCTGAAGACAGCGAGGAAGATGTCGGCGGGGGTTGGAACTGGACCAGATGCGTGCCCGTGAGTACACCACGATGATTTCTCGCAAGCTCCATACATTCCGAGTCACATATCTCCTTTAAACATAACTATGGATTATAAACTCGCTCGGTTATGAAGGAAGCTGCTAAATATTATTTTCTTCACATACTTTAGTGAATAAAAATAAATATTTCTTAAGCAAAGTTAAATTTGGTAGCTAGTTTAAATACACTAGAACAACAAAGTCAAAATAAATGAAGGATATGTTATTGTGTTCACCTGCCCCTCATAATGCTTATGGCCAGGACCCGGATTTTGATGACCTAAAAATGAGCTATACAATGACTGCAATAATACAAAAAAATGAACCAAAAATTTGTATGAATAGGCCCAGTGGCGGACGCAGAGGGGGGATTGGGGGGATAGATCCCCCCCCCGAAATTTGAAAAAGGGCTATATATGCACTCTAAGTGGCCAGTTTTATAAACTAATTATGTATGTAAGTCTTTCTACCTATTCAAATCCCCCCCCCCGAAAAAAATTCTGCGTCCGCTACTGAATAGGCCTATAGTTTATTCGTCAGATTTGTGCCTATTCTACATTTATGTTGTTGGCGCAGCTACTGGCTTGTAATTAGTTAATTACATACGGTTAACTGCCGTCTTTCTATATCCAAATTAAAATAACAATATTTACTTATTTTTTGCTTATTTAGAGTCCCGATAATATTCACTCAATGCAAGAAATAACACAAAATGATAAATTAATTACTTTATATTTCTTTTTAAAAAATTACCTAAAAATTTGAAATTAAAAAAAAAGACCGTAAAATGGCCCAAAAGACTCTAAAATTACCATCTTTATAATCTGGAGCCGTGATCAGAATATTTGCACTACGTTCATGATGTAGCAGTTAAACGATGACATGTGATCAAAATCCTGCTTATGACGTTGTTGTCATTCAACAGCATACATAATTATTTATTTTTTATAAATGAACTGTCCTGGATTTCGTTATTCGAATAATAAATAATACACTAACCGGAAGTGTGTTTTCGAAGTAAAACGTCCATATCACTCGCATATCGCTGTAGTAGAAGAGACAGTGACCGTCTGGTCTCAGCGTTGCTGACTGCGGATTCCCTGGTCAGAGTTGAATCTTCTCGGATTTTTCTGAGGTAGGGAGGTCTGGAACGGGGTGTACTCAGCCTCGTGACAAAAACTGAGGAGCTACTTGATAAAGATGAAGTGGCTCCGGTTCAGTAAGCTATCAATTACGGTTGTGGGAGTAGGCAGGCTGATGACGCAGCAGTCGGATGGCAGGCCTAGTCCCTCAGAGGGATGTAGCGCCATGAAGTTTAGTTTAGATGGGGATCGTATTTATAGTTTGATTACTATTGTGTATTACTTATCTTAAGGATGCTGCTGCATACTTTCCCTCAACAGCCCTCGCACAAATATCTGCTGTGGGAAGTTAGGTATGGTAGGCCTAACTATTTTGAATACAACAACAAGCTAAGTCAAATTAAACTGCAGATATTATATTATATAGGCTACTTTTGTCATTCATTTCACAAATGCCGTTCTTTCGTGTAATGATATTAAGACTGAATATTTTAGAATTGAATTGTCATTAGTCCACCGCTGTGGCTCAGGGGATGCGTTCAATCCTCTCACGCAGCGGGCCCGGGTACGATTCCTGGTCGGGACAAGTTACCTAGATGGGGTTTTTTCTGGGGTTTTTCCTCACCTTTGAGACAAATGTCGGGTAACTTTAGGCCCTTGTGGTCCCCATATATCATCTGGCCGTCATTATCATCTTCATCCCATCCTCGCCTTGTTTGGAGTGAGTGTGTGTGTGAATGGTGTGTTTCGTCCTATGTGTTCGTGTTGTCTCGTAGGTGGCCCCGGCATTGGGCTGATCACTCATCCGGGGAGGCCCTCCATGTCCTTGTCTGGTCAAAAACGTATGTATGTGATCCAAAGATAATCCCTCTCCCGACAGGTCGCGGCCCTGTAAGGCCTGGGCGGCTTGGGTCGCTTAAATCCTAACAGGGAGAGGTTAAACTACGAGAAAGAAAGAAAGAAAGAATTGTCATTAATTACACCATCCGAATAATGAATACATCAATGTTGATGTCATTTTAATTCACGTTTTGTTTTTGCAAACTTGTGAAGTAAAGGAGACAGCTTCTAAGTCATGTTTATCGTATTATGTGTTATTAATTCCTTGAGGAAATAAAAGCTCATAAGATGCTTCTCGTGAATGTGTTGAAATTTTAGAACATGAGAATTATCCGTAGGCATGTACGCTACCTGAGTTGGCCATGCCCTCCTGTATTATAAAACAATTTTTTTTTCGGTAACTACTCAGGTTTCCTGAACCCTTGTTGAATTTACATAAAAATCTTTGGGATTACAGTTTAATCATTTGTTTCTTATCAAGAGGAATATTGTTTTCTAAATGTACCCAGCACTATTTGTTTATTTTTTCTGTGAGGGATTACAAACGTACATTATCTTTCAGAACCCAAAATAACCCAACAAAGACTTCCACAAGAATATTTCGATTATAAGTTATAAGTTTCTCGCAATAGGTTATCCATTACATTATTAAAAAAAAGCATACTTTTAATATTACTTAATTATTCCCACAAGTTATTTCTAATAAAATATGATAGATTTTAATATGTTTTGTTTTAATGCTTTTGTTCTTGTAGGCCTATTTACTTTGCAAAATGCGATCTATCAGATTCTTTTATTCTAAAATCGAATAAATATACAGAGTAGCTTATTATCATTTGTGTGTGCGTTCACATTTTTATGAATTGCCTTATTATCATATAATTATATCCTTAATTGATCTTCTGAAGGATCCGTTCTATGATTTGGAAGGTCACTTGTCAGCTAGGCCTTGGAGATCCACTATACCCATTGCAACGTACTTCAATTGCTTACCTCGTTCCTAACTCCTGTAATTTCCAACATTAAACCAACTGTTAAATGCTTTCTCTCTGACTATATATTAATCTAGAACTTGTATATTGGCTTATTTAATTTCAACTTCTCTGCTAGTCCCTACACAGTTTATGCTGCGCGATTTAAGGTTTAAGGACAGTAACCAGTTTTTATCCACAAGGGATACGGTATATCATATATAGATAGATACAATTGCATAAATATTTAATTCTGTATAAAAAATAAATTTAATTACACCGGGTAAATCACTGTAAGAATTGTCAGTAATTTGGGCTGCCTAATGTGCTAGGAGTTCACAGCGAAGGAAAATTTATTGTACAGTACCCAGGTAAACAAAGTGAGCTCAATAGTGTTTCCTCAAGCAGACTGACACATGTTTTCCACTGAATCTACATTACCGAGTCCGTAGGGAGCACTAGTCTTAAAACTTCTCTGCCATGGAGAAGAAATTTCCTCAATAAGATGCTTAAAGACATGATCCTAATTTGTAGATAATGTTTCCGTAATCCAAGGCAAGTTGAGAGTTATTTGCACGTTTTCCCATGTGTATTGTGAAGGACCTTTCCAGTGGAAAGGAATGTTTTGTTTCGTAGAATCAGAGTAGAGTTTGGCTCAAAGCTCAAGGTTGCGGGTTCGATCCCGGCCCAGGTCGATGACATTTATGTGTGTATAAATGTGACAGGCCTAGTCTGTAGATTTATATGCATGTAAAAGAACTCCTGGGAGACAAAATTCCAGCACACCGGTGACGGTCTCAGGCCTAAGTTGCGGTATATCCCCGTCTTTAAATAACCGTACAACCAACCAATATGTGCCGCGCATAGAAAATATATTTCTGAGCGATCGAGATGGCCAAGATGATAACGTGTTGGACTCGCATTCGGGAAGTCTCAGGTACAAATCCCATGGCCGGCCAATTTGACATGGGTCTTTTCGTGGTTTCCCCAGTCGTAAAGGCAAATGTCGAATCGGATATTTATTTACCGTAACTCATCCTCGCTATTTCATCATATAGGGCCTATCATATTCATTGATATTAATATCAGGTGATATTTACTGACTCCATAAAACACACCAACAATAGAAAATAGGTGAACATGGGTAATTCCATGGCCTACTGATATGGCCTGATTTGGTCTCAATGCTCAAAGGAGTATAAATAAAAGCTGATAGGTTCTCTCTGTCTCTGTCTGTCTGTCTCTCTCTCTCTCTCTCTCTCTCTCTCTCTCTCTCTCTCTCTCTCTCTATATATATATATATATATATATATATATATATATCGGTATATCTCAGCATATTCGTGGATTAGAAACAAACGATTAGTAGTTATTGTCTTCTTGTGGAATAAAATTGAACACTATTTTGTATTGGCTCTTTACTTCTTCTTGCTGCAAATCGTTACTTCTGGTAGAAGAGCAATGATTAGACGCTCTGAATATTAGATACCCTACTTACTAACCTATCTTAAAAGTGATTCACCCTGTGTATTCTATTTATGTGTGTGTTGAAGAAAAATAATGTTCCCGACGTGTTTTCAAATAAAGAGTGGTATAATTTCACCTCTACCATTTTCACGGTATTGTATACAAAGTGAAAATTTCAGTTTTTAATATTTGCAAGAGGTCTGGGATTTGGAACTATATTAGTACTCAATATTACCATTGTTATAGATGAGAATAGTTTCTTGTACTTTTTTAGGTATTAAGTACAAAATATGAATATCGAACTTGAAATTCCTAACATCTCGTTGTGATCTCCTTGTAACTAGTCTAGGCTTAGAATTTTGGTCATATTGGTTACGGAGTTGAGCTTTTACTGCTGCCTAGGGAGACAAGAATAACATCTCTACGCCTTGAAACTTTCTTTGCAATGGTTTGACTTGTATATTTACATAACTTGGCGAGAAGGAAAGACTTTTACATCTTTGACATTTGAACGAAATCTTGACGTAAATACCCAAGCCTTTAAATCGATAATTCATTTGCTATTTTTACGAATTGATCCTGTAGTGCCCTAAAATGGCATTTAAATGGCCATGTGCGCTTAAAAATACATAATAATTATATTAAATTTTAGTATTCTCGCAGACTTTAAGTTATTGCCCAAAATGCTCCATGAGATGGAGTTTTCATTCTAAAGAAGCAGATGAAGAGAAATAAGAATTTTTTACCAGTTCTTTTGGAGATACAGTTTAGTTTAAAAAATGATTTATTAAAAAATAAAATTATATTTGTTATTTAATTTTTAGGAGAATTTTTAGGAAAATAAAGAAAACAATTCTTAGTTTTAAAGGACAGTGTTTGAGAAATTAAGCGATGTATTTAGGCCTAAGTGTTAAATCTTTAAAAATCTTCATGGAGAAGGTGCATTATTTTGCTCATGATTATCATTTGTATCTTTGAAAACGAATAACTCAAATATCAATGTAACTTGTGTCAAGTTTTTCAATTACATTTTTTAAAATTTGTACAACTTAGCATTTTCAGTTTAAATTTTCTTAAAATCCATAGGGTTAAAATTTTACACTATTCCACAATTTTAGTTATAAAACCATGATTTAAAAATTAACAGTTTAATAATTTTGTACGTCGTTCTATCCATTGTCAACCTTCTGAAGGAATTTAGAGCATAACTCTGAAAGTTCTTCGTTTGTTCAAGTACCGTACCTCAGACATTAATATAGGCTTAGGCCTACATATCTCGAAGAAAATGCCTGTATAGCTAAAACTAACTAAAAATTTAATAATAAAATTCTACTTTTCTTACCCTGAAGAGATAGAAAAGTGGAATCTTGGTTCATAGGCACTGTGGGTAACTTATTCATTAATTCATTTAGGTCTATGTCCCCTTAAGGCTAATTTGTGACATTGTGTCGTGTTTTACAGTACATATCCGCAAAAAAAACCTTAACATAATTTTTTTCTCCTGTGTAGTATTGTGACAAACCTGTAATGACCCTTTAACTTCTCAAATTATTTTACAAAAATATTGTAGGAATTTAAATTTTCATGGTTCTAAACACAGTATTCAGCAAATAGTAAAAACGTAAAGTGCAATTTACATTATTATAAGAGAAAGTACAGGAAAATCCCGTACCATATCCTTATGAGACTTACTGATTTTTCCCTGTAATCTCTACGGTAGAGCATATGGCTTTCAGTTTCAGTACTTCGATTAATTTTGTTACGCTTATTTTCCCAGAGAGAAGACAGAGGGACAGGTGGTAAGCCCATCGCCTCACCAAACTCTCTTCCGGAAACCAAGGTATTTACCTTGGACGTGAAAAGGACGAGGCATTTTTCCAGAAGCGGTTCTAATTTAGGCTTGGAGTCATAAATCTACGACACCCCCCCCCCCTTAGCTTCAAGTCCCTCCCAGAGGATTCCGTGCCCAGGATTTAGGCGTCCTGAAAAATTCATCGACCACTGCCGGGTTTGATCCCGCGACTTCGCGACTTTAGGATCTAGAGGTGAGCACCGACCACCGAGGCCGACTTTTGAGACGATAAACTTAAAAATATGATTTTAGTTTCGTGCGGCTTTTCATTTTTAAACAGTTTTACCTAAGCGGACAAGGACACATTTACAGACATTTGTATGAGTTTTTTAAGTTACTACGATTCAGAATATGCATTTCTCTCGTAAATTCGAAAAATAATAGTATTATCCTACGTTATACGATTGCTGAGGAGCTATCAGTACTGAGAAAATACTAGCTGAAGCTCTATATTTATAATCATGTGTGGGAATCGAACTCATTTGTTTGGTACCATGGTGACCACGTGAATGTGGTGTGAATACCTTTATCCAGACGAAGGATAGATCAATATGTCGGCCACGTGCTTTATACGTCACACTTCTGTACACCCCTCTGCTGACGCAGTTTCTCTGAGAACCTGCAGTTCAGACAGTCTGTCGTACGCAAGTGTCAGAAAAGTTGCCTATAGGACTGGCCGTGATAGTTCAAGTATGTACAAACAACTTGTAAAATTTAATTTTGGACCGTGGAGTGCTTGGGGCTTGGCACTTCAGCCTATTGTGATTAACCGCCACTTGTGGAATGTTGTACACCAGCATGGTTGATTCTCTTTATCGGAATCTTCAATTATTATTGGAAGCTCCCACTTGCCGCTTTGGTCTCCAAGAGGTAGGTTACAATCCAAGTCCTATGTATTCTCCATAGTTGAAAGCAATACGCATATTTTAAGCATATTTTTATATGAAAACAAAATTGCACATTCGCGTATTGCATATTCTAATGTATCAAGAAGCATGTCGACAGCTTTCTCTTAGCCTTATAACCAATTAACTTGAAACAAATTTCGTATATCGCGATATTCTAATAATAATAATAATAATAATAATAATAATAAATAAATAAATAAATAAATAAATTTAAAAAAGAGCTTAAATCGATTTTGTAGTTTCGTACGATAATTATTTCAATAGAAACCCACAATTTCTATTTGAAGCATTTGATCGCGGACATTGTCTTTAGGTCGCTTACTTAATGTCGGAATTTGAAACACGAGATTTGCAAGATTCAAAATAGAGAAACTCATCTGCATGTCTCAGATCATATTTTTGTTATTAGTTTGCAGGCATCACAATATCAAGAAAACTAGTTACCTCAGCAACCTTTTATCTCGTGTTGTCAGTTTTGTTTCCGTGGATACTTTCTGGAAGAAATTTATCAAACAAAGAATACAAGACGACTTATAAGGGCTAAAGATTTCTTACATAAATTGAGTAATAAAAAATATTTATAAAAAGGCAATTCTGTTTCTAGGGTCACCCAATTAAGGGTCATGCAAAACAGAGTTAAAATAAAGCACAATTACTCTGTGGAAAAAATTGCATTCGTATTTATGTAAGAAAGTTCAATTGTAGATGACTCGTATTTTAAAACCGATATTTTCTTCATAAAATACTTAACATGACACGTATTTTGTTATAGATTATTCTGTGGAGAGGAGATGCTGTCTTGGCGAATGATTTGGTCCAACCCACCAGCCCTAAATGATACATTTTTTTTAAACCAGGTTCTAGCGAAAATAGCGAGATTTCTGCCATATTCCCTTCCTCGAATCATGAAGAAACTCGTGATTGGGCGTTAGAGGTGTGACATCACACCACCAGAGCAACTAGAATTCTGGGCAAACAGGTTTACAAAACTCGCGGAAGATATAATGTGGCACATTTTCGAAAGGGGAGAATGCTGTATGCTCTACTAAACTAACTTTTGACTAGGTTTATGCTACATTATTCAACAATAATGCTTTTTCGCTCCGATACGGCTACCGCCTCCGCTTGCTTAACTATGTGGATAGTATTATATATTATTTAGACTATCTGTACAAAATTTCGTGGCGTCGGCTGGGATGGTACTGACAAGCAATGTACAAGAAGGACAGTTGGTCATCCTACTTCGCTCAAAAAAATCACATCATCCATGCAAACGTGTATATCGCGTGAACAGCTCCTCTACACTGGGACTGTGCCCAAAATGTTCTTGTTACTGCCCAAAACAAATGCTTCCGGATCTTTAAGAATCATATGAAATCTCTGTTTAAAGTATGCAGGCACTAAGCATAGGTAAATATGTTGGTCTCCTCTACCATCCCTGGCAGTTTGGGCACATTATTCGGGTGGGTAGCGAGCTTAAGGAGCATTGAATCTTCCTCTTGCACGAACAATGATGTGTATCTTTTCAACGTATTTGACAAATTCACGCATTCTATTGGAATTATATGAAGCACACTATGAAAGATGGGTGCAACATCCTCAGCGGGAATGTGGGTAAATGCAAGGCTTGAAATCTATCCAAGAAACTGTTGTGCTCCTGGTCAAGGGCGCCCATACCCGGGGGCAGGGGGGGGGCCGCGGCCCCCCCCCCTAGCTTTCAGGGAAAGGAAAAAATGTATATTAATAATTATAGTCTGTTTTTGTTCTTTTAAGACAATTATTTGAAAGTCAGTATAGACATAAGTTTGCAGAAGTTTTACCATATCGACACCATGGAAGCAGAATCCACACTGGATTAGGAAAGGGGATCCTGGGGGTTTGGACCCCCAAAAATCAAAACCTAAAATTCTATTTTTGTATTTAAAAAAAAATTAATAAATTAAACAATTTTTGTGGGTGTGTCAAATATGATATAGCAGTTATTTTGTTTTCTTAACATAATGAGTAGGCCTGTTATTTCCATTGTTCCTTGTGTTATTTAACTTTTCTTATAAATAGTAATAAGTATTATAACTTAGGTTGGCCTAACGATTTCTTGTTTAAGTTCGCATGTCTTAGGGTATGGTAAACAAATTTCCTAACTAGTTTTTCAGAGCTAAAATAGCGTAAAATGTTATTTTAATTAGTTCAATATTTAAAAATTTTCCGGGGGTGAATCCCCGACTTAGGTAACAATTTCTTGTTTAAGTTGGCATAGTATGTCCGCCGCCGTGGGTGAGTTGGTAGCTCGACTGCCTTCCACCCTGGCGGCCCGGGTTCGATTCCCGGCCGGGTCGGGGATTTTTCAGCAGTGAAAAATTTCCTTCCTGGGTTCAGGACTGGGTGTTGTGTTGTGTCCTTTCATTCCCATCCCGCGAGAGGCAATGGCAAATCTCCGCGGTATCACCCTTGCCTGAATCACCTCGGACGAGTCATGGTCATCACTCCACGGCTTCGTCCCGGGTCTGGACCTGCCTTCGGGCAGAACACTCATCATCATCATCATCATATTAAAAGTATGGTAAATAAATTTCCTATCTAGTTTTTCAGGGCTAAAATAGCATAAAATGTGATTTTCATTAGTTCAGTATTCAAAAATTTTCCGGGGGTAACCCCCGACTTAGGTAACAATTTCTTGTTTAAGTTGGCATATCTTAGAGTATGGCAAACAAATTTAATAGCTTGTTTTTCAGAGCTAAAATAGCGTAAAATGTGATTTCAATTAGTTCATTACTTAAAACTTTTCCGGGGGTGGACCCCCGACTTAGGTAATGATTTCTTGTTTACGTTGGCATGTCTTAGAGCAGCGTTTCTCAACCTTTTTGAACCCGAGGACCTCTAAAATGTCTAAAAACATTTACGGACCCCTAATTTACATCCCATTTTTAAAAGAAGACCTACATTCTTAATATTTGGGGTATTAATTATAGGTCATTATAACGAAATATGTGAAAAAAATTTATTTCTTTACTTTTCACTTGCTTTATGATATTTTTAAATTATGTGTGTGGACCATCTGCACCATCTTCGCGGACCACCGGTGGTCCGTGGACCATAGGTTGAGAAACGCTCTCTTAGAGTAGGCCTATGGTAAATAAATTTTCTAACTAGTTTTTCAGGGCTAAAATAGCATAAAATGTGATTTTCATTAGTTCAGTATTTAAAAATTTTCCGGGGGTGAACCCCCGACTTAGGTAACAATTTCTTGTTTAAGTTGGCATATCTTAAGAGTATGTATGGTAAACAAATTTCCTAACTAGTTTTTCAGAGCTAAAATAGATTGAAATGTGATTTTAATTAGTTCAATATTTAAACATTTTCCGGGGGTGGACCCCCGACTTAGGTAACGATTTCTTATTTACATTGGAATGTCTTAGAGTATGGTAAACAAATTTCCTAACTAGTTTTTCAGTGCTAAAATAGCGAAAAAAGTTATTTCAATTAGTTGAATATTTTAAAATTTTCTGGGCATGGACCCACGACCCCCCTTGCTTGGGGGGTATTCCAAACCCCCTGCCACTTCCAATCCTCCCCGAAATTATTTTCTGGCTACTTCATTGTTACACTTACATTATTATATTATTAATGTAATGTTACAAACTAACCCAAGAAGTTAAAGGAACAAAAAATAAATTAACTAAAAATTTGCCCCCCCCCTAGAAAATATCATATGGGCGCCCTTGCTCCTGGTGACACTCTTTCCAATTCACGTTGAATTATTATTTGCACAGGAGTTTCAGTTGGTTCATTGTTAGCAGTTTGCTTCAGCTGCACGTACCTGCCAAGATCTACTTCATCGTGGAATGATGGATGATCATGATCATAAGTACTTGCACATTACCTGGGGCTGTTGTTATACTTCGCTTTGTGCAATTCGGTTTCTTCCGACAAATCAAACGTGTCTTTGCCCAGTTAATGTATATCGAGTGCGAGTTATGTCTACAACTCTACATGAATCTTTTATGTGCTATAATGAAGCAATTTCATCTGCTGGGATTAATTTCTCCTTCGTTTCCATATCGAAATTACACAGCTACAGATTTTCAGTTATCACCGAAATGTGTTATCCTAGTTACGCAAGTATTTGTTAAATGAATATTGTACGAGAATGTTATTATTGTTGTTGTTGTTCGTTGTTCTTTAATGACGCTACTGCTACTCACTTCACTTCACTTCACTTCACTTTTATTTATCGACGTCACACCATGTAAGGTACTGCTACTCCTAGGAGAGAATGAGAATGTTATTGTTGGTTTTTTGTTCACTGTATGAATAATCGCAAATCAATTTTCGTTGGTAAATTTTCTTACACGAATCATGTCATTGTACCAAATTCCCTGTGCAAAATGGCTAGAATAATTGAAATTAACATTTTGTAACCATTTTACAGTCATTCGGTGAGCATCTCTTATCTCTGTCTAGAGCACTGCCTTCTAAACTGTATTAGAGTAGGATTACTCCTACAACGTCTCTGGGTTTTTACGTATATACCTTAGGAGCGAATCTCACCGCTCGTAGAGTTCCTGGCTAGGGGAGGTAGCTGCACCCTGATTGGCATCCCACTCCACGTGTTGTCTGTCTCTGTCCCTCCGGCATTATCCCTCCACTCAACTATTACAGTATTTTCTACCCCATGGCAACGTGGAGTGTGATCTTTACTCTCTGCCAAGCGGTAGCTTACTGATCTTACGCGCAGCGAATCCGCGCATCTTGGTAACGAGACGTAACGAGAAGCTCGCTGCTGGGTTAGCCTTCAAGGCCAGAGACGTTGTGGGAGTAATCCTACTCTAATCGTGTAATTCTCGAGACGGCGGTGGTCTAGAGTATTCGAAAGTCAGCAGGTTTCCCTGGCCGCGGTTGTCTTGCAAAGAAGTTGAAAAAAACATATAAACAGAAACGAAAATAAATGTTTCAGTAAGAATGATCGGCTAAATTTATAATCTATGAAAAAAATTAAACATGAAAGAAGATCCTCAGTGGGGAATGGATTTTCAACGATTGATTGTTCTCGAGATTAACCTACCGTACATAAGCGTTCCCAATAAGATATTATCGCTCATTATAACAGGTGTAGATAGAGACATACTGCCACCGGTGTCCAGTGATTAGGATATCTGATATGGAGGCCTGGGTTTGGTCTCCTGTACCTCGTTGAATTTTTCAGAGGTAAGGAGGTCTGGAGGTTTTCAGCTTGTGAGGGAAATAATTGAAAAGCTAGCTGAATAAGAAATATCAGCTTTGGTCAAGAAAACAATCGTGGAGTTGTCATTATGACCACAATGTCCCCCCCCCCCGATCCTGCCATTTGTCTGTAAAGTCGAAATACGGAGATGATGCAGTAATCGGATGATAGGCCGTTTCCCCGCACGGGATATAGTGCCAGGGAGTTTACTTCATTAGTTACAGATCTAGGTATTAATGATGTCAAGTATATAAACATAGAGAAACATTTGTACCAAAACTCTTTTTTATGTACGGTTTCATATTATAGCAAACTAGAAAAACTTCTTTTGTGTTCTATCCACAAGCATCATTTTACCTATATCTACATCCTAGAAGAGGATTAGTATTATAATTTTGTTAATTGTGTCCCACTTCGAAACGTACGGGTCATGACCTTATATGACCTCACTACATGTCGATACTCTGCGGCTTGTCTGTACCTTGATCCTGGATGTTGACCTCATCTGACCTCCCCGTCTTCATTCTGCTATTCTTTCGTTGCACTCTTCTTTGTTTGTTTTTTGTATGTTGTTCTTACTTCTTTCTTTATGTCTTTCTTTCTTTTTGCGTCATTTTATGTATTTATTTCTATCCTTTTTTGTTTGTATTTTCATTATTCGTGGTTTCTTAAATCTTCTTTCTGTATTTCTCCTTTTCTTTATTTTTTCTTTCTTTCTTTCTTTCATTCGTTCGTTCTTTCTTTCTTTCTTTCTTTCTTTCTTTCTTTATTTCAACTCAGGTCTTTAATTCCTCCTTTCTGTTTGTTCATGAATATTATATTTTTCTGTATTTTTCTCTAAGTTATGTCGACGTAGAGAACTGTAATAGATTAAAGGATTTAGATAATGCTGTTAGTGCGCATGTTTGTATGTGTGAATGTATTCCGCGTGCTTGTGTATGTGTATGTGTGCCTGTATCTAGGCACATATAAAAGCACATATTTTTCGGAATGAAAATGTCTCGCTGTTATTGTGTATATAACTTACCGTAATTAGATATTGTTTTAGTGATATCTAGCACAGTGTAATCCATTTCATATCGGAAGAGAAAGTCCTCCCGCGTGTTTCTTGGACTTCCTAAGTCCTCTGACAAAATATTATTTCATTTAGGAATTCGGATTAAACGAAGCTCTTTTATAAACGTAAGATATTTAGCGCACATACAGCCATTTTAAAAACAAACATATTGTAGCGATGAGAATAAATACGGTAACAATGATTTAATTTATTCAGAAACAACTTTCATCACTGTACATCAAAGTTAATATCAAAATATTGTGAAGAGAATAATCTGTGGTAAGTTTAGTGTTGCCTATTACAGGCCATGGAGGCCCAGAGGGTTTCAGGAGGTTGAGGCTCCCAGCTTTTTAGACATCGGCACATGAAGGTGGTTAGGTTGTCAGCTTTACGCTCCGGCCGCCTTTACCCCTAGGATTGCTCCTGGTACTCATTTCTATTAGAGGCTGAGTCGACGTCGGGGCCATAGAGCCACCAGAAGGATTAGGCCAATTGAAAAACTCCATCGACCTCATCGGGGATCGAACCCGAGACCTTCCGGTTTGTAGCGCAGCTCCTCAACCACTACGCTACGGCGTACCCCATATATGGGTGATTCTTCAAATACGGGAAAATTTGGAGTGCCTAAAATCCAATTTTTTAAATTTATTTTTAAAATCTAAAAAAATATATACTAAAATACTTCAGGGGTTACTTGATAATAATAAGACACCAGCAGAGCTTAAATGCTTATATTCTTATTTATTTTAATTTTTAAATTTAGATTTCTACAAGGCATGTAGTATCGCGAACTCGCGATGGGGCATGCCCATTGAAGCCACAACTAAATAAAAAAAAATAAAAAAATATATATATACAACAAAACCGGAATATGGGACAGGGCATGTGGATGACATTTAATTGAATTAAATTTGGTTTCGGAGTATCAGAATTTAAAGTTAGTGACATTTCAAAGTGGTAGTTGTGGTATAAAAGTAGTAGAAAAAGGTTTTATTTAATTTTTGTTAAAGGTGAATTTGAAGGGAAATATCACTCTGGAACACAAATTTTCCCGTATATGAAGAATCACCACGCACCATATATATATATATATATATATATATATATATATATATATATATATATATATATATATATATATATATATTATTTATTTATTTATTCATATTTATTCATTCATTCATTCATTCATTCATTCATAGTGTTCTGCCGGTCTTTCACTGCAAACTCAGCATTCACTACTCTTCCCTTCTCTCAGCCTTCCTTTTTGTGTCTGCATATAGTCAATTTATTTTAATGTTGTCTATCATCTGGTATCTTCTTCTGCCTCGAACCTTCTTCCCATTTATCATCCCTTCTATGGCATCCTTCAGCAGATAATTTTTGGTGATGGTATTCGCTCCATTTTTCTCCATATCCACATCTCAAATGCTTAAAGTCTTTTTTCCTCATTCCGTCGTAATGTCCATTTCTCTGCACCATACAACGCTACATTCCACACAAAACACTTCACTAGCCTTTTCCTTAGCACTTCACTAGCCTTATATATATATATATATATATATATATATATATATATATATATATATCCATCTTTAATTATTTCATTTCGTAGCCTAGGTAGTGTTCGGATAACTCGCAATAATAAAATGCTGTGGGAATACCATTGGTTGATACTTGCGTAAAACCCAAACTTAAAACAAAAACAATAAGTTTAGAGTGGGAGTGGATGGGGTAAAAGTAGTAAAATGAAAGGTTCGGTTAAACAAAGCTTTGCCCAGGGTGCAAAGTACCTGAAATTGGGCCTTGCTAAGGCAGGGTTCACACTCAGGCGATAAGCGATAAGCGATATATCGTAAGCGATATACGATACGCGACACGCACGGACAGATACTTGAAATCTAAAGGGAGGCGATAAAAAAGGTTCACACTCACGCGATAGCGCAACATATCGCAAGCGATATATCTCTCGAAGTGCAGCATGCTGGTCGCCTGAGCGATTTGTTGCTTACGATATTTCGAGCAGTGAACATGTCGGGAAGAAGAGAAGACAATTCTGTAATTCATTTAGTGAAATCTCATGAGTGCATCTGGAACTATTCCATTGCCGCATATAGTAAGACAGATGTGACGAGTGCCGCATGTAGGAAAATTGCAGCAGAAGTAAAAGACACAGGTAAATACATTATTTATTTATTTATTTATTGTGTAAGGCAAGTAAGCAATCAAATTGTTATATTATTAACTCATAATGTAAATATTTCGAAACTCTGACACAAGAAATAAGTAATTTAATTATAATTCCGGGATTAATTATAACCAGGGCCCGCATTCTAATGACATGTCATCTTTTTATTGATGCTACATAGACATTGCCAACTTGTTGATAAATCCTAATCATGGCCTCTAGATTATAGAAATACATTTTTATTAGGTCATTTTTTGTCATTTTATGCAATTTTATATTTTTAGGGCATTTATTTCAATTTCAGGTCATTATTTTGTCATTTTCGTGTCATTTGCTTCCTTATTTAGTCATTTTCATGTTTTTACATTGAGTGTATTAACTTTTTTTTCGTCGCTAGCAGTGCTGTCTTTGAAGTGTTGTTTGTTTAATGCAAGAAGGAAAAATTCGACGTTAAGTGTTGTCATGTCTCAGTCGGAAATGAGAATAAAAGAAACTCCAAAATTTTGTATTATATTACTATTGTTATTAGATTGACTTGGCACCAGAGTCTGCCACCTGCTTGGATTTGAGAGTGCAAACTACTGTTTACCCTCAATTAAATAACATTATAATTAGTTACCGGATTTTTAGGTTTTTAAAAACACTGTTTTAGGTTTTCCATTAGGTGAAATAGTTTTTTTTAGGTTTTTTGTCCAAAATATCGTTTTTGGGTAGAATAATTGATTTATTGAATTTGAATGTGCTACATAGGATTCTATACATAATACTTGTAAAGTTTAACTTAACAAAATTGACTTAAATTTGTGTAAACTTGCTGTAGTACAATATTATACAATTGAAGAAAGAAAGCATAAACAATCAAAAGAAGCAGTGAAAATAAGATTGCCTCACATTTCCTGGTTACAGTAGCCTATATCACTAAATATCTTTCAAGATTCTCACCTGTGAAGTTCTTCCTGTTATCTCTTAGTTAATAGTTAATACTGTATCTAGACACTACCCTTCTCAGGATTCGAATCCGATGTTTCTAATACAGTGAGTAAAATACCGTACTTTATGGTTGGATGTGGATAATGTGAAACTGATTATTTTACTTTCTTCGGTTGTTATGCATGCTAACCGCACAACAGATCAACTAGGGACGAAAACTTCCCCCTTTTCTAGAAAGGTAAATAACACATACGTGTTTCTGGCAGGCTTGATAAAATATTACTTTGCCATCGGTAGTGAAATTCAGGTCGTCGCCAATCCACTGCAGGTATAAACTCGATTTCATTTGCTTCGGCATAATAATTAACACGTCTACTTAAAACTCACAGTGTGACCACTCAGTATGAATAACAGGGAAGTACTAAAGGCAAACAAGCGCTTTAAAACACAGGAATCTATATCCTTGTTCATACACGGCAACAATGGTTATTCGTACGAATATTTTAAAAGGAATACGTCGGTACACTTACACTTCCTCTCTAGATACTGCCCAACCTAGACGACAATGGGTTGAACGAAACGCTGGTGGTCAACCAGACAAAAATTGTCTCTCCGCAAAATACAGATTTCTTAACCGACAAACAAAAAAGACAAAAAAGTAGCCTAAATTAGATATTTTAGGTTTTATATCCCGTTTAGGTATATTTAGGTTTTTATGCCCCATTTAGGTATTTTTAGGTGCTACAGAATTAATGTGGGTGAATCCTATGTACATGATTCGAAAAAGTATATGAGCGCTTTTTGTTTTGGAAGTCAGGAAAAAAATAGGTAAAAACCTAAGAATCCGGTCCCTAATTATAATCCAGCAGACCACAAAAGGAAATGGCGAATTTTGACTCGCCAGTGCCTCAGTGCCAGTATAAATTTCCGTGAGAAAAGAACATTCACAACATTACAGTTATTTACAGTTTTTATAATTATGTACAAACTAGTCTATAACTTTGTGTGTACTATAATAATTTTTTTATAAATAAAATGTCAGTTTTTAGGTCATTTTTTTATAATTATTAAGTCATTTTCTTTAAATTTAGGGTCATTTTTCAAACAATTTTAGGTCATCAGAATCCGGGCCCTCATTATAATACAATTTGACAGAATTAACATGGGGAGTATATTTTGCATAGCCATTGCATGAGGAAATGCAATTTTCAGAATCCCGGGGATGTCATATATTGTAATGCTCTTCTCAGGATTGTTTATCATTCAAGAATCGCTAGCTCTATTTACTGCTTACTATTTATAATCTTTCAACAATTGACACGAAACTTAACACTTGCTTAGTTAACACCTGCTTCGCGGGATACTGCAAGCAGTGCTTGTCAAGGGAGAATCTTTCCCACTTAAAACCAATGACTCCTGCCAACTGTATCCAGTTACTTACTAATGAGTAGGGAAAGGTATTTAATAACCATAAAACAATGAAAAATGCAAAATAGAAAAATGCATTTATTACCTAAAATAGTGAAAAAATGACAAGGAATTTTTTTTTAAATGATCAATGAATTTTCCATTATTACTTACACTTTTTAAACTTTGGTATTCTTTTTTTCCCCCAAGCATATACAGGTATAAAAAGTATTTGTTGTACTAAATGGCTGGGTATTGTAAACCGACACATCTCCAAAATTTAAAAATAGAAAAATCCAAAAAATAAAAAATTCAAAGATAGAAAATTTAAAAAATCCAAAATTAAAAAATTCAAAGATTCAAAAATAAAAAAGTCCAAAAACCCAATATTAAAAAGTCCAATAATGCAAAATTTAAAAAATCCAATAATCAAACATTGAAAAAATAAAAATTAAAACAAGTTTCACTTCTGTCGCTTGGCGTTCCACGCACACTTTATTTGTTCAACAGCCAAAACAGAGTTTCTACAAACAGTGGGTGGCTTAAATTACCCTTCAGAAAACACATTTTCGAAATAAGTTTTCAGGGTTTATTCGATAAAACTCCCTGAATTTTGATTCATATTGAGACAGCTGTCGAGAAACAACAGCCGAGCTATGGTGCACGTTGGTAAGATTGTAGGGATGTACCCAATATTTTCTGTTTCTTCTCATTCTACGCCTGAACCAATAAGCCACTACAACGTCTTCCTCACTTGAGCTCATAATTGTAACTGAAGTAGTGAGGATTGTGTTCCACCATGTTTTTATCGCCCAGGTCGCGCCGATTTATCGCTCGCAGTATGAACCTTCCTAGCAATATATCGCCGCAACATATTCCTTGCTATATATCGCTTATCGCTTATCGCTTATCGCCTCAGTGTGAACGCTGCCTTACGGTATGGGTAATAACTAGGGACCGGATTTTTAGGTTTTTAAAAACACTGTTTTAGGTTTTCCATTGGGCAAAATAGTTTTTTTTAGGATTTTTGTCCAAAATATCGTTTCGGGTAGAATAATTGGCTTAATGAATTTGAATGTTCTTCAATACATAATACTTGTAAAGTTTAACTTAACAAAATTGACTTAAATTTATGTAAACTTGCTTTAGGAAAATAGCCTATTATAAATTGAAGAAAGAAAGCATAAACAATCAAAAGAAGCAGTGAAAATAAAGATTGCCTCACATTTCCTGGTTACATTATATCACTAAATATCTTTCAAGATTCTCAGCTGTGAAGTTCTTCCCGTTATCTCTTAGTTAATAGTTAGTACTGTATCTAGACACCACCCTTCTCAGGATTCGAATCCGATGCTTCGATTACTTTATGGTTGGATGTGGATAATGTGAAACTGATTATTTTCCGTTGTTACGCATGCTAGCCGCACACTGATCAACTAGGGACGCAAACTTCCCCCTTTTCTAGAAAGGTAAATAATACTTAGGTGTTTCTGGCAGGCTTGACAAAATATTACTTGGACATCTGTAGTGAAATTCAGGTCGTCGCCAATCCACTGCCGCAATAAACTCGATTTCATTTGTTTCGGCATGATTAACACGTCTTCTTAAAACTCACAGTGTGACCACTCAGAATGAATAACAGGGAAGTACTAAAGCAAACAAGCGCTTTAAAACACAGAAATCTATATATTATCCTTATTCATACAGGGCGACAATGGTTTTTCGTACGAATATTTTAAAAGGAATACACCGGTACTCTTCCTCTCTTGATACTGTCCATCCTAGACGACAATGGGTTGAACGAAACGCTGGTGGTATTAATTTCAACCCGATAAAAATTATTATCTCTCCGCAAAATATCAATTTCTCAACTGACAAACAAAAAAGACAAAAAAGTATCCTAAATTAGACATTTTAGGTTTTATTTCCAGTTTAGGTATATTTAGGGTTTTATACCCATTTAGGTATTTTTAGGTGCCGCAGAATTAATGTGGGTGAATCCTATGGACATGATTCGAAAAAGTGTATGAGCGCTTTTTGTTTTGTAAGTAAGGAAAAAAGATCGGTAAAAACCTAAGGATCCGGTCCCTAGTAATAACTAGTAAAAAAATATGTACATGAAAATGAAGCAGCTGCCATATCCCTTCACCGAGAAACTGAAGTGGGTCGCTGTTTCAATTGGTAGACATTGCAGAAGAGTTAGAACCCTATAAATAGAGTTACATGACAGTGAATGAGATGAATGCATTGACCCCTACTTGGAAACTACAAGAAAAATTTAATTAGACAACAGATCCGAGACAGCGTTGAGCTTTGCTTTGGAAACGCAGAAGGGTAGAAGTGAGAAAAAGTACTGATCTATGAGATCGTTTTAATCTAAATTAACTATAAAACCGAAATCCATAAATGCACTTTTAACAAAAGTGATCTATTCTTTTTAATCTGCAAACTATTAGGTCAGATACAGCTTCCCCTATGCTGGGGTCTGTTCCAGTATCCTCCTGGTGGCATTACGGATCTGGGATCATCTCTAACATAGGCTAACTGAGTACGGTACCGGTAGCATTCTTGGGGGTTAAAGCGGTCGTTGCATAAGGCTGACAGGGTTACCACTTTCGTGTGCTGATTACCTAAAACTCCGGAAGACTCTTATCTCTATTTTTTTTAACTAAAATTATTAATGGATACTTGTGAAAACATCCGGAGTCTTGGGTTTAAAAAATATATATTATAGAATACTGTTGTGTTAAAAAAAATGTTAGTCCTCTGTAATGCGGAGGTAGTGAATCGCCTCTGGACCAGAGGGTTTTTTTTAAATGTCAAACTATTTTATTAGTGTAAACAATAAAAAAGATACAGTACTTACTAATACTTACAATTCTTAGAATTTCAATTTCTATTTCAAACACACCTAGTATACTTAATAAATACAACAATAATTAGAGAAAATACATACAAAATCAATGTTAGTTAATTAAGCTATTCCTAAGTTACACTTACAATTTTTTAAGTAGGTAATTGTATTGATTAATATGATTATAATTGTTGCCTCCGAATGAGCATTCCTCGTGATCGGAGGTGGGTGTTAATAACAATGAAAATTGGGAGAAAGAAGTGGACGTGGAAATAAATTACATAAAAACATACAAAAGTAAGAGGTTAGGATTAAAATACTAAATCTAATAATATTAAAAAATAATAATAGTAATACTAAAAATTGTAAAGCTGAAATTAGCATAGTTAAAGTCAGTTACTACATTTTAGACAAGATGTTCTTAACCTGGGTTCGATCGAACCCCAGGGGTTCGGCGAGTCAGTCTCGCGGGTTCGGCGGAGAGGTCAAAACACACCCGACTCATATGATTCGTGATGACACGCCTGTCCATCAATGGCTGCAGGTGATCACGCAACATATAATTTTTTTTTCTGCAATTAAGAAGTGTTGAGTCACTAATTCTGAAGATTTCTTTAATTCTGATTATAAATTTGGACATAGATTTATTTTCTAAACCTGGATGTTGTTAAAGACAGTTATTATATAGTTTTTATTTATTTTATTTTTTATTTATTTATTATTATTATTTTATTTTATTATTTTTTTTTAAAAGCTATGTTTCATTGCAGCAGTCATTGAACATTTTGACTGTCTAAAACGGAAGACCATATTCCTTCTAGTATTACGGTTATGTCAATAGATATTTAAATTATTTACATTTTTGTGAAAATACGTTAAAGTATTGCGGGTTCAAATCCGGTTGAGTTTGCAGGATTTTTCAGGACTAAAGAATGCTGTAAACCACTGGTCCCGTGTTGTAGATATACGACGTATTAAAGAGCTCCCCGTCAAAATTAGAGCCTTAATAATACCTTTGTTTTCCTCCTAGAGGGCTGACACGAATCGATGGCCTACCATCTGTCACTCTCTCCTATAGATACTAGGGTGTCCATATATTGTTTATAGAAAAATGGCTTATTTATAAACATTTTGGGGAAAAAAACTTGGGTTAATTAAAGAAAAAAGGGAACAAAAACTTCATCCACAAAATTTGGTGAACATTAAAATTTTACTTTTGCCTCATACACACAAATTATCCCAAATTACTTCTTACATTACTGCACACTGTGTAGATAATTTCTTCCTCAGAAGTAGATGCTTCATTGTCACTGAATTTTTAACTTTTATTGTATTTCATCAAGAAATGCATTTTCTTATGATACTTTGGCATATAAGTCAGCACACAATACCCCATTAAAGTGTGTGTTGACAATGAGTAAGGCCTTCACTGTTGCAACTTTAATTTAAAGTAGCGTAAAAACACTGACTTGTTGTAATCTAAAATAAATGGTGCAAAAATACGTTGCACAAACTTTCTCGCATATACGTGTTAAAAGCTAGCACAGAAAAAATTAAATTAAAAAGACAATTAAATTTTATTTATTACATTTTCATAAAACTAAGAAGTATCTAGAACGGAAACCATCAGAGTCGATCTTCATGTTTAATACTTTTACCGTGAAATAATAGGCTAATAATAATAATGAATGACAGTAAAACTGCATATTATTAGTACTAGTATTACTACGGGAAAATTCAAATATAAGTCGCACCTTGGGATAAATCGGCCCCACCCAACCCACCCACCAATACAAGGTCAGTTGGTCACTCTGCTTCGCATAGAAACAAAATACATCACAGTCCATGCAAATGTGAATATCGAATGGACGGAGCTTAAGGGGCGACTTATATTTGAATTTCGCTATAGGCTACTAAAACTAAAACTAAACTCCGTGGCACTACATTCCTTTAGGGATTTGGTCTACCAACCGACCGGTGTGTCATCTACCACAGACAGATGGCAGGGTTGGGGCATGTGGTCAGCATGCCGACCCCCACGACCGTTAATGGTGGTTTCCATGACCGGAGCCGCTACTAATTTGAATCACGAGGAAGTGTACCCCTACCAGACCCCTCAACCTCAGAAAAATCCAAGGATGTACCGGGGATCGAACCCGGATCGACGGATCTGACGCTAACCACAAGACCACGCCAGCAGTCCTACTGCTATTACTACTTAGGTTATATTGCACGCTTTAACTGCATTGTAGGTCATGTAATATGTTTAGTATGTTTGCGTGAACTATTAGTCTATTGTAACAACTCACTCGCGTCATCTGTTTCTATTGTTTCGTGATGTCTTCGTATGTGGCATTCAGTTTAAACGATTATAATATCCAGTGACGTAGCGGCGATGAGTTATGGAAAATAAGCAAGTCCTGCAAACCCGGCGTTTGCTTTTGCGAACGAGGTAACCATGAAAAACCCAAGTCAATTTGGGCGGCCACGAGGTTTGATTTGAACTCAGGACCTCTTCCCTGTTAGCCCATAGGCCTACCACATCGCTGTAATTGGTTTAGTGTGTTCAATGCGACTGAGCTAAACTGATTGCATTTCACAACAATAAGTACATTAGGCCTATAGTTTTCTTGTTGCTAGTGGCAACAAAATGCCATTCATATTTTAATTGATATGTATGTTCTGAAATTCGCATTTAAGCTGTACTTATTTCGTTTTTATCTTGATATCTATTAATTGTATAAAGAAATGTTTTAAACAAAAAATGTTCATTTTAATTTTCTCTACAACTTTACTGTGGTAAGTTTTCATGTATCACTTACTGTAATGGATATAATCTAGAAAAACTGAAAATGGATTCGAATAAAGTACCCCTTAAGTCATTTTTGCAGAAATACAGATATAGCCATTTTATTACTCATAGATAAGAGTTTCCCATTTTAAATTTTTATTAAAATCGTTAGAGCCATTTTTTCAAAAATCAAAAATTTTGAAAAAGTTTTCATGAAAAGTCCCCTTAATATTTCAGTTGTAAAGTTAAATTTCTGGGTGGTTCGACAAAATTTCGAAAAAGTCCTTATTTCAAAAAATTAAGTAAATACAACGAGCCGTTTACCCGCTGTGCTTGTCCACAGACGGACAGACGGACAGACGGACAGACGTCATTCCAAAAATACTTTTTTCGGTTTCTAGGCATCGTGAAACGTGCTCTCCCGGTGTTAACTCAACTTCGATTTTTTGTCACGATCACAATACTTTCTCTATACTCCGTATAAGCGAGAAAGTAAAAGCGGGACATTTGGCCCTCCCCATTGAAACTTTCGAAACAGCAGGTCATTTCGCCAAAAGCGGGACGAATGGACATAGCCTAGTCCAGACAACGAATGAAAAAAAAAATCGTGTAGTTTTGAAATTTTTCAGAGTTGTCGGAGGGAGTGTCCTGAACAACATACTAAAAGTCCCCGAAGGTGGGGGGGTAAGCGGGGGGCAGGGGGGCCCGCAGAAGGTCCAATTTTTAGGTTTTTCGCTTATATCTAAACAATGGTGCATCGTAGAGGAAAATTGTTACATACAAAATTAAAGCTGATAAAATTTCCTACAAGTTTGATCCTACACATTTCTTCCTATTTCCAATAGTTTTCGAGATATCCGCCAACGATAATATCAGATTTTTTTAAAAAAGCTCTTTCGCTTCGCGCTTTTCAAAACACTTTGCTTTCTAGCGCTTCATCCCTTAGGTATACAGCAATATTCTCATAAAAGAAGTTGTAGGGAAATAAATTTACTTTTAAGTGAGTGGTCATTTGTTATATTGTCTTCAAATGTTCAAAAGTTATAACAATTTAAGTTTCGGTCAAATTTCGATATTTCGAAAGAAAACCGTACATCGCACTTTCTCTATATTTAGGGGTTATATCTTTGTATATAAACTGTATATTGTGTATTTACATCATGAAACAAGCTGGAGAAATATCACACAACCATTAAAGTTGAATGTATTAAAAATCCGATCACGGTACAAGCACAGGACGTAAAGGAAAATACATAATATTCCAGGCAAGAAAGGAAAAATAAGGACAAAACAAATCATGTGGGTAGTTTTGAAATTTGTCAGAGATGTGGGGGAAAGTGTCCTAAACAACATAGTAAAAGAGATGTCCAACAGAGACAATAATCTGTGGTTCATGAATGCTTATATATCAACATAGTAAAAGTTCCCATTGATAGGGGGCGAGTGGGGGGTGGGGGGCACTTTTGAATGTCATTTCTCGCAGTTTTCCCTAAACACACAAAAGCTATGGGTTCTAGCAAAAAACAGTTTATGCACAAAATTAAACTACATAAAAGTTCTTATAAAATTGATAAACAAACAAAAATATTATTGTCTAAAAAGACATTCTGCCCAGTCTGATTATGTAATAATAAGGAATAATAATTAATTATTTATCTTGCGAAATTGAAGATCTAACAAATTTTTGCTGTATGATTTTCTCAAAATTTGTTGTAAGTTATGTGTCTCGTGTGGTTTTACAAAGGATCGATTCATTGACCTCACATTATACTTGTATTTGAATGCTATAAATACTATTCTTTGTTTAATTTAATACAGTTATAAATTATACACACACACACATATATATATATACACATATATATGAGACAAACATGATAAAGTGAAAAAAGAAACTAAGAAGATTTTATCAATATACAGAGAAAATATTAATCACGCTAAAGAAAAGTAAGCTATTGTGAACTTATAAAAGCAAAATTGTACCTGAATTTGTATTAACTCAATTCTTGTCAGGTCATGGAATTTTTGGCTCTTACTTTGAAAGGTTTAAAATCATAAGGGTCAATGGTTATTTATGTACTTGTAAAGAAAACCAGACCGTAGAACATCTACTTTTTGACTGCCCACTCTTTGAAAAGAAAAGATTTTCGTTAACAGGACACTTAAACTATTGTGGTGTTAAATATGATAAACCACCAGTGCCGTATTTAAGCCTAGGCAGACTAGGCAGCTGCCTAGGGAGGCAGATTTGAAGGGGCGGCTTTTAAGCTGTTACTGTTTTTTGGTTTAATTTAATATATCAAACATTTTATTCATAACTCTTCAAAATAGTACTAATGTAACGCACAATGAAATATAAATAAATAACATTGACAACAATACGCACCTGTTTATTTATTTACTTATTTATTATATATTATTATTATTATTATTATTATTATTATTATTATTGTTATTATTATTATTATTATTATTATTACTATTATTACTATTATTATTAGCCTACTATTTCAGTTACAATAATGCTTGTAGGTTACTTTGTACATTCATGTGGAAATAAGGGGGCGAAAATATTTTTCTCTGCCTAGGGGCGCTTAAGTAGCTAAATACGCCCCTGTAAACCACTCTTAAATTTTTTTAGCAAGGATTGTTGTTGTAGAGCCACTATTTCATATGTTCTATATTTAAGAGTTTACGATAATTTTATTTGAACTTTAGCAAAACAGGCTACTCTAGTATACAAAAAAAACTGGTACATTATACATTGTAATTGACACAAAACTACAGCCCTAATGTACCTTATGATGGAATAGGGCTAAAAGAAATTGTATATTAAATAAATAAATACATAAACTACTGTCTGTCAATAAATTTTGTTATAGGCATTTCCAATGTTCGGTTTGTGCGCAGCTATTTCTCGCGAGTCACTTGTTTGCGTACAATCATACCCGTTGCTACGCGACGCTTTCTGAGTCTATCTCCCAGCTAACGCAGAATGTGGGTCACAACAACACGAGCAGATGCGGTCAGGGCCAATCAGAAGTCGCTTTGCCCCTCAGAGTAGATTATTAGCAAACAAGCCGTAAAATCAAGCCAGATTATCTGCTTCATAGAAAACAGCCCTAAACAAGAAAATACCCGAACTAGGACGTACAGGCGGCCACGCTGGGCCTTGCTTTGGGACGATCCAGGGTTCGATTTAGGCCTGGCCAACCTGGCTCAGAGTGGCTAGATCTGACTTCATTTTTTTTTTTTTTTTTTTTTCCATTCGCGATCTTACTAGTCCCCCGCTTTTATTCCCAATTCTTTTTATAATATCATTTTCGTTTGCTTAAAAATATTTCGTCACTCCATGTCCTGCGTCGGGATAACTTTTTACTTTCTTATTTTCTGGAGGGCATTTTGAGTGCATCACTTTTCATTCCTAACAAACAAAAATAAAACTAATCCGAATTTCTAAAAAGAAGACAAATATCATTAAGGTTAAGTCAAAAGTAGCCTAAAGATTGCACACGTCTCACGTCTGATATAAAGGTAATTCGTTGTATTTTCATCTTGGGGGGAAAACGATAATTTGACACAAAGTGTACATTCTTGGCTTGCCAAACGCCAGCTCTGGCGTTCCTGGCGGTGTTATAATACCACGAGCACAGTATCTGTTCACGTTAATAGAGTATCGTTGGTTTAGCCTAAAACCCCCCAGTGATGAATCTGGAGAATTCTCTGGGGTCCCAGGCATCTACAGGTTCCTCCTAACTCGAGCCAAGGTACTCCTAAAGTATGAGAGAGCTATAAGACACTCATGTCGTATTTATTTCTCTAATCCGGACGAAATGGGGAAGTCCCTGATGATGGTAACGGAGTGTGTTGCCGAATGCTTAGGTGAAATATCTCTTGACATGTGTGCAAGCTCGAGAAGGTATTCTTACTCATTTTTGCCGGGAACGTTTCAGTTCGTTTAGAATTGGGGCTATTTCTCATTGATTTAGGAGTTATAGTTACTTCTAAATTATAGGCCTAGTTACTCCTAAATTATAGGCCTATACGCTATATAATTTACATATTTATACAACGGATTAAAAATTAAGCTGTTGTTTATTGAAAATGTACCTTGAAACTTTAAAACATTTTTGAAACTGTACTTTGAGTAGTGCTTACAGCTATTATGGCCTAAACAAAATCTCATGCCAGTCATAAAAACAGAACGCCATTTTATTAGTGAGTAACACTGTGTAACGCATTTTGAATACCATACCTATTGGAATTGGAACGCCCCGATCTACTGGATATTGTACCCTCTTTATGGAATGATAATAAGGGATGAAACCCTAGCCAAGCATATATGGTACCATGAATCACTCACATGCACGCCGTCCATACTTCTTTGGCCATCTCTGCCCGTTCCTCTCCCAGGTAGAAGTTCGAACCTCGTATCAAAAAGGAAGGGAAGTTCATTGGGTGCTCAGGACGGAAGGGAATGATTGCGGAGCGAGCCAGGCCAATTCATTGGTCACGGGACATGGTTTCAGGAAGTGAAGGGATGATACATGAAATAAAGGAGTACATGAAGGTTAAGGTGAGATGACCGGGGAAGTGAATATTCCAACCCGACATTCGTCTTATTGACCAGAGAAAGCAAGGAACCCCTAAACTAGGGACGAGCATCGATAGTTAAAACATCGATGATTCATCGATGTTAAAATCGGTGGTAACAAATACTATAGAGGACAATACAGGACACTTTGCGATATATCGAGGGACAATATCTTGATCACCATCTAGCGGCCCAACCTGCTACTATTGAATACAGATGCGGTAACTACATACAAAGATATCAACCAATTTCTGTTACAGGAGCCGAAGTAGCCAACCTCGGCATGTTATGTATAAGGGATATGATTTTTCTATCTATGTATGGTCCAGAAAAAATGCTGGTTTGGAAATAAATAACCTAAAATTTAAAACAAAAAAGCAACATTGAAAAAAGAGAAAGTTGTTGTTGTTAGCAACCGCTAAGTTGAAGTATTTGTGTCTTCATTGATATTTTGAGAACTATTTCGGAAGTTCTGTGTTTTGTTTGCTCATTATTATTATTATAATTACTTAAACAGTGTTTTGGTCCTTAGTGTTTGGTGAAACATTAAAACATTGCAGTTTATATGTGTTTTGAATATTTTAATTTGCCCCAAAGTTTGCAGGTTGTGCCACCAGGAGTGCTGCAAAATCTGTCCCCCATTTTTCCATTGTCAAAAACAGTAAGTGTCCGGTATTGTCCTCTATAGTATTTGGTGGTAACCATTGATGTGACGCTAATATCGACCTGAAAACATCGATGTATTTTTACGGAAAACATCTATGTATATATTTTTTTAAAGTCGTTTCAGAAAATTAGGCAAAATACATAAATAAACTGAAATATTTCCATGAAAACTACCGATATAAAAAATCGATGATTTGGGAAACTAAGCTGCTGTAAATAAAATTATATCTTACAACCAAGGTAGAACTATTATTCTTCTTTTGGAACTGTAAATATTTAAAAACATCGATGTCGGGGAGAAACATGGATGTAGCAAAAACATTGGTTGTTTTCTGATGTAGAAAACATCGATCATCGACATAAAAAATATATGTTTTGAAAACATCGGCCATCGATGCTCAAACCTACCCTAAACTCAAGGATTCGAACCCGTAATATCCCAAATGCTAGTCCGCGACGCTGTCGCCTCGGCCACCTCGATTGTTCTTGGAATGCACAAGGATTAACATAGGAAACTGACAACTTACTGTAAATGTCATCTTTCTTGTGTGTTTAAAACTATAGTCCTACCACAGACCTTTGAAGAACATTAAGGGACTAAAATACACCAAAAGACTGTTTAATTTTGTAAACGGATTCAGCGAAAAAAATTAAAGTAAATTTCGTGGAACTTCCCATGCTTTATTTAACGTGTTTGCACAGTAGGTCTACAATATTTCAATCCAGCTGAATTTCACACTATTGAATGAAGGCTTGACAGAACTTCCAAAAATGAAACTAATATCAGGCAAGGCATAATTAAAATTAGTGAAAGCTTTAAACCTAATCATAGGCGCCTACTTAAAAATATTATTCGGGGGGAATTATAATATAAGATTGTTAGCAGTTAGATGTAAATCTGATTATTTTTACTTTAACTTTTGATGGCAAACACTCTCCAAGTTCGTTTTTGCATAAATGCAGAAATTACATATGGCGTCAAGGTTTTAAATATTGGGGACGGGACCTCTACTTCTAAATGGGCAACAGAAAGTACCTCGCCTCCCTCAAGTTGACACCTATGAACCTAATTAATACATTAATACAATACATTAAAGAAAATATTTAAAATAAGTGTTAACATAATCGACCCCCTCCCAGCCATGCAATAGGCCTAACTCTAATCCATACCAACTTTCATAACTCTTCCATTAATATTATGCCTTATAATGTAAAATTTATTTGATTGCAATTCTTAACTTATTTAGAACGTGAAGTAACAACAGTTGATTGTTATGTATTTTTAGTCATTTCTCTTTTTCCCTTTCACAATTATTATTCTTAGTTATTTGAAACAGAGAATATCGCATAATATACGAATAAAATTATTTTCCTATAATTGTTGTAGGCAGGGCCGTCGCGTGATTTTTTGGCGCCCGGGGCAAGATTTCGTCAGGCGCCCCCCCCAAAAAAAAAACTTAATCCCACGTGCAACCACCCGACATTCCACCTATCTGTAAGGATTCAAACACAAACACACAGCGAGCGACGTGACGCGACACTATCAAATACATATAAACATAATGGGGTAAAACACGCATTATTATTAGGTTATTATTATTAACAGTATACAAGCAAATCCAGCTGTTCAATTTTGAGCAAATATTTATTTGTTCAATAAATACAAACAACGTAATATTCAAAATTCAGTTATACTTAACTTTAAAAAATACGTTATGTACATCTAACATATTATTTCAAATTTTGTTGTTTTATTTTTGCCGTTACCACGGCGCCCCCCTGGTCGCCCTGCCCACGCGACGGCCCTGGTTGTAGGCCTACATTAATTGGTGATATACACTACATAATATCTATGACGATATTTCACAGTGCTAAGACATTATTAATAATTAATGCTTAAATACTTCGGGTCATGATAATAATATTAGTCCATTAGATATATGGTATTTTCTTGAAGGATAAATACATGCAAAAATAGGACAGAGAACTACATATTTGCATGTTTTAGATTCAAAATAAAAGCTGCACTAGAGCAGTGTTGACTAGATTTCAACAGAGTTATTTGCAAACGCTGCATCTTCCTCATATGCCAGACGCCTGTTAAAGGCATCTGGAATTACTCGTCCAAATGCCAGTCGTCACTCGTTAAAACTTTGTGACCATGGAACCACGATTGATGGCAGATCGAAAATACCACGTATTTTTAAAGAAGGCAATACTGAGGGAGAAGGTCTCAGGCGGCAGTGTCTGAGGCCATAGGCGCCGACTTAGGGGGGGCAAGGTACTTTCTGCCCCCCCAAGAATTAAGATTTTATCATGTAAGGCCTATGTATAGCTACTGAAAATCCAGTTCTTGCCCCCCCCCCAGAAATATTTCCAAGTCAGCGCCTCTGTCTGAGGCTCACATTCAAGAAACTATGGGTTCAAATCCCCTAGTCAGTAATTGGGATTTTCCGTGTGTTTCTTCAATCGATATGAGATGTGACTGATAGCAGATAAAAAAAAAAAACACTTCTTAATAAAATAAGAACCAACAACTCAACAATATTTTATTTTATTATTTGCCTAGGCCTTTCGGCCTATTTCCGCAATTTTCAGGGCATCTTCTTTAGCTGGTGTATATGCTTCAATAATTAAAACCAAAACTGCATTTCCTTACGTCTTGTTACATTTATAAAATAAAAATGTGTAAAAGCTGTATAAAAACACCATCACTGAATCGTCCTAAGCTACATCCCCATCCTGATTGGTTCATAATCAATAGACACAGAACAAAGAGCCATAAAATTATTATAAATTCTGAAGATACCCCATTAATCTGTCAAACAAGATGTTTTAAAAAAGGAATATTGCATATTATAGCCTACTGTACTGTAATTTAAGCATTTGAAAATAACGAAGTTTTTATAACAAATGTTTAAATGTGTTTTTGTTAACCACACTCCCGGCCACAAGCAGTAGCTTACTCGGAAGTGTCTCATGTAAAATGGTAAATTTTAAATAAAATAGAATAAATAAAAGCTTTAAAAATAAAGCTGAAATAGTAATGAAACAATAAATAATAATGTATGTGTGTACATTTTTTTTGTATATACGAGTATGTATGTATTTTTTATTTTTTAAATATGAGCATACCCCATTACAAACACGCTTCCTGTTATATATTACCGGTGCTACAAATTTCCATTAAACATGAACTGCTGTCAGTGACAAATATCTTTCGTTTTTGCATGAAAGTTTTTACTACAATGGTGAACTGCTTTAAATTACAATTATCTTTCGTTTTAACTAAGTTGTATAAAAATTCCTTGCATGTAACTTCGTACAACAGGAGCTGATCTGCTTTAAACTACAGTTATCTTTAGTATTAACTATGTTGTATAAAGATTCCTTACATGAGTCTTTATAGTTTATACTATTGCAACTGAACTGTTTTAAATTACGATTGTCTTTTGTTTTAACTAAGTTGTATAAAGATTCATTGCATTAAACTTTTTACTGTAGTAACTGAACTGTTTTAAATTGCAATTATCTTTAGTTTTAATAATGTTCTATAAATATTCCTTGCGTGGAACTTGATCTTTCATTTTAACTAAGTTGTATAAAGATTCCTTGCATGAAACTTTATGCGACAGTAGTTGGACTACTTTAAATTAAATTATTTTTCTTTTTAACTAAGTTGTATAACAATTCCTTGCATGAAACTTTGTAGAACAGGAACTGATCTGCTTTAAATTACAGTTATGTTTAGTTTTAACTATGTTGTATAAAGATTCCTTGCATGAGTCTTTATAGTTTATACTATTGTAACTGAACTGCTTTAAATTACAATTGTCTTTTGTTTTAACCAAGTTGTATCAAGATTCCTTGCATGAAACGTTGTACTGTACTAGCTGAGTTAATTTTAACAATGTTCTATTAAGATTCCTTGTGTGGGACTTTGTGCTATGATTGCTGAACTGCTTTAAATTGCAATTATCTTTCATTTTAACTGAGCTGTATAAAGATTCCTTGCATGGAACTTTATACTATAGTAGCTGAACTGCTTTAAATTACAATTATCTTTCATTCTAAGTTGAATAAAGATTCCTTGCATGAAACCTTGTACTATAGCACGGAGTACCTGGGTAGAAATTGACTGAATTCATCTGTAAAAGACTCTCGAATGATGGTATGTTAGATAATGATTACTCCTTATTTGGGATATAAGTATTTTTTCTTTTATCTGGCCGTTGATACATTAAGTGATTGCCTGTTTGTTACGTCCTGTTACATGTAGATGTTGGATCTTGAATGTTGTGGAACCTATCCATATACGGTATGTATATTTGTAGGCCTATGTATATACGCATGTAAGCCTACGTATGTATGTATGTATGCATGCATTCATATGTGTATTGGTCCGTGTCCGGTGAGCTTAGTGGTTAAGTCTAACTGTAGGATGAATCTTGGAGGGTAGTCTTTGCGCCACACTCTGGAAGTAGGTCTATTTCTTCGTTTCTTGATCATTAGATGTGGCTTGCCATTCGGATTCCCATTTTGCATAACTCTCCTCTCTTAACTTTTTCAGTACCATACTCTTAGGCACTTTTTTTTGTATGATAGTGCGTTGGAACTTTTTGCAGAATTTTTGGCGATCAGCAAGTTCCTTTCCATGTATTCCAGTATGGGCATTCACCCAGCCAATTTGCTACAGACCCAACTTGATTTCTTATACCTAGGTAGTTTGTTATAGCCTCTCTGATGTCTTCTATGAGGTGATTGTGGTTTTTTGTATTCCTGAATGAGTCTATTGTGTTATTATTGTCTGTGTATAAAGCGATTGTTTGCAAAGTGTCTTCTTACGAAAGACTCAACTTACCAAAGAGAATACAGTGAAACCTCCGTATAGCGATATTTGTGGGCCCTAGCTGATTGTATTGTTATGAGGTTATTGTTATATTGAGTGGTTGTAATTTACCATACATTAGAAAGACTGCTTGCAGAAAACTGTGTAATCTACAGGATAGTTCATGGAATGGATGTGCGAAGAAGTGGAAAATAATAAATCACAAATCCAAATCTTAAAAAAAAAACAAAAAAAAAAAAAAAAAAACTAATTTTGTTACTTAACTTACTGACTTACGTTGAATTGTAACCATAGCTACTTTACATCCGAACACTAAATGATTACCATTCAGATTGATTTAACATCACGGATCATGGCACGCTTTGAGCCTAGCCATGTGTCAAAAATTTTAAACTCTTAGACGGTAGTCAGAGGGAAGAAAAAGACAAGCAAATTCACCGCGTAACTAAGGAAAACTAAAACAGTTGTTGCTCCTTATGGTATTTTAATTGCACATTATGTACGTGTTAAAGAACAACGTAACTCAAAGTATGTTTTTTTGGCTTTTTGCACACACAAGGGATAATTTTAGCCTCAGTGATCCTATTCTTCACTTATCATGAACCTTTCTTTTCTTGAATTTCTACGAAATGTAACAGATATCAGGCACGCAGGAAACAATATTGGGAAGGATACTAATCTGATACCAGGTACCATCCATAGGTCTAAGCTACTGGTTTGCAGTAACAATTAAGCCTCCAAATATCGTTATAAAAGGGTGTTTCTAAAGTAGCTTCATCGTTATAGTGAGTTACATTTAACATTATTATGATAGGAAATTCGCCGGGACCAAACAAAAATAATGCTATATGCGGATTTATCCTTATGTCGAATTATACAGAGGTTTGACTGTATTGACCATCTTTTGCTGGATTGATCGAGGTACAGCAGACAATGAGATCAACCAAAGAACAATATAATTCGAATTAGAGGACAGTGGCCAACTAGATACGTTGATTTAATTATAAAATACCTGAAAGACTTCAAAGCAATGGACTTAAAAATGAAAATAGGAAATAGACCAAATGATAAACAACTTGTAGAATATGCCTCTGATAACTGTCATTCTGTGAAAAATACTACAGATTAAGTAGGCAATAATAAAGTAAGTCTTTATTTAATTATAATACTATACAAATTAAGATCATATAATATAACCTTACACCAAGGAAATCGTGTAGAAAAACATCTATTCAGAATCATAAGTTAACTATATACTCACTGTATGTATATCGTATAATTTTGTTTGTTACTGAAAGACAAAACATAATGAAATTCACTTGTACAATACACGAAGTAAAATAGACCATCATAAGTACACACTAATCAAATATCAAATAAAGACATCAGTGTGAAGGGGATTAAACTATATAACATATTATCAACAAAATTAAAATCATTATCTGGCACAGTATTTAAATACCAGCTGAAGAAATTTCTTATCAGTAAATGTTTATATGATGTTAAGAAACTGTAAAGTAAATAATTTTATGACAAAACTGCTACTGCAGATAATAATATTTTATATTCACGCAAAATAAGAATAATGTCGGGAGGTAATGAAAGGTTAATTACTTGTAAATTTTATATATTGTATTCTAGAATTTTATAGTAGGTCATGTGGGTATGTGTCTTGTAAATACCTGTTTTATTGTTTTACTGTTTTACACGAATTTATTGCTTCATTACATTTATAATTTATACCACATGTGACGAAACTAAAATTCTTCAACAATCTGCAGTTAATGAAGTGAACATGAACATGAACATGAACATCAACTTGTACTAAAAATAAGAGTAGACATCAAAACATGTAGTATTACTATTGTAGAGGAACATGTTAATGTTTAATAAATATATATTTTTAAATGCATGCATATCTGTATGTATGTAGTCTATGTATGTATGTGTGTATTTTTTAAATCATTTTTATTCCTGCATACTCCATTACATTAATAATATTACATGCGGTCTTACTCCTTCTTAGATGTAACTATGTACACATATTACAAGTTGATATTCCTAACATACAGTGCCATTGTAACTATATACACATATTACAAGTTAATATTTCTAACATACAGGGCCAATGTAACTATATACACATTTATAAGTTAATATTCTTAACATACAGTGCTAATGTAACTGTATGCAGATATTACAAGTTAATATTCCTAACATACAGTCCCAATTTGTATATGTCTGAAGTTTGTCGAAGTCAATTTTGTTTACGAAATTTTAAAATCTTTTACAATATTTGTCCATGAGTTCATTATTATTTAACGGCCAGCGTCCACCTGTTTTCAGTACATATTTGCGTAGTTCTTGTCTTTCTTCACTCAATAAGTTGCATTCCCACAATATGTGATGCACTGTTTGAATGCTTTTACACGCGTACATTGGGTTATCTTTGATTTTAAATCTTTCCAGATATGCACCGAATTTTCCGTGTCCTGTGGTCACGGCTGTTATATTGTGAGTTAGCGTCAATTTCGTATTCAGTCTTGCTTTAATATGTATGTATATATGTATGCATGTATGTATGCATGTATGTATGTATGTATTTTTTAAAATTCACTTTATTTACTCCATGTTCCATTACAGGTAATACTACATGTATTTCTTTATCTTCTTCAACTGTTTTTGTTCTATTTTACAATTTTGTTTGTTCATGAACTAACTTTGATCAAGATAAAATTTGATTACAATATGGTGCCAAAAGGTAAACTGTTTGCGAATTTATTAAAGTTCTTGAAATATATTTTAATAGATCTTTTTTGTTGGGCCAGTTTTCAGTCTTTAATACTGTTGCGATTAGTCTCTTTCTGTTTCGATTAATGTATGTATGTATGTATGTATGTATGTATGTAGCCTATGTATGTATGTATGTATGTATGTATGTATGTATGTATGTATGTATGTATGTTTGTATCTATGTGTGTTTGTATCTAAGTATGTATGTATGTATGTATGTATTTTTTTTTAATTCACTTTATTTACTACATGTTCCATCACAGGTAATACTAGATGTATTTCTTTATCTTCTACAACTGTTTTTGTTCTATTTTACAATTTTGTTTGTTCATAAACTAACTTCGATCAATATCAAATTTGATTACAATATGGTGCCAAAAGGTAAACTGTTTGCGAATTTATTAAAGTTCTTGAAGTATATTTTTAATAGATCTACTTTTTTGTTGGGCTAGTTTTCAGTCTTCAATACTTTTGCGATTAGAGAGTCTCTTTCTGTTTCGATTAATTTATGTATGTATGTATGTGAGTGTGTGTGTGTTTAGGCACGTGTACCAGTTCGCCACTGCCGCAGTTGCAGACCTGATCGATACGCTGCTAATTGAATGGAACACGTCGTTTCCTCGTTGCTGTCAACTCTTTATATCTGTCTTGCATGTCTATACAGTGAAACTCCTTGAGTGCTCTCGTATATTCCAGCTTTCCACTCGCTTGCTCATATGAGAAATAACCAAACCGCTGCTGTCTGGTTCAGCTACTGAAATAACATTAATCCATCATCTTGGCGGATATTAGTAGCAAACAGAAATGGAAGTCATCTATGTTTGGTGTCTCGCTGCGTTTGAAAATTCTTAGCCTTCCATCATTACAAAAAGAAAAGGATAATGCATTGCTAATATCATTGTTACTGTAGTAGTTGCTAGCGCCCTTTTTTTTTAGTCCATCTGAACATGTACAGCTAGGGTGGAAAAAGCGGACCGACTCTTGTAGCTGAATATAATATAATTTGTGTTAGTATTTTATAATAATATTAATAATTAATATATTCAGTTATAAAACAATACGATTAGAAACCATATTCTGGGTTTCGAAATGGGCTAAGTCAACAGTCGACACTAGAACAAATTTCAATACATTCCCTACTATCCTGTGAATGACGCTAGGCATGCGCACTGGCTCATAATCGGCAACTTAGATATTTTAGTCGGTCCGCTTTTTTCCCCCTATCTGTAAATGTTATAGGACGCGTCTTTACTAATAGTACATATATATAATATACGTTTAAAGTTTAAGTTCAATAGAAGATCAAAACACGAAATTTAACATTCCCCTATAACCTTTTCGCTGCTACTGACGTATAAATCTGTCACTTAAAACATTGTATAAAAGCATAAACTAGCAGGTTTCCGCGGCTTCGCCAGCAATTATTCAGTCACTAGATTTTTAATTAATTTAAGAGCAAAGTAATTAAAACATTTTAGGCCTATTTATTAACACACGCGAGTCATTCATAAACAATACGGTTAGTAATTAAAGAGCTAAAAATCCGGCTTCGGGGTGCATTTCACGATTAGAGAGAGCCTCCTAAATAACCTCAGATTCGAGGTCCCTGGCACAAAAACTCTGCATAGTGAGTTCCGTCCAAATCGTTCGTTGTTTCCCCATTTAGGTCCTATTACCCCTTTTCGTCCACCTATGTAAAAAAAAATATCAAATCTCTGCGTCCCATAACATTATAAACAAAAGAATCATATAGAGAGGGGTTACAAAGTCGAAGCGATCAACAGTTTGATGAGTTTTTGTTGAACCGAAAAAGGCCATCTTCAATAAAATTTCACGGAAACGGAAACACCAGCTGAAATATTACACAGTATTAAGACCTGAGGATTTTTATCCCCGTGTTACGATTCTTATCTTTGGAGACCAGCTGTGTTCTGGATTTTCCTAATCGATTTCAAACATAGAACCCACTGATGATTACACTTGATTATCAATACCCTAATATCAATATTATTTAAATTCACCTCTGGAAAGATTAGTGAATAATGTTGAATTATTTACAGTTATTTATTTATTTATTTATTATTTATTTTGTTGACAATATAACAGGCTCATTGTCCAATTACAACATTCTCTTTATACTAATTACACCAGTTTTACAACACTAATATTATATGTTTAATGTAATATTAAAAATATTTAAACCAATACTACAACTAAAAATACAGAAAAAAGAAACAAGAAACACATAGACTACAATATGAAAATTACACAATGAAGGGAACAGATCAAAATATAAGTAATATAATAGTTTTGGAGGAAACGAAAAACGTAAATAAAAAAAGTGACATGGAGCATATTTTAGTTTTCAAATTTTTATCACATATTTTTAAACCGCTTATTGTTAGTATTAAATGATCTATATTGCTAGGGCCCTGATTTATTGGTGAAATAAAATGGCTGATTTCGGTGTTAACTTCCTTCTATTTCAGTGGGTATTTCGTGAAATAAATTACTTTATACTACATTGGGAACATTGCGCAGTGATAAACTTTGCCTCTTTATTTACATGAACTAACACCCCCCCCCCTCATTTCTGTATTCTTCTGCCCTTGTATGATTTAGACATGATTAGAGTTAATGTTCAAATATAATTACGAGCAGTGGCGTACCGAGGCTACTTGGCGCCCGGGGCTAACTAAATGGTAGTCGCCCCCTAACACTAAAAGATTCAAGGTTCAATGAGTTTAATTTAAACACGGTTTAATGTTCACAATTATTTATTTTTAATAAGTAATATGTTACTTTAACACGTTATATAGAGAAAAATATGAATGAAATAAAACTGTAAGCATTATAAGGTTAGTTTGTTTGAAAAAACAATAAAGAGAAAAGAAGTTAAAATGTGCCTTCCTAGCCTTGATGGATGCAAACTTATTTATAATAGAGTTGAAGTCTATAGTAGCAGCCACATCACGTTCAATTGATAAAATTTCTAAATTACTTAGTCTTGCTATCGCCCGTACACCGTAAACTTTTTCTGTGTGCCGCCTCGTCCGCTCCCCCCCCCCCTGGTACGCCACTGATTACGAGAAATATTATCGTAATATCTACTAAACACCATCAGATAGCCATTAGCATACAGAAGTGCCAACCATACCACTGTGGATAAAAGACGAGATCTGTTGAATACAAGTAACAAACATTTTACACTCTTCTGCTGTAATCGAGCATAGGCATCGCTAACTTGGCAAAGAGATAGCAGGAAAGGAGAGTACTCAACAGTACAAACTAGGTCACAATCTTTGTGTAAATTTTGCAATCTTTGTAATCGATCACAAATATCGATATATCGGCAAATCTTCGACAGCCACAGAAAGAGCAGTCAAAATATAATACAAACACAATATTGTGATTTTAAGGCAAATTTTCGTGCTCATTTCTCACTTTACGGACAGAAGGGGCATATTTCGCGCTTATAGACACATTTCGCGGAATCGAGTAAATTTCGCGATATTTCGTGGATTCAGTTTGGTTCATATTGATATTTTAAGCATATAAAAGCTATATATAGCTAAGGGAGGCTGTTTTATAAAATTTCGCGCTTGTCGTTGTTACCAAAAAATACGGCCCCTATATATTGCCCATTTTGTGCAATAGGTTGTAAAGACGGAGCACATTATAAAGAGGAGAATTATTATGGGAGTTGTTACAGTTTTGTTATACATTCTGCGGGTAGACCTCGTCTCCCATTGATAATCGTAAGTTGGTAAAGCTATACAACATCCTTCAAAGTAGACTGCTAGGTTGTCCACGGTTCGTTCCCAGTGATGGGGGAGATATAAATACTATCGGCTGCATGAGAGTCGTGTATGATTTTGTACCAGTTGTAATAGAACGAAATGATTTCAAAGTGTCATGCTTGTCCTTTTATCTTACCAAATCCTGGCATTCTTACTCCATACTCCACGCGGTGGCTACGTTAAAGCGTTTTAGAAACGTTCATAGTAAATTTCCGGTGTTGTGCATTTTTCGAAAAAAAAAGTAGTTGTCGTGACTTATCAACCCTCATATGAAAATAAGAACGTGTTAACACTTTTTCCTGCATTTTGAAATAGACCTATTTGGAAAATACCACGCAGGGGCTTGACCATTCACGAAAAGATAAAGCGGAAAATTTTATTAGGCGGCATGGTGAGAATCCTGAATTTCCCCATATTTACGTGAATAATCATTATTAGTAGTCTTTTAAACGAATATACAATGTTATAACGTGCGCAAGAGTCAGCTAGAATTATTACGTAACATGATGCTGGATTCAAGATTCAAGTAAACACAAGAGGTTGCCATGGTGACAATGACGCACCTGCTACTTGTTGATATTTTGTTAAAAATCGCGACACGTGGTAGACTTGATTCGCTTTAGCACTAACAATAATTACGGGGAAGGTGATCTAATCCGAGATACACTAAACTATTCTTAGGAACGAACTAATCACGAATTAAATAAAAATTTACCAATTAATTCCAACCTCAAGGTAGCATATAAATAACTGTTATTTCATTTATTCTTCTTCCAATGGCGCTACAGCCTTCTTGATCTGAGTCCTCCAAACAACTGTATCCAAAGCTCCCTGTTGCCAGTTTGGTTCCGTCTAGGAGCTTGGCGGTAATTAAAATTACAAATTATGAGGGGGAGAGAATATGCCCGCTTTGTAGGACAGGAGAAACTTCAAATCATATTTTGTCAGAGTGTACATTCACGGAAACACTGAGGCAACGGCATCTACCAGAGTCTTTCACTGCTTCTTGTAGGGGTCAGCTGTTCACATACGATCTGCTGCTTAACACTAGATTTTTTTTGGGGGGGGGGGATTTTATAGTGAGGCAGCTTAGGATGGAACTGGCCGAGGGAGTAAGGGGAGTATTCCGATGGGGTAGACGGCTGTATATAGGATAATATGTAAAATATATTTGGTTGGTGTGTTTAAGGGTATTACTGGTGTATGTGCTATTTTTGTGGGGAGTGTGTGTGTGTGTGTGGAGTTCTGTTTGTATATTTACTAGTTCTTAACTGTTCGTCTGTGTACTTTTAGTTTTACTTTTAGGGTACATTTTTGCTTGTGCACAGTTAAAGCATGGACAGCCTAAGGGCTCATGCAACGAATAATGTAAAAGGATAGTTTTTCTTGTTAACAATAAAAGCACTTCATTCATTCATTCAGTTTCTCCATTTCAAGTTCTGCTCGCAATTTTCCTTCACTGAGTCCATCCATGTTTTCCTAAGTTTACCTGCCGGTCTTTTACCAAACATCACCCCCGTTATCATCTTCTTAGGTGTGTTTGTTACATCCATTCTTTGCATATGTCCTGCCCAAGGTAATCTTTTTTTGTGTTTTGACAGTACTGAATACTTCAGGTTCATTAAATAGATCATATATTTCTTTATTACATCTCATTCTCCATGTTCCGTTCTCATTTATAGGACCATGCTTTTCTTAAGATCCTTTAAATGTTTTGATAAATGTTAAGGTTTCTTCATCATGGTCCAGTCTTCACATCTGTAGACAACTATTGGCGTTATTCAGGTTTTATATAATCGTATTTTAGTCCAGGGGTCCGGACTTCCCCCCAATTCAAAACCTAAGATTCTCTTCAAGTTATTTAAGCTCTATTTTGTCAAATATTTAATTATTTTATTTAATAATAAAATACTGAACTTGTAAATGTAGGGCTATTATTTTCACTGTTACATGTGTTATTTAACTTTTCTTATAAATAGTAATAAGTGTTATAACTTAGGTAACGATTTCTTGTTTAAGTTGGCATGTCTCAAGTATAATAAACAAATTTGCTAACTAGTTTTTCAGTGCTAAAATAGCGTAAAATGTGATTTTCATCAGTTCAACATTTAAAAAAATTTCCGGAGGTGAGCGCCCAAAACCCCCGGCACTTTCGACCCTCCCCGAAATTATTTTCTGGATACGCGACTGATGCGTTGGCTCCTCTTCATGCAGCGGGCCAGGTTCGATTCCTGGTCGGGACAAGTTACCTAGGTGGGGATTTTCCAGGGGTTTTCCTCACCTGTAAGACGAATTTCGGATAACTTTAGGCCCTTGTGGTCTCCGGGTATCATCTAACGTTATTATCATTCGCGCCTTGTCCTAAGTGAACTGGTGTGTCGTCCTATGTGTTCGTATTGTCTCGGAGGTGGCCCCGGCATTGGGCTGATCACTTCTGGGAGGCCCTCCATGCCTTATCTGATTAAAAAAGTATGTGTATGACCCACAGAAACTCCCTCCCTCGACATGTCATGGTCCTGTAAGGTCCAAGCTCCTTGGGCCAAATGAACATTTCTACAAAAGGGAGGTAAAACTCAGGTAAAGAAGAAGGTATAAAAATAATCGGAAATCATCGATGGTAACCACAGAGCACAAAAATTCAGAAACTGGTATAGAATACTTAAACAATATTGTTTTTTACTTTCTCTAGCTTTACCATAGGTAGGTCTATTGCATTATAAGTAGATGAAGTATTATGTAAGACCATGAAGTTCGATGTCGAGTTTTAAACAATATAGGCTATATTTAAGTTCCCCTGATTTCAAAAAAGCAATTTTCAGAAAAATATATGCTGTATTTTACGGACCATAAGACGCACTTTTTTACGTTGAAAACAGAGCCTTAAAAGTTGGGTGCGTCTAATGGTCCGAAGTATACTAAAAAAATTAAAATTATGGTAAATATTGCCGGAATATCATAGTTATAAACCAGGTGTTGAAAAGAATAAGACAGTTACAAATTTTAACACAGACTGTACATCACTGCACTTGTCACAATCGTAAAATGAGGGTAGCTGGAAGCCAGATATACTTTGCGAAAAAAAAATGTTAAGTTCTTTTATACCAAAAGAGTTGTCTTCGCCGGCTGGTTTAAATGAATACAATGACCTCTAAACTGCCTTGTCCCGTTATCCTTCCCGTGTGCTTAATTCAGGGTTAGAGGGTGTAAAAGTATTTTCAGTCTTTCAAGAGAAATCAGTTCAGTTAAAATTTACCCGATGTCACCTGTACAGAAGAGATTTTCGTACAATGCAGATTATAAGTTAGAAGTGATTGACACCGATTCCATTGTACAAAGTTATAATTAGTTTATGTTATGAAGTAGGCTATATTATTCCCTTTAAAATGTTTCGTTTAGAATCACATTAAATTTCTTTTCCTTTAAATTTCCATCTTAAAATTAAGGCGCGTCTTATGGTCCGTAAAATACGGTATATATCATGACTAGGTGTGTCTGTGAACAACATAGCATATAAATGAAAATGTATCAAAATAAAATTTTACATTTCGGTCAGTTATATTCTGGGGATCCTCACAAACACTATAACGATTTTATTTTTAATTTTGTACACGAGGTGTTTATTAAGAATTAAAATTATTTTAAATATGTTCGGTAAACATTTTCTGTAGGGTAGTTCAAGCCGGCCATCGTTTGAACTCAAACTTTGTCTTGCGTGGCAAACAATATATAACCTTTGTTTCTGAATACACACTTCCTGTAATATGGTCTCTTATGTTCTGGCTTTGTCTTGTGTGGCAAACAGTATAACCTTTACTTCTGAATGCACACTCCATGCAATAAGGTCTCTTATTTTCAATCAGAATGTGAAGTGAGAAGGTTGTATTGTCCAAGCTTAGAGTGGAGAGAGTATGAGAATGTTTCACCTCAGATTTTTTAACACTGAAAAAACAGAATATACATTCTATGATTCTAGTTTCGCAAAGATGATTTCAGTATAGCAAACATGACCAATTTTGCAGTCTCTTATTATTTCATTTATTGCAAAATTGGGAACAGTAATGGAAATAGTTTGTCTTACTGATCAAAGAGGCAGCTTCTCTTTTTTTTTTTTCTTTCTTTTTTTTTTAATAGATTTTCCCCTTTTTTCCATTACTGTTTCTGATTTTGCAATAAATAAAATAACGCGAAATTAGGAATTGTTCCTGATTTTGCAATAAATAAAATAATAAGATACTGCAAATTTAGGCATGTTTATCTTATATGATTTAAGGATTTTCTTTAGAATCTTACTAGATTTCATATACCGTCAATGGGAATTACTTTGCCGCACTAAACTAAACTGAACGTGGTGCTACATCCCTGAAGGAACTATGCCCACCACCTGGCCGCTGCATCATCTACCATAGGCAGATGGCAGGATTGGAGCATGTTGTCAGCAAAGATTGTAGAATTGTACGAAGATCATATAGTAAGGATTTAAAAGATGTAAAGGGTGGCGTGTTTGAATTTTAATATTGCCTGCATTTTTCTCGTGGTTCTATAGTATCTGTGTAAAATGTCTACTTAAAAATTGGTTGAGGTGTAATAAATTTGTTCAGAGATCTTATAATAGGAGTTGAAACCATTTAAGCGATCGTTCGAATATTATTATTTTAACTTCCCTTGCAGTTTTATAGGGTCTGTGAGGAAAATTTGCTAAAGAACATAGATTTGTACAGAAATGTAACAGGGGCTGGAAACATGCAAGGGTGGTTTGTTTGCATATTAACAAGCCTAAACATTTTTGTGTTTCTATAGAGTCTGTGTGTAAAGTCTGATATAAATAGCCCCAAGAATATAGATTTGTGTAAAAATCATATAGGCTTATAGGGATCGAAAAAATATAAGGGATTTGAATAATAATGTTGCTTCAAGTTTTCTCCTGGTTCTACAGTATCTGCATGTAACATTTGATAAAAAAAAAATCGCAGAGGATGTAGAGTCCTAAAAAGATTATAATTATAATAAGGGTTAGAAACATTTAAGGAGTTGTAAGAAGTGTTTTGAATATTAGCAATGCCTAAAATTTCCTGGTTCTACAGGATGTGTCTTAAGAAATCGTAAACCTTGTTTCGTTTCATGTAGACTGTATAGTGGAAATATAATTCATAGAGATCAATGATAAAGAAAGGGGTGTTTTTTTAAATAAATATTGCCTGCGTTTTTTCTCTTGTTTTGAAAGGTAAGTGTGCGAATTTTCATCAAGATCTGAATAAAAAGATTTGTATGAAACAAATAGTCACAAAATGAATACATTTTTTTTCTTACAAATAGTCACAAACATTCTTCTTTTAAATCTATAATAATAAGAGGAAGTGTTTGTCTGTTTATGCGCGATGCCCAACAAAATATACGGCAAGATCTGAAATTTTAAAAGTAGAGGGACTTTAATTTTAGCTTTTGTTCGCGAGTTTTGAGTGAAAAACTGGCAGAAAAGGTGATTTTTTTGCGCTATCGAAGCATCAGTTTTCAATTGTCAAATCAATTTCAGATGACTTTGCCTTTTTTTGTCATAACTTGGAAATAAAAGTATCGCGATTTTTCAATAATTCGCATGGAATTATTGATCCCTTCGTGTTTATAATGTCAAGGCACGCAGACATCTGAAATTTGAACATAGACGGAAGAGGGATAATGAAAGTAGGCCTAAATGGGCAAACATTGATCGATTTGGACAGAACTCACTATGCAGGGATTATCTGGGCCAGAGTACTCGAATCGGAGATTGTTTTTCCTAGGCAGTGCTTTCTAATTGAGGAATGCACTCCGAAGCCAGATTTTTAGCTATTTCGTTATAATTATTAATTTGTTTAGTTTATGAATGATTCATGTGTAAGTGTTAATAAATATGATGCTTTAATTATTGTGATATTAATTTTTAATTTTTTAATTAATTATTGTGGGTGAAGCCGAGGGGCACCTGCTAGTATACCATAAATAGAGGAAGTATTGCATTTAAGTGTGAAATTTATAGAGTATTTACTGGAAATACAAGATTTGAGGTTGCTGATTAAAAAACACTTATTGTAAAGACTCTGAATATGTCTTTATATCTGTGTGAACAGTGTAACTAACAATATGAGTTGTTAGTAGGAATGGGATAAACTAGTTTGTGAGTATTTGGTTCATTTTAAAATGAAATTTTTTTCTGTTTCAGGATACACGGACACATGTTGTGGTGGAGATATATGATACAGAACGTTCTTATGTTGAGTCTCTACAAATTCTAGTCATGGTAAGCATCAGAAGCAACCAGAATTTTACAACATTTAAGATACCCGTATTGTAATTGTTGGCTAGCATTAAACTGTCTCTATCAGCTTGCTGTTTTAACAGGTCATCTGGATCTGATACTTCTTGGTATAATTTCCAAGTGACTACTCAACAACTTTGTGTAGATTGTTAAATGTTATAAACAAAACAAAAAATAACCGGCTCTGAATTTGAGCCTTGAGATACTTCAGAATTAACGTTAAACATATATGAACCTATATTATTACAAAATACAAATTTATAGATAATTATATATTGTCTTTATTTTTTTATTTATTTTATAATGTATATACAACCCTAAAGAGTAAAGCTCATGCTAGGGATAACATACATACATTGGTTCAAAGCGAAAAATGCGATATTACATGCTACAATTTAACTTAAGCCAATAACAAAAATTTACTAGTAACAAACCTAACTATAGGTATATGCCTGGAAAAAAAAAACACCCATTCAAATGTACAGATAAATTTTCAGCGACTTCACAGAAATATGTTTGATCTATCCTATTGATTAAAGTAAACATCTAAAAAGTATGACAATGCTTTTGGTTTAAAATTTCGAACAAAACCAGATATGCTTTCAGGTAACATGTTATACAATTTTATAGCATGAGGTAATATTCTTTAGGTCATGCATAGTGGATTTTCTATGGGTTACGAAGAGATGATTGACTCGTCTCTTGTTATAGAGATGAACGTCTTTGGGTGTAATTAAGGTGGTGTTGGATTTAATAAGTTTATGTTTAATACAGTGTAAATGACTGATTATAGCTGCAAATTGATTTCTCTTACTACGATGTTAGGCATTTAATTTTAAAAGTTGTGAGGTAAAGCTAAATGTAAATAATTTATTCAAAAGAACATTGTGATTTACCTTGTCAAATGACTTGTAAAAGTCAGTATAGGCCTAAATTACTTCTATTAATTGTCCTTGATTAATTTATTACTTACTATATTTATTTTCCTCCACAGAAATACTTGCAGCCTCTGAAAAGCCCTGAAAATGCCGGCCTAGTAGATGCTGCTTTGGTGGATGAAATATTTTATCAGGTAATCAGTGTTAGTGAAGTAGCAGTAATATGTGAAAAGTTTAAAAGGTGTATCTTATTTTCAATGAATCTAAAATAGATTATTTACTCTTTTCTTCTTATTCTGAACAAAAAAGAAAAAAAAATTGCTGTGGATTGACCACTTATGTTCCAGTTCAGCATACAAAGGAACTGAAGATGCCATATGAATATTGCCGAAATGCAATATATATGACAATACAACACACTGGACACCATCATAAGAAGCCTGCTGAAGAATCCAATTTAAGTGCTGCAAACCAAGCATTTTAAGACTCACTATGGCCCGGGTTCGATTCCCGGGTTCAGGACTGGGTGTGTGTGTGTCCTTAGGTTTAAGTAGGTAGGGGACTGGCGCACCCCGGTAACAAATACGCTGAGAATATCCCCTTACGGGATCACCAGGAGTCGCTCGCGAACCTGAGGAATAACTTTTAACTTAGTAAATAATTCATTTCTGTGTTTTTATAAATGTGAATCAGACTTTTATACACCATTGGCGATCAGGACATCATCTTTAAGATAGCTTCTACATAAAACTCAAAGGAGTCCTAATTGGATATTTTTAAACCTAAATAGTATTTATAGTGTAAAACTCTTAAGGACTTTACACACTGCATAGACGCTCCACCAAGTTTGGTAAGCCTACAGGCCCAATTATTTTATTGTAAAAAGCTCTTATTGTAATTTTATCTTTTAACTTTTGACAATGTAGGCCTACTTAGGGACTTACATCATCTTAAAGCTTATAGTATGTGCATATAATGATTTTAATTATTTGAATTGGACATGCAACTTTTTTATATATGTAGAATCATAATGCTTCATTTTAATGTTAACATTTCAAACAGCTCTACCCGGACACTGAAAGGTTCAGCGGCTGCAGCAATGGCTCGTTTGAAAGAGTTGACATAACAGGACATGGTAGTGGTGCCAACTCTCTCGTCCAACGTTTTGAGCTTGGGCTAGAGTGTTGGAGACCTTACTTATTGACCAAACCTCGTAATTTAATAATTATTGAAACGTATAAGTGAAAATTGCTGCATCAGTAGCGCTAAAAATCATGTTTCCTGCCAGTTTTTTGTTCATAATTTGCAAACGAAAGCAAAAATAAAAAAATTTGGCTTTAAGATGCATTCATACTCTCATCCTAAAATGTTCAGATCTCCGCATGCTATGTATTCAGCTGGGCATCACAAACAAACAAACCTACAGACAGTCATATCAACACTTCCTCTTATTATATAAAATACTAGGAGGTGCCCGCGGCTTCACCCACGATAATTAATTGAAAAATTAAAAATTAAGAGTATAATAGTTATTAAAACATTATATTTATTAACACTTCCAAGCGAATCATTCATAAACTAAACCATTAGTAATTAATGAAACAGCTAAATTTCCTGCTTTAGAGTACATTCCACGACATGAAAGCGCCCCCTGGGAAAACTATATCAGAATCGATTATGCAGTTCCAAAGAACCTGTGAACACATCATACGTATTGTTTCTCGGCTGTTTATTGACATGAATATGATGTGAATTTTATTTTATCAATTCAGTGTAATTTTCAGAAATTATATAATGTTTCAAGGGAAGGAATGGTTTGTTTGGATTATTATTATCAGCGATATTTCAAGAGATAAAACCATCAATACTTTACAGCTGTTGCCCCCGGCTTCACCCGCCATTATTCATTGACTCCAGGATTTTTAAGAAAATTACACTGGTAGATTATTAAAAATGTTTGTGGTTCAGAGCTATGAAAATTGTAAGTAAAAATAAAATTAGAATATTTGTTCATTGTGTTCATTTCACTTAGGCCTTATATAATAAAGAAACGGTTTTCCTTCCTAATTTTGTAGTCGTCATGAAAGTTCAGACTGCGAGCTAGACGAACATCGCCAAGTATACCCGATGTCTCACGAAGCGGGCGAGCAAGCACGCTATTTGGGGCCGTTGAATTGTATAAGAGTAGATGGCTTTAGACTTTGAGGTATTTATGGGAAGGCATATCTTAGTTAAAAGTTGATCAGTCAGTTCTATCATTCTTGCTACAGATCTTTCATTGCACAATAATGTGATGTCATCAGAAATCCTGATGCTGATAAATCATCAAACTTATCTCCATCTCCATCCTACGTGGGATGCTTATTCCTTATAATTTAAGCCTTTAAGAATGAAGTCAATAGCCATATTAAATAAAATTGGTGACAACGGTGATCCTTGGGCTAATCCTAAAAATCACCATCCCTAATATTTGTGAAAATGGAGTTGGAAGAATTACACAAAATTAGTCTTAAGATTACTTATTATAAAATTTATTTCTCTTTGATTTTCAAATTTATCAGGTATTGTCTTTTTTAAAACTATTTTCAGATTACGCTATGACTAATATGTTTTATATCTCATTTGTTACTTCAGGTACCTGCAATTCTTTCACATCATGAAGTGTTCCTAGAGGAGCTAAGGAAGAGGTTAGAACATTGGGATGTGAAGCAAACAGTGGGAGACATTTTCCTTGAAACTGTAAGTTCATTTACAGTATAATACTGATGCTTGTTTATTTATGTGAATGTTTGTGTGCGTGGGTCAGCTGCGGTGGTCTAGACGTAGCATGCCCGCCTCTAGATCCGAAGGTCGCGGGATCAAACCCAGCTGCAGTCGATGGGTTTTTCAGGACGTAAAAATCCTGGGCACGGAGTCCTCTGGAAGGGACTTTAAGCTGGGTGGCCCGTGTAATAGATTTACGGCACGTAAAAGAAGTCCAAGCCTAAATTAGAGCCTCTGGACAAAATTTCTCGGCCCTTTCACGTCCAAGTAATACCTTAGTCTCCGAAGAGGGGTTAAGGGGCAATGGGCTTACCACCTGTCCCTCTGCCCTCTCTAGGAAAATAAGTGTAACAAAATTTAATTGGTTTACAGAAACCTCCACTTGGAGGCCCTTCGCCTCAACATGGGGGCATAGGATTCGAGAGAGAGAGAGAGAGAGAGAGAGAGAGAGAGAGAGAGAGAGAGAGAGAGAGAGAGAGAGAGAGAGAGAGATGTATGCGTGACCAGTACCATTATTAATTTTGTCAAGATCTCCACACAACATTGCAAATTAATGTTTTTAAAAGTTTCCTTTTTACAATTGGTTGTTTAATATATTTTTTCCCTTTTAGTTTACAAAGCAATCAGTGATCGAAACATACACATTGTTTCTGAATAACTGGAAAACAGCGAAAGAAGCAATCAAGACCACATGCCAGGCAAAACCTGCTTTTGCCAGATTTCTGGAGGTATGTATTCTTAACAAGAGAATTTACAGTTTGGGAATAAGTGCCTATTTTCAGAGGTGTTAAATAGAAATAATAACCAATTTACCATTTTCAGTTTAACAATTATAAAATAATTGTTCTCTTGACATTAAATTAAATTAACATTTTAGAGCGGGTTTGCTATAATTTAATAACTGCACTTCTTATTAACCATGGGGTATGCCGTAGCGTAGTGGTCGAGGCACTGTGCTACAAACCACAAGGTCATGGGTTCTATCCCTGATGAGGTCGGAGTTTTTCAATTGGCCTAATCCTTCTGGTGGCACTATGGCCCAACAGAAATGAATACCAGGAGCAATCCTGGGAGTAAAGGCTGTGTAAGGCTGACAACCTTACCACCTTCATGTGCCAAATGTCTAAAATCTGGGAGCCTCAATCTCCTGGAACCCTCTGGGCCATCATGGCCTGTATAGAGAAAACTTTACTTTACTTTTTACTTCTTAAACACAGCTATATGCATTAGGCAGCTCAGATCATGTAGCCTACTGTGAAAGAAGGTTCCATGAAGAATAGCAAATTCTGATTGACTCTTTAAAGAAGGTATCATGACTAATAAATTTATATGTATTTAAATAAGGTCCTTAAGATAATATTAATAGTTGTATTCCCAGAAATCATATATCACTATGTCACTACTGATTTGACAAATATTTAAAAAATAATGTGAGTGGAAATGGTCAATAAATTACCATCCCAAATGAACCAAGTACCTTATCCATGGTGCCATTTGAGAGTAGGAAATAATGTGATTTCTAAAAAAAATATCCATTTTATAGTAGAGAAATGGATTTAGAATAAAACCTTATTTTTAAGCTCATAGAGAATGTTCCAGAATTCAACCGAGTAAATAGAGTGATTGTAGAGTAGACTCACAGAATATTTTGAGATAAATATTGTATGCTCTATGTGGCATAATACTGAACTCTAACATTTTTCTGTCTTACAATATTTTTACTGATTAATCATTACTAAGAAATATTTAGCATGATTTCTTGTCACAATCTTCATTCCATTAAATTGTCTTGCAGGAAAATAAATTTTTAATTCTAATTGAATAGCATTTTTAAAATTATATTTGTTTCTGTTTTGGCAAAATTAGCCTTTCTGTGCAAGTGTGCATGCAATTGACAACAGTTAAAAAATGTTTATGCTATAACATTTTCCTCATTTATTTGCGAACTGTTGAGAAAATTATCTATACAAAGACATATGGTGAAAGCATGCCCATACTAAAAAAAGTGTTATGAGTATCTATGTTGTTCTTTGCAATGCTGAAAAAGAACAGAACACTATTGAATTTTTAAAATTTTCTTAAGATAAAAGTATGTGTGTAGCTCTGAAATTAAAATTTAAATGATGCCAAATCATTTTAATATCGTGATAATTTGTTATTAACTTCATATGTGTACCGCGTTTCATTGTATGTCTGTTATTGAAATTCAAAAACAGATTTATATAAACTGTGAATTCCTCTCTCTTTGGTGAAAAATGTCACAGATCTAAAGAAACATCCATATTCTTATTAAATTGTATTGGAAGTTAACACAGTGAAGTTATATAACATAATAATTATTGAATTGAATTTTTGAATTGAATTTGAATTTTTACACAAAAACTTCACTTTTGGTATAGTTTACCTGTACTAGTTTCAGCGCCTTCGCAACCATTGTCAACAGCTATACTTTAACTCAATACTTCATAACTTGAAGTATAGCTGTTGGCAATGGTTGTGAAGGCGCCGAAACTAGTACAGGTAAACTATACCAAAAGTGAAATTTTTGTGTAAAAACTCAACTCTTATATAATTACTAGCATGTGCCCGCGGCTTCGCCCGCGATAATTATTTCAAAAATTAAAAATTAAGAGCATAATAGTTAAATCATTATATTTATTAACACCTAAATCACGTGGACTACATACCACGATTAGATAGCGTCGCCTGGTAAAAGCGACCTCAGATTCGAGTTCCTTGGCCCAGAAAACCCCTGTACAGTGAGTTTCGTCCAAATCGAACAATGTTTGACCATATTTAGGCCTATATTGAATATCCCTCTTCTGTGTAGGTTGAAAATTTCATATGTCTTCGGGCCTTGATATTCTAAACGAATGAATCGTCCAGGATGAACTTACAAAATCAAGCGATCGCCCGCGATAATTATTTCAAGAATTAAAAATTAAGAGCATAATAGTTAAATCATTATTTTATTAACACCTAAATCACGTGAATTACATACCACGATTACATATCGTTGTCTGGTAAAAGCTATCTCAGATTCGAGTTCCTTGGCCCAGAAAATCCCTGTATAGTGAGTTTCGTCCAAATCGAACAATGTTTGACCATATTTAGGCCTATATTGAATATCCCTCTTCCGTGTAGGTTGAAAATTTCATATGTCTACGGGCCTTGACATTCTAAACAAATGAATCGACCAGCGTGGGCTTACAACATTCAAGCGATCGCGATGCTTTTATTTCCACGGTATGACAAAAATAGCCAAAGCCAACTGCAATTCATTTGACATTGAAATGTATTACTGAAATCTGATGCTTCGACAGTGCTAAAATCACGTTTTCTGCCAGTTTTTCACTCATAACTCGCAAACGAAAGCTAAAATTAAAAATTCGGCTTCGAGGTGCATTCGCCCACCTTTCAGTCCATCTATCTTTAAATTTTCAGATCTTTGCGTTCAGTAGATTTCGATGGGCATCTTGGACAGACAGACAAACAGCATGTGCCCGCATGTGCCCGCGGCTTCCCCCGCGATAATTACTTCAAATTATAATTATTAACACCTAAATCACGTGGAGTGCATTCCACGATTAGGTAGCGTCCCCTGGTAAAAGCGACCTCAGATTCGAGTTCCTTGGCCCAGAAAACCCCTGTATAGTGAGTTTCGTTCAAATCGAACAATGTTTGACCATATTTAGGGTTGATTATCCTTCTTCCGTGTAGGTTGAAAATGTCATATGTCTGTGGGCCTTGACACTCTAAACAAATGAATCGTCTAGGATGGACTAACAAAATCAAGCGATCGCGTTGCTTTTATTTTCAAGGTAGGCTATGAGGTATGTTGACAAAAATAGCCAAAGCCATCTGTAAGTGATTTGATATTGAAATTTATTACTGAAACTGATGCTTCTAAAACGCAAAAAAATGCACGTTTTCTGCCAGTTTTTCACTCATAACTCACGAACGGAGGCGAAAATTAAAATTCCGGCTTCGAGGTGCACATTCCGACCCTTTAGTCCGCCTACTTATAAAATTTCAGATCTCTGTGTTGAGTAGATTTCGCTGGGCATCGCGGACAGACAGACGGAAGACAGACAGACGGAAGACAGACAGACGGAAGACAGACAGACGGAGGACAGACACTTACTTTTATTAATATAGATTATCCATATTCTTGTTTTAAGAATCTGATCAGTTTACATCTGAATACTGCATAAAAGAGTGTAATGCAAAATATGAATTTTAAGATATTGTTCTAATAACAGTAAATGATATTACAGGCAATGGCAAGGGAGCACAAGGGAAAGCTGGCATTGGACTGTTTGCTCATCATGCCTGTACAGAGGATACCACGCTACGAACTCCTCATTCAGGTTTGTATTTCATTTGGTACAAAAACTTACAGAATCATATGTTATAGAGACAGTAAATCCTATGACAACTCTTGGTCACCTTTCTCATTTTTTCCCCCTCCCTTATCTTTAATGGAACAAGAAGTTTCATATACTATTACACAGTAGATACCCTATAAAACTTGACCATCTGTATGTCTTAGTACTTGGCTGTAATGGGGGACCGCTATGGTGCAGTTGGTGGAAGCACTGAGCTACCTGAAGGTTGTGGATTTGATCCCTGCTGAGATCATTGAGATTTTTCTACGCTTTCGATGACACTATGCCCTGAGGTTGACTCAGTCTCTAACAGAAATGAGTACCAGGATATTCCTGGGGTAAAGTGTAAGCACATGAAGGTGGTAAGGTTGTCAACCTTGTTGTCAACCTTACCACCTTTATGTGCTGAATGTCTAAAATTCTGGGAGCCTGGAACCCTAAGGGCCTCGAAAGTCTGTTTAGGGAACTCTTTATTATTCATTTGGCTATAATATAGAAAATCTTGGGTGCGTGTGTAAAAAGAGGTAAGCCCAAAGTCGTGGAAAACGAGATATCTAGCCAGGTATGATGAACTTATTCTCTATTGATTTTATTCATATAACTTGCATTCCTTTTATATTGCAGGAATAGTGTTGCCTTGTGATATTATTCAAAAGCAGTGCTTCAACTTATAAATAAAACAGTTAATGCCATTACACAAATAATTACTTATGGCATTTACAGTTTTCATTCCTTTATACTAAAACAAAGCAAGTTGGCTCAGTCTGTAGCATTGGTCCTTGTACTCATCCAGTTCATCTGGTGATTGTGCTTTCTGTTGATTGTTAAGGCAAATACAGATTTGAAAAAAATTAATTACCAAGATCCTAATGTTCATCTTACAATAAAGTAAACAGAAGTTAGGCTAATAGCACATTGAATATGACTGTGTCATGTAACAGCAATCAACTCTAGCAGATGAAAATAGGACTGTGAGCTGCAGAAATAAGTCATCTATCCAAGCACAAGATGAGCTATGAAAATGATTATGATTTTTAGTTGATTAATCATTGAAATCAAAGAAGCCATGAAGAAGTCACAGTATTACATACTTAATTCCAGTGCTGAAGTTGGTAATTTTTTCTAGGAAGAAGCTATAAATTTATATGCAGGTATTTATTTATTTATTTTTAACTTTATGAATCCAAACTTTAAAGCCAAATTACCTTTTTGAATGGGTCACATAGAAATTATATTACAATAACAACAACCAATGCAAACTTTGTTGCGTACCGATTTAATCTACGGCAACCGCACAGGCAAGGCAACTGTTGCAAGAAGATCATGACCCTAATAATGGTTCTTTAATAAAAAGTGTTGCCAAATGCACACTGATTTCAAATGTACTTTTTTTCTCCCTGCGCTTATGCCGAAGCGATGAAGAGTATATTTTTACTTTGCTGTAGCACTGTTCCGGCCCAACTTCAGCACTGCTTAACTTTGTGAGTATTGTTGCTCATGAATTTATCATTCAAATCCAGACCTCCCGTTAAATTACATATGATAATAATGATAAAATAATAACAATAATAGTAACAATATCAATTATAAAATAACTATCATAACAATAGAAATATTAACATTAATAATAATAATAATAATAATAATAATAATAATAATAATAGCAGAGTGCAAATTAATGGGGGAAAGGGGGGGGAATTCTCTGGCTTATGAAATTTTTTCCCTCGCAGATAACTGCAATATTTTTCCTTGCCAGGGAAAATTGTTTTCCCCTTATTCCTCTGCAAATCATATTGATTTCAGCTATTGCCAGGATCTGTAAGACTAGTGATGTGAGTCGGAAAATTTTCAACGGAAAAATTGGAAATTTTTCAGAACGTCGGAAAAATATGGAAAAATAGGAAAAATATGATTTAGTGCTTTTTTAAAGTGTGTGTATGTGTCCAAGCCCCAGGCAGCCAAATTGCTTATTTGAGAAAGTGAAATCCCTTTCTTATTTGAGACAGGGAAATCCAATTGCATATTTGAGAAAGGAATATATATATATATATAAAGGAGAAGAAAGTGCCAGAGCACTTACCAATTGGCAGGGCTGGTCTTCAATTGGTGCTGGCTCTGGTCTGATACAAACACACATAAATAAAACATTAAAGTTGAAAACAAGCTCAGCTTGTAGACGTGAACTAGTTAATTATATCAAACTTAACTTCTTTAGTAGGCCTAATATATTAATGTGTTTTTTCCATTTTAATTTACTGCCAACTGTTAGACCTAAATACTTTATTTCATGTACTCTTTCCAGTTCTAGGCATTTACATGATGTCAACTTATTGGAATTGTGTAAATGATATTTTAACTTACATTCCATCCTCAGTTTTGGCTTTTGGGTAAATATCGTATGTTTTTATTCTGTTATCTTCTAGCCATCCTCTGAATGCCTCAGTATCGAATTTGCATATCTAAAGTTAGCTTGGTAGTAATTCACCGATAATAATTATTGCATTTAATCAGTGAAAATTTATATTCAGTGAAAATACACTTTTATATCTTTTTCTATTATTGGTGGTGTTTTATTTATTTATTTATTCCAGTTTTTCCAATTTTTCCAATTTTTCCTTATTTTTCCAATTTTTCCAGAAATTTTCCCGGAAATTTTTCCAAAAAATATTTTTCCGGAAAAATAACAACACTATGTAAGACACATCTTTGTAACCACCAGTAAACATGACAACTATAGACGCTTGTATTATATCATATATGGTATAGCATGGATTATATTTTTATAACTAGAAAGTGTTATTTGCTTCTAAATTTTCAGTGCCTGAAGATAAAAGCAAGCTAAATGTTTCTCCCTCTCATGAAGAAACTTGATTCACTCCCTGAATAATAGCAATGATAATAACAATATCAATAACAATACTAGTGCCAATAACAATGACAACCATCACCATCTCCATCTAAGACATAAAATGTACTGTTGGTCCTCGTATATCTAGGAAAAATCTGGCCTACAGTTAAAAGATTTGCACCTCACTGTTCTAGATTAGTCTATTAAATCTACAGTCATGAGTTTAATTGGTTTGAATAAATTATTTTGATTGGTTCATCAAATTTAATAACTGATAAGTACCACAATTATTAATAAATTAATTCAAAAGCACTGAAAATACAAGTGTTATTTTGTAAACTGTAATTTGTGTTACAGACTTTGCTGAAGCACACAGATCCATCACATCCAGATCACCAACTCCTTCTTGAAGCACAGAAGGAAGTGCACGATCTTGCTCTCAAGATCAACTGCACAGAGCGAGAAACTCTGAAAGAACTGGAAGCTCTAATCGAAGGACTGATCAACTTGGTGGCTCCTGAACGTTCCTTCATTAGGCATGACCTAGTTACAATGGTGTCTGGACAAGGAACAAGAAAGGAGCGGGCCCTTTTCTTGTTCTCAGACTTGCTCGTTATCACAAGCATAAAGCGCAGAAGTGGAACTATAAGGAAACCTTCCACGTATGTATGTAACTCACAAAACTTACTGTACTAATCAATTCAAGAAGAAAACTGACATCTCTTCTACAGTGTATTCATCCCTGACTTCTTTAATTTTATTTTGTTTTCACTGGTAAACATCAGTTCTCTATGCAAAATTACCAGTATTGGTAATTGAAGCGTTTATTTGCAATAAAATTCATTCCATTTGTAAAATTATCAAGAAGCAAAACATTTAACAATAAATTCACTTATGATTTGTGCTTCATTTTTGTAATTGATTCTTCTTATAAATTACAGTATTTTCTTGTGTACTTTGTCCCCCTGAAAATTTTTCCCACCCTAATTTTTAAAGAATTATTTTGAACTTTGTTTTTGCTCTATGCATTTTACATAATTTTTTTTTTTTACAATGTGGTAGGAATTTTGAGATTTATAGTTCTTTCGCCAAGGTCAATTCTCAAATTCCTTGGTAGGTGTTGTTCTTTTAATAATCTCCTCTACCTGCTTCACAAAGAAAGGGGCAATATTGATGACACGGATCTTCAGTTGCTTCTTCACAATTGTGTGCACTTGTGTTGAAATTCCAAGGTGGGAAAGCAGAATAATAAATACACAGCATCATACAAATTAAAAGTAATAAGTAAAAGTATTATATTATTATAGTTTTAACTCTATCATAATACATTTTCAAAGTTGGAAGATTAATTTCTCTTGACACATTCAAATAGGGGAAAAATTACACAAATATTGCTTAACTGTACTGTAACTCTAAATCACTGTTGTTTTCCTTACCGGTTACTGTAATTTGTTTACCTCATAGATAGCATTTTAAATTGCTTTACTCTGCATATTCTACCCACACTATAGGCGTAGCTTGTGACAGGCCCATGTCAGTAGATTTACTGGCATGTAAAAGAACTCCTGCAGGACAAAATTCCGGCACACCGGCGATGGACACAGGCGTAAGTTGCAGTGCATCCCCATACGTATACCAGCCAATTATAGGTCTACTATGCCAATAAAATTGCTTTACTAGAGTATCCTTTCATAATATGTGCCCACTGATGCATTCAGAACCTTTCTCACTTATGTTATGATTTCAAAAAAGTAACTTTCTTTGTAATTGCCACTTACATGCCTATATTTATCTGTCTTTTCACAGGAAAAGCCCTTTACAGAAGATCCATGTTTCAAAATTCTGTACTCTATTTTTTAAATTCTGGTACTGGTATAATGTCCGCCGGCATGGTCTTGTGGTTAGCGTCGCTGACTACAGATCCGTCGGCCCGGGTTCGATTCCCGGTACCTCCTCGGATTTTTCTGAGGTAGGGAGGTCTGGTAGGAGTGCACTCAGCCTCGTGATTCAAAATTGAGGAGCTACTTGATAGAGAAGTAGCGGCTCCGGTCAAGAAAACCACCATTAACGGCCGTGGGTGTCGGCATGCTGACCACATGCCCCCCAATCCTGCCATCTGCCTACGGGAGATGACGCAGCGGTCGGGTGGTAGGCCAAGTCCCTCCAGGGATGTAGCGCCACGGAGTTTTAGGTACTGGTATAATGATCCAGCCATCTTATTTATTTTATTTATTTTTCAGAAGCTGTCCAGGGAGTGTAGCAAGTGCATTAGAAGCAAACAAGTACAAACTGTTGATGCGGATTCCTCTGGATGATTTGGAAGTAGTTAAAGGTTTGTAAACTTGAAAGTATTAGACACTTACAAGGAAACTAGTTTGAAAATTATAAAAAACCTGTAGTATAACAATGGTTCATTACGTTATTATGTAAATCAGTATGGTCCACTGGCAGTCTAGGGTCATTCCAGTCCAACTGTATTTGCAGAGTACTTTTTTTACATAATTAAAAAAGTTAAAATGTTATTAAGAAAAGTTTTTAGGTTACTATTATTATAAATAAAGCCTTTCAAAATATTATACTATTTTTACTAACTTCCAGTATTTCATTGAAAAAATTATGCTCATTGAGGGGGCCAGAACAGAGAATTGAACTCAAATACAGAAAGACAAACAAACAAAAAGATAGAGACAAACAAACAAATAGTTGTGACATTCTAACAGCTAGATTAGATCATTGAAAGCCAGATTAGCAAGAGTCTTTAGGAAACCATCCACACAGTATTGAGTTCAGTAGTATTTTGTTCAAGAAAAAGTAAGATATTTAGTAACACTGAATTCCATTGACATGGGATGATATCTATGTAGACGAGACCATTTTTAGGAAGACCTTTCCTTGTGGTCTATTTTGTTTTATATTATAGTGCATAAGCATTCATTGCAATGCTGATTCATTATTGTATAGTTTTCGAGGACTTTAGAAAATGTAGATAGCTATAAAGCTTTCCTGAGATTCCTTACGATTTTCTAAAATTTTTAGTTTAATAATTGCATATGCAAACAAAACCATAAGATTTTATGATAACAGATAAAAATAAGTCTTCTATAAAACTCTTTTGTATATGTCTGCATCTTTTCTTTTCTAAGTGAAGGTCTTTTATGACAATACAATAATATTTAAAGTTGTTAATTTTGACTTGATAATATTAATGAATGTTTGAGTGCTAAAAGATATCAAATCCTGCAACATGTACCTCCACATGAGTGTAACAGTAATGACCTTTCATTTTATAAATAATTAATATAATTACTTCTGATACAGCATCTCGACCATCCAACCATTGGATTATTGTATTTACCTGAATATACGCCCCTGAATTTAAGCCCCAGCTGCCTTTGTAACACTTAAGTGAAATATTAAACTGACTCTTTTTCATAACATTAAAGTAACATTTTTCTTAGCTGAAATATGCCTGAAATAGGAAAAGAAAGTATCAAATGACTTAAATTATGAAATTCTAATTTTATTTAATCAAACGTTAATTGAAATTGATGAAAAAGAAAACAGAAATCAGTACTTTACATTTCATATGACTATCACTGTTGAATTTTGTGCTATTTTTCAATTTTTCATAACTGCGCTTTCAGTTACCATCAGTTTAAAATTACCATTATTTGCATTTCTTTGCATCTGAGCAGCTCACAGTACAGCAATATTCCGTAATACCACTGTCAAAAATGGCAAAATATGCTAAAATCATATCATAAAATGAACATCACTTACTCATGCAGTTTTATGCATTTTCTATGATGCTTCATCTGAAATCGATGTATTTTCGATGTTCAATCGATTAATGTAGCGATATTCTTGGAGTCCCAGATAATCTGTAGATGGTGCTGTTTGGAAGATCAATGGTAAATCAACCGATACGTTGTGTGGGTTTTTATTACTACCTGAAAACACTTGTATGTGATTTTAAGGCACATATATTTCGCTGGACTTAATCTAGGCAAGAAGTGTGGCGTTTATTCGGGTAAATACAGTATCTCCTTTTGGAAGGCTGATTGTTAAGTTATTAACTATGGGAGTGTACTACTACTTAGGCCTGTGATCATTCCTGGTGTGTCAGAATTTCATCCCACAGGAGTTTTTTATATGCGTGTAAATCTAGTGTCACATTTATGACCGCATAAATGCCATCAGCCCTGGCCATGATTGAACCTGTGATTTTTGGTACAGAAAGCCAATGCTTGACTGTCTGCCAACTCCCTTCTGGAAGTGTCAGTGTCATGTGGTAAATATATCAACTTTCATATCTGTTAATGTTAGTTTTTCTTGATTCTTCATCTTTATTTGACCACCAGCGTGGTCTCATCATTAACGTCACTGGCTACAGATTCGCGGCCCAGGTTCTATCCCTGGTACCTCTTTATATTTTTCTGAGGTAGGGAAGTCTGGATTGGGGTGCACTCAGTCTTGTGATACAAACTAAAGAGCTATTTAATAGCGATCATGTGTGGGTATCAGCATGCTGACCACGTGCCCCCAACCTGCCATCTGCATGTGGTAGATGATGCAGCAGTAGGGTGGTAGACCTAGTCCCTTCAGGGATATAGTGCCACAGAGTTCATCTTTATTTAAGAAACTCCTCGTTTATACTGATAAAGCTGAATACACCCTATTCTAGATCTCTTGATGATATAGTGGGAATTAACTTTTTCCTCCATCAGTAACAACAACCACTGGACCATGGAGACAGTTTTTTCACCTAGCCTACATAGGCAATATAGCTAGCCTATTTATTTTAATGTTATATTGCACGTTATTGCTGCGAATTCAAATAAAATTTAATTTCTTGTAAAATATTAAAACCTAAGAAAAATATTTTGCTGTACCAGGAAGAAGTACTATAGTGTTTTCCCCCCTCATGCAGATTTTGTTTACTTATTCGAGGCATATTCAGAAAGTAAGTACCAAAAGAGAATAAAAACAATGATATTTTCCAATCTTATTTATCATTATTGCATTCTCTTTTTCTTAAACTGTTTTTGAACATAGTTTCCACTCTTATTCAGGCACTTTTTATAGCAGGATGTCAGTTTTTGTATCTCTGGCATAGAACAATGCAGCCTCTGACAAAAGTCATCTCTGCACTGCTGCTTTGACATTATTGTCATCAAAATGCTGATCAGCAAAGAACTGCTTCAGATAAAGGAAGATGGAAATCACTTGTAGCCAAGACAGGACTTTGGGGGGATGATCAAATCATGAATGTCTGTCAGTTTCACATTTCTAACATTAAAAAATGGATGACTGAATATATTTCTAAGTTGGCAAACCAATCTGCTTTCTTAAATTATGAAATGCATACAACAGTAGCTAAATAGCAAAATGAATACATCTCAGACAAGCTAATTCTTGAGAATACTATAGGAGAAAAATTCCTCCGACACTGGGACTTGAACCCAGGGCCTTTGGCTATTTGCGCCATTGCTCTACCAACTGAGCTAAGCCGGAGTTCAATTCACAGTGCCAGATGGAACCTCTCTCCAATCAGTCATAGGAGAGAGGTTCCATCTGGCGCTTTGAATTGAACTCCGGCTTAGCTCAGCTGGTTGAGCATTGACGCGAATAGCCAAAGGTCCTGGGTTCAAGTCCCAGTGTTGGAGGAATTTGTCTCCTATTCTCATGTGGTGTCCGACAGAGACAATAATCTGTGGTTTATGAATGCTTATACATCTAAGCTAATTCTTGTTTAAGGATTAATGAAATCAGGTTGCATTCATAAAATCTTGACCACAATGTTATGTCAGCAATATTTGCAAATGGTACTTATTTTCAGAATATGCCTCATATGATGGGGAAAAAAGAGTTTTTTTCTGTATTGTTTACATACCGTATCTGCACTTTTTCAGCTAAGGATGAAAATTTGAGACGAATGCTGAATGAAATGGAAAATCTAGCAGAAGACGTGACAACACTGAATCAGATCAATGACCTGACAACAAGTCTGCATTGTCCTCACAGTCAGCTGGAGGATGTTGTCCGAGATATGCTGTCTACTGTAAACAAGCAACTTGCAGAGAGGCAGAGCAGCGACTCACAGCTCTCATATCTTGAACTCACACTTAATACACAGTAGGTATATTACTTTCCCCTTACAGAAAATAAAATGTAAACAAGTTTTCAGACATGTGCTTCCATGTGAGGAGCATTTTTAAAAACACTATAAAGCACAAAATCATAATTTTATAGAAAAGGCATATTTTATTTCTTGCACTTAACTTTTTATTGCATATATTTCTTATTTGGCGTTATAAGTCTTCTGCTTCAGACAACTTCAGGGAGCACTGAACGTTAATTTGCTATTAAATTTAGTTTTATTTAATATCAAAATCAATTAAAAGTAATTACTTACAGTGAATGTTTTATTAAAATAAATTCAATCACAACGTTTCGGCTCCGCCTTTGAGCCTTCATCAGGTGTACTTAAACCAGTAACTGCCCTCCTGGACGAGGTAGCATCCACATTTCTCATCGGCTTGACACTATTGATAAAAAATATCGCACATCTTGCATGTTTGTTTATCCAATCACTAGGGAACTGTATACTATGTTTTCCACTGAAGTTTTGGGAGGCGAGGGAAATTTTAACTCAGTTTTACCTTTTTGCATCGTCTTGATCAAATTAAGCCACTCTTCACTCAAGTCCCCTTCATATCTGTTCATGCTAGTTTGTTGATTGCCAATAATATTCCATGCTTCGCATACCTTTTGCTCAACCTTGTTGTTAGAAGGACTAAATAAATTCTAATTCTAATTCAAAGAGAAATGCTGAACCCTTAGCAGGTAGCAAATATTAAAATGCAAAAAAACAAACAAACAAAAAACAAAAATATGCAAAAAGAGGCAAGATAAGCAAAATAAAAACTGGTTTTACCTCTTTCAATTATCTCAAACCATGATTATACCAGATAACTTTTGATTTATTACCACCTGGTAGGAAATGCATTTTGCCTAACATCTAGGCTCTATTTATAAGTACTGGTATCTTCTGAAAGGTATAAATTCATCCCTTCTGTCAAAAATTGGTCTTACCCTTATTATAAAATCCTACCTGGAACTTACTTGACTTGGGCAAATAATTATGTAGGTTACATAAATATATTTATATAAATTTCAATAACTTATGAAGTGATGGGCTGTGAAACTAAAAAGAAATAAATTCTCAGATATTATCATCAACAATTACTTCTTTATTGCCTTTTCTGTTGAGATTTTTGGACCTTGGAGCATTGAGGCTAAGAGTTTAGTTCACAACATCGGTAAATTGTTACAAATTGCCACTTAGAGGGTTATAGTCCAGTATATAGGTAGCAAAAAAAAGGGTCCACCTTGCATTAATTAGGGTAAAAGATTTTTCTTTCTTATATTGTTTGGTATAGTAAGAGTAGTGTAAATCTAAGTTTTCGACCTCGAAAGCCCTAGGGACAACTTTCTGTGAGCAAAAAACCTCGAAATTTTCGCACTTTTTCAGTTTATCGGAAAAATCTCCTAGATATCAACTCCTCGCAAACATTTGTCTATCACCATTCAAAAGAGCATAAAATTTCCTGCAAAATGCATTGGTCAAACTTTAATTTGTATGTAGTATTACAGGTACTATAGTACTTGGAATTTTTAAAAATATATATTAAAAGGTTACCTTTGGGGGGTCAAATTCGATGTACATAAATTTACGACCAGATAACATAGAAGGTTCAAAATCCGTTTAAAATTACGTAACTTAAGTGTAAAAAAATTATTTTTGAATTCCTTTTTTTATGCAAGGTCTACTGTTCACAGTAGTATACTGCCCGTGTAAGGTAAATAAATCACAGAAATGCTTAATTATAATGCCACTTTGTGATTTTATTCGTATTTAGGTTGAAAGGTGGGAAAAATGAGTCAGCGAACGTTATGATGAGAGGAGGGGTCCTGCATGGCTGATTACTTCCTTGGTTGCAGTAAACTTGTAAAAAAGCTGAAGTGTATTTTTTCAAGCTTTGTCCTTTGCAATGAGGGTGAAAAATTTTGTTTTTCCATGGCCAGGTATCTCAACCACTAAAAGCATGAATAAATAGAAGATACATTGGATCATATTGATATGAGGTTCTGAAGTGAGCGTCATGTTTGCCACTCCTTCCTGATTTGATAAGGTGTTTTGGCTTGAATTGGGTATCCCGGACAGGAGTACAAGCATGCCAGTATTCTCACCTACAACGACGCTATCCTAAGTGGCTACTTTTGACATAGCTGTAGTAACTATAAGCACATCTGCGTCTTCTACTGCCTGTAATACTTGCAAATATTTTTGAAATGTTTTTTCAACATTTGTAAGAGACGACTCTTATTACTGTCATTCCTCAAGAACTTCTATTGGGAAACAGCAGGGAATGTTTTCTCATAAAAAATTATATCAGCTGAACTCTATCTTGGAACGGCGAACCCTTTCTGAACTTTTAGTACCTCGTTGATTCACATCATTTTGGTATCCATCAAACCCGATAATTAATTCCGACTCATATTGCTTCTTAACATAGCTGACGTACCTCTTGCAGATAAAACCAAATGATTCATTGCTTTGCCACAGTACTTTATGAATGACAATAACCAAACTACATTTCAGAAACGATATTTGGATATCTAGAGGCTTGAAAACTTTGTAATGATTTGGTACCCTTTCATAATCCTTCTTTGCTGAACAAAGAAGGAGCAAGTTCGTAGGTGAAGTACCTCTTCAAGTCTTTGCTATGCAGGTTCTCTAAAACAATATCAATGCACCAACAGTGGTCACCTATTCGAAACCAATCTTCAAGGTGTTCGTGACATCAGCAAGTGTAATTACTTTATCATTTCGTTTCAAGTGTAGGCTTTTGAAGTTTTTACCAATCATTTTTGCCATACAGGTCTTGCCAACTTCTTGGGATCATTGACAGTTACCCTGCTTTTCACCTACTACTCCACTGTTTATTAACATTATAGAGTCTGTTATGGGAAACGGATCGTGCTGAACAAACCATGGCTTCAGTTTCAGTATATCATCCTTGTCTCGATCCACTCAAGAGGGCCTTGCGTCTACATACTGCTCAGATGACACTGTAATCACTGCAGTAAGTTTCCATGGTATCACAATATATTGCAGATAGACCATCTCTTGTGTCCACTGCCGCTAGCCTACTCAAGACCAACAGACCTACAGAACCCCTCCTCTCATCACAACGTTTGCTGACTCATTTCTCCCACCTTTCAACCTAAATACGAATAAAATCACAAAGTGGCATTATAATTAAGCAATTCTGTTATTTATTTACCTTACACGGGCAGTATGCTACTGTGAACAGTAGACCTCGCTTAAAAAAAGTTGCTGAAGATGGCCGCTCCATGCGGTTGAAAGCGCTCCAACAGGTAACAAAATACCGCAATTTAGTAGTGAGTACCAGTGATAAAGCTCTATGCTATATATAAATCATTAAAAAAAGGAATTCAAAAATATTTTTTTACACCTAAGTTACGTGATTTTAAACGGATTTTGAACTTTCTATGTTATCTGGTCGTAAATTTATGTTCATCGAATTTGACGCCCCAAAGGTAACCTTGTAATACGTGTAATATACATAATGAATGGACATTCATAACTAAAATGCATAATGGACTACATAAACCACCATAAATGGATAAAATGGGCCAATACACGCCTTTTAATATATATTTCAAAAATTCCAAGTACTATAGTACCTGTAATACTACATATAAATTAAATTTTGACCAATGATTTTGCAGGAAATTTTATGCTCTTTCGAGTGGTGATAGACAAATGTTTGCGAGGAGTTGATATCTAGGAGATTTTTCCGATAAACTGAAAAAAAGTGCGAAAATTTCGAGGTTTTTTGCTCACAGAAAGTTGTCCCTAGGGCTTTCGAGGTCGAAAACATAGATTTACACTACTCTTACTATACCAAACAATATAAGAAAGAAAAATCTTTTACCCTAATTAATGCAAGGTGGATTGTATCTATATCTGCCTTCTAAATCCTTGGAAGAAATATTTTGTTTTTAGTTAAGGGTCATTCCATATTAAATCAACTAATGGGCTTTGCCTCACCATTTTTTATTTTGATGAAATGAAAGTCCATTCTTTAAGCTTTCCAACGAGCCCTATCTGACCATCCTACTGATTCAAATAGAAATTCTACAGCTTTCAGAAAATAAGTCTGAAATTACATTTTTAGGTAGATTTCGAAGAAAAATCTACCTATTGCAATGGATACCATGTCATGATTTTCGAAAAATTCTTTCATATCTTTACGTTTCATGCTCCCCTATGTACGAAACCACCGCCCGTTCAAAAAAAAAAAAAAAAAAAATGTGATATTTATATATATCTTCACACGCTAGCGGTCGTAATTTTGAAGATATTTGAACCAAATTTTAATATGTTATTTCTAGGCCCAATAGTTCGGACAAGTTCGTTAATGAGCAAAATTGGCCCAAGGGGGTGGTCGGAGGAGGGGGTTGAAATTTTTAAAAATGTATATCTCGGCCCCTATGAAGTATAGAGGGAAACTTTGTTTCAATAAATTAGAGTACTCCCTATGGAGTTCACAGTGACACCAACGATTCGGGGGTTCGAGTGAGGGTGGGGGTGGGGGTGGGGTTGGGGGATGAAAATTCGAAACATTTGAAACCACGTCTTGTGGGGTATCGTTGAAAAGCTCTTGATGAGTACTCTACAAATCAATAAATAGTTTCTTGATAGCTCTCATATGACGCGAGATTTTAATGTTTGAAAATAATAACACTTACGCCCGGTTTCATCGACAGGGGTTAAAAATACACTAACCCCGAGTTTGTTAACCTCGGGCAAAAATTTTAACTCGTCCTTGTGACTTACGCGTTTCACCATGCTTTTTCGGCAGAGGGTTAACTAACACCATTTTAACCCTCGCAGGAAATAGGAACAGTAGTAATCTAGAAGGCAGTGACTGAAAATTCGTTTTATGAATGCACTTAATTACGCGGTTCTTTTGTTTTCTGTAGTGGCGAATGACGTCATACACGAAAATGGAAGACATTAAAAGAGAAACCGATGGACAAACTTATCAATTATTTAAAAAAGTCTCTACTAATTCCGTTTGTGACGAAGTACAAGTCAGTCAAAGAGAAGGATGATGCTTGGAAGAAAATGACGAGGGAGTTTAATAGCATTAACATGGCCCTGTTTGTGATTATAACGTTTTCTTCAGTCCATTAATTATTTGTCTGTAATAATTATACCATACAATAAACTACAGCATTAATCTGTTTTCACACATTCTTCTTTATTTTGTCTTCTTCTTCCAAGTGTCATTTATACATCGGAAATGTATATTTGCCCTTGGAGAGTGCAAGTTTGAGAAATCAGCTGACTTCGAAGGTCACTGAACTCTTCTGCTCCCTTACAGTAGGCCAGCTGTGATAACTTCCAAGACAGAGAAACTCTCCACAAAAGAAATATGCGTATGAAATAAGTTTTAATTAATAAAAATGGAACAGGAGACTGAACATCTTAATCAGGAAACTGCGCGTGAAAAAATACGCTATTATAGGAGGGAATTAAATTATTGTGACAATTAATAGAAAACAGAATATTTGTAGGCCTACTTATTAACTTTTGAAATAGCTTGTATTGTCTTAAATGTACTGGGCAGTACAAAGGGATAGGTTTGTTAAATTTCTCAAAATTACCTAGGGCATTACCTATGAAAATAAAATATTATTGTGCTAACTTGTAGGCCTACATTACTGGAGCTAGAAGCGTTGTCGTGACACTTTCTTAGAAATCTGATTTTAGGCCTAAACACACGCATTCTTCATCTGTGAACCTAATTCTGTTCAATTTCCTCCTCAGTAGGCAATTCTATGACAAATCTTTTGGTACATACGTATTTCAGAAAAGATGATCTTGGTAAAGTGCGGAGAAAATTCGTAATATACCCCGATATTCCGATCTCGGATAGAAGCACTGTATGTAAAATTGTAATTAATTTTAAGGAAACAAGTTCTGTGTTGAATAAATACCAAGAAAGTATGTAGGCATGCATTCTGAGAAGTTTGATGAAATAGGAGAAATTAGAACAGTATCTGAATAGAATTAAGCAGGATTCACGGAATAGGAATACGTCTGTATAGGCCTAATTTTTTTGCGGACTGTGCGCTCGCTCAGTTACCGGGACTCGTTGCAATAACTGCCGGGAGAATGAGCTCCCAGGAACCCGTGAAAATAACAGATTTCCTAGTTTATTATTATTACTAATACTTGTAACATTATTATTGATAAAACAATGCTATTATTAAACTTTTAAATTTATTTCCGGGACGATAGGGAAATACAGCAATTCTGTATCAATTGCTTAATACCCTTGGAGAGTGCAAGTTTGAGGAATCAGCTCACTTCGAAGCCATTTTAGCCCCGAGTTAGGCTTTTAACCCAAGGGAAGGTAGGGGTTAACTTAACCTGAGGGGTTAAAACTAACTCGTGTCGATGAAACAAAATTTTCGTCAAATCGAGAGTTAAAAGAATTATTATAATATCATAATTTTGTCTTGTTTAGCGGCTTTGCTAATTTTATTCATTGCTGATCTTGCGCACGGCCTCCCAGAATATTATATCTTATTCTTGTTGTCAAAACAAATGATTGTAGGCTCTTCCTCTTTACTGCAGGTTTGCCATGCCAAGGCTAAAAAAGATGAGTGCTGCGCAGCGATAATAAATTAAACCAAAAGCACTTTGAAATCTACCTCAGCCTGTAGGCTTGCCTAAAGGGATTTTTTGCTTGTTCGTGTACTAAACAAATGCCTATATCTCAGGAGTAAAATTTCTTAGAGACATAAAAAGATTTGTTTTGGGGTTCAGAAGATTGGTACATATCACCTACCAAATTTCATCAAAATAAAAAATGGTGTGGCAAAAAATGTTCTTAAAATTTGTTGATTTAATATGGAATGACCCTTAATCATTGGTTATTTGTTTCAGAGATGTCACTCATCATTTTATAATATTGTATTTATTGATTTAATAAAATATTTATCCGATATATTGTACCAGTTGGGCATAATATTTGGGCAGCCTTCAAAATACTGGATGTTATTTTTTGATTTTCAAAGGGATAATCTTTCGAAGGCTGTTAATTTTTAAAAATTAATTACAGAATATCAGATGAAGTTACTGCTCTAACTCATGTCCTTGATTTTTGAACTACAATGCTAATGTATTTGGTTATTACTTTTAGAAGTGATTCATATCAATTATATTTCTTTGTAATTTCAGGAATGGCATTGAAAATTTGTCAGTAGTATTCACAAAACCAGAGAAAAGAACAAGCTGGGAAGAATCATTTAATGAAGCCAAACAAAAACTAGGTGAGCTCTTTGTTCTTTCTATGTCTTATATAAGTGCAAAGTGTTAGATATTCTGCAGTATGCATAACAGGTTAATATAATCTAATTTTTTAGAAAACTTCTACTGTCTGTTCTCAATTTTAAGTCCTATAAATACTCTTTATAGTGCCTTAGATACGCATTTTTCTCAGATTTTGTATTTGCTTGTTTTGGGGGTATAGAACGGTACTACATTTGTCTATTACTTTTTTTAAATATAAAAGTTGTTTTCTTTCTATCGACTGTTTTTGTCATCAATTTATATAAATACCAGGAATGAATTATTTATATTAACCCAGGCCTTTCCAACTCGAGCACTTGGTGCTGGGGTGCACCAGCATGGCACTCAGGGCACCGGTGCCCTCCTTCCCATCTTCCCTACGTAGCGGCTGGTGCGACTGCATGTGTGCATCAGAGACAGAACAATGGGTAGCTGACCTCGCTTTCTTGGCGGATATAATGTCTTATTTAAATGATTTAAATATTTCTTTGCAAGCAAGAAATAAGTTGATTAGCATCATGTGTGAAAGAATTAAGGCTTTCAAAATGCGGAGTTTATTATTTAAAGATCAGCTTAAAGCCGGAAAGTTTTTAAATAATTTTTCTTAATTAAAATCATTAAGTTTGTCAATTTACAAAAACCTTGGAGAGTACCAGATGTCATTACAGAATTTTCACAATGAATTCAATGCCCGATTAAAAGAAATTAATGTTGTGGCACCTCAACTTGTGATATTTATGATGCCATTTTCAGTGCATCCTTAAAAATCACCATCATGTTTCCAAACAGAGCTGATAAAAGTATAGTACAATGCAATCCTAAACGACAGGTACTATCACTACACCGGTGATTTACTTTCATTTTACAAAGGTATTCATCCACAGGAATTTCCCAAACTTCATGCACTTGCCTTTAAATTTACGTCAATGTTCGGTACAACTTATGCATGCGAACAGATGTTTTCAATTATGAATTTAAATAAAAGGAAAAAGGAATACCAGGACTTCTCTGTCTAATGCCTTAGAGGCCATACTTAGAATTTCCATTGCCAAATTGATTGTACCCAATATTGGTAAATTAGTCATGGCAAAACGATGTCAACTAAAGTTAATGCTTATTTATTTTTCAGTTAATATTTGCATCAGATATTTTTTACAATAAATAGCTTGCTTCTTGTCATAATCTTGGTAACTGGTGTGCAATTAATGTTGATATTAATTATTATCTTTTTATAGCTATGTCTGCTGATAGGCGTCCTTCTCCAGAGTTCCTGGCACCTCTGCCGATCCGTAAAACCCGAGCTGGTCTGCAGTTCACTTGTGCTGCCCCAACTCTGGGATTGAATGCACATGGCATGCGTGATGTGTGGGTATGCAATAGTGATGGTTACGTTGGTCAAGTCTGTGTTCTAAGCCTACAACCGGATCCTACAGTAATCTCATGCAATGGTGTCTGCAATGCCAGAATTCTCTGCATAGCATCAGTACCTGTAGGGTCTACAGGGTAAGTATAAATTCTCCAGTCCATAATGAAACAATCTTGTCACTATCATTTATATTTCAGTTTTAAACATTACCATTGAAATTATATGCACACATAAAACTTTTGACACCCTAGGCCAGCGTTTCTCAACCTGCAGAATCTCAACTTTTACAAAAAACGAGGGTTACCACTATCTTCCCCGACCCCTTCATACATTCTAATTTCGTGAGTTTTTACTTACAGTAATTATGAAAAGTTGAATACTTTAAATTTTAATATATAATATTGACACTTCCCAATGTTTTATCGTTTAATTCAATAAAAATAAAAAAAACTAGTAATGAATATATATTATGGTTTGTAACACACTTAAACTTCACGTTTTAGTTTTTACCTTAGAACTAAAAAAGTGAAGTTTAAGTGTGTTACAAGATGGTGCAGATGATCCGCAGACATAATTAAAAAATATCATAAAGCAAATGGAAAATAAAGAAGTAAAATTTTTTCACATATTTCGTTATAATGACCTATAATTAATACCCCAAATATTAAGAATATAGGCCTTCTATTAAAAATGGGATGTAAAATTAGGGGTCCGTAAAATTTTGGGGGATTTTAGAGCTCCTCGGATTCAAACGCTGCTCTAGGCTAGTGTGGTCCAAACCGACCAAAGTATTTGGCTTTCTGGATAAAAATTTTTATTTTGTACGTAGTTCGTTTACGTAATTCATTTTCTTTCTGCAATGCCTCTGGCCCTCACATTCCTATACTAAAGTTTGATTGGCCCTCAGGTAACTAAAGGATGGACCACACTGCTCTAGGTAATTGTCAAGGTAATAGGCTCACCACTCTGTCCTCTGTCACTCTATCCTTTATAGCAATATAAGCATAACTAAATTAGTCCTAGGTCAAGAGGCCCTATGCTACATGCATGGAATGGAAAGGAGTCAATTCAGGATGCAAGAAGAAGATGTCACTGGGTGAACTATTATATTCTGAAGATAAGTAAGAACTGGTTCTGTATTTTGTGTATAAATTTCTATTCCTAAGGTTCCATTTTTCAAAGATAGATGCACAGGTTACAGCATAATCTGTGCATCTATCTTGCCATATACAGTGAATTTCAATAAGACACGTCTTAAGGGGAGAGGATGGTAAGTTCTGGTGAAAAATTAGAAAATTTTGAGGGAGGGGAGAAACTTTTTGCTTTAAATCTTCTGTGATATGTGTAGAATAGATTGCATAACTATTTGTGCGTATTTGTGCCCTTATCAGGTGTTGAGATGCCATTTTTAAAGAACCTGCCCCCCTTTTTTGCAGTACTGCTTTTGAAAGTCTCCCTAACTTGCTAATTATTTATTCACTAATATGGTTTACGAAGACATAGAAATAAAAAAGAATGCATAAACTATGTTGTGAAAAGTGAAATATGAGATCACAAAAAGCAACAGCTTAGAAAGAAAATCTTGTGGAAATTTCAAAGGAAGAATCTTGAAATGCATGCTAAAATTTGATTGCTATTTCCCCTAACTTGTCACTATTTTTGCTTACGTTACTTATGTCCCAACTATCTGTTTTGCTGTTTGTAGCAGTGAGAATAAAATACAATTTTCGGGTATAAACTCTTTACAATAGCTCTTCTCATATTCTATTTTATAGGAATACAATGTGCTTGCTTTCCTTTGTCCCTCTGTGCCTAAAGGGAGAAAGTTTCAAGGTTAGAACTGCAATTTCTTGGTAATGCATCCTCTAAATTACTCTTGCTAAAATACTTTACCAATAAATATAATGAATAGGTGGTTTACCTGCTTTGTTTAATGAAAAAAGTTTGCTATAGCTTGTTTCAGATAAATGAACATCTTAATAAAAAGCTTTTTTTCCTTGCTAAAAGCTATGAAACCTTTGCACTTTATGCTGGAAAACATGGGAGCCTTTCAGCTTGGAATTTTATGAAGGTTGATATAGGAAAATTCAAGGGATTGGGGTGGGAGAGACACTTCTGCTTGAAACTTGAAAATAATTTACATAAATTAGAGGTCAGTACAATAGGTTGCCTTAGTGTTAATGGGCTGTGACCATTCGTCTCCTGGTCCACATCCTTTAATCCTTATTCTTTTAGATCTTCAAATTTTGTAGGCCTACTGACATTTTTTAATTCAACTTTTGTTTATATGTTGCAGATCAAGCTCTGGTAATAGTTCAGGACAGTCATTCCTGAATAGTAAGACTGGAATCAGTATTTCTGTTGAAGACACGGATGAGAATGCAGGAAATACGGTACAATTAGACAGGTAATGCCTATTAAAATGTGCACTGTAAAATTTTATCAAACAGTTCATTTTGAACTCCATAACAATATAAAGGATAATATTACAGTGTTGCAAATCACAAGATGTCTTCATTTTATCATATCCTGTTTGGGAACTTGTAATGGACTCATACTGCAACGTACCTTCAACCTTCAATACCTGAGTATTATTAGGGAGCTCCTAAAAACTAGCTGCGATTTTCAATTGGAATGTTCCCAGTTCATCATTCAAAAGAATCCATATCGACTTACCAAGTAATATGGTCATTTTGGCATTAATAAGAAAATGATGGCAAAAACCTAAAGTTATCTTATTTTTCATGTAAAGAATTTCCTTTTGATTAAATTTATTGCCTTCTCATAAGAAGATTCTCATGTAGTTTTTTTAGTGGTATGATGAAACTGTGACATGTTTGTCGTGTATTTATTTTCAATTTTCTTTGATACTATATTAATGTATATTCCTATTGTAAACGCATTCTTAATTACATTATAAATCTCTTCGAAAGCAATAGTAAAAGGGTCCAAACATAAGGCAAACAAATCATTTGCAAATGGTATTTTAACACTTTCCTTTATGTATTTATTTATTTAGACCCGAAGGAACATTAACTTTTGCCAAAATAGCATGGGATAACTGTAACAGTCTTCTTTGAAGAATACAAAAGGTTTTAACTAACTTGCCATACATAGTACATAACTAGTACATAACTTTACAGGACAAGAAGCAATTTGATTAACTATGTAGACTTGTTTAGTTAAGTGATGCATATAAACGATGATTCAATGCAGTGAGAAAAAATATAAGATTTATGGAATACATTTTATTATTACTACATGTCTTTTCTGAAAAATAAGTAGCTTTTTATTGGATCGCTTTGCTAATTATGCACCGTATTCAGTGATGTCAAATAAAGATAATTTCCTTAATGTGGCTTCTATTTTTTTAACATAGTGGTATGCTCTTATTCTTCACAGTAGTTCCTCTAGTGAAGACGAAGATGAAGGTGAAGAAAGAGATACTGCTGCAGTTGAAGAGGACACAAAAAGGATACGAAGCGCTTCAGACTCACTAGCTTGTGACACATCCAGTGGGACAGATGACACAGACAGTTTACAGCCTACAATGTGGCTGGGGACTGAGGACGGTTGTATACATGTGTATAATTGTAGTGACAATATTCGTATTAAAAAGAACAAAGTGAAAATTCAGCATGGATCAGCAGTTCACTGTATCATGTAAGTATTGTGTTCATCACATAACAAACATGAGCGCTTTCAATGTAACCCAATTTTTGTGATTTTTTAAAAAGATTTTTAGATTTTGCTCAAGCTTTTGTCCAGTTATTCCTAAGCTTCTTGGATTTAATAATCAGTTTTGATGTCTAGCCATCTTTTCTTAGATAAAACATGTTTTTCCTTCCTCCCTTTACTTCTGTCCTCGGTTCTTTGCATCTTCTTCACCTCTGTGTATTCCTCACTTCTGTCTACATAATTGAAGCTTTTCATTCTTCCTTCTTGGGCTTAGCTGTCAATGTCTGTGATGTTTGTTGCCTCTTAAATATTCATTTACACTTATCTATTAGTGAATACTCGGCCGCAGTGATATAGAGGTAGCGTGCCCGCCTCTAGATCCGAAGATCATAAAATCAAACCCAGCCGCGGTCGATGGATTTTTCAGGATGTAAAAATTCTGGGCACGAGGTCCTCCGGGAGGAACTTTAATCTGGGGGGCCCTTGTCGTAGATTTACGGCACGTAAAAGAACTCCAAGCCTAAATTAGAGCCTCTGGACAAAATTTCTTGACCCTTTCATGTCCAAGTGTTATCTTAGTTTCCGGAGGGGGTTGAGAGGCGATGGGCTTACCACCTGTCCCTCTGCCCTCTCTTGGAAAATGAGCATAACAAAAATTCACATAGATAACAGAAACCTACACTTGGAGGCCCTTCGCCCCAATAGAGGGGTTATAGGAAAACAGATACAGATAGATTAGGGAATACGTAAGTATTAAGGGAAATCATTCTTATTTAAATTTTTAACATTTCCTTTTTTTTACAAGGTAAATTACAAGATTTTCATTTCTTTTTTCTATTACAGAACTCTCTATCATTTGATGTCTTAAATTTACTTGAAGTTCCACCTCTAAATAATGTAACATTTCCTTGCCTTTTGCACATTAAATACATTTTCAGATTTTTTTCCCTAATATCACGCTCTGCTTTGTGTAGGCTCTTTATATTGTCTTTCAAACATCTAACACATGTCTTCTCAGAGCCTCTAAGGAGGATGGAGTTGAAAATGTAATTTGTGAGAGCCCATTTTATGTGTTTTATATGCAGAACATAGTTGATGAAAGTAATAATCACAGAAGAAAAATATATTATAGATATCATATTTATTTAGAAAACTTTAAAACAAAATAAAACTTTATTTCTTTTTTCAGATATCTAGACAACCGAGTATTTGTGTCTTTGGCAAATGGTGATATCTGTGTATATGTAAGAGATCACAGTAAGTATATTTTCTTTTATTCAGTTTCTAATTTTATATTCTTTTTATTTTATGTTACTCAAGAGCCTATTTAACCTCTATTCAGCCTCGGGAAATATATTGCAGTCATTTTAATCTCTAAAAAACATTAAAAATAGTCCTTATTAAATTGTATGTTATATTAGTTCTGTAAAATATATACAAACACACAGACTGTAGATATTTAAATGCTACTATTGAAAGTGTTATTGTGAATGAACAGGTGGAGGCTGGAACACAACAGATCCATATACAGTATCAGTAGGAACGGTTGCAACCCCTGTCTCAAGAATGCTTCCCATCGCTGGCAAGTTGTGGTGTGGGTGTCATAACTCCATCAAGATACTTAGTACATCTTCACTACATGTGGAGGTAAGTATTATCATCAGTGATGGGAAAAGTACAAAAAGAAAGTAATTGGTCTGAATTACAATTACCTAAGAGACATTTTACTTAATTACAATCACAAATTACTTTTTCAAAAAGTAATCAGTAAAATTACAATTACATTTACACTTACTTTACAAAATGGCAGTACCTAGAAATTCCTTGTTTTTGGTTTGTTTTGGGCACACGCCCAAATTATTAGTGAACAAACAAAATAGTATATTGCGACACAAGGGCGGAAAGGCACGTTTTCAAGACCCGTAAATGCCTTTACGGTCCGTGTGTTGCATGCTATTTTTTGCACGACGGTTACTTATATCAATTTAATTATATTAATTGTGATATTACCTGAAAATATTATGTATATACAGTCTTGAAGATTGGTGCTTATTTCAGAAAGGGATTCGCATTTGTTATTGTTTATGGCAACCGAATATTTATAAAGCAGGGAGACCTTGGTCATTATAGCCCGCAAATATGCGTTTGCGGGCAGTAAAGTAACTTTCCGCCCGTCGCCCCTAGCAACAAATAACTTTCCGCCCGTCGCCCCTAGCAACAAGATTGCATGTGGTAATGTCAAGTTACGATCCATGTAACCAAATTTCGTAAGTAACACTTACTAGCTAAGTCGTGCAAAAAAACATATCAATGAGAATATTTTCGGAAACATTGAGTAACTTTTTATTAATATTAACTCTAATTTGGATATTAGTTGCAAAAACAGTGTTGATGACGATATAGCAAACGAGAATTATACTAATACTAACGACTACTAAATTGTAACAATTACAATTTTATTTCCAGAAGTAAATTACAAGTAGAAGTTACATTTTTTTAAAAGTATTTTTTACAAGTAAATGGGACCAAAAAAGGAATTGTTACTGTAATCCGATTACTTTTACTCAATTACTTCCCATCACTGATTATCATGCTATAAATTATTCGTATTTGCTGTGCCACACAGTTCTGCAGATAATTCACTCTTGTACAACCGCATACAAAATTGTTATAAATGTTACATACAGCAATGTATTAAAAATGTTTACATGTGTGAAGATAATGTGTTTAATAAGTTTACAAACCTCTTTATCAAAAATACATGGGTTGATTTTTTAGTAGTGGCAACCATTTTATTTCTCCATACATAGCAAACGTACATGGTTCTAACTTTTATAGGCCTTCAATGTAATCACCATCATTGCGTATAACATGTTCCCCGCGATGCGTTAAGTCTTTGGAACCCGCTGGCACTGCCTAATCTGTTGATGGTGCGAAGAGAGTTTTCAACAACAACAACAACAACAACAGTGTTTGTGTCACAAAATAGTATATTGCGACACAAGGGCGGAAAGGCACGCTTACGGGTCGAGGAAACGATTGAAAACCCGAGGCGCCTGCGCCGAGGGTTCTCAAGTTTTCGAGACCCGTAAATACCTTTACGGCCCGAGTGTTGCATGCTATTTTTTGCACGACGGTTACTTATATCAATTTAATTATAATAATTGTGATATTAAAAGAAAATATTATGTATATACACTATTGGAGATGGATATTTTCAGAAAGTGATTCGCATTTGTTATTGTTTATGGCAACCGAATATTTATAAAGCAGGGAGGCCTTGGTCATTACAGCCCGCAAATAAGTGTTTGCGGGCGGTAAAGTAACTTTCCGCCCGTCGCCCCTAGCAACAAGTAACTTTCTGCCCATCGCCCCTAGCAACAAGATTGCGTGTGGTAATGTCAAGTTACGATCCATGTAAACAACTTTCGTAAGTAACACTTACTAGCTAAGGAGTGCAAAAATAACACTGCATGTTACAAAAACTGACTATAGACTATAGACTATAGACTTCATAATACAGTCGAGCCTCGATATCTCGAATCACTAGAGGATGCAAAAATAAATTTGAGTTATCAAAAATTCGAGTTGTAGAGATCACAAATATTGCTGTAATCCTAAAAACTACAGTATATTTAAATAGTATTTCCTTTTATTAAATGAAAACACTGACCTTAATAAAAGACAAACTTATTTCTTATTCTAATTAATGACGTAGTGTAATTAAAATTATAACAAAATGCTGTATTGTTTATGGAGGAACCACATTTTTTTGACTTTAGGAAGTCTGTCATTTTCTTCTGCTCAACTTTTCTCTCGGGCTTCTTCCACAAAATTTCCGAATACATTGGCATTTGAAGTGGTCCTGGAAGGTAGACCACACTTCGGGCTCTTGTGTAGCTGTAACTCTTTTTTTCCATTACAGCCATCACACTGGTTAACACAAAGCTACTACTGAATCTTCAAGGTTTTTCTTCCTTTTCACCCTAGCATTTTTGGACAATGAAACACCCCCATCTGAACCGTATCTGTGGAGAGTTTGTTATTGACGGACAGTAAAAATTGCCAAGGTCAGTGCATCAATTTTTTTGTTTTCCATTCATTGGTACACACGCCCAGTACCTGGTCAGCTAACAATACACAAAATAACCTGTTACAAGATCTAGGAAACTTTCTGTAGACTTTGCGCTGTATTCGTTTTCTTACCTTTTTGTTATTATTTTCGAGTTATAGAATTCATTTAAGTGTTAGAAATATAATTTAAGCTTTGAGCTATCGAAAAATTCGAGTTGTAGAAATTAGACTTAAAGAGACCAATACATAGGGTAATTATAGGAATTTTGTTCGGGAAATATAAATTACTTCGAAAAATCGAAAATTCGAGTAATAGAGGTTCGACTTATCGAGGTTCGACTGTACATGCCTAATTATATTAATTATAAATTAACCCCATTAATCCAAACTTTTGCCTATCTGAACAGGCATCGGTCCCAATTAGTTCAGTCTATCAGGTTCTGCTGTATCATTTACTTTCTGAAAATAAAGCATTATTAAAGTATGTAATTCAAAGGTTAAATTCTTATGTGAACTTTCTGTTCCTAGCATTCATTCCAAGTGAACTCTGATAACAGTCGAGCAGTAACATGCATGGCGCTGTCAGGTTTGGGTGTCTGGATTTCCCTTCAGAACTCTGCTGTCATCAGGCTGTTCCATGCAATGTCATATGATTCGCTGTGTGATGTAAATGTGGCTCCTGCTGTTACAAAAATGCTGGCCAGTGAGTATATTTTTACAATTTTGCAAGGGTATTTTGGATATTTTAGATCTACATAATACCAGTGACATTTTTCTTCATCAAAATGAGTAATCCCTTCACCTTTCTCTTAGATCATCTCTGCCTGATTCACATGCTTGATTCACAATTGCATATACGGTCAACTTCTGCACAACGAAGATCGATATAATAATAAATCCACATTCAGTGATGGTCCTAGAAAATTCCCTATCTTAATAATTAGGACTCGGAATTTGATGACCTAAAATTTCCTGATAAATTACCTATAAAATGACGTTCAATTTATAAAAATTAGGCCCGAAAAATTGAAAGATTACTTAGTATTTCAAAATATGTATTTAAAAAAAGGAATATACAATAGTATAATAATAATTCTGGGGTGCGCGGGCAAAGAGAGTTAAGTCCACTTTCTTGTTACTGAGAATTAGAGTGACTTAACACACTATACCAGCCCAACATAACTTTGGAGGTGGATAAATCAATGAGGCACACATCCATAACTACCGTACAATTTTGATTATGACCTACTGGACTTAACACAAATGTAGAGAACATTTTTATCTATAACTGTATGGACATATCTCAATTTTTTAGGATGGTGGACTTAACTCTCTTTGCCCGCGCACCCCGGAATTAATAATAAACAAAACACAAGATTTAAGTATTTTGTATTACACTTTTATTATTATGTTTTCTATTATTATTGTTTTGTGTACTATATTTATTAATGCATGCCTCTTACCTAAGGAATTTTGATACAGTATCGCTTTGTCTTTAAAAGTCCATTCTGAAGACAAAATAAGGAAAAAATGCAACAAAAGAATGAAAATTTCCAAAAAAAATTACCAGTAAAGAATACCGTAAAATGCCAAACTATGTAAAATAAAAGTAGGTTATTTTTGTTTGTTTTGAGGTGAGACGAATTTATACTACATCCTGCATTGTCTGTGATGTCTCAGAAAAAAATATGACATTTCATCAACTTCTGAGCCCTATTATTATAAATAATGTTAAATTTCACTCACTACAACTTTGAAACTATCTTAGGAACACCCTTTTATAACATTTTTTTTCATGTTCTGTTGCTATTGCAAACCAGTAGTTCAACCATGTGGATGAGAGTTTGTATCAGGTTAGTGTCCTTCCCACTGACCAATATTTGTTTTCTGGCGCCCTTATAACTGTTAGATCTACACTTCTTACAAAATATGTGATTTTCATTAGTAAATATTTAAACATTTTCCGGGTTTGGACCCCCGACCCCCAAAACCCCTGGCACTTTCGATTTTCCCCAAATTATTTCCTGGCTATGCCATTGAGAAGCCAGATTATGGTATGACGCCTGGAAAAATAAGAATTGTTTGGAAAAAACAAAACTCCATGATATATTTCCAGAAACTATATTTTACCCAGCGGTAAGGAGAATGCTTATATTCTACCAATCCATACCACTGGTAACTTGCACCTTAGAGCATTCCTTCAGCACACTGCATAGAGTGAAGACATGGATGAGAAGTTCTATTAGCAAGGACCGTCTGTCAAGCTTGTGCTTTCTTAGTGTCCACAGGTAATGGGTAAAGTCCCCTAGTTTCGAGGAAAAAGTGATTGACTTATTTGGAAAAAGAAAATAGATAAACATTAGCGTCAAACTCGTAGCCTAATGTGAGCATAATATAATTATTTTTCTCCTTTGTGTCTGGTTGGTGATATTAATTTGTTGTAAACAGTGGCGTGACTAGACCACTTGGGGTCCGAGGCGGATTTATTTTTGAGGCCCCTCCCCTCCCCCCCCCCCAGCAAAAGCTACCAACACGACTATTTTTCTATGGCTAGCCTTTTTGTCTTTCAGATCGTCTCCATGGGCTAATCCATACGAAAAAATAATACGCAGAATAAGGGAGCAAACTCATGTAGTATTTAATGTATTTATTTATTAAATACAAACATACATTAGTCCAGTAATATTAAGTTAACTGATTAGCAAAATACAAATATGTGCATAATTAAGAAGTAGGCCTAATGAAATGGGGAAAAAAGGTTATGTTTAAATATGACAAAAATTAAGACATGCTATATTTTTCATCAGTTAAATGATGCATTTCAGCGCAGTATCCAACTACGCATTTCCTAGTAACCTCTCGTGGCCGGAGACCAATACATTGGTAACTGGAGTCAACTTTTTTTTATTGGTAACACGTCAAATACGCTATATTTTTAATTTAATACAAAAATTCTGATGAGTAAAAAAAAAAAAGAGGTGGAACATTAATTTTTACATTAGGGTGGGGCATCACTGGGGGCCCCCATAGTAAGTGGGGCCCGGGGCGAACCGCCCCGCCCTAGGAACGCCACTGGTGGAGTGTCCAGACAAAAACGCATATATGATGTATGACTGTGTTTTTATTTAGCCAGTTTCAAAGTCAATTCCAACTTCATCTTCAGAAAGTATGTCAAAAGCAAACAATGGAGTATTTCTTCCAACTTACAATGTCCCCTAGAAAATATCATAAGAGCGCCCATGAGTCTGAATAATATTTTTCAGTGTGCAAGTATAAAGTACTAATGGTTACCACTCAAAGGGAGTCAGGAAGTTTAGAAACAAAATAGTGATCTTTTAAGATTTCAATTTTGATCAATTATTTTTTATTATTTGCATGTCTATTCCTTGAATTATGCTGGATCATACAGTATTCTGCATGCAGTCTTCCAGTATGTGGTATATACCAGCCCTTCAATGTAACAAAAACCCTAATATAACGATAAAAGATAAAAGATTTTAATGAAAGACTTGCTTCATTTTTAGGCTGTGATGACATCATCCGACAGCATAAGGCAGCATGCCTACGTGTAACATCAATTCTTGCCTGCAAAGATCTTCTGTGGATTGGGACAAGTGCTGGTGTTATTCTCACTATGCCATTGCCTCATATTGCACCAGCAACAACCAAGTTGTCCAGTACACCTAATGCCACAGGTACTGCGTAACATTAAGTCTTGAAGGATTCATCAGTTACATTTTTATAACCTCCCACCATTCACTTACCAATGCATTGAAGTTAAATAATTCTCACAACTAGCAATATTAGATATGAAAATATTATAGGAGAAAAATTCCTCCGACACTGGGACTTGAACCCAGGACCTTTGGCCATTCGCGCCAATGCTCTACCAACTGAGCTAAGCCAGAGTTCAATTCACAGCGCCAGATGGAACCTCTCTCCTATGATTGATTGCCCTAATGGTTAGATATGAAGTTAATTACATGTTGATAATTCAACTGAAACATTTGCCTATTTAAGGTTCTCTAGATAGATAAAAGTCATGAAAATCAATTATTTCTTAATCATACGCTACAGACGTTTATCTTCCCAGCAATGTATAATACTAAGCTTTTACTCAGTTCAATGAGTCCTACATATCCTATAAATATCTACATCATAAGAATATAAGAGAGAACTTATATTCATCTGGATTGTAATTATATGAATTAATACAAAAATAAAATGTCTAAAAACTATCCTAAAGTAACAAACAAAAGGAAAATAATTACTGATATAGTGAAGTAGTTCAGTGAACGATTGATATTTGTAGCAAATTTGAATATGGAAATTCCACACGAACTACAATATCCTTCTTAGGAATCTATCTTAGAACATGTTTCAGAGGACTTTACCCCCACCATTAGCTGATCAGTCAGAATTAGCTGATGGTGGAGAAGAAGTCCTCCAAAAATGTTCTTACAGTAAATATATCTGATTAGTAGAGTCTGTCTGAAATTTCTGTATTTACATTTTCTACGAACAAAATATGATAGAGTGATTGGTTTATTGGTCCCTAAGCATAACAGAACATGCAATGGATTTTATTACAGATTATGTACAGTCGGTCAAATAAAAAACGTCGGGCGGTATTTGATTAAGTATCACGAACGAGCATATGCGCATGTACAGGAAGACTTAAGGTTAGGTTCACACACGCCTCTTGTCTATCCATGTATTTTCTTGATTATTTAGTCAGTTTTGTTCCAAAACAAACATGTATAGAAGGCTGTGGCTATATGCCTCAAATCCGCCATATTCTTGGTTGCAAATTGTTATAATATTAATAATTAATAGATTCGCGAGGAATATGTTTATTCAAAGAGCATTTTTTAAAGATTTTATTTTATAATACCGGTACTTGTAGTGCAAAATCAATAACTTACGCTCAGCATCTGCAACCAATCTTAGCATCGAAATACGCGTCCGGCCAGATCAACGTTTGCTATGAAAACTTCCGGTCGCATTATAGTAACGTTCCCACCTCTGAGCTTCTTTTCATAAATATGGAACCTTCTCGCTGCTTCAGAGACCGAAAAATGCAGGTCAATTACAGCCCTAACCACACTTTCTCTCACGTTAGCATTTGTATGTGGCGATGACACAAAGCAAAATGAATTATGACAATGCATTAAGTTGAATATCGTGTGTTGCGATTTCCGCGATGTTCATTTTTTCCCTCCTTGTTCATATTTTCCCTCCTGCCGCATGGCCTCATATGTTCCGAAAATGACCTGTATTTTGTGTTTTTTATAGGAAACTTGTGAACTAATGCGTCAAAACTTTAATTTTAACAGCATACGAGTCCCGACGTTTTTTATTTGACCGACTGTACAATATTAATAACATACAATCAGTGATGGGAAAAGTACAAAAAGAAAGTAATTGGGCTGAATTACAATTACCTGAGAGACATTTTACTTAATTACAATTACAAATTACTTTTTTCAAAAAGTAATCAGTAAAATTACAATTACATTTACAATTACTTTACAAAATGGCAGTACCTAAAAATTCCTTCTTTTTGGTTTGTTATGGGTACAAGCCCAAATTATTAATGAACAAACAAAAAAACATATCAATGAGAATATTTTAAGAAATATTGAGTAACTTTTTGTTAATATTAACTCTAATTTGGATATTAGTTGCAAAAACAGTGATGATGACGATATAGCAAGGGTGAATGATACTAATACTAACGACTACTAAATTGTAACAATTACAATTTTATTTCCAGAAGTAAATTACAAGTAGAAATTACATTTTTTTAAAAGTATTGATTACAAGTAAATGGGACCAAAAAAGGAATTGTTACTGTAATCCGATTACTTTTACTCAATTACTTCCCATCACTGCATACAATTGAATAATTAGGACTGCAAAAGCAGTCACAAATTTCCTTGTCATAAAGTAATATTTTAAAATTAAAAAACTTCTGCAGCGCAATAAATGGGTGAGCAACCATCCGGCTAAACAGTTTTTCTTAAACATTTTTACAGGCATGCTGCTAATTATATTTGGCATTTATTGTATAATTGCATACCCATTGTGGGATAGCTGCTTAAAGTTTTACTTAATCTGTAACAGGGAATGTTGATCATATTTTAGCTTTGAGCGTTGTAGCAATCAATGAATGTCAGTTCTAGATTGTAGTTTACAAACATGGTTCATGAGACATGTTATTGGAACATACATAAAGGTTGATATTGAAAAATATGGCAAGTTTTGAATCTGAGAAGTGCCGGATTTTTTAACAGAAAATTACTACCTGTACAGCTGGCTGCGAAAAGAATGAACATCCTAAAATTTATAAGTTCCAGATTTAGAATTCTGTGCATGCTCGACTTGTCATCACCTACAAACACAAGATAGCACATTAGTAAACCACTGAAAATGCCTGTATTTTGTTTAAGAGTCTGATATTATTTTGTTATTACACCGAATGGAGAGTCAAATCTGGATACACTAGGTTATCTGAAGAATTAAGCAAGAATATAGTTGAGAAGTGGGGTACGCCGTAGTGTAGTGGTTGAGGCGCTGCACTACAAACCGGAAGGTCACGGGTTCGTTTCCTGATGAGGTCGTTGAGATTTTTCAATTGGCCTAATCCTTCTGGTGGCACTATGGTCCTGGGGTCGACTCAGCCTCTAACAGAAATGAGTACCAGGAGCAATCCTGGGGGTAAAGGCGCCCGGTGCGTAAGGCTGACAACCTTACCACCTTCATGTACCAAATGTCCAAAATCTGGGAGCCTCAACCTCCTGGAACCCTCTGGGCCTCCATGGCCTGTATAGGGATCACTTTACCTTTACCAGTTGAGAAGTATTAATTCTTCTGGAACTATTATGAATCCTATAGCCATGTATTTTGCTGGTCTTTAAGTTACAGGCTATTAGCAATCAAAGTGGTTACTGTCGTTAAATCACTACTCCGTGAAACAAGTGAGCGATACTGGCTTTACATTTGAGTCCTGGTCAATCCTAAAGATAAATTTTTATTACAAGTTTGTGGTCACATGATTTGCAAAGTTTGATTCATGTGGCAACATCTTTGAGAATAAGGGAAATCTTAAAAATAATCCTGCTTATAATCACTTCACATCTTTCTCATTCCTACCAAAGATGACTGACAAAGAAGGTCTGCCTTTCATATATCCTCCACCCACTCATCTCTTCTTACAGAGAGACATTTCATAGAAAAAATACTGCCCACAGGGAAGAATTCAGAGCCATGAAGCATGACAAAAGAATATTAGAAGGTGGCATACAAACAAAACTAATCACATGCAGGTCATATTGAAATTATTTTTGAAAGATTGATAACTTTTAGGGAGCATTCACACCGAAGTAGCATGCCACTTGCAACGTGCTACCTGGATGCATGCTGCAAGTTACTCATTTTAAATCCCAAAGAAACAAGTTCAAGTCTTCACACCAAAGTAGCGTGGCAATAGTGCAGCTCGCAGAGTGTGACATTCATTTCTTCAGATAGATCTGGACTTATTTCATGAGACGCTACTCAGGATGACGCATGCATACAGTTGCCTCTTCAGCTGTTTTCTAATTGTTAAGAACATTCAACACATATTCGCTTGTGTAGCGATAGATAATGGCAAAGATGTCATGAAAACTGCTAGAAAGAGAGCTATTTCACATACAATTTGTACATGCGTAGACTATACAATATGGCTATCGAAACTAGTAGGAAAAAAAACCTGGATTAAAATTGCTGAAACTATATCCTCTTTAGGTAAATTACATTACTTTAAATGCGTTTCTTAATTGTTCAAGTGAACTAATATATATTGTACGTTAAATTGCAGATCGCATTCGCTACTTCGGTATGAATGCAAAACTATGAACAACTAAACAACTAAAACAACTCGATGTGCAGCCTGCATCCAGGTAGTGCGATTCGCATGCTTCGGTGTGAATGCTCACTTAAACTAACAGTTTATTTTAAAAACACAATAATTTACAATGCTAAAATATAATACTGCACATAGCATTTAAATTTTGGTGCAGGGTTTTGACTAGTAATATTCATTCAGGTATGTTGAGCTCAAAAAAATCCATTTGTCTTTGCAATCTGAAGGGATTCTAGATGGGATGTTAGACACTTAAAAAATTCAAATTAGGCTGGTAAAAAGGCGTTTTAAAAGATGCAGAAAAGGCATGTAAATTAGGCACTAAAACCATCAAAGTAGGTACTGAAACCTTTACATCTGCATGCAAAAGGAGAAAAAAGGTCGAGAAATAATGCACACATTTTGATCTCTCTTTTACCAAATTGAAATAGTCTAAAACACTTAAATTATGCACTATTTAATCAAAATAACTTGACCTGATACATGTAGATTAACACCTAATATACCTAAACACTGTATGAATAATATTGTTAGTTTCATTGGTGCGCCGTACCACTTTCAACACTCAATACCTCTTGCCAATCATTAACAAACATTCATTGATTACACATACAACAAGATTTTCTTTCAAATTGTCCACTTTTATCCTGATCCTCCTATCAGAAAGGAAGTATAATAATAAACTGCTAGACAAATGTGATAGAAGCACTTCTACTTAAACCTTGTCATCATTTATGTTAATTTATAAAAGCATCTGACAGTGGGTGTAAGTAATGTAGGCCTACAACATGACATGCAAATTGCGTGTGTTTCAACCATTTTTATATAATTTTTCAATAAAATGCAGTTTTTTGTCTCGTGAAATCGGAAATAGGCATTTATAGGCATTATATGTTGAAATGGGCAAGAATAGGCAGATTTAACTTTATAAAAAAAGCTCTAAGGGTAGTGGATTGAACTTATATTGGCATTTTTTTATATCTATATCAGTTAAGAATAGGCATTTTGGCTAACATCTGGTCTCTAACTTAAAGATTGTTGAGATCGGGATTTGCACACGAACTTCACTTAATAGGTATATTTACCTCAGAATGCATTTCGATAGACAATTTCCACCATCATCAGCTGATCCAACTGCACTCTAGCTAGTGTGTTCAGCTAGAGCAGCTGATCAGCTGATGATGGTGGAAATTGTCCATCGAAATGCATCCTGAGGTAAATATACCTATTAAGTGAAGTTTGTGTGCAAATCCCGATCTCAACAATCTTTAAGTTTGAAATCACTTCACTGTGTATCTTCCCAACTCAAATTATAATATCTGGTCTCTACTTTTAAGTATGTACAATTTACAATTATAGATTTCTACACTACTATTGACTATTATATGCATTTCCAGGAGTTCCACATGGACATACGGGCCATGTACGATTCCTCACTTATGTGGAGACAGTTCCTGCACAGAACAATGATGGTTTAGTGATTCGTCCAAGTACACATCATCGCTATTCCTTAAAAAGCAAGCCCGAACTTCAGAGCTCAAGCAACTGCAACGTTAAGTTGTTGGTGATCTCGGGTGGTGATGGTTATGAAGACTTCCGAACCTCGGGCATGTCAGAGGTTGCAGGTAGAGAGGATTCTACAAACCACCTCCTTCTGTGGCATGTGTGAAGTGAAGTTTGTAGGAAAACTTTGTGGCTGTGTACCTGCTCAGCATAGAAATGTATCAATGATGAATGCGGACATCGTTACATCGTTATACATATCCACGTGATTATGTTTTGAAGACAACGATTAAACTGGTGACGACATAACAAAGTAATGTGTTACTTCTGACTCATTCGTTTTTAATGCTTAGCATTGAACGTGCCATTTTTATTTATTGTTGCATATTCCATATAACAGCTGACATTAAGAATTTGTTGTTCTGGTTTAGGCTTTCATGGCCGGCATCAATGCAGTAATCCTTCTCAGAGGTGATTAGCCATCCTGGCATTTTGTGAATAACTTTAGTCGGGGTCCTCAGAGGTTTGTGTGCAAAATGAAGAGATTCCATATGTTGCTTCTGGTTGACTCTTGGAAATGAAAAGCCTACATTGGATGCTTTTTACTCTCAAAATATTAATTTAAATTGAATTAAATACAGCAAAGTCTTGATTACCCACAGGTATATTATCCATGCAAGATTCTTCCTCCCTTTTTAACCCTTTGCTAGCAGAATGTGGATATAATTGGGTACAAGATTTTGAATTTCCTGCACTTAAATTTGAATTTCTCAGACTTTATTTCATCATAGAGAATGTTACATAGCTTCAAAAGAAGGCAAGTAACACTATGAGCAATACGGGAACATAAAGTGCAAAAAATATGAGATTATTGCACGTAATTCAAAATCTTGCTTCCGATTATATCTGTATTCCATTTGGAAGGGCTAAAATTTATATACTATTATGATTAATGAAAAGTTTGAGTATAACGAGCATTATGACAAATTTAGTAGCATTTTCAGCCTATTGAAATCACATTAGATTATATGTGTAACCCAATGTATAACATTGCCTGAAGCTATAGTATAGTAATTATTGTAACATTTGGATTACCTGTTTTTTCGATTATTCATGCTTGTCATGAAGATTAACATGGATAATCGGGAGTTTGCTGTACGGTATATTAAAATAAATAATCATGAACAAAATAAAATTAAATTTATATTTTTGGAAAGCAAATGTATTTCAGATTAATTACATATGAATAAAATATTATTAAGACTATTTGTAAGAATATGGGGTAAACTGTTATTGAGGTACCACTTCTTGTGAGCAGTGGCAGCTTTCAAGTAATAGCAGCAGACAGTAATTTCGTTGGTACTCCCTGATTTCTGAAAGCCTAGTCAGAGTTGTCAGCAAAATGTCAGGATATTCTACAAGAGACTAACTGTTATCAATCCTGAGAAGGATTATGACATTAAGAATGTTTGCACGCATTTACTTTCTAAATGAATGGATGTAAGATCTTGCATTTAATAACAGTGGCTAGATAATTGATACATCGCATCCATTCACCAATAACGATCTCAGTTGGTTACAGTAAAGGATGTACGTTGTATTTACATCCAAAGATAATGTTAAGTCATTTATATTAGAATAAAATATTGTTATGTCATTTGAAATGTATAATTCTTAAGAACTCTCTTAACCTTCTAAAGATTCCTTTGGGGCAAAATGCCGTCCTTAGTATAAGACATTGTCATTTTGTGTATTATTAGGCATTACATTAGAAACTAAATGAAACAATCAAACATTTTGGCAACAAGTACCGGTATTGTATTAGCATGATCATACATTATCACAAAATAGAGTAAGGTATCTAATAAATGTATTAAAAAATACTTCTCTGAAATTATACATTTATAATACTCAGGGAGGCCATTTTATGCGGAAACTTTTTTAACAGCATTGTCCCTGCTCACACTTTCCCCACTGTTGTGCTTGCACCGGCGGGGACCGTGTTCCGTTACTACCAGCAAATCAAGACTTTAGAAACAATACAAAATAGAATAACTCAACCAATTTATTATCAAAATAGGCCTACATGTAGAGGCTTATTACTCACCATTTACCGGTATTTGAGATACTGGATTTTGTAGGGATGGTACAGTCAGGATATTTACGAGAAAATCTTTCTCAATAAGAAACATTCCACCAAATAAATTCCCTGTTCAGCCGTATACATTTTCGATTATTGTCTTATGTAACACACGACAACAATAGACAAGCGTCTCACTACAACAAACTGAAGCAACTAACCGCTTGTATGCTTTGTACAATGCGATGCTAGCGCAGCAATGTGGCAGTGATGCAAGGTTTCCTCATAAAATGGACTCACTGTATTACTAGAGACACTAAATTATTAGGGGTACTCTTCCAGAAGAACATAATTATGCCACATTAAGTTCAAATATTTTATGATGCATAATTTTGCAGAATATAAAGTATTTCATAGTCATATTATATTTTTGTAGTTATGTATTTTTAAAGAAGTTAAATTAGTAAAAACACTTCAAACTTCACTATTTACTTAAATAGCAATCATTTCTAAGATCTTTGATTTTTTCCATTAGTTCAAGAGAGTTTTTTTATGCCAATGCTCTTAATCTTTGAATTTTTTTTATTAACCATTTAGCTAAATAATAAGTAGGTGTATTAATGTTATTAATAATAGGTCTTATTTTGTTTCTAATCTTCGGTGAACCATAATATTCTTCTTAATTTAGGACTATGACTTTTCAGGCTATATCTCTCCTCTAATATTATTACCTTGCTGTCCTTTAAGACCTTACCTACCGGTACATCCTTTATACACTATTTAGTGTGTGTCTCCAATTCTGTAAATTATTTTTTTCCCCTATAATTCTTGCATCCTATTTTTGTAATTCTCTTGTTCTGATTCAGTATAACAACAAGCTTTAGTATATACTACATCTTTGTTATTCAATAATCAGTTTTTGTGTGACTTTTTTAAAAGTATCGTTAAGTGAATAGTGAAGTTCAAAGTTTTATCAACATAATTTTCTTTTTAAAAAATATTTCATAATTAGCTAGTCAAGTTAGAGTGGTCACCATTTCATTTCAGGTTGGGAGCATCCTGTATGGTGGGCACAATTCGTTTGAACTTTATTTTTTTAATCACGATCGTTGTTGCAATATAAGTGTAGAAAATAAGAATAACACCTATAAACTTAAAATGTGACAAAATTGCTTAGTTTGAATGGAACGAAGATATTATGCAGAACATAGCTAACTAAGGCTGTTTAGGAATTCATTCTCCTCCCATTACTGCTTTTTCAATATTGAAAAGATAAACAAATACTTCCCCATTCAAAGAGTACAAACAACTTTGAATTATTTATATGCATTAAAGTTTTGCTGTAAATTTAAAATTCTGTGCTGACCGTCTGTTATCTGCTAGCAGTACAACATGCAGTGATGATGAGGTTGAAGAGGAAGGTGTGCAACACAGTGATCAACAGAGTTTGACTCTTGTGCAGGCAACACATGGCACTTAGTCTTCAAGATTTTCTTCTATCACAACAGCAATATGCCAGATTCCATTTTAAATTCATGTTGACTTTATTTTTTATTTTGAATTTTTCAAAAAACTAAAGTCCAGAACATTGTACACCTGTAAAATTTCAGTATAACAAAATTTCACTATAACAAATTCATTTCTGAGATCCCCTAAATTTCGTTTTACTGGTATTTTACTGTAGTTTTACGCAGCATTGTCAGATATTCTCATTGTACTACCGGCATTCACAGAGTAAAGATCCAAAAGATTAGTATGCTGTCTGGTCTGCCCTGGGAACTTCTATTAAGAACTGGTAGTTTGGCAGCACTGTGTGCGCATGATAGCTGAGCTTTCATTTATATATATTCCTTTCTTGCCTGCAAAACTTATACAGTGTTAACAAAGATAACCAAAGCGATATGACAGCATGGGCATTCTGGTGTTCTTGAGAATGCATGGCTCACTTCATGCATTAAATCATTTGAATGATTATTCAAATACTTTTTATACAATTCTTGATATCTCGAGAACTTTCAAGAATACAAATAATTCAGATTTTTTCACTCGAGAATTCCCATCATTGCTCTCAGCATTAAAAGTAAGCATTGATGTTGTAGGAACTAGCTAGTCTCATGACCTTAACAATTTCTTCTTGTATGTCGGAGAGGAGGAATTTCTTTTAGAAGGAGATTGAACAGTCTGGAAAACTGTAACATGGCACAAGATCTTACAATGTGTAACACATGTTCCTCTGAAAAGACAATCATAAGTAGGGCCCAGATGTTTATGACATATTTTCTTCCTGACTTTTATTTCAATCTCAGCACTGATTTAAAAAAAAAAAAAGAATGTTCCTGATACTTTTAGATATATTTTGTAGATTGTATATTGGCATATTTAAGTAATTTTTACAGTTTTGGTCATATTGTGCATGTTTTGCAATTTAAGGTCATATTTCAGTTACATTTATGGATATCATCTTATATTCAGAAGACTTAAATGGTTGATATTTGTTATATTTTTGTCTATATTCTAAAAACTACTAATTCTAGAAAGAGTTGCTGATATTTTGGTCTGAGTGTCAATTGAATGTGGCAAAGTCTTCCAAATTAACCTTTCAAAAAACCTCTATGAGATTCTGTTATCTGCTAACATTCCTCTCAATAAAGCAAACAATGTTTATTTTAAAATCTTCATGAAACATGACGTACCAGATTCTAGATGCATAAAGATTGATGAAAAATTATTTACCTTCTTGTTATCAAAGTGCATTGGAACAAATTAAAAGTCCTTTAGTAAGCAATAAGATTTGGGTGTCTATTGGTGAAACGTCGGATACTTGTAAGAGATCCGTTGTGAATGTTTTATTGGCATGCTCTTTGCTGACCATCCTGGCAATATTATTTTTACAGGATTCACAAGTTCTTGATGCAGTAAATCAATCTACAATTGTGATACCATGTTAAAATAGCATGTTTTAATATCCAAATAATGTTGACATATTGTGTGTTTCATTAAATATGTGTTTGTTTGGTCATAATGGTCTTTTGTGGTGCATATTTTGCTATTTTTAAGGTAATTTGTCATACATATTTCATCTTTTTTTAGCTCATAAACATTCGGGCCTTAGGCATAAGAATAAGGTAATTATGGAATGAAGCTAAATATTTCCAGATATGTGAGACATAAGCATTCTATGATGATGCCAACTCACCAAATCGATTCATCAATTGTCCATTCATTTAGCATGCTGTGATTTCACAGTTGACAGAATATTGACAACTTCGTTCTCACAAATATATCGATAAATTTCTAATCTCTCATGGGATTACCTATGATAAAACAATTATTAACTCAAAATTTATGTCTTGGCTTAGAGATGTAAAGTGTGCATCCCAGGTGAAAAATTAATTTGGTATAATTAAAACTATTAAATTCCTAGTCCATTAGTAAGAGTTCTCCTTTCAGACTTTTTCCCAAACTTCATTATAGAATTATTATAAAATCTTGTATATTAAAACTATTGTAAATATTTTGGTTGAGCGCTAGTGAAATTCAGGCTCTTTTGGTTGGCAACAATTTGTTTCAAAATAAATCAGTTTCAGACAGTTGAATATCACAGAAACAATTACTTAAAGATTGACCTATTTGTGAAGAAATGTATTTCTCTCTTGAAGTTATACAAAAGGAAATAACAGACTGATATTGCCAAATCCTTTGCTATGATAAGGAATTGTCAGACTTTAAATGAATGGGGAGAAATGAAGGTTGTAAGTAAGGTTTTGAACGTAACTAAATATTGTGTTGGCTTACGTGTGTGTATTGTCAGACTGCTGGTATCTAGTTTATGGACCAATTTTTTTTTCCGAAATAGTTATTTATCTTATTTTTATTTATAAATGATTGTAAAGAATGTAAAGATTGTAAAGAATGAAACATGCAATTGTCAAGCCCCTGTTTAAAAAAGGAGACAAAAATTTACCATCAAATTACAGGCCTATATCGCTCTTAACTTCATTTTCAAAAGTATTCGAAAAAGTTGTATATAACCACATAGTTTACTATCTTAATTTGAATAATATACTTACACCATCACAATTTGGTTTTAGAAGTGGCATGTCTACTGAAAATGCTACATTTAAACTCACCACAGAAATACTGGAAGCGCTAGATAAAAAGAAATATACGTTGGGAATTTTCTGTGACTTAGCTAAAGCATTCGACTGTATAAATCATGAACTATTAATTGAAAAATTGGAACATTATGGAATAGATAATTTAACACTGAATTGGTTCAAATCATACCTGTCTGAAAGAACTCAAAATGTGGTAATAAATGGAAACAAATCTAATCTAGGAGTAGTTAGAAGTGGAGTACCACAGGGATCAATACTAGGACCTTTGCTATTTTTAATTTTCATCAATGACTTGCCACATAACTTAAGTGACGAAACAAAGGTATTGCTTTTCGCGGATGACACTAGTGTTTTTGTAACAGGAAAATCCCAGGAACAACTGGCAAGAGTAGCTACAAAGGCTTTTCACGAATTAAATATATGGTTCCAAGCCAATAAAATGACGCTTAATATCGAAAAAACCCACTTTATTCAATTCAGAACAAAACAAAGATGTACCCAAAACCTTGTAATTAATTACCAAACACAAAGCATAGAAGAAATTAGTAATATCAAATTTTTAGGATTACAAATTGATCAACATCTCGACTGGAAGTCACATATTGAAATGATAATTCCAAAACTAAGTTCAGCATGCTTTACCTTAAGAGTCCTGAATCAGGTTTTAAAACAGGATGCCTTACGCATGGTGTATTTTGCAAATTTCCACTCGATAATGAAGTATGGAATCATATTCTGGGGTAACTCGACCCATAGGGATAAAATATTTAAGCTACAAAAGCAAGCAATTAGAATAATGTGTGGAAAGAAAAGGAGAGAATCATGCAAACCGCTCTTTGAAAAATTAAAAGTCCTCACTCTCACAGGGGAGTATATATACTCTGTTATGTGTTATATGGTAGACAATATTGAGAGATTCCAAACTAATAGCAGTGTTCATGAACATATTACTAGAAACAGGAATGATTTACATAGACCGGTTAATGCATTAAAACTTTTTCAGAATGGCGCTTATTACTCCGCAATACAGATATACAATAAGCTTCCAAACAACATTAAATTATTATGTATTCAAAGAAAAAGCAAATCCTTCAAAGGATCTCTCAAGAAATTTTTAATGACTCACACCTTCTACAATATGGATGAGTATTTCCAGTTTGAATAAGTTTATAGTGTAGTATATTATATATCATTATTTATTACTTGCTTGTATATTGTAATCTGACGTGTTCTATATCCTTGAGTCCCACTCAACACAGGATCTACAGAACGAGATAACTACATCTACATCTACAAGGTGGGGATACACGATAGTAGTAGAAGTAGGAATAATAGTATTTGTAATGGTTAAATTGAATGGATAATTATTAAAATGTATCGAAGGGAAGAGAACGACGACATGGGGATATCCTCTATAATCTATAACATGCTAGCACCATTTTCTTTACCTTAACGGGATCAGCTGGTAAAATGGAACTCTACATACTCAAAGAGAGTTATGTTAGACAATAAAAACAAATTAAGTAGACCAACAGCCGATGATGGGGTAACTCCCGAAACTAGTCCTGTGATTCTAATTCCAGACGTAAGTGGAGCACAAAGTGTTTTTATATTTCAACTATCTTAGTAATGTTAGACAATGTTTATAAATGAAAATAACATAAATATACTAGGTCATTTAAGACAACTTAGAGCATATTTTCTCTCCTGTTCCATTATTCTTTTAATATACAGCAAGTCTAGCATAATTGCTATTGATAACAGATTTGAAGACTAACTAGTAGTGTCACGAATACCATATTTTGATTTTTCATTAGGAAAATTTACCAAGTTTCAGTTTTATTACTTCCTCAGCCAGGTATAAAATAATGTACAAATCTCTGAAATACAAGCATGTCCCACCCCTTGAATTAAAGGATGATTGTTACTTGTCATCCTTCTTCATATGCAGACTGTGGAACAGATGTTCTTAACTGAAGGCACTATTGTAGGTCGGTGACCATAATTGCTGTTTGTTATGGAAAATCATGAGAACATTTTTAAATCCCATTTAAACCATACAACTCCTCACCCAAAACTCTTGGCACAAGCCACTTATGGTAAGTGGTTTTCTGTCGTTACAGTTTAATTACAAGATGGGACTATTGACTACATATTAGCAGTGATGGGAAGTAATTGAGTAAAAGTAATCAGATTACAGTAACAATTCCTTTTTTGTTCCCATTTACTTGTAATCAATACGTTTCAAAATGTAATTTCTACTTGTAATTTACTTCTGGAAATAAAATTGTAATTGTTACAATTTAGTAGTTGTTAGTATTAGTATCATTCTTTCTTGCTATATCGTCATCATTAGAGGTAATATTAATAAAAAGTTACTCAATGTTTCCAAAAATATTCTCATTGATATTATTATTTTTTTTTCTTTTTCATTAATAATTTGGGCTTGTGCCCAAAACAAACCAAAAACAATGAATTTTAAATTGTAAATGCAATTGTAATTTTACTGATTACTTTTTGAAAAAGTAATTAAGTAAAATGTCCCTCAGGTAATTACTTTCTTTTTGTACTTTTCCCATCACTGCATATTAGCATGTACATATATGGTAGCTCTGAAAACAATATCGAGGTGATACTCTTTCTCTATGTGTTATGCAGCATTTGAGAATGATGGACGCACAAGTATGAAATATTCACCACCAAAGATCGTCTAGATCCTGCTCCTGAGTTTCAATGACAATTATTACAAATCCCCCCTACAAAAAATGGAATTCTAAGGGGGTAAAATCTGATGACCATAGAGGCTATGCAGTGGAACCCTCATTTTCCAATACATCTATCGATTAAGGTAATCTTATAGGTCATTGACATAGTATAGAGGTGCTCATTCTTGGTGAAGCATGAATCTGCATGATGGTTGAGTAATTTCCAAGAATTTCTAGGCATGATGTTTATATTGCTGTTTTTACCATTTACATAGGCTATACATACACAATAGCATATTATGATATGAGTGCCATGAGTGTATACTATACTATACTATACTATCATTGGAGAATCGAGGAGGATGTTGAAAACACGAGCTAAAGGAAATGAATCCAATGAGATTGAAATTGTTAACTTGACCCAGCAAATATGATCATACTCCATGTCTGCAATAATAAATATATCTAAAGTTAGTGGGTTTGATATAATGATGCAACTGTGAGGTGAGGTAAGAAGGCGCTAAATTAGGTGGTGGAAATGTGACTGTCCACCATGAAAGTGTAAACAGGAAATGGATGAAAAAATGGTACCATTGAAAAAGTTATTAATTCATATGCTCTGAGTAATCCTAAATTTATCAAGCAACCAAGAATAATCTCACTATTCTTTGTGGTCCTGCAAAGGCTCTGAAAAATCAATATTTTGATATTCACTCATTCATTATCTTTAATATTTCCCTTAGACAATTATTTATATAATTTTCATCACAACTTATATTGTAATGTAATATACATAAGAAGTACGGTAATTTGTAATTATTTTTAGTGTACGATAAACACTTTCCATTGTAAACTGTTATTATCAAAGGAAGAAGCAAACAACGTTTGAGAATTGCCATTAGTTTATTTAAATACAATACTGTGGTAGCTTTCATTAACCTGTAAACCAACTGAGGTCAGTATTACATATTACAGAAATATTCTTATTGATGACTGTCAGCAGCAACACCAATTATTTTTGTTAGGTGGTATGAGTGCTGTAAAAACGGTTTCAGTCATAAAACCATTAGGTTGCTGCAGTTGAATGTAATTATGGTACATATATATATAGCCTATATATCTATAAAGTTTTATATTTTCATAAGTATATTGCTGATCATTTTGATTAATGTCATTAATGTAATACTGAAATTATTTATTGAATATTTTATGTTGGCGACAGTGAAATATTTATGTGTTGTATACATAAAGGATATGTTAATGTTGACAGACACATAAAGCAACCTTCGTGCTATTCATTGTGGACAATAAATGAATTTTCATTGAGTTCTTTCTTCAAATTTGTAATTCATGATTCCCTTTAGAAATACCATGTAGGTGAGTCAAAATTTTAAAATGAGGATGATAGAATAGAATAAATTTTATTTAGTGCATCTGAACATAAACATATCCAGTTGTAAGGGGATAAAATCGTGGAACCCACTGATCTATATATAGATTTTATTTTTGAAGTTTCCCATTCGTGCAAAGCAATTGCAATTGATTGCATTAATTGCTTTTATATTACCTTGAAAGTTCCCTTTTGCATTGTCTTAATATTGTTGATATCTTACAAAGAGGCCCAGTACTGAATTGTTCCCTTACCCTTGTCTCTCCATGTCCTCGGTGTCATATCTTTAAATCCCTATGCCTATGGGCAATGCCTTGTAAGACCCTTGAGGAAGTTTCTTTACAGTTCAAAGTGTTGGTATGCTTATATTAGTACAGTTATGGGATATGTGGGAACCCCGATGAAAAATAATACCGTGATGATATCATACAATATTTTTATTTATTTACTGCTGATCAACAGATTAACTCATACAAATCTAACAACAAATTTTTCTCTTCTATGTTTTTAAAAAGTATGTATACTACACACTAATTACAATTAATATTTCATAAATATCCTTTTCCAATACTTAAAAAATCTGAAATCATTAAGTTTTATCTTTGCATTTCTTAGAAATGCACACTTCAACAATGAGACAATTTTCTGTCAGCTTCTTTGACATTCATGTACACATTCCAAATCAAACAATAAGACAATTTCCTGTTAGAAATATTGCAAACCATATGGTCTGGTTGCTTGGTTTTATGGTTCTTTAACAATGGGGTGTACTGCAACTTGGCCTATGTCTGTCCCATGTGCCAGAATTTTGTCCTGCAGGAGTTCTTTTATATGCCTGAAATCCACATACAGGGGACTGACCAGGGTGACCAACCATCCCACAAAATGCAGGACGTCCTGCATTTTAAGGTATTTTGTAAATGTCTGATGCAGGACATCATTTGTCCTGCAATTGTTTTGTTTTCTATCTGAATGAATTTTCATGTTATTGTCGTTGGTACAGTACAAATTTTCACATTACTCAACTGTCCTGCCATGTAGCTTCTACTAAACAATTAAATATAGCGTAACCATTGCCAACAGTATGGCCTTTGAAAGTGCAAATAAGTAGGTTATAGCATCTTTGGAGAAACATTTTGAATGTAAGTTATATTCCAACTTATGTTGAGGTTTTCAGTATTTCTACACTTAGTAGTTACTGTATATCTAGAGGTTGAAATTTAGAACAAATGTTGCTAGAAAGTATTTCATATAACTGATAAAACTAAGAAGTCCCACAAATAATTAAAAAATTGTGATCACATTTAAAATTCCAATTAAAAAACTTGTGATAACATTTAGGCTGTAAGATATTCAATATTCATTTTATTATTTCAGAGTTTGTTGACTTTTGTATGTTTTCATTTAGATTAAGGGTCTTCAACCAACAGATTGGAAAATAAATTGTACATGTAATGTAATGTAATGTACATGAAATGCATTTTTCTATGTTAATAATCCAGTAAGAGTAGGTCTACTCTTGGTAAAAAAAGAGAACAGTTGGCAACACTTTCGAAAATGTTAAAATGTTAATCGTTTCAAAGCTTCACCTAAAAATGTACCTGTCCCCCAAAATTGTGGAATGTCCCCCTTTTTCTACTGTCTTGTCCCTCATTCCTTCCTTCAACAGTTGGTCACCCTTGGACTGACACATGCATGCACACATAAAAGCCATCAATTTGAGCTGGGATCGAATCTGCAACTTCGGGCAGAGAAAGCAAGCATCATACAGGCTGCCCACCATATGGTCTGGACTGTACAAATACAGTATTTTGCCCTAAAATTGTTTATCCAGTTACTGGACCATAAGCATTAAGTATGGGCCTAGTGAAACTCTGTATCAGCATTAATGTATGACCGCATGAGTAGGAGAAATGATTTTGAGTTCCCTGCGGCTTTTTCCCCTGAATACATAAACAGTGGGTTCATTTTAATAGCTTTCTGTTTCCATAAAGATCTGTTTTATTGTAATAAACTACAAATTATAGCATGTAATAAAAGACAAATTTTCATAGTTCTTGCATATGGTTTATAGTCACCATTACTTACTATCTAATTAAAAAAAAATTCTTTTAGGCTTGAAGCCTCAAAGAATGTTCCCATGATGCTGGCAGCATTACCCCCTTGAATGGCTATATTAATATGCTGCCTCTGACGATCTATAGAGAGGGAATCTTCAGTAGCAAATTCCAGCCTTCTTCAAATATCTGATATTAGTTACCATATTTCGCTCCCACACTACATGGCCCCCATTGTCTCAACAGCAAATGACATAGAATAATAGTTATCAGCAAAATCTCTTGATATTTTTATGTTTCAAACAGTCGGCTAAGTTTGTTTGCATTGGAACCAGCGGAAAATTGTGAGGGAGTCAGCTTGTGAAAACAAGTTACATCCCATTACAGGTATTTCCCTGAATCCACGGAATTAATAATCTATCGGGTTTTGCCACCTTACCTACTGATACCCACAGGTTCCAGGATTCCTGGGACACCTACTGAAGTAGGGCTCTTTTGTTAAGATCATTCAACATGAAATACTTTGAAAATTGTTCTTGCGACAGCTTCAGCCATGTCCAAAACAGTCAACTATTGCTTTGCACAAGCATTAAGTAGATGGCAAACTTTACAGCCAAATCTTAAGGCTCCTGATTTCTTGAAAGACACATTGTCCATTAACGTTTCTAAATGTTGTGATGGAAAAACTTGATGCCAGGAACCCGATTCCTTTTCTTGAAGAGCATGTTTGATATCAATATCAGATATAGAAGACTCAATTAAGGACTAAGAAATTTGCAAGCTACTAATGTTATCCCAAATTCTATTTCGACCCTAGAGTGGGCTGAAGGATCATGATGACCAGTTAAATTTGTCCATTGCATCAACACATAGGCCTATGACAAATGAATGACTGCAATTTAATCACCGTTAAAAGAAAGTTTGGCTTGACAAAATCAGAGACACCAAATGCAGAAGCCAGGAAAGTAAGCAGATCTCACAGCAGCAGCGTCGCCAGGAATTTTATTAAGGGGGGGGGGGCAAAATCAATTTCGGACCTCAATTTCAAATGATTAGGCTAAACACATTAATATTCACTTAGTTAACCGGATCGTTATTTTGAACCCAAGCTGAATTCAACGAGGCTACAAAGTTTTTTAAGTTAACAGAATACGCTCTTTTGAGCAATGGCCTTGGTGAGATATTATTATAAATACATAGGCCTATTATAGTTATAATTAGTTAATACTTGCTAAACTAATTATAAAGTAATTCTATTTTTTTTTATTCTCCATGCTACAACTGTAGGTTGACAAAGAGTACCACAAATAAATGAATCCATAAGGCAATCCAGAGGGGGGCAGTTGCCCCCCCCTTGCCCCCCCCCCCCATGCCGACACCCATGTTTCACAGATAGCAGAAGTTTTGGATACCAAGTCCACCAAATTGAATTAGACATCTTTCGGGATGTAAGCTGTGATGAATGGTGTATTTTAATCCCAGCTGTGGGGAACTGCTTCAGTGGTTACTGTAGGCCTACTTTATACCTAACTTATAATTCTGAAAATGGCACCTATAAACCAACAGTACAAAGTTTTATTATGAAGTAGGCTGTGCATAAATTATTTTTACAGTTATTATTATTATACTAAACCAAACTCTGTGGTGCTACATCCGTATTGGGACTAGGCCTACCAACTGACTGCTGCGACATCTACCATAGACAGGGTTGGGTGCATGCGGTCAGCATGCTGACACCCATGGCCGTTAATGGTGGTTTCCATGACCAGAGCCACTACTTTTCTATCAAGTAGCTCCTTAGTTTGTATCATGAGGTTGAGTGCACCCCATTCCAGACCCCCTCCCTGCCTCAGAAAAATCCGAGGAGGTGCCAGGGACTGAACCCGGGCCTACTGAGCATTTATTATTATTATTATTATTATTATTATTATTATTATTATTATTATTATTATTATTATTATATCTATTCATTTCCCTCAGATGTTTGATTGATGTTGAAGAAATGTCGACCTATGCCAAAACATCTTCACTTCTCTTGAAATTTGCAGACAATTATAATAGTATGGTGGTATTCAGAATGACAGCTTTCTGCATCCTTCTAAACTAAAAGGGCTAGCCTATATATTCCAGTTTTTATGTTATTTTCTAAGATATGAATCCTGCAGTTAAAATTAAAATAATAATAATAATAATTATTATTATTATTTATTCATTCCACTGATTTTACAGGTATTAAAACGATTATTATTATTATTATTATTATTATTATTATTATTATTATTATTATTATTATTATTATTATTATTATTATAATCATCATCATCAACAACAACACCATCATTATTATTATTATTGTTGTTGTTGTTGTTCACATTGGGTTTGTTTTATAGACAAGTATATTTAGAAACTTTATTTTTTAACGTTTAAGGTAGGCAACTGCTCCACTATAAAACCTATTTACACCCTATTTTGAGAACAAAGGCGTTTTATATTTGAGAACATGACAATTATTATTGCAGTGGGCAATCGCTTGAGACCAAAATTTCTTCGGATATTGCGGTATATTCCTTACGGTTGGCAACGGTGAAAAGTTAAATACTCTACTATCGTATAAAATGACAAAATTAATATAGCAACTTTCACGAGAAGATACCAATGGTCTCAGATAACTGTATGCATGTGATAGAAAGAAAGAAGAAAATTTAATGTTTGCATTTGATTGCCGGTGATTGAAGTCCAGATTAGGTATTTCGATTTTCAAAGTTTCCAATTCTGACGAAAATGAAGTGTTGTGTTCCAGTATTCAAAATACAAGTCTTGACAATATAGGGACAAGATAATAAGCTTTAGCACTGTTGGACAATATTATACAATGCTAATGTTTTCAATTAAAATAATGTAACCATTTTCTTGTGCGAAATAATATCTAGCGTGTGTATATGAACAAAAAGTATTGGCAGTACTTACTCACAGGCGTACGCCCGCACATTTCAAACGGTAGTGAACTCATGTACTGGTATCAGAAATGCAAAAGGATCAAACCAAGACGAGCAAATGTAGAAATACAATTCGCAAACAAACTCAAGATGTACGAGAAGTACTTAATACAGAAGAATATAGGTTTTCTCCACTAAACCAGCAAGATTCAGAAAATATAAGCAATTGTGTTGTCCAAAATCTACAGGAAAATATTGCAAAATGCCTCATGAAAACACAAGAAGAAAAGCAGAGGGTTCTTTCCTTTATCGAACATCAAGAGAATACGATACAGGAATCTCATAAACTTCAAGAGGCAAGAAATAGAAACATTTTTGAGTCCATGCATCAGAATGCAGAATTAAGCCAAAAGGTTCAATCTCTGTACAAAGTTTTGCAGGATATCCAATCAAGGTAACTTTATATATTTTCCCTAATTTCATAGTTACATTTTGTCATAGGTGTTTACCTCTGTCTTACCATTCTATTATAGCATAGTGTGTGAAAGCAATGCTCTACTTGTCCTTGCCAAAGCTATAGACCTAGGGTATTTATTTATTTACTTAAATATTTTCCCACTATCAAGAAATTTTAGAAAGTCAATTATAAAATATATTTTCATTTACTGATGTGAATCTGTTTGGGAATACTTTTGTTGATGACTGGCAATGTTTATTTGTGGAAAATGTTGGAAACAGCTTATTTTTAGATTGATATGTTCTTCCCAATCCTCCAAATCAATTTGTTTGTAAAGTACATTAAATACAAGTAAAATCAGAAAATATGTGTCTGCTTTTATAACCTAAAAGTACAATATAATACCAACACTCATGAGAACTGACTGCCGGAACACTAGAATGGTGAGTCATAAAATGCTGGAGGGAATAGTATGTAAAAGTATGCCTAAAAACAAAGTGTCAGAAATTGACAATGTCAATATTTAACCTTACCTAACCCCATAATGATGTGTTGTAAGGCAGGTGTAAAAAACGTTGGTTTGGAAACATAGTGGAAAAATTGTGTTTCTGAGGCAGCCAAGGAGAGTGATGGAAGACCTATGACCCACATAATAGCTAAATGAACTTGCAATGTATCCACACACCAGTCATGAATGAAAATAATCCCATCTATTTCTTTAGATAATTTATTTTGGTAAAATGGCAATGTAAGGGGACCAATTTCTAAAACCAACTTTGTGTTCATAAAACACCTAATATCACCATTTTTTATTATAGATAGTTCTGTGAAGAGGAGATCTTGACTCGATTAATGATTTGGTCCAACCCATCCACCCTAAATGATACACTTTCTTTTATAACACGATCTAGCAAAAACTAGCATCAATTCCACCATATTTCTGTCTCCGTACGATGAAGAAACTCGTGACTGGACGTTAGAGGTGTGACATCACACCACCAGAGAACCTAGAATTCTGGGTAAACATGTTCAGTACACGACAAACCTTATTGTGGGAGATATAATATGGCACATTTACAAAATGGGAGAATTAAGAATGCCCTACTAAACTAATATCACTGTTCTTAACCTAACAGAACCTGTCACTAACGCTAATATCACCGATCCTAACCCAACTGACACTAAACTATAATTTCGGGAGAATTCAGAACACCCTACTAAATTAATATCACTGTTCATAACCTAACAGAACCTGTCACTAATACTAATATCAACATTCCTAACCTAAATGCCACTAAACTAGAATCTCGGGAGAATTCAGAATGCCTCACTGTTCATAACCTTACAGAAACTGACACTAATCACTAATAGCAATGTACAATGAAGTTGGTCAACCTGCTTTGCTGAAAAACAAAAAAACAAAAATCACTCATTTGTGGAAACCTACACATTGTGAGATGGGTTCCCCATCATTGCGACTTTGCCTTTATTTTCTTTCCATATAGCCATAGTGATACTTTATTTTGCAGAAGTAATAAACAGAAAAAAATGAATTAGGCCTATTGGAACTCCTTCACAATAAGGTAGTCAGCTAACAATGAGGTATGCTCCACCACTACAGTCCGTGTCCCTCCTTTCTGCAGAAAACAAAAGAGGAACGATTGTCTCAGTGGTAAAATTTCCCATTGCAGGAAGAGGTGCAATATGGCACATAACAAACCCCGCACTATTTAGTATAGTGTTGCTAAACCAATATAACTATTCCTAACCTAACATAACCCATCACTGGAACTACATGTCACTGACCAAGAATTTGGTTGTCACTACTTATCTTAATGTAGAAACTTTTTTATTTTCCACACCTTTCGTAAAACAATACATGGGACCTAACAAACCCCACGCTATTCAGTATACTGGTTCTAAACTAATATAACTGTTCCTAATCTATTGTAACCTATCAATATTACTACCTGTCACTGACCTAGAATTTAGCTGTCACTACATACCTTAATACAGAAGCTTTTTTACCCTTCCACACCTTTCATAAAACATTGTTACACTAAGAAGCCTTTGTTTGTAATAATTTCTTAAGGTACTGATATTGATTTTATTCGTCATCCTGAATTGACCATTGTATTATCCCATACGAAATAACACACCAGTGCGGCATATCGTTTATAATTCATAGACTACTCGACCATCTGCTGAGTTCAATTGGCATCAGGGTGTAGTGATGGGGATTTATTGGTAAAAATAAATAAATAGGCCTATTTACATAATTTATGGTTATAAATTTTTTTTAAAAAAGGTTATTAATAAAAATATATATCCTGCTGGTTCCAGCTATAGACTTAAAAAAATAAAAGGCTAGTAGAAAGTAAAATGCACTAGCACATTTACTGAAAAGTATGTTCTTTTTTATTGCAACTAATGAGCTATGCTTAATTGAATATCACTGAAGAGAAATGTACTCAGAAACTTGTAACTAAAATATATTTTTTCTTACAAACAAACAAACAAAAAAACAAACAAACAAACAAAAACAAACAAACAAACAAAAACAAAAAGTAGATTGCATGGCATAAAATTGTTACCGGTATGTAAAAGTACTATTTATAATTATTGGATAGTTTTATAATGGATGTTGTATACTTTGAAACATTTTCTTAACACTTTTACAGCTTAATTTTAAATAATTTATAGCGTACCCACACTGGAAATTTTGCCACTACACCACTGATTGGCATGTAGTCATGTTTGTAATATTGGCGACATTATACACTTGGTCCCACTCGGTATGGCTTGGCTGAGATGGCCATCACCTAATTCTGAAGTTTAGCAGAATTATTTTACACAAATAGGGCCATGTTGATAAATGTTTATGAATCTAATTTAATTTAATTTTTCATCAGAATACAGGCCAGCCATTCAACTCCAGTATTCTGTTCCCCATGGTATATGGCCACCTGCATGGTCTAATGGCTTGCATTGCTGACTATGAATCTGTAGGTCTGGGTTCGATCCCAATACCACCTCAGATTTTTCTGGAGTAGGGAGGTCTCAACAGGATGCACTCAGCCCTGTGAAACCAATCAGGGAGCTACTTTATAAAGATGTAGTGGCTCTAGTCTCAGAAACTATCAATAACTGCCTGGGAATCAGCATGCTGACCAATGCCTACCACTCATTCTACCAGACTTTTTATGCTTCCCAAACATATGTTTGGTCTAAATCAATCTTAAGCTAAGTTGCAGGTGTGAACATTTTAATCATTAAGCTATAGATATTTTTCAAATTTTTTATGCAGTGGTTTTTGTTTGTTTGTATTTTTTGTTTTATTTTGACACATGTAATGGTATTTAGTGATTGCAAGGATTTATCTATATTTACAGTGTGTTTCATTGATGTTTATGCAGTTCATAAACAAGGAGTTGAGCAAAATATTTACTTTCTTAGCCTTGGAACAGGCTGAAGAAGAAGTCCAACTTATGTTTATTCTCTTTTTTTATAATAAATCATATATTTAAAAACCATACCATCATAAATTAATATAAGTTTTCATATATTTGTAGTTATATTCATACAGAGTAAGCAGAACTAGGGCCTCTGTTGTGAAAGGCAATTGAATGCAAGAAGTAGAATTAAAAAATGTACACTTTGATCACTGGGCAAATATGAAGTTATGCCAAAAATTAAGCAAATCAGCTAGTGAAACCTTTCAGATGTCAATCAAGTGTACAGTGATAAAACCTTAAGATTCAGTGCCATTTTTAAGTAGCATAAACGTTTTCTAAGGGGGAGAAACATTTGGAGTATGATGTGCAAACTGGTTAGCCAACAGCAATACGAACTGAAGCCAAGATCAAAGAAGTTGTAACAGTAGTGCATGCTAACCGGCCTGATCAGTAAACACTCTCACAGAAGCTATAGGGATAGCCATGGTACATTTTTCAAAATTCTGTCTGATGACACCTCCTGTGAAGTCCAATTGTACTAATATTTGAACTTTTCATAAACTTTTTAAGGAATATAATATGAGATATCGGTGTAACTCAAAATTTAACTTGCCTCAATATAGACTTCAAAAGACACACTTGGGACTAAAACATTATAACATTTTACCAGATAACTTTAAAACCTTACTTCTTAATAAGTTTAAAAGAAAACCTTGTGAAGAATCCATTTTACTCTTTAGTAGAATTTATAAAACCAAATTGAAATAATATTCCTGTATAATTTGTATTGTACAATTGCATCAGTGGCATATTTAGGTGTAGGTCCAAGCCTGGGTGGAAAATTTTTGTGGGCGGCACAGATTTCGACTATACTCGATGTTACAACATAAAAAAATGTATTTTCACAATATCACTTACAAGTAATTGTACAAGATGTCATGTCGAAACTTACCCTGAAATTTTTCACACAGATAGAACTTCATTACAGATAGACACATGCAAAGAATTAGTTGCTCATATGAACTACTCGTAGTAGTAGGTGAAAATTAATTGTGAATTCAAAATATTGAGTAGCCTCTTAGGAGAGGGTGGTGACTTGAGCCTTCCCCGCCCAACACGCCAAGAATCGGCTGTCACAGTCGCAGTCACTTCCCATATAGACCTATGTGTAGTCTGTCTTACCCCTCCCTTTTCGTCTCATTAGGTGAGCGAATAATATTATAATAATACTCCTCTCTTATAGATGTTTGTCTTCCAGTGAGTCTCCTGAAGTAATTACAGTAGTATCTGTTTAAGTGTTTAGAATTAGTAAAGTAAATCTCGTGTGCTGTTAAATTGGTTAAATTATATTTCATTTTACTTTGGCCTATATTGATGAGTACAATACGTAGTATGTTAGTGTGACTTCTTAATACCTGAAGAGTTTTGTATAGACAATAAATGTCAACATTGTTAATGTTGTGGTTCTCTGTGCATGGCAAAACATCTTTGTTTTAATCATGCAAATTGAGTGGTTACACATCTAGCCTATAACACCCACACATTCATATAGAACCCCTCAATGTCTTACAGATTAAGTAGTTTCAAAATGTGGAAATGGTAAGTAGTGATTATATAAAAATGAACTGTTATTACATTCAACGAGTAAAGACGTACTGCTCCTTTCACTACCTCACACACAGTGTAGCATATGTTCCCACTTCCCAGCATGCAGGCTACTCAAGCAAGCTCTACAAGTGCCTACCGTTGTTTGTTTATGGAACAATACAAACAAGTTTTCATCCACTTACAGTTCCTATGAGCAGCTAATTTTTTGTAAGTGTTCATCTGTAACGAAGGCCAGTCGATGTGCAAAATTTGAGGGTAGGTTTCGACATGTCAACCCATACAATTCCCTTGTTAGACTCACCATTCTGAAGCAAAGATATATTTTCATTTCTTACTAGCTTAAATGGCCCGGCGTCGCCCAGGTTTTGTATTTTGTAATATGAAATTAACTTATGGAGGACTTTCAATGTTGAAACTCTAGGTCCTTATATAATATGTATGTAGAATTCGAAATGAAGAAGAACGACATATGGCACTCAGACTATTCCCTCAGAAAATGCTAGATATAGCTTTTTATGGCTCATAGAGGATGTTGAATGTTGCATTCCATTGCTTCTACACACCATGCCTGGAGGAGTGCAAATAAGAAGAAAAAGAAATTCCGGTTACATAAAATTGTATTGTCTTGACAGAAAATTGTATTTCTCACTCTCATATTACCATACAACCGTTTCGGGGCTGAAGTAAAAAATAAATTCAATATCACTTTCATACTTTCCTTCCCAAAAACCTGGGACATAATATACTGCGCGCGTAGGACTGAAAATGTTCCATCCCATTTTGTCTTCTTTTAGATTCTTAGGGCCTCTGATAAACATCCCTAGGCCTATTTCTCAACTAATACAAAGCCTACAGCTATGAGTGACGTATCAGTGGATAGGATTTGTTACCGACTTCCGATATAGCATAGGCCCTACTCACTGGCACACACTTAAGTTGTCCCTGCAATACGACCGCTTATTCTACATCAAAATGTGAAGTGAGAAAATGGTATTTTCCATGTCGAGGGTAGAGAAAGTTATGTGACTGCTTTATTTTCGAGGATTTTATTCTTCAAGAATTATTTTCACAAATGTATTAATTACATCGATTGTTAAAGCCCAGTATTATAATATAGTTTCCAAAGCCCTATGTGAACACCGTAAACAATACTTTCGTTATGTAAACAATTGACAGCAGAACTCTCTAACTGTGCCTTATTTCACATTTCCAACTTTTCCCGTGGATTTTCCAAAAATTTTCTTTCATACAAACCTTGTTCTGACAATTATTGCAAAATTATTAGAGAAATGCATAAAAAATAGACTAACAAACTTTTTAGAAAAAAATAAACTATTAGCGGAATCACAATTTGGTTTTAGGAATAATATGAGTACAGATGATGCTATAATGGCCGTTACATCCACAATTATTAAAGCAGTAGATGAAGGAAAAAAATGCTTAGGTGTTTTTCTGAACCTAAGAAAGGCCTTTGACACTATAAGTCACAACATTTTGCTAAATAAATTAGAAAATATTGGTGTTAGAGGTATTGCCTTAGACCTATTTCGATCATATTTATCAAATAGATACCAAATCACTAAAGTTAACAACGAAAAAAGTGAAAACGTAGTGCTAAATATCGGCGTCCCACAAGGAATTGTGTTAGGTCCTTTGCTCTTCTTAATATATATCAATGATCTTCTTAAATTAGATATAAATCTCATCAAAGGCAATGTCTATTCCTTCGCTGATGACACAGTAATCATATTTTCTGGAAACAGTTGGGAGCACGTTTTTAGTAATGCTAACATTGGAACAAACAAAATAAAAAAATGGCTCGATGAAAACCTTCTATCTTTAAACATTGATAAAACAACATATTTACCATTTTCACTAATCTCTAAAGGACTTTCCTCGATAAATGCACAACACAATATAATCTTACATGAAATCTCTTGTTCTATCCCTTTTAATTATAAATGTCCAAAATTAAGTTCATCAACACAAGTAAAATACTTAGGTGTTATCATTGATCAAAATTTACGGTGGGAAAAACATGTTCAATATCTGTGTCTTAAACTACGGAAAACTATATATAAATTTGTTATATTAAGAAACATTATGCCACAGAGTACTTTAAGACTAATATATCTAAGTTTAGTCCAATCAGTTATACAATATGGAATAATAGGATGGGGTGGGATATGTCAGACTGCACTTCGCCCATTGTCGTTGTTGCAGAAAAGAATAATCAAGATATGTTTAAAAAAATCAATGGACTATCCATCTAAAGTTTATATAAAGATTTTGACGTATTGAATATTAAACAATTATACTCCTACACTTTATTAAATTATTTCCATAAACATCAAGAAAAGTTCATAACACGAAATCACTACTATAATACAAGGAGGTATAATATCTCTTGTCCTCTTTTCGAACCAAAGTGTGCTACAGAAGTAGGTCTAAGGCATAGTATAAATTTCGGACCAAGGCTGTACAACAATTTTACTAGAAGAAACCCTGATATGATACCACTAAACAATAAATTGTTTAAAAAAAGAGTACTCGATTTGATTAAATCTAACTTGTAATTGTACTTTTACCACTTTTTATGTTAATCATTCTCAACTGTAAATTTTTAACATTTTGGGTATTTTGTTTGTAACTCTGTTATGTTACTGTAATTTATTTTTTCGTATCTTTGTTCATGCATTTATTTCATATAAGCAATCTGATTTATTTTTATTCTTATTTTTTACCTAAAACTATAATATGTATGTTTTTTGTTATTTTTATATAATTTTCAAAATATAATTTTTGTATGACTGAACTGACCCCGAACACGAGCTATGCTCATGCGGGGCAAATAATACTCTTTTCAAATTGTACAAATTGTGTGTATATTATTTGTATTTGTAATAATTTTGTATCAATTTGTATTTTTTAATTTGTAATAAAATTTGTAATATTTGTAAAAAAAAAAAAAAAAATTACGAACACAACAAGAAAGAAATCAGCCAAATCAGTCGAGCCATTCTCAAGTGATGCTCCGTCATACATTTTGGAAATTCATTTTTATTAATATAGATTGTAAGTTTAATCTGTATGAATACTTGAATGTGATCTGATTCTTGTGCAGTCCCAATAATAACACGTGAACAAATTGTCATGTTATTTCTGTTGGTAACTTGATACACAGTAAACATCACAGCTAGGATTTTATAAAATTATTATAACTAGCTGTCAGTATTTATCCCTCCTTACAAAAATGATGGCTGATAACAATGTAAATGAGTACACAAAGAATCATATTTCATGCTTTTATAATATTCATAACTATCTTTAATTATTTTTAATTTAATCGGGACTGCTGATTTGTGATTTTCTACATCACTGTTTGTAATATTAATAGTGGTTGGGTTCAGTTCAGGCCGAAACGTAGTGTTTTATCCACTTATTGTTTTATCCACTATTATAATCAGTGACATTGTTTTACAATATGTTTTAATAGTGTATAGTGGAAAGGATAGGACCCAACATTATTTTCAATTGAATATGGGTTCAGTTCTTCTGAATTTAATGTGATTGTTAGATTGTGCTATGTTATTTTACTAGTGCTAGTCACTAGTGCTTTTTTTTATATATTGCCTTAGGGTCATTGTAAAGTAATGTAATAAGAAAGTGATAAACATCTTTGCCGAGCAAGAAGCAAGGTGTAAGACTCCGGCCGTGAAAGCCTCCATACTTTCATAATTATTATTGTTGTACTAAAATTATTTCTTAAATATTTTCATACATTTTGCATCTTACTTATTGTTGCAGGTATATTTTGTAAAAGAAAATAGAGCATTGCATTTTGTCATTTTTTAACCCTGTTGTCCCGCTAAATCCTTGATTTCTTTAGAATAAAATTAAAGGCAATATTAAAAAGCTTACACTTCTGATTATTCACAATGTTTGCTTCAGCAAGACGCCATAACGTAAAGTATTCTAAAAATTGGTTGATTAGTTGAAAAGTTTTTTTGTTGATTTTATATGATGGAGTTGGAAATGAAAAGGGTAATTCTAAAAGTAATTGTGTTCTATAAACAATAAAGGGTCGAAAATCAACAATTATGATCCTGTAGTTTTGTGGAAAATTAAAAATAAAATTAATTAATATGATTGTTTCAATGTAAGTTATAATAGTAATAATAATAATAATAATAATAATAATAATAATAATAATAATAATAAGTTACTTGTTGTATTTAGATCTGTTCCTGTGTACTATTATTGTATCCAATATGTATTGTATATACCGTCACACATTTTGTACATACCAAGTCCCATATCATTTTAATGATCACGTGGACGTAAATAATAATAATAATAATAATAATAAATGAAGGGAAACTTAAAAATTTATGTTAAAAAACAGTAAAAAAAACTAAAATAAAACTGTTTTAACATGTTTATAAACCTAAACCTGGGTTTATAAAAACCTAGAAACCCATGCCCTAGTTATAATTCATAAGCATGTTCTTCATTATGAAGGGTGGCATTTACTGTTGGCCTAGGGGCGGGAAATTGCTAGATACATCACTGAATTGCATTACTGTATAATTGTATCTTATATTCTATAATTTTACTTTATTGTCTAATGTATGTTAATATATCCCATAGCATGTATTTGCTCTGAGGGTTATATAATTTGCACTTCATCTTCCAAAGTGTCTCTCCACTGTATAAAACCACTTTAACCCAGCACTGCAGCCCAAGACTTCATCACTGTACACTTGCTTAATCGTCAGAAAGGTTCCACAAGCTGATTTTCAGAACTTCATATTCACCATTGCTCAACTGAGTTATTCTCAAGTTCTGCTAGTCACATTCAATTGTCCTTCACAACAGAGCCTATAGATCTGCTTACTCTGTACACACTCAATTTCATGCTGGAAAAAGAAAACTCACATGGTATCATGCATTGAGACACAAACTGAATGACTGTGCTTTTATATAACTACTGATTTAGTTGTAAAAGTTGTTTTAACATTACAGCATGATGTTGACACGTTCAGCTTGTACTGAGATGCAGGATCTATGTGTTCCTGCTCGATCATCACTTATAAACAGTGTGGTGCTCAAAGAAAATGTTCAGAACTTCCATTGTCAAATGCAGCAACAAATCTCAGACCTGCAGGAAGTTATCAACACATTACGACTAAAGTCAGAGGAGAAAAAACTGTATTGGAAGCAGCAAGGTAAGTGTATTAGTATTATTACCACTGCTACTACTGTTGGTACTGTTATTACTGCTTCTGCTATCACATCCACTACTAACTCTACTACCAATACAACTAAGCCTACTACTAACACTACCACCATTACCATCACCCCATTTTTTGCAGTTACCTCTGCTATTACTGCTAATACTGGTATTACAATAATACAAGGCTCATCCACAAAGTAAGCTTCCCTGGGGTCATTTACAAAGAACAAAACACAATAACTGTATGTTTGAGTGTCCATTCTTGATTGCTTTAACAAAAGTTAGTTGTTAAATTTTCACTTGACAAGCAAACTTAGATTTACCTTTGGTAATCCGGACGGCCGTTTCGCACTATTTTAGTGCATCATCAGCGGTAGCAGTTCGAAAACCGCTGATGATGCACTAAAATAGTGCGAAACGGCCGTCCGGATTACCAAAGGTAAATCCAAGTTTGCTTGTCAAGTGAAAATTTAACAACTAACTAAAACACAATAGCATGAAAATGTTTATTGCAACAGATAGGGCAAGTGTTCAGCTATTTTTCAACATATTTACCACCGGAATTGAGACATTTGTCTTACCATGGAACCAACTTTTGAAGACCTGTGTCATAGAAGTCTGCTTCCTGGGTTTTTAACCTCTGTGTGAATTCCATCTGCACCTCGCTGTCATTTTTTGGGGTGTAGGAAAAGATGAAAATATCTGGGAGTGAGGTCAGGGCTGTAGGGTGGAGGTTTAAACACCTTCCAGCAAGTCTCCTACAGAAGTAGGAGAAGGAGAAGTAGGAGAAGTTCAGCCCTACACCCCGAACCTTGCTCCCAGTGATTCCATCTTTTCATACAGCTAAAAAAATGACTATATAAACTTTTTAGGGGGTACGCCGTAGCATAGTGGTTGAGACACTGCGCTACAAACTGGAAGGTCGTGGTTTCAATTCCTGATGAGGTCGTTGGAGTTTTTCAATTGGCCTAATCCTTCTGGTGGCACTATGGCCCTCTAACAGAAATGAGTACCAGGAGCATTCCTGGGGGTAAAGGCGGCCGGTGCTTAAGGCTGACAACCTTACCACCTTCACGTGCCGAATGTCCAAAATCTGGGAGCCTCAACCTTCTGGAACCCTCTGGGTCTTCATGGCCTGTATAGGGATCACTTTGGCTTTTGCCTATATAAATTTCCTAAATAGTATGATAATGATCCTAAATTGATTAGTTAAGTTACAATATAACAAACATTAACTATTATTAATACAACTAACATTACAGAACAGCGAGAGAAACATCTGAAGGATAAATTCAAGGTGACATCACAAGAAGTTATAGCAGATACTACAAACAAGATTGAAGACATAAGAACTAGGGTATTAACCTTGGAGGAAAAGAACATTGCTCTGGATCAGAGGATCAGTGGGAAAAAGAGTGAATGGGAAGCTATCTCTAGCAAGATGATTGAGGTAAATTACATCATTTGGTGAGGTATCCAACTTTCAACTCTTTTGCGTACAATCTCTTTTGATATTTCATATGTGACTATTTTACTTCTACTCACTCCTTTGATTTTGATCAATAATGTGTAAAAATATTTTGGAATCAGGAACTTGTATCATTAAGATGCACCACCCTCTTAACACTATTCTTCCTTTCTTCAATACTTACTGTAAATTTAAGAAGTGAAATTATTATGATATGGAGTGACAATACAACACATTGATAAAACATCACTTACTCTGCCTTCCAGTTGTTCTAATCCTATGCAATATTAGTATCGCAAATTAAGTAATAGGCATTATTAGAATTCGCGGGTGCATGGGCAAAGAGAGTTAAGTCCACTTTCTTGTTACTGAGAATTAGAGTGACTTAACACACTTTACCCACCCAACATCGCTTTAGAGATGGATAAACCCATGATGCGCACATCCATAACTACCGTACGTTTTTGAATATGACTTACTGGACTTAACACAAATGTAGAGAACATTTTTATCTATAACTCTATGGACATATCTCAATCTTTGAGGATGGTGGACTTAACTCTCTTTGCCTGCGCACCCGTGAATTTATACATGTAAACAGGCAAAATTATCTTTTAATACTGGTACTAATAGGAAAATAGCACAGTGAAGTGTTGACATGTGAGATAATTTGAGTATGAAATTTTCATGCAAACTTCACTTATTAGGCACTGGTACAAAATTATATTTACTTTACACTACCCAAAGATCCAATTTTGTATCTAAATTGATTCAAACCATCAAATTGAATCATGTGACATTGACGATTGCCATTGCATACAATTTCCTCCTATATTTTCCATTCCATTGTATTGCATACAGTGGAATAGAAATGTTTACAATTTTCTATCCAAAAATATCAAATCAACCAACGAGCATCATTTTCTCTTCGCACGATTCACATGACAAAAAAACATGGTATCTTCTTCTGCAGCTGCACTGGCGGCACACTATCAGCAAACATTAACCTAGATGATTAAATTAAATATTAGAGTCAAGAAGATTAACAAACACTAAGGCAGACTTTGAATTTACAATTATACTAACTATAACCACTATTTCAAATGGCATAAAGGTTGAGTTGCTCTAGAAATAATGAAAAGATTTGGCAGAAAATGTTGCCAATGAGTGCATATCGACCACCATGTAGATTGTACAGGGTGCGGCAAAACATCCTCCCTATTTTAAATTTCAAATAAAAAACAGATGGATCAAAATAAAGAAAGTGCATTAATATTAATGATATCTACACAGTGGGAATTTAGGGTTTTCAGTATATTACATTAGTTCACCTCACTGCTAAGTGTAAATAGACCTTAATCCTGTCTCCATGCTCTTATAGCAAGGTTCACCATATCATTAGGCACGCAACATTCGCACAAGATGGGAGTAGCAGTCAACTTGTGTTGCCATAACGACAGAAAAGAAAACAAGTGATAAACAGTAAACAAAAATTGAATAGGATATTGAAATCGCGGAATTGACATTCAGTACAGTATCCAACCATGCCGTGAACGGGAAAAGAACGTGCTTACGCTGTGGAATCATTTCTGGTAAACGGGTATTCCGTTGTCGCTGTCCAGCGTGCTTTCCGGATTCGCTTCCAAATTCTCCCTCGTGGTGCAGTTCCAGATCGGAAAAGCATTAGCTTATGGGTGTCAAACTTTAGAGCAAGTGGTAACATGATTAAAAAGGGAGGCGGAAGACCACGCAGCGTTCGAATTCCAGAAAACATTAAACTTCCCACTGTGTAGAATCATTTGTGTTAATATAGCTTCTTTATTTTGATCCATCTGTTTTTTATTTGAACTTTAAAATAGGGAGGATGTTTTGCCGCACCCTGTAGTAGCTATGGATTTTTCATTTTGGGTGATAAAATAACTGTAAATTGGACCAAAATGCACTTTTGTATGCATAGTCAAAATTAATTGTTGGAAATTTTATTTGATACAACTTTTGCTGCCAAGGAATCGGATCATGGGACATTGGTTAAATTAGTGTAAGTAATTTTCAAGATATCTGTAACAATAAAATATAGACTTTTGCCTATGTCCAGTCTCTAGTGATGATTATAATTCATCAATGATGTAAGAGGCAGAGAGGATTCTCTTTCTGTAGATAAGACCTATATTTGCTACTACTACACAAACATGTTTTGCTATCAAGTTTTATGTACAAAACTTCCAGGCAGCAACATATTGAGTTCTATAAAGCTGTGAAACTTAAGACTTTATATTTGTTCAGCTCTTTCACACTCAGTGAACTGTAAAAGTCTTATTGTGTTCATATTATGGAACTTACTCAGTGAAGTGACTATAATAAATTTAATTCATTATATGGGATGATTTGTTGCTTCACTTACCATTATTTTGGTTTGACGTATTTCAAGGATTCTCATTTCTATTTTCAAATATCAATTGACTATGTAGGCCTATTTGAAACATTCCATACCAAAATAACAGTAAGCAAAGCAACAAAGTGTTTGTATTAAGTCGTTACTCATTAGTAAGTTGAACTTTTCTTCTTTCTTTATTCACTGGTATTCTTTGACTTTGAAAGAATCTGCATTATATAAGAAATAATTAACTGATATAAAATATGACCATAATGTAATAACAGTTTGCTTTTTATTTATCTATGCATAGGGCTATATATTTGTTTAGCTAGCTCACTCATTCTGTTTTTACAGGAAGTAGAGAAAGAGAATGAGCTAATGTTAAAGGAAAAGAAGAAAAATGAAGAATTAAATTTTGATTCAGAGAATTTGAAGAATGACACATCTCAACTGGAAATCTCTATACAGGACCTATCAAGTGATGTGGAATTGTGGAAGATTAAGCTATCAACTTTACAACAGCAAATTTCTGATGAAGATAATAAAAATCAGGTAAAAAAACATAAAATATTGTAACTTCTTGAAAATAGATGGGCTAATATCGAGTCTAGAGGTATGCTATACTGCAGTTCATTGAGGCACTGCACTACCAACTGGAAGATTGTGAGTTCAATTCCCATTGAGGTTATTTGGAATTTTCAACTGATCTAATACCTTTGGTAGCACCAATCATGTGTCTAATGTCTAAAAACAATGGGATCATCAACTTCCTGAAACCCTAAAGGCCTCCATAATCTGAATAGGGAATATTTTACTTCACTTAAAGGGAAAGCAATTCAAAATTAATGGTACAAATAATACATTCCTGTGATCGCTACATTGAATTTATAGCTAAACTTGAGAATAAGGTGACTGCCATCACAACTGGGCCGTACCGAGTGGGACCAAGTCTACAATGTTGCCAATATTATGAACATGATTACATGCCAATTGAATTCGGCAGATAAACAACTGTTGTAGCAATGTTTTATGAAAGATATGGAAGGGTAAAAAAGCTTCTGCATTAAAAATTCTAGGTCCGTGACAGGTTACGTTAGGTTAGGAACAGTCATGTTAGTTTAGCAGCAGTATTCTGCATAGCGCAGGGTTTTTGCCCTGTAACGATGTTTTACGAAAGGTGTGGAAGGGTAATAAGCCAAATTTTAGGTCAGTGACAGGTTATGTTAGGTTAGTAACATTTGTATGAGTTTAGGAGCAATATACTGAATAGTGCGGGGTTTATTATGTCTCACGTTGAATCTTTTCTGAGATGGGAAATTTTACCCTTGCACCAATCGTTTCTCTTTTGTTCCCCATGGCTCGGAGGGGCATGGTCGCTAATGGCAGAGCATGGCTGGCTAAGCTATTCTGAAGGAGTTCCGAATTTATTTCACAAATGCAGGTGTAACATGAAAGATAAAATTTCCAAGATCTGGTTGGCAGTAATGAAAAAATCTATTACTTCTCTGTTTGTAATGTAGAGGTCTATGTAACAAAATGCTACCCACCTCTTAGGAATCAAAAAGCCCCTGCAACTCTTTACTCATATAGCAATTTTTAGCCCATCATCTGTTAAATAACATCATCTCCGAGATTATTATTGTAATGAACTTGGACACAGCTCACATAGAACTTTCACAGTGATCAACCAATCATTCAATGCGCATTTATGGTAACTTATATTTATTAATAAGAATGTATATATATAAGATTTATTGTATCATGCTCATTTTAGGAAGTTTTCTTAATTAGCAGCACTGATATACCTTCCTTTTCAACAGTGTGGAAGAAATGACCTGGATAAAATTATGAGTAAGATAAGCATGTTGAAGGAAGAAAACTCACAAGTGGAATGTGGAATTCAGCAGAACCATGAAATACAAGAAGAGTTGATCTCTGAACTGCAGCTATTTGTGCAGGAGTGCAAGGATGTAAAACATGCTTTCAATAATATAGAAGAATCTTACTTCAAGAAACAAAAAGACACAGCAGAACTACAAGCACAATCTCAGCAACTACAGTAAGTGTGTAACAAGTGGTGGGTAATTACCAGGGCCCGGATTCTGATGACCTAAAATTGTTTGAAAAATGACCTTAAATTTTAAAGAAAATGACTTATTAATTATAAAAATGACCTAAAAACTGATATTTTATTAATGAAAATTATTATTGTACGCACAAAGTTATAGACTAGTTTGTACATAATTGTAAAAACTGTAAATAACTGTATTGTTGTGAATGTTCTTTTCTCACAGAAATTTATACTGGCACTGAGGCACTGGCGAGTCAAAATTCGGCATTTCCTTTTGTGGTCTGCTGGATTATAATGTTGTTTAATTGAGGGTAAACAGTAGTTTGCACTCTCAAATCCAAGCAGTTGGCAGACTCTGGTGCCAAGTCAATCTAATAACAATAGTAATATAATACAACATTTTTGCGTTTCTTTGATTCTCATTTCCGACTATGACATTACAACACTTAACGCCGAATTTTTCCTTCTTGCATTAAACAAACAACATTTCAAAGACAGCACCACTAGCGACGAAAAAAAGTTAATACACTCAATGTAAATACATGAAAATGACCAAAAAAGGAAGCAAATGACACGAAAATGACAAAATAATGACCTAAAATTGAAATAGCATAAAATGACAAAAAATGACCTAATAAAAATGTATTTCTATAATCTAGAGGCCATGATTAGGATTTACCCACAAGTTGGCAATGTCTATGCAGCATCAATAAAAAGATGACATGTCATTAGAATCCGGGCCCTGGTAATTACCATAGGTAGGCCTAATCCCTCAAGAGGTTGTGAGTTTATCAATAAATCTTATATTATATATTTGCAAGCAGGAAACACGTGCGAGTTTATATGATAAAACTCTTACTGTATTTATGTGGATCTAATGTGTACCTTTTTTCCATTTCTAGAATTCAAAATTAGAGTGCACATTAGATTTGATGGCACATTAGAGTTGAAAGAAAATCCATTCCGTAGTTTGGCGAGTAACCTTGATCACTTATGTAACAACGTATTGCTGTATTTCTTACTTCGTTACATTTGTCGTTGGCCTATTACCAGTATGCACAAACACTGGATGAAGTTAACGTATTATTTTGACACTTAAGCTCAACATCAAGCATGTTGAAAGGAGGTGGGGTTCCATGCGAAGGTTTTTGTTGTCCCACCCTTAAACTATTACACCGACCTATATTCTTCAATATTCATAAACCCATTGTTGTTTAAAATAAAATACTTATCAAATAAAAATTACAATACAATAAGATATCAAAATAAATTGTAATATCCTACCATTGATGTGCATTGCATTTGCCAACAAATCTCTTTTTTTGTGATTTTAATTTTCAAAATTGGGATGTGCATTAGATTTGAGAAAATACAGTATTCTCGAGTAGGATTTATTAAGAGTAAAATTACTAGCTTATATAAATAATAATTACTTTCTTACTTGTGTTGTTTAAAATCAAATCATCAGCTGTCAGATCATGGCATACTAAAAGAATGAACAAACCACATCCTAACCAATGCTTCCAACTGTTAACCAAATGTTAATCTAATTAGATAAGCTAAAGTCAGAACAGAATAAAAACACAAGAACCAAATCAAAATGCACATTTTAATTGTTTTAATTTCCAAAATAACTTATGTTGTTCACTTACCGGTATGTTATGTTAATGTGCTTTTATCCTGTTCACTGGAAGCAATATAGATAATTAATATATTGTATTAATCTCTGCTTATATTTACCTTGATGTATCCAGTAATGAGCTTACATTTTATCAGATAAAATTTCATCCTTGTGAACCTTGCAAGTATAATATAAGATAAACAACTGTATTTGTCGATATTGCTAAATGATATTGGTCAATATCAAATATGCATTGTATGATTGGAATAGTCATACAAAACAAAAAGGTGGAAAACCCATAAAAACATTAATTTTTTGTTGAACCCAGGAGTTTTGGTAGTCATTTTTCCTCCAGTACCAGTAGCTGCTTAGTAAAAACTTCCTTAAACTTCTGTCAGTCTCTTCCAGTATCTACATTGTAGATCACATAGCATTTAGCTAGTTCCAATTCTTCTACCTCATTATACCATACTTTTGCATATTATTTTGCATATTTGTAATTTATATCTTCAATTGACCCGTTTGTAATAGCATGGTATATTTTCCCATAAATTATTTCAATTTGCATGTAATTAATTGAAAATGTAAACACTACTGAAAGTGCAGTATGTAGAAAGAAAGTAATCTATGAATAATTCTTCCATTCAGTCATTTGTTTCTAGAAGTTGATTTGTATAAATATTTTAGAAAAGTTAATGGGATCTCAAACTGAAGTTAACACATTCTAATTGAGGTTAATTTTACAAGAATAATTTTTACAGGAGAGCAACAAAATGGTATAGGGTGTATAAAAAAACTGGATTTCTTTATTTTAATATCTTGCACTTCCTAATGGCTTTCTTTATGTACAGGTAGGGAAAGAAAAAGCTGACCGACTAAAATATCTAAGTTGCCGATATGAGCCAATGCGCATGCCTAGCGGCATTCACAGGATAGCAGGGAATGTATTGAAATGTGTTCTAGTGTCGACTGTTGACTTTCCCATTTCGAAACCCATTAGAAAATAAGCTCCTCCCACAGATGTTAAAATATATCAACTGACAAATTAATTAGGCTCTGAAATCAGCTACAAGAGTCGGTCTGCTTTTTTTCCCTACCTGTACATTATTGAATTAGGAAATATTTTTATTATTTGCTTCTAGATTGCATGAAAAGTGTTTGACAACATGAACATGTAAATGTATAGGTATAAATTTTTCTCAAGACACGCAATTTATAATCCCAACATTATTTTGCAATATTTCCAAACTATAGAACTCAGAATTATAAATTTAATTTTTAAATGCTCAGAACTTTATGTTCTTTTCGAAGTCTCAAAACAACAAAAATCCCACATAACTCAATCCTAAGATATGTAAATCTCTGTATATTGTCTAATTTTTTAAAATATAAAAAATGGACTAAAAATGATATATTAATGTATAATCTACCCACATATCAATATTATGGGATCAAAATAAGGGGAAGTACTGAAAAAATTCACACGGATAGGTTGTTAATGATACAAAAAATATGAGGTTAATAAATAAACTGGGATACAATGAAACCATTATAAATGAATTCAGAAAACAATATGTTATCAGTTTATTCATTCTATACATATAAAACAATATTATATAAAAAGGAAAACATACAAGGATAAACAGTAATGTACACAACTACAACACCGGTACCAGACCCAATGATGACTACCATAGAGATCATATTAAAAAATCCTCGACCCAAAAAAATATTTCTATAATGGGACCTATATTGTTTAATAAAATCCTGAACCATATAAAAGCACTAAATGGTTTAAAATTTAGGAAGGAATTGAGAAGTTTTTAATAAGCAAGTGCTTGTATTCTTTAGATGAATTATAATGCAAGCTGCTATTTTAATAATGTCTTATAAAATATAGGAGGCCTTAATTGGACTTGGTTTAGAAGCCGTAAGTGGAGGTGATTTTCTTTGAGCTTTCTGTTATCTAATTATTATTGGAGGTTATATTTTAACATCGGCCATTTTGTGTTTATGGTTTCAGAAGTTCATGTAAGTATTCTGAGTCCTTAGAGGCTACCTCCAATGGGAGAAAGTTTTAAAATAAATAAATAAAAATATATGAATGTAATTTTGTCCTTCCCATAGTTATTTTCAAATTGTTACTAATTATGTATAACTAGATGTAAACTGACATTCTCAGAAACTCATTCGGAATCTATTGACAGCAATAAACTTATTATTATTATTATTATTATTAATATATTATTTTTGTTTTCAGAATGGATCATGAAATTCTTAATTCTCAATATAAATCAAAGATTGAAGCATTAAATAAAGAAATAGAATTAAAGAAGAGCGACCTATCAGACACTGACTGTGAGTTAGCTCAAGACAAACTAACTACAGAGAACCTAGAGAGCTCAATTCAGGAAAATTGCACAGCCATCAATAATTTAAAACAACAGGTTAGTTTGAACTGTAAAACCTGATTTACTACAAAATTATACCAAATTATCTGTATTGTGTCTGCACCAAATTTGTGTGATATTCTGTGTCTTGGAGGCGAGGAGCTCTCACTCAGAAAGTATAAGTAAATAACTGTGGAAGTTCATATTTGTCTTCTTTGTAATAATTTTATTTTACTATACTGGTATGGTGCTACTCCGTTGTTCAGTTGCCATCCGTGGCGTAGCCAGAAAATAATTTCGGAGAGGGTCAAAAGTGCTAGGGGTTTGGGGGTATTCTATATCCCCAAAAAAGGGAGGTCTGGAGGTTCATCCACTGAAAAATGTTAAATATTGAACTAATGAAAATCACGTTTTATGCTATTTTGGCACTGAAAAACTAGTTGACAAATTTGTTTAATATACTCTAAGACATGCCAACTTAAACAAGAAATTCTTACTTAAATTATAACACTTATTACTATTTAAAATAAAAATTAAATAACACATGGAACAGTGGAAATAATAGGCCTACATTTACATGTTCAGTATTTTATTATTAAATATACGTATATGTATATGTATAGCCCTTTTTTTTTGTCCCCTCGGGGCACGGGCCTCTTCTTTTGAAGGAAGGTGGCTTGGTAAGGCGATCCCGGGTAGCCATGCCGGGAACGATCCCCCTAGGAGCAATTTGCTCCCTGTATGGTGCCTTGGTGCTTTGGTTGGTCCCTTGTTATCAGTCTGTTATTGAGCATTTCTCTAACCACCGATAGTTTGGGCTGCTTCCTTTAAACATTTCTTCCATGTCTTCCTCTCCTTGGCCACCATTGTCCAGCGGTTCCCGAAGGTTTTCCTGAGTTCATCGGCCCATCGTGTCTTTTGGCATCCTACATCCCTTTGACCGCATCTTGGATCCCAGATTGTAGCCCTGTACGCCCATCTGATGGGGTTGAGTCTCATGATGTGGCCCGCCCAACTCCATTTCTGGGTTGTGCTGGTGACTACTGCATCTATTATTTTTGTTTTTTTCCTTATGGCCTCATTCCGCATTCTGTCTCGCCATGTGACTCCCAGTATCTTTCTTTCCATTTTTAAAATAATTAAATATTTGACAAAATGGAGCTTAAATAACTAAGCACTAATCTAATACAAAAATTGAATTTTAAGTTTTGATTTCGAGGGGGAGGGTCCGGACTCCCTGGACCCCCTGGTAATAATAAAATTAAATTACTTTACCACAGTTCTTTTGTTTGTTTCATATTGAAATGAAGGAAGAGCAGATTGTTTATATATAGTGACCCCTTTAAGATTTATTGTGAGCTTTATTCCAAGCCCGCTGAGTTACATGATTCTATCATGCAATCTGCATAGTAATAAAACAACATATCCAACTCAAATAAACCAAAGTTCATAAGTCATCTTAGCCTGAGCGCTGTCCATGCCCATCTCCAGTAGTACATTAGATGGTGGGGGAAAACAAAATGAGACAGTCATAATATTTCAAAACCAACTTCTATTGAAAATTCCATGACCAGCTTAAACACTAGCAGCAATTATTGCAGATGTCAAAACTTGGATTTCTGCTAAAAACTCGACAACAACTTTTAGTCTTCAACTTTATCCTAATTGTGCCTACATATATTGCTATCACACAATATTAAAAAGATTTCTCCTCTAAATCAATTAAAACATTTTTACAGGTGGAAATTATGAAGCAGAAAATATTCAGTGAAAGTAAACAAGTTGAAACACTAGAAAATGAGACAACTGCATGGTCAGAAAGGAAATCTAAGGCCATGGAAAAATTAACACAAACACAGGCTAACCTTAATGAACTTCAGGAGTCCTTAGCTGTAGAAAACCAGAACAATGAAGATTATCGCCTACAGGTTACTCGAGAGAAGAGAGAACTTGAACAAGAATTCACAAATGCACAGAGGGAACTGCAGAACAGCGTTACCAATTCTGAATGGATTTTACAGGTACAACTCATTATTGCGTTCATATTTCATACAGTATCCTGGACAGATTACAATCATGAGACTTCAGTTTGATTAATTGGATGGAGATTAATTAAAACTTTTGACGGTCTTTTCCTCATTTTTCATTTTATTTCCTATTTTCCATGTAAAAAATGTAGGAAACTCCTACTAAAATTAACCTAAAGAGCTGATTTATTTCTGAAACTTTCTTAGTATGTGAGTCCCAAACCATATAATGGTGGTGTGACTTTAAATATTTTTTAAAAAATTGTTTTAATATGGTAGAAACACACGTTTTTTAACTGAATTTTGACTCTTAGATAGGAATAAATTAAAAATAAAAGTAAAATCTAAGGCTCAGACAAGATATTGCCATTTTTTTTACTGTATCGTTTGAAAGCCTGGTGTAAAAACTTAACAAAGAATATTACATCTTAACTGAGATTAAAACTTTTTTGCATGGTCTAATGGTAAGCTGGCTACAGATCCACAGGTCTGGGTTCGTTCCCCAGTGCCACCTTGGATTTTTCTGAGGCAAGAGGTCTAGAACAGGGTGCACAAACTCACAAAAACTGAGGAGCTACTTGATAAAGAAGTAGCAGCTCCGGTTCAATAAGCCATTAACAACAGTCATGGGAATTGGCATGCTGACCACATGTCCCCCCAATCCTGCCATCTGCCTATGGCATATGACGCAGCGGTCGAATGGAAGGCCTTGTACCTCAATGGGATATAATGCCATTTTGAAGTGTAGATTGAAAACTTTTAGAGATGTTTGTTGTTACACATATGAGAAGCAAGTGATAAAAAAATCAAGGTTCTACTATCATTATTTAGAATTTGCAAATTTTACCTTACCTTCTCCTTAAACTATTAAGCACATAATGAGCAATATAGAAAAAACTTTCACCTTATTATTAGGAAACCATTATGCTTCCTGTTTCTTGTAACTCTGTAGGTTATTCCATCTCTTATTTTTACCCACCCCTGAAGTGAACAGCAGGACTCATCAGGACTTTTGAAATGAACTTTTTTTTAAAAGTTCATCTTCTAACTCTGCCTTAAGAGAATAAATATATCCCATTTCAATTATACAAAGATCTGTAATAAAAGGTAAAAGTTTATAAATAAAATTTCTTTCTTTGTTCAGTTTAATGAAATTTGATGACCACAGTGCATTATTTTTATATAATTTATTTACATGTTTGTAATAACGTTACATGTTATTTCACAGCAAACTGTGACTTGCGTGGAAGAATGTAAACAGAACTATGCAAAACATGTAAAAGAAAAGGACATTGTATTAACTGCCCTGAAATCTGAGCACCAAGCAATCTTGAAAGAACTTCAGGAAGCCACCAAGAAAAAGGTACAAGAACTGAGTATATTGTGATGAAATCATATTTATTTTATGTAGCCCATAAGTTATATGTATAATATGTATGAAAAATTTTTATATAATTTTTCAGGATAGTGTAATGACAGAAGGGAAGGAAAAATTAACATCTTTAGAAGACAGTAGAAAGGAATTGGAACAGCAACTTGAAATGAAGAAGCAAAAAATTCGATCAAAACCAAAGGTAAAATAATGTTTGTTCATGAGTCAATGGTAACTCTTCATATTATTTATATGAGCCAATAAAATAAGGCTCAGACAGAACACTGTTAATGTTTCATTCATTGGAATGTTGTGTGTGATTCCACTTTCATTCTATATATGTGGATAAGCTGGCAACGATTTATCAAGTAAAACGCTAGAGTACCCCTTACATTTTTTTTAGAAAAAAAAAAGCACTGGTAGAAATATTCTGCTTTGTAAATTTATGAGTAATGTGAAAGTATTGTATTGTAGAATATAAGCGGTAGCCTATGTTGAATGCCATGCAGTCCCATACAATTCCAACATTCCATTTCTGCTATTGAACATTTCATATTTTTATGATAAAATTGTAAAATGTCTATAGGATGTAGGTGATGGGAAAAGGCTGTCAACCCATAGCATTCTGAAGCCTACAGGAATGTCAAAAGTCCTGGGTAAAAAAGTGATGTTTGATGGATTCAGCAGTGGTGGTAGCCAAGTCAGTTTGGTGAGTGGATATCTGTTGCCGTAATTCATAAATCATTCATTAAAACTGAAGTAATTTTTACTCTACTCCTACTGTAGGAACTACTATTACGGTAGACCCTAAAAATCAATATTGAATTTTCAGTGCAAATAAATATTTCGAAGACCTCTGAAGTTAGAAGTACTATTTTCGAAATGTGTCTGAGTAGCTATCTGTTCGCACTTCTGTCATGAAGAGCATAGTTTGAAAACGAAAATATAACATTAATACTGGAGTTTGTAGCTTGTTAATGATTTTTCTGGGTAGTAACGTATGTAAGATTTTCTCTTACTTTCCTTACCACTTTTACATGCAGAACATTTCATGTATCACAGTTTTCTCGAAAACATCTGTATCGAGTTTGTTTGTTTGTTGTGTACTAACTACCCAATTGTTTTATTTGAAACATTTTTTCATAGATATTCTCTGAAGGGTGGATATAAACTGGTCACCTCTTTTACAAACTTAGGTTTTAAATTTAGTCTTGCTAAATATATTTTTTAAAAATGTACTGTAGTTCCATCTTCGTTAACTGATGCTGCTTTACAGAAATTAAAATCATGTAATTTAAATTTAATATCAGGGCAACTGTATGTTCCTTTTTGACCAGGACTAACCCATTTTTTTAGATGCATCCCGACCGTCCCATCAGTATTCCAGAAAAACATGAATTGTCCTGTTTTATAAAATTCTAGGAATAAGCTCCAAAATAGAACATACACTTATAGTTGTATCTGTAGACTTTACTGGATTTCATAGTTTTAGATACTGGTATAGAATAGTAATATAGTACAGTAATATAGTACAGATATATGTTATATATCAGGGGTGGCCACTAACCTTAACTTTGGGAGCCGCAAATTTATGAAGCTGTTTCGAAGTGAACCACATTGTTTGTACTATACACATAAACATTATTGTTCAATTACACAACAAGAAAGAAGATTTTGCTTTTGAGAAGTGCTTTTTAAGTGTTCATTTTTGCTGTTAGTTGTTTGAAATGTGGCTGATAATTGGTAAGCACAGTTCCCACGAGTTCACTTAAATGTTCATCAGTTAGTTCAGATCGATATTTAGATTTAATGAACTTAAGCATTCAGTACAGAGATTCACACATATAAATAGTCCCAAATATTGAGAGAAGTCTCTCAGCACACTCTTTTGTTAGGTATTTTTCTTCTGGAACTTTCTTCCAAAATTCCATGGCCGAAACACCACCTTGTTTCAGTCCTTTTAATCCTTTGTCCTCTTGCAATTCTAGTAGCTATAACTCTCCAGCTGTTGTATCCTTTGTAATTGGCGATGAAACAGGACAGCCATTGCCCACAACATCAACAGCAAAAGGATTTTCCAGGAATGAAAATGAAGGTTTAAGTATTCTCAAGTAATTAAATCTACCATTGATTTCTTTAGCAAAATCAGACATGTTACAGAAATAATCTTCTGTTTCCACCTAAACGACAGGAAGGCTTTCAGGAATTTTCTTCAGACATTTGAAATGAGCAAATATTTTAGTCTCAAGGTCTTTCTGAAAGAGTCTTAATTTGCTATGAAAACTAAATATGCTCTGCACTAAATCAGAAATCAGTTTTTACTTCCTCGTAATATGTTTTCATTAAATTATATTAACTATATACATCATAAAATTGTATCATATTTAGGCCTACTCTTAGCTTGGTTTCAAGAGCTGCATGGGATTGGCTCAAGAGCCGCATGTAGCTCGCAAGCCTTGTTGTGGCCACCCCTGTTATATTTATATATTTATTATTTATACATGTGTGTGTGTGTGTACAGTTTATATATAGGCTATATATAGGGGGAGGTATAAAGTGACTTGCTTGGGATGTCCCGTTTTCCACTCAATTTTATGGACACCCTATTAATAATATATACACTTATAACTATTCTACTTCTAACACAAAGGCTATGCAGCAACCATTCTCTAATGGCTTGCTTCTCTAGGCCATTAAAAACTTAACTTTGTTTGCTGGTCTGCTTGAGTGAATTTAAAACCACACCAGCCATCTAGAAATTCTTATTATCTAAATGAGGAGCTTCCATCAAATTTAAGACTGCAGTGCACATTCATTTTCACCATCCACATTCCAAAATTCAATCAATAACTCCTCATGTGGTATCCTTTAATGGATTTAATTTGAACATGTATCATACTAAAATAATTCACAGCATATAAACATTAATGATATGTCTGTTCAGGATGAAGCAGAAAACGTGGCCAAATATCTGTCAGAGCAAGAGGAGATACATGATGCATCTGTGCAAAAGAAGGTCGGTCACTTTATAAAATTGTGATTAAATATACTTAACTTAATAACATGCTCTTGGAATGGAATAAGGAAATTATAAATATATAGGCTATTTGATGAAAATATGAAAATTTTCAGGAGGAAGGGAAAACATTTCTTTCTTATATTTACTGTTACAAACACATCATAATTTGTTGTCAGTTTCATGTTACATTCATGAAAAATAATTATTTTTCTCCCTTACAGAAAACAAAAGGGGATTCCAGCAAAAGGTATTCCAGACAGAAGGGAATATCACTTACAAGGGAAGGAAAAGAAACTATTGAAGACTTCAGGAGTTTTGATGGAAACTGAAAAGTCTATCCTTCACTTTCTTGAACTTTTCTGTAATATTTCGTAGTTTTATTTAAAGTTAATTTTTCTTATAAATGAACATGAACCATTCACATTGAAAGATATATTTATATTAATACAACAGATGTTTCTCTTTCACTAAAACTTGACCTGAAGGGTTGAACACACAATTATTAATTATATTTATTACAATTGTATAATTACATTTGATTAGTTACACTTATTAACACTGATTCTGCTAACATACAGATAAGTTGTTTTTCAGACGATGAATTTTAACATTATAAATAAAACTTGTTGGAACTATATTAATTTTATATTCTATATTTGGATGTGTGTTACTCATTAGCGCATCTCTGAATATATTAAAATCTGATGTGAGTAACTCATATAACATTCTGTGCTCTAAGCATGGAAATTATAATTGTTTTGCTTCTCTTTAAAGGGCCTCATAAGAATAGAATAGAATAGAATAAAATTTTATTTCCACATACTTTTACATACATAGTTAACTACATCCACTTTATATCTTACCTATAAGTCTAGCACTATCCATTAAGAATCCCCTCATACTTTAACCCCTAGATTTTATGTAATACTGGGGATTCTGGTTAACTGACCACACCTTTTCTGATTATTTGCTCTTGATCTACTTCTTAATTTTCCTCACCCACTTCTCTTTCATTTTCCCTAAATACTTCCCTATATTCCTCGTCTTTTCTCTCCTCTGAAATTCAACATCTTAATGACTATTATCTCATTCTGTAAATTTTCCCACTTTGTTTCCCAAATTTCTTCTCTCCACCTTCTTACCCAGTGAAGGAAGTGAGAAAAATCCAGAGGCGGTATGCTATCCCAAAATTTTTCTCTAACATACCTCAATTTATAAAAGCACATTCCCTCCTTTACAAGAGAATAATTATGTGATATGCAGGATATGTGATATCCACTTGTTAGTGTTTTTGATTAACTTCCTTCATGGGTAACCAACCCTCGTTTATAGATGATTGCCAAGTAGGAGCACAACACAAGACTAGAACATGATGTACTGTCGATTGACAGACCTTTATTTATTTCACATCACAGAAACCATCAATAACAGCAGTAGGTGTCAGCATGCTGACCACATGCCCCCAATCCTGCCATCTATGGTAGATGAGTAGTGGTTGGGTGGTAGGCCAGGGATGTAGAGCCATTCAGTTTAGTTTATTTACTTCAATAACGATATTTTAAAAGTATTTAAGACCTATTTAAACAATATAAAAGTCACAACATTTTGTTACCGAGAAATATTTTTAAAACATAGAATTTAGTGGTGTAGTCATTATGATGGCAACAAAGACCATCACAAGTTATAGTGACAATGCTTACCGATGAAAGTGTATGAGTTGGTGAATAAACATGAAAAGTAATTATTATGTTACAACTCAAAGGAACATTAACAATTTGTATTAAATAGCCATTGATTTTCAGTGACAGTATGCTATTTCACCATTGAATCCATTGCCGGCATGCCTTTGGACCTTTAAAACCGGTGACGGTATTCCATAACGATGCATACCGACTCACTTCCCTCACTGTTCTTACCCCTTCACATTCTGTTAAGTAACGTGATATACCTTCCTCTTTATTGCATAATACACATCCTGTGGTGTTAACTTGTGAAGTGTTGCCAAAATGCAATCATCAAAATATTGCCGAATTATTTAATGATGCAATGGGACTTCTGTGGTCCGATGGGGTGCAACACAACAACATCTTCCTTCTTGTGATAGATACAGCACCATACATGTGCAAAGCTGCCACAGCTTTGCAAGTTTTATATCCTAAAATGTTACATCTCACGTGTCTTGTGCATGCATTCCATCGCGTAGCAGAACTGGTTCGATCTAAATTTCCTAAAGTTGACACACTAATTCTGAATACAAAGAAAGTATTCTTAAAAGCTTACAACTAATCTTGGAACCAGCAGGTGAATGTAAAAACAAAAGTGTGAAACTAGGGACAAATGTGGGTGAAGAAAAATCTAGGCCTAAAAACAGAACATTGTGTAATCAGACTGACAACTGGCTCATGCACTTAAATTCTCAAGGAATATTTTGGAAAATAAATGACTTGAACTTACTAATAGATGACTTTGAAAACAAGAACGTAGAAATCATCTGTTTAAACGAACATTGGCTAAAGCATGATGAAACAAATGCATTAAACAAACTCAAAGGTTTCTCCCTAGCAGATCATTACAGTAGAAGAGAGTCAGCACATGGTGGTTCATGTATTCTAGTGCGGGATCACATTCTTGCAGTCTCAAAACCTAGAAACGATTTAAAAACCTTAAGTGAAGACAACTTCTTTGAACTATCAGCCATTGAAATTAAGAATAAAAACATGATAGTGATCTCAATATACAGGGCACCCTACTACTACACTCTTAAGCCATTCTTTAAAAATCTAGAACTGTTGATGAATAAATTACAATGCGACCAAAAAAAGAAAATCATAATAACAATGGACAGTAATATTGACCTCTATAAGACAAACTTAATCACAGACTTGGAAGACAATGTAACAAATAACACTTCAGACACAAATCACACTAACAACAACATGATAAATACGTACATTAACATAGTGCAGACTCACGGGTTTAAATTCATACATACTCAGCCAACAAGAGTTACAAGTACTTCAAGATCATGTATAGATCACATATTAACCAATAAGGTATATGGACAGGAGGAGTACTTAGTTCAGGAAACAGGCTTCTCTGATCATAAGGCAGTCCTCGCTAGACTGCCGGAAAAACCACATAAGAATCAACAAAATAGGAAAGGGTGCAGGCGAGTTTACAACTCGGAAAATATTTCAAAATTTAAAAATAAACTAAGCAAAACAGACTGGTTGTTCAACCCCTCAAACTCTGTAGACACAAACTACAACATTTTTCTTAGGGAACTTCTAAACTGCTTTAATGAATGCTTTCCAAAAATCACAGCCTCACGTTTCCTTAAAAAGTATTCATTAGACTGGTGCTCAAAAGGCATAAAAATATCCAGCGCAAGGAAAAGAATTCTACATACAATCTACCAGACTACCAAGGATCCTAACTTCATTCAATATTACAAAGCATACTCAAAAATATATAAGCGCATTATTAAAAAAGCTAAACAAAAGGCCATTGAAAACTATATTAGGAATGCTGAACACAAAAACAAGGCAACATGGAGAATAATAAAGGGGGAACTAGGAGTAAGTGACAGCACTAACCTTCGTAATTTAGATACAGTTGATAACAAAACAATTGAATCATTAAATAATTATTTCATTAATATTGGGAAAAAAATCAGAGAAGAACCTCCAACAATTCTTGGCTCCATGACTGAACTTTATAAAAACAACTGCCTCATGCTAACACCACTGTTTAACTTTGCTAGTGTCTCCCCTGATGAAATTAAAAAAGTAATAACAAACCTAAAAGGTAAAACTTCCAAGGGTTGGGATGAATTACCCACATTCATCATTAAAGAAATAAAACATGAAATAAGTGAGCCGTTTACCCATATAATTAATCAATCACTGTCTACGGGTATCTTTCCTGAAAGAATGAAGTACGCCACAGTTACACCAATCCATAAAGGTGGAAATGATGAATTTAAAAACTATAGGCCAATATCAATTCTTCCTACTCTCTCCATCGTATTTGAAAAGATTATACATCACCAGCTCGTCTCATATCTAGAACACTTCGGCAAACTCCATGCTTCCCAACATGGTTTTAGAGCAAACAGGTCAACCATATCTGCTCTTACTAACCTCATCAATGAGGCTTCTCATATGATAGATGAAAAAAATTACACAGCTGCTTTAATCTGTGACAACTCAAAAGCTTTTGACTGCGTTAGTCATGACATACTGCTAAAAAAACTTGAATTTTATGGTATAAGGAACATTGCTCTTCGCTGGTTTGAAAACTATCTCACAAATCGTAAACAGAAAGTAATCTTAAATAATCCAGCAGGTACCGTGCAGTCAAACTGGAACCAAATAAAAACTGGAGTCCCGCAAGGTAGTGTCCTAGGACCTCTTCTCTACATAATATACACTAATGATCTGCCAAACTGCGTGAAAGATAAAATAATAATGTATGCAGACGATACGTCAGTCTTACTAAAAGAGAAAAGCGAGGATAAATTGTCACTCAACACAACGGAAACTCTAACTACATTAAAGAAATGGTTTACCAACAACGGACTAAAACTAAATACTACAAAAACATCCATCATGCAATTCAGCACTCAAGGTAAAGGACATGAAAACAACCCTCCAAACAACACAGTAAACCACACACACACTGCAAAAATTTTAGGTGTCTACGTAAATAACCAATTAAAATGGGATGACCACATACACTATATCAGAAAAAAATTAAATAGTGCCTGTTTCAACATGCGCTGTTTATCGCAAATTACTAACCTTGAGACTAGAAAACTTGCATATTTTAGTTATTTCCATTCCGTAATGTCATACGGTATTATTCTGTGGGGAGGCGCGACAGGATGGGAAACAATTTTTAAAGCTCAGAAAAAAATAATCCGCATAATAACACAGGTAGATCCAAAAGAATCATGTAGAACTTTATTCAAAAAATTAAAGATATTAACTCAACCGTCACAATACCTATATGAACTTAACAAGTACATACATGCAAATTTTGATGATATATATAAATCACAAAACCAGCACTGTCATGAAACCAGAACAAAAAATAAAATAAAACCTCCCATGCACAGACTGAAATTATATGAAAAAAGTCCACTGTATGCTGGTATTAAGGCCTATAACAAACTGCCTGACATGATCAGGGACATTACAGAATTAAATTTATTTAATAAGAAAGTGAAGACCCTACTCTTAGATAAGGCATACTACTCAGTTGCCGAATACATGGCAGACAACTTACAACTGGTAGTGTAGTGTACCCTGAGGATGATGTCACTATTCAAACAATTTGTAATTACGGACTGCAAAGTAGTCTACAAATATTTATATTTTTTGTTATTATAATGTTTGTCCACTATTGTATTTCCTTTTCTTTTCTTTTCTTGTATTATACATTTCCTTTTTCTTTTCTAGTGTTATACATTTGCTTTTCTTTTCTAGTGTTATATATTCTAATCTGACGAGTCATCTGTTTACTTGAGCAATGCCCAACCAACTGTAAGCGTTTATGACAATAAAGTATCTTATCTTATCTTATCAACAGAATTGATAAATTCAAAGAACTGTTTCCTGAACTTCCACTCCCTCCTCAGCCAATTTTAACGAGGTGAGGAAGCTGGATTGATGCTGTAGGCTACTATGCGAACAATTATGATTCTGTGAAACAAGTTCGCCAGCATTTTGATTCCCCAGATGCAGTTTCTGTAGAAACAGCAAAGCTATCATTTAGTGATTTAACACTTAAAAATGATATTGCTTACATCCAGTGTAATTTTTCGCATTTGTGCACTGCCATTAAATCTTTGGAGACATCATCTTCAAAACTCTCAGACAACCTTGATGTTGTTCATTCTGTAGTAACGTCTCTGGAGAGTCTACAAGGGCCAGTTGGAGCTGCAGTGAAGAATAAGCTCTCTTCCAGTTTGCAGAAAAACCCAGGTTTCAAGACAATCAGTGCTATTAACAGAGTGCTAAGTGAAGGCAGTACAGATGTATTTGAAATTGAGTACACTATAGAAGATTTCTGCAAGTTTAAATATGAAACCAATACTTCATGTGGAGCTGAACGATCATTTAGTCAGTACAAATCCATGTTACGTGATAACAGGAGGAGTTTTATATTTGACAATTTGAAGCACATGTTTGTACCTTATTGTTATGGGGACCGTAATTTGACAAATTAACAGCAATAGGCCTACGTAATTTTCAATTTTTTAGTTATTTAACTTACATCTCCAGATTATTATAGCTAGTTCTAGCATTGGATCCATAATATAGTAGGCCTATATATTAAAACATGTGACTGTCTACTTTGCCTCATTCCAACAACATATTTCAAGAAAAAGGAGAGAATCTGATATTGTCATATTACATATTTTTTGGTATTTTAATGGTTTTATTACATATTTAGATAATTTAAATACATATATATGTACATATTTTACTGATTTTTAGTACATAACTATCCAGGCCCTGCATATCATATAAAGAATTAACTCGTATAAAAGACTTCTCTGTTGAAATGATATTTATTTATTTATTTATTGGCCATTAAACACTTACATGCATCAGGCTTCGTCCAACATAGAGAATTAAGTCCAATTAAGAGCAAGATGTTCCTTAACAGTATAATAGTTGTTCTTTAGCAATACAAATTTAATTTTCTTCTTAAAGATATTTACATTATTTAGTGATTTCACACTTTCTGGCAACTTGTTGTATAGTTTTATACCAACAGCAACATGACTATCAAGCGTCATTTGGAGTCGACATCTAGGTACCACTAGGTTATGACTACCTCGTGTGTTATAGTTATGAACATCATGTTGTTGGATATGTGAGACTGCTCCCATAGAACTTATTAAAGAAAAGATAATAATATTGTCTATCTATAGGCCCTATAACAATGATGTTGTTAATTTTAATAATTTCAAAAGCTGCTTGTACAACATTTTAATTCATGTGTTTAAAATTAATCACAACATAGGGCAGGTCTGGTTATGTCAGACTTGATGGTTAAGCTAAGTCCAAAGCAATCAAATAGAGTCCTTAGTTCTTTTTCAAAATTGTTGTCACAATTAAACTTTAGGCCTACAGTAAAATCAGCACATAAAATTATGTTGTGATTAATTTTAAACACATGAATTAAAATGTTGTAGAGTTTTATGAAATAGGGCCCTGGTCTACATGGTGAAAGATCCTGTACCGGTATTGATAACATTGTGACTGATATCCACCACAGTAGGTGGAAATCTCAGGTTATTCATACTATTACATCAGATCATAATGGTATTTTTTAGTGCCAAGTTAATTGAGAGGTTCAAAAGAAAGGAAATCAATAACAAAAGCTTAGTTAGGATAGTCAGAGATAGTAATATACATGAATTTATACGAATGTTGAACTCAGTTTGTTGGTTTGAAGTATAGACTACTCATTAAAAGAAAAAATGACAAAATTAAGAAGTTTTTTGAACTATTAAATGGGGCCTACCCCCTTATAATACCAAGAAAATCTAGAACTAAACCCAAAAATAGCTGGTATAATGATGAACTGAGAGCAATAAAAGTGCAATGTGATAGGCTGTATAACATCAAAAATATTACTGGCAATACTGAACTTGGGGAAAGATACAAAACTACAAAAAAAAATATATAAATCAACTCTCAATAAAACAAAGATAGAATACTACAGTAAGCTTATAGGCAATGCACTTAATAAAAACTAAACCCTATGGAATATTACAAATACTCTATTGAGTCACAACAGTAATGAGGCTTCCAAAAAGAATAAGATATTCTGAATGCATACTTTAATAGAGCAAAAACTACACAACCTCATATCATGAATGGTCGGAACGAATTAAACATAATGTTAAAGCTCTGCTTTAATTTAATATCACTTCACTTAGATCAGACTGTACTTTTCATCAAAGCCAGTTAATTTTTTTTTTCATCAGGCTTTAGGATATGCTAATTCGGTGATGACTTATCACTTGCCAACCAATTGAAATCATCTATTAAGTCCCAATTATTCCTATTTATATCTAATCCTGAAATGCTGCTCCATAATTTCATACTTCCAATTGTATGGTGCAAATCCAACCTGGGTCGTATCCTCGATAATTGCTCTACTTGTTATATGTAGATAGAAGTCACAGATAACTTCTAATAGCTTCAATAATTACTTTATTGATAATATATCCTTAGTCAGCAAAAATATTCCAGTAAGTAAACAAAGCTATTCTCAATATCTTAATAAATATCCTAGACCTACTGGTGGGTTTACATTTCAGGAGGTAGAAGAAAATAGCTGGTTTAAGTAACAGCAAATGCTTAGATATTTATGGCATAAATTCCTTCATATTGAAATTGCTGCTTATTCTTTGTGTGAAGTGTTAACACACCTGTGTAATAAATGTTTGATAAAAAAATTGCACTTTCCCAAATGCTTTGAAAAATATTATGGTCTATTAACCCTTAACTGTGCTTGTGGGATCTGTGAAACCCCTCCACTCTTTTGTTTTGTAATATTTCACGAGTTAAACATGAGATGTCATTGAGGCTTTTTGTAATCTTAGTATATATTGTTATTTGACCGTTGCTGGAAGTGGTGTGTATTATTGGCGCTCAAAAGTGATATATCACAGTTTTTAACCGTTTGGACCCCACGAGAATGTTTTATTTGTCTACAGAGAGACAGAAAAACTAAAAATTGGTGTGAAAATGGGTGTTATTTCTATTTCTAGCTTATTTACCCATTTTGGATGTAAAAATTGTTAACAACCTTCATTAACCATTAGCAATTCTGTATTTTTTCATAATATTATGGTTTATAAATAATATTTGTTTTATTTTACCTTCTTATAATTTTTTTTATTTGGGGTATATAAGACCCCACATGAAAACAACCTGAAAACACCAGCATAGTTAAGAGTTAATACCACTAGTGTATAAATAATACAGAAATCATGGCATATCTGCCACTGTTTTATAAATGTAACCTTAATCAGGTTTTTTAACAACGCTCATGAACATAAGTAGACATCGGATTTATATGGAAATGCATATTCCACCTGCTGTAACAGATGATATGGAAAGGAGACTTTAAGTACGTTTTAACATCACTTGTTACTGTATACATACAGTTTATAGTGCATATAAAAGCATATTTTTGGCATTGTTACATTTTTGCAATTTTAGTATGCACCATGCATATATCAAACTGTTTTAAGGACTGGAACATTATTTTTAAGTATTAACAATTTTTATAGTGGTGAAATACTTGTGCAGCCTGCTTACTGCTAATGAGCTTTTGGTGAGAGGCTTGCATTCCATACTGGTGACGTCACCCGGGGAATCACAACTCTCCAAGTTGCAGTTACTGTTGTGCAATGAAATTACTGAAATTCAAAACACCATGTGAAAAGATACCACATAATATGGGGTGTAGTCGATGAAACTACAGATGCTTATGGCCGCCATGTCACAAATTTTCTCTTTGGCAAACTAAGTGAAGAAGAGCTGGGAACGCCTTATTTGATCGCTTGTAGGGTCTTAGAAAAAACTAATCACTCCACGGTAGCATGCTTTGTGAATGACGCTCTAAGAATATTGTGACCAGAAGAGGGCAACGACGAAAAGTTTCGTGTCCTTCTTTCAGATTCTGCATCCTATATGTTGAGTGCTGGTTCGGCTCTAAAAACATTTTATCCCCATCTAATACATGTTACTTGCAATGTACATGGACTTCATAGAGCAGCAACAATATTTTAACAGTTTTTAGTGCATATAATTCCGATGTCTAAACATAAATTACAAACCACAAAGGAAATTTTGAACAATTTTGAAAAAACAAATTAAAAAAGATCTGATTTCCCAACAATTAAATTAATAATGTTAAGGGGACCAGGCCCAAGTGCGATTACAACAGGAACAAAAACACATTCAGGATTATCGTGTCCTAAAACAACAAACGGTATCCCTCTGTTTATTGCACTCTTCCTTATTTCTTCCAAGTTGTCACATTTGTATACTTCGCACACTCTACCTTCTACGTTCCAAGTGAAAAAAAATTCCATGTTTTTTTCCTTACAATGATCTATAGCTCTAACCATAGCCTCCATCATCTGCGGAAAAAAAAAAAATTGAGATCAGTCACTTCATACGTTGGGCATATGGTACAGTTAATTATGGATATTTATACATTCATGAACCACAGTGAAAAATATTTAAGGATTTGCACTTGACCTTTTATTGCATTAATTTCTTATTCAACAGGGAGCACTAAATTGTTTAGAGGTGAAGAAATATGTTTTCCATGATAATGGGCAGGTAAAAATGCAGGTTTAAAAAAAGTCAATAAAGCACATGTTGTTTTCACAGCTGGAATCTTCAATGCTAGACACCTTCTAGGCTTTAGGTCGTGTTCAAGAGCATTTTGTTCCCAGAGAATGTCTTCAGTGGCTGCTTTTACAATTGCTTTTAAGTCTGAAAATGGCACCTATACCCAAGATCAGTAAACTATACAGGTTGCGTATTCCGGGATAGACCAATCGCAGCACTTGAGTGCGTGACGTCACCTGATTCCAAATCTCGCAATTCCCAGTTTTTACTCAGTCTAGAAAATCTTACACCGTGTGATTAAACTCGTAACCTTTAATTAACCCTTTGTCGTACTCCTGTGAAATTTATACAGAAATAATCTACACACATCAGCCCTACTGATGGTTAAAACAGAGCCTTAAAAAAGCGGACACAAATGTTTTTATTTCATTTTATAATCATCACCCGTTACACAAAATTCATGGAGGGAGAAGCAAATTTCACTATGCGACAATTTTTTGTATTTTTATGTCCCGAAAAAACTTCAAGCGAGAAAGTTTTAGTGAAATAATTTAATTTTAATACAAATGAAGTTCCAGCCCTATACCTCGAATGGTTTACGAGTAATTGAGTGGTAATTATTCCGGGCGCTTCAGTTATCGGAAAGATTTGTAACGACCGTGAAATGTTCAGGAAGAAGCATATTTGACTATGCGACAATTTTGTTTATTTCTGTGACCAGAAAATGATTCAAGCATGTAAGCTTTAGGAAAATATTTGAATTTTATTATACTTCAAGTAGCACGTTTATATCATGAATGGTTTACGAGTAATAGAGTGGTAATTACTCCAGGCGCTGAAGCTATGGGAACGGTACAGAGGTCTTTTTGTTCTATAAAATAGACTTACTAGCAATTACGTAAAAATCCTTAAATATTTTAGTCGTGGACTCAATAATAAAGGATATTAACTGGCTACTTGTACCCATACTGAAAGATTGACCCTTTAAAACTAAATTATTTTGGAAGACTTCAATAGACGCCGGCCGTGAAAGCCTAAATACTTATAATTAATTATTTTTAATAAATCATTAAATTATAAAAAAGTGCCGACATGAATACCTATAATAATATAAGTGAATAATAGTCGCAAAAAATTTAATAATACATAATTTAGCCTGGTTATATCCATGGGCCCTTTACTCCGTGATCTACCGAGAGCTGTGAATATTAATCTATATTAATAAAAATGAATTTCCAAAATGTATGACGGAACATCACTTGAGAATGGCTCGACCGATTTGGCTGATTTTTGTTTTGTTGTGTTCGTAATTGTGAGGACAAGGTTTGTATAAAAGAATTTTTTGGAAAATCCACGGGAAAAGTAGGAAATGTGAAATGAGGCAGAGTTAGAAAGTTATGCTGTCAATTGTTTACATAACGAAAGTATTGTTTATGGTGTTCACATAGGGCTGTGGAAATTATATTATAATACTGGGATTTAACAAATTCTGATACTATCGATGTAGGCTAATTAATACATTTGTGAAAATAATTCTTGAAGAATAAAATCCACGAAAATAAAGCAGTCACATAACTTTCTCTACCCTCGACATGGAAAATATCATTTTCTCACTTCACATTTTTATGTAGAATAACTTAAGCGGTCGTATTACAGGGACAACTTAAGTGTGTGCCAGTGAGTATGCTATATCGGAAGTCGGTAACAAATCCTATCCACTGATACGTCACTCATAGCTGTAGGCTTTACATTAGTTGAGAAATAGGCCTAGGGATGTTTATCAGAGGGCCTAAGCATCTAAAAGAAGACAAAATGGGATGGAACATTTCCAGTCCTACGCGCGCAGTATATTTTGTCCCAGGTTTTTGGGAAGGAAAATATGAAAGTGATATTGAATTTCTTTTTTATTTCAGCCTCGAAACGGTGTGTGGTAATACGACAGTGAGAAATACAATTTTCTGTCAAGACAATACAATCTTATGCAACCGGAATTTCTTTTTCTTCTTATTTGCACTCCTCCCAGGCATGGTGTTTAGAAGCAATGAAATGCAACATTTTACATCCTCTGAGAGCCATGAAAAGCTATATCTAGCGTTTTCTGAGGGAATAGTCTGAGTGCCATATGTCGTTCTTCCTCATTTCGAATTCTACATACATATTATATAAGGACCTAGAGTTTCAACATCGAAAGTCCTCCATAAGTTTATTTTATATAACAAAATACAAAAACCGGGCAACGCCGGGCCTTTTAAGCTAGTCTTCAATCATTTCGTTCAGAAGAAACGCCAAATATTGCCTTGTTGCAGACTAATTTGCATTGCAGAGAATTTCGGATGAAAGAGGGGTGAGAATCTGCCCAATGTGCAGGGAAATTGAAACCTGGGTTCATATCTTGGCGGGATGTGGAGTTACAGAGCGCTGGAGAGTTATGATGCTACCCGACAAATTTTTAAACTCGCAAAGAAGTAGAGAGGCATGTCTAAATCTATTACTGGATGAGCACAATTGGTATGGGTTATGTAAATTTCTGCATAAAGTTAGATGTATGAGAGAAAGCCTAGATTTAGAGAATTAAGGAAATCTAAGTGTTATTTTTTTATTATTATCTTTTTGTTTTTTGTCTTAATAATGTCTACGTGTCTTTGAACTTTTTACTTGCTTGGGGGTGGGGGGGTTACGTCTTGGGTTACTCGTAGTTATGTAAATAATAGAATATAGTTTTTTCAATTGGGTTTTTATGGGGTAATAATTTAAGTGTATGCAGTGAGCACGTATGGTCGACACCGACCCGTGCGCCGGTTAATGTAAATAATGTGGTTTATATGTGAGAATTTTTTGTGAGAAATAAATACACTACTACTACTACTACTAAAAAAAAATTGCATTCCTCAATAAAAATACGCTTTCCAGTGCAATTAAAGAATTAATGTTCAATAATGATATTCTTCGGAGGTACCTTTTTATTTAGTCATCCCGACATATAAAGCCAAACAAAGTTCTGTAGTCCTAAAAGCCCATGTAAATATGATTAATAACAATTACAATAATAATAACAATTGCAATAATAATAACAATTACAATAATAACAATTACAATAATAATAACAATTACAATAATAATAACAATTGCAATAATAATAACAATTTCAATAGTAATACTAATAAGAATGGCATAATATATTATGTACCTTTTTCTCTTACTTTTTTCCCTTGGTAAATTCAGCAGTTCAGCTTTGAAATCCCTTTCATAATCCTGATCCGTGAAGTGCAAGGAACAAACTCTACTTGTATCAGGATTCCAAGAATCATTTCTTCAGCAAGCAACAATCCATTGCTTGCGAACATCTTTGATTTTTGGAAAGACGTGGAACGAAATGTTACAGTCAAGCTTCTTGCAATCTGAGAAATTACTGTTACACACTGGAAATTACTGTTACACGCTGCCACAGCACATCTCTGGCCCGGCATAATGGTTCAGTTATTTGCACATTCTAAAGCACTTTCTAATTGTACTATTAAAAACAATATGTATTGGCTATCTCTATCCTAAAAGACTATGGTCAAGCGGCCGAGATCAGTAGGTACAAAAGCCTTGTCAGCGGCACCATGCTCTGTACTGTCCTGCTCGAAGCGCCAAATCATTCCGACAGCTGAAACGTCCGGAATAATTACCACTCAATTACTCGTAAATCATTCGCGATATGGGGCTGGAACTTCATTTGTATTAAAATTCAATTATTTCACTAAAACTTTCTCGCTTGAAGTTTTTTCGGGACACAAAAATACAAAAAATTGTCGCTTAGTGAAATTTGCTTCTCCCTCCATGAATTTTGTGTAACGGGTTATGTTTATAAAATGAAATAAAAACATTTGTGTCCGCTTTTTTAAGGCTCTGTTTTAACCATCAGTAGGGCTGATGTGTGTAGATTATTTCTGTATAAATTTCACAGGAGTACGACAAAGGGTTAATTAAAGGTTACGAGTTTAATCACGCGATGTAAGATTTTCTAGACTGAGTAAAAACTGGGAATTGCGAGATTTGGAATCTGGTGACGTCACACACTCGCCTGCTCGCCGCAACCCCCTGTCCTATAAACTCGCCGGAATACGCTACCTCTGTAGTTTACAAGCCTTGACCTATACCAACAGAGCTTGATTATTATAGGGTTTCTGTGGAATCATTCATTTATTCTTTCTACGGACTTATTTTATATTGGAAAGGTTGTTTTGTTTGCTGTGCCAATGGGATTGTCTATCATTGTAGTATGTACATCCTTTTCTTTAAGTTTTTGAGATGTTGAAATGATTATTCAAAGAATTTTCTCCAAGATTTCCTGATTTTGAAAACATCAAGGACAAACCGCCTTTTCTTAACGATCCTGTGAAAGTGAACATTGAGGATCTGATATTAAAGTTTCAACTTGAAATACAGTAACTTATGTAATTTTTAAGATGATCGACTTCTTCAAAACATAAAAAAAAAACCAAGATAACTTTTTCAGACTTCTTTCAGATGTCAAGTTTACTAAGAAAGGATTTTGCAAAATATTGATTTTAAATGCCAAAAATCAAATGTTTTTGAGAATACTTAATCCCTTTTTCACAGAATTATTAAATCCAAATCACAGTTCACATGACAACATATTGTTGCCAGTGGTCTCAGATGGTTTGTAAATAAATGAAACGTGACTCTGACAAATCAATATATCATAATTAGACTTCGGACTTTTAGGTCGCTAAAAATGCTGTTTTAGGTACCTAAAATAGGCTCTAAAAATTGGAAAATAGGTTCTTAAAATCGTAAAATAGTCTCTTATAAAATCGTTAAGTTGCCAATTTTATGAAATATCACACTTGCAATGCAGAATATTATATTTATTGAAGTCACCATTAATCAATAATCATGATAAAACACAGATATAGGCCTATGGTACACAGAATTATACAGACCTATTACTAGGGCCTGTATTACTACAATAACAGTGGAAACCTAATCCCTGCGAGTAGAAGCTACGCAAGCTAGCATATTCAACCCCTTGTATCCCTCAGTGATTCAGAGAACTATTTTTTATTTTATTAAATTTTTTTATTTTATTTTTACTGGATGTGGGGGTCGGGAGAAAAACTCTACATTTTCTTGGGATTTCCAAGGAATTTTTCTATTGAAGACGAAACATTTCTTAATATTTAACCACATCACAAATGTGTCATGTACTTCACATTCCGAGCTAAAAATTTAGTACAATCTGAAAATAAATGCTAGAATTTATAACAAAAATTAACGTATTTTGAACTTTAGAGGAAAAACAAGCAAAAAAGGCAATATTAGGCTCTAACGTAAAAATAGGCTGTTTCAGGTTCTATAAAAGTATCAGTTTTAGGCATAGTCACTTATGAAACATGGATATACAAGTTTTCATCCATATATCACTTAAGGATTGAAATAGGTTTTTACCTAAAATCCGAAGTCTAATCATAATAATTTATGTTATAAATAAATATTAAAGAATGAATCCACGAAAATAATGCAGTCACATAACTTTCTCTGCCCTGGAAATAGAGAAAACAATACGAGGTATTAATTATTCAAAAGTAGTCGAACGTTTACTACTTTTGAATAATTAGTAGGCCTATAGTTTCACTGTCAATAAAACTTCATTCCTAAACTTTTTAATACGAGGTATGTTAATATGTTTTGAAGAGAGAAGTAATAAAGTGATATTGCATTTTTGTTTAATTTCATCTCCAAAACGGTTTTATGGTAATATGAGAGTGAGAAGTAATATTTTCTGCCTCGATAATACAATTTTGTTCCAGAATTTCTGTTTCTTCTTTTTTGGACCTCCCCCCCCCCCCCCCCCCCACCGCCAGGCTTGCTGTGTACTGTACAAGCGATGGGATGCAAAATTCTACATCCTCTATAAGCCATAAAAACCTATATGAAGCGTTTTCTGAGGGAATAGTTTGAGTGTGATAAGTCGTTCTTCCTATTTCAAATTATAAATACCTATATAAGGACCTAGAATTTAAAAATCAAAAGTCCTTCATAAGTTAATTTCCAATTAAAAAAAAAAAAAAAAGTGACGCTGGGCCTTTTAAGCTAGTTCTAATTCTAATTCGAAACTAAGTTACCTCCCTACAAAATTTCATCCAAATCTGGGATGGTGAGATTAAATTTTAACCATTTAATGAGTGTGTTGATTTGACACGGAATGACCCTATGTGATTTTCATCTTCAGATATTTGGAAACACATAAGCCTACCTTTATGAAAGTGCATATTTTAAAATGTGAAATTATCCAAAAAAAAAAAAAAAAAAAAAAAAATACTTTGCTTACATTGTAATGTAAATTGGCAAATTGCTAGGCTAGCAAATTGAACATTTAGAAATTACAGAATTAATATTTAACGTTAATGCAATTTAGGGCAGCAATGTATACATATTTACTTAAAAAAATAAAAGTAAACAGGCCTAAAAATAAAATAATTAATTGATCTTAATACTTAAGGGACTGAGGACATGGGCATCAGCAAGTGTGGGCGATGGGAACAGATGCACCCTCTGGATTCTGGGATATTTTATGATCTCATTAATTTTTATAATAACCTGGAATTCAGGAAAGTTTCATTTAGTAATATGATATCTTACTTAAATGTATTTATTGTGTCTATTTGGAGTATGCCACGATTTAGGCTACGATCGCATTTTTCGTGAAATGTGAAAATAAACTTTAGAATGCGAAAGAAATTGTAGCCACTTTCGCAGAAATGCGAAAGGAAATTCTTACATCGTGATTCCAAACCAAAGTGTTTTGAAAAAAAAAAAAAGAATAATATGCCTTATAGTTCAGTTTGTTGTATGTACCATTTTATTTTTATTAATTTGAAGCTACATAAAAAATGCAGTTAAAATAACTTTTAGCAATAAATTTATATGTTAGCATTTTGCTAAAGCTTTTTTTTCCTTTTTTGCTAAAGGTTTTTTCTTTCTAGCTTAAACCCTGGAGTATGCTCTTTAACCTTCAACATTAAAGGTCTTGAGTGAAAATGTGTAGGTTTTATTGAAGCCTGCCTGGTTGTTAGAATTGTCTCTGGGGATGAAATCAAAATTGTCATATAAGGATGCCCCGTGGCTATATAGCAAGATTGTTTAGAATTTCTAGTAGGGCAATTACTTACAATAGTTTATGCCAAGAGCATATGTTACGCCAAAGGCTTAAAGCCTAGAAGATGCCTAGCATTGAAGATTTCAGCTGTAAAACCATATGTGCTTTATTGACTTTTTTTAACCTGCATTTTTACTTGCCCATTATCACGGAAATCATTTTTCACCTCTAAACAATTTAATGCTCCCTGCTGAGTAAGAAATTAGTGCAATAGAAGGTTAAGCGCAAGAATTCACCATTGAGCCGGAATTTTGTCTGGCAGGAGTTTGTTTACCCGCCAGTAAATCTACTGAATACTGATATGGGCCTCTCATAATTATGCACATATAAATGTCATCGAACCCGCAACCTTGGGCACAGAAAGCAGCGCGGTACAGACTGCGCCACCCAGGCCGACGAATGTGAAAGTGTTGGTGGAATGAGAGGGAAATGGGAGAATCCCCGAGAAAACCCCCTCCACGAATTACACGTCTCATGATTTGAACCAGGGACCGCTTGCGAGCCAGGCCCATGCTCTAAGCAAGTTTTTTTTTAAGTGAAACTTCTTTAGCCGCAGTAGGGGTAAATCAAGAGCTTGTGTAACGCTCAAAATCGTCACGAAATTAGTGAGATGTGATGGAACGGACTGCACAGAAAACAATCAACCCAATGATTAAGCTTATCCAAAATTCAAAATTAGAAAATCATAAATCCAAAATTTAAAAAATCTAAAAACCCCAAAATGAAAACATCGAAAAACAAAAATTAAAAAAAATTAAAAATTCAAAGATCCAAAATTTAAAAAATCCAAAATTTAAAAATTTAAAAATTCAAAGATCCAAAATATAAAAGACCAAAATTCCAAAATTTAAAAAATGAAAAATTCATAATTAAAAAATCTAAATATCCAAAATTTAAAAAATTCAAAATTTAAAAAATAACAAATCCAAAATTTAAAAGTCCAAAATCCAAAATTTAAAAATAAAAACATTCAAAATTAAAAAATTAAAAATCGAAAATATAAAAATCCGAAAAATAAAAAATTCAAAGATCTAAGATTTAAAAAATCCAAAATTAAAAAAATTAAAAGTTCAAAAATTAGAAAAATCCAAAATCCAACATTAAAAATGTCCAAAAACCCGATATTAAAAAGCCCAACAATCCAAAATTGAAAAAATCCAATAATCCAAAATTGAAAAATCAAACAATTAAAACAAGTTTCACTTCTGTCGCGTGGTGTTCCACGCACACTTTTTAGGTAGATTTCTAAGAAAAATCTACCTATTGCAATGGATACCATGTCATGATTTTCGAAAAATTCTTTCATATCTTTACGTTTCATGCTTCCCTAAGTATGAAACCACCGCCCGTTCAAAAATAAAATTGTGATATTTTTATATATATATTTATTTATTTATATCTTTACACGATAGCGGCCGTAATTTTGAAGATATTTGAACCAAATTTTATTATGTTATTTCTAGGCCCAATAGTTCGGACAAGTTCGTTAATGAGCAAAATTGGCCCAAGGGGGTGGTCGGGGGAGGGGGTTGAAATTTTAAAACATTTATATCTCGACCCCTATGAAGTATAGAGGGAAACTTTGTTTGAATAAATTAGAGTTAAAACTATGGAGTTCACAGTGACACCAACGATTCGGGGGTTTTGGGGGTACGAGTAGGGGTGGGGGTGGGGGGGATGGAAATTCGAAATTTTTGAAACCATGTCTTGTGGGGTATCATTGAAAAACTCTTGATGAGTACTCTACAAATCAATAATAAGTTTCTCGATAGCTCTCATTTAAGGCGAGATTTGAATGTTTGAAAAAGTGCTCTTTCCTCTTTTTTGCAATTATTATTGCGGGTTTGTCATGCCAAGGCTAAAGAAGAAGAGTGCTATGAAGCGACAGTAAATTAAACCAAAAGCACTTTGAAATCTACCTCAGCCTGTAGGCTTGCCTAAAGGGATTTTTTTTAACTGGCCTGGCAAAAATTAAAAAATAAATTGAACTTACCACTCGTAAAAGGTTTCTGCAAGGGAGTGCATGATCTCTGCGTACACAAACGCTCATTTTCTTAGTTAGCCGCCCTTCAAAGCCTCGCATGAATCTCTGAAACAACCAAAACATGGATGTGACGTTGGTTTAAATGGTAGCCTACAATAAAATAATTTTAGTCCAAATAAACTTACTATCTTTTGTTCACCCAAGCGAGTGCTTCTTCGACCAGATGTACGTCCTAAGATGAATGCCAGTAACATTAATATACATGTAATGAGTACCACTTTATATTTACTGTCACTAATACCATCAATTATGAGATCGAGGTACAATGCCAACCAAATGCTAAAATTACAGACAAAGAATATCGTAGTCTTGGTTCCGTTATTGTAAGTAAAATTACTCGTAAGCAAAACAAACGGGCACGCCATTTTTACGACTCAATCTTTCTGAGAATATCCCCTTACGGGATCACCAGGGGTCGCTCGCGAACCTGAGGAATAACTTAAAACTTTAACCGCAACAATGCCTATGCAGACCTGCCAAATTGCTGTTTTGTACGGAATGAAACTATCACAATTTGACTGTGTATTTTATGATGTATTTATTACTTTTATTTAGCAATCCTGTAGACCAGCAGTACTGGCATAGGATAACAATAATAATAATAACAAAAATTATACAATGTACAGATTGAAAATATTGTTGGGGGAAAGAATTGTTTTTTTGGTACAGTAGTTATAGGCTACATACAGTGTTGCCATACGTACGACTATAGTCGTACACATACGACTATTTCATAGATTTGTACGACTTACGACGCAACCATGTGTCGTATGCCTATTCATACGACTATTTTTAATATTAGCATTTTATACTACCATTCTCTGTTTATTTTATAGCAATCTACTGCATAATTTTCAATTTGGATAAACATGAAGTTTTTTGTTTTTTCGTAGTTTATTTTGTATATGCCTACATAATATCGCTAAATGAATGGCGGAATGTTATAATAGCCATTGTCAAATAAAACTAAGTCCATTTATTTATTACAGGCTTTCACGGGCCGGTGCCCTCACCTCGCATAAGTTGTATTGTTGTATTGTTATTGCTACTTCTCTCATTCTAATCCAAAATATTTTATATTTTATATTTTAGCCGCACATGTGCTAATTGAAGCAATCCAAACCTCTAAAGAAATTATACCGATAAAGAGCAACTGGTCTTATTGTTTTTGTTTTATTTTGACCAAACATAATAATCATATGATTGTTATCATTAATAATATATGTTGACACGTGCATATCAAGAGTGGCTGTATACTTTTCTTTAAATAATATTTGGAAATCTTACTTTCTTATGGTTTGTAATGTATTAATATTTTATTCTTCCTGCAACATCTGCAGGTAGCCGATGACAAAGAATACCAACAACATTGGTTATATGTATACAGTTACGACTACGAGAGACCAGTTATCTGAGTAGTAGCGGTGAACAACAAAGTCAGCATGCGTGAGTGGAGCAGTAGCACGTTATAGAACTTACAAAAGAAGGAAACTTTAACCACCATTTATAGAACAAATGTCTGTATTAAAAAAAAAAAAAAATTAATACAGAGTACCTCACTTGGCAATCATTATTATTACATTATTATTATTATTTATTATTATTATTATTATTAACATCATCATCTTCATCCTGACAATTCGCAAAGTGTACGACGATTTTAACTAGCGTACGACTATTTTCAGTTGTTGGTACGACTGTTTTACGTTTCTGATCTGGCAACCCTGGCTACATAGGCCTTTATGCCTGGCACAAAACCAACAAGTCTATCCCTTCTCACAACACATCCTTATCCCAGACAGTAAAGTAGGCCTATACTGGAATCAACCTGTTCAATAAACCTCACCATTTGAAAAATATACATTGTGCAAATAAATTTAAGAGATCACTAAAAAGTTTTTTAATAATGCATGTTTCAAATTATGCAATTATGCAATTATGTCTGGGTTAATCACTAAGCTACACACACACAGTGGCGGACGCAGAAATTTTTTTCGGGGGGGGATTTGAATAGGTAGAAAGAATACTTAAAACAATTTAATCAACTTACATATGCAATTAGTTTATAAAACTGGCCATTTAGAGTACTTTTTTCAAATTTCGGGGGGGGATGTAACCCCCCTATCCCCCCCTGCGTCCGCCACTGCACACACACACCCAACTCCATGAAAGGCTCATCAATTAATTACCAAATCTTCTACATTTTACAATATTTATTAAGTGCCAGTATGGTACTTTATGAGATTGTGTGGGGGAAGGGAAAATGTCTGTCCGTCCGTCCGTGTGTCTGTTCGCGCGATAACTCAAATACGCTTTATTGGATTTTAATGAAACTTGGTATAGCCTATGCGTTTATAATGTCCATGGGAAGAACCCTATTGAAATTGGACCAAATCGGTTCACCGGTACCGGAGTAAAACCCAAATTAGTGTCTATTTTAAAAGCGCCATAACTCAAATACGCTTTATTGGATTTTCATGAAACTTGGTACACACATTTATAATGTCCATGGGAAGACGTCTGTTGATATTGGACCAAATCGGTTGTCCGGTACAGGAATAATGCCCAATTTAGTGCCTTTTTATGGTATTATATAACAAAAGGCCCTATAACTCAAATACGCTCAATCAGATTTTTATGAAACTTGGTATAAACATTTATAACGTCCATGGCAAGAAGCCTACTAATTTTGGACCTAATCGATTGACCGGTACCAGAGTAACAACTAATTAAAGGTATATATTTTTTTTAAATTATGTCTACCGGTATACTACAATGCCGCATTTTATTATATATATATATATATATATATCTTTACACGATAGCGGCCGTAATTTTGAAGATATTTGAACCAAATTTTATTATGTTATTTCTAGGCCCAATAGTTCGGACAAGTTCGTTAATGGGCAAAATTGGCCCAAGGGGGTGGTCGGGGGAGGGGGTTGAAATTTTTAAAAATGTATATCTCGGCCCCTATGAAGTATAGAGGGAAACTTTGTTTGAATAAATTAGAGTACTCCCTATGGAGTTTACAGTGACACCAACGATTCGGGGGTTCGAGTGAGGGTGGGGGTGGGGTTGGGGGATGAAAATTAGAAACATTTGAAACCACGTATAGTGGGGTATCGTTGAAAAGCTCTTGATGAGTACTCTACAAATCAATAAATAGTTTCTTGATAGCTCTCATATGACGCGAGATTTTAATGTTTGAAAATAATAACACTTAAAAGAATTATTATAATATCATAATTTTGTCTTGTTTAGCGGCTTTGCTAATTTTATTCATTGCTGATCTTGCGCACGGCCTCCCAGAATATTATATCCTATTCTTGTTGTCAAAACAAATGATTGTAGGCTCTTCCTCTTTACTGAATTCAGTTCTTATTACTGCAGGTTTACCATGCCAAGGCTAAAGAAGAAGAGTGCTATGCAGCGACAATAAATTAAACCAAAAGCACTTCGAAATCTACCTCCGCCTGTAGGCCTGCCTAAAGGGATTTTTTTAATCATTTGAGGGCTTAATCTGCAGTGCAGTCAGATGTTTGTTTACTTCGTTGATGTATTTGAAATTGAGTAGGCCTACTACAAGAATACTGTTATATACAGAAGGTAAATTACTGTGAAATAATTAGCGGAGTTATATGCCACTGAATTTTCCGAAATGTTGACATATTTTAAGAATTTCAAGTTGCAATACATTGAGATTTGACAATTAACACTATTCCTTCACATTTGCTTATCAAACTATATCGTCAAACTGACTGAGTTGGCCGAATGGTAACGTCTTTGAATCGTATTTTGGAGGTCCCTGGATCAAATCGCGGAGCCGGCCGATGTGACATGGATTTTATTTTTTTATGTGAGTGCGCGATCACAAATCTGTAGTTCTGCTGACGCTTGTCAATTTTAATCTGATTTAAAAAACTTATTTTCTGCACATCATAATTGCAATTATAATTGATTCAACAAAAGCATACTGGCACTTTGTTATATCAGTTTACCTGATTTAATTAATTTAATTAATTATAAGTAGCCTACGGCTAATATATAAATAAAATACATCAATAATTAGCAGCCTAGTACAAAATACAAATAAATTATGCTTACCAATTTTCCCCATTATCATTCATCCCAAAAAATCCATATTTTTAAACCACACTCCTACTCCACTTCTAAACTGACCCACATTTCTTGACAATTTTATTTCCTGTGGCAGTGCATAATGTATGTAATAATAATTGTAAATCATGCCCTGTAGATAGAACGACGGGACATCCCCTTCCCTTATTTTCAACCCCCATGAGTAATATTTTCTCTATAAGCCCACAAATCTACATTCTTTGACCAATCTCTACAAAATGTTACACATGTGTACCCAGTAGAATCGAGTAAAAATTCTACGAGACAATCATTCTCGAAAAAAATCACCCCTTGCGAAATTTTCAACCCCTACTATGTGATCTTTTTACAAGTCTACATTATTTGAACGATTTTTACCAATCTTTACACACAGACCCTATAAAAACAAGAGAAAAATAGTCGAAGTTAATTTTGGAAGAAGCCACCCCTTAAATGTTTCTACCCCTATTATATCACCTAAATTTAAATCTACATTCTTGACCTGTTTTTAACAGACTTTATACACAGAACATATAGAATCAGGAGAAAATGGTAGGAAAACTAATTTTAGAACAGCCCACATTTTAGATGTTTCACCCTTATTTTGTGATATATATTTATATCTACATCCTTTAACCAATTTTTATCAGACTTTATACCAAGAATCTATTGAACCAAGAGAAATTTTTAACCAAAGTTAATTTGGAAGAAACCACTCCTTAAATATTGCAACCCCTATTATATAAATTTTACCAGACTTTACACAGAGCTAATAGAACCAGGAGAAAAATTTAGGTAAAACTAAATTTGGAAAAAAAATCCCTTAAATGTTTTAATCCCTATTAAATGACGTTTAAATCTACATTCTTTGGCTCATTTTACCAGACTTCACACACAGATAAGCAAGTCAGGGGAATAACTGTCTCTTCTTACCTCAACCTCACCATCTACGGTCTTTAGAAGTAATAAGGTGCAAAATCCCAAGTCCTTGAGTGTGATAAGTCGTTCTTCCTCTTGGACCTAGATTTTGAAAATTAAAAGGGCTCCCTCCAAAATTGACTTCGAAATACAAGCAAAATACAAAACCAGTTGACTCCGGGTTCTTTAAGCTAACAATTTATAAATGTTCAATTTAATATTAAATTTCATTTGGGTAATATTATTATTATTTATTACTATTAATGTTGTTATTGCTGTTATTATTACAATTATTGTGTTATAATAATCAATAATATAATTATATTAGGAAAGTAATAGTTAAAATACATTACATACATTTGGGCCTGTTCACTACCCTCAGAGAGTGGTATTATTCCTTCCATAAATATTTTGCTTGCTCGCTCTTTTAGGTTTGTTTTTTTGCTGGCGTTCTCAGAGGACCTTTCGTCTTTTCTTTTCTTATTCTATACAGTAAACTTTCTGAACACCCGATAGCTTCTGCTATCTCTTTAACTGCCTGGGTAACGTTCATTTTCTTCAAGAAATAATTAAGTATATTTAATACTATAGTTCGCTCTTTTCTGCGCAATTTGTCAATGCTACGGTTTCTAGTTTCTCTATTCAATATTAATATTAAATATTAATAAATATAAAATTTAATTTTTAAACACACAAGAACCACTTCACAACAAAGTTAAACTTCACTACTCAGCTAATACTATAACACTGAGCTCTGAAGAAGATACGATAATCTTAGAAACATCTGAGTCAACACAGGGGTGCCCCCCCCCCCCAAACTCACTAGGTCATACGAATAATTTGCTAGAGTAAGACAGGCATTCTGGTTTTTGTCTTCTTCAGGTTTCCTTCTAAGAACGGTCAGACTTGAGGAACATGCAGCCAAAATGACATTATATTGAACCCCCCCAAATAATTACACCATACACCCATGATATGTGCCGTCTATGGTTTAATAATTATAAGTGGCAGAAGAATTCCAGATCTCTGTTTCGCTTCCCGACAATTATTATGCATATATGCTGATGTGTTCTATATGTTTGAGGTTCATTCATCACAAGATCTACAGAACCAGATACCCACCACATATACATCAACTTAAATTTACAGTACAATAATAATCATTTTAATTGTGAAAAATGTATCGTGTTCTACCATCAAGTAAATATCATAACAAGCTTGTGAGTGCAGTTCCCTGGTATTCACGGATATTAAAATTAAATGCTTCTCAGCAGATGTAAAGGTAAGTTTAGATGAAAATATGAAGAGTTATTTTAGAGTAAATTAAGTAAAATCGTTATTTAGAGTGTGTACAAGACTAATTCATTCAGATGTTCAAAATTGGCTTACCATCCAAATTTTTTTACATATAAAAATATCAAACGTCCCCCCCCCCCAAAAAAATCTATATATTGTACAAAATATTTTGCAAATGCTATGAATTAAAATTAAAAGCTATTTTTCACGAAAAGGTATTAAAGTGAAACAATTAGTTTCGATAGGAACTAAACTATTTTTAAAAAATCGGGTTCGTGGAACGCCACGCGACAGAAGTGAAAGTTGGATTTTTTTCAATTTTGGATTATTGGATTTTTAAAATTTTCGATTGTTGGACTTTTTCATTTTGGGTTTTTGGACTTTTTTCAATTTTGGATTTTTTGATTTTTTAAATTTTGGATCTTTAATTTTTTTTAATTTAGAATTTTGGATTTTTAAAATTTTGGATCTTTGAATTTTTTAATTTTTGGGTTTAAACTTTTTAGTTTTGGATTTTTAGATTTTTAAAATTTTGAATTTTTTATTTTTGGATTTTTTAATTTTGGATTTTAAAATTTTTAATTTTTTATAATGGCTTCCCACTCCGCGCGCTCCCGTAAAGTTTTAATTTTTAAATTTTAGATTTTTTTATTTTGGATTTTATTTTTTTAATTTTGGATTTTTAAACATTTTGGATAAGCCCAATCATTGAGTTGATTGTTTCCTATGCAGTCCGTCACTTGCGACGATTTTGTTCACTTCAAAAATTAGCATTATCGTCATTTAATTGAGTTAGTCTAGCTGAAATGTAAATTGTTATTTCTCGACCTAAATAGGTATTATCAAGCACAAAAATAGGTTACTGTGTCATCAGGACTTCCTGTTCAAAACAAAGAGGCGTGGCTGTCATAGTCCGCACGTGAGAACGCATGACATCACCGTGTTAGTGGTAGTTTGTTTATTCTCAGTACAACTCACCCGCAGGTTCGTCGTGAACAATGAATCCTTTGTTTTGTTTGCTACTTGATATACTACAATGATGACGATGCCAGTGAGAGTTTGTTAATTCAAGTGTAAATATTGATATTATTGTTGCATGAACTTACGAACACTACTTCTGTACTAGCAAGCCACTCCCTGGTAATGGCGCATGCTAATGACTTTAACCGATCACGTTTTGTGTCATGATGCGAATTTTCCGCGAACTCTCTGTGAGTTCTCCTCCCCTTTGTTTTGAACAGGATCAAACTAGAGTGGGACAAATTATAATCAACTTCTGTTTTGAACCCAGTTCGTATATGAGCGCTTGGCAACATTTTAGAAACAGCTGAGTATCGCGAGGCGAGAGCAACTTAACACCGCGCACAGGCCCCCCTCCACTCGCCTGGCCGCTGCTTCCCCTCCAGGCCGTTCTTTTTCCCGACAATAATTTTGTTTATGCGGCCTATATAATTTCGATTAAAGATCAGAAATTCTATGGAAAATGGCTCTCATTACATTACAATTTTATTCTTGTATGCTCTTTGACAGGAAGTTGTTCGTTTTATTCCCTTGTTTGACCGGCAGTGCCTCTAGTGACGAGTCATTGTAACTACCACTCCAACCGAGTTGTTGCCCGTGGAAGATGCCTTCTGCAGCTACTGCGAAACTAGAGAAACAAGCCTCGACAGAGGCTGTTGAACCAATCCGGCAAGCAATTGTAATAATAGAACACAAAATAAGAAATTTGGAAAAGAGGAAGGTATGTTTGCACTATTCACTTGTTCTTTTTTTTTGTTTTTGACCGGCAGGATGATAACAACTGTCAGTTTGGCAAAATTCGATCCGCCATATTTCATTGCACCATGTGGTACTTGTAATAATTATGTTGTTATTTATTATTATTATGTTAGTATATTACAGATTCATTTACTTCAGAGTATTCTTTGTTTTTAATTGATCTGTGAATCTTATCGTACAGTGTGAAAAACTGCTAAGATGTAGTTGGTGCTCTGTTAATATGGCCGTTTCCTTGTTCATATTTATTTACAAATCTGTTCTGGCTGTTCCCGAATGATTATAGGTGTCTTAAAGCTTATACGTTTATCTCGGGGTTCATAATTATTGGATCGCTGTTTTATTACGTTGCAGGCTAAAGCTAACATGGGTATTGATGGTAACGGTAACACAAAGAAGCATTACCGCAATTAGAGTAAGGTGCAGGCTTTTGATGTAATATTTCGATAAGAAAATGTTGGAGGATTGCGAGTTGAGTGAAGTATTTTCATGAAATATATTTGAGAAAATTTCCTCCGAAAGTAATGGGGCCATTCCATTTGTGACGGAATTACAAAGTGCATGTCTTTTTTGCCATAGTCCTTACAGATACGTTGAGCTGTGTTTATGAGAGAAAGTGATTCTTTGTGTGTTGATAGGTGATGTATGGACGCTTCTAGGAGTATATAAGTTTACTGGATTTAAATAACTTTTAGAAGGGAAAAAATGTTTTTAATATTTGTGACGGAATTACAAAATGTCAACCACATACAAACCAAAGCGTGAAACCTTCTGAAACTCTGTGAACTCTAAGGTTTGAGGAACTTTATTTACACATCATTCTAAACTAGAAGAGCTGTAGTTTATGTGATTAAATTCTAAACTAGTTACATCTTTTTATTTAGGTACCATTAATGAATGAATGAGTGTGACGGAATTACGTGACGGAATTTCAAATTTTCCTTTGAAATTAAAATTTATCTAATTGAACTGTAGTCATACCAGTCATCAAGATTGTAGACTGTCTATATCTAATTAACACTTAAATGAGTTTTTAATGTTATTAAACAAAATAAAATAGGAACAGGTTGGGCATATAGGCTATGTAAAGAATACTAAATCATATAATTATTTTCAGTAGGCCTATATGGCTTGTTTAACATTATTCACCCATGGCACTTTGGTGAAAACATGACTACGACACCCTCTTACTTGAAATACTGGTTGTTCAGGTAATTTCTGCAGGTCACTGGCGTATGGCACTATGGCCCTGGGGTCGACTCAGCCTCTAACAGAAATGAGTATCAGGAGCAATCCTTAAGGGTAAAGGCGGCCAGCAGTGCATAAGGCTGACAACTTTACCACCTTCATGTGCTGATTATCTAAAAATCTGGGAGCCTCACATCCTGGAACCCTCTGAGCCTTCAATGGCCTTTAATAGGGAACACTTCACTTTTTTTACTTTTTTACTGGCGTGTAGCCAACATCTATTTTCTTTTCCATGAAATACAAAGCTAATTCCTTTATCATCTTTAACTTTAACTTTAAATTCTGATACGCTTATGAAATAATGTATATTGCAATATTCTGAGGATTTGTACAGATCAATTACTTTAACATGAAGAATGTCTCTGGAATGTGAAACGTCTTTGACATTGTTCCATCTTTCATAACATTTGCAAACTGCAAAATAAAGAAAATCCTCATTTATTTCGGTATGGTATGAGTTTCACACACTAAGGCATTTGCTTCTTTGAGAGTCATCAACATGTACCTTTTTTGGACTTCAGTCTTTCCAGATTCTCTTTTATGTATAGGCCTGTGTATATGTGTGTATAAAATCTTTACATCCTGGGCACATCCAACTTATATGATCAAGATTGAAAAAGGCTTGTGCAGTTTGACAACCTGCTGATTGAGGTTTTTAGTTTTGTCTGAAATTGGAGTTAAATCCTTGACCACAGATGAGCGCTTTCATGGACTTGCGGGGAGAGCATTCAGAACCTTTTTCACAGTTTTTCCAAAAGATTATCTTGATTTGTATGGAGAATGTGTTGAAGCAGAATGGCCACAGTATGTTTCAAATGAGAAGCGTTTTCCTTCACCGCCAATCACGTGTACGAGCTAACGAAGTACCGCTAGCAGGAAGGGTCTTCCTTCCGTCTCGCCGTCTCTGATTGGACCGCGTATCTAAGCAGGAGAAGAACAAACCGCTTGTCATCTGCAAAACACTGTAGTTTAGGGAACTTCTACAGTATTTCTACATTCTTCTTTTTTCTTACTTCTTAATTTCTGTACTGCTACGTAATTAGTCATCTTAGTTTATTGAGTTGAAGGTGGTTCTTAGATGCTTTTTTAATTGCTTTCTGCTCTCTGTCTTTCTTTTTCATTTCTTCATGTAATCCTGCATTCTTTTTTTCTTTTCTGGCACTCACGCTGAAGTTCTGCTGCTGTTTTACCCATTACGGTCACTGAAGAAATTGATACTCCAAATAATCCAATAAAATATTACAGATAATTTTCTGTGCCTAATAAAGTTCCAGTATGCTTGCTATTCTTATTTTAGTATTACATACCTTTTTTTCAACTTAAACTACGTAAGTTCATGTTAAGTGCTGTTTATTAGTAAGAGGATCAGTGTGTGAAACAGGTTATGTAATTCCGTCACGACCCTAAATGTTGATTTAAATATAATCCTGTGAAACAAATGATATGGTCTGGTTGTAAAGCAGGCAAAACTAGCTTTGCATACAAATTTTCTCCCACCTACTGCCATTACTTTAATAGTAACAGAGAAAAATGTCCGTTTTTGTGACGGAATTACATGCCTAATGCACAGAAACTTCCAGTATTAATTAAAATATATAAAATATTTTTAAAATACATGTTTAAGTGCATTTAAAGAATCTTAATGAATACCAGTTACTAATTCTATGATTAATTGTCAAGTTTTTTTACCTTTATTTGAAACAAAATTATCAATAACAATGGTGGAGAAATTCAGTCACGTACTTGGTGTAAAAGAGGTTCTTCTTCTAGGAATCCCTAACTGCACTAAATAAAATATATCTTCAAAAACAAAATATTCCTGTGAAATATAATCCTTCCCCTACGTAAATATGGTTTTACTTTCTAATTACATTCATTTTTAGAAATCCATGTCCTGGTTGACTTTTTTCTGGAATGGCCCAATGGTTTTATGGTAAAGTTTGGTCAATTTCTCGTTCGGGTCTCATTTTTTAATTTATTTATTTTATTTGGCTTATGCATTTTGAGATTATTAGACAAAGCCTGATTTTATTGCAAACGATGCTTTTGCTTTCTAATGCTACTTAAATAAGGGTGAAGTATAAAGGATGTCTGCATTGGTTCTTAAGCATAGCAGAATACATGCTAAAAGCATATAACATAGCTTAATCTTTTTAGTCTGTCTGGGATTGTGTTGCATGTGGCGCTCTGTTTATTCACAGGGGAAAAAAGAGAACAGGTCACCCTTTAACTCACTAGCGGGACCCACCTGGGAAGGATTGGGCAAGATGGTACTTTGGGACCCAAGCTGTTCCCCTTTCCACACGCCACTCGCTTGGCCGCTTCCCCGTAGCACATGCCATCACGCCTGTAGCTGCTGCTCAACCTCAATGCCGGTAATGCATAATTGCAATTGACATGTCACCTAATATTTCACGATAAAAAAAGACCCTTGGACCTCCACATAATATTTTACAATTATAAAAACGACCCTTGCAACAAAATAGGCTAATTCACAATACAAAAATACCCTTGCACCATACATAATATTTCACAATTATAAAAAACGCAGTAGGCCTATTATAACTTAAATATGGTTTATTATTCCCTTGCACCAACACTACTCTTTTCATAACTAACAAAATATCTCAAAATTATAAAAACCGATTCTTGCGTTAAAACTCATGAAATCCCCCCTATCATAACTCAAATATACGAAAGCTTCCTTCAGTCCTTAACATTCATTCGTGGCGTGTCGATCCAAAATTTACTAGTAGGAATAGGTCTCAAATAGGTAGGTAGGGTAAAGAGGAGGTGAGAGGAAGGAGATGGGAAAGGAAGAGAAGAGAATAAAGAAGAAATAAATTATTTTTTCTGTTTCATCAGGTGTGTAAGAGATGGCACTACTGTTGCTGCTAGTAGTTCAAATGCCTCTGCTAGGGGAGGGATTGGGAGGAGTGGGGGACTCTGGTTGTAAAGTACCATTTTCCAAAATTGGGAGTTTCCCTCCCCTGTCTCCTCTCCTCTTTCTCTTTCCTCCCTTCTCTTCTTCACCCTACCTATCTATTTGGGACCTATTTCTATCGTACAAATTTACACACCTAACGGGATTTGAACACTGCACCGCAGTACATGTCTGGCTCTTGGGTCTACGCAGGAAAGCAGTCTCTCTTTAGTTTATTTTATGGGTCGCCAGTCAATGTTCTTCAAAGAGGCAGTGAAAGGACGTAGCCAATAAAACAAATGGAATTACGAGACACCGGAATTACACTACCGGTACGGTATAAGAAACTTGTGTGAAAGATTTAGTGTCACGGAAAGGCTGGTCCGAGGCACTTTTTTTAAGCCACCTTGTAACAGGACGCCCTAGCCCGCACTGGGATGTTATTGGGCTAATAATAATAATAATAGATAATAATAATACAGCCAGTGAAAACATAATGGAAAACACTATAAATATATATAAACGTGTAATTCTACCGTTATAAAAATACACAGACTTTCTGTGCCCTATGTCCTTTTTTTCTGTTTTCTCGCCTATGATTCTAGAATTGTGAACATACTTTCACTGCCCTAAGAATATATTTAGTACAGAAAATAATAGCACATACCGGTAACCCCATTCTACTCAGGGAGGGTAGTCTAATAGCCTCATTCTCCTCACGGGTGACAATTTTATTTTGCATAGGAACTTGTAGGAAAAGGATTACAATCAGAATTAGCTCAAAAACCCGTTCTACTCACAGTTTAATTTGGCTTAGGGACTTGTAGGGAAAAGATTATCAAAACTAGCGGAAAAAACCCGTTCTACTCATAGGTGACAGTTAGCCTCATTCTACTCACGGGGGCAGGGCTGCCGGACCCAAGGGAACCGGGCCCGGCCCCCAAGGGGCCCACTGGATCCCGGTGACGTGATATAATTTTACGGAAAACTGGAATAGTGTGATAAAATGTTCTGTTACACTAGTAACGAGAAGGGAGCTCTATGGAGAACGGAAAAGACAACTGAATAAGGATGATCGGCGGTCGGTGAGGGGCCCGCGACCAGTACATGGTCCTGGGCCCGACCCCGAGATGTGGCGGCCCTGCACGGGGGAGTTTTGTTTTACATAGAGTAGTGGTTATTTAATCGTCACCTGTGAGTAGAACTGTGTTTAGCATTAGTTTTGATAATAGCCTTTACTGTACGAGTCTCTATATTAAATAAAATTGTCACCCGTGAGTAGGAAGGGGTTATTTAACTGTCATCTGTAAAGAGAACAGGATCATTAAACTGTCACCCCTGTGCTTTTTTTTTTTCTCTCGAAACAAATAGGCCTGCTCTGGTCTCAAGTGCCAGAGTTGGAAGTATGAACAGTCGACATGTGACTTGTGAATCACCGTAGGCTGTGGCAGACGACTCACACAGAGCCCTTTTAAAATTGTGATTTATTACTAATTATTATTCCCTATTACGCTAGGGAATGCATTTCTAGTGTAATGTATTCTGTTTGGTTGGCTATGTTGTTTAATTTATTGCTGCCTAGATCACAACATTGACTGATAGTTGGGAAAATATACATGAGAGAGTCTTCCAATACACATAGGCCCAAGAGCCAGACATGTACCCCATTCAAATCTATAGCCTACCTCTCGTTCCCAAATCAACCTCTACCATCATGTGGTGGGTCCTGAGAAACACTAGAGAGGCTCTGGTGATAATTTGGTACCGGTTATTTTGGTATTGTAGTAATTAGTGCATATGCTTTGGTAGCCTACAAAGGTTATTTTCGTATTGTAACTTAGTAGTTAGTGCATATGCTTCGGTACAAGGGTCTTCTTTTGGGCTGAGTGAATAGTGCACTATAACAGTAAGCTTCAGTGCCAGCACAAAAAGGTTGATGGCTAGGGAAATCTGATAAGTAGGCCGTTGCCATAGCAACGTAACAGCTGGAGTGGGCGGAGCTTAAGGGGTGACCTGTTCTTCTCTTATAACTGCTGAATTTTACGTAGTTTTTGTTCTTCAGAATGTGTAAAAACCATATAGGCCTAGCCTATGGGCAGTTGAGTGAGAAAGTCAACTTTGGGCTCCTTTTATTGATACTTCATGATCATGACAAAAATACCCAATCCTTTGTCATCTTTTGAGTAGACAGCACCCTAATTCAGTGTGGGCACGTTTTTAAAGCCGTCAGTAAATTCACCTGTGGAAAAGTGCATTGAATGTATGATGAACGCCATCCACCATTCCCCCCCCCCCCCCCCCCCCCCCCCCCCCGATGAGCCGTTGACTTTATGAAAAGTTTGATGGATTTCAGTGGCATTTTTCGAGTTGTTTCATAATTATTGTATCATGGATTTGCAAGATGTGGAAATTATAATATATGATGGGTAGGAAACTAATAACTGAGTGCTGTACCATTCTTATAAATCATGCTTTGAGTAAATTAAAATCCATAAAATATTTTGCATATTTAAATACGGTACCTTTTTTCAACAGGCAATTATGGATAACCTGTGCTGTCAGTTTTGAGATAGCCTATTTTGAAAATGACAGTTACTAGAGTTTTATGTAGAGTAGAGTAGCCTATTTTTTTCTTTTCTAATCTTGAAACAAAATCAACTCATCACTTTCATTTTCTGACGACTCACACTGATGAAGAGCAGTTCGTTAGCTTTTGCACAAAAATAAACTCATTTATTTTTGCTAGTGGCAACTGTCTGATTCTCTGCTCCTCCATATCTGTCTTCTAAGAAGCATCGTATGGTACATAAAGTTTGATGAGTCTGTTTTCAGCAGACAAACAGCAGTGAGTTTACAAACAGCCTGATGCTTTCCCGTTGGATTGTGTGCTGTCTGATGGCAGTGATGACTTTAAAAATGGGGCCTATGGCTTCCATTGTCTTACGACTTTTCATAGTTTACTGATATTTACACAGGTAGCCTATATCTCAAGTACAGATGAGTTCATTGTATCAAATTCGAATATATTTTGAAAATACACATGTTAAAGAAGGTACTTATTATAATTAAAAGCATACAGAACTTAAGAGCTGTAGGATTGTCCTTAATCGAAGGTGACCATATTTCTGGGAGTTGAATGTGGAATCAATTGACTGCTCTACATCTGGCACACAAGAATGCGTAGTAATTGTTTTTTATTGACCCTTTCAGAACTGAATTTCTATATTAACGTACGTAATTGTCAAGTGAAATCATCATTGGCCTCTAAGTCTGAAATCATTACAAGGAAAAATTCATTGGTATAGCTGGTTTTCATAACGAGGCGAAAGATAATTTTAGGTCGTGCGGCAGTGAAGCTCCGCCGCCTGGCCCACTTCCCCTAGTCACCTAGCATGTGCCTTTACCCTGGCTATGAACCTGCGAAAATGCCGTACAGCTCATTGTTGTTACAATACAGCGTTACAAAAATGACCGTTACACCAAATCAAATATAATATAATCATCAGAGCCTCTTTAGCGTTACTCAGGACCCGCCACATGACAAAACTGCACCTTGCACCAAAACTGTTATTTCTCATTTCATGTAGGCTATTAAAGCTCCCTAGATAGATGAATTTTCACTTCATTGCTCAGCAAACACTCGTGGCATAGTGGTCAAGGTTGATGGATTCGAAGCTAATGACCAGTGTTCAGATACCGCTTGATCCAAAATTTATGGTTAGGAATAGTTCCCAAATAGGTAAGTAGGGTAAAGAGGAAGTGAGAGAAATGGAAGAAAGAGGAGGAAAATGTAGACAAGAGAGGAGAAATGAATTATTTAATTTTCTCCCCATTTCATCTTCTGATTACTAGATGGCATATCTAGTAGGTCAAATGGTGGCTGCTGCTAAACCCCTCCTTCCCAGGTGGGTCCCGTTAGTGAGTTGAGGGGTTCTAAATTACAGATAAAAGGTCCTCTCATTTTAAATAAAGCAATGCTGCATTTTCCATTCTCCTGCCAGTTGTATTATATGGATGTCAGACTTGGTCCCTAACTCTTCAGGAAGAACATATTCTGATGGCCAAGTGCATCAACAGTGATTAAGATTTGGTTAAACAGTGTTTACCTACACATGTTTAAGATTTTAAACATGATTAAAAAGAAATGTGGAGCACCATTCCTAATCTCTGTTTACGGAACTGTGTTTAGCTGGCGGCTTGTTTAAACACAGAGCGTAAAATCGGAAAGCGAGCGGAGTATAATGAACGCATTTTTCTGTTCATGAGGCCATTACCTAGAGGAAGAAGAAGAAGAAGTTGACAAGAAGACACCATGGAGGAGCGAGGATATTCTCTGCTCTGCCTGTGATGTAGGGAAGCATATTATTATGTATCGGCGAGTCAGTGAGGTTATTGCATTGCTTTCATCATGTATAATTCGAGCTGGAGTTCTGAGCATATTTCCAATGTCCCCTACAACTATATTGAATGATCAGGTAGCATAATACCTCAATACAGTTAGGAAAGTTCTTCGAAAGGATTTCCTCGCTGCACTATAAAATTTCTTCGCTCGTTTTCATTCCGTTCAAGATATTCCAGATATAATAACTCTTTCAAAGTCACCGTCTGTACATTGTGTTTTCTTTGGCTTTTATATCATGAATACTTGCATTTCAAAAATACACTGTCATAGCCTTGTTTTTTCTTTTGTTTTGCTTTCATATATTTTAAAAACATAAATACACTGTACCGTTTAACATGTTAAGACTTCACTGCCTAATATAATATATTTTGCTTTCAGAATATTTTAAAAACTGAAATACAGTGTTCCATATAAGACTTTATAGAATGCGCTGCTACTGCTTTGTGTCTGTATTTTTTTCTTTTGTAATATTTTAAAAACGAAAATACAGTTTACCGTATAATATTTTAAAAATTCACGCCCACTGTCTTTATATAATATAATAAACTGTCATAATGATTCAGACTGCAGTCTACTGAATAAAACTTCATGAATTATCTGTCAATACCTCATATAATTATTCACCAAGAATTATACAGGGCAGTAATAACTATAATATCCTTATATATATATTCGGGGTAGTTTTTCTTGTAAAATAAAAATAAAAAATGAATGTCACAATAAAAGAGATACATCAGTACGACACAAGATCAAGAAAGAACTTATACACAATAGGGCACAATAAAAAAAGCATCGGAAAGGGATCCATGCGTAATCAGGGTAAAATTTTATAACAAACTACCAGACAGTATAAAACAGTGTATCGGGACAAAATTTGCCAATAAATTTAAATAATACCTATGCAAAAGCACTCTACAGGATAGAAGAACTATGAAATGGAGAGCCTTAGCATGTATCTCTAATGTATATCTATTGTATAACTATTGTATAATTCAGATTGTAAGTTTCGGACATGTCCAACATCTTGTCTGTATTTGATACAGGGACGAAATAAAATTATTATTATTATTACTATTATTATTATTATTATTATTATTATTATTATTACTTATTACTGACAGTGAATTCTTAAAATTTCATACAGTACCGGTACACTAATTAAACTTAAAAATATTATGATAAAAAAAATTAGCCGCGACCGGGATTTGAACCTGCGACCTCCTGCACCACAGCTCAGTACTATAACCACTCAGCCAAGAACGACGTTACGAACAGTGCTTGAATATGGGCAATGTGAACCGGTAAGGCTTCTCTTGTGTCGTGCTTCGAGACTTAAAACCGTCTTTGTAGGTCTATGAGATGTGTTTATATAATATTTATTGTACCTTACAGTTCCGAAAAATGGTATTATGATACTGATGACATTAATATCGAGACCTAATTCGTCTGAAAAGAGAAATATGAGAAGAAGAGAGTCTCATCTATTGTTTGCAGTCGACCCCCGCCATTTCAGCAAACTGCTAATCATTGTTTAGCTTCAGTAACCGCCCGATTTTGACTGTTTAAGTTTAATCAACGGTAATCGGTGATTTCGACACTAATCGAGGTTGATGCTCCATAACTTTCCCTAATCATAGGTTAGGAAGAAATTATAAACGCTGATTACACTAATCGGGGTCGGTGCACTTGGCCATGAGTGTGTTCGAAAACAGGGTGCTTAGGAAAATTTCAGACCTAAGATGAAAATGGAGATTGGAGAAAACTACATAATAATGAACTTCTTAACCTGTACTCATCACTGAATGTAATAAGGGTAATTAAATCATAGAGGATGAAATGGGCTGGACATGTTGCAAGCATGGGGGAGGAAAGACATACCTGTATCTCAGAAATATTGATTGGGAAATCCCGAAGGGAAGAGATCACTTAGAAGACTAGATGCAGGTGGAGGACAATATTAGAATAGATCTAATGGAAGTAGGATTTGTGAAGGATGGTTGGATGGAGTTAACATAGAATATGGTTGCATGGTAGGCTCATGTATGCATGGCAATGAAACTCTGAGTTCCATAAAGTAGATAATATTTATTTAGTTTGCTTAGAAATTGTATATTGGCATCGAGTAGTAAGTACCGGTAAGTAATTAATGCTCCATTAATCTTATACCGTATCTGCTTATATACAGATTTGTAAGGTGATAAATTTATTTTATATAAAGCAGTGCTCTATTGATCTTACATCTGTGCTATATACAAATTTATGTGTCAATAACATTGAAAAGATTAAATCTTTTGATGAATTGAATGAAAGATACCAAATGGTATTTATATTATACGAGGTATGATATAAAAAAATATGAATGATTTTTTATAGCAGCAACTTTTGATGCTACATTCATTTGATCTAATATGTCCGATAGCGTGATCTACTGAGACAGGCACTGGCAAGTTTGAAGACGTTCTGACTTGTTAGAGTGCTTCCAGAGCCGCTAGAGTGAGGTCATGTGTACAGTATCTGTCGTGCATCATGGATTTTGAACATCGTGTCAACATTAAGTTTTGTTTTAAGTTACAAAAAAGTGCCAAAGAAGCTCATGAAATGTTGGAATCCGTGTATGGCGATGATGTGGTAACTCTCGAGATTGTTTACCAGTGGTATGAGCGATTTAAAAGCGGAAATGAGTCTGTTGAAGACTAGCAATGGTTGGGACGTCCATCGGCCCCAAAAAGAGTCGAAAATGTGCAAAAAGTGACAGCACTTATTCATTCAAACAGGCGAATGACTTTTCGAGAGCTTACCGAAGAACTGAACATCTAAGAAAGAGACCATCGCTTCTGATTCACGAGTTTTTGACTGGAAAAAGTATTCCTGTCTGTCCATGTCTGCCTTGCTCACGAGATTTAGAACCCTGTTACTTCTGGCTCTACCAAAAATTTAATAAAAAGTGCTAAAAGGAAAACGTTTTGGTACCATTCCCAAAACAGCAGCTGAAAGCCTTCCAGAAATGCTTCCAGTCATGGATTCAGCATTGGGACAAGTGCATCGCTAGCTAAGGATAGTATTTTGAAGGAGATTAATCCAAATTCTATGTAAGCTTATTACTTTGGACGTTTGTAATAAAATTATTCACCGTATTTTTTTTATCACTCCTCGTAAGCTATCAATGCTTTAGTTGGGGTAATATTATTATGGTAGCTTTACTATAAAGGAGGGTAGGGCCTATTACAAAAATGAAAATATGTGGTTTAACATTTATGTAGTTTAACTGTTTTGGTTTAAACCAATTTTGTTTTTGTTTTTAAAAACCTCTTTTTTTTTTTTTATTCTTGCCATTTTTACTACTTTCTACATAGCTTACATGCTTGATCCATAGCATCTCTGTAAGACTGAATTTCTACAACTGATTGAAGATGAGAAGAAACTGACACTTGATTTTGCAAGCTCAAAATTACAAAACTGGTTTCTGGTTTTTTACAGCCATTAATAGTAAAGTTTCTGGTACAAGCCCCACCATTTCAAGATTCACTTTTCATTGAATCCGTGGTGTCATAAGTGTCATTTTATGAATGGTGGAAGAGCCAGGAAAGTGCTTTTGAAAAAGTTTGGCCTAATCTATTCAAGCAATTCCACACAAAAAAAGTCAGCTTTCGACTCAAAATACAAAAGTATGTTTACATGAATCAGACTTATATTTTGAAAATAAACGTATTGAAGAAGGTACTTATAATTCCGGGGTGCTCAGGCAAAGAGAGTTAAGTCCACGATCCTAAAAAAATTTAGATATGTCCATAGAGTTATAGATAAAAATGTTCTCTACATTTGTGTTAAGTCCAGTAAGCCATATTCAAAATTGTATGGTAGTTATGGATGTGTGCCTCATGGGTTTGTCCATCTCTAAAGCTATGTTGGGCTGGTATAGTGTGTTAAGTCACTCTAATTCTCAGTAACAAGAAAGTGGACTTAACTCTCTTTGCCCGTGCACCCCGGAATTAAAGACATACAGAACATCGGCTATAGGATTGTATATAATCTGCCAAGCATCATAGCATACACAGAGTGATTCCGTGACAAAATTGTGAGAAAGTTATGACAAACCCTTTGTCAGGCACAGAGCAGTAATATTGTGTATTCAAAGCTAAGTTTCTTTGATAAACATCCTTTCAGACTAGCAACAGGAAATTCCAGTTATTCATGTTGCTATGGTGGCGTTGCAGAATCACATGTAGGCCTATATCACAAAACAGCATTACATATTAATTTTAAGATGCTGCACTGCATAGTGCATAGGCTAAATTATTTAAGGCATTTAGGTGCAGATATTGTAAGGACTATTTAGCTGATACATATTTCTTTAGAGACCAATAGAGTGGACAATGAGTCCAAAATCAGCCAATCACAGACCTGATTCACTCAATATTTCAATCACAATATTTCAATGAATAAACATTCATTCATCTCCATTTTGGTTTGGACTTGTTCAGTCAGTAGGCAGGCAGCTGAGCTTCTACATGTGTTCATTCATGTATATTTTTAAAAAAACAGTAGGCCTACTTACCGGTATGCATGCTAGGACTATGGCACTGATCAAATAAACGGTATTTTGTAATTAATTTCGTTAGATATTCAGTTAGGTTTACAGCTACACAATGCACAGCAATGGTTGTGAATATTATTTATTGATTGTTAGAACTTTGGAAGTAGGATAAGCAAGCTGTAGTTTGATGCTACAGAAGGGTCAAGGGTCAAGCGCAGATCTTTAAATTCTATCAACAAGAAAATGTATTGTAGTGCAGAAGAATCCAGCAAGTGCAGAGCACCCATTAAATCACTCCGGTTCTTGAACAGGAAGATGACTAGTGAAATATTATGTATTTCGTCCTTTTCTGGTTTGAATCAATCTTTAATATTTTAGTTGTTTCATATGTGCATTAGTGATCTGGGATAAATTGTGATTTTGTGGCAGTGATTCCATGATATGATGTCTTACTAAATATTGCTACAGAACTTTACACCTGACCTTAAGAGATCAAGTTCCTTTTTTTGTATTATGTTCCTTAGATCATATACTTGTTAATGAATAATACATTTTTAAAATTCTTTCCTATAAATCACAAAGATATGAAATTATCGCACAATCATACTATGGTTAACCCAAGGGTGATTCTGTGACATGTTATTGTATATTTATTTACTTGCTGTGTGCTGTCTTTTAATGCAGTGTGACATAATATCTTTGATATACATATGTAACTGTACCCACAGTGTGAATTACATGTTTCTGCTAAACTTGAGAATAAGGTGACTGCCGTCACAACCGGCCCGTACCGAGTGGGACCAAGTATACAATGTCGCCAATATTACGAACATGATTACATGCCGATTGAATTCGGCAGATAAACGACTGTTGTAGCAATGCTTTATGAAAGATGAGGAAGGGTAAAAAAGCTTCTGCATTAAGAATTCTAGGTCCGTGATATGTTATGTTAGGTTAGGAACAGTCATGTTAGTTTAGCAGCAGTATTCTGCCTAGCGTGGGGTTTGTGCCATGTAACAATGTTTTACGAAAGGCGTGGAAGGATAATAAGGCTTCTAGAAGTAGTGACAACCAAATTCTAGGTCAGTGATAGGTTATGTTAGGTTAGAAACATTTGTATTAGTTTAGGAGCAATTTACTGAATAGCGTGGGGTTTATTATGTCTCACATTGAATCTTTAATGCGACGGGAAATTTTACCCTTGCACTGATCGTTTCTCCTTTCTTCCCCGCGGCTCTGAGGGGCACGGTCACTAATGGCAGAGCATGGCTGGCTACGCTATTCTGAAGGAGTTCCCATGTTTCTCCTGTTTTTATGTTCTTGGAAATATAAACAATCGTGTAGTTGAAGACAGTCCAAAGATGATTCCATGACAAATGGAATTGCCCATTCCCAGTTATAGAACAACTTCTGACTGCTCAAGCATCTTCAGCTAGCGTAGAAAGGTACTCTTTCTCCAAATTAGTGTATTCAAAGCTTTGAAACAGACTGGAAACTGAAAAGGCCTCAAAATTAGTGTTTTTATTAAAAAAGTTTATTTCTTGTGATGCTTAATTTATTGTTTTGTTGTTCAAAGAAAAAGTATTTTTCATTTTTAGTAGCCTACTTTATTTAAGGCTGATTAACTGTTTAGTTTTACTGTGGCCAAATTACAAAATACAGTGGTGTCTAAGTTGTAAACAAGAAACTATATAGCCTATGTGCAGACATCAAGTTATAACTGATTATTAAATGCTATTACTGTACTGTATAAGAACACAGGGAATCTGTTTTCATATTTTCATTTGTTGAAGTCATTAAATACAGAATGAAGGTTGTTTTAGGCTTCTTGCCTCCGTCTAGTACCTTGAGGACAATTTCTTGAGGACAGAAATTCATTTTGAGACAAGTGATAATATTGCCTTGTATTATTCAATATTAATCAGATTTAATGTTTTTGATTTCATTCAAGCTTCGTATTAAGAGAGCAATTCCATGATAACATTGACACAAATAAAAAAAAAAAATGAAACCTTACAAACATTGTAAATTATTGCAGTTTCTCTAAGTGAAGGAGTTTTAATAACATGAATGTTTCATGCATTTATGCCTTGAATGTTGACTTAAGGGCTCATCTTTTAGGTAATTGATAGAAAACATAAAATTTACCATGAAAAGGGGCATTCACATAGTCTAATAGATCTGGTAGTGGTCCTTTACAACGTTTCTCTTTCATCATTAAACATCAAGATAACTTCTTATGGAAGGAAAAAATTAATGAAAATCAAGAAAATTACCAAAAAAAAAGGAAAAAATTACTTCCTTAAATTGTAGATGGCATGTTAGGTAAATAATATGCAGAAACTGTTAGATGTAAAAGTTTACCTAGAATAGACCAATAAGTAATATATGTATTGTGTTTAAATTTTATATTCTGTGTACACTAGTATTGAGCAGTAGGCCTACACCTTTACTTGGTCACTGAACGGCCATTTCATGATTACGGGTGGGACAGAATTTTACATGTTATTGGTATACACGTGGAAATTTTAGTAAGACTGTTAACACAAATGTAGTTCTTCCTTTCTAACCAAGGTAAATTTTATAACCTTAAACATTTATTTGTTAATTGAAAATTTGGCTCTTAAATTTTTGTTACGGGCGGGATAAAGCTGTGACATTTCCTTTGCGAATGGGAATATGCAAGAAATCTGCTCTGTTTGTAAGTATTTTCAAACTTCTTTGGTTTGCACTTGCATAGCAGATCCTCTGAGTAACAGACACTTGAATTTTTAAAACTTATATTTAAGAATTTACATACCCATTGAAATGTCTTATTACCATTACGGGTGGGACAATAAGATTTATGCAAGTTTTAGATAATTTATGAATTCTGTTTATTACAAAATGAGTAGGTACAGTTAAATATCTTGTCTTGCTTTACTTCTATGTCCATATGAAGCCTAAACTGACCATTAAGAAGCAATGTAAGCGTAACAACTAAGTATCCACGTAATTATCAAAGAACACAAATCTTTAAGTAATAAAAAAAGAAATACAGTGAGTCTCAGCCAGATTGCACCCATTTGCCATGCTTCTCTTGTGATGACTCAACACTACCTGCGTCGCGGCCAGCTGTGTCCCCGCAGATAAGTCAACAGCCTGCAGTTGAGCATTGTTCTCGTGTTGTACAGACGTGAAAGTGTTATTCTGTAGTTGTCACAACTAAAAGAAAACATTAGGATATAGATAAACTCAATAATAACGGAAGAACAATTAATGCGTATTAATCGGAATTTCCTATCACGATGCCAAAAATGTGTGGATGTAGGAGGAGGACACTTCCCGCATCTCCTGTAATAAGGTAGGTGCCTATTTTCGTTATTTTCAAACTTATTTCATTTATTTTCATTGTCACACACGGACAAGTCAGTCAACTGCCGGGCAGTTCCTTTGCCGCATACCGGGGATAAGAGCGTCATCTGCGGGGAACCCAACGCGCGGCGGGTGCAATCTGTCTGAGACTCACTGTACATCTAATTTCATGCTTAAGTATAATCTAGTAATCCTTCTGTGAAATACTTTTGACACAGATGGCTGCGAGAAGATGGAAAAGAAATAATGGTTATGGCTTAGTAATATAGGCTTTGGTATGTAAATAATATAGGGGCTTTTGCCATGACATATTAGCTGGCTGCATTCTGCGCTGTCTTTGAGATTCTCAAGCTGCATTGTGCTCAATAAATGATAAATATATAACTTACGGATGTAAAGAATCCGCCTTATACCCTTGCTAATATAGGCCTGTCCTATCCTATGAAGTCTAGGAAGTCATAATATATAAGTATTAAATTGTGATAATATGTGTCCAGATTTTTTTTTTTTTTTTTAATTATGTAAAAATAATATAACTAAAATTAAATATGTATGGTTTGTAGAAGCAATAGCATGCAAAATCACAAGTCTTCTATTGAGTGATAAGAAGCAATACCTAAATTTTTCTGATGGAATAATTTGAGTGTTATAAAGTCATTCTTCTCATTTCAAACTCTAAATAGCTAGCCCACCTAAGAACTATAGCTTCAAAATTTAAAATCCTTCATAAATTTACTTCAAATTACAAGCAAAATACAAAACTCGAGTAATGCGGGTGTTTTAAGCTGTTACTTCATCAGTATGTATTTAGGTAATAGTCAACCATAGTGTTCATTGATAACTAGCTGTAAGGTTGGCCTGGATGGCATTGGCTTTCTATGCCCAAGGTTGTTGTTTTGATCGTAGCCCATGAGTTGGAATTACAATTAACAATAGACAAGCTTTTTGAATGGAGTATCCAAAACAATTTGGCGTTTAATGTTAGAAAATGCTATTTCATGAGTTTTCACAGATTTTCACTTCACCCGATTATTCAATACAGTATGAATTCGGAAACGTTAACGAGAATATTTACCATTAAAGATTTAGGATTAATTATTACGCATAATTTAAATTTTAGAAAGCATATTGATAAAATAATAGATGAAGCTTATGGACAGTTAGGATTTATTTTTCGTAATTCCAAAAATATTAAAGACGAACGTGTCTTGCAATTACTTTATAATAGTTTTGTACGCAGTAAGTTAGAATATGCATCAGTTATATGGTCACCATTGTATAAAACTCATATTAATGACATAGAAAAAATTCAGAAGAGTTTTCTTCGATATATGTATTTTAAAAAATATGATAGATCTGCTTTAATTGATAGAATTTCTTATAATACTTTATTAAATGAATTTAAATTTGTTACTTTAATTGGTAGAAGGTTGGTAGCGCAACAGTTATTCTTATATAAAATTATCAATGGTAAAATAGATAGTAATGAACTTTTAAAACGTATTAAATTTAATGTAGTGCAATTAAATTTAAGGAATAGGGAATTGTTATATATTCCTGTCATTAAATCAAAAATATTAGAATGTTCATCTTTCATCCAAATGTGTAAACGATATAATTCTCTATCACTTCAAAATGCTCTTCTGGATTTTGACTTGTCATTGAATCAGTACGTAGGACTTCTTCATAAACTGTTATATGTTCCATATGATTTGGCTTAATTTTTAGATTGTCTTGTTAAATTAATTGTAGTTATTGTAAATCATTTATGTATTTTTTTTTCTTTATCCTCGCACATTCGTTCATTTATTGTATTGTATCTTTTTATAGTGTAAAACATGTATTGGCGAAACTACGCCAACTGTAATTGGGATTTATTCCTGTAGTTGGCACAATAAATTAAATAAATTTATGTGTGTCACATAAAATGGCCCATGTCTATAGATTTACAGGTATCTAAAAGAACTACTGCAGGACAAAATTCCAATCGCAGTGGCCAAAGCCCTAAGTTGCAGGTGACCCCTGTTATAGCCATAAAACCAATGGGGAGTCTGAATGGCCTATCTCACCAATGTTAAATGAGTCTTTTCCGGTACGCTTAACTCAAGAACCACTGCACACAACATTTTGAAATTTTTACTGGTTCTGTAACACCTCTACAATGCATTAAATGTAAAAGGTCTTTTTTGCAGTTACATGCATATTTGATTTTTTTAATTGTGAATTGCATTTATTTAAAAAAATAATTTCATTACAGTTTTAATCCCACATGATGATGCTAAAGATTCAGAGTATAGAGCTGGGAAGTTCTAAGGGCTCAGCCACATAGCAAGCAGTGAGTGGTGCCCTGCTGACCAAAAACTAGGGAGTGGGAAGAAGAGAGCGTTGGTGTGTCCATACAGGCTAGCGGCGTAACACGGTGTGTCAAGATCACAGCATGCTCGAAAGTGTTTCTTATCAAAATTCTTGTCTAAAAACAAGAGCTCGGAATAGAAATTGGAGGGAAGTTGGGAGTCATCCATTTAATAGACAACGGGGAATTTCATGATTGGTATAAAGAACTAAAGAATTTTCCAGATAGATTTTGAAACGGAATAGCCTATCTTGTAATTGTACATCACGGTGCTACCAAGTATTGTATCCCTATACCAGATGTGCCACACTCTACCTTGGCTTACAACATTTCAGGGTACCATCACTTGACTTGGAGAAGAAAAATAATTTCCATGCCTTAATGCTCCATTTCTTATATATCCATGTGAAATTAAAAAGCTTTACGGTGAGAGGTGGGAAAATCTAATTGAGTATATAATAGATGATATTTTCAGGATAGGGATATTTTGATGCTAAAAGCATTGAGAACATTAAAGTGCTAAGGGTATGTTTTATTCGAACAAAGTTGTAGAATTGTTTGATTCCATATATATTTAATTAAGGAAAGAACTTGATATATCATTTGTGGATCAATATTGAAAAAGCAAATTTTAATACAGTAGAGTCCCGCTATTCCGAACTAATTGGGACCAAACACTGTTCGGTTTAGCGGGTATTCGGAATAGGCGGATTTCATTAATAATATCAATGTATTGACTTGTTGAGTCGTAAATTAAGGGCCAGCTTTCATTCCAATTTGGTTTCAGGCGTTTTTATCAAGCTTAGGCTCTATGTATGTCTCTCTTTGACTTCTTTGTTTAACAATAAATGTATGTTTTTTCACAAACGTCTTTTTGATTTCTCCTGTTTTTAAGTTTAAAAAATGGGTATTTTTTCTGAACTCTGTTCAGAATAGCGAGACTGTACTGTAGTTTGATTGTGTCTATATTTCAGAGAAAAATTGAATCATACCGGGAGGAACAGAAAAATGGGAAAGACTTGAACAGTGACCAGCTTCAAGCTGTGTCCAGATATGACGAGGTTCAGCAAACATTGGAGTTTGCTCGTGATCTCTCGAAGCAGTTCAACGGAATTGCTGTAGATGCAGCCAAGCAGCACAAAAAGCAGGCAAGGAAGGAAGCTTTGGAGAAGGCACAACAGGAGGTAGCAAAGGTGAAGGAGATTCTTATGGTTCAGGTGAGTTTGTCCGTCATATTTCTGTATGCTTAACTGAGGTCAACAATTTTCTTTAAATTTTGCATTCAGATTTCTTTGGTGCTGTTACAAGTCAAAAAGTAGGATTTTAAAAAGAAATTCAACCATGATAGTATTGAATTAAATTCAACTTTGAAGATACAAATGTGGGGTAAGATTGGCCTGAAATATTGAAAATGTGGAAAACCTCGAAATTTAAATGATTTTAAATTTCTAAGGTTCTTTCTTCGTATGATGGCATTTCAATAGAAAATCAGAACTATTTTCCTTTCCTCTTTCTTATTCTTCTTTTGAAAAAATAAATTTTCTGTGTAAATGAAGATTATTTTTAGTTTATATCATAATTGTGAATTCAGATAATATTTGAATTACTCAGAGTTAAGTTTTATGACTTACTAAAGTACATGAAATATGAGGTCAAAGTATTTTTTTTTTTTTTTCAGAGACTTGTAAACTATCATTTAAGCATAATAATTAAATACAAGGAGTTGAACACCAGGGTGCTTAAATCATTAAGGGGTGCAACTTACGTATTTTACTTTTAATGCCACATAATTGTCCTAGGTACGTCAGTATTGGCTGTTGCATATTTACAAATTCTTTCTAAGTATTTTACCTACTTATCACAATATTTAGCGTGATGTGACACATTTGTGGCTTTTCCCTATCACCTTAAATAACAGTTTCACTCCAGAAAAGGCTGAACTATCTCTTATTAGAAGACTGTTTCCTTAAACTTTTTGCACTTGCTAAACACATCTCTTTCATGATTTTTCCTACCCATTTCAAGACTTAAAATACCAAGAGAAGAATATTTGAGTGATGTATAGCTTTTCCCTTGTGTTAGAAACAGTTTTATTGTCTTTCAAATCATGAATGGGATTGAATTCTAATGTTTGTACACACACCTTGCAATTTGTTGTGTAATGCAAATAGTCTCAAGATAATTATTATTATTATTATTATTATTATTATATTAGCTTTCTAAACTATTATGTTTAAATGACAGATCTAAATTGACTGGTGCCTAAGTGCACCAACCTCGGTATTCAGAATATGGCGGTAAAGTTGCTTAGTTTAATTCGGCAATAATTTTTTTGCTCCATCCTCGGTTTTTTACTTGAACTGCTTTAAATTGTTTGATGGCCATGAAGGAGTTCTAAAGTGAAAAAAACGGTGGTTTTATTTCCAAGATACAGGTCATCAATTTATTTGCATTTACTGAATATTGAGGGACAGGTGGGATGAATTTGAAGAATGAACGATGCAACATATCTTTCTAACCAACTCATTATCACAATTGGTACGTTATCGATGGTTTTTTAATTTAAAGTCAGACATATATTCCCAATATAACATTCTATTTTATTCTTATGAAAATTTATTACTGAACAGTAAGGCAACAAAGAAATGATATATGAAAAACCAGTGGGCCTAGGCCTAATTTGAAGGGGTTAAAGTGAAGGGCTGCTTGCATCTGTTTAGCCTTTATACCAGTATGTTGGGTATGTAATCAATTTGTCATACTTGCAAGTACACGAACATAATTACTGTATGACTGTATGCATGACTTGCACCTAAAATTTCCACTAGTTGAATAAGAGTAAAAGTAAGGTTATGTCGAACTCAGAACAGAGATTTCATTCCATTGCACACATGTGAGAATTAATCTTAAAAACATGAGCATGATTTTATTTCAATGTCAGATTGTGAAAGGATATTACATTAACACAAATAATTAACAGAAACAGTGTAAATATTATATTATTGGTCCCAAGAGCTGGCATGTGAGCCAGACATGGAAGAAACCAACTCAAATTGCTTCATAGGAAATGCTTTGTAGTAGAGTAACCGCAATGTATCTGAGCTTTAGGAAACCTCAGTATTGTAGTAATGGTGCACAGGTTTTCTTAGAATACCAAGATATTACCTGGTTTCGAAACAGCTGATAACACCAGAAAATTGTGCACTTGGGCACGAGTGTGGTTCAGATCTCTTTTAGAAATCTTATCTGTTATTGGGTTCTGTATATTTGCTTTAGCTCCCCACTTCTCACAATTTCTTTCCTTGCCATTTCTCATTTTTGTTGACTAAAGAAAATCATGTTATTGACCATTACATCTACACCGTTTGATTTAGAAAAGAGACTTTTACAGGTATACAGATTGGAGAAGTTTCAATTTAATAATAATAATATAAATAATAATAAACTGATACACTCAAACATCTTCTGCTGTCCTAAGTAAGTAGTCCAGGCAACAAAGGAAAAATAGGAAAAAAATTGGGTAGTTTTGAAATTTGGCATAATTATCTGGGGGAGTGTCCTGAACAAAAAACTAAAAGTTTCTGCAGGTGGAGGGTGAGCGGAGGCGGGGGGGAAGGGACCATCAAAAGTCCCTTTTATTGGTTTTTTGCTTATATCTTAACAGCAATGCATCGTAGAGGAAACGTTAACTGTATTCGAAATTCAAGCTGATAAAATTTCCTACAAGGTTGATACTAAACATTTGTTTCTATTCCCAATAGCTTTCGAGATTTTGGCCAGCAAATTTTTGAAAAATTCTCTTTAGCCTCATGCTTTTCAATACACTTCGCCTACTAGCACTTCAGCCCGTAGACTGACAACCTTACCACCTTCATGTGTTGAATGTCTCGAAAGTCTGGGAGCCTCAACTTCCTGAGACCCTAAGGTCCTTCAAAACATTCTTGATTTTCCTAGGTATCTGTTAGATAGGTGCTTTGTCCATTTTTTCTTTTTAATGGAACAGTGCATTTTAGTTTAATTAGGAGTTAGGAATGTAGTATGCCATATTTTCTTGCAATTTTTTTCTGCTTGGCCCTAAATATCACTTATAAGAAGCTAGTCAATTACTAGATTATATCGGACAATTTTGGTGTTTCATTAGTTGTCCAGCCTTTTCTTGCCCTGATAATAAAAAAAGTAGTAGCTAGCAATAGGTCAGTAGCATTAAGTGATGTGCATTTGAATCATATGAATAAAAAAAGAAATTAATATGTCGTTAATCATTATGGATGTACATGAATGATAGAAACGTGTACAACTTACCTTATTAATATTCGATTCAAGCCATGTGACGCACCAGAAAACAATGCTAAAGAATGACAACTATTCAGTAGAGTCAATATCTGATAGTTGTGTATGGTGAAGCAAACCCTACCCTTTCATATAACATATAATTCTGTTGATTTGGTCAACTATAGGTGCATGGTCAGCTACTGGCACAGTTTCCCTATTATGTCTTTCATAACAATTCTATCATTAGGGATGTGATGTGCAATTCCCTTTTTAATTTACAGTCCACTGCTCTCTTCTCTTGCCATCACATGAGCCATGTGTAAAAAAGAATAGCATGTCAATGGGTTAAACCACATTTTGCAGTAGCCATTAGGGGGGCTCACTGTTCAGTACGCTTTACACATTATCCTTGCAGTTAAATTCTATCTTCCACCCTTAGAGGTATAATGGTAAATAGTTATCTTCTAATATATGGCGGAAGTAGTATAATTGCAGATTTTGATCGCTTGTTCCTTCAGTAGAAACAAAAATTCAGATATTGTTTTTGTCTCAAGTAAGACTTCTCAGAAAATATTTTGTCCTGAAACTTTAACTGTGCTTTACTTGATAAGTATTAACCATACTATTCGGCTCAACTTTAGAATAAGTCACTTAAGATTTTTCTAAGTCCACTCGACTTTTTCTGTATCTCCAGATTTTTTGGAAGATCTACACATCACGAACCTTTTGATATGTATCCAGATGTAATATCTGCAAGGTAACACAAACATTTATAATATAAACAAATTTAACACATAATGTAAGAAGTCCAGATCAGAAACGTGCACCATTTTGGATTGGAGACATGATGTATTGCTGCCAACATTGCTGGAAATGTGTACCCTGGGTCATGCTGCCAATTTGCGCGTAGAAACTGATTCTAATGAATTTATGCACAATGCAACTTCATGATTTATTAAAAGAGATGCTGTGGATGAAGCTGCTGCAGCTAGCAATTAAATGCACCAAAATGTTCGTTCAGAATTTAATTTTATGTAGGCCTGTATGTGATGTAAATGAATGTCTTTATTCTTATAATAATTAATAATAATGGTTTGGTAACAATAATAATAATAATAATAATAATGGAGATAATATCATAATCTTTACTTTCAAGTTAAACCTTATAAAACAGAATTTCAGTGGTTTCTAGAAAGGGGCATAAATTTACATTAATTCTAAAGGTTGCTGAATAATAATACAGTACCATAGACTCAAAAGCTCCATTGAAACTAAGCATTCTATGAACAATGGTTGTCCGTAGCATGTGGTTATCTGATCTGGGACTTCTACCAATCTACAGAACACGTCTGGAGTTTTGGTGCATATATTGGCAGCAATGTCTTCAGATGTTGCCTCCATTGCTATACTCGGCATTTCGGGAATCTTTAATTTTGAGGGACATATTCTAAATTTTACCCATACTATTCTAATATTTTCATATCATAGAGGAAAGAATAAGAAGTAGATTTTCTCTTTGATATTTTTCAATAAAATTGATAAAATAGTTTTTTGGCAGATGTGTGTTTTTGTACGAGTGACAGACATCGGTGATCTGGCAGTGTGCTGCTGCAGTTCTGCAGAAAGTAATAACCAGGGCCCAGATTCTGATGACCTAAAATTGTTTGAAAAATGTCCTATAAAATGGCCCTAAAATTTGAAGAAAATGACTTAATAATTCTAAAAAATGACCTAAAAACTGATGTTATATTTATAAAAAATTATTATTGTACACACAAAGTTATAGACTAGTTTGTACATATAGTTTACTTCCTCTAGTTCGGCCGCTGGATAGTCCGGCCAACTTCTTGGAATGAGCCTTCACAGCAGTAATCGACTAGAATTAACATGTCTGTTTAGTTTCCCGTCTTAAGTGTAAACAAATCATAGCTGTCGATGTAATGTTCATGAAGAAGTGGCATGATTATGCTTAAAAAAACATTTCAACTAAAAAAAAAGCAGAAGAAAATAACAGATTTCTTTTAATTTTGAAATTGTAATTTGTATTTTAATTTTTGGGTAAGTACGCTTTAAAAAATGGACAAAACCATCTTAAAAGTTGATTTTTGCTTTAATATGTTATACTTTACATGTTTAAAAGACCGCCGGATGGTCCGGCCATTTTTTAATCCGGTCGAGGGTCCGGTCCCGGGGTGGCCGGATTACAGGGAGCCTACTGTAATTGTAAAAACTTTAAATAACTGTAAAATTGTGAATGTTCTTTTCTTACGGAAATTTATACTGGCACTGGCAAATCAAAATTTGGAATTTCCTTTTGTGGTCTGCTGGATTATATTGTATAATTGAGGGTTAACAGTAGTTTGCACTGTCAAATCCAAGCAGGTGTCAGACTCTGATGCCAAGTCAATCTAATAACAATAGTAATTTAATACAAAATTTTGGCGTTTCTTTGATTCTCATTTCCGACTGAGACATGACAACACTTAACGCTGAATTTTTCCTTCTTACATTAAACAAACAACACTTCGAAAGACAACAGCGCTAGCGATGAAAAAACTTAATACACTCAATGTAAATACATGAAAATGACTAAATAAGGAAGCAAATGACACGAAAATGACAAAATAATTACCTAAAATTGAAATAAATGCCCTAAAAATATAAAATTGCCTAAAATGGCAAAAAATGACCTAATAAAAATGCATTTCTATAATCTGGAGGCCATGATTAGGATTTATCCAAAAGTTGGCAATGTCTATGCAGCATCAATAAAAAGATGACATGTCATTAGAATCAGGGCCCTGGTAATAACATATTTATCGCGCAAAACTCAAAAAAGGTTTATGTTTATTTTAATGTTAGCTACTGTCCCCTTTAATCTGCACTGTTTCCATCCTGTTTGTGGTTACTGATAAGCATGCTTGCTATTTGGTTTGCTTCATTGTGAGCAGAACCTCAACTGTTGGAAAATCTGTATATATTTCACTGTGTCTTATAGTGATTAAATAGACTACCTTCCCTCCTGTAGAACATATATTATAAACTAGTGTTTTTGTATTCTCACCCCACTGTAAGAAAGAAGTGGAAGTAAACATTGAAGTCATTTGATCAAAATTTCCACTGGCAAAATACGAGGGCTGTTTTTTTTCAAGTTCCGATGGGGCATAAAATGAAAACCACAGTGAAAATCAAAACTGTTTTATTTGGAACATTTAGGTACACCTTCTAGCTACTTCTGTACGTAGTTTCGTTCCGATTGAGACATTTGTCATAGCGTGGTATCAACTTTCCAATACCTTCTTCATAGAAGTTTGCCGCCAGCGTATTAAGAAGGGTCCTCACGGCATTTTGAAGTTTTTTTTTAATTTCTTCGTTGGTGTGGAAGCCAGATCTTAGGTTTGTTTGGGAAATTTGTGTGCATCCATTGTTTGGATTGTTTTTTGAATTCTGGATTATCTTAACGAATCCACGTTTCATCCCCTGTCACGATGGATTTCAAAAACTTGTTCCCGTGCCAAGTGACTTTCATTTTTTTCGGCAGCTGAAGAAAGATCTGGAAGAACAGAGCTTCCACACCAACGAAGAACTTCAAAACACTTCAAAATGCCGTGAGGACCCTTCTAAATACGCTGGCGGCAAGCTTCTATGAAGAGGGTATCGGAAAAATGGTACCACGCTATGAAAAATGTTTAATTGGAACGAAACTACGTACAGAAGTAGCTAGAAGGTGTGCCTAAATGTTCCAAATAAAACAGTTATGATTTTCACTGTGGTGTTCATTTTATGTCTCATCGGAACTTGAAAAAAAAACAGCCCTCGTATTTATACATGAGTGTATACGATGCTTCATAGAACAATAATCATTATGAATTAATAAGATTTTATTCATTATTTTATATTTTTTTATGTAATTTATTCTGTTTCAAACCTACAGAACTATTCTGTACAGTACATTAAAATCTCATCAGGTATTTCTTCACTTGAGATAATATTGATGCAATCACTTAAAATAAGAGCATATAGGCCTCCTTCCTACATTGGTAAGCAAAGTTTTGTATTGTGGCTTACTGCTTTTACTTTCTCGCTTATACGTAGTATAGAGAAAGTATTGTGATCGTGACAAAAAATCGAAATCGAGTTAACACCGGGAAAGCATGTTTCACGATGCCTAGAAACCGAAAAACGTGTTTTTGGTTTGACGTCTGTCTGTCTGTCCGTCTGTCTGTGGACAAGTACAGCGGGTAAACGGTTCATTGTATTTACTTCATTTTTTGAATTAAGGACTTTTTCGAAATTTTGTCGAGCCGCCCAGAAATTTAGTTTTACAACTGAAATATTAAGGGGACTTTTCATGAAAACTTTTTTAAAAATTTTCATTTTTGAAAAAATGGCTCTAACGATTTTAATAAAACTTTAAAATTGGAAACTCTTATCTATGACCAATAAAATGGCTATATCTGTATTTCTGGAAAAATGACTTAAGGGGTACTTTACTCGTATCCATTTTCAATTTTTCTAGATTATATCCATTACAGTAGGCGATACACGAAAACCTACCACAGTAAAGTTGTAGAGAAAATTAAAATGAACATTTTTTTGTTTAACACATTTCTTTATACGTTTAATAGATATCAAGATAAAAACGAAATAAGTACGGCTTAAATGCGAATTTCAGAACATACATGTCAATTAAAATATGAATGACATTTTGTTGCCCCTAGTAACAAGAAAACTATAGGCCTAATGTACACTTATTGTTGTGAAATGCATCCAGTTTAGTTCAGTCGCAATGAACACACCAGAACCAATTACAGCGAGGTGATATGGGCTAACAGGGCAGAGGTCCTGAGTTCAAATCAAACCTTGTGGCCGCCCAAATTGACTTGGGTTTTTCATAGTTTCCTCATTCGCAAAGGCAAACGCCGGGTTTGTAGGACATGCTTACTTTCCATAACTCATCGCCGCTACGTCACTGGATATTATAATAGTTTAAACTGAATATAACAAAAGAAGACATCACTAAACAATAGAATCAGATGACATGAATGAGTTGCTACTATAGACTAATGGTTCACGCAACCATACTAAACACGTGATATAACCTACATGGAGTTGCGTGCAATATAACCTAAGTAGTAGTAGTAGTTTTGGCAAAATTCAATTATAAGTCGCCCCCTTAAGTTCTGCCCATTCGATATTCACATTTGCACGGACTGTGTGATGTATTTTTTTTTCTGAGCGAAGCAGAGTGACCAACTGTCCTTGTTTATTGTCGCAAGTGCCGTGTACCCCCTCTGCATATAGTGTAAAAAATGTATAACACTAACTGCATAGTTAAGTGCGCGAAGCGGAGGCGGGAGCCGTAGCGAAGCGCCCTTGCATTTTCGAATAATGTACGATACACTGTTTGTAGGTTTCGAAAATGTGGCATATTATATCTCCCGCGAGGTTCGTCAGCCTGCCACCTCTCGTCTAGCGGTATGACGTCACACCTCCAACGTCAAATCAGGAGTTTCTTCATAATTAGAGAACAGAAGAATTCGCTAGATCGTGGTATAAAAGAAACTGCATTGGTGGGTGGGGCCGATTTATCCCAAGGTGCAACTTATATTTGAATTTTCCCGTAGTAGTACTAGTAGTACTAATAATATGCAATTTTACTGTCATTCATTATTATTATTATTATTTCACGGTGAAAGCATTAAACATGAAGATCGACTCTGATGGTTTCCGTTCTAGATACTTCTTAGTTTTATGAAAATGTAATAAATAAAATTTAATTGTCCCTATAATTTACTTTTTTCTGTGCTAGCCTTTAACACGTATATGCGAGAAAGTTTGTGCAACATATTTTTGCACCATTTATTTGTGGAATGAATTGTTCTTGTAGTGGACAAGTATACAAACATTATTCAAAATAAGATGTGACACAAATGACAAATAGTAAGAGCAGTTGATCAGAAGATCAACATTTTAATCACGTTTGTTTAAACTAACAAAAATATTAAATTAGTTAGAAATGCAGATGTTCATAATCATTATACGAGAAGAGGTACTGACCTTTTCTTGAACTCTTACAGAGGTGAATTTGCAAAGAAGAACATAATCTTTTCTGGCTCTAAATTTTATAATATGCTACCACCCCAACTTAAAGAAATACATTCGACAAGAAGTTTTAAGATAAAACTCAAAGAATTTTTAATTTCCAAATCATTCTACTCTATAAAAGAATATGAAGAATACTGTACGGTTTCTAAATTTGAATAATTATTTTTGTCCTTATCAAATATAATATATTAAATGCATTATTACTGTATCTTGATAATCTCATACCGATACTGGTCTGTTTTACTTCACTTTTATTTTATTCTGATTTCACAAAATGATGTGGATATTATATATATACGTTTACATGTTTATTAAAATGGATCTGAACAGCTAATATTGTACTTATAGATCACAAATTGTATACCTGTGTAAACAGCAATTTCAATGTATACTGCAGAGTATTTAAATTGTATATTGTATGATGAAGCCAAAAATTGTAATATTTTATATGGTGAATAAACAAACAAACAAACAAGATCTGATTCCTAATTGCACATTTCATTCTTTACAGGATGTTCTTCATAACATGGGGCAAGAAAATGTTCGTGAGGATTTCCTCGCTGGTCGGAATGGCGCTGCACAACTTCAAGAAGAAGACCTAAAGTATCTTGATGATCTTTACAGTGAAGTTTCACCAAAACATGGTGCAGAAGAAGGATCTCCTTCTTTTCAGGTTAGTTAACACAAGATGAATTGAAAGGGTCAGGGAAGATAGTGCTAACCCACACAAATCTCATTTTAGATAGGCCTATTATATTTTTAAGTTTTGCTCAAATCCGCAAATCTTATTATCCTTTTCTGGTACATATTATGTTACTAACGAGCCTTATTGACAGAATTAGTCTATGCTCAGAAACATTGGAATAAATAGTGAGTAAAACTATAAAAAAGTGCAACAATCTCAACTTATATAAACAGAGGATTAGGACTGTCTTCCCTCGATCCCTTCTATAATCATAGGTAATCCCATGAGAGACTACGTGTTTATCGATAAATTTGTGACTAGATATAGTTTTTGAATTTATGCACATTAATCAATCACTTTGTATGTACCTCATCAGACAGACTGAGTACAAACTGAAGGTGTATAGAGAAGGATGTCGGGTTAATTACTTCACACTGTGAGGAGACCTCAAATTAAGCTTCCATTAGTGATAAGTAGAGACAGGCAAAATATGAAATTTCATATTCTAAAATATGGCTACTAGCGCTCTGAAAACTCGGATCTTTACGAATCACGAAGTTTAGATGGCAATGCAAGCAAGAAAAAAGTTCATATTTCATAATATTTTGGTAAAATCTTCATATTTCGTGAAAATCTTCATAAAGCTTCATATTTTGTATGATTTGCAAATTTTTCCTTCGTTAATACTTCTATGACAAATAAATCGAGTTTTCCACATTATTGAAATGTTTTGAAAAGTTTTCCGGGAATCGCATCTCAAATCCCTATACGGCAAACTCCAGAAAGCTAAGAAATTTGGCAACACTTTCTAAGTGTTAAGAGGTACCCAACACAATTCCACTCTGATAATAGCCTACTTCCACTATGAACGGGATAGGATTTCTACGTTTGTTTGGAAGTAGTCACATTCCTTGCATTCCAAAAGATAACTCGACAGCAAGGGCGGGGGTAGGGAATGTTTACAGTTAGAGGAACCAGCTCACTAGCAGGTAGGAGGGAATATTCATTTATGTGTTGTTTGCGATTCGTGGTGATTTGGATCGTGTGCCTAAATCTGGAATGTGCAATTGGTGACAGAGTTAAACTGTTTTAAAACAGATGGAACGATTGTTATGTGCACATTTTGTAACAAAAGTGTTAAGTATGGAATATAGTCCTTTTTATTACCTGTGTAATATTATCTAAAGACAAATTTGTACTAACATTCAAATTATGTTTACGCTACATTTGATATCTTGGGAAAGAACAAATATAAGATGCATCTTCGCATGAGACATATCCCGGCCAGTCCTCCCCCAGTGAAGCAATTCATTTTATGCCGTGATCTAGCGAATTCTTCGAGGATGAATAGGCTGACAAACCGTTGGGTACGAGGCACATATTCTCGCATTTAATATTTGGTACAAGGGGCACTCTAGAATTTTTAATATTTGGTACAAGGGGTGCTCTAGAATTTTTAATATTCGGTAGCAGTTTTAATATTTGTTACAAGGGGCACTCTCGCATTTTTAATATTTGGTACTGTCGGGAGTGTCGGCGACAATATACAAGGATAGTTTGTCACCTGCTTCCCTGAGAAACAAAATGTGAATATTGAGTGATCGAGTGGGCGGAGCTTAAAGTGCACTTAATATTTGGCTTTCGCCGTTATCTTTATTCTGAACAAATGGGTGACTGAATTACATAATAATTTTGTTATTAATTTATTTTTTAATACTGGTATCTGCAAACACAAAGTTTCAGCTGAAACAACACACAAATAGCATTATACATTAAAAAAAATGAAAATTAAAAAGACACACACACAGTTCAGACGTTTCTTACCGACAGAAGATGCACTTTTTGCTAGAAAACATTGAAAAACTGCTTTTATCTTATTGTAATAAATATTAGTTGATGTGATGTGAAAAATGTAGGTGAATAGAATATTCTGAATATTTAACGTATTAATTACCAGTTAACTAGTGTTTTTATTTTGCCCTCTCATTGTGAATATGGTAGATATTCCTTTGTGTGTTGTCTTAAATCAAATAACAAATATTCAGATGATAAAATTGGTGATTTATTGCATTTCATAATATTTTTAATTTTTTTCTTCATAATTTCATATTTAGCATAAATAAATTTCATATTTTGGCAAAATTTTCTTCATATTGTGCCTGTCTCTAGTGATAAGTAGGGGCCGGATTTCTATGACATGTCATATTTTTCCCTTTGCATTATTTCAGGTTTCCAACTAATTTAAACCTGATTCCAAGGATCCTGGTGAAAATGGAACGGCTTTTATTGTGCATATAACTGCATATTTCAGAAATTTTCAACTATAGTAGAATATTTAGTATGAATATACATATTTAGGTCATATTTTTAGCATATTTGTGTGCATATTAAAGGAATTTTGAAGTTTCAAATAATATTTTATAAATTTCTCATGTTACTGATACTCTTTGAGAATTTACAGATATTTTAAATAATTAACATATTTTAATAAAATGAATTGTAATGAAACTTAAAAAATATATACATAATATGTAAGTGGTAAAGTCATATTTAAAAATTTTATTGGTTATATTTTAATGTTTTTTTAGGTCATAAATGAATGCATATATCCTATTTTTTAGGTCATAGAAATCCACCCCCTAGTGATAAGCCTGCTGTCTGGCAGTGGATACAAACCTTGGATCCTCAGATGGCACTTGAGACTTCTGTAGGCCCTGCTCAGAAACAGCTAATGCTTTATGATTTGAGTTTTGGTGAAAATTGTGCATTTGTTTTTCTTCAGGACCAGCTTCAACAATCTGCCGAACACCTACTTGCCATTGTAGAAGGAAAGAGCAAGGAAATTGTTGGAACAACATACGCAAAACTTAAGGAGTTGGTTGCGACAATTCATGCATGTGGATATTTTGACCAAGCACAAGAAGAGGTTGTTGAGGCCGTAGAAGAGGTAAGTACATGGGAAGTTTCACATATAGAAGGATTGTTGTGGAAATATTTTATTTTGTATGTTGTGATAAAGCACAATTTTTCAGTATTCTTGTTAGTATAAATTTCCTAGAAAATGTTGTGGCCTAATTATGAAAACTAAATACAAAATACCTTTAAAAAAAACATGCAATTCTAATTGCGGTAATAGCATAAATAATCAATTACAGTGGATACATAATGGCTGCCATTACATGTTTGGCATGCACGAATGCACTGCTGAATGAACTGGGCCTACACTGTTTCCACATCTACATGACTGCACCAGTAACGAACCATTTTCAGTTGCACATCAAAGTTTCTACTCACAGCTCTTACACCATTTTTTTTTACATAAACACCGCTAGGCTTAGTTTCCAAGAAGCAGAATAACTAATTATTCGTCCAGTCATTTTCACATGCCACCTGTCTCTCTGCTCTCCAATTAAACCCTGGCGATCTCAAGCCACATACCACGTGCTCAAGAAACATGCAGCTACGAAGTGTTAAGGGTGGGACCAGGAGGGGCAGATTCATGCAGCTGGAAGTCCAAGGTCAAGGACGAAGCTAAAGAATTTACCGCTATATCGAAACAATATCTAACGTTGCCACTTTTATTCAAGTTTGAAACTTCAATTTTCACAATTTTTAATATTTTTAAAATTGTGGATGAAAAAATTAGGGGGTCCTATAGCCAAATAAGTACGGTAAATCATTTATGTCTACAGTGTTCAAAATTTTAATATGGTATGCAGTGGAACCTCGTTAACATGTTTTTCTAGGGACTGAAAAAGTAGATATCTTAAACAGGAAAACGTACTATTGAACATTAAAAAAATCTAAGGAAATATCTAGATATGTTTTCTAAGTTGCTCATTATAGCCTAAAGTGCATCCGAATGGCTCAGAATTACCCACAGTGACACACAGGAGCTTCTATGCCAAGCCATTAGTTACGAGAGATTGGTGTTACATTAATGAATACATAGGCCTAATAATTTTGATTTGAAAAAATTAAACAAAACTTACTGAAATTGAAGGAATGTATTAGAGCCATATTTTATGAAAAACCAGACAAAATTCACAAATAGCATCCATTTTATTCTGAAAGATCACACATGAAACAAGTTGCATTCCAGAATCTATTAACAAACATAAAATAAGTGGAAGTGTAAATTATTGTGCAAAATTTCACATGTGACAAAATGATCAGTACAGGTAAACAGTCATGTTCACAGCTACAAATTGCTAATGAAGTGCGATCCAATATCCACATGAGAAGCACGATCTGCTTTTTTGGCCTATATTTCTTCAAGATTCTAATATTTTCTTCTCTACAGATGTACCATACGAAATCTCTAAAGAACGGTGCTTGGAATGTCTAAATTTTTTACACATCAGCTAAGAGCGTGCGGTATTGTTTAAAGTTCAGTACAGAAGAGTTGATGTGCTCTTGGAAAGTTCTGATTGTCTTCTGCCTTTACTTACACACACACTTCCAGGCGAAAGAGTGTTGCGTTGCACGAATGACGTACCGCGCGGTTTCTTTTGTTTGTCTATTGCCTTTACAAGCACATGTTTTACGAGCATTTGAATGCGCACCTGCTTAAACCCGAGCGATAAAGCTTATGTTAAAGTTGGTGTGACTGGTCAATGCCATCTGGATTCTGTTTATAGATTGCCATGGCAACTTTAGCATACTAGGCCGATGAAACCTGCATTTTGAATGCAGTTTCCCCCCCCCCCCCCCCCCTTCAATTTTAGTGGGCTAGGTTGCTAAAATGCAATTTTTCGGCATGTTACCAGTCTGACAAGCAGCTATTTTAGAGAGCGTGCACTAAAAAGACTTTAAATTAGTTTTTCTCCAGAAACTCTAACAATGCAGTTACTGTAAATGTATTTTGGTTATGATGATATTTTGATGTTTTAATTTTCCCATGTTAAAGTACATTACCGGTATGTTTACATGTTTCATTTTATGTAGCTTATTTTACATCTGAAGGGTGACTGCTAAGAAAGATTGAACTCCATGTTTAGTATTTCCATTCAGCCAAGAAAGATGATAGTCTTCTACTTTTTCCTCCCAATATTTTAACATTAGATCAGCAATTGAAAATCTGTACCGTAGTTAAAATTCTGAAGAATTAACAAAATATGTCTAATTGTTTTTAGGCTTCACCCTTCATTTTAATTCAATTAAAACTGAAGAACTTTATTTACTGCTACTGTATAATCAATAGAATTACAATTTTTAACCCACTGTAGCTAATATTTTTATACCGCTCTTCTTTTGAATTTATTTACCACTTTTCAGAATCCCTAATTTTAACCCACTGTAGCTAATACTTTTATACTGTCTTCCTTGAATTTAACACTTTTCAGGGTCCCTAAGGCATTGCCCCCATACTTTTAAGTTTATGAACTCTTATGTTGCTGGGTAAAAAGGAAAGATTCTGCAATACTTGAAGGGTCATAAAACAAAATTAAAAAAAAAAAAAAAAAAACATTACTTTTCAGGTTGCTGATGAAGGAGACCTGGTGAATGCACTTGAACCTGCAGGAGAAGAAGTATATGTTGATGAAACGCCCGCCGTTCAACCTACTGAAACATTCCCTCAAGGTAACCTAATTTTTTGTTTATTTAATTTGGGCATAATCAATTCTTTTTCATGTCAAATTACATTTGTATATCATGTACCCAGTGGTGATTATCAGGGAGAATGTTACAGTATACATAAAGTTAAACTTTTACATTGAAATGAAAAATAATAAATAAATTACATTACATTACATTTATGAAGGTATACATAAGCTGTGCTGCTTTGATGTACAGAAAAGAATAAGAGGGAACAGTCCAGGCTTAACCTCCATCAATCATCTGACTAATGAAATAATAATAGTGAACATATTTTATGAGTACTTCTTACAAGCCATGCTGCTTGAAATCCGGCAACACAGGAGGTAGTCCTGTCTGTGGGAAGCATTTGAATACGTTTTTAATGCAGATAATTTTCTTCATCACAAATACTGACTTTATTTAGGCCAAATCAGTAGGCCTATATTACGTAGCCTATACTTGTGATCTGCGTAATAACGTAACGTGCGGTGACTCCCACATACCTGAAGGAATTCGTAGTTTTCAGTGTCTCCTCATTGTACGTTATGATGTCGCGTTTTTCTTAATTTATTGGTAATAACCTCACTTATCCTGTTAGGCCTAAGAGCTCTGTTATTTGACCCACAAAAGAGAAATCTTTTATTAAGCTGCTACGCTTCTCTGGGTCATCTTGTACCACCACCCAGGTTTAATAATAACCTAAACTAAACTCCGTGGCACTACATCCATGGAGGGACTTGGCCTACCACCTGACCGCTGCATCATCTCCCGTAGGCAGATGGCAGGATTGGGGGGCATGTGGTCAGCATGCCGACACCCATGGTCGTTAATGGTGGTTTTCTTGACCGGAGCCGCTACTTCTCTATCAAATAGCTCCTCAATTTGAATCACGAGGCTGAGTTCACCCCTACCAGACCTTCCTACCTCAGAAAAATCCGAGGAGGTACCGGGAATCGAACCCGGGCCGATGGATCTGTAGTCAGCAACGCTAACCACAAGACCATGCCGGCGGACTTAATAATAACCTAGAACACTGATATCTCTCTTCTTGTCACATGCACTTTGTGGAAGACTACGCCCATGACCATCACTGAAAATAATAACTTTGCCTAATTCCTTGAGAACACTCAGCTTTCCGTTATTTACTGTCTAAAAGTCATTCATTCGTTCATTCTTGGCTCCAGTGGTGAACTGTGTTGATTCGCCAGCACTTCTGAGGTTAAGGTTTTAATCCCGTTTACTACCTTCACTAAACTGTAGGAAAATGCTGAATCGATTTCCTTGTAATAATATTGGGAGGGTAGGAGATTGCTTGTACTGCGATTTGGTGTCTGCCTAATTGAGATGAATTGGACCTAGTGTGAGCAGCTTGGTACCAGTAAAAGTGACTTTATTTCTCTTCAATTCTTCTTTAATACCAGCCAATTCTTCCTGAAGAACACTAATATCATACTGTACCTTTCTCTTGTAATCATTTGTAGATGGTAATGATTGATGAATATGTAAGTCTTCTATGAAAAACTGTTCTCTGCTGTACTCAATTAGAGGTGACGATGTACATAAATCTCTCTTTATGTACATTGTTTTTACCTTCTCTATGCTCTCCAGTTGCTCTTCGGGTGTGTACAGATATTCTCTAAACCATAGGCGATGATGACTGGGATTACTTTAAGCTGAAATATTCTTAATTTGCAATGATTCTGATGGAGTTCATTGCTTTATTTACAGCATGTTGATAGCCGATAGAACTACCGATGCGATGTTGCCAGATTTAACAGCATGGCTTGTAAGAAATAAAGAAGATTTTGTTAACTAATAAATAATATTATGAGTTCTAATATTAACGAGTTATATGAAATAGGGCCCAGGACTGTGTTAGCACAGTTGACCCTTTTACTGCTAACATATTACTCACTGTGCAAATTGCTGGTGCTGAATTAATTTGCAAATTTATATTGTAATCATAAATGGACAAACAGTTGCAAATAATTTGTCAGTTTCCTCCGAAACAAGAGCACAGAACGTATTTGTTGAAGTTTAAACTGATTTATGCAATCCTGGGGTAGCCTGCAAGTCATCACAACACAGCTGAGATATCATGCATTTCAAAAAATACTGAGCTGCAGAAGGCAGATCAAATAAGAGAACAGGAAAGTGATTGATGGTATTAATGGTGCTATATTCTATAATATGCTGCTAGGGCATATAAAAGAAAGGGAAAAAAACAGTTAAACGAAATAAAAAAATATCTAATCAGTCAGGCCTGCTATTCAATTGAAGAATGTAAAATCAATTGCACAGAGAAATGGTAGTAATTCTTAGAGGGTATTATTTTTTATTTTGTGTTGTATTTAATTTATATTGTTTGTTATATTTATCTATTTAAAGACACAAATATGTGAGCAATTTCTTATAATGTTTAACAGCATAAATTCATGTCTATATAGTGTATTTTATGATGATGCCACCTGTATTGTATAATACTTTGGGCAAATAAAGAAAGAAAAGAATTAGCAGATGACTCTGTACGTTGACACTTTTTGAATTGCTCTCATGCCGAATTCTTTTGTTCATCGTCTGTATGTGTTACTAGCACAGCCAGCAGTGATGCGTGCTGATGCATATATACGGTTGTAACAGTGAAAAGGTTAAAGAAGAACCAGTATTGAATAAGGGTGTCTGTGACATTGTAACAATTTTTTCTCTTGCAGTAATTACATCTGCTAGCCAGCCTGTCGCTTCGATGCCAATTCCTAGCACTATGGTTCCACAGTCAACTGCTCCAGTTCCAACACCTGTAGCAGCCGTTGAGAGTTCATACTTCAGTACTGCTGCACCCACCTTTGTTCCAGCTCAGGCACAAACTCGGCCTTTGAATGAAGTTATTAATTCTGTGAATAGTAGTTTCAATTTCCTTCAGGTAAGTGTATTTTTTTATATCTTTCAGTTGGGTCATTCCACTATTACAGGGGTGAGAATATTTTGTTATAACCAAAATTTGGGGTCTGTGAGGACAATGAAAGAGGTTCCATAAAATCCTGTTAAAAAGAATCATTTAACTTCAGATACTTTTCTGTTTTGCCAAGTTTTATAATCTTTACCTGTAACTACCAGTTATTGCTTGCCACAATTACAGACATTAGTGAGTCATCTGTGAAAAGTCTAAAATCAGGTTCAATATATTTTCCAGAATGTAGCAGAACACCTAATACCATTTTTGATCTCATATTTATACTAATCCAAGTTTTCGGCTTTTGTCTTCATGAAGGAAAAGTATGAGGACAGAGTTGATGTTGAGTAAAATTTCCAAGTGTGTATTCCTTTGATCCAAGCATAAAACTGACGTTTGAAAATGTCACAAATAAGTAAATATAAAAAATAAAATAAAAATGATTTTTAATAGTGTTTTTTGTCATTTAAAACAAGCACTTAATATTCAGACGTTACAGTATTTAATAGTCAAAATCAACTAAATTATGCAAATTTTATATGGGATCTCCCGAAACAAACAAGTATTTCAAGAGGGCCATGACCTTAAAAAAGTTGACAGTTTCTCTATTAACAGTTGAAAAGGCTATAGGATATACGTATATATATATATATGGGTGATTCTTCAAATGCGGGAAAATTTGGAGTGTGTAAAATCCAAATGTTTTACTTTGTTTAAAATATCTAAAAAAAATCACAAAAATACTTCAGGGGTTACTTGATTAAAATATGACACCAACAGAGCTTAAATGTTTATATTTTTATTTATTTTAATTTCTTTATTTTTTTAAAGCCATGTGGATGACATCCGTGTACATGTGGATGGCAGAAGGCCACATTAATGACTAACTTTGGCAACAATCTGCTTTTCTTTATGTGATTTCATATTTTTCTCAGCATACTTCAGTTGATTTTGCATCAGATTTGCAAATTTGTGTGCATACTCCGGAATTAATGTAATTTTAACGAGACTGTGTTTTTATGGTTTTGCGGGAGGGGGGAATCAAGCAGAAATTCATTTAATCAGTTTTAAGATCTTAAGTACAGGTCACAGACATCGCAAACACAATAGTATCCTACATTTATCATCTACATGACTTGAGAGTCATCCATATACCCCTTCATGAGACATGTGGATGACACAAAAATCAGGCATGTGGATGACAAAAAAGGAGTTTAAGTGGTCTCAGCAAGACATTTCTAAACCTCTGTAGGCTCAACTTCAGTCAGGTACTTTGAATTGGAAGGTTTATCATAGTGCATAATCAAAATTAATTAATATTCACTTTCTGCCTACTTTCTAGAAGCCATGTTAATGACGGGGAGTAAAAACGTTTTCCTTGAAAATGATACAAAGTCCTTTGTTAATCCCAAACTGTTTGTAAGCAAGCAAAATTCAACCTTACAATTCAACCACAAGCTGCCCTGTTGGCTTTCTAACACTGTTGCCAGTTTTACAAATTTCTCATTTCTGCAGAAAAAATTCCATTCTTTTCAGCCATGTGGATGACCAAAAACCCTTGGGACATTCTTTATGTTCATTAGGTGGGGTGACAATTTTATTTCATTTTATTTTTTAGGGGTTAATATTCTTCACCCATTCATACTCATTGACAGGAAAAAAGTTGAAAAGGAAATAACATTTTGTTTTGTGGAAAAATGTATTAGAATATACAAAACAGAGGTTTGGGACAGGGCATGTGGATGACATTTCATTGAATTAAATTCGATTTTGGAATATCAGAATTTAAAGTTAGTGACATTTCAAACTGATAGTTGTAGTATGGAAGTAGTAGAAACAAACTTTTATTTTAATTTTTTTTTTTTCAAGTTGAATTTGAAGGGAAATATCACTCCGGAACGCAAATTTTCCCGTATTTGAAGAATCACCTATATATATATATATATATATATCTAGTAACACATTGAATAAGGTAGAGGATAATGACTGAACGTTAGGGGTATGAATCAATTCAGTTAATAGAATTCGTCAAATGATTTGTACGTTTGATCCTTCGATTTGTTTAATTAGCTTCTAGATTATCTAAAGCATTGTGGACAAATCAAATTGCATTTCTTTTTCCAGCAAGCAGATTGATCTTCACTAATTCCTTCACATTCACTTTCCATCACTAGATGGTACAACAATTCAGTTAATACTCTACTGTTTATATTTAATTAAACAGTTGCCATTGTGAAATAGTAACTTTGTTTTGTACTTTTCCAAATATGTATAAAATACATGCTTTAATATGTATGCAGTACTAAGAGAATAACTTTCCAATGGATGGTTGGAAACTGCCATTCATTATAAAAAGAAAATAATTATTATAACTGCCGGTGTCATTAATTATGCTGGGATTTTCTATTTATCAGATGTCATTTTTATACACCACAGTGAGCATTGTATCCCTTCCACTCAAGATTTATGCTGTAGCAATCGCAAAGATGAAAATGACTACACAGAGCGATAGGAACCTAGATTTACAATAAGAAACAAATCAATAGATTCAGAACTGAGAAGACTTTGATTAGTTTCCTTAACTGAATCACTTGTTTGTTCAGTAGGATAATTTATTGATTCATTCACAAATTCTGAATTCATACACCTCATTCAAAAAGTCTGTTAATAAAATTTAAACTATTAGGAAAATTAAATTCACTTGATATGGGAAGAACAATGAAGTATCAACATATGGGTGAGACAACATAGTGGGTTACCTACTTCTGAATAGAAAGCAGCCTTGAAAATGACAGCTAATGTTGCCCCAGTGTGAGCCATACCAGGCAGGACAACCACTGCAAAAGATTTAGTGAGATTGAAACCTTAACTCATGTCCTACGTTCTTGTTCATTTGGTGAGGCTCTTCGTAATATCAGGCACTGCACTGTAAGATCGTGACTTGCTCATACTGTCCATAGCAACAGGTTTATTGTAGCAAGAGGTTCATGGTTTGGCGACTAACTAGAGTTCTCGCAGGATCAATATTATTGCCATCAAACCCGGAGAACAAAGAGGTTACATATAAGGTTTGAGGCTCACGAAAGTCAACCAGTCAAGGTGGACGAAGAAAAGAAACACATATACATTCCAACTGTTTCCTTTTACAAAGGGAAGTATAGCCTAGATTACGTTGAAGTGAGAGGTCTTTTGATAGGAACCAAAGTCACCATACCACTGAAAACTGTAGAATCTTTGAAAACCAGTTATTAGTAACCAATTAATTATAGTGAAGTAGCAAGTGTTCAAGATATTATGAATTAACATTAGGAAAATGTTTTCCTGTTTTTATAGGGTTTGTTAGATAATTGTCTGTTCCAAACTTAGGTTATTGCTTTATTAACCCTTTCACTGCTAACGACGGAACTGCGACGGCCGCGAATTGGGTGCTATGAACGAGACGATTCCACAAGGCATGGAATTTTTTAACACAGTTTTAACGAAAGGATAGTGTCCTGCCATCTATTGGGGTTAGATAGAACTTAATTTCATTGCTTTCCCTGCTCTGTGGTGCAATTTGTAGATCAAAATGTGAGGCCTTGCACAATTTTGCCGCTAAGTTAGTGCTACGAATAAAACAATTGCTCGTAGAATAGAATTCTTTAACAAGGTTTCAACGAAAGGATAATGTCCTGCCATCTCTTGGGGTTAGATAGAAATTATTTTCATTGCTTTCCTTGCCCTGTGGTGCTATCTGTAGATGAAAATATGAGGCCTTTGCACAATGTTGTGATGTCTGAAGAAGCCATTGAACTCACGAGTCATATGACAAGCCGTGAATCACGTCAAGGCCATGGTATGTTCAATTTCAACACAGTCATTCCTTTCACGAGCAAGGAAAAACATTTCTAACGTGATGACGAAGTTCTGGCGTATTTTAAAACTGCCTTCTTATTTTTCGGATTTAGCGCCGAGTGACAGTGAAAATATCTCAGCACTGAAAGGGTTAAGCTTAGACTATACAGCATGGGTGGCCACTAACCTTAAGTTTGGGAGCCACAAATTTATGAAGCTGTTCGAAGTAAACCACATTGTTTTTACTATACATGTAAACATTATTGTAAATTACACAACAAGAAATAAGATTTTACTTTTGAGAAGTGCTTTTTCGAGTGTTCATTGTTGCTGTTGTTTGAAATCTGGCTGATAATTGGTAAGCGCAGTTCGCACAAGTTCACTTAAATGTTTATCAGTTCCGGTTGATATTTAGGTTTAATGAACTTAAGCATTTACTACAGAGGTTCACACACATAAGTAGTCCCAAATATCGAGATAAATCTCTGAGCACACTCGTTTGTTAGTAGGTATTTTTCTTCTGGAACTTCCAAAATTCTACGCCGAAACGCCACTTTGTTTAAGTCCTTTTAGTCCTTCGTCCTCTTGCAGTTCCATTAGCTCCAACTCTGCTCCAACCGTATCCTCTGTAGCTAATTGATGATGAAACAGGACAGCCTTCGCCCTCAACAGCAAAAGGATTTCCAGGAATGAAAGTGAATGTCCTCAAGTCATTAAATCTGCCATTGATTCTTTAACAAGACCAGATATTTTACACAAATTATCTTCTGTTTCCTCCTGAGCATTAGGAAGGCTTTCAGTAATTTTCTTCAAACATTTGAAATGAGCGAACATTTTAGTCTCAAGAGTCTTTATTTGCTCTGAGAACTAAATACACTCTGCGCTAAATCAGAAATAGGTTTTTCGATTCCTCAATGTGTTTTATTAAATTATATTAACTGTACTACTCTTAGCTTGGTTTCAAGAGCCTCACGAGATTGGCTTGCAAGCCTCATTGTGGCCACCCCTGCTATACAGTTTTAAAAATTCATAATATGGGTGTGACAAAAAAATTTTGAGATATAGGATCACTTGATACGGAATGACCCAGTTCTTTGTTGACTTCACCACTATATTTTAAGCTTTTACTTTTTCTTGAATATGCATGCAGTAAAATTTTACTGTTTTACTGTTACGAATTTGGCAAGAAACTCATTTTAATGTAGCAGCTATTTTCAACTGTTAAATGCAGTGATATCTCGGTACATATTTTTTCATGTGCAGTCGGGTAATTGTGAGGAAAGGCAATACCGTATTTACTCGTGTAATGGATGCACCCCAACTTTTTGTGTTAGAAAATTAAAAAAATTCCCTGCATAATAGCCACATCTTGTTTGAACAAAAAATATTTAATATCTGAAATTGTAAGATTGTTTGGCCTGATTATCTTTAGATTCAAGTTTTTTAAACAACAATGCATGGAAACAGTAATCATGATTGGTTCTTATTAATGCACTAATTACCGGTATACTTAACGATTGTCGATTAATATCACAGTATTCTTAGGGCATCTGCAGTAGACAGCTGTTGTTCTGATGTGTTTGGACAATGGATAAGAACTGACCGAAATATTCAAGTTATACAGCGAGTTTTGGGCTGAAAGTTACCAAATTTGCAGAAGAACATGGTAATAGATCTGCTGGACGAGAATTTACGGTGATTGAGTGTAATGTACATGTTTCTAGTCTATTTTTGCAACTGCTGACTATTGTTGTTGTGTGTGATACAAACAACATGTAAATAAGTTGCTGCCACTATATCGATACATATGCTATCAATCTTTAGCTGGTGTATCTTTTAATACATGTTTCTTTCACTAAAATTTTTTCCTTCCATAAAGGACACACTAATTTTTTGATATGAAAATTGAAAAAGAAGTATGTCTATTACACGGGTAACTAGCCTATAGTAAATTTCGAGGAGGGGGAGACAGATGTCTTTTTTTTTTATATATATACTCTTATTGAATGTGCACAATTTTTATTTTTAATTTATTGATTATTATTAGTTTTTGTTCTTGTTTCCATGTATCTCACATTGAAGGTACACAGTTATTTTTTATTTATTGTATTTTAATAGGTTTTCTTTGTTTCCATGTATCTTTGATCTTCTTCTGTATACTGAATATAGAGAAAGTATAGTGATGTGGAAAAATATAAAAGAGATAACACTGGGAAAACACGTTTCATGGTTATTGGAAGCCAGAATGTTTGTCCATGTCTGTTAGTCCATCTTTGTCTACGCAAGCCTGTTTTGATAAACTATGCATTGGATTATGAACATTGTTGCATTCTGTATAATTTGGTTTCTGTTACTAAAACACTAATGGCCAATTTCACCGACCTCGGTTAGGATGCCCGGTTACTTGACCACAATAACCATGGTTAGACGAAAGCCGTTGCACCGACAATTTGGCCTGGTTAAGAATCCATGGTTATCTGCTGCCTGCTCATCTCGCCATTATTCCTTTCCGGAGCAATTCGTCTGTAGTATTTAGATAGCAGTGACTTATTTGTTGTTGTTTTGTTTGTAGCGTCATATTGTATTACCAAAGGGATTTTTCATTTTTATAAGCACTTAATCATGGAAGGAAAAGCTGTTAAACGAGCAAGGGCACCGAATTTTAGTGTGTACAAAAATTCAGTGCTTGTTGATTTAATAGAAAAGCACAAAGGCACAATTGAAAACAAGCAAACAGATGGAACTACTATCAGACAGAAAGAAGAGGCCTGGAAGAAGCTATGTTTGGAGTTTAACTGCGTGCCAGGTATTTATTTATTTCATTATTAAAAAACAAAGTACTGTTTTATTCTTTGTTCTATGCCAAATAAACCAGCGCATTTGCTTATACTTGTGCTTATCCACGTGTGTTACAGAAAGGAAGGCTTCAAATCTGAAAATAGCATATGAAAATATAAAAAGAAGGGCAAGGAGGGCTTCAGGAAATGAGAAAGTAAAATGTATAAGTGGCATAGAATCATAGCACAGTCAGCAGTCGATTTCTTGGAGACATGGGAAAATTTTTGTTCGTTGGGAAGTCCAATCTTTCTCCTAGAAGTTCCAGAAGGATAAAACTGTCTCCTTTTTTAGATGATATTTCCTCTAAAATACTTTTTCAGTCAGGTCTTCGAATGGATCAGGCCTTTCTCTCACTACTTCATGATCTTCGAGATACCTAGCATACAACAAATAGTTATCCAACTCCATCTTGACTGCTGCCTTATGGATATTATAAGAATACATACAGTTATAAGCACTCAAGTATGCGGTGCACTCCTGGTTAACAACTTAACTGTTCGCTTGTGGCCGGTTAGCTAATTTCTCCCGGCTAGTATCGTTCAACTCGTAACCGGGCTCGATGAAATGGAAATTCGTGAAAATGCCTGGTTAATTACTAGGTGTTATTGAAACTGCCTTAACCGAGGTCGGTGAAATCGGACATAAGGGTAGTTTCATGAAAACTTCTTTCAATATTCTTATTTATAAAGAAAGAAGAAGAAAAAGACTCCCACTATTTTAATGTTTAATGTCTAACCATGAGTACTCAATAAACTATATTAATTTTTCTATAGAAATAATTTTGAGCATAGTTTACTCATGACCATTTTCTGTTTTTATTGACTGTCTCAACTATGGTGGTAGATAAGTAAAAAGCTTCATTAAAGTTGTAGAGACAATTTTTAACAAACTCATTTCTTTATATCAGATTAACAGTTATCAGGTAGAAATGTACAATCAAACCTGCCTAAAGTGGTCACCAATCGTTATTCCAAAAAATGGCCATTAGTATAGGCGACCGCTAAATAAATTTTTTCAAAATCTGTGAAGAGGTCTGAGTCATGATGGTTAGATACAAGTGTAATAGTAAAAGTAACAAGCATACGTATGCACTGAGTGGCTAACACATTTAATTTACGTACAGTACAATAAATGAAATACTTCACATAATACTGTATTTACTTTATGTACTTTATTTGAACAGAGGAATAATTGTGCAGAAACTCACTTCAAATTACAGTAATGTACTGTAGAGAGACACAATTATGTAATTTGTTTTCTCCTTAAACAAATTTTCAGTGTGACTTGTTTTGGACTGTTCCGCATCTCTTTAGAAGCAACAGTGTTTTACAGTATGTTAATTAAATAAAATGATTGACATTTAAACGCTTTAGAAGTAAAAGTGAAGTCTAAAGAGTTTAAATGTCAACCATCTTAATTAAAGTACAGTGGAACCTCGATAACACGTTTCTCTAGGGACCGAAAAAAATAGACGTCTTCACGGGAAAACGTACTTAAAAAAATATCATAGGGAGTATGTAGATAGACCTATGATTTCTAAGTTGCTCAGAACCACCCAAAAGTGCATCCTAATGACTAGCCATTCTATGGCAAGCCATTATATTATGTAAACGAATACGTAGGCCTAACGATTTTATTTGAAAAAATTGAAGGAATGTATGGGAACCATATTCAATGAAAACCCATACGAAATTCACAAAAAAAGTATCCACTTTATTGTAAAATATCACACATGAAACAAGTTGCACTCCACAATCTATTAACAAACATAAAATAACTGAAATTGTAAATGTTCAAAATTTCAGACATGCCAAAATGTTCAGCGAACAGTCAAATTTCTTATGAAATGCGATCCAATACCCACGTGAGAAGCATGATCTGCTTTTTTAGCCTACATTTCTTCAAACATTCTAATATTTTCTTCTCGACACCACATGAACCGTAAGAAATTTGAAACATGTTTCACTTAGAGAACACAATAAAATTATCACAAAAAAAAAATGGCGGCTATACAGCTGACGTTGCAAATCCGTGCAAAACAAAATGACCAATGAGAATCAACTACAATGGCTGACGATTGGTGTCCAAATGACCAGTGAGAAGCAACTACAATGGCTGACGATTGGTCCCGTAAAGCAGAGAGTACAAGAATTCTGACATAGAGATTACACGATCAGATGCGCAAACATGGCTTGTGTTTGGCAAAGTGTGATAGGCAAGCCAAATACGAACATACTAAGCGTTAAACCAAAACGTGTTAAGAAACATTTAAACATGTAGTTAATAAGATTGGGACCAGGACTTCAAAAAACCGACGTACTATGTGGGAAAACGTAGTAATGAGGAACGTGCTAACGAGGTTCCACTGTATATTGCTTCACTGTGTAAAAGTTCCATATTACTGTATATTGTTTAAAAAAAAGTAGTTTACACGTTTACAGTGTTCGAACTGCACTTGTGTTAACAAACACTTGACTTCCGAAACTCATTGGTAAGCCTGTGTGATGGTTTGAGGGGTGAACAGAGTATTCGTTGGCTGTTAAATTCAGGTCATTTTCTGAAATCTTTGCAGCTGCTGACCGCAGTGTGAGGTGGCTGTTAAAGGGAGGGGATATTAACACATGCTTGATGGGAAAATTAACCAGTTCCACAGAAAAATGGTTGTTTACTGAGGTGACCGCCAATTGAAGGTTGCCATTAGGCAGGTTTGACTGTGTGTATGACTTCAGTACACAATATCACAAGACATTGTATTAAAATAATGAATAACTGAACACACAACACCAAGCTATGATTAGTTAGTTGTTTGAAATGTAATATTCCTATGTAGTAATTCACACAGTAAACATAAACCGAGTGAGGTGGGATGACATTTGGGAGTTTGCATTCAAACTCCATTGGCTTGATTTTTTCATCGTGCCTCCGGTCAGGAAGGAAAATGGATTTACTATTACTCATCGTTGCTACTTTACTTATAATAATTACAGTTCACATAATTAAAAATGAATAGAAGGCATTAAACAATAGAAACAGATGCACCTCAATAGTTATATAAAGTCTTTTGGTACCCTCAAAGAATTTAAATATGTGATATGACCCACTTGCAACTAAAATATGTATAATTTAAGATAAATAATGTAACAGGCTGTTTGTAGGCACTGTTTGAAGTTGTTGGTGGTGGAAGAAGTATTGTTATAGGTGCCATTGGCAGGAAGAAATTTTTTACAAGACTAATCTTTGTCAGAATCCATCGGTTTGATTTAATTTTTTATTATTCGGAAATACAAACACAAACTTTGGTATGTTATATTTGTACTAATGAGTATGTCAAAGTACAGTAGTTTGTATTTGAATTCTTTTATTATTGAGCAATGTAAACTAATGTACTTGAAGACTGAAAATGGGTGCTGTTGTTGTCAAAACATGTTTGTTGATAATCAAATGGCTAATGTCTATTTATTTCTAGTTATACGTAAACTTAAAAGCGGAAAGTATATCCTGTTGCATTCTCTGGGACTGCATATTTCAAACAGACATAATATAATCTTTAATTCACTTGGAACAACAAGTTGTTCTATTTCATTCTGTTTTCCATTCCCAGTGAATTAAAGGAATTCAGACCATCAAGTCAAAGGGAAAAGATATAATCTGTAAATTTTTTATTTGAAAATATTCTCATGTAATGTTCAAACCACAATATTTTGTGGGTGGCCAAACTATCAAACTAATTTGCAATATTTTTCTCTGACCAGAATCAATAAGTAATATGTAGTTAAATGTATTGGGTGTGTCAAATCATTCTTTTCATTTACATCTTTTATTGATAGTTAAAGTTTAAAAAGTAATGGACTTAACGCGTTTTGACCCAACACTAAAATAATAATCATGTAAAAAGATGGAAGTTAGTATTTTATTTAAGAATTACAATCACATCTGATTGTACTAATACGAAGTGAACTATTGCCGAAGTACCATAGTGTCAAAATTTAAACAATTTCTGTTATTTAAGCATGTTAAATCATGGAAAATCCATGCTCCTCTTCTTTTATTACTGACCGCTAATGACATCTTTTTTGGTGTCTGGTGAATACCGCTTTCAGTAGAAGAAAACATGCAAAAAATAGACGTTGTAAAGTTCAACGCACCACGTGATCGCGTCTAAAATGTGGACTCAACGTAATTTGTACCGAACCAAGTTCTGGACTGAACGTGTTTTGCATCGAACCCCATATTTCAGGCTCGATTTTAACGGGGAATGGTTGCGATTTGGAACAAAAACATTATGTACTATCATGCAGAACACCTCAGAGAATGCATATCCGCAAAAAACTACATTACGATCGGAGGTGGACTTAACACGTTTTGAACCTACACTCATATATATCTACATCTGAAAATGTTACTGTAGTTTTACAGTGGAAACCCAGTCACAAAATCACTAAATTAGTGTGTCTCATAATACTGTATATGACATAAACGTCTTTCAGTGAGGTTGACCATGAAAGGTATCAATCATAGGAGATTCCATCTGGCACTGTGAATCAAGCTCTGGCTAGCTTAATTGGAAGAATATTGACACAGAAAACCAGTCATGGGTTCAAATCTTGGTTTTAAAGGGATTTTTCTCTTTAAAAAGTTCTCAATGTTTGACAGAAACAGTATTCTGTGGTTTCATGAATATTGTGTATGTAATCTGTTGTTTATGTTTTTCAATCAGATATAAAATCCCCCAGTCACCTGAAATGTGGTTATCTATAGCACTGTTTTTAACAACTTCAAGAGCAGTTTTAGAGGTTATGTATTAATATTCACTTGAAAAATGAAGAAAACTAATACTAAGTCTGCAATAATTTGTGATTTAGGAGATGCTATAATGAGAAATAGTCTAGAACATGTGGAATTATATGGCGAGTTGAAGAAGATTTCGTTTTACTAGCATACTTGATTAGTGGACTTCCGCTGTACTTGTCTTGCTTGGCTCAAGACTTTTACCTTCTCTTTAGGAATCTGAACTGGACTCACCGGATCTATCAGCCATGCTGACAGGCACAGGTCAGCAAGCCCAGCAATCCACCCCACCGCCCAGTGGACCAGTGCCAGTTGCACCCATTCCTACTCAGACATTCACAAACCAGAATTTTGCATCAGTATCAACTTCAAATGTACCACAACAGGTTGGTATTCGTTTAAAGGGAATGTTATGTCTTTTGAAGTTAACGCTAGTAAATGCATTCTGCTTTTTCCCCTGCAGTAAAAAAAAATTATTCACGTGATGGTTTGTAATGAGGGACCTTATCTTTCTGGTTGGTTTTTATAAGATTAAAAAAAAAAGCTGGAATTTACAAAATTAATTGCGAAGATTGTGGAAAATTTTATATAGGCCAAACAAAAAGGAATTTAGACACAAGGAGAAAAGAACATTTTAGGAACATCGTGAACAATCAAATTGAAAAATCTGCTTTGGCAATGCATTTCTGGGAAGTAGGCCATGAAATTGAAAATGAAATTGCACTATTAAAACAAGTTGAAAATCCAATAGATCTTATAGTTGGGGAAAAAATATTCATTAAAAAGAACCGAGAAAATCTCTTAAACTTTGACACTTCAGTTGGCATACAAGGGACCTTCATCGACAAGTTCATTCACCCGCCGCTAGAGGGCCAGTCGGAATCAGCTGATGATGGCGGGAAGACCCGTTGAAATGATCATCCTGGGTAAATATACCTTTTAGTGAAGTTTAGTGTGTATATTTCCGATCTCAATCTTGCTACAGATATCAACACTTCACTGTAAATTTCCATCTAATATTTATATTAAAGCATATCAGTTACAAATATGTAAATGCCGTAGTAAATGGACATGCAGCAAAATGAGGAAATAAATTTTGAAATTAATAGTTAAACATGCATGATAAATGATAATTACAGAACAACAAAACGGGGATAAAAGACAAAGATTCATAACCTCATACTTAAAGCTTCTGAAAAACTTCCCTCTGAGAGTATTTAACTACATGATAGAAACTGGATGAATGTTAATTGTAGACTTACTTGTTTGTCTTGTAAGCCCAGTTGGGTCTATGAAAAACCAACTTGCACACCAGTCTGCTAGTCTAGCACATTTTTTGTGATTCTTACCGAGATTTCTTCTAGGTGCATAAAAATAACATTTAAATTTTTTGTACTGTTTTCATGAAATGAATATTAGCACACTGATTTAGAGAGGCTTGTTTAAAAATGGCTGTTGCGAGGCATATTTAAGATGTCAAGTCTATACCCATGAAAACATTTTAGTCCTTTGTCACTATGGTTTTCTTCAAATTGTGTAATCCTGCAGTATTCGTGTTTTATTCATCGCATTCTTTATCAGTGTAAAAGCAAAAGACATTACTAGTTAAGTTATCTATATAATAGTTCAGAGAGAGAGAGAAAATGATTGAATTGTATATAGCTAGTGATGTTGCTGTGAATGTTGTTGTGGCAGTGCTGACTTTAGTACAAATTTCTGGAAGCTTACATAAATTCATTCTTGCTGTGAAAGTGATATCAAAATTATGTAACGCCAGAATATCATGAGACTACAAAAATGTGAAGCTCTAACCACAAAGAGATTGACCACAAGGTGTAAGGCAAAAACGATAGAAGTTATATTGGCATTCACTATACGGAAGTATCTGGTAAAATTCTGCCCCGTTGCTCCTCTCTTTCAAAGGGAATATCGAAAAGTTTTCATTCCTAAAACTGCTTTGAAAAACTTGTGACAGGGCTGATGTACTGTGGTAAGGCACATGCAAAAAATTAACTGCCACTTTCCGCCACCAGACTTTCCCAAAGCCAGAATCCTAATCAAGACATTGGTAATAGCATGCTGATAGGCTACCATGCTTCATTATTAAATGGAATAATCTGTTATGGCAAGGGATATCCATTCCAATCCATTCTTTAGAGAAACTACAGTCAACTCTGGATTATTCAGGTGCGACTTAATCCGATTCGCAGATTATCTGTGAGCAAAAATTTGAATTTCCTGCACTTAATTTTGAATTTCCAAGTGTTTAACTTAGAATTGCCTGCGTATTATTTTGGATTTCCTGCACTATATTTAGAAATTCCCACACTTTGTTTTGTCATATTTTTAATTTCTTGCACTCAATTTCATGATATGCACAATATGGTGACAGAATGTGGGAAATTTGAAATTAAGTGTTTGAAATTCAAAATCTCGCACCTGGTTAATTCTATCATTTAGGTATTCATGCATGTCACAGTCCCAATTAACATGGATAGTCGGAAGTTCACTGTATCACTATTGTTTCTTTATTGTTCGTATGTGTAATTCAAGGCCCTGTTTTTCAGCCTTTTAATAGGAATTGGTAGTGAATTAATTTTTTGCATGGGGCCTCGTTATAGTACCTAGTTTCGGTAAACCAGACTTCAACATAGCAATAGGCATGATTAATTCAATACATCCATCGTTACATTATGGACTGCTTCTCTTTTTGAGTTCTATTATTACAGAACTAGAGAGGATCGCGTAACTGAAGTATTTCATCAAAGTGAATCCTTTGATGTTGTAGGTTGTGTATCCGGCAGGAACAGAACTTGCACAACCCCACATCCCTGGATTTGCTACACCTAACCCACCGCCACCAATTCCTATGCCTCCTTCACATCATGTCCATCAATCCATTAGTCCTTCAGCAATGCAGCAAACATTCAGCAGCCAGACAGCAGCACAGCAACAGCAGGCCACATACGCCACACAAACGCAACAGCCTCAACAAAGCGGTGTGATACCTAATCCGTATAACACACAACCACAGCAGCAGTCGCAACAGCCTCAAGTAAGGATTTTCTGTTTTAGGCATCATTGTGGAACATTCTGCATGAAATTAAAATTTGTGAATTGAAGTAACTAACGATCATTTTTCTATGGCACGGAAAATTGCGATTTCTATAATATTTATTTTAGACTTCTGTCTGTCTGGTTGGTTGTGTGATGTTTTTGGCTTTTTTGTTGAAAATTTTATTTTGTGGCGCTTGTGTGGTTCCAAATCTCTTCTGGCATTGAGCAAGTAACTGCTGGCACAGAGACTTTTATTTTTGTTTGTTTATTGTTATTATGTGCACAGTTTACTTATTTATTTCTAAAATTGTTTTAGAAATAGGCAGATCTAGTTATTCTCATTTCAAAGATGCATAAACATACATCATCTCGACTAACATTTCTAATCAAATTGAAATTAAGGGACATGATTGCAGCAATCCCAGAGTTGCAATAGGCAACATGTAAACAAGGTAAACAAATTATGTACTATTATATTCAAAGCAGGGTTTGAGCTTTGAAGTCATTTTCATGTTGATGAACAATGAAATTCAAATGAAATCGAAAATTCTTTACTACAATACCGTATTTACCCACGTAATAGTTGCACTTGTTTCCCAGATTTTTATAACAAAAACCTAGGGTCCATTCTTTATAAGAGGAAAAAATTTTATGAAAGAGACACATATTAAAGGTTGCACAAGCTAATGATCGATATAGTGGCTGTGACTAATTTGTGTACATTGATTGTATTGCACATTTGACGATCGATAGTTAAAAGTTGCATATACAGACTAGAAACATGCACATTGCACTCAGTCACTGTTAATTCTTGTCCTGCAGCTCTATTACTGTGTTCTGTGAATTTGATAACTTTCAGCGTAAACCTTTCTGTATAACTAATATTTTGGTCAGTTCTTATCCATTCCCAAACACAAGTTTATCAACACAACTGTCTACTGCTGATGTCTTAAGAATACTGCGATATTAATCAACAATCCTTGAGTATACTGGTATTTTGCACGTTAATAAGAACCAATTAGGATTACTATTTCCATGCATTGTTGTTTAAAAACTTTTAAAAAAATCAGGGCGTCCGTTCTTAAGACTTTAGGTATTATTAACAATTTATTTTTTAAGTGAGATGCAACTATTATGTGGGGAATTTTTAACGCAAATAATTGGGTTGCGTCCATTATGTAAATAAATACGGTATATAAATACTGCTTTACATTTATTTGTACTGTTTTGAGCCATAGTCTAAAATCTTCTTACCACCATTTCTCGCAAGATACACACAACCTTGTAGAATTATTTTTTATCATGCTAGTTTACACTTTTTTGCCTGTTCATCACTCTCTTAAATAGAACAACACGTCCAAACAACAGTCGCTGATAGAAAATGGGAAGAATGTTGTTGTTTGAAGCAAAGTGGTCGAAAAAGTGCAGACCTCACCCGTTTCCATGGGTTGACGGATATGTTGAAACGTGGATACAGTTAGAAGAAAAATGTAGTTTTGAAATACTTGACAATTGATGTCCTGTAAAAAAGAATGTTAAGGGACACGAGACATTTTACTTAAATAAGAGACTGTCCCTTGAAATCCAGGACACCAGGCAACCCTGTAGCTGAGTGATGTTTTCGAAGTCATATCCATTCAGACCTGCCAATCAGCAGGTAAAAGGTTGCGTCCATTATGTAAATAAATACGGTATATGGAGTTCAAGGTTTCCTAGACCCATTCTCATGGAAAGAAAACAGTTCACCCACTGGCCTATGCTATGGATTTGAGTACAGGAAACCTAAATTATATCTCAGTTAACTGATTGTTTGCTTACAAACGGTTAAACTGTGTACGATATCATTATTCACTGGTCCACCCAAAAATATGCTGCTCCACCTTCGCTTTAAACAAATTTGATGATGAAAGGTCAGAGAATAAAGTTAAGAGAAATCTGAAAATGAACTTGATTGAAGTCATTTCATGTTTTTAAAACGTGTGATCTGTGTACTTTTGAAAATCTACTGCAAGGGTTCTGATATGAGAAAATGCTGGCATGATATTCCAGTAAATGTTTCACATTTAACAATTTGAAAAGAGGGAATAGTTGCTGCGAAAGAAATTGAATGCAAGCAATCCCAGTGAAGTGGTATTAAATTACACTAAAACCAATTATATTACATACATGCTTCACTAAAGTTTCACCTTTTTAACAGGACAAATTTATTTGTGACACCATTATGGCCATCGTCAGCACTGTGGCATTTGTGAGATCAGCTGACGATGGCCACAATGGTGGAAAAATTTGTCCTGTTAAAAAGGTAAAACTTTAGTGAAGCATGTATGTAATATAATTGGTTTCAGTGTAATTTAATAGTTTTACATCTTCGTTCACAAGAGAATCATCGCTTACCATGGATCAGTCTAAATGCAATATATACTGTCCCATACTGATGCAGAAAATTTGCTGGCAGCAGCTTTTATGCAGTGTTTCAGGCTCGGATTGAAATTTTTTCAGGATTGTCACTCATATTTTCACAAGCTTTTCATAAGTAAACTAGTTTATAAGCATTGTTGAATAGAATTGCGAGCTCAGAATTTGCTCAGTCATCTATATCTGCATCTCATATTGGTACTGTTTGTAGTGTAGGATTTAGGTGGCTGTGAGAATATGCCAACTAATGACTGCCTTTTATTTTTTTTATATTAAATATACTTATTTTATTTTATTTCACTTGATTTATAGAGCTTTTACCCTAAAAACTATTGCATGCACCACGTGGACTCATCCAGTATTTGATTCGTCTGCTAAAGCCTTATCTTGCATCTTTCAAAATATTCTGCTTTCTCTTGAGGATGGTATAGATTCCTTTTCTATCCCTAAACACTGATGTTACTCCTGTAGTTTCTAGTTCTTGCTTTGAAACCTTGTGAGAGTCTGCAAGAAGCCTAGTCAAGAATGTGGTGATGAGGAAGGGAAATCAATGACCATGAAACATGTTTCACAGTGTACAGTCAACTGATATGCTACTAGACTCTTTAGCTCAGGAAGATGACACTTAGTGTAAAAGTGCAGAATAAAGACATTTAGAAAGCTGCCTGAGGATTGTTTTATATGAACTTTTGTCTTAATCATTGGTGCTGACAATAATATGGCATAATCACATTTTACTTTCTTTCCTTAATTCTTCTAATATCCCATTACCCTCTCCCAGTGAAAAAATGAATAATGGAGATTTCACTGTAGATGCCAAGGGTATGATCTGACTCACTGAGGCCAAATACTGTTCACTTTCTGCAGACTCGGTCACTAATTAATGCAAGGAAGACTCTGTCACTAATTAATGCAACTAATTATGAACAACCAGGCAAAACTCTGTGTATGTGAAAAAAACTGGTTGCGTACCAGCCTCCCTCTTCATTTTAATGTTGTCATAAAGAAATGTAATATCAACCCAGCAAATGTATGTATTAAATTTTGTTTGCTTTAGTTGGAAGCACTGCCTTCTAGACTGTATTACTCGTGTTTACACTGCCTGTCCTATACGGCTAATTTTGCGTACGCGGCAACATTACAGATGGCAACACCTACCACACCCAGCTGCAATACCTTTTACATTACTGTATGCTCTGTGTTGCCCCCTCAGGTATAAACTCGGAAACTGAAATATGCTGGAATTTCATGCTATCTGGGTGTGAACTGTGTCGCCTCTACTGGAGAAATATGCAATTTAACAATACTCTGAACTCCATGTTAAAATAAAGCATAGGACAGGCTGTGTAATTCTCAAGACTGCAGTGGTTGGAAGTGTATCAGCTTTTAATTTATGTTATTAGCACTCCATGGAGTGGAGTTGTGAGTTAAATCTTGTTTCAAGTAATTTTAAATACTATAACAACACAGTTACAGTTGTTAAAATAAACTTTCTCTAATTTTTCTGAGCTATTAGTTCGAAACCAAGATTGTATTAGTTTTAAAACCTCGGCTGCAGATATTCAAGATGTATATATTCAATTAGCTAGAAGTTACTTGGAGGAAAATTTATCTTTTGCGATTATTAAACCGTGTGTTAAAGTACTGAAGACGTAATCCATTATACGATTGTAGTGACCTTCAGTTTACAAGAAGGTTTCATCTTTCAAAAAAATTGATGCAAGAGTTAGCAAGAACTCTAAATCATAACTTACAAGGTGATGCTAAAGATGCAGGGTTTATGATTATGTATTTTGATAAACAAATAAATAAATTTCTTGATTAAATTTCTTAAACAACTAAATTTATATTATTAAATATAATGATAACAGCATGTTTTGTTTCTGCTACAATGTATTGATGTAACGGTAAGAAATATTGAATATTTTTTATGTTGCCAGTTGGAAAGCAAAAAGACTGGTTTCTATCACAGAAATTTGAACCTTGGCCACACCTGCCCTGCAGACTGATCGATCTCTAGGAGCACTGTACATACAGTCAAAACAGGTTATGGCGACTCTGAAGGGACTGCCAATTTATGGTTGTTACAGCCGATAGTTGCACAAACCAGATTATTTTCCTAATAAACTTGTTGTATGTTCTATAGTAGTCATTAATGAAGTATTCTTGTTCCAGTTAACATATTATAAAAACTTAATACAGTACATACTCTATACATAAATTACTGTATGTACTCTCCTACTGTAAATTACAAAGGACTACATTTTCTCCTGTTTCTCTTTTTACATTGTTGTAGAAATGTGATACATCTGTATCTTACACTTTAGAAAAATTTAACACATTACATAATCACAAAACAAATACCATACATTTATTTAAAAGTTCTTCATGAGCTAACAGCCGAGTTGACACTAAAAAACTCCGAGCTTTCGGACTCCATCTCTGAGTGCATCTTCTGGGAAATTGGTAGAGAGAGAGAAGGCGGAAGGGCCTGTATATATAGGCCGGAGCAGTTGGTGAGTTCCAGCCAATGGCAGTGTCAGAAAAGAAGTTGTTCAAAATTCACCTAGTCAAAGGAGAAGGCGGATGTCACGGGGAACACAGCTTTTGTAGGTCTCTTTAAGATGTTGAGGGCCGGTTTCCAAGCTTCGCTGAGAGGAAGGCCTTTGTCTCTGTTGATGGTGTTCCTACTGAGACTGATTTCAATAGCCTCTTTAACCAGCCGGTCCATATACCCATTCGTCTTGTCCAAGATCTTGGTCTGGTCATAGAGAATTCTGTGATCTTGCTCAGTACTGTGCTGTGCTACTGTAGACTTGTCTGGATAGAGTAGTCTAGTGCACCTATGATGTTCTTTGCATCTGTCTGCCACGGTGTGTCCAGTCTGGCCAATATATACCATCCCACACTCACGTGGGATGCTGCAGACCCCAGGCCTAGGTCATCTTTCACTGATCTAAGGTGATTTTGGATATTTTGCGGTGGAAGCGACACAGTTTGGATCTTGTGTCTATGTAGAATCCTCCCGAACTGATAGGAGACAGGTCCGCAGAAAGGGATGAAAGCTCTATTGAGTCATTGAAGATTAGCATCTGGGTCGTCTCTTTTCTGTCCTTCCATTTTATCGGTTCTTTTCAGGGCCAATCTAAATTCTCGTTACTGTATGAATCAATCTTGACTCGGCTGTTAGCCCGTGAAGAACTTTTTAATAGTATTCGCCAAGAAAAGTTCAAACCGAATACGATACACTTTGTGATGCTGACATTTGTTTCCCCCATTTTCTGAAAAAACCATGCTATGTGTGACGTCTTGAATTTTAATCACTTCCCTTTTCTTTAGTGACATCTTTACAACAATGCTTGCCTTGACAACTAAACAGACATACTGATTTGAATTTCACAATCTACTGAAAACAATAGTTGGAAAGTAAGTGTTACATTGTTATCGACAGTCCATACAATATAAAAAGAAACAGCATTGGACATTATAGCCGATACACTTCTTTGAAGATATTATAAAAATACATCGTTTTAAGCGATATGTCATAATAAGCAAGGTCGTACTAAGAGATTTTTTAAATATAGAGTTTATATAGCATGTACAGTAGATAGGAACATTAGATTTTGCCATTATACCCAATACATCATTACAAGGGATGACATTATAAACGCTTTTGACTATTTGTTAAATTTCAGTGGTGATTTTCACCACAAAGCTGTACAATTGTTATGGTTAAACACTAACACAGTTACCCTTACAGGAACCACTGGATCAGCAGCAAGTAACTGAACAGATGTCAAACGTAGCTCTTGAAGAAGCTACAGATGACTGGGGAGATAACCAGGGTGACTGGAGCCAACAGACAGAAAATCAATTAGACTGGAACCAGCAATCAGAAGTATCAACAGAATGGGGGTCATCAACTGGAAACCAGAATGATGGTATGTCCCTAAATTGTGATGTTATACTCTTTTATGTTTTTTCTTTATTTTTTTCAGGACACTAACAAATGTGCACGGGGATAAGAGACAATGATGTGTTATTTATTGGTTAGTTGGTTACCTTAACAAACTCTCCTTCACTTTAAAAAGGAAGGCAAGCACTTGAAGGCCAAGTCATTGATAATCTAATTTTAAAAATTTGATATCATAAATCTTGCCTTGGGTATTCTTAAACCGATAGTGTACTCAGAGTGGTAGTATGAGAAAATGCTGGTAGGTGACACTTTATATACAGAGTGCTTCAGAAAAATGTATACACACTTTGAAGTGTCATAGAAAACCGTTTATCCGTTCTACGAGGTTAAATTTCTGGAAATGGAAAGCTTAAAAGTCCAGTTTAAAAAATAAATTGCTTTCTAATGAAAATGTGATTGTTCAAATGTTCAAAATGGTGGCCTTCAGCATCAATACAGTATGAGTATGAGTCACCACTGATTCCGTACATCGTACCAAAGTGTCCAATGAGAATTCTACGCACACCGCTTGAATCTCATTCCAAAGTATGTCTAAGTTATGTTGTTTACGTTTGTACACATCTTTTACTGGGCCCCATAAGAAGAAATCCAGTGGTGTTAGGTCTGGAGAGCATACAGGAAACTCGATTGGCTCCCTGCGTCCTATCCACTGCCTTGGCAAATTTTGGTCCAGGTATGCTCGTACGTCCTTTGACAGTGCGGCGGAGCGCCATCTTGTTGGTAATAAAACCGTATAATGCACGAATGACAGGGAATATGGAATGAGCAAGCATTGTTTGGTACTTGTCATTGTTGGTTGATTATGGCACGTTTGTTGGACAATTGTTGAATCTATTCTGCTGCCATCTGTTGAAGAAATATAACATTACTTTCTCCCAGAAAGTTAACCTTGTAAAACAGGAAATAAATTTTCTATAACAATTCAAAGTGTGTGTACATTTTTCTAAAGCACTCTGTATATCTTGTGAGTTAGTGTGTCAAATGGCTTTGTTCTGAGTAAAAGCATTTAGTATTTATGAGTGTTTTATGTTGTGTTTGATTACGTTGCAATTTTTATAAGGGACGTGAGGGAGCAGCCCATCTGCATCAAGTTTGATTCAAAACTCAGGAAGACTGCTGCAGAAACACACGAGATGCTAAAGCAAGCATTTGGAAACAATGCTCTGGGCCAAACTAAAACCTTTGAATGGTTCAAGCTGTTTAAATATGGCCGAACATTGGTTGATGACAATCATTTTGGATAGGATTCAGCTGGCATACACCCGAAAATATTGTTGCTGTTCAGGCTGTGTCTTGAAGAACTGCAGACAGACCAACTGTTGTATGGCACATGCCAGGTGATTTTTCCAATGAACTCAACATGACTGCAGCAAAGTTCTCTTACCGATTATTGCGCTCTAGCAGCATCACCTGGAAGTCTGCAGGGATCTTCAGAAGCAATGTCATGATGACACAGGCTTCCTTTAAAAGGTTGTCACAACTTTTGCGAGTTTGAAACAAAACTTTACCCAGACGCACTGCATCCCTCTGTGAAATCGGAATGTAAGCAAAATGCAACATTGAAAAAATGCTCACAAATAATAAACTCAGAACGAAGCTGCTTGGCACAATGAATCACAAGAGATGTATGAAGTGTCACCTAGATGCATTTTCTCGTACTACCACTCAATCGTGCACCGCATACATATTTCAGGAACTTCTGGGCAGCACCTCGTAAGTCAAAGATTATTACAATTAGAAAGAAATGTATACCTCATAGGGTTAGGAAAACCCTTTCATCTTTTGAAAATGATGCGAGTTGACTATACACTATTTTCTCCACTTACCAAATTTTTTTGGTAGAACATGTTTCGCATATGTTCATATGCATCCTCAACTACTGCATCCTGAACAAATGCGAAACATGTTCTACCAAAAAAATTTGGTAAATGGAGAAAATAGTGTGTAGTCAACTCGCATCATTTTCAAATGTTGTTACACTCCACTGTGAACGTTCCGACCAGAGTTTTTTGAAATATAAACCCTTTCATCTTGTTTATTACAGTAGAAATCTGATGTAATGTTTTTTCTCAAGTATAGAATTTTTACTTTAAATGGGGTTTCCCTTTTAAGAGATACACGTTGTTGGTTAACGTTGTTCCTTGGACTTTGTCTGCAAGTTTCGCTCTCCATCTCCTATTCATGGCTTTCTCTTTCAGTATCCAGTATTTTCTTTTCTCTTTTAAATCGTGTAGCAGCTGGATTCTTCTTCCTCGAAGACCTGGAGTTCCCTCCAGCTTTCCTTCGATGATATCTTGCAGCAGACATTTGTTCTCAAAGAGTGACCTATCCAGTTTGCTTTCCTATGAAGAACTGTGCTGAGGATTGATTTTGTCAAGTTGTTTTCTCAGGACTATATTTGTCATTTTGTCCGTCCATTTTATTTTTACATTTTTCTCCAGCACCACTTATCAAAACTTCTCACATATTTCTCCATTTTTCTTAGTGACTATGTTTCTGATCCTTATAGAGCAATGCTTCATACATACATTTTATTTTATTTATTGAACATGCTGTAAGCTATAGTCACATTAAAAACTATTTACTGTTAGGTATATGGTATTTGCTGAATTGTAATTTAGCTATTTCCAGTATTTTAACTGATGGATTTTCTTTACGTTGTGTATCAAATATGCACTTTTTCGCTTATGGGAAGTGTTTTGTCTTCACTGCCATCACTGAAGGTTCCAAATTCTACTGAAAATAGAAATCATTGTTTAACTGGTTTAGAAGCTATAGTAAAACTTATACTAATGTGCAAACCCCTATGTGATGGAGGGAAGGAACGACTTTCCCACACTGGTCACAGCTAACTTACTTTATTGCTGAGTTCTGATGAGCCGTTTCTGAGGTTATTGTGAGGGTGGTGACAGGGATGGGTATCAGAAGCAAAATATTGTTAGTGTTATTATTGAAATAAACATTGATAACATCGGAAAGAAACTATCGATATTCAATGATATTGAAAGTTTTACTAAGACTATCCCACTCATATGCCGCGTGTTTGATATTGACAAATAACGTTTAGCAATTCCTCGGATATAGACTAATCATGGCTGTTCATCTTACAATATTCTTGTAGGAATCGCGAGGAGGCTATTTTATCGGGGTAAAATCGTGTCCTCGTTACTGGGCATGTAAGTATCAGTGTGCAGTGATTGCTGCCACTAAGCGGCACAAAAACAGATTATTGTATACAACATAACTTGTTTGGAAATTGAAATAATAGAAATGTACATTGATTAAGAACACAATTTCGATTCAGTGCAAGCCAGTTTGTGTGCTTTTATTCTGTTCTGCTTAGCTTACCTGAATGAAGTTAACTATGTCTTATATGCGCCGTTGGTAGTACTGATTATACCAGGGTAGCTCAAATCTATTCATGGATGGTTGATTCACAGTATGCCGTGATCTCACAACTGTTAGTCTTGTTTTTATACAACAAAGCACGAAAGTAATTATTATTTATATTATCCATTACATTTTATTTGTGGAATAGTCTTAATAAATCCAACTTGAGTTGACGAGTTACATCAGATAAATTCTATCAATAAAATCTATCGATAAACTCTTCAACTCTCATGGGATTACCTATGATAATAGGTTTGTTCCTAGAACAACCAGAACCCATTAACATATATTTCGTGCATGCGCACATTGTCAGTTTCGCTGCGCGACTTATGGAAACAGACATTGTGCGCGTTCTTGAACTGTGTGTTCATGGTTTTGGAGTGCTTTAGGAACAAACCTACTGTCGTTTAATGTGAATTTGTACCCTATAGTGATTTAGAGAATGGTTAGCATCATTGCTTATTGTTACTTCTATGTGTAAGGGTAACTAAGATGCCCTTGTGGCTGCAAAACTCAAATCGACAGAAATGCTGAAAATTAGTGTAATGAAACATTGATATCAGTCAGTTCAATGTTATAGCCTACTTACGTTTTGATTTTATTAATTTTTAACTTGATATTGCCTAAAACATTGATTTTACACGTTATTATAAATTAATATGTTGTTATTGTATTTAGTAGGGTACCTTATGTCATCCCGTGGGCTCCTTCGTGAAGAAAGCAACACACCTATATTTTCAGTTTCTATGAAGTCTAAGGATACCCGAACCACTTGATGCTACTCTGGGGGTCGCGTCTGAGTCGCGTGATGACGTCATCAAAATGGCGGACGTTGCGTTTCACAGAAATGACCATAAAGTGAAAACTATTTGAGATAGAGACTTGCAAAAAACGGTTTTGAAGTCACAATAAAATGCTCTACATTATTGTTTCTTACACGTATGGAGCTAAGATGGCATATTCTACCGAAAAATTATACTTTTTGTTGGAAAATTGAAAAAAATGGTCCTGTAGAATGTGTTCTCTTGAAATTTCAATAGAAGATGATGCCGTGCCATAAATTACATGCAAACAAATTTTTTTGAAGAGTTTAATAATGATTCTATTCCCGTTTACCAGAAGTTTCCAATGTCAATAGTTTTAATTCTGTGGTAGTTTTTGTAAAACAAACAGCAATCTCCAAACGTCAATATGCTCTTTCCTGAAGAAGGCAACAACACACCTAAATTTTCAGTTTCTATTAAGTCTAAGGATACCCGAATAACTTGATGCTACTCTGGGGGTCGCGTCCGAGTCACGTGATGACGTCATCAAAATGGCGGACTTCAATAACGTTTCACAGAAATGAATATAAACCGAAAAGTATTTGTGATGGACTTGCGGAATTTTTATTTTTAATCGGAATAAACTGCTAATGTAATAATAACTTAATAAATGTTGCTGTTGTTGTGTTTCTGCATGCTACACTTTAAAATCTTGAATTATGATTACACACATGAAACGGAAAGAATACAATTAAAGTGGTAACACTTAGCCTATCCGTAGACTGCTCGGAGTGTATTTCTGTTTTCTGTGATTTTCTTAATAAACGTAAATTTCCACAAACTTGTATGAAATTAAATATTAGAGTGCCTTGCAGTATTCAACAGAATAACTTTCTGCTCATTGCCCCTATTAAAAAAGGAGTTCATCCTCATCAGTCACTATCATCATCATCATCACTATCGATCTTCGCCTCTTCATACTTGTCCGAACCTTTTTCACACTTCTCTGGATCGCCCTCACATGCACACATTTCAGAACAGGGCAATTTTATCCAAACACATCTGCAGCTATTACATATCGACATGCACATTTGATTAGTTCGAGCACATATGAAGGAGCAGGTGGGTTGGTGCACATGATTGGGACCCATCGACTGTTCTCTTGAGTCCAACCAAAATCTGCTGGTGGGGCAAATTCGGATCCGGTATATCACATTTATTCCATTCCATTGCTTGCAGATGTGCCCGAAGTATAGCTGGTTCAAGTGATGTTTATGTGGGAGGAATGAACTCGGCCCCAAATTGCTTCCGGGTAAAAAACCACCACCTCAGTTCACCAACTTCCTTTATATCTGTTTTGGGAACATACACTTGACATATGAACCTTTCAACAGCCGCCGATGTTTCCTTATCCACAGTTTCCGTCTTTCCCAGATTTTTCAGTTCAATGAGAACATCGTCAGCAGCTAGGAAGGCGTACCAGAAGGATATTTTCCCTTTTCTAGAAAAGGAACCAGTAACATCTGCTCCTGATAGTACATGGGAACCTAGAAGCGAGTCGGACCGCAGTCGTCCTAGTTCCTCATAGATTGGTGACAGGGAAACACTTCTCCTTTTACTAGCGTGGCCAGTTACGACACGTGTGTCTTTTGGTAGTATTGGATATTTATTTAGTGCCAAAATAAAGACATCAGTATCAGGAGAGTAGATTTTCAGCTCTGTAGCACCAGCATTTGCCGCATGGATAGCATGCAATATTATTTTTCAGTCAGCTTCTTCGGGAGTAGCCTATTGCTAAGGAAACCGGCATCCATGTGTGTCCCTCGTGCAACTTGTTGCCATGCAACCACTATATTGCTGTTGGTGGCTGCAGCATTTTATAGAATAGACTCTCAAACGAACATTGAAAGTTCATCTTTCGTTTTCTCGTGTGAGAGAAGCTTCTTCGTTGCCATAGTGAGTATTCCTGCTTTTGCTTCAATGTGATAATGGATTGGCACAGTATGACCCTGACGAAGTTCTCTTGTGGTCCTTTTAGAGAGTCATTTATGTATGTGTCAAATACCAAATGAAGTTCATCGTATAATCCGTATTTTTGGTTTAAACTACTTATGAAACGATCGGCAAGTTCTGAAGGGTTCTTGATTGTTGGTGGCTTATCGAGTGCATGTAGCTCTGCCATTCCGTCAACAAGTGCAACACTAACGAAATCCGGTTGTTGGCTACACTAATAAACTTGACACTGTGCTCTCCGGGTCTTGTAGTTTGGCGGTAACACTGCAACGCCCGGTTAGAGGCTGCACTGTACTTGTGGGTAGTGTGTAAATTGGAAACTTTGATGGTAAAGCCTCAAGTATCCCTAATAGTTTGCTCTTGTCGTTGCTGTGCAAGATAGACCCATCTGAGGAAAACAATGACCGAGGAAGAACTGACAGCTAGTAATTGCTCACTGCGTTTCGCAGATCAAACTCCGGTCTTGATTTTGCAACAATCAACATTATTGAGAAAAGATTTCTGTCCTCCTTCAGTTCCATAATGGCACCTCTCACAGGAATTCGTACCCTCTTGGAAGCTTGACGACAAGTTAATTATACACCCTTCCTAGTAACAATTTAGACAGTGTTTTGTTACCTTTTTATCAAACCCTTCCCTAATACATTAGTAAATAGTCAATCACAGAGAAGAATTGACATGCCATGCAGAAACCAACAATGATTACGCAATAATATGATGCCCAGATCTCATATCAAATTCCTTTCTGAACAAAATTGAGCCTATTCTGAGCCTAAAATGGTCTAAAATGAGCCTGAACTGGTTAACCATCACAAATACTTTTCGGTTTATATTTGTTTCTGTGAAACGATATTGAAGTCCGCCATTTTGATGACGTCATCACATGACTCGGATGCGACCCCCAGAGTAGCATCAAGTGATTCGGGTATCCTTAGACTTAATAGAAACTTAAAATCTAGGTGTGTTGCCTTCTTCAGGAAAGAGCATATTGACGTTTGGAGATTGCTGTTTGTTTTACAAAAACTACCACAGAAATAAAACTATTGACATTGGAAACTTCTGGTAAACGGGAATAGAATCATTATTAAACTCTTCAAAACATTTGTTTGCATGTAATTTATGACACGGCATCATCTTCTATTGAAATTTCAAGAGAACACATTCTACAGGACCATTTTTTTCAATTTTCCAACAAAAAGTGTAATTTTTCGGTAGAATATGCCGTCTTAGCTCCATACGTGTAAGAAACAATAATGTAGAGCATTTTATTATGATTTCAAAACCGTTTTTCGCAAGTCTCTATCTCAAATAGTTTTCACTTTATGGTCATTTCTGTGAAACGCAACGTCCGCCATTTTGATGACGTCATCATGCGACTCAGACGCGACCCCCAGAGTAGCATCAAGTGGTTCGGGTATCCTTAGACTTCAAAGAAACTGAAAATATAGGTGTGTTGCTTTCTTCACGAAGGAGCCCACGGGATGTGATTTTCTTACATAAGGTACCCTACTAATTGTCCCTTTCTCATCCTCAATTGTACTCTTTTTTTTCCTTGAATTGAGAAAATCGATAATTATCAAAGAGCAATATCGATATCACAATATTATTGGAACTGAAATATCAATGTCAAAATATCTGATATCAAAACCAAAATATTGATTTTTGATAATATTGATATTGGTATCCCTTCCCTAGTGGCGGCAGAACTGTAAAAGAAAAATTAGAATTCCAAATTTTTTTTGTTTTTATAGATGCATGAATGTTATGTTTGAAAAAATAAACTTTTTTGAAACTAATCTTGAATTCAATATATTTTCAAAGTCATTAATTTAGTTAAAAGGAAATTAAGATTTCTAACTCTGGTAACAACAAATAGACTTTAAATTAAACTGTATTGAATTTAATAACATCAACTTTTATTAACATTGACCAAAATTTAACACAGATTGAATTCAAACAGAATTAAACTTAATCGATGCTCCATTATTAAAAATGATACAAAAGAAAAATCATTAACATTGAAGGCTCTATTTATGCAACTTTAGCAGCAGTCAAGCCTGAAGCAAGAGGAATCTCAAAAATCTTGAAAGGTCTTGCATAGCAGACTGAAATTTCTAATGCTTCTACATTCTGCGCAGCAACATTATTCAAATTAATACCCTGTATTACAATTACAATAGCTTACCAATTATGACTCACAGTGGCTTGTTCACATATGTCACTATACACTGAAGTGTTTCACTTATATTTTTACATCTTCTGTAGCTGTTAAGTACAAAATTTTTGCAGAAATCATAACTTTTATTGGGATATAAGCAATGTTTGCAGCTGTAAATTATTTTTCCTAGGTACAACATAGTAAACACAAGTATCAGAATGTTCATGGAACTCTCTATACCTTTTACAGCTTTCGTAACGCAAAGCAACACCAGAGTATATGGCAATGGAAGAAGAGGAATGAACAGAGGCGGTGGCCGAGGATCATCAAATGGTTACTCTGGTAACAGGGGCCGTGGTGGTAACTACCAGAATGGTCGTGGAGGAGGTGGTAAGTTTGCTCATTTTCTCCTTGGTGAAAAGTATTTTGCTACATATTCTACTTCAAGAATAAAACCTGCACATGCATTTTAATACCACTAACTGGGGGATTTATTTATTTTACAGTGAAATTTTCATAACATTTAACGTTAAGCGTTTCTCAGATAAAATTAGCATGAAATCATAAGTAATATAAAATGATTAAATTATGGAAAAGATTAATATCTTTGGAGTTAATGAATAAATGTAGGAACTAGAATCTAAAAACTTAAATTTGATATTAACTCAGTGAAGTCCAACTCACTTGTTCATTTAGTACTGTACATTTACTTTTGTAGTGAAATTGAAGATCTGCTTATACATTTGCTTGGACAGATATGAACAGAAATTATGAAAAATGGCAAAATTGCAGATGGCAGATTCTTGCTAAAAGTGACTGCATTTGTGGAAGATGAACTTCTTCTCTATCATGGCAGATCATGAAGATCTGCTTATACATTTGCTTGGACAGATATGAACAGAAATTATGAAAAATGGCAAAATTGCAGATGGCAGATTCTTGCTAAAAGTGACTGCATTTGTGGAAGATGAACTTCATCTCTATCCTGGCTAATATAATGGATTTCTTTGTAGGTTACAGTGGTTATCGTAACAACAACGAAGGTGGTAATAACAATTACTATCAAAATGGATATCAGCAACGTGATTATAACTCCAGTAATTTTGGTGGGGGATACAACAAGAGAGGAGGCAGAGGTAATAGCAGTGGACCTGCTAGAGGAAGTAGTGATCGTGGCGGTAAGTTTCTCCAGTATAATACATAGTGGCTTAATTTTAACATATAAAATTGCACAACCCATGTAGAGGTTCAAAGTCTTGGTAATGGTCATTGACTACTACAGGGCCAGAAAATAGCTCTTTTTACTTTCTCGCATATACGTAGTATAGAGAAAGTATTGTGATCGTGACAAAAAATCGAAGTCGAGATAACACCGGGAGAGCACGTCTCATGAAGCCTAGAAACCGAAAAAAATATTTTTGGAATGACGTCTGTCCGTCTGTCCGTCTGTCCGTGGACAAGCACAGCGGGTAAACGGTTCATTGTATTTACTTCATTTTTTGAATTAAGAACTTTTTCGAAATTTTGTCGAACCGCCCAGAAATTTAGCTTTACAACTGAAATATTAAGGGGACTTTTCATGAAAACTTTTTTAAAAAATTTGTTTTTTGAAAAAATGGCTCTAACGATTTTAATAAAAATTTAAAATTGTAAAGTCTTATCTGTGACTAATAAAATGGCTATATCCGTATTTCCGCAAAAATGACTTAAGGGGCACTTTACTCGTATCCATTTTCAATTTTTCTAGATTATATCCATTACAGTAGGCGATACATGAAAACCTATCACAGTAAAGTTGTAGAAAAATTTGAAATGAACATTTTTTGTTTAACACATTTCTTTGTACATTTAACAGATATCAAGATAAAAACGAAATAAGGACAGCTTGAATGCGAATTTCAGAACATAAATGTAAATTAAAATATGAATGACATTTTGTTGCCCCTAGCAACAAGAAAACTATAGGCCTAATGTACTTATTGTTGTGAAATGCAATCAGTTTAGCTCAGTCGCAATGAACACACTAAAACCAATTACAGCGAGGTGGTAGGCCTATGGGCTATGCCGCCCAAATTGACTTGGGTTTTTCATGGTTCCGTCGTTCGCAAAGGCAAACGCCGGGTTTGTAGGACTTGCTTATTTTCCATAACTCATCGCCGCTATGTCACTGGATATTATAATCGTTTAAACTGAATATCACATAAGACATCACTAAACAATAGAAACATGACGCGAATGAGTTGTTAATATAGACCAGCGTTTCTCAACCTATGGTCCCGCGGACTACCGGTGGTCCGCGAAAACGGTGCAGATGGGCCGCAGACACAATTAATTAAAAAATATCATAAAGCAAGTGGGAAGTAAAGAAGTATTAATTTTTCACATAAAATGGACACTAGGTTTCAAAGGTTTAAAATCTTCGAAAATACAGGTCATATCGACTAAATTTGACTAATATTGAGCCAAAAAAACAGGAACTCTGCAAGAGGGGTCAAGCTCAACCGTCTCATTAAAAGTGAGTAATAACATAATTCCTAATTATATTATCAAATTGGTAATACATATTAAAGTGTGTTCAAAATATAATTTTACTGTCAATAGTTTCATTCCAATTCAATAACTGTGTTTCCGTCGGATTAAAAAAAAATGTATTTCGTTATAACGACCTATATTTTAATACCCCAAATATTAAGAATATAGGCCTACATATAGCCTACTTTTAAAAATTGGATGTAAAATTTGGGGTCCGTAAAGTTTTTTACTCATTTTAGAGGTCCTCGGGTTCAAAAAGGTTAAGAAACGCTGATATAGACTAATGTTTCACGCAAACATACTAAACACGTGGTATGACCTACATGCAGTTAAAGCGCGCAATATAACCTAAGTAGTAGTAGTAGTAGTGGTGGCGAAATTCAAATATAAGTCGCCCCTTAATCTTCCCCATTCGATATTCACATTTGCACGGACTGTGTGATGTATTTTGTTTGTGAGCGAAGCAGAGTGACAAACTGCCCTTGTATACTGTTGCATATAGCTAAATAATGCATAACACTAACCACATAGTTAAGTGCGCGAAGGGGAGGCGGCAGCCGTTGCATTTTCGAATAATGTACGATACACTGTTTGTAGGTTTCGAAAACGTGGCATATTATATCTCCCACAAGGTTTGTCAGCCTGCCACCTCTCGTCTAGCGGTAAGGCGTCACACCTCCCGCAAGGTTTGTCAGCCTGCCACCTCTCGTCTAGCGGTAAGACGTCACACCTCCCGCAAGGTTTGTCAGCCTGCCACCTCTCGTCTAGCGGTAAGACGTCACACCTCCAACGTCCAATCACGAGTTTCTTCATAATACTAGGACAGAAGAATTTGCTAGATCGTGGTATAAAAGAAACTGCATCGATGAAAATAGGTTGGGTGGGACCGATTTATCCCAAGGTGCGACTTATATTTGAATTTTCCCGTAGTAGTAGTAGTACTAATAATATGCAGTTCTACTGTCATTGATTATTATTATTGTTATTATTCTTATTATTATTTCACGGTAAAAGCAATGAACATAAAGATCGACCCTGATGCTTTCCGTTCTAGATACTTGTTAGTTTTATGAAAATGTAATAAGTAAAATTTAATTCTCTCTTTAATTTAATTTTTTCTGTGCTAGCCTTTAACACGTATATGCGAGAAAGTTTGTGCAACGTATTTTTGCACCATTTATTTAAATACTTTTTAAATGTTCTGTTGCATTAAAAATAATATGTATATCATGAACTTTGCCACATAAATGATGTACAGCAACTTATGCCTGGATAGTCAGTCAGTAAGGAGGTTGTCGGGAACAGAATTTTTTATATTAAGTAGTTAGGAGGTAAACATACTGAAAGTCCCAGGACCTATGACATGAGCAAGAGTCAGGGGGCACATAGAAGGTACTTCCCCCCCCTTTTTTTCCGTATACAGTCAACCCTCAATATAATGCCAACTAAACCGAAATTTAAGTTTTGAAATAGAAATGATATAATACATTGCTGTATTAATTTACTGTACTGTATTATGTAAGAAAAATTAAATAAAAGGTATATAGAGAACTTGAGCACAAAATAAAAGTACAGTAACCTAATTTATTACAGTATGCTTCCAGTGCTATGTCTAGAGTTGATGGTTTGTGGTGAATAAAAACTCGGGATTTCGTCAAATAAAATGCAAAATTTCTATATATGCCGTATTTACTCACCTATAAGACCCCCAGTCGGCCGCGGAGGTCTAGAGGTAGCATGCCCGCCTCTAGATCCGCAGGGCGCGGGATCAAACCCGGCCACGGTCGATGGATTTTCAGGACGTAAAAATCCTGGGCACGGAGTCCTCCGGGAGGGACTTTAAGCTGGGGGTCCCATGTCGTAGATTTATGGCACGTAAAAGAACTCCAAGCCTAAATTAGAGCCTCTGGACAAAATTTCTCGGCCCTTTCACGTCCAAGAAATACTTAGTTTCCAGAGGGGGGTTGCGAGGCGATGGGCTTACCACCTGTCCCTCTACCCTCTCTCGGAAAATAAGCATATAAAAAATTAGTATAGGTAATGAAACCTCCATTGGAGGCCCCTTCGCCCCACCTGGGGATTATAGGGTACCAGATACAGATAAGGTCCGCCGGCGTGGTCTTGTGGTTAGCGTCGCTGACTACAGATCCGTCGGTCCGGGTTCGATTTCCGGTACCTCCTCGGATTTTTCTGAGGTAGGGAGGTCTGGTAGGGGTGCACTCAGCCTCGTGATTCAAAATTGAGGAGCTACTTGATAGAAAAGTAGCGGCTCCGGTCAAGAAAACCACCATTAACGGCCGTGGGTGTCGGCATGCTGACCACATGCCCCCCAATCCTGCCATCTGCCTACGGGAGATGACGCAGCGGTCGGGTGGTAGGCCAAGTCCCTGGAGGGATGTAGCGCCACGGAGTTTAGTTTTTAGTTTTTAGAAACACCTTCAAAAATAGGGGAGGGTATAATAGGTGAAAAATTTCACATAATATAACTAGCGTCTTTAAATCAACACAGAAACGTTGTTTGAATCTATATTTTATTTATAAAAAGTTAAATTATCACGTAAATATAAATTTAAACAGTTTGGTGCACCTCCCTCCTCCATTACCACAGCTGACTGGGTCACGTGACTAAACACCACATGTGGTGTTCAAGATTAACGCAGTATTGCAGTGTCATCCCGCTGGGCGGCAACTACCTGAATTTCGTATCTCCCTTTCTTCACACCATAGAATGATTTCAATGTTTTCTTTGCTCCTGATAATTTGACTAACATACATAGCTGCACTTCGTATTTATGACTTGTCACTCTCACTCCTTTTTCTTCAGTATATTCTAACACACTCAACTTGAAGGATGCCATAAAACCTGCTCTCCTACTCATTTTTCACGTGCTTACTCACTCATACCCAACGCGTATGGCGGAAGTTGTGGAACTCTGAAACCGGAAGGACATTAAGAAATCCATGGTGGAGGTGAGAGTAACCAAGACCAACACACAGATGGTGGGGAAGCGTGGGTTTTACCGTTAACCCATTGGCACACTACTTTTCTTATGCACAGCACACCCATAAACACTAATATTTTCAGGCAAAAATTGATTTCTTTTCATTTATTATTACTTCATGCAAATTCAATTTTATGGACTAAACTGCATACCCCTTTTTATGCTGTGATGTTTTGTTGATCCCTGGAATGTTTATTTACAGGTATTTTGTGGTGTGATACACCCTAAAACAGTCTGGAACGCAACACACAATTTCTTCCTCGAAGCCATTTTTCGAACTGAGCGCCTCGGAATCCCATGATCACGTGATCATTATATCGATTTATAACTTAAACTTGACTTATTGTGTTGAATACAATAAGGTAGATAACTTTTGTGGGTATAATACGCTAATAAGGCATGTCATGCCATCTACTAACGGAAAGCGGGAATAACCTCATATTCACGATCGATTTATACCTTGAAGATCGATATGAAGCATATCGTGTTGCATACCATTGCATAGAGAATTTATTCAGCTTTAAAATGGTATATGGAATGTTATGCCATCTACTCAGAGAAAGCTAGAACTAAAAGAAGAAGTGTCGGTTGCTCAGCCCATCTGGCAGCCGCCAAAGTGCATATCGACCACATATTCACGATCGATTTATACCTTGAAGATCGATATGAAGCATATCATATTGCATACCATTGCATAGAGAATTTATTCAGCTTTAAAATGGTATATGGAATGTTATGCCATCTACTCAGAGAAAGCTAGAACTACAAGAAAAAGTGTCTGTTGCTCAACCCGTCTGGCAGCCAGCAAAGTGCCTTTCGACTTGCATTTATCGCCCGTCCCGCAGACGGGGAAGTGCGCTAATGGGTTAACTGGATTGTTGCAGTTGCTGGTCACTTGAATAGATTTTCTGCAATTTTTTTTTTTTTTTTTTTTTTTTGCAAGGGGGGATCTTCGAAAATTGGGGGGGGTATTATAGGTGAGGGGGTGTTATAGACAAGTTAATACAGTATTTTGCTTTATAAAAATCGGATTTTGTCATAAAAACAGTACAAAAAATTCTTGAAAATCAGCTTTTAAATCTAACTTCATTTTTTCCATACATTGTTAATATCTATATATATATACACACACACACACACTTATCAAGCAACATGCAGGAATGATATGACAATGTCTTGAATTCATATGAAATAAAACTGTAACATAAATAAATAGCTTATGCGATTTACTTGAGGTGCTTGTATTTTAGTTTAAAATTAAAATAAACTCCTTACTTTACATTGCAGTTACGGCAGTTAAATAAATGTACATATTCATCCTAAAATGTTTTATTCGTCAACACTTACAACTTAAAAAATAGAAGTACGAATAAAGTTAAAATAATCATTCCTCGTCATCGTCACCATCATCGATGGAAAACAACCAATGTTTTTGCTACATCGATGTTTCTCCCAGGCATCAATTTTTTAATTTTTTTTTTAAATAATCACTTTTTTGCATTAATTTTGATGAATTTACATACTGAGTCGGACATTGATGATGTACTGACAAAATTTCCAAAAACTTTGATTTTTTTTCATTTATAGTTTTCATGGAAATATTTCAGTCTATATATGAATGTTGCCTAATTTTCTGAAAATGTGCCTTTTTTTAAAAATTATACATCGATGTATTCCGTCAAATTACATAGATGTTTTCAGGTTGAAATTATCGGCACATCGACGGCATGCTAGATTCGCCGGGAACCCTACTTCTGTCTCTTTCATGCTGTCTCTTTCGGCAGGAAGCATGACGTTACAGGTTGTAGCCTCCAACACCCACTTTGTAAAACGCGAGGTTGTTGAAGTACGTAACTTACCGGTTGTTTTAATTCATGATTAAAGTTTTATTATTATTCTGCTATTATATAATGAGCATTTATAACTTTTATAGATGAACACAAAAATGGGAAGAATAGATCGGCCGCTTGTTTGCTTATTTACTTTTTTTGGCCGTGAATCACGCCACTGGCCGCCAATTTCTTTGCGCCAGAAACTCCTTCCTTCACCCCCTTCCTCTAAAGTCCCTTCTGTTTTTCAGTTGACCTTGACTTCTTCGAGTTTCAAATCAAGCCAATGACTACAGTTTTCATAAAGGGCTCTCATTTTTAATTAAAATATTTATCTTGAATAAAATAAAAAATAAAAATACAATATATTCAAATATGAGTTTATTGAAAGTATAACTTTTACATTTGCCCATATTTATTGAAAGTAGAACTTTTACATTTGCCCATATTTCGCGTAAAAATGGGATGAAACCTTAAAAACCGGGTATATCGTGAAACTTTGCGATTGAATAAACACACTACATTCACAGTTAGTGGTAGGAGAACACACACTTCTAGGAAATACAGTACAGTAGGTTTCTTAAATAATCATCTTAGCATTCACACCAGCTTTAAAAGAATTCTGCAACTGAAAAAGTCACTGCAAGCCATATTTTGTAAAATTCTTGTCTTATCATCATTGGCACTAAATGAATTGGTCCAGTAACGAGGTTTCTTATGTGTTTTATATGGGAGAAGATCCATTCACTTGCATTTATTGGCGTAGTGCAAGGGTGGCACTGTAAGGAGGGGCATTATATTGAGGGTTGACTGTATCTAAAAAATTGTGAATCATAGTGAGAATGTTACTATATTCAAAATGAAAGCTTACAAAATTTGCTACAAGAGTGCTACTATGCATCTTCCTTTATTCCCTTTACCTTTCAATATCAAATTGAAGCAGTAATACTTTATTGAATACTTACTTATTTTACGATATGACAAATAATTTTAATATGGGTAGTAACAAAACGCACAGCCGAACCATTTACCATAGAGCTCTCAGCAGGCTAGTTGTGATATGTGTATTGTACAGTGAGTCCCATGCAAGAGTTGGCCAATGACGTGGGTTTCTTTGTCGCGGCTGGCACAGCTCCAACTCCCAAGCGATCAGGTGAAATATCTACACAAATAATGCCACGGTCGGTGTAATGATTCAGGTTCTCACATTTACAGTTAAAATTACAATGTAAATAACCACGTACCTCATCACAAGAGATGTTGGAAATGTTCTCCTCTTGCATCCACACAATACTGTCACCTTTTTAGGAAATTTTCTTTCACGCGCATAAGTTCAGCTTCCGAGACAGAGTTACTTTCTCTTGTGATAGGCCTATGTGATATTGTCTTTAAGTTCTTCTAACAGTATGTAAATATTATTTATGGGGAAACTTGAAAAATAAAGTGTATAGGTCAATTTCCCATACATAAGAAGAACTTGAAGACAATATCACAAAAGAAATTAACTCTATCTCGGAAGCTGAACTTATGTTCGTGAAAGAAAATTTCCTAAAAAGGTGCCAGTATTGTGTGGATGCAAGAGGAGAACGTTTCCAACATCTCTTGTAATGAGGTATGTGGTTATTTTCATTGTAATTTTAACTGTAAATGTGAGAACCTGAATCATTACACCGACCGTGGCATTATTTGCGTAGATATTTCACCCGATCGCTCAGGAGTTGGAGCTGTGCCAGCCGCGATGCAGAAACCCGCGTCATTGGCCGACTCTTGCGTGGGACTCACTGTATTAAAGAAGATTGTGTAACTTAACGGTGCATAAATATGGACACATACAGCCATGCAATTAACCCTATTTTTCCCCCCAAAAAAGATACACTAAAACCGGATCCTAGAGCTCTTGAAGTAATGGGTTACTGTAATGGTGATAAAGTGTACTATAATGTTTGATAAACACATCTGATTCTCGTGTATATAGGACGTGCCAATTTTATACCTATGTTACCCATGCATGGTGGAATTTTAAGAACCTGTTAATGATAATTGTGATTTATTCTTCTTTGACAGGACCTCGAGGAGGATCTGGCAATCGTGGAGCTAATGCTCGAGGAAACAGAGGAGGCTCTTTTGTCCGTGGCAAACAATAGTGAAATATGGATGAAGAAGCAATTATATGGTGATTGTGTGGTTGGCAAGCTTGTGATTTCCTTTATAAAGACAAAAATGTGATCTCACAAGTGTGATTTTTTTCTCCACCTTATTTTGCTCCATTTGGAAGGAAATTCAGCCACTTCTCAGTAATGTGAATGTACAAGTGCATCTCTATAGAGTATTTTTATTGATGATAAAGCAGTCCTGTGATTCATTAGTTACAGACATTGTAACATTACACTTCTGTGGAGTATTGTGGCTATTGGTTGCTTTTAAAGTGGTCAGGGTGGAAAAATGCAAAACCCACAAAAGCATACCAATTTAAGAGTATTAAGATGTTTTTGTGTCAGAAGGCAGTTTTCACAGGGCAACAACTGAGTAAATATAAGCATTACATACATTAAAATAATTTTATTATAAAAATAACAAAAAAAGAGAACATGTATTGAAAAATGGTAACAGAAAAAACAAAAAAAATGTTAACTATTACCTAATCTTAAGTGCATATCTTTTATTTTGCTTTCTTAGTGTAAAATAAATCTTTGTTTTCTTCATGATTATAAAGGTTATTTCTTTGTGTGACATGAATGATGGTTACTGCTGTATTCTTTTTAAAACACAAAAACAGACTGTAAAAAAGAAACGCTTTTAATAATAGATCATTTTGACTTTGTTCTGTATGTTTTCGAATACTGTAATCCTAAAAGAATATCATTAAGTTAAGATTATAGTGGACCTGGAACCACAAGATGTTGATGAATCTTCCAATAAAAGTACACTGCAACATAATTTTTTGTACTGTTTCCTTTGAAAATATTCATAAAAATAAAAAATCTCATTCAGCCTTGCCATTTGAGATTATGAAATCCTGCTCTTATGTAGTATGTTAATGCCAACCACACTCATAATCTTATTTGGGAATAAGTTTTCAGAAGTGCGTTTTTCATATTGATCTGATATAACTGAGGTTTTCTAAGAAATAAAAGAATATTGTCAAGTAATGATATTATTATTACTGTTGTGGCATAAGTTCCTTTACATTTTGATGCTGCTAGTCTGTTTCTGTAATCCAGAGAATGCTTAACAATTGATCACAATTGTTCACTGCTTGCAGGACATTACTGCATTGTCCCGAATATAAGATGACCTCGCATGTAAGACTACCCTGAATTTTTAAGGGTACAGTAGAGTCCCGAAAACTCTGCCTAATATGGACCGAAGGGTGGCAGAGTGTGTGAAAATGCCGGGTTATCGGGAAAGGTTTTAAAAAAGAATAAGTACGAGTGTTCCCTCAGAAAATACAGTAATTGTACGTATTGGTTGCTTGAGAATGCATAAGGCATAAATCTGTCTAAAAAAAAATTTTGCAAAAACTGGCTACATTTTTTAAAAGAAATGCGTAATATCCTGTTGTTTTTGCACTGCACTCTGCGTTTTGACTTGCCAGGGTGTGGCCGAGTTATCCGACTGCCTGGTTATCGAGTGCTGAGTTTTCGGGACTCTACTGTATTAACAAAAAATAAATAAAATAGCTTAAAATTCTTTCATTCCCATAACATCTCGGTTTACAGAAAACATTTTGTTTCGTTTCACCTGCACATACAACACAATAGTACATTTTGCAGCAAGTTTATGATGGCATTTATTAAGATATGAGTATGTTTATGAAACTAGCAAAGCGAGTTTCATTATTTTCATACGAGTATCTTCATTACCATTATAGGCTAGTTGCATGCAACTTTTTTTTTTTTTTTACCGTAATTAGTCTAAATATTTAAATTTTGGTTCAAATGGCCACAAATCTATAGTCCAGTTACTCATTGCATACCCAGGCGGCTTCCTTTCGTTAGGAGGAAATGTTTGTTGACAGCTCAACCCACGTTCTTTGTTTTACCGCACTAATCAGCAAGTTACCCCAGCCAATCAAATTCTAAGAATGTCCTGTGGCGATTTTGACAGCTAGTCGTCTACTCCGCGTGGAGTGAAATCCCCAGTTGCAAGATCTAGTTACAGTAAACAATAACACGTGTGAATTGATTAAAGCGAAGGATGAACTGAGGTCAGTGATAACAATGAGCGAATATTGCAACGTTGCTTTCGTTTTGGATAGCGGAAGCCCAAGACCGATTTAGTCAGATCAATTAACATAAAGAAACACCGAAACCTTTGAAGCCGACTGGCCATCCAATGAGTAACTGCACTATACAATGTGTTGGTTGTCGTAGTTCTTATCTTCTATGATGTCAGTACATAGCATCGGTCAAATCGAAGCTTCCTTTTGGTAGTTTTCTTGAAACCAATTGATTTTGATAAGATGAAATGAATTCATTTTAGTATATTAAAATTAACACGAACGGAATTGATTTTATTTTAAACATAGGCTATTTATTATGCAGTTTTCAGCTCCTACTCTCAAGGTCTCAAGGTTGTTTCGTCTTCGATAATAATCTATACCACAATGATGTCATAATGAAAAACAGTTTATCATTATGATACTATTACATCACATGTAATAAGCATATTATAGTCGAACAAAAACAAGCATAACGATTTCTTGAAATCTGCCAGCCTTGGGTCATCTGAATGCTTTCCGTGAAGGGTACTTTCTTCAATTTTCCTTCTTCATTCCACCAGCGTTGTACATTATATTCAGAAACAAACTTTTTTGCAGCCAGTACATTATTGGTACAATGCAGATTTTGAAGCTATTGTTATAACCTCTTCTCTCTCTGATTATTTACAGATTGAGACAATGAAGTTTTGCTTTCTTTTCTACATGGTCTGCCATGACTGGTGTCAGAGCTTTACTTGCTGTAGACACACCAAACAACAATACAGTACAAGCATAAATTCGGAGGAAAATGAAGTTAGGTAAAATTTGGTCAGTATAGTGAATTTTCACATGACTTTAACCTAGGGATGATCAGGCGTGATCACAATGCGTGTCGATTTTTGCTGCACAAGCTGGTAAAAAGAGGTATTCACGAAAATAAGTTATTACAAATTTTGGGCTGAGCATATAAGACTAGTGTTTGTGTGTGTGTGCGTGCGTGCGCACGCGTCTGGTGCAGTAGAGCCCTCAATTCAACATTGTCTGGTTGTCAAAAGTATTTTATTTTTTAACTCGGAAGCAACTAATGTTAGAATCCATACTTTGTGGATAGAGAAAAGATGTTTTAGTTCACATTAGCTGTACAACTTGCCTGCTCTTACTAGCTGAAATGCTGAAGCCAAGCGACCACATTGGAAACTGGGAAAATCTGTGAGCAGGTGCTTGAAACACATTGTTGTACTCAGTGTTACAGATGCAGTCCAGTTCTGATAACTGTAGCTGTTCTGGAGAAGTTTAAGCTTAGCGTGAGGAGGGGACAACTCAGACAGTGAAATAGTACTAGCTCTTAACCTTTTTACCATCCCTCCCCCTTTCCTGGGACAACACAGCAAAATCTAGTCCTTATTAATAATTAATTATACCTAAATCTAAACTTTCGAAAGGCAAAGGTATTGGAAAAATCCTAAAAGAAAAGTGAGGGAGGCTTCTTCAACCATGTCATCTTCCAGGATTACTGACAACCACATTAGCCTGGTCTTCCCACCTCAAGGTTTGTATTTAATATTGCCTACGTATATCTCCTGGTTGAGAGGAGATGGTCTGCGGGCAAAATTTGGTAAAACTTACTCAGCTTGAAGTCTTTTATAGAGAATAGGGCTAATTATACCAGGGGTGAAACTGGTAGGGTTAGTTGATTAGAATCCTAATATTATCTACTTTTTTTTTCTATAATGTGTGTGTATAAATCTGGTAAAATTATATGAAAGAAAGTAGACTCCTATAGAGCTCACATAATAGGGATTGAAGCAGGCAAAGGGTGGTGTGTTCAAATTTTAATACTGCATAGATTTTTTCACGATTCTAAAAAATTATGTAAAAATTGGTTAAACAATGTAATCTGTGTAAGAGATGTAACGGGTTGAAAACTGGTAAGAGCTGGTTTGTTCAAATTTTAATGTTGCCTAGATTTTTTTTTTTTTTATATACAAGGTCTGTACGTTGAAGTTGTTACTCATTGATCAGAGCATTTAGATTTGTCTACAGAAACTCATAGGGATTAACAGGGAAGATTGACTAGATTTTTTTTTGGTTGAAGAGAGCCTGGAGAAATTACATCACAAATATGAAAATTACAGACTTCATTGCTGCAGGACAGTTCAACAGATCAGGGCCGTGGAAAGAAAGCAAGGGCCCCAGGGACAAATTTTCCTGGGCCCTCTTCAAATATTAAATTCACTACTCAACTCGCTCTTTATAATGTATGCAACAAAAAGATTATGTAATGATATTACATGCCAGAATGGTACCGGTACTTTATGAGATTGTCTGGTAGACAGTACTGTCTGTCTGTCTGTCTGTAAGCACAATAACTCAAATACGCTTTATCTGATTTTCACAAAATTTGGTATACCATTTATAATGCCCATGGGACGAAGCCTATTGATTTTGGACCAAATCAGTTAGCTGATGCCGGGCACAAAACTGAAATATACATTAAAATGTTCTAATTAGGAACAGTTTAATCTTTTGAAAATTATGATTTTAAATGCCGGACGTTAGTGAGGCCGACTTTTGAGTCCAAAAGGATTTCTGCTTCTACTTTTCAAAAATAGCAATTTTTCTTCAAGAATAATCCGTTTCGATTAACTGATTAATTCCGTGTCACCGTTACACAACAGGATAATGCAGATAAAATAAACACAAAAAACATAACTTAAACTGTTTCTTGACTTATATCTGTCGGGCCTGCAACAGATAAGATCCCAATTTAGTTTGAGGTACTTCTGACCTAACACTCAAGATCATAATGGTCCTAGATTAGAGATTTATAAAAGTAATGTTTTAATAAATGTTATTGTTTATGTGCTTTATACAATCGTTCAGTACAGTAAGAGAGTACAGCCTGTGGCTTATTTGATTATTATTATTATTATAAAAAATAATCATTCATTACTAATATGTACTTATACAGAGTAGGGCATATGCATACAATAGTTCACTGTGCTTAAAAGAGACTGCGATGGCAGTAGATGTTGAATGGATAAATAAACAGAAGGAATGAAAGCAACCTTTAATAACGTAACTCGGCCAGCAATGAAAAATATACAGAATGCATTACTCGTTAAGTATAAGATTCTAAAACATAATCCTTTGATGAAATCATGCATAAGCATAAATTCACAGTATAATTAGTTACAGCCAACCAGAATTTAACTATTCTACTAATATGAGTATTCCTGTTTGGTTGTTAAAACGTGTAGATGGGTCTCTTGTGCTTAGAGAATATTCTTTATATGACTTGTCAGTCATCTCATGGCACTCAGCAAGGACTTCTGGAAAGTTAGTTGCTGCACAGCACTCGGCAAATAGGATTACTTCATGGCACTCAAGTAAAAGTCATAATAATTTCGTGTATGACAAGATTTTATTAAAACACTGCTAATTTCAATCGGTGTAAGTTCTGTGTTTTACCCTCTGTAACCTATTTCACCATCCTGAGAAAACTGGAAGAGAACCTTGTTGCTTTGAACTGACCCAGGAACACCCAGCTGCCGAGATGCAAAGCGAGACCACAAGTAAATCCTACTACATTATCTCATCAGAGCAAGGTCCAGCTTCAAGAGTAAAGTGCCAGAGTTGGAAATGCACCGATTTTAAGGTGATATATATGGTAGTATGATGTTTAACATCATACTACCATATGTATCACTGAAGATGACCACAAGCTGGTCGAAATATATATAATTAAAAAACTTGAATATTGAAAGGGGGAGTTTTACTACATTTCATTAACTATAAGCATCCAAAACACGTGCCTATATAAATAAACCTTTAATCAGGAGATTCTTCCCTTGCCCTTTGGAGAGCTAATTCCATATACTACAAGGCAGAAGTGTGCCACTATTTTCCAAGGTTCCTGTAAAGCCTTCAGAACTACCGTAGCAGTCACAGGGCACACATACCATTGTGCCTCACCCTTACAAGTCATTCCCTACTTCATAACGTTGACCATCTCCCACATGTTAGACTTGAGGGAGACTATATATTTATTTTTATTTATTTATTTTGCTTCTTCCAAACGGTTCAAGTAATTTGATTACGGCCCTTTCAGGACTTCTTGCAGGGAGGCAACATTGTTTGTTTCACTTCTGCACAGAAAACTAAATTGATTCAGTGCTGATTTACATTATTGTGGTTGTGATGATTTTGAAATAACCGCTTGAGAATACAAGGAGGTACGCGAAACGTTTACAATGGTGGAGGGGATTTTGACCTTGCCTACACGCAAAACAGTTATTATCTTTGTTTAGCTGAAGGGAAATCACACAGCTTCCGTTGGCTGTTGGCTGTCTTGTTGAGCCGGTTAGCAATAAACGTGTAAACTTCATCGCTATGTCTCCGGACGGAGGTTGACATTTTTATAAGTTGATCAATCGTTGCGACGATTAAATAAATGGCGATGGCAAGTTGGATGTACATAGGAAGAAGATCAGGACGTCCTATCCGTAGTAAGATTATTGTTTAAGAAGTTATTAAATGCTGAGGTACTTTTGTAAGACGTGCTGAAAGTGTGTTTTCTGTTCTAGGTCGACATGACAGTGAAGACGAAGTTCATCTCGATTTTAATAAAGGTAAGGATTATTTAAGACCGGACTGTATTCTATGTGTACTCTGTTAATGTATCATACTTTAAATAATGAAGTATACATTTTCTTTCAGATGCAAACGAAAATGCTAGAGAGATTCTCGCAAATATTTGCAAGAAGCAAGGACTGAGTGATGGAAAAAGATTCAATTATTTAAATGCATTTGTGAAGTTGATAATAAAGCTTGGAGGGCCAGGTAGCCTTGATTATACTATAGAAGAATTACAATGTTGGTAAGTTAAGTAGTAGTAGTAGTAAAGTTAGTTCTGTCAGACACAACTTTAGTATGTGTGTCTCCATAAGAAATTTGACCTTATTCCTGGTAATCAGGGCAGTGGTTCAAGTTCACAGAACATCTGCAAGTGTACACTTTTTGTAAATTCCATTAGGCCTTATTGATGTATTGCTATTCGTTTGTAGGCCATGTTGTAAATTGAATAACACATATTTCCAAGAAAATTGTAGGCCTAGCAGTAGTATTCATTTTTAACATTTTTTGCTTAGGCTAACTTTGTTGTTGGATCGTCAGCTTAGATACCAGAGAAGTGTAGTGTATCGTGATTTTGATCACCGTTAAAGCTGTATCTCTATTTTCGGGAAAAATAGATGGCAAAAGAGAAGAACAGGTCACCTCTTAAGCTCTGCCCATTCCAGCCATTGCGTTGCTGTGGCGACAGCCCACTCACCCTGCTCCCGTAGCTTCCACTCTTTTCATGCTGAATACGAAAATCCCAAATAACCCTTGCACCAAAGCAAATACACTAATTGCTACAATATGAAAATAAGCCTTGTACCAAATCACCACCAGAGCCTCTTTAGAGTTATTATCAATCTCCGCTATTTCATGTAGCTCTCTAAACTTAAATAGATAAATTCTCGCTTCACACCGCAATGATCACTAGATGGCAAATAGTGGTTAAAACAACTGGCTATCATGCTAGCGGTCCTGTGTTCGAATCCCATTATGTGCGTAAATTAGTAGGATAGGAATAGGGTAAAGGAGAGAAGGGACTAAATAGTATACAGAGGGGCAAAAGATAGATATATGCTCTGCAACGGCGAAGCTCCACCCGCTCTTGCCTGTCTGCTCGTTTCCCCTGCTGACCCTTGCTTCTGAGCCAATACGCAAGCTACTGCTTGCTTCATGTAGATGTAGATATCTCGTCCTGTAGATCCTGTGTTGAGCAGGGCTCAAGGATATAGAACACGTCAGATCAAAAAAATACATGCATGTTATAACAATAATATAGGCCTACAGAAACTGTAAGCTGCCAAATTTATCCAAGCTGGAAATATTCCTCCAAATTGTAGAAGGTGTGAGTTATTAAAAATTCCTTGACAGCTGTTTTGAAAGGTTTGCTCTTTCTTTGAATACATAATAATTTAATGTTGTTTGGAAGCTTGTTATATATCTGTACTGCAGAATAATAAGCACCCTTTTGAAAGAGTTTTAACGAGTTATTTGATCTGTGTAGATCATTCATGTTTCTGGTAGTACGTCCGTGTACACTAAAATTAGTTTGAAATTTATCAATATTATTCACTACATAACACATAACAGAGTATATATACTCCTCTGTAAGAGTGAGGACTTTTAATTTTTCAAATAGCGGTTTACAAGATTCCCTTTTTTTTCTTTCCACATATTATTCTTATTGCCCGCTTTTGTAATCTAAATATTTTCTCCCTATGGGAAGAGTTGCCCCAGAATATGATCCCGTACCTCATTACCGAGTGAAAATATACAAAATATACCATAAGTAATGCATCCTGTTTTAATATATTATTCAAAATTCTTAAAGCAAAGCACGCTGAACTCAGTTTTGGACTTATCATTTCTATGTGTGTCTTCCAGTCAAGATTTTGGTCAATTTGCAGTCCTAAAAATTTTACATTGCTAATTTCTTGTATGATTTGTGTTCCATAATTAATTTCAAGATTTGAGATACATCTGTTTTTTGTTCTAAATTGTATAAAATGGGTCTTATCAATATTAAGTGTCATTTTATTAGCTAGAAACCATGTGTTTAACTCGTGAAAAGCCTTTGTAGGGCAATTCCATGGTCACGGACTAACATTCACAGAGAAAAGTCACTATACTGGCAGCCATTACACCAACAATATTAAACACAGAAGAAATTGGCATATGCAGATCAACACATAAAGAACTAAAGTATTTAAAAATAAACTTAGAGTTCTCTAACAATTATATGCACAGATATATTTAACTTTATAGCACCTTGTCACGGACTAACTTATTTTGGACATAGGTTTCATTTGTAGGAACAAAACCGAAAATTTCTGTGATTTGATATACATTAGGCAGATGTGTTTTATTTGTTTTGAAGTAGGGAGGTATATAGTAGCTTATGATATGGTTCTTTAAAATATGAACCATCAGTTTAATGGTAATAAAAAATGAAATACTAGTGTCACGGACTAACATGAAAAGTCGTCACGGACTAACTTCTGGATGTAAATCAGAAAATCACATTTACAACATAACAAAGAGGTGGAAAGCTTAGTACATGATTTGAAACTTTTGTCTAATACTCTCAAACTCTTTTTCATTGATTCGAAGTATGTTAGTTCGTGTTGAAGACGTGGTTTTGAGCTCTTCAGTCAATGCATGGAAAATGCTTTTGAAAAGCGAGTAGTCTTCATCTTTTACAGCTCTGAAACTATTTTGGCCTTCTTTCAGCTGTTTAAGTCAACCATTTGAAAACAACTTTATTTTTTAACCCCTTCATCAGTGTCTTGACTATTGCTAGACAAAATATTGATTCTGAAATCCTCAATTATGAGGTTGTTGAATACAAATGTTGCATCGCTGAACCTATCACGATATTTTTGGGTTCTTTCAGCAGATGTCTTCCCCATTTTCATTGTATAGGTCTAAAAGAAGAAAGAAAAATGTGTTAACTTTTCAGAAAAGTTCGTTTTATTGAATATCGTAACTATTTTGATCTCAATAATTATAAATTTAAATTTTGGTTCTCGAAAATGAAATATGTTTCATATAAAAATAGGTTAGGCACACAAAACATTTAATTATTCTTTATTTTTCTCCACTACCCTTCACATTTTATTACAAATATTCTAATATCTGTGAAATATATCATTTTGAGACTCTGTGACTGTTAGTCTGTGACACCATTATTTGTGGAGAAAAAACATTCAATTTCAGTAACCAAGTGAAGGTGTACTGCTCCATACTAGTACACAGAGAATATAAAATATAATTACAATACATGCATTATTTATTGTTTTAGGTAAACTTTTACATCTTTTTTGTCACGGACTAACAGTTTCTGTGTATTATTGGACTTCCTTCCATATATTATTTATCTAATTTGACTTCTGCAATTCAATGAAGTAATGTTTTCCCTCCATAATAAGTCATCTTTTGTTTTATGATGAAAAAGAATCCTTGGAAAGCACTGCTGCCGTATCTGTTGGACTAAATTGTGAATGTCCATGTTCATCGTAAATTTGGTGTTTTCTATTAATTATCTAATAGATTATATTTTAAGTCCAAATTTAAAAGACAAATGCATGAAATATTTATATATTCTGAAACTTTAACTCTTTGACTTAGAGAAACTGCAATAATTTACAATATTTGTATCATTTTATTTTTTCAATCTGTGTCAATGTTATCATGGAATTGCCCTGTAGCTATTCTTGATAAAATGTTCTTGTGACGTTCCTGTTACAAGTACACTAGTATCATCTGCGAAGAGCAATACCTTTGATTCGTCACTTAAGTTATAGGGCAAGTCATTAATGAAAATTAAAAAGAGCAAAGGTCCTAGTATTGATCCCTGAGGTACCCCATTCTTAACAACCCCTAAGTTAGATTCATTTCCATTTATTATTACCTTTTGAGTTCTATCAGAAAGATATGATTTGAACCACTTAAGTGTTAAATTATCGAACCCATAATGATCCAATTTTTGAAGTAATATTTCACGATTTATACAGTCAAACGCTTTAGCTAAGTCGCAGAAAATTCCCAGAGCATATTTCTTTTTATCTAATGCTTCCAGTATTTCTGTAGTAAGTCGAAATGTAGCATTCTCAGTGGACATGCCACTTCTAAATCCAAACTGAGATGAAGTAAGAATGTCATTCAAATTAAGATAGTGTATTATGCGGTTGTACATGACTTTTTCAAAAACTTTTGAAAATGAGGTTAAGAGTGATATAGGCCTAGGTCTATAATTTGATGGTAGATTTTTGTCACCTTTTTTAAAGAGGGGCTTAACAATAGCATGCTTCAGTCTTTCTGGAAATATTCCATTTTCTAATGAACAATTGCATATGTGACTAAGAGGTTTACTGAGTTCCGATGAGCAGCTTTTTAGTAACTTATTACTTATCTCATCCCATCCAGACGAGGTTTTACTTTTGAGAGACTTGATTATATTTTCAATTTCTATGTGAGAAGTCAGGTTCAATTGAAATCTATGGTTCCAAACTGTAGATTTTGTTAGTAGGTCTACTGCCTTAATGTTAATATTATTTATAGGAATACATTTCTCTGCAATATTTATAAAGTGACTTTTAAAAGCATTTGTAATGTCTGATAAATTATCTAGTTTTATGTCTTGGTATATTAATGATGTACAATCATTGTTTCCCTTTGTTCTCCCTGTTTCGTTTTTTATTATATTCCATACAGTCTTAACTTTATTATTTGATTTATTAATTACTTGTGAAAAATGCCTACTTTTTGCTTCTTTGATTACTTTCTTCAGTATGTTGCAATACTTTTTATAGTATTCCTTATGAGTTTGGTTGTTACTGGTTCTATATTTTAGGTAGAGCTCTCTTTTGTTTGCACATGATATTTTAATACCAGCAGTTAACCATGTGTTATTCCTTGAATTAGGTAAATTAGCAGTTTTCTTTTTTGGAAAATTTGCCTCAAAATGTCGTGACCCTATGTTTAGGAATTCACTTAATTTACTATCTACTTTGTCATAGGATAACATAGATTCCCAGTTTTCATTCGCAAGATCTTGTTTGAAATTTAAAATTGAATCATCATTCATTACTCTAGTCATATTACTATGAGCATGTTTACTGTTCGAATTTACTTTAATGTTGTTCAGCACTAACATTTGTGCATCATGATCTGATAATCCATTTAATATTGGAAATACTTTAAAATTAAAATGTTTTTCTATATCTATGAATATATTATCTATTGTTGTTTGGGAGTCGTTCTGAATTCTCGTTGGAAAGTTTACTATGAAATCTAGATTATAGCTACCCAATAAAGATATCAGTCTGATCTTCTTCTCACTATCAATTGAGAAATCTACATTAAAGTCCCCACACAGTATAATATTTACATTAGTACTATACAGTGAATTAAGAACCCTTTCTAACTGATTTACAAAATAATTGAAATTACCTGATGGTGCCCTGTAAATGGTTAGTATTACAAATGTATCATTGTCAAAATCCAATCTGGCTGAACAACATTCAAAATCCTGTTCTTTACAAAAAGAACTTGTGTCTATATCACTGAAATGTAAGTTTCTTTTGATAAATATACTCACACCTCTACATTTCATGGAATGTCTACAAAATTTTGAACATAGTGAAAAGTTATCAATTTTTAATTGTTCCAGATCTGTTTCTGCACAGTGGTGTTCCGTTAGACAAATAACTTGAATTTCCTGTTTATTAGAATTAATTGTATCCTGAATGGCTAAGTTAAATTCTTCAATTTTATTTTCAAGCCCCCTTATGTTTTGATGAAATAGTGCAAATGATTTATTATTTCTAGCTATAGGCCTTAGTGTATTACTATTATTGACTTGAGATATGCATATACGCCTAAGCTGTTGGATTCTTTCACTTAGATTCCCCCTAAAAAACGAGTCGAGCCACAATCTATGACAGGAATAGGCCTGTTACAATCTAGTACATTACACTTCAACTCCTCTGCAACCAGATCTGCCAGTGTCTTCTTTCCTCGAAAGTTGAGATGGAGTCCATGCCTGGTATACTCTTCCCTTCTTAAGCTGCTAACAGAAACAACATTGAAGTTAATATGATCACTAGAGAATTTCCACAACTTATCATTTACAGCTTTTACCTTTGATCGAAGCGAGGGCTTGTCGTACCTGTGGAATAATTCAACAAAATCTATATTAGTATGCATGCTACCTTCAGAAATACTATCAAGATCTGCTGCAACTGAATAGCTCGGATCTCTGTCTAAGCTGTTCCCGGCTCCTCCAATAATCACCACCCGGTCCTCCTTGGTGAATCCTTTGGTCAGTCCCTTGATACCTGAAACAACATCACTAAGTCCAGCATTAGGTTTACATAAACATTGCACTTGAAAATCGTCTCCTACGGCATCTTGAAGAGCAGATCCCATGTGTCTGGCGTGACTGCTACCTAAAACTAAAATCTTTCTCTTATTAGTGGGCCTACAAGTAGTAGCTGGTCTGGGTGGCTGGGCTTCTTCTGTTTCTACAGCATCATCTTCAGTATCTAGAACAGAGAATCTATTGTTAGTACTGACAGGCTGAGGGTTCTGCACTGCTATCCCATTCATTCTGGATGATCTCCTTCTGCGATTAGGCCTTCTCAGAATATCTGCAAAGGAAACGAAACTGGAATTAAAATTTACATCATCACTAGTTCCTTCTTCTAGGTCAACCTGCAAGTTACAATTAACATCATTACAATTTACTGGTACATCATTTCTGCCCTTCAGTTCAGCTTGCAGTTTCTTCACGTCGTCCTGTAACAAATCAATAGCACATTTTAGGTCATTAATCTCCCTGTCCTTGATGCAAAGTCTACACAGCCAATCTCCATCGGGAACATCATCCAAACATAACCTAACACATTTAAAATGAAACCACACATCACATGAGTCATACCCTCATCTACGTGGTCAGTACAATTTCCACATAACCCGCTGGAAGTCATTTCTGCAACAGAGAAAGAACAAAAAGTTAGTAAAATCAGAAACAACGATAATAAGACAAAGCAATAATAATAATAATAATAATATTAAAGTGACAATAATAGGCGTGTCTGTGAACAGCTGATTTCCTAACAAAATGGCGGACAGCTAGTAGCCTAGGCTATTGAAATTTGTAAGTTAAATAATAAAGGCTTTAATTTGATTAACTTGCAACATCTTCTATCAAGGCTATGTACTTGCTCAATTACGAAAATTATAATTGTACTGTAGTAAAATTACTTGATTAATTTAGGAGGGCATTCTGAATTTAGTATTAGACTTGAATAGCCCGCCGGTTCTTTCCCCTCGCTTCCGTGCCTACGCACGCACCTATTGTACCATGGCTTCCCTGATAGTAGTAACGCTGTTTTATGAAAGGTGTGGAAGGGTAAAAAGCTTCTGCATTTAGTTAAATAATGATAGGTAAATTCTAGGTCAGTGACAGGTTTTGTTAGGTTAGCAACGTTATATTAGATTAGGAGCAATATACTGAATAGCGCGATGTTTATTATGTCTCACATTGATTCTCTTCTGCGATGAAACCCTAAACCCTGCCTTCCAAGGTGGGTCCCGTTAGAGAGTTGGTGGGAGGAGCCTAGTGCGCAGCATAAAACTATTTTTTCCCGAAAGAGGAAAAGAAGAAGAGAATGAAAAAAAAAATTCCCAATTTTCAATGCTGCTAGTAGTATTACCATTGTTACCTTAGATCATGTCTCTCGTCAGTTCGGTGGGAGAAGCTTAAGGGGTGACTTGCTCATCTCTATTCCCAAATAGATAGTTGTGGCACCCTAGCCCCTATTCATACTCACTTACAAGATCTGCCTGGGAAGGAGGGGTTCAGGATGGGGAGTGGCCGCTATTTGAAGTACTACTAGCAACACCATCTAGTAGGCAGAAGATGACAAGAGGAAAAATTAAATAATTGGAACTCCTTCAGAATTGTGTAGCCAGCTTACAGTGAGGTATGCTCTGCCATGAGCAACGATTGTCGCAAGGGTAAAATTTCTCGTCGCAGAAGAGATTAAATATGGGACATAATAAACCCCATGCTATTTACTATATTGCTCCTACAGTAATATAACTGTTCATAACCTAACATAATCTATCACTGACCTAGAATTTAGCTGTTACTACTTACCTTAATATAGAAGCTCTTTTACCCTTCCACACCTTTTGTAAAACATCGTTACATGGCACATAACGGACCCTATGCTATTCAAAATACTTCTACTAAACTAACATAACTCTTCGTAACCTAACATAATGTCAATGACCTAGAATTTATCTGTCAATACTTACCTTAATACAGAAGCTTTTTACCCTTCCACACCGTGCATGAAACATCGTTACACTAAGTAATCCAATGCTTTGGTTTGTAATAATTTCTTAAAGGACCGGTAACTCCTACTAATACTGATTTTATTCGTCATCCTGTATTTACCATCGCATTATGGACGTGTTATTTCATATGGGATTACGAAATAACACACCGGTGTGTTTATCTGCCGAATTCAATCGGCATGAAGTCATGTTTTTAATATTGGTGACATTGTAGACTTGGTCCCACTTGGCTTGGCCCTGCTGAGATGGCGGTCACGTTATTCTGAAGTTTAGCAAAATAATTTATTTCTTCTATTCTTGTCTTCCTCTTTCCTCCCTTCTCTCATCTCCTCTTTGCCTTTCCTACCTATTTGGGACCTATTCCGAACATAGGACCACTAGCATCGTAACTAGCAGCCTTAACCACTACACCACAAGGGATTGTGGTGAAGTGAAAATTCATCTAGCCTATTTAAGTTTGTTTTAATTCATGAAATGAGGGCAAAATGGAAGAATCTGCTGTACCTTGGCCCTCACTCCACTCTCTGCTGCACATTGCCATGGTTAGTGATAGATAGTGTTAGGTTAACAACAGTCTTATAACAGTGATATTTGTTTAGCAGTGCCTTATTAAATTGTGTGCATATTTCCTTGTGTTAGTCATTCTGTTTTGGACATGATGTGACATCACACCACTTGAGCTATAACATCCACTCATGTGTTTCTTGCCAATTCTCAAAACTAAATGTGGCAAAAAGATTGCTAGTCTATGCCAGTTCATCATTTGGAAAAAAACTCTTCACTCGTTAAGGGATCTTCCCCCAAATCCCCCTTGAGATTCTCTGGGAAAGCTCTTTTACGAACTGACACCATATGAAAAATAAAGAGTCTGTGAATTTAGATTGCCATGTAATATTACTGTTTAGCCATAAACCTAAAAAAAAGAGCAGAATGACTTAAGATATTTTGTGGGAAATTTTTTTTTTTTTTTTTAAACTTTTTGGAATTTTCTCATCAGTTGCAGGTTAAAAGCTATAGGTTTGCCAAATTTCAGATTTCTAGCTCATCTGGAAGTGGGTAAACATTAATGACAGTGCGTAATTGAAGTTTTCTTTTCATGGGTAAAAATGAAAAATTTCAACTTTTTGAAAGTTTTCCGTCAGTTACGCCAAATTTCAAGTTTCTAGCTCATGTGAGTAAACATTAATGACAGTAAGTGGGTAATTTATACTGTTGTAGATTGATAGACGTCACAACTATCCAGTATGTTTTCCCATACAGGGCAGATAGAATAATTAAATTTTGCATGCTTAAGGCAATAGAATGTGTTAATATTCCTGCCAGTTTTTCTGATTTTAGCTGTCCTATAAATTTGTTAAAAGTTACATAATTTGTGGAAAATGTACGAAATTTACTTGATATAAAAAATCTAACTCTCAAAAGCATCTAAGGCATAACCGATGGAGATACGACAAAAAGTGAAACGACCAAACTGTAAGTGCAATTGGTTTTATGATACGATTAGCTGCTGTTAGCTCCAAAAAAGTCTGCACAGACTTTAATGTTGTGTCCACCAATTTTAAATGGTTTTCATGTGTAAAAAATACAAAATTTCAAGTTTTTTTTATTTTTCCTGTCTAAAAGTTAGTCTAAAAGTTACAAATGTTATAAATTTCAAGTTCATCCAGAAGTGGGTAAACATTTATATGTCAGTGAGTGAGTGAGTGAGAGTCAAATAGCCATGTGGCTTTATATTATAGTGAACTGAATCATTTAGGAATGTAGGACAGGCTGGTTGGACTTGGACCACAGTAGCCTACTTATGAAGTCATCTTCTTTCCCTAGAATGAAATATGTGTTTTTTAGTTGTTTTGGGAAGAAAATTTTGTTGTAATGTGTGGCTCATTCCGTTAAATTTTTCCTACGTGTGCACTTAAAGCTATCCTTTAATAAGTGTGTCAAGAAAAGAATCTTGTTTAAGGTTTATTGTTTTGCTTACTGTCACAAAATAAAGTTCATTTTAACTGTGCAATCTTAACTTAACCTTTTAAAGGGAATTAAAGAGACCTCAAAGTAAAGGCTAGTTTACATGATGACAGTAGGTTTCACAACTGTTTTCATGCAAGTGATTTCGTGAAATGAATTACACACATTTCCTTTAAAACAGATTCTAGTTGTAGCTGCACGTATCACCTTATTTTTGAAGTTCAAGTTGTTATGGTCCCAGAAACATGTTTGATTCACATACAAATCCAAACATTTCACAATGTCTTTGCTTCCATGCTTCATTTTACAAAATGTGAACCAGCAAAGCATGTGTTTACCCTCAGAACTCTATAGTTGCATGAAACTGTGCCATGTCATAACTCGTTAATACATCTCTTGCTTGTGCATTCATGTATAAAGCAGTTGCAAAACTTGATTACTAAACCTAATTTTGTGTAAACTAGCCTTAAGGGTTCTATATTAAATGCACCCTGCCTCAAAATATCTTCATATCTTGAACTCGGACAATACTATGTTAACCTGTATGTTCTCATACCTAGATGGTTCACATAATGACTTGCTCAGGTAATTTTTATCCCACGATTATTTTCTTGGTAAACCTTGTTGTTCAACTTTGCTATACAGTATATATAGCTAGTGAATGGAAATCACACAGCAAAGAAGTAATAAATGGTCAATCATCACACTAATGTTAAGACACACACTTCATTAAAGAGACGCCTTCTGACATTTGTTGAGAACTGAATTGTTCTCATCATCTGCTGAAGTTCATTGCTGGGTGTTATGTTGTCCCTCTGGTGGTGTATGGGTATACCATTGGTTACCGTTAATACCGAAATGGCATTCATACCAACAACATTCACAATGGAGCTGGGAAAAGATGGAAAATTGCTGTTCCTGGAAGTATTGGTCATTAAGAAAGAAAATAGCAATAACTTAGAACTAGGGCCGTCGCGTGGTTTGTTGGCTCCCGGGGCAAGATTTCTCCAGGCGCCCCCCCCAACTCAATCCCACGTGCACCCACCCGAAATTCCACCTATCTCTAGGTGGCAAGGATTTAAGGCCCACAGTAGAGTTCATTATTAGTCTATTATTATTAACGGCATACAAGTAAATCCAGCTGCTCAATTTTGAGCAAATATTCATTTTGGGATAACTTAGCAAATATAAAGTTATTGGTGTCAAATATTTATTTGTTCAATAAATACATACAACTTAATACCGGTATTTAAAATTCAGTTATACCTAACTTCAAAAAATAAGTTACGTACATCTAACTTATTTTTTCAAATTTTGTTTTATTTTTGCCATTGCCACGGCGCCCCCCTGGTTGCAGCACCCGAGGCAATTGCCCCGGTCGCCCTGCCCACGCGACGGCCCTGCTTAGAACATAAGTCTACAGAAGACCCACTCAAACTGGATCTCTCACCTAGCACTAGCCACAAAGAAGGGAATAATTAAAATTTTGGCTAGAGTTCAGTTAGAGTTCAGCTAGAGTGGTGATCCTAAGGAAAGAACAAAACCAAAGGCATGAATTGATGCATCGTGCAGATGCTTTAGAGAAGAATGGGTTTCTAAAGAAAACTATCACAATTTACACGAAAAGTGACAAAGAAAGGAAAGGTCCTTAGAAGGACCAGTGCCACCAATACTGTAGAGACTGAAATCAGCATATCTCCCATATCTTCAAGACACAATTGATAAAATCAAAAGATTGCTACACAACATAAACCAACCCCATCAGCAGTTTTATCAGAAAGGAAACAGACCATAGGCCATCCCTTGCAGTTGCCAATGCCAGTATGTTGGAGAGACCAATCGTACTGTAGGAGTTAGAATAAATGAGCACATAAGATCTATGAGGATGCTTCAAACATAAAAGTCAGACTTACAAATTAGATATAAAAGTAGCCACTGAAGGAGTTCCCCGCAGCTAGGAACAAAACATTTGATCATAAATGACCCCATTGAACATGGCTTACATCCTGAAAGATTTCTCTAATTCAGCTGAATTTTATTATTCAAAGTAACAATTTTTTTCATTATTGGATGATTTAAAAAGTTTTCTATTTTTTCCAGGTGATATTATAATCAGTTTAATTTATAATAATTTTATATTTCACTTTTAAAATCTTATGTACCTGTGATTTGAAATGAACACATTTAGGATATAGGCCAAATTTGTGGTGGGGTGTTCAAGTCCATATTTCCTGCAGTTAGTAACATTATCTTCCTGGCAGCATATTATAATAATTGTTTGCATATTTTACAGCTATTTTAATTAATTTCAGTTTGCGAGTTGCACTGATACATGATACATCACAAGTACGTTCAGCTGCATTAAGAGCCATCAGATATTTGCTGAAAGAAGAGAAGGATGTCAGAATATTAAATAGGTTGGCATTTCCAACTCTCATTGCAAGGTATGTAAGGATTTGGTAAATGATAAAAATGTGAATACCATCACTCAAAGGAAGATCTATCCTGGTGAAGTTTGATTTATACCAAAGACAAAATTTGCCTTTACAGTATTTAATAGAAATCAGTTCACTGAGATAAGATTGGAAACCTGTTAGTACTTTCCTAAACGTTGGAATGTTCTACAGTGAAATTGATCTTCCTTCTCATCTTATCAAAGTTCTAGTTTAACTCCTAATCTTAGAGAAGTAAGCTGAAGAAACAGCCCAAGCTGCTGAAACAGTCTTACAAATTAAGCAACATTCCAACAATTGAATGGTTTTCTCCATGAAACAAAAATATTGTTAGAGTTGTTAAAGAGTTTTTAGTATTGTATTTTCTGCTGTGTAAACACACATTTTTTCTCTGAAATTTTTAACAAAAAAATCAGGGTGCATCTTATCTGCCAATGTAAAAGTTTTTAATATTTCAATTTCCATAAAATTCTCTAGTTCTCTGTTGCGTATTGTCTTGTTTCATTATTGTGTGTGCCAGGGATGGAAATTCTCAATTCTTGAAAGTTCTAGACATCAAATTACTGTATTTAGTACTGTGAGAAGCGAGAATAAGTATTTTAAGAATTTCTTATATCAGTGTATACGAGTATGAATTAAGGTTAAGCATCAAACTTGAGACCTTTGTTCTTCTGCAAACCCTGCTTAATGAATCTATCTGGAGCTTACCTCTGAGGCAGATTACAAAAATAACTTCTTTTCTGCATACCATAATTGCAATTATCACTGATTAAACAAAAGCATTCTGGCACTTTATTACATCAGTTTACCTGATTTTATTTCTTCTTGTGTTGTATTATATTGTAACGTGTACATTACGGTATTTGTGAAAGTATTTTAGAAGTGTGAGCTTATAAATCTGTTCTGTAGTCATAACATTAAATTCAGGAAATAACAGTTCTGTTGGATATTCTATAGGCTTTTTTAAACAAACTTTTATTATTCTCTTCTGTATTAGATTCAGAGGAGTCAATACAGAAGTGCTACTTCCTCCCTAGCTGATGATACCATATTGGATGACAGATAGTATTAGAGCTAAGTAGACTATCCGTAAGACTTCAGTCAGTAAATATTTTCTTAGACTGACAAATTTGTACAATGTTTTTCATAGTCTGGTACATAAATATGTTATGTGTTTGTCGAATTTCAGATGACAATCTATAATAATACCAAAGTATTTGACCTGATTTATTAAGTGCCAGTATGGTACTTTATGAGATTGTGTGTGGGGACGAAAAATGTCTGTCCGTCCATCCGTCCGTCCGTGTGTCTGTACGCACCATAAGTCAAATATGCTTTTTCGGATTTTCATGAAACTTGGAAAACACATTTATAATGTCTATGGGAAGAACCCTATTGATATTGAACCAAATCGGTTCACCGGTACCGGAGTAATGCCCAATTTAGTGCCTATTTTAATAGATTATGGCGCCTTTTGAATAGAAAGGCGCCATCACTCAAATACTCTGTATCGGATTTACATGAAACTTGGTATACGCATTTATGACGTCCATGAGAAGTGCCCTATTGAATTTGAACCTAATGTGTTGACCGGTACCGGAGTAAAACCCAATTTAGTGTCTATTTTAAAGGCGCAATAACTCAAATACGCTTTATCGAATATTTATGAAACTTTGTATACGCATTTATAATGTCCATGGGAAGACGTCTATTGATATTCAACCAAATCGGTTGGCTAGTACCGGAATAATGCCCAATTTAGTGTGTTTTATGTTAATATATGAGGAGTCGCGATAACTCAAATATGCTTTATTGGATTTTAATGAAACTTTGTATACCCATTTATAATGTACATAGAAAGACGTCTACTGATATTGGACCAAATTGGTTGACCAGTACTGGAGTAATGCCCAATTTAGTGCCTATTTTATGGTAATGTAAAGACTTTATGAAACGCAAATCAGTTCTCATGACATATTGCTTTACAGTGTTCATATATGGCTTTGAAAGTTGCAATACTATTAGCTATGACAAATAACACTACCCACATATTCCTTCACATATGTTTATCAAACTAAACCTTTGTTCATCATTAAGCCTGCTTAATGAATCTATCTGGAGCTTAACTTGAAAATCAATTAAAAAAATAACTCATTTTCTGCATATCATAATTGCAATTATCACTAACAAATAAAAAACATTCTGGCACTTTGTTACATCAGTTTACCTGATTTTATTAACCTTGAGATCATCTGGGATTCCCTTGCTTCGTTACATATAAATGCAGCCTTCAGAAGTGCATATGTCCACTCTCTTGTGATTGCATTTGTTATTAACTATACATTCAGCACAAGAAATGCATTTTATAGGGTTTTAATGTTAAGTAAGAGTCATTGTCTCCTTACTTGAGTTTTCTAGGGTTTTTAAATTTTCATAAAATTTACTGAGGGAATACTCGGGATATAGATTTGAGATGCTAAGTACACTCTTCTTGCTACCACAGTAGTACTAATTGTTCTGAGATTCAATACTTAGTGGAAGTTTCCTTGATTTATCACCACGTTAAATGGAATGGCTTCAAATTAATTGTTGTGTCAGTAAGCAAAAATCATAATATTGCATTATCTCACCTGTATGATTAACTCTTCATTAGATGGTGAACTTCAATTTTAGCACAGAGAAGTCTGGTAACATTTGTATAACATTGCAGCATTTTCGATAGCTGTCAGAATTTTATACATTTGCAAGTTAGATTGTAGGCTATTTATGCTTCTTGGTTTTAATTATATTACCTGCTGTCAGTCTTACTGTCCCAATATTGTATACACTTGCACAGAATGAGTAAAGCATTTTATTTGTTATGACGAGTGCTTTGTTAATTGCCATGGATCTTTTCACATAAATCTGCTGACAACAGTGAACAGTTTGCATGCTGTTAAGCTATGGTTTGTCTACGGCGGTGATCGCTGCCTATTGCTCTCCATGTAAATCAATGTACCCGGTTTGTCTATGATGATGAACGCTGGCGATGACCGCCGGGGTCGGTGGTGATAGCCAGCAGTTGCTTCTGAGGCAAATTCAGGGCGATGAATGCCGCAGATTATCATGCATATAGTAGGTCAAGAAAAGCAGAAGACAGCCATTTTGCACAAAGTACTGTCATTAGTTGCAGACGAAATGTTATAGATTTTGTGTCTGAACATATTGCCCTGTATGACATGAGCTTAATTGACCATAAAGATAGCTACACAAAAGAAAATATGTAGATATATTGTTAGAAAACACTATTATCTGAAATTACAATTTATGTAACGTACTGTAAAATTACCAGATCATTTATTAGTAAAAGTATTTTCGAAATATTATTACCGGTTTTATTATTTTGTTATTCATTAAACCATTTAACATTTAGTTCATCAAAAGTGACTTTCCTTTGTTCCTGTCAGCGTTTTATCTTGAGTGAATATAATATTATAGGCAATGTTGAGGTTATGAATGCTAACAAATTTCCAAATTCCATGTCCCCCCACCACATCGAGCTGTTTGACATGGCCAACTACAACTGTGGATAGCAACAGTATCATGGACGATGAACGCCGGTAGACAAACCACCCCTATGACGATGATCGCTGACCCCGGCGGTCATCGCTGGCGATCAACGCCGTAGACAAACCATAGCTTTAGAGTTAGTGTTAGTGTTAGAGTGAAATAAATATTTAATATTAAACAAAATACAACTGGAATCTGCTTCAGTATCTATCTTCTGTTTTTTCCATATTCTGATATTCGTTATTTGTATTCTTGGTTTAAGCATCATTTTGCTAAACATTGAAATATGTATGAACACCTTAAATATGCAAATATATGCACCTGAAAATCGGTCTTCGTTATTCATAGTCTTGGTTTAATCATCATTTCGCTAAAAATTATTGGTACAGTGCATGCCGCTTATTGTGATCACTTTGAGACGCAGCGAATCTGATAATATTAACCGATTGATAACAGTAGCCAAAAGAATTAATTAAAAGATATTTAATCATATGTAAGATAATACACTACAAAACAGAATTAAAAGCTATTTTTTCATAAAATAATACGTAACTGTGAATCATTGAACCACACATAATACAGTAATAGACTGCAAGCAACTATTTTTTCAACCAGTAACAAAATTTTTGATGTTACTTGTTTTCATTTAGGAGTCCTTTAACCAATACTCAGTTACGAGTCACGAACCTTTTTGGAAGTCTATTGACTTGTGGTAAACACCGCGTAGCAAAACAACTAACGCCTCTCTTTTCAAGTCTTTTCATTTTACACTAGCCATCACTGAATGTCTGCACTGTTATCTTCATAAAGCAAAAGCTGCAACTTAACTGAAGGGTGAAACATGTTTTATTGTTTAAAAGAGAAATTTAAGTAAAGCCACCACCTCCAACTGGTCATCCTGTGAGCTGGGAACAGTACTGCTATTTCCAATACAACACGAAACGAAACGAAGTCATTAAAATCAACATTTTGAATGACATACAGTACTTGGAAATAAAACAGTAAAAAGGAAAATGTGATAACATAAACCGAATCTTTGATCACAATAAACAGCATTTTTTCAATGTATCAGTATTAATCTGTATGGGACTTCATAAAATTGATAACATTACCCAACTGATAACATGATCTGTGATTACATTAAGCGGTGTTCAGTATAAATGCTTTCATATGTGCTAAACATTGAAATATGCATGAACACCTTAAATATGAAAATATATGCACCAGAAAATCGTGTCCGTTGGTTCTAAATAGCTTGAATTGCAGTTAAACACTGGTAGCATATGATTTGAACTAAAATCTGCACCCTAGTGATGAACATCAAATTTTAATAAGAAATTTCCTAGAATTATACTACCTTCAATTCAATTTTCTAATCATAATGATAGCAGTTACAATAATATAGTGTGATCTACCGTATTTTACGGACCATAAGACGCACTTTTTACCTTGAAAACGGAACCTTGGAAGTTGGGTGCGTCTAATGGTCTGAAGTACACTAAAAAATTATGGTAAATATTCTGGAATACCATAGTAATAAACAAGGCGTTAGAATGATAAGATAGTTATAAATTTTCACACAGACTGTACAGTCGGTCAAATAAAAAACGTCGGGACTCGTATGTGCAGTTAAAATTAAAGTTTTAACGCATTAGTTCACAAGTTTCCTATAAAAAACATAAAATACAGGTCATTCTCGGAACATATGAGGCCATGCGACAGGAGGGAAAAAATGAACAACGCGGAAAGCGCAAAACACGATATTCAACTTAATGTATTGTCATAATTCATTTTCCTTTGTGTCATCGCCACATACGAATGCTAAGGTGAGAAAAAATGTAGTTAGGGCTGTAATTGCATTTTTCGGCCTCTGAAGCAGCGAGAAGGTTCCATATTTATGAAAGAGCAGCTTAGAGTGGGAACTTCACTATAATGCGACCGGAAGTTTTCATAGGAAAGTGGATCTGGACGTGCGCGTATTTCGATGCTAGATTGGTTGCAGAAGTTGAGCGTAAGTTATTGATTTTGCGCTACAAGTACTGGTATTAAAAAATAAAATCTTTAAAAAAATGCTCCTTGAATAAACATATTCCTCGCAAATCTATTAATTATTAATATTATAAAAATTTGCAACCAAGAATATGGCGGATTTGAGGCATATAGCCACAGCCTTCTATACATGTTTGTTTTGGAACAAAACTGACTAAATAATCAAGAAAATACATGGATAGACAAGAGGCATGTGTGAACCTAACCTTAAGTCTTCCTGTACATGCGCATATGCTCGTTCGTGATACTTTATAAAATAACGCCCGAAGTTTTTTATTTGACCGACTGTACATCAGTGCACTTATCACAATTGTAAAATGAGGGTAGCTGGAAGCCAGTTATAAAATGCAAAAAGAAAGGAATGTTGAGTTCTTTTTTACGAAAGAGTTGTTTCCGCTGGATGGTTTAAATTAAGGCAAAGGCCTATAAACAGCCTTGTCTCGTTACATTTACCATATGCTGAACTGAGGGTTAGAGGTTGTAAAAGTATTTTCAGTTTTTCATGAGAAATCAGGTCCGTTGTTAAAATTTACACAGTGCCGCTTGTACAGAAGAGATTTTCGTACAACGCAGGTTTTTAGTTAGAAGTGATTTCATTTACACAGATTCCATTGTACAATGTTATAATATGTTTATGCAATGAAGTATTTGATTTTTCGTTTAAAACCACATTAAATTTGTTTTGCTTTAAGTTTCCAACCTAAAATCAAGGTACGTCTTATGGTCCAGAGCGTCTTATAGTCCGCAAAATACGGTATATAAAACTGAATACTTTTAAAGATTTATAACACCTACATTAATAATAGCAGACATGTGAATTACAGAGTAGCTTTGGGAGATTCCTCAGTAAATATGTTCTTTTAATTCATGCAATGCATACACTCTGAATGCTCGTAAGCCTGCTTTCTTTGCAGCTCTCTGACATGTGCTATAAGAGTAGCCTGTCTCCTGGCTTAACGGGCGCAATGATTTTGTTGGTGAGTTCAAGTCATCAACACGATTTTGACTCATTGCAGGTCTTTTATTTCCCAGTCTCGCTGAGGAGAGAGCCAGTTAACTCCAGCTTTCTTGCCATGGATAAAATTGTTTCCCTTGTTCAAACATTGTGCACATTGAATTATTTTCGAAATGCCCCTAGTGTTTCAATCAATTAATTTGTCTGACAACATGTTTTCACAAGAAAAAAACATTGCCGAATTGAGAATTGCATTTTCATTTGAATGCAAGACTAGAGACTGGAAACTAATCAATTGTCGTTAGGCAACACTGATGGATTGTAGGGGTACCAACATTAATCATCACGGTTTTTTTTTATGTATGTCTACATCTTCTGTATTTTAAATCTGCAAGTGTCTCTATCCTCCTAACATTAATACCCATATCGATTCTCCCAAAGCCACTGAGCTCACAAAATCCAATTTCAATTTTTTATTACTTTTCAGAGGGAAATTATAAGTCTTTAAAAGTGTTCGGTTTTATATGGCTCACACTATATTATGTTTCAAGAATAAAAGTCTGCTAACTATACATAAGTTTAACTAGCTGGATGTGAACAGAAGGGGCATATTACTCCTGTAAAGATCAAGTTTTACGGTACTGGGTATATGGAGTTTTCAGAAGTCAAGTTTCCAGGACTCTATTGTTCATTTTTTTTCAGGTGTTTTGACATGGCATTTCGTAATGACATGGAACGTGTACAGACATTACGGCTTATTCGTCGAATGCTTCTGCTTGCACCTTCAGAGCTGGCACCAGCGATAATGCGATGCTTAGTGTCACATGCAACCAGTGGGACTGAAGAGAAGGACAGAATGTTACGACCTTGTTTGGCAACACTGTCTGAAATTTGTAAGTAATTTGTTTAGAGTTCAGTTTCCCAGCAAAGTATTATTAATAGATTCCCAATCTGTTATTTCAAAATATATAAGGTAGATGCACCAGTGCCTGACCGTCTAAGAAATATTTTACCTTTAAACTGTTGTAGAATATTTGGAAAACATCATACAATGTTGATTCATATACCAATAGAAACTACATTTCTCTCTTTACGAGATAACGTCTTAAGAAATCATAAAGATTAACATTTAAAAAAAAAATCCTAGTAATAAACAAAATGTGATATTGTACCTGTACCTGACCGCATGATTTCTGTCTGCTCCTAAAGCTGACCAATTTTGTTCCAGTGCCTGACCTTTGTTACTTTTCCTACTTTATATGCAATTTTTTCCCTCTTTTGTAAATTGAACAAGGACTTTGCTGCATGCTCATTGTTAAAAATGAATACTTACAATTTTAATAATAATTAAAAGAAGTAAATTAGGTCTAAATTGAAATGTTCAATCACAAAGTATTTGTAACATTTATTTACAAAAAATAGCCTATATTTACACAAACAAATTAGGTAGTACAATGATAATGGTTGTTTTATACTTTAGTTCCAAATGTAGGCTACAGTGTTTTCCTGTACTTCAAGATTTCTTTGACCTCACATGTGCCACGAGAGTTTGTAACGGAGGGGGGCATGATCTTCTCCAAAACTTTATCTTTTCTATACCACACTTCATCCTTTTTCTCTGGCCATCTCCATCCCTTTCCACTCATTGCCATGGTAGATACAAGATAATCATCCTTTTTGGATTCCAAATCAATCCTGATTTCAATAATTTGTCCAGGAAAATACTCTCTTTCGTATTCTACGACGACATAATCATTAACACCAAAAGTATTTGTCTGTGCCTCACTATCTGCATCACTTTGTTCCTCACTGGAGGAAACCGAAATATCATCTTCATTAGAATCCTCTTCGAATAGCCTTTTTGATATTTTTTGCTTTTTTGTTTTGTTGGATGCTGCAGCCTGTGTGCTTCCCTTCTTCTTTAGTTCCCTCAGTTCTTTTCGCTGTGCTTTCTCAGCTTCTTTCTGAGCTTTCAATTTTTCTTTTCTTTCATTATAAGCAACCCACACATCTGATGTCACTACAGATGAAATCTTTTCTCTTTTTCTCTTGCATTGCTGCTTTCCATTGTACCTCGTTGGCCATATTAGGGCTTTCCGGAAAGGTGAAGGCACATCTGGATCTGTATTTTTTGGTGGACTCTCAATGGCAGAGCTACAGCTAGGCAGCACTTTTGTGGTCTCGATGATAGGCGTGCTTGCACTCTTTGGATGAAAGCAAGAAACAGACACATGTTCATCCTCGTTAGGCATATTCAATGTAACATCTCCGTTGCTAACAGAGTTTTGAATGGCAGATGAACTTGTACTTCTTGGATGAAGGGAAGAAATTTGAACATTTTCATCCACATTATTCAATGTAGGCCTAGCTTCTCCATTGCTAAGGGAATTATTTACCACTACTGGTGCAGTAGAGTTAAGGCTAGACTTTGGCCTAACGTGCAGTTTCATTTTTGACCAGACATTAAACAGATTCCTGTCTGCTTCAGGTCCCTGCCACACTCTTTCTTCCATGGCGTGAAATGAGTTTAGAGTTTCTTGATCAATGAACTTTTCAAAAAACACAAGATGCTGTTGTACCGATAACTGTTTGTCAGAATTTGAGTGAGGAATAGAATGAGCTGGAGTAGAATTACAGGGGTCAGTATTTTCTTGGAACATTTTTTCAACTGCTGTCGGGTCCCATGGATATAGTCCACATTTACGGAAGCCATTCTTTATAATGCTCTCAGTGATTTTCTCTTCTAAGAGGGAACTTAAAATTCCACAAAACTGGAATTTCTTCACAGATTCAGTCTGATTTCGTGCTTTCCACTCATTAATATAATTTTTCCAACCCATTTTCAGAGTGTGAAACACAGCAACATCAATTGGTTGCAATAAATGAGTTGCATTTGGGTACAGGGCAATGAGAATAATGTTTTTTTCACGGCAGAACTGACTGAGGTGATATGATAAGTGGGAAGAATGTCCATCTATAAACAAAATGACTGGGAATTTCACTGCCTTGTCTTTAAGCCAAGGATAGAACACATTGGCTATGTAACTATAAAATGTATCACCAGTATTCCATCCTGAATCAGACACTCCTATTCCCCAACCTTTGGGAACACTTCTAGCAACATCACCTGGAACTCTCTGATATTGGAATATTATTAATGGTGGAGCTATCACACCAGCAGCATTTACATTAATTAGAACTGTTATGCACTCCTTCTCATTGTTAGCCGATTTGCTGTAAACTGTCTTAGCACCCTTTGCAGCTAAAACTGAGCCTGGTTTGGGGTTTAAGAAGAAGGCGGATTCATCGGCATTGTAAATTCTTGTTGGGTCATCCAAAATATCAAGCTTGTCTTCTTCTTTCAAGAATGTGCCAACTTCATCATACCAAGAATTTAATTTTAATTTTGTAACCTGAGCTCGAGAAGTCAGATTTTGAGCTGTCCTGAATGTTATGTTAGGATTCCTTCGCAGAAAACTATCAAACCATTTGCGGCCTGGTTTCCCATTCTTAAATTGCTTGTTAAGTTCAGCTGACAGTTTTTCAACATTCAGAAGGAACGTTTCTTTGGTTAGAGGAAACCCAGCTGACGCCATGTCAAGAACCCATTTTTTCAATAAATTTTCCTCTTCTGTGGTGAAAACTGTAGCAGGGCCCATTTTTCTCCCTTCTGGATATTTACCGCAAATTTTATATAACAAAGTTGTCTTGGGTACCCCAAATTCTCTAGCAGCACTTGTAACACTCTGGCCTTCTTTTACTGCAGCAATAGCAGCAGTCATGCATGCTTCAGAATATTTAAGAATGGCAGGTTTTGAGTCTGCCATTTTCTGTAACGACAGAAAATGTAATTAGGCCTAGCCTTTAACATCTATATTTTTACGGTCATACTAATAAATAAATATAGGCTATACGTATATTTTTATACTTAGGCCTATATATATAAATGTAAATTAAAACCTTAATATGAAGGCTATTTAGATGCCCTAAATGTGTATGGAAGGCTAGTGTATTTATAGTGTATTATCCTGGCAATTACAATAGGCTATAATATGTTGTTTGAAATGCTCTGTAGTCATAATGTCTTATGAAAACTGCATTAATGGAAAGTGTAACTTACATGTTGTAGGAACATCTCTAATAAGTATCTATTTTTCCTTTTAAAATATTGGTCAGCTATAGGATCGTCATAAATTTACATGTTCCAATAGCTGACCACCCCTGGTCAGCTATAGGTTCCTGATGTCTTTCAGTTTTAAGATTTCATAATATGATGTAAAATCTAAAACACTAAGCTTTGAACATATTTTTAACATAAATATTGTTTGTACCAGTAGCTGACCAGGTGGTCAGGTATTGGTGCACAAGCAGTAAGTTTGTACCAATACCTGACCCCCCCTTCCAGTAGACACAATATGAATTTAAGTGCATAATTATTTATTTACTTATGTCCACACTACATTAAGGTAAAATGATCATATTCATAAATCCAGTTAGAAGTTAAATATTACAGACTAGAACCTTAAGAAAATATAGCTTACCTCTTATGACTTTACACAAGCTACTGACACAAATGCCTGCCACTGATGCATGTGCAAACTGAAAGAACAATGGTTTCACTGATTTTTTCATGGTTGTCAAAATAAACATCCACGGCCTTCTATATTGAGTTTACTCATCTGACTGCACAAATTCCACCTTTGTAACTATTTTGGGTAACTTATTATTCCTGTCTCAACTTGAAGTGGTCAGCTATAGGAGCATGGTCAGGCACTGGTGCATCTACCTTACACAGGGTGTCTCAGAAAAATGTACTAACACTTTGAATGAGTATAAAAACATTATTTATGAACATAGAGACAAGTTTAAAGGCTTGAATTACAGATGTACAGATTACAGATTACACTACCATCGAGATGTAAGAGCTCACCTCCATGCAGCTTATCCAAACGGATTGGATGAAGGGGTAGCATTGAATACTCTGTGAGTTCCCCAGACCTCACGCCAATAGACTTCTTTTTATGGGGATACCTCAAGGACAGAGTTTATCGCACAAAACCAAGAACAATTGATGCACTGAAATTGGAAATTGAAAGACAATGTCGCGTTATCAGCTTTGTCTGAACAATGACGGTCATCAATTTGAACATTTGCGAACATGATTCTTTAATTATATGTTTCTTCTGTTATTCAAGCCTTTAAACTGGTCTATGATATGCTCACATGGTTCCTTGCACCTATCACAAACACATAAGGAAACACAACTTATAGTCCATTATATTCTGAGTCAGTTCGTTCAACACACAAGGGTACACGATAATAATGCTGATTATCTGACATGTAGGTATGTGGAGTCATTTTCACAAGGGCACACATAATTTAACGCATAAAAAATAATTACAGAATAGCCAGAGATAGAATGACACGTGCAGCAACATTAATGCTAATAAATGCAATTTTAATCCAAGAAGAAAGAGCATGAGCATGTGCTAATTTTGAATCAGTAACAACGGCAACATAGTCATGGTTACCATTGCAACGTCTAAAAAATCATGGCAGAATAACAAGCATAACATTAAAAATGCTATTCTCATGTAAACGATGTATATAATCACTTTCGTTATTATGTTTGGCACAAGTTTATCCAGATTTCTAAATTGTGAAAATTAATGGTTTTCTCCTACATGAAACTGGAAAAATCTTTATGAATCTTATGAAAAGTACAGATTTATATAAATTATTGAAAAGAAGCTGATGGAATTAATTTCTTTTTCAAAAGGCCTCTTAGTTGAACAAAATACTTCTAAAGAAGGTAAATCATTTTTAACTGTTGTTAGGAACAAACTTCACTACATCTAAAAGTTCCCCATTCTTATACCATGTAATTTTTAAATCCCCAAAAATAAATTCATCTCAGTTTACGACTTTTTATTGCTTTTTAAAATATTTATTCTTAAACCCCAATCTGAACAGTTACTTTAGGCCTTGAGCAAATTAAACAATTGTAGAGTTGCTGGTTAACAGATATGCAGGAAATGACTTTTATGTGTAGGTTACTACACAGGATCTCATACCTGAAATAATTATTTTTTTTTTATTCCACCAGAGTTTTTGTGTGATTTTCAGAAGTTGCTCATTCTGTTGTTCTGAGCAAGAGTTCGATTTGCTACCTCTAAGTGCATGTCCGATTGTGTTATGAAAAGTGCAATTTCAATGGAATCATTAATTAATAATTAATCAATAATTAATTGAAGTACTATAAACAGTAGAGCATGTTGTAAAACTTGAACAGAGTCAACATTTATTTAATATTTACACTTCTTGCTCCACTTACATTTAATTAGCAGGACTTTTAAAACATGTCAAAAATCCATCTGAGTTAGGAGTTTGGGAGAAGATATTCATCATTAAGAACCAAAACAAGATCTTGAATTTTGATGTCCCAGCAGCAGATGGGATATTTAGTTTTTTAGGTAATAGGAGTGGTAACACTGTAGGAGCAGATGCATCAGATCAACAAGACATTGTTATCAGTCAACCACCAGCTGAGGATGAGGGAGTAACCCCTGGAAACTAGTCCTGCTAATTAAATGTAAGTGGAGCAAGAAGTGTAAATATTAAATAAATGTTGACTCTGTTCAAGTTTTTCAATGGAATGTTTAATTTTTCTTGATAGGTATATTGAATCCTGAAACGTTTATAACGTGTGGAGGTGTGAGTGTTATACTGAACAGTCTCCAAGAGAACCAAAGTCCTCGAATTGTGGAGTCGTTATGTGGAGCACTTCTGAGTCTTCTGAACAATCCGGTGACTAGAAACAAAGCTGCGATAAGTCTCCAGTCACTGGCTGCACCATACTGTGATTTTATGTTATACAATGAACGTAATAGGTAAGTAGTAATCAGAAAATTGAATTGTCTTCAAATATTTGCACACTTCCAGATCTTTTTTGGGCTTACTTACTGATTTTAATAATTTGATTTCTCTGCAAATTTCATCGTAATTGTTCCATGAACGGATGTGGCCAGATTTCCTTGAAATGTGTTGTGCCTGAACATTGATACTGTAAAAGTGAGGTATAATTAATATGTTAAATGTCAACTTAATAAGTCTATTCACTGTATACTTTGTGTACTGTAAGCATGGGCATACGGTGGGGGAGGGTTCAGGGGTTGAAACCCCCCCCCCCCCAAAGTATCTGCTATTTTTTAGGATTATAATATCATGTTATGAAATATAAATGCTGGTTTGGTTATTACAGTTTCTTACATAACACAGCATTATTAAAATAAATCTTGTAAATTTTCTATAAAGATTTACACTCTCGTAATTTGTTTAGGATTCAAATTTCAAAATGTATGGTGTTGGTAATTCTTCAGCGTAACAATTAACACATACTTAACCTCAATGAGAAAATTATCTGAAGTATCTTCTACTGTAGAGGAACGCATAGGCCTATTGTTATTAAATAATATATTAATACTGGTGGGTTTTTAATTTTATACTTTGTATAACAGCCATGCATTACTGATAAATAAAATTTCCTTCAGAATTTCTTATAAATGATTCGCTGGCCTGGATATCTATTTGGTGTGTTCGGTTGGATCTCAGGAGTTCAGTGGAAATCAGTTCAAATCAGTTCAATTTTTGCAAAATTTGAATGTGTAAAAACCAATTTTTTAGAATGGATTTACCTCCAGAAACCATCACAATGAGTAGCTAAATTAGCACTATGATAATTTCTCAAAAGAAAGGTTTTATTTATAGACTTTATCTAAAACAAGAAGTGAACAGAAACCTTAACAAAACAAAAACAGTTTCCAAGTCTGTGCTGCATAGTGTACTAATGATCACAAGACAAGTGTTTAGTTACTAAAAATAGTGTATAAGGTTCCAATGTGTGCAAAGACATGGAGCTGAGACAGCATTATATTCAACCCCTTCCAAACAGAATTTCACCTTATGCCCATTGACTGTAAGCTTCACAGTATAAAGTTTCATTAGTAGTACTATTTATGAGTCTTTCTGAACCTCTTATTATTGTGGAACTCCTTTTAATTTGCTGTAAACATTGATGACAACAGTAATGATGACACATTGATAAATTATTACTAAAATGTTTTAAAGTTGTTCTACCTGTATGTATTGATAAGTCTGTGTGTTTGTTTTTCAGAGATGAACGTGATAATCTGTTTTACTGTAGTCGGTTGGCCATTTTATCAGTATTGAGATCATGGCCTGGTTTGCTCCATTTCTGTCATCCAGGGAATAGTTCCGGACTTGCTTCTTTAGTTAATATTCTTTACCTCAACCAGTTGGATGTTCGGGTAGGTATTTCTAGATACTGAACTAAAGCAATTACAATCCAACACTATGTGCATGTTCATAAGCATTGTTCTCGATCAAACTTTTGCTGTGGTAAAGTTCGAATTTTGCCCTGTTCATTCTCAGTTTCTGATGCATCAAGCATGATAAAGTTAAACATTGTATTTGACCAAGGTAAAACTTTAATTGCTTGTGAGAAAGCTATCATCACGGTGAAGTTTGAGGAAAAAAAAAGTCGGCATGTTTAGATATTTTTACGTAATAAAAGAAATCCTGCACCCTAAGTGCATTAATAGAAACCAACATCAAATTGATGTTTTTGTGGAAAGCAAATTCTTTTGCAAGATACACAGATAGGAAATGTGAGGAAAGATTTTGACTGTTGAAGTAACCATATTGCTATTCAGTGAAAGATGACATTTCCTGCTAAGACAATTATTCCCATTTTGCTTATGAACAGAATTTTAATACTGCAATGCTAAGATCCTATGCTACATGAGCATTTAAATTTGCGAGGTGATATTTTAAATGTTCATTCAACAACACCAGGTAGTACATCCATCAAGTATAACTAAAAATTTCCAACCTTAATACTCTCACCTTCTACATAATATTAATATTAATTTCTATAATGTTGTAAACAAATGAATCAAACAAAGTGGGCTAACAGAATTGAAGCAATCAACAATGAATGCATCTGTTTTTACCCTCGACCTTATAAGGATGCTTTCCTTTCAGAAAATAAGAAGTGAGCTCTGAGTAGCCTGTTCAAGAGGGTAGTCAGCTGAACAGGACTGATGCTCCCGAATATATTTTGACCACAATAATAGTTCGACCATGTTCCCGGAACCTTAATTAATTTTTTTTTTTTTGATCGAGAATGGCTCACACTACCATAAGAGTTCATCCTTTAATTAATTGATTTTATACCAAATTGCGTTCATGTTTGGTTGCAAAAGTCACTGATTATTATTATTAGCTGCTAAGGATTTTGGTTACGTATTTTGCCCTTAGATTAGATTAGATTAGATAACGGGGGGCTTGAAGAGAGTTTAGAGACCTCCCGCACATCAGCCTAAAAGGCTTATTGTGCTGCCCCTTTTGGTAGAGAAGCTCTTGTTGGCTTCCTTTCCCAAAGTCTTCCCTGGATATTTGCCAGGGTAGTGCAGTCAAGCAGGGTATTGGATATATTTTGCCCTTTGTATCCAGATTGTTTGTTATTCAATAACTTTGCAAAAGATAGATTAAATTGAAAATAGAAATAATAAATGCTGAAAAAACCCTGCCAGATACTACACCCTGCCAGATACTACATAACCATCCATGAATTAATTAATATTGTTACTTCTTTCGTGTTTTTTATTCATGTTATTTTAATAAACATTTCAATGTGTTATAAAATTTATTGGAAGTTTATAGAGTGAAGTTAATAAATATATAATAATACATGAGATGGGGAATTTAACATACAATAACTTCACTTAATTCAAACCAAACTGAACATGTTTCGATCCAACATCCTGACTCATCCTCAGCTATACTCCATCTGAGGTAGGACCAACAGCTGTGCCTCCTTGAAATGCGTCATGCCAAAATAATGGTAAGTGAAGCATAAAAGTGTGTATAGTCAACTCATATAGTGAAATGAAGTTATGTATGTTAAATCTTCATCTCAAGTATTAATATAAAGGTGTTACTTTTCTAACCAATAAGTAACAGTCACTGAACAGAAGGTGGCTGTTGGAAGACGAGAATTATGACTGATAGTGAGTTGCGCATGGCTCATGTGATCCAGAAACAAGGCTGGGATTGTGAACTTGCTGGCGATCAACACTAATATCACTGTTCCTAGCCTAACTGCCACCAACCTAGTTCTACATATCACAAACCCTTATTTTTATATAATAATAATTACTTCACTTTATACTTTCTAAATAGCATGATACTAATATCACTATTCCTAACGTAACTGCCACTAATGTAAAATTGGAAATTGGTATGTATTGCAGGGCGAAAATGTGCAGAGCGCATAATGAAGGAAACTAAAGTCTTTTAACTTATGTTTTGTTTAAAAAAAAACAATGGATTTGTGAATGCCAATGAATAAAGTTGGTAGAATAGTTTAGGGAGGAGATTGTGGTACAATAGATATCTCCGCATGGAACCACACCACTTGGTGTTGAGCTTGAATGTCGGAATAATACATTAACTTCAGCCATCTTTTGTGCACACTGGTAATAGGACAACTATAAATGTAACGAAGCTAAGAATTACAGCAATGCATTGTTTTGTAAGTGATTAAAGCTAATGCTAAACCACAGAAGGCATTTGCGTTCAAAACTAATGCGCACCCCAATTTTGAATGCTACAATTGGACAAAAATGGTGTGGATTAGATTCACGTAAATGCAGTAATTATTGAAAGTGAAAACTTACTTTTTACTTACAATAATTATGTGAAGTTGAATGCTTTAAAATATATTGACACTTCACATTGATATCTTCCTGGATAAGTTAATCAAATACTCTTTCAAGTTAATATTCTTTTGATACACACAGAACTTGGCAGTGTTTAGTTGTGAATAAGTTGTTCAAAATAAAGTAGACAAAGAGTTACGTAAGTTTTAAAGAAAGAAACATAACATTATACAAATGTGAATTCAGATATTTTTAATAAAATAGTGTTCATATTGAGGTTCTAATTAAAAATTGAGACACCCCTGTGTAATGTAAACACCATGCAAGGTAACATAAAATAACATCAGCACAGTTGGGAGAGCATCAGCACTGAAAGCCAGATGTCACGGGTTCGAATTCTGGTGTCAGAGACATTTTTCTCCTAAATATCCTTAAGATTCTCCTGTTTACTGTTATAATCTTAACATAAATTAATAAGTTTCATATAGATGTGCTTGCTTGTTTTGCTAAAAGCTACATTTTTTGTAAAATTCTTTTTCAGAAAGGAATCCTGGATTTACTCTATGAACTTCTTGGACTCCCTCAGCCAAAGTGGACAGATGAATTCAGTGTAGCTTTGAGGGCTGTTGACCCCTCTTATCCTCGTGATGCATGGAAACTGCATGATGGGTTTGTTAGTGCAGAGGGGAAAGATGTTTTGCCCCACTTAGCAAAATTCAGGTAATACATCCATTTCATTTAATTTTCTTTAAACAGTAACAGTGGTTCTTTCAAAATTGAAATATAAAGAATAGTAGGATAGCAACCTCATATTTGAAGGTTGAAAAAGGTATGTAACATTATGGAGGCTGAAAAGTAAATAACAATGTAAGTGCTATATTCCAACTCTCTTGGATAAGGGCATTTTTACTAATGCCTGCTGCTGATGGTCAGATTTTTTGTTATACACAGTATCCATAAATTTTTGGGCGATTTCATAAGGGTAAATTTTCACTAATACCTAACATAAATAAAATATCTTATCACCATTTGAAAGAGGGAAGTTTGAAGTTTTGTAGTGAACATCTGATTTTCATTTGTCATGTAGCGGGAACCGTTGTAGTTGTTCAGAGAAAATGGCTACATTACCTGGACATGTTGAAAAATAGGTTAATGCCAGAACTCACAGATGAAGAGGAACAGCGATACATTTTCCAACAAGACGGGCCTTTCTACAATATCATTTGGGTGGGCGAGGGTACCTGCCAGATTGATGGATTGGTTAAGCAGTGGCGCAGACATCTGTTCACCAGATCTTACAATGTGTGATTTCTTCCTGTGGGGTTACGGTAAGGACAGTGTTTACATCTTTTTTCTTCCAGTGACGTCACACGAGACATGTTTGGCATGAATGGGATCACTGTCTGAAGGTGTACCGTATTACACTTGGGGCTCTCATTGAGTGCATCAAAGACACTACAAAACTTCAAACTTCCCTCTTTCAAATGGTGATAAGATATTTTATTTATGTTAAATATTAGACGGTGGACACTGTGTATTTACTGTGGAAAAATCAATTTTTATCAAATTCATGTTGCTCATGGCATAGTTTCACATTGGCCAATTGTTTTGGTAAAACAACCAATCAGTGCAATATACATGGTGCATAATTATCATAATTATCATCAGATCTGTCAATCTGATGATTTTGAATGACGATGGTCTTTATACAAAAAGTGAAGTATACCGGTACGTGCTAGACCCAACTCAATATTATATCCTTTAAATTATCTCTTATTTACTTTCTACACACAAATAGAGACAGGTGATGTTTATGAATGTAAATGAATTGTCCTTTTATCATCTTCATGTAGACTGTAGTAGATGCACTTGAGGCTCGCACTGCTTATGCTGTGGAGTGACCGGCTTACACAGTGATGTCATGCTGAGTACATGTCACACTAAACTTGAGTCTTCTATGTCTGTACAAACATTTGAAACCTAATCATAAGCAACACACACAAAAAAAACAAACAATAAAAAAAACAAAAAATGCCTGGTGTTGGGGTTAGTATTTTCTTCGTATGCTAGATATATGAGCAGAAACTTGTAATTAAAATAAATTAAGAATCGTTTGATCCAGTATTGCTCACTTGTTTACCAGTTTGCTTGCTAATATAATAACTGTAATACATGGCTATATAATTCAACATTGGCTCAATATAATTTATATTGCTCAACGTTATTCGTGTTTAATTCTTCTGATAACTTAGTGCATCTAGAATTGACCCATCAATTTAATAACAAGCTTATACCGTATTTACCCGATTATAAGACGATCCTGAATATAAGACGACCCCCCTATTTTGAAGAGGCTTTCTGAGATTTTTTATTTTCCTGAATATAAGACGACCCCTATTTTGAAGAGGCTTTTTGAGAATTTTATTTTTAACAAATTCTGACTACAAAGGGTTTTATTTATATGAATTAAAAATAAATAAATAAATGCAAATAGTTTACTTGGATTTTCACTTTCAGCACTTAGTCTGAGGTATCACTGATCAGCATTGCCCATATGGCCTAATAGTCATGTTGTTTCCGCAAACAAATTACATGATGCTGAAATGCAATGAATTTGTCGTCAAACGCCGCGGGTAGTCGTTGAGCTAGCATTGTTCTGCGTCAAAGTGTAAGTCCCGCCATCTTCATCATTAACTTAACTTAAAGTTAGCGTCATAATGTCTGCGTGAACAGTCACGGGGCCTATGGTTTGGAACAATTCTTGATGGCTGTGGAAGCAAACTGTACAAATTTCACATTAACTTAAAAGGAGATCAAACCCTAATAATCAGCCGAGCATGTGACAATCACGTGGAGATTTACCTGCCACGAAAAGGAGAAAAAACGAGATAGAGAACAATGGCCGCATGGGAGCAAGCATGTTTCTGGTCCACCATTACTGCCAACGTGACAATGTTTATCGGTAAATTCGATCAGTTCTTGTGAACACCTCGTGCTTATTACTCTAAAACAAAAAGGAAACCTCTATTTAGTAACAGTTAACATCTTCTGTCCTTTTCCTTCACAAAAACAACGAAACCAGCGCAAATTTATATTGGTATTTTCCCCTATCAAATTGGTCACATCGCTGTAACCATGATGTCATGTTTCTACACTGTTGCCATAACAACTAAGTTTGATTTGCCTTAATCTGCGAATGTAAGACGACCCCGTACTTTTTAAATGGAGAATTTGGGAAAAAACCTCGTCTTATAATCGGGTAAATACGGTAAATAAAATACAGCCGATTTCATTGGTTTAGTTATTTGTTATATGTTTTATGTTAGAGACCTGGAAAACCTAGAATTTTTAGGCGGCCCATCCTTTTTGGAGCTGGCTGTACATTCACCTCTATGTGTTTATTTGTTTTTCTTTGAATATAATAATAGAAAATTATTTATAGCTTGATTTGATGTGTTATTCTGTTACAGGCCAAATATTGTGGAGATACACCTAGCTCTTCTGTTGTATACATTTTTGCAGGCGGGCCTGCTAGATGCTATTGTAGAAGTGATTGTATCATCCGATACTTATATTTCTGTCAGAGCAACTATTCTACTAGGTAATGAAAATATATATTTAAGTTTAAGGGGCTGTGTGACTGTGTAATCTAATATATAAAATTGAAAGTGTGTATGTTTATTCCTTATACAAATCTACATGCTTTGAGCAATTTGCATGAAATTTTGCACATGTACCCACTTCAACCCGGAAAGAAACACAGTCATTATCAAAATTCAAACAAACCATCCCTTCCCTCGAAAAATTATAAACAATTCACCAATCACAATTCAGTTCTCATGACAACAATATTGTTTTCAGTGTTCACATAGGGCTTTGGAAGCTACATGATCCTGGGCTTTGACAAATAATTAGAGAGGTTATCAATGTAATTCATTTCTGTAAATTGATTCTGGAGAATGAAGTCAACATAATTAAATATCTGGTGTGATGCATCACATAACTTTCTCTACCCTCTCATTTCACATAATAGGTCATGTTGTGGGGACAGCATTCTCAACTGTTCAGCCTGAGTTTGTGCCAATGATGGATAAAGCAAGTATGCTATATCAGAAGTCTGTAAAAAAATTCTATTCATTGATATGTTATTCATCGCTGTACGCTATGTATTAGTTGAGAAATAGGGATGTTTATTGTAAGCATGTAAAAAGGACTAATGGACAAGAGGACTAATGGTATAAACCAAGCTCCAACCATTTGAAAACAAGAACAAAAGTTATCTGAATTTTAAATATATCTTGAATGGAATTATTAGACCTTTAAATTAATTAAAAGCATGCTAAAGCTTGCCTTATATTTATTTACAGTATTTCTTTATTTCTTTCTTTCTTTCTTTCTTTCTTTCTTTCTTTCTTTCTTAAAGGTCCCACATTAGGCTTTATGTTTTAGGTTTATGTTTTATGTTTTATGTTCAATATTTGTATTAACAATATGTCTGTAATTATTATTAGATTTGTAATTTATTTGTAATTTTTTCTGTCATTGTGAACGGATTGTATACCTAAAAGGAACTTTTAAGTTCTATGCTTACAATCTTTAAAATAAAATCAATTCAATTCAATTCAATTAGCCAAATGGTTCGTATAAAGCGACAGTCAAAAATACATAGTTGGCAGTAATTTACTTAGTCATCATTAATACAATAGAGACTGTACAACTTTAAGGGCCGATTGTATAAACATCACTGACTGGAGATCAATTATGATCTAAGTTCAGAAAATGATCTGAGTTCAGGCTCAAGTCGTATTGTATAACACTGATCTAAGATCAACTAATCAAAGTTCAATTTTGATCCTAGTTCATACATGAGCGCTTGGCAACATCGCAGAAACACATGAGTATCGCGAGACGAGAGCATTGTTATTCTGTTTTCCTCCGTATTTAGACTGTGTTATGCGAAATGTGTTATCGAAATTAAGCAGAAAAAGGATTGTTCCCAATTGAAATTGTCTTGGGAAAATATAAAGATATTGTAGAATCCAAAAAGATGGATGCGATAATATCCGTGCAAGAGCAAAATGCAATGAAAAATGTTCTGGTAATTTAATTCCTGGTGTTATAAATCGGCTTAACATTTTCACGGCTAAGGACGTATAAATGCTTCGTCTCATGACAGCCACTCGTTTTACCACTACGCCATCAAGTGAACGTTGGGGTGATAAGCGAGAATTCCTGTGTTTAGGGTTAGGGAGCTGCATGAAATGGCAAGATTGATAATTTCGTATTAGTTGCAATTGTGGTGCAAGGGTTATTTTCGTATTATAGTAATTAGTGCAACATAATAATAACGTACAGATTATGCTGTAGAGTTATGTTACCGTGCATTATAAGGAGCCTAAAACATAGCCTATATAAGCACAACTACTTTATAGCTAGAAATGTACGCACAACTACGTTATAGCTAGAACTGTATGAAGTTGTCTTTTGTGTATTTTCTTTATATTTATCGTAACCACACAGGTAGGCCTAATATTATGTTTATAATGAGCTAATCTTATGTCTCAAATACGAAAACAGCCCCTTGAACTGAGATCAACTAGTTTGATCGGAGAAATTTCTCCAGTCAAAATTGATCCTAGTTCAGTGCGAATTGATCTCAGATTAGTGTTTATACAACAAAATTTCCGAGTTCAGCGTGAACTGAGATCAATTTAGTCTCTGATCCAAGATCAAACTGTTTATACAATCGGCCCTTAATGTAGTATATTATACTGGAGTGTAATCTAGTACATCAATGGGAGAATAGTAATACATATAAATGGTATATAAAACTACTAAACTCTGTGGCGCTACATCCCTGAAGGGACTTGGCCTACCACCCGACCGCTGCATCATCTACCGTAGGCTGATGGCAGGATTGGGGGCAATAAATGGTATATAAAACATATAAAACAATTAGTGTAGCAAAAGGGAGAGAAACAACTAATAGAACAAAACTAAAATTCAGTCGATTTGCTAAGCAAAAATTAAACAATTAACTTAAGAATAAATACAGTAATTAAATACTCACTTAGCAGGTGTGCTTTAACCTGCTTTTTAAATGCTGTTGGTCTATTAATATTCTTATTATCAGTAGGAAGTTTATTATAATATTTAGCCATCATATTAAGTCTATCTTTAGGCCATATCTTGAAGTTACAACAGTATTTGATTCAGAATTATGTCCTCTAGTGTTATAATCTAATATATAAAGTCGAATGTGTGTTTGTGGGTATGTATGTACCGGTATGTATGTGTGTATGTATGTTTGTTCCTTATACAAATCTACATTTCTTTACCAATTTACACGGAATTTTGCACACATACCCAGTTAAGCCCGGGAAGTATAGCGGTCAACATTAAAATTCAAACAAAATACTCCTTCCCTTGAAAATTATATAATTTCTGATAATATTATGCAAAAGGGCTCTGGACACTACATAATAATTTATTGAACTTTAACGAATTCTGATGCTAACGTTTTGTGAAAATAATTCTTGAATAAAATCCACGAGAATAAAGCACATTGTAATGCAGTCACATAACTTTCTCTACCCTCGACACAAGAAATAGGCCTATTTTCTCACTTCACATTTTGATGTAGAATAAGAGGTCGTATTGCTGGGATAACTTAAGTGTGTGAGTATGCTATATCAGAAGTAGGTAAACAATCCATTCCGCTTATACGTTATCCATAGCTGTATGCTTTGTATTAGTTGAGAAATAAGGATGTTCATCATAGGCCCTAAGCATGGGATGGAACATTTTGAGTCCTATGCTCGCAGTATTTTATGTCCCGGGTTTTAGGGGAGGAAAGTATGAAAGTGATACTGCATTTCTCTTATTTCAGAACCGAAACGGTTGTATGGTAACATGAGAATGAGAAATACAATTTTCCGTCAAGTCAATACAATCTTATTTAATTTATGTTTCTTCTTATTTCAAATCCTCCCAAGCATGATGTGTAGAAGCAACGGAATGCAGCTTTCGACATCCTCTATGAGCCATAAAAAGCTATATCTAGCGTTTTCTGATGGAATAGTTTGAGTGTGATAAATCTTTTTCTTCATTTCAAGTTTTACATACATATTATATAAGCACCTAGAGTTTCAAAATCGAAAGTCCTCCAAAAGTTAATTTCAAATTACAAAATACAAAGCCCGGGCGACGCCGGGCCTTTTCAGCTAGTTATGTATATTATTGAACTGAAGCATGATTATGTTGATCTGTGATACTGTAAAAGCCCCGATTTCACATAACTTCTATTTAATGTTTTCCTGCATTTTACATTAAATATTATCACATGCAATTAATGTTTGTAATTATCATTATTCTATATAACCCGAACCCCCATTTAATGTTAAAATAAACTTTGTAATTCTCAGATAAAATATGCATCAGGGTAGTAACTTACTGCACAGTAACGTTTTTCACATTGCAATCTACGATGGGAAGCTTGTTGCTCCCTCTGTTCACCAACAACCAATTCTGTAGCATGGAGTTGGTGAGTCTTTCTTGTCTGCTTGCAGTGGGAACCTTTTCCTGTACTAATTTTCTTGTGTTATCTAATGTATCTCTCAGCACTTTCTCTCAATAGAATATATTTTACTAATGTTACACATGTTCTTTTAGGAGAGCTGTTGTATCTAATCCACAAGATGCTGCCACCTGACTGTTGTGATATAACCCCGGTGCTTCCAAATCTTTTGTCTTATGCTTCAAACCCAACGAATCCGATTGTACAAAACCAAGCATTAGCTGCTGTTGCAACTTTAGCTCGTCTCCATGCTATGCTGAAGAGAAGACCTGCACCAGCGTCCTTGTTTCTTGATCGAACATTACAAGCTGGTGGTTGGGGTCGGGAAGAAAGCAGGACTGGAAAACGATCCAAGCTTTTGACGGTATGTTATGTTCTGTGCTAGTCTTAATAATTACTTAATAAAGTAATTTAATTATCTTTCATTCATACTACATCATATTACATAGGAAGTGCTACCCAAAAGTTCCGAAACTCCAGAAGTGGCTTGTGACCAATCAGTAGTGCTCTATATGATTGTTCCTGACCTAACTATCACCAATCTACCTCTACATGTCACTAACACTAACATCAATATTCCGAACCTAATTCCCACAAACCTAGCTCTACATATCACTAACATTAATATCACTAATCCTAATATAAGTGCCTCTTACCTAGAATTTGTGAATATAGTTTGCACGGGGAAAATATACCACATGGCCAGAAACAGTCTGGTACCATTGGCACATGAATGGTTATCCAACTGAGTTCTGTAAGCCGTTCAAGATTTCCACTTCAATTTCAGTGCCTTACAGTGAAAATAGGCAGGACATTTTTCCTGTATTGTCTTATAAGAAATTGTTTCATTTGCCGGAATTTCATGGTTAGATTTTGGCTTGAAGATTTTTGCACTTGATAAAAATGTTTTCGTTTTCACAATTAATCACATTACCTATACATTTTTTTTTTTTTGCAGTATGTTGCTCCTAAGGATGATGATGAGCTCTTAAAGGAGTCTTCAGTTTTAACTCAGAAAGATGGATTTTCATGGAACTGGAATATTGTGAGAACAATATTAAAGGTAAAATTACGTTTTTTTACTTACTTTCCAGTTCTTTGTATTTTGTTAAAATTGGAGCTAAAAAGTAAAGTTTAAGATTGGTAACTGGAGATGAGTTGGCTCCTTTATAAATTTTTTTTATATGCGCTGTGAGTGGAAAATCATCTTGCTTTTAAGTACAATCTTCATACTCATTGAGAGGGAGAACACACTGAATGTTCGTAAGTTGTATTAGATATTGTTTGATAAACATTCTGTATGTCTCTTATTGTTGCTAGCTTTTCTTTGGGGATTTAAACCTTGAAGTTCCAATCAAAGTGACTCACCCCAAAGTTTAACACAATTTTTCAGGGAAAAACATTTTTTCATGACTAAATTCTAACCAATCATGAACTCTGAACTACTCACTTGGATATTAATGGTATAGCCAATACTTGCATGTAGCATACTTTCAGTTAATATGCATAACAAATTGTAGTAGAAGGCAAGCCTACAATAGTTTATAGTTTTTTTGTTATGAAAAACCTGGATTTAAACAGGTTTTCAAGTAATCTATATATATTCCAACTTTTTATACTTTAACCAAAAATCTTAAAGCACCAAATAACCAAACATCTTAAAGCACCAAATTGACGCTTTTTAAAAACCGTTTATATTAATTGAAACTTGAGATGGAGGTTTAACATACGTAACTTCACTTAATTCAAGCACTGACCTGAACATGTTTCGAGCAATCCTTCATGACTCATCATCAGCTATACTCCATCTGTCTGTTGTGTATTGGCAGCAACTCCTGGTGGTTGTTTAATGAACTTCTTGATGAGATCCATCCCCGCGATGAATTAAGTGAAGTTACGTATGTTAAACCTCCATCTCAAGTTTCAATTAATTATAACTTCACTATATAAACTTCCTACAAATTCTAGGATTAACTGTTCATATGTTTAAATACATATAACATTATCTAACTTTAACCAAAAATCTTAAAGCACCAAATTGACGTTTTTTAAAAACCGTTTATGTGTTTAAATACATTACAAAACAGAATACCAAAATACCAAATATAATAATATTTACGAGTTAACAAAAGTGATTTACCCCTGAAAGAGCTAAATATATGGGCTAGGGTGCGCTTCAGTTCCAGAAATGTTCAAGTTTTATAAAAAAGTACATAAAGAAAAATGTAGAAGAGAGCTAATAAAACACATATTCAAAATCACAAAAACAAAAGAAAAAAATGACAAGAACACAAAAAAAATATACATGTGACTGTGTTTAATTATAAAATACGTCAATAAAAATATTTTAGAAAATGTGTTTTAAACTTCAATTTATGCTTATGGAGAAAAGTAAGTACCGGTTAATTTATTTTGTATAGATTCATATCTATTATTTTATTTTGTTTCCCTTTTATTTCTATTAACTATTTTTTGGGTAATAGCAATGATCATTGAAGATCGATAATACAGGTTACTGTAATTGGGAGATGTTCTAATATGCAGGTACCTGCTTTGTAGACGAGCCAGCATGACTGGCAGAAGTGCATCTGCTGAGCCTTTACACAATTGAATTATTATTGAATTTTTTGGACATGAATAAGGTGTTTACTCATGCTACTATTCAATATTTCTGTGAATGTGGAACCAGAAGCTTGCCCCTATTTGCCATAATCGTGTATAAAACTGGGGTTTAATGTACCGCGGGACTAAAAAATTAGTTTGCAAAATGGAGCGACACATATAATAATGGCATTTTTGTATTGCTGTTGTGGATATTAAGTTGTAATTTTTTGTAGGTACCTTTATTATATAAGATGCATTCCATTTAGAAGGCTTATTTTAACAGTAAAAAAGTGTGTCTTGTACTCTAGAAAACATGATAGGTTAAAGATTTCTTTTAAATCACTTTACTTTGTTACGTTATTACTTTGTTTGAAGTGGGTTAAAATTTGCTTTAGATCACTTAATTCTGGGAGAGTCCACTATAATTTATAGCTTTATTTGAACTCGAAGCTGTTTTGTCTTGCCACAAGCAATACCAATGGTGGATCAATTGATTAATCACTTGTTTTCTTAGTTTTCTGTACCCAAGTTCGTGAGTTTGTGTGTGTACATGCGACAGTCCCTTTTCTAGATTTACAGGCATGTAAATGAACTGTGGTGATGGTTACAAGCCCATTAGCAATACATAAACATTGTTAATTAACTGCAATGAACAGACAATATTACTGGTAATTTTTGTTCACCATTAAGGTTACAAAGGCAACAGGATTTTACAAATAATTACAGATTATTCCTTGGGATTCTTTGCAGCATTAGGCGGCATGTACTTCCCATGTCATCTCTCTCATCTGTCAATGAACAAGGACCGAACCGACTGTGCTATGACAATAAAACTGGAGATAGTCACTCTCCAGGTTTTGGGGAACATATAATGAATATTTCAGAGCTCTAGGTCAAAGGGTCTCCAAGGAATAAGCAAACACATAAACGTACACACATCTAGTGTGTGATAGTATGTCTACTGCTAATTATTTTTGTACTGATGGCCAGTTTTTGAAAGGATAATGCGCTGAAACCTTAAAAATGAGTTTCTGAAACAATGGTTACTACCTGCCTGGGCATTATCAGCACATTGAATGATAATATCTCCAGGGATTGCCAGCCTGATAAAACAATTTCTATCAAATGCCATTTTTTGAAGCCATTGCATTACTATAAGCCATTACAAACTGTGATCTCTTATCGTAAGTTTATAGCATGTTAAAGAAGTCCAGGCCTAAATTGCATTCTCTGGCCCTTATATGTCCAAGTAATACTTTAATTTCCTACTAGATATCTGTCAAGTGATGGGCTTGCCACATATCACTCTATCCTCTCTAAAAACATAAGCTTTGGCAACTGAAACCACCTCCAGGAGGCTCTATGTTCCATGCATGGAGTGAGAAGGTTTCAGTTCCAAACAGCACTAGTTAGAATTTTAGCAAATCATTTGACTAAGCAATTATTGTGCTACGATGTTATTTTTATTCTTCCAGAACCGCAGTGAAGCTTTGAAAAAACTGGAAGATTCAAATCATCGTATATTCCTGAGGAAGCTTGTACACTATTACAAACCTTCTAGCAACAGATTTTCCCGTGTTGAACTGGGCAATAAGAAACAGACACAGATGTATACTCTAGCTGGACTGGAGTTGATAGACTGTCTTTTGGAGATTGAGGAGGTGAGTCTACTAAATAGTGAATTTTATAGTAAATTCAGCCAACGGGACCAATCATCACTGAAATAACATTTATTATTAGCATGTTTTGGGACCTGTGCAACTTGCTACCTGGAGGCTGCTTGCTACTATCTAAAATACGAAGTTGAAGTCTTCACACCGAAATAGTGTGGCAATAGTGCAGTTTGCAGAGTGCAATATTTATTTCTTCAAATAGATCTGGATTTATTTTGTGCTATGGTACTCGGAATGACATGTGTATACTGATGCCTTTTCAGCAGTTTTCTAATTGTTAAGAAAATTCAGAGCATGTTTTCTTGGTATTGCTGTAGATTATGGCAAAGATAGCATGAAAACTGACAGAAAGTGAGCAATTTAACATAGAAATCATATAAACTGTGGAAAAATATCTATGTGTGTGTGACATTGAAAGAGGACAGCAGTTGAAATGAACATGAAAATTAAACACAAAGTTTTGGAATGAAGTTTTTTAGACAGTGAAACTATACTAATTATTCAAAAGTAGTCGAACGTTTAAAATACTTTTAGCTCACTTACGTACCATTACTAGGACATGTTTCAAGAGGTAAGTACCCTCCCATCGTCGGCTAGCGGTCGACTGGCATTCTGGCGACTGTGTTGTGTGAAGTTCTGTGTTCTGCCATCTGTTTTCTTTGTGGTGAGTCTCACTACGTCATCTGCAGGCGGGATCTCGAAGTTCATGGCATGGTCTTCATTCTTGATGATGTTGGACAAACTAAGAGAAAGTTAAAGACAAGATTGAAGGAGCATCTAAGAAACGTGAGACTAATGCAAACTGAAAAATCTGCAGTTGCTCACCACTGCTGGACAGAAAACCACCATGTTAAGAAAGATATAAAACTGTTAAAACATGTGAAAAAAACATCCGAATTGAATGTATGGGACAAAATCTTCATCATCAAGAATGAAGACCATGCCATGAACTTCGAGATCCCGCCTGCAGATGACGTAGTGAGACTCACCACAAAGAAAACAGATGGCAGCACACAGAACTTCACACAACACAGTCGCCAGAACGCCAGTCGACCGCTAGCCGACGATGGGAGGGTACTTACCTCTTGAAACATGTCCTAGTAATGGTACGTAAGTGAGCTAAAAGTGTTTTAAACGTTCGACTACTTTTGAATAATGAAAATTAAAATTGCTTTATCCTTTACAGGTAAATTACATTATTTACAATTTTTTTTTTAATTGGTCAAGTGAAAACATAGACTTTCAACTGCAGATTGCATATGCTACTTTGGTATTAATTCAAAACTACGACCTATGCTACTCGATGTGCAGTCTGCATCCAGGTAGTGCGACTTGCATGCTACGCTACTTTGATGTGAACGCTCACTTAGTCCATTTGTAGGAATTTGCATTTTATTGTTTTACTTTTTAGTGTTTTTTATCAGTGTGTCAATTAAAAAAAAATCACTATATTACTTTCTATGAATTTAAGTATTTTTTTAATCAAATAAATGACTTCATTTTTAGAAGCTGTGATTAATTCAGATGAAACTAAAGACGGTGAATCTTGCTTATAGGCCCAGTATAATCATTTAATAGATTAAAGCTGCTCACTGAATGTAAAATTATCAGACATATAAATACCCATATGCTGATCTTTGTTGAATGTTGAATTTAATGGTTTCAAGCTACTCAGTATTCCTCAGGAGGTTGGGTTGGTTTGGGTTGGGGCAAACTTTTACACATCTGGTATACCTTATGAAATTACATTTTGTCTCCATGTTCTCCATACTGTACATAAAAATTCAAAAAGTTTAGCAGCACCATTTCATGCATAGCCTCTTGTGACGAGACGAATTGAGTTGAAGAATGTAAAAGGAAATGAAAACTTAAATGCACTTTTCATTTTATATTTTGCTTCCATCTTGCTTTATTTTTGCTCCAAAACTAATAATATTAAACAAGTTTCACACTCATTTTTAGAGGCATTTTAACTTTAATGGCTTGGATGTTTTCTGTATAATACCTCATTTAGACCAGCTTGTACTATTTGCAGATAGGATATAGGAAATGGATTTATGTATACACTTCAACCATTTCTGATGCAATAACAGACTTAAACAGCAATGTGAAAGAATTATATAAATTATTGAAAAAACGCTCCCGCCTACCATACAGGGGAGAGAAGAAGAAGAAGAAGAAAAAAGAGCAAGTTTTACTCTTACCATTCCCAATTTAGGGCTAGAGCAAAGTGGTGTTTTTACTTACAAAAACATTGCCTAATTTGATTTAATGTATAGAAATTGTATTCTTAAATTTTTACAGATATATGATTTTCAAAAATAGTTTTCATAGCAAATATGTGAAAAATATAGGTCCTTAATCACATTTAAATAAATATTGTATGGAAGAGTGAATTTGGTTTCATTACGTAAAGGTATTAAGCAATGCATTTTTATTTACAGGCTGAAGGCATGAAGCTGTTACAAGAACTGCTGGCAGATATTTGGGTTCAGATTGATGCCATAACTTCCTCAAAAAGTGCCCATGACTGCCTATTTAGTCCTCAACATGTATCAAACTCAGTATGCCAGGACTATTTTCTCTTCATTGGTAGATTTTGTCGGTATAGTAAAGGTTTACGAGTACTTGACAAAGCAGGAATTTTCCAACAGTGAGTAAAATTATTGCCTTACTTGCATGATATTTTCTATTATATTATTTATGCAAGTTTGTTACACTCTCTACACTTCTTTTGTAAACCCTTAAATTATGTTATTTATGATGATGTTCATATTCATATTTGATTTCATTTCAGTAAAAAAAAAAAACTGTACATATAATGAATATCTAGTTTTGAAGCAATCAACAAAAACATAACATGAGAATTTATAAAATTGAAAAAGGAAAACCTCAACTAACTAATGGTTGGGAAGCATTAACACTTTCCACACTGCGCCATTTTTCAGCATTATCATCCTGTGAACCGGGCGTTTTCTTCCAATTTTGTGATTTTTTAAAACATACAATATGTATTAAAAAATAATGAATTACTTACCCATGAAGATTGAAACTTCCTCTTTCTATGAATGATATTCTTTATTGTATTTACTCTCATATAAATATATCACAGGCAGATAAATGGGAGGGTCTTTTGAGGATTTACTTTTTTCGGAAATAATTTTTTCAAGGTTTGGAGGTTAAAAACCTATTTATTGCAAAAGTACTAACTAAAATTACTGAAACAATACATAATATAGAATGCTGACAACATTTTGGTTGCATATTGTCTAGTAATTAACATTAACTTTGAAGCACTCTGGCACACACAGTCCAATGTTACACACTTTGCACCATCTTGACTCCTTCTCACTTTTTGTCCAGTTTCTTTCTTTTCTTTGTCTGCACACATATCATCTTCGTCAGTAGATACATCCTGATATGATCAAGAAGAACCAGAATAAACATTTTGATCAACAGGAGAAAAGCCTAAAAAACAGAATTTGTCTGATTCGGACATCTTCATGAATGCTAACCTAGCTTCTTGTTGATGTTCTGGTAATCGCAGTAGGCCAATATAAATTTGATTAAAAAAAGTTGATATAAATTGATACAAGTACCGATAAAAGTGTATGAAGCACACTCTGTTGGGAAGTTCATAAACTAAGCTTCGTGTTTATCTGTTCAAATCCTGTATTACACCATGTATTCTCCCATTGCTTAGCACGGGAACGTGCACAACGTAAGGGATACGGTCTTGGTTCATGCGGGAATAAAATGCGGAACGTATCACGTATGGGCATGGTGGGGAAAGTGTTAAAGCAGGTCTTTATATTTAAAAAAAATAAACATCTGGTGTACTTCAAAAAACTCTGGTCGGAACGTTCACAGTGGAGTGTAACAACATTTGAAAATGATGCAAGTTGACTACACACTATTTTCTCCACTTACCAAATTTTTTTGGTAGAACATGTTTCGCATATGTTCATATGCATCCTCAACTACTTGTCAACTGCCGAGCCTTGCTTGCTAGGAGAATCTCCAGAAAACAGACTGAAAAATCAGCAGTTGCTATGCATTGTTGGGATGGGGGTCATGAAATTAATACAGAAGCAAAATTATTGAAATCAGTCCATACACCGGCAGAACTGTTAGTCTGGGAAAAAATATACATGAGAAAATTTGAAAACCAGCTAATGAATTTTGAAATTCCCGCAGAAGATAATTTGATCAGGAAATACATAAAACCGCCACCAGGGACTCCTGGAGATTCTCCTAGCAAGCAAGGCTCGGCAGTTGACAAGTAGTTGAGGATGCATATGAACATATGCGAAACATGTTCTACCAAAAAAATTTGGTAAGTGGAGAAAATAGTGTGTAGTCAACTCGCATCATTTTCAAATCTGGTGTACATTGCAGTGTCAGCCTTAATGATGTAGAGATGGATTGCCTGTCTCAGGATCCAAAGGTTGTGGGTCTATGGATTTTCAGGATGTAAAATTCCTGGGCATGAAGTACACTGGAAGGGATTATAAACCAGGTCCTATGTATAGATTTATGGCATGTTAAAGAACTCCAAGCCTAAATGAGAGCCTCTTGTCCAAATTCCCTGGCTCTTTCACAGCTATTTCCTCTAGTTGAGCATCAATAAACATAACAAAATCAGTCTTCAGAAATGAAACCTTCATTCATAGGACCTAAACTTAGTGCATGGAGTGGAGAGGAAGTGAAACTGCACTTCCTTCATTCTCATCTTGATAACTATCCGGAAAGTTTTGGGGTTATTAGTGAAGAGATGGGAGAGAGGTTTCACCAAGATATCAAGTAGGCAGAAAGAAGATACCAGGGGAGGGGTCGACAACTGTTGGTGTTTGTGGGAGCACACAGGAAAAATAGGATTTGATAAAAAGGATCTTGCCTCTGGAGTTAGGGTGGAGGACCAGCTTCTAAAGCAGACAGAGAACAGTGGACAAATAGATGCGCATGGACACAGGGATCCACGAATTTTACGTGAAAAGCAACTATAACATGTCCTAAAACTATGGAAACTTTAGTAACACACGTGAAATGGAATATAGATATGAATAAAAATAATATTGAATGAAAAGATGCAGAATAACAACAGAAATAGCCAGTTTTCAGATTTGGCACGAATGAGTAACATGTGGTTATAAATGTAATGAATTTATAACGTATGTTGAAGTATACACTGAAGCACTCGTAATAATTGATACTGTAAGTTGATTAACACTAAATAACTGTAATATCAATATTAGGCTTGATTAGAACTAGGACTGGATTCTGCACTGTGATACAAGATTTGCACACGAGGACCAAGAGCCTAGTATAGCGTAGCACAGATGTGTGTTAGCTGAGATGATTGAAATGCACTATAGCAACTGCTAGCAAGCGAGATGCTAGTTTCTGTGAACAAAACTTTAATGGTTGTAGTTTTGTAGAGAAACTTAAGGTGCGTGAACCGCCTTTTGTGTTGAGCCCAGAGACACACGGTTGCTAAAAAACCTGCGAAATGCACGTAGCTTCAACACGTCTGAACTGTATGAGAGCTAGCTGAGGACTAAAGGATGCTAGCAATGGAAGCTAGCAGCTTTGCACATGGAAAAGGCATGCAGAAAACACCTGCCACAATTGCACAGTGTTATGAAATGCTGATTTAGCATGCGGGAAAAACTGAGTGGGCATTTGAAGCTTGTAGCTTGTAGCTTGTACGAACAGTGTTTGAAAAGAGATGCAATCATACAGCAGTCAGATGCTGGACACACAAGCAATCATTCCAAGGGGACATCTAGGACTGTTCACACTAAGGAGACTACAATTTTTCCATGTAATAGCATTTTCTGGTGGTGTTTTACATATACATTGCCTTCTTCATGAATTCTTTGCACACATGTTGAAGCTACAGCATAGAAATCATGAACATATGTATATCAGCGTATTCGGCCCTAGATATTGGCACGTATATCCATAGAACTTCTGTTTATTTGACCTGCGCTCATAAAAAATAGTGGCATATATAGTTCTTGGACTGTTTAAAAATATTATTTTATTTATCTCTGCAAATAGTCCAAACTTATCCTAATTTTTCAGTGCTTTTTATCTTATGTGCTGCGCCAGTAAATTTTAAGCTTTTTTTGTAAAAATTGTGTCAAAGGAAACATACATTATAAAAAGAAAATTTATTCAGGAACTTTATAAAACCTTAAAAGAACAAAATAAAAAATATCTACTTACTTTAATCTAAATTGTTACAGTTTAAGCTTGATCTATTCATTTAAAAATGAAATCCATTCTTCTTGTTTTAATTTCTGTGAAAAGATAAATAATTTTCTCCTTGATCTGCCATGATTAAAGTTTTCTGTTAAATAAAAGGTCCAAAAAAATTAATCATACAGAATAGCTGGAAAGAAGATAATAATCTAATTCTACACTTTATCACATTCAAGAATAGGTACATAGGTTTTAAGCACAACACATGTGGAGCAGAAAAAGAAACACACACACACTACCTTCCACCAATATGCCAGGGTCGGCACTGTGGAAGCGACAGTGCTCTCTCTCCCTCACAGTCGGCTTGCTGGCCGCGGCATGCACCTTCCTATGTCTGCAAGCACACAACAGTCAAACACCATGCCGCTGGAACTGTGAAGTGCACAGTTTCATACAAATATTTTCTTTTACTTTTGTAATAAACTGGGGGATGGCTACTGGCATTAAGCTTAAGGGGAGATGGTAGTTATCAGTGTCAAAAAAATCGATTTTTTTCCCCTAGGCTCATGTAATAGAGTATAGTTTTGTGAACATTTTGATATATAGGTCTTATATGTTGTGTTATTATTAAGCCAAGCAGAGCGACCTGGAGCTTTCTAAAATTGATAAAATGCCATAAGGCACGTCATCTTCTTTTCGCTCTCCTGTAAAATTACATTTTTTGTACTTTAGGTACCATTTTCTGAAAAGCTATTCATGCTAAAATAATGAAACTTTCAGGAATTCATTATAGATGAATGACAAATCTCCCTTAGCAGAATTATGGGAAAAGTCTTGACTATACAGAATTTTCAACTACCTTTAGTTGAAAAAAAAGTCTTTTTTTTTTTTAGTCGTGAAGTTTTCATGCAGTTTTCATGCAGTAATATTGTACATATTAGACTGATTGTGCTAGGGAAAACAGTACGTATTGTTAGTAAGTTCCCAAAGTTTCACAAAAATCTAAGCTACAGAAATTGAATAAATCAAAATTATCACCTATGTGTTAAAAAATTCTTTCCTACCAAACAGCGAGTTCTAGAACAACCATCCTCTGCTTATTTAAAACTGCAGAGTGCACTTGCAAAGCATAAAAAAATTCGACTAATTCTGACTGTTAACACCTGAGTTATGGCTTCTTGAACAAACGCTATATTTTCTATCATTTTGCTAGCGGTAACTACCATCTCCCCTTAAGGATTATATGTTGCACAAGTATGAAGAAAGAATTAAAGAAAAAAAGGACTCATATTAAATGTTATCAATAATATCAAGTGAAAATAGGGGGTGCTGCAGTGCCTATACACAAGCTGCCACTGTCTGTGAGTAAATATCTGGAAAATCTTGTGTGAGTTAGCTAATGTTATTTTTATATTCATTTCCAAAGGTCAATTTTTCATCAGGTTTGAAGTTTAGCGTTGGACTGTTTTTGCACAATATAGCTTCAATTGTGACCACCTGTTTATCTATCTTTCTGATCTTTCTGATTTGACAAATTGTACTAATGCAAATTTATAATTTTTACAGACTTCTGCATTTAGTTACTTCAACTAATCATGACTGTTATGTAAAACTGGTGGTATCAGGAATGGATTACAGCCAGGATGGGATGCCCAGGTAAGGAATTACCAATAAAATAATTTATACCATTTTCCATGGGGTTGATCTTCATGTGATGCTGATTTGATTGAGAAAAGACTTTTACCGTTAGCTTTCATTGTTATTCCACTATTACTGTGACATGCATTAGTAATGTGTTTGAGAAAATGATCCTGAGCACGTGTATAAGGGATTTCCTATGAGTGGCTAAGAGAACATTCTTCTACCATCTTTTGAAGTTTTTATGTACTTCATACATAAGAAGAGACGTGTCACATTATGAGTCGGTCAGAGAACTCATACATGGGTTTCTGCCCAAGAGCATGAGTACAGGCCTCCCATATATGGGTTTCTGCCCACAAAGGGTTATGTGTCAACTAAGTAAGCAGAAACAAAGAGAATAATTGTTCATATAATTTAATATAATATACTGTACTTTCCTATAAGGACAAAAGGCTTAGATCAATGAGTCCCATGTCTTTTTGATATGCAACAGAAACAAATAAAAAATAATTTTTTAAACTAAAAATATAATTAGTTTTCAAGTTCATTTCTATGAAGTCTTTTACAGGCTTATCTCAGGTTGATATTAAAAGAACAATAAACAGCTTTATACCCTGAACCTTCATCTTATCTGGATCCAATCATGTGGTATCACTGCGCCAGCACCATTATCCTCACACACATTATAGCATTTTTTTTTTAACATAAAAGTATTTACACCTATACATTAAAAAGAATGTATGTCATGGTTTTAAAAATCCGATGAAAATTACATACATTATGTTGACTAAATAATAATTATGTTATGGAAGAATTCTCGTGTTCATTTTCATATGAGAGTTTATGATTTGATTTTATAAAATCTTAGAAATGAATGTAAATTACTGAATAAACCTTACTGTTGCTTCAAAAACATTAAATCATTCTACTTCAAAAAGGACATGATTTGGATTTGTATGAAACTTTTTTATTTTATTGAAAGATGGTGGTTGGTTTGGTTGCTAATGCCCAGCTTGTTGGAGCTCTTCCATTAGCTGTCTTGCTTCCCAGTAATGCGTAGATAAGTCTGAGCTGTGTAATGCTCTGCACTGTAGTAGGTGCTCGCTGTCCATAACAGATTCTTGTTGGTCGCAAAGAACACATTTTGGAGGGATGTAGATATTGATGGGAAGCATATTGGCATTCATGTAGATTGTTTAGTTGAGATCCAGGGGGCACCACATGGAGTCGATCTACTTCACACCCTTTTAATTAATTGAAAGATGAAAAAAGTTTTTTATTTTTACAAAAGTTTATTATTATTGCAGTTTTCAAAATCAAAATTTACATATTAGCATATGCACTGTTAGATATCAGTGTTCCTAACAAACAAAATTAATTCATCTTTCGACCATGTTAAAGCTTATAATGTGCACTTCATTATGTTTTTTATAATGTACTAGCATGTGCCCGCGGCTTCGCATGCGATAATTATTTCAAAAATTAAAAATTAAGAGCATAATAGTCTAATCATATTTATTAACACCAAAATCACATGGACTACATACCACGATTAGATAGAATCGCCTGGTAAAAGCGACCTCAGATTCGAGTTCCCTGGCCCAGAAAACCCCTGCATAGTGAGTTTCGTCCAAGTCGAACAATGTTTGACCATATTTAGGCCTATATTGAATATCCCTCTTCCGTGTAGGTTGAAAATTTCATACGTCTGCGGGACTTGATATTCTAAACAAATGAATCGTCAAGGATGGACCTACAAAATCAAGCGATCGCCTGCGATAATTATTTCAGAAATTAGAAATTAAGAGCATAATAGTTAAATCATTATATTTATTAACACCTAAATCACGTGAATTACATACCATGATTAGATAGCGTCGTCTGGTAAAAGCGACCTCAGATTCGAGGTACTTTGCCCAGAAAACGCCTGTATAGTGAGTTTCGTCCAAATTGAACAACGTTTGACCATATTTAGGCCTATATTGATTATCCCTCTTATAATAATAATAATAATAATAATAATAATAATCCTCTTCGGTGTTGGTTGAAAATTTCATATATCTGCGTGCCTTGACATGATAAACAAATGAGTCGACCAGCGTGAGCTACAACATTCAAGCGCTCGTGATGGTTTTATGACAAAAATAGTCAAAGCCTACTGTAATTGATTTGACATTGAAATGTGTAATTGAAAACTGATGCTTCGAAAATGCAAAAAATACACGTTTTCTGCCCGTTTTTCACTCATAACTCAATAACGAAAGCAAAAACTAAAACTGTAATATGCCGGAAACCTTCCCGGGAATGTACTCAACAACTTCCCAAAGTTTCATGGCGATCGGATGAATGGTGTAGTAATACATAAAGGACAGACAGACACACACACACACACACATACATTCATATATATATATAGATATAGAAATTAATGTATTTATTTTCTAATTTTTTTACAACATGTGTGCAAAATTTCAAAATTGTGTGTACATAAATGTGTTTGCAGTAAAGTAGGAACATCGCTGCAGAAATATGCCATGTTGTGTAGATGTGTAGATACACAGTGTTCAATATATTATACACCAGAAAGACAACTGAAGAAAATGTGAATCTTCATTGCAAGCAGTTTGTAACACAGAAATTGACAAAAATTAGCTTAGAATTAAAAAAAAGAAAAAATAGTCTTCTAAATAATTACTGAAGCAGTTCAAATAATTATGCAGTTACTTTCGTGGGGGGGGGGGAATCTAATGTTCTCATGCCAGTATAGAGGCTGCAATAGGTCACATTCTTTTCTATTTTCATAATTTGTCATAAATAGAATATTAATTCCACTAACATTCTTTTCTGACCACTCAGTTTTCTTGGTGTTATTAAGGGGACCTGATGAGACTTGCTCTTGTTGACAATCTTTTGATGGTGCCACTCGTCCCATCCATAGGGCTAAAGCATTGACAATGTTGCAGTTGTGTTATATTACTCATTGCACTACACTATATTGTATGCTAATATGAACTTAACTTAAGAATATGTCACATACACTTGTGTAAAGAAGTTCCTAATTGCTGTTGGAACGACTGAAAACCTCAAAACAAACTGAAAAGAATACCTTCTCCTCACCTTCTTCCTCATTTGGGGAAAATAAGAAAATCACAAGAAGTGTCCCATTCAGGTTTTCGCTGCACGTATACCACCACTGTGCAGCATTGAGAACTACACACACATTTATTTAATAATTTTTTACTCTTGCCATTTGTTACTTTCATATTCTGAAATTTTACATCTTAAAAACAATTAAACAGAGAACTTTCTAATATTTGAAATTTGATATTTCATTTGCGTGAACATTATGAAAATAATTATTTTTGCAATAGTAATGCAAAATGTAGGGTAAATATTTATTTGAACACAAACTGAGTAGGATAAAAGCACAGTTTATAACTTTTGGAATGAGACTAATCTTCATTTCATACAAGAAACATGTTGGGAGAAAGTAACATTTTTATGAGTTAGTACATAGACTACATTTTTCCAAGAATTTTCATGTGGTATAAATTTTAAAATAATGGAATATGGCCCCAATAAAGCACTATTTATTTACTATTGGAAGGTGCATAAATTTCAATGAACTCTGAAAACATAAGGTGAAAACTTTAGTTAGATGTTTGTGTGTATATGTATATATATATATATATATATATTTCCCCTTCTTTTTCAGGGCAATACTCAGCAAGGTTCTGACAGCATCATCAGAAAGTGCTAGATTGTATACAACTCAGTTTTTGTTAGTGCTTCTGAGAGCAAAGTTATCAGATTTTGAGAAGTGGGGCATTGAATTACTAGTAATGCAGTTGTATGACAAAAGTAAAGCTGTGTCACTTGCTGCCATTCAGATTCTGGAAGAAGCAGTGGAAGAAAAAGTATGTATTTTATTACACCTTATGACTTTGTTACTGTATTTACTCTTGTATAGGCTGTGCATCTTCACTGTGTCGTTGGATCAGAGGCTAAGTACTGTAGTAATTATACTGGAGACTATATTGCAGCAACTTAATGAGAATCCATACACTCCATGCTGCTTCTTGCATGTAATGGCAGGCTGTAGGCAGTCTCCCATCAATCTCCTTGGCTAGCATCAATCTTTCATGAGAATATAATAGGAGAAAAGTTCCTCCAACACTGGGACTTGAACCCAGGACCTTTGGCTATTCGTGCCAATGCTCTACCAACTGAGCTAAGCCGGAGTTCAATTCACAGCGCCAGATGGAACCTCTCTCCCATGGCTGATTGCCCTAATGGTCTACCTCACAGACAAGTTGGAGAGAGGTTCCATCTGGCGCTGTGAATTGCACTCCGGCTTAGCTCAGTTAGTAGAGCAAATAGCCAAAGGTCCTGAGTTCGAGTCCCAGTGTCGGAGGAATTTTTCTCCTCTCATATTCTCATGTAATGTCCAACAGAGACAATAATCTGTGGTTCATGAATGCTTATATATCTATCAATCTTTTATGTTAATAATTCTCTTGCATAGCTGTGATTGTTCTACAATGTACTGGTACTACACTATAATCTACCAAGGTACGTACAGTAGAACTCAACTATCAGGATCGCTTTGAGGTCATATTCAAGTGGTTTTTGTAGCAGCGAGCATTGGGAAACCCTTTTACAGGGCCAATTATTTGCAAAAAAGCAATATTATTTAGCCGAACATAGTTTGTCAGCAAAACAACTGACTCTGACTGACTGACTGATTTGTTCATGATACTTGATGTAAGTATGATATTGTACAATTTAGTTTTTTTTTTTTAAAGAAATTACTTCTTCTCATGATTTATCCAATTATGCAGATATTTCATTATCTGTATTGCGTCTGATCCCAATAATTAATCCGGATAATTGGAGCCCGTAAGAGTTGACTTCAATTTGAGTTCTACTGTATTGTTGAAAATGACATTTTTAGTTAAAAATGTGTTTTTGTTATGATTTTTATTGTATTTAAAGCCATATTTGTCTGCTTCAAAATTATACCTAGTTTATATGAAAATTCCAACAGGAAGTCATTAAAAATAAGTTTAAATGTCATAGTGTGAACACGTTTTGACATTTTTATGCAACTTTGTCCTTGTTTTGTCCCCTCTTTTGTCTTATATTTTCTACCCTTCAAATGAACAAAACCTATACTAAAAATTGAGTTAGCATATTCATTTAATCATTAAATGAAAGCTTATGAATTGGGGAGTGTTGTGAACTATGGGGCTTCTATTACTCTGAAAAATACAACAGTGATGTAGATTTTATGTAATACTCTTGCTAGTTTTTTTTTCCAATTAAAAAAAACAAACTATTTCGTTCTTTCTTGTAATGCTAGCTACATATGCATAATTCACAACAATCTGTGCATATAGAGTTTTCAAGATTGTATCATTTTGGGCAGTTCTATGATATTTTGAAAATTAGCATATCTTTTTATGTAAAAAAATAGGGTGTCAAAACTGAAAACTAAATTACATTGCATTATGTTGTGTTATAAAAACCTTATTTTATAAAATAAGGTTTTTATAATTTGACCTCTTCACTGTGAGTCACATTATGTATGATTATTATGTTGGGATTAAAAATCTCAAAAAAATTTGGTTACAAAATATGGATTTTGCCCTCCAACATTAATACATACCTTACAAAATTGTAAAATTGTAAAAAATTACGAAGAAGTTGTTAAAAACCATGGCACAACTGAATAATAAGATTAAAACTTTAAAACACTTATGCACCACTTACGTCAAACATAAAATTAGTAGGACATGTTTCGGGAGACCTTCTCCCATCCTCGGCTACTGGTCTACTGGCGTGTCGGACTCTCGGCTGCTGGTAAAACCGCCCTGCGTACTGCTTCCCCCTCTCTTCCGACCGGTAAGCTTGATGACATCGCTGACAGGCGGGATGTCAGTGTTCATCACCATGTTACCATATTTTGTAATAAAATTTTTTTTCTATGTATAGAGGTCCATTGGATTGCTGACACGTTTCAATAATGAAATGTCGTTCTTAATGTGATGGCTTTCGGTCCAACAGTGATATGCTACCGATGATTTATCAATCTCCCCCTTTTTTACATTCCTGAGATGTTCCTCCATTCTAGTTTTTAAATTCCTCTTGGTTTGGCCGATATATGATTTGGGGCAATCTCCGCATTCCATTTGATAAATGTCTGATACATTAGTTTTTTCCGTTGAGTGCTTCAGCGGGTAATTTAACAAATTCCTAAGAGTATACTTGTTCTGGGGCGCCAATTTAATATTGTAATTTTTGAAAATTCTGTCAAATTTGTGAAACACCTTCGGATGGAAGGTAAACTTCCTGTATTTAACCTGACTATCTTTTGTATTGACTAAGGTGCTGACTTCTCTTATGTTCTGTTTATTTTTGTGTTTTCTCAACATCTTGTGTATGATGTTTGTATTGAAACCATTGATAATGGCCACATCTTTTATGTGTTGAAGTTCTGTGTTATATTCAATCTCAGTCAGAGGGATATGTATTAATCTGTGTATAAGGCTATGAAAAATGGCAAACTGGTGTGGAGTTGGAACAGATACGTAGATGATATCCTGGCGATAGTCCCAAGGAAACTGTTAGAAGATGCGCTCAAATTACTTAATCTACAGGACGAGGCAGTACAATTCACTATGGAAATTGAACAGGAAGGTTGGTTACCTTTTTTGGACCTGAAAATAATCAGAAACCTCAACAAATTAGAGTTTGGCATTCATAGAAAGCCAACACATGTAGACAATTATATCAAATTCAACAACCATAACCCAAAACCACACCAGTTTGCCATTTTTCATAGCCTTATACACAGATTAATACATATCCCTCTGACTGAGATTGAATATAACACAGAACTTGAACACATAAAAGATGTGGCCAATATCAACGGTTTCAATACAAGCATCATACACAAGATGTTGAGAAAACACAAAAATAAACAGAACATAAGAGAAGTCAGCACCTTAGTCAATACAAAAGATAGTCAGGTTAAATACAGGAAGTTTACCTTCCATCCGAAGGTGTTTCACAAATTTGACAGAATTTTCAAAAATTACAATATTAAAATGGCGCCCCAGAACAAGTATACTCTTAGGAATTTGTTAAATCACCCGCTGAAGAACTCGACGGAAAAAACTAATGTATCAGGCATTTATCAAATGGAATGCGGAGATTGCCCCAAATCATATATCGGCCAAACCAAGAGGAATTTAAAACCTAGAATGGAGGAACATCTCAGGAATGTAAAAAAGGGGGAGATTGATAAATCATCGGTAGCATATCACTGTTGGACCGAAAGCCATCACATTAAAAAGGACATTTCATTATTGAAACGTGTCAGCAATCCAATGGACCTCAATACATGGGAAAAAATTTTTATTGCAAAATATGGTAACATGGTGATGAACACTGACATCCCGCCTGTCAGCGATGTCATCAAGCTTACCGGTCGGAAGAGAGGGGGAAGCAGTACGCAGGGCGGTTTTACCAGCAGCCGAGAGTCCGACACGCCAGTAGACCAGTAGCCGAGGACGGGAGAAGGTCTCCTGAAACATGTCCTACTAATTTTATGTTTGACGTAAGTGGTGCATAAGTGTTTTAAAGTTTTAATCTTATTACATACCTTACAACCTTAAATTTACTGTTTTTGTAGTTACTATAAAGGATAAATTCATCAAATCATCTGCTTAGTCCCCATTATGAGAATTCAAATTCGGCTTCATGGTGTATAGAATGAAATTTATTACACTGAAGTGACGCCATAAATCAGTGGTCTTCAACCTTTTTTTTTAACTAAAAGGGCTATTTTGTTTTTGGTGAAAGACCAGCACATTGATTTATTGATTTACTAATAACATAGTACTTAATGCAAATAGGCTACAGCATTCATAATTATATTACAATATCTGTAGGGATTGCTTAACATTTTGCATGTGTGTGTGTTTCGTATTTTGTCTACCACTTTCCAATATTAATGAATAACACAAAGCACAGGAACATTCTTGAATTCAATATTTTCTCACTGATATTATACTGTTATCAATATTAGTAACCGATTTTCATTACGATATCAAAATTGATATTTTGTTTCCGACATCCCATCTCTATTTTAAATATCACAAATTTTAGTTTGTTGTATGATTTTAATTTTTATCCAAGATTTTTTCAGGTGTGTAGTATTCAAAATATTATTTCCTTTTCAGTATTAATATTGGGTTCCTTTTCAGTATTAACATCATTGGGTATTTCACCTCTGTTTGTGTGATTGGAAGAGTAATGTTTCTATTTTTATGAATAGGCATATCTGGACGCTGTGATTTCTCTAAGACCATCATTACTTCATCTTGGAGATAAAGGATTACTTCTTCTAATCAGATTCCTTTCATCCCCAAATGGGTTTACATTTCTACAAGATGCCAATTTTGTAACTACTCAATTGGAGAGATGGTCATCAAACTACAATTACAGGTAAATATTCTCAATGCAGAATAAAGAACACAATTTAAAAAGTCTTATTTTATGGAGTCCCTTTCGGCTAACATTACAGTAGAACCTCGATAATTCAAGCTAATTGGGACTGAGGCTACCTCGAATTACAAAAAACTCGGATTTCACGGAAATATCACTAAATCAATGGGTAAATCATAAATAAATTTTTAATGAGAGCAATAATAGTTTAAAAAGTAAATAAATAAAGAATATAGTAGGCCTACATACCTGTAATACGCATGTATGTATGTTGGCAAACATTTCCAATTTGCTACATCGGTATCCTTTAAGGATTAAGTCATTGTCTGACCCTTAATGGAGTGGAACGGGAAAGCGACGCTACTAGGAAAACACTTTTAATTACCATTGTCGCTGAGTAGGGATTACAGTAACAGTACAGTATTCTTTTCTGAAAGGATGGTATGCACTGTACAATTGATTGACACGAGGTCCCGACAAAGAAAGATCGAACCTAACGGTTTCTGTCAATCTGAAATAGATATATATGCAATTAGCAGCATGAAGCCAAGGTTATTTCTGTGTATTATGAACGAAAACCCAAGTGGGACAGTTTTACCTGCATTTTTGTACATGGAAAAACTGAAAGAAAGTTCAAAATGTATCACATTCGGAAGTGCGTAAAACTTACATGCGGACACCGTATAAAAACGGGATATTACTCTAGATTTATGGAAAATTTTAATTTTCTTAAGACCAGCTCGAATTACATGGAATCTTGAAATACCGGGGCTCGAATTACCGAGGCTCTGCTGTATATGAAAAAAACCCCATTGTATGCCAGCATAAAAGCTTACAGTAAACTGCCAGCCAAAATCAGGTCTATTAGAGATATAAAATTATTTAATGAAACAGTAATGAACCTACTCCTGAACAAGGCCTACTGATATGGTACAGTATTTAACTTGTAATTTGAGCATATAGCAAAACAGATATATATTATTATTGAATCTCCGTTTTATTTGACCTTATTTTGCCACTGGCATGTTAGGGTTATGCAGTGAGTCCCACGCAAGAGTTGGTCAATGGCGCGGGTTCCTGGAGCGTGGCGGGCACAGCTCCAACTCCCGAGCGATCGGGTGAAATATCTACGCTAATAAAGCCGCGATCGGTGTAATGATTCAGGTTCTCACATTTACAGTTAAAATTACAATGAAAATAAACACGTACCTCATCACAAGACATGTTGAAAATGTTCTCCACTCGCATCCACACAATACTGTCACCTTTTTAGGAAATTTTCTTTCACGCGCATTAAGTTCAGCTTCCGAGACAGAGTTCATTTCTCTTGTGATAGGCCTATGTGATATTGTCTTTGAGTTCTTCTAACAGTATGTGAATATTATCTATGGGGAAACTTGAAAAATAAAGTGTATAGGTCAATTTCCCATACATTAGAAGAACTTAAAGACAATATCACAAGAGAAATTAACTTTATCTCAGAAGCTGAACTTATGCGCGTGAAAGAAAACTTCCTAAAAAGGTGCCAGTATTGTGTGGATGCAAGAGGAGAACATTTCCAACATCTCTTGTGATGAGGTACGTGGTTATTTTGTTTGTAATTTTAACTGTAAATGTGAGAACCTGAATCATTGCACCGACCGCTGCTTTATTAGCGTAGATATTTAACCCGTTCGCTCGGGAGTTGGAGCTGTGCCCGCCGCGCCGCAGGAACCCACGTCGTTGGCCAACTCTTGCGTGGGACTCACTGTACATGTATATGCTTGCAATGCCTACTTAAATGTATTGATTGCATTGCAAGTGATTACAGTTTAACACCACCTGGATGGGTGCACTAATTAGAAATAATTACACATCACTATTACCTACATGAACTAACCTATAGTCTTATGCCTGTTGCTCACGGTCAAAATTTTTGTTAAATTTATTGCACAACTAATTTTGTCAAGCACGTTGTCAAACGCGTCCCTTGTCAACGATCAAATGATTCACGAAATTCGAATTATGTTCCCTCTAGTGGGTAAATTTCACACCACCATTGATTTTCCCTGCCACCTGGTGTTAAATTCTTGTACTCCTTCTTAACTTCCCACCTGGTGGCTGATTCTTGAACTGGACTCTGTGTACTAAAGTGAAAAATTTGTTTAGTATGCTTCCAGTAAAGAAATCGGGGCTTATAATTGCTGTTGCTGCAATTCTTGCTTGTGTAGCAATTAAAAAAGGAAAAGAAAAACTAGGTTGGACATGCGAATGGATTATGAGAAGAAGCCAAGGAAGAGGGGTATTGTCTCTTGTGCAGACAGAATTGAGGTTAGAGGACCCCAATTCATACAATAATTTCTTGAGAATGGGGGAAAGCACTTTACCACGGCTGCAATTTTACTTTCTGCTTCCCTTTGCGCGTTCCGATTATGGTAGAGAGGCATCTTGACCTCATACAAACAGGGGTTCTTCTGGTATTCGTCTAGCAAGACGCATACCGCTTCCTTAGTCCAACCTGCACCAGCCATTTTGGAAGAGCATGCAGGAGGCTTCGCTTTCCTCAGTTACCGGCAGATGGAGCGGAAGTTGCGCTAGACGCTGATTGGGCGCGGGGTGTTCACGTTCGTTGCGCTGATTGGCTTTTGACAGCCTTTTGACAGCTTATTTGCTAGAATTAGAACAAGTCCTATATGCCGACGCGAATAACCAAACGCTTGACAAAAGGCGAATTTGATCGTTAGCAATACCAATTTGTTGAAAAGTGATAGTTGTGCAATAAATTTAAAGAAAAATTTTACCGTGAGGAACAGGCATTAGGGAAAAAGGTAGAATCGGGCTCACCCGAGTTATCACTCCCACTCCTATAATTGTGAAATATGATTTTTGGTGCAAGGGTATTTTATTTTATTTTATTATGAAATATTATTTTGTTGTTTATAGTTGTGACAAATTATGTTTGGTGCAAGGGTCTTTTATTATTCAGTGGAAGGAAAACTCTGGTGAGCCCGATTCTACTCTTATTCCTAGTCTTATTATTTTCAACATTACCTTATGTACTAGGCCTATTTCATTTCCCATAATATTGTTGTAAATAGCTTATATTCTTGTGTATTTCAGCTGTTATGTACTACGATATTTCATTTTGTTGTAAACTTAGAGCTTATCATCATCATTCTTGCAGAAGTCACTACCTCCAAAAATGATCATTTTGAGTTGTATATACTGCACGAAAGGGTGCTTCATAGGTAGAACTCATTAACATCCCAATCCATTTCCATGTAACTAATACTTCTGTCTTCACCAACTCCATATATGTAACGGTTTATTCAAACTTTAAAAGAGCTGAATCTCAGAACTAAGATTTTGGATATACTGTAGTGACTTCTGCCCGAACAACAATGTTACTTTCTTGTAAATAACTTCTTGATGTACCTTTTTCATAGAACTGACAAGTCATCTATTTATAGAGCATTTGTATGCATATGTGACAATAAACCATCTTATCTTATTCAAGTTTTTATGCCAGATGAACTAATGACCACAATTAAACAGACAAAGAATGCAAATGTTAGTTTCTGAAATAGCTGAAATTAGTTGTGATTGACTGCATAGCCAAGGATAATATTGCAGGAAGATGAAAGATTCCAGGAATAATTTAAAGAATTTGTTTTATTTGTTATGATACAAATGCATGTAATTGTACTCCTGCAAGACCAAAAACACATGAACTGGCTTGTACCGAATCATAATTGTGTTTTTAATCAAGGGATATTTATATTATATCAATCTCCAAACAAGTTACGTTGTATAAAATAATGTGTTTTCATGCTGCTTGTTGGTATTATTCACTGCACATTGATGCCTTACATGTCCAGTAATGAGGTGATGATTTTATCAAATAAAATTGCATTCTCATATTATTAGCAAGCATTTTATAAGATAATTGATTGTGATTGGTCTAAATCCGAGGAATTGCTAAACGTTATGTGTGGAACAGTCTTTGAAAAACTGCCAAAGCTCAAACGATTAAACTATGTTTGTACCTTACTCTTGTAAGTTCTTTTAATTCTGGAGTTGGTGCATCCTTGTACTTCACACGAATGGACATGTGGTGTACATTACTCTAGGTATATATAAAACAAATATTTGGGTCATTCCATGTCAAGGAACCCTACCTAATAAAAAATTTAATTGAAATAACCACCATGTGGGTTATATCTTTCTGAAGCCAAGGAACAAAGAATAAGAAACCATTCCCAGCTTTTGTTCTATTCTGAATTGCAAAGTGCACAATTGTTTAAAACCGTATACTTGGTGTAAGTAAAGAAAGAAAGTAAAATTTAATTTAACTTGAAATGTTGGCACTCTTACAGTATCGAAGCCTTGAAGTTGGATATGTGGTGGATATTTGTCTTCAGTTTTTTAGAAACTTTTGGTGTATTGTTACACACATAATACAGATAAATGAACTCTGCATTCTAGCAAAAACAAAACTGAGGCATTTTGCCACACACTCAACCCAAAAACAGGGGCCAATTTTTGTTTCAGTAGCTTTTAAATTCTTGTGCCTTGTTCTAGTCTTTATTATATTTAAACATTTAAAATAATGTATTAATACATTTAATTTTCCAGTAGTACTTATTTATTTTATGTATAGGAGTAATTTTTCCACCTTGTGTGGCAATTTGGATTTGTTTGTATTTAAAATAATATTTTCTTTCTTTTTTATTTGAAATTTAACTTGATAATATAACTGTTTCTTTATGTCACACCCACAGCGTTACACCTGCAACATAAAGAAAACCATATACGGTATTGTCTTTTGGAAGTGACTTTGAATAAAAGTAGTGATATCCTGTATTGTTTTGATCCTTTTTCATTGTAGAAAAAATTATTAACCATTCTGATTAATAGGAAGAAGAGGAAGTAACTTAAGAACACTGTTACGTGCATAGGAAGGGTAAAGTTTTGTCACACCCACAACACTTATTTATGAATTTCTTTAACAGGCTCATTCTAAAATTAAAGGCTGTAATGTTCAGATTAAATTTAAACATGCTATACTATTCACGAAATTAAAGGTAGTGTCAATTCTGAAATTTGAATTAAAAGGACATATAATTTTATATATGAAAATTGTGTCCCAATGTCACACCCGCAACTGTGGAACGACCCATTTATTAAAATTATGTAAGTGAAGATTAATGAAAAACGCAACCTATGCAATTAATGATCATGAGGCCCACAGTCTGACTGGGGGACACTAGGCCTCTTGATACCAGGTCCTTTCGTGCTATCGGAATGAGGACACAACAGCCAGTCCTGAGCCAGGAAGGAAACTTTAAGATCTTTGTAAAATCCCAGACCCGGCCAGGAATCAAACCCAGGCTGCCCAGGTGGCTTGACAGTCAGCGTCTGTAAATATCTATAAGCTTCATCAATCATTTTGTCAAAATGCATTTTATGGAAAGCTTCTGTCTCATTTTTTATGTAGTTAGCAACAAATTTAGATGTTTCACAGTTTTTTAATTTACTTTTTATTTTATTAAGTTCCAGTATGGTACTTTATGAGATTGTGTGTGGGGATGGCAAAATGCCTGTCTATCCTTCTCTATGTCCGTCCATCCATCTGTACATGCGATAACTCAAATGCTTTATCGGATTTCATGAAACTTTGTATAGGCATTTATAACGTCCATGGGAAGAAGTCTATTGATATTGGACCTAATCAGTTGACTGGTACCGGAGTAATGCCCAATTTAGTGCCTACTTTTATGGTAATATATTAGAAAAGCATGATAACTCAAATACGCTTTATCAGATTTTCATGAAACTTGGCATATGCATTTATGATGTCTGTAAGTACAATCGATTTGAATTTGGACCAAATTGGTTGACCGGTACTGAAATAATGAGTATATCAATATTAATTTTGTAATGGATATAAAACGCTATAATATTATTTATTGCATGGCCCACAATATAATATTAAACATAACATAACATAACATAACAAATTGCCAATTGTGATTTGATATTGTTAGCCCGTCTTGATTGAATCATTTCTTCATAATGATGACAGTGTAAATAATAGTTTGAATAAAAGATTTAAAACATAACTAGCCATTGAATATTGATATTATATTGTGCATTCTATAGATACCGATATCTACATTATATTTTAACGTGAGTCTTTTTCTTATTCATTCCTGTACAGCAGTATACATATTGTAATTCCTGACAGATTTCATATTGACTTTTTATTCATTCATAACCTATAAGGCTGCTTTAAACTTGTCAGCGAATCGTAGGCCTATTGCATCATTAGTATTATTGCCAGCACATTTTGTTTTTGGAGTTCAACTCGGAGATCTGTTACAAAAGTAACTTCTTTTCTGCATGAGCCTATCATAATTGCAATTATCACTGATTAAAAAAAGCATTCTGGCACTTTGTTATGTCATTTTACATGATTTTATTTTTTATTTTAAATGTATTAGGTGGTCTAGTTCATTTTACGCTTTGTCTGAATCCTTTTTCACTAGCCCTTCAAGCTCACATTCAAAACCTTTGATACTGTTTATCCTATGTAGAACAAGGAATTTAAACATTACAAACACTACCAGAAACTGTCTAAAAACAGGAGAAAATGCTTAATTTCCAGGCATGAGGCATATATTATGCTCCAAAAATGACACATTCACACTTGAGTTGAGTATGGTGATACAGTAACCCAACTTCTCAAAGCTGATGCAACAATCAAGGAATAACTGGAAGCTTGCAATTTTAAAACTAAAAAAAAATGAGCAAAATACTTAGTTTTGTGTTGGTGTACATATAAACATGTGCATCTGCTTCGGGGTTAATTGTTTTTTTTACGAGGTCTGATTGGAAAGTTTTAAGAATGAGCTTGTAATTTCACAGTGGTAGTACTTAGATGCTACTGTGATGCATCTCCTTCAAAATAGTCCCCTTCTGACTGAACACACCAACTCCAACGGTGTTTCCACTTTTGGAAACATTCCTGGAAATTTTTTTTCTGAAGTGTGTTACGGACGCTCTCCGAATTTGCCTGGATGTCTTCAATCGAGTCAAATCGCTTCCCTTTCAGTGAAAATTTCAGTTTAGGAAACAGGTAGAAGTCCGCAGGGGCTATATCAGGGGAATAGGGTGGTTGTGGAAGCACAGGAATTTAGAATTTGGTAAAAAATTCCACGATTGAGAAGGCATGATGAGCTGGCGCATTGTCGTGGTGGAGCACTCAACTCCTGTCTTTCCACAATGCAGGTCTTTTTTTCCGCACCATTTCGCACAAACGCTCAAGGACACATTTTTAGTATTCCTGGTTAATTGTCTGTCCTTTAGGGGTAAATTCATGATGCACAATACCGGTAGAATCGAAAAAAAATCACCAACATTGTCTCCACATTCGACCGACTTTGCCATGCTTTTTACGGTCGTGGTGAACCTGGACTCTTCCACTGTGAAGACTGAACTTTGGTTTCAGGATCATATCCATATACCCACGATTTGTCACCTGTAATTACCCTATTTAACAAATCTGGGTCATTTTTAACCTGATTAATCAGTTCTTGGCACACTTCAAGTCTGTGTTGTTTCTGGTCATTTGACAACAATTTTGGAATGAATTTTGTGGACACTCAATGCATGTTCAGATCTTCAGTTAAAACTGACTGAACTGCATAGAAACTTAAATTAAGTTCCTCAGCCATCTCCCTAATTGTAAGTCTACGATCAGAGCGCACTAAATCATGAACTTTTACAACATTTTCATTTGTTTTTGAAGTGGAAGGACGGCCGGACCGTGGTTCAACTTCAAATGATTCGCGGCCAATTTTAAATCTGTTGAACCACACAAAAATATTTGACTGGCTCAGACACTTGTCTCCAAAAGCTGTTTTTAATAGTTCGTAAGTCTCAGAAGCTGATTTCCCGGTTTCAAAACAAAATTCCTCAAAAACTCGTTGCTCTGTTTTTACGTCCATTTTCAATCAGACAGAATCCGGCAACAAGCCGTAACAGACCCTCATTCAACCAGCTGCCACAACGAACTGAATAAAGGAAATTCACTTTCCTGTCGGAGGGTGTTCAAGGAAAATTCAATGATTAACCCCCCCCATCTTCGGTGCACCTGCCTGCCAAACCAATAAGCAGTGGTGGATCCATTCTTAAAACTTTCCAATCAGACCTCGTATGTTGTTTGTGTTCAGGTATGTGAGGTTAGTAGAAGGAGAGATACATAATTCACTTACGCTGCATCAGCGAGATGAAGACGGGCGATATAGTCGTCAATCTTCAAGTCTAAAACCTTCTGTGAAAGATGTTTTCATTCCACCACATCTTTATGGACAACTTGTTCAGCACGAAAAAGGTTTCCAGCTTCTTATAAAAGAAGGAAAACTTCAGAACCTTTTTCAGGTAAGAAACTTTCAAGTCTCACTATTTTTATGAATACTAAGAAGATACTAATATTGATCATTTTCATTTATCACTTTTCAGGCTTGCTTTCGGCAGAATCCCAATTGTCAGTCTGTAACTGAAGACGTCAGGGATTCCAATGAAATAATTCTTGTAAAAAAATATGCCAAGTATTGTAAAAATGTTTTCATAACTTAGTTTAGTTGGAACATCACAGTTTAAACTACAAAAGGAAGAACTATCTGGAGATAATTGCCCTCAACCTCTACATGATCACGAATCATAGACATTGTTTCATGAAAATGGGTTTATTTTCTATTCCTTCTCATATATCCTCTTAATTATCTTCATGATCTGTAGTTTCATGGTTTGTCGAATTAAATTTGTGACAGTATTGCTTGTCTAATGCTTCGCGTCTGAAATCTGTGTTACATTCGTCCCCAGGTAAATTCAGCATTCTCTTGTGGAACCCTAACATTGTAATCCAGATTGTTAATAATTCTCCAAATCATTCATAATTTGTAACGCGAGTGTGTAATAGCTGCCTAGCAACCAAAATCTGACGATGTAAACATGTTGTAATACATAAAAACTTTATTGAAGCACAAGTATTTAAATACATCTGAAACATTCATGGACCTCATTTGTATATTACATTTACCATAATATTCATCACTTGGATTGCTAAAAGTTAAAAGACAACATATTTGGCAGTTTGGGAAGCCAAGTTTCATTAGGAACTTACTGACAAGTTTAGTTTAAGAATATTCTCATTTAATGTAAACATAATGTAAACAGATACAGTAATCTGTGAGAAAATAAATATATCTCCATTCAATACATACGGTACTGTTCTACTACAGTGAGTCCCATGCCAGAGTTGGCCAGTCGTGCGGGTTTCCGCTTTGCGTTGGCACCTGCTGTAACTCCCAAATGATCGAGTGAAATATCTATGCAAATAAAGCCGCAAACGGTGTAATGATTTAGGTTCTCACATGTACAGTAGGAATTACAATGAAAATAACCACATACCTGATCACAAAAATGTTGGAAATGTCCTCCTCTTGCATCCACACAACACTGGCATCTTTTCAGGAAATTTTCTTTCACGCACATTAAGTTCAGCTTCCGAGATAGAGTTAATTTCTCTTAGAGTTAATTTCTCTTGTGATATTGTCTTTAAGTTCTTCTGGTTTGTGGGAAATTGACCTATACACTTTATTTTTCCAAGTTTCCCGATAAATAATAGTTACATACTGTTAGCCAGCTGAGGGTCACTGGTTTGAATACCAATGTCAGAAGAATTTTTCTCATAATGTCGACAGATACAGTAATCTTCGGAAGAATGGAGGAATGCATTATGTATCTCCATATATGAATTTTTATTATAAGCTATTATCTGCTCTAATATAAAGGTCAAACAACAGTTTCACTCGTTATTTTCACAAAACCGGTATTTGTTTGGCCCCAGAGCATAGAATTTTGTATATTCTCTTCTCATATAATTCTGTAAATTTCTGAGAAATTAATAATTATACTTTCTTATATTCTGGCTCATGACTATATCCAGGGTGCGCGGGCAAAGAGAGTTAAGTCCACTTTCTCGTTACTGAGAATTAGAGTGACTTAACACACTATTCCAGCCCAACATAGCTTTAGAGATGGATGAACCCATGAGGCACACATCCATAACTACCATACGTTTCTGAATATGACTTACTAGACTTAACACAAATGTAGAGAACATTTTATTTATAACTCTATGGACACATCTCAATTTTTGAGGATATCATCTGGAATGTCATTAATCTATTTTAAGAAAATCATAATTTCTGCTTATTAATGAAAACAATGTCTTTACATAACTTTTCACTTAATTGCTGCTTGTATTCTTAATACAATATTTTCCCCAATTTGCATTTCTTACATGGCTTAGCCTTGAGGCCTTACACCTCATATTTTGTATTCTGGCTAGGCTAATATTTTATATTAAATGATCAGTATATTTCAGATTAAATTTCACATTATTGTTGTAATTTGTCCCATTTTTGTTAATGTTATTTTAGATAGTGCACAGTGAACATTGGGCATCAGAGCAAGAAGAACTGGAACTGAAAGCTGCATTGTGGGGCTGTGGGCATATTGGCACATCTCATCTTGGTGTATCCTGTTTAGCAGAAAATGGCATTATACATGCCATAATTCACCTAGCACAGACCTGCCCTATTTACGCAGTGCGTGGAACAGCTTTCTATACCTTGGGATTGATAGCCACTACATATCAAGGAGCCAATCAGCTAAGTAAAGAAGGTGAGGCATTAACTTTGACCTCAGTGAGGATTTTTACCAATTGGAGATCATTAAGCCATTTAAGTACAGTACTTCAGTTGCACTTAGGTTGCACTAGGTTCCAATTGTGCCTCTCAGAAGCCAAAGTGATTAAATACAAAATTTAAGAGACTAAGAACCAATTGTATAAATATCGTTGACTGGAGATCAGTTAAGATCTAAGATCTCAAAAATTGATCTGAATTCAGACCTTAGTCATGTTGTATAACTAGAGATCTGTGAAATTCACAAGACGCGGTAACGCGAATTGTTCTTCTTTCCAAACATTTGTGCAGTATTTTTGTAAACCTCAACCCCTAACCCCCCCAAAAAATTTTTGAATTGTGAAATAGCATGAATTCGTCAACATAATGCAAAATCGTAAACATAATGTGAAAAATGGATTTATTCCAGGTTTTTAAATCAATTTGAACTAAAAAAGGAAAAAAGAATGAATTCTCAAAATAAATGTATTATTTTAATAATATTTTTATAGCTATAATTCTTGTTCGAAAAATATAATGAAAATTGTTTCAAGGACAGCGGTGCAGCCAACTTCTCTAGAGCAGCAGCCAAAGAGGAAAGAATTTAGGAACAATCTATGATCCCAGAAACGTTTCAAGTTCAAGTTCAAACTATTCGTGCAGGCAAATTAACAAGCTCCATCAAAGATCATCATAACGTGTCAATATGGAAATGATTACTCTTCTAGCAAAAAATATGTGTCAATACATTTAAACATAATATTTTACTCCATTTCTTGCACAAAATAAAAGTTTTTCTTGTTGAATGCCGGATTATTCAGTGCCGAGTTTGCAGGACTACGATTTCACTGTAGAAAATCTCAGATCCAATACCTTGTTGTATATTACTATTGGCTGTCTACGGTATATTGTAACCAGTTGGTAATGCAATACAGTGGATGAAAAGTGTGCCCTGTTTATTACGCTTTTCTGTAATTGATTGTACTTAAAAAGGGGGGGATGTGGCTCAGAGGTTTAATGTTACAAATGGAATACAAATCTAAAGAATAGCTGTTGGTAATAAGATATTCTGCTTGTGAAAAAAAATTCAGTTTTTAAATATATCCAGTAAAATAATTAAAAACTAGGCCTATTAAATTTTGTTACGAGCCTGACAGCCTTCCTTGATTATATGTATGTATGTATGTTTATTCATCCTTTGATCATTTTACATGATATAGGACACGTCAGTTTCTTACATGACTATATTAATTATTAAATAATATAATTACTAAAGTATACAATGCTAGTTCTTAAATTAAAATTGCAAATGCTGAAAATATTACCTATAAGTTAAAATTAATATTTACAAAGTGCTTATATCTACTAACTTATTTTATATCTAGTAACATAATTTACTTATATCTAACAGTTTCAAAAAATTCATCTAAGCTATAAAAACAGTGCTCTATTAGAAACATTTTTACACAAGATTTGAATTTATGCAGTACAGAGATTTCCTTTAGATGTTGTGGTAGGCCATTATAAAGCCGGAGGCCAGTATAGATAAAACTCTTTTCAAACAAGCTTGTGTTGTGCGGAATTATCCTAAGTTCTTCTCTGTTTCTTGTGTTATGGGAGTGTACTTGTGAGTTGATGGTATACATGTTTAAATTTGATTTGACAAATGTCACTATTTCGTAGATATAAATACAAGGCAGAGGGAATGTATTTAGATCTTTGAAAAGTTTTCTGCAACTGGTTGTTTTCTTTTGTTTTAGCATATACCGAATAGCTCTTTTCTGTAGCTTGAAGATAGTTTGAGCTCCTGCTGTATTTCCCCAAAATATTATTCCCCATGATAATACCGAATGAAAGTATGCATAATATATAGGGAGGACATAAGTAACTAATTCTGGGAATTACACAGTGAAGTGATATTCAATTACACTTAAAAATGTTTTATTTACATACATACTTCACTAAATTTTACCTAATTTTCTCAGGACAGATCTGTTTCATCCACCCTTGTGGATATCCTCAGCTGATGGATATATCAGCTGAGGATATCCACAAGGGTGGATGAAACAGATCTGTCCTGAGAAAATTACGTAAAATTTAGTGAAGTATGTATGTAAATACAACATTTTTAAGTGTAATTATAGGGAGGATGTTTTCTACATTCATAACTTTTGAGGCTGTATACAGTGCAAAGCATATTTTACTGAGTTTTTCTGCTGTTTTTTAATTTGAAGAGACCATTTTAGATTTTCGTCAACCCACAATCCCAAAAACTTAGTACTTTCATTGTATGTTACATTATTGTCCCCAAATGTTATTGCTGGATGCACAGTGTTAATGTTCTGTATATGGTGAAACGATATTGCTATGGTCTTTTTTGTGTTTATTACTAATTTGTTTTGTGCAAACCATTCAAGTAACTGATTTACTGTCATTTCTAAATTTTGACTGCAGAGAAATTGAGTTTAGACCTGTAATAAAAATACTAGTATCATCAGCAAAAAAAGTTGGATTTCCATTCTTGATGGAGGAATCTAAGTCATTAATGTAAATTAAAAATAGGACAGGGCCAAGAATTGAACCCTGTGGAACTCCATATTTTATCTCCCTAGTATATGAAAGAGAGGCATTAATTTTATGCATTTGTTCCTGTATGTAAGAGATTTCTACAACCTGTTGACGAGCAGATAAGTATGATTTGAACCAGTTGTATGCTATTCCTCGTATTCCAACCGCTAGTAATTTTTTTAACAAAATTGAGTGATCCACTAAGTCAAAAGCTTTTGACAAGTCTAAAAATAAACCGACATTTAGCTCTTTTCTGTCCAGAGAATCATAGACAGATTTAATAAAATTTGGTATTGCTGTATCTGTGGATTTGCCTTTGCAGAACCCATGTTCTTTATCAACTATTATATTATATTTTTTAAGAAAAGAGTTAAGTCTGATAAGCATGACTTTTTCAAAAATTTTTGAAAATGTTGGAAGTAGAGAGACCGGTCTATAGTTACCTATTTCATTTTCTGATCCTTTCTTATATAGAGGTTTAACCTTCGCTATCTTTAGTTTGTCAGGAAAAGTGCCTGTTGAAAGTGAGAGATTTATTATATGGCATAAAGGCTTCACTATATACAAATAACATTTTTTTACGATAGTATCCGAGATTTCATCAATACCAGCTGAGGTTTTGCTTTTCATCCTTTTAATTATACCAATTATTTCGTTTTCTGTAACGGGCTCCAAGAACATGCTATTACATTGTTCTGAAGGTATACTTAAGTTCTGGGTATAATTTAAGATACTCAGTAATTAATTAATTTCTGGCTTTGATTACACTGTATTCACTATGCTTTGTTTTCACACACACAAGCATTTTAAAATAGATTTTCTATTGTTATTTTTATTCACTTATAACGTATTAATAATATCGTTCAAATCCTACTCTAATGTAAGCTGATTGTTTTCTTCTGGACACTACATCCCTCGAGGGACTTGGGCCTACCATCTGACCTCTGTGTCGTCTACCGTAGGTAGATGGCGTTATTGATGGCTTACTGAATTATAGTTGATACTTCTTTATCAAGTAGCTTGTCACTTTGTGTCATGAGACTGAGTTCACCGTGTTCCAGACCTCCCTACTTCAGAAAATTCAGAGTAGGTACTGGGGATTGAACCCGGACATGCTGATCCATAGTCAGCATTGCTAAACAATAGACCACACAAGTGATCATCTCTTTTTTCCCCCTATCCTTTTCTTTTTTACCAGATAAAACTCACTATTGGCATCATGAATGACTATTTTTTAATGTCCATTTTTTTTTATTTCGTCCAAATGGAAATTCTTTTTCTTTTTTCTCTTGACTTTTTCTGTGTTTCAGGTAAGAGGTAAGAATCAATAGCTTCACCAAGTTCAGAACTTATGAATAATTCTTGTTATTGTGACCAAGTTTCTCTTGTGATTCTTAATCACATCTGAGTATAACCTTTCTGATAATTTCTGAGCTTTACTGTGTAGTGTTTTTCCTCTATGATTCCATTATGAAATATACCAAGTCAATTATAGTAGTAATACCACTAACTTAAGATGAATAAAGCTCACCTTTATAATGCAATGAAAGCAATATTAGACCTGTAATTAATAGCTACACTCAGCCCCATATTTAGGTAATGTTACGCCCATGGGCCCGACAATATTTCCCCTCCCCCCCAACTACTAACTTATGCAAATCTAAAAAACATTTAGCAACAAAATTGTAAACAGGTTTCTTATTATATTATATACAATAATATGTTATTATATTATATGTAATAATATATTGTTATTATTATTTAAATATATTATTTAAACGTGAAATCTGTGAAAAAGGAAAATATTATAAACAAACACCCTGAAGTAAGGTAACTAACGTTGAGTTCAAAGCAGAAAGCTTGGTTGCAGAGTGTCCAAAATAATAATTCCCGTTACCATCGCTGCTCATTTTTTGTGCATGTGAGAAAGTATTTTCAGCAATTTTTCCCCTCAGAATGTTGCCATCCTTAAGAATTCGCTTCCCTGGGCTTGGGCCCATGTGACCCATGCATAAATACAGGGCTGGTTACACATAGATGTACTAACCGAACGATGCACACAAAATATTTTGAATGATTAGTAGAATCCAGTGTATCACAATACTCCACCACATTTGAGAACATAGTATGAAGAATAACATTGTCTCCCCCCTTCTTCATCCTCCCCTCGCCTTGTCCTCAGCTTCCTATTGCATCTTCTGCATCTCATTATTTCATCATTATTCCATTTCTGCTATGTCATCTGCCAATGAGATGTGTGACAGAATGAGCAGCCAAACATTTCAGTACTTCATTCTCTGCTTCTGTTGAGGATGGCAGTGTCAGTATCACACTGGTTTTCTGTGCGCAAGGTTGTAGATTCAATCCTGGTCCAGGTCGATGGCATTCATGTGTGCATAAATATGAGAGGCAAATGTCTGTTGATTTATAGGCATGTAACAAAACTCCTGTAGAAAAAAATTCAGGCACAGCAGTATCAGTCACATGCCTAAGTTGGTGTACATCCCCTTCGTTAAATAACCATAAAACAAACCAACCATCATCTACAAAGAGTACAGATTCTCCATTCCTTTACGCTATATACTGTTCTATTTTACTTTTGGAGTGATTTTAAGAAGTACTATTCATTTTAAGGTTGGCTGTGTGTTCGACATCATCGTCAGGACCGGTGGCCTGTAATCGAAGAAGAGAGTAATGAATTGTCTTCAGAGATGCTCTTTTCTGAAGGAAATAATCCTTCTCTCTCCAGTCAAGATTTATGCTCATTTCCAGAAGGGGGAGAAAGTACAGAAACAAACCATGGGAAATTTTACATCCCATGTGATGATGATGACGATGATGATGATGAGGGACTTCATATTGAAGACACTGTTTCTTCCATGAAGTGGAGTATTGGTTCAGGTTAGTTCTCATATGTTACTCTTCTTGAAAATAAACCTTTAGGTTCATCCTTTGTAAGTGGAAGGTTTTTAATAGTTGACAGTAATGTGTGAAATTGTACCATATTTATCTGAATATAAGCCATCCCTGAATTTTCCTTTTTAACACCTCCAGTAAAGTAAAAAAATTAAATTATACCCAAAGAGAAGTAATCAACTGCCTTATTTTCATAAACAGTAACACATTTCTTAGATAACACATTTCTTAGTAATAGTAAGTAACACATTTCTTAGGTGAAACAGGCATGAAATAAGAAAAAGAAAGTATCAAATGACTTAAATTATAAAAGTTCCAATTTTATTTCATCAAACATTAAATGAAACTGTTGGAAAAGAAATCAGTACTGTACACTTCATATACTGTTAAATGTTGAATTTCGTACAGTTTGTCAGTTTTTTGATTTTGCACTTTCAGTTACAATCAATTTAAAATTACCAGTATTTGTATTTCTTTGCATTTTGAGCAGCTTACAGTGTAGGAATATTTTTAGTACCACTATCACAAATCGCTAAAGATGCAGAACGTATAAAACGAACATCACTTGCTTACACAGTTTTACATATTTTCTACGATGCTTCAATTTGATATTGAGTTGCCTATTATATTGATACTTTTGAGGATTTGAGATAATCTATAAATGGCAATTCTTGACAGTCAAGGTACTGGCCGCAGTATGTTAACCGGCTGAGATGTGCACATTTTTACCATTATTGCCTAAAAGCACTTACATGAGATTTTAAGGCACAGTTCGCTAGGCTTAATCTAGGGGAAAAAGTGTGTCTTATATTCAGGTAAATATGGTAAATTATAACTAACATGTTAATTATTTTTACTAGAGTTACTTTTTCTAATAACTAACAAATAGTATGTCTTTACACACACTAGTACATGTCTTACCGTACTGTAGTCTGTATTTCATTTGGAAATGCAGATGATTCAACTTACTTAAATTGTCCAAAATCACTCAAATATGATTTATTAATAAAGGTCCTAAATTGTTTCAATTTTCTTTAATTTCAATTTTTTGAACGATTTTAGATTAAACCCTTTACAGCATAGCCTACTGAACACATTTAAAATCTTAATTTTACTTCATATCTCATTTTGGCACAATTTTGTGTAGGTGGAGATATGGTCAAGCAAAAGGAGAAATCACAGACTTTGCCCCATGTGCGACCACCTGCTGGAGCTGTAGCACGCCATGTGAGAAGTCACAGTGAGTGCAAGCAGGCAAATGAGGCTCCTTCAGGAGACTGGACTTTTCCTACACGGTTGGTATAAGAGTTTTCTATTAGCTCCTCTATCCCTTCGAGTCACAAAATGATTTTGTTTTTATTTTAAAGTACACTATAAGGGCTTCTCGTCTTGGCATTTTCAGATTTTTATCACCTGTCCCACATTACTTTTTGGGACCGAGAAAAAGCCCGATTTACATATTTTTCGAAGTTTAAGCAAATTTTTCAGGGTGAAGGACCACCAGTAACAGCTCATTTTTTTTCCTACACATACTTCTCATACATAAGTGTAACAGGAAAAAAAATTGGCCTGTTACTCCGTCCTTCATTGTTTTTTTAATGCCTAAAGTTAGGCAAAACGACAGTTTACGAACGAAGATTAGAGCCCTAAAAACGTCTGTTTAGACTTAACTTAAATCTAATTTAGTATGCACAAATGAAATTCCATTCTTTAAGCTTTCCAATGAGCCCTATCTGATCATCCTACTGATTCAAATAGAAATTCTATGGCTTTCAGAAAACAGGTCTGAAATTACATTTTTTGCTTGTTCGTGTTCCAAACAAATGCCTATATCTCAGGAGTAAAATTTTTTAGAGGTATAACAAGATTTGTTTTGGGGTTCAGAAGACTGGTACACATCACCTACCAAATTCCATCAAAATAAAAAATGGTGCGGCAACGCCCATTTGTTGATTTAATATGGAATGGCCTATTAACGTGAACTGTCTGCACACATTGTTAAATTTTCATACATTGAAATTCTGCCTTCCCAATTACTGCCAGGGAAAACTTTTGAGTTTATACAGACTTTTATTTAAGTTATTAAAAATCAAAATTAGTTTTCACTCTATGACTGAATATATATATATATATTTTAAATTTATTTTTAATCATTCAGCATTCAGCAATGGAGATGACCGCTGGAAACTTTTAACAGTATTAAATTCTCGCTATAGAGATGAGTCAATGTTTGAGCCCTCACTCGCTGAAAATTATACTCTGAAGTTATCTGATATATGGTCATTTATGACCATAATTATATTTATAAACATAATTAAAAAATACTATATCGTGCAGCAATCGAGGTCTAAACCACCGTATATTATGGGACTTTTGTCCAAGTCCATAATACTGTGCCCCTGAAACATGTTCTAGGTTATAAAAAAAATGTTTTCGTTACATTAGAAATATGTTCATGAGTTCACTATGTAACTGGTTGTTTCAGATAAACCAAGGAGAGTTCATTCATATTCTTATAACCTTGTTCTGGATTTTTGTTCTTGATGCAACACACCATATTCTTATTTTATTGAATAGTTGTGGACTAGAAAAAATTTTACTTTTTGGTTCTTAGTGCAGTGCCTGGAGGCTCTTAGGTTACTGTAGGGTGAGGCTCCTGATTTGGAGGCATTCAACACATGAAGGTGATAAGTAGGGTTCGGATGTTTATGACCTAAAAAACTGGAAAATATGACCTTAAATATGCCCTTAAAAATGACTAAATATGACCCAAAAAATCGTAAATATGACCTAATAAAAGAAACGTTTAATGAAACTAAATTACTACATCGCATGAATGCAATCAGGATCGTGTTTTTAAGAATTTTACATATTATTCACAGTTTTGCTTGTAATGGACATCTAATTTTAAAGCATTTGCTTCTGTGTGATTGCTTCACCACTTCACTATAATATTTTGTAGTCCATGCGTGTCCCTATAAAACATGAAAAATTGCATTAATTTAAAAATTAAATTACCTATTAATTGGGCATAAACATTAAATTAATGAAATAAATTTCAAAGTAGGCTATTACGTACCAGTTTTCAGTCTCCATTTTTGTCTGCATTACACTATACAACCACGTGCATTTTAAGATTATCGAATAGAAATCTTCTCCTGTTGTCACTTAATATCGTCTTAAACCACGAGAAGCTCCTTTCGACGTTACAGGATGTCACAGGTGCATATTTGAAGAACGTCATTAAATCGTTTTGCAGCCGTCACTTTAATTTCACACACTTTGCAATACAAAATTTTCCTGTCGGTGCAGAAGTGGTTTTCTCCAAACTCTTTAACAAAACTTTTTAGTTTTACACTTTCAGAACACTTATTAGTCGGCATTTTGATGCACATTCCAGTTACAGTCAAACCAAAATATTAGTAACTCTTTCTAAAAAAAAATTTAACTCTACGATTTAGTGCCTACAGTATACTGTGCAATTGTGGTCTTTTACCGAATTTATTACTGAAATATGATGTTAAATTAAAAAATGACCGAAATATGACCAAAACTATAAAAATGTCCAAAATATGACCTGTGCAATTGTGCTCTTTTACCGAATTTATGACTTAAATATGACGTTAAATTAAAAAATGACCGAAATATGACCTAAACTATAAAAATGTCCAAAATATGACTTATATGCAAAATAAAAACGGTCCAATTAGGATAACAAAAGTGCAATTCGTGTTTAATTTCAGTTTGCGGCAAGATTAGAGGTCAGGATAAAAATATGATATGCCATGAACATCCGAACCCTAGTGATAAGGTTGTCAGGTTTCTTTACTGACACATGCTTCTTCACCACATTGTAGATGTGTTAATGTCAATAATGTCTAGAGGAAGATTTGGATGGGTCTTCATAAGTTTCGGGGTTAGAGCATAATATGCAGATGATCTAGATTTAATTAAGGCTTAGAAAGCCATAGTGAGCTATGCCACTTTTTCTTAATTTTATATATTAATTATAGCCTATTTTACAGTGTAAAATTGGATTATGTTTTAGATTCATATCAGACTGATATAGACATTGCCAGCATTTTGAAATCTTACTGCTATTTTCCAGACAATAATTTCATAGTCAGCATCCAGTGGTAGTACAAGAGAAAATGTTTATCTTGCAGTTGGGGTAACTGGATCATAATACAGGCTCTGAATTCTAAAATCTACTTCTTTATATAACTATAATGACATAAAAGTATGGGGTGTTTGTTTTTGTTAATAAGCCATAAAATGAAATGTATTTCAAGGTTAAGATATATTTTCTTAACATATTTGGATGTTAGGAATTATTTGGAAGCTGTAAACAGCTACATAAAAAAAAATATATATATATATATATATTTTATAATTATTATTTTCTGCCATTCTTTGTTCCTCAGCTGTGGTGTATCGTATGACCCTTTGAGATAAAGCGGATTGCCATAACTCTTACCCTTTGATGTAGCATATTTCAAGGTTTATAAACTTAAAGTAGGGTATCGTCCCAAGGTTATTTTGGAATATAGGTAGGTATGTTCAAAATTGATTTACCATTTGAAATCACATATATGTTTCCTTCATATTACTATCAATTATAAAGCACCATGATTGGCAACATATTTTTTGCTCTCCCGGAAGGCAAAACTGTAAGCTCTTGACATTTTTTAAGTTGCTTTGTTTTTTGTAACTTGTTTCAGAGGAATAGGAAACTTCTTTTACTCAGTTTTGCAAGTGCATGTTTTCAGCTACACACAATAATTTGAGAGAATCAATCAAAACCAGTTATAACAACTCTGAAGGGACCGCCATTGTACGGTTGTTATAGCCAATAGTTGCAAAAACTGGGTTTTTCCCTAAACATTTAAAATCGTTAAGTTTTATATTTTAAACTTGTTATGTGTGAATGAAATATTCTCATTCCAGTTAATGCGTTACAAAAATGTATTACTGTAGGCCTACATACTCTCTACATAAATTACCGTATGTACCGGTACTCTACTAGAGTAAGTGCAATGCTGTAAATTATGAAGGCCTACACTTTCTCCTGTTTCTCTTTTTACAGTGTTGTACAAATGTGACGTATTGTATCCTATCTTACACATTAGAAAAGTCTCACACATTACATAACCTCAAAACGTAAAATGAAAACACTCTTTATTCCAATTCTGTACTTGAGAAAAGTTGGTACATTTTCAGAATTTAATTTTTTGTTATACAATAACAACTAAGATTTTTTCAAGAGTTTGAAAATAAGCATTATATTGTTGTTGGCAATTCCTAATAAAATAAAAAAAAAAACAAAATTGGATGTTGTAGCCAAACATATAAAAATATATCGTTTTGTGCGATATGTCGTAATAAGCAAGGTTGTACTAAGAGATATTTTGTATACAGAGTTTATATAGAGTTTTATATATAAAAATATGTTGTTTTGTGTGATATGTCGTAATAAGCAAGGTTGTACTAAGAGATATTTTGTATATAGAGTTTATATAGAAATTAGATGGAACTGCTGTTAGATTTCGTTCGATATGTCATTACAAGTGATGTTGTTATAAATGGTTTTTACTGTACTTTTTTGGGGTACAGTCTAACAATCAGTGATTTCTCTAAACTGAGATGCAGTATTATATGTAAATAAATAATGTAATTAAAATAACCATTGTACAGTAGAGTCCTGAAAACTTGGCCTAATGTGGACCGAAGGGTGGCCGAGTGTGTGAAAATGCCGGGTTATCGGGAAAGGTTTTAAAAAGAATAAGTATGAGTGTTTCCTCAGAAAATACAGTACTTGTATGTATTGGTTGCTTGTGAATACATAAGGCATGAAGCTGTCTATAAAGAAAATTAACTAGCCGACTTTGCAAAAACTGGCTACTTTTTTTTAAGAAATGTGTAATATCCTGTTGTTTTCCGCACTGCACTCTGCATTTTGCTGCTTCATCACCCTGCCAGGGTGTGGCCGAGTTATCCGGACTGCTGGGTTATCGAGTGCCGAGTTTTCAGGACTCTGCTGTATTAGATTATACTTGCATAATGTCTTATATTTTCAGTCCCTCTAACAAACAAAGACATAAAACAACACCTTTTGAATTTTAGAACAACAAATCTTGTGAAAAATAAAAGAAATTTCAAACACATCTACATATAAGTAGAACTGTACAAGTTTATCTTATGTGATGTGATTCAATCCTGGTTTTCTAATTTTCATCCTAGTTATCAATGTTTTCTTTCTTTTTTTTAGCAGAACACGAAAGGATTCAGGAAAAGGAGAGCATGAAACAAAGAGCCGCTCAAATAGTTGTACAGATTCAAGTGGTGTGAGCTCATGTGACTCAGGTGTTGGAGTGGTAAGCAAACATGAACAAACTCTCAGTCCAATTCCTAGTTCAACATCACTCAACACACTTAGATCTTCAGTTGGCTACAGGAAATTGTCGTCCATAAATGGTGAGAAAGATTTTCTTTCCTTTTTTTTTGTATCAGATAACAATATTACAGTGTAATCTACTTCTTAGACAGGGAAAATGTCAAGCTAGTGTAGTATCAGTATTGCAAAGACCTGTTTGAGGAATGTCTAGAAGTGGTGTAACCATATTCATCCCCTCCCAGTCAGTGCTTGCGGTTCAATGCTATGCCGTAACTCCTTCCTGTAATGTAAAAAAAATGGTTTATCATTAGGTTTACTATAAAAGCTGTTTATATACTTTTTTACTTTACATAATCCTATATGTCTGTGTCTGTTACAGTCGAACTTGGATGCAAAACAATTTGAATTAATGATGGTTTCGAATTAGAGAAGTTTATTGCTTTGTATAGGGATGTCAAGGGACCTTCCTAGAAGTTTGAATTATTCAAAATTTCAAATATTAAAAGTTTGAATTATCCAAGTTTGACTGTATATTGTGTTGTTCCTTAAATTAATGTCTTTAGATTATTATGCATTTTTGAGCATTTTTCCTTAGGTTATTACAGCCTTGTGTGGATTATCTTATAACTAAAATCAAAATCATTTACCTATATACAGAAAAATACTGATTATCCATGGATGTATTATCCAGTTTGGGGATTATACATGCACAGAAATTTGGTAATTTCCTCATGTCATTTCGAATTTCCCACACTTTACATAACAAAATAGTAAGGAAGCAAATTGCAGTCACCTGAACCGATACAAATCCACCCAAAAGGTGATTTAAAGTATGAAGGCCTGTCATTTTCTGTATTTAAGATAGAAGTAATAATTGTATTAAACTGAAATACATTTAGTGTACAAAATTTAAGAGATTGTGGTAATCAGCCATGCACCAAGTAAAGAAAATGCTTGTTTTATCAATCTCAGGTAAACTACCATCTGAAGGTCCAACATCTTTGGATTCTACTGCAAGTTGCCGTTTAAGTCAGCAGGACATTTCAGGTTATGCAACATTGAGATCCCTACGACAGTTCCGGCGACCATTATACTCTGATACAGTGTCTTTAGCAGCTGTAGAATTCCTCGTGTTTGATGATCATGGCCTGTCAAATCAGTCACTGAGCCGAGCACTGAAAGTACGAAGCCTTGACAGGCAGAGTATTCCTCCAGGGTGAGTTTCCATTTTTAATATTAAAAATTAAATTAATATTTAAAATTAAAAATCAGTGATAATTTTAAATTTTTACTATTATCAAAAAATAGCAATCGTCAGAGTAAAATTGACAGAATATTCCAGTTTTTAATATTAAACATTAAGGAATTAGTGATAATTTTGGATTTTTACTATTATTAAAAAATAGTAATAATAGAAGAAGAATTTCAGAGTTTTACTATTATTGACAAATAGTAACAATCAGAAGGAAATGTTACATTCATCAGAACTGTTTGCTTGTAAAGCTATGTTCACACTGAGGAATTTGTTGCAGACACAAATACTCCATACAGATCCCAGATACATTTCCATGTTTCTTGTTTCAGGAAACTTATCCTATCTACATGTTTCTTGCACAAATATTTCATGTGAGTGTTTATACTGAGGAATTTGTTGCCAGACACAAAAATGGCTTCAAATGAAGAACTTTTGCTTCTTTGCACGAGTGCTACTATAATATTAAAAGAAAAAAGCAAAAAGAGGCAGCGTACGTAAATATCCTTCATTCCAGAACCAGATTTTTTCGAAGCCACCACTTTGTTATGCTCACGTAAAAACTGGGATTTCAGGCTATGAACTTTGTTTTCAATGTCTTTATATTCAGTGTTGAACAATTTCCCTATTTCTGTGCAATTCTCTCGCTTCGTTAATCTGTTTTTGTAGTCTGGACATGTAGGATCCCACAAGCACCTTAGAGTGGATCTCTTCAATTAGTTCCAATGTATTTTTCTTGGACCACTCCATAGCGATTTCGTACAAAATAGCTGCGTTTAAAATACGAAAACGACCGCCATTAAAAATCGATAACTATCGATAATTTGCAAGAGTCATATGTTGAAACGTCACTACAGCACATGCGCAATGAACATTCTCGCTGGGATCTGTTCCATGTTTTCGCTTTCGTAGCGTAAACAAGAACTTGTGGCGAAACCTTGTTTCTGGTACATTTTATTCACTGTTTGTGTCCGGGAACTAGGAATATGTTCAATAGGTCTACGACTTGTGGCAAATAGGTTGCTATACATGTACCCGGGCACATATTCTTGCAACAAATTCCTCAGTGTGAACGTACCTTTAGGCTGAAGCAATGTTATCTACTCATGTAGCATAGTTACATGACATTCTGTTGTTTCAATTGTTGGTAACTTATGTTGATGAGGAAGAACTTTCTTCAGTAACATTCTTTCAGTACCATTCAGAAGGCAAGGAGAGGGGTCACACTATGTGAAATCAGTGGAGAAAGATTGACCTATTTACCCTTGTAATAGAGACTCTTTTTTCCCAGATTTTTATAACAAAAAACTAGGGCGCATCCTTTATACCAGGAAAAAATTTTAGTGAAAGAAACTTATTAAAAGATGCTCCAGCTAATGATTGATAGCATATGTATTGATATAGCGGTCGCGACTAAGTTATATATTGATTGTATTGCACATATGACAATCAATAGTTAGCAGTTGCGTATAAAGATGAGAAGCGCTTACGCACATTACACTTAGACACTGTAAATTCTCGTCCAACGGCTCTATTAGCATGTTCTTCCAAGAATTTGATAACTTTCAGCCTAAAACTCATAAAAAATAAAAATTCTCCACAAAATAGTCAGCTGACTTTGAACAAAAAGTTGTAAGATTGGATGGCCTGATTATCTTTAAATTCAAATTTTTAAACAACAGTGCATGGAAACAGTAATTGTGATTGGTTTTTATTAATGCACAAAACGCTGGTATTCTCAACGATTTTTTATTAATATCGCAGTATTCTTAAGACATCTGCTGGAGACAGTTATGTTGATAAACTGGTGTTTGAACAATGGATAAAAACTGACCGAAATATTCATTTCTTTAAGTTGGGGAATTTTTAACTTTAATATTTCGGTCGGTTCTTATGCGTTGTTTAAACACCAGTTTATCAACACAATTGTCTCCAGCAGATGTCCTAAGAATACTACAATATTAATAAAAAATCGTGAGTATACCAGCATTTTGTGCGTTAATAAGAGCCAATCACGATTACTGTTTTAAAGGCATCGTTGTTTAAAAACTTGAATTTAAGATAATGAGGCCATCCAATCCTTCAACTTAAACAAGTTTTTGTTAAAGTGAGATGACTATTATATGGGGAATTTTTATTTTTTTAATGCTAAAAGCATTCATTATGCAGAGACGTCTATTACCCGAGTAAATATGGTACTGCAGTATATTGTAATAATGATAATGAGAGGTTTGTAATACAACTTGTAAAATCAAATTTTAAAACAAATGCTGTAACAAACATCTTGTTTCTCAGTAGCCGTCTTAGTGGAATGAGTCTTGATTCTGAGACAGAACTAAAGATTTTAAAAATGCATTCATATTAAAATAATCACAACAATGCCAAAAGGGTGTACCTAGATAATTATCTATGTATGTTTTCTTTAACAACTGTGGTAGTTATTAAACAATTAACTGAAATGTCAAAATTAAATCAGAATGTGGTTACTCTTATGTCAACAGTTTGTGTGAGTTTGAGGCAAGTCTTCCACCCCAACTGCCTAGTGGTACAAGTTCCTTCTCATTGTCTGCTCGCACCTACATAGGTAGTAGATCAAATCTTGCTGCAGTCAAACATTCAGGTTGGTATAGGATTCCTTAAATGTACAGCTATATCTTGCACAATAACTTAGTTACTTAGATGTTGAATATACGTAACTACAATAGGCTGTATGTTAAGAGTACAATAATTATAGTACTATTGTTTTTAATTGTCTTTGTGTAATAATGTCCATTGATTAACTATTGCTGGGAATTACACAGTGAAATGGTATTAAATTACACTCAAACCAATTGTACAAAAAATTGTAAATAGTCCTATTTCCATTGTTTTTCACAAAACAAAAAATCAACTCAAAACTTTTTTATTACAATGGCGATGGCCACAATGCACAGTGGTCCAGAATTCAAATCTAGAGGGAAAAAATTATTTCTCGCACAAAAGTAACTTTTTAAATTTGTTTCATTGTTTTTCTTCTGTAAAGTTGATATATAAATGATATTAAGCCCTAAAACAAAATTATAATATAAATTGCGAAATTAAAAATAATTTTTAAAATTTTAAATGCACAAAATAGCAGAATTTTCATTACATTTTACAACAAGAGGTAAATGCCTATAAATTTGTATCTTCGTCCTCTACGTCACCTGCATCATCACTTTCTCCTGCGTCTGCTTCATCAGCAGCATCATCATCACTATCACCGCCTTCTTCTTCTTCTTCTTCTTCTTCTTCATCATCATCATCATCTTCATCTACTTTCTGCTGTTTTTCTTCTTGCTGCTCATCTTTCTCCCTACTCGACTTGCTTACTGGCACTTTAGGTTCTTGAAGTAGCTCGCATACTTATTGTGATAAGGGTCCACTATTGTTCTGTCTAAACGAGGAAGAATGAGAGATTATGGGATCAGAACTGACAAGAGACAGATTCAATATATCTTTCATATTTTCCTTTCGTGAAAATTTACCGGAATGTCCTTAGTGAAGTTTTCTTAAGAGCTTATGCCTTGCTTTTTTTTAAAAAATGATGGAACATATACAGTGAAGCAACTATAATATAATAATTACAATTTGAGTTGAACTTAGACACTTATGCTTCACTTACCAACTTTTTGGTAGAACATGTTTCGGATGGGGACAAGGGTCCTTGAAACATGTTCTACCAAAAAGTTGGTAAGTGAAGCATAAGTGTCTAAGTTCAACTCAAATTGTAATTATTATATTATGCCTTGCTTCTTGCGCTTCTTAAGAAAGCATACCAATTGGTAAAATGGTTGATTCAATAACACGTGCACCATGAATTAGGACTTTATGAACACTGCAGGCATATAATACCACGGGTACAGACGCAGCTAGAGTTTGGTTGTGTCTGTAGCATATTTATCAAATTTGTCAATACTGACTTGAAAACCACTGGAAATTACAAGCAAAATTACTAAGAATTGATTAATTAGTTCTTCCTCGATCGCGGTGAAGGTAGCAGACAATTGTGGATTTCTGAAAAAGCGTCGAGCCGCATTTCCATCGCTAGAATTTCCACTACCCCCCAGCTTTGGCTTGACGACTATCAAATCCATTTTCTTGCGGAATTGTTCTACAATTACTTCCTTCCTTTCAATTACTTTTTTCTTCCTTTCCTTTAACTTGCCATTTCTTTACATCTAGTCGGTATGAATTGTGAAGCAGACATTCAAAGAATTCTTTTTACTTTTTTTCAGCGCTTTTCAAAATTTGACCTAAAAGTAGCTTTTGCCGCTCCTAATAATCTAGATAAATCATTGGGATGCTCCTTCAATCCTAGCTTATCGAATACATAACTGTACAATGAGTTTGTAGAACCTTTCGTCTGACACGATAATTCATAAAGTTCCATACGTGTCACCAATGTCTATGTTTGCTGGTTACCCCCTGAAATACAAACGCGATTTGTAAAAAAACGGATCATTTGCGACAATTTATTCTTTTTGTACTTAAACCCAACCCTTTTCTTTACATCTTGACCAGGGTGTCCACATTCTGGAAAGTCAGTGAAAAGTCAGGGAAGGTGAAATTGGTCAGTGAAAGTCAGGGAATTTGAGATTGGTCAGGGAAAGTCAGGGAATTCTTGCAGAAATTTCAGAAAGTTTCCCCAGTGATAGTAATTTGAGGGAAAAATTATGTGCTCCAGCCTGCCATAACCCAGGCTGTGTTAGCAAATTTGATATAAAATTTCCTGCGTAAAATGGCACACTGCGTATTGAAATGTCGTCTGCTTTTGCAAGTGTTCAGCTTCACCGGTAGATGGTGTCAATGGGTCACATGGTGCAAAATCAGTGCTGCCATCTTGTAGGTCTGTAGTAGTCAGTCACTGCCTTGAATACCATTTGCATCGGGGTACGTCTTAACATCCTCAATCCCCCTTTTTATTTATTAAACCTAACATCTCTTGTCATATAAACTTAATTATTTCTTGGGGAGATCACATGTCTTACACATACGTAAACTAGTCGGAAATTGCATCATGAGCAACATTTCCTGCATTTCCCATTCGAAATATATTGTTGGCAGAACCATGAGGATAGGACCAATCACATGCAAGGACGTCGCCAGCCAGTGGGAGTGTTAACGCCCAACCCACGGCTCGCACACCCGGCGGGAAAACATCGCGTGGACGCAAACAGTTAAGAAACTTCTAAATAGTGTTTGTATGAACTTGTGAATTTCTGTTTCCGGGTTTGAATGGATGTTAATGTTTGAGGAACAATATGGCCAAGAAGTGTATATTTAGTAAACAGTGACTAGACAATAAATTGAATCCTGATTTTGCTGGATGGTTAGATTTGGTGCCTGAGGACTCTTCATCAGCTTACTGTAAAGTATGCTTTAAATCTTTTAGGCTTAGTAACATGGGAAGACAAGCTGTGGTGTCACATGCTAAGGGGCCAAAACATGTGAAGAATTTGACAAGTAAATGTTTGCAGCCCAGCATTTCATATTTTGCTAAAAAAACTATATCTGTCGAGCAGTGTGTTGTGCCTTCTACAGAAGATTCAACATCTACAACAATTGCAGTCTCTGTTTGTACTTCAGTTCCAGTTTTGCAGCAGACAAATATCAAGACTTTCTCTGTGAATGAAGATGATGTCACATCAGCAGAGATCATGTGGGCTCTGGAGGTTGTGACAGGAAAGATGTCCTTAAATTCATGTGATGGAAGTGTTTCGGCTTTCAAGAGGATGTTTCCTGATAGCCAAATTGCGCAGAATTTCGCAATGGGAAAAACTAAAGCGTCATATATAATTAACCATGGACTATCTCCTTATTTTAGAGATTGTTTGGAAACTGACTTAAAGAATTGCAATGATTATATAGTATGTTTTGATGAATCCTTAAATAAGGTTGTGCAGCGTGGGCAAATGGACATAGTGGTGCGGTTTGGGGATGTTAACCAGCAAAGAGTTGCTACTCGGTATTTCAACAGTGTTTTCTTAGGACGGTCGACTGCTGATCATATGTAGGAAGGATTTGTTGAAGGCCTCTCTCTCCCCTTCGACAAAATTCTACAAGTTTCAATGGACGGGCCAAATGTAAATCTTAGTTTTATAAAGAAACGTGAAAACAAATTGAAAGTTGATAACCCAGATGGAAAGACACTTCTTGACATCGGTGTCTGTGGTCTGCATACAGTGAATGGAGCCATGAAGACAGGCCTTCTGACTGCCAATTGGGATCTGTATCATAATTTAAGAGCCATGTATTGTCTATTCAAAGACCCAGAGCAAAGTACACTGAAACTACAGGCAGTACACATTTTCCCTTAAAGTTTACCTCTGTGAGATGGCTTGAAAATGGTGCGTGTGTTGATCAAGCATTGAAGATATATGGTCATGTTGAGAAATTTGTTAAGGGAGCATGTATACAAGGCAACAAGAACCATGAATATCTCAAGGAGTCTATGAAGGATCCACTTCTGGAAGCAAAATTAGCTGCTTTTAAAAGTGTGATTGCAGAGTGTGAACCCTTTTTAAGAAGGTTTCAGAGTCAAAAACCTTTAGTACCTTTCCTTTACACAGCACTTCAAGAAGTTATAAGGAACCTCATGGCCAGGTTTGTGAAACAAAAAAGTATTGCTGAAGCAAGTACTGCTTACAAACTTATGACTTTAGATCTGTCAGACAGTGAAAACCTCAATTCAGTAGACAAAGTGGACATTGGATATGGTGCCAAGAAGTTGTTAAGGAAGGTTAAGTGTACTGACAAGGACAAATCTGTATTTAAGCATGAGTTTCGAAAACTTCTTATCAGCATGGTTGAAAAGCTGAAAGCCAAAAGCCCGTTGAAATCTCATCTTGCACGAGGGTTAACCTGCTTTGATCCAAGAGTCATTTTTTATCAGTCAAGTTTGGGTGTGAAGAGAATAGATGTTGCCCTAGAAGAATTGCATTGTAACAAGAGAGTGAGCGACGAGTTGGCTGAGAGGGCAAAAAAACAGTATACCCAACTGATAGTTGAAGCTCAGTCTGAAAAATGGCAGAAGCAATTCACTGATTTTGCATGTGATGACAAGGACACAGTTGCACTTGACGAGTTTTTTTATACACTAATTGGAAATGACAAGAGATTTGATGATTTATGGTTTGTCATAAAGCTGTGCTTCATTTTATCACACGGTAATGCCTCGGTTGAAAGTTGCTTTTCCGTAAACAAATGTATCTTAGTTGAAAATTTGTTAGAAGAATCTCTGGTGGCTCAACGTATCGTATATGATGCTATGAAGAGTATGGGTGGATCAAAAGAAGTGACTGTTACAAGAAGTATGCTAACTTCTGTGAGAGCTTCCAGGAGAAGATATCAGGCTTACTTAGAAAAGAAAAGACAGATAAATGCTGAGGAAGACAAAAAGAGGAGAGAAAAAAGAAAAATTTAGCAAGAACTTAGAGAGCTAGAGGAAAAAAAAAAAGAAAAATGAATTATGAGCACGAAAAAGAAGATGTAGAAATTCAACAGAAGAAGGCAGTGCTTGAGAAGATGTTAGGAAATGATTTTTGAAACTTGTAGTTCCTTTATGGTTGTGTTTTGAAAGACTGAACACTGGTGTTATGAAACTTGTAGTTCCTTTGTAGGTATGTTGTGGAAGACAGAACGACGACTATACTTTGATTTATCTGTATAACAGCTGTCTGACAAATGTTCTTTTTGTGAGTCAGGGAAATTAGTAACTTTGGTCATGGAAAGTCAGGGAAAACTCAGGGAAATTTATATCAAAATTTGTGTGGACACCCTGTTGACATATATTTAATAGTGCCATCTCTAACGTATTTTTTAAAACCCCTCTACAATACTAGAAAATAAAAAAAATTCCCTACCTTGACACATCCATATAAATATGACATCAGTAATTTCTTATGTAGTATTATTTCAATAATTATTATATAAATCGCAAGTCCATACCTTTAGATGTGAATTCCATTTGACAGAACAACAAAATAACATTTCACAACTCACACACTGACTTCTCATTTCTGACATCGTGCAACTTGTTATAAGACTGATGCCTCTACTCCTTATCAACCCACAACTTTGAAGAGCTGCAGTTGCATACCCTTTTACAGCAGAGTTGATAAAGGCTGAGTTTAGTGAAGAGGGGTTGTCTGGGATGAAAATCCAGCAAAAATAAAAAGTTTTACAACAAGTAAGAATTTTTAGTTTTTTCCCTCTAGATTTCAATTCTGGACCACTGTGCAATGGTGGCAGAAACAAATTCGTCCTGTTAAAAAGGTAAAACTTTAGTGAAGCATGTATGTAATATAATTGGTTTTAGTGTAATGTCCATTGAGTTCTCTCGTGCACCTTATAAAAGTAAAAGTAATAGCCAGCAAAGATTTTGTGTAGCCTAGTTGATGTGAAAGTATTATAGTATAAACTTGTTTTTTGGTTTTATGTATCTACTAAAATAAAATTATGTAGAACAAAGCATTGAGCATTGCAAAATATGTTTCTCCTTGCTGGAGTTTTTTCAAATAATTCGTCACAAGCATCATATCAGTATCGTCTTCTTCTTCTTTCCTTTGACCAGTTGTCTGTTCTCCTTAATTGCACAATCTTTTTCATCGACAACCTGAACTCTTTCTTCTGTCTGATTTATTGTTTTGGGTAATTTGACCAATCTTTCTTAATTCATTTTTTCATTATGTTCTTTCTTCTTCATCAAAGTGTTGTACTCCACATTCTTGTCTTATATCACAATTCCATACCTTGTCCTTCCTGTTATTTTTCCTTACACAAGTATCACCTAAACTCTTATATCAGATTTTTCCGCGCTCTCCTTATGCATATTTAGAACAAGTTTTTTTTCCCCTGAATTCAAATTATTCTGTGTGCTTGAGCCCCAAGGGCCCATATAAATTGGCACCACTAATTAAAACAATAAATTTAATTCTACCCTCATTGGATAAAATACGAAGTTCATCAACAATATGTAGGATGATTTCTCTTAGTATTCTTCGTTCCATTGACATAGTCTCACTGGAAAATTACTTTTTATATATACAGTAAAACTTGTTCAAAGCGGCACGTGTATAATCCGGAAATCTGTCCAAAGCGTACAAATATTTCGGTCCCGACGCACGCAATACATTTTTAAATGTCAATATTTTGTATAAAACGGAACATGCTTAACGCGGAAACGGAATGCAGATTTTATGATTTAAGTAGCAATTTATTCTATAATGCGGAAAAGCAGCATTACAATATAATATATTTTGTTATTCACGTCTGTGTTAACACGTTACTTCTTAGCACGAATATTGTACAGCCCAGAGAGTTCCGTTAGAGTAGGCTAAACACGGCGGTGTCTTTTGTTTCGGCCAACAGTGGAATTTACCCAATTGTCAAGAAATCTGCTACCTGCTTTGTTTTCTATTTTCCACCAGGCTTCAATTTCAGTTGGCTTGTACTGCTTGTAGCATCATGTGGAACAAAAAGTACGTATCACTCATGCTCAACGAAAAGATGAAGGTGATTGAGGCGAGTGAGAGAGACAAACTTTCTGTGCGTGAAATAATTTTGCGTTTCAAATGCGGTAAAACACAAATTTACGAAACTTTAAAGAACAAAGATAAGATAAGGGAGGAGTGGATCAAGGGGAACGGACAAATGAAGAGAAAAACAAAGAAGACGGGAAATGAAGAAATTAATGAAATAGTGTGGGAATGGTTTGTAAATGCGCCGGCTAAAAACTTGTCTTTGTCCGGGCCCATGTCCCGATATGTGGCGACACAAGTGAAATAAACCTAGGGATAATGAGGCAAGAAAACAATTAGCCTACAGCAATTGCATAATTATTATGTGTTAGTGTTATTAATTATTAATAATAGCGTGGTATTTTACTGACCCACGACGACACCTACATTCATACGAGGCACAATTCTGTTTAATAGAAAGGAATTCATTCCGATAGTATTAAAACTTTTGATCTAAACACATGTCCGGTAATAACCTCACTTTTAAATTGTTATTACTATACTTTATGTTGGCACTTAACATATAATTGACTTTTAACCTCGAGAACAGCAGTTGGCTAGCATTAATAAAATATACAAGATGACTATTAGAACTCACCAAGTCATAGTTGATCCACTGAAGCAGTAATAATTACTCCCAACAATTTCTTTTACACTCCACCCACAGTCAGCTGATCTTAGAACAGGCAACATGTCACAGCTGTTGACATCACCAGACAGGTCTCAAAATAGCTCCTACTCAAGACAGAAACCAGCTCACCCTCGGTCACCACATGAAAAAACAGTAATTTCCATTAGGCCTATACTAAATTCATCAAATTTCTTTCAATACATAACTTTTTATATAAACAAAATACAATTTATAATATTCCTGGAAAAGATTGTTACATTATTAACCTGAAATAAAATGTTTTATTAATACAAAATAGGCCTAATAGTAGAATGAACCAAGAACTTTTACCAAAATGAATTATATGTATTTTATTTTAGTCTGTTTACTTTATGAAAAGAAAATTGTGGATCAAAAACCACGCTCTGCTACCACTTTGCGCCCGCCCCTATGGGATGAAAGGTGTGGAAAGGTGCTCGGTTGGACCAACCCCAGGGAGAACTAACCTATTCCCTGAAAACGGCCCCACCCCAAAGGTATAGAAAAGGATCCCAGGGCAGCTGCAAACAATAAGTAAAAGTTCTAGGTTCAAAACACTATAACAGAAATCTATGTTAGGCCAAAAATGTTACAAATAGAATTAAGTTTACAAAATGGTTTAGCCTGAAATGAAAATACATTTATACAGACTAAGAATAACAATAATAAATCATTAACCCTTTATGTATTTGAAAGGAAAAACCAAAAGTGGGGGGGGGGAGAATTTACAATATAAAGATGCTTACACACAATGTTTACAATACACAAGAAGCTAACTTTAATATTACAAACAAGAAATACCCGAAACTAGCCGAAGAAATGAATTACATGTAGGCCTACGAAACAAAACTTTCAAAGGGGAAGAAATTTAGCAAAAGGCGGGAAAATACTGCAGTCGGGATGCCTTTAAAATCCCGAACCACAGGAGAGCGGGCATGGCACAAAACTAAATAAACAAAAACACAGACCAAAAATAATTAAGAAACACGAATTTAAAATGACTTACCAGCACGCGGAAACATCAGGTTTGCAAGCAGGCACAGGGGAGAAGAGAAAGATAGAGACGCCATTACATGCCGCGAAGACGCGGACTAACTACGCAATTACAAATAAACCATCGGGAGCTCAAATAAACAGAAAAGCCTATAAATACTACTTAACAAACCAAAGAAGACACACTACATTCTTTCTACGAAGAATATACTAAAAATGCAATAGCAAATAAACAAACTGATTACGATTATGAAGCACAGAAGAAGAAGGGGAGGGAAATTCTACAATTACGCAATTTCAACTATAAAAGACTAGAAAAGAAACTAAGAACCTGTTGCAAACCTGAAGAAGACTTTTGGGCTACATTATCCCAACAACCGAAGCACTAAAACCAAAGAATTTACATTTCAAAAGACAATCCAAACGAAGCTACCGAAACAGGTCTGTACGGAAGGAAGCCATGCCCAGAACTGACGCGATGATGCCTATATACTCGCGAGGAGGCTGTCATAAGGAGAAGAGGGTGAGGCAAGCGGACCTATGCCCGCGAAAACGAACACAATGGAGCAGCTCGCGCCATCTAGTGAGTTTAAACATAAATAAATTAATTGAGCCGGCTTCACATATCGGCTCAATTTGTGGCGCATGGTACAGTAATTGATAACATTTATGTAGTCTAGTGTATTTTGTGTAATCCGGAAACTTGTCCAATTTGGAAAATTCTTTTGGTCCCATACGATTCCGCTTTGAACAAGTTTTACTGTATATATATATAAGAAGACAGTGAAATTAAGGACTGAATATGGCAAATTTTGAAGTTAAAAAGTAATTTTCCAGTGAGACTATGTCAATGGAACGAAGAATACTAAGAGAAATCATCCTACATATTGTTGATGAACTTCGTATTTTATCCAATGAGGGTAGAATTAAATTTATTGTTTTAATTAGTGGTGCCAATTTATATGGGCCCTTGGGGCTCAAGCACACAGAATAATTTGAATTCAGGGGAAAAAAACTTGTTCTAAATATGCATAAGGAGAGCGCGGAAAAATCTGATATAAGAGTTTAGGTGATACTTGTGTATCAGTTATATATATATATAACTGTTAAAATACCATTAATTAATTTACTCACAGTGAATAATTAAAAAAGATGTCGCACAACATTTTGGATTGTCCTTTGACTCTTCCTCAGGTGCCTCCTGAATCACAACTGTTCACAAGACGAGGAAACTTCCATTGGTTGGTGACTATCGATCATAAACATCGCACATAGAGCATATTTATTGCCCCATTCATTTGGGACTCCAAATTCTACAATACTTTCTCCCTCCTTGGGTGGTGGGGGAAACATAATGGCCGATTTATCACTCCTCAATCTCTTAATTACTTCTATCCAATCTTCACTTAAATCTCCTTCATACCTGTTCATCGAGACCTGTTGGTTTTTGATAATATTCCAAGCTTCAGTCACTTTTCTTCTAACCCTATCAAGCTCAACTTTCAAAACATTAACCTCACCAATTCGATGTTTATCTTGAACAATATGTTGACTGAAACCTGTCGAAAGTTTTTCATTCTTAATGTCCCTTTCGCGTTCCTTAATTTTTAATTCTCATTAAACAGTATTTTCAAAATTATGGGCATTCTTGTTTTGTTTAAATTGAAGGCATATGCACTCCACTGAAGCTAGTTCACATGTTTATGTACTTAGCACGTCGACTGTCATTATACGGAAACATGAAGTGTCGATTGTAAATAATGAAGGCTTATGTGGTGCTTTGTTTTTTCGTCGTTACCTGATAAAACTTCAAGAACTAATTCATATTTTCAATGCATTGTAAATAACAGTTTTCTTATTAAACATTCGGATTGAATTACTGAGAGTGTTTCTTACCAGGTAAGATTAGCTTTTGGATTTACAAGCATTTCAATGTTGTGTTTGGATTGCTGAGGTATCTCGTAACATCGGGTTGGCACATCTCTCTTGCAACAGTTTAAGTTTAAAGGAAAATTATATAAGTAACTGATGATCGCATTCTGAACGCCAGCTTGTTCTTAATATAACCTGTACTGTAATTTATGGATCTCTCGTATTATTGTTTACATCTGTGACACACTGTCGTCTGCTTTTACTACATCAGTCTAGTTGTTGCTGCGCGCCTACGGCGCATAGCTATGCAGCATGAAATAACGAAAACAAGGCCGCGAGGTCGCGTGTGGGCTTGCCATGTGACCCAGACAGCCTCCCAGACCACACCGCTAGGGATTGGTGCCTTCCTAATATAAAAAATCCCTTTAGGTAGGCCTACAGGCTGAGGTAGATTTCAAAGTGATTTTGGTTCAATTTATTATCGCTGCGCAGCACTCTTCTTTTTTAGCCTTGGCATGGCAAACCCGCAGTAATAAGAACTGAATTCGGTAAAGAGGAAGAACCTACAATCATTTGTTTTGACAACAAGAATAGGATATAATATTCTGGGAGGCCGTGCGCAAGATCAGCAATGAATAAAATTAGCAAAGCCGCTAAACAAGACAAAATTATGATATTATAATAATTCTTTTAAGTGTTATTATTTTCAAACATTAAAATCTCGCGTCATATGAGAGCTATCAAGAAACTAGTTATTGATTTGTAGAGTACTCATCAAGAGCTTTTCAACGATACCCCACAAGACGTAGTTTCAAAAATTTCGAATTTCCATCCCCTCACCCCCACCCCCACTCGTACCCCCAAAAAACCCCGATTTGTTGGTGTCACTGTGAACTCCATAGGGAGTACTCTAATTTATTCAAACAAAGTTTCCCTCTATACTTCATAGGGGCCGAGATATAAATGTTTTAAAATTTCAACCCCCTCCCCCGACCACCCCCTTGGGCCAATTTTGCCCATTAACGAACTTGTCCGAACTATTGGGCCTAGAAATAACATAATAAAATTTGGTTCAAATATCTTCAAAATTACGGCCGCTATCGTGTAAAGATATATATATATAAATATCACAAAATTTTTTTTTGAACGGGCGGTGGTTTCGTACTTAGGGGAGCATGAAACGTAAAGGTATGAAAGAATTTTTCGAAATTCATGACATGGTATCCATTGCAATAGGTAGATTTTTCTTCGAAATCTACCTAAAACGAGGTATAGGTCAACCAAAATATAGTATGCCACATATAAATGGACACAACTATCTTGGTCCAGGGAGCGATTTAAGCGATCCTAACGTACTACCTGTAGATGAAGATGATCAAATCACCAGAGTGCACGATTTTCTCTACCAGTACGCACGAGACGACACAGAAGTAAGGAACGCCGATTTCACGGCCATCAGACAGTTCAAAGATCTATGGTTGTTTTACGGTAATCCTCACGCAGCAGCAAGGGCTTTGGGCCTCAGCTTAAAGTACATCGCAGAAAGCGTATTCGGCGTACAATATCCAAATGATATGTCCAGACGACCTGGTCTTTCAAAGAGTTTGGGAGCGATAAGGAACATTAACAAAGCCAAAGCAGCGAGGAAAGCGCAAGGGGACGAGAGCACCGAAGGAAAAATCCAGAAACGAACCCGGACTTGAGGATCTGGTGCGAGATCAAGGGGAAGTACCTCCTTTTGATTTCGACGAATTTTTGGCAAATATTCCAGAGGTCAATCAACGGGAAGCAGGACCTTCCACAGCTGCACGAGGACCTTAGGTGGAAAGCCCACCGACAGCCCATGGAAGAAGCGGATCTGGCACACGAAGCCCTTCAACAGGATCGTCTGCGAAGACTTCAAAACCGGCAGGAAGTAATAGTGAAGTCTGTATGGATATTGTTAGCAATCACGTGCCTGATTTTCCTGGGTCTCCTGTTGGAAATGGTGCCGGTGGCACTGGGGGAGGTGCGGGTGGCGGCGGTAGATCGACCACGGATCTTGTGTTTTTTCATCCGCCAACAGAGAATCCACAACATTGAATTTCAGTAAACATACGAGATTAAGCACATACGGCCACCCCTACAAAGAATTTGATTACAAGGTTGACAACGTAGGAGTGGCAACCGAAATAGTAACCCCGCTCACCTATATTTCGCTGGACGCCCTCCCATGGTTCCTGAGTCCAGGGGATTTTAAATCCTTGGAGAGTTTTGCAAAAGTGATTGTGGTGGCCAACCAAGTGGAAGCCGTTCCGGTTGGAATGTCCAGTGACCCTTTACAAATTTTATGCTATTGCATTGTATTTTTAACCCTTAGTGGTTCCCAACTTTTTCAGCTGGTGACCCACCTTTCCTTATCAGAATACTTCCACGGTCCATCGGTCGATGGTGGAGTAAAAAACCTTATTTGTATTGTATCCCTTCCTTATGTATATATATAATTTACCATCAAATAATGCAAATATTGTATATATAAGCTTATATATGCTTTTTTGAAGACATAGGTTGATTATTAATTATTGAATTTGTGTTCTGATTTGAAAATGGTTGACAAAATATAAGCACTTCGTAGCAAAACAGTTATTTATTTAACAATAGATATATGTTTGCAATGTATGCAACAAGTGGTTTCATACTCACTAAAAAGTGTTCCTAGGTGAAGATAAAACCTACAATTATAAAAGTACACAAAGACCATTTTAATTTTTCGGCAAAATTGCTGTTTTTATGTAAGAATACTGTATTAATGAGATTTTTGGGACTGTTTCGATTGAACTAACACGTCAATGTCAGGATTGAATGAAGATGTTTTTAATCAAGAACCAAGAAAACAATCAAAACAATTTGATTTGTTTTGATTTTTCTTATCTTTTCTGATGGTTTATTCAATGGTTTCTGATAGTTTAAGGATCGAGTCGCAACCCACCGGTTGGGAACCGCTGCCTTAGACCATAAGTTCCTTGTATCAGAATCCTTGTCTGAGTCTACTCTACAATCCTGCCAATTTTTTTGTTGAATTCTAGGACACACTTTATATAGATACGGTATATGCATATTACGTATAATAAGACTACTTCTCAAGGGAACTGTATGGGTTGTTGTGCTGAAACCTACCCTCAAATTTATCATATTGGTAGGTCTTCTTTGCAGATAGACATGTGCAAAATATGTCCTGCTCAAATCAAATGCAAGAGCATGAAAACTATTTGTGAATCTCATATATTCTAAATGTTGAGTAGCCTCACTTTGCCTATGTACTGCTTTCATGTCTGCCTGTCACATAGCTCTTTAAAGCAAGGTTCCTGTGCTAGGGCTATACTTATGAGTGTGGGAGGGAAAATATTGTAATGATGAATAATATCCTCATCTAGAAAATCATGCTTGTATTCCAGTAGGTCTTGTGAAGTAGGTGGTACTTACTTGATCTCGTATGCAGGTATAATTAATTCTATTAAATTTATTTACTTTAGCTAATAATCACGGGCTCAATATTCAGTATGTTAGTCCGAGTTCTGAACGTCTAAAGACAGGCATCGGGAACTTTTTGTCCTTGTAAACAACGTTGCTTCAATGCTTTGCAATAAGTATTAAGAAATGAAGTGTCACTTCACACCAGATATTGTCCAACCTCCCCCCCCCCCATAAAATAAGTGATGAAATTTTGTGGAAAAAAAATTCTATTGTTCAAAATTGAAGGTGACATCGATTGTGCCACCATTTTGATAATATTGAATAATAACATCATACAGTCAATTAACTATATAAATCAATATAAATGGTTTAATTATGCATTAAAATTCACTTTCTGTTTGATTCTCTTATGTTTTGATTTTTGTGTTATTATCATTGCAAAATTGAAGTGCCAATGTAACAAGAGGAAAAAATGCAACTTTAATTCAAAATAAAATTGACCATGTAGTACTTTTAACATTCAGTAGTTATAAGCTATTACCCAGTGCATAAACATCTCCTTGTCTACCAAAGCCTAATCTGCAAATATAAGACAACCCTGTATTACAGTCTTGTAAATACACTACTTCCTTGTATCCTTTCTAAACAGTTTTAATAGCTTCGTGTGTAATTTTTGTTATAAAATTGTATTTCTTGTCACATGACACTGTATGTTTACATTTCTAGGTCAAGGGTATGACGGAAGTAGCACACACCAGTGTTATATGGGCATATGTTTGCCAAGGGATTTAATTTCCTTATATCCGAGTGAAGACATGTTAAAACTGGATGACTATGATAGACCATACTGTAGTAGTAGAAAGCAGAAAACCACATCACTAGAAGAACTGGAAGAAACAGAGGAGAAAGGTGAGTTGAGTAAAATTAATGTTAATTTGATGTTCGTTTATGTTACTGCTTCATACAAGGTGGGACAGAGCAACTTGCTTATTTGAATTTGGTGCCCTGAAGCGATTGTTGCTTCGAGAAGGGTGGGGATAGGCACATTTGAGAGGATGCGTTGTCCAGTTTTATCTAAGCTTGGTTTAGTTAGCATCACGGAGTGGATGAAGCTGGAGCGGATTATCGAATAGAAATGAATAACAATACAGTTACGTAATCACTGATTTTTTCCAGCACCATTTCTTAATTGTGTTATTTAGACAGCAGACTGCTGCTTGGGTTTGAAATCCACACCAAAAACAAAATGTGAAATGGCCGATTTAGATAAACTAGAAGGCTGATCCATTTAAAAGAACTCTCAGTCATCAATAGCATGTGTAACTTGAAAGCATCAGCAAAGGGAGACACATGTTTTGACAGGAGACTATACAAAAATAGCCAGATATCAGAGCTGTATACCATATAGGAATTTGCAACTTACAGCCCATCAGAACAAGTTCCTATCCTCATTCGTTACGCAGCAATCCAGCTTTCTCCAGCTCCTTCCTTCTCTTCTTTAACTACAGTATCTTGTTAAAACCTTTAAAATAATGTATACACTATACTGAACCCCAAGACATGTTAGTAAAGTGGTACATTAAATATAGAGGGGGTAGCGGGTGAGAACCCTCTTTGAGGTAGTCTCATCAATAGGGGATAGCGTCCCTTCCCTCGCTAGCTCCAGGGCACACTGACCCGGTGTGCAGTACCTGGCCGAAGGGTCCCTTGCACAGGGTTACGTGTGAAGACCTTAACGGGGGTTTCGGCGGAGAAGTATACTTCGGAACGGCGAAAATCACGGAAGAGGCATCCCTCCTAATTGGGGATAATACATTAGGACCATGGGATAGACGAGGTCCCTTAGCTGTGGAGGAAGCAGCTCGTCTAGGAGAGAGAACTCTGATATAAAACTCTGGTCCTCCAGGTTGGGGGTTTTGCGCTGGGCTGGAAACCCGCCATATAAAAAAATAATTTCTCATCAGTCTCATAGTGAGTTCAACCACTTCTAAATCAGATACAAAAATACAGAGAAGAATGGATGAAACATTTAGATCGCATGTCAGAGGAAAGAATACCTAGACAAGCATTAAAGTACAGACCTAAAGGACGAAGATCGATTGGACGACCAATCAAAAGATGGACTGAACAGATATGAGACCGGAACAGGCAAAAGCCTAATCCTTGAAAGAAGAAGAAGATTAAATATAGAATGGTGATGATGAAGTGTTCGGTCCGGAGGCCGGTCCTGCCCTGGGACGGAGCCGTGGGGGAAAGTCCCACGGCCTGACCAAGGGACACTAGGCCAGATGAAACCGCGTAGAGTAGCCAGTTCCTTTCGCGGGATGGGATTGAGGACACAACACTCAGTCCTGACCCAGGAAGGAAATTTGCGTCTCCGTAAAATCCCCAACCCGGCCAGGAATCGAGCCAGGGCTGCCCGGGTTTCTGGCAGTCACGCTACCAACTTACCCACGGCGGCGGACTGTAGAATGGTACAAAGGCTTAATTGTCTTAACTTTTCCTGACTCAACTGTTTGATCTGTGATATGATGGTAACACTGTAAATACTCTATGACCATCCTTGAATTGATATCACGAGATATGGACAAGTAATTGAATAAAAAATCTATATGATAAGAGGAAGTGTTTTTCTGTCTGTGCATGGTGCCTAGCCAAATCTACAGCATGCAGAAATCTGAAGTTTTTAACATAGATGGACATAGGTGGCCAAATGCACCTTGAAGCAGGATTTTTCATTTTCACTTTCTTTTGTGAGTTATAAGTGAAAAACTGCCAGAAAACGTGAATTTTTTGCGTTATCAAAATATTAGTTTTTGCTATTATATTTCAATAGTGAAATTAATTGCAGGTGGCTTTCCTTTTTTTGTCATAACTTGGAAATAAGAGCATCACAATTTTTTCAACACAACGCGTAGAATCATCGATCGTTTCAATTTTGTTAGCCCACTCTGATGGATTCATTTGTTTATAATATTGTGGGGTTCAGAAATCTGGTATTTTACCTAGGTGGACAGAAGAGGGATAATGAATGCACTCCTCAATAGGAAAACATTAAACGATGTGAACGAAACTCACTATGCAGGGATTTTCTGGACCTGGAACTAGAATCTGAGGTCTTTTTCCCAAGTAGTGCTTTCTAATCACGCAATGCGCTCCAAAGCCAGACTTCTAGCTGTTTTATATTATAATTATTAATTGATTTTGTTTATGAATGATTTGTGTGTGATAGTAAATGTAATGTTTTAATTACTTTGCTCTTAATTTTTAATTTCCTAATTAATTTTCGCAGGCAAAGCTGATTACACATGCTTAAAAAAAGAAGTTGCTGGGATAATTGATGTTTCAGATAACTGACATTCAGCTTGTTGATAGTCTACTGTATTAAGTATTTTCAATTCTCTTATGAATATTACTCCAATAGTAATTAATTCTGCTTTAATATTTTTGTAATTAGGGAAACATTTTTTAGATAATTTAGATTCTATTTCATATTAGAACTTATGGGTCAACCATAGGGATATCATTACTTATCTGAAAATAACCAGTAATATGATTTTTCTTGTTAAATACATTTCTATGTACAGCTGAAATTTCTTCTTATATTTTAGTGAAATCTTCACTCATCATTTTCTTCGACATATAAAAAATAATTATTTCTGCAAGAAAGCAATTGATATATTACTCCAGACAAATAATTAAAAAAATTATTATATTTACTTACATAGCACAGTTTTAATCTGTAATCTGCTCTCCTTTTATTAAGAGGAAATTGCTATGCGGTACTGTACTTACTTCCATACTGGTTGTCCCTACATAATGGGCGCACCCCAACTTTTTGCATAAAAAATAAAAATTGCACACATATTAGTTGCATCTCATTTTACCAAAAAATTCTCTTAATATCTGAAATCATAAGATTGGATGGCCTGATTAACTTTAGATTCAACTTGTTTAACAACAATGCATGGAAATAGTAATCGTGATAGGTTCCTATTAATGCACAAAATACTGATTTGCTCATTGATTATCGATTAATATTGCAGTATTCTTAGGACATCATCTGTAGACAGTTGTATTGATAAACTTGTGTTTGGACAGTGAATAAGAAACTACCAAAATACTCAAGTTATACAGCGAGTTTAGGCATAAAAAATAAAAATTGCACACATATTAGTTGCATCTCATTTTACCAAAAAATTCTCTTAATATCTGAAATCATAAGATTGGATGGCCTGATTAACTTTAGATTCAACTTGTTTAACAACAATGCATGGAAATAGTAATCGTGATAGGTTCCTATTAATGCACAAAATACTGATTTGCTCATTGATTATCGATTAATATTGCAGTATTCTTAGGACATCATCTGTAGACAGTTGTATTGATAAACTTGTGTTTGGACAGTGAATAAGAAACTACCAAAATACTCAAGTTATACAGCGAGTTTAGGCTGAAAGTTATCAATTAGCAGAAGTACATGGTAACAGAGCCACTGGATGAGAATTTACGGTGTTTGAGTGTAACGCACATGTTTCTTATGTTATGCAACTGCTAATATCGATCATCATATGTGTGATACAATCGATATATAAATTATCCGCAGCTGCTATATCGATATGTATGCTATCGATTGTTCGCTGGCATATCTTTTAATGCATGTTTCTTTCTATTTTTTTTTTCTCGCATAAAGAATGCACCCTAGTTTTTTGTTATAAAAATTTGGGGAAAAGTGCATCTATTATGCAGGTAAATATGGTATATGAAGAAGTTCTTGGCATTTTTTGTAAAGGCAGCAATCGGAGGATTGTTATCATATTCTTCAAACCCTTGCCTTGTCATCTGAAGGATTTATACTGGACTCTAGGATCAGGTGTGAAACCCATGATAAAGCAGGCTGAAGAAGTTGATGAAGAAAAGAAGCAGATCTATGTACTATCTATCAGTATAATGGGTTTAGTGGTGGGTTCAATTTTTGCAAATTGTTGAGACTCCATAAACATGTTCTGGATAAAATTGCCCTAGCAGCTTTGAAAGGATCTACAGCAATCTTTCTTAACCATGTATATGGACTTCAACTTGTGTTTAATTTTGCTTTTGTTTACGTTTTTAAGTGCATTTCCCTTGTAACCAAAGAAATATTCATTATGTCATTTGGCAGCCTGCAAATGTTACAGGAAGAGAATATTGAAAACAATATTCATATTTTGCTTTTAAAGATAATCACTGATTTTATGTGTTGACAAGCACCTTTCCTTTTCAAATAAAACAATACATTTTTAACATTAAGAAGGTCTCTTTCTGTAATGCTATTAGCACAAATGTATTGTCCTTAACCGTACTTTCTTTTATTGTTTTGGGTCTTGTGTTCTCCAAGATAAATGTATTTAGCCAATAAATATAGAAAAATACTCAATTGAGGTTGGGACCGATTTGGTCGCAAGCTTCATTTTCATGGTTGAATTGGGACCGAAGAATTAAACAATGGAAGTAGAAAACAATACATTGGGGTTTTGTTAGTTTTCCAGAATTTTCTTTTTACTCACAGTGTGTCGGTCACAGAAACTTTATAAGGCTTCTGTTTCTTTTGCACCATATTAGTTTAATTTTGATTATTTAGCTGTAGAATTATATATTGTTTAATAAGTAGTACTGTAAAATTGAAATAACTGTGTAGAAGAGAATATACTGTAATTGTTTTTGAAAATAATTGTATATATATTTTCTTGAGTTTCAGAAGACGAAAGAGACGAAGTAGAAGATGAAGATGAGAATATTGATTCTGATTCAGGCTCTGAAGAAATTGAAAGTCAAATACAGACTTACCAGAGTTATGTTGAAGGATCAGAATATCGCCATATCGCAATTACTTGCCTCGCTTGTTGCCGGTTAAGAGACAGAAAAATTTCAACAAGCTCATATCATCGTTATAGAACAGGTATTCCTTATACAGTTATTTATTTGGAACTTATTCTGTAGCATGGGATGTAATGTTATGAAAATCAAGCATCTTTATTAATCAGAAATTCATGGGCGAGATAAACACACCCTAGACTTTTGACAGTGAACTCTGTTGCTACATTCACAATAAGGATTTTGTTGCAGGGATATGTGTCTGGGCACATTTATGTCAACCTACTTGCCACAAGTCGCGAACCTATTGAACATATTCATAATCCCCAACACAATCATTTGAATAAAATGCTTCAGAAACAAGGTTCTGTCTCAAGTTCTTGTTTCAGCTGTGAGAGCAAAAACATGGAACAGATCCCAGCGAGATCACTCTTTGCACATGTGCTGTAGAGACGTTTCTTGTGATAGCTGACTGACGAATGTGATTTTGATCAATCCCATGAGATGTATTGCTGTATTCACGTTGTTTATTTTTTTAAATTGTAGATATTTTGCTATGGAATGCTCTAAACAGAACATAAGACGATCTAGAAGTGTTGTCCCTCACATTCGTAATATCTTTGTAGAAAATTTGAATTTAAACCTGTAGGTAGGCACACTTTCTTCTTCCTTGAATAGATTGTGTGTTTAATACCAAATAATGAAGAGAACATCCACATGTTCTTACTGAGCAAATTGATAAAATAGGGCAGATATTTTAGAACAGCATCAGAATTGAATTAGGCCTAGGCAGGATTCATGGCAAACAATGTGTGTGTGTAGATCTTGAAGTATATTTTCTACGAAGGTGTCACAAGAGTGGTAAATGGAGGGTCAGCACTTCTAGGACCTCTTGTAAACAGTTTAAGCACAATAACATACAATTTTAGTATCGATTATGTTGTTATTTTGTAAGATTAAAGAAACCCTTTCTCTACCGACTAGATTGTATCAAAGTTATCCGCTATCGCTGCGTCACCTGCTGCTTTACTCCGAGGCTCCGGGCTTATAAAACAAGATGTGCCGCTAAAGAAAGTTAAACAAGTTTGAATTTACAAAAAATGATACGACCGAACACAGCTTTAACCCTTCATGGGCAAAAGCCCATATATGGGTCCCCAGACCGACTCATAATGTGCCCGGCTGTTCTCACGCACGTAGTACATTGAAACTTCAACAGATGGCAGGAATGTATTCTCTAAACCTCTCTGTCTCGGGGATTCCGTTATAAATGCGTCCAGGATCATTTTAGTTGAGCAGTTCATTGAACTTGCTTATCTTGTGAATGACATGATTTTTTGCTTCGTGTTTTCTCCTCGTTTTCCATAAAATGGCAAGAAGACAGTGTCTTACAGGTTCTGAAACTGAAGAATTAATTATTCAAAGTGATAGTGAAGGGTCAGAATTATCATATAGCGATAGTAAGGGCTGTTTTTCCGAGATCTCTGACGCCAGCATTAGTGAGAGTGAGAGCAACGTAAGTGACACCGGAGGCAATTGTGCACCCAGCTGAATGGAAGTGAGTAATTTTGATGCAGGCCCATCACATGCTATTACAATATACAATACGTAGCAAGGGCCAGTTCTGCCTTCTGATTTTGATAAAATTGATCCAATTGAAAATCATATCCTACTGTAGGCCTATGCAAACTTATAATGCGCTCAGTGAGACTTGTGCCATTTCCACATAAACATTTTCATGCTAAATAATAAAAATCGTTCCTAGAGGAGATTAGGGGCAGAATTCGGCAAAACTCCAAGGTATATGTTGTTTTTATGCATGACTTACTTTCAATTGGTTTGTCATTAACTTATTTTTTCTTTAAAAATGCCTTCCGCCCACGGCCATAAAACATTGCCGCCCGTAAAGGGTTAAAATTGAAATATACCATTCTTACCGTAGAATTCAGGTGACTCAAGCTTGTAGAGTGAAGCCATTTTGCAGAAATGATTGTCTTTATGAATGTGCAAAGACGGAAGAAAATGTATATGGAGTACAAGGACACTTTTTGAAATATCTTAATAAAAATATGGAGCTACTGACTTTGTTACATATGTGGTCTATGTGATCATCCCAAGTTAAATGTCTGTCTCCCCATGTTTGTCTGTCACTACAAGACCCAAAAATTTTGTGTTATAGCACTGCTTAGCATGGGTGTAGCATGTCATAGCTTTCTGTGTGTGGTGGTATTAGAGCTTTTGTGACTCCATGCCATAAATTCTGTGTTTGTTACATATCACTTATTCATACGAGTTTATTTATTCAGAGGGCATTAAATGCAAGGGTTAGGCTGAAAACTTCTTTTCTTAGGACTTTAAACTTTTAGGTGAATATGCTGACAAACATAACTAATGACTGTAGGCGTATGTTAGGTACTGGTACCCCATGCATTTTTCTTTTACTATTTAAGTGTAATATTTTTTAAAAACAAATAAAAACAATTGTTCACACTAAAATGTCAAAAAGGAACAAACTGTTTTGTGGAACAATTTCTTCAGGTTAACTCTAACATACCAAATATTAATGTAATGTTTGCCTGAATATACTATTTATTAAATAAGATTCTTATTCTTGGAAAGCGTATCTGCTTCTTAGAGTACATTTAATCTTTTCATTGGTATCAATGTGAAATTCACAGGAATTTATTCTAAAATATTTAATCTAAATTGCTTGAATTTCACTTTTGATACATTTTACAAATAAACTCATTTATGCCACAAAGATTGATCACGTTCAAATAATTGAGTACCTGGGTACAACACAAGCGTTAGCGGTAAAATGCTATGTTGAGAAAACAGCACACAAAGTTTTGGATAGAGTTCCTACAAGTGCGAACTAATACACTTAAAAATGTATTTATCAATTAGAAAGTACATATTTTTACTACTGTAATCTGCATCACGTCAAATTTAATGATTGAACAACAAATGTCTGCGGTTAAAAAAATACAATTAACGCTATTATTGCACAGAAAACATACTCTCCAGCCTTTACTGTACAATTTTTACATTATAGCTCAGATTCTGAGTCATTGTCTGAAATTTTATTTATAACTATTTTTCACACATTCCACATACAGGACATTCATCAATTTTTTGTTTTAGAAATTTACACAATGACAATACATCAGCTCTTGTTTAAGCAGGATTTACTCGTGGTGCTCGCAAGATTTCTTTCCCATAAATTAGGATTTCTATTTCTTTTATGTCTCCTTTAGATTGTTTTTCTCTATCGGTGATGTCTTCTTCCAAAGTAGGAATACTAAGTTTTCCATTTTGCTCAAACAATGCGGCTGCTAATGGCAAGTGACCGCGTACTGCTTCTATTCTCACAGATGCTGACTGGTGTATGCTCAGGATGTTGTCTACAGATGAGATACAGAACTAATTTCTATAGAGACAATAGTTAAAGGTTTGAAGAGTATGACGGATGCATTTATGCAGTAACAGTGTTGGCTGGCTAGTAAGAAAACTTGAACAGTCATCATATTCACAGCTTTAGAGAAACATAACATCAATGTCGAATGGGGTTTTAGATTTAACCATTCAAATATTTCTTCTTTATTTTCAAAAATATGTTTGAAAGGTACCGTATTTTATGGACCATAAGACACATTTTTTTACCTTGAAAACAGATCCTTGAAAGTTGGGTGTGTCTAATGGTCCAAAGTACACCAAAAAATAATAATAATATTATTATGGTAAATATTGCCGGAGTACCATAATTAAACAAAGTAAACAATAAGATAGTTATATATTTTGGCACAGACTATACACCAGTTCACTTGTCACAATCGTAACAATGCATGAGGGTAGCTGGAATCCAGGTATACAATGCGAAAAGAAAGGAATGTTGAATCCTTTTATACTAAAGGAGTTGTCTCCTTCAGGTGGTTTCAATGAAGGCAATAACTTCTAAATAGACTTGTCCCGTTACACTTATCGCTTGCTGAATAGAGGGTTAGAGGGAGTAGAAGTGTTTTCGTTAGGAATCTGCTAGTTATTAAAATTTACACGATGCCACCTGTACAGAAGAGATTTTCGTACAACACAGGTTTTAACTTAAAAGTGGTTTACACTGATTACATTGTACAAGGTTATAATTTGTTTATACAATGAAGTATATTATTCCCTTTAAAATTTTTTGTATAGAATCACATAAATTTCTTTTCCTGTAAATTTCCATCATAAAATCAAGGTGCATCTTCTGGTCTGGAGCGTCTTATAGTCCGTAAAATACGGTAATTATTTCTGGATAGATTCTTTAACATGTGGAGGAAGATTACATGAAACTGATAATACAAAAAAATACTGGGAAGTAATTCCAGAAAATATAGGGAGTATCTTGAGTACTTCACTCAACCATTGGAATGATTCAAAGGAAGTAGTTTATAGCCTTTGCCAAATGTAATAAAAAATTATAGATAACAAGAAGTATTGAAGATGTGTTTTCCAGTTCCTCTGAGATTCACTGATTGGTTGCTCGTGTTTCAGATACTGAAAGCAGTTATGGAGGTGGGGAGTCTCCAATATTGTTACCTAAGAGACGGAAATCTTATAGTACCAGCAGTTGCTTACTGGGTCTAACACCCGGAGGGAGTATAGAGAGTACCAATAGTGCTAGCCTGGATACAGGTATGTTGACAACCCTATAGATTGCATTTATGGATGTGAAGTCTTTTATCTGTTGCCAATTTATCCCAACAAAGTACTTGACAGTATCTAATAGACTTCTCTTCAGTGAGATATCAGTAATTAATATTACTAAAAATCTTGGTTATCTTAATCACTATAAGCAGGGACCCTGGAATTTTATGGCAATTTTTTTAATAAAAGAAAGGAATTCAGATATCTTGAATATTCACAAGTGTCCATAGAAATTTCAAATTATATTTCCCTGACTTTCCATGACCAGAAACTTACATTTCCCTGACCACAAGAATCAGTGTTTTCAAGGTTCCTTGTAAACAAAACAAACAAAAAATCCAGCCTTTTCCATCTCCATAATAAAAATAAGAAATGATTAGCTCAAGTACTGAAAAGAAAATTGCTTACACAGTCTGGGTTGCAGCAGACTGGAGCAAAGCACATGCCCTCACATTTTGCTCTTTCCAAATACTTGATTAACATTCATTACCTTACACCTTACACTACTTCTCCACATAGTCACCACCGTTATTCAGGCATTTGTCATAACAGGAAACTAAATATGATGCCGTTCATGCGAGTATAAGGTGCACAGTGATTTTGAGCAGCCAAAAATTTGATAGGAGGTGTACCTTAACATTCAGAAATATACGGTATTGTTAATGAAAACTCAAGGTATAATAAGCATTACGACAAATTTAAATATTGACAGTCTGTTGGAATCACATTAGATTGTATGTATAGCCCATGATAACATTGTCTGAAGCTAGAATAGTAATAATTCTAACATTCATATTATCTGTTTTTTTATTACTGGTACTCGAATACTACTCGCATATTTTTTTCAAAAATCACAAACAAAAAACTGAGATGCGGGTATTATTTGAATACTGGACTCCTCTCATCTGAATTTTGACATTTTGTACCATATCGGCTCAATTTAGCATGATGCTTTGTAGTAACATCACAGTATAGTATAACAGTAGCGAAGCTGTAATGAAAAGAAAATGAGGCAAAGAAGATGCTTTTTTATCCACATGGTCCATCATGTCCGATGAGGAAAGAAAGCTTTACACATAGAGATGCCAAGCAAGTATAATTGTGCAGTACAAACAGAAGCACTAATTCGAGGAAAGTTTGGTGAATTTCCGCACATCGGACACACTTCATCACATGTGGATTCCAGCTGCACAGTTTGATTCATGAATGGGGAGTGATAGGCTGCGCATATAAAATGGCAAGATTTCAGCTGACTGTTACCATGCATGTGACCGCTGGTGTGGTCTTGTGGTTAGCGTCGCTGACTACAGATCCATCGGCCCGAGTTCGATCCCCGGTACCTCGGATTTTTCTGATTCACGAGGTCTGGTAGGGGTGCACTCAGCCTCGTGATTCAAATTGAGGAGCTACTTGATAGAGAAGTAGCGGCTCCGGTCATGGAAACCACCATTAATGGTCATGGGTGTCGGTATGCTGACCACATGCCCCCCAATCCTGCCATCTGTCTATAGTAGATGACGCAGCGGTCGGGTGGTTGGCCTTGTCCCTTCAGGAATGTAGCGCCACGGAGTTTAGTTTAGTTTTAGTTACCATGCAAGTTATTTTTATAATTACAATTTAGCCTACCATATTTAATTCTTTTATTATTTGTAATGTTAATTATAACTGTATATTTAAGAATAAAACTGGCAAAATAATTTTATATATATGTTCCTATAGATTTTTTTTTTTTTTTTTTTTTTTTTTTTTTTTTTTTTTTTTTTTTTAATTTCCTTTCCAAAAGTTTGGGTGTGGGTATTATTCAGGTGCAGGTATTATTCAGTTGCGGGTAGTATTTGGGTGTATACAGTATTTGTGCATGTCACAGTCCCAATTAACATGGATAATTGGGAGTTTGCTGTGTATCCATGATTTTATTCTGATGATCAGGATGTTTTAATCGTAAAATTTATAGGAAGTTTGTTTCGAGAAGTTAATAAAAATAAATAAATGGTTTTCTCTCTATGCTAATACTTGAGGTGGAGATTTAACCTACATAACTTCATAAAAACCTTATTTTATCACTCAACTTCACTTCTAGCTGAGGATGAATGAGGATGTCATTAGAAACTACAGTCCAGGTTAGTGACAATTCTAGTGAAGTTAGTGTGTTACAATCCATCTCATTATTATTTTTATATAACCTGAACATGTTTCGAGCATGCATCACGACTCATCCTCAGCTATGCTTCATCTGCCGGTTGGACAACGGCAGCAACTCCTGGTGGGTGTTAACTAACCTCTTCATGAGATCATCATCCGTGGGTTTATCTCATGAACTTACTGCAGTATTTCTAGATCTAAGATGTTCATATGATTATTTGTGGAACAAAAGTCATAGGTGAAATCACAACCAAGTGATATAGGTCCTATATTTTATTGTGACTTTGCATACTCATTTTTTTTTTCTTCTTCATTTCTCTTTCAGGCTCATGTAATCAGAGAGTGGGAGAAGATGCTGGCACTCCAAGTAAAGCTTCAATAAGAAAGGAGGTGATGAAGCATGTAGTGCGCTTGAGCAATCCGGTATGGATTAAGCTGTCCAAGCAGACGCTTTCACAGTAAGTTCCGTCAAATGCACTCATTGAAAGAAATCTACCTAGATATTGCTGTTTATAGTATAATATAATGTGAAGGGCAAAATTGGCAGGGGACTATATATATACACTACTATATATATATATATATACACACACACACACACACAAGGGATGGGGCGTAAGTTATGGCAACTATTTTTACTTCCTCTGCCCATTCCATAGGTACTATAGGTAGAGGTAGTATTGTACTCATTTTAGTTAACAGCAATGTCAGAACACATTCAATAAAGTGACTCTTCTATTAGAAGATTACTGATACTTCTATAGGACTACAACAGTCAACAGATGTTACCTCATCAACTAAACATACAAAGTCAGCAATTTGAATATAAACAACAATGGACTATAAGCAATAAGAAAGCAAACTGATTTTAATTATGAAGAATCAAGAGATAATGGAACTTAATACAGTGAAGCAACAAATTATGTAATTAACTAAGTTGTTGACTATTAAACACTTCAGGCTTCACTTTTCCTTACATTTTTGCAGGACGTACATTTCATGGGCTTTGCCCACATTTTCAACTGCTTGTGAACTGTCTATTTTCTGCTTGGAGAACATTGCCGCCTTCTGAGTTAATTACATGATTTTAATTAGTTGATTTTTATGTGAATTTGAACAACAATGGAATACAGACAATAATAGTAATGATGATAGGAGACTAATGGCCGAGTGCACCAACCTCGGTATGCAGAATACCGCGGTCAAGTTGCTTAGTTTACCCCGGTAAAGTCATACTTTCGTTGCACCGTGCTCGGTTTTGACCTTTACTAAGATGCTAACCGGCCATGAAGGAGCTGTATAGTGAGAAGAAAACCGCGGTTTTCTTTCCAAGATGGAGATCAGTGTAATGTATCATATTTTCGATATCTAGGCCAAAAGCTAATTGAACATAATGAATAATGAGAGACAGCTGGAATCTATTTGAAGAATGAATGATGGTACATATCTTTGCAAATGCTGTGCTGAAACATTGATTGAAATTACCTTCCTTTCTTACCTCAAGCAAACCAGGTCCATCCAGTAGTAGGTGTAACAAACTCATTTTTACGATTGGTACAGTACCTATGGTGTTTGAATTCAGACATATATATGCAATATAATATTCCATGTTATCCTTATGAACATTTATTACTGAACAATAAGGCAACAAATAAATGAAATATGCAAAACCAGTGGGCCTAGGCCAAATTTACAGTGAAGCATGCATCACTATATATCCTATGTATCGGTATAAGTATAGGTATCAATTTATCATACTTGCACATACATGAACATAATTATAACAGCCCTTTCATGGCTATGTACATGACTTTGCACCTAAAATTTCCACTAGTCGTACGGGAATAAAAGCAAGGCTATGTCAAACTCAGAACAGAGATTTCTTGGTGTTTCTTTGCCTTGGATTGCACACGTGTGAGAATTATTCTTTAAAACATAAATGTTATTTTATTGAAATGTACAGACAGGTGGGATCTATTTGAAGAATGAATGATGGTACATATCTTTGCAAATACTGTACTGGAACATCGATTGAAATTACCTTCCTTTCTTACCTCCCAACCAGGTTCATCCAGTAGTAGGCATAACCAACTCATTTTCACGATTGGTACAGTATCTGTGGTGTTGAATTCAAAGTCAGACATATATACGCAATATAATATTCCATTATATCCTTATGAACATTTATTATTGAACAATAAGGCAACAAATAAATGAAATATGGAAAACCAATGGGCCTGGGCGACTGTGACTGGCATATGTGCAGAGAGAGAGCAAAACCTGCAACCATGGAAGAAACCAACACAAAATTTCTCCATGGGAATATCTTCATAGCAGAGTAACTGCGATATATTCGAGCATTTGGAAACCGCGGTATTGTAGCAATGGTGCACAGGTTTTCTTAGAATACCCCGATATTACTTTTACCCCAGTTATGAAACAGCTGAGAGGAAACCGGAGAATGGTGCACTCGGGTCTAAGAAAGCCAGCTGTTTTTAATCATTGATTTTTTTAAATTATTTCACTTTGATTTAAATCATTGCACCCTGGATACTAGATGTACGATAGTCAAAGAAACTGACATCCGTAAGCAACTGCAATTTGTCACTCACTCCATGATTGCTTAAAGTTTTGGTACAGATGGGCATTATTCCCCAAAGCTTCCATCATCTTGAGGTATTCTCTTGCATTTCTCCCTATTTTGACGTAAGAACGCTGTTCACATCTTGTCATAACTATTCTCACAGCAACTGTCAACTAAATTACCATCGCCTCTATTACGAGGGTTGTCCGTAAAATAAGGTTCCCAATGATTTTTCACAATGAAAACGTGTTTATTGGCATTGAACAATACATTTTTGGAAAGCTTAGACTTTCCCCTATTTTTCGACATAATCGCCGTTGCAATCAATGCATTTTTGCTTGCGGTGTACCATCTTCTTGATGCCTGAATCGTAGAACTCTTCCGCTGTGCCACGAAGGTTGCGTAAAACCTCTTCTTTCAGCTCCTCTCCGGTTCTGAAATGCGTCCCACCCAGGTGTTTCTTCAATTCAGGGAAGAGATGGTAGTCACTTGGGGCTATGTCTGGCCATCGGTTTCATAGGCCTGAAGAAATTCGCGGGCCGCTTCAACACGTTGCCATTTGTGGTCTTCCGTAAGCATTCTCGGGACCCACCTTGCACAAACCTTGGCATATCCTAAATGGTCTGTCAAAATTTTGTGAATGCAGGACTTGCTGACATCAGGGATCATCTCGCAGAGCTCCCGAACCGTCAACCTTCGATCTTTCAGCATTGCTTCTTCCACTTTCGCAATCGTTTCGTCCGAAACCGATGACCGTCCAGAACGCTGTTCGTCATGGACGTCTGTACGTCAGTCTTTGAATTCTCTGCACCATTTACGCACGTGTTGTACGCTCATACACGTTTCTCCGTAGACTTCACACAGTTGGGAATGAATATCCACTGGTGCAGTATTTTTTGCACACAAAAAACTAATCACAGAGCGTAATTCGCACCTGGCGGGAGAAGCTAGTGGGAGCTCCATCTCTAATGGCTGCCAAGCCAAGAATGAGTGTCGCAGACAACTTGCCATGGAGGGGCTGGGAGAGAGGGAGCCAAGCTACACGCCAGTGTCACCAAACCCCGCAAAACAGTGTTCCTCGCGTCTGCAGCTCCTTGGGAACCTTATTTTACGGACAACCCTCGTAGTTTAACTGTACATCACCAAATAATGTGTCCACATACTAGAAATGCTACACTCTCCCGTGACATACAGCATCTCATACTACTGCCTTACTTTGAGAGAAAAAAGTACCAGTAGTTACCATAACTTATGCTCCATCCCTCATATATATATATATATATATATATAAATGTGAATCAGTTGGAGAATCTAATGTTGTACTGCTATGTTGCCGTGGTAGCTCAATAGTAGAGATGCGGCATGGAGAGCCGAAGCTCCTGGTTCAAATCCCGGCATTGGCATTAAATTTTTCAGTCTGACTCTACTTTTTGACTCTTTGGAAACTGGGAATAAGAAGACAGAATGTGAAATGGGGAGGATCCACGATATAGATAGTGCAAAAGGAAAGAGCATGGAAAATTAAATTAACTTAGAAGCAGTAAAAGTGACTTTAAAAGTACTGTATAACGAATATATGTTTCTTGGTAGGTATCTGTTGGGATAGTGACGGGTTCATAACCAGTGGGCATCTTCTGTAACAGTTACTTTGTGTTGATTTTTAGCTCTCAAAAAATTCATTCATATTTTAGCCAGGAGAACCTACCGAAAGATAAAATTCCTCTTGTTCATACTGGGAATCAACTTTTTAAAATATTGTAGCCTATTTTAAGATAGAAATGCAAACACAAAAACTGAAGTTAATTCATTATAATCCCTTTAGAAATTATTGAGCTGATAAAATTTTACAGAAAGTACTTGCACGACAATGAACAAGGGCTTTATTCGTTAATTTATTTAATCTGGCAAAGCTAAGGCTATTTGGCCTTCTCTAAGCCTGTCTTAACATAGCAGTTTGCAAAGTTATGATTGTCTTGCTGCATTGTTTTCTCACAACTAGGGATGCATGCATTTATACATTTAAAAATTAAAATTTATTGGGATGGGAACTAAATTTGCGCTTACAATTTGTTATAATTTAGATGTTACCGGTACTTTAGGTTTTTATTATAATTTTTGTTTTTGTGTTATGCTTAAAATAGACTGAAGGAGAAGTTTCCAACTGTGTTTCAAGATGTGTGCCTTTATTCTGAAGTGTCTCATCAGATGGCATCAGCAACATACAGGCTCTCAGCAAGAAGGTTCCTCCAAGAACTCTTTGTGGATTTACAATTTGATGCTGTAAGTATATCTTGTTAATTTAGAAGAATACGTAACTGTTTTGTTAAGTGATAGAATATTTTTTTTTTTTACTTATAAATCCTAACCCTGTTGATAAAAAATCTTTTTGTCCTCGTTCATTACAGTACTCATGCTTTTTTTTATGACTAACCCCGCCCATTTCAAATAAAATAAAATCAGGTAAACTGTTACAACAAAGTGCCAGACGGAGTTAATAGGGCACATTTCACATGCTGCTGTTTACATTGCTCAGACCTTGTACTATTAATATTGTTATATTATAGTAAGGGTAATTAAATCGCGGATGAAATGGGCTGGACATGTTGCACGTATGGGGGAGGAAAGACAGATCTCAAAAGTATTGACTGGGAGACCCGAAGGGAAAAGACCTAGACGTAGGTAGGAGGACAATCTTAGAACGGATTTATGGGAAGTAGGATTTGTGGGGGATGATTGGATGGAGTTAGCACAGAATAGGGTTGAATGGCGAACTCAGGTAAGCGCGGCAATGAATCTTCGGGTTCCATAAAGTAGATAATATTCCTTTAGCTTGCTTAGGAATTTTCTATTGCCATTGAGTAAGTAAGTAAGTAAGTAAGGCCTATCTGAAACATAAATGTTTATTATTAGTAGAGTACCCTATTTAAATACTATAATAATATATTTAGTGAGCAATTCATTAGCAGTAATTAAATAAATACCCTTCACAAACTACAGGTATAAATCACAATTATTACCACCGTATGGGTTTAACAAACTACTGTCAAATATTTATCATTAATGTGTGTTTACTTACCATGAGTTATCTGAAGGTATAAAATTTTCTCTGTGAATTGCAGATATCCATTTAAGTCATCTGGACTCATTTTTGGGAAATTTAGACACTTGGACCGATTCTCCGTTAGCATTATTATTCCTTTAGTACAGCCAGGAACACAACACTTATTGAGCATTTTCTGTATTTCTGTAAAAAAAGACAATTTTCATCCAGATTGTAATGGCTGACTCATGCATTCAGCCTGCTAGGAATGGTGTGTATATGACGTCTTAACTGAGCTGGGAGGCCATGGTCATGGCTAGCAATGCGGCTTTGTTTGTAGTATAGTGATGATTTACCATTTAAAAATATGTGTTCATTAATTAGTTGTTACTCCGGTTTTGGTCAACCAATTTGGCCCAAAATCATCAGGCTTCTTCCCATGAACTTTGTATGCGTATACCACATTTCATGAAAATCTGATAAAGCGTATTCGAGTTATTGCGTGTACAGACACACAGATGGACAGACAGACATTTCCCGTGTACCATACAATCACATGAAGTACCTTACTGGCATTTAATAAATTATTCCCCTTTTTCAGTACCTTAACTTTTTTCCATTCTACAATCACCCCATATGTATGTTCACCTGGTGACTAATTTATCGCTGTGTTGTTCATGGTACTTAACCCTTGAGAATGCACACGGGGTAATTTTTTTCCAGAAATAAGAAAGATGGGCCTATTACACATTGAGTTTATTTCTGAAGAGCCCTGCAACTCACCTATTCTCAAGTAAACTCGTCTGGCACGTTTTTTGCTATATTTTAAACATTTCGGATATTTAAGTTAGTAATTATAAGTGTTCTGTTTCATTGTTGCGTGTGTGGAAATGTTTTATCCCGTGCACCTCTAACAATTTCTAGTAGGATTTTTATACCTTCTTGTGTTGTTTGCTTTATATGAAAGTAGAAGTGTTTAGAATGAAGAGATCTTTGACTGATGCTGAAATTACAACCATCTTGGAGGTTTCAGATGATGAAATAGTTGGCGTATCATTTTCATCAGATAAGGATCAGCAGAAAACAATGATCATGGTACCAACTCAGTAAAGAGCGCTGAAAGTGGTCAAGATGAAAATATGTCAGAAGATGATGGTTATTCAGTTTCAACAATAGCCTCTGAGGAGTCATTCCTTTGGCATTATGTCATCTTATAAAGTAAAATATGGCACAATCTGGTACAAAGAACAGCCAATTGGTGGAGGTAGAATGCCTGCTCAAAACATTTTGACAGTGAGACCTGCTCACATTGAATCTTTTTGTCAAGGGAGTTTTTTATGTTACAGTGTTTCGGTATAGGTCTAGATTTATTAAATTATTAAGTACCACTGAAAAAAAACAGTGTTCACTATGCAAATTAAATAAACTGCAAAAAATTTCCCTGCATGAGTCCTTGTGTAGTACTTACAGATGCGAGTTCTGAAGGGTTAAATCCCATGCCTCAACAGAACTCCTGTACATAGAACGCACACCATAAGTTGACAGCATTAAAGAACTACAACAACTTGCAGAGGAGTACAATCTATTTATCACAGTACATTGGCTGTGGTTCTTAGAAACCATTGGAGCAAAAAAGAAGTAAAATGTGAAATTTTGGTACTTAAATTCTTGACACACTCTCCAATAAATTATTATGTTATATTATTAAATTATAATATATAAATATTCTATTAAGACATGAAAGTTTCAAGATGGTTCAGAGAACAATCCAGAATCCCTTTCTCAATCCCTTTCCCTGACACTTTTCGTGCAAGTAATATTGTTACATTGTTTACTTAATGTATATTTATTCTTTTTCAGTTGTATGAAGAGCCAGCAAATATTCTACAGGTTCAGGCAAATACATTGGACACTGGGATAGCTTCACCTCATAGTTCTTCCTTACCAGCATCTCCAAATGTGTCGACTAACAACCAAGACGTCATAGACAGAATTTCATTACAAGCTATGCAATCACTTAAGCTGGATAATACATTAAATTTGAATGTTGATGATGCTATGAGTCAGGAAAGTGAAATATCACATCCAAAGACTTGCACATTTCCAGTAGATATTGGCCCATTACCAGCTTCATTAATACAGGGGACTTACTCGGTTAAATCTCCACCTTTAGAGGTTGTTAAAGAAGAATCTGTTTCACATAGTGATACATTATCAGAAAGCAACCTAATGCAGTCATTTGCCAGTGCAAGAAATGATGTTCTGGTATCAGCTACCACAAATATTGAAGCTACTGCTGATGTGAAAAATTCTTGTGTAACAAGAACACCTGTCAGACAGGAAGGAATGGAAGTTAAAAGCTGTGTTCCGCTAGTCACTTATAATAGCAGCGATGTTAAGAAAGACGGTGTCTGTGACGGTGATGCTCATTCAAGTGAATTAATGAAGTGTCAAAACACTGCTTTGAAAAGTGGATCAGTATTACAGGCAAGTTGTAGGGAAGATAAACCATCAAGAACTAGCAGTATAAAACAGAGTTTAGTTTTAACTGAAAGTGATAATGCTTCAAGTAACACTCAAGGTCAAAGACAGAGAAAGTTAGCTACAACAAGTCCACCGAACATATCATCACTAAAGAAATCTGATACAGTTCCTAATAGCTCAAAGAGTGCAAGTTCATAGGTGTATGTTGTGTATTTTTTATCATATGACCCAATTTGATAGTTCTAATCTTCCTGTAGTGTATCTCAAAACAGCTTCCTCCTATATTTATAGTTAAGAAACACAACTGTTTTTATCTTGATCTAAATCTACATCAGCGCTTCTGTATGCATAGTTTGCAAAAGTCAAACATGCATATTAATAATAAGTTTAACATTTATGAATATTTATGTTGGTGAGAACATGCGATACTTTGTTGTTTGATTTGTTTATATCTGTTTTACCTGTAGTATGTTATCTCTCATATTCCTCAGGCGCTAAAATTAAATTTTCCCCCTACAAAGTGTTTTATATGCAGTAAAATCCTGGTTTTATGTTCCCACTTTTAAGTAATTCCTTCTTTCAAGGAATAAAATCTGAAGTCACTGCATAAAATTTCACTGTCAAACACAATACTCCCTATACCTGCAGTACCTCTACAACAGGTAGAGAATTTAAAAACTGTGCTATTATTTTTTATTAAATTATTCGGGAAAACATTGTGAAGTGTATATTATATATAATCAATAAGAATATTCGTCTTCACACATTTTTTGTAAGTAAAAACTTACCAAAAGGTCGATCGTTTCGATGAGAGACTTCTCACCATCATCAGCTGTTCGTGTTGAAACACGACAGTTGAGAACAGCTGATGATGGTGAGAAGTCTCTCATCGAAACGATCGTCCTTTTGGTAAGTTTTTACTTACAGAAAAATGTGTGAAGACAAATATTCTTATTGATTACATGTGCTATTATTAGTTGAGGTTCCAGACCAACTACAACAAAAACATCCTAATGCTACGTTCACACTGAGGAATTTGTTGCAGGGATATGTGTGTGGGCACATGTATGGCAACCTGTTTGCAACAAGTTGCAAACCTATTGAACATATTCCTACTCCCCAGCATAAACAGTTGAATAAAATTCACCAGAAACAAGATTCTGCCACAAGTCCTTGGTTTTGTTCTGAGAGCGATAACATGGAACAGATCCCAGCGAGAATTCTCTTTCACATGTACTGTAGTGACATTCCTTGTGACAGATGACTGACGACCGGAATATATTACTATATGCTATGCTATATTGCTATATTCATGCTGTTTTATTTTACAAAATTGTTGATTTACTATGGAGTGCTCTAAACAGAATATAGGACAATCTAGAAGTGTTGTCCCTCACATTCTTAATACCTTCATAGAAAATTTGAATTTAGGCCTATAGGCACACTTTCTTCCTTGAAAAGGTTCTGTGTCTAATACCAAATAATGAAAAGTACATCCACATGTACTTAATGAGAAAATTGATGAAATAGGAGAGATATTAAAACAGCATCAGAATTGAATTAGGCATAGGCAGGATTCATGGCAGATAATATGTCCATATAGGTCTTAAAGAAAATTTTCTACGAAGGTGTCACATGAGTGGTAATGGAGGGTCAGCACTTCTAACACCTATTATAAACAGTTTGAGCTCAATAACATACAATTTTTACATCAGTTGTACTGTTATTTTGCGAGATTAAACAAACCCTTTCTACTACTGACTACATTTGATCCAACTTATCTGGTGTCACTGCATGACCTGCCGGGCAGCTTGACTCCTAGACTCCGGGCTCATAAAATAAGACGCTCTGCTAAAGAAAATTCAGCAAGTTTGAATTTACAAAACATTGTACAACTGAACACAACTTTAAAACTCAAATATCAATAGCCATTCTTACCGTAGAATTCATAATTCATTCAGTAGACTGCCCACATAAATATAAATCCCTACTTTTTAACGGCCGACTAACATAAGACCATGACCCTACAGCTCTCGAACACACTAGGGCCCCAGTATCAACATGTGAAAACAATGTTTGTTTGTTTGTTTTTAACACTTTGGCTTCGTAATTAGGGCCTGTATTCTCATTGTGTGCGGTCAACACATGTACCAGATTTACAGCTCCTTCACCATTCATCGCACTATAATGTAAAACATTTTGAATCTTTTGACACTGCCTGCATCTTACCATCTACATTTTTTACATTTGTGATAGTAAGATGTTAAGGGCCTGTATTACCACCTGCCGACAAATCCTCCAGATACGTTACTTCCAGATAGCTTAACTGGTGGAAGATGCCATGTAATACCACCGCTGAACTGCTACCGGCAAAAACGCAGTAAAAATTTGTAAAATGGTCCTTACCTCGCTGAGCAGAGAGGTGTGTTTGTTGTAGTTCGGTAGTCCTCCGCTAGGTGCGGCAGCTCGGATTTGTATTTGTACAATTAAATTACATAACATATCGTTTTAAGTGCATTAATCTATTTGTTCAATTCTATTTCATTCATATGTGAGCATAAAATGACAATTTTATGTAAATTAAATCTTCCGGCATCAGTTCTAAAATTCAGGTGGCAAAAAAAACTTTGGCGCACTGCCATCTTATTTCAACCAAGATTCCTAACTAGCAGTTGGAAGCTTGTCAGCCACTCCATCCTCCTGCTAGCTTATCTGGAAGTTGTCTTGCCAGACAGATTTTGTCAGGAGATCACAATACGCAATATTCTTGGCCAACTTCCAGATAGGTTCTCTATCTGGCAGATAAATATATCAGCAGTCAAGAAAACAGACAAAACTCAAGAATATATCAGCAGGTCGTCATACAGGCCCTAAGGTGTCCACTTTTGTCTTTCAAAATTAACTCAATCCTGGAGCCACTATTTTATCGTGCAATCACAGAGTCAACACAACAATAGCTTATGTCTGACTATGGGTAAGCCTGCCGACGAACAGTTTTCAGTTTGATCTATCTATCATTAAAAGTATGATTCCTGCTTTATTTATCTTTTCCAGGTTTCACCCATTGGAGACATGTTGAAAGAGGCAGAGTCCATGCACTGGAAACCCATTTAAATGTCCCCAGCGCTAGTAGTTTTGCCCGTGTGTTTTAACTTGAATGATATTTGCCAAGCATTCTACAATCGATCTCTGATATTTTTCATGTAGTTTGGACACCCCTGTGTGTATTTCTGTATTTTGAACTTTTATGAACAGTCGAGGAATGTCTTTGTTTCGTTAGTTTCAAGGTTCTGAAGGAGAAAAGGAAGTTTCTAAACCAACTTTTACTGGTGTTGTCAATCAATAAATTGAAACATAAAGAATACCGTAGGTCATACAGCTGAAAAAAAGGAAATGAGTAAGCTAAAAATTAAACAAAATATCTCAGAAAAGAGTAAATAAACTAAACATAAATAATCACTTAAAATGTCAACCACCTAATATTTATCCAAGATATTATATATATATATTTTTTTCACTCCAAGTAATCACAGCCTTGAATCTATAGAGAATGTAATCTATATATATAATGGGGCTGGGGGGTGCTCTAACACCCTCTGTACTCTCCAGACTTCGACCTAATCTCGAAGATGAAGGAGCTACTTCTCAGGATTCGCTTTTGTATAGTAGTGCTCCCTTCACAGTCCATGCTCTACTTCCAGACTGCACGGCATCAAGTGCATTATCAGGCTGGCCGACTTTGTGAAGAGTACTTCTCCCCCTATGCTCTCCTACTACTAAGGTGGAGCTTGACTGGATGTTGGATGTAGCGTCCCCTGACAGTGTTATGCATGGTTGCTATGACAACCATGACGATGCCTGCTTCATTCTGCCTATAGAGAGAGGTAGACAAGATTTTTACACTTGCTTCTTCCAGCATGAGAAGCAGGTGAGCTTGATTCATATTTTATTATTGCGTTCAGTGTCATGATGTGTTAAATATGAAACCTGCTTATGATATAGTGAGTGTTTTATTAGAAACACCATCTTTACATTGGAAAAACAAAGATATGAAGGAGGTTTTAAATTGTTTAAGCATGTGTGTATATATATATAATATAGCTCTTCACCTAACTTCCCAGCCACGAGCAATCTCTGAATACTACTACTGTGTTGTATTATATTGCAGGGTATATTTCACATGGTCTACTGAAATATGCAAAAGGCTGCATTAAGTGCAAAAAAGGAATTTCTTTGGATAAAGAATTTACAACAGGAGATCAATAGGATGAGAGAGAAAACCTACAGAGTTCATATATCAACACACTATTTCAGATGTAATCTCATCAGGAATTTAAAGTGCATTTTTAAGCTGTGGGAATCACACTACTACTTTTATGAACATTTTAGAAATCAAAGTCCTAGGAATGGGTGTAAATTTTGTGACAAGTCTTCTTGTGGTGTAAAGACAGTGGCAGTTGTTAAGAGAAATCTGCTACATTTTAAGAAACATTTTTGGAAATAACACTTTGTGCACAAACAAACACAAAATAGTGATATTTACGACATAATGGTTCTACAGTGTACTGCAAGACAGGTGGGTAGGCACAATTTTTCTTAGGATTTACTTATTTACGTAATTATTAAAATGCGTATTTGTTTATTTAATTAGCGTCTTCCTGGTATTTAGATATTTAGTTTAATTTCGCTGTAAAAGAACCTTCGTACAAATATAGGTGCTTATAAATGGAGTCTATTGGTTCTAAAGGATAATATAACATTAAATTTGGCTGTTTTCCGTGATTTTAAAATGAAAATGTCTCCAAAGCTTATTAAGTAAATATTCGTATTGGTTTAAGTATGAATGGAATTACATGAGGGATGATCACTGCGACTGGCGAAATAGCACGCTCGCTGTGACGACATGCCTTACTAAGAAGGCCTTTAAATTCCCGAAGGCCACTGTTCAGAGCAACCACGCCATGTCTGTACTGTGAGATGTATTCTCTTTGTTCGTTTTACAGTTATCGTTGACTTCTATCAAATACTCTCACTAAGAATACCGCCCACTCTACTCTATTCCCTTTGTTCAAACTGTCCACTAGCACAGAGGTGCCATCTGTTGAGTGGGAATGGGCAGCAGTCTCAGAAGCTACTTAATGAACCTATATAGCTGCAGAAATAAATTTGGTTTTCAAAGTCCTGATGACACAGTAACTTATTTTTGTGCTTGATAATGCAGGAATTAGGTCGGGAAATAACACAATTTACACTACCGCTAAACTAACTTAATTAAATGACGATAACGCTAATTTTTTAAGTAAAACTTCTTTAGCCGCGGTAGGGGTAAATCGAGAGCTTGTGTAACGCTCAAAATCGTCACGAAATTAGTGAGGTGTGACGGAACGGACTGCACAAAAAACAATCAACTCAATGATTAGGCTTATCCAAAACTGAAAAAGCCCAAAAATTAAAAATTAAAAAATCCAAAATTTAAAAAGTTAAAAAATCCAAAATTAAAATATACAAAAAATAAAAAATCAAAGATCCAACATTTAAATCTAAAATTTCAAAATCAAAAAATTCAAAGAACCAAAATTAATAAGTCCAAAATTTAAAAAATCTTAATATCCAAAATTTAAAACATAAATATCCAAAATTATAAAATTCTAAAATATAAAAGTAAAATCCAAAATAAAAAATTAAAAAATACAAAACTAAAAAAATTCAATGATCTAAAATGTAAAAAAATGTAAAAATCCAAAATTAAAGAATAAAAAGGTCAGAAATTTAAAAAATCCAAAATCTAAAAAGTCCAAAAACCCAATATTAAAAAGTCCAACAATCCAAAATTTGAAAAATCCAATAATCCAAAATTGAAAAAAAAAAAAAAAGTTTCACTTCTGCCGCATGGCGTTCCACACACACTTTGTTTTAATAAGTATTAAAACTAATTGTTTCACTTTAATACATTTTCGTGAAAATCAGCTTTAAATTTTAATTCATACGATTTGCAAGATACTTTCTACAATATATACTTTTTTTTAATTTGAAATTTTTACATGTAAAACATTTCGGATGGTAAGCCAATGAACATCTGAATGAATCAGTCTTGTACAGTGTACACACTCTAATTAACGATTTTACTTATTTCACTCTCAAAATAATTATTACAACCATAGACGGCACATATCATGCCACCTACATAACCGGACATTTTCTTTAGGCCTATGTTGTATTTATTATTTTACTCAGGGGTGCCCACCCCCAAAACTTCATTGCTCACCCCACAAACTTCATTGCTCACCCCCAACCCAATTGCCTGTCGACAAGGGCGCCCATATGATAATTTCTAGGGGGGCAATTTTTTTAATTAATTTATTTTTTGTCGCTTTAACTTCTTGGGCCACATTGTATTTTATATTAATAATATAATAAGTAGCCAGAAAATAATTGCGGGGAGGGTCGGAAGTGCCGGGGGGGTTTGGAATACCCCCCAAAAAAGGGGTCGGGGGTCCATCCCAGAAAATTTTTAAATGTTGAATTAATGAAAATCACATTTTACGCTATTTTAGCATTCAAAAACTAGTTAAGAAATTTGTTTACCATACTCTAAGACATGCCAATGTAAACAAGAAAATGTTACCTAAGTCGGATGTCCACCCCGGGAAATTTTTAAATATTGAACTAATGAAAATCACATTTTACGCTATTTTAGCACTGAAAACTAGTTATGAAATTTGTTTACCATACTCTAAGACATTTCAATGTACATAAGAAATCATTACCTAGGTGGGGGGTCCAGCCCCGGAAATTTTTAAAATATTGAATTAATGAAAATCACATTTTACGCTATTTTAGCACTAAAAACTAGTTAGGAAATTTGTTTACCATACTCTAAGACATGCCAATGTAAACAAGAAAATGTTACCTAAGTCGGGTGTCCACCCCCGGGAAATTTTTAAATGTTGAACTAATGAAAATCATATTTTACGCTATTTTAGCACTGAAAAACTAGTTAGCAAATTTGTTTACTATACTCTAAGACATGGCAACTTATAAACATGAAATTGTTACCTAAATTATAATACTTATTACTATTTATAAGAAAAGTTAAATAGCACATGGAACAGTGGACATAATAGGCCTACTCATTGTGTTATGAAAAGAAAATAACTGCTATATCATATTTGACACACCAACAAATCTTGTTTAATTAAATAAATATATTTTTTAAATACAAATATAGAATTTTAGGTTTTGACTCTTGGGGGTCTGAACCCCCCCTTTCCTAATCCACTGTGGATTCTGCTTCCATGTTGTCGATTTGGTAAAACTTCTGTAATTAAAATAATTGTCTTAAAAGAAAAACACCTGACGATAATAATTAATAATATACATTTTTTTCCTTGCGCCCCCCCCCCGGGTACGCCCATGGCTGTCGAAATTCTTCATCTTTATCTTTATAAAGAATTAAAAGAGACCTTTTGAAATTATAGAACTTGACCGTTTTTATTTTTAACATATAAAACTCTAATTTTGCAACAATTTTCAACCCCCGGCCAGAAAATTCATAACACGATAATATTTCCCCCCCCCCCCCCAGAAATTTCAATGACGCAGTCTGCGTCTTAACCCCCCCCACGTGGGCACCCTGTTTTACTAGAATTTGTATTATATTTTCGTACACAAAACACAACAGACAAATGTTAACTATATCAGCTGACGAGTAACTGCCCATTCCTGCTCACTGGCGGCGCTAGTAGTAGCGTGTCCCGGAAAAAGACAGGGAGTGGACGGTATTACTTATTGAGAGTATTTGCTTCTATGCTTCTTTTGTTGTTTGTTGTTACTTTCGCCATTTGCCAGTTTGTCATGGGTGACAATTTGTTTGTATCGAGGGCTTTTCGATGAAAAGCCATTACAATATTTAAGATGTTGACTGTTTTATAGTGTTTTATCTACTGTGAGATAATTTCCTCTTATGTGAAGTACAATTACAGTTCCTTATGCTTGTCCATCAAGCGTGGTTTTTGAAGGAATAGTAAAAAAATTCTGACGTCAGCTAAATAATCACGATGGGTGTGTATTAATCATCTTATCTGTAACTCAGTTGGAATTAATGGAGTGCATTGATAAGACATACTAACTTGTAAAGAAGATTTGGTACAGTAGTAGTAATGATGCCTAAACGAGACTTTATTGAAAATGAGAGTGGTACTCCTATGATCGCTCTAAGGCAGAGACCAAACAATTATTCTCGTGATAGCTTAGCCAGATTCTCTGAGAATTCCTTACATTCAATTCATTCAGTTTATTTGGGACGTCGTGGTAACGGTGGTGAGTTTATAGGTTAAGATGCTGGTTGACTTATACATATTGTATTCTGAATTTCAGAGTTATTTTTAAGTTAACTGTGAAAGGAACAGTGAAATCTGTGCCATTAATTAAGCCAGTTCTTGGATAAACTTTGGTATAAGTCCCTCGAAAATTTTCTAAGTCCGAAAGTTCACGTTGATATGCTATGAACTGCGAAGATTCCCGAAGTGCCGAGACTAGGAATGGAGGCAACATCTGAAGTCACTGCTGCCAATATATACACCAAAACCCCAGACGTGTTCTGCAGATGGGATCAAGTCCCAAATTGTGAAAATCGTAAATGTGACTGGTGTTCATACGAACAATATCGAGTCACGTTGGCGATCTCTCCGTGCACGCCTAGCCAGGGGCAGTATCAGACGCGAACAGGTAGATACCGGTACCCATTTGGTAGAATACTTGTGGCGTCTGGACTGTAAGCACCGACTAGCAGATCCGTTTCAGGAAATGAAGAAGATATCAGGACTGTTTATCCTGTAGACTAGAGTTTAAAGTTAAGTAGGTTTAGCGCCTTTACTTGTAAATAAATTATTAATATTGTAAATATTGTACTAGTGTTTGAGGTATTGTAGGCCTACTAATTTTAGAATTGCATACATTCATTTCCATCACAAATAGATCAAACAAACATTTCGGTACATTTAATTTAAGCTGCAGTTTCACTTGTAGCGTTACGAAACTGCGCATTAGAGTCAGTGTCTTCACGTTGGAAATTGGCAGCGTGACCTAGGGTACACAATTCCAGCGTAGGCCTTAAAAATTCTGAACAACAAGAAAAACGCAGGAAACGGCAACTTTTTTTTAAGGGACCTATTCCAAAGTTGAGTCCAGTTCTTTCCCCTCAGAAACACGCTAATATCGTGGTTTTGCTGCATGTTTTTTTGAGAATTGAATTGATTATTTCATTCCCTAGGCTAGTGATATAATCTTCAGTACCACAGGCAGATTTTAATGCATACTCTTTTATGCATTAACTGGTCCACAGTCATAGGACTAGTTAGGCTGGTTGACTACCACATACTGTAAGTTAACTAGTGCATCCTGAGGGTTGGTACGGTAACATATATTTGAGAGAGTGCTCAATTTGGGTTTACGGCGATGGCATACCACTCTACATTCTGTGATATTTTCATTTTAAAAACATATAGTACGTTTACATGCAGGATTCAGATCGATCTGAGTCCGATCCCCGTACTGAGATCGTCATGTAAACGCGAACTCAGTCCGGAATGAATTTTTTATCCGGTCCTCTGCAAATGGAGGAACGGATCGGATTCAAGTCGAGTTCAATTCCATGTAAACGCCAGCGAACTCAATCCTGGTGCGCGCGCATACACTCGCACGTCATTCGTCATTTGTTCGGTCAGCTGATCATCAGTTTAATAAAAAATATTCACTCACACTGTAATATTAATATTGTTATGTTACTCTTTTATAGTCCTATTCATTTCATAATAGGCTGACGTAGCTTTTTTAACTCTATTTAGTACCTCATGTTCTATTCTCCCATCACTACTTATTATTGTGCCAAGGTATTGAAAAATTTCAATCTTCTCCAGTGTTTTTCCATCACATACAATATCAAGTTCTTCATAGGATCTATCTTGTTTTGAGACCCACATTACCTTACTTTTTTCTGTATTCACTACCATTCCTTTCCTTTCTAGTTCTTCGTACCATTCCACTACTGCCTGTTGAAGTCTTTCTGGTGTACCTGCCACCAATACAATATCATCTGCATATAACAGTGTTTGTAGGAATAACTTACTGGTCTCAACTTCCACATACCCATCTTATTTCTATGGGTTCTTCTTTTGCATATTTTGGTTATTTCATCTAGAAAAACATTAAACAACAAGGGACTCAAACTGTCCCCTTGTTTTATTCCTCTTTCCATCACGAATTCCCCTGACACTTCACCGTCTATATGTACCATTCCTACTGGTTGTTCATACACACTCTTAATTGCATTTATTAATCTTATTGGTACTTTCTTGGCTACCAACGCTTCCCATATGTATTTTCTTGGCACAGAGTCAAATGCAGCTTGAAGGTCTAGAAATGCAAGATAAATATCCTGATTTTTAGCTATACTCTTCTCTATTATTGTTCTTAATGTATATATATGGTCCTGGGTTTGGCGTTCTGGCCTAAAAGCCGCTTGTTCTTCCTCCATATCCTCCTCCACTATCATCCTCAGTCTCCTTTCTAGCACCCGTGTATAGATTTTATATGCGACTGATGAGAGGCAGATAGCCCTATAGTTATTACATTCATAGCTGTTCCCTTTCTTATGCAGTGGTATAACCAGGTTCTTCTTCCATTCTTCTGGTATACTATATTCCATCCAGCTTTTCTTGAACAGCTTGGTGAGTTGCTGCGCCAATTCCTTTCCCCCGTATTTAATTAATTCTGGTGCTACTCCATCTGGTCCTGCTGATTTTCCTATTTTAACTCGGTCAATTGCTATCTGCACCTCTATTTCATCTATTTCTCCTTCCACTTCCTGGTTCCATATATCTTCATATGGTCCGTATTCGATTCCTTCCTCTCCTTGTTGGCTTTCCATTTCCTTAAATTTATCTTCATAGTGTTTTCTCCACGCTTCTAATACCTCTTTCTTCTCCGAGATAAGTCTGTTCCCATCTTTAATTATTCTTGTTTGCTTACCATATTTTCCTCTTATCCTCTTCATTGTTTTCCAAAATTCCTTTGTATTCTTTTCTTTAGCTTTGGCTTCTATCATATTACCAAATTCCTCCCATGACTTGTTTTTAGCTTCTTTCACTACTAATTTAGCTTCTTTTCTCCTCTCTATATATTCTTTTCTATTTTCTTCTGTCGGGAATCCTAAATACCTTTTCCAAGCTACCTTCTTATTCTTTACTTTTTCTTTCACTTCTTCTGTCCACCAGTTTGTTCTTTTCTTTCTTGTATTTACTACAGTTTTCCCACATACTTCTTCTGCTGACTCTATCAGCACTGATTTTAAATTATCCCACATTTCATTAATATTCATATTTCCATTTATTCTTGCTTGTAATTTTTCTTTCACTTTTCTAGTATAAGTTATTCATTCTTCTTTTCTTCATTTTGAAGTTCTCTTATCCTGATCATTTCAAACTTCTTGGTTTTCAATTTAGTTGGTCTCTTAAATCTAGTATCAGCAGTCTATGATCTGTAGACAATTCCGCTCCACGAATTACTTTCACATCCATGATGCTATTCCGTATGCCCTGGGGGTATATGAAGTAGTCTATCACACTCTTAGCATCTGTACCTTCCGATTCATACGTAATCTTGTGTACTTTTTTATGCGGGAAAAATGAATTGCCGAGCAGCAACTGGTTTTGTATACAGAATTCTATCAAACGTCTACCGTTCTCATTCAGGGTCCTCTCCCCTCCATGCTTACCCATACTTCCATGTGCCATTCTTTTATCATGGCCTATTCTGCCGTTAAGATCTCCACTTATTAGTACACACCTTTCTTTTGTTATCTCTTTATCCGTTGCATTCTGAAGTTGTACATAGAATTCTTCTTTATCAAGTATATCAGAGTCGTCAGTTGGGGCATACACTTGAATAAGGGACAGTTTTATTTCTAGGTCTAGATTAATAACCATTATTCTTGAATTAATTGGTTCCCATCCGCTTACTTAAGATTCAAGTTGCTCACTAGTAATTACACCTACTCCTTCCTTTGCCCTGCTATCCATTCCAACTCCTGAATATCTCAATGTATACCCATTCTGTAATCTTCTCATTCCACTTCCTTTCCTCTTCACCTCACTCAATCCCAATATCTCCAATTTATGGTTCTTCATTTCTTGCACTATTTCTACTTCTTTTCCGTTTATTGTCTTTATGTTCCATGTCCCAAATCTCAATTTCCTTTTACGTTGCCAAGGTCGTCTCAATGTGGATCCGTCCTGTCCGAGGCTACAATTTTGTCTCTGAATCGTATTCATCCTTGCCATTTTTAAGGTGACTAGAAATTATTAATAGAACCCACACGTTTTAATATTTTTAATCATGGAATAAACACGGCAATTGTTTACACAGGTTAGCCACACAAATAGCCATACATAACCAAGTTAGCCAATAGTGCAACAAATCTCAATACACTCCAAGAACTTTCCATGTAAACGGGGAACATATTGAGTTGGGATCGGATTCAGATAGATTTCAATCCCGCATGTAAAGTGGTAATTGAAAGGACCCAAATACAGTGGCGTAGGAAGGGGGGTGTGGGGGATGTGGGCCGCCCCGGGTGCCATCACACGGGGGGTGACAAAATAAAAATGTGTCTTTGTAAGTAAAAAATCGCTCAAGGGAATTTAAAGAAATAGTAATAATATTTAAAACAATTATATAAGCTTAACAACTTTTAACAAGTCAACATGCATATTGAAACTTCTTTTAGTTTTAAATAAAGTTAACAAAGGTATTAAAACGCGGCTGAACTGGCCGCTGTGTAGATACGAACAATAATATTATGGTTAGAGGGAGGTATTTATTTCTGCCGATGCTTGTCTCTGCAGTTTTATTAATTTAATTGAGACTTCAACAATTGGAGATATTATTTATCACTCAAGCCGCAACCAATTCTCGTTGCGGCAGCCATGACTTTGACGAAAATAAACTTCGAATGTGAGTTTACTCCGAATTCTCCGGCCATCTAGATTTTGAACTGGGATGTGCGCAAATTTAAGAATACATTATTGATAATACAGTTCCGTAAAATAGTTACATTACTTGTTTATGAAATTTATTATGATCAACCTATAAAATAAAGATGTATAATTCACATACCTTCCTCTGCCCAAATAAAAGTTAGCCTCCCCTTAAAAATAAGAGAAAGTTGTCGCCAATCTTCGTGTCACATCCCCAAAATACAAACCCAAATACAAAATTGTGTTTTCGTACGATTTTCCACAGAGGCGTAACGAGGGGGGGGGTTGGGGGTTTGAACCCCCCCCATTGATTAAAAAAAAGGAAAATTGTACAATTTTCCTTAAGTCTGCTTATAAATTACTTAATACGAGTATAAAGCGTGGGAAGCTTAAAACTCGTTACTGTGCATCTTAATTTTTTAAATTTTTCGGGGGAGGACCCCCGAGCCCCAATACCCCCCAGACCTCCCGGATGTTATAACCCCCCCATATGGTCGGCCTGGTTACGCCTATGATTTTCGAGAAAACTTTCTTTATGTAAAAATAAGGAAAACTTGTCTCCAATCTTCTGTTCACATCTTGAAAGGTACCTGACATAAATACAAAATTTTAACCTTTTATCAAAATTCATCTTTCCAAAATTCGAGATTTCGCTTGGAAAACAAAATATAAAAATACAAAAAAAAACTCAAAAAATAAAAATTTCCACACAATTTCGGGAGTGTACTTTGGTCTAGATGTTCGCTTTATTAACGGTAACACCCACAATCTGTCACTCAAGAAAGCAATGTATATAACGCACTTTAGAATAATAATAATAGTAATATTATTATAATATAACAGTACAATGTACAATGTGCAGCATAATGTGTTTGATCTGTATGTCTTTCCTTAATCCTAACAAAATTGGCTGAATTAGGTTAACTCTGTCTTATATGCACCATTGTTAGCAGTGGTTACAACATGGCGACAACATGGTAACTCGAATCGCTTTATGGATGGTTGATTCATGGTATGCCATGATTTCGGAGCTTTGTTTTGTTATTATATAACAAAGTAATCATTACTAATTTTGCATAATCCGTTGAGTTTACGAGTTACATCAGATAAATTCGTTGCAGCTGCATCTATCGATAAACTCTTATGGCCGAGTGCACCATTCTCCGGTTTTCTCAGCCGTTTCGTTACCGCGGTAAACGTAATACCGGGGTATTCTCAAAATCTCTGTGCGCCATTGCGAAAATACCGCGGTTTGCTAATGCTTGGAAATATTGCGGTTACTCTGCTCCGAATCCATTTTTCCATTGATGGTTTCTTCGATGGCCGCTAGGTTCTCTCACTCTCTCTTTCTCTCTGCACGTCTGCCAGTCACGGTGGCTCCCTAGTAGGCTATCGGTTTTCCAAATTCAATGTATTTGTTGCCTTATTATTCAATAAAAAGATGTTCATAAGGATAAAAGGGACTATTATATTGCGTACATATGTCGTCTGAATTCCAACTTTGAATTCAAGCACCATAGATACTGTACCAAACGTGAAATGAGTTGCATTCGCTCTGGTTGAGGTGAGAAAGGAAGCTCATTTCAATCGATGTTACAGCACAGTATTTGCAAAGATATGTACCATCGTTCATTCTTCAAATAGATCCCACCTGTCTGTACATATAAATAAAATAACATTGATGTTTTAAAGAATAATTCTCACACGTTTGCAATCCAAGGCAAAGCAACACCACGAAATCTCTGCTCTGAGTTCGACATATCCTCGCTTTTATTCCCGTATGACTAGTAGAAATTTTAGGTGCAAAATCATGTGCATAGCCATGAAAGGGCTGTTATAATTATGTTCGTGTACGTGTAGGTATGATAAATTGATTTACATACCCTATATACCGATACACAAGCTATATCGTGATGCATGCAGCCATAATTTAGCCTAGGACCACTGGTTTTCCATATTTCATTTATTTGTTGCCTTTTTGTTCAGTAATAAAAGTTTATAAGGATAAAATGGAATATTATATTGCATATATATGTCGTCTGAATTCAAACTGATTTCAAACACCATAAATACTGTACTAATCATACTAATCGTGGTTACGCCCACTAGCCTACTCGATGGACCTGGTTTGGTTGAGGCAAGAAAGAAAAGTCATTTCAATCGATGTTACAGCACAGTATTTGCAAAGATATGCACCATCGTTCATTCTTCAAATAGACCCCACCTGTCTCTCATTATTCTTTATGTTTAATTAGCTTTTGGCCTAGATATCGTAAATATGATACATTACGCTGATCTCCATCTTGGAAAGAAAACAGCGGTTTTCTCACTTTACAGCTCCTTCACGGCCGGTTTGCATCTTACCGCGATAAAAGTCAAAACCGAGCACGGTGCAACGAAAGTATGACATTACCGGGGTAAACTAAGCAACTTTACCGCGGTATTCTGAATACCGAGGTTGGTGCACTCGGCCATAAAACTCTCATGGGATTACCTTTGAGTAACTTATCCAAAAAATAACACTTGGTACTGTTCCATCTTTTCATAATTTAAATGGGGGGGGGGGTGACAAGAAATTTTCCGCACCGGGTACCACCTAAGCTTGCTACGCCACTGCCCAAATATGATATGTTAGATGGATATAGCCTATGTAAGTGTTCATGAACCACAGATTATTGTCTCTGTTGGACATTACATTTTTCTCCTATAATATTTTCTCATGATATGTTAGTTTTTAGAACCTATACATTCTATTTATAAGCAAGCACCTTATATCTGTATGAAGGTACTAATAGCCTATAGGCCTAAGTAAAATTGTGAAGAAATAGACACAAAGTTAACTAAAAATGGTGTTGAAAACTGTTGTCAAAACAAGAATCTCCATGTGCTGGCCGATGTTCTATTGTTGGGCAATCGGTTACTTGGTGATAATTCCATACTGGAAACCTAACTGTAAAAACTGGTCTCCGTAATTCACTTGTGATTGAGGCTGAGCTATCTACTGGATATAGAACTTTTTATCTGCCCTGGATTTCCTTCCTGTTTTTCTGTTTTGGGGCTTTGCTCCCAAGCGCAGCCCCTAGACCCCCTTTCTGCTTTCCACCAGACCCCCTTCACTGGGAATTTCAAGAACGGCATCTTTGTATCAGCCTTGGATTCCTTTCCTGTTTTTCTTTGTTGGGGCTTTGCTCCTGAACCCCCTTCCAAGCTTTCAGCAGACCCCCTTTCCCCCTTTCCAAGCTTTCAGCAGACCCCCTTCCCCCCTTTCCAAGCTTTCAGCAGACCCCCTTCCTCCCCTTCCAAGCTTTCAGCAGACCCCCTTCACACCAGGAGCTTTGAATGCGATACTAATTATAAATAGAAGTGGGGGACCTAACCACATAACTTGGAGAGCATGCATATATAGAACTATTGGCAGCACTGGGTAAGCCTTTGCGGGAAGGGCCAGTGAGATGCAAAATCGTTAAACGTAATGTTCTCCAACAAGTTATATGGTTTTGTAGGATCTGAGGCAACGCCTTTGAAGATGGAGGCAGCGTTGGCCTCCGAAACGTCGGGTTTAATTGACGCAACCACCTGGCTGACTGCCCGAGAAAACTTAATGGTTTTGTTCCCCCATTACTGTTTGTAATAAATACTGGTACCATACTTGATAACTTTATTAAGATATTAATAAGAAGAGGTCTGGGGGAAGCAACCGAATCCACAAAACAGAAACATGGGAAGAGGGTTTGGGGCCAACATCATGGGGTTCACCCCTAACATAGAATCATAAGAAGTTTTTGTACTCGGATGAAGCCTCCAGCAGTTAAATACAGGACTTACCCCTGGTGTAGTTTGGTGCAAAGCCCCAACATAGAAGTACAGGAAGTATTTGAACCTATGTTTATAGTTCCTGAATGCCGCCATTGCTCTTAACCATGTTGTGTTTATTGCAGGGAGTCAATGTCAGGATTGTATGACCAGGATTCCATATGCCACCCTCATTGCAACTATTATGTGCATCGTAGGAGTTGGTGTATTTTGTGGCACAATGTATCGCGGAGCCACATTGAGTGCACTGATGTTTGATGAAGTATTTCACATGAGACTGGGATGGTAAGTTTAAATAAATACAGTAATAATATTTTAGGTCCTGATGGGTGTAGGAGTGCAAAAATTAAATATTCAATTAAATAGTTTGCTCCCAAAACAAGTTTAGGCTTATTCCATTTTGTAATATTTTCAAGAGAGCTGTCCAGAAAATAATTCCTTCATTATAGCATTATTGGTTGAGGCATTGTATCCAATGCAATGAATAAAATTTGTCTTAAAATTCTAGAAATATTTGTCTTAAAAGATTAATTAGACCTACCCTTACTAAGTTGCTCCTTTCAGAATTGTAGGCCTATATTATTAAATTAGATCAGCTACACAAACATTGATTGTTACATTCCATTCCATAACAAATAAATTCAACACTCATTGGCACAACCATAGGGCTAATGCAGGAAGAAACACACACTCCCATTTTTCAGCAGCTACAGATTTCAACTATAGTTGGAATTATCATCTCACCCATTTCATAAAACATGGGAATTTTTTCCTCAAAGAGAGAAGTTATAAAATTATTGTTATTGGGTGGTCAAAAATAAGTTTAAAACCTCAAATTCTCTGAATATTAAGGATTTAGGTGTATCTGAAGTGGTATCATGTGTAAAATCTATCGATTTACTTATTTATTACATTGAGTTACTTTTTTGCTATTTTTAGCATGATGTTAACACTCTTTAATACCAAGTAGTCAAGAGTAATCAGCTATGTCCATTTTCATTTGAGGAAATATACATCTTAAGGTGCATCATTAAAATCAGTGTCCAAATTATGTCCCACCCGTAATAGATTATGAAAATTGGTTTAAAATATTTAAAATCAATTTGAAATAATGCTTTGCATGTAGTGTGGAGGGGAAGGCATTGTAAATTTTACAGAATGTGAAGAACCAATTCTAGTTTATTATTTATGATATGTAATAAACAAAAATGGTTTTTTATAATTTGCTAGAATGTCCCACCCGTAGTTACAAAATGGCTGGTCTGCAACTATATACTGGTTATACCATGAAGAACTCCATGGTGCTACATACCTGAAGAGACAAGGCATACCACCCGACCACTGCAACTTCTACCATAGGCAGATGGCAGTATTGGGAGGCTTGTGGTCAGCGTGCTGACACCCATGGCCGTTAATTATGGTTTCTGTGACCGGAGCTGCTACTTCTCTATCAAGTAGCTTCTCAGTTTGCATCATGAGGCTGAGTACACCCTGTTCCAGTCCTCCCTACCTCAGAAAAATCTGAGGAGGTACCAGGGATCGAATCTGGGCCTATGGATCCGTAGCCAGCAACGCTAACCACGCAGACAGTCACCACTATACAACAGTTCTCTGATATACAGTTAGTCCCACGCAAGATTTGGCCAACGACGCGAGTTCCTGCGGCATGGCGGGCACAGCTCCAACTCCCAAGCGATCGGGTGAAATATCTACGCTAATAAAGCTGCGATTGGTTTAATGATTCAGGTTCTTACATTTACGGTTAAAATTACCATGAAAATAAACATGTACCTCATTACAAGAGATGTTTGAAATGTTCTCCTCTTGCATCCACACAATACTGGCACCTTTTTAGGAAATTTTCTTTCACGCGCATAAGTTCAGCTTCTAAGATAAAGTTAATTTCTCTTGTGATATTGTCTTTAAGTTCTTCTAATGTATGGGAAGTTGACCTATACACTTTATTTTTCAAGTTTCCCCATTAATAATATTCATATACTGTTAGAAGAACTTTGTTGATATCACATAGGCCTATCACATGAGAAATTATTATTATTATTATTATTATTATTAATTATTATTGTTATTATTATATCATTATTATCATTATTTACAGTAAAAGCAATGTGCATAAAGATCGGGCCTTATGCCTTCCATTCTACATACCTGTTAGTGTTATAAAATGGATTAAACGAAAATAATTGTCTCTATAATTTACTTTTTTCTGAGCTAGCTTTTTACATGTATATGCAAGACAGTTTGTGCAACATATTTTGCACCATTTATTTTAAATTGTTTTTATAAAAGCCTGAAGGTTTTTGTAGGAAAATAAGTGTTTATTCCTCTACAAAAAGTGTGGATGACATTTTAAAAAAATACAGCCTGTTCCTTCTTCTAAAATATGATTCCAGGATATAAAAAGGGGCAAAGGTGTCCATGTAGAACATTCTGGCCTAATGCTCTCGCTATAGACTCTTCAACTCTCAACTGTTGTAAGCATAGCCTATAGTCACATCATAGTTAACTTCAGATGTTCCGTGCCCAAACTTCTAGCTCTATTTATAATGTAAAATAATTAGTAATAGTCGTAGTAAAACAAACTATAATAACACCTTTGGATAAAATTTTAAATTGCCTCTGCAGAGTTCTGACATGTATACATTTTCACTACAGTTGGTAAGAAACATAGATGCTGAAGAAACTCCCTAAAGGATTTTTAACATACTTCAAAGAAAATTGATGATTCGTGTACTCTGTTTCTCTATTGTATCTTAAACTTGATGATTCGTCTACTCTGTTTCCCTATTGTATCTTTTTCTCCTTTCATCTTACCCTCACTTGCTCTCTTCTCTCCTTGTCTCTTTCCCTCCTCTTCTACTCTTGTACCTTTGTCTTTCACTTCTCTCTTACTGGTGTTCAAGTAAATGAGACTTTAATCACATCTGTTGAGCATTGTGATATGAATAGATTTGTTTATAAAAGCTGATCCACCACCCAGTCAATCAGTTGCAAGCTATGAATGTCTGCATAGCCAGTCGGCTATAAATTCATGCCGAACTGCAGCTGCTACATCAGTTGCCACCGAGATGTAGAAACAAGTCAACTTCACTGGAGACCTCACTGCTAATAATGCCGGCTGTAGGTGCAGCCAAAACGTACTGGCCCATATCCAATGGGCCTGGAAAATCTTAAACATATGGACACCAGCCGTGAAAGCTTACATCTTTTTACATGTTTATAGAACAGTTGCTTGATGAAGTGTTAAGTGAATTTTGGGTATTTTGTGTGAGGCTTGTTTCATCTGTTACAGGTTGGAAGCTGTGCAGTTGATATTTGTGATAGTTGGAGCAAGTATGGGTGCTCTGGGCTTGATGATCTTATTTGTTGGTTGCTTGGCAACTGGGGCAACAAGACATAAGGTGTATCGAGCATGGCGTGCAAGAGTTGGGGGTCGAATCTCATGTGCAGTTGTAAGTGGACCTCAGATAATCCAGATCTTCAGCCTTGTCTTCTTTTCCTGCACAGTACTACAGTTCAATTTTGCCATGGCTGTTGCTGTCTACCATTGTTCAATCTGCATTCTTCTTTTTCTCTTTGTTGATCTTCTTTTAATGTGCTTGACTTCATAGATTCTTAAACTCCTTCCACCCAAATCTTGCTCAGTCCTTTTTGTTTCTTGTGGATATCCATTCCCATTGATACCCACTAATTTTGATACATTTTCTTCTCTTTTCATAGTTCATATTCTTTCGACATAACCAGAGCAGCATAATTTTTCTTTTGTTTAGATAACTGTGCACTCTACAGTTTCATTTATTTGATATAGCCTATAAGTATTTCATAATTGGGTTTTCATCATTGTCATTTTTTAAAATTAAAATATAACTTAGATTATATATATTGCTTATAAATCTATACACTAACAATGGTAGACCATCATAATATCTTCATGTCTGGATTATTTATCCAGAGAGAGTGATGTTATGACAGGTCTATAATAATTCATTATGAACTTTTTGTCAACACCAGGAAAACCTCATCATACTTTTATTATATTGGTGACTTGTTAATTTTACATGAACAGTGCTGCATGCAAAAATCTTTTTCTTCGTACAGACAGTTACAAGAGGGATGTTCTGAAAATGTATTTGGTAACATCTTCCTAATCAACAAAATTTACGAAGTGATGATAAGTTCTGTTTTGTTAATCTTTACAGCAAGGCATTTTTCTGAGCCCAGTGTACACATTAAACTTTACTTTTTCTGTAATGGATGGAGCATCTTAAATCATATAAGTTTATCCAGTAAATGTTTAATAAAACAGTAATTTCTTTTAATTAAATAAAACTTGTGGGCCTATTTACGGGTACTATCTTTATATCTTCTATAGCAGCATTGGCCTATTATATTTTGTGTATCAGACGAAAAGATAAAGAAGCTCTACTAATCATTGTATTTATAGAAAGATCAAATTATTAATTTCATCAGGTACTAATGCACTTGGAAGACTGATCAGCATTGTTTTCCTTCAGTAAATAGCTTAACCAGATTATGAATATTAAACCTACTGCATTGTTATAAAATTTGTGTTCCGACATCAAGCATGTCTGATTCTTCACTTACTTTAGCCTCATAATATAATTATAGTGTTCTGCAGATTTAAAAAAAATAGAAAACAATCTCATTTCGATGTGGAGTGTTTTGTCCTATTCATAATTGAGATTCAAAGTTGGACTGAATACAACTATTCTGAAAGTGTGTTATGAAAACATAAGGAAGTGGAGATTTTATACACGGAACTTCACTACTAAAGTTATAAAACTGACCTGGACAGTTGTTTCAAAAAATTCATTCTCATCCTCAACATACTCAACTGCCTGCTGTGTGATCCGAGTAACCTCACATGGATGTCCTATGAACTTCTTAATTAGATCATCTTCCATTGCCCAGCAGGCAGTTACAGTATAGGGTGCGGGATTTATCGTTTCTTATTTTCAAAACCATATAGGCCCTAACACATATATTTAAGCAAAAAAATCAGCTACATTGAGTATTTTTTAAGTGTCTTACAGTCTTAGATTTGCTATTTTGGTCTTAATGAATATGATGTCCTTGAGATGCCCTCCATTAACTTCAACACATTGCTGCAATCACCCTCGTATACTGGCCATTATGCGATGTTTGGTGTCTTGTGTAACATTTGTAATTTCTTGCTGAATAGTATTTTTAAGATTGTTAATGTCAGGGACGGCATGAGCATAAACTTTAGACTACAAATAGCCCCAAGGAAAAAAAGTCTGGTGCAGTAAGGACATGAGATTTGAAGGGCCACTGAATATCACCAAACTGGAGAGAACTGGACCGGGGAAGGCAGCATGTAGCATGTTCATTGAAAGACATGCAGTATGTGCTGCAGCACCATCCTGTTGAAACCACAATCTCTCAATGTCCCAGTTACGATGTTTCAGCTTGGGTAGGAAGAAAGTTTGCAGCTGAGTTGATGGTCACCATTATCACCCTCGAAGAAATAAAGACCAATAATATGCTGCGCTGCAGTGGCACACCACGTCACAACCTTAGGACTGTGAAGTGGTCGCTCGTGGATTTGGAGGCGCCTAGTATTGAAAGTTTTGTTTGTTTACAGAGCCATTCAGACAGAAAATTGCTTTGTCATGACTAGGTGGTTCTCAAATTCATGGTAATTGCAATAAAGCTGCAAAATCTGTTGGCAACAATGGTTGTGCAGCACTTTGTTTACAGCTGTTAATTCCTTGCTTTTTATAGAGATGAAAATGCTAATCAGAATGCACAATTCTTCTCACACTTCTCCCCCAAATTCAGATGTCGGGAATGCGTATGCACTGAACAACGTGAACTCCTCTCCACAGCAGCTCTCATGCATTCAATATTCTCAGGTGATCGCACTATCTTGCAACGAATATGAGATTTATCTTGAATGGATCCAGTCTCATGCCACTGATGCAGCCATCTTGTTTTTCTTGAAGGAGCATCTTCACATTGTTTATTGTCCCCAAATATGCTCCGAAACTTGTGCTGAACAGACACAATCGACGTACTTGAAACATATTGTTCCACAAAGAAAATATGCTGTTGCACAGACTGACGTTCCATTGCTCACTGAATCCAAGACCACCCTAGACCCAACCACCATGCCCAGAGTTTCCCTCTGTCAATCATCCCACACAGTGTTACCAATTGAAAATAGGAAACATTAAATGCAGCACTCTGTATGTTGAGAAGGAGAATGAATTTTTCAAACAGTTGTCCAGTGAAGTTCTGTGTATAAAATCTCCACTAACTTGTGCTTTCATAATTCTATAATTTCACTGTGTAAACTTTCACATTAATTATATACTGAAAATCTATGTTTGTTTCAGTTTATGGCCATTACATATATTCTACAAATAGCATGGCTGTTAATGCTTTGCTTTCTTGTTATTGTCACTCTCATCTTCACCATATTTTGGGGGCTCTGTTCTAATAAAGATGTCCAAAACAATAAGAAGTGCATTGATTTTGCACAATTTGGTAAGTAAAGTTGATGTTAAAATCTCTGCTGTTCCATGAAATGAAGTACTTGAAGTATAATAATTGTATTGTGTAGGGAGTTGAAATTAACACTAAACTAAACTTTTGGTATAATTTACCTGTACTAGTTTCGACATCATCGTAGCCATTTTCAACAGCTATACTTCAACTGTCATAGCAACCTCTAGTGAATGTTGTACAGATTTTGTGTTAAGGTCGTCATTTGTTGGGATTGAGTTGGTTCCTCTTCTTCTGAATAAAAATCCCCTCTCTCTCTCTCTCTTGTGGCCGTGGACACTTTTTAATAGTTCTGACTTCAAGCCCTGCATTCCAAAATTGGGCCGATACTGCTGATTTATCTGTATTTTGGTATTTGATGTGTCTTATGTACTCTGGTAGATGCCATGTTTTTTTACTGTGGCGAGGGTTCTCCAAATTTGTAATTTCAATAAGAGTATCTGTTTACAGGTGCTGTAGTGATGCCATTATTCTTGAAGACTTTTCAGAGTTTTTATGTCAGCCCAAGAGTGAATTGTAATTTTCTTGTATTTCAAGTTTTTTCTATTGGTTTCAAGATTGTTATTTCTCTGGTTAATTTTTTATTTATTTATTTTTTTATTTTTTATTTTTTTGTAAATTAGTTCTTTGCTGAACCCTGAAGTTTAGTGTTAATTTCAACTCTATTACATTTAACTTCACTGTGTTAACTTCCGATACAATTTAGTATTTGAAGTAAATTAGTGGAGCAAAATGTTGGTATGTAAACTTACTAAGAACTCTTTTCCTTTTATTCTAGATTTCATGTTCCCTGAGACTGCAAGAATACAGGACATGCAAGTGTGTGACACACATGAAATTAAACTCTTCTGTAAGGATTATGTGGAGAGAGCTGAAGTCATGTTCATTCTTGCCACCGTAGCCTGTGTTCTTGTTATAATAAGTTTGGTAAGTTGTAATGTGAAGTTTTGACAGTACTTACTATTTCAAGTATATTAGATCACACCTATCAGCATTATGGCATGTCATTTTAATGTTGAGCTAACATTAATCTGCGAATGACGATTCATTTTGGGCCTTTTCATGTCAAGAAGTCAACATGTTGGATGCAGAATATAGGTTGTGACAGTAACACTCCTTCCTTTTTCCCCCCACGTTTTTTGACATAAACATGAACGTTACGTTCCACGAAGTATACATAGAAATTATTTAGAGTGACACAGAAACTCGCATGGGTTTGGGGCGAAATCTGAAAAAAACAAATTGCTTGATATCTCAACTAGAAGTGTCTTTTTCAGGCCTGTGGCACCAAAACAACAATTTTTTTTAGAGTGACCCGTATATATTTTAGGTTATAATGTTGAGGTTGCAGGATGTGGAAGGAGGAGGATCACATTATAGAGCAAGGGTAGGAAACTTGACATGTTTTTTCCCATCTAGAAATGTGCAAAGAAAGAGTGAAAAAATTGTAATAGTTATACAGAGTAGGGAATCCAACTTTATAACTTCTGTTGATGTAAAGCTCTGCGCAGCAATGGGAATGTTAAGAGACAACCTATGAATTGCATTACTGCACGGAGTGTTTTAAATGCATTAGAGAGGCAGAGATGTTTTTGAGAAGAATTTAAATTTTTTCATATGGCACAACATACAACATACAACATGGCACATGGCACATATTTTTCTCTTTTCCAAAATGGCATTGTAATAATAGTCTTTTTGACTCATATACTCAAGCAAAGTGTCAACCCATTGTAATGTAGTGCTGTGGCTTACTGTACAGTACTGGAAGTCTGTTCACAGTCCGAGTCAGTGTTCAAGTCTAATTCATAATTGAACACAAAACCAAGGGGGAAAAGAGACAGTGAAAAAAGATACATGAATAATTGAATAATCCGCACACAATTAATCAAGAGTTCACTGTATAAGCATAGTGTAAAAATATTTTGTGCATTCATAAACAATATACTGTGTTCTTTCTTTTCAGATCCACTACTTGATGTGTTTGTCTGCAAACTATGCACACATTCGAGATCATGAGAAATTCCAGGAACTTCAAGAATTACAGTATCTTCAAGATCCTGATTCAATTGCTGGATCTAAAGACAGATTCTAAAGTTCATGGGTATATCCCAACTTCTGTGTGGTTAACTCTGATGACAACAGTACGGGACTGTGGTAAAGTACTAGCACAAAGAATCAAATAAGAATTAGAGAATAGAAATCATTATGATCGTTTAGATTGAAGCTACAGTATCATTGTTTAAAATAAGCTCATCGATAGATCATTTTACATGAAAGAACCAAACAAACATTATACATGATCAGTAGATCTCAGCTGATGATGGAAGCGAAAAAAGAGCCTCTGAAACATACCGTATTTATCCGAATATAAGCCGCCCCTGAATTTAAGCCGCACCTGCCTTTTTAGCAGTAAAGTAAAGGAAAAATAATTAAATTAACCCCAAAGTGAAAAATTAAATTGCCTCATTTTCATAATGTTAAAGTAACACATTTCTTAGCCAAAATAGGCCTGAAATAAGAAAAAGAAAGTATCAGCTGACTTAAGTTATGATATTCTAATTTTATTTAATATTATTAAATAAAACTTACGAAAAAGAAAACAGAAATCAGTACTTGACACTTCATATGACTATCAGTGTTGAATTTCGGCCGATTTTTCTATTTTTCTTAACTGCACTCAGTTACCATCAATTCAAAATTGCCTATATTCACATTCCCATATGTTACGGCATTTTTTTACTTCTGAGCATTTTATAATACATGCATATTCTGTAATACCGCTATAAAAGTGACAAAAATACGCAAAACATCACTTTTTATGCATTTTTACGATGCTTCGATTAAATCGATATATTTTTGATGTTAAATCGATTAATATATCGATAGTCGTGGAGATTCGAGATAATCGATAGGTGACAGTGCTTGGAGGTGGGAAACCAGCTACGATGGATCAACCGGCTATATTGTGCTCATTTTTACCATTATTGCCTAAAAACACTCGTACGCGATTTTAAGCCGCAGGCATATTTTGTTGGGCTTAATCTAGGAAAAAAAGTGCGGCTTATATTCAGATAAATACGGTATGTTCTAATTTGGTAAGGCTTTACTTACAATAATTATGTGAAGTAGAATGCCTTAAAGTTTAATCTATAAAATTGACATTTCAGAATATTTTCCTGATTAATTTAATCAAACATTATGCAATTATTCCATTTTATAGTGTATCATTACATCTTTGAACATTTAGCCAAAACTGGTAACAACATTTGGAAAGAAAGAAGGAAATATCCTTGAGCTGTGATCATGAGGTAACTTGTAACACAACAGTATTCTCTGTTAGCTGTGCCTCTGCATAAACCTACATTTTGTGGAATGGTAGGCCTACAGTATGTTTCATGCTTTTCATAATATTTTTCAACTTTTAAAATTTTCCCCTATAGTTAAATGTTGGGATTCAGCTTTGGCTAGCAATAAACACATATCTCTCTAATTTAATATCGAGGGCTGTGACTGAAAGTAGATGAATTCATTCTAATATTTTATTCATTTAATTTAATTATGAAAATATTTTTAACTTTCATGCTTCACTATTATCACTTTTCAAGAATGTTTTCTGTTTTCATCAGGATCTCTGTCATCTAAAACTGTAGATTGATTAAAATGTGTCTTTTGCTACTCCTTGGTGCAGCTGGTGCTCTTTGAATATAGACAGCGGAAACCCTTAGGGCCTGTATTACCACCTGCCGACAATTCCTCCAGATAGCTTAACTGGGAGATGTTTCGTAATACCACCGCTGAACTGCTGTCAGTAAGAACACAGTAAAATGATCCTTAGCTCGTTGAGCAAAGAGGTATGTTTGTTGTAGTTCGGTAGGCCTTTGCTAGGTGCGGCAGCTTGGATTTGTATTTGTAAAATTAAATTATATAAAAACATATCGTTTTAAGTGCTTTAATCGATTTGTGTAATTCTATTTCATTCATATGTGAGCCTAAAATTACATTTTTGTGTAAATTAAATCTTCTAGCATCAATTCTGAAATTCAGATGGCCAGGAAGCTTCTGAGTGCTGCCATCTTGTTTCAACCAAGCTGCTCTGACTAGCATTGGTAGTATGTCAGCCACTCCATCCTCCTGCTAGTTTAGCATTACTTCTGCATCTTACATCTCTGCTTTTATACAATTTTTAAGACGAAGAATTTATACGTCAATAGCAGTGAAATTGTTAAGCTGGCAATATAGCTAGAACTGAAATCTTGAGGCAACATTTTTCCATGCATTTTGTTTTTGCACGGATGTTGTCTCATCCATCTTTTTGTATTCTATAATGTTATATATATATTACCAAAGCAATTTCAATAATTTCAGTCATATTTTTCCTTCCTTTCGCACAACACATGGTCTGAATATGAAGGAAAACAGAGTAACAATGTTCTCACTTCATGATACTAAGCTGTTTCTGAGATGTTCCCAAGTGCTCACATACGAACTGAGATCAAAACTGAACTTCGATTAGCTGATCTTAGATCAGTGTTATACAGCACAACTGTGGTCTGAACTCAGATCATTTTCTTAACTTAGATCATAATTAATCTCCAGTCAGTGATGTTTATACAGTCGGCCCTAAGTGTTTCCTAGGATCATATTAGATCAGCGGTTAATATGTTGTAGAATTGAATAATGCCATAGTTGTAGACTAAGATAGAAATATTCTTAGTTCTTCATATTTTTAAAAAGTATGTTTTCATTATAAGCAATTTTATAAAATATTAGGACTGAATTAGTAAATGTTATTAATTATTGGTATTTGAGACTTGGATTGATGAAAACATAATCTGAAGTTAATATAAATTAACTTACGAGAAACGGTTCGTATTTCTGAATATAGCCTCCTACTGAACTAAGTTACAAGAATTCCTGCTTAAGACTTGTCTAGATTTTTATTTGGCTTACTTTACAATTCTTTATTTTTGTGCTACAAGTTACTCCTAGTTCAAGGAACATTTCTTTATAATGAAATATCTGAGGATGTGATCTCGTACATCAGCAGTAAATAAAAAAAAAATATATATACATTAGAGTAACATAGTTTTTAAATCTCGCCACATAAAGCAAGTATGTAGTGCTAAAAGAGATCACAGTTAATGTTAACTTACTGTGAAATTAAGAAACCTTAGGCAGAGATAATTTATTGCTTGGGAGCAAATTCTGTAAGCACATTTTTTATATTTCTCATTTAAAAATATAGCTACACAAATTTTTAAAATGTAAGACAACTTTTTCGGACTTGTGGAATTGAATAGTATGCATGTAAGTAGGTTACATAAATTTCAGTATAAATTTTATAGTAAATCTGCAATTAAATTCATAAAAGCTCTTAAAACAATGATACAAATAATAACATATCAAGGATTTTTTATAATAAAAGGTAGATTTAAAAAAATCATAAATTGAAATCACAAGATGTACAGTTTTATTTTGTGTATACTTACAGGTGGAGGGGACTGCTATATTAAAAAGAACTGAATTAGTGATCCTAAAATTTGAACACTTTGCTTAGAGCCTTGTTGTAAATCTGTGAAGTAGACTATTATTATTTGTGATAGAATTTTTTTTCAGGTAATTATTTTTTTATTCAAAAGTAGTCAAACGTTTAAAACACTTTTAGCTCACTTTACATACCATTACTAGGACATGTTTCAGGAGGTTACTTCCCTCCCATCGTCGACTAGCCGACGATGGGAGGGAAGTAACCTCTTGAAACATGTCCTAGTAATGGTGCGTAATGTGAGCTAAAAGTGTTTTAAACATTTGACTACTTTTAAATAATAAGTAAAGTTTCACTGTCTAAAAAACTTCATCCTAAACTGTGTAATTATTATTTTGTTTTCGAGAAATTGAAAATAGGATTTGTTGTAACTACTATGAAGTTTGCAACATTTTAAGAAATATGAAACTAAGTACTTGACCATATTTGGTAAATCAGGCATCCTTAAATATTTTGGTATGTAAATACATACAGTATTTGAAATAGAACAACTTTTAATATAATTTTATGTCCTCCTTCAATACTTAATCATGAAGGGTTTTAAAATATACCAAAACTCTAATAATTATTTTAGATTAATGGAAGTAAGACTTATGGCCGAGTGCACCAATCTCGGTATTCAGAATACCGCGGTAAAGTTGCTTAGTTTACCCTGGTAAAGTCATATTTTCGTTGCATCGTGCTCGGTTTCGACTTTTACCGCGGTAAGATGCAAACCGGCCGTGAAGGAGCTGTAAATTAAGAAAACCGCTGTTTTCTTTCCAAGATGGAGATCAGCATAATGTATCATATTTATGATATCTAGGCTAAAAGCTAATTGAATATAAAGAATAATGAGAGACAGGTGGGATCTATTTGAAGAATGAACGATGGTGCATATCTTTGCAAATACTGTGCTGTAACATCGATTGAAATTACCTTCCTTTCTTACCTCAACTAAACCAGGTCCATCGAGTAGGCTAGTGGGCGTAACCACGATTAGTACGATTATTACAGTATTTATGGTGTTTGAATTCAAACTTTGAATTCAGACGACATATATACGCAATATAATAATCCATTTTATCCTTATGAACATTTATTACTGAACAATAAGGCAAGAAATAAATGAAATATGGAAAACCAGTGGGCCTAGGCCAACTTTGCAGTGAATGGCTACATGCATCACGATATAGCCTATGTACCGGTATATAGTGTATGTAATCAATTTATCATACTTGCACACACACACACACACGAACATAATTATAACAGCCCTTTCATGGCTATGTAGATGATTTTGCACCTAAAATTTCCACTAGTCGAACGGGAATAAAAGTGTCGAACTCAGAACAGAGATTTCATGGTGTTGCTTTGCCTTGGATTGCACAGGTGTGAGAATTATTCTTTAAAACATAAATGTTATTTTATTGAAATGTACAGACAGGTGGGATCTATTTGAAGAATGAACGATGGTACATATATTTGCAAATGTTGTATGTAACATCGATTGAAATGACCTCATCCAAACCAGGTCCATCCAGTAGGTGTAATCAACTGATTTTCACGGTCGTTACAGTATCTATGGTGTTTGAATTCAAAGTCAGACATATATACCCAATATAATATTCCATTTTATCCTTAAGAACATTTATTATTGAACAATAAGGCAAAAAATAAATGAAATTTGGCCTATAGACGAGCCACCGTGACTGGAAAACATGTAGAGAGAGAGCGAACCTAGCGGCCATGGAAGAAACCAACACAAACTAACACAAAATTTCTCCATGGGATTTGCTTCGTAGCAGAGTAACCGCGATATTTCCAAGCATTAGCAAACCGCGATATTTTAGCGATGGTGCACAGAGATTTTGAAAATACCCCGGTATTACGTTTACCGCGGTAACGAAACGGCTGAGAAAACCGGAGAATGGTGCACTCGGGCATTAGTCTGCTTTGTTGGAAGTCCAAATAAAGTAAGCGTCTTTTAAAATAATACAATTATCTGGAGCTACAATGGAAATAATATTCTGATACATGAATACAATATATAATATTTAGATAAAACTGTGAAGAATATCTTTGAAATTGACATCACTGGATCATCTCATTATGTACTTGAAATGCACAGTGCAGTGTAATGTCGTAATATGTGATAAAAGCAATCTAAATTAGTGCGAGTTTTTTCGTTCTGTATCTATAATAATTTTAAAAATAGTAATTTCATGTGATTGTAGCACTTACTGTTTTACATATCTTTTGTAGGATATAACCCATATAACCAAAAACTGGGTTAACCAAATTGGTACAGAGGAAAAAATTGTATTTTTTACTACTCTTTATAAGAACACTAGCAAGTCCAAAACAGCTCTGTCCCCTTTACTTTATGTCCAGGTTTAATTAAAGCCTGTATGTTTCACTTCTCATCAGCCGTAACAATCAAAGCTACCTGGCTACAAACAGCTAATATTTCAGCATCTTAGGCAAAAAGTAATGGCTGCTAGTGAAAGTATATACTTCACAGTACTTACCTGATATCATCCTGTATAAACCTGTATTTAAGCAGGAAGGCTACACATATTGAAAGAACACTTTGGCAGCTTCATTCATTGAGTCTGATTGTAGATATAGTTTGTCCCTTATAAGAGTATTTTAACTGCTTTTTTTCTGGTGGTGAATCCTCACTCATCTTCAGTGTAATCTTTTCATCTTTGTTGTAATTTATTATTATTTTATGTAGTTCATTGATGTTTTCATGGTCTATAGTGAAATTAACTGCCTTGGTGATCTTCTTACATGATAGGTACATCATGAATCATACTTTACTAAAACTAATCATGATAAATGGTACCTTGTAACAGTTTTTGTTCAGTTCCATTCTTGTGAAAGAGTAAAAGACAGTAAAGAGCCATTCACATAGAAAAGTTAAGATTAATGTGACATGAATGTACGGTCCACTACACCGTTCACAATGAAAACACAAGTACACTAATACAAGACTTCATTTTGCAAGAAAGAGAAAAGCAGATGCTTAACCTTCACATTTCATTTCACATGCAATCTTATTGCTCATATTATCTTCTAACAAATTGTTTTGGTAACACAGACCAACAGCCATTTTGGTGCCTTAGAATTTATACTTATTCTTGGCTATATTTAGGTCGCTGATGCCAAATGTGCCATTAGTTTTGCCCTATCAGCTTTAGTTTTGTGAGATATGGTATTACCATTATGCGTATTATCTCATTTTATGTTTGATATAAATAAAAAAAACAGTGCCTATTTTTAGCTTCTAAGCCATGTGAAGAAAAAACAGTGCGTTTCTTTTTCAAGCGAAGCTAAAGCGCTTTACCATTGCTGCATCAAAACCGTTCTTTTTTACATTTTGCTGCAGTTTCGCTTTACCCCCACTCTACTACCCATGCAGCAAACTCAAATCTCGCTTTACGACTGCTGCAAGGTTTCGCTGCATGAACTGTCATGGCAGCGTAGGTGTTCATCAAAAATTTCCTTGATGGCTTGAACATCATTGTTCAAATTCCTGAGTACGAACGCCTTCTTCAGCACAGTTAGTACCATTTGATTTTACCTGTACATCGTATTGTACAATAATTCCGGGGTGCGCGGGCAAAGAGAGTTAAGTCCACTTTCTTGTTACTGAGAATTAGAGTGACTTAACACACTATACTAGCCCAACATAGCTTTAGAGATGGATAAACCCATGAGGCACACATCCATAACTACTGTACAATTTTGAATATGACTTACTGGACTTAACACAAATGTAGAGAACATTTTTATCTATAATTCTATGGACATATCTCAATTTTTTAGGATGGTGGACTCAATTCTCTTTGCCCGCGCACCCCGGAATTATTATTCCCACCCCCCTATAATTGTTATTTGTACGTGTCTTAACCATGTTAGAGGGTTGTAAACATTGCCGGTTTCATCCAGCATGCTCTCAGCTGATCGACTTTGCCCTTCTTTTTTGTCTGCAGCTGTCGTAAAGCAATCGTGCATCACTCGTAAAGTGCTTTACAGGTTTGCTTTAAAAAGAAACGTACCGAAAGCTACACACCAACATTACATTGACATTACAATAACAATATAACATGAGGTCTTTCAAAAAATTGATATGACTTATGTGCTGTCAATTTGAGGGCCAAAAAATAATCCAGCTTTTAGTTTTTCTGTATTTTGTACAGTTTTTGTCCTACTTGTCCAAAGTATGGCCAAGAACCTTCACTAGCCATATTATCAAGCAAGATTTTGTTCTGCTAGACTAAGAGTTCATGAATAAAACCTATATAAAAGTAGAGCTGTTAGAGAAAAACTGTTTACATATTTGGAATAAGCACGCTAAGTACAGCCAAAATCTGAGACACCAAACAAAAAGTTCTATTGCTTTTGATGTTTAAAAACTGCACTCTGCAAGCACGTGTTTTAAAATACACAAGCACAGAATTAAGAAAGTATTGACAAAAATCTGCTTTGTACATGCGTTATGAGCACCTCTGCATTACTATCAATCCTATTGTTCAAAAATGTTACCACAAATATTAATGCTTAGAGTTTGCAGACTTTTGTATTAGCATATTGCATTTACGTTCACGTTTGCATTACATATTCACTGTGAATGCTTACATTCAATAACATGAGTACAAAGTTTCATATTTGCATTTTATTTGCTTTTCATTGTGAATGGCTTTTAATTCTTATAAATCACAACGAGTTAATTCTAAGCACAAATGTTTGTACCGTCCAATAGATACTTAAAATAGCATTGAGTATATGTAGTTGTATTTTACTTGAATATTTTAGAAACATATCAGTATTTTATATCCATATGAGGATAAATGCTTCAATTATGAGTCTGGAATTGTATCATTTTTCTGAAGGAAAAGAAAATAAGATTGGTTAGGAAGCATAATGGCAATGAGCTATAGAGAAAGTGAGCAATATCTTTCACTGTGTTTGTTTGGTAACCTTGCAGTTTAATAAATGAATGAACATACCGGTATAATTAGGGTAACTTAAAGATCTCATGTGAGATTTGTACTTTGAAAGCCAACTAAAGAATTTTTGTGCATTCCGTGTTATGATTAGATTCTTTTAATGTTAGTTATCTTAAACTAGTTTTTCCCCCTAACTTTTTAAACTTAATTCATGTAATTTCACTGATGCAAAATATGTTTGGCCTCCAGCATGATTCAGATTTCAAATTATCTTTTAGTTTTCCACTGCTGATTATTAATTTTGTAATTCTGAGCACCACATCGCCAGAAAGATTGTAATCTGCCTTGAATGGATTGCCATCAGAGAGGTGGAATCCTTTACTGTATCAGACACAAGTTGAGTTGAAACAACATTTAGTGGATAAACATTCAGTGTTGTTTGTTTATTTTGCTAGTGCATTTAGAATTTGTTACCATGAAACCTCATTAATCGTAGGGTGCTTTTCACACCGTAGACACCATAACCTGCGACATGCAACAAAGCTTGGGAATCTTACAAATATCCTGCAAAATGGAATTTTATCTTAAATTTACTGTTCACCATTCCTACATATATATATATATATATATATATATATATATATATTTTACACGTAATAACTTTTATGATTGAATGAGGACTAAAACTGCTGTCCATAATGGTATCTGTATCTTACTATCCCTTTAAGAGATCAGTGAGGCCTAATCATATCACACTGTGTTTCAATGTCTCAATGTAAGAAACGCTGAACATTAATAATATTTGGTTGAACTAGGTTAATAACAATTAAGTAAAATAGTTTTATATGCAAGGTCTTTTTAATTAAATGCAGATTATTTCATTAGTTACAGTAGTTGCATCCAAGAAAGAGAGTACATTAGTATTAAAGTGGTTGCTATAAAACTTTCTTTATGACCTATTATGTCAGGTGGAAAAGTGTTTAATATATCACGGACACTTTTTGATTCAGTCCGGCTTTTGTGTCTGAAATTCTGATCATTCTAATTAAACCATCATTCTAATTAGACTGCAGTAGAAAGCCTTTTCCCCCGTCCTGTTGAAACTATTTTACGGCAAGTCTAGCCGAAATAGATATATAAAGCTCATCATAGCTATATTGTGTACATTCCTTATTAATTTTTCTTTTAAACTTAATATACAACTTTATAGCTAGAAATAGGATTTTAGTCCAGCATTCTTCAATGACCATTTTTTCTATTTAAAACATTGAGATTTGAAAATAAGCCAGACATCTGCATGTCTGCTTCCTCTTAGTCTGTGCATAAATCATACTTACAATTTCTTCCTTAAAATTTTTCAACAATGGAGTTTGACTAGATCTATAGCCTAGTAGCTACTGATATTACATGCGGATTGGATGCAAATATGAATTGAAGCACTTAATATAGATTTCCCTTCCTCTATTAGTCCAGATTAACGGGGTTTCATGTTGTGTTTTGTGCAAGTTTCATAGAAATTTGTACATTCAAAATTAATGCTTTAGAATTTGGTTCAGGAACTGTTGCTCCCTTCTTCAGCTAATAAGTGGTAAGTTTAGATCAGCTGAGGATGGAAGCTCCTGAAATATGTTTGAAGGTATAATCTGAAGAGAAGAACTTCTTGTGTTGTGTGTAACACTTTATCAATTATTTTGTGACTCACTGTGCTATTCACAATATTAGTTGCAAACGGAAGTTGTTAGTGATGAGTCCTTGAAATTTCCTTGTGTCAGCCCATGTATTACAATTATGGCATATGGTATATTTATCATATGTTTTAAAAGTCATGTGTTTTTGGAATTTTAAGGATGAAAATGAAGTGATTGTATGTTGTATTATAGTTGTTATGTGATTATAGTTTTGTCTGATATTTTTATACAAGGCAGAGTAGCTCTGTATCTATGTTTGTACCGGTTCTGCACATTAGAAACTACAGTATTATACTTTAAAGTATTTAAATTACTTTGTAAAGCAGTAATAAACATATTTGTGTGGTGTTAACGTAAATTTTCTCTCAGAAAGAACCGCACTTACAAACCATCTTGTAGTTTCTGCTGATATGTACTGTAGATGTAAGTGATTTATAGAGTTGAATTTTTAAATATTTTACTTTATAAGAATATTATATTTTTATAATATGTTTGTGAATGTTCTTTTATAACAATGTATGTTTAATGAAGATAAAGTAATAGTAAACTTAACTAGTTATATTTTTAAAGTAATGACAGTAAGTTAAACAATAAAAACAAATAGCAAATTGTACTGTTTTCTTCATGTACATAGAAATCTTGTCCTGTGCTGGGAATTGAACCCAGGACTTCCTCGGTGGTCTTAATAAGATAACAATTAAGGGATACATACAGCTTTCGGTGAAATCCATAGGTGAGAAATTGGTGATTATTATTATTGTTTTCCTCAGCAATGGTAATTTTCGTGAAAAAGAAAATTAAAAAAATTGATATTTAAAAATACTTATACTGTAGATATTCCAAAGATTGTAGATGAAGTTGTTCATATGATGTTTGCAAAGAAATAGAAAAAGAATCACTCAAAAATATTGCTATTTGTGGAAATTATCACAGAAACGGCATTTTCGTGCACGAAATGTGGCTGCCAATTTGTAACGATAATTACCCATAACTGTAACAGTTTGATTAATTTTGAAAGTAGTATGTGATTGTAGAAGTAGTCAATAAAGAGTCTGTCAGATTGCAATATTGTAGAGCAGCGTTTCTCAACCAGTGGTCCGCGAAGATGGTGCAGATGGTCCGCAGACATAATTTAAAAATATAAAGCAAGTGGAAAGGAAAGAAGTAAAATTTTTTCACATATTTTGTTATAATGACCTATAATTAATACCCAAAATATTAAAAATGGGTTGTAAAATTAGGGGTCCGTAAAAGTTTTCAGGCATTTTAGAGGTCCTCGTGTTCAAAAAGGTTGAGAAACGCTGTTGTAGAGCAATTCATTGCTGAGGAAAAAAATAATGAAGTTCACCTATTTCTCACCTATGAATTTCACTGATAGCTGTATGTCCCCCATTAAAGAATTCCAATAACCATATGTCACAAGCCATAGTAAAGGCAAGGAAAATACCTCTCTGAGCAATTAGCTGCTCCTGGCACCAGGCGCGGTTCTAGCTATAGGTCACAGGGTCACGTGCCCCCCCACCCCCATTCATTTTGAATATAAACTGTACTGCATTTGTAGCAACTAATAAAATAACGTAACATCTATTTCAAACTTCGCGCTTTTGCCTTGCTTGTCAAGTTTGGCAACATAGCATGGGTCGAATTTCGTTCGTGACCAGCCGTCTCTCATCCCCTTAACATTTTCCCGTTCTAAGCTGACGGATTGCAGGGAGGGGTTATGGCTAGTTTAGTTTGTACAGGGTCACAGTATTTTTGCGACTTCACACGAATTGGCGCTGTATGCACTCTTGAATGCATAATTGGATTCATATCCGCTAGATGGAGTGGTATGCACTATTATGACTCTATAGTTGAGAACATATTTACGTATTGAGAGGACAGAATATAGTCAGGGTATCACAATACAATAACATCTTCCCCGAAAAACCTGTCCACAGTTGGGAAGGGCGAGTGCAAAAAAGCTGTTTTCCTACCCCCTTCCGCATCTCACGTAGGCTAAAGCCGGAAGTTTTCTCATGTTGAGTGTTAGAGCGTGCTTCTGAATTTTTCCTTAGTTAGTAAAGTATTTTTTATATAGTGATAGTGAAATGAATGAGATAAGATGCTTACAAAATAAAATTCTAAATTTCGAGGAGCGGTTATTAGCCAAAGAATTAAGACGGCCTAGAACAGAGCTTACGATAAATCTAACATATGAAGACAAAAACAGAGTGAACAAGAGGAATTTCAATAAAAATGTACCATATATAAAAAGTTTAACTGGATGTGCGGGTGTCCGAAAACTAATGCAATATTCTGTATTTCGCATATTCTATTCGGTGGAGAAGATGCATGGACTAAAAACTGGTGAACATTTGCCCGATAGATGTAAGAAGCACAATTTGTCAAAACGCCATTTAGGCAATGAAATGAGTCTCGCTGTCTTGGGGAAGGCTGATATCAGGGTGCAACTTGATGATGGGTATAGAACATGTGTCCATAAGCATAATGATCTTGTTGACAAAAACATATATTTTGTCATGCATTCTTGATGCCATAAAATTTTGCGGGGAATTTGAATTGGCCTTGCGTGGGCATAATGAGACAGCGAGTTCTGATAACCCAGGTGTTTTCTAAGGTCTCATGAACTAAACCGCGACACTTGGAAATATCCTGAAGAATAGTAATGTTATACAAAAAAATGAAACAGAAAGGTAAGTTTTAGCTTAAGTGTAAGTTCTATTTTCCTCCTAACATTTTTGGTTGATATTTGTATGTGACCCACCCCTGTGGAACCTCACGAGCCGCCACTGCCTGGCACACTTACATGGATGAGTGGTTCAAGGACAAAGAGTTGAAAGCGCAATAAATATGATATACTGTATACTGTATATACTTTTTATTTTTTTTTATTAACACCACGGTTTTATAGCTACATGCTCCATTACATTATGTAACACTACATGCTTATGAGAACAGTCACAATACTTAGATTTCATATTTTAAGTTTTTTGTACATCGCTTAATTAGTATTTTGTAAAGTTTCAAAAACAGTCACAATACTTAGATTTCATATTTTCAGTTTTTTTTTTACATCACTTAATTAGTATTTTGTAAAGTTTCAAAAACAGTCACAATACTTAGATTTCATATTTTCAGTTTTTTTACATCACTTAATTAGTATTTTGTAAAGTTTCGAAATCTTTTCAGTTTTTTGTACATCGCTTAATTAGTATTTTGTAAAGTTTCAAAAACAGACACAATACTTAGATTTCATATTTTCAGTTTTTTTTTTTTAACATCACTTAATTAGTATTTTGTAAAGTTTCAAAATCTATCTTATTTACAAATTGGGAAAAACATTTTAAGTATTTTATAACAAGTTCGCTTTTATTTGGAGGCCATCGTCCACCCGATTGAAGCACTTCTCTGCGGAGTTCATCTCTGGCTGATTGTAGTAACTCGCAGTCCCAAAGAACGTGGTCAGTAGACTGCAAATCTCTCCCGCACCTGCATGTTGGATCCTGTCTATACTGTAACTCCACTAATTCCTCTTTAGTATAAATAACCTTTTTGCTGCCACTGAAGTAAAAAATTATAAAATCAATAATATAAAATTTATAGGATGTCACTGCTCTCTTCATTTTACAAGCCATTCTGCTTGAAATCTGGCAACACAGGAGGTAGTCCTAGCTGTGGTGATCTATTGGAAGTATTTCAATACTTTCTAATGTACATTTGTATAATTTGCTTCAACACGATTATTGGCTTTATTTAGGCAAATCAGTAGGTCTATATTGCAAAGCCTATACATGTGATCTGCATAATAACATAAGTGTTGTACTTTGATTTTATTGCCAGTAATAATGTAAATGTTGTATTTTAACCTAGAACGCTGATATCCCTCTTCTTGTCACATAAGTTGACACGTTGTGGAAGAAACTGTTGATTCACCAGCACTTTTCAGGTTAGGATTTGAATCCTGTTTATTACCTTCACCAACTGTTAGAAAATGCTGACTGGATTTTTAGTCGTATTATTCGCAGAATATGAGATTGCTTGTTCTATGACCTGGAATTGTAGACATCTGCCAGTTTGAGATGAATTGACCTACTCTGAGCAGCTTGAGAAAAGTTCATACCAGTACCGGTACCAATGACTCTATTTCTTAACAGTTTTTCTTTAATACTAGCTAATTCTTCCTGAAGTACACTAATTTCATATTTCTCTTGTATTTGTTTGTAGATGATCATAGCAGATGAACAGATAAAACTTCTATGAAAAACTGTTCTCTGTCTTACTCATAAGAGGTGAAAGCGTACATAAAGGTGGGGATAGGTGCATGGAACAAAAATTAGGTGACACAGTTTTATAGGCATACTTATTATGGACAACATTTTCAAAGATAATAACTATGAGAATGTAGGTGCTTATTTAGGTTGTATTAGTGACTGCATATGTAAGAATTTTAATAATCAATATGCTTGTGGTTTTAGTTCTAGGGGTGTCTATTTTACCAGCAGGTGCCATAGAGGCTGCTTCCTAATCCGTCAAGATGACAGAGAAAGACACCGTATTTTGAAGTCCATATTATTGCATCTGATGTGAAGATGGTAGCGTGTTCTTTTAAGTTATATGACAGAGAGATCCGTAACAGAGCTTATATCTGATTTATTTTTGACCAGTCAGCAGTCCGGTAGGTTGAAAATCGAGGTAAATATTCACTCACAGACTGGGTACCCCTACTGTTTGCAGGCTGTGGAATACAGGTCAGCGGTTTGAAGAGCGACAAAGAAGAAAGATGGCCCACACACAATCCTATCCCCCAAATCAATTGTAGACACTCTAGGATCATCACTAGGGCTTGAATGTTATCATGTGTAAATATTTATTTTTTATTTCATTCATAGCATTGATTTAGGCAAGAATTGAATGTTCCTGATTAATTTTAGATATATTTTATACATAACTAGCTTAAAAGGCCCGGTGTCGCTCGGGTTTTTATTTTGTAATTTGAAATTAACTTATGAAGGACTCAAACTCTAGAGTCTTGTATAATATCTAGGCCTACATAGAACTTAAAATGAGGAAGAACGACTTATCACACTCAAACTATTCCCTCAGAAAACGCTAGATATAGCTTTTTATGGCTCACAGAGTATGACGGATGTTGCATTCCGTTGCTTCTACACACCATGATTGGGAGGGGTTGAAATAAGAAGAAACATAAATTCCGATTACATAAGATTGTATTGTCTTTATGGAAATTTTTATTTCTCACTCTCATGTTACCATACAACCGTTTCGGAGCTGAAATAAAAAAAAAAAAAGAAATCAATATCACTTTCATACTTTTCTCCCTCAAAACAGGGACATAATATACTGCGGGCATAGGACTGAAAATGTTCCATCCTATTTTGTCTTCTTGTAGATGTTTAGGGCCTATGATAAACATCCTACAGCTATGAGTGACGTATCAGTGGATAGGATTTTTTACCGACTTCTGATATAGCATAGGCTACTCACTGGCACACACTTAAGCTGTCCCTGCAATACGACGCTTATTCTACATCAAAATGTGAAGTGAGAAAATGGTATTTTCCATGTCGAGGGCAGAGAAAGTTATGTGACTGCTTCACATTATGCTTTATTTTCTTGAATTTCCTTCTTCAAGAATTATTTACGCAAATGTATTAATTATATCGACAGCATCAGAATTTGTTAAAGCCCAGTATTATATAGTTCCCAAAGCCCCATGTGAACTCTGTAAACAATACACTGTTGTCATGATAACTGAATTGCATTTCACTTTTCAGTATGTTTTCAGAAATTATATAAATTTTCAAGGAAAGGAGTGGTTTGTTTGAATTTTAGTGTTCACCACGTTACTTCCCGGGCTTAACTGGGTATATGTGCAAAATTTCGTGCAAATAGGTCAAGAAATATAGATTTGTATAGGGAACATACATAACCACATATATACAAACACACTTTCTATTTGGCTTGGTTGCAAGACACACTTTTTTTTTATTTTTTATTTATTTATTTTTATGAAAACATGTGACAGCTGAACTCTCAAACTGTGAATATGTCACACTTCAATTTTTAAATCTTTTTATGTAAACAATTGACAGCAGAACTCTCTAACTTCGTCTCATTTCACATTTACGACTTTTTCCATGGATTTTCCAAAAAAATTCTTTCATACAAACCTTGTCCTGAAAATTATGGACACAAAAAAAAAAATTAGCCAAATCGGTCGAGCCGTTCTCAAGTGATGCTCCATCATACATTTTGGAAATTCATTTTTATTAATATAGATATACTGTATTGGCATATGTGGTTATTTTTTCAGTCTTGGTCATATTGTGCATATTTTCGTGTTTTAAAATTGTATTTAGGTCACATTTCTGTATGAATAACCAAATAAATTGTGAATTGCTCTATTTTGAATTATTGAACAGTTTCAAGATTTTTTTTTGCAATATCCCCAATTAGGAGCCATATATTATAGATGGGAATATATAAAAGAATAATGTACGCTCTTTTGATAGGCAGGTGATAATATACCTTTAAAGTGATACAATATCCCAGCAGCTGTTGAATTTTTATTTGCAATATATTCTATGTGTTCTTCCCACAATAAACATTAATCAAGAAATAAACCTAACATTTTATATAGAACACTTCTTTTAGAAGACCATTTCCATAATTTATCTCAATTGTATTCTGTAGTTTGATGGATGATCTAAGAAATATTATTTATTGACTTTTGCTTACGTTTAAAGACAATTTGTAGTAATTAGCCACTTACAAATTATTCTACTAAAGAAGATTGATAAAATACCCCTGTATCATCAGTTCTTATCAATCTAAAGTCTTCAAGGACAGCATTCTATCATATAAGCACTCTATGTACAAAATTTAAAGGAAATCGTTAGAGCAGAATTTGAGAAAATCACAAAAAACAAAATTTTCTTCATATAAAGTCCCCTTAAATATAAGAAAAGGTTGTCGCCAATCTTAGTGTCACAGCCTCAGGAGGTACCTAACCCAAATACAAAAATTTTGTTTTTGTACGATTTTCCATTACAAGAGGCCGTATTGCAAAGAACGCGTATTCACAGTGGGTGGCTTTAACTACCCTTCAGAGAATTTGTTCAAAAAAATGTTTCAAATAAAAGTTTTAGCTCTTAGTAGAAGCAACCCATATGCAAAATTTAAAGAAAATCGTTAGAGCCGTTTTCGAGAAAATTGCGAAAAACGAAAATTTCTTCATGTAAAGTCCCCTTTAAAATAAGAGAAACTTGTCGCCAATCTTCACCTCACTTCTTCGGAAGGTACCTGACCTAAATACGAAATTTTGTTTTCATACGATTTTTCGTTTTGAAGCCAGCCTGTTCACAGATATCCACACACAGCAGACACACAGACATGTTTCCAAAAATAATATTTTTGGATTCAGTGGGCCTTGAAATGTGTATATATGCTAAAAACTCAACTTCGAATTTTGGGGTCGAAAACAATACTTCCTGTACCTATAGTACCTATGGTACGGGCAGAGGAAGTAAAAAGGTAATTTCAGTTGTTTAGAAAGATATGAAAAATACAAATAGAAATTGTTGATTTCGTGTGGTAAAAGTATACTGTATATAGTATTGATGGTTGTTTGATAAAATAAACTGTGATTAATAAATAAAGTTGGAATAAATACAATTTGTTGTAACCAGAATTGGAAAAGAAGAAGAAAAAAGATTGCTATTGATTTATAATAACAATTTTGTTAATTGTTTTGAAAACTGTTCTCTTCTTATTATATTGTTCTATGACCCCAATTAAAAACACTAGAACCTGCCCTTTTCACCATTGTTTAAAAGCTAGTCGAGAGGCTTAAATTGTGTGAAAGGACTTAAGTCGTGGCTTGTAAAAAAGAAAAATAATAATTAATTGGTGAACTGATAATAATATAATTAGAAGTGATTGCGGATGGCAAATATATGTGAAATATAAGTATTCCACAATAGAAAAAAGCTTCACGAATTAGCGAGAGTTACTTATAATGAAGAGATTTGGAAACACCCTGTAATGTTGTTGAAGTGTACTGATTTGGTCCAGGATCAATAGGCTTCTTCCCATGGACATTATAAATGCGTATACCAAGTTTCATGAAAATCCAATAGAGCATATTTGAGTTATTGCACGTACAGGCACATGGACGGACAGACAGACATTTTCCCGTCCACCACACAATCTCAGAAAGTACCATTCTGGAACTTAATAAAGAGAAGAGTCTCAAGGCATGGAGAGCCTTCTGGCTCCTAAAGTTCATCTTGTAGGATCAATCACTAAACAGACGGCTCAGACTGGAAGCACTAGAACCTGCTACTTTATGGATGCAAAACCTGGTTCCTCACAAGTAGTCTGAGTGTAACCATCAAAGAATGTCAGAGAAGCATGCTACTTGACATCTCCTCCAAACACAAGGTTCACAACATGACTCTTCAGAGAATGGGAGCAGTAAAGGACACTGCAATCCAAGCAAAGAAGACCAAGAGGAAATGGGGTGGACACATGGTAAGACTGAATGAGGGCAGATGGACTCAGCTGTCCATAATGTGGGACCCACCCACAGGCAAGCAGAATACAGGCAGACCGAAACGCAGATGGACCAACACTTCTACAAAAGTAGGAAGACATTGGTCTACCATCATCAGAAATAAGAGTGTGTGGTGAGTTGATGTGAGTGACAATCCAAGACCTGAGAACTAGATTCACAAATCATGTTCAGTCGGTATCCATTTCCCTCTCGGGTACTTCCAGTGAATTCTTCATAGTGTTTAAAATTACCACAATTATAACTTCCTTTTTTAAGAAAAATCTACCTATTGCAATGGATACCATGTCATGATTTTCGAAAAATTCTTTCATATCTTTATGTTTCATGCCTCCCTAAGTACGAAACCACCGCCTGTTCAAAAAACAATTTTGTGATAGCGGCCGTAATTTTGAAGATATTGGAACCAAATTTTATTATATTATTTCTAGGCCCAATAGTTCGGACAAGATCGTTAATGAGCAAAATTGGCCCAAAATTGGTCGGGGAGGGGGTTGAAATTTTAAAACATTTATATTTTGGCCCCTATGAAGTATAGAGGGAAACTTTGTTTGAATAAATTACAGTACTCCCTATGGAGTTCACAGTAACACCAACTATTCGGGGTTTTGGGGGTACGAGTGGGGGTGGGGGGATGGAAATTCGAAATTTTTGAAACTACGTCTTGAGGGGTATCGTTGAAAAGCTCTTGAGGAGTACTCTACAAATCAATAACGAGTTTCTTGATAGTTCTCATATGATATAGGTGCCGGGATTGGGCGACAAATTGATATAGGTGATGGGTTGGGAGCTGGATTCGTTGTGGAAATGTACTTACTTCGATTCTCCGTTGGGCTTCTTCAGTTCTGCACCTATATATCTTCCACGGCTTTTGTAGCTCAGGGTATCACACGAATCATCTGAGGGATTGGTTTATAGCTAGTTATGTCTTTATAAATGATAACTGCACTATAAACGTTTTATATCGGAATTTATTCGAATTAACTGTGTTCTGCGTAACTGTTTGTGTAGATTCACCACTTCAATTGCATTTGTCATGTACTTACGTGAATTTCCGTCTTCTTATTTCTCACAATGTAAAGAAAACTCACTCGCTATCTTTATAATGTACAGTCGTGTTTAATACGTGGCTTTAGTGAGAATCGCCATTAGGCTAGGTAATATTCCCGCGACTTTCCACAAGAGCAACGTACGCAGGTCTGCTCTCCTCGGCGAATATGGTGGAAGTGAGCTCTTGACCACGCTATGTTCGCGGCTAATGGATGCTTCTATCTCATTGGCTGTACTTTTCATTACGTAAAACAGTTCTATTGGTTAAAATAATTCGCGGGCCAAAACTATGAATTTAGTACGTTGTATTTTCAAAATATACGTTCCTTTTACAGTTAAGATTTCAAATTTGGAATTAATAAATAATAATAATAATCTAAACGAGAATTTTGATACCGAAATAATAATAATAATAATTTGAATGATTTGAATAAATATGAATTAACTATTGTTTATAATAAATTAAAAGGGGTGGAATAATTACAGCTTCAAAATGCCCCTGTGTTAATTTAATTATGTCCGAAAAGGTAAATAATTAAATTAACACATCATACCCCAGAATATTTATTCTTAATAAATTTAAATTACGCTTGGATTAGTAAAAATTCAAAATTAATCATTGAAATGGTGAATAATGATAAATGTTAGTGTAACAATAGGTGTATGTGTTTAACCATTACAACTTTAATTAAATGAATCTCACCAAAATTATTTGGATATACACTAATCAAATCAAATCAGGTTTGTATTACCCTGACATTCCTTTAACATAATATCTTTTTAAAAATGACAAACATTTGAACAATAAATGAAAAATACTATCTAAACATTTTTAACTCTGAAAATTATTTCTTGAAAAACAAACATGTTTAGTATATGACATCACTTCTTGTTAGTTATATATATCGAGAATTCTTAAACATTTTGAAAATATATTTATATGTCGAGATTGTCTCATCGTCCATATTTGAAAATTTATTTACATCGAGGCACTCATCGTCTGTAAAATATCACTTTCTTATTCCTTTGCACGAATTCTCTTTCCTTTGAATCACTGTTATAATATGTGTGCATACATCATACAAATACAACACACTTTTGACAAACAAATAAATATATACAGTATCACACTATGTTGCATTACATCAAAATATTACCCTTGAATAATAAACAATTTATATACAAACATAACCCTTTTAAATAATAAACATTTTATATACATCGACATTAATGTTCAATCCTATCTCTCTACTATATACAACATCTTAAACTTCTACATTTAAATCATAGGTATATATATATATATGTATTTTATTTACAACATTTCTACATTCTCGGGTTCGGTCTCGGATCGCGTTCGCACAGTTTAGCAATTCATTCATTTTATTTAACTTCAGCTTATCTCTCTTTGCTTAATCAATCTTAGGTTAGAACCACATATTTAATATTAATTATTTATCAAGCAAATTTTTTTTTTATTTAATCACATTCTTTTGTATTCAATCTCTCGACTTATTAATCTCTTACTTTTCGACACAATAACGCTGCATAATACTTCTTTATTATTTATTAATATCGATAACAACCTATCACGTTGATCTTCATTTAAGTTGTGAGCCATATCAACTTTCTCCTTCAAAATATTCATTGTCATAGAGTTCGCGCTAGGGTCGGCTTCTTTTACATTCCTCGTACAGACATAACCTATCTCTACTTGCCCTATGTTGACATCTCCGTCAACATTATTTTCATACCTATCAGCGCAGTCATCGCAATTCAATGTCATACATCTACATACTTCTACCTCATTATTTATATCATCGAAGCAAGGGCCTACTTTATGAATCATCATATCATTTATCTGAATATTTTCTACAATAAACGTCTCATACGGGATATCGTTGTCGCCTAACTCACTAGACGCATCTCTTCTACTCAGCTCATTGTCGAAGGGAATGCTCATCTTGTTTCCTTGTAAATTTAATATTAAGTTGTTATCCTCAAAACTTATGATACTGCTATATTCCGTAAAAACATCAACTCCAATAATAATATCTGTAACTAATTTTGGGACTACTAAGAAAAATATTTCAAATTTTGAATCACCAATTTTGACATCCAACATGCATTGAAATTTTACTGACTGTTTTGCTCTTTTGATCGCTACTGTGCAAGATAATCCGCAAATAGGAATAGAAATTAACTTCACTTTGTTTTGGATAAGCTTATTGTATAAGGATTCGCTTATTACACTATTTGAACAACCTGTATCTATTAATGCATTCGTCTCATAATTTCCTATCACTACTTTTATTCTAGGAGGATCCATAATAACTTCACTCCTACTTGCATTATTCTTTTCTTCACTAGGCTTATTACTTGAGAAGCTTCTTTGTGTCTGAATGCTATTTATGGGTTCTATACGTTTGCCTGAATTGACTAAACTTGCGCCAACACCATCCGAACCCTCGAGATATTGGCTTGTTAGTTTAACTGTTGTACATTACCATTATCTTCCTGATCATGAATTTCTACAACTTCATCAGGTACCTCTTCACTACGGGTATTACTGTTGAATGGTCTGGCTCTAGGATTAAGCGTGTTTTGCTGAGTCTCAACACCTTTGACTCGCCATTTACCATTGTTAATTACTTGTCCTGGCCTAACTTGACTATCATTGCTATTGTTATTACCTCTATTATTATAAGTACGGTTCTGGTACCTCCTACGATAGCCTTGATTCCTCATCCATGGCATTTTTCGCCAAGAGTTTGGATTATTACCATTTCCAACATTTTGCCTATTGAAAGTGACATGGTTTATCTGATTTCTTCCATTATTGTTTCTGTTATATGGCCTACTTTCTGATCTATTCTGGAAATACCTAGGATTGTTCCTATTTTGATTAGGCATAGGGCCTCTGTAAGTATCCCTAGCATCATAACCTCTGTCACAATTATTTGCATTGCCTTCTGCCCCTACCCCAGAATTTGTAAGCCTGTTAGTGGGAGGGTACATTCTATCATTTGAATTCATATAGCTCTGCCTACTTCTGAAAATATTCCTTTGCTCAAAAGCAGCAAGCAATTCTAACATATCAGAGAAAGTTCTGGGTTTTGCTACTATCAGATTTAGTCTCACATTCTCTGGGAAGTGATTTACAACAGTCTCCAGTAACTCGAACTCATTTAGTGGAGGATCTACTTGTCGTCCTAATTCGGCCATTTCTAAAAAAATAGTCAATCATCGTCTGACCTGACTCTGGCTCATATACACCATTAGCTAACTGCATCCTGATATTGTTTCTCTTGGATAAACTCCAATACCTACTGATAAAATTTCTTTTGAATTCTTCAAATGTCGTAGTCTCATTTGTAGTCAAATTGAACCAATTCAAAGATCTACCTTGCAATGCTTTTCTTACTATGATCATGTACATGCTAGGCGGAATGGCTCTCAACCTAAAATAATCGTGAAGTTCAGTTAAGAAATTTTGTGGATTGGTATTATTATTCTCATCAAAAACAGGTAACTTAATTTCGTTCATTAAATAGCTGGGAAAATTTGTGCCTAACTGACTAATTCCTGTGGACAAAGGTACATTGATATCCTGCACCTGGGAACCATTATGACTGTTGACCCTTTCCTGACATCTAGGAGATCTACATGGTAACTGTGAGTAAGTTTCTTCAACAACATTCCTACTCATATTGTTTCCCAGTTGAGGTATATTCACATCATTAATTACAGGTGATGTTACAGGAACATTTAATCTATTTTCCAATACACAAATTCTACTTGTCAGTAACTCTTCATCTTTATGAACTCTCCTACTCAACACTGTCAACTCTTCTTGTGCTTCTACAATCTGTATTTCAATGTCTTTCTGTTTAACTTTTAACAGCTGGTTCTTTTTCTCTAAGTCATTTCTAGCCTCATCATTTATTTTAGCAAAACCTAACAATGTTTCATCGAAAGCATTCATCTGCATTTTCATAAGTGACACACTACTATCTAGTTCTGATACATTAGCTACAATAACTTTCATTTCCTCACTAGTATTAGAAACATCTGTTTGCATTGTTTGCAAGTTAGTGCTAACATTTGAAATAACCTCCTTGACTTCTGATATATCATTATTGACAATGGTCTGAATATTCTCTAGAGCTACTGTGACGTCATTATTAACCTGCTCTTTGAAATCACCTAATCTTTCCTGTATTTCGTTTACAACTTCTTGTTTTAAATCATCTTTCAATTTTGTCAAGTTTTCATCCATATGTACTAACTTTGAACTAATATTTTCATTTTGTGAATTTACATCTGTTTTAACATTGTTAATATCTGTCTTAACCTCATTTTTAACATCTTCAATTTTGTTACTAAGCTTATTGAACATTTGCTGCATAAAACTTTTAATTGAGTTCTCTAACTGGTCATCTGAAGATTCACTATCTTCGCGCCTAGTCACGTTTACATTTGAAACGGAAACATCTGTTTCGACCTGAACTTCCATATCAGTAACAATCTCATCTACTAACTGTAAACTACTATTAGCACTTATGTTGTCTACAACACCCTCCATCTCAGTACTAGTTAGCAAGTCCTGTCCATTTTCTAACACATCTGAACTTTCCTTCTGTGGCGACATTATTTCGCGGCCTCTGAGTTTCATTTATAATCATAAAAATAACACCTTACTTTATTTGTAGACTTCGCAGGCTTCACAGGCTTCTTACAATTACTTTCATTCTGGAAGCTGATTGTTGGCGGTTGATGTTGGATGGTCACAGCTGCTGCCTACTGCATGAAGTCGAACACCTGGGCTGACCTCGTGATGGCGTGGTAATTGTTGCGCGCGTAACCGTACCTAGCTCACGATTCTCACTTAATTCTGTGTATCACAATCTGCTTGCTAATGTCCCAATTAGAATATTTGTTCACAGAGTCTTTACACAGTTCGATTGTCCTTAAAAAGCCCCACGTTGGGCGCCAAATTGATATAGGTGCCGGGATTGGGCGACAAATTGATATAGGTGATGGGTTGGGAGCTGGATTCGTTGTGGAAATGTACTTACTTCGATTCTCCGTTGGGCTTCTTCAGTTCTGCACCTATATATCTTCCACGGCTTTTGTAGCTCAGGGTATCACACGAATCATCTGAGGGATTGGTTTATAGCTAGTTATGTCTTTATAAATGATAACTGCACTATAAACGTTTTATATCGGAATTTATTCGAATTAACTGTGTTCTGCGTAACTGTTTGTGTAGATTCACCACTTCAATTGCATTTGTCATGTACTTACGTGAATTTCCGTCTTCTTATTTCTCACAATGTAAAGAAAACTCACTCGCTATCTTTATAATGTACAGTCGTGTTTAATACGTGGCTTTAGTGAGAATCGCCATTAGGCTAGGTAATATTCCCGCGACTTTCCACAAGAGCAACGTACGCAGGTCTGCTCTCCTCGGCGAATATGGTGGAAGTGAGCTCTTGACCACGCTATGTTCGCGGCTAATGGATGCTTCTATCTCATTGGCTGTACTTTTCATTACGTAAAACAGTTCTATTGGTTAAAATAATTCGCGGGCCAAAACTATGAATTTAGTACGTTGTATTTTCAAAATATACGTTCCTTTTACAGTTAAGATTTCAAATTTGGAATTAATAAATAATAATAATAATCTAAACGAGAATTTTGATACCGAAATAATAATAATAATAATTTGAATGATTTGAATAAATATGAATTAACTATTGTTTATAATAAATTAAAAGGGGTGGAATAATTACAGCTTCACAGTACTCCCTATGGAGTTCACAGTAACACCAATGATTCGGGGTTTTGGGGGTACGAGTGGGGGTGGGGGGATGGAAATTCGAAATTTTTGAAACTACGTCTTGAGGGGTATCGTTGAAAAGCTCTTGAGGAGTACTCTACAAATCAATAACGAGTTTCTTGATAGTTCTCATATAAGGCGAGATTTAAATGTTTGAAAAGTGCTCTTTCCTCTTTTCTGCAGTTATTATTGCGGGTTTGTCATGCCAAGGCTAATGAAGAAGAGTGCTATGCAGTGACAGTAAATTAAACCAAAATCACTTCGAAATCCACCTCAGCCTGTAGGCTTGCCTAAAGGGATTTTTTTTTAACTTTGATTACACTTATTAACATAAAATTTAATATATATATATATATATATATATATATGGTATATATTATTTTTATTATAGGATCACCTGAAATATAATACGGTTACCTAGACACAAGCTCTAAACAAATGTGTTGCTTAGCAACTGATTTGCAAGTTTTTATTTCTTTTCTGAGCAGTGTGTAGCATTATTTTAGTTATATTTAATTTAACATTGGCAGGATAGGATGTTCTGACTTGAACATTTAAAGTATTCATGTTAACTGTACTTTGCACCATAATTGCCAAAGTACACTTATGAAAAATTACACAAATAATACATACATTTGTGTATGTATGATGTATGTATTATATATTATGTAAAATGGCTACCGGTACAACTATTTACTACTAACTAAACTCTGATGCTTACCAAGGCTCATTTAAACTGATGATATGAAAGAGCATGTAACTTAATCTCGTTATTTGTTACATAAAAAAAAAAAAAAAATTAACTATATTAGGTTGTTAGGTTAAAGGCAAATCTAAACAATGCAGTATGAAAAAATCAGTAGTCATCTGGAAACTGAACCGGCAAGAAAAACTTTTACTGCTAACAGGACCAATCAGGATCTTGGCCAGCTACTGTGCAGCATGAATCTTAACCACTATTTAACCACCTGGAGTGTCATTAATTTCCTTATCTCGGTAAACTATTACGGATCATGGATCTCAACAATTTTAACTGTCTTTGGGTATCGGACAGCTCAGGTGGAGGACATGACACCACCAGGGCTGTAGCTGGGCGGTGGCGAGATGTACCCCCGCCAAGGGCGTAGGCACAAAGAGGGTGCAAAATTAACCATGAAAAATTCTGCCTTTTTTTTAGACTGGTGCAATTTATCAAGCAATAAAAATTCCTCAAGTGCGTTGCTTAGCAACTGATTTCCAAATTATTTTTCTTTTGTGAGCAGTGTGTAGTATTATATTTAATTTAACATTGGCAGGATAGGATATTCTGACTTAGACATTTTTGGTATTCATGTTATTTTTCCATTGCACTGACTGCATGTTTGAACTTAACTGCATAGTAGGCTACACTGAAAAATAACTAATAATATATACATTTGTGTACTTTTTTTAATAAAATGCCTACTACTATTTACTTTATTTTGCACATAATTCCCCTGCCAGACTAATAGCACCAACCTATTCTGCAAGAGAAGTCTAAATTTTTGCTTAAATTCACACATCAACATTAGCAGCAATCACTTTAACAAGTTCTATTAAACATCTCATTCTATGAAGCTACGATTTCTATGTTTATAACAAAACACAATTTCATGGAAGTATTTACTGCAACAGATACAGCAAGTGTTCAGCTATTTTTCAACATATCCGCCACCGGAATTGAGACATCTGTCATACCGTAGGACCAACTTTTGAACATGTGTTGTAGAAGTCTGCTGCCTGGGACCTTGTCATTTCCTGAGGGGTAGGAAAAGATAAAACTGAACTGGCAACTACAGAAAATTTTACTGCTAACAGGACTGAATTGTGATATTCTAAAAGTGATTACTCAGTATTTATTTAAAAATAATTTACTGTTGTTAATTTGTTACAGGTTTTTTCAAACAAACAGAAACAAAAAAACAGGATAAGCTACAGAAATCCTGAGTACGCTCATTCAAAGGGGAATGTCCATGTATAATTCTGTTTGTGATAAGTTTCAGGAACTATGAAATTTATACTGAAAAGAACATGAATATGTTGATATCTGGAATGTCACTGTTTCCAGATCTTGACCAGCCACTGTGCAGATTGAATCTTAACCACTATTTAACCACCTGCAGTGTCATTAATTTCCTTATCTTGGCAAGCTATTGCGGAGCACAGATCTCAACAACTTTAACTCTCTTCAGATGTTGGACAGCTCTTTCTGTATGTATCCATTTAACTAAGCTCTTAGAGAAATTAAAAGTAATTTATGGTTTAGGGTGCCAAAACCCAATCCCCGTTTTCTAAATATTCATGACTGTTTAAATTGGTGTAGTTCAATTCTCAAGAATCTATTCTTATTGCAGCAGAGTAGAGTGCATAGCATTAGCTCATTGGTAAGATGTGTAACTTCTTATACCTAGGTATGACAATTTGGTTTGAACTGATTAGTAATAACTTTTATCATTTATTATTATTATTATTATTATTATTATTATTATTATTATTATTATTATTATGTGTGAAATCTTTATAGTATTTGAAATTATTGCAATTATTACCTTATTTTTAAATTTTCATTACACCTTTTAATGTACACTAAAAAAAGTTATTTTTTATTGTTGGCTGACCTGAAATCTAGTTGCCTAGAGACAAGCCCATAAACAAATGGGTTGCTTAGCAACTGATTTTCAAATTTTACCTGAGTGTTAAAACGGATTCATAGATTCATCGTCGCATCAAAATCGCCATTCGTATATCAATAAATACACCAGCTGAATCACAATAGAGATTACATTTATTCCTCTTCCGAGGCCGGTTACTCATAATCAGAATACACTGGCTACATGGCATAATTTAAGCCGAGGCCAATACCCTGAAGAAGAAGAAGAAGAAGAAGAAGAAGAAGAAGAAGATCAGTGTGTAGTATTATTTAATTTAACATTGGAGGGATAGAATATTCTGACTTGGACATTTAAAGTATTCATATTATTTTTCTATAATAATGACTGCATTTTCAACGTAATTTCAAAGTACACTATAAAAATTTCACAAATAATATATATATAGGCCTACATTTGTGTATTTTTTAAAAAATAAAATGGCTACTACCATTTACTTTATTTTGCACATATATAATTTCCCTGCCAGATTAATAGCACCAACTTATTCTCCAAGGGAAGTCTAAAATTTTTCTTAAATTCACACCTCAACATTAGCAGCAATCACTTTATTAGTAGGCCTATAATACAAAAAATTAAATAATTATGATATAGCAGAGCTGCTTGTGGTCACCACAAATTTCAGGATAAATAAAAACCAGATGCACTGATATTAAGAATTATGCATCCCTAGAACCAAAATTCTTATAGGGCAGGTACGTAGGCAACTCTAAACAATAGAAATTCAATAAAAATCTGCAGAATACCACAAAATTTACTGCTATCAATATTTATTTAAATTAGAAATTGTTATTAATTTGTTATAGGTTCTTCCAAGCAAAACTGGCTGTAGCCAGGAAACCAGAATTAGCTACAGAGATCTTGGGTTTACTTGTTCAGTCAGAGGCATCAATGACGATAACTGCAATGTCATTAATTTCCAGACATTGGCTAGCTCCTGTGAAGCATGCATTATTTAACTACTTGCAGATATGGACAGCTGAGACCTAGAGGGTTTATATACACATCGCCTGAATGCATGATCTAAGTATTCTTTCTTTTCATGAACTAAACGTTAAAACAAGACCTTGCATACTCAACAGATTTCATATTGAATATAAGTTTAAGTGCTACCAATAGTGCTTCTGGCAGCTCAGCTAAGGAATCAAAAGTTTAGAACTAAAGCACTGGAAACTTCAGAGCTATACACGTCCTGATGTTGACGCTAAGATAATAAAGTATTGGCAAGGGTAAACACCATATGGGGGAAAATTTAATAGAAATATGTAGGGTACTGCAATATTTACTGCTATCAGTATTTATTAAAGTAATAAATTGCAAATATGGACAGCTGAGACAGGGAGGTTTTTATACACATCGCCTGAATGCATGATCTAAGTATTTCTTTTTATGAACTAAACGTTAAAACAAGACCTTGGAGACACCACATATTTCATTATTGAATATAAGTTTAAGTGCTACCGATAGTGCTTCTGGCAGCTCAGCTAAGGAATCAAAAGTTTAGAACTAAAGTTATAAGCACTGGAAACTTCAGAGCTATACACGTCCTGATGTCGACGCTAAGATAATAAAGTATTGGCAAGGGTAAACACCATATGGGGGAAAATTCAATAGAAATCTTTAGGGTACTGCAACATTTACTGCAATATGTATTTATTAAAGTAATAAATTGTTTTTAATGTGTTATAGGTTCTTCGAAGCAAAACTGGCTGACACCAGAAAACCAGAACGAGCTACAGAGATCTTGGGTTTACTCATTCAGACAGTGGCATCAATGTCGATAACTGGAATGTCATTAATTTCCAGACATTGGCTAGCTCCTGTGAAGCATGCATTATTTAACTACTTGCAGATATGGACAGCTGAGACATAGAGGGTTTATATACACATCGCCTGAATGCATGATCTAAGTATTCTTTCTTTTCATGAACTAAACGTTAAAACAAGACCTTGCATACACAACAGATTTCATATTGAATATAAGTTTAAGTGCTACCAATAGTGCTTCTGGCAGCTCAGCTAAGGAATCAAAAGTTTAGAACTAAAGCACTGGAAACTTCAGAGCTATACACGTCCTGATGTTGATGCTAAGATAATAAAGTATTGGCAAGAGTAAACACCATCTGGGGGAAAATTCAATAGAAATCTGTAGGGTACTGCAACATTTACTGCAATAAGTATTTATTAAAGTAATAAATTGTTTTTAATGTGTTATAGGTTCTTCGAAGCAAAACTGGCTGTAATCAGAAAACCAGAACGAGCTACAGAGATCTTGGGTTTACTCATTCAGACAGTGGCATCAATGTCGATAACTGGAATGTCATTAATTTCCAGACATTGGCTAGCTCCTGTGAAGCACGCATTATTTAACTACTTGCAGATATGGACAGCTGAGACATAGAGGGTTTATATACACATCGCCTGAATGCATGATCTAAGTATTCTTTCTTTTCATGAACTAAACGTAAAAACAAGACCTTGCATACACAACAGATTTCATATTGAATATAAGTTTAAGTGCTACCAATAGTGCTTCTGGCAGCTCAGCTAAGGAATCAAAAGTTTAGAACTAAAGCACTGGAAACTTCAGAGCTATACACGTCCTGATGTTGACGCTAAGATAATAAAGTATTGGCAAGAGTAAACACCATCTGGGGGAAAATTCAATAGAAATCTGTAGGGTACTGCAACATTTACTGCTATCAGTATTTATTAAAGTAATAAATTGTTTTTAATGTGTTATAGGTTCTTTGAAGCAAAACTGGCTGTAACCAGGAAACCAGAACGAGCTACAGAGATCTTGGGTTTACTCATTCTGACAGTGGCATCAATGTCGATAACTGGAATGTCATTAATTTCCAGACATTGGCTAGCTCCTGTGAAGCACGCATTATTTAACTACTTGCAGATATGGACAGATGGATATAAACCACAAACAAAACTAGTCAAAGATAGCGCAGGAGCCATTATTAGCGATGAGGTACAGATATTACAAAGATGGAAAGAATTCTACGAGGAACATTTTAAGAGAGTAAATGGACAAGAAAATGAAAACGACGAATATGAAATACAAACAGCAGAACCTGATATAAAATCTCCAGACCTGATCGACATTGAAATGGCAATAGATAAATTAAAAAATAATAAAGCCGCCGGATATGATCACATCCCAGCAGAGATGATCAAGAAAGGGGGAACAGAGCTAAAAAAAGCATTTTTAAATTTGATAACAAATATCTGGGAGACAGAAACAATACCAGATGAATGGAAAATGGGAGTAATAGTACCTATACATAAAAAGGGGGATATCATGAACTGTGGAAATTACAGAGCAATTACTCTATTAAGTACAGCATATAAAATATTGGCCAATATTCTGTACCAAAGAATGACTCCATAGATGGAAGAGGTAATTGGAGACTATCAATGCGGATTCAGACCCGGTAGATCAACTATAGATCAAATATTTATCATGAGACAAGAGTCTGAAAAGTGCTGGGAACAGAGTATAGACTTGCATAATTTGTTTTTAGATTTTGAATCTGCATATGATAATCTGAAACTTGAAACTCTGTGGGGATACATGCATCAACTTGGTTTCCCCAGGAAACTGATAAATTTATGCAGAGCTGTATCATGTGACCCAAATGCGGTAGTCAAAATCAGGAGAAATTTATCTGGAACATTCAATATGGAGAAGGGCGTTAGACAAGGAGATGGAATAGCGCCACTACTATTCAACCTAGCTTTACAAATTGAAATTGTAATAAAATCAGAAATACAAATGAATGGAACTATTTTTAACAAAACTCAACAAATTCTAGCATACGCAGATGATGTCGTTATCACTGGGAGAAGAAAACAGGAAGTAGAACAAGCTCTAGTAATACTGGACAAAAATGCCAGCAAACTAGGATTTAAGATTAATACTAAGAAGTCCAAATTCATGACAATTAGTCAATTACAAAGAAAAAACAAAACGAGCAAGCAAAGGAAATTAAAATGGGAAACCACGTATTTGAAATAGTGAGTGAATTTGTTTACCTAGGTGCCTTACTGACATCCAACAATGACATAAAAGATGAAGTACAAAGAAGAATAAGTTTTGCTAATAGAGCATATTTTGCTCTATTACCAATAATTAAAAACAAAATAATTTCCAGGAAAATAAAAATCAAAGTATACCAAACACTAATAAGACCAATTGTAGCATATGGAGCAGAAACCTGGGTTTTAAATAAAAACATATGTAATCAAATAGCAGTATTCGAGAGAAAGATACTAAGAAGGATTTATGTTGCAGTCAAGACCGAAGAAGGATGGAGAAGCAGATATAATGATGAACTGTATGAGCTGTATAGAGACTCGAATCTGGAAACTTACATAAGATGTATAAGGCAGAGGTGGCTGGGACACATCATGCGCATGGAAAGCACAAGGAAAGTTAAGAAGGTATACATTAACACGCCAGAAGGAAAGAGATCTAGAGGGAGACCAAGGACAAGATGGGGAACCTGCGTACAAAACGACCTGAGCAGATTTGGAATAGGAAACTGGAGGGAGATGGTGAAAGATAGGCAGAAATGGAGGAAGGGCATAGAGGAGGTCAAGGCCCACAAGGGCTGTTAAACCAATTAAGAAGAAGAAGAAGATATGGACAGATGAGACAGAGAGGGTTTATATACACATCACCTGAATGCATGATCTAAGTATTCTTTCTTTTCATAAACTAAACGTTAAAACAAGACCTTGCAGATACCACAGATTTGATTATTGAATATAAGTTTATATCCTACCAATGGTGCTTCTGGCAGCTCAACTAAGGAATCGAAAGTTTAGAACTAAAATTTACTGATGTTGATGCTAAAGTAATAAAGTATTGGGAAGAGTAAAGCGTAAACGCCCTTACGGGGAAAATTCAATACAAATCTGTAGGGTACTGCAACATTTACTGTCATCAGTATTTATTAAAGTAATAAATTGTTTTTAATGTGTTATAGGTTCTTCAAAGCAAAACTAGCTGTAACCAGAACGAGCTACAGAGATCTTGATTTACTTGTTCAGACAGAGGCATCAATGTCGATAACTGGAATGTCATTAATTTCCAGACATTGGCTAGCTCCTGTGAACCACGCATTATTTAACTACTTGCAGATATGGACAGATGAGACAGAGAGGGTTTATATACACATCGCCTGAATGCATGATCTAAGTATTCTTTCTTTTCATAAACTAAACGTTAAAACAAGAACTTGCAGACACCACAGATTTGATTATTGAATATAAGTTTATATCCTACCAATGGTGCTTCTGGCAGCTCAACTAAGGAATCGAAAGTTTAGAACTAAAATTTACTGATGTTGATGCTAAAGTAATAAAGTATTGGGAAGAGTAAAGCGTAAACGCCCTTACGGGGAAAATTCAATACAAATCTGTAGGGTACTACAACATTTACTGTCATCAGTATTTATTAAAGTAATAAATTGTTTTTAATGTATTATAGGTTCTTCAAAGCAAAACTAGCTGTAACCAGAACGAGCTACAGAGATCTTGATTTACTTGTTCAGACAGAGGCATCAATGTCGATAACTGAAATGTCATTAATTTCCAGATATTGACCAGCTACTATGGAGCATGCATCTCAACCATTATTTAACTACCTGCAGTGGACAGGAGAGGGTTTATACTTATATTCACTGTGCCTGATTACATAATCTAAGTATTCTTTGTTTCAAGTTTTTCATTATTTTGGTGTGTAACTTACAAGGAGAATTCAGTTATAATATGCATGTAACAAAAGGGGAAAGGATAGTTCTTCATAATTCTGAATGGGTTGTAATGCTATAGCCTAAAAATATTGGCGACTAAAATTGCTGTATTTACTTGAATCTAAAGCACATCCATTAGATCTGATTGTACATTAGATTCGAGTGCAAATCCGTTTCATAGTTTGGCAGTAACTTCAATCACTTAAGGAACAATGCATGCATGTTTTTATAGTATTGAGGAATACTGCAATCATGTCCGCACTACTCAATAAGTCACACTCACAACTCCTTCAGAGACTCATTAATTAGATATCTAAAGTTTTGCTTTTTGAAATATGTATTATGTGTACTATCTGTAGATAATTGTATTATTAGGTATACTAGTTCTAGATCTCTGTATTATTTGTAGATTATTGTATTATTCTAATTTGTACTGGGTCGAGTATCTCGATCTACACTGTCCCATATCAATGTATATTGATCACGTAGGACGTAAATAAATAAATAAATAAATAAATTGCTATAATTTCTTGACTTTGTTACATTTATCGTTGACCTATTACCACTTTACACAAACGCAGGTCCAAGTTAACATATTACAACACTGAAGCTTAACACCAAGCATATTAAGCTCACTTCTTCCAGGGGTTGCCATAGAGCAAGCTGTCGAAAGCCCAGAATCAATCCTTGCAGAGCCGGTATTTTGGTGCCCTAGATGAGAAATAATTTTGGCACCCCCTAAATTGCCACCTCAATCATTCCATTTTTACCACTTGATTAAACATGAAATTTCACATTCTCTAGTATGGTATTGGTAAGTTGTTAAATAAAATTGATTTGAATTGGCCTAAGTTGAGAAAGGCGTAATGCCCTACTTAAGAAGACGTTATATCTAAATAGTATGGAGATGCTTCATCCCTACCCTGGCAGGTGCCAAAAAATACATTGAAATAATGTAGGCTATTGAATTTGTTTCTATACTTTGCTGTCCCTTTTACTCTTACTTTCCAAAACTTTTTAAAAAAATTGTAGTGTAGCGTTGGAAATTTCAGCTCTCTTTTTTGAATCTTAATGTTCTTAAAAATTCCCTGCCTTGAACGACTGCCAACCCTGTCTCCTCATTTGGTTGGAAGCCTGAGAAACCATCTTAAAAACCATTGTTTGTGTTATAAGAAAGACATAACATGTCTATTTGATAGAGGATGTATTTCTAATGTCTAATACACACTTATCTCAAAATTCAGTATTTGGGAGTTGAGGGTGCAATGTACTATGGTACAGGTTAGGAAAGATAGCAATGATCATATAGAAGATTTTAAAAATATTTTTATTTGTAATGCATGGTTCATTAATACAAAAGTATAATGAATATCTAGTTCCATATAAAGTAACAGCTATTGTGTCTGGATACTTCACTTACAAGTTGACCAAGTCGAGTGCAGTCCTGCACTGGGATCAGAAAGAAGGTGAACTATTGCGATGATGCAATAATACGAACTCACATATACATCAGGAAATGGTGTACAGTCTGATATACTCTTATTAGCAGGTTGTGTAGTATTCACAGCGCTAGTGTTCACATTTTTCCAATTGGACTGTATAGGGCGAGCAGGCCGCTAAGCATACAAGTGACCCTCACTGATGCAGGACTGAACTTGCCTTGGCCAAGTTATTCTTCCAAATTGCATACTATATAATTCAGTGACAGTAAATGGGTGATTTGTTTTATTAGCACCAATTGTAATAAAATTAAACATTTCTACAATACAGAGAAAATAGTCTTATCTCTGTTCTTGTCAAGAATAATCTGGATGTATTCCACACATTATTTATCCTTATGTGCTAATCCATCTATTCAGTGAATTATTCCACAAAAGGAATAGCTGTTGAATGTACAGTAGATTTGATGCATTTGAAACTTGATAATGGCATGCCACACACTGAGTAATATTGAGACTTAAGTATCGTATTTTTCGGACCATAAGACACACTTTTATACTTGAAAACAGAGTCTTGAAAGTTGAATGTGTCTAATGGTCCGAAGTAAACTAAAAAAAATTAATAAAATAAAATTACGGTAAATAGGCCTATTGCTGATAATGTCATAATCATAAACATTAAGTTAGTTCCAAATTGTGGCACAGGCTGTACTTTGGTGTACTTGTAACAGTCATAAAATGAGAGTAGTGGGAAGCCAGGTATAGAAGGCAAAAAGAAAGAAATGTTGGGCTCTTTTCATTGGGTTGGAACAACTGACTATGTACTCTGGATTGTGGCCTTTTATTATGTATCAGAATGCTAGGTGAGAAAGATGTATTGCCCATGCTTTTAGGGTAAAGAAAGTTTACGTGAGTGCATTATCAGATTTTATTTAAATTATATATCCTTCAGAGATGCAATTAAGAATGTGGTAATGACATTCTCTTCACTTCTACAACCAATTTACAAGAAGAGAATGGCATATATATTATGTTATTCTATTAAGAGCCAGAACTTTTATTTGGGTAGAGAATGTTATGTTTCACATCAGTTAAAAAAAAAAAAGTTTTACAACTCCATTCGAATAACCTGAACTTAATATTTTCACTAAATTAACACTTTTCACCACACCTGCCTTGCTTCAGCACACTTCTAAATTAATATTCCTTGGTTGTAATCTGATATTATGAGATGTATTTAATTTACGCACTTTATGTCTATATGAACCCAGGAATAATTATGCAGTAGATCACTTGTACTAATTTTACATAATTACTTATTGCTTTTTTTGCAAAACTAAAACAAATTGTCAGAATGCTTTAAGGTGCTATTAATATTTTACTAATTTGCTAGTTTATTTATTAATTTTGTTTTGTTAATATCTATTTATTATTTCTGTAAATTTGTTCTTTACCAAAACTGTAAGAATATTGTATTAATTTACTAGATTATATTATTTCGTTAATGCCTTCTTTTGTTATTTTGCAACACTCTGTACTATGTTTTGTTTAAATAAATTACTACCCGGTACTACTATTACTACTACTTACCAATGAACGTCAGAGATACATTTTTGCAATTTACTTTTTCCTAAACAAATTTTCAGTGTGGTTTTTTTTGTACTGTTTCCACATCTGTGTTTACTGGCACATGTTTCAAAGGATTCTAAAATTTTATTCAGATGCGAGAGTAGGGTTGCCACCTTTTGGTAAGGCTAAGGAGGGACTTATCGAAAATATGAACATCGCCGATCTTCATATCTAAATTTGTACATGGAACAATTTATTAATAAGAGAAAGATGGTATTTGTTGGTTACAAAGCCAAAACTGAATAGGCTATGTAAAAGTAATACTAACATTAGAAAAGAAAAGGCTAGCAAAATAATAAAAAAAATCATACATTAGACATAATTCGGGACGCTGAAAATGTTCTTAAAATGCGGGATATCCCACAAAATTTGGGACAGGTGGCAACGCTATGCGAGACACTATTTTCGTCATACTGTTCATCTAAGACAAAACAAAGTGGCTGTATGTTACGGAGAGCTGCATTCCTCTCCTTTAGAAAAAAAAAATGGTTTACAGTCTTTGAACTGTTGAACTGCACTTGTGCTAACATACTTTTGACTTCTGAAATTCATTGGTGAGCCTATGTGACAGTTCCAGGAGTGAACAAAGTGAGGTGTGAGGTTTCCATTGAGAGGAAGGGACATTGACAAAGGCTTTATGGGAAAATTAATCAGTTCCACAGAAAAATGGTTATTTATTGAGGTGACCGCTAATTGAAGGTGGCAGTTTAGGCAGGTTGACTGTAGTTCCATAACCAACTCGGCCATGGCATACCCCATTGTGTATCAATACAATAGAAAATTATCGGAAAGATGGTAATACGCGCCACAACCTGCTCCCCCTTCCATCGGCACGGCCACTTTCCCCGCCTGGCCGTTACCCCTCATGCCTCCTTCTCCACCCGCTGGCCGCTCCTCAATGCCGGTAATGCAGCTTAATATTTCACATTTAAAAGAGAAATTACCCTTGCACCAACGCCAACATAATATATCACTATTATAAAAAACGATTAGAAAAGAACATAGTATTTCACAATAAAAATGACCCTTGCACCATACATAATATTTCACCGCCGCTAGATGTCTCCACTGTTTTAAGTTCCTCCCCAACCAAAACCCCTACTTTCCAGCGGGTCCGATTAGAGAGTTGGAGTGGGGGACTCGGTTGTAGCGTATACTACCATTTTCCCAAATTATCTTACAAATAATTATTATAATTATAAAGGAATCTTACAGTAAATGAATAGTATGAGTTTATAAATAGTGCTACATAGTTTTCTTGCTTTCTTTGCTTCATTTTTTCTTTCTATAGTTACTGTTAGTCTTGACTCATTGCAGAGTAGTCCTTCCTCTGTTATTTTACTGAATTACTTCATTATTAGACAGAAGAAGATTTCTCTTTCTATTTGTGTCCATTAACTGTAAGACTACTATTCTTTGTTCTGTCTAAGCTAGTTTATGCATGACTACTCAAAAAGTAAGCTAAACACAACATAACATTTAATAATAGGCCTAAGATTAAAGTTAGACAGCAACAGCAAATCTTACCCTTTTTTGTTCTGTTTTGTGTGCTGTTATATTAATATTTTTATTATTTTGTCATATTGTCCTTGTGTAATTATCTCCTAATTTGTGCATCCCCATTTACTGTCACATCACATCATCTATATCTAAAGGTTTGAAAAATACATCTACTATAGGAATCCACTTCTGGTTGTTTTAGATTACAGTCATCTTTACAAAGAGAAAAATAGTTTTCAACATCTTCACATCTATATGCTATTTTAAACGGATTTTAAATATTGTCAGGATTTTGCACAGAGTCGTCTTCAGTAACTTAGTGGAAATGAAATTATGATAAACAACTCTCTTCTTAGTAATTCCTTTCTGCATCACTGATTATTTGCAATAATATGCAAATCATATGTAGGCCTATCTGTGCTATAGTGAGGGCACAAAGTGGGCATACCCCCCTTTATTTTTGACGCTACGATGATTGATTGATTGATTGATTGATTGAAGTTTGCCATCCTTTGTAATACTGTCCCTTAATGTGAGCAATTGGCTCGTTGGGACCTTTTGTTAAATAAATAAAAAAAATATAGGCCTATATAGTAGCCTATATATTATTGCAATGAAAAAAAAATCTAGCTGATAATTTCATGTGAATGTTGGTATTCATTGGTAACCATGGTAACCGATATAAATTTTCACCATACATTCCCCATGACTTAGGGAGTATCTATCTCACATTTCATCCTGATAACACAGTCAGTTCGGACAAAATTTAATGTTTAATTTTGGTTAAGGTTATGTGTTGTGCTTTATGCAGTCCTGTACAATCATGGTATGGACTGCATAACATACTGCTAAATTGTAGCATTGTGAACAAATCGATCGTTCCTGTTTCAGAACCTCAGTGTTGTGTCAATATTTACGCTTTGGTTTTTGAATACTACTATTATATTGATAAAATTCATTTAATGGTACAATTATTATTTTAGTGGGCTTAATCATCTTGTATTTTATAATACGGCTTAACTGATTCATCCTCTCCATTCCTGAGAGAGAGGATTGATATTGCTCCATTTCCTGTAAAGTAGTTTATGGCATGTTCAAGACTAAAGGCAATATACTTTATAGTAAGTTACATTTTAATTCTGTCAACTTCTTGAGTAAAATTGACCTTATCTGCATACATCATGATAAAAAGTAACTGTAGTTGATACAAGATGTGAATGGAAAATAAACAACTGAGTGTGAAAGTAAAAAGCACAGTTCATGAGAGGTCTTTTCAGTAAAGTAAAGTATAGTTCATAAGAATTCATTTTCAGTAAGGTAAAGTGTAGTTATGACCGCCGGTGTGGTCTTGTGGTTAGCGTCGCTGACTAGAGATCCGTCGGCCTGGGTTCGATCCCTGGCACCTCCTCGGATTTTTCTGAGGTAGGGAGGTCTGGCAGGGGCGCACTCAGCCTCGTGATTCAAACTGAGGAGCTACTTGCTAGAGAAGTAGCGGCTCCGGTCAAGAAAACCACCATTAACGGCCATGGGTGTCGGCATGTTGACCACATGCCCCCAATCCTGCCATCTGCCTATGGTAGATGACGCAGCGGTCGGGTGGTAGGGCAAATCCCTCCAGGGATGTAGCGCCACGGAGTTTATTTTTTAAAGTGTAGTTATCCCAAAACAGGGCATGGAGTCCTTTAGGGTTCAGGAGGTTGAGACTCCCAGACTTTTTTTAGACATTGGTGTGTGAAGGTGTTAAAGTTATCAGCTTTAACACTGGCCATCTTTTCCCCCAGGATTGATCCTGGTACTCATTTCTGTAAGAGGCTGAGTCGACCCTAGGGCCATAGTGCCATCAGAAGGATTAGTTCAGTGGAATAATCCCAATGACCTCTTCAGGGATTGAACTAATGACCTTCTGGTTTTGTAGCGCTGTGCTATTCTCGTTTACACTTGTCACAATCATAAAACGAGGGCAGAAGGAAGTCAAGTATACAACTCAAAAAGAAAGGAGTGTTGGGTTCTTTCACACAAAAGGAGTTGTTTCTGTGGGATGGTCTAAATAAAGACAATGACCTCCAAACAGCCTTTTCCCATTACATTTAAGTGATATTGAGCACTGAAAGCGATTTGCACTGATTCCATTGTAGAAAGTCATGATTTGTATATGCAATAAAGTATGTTTAAAAATTTTCAGTTTGAATCACACCACCACCCTTATATTTCCATCCTAAAAGCAAGTGCATCGTATGACCCGAAAAATTAGGCAATTTCTTTGGCATCCTTACTTCAGAATGTTGTGCAGTATACTAGGGTGTCTACATTCTGGAAAGTCAGGGAAATTGAAATCAGTTAGGGAATTTGTAAAGTCAAGGAAAAGTCAGGAAAATTAAAAAAAAAAAGTACCATCCATAGTCTAATAGTTAGGAAAAATAACTAGCCCCAGTGAACAAAATGAGAGGGCATATGTTTTGCTCCAGTTTGCTGTAACCCAGACTGTGTAAGTAATTTTTTTTCAGTACTTGAATGAATCATTTCTTATTTTCGTTATAGGGATGGAGGAGGCTGAATTTTTTATTTGTTTACAAAGAACCTTGAAAAAATTGATTCTTGTGGTCAGGGGAAATGTACGTTTCTGGTCATGAAAAGTCAGGGAAATTTATTTTGACATTTCTGTGGACACTCTATATGCAGAAACGGGATTTTCCTGACAATTAGAAGGTATGTTTGTGCCATATGCAGATCCAGGCTTCATGATGGAGCACTGAGGCCGGTATTCGTAGTCGGCAACTTAAGAACCGACTTATAAAGCTGAACTTATTTGACAAGTCGACTTACATGTTTTTCGTATTCATAGTGTTCTTTAAAGTCGTACTTTATTAAGTCTGACTTCATAAAGCTCTACTTATTCTACATATTAAAGTCGAACTCAATAATATGAAAAATCACGCATTCACTGCCATAACAACTGAATTAGCCAATCGTGTTTAAGATTTTTTCAGATTTTATGTAAAGCAGAGCTGTCTAAGTACGTATTTTGCTGTCATGATATACAAATACAGACAGCGGTGTGCATTGTAAACAAAGAATTCAATTCATCCAGTCATATTATGCAGCGTGTAAGTAAGCTGTTCAATAGTTTCTTTCCAATAATCTGTGTATACATTAGCTTGGACATTGTTCAGAATTAAGACCGGCACACTTAGGCATTTATTTCAATACTAATTATTGTTTTAGAGAGATTCAAAACAGCTTAGGAAGCTTTGGGCCGATATGAAATACCATCAGAGAGAAATACCGATGAAAGATAGGTGATTGATATTTCCAAAATTGTGTCTTCTTGAAATGAAATCTCTTTTTAAATTCATTGCTACTGTTGAATTTGAATAGATTCATCATGTTTTGCAAACAACGCTTTGGGGCGTGAGTTTATTCTAATATCTTGCCAAGATCCTAAAAATCACTGTCCATGGTTCTGGCTTAAACTGAAATAAGTCAGGGGGACCCTTGACTTGGTAAAGTACGACTTATTTCGACAAATAAGTCATATTTTAGTGACTATGAATAGCAATAAGCTCGACTTCGTCAAGTCTGACTTTATAAAGTAAATACGTCATAATTCCGACTTATTTGTGTCAGAAACTCAACTTAAGACGAGATTAAAGTTCGACTTGGATATAAGTACGACTTATTGCGACTGTGAATACCGGCCTGAGACTTACAGTGATGCATTGAAAGGAATTATCAAAGATTTTTCTGGCTCGTACTTATCATCATTTCATACAAAAAATGAACCATGTGTCATCCTACATCACAGATAGTTTGCTTTGTGCCATGAAACCCATATGTGAAATTAAAATACGTAAGTGAAAGGTTGTTTACAAACCTGCCTAGATCCATGAAGTTTAATAGTAACTTACATAAAACAGTAAAAGCTTCTTTCATATAGGTTATATGTGAACAATATTGTACATTTAAACTGTATGAACTAATGTCATGTGCCTTTCGAGGAATCATAACTTTAGGGGTTTATTTTACAGCCACCAACACTGAAGGTAATACACCAATAATCACACATTTCTATCTGTTATGGATTTAGACACATTTGAAACTAAACCTCTTATAAATATATTATATCAGTGGTTAAGATAGAAAGGAACTCTCTAGGTGGTAAGTAGTATATCACAATTACTTTCCACATCTCAAGTCTTTTATCTTATATTTATTGTGTTGAAAATGGAAAGTTAGTTAACTAGTAAGCCTAACATAGAAGATTTTACTCTGTGCGTATAGTAGCCTTTTAAAAACTAGTGCCAGGTTTTTCTTCAAACAGTGTTTGAATATTTATGTGATAAATTGCTGGGGTGGTTTCAGTCATAGTGTGCAAAAATGTCATCTATTTGGACACCAAATAACACCCCAGAATGCATAAACTATTTTGTTATTATAAAATAATAATTATTTACATAAAGTTCTTGGTTCAAAAGTAGAGTTGCCAGACTTCATGTTAGAAAACAAAAGGACAATAATAGTATATTATAGACCAAAGGAGAAGTTGCAAACATATTTTTCCGAGATATATGTTTGACGCTTGGTTGCACCAGAATTTTTTTCTGCACATGGCCCAGAAGAATGTAAAGGTTGGCAATCAGTATATGTACTTGTAATCAAATTTATGTCTTTAAATTGATAGATAATTGAATTAAATTTGTGTCACCCTAATGTATGCTAAATATTTTGCCTTGTAATAATTATGGTCGGATAAGCAATTTAAAAATCTTTAAGAGAACTCTGGTCTCTGGGATTGCTTGGATTTAGTTTCTTTCCCAGCAACTGTCCCCCCCCCCCCCATTCAAGTTTTGAAATGAGAAGCTTTATTGGAACTGATACCAATAGTCTTTTATAGTTCCAAAATGTCATATAACTTTACTATGGTAACTTTTGAAAAAATACACAGATCACACATGTTTTAAAAACAAGAAAATTACTTCAATAAAGTTCATTTTCCTTTTTTTTCCCTTCATTCTCTAATTTTTTTATAATCAATTCTGTTGTTTATTGTGGGCCAGGGCCCTTGAATTTAGTTTCTTTCCCAGCAACTATTTCCCCCCCATTCAAGTTTTTAAAAGAGAAGCTTTATTGGAACTGGATACCAATACTAGCACTAGTCTTTTATAGTTCCAAAAGGTCAGATAACTTTACTATGGTAACTTTTGAAAAATACACAGATCACACATGTTCTAAAAACAAGAAATTACTTCAATAAAGTTCATTTTCCTTTTTTCCCCCCTTCATTCTCTAATTTTTTTATAATTTGTTGTTTATTGTGGTCCAGGGCCCTTGGCGCCACCCAGCAAGGAATCCAACTAATAGAGTAGAATTACTTTCTCTCCTGATCTGTAAAGGCTATACTATTTTTTAATGACTCCCATTATTTAATTCATTTAATTACTGTAATTCTTATTAAAATTGAAGTTATTTTAAATGAGTTCATGCAGCCATTGTGCATTTTATGTGTATGTGAAAGAACTATAGGATCAACATATTGAAATGAAGAAGAAAAAATTAAATTATATTAAAGAAAAAAAATGAACACAAGAATTTCAGCTAGAATTATTATATGTCCATGAAAGTAACGTCTGGCAACTGTACCCAGAACCCTATACTACAATTTGAAGGCAGAGGCCAAACATTCAAATAGGCCTTCCAAAACATTAACTAAATTTTACTTTCAGTTCTATCTGTTTTTAATAATAATTTCTGTAGTAGGTCTTAGTACACAATTCACTGAAGACTTTTTAAACAAGTATTTGGCACAAATTCAATTTACTAGTTATCATTTATTATTGTACTTTTATAAGATAGTGCTGCCACCAATAGCAAACCGTAGATGTGTCATTACAAAATTGCTGCAGCCAGTATGTCAACAATACCGGTATTTTTACCAGTGCTACAGGTATCTTAATGTCACTATTGGCAGTTACAATGAACATTTCATTTTTATACTAATACTACCTGGATATTTTCTACTGATAGTGATCACCTTTATAAACATTAGATCCTAAGGCTTTAATTTCAGCTGTGGGATAAGTCTTAAAACTGATTTTGTAACAAGTTTAAAATAGGAAAGCATATGATTTTGTTTTTGGATACAATATTTTTACATTCCTTATTGATTTTTAATTGCACATGATGAAGATCTTCTTAGTTAATGTATCTCTACTACACCATTTTCCTTAAAATTAGGCTAATAATTGTTTCTTTAGAAGTAGGCTACATATTGCTTTAAAACAAATTCTTCTTGGCAAGATATGAACAGAAATTTATGTCACTTGAATATTTTAGACCATGAGAACATTCACATTATTTACTACTGGGAATATTAAACAATCTTGTTAGTTTTATAAAAGCAACAGTAACAGGAAATCTGTTCAGAAAGAGTTCACAACCTCATTCATTTTAGGATATCAACAAAAACATTTTTTTTTCTTCTTTGAACTTGTACCCATAGAATGAACATTTTAGAAGGAATTTATTTTTTCAGTTTTACTGCCCAATTAATATGTTTAGGTCTCTGGGTTGAATTAGACCATGAGAACATTCACATTATTTACTACTGGGAATATTAAACAATCTTGTTAGTTTTATAAAAGCAACAGTAACAGGAAATCTGTTCAGAAAGAGTTCACAACCTCATTCATTTTAGGATATCAACAAAAACATTTTTTTTTCTTCTTTGAACTTGTACCCATAGAATGAACATTTTAGAAGGAATTTATTTTTTCAGTTTTACTGCCCAATTAATATGTTTAGGTCTCTGGGTTGAATTTAGGGCCATTTACTATGCAAGTAAATTTGAGCAGGATGTTTGCAAGCATAAACTTAACTGTAGCAATAGGCCATTCCACAAATATTCATTTTCCAGCACCATTTTTTGAACAGACCTCATAGAAGCACATTTACTTTTTTGAACAGACTTTATAGCAATAAGATTGTTGTGGAGAAAGTTGTTGATTAATAACATTTGACAGTGATAATAGATTACTTACCTTTTACGTCTGGTTACATATATGTTTCCACTGCATTATTTTCGAAGAGGATGCCACATTGCTATGGGCTTTCTTAGGGAAGACAACATCTGATTCCAGTGAGATAATGCTTTACCTGATGCTTGTGCTCCGACAATGACATGGCCAACTGAGAAAGCTCTTTGCTGCCCAGTATTTTCAGCAACCGTCACTCGAAGCTGGATTGTCTAGGGGAAACAGTTTAAGCAACTTAAGTAGAAAATTTATTCATTCTTGAGGATTAGAAACATAGGGCGATGTAGGCCTAAACAGGGAAAAATATAATTCGCGGGTGCAAGGGCAAAGAGAGTTAAGTCCACTTTTTTGTTACTGAGAATTAGAGTGACTTAACACACTTTACTCGCCCAACATCACTTTAGAGATGGATAAACCCATGAGGCACACATCCATAACTACCGTACGTTTTTGAATATACTTACTGGACTTAACACAAATGTAGAGAACATTTTTATCTATAACTCTATGGACATATCTCAATTTTTGAGGATGGTGGACTTAACTCTCTTTGCCCATTCACCGGCGAATTGAAAGTACAGTAGAGTCCTCTAATTTGGACCCCGCTTGTTTGGACATTCAGTTATTTTGGACGGACAAATAGTCAATAAATCACAAATACATTTTGTTTTGTTAATTCTGCGTCAGTTCGTAGGTTAAAATCTTAGGTATCCATATACATTAGTATTAAAACTAAAATTAAGTTGTAGGAAAAGTGATATTTATGAAAAAAAAACACATCAATTTTTATAGTTTAATCCATATAAAACTTGTATTACAGGAGATTACATGCCTTTTAAAGCAAATTCTGTTTAATTCGAACTTCTGGTGATCCGAACAGGGTCCGGTCCTATCTAGTCTGGATTAGCGGGACTTTACTGTACAGTAGAACATTAATAGTCCAACATCAATTATCTGAATGACCTTTTCAATTATTTATTTTTCCTTTACTGGATCCTTGTGTTATAAATTAAAGGATGATCATACAGTATTTCAAAATGTAAGTCTGTGTAAGTGTTTTTATTCTGTTAATTACTTCTTATACACCCAAATGCAAACAATCTCGCAGGTCTGCAGGGACTAGGGATGGGATATCGATATCGATATTATTGAATATCAATATTTTGTTTACGATACATAATATTTTGATATCGATATTTCAGTTCCAATAATATTGTGATATTGATATTGCTCTTTGGTAATATTGATTTTTGATAGTATCAAGGGTGAGAGGGGGACTTATAAAAAAATACACTCTATTTATAAAGATGGACAAAATCAACATTTTAGGTAATATTACATTAAAAATTAATAAAATCAAAACTTTAGTTTAACATATTGAATTGATGGTTATCAATGCTTATTTTCAGCATTTCTGGTCGTCAATTTGAGTTTTGATTCCATAAGGGTGTCTCAGTTACACTTACTCGTCAGAAGTGACGACAACAAGCAGTGATGCTAAACCATTCTCTAAATCACTATAGGGTATAAATTTGCATAAAATGACAATAGGTTTGTTCCTAGAGCACTCCGAAATCATGTACACATAGTTTATGCTTGCGTACAATGTCAGTTTCCATACGTTGTGCAGCGAAGCTGTTAATGTGCGCATGTATGAACTATATGTTAATGGTTTCTGAGTGCTCTAAGAACAAACGCATTATCTTGGTAAAACTTTCTATATTATCGGATATTGATACTTTCTTACCAATATAATACTGTTATCGATATTACTAACTGATATTCATATTGACATCAATATCGATATTTTGCTTCCAATATCCCATTCCTAGCAGGGACTGTATGAATATTTCAAACTGAAGCAACAGTCTGTTGTAAGACCAAGTGACTTGTGTAATTGACTTCAGAAATAGTGCAGGAAAAAATCAGTGATTTTGTCAACTCAACAGCTGATGATTCAAATGCATTTCTATGTGCTAACTTATTATAGTGGAGTTATAGTAAACCTTTTCAACACTTAGAATTTTCCTTCTTTTCTTGTGCTTGGAAGAACAAAATATTTTCATTGCTAAGTTTACACAACAAGATACATGACAATGTAATTAGGTCTTTCTGTAAACTAGGAACAGTATCAGGAAAGTGAAAATATAAAAGTCTTTATGGAAACTAAAAGGAAGATGACGAAAGAAACAAAAGAAAGTTGTTAGTATGCATGCTGAGCTCTTATGACCTACCTGTAGAGAATGAGCTGGTACACTGAATATCATTGCCTCATTAAAAATAGGACTTTTCTCTCCTTTCTTTGAGGATGTTTTCTTTTTATGTACTTTTTTCCCATGCTGCAAAAGGTAGACCTGTAACACATGAAAAAATTGGTGAAAACACCTAATTATGTTGTACTTAATTGAAAGCTTAATTGCTTTCAAAATTTCCAACTGTTAAGATTTTCCAAACTTTTAAAGTACTTTTTAACTCTCAAGAATAAAACTGGAGTGGGATGATTGGAAACCATGTCTTTATTCTTTTGACACCAACGAGAAAATGATGTCTCTAATAAAGAACACACTGCATCTTTATCTGGATTCATTTGTAAACAACAGTACAACAGAATGTGACAAAATACAAATAGAAATGTAAACTCACTATATTAAATTGTTTTTCTCATAAAATAACAGAAAATGCTGGCAGTAGATTTTCAGTTGTTGAGATGGAATATTGGAAAGTGGGGTGGTTTGAAATAAGCAGGTTTTTCATTTAAGAATAGACAAGAACTAACTCTTCAAGCTGAGGTCGATCACTGTTTATTACAATGGCAATACTCCAAAAATTGCTATACAGTAGAATCCCATATAACTCGGTTGATGGGGGACATCTTGCCCTCACAATATATTGATAATATATTGAAAGGTCATAATGGGGGTTATTTTACCATTTACTACTATACATTATATAAACACAAAACTGGCCCACCTATTTTTCATCTTTATTCCTGCAGATCATACAATCATATACATTACTCGATACACTTATGGTAGGTATAGTTGGACAAAGCTAGAGTACAAAGACTCGTTACTTTTGTCATATCTCAAGAAGTCAGTGGGATACGCTGTAGCGTAGTGGTTGAGGAGCTGCGCTACAAACCGGAAGGTCGTGGGTTCGATTCCCGATGAGGTCGTTGGAGTTTTTCAATTGGCCTAATCATTCTGGTGGCACTATGGCCCTGGGGTCGACTCAGCCTCTAACAGAAATGAGCAGTACCAGGAGCAATTCTTGGGGTAAAGGCGGCTGGTGCGTAAGGCTGACAACCTTACCACCTTCACGTGCCGAATGTCCAAAATCTGGGAGCCTCAACCTCCTGGAACCCTCTGGGCCTCCATGGCCTGTATAGGGATCACTTTACCTTTTACCAAGAATTCAGTTGTAAAACCCATCCTTTGTTATTACCGGTATTTGCACTTGCTGACAAGGAAAACCCAGTACAGTAGTCATTTGTACTGCAGAAATGCATTATTCAGGTTTGATAAAAATCTTTACTAATATTTGCATTTTCACAATTTATTTGGGGAGGATATGATATTCAATGTGTTAAATCCAAATCCACAATAAATTGGAAAGCACTAAGCAGGGATTTTACTGTAATTTAAACACGTAAGAAACTATAGAAAGAGGAGCTTTGTATGAACAGCTAGAGAGACAGAGAGAGAGAGAGAGTACAGTGCTGCATCCAAACCCTTTCATACTGTTGCATCCAAACTTTTCCTTGTGCTTTAGGGTAAGGAGTTTGCTTGTATGAGGGGAAAATGTATAACCAGTCACTTCACCGGATGAGCCGCCGTTGTTTTACACACAGTGAACAGGTATGACACTGATGTTCAGTCCCTTTGTTATGCATGGCTTGCACAATACCATTATACATCCAGTAATTATGGATTTACAACCCTTGAGTGAATCATGTGGTATACTTTCTAGGGTGAAAATTTATAACTTTTCCATACTTTCAAAGTACTGAACCTGAGTTTTTTCCCTGTTCTTAAAATGTGAGAAAATTATTTTTCCCATATTTATTCTAAGAACTTACCTCTAAATGCATGGATCCTACACATACATAAATTGCGTTGGTGGTAGGCCTACCTTTACGAAGATATCTCCTTGTTGTTGGTCATGTGAAAACTTCAGATTTCTTGCTTTCACTATAACAACAGTAAGCCTTTCTGCCGTAGGAAGATAACTGAGTGAAAACATCACTTCCCCATTTGCAGAGCCTTTCTGTAAAACAAACAGAGTGCTGATCAAATTGAGTTGGCACTTCAAGTCCAGCAAACAGCCTCTGAAGATGCTCTCCACAGTCCCAAGAAAAACATCAGGTTCAGAATACCTAAGACTACGACCGAACAGCTCGCAAGACCATGTTAACCTGCCTTTAAATTCTTTCTCGGCAATTTTCTCATTATTTTCAGCCTTCCTATTATGGTACCTAAACAACAAAAACAACTGTATATTTTTAAATGTAACTAGGGAGGATGAAAGAGTAGCCTTTGAATAGCCTTTGTGTCTCCCGCACTGGTGTATTCCACTACAGTTTTCTATTGTGTGAGTGCACCACCAGTCAAAACAGGAATGATTTTAATGTATTTAATTATTCACTGCTAAATTTGAATATAGGCTATTAAATTCACAAACACTGCTTTCCCAACCCCAAGCTTGTTTTCTGCTTCTCTAAGTCGATCATTAAATTTACTATTTTCTCGTGTCTGATTTCGGTTCTTGGAACAGTCACACAACTTTATTTCCCTCGAACATTAAAATTACTATTTTTGCACGTCTTATTTTGGCTTCTTCCCTTGCTTATATAACCCACCCTCAGTGATAAAAGATACCCCAGGCAGGAGCTTCGGTAGCTTGTCATTTTTATTATTTGTAACAGGTTATTATCGTTCCATACTTGTAATAGTTACAAAGTAAGTTAAAAGAAATATTCATCTCTAGGCTGCAGTGGGATGCAGCAGTGTGAGAAACACAGTACTATATTCAAAAACTACTGAACGAAAGATTCCCTTAGTTCCTCCCTGGATCCACCACTATCTTATAGGCTACTATTTATAGCTTATTAATAGTAGGCCTATGTGTTTTGAGATAATTGGCCACTATTGCACCGGGACATTGGGCTGATAAACTGTTGGAAATGTTATTGTTGCGATAGGCTACTGTCTCTTAAGTTTGATGCTTTCTTTTATCAATCCAAATGACTCAAATTTTGACTTTGTATTCAAGCTATATAAAATAATTATTTAATGCCTTAATCTCAGCCTGTTTTTATTTATTTAGTCTAGGCCATTTGGTCTCATACAACCATCTTCAGAGCGTCTTATTCTGAAGAGTTACATCTAAAAAGAGTGAAGCTTATAAGATGCTCTGAAGATGGTTGTATGAGACTGAAAGGCCTGGGCTAAATAAACAAAAACAGGCTGAGATTAAGGTATTAAATAATTATTTTATTAATCGACCTCAATGATACGATAAACATGATTTTTAACACTTCAATCTACATGAAAATAAATTGTGGTTTGGCTGAAACATGCATGAAAAAACATAGACTAGAATCTATTTCTATCAAACCAATTTTTGTCTCTCAGGCTCTCAAAAAGTTCTTAAATAATACTCCTCACATTCGGGAGGAAAAAATGAAAGATTCTTTTGTATGCCTACCTGACCAGTGTCTGATAATGTCAACCAAGTAGTAACTGGTTGTCTCTGAGTCACATCACAGAGTTTGAGTTCTGCTTCTCCAATTAATGTGTTGGAAAATTTGTCACTTGAGTAAACATAAAACATCACAGATCTCTTTCCAAACTCACTTGCTTCTAGGCCAAACAAAAATTTCTCTTTGTAACAAGGACAGTTTGTTCTCTTGTATACCTGTAATCAAATGTCACACCATTTAATTTTTACTAACATATTTGGATAAATGAATCGTGCAGCTGAACAATGGGATGAATGCCAACTTAAGCAGCTAGTACTTGTCCTATTGTTGACCGCACAATTCAAATGTAAATAAAGGTAACAGTAATGCATCTAAAACCTGAAAACCCCCCAAAACTGAAAATCCCCCAAACCTAAAAACACTCTGGGGCAGATAACTTTTCAAATAAATAAATAAATGGCGTTTTTCCAACTGTGGATCTATATATCTTTTTGAAACAATTAATTGTTCAAAATTTTGTTTCACATTCATGGAAGTTCTCTCAATTTAACCCTCACTTCCATCTACCCATTTGATTGAATTTAATATTCATCACATCTGACCAGAATGTGGGGAAGGGAGTGTTACTGGTACCAATTAAAAATTGCTATAGTTACTATTTACTATTCTGGTTTACTATTTACTATTCTGGTACAACAAAACTTCTCCTTGACACCTAATGTGATTCTCTAATAATCCCAACAAAATGCAACTTTAGGTGCTTATATAATAATGTACTTACTCTTGTCTGCATGTTTGTAGTTTTATCGGGCAGAAGATAAACTCTCACATATGTGTCTATGCTAGTATTATTGTCAGGTCCAACAAGATCCTTAGCTTCCAATACACTTACCACTAGATCTGAAGAATCACTGTAATTAAAGCATAGATAGACATAAATTACTTTTTTCCTTCATTAATGATGGTTCGGTAATAAGGGTATTTTTATTTAATTGTAAAATAGTTTTAAATAATTTCACTATTATGTACAATACTAGAAAATTGCCCATGGCAAATGATGCTTAAATACAAAACTTACAGGTCTAGAATCCTGAAGGCACTGACAATACATTTACAAAAGTCAGCGCTGGTTTCATCAATTTTTATTTAAAATATCTCATCATATACTACATTTTTTGTGAATACTGCATCAGAATAGTCAAGTAACTTCCCCTGTTCTGATGTGTTTTCCACCTTAACTGTTACATCCTCCGAATGTCTCGCTCTCGAAAATGCTACATGTAGTCATTTACGCTTTTTCCTTTAGAATATAATTTGTTCCTACCAGTACGTAGATTTCAGATTAATTATATCGTAAGTTTTATGTGAACACTGATAATACGTATTGTTTCTCAACTGTTTGTTGGCAGATGAATATGATGTGAATTTGATTTGATAAACAGGATCGTATTGGAACTTAGATCGATCTGAATTCTGCATGAAAACATAGTAAATGTCTCACCTGTCAAATTCGAGTCCAATGCAGAGATAGCCTGTGACATTAGGCTCTTCCAGGTCTGCAAGGGCAATAGAACTGTCAGAAGACACAGAATCACATGACATGGCTCTCTGAAGTTTAGGTGGTAAGTTAACTTCTGTCTCTTTTCCATCATTCGACATCAGCACAGTAGGTCCTCCTGGATCATTAGCAGTTTCTGAGTGATTGTCAGTGGGGACTGGGGGCTCATGACGAACAGCTGGTTGCGGCTCTGTGCAGGACGGTGGAGAACCGCTGTACTCATCCATCAGATTGCTTGTGGCAATAGCTAACCTGAAGTCATGATCAACTGGATCAAAGTGCTTGAAACTTCCAGTTGAATCAAGGTGAATATCAGAGTCGGAATGTACCTGGAAAATTACTTGTTCAGTTTACTTCCTTGATCTTACAGCCTACAATGTATAGTCTACATTTTATGATTTGATTATTCCAATACTTCAGCCTGACAAATTCACTGTGAAAATATTACCAAGTTTTCAGTTCTGTTCTCCATTTATTACATTTAGTTATACAGTAAAATCTGCCCAAAAAAGAACCTGAATAATCCCAAAACCTTTCTTAAATAGACTTTTTCCCAAGTCCTCTTACGTTATGTGACAAAATATTATGTAGACTAAAATGGAATTTCATAGTGAATTTTTAGCCTGCCCTAAATTTGAAGAGAAATTGGTAACATAAGTGAGATACAGAGGAAAAAAATTAATAATGTTACAGTAATTAGTAATAGGCTAAAACGTTTTATAATAATTGGCATTTTTATGAAGTAGGGGAGGAAAATGTGTGAAGTTTAAGCATTTGATATGAAATCTGATGATAAACATTTTATGCCACATGTTAATACCTTAAGAAGCATAATGAACATTCCCGGATTTGGGTATATTGAGATCTAAATGTCTCAATTTTCGAGGAATTGTTACTTTTGCTAAAGAAAAAATATATATTTCATGGAATGGTTTTTTTTTCTCTCCAGATACCAATGCTATAAGAGTGTCAGTTTGTCTACCAGAGATACTCAATTGCAGGCTTAGAGATTCTTGTGATAATTTGTTACTGCCATGGTTTAAGTTGGCATCTGGCCCAAATTAATATTGTTTCTGTTGGTTCATGCAATTATTGTCTGATGCTGACTTGTGCCGATCATTTTCACTTTGTGCCTGTTTCTGCTACTACTCTGTAAATTTTTGCACTAAGTGAAATTGAAGTTTTAAATTTTCAATCAAGAAGCCTAAAATAAAATGCCTATATACTGTATATTAATACAATGAAGATAGAATAAATATTTATTTGCATACCAATGAGAAAACAGTATAGAACTCACTTTAGAATAAAATAGTGTAAAACTGTACTGTCATGCTCTAGACTTGAAATAGAATGCTAGTATAGAAGATCTTACCAAATATCCACTTGCATTATAATGTCCCTTGACTCTAGTTAATCCGATTTTTTCCTCACGAGTGGAAAATATCCAAGTTGAAGTCCAAGTCCACAGTCCCATGAATCGACATAAAGCCATCACACAAAGTATCACAATTCCCAGTACACCAAGGAGTGTAAACACCACCTTCAACTCGCTCATTCTGAAAATTCACAAGTCAATATTTTAGAAGGACTATGTCTACACAGGTTTTTCAGTGTGTCTCAGGTATGAGTTGGCTGTTTGCACAGGGATCTGACCACAGCAGCCACTGCTCTGACTCCCAAGCATTCGGATGACTTATTTATGCAGTCTGAACCACTAACAGTGTAATGATTCAGGTTCTTGCATTACAGTCACAATTACAATGAAAATTACCATGTACCGGTATCTCATCATGTTGGAAATGCCCTCCTCTTGCATCCACACAACACTGACACCTTTTTAGGACATTTTATTTCACGTGCATTAGTTAAGCTCCTCAATAACTTATCGTCTTATATTGTCTTCTAGAAGGAATGTGAAATAATCTCCATTTAGGCCTACCAGTATCTGATTTTTTGTTGTTTAACTTCTATTACTCTCTAGTCCACATGCAGCCACGGTCTGTCTGTCTGTCTGTTATAGTCTGAGTTTGTCACACAAAATACAATATCATAAGGGAAATAAATTCTGCTTCAGAAGCTGAACTTATGGTTATGAAAGAAAATTTCCTAAAAAGGTGCGATTGTTGTGTGGATGCAAGAGGAGGACTTTTCCAACATCTCTTGTACATGGTTAGTTTTACTGTAATTGTGAAAACCCGAATCATTACACCACTAGCAGTTCAGCTGTGTGGATATTTTACCCGATTGCTTGAGAGTAAGAGCAATGGCTGTCGTGGCCAGCTCCCTGAGCGACCAGCCAACTTGTAAGTGAGATGCATGGCAGTACTTATAACTCTAAGTGAACATTCACACCGAAGTAGTATAGCATGCGAATCGCACTACCTGGATGCAGGCTGCACATCGAGTTGCGTGGTTCACAGTTTTGCATTCATACCGAAGTAGCGAATGCGATCTGCAGTTTTAACGTACATTATATATTTTTACTTGAACAAATGAGAAACCCATTTAAAGTAATGTAATTTACCTAAAGAGGATATAGTTTCAGCGATTTTAATCCAGGCTTTTTTCTTACTAGTTTCGATTGCCATATTGTATAGTCTATGCATGTACAAATTGTATGTTAAATAGCTCTCTTTCTAGCAGTTTTCATGACATCTTTGCCATAATTTACCGCTACACAAGCAAATATGTGTTGAATTTTCTTAACAATTAGAAAACAGCTGAAAAGGCAACTGTACGCATGCGTCATCCCGAGTAGCGTCGCATGAAATAAGTCCAGACCTATCTGAAGAAATGAATGTTGCACTCTGCGAGCTGCACTATTGCCACGCTACTTTCGTGTGAAGACTTGAACTTGTTTATTTGGGATTTAAAATTATTAACGTGCAGCATGCATCCAGGTAGCATGTCGCAAGTGGCATGCTACTTCGGTGGGAATGTTCCCTAAGTTACAGTAGACTCAGACAATGGGACTGATAAGGAAAAATAATAGCAGATAGCAAAACAGTTTTCTGCATTTATTTTTATCTGCTTATGCACCACTTGTTAATTAGAATTCTGTCTGGACTCAAATAATGTTGCAAGCCACTGAATGTGACTTGGAAGCCAAATGCACTGTTGGTTCTAAACTGACTAGCAGTAAAATACCTGCAGAGGTTTGGGTCTGGGGGTCCTCCTTACTCATCCAATACAAAAGCTGGGTAATTTTCAAGATGACTTGGTCCGAGTATTTATATTGCCATCACCATCATCATCACGGGCTTCCACAGAAATTTTGTCAAGGGGGGGGGGCAAATGAAGAAATTACTGCCACCCCACCATCACTAAGTTACTATTTCTACAACCACTTTATTATTAATATTATTGTTATTATTATCACTTTCATAATTATTATTACTAATATTATTATCATCATCAGCATCATCTTCATCTTCCATGAGAATATTATAGGAGAAAAATTCCTCCGACACTGGGACTTGAACCCAGGACCTTTGGCTATTCGCGCCAATGCTCTACCAACTGAGCTAAGCCGGAGTTCAATTCACAGCGCCAGATGGAACATCTCTCCTATCTTGAATGTTAACTGTAGAATAACAGTGGGAGCCCGGTCACAAATGTGCCTCACAGTACAGCATATGACATAACTTGTCTGTCTGTGACGTAGACCATTAGGGCAATCAGTCATAGGAGGGAGGTTCCATCTGGCGCTGTGAATTGAACTCCGGCTTAGCTCAGTTGGTAGAGCATTGGCGCGGATAGCCAAAGGTCCTGGATTCAAGTCCCAGTGTTGGAGGAATTTTTCTCCTATAATATTCTCATGTAATGTCCAACAGAGACAATAATCTGTGGTTCATGAATGCTTATTATATTCATCTTCCACATTCTCGGTTTACTGTAGCTGGACCTATGGCTATGAATAAAAAGGAAAAAAATGTGATAGTACACTTTTAGTAGTAGACTTTTTTTTACCCCTTTAGATTTTACAGATATTCATATAAAATGCGATACTTCCAGTGCTTTACCTTCATTACAATCAAACTTTTGGCTGGAAAATTTTCAAGTTTGGGGAAGTAATTGTTCATTCATACCCATATCTAAGGTAGTCAGGTGTTACAATTCGTTTTTGGCCCAACTTTTCCAACAATATTAAGTGGGAACATAAGCCTCACTTCATGTTGCTTATAATCATTTAGTTTATATATTTATGTGTAACAAAATTTCTAAAGGGGGGCAACAGCCAAACCCTGCCCCCCCCCTTCCGGACGGCCATGATCATCAAGAATTTTTCAGATATATGTTGAAGAATGGTTTACCGTTAGAATTAAGACTAAAATAAGAAAAGTCCGCGAAATATCCGGCGTTGTGAGATATGTGCAGCATTTTCAACATCTACTTTAAGATGGATGAGTTAACCACTGAAATTCTTCTTTTATTTTATTTTTTTACTTAAACCTTCAGCGCGATATTGAAGTAGCGGAGATAGCTGAAAACTGTCGCGGCGATTAGCGACCCGATTCCCGGTGAAGGTTGCGCGGTATGTACGGCATTATGTTTAAGCCGCACCGTATAACTAGACTATATTATTGATTTGTTGATCATGGCAGCTACTTCAGTGGATTATTAGCACTCTTACTGGCTGGAGATACAGGAAACTCCTTAAATGAAAAGTAAATAAAATGTGTAAAAAACGAGTAGCTCTAAAGTCACACTTGACCAAACAAAATTAAAAAAGGGTTAATTAGCTTTCATTTTTACTCAGCGAAAACAGAGTGTGAATCTATGACCGTCCACCGCGGTGGCTTAGAGGTTGCGTCCGATCTCTCACGCAGCGGGCCCAGGTTCGATTCGGGACAAGTTACCTAGGTGAGGTTTTTCCGGGGTTTTCCCTCACCTGTGAGACAAATGTCAGGTAACGTTAGGCCCTTGTGGTCCCCGGATATCATATGGCCGTCATTATCATCTTCATCCTCATCCTCGCCTTGTTCTGAGAGAGTGTGTGTGAATGGTGTGTCTCGTCCTATGTGTTCGTGTTGTCTCGGAGGTGGTCCCGGCATTGGGCTGATCACTCATCCGGGGAGGCCCTCCATGTCCTTGTCTGGTCAAAAAAGTATGTATGTGATCCAAAGATAATCCCTCTCCCGACAGGTCGCAGCCCTGTAAGGCTCGGGCGGCTTGGGTAGCTTAAATCCTAAAAGGGAGAGGTAAAACTACGATTAAGAAAGAAAGAAAAGAATCTATGACCATAATGAAATTAGGCCTATGCGTCAACTAAAACAATTGCACTCAATTCCAACTTACAGCAGTTCTAAATTTGCCATGCTGAGAATCGCTAAGAACAATCCGCGATACTTTTGAAATTGTTTTAATCTTGCCATTCTGTAAAATATGCGATTCTAAGAAGAGAGAATTTATTTTTTCGAGCTTAAAAATGAATTATGGATAGTAAAACATTAACTTCGAACTACGAAAAAATCCAAATTCATGAGTATAACTATAAAACTGTAAATGAACGTGTGGTTAAAAAAAAATGCGGGTGATTCTTGAATAAAGCATGATTCAAACAAGTTAAAAAATGTTTCAATTTTCAGCTTTTCTGGATTCGTGAATCGCGAAATTTTCCGATTCTTTGAAGACCTATGAATATCAGTTCTTGATATATTCACTAGAGGGACCTGTAGGCAAGGCACCAGGCATGTTGTCTTTCAAACCTCACCCCCCTACTAATCTTGCATCATGCCATATCAGAAGTGAAGAATAGGTAGTAGCCTTTAGTTGTGTTTGACTTTTTCATGGTGGTCGCGTGTCAACAAGATAATGCAGGGTCCTTGTAACACAAACAAGGAAATAAAGGGATGCAGGCATTAACTGCATGTTCAATTAACGCATAACCCCTTCATTTATTGTTTATCTGACATGGATCCGTCCTAGATATCTTGCACGTCTTATGGGATTCTCCCACCCCGGCTTGCAATCTTGTTTACGGATTGTACACCGCAAAGAACTTCGGGGACACTACATGACGTTGGAATGAACCGGTTTGTAATTTCGGCATTGGAATAACGCAACTCCATCTCCATTGCCTTAGCGTGAGTACTGTATGCATAGAGACTATCCAAAAAAAGTGCCGCGTACCGCGAAGTGTCGAGTGCCTAATTGTGTGGTGGTTCTTTCCCGGGTTTTTACAGTGGTGATGACATGTCTGAGGAGTGGAAATTCACATCAATATCATGTAAGTATTTGGTTAGATTATTATAGTGTTCTTTTCTGTTGTTTATGTGTAGCCTGCTTAAACTACTAGGATTGGTTAAGTTAATAGCCTACAGTAGTAGTAGATAGCTCGTCCTGCAGATTTTATGTTGAGCGATGCTCAGGCTCAGGGATAATAGTTTCAAAACTGTCTTCCGTACTCCAGCATTTTTCTTAGTTACCCTACGTTCTACAACGACGTTTAGCGTAATTTCATAAATTGGACTGCTCCTTCCGTGCTTGTATACAGGTAGGCCTTGTGGAATTTTTGTTCAGTTCATGTTACTGCACAGTTCTGGTTTGTTTCATCGTAAGCTTTATTGTGCTGTGCACATGTTCGATCCCTAATAATATTACTATGCAATATTTTGGTCGGCAATTAAAGTCCCATTCCACGCTTAAGAACAAGCAATAAGCGACGAACTTACATAACCTCACAACCTGTTGACTGGTAGGAGGAGGGTCATTCTCATGTTGTTTTCGGGTTTTTGAAACAGAAATGGACTGAGCTGTTGTAACAATACCTTTGACTTGACATGCTGGAGACGGATGACAACAGTTTACAAAAGACATGACACAGCAATTTCAGTAAGGAGTGTTACCCAAACAAATTTTCCTCATTGTTATTTTCACTTTTTCATATACACCAGTTTTTTGGCAAACCCAAAGCATTTCATCCCAAGAATTGCACTTTGATACCACGAGGAAATGATTGTGATGTTCATCTTATGATAGTTGTTCATAATGAGCCGAATTTGAAAATTCTCCAAAGTGTAATGAATGTCACCCAAATCAATCACCCAATTATTTAAATCGACTCAAACTTGCCCTTCTATTGGCTTTATTCTTTAGACACACTCTGAAAATGATGTGTTCTTGCCTGTCTGGACACAATGCAGCTGATACTAGAAAGAGGACACAGAGATCTTGTAATTGTGCATGTGAACTCAAAACAATTTTTATTTGATTAAATGTGAAAAAATACAAATTAGAAAAAATAAAACAGTTTTTAGCCTATTCGTTGAATAAGGGTCCAATAAACTTTAAAATTTAACAGAGAAATATGCAGCAGTATTCGACAATTGCACAGCATGAAAATACATTTAAAAGCAAAAGTCTTATGCCACAGGTTTGAATGAATAGAATATTTTGAAACTTGGCCAGTCCTGAATTTTTTTCAATTCTCCATTAAGACACATTTAAAGCTAAATAATTAGTGTAAAACCACAGTGCAGTCTTACAATCGAGTAAGTAGCTTTAAGAACAAGTAATTTTCTATCATATAGTGACTTAGAAGTATTTTTTCTCAGTTATATTTTATTTGCAGTCTTTAGACTGCACCAACAAATAAATGCTGGGGGCATGTCCATGGTAACTCACGTTACAAATTGACTTATTTTTACTTGTTCAACTCTTATTAAATAATTTTCAGAAAATACATAAGCAGCCAAAATTGCATGAGTGAAACCTCTAATAAATGGAGTGCATGTTGCATGCTTTGTGTAAATTCTGGATCACAAATGCAAAGATTATTGAGATTCAAAATTTGGTAACTCACGTTACAGAAACTGGACATTGTATTTGAAACTCAGATTTCAGTAGGCATTTTCTGCTCTTTTAATGGCTCAATAAATGCATGTATTGCTGTATTGGTAGGTTATCATGTTTGAAATATGGATATTAAAACAATTTGTAATTAAAAAAATTAAATTCAATTATCTGACATAAAACAACTGACTGTTGGTAACTCATGCTACAATTTGTCATTTATACACTAAATCAAAACCGTTTGCTTGTAAAATAAACATTTTTAAACCATGTAACCTACATTTCTCTATTAGTAAAAAATATACATATATACAGTGGCGTAGCAAGCTTAGGTGGTACCCGGTGCGGAAAATTACTTGACCCCCCCCCCCCATTTAAATTATGAAAAGATGGAACAGTTCCAAGTGTTATTTTTTGGATAGTCAAGTCAAAGTCCCACGAGAGTTTAAGAGTATATCGATATATGCAGCTGCAACGAATTTATTTGATGTAACTCGTAAACTCAACGGATTATACAAAATTAGTAATACTTACTTTGTTATATAAAAACAAAACTAAGCTCCGAAATCATGGCATACCATGAATTAACCATCCATAAAGCTATTCGAGTTACCATGTTGTAACCAGTGCTACCAATGGTGCATATATAAGACATAGTTAACCTAATTCAGCCAATTTTTTAGGATTAAGAAAAGACATACATAATAAGCACATTATGCTGTACATTGTACTGTTAAACGACAGTAAATGCTATTATTATCATTATTATTATTAATCTAAAGTACGTTATACACAGACAGATATACGTTGTTTTCGTGAGCGACAGATTCAAGAAATGGGGGTGTCCATTAATAAAGCGAACATCCTTTGTTTCACACATTTCTAGGCCAAAATACACTCCCGAAATTGTGCAAAGCTTTATTTTTTTTATACTTTTATATTTTGTTTTCCAAGTGAAATCACAAATTTTGGCAAGTTGAATTTTGATAAAAGGGCAAAATTTTGTATTTATATCAGGTAGCTTTCAAGATGTGAACCGAAGATTGGAGACACGTTTTCCTTATTTTTACATAAAGAAAGTTTTCTCGAAAATGGCTCTAACGATTTTCTTTAAATTTTGCACATGGGTTGCTTATACTAAGAGCTAAAACTTTTATTTGAAACACTTTTTCGAAATAATTCTCTGAAGGGTAGTTATAAGCCACCCACTCTGAATACGCGCTCTTTGCAATACGGCCTCTTGCAACGAAAAATCATACGAACACAAAATTTTGTATTTTGGTTAGGTACCTTTTGGGGATGTAACACGAAGATTGCCGACGACTTTCTCTTGTTTTAAGGGGAGGCTAACTTTTATTTGGGCAGAGGAAGTTATGTGAATTATACATCAGATTTTTTATAGGTTGATCCTAATAAATTTCATAAACAAGTGGTCGGTACAACGCCAAAGTGAACTAAGCGCCAAACTCCATATTTTGAGAAAACTGAAGTTGAAGTTTGAGTGTTGTAAAAAAATCTTGATCAAAACGAAATTTCCTTTTTTCTCAACTGATTTTACTATCGTAGTATCCCTTAGTTCGTTATTGCAGACCGTAGGATATCAAAATCTGCACCATGGACTACCAATAGTCTATATTTTGACAATTGGCGCTTAGTTCACTTTGGCGTTGTACCGACCAAGTAATGTAAGTATTTTACGGAATTGTATTATTAATAATCTATTCTTAAATATGCGCACATACCAGTTCAAAATCTAGATTGCCGGAGACTTCGGAAAAGTCATGACTGCCGCAGCGGGTAGAATATTAGTTTTGCGGCTTGAGTGATGTAAAATATCACCGATTGTTGAAGTCTCATTTAAATTAATAAAACTGCAGAGACAAGCATCGACAGAAATAAACACCCCTCCCCCTAACCATAATATTATTGTTCGTACAACACAGCGGCCAGTTCAGCCGCGTTTTTATTACCTTTGTTGACTAAAAGAAGTTTCAATACGCATGTTGACTTCTAGAAAGTTGTTAAACTTATTTAATTCTTTTAAATAATATTATTTTCTTTAAATTCCCTTGAGCGATGTTTTACTTACAAAGACACATATTTTTATTTTGTCACCCCCCGGGTGATGGCACCCGGGGCGGTCCGCACCCCCCGCACCCCCCTTCCTACGCCACTGCATATATATAATTTTTCCTAGAAACATGCTTAATTTAAACTAAGTTATTTCCTGCAATTCTAAAAATGCCAATTCCCTTACTGAATTTGTAATACATTCGATTTCCTTTCAATTTAACTTTAAGAACAAGCAAAAGCTCAATTTTCTGTTTGAAATTAATGGAAGCTGTTCATTTTCATTTTCATCTGTTTTGATTTCTTTCAACACTTCTCAGGCAGGTCACTTCTATGTCGCCATGTTCATCGGCATCACTTTGACATACTGCTGCATACCGAAACTTAACTATACCTTTTTTTCTGTTCTGATGGAACTTGGCAAGGACAAAACAACCATTTTTGATATTCCCTTTTGTTTGACATGCAATGGGAAGTAACTTTCAGCTTCAGAGTTTGAGGTGTAGACCTGACGATAAATAGAAATTCTGTGTGATATTCCAGTACTACAAAAACTTGAAGACACAACTTCATCAGGCCTATCTATCCTTTGCCTTTCTTCTTTTATCCTGTTTAATTGCATTTCTTTTCCTTTCCCTCTTTGTAGCTAGTTTTTGCTTTTGTTTTTCTCTTAGTTTTCCATACTTTTTTTTGGGGGGGGGGGGCTTTTTCTTATACAGCCATTTCATAAAATAATGGAATTTTTCCCTCAAAGAGAGAAGTTATAAAATTATTGCAATTGGGTGGTCAAAAGTAAGTTTAAAACTCAAATTCTCTGGATTTTAAGGACTTAGGTGTATCTGAAGTGGTTTCATGTGTAAAATCTGTCGATTTACTTATTTATTGCATTGAGTTACTTTTTTTGCCATTTTTAGCATGATTTTAACACTCTTTAATACCAAGTAGTCAAGAGTAATCAGCTATGTCCATTTTCATTTGAGAAAATATACATCTTAAGGTACAATTTGGTATAAGATTAACTTCAAAAAATATGTGTGGTTAATTACTATGTAAAATAACAAACAAGGGAATTTTTGTCCCACCCGTAACCGTGATAGTTTTGTTAAATTATTATTGAGTTAAATAAATGTTTTGACAACCTGGAAACAGTTTATAATTTGTATTTAATCCCTCATACCTTCATTAATAACAACATTAAGACCCTAACAGTAATAGCAGAATAGAAAATGAGCTTTTGTTTTGCATCATTAAAATCAGTGTCCAAATCATGTCCCACCCGTAACTGATTTTGAAAAACAAATTTAAAATATTCAGAATAAATTTTAAATAATGCTTTGCATGTAGTGTGTAGGAGAAGGTATTGTAAATTTTGCAGAATGTGAAGAACCAATTCTAGTTTATTATTTATGATATGTAATAAACAAAAATAGCTTCTATAATTTGTCAGAATGTCCCACCCGTATTTATGAAATGGCTGTATATTCTTCACTAGCAGGTGCCCCCAGGCCACGGTAATTAATTCAAAAATTAAAAAGTAAGAGCTAAATAATTAAAATATCATGCACAGACAGACAGACAAACAAACGTTTCCTCTCATTATTATACATAATAATTTTCCTCAACCTTTAACTTCTGTCTCCGCCTTTTAATTTTTTTCTGCTGCAGATAAAGGCATGGTTGAAAAATAATCCAGAAGTCCAAAATTTAAAATTTTAATGAAAAGTACTTATGGAAACAATGTTACCTATAAATTCGGTATCAACCTGACTGGTGTATTTATGAAAAGCTGGTTGTATTTTCTACTTTAAAGTTAAAGTTTGTATTTGACTGTGCTAGGAAGCATCAATGGTAACTCACGTTACACAAATTAAAAATAAAATTATGACTTCTAGGTTATGCATGGAAACTCAAATCAATACTAGTGTTTTTTTAATCAACAAGTATGAAAAGAAATTAATTTTTTGTTTCTATAATCTAAATGTGAAAACCTTAATAACAACTTTCTAATGTTTCTGGTAACTCACGTTACAAGGTGCTATGTACTTTTGAAGTCTTACTAAAAGGCATAATATAAGAAATAATTACAACTTGAATACTATGTTTACTTACCTAATATGTTGATAATATTTTCCAATAATTTTATATTTTCTATATATTAATACACAAGCACAAAAACCATTGGAAAACAGACCTAAAATGAAGACATTAGGTCTGCCATCAGAATAGTGGGATTCCCTCACAAATTATAAACAAATGCAGGGTGTAATCCAAGAAATTTAATGCTACCTACATTCTCTCAAACGTTTACCTTCTGAAAACAGTATTGTTAAAAAAATAACAATTTTAAAATCTAAGGATTTTGTCCTGATTCTCATGGACATGCCCTATATAGAAAGAGCTTAGTTGCTGTAACACTCTTTACTAACAAGATTTCTTCCAACAATTTTTTCTTCTTCAATTTTTTCATTTTGACAGAAGTCTATTCAAATTTAACAGCTACTTGAATTTTTGTAACATGCTCCATTCATATGGCAATCAGAAGCTAATTGAAACATGCACAAAAAACACAAATTAGAAGCCCAACACATAAGTAACACTCTTTACCATGAATAAAAATACGTGCCATGGTTTTAACTTCTTCCCGTCCTCCCTCCTTGATGTCGGGTCGGAATTTGGTCTCAGTGGAAAATATGAAACAATACTTCATCCCCTCTACATCACCTTCCTCCCCACCCCTTAATTCTTCTTTGTGGGAGTACTAGACCGGGTAACAACCCTTACCGTTTTTTTCACGGTTTCCTGTGATAAAGATTCAAATGAACTTCCTGGCTCGGATTCTTTTTTGAATTCTGAAACATCCTCTAGACAGTTTCGTTTGGATGTTGAGCTAACATTCATCCGCGAATGATGATTCATTTTGGGCCTTTTCAAGTCAAGAAGTCAAAATGTTGGATGCAGAATAGGAGATGTGACAGTCACACTTCATACTTTTTCCCCACTTTTTTTGACACTAACATGAACGAACTTATTTAGGGTGGCGCAGAAACTCGCATGGGTTTGGGGCGAAATGTGAAAAAATAAATTACTTGATATCTCAACTAGAAGTGTCTTTTTCAGGCCTGTGAAACCAAAACGGCAATTTTTTTAGAATGACCTAGAATGAATTTTCTGTCAAGGGGGATTCTTTGACACAGTTTCTGTAGGCCTACACTGTGTGTGTATATTTTTTGAAACACGAAAACTGCCCTTTTTGAGGTTGAAATGTTCTTTAGAATCTGTAGAATTCATATTTATGGTTTAATTCAGTTTGTTCCTAAAAATATGCGAATTGAAAGAAAAATTGTGAAGAAGTGAGTACTTACTTATATAAAACGGCGTAATTTGTAGAGTTATTCACAAAAATCAACAGGTGGTCATGATATGGGGAAGACGGAGCAACGGTGCGCAGAATCAATCTCATCGTGAAACAGAGTAGGAAACTTGACGATGTTGACAGTGGTTATGGTGTTGCCGCTACCTGCCACTAAACTAAACTAACTTAAAGCTAAGCTGACCTAAACTAACCTATCACAAATCTCCCACTTGTCACAAACCTCGTGGTACCTGTCACTAATCTCGCGCTTGTTCTTCCCGAGTGCAGAGTAGCATTCAAGTACTCACCATAGAATGTTATCTCGCTAGACCATCGGCATGACTGATGATGATGCTATGATGTCGAAATGCATCTGTACTTAATGAAAACATAGAAAGCTGAAGAGTATAAGAGATAATTCACCACATACTATTCAAGATCTGCTAATCGATCCAAGAAGAGGAACTACATAAATTATAATTACTCTTAATATTGCCAATATTATAATTGACTTTAATAATAATAATAACAGCCGCACCAAATACAAGAAAATGGAGCTAAGTGCATCTCATCTAAAGAATACAATATTCGTGACACACATAAACACTATACGATAATTTATAACAATTGACAATATGTGAATGCCTCAGTTCAAGTTCATATATGTTCAAATTTATGCTATATTTTAAATAATAAGTGAAAAGGTCAATTTTATAATTTTATTACTGATTAATGAAAATATTTTACTTTGACAATACATTGAGCTCAATGTCGTTTTAATATTTTATCTTATTAAGTGATGAATTAATTTAATATATTAAGTATTTTCATAATGCACAATAAAAGCTAAATTTACATCATATTCTTAGTTATTCTCTTTTTCTCATATAAACTTCAGCTTTTTGTTTTTGTTTTTAATATTAGTGGTATATAGGCGGAATTTACCTAAACTAACTAATTATACATTATACCACTGGAGAAAATGAAGCTAATCAACCGATTTTAGTAAATTGAAAACAAATGAAATGAAATGTCGCTTTATACAATCAGTTCCGAAAATACAACAGAGTTATGGGCAATATTTAAAATCTGTTAGAAATATGCCGTTAAAAAGTGAGAAATGAATAAAGTGTGCACAAATATTTTAATATCAAGCAAATATGATGGACTATCACAAAATCAACAAAATATGCAATAATATGCAAAATGAAACCATATAATTTTTGTAATTTCTTTCATGTGTTGTACACATTTTAACACTAGCATGCAATAGAGAGCATTATAAAAAAACATGATTTTATAAACTTCCAGGCCCTACTTATCACATTTATAAGGTGGTATCCCTACATTTGAATTACTGTCATAGTCTACATTTCATGTGGAAATGTATTGGCATATTATGGATATGTCATTACTAGACCTGGGATTTTAAGGCAAATGCCTATTTTGTTCCTTATGACATAACATGAAAATTTTAAAATATGTTGGCATTTCATGATATATCACTTATATTTATAGAGTTTTATAGTGCCCTAAAATGCCTATTTGGACCTTTGGAGCCTATTTTTACTATTTTAGTGCCTAAAATGCCTGTTTTATACATTTAAAATAAAATTCAACTTCTGTAACTTTTACAATCATTTAATGGACATCCCTGAAATGAAGGGCAGAGCAACAGAGGGTGGGTTTTTCACAGAAACTTGATTTTCCTAAACAATTGTCGCCAAAGGAATGCTGACTGACGGGGGAGGATTCGCTCAAAACAACAAGTATAGCAGGTATATAGTAAGAAGGGACATGCTGTGTCAATTTTTCATATAAGTTAATCCAAAACTGTCCTAATTTTGCAATTATTTCTGTTAAGAATAGGTATACCATGTTTTTTTACAGTAAAAAAGATCACGTTACAGTTGAAGAGCATATTGTAGTATTTTAAAGTCTATTTTCTATCTATTTACACATTTTAAAAACTTATTTTAAGTGCCTATTTTCTTGTTTTAAAAGCCTATTTTAGGTGCCTAAAACTAATTTTTTTAGAGCCTAAAATCCCAGGTCTGGTCATTACAATATACACCATAGTTAGTATGAAGATTCCTGTGGACTATTTAATTGTTATGCTTCTACACACGACGGTTTTGCTGGGATGGTTGCCTAACATAACCTGACCTAATCCAACCTAATAATTTTTGTCCTGATCAGCTAAAATATATTTTATTTTGCTGGAAAAACAGAGTGTTAGAAAGTTTCCATACTTATTTGCATCAGATGGAACCGATATAATTTTTGCAAATAAATTCTGTTAAAGTTATTATTAACTCTTGACAACGTCAGTGATCATTCGATGAAGAAACTTACATCGACTTCCTGATTTTTTGGTCTATTATAAGAAATTTTTATATTTATTTTTCACGATTGTGTAAAACATGTGTTTTTTATCGATAGTAATTTGTATGAAGTTATAATCGTAATTTGAGTGCATCGTAAATACCCCATGTGTAAGAAAATTCACTGCTTACCTCCTGATTTACTTAACTGATTTGCTTTAAGAAGGCCTCTAGTTAACATACAATTATTATAACTAATTTATTAAGCGTTTATAAATATTCAATCTGAAGGCTTTGTTTTAAGTCAATATAAAAATACAGGCATTGGAAAACATTGTTTACTAGAAGACTTGGTCGCTTCTTTGTCAGCCTTTAATATTTATCAAGAAAAATCAATGTAAATTCAATTTCATTAGTCTACTAGTCATAAATCTTGCTGGATGCCTTTGGACTCATATTTTGACGTAGGTAGGCTACTCGACACATTTCATGTATAACACGTATATGGTGCAAATAATATAATAACTATTGACTTACCCGAATAACAAATCCTTCCTGATCTGTATTACAGTGCTAAGCAACTCATAGTGTACTTCGTAACTTTATTGTCCCTTAAACGTCACGAAATCATTTTAGATGTATTAGCACTTATTTTTAAATGTCCATTTGTTGGCATTCACATCTTCGACCATCGTGCGCAAGTCAAAATCACCCCTCCGCCCTTGTTCATCTCGAGAGTTGCATCACGCTTCAGTGTCTATCGATTTATGTTCGTCACAACGCTACAGTGTAGGTCACAATAGTATGGGCATGCTCGCCTGTGTTTTCTAGCTACATCGTTTTAAAAGCACATCTTAAAGATTTCACACCATACCATTAAAATCATTGACCACATTTCCATTGCAAGAAAGACAAGGCCGTTTCATTCCGAGTTCTAAATATACAGTACCGCTACTACATATCCATGAGAGGGAGTGAATTTTTCCATTCTTGCAATTATGAAACTTAGATAAATCCCTAAATTAAAATGTTATCTTCTTTTGTAAAAAAAAAAAAAAGTGTAGCTTCAGACATAAATATGTAGATTAAAGAATTCTATAGATTGGCTCACGGAAATTTAATTTGAGTGGGAGTAATAACTGTTCACATAGAAGAATATTAAACAATTTAAAATATTATAAAGGTGTCTATGCAAAATAAGTAAAGAGATTTAATGACACTTTACAACGATGTATTCTAATTTAAGTCCTGTGGGGATTGCCGAGATCTAAATGTATTTAATAAGGCCTCTTTTTCCTGCCAACTGTAAACCTGTATTCTGGACCTATGTTATGATTCATGATTATACACATTTCATAATTATATGGATTTTTTATTGTGGGATATAAAATTATACAAAAACATTTTAAAATGTTGAAATATACAAATGAAAAGGGAGAGGTTAAACTACGATAAAGAAAGAAAGAAAGAAATATACACATGAAAGGGCAGGACATGGAATGTATGTATAATGGAGAATATGGGTGCTAGATGTAGGATAGCGAATGAAACAGACACCCATAAACATCCATACACGACTGCATCGTGCCACTTTAATGCATTGCAGTATTTGGAAGCATTAATGACAACTACGAAGGATGGGAGATAAATAATTTTATTTTGAAAATATGATACCATTTTAAAACGTTGAAATGTACAAATGAAAGGGCAGGGTATGTATAATGGAGAATATGGGTGCTAGATGTAGGATAGTGAATGAAACAGATCACCCATAAACATGCATACGCGACTACACTTGAATGTATTGCGGTATTCGGAAGTAGAGGTGTACATATTCTGATTTTAGCTTGCTTGCCCCTTTGAAATTCTGCAACCAGTCACAGCTTTTAACTTGCTTGACTTGAAAGCAAGCCAGATTACAACGATGATAAGAAATACTGTCGCTATGAGTCACAAGTTCTTCATAACTTGGTGGGTTGCACAGGACCTAAGGAAACTGCAAGGCCTGGCGGAAAGAATATGAAACTGGGTATAGCAGTGCACTGGTAAGTCGTGCAGTTACGTAGTTGAGGAACTTCAGATGTGTTTAGAGAATTTTACCCTGAAGGAAGCCGAGGAGAAACTAAAATGTGGACAGTTTGAATTATCAATGAACAAAGGTACTAGTCCGGCATGGAAAATTTTTCAAACATTTTCGAGAAAACATCATAAAATCATTAATAGCAATAACAAAAATCCCTTTAGGCAAGCCTAAAAGCTGAGGTAGATTTCGAAGTGCTTTTGTTTTAATTTACTGTCGCTGCGTAGCACTCTTCTTCTTTAGCCTTGGCATGACAAACCCGCAATAATAACTGCAAAAAAGAGGAAAGAGAACTTTTTCAAACATTCAAATCTCGCCTTATATGAGAACTATCAAGAAACTAGTTATTGATTTGTAGAGTACTCATCAAGAGCTTTTCAACGATACCCCACAAGACGTAGTTTCGAAAATTTCGAATTTCCATCCCCATACCCCCACCCCCACTCGTACTCCCAAAACCCCCGTTTCGTTGGTGTCACTGTGAACTCCATAAGGAGTACTCTAATTTATTCAATCAAAGTTTCCCTCTATACTTCATAGGGGCCGAGATATAAATGTTTTAAAATTTCAACCCCCTCCCCCGACCACCCTTTTGCGCCAATTTTGCTCATTAACGAACTTGTCTGAACTATTGGGCCTAGAAATACATAATAAAATTTGATTCAAATATCTTGAAAATTACGGCCGCTAGCGTGTAAAGTTATATATATATATATATGTATATATATATATAAATATACATATACATATATCACAATTTTTTTTAACAGGCGGTGGTTTCGTACTTAGGGAGGCATGAAACGTAAAGATATGAACGAATTTTTTGAAAGTCATTAGGTAGATTTTTCTTCGAAACCTACCTAATAATAAAAATAATAATTGTGTTAAGACGCTAAAACGATTTTTAATACTTTATCCACCTTTTATTTATCTGCATGGTGAATTTCTTCTACCAGCATGTAGAAAAGCAAGAAAGTATTACCTACACTTAGCAACTACAGTTGTTTAGCTGATAGGAATGTCGCAAGCTTATTCTGGCTTGCCTAGGCTGGGTTTGACCTGACCCATCAAGCTAAAAGAAACCTGCCTGCTTCCTAGCTATGACGCTGGCAACTTGCTTGCCTGGCGTTCAAGCGGGTATGGGCAAGCTAAAATCGAGATTTGTACACCTCTATTCGGAAGCATGAAAGCACACATACCCACTCCATGATTCTTTCAAGTTCTTTATGGATGAACATTACTCCCCAGAGCTTCCATCAGCTCCTTGTGATATTCTCTGGCATTTCTCCCTCGGATAATGATTATTTTGACGCAATAATGCTATTCACATCTTGTCATACCCAATCTGAACGGCGAATGATTCATAACTAAAATACCATCGCCTCTGTTTGTGTAACCGTACATCACAATACTACCAATTGGTGTGTCCATATACTAGATATGCCTCACTTTCCCGTGACATACAACATTTCATGGCACCATTGCCCTACTTTGAGAAAAAGTAATTGCCATGACATTTGACCCATCCCTCGTATATAAACTCTTCTTGAAGTTCCAGAGGAAAATAGACACGAAATATCTTATATACTTCACACTTTCCACTCATATACTCATATTTCTGAGCAGAATACAGGTTTTACGGTTTACATTATTATTGGAGGTATTAGAGCACTATTATGGTCATGATAATTATTATTATGTAAAGATTTCAGTATGTGATAATGGACTAAAGGCAAGTTGCCAGGGAGCTATTTCTTAACAGATGTTTAGCATTCAACAGATTATCTAATATATTATTGTTGCTCTTTTGAATCTGAGTGCAGGAACTTGATGATAGAAGCTGTTCCATTTCATATTCCTTGATTTGAAACATGACCTAGCAATCTCGCGCAGGATAGGGAGGGGGGATTTACTTTATTATTTGCTGTCCTTGTCACTCTACAGCACTCACATGGAAAGCACGCCATTTAGAAAAATCAGTATTCCCTCCTCCAAGAGTGAAGCATCCAAGGTCGTGTTACAAGAACGATGGAACGGATTCTAAGCAATGTTTTTGGACTGGTTGTTAAAATTCGTAGGGACTACCCATATGGTGGTTACAATAATTATAGGAACTACATGAATTGCCATTTGTTTTCAAATGTTATGATATCTTCGGCCAGTCATATGCACTTTTCCAATTTATATGTCCATGTTATGCATCTTAAGAATAAGATGTTGGACTGAAGACGGGCGTCGTTGGGCTTAACTTAGTTAACGCTACCCCTTCCTGGACATGCTGGAGCAATATTCTTCTCCGCAGTTACCACCAGAAACCATTTTCCAACAGGACGAAGCCCCTCCTCGCTATTCCAACATCGTAAACACCTCTCTTGACGAAATTTTTCCTGACTTTCGGATCGACCGAGGTGGACCTATACCATGGCCATCAAGATCGCCGAACTTGACCCCACTAGACTTCATTTTGTAAGGATTTATCAAGGATCGAGTGCCTCATCATGTAACTGTGGCAGATTTGGCAGATTTACGACTCTGAATCATTGAAGCGGTATCAGCCCTTGTGACTGCAGGGATGCTCTCATTAATGTGGCAGGAGATCGTTTCGTCTGGATGTAATCCACGCCACAAATTGCTCTCATGTTAAGGTTGATTAGAGAGTAAGCAACAATTTTTAAATCTCTCTTTCTGAACGTGAAAACCGCGAAACAATAAACATATTAGTTTCTGAGTGATAATACAAAAACTTATTTTAAAGCCTAATTACTTTATGTTTACATTTTAGTTGAATATATGGAGTGAAGCACAACCAAACACAAACTTATAAATGAGGGTCGCCCAGAAAGTAATGCACCGCATTTTTTTCTTCAGCAATTATTTATTGAACACAATGAAATTTACACACAAGAAAGAATGATGTTTCTTCTACACTCCTTATTTTTCCACATATTCTCTGTCCCGTTCTATGGCCTTCCTCCAGCGAGACACAAGCGCGTTTATGCCCTGTCGGTACCACTCTTTGTTCTGGTCACGAAGCCATTTCTGCACTGTGCGAATCACCTCTTCCTCATCCTCAAAATGTCTTCCGCGAATGGCATCCTTTAATGGCCCAAACAAGTGGAAGTCTGAGGGAGCTAGATCAGGGCTGTAGGGTGGATACTCAATGATGTGATGCCAAGAGGCAGTACCATTAATTCTGAAGCTTATGTGGAGACATTAACCAAACTCAAGAAAGACTTCCAGCTACTTCGGCGCCTTAACAACCCAGGTGAATGTTTGATTCAGCATGATAACCAAGGCCCGGATTCTAATGACATGTCATCTTTTTATTGATGCTGCATAGACATTGCCAACTTGTAGATAAATCCTAATCATGGCCTTTAGATTATAAAAATGCATTTTTATTAGGTCATTTTTTGTCATTTTATGCAATTTTATATTTTTAGGGCATTTATTTCAATTTTAGGTCATTATTATGTCATTTTCGTGTCATTTGCTTCCTTATTTAGTCATTTTCATGTATTTACATTGAGTGTATTAACTTTTTTTCTTCGTTATTTGTTTCTTTAATGCAAGAAGGAAAAATTCGACGTTAAGTGTTGTCATGTCTCAGTCGGAAATAAGAATTTAAAAAAACGCAAAAATGTTGTATTATATTACTATTGTTATTAGATTGACTTGGCACCAGAGTCTGCCACCTGCTTGGATTTGAGAGTGAAAACTACTGTTTACCCTTAATAAAGAACAATATAATCCGGCAGACCACAACTAGAAATGCCGAATTTTGACTCGCTAGGGCCTCAGTGCCAGTATAAATTTCCGCGAGAAAAGAACATTCACAACATTACAGTTATTTAAAGTTTTTACAATTATGTACAAAATAGTCTATAATTTTGTGTACAATAATAATTTTTTATAAATAAAATATCAGTTTTAGGTCATTTTTTATAATTATTCTTTAAAATTCAGGGTCATTTTATAGGTCGTTTTTCAAACAATTTTAGGTCATCAGAATTCGGGCCCTGATGATAACGCTCGGCCTCACACAAGTTTGAGGACTTCGGAACACATCACTGAACAGGATTGGACAGTGTTACCACATCCACCCTACATCCCTGACCTAACTTCCTCAGACTTTTACTTATTACCGTATTGCATATCTACTACAAACCGCCACTGAATCCTTGCACATTTCGAAATGCAAGAATAGCGGAACGATGCCTTTGTCTTCGCTGGAGGGGCGCGGTATATAGCATTATCCCTTCTTGCATAGTAAGATAGTGAGTGTTATTAATGTTTCCAGTAGTCTACGCGTTAGAGATGGAGAATATCTCTTCAAGACACTAAGGTCGCAACAATGATTTGCACCGTTTTAAACAGATATCAGAGTTGTCACTATTTTTGTAGACCTCGCGCCCCAAAAGAAAAAAAAAATCAAAGTTCCGCTCTTCATCGGTTAAAACGGCCATCATCTTGAAATCAGAATACAAAAAATAAAAAATCCTTAACACATACGTCGTTTTTAACCTTTCTTGCTACCAGGTTATCTATGTTACATTGAGTACCCCTGGGTCATAAAGACCCCAAGTAATTTACGTGGTATATATCGGTAGCACTGCATCTGTTTTAACTAATTGGCAAAAAAAAAAAAAAAAAAAAAAAAAACTTTAAAAACAGGACATGTATCTAAACATTTTTACCCTGAATCTTCCTACTACCCTGCCGGGTTATCTTTGTTAGGCTACACTGAGCTCCACTGGGGTTATAAAGACCCAGTAATTACCGCGGGATATATCGCTGGTATTACAATTGTTTTAATTAATTGGCCCAAAACAAACATTTTTGCCTTGAAAATAGGATAACTATGCACATAAGCATTTTTATAGAATGTTGCATTAACGAACAATTTTTGAATGGGCGATATAGACCCAATGGTACTCAGCGCAAAAACAATGAATATGCCTACTTTTTAATGCGTTGAAAATATAAGAATTAATGTAACTTAATTGTATACAGTTAACTCAGTGGGATAAGGTCATAAATATTTTAAAAAGTATAATTTTAAAACCAGTGGATGTATTTATTTAAAAAAAGTGTTTTTGTGTCTCATTGACCTCAATGGTACTAGGAAGGTGAATGACCTCAAGGATAATTCTTGCGAAACTGGAAGAACGCGTTTGGTTGCGACTGCGTAACATACAAATTTACAGAGAAATAGACGAACTCTACTGTCTAGTTTATTTGGATATAAAGATTTAATCAATTCTGACAATTTTGAAATATGCTAACTTCAATTTAACTTAGAGAAGTCTATAGGCTATGTTATCTTTATAATAGCCCTAATGTACCTTCGGGTAAAATGGGGTTCATAAAACTGTATATCCAATAAATAAATAATAAATAATGTTATCTTTATAAATAAACTAGTTGCCATAATTATTTCCATAATTCCTTATATACTTAAAAATAACTATCTTGTAAAGTAAAGTGATCCCTATACAGTCACCAGATGAGATGAATGCAAGTGCGGGGTGAAGAGGAAGGGTGGTACAGTGTGGACTCACTCCCCGCGTCATAGGAACAGTCTAATGGCCGAGTGCACCAACCTCGGTATTCAGAATACCCACATCAAAGAAAGTCTCCGGGGAATGAGGCGCAGAGGGGAAATTCCTGTTTCTACAGGGGTTCCTAACGCCTAATCGTTTTATGGCACACGGGACAGTTGAGCTCACCGGTTTCAGTTTACAGCCAATTCAAAAATATCTGGTCAACGTTTGGTGTCACAATGAAAGTTAAGCACTCAGCGGGACGCATGTTTTTTTAATGATCATTCTGTAGCATGTTTTCTCTGTCGCACACGTCTTCTGTCCTTCTCGCACGGGTACGAATCCACACATTCCTTCCACGGACTTACTCTCTGTTGGCGGACAGTACTTTCGTTGCACCGTGCTCGGTTTCGACTTTTACCGCGGTAAGATGCAAACCGGCCGTGAAGGAACTGTAAAGTGAGAAAACAGCGGTTTTCTTTCCAAGATGGAGATCGGCGTAATGTATCATATTTACGATATCTAGGCCAAAAGCTAATTGAACATAAAGAATAATGAGAGACAGGTGGGGTCTATTTGAAGAATGAACGATGGTGCATATCTTTGCAAATACTGTGCTGTAACATCGATTGAAATTACCTTCCTTTCTTACCTCAACCAAACCAGGTCCATCGAGTAGGCTAGTGGGCGTAACCACGATTAGTACGATTAGTACAGTATTTATGGTGTTTGAATCAAAGTTTGGATTCAGACGACATATACGCAATATAATATTCCACTTTATCCTTATGAACATTTATTACTGAACAATAAGGCAGCAAATAAATGAAATATGGAAAACCAGTGGTCCTAGGCCAAATTTAAGTGAATGGCTGCATGCATCACGATATAGCCTGTGTATCGGTATATGGGGTATGTAATCAATTTATCATACCTGCACGTACACGAACATAATTATAACAGCCCTTTCATGGCTATGCACATGATTTTGCACCTAAAATTTCTACTAGTCGTACAGGAATAAAAGCGAGGCTATGTCGAACTCAGAGCAGAATTTCGTGGTGTTGCTTTGCCTTGGATTGCACACGTATGAGAATTATTCTTTAAAACATCAATGTTATTTTATTTAAATGTACAGACAGGTGGTGTCTATTTGAAGAATGAACGATGGTAAATATCTTTGCAAATACTGTGCTGTAACATCGATTGAAATGACCATCCTTTCTCACCTCAACCAAACCAGCAGTAGCCTAGGCGAAACCAACTCATTTCACGATTGGTACAGTATCTATGGTGCTTGAATTCAAAGTATGAATTCAGAGGACATAATACGCAATAATATTACCTTTTATCCTTATGAACATCTTTTTATTGAATAATAACAATAAGGCAGCAAATAAATTGAATTTGGAAAACCAATAGCCTAGAGGAGCTACCGTGACTGGCAGACGTGCAGAGAGAGAGAGAGAGAGAGAGAGAGAGAGAGAGAGAGAGAGAGAGAGAGAGTGAGAGAGAGAGAGAGAGAGAGAGAGAGAACCTAGCGGCCATGGAAGAAACCATCAACGAGAATTGGAGTCGGAGCAGAGTAACCGCAATATTTCCAAGCATTAGCAAACCGCGGTATTTTAGCAATGGTGCTCAGAGATTTTGAGAATACCCCGGTATTACGTTTACCGCGGTAACGAAACTGCTGAGAAAACCGGAGAATGGTGCACTCGGCCATAGGCGACACACGTTTGGTCTGGCGCGTTGTGATGGGGAGGAATCCGAACTTTCACGTCCGCTCACTGACTGAAAAACGTAAGATTAGGACGAGCCCGCTTGCAGGTAGAGAAATGGGGAGTGCGCTGCTTTCCTGTAGCTTGCATTCTTCTCATCTGGAGACAGTACAGGCCTTGGAGGCCCAGAGGGTTCCAGGACGTTGAAGCTCCCAGATTTTGGACAATCGGCACGTGAAGGTGATAAGGTTGTCAGCCTTACGCACCGGCCGCCTTTACCCCCAGGATTACTCCTGGTACTCATTTCTGTTAGAGGCTGAGTCGACCCCAGAGCCATAGTGCCACCAGAAGGATTAGGCCAATTGAAAAACTCCATCGACCTGATCGGGAACCGAACCCCCGACCTTCCGGTTTGTAGCGCAGTTCCTCAACCACTACGCTACGGCGTACCCCCAATAACTTTCTTGGCAATAACTAAATTTCAAAATTTTAATAGACATCAAAACCAAAGACGAATAATTTCATAAATAATTTTCTTCCACAGTCTTCTTCGTTTTTGCTCAATTATTTCATTTTAAAATTGTAACATGCTTGTTACCGCCTCTGGAAAGAGCTAACATGTTGTCAATGTAATGCGTGATTGCACAAAATTAGACCTTAAATGTGAATATAGTTCTAGGCTAAGTTGTAACATCCACTTTTCCTGCAACGGATGACATAATATTTGACGTTTTATCTCTGATAGGAAATTGAGTTGACTGCATCCTTCGACAGAGGAGATACAAATGTCGCATGAGTGGGCTGAACTACGGTCCTTAAATACGAAGTTACGCTTGCAGCATAAAATCAAATTTAGGCCTATACTTAGTTCTCGGTAAAAATGTATTTAAATTAATTTTTATTCCTGGATAATCTCCGTTATAATATTAATTACATTTTAAATACTGTAGTAATGAAATTATAGCAGAAGTAAAATGCAGTGTATTTCTGCAATAGAAAACCTTTATCCTCTTTAAGGTGAGGATAAGGTGAAAATAGTCATTTTCGTATAAATTTTAATTTTTGGAATTTCTCCACATTCATAATCTATAGGGTTTTTAAAATTTTTAGCGCCACACGACCCCTCCAACATTGGTTTTCGTCGTGTTTAAGGCGCTGAATTTAGTTTGCCATTTAGATGGCTATTACCAAAATTAGGGAACAGTGTTCCAAGTTTGTTTACCTTGAAGACCTACCTAATATTATGAAATAGAAAAATCTACTCTGCTTGTAAAATATCTTCAAGATATAAAATGTATAAAAGTGTTAGCAAAATGTCAAGACAAGATCAGTGGCGTACCAAGCTTAGGTGGTACCCGGTGCGGAAAATTTCTTGTCACCCCCCCCCCCCCATTTGAATTATTAAAAGATGGAACAGTTCCAAGTGTTATTTTTTGGACAGTCAAAGGTAATCCCACGAGGGTTTAAGAGTTTATCGATAGATGCAGTTGCAGCGAATTTATCAACTCGTAAACTCAACGGATTATGCAAAATTAGTAATAATTACTTTGTTATATAAAAACAAAACTAAGCTCCGAAATCATGGCATACTATGAATCAACCATCCATAAAGCGATTCCAGTTACCATGTCGTCGCCATCTTGTAATCAGTGCTACCAATGGTGCATATAAGACATAGTTAACCTAATTCAGCCAATTTTGTTAGGATTAAGGAAAGACATACATATCAAGCACATAGTTATGCTGTACATTGTACATTGTACTGTTAAACGACAATAAATGCTATTATTATTATTATTATTATTATTAATATTATTACTATTATTATTATTATTATTATTATTATTATTAATCTAAAGTACGTTATAGACAGACAGATATACATTGTTTTCGTGAGCGACAAATTCACGACTTGTGGGTGTTACCGTTAATAAAACGAACATCTAGGCCAAAATACACTCCCGAAATTGTGCAAAGTTTTATTTCTGGAGTGATTTTTTTATAATTTATTTTGTTTTCCAAGCGAAGTCTCGAATTTTGGAAAGATGAATTTTGACAAAAGGACAAAATTTTGTATTTATGTCAGATACCTTTCAAGATGGGGTACGCCGTAGCGTAGTGGTTGAGTCGCTGCGCTACAAACCGGAAGGTCGCGGGTTCGATCCCCGATGAGGTCGTTGGAATTTTTCAATTGGCCTAATCCTTCTGGTGGCACTATGGCCCTGGGGTCGACTCAGCCTCTAACAGAAATGAGTACCAGGAGCAATCCTGGGGGTAAAGGCGGCCGGTGCGTAAGGCTGACAACCTTACCCCCTTCATGTGCCGATGTCTAAAAATCTGGGAGCCTCAACCTCCTGGAACCCTCTGGGCCTCCATGGCCTGTAATAAGGAACACTTTACCTTTACTTTTACCTTTCAAGATATGAACCGAAGACTGGAGACAGGTTTCCTTATTTTTACATAAAGAAAGTTTTCTCGAAAACGGCTCTAAAGATTTTCTTTAATTTTTGCACGTTGGTTGCTTATACTAAGAGCTAAAACTTTTATTTGAAACACTTTTTCTAAATAATTCTCTGAAGGGTAGTTATAAGCCACCCATTCTGAATACGCTCTCTTTGCAATACGGCCTCTTGCAACAGAAAATCGTACGAAAACAAAATTTTGTATTTGGGTTGGGTACCTTTTGGGGACGTGACACAAAGATTGGCGACGACTTTCTCTTATTTTTAAGGGGAGGCTAACTTTTATTTGGGCAGAGGAAATTATGAGAATTATACATCATTTTTTATGGGTTGATCCTAATAAATTTCATAAACAAGTAATGTAACTATTTTACGGAACTGTATTATTAATAATCTATTCTTAAATATGCGCACATACCAGTTCGAAATCTAGACTGCCGGAGACTTTGGGGTAAACTCACATTCGAAGTTTATTTTCGTCAAAGTCATGACTGCCGCAGCGGGTAGAATTGGTTGCGGCTTGAGTGATATAAAATATCAACGATTGTTGAAGTCTCATTTAAATTAATAAAACTGCAGATATAGAAGCATCGGCAGAAATAAACACCCCTCCCCTAACCATAATATTATTCTTCGTATCTACACAGCGGCCAGTCCAGCCGCGTTTTATTATTATTATTACCTTTGTTGACTGCATTTAAAACTAAAAGATGTTTCAATACTCATGTTGACTTGTAGAAAGTTGTTAAGCTTATTTAATTATTTTAAATAATATTATTTTCTTTAAATTCCCTTGAGCGATTTTTTACTTACAAAAACACATTTTTATTTTGTCACCCCCCGGGGCGGCCCGCACCCCCTTCCTACGCCACTGGACAAGATGGACGCAAGGCAAGTGAAACTATGGTGTACATGGGCATTTTTCTATAAATATTTTCTTCTCAGTTAACTTGTCACGTCGTAGAAACTTTTTATGGGCCGCCCGGGCCTTACAGGACCGCGACCTGCCAGAGAGGGATTAGCCATTGGATCACATTATACTCTTTTGACCAGAACAGGACATGGAGGGCCTTCTCGGATGAGTCATCAGTAGGTTTCGGATTTTAGATAAAATCCTCTTTTAATTCTTAGAAGTTACAAACACACAAGAAAACTTATATGTAGGCTACGTTTTTTTTATAGGTGGCAATATGTGAAACTGATGCGAAAATAGGACTTAAAACGGCCCTATTTTTTACTTCCTCTGCCCGTACCATAGGTACTATAGGTAGAGGAAGTATTGTTTTCGACCCCAAAATTCGAAGTTGAGTTTTTAGCATATATACACGTTTCAAGGCCCCCTGAATCCAAAAATACTATTTTTGGAAACATGTCTGTGTGTGTCTGTGTGTTTGTGTGGAATATCTGTGAACAAGCTAGCTCCAAAACGGAAAATCGTATGAAAACAAAATTTCGTATTTGGGTCAGGTACCTTCTGAAGATGTGATTCGTAGATTGGCGACAAATTTCCCTTATTTTTAAGGGTACTTTACATGAAGAAATTTTCGTTTTTCGCGATTTTCTCGAAAACGGCTCTAACGATTTTCTTTAAATTTTGCACATGGGTTGCTTATACTAAGAGCTAAAACTTTTATTAGAAACATTTTTTCGAGAAAATTCTCTGAGGGTAGTTACAAGCCACCCACTGTTCACCCACTGTTTGTAGAAAGTTTGTCTTACGTGATGAACAACTGAATTCGCGCTCTTTCACGGCCTCTTATTCTATATAAGAATGTGAAGTGAGAAAGATGTGTTGTTGGCCATGCATAGAGTAAAGATGTATCTGAGGGAAATATTCGATAAATTTCGGAAATTATATTTTACGGCAGAAAGTTCAATAAACGTCTGCAGTCATTTGTTCTTTTTTTTTAAGTTTGTTATATAGACTGCGCTTTTAGTCGCATCATTGAAAGAAGAGGTATTTATAGGATAATCAGCGTAAAATTGTGTCTTGCGATTCTGTACAAGGATATGTGAATACTGCTAACTTTTATTTGGGCAGAGGAAGTTATGTGACTTTCACATCAGATTTTTTCATGAAGACTCCACCCGAACGAGCACACAATCGTGGTCGAGGCAGTATATAAATACATAAATGAATATGCAAATTATCATAAATGAATAGACATTCCGGCATTCCAGGTGACCATGCAGATCCAGAATAGGAGACACATGCACAATTTTGAACTAATGAATTAATAGATAGCATGAGAATATGGTTGAAAACGAACGCTTAAAAAGTGCTTTATAAATGATTATGCAATATGTTCAGTGACAATTACATTTATGTACAGTAATAACAGGAAAGAAACTAAAAAAAAAAAAAAAAAATATATGAGAAATAAATTCTTATATAATAGACTTAATTATTTGATTAAATTTGCAATTGTTCAGATAAATTAATAAATAAGATAAATAAATAAAATTAATTTAGGGTTACTTTTAACAATGAAATTATATAATCTGGGACCAAAACTAGAGCTGTGTTTTAGACCAGCAGATGTTGAAATATTTAGGTTCAGTTAAAGGACTTGTTTGGTTTCATCTCGTATCGTATGCATGTGGATATGATCTGAAGCTAGAATTTCTATGAATGTCACTTAATAAAATATATTTATAAATTTGATAGACGATCTGCACGTTAAATTCTGAAAATATTAATTTACTCGTAGACGGGTAATCAAAGAGGTTTAAATAGACAAATTTTAATAATACGATTTTGGAGCAAAATTAGTGGAGAAAGAGGAGTTTTTGAAGCTCCTTCCAACTAATTATGCCAAAAATGATAATGAACGTATTCAAGATAATTGGATTATTCTCATATCGTGTATTTTTAAAACAGTGCGAAGGATAACAAATTTAGTCTTATTTGGCAATTTTGCTGAAAGGTAAAAAATTTCCGCTTTTTTGGCCGAATTTGTGATTCTTGCCGAAAAAAGTCTCATTTAACACTGTGCGAAAAACGGGTGCCTCTAATTATCACTATTGTTACTTTTTAAAAAATGTTCAACTGAGTCAGGATAACTGTCTTGCATGTAGACTTTTATGTAATTTAGTCAAGAATTTCACTGTTTTGTGTTTGGATTTTTAAAGAATAAAATCTTCGGGAAACATGTGGTTTGTTTTCAGTAAATGTGACCCTGCCAGGGAAACCCAACCATAAGTGGAAAATATTATATTGTTTTAAATGGATTCAACTTCAGCATAAAATTCTGAGCTTTAGTAAAAAATTATACCTCTAGCTCAAAAATTGATGTTCTTATGACCTTCGAAATTATATTTGCCAAAAAGTTAATTTATGATAATATTGATCTCCAAAAGATAGAGATTTTTTCCATTTTTAAACTTCAGTTTCACAATACTGTTATTCCATTTATACATGGTTAAAGTTTGTTGCATACTAATAGAATGTTTAACCACATTATTGAAATATAGCAAATGCTTTTGTTGCCCTTATTAAATTTTTTTCCACTAAAAGTATTACATGAAACTTTAGGGAGCATGTTAAATTTCCATTGTGACTTATGGATGGAGTTATGAAAGTCTAGACTTGTTCTCAAACTGAAAATAGCATGGTTGACAATGCTGTCTTTATGTTTGTAACGATCAGAGAATGTAGTTTAAGAATGTATCCACTAGGTGACGTCTCAATTTAAAAATTGGCATTTTACACCCTGACAGCTATTTTTAACTGTTAAGCAGAAATGTGTTTCCCTGCCATGGTCACATATATTGATACATTGTGAAAGTGTTTCTGAACTGCATAAAAACAAGCATTTCCTGATTTCAATCGACACTTAACTTCTACCTTAAAATTATTTGTAATTTTATTGCTCTCAGATATTTGTATTTCTCCACTAGTTTGAATGATCTACAGGTTATTCTAATATTTTGTAATGCATTATTTTGACGTTTCATGACCATATACTTATACCTGCAGGCATCGGAAAGACTTTCTGCATTACTTTTGATTGTGTTTATGTCATCACCTAACAGACAAACGTCATCTGCATAAGCTAAAATTGGGTGCCTGCCATTTAATTCTAGGCCTACCTTGTTTTCCTGAACTTTCCTAATGACACATTCCAGCGCGAAATTAAAAGGTAAAGGCAATGTGCATCTCCTTGCTTCAAGCCTCTTCTAATGGCAAACCTATGTGATATAAATTTCCTTACCCTGATTCTTCTATAAGTTTCATTTAGACACATTTTGATCAGCCTAACTAACTTCTGTGGTATCCCAAATTCAAGGAGAATATTGTAGGCCTACAATTTGTTTTGCCTAACTCAATCATATGCCTTTTTAAAATCTATGTATAGCTGGTGAACATTTAGTCCCACTTTTTCTCCAAGATTTGGCAAAGACAAAATATTTGATCATGGGTTGATCTATTTCACCTAAATCTACACTGGTGACCTCCATGATTTCGCCCACATTATGGGATGTGACACTGGGATGTGAGGAATTTTTCTCCTATAATATTATCATGTAATGCCCAACAGAGACAATAATATATGGATCATGAATGCATATGCATATATCTATCTTGAATGTTACTGTACAATAACAGTGGAACCCCGGTCACAAAATCACTAATTAGTGTGTATATGACACAAATTGCCTGTCAGTGAGGTAGACCATTAAGGACAATCAGTCATAGGAGAGAGGTTCTATCTGGCGCTGTGAAGTGAAATCTGGCTTAGCTGAGTTGGTAGAGCATTGGCACGGATAGCCAAAGGTCCTGGGTTCAAATCCCAGTGTCAGAGGAATTTTTCTCCTATAATATTATCATTGATAAGCGAGAAATTCCTTGATAATTATTACATTCGGTCCTCTCTCCTATCTCCTTATGGATCCGTATAGTAATAGATTCTTTCCATTCCTTTGGCAATTCTACCTTTCACCAAATCATACGAATCAGTTTATGGATCTCTGAGTTTAATGTATCCCACCTGTCTTAAATAATTCTGCAGGAAATTGGTCTTTTCCAGGAGATTTGTGTTTTTTAGTTTACCTGTAGCTGTTTCTACTTCTGTTAGGGTCGGTTCAGTAACCAACAGCTCTGCTTTGAATATTTAACTTTCTACACTCTGGACATCTCCATGTACATTTAATAATTGATTAAATAAATTTTCCACCTATTCAAAATATTCTTCGGAGCCGCAAGTAAAGTGCATCATTGTCCTTAATTTTGTTTGTTCTAGGTTGAAAACCTTTCTTGAACTCGTTTATTCCCTTGTAGAGATCCTTAACATTTTTGTCTTTACTATTTTCCTCTAATTAATTTACTTTGTCTTTGAGATAGTTTCTTTTCTTTGTTCTATTGGTTTTAGAGATTTCTCGTTTAGCATTGTTGAGATTTTGGACAGTGGTTTAATTCAGACTTTGCAACCACTGTAGTTTTGCCTGATTTCTTGCATTTACAAATTTCATGCACTCATAATTGAACCACGGTTTATTTGGTTTTGGTTCAAACGAACCTAATTTTTCTTTTGGGGATTCTTTAATATTGTCTTTAATGATTTCCCAGGTTTTATCGATATTCATATCATCCTTAGCTTCTTGTTCTGCAGTGTTTTCTAGGTTAGAAAAACTATAATTATCATTTTGACTTACAGTACTTAATCCACCCTCAACTTCTTTTGAAACAAAATACGTCCGTTTTAACATATAGTTTACTGCACTTAAATTTATTAGTTATCTTGTCTTTACAGTTTCAGAATCAGCATTATTTTCTTCTGGAGTTTTAATTAAAAAATTGTTGAAGTTAATAAAGTTAACTTAGTTAACAAAGTTAACAAGTTATCAGAAGTTAACAAAGTGAAGTTAATTAACATAAGGTATATGGTGAGTTGGATCCTGCACATAAACTTCACTTTGTGTAACTTATAAACACCTGAACTAATTTTGTAGACCATTGTCATTCATATTGTACTCCAACTGCCGGCTGGACAATCATGTTGCCCTTTCATGGATTTTATGCAGACATGAGAAACTTATACAAGGGAAATTCAGATAAGACTCCATCGGATCCCTTTTATGATAAAAAAATCTCTTAGAACCTTATTACACTGAAGACAAATTATTTCCATTTGTAAGTCCCGAAGAACGGATTCAACCTCAATATAAAAAAGGCATAGTAAATTATTTCAAATCAGAACTCCATAAGCATTTTTTTACCACATTAAACATATTGCACAACCTACCAATTCAATAACATTTCTTACCACTTGCACTTAAAACTAGGCATAGAACTCATCACTTTTCTCTTGGACATGGTAAAGACATGGGCGTACGGTGGGGGAGGGTTGAGGGGGTTAAAACCCCTCCCGAAATATCTGCGATTTTTAGGATTATAACATCATGTCAATAATTTATAAATTAAAAAACATTGCTTTGGTTATTTTATTATATTTTCTTAAGTAACACAGAAGTATTAAAAATGCTTGTAAATTTCAATTTCTCATTATGATAGTCTACTATACTCTCGTAATTTATTTAATAATAATCCACATATTTGATCTCAGTGAGCAAATGATCTGAAATAACTTCTACTGTACAGTAAAGCATAGGCCTATTGTTATTAAATAATATAAAATTTCCCACAGAATTTCTCATAAATGATTCGATAACCTGGATATTTATGTGGTGTGATCGGTTGGATCTCAGGACTCCAGTGAATATCAGCTTTCAATACGTAAAATCAAATTTTCTGGAATGGACTTAGCTCCAGAAACCAGAATGAGTAGTTAAACAAAATTACTACATCTGCAATCAACTTGCTGATACAGAAATAACAGAATATAGATACAATGATTCATATTGCTTCGCATGAAGAAATCATGTGGATTACAGCCCATAGTGTGTATTCCATCCTATGGTAGCCTACTATGAAATTTCTCAAAAGGAGGGTATTATTTACAGGGCCGTGGAAAGAGAGCAAGGGCCCCAGGGACAAAAATTTCCCGGGCACCCGTTAAATATTAAATTCACTACCCAACTCGCCCTTTATAATGTATACAACAAAAAGATTACGGTATGTAATGATATTACATAATTATTAAGTGCCAGAATGGTACCGGTACTTTATGAGATTGTCTGGTAGACAGGACTGCCTGACTGTGTGACTATCTGTCTGTCTGGGTGTCTGTAGGCCTAAGCGCGATAACTCAAATACGCTTTATCGGATTTTCATAAAACTTGGTATACCAACGCCTATTGATTTTGGATCAAATTGGTTAACTGATGCCGGGGAGGAAAGGTAAAAGTGCATTCAAATGTTCTAATCAGGAACAATTATATCTGTATGTACCAGTTTAATCTTTTGAAAGTTATGATTTTATAATCCCTACTGTTGAGTCCCAAAAGAATTTGTGCTTCTACTGTTAAAAAATAGCAATTTTTCTTCCAGATTAATCCGTTTCAGATTAACTGATAATCCCGTGTCACCATTGTATGACAGGACAATGCAGATAAAATAAACACATAACTTAAAACATAACTTAAGCTGTTTATTGACTTATAAATAATTTTATTTTAGCGTAAATTTAGAAAGTAAAAAATAAAACCTGGTCGGCGGGGCCCCCTTTGGGGTCCGGGCCCCGGGGCTGCAGCCCCGGCTGCCCCTCCCTCTCGTCGGGCCTGATTATTTATAAACTGTTTAAAACAAGAAATGAACAGATACCTAAAGAAAACAGTTTGAAATATTGTGAAGCATAAATAACATCATATTATTTATAGTGTAGGCTACTAATGATCACAATACAACTGTTTAGTTACTAAAAACAGTATATTAAGTTACAATGTGCGCAAGGACATGTCGCTGAGACAACATTATATTAAACCCCCTCCAAACAGAATTTCACCATACTCCTATGAGTAAAGACATGATCTTTCTCTGTCCACTGATACTTTACTGTAGTAGCAGCTAACCTAACCTTTTAATTCCACTGCTTTTATGGCAGGTTTTCTCATATGGCTTGCCATGTGGTTGCTGTTCCTGGTCTTTGCTAATAGAATACTATATGCCCAGGTCTGCTGTAGACCAATATAATACTTAGGTACCATAATGGAAAATGTGAAATCTTTTCATACTGGAATAGATGTGCACTTAAACTGATACAACTTGTTAATAGTACCTCGGTTTGGTTTAACCTTAATTTCTCACACTGTTGAGCTCATGTGAGATGATGGAATAGGTAATAAGTAGGCCTTCAGTGCCACCAGTGGTTCTACTGGAGCTATTGAACTCATCTGAAGAAGGTTAATGAATAGTACCCTTGTCTAGCACCAGAACCATACACACTGAAAATCCTGATTAAATGGAAAATAGTGCTGAGTCGGCTCATCACCAGGTGAGCATGGACAACGCAGAACCTGAATCATCATCCATCACCCCATCAACTTCAATGTCCATGAATTCTGACACAGTTAGCGTTCTACAAATGAGAAAGAGAAGTCGTGTCATTCCAAATACTCAGACAAATTGTCTCTGCTGCCAGAAACAGACAGAAATCACCCACCAGGCCCTGGCCAGAATGGTGCTGCTGCTCTCCCAGGTTTCATTCAGTTCATATGTCTGGAAATTGAAACAATCAGACAAAAATTTAATTCCTAAGAATTAATGTAGAAATGGCATATACGAAATTAACGATGAAGAATATGAAAACTTTGAAGGAACTTTTTATACATTGTTAAAAGAAAATGGGAAAAAAGGAATCCTAGAATTGAGTAGGCCTAAGTGTGTTGATCTTTTTGCTTTATACATAAGTAAAGCACTTAACAGCAAGATAGTGATGCCAAGGATTTTAAGTTAATATTAGTGTGTAATGGTAGGAGGTACATCCTATGGTGAAAACCTTTGTAACACCAAGGGTGTAAATAATATGACACAAGAATAATTTACATTACCAAGTACATTCAATTCATGGCTGTTGTTGATCCAAACTATAAGCCTCATAAGAAGTATGCATTGAAGAAGAGAGTGGAGTTGCTGTAGAAGGCACGAGTTGCAGAAGAACTCCAGGAAGATTTCTACATTGCTTAGACATCCCTTGCACAGCAGCCCTATCTAACTGTCACAGCTCATACAATAAACTTTGACTGGATACACAAGTACTAAACATTAAAAATGTATATCTTAATGAGCTCCAACATTCATGAAGCATTGGAAAACTTCTCAGCGGAGTGCAACATAATTGAGAAGACAACAGGCATTTTGACAGATAATGCTGCAAACACTGTAAATGACATGTGATCTAAGAAACTGCCTTGAGGTGATCGCCGAGGTGACTTGCACTACTTACTATTTGCAGTTCATGGCAAACAAGGTGCTTGAGCACCCAACAGTGGGTGAATTATGCAAGAAGGCAAGTGCCTTAGTCAGGCACTTTCGCCATTCAAATGTGGCTATTCTGGCGTTTGTCAGCAAACAAGAAATAAAAAGCTCATCCAGAGAGTAGGGACCCGATAGAACTTATGAGATGTTAGAGCTCCTTCTTGTGAATGAACGAAAATCTAGCAACATGGTACATCCACATATGACTCAAAAACTCGAAGTTGTTGCAAAGGAACTAGAGAAATTGCTTAAATCTCTCCAGGGAGACATTCATTTTACATGTTACATCTGTATGTTACAACATCAAGTTTATTTTTAAAATCTATGTGATGTTATGCCAAAAACCTAAAATAACTTATGTTTGAGAGTATGAGGTGGAAAGTAACAATCTATAAATAGATATACAATTAGGTAGCTTGAATTATATAAATAATTATCACATCTTTCCTTGATCCATGCCATTTGGACCTCGGAGACGAATAACCTCTTGTGAAGACAAAGACTTGTACATCCATACCAGGCTAGCCACTATTGGTGAAGAAGAAGCATGCGATCTAGATTTACAAGGTGGAAATGATGTTACCAACATGGCTCTTGCATATTTATATCAGCAGCTGGCAAAAAAAAAAAAAAAAAATGCTTCTATGCAACTTGATAGATATTGGGCAGAACCTCAACTGAATTCGATTTAAGCTTCTGTGAATGGTGGAAAGCTAGGGAGGAAAAGTACCTGGCAGTGGCAGCAAAATATCTTTACAGGCATTCAATATAACCTTCATTCTTGATTATGACAGCTTCCCAACATTTTGGCAAATTCTGTACGCTGGATAGGGCACCTTCATTGTTGAGCTGTCTGATTACTCAGGTCACCTCACTGGAAGCTTCATCAATTGTAACAAAACGTTTTCCAAGTATATGGATGGGAAAGACTTCTCCACCCATCATACAGTCCTGATTTGAGCCCACCAGACTTGATTTGTTTCCCAAATTGAAGGAACCACTCCATGGAAAATGTTTTGTTACATTTGATGAAGCTTCCTGAGTAATCAGACAGCTCAACAATGAAGGTTCCCTATCCAGAATACAGAATTTTCCAAAACGTTGGGAAGCTGTCATAAGCAAGAATGAAGATTATATTGAAGGCCTGTAAAGGTATTTTGCAAAATAAATTATTTTCTTCCATTCTATCTTACAGTGTGCAGAACTTTTGAAATGACCCTCATATAATACTCTTGAAGTATGCATCTGTGAATTTTATGTTAATGCTGGTTGCCATGTCACGAAACACACAGTTGAAAACAAAAAATTTACACACGTAGTTGGATATAGGGGTAATTGTTTATGCCAACACTTATGCTTCATGGCTTTGTTGATAGCAATGTACTGTTCAAAACACAGCTAGCAAGAATTACAGCACAGGTATAATTGAGAATACACAAAGCGTCAGGTCGGTCAATATGAAAAATAAGAAAACAGCGTAAAAATAAAGAAACACGTGGGGTAACACAATATCACTGTATCCTTTCCAGGGTTACTGGAATATTTTGTCACCTGCACAGAATAATTGTCTTGCTTTTGGGACAAATTCTTCTTTTGTGCACTCTTAGTAACACTTCATTATTCAATTGAATCCCTGACATTTTCTATCTTACCTCATATAAAGTTGTCTCATTTTAAGAGAGCAGTTTTATGATAACTAGTCTTTGAATGACCTCTGAGTATTTCCTGCACCCAGTGCTTTTTTTTGTGGGGGTTGTACCGCCTCCTGCGTTGAATAACTCCCACGTTGCTGGGCTCATGCTACCCCCAGAGTCTGAAAGTGCAGGAGGAAAAGGAAACAAATTTGAACGAGGACACTTGCAATGAATGCAGGGGTCCTCGCAATATGTGTTTTTATTTTAAAATAAAAACACCCTGGAAGCAATTTTAATTATAAATTATATTTTTAAAAACACTTATTTTACACTCAAGAAAGTTATGATTTAACAAGATTTTAAACAATTAGATACTTTAAGCAGAAATACTGAATTTTATTTATACAATATGGTGGCCAAAGTTTTTAAAACACATAAGTATTCATTACAGGCCACATGAAAACATATACACTGCTAGTGAAATTTATTCTTAAAACAATTTATTTTTGACACGCTCGATATTAATGAATTTAGGTTATTTCTTAAAAGGAACCAACATTTTCTACATTATTTAAATAAACAATATCAGTTGCTTACATACCCTTTGTTTACATACTTACAACCGGCTGCCTTCTAGTTTGCAACCATGGACTACTTACCCCTGGCCACAGGGTAAGTAGGCTCCCTTCTTGGAAGCCAATACTGGGCGGCAAAAACTAAAACTCACTAAATAAATAAAATTTAGAGAGGAACTTCACCTCAGGAACCAGGAACGGAAAACACCGGAACGAAAGGACTGTAGAAGGAAAACCATAAATGAAATGGAAGAGAAGGACACCGAGAAGAGCAGGCACACGGAAATAAGGCCTAAGGAACAAGGACCGAAAGGGGAAATATTCAGTAAAATGTGCAAGGGAAACACAACACAGAATAAAAAAAAAGAGAATTTATACCCAAATAATTAAGAAAAACCCCACCAAACTAACCAAAAAATATTAAACTAAAGTCCATTAGGACAGATACACAAATAATTAAGGGTTCATGAACCAAAGAAAAACTCAACATGCAACATGCCCATGCTAGATGCTAACCTCTAAATAAAAACCCAGTCATGCTTGAAATCCATTACAAAAGGTCCCCGCCCAAACACATCACAACATCATGCCAAATAATTTTAACATAACCGCATTTAGCCAGCACTCCTGCTAACAACAACTCAGGAAGTACGATCCTGGTAAATAATAAATAAAGGCCATGCTCCTCACGAACCTAAACAAAACATTCCTTAGTGCATTATGTGCTTAACGGAATCAAAACTTAACTGAAATGAGGACGGATCGTTACAAATTAGCTGGATAACTAGCACATACCTGGTCTACAGTCCACTTCGTACCAGCAAACATAGCACTGAATTTGCATAAGTAACGTGAACCGCCATTTGCATGGGCTTCCAACGAGAGAGAGAGCCGCTAACGCCAAGCATGGGCTTATATATGCTCTCAACCCTTTTGGCACTAATTCCATATCTGGCTTTAACCAATTAGCACATGATATACATAATTATTTCAACAAAACACTATCGGAACTTCACACGTAAATCACATACAACAAATGAGATGACGCGTACCAGCCTTCCAAGCGCGCCTCTCGGGGCGGACTCAAGGGGGCCATGGCTGGGAACTGCGCTCACTAGCAGCTCGAGAGAAAGTAGGGGAAGGGAGAGAGTGTGACAAGCAAACGCCAGAGTGCACTATAAATGCAGCCGGGCAAATTGAACATGACAAATTGACTGATGCGACTTCTTAAGGATTATTACGTAATGAGTCATTATTGCGTAGGCTAACCGATTGTTGACCAAAGCCACATGCAGAGAAAGATTTATTTTTTTTTTTACATTCTTAAAACTCTGTAACAGTGCCTAAATCTCTGTTTGAACTTAAATACTGTTACATACACCCCCCTGCTGTCTTGGAATATATCAAAATATATTCCAAACTTAACTTTGGAGCATTTGAGACCACAAAATGAGTGTCCTGATGGGAGAAACACTTTATGGAAAACTGTCTGACCAAAACGCACAACTTTCACAGATATTTCATACCTGAGCAAGAGTGTCCATACTTATCTCGAGGAATGAATTTCATACTACTTCAGTCCTTTAGTGCGAGCCCACAGTCACTGATTTCCAGGGAGAAGAGACCTATGTGCGAGGTAAAGTCTTGCATTCCCCATCAGATGACTAGTGAAGGCAGGTCAGCAGCAAGTTTCTGCAGTTGCTCTCCACATCAGGCACCAAGTGGCTCAGCTCGCTTCAGGATTCAAGACTGCTCTCTGAAATCATAAGCTCTGCGGCAGCATATGGCAAGAAAATGGGGAATACAGACAAGTTAAACTCCTCCTATCTTTTTAAATCCTGTATATAAATAAATTTCAGTTACTAAATTTCCTAAACTTTATTTTACCAAAACTAAAGAAATACTTTAAAGATTCTATTCTTAGAAAAACATCACGCATGAAGTACCGAAAATAAATTACAAAGACATCCAATCTAACCACTACATTATATCAAATACAATTAATTAATTTTAACAAACAATAGGCTTTGCCTATTCTACAACATTGCTCATATTTGTAAAACACAAGACATTGTTTTAATTATTCAGGGTTTATCCTTTCTCATCTTTATGTAATACCTTGATAATTTTATCAAAGCCTAACAGTTCATTTAGGACATTGTTAGTTTATAGGCATTGTTCCTTTCTTCCAAGTACCACTCTTCTTGACATCCCCTCAGCGCCAGAGAGACTGCAGGACTTAGTTCAACCTGTTTCTTCCGTCTACGAACTCCGCTTTCATCAGGGCCTCGCTACCAAGATGTGGATGAAAGGATGAGCAGAAAATATTTCTTCCTTTCTTAATGCCTCTTCCGTATTAAGAAGTCTCTAAGGAAAACAGAACTAGAAAGCAACGCTTTTTTTTAAAAAAACACATGATTCTTTGATGTCGCTGCAGCAACAATTATGATAAGACAAAATAGGGAAGACATAATCGGGAAGTTTTGACTAGGATTTAAAGCAGCAAGTGAAAATATTAAGGGGTACTTCGGTTTCTCTAACCTACCATAAACCTAACCGGCAATCGAACAGCATGACACCTAGTCAGTCCACTGAAACGTTCTCTTCGGTCCTTTTATATCACAAAACTGCATTTAAGTTTAAAAGATGAATCCTATCTTTGGAACAAGATGAAAGTTAAACCTTTTTACAGTGAGAAACATGTGCTCTAACAGTTCTGTCTGTTTCCTTATCTCTAAGCAAGACTGTCACCGGCGTAAGGAACCTTAACACTACGTAAGGACCTTTGAAACGGCAAGCAAGTTTCGCGGCAAATTTCTCCGCTGCATTACTCTTAGGGAAGTTTTTTAAGAAAACTTCATCCCCAATAGTGAAATTAACTGGTCTCCTATCCGCGTTATACCTGTTCATTCTTCTTTGATGCGACAACCTCAAGTTAGCGGCCGCTTTCTTCCAGATATCTTTAACTTGGGCAGCATCTTGAACATCCGGCAATAACTCTTGAATAGACCAGGCATTCAGCAAAGGAGTGTTCGGAGCAAAGGAAAACATTAACTGGAACGGTGTGAGTTTGTGAGAGTCATGCCGGGCAGAGTTAAATGCGAACTGTAACCAATACAGTTCTTTATCCCAGCCAGCATGCTCGTCTGAGTGGTACGCTATTAGAGCGGCCCTCAGATTTCTATTAAATCTCTCGGAATGGTTTCCGCACGGGTAAAATGGGGAGGTACGAATATGTTGGATTCCCAACGAGAAACAGAACTGTCTAAATTTCCTTGAAATGAAACATGAGGCATTGTCCGAGACTATTGTACGGCAAAATCCTGTAACTGCGAATATCTTCTTCAGACTCTCGACTGTGGAGTTGGTTGTGGCTTCTCTCACAGGGAAAAGCCACACAAATTTTGTGAATGAGTCTACTACTACAAGGATATAAGAATTTCCATTTCTAGATCGAGGAAATTTCCCAACAAAATCTATGAATAACCTATGCAGAGGGGCGGTGGGCACCTCTGAAGCCAGAAACCCAATTTTGGAGCATTGAGCCGGCTTAGAACGGGCGCACTTCTGGCAAGCCCTCACCCGCGCTCTTATATCTGCATCCATACCATTCCAAGAAAATGTTTGCTTAATTTTCGCACGCGTCTTATCAAATCCCAAATGCCCACCTACCGCAGACTCGTGGTAATACTTAAATACCATGTCCTTCAAAGCGGCAGGTAATATTACACGGGAGGGGAATTTACGTGACGGCGCGCTACATAATATATTATTTCTAAGGACATAGTGCGGTATGACCTCTCCGCCTTGAATGCGGGCAAGAATTGGTTCTAGCTCTTCATCTTTCGACTGGTGATCTTGTAAAGAAGTAAAAGCTAGGGGAAAATCTTCCAAGATATTACCCACCATGCCAGATAACTCTAAGGGCTCTTCCAAACTTTCAACAGGCCCACCAAACAGCTCACCTGGACTAAACATTCTAGTTAAGCTATCGGCCACTACGTTCTCAGATCCCCTAATGTGACGGGCTTCAAACTTAAACGCTGACAATCTAACTGCCCACCTAGCGATCCTCCCAGTGGTACGAGGCTTCGCTAATACCCAACTTAATGCCTGGCAATCTGTTTCCAGAAGAAATTCTACGTGTTCTACGTAGAGTTTGAATTTCTCGACAGCAAACAGCACGGCGAGAGCCTCAAGCTCGTACATAGAATAAACACGTTCAGCAGGGGTCAGAGTCCTAGAAGCATAAGCAACAGGTCTCCTGCCCTCCTCGAATTCCTGCAGGAGCACAGATCCCAGGGCGACAGGCGAAGCATCACTTTGAATTATGAACCTTCTGGAAAAATCTGGCATGGCTAATACCGGAGGATTCATAATTGCAACCTTAAGTTGCTCAAACGCGTCCTGGCACTCAGGTGACCACTTAAATTTAACACCTTTCTTTCTGAGTTCATTTAAGGGAGCCGAAATCTTTGCCATGTTAGGTATGAATTTCCTAAAGAAGTTAACCATACCAATAAATCTAGCCACCCCTTTGGCATCTTTAGGAGGAGGGAAATTTTGAATAGATTCTGTGCGTTCCGGGTCAATGGTAACGCCATCAGCCGATACCATGTGACCCAGAAAGGACAGGCGACGCGTAGCTATGGTAACTTTCTCAGGATTCACAGTTAAACCTGCCTGTCTGAGGCGTGTGAATACCTCTCTAAGGTGAACCAAATGCTCTTCAAAAGATGAACTATAAATTACTAAATCGTCAAGGTAGTTATAAACAAACTTAAACTTAACATCCGAAAAAATTTTATCTAGCAACCGAGTGAGCACCTGAGCCCCAGTCGCTAATCCAAATGGGACGCGGGAAAACTGGAAGGTATTATATTGTGTACAAAATGCGGTATACCGTCTAGACCTTTTTGAAAGTGGAATTTGATAATACGCCTGGTTAAGATCCAAGGACGTGAAAATCTTAGCGCCGGAAAGGAAACAGAAAGCTGAATGAATATCAGGGATCGGGACAGCGTCAATTTTGATCTTGGCATTGAGATGCCGGTAATCTCTCACCGGTCTAAATTTACCGCCAGACTTAGGTACAAGAAACACAGGACTACAGTAGTTCGAGTCAGAAGTAGTAATTACTCCTTGCTCGAGCATCTTGTCAATGTGCTCCTTAAGTATCTTCATCTTCACGGGATTTAACCTGTATGGAGGTCTTCGAACAGGCTGATTATCCAGCAGCTCAATGTCATACTCCAAGACATGGGTCAAACCTAATTCCGCCGTTAAGACATCTGGGAATTCCTCCAATAAATGTGTTGCTTTGTCTCTGTCATAGCCACTTAAATGAGCCAAGTCCACATCAACTACATTCACCGAATCCGAAATAAAATCAAAAGAATCCAAAAAATTTACTTCTAAGTGACTGGAAGAAATTAATTTGCAAAACGGAGCACCAAAAATCAAATCAAACTTCACTTTATCTGAAAATTTGAAATAGCATTGTTTACTACTGAAGTCTAACAAAAGGCCAGTCCTATTCATGAAAGGGTACCCTAATATCACCGGCATCAATAAATTCTCAGTCACAGCAAAGGAACACATCCAGGTGAAATTCCCGACCTTAACCTTTAAAGCAACAGTACCGATAACATCAAGCAATTGATCACCAGCCGATCTATATCTAGAACTAGATTTAATTAATTTAGGACAATGCCGATTTAGCAAGCACATCCTATTATAGGTATCCTTTGAGAGCAATGAGACCGCCGCTCCACTGTCCAACAGAGCCGAAATTTCGTACTTGCAAATCTTAACTGCAAGCATAGGAAGTTTAGCATCAGTTACTGCTGCTAACTGGCGTGGTACTAATTTTTCTTTGTTTATATCAGGGAAGTCACTATCGGGTTTGTCTCTCTTATATTTTTCATCTTTTCGGCTGGGGCCGTTATTTTTATAACTTGCCGCATTGGCTATGTACAATTTACTTGGGTGTGGCCTAGAACTAGACACTACATTACTACTAAACTGCATACTCGATACAGAAAACAAATTATGAGAGCTCTTACTACGAAATGTACTATTTACAAAAGTCCTTGTGGGAAACCTACAGTCTGTCTTAGTGTCCTTGTCCGTACAGTGAGTCGTGTTACCACCAGAAGTCGCGCGCGCTTCACTAGGGCTGTATACCTCCCTAGCGAAAGAATTCAAGTACTTACAGTCCGTCCCGTCAGTCAATCCCACAGAATTAGGCCTACTCACTTCATAACCATTGCTACAAACAAACTGAGTTCCACCTCGGCGCCTGAGGTGGGAACTACCTCATCTGGCAGTACGGCCCTGCCCATTACTACCTTCTAAGGCTCTACTCTCTGCAACTCTACAATTCCTAACTACATGGCCAGCCCTACCACACCTATAACAAGTAATATCTCTACGATCACGCTGAGTTCTATTTACACTTTGATTAGTACCACTATAACGCGGGCTCTGTTGAAAATTACTTGCAGGGGACACTTGTGCGACTGCCAACGAGTCTGTATAACTAATGGCATTCACCCTCGCACACAAACCTTCCAGCTGCAAAAAGGATGTCGGTCGGCTCTCAAAAACAACCTTACTTCTGGTTTCTGGAGACATGCCTTCAATAATACTTTGGATAATATCACCCTCTGACAAGCTCAAACGAAACACTGCAGCACTCTTACGAATGGCCCTAATGTACGCAGAGAAAGATTCTCCAGCATTTTGCGTTCGATAGAAGTGCTTATTAACCAGTGTGGCCCTTGCTCTTAGCGGAAGGTACACATCAAGTAACTTGTCATGAAATTCATCGAGGCCGAAACCTGCATTAACTGCTTGTAAGGTTACCTCCCTAAGCGATCCAGATAATTTAGAAAAAATGTATGCTAGCAAACTCCTGTCATTAAGGGAAAACACGATCGATTGTTGTTTCATGTCACAAATAAACGAAATAAAATCTATGACCTTTTCTACAGATTCATCAGAAAATTTAGAGCAAGTTTCAAGTACTGAGGCCAACGGATGAGGCAGATTGTTGAAAAGCACACTGTGACTTGACAAACTAGGCAAGGGCATTTCACTTCGTCTCTCTACGAACTCACTTTTATTTGGTAGGCACGTCTCGCCAACAAAACTAGTCTCAAATCGGGGAAGTCTTATCTGGGTATTAACAGATGGCGACCCAACGGGTTCACATAAAGTGACTGACTCCGAAGGGGACGCCTGTTCCAACACACACTGGTCCCGCACACCAGCTTCTAAACCACACGTTCCAGTTGCTTCCAATTTCTCCATAAGCAGTGTAATTTGGGCATCTAAATCGGTCCACTTTTCTTTGAGATCAGGCGCGATAATTAAACTTTGTATGTCGTTTAATCTATTAAAGGCGTGAAGCGCCCTGTCCCTAACTTTATCATGCTGCTTCTTATTCAGATTGGGAGTGTCGACCCACTCAGTAAGCTGCTCTATAGTATTTGTTATGCCACTTAAGAAAATTGTGATATCACACTCACCCAACAATTGCAAGTCGACCGGACTGTCCTGGTTTTCCAGTAACCGTTTTCTCAACTGTGCTACAAGTAAGTTTTCCTCAACAGCTAACCCTCTAATCTTCAGCTCGTACTGGACGTCTGCTTTAAGGAGGTTATCAGGATTAACTTTCTTTCGCGTCGTGGCCATTTTAGCAGCAGCAGCCATGAAACATACAAGATAAAGAAAATGAAATATTTTATAAGACACAAGCCCTGTAATAAAACATAAAAAATGCTTCCACAGTGTTCACCATTATTAAAACACTAACCCAAAATGGTTAGGCCTAGACAATATTCAACAGAGAGGCGTGGACTACCAATTGGTAACAACCACGCTCTGCTACCATAAATTTGTACCGCCTCCTGCGTTGAATAACTCCCACGTTGCTGGGCTCATGCTACCCCCAGAGTCTGAAAGTGCAGGAGGAAAAGGAAACAAATTTGAACGAGGACACTTGCAATGAATGCAGGGGTCCTCGCAATATGTGTTTTTATTTTAAAATAAAAACACCCTGGAAGCAATTTTAATTATAAATTATATTTTTAAAAACACTTATTTTACACTCAAGAAAGTTATGATTTAACAAGATTTTAAACAATTAGATACTTTAAGCAGAAATACTGAATTTTATTTATACAATATGGTGGCCAAAGTTTTTAAAACACATAAGTATTCATTACAGGCCACATGAAAACATATACACTGCTAGTGAAATTTATTCTTAAAACAATTTATTTTTGACACGCTCGATATTAATGAATTTAGGTTATTTCTTAAAAGGAACCAACATTTTCTACATTATTTAAATAAACAATATCAGTTGCTTACATACCCTTTGTTTACATACTTACAACCGGCTGCCTTCTAGTTTGCAACCATGGACTACTTACCCCTGGCCACAGGGTAAGTAGGCTCCCTTCTTGGAAGCCAATACTGGGCGGCAAAAACTAAAACTCACTAAATAAATAAAATTTAGAGAGGAACTTCACCTCAGGAACCAGGAACGGAAAACACCGGAACGAAAGGACTGTAGAAGGAAAACCATAAATGAAATGGAAGAGAAGGACACCGAGAAGAGCAGGCACACGGAAATAAGGCCTAAGGAACAAGGACCGAAAGGGGAAATATTCAGTAAAATGTGCAAGGGAAACACAACACAGAATAAAAAAAAAGAGAATTTATACCCAAATAATTAAGAAAAACCCCACCAAACTAACCAAAAAATATTAAACTAAAGTCCATTAGGACAGATACACAAATAATTAAGGGTTCATGAACCAAAGAAAAACTCAACATGCAACATGCCCATGCTAGATGCTAACCTCTAAATAAAAACCCAGTCATGCTTGAAATCCATTACAAAAGGTCCCCGCCCAAACACATCACAACATCATGCCAAATAATTTTAACATAACCGCATTTAGCCAGCACTCCTGCTAACAACAACTCAGGAAGTACGATCCTGGTAAATAATAAATAAAGGCCATGCTCCTCACGAACCTAAACAAAACATTCCTTAGTGCATTATGTGCTTAACGGAATCAAAACTTAACTGAAATGAGGACGGATCGTTACAAATTAGCTGGATAACTAGCACATACCTGGTCTACAGTCCACTTCGTACCAGCAAACATAGCACTGAATTTGCATAAGTAACGTGAACCGCCATTTGCATGGGCTTCCAACGAGAGAGAGAGCCGCTAACGCCAAGCATGGGCTTATATATGCTCTCAACCCTTTTGGCACTAATTCCATATCTGGCTTTAACCAATTAGCACATGATATACATAATTATTTCAACAAAACACTATCGGAACTTCACACGTAAATCACATACAACAAATGAGATGACGCGTACCAGCCTTCCAAGCGCGCCTCTCGGGGCGGACTCAAGGGGGCCATGGCTGGGAACTGCGCTCACTAGCAGCTCGAGAGAAAGTAGGGGAAGGGAGAGAGTGTGACAAGCAAACGCCAGAGTGCACTATAAATGCAGCCGGGCAAATTGAACATGACAAATTGACTGATGCGACTTCTTAAGGATTATTACGTAATGAGTCATTATTGCGTAGGCTAACCGATTGTTGACCAAAGCCACATGCAGAGAAAGATTTATTTTTTTTTTTTACATTCTTAAAACTCTGTAACAGTGCCTAAATCTCTGTTTGAACTTAAATACTGTTACAGGGTACGCATACCCATTCAAGATTTTTCCAGTTTCATTTAGGAGAAAACCATTAGGTTTGTTCCCAAAGCACACAGAAACCATGAACACATTGTTAGCGCATGCACTCTTCCACCACATGCGTTTCCAAAGTGAGAATTCTGTGTGTTCTCACGGACAGTTTATGTACTATAAGAAAAGGTTGTGGGCTCAACCTTATTGTTATCAGAGACATGTGCAGTAACCTATTTTCATGCGCCTAACTCCTCCCTTGCACCTGATTTATAAGCATAGGCTACTTATATGAATAATGGAAGTTTATTAAAAGTTTCCCGAAATATAGTTTATATTGGCGATGCATATTGCATGTATAACATGTTAAAGGGAAATACATATTCTATTTGCATATCATATCGATTAAACGCAGTAACTATCAATTTCAAATTCTTCTAACTGTTCCCGAAGTGCAAAATCATGGATAAGTTATAGACTGGACATGCGCAGTGCAGCAAATCCTCAAGCAGTCATGGGTTTGCTTTGGGAAAAAATCTATTAATTTCCAAAATTTTGAAATCTGAAGAAATTTGTGCAAAACAAAATAACGAAAGTGAATATTCACACCGTTTGCATTAAAGTAGCTTTCTTAGTGTTACGTTCGTTAACTATACCATTATTTTTGAGAGACATGACCTGACATTAGCACTGCGATCGGAGGAAAACAAATGAGCGCTGCAGCACTATTGCAATGGTAACCATGACTACATTGCCCATGTTGATTCAACATTAATACATGCTTAAGAGTTTGTTGTAACCTTTACATCTTGGATTCAAATTGCATTTATTTGCATTAATGCTGCTGTCTCTGGCTATTCTGAATTTGTTTTTCATGTGTTAAATTATATGTGCCCTTGTGAAAATTATTCCGTGTATATACATGTAAGATGATCAGCACTAAAATCATGTACCCTTATGAGTTGTACGAACTGACTCCGAATATAAGGGACTATAAGTTGTGTTCCCTTATGAGTTTGTGAAAGGTGCGAGAAACCCTGTGAGTGTATCATAGACTAAATTGCAGCTTAAGGGCAGAATTGATGTGTATGAATTGACTCCACCTCAAAGAACTCAAGTCGTATAATCTTAGGCATATTGTGTGCGATTCCACTAAGTCGGGAAATGTTCCGTCAAGTCAAGGACATCTTTGTGGATTTGATTAGAGGTTTTGTAACTAAATTCTGTAATGTGACTATGCTTTGCTCTCCTTCTTCAGGTTTGAATAAAATGCATACATAATAGAATGCACCTTCCTCCTTATTGTAAGACGGCCATGGAAATTTTGAGCCATGCAGACCGAAATTGTCTAGATTGTCCTGACTCTTTTGTCTTCAGAAGTGGACATTTAAAATCTAGAACCGATGGATTTGTTGGAGCTTTGTATACATCGTTACTGCATATTTATTTTTCCACTAAACAAGTGATATTTAGTACATTATGAGTCATTGATAATAAACTAGTGTAATAACTTTCACTGCATGTAACTGATTCAACTGTTAGCGGTATTAACAGGCCTATACTTTTCATATGCTGTAGCAATGTCATTGGTGCATGTTTCTCTCACATCACCGTATGGATTCTTGATGAATTGAAAGACATTTATGTGGAAGTTACATTTCTTAATTTCTTATAAAATAACTGCGTTACAATACAGAATTCATCTGTATGAACTGTTCATTCCGAAAGTCAAAACTGGTATGCACTTGCTATACTTGCTATTAAGAAGTATGGAACGATAACAAAATGATATAAGTTTTGAATTTTTCTCGGCGAATAATACATAAGAGTTCTTCACAGGCTAACAGCCGAGTCAAGGATGGAATATATTGGCCAGACTGGACGCACCGTGGCAGAAAGATGCAAGGAACATCATAGGTGTACCAGACTATTCTATCCGGACAAGTCTGCTGTAGCACAACATAGCATCGAGCATAATCACAGAATGCTCTACGACCAGACCAAGATCCTGGACAGGACGAATGGGTATATGGACCGGCTGGTTAAAGAGGCCATTGAAATCAGTCTCAGTAACAACATCATAAACAGAGACAAAGGCCTTCCTCTAAGCGAGGCTTGGAAACCGGCCCTCAACATTTTAAAGAAGAGACCCACATAACCTGTGTTCCCCGTGACGTCCGTCTTTTTCGACTAGGCGAATTTTCAAGAGAGTTTTACTGACGCTGCCATTGGCTGGATCCCACTAACTGCTCCGGCGTATATATACAGGCCCCTTCCGCCTTCTCATCACTTTCCCTGAAGAAGGACTCAGAGATATGGAGTCCGAAAGCTCGGAGTTTATCAAACCCTTGACTCGGCTGTTAGCCTGTGAAGAACTCTTATGTGATAACAAAATGTTCTAGTGGTGACGATGATTGTGAGATAGGGGTGGATACCATTAGCTTTCGGTTCCAAAGTCTGAGTTAATGTTAAAATCCATTATAATGACCCCTAAGGAATAAGTGGGAGCTGGAAAGGAAGTTTGCATGTGGAAGTGAAATAACAAAATATTAAATACTGTCATATGAAGTTTAGAGGGCAAAAAAATTGCATATAGTGTGAATTAAAAATAATCATTTGTCACATTTTAAAAAAGAAACATATTGGAAAAACAGGAGTCAATAGATCCCTAAATCCCCTTGCTTTCGTGCCTGATCCCAAGGAACATAAAGCAAACTTTTCCAATGAAAGGAAGTTAGTATGTGGAAGTGTAATATCAAAATATTAAATATAGGTACTGTCATATAAAGTTTAGATAGCAAAGACATGGTATGAAGTATGATTTAAAAAATAATGCTTTGTTATATTTGAAATAAGAAAAGTACTTGAAAAACAGGGGTCTACAGCCCCCTAGATCCTCTTACATTTGTGCCTTACCCCAAGGAACACAAAGAAAACTTTTCCAATTGCAGTTGAGCTTTTCCAACTCTGTTAAACTGTTGCTATTACCATAATTTTATGAAGCCAGAGTATCTGCTGTAGTAATTTTTACAATTTTGAAGTCATTGTTAAAGGTTCTGAGGAGCACTGTCAACATTTTCTTCTTATTAAACAACTCATTAACACTTTAGGTCTAACCCTTTAGACATTCATGGTAGTTCTGTACCTACTAGATCTTTAAACACTGGCTTTACTTAATCCATAATGGCCTTGTGATTGACTGGAGATGATTATAGCTGTTGCCATAGGCATAACTAGGATGTGCCAACATAAAATTTAATGAGCAGAGTTGGGGAAGAACCAATTTTTTCCTTAGATTTTATTAAAACAGTAGGCGTCCTTATCCAATTTCACTACAAAAATGCCATTTTCTCGCAATTAATTTAATTTAACTGCACAATGCAGAATAAAAATGACTTCTTACTTTTCCAACAGTCTTGTCTCTAGAGATGAGCAAATCATGAATTAATCAATCTACTGAATGAATGAATCATGATTCAATTATAGAATGAATCAGTTCCTTTGTGAATAACTTTTGAAAGCTGTAATTTGGTTCAAGAAGTGAATTGAAACCTCTATGAATTGAAAGTCTTCTCGAAACCTTGAATATGCTGATTCAGTCATTTGTTTTGTCTTCTCATTACTGTGAATCATGGTTCACTCCTTTCTACTATTTCAGCAAGGGCGATCAGGGGAGGGGGTGTAACATGAACCAAATAGCGATGGATTGCTCCTGAACAACTCGTTTCAAATGAAAAATTCTATCTTTAGAGTGACTCTATGCTTGCTCCTTACAAAAGAGCAAGTCGTTAAACACCTCTTCGCCTCCCTGCTTTTATGACTCTTCCTACCACTCCTCTAACCTTCGCTCCACCCCAACCTTCTGGTATCAGTGGTTATGCTGGCTTTTAAATGCACACACTTGCACTCCATACATGATGGGGGAGCAAGAATTGATAAAATAAGACAGCAAGAGAAGAAAGAGCGGCAAAAGGGATAGTCGAAAGAGTCGAATTCACGCTCCCCTGTACAATATTGTTCACTGCAATGACATCTATTGACAAGCAAATCCAAAATCTTAAAGACAATATAGCCAATCAGAGGAACACTATTTTACACTGCTGAATATTTTGCAGTTTGAGATAATATGAGCCAATTCATTAGCTGATGTTTTCTAAACTGGAAGAGTATGTGTTGCTGGAGAGTGAGGATTGATAGAAGGAGTGATGAAAGAGTGATAAAAGGGGGATTTGGAAGAGTCTAATTTGCACTCCGTATGCGATGTTGTGCACTGCAATTTGGGCATATGGGAAGTAGCCAGTCAGAGAAACAGGCATTTTTACACTGCTTACTATTTTGCAGTTTGAGGTAAAATGAGCCATGGCATTGGCTGACGTTTTCTAAACTAGAAGAGCATGCATTGCTGGAGAACAAGAATTGACACAGTAAGATAAGAAAGAGCAGAGAGAAGGAGAGTTGAAAGATCAAGTTGTCATGAGGAGTGATGTATAGGGAAGGTATGTGCCTGTGAGTTTTGGAGCTAAAATGCTCTTTGAACTACTCTCAAGGAGCACCTCCTCACAAGGAGCGGTGCAAAAGAGTGTGCTCTTGCCACTTAACGATTCCAGCACATCACTAGAACAAAGGCTCGCTATGGTGTTTGCAGCAACTATTAACAAAGTTACCATCTTTATAGACAAAAATTAATTACAGTATTTTGGAAGCTTAAACTTGGCTACTCTTTGGGTGAGCAGCCTGTCAACCCATGAGCTGTGGCAATAGCACATTGCAAAGCACATTAGCAACTGTTATTCTCTTCGAAGTTGTTTGACTGCTTTAAGGTTTAACTTTTACTTATTTCAACAATTTTTGTTTAGAAAGTAGTATTATAAGTGTGTGCCTGAACACACCTGGCACATCCCATAGCTCCATCCATTCCTGTTCCTAACACTCTATGATAACTCAATTATGATTGAGGTCCAGAAGGACAAATCAAATGTGCTGTTCGAGCATCTGTTCATGTGTTGTGGTACCATATGGCTCATGTAGCTTGTCTCATTTCATAAACGATTATCCTGTTTCAGTTAGTCAACCTTCATCACTGAAAACCTTTCCCATCTTCGATCTTATCATAGATACAATAATAAAACCTGAACTTTGACACAATCAGCTGTTTTATGTCAGCGTAGTTAATATTCTGTTTCAAAAACTTTATAACTCTATTTTGACAACTCCTAATAAAGTGAGGCTATCTCTAGGGAAGGGATTGAAATCTCCCCCTTCTAATTAGAGTTCTAGGGAGATACATGACATTTCAAAATGATTAACAATTCATAAAAAATTCTGACTTTTGCCAAACAAACTTATACACATGTTCAGAGAGAAACACTCTATCAAATTACAAGAAATTGACTTTGAGTGCTGTATGATCCCCATTATCACATTTCCAAATACCCATTATCACTGTCGCAACATTCTTTATTGCATTATTGATTCTGAGATGGATGCAAATAATTCCAAATTATCCCAAGAAATGAAAACTATCATTCAGTAGAACTAATTCAACATGATTCTCATGAAAGAAATTTCTCCACCTTGAATGAAAACCCATTCCATTGAACACGTCATGGAACTTTCGTTTTCAGCTTTTGATTTTCCGAGAATTTTTAGGTTCCCCCTAAAATGTACCATGCCTCATGATCCATGGGACTCACAAGTGAATATAGATCTAGATATATAGGCCAAGATATAGATCTTAACTATGGGAAAACTTTAGTGTAGGTCTAATTGTATAGGTATAGGCCTAATATAACAAGCTGGATTGAAATAGTCACATCAGTTTGTAGGATACACTGATAAAGTATTACATTCTAAATCCATGTTAATCAATTAAATCAAAGGCATGCCAACAGACTGCCATAAATAACTTGAACTGGAGGGTGTCTTGTGCAAACAAGTTTATATTTCAAGTCTTCAACATGTTTCGTGGGCGTTGAACTTGGTTTAGAGTCAATAGAATTTTGTGAGCAACTAGTCATTACTTATTTCTAACTTTTTCTTATGTGAAGCAAAATTAATGTAAATTGTTTGGTAATGATCCTGTTTCCCTAGCAGTGCTGCTTGCCTGTTCCACTCTGTATGGGTCAGGCAATGGCTTAATCCTCAAAGTATGCCTGTGGTTAACGCAGATTTAGACAGCACTATATCATTGTTTACAATAGAAAGTTTAATATATCAGCGCAAAATATATCATTTTAGAATTCAAGAGCTTGTAAAATGATTCTTAACATAGCTTCCTAAGATTATATTTCTGACTTTACACATTTCATTTGAGAACTGGATAAGAAATGAGTTATCTCTTAATTTTTATTAACGAGTTGATTGTTTCCTTGTTGTTGGAGGTGAAGGATTGCAAAATTTCTTGCTACCATCAAGTGAGAATAGCTAGGTGTTAGTGTAGTCTTTTTATTGTAGGCCTATCTATAGAAGAAAATTTGTGCTGGGTGGGGGAATGAAAACGGGAGTTTTCATTTGGCAATTTACAGCCAAGAGCATTCAACTCCCCAGGAATATACCCTTTCTACTACAAATATTCCTAAATCTCATTCACACTAAACTGCTTTTTAAGGTGATAAATCTATAAAATAATTAAGTTTTGAAATTCATAATTTATTTTTAACAATTTTGTAATGACCCTCACTACTAGTTTGATAATTTTAAATTACATAGCATGACAGCAGTCTTCAGCAACCGAGTTCCTGTTACCAGTAATTAATTGACTGTCATCTTTACGGTCAGAATGGTGTTTTTGTATGATTTGTTCTTACAGTATGTGTGAATTGAATTGTAATAGTTTGTTTGTGTTTTGCTTGAGGGTTCTGATATGTTTTACACAGTGGCGGCTCACATATAGGCAGGTATAGGAACGGCAGCACCCCCTATTACTACTTACTATTACGGCTGTAGCTGTCCATATGCCTCCCAAACCATCCCACCGGTGATGGGTGGTAGGCAGGTGGCGCAGCGGTCGGGTGGTAGGCCTAGTCCCTTAAGGGATGTAGCGCCACTGAGTTTATTTTATATACATGTATATGTATGTATGTATGTATGTATGTATGTATGTATGTATGTATGTATGTATGTATGTATGTATGTATGTATGTATATTAGGGATGGGTCGATACTAGATTTTCTCGATACTCGATACTCGTTACCGATACACGATTTTTTCCTCGATACTCGATACTTCAATACTCGATACCGTCGACATTTCCAGTTTCAATAAATAACTACATTAAATATTAAAAGTTGAGAGAACTGTGTAATACCAACTAAGTTAAGTGTGCATATTTAATGAGACAAAATTTAATATCATCAGTAGCCTATAATTATTTTTAAAGTCTACATTAAAACTAAAATCAGTTTTTGAAACAGTCCACTTACAAGTTTTTGTTATTTTTTACAATGGGGCTTGGACAGTCAGCTTGCTTGTTGGTTGTTATTGAAACGTTTGACAGAATCTTTTTCTGTTTGGATTTTAAAATTCGGGAAGTATTTATGACTAGACAAAAGTCACAGAGTGGTTTTCTCCATTTCAAGGAGAAATAGACGTATTTATTATATTTAGTAGACTACTAAAAGCAGAAAGAGATACCGCATTTCCTTAAATTGCAGTTACCAAAGTATCCAAAAAGTATCGAGCGAGTTTTCTGAAGTATCGCTCGATGCCGATACCATGCAAGTATCGAGAGTATCGAGGTGTCGAAAGTATCGAGGACCCATCCCTAATTATATATATATATATATACAGGGGTGCCCACCCCACCAAACGTCATGACTCACCCCCCCAAACTTCATTGCTCACCCCCACCCCAATTGGCTGTCGACAAGGGCGCCCATATGATATTTTCTAGGGGGGGCAATTTTTTTAATTAATTTATTTTTTATCGCTTTAACTTCTTGGGCCACTTTGTAACATTGTGTTAATAATAATAATAATAATAATAATAATAATAATAATAATAATAATGTAATAAGTACAACAATGACGTAGCCAGAAAATAATACGGGTCGGAAGTGCCGGGGGGGTTTGGAATACCCCCAAAGAAGGCGTCGGGGGTCCATCCCCCAAAAATTTTTAAATATTAAACTAATGAAAATCACATTTTACGCTATTTTAGCACAGAAAAACTAGTTAGGAAATTTGTTTACCATACTCGAAGACATGCCAATGTAAATAAGAAATCATTACCTAAGTGGAGGGTGTACCCCCGGAAAATTTCTAAATACTGAACTAATGAAAATCACATTTTACGCTATTTTAGCACTCGAAAACTAGTTAGGAAATTTGTTTACCATACTCTAAGACATGCCAATGTAAACAAGAAAATGTTACCTAAGTCAGATGTCCATCCCGGGAAATTTATAAATATTGAACTAATGAAAATCACATTTTACACTATTTTAGCACTGAAAAACTAGTTAGGAAATTTGTTTACTATACTCTAAGACATGCCAATGTACATAAGAAATCATTACCTAGTTGGGGGGTCCACCCTCGGGAAATGTTTAAATGTTGAACTAATGAAAATCACATTTTACGCTATTTTAGCACTGAAAAACTAGTTAGCAAATTTGTTTACTATACTCTAAGACATGGCAACTTAAACAAGAAATTGTTACCTAAATTATAATACTTATTACTATTTATAAGAAAAGTTAAATAGCACATGGAACAGTGGACATAATAGGCCTACTCATTATATGAAAAGAAAATAACTGCTATATCATATTTGACACACCAACAAATCTTGTTTAATTAAATAAATATATATATTTTTAATACAAATATAGAATTTTAGGTTTTGACTCTGAACCCCCCCTTTCCTATTCCACTGTGGATTCTGGTCCATGTTGTCGATTTGGTGAAACTTCTGCAATTCAAATAATTGTCTTAAAAGAAAGACACCTGACTATAATAATTATTAATATACATTTTTTCCTTGCGCCCCCCCCCGCCCCCGGGTATGGGCGCCCATGGCTGTCGAAATTCTTCATCTTTATCTTTATAAAGAATTAGAAGATACCTTTTGAAGTTATAGAACTTGACCGTTTTTATTTTTAACTCTAATTTTGCAACAATTTTCAACCCCCCCCCCAGAAAATTCATAAAACGATAATATTTTGCCCCCCCCAGAAATTTTAATGACGCAGTCTGCGTCTTAACCCCCCCTTGGGCACCCCTGATATATATATATATATATATATATATATATATATATATATAGGCCTATAGACATGAATGCACAGTATGCAAATATATACAAACGAAGAAGGTGGAGAGACAACCAGTGTCCATTATACATATAAACATAATTTATATCAAATAATTAATCTGTTTTGCGTGAAATATAGTAGTAATGATGTATTAATAGTCAGCTAAGTTAGAGAGTAGCAACTGAGTCAACCTACACTTGTAGAGAGAAGTGGTCATTAATCAAAGCAAATTTTCATTAAATCATGCAGAGGAGAACCATACATTACTCTCATCTGGTATGGCAGCCACTCCACTCCACGCTATGTGTGACCTTCTAATTAGTTTCATAATCGCTGCAGCTACCCCGCAACTTGGTTAAACCGCACACAAAACTGGGTTGATACAAATAGCGGCTAACTCTCCGCATAACAAATTGACGGCTATTTCATTAACAAAAAATAAAATTAGAAAAACTCAGATGAAACCAAAAGCATTTTAGTCTGAGCAGAGTAACAATAAACTGCTAAGGATGTTTCAGTGAGAGATATATTGTTGCTTGTTAGATGAATAAAATTGTCAGATGTTAATCTTTAGAACGGCTATGTAGAAAATATATAGGGTGTACAACGAATTTACTCTTTCCCACAATACAGATCTTTAATTCTCTGTGTTGGCCTTCGAATTGTTTATTAAGAATATTCCACTCATACGCCGCGTGTTTGATATTGACCAATATCGTTTAGCAATTCCTCGGATATAGACCAATCACGATCGTTTATCTTATAAAATGCTTGCTATTAATACGAGGATGGGATTTTATCCGATAAAATAGTCAGCTCGTTACTGGACACGTAAGCATTAATGTGCCGTGATTAATATGTCACATGCTGCCATTAAGAAGCACGAAAACACATTATTTTATGTAACAAAACTAGTTTGGAAATTGAAATAAAATAAATGTACATTGATTAAAAGCACAATTTCGATTCCTTCGCAAGCCAGTTCATGTGCTTTTATTCTGCTCTGCTGTCAGCTTATCTGAATTTTGTTAAGTATGTCTTATATGGACCATTGGTAGCACTGGTCACAACATGGTAACTCGAATCGATTCATGGGTGGTTGATTCATAGTATGCCGTGAACTCGCAGTGGTTAGTTTTTTTTTATATAACAAAGCACGAAAGTAATTATTATTTGGATAATCCGTTACATTTTTACTTCCTCTGCCCGTACCATAGGTACTATAGGTAGAGGAAGTATTGTTTTCGACCCTAAAATTCGAAGTTGAGTTTTTAGCATATATACACGTTTCAAGGCCCCCTGAATCCAAAAATACTATTTTTGGAAACATGTCTGTGTGTGTGTCTGTGTGTCTGTCTGTGTGGAAGTTTGTGAACAGGCTAGCTCCGAAACGGAGAATCGTATGAAAACAAAATTTCGTATTTGGGTCAGGTACCTTCTGAAGATGTGATTCGAAGATTGGCGACAAATTTCTCTTATTTTTAAGGGAACTTTACATGAAGAAATTTTCGTTTTTCACGATTTTCTCGAAAACGGCTCTAACGATTTTCTTTAAAATTTGCACATGTGTTCCTTTTACTGAGAGCTAAAACTTTTATTTGAAACTTTTTTTCGAAAAAATTCTCTGAGGGTAGTTACAAGCCACCCACTGTTCACCCACTGTTTGTAGAAATTTTGTCTTGCGTGATGAACAACTGAATACGCGCTCTTTCACGGCCTCTTATTCTATATAAGAATGTGAAGTGAGAAAGATGTATTGTTGGCCAGGTATAGAGTAAAGAAGTATCTGAGGGAAATATTTGATAAATTTAGGAAATTATTCTTTACGGCGGAAAGTTCAATAAACGTCTGCAGTCACTTGTTCTTTTTTTTTAAGTTTGTTATATAGCCTGCGCTTTTAGTCGCATCATTGAAAGAAGAGGTATTTATAGGATAATTAGCGTAAAATTGTGTCTTGCGATTCTGTAAAAGGATATGTGAATACTGCTAACTTTTATTTGGGCAGAGGAAGTTATGTGACTTTCACATCAGATTTTTTATTCATGGAATAGTCTTAATAAATCCAACTCGAGCTGGTGTTTTTCATCAGATAATTTCGCTCTTGCTGCGCGTCGCGAATCTAGAGATAAACTCGTAAACTCTCGTGGTATTACCTATGATAAAAATTAGTTTTATGGGGTGAGTTACCGATGAGTCATCATTGATTAGTTAACATTTAGGGAGCACCCTTGCATACTCGTATATTGAAAATAATTTTTACCTAGAAAAGAACATTGACAGTTTTCGGGATTCACGTGACTGTAGTGGGAGGAGCGGACCTTCCGCTAGGCTAGGTTACACTATAGTCCTCTTCCTTTCCGATAGTTAAAGTAACTCAGAGCTGTGTGGGTAAAAGGTTACCCCCTGCACTCGAAAACTCAGAGTGTAACATGTGCTTGTTGGGAGACGAACCCGGACTACTGACTCCCACCACTAGCACCATGCGCAGCAAACAAAGCATGATTCCTTGCAGGTTGTCTTTTAGCTTGTAGATCTATAATCGAATCATCTAGCTGTATAAAAATAACATTTCACCGTGTAAATACACTACGTATTTCTTTTATGGTATGTTCGTAATTGTCAGGACAAGGTTTGTATGAAAGAAATTTTTTGGAAAATCCATGGGAAAAGTCGGAAATGTGAAATGAGGCACAGTTAGAGAGTTCTACTGTCAATTGTTTACATAACGAAAGTATTGTTTACGGTGTTCACATAGGGCTTTGGAAACTATATTATAATACTGGGCTTTAACAAATTCTGATACCATCGATGTAATTAATACATTTGTGAAAATAATTCTTGAAGAATAAAATCCACGAAAATAAAGCAGTCTCATAACTTTCTCTACCCTCGACATGGAAAATATCATTTTCTCACTTCACATTTTGATGTACGAGTAAGCGGTCGTATTGCAGGTATGCTATATCGGAAGTCGGTAACAAATCCTATCCACTGATACGTCACTCATAGCTGTAGGCTTTGTATTAGTTGAGAAATAGGCCTAGGGATGTTTATCACTGGCCCTAAGCATCTAAAAGAAAATAAAATGGGATGGAACAGTTTCAGTCCTACGCGCGCAGTATATTATGTCCCAGGTTTTTGGGAAGGAAAGTATGAAAGTGAAACTTAATTTCTTTTTTACTTCAGCCCCGAAACGGTTGAGAGTGAGAAATACAATTTTCTGTCAAGACAATACAATCTTATGTAACCGGAATTTCTTTTTATTCTTATTTGCACTCCTCCCAGGCATGGTATGTAGAAACAATGGAATGCAACATTCGACATCCTACATGAGCCATAAAAAGCTATATCTAGCGTGTTCTGAGGGAATAGTCTGAGTGTCATATGTCGATCTTCCTCATATCGAATTCTACATACATATTATATAAGGACCTAGAGGTTCAACATCGAAAGTCCTCCATAAGTTAATTTCATATTACAAAATACAAAACCCGGGCGACGCCGGGCCTTTTAAGCTAGTAGTTTATATATTTCAGTAATTTTTAACGCTACATGGTGAAAATTATTGTACCGTGTTTGGATAATTGATTAATGTTTCATCCTTTTAACCGATACATTAGCTGCAGAACTTAAAACCCCTAAAACTCATGAATAGAATTCTCCGACATAACATACAAGTTACACTAATGCAAGACTATTGCTCAAAGCAATACGGAAGTTCACATCGTCAATTAATATGTTGGAATGGTCACATTTTTCTCGAACATATGCAATACAAAGAAATGGTAGCTTACAAGGCCCGGCGCCGCCCGAGTTTTGTATTTTGTAATTCTTAATTAACTTTTGAGGGACTTTAGATTTTCAAAATCTAGGTCCTTACATAAGTATGTGTCACACTCACAGACAACGCTTGATATACAGCTTTTTATCCTAGTTTTTCTCCTTTTAAATGCTCAGAGCCAATGATAAACATCCCTATTTCTCAAGCAATACAAAGCCTACAGCTATGAATAACGTATCAGTGGATAGGATTTTTTACCGACTTCTGATAGCCTACAGCATATTCGTTGGCACACACTCAGGTTCAGACAACTGAAAATGCTGTCCCTGCAATACGACCTCTTATTAAGTGCCAGTATGGTACCGGTACTTTATGAGATTGTGTGCGGGACGGGAAAATGTCTGTCCGTTCGTCCGTGTGTCTGTACGCGCGATAACTCAAATACGCTTTATCGGATTTTCACGAAACTTGGTACAGGCCTATGCATTTATAACATCCATAGGAAGAAGTCTATTGATAATGGACCAAATCGGTTGACTGGTACCGGAGTAATGCCCAATTTAGTGCCTATTTTGTGGTAATATATTAGAAAGAATTTATCAAATGGAAATTAGTTATCATGACAATATATTGTTTCACACTGTTCATATACGGCTTTGGAAATTGCAATAGAGTTACTGTAGCTATGACAAATAACATTATTCCTTTACATATGCTTATCCAACTAAACCTTTAAACTGAGCTAGGTAGCCTAGATGGTAACATTTTGAACTTGCATTCTGGAGGCCCCTGATTCAAAACCCACAGCCGGCTAGTTTGATTTTTTTTAAAATTCTTATGTGAATGTGCGATTTTCAAGATACCACATATCTGTATAGTTCTGCTGATGCTGGACAATTTTAATCTGATTAAAAAAAAATAGACCTTTGTTCTTCAGTTAGCTCTGCTTAATGAATCAATCTGGAGCTTAACTGGGAAATAAATAAAAAAACTTATTTTCTGCATATCATAATTGCAATTATATCTGATTAAACGAAAGCATTCTGGCACTTTGTTACATCAGTTTTCCTGATTTTATTAAGATTGCAATTACGGTATAAGCATATTCGGTGTAGTCGCAATTTATCAGTGAATTTTCAATTGTGAGCCTCTCTTTCTGGAAAATTTGCTACGCATCTCAATATTCATTGTCAGAAGTCTATTAAATTGACGAGATCAGACTGGAATGGTATAAAATGTTACAACCTTCGTGTCGTTTGGTGTAAGGAGGAAAAAAATTAATACTATTTATGTAACGGAAAATTAAAACCATATAATTATATAAAAAGCTAAATTACAGAAATACAAATACTATACTAGGGTTCCAGTAGTCAAGAGTTTAAACTGCCTGACTTTTATCTTGGATCAAATGCCGGTCATTAATAATGCTGCATTTCAAAACTACTATATCCCTCCACTTGTAGCTCACAACAGTCATACCACTGCCTTCTAAACTGTATTACTCGAGACGGCGGTGAGTCATACATTCACGTTAAGCCGAATGCATTGCCTTCTCTAATAATAGATTCATAGTCATAGTAATGAACGCTTATCTTGTGCTATTTTATATTTTCTCTTGGATTTCAGCTAGCAACTAGTACTACTCGTGCAAAATCTATTGGCAATCAAGTGACGAAGGCTCTTTAACAAGAGAAAGAAAAAAGAGTTAACATTTAGATCGTTTATACAAATTTCTACTTCCAAAACGCCAACTACTGCTTTAATTCGCAGTGCACTGGCTAAACAATTACCAAAGACATCATAATTAAAACAATAGTATAATTCACTGTTAAAAATTATAGACTTTCAAAACAACCATAAAATAATACTAAACTATATAACAACTGTTAATTAAGTCATTGTTGTAGCATGTCCAGATATACAATTCAAGCTACTGTTTTTATGGAAAAATAATGGTCCGTACACTGTTTCTGTTGATATAGCACAGAATATGTTACATTTTGTGAATCTCACTACTTGAACAACATGTTCCGAAGACTATGGGTAGGACGTAGGCAACATCTGAAGATAACTACAGTCTGATTTAAACAACCTGCGTCTTGAGACAGATCACTCAAAGCAGAGAAGTGGGAGAACTGCGCTGTATTACGTTGTATTACTTGTATTTGAGCTTCGGTCAGCTGTTTAGCAGTGCTCCAAATTGCAAACATTTTACATATCTTTAGCAGAGCTATAGAAAAAAAATACCTTTCACCAACCGTCACAAGTCACAGGTTGTTTAAATCAGACTGTAGGCTTAGTACCTAATTCTGTGGGCCCTCAAGATCACCAGATCTCTTTTTTCAGTTTTTTTTTCTGGAGTTACATCAAAGAAAGGTAGGGTTTCCTGATTGGTTGGTCTTCAACAAATCCTTTCTCCAATCGGGATGTCCCCATTCACAGCAGTCCTATAAATACCCCCATCTAATCCCGGCATTTCATTCTCCTTGACAATGAAGCCTCAGTTTGGCTTCGAAACGTCGGAATTAATCCAATCCACACCTGGTTAGTAGCCCGGGAAAATATCATTTAAAGGTAGGGTTATTTGTTCCATCGATGCCCCATACCATCAGTGCCCCATACCATACCAAGAGTGCGTACAGTGGTAGATACTACTGACAGACCCATGTTGATGAGAATGTGGAAAAAACTGAATGTGGAAAGAACACCTGTAAGTGTTAAACTGTTTGTATTTCTTGTTCCATCTGTACTGGTTTCATTAATGTAAGTTGTCCTATGTAGTTTACTTGCGATAAGGTTCTGTAACCCTCAGTCCTTTATGAAACACGGTTATATTTTCAAACAGACTATATTATAATGTAGGCTATTTAATAATAATTCCTTTATTGCAACCAATGGTCACAGTATGATGGATGGAGCTCTGGTGGAATGAGTTGTGGAAGGGGAAACAGGAGCACCCCGAGAAAACCTGCCCCGACCCCCATTTTGTCCACTACAAATTCCACGTGGATCCACAGAGATTCGATCCCGGGTCCCAGCGGTGGAAAGCGAGCGGTTATGTAGGTTATTTAAAGGTCCCAATTAGCTCAACCCTAGCGTCGAGGGCGAGTTTTGGTTGTCATCTCATGATTCCGCTCACGTTTCCTGAAGCAGGTTTTGGCCTGGTAAGAACTTTGAATGTATATATATTCTGAATATTTAATTAATGAGAAATGGTGGTAAGTTATTCATTGTATTGATATAGGATATTATATTTAACGTAGTTCCAGTATATACGAGAATATGAGCGCTCCTTTACGGCTATGCATAATGCTGATTGGTTCGAAATGTTGGCCATTTTTCTTCGCCTCATCTGGTTGATTTCGAGCAGCTGGTGACAATTTGAAAACCTGCTGCAAGAACACGATATTCCTTCGCAGTGATGAATAATTATATGAGAAATACAGCATTTTTGCTAATTTCTTTCTTACTAAAACCTCTTACAACTTTCCATGTATTGCCGTGTAGACCTATAATGACGTCAACGTATGTTGAATGGGATAGTTAGATACTTAGAGGAAGGTTGTGTGGAAAATTATTTTGAATTTATTCTCACATTAAACTGACTATTGATGTCCTATACACGGAAAAGCGATGCTTATGGAGTTATTAAATCAAATTATATATTATGAATGTTCACTGTGTAACTATTTGGAGGAGGAAATGTTTAATATAAAATATGTAATTAGGAAGAGAGGGTCTTAACTTATGGAAGAGAATTGATCAGCAGTCGACTATAACTTATTCTGCTAATCTACCACACGCGTTTGCGCTTAATGAAAATTGTATTGGTGATTAATGGCCACTATAGCAAAGTAGTTTCGGAAACGTATCTGCGCTTGTTTGTCTACCTACACTGGGAAACTGAGGCAGTTGTCTGAGATAATATAGCGGCCATGTAAAGCGATGTATGTGTTCTGTTACGCTTGAACTATCTTCATCCATGTTTCAATTGCTAGCTGTTTTTAAAATAATTTATTTAGCAGGCCCATGTTTCATGTTAATATAATTTATTTAACAGTAAATAATAAACTATATTCATTATCGCTGAAATCTCTTTACATAAATGGCATAAATTATTTAAATGATTTTATTTTTAATTGTATTAAAGTGTCACATAATAAATAACGAAACGATTAAAAGGCAATTTACTGCCATATTTTTCTATTTCTTTATCTTAGTTTTACCCCTCCCTTTTAGGATTTAAGCGACCCTAGCCGCCTGGGCCTTACAGGGCTGCGACCTGTCGGGAAAGGGATTATCTTTGGATCACATACATACTTTTTTGACCAGTCAAGGATATGGAGGGACTCCCCGGATGAGTGATAGCCCAATGCCGGGGCCACCTCCGATACAACACGAACACATAGGACGAGACACACCATTCACACACACACACTCACTCCAAACAAGGCGAGGATGGGATGAAGATTATAATGACGGCCAGATGATATCTGGGGACAGCAAGGGCCTAAAGTTACCCGACATTTGTCTCACAGGTGAGGAAAACCCCAGAAAGAACCCCACCTAGGTAACTTGTCCCGACCAAGAATCGAACGCGGGCCCACTGCGCGAGAGGAGCGAACGCATCCTCTACGCCACAGCGGTGAACTACTGCCATATACAAAATCAAAACGAATCTAATAAAAGGAACAATGTATCAAATCATTCATAAGTAATTATTAGAACGATTAATAATTAAGAAGCTAAAAATCCGGCTTGAGGTGCCCAAGAAAAGCAACCTCATCAGATTTCCCTGGCCCAAACAATCACTGCATAGTAAGTTTCGTCCAAATATATCAATGTTTTCCCATTTAGGCCCATATACAACAACCCCTTTCCGTCCACCTATGTTAAAAATTCCAGATCTCTGCATGCCGTAGATTGCGCGCGCATGCGCGCGCACACACACACACACACACACACACACACACACACACACACACAGACACGCATACACTTCTTTTGTTGTTATACTCAGGGGTTCCCAACCCCCTATTGACGCCTCCCGTTTGAGATGTGGCAAGTCTCTACGCTCCTCTTACCATTTTTCATTATCTTGAAGGGAATAATGTAAACTAAGACAACATAACAAGCATAGCATGTTTAAATAAACACACGATTTTACAAACGTAAAATTAAATAAACTAATGAAAGTAATGATTAATTAAGTCATATTGTTTATGAACCAGTTTGTAATTAAGTCACTATTATTTTATAAGTGAGACGGTTGATACTGTTTTGTCTTGATTAGACTTCGTATGTTTGGTTTCAAATTTGACAATACATAACGGAGATAACTCGCTGTTTTGTTTTGATTACAAAGTTGAGAATTCTGACTCTCATAAAAACGTGGACAAAAATGGCACACTAACGGTCATCGCAACTCTGGCTATTTGAGGATAAAATGTCATTTGATTTATCCAAAATCCTCCAGGCCTGAAGTTTTAAAATTATATTTTGTTTTTAAATCACATTTCAGTTCTATGGATTCTTCTTGCAAACTTTCTGGCAGTACATCAATGTCAACAGCAAATGAATTTCTTGTAAAGATCCAGGAGCAGTCATGAGATGAAATATTAGGGAAGTAGAGGTTTAATTCTTCTGCCAAGGAATCCAAATGTGATAGGATTTGCGCCTTAAGTTCATTCCGATCACATTCCTTCTCAGACAGAATTTCATTCAGGCGGTGAATGAATGAAAAGTTGTTGGATTCAACTCGCCATTTCCATAACTGCAGTTTTTCCAGAATGGCTCAGATAACATCATAAGCCAACATAATGTTGGTGAATTTGTCTTGACGTTTCAAGTTCAGACTACCCAATACTGTAAAAAAAAAAAGAAAGATAAGTCAATGAAACAGTCAAAGTTTCATTAATAAATAATAATAATAATAATAATAATAATAATAATAATAATAATAATAATAATAATAATAATAATAATAATCTATATTAATAAAAATGAATTTACAAAAGGATTGTTGCCGCATCACTTGAGAACGGCTCGACCGATTTGGCTGATTTTTGTTTTGTTGTGTTCGTAATTGTCAGGACAAGGTTTGTGTGAAAGAAAATTTTTGGAAAATCCACTGGAAAAGTCGGAAATGTGAAATGAGGCAGAGTTAGAAAGTTCTGCTGTCAATTGTTTACATAACGAAAGTATTATTTACGGTGTTCACCTAGGGCTTTGGAAACTATATTATAATACTGGGCTTTAACAAATTCTGATACTATCGATGTAATTAATACATTATTTTGTGAAAATAATTCTTGAAGAATAAAATTCACGAAAATAAAGCAGTCACATAACTTTCTCTACCCTCGACATGGAAAATATCATTTTCTCACTTGACATTTTGATGTAGAATTAGCGGTCGTATTGCAGGGACAACTTAAGTGTGTGCCAGTGAGTATACTATTTCGGAAGTCGGTAACAAATCCTATCCACTGATACGTCACTCATACCTACAGGCTTTGTATTAGTTGAGAAATAGGCCTAGGGATGTTTATCAGAGGCCCTAAGCATCTAAAAGAAGACAAAATGGGATGGAACATTTTCAGTCCTACACGCGCAGTATATTATGTCCCAGGTTTTTGGGAAGGAAAGTATGAAAGTGATATTGAATTTCTTTTTTACTTCAGCCGCGAAACGGTTGTATGGTAATATGAAAGAGAGAAATACAATTTTCTGTGAATTCAATACAATCTTATGTAACCGGAATTTCTTTTTCTTCTTATTTACACTCCTCCCAGGCATAGTGCGTACAACAAGCAATGGAATGCAACATTCAACATCCTGTATGAGTCATGAAAAGCTATATCTACCGTTTTCTGAGGGAATAGGCCTAGTCTGAGTGACTTATGTCGTTCTTCCTCATTTCGAATTCTACATACATAGGACCTAGAGTTTCAACATCGAAAGTCCTCCATAAGTTAATTTCATATTACAAAATACAAAACCCGGGCGACGCCGGGCCATTTAAGCTAGTGATTAGATAAATATACACGTACATTTAACACTAGACATAGTGCATGCAGGTGATTTATCAAAAATTTATCAATAAAACCAATTTCCAAAACTACGTCCATAGTATAAAAAGCCTTAAGAGTTAACCATTCATGCAATATCCTTTTAAAACGTAGCAAACTTATACTCCTAGCTTTAGTAGGTACCGGTAAAAGATTAAAAAGCTGAATACCAAAGCTCTGCCAACTATTGAAAGCTTTCGATGTACGACAATACCGTTGCATTGAGAGCTCCATTGGATCTCATACTATAGCAGTGAACATTAGGCTGTAGAGAATACGTATTTTGTCTTTCTTTAATATAAACAAGGCAAGTATAGATATAAATACCGGGAAAAGTTAAAATATTGCTTTCAATAAATAGAAGTTTACAATGATAATAACTGGCTTTTCTACTTATAATATGTATAGCTGAAGTCTAAAGATTTTTATTGTATTTGAGGAATGCCCCCATTAATGTACTCCATACAATAACTGACAATGAAAGAGTGAATGGTACACATTCTTCAGAAGATTTATATTTACAGTATTTACTAGTATAGGAAGGGTTTACAGGATCCTTGACAATTTATTAGAGATATTAGTTATGTGATCATTCCAAGAAAGTTTAGTATCCAGCACAAATCCAAGCAATTCACTGGAGATATGTCACGACACCATACTCTTCAGCATCATGCCTTGAATCTTTCAAATTACCTATTCAGATGGTAAAAGGGGAGCAATAAAACGCAAAAACGATGAAACTTACCAGAATTGGAGTTGTACAGGGCTTCCCTACTTAAGCGCCGCTTTGACTTTCTCGCCATGGACCCCCCTCCATAAATCTTCGGGGCCCATGACCTCTCTCGTCATGGACCCCCTCCATAAATCTTCAGGGCCCATGACAACCGTCGAGACGCTGTTTCGGTACTGACATCGATGTACTCTGCGTCTTCGGTCGGGTAGTTCGCCGATGACGTTCACCGATGCTGCTTGGTGGCTTGTTTCCGTATTAATGTTGAAAAAAACCACTCCTACGACGGGATGCTGGTTCGATACAGGCCTTGAAGAAGTCCTCGTCTCTTCTTCCGGCAACTTCAACGGATATAAAAATGAAATTAAAACCAGTTCACAATCTGAATAGTTCACAGGCCAAAGACTACGACACCATACTCTTCAGCATAAGGTCATGGATCCTTCACCTGAACTATTCAGTTATACGAACACAAGACTCCAGAGCAATGCAACTCACCAGTATAGATGTTATACAGGGCTTCCCTACTCCAGCGTCGCTTTGTCTTTCTAGTCATGGACCCCCTCCATAAATCTTCGGGGCCCATGACCTTTCTCGCCATGGACCCCCTCCATAAATCTTCAGAGCCCATGACCTTTGCCGGGACGCCGTTTCGGTACTCATAAAGATGAAGTTTGTCTTCGCCATTGATCTGTAAAATACCATAAAAAAAGTTAAAACCAGTTCACATTCTGAATAGTTCACTGGAGATATGTCTCGGCACCATACTTTTAAGCATAAGGCCACGAATCTCTCATATGACCTATTCAGATGGTAAAAAGGAGCATAAAAACACCAGAGCAAAGCAATTTACCAGTATAGATATTATGCAGGGCTTCCCTACTCCAGCGTCGCTTTTCCTTTCTCGCTATGGACCCCCTCCATAAATCTTCGGGGCCCATGACCTTTCTCGCCATGGACCCCCTCCATAAATCTTCGGGGCCCATGACCTTCGCCGGGACGCCGTTTCGGTACCGTACTCACAAAGATGAAGTTTGTCTAAGCCATTGATCTGTAAAATACCATAAAAAAAGTTAAAACCAGTTCACATTCTGAATAGTTCACTGGAGATATGTCTCGGCACCATACTTTTAAGCATAAGGCCACGAATCTCTCATATGACCTATTCAGATGGTAAAAAGGAGCATAAAAACACCAGAGCAAAGCAATTTACCAGTATAGATATTATGCAGGGCTTCCCTACTCCAGCGTCGCTTTGTCTTTCTCGCCATGGACCCCCCTCCATAAATCTTTGGGGCCCATGACCTTTCTCGCCACGGACCCCCTCCATAAATCTTCAGGGCCCATGACCTCCGCCGAGACGCTGTTTCGGTACTGACATCGATGAACTTTGCATCTTCGGTCGGGTATTTCCCCGATGACGTTCGCCGATGCTGCTTGGTAGCTTGTGTCCTCCTTAATGTTGACAAAATTAGTCCTAGGCGGTGCAGCTGGTACGGTACAGGCCTTGAAGAAGTCCTCGTCTCTTTGGCCGGCCACTGCAACGTATATAAAAATGAAATAAAAACCAGTTCACAATCTGAATAGTTCAGTGGAGAAAGATCACGACATCATACTCTTCAGCATAAGGCCACGAATCTCTCATGTGACCTATTCAGATGGTAAAAGAGGAGCATAAAAACGCCAGAGCAAAGCAATTTACCAGTATAGATGTTATACAGGGCTTCCCTACTGCAGCGTCACTTTTCCTTTCTCGCCATGGACCCCCTTCATAAATCTTCGGGGCCCATGACCTTTCCCGCCATGGACCCCCCTCCGCAAAACTTCAGGGCCCACGACCTTCGCCGAGACGCCGTTTCGGTAGCAAGAGATCTGTAACATATCATAAAAAATTAAGTTAAAATCAGTTCACAATCTGAATAGTTCAGTCGACATAGCTCACGGCACCATGCTCTTCAGCATAAGGCCATCATTCTTTTGTATGAACTGTTCAATTTTAACCATTTGAATCCATTATCATATGTTTAGGATGCAAAACAGAAGCTAATGAAGCTAATAAAGACTGAGGAGTACATACACTTGTATTTGTTAAAATATTCACATGGAGCACACTTCATGAGCCTTATTGGGTGGACTGGTGAGGGAAAAATGGACCAAAAAGAATTTTTAAAATTCCATATCAATTCAATTCAATGTAGATTTATTAAAAACAGCATTGCACTATGACGTCTGACAGCTGATCGGCATCCATTTTACTTTCTCGCATATACGTAGTGTAGTGAAAGTATTGGCTCTAATGGTTGTAATAAAACTGCAAATTTGGAACCTCCTATTTATGACTAATGAAATAGATATATTTGTTTTCATATAAATTTACTTAGAGGGTAGTTTACTCGTGTCCATTTTCGATTTACCTGCATAAAACATATTTATTGTTTATAACTATGATTTTACAACCAATTTAAACCCCTTTTTGCGTTTACTGAATACTGTGATTTTTACATTTATCAGGTTCAAAGTGTAATAAGTAATAACTTAGACGTTTTTGAATATAATTACATGAAATTTTCAGGATGTTTTAATAAACAGATCCACCATACTGATTTTCAATATTCACATTATTGTTCACATTAAGGATATGTAATGTATGATATTTTTTATGAAATTTAAAAAGTTAAAATTTCATAATTTTTTAAATATCCAAATACGAATATGAAAATTTAGCCTGGTTGATTGTTATGGCGTTTATTATCTTTATTTCAAGCCCCAATACTAATTTCTTTGTGAAAGTATGTAGAAGTTATGACATTTTCCATCCGCATCTACATGTCTATTGTTTTCTTACTGTGGGTAACGAACCAGTGGTCCTGAAACTGAAATAAATGTTTTAATCCTGATTTGTATGCTATTTGAACATAATCATTCATTGCAATATTTCCTAAGTGAAAGAAGATTGGAAATAAAATGTCATATGCCCCCTTAATGAGCATATTTTAAGAACAATATAATTAGTTCATTTTTTTCCCACCATACCTCTGTTGTTGAAGACTTGAGCATGAAAATATAATCATGCCTATAGAGATAAGTGCACATATTTATTATTATTGTTATTATTATTACCATTATTATTATCATCATTATCATTATTATTATCATTACTGTTATTATAATTAATGTTATTGACATACGTCGTGGCGTAGTGGTTCAGGCAATGCGCTATAATCAGGAAGGTTGCGGGCTCGATTCCCGATGAGGTTGTTGAGATTTTTCAATTAGTCTAAACCTTCTGGTGGTACTATGGCCTGGGGTAGACTCAGCCTCTAACAGAAATTAGTACCAGGAGCAATCCTGGGGGTAAAGGCAGCCATGGCCGAATATCTAAAATCGGAGAGCCTCAACCTCCTGGAAACCTCTGGGCCTCCATGGCCTGTATAGGGTACACTTTACTTTTACTTTACATACGGGTAATCTTGCATTTTTCGGTTTTTATGTACTAATATGACCTATATAATGAAATTTATCTACATATAGGACATTTTGAATATTCATCAAATTGTGGGCCTGGATGTGTTAAAGAGGAACATATGTATTCCAGAGCGATCCAACACACAAGTACAGGGCTTCCCTACTCCAGCGTCGCTTTTACTTCCTCGATATGGACTCATCTCAAGGAATCCTCAGGGTCCATGAAATTCGCTGGGACGCCTTTTCGGTACTGACTTTCAAGAAGTTTTCGACTTCCGCGGAAAACAGTAACATAATAAAAAATGAAATTAAAACGAGTTCGCAATCTAAATAGTTCAGTTGGCAAAGTTCACGGCACCATACTCTTCAGCGTAAGGCCATGAATCCTTCACCTGAACAATTCAGTTATAAAATAGGAAAATGCAGACACCTGAGTGATGCAACTCACCAGTATTAAAGTTATACGGAGCTTCCCTACTGCAGCGTCGCTTTCATTTTCTCGCCATGGACCCATCTCTCGAAATCTTCAGGGTCCATGACCTCCGCCGGGACGCTGGTTCGGTACTGACTTGGAAGAAGTCTGCGTCTTCCGCGGACGACTTTATCATAATATAAAATTTAGTTATGTTTCTATGGTTTTGTTGTTGTTGTTCTGTCTTACTTTGGTATTGGTATTTCTGTGGTTTTAATAAAAATCATGACGTTGCTCAGGAAACAGACTGTATTTTTTTCCTCTAAAATATTATTATAGGCCTATGAATATTTTACCTGTAAACTCGTTATTTCGACCTAAAAACAATAAAGCGGCAACAAAGGGGTCTCTTTCAATTCGGAGAAACCATTTATATAACCAACAGTGATTTTATATCTGAACTGTCATTTCATAATTTTAGATAAATGTATTAATTCTGTTAATATTTGTATTATGTTCTCTGTGTCTGTTCCCTGTAGCTACCAATGTTTTCCTGACATTTATGTTATTCCCTTTATTGTATTTTATTCTCTTGTAACTGTCATATCCCGGGGCCCTAACTATTTCTGACACCATTTGTCCCCAGGATATGATTTAATCAGGATGGCCCGGATTGAATGATTGAATGTTATGAAGTACCATACGGGTGAGGAAGGACATCATCTTATCACTCGAAATTACAAATGCCACAATATAACATACCCAAAATGACTAGATTTATTTAAGATAAAAGAATTGAAAATTACAATGAGGTGAAAATCTTTCTACTTACATTTCATCTTCAAGATGTTGTATACACTGATAAAATTAAACTCGCACCAAGTGCCTTGGCTTCCGGCGTGGACCTGGCAGCCACCAAGAAGCAACAAGAAGAGAAGAGGGGGTGAACAATTTGTTCGCCTGTTTTATAACTTTTTGTGGTCAAGTCGTCTCCCCACTGGCAGCCGTGACGTTACAACAAAAAAGCTTATTCGCAACTTCCCGGTTCAATGCTACTTCTACACTTAAAATATTCTTCCTCGTTTCCCAATTGTTTCACTGTCAACCACCTTGAATCTCCAGTCAGCAAAACAGCGAAGTTAATTCTTTATAGCGCAACCTCCTGCGTCAACGCTTTTCTACTTCCTCCTTGCGATCCCAATACTGGCTAATATTAACCATTTAGAGGGTCTCGTTTTTTATTTATTTTCAAAATATAACATAACTCAGTTTTTGTCTTGTTAAGTTTCGTTGGTAGCTTCGTAATATGCAATCCCGGAATTGGGAAAGCTGTAGTATGTTCTAGAAATATAACTATCCAGATATATGAATTATTTGTGAGATGTTTTTCAATCACTTCTAGAAAATTCTAACTTTTTCAGGGGTTTCGGATATACAATCCAACTTGGCATCATGTTCTTTATTTCCCTTGAACTTAACGATCTGGCCTCATCTGTAGGAGAGGAGAACGCCATCCATTTTCACTGAATGCTGCCAAACTTTCAGGATTGAAAGCCTCTTTTACTAGCTTCTATATCACAGTCAGATTCTGGTTGAATCACGGATTAATATTATTTGCAATATCTTTGACTCCAAATTTTGGACCACTAAACTCTGATTAATAGCCTATGAATAATGACAAATGGTATTATGTCGGCCGGAGTAAAATGTACCAAAATAATAATATAAAATCTACCCTTATATAATTCAACGGCCCTAATAGAGCGTAGGCTACTCTGTACCCCCCATCCCCCCCCCGTGGGAATTTCCGACACATATATTTTTTTGTTGGTATTGACACCTAGTTTCAGTTTTTAGTTGTTTGCCCCTTATCAATTACAGCATTTACCCGGAAACCCCGGAAAACTACGGAAATCCGGAGAAAATGAGTTTTTCTTTGTTCTTTGCTCCTAATATCCCCAGGGAATTTCTGACTCACATATTTTTTGTTGGTATTGCCATCTAGTTTAAGTCTTTAGCTGTTTGCCCTTTATCAATTACAGCATTTACCCGGAAACCCGGAAAACTACGGAAATCCGGAGAAAATTACTTTTTCTTTGTTCTTTGCTCCTAATATTCCCAGGGAATTTCTGACTCACATATTTTTTGTTGGTACTGTCATCTAGTAAAGGTTTCAGTTGTTTGCCCCTTGCCAATTACAACATATCCCCGGAAAACCCGGAAAACCACGTATATACGGAGAAAATGACAATGTTTTATTTTTAAAATCTTTCTTCTTTGCTTGTAATATTCAAAGTGAATTTCTGACTCATATGTTCTTTTGTTGGTATTGCCATCCAGATTAAGGTTTCAGTTGTTTGCCCCTTATCAGTTAAAGCAAATCCCCAGAAAACTCCGAAAACAACGGAAACCCGGAGAAAATAACTTTGTTTTAATTTTTTTTTAAATCTTAGATCTTTGCTCCTAGTATTCAAAGGGAATTGGTGACTCATAACCAAGGGAATTGGTTATGTGTTAGTATTGCTATCTAGATTAAGGTTTCAGTTGTTTGCCTCTTATCAATTACAGCATATCCCCATAAAACTCGGAAAACCACGGAAATCCGGCGAAAATGACTTTGTTTTAATTTTTTTAAATCTTGGTATTTTTGCTCCTAGTATTCAAAGGGAATTGGTGACTCATATGTTTTTGTATTGGTATTGCCATCTAGTTTAAGGTTTCAGTTGTTTGCCCCTTATCAATTACAGCATATCCCCGGAAAACTCCGAAAACAACGAAAATCCGCAGAAAACGAGTTCGTTTTATTTTTTTAAAAACCTTTGTTCTTTGATCCTAATATTCCCAGGAAATTTCTGACTTATATATTTTGTTGTTGTCATTGTCATCTAGATTAAGGTTTCAGTTGTTTGTCCGTTATCAATTACAGCATATCCCCGGAAAACCACGGAAATCCACAGAATTTCTAGAACTCGGAACTTGTGATCTACAGTCACTGTAACCGTTTTTGCGAAATAATTCTTCTGCTTCAGGTGTGTCCTTTGCAGGTACGAAAGGGTGAGATATGGACTACGAGATATCTGCCATAATTTTGATGGTCACATGCTTGCTGGAATCTTAAAATCAATTACACTCTGTACATATTACCAATCCAAAATTGTGCTGTTTTACCCAATGTCCCTTCTCTAACTTCAGTCAAGAAAGTTTGGTAGGGACTGTGGAAGGTTTGGCAAGATGAATTATCATTCACAGATGTCAAATTAGAATATGAAGGGTGTTCTGCCAGGTTTTCAATCGCTTTCATCCCTTCAGCATCAGGATTGTTTCCAGTATTCTTTGTCATGCTGTAATTGGTAAGGGGAAAACAACTGAAACCTTAAACTATATGGCAATAGAAACAAAAATTATGTGATTCAGAAATTCCCTGGGAATATTGGTATCAAAGATCAAAGATTTAAAAAAAATTAAAACAAAGTAATTTTCTCCGGATTTTCGTGGTTTTCAGGGTTTACGTGGACATGGTGTAATTGATAACGGGTAAACAACTGAAACCTTAAACTAGATGGCAATGCCAACAAAAAAAAACATATGATTCAGGAATTCCCTTGGAATATTGGGAGCAAAGAAGAAAGATTATAAAGACATTTTTTAAAAGTCAATTTCTCTGGATTTCCGTGCTTTTCGGAGTTTTCTGGAGATCTGCTATAATTCATAAGGGGCAAACAACTGAAACCTTAATCTAGATGGCAATACCAACACAAAACCATGTGATTCACCAATTCCCTTTGAATACTTTGAGCAAAGAACAAAGACTTTAAAAAATTTAAACGAAGTTATTCTCCGGATTTCCGTGGTTTCCGAAGTTTTCCGGGGATATGCTGTAATTGATAAGGGCAAACAACTGAAACCTTAACATAGATGGTAATGCCAATAAAAAAACATATGAGTCAGAAATTCCCTTTGAATATTAGGAGCAAAGAACAAAGATTTAAAAAATAAAACATAGTCTTTTTCTCAGTCTATACGTGGTTTTCCGGGTTTTCCGGGGACATGCTGTAATTGGTAAGGGGCAAACAACTGAAACCTTAATCTAGATGGCAATACCAACACAAACACATATGATTCACCAATTCCCTTTGAATACTAGGAGCAAAGAACAAAGATTTTAAAACAATTAAACGAAGTTATTTTCTCCGGATTTCCGTGGTTTTCGGAGTTTTCCGGGGATATGCTGTAATTGATAAGGGGCAAACAACTGAAACCTTAATCTAGATGGTAATGCCAATAAAAAAACATATGAGTCCGAAATTCCCTTTGAATATTAGGAGCAAAGAACAAAGATTTAAAAAATAAAACATTGTAATTTTCTCCGTATATACGTGGTTTTCCGGGTATATGTTGTAATTTGTAAGGGGCAAACAACTGAAACCTTAAAATAGATGCCAATACCAACAAAAATGTGTAAGTCAGAAATTCCCTGGGAATATTAGGAGCAAAGAACAATGAAAAATTAAAACAAATTAACTTTCTCCGGATTTCCGTGGTTTTCCGGGTTTTCCGGGTAAATGCTGTAATTGACAAGGGGCAAACAACTAAAGACTTAAACTAGACGGCAATACCAACAAAAAAATATATATGTCGGAAATTCCCACGGGGGGGGGGGGAGGGTTTCATATTAGTGGCCCATGGTCTATAAATAGCGTGCTCACTCGCTCCCTCACTTCGTGAGACATCGGGTATACCCAGCGATGTTGGTCTCTCGCGGACTAAACTTTCACGAATAGTACAAAATTAGGAAAACGTTTCTTTATTATATAAGGCCTAAGTGAAATGAACACAATGAAGAAATATTCTAATTTTATTTTTACTTACAATTTTCATAGCTCTGAACCACATACATTTTTAATGAACTGCCTGTGAAAATTTCTTAAAAATCCTGGAGTCAATTAATAATGGCAGGTGAAGCCGCGGGCACCAACTATAATATATTGATAGTTTAACCCTGGAAGTATCGCAGCCAATAAAAATCCAAACAAACCATTCCTTCCCTTGAAAAATTATACAATTTCTGAAAATTGCAATGAATTTATCAAATAAAATTCACATCTTATTCATCTCTCAACAAACAGTTGAGAAACAATACGTATTATGTGTCCACAGATAACTTTGGAACTGCATAATCGAATCTGAGATTGTTTTCCCAGGTGGCGCTTTCTAATCGTGGAATGTACTCTAAAGCCAGAATTTTAGCTGTTTCATTAATTATTAATGGTGTAGTTTATGAATGATTCGCGTGCAAGTGTTAATAAATATAATGCTTTAATAATTTTAATATGCTCTTAATTTTTAATTTTGTAATTAATTATCGTGGGCAAAGCCGCGGGCACCTGCTAGTAATATGATAAAATAATAATAACAATAACAACACCAACAATAGATTTATTGCTACAAATTACAATATAAAATATTTACAAATGTGAATTCGAACGCCACCTGAAGAAGCAAAGCTTGGCGTTTCCATGTACACCGTAGGCCTATTCAATTGTGAATTTAAATTGTAGGTGGCCTTGCTCGGTTATCATATCAAATTAGGTTAAAAAAACTTTGCAGAATTTTAACAATCATATTCATCAAGTCTAGAAGGACAGTCAGTTAATGTTGTAGGACACCGTGTTTCTCCTATGGCTAACTTGGGTTGTTCAAGAATTTATCAGAAATTCAAACATTGCATACTCTTTGCTTCAAATGGAAAGCCACTTAATATAGTTCATCCAGAAGGTCTGTAATGAAAAATATAGTTTTTTTTGGGTATAATACTGGGTATTTTATGCGGTTTTACTATTATCGTACTACAATCATCTCGGTATGCTAAATATTGAAGGTAACAATATTGTTAGGGTGATCCTATTAAAATGAATATGCAGACATACGGTATAACATAAATTTATTTACCTTAGTTCAATGTTGACTCCTGCAAGGGTGCACACAACAGCAACACAGGTCCAGGTGACGAGGATTCAGGGCAACACCACCCTGACCAGACTCAACTCTTCCATATCCTAATCCCACACTTTTATACTGCTGAAGTTGCTGATCTTGCTTTCTGTAATTAGGTTGCAATCAGTTGTTGTTTGACCGTTGTGGCAATTAAAATTGCTCAACTGATTTGCAACCTTTAGTTACTCCATAACACCCTTCCCTCCTTCATGGTGTAGGTACCTGTAGGTACCTTGGTCCTTGGTCCTTGGTCCTAGGTCCATGTGGTCCATATTTTACGAAGACTCGTGTTGTACAGAATCAGCTATGAATTACAGCCAGTATTTTCTGCGGTGGGATTGATAAGAGAGCGATGTCGGTCAGTGCAATATTTTGCAAGGTTAACGGTTTGTGGTTGAGAGGAGTAGGATGGTTTCTGCTGAATGTGCACCCTCTGCAGTTTACATACAGTACATATACCTGTTGTCACAAGTTACAGATCATTAACCACAGTTGCATAATTTACTATTAAAAAACAACTATAACACTGAGAGCGATTCCTTTAACATTAATGGAAACATACACAATCATGGAACAAGACAAAGACAGATATACACATACAAAGAGTAAATACTAAAATATATCAGGATAGTTTTAAATATATGGCTGCCAAACTTTTCAACAAATTACCATCAGAAATCAAAGCTCTAACGAAATTAACAATATTTAAATCAGCAATAGTTAAATACTTGGTAGAGCACCAATTCTACACAATAAACGAATATATGAGTAATTTTTCAGGCTAATCCTTTATATGATAAATGCATTTTGTACTTTTGTTGTATTGTGTATTTTTTGTAGTATTATGTAAGTTTGTATCTGTATTAGGCCTATGTATTTTTGTTCTAGTCTTTTTAAGTTTAGTTTTAAGAAACCATGACGATACACTAGTTTACGAGCATTGCTCAAAATGTAAACGTATGTGTTAATAAAGTTTGATTTGATTTAATATTACATATTTTTGTTCGTTCTTCCTTACCTAAATCTTTTTTACCCTCTAATCTCTGTTTAAAATATGTGCACATATTCAACAAGCAAATTGAAACATTTGGCTTTTCATTTTGGTAAACTCTTTTTTCTTAATAAATTAATTTGTTTTTAAGTGCACATTAGCCTATTAACAATACGAATAATGTTTCTGTAATTTAAAACATAAGACATAATATCTATAACATCAATCAGGTAAAATTGTTTCAATGAACTGTCACTTAGTATAACAGTTCTTATAAATATATCAGTTTACTGTATTATTTAAACATAAATTTTTCTATGAGAAAATTGAGTGAATGCAATATTGTGTCAGTATTCATTCACAAAATAGTGACACACAGTTAAAAAAAAAAAATGTGCATCATTAGAAATTATTTCGAACAGAAAATTATTATAGAACTTGAAATACATTGTTATAACAATATAACAAAATTAAACATTAAATGATCTTTATAATTCATAATTTGTGTATAAATAACTTTTTTTTTTTTTTTTTTTAAATAAAAACTGTCTTTAAACAAAATTCAAAATATTAAAAATTCTGTTCTATAAGAATTTTCAGTTTTTCTTTCCACTTCTACCAAAACGTTAAAAATTAAGAAGTGTACATACTAACATCCATACAATGAGTAAAATTGATATTTGATGTTCAATAGAACATTGAAAACCTTTAAATACATAACATTTCTTATACATATGAAAATACATTAACTTGTTTCTTCTTTTAAAATGCTTTTTTTTTCTTCTTCTTCTTCTCTTAAAATTTATCTTGTTATAAACGTACAATCTTTAAGTGGGAAGGGTGGGTATAATGGTATTGAGGGATGGTTAACTTTTTTTTTTTTTTCTTTCTTTCTTCGGGGCCCCTTTTTGTGCACATGAGTATATTTCTTTTTACCGTTATAATTATTTATGTAGGCCTACATTACCAATTTTTTTCTATTTGTTTTGCATGCATTCTTGAATGTATTATTTAAGTGTATATATTTTTCTTCTCGAGCTGCTTCTGTGAAATCATTGTGAAAAAAAGTAATTATATGATTTAAATGATTTACACATATTTTTTTTTTTTTCACCTGAAACAGAGAAAAGTCATATTATTAAATTATTAAGACATTCTTTAATAATTGTGGACTATAATATGTTTTCCGTATGTCTTATTGTATATATATATTATATATAACCCCCTTTTTTTTTAACACATGTAATATATATTATTGACTATTGCAATAATAATTACATAAAATGACCTGACCTTCCTATATTGAATGGAGAAAATTAATCCAGCAATCATAAAGAATGCTGACTATGACATAATTCAAGCGTACTAGGCGCTTACCTTGCATTTTAAAAGCTCAATTACAACAAGTATTTCTGTTGGTATTTGTTTTCATTATTTTGTACACACGGTGAAACAATGTAAATAATGACATGCAATAAGATATGTAACTCTAACACCACTAACCAGTAAACAATAAACAATAAACAATAAACTTAAGTCATCTGCTTCTTATGTAATGTTACACTCAGCAAATTGTTTGTCAGCTGATTTTTCCAGACGTTGCGTTTTCTCCACTTGATATCAACATGACTTCATAAAAAAAAATGCACCCGTTGTAACTAACTGTTTCTCAATGCCACCCGATTGCTTGATGGCAAGTTTATTAAAAAAATACATTATATGCCTACTTATTATATACACAATATATACAGTGTTAAAATGTTCATATTGTCCCTAATAATTCATGCTGGGGAATGAAGAAACTTCAATTTACTTTTATGGCTAGTACTAATAGCAGTCGTTAGGTCTCCTACCATAAAATGGTTTCATTCTTCTCACGTGAATGGTGTCTTCAATCCATTTCCCCCGTGATTTTATTCGGACTATGTAATTAAGATTGCTTATTTTCTTAATTATCCTAAACGGGCCCCACCAGTTATTGGTTAATTTTTTGCTTTTTCCTTTTTCATTTTTGGGAACCCATATTAGCACAAGTTGACCTTCATGAAATGATACTGGTCTATGGACTCTATCATAGTTTTTCTTCTGTTCCTTTTGTGCTCTCCTAATGTTGTCGCTTGCCTTCTTTCTATCTTTATTTAAGTTTTCAATCCGTTGGCGCACTGGTTCCTGATTTTTCTCGGTTTTTAAGATTGAAACATCTGGTGGTAAATTCGCACTGTACCCATGTAGGAGATAAAATGGGCTATACTCCGTAGATTTTGATTTACTTACATTATAACTGAAAGCAGCTAACTCTACATATAAATCCCAATCCGTTTGATCCTTATTTGTAAACATGGCTAAAAAATTGGCAATCACTTTGTTTAATGATTCCGTTAGCCCATTCGTGCTTGGGGAATAACTTGTGGTATATATTGGCTTAATTCCCATTCTTAACGCCAACTCTTTAATCATTGCATTTTTGAAATGCAGTCCTCTGTCTGAAAGTAATTCCCGAAAACATCCCAGCTTGCAAATGACTGACCTTAAAAAATTTGCGGCCTCTTGTGCAGTGGCATCTGGTACTGGCTTTGCAATCATATATTTAGTTAGATATTCTACTGCTACTATGATATACTTATTTCCACTAGCTGTTTTCTTAAATGGTCCCAGAAAATCTATTCCTACTCTGTCTGCTATTTTATCTACTGGTAACGGCTGCAGGCAGCCAGGGGGTCTACCGGGTGGACGCTTTCTAGCCTGGCATCCGTGACAAGATTTAATATACTTGTCAATGTCCGTGTACATCCCCTCCCAAAAGTATTTTTCCTTAATCTTATTCACAGTTTTAAATCTTCCGAAATGTCCTCCTCCTATGGTATCTGAATGATATGACTCTAGTATTTCTTCTCGCAAATGCTTTGGTACCACTAACAATTTTGTTTGTCTATAATCATTAAAATTTTTTGCATATAAGATTCCATCTTCCAATAAATATCGTCTTGATAATTTCGCATATTTACTCTCTGTACTTTGGGGATTTTCTATGGCTTGTTTTATGAGCTGTAATTCAGTGTCTATACTTTGCTCTCTAACCATATCAACAGCCCTGACTGAATACGTCGGTAATTCAATAAATTCATCTAATGGTCCGTCTGTAACTGCGACCTGTGGCATCCTTGACAACGAATCTGCGTCTAAATGTGTCTTGCCTCTCTTGTATTTAACTGTAAAATCAAATTCGCACAACCTCATTATGTATTTATTAACTCTAGGTGCAGAATTATCGAAACTTTTCCAATGTTGTAAAGATGCATGATCTGTGAGCACTATAAAATGTATGCCTATTAAATAATGTCTAAGTTTTACACAGCTCCATGTAAGGGCCATTAACTCGCGGTGAGTTGTTGGATACCTCGATTCGGCTTCTGTTAATTTACGGCTTATATACACTACAGGGTGATTTAATCCATCGTCGCCCTTTTGTAGCAAACATGCTCCTAGCGCCAGTTGTGACGCGTCCACTGCTAGTGTAGTTTCAGCATTTTCCCTAAAGTGAGCTAGTAAAGGCGGATTTGTTAATTTTTCTTGGAGCATCTCGAGGGATTTTTGGTGTGTTTCCTTCCATTCGAATTTAACACCTTTCTTTTGGAGATTCATTAATGGCGCAGATATTTGTGCAAACTCTGGTATAAATTTCCTAAAATATGACGCTAAACCAATGATTCCTCTTAATTCTTTTATGTTTTTGGGTTTTCCCCAATTTTTTACTGCTTCATATTTTTCTGGGGATGGTAAAATACCTTGTGCATTTACCACATGACCTAAAACAAATATTTCTTCGTAACCAAAATGACATTTATTAGAATTTAGCTTTAATTTAGCTTCTCTTAACCTGTTTAAAACTTTTCTTGTTTTTTCAATGCCTTCCTCTACTGATCTATAGGGTATGATAAGATCATCAACATAAGATAGCACTGTGTGCCATTTTAAGCCACTTAATACTAAATCTATCATTCGACAGTACACTGCAGGGCTTGACTTTAACCCGAATGGGGTGACCCTGTACTGGAACAATCCATTTTCCGTTATGAATGCTGTTTTATGTCTGTCCTTCTCTGCAATTGGAATAGCGTAATAACCACTATACATATCTAAACAATGAAAATATTTAGCGTCTCTTAGAGCGTCTAAAATACTGTCTATGCGAGGAAGAGGGTATTTCTGGTCTACAATGAGATTGTTAAGTTTTCTGTAATCGGTTACAAGTCTTTTTCCTCCTCCTTTTTTCGGTACTATAAGAATAGGTGCAGCATAGCTACTTACGGCAGGTTCTATGATCTGTGCTTTCAATAATCTATCTATTTCTGTAATTATTACTTCCCTGTCCTTGGGACTTACTCGGTATGGGGGTTGATGAACTGGGATGTCATCTTTTAAGTGTATGCGCATCTCACATACGTCTGTTACTTCCAGTTCGTCTATACCAGATGCAAAGCGGTCCTTATATTCATTTAACACGTCGGAAATAGCTTGCTTATGTGACTGCTCTAGTTGTGGATTCACATCAATTTTATCTATATTTGGGGAACCTGTTACTACTTGTGTTTTGTAAATATATTCTTCTATGTTAGCTTTGTCCTGCTTTATATCCCTAATCTCAGCTACTGTCCCTAGTTTGGCATTCTTAAATAGAGTGTGATTTCTATTTGATTCATTTATTAAGAAAATCCATTCGGTTGTATTTGAGACTAAGGCTTCAGGAATAATAATATTATATTTCTGTTCTAACGCTACATCTTGCGTGAAAAGTCCTTCGTTTGTTTCCAAATTACCCTTAATATTCACTTTAACTTTTTGCATTGTATGGGCCAGCACTTCGACTTCTTGTGCAACCCTTATTGTTGGGGTTTCTACCTTCAGCTGCTCAACCTGCATCTCAAGGAAAGGGTAGTTTTCCTGGCTTTCTTGTTTCTCAAATTTTATTTTAACTTGTTCGTTGTGAACTTGGAATTTAACATTTCTATCCTCAAAATTAATTTGGGCATTGAATCGGTGACTGAAATCATTACCTAACAGACATTCGTTTGCTAAATCCGATACCACCCACATTGGATGTCTTATACATGCTTTCCCTAATTTCATATTTACCATGACTTTTCCTGCTACACGGAGTTTTCCATCATTAGCTGTATGTAACACTACATCCTGTTTTGACTTCCTAATGAACTTTTTTGGTACTATTTCTGCTTTAATAAGTGAGGCCGATGCACCGGTGTCTAGAATACCCTTAATTGGCTTGCCGAATATTTCCATTGCAATATTTAAAGGACTAGATGTCTGCATTTTTATCTCTAGTATTCCATTATTGGTATTAATTTGTTTATCCCTGTTTTGATGTATGTTTCTATTAAGGTTTTGTCTTTTCTGCCGAATGTCATGGGGATTACTAAATTTTAGTATTTTCCTCCTTTTCAATTGCGCCAGCCTCCTTATTAATTTTGGCACCCATACTTTCCTTACCATTGGGCACGCATTTAATCTGTGACCTGAATATAAACACCAAAGGCAGATTTCACTTTCGAGATGACGCTTCATTATATTCTCTTGTGTGGTTTGTGGGTATGTTACTGGAACTAATAGGTCATAATGTCCACTATTTGCAGGGCCTGTAAATAGAAGGTCAACTTTGCCAGTTGATACTCCGTCTCCTAGGTTCAAAATTGGCTTTACGAGCTTCCCGTCATATATATATGTTATAACGTTCATATTAAATGCCTCACTAATAGCCTTTAATTCGACTGCCGTCCCATACACATTAGACCGTCGCATGTAATCAGAATATTCATGCACTGATGTGAAAAATTTCTCGTTTCCGTCACTTGCTATGTGTTTAAATTCTTGCCACCGATTTATAACATAAGTCACAGTTTTTTGTCGTACTTTATCATGGCTCTCCTGGTTTCCGTAGATTTTTAAAGCAACGCTTCGAAATAGACAATTCCCATCTTTCTTAATATGAACTTTTCGAAATTTTTCACCCCTTGCTGTTTCGATTATTGGTATTTGTTCTACCGAATTCGCTTGATTTTCTTTGTATGTTTGACATTTTTCTTCTGGGACACGCCTTAAAATTGCGTGCTTTGGTGCCCCCCGTCTCTTGTTTAAAACCCAGCATGCAGTTCTGTGATGCCCTATTTTCCCACAATAATCACAAATTGGTCTCCCTGAACAGCTTCGGTCCATTCGTCTATCATTAGCGGGATTTTGATTACTTTGATTACCTCTTCTTGTATTTTGAGGGCTTCTTTGTATTCTATTGTATTCTACATATGGTCTGCCTCGGTTATTCTGCCCGTTCTGCATGCATTGGCAGCAATCCTGCGGTTTTGGCTTGGTCGTTTCTATTACTTTATTTATTGCCAATTCTGCTACTTTATCCGCGAGTGTTTGAATGCTATCTCTGTCTTCTTTTTCCACTGTTCTGACATTTGGGTTTATAGTCTCTTCAATAGTTTTTTCTAACCACAGACTATTTGATTCTATTCTTTGGAGATTTCCCCTCAATTTTTCTAGCGTTGAATTATCCAAAGGCACAAGTCTGTCTTGCAAACTACCCCTCAAACCCCGTATAATATATTTCAACTTCTCTTTTTCCGGCATGGCATTGTTTAATCTCCTACATAGTTTTAATATATCTAATATGTAGGCGGTGGCTGTCTCATTGATCCCCTGCTTTCTCTTCTCAATTAAATTCAAAACTTTACCTTCCTCATCTAGATACCCAAATGAAGCTTTCAACGCTGCCTTGATCTGTTGGATAGTTGGCTGGCCTGGGCTTAACTCTGCCTCTAGTTCTTCTATACACGCTAACGCTGCCCCATCTAAGTATACGGGTAATTTGAATGCCTGTGTTTGTTCGTTCCATTGATTTGCCCTCGCAATTCTATCAAATGACTCTATGTAAGTTACTATGTCTTCTGAATGATTACCCCCGAACCTAGCAGGTGACAAATCACTTCCTTGCTCGTTCATGCTTACAAGGCTATTTTGTTCAATGTTTACGCAGGAGCTGAGTCAGTATCAGCTGTTTTCACTTCTACATTGTCAGCTTTACTGCTGCCCTGTAGTACATCTAACTTAGATAATTCTAAATTTGTCTGACAGAAAAGTGTTAATTCCGTCTGTGTTCATTAATTCATTATATTTCACAAACATTTTTTTTTTGTTACTTAATTTATCCGATAAATACTCTCCTAATTTTATTTAGTATTACTGCTAATGCTATTGGAGCTTTTAATTATAACTTTAAAAATGCGAGCTCGAGGTACCTATGCAGGGCATCGTCCTTTCGCCTCCACCAAATATGTTAGGGTGATCCTATTAAAATGAATATGCAGACATACGGTATAACATAAATTTATTTACCTTAGTTCAATGTTGACTCCTGCAAGGGTGCACACAACAGCAACACAGGTCCAGGTGACGAGGATTCAGGGCAACACCACCCTGACCAGACTCAACTCTTCCATATCCTAATCCCACACTTTTATACTGCTGAAGTTGCTGATCTTGCTTTCTGTAATTAGGTTGCAATCAGTTGTTGTTTGACCGTTGTGGCAATTAAAATTGCTCAACTGATTTGCAACCTTTAGTTACTCCATAACAATATAATTAAAAATGTAATGATGTAATACATGCAAATTCTGTAAAAATATATGCCATGAGCAGAGATCTAAGTTATATGAATAATGAGATGAGAATAAAATTAACCACAACTAGAGTTCATTCTACACTAAAGTCCACTTTCTTATATTGTACTGTAGCTACTATGTTGACATATTTGTTTTTTAAAGAATATTTTTTCGGGCTTCTAACCAGGTGGTAGTTTGGATAAATTTCTACGTTTCGGGATCGATAGTTTTGATTCACGTGATTCATATTAAAATAAATAAATAAATCTTTATTTAACCTGGCAGAGTTAAGGCTTTAAGGCCTTCTCTTACACTCAACCAGAGACAGAAAAAGAAAACTAATATACTAACATAGTTCTATAAGTAATAAGAATACACTAGATAAGGGAACTAATAAAGTTCGCAGAGAGAGAATCGGTACTGCACGTCTTCTAAATTGGATATTTTATTTGTATTCAACCATTTAAGTTTTCTTCTTATTTCAGGAAAATTATAAATTTCTTAAACATGTATATAATGGAAATGTAAGAAATGGGTTGAGGGTTAATTAAAACAGTTTCCTCTTTTATTACTATAAGAGAAACGTTTCTTTGTGAAGCTGAAAGTAGGAAAACTGGGAATGAAACTCTAAAACACATTACTCACTCACATCCTTAAATGCTTTCATATACCCACAGGCATTAATTTATATTTTTAACAAAGGGAAGTAATAAGCCCTTAGGACAGACTAAGTGAGAGAAACAATTTCTTAAGATTCTGCGGTTGTTGTAGGCTATACTCATGAACCCAGAGGTAACAGAAAACAAAACCTTCTCTAGCATCTTGTTGAAATTGCAAAGGAATTCCGTGAAGAGAAGTTAGTGAAGTATTCACTGTTGCATACCTTCTTTCATCTTTGGGTGTACACAAATTTAATTCCTTTATATTTTAATTGTAGCACGCGGAAAAACTGAACACAAGAGTAGCAAAAATGACATACTGAATCTAGAAGATCCGTATTCAGGTATGAACGTCTGCTGTTGATGAAAATTATTGAAAACCCTTCTTCCCTGAGCTTGATAATTTAGTCAAACAGTATAGTATATTGCGATACAAGTGCCGTAAGCGATGCATACGGATCGAGGAAAGTGAGATCCGTTATGCGCTTACGGCACGAGTATTGCATGCTATTTTTTGCACGATGATTATATATATATATATATAAAATATATATATATATATCAATTTAATTATATTAATTGTGATATTACCTGAAAATATTATGTATATACATTCTTGAAGATAGATGTTTATTTCAGAAAGTGTTTGTTGTTATGGGAACGGAATATTTGTCCTGGGGGTCCTTGTCCATAAAGGCTTGTATTATGCGGTAAATTCTTACCGCACGGAAACTCTTACCGCACATAGCAACAAGATTGCTTGAGGAAATGTCAACTTACGATCCAGGGCAAGAACATTCGTTAAGTACCACCAATTAGTTAAGTCGTGCAAAAACTAATTTTTAAAACAAATTTTCGGTATTTTTTAACTAGCATTTTTTCTAATACCGAAAATATATTGCCAAGGAAAGTAAACTGTACAAACATTGTTTTTGATCGACCATATTATAATACGGTTACTGCATGTGACGTACGGGTATCATAGACTAATTTTATCCATTACCGTACAGCTTTTCATTAAAAGACAGGTGATATATCGATTACTATTGAGCACGGAACGATCTTGAAACCTTGAGAGCAGCCAATACGTAATAAATAACCTGTATTTAAAATAAAATCAATTCTGCTCGCGTTAATTTTAATATTATACTAAATTGAGTTTCATTTCGTCTCCCGTTCGTTTCAAGAAAATGGCAAAGAACAAGCTTCGACTTGACCGTACGCCATCAGCTGCCATCTATAGCAGAAGACAAGAACTACTAGAACTTGCTAACAACTGATTGCCGTTATCAGCTGTTTTTTATGAATCTAAAATATCAAAACTTAAAACATTTAATTATAGTCGGGGAAAACAGTCCTATTCAACTTGCTTATAATGGCAATTAAGATACTCGTATGAAAAATATGAACTCGTTTTGCTCGTTTCATAAACTTTTTCGTATCCTAATAAATTAAATTATAGACTCGTTGCATAATGTAGACACCTATTTACTTTTTGATATTGTATTACTTTTTATAAAAGTCCGCCGGCGTGGTCTTGTGGTTAGCGTCGCTGACTACAGATCCGTCGGCCCGGGTTCGATTCCCGGTACCTCCTCGGATTTTTCTGAGGTAGGGAGGTCTGGTAGGGGTGCACTCAGCCTCGTGATTCCAAATTGAGGAGCTACTTGATAGAGAAGTAGCGGCTCCGGTCATGAAAACCACCAATAACGGCCGTGGGTGTCGGCATGCTGACCACATGCCCCCAATCCTGCCATCTGCCTACGGGAGATGACGCAGCGGTCGGGTGGTAGGCCAAGTCCCTCCAGGGATGTAGCGCCACGGAGTTTAGTTTAGTTTTTATTACTTTTTATAAAACCGGCCCGAATTAGGCCTATTTTTTTTCTCTTAGCCCAATGCTTAAGATAACTTTTGATTGCATTATTTAATGCAAATCCATTTCCTTATGACTGACATTACAGTATACGCAACAGCTCGATAAGACCCAAGCCAGTGAACAGAGCTTTGCTCCGCGACTGCGAACCGCGGAAAACAAAAGAGGAACTATTATCGATGTAATGAAATTTCCTAGCGCAGCAAGAGATTCAATATGGCAAGTAACGAAACGTGCGCTTTCATTATGCTGCTGATAAACTAATATAGGCTAGCTCATGATTATGATTATGATTACTGGTATTATAGTGTTCACGCAATCTTGAGGATGCCTTCAAATTCTTTGACTCTTAGCAACATAATTTATGCGATGATAATAATGGTATTAATAATGTAATAATATAATATTTCGGCGCTATAATTTCTATTATTAGCACTGTTATTATGAAATTTATTTCTTCCAAACTAAGCTTGTGCAGTGGAACTTTCGAACAAAAGTTTTACGTTACGTGTTTTCTATACCAAGTTTTGGCGTTGAAAAATAGGAGGGAATAAGTTTTCAATTTTATAACAGGGATATTAATGCTAATCGAGTGTAAAAGATAATACGCATCAGCGGTTTCCCCTAAACGAACAAAGAAAATTCAAACGAACGATAAGATTTCCTGCAAAACTCTCTGAATAAAGTTGTTTTACAAAATGTAATGAAGTATTATTATCTTAATACGGTACCTCTTTAATCTACTAGAGAGGTAGGGGAAGTCTAATATTTGTTTTAGCGTGTGAAAAGTTTTACCAGTCAGTGGTAGTTGTTGCAATGATTTAACAAGCAAGGAAGAAGGGAGGAGGGAGCATCGCGTGCGATCAATTGCATCTACTGGTTTCTTATTGAATGCGGCGCTTCCAACAATGAGATTACCCTGCACGGAAGGGCGTAGCCACCTCTACCTCAGGTCGAGGCCGAATAAAAAAAAAGTGGTGACGATAGATTCGAATTGACGTGCAATTAATTTTCCACGTGGATGCATGTGAAATAAATGGGCAATATCGCGAGCGTTAAGGTAATGGTCTAGATATTTCTATACAAATAGGAAATAGAGGTTAAGCCCCTGCTACCTATTCGAGTGGAAGCTCCATCTGGGAATTCGTGCTGTAGAGCTCCTATATTGCAGTGCCAGATATGTTAAGCTCTTCTGCTTGACATACTGAAGCAATGTGCTCGAAAATACACCTAGCAATTTCCTTGAGAAAAATCGTTTTGTTATTCATTGAAACTTAATCCTTAAATCCAACATATTATAGCCTACTAAATTCACGCAGACTTACAGAATAATGTACAAAAATATAAAGTACAGTATATGCTTTATCATTGTCTTAATTGTTTTCTTTCCACTCCATCTATAAACTATGTGATAAATTTATTTATTTAGTTTGGGTTATATATTGCAATTAGATTAGATTATTAATATCTCCGGCCGCGGTAGATGGATTTATCAGGACGTAAAAATCCTGGGCACGGAGTCCTCCGGAACACACTTTAAGCTGGGGGGCCCGTGTATTAGATTTACGGCACGTGGAAGAACTCCAATCCTAAAAAATTACAGCCTCTAGACAAAATTCCTCGGCCCTTTCATGTCCAAGTAATACCTTAATTTCCAGAAGGGGGTTTGTGAGGTAATGGGCTTACCACCTATCCCTCTGTCCTCTGTTTGTCTGTCTGTCTGTCTGTCTCTATCCCCCCTCTCGGAAAATAAACATAACAAATTTAGTCCAGGTACTGAAACCCCCAATTGGTGGCCCTATGCTCCACCATAGGAAAAAGTCAATATTGTAATCTATGCATAACAATTTATATGTCTTCATCATGTTAGGCAGAAAGCTAGTCATTAACTAGAACAACTTCGATAGGGGTCAATAGACAAATTTGAAACGGGAATGGGTGCGTCCTTTGGATACCTAGTGGTCTATGAGTCAGCGTACAAATCTGAAAACCTGGGTTAGATTTCCGTTGAAGACAGGTTTTCTTTTACACCTTTAATGAGATAGAGTGAAAGGCTGTCGTTAACACATGTAGGCCTATGTCATGTTTGCATAGGTATAAATGTAATATTCTTGAATCGAGTAAAGGTATACCAGGAATAGCAAAGAGACAGGCATTTAGTTCTAGTACAGTGTTCGATTAGCTTAACATTGCTGTAGAGTGTTTTACGGTAGATAAGTAATACGATTCTGACACGATAGCAGTTCAGGTGAGAAAATAATAGAGATCAGCCAAGAATACGATTATGAACGAAGATGCAAAAATTTTCATGACGTTGACGAAATTTAAACGCAGACTACGTGAAAAATGATGTTGACGGATGGCAGATTTTCTGGCAGAATTTATTACGATTTTCGCAGCTTTTTAAATGTTTCCATCTGCTGCACCTTTATTATTTTTTTTACATTTTCTTTTAAAGAAGCCTTAGACACTTTTCCTTGTAGGCCTACTCCCCTGCACGTTCCATGATATCTTGGGAAGCGCCTGTGACTGTTGTAGGTTGGTCATAAGTTGTCTGGGCCTAATGATGCTATACTGTGTCTCGCAGAACCTCAACTGTAAGCTAGAGGCAGTTAACGATGATGATGTGGATGAAATATTATTTTTATCGACACTGGTAAATAAGCATGTGTAAATTTCCTTTCTGTTATTTATATATATTTTTTCGGATGTTGTTTTGAAGGGGAAACAAATTACTAGTTTGCAAAGCTGTTTGCCGTATACGGTTATTATTCTTACAGTGTAGGCTACACCATGTTGTTAATTTAGCATCCGCTGGAGCTGGCAACTTTCAAGTTTAGACAGCGCCAAAATAATAAATTATAGAGTCTAAAACTAAATCTGGCGACAAATAATTAATTGGAAGACAACTGAAAATTTGAAGATTTGTGCCCACTATATGCAGACCTGAAAAAAAAAAGATTGTTTACCAGTGGAGAAAGATATTACTTCATATGGGACACAAAAAGAAGAAACTGTAAGGTGTGTGTAGTATGACCCGATTGTATTAGCTCTGCCACTTTCTAATGCAGAGTTGAAAATATGTTTCCTTTTGCTATGAACGTATGAAAACAAAACTGCGGAATCGAATGGGATTGACACTTTGAATACAATCCTGACTGTGATTTGGCTTGAAAAGATGGTCGTGATCAAGAACTTCTCGAGGAAATAATTAAATGTAATTAATCAAATTCTGCTTATTCTTTCACAAGTACCCAGTCTTCCACCCAATAAATTCAATTAAAGAATATACAGTAAAATTAGAGTCTCACTATGAGTAGCTGAGTAATTTGCATTGTATACTACTTCAGAATTGTTTAATCCTTTTATAGCTTTTTTCTTTCAAAATTAGATCTTCTGGTGACTTTTGAAGTAATTTCTAACACAATTTCCCCTCAATTAGTTATATATACCCAATATATATTACCACCTTTACTTTTTAATTTCGCTTTGGAATATGCCATGAGGAATGTTAAAAAAAACAAGGTAGGCCTTGATTTTAGCTTATGCAGATGTTATTTGTCTGTTTGGCGATGAAATAAACACAATCGGGAGAAATTCAGAAAGTATTTTCGACGCCTGCAGGAATGTCGGATTGGAAATCAATACAGAAAAAAAACTAAGTATGTGGTCATGTAACGTCAAAATAATAGGCCACAAATTATCAGAGTTTCCGGTAAATCATTCGAACAAGTGGAGAAATTCAAATATGTGGGAGTAATAAAGTAAAGTAAAATGTCAACTGAAATAAGGAGATTCTTGTTTTTATGCAGTTCGGAAACTCTTATCTTCTCGTCTTCTATCCAGAAATCTGAAAATAAAAAAAATTAAAGAGAATTATACTGCTGGTTGTATTATATGGATGTGAATCATCGATTACTCTTCGGGAAGAACATAACACAGGTCTGCAACTAAAAAACTGCATAGGATGTCTCTTAATTTTCGTACAGAATTTTACTTCCTAATGCCTAAAAAAATACCAAAAAACTTCTATCACGTCCATTTTTTGTTTAAGTGAAGTGGTTATATTTATTTTTCATAAAATTTATGGTTTATTGAAAATCCGGTATTTTAGCTGACAAATTCTCATAAGCAATTGATTTTTACATTAATTTATTCAATTATAGCTTAACTATACAATATATAATGTTAACTGTTAGGGGTGAGTGGTGGAGGGGGGGCGGCACAAGTCAAAGAAGTTCAGTATCGCACATGACAGTAGAGCTGCCGTCAGTAGACACATCGCTTTCAAACTGAACAGTGCTGTTGTTTCTATTTCGTAATCATAGCTCCAAGAGGTTGTGTTATGTCTCCTGATAGCTTTTGTTTTATTTGTGGTGAATACACTGTGAAACGTCAACAGAGAAACATTAATGATTTTGTGAAGAAGGTTTATTTTGCTTACTTCAAATTAAAACTTGGGGATCAAGACAAACCATGGGCCCCTCACAAGGTGTGTAGAAGATGTGAGGAAGATCTTCGTTTGTGGTTTAAGGGTAAGAAAAATTCATTTCGTTTTGGAATTCCTATGATATGGCGTGAGCAGAAAAATCATACAATCGATTGCTACTTCTGTTCAGTATATGTAAAGGGATTTAATACAAAAAATAGAAAGAACATATCTTATCCTAACCTTGACTCAGCTATTCGTCCAGTGCCCCATAGCTCTGAAATACCAATCCCACAGCCACCTTCCAGTTTAGATGAATACCTGAGTGAGTCAGAGGACGAAGACACATTACCTCCCCAGGACGAATCTAGCTCAGATTTTTCTGTTGACGAGGGGCCTGAACTATTTTCTCAGAGTGAGCTCAATGACCTAGTAAGAGATTTAGGTCTTTCAAAAGATGCAGCCGAATTGCTAGGTTCGAGACTAAAAAACAAAAACCTTCTGTCATCTGGTACCTCATTTTCGTGGTATAGGCACCGAGAGATAGAATTTACTGAGTTTTTCTCCAAAGAGGGACATCTAGTTTGTTGAAGTGCTTTGATGTAGAATATGATTCATCTGAATGGCGCCTATTCATTGATTCGTCCAAAGCTGGTCTTAAAGCAGTCTTGCTGCACAATGGAAATACTTTTGCATCCCTCCCTATGGGACACTCGGTGCATATGGAAGAAAACTATAACGATTTGGCCATTATTCTAGAAAAAATGAAATATCAAGACCATCAATGGATGGTTTGTGGGGACTTCAAAATACTAACCATGCTTTTGGGTCAGCAGTCAGGTTATACAAAGTACCCATGTTTTCTATGCTTGTGGGATAGTAGAGCCAGAGAGCAGAAACCCTAAAGCCCGGCGAGAAAAACGTCATCAATACGACTCTGGTTCCACCAGAAAAGCTTTTATTGCCCCCTCTTCACATTAAATTGGGGCTTATGAAACATTTTGTAAAATCACTGCAAAAGGATGAGAATTGTTTTAGATATCTGTGTTCTAAATTCCCGAAGCTGTCTGAAGCCAAGTTGAAAGAGGGAGTTTTCACTGGTCCCGACATAAGAAAACTTTTATCAGACTCCCTCTTTGTGGAAAGTATGAATGAGAAGGAAAAAGAAGCTTGGGAAGCGTGTTAAGATTTTTGGGAAATACTAAGGATCCTGACTACAAAACCATTGTGCATCGTATGATGGCAGCGTACAAAGCTCAAGGATGCAAGATGAGCTTAAAGGTTCATTTTTTACACTCCCATATAGACTATTTTCCTGAAAACTTGGGAGCTTACAGTGAAGAAATGGGTGAACGGTTTCACCAGGATGTCCGTGATATCGAGAGACGGTACCAAGGAAGATGGGATGTCAATATGCTTGCGGACTACTGTTGGATGCTGAAGCGGGAAACCAAAGATGGAAATCGGAAACGAGCCCGGTGAAGCATCAAAGAGAAGAAGAAAAGGTTTCACAAAAAAGATGAATAAACATAAAATTGTGAGTAAATGTCACAAAATGGTGTTTCATTTGTTGTAAAAATTAATATGTTTGATTAATCTTAATACATGAGTGCTTTTTACCAATACTGTGTATCTTTTAGTTTTGCAAAAAAACCTTACGTGATAGGGGAAAATGGATGCCATTTTTGGAATCAGTGCATTTTAAAACATATAATTTAGTAAAAATATCTCATGCAGCTGAAAAAAAAAACAATTTTTGCAGACCTGTGTAATCTGAGAGTATTCGAAAACAGGGTGCTTTAAACGTAAGAGAGATGGAAATGGGGACTGGAGAAAACTCCATAAAGACGAGCTTCATAACCTGTAATCTTTACCGAATATAATAAGGGTAATTAAATCATGGAGGATGAAATGGGCTGGACATGTTGCGCACATGGGGAAGGAAAGACATATCTAACAAATATTGACTGGGATACTCTAAAGGAAGAGACCACTTGGAAGACCTAGACGTAGGTAGGAGGACAACAATAGGACAGATTTAAGGGAAATAGAATTTGCGAGGGATGGTTGGAGTTAACACAGAATATGGTTGAATGGTGGGCTCAGGTAAGCGCGGCAATGAACTTCCGGGTTGCATAAAATAGATAATATTCCTTGCTTAGGAATTTTCTATTGCCATTGGATAAGTAAGTATATATAATATACCATATGCAATGTATATATTTACATATCTCCATATACAGGCAAGAGGTTAATTAATGTTGCTTTTGTTCACCCCTTGCCTTCGACAAAATCCAGATCCCTCGACAGAAGCCGGAAGGAACTGGGCGTGGTATTCAAACTGCTACGACGTGGATTATTTAAAGTGGTACTATTAGTCACTATCCGTCAATGAGTTAAAAACCTCGATGAGAGTGGTCTTTTATCTTGTTTGTCTGAGTACAGCATATTGATAGAATGATTATTTAACTAGATATGGTGGTCTGTTATTGATTGGAATCATCGCTTTCATAGAATGCTATAGTTTTTGTCTAATTCTACTGTTACTTCGGTAATTTTAAATTGTTTCTAAGAAGCTCCAACGATTGCTCCAAGGCGAGAAAGAAAACTTCTACCGAATGAAAAAGGATGTTTAATAAAATGCCTAAGATGGCCCTTCAAGCTACTAGAAGAGATTGCACTATTCTTTCTGCTAATGAACACATAAGCCTACTGGTAATCTTCAGTATGAGCAACATCTTTGCACAAACACGAAAAACGTACCGGTACACTTTTGCTGGTTGTAAGTGAAATATGCATTTTTATATAGCCAATGGGCTACATAATTCTAATACAATATAATGTTTTATGCTTTTTAAAGAGCTCTGCATCTTGCGAAATAAAAATATTTTCTGTATATTTGCTTATATGTACATAATTACTATGTACATTATTCTGTAGTCCGTTCGCTGGTGTTTGGATCTCCTGGTTTAGTCAAATTTTGTTCTCATACACAAGCTAGTGCAAAAAGAAACAGCTCACTGGTGACAAAGCAGCATGCTCTATTCAGATTGTCTCATATCAAGTTCGAAAAACAGGGTTTCAGATAACCAGCATTCTACAGTCTGAATAGAGCAAGTTGCTCTAATGTCTGAGAACCGATTATCCAACACAAGTTCGTGTGGGAGGAAGATACTTCACAATACCAGGAAGTGCAGACATTAGTGAAAGGGCTTCTAGTAGCCTATGTATTATAAACGAGAAAACGACTGAACCGATTCTTATGGAAGCTTATATCCTTATACAGTGCCCGTGATATTACTGAAGTTCTAGCATATCAGTCGTTCTTTTCATTTATGACTAAATTACAATGTCATACTGAACTAATGTCAAGAAAACGCTGACGTACGTATGTTGCGTAGTTGACATCTCACTTTGCGCTAAGAGATGTAAAACTAATCAAAGAATCAGGATCATGGCTTCAGGCAATTCCATCTTCCAATACCAGAACATTACTTGACAACATGTCTTTTAAAATAGCTGTTGCTTTAAGATTGGGTACTAAGATCTGTTTCTACACAAATGTCAATGTGGAACACTTGTTGATGCCTATAGACACCATGGCTTAAATTGTTTTAAGTACAGCGGCAGACTTTCAATACACCAGGCAATTAACGACATCATCAAGAGAGCGCTTGTATTTGCAGGCTTTCCCTCAGTCCTAGAACCTATGGGTATAAGCCTCAGTGATGGAAAAAGACCTGATGGCCTAACTCTGATACCATGATGTAAAGGAAAATCGTTGTTATGGGATGTCACTTGTAAATTAGCAGGCTCAGCCACAGCATCAGTAAAAATTAGATCATTGTTTCACTGATATTCAAAATTTGAAATAATGTCAGATAAAGTGTTTAAATTTATTATTTGATCGCATAGTTCAGTAGCTATAAAGTGACAAAGAGTTGTAATGAAGTTAAACTATTTTGATTATAATATTATTATCATCCGTTTTTATTTTTCCGGTCACTTACAGTAGGCCTACTCAATTATTTATAAATCTTATTACAGTTATATGGGGATGCCTTTAATATACATAATGGAGAACTAAAAGAAGGGAGAGAGAAAATGAATAAATAAATAATTACCTAAATTTTGTCTGGACAGCATTAGAACACACCTATTGCAACAACTTCCGCCAGTCAGTTTAACTGTCGACTGACGTGAGCCAAGATATTGTGCTATACAAAAAGTAGGATATAAATATAATTTCCCAACAGCATATTTAAAATGTATACAGACAGAATGATAAAAGAATTCATACTATTATAAAAAATTTATATCCACCCTATACCAGTGTTTCGTTTTCTTGGAGTATCAAGATTAAGATAAAGTCAAGTCTCCAATTACAGAACATCAAACAGATCGTTTATTTTTTAAATTATTCTCGCTATAAGGTCAATGAATTCTCACGAATGTCTGGAGTGGGTGCTCTAATTTGTAAAGAATCACGCCATCCGAAAGGGAGGTAAAAATTACTTGAATCAATTCAATCAGGGTTATATGTACAGCCTATAAAAAACTTTGATAGCATCAACTTCTGTCAAAAGATAAAAGGGAAAAATTCAAGGAGAGCCACTCTGAGAAACTGGATATCTTACGAGTGCAGCATATACTCTTTGTTTGATAATGTATAGATACTGTTATGTCCTGGTTCACCCCGGTCTAATATTAGTGAATAAGATTTATAGTCGCAGATAGTCAAATTAAATAATATTATACTTTCAACCAAGACTTCTGGGTTCAAAGTAAATAAATTGTTCCTTAATTTAGGTAAGACAAATATAACTAATTTCCATATAGATTTCCATATAGATTAGCAACTCGTGTGCTGAATATTGGAAATGATCTTCATTTGACACACACTCATAGTACATAATACAATACATAGAAAATTACAAATAACAAAGAGAGAGAGAGAGAGAGAGAGAGAGAGAGAGAGAGAAAGAGAGATTCGTCGCTAGTCTCAGTGTCACATCCCCAGAAGGTATATAACCCAAATGTAAAATTTTGTTTTTCTAGGATGTTTCGTTATCGAACTATGCTGTTCTCAGAGTGACAGACAGATATATTATAACTTATAAAAAAGTTTCTGAAAATTTTATTTTTCGATTCAGAGGATTTCGAAACTTGTGTAAATGCTGCAAATGTGACATCGAATTTAAAGAGTGAACGCAGTACTCCCTTCTATCTATACCTATGATACGGATGGATAAAGTAAACTTTATATAATTGCGTCATTTTACATAGGTGTGTATAAATTATAGACACACCATATAAAACAATACAGACATTTGGAACAACTACAGTTCAAATTACTTGCACTATACGACCAAATTTTTCACAAATACCATCCTGGCCGTTGCAGTATAAAAGCAAATCTTGAAGATGGCTGCCTAAGCAATTGAAAGTATTTCAACGAGGTAATTCACGTTACCAAATGTCGTGGTGAGTGTCAGTTAAGAAAGTTAAAAAGTTAAAGTTCACATTAACCAATTAACTTATTGTTATTAGTTATTACTATTGTAAGTATCAGATTATAATTACTATTCAATTAATTCAGCTAGGCCATAGTTGATTCCAGTCATTCAGAGAGCATGACCAAGATATTTAAAATAATATACAGGGACTCGAATGAGAGTGATATATTGAAAAGCTGTACAAAAATTAAGATAACGAGGTGAATATGTATGCAGATAAATTAGTACTTTAAGCAAGAAGCCTATAATGATATTTATTAAGGTACGAGTATGTTTATGAAAAGAGCATATTAATTACCATTAAAGGCAAGTTACATACGACTGTAACACAAATACGACCATAATTAAAAGTTTTTGGTCTTTAGAATGCCTTGTAATTGATTAAGCAGACGACTCTCACCATAAGCTGTTGTAGTTCTTGTCATTTCCGATAGATGGCAGGGAGCATACAGCTTTGCAGCGCTTCTCTTGAGCATTAATGTCAAACCACACATATTAAAACACAGGAACTATGAAAATAAAATTAAGGCGAACATCGATTTTATTATAAATACAGGTTGTTTAATTATGCATTTTCATTTGCTGCTCTGAAGATTTCAAGGTCGTTCCGTGTTCGATAATAACCAATTCCACATCAGTTTTGAAATGGAAATCAGTGTCGAAATGAGTGTCATTTTGATACCGTCACGTTACACGTCACAGCTTATTATAGTATTGTCGAACAAGAAAATTATTACTTATGCTAATATTCCAATGGTATTATATGTTTGTTTCTACTAAATGTATTTAATTTATTCTCTCTTTTCATAGTCGCATGACATTACCTTCTTAAAACAATAGTATATTGCGATACAAGTGCCGTAAGGCATGATTACGGATCGAGGAAATAGTTTGAAAACACGAGGCGCCTGCGCCGAGTGTTTTCAATTTTCCGAGATCCGTAATGCGCTTACGGCACGTGTATTGCATGCTATTTTTTGCACGATGATTATTTATATCAATTTAATTATATTAATTGTGATATTACCTGAAAATATTATGTATATACATTCTTGAAGATGGATGTTTATTTCAGAAAGTGATTCGCATGTGTTTGTTGTTATGGGAACGAATATTTGTCCTGGGGGCCTTGTCCATAAAGGCTTATATTATGAAGTGTATCGTAATGAATTATGACGTGGCGCAAGCACCGTAAGTAATTTAACCGCATCGCAACGCCCGTAGCAACAAGATTGTGTGGGAATGTCAACTTACGATCCACGGCAACAACATTCGTAAGTACCACTAATTAGTTAAGGAGTACCAAATAGTATATTGCGACACAAGGGCGGAAAGGCACGTTTACGGGTCGAGGAAACAGATTGAAAACCCGAGGCGCAGCCGAGGGTTTTTAAGTTTTCGAGACCCGTAAATGCCTTTACGGTCCGTGTGTTGCATGCTATTTTTTGCACGACGGTTACTTATATCAATTTAATTATATTAATTGTGATATTACCTGAAAATATTATGTAAATACAGACTTGAAGAATGGTGCTTATTTCAGAAAGGGATTCGCATTTGTTATTGTTTATGGCAACCGAATATTTATAAAGCGGGGAGGCCTTGGTCATTTCTGCTCGCAAATAAGCATTTGCGGGCGGTAAAGTAACTTTCCGCCCGTCGCCCCTAGCAACAATTCACTTTCCGCCCGTCGCCCCTAGCAACAAGATTGCGTGTGGTAATGTCAAGTTACGAGCCATGTAAACAACTGTCGTAAGAAACACTTACTAGCTAAGGAGTGCAAAAAATATATAAAGTACTCTTCATTTTTAAAAGTAGTTTCTTTGTGTCGTTAGCCAAATCTCCTCAGCGGTGTTTGGAATTTTCATGCAATATTGTTTAGTACTTATATACTTACTTACTTACTTACTTACTTACTTACTTACTTACTTACTTACTTACTTACTTACTTACTTATACTTACTTGGGTCAATCAATCAACATGACAAATAACGGAAATGCTGAAATCAACAGGAGAATAAGGCTCGCATGGGGAAAGTTCTGGAGCTTAAAGTTTATCCTCCTAGACTGGCACATAAATATCAAAAAGAGATTGGAAGTGCTAAAAATGTGCGTCATACCAGTCCTACTATATGACTGCCAGACATGGGAATTAAAAAAGGAACAAGTTAACATGATAGAGATTTGTCAGAGAAAGATGGAAAGAAAACTGTTGGGTATAAATCTAAGGGACAGGATAAGAAATGAGGAGTTAAGAAAAAGAAGTGAACTGGAAAACGCAGCGATTGTTGTAAGAAAAACCAAATGGAATTGGGGAGGTCACGTCATCAGAATGAATCAAGAAAGATGGGCGTATGCAACAACTGTTTTGGACCAGAGGAAGGGTAAAAGAAGCAGAGGCAGAGCTCGACGCAGATGGGAGGACGAATTCAGGGAGGAGTTAGGAATGAGATGGACAAGACAGGCCAAAGAAAGAGTGTACTGGAAACAAGTGATAAAACATTTAAATCATTAGGAAAACAGTGATCTAGGAAAGGAAGAAGAGTTCGGGGAGGAGGCAGAAACGAGATGTTCAGGATAGGTCATAGAAAAAGTGAACTGGAAACAAATGATAGAGCATTTAATTCATTAGGAAAACAGTGTCCTAGGAAAGTGTTGTTAATATATAGGTCTTAACCCACCAGGAGGCAAAAACCCAACTCTCCAAGGAAATAGCTCACCTTGGGAGAGTAAAACAGAGCCAGCCTTACCATGGTAGGAGGCTCTTGCCCTATAAGGGATTGTGACGGGCTTATTTATTTATTTATTTATTTATTTATTATTGCTTAGTATTTACATGTAAATAATATTCATATTATATTTTTTGTATGTAGATTATGTAAAGTAATGACACTTTTATAAAAGGTGTTTCTTAATTTGTGGAAATGAGTGCTAGATTGATACACAATTTTGGGTTTCGTTTGAATCGTTGTATGGGCCTTGCAGGTGGACATATTGAACATATTGTTCTTAACAGATGATTCTCCCATCATTGTTCTCCATATCTGTATTTTTACAATTGATTTATGTCATTTATTCTCGAACGTATGTGCATTTAAGAACAGGTACATTTTATTGGCGCGCCCTGTATTTTACTGCTGCTACTGTAAATTCTGAATTGTTCTTTCTGAAAAGTTCAGAAGTAATTAGGCCTACGGTTATTCGTAATTGCTTTATTTATAAGCACATTTTTTCTCCGAAGAACGATTTAATTGCAATTGAACCTTTTCAGAGCTGAATTTATACATTTTAATACAGTAGGCTCTAAGTTTGAAATTGATGATGAAAATTTCACTGGGAAAGCTGAAGGACAAACATAAACTTTAATAACCTCACATTCTACATAAAGCATTACTCTGTTAATCATGCATCTCTGTTTTTATACAAGTTAAAGGAGACGCATACGTACGTCAGTAGTAGTGAAAAGGGTAAATGCATTTAATTTTTTCAACGCAACTTGTTTTCTGACTTCTGTGTGCTGTTAGTTTGCGGTTGTGACGTGTAGATGTCTCCCCCTGCGTCATTCGCCACAATCCCCTTGCGGGCGTCCGGGTACAGCAATCTGCCTCTGCATGGGATACGAAGCACCAAGTGATGCTGTTTACTTCGGAAAAGAAAGTCAGTCCTATGTGCGTGCTATAACGGATGCTAAGCCTATTGCAATATTGTAGTTATGTTCAATTAGGCTTACCAGATCTAAAAATAGAAAACCAGGCCTGAGACCTCAAAAATACTGACAAAACAGGACAACTTTTATCAGAAGCGAAAATGATCAAAGCTACATATTCCCGAGTTAAGATATAACATTTAATGTTGTACTTGTATATTAAGATATGATTTAAAGGTAAAATTGGCACATAATTTCAATTAAAAGCCCTTTTATTTATTCTAGGCTATTAACATTAGTTCATTCTGAGCTTTACATGATTTCAAAAACTCCTTTTTATAACAATATTGGATTTTTCCATAGTTGTTGTACTTTACTGTATCATACATTTATTTTACCTTCATTTAAAAATGCTCAAGTTTTATACTTTGCTGTGGATCCAACTGCCAAGAGATTCCTTCATGTCGTGAAGTAATCCTAAAATTACTGCTAAGTAAGTTCTTTAGGCCTAAATTTGAATTTCACAGCAACAGTACTATTCACTGATTCAATACCCAACCTATTGCTCTCTTTCGTTCTTTGTGCATTAATAAGTGAGAAGATTCTCTCCACGTTCGCTATGTGTGATGGTATAGAAAAAACGAATTGAGCTAATGGAAGAATTTCTGTTGTGCACGAAATATTACTGTGTTGAATGAGTCCGTCCGTTTCTTATATATAGGTATGTTAACGAAATGTCCATCTCATAACTATCCTGATAGGTATTTGGTTTAGACTTGTAAAATAGTAAAATATTTAACATCACTGATGGGGATTCCATTATTGGTTAGATAAGTAACTGTATCATCAACTTTGGGCCACTCGGATATCGATATTCAATCCATCCAGTCGAAAATATCAAATTCTGCGAGAGCTTCCACTTTTTGAGACTGTTAATACACACGAAACTTCTTTCGCTACATTTGAATCATAAAACAATTTCGAGTTTAATTTTGAAATAAAGTCCATTGTATTATAACTTGCTACACTATTGTTATCTCAACAGTCTGTAATTTTGAAGTTCTCTGCTCTAGCGGCAAAGTGGTTAGTCAGTTTAGATGTAGCCTACCTGCTGCAGTCTCTATGCTTTTGGGTATAAACATGTTTCTGAAGATCCAGAGCCACGGCTTGTAGATTAAACACTCGGCTCTTTCATGTGGTCGTCCTCTTTTAAAACACTTAAATTTACTGAATCCGGGAAAGGGAGTTTTCACTACTGAAAATTCCGCACTCGGCCGGGAAACGAACCGGGGCCGCCGGAGGGGAAGACAGGTGTGCTACCCACTCACCCACAGCTGCGGGTGACACAGATACTAATTTCTAATTTGTAATGCTGGCACGGTAAACGGTTTTATTGTTATTTAATTTGAAAGGAAAAACTGTTCGCACATATATGTTGATCCAAACGTAGGCTATATAATTAGCATTATAGCCTTTTTTAGCATTAATATCTGTATTTAATTTCTTGTGTGATCGTTTCTTTCTTGCTTTCTTTCCTGATTTTCTTAAAATTTGTATTTTCCAAGTTGTAAATTTATATCGGAGTTGTATTTTTTGTGACTATTTAGTGAATACTTACATAATTATGCATGTAATGATTAATTAAAAAGCCCACAATTAATAAAAAACATAGCTATTTGTGTAATTGTATGCTAGAAAGCCGATGACAATCCAATCGATATATCGCGTTGGTCGCGCTGTGTTGCGGTTATTACTAGTAACAACGGTTTACAGATCAGCTGTTTTATTTTTTATATTAAAGTCTCTGGTGCTAGAAATAATGGTGCCAGTGATATCTTGTGTTATTAATATTGTATTCATTAATGTACGATATTTATGCTTCGTCACTCATAAAATTATACAGTCGGCCTGGATGGAGTCAATATCGCGCTGGCTTTCTGTGCCTAAGGTTGCGGGTTCGATTCCGGCCCAGGTCGATGGCATTTATGTGTGCATAAATGTGACAGGCCCATGTGTGTAGATTTAGAGGCATGTAAAGAATTCCTGCGGGACAAATTTCCGGCACACCGGCGACGGACATAGACCTAAATTGCAGTACGTCCCCTTCGTTAAAATAACCATATACCAACCAAAATTATACATTTCCATGTGTCCTATTGCTCATGTGCAGCTTATGTACACGCAATCGCTGCCTTCAACGATTGTATCTTTTTTAATCAATGAAGCTACATATATGAAGATGTTTCAGTGTTCAGTCCTTGTGAATTTACATAATAACAATTGCACTAGGTGCGATAAATTGAAAGTGATAAAAATAAATCGATGAAATTATGACGACTTGCGATTGGTTGGAATTCCACTGAATAATGGACTAAATAGTGACTATGATTATTATCGGGCCATCTCTTGAAAGTTCTGTGGTATGGGGTATGGGTAACTTTTCTTAATTCCTCTGGAAGTATGCTTGGAAATAGTATAGTAAATGCTTGGAAATAGTATAGTAAATTTTATTTTACTACTAGTTTATTTCCTTATTAGCTCACCCCGTGTGTACAAACTGAGCTAACCCTACCGATAGTAGGAGGCCCTTGCCTGAAAAGGATTCAGTGGCTTTTTCTAATCTCTAGTTTAGAAATTTCTTATTTTTTTATTTTTTAAAATTTTTTTATTATCTAAGTTTTAACCTTATTTTACCCGAAGGTATATTAAGGTTATAGGTATTAACAATTTCTAAACTAGTTTATTACTTAGGTCTCCTTCACTAAACGTACTATGTAAGCCTTCTGGTAGTCATTATATACTTATGCCGTTTTCGGATCTTCGTGAAAGATAGCTACTGACTATAGTCCCTGAGCACAAGAAGTTCCCTTAAAGATTTCGATGCCGTTGAAAACATGCAAAGTGTGCTTCACTGCGGTAATCGACAGATAATCGTGCCTCGACTTAATCTGATCAAACACGAAAGATTACGGATGTAATTTCCTTCCTTGCCCACAGACCCATCCGTATTCTGTACGTGTTTAGAGAAATAGGAAGGCTTCTTCCACGTAATTGACTGTAGCTAATGATAAAATCGCGTTTTTTTTATCCAGTTTAGTCGCTCATCAAAACAATCCAGCCATACCGAAAAAACGTTCATGTTGTTTTTATATTACGAATGAGACTGGTTTAACAGAGCGCTTCTAGTGATGGGCAGAAACAAATGATTTTAAGAATAGAATACGGTAGAGTCCCGCTAATTCGGACTAGATTGGACCGGATTTCGTCCGGATCACAAAAAATCCGTATTAAACGGAATTTACCTTACAATACACGTACTGTACTGCAATACAAGTTTTAGACGGGTAAAACTATAAAATTCGATTTTTAAATAAATATAATTTTTTTCTATAACTTAATTTTAATTTTAATACTATTATATATGTAGACCTAAGTATTTACGTACGAACTGATGTAGTATTGTATTTAAAAGTCAAAATTTATTGATTGTTCGTACGTCCGGATTAACCGGATGTCCGGACGAGCGGAGTCCGGATTAGCGGAACTCTACTGCAATCTGTTCTTCAGTAATGTAAAGAATCGAATGATCATTCGAATGAAAAAGTTCTCGGATGAATGCAAGAGTCCTACAACTCACGATGCGAGAAATGAGAACTCGAGTCGGTATCCAAGAACTACTAAAGGCGATTGATAACCCAAATTGTCATTCGAATCTTCACCTCGGTAATTTCTTCATGTTACGAGATCTACTGCTATTGGTTCCCGCAAGGGATGTGGTTCACCCATACAGTGAACCATGCAGCAATAGGAATTAATTTCAAGCAGCGCTGTCAGATATTGCTTTTTCATCATTCTACTACAAGCGTTCACAGAGTAAATATGTATAAGATAATATTGCTGTATCATCTGCCAAGTGATACTCTGTAAAACGTCTACAGTTTGGCAACATTGAACTGCCCTGTGCACATGATAGCTGTGCATACATATATGCATAGATGCCTTTCTTGCCTGCAAAACTTATACCGCGTTAACAAAGTTACTCAATTTATAGAAATACTTTATTGTGTTGTATCATTTGTAGTGTTCCTAGAGATGAAATAAGGTATTATGGTCTTAATTTCACCAGCATAAGTAAATAACTTTACTTTTTAAATTTAAGAATTATTTAGCCACAGGCTCATGGTCATCCACAGATAGAAAATTAATGATAAATACATAATTTTATTATCTTTAAATAGAACTTATCTTACCGTCATTTAGATTTAAGATAATTAGTGTAATATAGGATTTTTTACTGATAACATACAAACGTAGCTGAAATAATATTCTTATCAATATGCCTAATAATAACAATAATATATTCATAATATTCATAAAATTAGTAAATACAATGGTCTGTTACGTTAATTTCGTAGATCTAAAGTTCATTTGTAATGAAGCCACTTCTCCCAGATTCACTGCATACTCGTACACTTTTATATCTGACTGAGTCTGACGTCTCCGGACATTGTTATTTTTTGTTTCTTATTTAGAGGGAGACAAGGAAAGAGGAGAAAAATCAGAACAGAGTTGATGAGGAAAGTATTGAATATCGAAATAGAACTAACAAGAAAAGTACACCACAGAATAGAAGGAATAAGAGGAAGCTATGATGGGGACGCGAAACTGGCAATGAAAGCCTCAAGATAAGGTTTAATGAATACATGAGGAAATGAAGGAAAACAAATTAATACAGGAGAGGGAAGAAGGAATGTGTATTGAAACTCTTATGCTTTGGGGAAATAACAATGTCATGGCATGGAAACAATGAAACATTATACTCATCATGGGGAAGTAATTGAAAACCCAGATACCGAGATCGTTATGCTTCTCCTCCTATACGGCTACAAGAAAATGGTGGTATTTTACCCTGAACGGAAGAAGGGCACATTTCCTATTAGACTGATATCTTATTGCAAGTTAAAATTAAAATTACGTATTACAGGGTAGAATCGTAGGTCTTTACAAGCCCACCGTGGATGCGTTCGCTCCTCTCACGTAGCGGGCCCGAGTTCGTATTCTGGTCGGGACAATTTACTAGTTGGGTATTTTTCCTCAACTGTGAGACGAATGGGTAGCTTTAGACCCTTGTAGTCCCCGGATATCATCTGGCCGTCATTATCATCTTCATCCCATCCTAGCCTTGTTCAGAGCGAGTGTGTGTGAATGGTGTGTCTCGTTTTATGTGTTCGTGTTGTCTCGGAGGTGGCCGCGGCATTGGGCTGATCACTCGTCCGGGGTCCCCCTATGTGCTTGTCTGGTCAAAAAAGTATATATGTGATCCATAGATAATCCCTCTCCCGAAAGGTCGAGGGCCTGTAAGGCCCGGGCGGCGTGGGTCGCTTAAATATCCCTAAAAGGGAGAGGTAAACTAAGGTAAATAAATAAATAAATAAATAAAGAACGGTCTTTTTCATATAAACTAGACTAAACTCCGTGGCTCTACATCCCTGAAGGAACAAGGTCTACCATATAGTCCAGTATATTGAAGTATAAGCTAATATTAACGGAACTCAATGAGACGTATCTTTTCCTTTTAAAGTATTTATTTAATTTATTTTTTTAATCGAGCTTGTGTTTTATACTAACTTATACTCTTCGTCGAAATTTGAAGCTGGCATGTCATAAGAATTAGAATCAGCGTTAATACTGTCAATATAATATTTTTAAACGCATAGCGATGCACAAACGTAGAAAAGTATCAACATTCATTTAAGTAATAAATTGTAAGAACAATAACATTTTACGCAATTGAAGGGCGACGGCTAAGAACGATCGTAGTCCATGTTTAGTATTCAGTGAGTTGAGTGCCATTTGGTAGCTTACTACAAACTGAATGCAAGCTTGATTACGTTCGCCTAAGTAAGATGATAGTGTATTACTTAATTATTATTTTCCTCACAATATAGTTTACCTTAGTTTAGCGTCTTGATAGACAGACGTTCAATTCTCAAAAATTAATATAATGTGACTATGATATTTTTTAGCTGTCACTCTTCAATAAAATTATCTGTAACATTAAACATAGTATAAACGGTTGCGTGCACATTGGCACACGTGCACATCGGCACAATCGCATTTTCGTGCACATCGGCATATTATTTTTATCTTGCAATATCATCGTGCTCATCGCCACACACCCTTCGTAGGGGTGGACATAGAGACAAAGTTGGAATTACAATGCAATGGCGTTCACATTAACTGCTAGATAGACAGAAAGACAAACACTTCCTTTTATTATTATAGATACATACTGTGTACATTAATTTTATAATTGTATTGTTTAGAAATCATTCATGAAGTATCTGCCTGCGAATGAATGAGACTTTAAATTAACCTAACCCAACCTAACCTAACCTCACAACCTATCTACGATATCAACGGTCGGTTTCCTTAGCCGCGGTAGCTAAGGGATGCTGCCTTGGAGCCGTGGTGAAGGAGGCTGTAGGTTTGAGTCTCTATGTCCACCCCTGCCCCCAACGTGGTGTGTGGCGATGAGCACGATAACCCTTACAAGATAAAAATACTATGCCGATGCGCACGAAAATGCGACTGTGCCGATGTGCACGTGTGCCAATGTGCACAACACCGTATAAATTACGTTAATGATTAGATGGATATATACAGGTACATTCCACGAACCCAAGACCTTTGGCTATCCGTGCCACTACTCTACCAACTGAGCTAAGCCAGAGTTCACTTCACAGCGCCAGATGGAACCCTCTCCTATGACTGATTACCCCTAATGGTCTAACCTCACCGACAGACAAGTTATGTCATATGCAGTACTGTGAGGAACACTAATTATTAATTAATTATTAGTGATTTTTTAAATATTGTGCAGTAACATTCAAGATGGATATACGATAATAAAGTCGTAGTAGATGATTTCTATGCTAATCATTCAGAATTATATACTGTATATAAAAAAGGATCCGGTCATGGAAACCACCATTAACGGCTGTGGGCTTCGGCATGCTGACCACATGCCCCAAATCCTGCCAACTGCCTATGGTAAATGACTCAGCGGGTGGTAGGCCTTGTCCCCGTCAGGGATGTAGGCGTCACGGAGTTTAGTTTAGTTAATAAAAAAAGGAATGAATTTCCAGGGTTGCCATTCGTTGAAAATAACCTAGATCTCGTTACTGATAATGTGTTTTGAAAAGATTAGTAAATCGTTCTTTATTAGCCTACATTTTACTAATGGACTTACTTTTAAGTTTAGTTGACGCTATTTTTAGAACCATTTTTTCTTTAAAATGTTCGAAGACATAGACGTTTATTAATAAGGGCAGATTTCGTAATTTATCTAATCCTCCTTCATACTTTCCCGTTGAATAATCTCAGTTTGACCTAGTAGCGTACTGACAATGCTGCATGTTCATTAAACAAATTTTGTTTTCCAAAAAGGAAACCCGTTGCCATCCCGTGGTTTCATCAAACCTTATTGATACCAAAGCAGAATTTTGAAATATATACGATGTTTCATTTCCTGCTTATTCAGCAGTTTTAACGGGGTAAATAATTGGCATGCACTCCACTCCGCAAACCTGTAATCCTAGATTTAGTTAAGCTTATGATCTATCATGCACTGTTCGACTACTTTTTCAGTCACGTAATGCATTGTGAAGTTAAAGTTATAAGCCACCGCGGTAGTTGTGTTTGTATTTTTGTTAACAGATGAAACCTTTTTATGGAGAGGTATGAGCGGAAAGTGCATTTATATAATCCCTGTCCATACAATATAACAAAATAAACAAACTAAAATGAAACAGAATTGCCGGAGACATATGATCAGTTTCATTTCATATATATAAGGTAGCGAATTACAGAGTTTATTCATTTAATGTAGGTGAATGTTTACTAAATTTTCAAGGCAATGGAATTATAAAATGTCAGAAGCTATAGTATAGGACTATAATATAATCAATATTCATATAGATTATTATTATTATTATTATCTTTGTTGCTTTTTATTACTTTTCTTAATAGATTATGTGAAAAATGACTATCTCGGCGGTGTTTCTCAAGCAGGATTTTAGAAGTTATATTTAAACAGCACTAAAGACAATAAATAATACATTCATTTTATGTATTTATCATAGGTAATCCCACGAGAGATTACGAGTTTATCGATATATTTGCAAGAATGAAGTTCGAGCAAAGTTATGTGGCGAGACTGGTAATCTTTATACGATTTAAGACTATTCCGTGAATAAAATGTAACGGATTTTGTAAATAATAATTATTTTCTTACTTTATTGACAATATTCTGTCAGCCGAAAGATCACGGCATACTAAATGAATGAACAGTCCATGAATCGATTCGATGATCCGAGTTCCCAATGCTACCTGTAGTGCGTACCAAAAGATGAAGAACTTCGTTTTAGTTGCTTACATCAAAACGCTATAAAAGCACACGAACTGGGTTGCACCGAATCGAAATTGTGGTTTTAATCAATGAAAATTTATATTATTTTAATTTCAAAACAAGTTATGATGTATAAAATAATGTGTTTTCGTTCTGTTCACTTGCAGCATGTGACGTATTAATCACCGCACGTTGATGCCTCACGTGTCCAGTAACAAGCTGACGTTTTATAATATAAAATTGGAAGTTTGCAACCCTAGGAAGCATAGTATAAGATGAACCATCGTGATTGCCTGTGTCCGAGGAATTGCTAAACGTTATTGGTCAATATCAAACCGGCGGCGTATGAATGGAATAGTCAATGTAAAATTGTTTATATTGAAGTTAAAGATGCAACTAATCAATTGTTAAAATATATTGGAATAGCATTACCACTAGATGAAGGGGGAGGTAAAGCAGAAGTACACCCAGCGAAATGGTTAGCTAGAAAATGTCAAAAATACCTCGCAAGCCATTCTCTGTTAGGGAAGGGAGCGCTGAAAGTTCATCGGCAGAATGACACCAATTCTTTCACAAATAAATCCAGAGTGTTTATTGAAATTATCTTATTGGTACGTTGCCATGGTAGCCGTGAAGTGGCAGAGCAGCGGCTCGGAAAGCCAAAGATCTGGGGTGCAAATCCCGGCTATGGCATTGAATTTTTCAGTCTGACTATCTTTTTCCTGAGTATTTTATTAGCGTGATTTTATAATAATACGGTATGATAATCTGGAGAGCTGCAACGATCGTTAGCAACGCATTGCTGTTAATTAATTGCCTCTCTAACATCAACTTAGTATCTCTGTTGTCCTGGCCTGTGCAGCCATTTTAAAGCATTTCGTATATTATTATTGAAGGCCTACACGGTATATAAGAGTTTATATAAGTACTTAACTATATACCCCCTCTTCACGAGCACTTACCAAAAGAAACAATGTGCTAAAACTTTGCACAGGTTTGCCAGTCTTGTATGTTATTATAAACCTGTTTCATATTAACCCCGTACTTCTTAAAGGATTAACAGAATTCTATTAACATTTAATAGGGTTAAGTTTCATATTACTTTTTGTGTATCCAAACAGGCTCGTTCATTAAAGTAGTCTTAGCGTTTATTATAATATTGTTAGTAAAAACTAGGTATGCATGTAGATGTGAGAAACATTCAATTAGGAGTAATTCCGAGAGTATTTAGGAAAAGTGCAGAGCTGATGTAATTAGTAGGCAAGCAGCGTGCCTGGTGTAAGCCGCTGTAAGTAGCGGGAATCTGCACCACTAAATGGAAATCAGTTCACATTTAAGCGCTTATGCTTCATTTTCTGGAAGCCTGATAAATTAACTTGGGATCCAGAATGCTGAAATTAAAGTTAAAGCCCGTTCTAGCTTAGAAGCTATTAAAAAGCCCCTAAGATTTTCATGATATAGGAAGACCTTCTAGAATCCCATACTATCGTACTTTTACACAGCCTATTTAAGAATGTATAATTTATATATAGCGAAGTTTTCTAACTGTACATATGATAAGCATGCTTGGAATTAAACCCAAGGTGACGGAGTTAGTTTTTAGAGCGTAAAACTCACAGAATATCATTCATATTCCTCTTTCTCTTAGTATTATAGTCAAATGACTATTCATCTCACGATGCTGGGGTAGCCGGTTGTTATTAAATTGAAGAGCCGCAGCACTTTCTATGATGGCGTGGAAAGGAAAATACTATTTACTTTATTTTTAGTAGAATTTTAGCATTTTTGTTTGCCTATTCCATTCATATGACAAGTATTTGCAATTGACCAATACGTTTAGCAGGCGAAATATAAGATTAAGTCGCCCCTATGCAAGGCTTGTAAACTACACTGATCTTGGCCCCTACGCTCCGAACAATGCGTTGCTATTCGCTTGTTATCTCGGCACTCCCGATCGTTCCTTCTCTCCAAACTCCCGATCGTACCAAATACAAGCTACCAACCCTTACACCAAAATGACAACCCTCTAGCTTACTCGGCAATCCCGACCAGACCACAATCACCTCTTCACATAGTCTAAATAATGCATAACACTATCCACTTAGTTAAGTGCGCGAGCGGAGGCGGCAGCCGAAGCGAAGCGCCCTTGCATTTTCGAATAATGTACGATACACTGTTTGTAGGTTTCGAAAATGTGGCATATTATATCTTCCAGACGTTAGTAAGCCTTTCAACTTTTGTTCAACTTTTGTTTACCGGTATGACGTCACACTACCAACGTCCAATCACGAGTTTCTACGTAATATGAGGACAGAAGAAGTGGTATAAAAGAAAGTGCATCGCGAGGGAGTGGTGGGTGGGAACATTCATCCAAGGTGCGACTTAAATTTATTTTTTCCCCGTTTAGCAATGCTGCAGATATCGATCAATCACTGTCTTTTATCCTAAAATGTGCTTGCAAGGATAGCAAGGATGTAATTTTATCTGAAAAACTTCAGCTGGTTACGAAATATGTCAAGGTATCAATATACAGTGATTAATATATATCATATCTGTATTGTTGCCAGTGAAGAGCATAAAAACACATTATTTTATACAACAAAACTTACCTCGCCTGCCTATTGGAAATTGAAACAATTTAAATGTGCATTGATTCAAAATACAATTTCTATTCGGTGCAAGCCAATTCATATGTTCTTATCCTGTTCTGATTTTAACTGATTTTAATTTGGTTAACTATTTCTCATTTCCACTGTTGTCAGCATTGGTTAGTATCTAATTACACATTGTCTTTTAGTATGCCTTGATCTGACAGCTGATAAACTGGTGATATAATTTTAAACAACAAAAGTAAGAATATAATTATTATTTATACAATCTGATACATTTTATTCATGGAGTGGTCTTAACAAATCGAACTCGTAATCTTATCTCAGTGTGTCTGTGTTATAAACAAATGAATCAAGCAAATTGGTGTGTTATGTTGGAAACACTGCCTTCTAAACTGTATTACTAGTGTATTCTCGAGACGGCGGTTGTATAGGTGGCGGTGATTGCTGCAATCTGGGTGTGAACTGTGTCGCCTCTACTGGAGAAAATAGACAATTGAGCAATTCTCTAAACTCCATGTTAAAATAAAGCATAGGACAGGCAGTGTAATTCTCGAGACGGCGGTGGTTGGAAAACATCGATTTATGCGGTTTTTTCTTTCCCGGTTGTTATGGCAGCAGAGCAAGGTCAGGTTCGATTAATTTTACAATTAAAATTACTAGCCAGAAGTGGTACTTCGATAGTGCCTATGCATAAAATAATATGAGTAGTCGACCACTGGAATGTTTTCACCCATACCTCGCGAACTAAAGGGAAAATAAAAAATTCGGCTTCGAGATGCAGTCCACCACCTTTCAGTCCCTGTATGTTAAAAATTTCTGATCTCTGCGTGCCCTAGATTGGGCTGGACATCGCACACAGACAAACACTTCCTCTTGTACTGGAATACTAGCAGGTGGCCGCGGCTTCGCCCACGATTATTTACTCAACTGCTAGATGAATTTTTAAAAATGATTTCTTTAACATAAAAATAATTAGAACATTATATTTATTAATACTGTCATCCTTTTTACATAAACTTCATGAACTGCATAAATAAATAAACGATATTAAAACGACTAAGACGAACCTTGTGCTGTCATACGGGCACACAGATTCACGAGCCTTACACGCAAATCATGCTTAAACAATTTAAAATAATGATAAATAATTAAAAAGCTAAAAATTCTTCTTTGGGGTGCATTTCACGATTAGAAAGCGCCGCCTGGGAAAAAGACCTCAGATTCGAGCTCCCTGGCCTAAGAAACCTCTGCATAGTGAGTTCCGTCATAAATCGTTCAATGTTTTCGTATTTAGGTCTACATTAATTCAGGGCCGCCACATCTCGGGGTCGGGCCCAGGACCATTTACTGGCCACGGGCCCCTCATCGATCGCCGAACATCCTCATACAGTTGTCTGATTTAAGTAAATAAAAAAGGGCAGTTTACTTAGACCATATTAATTGGCGTAAACACTGTAAACTTCTGTTACGTTGGTCGTTAGTTATCAAATGATATCAGAAACCATATTTCCAACATTTTTTATTACTTACTTACTCACTTACTCACTTACTTACTTACTTACTTACTTACTTACTTACTTACTTACTTACTTACTTACTTACTTACTTACTTACTTACTTACTTACTTACTTACTTACTCAATGGCAATAGACAATTCCTCAGCAAGCTAAAGTAATACTATCTATTTTATGGAATCCGAAGGTTCATTGCCGCGCTTACCTGAGCCCGCCAATCAACCCTTTTCTGTGGTAACTCCATCCAATCATCCCTCGCAAATCCTACTTCCCTTAAATCTAACGTAACCTTGTCCTCCCACCTACGTCTAGGTTTTCCAGGTGGTCTTTTCCCTTCCGGTCTCCCAGTCAATATTTTTGAGATGTGTCTTTCCTCTCCCATGCAAGCAACATGTCCAGCCCATTTCATCCTCCGTGATTTAATTATCCTTACTATATCCGGTGACTAGTACAAGTCATGAAGCTCGTCGTTATGAAGTTTTCTCCAGTCCTCATTTTCATCCCTCTTGGCCCAAACATTTTCCTAAGCACCCTGTTTTCGAACACTCTTATATTATGTTCTTCCCGACCAGTAAGCGGCCATGTCTCACATCCACGTAATGCAAACGGCAGGATAATGATCTTATAAATCTTTATTTTTAGATTTCTGGATAGAAGACGAGAAGATAAGAGTTTTTTAAATGCATAATAACAAGCTTATCCTTATTTGAGTCTACACTTAACTTCTACCTTAATATTATTTGTGTCTGTAATTACTGCTTCCAGATATTTGAATTTCTCCACTTGTTGGAAAGATTTACCGGCTGTTCTAATATTTGGTAGAGTATTATTTGACGTTTCATGACCATATACTTAGTTTTTTCTGTATTAATTCCCAATCCGACATTCCTGCAGGCATCGAAAAGACTTTCTACATTTCTCTCCATGTGTTTATGTCATCGCCCAACAGACATACGTCATCTGCATAAGCTAAAATCGGGTGACTGCCATTTAATTCTAGGCCTACTTTGTTTTCCTGAACTCTCCTAATGGCATATTCCAAAGCGAAATTAAAAAGTAAAGGCAATAGTGCATCTCCTTGCTTCAATATTCTTCTACTGGCATACCTATCTGATATAAATTTCTCTACCCTGACTCTGCTATAGGTTTCATTTAGACACATTTTGATCAGCCTAACTAACTTCTTTGGTATCCCAAACTCAATGAGGATATTGTACAATTTGTCTCGCCTAACTGAATCATATGCTATTTTTAAATCTATGTATGGCTGGTGAACAGACTTATTATATTCCCAGTTTTTCTCCAAGATTTGGCGAATACAAAATATATGAATATATATATATATCAGTATTTTTTTTACTACTAGGCCTTATAATAGTATTTGTTTTTTGTTCTAGATTGTGTTCAAATCCTGATTAGTAAATCATTGTGTTGAAACGTCTATAAATACAAAATTCGACACTACTTTAAAATGAATATATTGTGTTTTTATTGCACTGAAAACAATTTCAAGAACCAAGCATAAACAAAATAAGGAGTGTAAATATTCAAAAAGCAAAAGCTTAAACATTACAGCGGTATTATATTATACCAATAGTTGAAAAATTAAAATAAAAGTGGGGCTTTTTGCTAAAATATGTTACAAACATAATACCAACATAAACACCTAATTAATTTAGCACAAACTAAATCGGCATTTTGAATAAAAGTAGTGCATGTTTCCACCAATTGAGAAGCTTAGCTTGACTGAGGGCATGCGGATGTCAACTTCACTTTTAAAGATTGCCGCAAAATGAGGGGTCATGTTGAATACTCAATAACTAAACACAAGGAATGAAAGCAATCCTCATTAACGCGATCACCCGGCGTGCAATGCGAAATACTCAGAATATATTATTTGTAAAGTGCATGAAATCAAACAGTAATTCACTGGAATTTTAAACTTAAGTTTATAAAACGTATCCCTGGCAAGCAATAAATTTCATTTCATGACCCAGGGAAAATTTTTAACGAGAGGGGGAAATCCCCCATCACCTAATTAATTCAAGCCCTGGCTTAGACTCTTCACTTCTCCGTGGAACTTCCTTCTTGTTACTCATGTAACAGAACATTTTATCAAACTTTTCCAGTTTTTCATAAAACATCACCGGGACCGAGACGGCCCATGGACCCGGCAGCCCCCCCATGTGGCGGCCCTGCATTAATTATCCCTCTTTCATCACGTATTTAAAAAATCGGATCTCTGCGTTCCATATAATTATAAACAACTAAGTCCAGAAGAGCAGGCTAACATCGAAGCGATCCACGAATTAATGCTTTATATTAAAAAGATCGATTTACCGATACTCTTTTATCTCTGTTGTTATGCCCAAAACTGCGTCTACATTCACTGAAATCTCTAAAATTTAGGGACACTAAAGTATTAGAGCCAACGGCTCTGCCAGAATAAACAAAAAGAATAAATAAATAAATGGCTCAAATTCACTACATATTTGAAATATTTTATTGAAAACTGGTGCTTCGATAGCGAAAAATCACATGTTTGCTGCCATTTTCTCACTCATAACTAGCAAACCAAAGCGAAAATTAATAATCCGGATTTGTGGTGGATTTGGAAGCCCTTAAATCCATCTCCATTCAAAATTTCATATCTCTGCTGGGCATCGCAAACAGACAGACAGACAAACACTTTCTCTTATTATATAGATGTACGGTATTTATGCGTGTTAAATAAAAGTATAAAACATGGTTCCATCATCCATTAGTGAATAAATTTTGTGACTGACACCCAAACCGTATAGTATAATAGAGACCGGAGTTAGGCACTTAAAGAGTTCAAAATAGGCAGGCAAAATGGAATTTAAAAGTGTAGAATAGGCAATTAAAATAGGCACTAAAACCGTCAAAGTAGGTATTAAAACCATTAATGCTGCATGCAAAAGGAAACATAAGCACATTGGTTATACCTCATTTTACCAAATGAAATAAAACATTTAAATCAAGCAGTATTTAAACAAAATAACTTAACCGGTACATGTAGACTAACGCATAATATTGGGAATTCGAACAAAAACACTGTATGAACAACATTGCTAGTTTCATTAGTGCACTCTATCAATTTCAACACTCAGTACTTTTTGTCAAACGTAAAACTCATTGATTGCACATAACAAGATTCTTTTTCAAATTTTCCACTTTAGGTTATGCCTCCTAACAGAGAGAACATATGACAATAAAAACAGTTACTTCTAGAGTCTAGACAAAAGCGGTAGAAGCATTTTTACCTAATCCTTGTCATATGATAATTTATAAGGGCATCTGACAGTGGGTACAAGCCAATTTAAGTAATGTAGGCCTACAACATGACACGAACTAATGAGAAGCAAATTTCGTGCGTTTCAAGCCTTTTTATCTAATTTTTAAATAAAATGCAGTATTTTTTAAATCTTGGGCAATATAAGTTGAAATAGGCAAAAATAGGCAGATGTAACTATACGAAAAACAGCTTTAAGGACAGTGGATTGAATTTATATTAAGGGCAGTCGGAACAGCCTCCCCATTGTTAAAATGAGACTTTACCCTGCACGCTTAACGAACCCCTGCACAACAATTTGAAAAATTTACTTGTTAATCTCATTTTGGAGTTATCAACAAGCATATATGATTTTTAAAATGTATGTTTTAAATTTTAAAAAAATATATACAATTATTTTTTAAAATATTCAAATTTTCACATAGGTTACTGAAAGTAATTTTAAAAAGTAGTTTTAATACTGTTTTAATTCCATAAAAAAAGTTTTACAATTTTAGAAAAATACCTTAGAACCTCCCAGCTCCATATTCTGTATATTTAGCATTTTTATGTGGAATTAAAACTATATTGACATTTTTTTTGAAGTTACTTCCAGTAAGTTATGCGAAATTTTGAATTAAAAAATAATTATTGAATATTTTAAAAGTAAATTTAAGATATATTTATATTATCATATAAGCTTGTTGATAACTAAAAAAGAGAAAGAACTCTTATATTTAATGCTTTACAAAGTGTTGTAGAATACAAAGTAAAAATTTCAAGTTGTTGAATTTTGGTTTTTGAGTTAAGCGTACCGGAACCGGAAAAGTATCATTTTGACGTTGGCATGACAGGCTCTTACGACTACCCTCAAGTCATATTTATGATGTCTATAACGGCTAAGAAAAGGCATTTTTCCAACATCCGGTCTCTACTAATAACTCAATCTATACTTGAAAATGTTGTGAATACTGGAGTAACATGAAATGCTACAGAATGAGTTGTACCATGGTATTAAGGCGAGGAGAATAGCAGCATTTTATGAAATAACAGTGAGAAGAGTAATGAGAGGACCAAAGCAATCAGGTAAATGGAACAACCTTACTATAATTCATCCGAGAAAAAATTGAGGAATTTTTTAAGTACAAGGCGAACACATTTCACTTTTATGCTGTAATCATTATCGCCCACGGATACGGATCACGAATTAAGAGAGTGCTCCCTGGAAATCCAATTACGAACTCTTTAAATTTGGCTGTCTTTCTCTGCATCCTACGAAATGAAAAGTAGAACTGAGCAATGTATTCACAGTACAGAACTTATCCTTTCTGAAAAATAAATGAAATTGTAGCCTACATGTAGTTCTTAAAAAGAACTTTGTATTATTACACATTCACAGTGATATTATAAATTTGTTATGCGAATTATTGTTTACTATTTTTAGGTAGATTTTGAAGAAAAAACTACCTATTGCAATCGATACCATGTCATGATTTTCGAAAAATTCTTTCATATCTTTACGTTTCATGCTTCCCTAAATACGAAACCACCGCCCGATATATATATCTTAATTTTGAAGTTATTTGAACAAAATTTTATTATGTTATTTCTAGGTCCAATAGTTCAGACAAGTTCGTTAATGAGCAAAATTGGCGCAAGAGGGTGGTCGGGGGAGGGGGTTGAAATTTTAAAACATTTATATCTCGGCCCCTATGAAGTATAGAGGGAAACTTTGATTGGATAAATTAGAGTACTCCTTATGGAGTTCACAGTAACACCAACGATTCGGGGGTTTTGGGAGTACGAGTGGGGGTATGGGGATGGAAATTCGAAATTTTCGAAACTACGTCTTGTGGGGTATCGTTGAAAAGCTCTTGATGAGTACTCTACAAATCAATAACTAGTTTCGCAATAGCTCTCATATAAGGCGAGATTTGAATGTTTGAAAAAGTTATCTTTCCTCTTTTTTTGCAGTTATTATTGCGGGCTTGTCATGCCAAGGCTAAAGAAGAAGAGTGCTGCGCAGCGACAATAAATTAAACCAAAAGCACTTCGAAATCTACCTCAGCCTGTGGGCCTGCCTAAAGGGATTTTTTTAAATATTACGGTACATTACGAAGATGATCTTGCAGTTCAAAACTTTAAAATAAATTTTATAGAAGAAAGAAATTGCAATGTCGGTATGGAAAATCCGCAAAAGACTGGAAATTACAGATTGAAGTACTACAGCATTAAAGGCAGGAAAATCAATATTGCATGGACATTTTCTGACCTATAAAGGTATTTTACCCTTTAGGGAACAAGGTACTCTGAGATGGTAAAAAATATTTTTTTTTTGTTTTTAGTGGAAAAAATTCTCTGAATTCTCCTGAACAAGGATATTGTTCATAGTGTTGCGCAATATTTTTTACCACTTAAAAATAAATTTAAATTGAATTTGAATCCCTTTGAAATCAGAGGAAATATTCCAACTGTTCGGACAAAAACCGCGTCCATCATGAAAAAAAAGGTGGAAGAAAATGAAGGTAGTAATGATTACTATCCTGCAATACTTGACGTAAGTCAGAAAATTGTAAAATATTTACACGCAAATATCTCATTATTAAATTGTTTTATGTACGTTTGTACCCTAATCTCAGAATGCATTAGAGCTAGACTGCTGAAAATTTGCACACTCATTTAACATATGCAATGAAGAACTGGAACAAATTTACTTTGATACCATATTTATTATAAGATTTAGGGATTTTTATGTTGTAAATTTCACTAGTCTTCTGAAACGGTTTCTGTATATCCGTTAAATTTTACGTTAACGAATCCAATGAATGTAGATTCATAATTGTGCTACAGGAGTTAGTTAAATATATGGATGAATATATATGATGGAAAGCTTTATGCCCCTTTTTGAAATAGTTTCAGAGATCACCCATTTTTGACATATTTTTCCATCGCCATGATACGAATTGCAGGCTTTGAATGAATGGGAGAAATGAAGGTCATAAGTAATTTTGAGCAAAAATGTGTGATGGTTTACGTTTATGCTTTGAAAAAACCTTCTAGTTTATGGACTAAGTTTTTACCGCCAGAATAGTTATTTATGTTATTTTGAATATTGTAAAATATTAATAGGTAGTAGTAGGGGAGATCGGCCTTGGTTGTCACACTTTTCAATAAAATATATTTTTTAATTATTCCTATGGGTTTTTTTTATTGAACTAATTATCAAATCTGGCTTTTCAACTCTTTGGCATATTGTAAAACAAAGTTCAAAACAAACAATGAAAGAGAAAGTATTTAAATATAATCTTTAAAAAAAGGTAAAATGTGACAACCAACCCAGCTCAGGGTTGGTTGTCACAGTCATTGGGGTTGGTTGTCGCAGTGCAAAAATGATTCTTTAAAATTGATAGAAAAATGAATAAACATTATTACAGCACAGAAATCTTGCATCACCTTAAATCTCTTATGTTAGGCTTCTAATTTGGTCTGTTGTCACACGAGACAACCAATCCGGACGGGGATGGAAGTAACATGTGACAACCAACCCGTTGACGCCATTTCGGAATTCCATTGCTCTAGAGAGCTTTTCTACCAAGCAAAAGCCTAAAAGAATATAGCAATATACTCCTAAATAAATGCATTGTTTAACGTAATATAGAAGATATTTGTAAACTTATCCGTTTACGAAGAAGTAGAAGTAAACTTCAGAGAAATATTTTATTTTTAACATAGCAAATCACAAATCGTTCAACAATGGACACAAAACTAGCACCTGCTTCGCGGAAACCTGCAAAAGGTGGTAATGGTCAAAGGAACATCTGTCCCACTTGAAACCAATCACTCCTGCCAACTGTATATCCAGTTACACACTAGTGAGACAACCATCCCGTGTGACAACCAAGTTCGGTCTCCCCTAAAGTAGGAGCAGGAATAATATAATTTGTAGTGGTTAAAATGAAGGAAATTGATAATCGTTAATTTGTACAAAAGGGACTTGAACGAAAGTGATATCTTCATGTATCCTTAACGGGCCCAGCCCATAAAATGAAATTTTACGTAGAAGGATGTAGAAGGAACATTGTTTACGATTAAAAATAACATAAAATGAATTCCCTGTATTTCTTTGAAGGATAGAAATTTAAATAGAGAATTTCTGTTCGAGCAAATTGTCGGCTCAATCTTGTTCTTATAAACGACGCCAGGTGGTTTTGATAATTCTGCTGCCTGTGCAATATTCTTATTGACAACTTTATGGGTTCCGTGCAAGTTAAGAAATAAAGCTAGTACAGCAGTTTCTCGTGGTTCTGTATGCAGTGTCGATATCACATTTCAGCGATATACCTCTACCCTCCTAATATTAATATTATTATAGCCGTCTTCTTGGCTGAATTGTAAAAAAGGATCCCTACCTCTTTGTTCATAGCCGTTAAGGGGATGATATGTGAAAACTTGGTCATCTTTGGTCAAAAATACTTTTGCATAAGATTAATCTGCAGACTCTAGTTTATAGGTTCCTAAGTTTAGACCTCATTAATGCTTGGAGAAATCCATGCTTAAGAGAAATTATTTGAAGAGCGCAAAAGTATAATTTCATAGTATCGAGATGAATGTTTCTGCTGATGATACTAAATAGGCAGCAAAGTATACCACTATTTTTATTATGTTTCAGCTAATATACAATGTTAAGAAAGTGTGCATACAGTATCTGTATCTGCTTTCCTATATCTCGTAAGTTGGGGTGAAGGGCCTCCAAGTGGAGGTTTCTGTTAGGCTTACCTTTGTGAATTTTGTTACGCTTATTTTCCGAGACAGGTGGTAAGGGACAGGTGGTAAGCCCATCGCTTCGCAACCCCACTCCGGAAACTAAGGTATTACTTGGACGTGAAAGGGCTGAGAAATTTTGTCCAGAGGCTCTAATTTATTCTTGGAGTTCTTTTACGTGCCGTAAATCTACTACATCCCCCCCCCCAGCTTAAAGTCCCATGCATACAGTAGATAATCAGAAAATCTGAACACTGAGTTTTAGAGAATTGAAAGACCGCATATTCTAAAATATGTGATATTAATTTAAAAAAAAAAAACTTAAGTGAAACTCACATAATTTCCTCTACCCAATAAAGTTTGCCTCTTAGTACAATATACTATGTATGAGATTCTCTTAATGTAAATTTGTTATAAAAATGAAGACAATGTCGTTGCCACATTGTATCGCATCCCCGAAGGATATATAACCCAAATAAAATCTGATTAATGCACTCACGTCTTTCTTTACTCTAAGCATGGGAAGCTATACATCTTTCTCACTTCACATTCTGATACAGAATAAGAGGCTGTGAAGAAGTGTGTATTGAGTTGTTTCAAAGCTTCATTGTTTACCGGGCAAGACCGAGTTTCTATCAACAGTGGGTGGCTTATAAATACCCTTCAGAGAATTTTTCGAAAAAAAAAATGTATGAAATAAAAGTTTTAGCTCTTGCTGTAAATACCCCAAGTACAAAATTTAAAGAAAATCGTTAGAGCTGTTTTCGAGAAAATAGCTAAAAACGAAATTTTCCTTATGTAAAGTCCCCTTAAATATAAGATCAAGTTGTCGCCAATTTTCTTGTCACATCCTCAGAAAAAAAAAAAGAAAAATTTAAACAATTTTCCGTTCTGGAGCTAGACTGTTCACAGACACACAAACATGTTTCCGAAAATAGTATTCTAGGATTCAGGGGCCCTCCAAACGTGTATTTATGTTAAAAATTCAACTTCAAATTTGGGAAACGAAAATAATACTTCTCCTAACTATAGTACCTATGGTACGGACAGAGGAAGTAAAAATTGTAAAAAATATAAATAACGTATGAGAATAATGCGTGCCAAAATTAACCAACTATTTGAAAATAGTAAGCGACACAAGTTCCACCCCTTTATCTCTAAGACGAAAAACAAACGGAAATAATGTTTGTTGAATTAGAATCATATTCCCTCCCACTAGAGATGATGTAAACGTTCAGAAACTCCTGAAGTTTACAATCTTGAGAGAATAATAATAATAATAATAATAATAATAATAATAATAATAATAATAATAATAATAATAATAATAATAATCGTCTGTTGGGCATAAAGCCATAAGACTTGTCACTATATCTAAGATTAAATATAAATTATACATTACCCTCATTTACTTCATTAATACTGTATGGACACAATTGAATTAAAATAGGTAGCAATATATTTACGCATAAGTAATTAAGGAATACTTTACTGAATTACAAAGTAATGGTGATTCAAAATTTAAGTCGACTTTCAAATTCAGAGAAAACATTTATAAAGGTAAAGTTTTCTCTATACAGACCATGAAGGCCCAGAGGGTTCCAGGAGGTTGAGGCTCCCAGATTTTAGACATTCCCTTACGCATAGGCCGCCTTTACCCCTCTATTACCACACTTGGGGGACATGTCTGTGTTTAGGTCTAAATGCAGATTTTATACGAAGGGATCCGAATTGGCCGCTGATGCAAAGTGACTGTGCCGGGGAGCGGACCTCCAAAGCTAGCACAGAATTCTTGCGACCGCTTTGTATATGCCTAAATTAGGCTTATATATGCTTTCGATTTTAGCGCTTCTAAAAGAAGAAAAAGATTAGTTTTATGATATAGGTCTACACCTTCCTAATTGATAAAATCTATATATTTTTACGGACTCAGAGTGGAATTTATTATTCAGCGAAGAATGAAATATGGAGGAATAAAGCGAGAATTTCTTGAACGTGATTGTCACCTCTTGAAATGATGACGACATCTGCGGCTAAGTCTCCGGTAGGAGTTGGAAGTACTTCAATTCAGAGAGAAAAAACAAAGTGGTTGAGGCTTCTAGAGATTTTACACTGTCGTCATAATCCTCGCGGGGCTATAAACCCGCAACGAGGACGGTCTGCGTCTGACGCGAACAGTTTGTCTATAAAACCTTCTTCTAGCGACATCGCTATTACCACGCCAACGGATCTCCCTTCTCGTTCATGGCAACCGCCATGGAAAGGCAGATAAAAGCTCGGCCCTGATCCCCAAATAACACTTCCATTACGCCACAAGCCATATGTGTGTACATGTCTTATATCACCGCCACTAAGTCAGATCTGCTGATCTCTGCATGGTATGCATGGCTATACGTCATTTATCGGGAGGAGGATATTCAAACTGAGAGGCGCGAAACCCCGAGGGCTCACATTGCATGTCAGAAGAATGTAATGAACGTTATTTTTCCGTCAGTTATGGGTATGCATGTAAAAAAAATCCCCATTCTTATTTTCTAAAAAGAAGTTTAGAAAAAAATGTATAATCTTCCAGAGCTGAATTTATGTATTAAGCATTCATCAAATGAACTCATCAGCGGGTTCTAAGTTTGAAATAAATGTGGAACATTTCAGTAGAATATAGGTTTCTCACAGATGCCAATCGTCACATATAAATATAAATTCTTGTACTTTAACATAAAGCATAACAGTAATAATTAATTCTAGTTCTTTGTAGATTTTTTTATTTATTTTTTATTTTTGCGGAAGGAGCAGCGAAAAGGTTAAATGGCCAATTTAAAATATCTTCCTAACTCCACCCAACCATCTCTAGCAAATCCTACGTCCCTGAAATCTATTTTATTGTTGTCCTCCCTCTTGCTCTAGGTCTTCCAAGTGGTCTCATCCCTTCGGGTCTCCCAGTCAATATTTCTGAGAAATGTCTTTCCTACCCCATGCGCGCAACATGTCCAGTCCATTTCATCCTCTATGATTTAATTACCCTTACTGTATTCGGTGAAGAGTATAAGTTGTGCAGTTTTCTCCAGTCCTCATTTTCATCACATTTAGGTCCAAATATTTTCCTAAGCTTGCTGTTTTCGAACACTCTCTTATGTTCTTTCTAATCAGATTAATATCGATAAGCGTCAGTAGAACTACAGATTTGTGATACCTTGACAATCGCGCACTCGCATAAAAATAAAAAATAAAATAAAAAAATTCATGTCAAATCGGCCAGCTCCAGGATTTGATCCGGGGACCTCCAGAATACGAGTCCAAGGTGTTACCATTTAGCCAACTCAGTCAGTTTGAGGGTGTCGTTTGATAATCATAAGTGAAGGAATAGTGTTAACTGTCAAATTATACCGCTAGAAAAAAATTAAAAAAAAATGTGGCCTTTAATTAGTCGTTACTCTGGTAACGTTCAACCGATTATGTCCAATATTAATACGCTTCTTTCCATGGACGTTATAAATGCGTATGCCAAGTTTCATGAAAATCCGATAAAGCATACTTGAGTTATGGTGCCTTTTGTTATAAAATACCATAAAAATGCACTAAATTGGACCGGCCAACCGATTTGGTCCAGTATCAACAGCCGTCTTCCCATGGATATTATAAATGTGTATACCAAGTTTCATGAAAATCCGATAAAGCGTATTTGAGTTATGGCGCTTTTTAAAAATAAAAACACTACATTGGGTTTGACGCCGGTACCGGTGAACCGATTTGGTTCAATAACAATAGGGTTCTTCCCATGGACATTATAAATGCGTATACCAAGTTTCATGAAAATCCGATAAGGCGTATTTGAGTTATGGCGCGTACATACACACGGACGGACAGACTGACAGACAGACGGGCATACATGTTTCGTCCCCCACACACAATCTCATAAAGTACCATACTGGCACTTAATAAATTGCGGCAAGGTGCCATATGCAGTGAAATTTAATCTCTTCAGATATAAGGAAGAAAAATCAACAGTAGTACGGGTATAGTATGATACCTTGATTGAAAATTGATCAACAGCTTTAAAACGCATCTACAGGGACGAAAGGCTCAAATCTCCTTCTATGCTTCTATATTCTATCTTCTGCCTCAGCAACCTGTGTTTACAGCAGACCGTTAATGTGCTGAGGAAATACTAAGGAGAGAAAAGCTGCAAGGTTGTTGCAAGGTACTTAATCCCTTGTTATTTCGTGCCCGGATTTTCAGGAAACATCTTTCCTATCTCCGTGCTCCACTATCAATGCGTCTCGTATGGCTTCATTGTACAACGTTTCATCGGGAATGGGTGAAACTTCTTTCCTCTTTTCCTTCTTACGCGGATTAACTTCCATTAAAAGCGAGATAGAATTTTATCTTCGGTTGGATTTAGTTCTTTTTAGTAAGCTTTATATGTGACCGAACAGCAGATTCAGTGGTGAAACAACGTGACCAAGTTTGGAAATTGTCTTAAGTCTGAGAGTTCCTCATCGTATCTTCTCTTTGTTTAAAAGATAATGCACTGAAATTTGTTATCCTTTAGACTTTGCTGCTTGCGCATTAAACCTATTACAAGATTTGATTATCTTTGTTGGCATTTTATACGAAAAAGAGTTCGGTCTTTTGTATATGAGTGGTCATACCAATCTGTTCAACGAGTTAGCCCTTAACCATGGACATGACGTCTGTGAGACCGTAGACTAATCATAAACCGCTGCTTCTGTGAGGATATTTGCTTCACAAGTGGACTATTTTCATTACTTTCCTTTCTCGAGATCTTTTATCACCCCACATGCATCACTTACCCATCAGCGTTAGTGGAGCCTTGTTAGAAAACAGTTAATTTTTGTAGAGGCCTGTGAGACGTCACATCCATTGTTAAGGAAGTTTTATCAGGTAACTATTGAGTGAATAACGATGAGTGAACGGCCGGGAACATCAAAATTGTTAGGCCGAGAGTTTTAAGAGCTTGTGATGACAATTACTTCTGTGAAATGTTGCAATAAATTTATTGAGGCCGAATGACTACATTTTTTATTTCTAAGGGAGGAAAAATTCTAAGTTAAGCTACTGAAATTTTGAACACATCCACATTTTATGGCGAATTGTGTTTAATATATAGTTACGAGTGATGTGAATGTGAGTAGGCCTACTACATTCATTTTTGTACAGTTTACTTGAGAAATACGGACATATCTTCGAAATTATTCATTTCATTGCACTTGCAGTGCAGTGATTAAAATCTGGCTCTCAAACCACCGTAAAAGGATTGTGTAAGAATAATTCTTCATTTATTAAACATTTAAAAACCTATCAGTTTGAATAACAATTAACAGTAATATTTTCTAAGTCTTTTCAGTGTTACAAACCTCTTACTCTGAGCGATTACTCATACCTCTAGTAGTAGTAGTAGTAGTAGTAAGTATTCTGCCTTCCGGCAGGTTTTCAAACTTGGTACGCGAATTTTGTTTTCCAAAACTGTCTTTCTCCTTCAGCATCCAATATTTCCGCTTTTCCCTTAAATCGTCCAACAGCTGAATTCTTCTTCTTCCAAGTCTAGTTGTACCCTCCAATCTTCCTTCTACGACATCATGTAATAAGCAGTTCCTTCTGAGAATGTGCCCAACCCAGTTTGCTTTCCTCTGACGAATTGTGTGTATGATTGACTTCTTCTCACCCACTCTACTCAAAACCTCTTCGTTTGTCACCATGTCCATCCACTTTATATTTTCTATCTGTCTCCAGCACCACATTTCAAAACTTTCTAAATATTTCTTCTCTAATTTCCTCAAAGTCCATGTCTCTGATCCATACAAAGCAATACTCCAAATATAACACTTCACCAGGTTTTTACGTAGCTCTAGGTTCAGACTACTAGTTAGCAGAGAGCCTATTGCACCAAGGAGATAAGATCAAGAATTGCCATGGCCAAGAAAGCATTTATGAAGAAGAGAACTCATACCTCTAGTCCATGTTAATGTAATGGAATAATCCATGGTTAAGAGATATGTGACCAAATAGCAGATTCAGTTGTGAAATAACATGACAAAGTTTGGAAATTACGTCTTAGGCAACTCGAACTTGAAGGATAACTTCAGCTAGACAGGTGACCACTCTCTTCATATCTGACATTTCCTGTCAGAAGCAAACACGAGACTGGGCCAACAATGGATATAAATTTCAGCAGTCATTAACCTGCAATAGAGGAATCTTCTCCTTTTGATGAAGGGGGTCGGTTATTCAACTTCCCTCGTAAAAGGACTCCTAGAATACCAAGATTTTAGAGCGAGGTTAGCCCATAAGTGGTAATATGGGTCTCTGAGACTCTGGAGCTCTATTTTTGGGGATTCCTATGTTCCTGAATATGATGCTCGATCATGTTCTAGACACTACACAAACTCAGAAAGTTATCAAAATGAGGCTGAAAATAGTGAATGCGGGTGACACACTGGGAATTCGGGTTTCTCACTAGCTTCATGATTTTCTTCTTTAGAATTTCAATTTAATGTTTAATAGATACTATATTAGATTAAAACTATCACATATTTTATAAGAATTTAATGCAATAATGTAATGAAATAAACATTTGCAAGGTCTGAGGAACCAATGTTACGTACAGGGCAGTAAAATGTATGTTATGAATTGTCTTCTTAATCCGTAAACATAGGCATAAGAAAGTTCAAGGGTAATAAAACATTTTTGATAAACAAACCCTAATTGAAATATGCATTAAAACTCATAAATAATTTATCTGCAACTGAAAGGCTCTCAAACGATCTGAAGTACACTAGATTGGAAAAAAAAGCGCGAATCGTGTGGAACCGCAAGTGGTCGTTATTTCCAAGTTTGATGGTTTGTTTTCTTAACCCTAGCATCACCAAACTATATTTTGTTGTGCGCTTTACAAAGGATTCCGAGATCCAAATGAAGTTTCAATAATTTTACTCAATTTAGTTGTTATTATTTTTATTAGAATAGAAGGGAAGTGGACATCACAATAACCGACAAGGAACCTCTGGAATACGTCCAGGAAACTACTTACTTAGGCCAAATCATCTCTTTCAACAACGCAATGGACAAGATATTAACACATCGCATAGCAGCAGCATGGTCCAAATTCTGGTCACTGAAATTCATTCTGCTAGACAAAGCCTACAACCTACATCTGAAAACACAAACAATGAACATGTGTATTCTACCAGCACTACTGTATGGCTCGGAAACATGGAGTCTAACTAAGAAGCATAAACAATCAATAGAAGTATGTCAAAGAAAAATGGAAAGAAAAATCTTGGGCATCACATTAAGAGACAAAATTCCAAAACCAGGAAATAAGGAAAAAAACAAGAATAAAGGATGCCGCGACCAAAGGAAGCAGCTTAAAATGGAGATGGGCAGAACATGTTATGCGACAACGTCCTAGTAGATGGACTCTTAAAGTGACGGCGTGGGATCCCAGGATTGGACAGAGGAACGTTGGAAGGCAGAAAACTCGATGGGAAGACGAGCTTAGGAGGACCTTTGGCAACAGATGGACAACGAGAGCTAAAGACAGAAGAGAGTGGAAACAACTTGTGAACGCAGCTCTCAGGACAATAAACTAGGCTGAACTTTCCCGGAATGGCTAACCGGGACTGCAGTACCCAGCCACCTTTCTATGAAAGAGGCCCTTGCCCAACAGGGATGCATATGGGCTAATTACTAATTACTAATTCTTATAAGATTTAATTGTTCATTTAAAAGGTTCGTACACAATCATAAAGAAATCATAATTAACATTATTATAGTTCAAAATAATGAAATACTAGTTGTCTAAACGTAAATACTAACAGTAAGGAAAAATTATGTGATAGCTGTAAATACCATTTATATAATAATAGAATATATTTGCCTCTCTGTAGGCCTATGTTTGTATGTTTGCCTATTTATCGTATGAAGGAAGATTTATAAAACACGTAATGGTTTTATTTTATTTTAGTAACTGAAAATGTGGCATATTACTCAATTCACTGCCCGCCTGTGATGTTCTAGTAACTTAGTCCCTTCATTGGGATATAATACTGTATTACGGAATATATGTCATGAGATATATACCTAATATTTTAAAATGATAACGCTGTAGAGCAGTCATTCCAAACGTTTTAATTCATGAAAGCTCTCATATAAGCCGGACTTGAATATTAGACTTGACAGTTACAGTATAATACAAGTGTCACAATACAAGTTTTGTCATAGCAGTAAACAGATCAGATGACCCTTTATACCGCGCTTCAGTTATTAAAATTGCTTTGCCTTGGCACGTGAGGAGCTTATGGACAACCATGTTTGTCTTGTATGTACTTGTGTAGTTGTGTAGCCAGGCCTATACAGTATATGACAGGCTTTAAATTATTTTATATCACATTCCGGACTCAGAATTTCTGAAGGAAAAATCTACCCTGTCATAGATGCAGTGTAGGATATGTCGTCATTCTCTTAGTTTAACCTCGCACTTTATGCGGTCCAAGCCGCCGTGGTCTTACATGACCGCGACCTTTCGGGACCAGACCAGACAAGGACATGGAAGGTCTCCCGGATGGATGATCACCCTAATGTCGGGGCCACCTCTGAGACAGCACGAACACTTAGGACGAGACACATCAGTCGAACACACACTCATTCAGTACAAAGCGCGGATGGGATGAAGATAATAGTGAAGGCATAGATTATATCTGGGGATCACAAGGGACTGGAGTTACCCGACATTCATCTCACAGACGAGGAAAAACGCCGGAAAAAGCTCCACATAGGTAACTTGTCCCGGCCAGGTTGCGTGAGGGCCCTGCGCCATAGCGGTGAACTGTAGTACAGGGTACACTCGTCACATTGCTTCCACATTTAAGTATTATGATATAATCATTCGTAGTATATCCTAGTACATTAGTTTTTATGAGAGCACACAACTCCTTATCCTTACATATTGAATTTGCACTGAAACCCCGATTCTCATGCGAGGGAGCACCGTTCCTGAACTCAGGCTATCATGTGCTATGGCAAAGAACACATTATAAGGTAACAAAACAGCTTGGCACGCGATAGTGGATAGTCTGAGTAGAGAGACCTTACTCTCACACTGAGAACTGTTTTTTTCAGTGCTCAATATGTGTGGAGTTCTTCCCGGTAGTTATTATCCTGAAATCATTCAAGGAGCGTAGCCGATTTTTTCATAAACCCTTATGCTTGGTAACTATAGGCTACTTTTAAATAGAACAAAAAAGAAAGAAAAAAGACACTCAGGTGGGTCATGCGGATTAACGAGAAAACTGAACCCACATTTAGATAAATGGTACAAATATTCTATCTAAAATTAAATTTTAATTTAAACCAATATAGTGAACAATTCTTATTCAAACGTATTCCAAAAATATATGCGGTAACCGTACAAATAGATTCCAAAAAATACTTTTACCTTATTAAATCTGTCTACTTTTACCTTATTAAATATACCTAGGATAAGTCTTAGCTTAATTGAAGTTTCTTAGGCAAAGCTTCATTTACATTTCACTGCACCCGGGATCTGAACCAGTCTTAATTTGATATTTCTTTGAGTTCTATATTTCCCGCAAAAATGTTTGGTGTCCTATCAGAAAATTATAGAAACTTATACAAGATACATCACGGAAATATATTTTGACATAACAATAGCCCAGTTTCAACATTAAACCTATCTGACGACACAAAAATTCATGAAAACGGAACATTAGGAAATGAATTTAAAAAGATTATTTTGCGTCCCCTTAAAGTTTTGTCGGGACAACGGGATCAATCAATCAAAAAAGGGAGAATCCCGTTAAAAACGGGTTGCATGGTCACCCTATCATATACAGTACTTCGAACAAATATTAAATTTTGACTCTGTATTTTTTCACTCTTGTAGCATTGTAACATTGTAGGGTAGCTAAGGGTGAAAGTTGATACGTGCAGAGTACACAAGAGTGAGCGGAAGGTAAATCACATGCTGGGGCAGATCATGTAAATCTGGTTGATATATGTACAAGCATAATAAGGAACTTATATCCCAGTAATTGTTTGTTTTACTTGTATAATCGGTGTCTGTATCAACTTAGCTATATGGCTGTTTTGTACAGATCTGAATGGTAAATTATACTTATTATTAACTTCAAAGGGCCAGTGAGCCGTATTATTAATAATTTAATTTTAAAATGTCTATTGGGTTTATTTCCATTTAATATAGTAAATCGCCGCGCTCAATTCGTTGACAGTTAACATCAAAGAAGTCGCCGCCGCTTGGAGTAGTTGCCACACCGCACAGTGTTAGTAAACAGAGCGGGAAGATGTAGATGCAGCAAAACACTTACGTGGCAATGTCATTGAGCAATGAGAGAATTGGCAACACGAATTCAGTCAGCGGTTTCTTTTGAGAAAACCTTTTACAGTAACAACAAGCATTAATATATGAGAACAAAGCGAGCCGCCCGTCAACGTTATGAGTGAGGCGATATGGAAGATAAAAAAAACTATTTAATACTAAAGTTTTCATTCACATCCTTGCAGTCTCTCTTAAGTTAATTAATATCGAGCAATAGGAATGCTAAACAGCTGACGCATTTTCTTAAGCTATGATATAGTCTTTTATTCTTATTATAGTACACTTATAATGTTTACGAGTATGTAAGTCTAAGATGTTATACTTAAAGGAATAATTGTTTATCTTTCTTTATTACAATTTTCATCATGAAGAAGTTTATCTACGGTGATATAAATATTATTAACTTATTTTTCTGAGTTCATCCACAAGTCAGTACATCCCATGCAAAAATCTGCGGTATAGGACAGTCAGGAATCCTTTATCCCAGGCGTCATATTAGGCATATGGCTACAATTACTACGCCAGTCAACTCTTAGGATCCTGCCGATTTACCCAAACCAGTAACGAGTTCTTCATAATTAAAGATAGATTCAAACTATTAAATTATCCTCAAAACAGTCACAAATTCTTGTCTGAACTAGAACGGATCGGACATCCTCAATCTCATTATAAAATCTAGGTGATCGAACTGCCTAGTAACTGTGAGGAAAATCAGTTGATAATATCTCCCTGTCTCCTAAGACTTAGAGTGGTTGGCATGTTTGCTATTAAGCTTAGATACAACATTTGCTGGCTCATTCCCAAGTGAGAGAGTGGATATTATTGTTCTACTGTGAGTATTGAAATACTTTTCTGGCTTTCCTTATTTGCCAGTTTATTATTCTGATTTGAAGTTTATTAAATTTTAATTTGATTTAAGATTTATTGTAATGCATTGTTCATATTTCATTGATTGTATTTAATTCTATTTTGTTTAAAATTTCATTTTACGAGTTTGTGTTGTTACCATTTTGTAATAGCCTTCAATGAAAATATACCCTGTCATTTATACTATTGTTCTAGGCCACGATAGTGTAGAGAAAGCGTGCCCACCTTTAGATCAAATTCGACCGCGATCGATGGATTTTTCAGGATGTAAAAATCCTCCGGAAGTCCTCTGGGAGGGACTTGAAGCTGGGGAGCCTGTGTCGTAGATTTACAGTACGCAGAAGAACTCCAAGCCATTATTAGAACCTCTGGACAAAATTCCTCGGCCCTTTCACGTCCAAGTAATACCTTAGTTTCAGGAGAGAGGTTTGTGAGGAGATGTGCTCACCACCTGCTCCCTCTGTCTTCTCACGGTAATACCTAATAAGCATAACAAATTTAGTGTAGGTACTGAAACCTCCAATATGAAGCTCTAAGCCCCACAGTAGAGGTTACAAGAAAAAGTCACTCAGTCAAATCAGTCAGTAATTATTCTATTCTAATGTTGTACCGGCACGTAGTCATGGTAGCTCAATGGTATAGCAGAGGCATGGAGAGTCTAAGATCCTGGTTCAAATCCAGACTATGACATTAAATTTTTCAGTCTGACTCAACCTTTCCACCTTAGCCTAAACACTGCCATTGTGAAAGAATTATCGTAGGTAATCCCACGAGAATTCACGAGTTTACTGCGCAGCACTTGAATTTATTAAGACTATTCCATGAATAAAAATGAAACGGATTATACAAATAATAATTACTTTCGTGCTTTGTTATATAAAAACAAAACCAACAGCTGCGAGTTCAGGGCATACTATGAATCAACCATCAATGAATCGATTCGACTTATCATGCCCTTGTTGTGACCAGTGATACGATTCGAGTTACCGTGTCCATGTTGTGACCAGTGCTACCAGTTGTGCATATAAGACATAGTTAACTTCATTCAGGTAAGCTAATAGCAGAACAGAATAGAAGCACACGAACTGGCTTGCACCGAATCTAATTGTGTTTTTAATCAATGTACATTTCTATTATTTCAATTTTTAAATGTTCTATAAAATAATATGTTTTCGTGCTGTTAATGGCAACATGTGACGTATTAATCACTGCACACTGATGCTTTCATGTCCAGTAACGAGCAGACCATTTTACCCGATAAAATATCATCTTCGCGATTCCTACAAGAATATTGTAAGATAAACGATCGTGATTGGTCTATATCCGAGGAATTGCTAAACGTTATTGGTCAATATCAAACTAGGCCGATGAGTGGAATAGTCATTCCAATTATTCTGTTGTTGGGTGGACTATAAATAAAAAAAGAATCTGAGAGTAAAAGTTGATTTAAGCCTACTTTCGAAAGAGATACAGAGATTTGTAGATTTGTATAAGACGTGCAGATTTACGGCACGTTATGGACACTGTATCTCAAAAGAAAGTACCTTAGTGAAAACGCAGGCCATTAAATGTCCCACATTTTTTTATTCTTCTTATTTCTTTTCTTCCCGGTCCTGACTCACATCGTTACAGGCTTTGAAGGAATAAAGAGGTCTCGAAAGAGGTCTTGTGGGAAACTGCATGAGCTGAAGACACACTTTACCGCACAATAACTTTATTCCACATGTGGATGCTAATCAATTTTGGGTAGAGTGTACATAGCTGGCGCAGAAGTAAGTTTAATAACAGCCTTGCTGTAATTAATCTCTCATACGCCGAAGAGAAATTGCTTTTAGGGACGATACACATATAGTGAGGTCGAGAGCTCAGGTAATCCATCTTAACAGGTACAACAACGCAAGAATATTATTACGACGGCACGTGTTCCCAAAGTGCATCATGTTCAATGCAATTCACGAGATGTGTAGACTTCTTGTTTCATGATCTGTATTATTAAAATACATGTATTCTTATATGGTTGAACTCGATCAACGAAGTTCAATAAAACAAACACTTGATTTGATGAACTTTCTTTTTTATTTTCGTCTGGGCCTTTCGATGTCTAAACATTATCATCAGGATATCTTGCATTTGAAGTTGACGATTAAAAATTAGATACAGTACACTCCCGCTGGATGAGACCGGGCCTTGTCCGGATCACCAAAAGTCCGGATTAGACTAAATTCGCCTTAAAATGCACGTACTATACTGTAATAAAAGTTTTAGATTGGTAAAATTATAAAAATAATTTCCCCCTATAAATTTTACTTTTCCTACAACAACTTTGCGATTAAAATTATGTCTGGATTAACCGGATTTACAGATGAGGGGAGTTCGGATTAGCGGGACTTTACTATAAAAACATTATAACTTGTGAAGTCTTTTTCAACCCAATGACGTTATTGGACTATTAAAACAACTCCACTATTAGTCCTAAAATACAAGAAGAAGTGCATGTTAACCAATAACGAAAATTTTGAAAGACTTGTTAAAAACCTGACCATAGTCTGTAGGCCTAAGACTGTGCCTAATAATATATCGTAGAGATGTGATTTGATTTGAACTAGTGTTCTCCTTGAAATAGAGCAGTGTACTGTTGAAACAACTTGTAGTATAAAGATGAACAGCTTATTCCGTGAATACACAGGTGAATTGGAACATTAAAAGGGAAACCGTGTAACTTAAAACAGTTTGAGAACTACAAGCGCAATGTAACTAGCATAAACTGTTAGCAGACTTTTAGTGCTCGTTATGCTGAGAGTAATGATGGATTAGTGGTTACCGTGTGTTACAGTTCTGCCTATTTTACACTGGAATACAGATGTTAAAACCATTAGGCTAATACCGGTCATTTTACATGCTGAAAAAGGGAGGAGGAGCGTCATTGATTTAAATTATGTGAATGCTGTCTGTAGCAGAAAGTATAGCCTGTATAAATTACATAACCATTGAAACCCCCATGTTGACCGGAACTAACACAGGTGTAACGCCTGATGAGTATGACTAGACTACCCGCGTTACTCCTGTGCACAAGTAGTTGCCGCGTTATCGTCTGCTTGAAATTAAAAGTAGGGGAGGATCTCCAAGAGCAAAGTAATGTGACTGACACTAGAACTATTTGTCAATTTAAAATATTGCATACAAATTAAAATCATTAATGAAATAACAAACCTTTTTATCTTTAATTTTAAGTAATTAATCTATATTAATAAAAGGAAGTGTTTATCCTTCTATCTGTCCGCGAAGCCCAGCAAAATCTACTGAATGCAGAGATCTGATATTTTAAGCATAGGTGGGCTGAAGGGTGGGAAAATGCACCTTGAAGCTGGATTTTTAATTTTAGCTTTCGTTCGCGAGTTATGAGTGGAAAACGGGCAGAAAACATGCATTTTTTGCGCTTTCGAAGCATCGGTTCTCAGTAAAACATTTCATTTGTCAAATCAATTTAGGTGGCCTTGCCTACTTTTGTCATGATTTGGAAATAAAAGAATCGCGTCATTTTATAAGCCCATCATGGTCGATTGATTTGTTTATAATGTCAAGGCACGCAGACATCTGAAATTTTCAACATAGATGGAAGAGGATAATGAATAGCCTATAGGCCTAAATGGACGAAGCTCACTATGAAGGGGTTTTCTGGGCCAAGGAACTAGAATCTGAGGTTGTTTTCCCCATTCTAATCGAGGAATTCACTTCAAAGCCGGATTTTTAGCTGTTTCATTAATTATTAAGCGTTTAGTTTAGGCTTAGGCCTATGAATGTTTCGCGTGCAAGTGTTAATAAATATAATGTTTTAATTATTTTGATCTTAATTTTTAATCTTCCAATTAATTGTCGTGGACGAAGTCAAGGGGATCGGAAATAAAAGAATCGCTTCATTTTATAAGCCCATCATGATCGATTCATTTGTTTATAATGTCAAGGCACGCAGACAGCTGAAATTTTCAACACAGACGGAAGAGGGATAATGAATAACCTATAGGCCTAAATGGGCAAACATTGTTCGATTTGGACGAAACTCACTTTGCAGGGGTTTTCTGGGCCAAGGAACTCGAATCTGAGGTCGTTTTTACCAGGCGACTCTTTCTAATCGTGGAATGTACTCCACATGATTAAGGTGTTAATAAATATAATGATTTAACTACAGTATTATGCTGTTAATTTTTAATTTCTGAAATAATTATCGCGGGCGAAGCCGCGGGCACCTGCTAGTATGGCTGTAACTTGGTCAGTTTTGAATTTTTCAGTATTTCAATAAGGCACATTTCAAGCTGAATAATTAGTGTAAAATCACAGTGTAATCTTACAATTGAGTAAGTAGATTAAGAACAAGTAACTTTCTATCACTTAGTGACTTAGAAATATTTTGTCTCGGTTAACTTCTATTTGCAGTCTTTAGACTGCACCAAAAAATAAATGCTATATAGAAAGAGCTGGGTTGCAGTAACACTCATTACGGACAACACTCCTCCCAACAAACAATTTTTTACAATGTTTTTCATTTTGACAGAAGTCTATTCAAATTTAACAGCTACTTGAATTTTTATAACATGCTCCATTCATATGGGAATCCGAAGCTATTAAAACACGCAGAAAAAAAATTAATTAGAAATCCAGAACCTAGGTAACACTCTTTACCATGAATAAAAATACTCACCATGATTTTGACTTCTTGCCGTCCTTCCTCCTCGATATCTGCTGGGAAATTGGTCGTAAGGGAAAAAGATGAAACAATATTTCATCCGTTCTATATCACTCTCTCCTCCACCCCTTATTTCATCTTTGGAGGAGTCCTATACTAGGTGTCACTCCTCACAGCCTTTTTTCACTTTTATTGAGACAACGATTGAAATGAACTTCCTGACTCGGATTTTCTTTTTTAATTCTGAAACCCCCTATAGATAGTTTCATTTGGATGTTGAGCTAACGTTCATCCGCGAATGATGATTCATTTTGGGCCTTTTCATGTCAAAAAGCGAAATGTTGGATGCAGAATATGAGGTGAGACAGTCACACTCCTTACTTTTCCCCACGTTTTTTGACATAAACATGAATCTTACATTCCATGATATATACAGTACATAGGAATTATTTGGGGTGGCGCAGAAACTTGCATAGGTTTGAAGTGAAATAAATAAATTTAAAAAAAATTTAAAAAAATAAATTGCTTGATATCTCAACTAGAAATAACTTTTTGGGGCCTTAGACACCACTACGGCAATTTTTTAGAGAATGACCCAGGACAAAACTAATAACATTAAAGTAATTAGAGGTAAGTACATGCGTTTCGTTGAGATTTCACTGCCAACTTTGACTTCTTCGATGAGTCTTGAAAATAATTAGTAGATACTTACCATGTTTATGAGTTGTATTCAAATCGGTCTCAGTATGCTCATCATATTGAGTTCACTCAATGTAAACGGGGATTCAAAACAGGCGAGTTCGCAGTGCCAAGATCATTACGGCTAGAAAGTTGGTTCGAATCAACATTGTTTGTCTTCAGTACGTTTTACAATAGGCTGCAAGAAGGATGGGCCGAATATAGAATTTTACAGAATACTGCGCATGCTCGTCTAGTCATCGCATGCGTACACAAGATAGCATATAACTAAACATCCCTGAAAGTGGTTTTATTTTTAAGAAATATACTATCTGTGCAAATTCTGTAATCCCCCATTATAATTATCATGAATTAGCTTTCTGAAAACCAGGTATTTTTATTGCCAGCTTAAATAAAAATTCCCATCGCTTGTATTTACATTTATTGTAGGAAACATTTATCCATTTCGAACTTTCAGGTCTTAGTTAGGTAGGCCTATTAATAACAACATTGGATATTAATATAGGGAATGTTTCCTTAAAACTCAATTTGGGGACCCATAGAAGTAAGAATTTAAGGTCTGTTTATTTATGATATATCGCAGGTTGATCCTGTGGTCTTCCTCCTTGGTTACTACTCTTCGTCGTTCCGGCGTAAACGCAGGGAGGAAAGAAGTACAGTCGGTCAAATAAAAAACGTCGGGCGGTATTTCATAAAGTATCACGAACGAGCATATGCGCAGGCCCGACGAGAGGGAAGGGCAGCCGGGGCTGCAGCCGGGCTCTCAATAAGAAGAGATTTAAGAAACGATAGGTGTGCCCAAATAAGAGATGTAATGAATTCAACGCGATCGATAAGAACAATTAAAAAAGATGCTGCAGTAGGCAAAGTTTGGATTGAGAAACTGAAATCTAATGCAGAAAAAGAGTTAACTACAAGAAGTAAAATTGTGGAAAGAGCTACAGAATTCTATAAAAATCTTTACACAAGCACTACAAATAACAGAAGAAACAAACTTGTACAATATATAGACAACCTAAAGAATAAAGACGAAGCAGTCCCCTCAATTTTACGGTCAGAAGTTGAAGCTGCACTACAAAGCCTGAAGCGAGGGAAATGTCCAGATGAGGACGGTATTATAAATGAATATCTCAAAGTAGATTCAGAAGAACTACAAAAATATCTGGTCCTTCTATTCAATAAAATACTAACGACTGAACAACTTCCCAAACAGTGGATAACAAATACGATCATTCTTCTTCATAAAAAAGGACCTAAAGAAGACATAAATAATTATCGACCAATTAGTCTTATGGCAAATATATACAAACTCTTCTCAACAATACTCACCAAGAGAATAAGTGCAATAATAGAAGGCAATCAACCTAATGAACAAGCTGGCTTCCGACGAAGATTTTCAACAGTAGACCATCTACAGGTGCTGACCCAACTAATAGAGAAAGCAAATGAATTTAACTTGAAACTATACATAATATTTGTGGATTTTGCTAAAGCATTTGATTCCGTAGAACAGCTATCGATTCTTCAAGTACTTAATCGACAAGGAGTTCATGCAAAGTATATTAGACTACTGGGTAAGCTATATCTTGACAACAGAGCGAAAGTAAAAACAGACAGAACATGAGAGGATATATTACTGCAGAGGGGAGTCAGACAAGGTGACCCCATCTCTCCAAAACTATTCATAGCTCTACTGGAAGAAGTTTTCTGCATAATGCCGGACGAATACGGAATAAATATTAATGGGAAAAAACTCTTTAATCTCAGATTTGCAGACGATATTGTACTCATAACAGACTCACACGAGGAAGCCAAAGTCATGCTAACAAATTTATGCAAATCCAGCAAAGAAGTCGGCCTTAGTATCAATGTCGAAAAAACCAAAGTAATGACAAACTACACAGAAGAACCAATCAAAATTAACGATGACACAATAGAATATCGTTTGACAGTAAAATTATTTATTTATTTATTGAATATACAATTACTTAAACCCTATTCCACCCGGAGGTATATTAGGGTTATAGTTACAAGACAATATATTTGCAATATTACTACTTCTTATCCATAGGCTGGATGCAAGCCTTACTACTCTAAGAAAACAAGATAACTAATATATTATATTATAAAAGAAAACTATAACATCTTAAAAATAGAACACAAAAACTTTTGGAATTCTCTATAACAGCATTTTTTCCTAAAAATATCAAAGAGTGGTCTATCTAATTTCTTTTTACAATAATCTAAGTGTGCAAATATTCTTCTTTTATGCTCTAGGACTGGGCAATGAAAAATTAAATGTTCAACAGTTTGTTGTTCAGTACATATACATTAATAACCGTTCTGTCTTTGGATCATGAAACGTTGAAAGTAAAAACCAAATTTGCCATGCCCAGACAGAAACTGAGTGAATATGAAGTCCGGTTTTACACTCGTACAGCGTAGGCGACACTCAACTGTTGGAAAGAAGATTTCTCTCGTAGTGGTCCCTTTGGAGCTGGACACCCAATGCTCATTCCAAGCAGTCCTAATATAATCTCTAAGTTTATTCTTAGCATAAGATAGGGGACACAATTTGTAGCTAAAATTTATATTCGAGGTCGCAGCATTTTTTGCCAATTCATCAGCTCTTTCGTTCCCTAATGTGCCCATATGGCCTCGTACCCAGGATAAACAAATGTGTTTCTCGTATGATATTATCTTAGTTCTAATTTCTGCTGCCAAGGCATTTAAATTGAACTTGTTGTTTATAGCAGTAAGTGCAGTTTGTGAGTCACTGAAAATGCAACAGTCAGAATTTTGAGATTTAGACCATAAGACAGCCTCCTTTATAGCAAAGAGCTCTGCTTGTACAATTGAGCACTCTGTAGAGAGTCTGGCCATTTGTGAATACATTTCCCTACCACAACAGAACACCACGAAAGCACAACCGATTTTATCCACCATTCCTTCTCTGCAGAATTTTGAGCCGTCTGTAAAAATCTCCAGATTGTGATTCCTGGTACATCCATTGTTATTAACAAAATTATTGAAGTAAGCAGGATGTCCGGCAGTAGTAATAAAATTCAAAAAGAAGTTTGACAATAAAATTAAAAAAGAAGTTTCAAGAAGAATCTCTTTAGCATGGAACAAATTTTGGAACTTAAAATTCATCCTATTAGACAAATCCTTAAGCATGAAGATAAAAAAGGGATGTGATGGACACTTGCATTCTACCAGTTATGACTTATGGATCCCAAACATGGACATTAACTAAAAAAGAGAAAAACATGCTACAGATTTGCCAGAGGAAGCTGGAGAGGAAGCTGCTAAACATCACATTGAAAGATCGAATAAGAAATGAAGACATTAGGAAAGCGACATCTATAAAGGATGTGATGGTTACTGCTTCCAGATTAAAATGGATGTGGGCAGGGCATGTCATGAGAATGAACCCGGAGAGATGGGCACATGCGATGACAGTGTGGGAGCCCAGAACTGGGAAAAGAAGTGTTGGAAGGCAGAAATCGCGATGGGAGGACGAGTTTAAGAATATTCTGGAGAACTTGTGGTCTAGGAGTGCCAGAGACAGAAAGAAGTGGAAAACTCTTGACAATTAGTACTAAAACTATAGTCAGTTAACTTATATTAATTTTAGCGTTCTCAGGTGAGGCTAGCCTGAAACGTTCTTATTTAACGAGTCAGCCACCCTGGTATGCCAGGAGGCCCTTGCCCGCTATGGGATGCTTGTGGGCTAATTCTTAATTCTTAATTTTAATCCCATTTTTAAAAGTAGGCTATATGTAGGCCTATATTCTTAATACTTTTTTTTAATTTGACAGAAACACAGTATTCAATTGGAAAAAATATTAAAACCGGAGTTTTACTTCTTCACTTTCCACCAGTGGTCCGCGGACCATAGGTTGAGAAACGCTGCTCTAGCTCCAACGTTGCCTTATGTCACGGATTAATGTGGTCCATGTAATAATTTTTGTTTTTTAATTTGCACGAAAATCGCAGTTTTATTGGGTGGGGGAGAAACTTAAAGGAAAAAATTATTCCTTGTTATTTCCTTTGTTGATTTGAAAAGAAATTACAAAACGAGTTTCTCCAAACGCAGTATTTGCTCTTTATTCGTACGCAGTGTTAAATCTTTAGGTCGATGCAAAGAAAATTAAGGTTTGCTAACATATAATTAAATATGATCAACATATAAGTTGAAACTAATTTATATTCTGTGTAAGATTTTCCTGTTTGGGATGTGAAATAGGATAGCAGTAATAAAATACTGGTGCGGTAAACCCTGTCAGCGCTTTAGAGCAAGTAATCTTATTAATAATGGGGCTAAGCTGCAATAAGTGCAAGAACTAGGGTCAGGCATATTAAAGGATCAACTCGGATCGTCGTTACCGCGCGGGTTGAGAATGGGTATAGGTATGGGGAAGTTGGTGCGGAAATATTTCCCAGACTTGATATACGTTCTGTATTGTTCAGTTCGCTTCCTTCTAATAAAGCAAATAAACTGGAGACCGATATTGCTAGCACAATTAATAAAAGTGTAATTAAAGGTTACTTTTGTAATAAACAGTTTTCAGTTACAGTAGGTAGGCCTACAAATAATAAATAATATTAAAACTTTATTGAAGTGAAACTTCTTTAGCCGCGGTAGGGGAAAATCGAGAGCTTGCGTTAGGGTTCGAACAAGACGCAGCTTGGTTGGTCCCCTTCCTGGTCGCTACGCTGTTGAGCCAGGCGCCGGGCATGAAGCGTGTGTGCGCAAGACGCAGCGTGGTCGTTAGCTGGCAGGTCGCATGTTATGGATTAAGTTTCGGAATTATCTCCATTTTATTTTTATTTCTTTGTTATTTCTTTGTTATTATCTTTTCATTCATAAGGTTTTGAAGACACAGATGACAATGGGAATGAGTTTATGAATTCAAAATCATTACAGGAAGCTAAATCACATAAGTCACATTAGTTAAATGTCACAAGAGTATTTCACTGTCTCACAGAGTTTCTAAATTATAGTAAATTTAATGCTCCACAGCTTTTGTTCTAAAAGTTTTTATTATAAAACCAATACTTTGGGTGCTAGGACAGAAAGTTCGCCAAAAAAAATGGAGTAAAAACTTTTTTCGGCAAAAAAATAGTTTTTGTGGCAGGGAGTATTTTTTTAACGGTTTGAGATGGAGAACCAATGTATGGTTAGAAACATTATTATTATTATTATTATTATTATTATTATTATTATTATTATTATTATTATTATTATTATTAATATTATTATTATTATTATTATTATTATTATTATTATTATTGTTGTTGTTTTCTTGAGTTTGTGCGACCGTTGTATTCAATCTTCAGAGCACAAGAAGACAATAAAACGAACACACATAACCCCCGCAACACGAAAATTAACATAATATAAAATTATTAGGTTACTATAAATTATACAAAAATACTGAATATAAACAAGTCAGTAACTGTAGCCATGACTGATCTCTACAACCCCTTCATTGAGTAGTAACAGTATTTATTTTGGTGGTCTGAGCTTATTACAAAGGATGTATCTTATAAACAGTCCATTGTTTGTGGAGCGATTGCAAAATGCACACGTGGAACGCCTGAATCTAGACTACACGCTAGCGGCCGGTCGCATGAAAAAAAGAGGGCTAGCATTCTACCAGCAAACTGCGGCCTGACCAGATGGCTGGCAAGAGACCATCCAAGCTGCGTCTTGTTCACCCTCGTAAGAAGACATGACTTCATTCTTCCAGCTGCCTGCGCCATGCGACCATCCCGGTTCCGTCTTGCGCGTACCCTTACGCTCAAATCGTCACGAAATCAGTGAGGTGTGACGGAACAGACTGCACAGTAAACAACCAACTCAATGATTAGGCTTATCCAAAATTAAAAAAAATAAAAAAACTCAAAATAAAAAAATCCAAAATTTAAAAAATCTAAAAATTTAAAATAAAAAAAATCGAAAATTAAAAAAACCGAAAATCTAAAATTTAAAAATAAAAAATCCAAGATTCCAAAATTAAAAATTTAAAGAATGCTCTGTTTTTGGCAACTTGTTTAAAGCAAGCAGTGCCTTTTTATTCAATAAAATGTAAAATGTAATAATTTTTACCCTTTAAATAATATATTCATATTTCTATATCCATATTGCTAAGTTGGCAATGCATCAGATTATTTTGGTTTCTTCTTTCCTTCTGACTCCACTTACGAAAATTACTCTTACAATACTCATAATGCTCATCTGAATAAGCTGTGGGTACTATAATAATGCTCTTTTCTTTGATTGAAAACTTTTCGATTTTAACTGATTTACCTAGGTAAGTTATATTGGTGTAGTTCTGTTCCGATGCCCTTTATTTATGTATTTATTTATTTATTTATTTGTATTTTGCGAAGTAGGATTTCCCATCATATGAACTATTTATATTGGTTCATATATATTTTATCTTAGCTGTGACTAATCTTTTCTTCATAATGATTATTATTTCCGATGTTCATTGCCCCCAAGCATTTTGATTGCTCTCGAGGACAGCCAAATGTTGTATTCTAAAGTTGAACAGAACGTTTCATTTCTATATCTCGATTCAAAGCAACATGTGCGATTCATTCAGAGAACAGCGATTATTGTCAACTATGAAGGCGAAATCAGTGATCAACCTACACTGTGAGTAGTCTATATTTAATTTTAAACACTCCTTGCTTATTTAGGTGCCAGCATTAATATATTCGCTGACGGATTGTTTACAGCTTGAAGGTGGTTCTGCTGTGCTATCTTATTGTAAAGCTATAACTATATGTTCAGTGAATCATATACAAACAACATTAATTGCCAGTGTATATTTTAAAGCATTAAAGCATTAAAAAAATGATATTTAACTCTATGTGGTGAATCTAACTTCTTAGCTAATATTCAGTTCTTTTGATTTTGTCAAAAAGAAGGAATTTCCGCACGGGTTAAGTATTTTATATGTGCTACATGTATTGCTGTACATTTTTACAGCATACACGAATTTTCCACTCGTTCCATTTGAATCAATCGTGATCTCCTAAATATAAATCTTGGACGGCATGTCCTTGGGTAATCTATTGAGAATTAAAAATGTTTGGGCTTTATTTTTTATACCAAACATTTTATACGTTTTTTCAAAGTCAGTATTCGAATTTTCGATTCGGGAAACTCTCGAAGCAAACTGCACACATATTTGTTACCCTCGCGAATTGACCTTCAGAATGTGACCAGTTAGTTTCTACTGCCAGTGTATAAACGTTCTGGTTATCTCTAGGGCCCGGATTTTTATGTAATATCAAAGTGCGAAATATGTACACAAAAATTCAGTAAATATCAGGGAAATATGTAACAAAATATGTAAAAATCACAAAATATGTAGGCCTAGTTTAAAATAAATACTTTTAATGCAATAAATATACGAAAATGTTTACAAAAGCTTCTATACACTACCTCTAATTTTGACTGTGAGTTTAACCTAAATGATTTACCAAATTAAAGTCATAGTAAAAAAATGCTTAAGATATTTTTTAAAAACCTAATGCACTTAAGGTTGTGGAGAAATATGTAGGCCTATTGTAGCAAAACATTTTGTCCTCGTGCTCTGAAAATTCACTTTTTGAACCCGATTGTCCCATTTGAGTTAAGAGTAGACACACGATATTTATTATTTATATGCAATGCACTATGTAAATATAAAGAAGATTAGATAATTATTTTATTAGTCACTGAAAAATAAAATAAAATAATATAAAATTTTCATTTTTTACGATTTCCTAGATTTTATGTACAAAAATGTAACACTCGTTACATAATATGTAAAATATGTAGGATTTTACTATGAATATGTAAAAATATGTAAAATGAAACCAAACTGTAACTGCTCAAATATCAAAAATTTTTCATTTTTAGTAGTCTGCAGGTAAGGGAATAGAATATGTAATTACATAAGAATCCGGGCCCTAGTTATTACAGATCAATCAGCTCGTTAAAGTTGCACGAAATCTGGTGTAAAGTCTTTCTCTAATCAGAAAACCTTGACTTTTAAAAACGGTTTTCTTATTTTAAGTATTATTGAGAAGTATAGAGCTACAAGCAAAATGCTGTCAGGAATAACTGAATGGCGTGTTGCTTGCATAGAAACAATGTAATTGTGCGACATAAGCGCGACTTAGATGCTTCCTCCGTACCTCTGTCGTAACAGGAATCCTTCCCCACTCCGACTGTCATACAGATAGCACTTGTCACACATTCGCTTCCTTTGGATGTTACGTTTCATATTAAAGGTATCATAACAGTTTGCGCTGGCCAGCTAGGGTTGTGCAAACAGGTCATATTAAAGCTGAAGAATCAATCTTCACCACTAAACTGATGGAAAATTGGAGGACTATACGAATTATTTCGGGAACCAGTTTAAGTAGTAATCTCTATATATATATATATATATATATAAGAGGCTTTGTCCTGACTGACTGAATGAATGACTGACTGACAGACTGACAGAGAATCAACTATAGTAGGTAGAGACTTGGAATTTTGACAGTAGGCCTACCTTCGTTTCATAATGTAGGTTGTCACTAAGAAAGGATTTTGAAAAATTTTGATTTTAAATGCCAAAAATTATATATTTTTGAGAATACTTAATCCCTTTTGACACGGAATTATCAAAACAAAACCACAGAACATATTGTTGCCAGTGGTATCAGATGGGTTTGGAATTAAATGAAATGGAAGTTTGACAAATTAGAGAAGGTATCAATATAATTCATGTTATAAATAAATATTAAAGAATAAAATCCACGAAAATAATGCAGCCACATAACTTTCTCTAGACTAACGGGGCTGTATGGTAATATGAGAGTGAGAAATACAATTTTCTGTCAAGACAATACAATCTTATGTAACCGGAATTTCTTTTTCTTTTTATTTGCACTCCTCCCAGGCATGGTGTGTAGAAGCAATGGAATGCAACATTCGACATCCTCTATGAGCCATAAAAAGCTATCTAGCGTTTTCTGAGGGAATAGTTTGAGTGTGATAAGACGTTCTTCCTATTTCAAGTTATAAATACCTATATTAGGACCTAGAATTAAAAAATCTATAGTCCTTCATAAGTTAATTTCCAATTACAAAATAAAAAACCCGGGCGACGCCGGGCCTTTTAAGCTAGTATATTATAATCTTATTTACTTACTTAATGGCAATAAACAAAATTCCTAAGCAAGCTAAAGGAATATTATCTATTCTATGGAACCTGGAGGTTCATTGCCGCGCTTACCTGTGCCCTCTGTTCAAACCATCCCTCGCAACCATCCCTCGCAACCATCCCTCGCAATTCTTACATCCCCAAATCTATCCTAATATTGTCCTCCCACCTACGTTTAGGTCTTCCAAGTGGTATTTTCCCTTTGGGTCTCCCAGTCAATATTTTTAAGATATGTCTGTTCTCCCCCATGCGCGCCATATATCCAACCCATTTCATTCTCCGTGATTTCATTACCTTTACTATAGTCTATCCGGTAACGAGAACATGTTATGAAGCTCGTCGTTATGGAGTTTTCTCCAGTCCTCATTATCATCTCTCTTAGTCCCAAATATTTTCCTAAGCACCCGGTTTTCGAACACTCTCAGATTATGTTCTTGCCGAAGAGTAAGCGACCATGTCTCACATGAATAGATTACAACCGGCAGGATAATTGTCTTATACATTTTTATTTTTAGATTTCTGGACAGGAGGCGAGAAGATAAGAGTTTCTAAAATGCATGTAAACAAGCATTTTATAATTTGAGTCTATACTTAACTTCTACCTTGATATTCTTTGCATCTGTGATTATTACCTCTAGATATTTGAATTTCTCCACTTGTTCGAATGATTTACCGGTAAAAGAGATATTTTATTTTTCGATTAGGTATATTTGAAAAAAGATTCCGTAAGCCCATAGGGCGACTTTATAAGCCCTATGAGCAAATTGAAATCATTTTACCATGTGTATCATATGCTATTTTTTACACAGCCGTTAATATTTGTGAAAGAGGCGGTGAAAGTTTCGTGCTGTATTAATTCACGTTTTCTCTAAGGAAATTTATTGGAAAATACCGTCTTACTCATTATGCCTTTTGTTATAGGAATAATGACAATGCATCCAGAATCTGAACGGAATAAGTAACAGTATCCTATTTATTGTGAATTATACTACTTATTGTGAAGACTAACCTTAATCCTTTGTACTGCAATGCCCTGCGCCTGCTGCAGCTAACTGCTAAGTACCTGAGTGACCCTCAATTACATCTTTCTGAGCTTCTGTATATTGCTACAGAATTGATTTTTCTTTGGAAATATTCTTCGTTCTCAATATTTTAATATTTTAAGTAGTATTAGGTTTGTTCGCAAAGCAAATCCGTGACTGCTTGAGAATTGGTTTTACTGCGCATGTCCAGTCTGTTAATTACCCGTGATTTGCACTTTGCGAACGGTTAGAAGAATTTGGAATCGATAGTTTCTGCGTTTAATCGATATGATATGCAAATAAAATATATATTTCCCTTTGACATGTTATAAATGCAATATACATCGACAATATAATCTATATTTTGGGAAACTTTTAATTATCTTCCATTATTCATACATATACGTAGCCTATGTTTATAAATCTGGCGCAATGTTATAGGAGGGAGGAGTCAGGCGCGTGAAAATAGGTTACTGCGCATGTCTCTGATAACAATTCATGCTAGAGCCTGCAAACTTTTCTTATAGTACAGAAACTGTCCGTGAGAGCTTTGCGAACAGAAGATTGAAATCAGAATCACGGATTTTCGCTTTGCGAACGCGTGTGGAGAAAGAGCGCATGCGCGAACGATAAGTTCCTGGTTTCTGACTGCTTTGCGAACAAACCTATTGACTTTAATATTACATTTATTCTAATTAGTCAATGTCGACAATATTAATTAATTTCAAATAGTATTTTTCATGTGACTGAAACCGAAGTTTGTGAGAATGGAGTGACATAAAAATATTATAACACTAATGCGATAATGTTCCAATTTTTACTTCTTGTGATTTGTGTTAAATTGTAGTTTTAATCCAACCTGTCTAGAAGTAAACACAACTAGTGTCTTTGCGTCATTAAGGAAATAATTAATTAATTGAGGAAGTAATTAATAAGAAATTCAATGCTAAAGTCTTTAAGAATATACTAGTAGGCTTAACTATAGTTTTATGGATTGCAAGATCTTGAGTTTAATGCATGTGATGAAATAACAGACACAAAAGTTTCTAAATGTAAGGTTTTCAGATTTCCAGAATCATGATGATATACTTAATAGTTATTCTTAAGAAATGTAACCGTTCCTTCTGCTTTTCATTCTGCATGTATTAGATATGACCACTTGCATAGGTAAGCTTAAATTGGTTATTATTTAGGGTTTCGGATCCACAGTCTTGGGTGAAATCTCAGATATCTCATTAGATTTTTCTGTGGTACGGAGGTCTAGAACGGGATGCACTATCTTGACGAGATTTTTAGTAAAAGAAAGTATCGACTCCGGCGAAGAAACTATCATTCCATCAATAATCGCCGTGGGATTAGGCATGCTGACCATATGCTGCTAAACCTGTCACCTACGAATGAATTCGAGAGACTCAGTCAGGTGGTGATCGGATAGTAAGCCCATTCCTTCAGTGGGATGAAAAATAATATACAATAATATGACGTGTTCTTCCAATCAAGGTTATTTTTTCACCTTATCACATTTTTTATTTCCGTCTTTCCTTCTAGATTTTTGTAATATTTATTACTATTAAGATGCCCTTGTCACTACTGTCATTATTTGTTAACGATTATGATAATCTTGTTAGCAGTAAGCGATTCGGGTTCATTTTGTTCATTATAAAGTACTGGACAGGGCTAGCTGGGTTTGTCCCTTATCGAAACTGGTCATCATCCTTTGTCTACAATAAATAATTGCTTATAGAAATTTAAAAAAATGCTATATTCACAAAGTGACTCCAAAAAATACACTTTAGAATTAGAGAACATTCTTATTGCATTTACTTTCAGAATAAAGCGTTATGGGAAGAGCTCTTCTTCACGTCTTCACGATAGTAGCCTATGTACCAATAGAATTATGGTGTGTTTACTGTTTTGAAATCCCAATCGTGAAGAAAGTTTTAGTTCCAGAAACTGCTTCATGTAGATGATCAATAATCTATGTATCTTTATGGTTCAATGTATCAACTTCTCTGCTATGCAAATTGATGTTGTGATTCTCTTAACATTTACTGCTCTTAAAAGTTAGTGCTTAATTCCTATAGTGTCATTTAATCTGTCTGAAGAATTTGATCAATTGAAAAATCCTAACGACCAGGGCCAAACCAGCGATCTTTGGATTTATAGCGCATTGCCTCAAGAAGTGTCCCATTACAGGTTCATGAACTGCTTGTTTTATTTTCAAAACTGTACAGCAAGTTTTAATTGCAATTAAATTGAAAAATAAAGATTCTGATTCCAGTTTAGTGATAACACCGAAGCTTAAATAGAAATACGAGGCGAAGCACAAAAAATATCAGCAATGCATTGCCTTCTAATGTAAAACAGTTATTTGAGAATATTTTAGCCTATGATTTACCGCGCAATGCATTGCCTTCTGATGTAATTGAGAATATTTTATATAGACTGTGATTTACCGCGAGCTCCATAAAGTATTGCAATCTTTAGGCCTATATATGTACGTGAAAAACACAATTTGTACAATTAATTGTCAATCTCATGTTACATCTGACTGTTAAGAAATCAAACATTCACTTGTTCAAATTGCAAATAATTTCCATACACTTAAGTGTTCTACGTATTGAACTTTATATTGATCTCACAACATAGTAGTACACAAATTTATAAAAAAATGTTGTAGTGTATATTCGAAATGGGTCTGGTAAGTAAGCAAGTAATAAAGAAAAAAAGAAATATACTAGAAGGTTTCAACAATAGGCCTATGTACAATGGTTGTTCTTCTATAACAGGGGAACAACAAGGTAATTGATGTGCTGGGTTCTATGATAGTAGCGACCATTTTCTAAGCTAAATTTAGTTTAATGTCAATGTTTGTATATAAATCTCCACTTTTTTACTAATTGTTTAATTATTCGAGCTTCATTACTAATCATTGGGGGATTTTAAAAGTTACCTAAAATGCAATAATATCTAAACATTATATGTCCATTCTAACATAAAATCTAATTTTTGTGAGTGTGTCTCTCTGCGCTTCCAATAAAAAACAACTCAGAAATACAGCCGTTTCGAAATTTTTCAGTTCTTCAAGATGGTGGACGTTTTAATAGCTTTCGATAAGGACCGGAGTATGTTTCTTGCAGGTATTCAACTTTACTGTGGCCAAATAGTCCGTAAAATCGAATTCCGGGACCACTTAAAAATACCTCTTTTATTTATAAAGTCTCAGATTAGTATTTTTAGAATTTCTTGCAGTAATCTAGAGAATGCAACTACGTTCATAATTATAACAATTACTTTTATTTATAATAATTACGATGTAAAGTTATTTAGAATTACTTACATTTAAATTTACAATAACGATTGACCGTTATTATGTAGAAATAAGATGTTCTGATTTTACAAATTTTTCTTTTGACTAATCCTTGTCCTCGAATTAGAATATTTTACTTATATAAGTAAATGTTTTCAATGTTTGTGTATTGTTTGAGGTTATCGTTAATTTTTTTATGTTTCACTGAGAGATTATCAAGTAATTCTACAGTAATGCAACAATAGAGTTCTAGTAATTAATTATTGATACATTTCATCTTGATTCTTTGAGGGTAATATTAGATGTATCAAAGAGGTTTTTAGTCTTATACCCTCAAAATAAAATACTAAGACGTATGAACAACACAGGAAAGTGGGGACAGCCTTTTACAATATAACTTGTTATACTTATAATTTGTAAATTATCAATCAATAATTTATTAGTTGATTCTTACATAGTATGATATATGGTGACTTGTAATTAAAGCTAGTAAGATAAAATTCTAAGATTAATATTGGATTGGCTATACATAAAACATCTATATCATGTGAGAATATTCCAATGATAGTCAGTAAGAATACATTGGCAATATGTAATAATATAGTCAAGAGTTAAATATTTTGATCAACTTATATATTTAAGCGATTACATATGTGCATAGTCCATATAGTTGAATTAATACATGAGTATCAATATATAGGATCAACTTTGGATTGTTATAGCTGTTACAATTTGAGATATAATGGTTAATAAAGATAAGTAGCAAGAGTAATTCTTGCATGTCATAATGTTAAAATGTCACATTTAAAATTAAAATTATAAAAGTCTTGAAATTGTGATTAAAAGAAGAGCTTACAAGCATATACTTGTGCGTAACTATTATAATTATATATTCTATGTTTTTGTAATTAACACTTGAATGTCCAATATTCTCATAATTATTGTTCATATATATATAATATAAAAGCTTGATGCTTCGTGATGATAGATTATTATAAGGTTGTTAAGGTTGTCCTCATTAAAATTGTGTTGTAGATGGTAGTTGTTTTTCTTAGTAGTCAGATATGTACATTTCGGTACAGTATATGTACCATCTTCAGTCTAAAAAAGAGTAAATGAAAGAAAATTAATGAAACAATATGAGTATGTTAGTTGATGGATCAGAGAATATTTTAAAAAAAGATTAGATAATGTTATGTTTATTAGTTAAACTAACCTCGTAAGCTTAGTAGCTATCTGATGGAAGTTGGACTAGTACTACAGTGATTGTGTTGATGTGGGTGTATTTATAGTTTCAGGGTGAGTTCGAAAAGTGGGTTGTATTCAATAGGGTTATCATTAAGAATTATGTCTTTGTTCTTGTAGATTTCTAATGCTTCTAGGGTGTTGAGTCTATTACTTTTCTTTTCTTTGTGGGCTATTGTGAGTGTGTTTTCAATATTTTCAAATCTGTGTTGTTCAGTGATTAGGTGTTTAGCATATGCTGATTTTAGTCTGTTGTGTTTGAAGTCCATTCTATGTTCTTTGAATCTAGTTTTGAATTTCCTTCCGGTTTGTCCTACGTATATTTTATTACAGTCTACACATTTTAATTTATAAACTCCATTATTATCTAAACTATCTGTCTGGTTGTTATTTGTGTTGTAAAGTTTATCTTTAATATGATTGGTGGTTTTGTATGCTATTTAAAAATTGTTACGTTCTAGAATTTTAGTGACTTTGTGTATTTTCCCGTCTGTGAATGTAAATGTGGCGAAATTAGGTTTTGTATTATCCTTCTTAATAGGGCTTAATTGACTATAGGATTTTTCTTTGTTTTTAGCTTTTTTTGTTTGTTTATTAACTATTTTGTCTACTGTTTGAATGTTATATCCATTATTGATTGCAATTTGTGATATTATTTTGTATTCTTTGTTGTAAGTTTTGGGGTCTAGTGGGAGCTTACGAGGTTAGTTTAACTAATAAACATAATATTATCTAATCTTTTTTAAAAATAGCCTATTCTCTGATCCATCAACTAAAATACTCATATTGTTTCATTAATTTTCTTTCATTTACTCTTTTTTAGACTGAAGATGGTACATATACTGTACCGAAATGTACATATCTGACTACTAAGAAAAACAACTACCATCTACAACACAATTTTAATGAGGACAACCTTAACAACCTTATAATAATCTATCATCACGAAGCATCAAGCTTTTATATTATATATATATATGAACAATAATTATGAGAATATTGGACATTCAAGTGTTAATTACAAAAACATAGAATATATAATTATAATAGTTACGCACAAGTATATGCTTGTAAGCTCTTCTTTTAATCACAATTTCAAGACTTTTATAATTTTAATTTTAAATGTGACATTTTAACATTATGACATGCAAGAATTACTCTTGCTACTTAACCATTATATCTCAAATTGTAACAGCTATAACAATCCAAAGTTGATCCTATATATTGATACTCATGTATTAATTCAACTATATGGACTATGCACATATGTAATCGCTTAAATATATAAGTTGATCAAAATTTTTAACCCTTGACTATATTATTACATATTGCCAATGTATTCTTACTGACTATCACTGGAATATTCTCACAGGATATAGATGTTTTATGTATAGCCAATCCAATATTAATCTTAGAATTTTATCTTACTAGCTTTAATTAAAAGTCACCATATATCATACTATGTAAGAATCAACGAATAAATTATTGATTTATAATTTACAAATTATGATTATAACAAGTTATATTGTAAAAGGTTGTCCCCACTTTCCTTTGTTGTTCATACGTCTTAGTATTTTATTTTGAGGGTATAAGACTAAAAACCTCTTTGATACATCTTCTAGTAATTAACCCTTATAGGCTACTAGCATGTGCCCGCGGCTTCGCCTGCGATAATTATATAAAAAATTAAAAATTAAGAGCATAATAGTTAAATCATCATATTTATTAACACCTAAATCACATGCACTACATATCACGATTAGATAGCGTCGTCTAATAAAGGCGACCTCAGATTCGAGTTAATTGGTCCAGAAAACCCCTGTATAGTGAGTTTCGTCCAAATCGAACGATGTTTGACCATATTTAAGCCTATACTGATTGTCCCTCTTCCATGTAGGTTGAAAATGTCATGTTTACGGGCCTTGACATTCTAAACAAATGAATCGTCCAGGGCGGGCTTACGAAATGAAGCGATTCTTTTATTTCCAAATCATGACAAAAGTAGACAAAGCCTTCTGCAATTGAAATGTATTACTGAAAACTGATGCTTGGATAGCGAAAAAAAAATCACGTTTTCTGCCCGTTTTTCACTCATAACTCGCGAAGGAAAGCTAAAATTAAAATTCCGGCTTCGAGGTGCACATTCCGACCCTTTAGTCCGCCTATGTATAAAATTTCAGATCTCTGCGTTCAGTAGATTTCGCTGGGCATCGCGGACAGACAGACAGACGGAGGACACACAGACGGAGGACAGACAGACGGAGGACAGACACTTCCTTTTATTAATATAGATATGCGAATTCATTTGTGAACCATTGAAACCCCCATATTAACAGGAACTAACACAGGTGTAACGCCTGATGAGTGTGACTAGACTTCCCGCGTTACTCCTGTGCCCAAGTAGTTACCGCGAAATCGTCTGCAGGCTGACTGCTTGAAATTAACAGTAGGGGAGGATCTCCAATGTGACTGACACTAGAGCTATTTGCCAATTTAAAATATTGCATACAAATTAAAATCATTAATCAAATAACAAACCTTTTATCTTTAATTTTAAGTAATTAATCTATTAATATATATTAATAAAAGGAAGTGTTTGTACTTCATGGTTTGTAAGTTAAGTAAGTTAACCATGAAGTGTTTGTAAGTTAAGAAGTACTTTTCACTTGACATATACCATTGATTAACATTTTTTCTACGTAACCTTTTATTTGATTTTTGTCGAAGAGATTATGTAATATGATTATTTACATATTGTTATTTGCTTGCTATATTGATAATTGATACCTTTCAGTGAACGTTCTGTTGGGTACATTACTTGGTTTTACCAATTATTTTCTAGGTGAAGTTTCTCGTGTTCTCAAATGCTGTTTTAAATATTTCCAGTGTAATTCAATTAAAATTTTTAAAAGTACACCGGGAATTACAATTTATTATGTGTTATAAACGTTGTAATTACCACAAACTAAGCTTGGAACATAGTAACATAGTAAGCTGTTCTCAAATGCTGTTTTAGATATTTCCAGTGTAATTCAATTAAAATTTTTAAAAGTACACCGGGAATTACAATTTATTATGTGTTATAAACGTTGTAATTACCACAAACTAAGCTTGGAACATAGTAACGGATACAAATTCATAAACATGTTTCCTGCTGTAGCATATTGCTATTGTAAATTAATCAATATCTTTCATAGTCTAGCTTTACTATATAAAAAGTTCGATATCAATAGGTCTACATCGGCTTTTCTTTACTCGAACACGTTCCGATATTAAAATTTCCATGTACCGCTACATACATAACATAGGGATTACTCATGTTCTACAAATTCGCCCATGACAATGATTCATTGTTTGATCATACGCCAGTGTTGAGTCTCTTTGGCTAGAACAAGGTCCTCATGGAATATGGGACATGGCTTCTACCATACGCTATAATAATGCAGGTCCTGGGGGCATCTGTGATGATCTGTAACAGGAAGGTAATGCGCAGCGGGGACATGTCCGCCCGTAGGGCTACATGTCCCAGCTAACCAAGCTAGTTGTGTGTCCCATGCAGCCGCAGCTCCGTCAAGCTCTTGGCGTCCTCAGAGAACAAGACGACCTGGCAAGGGGTTGGTAAACCTGTGGGAATTCACTAATACATACCTGCTAAGTAGAGAATTCCTGTTAGGTATTAATACATCTTTCGCATATAAAGACGAATAATTAAAACTGTAAAGGGATCAGTAGTAATACTTCGAGCAATATTACAAGAAGGGAATTATTACAATTATATAAGTAAATATTAAAATTATAGCCTACAATAAATCGTTTTATTGTGCGCATAAGAACACTAGAACTGAAAAATATGTTAGGCCTGTATAAATTAAATTGTAACGGTTCACGCACCTACTACTTGATTTTTTTAAATTAAGAGAATGATATAAGTATAGAATTTTCGTGTTCACCTGCCAGTTTCTCACTGCCTTATTCACACCAGAGTGGCTAGATCTAAATTACTGACAGTTCTTATTCTAAATATGTACACTCATGGGGACATTTTAAGAGTTAATATATTTGCTTAGCAATAAACGGTTAATTTATAAGACATTGGAAATTAAAAATTATATACATCTAGCATAATATTGATTACGAAAAGATTATTGTGAATTGCATTATTTCTAAGTTTTTTTCCCTGCAAAATTTTGAATAGGATGAATACGAATGATCCTACGTAGTCTATTCTATAGGTCTGTTCACTTTTTCACTGCTACTGATGTAAATTTGAATTCACCTAAAAAATTATATAAACAGCAAAATATAGGTTTAACATATGTTTTAGGTATTATGTGAGGATTATTGTCCACACGTTAGAATTTCTAAAGGTCACGGAAACCATCATTAACGGCCGTGGGTGTTGGCATGCTGACCACTTACCTCAAATCCTTCCATCTGCCTACGGTAGATGACGCAGCGGTCGGATGGTAGGCCTAGTTCCTCCAGGGATGTAGCGCCACGGAGTTTAGTTTTAGAATTTCTAGCTGTAGAAGGTATCTGATTTGTTTCAATTCTCCGTCATTGTTTTCAAACTTAGAGCCCACTGTCGAATTTAGTTAGTGACTGCTTATATTATATTAATATATAAATTACTAAAGGTTAATAAATGGAAATTTTGTTATCGTTTTTGTCAACTCATTTTTAAAAAAATTGGAAGTACTTTAAGTTGCTAGTGTACTTATATCTAACTTAAAATTTTTTAAACTTTTAGGGGAAAAAATTCTAATTTTAGAAATAACATGCGTCGATATTAAAATGGGAGACATAAAAATAATATTGCATTTTAAATTGTCGTTGCCCACAATTAAAAATGTAATACTGAGTTCAGTTTAGTGGTAAGCTATAACTTTCTTAGAAATTCTTAAACATAATTAACAATAAGTAGGAGCCTGATGTTTTGGTGAAATAAAAAGCCTGATTTCGGTGTTGACTTCCTCGTATTTCGGTGGATATTTCGCGAACTACTACATTGGTTACCAAAATTATAAGGTTATAATAACAGTATTTGAAATGAAAATAAAATTTAGTTTCGGTGGTTGAGAGATAAATAATTAATTATAGAAGTGGGATTTTGTTTTATTTTTTGGATCATTAGGTCTGTGTATGTAAATCTGTAATATTAAATTTTCATTTAATCGAAGTTCTATTGTTTGTATCACTTTGTCCTTTATCACTCTATTAATGATAAATTCTCATTTGAAAACAAAAGTGTCCACCACATTCTATTCTGTTGAATACTGCGTACCAATGATTTCTTCAATCGATCATAAGTATCTATAACTTCTCGGCAGTTATAGAGATAGCAGAGACAGCATAAAAGAGAACATGCTACTTAAAAGTTGTTAACCCTAATAATTAAAATTTTAAATCATACTATTTGCGTAGGCCTGCAGATACTTGGCCTGGAGGGGACATATTTTACGCTTATTTACATATTTCGTGAAATCCAACGAATTCCGCTATACTTTGTGGATGTAGGCTTAATTAGCTTAGTAGTTAAGTTAATTTGACAGCTTACTGATTGTTACTTGCTAATGCAACAATTAATTGTTAAAAAAATAATATTATGTAATTTTGATTTAAACGGTACCTAGGCATTTCTTCATAAGGCTACAACCAGTGTTTTACACTATTGCGTTTAGTGTTTCCCAGTCTGTTAAGCAGGGTTCGGAAAAACGAACGAGGAAAAAAAGTCCATAAATTCATAATCCCCCCTTTATCGATATTTCAGATAGAGTCGTAACATACATAAGTGTATATCTAGACATAACCTGGATTTCTCGACGTGATGTCCCGCATATTGAAATTTTATTTTTCTTCTTTCTATAAGCCAATACTAAACCACCTTATAACTTAGGTTGTCATAAGAAAGATGTTATGTATAAGTATATTTTCCTTCAGAATTGCCAAGGGATTTAAAAATGAACAATTGAAGCGTTTAATTTTATAAGGGTCTAAGTGCCAAAACCATAATTTTTCAGCTGATAATTTTAAATGGATCTATGTACCCAGACCAGTGCATTTCAGAAGGGTCCAAGGTCCATGGAAAGCCACGTTAGTAGCAATAAATTCCAAGATATCACGCTGGGTCTCTCTCTGGCATGTCTTTCTGTAGTTCTACATCTTGTTTTCTACACAATCATGATTTTGGCAGCTAGATCCTTATAAAAGTAAACGCTTCAATTATTGATTGTACTGTAGTATTTATTTTCATGGCACAGAAGATATTGATAAAGGTAAGATCAAATTTAGAAAGCTTCCCTCTGGGGGAACTTTATGAGCAGCATAAACTCGTGAAAGAAATAGAATAACTAACTATAATAAATCAAGCAAACAAGTACATTATTTGATAGCTATAAACTGACTCGTTACCAAAAAATTAAGACCTTACTTCACTGCTTTCTGCTACAGAATTTTTTTTACTTTTTATTTTAATTCTTCCAAGGTGGAACTCTCAACCAGTAGCATTTTAATATACTTTGAAAATAATCATGATATTTAAGTCTGTGTAATACGTAACCAGAATTAGGATAGCCTATCTGTAGAAGAATATCACAAAAATCTAGGCGTGCATAGCCGAGCTAAATTCTTGGTATCTGCAGTAGGAAGGTCAGCTCTGCGACATAACCAGGAAAAATACGCTGCGCTGGATAGGACTAATTTCTAATAGTCGCACATGAAACGAAGTACCAGCAGCCGGGCTCTTTGCAAAAGTTTGCAATGCTACATAGAGAAACAACACTCTTTGTGCGGCTGCAGCTCAGCTTCGGGGCCTCATGTATGTTTCATATTTGACCTGCTTCATGTACGTATATGTTCATTATCTCGGGACCTTTTTACAAATTCTCTCTTTGTGTTTTATTCAGCTTGAAATATTTAATAGTACCATTCCATTCATAATTTTAGCTTGCTATATTTTCTTCAACTAAAAGCCTCATAGGGTAAATTAAAGTTGTCAAGTGTAATGGTGATTGCGCCATAAAGAAGTGCTTAGCAACTACAGCTTATATTTTTTATGCAAGAATGATTGAAATTGAACTGTATACATTTATGGGTGCCTTCCTGTCTGACAATATTCAGTTAAATTCATTGATATATAATTAAGATCTCACAGTTTATTCTCACAGACCAAATACTTCATAGTCATCTACAGATTAATTAATACTATATTGTTACTCCTGTCTTGTTTTCTTCATGGCCGATAGTTCCGATGTAAGACCGACATATAGACTGAACAGGGAAGCAAACGAGCACTAGTGAGTTTTGTTAATCGTGTGAGCCTGTCAAGTTCTTATAACGGTCGAACATTGTACGACTTTTTATGTTATTTTGAATCGTAAATTATTTTAAGAGGAAAATAATTTCAGTTAGACTGTGCTTGGAATAGCAATAGAAAAGCTTTTTGGTAATTTCGTATTCTAGCGAAATTCAGGCTGTGGTGGTTGACAACAATAAAGTTTGGAAAAAATTCACTGAAACAGTTGAACAAACCAGCAGTATCTGCGTATATTGAATTGTGATCTATTTGCAAAGAAATTCTTGAAGTTATACGAAAGGCAAATAATGAACAAGAACTTCGCTATGATGAGGAGTTATAGTCTTTGATGAATAGAGAGAATTGAAATTCGTAATTAACGTTTTGAACTAAACTAAATATTGTGTTGGCGTACGTTTGTGCTTTGTCAGAAACATAACTGTCGGTATCTACGTTATGGACCAAATTTTTATTTTCGAAATAATTATTTGTTATTTTGAATATTGTAAATGATTAATAGGTACACGAAAATAGCAGTAGTAGGAGTAATAGTAATTGTAGTGGTTAAAATGAAAGAAATGGATGATTATTAATTTGTACAACAAAGAAAAGAACGACAGTGACATCTGGGGATATCCTCTATAATCTAAATAACGTTCTTGCACCTTATTTTTTCTATTGTTTGGTTTATATTCCCCTAATTTGTTAGATGAATAAGTTCACACTTATGTATCAGATTGTAGTAGGCCTATCTACATTGTATAGTCAGGGATTTATAGAATTCCGATACTAGGTCAATAAAAGATGAATATTCAGAAAAAACTTGATTTTTTACGTAAAATGAAATTTTACTTAGAAGAAGAGAGTTCTGTTAAACAATGTACAGGTAGGGGGGAAGCGGACCGACTAAAATATCTAAGTTGCTGATATGAGTCACTGCGCATGCCTAGTGGCATTCACAGGATAGCAGGGAATGTATTGAAATTTATTCTAGTATCAACTGTTGACTTAGCCCATTTCGAAACCCAGAATATTGTTTCTAATCGTATTGTTTTATAACTGAATATATTAATTATTAATATTATTATATAATACTAACACAAATTATATTATATTCAGTTATTAAGAGTCGGTCCGCTTTTTTCCCCCTACCTGTACATTATTCAAATTTAACATAAAATTTATTAAGCATTTTTGGATTAGGCTACAGACTGCTGTCTTATCTACAATGAAGTATTGTTTTAGTGCAAGTATCAATTCAAGTTAAACAGTCACACCACGATTTCCTGTGACTTCCCTGTAAGCTGGAGGTATTGAACGGCGTAATAAAAGTGAGATCTGATTTTGCTACATGTGTGGAAGCGCAGGTCGTGCTGCGTCGCACGGGCCAATTTCGCTAATGTCTCTTGGGTAAATAAATCTGAGCCGGGTTCCCTTATCCGCCCCTTAGCCACTACTAATGGGCGTAAGTTGACACACACCTCGTTAGAGTAAGGAGGTTGAGAAGCGGCGGATTCGTCTCAAAACCGAGATGCACTCTTCAACTACGACCTCGGGATTCATGACGTGTTGAGAAATCATATCTTAATTGTGGCATCGTCCAGTTAGAGAGTCGGCTTAGCCAATAATTTTCAAATTTGAGTTATTGTCATCACTGTGTAGTACATATAGCCGTGTAACTGTAAACCTAATATTAAAGGTTTGTGTGGGTTCCTTCCTTATCTTTTATTGAAAAACAGTTTTCATAAATTAAGGGAATGGCGTTTCTCCAGTGAGAGAATGGGCTAAGCCAGCTAGGAAGCATTAGCAACGTGATATGAAAGGCGCGGTAATAGTCCAGTCACCAGGTTGTAGGCTATGTGGGTATTCTGTGGTGTAGAATCCAAGTTTTCCAATTCGAGAATACTGTGCGAACTTCAGGGCATCCGAAAACCTCGAAATTTTTGGCTTTTTGTAGGTTTTCCTAATAACTCCTAAACAAACCGTTATAGCCTAAAACATTCCATTACAACAGTTAAAGAGCATTAAATTTCCTACCATTTGCATTGTTTAAACGTTTTTAAAAACCAAATACGTACCGAGATATGGCGCTTCAAAGTTCTGAAAATTTTTTAAAATATCGAAAAACTGCGAAAAAACCTTAAGAAGGTGATAAAGGGTTGGCACTGTGGTCTGAAGTTAATTTTTGTAAATACTTTGAAATGTGTAAATTCTGATAAGAAGAAATAAATCAAGTGTTAAGACAAAATTTTTTCTCATTAGAAAGCAAAACACAAATCTAAAAAAATCTCGTTATTTCTGGCTTAGCCCACTCTCTCTCTGGATGCCGCAATTTATAATTCGTAATTTTACTTTCATACCGAGGGTACATCGTAGAGCAGTTGATTGAGGCTGTTCTACAAACCGAATAGTCGTGGATTCGATCCCAGTGAGTTAATTGATATTGCGCACTGTGGCACAGGAGACTACTAAGCATCTAATGGGATTGGTATTAGGAACAAGCCTCGGGTTATGGTGACCGGTGCTTAGGAATTTCCTACTGCTGTTAGCCAACAGAGAGTCATGTTGGCCATTTTGTTTACTAGGGTTTAATAGGGTTACTTTTCCTTTGATTGTGGTGTTTTATTGAATGCTAGAATATATTTTATTGTCTTGATTATGAGTAAAGTCCACCGATGTGGTGTAGGCGATTCGTTCGCTCCTCTCACACCCGGGTTCGAATCCTGGTCGGGACAATTTACTTAGGTGGGGGGTTTTCCAGGCTTTTCCCTCACCTGTAACACAAATGTCGGGTAACTTTAGGCTCTTGTGGTCCCGGGATATCATCTGGCCGTCATTATCATCCTCATCCCATCCTAGCCCTTTTCGGAGTGAGAGTGGGTGTGAATAGTGTGTCTCATCCTATATGTTCGTGTTGTCTCGGAGGTGGCCCCGGCATTGGGCTCTCCATGTCCTTGTCCTTGTCCTTGTCCTTGTCCTTGTCTGGTCAAAAAAGTATATATGTGATCCATATATAATCCCTCTCCCGACAGGTCGCGGCGTGGGTCGCTTAAGAGTCCCTAAAATGGAGAGGTAAAACTAAAAGATAGATAGATTTGAGTAAAAATCTAGATAACGTCTCCATCTGAGTGTGAGAGCCCAGTTAAGAAGAAGGGGACATGTGGAAATATAAAAAGGACTGTTGAAAACAGCTACACTGAGTGGACAAGAAAGAACAGGGCCAAAATGTGACGGTAGAAAGATGAGTCCTAGACCGAAAACGAAGTGCTAGACGATGTTGCTAGACATCGGCCTAGAAGTGAAACATAAAAAACATTAATTCACATCCTGTTTGTAGCATTTTGCCATGAATTATTCCACTCGCCTTGATGTATGCCGTAAAGTCACTCTTAGACTACATGCTGTAACAAGCAAAGTGAATTTTCGTCTAACTAACCTATTAGCTAAAGGACTGAAGCATTTAAAATTTACAACGGTGGCGAGGATTTGCTTCCCACTTCTAATGCTTACATTGGGAAGGTTCTAATAAGCTTGAAAAAATCCAGGACGTGACTCAAGTTGTGCATTATGTACCAGATGATTGCAGAGAATTTTATGAAAACACATTATCATGTAAAACATCCTTGCAGTCTGATGGTACTGAATACCTTGATAGTGATTAATAACTTAGTGCTGTAATAAATCAATAGTTGTGTTCAAACTAAAAAGCATGTGTTAATGAGGAAAAAAAAACTTTCGTTAAAAAAAGACTAGTGATCTTTTTTAGCTCTGGAATGTTTTAGCTATTTTGATTAGAACACTGTGTCAATTCATTATATAGTTCACAGTTTGAAATCACATTCTACTCATTCTTGAAATTCTACTAACATTCGACTGAGATTCAAAAGGAAAACATTCCACGAAGTTTTAATGGCTATATCTCGTCAGTTATCTGACATGAACGGAAAATAGTGTTTTATAATTAGCCACAGATGTTAATATAATAACTTCACAATTGGCAGTTTTTCAATAAAATGATTAGCTTAAGATTGAGAAGTATATATTTTTTAATTTCCTCGAAAGTGAAATTTATGCAATTTTTTCTTTTTTCTTTTACCAATTCATTTCTCATTATAGGTTTAAAATTAGTTTGGAAGTTTTTAGCTAATTTATCCCTATTGCATATACTTTTACCATCTCTAAAGTTTCGTGTTTTTATTTTATTTTATCTACTGTATTTCTGTTTATAGTGTTATTTAAAGAGGTATGAAATCCTTGAAGACATTTTCAGGGTCTGGACAGTAATATAAACATAAACATAAACTATGTGAAGAATGTATATATTTCTTTATTGCACTAAGAATATAACAAACTAATGCCCTATTACCATATCCTCGCTTATATTAATACACCAGATTTACAATGCTAATATTAAATATTTAAAGTAATACTCAAAACAATTAAACTAATACTATAACTAAAAAACACAGAAAAAAACAAGAAACACAAACAATATGACAATAACACAAGGGAACATATCAAAAAGCATAAATAATAATATAATAGTTATGGGAGCAATATTCTAGTTTTGGTCTAACAATGCTTCTATATAATCTAAATAATGTGCTTATACTACAATATTTAGAGTACCTGATAATCCAAGATTTTTAAGAGTTTTACAAATAATATTATTAATGTGATTCGAGAAAGGTAAACTATTGTTAAATTATGTACCTAAATCATTCATAGTGGTAATTTTGTTCAACTGAATACCATTAATACAATATTGCCATGCAATATTATTTTTTGATCTAGAGAAAGTAATTATTTTGCATTTTTTATATTTAAATGTAATTTATTATATCCACTCCATTCACTTAATTTATTTAAATCATTCCGTAGTTCCGTATAATCATTAGGACTTAAAATTATTTTAAATAAGTTTATATCATCAGAAAATGCAATAATATTTGAAAAACAGACCTGATAAAAGATGTCATTAATAAATAGGATTAAAAATAAAGGACCGAAATTTGATCCCTGAGGAACACCAGAAGTGACATTTATTATTTTTGATAAGTGACATTTATATGAAATAACCTGTAAATTGGGAGAAGTTATTATTAGTTTATCTGTAGTATTAGCGACCGTCGAAAATATTACTTGTGTAATATAATCTAATAATAGTTTTTCATGATCCAATTGTTAAAAATTGTATTTTATTTTGTGAGTAGGTTATGTTTGCGAAACGAGCGAAAGAATAATAAATGTTAGGTTACGCACCATGGAGCCAGTCATATTGGAGCGTACACTTAGCTGTTACTGTCTGTTACAGGGGTGCCAACTTAAGGGCAACGTTTTTCACTCACCAAGTATGTAGAGTTTTGCAATCACCGTGAAAAATTTCACTTTTAAAAACGCGTTGTTAAATTTAAATTTTTCAATTTTTATCAAACTGAGTATTAATAAACACATGCAAATATTTCAAACTAAAAGAGTATTTTTCATATGAAGCAATCAAGTTGGTTACCCTGGAGTGTTACAATTTTATACCAATTAGTGGCGTAATTTTCTCCTTTTGATGAGTATAATCTGCCATTAAAAGTGTTATTTTACCTTCGGCTGTCTAAAAAATTACTTCTGCCTATCTTGTGGGGTATATCAGTAAATGGAGATGGTTTCAGCTTGATAGTAACTTCTTTTATGGACTCGTGTGGCAGAATGACATATTGCTGACGATATTTTCACTCTGTTTTTCCACTTGATGTTAAGGGGTGTGTTAGACAAATGAAGTAGGTTAGGATTACCATGGCTTAAAGCCTCCATGCCCTTCATTGAATGATTGCCTCCGGGTATTTGATAGAGCCTTTCTGTCGTGGATTCCATTTTCATGCTCTCTCTGCCCTTCGCTCGATTTTCATTTATACCCACTCATCACTTTTTCCTCTTGCATAATAAAAACCTCTTCAATCCGGAATTACCCCTTCCTTATATGTCATCTATCTGCCTGTTATAATAGGACAGGTTTTCTGAATGGTGCAACGTGAACGTTCTAGTTAATCATTTGGAAGTCCTTTTTACACAGTATCATTTCCACAGTTCTTGGAGTGACCAAGAATAGACCAGCATATGCTAATCGTCTTGCATGGAGCTAGACATTGGTTCGATTTGACCACCAGAAAACCTAGTAACAATTAATTCCATAGCTAATGCAAAGTGCAGTAATCGGAGATGTCCTCTTCCTATTCAGTATAAAGTAAAGTGTTCCCTATTACAGGCCATGAAGGCTCAGAGGGTTCCAGGAGGTTGAGGCTCCCAGATTTTTTAGACATTCGGCACATGAAGGTGGTAAGGTTGTCAGCCTTACGCACCGGCCGCCTTTACCCCAGGATTGCTCCTGGTACTCATTTCTGTTAGAGGCTGAGTCGACCCCAGGGCCATAGTGCCACCGGAAGGATTAGGCCAATTGAAAAACTCCAACGACCTCATCGGAATCGAACCCGCGACCTTCCGGTTTGTACCGCAGCGCCTCAACCACTACGCTACGGCGTACCCCCTCCTATTCAGTATACAGAAATATTATTGTTTTTATAATACCCGAAAGCTTACTGTATGATAAGCAGCTCTATATCAATGAATATTTTAAATAGAATAACTTGGAGTACTAACGACAAATTTGAGGCTTTTGCTTATGTAATTGGCACGGAATACATATAGGCTATAACGCAAAAATCTATAATTTATATTTTATGAAAAAATAGTCATTGTAACGTTACACTGTGCAAATCTAAAACATGCCAGAAGTACCATCTGTTATGGAAAATCGAATAAAATTGGCCGCATTTATCAATTCAATTAACCTTTTAATGGCTTGTTTATCAGAATTCACAGAATTAAATCGAAAAATTACATTGAGGTTTTATTTTATCAAATTGATAAAAAAAAATACCCACAATCAAATCACTTAACAAACCAATTTATTTCCTCTGTTTTAACAAAAATATTGTACGACATTTCTTAGAATTTTGCAGTGGACTGATTTCAAAGACTGAGCATGTTCCCAAATTGTGAACGGTGACATGTTACCTAGATAAAAAAGTTGGAGAAGTTAATCGTAAAAGGTTCTCATAGGCCTATTTTGTTTAATATAGTTTGCATGATGCATTATTATTTCGGGGTTTGCATTTTCAGAATCGTCGGCTTTGATGGTTCAATCGCCTCTGAAGTGATGACCTGTATTGGTTATTTATTATAATGAAGATTATTTCTGAATAAGCATTAGGCTTATCTGAAGTAAACATTTTTTTTAAACCTGTGTACAACTATACTTAACGTATAAATGGAAATAGTATCTCGAAACGTTGCAAGCCTACGCGTTTTTTTTTTTTGTACGGGGCTCGTGAGATTAGTTCGCTTTATTTCTTGGCTGTAGTCATCATTTTAAATAAACCCAGCTAAGTAGTTCAATTTTGCCTTGTCTGTGATTGTACAGCATCAGATCTTTCTACTTGTCTACTACATTTCCCTTGGAGGTTTTTTTCTGAGATCTATAAATATTCGTTTACAGCAAAAGAAAAGATTTTGGTGTATTTCTGAAACCTCTCTCTCACCTCCCACTCTTTATTTTGGCTTTGTAACTGAAAGACTTGGAGTATTTTTCCTCCTCTTTTATTTCCTGGGTGTCTCCATCCTACCCTTATTATTGTGCAAGGAGAGAAGAGTGCTCCTTTCAAACCGTCCTCTAGGGCCTTCATTTCTCTCTCTGTCTCCCTCCTCCCTCTGTCGAGAGGTTCACAATTGATGTAATCCGATTGTGTTTCGAGAGTTTCGTCTCTCGTCAGCTCGTTGCGTCCCCTCGCTCCTTATTCCATTCACCTACCTCTCCGTCTACTTTGTTGTCATATCACTGAAACTCCGTTCACACAAAAGGACCTAACCACCTCATATAGATTTTTTTCTTCATATTGAGCATGAGCTGTTGTATTCAATGTCAACAACCTCTTCAAACCCTGAATTACACTTCATAGCATCGTTATCTCGTTAACTCTTCGACAATTTGTTCTAATAGGAATGGTTGAAACAGTTATTTTTGTCAGAGGTACTCGGAGATCTTTAAACACAACTTCAGTTTTGTATTAGTCTATTGATATAATATTACACCTTTCCTTTCTTTCATTCAATGTAATGCATTAACCTCTGGATCTATAAATCTGTTTATTTTATTTCAATATGAAATTAGTTCATGCACCCTAACTCAACACTGAACGTCGCGGATTCGATTCCGATGACGTCCATTTGGCTTATTCCTTGTAATCTTAATTTATTGCTGAGATTTTCTCAGTTTACGAAGTGTATAAATGAGGCTTCTTTATGTTCCTCTTGTCTAAACACACGCAATCCCCAACACTTCCCTTTATGTCTCTTTTCGCTTTCGTTTCCTCTCTGCTGCTTTCTCCTTCTCTCCCATTTCATTTCTCCCTCTTTCTCATTCTCCTTTTCAACTCCCACTAAATTTTTCCCTTTAGGCTTCCCATATTATCTGATTTCTCCCATTGGATGAGGTAAAGATGTGATTCTGGCGATTAAACTATTCCGTGAATTAAAACTAAATAGAAAAATAGTATTATTTGCGGATGACACCAGTATATTTTATGCTGCTGACTGTCTTAGTACATTAAAAGATAATATGGCTCATGGTATCAGAATTCTAGAAAATTGGTTAAATTGGATAATTAGATTATTTCCAATTTTCAGCTCTAATATTATTGTTTTTTCGGTCTTTATTCATAAATAAATAAAGATAATGGAATTATATTTTATAACTTTTTATTAATATTTTTCAGCAGCTGTAAACTTCTATAATATTACTGAATAATCTTTATAAGTTACAATTTTATCGTAACACATTTTACTATTTTTCTGTTATTAACTGCTATTATTAAGTCGAAATATTATGTATGCCTCCTTACTTTAACATGAGTATCAGTGAAATCACCAATAGATCTTTACTGTCGTTTCTTAGAGCATGAAGCGGGATAGTTCGGTCTCTTCCTGGGCCTCGCGTACGGAGTTCATGAGTTCCAACTCCATTGCCGGCCAATGTGACTTGGTTTTTTTCATGGTTTGTTAAGTCGCAAAGGCAAATGCCGGAGGTGGAGGAATCTGGTAGATATTTAAAGCTTTTAATAGTTCTATTACAATTATAGAAGTGAAAGACAACTCCGTTTTAATGCTTAATTATCTAGTACATCTACATCTGCATAGCAAGATGTCCTGAAGATGATACAAAATTTCGAAAGGCCTAGGCACAAAATGAAGGTTGTAGAGATGATGGTGTCAATTATCCATATAATTTTATTTTATTGAAAGAGCTCAATGGTGTATAATACTAACATATATTTTGTGAATCAAAAGAAACTAACAATTGAAGTTACCTTAGGTTGTGGAAAGAGTAAAAGTCAACTGGATTAGAGTAATATAAATATTTTAATTGGCTCGCACACTACGTCTCAACGGAAGATCTTCCAGATCGATGGAATTTCGAAAATCTTCTAATATCTCCGCTCAAGACGTAACTGACTTTTAAAATAGAGCTTCTTTTATTTATTGATGGATTTACTGAAATTACTTAATAAACGAAATAAACTGAGTAGCTTTATTGTTAATCGTTATATTTACTGCCTACATATATTGTTTCGTTAACGGTAAGTCTGATGTAAGTCAAAGTAGGTAAATTACTACGTAAACTGCTTTTGTTTTCCTCGACGACACATAAAACTTTGTTATTCAAACTTTATCACCCACATTCGTCACTATCTCAGCGAAAGTACTGATAGAAGCCTTTTATAACAGCGTGAGAAAATATACTGCATATAATGCTGGAAAGGAAGCGAAGAAAAGAAGTAGAAAACCCAAGAGTTTCGAACAGGAAGAAAGAAGGATCTGGTTACCAAGTACACAGCCGGAGGGCATTATTATTACTACTGAAATGTGCAGAAGTGACCAATTCTTCACAACTCCTTGAATAGTTCCCTCGAGGGGGCATATGACACTCTCCAACTCAACCATTCCAATCTCTAAAAGAAACGGCTTACTTCACATAAGTACGTTTCCTTAAGGGCTTGAAGAAGAATAAACTTAGAGAACTGCGACTTGCATTCTGGGCTATTTATGGGTGAGTGTGATATTCTTCAGGGACGTAAAGTAGACCTGGTAAACAACGATTCATCATACACTGAAAATTATGTATGAATACTCTCAACACCTTTTTATTTTTTCATTTCATAAAGGCATGTCCCTTGAGAATACCTTTTTAAATATACGGGACTAAGAGGGAGAAATGGAAAGGAAGGGCGAAAAGGCGACTGCTGGTGTTTTTAAACACAGGATTTTTGCAATCTCCAGAGAATCAGCTGGAGTAGTCACTATGTTATTTAGACTAATTAAAGAGAATGAAATATGGATAAAGTCCCAGGAGGCTTATCTTCACAAGTACAGGAGCTGAGCAGGCAGGCGGACTCGGTCACAAAGAAGTAACACAGGACTTTTCTTAACACTGGGAACCAGCAGGTGCACGATATGGCATTTGCATTTAATTATGAATTCATTTAGAACGAGGATTTCCCTCTATGTGCTTTATATCAAGTCATGAATTAAGTTCAGTCGAATTCACTTAGCATTTTTAATGCTTCTCTAACCTTTTCTTTTATTGTTTCATTTGTACTTCTTATTTGCATGAATCTGCAATACAGACTGGACATGAACAATACTTATATTCCAGTTCTTAAGTGGAATATATTGTACCATTAGATAATGTTTTGAGACATGCAAATTAATTTATTGTTAAGGATTTAACATACAAACGGCTCTCGGTGCAACTCTTATACAATTCAGCGGCCCTGAATAGCGTGCTAACTCGCTCCCTCACTTCGTAAGACATCGGGTATACTCGGCGATGTTCGTCTCTCGCAGTCTAAACTTTCACGAAGAGTACAAAATTAGGAAAACCGTTTCTTTATTATATAAGGCCTAAGTGAAATGAAAAAATATTCTAATTTTGTTTTTACTTACAATTTTCATAGCTCTGAACCACAACTATTTTAATAAACTGCCAGTGTAAATTCCTTAAAAATCCTGGAGTCAATTAATAATGGCGGGCAAAGCCACGGGCAACAGTTGATAGTTTGACCCTTAAAGTATCGCGGATAATAAAAATCCAAACAAACCACCCCTTTCCTTGAACAATTATATAATTTCTCAAAATTACACTGAATTTATCAAATAAAATTCACATCATATTCATCTGTCAACAGACAATTGAGAAACGATACGTATTATCCACCGCAGTCTCGAGAATTACACACGAGTAATAGTCTAGAAGGCAGTGGTATTATCAGTGTTCACAGTAGCTTTGGAATTGCATAATCGAATCTGAGATCATTTTTCCAGGCGGCGCTTTCTAATCGTAAAATGTACTCTAAAGCCGGAATTTTAGCTGTTTCATTAATTATTAATGGTTTAGTTTATAAATGATTCTCGTGCAAGTGTAAATATAATGCTTTAATAATTATTATACTCTTAATTTTTAATTTTTAAATTAATTATCGTGGGCAAAGCCTCGGACACCTGCTAGTTTAAGAACATTTTAGAACTATGGATCTAAGAAATGAAAGTAATATGAATTTGTTTTCAGGTTATAACAATTCTACATTTATTTTGTGTTTCGGTTTGTACGTTAGTGACTTGTCACGTTAAAAGCGAGAATAATAAAGATGTAAACAATGAATTCCTATTTTAAAGATAAGAGGTTTATTTACTGTCACAATAGATCTTTCCGATTTATGAGCATCACATGCATTTTATCAGCTTGAATGTGAACATCAGCTATTGTGTGGAAGCTTGGAGCATCTGGTGAGCCATTGTGACTGGAAGGATGGCGCAGGAGCTGGAAAACAATGAATATGCTAAGTGGATGGTCGGCAGTTGCAACCACTGTATTTTTTCGTGGTAACATTAAACTTGTTGATGAAGCAGGATGGTGAGTGGAGAGACTCAAATAATTATACCTTGAAGCTCTCCGATGTGATGACAAACTTTATGCCACTAGGCTTACCTTCTTAACTTAACTAACTGAAAATTAGCCCCTTGGCTACACTTGCTTCCGGAGTATCCACACTAATTTATGCCCTTCTCCATAACAATCTTCCCTTTATTTTCATTGTGACAAACACTTGTTTAACCAAGAATTCTCGCAACGACGTAAATCTTCTTGCAGTGTATTACTTAATGCTTATGAAAATGTTTTTGAAGTGAAACTTCTTTAGTCGCTAATCGAGTCGCTAATCGAGAGCTTGTGTAACGCTCAAAACCGTAACGAAATTAGTGAGGTGTAACGGAATGGACTGCACAGAAAACAATCAACTCAATGATTAGGCTTATCCAAAATTTAAAAAATCCAAAAATTAAAAAATCCAAAATTTAAAAAATCTAAAAATCCAAAATTAAATGATCGAAAACCAAAAATAAAAAACTAAAAAAATCAAAGATCCAAAATTTAAAAAATCAAAATTCCAAAATTAAGAAATTAAGAAATTCAAAGATCCAAAATTAAAAAGTCCAAAAATATAAAATTTAAGAAATGAAAAATCCAAATATCCAAAATTAAAAAAAAAAAAAATTAAAATTAAAATATCCAAGAACCCAAAATTTAAAAAATTAAAAAATCCAAAATTAAAAAAAATCAAAATTTAAAAATAAAATAAATCCAAAATTAAAAAATTAAAAATTCCAAAATTAAAAAATTAAAAGATTAAAAATCTAAAAATCCAAAATCCAAAATTTAAAAAGTCCAAAAACTCAATATTAAAAAGTCCAACAATCCAAAAGTGAAAAAATCCAATAATCCAAAATTGAAAAATAAACAAATAAAAACAAGTTTCACTTGGCAGGATACTTACAAATGGGCTAATAAGGGATTAAGAGTAGTTAAAAGTTGGCTTGACTGCAATAGGTTAGTGTAGAATATAGATAAAACAAACTGTGTTCCATTCTCATTAACAACTGCTGGTACTCCACAATTAAAAATGGATCAAAACTTGTGCGTAAGACTACATGATATCAACTGTGAATCTGATTCATGTACCTGCCAGGATGTGAAGGAGACAAATCAGGTCAAATACCTTGGTATTATTATAGATAGTCATCTGAAATTCGACAAACACATCACATATTTATGTACCAGATTAAGAAAAACATTATACAAATTTGTCTGTCTAAAACAATATTTACCGACTGAACTCTTAAGGACAGTCTACTTAGCTCTAATACAATCTGTCCTCCAATATGGTATCATTGGCTGGGGAGGAAGTGGCACATCTGTATTGACTCCTTTGATTCTAATACAGAAGAGAATTATAAAAATTTGTTTAAAAAAGCCTATAGAATATCCAACAGAATTGATATTTCCTGAATTTAATGTGATGACTGTAGAACAAATTTATAAGCTCACACTTTAAAAATACTTTCAAAAATACCGCAGCGTACATGTATCGGATCCTCATAACTACAATACTAGAAGAAATAAAACATCGCCTTTAATAGAACCAAAATACTTCACCTCTTCTGGCTCTAAACATAGCATTTATTATGGTCCAAGACTCTATAACTCTATAATTAGGTCACATCCAGAAATAGTACATATGAACAAAAAAAAATTCAATAAGTTTATCAAAAATCTTATTTCATAGTTCAAAAGTTACTTCACTCTGTACTTAGTAGACAATTAAGGAACGATTTTATTTGTAATACCTCAGGGTTTCAATTTTTGTTCTTACTACTTTTCCTTTTTTCTTTTTACTATTCTGTTCTTTCTTTTTTATTATTATTGTTTAGGTATTGATTTAATATTATAATTTCTTTATGTATTTGTAATTTGTATTTTATAATGTAAATGGCTGAACTGTGCCCGAGCACGAGCGCTTGCTCATTCGGGTGGTTTTGTTTTGTAGAAATATTTTGTATAAATATAAATATATATATAAAAAATAAAAAAATAAAAAAAAAATAAAAACTTCTGTCGCGTGGCGTTCAACGCAAACTTTTTTTTTAACAGAGTCATAAATTAATCTTGTGAATTTTTCTATTACAAATTCGATATTTCAGTTTTGTGGCAAATATACCGGGTGGAGGCCTACTCAAATTTATATCGGAGTTTATAATTGTATATTTTCCATTCTACATGCATTCCGATAATGTAACATTCTTGAAATGAAAGAATAACTAACCAAATTTTCATGAAACAAATTACAGTGTTCAACGTGGGCGCCATTAGTATTACAGCACACATCCAGCTGGCAGTTCATTTCTTGCCACTCTATGCCACAATCCTGCGTCTCAATTCAAGTTGGCTGACATGGAAGACATGTAGTGGTAACACCTAAACGCGATCATCCCTACAGAAAGAAATACTTGGAGGCCCCTGGAGATGATGGCAGGTCGTCTGCACCATGATAACTTAGATAATGGGGAAAACTCTTCATTAACCACCTAGGAATGTTGTCAGCCGGAGGGATGACGTCCAAATCTATTATATCTAACTTGTTAAGAGCGAGGAATGAGATTGTACTAAGTCACATTTTTTGGGTAGCCTAAATTACTGTTTTAGTAAATTTAGGAAATGACTAATCAAATAGTATACCACTGAGTGAAATAAAAATATTGTATTACTACTCCAATCTAGGGCATATAACGCCTTGCAACAAACTTTTATTATTGCAAGGATTAGTACTTAAGTAGCTACTAACGAAATAGTATGGTATTCTAAAAACTGGATGAAATACTCTACTATTCTACATATTATTCAATTATCATTTAAAAAGTAATGTAAGTAATCAACTGAGAGAAAGATATAAATATAGTACATTATGCGACGAGCCCGTAATGGACTTTATTAAGACACGAGTATGCTTATAAAACGAGCGAAGCGAGTATCTTGATTACCATTGTATGCAAGTTTCTTACGACTGTGTTTGTTCGACCATAATTAAGTTCCTAAGTTTTGAGTTTTTAGAAAACCTCGTAATTGAAGAATCAAACGACTCTCATCCATTGTCTTTTCCGATAGATGGCATTCTACGAGACATGCAGCCGCAAACGCTAATTTAAACACAGGAAATGAATTCAATTTTTTATAATATTAAAATTAACATGAAGAGAGTCGATAATGGATCTCCTTGCTACAGCTACTTAGTGTCTTATTCCATGAGAAAACATAAGAAAAATGAAATTTCAATATATGGATTAATGTTCGGAACACGAAGATTTCATTCCCCACTTTACGATCTCATTCTACAAACAAATGGGACTTAGAAAATAGGAGATAACGAAGTATTTCATTAACAGTAGTCTATTAAATATTCCACATAAATTTATGAAATTAACCTCTTGAACTGTAATTAAAGCGTTCACTATTATTTTTAATTCGTTAACTTTCTAGTTGTATTTTGTATCTATGATTTCTATGTATAGTATTTCTTGTTTATTAAGCTCTTAGCTCCGGCAACCCCTGAATGGAGGAGACAATTGCAAATCAAATAGGACATTCATAGGTAATTTAACAGTACTGATTATAATACAGTATAATAATATGATAATGAAATAAATGTTAAAATGTAAAGATATGAAAGGAATATTCTTCAGTACGTATAGTATTAGTATTACAGATTACAAGAGTAGAGAACTAAATAATTTGGTTGAATTACACAACAAGCAAAATGTGCATATAGAAGTATGCAACTGCACGTTATGCTCTTTGGTCGTAATTTCTGCATAGCTTAAGTATTAATGCAAGGCTCACCACTAGATACATATCATATATGACCCAGTTTCTGCAGCAGGTTTACAGCAATATTATTAAACATAAATTTCCTGAATGTCTTTGTGGTTTGAAACATCGTGCGAATGTAGAGAATTAAAAATAATTAAATGCTTCATCAACTACGTTAGTAACTTGTAGACACATATTTACTTATGTGGTTTAGGCCTCAATGCATATTTGCAAGTTCATGTTATTTTGAGTGATTCCTGTTAAAGGGTTGTCCTGCATTTCTCCAAGGGGCTATATTATTTTGTTCAAATTTATTCTAAATGAGTAAATGGCATGGAAATATCTACTCTTATACAATTCAACGGCCCTAAATAGCGTGCTCACTCGCTCGCCCCCTTCGTGAAACATCGGGTATACTCGGCGATGTTCGTCTCTCGCAGTCTAAACTTTCACGAAGACTAGAAAATTAGGAAAACCGTTTCTTTATTATATAAAGCCTAAGTGAAATGAACACAATGAAGAAATATTCTAATTTTATTTTTTACTTACAATTTTCATAGCTCTGAACCACAAACATTTTTAATAAGCTGCCAGTGCAAATTTCTTAAAAATCCTGGATTCAATTAATAATGGCGGGCGAAGCCGCTGGCACCAGCTATAATATATTGATAGTTTATCCCTGAAAGTATCGCGGACAATAAAAATCCAAACAAACCATTCCTTCCCTTGAAAAATTATATAATTTCTGAAAATTACACTGAATTTATCAAATAAAATTCACATCATATTCATCTGTCAACAAACAGTTGAGAAACAATACGTATTATGTGTTCACAGGTTCCTTTGGAACTGCATAATCGAATCTGAGATAGTTTTTCCAGGGAAATATGTATTTACATTAGAAACTCAAAATAGCGCGGTTCGCAATATCTCGGATCCAAATCGAAGGCGGGAGAAAATCGGTATCACTAATAAAATTACCGTAGTTTCTTAAGTAAAAATTTACTTTCGAAAGTTGACTTAAACACTAAAAATTCTCATGCTAAATGTTGACAACAGCAACCTTAGACCCTTATCCTAAAACTTGACGAGTTCCGTAACACGCACATATATATCAGCATTCATAAATAAAATAAAATAAATATCATATACAGTAGCATGATATATCGAGAGGCGATGGGCTTACCACCTGTACCTCTGCCCTCTCTCGGAAAATAAGCGTAACAAAATTCATATAGATAACAGAAACCTCCACTCGGAGGCACCTTCGCCCCAATATAGGGACTGTAGGGTTCCAGACAGAGAGACCGATCATAATATATCACATAAAAAGGTATTAAACTTACTGTTGTGGTGAAATTTAGCCCGTGGTGCTACAATCACTTCTGCCAGTTAGCGTTACAAAATAATTAAGTAAGTACTTTTGAAAACAGCAGTTAAGAGAAGACCCCCTGCGTAGTCTCGTATTTAGCATCGCTGGTTATGTATCCGCAGCCCCAGGTGCAATCCTCGGTACCTCCTATGATTTTTCTGAGTGTATTGAGGGGCTACTTGATTAAGAAGTAAGTAATTGAATGCTGTGAAGCTAACTAAGATGTTTTTGCACGGTCTGTACAGTATGAAGTTACCTATCCGCAAGATCGAGATGGCGTATGGTATCGTCTGGAGCAGTGGTTCCCAAACTATGGGTCGCGACCCGCTGGTGGGTTGCGGGAATAATTTTGGTGGGTCGCGAAAAGGGCGGGAAAAATTAAACTTGTTTTCAATATAAGGAATATAAGGCATTTGAACACAATAAAACTATTGAAAGGCATATGAAAAACATGTGCTGTATAGCCTATATTGGTTATCGTTATGAAGTAGTGGGTCGCGAAAATTTTTTTTGTTTAGCCTATATTGGTTATTGTTATGTAGTACTGGGTCGCGAAAAAAATTTCTAGGTGAAGATGGGTCCCAGGACAAAAAATGTTTGGGAACCGCTGGTCTAGAGGAATAAAACATTTAAGTTGCTGGGTGAAATCCTCACCATAATGACAACAAAAAACAAGCGGCGGAAAGATACAAATCCAGGTCCATCGTCTTCTGGAAAAAACTGGGACACTATAGTACCATATAATAGCTAGAGTAGAATCCTACGCCTATCCTACACAGGTCAAAATAGACGATCAAACGTTTGAGAAATTTGAATAAAAATATTTTCAGAAGAATCAAAGGACTTAAAGAAGTGTCTGAAAGATTTACCGTCATCCTGGAATCAATCGAGGAATTTATAAGAAAATCGAAAAGATACCACAGTGAGAAAGCGAAGAGAAGTATTGGCGTACAAAATATTAATTCTTCAGGGGGAAAAATTGATAAAACGGCTCTTCAATAGGTTTAAACTAAACACATTAAAGGTTAAAAATCGAGACTACGTTGACAACAGTCGCCATGTCCTCGAAGAACTAAAGGAGCTTATGAACTGCAGTTCAGCAGAATGCGAACGGGTTTTATCGTGATGAAAATAATCGAATCTCCTACCAGGAACAGGCTTTTAATGTCACACATTTCTTCACTGCTCTTCATTAAACTGCATTGACCTGCCCTAGTAATTGGAACTAGGAACCTTACTTTTCAACATGGTTGAGATCACATCGTTCAGCTGATGATACCAGAACTCGTGTACCGAAAAGGCCACATCAAGTTGCTGAGAAAAATGTACATGCTGGAATTTTGTAGTGTCGATGTTGTGATGTATACTGTACTTAATTATAATGCACTGAGTCATCCATTACAGCATTTCTTCATTTTTTTTGCATCCAAACCTCCTTCCTACCCTAAAGGGGAAATAATATGAAGAGCTCCGGCACTGTAAAGTTGGGGACAACAACCCTATTTTCCGCATGTATATTGATCCATACGTACCCTACAAGTTTATCCCATTCTGTTCCTCCCATACATGAACTGGTTGGAAGCATGAAAAAGGTTATTTTATCTTCGATACTAATAAGCAACTCTTCTTCAGCACTGAAATAAATCACTTCATCCACGCTCTGTCCCAGGCAGGACCGACCTCCGGACTGAATACTTCATCATCATCATCTTCATCATCATCTTCACCATCATCATCATCATCATCATCATCATCATCATCATCATCATAATCATCATCATTCATTCATTCATTCATTCATTTCTTGGCACATTCGTTACAAGTAGGCTGAGTAGTCCAGACCCGATAAAGTGCCGTTTATTATTATTATTATTATTATTATTATTATTATTATTATTATTATTATTATTATTATTATTATTATTATTATTATTATTATTATTATTATTATTATTATTACATCCGATGTAGCAAGTACTGCAATTCTGTTGTGCACTTGGTCGTGCCATGTACAGCTGTCGTTTTATATCTGTGCCTCTCGCCGACCGTTGGAATTTTGTTACAAGGAGCAGGTAGTCCGTGTATTCCAATACAAAAGACATCCAGTTTCCTTTCTAGTCATTGCTTGTCCGAGCTCAAATCTGCTGCCCGTTGTAAATTTAAGACATGTTTTTGTGCACGCTAGTAGAATATCTTCTCCTACCAGGAAATAATCATTTGACAGACCGGCAGAGATATAATACGATGTCTGTAACGACGCACACGAGCGGCAACTACGCTGGCAGATCAGTGATGCGTGTAGCCTAGAGGAGAGTGTAAGGCGTTACAAGTGATGAAATACAGCGTCAGCTAACAACATCTCACTACTGAAAGTTGGCGTCCACTTCCTTAATGTGATGTTTTTCCTTCTCGACTTGAACGTGATCCCTTCAGTCCAGTCTCAGATTTTATTTACCATGGTATCTTCTCTCCCCTGTTCACATTTTCTTGTAGTAAAAGTACTTTTCGTTCTTCATTATTCTTTCATTTCCAAGCTGTTCACTGCTAAATCAATAATTTATTGTTCGTCAGATAGGGGTATTGTTGCCTTCATCTGTGACAATTCCTAAGTGAAGCATATAAAAACCCCCTCGTGGTTCGGATTTTTTTAAAATCTGCATGTCTTTAATGCTGTAATGAAGCAGCCTCAGTAGCTGTACAGCTACAATAGTGATGATATTTTTCACGGTAGGCCTACACGGTATGTTTTCAGAGACTTTTGTGAAACGTTTATAATAGTCACAATATTGTGGATGAGTGAATTTCTCTAGGCCTATAATGTAAAAATATTACAACATGTATGTAGAAATAGGCTGTCTTAGAGTATATTAATATGAATATCATTACTCATTAATTGTGTTAGCCTACTTATTTCCTGGTCGGATTAATGATCTTTTTATGTCCTTCAACATAAGGTTTTTTTTTTGTTTCTTAGGTTATTTAGTGCATTAATCAGTGACCAAACCAATATAAGAGTACGTGGAATTTGAACCAATCGCAAGTGTCTATTGTCATAATTTTATTGTTTTATTTTTATCAGCAATTGTTTTTACGTAAAATCGTAAGGACTAAGCACTGAAACGTCTTCATACCTCTAGCTTCTCTGATAAAAGAACAATTTGTGAAACAGTGATCGGGTATAATATAAGCGGCTTATGAGCAAAAGTAGATACAAGAATAATAATTTCATTTTATGTGTGAAGCATTTTAAATCTCTTATAATAATTATTAAACTCTTATCTTCTCGTTTCTGTCCAGAAATCTAAAAATAAAATATTATAAAATAATCATCCTGGTTGTATTATATGGATCTGAGACATGGTCGCTTACTCTTCGGGAAGAACATAATCTGAGAGCATTTGAAAACAGGGTGCTTAGGAAAATATTTGGGTCTAAGAGAGATGAAAATGGGGACTGGAGAAAACTGCATAACGACGAGCTTCATAACCTGCACTCGTAACCGAATATAGTAAGGGCAATCACAGAGGATGAAATGGGCTGGACATGTTGCGCGCATGGGAGAGGAAAGACATATCTAAAACTATTGACTGGGAGACCCGAAGGGAAAATACCACTTGGAAGACCTAGACGTAGGTGGGATGACAATATCAGGATAGATTTAAGAAAAGTAGGATTTGAGAGGGATGGCTGGATGGAGTTAGCACAGAATAGGGTTGAATGGCGGGCTCAGGTAAGCTCGGCAATGAACCTTCGAGTTCAATAAAATAGATAATATACCTTTAGTTTGCTTAGGAATTGCCTATTGCCATTAAGTAAGTACGTAATAATAATTATTATAACATTAATAACACGATATTATTAGTTTTCGTTTTTTATTATTCAACACATGTTTAAATCTATGAGTATTCGCTAAATAGTTACCATAAATATCACTCGAGGTCAAGATTATTTCAAAATAAATTCATAAGCAATAAAATCAGGATCTCTCGATATATTACCTAAGATAAGTAATTGTTTTAGTAAACTAATTGCATGACAGGTCCATACCAGAGCAAGGCCATAAAATCCACAAAACCCCCTTTACTCTCCAGATTTTTTAATAATTCATCGCCATCACGTTTTACAAAATTTAGCTGGCAGTATTAGTACATGATGCTAAAAAGGCTGCATGTGGATCCCAGGGCCCTGCTATCTCATGTGAGATGTCGTACTCAGCTTGGCGATGGTGGAACTCGTTTCCGGTATCTACAAGTTCTAGGGGAGGCAGGCCCGTTTAATAATATTAAGGAATATACACCAGTGGAGCGGAGAGGAATCTGTGGGTTGTCTTGGCATGTCGCATGACGTCAATGGGTTCAATACACCTAAAGTGGATTTAATACAACATATTAATGTAGGGCCTAGTTGATTGGAATGCTTCTGTTTATTAAAACTGTGATCTTATCCGAGGAGTATATATTCAGTTTTCTACACATTTTCGTTAGTCGCAGCTTAAAACAAAAAAAGTTTCCTCTAATTTTCCGAAATTAGTTTCTTTAATTTTTTACTGAATTATGTGGAAAAAATTGATACGAGACACCTAGACGACTTTTCATTCCTTATATATGGATTATGGGATTGTATTGCTTCATATTTCGGTATAGAGTAAGCGCTGCCTAGTTCATTAATTAAAATGCATGCCCCGTACATAATGCAGAATTGATTTACGTTAAGTGTTTTTCCTATGTGGTATTTAATAAAAAAAAACTTCGTTCTTATGGCATAAGCATATAATAAAAAAAATTAAACACGATTTCGAGAAAGTCAAGAGACGCCATTTTTTTACTTGAAATATTTAGTCCCTTTTTGACATATCCCCCAAAGTTTCTTAGAACGCTTATAAAACTTCGGCACCCGAGCACGAGCAGTCTTGCTCATTCGGGTGTATTACTAAATGTAATACCTCTTGTAATATCTCTTGTAATAAATAAATAAATAAAATAAAATAAACATAGGCCTATGCAGAATCTTGTATATGTAAGATTTTCCTTAATAGTGTATTTTTTGGATTCAGGGGATCTCGAACATAATAATAGCCTATATTATTTCTGGAAAACTGGTTGTAGAATTTCAGGGTCAAATACTGTACTTCATCTGCCTATAGAATCTGTGCACGGGTAGAGAAAGTATTACATAATACCGCGTTTCATTGAAAAAGTATTTTCCATGTGGTTTGTGCCGTTTATGCTAAGATAAATATCTAAAAACATATGTATATACAGTAGAGTCCCATAAATGTTGACTAGTATGGACCGAAAGGGCCCAGAGTTTTCGAAATACCAGTTATCGGGAATATGGGCTTAAATATTAAAACTGTTATTGCGAAAATTAAAAATGTGTTTATCAGTCTCAAATATAACAAAAATCGTTAAAAGTCACCATAAAACGTGTTAATACGGATTTAGGCCTAGTTACTCTTCTACGAAACGTGACAATAAATTGCATCAAAAATTTACCTCATTTCTTGCCAAAATGTTTATTTATATCCCGTCATGGTTGTCGAGTGAGCCGACATAATCGAGTATCGAGTTTTGGGGTCTCTACTGTAATTTCTTTTTGTTTATCGTGGCTAAGATTACACATGAATACATTTTCGTAAGAAGGAACCATAATAGAATTATTATACTTATATTTTATAATGAAATATCCTGGTATGTTGTTCAAGAAAACTTAAAAATACAAATATGTCCAACAGATCTCACGTTAGGTTCTTGTATTAATATACAAACGATCCTATTCCTTTTACCGTTGCACTAACAAGATACGCATATTTTGAAAATACTGAATCATATCACATGCTATTTCAATTGCGTTTTTGTCTTCTGAACATGTTAAATCATATATTCTTGTATAAAGCATCGAGTGGACGATATTTAAGTCGCTATAGAAATGTAACATAATTAAATTTGTCGTATTTGAAATATTTTTTGTATGTTTTATGTTAATCCCATCTACATAGGAACCTGACTAAATTGATTTGTCTTTGTCTCATTTCTATGAAGTATTGTAGGTTCATAATTATTTTCTGTGCAACGTAAAATTGGAAATTGTATTGAACTAAAGTCGCGTTTTTATGTAACAATGGAAGTGGCACAGCTGCAAGAGACTCGTCATTTCGAGAGCAAAGCGACAGGAAATTGTGTTAAATCTACGGGCATTGTCTGAAAGACATAAAGAAATCATGCGCTGGTATCGAAGTTCATTTAATCGAGTAATTAAATAACACTTGTCGGGTTTCATACATATATAATGTGACAGTAATGAATTTGCGGTGGAAATGGCACACACAAGCCGTTATAACTCATTTCGCAACATATTACTGGAAGTTTGCGAGGAATATATGCAGTTCAACTCCCCTTACTGCTCTCTCTCTCTCTCTCTCTCTCTCTCTCTCTCTCTCTCTCTCTCTCTCTCTCTCTCTCTCTCTCCGCTCTTTCAATTTTACTGAATTTCGCCATCTCCTGTCCCACGTATTTCCCATTCAACAACTGTTTGACGTTTTAGGAGCAATGAGAGAGAGAGAGAGAGAGAGAGCGAGCGAGAGAGAGAGAGAGAGAGAGCGAGAGAGCGAGAGAGAGCGAGAGAGCGAGAGAGCGAGAGAGAGCGAGAGCGAGCGTGTGAGTGAAAGTGCGTTAAAAATGACACAACCACTAACAAACAACCATTAACACTTCGCATAACATCTGAAGCACCATTATTTATACGAATGTTTGAAATGCCCTGGAAATTTGTATAACAACTTTGTCCTTTCCTCGTTAATTGAAGTTCACACTTGTTGAAATTATTTTCAACTTATCGTGTTCCAGGCGAACCTCTGCTGTTTGCGCTTCGTGAGGCTGTTGCCATGGACAACTGGTTTACACTATTTTACGTCGTCTTGCAAACTAATTTACTGACCGTAATGAGTTTTGATGTATTTCGTGTTTGCATTATGTTATACCTGCCTACTATTTTAACCTTGCTACTACTAGGTTATTTTGTTACTCTTAGTACTACTGAGGTCACAAGTAATTTATGTGGGATATATATATGTATGTTGGTAGTATTGCAATTGTTTTTTATAAACTAATATAAAAACATATATTTTACATTACAACAGGACATCTGTATATAAGTAATTTTACATAATATTACATTCAAAGAAAAAGAAAATCCAATTTTGATTGGGGTCATATTGATGCTGATTTTCAAGCACAAAACCCTATAGACCGCAACCCTAGCTGGAATCTTTATTTTATTTTGTTGAAGGTACTGAATTTCACAAATTAAATTAAAATGCATTTAACTATTTGAGTTATTATTTTGAGTTATTTTGAGTTTTATAACGTAGGATTTTAGAGGAAAAAGCTATTTACAGAAGAATTGCGTACCTGCAAGGCTGATTGCTTACCAAGAGGACATGGATGGCTTATAGGCCTACTAATAAAAGTGTTGATAGAGTTCCAAAAATGTAGCACTTAGTGATTTGTGCCCCATAAAATAAAGTTTACTATAAGAATGCATCAGTTATCTAAGCATCTATTTATATATCCCAGAAGTGCTTACTTTACAGATGTTGAAGTTATCCATACAGTTATTAAGTCTTCAATGTAAAACCCCTGTCGTTGTTATTTGCTGAGGTATATATTACTTCAGCTGTTGATAGACTGTCTCTTAATTAAGTCTTCCTCTAGGTAGCTAACTTATTTGGCACATCAGTAAACCCTAGTTGTCATTTTCCAGTAATTAACGGGTTAGGATCCCTAAAATGAAGCAACGAACGTTTAAATTTTGATAGGAGTAATTGACGGTTTAGGTTAATTTAAAACGCTGCAACAAGTTCTTTAATTCCATTTAATTTTTATTTTTACCAGTTGACTGAGGAAGAAGGAATAACCTCAATGAGAGTACATAATATCAATCGATTTTTTAATGGATACACGTAAGTTGAAAACTTCAGGAATATTAAGTTTGCATAACTTAAAGAAATTTCACTACCCCAAACAGTTAAATACCAATGAAAAATGAGTTACATAATATATTCTTATAGATTTTTTGTGTGTGTATAATTCCTTAATTATTACCAGACTCCCTTCTCAGCCATTGACAATCAGACTTTTCTGACCACTACCAATGCATCTAATTCTCTTCGTACACCTTATTTTGAAAAATTGGTCCAGGAGTACCCTATAGACCTAACGCTATTTCAATATTTTACATGCTACCCGAAGACACATATCTATTCTAGGACACTCTGTATGAATATATTACTTTATATCCTATAGTCTTAATTTACTTTGAATTAAATTTTAGCATGTAGAATGTATTAGTCCCATATTGGGCCTAACGACAGAAAGGGCTTTAAATATCCGATTCTGGGACCCATAGCGTAACCTCTCGCAAGCCTGAGAGGCCTTAGAGGAGGGTAGTTGAAGAGAATCTCGGCGCCTTCACTTCTGCAGAACATCACGTCTTGACCTTAAACTTTCCTTAACCACAAAGGAAGATAATTCACTACTGCAATTAAAATAGTAGATGGGCTAGGTGTTCCTTTCATAATCCAATAGGATCAGACGAATGTGCAATAGACATGAAAGGGGTATTCTTCCATTCTCTATTATGATTATTGTGAAAAATTGACCTCAATGCTTGCATTGAAAATATCGTTTCATTGACGTACTGTTGCGGTGAACACAGAATTTAATTGCGTGGGTGTGCACGAGTGAAGTTTTTATTATTGACGCAGGTTGTACGGCCGTCTCCCTGGCGGGCTCTCACTTCTTTCCTCACGGCAACAACGGCGTATTTATTTTACTGTAAATTGCAAACACGTTCAGTTGATCTCGTTAAATATCTTCTATGGCTTTATATTTGTTCACAGCCGACGACGGTCTCTTCGCACAGCGGTCCCGGGCTAGATTCCTGACCGGGACAAGTTTCCTAGGGGTTTTTTTTTCGGTGACTTTCTTCACCTGTGAGACCAATGTCTGGAAACTTTGACCCCCGTAGTCCCTGGATATCATCTGGCTGTTTTTACCACCTTCATTCCGTCCGTACCGTCTGTGCTCCTAGAGTGTCTCGTCCTATGTGTTCGTATTGTCTTGGTGGTGGCTCCGGCAAAGGGTTGGTCACTCATCCGGGGAGGGCTGCCATGTATCTTTGGTCAAAATAGTAATGTGATCAATAGAAACTCCCTCCCCCTACAGGATGTGGTCCTGTAACACCCGGGCGGCGTGGGCCGGTAAACGGCTTTTCAACGGGGAGGCGACTCTCACAAGACAGAAGAAGAATTTTTTTATTAGTCTATAAATGGAAATTAGTTTATAAGTTTCATCCTAATCTGAATCAGATATCAAAATGAGTCCATTCCCTGGATGTTTGCGATTTTTAAGACGACACAGTCTCTAATTCGAAATAATTTTATAAGTTAGAATATTTTATTTACATCTAAGTAATTATTAATCTCAGGTTTTATTTGTATGCCTCGACTGCATGAGCTCATCTACAGGGATCAGTGAACTGATGTGCAAATCAGGAGACAATATACCTACTTGAGCTCTTGTTGAATAAAGTTAATTTCACACACAATAAAATTACAAACTGTTGGAAACACTGATTTATAATAATATCTTTGAGCGGACACGCTCACTCTCTCTCTCTCTTCCTTTCTTTCTCTCTCTCTCTCTCTCTCTCTCTCTCTCTCTCGCTCTCTCTCTCTCTTTAGTAGGTACGACTTAGCAATTTACAGACATACTTTCATTTAATTCTCAAAATGTTTATGTCCATAATGATTATTTGACTGTGCGATAAGTCTAATTTATTAGGCAGGTGGGAAATTTTCCAAGTCAATTTATTCGGACTCTAAATTTATATATTTCGTGTTTTGTGTAATACTATTAGAAACCCCTGAGAGAGAATGTCCCCCCCATCCTCTTAAAAAATTATCCTTCCAACTTATAAAACTTAAGAAATGATTTTATTGGCTTGAACTATTTTCAATAAACATATGCTTGCATTCTGATTTCAGTTCGTCTTATCTGCAAAAAATATAATCATTAAAAATTCAAGGAAGTACCGTACTGGGAATTGAACCCAGACCTGCGGATCCGTAGTCAGAAAGGTTAAACCCAGAATACGTAGACGATCTGTCTTATAAAATACTGTCCAATGTCTTGTTATATTACGTTTAATGATAGTGATTAACACTGTTGATCTTTAAGGCCAGATCCTGAGAATTCTCGGGGCCCGGATAGAGTCTACGGCCCCGATATAAGGACTGTGCTTATCATTTGCAGTGGTAGGGGACTGTGCTGAATCATAATATCGGAGGTAAATAAAACAGAAAGTTGGTCAAATTGACTATAGCAAAGTTGTAGTTTCCATGAGCTGGCTGTAGAGAGCGGAGCTGGACTGGGGCCTTGCCTGCCCGAAGGGACACATTACTCATATTTTATGAGGCGGGAAACGTAACGTATAGCGTTTTCAACCCCGTCGCTCACTCGCTTTACAAGCAAAACGGTATAACTCTTTCCCAGGTCATCAAGCCACGCATGGCTGGAGGTACAAACTGCCCCATTTATTATTTGCTAGTCAGACCTTAAGACACTGCACCCGTTGTTCTTCTGTGAAGTGTTTGCAGTTACTTCAAAGTAAAAAAAAAGAAAGTAAAAAAAATCCAGTTGGAGTATGATATAACACTAATTTAGGCAGCCCTATCCTGTTGAAATTGTATGGGGTACAAAATTAATTATTATTGACTTTTGACACCTGGTAATAAAACATTTTGGTCCTACATTTGAATTGTAGACACAGTGTGTTTTACTTAAAATCTACGGCAAAAATAATGACGTTTCCACCTATGCTGGTATAGTCACTCCAAAGTTTCGCTGGATGTTAGGAAAATTCATGAGCTAAAATTCAACTACCTTTGAAAGTTATAGAAAGTAAAATTTATTTATTTATTGCCTCTTGAGTAATACAGTCGCAAGAATATGAGTCATTGCAAAACGTAAAAATCAGCAGATCTTGCCGTAGAACTGTGAAAGGAGATAATTTGGTCGTCTTAATTTCCCCTACCTCTTTCCCATTCCTGCTTTAGACCCCTACCGACTTCCTATCCAGTTGAGGAATATGGAAATTTGAAGATTGCAGATCTAAAGAAGCAGCTGTAACGCATTACATTGTAGGCCTATTGGAAAGGATAATTATTAACAACTCGTTAAAAAGGTGCATTAAAATTCCATTCAATATTTATCAGAGTATTGGGATTGGTATAGGCCCATGGTGATCATCATGCCCTCCTCTGGTTTTCAAATTCACTGTTTTAAATCTTGAGGTCGATAGGCTTACCAAGTGTGAAATCTTTCTCGTTCAATCTATCTATCTTTCCTCTTTTCTTTTCTTCTTTCTTCCTTTCCTTCTCTCTTCCTTCCTTCCTTTCTTCCTTCCTTTCTTCCTTTCTTCTTTTCTTCCTTCCTTTCTTTCTTTCTTTCTTTCTTTCTTTCTTTCTTTCTTTCTTTCGAAACAGAAGTCAAACCGTGATTGTTTATGAAGCAATTATCTGTATTTGGGTAGCCAAATATGAAAATTTGATCTATGCGTTAAAACTTAACTAACCCGTCAGTATACCTGTATATACATAACCACATATATATGGTTGGTTGATGAGGCTGTGTTTTAATTTTTAACTTAAATTAACTGGTTGAAATATATTTGAATTTTAACATTTTATTTTGCCCCGGCGGATTTTCGGAATTTTAACTCGTATTCTATATCAATATGGCTCTATTTTACCGACATTCTTACTGTTTAAACGTGCAGTAAATGTTTACTTTTAGAAATTTGCTTCGTTTTATTTATCTAATTCATATCTGAATTCGTCCACTGAAGCAACATAACAGTATGTAATAATAACAGGCCTAGTAATAATACCTACAATATTATGGTAATAATGACAATAATATTATAATATACTAATACAGTAATAATAATAATAACAACAATGATAACAGTAATAATGTATTGTGCTTGCTGGTGTTGATTTATAGGCAGTAATGGTAAATTTAGGCTCAAAATAAAATGTATTTTGAGGTAGAATGGGACTGATATTTTGTTTTGAAGATGGGAACCAATAGAAGAGATCTAGTGATGTACACAAGTATGAGAATAGTATGACATACAATATACATTTAAAATTAAATGGCTACCGAAGTTCACTAACAATAGAAGTGCACAGGATACTTCCTTTCAATGGATATTCCGGTCTATTGGAAAAATAGAGTTTATAGTGTTTCAAACATGGAAGTGGTTGATGATGACAAGATGAGCACTGAATCAGAATTGCAATACCGAGTTAAAAGTGTCAGCGAGGAAGGAATGAACGAATATAAAAATAAATACAATTCCACATCTCCCAGAGGAAGTTCTTTGGTTTGGAGAAAGAAAAGCAATCTCTTTCATAATAACAATTTGATGCTCTTTTCTGCCCCGAAGGATCGAGAAGAACATTTCTCAACAAAACTTCTGACAGTTATATAATCCCCTTTTTTTCCACTTCATTTTTCTTTGGATTGACAGCGATGGATTTCTTCTCACCTATCTCCAACAAAGTTGTTTCTTCACTTCATTAAACAGCAATCGCGAAGTAAATACACACCTATATACAAACTTGGTAATCTTTTCTTCACAGCAACACTCGATTAACCCTGAAATCATTCGAACTTCTGTGCAGAAAATCCCACAAAGAAATACTGAACTTGAGAATGTCACTTCAGCGGCAAATACTAATATAGGCTAAAAGTACTAAACAGAAGAACTAAAACTACTATAAAAAAGTGTCTAAATCAAGCGACTATAGACAATATTAAAAGACAATTGGGAACACGTCCTCCGCGACAATAGACAGATGAACAAGAGTAAGGTTAACTGAATAAAATGCCAAAGTCAATTGATAAAACATTATCCCTGTGTTCTATGATCAAAAGAAGGAGACGCGACGATCTTAGAACAAATGCGAAATCGGTTGTTCGACCGGAGCTATAGCCTATGGCTCAGGTAATCTGGGGGTGGAAGGTGGAAAAAAAAAATTAATAGACAATATTAATTCAATAAGAAAAGTGGACTGAAGACTTATTTTTCACCTGCGTTTGATTCTATTTTTATATGTGCAAAACATTGTAATAAAATTTTAAACTCCGGTTCAATCTGCCACTTTGAAAATCGGTAATGCTTTATATCAGTTCAGTTTCTGTATAATATTATGAATTTATCAACGAATTCATGTTACGGTAATAAAATTGTTTTAAACAAAGTCATCCATCTTCAATCGAAGATGTCGGAAAGTTTGTAAGTTCGATCCCGACCCAGGTCAATTACTTTTTTAGGTGCGTATATGAGACAGTTTATGCGAGTATATTTAGAAGAATGCGAATAAAATAACTTGTGAAGAACGTTTTGTCTTCTCCCTTTTCAGCCATTGACATTTCAGCTTTTTCTGCCTCTGCCAATTCATCCAAGTTTTTTCGTCTACCTTGTTTTGAAAAATTTGACCAGAATAGTTTAAATCTCCCCCGCATTATCTTTATTTCTTCCCCCTTCTGTAGTAGCAATAAAGTAGAAAACTTACATTGATAATAATTATTGTTTACATGGAAGTGTACAGCTGAACTATTTACCACTTTAATAAATTAGTGGATACTAATAGTAACAAGTTTAACTCGTTTACCACATTTACTACTGTAACAATAAATTATATTCATCGTGGAAAGAATAAATTAGTTTCTTTGACTCTTTATCAATACAACTATGAAACTAAAAACCGTCCTTGAATATTTTGGAGATGTGGACACTGATATATATATTACATTCAGGTGTTTCATAGGAATTATCTTATATTATTTAAAAGAAATTATATACAACTGCTTTACCATATCATGAAAAATCTCTTCAAAATTCTAAAGAATTCTATCTGTTCTATTCCTAATTTACAATCATTACAAATTTGTTTTATAAGATGCAGTTTGTAAATTTCAACTTAAAATGAAGTCTTGACTACAATGCTGTGTATAGTGAATTTCGCTAATGTTCATACCATCAATCTTTGAATGTAAAACTAAAATTTAGTTCAATCCTATCACACATTCACTAGATATTATGGGATTAAAATGTACTCACAGCCTTAATGCACTTAATGGTTGTATGTTTGGTCCTCGTGTTTCTTCTCATAGGCATTTGACCTATGTAACCTCACACTTCGAATTGCTCTCGTAATACTTGAAGTATGCAATATATGCTATTGGAAAATTCCTCGGAATACTAGGAATGCATTTCGATTCCGGCAGGAATCATCTTCGACCCTGATATATAAGATACGTTAATAAGGATAAGATAGGATATTTAATTAGATATAACTGTCGTTTTATGCGATTTTCTTATCTTGTGGCTAGGAGCGTTATCCTCAACACGCGAGGTCTGTACTGATTACTGATTAAATATTACACATTTTAACTTATACGATAATATAAAGATTAACGGCGTATATAGCATAAATATATTGGCATGTATATTGGCAATGGTATTGACAACATTCCCTGAATATCCTAGTCTCTATTGAGGGCATAAGTTGGAAAGACTTATAAAATTTCTACTGTCAGCAGTTACTTGCAAGTATCAGTTTTACCTAATTTTGAGTGAATGGCCTTATAGTAGTACCTAATATAATTTAATACTGGATAAACATTTGTAGTTACTATCTTCTTAACTGTGCAGACTAAATGTAGTATGCCATGAATATTTAAAGTAGGCTAATATATTTAAATAAAACAAAATAAAATTGTGAAATTTAAATTTTGAATACAAGAAAACAAAACTGTGAATTTGTTTAGATAATAGCCTGATACACAGATACTTTTTAATCATAATAATGAATTCTGACTCTGATAGCCAGGATTACTTAAAATCTTAGAAAAAATTATGTCTTGTGCTTTTTACTGAGGCATCGCCAAGTGTTTCGACATTTTTATCCATGAAATAAGTCACTGCACATTTTCCTTTCTGAATCTAAATAAATTGTAATAATCATCTTCTAGAGTATCCATTCGCTCTCTGTTTACTTTTTGCTTCCTTATTCTTATAAATGCAGGCATTTCAGATAAGGCATTAGAATTATTGCTTCCATTCTCAAAGCTTAAGCAAGATTTGTACCGCACTTGAAATTTCACAGTATTCACTAGTATATAGATAAGTAAATATTCACATTGTGCAGCAGGGACTAACTGATCTAGTATGAACTTATTACTACTAAGCAACAGCATTTACTGAAATAGTTTATTCACTAAAATGCTAGTCTTTACTTAAAATTTTGCTGTAACAGCATTTTATTCTCTCCATCCTTTGAGTTGGTGGGACTGAATTTGAATTCTGATGGATTAGATGGATTTTTAAATTCTCGGAAACTTGTGATGGTTAAGTGAACAAGAAGTTCGTGTAAATGTTTCTTCCAGCGCTTACACAATGTTATAAAAGATGTAGATGTAACAGTGAAACGAGATGAAATTTTTAAATGGCAGCGTGGAAAGGGGAGAAGAGTTGATTCCTTCCAGATTAAACTACAGCTTATCCAGGAAACCGAGCGAAGATACTGGAAATATGAAAACCTAAAAAAAATATATAAAAAGCAAGTCTATGTGAAGCAGAACTACAGAAGAGGATGTATGGGAGTAGGTATGGCTACCAATATTTATTGCAGTAGACAGCACAAAACACTTCACTCTGTTTCTCTACAGGGGGTAAGTGGTCCTGCCACTCTCCATCACGCGATTTCTTCTCTGGATGGATGTTGATCTTTTATATAGACTCGCTCTGTCTTCTTTTCTCCTGCTTCTTGACTTCTTGTTTCCAAAAACTTTCCCCCGGCCATTCCTTTATTTTCCTGTATCGGCGTCCCACTGTCTGGAGTGTACAGCTCCATGTCCTTACTCATTGACTAAAAGAAAAACATAAATCTAAGTTTTGCTAACAATCGGGGAACTCTTGCGAGATTGGAGAAGCTACCACAGAATGAAGTATGGGGTAGCCATCTCTAATATAATGTGACCATATTTTCTGAAGATAAAAACGGGACCCTCCTCAACTGACTTTTTGAAAATTAGGCCTGTAAGTTAATGCAATTAAATCATCTAAAAGCGTGATGACCTATTTATTATACACATGAAGCATGATTACCAGAATATTACTCAACATATTATTATTATTATTATTATTAGCCCAATAACATCCCAGTGCGGGCTAGGGCCTCCTGTTACAAGGTGGCTTACAAGAAAAAAAAAAGTGCCTCTGACCAGCCTTTCCGTGACACTAAAAACTTTCACAAGTTTCTTAATGCTTGCAGTTTCTTTCCACTTTTGTCTGTTTGCTGCTATTCTAGACCACTGGCTTCCTAGTTGATTCATAAAAATATCACACCATCGCGTCCTTTGTCTTCCCACTTTCCTGCTCCCTAACCTGGGCTCCCACACAGTCACAGCAACTGCCCATTTTTTGGGGTCCATTCTAAGCACATGTCCTGCCCAACTCCATTTTGAATTTATTGCTGTACTCGCTGCGTCTTTCAACTTCGTTGTCTTACGTATGTCTTCGTTTCTTATCCGGTCTCTTCGCGTGATGTTAAGTAACTTCCTTTCCATTTTCCTCTGGCAAACTTGTATTATGGTTATTTCCTTTTTCGTTAGTGACCATGACTGCGATCCGTATAGTAACACCGGTAATATACACATATCCATAACATCTAACTCAACATATTACATTACGGTAATTAAAATCTTTGTTATTTCAGTACACAACATACAACATTACTGTTATTTCAAATTATAAACACCAAATAAAATTATCATGTTATACAAAGGTCGTCCAGAAAGTAAAGAACGATCTGGCATAACTAAATAATAACGAAAAATAGCAATACAAAACTTTATTTGCAAAGTTACAGTACCTTCTCAACATAAACGCCATTGCTATCAAGGCATTTATTGTAACGTGGTACCAGTTTTTCATTTCCAATTCCACCTCTCGGTCTGTCAAATTAGACCACACCCCACACGATTCCGCCCTCAATATCCACGAGTACTCAAGAAGGTCCTCATAAAGCTCAAGGGTTTGGTCCAGGTGGTTACCTTTCCAAAGGGCTCGGGACGTAGAGGAGGCAGAGAAAATGTCCGCTCCACAAGTAGCTAAGTACCCGCGAAGCCTGCATTATGAATATGGGATGGTAGGACGAGGTCAAATGACATGAAGGATGATATGGGATAGGCCTAAGGGGGGTGTAGAGGACCGTGGTAATGAAAATCTAACGCAGCATTTGCCTCAATGACTGCGGAAAACTACGGAAAAGCCACGGTCAGGTTTCCGGTCTCGGGATTTGAAGCCGGGACCTCCGAATGCGAGTCCACACTGTGGTGATCATAATAGCTGAAAAAGAACCTATTAAGTGTCATACTGTTCGAAAACATTAAATCTTTTTAAAACTATCATTAGATGTTCCCATTTTGACTTCTTAATTTGGAGATTGTTAGAGTTGAGTTATTACTAGTTATTCTTCTTCTTCTTCCGCCTCAAGGTTAGGCTATAAAGACCGTTCCGACGCAAAGACATCTTTCCCTCTTGTTTTTGGTCGTCCTCTTGAATGCCATCCTTCTGGTTTGTATTGCAGTGATATCTTTGTAAGTCTGGCATTGCTCATTCTTTCTATATGTTGAATCCATTACCATTTGTTATTATATATCTTCTCCTCTAGCTTATATATTTTTAACTCTTCTCGTATTTGTATATTAGGTATGTGATCTTTTAATGTGTAGCCTGCTATTCGTCTGAGGAATTGCATCTCAGCTGTTTCTAACCTCCTTTTTGATCTATTAAGGACCCAGTTTTCACTTCCATATAAAAGTAAAGGTACTGCAAGCACTTATAAAATTTAATTATTGTCTCTTTTCTTGTTTTGTTTCTTAATGTTCTTTGAATAGTTCCACACATTTGTTGGAACTTATTCAGTTTTTTTTATCGACGTTTACTAGTTATTACTAGTTATTAATAATTAAATAATTAACAGTCTCGCTCAGCTTAACTCAGTGGCCTAGAAGTTATAGGATGAATGAAGGATTCATGTAATACAGAGCCAAAGACTCTATCAGGGGTAGTCATAAATATTTTAATAACAATAATGTATTTCCTAGAAATTAACACCCTGGCATTGCTCGCCAGTTCAAAACTAATAACCAAAAACACTTATCGTATTTAGGCGTGAAAGTGTGAAGGCCAGAACTACTTACAATTTGTGCAGAATTAAAATATACTGCTTATAGGCCTATAAGATGAGAGCGACTTGCTCTCGCGTCCGAAGAGTAGCGATCTTCAAGACGAAGAGTGCCTGACTCTACCGATTATTCAGGTTTTCTTAATTAAACCATAAGCTCTCTTTGCTCGGAATGGATTGGTCAGAATTATACGAGTTTAAACACTTTAATATTATTGGCTGAGAAATCCGTTGAGTAAAGAGACGATGTAGGTTTCGTGCTGCACCAATTCACGTTTTTACTAAGGAAATTGCTGGTAAACATCACGTTACTCATTATTCTGGTCTTAAACCCTTTGTTATAAGAATAAAGACAGATCATCAAGCATCTATACATAATAGTAAGTAACAATATATTATTAATTGAGCATTACAGTCTAACTTATCCCTCTGTACTGCAGTGCAATTGTCTGCTGCAGCTAACTGCTAAGTAGGCTACATGAGTGACTCTGCTCTTCTGTACATTCTTACAGAAATGTTTTTGCTATTGGAAATAGCAATACTATAATATTTTAATTAATATTGACTTTAATATTGCATTTTCATTAATGAATGTCCGGCAATAGTAATCCATTCCATTTTATGATTGAAAATCCTTAGGTTTGATGGTGCTGATGTGCTTCTTAGGGCCACCTATCATTTCAATCTTATCAAATTAAACTCAGCTACATCCCTGAAGGGACAAGGCCTACCACCCGACAGCTGCGTCTTCTACCATAGGCAGATGGCAGGATTGGGGACATGTGGTCAGCATGCCGAGACCCACGGCCGTTAGTGGTGGTTTCCATGACCGGAGTACCCCGTTCCAGACCTCAGAAAAATCCGAGGATCGAACCCGGGCCGACGGATCTGTAGTCAGCGACGCTAACCACGAGACCACGCCGGCGGTCTCAATCTTATTAACTGTACATAATTATTTTAAATATGGTTTGTAACAATATCCTAAGGGGAAACATTTAAATTGACACCAACTTATTTATGCACTTTAACTAAATTAAACTACTTAACTAAATGCCTATTATTGATGTAGTTCGTATTTCATAATTCTTAAACCAATTAAAAATAAACAGGACTTGCATAGGTATTGAAAAATAGCATATTTCTACTGGAATAGCATTTTTCAACTACTTCACAATTAAAACACAGAAGTTCGTTTCCATCTTATTCTTAGATTTCCTTATACAATTTTTCAGTCAATGAATGTGGTAGGTAAGTATGAAAGAGAATATTATATTCTTACTATCAAGTTTCTTCTCTGTTAACCAAGCTAGACATGAAGACAAGGATAGCTTTCTTTGCACCGCAGAACAAACCCTTTTACTTTCCTGGAGAGAAAGAAAAACAATACTTCACCACTTATTCAAGACTGGCGAAAAGAGCCTCAGGCTCAAGTATAAGGCGTACTCTTCCTTTGCTGCTCCATTTGTTGTCAATGAAGATGCGCAAACAAAGAACTGCCAAGTTGAAGCAGTACCATCCGACAGGCCAGCCATTTCTGAGACGACGTCCCTCTCCAATTACTACTGCAGAGCATGCAATTTTGTTAATGGCGGGAAGAGACCAGCTCTAGGCAAGGAGGATGGGAGCCTGAGTCCTAACAAGTGAAGCGATTAATATAAGGGTTTTGAGTAAAACTGTGCCGTCTCCCACCAACAACAAAGAGAAGAAAAGAATAGAAGGCTGTGTGTTAGTCGAGTAACGAGCGCAGAGAACGCCCTGAGGGGCTGAGGAAGAAGGTAGACTTGAAACCGGAGGAAAAAATAACAAATGACAACACGGCAATGTTTTATGAGGTGGAACCGTCATTTAAAAAAGTAATTGTCATTTTAAAGGAAGGAAACAATACAACTTTACTAACGAGTATTTTGTGTACGCGGTCAGACAAAATGTTAAGGCTCATTATATTATACAGTGGCTTATTGTTCAGTAAACGTACACCGTACAATCTACACAGAAGATTCGTCAATGTCGATCCATAGTTTTTCCAAAACATGAAAGCTTCAGTTCTTGGAGCTACTTAGATAACATTTCCCTCTTGCCACTTAAGGTAAAGTGATCCCTGTACAGGCCATGGATGCCCAGAGGGTTCCAGAGATTGAGGCTCCCAGATTTTGGACATTCGGCACATGAATGTGGTAAGGTTGTCAGCCTTACGCACCAGCCGCCTTTACCCCCAGGATTGCTCCTGGTACTCAGTTTTGTTAGAGGCTGAGTCGACCCCAGGGCCATAGTGCCACCAGAAGGATTAGGCCAATGCGACCTTGCCACTTAAGGGAGGACAAACAGGTTTTGGTGAAATTCATAGGTGAGAAATAGGTGAAATTTATTTCTTCTCTGCAATGAATTGCTCTACAACCTCGTAATCTGACATGCTCTTTATTGACTACTTCTAAATTGCACAATTTTTTCGGAATTATTACAGTAACGGGCATTTATCATGGGTAATCCCACAAGAGATTACGAATTTTTTCGACATATTTGCGAGAACGAAGTTCGAGAAAATTTATCTGATAAACTCGTAATCTTGAGTAAGATTTATTAAGACTATTCCATGAATAAAATGTAAAGGATTTTCTAAATAATATTATTTTCTTATTTTGTTGACAATGTTACGTTAGCCGGTAAAATCACGGCATACTAAATGAATGAACAGTCCATGAATCGATTTGACGAATCGATCCGTGTTTCCATTGCTACAAATACCTTAATATGGATAGCGCCGTGTACCACAATATGGATAGCGCCGTCGTAATTGCTTACATTAAAACGCTATAAAAGCACACGAACTGGCTTGTACCGAATCGAAATTGAGTTTTTAATCATTGGAATTTATATTATTTCAATTTCCAAACAAGTTATGTTGTATAAAATAATGTGATTTCCTTCCGTTCACTGGCAGCATGTGACGTACTAATTACCGCACTTTGATGCCGTACGTAACGAGCTGACGTTTTATCAGATAAAATTGCATCCTTGTGTTCATAGCACAAGCCACGTTTCGTGCGCTGAAATGCCGTTTCTGAGATAACTCCCACAAATATCAATGTTTCTGAGTGATTATTTTTTCTATGTATTTGTTAATATCATAATATCAATTACATTCATGGATGTAACATTAAAACCTTATTTACAAATATATATCTTGTGAGATAATAATGTTTATGTACAACCCCATACAAACAGGTCTAAAACAGATTTCTTAAATGGGCCATGGTTTAAGAATCAACTATAGCAGAATAACAAAACGAATCATGACATGGAAGACAGGTGAAAGCAGATATAAAGGAAGTCTAAGGAAGCGATGGATAGATAGTATTGAGGAAGGAATGAGAACTATGAAATTGAAAGGATTGAGAAGATTGATAAGGACAGGGCTGAATGGAAGATAAATGCCAATAAGGCTGAAACTCATAATGGGTTGGAACGCGAGAATGAGGAGAAAATCGAGGGAATTCCTTTTAATTCTAAAGAATATGGTTTGTTTTTGCCATAACAGAATTTATACTATTAATAATTTTTCATTTTGACCAAAGTGGGTGAATTTATTCCAAATAGTTTTTCTCCTTATACCCTCTACAGTCAACCCATATAAATTCCGGTTCAGCATACAAAGGAACTGAAGATGGCAAATGAATATTGCCGAAATGCATCTCCATAGACATAACTTATTACGAACAACACACTGGACAACATCATAAGAAGCTGCGACGCACTGCTGGAAGTCCAACAAAATTGCTGTAAACCAAGAAATTTTACTTAGAAACTGTTTCTTTTCTGTGTTTTTATAAATTTGAACCAGACTTTTATACACCACAGGCGATCTGAATATTATCTTTTACAGTGTATTCACATAAAACTCAAAGGAGTCCTAATTGGACACTCCATACATTTGTAGTCCAGTCAAAACAAGGTTTAACCTAAGAAAAAATCCGAAAGTTTTGAAACTTTGCACACTTATTTAAAGGTACCTAAGGATGAATATACCAAAAGTCCTCGTGAATATGAGGCGAGCTCTAGCGGCAATTACCGAAAACAGGGCACTTATTTTTGTTTTTTGTTAATACCTCGAGAACCGTTGGTCGGAGGTAAATGTTTGCTATATACATAATTGAAGCTTATTACATTTGCAACAAAAATGATTATATACATTTTTCTTGTATTTCCAATGGTTACCGAGTTATAGGGCGCTAAAGGATAGCGTTTTTTGAAAAACTACGCTAGCGCGGTACAATATGGCATTTCTAATAGTATTTGACAATGGTTTACCATTTTTTTATACCAAGGATGATTCAGGAGATAAATTTCACAGCTTTCTATAAAAAGGAAGACATGATGTATATTAAACAATGAAATACATTAACAAAAAAAAAAAATGCTGAGGATATTCCAAGGAAAACTGTGTACAGAAAAATCAATCAACTCTTGATCGCTTCTTGGTAGAAGGTCCTGCAATCTGCTCATCTTGGTCAGCTTCTGAACTTGCTGCCCTAAACACAGTAAGAAGAGTTAACTATGCATGATATGATGATGTGAGAGAACCATTATACAGATTAAGAACATGTAGGTAAAATAAAGTAGGTAAGCGAGCGGTAAAACAACGTATGAACATGACGACCGATTTATGTATACTATTTCAAGGAAAATTAATAACAAAAAAATACAAATGTGCAATCTCACCTGACTTCTGGTTAAGCGTCCAGCAGCACAGTGTTTCGATCTTCATGTACCAAATGTTCAGTGTTTGTGCTTTGCACTGAACGGTCTGTTTCTTCAAGGTCATCAGGGTCATCAAAGTCTTCTTCGAGGGTGGAAGTAACACCATTCAAGTATTCGCCATGGTAGTTGTGACAAATGCTTGTACACATTATTCCTGTCTTTTCGACAGCCACATCTGTTCCCACATCCACCTGTACATTTGCAACAAATGAGGTTGAGGACAGCTTCAGGTGCTGCTGGATTCTCTGTTGTTACAGGGATCAGCCGATCGCTTTCCAACTTCCAACCACACTGCACAGGAAGAAGTTCATCCCCAAGCCAAAATTGAATTTGATGGTACACTCGAAATGCGTGTTGTCTTGCTGCTCCTTTTGTGGGCGGCAGAGCAGAAAGGTCGGGTTTAGCATTGGATACAGATTTGGTGAAAGCATTGTAGCGGTCCATGTTAAGAGAGGTTTTCTTCCTTGGTGCATTGTACAATTCCAGGAATATTTTGTTTCCAGCAGCAGCTACAGCCTCACGGGATGAACTTGGGCTGTTAAATATATCAGCAAAACCTTGCAGTACAGCTTGCTTCTTGAACAATTTTAATCAGGAATGTTTCCCATTTCGATATGCAGCCGAAGTCGTATCACATCCGCTGAACGCATGCACAAGAAGTATGCTGTTCTTCATTCCCAAAGTTTACAATTGCTGGTTTCAATATACTTGCCTTCCTACTTTTCCATGGCTTGGTTTCACAAATAATATGTTTTGTTCAGTCGGGAGTTAAGACCATGAGGAGAATAATAAGATCTACATCTTCACCCGACTATTGTTACTTCGTCACAAGTGAAGGACTTCACGAGTGCTGTTCGGACGATCAATGTGTCAGCATCACTGGATGCTTGTTCTGTTTCAACTTCATGGCTGGTAAGGGCAATTATGAGGAATGAAATTAGTCTACATTTATTCTTTTCGTTAGAAAGAAAATCATCCTGTTTGACTGTTACTATTGTTTTCTCTCCAAAGTTTATGTCAACTGACCTCTTTGTTTTGTCCCTTCGGTTCTGTTCAGCTCTCTTTGTACTGGATCGGGTAGCTGAATAAACATCAAACACCACCGTGCAGCCGTTGCCACCATAATGCTTGAGAACATAGGCTACATAACACTAGCAGATGGTTGAGATTGTTGGCGAATCTTTGGGCCACACCACCTTGTGTAATTTAATTGTGTAATGCCAATATAGACTAGGTTTTTGTTTCTTCTTTTAATGGAATAGGCATCGTACAAGGTAGATTTCTTGGTATTCCGTATTCCTGCCTCCTCAAATAAACACAATGGTGAAATAGTACGGTAGGTACCTACTTTAATTTGCACCATCCTGCGCTCCTCGACGGTTTTAGAAAAAACGCTATCCTTTAGCGCCCCATAAATCGGTAAACATTAGGAATACGAGAAAAATGTACATAATCATTTATGTTCCAAATTTAATAAGCTTTAATTACGTATATAGTCAACTTTTACCTCAGACCAACGGTTCTCGAGGTATTAACGAAAAACCAAAATAGGGGTCCTGTTTTCGCTAATTGCCACTAGAGCTCGCCTCATATTCATGAGGACTTTTGGTATATTCATCCCAAGGTATCATTAAATAAGTGTGCAAAGTTTCAAAACTTTCGGATTTTTTTAGAGGTTGGGTCATTTTTTTAAGTTTTTTGACTGGACTATTGGCTATGCTTAAACCTAAATAATTTATAGTTTAAGACTCTGAGGAGTTTTCATACTGTATAGACGCTCCATTAAGTTTGGTAAGTCTACAAGGCCCAATTATTTTATTCTAAACATTTTTTATTGTAATTTTATCTTTTAACTATTCACAATGTAGGCCTATACAGTGATTTACGTCATCTTTATGTTTTTAGTATATACGTATATTAATTTTAATTATTTGAATTGGCCTCCCATTGAGCAACACAACTTTACCCATATGTAGGCCTAGTGCTTAATTTTAATGATATTGATTTGAAAAAGCTATCACAATAAATTGGTCCAGCTCCTTAAGGATACAGAGTTGTCTTTGATTAGATGGTATAAGGAGAAAAACTATTTGGAATTCATACTTATTCTTTTTTTAATCCACTGTAGGCCTACCACGGTAGTAAAACTTGTTCACAAATAAAAATCCATTTAAAAAACAGCAGTTTTGGATTGTTTAAAACTATATTTGATTAGTATTAATCGAATAATGGGGTACGCCGTAGCGTAGTGGTCGAGGCGCTGCGCTACAGACCGGAAGGTCGCGGGTTCGATTCCCGATGAGGTCGTTGGAGTTTTTCAATTGGCCTAATCCTTCTGGTGGCACTATGGCCCTGGGGTCGACTCAGCCTCTAACAGAAATGAGTGGTGATATGAGTTTTAGCAATCAAAGCGATCGGACGTGTTTTCTTGTGCTCAGCCGGCGCGGGGGAATTTGCTGAATTCGTGTCTAGCGACTGTGTCATTGAACGCGCGCTTGTGCCAGATAACATTACAGTGTATCAGTGGCGGTTAGTGTATCAGTGTTTATAATGTAGTGTTTTTGGTAGCCAGTGACTGTGAGCCAGTGACTGTGAGCCAGTGACTGTGAACCAGTGACTGTGAACTGGTGAACATGCTGGGGGAACAATCGCCCCTTCCCTTTTCTTCTTAACTCTGATGATGGGTGACAGTAAAGAAGAGGAACGGAATGCGATTTTTCAGGGAGGTTCTAAGCTGGCGAGAACCCCTCCTGGGATGGCTAGCCAGCAGCCTATTTCATCGGCTTCTACTGTTGAGCAATCAACTAGCAAAAAAAAAATTTCCGAAGTCTCACCTACCTCTGAGTTGGGGAATCCCACATCGAGACCTAGGTGCTACAGCTTACCGGAAACTGAACCAGAAACTGCAAGTAGGACCACAGACAATAAACCCATGGCAAGAGTAATGACAGAATTGTCTATGCTCTACACCCTCGACAGGAACACAAATGTTGCAAAGAAACGTGAATATATTGAAACTTTGGGAAGGCTCCAACAGATTTACGAGGATATTATAACCGAAAATGCAGCCCTTAAGGAAAAATTAAATATACTGACAACGACTCCTAGACAAATAACGACACCGACATACAGTCAAGTCGTGACATCCGCACCAGCTCCCAGCACAAGACCAGTGACAAAACGACCTACGGAACAACGACCAAAACACACTCTATTCATCTCTCAGAAAGGTAAGACTGCAAAAGACGTAGCTCTCACGTTTACAAAAATCGTAAATCATGTCAAAGACAAGATTAAAATTAAAAAATGGTTACTACCCCGTGATACTAGAGACGGAATCGCATGAGGACCTCGAGCGCGTGGTAGGTCATGCTGCCCTCAAAAAGAGTGGTATCGTGGCCGAGCTACCGCGAAAGAGGAATCCCTTGATGATCATGTACTCTGTGTCTACAGGCCTTAAAGAAGACGAATTACTGGAACAAATATACCAACAAAACTTTCCTGACATAGACGAAGACACTTTCAAGAACGAATTCAAATTCAAATTCCGAACTGGACCACGTAACCTACAAACTGTTCACCATGTTGTGGAGGTATCTCCACGAATTAGATCTCTCATACTGAAAACTGGACGAATCTTCGCGGGCTTCACGTCCTTGTCTACCAAGGACTATCTTGTGGTAGCCCGCTGCCACAAATGCGGTGATCTGGGGCACATCTCAAAGTACTGCAAAGCAGGAACTGAGGTGTGCACGCATTGTGGAGTGCAGGGGCATGAACGCAGTTCGTGCCCAGGCAAGAATGGACCACCGACATGTATACCATGTATGTTGAGGAAAAAACGCTGTGTCGATAGAACCAAGTGCCCTACCTACGAGATGTTTTTGCAAAGATTGATTGACAATACGGACTATGGACCCTAAGCCCAAGACCAAAAGACATAGCAATCCTCCAAGCCGGCAACGACGAAATGCCATAAGGGCTTTCTTGTATCGGTGGCAGAGGAACAATAAACCAGAAACCAGAGACGCTGAAACCCAGACTGTGTATGTTCCGGAGACCAGGGATATTGCCATACAAACAGTGGCAGACAAAGCAACACAGACGGACTCTGGTGACAATAACTTAGAAAACATAACACCAAACACAAAGAAAACCAAGGACTTGGACTATTCTAACGGACCACTAGTCCCCTTTGTGAAAAGGGAGACGATTAACTTAAACAAGTGTCCAGACAATCGAACAAAACCTGTGCAGGCTGTTTCTAACCTTGGGGATCCAACGTCGGTTCACGAGGACTTCGAGCATATGCTGCAATGCAGTAGGCTCGAGGAAATCGGGAATTTGACTACGGCCCTGAGATTCGTGACACGATTGAAACACGCGAGGGGTAGCTCGGTGACCTTTCCGATTCCGGAGCGGTTGATCGGCTACAACTCAAGTCGGTAAACCTACCCACGGATCCAGATAGGCTTCAGCAGTTAATTTTAAGCGCCTTCGAGAGAAGGGGTGAAACTGTATCTTTCGAGGATATATACCGGGACTTCGTAAAGGCGCACGGTCGCACCACGATAGATCCCAAGGAAATATTCCCGAGATGTATAGTTCATACTCATCATCCATAAATAGGTAGTAACACTGTGAGGATTGCACAGCTGAATGCTATGCGGAGTGCGGCCGTGCTCACGGAAGTGAGGAAGGTTGCAGAAGAGCTGCGTTTGGATGTGCTTTGCTTACAAGAGCCATACAGCATCGCAGACAAAATTCCTAGAATGCCTGCAACTTCCAGAGTTGCATGCTATGGAATTAAACCAATGGCAGCTTCAGTAATTTTCAACAACAAAATACAAGTCGTAAAAATTTCCAGATTTTCGGACACCCACTGTATTGTATTGGAAATTAATTTTCAGAATATTTCTTTCATTTTAGTAAATCTTTACTTTCAATACAGTGAAGGAATTGAGCAATATATAAATAAATTAGATTAAATTTGTACAGTATATAGTAGAAAGCCCATAATTATTGTTGCAGACTGTAATGCAAAATCGCCTTGGTGGCACAGCAAACGTAGAGATGAAAAAGGAGAACTTTTAGAAGAATTAATAATGGCAAAAGGATTAAATGTAGTAAATAAACCTGGACATCCCCCTACCTTCGCTAATAGAGCAGGTGGGGATGAAAACATAGATATAACTTTAGCAAGCGACTCAGCAGTGCAGCTCTTAAGGAATTGGAGGGTCACTGAAAACTTAACCACCAGTGATCATAACTTAATAATGTTTGACATTCAAAAAGTTGAGGTCTCGGCTAATGTGCAAATGTGCACAACAAGACCCTTCAACCTGAAGCAAGCAAGCTGGGACGTTTTGAGAAATTCATTTAGACTTCCTCCTCCTGTGCGACCAGGCGATGATGTAGATGAAGCTGCCAGACGTATTACAAAGAACATAACTGAAGCGATGACGAAGGCGATACCCAAACACAAGCAATCAAGGGATAAATATCGACCTTGGTCCGATGCACTCACACGCTTACGCGCGCGGGTGCGGAAGGCAAGGAAGATATATAAAAAATCCATGATATTCGAGGACAGAAATCAGAAGCTTGAAAACTACCGAAATCTAAAGTCTCAGTATCATAACAAAATTAAAGAACTTAGAGTTAAATGCTGGACCGGATATGTCGAAGATATATTAAAAACTGATCCGTGGGGGATGCCGTATAAGATCATGTCGGAAAAAATCAGGACACCTGCCATGATTGCTACCTTAAATAAGGGAGATGGAACCATGACTGAGGATTGGGTAACCTCCATGCAACTACTGCTTGATCGTTTGCTCCCAGATGATGATGGCTCAGGGGAAACCCAGCATCATATACAGCTCAGAGAGGAATTAACGAACATATATAGAACTGAAACTGTTGTCTTCCCCTTCTCGAAGGAGGAGGTGGAGTCGGCAATTCGGAAGATGAGAAAGAAGAAGATCCCTGGTGAGGACGGTATTCAGCAGAGATACTTCAGTATTTGGCAGACATTGTCTCCCCATGGCTAAGGGATCTCTATAATGAATGCCTAGTTCAAGGTCGAGTACCCAGTTGTTGGAAGGTGGCCAAAGTCATAATCCTGTCCAAAGGGAAAGATAAGGACGAGAAAGAAGTAAAATCGTACAGACCAATCTGCCTTCTTAACAACTTGGGGAAAATCCAAGAGCGGCTTCTGAATAGCAGAATCCATGAACTTAGACTCATGAAAGGGGTTAATGAATGCCAGTATGGCTTCAGGAAAGGACGATCTACTGATGATGCCATCAATGAAGTAATGGAGAGAATTCGGACCTCAGAACGTAAATACGTAATGGCCATCTTTATAGACATTGCTGGTGCCTTTGATAACTTGTGGTGGCCCTATCTCTTCAAGCAATTGCGAAACCTCGAATGCCCCGCCCCACTTTACAGCTCTCTCAGGGATTACTGTGAAAATCGAAGAGTGTATATAGAAGGAACAAATGCCAAACTGCAAAAAAGGATTACAAAAGGCTGTCCTCAGGGCTCGGTCTTAGGACCGACGTTCTGGGACATTGGCATGGAACCTCTTCTGGACCTGTTGCGGGAGAGGGGGGACGTCTGTGTAGCTTACGCAGACGATCTTCTCATCCTAGCTCAGAGCGACAGTAGGAGGGAACTTGAAGAACAGGCAAACTCTGCACTGAGGGCTGTGGATGAGTGGTGCAGTGAGGCAAAACTGCGTATTGCGGCAAATAAAACCACATACGTTGTTTTGAAAGGCAAATTGAAGAGGCGTCCCACCATAAGACTGAATGACAACGTAATCTCAAGATCGAAGTCGGCAAAGTACCTTGGAGTATACATGGATGAAAACTGCAGATTCAAACCCCATGTGGAGATGGTGCGTCTTAAGGGTGAGAAGATAATGATGAAACTCGCCAATATTGGAATGAGGAAGTTCAAAGTTAATCTGCAAACAATTAAGACGTACCATAGTGCTATTTTAGCCGCCATTGTTGGGTATGGGGCTGCAGTTTGGGCTCATAAAGCCAATGAAGTGTATGTTAAAAGAATGCTTAGGAGATCCCAAAGGAAAATTCTGATAAGGTTCACCGGTGCATTTAGAACAACTCCAACTCTCGCTCTGCTTGTGGCCACTGGTATATGGCCTCTCGACCTCCTTGTCAGGTGGAAGGGAGCCATGTACTGGAGGAAGAAGGAAAGAATGGATAAAATTGAGAGTATTGTGGGTCTCCGAACTCTGGATAAAACCAGAATTAGGAGACACCTCATACACGAGTGGCAGGAGGAATGGACCGCGGCAGAAGCGGGAGCTAGGACCAGAGAATACTTCCCGAACATCCAGGAGCGACTGCGACTGCGACATGTGACACCGAGCAAAGGTATGATACACTTCATCACGGGCCATGGTCCGTATGGAGTGTACCTGCACAAAATTAAGAGAAGACAGACAGATGAATGCGGAACTTGCGAGGGAGTCACAGAGTCAGCAGAGCACGTCTTGTTCGAGTGTACCGGTGCCTCTGAAGAAGTGAAAGAACTTAGAACAACTGTACAGGGTTTCCAGATTGCAGACTTGTTGAGGCGAAAAGACAAATACTCTTTACTTGAGACTCTGACAGACGTTGTCTCCAAGGAGGCAGCAGAGACGTTCAGGGTTGACAGAGTGGACAGAATAAACAGACACAGACAAGACGAAGACGAAAACAATGAAACTCTTACTCCCTCCAGGAGATCCAGTCGCCTACAGAGTGCTCAGAACCCTGTGGAGATTAGGGAGCCGGAAGCTCAACCACATGTGGAAGAGCAACCGGAACCCGAAGCCATAAACAGGAGGAGGGAACTCTGGGAATCCACAGCAAGATGAGAAGAGTGGGGGCGGCGAGAAGACTTCGGGAGAGGAAAGAGGAAGACTATAGACAATATTTGCAAGTGAAAGTGTAAAATGTGAAATTATATTATAGTAGGAGTAGAAATTTTCATTTTCATTTAACTAGAGTAGAAGCTGGAGCACACCGAAGAACAACATTGAAATGTAAATTTAAATGAATACCGGTGAGCTTCAGTTGTAGTGTTAGTAAATAGCTCTAGAAGCAATAGTTTTATCTTTTATTTTATTTATAGTGTAGTATAGTATAGTGTAGTTAAGTTCCTGACTACTGGTCTCCAGTAGAAGGAACAAGTAGAGTAGGTTTTATTATTATTATTATTATTATTATTAGTATTATTTTTCTTCTTTTTTTTTCCTTTTCTTCTTTCTTAATAAAAGGACATATAGAATAATAGAATACTGTTCAAAGCATAGAAAAATTTGTCCTTAGTATATAATAATTGTAAAATGAACATTTGTATAAAGGCAATTAATAAAAGCCATGCGAGTAAGTCCTGGCTTTTATTAAAGATGCCAGGATGAAAGAAATAAAGGACGACTATTATTATATTATATAACAGAAATGAGTACCAGGAGCAATCCTGGGGGTAAAGGCGGCCGGTGCGTAAGGCTGACAACCTTACCACCTTCAAGTGCCGAATGTCCAAAATCTAGGAGCCTCAACCTCCTGGAACCCTCTGGGCCTCCATGGCCTGTATAGGGATCACTTTACCTTTACCTTATTAATTGAATAATAACAATCACATTGGTGATTTGAACGATATTTTTAGGCTTTAAACAGTGGTTTAAGCAAAGGTTCGGAAAATTGACAACAACATAAAAAATAAACAAAATAAAATAATGAAATTCAAGGATTATATTTACAAGAAACCTTTGCGTGCCCTATTAAAATTTGAAAACGATTGCACTAGTAGTTTAAAAAAAATAAAAGTTTGAACTTGACTTTTAGTCAGGACCTTTAAGAAAACCGGTACTTTTGACGGATTTTAACCCCTAAAATTTGTTCACTTAACCGAAAATGTATGTGTTGTTATCAGATAAAATAGCTTTAAAGTAGCTTCAGTTTAAACTTTATTTTAACGTAATCGGATGAGCCACTCTTGAGATTTTAGACTTCAAACTAGATTCTCTATGTTTTTTTCCCCGTCAGTAGATCCGTCGTTGTCTGTGAGCTCAAATCATATCAGACATTTCGATTGTTGTGTCCCCTTGTGGGACTGTATATCTGTGGTCGATCCAAATTAGCTGCAGCGGATATTTGAGTCTTGATAGCCCGAGGTATTGCAATGAGGTAACATGATTACGCTACAAAGGGAGGTGTGATGAAAGCATAGTTTGCAATTCCGATCACAAAAATCAATTAGCATTCCTGGTATGTTTTGTCCTGGCTTGTCTTTACCAAAGTGATGCAAAGCGGTTTGGTCAAATTTACAAACATGACTAATCAAAGAGTGGGACTAAATTTCTAACATTCCACATCTTGCCACTTAACATTTCTTTCCTGCTTAAAATATTCCGATTTAATTAAAATATTAACCCCAAACACTGAAACATATTACGATTTTGTTCGAATTGTTTTTCTAATTTTATAAATTTACTGAACTAGTGCAAATAATTTGCACCTAAGTTCTTCAGGCTGTATTAACTTATATAGTAATCAATGCCTATCTACGGATTCAGGAAAATAACACAATAATTCCCAAATTTTATATTTCAGTGCCACCTGTTGATGGAAAAATGATAGTACTAGATAAGGCACCAGCCACTCAATTAAAAAACGTACAGAGGAAGAAATTCCTGTTATAATGCATAAGAAAAGGAGCATGTCAAGTAAAAAAACCTAAACTCCGTGGCGCTACATCCCTGAAGGGACAAGGCCTAGTACTCGACCGCTGCGTCATCTCCCGTAGGCAGATGGCAGGATGGGGGCATGTGGTCAGCATGCCGACACACACTGCCGTTAATGGTGGTTTCCAAGAGCGGAGCTGCTACTTCTCTTCCAAGTAGCTCCTCATTTGACTCATGAGGGTAAGTGCACCCCGTTCCAAACCTCCCTACCTCAGAAAAATACAAGGAGGTACCGGGAATCAAACCCGGATCTGTAGTCAGCGATGCTAACCACAAGACTACGCCGGCTATCGCATGTCGAGTACTTGAATTTATTCTTATGTCTGTTATGTTCATTGTTCTCAGTGATAGGCTTACACATAAATACAGGGTCTTACAGTATATTCTAATTTTAGGTTAACACCTGTCATATTTATTCCGAAGCGAAGAAGAACACGAAATTACTTATCACTTATCTATATTAATAAAAGGAAGTGTCTGTCTTCCGTCTGTCTGTCTTCCGTCTGTCTGTGTTCCGTCTGTCTGTCCGCGATGCCCAGCGAAATCTACTCAACGCAGAGATCTGAAATTTTATACATAGGCGGACTAAAGGGTCGGAATGTGCACCTCGAAGCCGGAATTTTAATTTTCGCTTTAGTTCGTGAGTTATGAGAGAAAAACGGGCAGAAAACGTGTATTTATTCCGTTTTCGAAGCATGAGTTTTCAGTAATACAAATCAATTACACTAGGCTTTGGCTATTTTTGTCAAACCTTCGACATAAAAGCATCGCGATCTCTTGAATGTTGTAGCTCACGCTGGTCGATTCATTTGTTTTTAATGTCAAGGCACGCAAACATAATGTGAAATTTTCAACCTACACCGAAAAGGATTATTATTATTATTATAGGGATAATCAATATTAGCTTAAATATGGTCAAACGTTGTTCGATTTGGACGAAACTCACTATACAGGGGTTTTCCGGGCCTAGGAACTCGAATCTGAGGTCGCTTTTACCAGGTGACGCTATTTAATTGTGATATGTAGTCCACATGATTTAGGTGTTAATATAATGATTAACTATTATGCTCTTAATTTTTAATTTTTGAAATAATTATCGCGGGCGAAGCCGCGGTGCTCATGCTATCTTATAATAATAAAAGGACGTGTTTGTCTGTCTGTCCACGATGCCCAGCGAAATCTACTGAACGCAGTGATCTGAAATTTTAAACATAGATGGGCTGAAAGGTGGGCGAATGCGCATCGAAGCCGGATTTTTAATTTTAGTTTTCGTTCGCGAGTTGTGAGTGAAAAACTGGCAGAAAACGTGATTTTAGCGCTGTTGAAGCATCAGATTTCAGTAATACATTTCAATGTCAAATCAATTGCAGTTGGCTTTGGCTATTTTTGTCATACTGTGGTAATAAAAGCATCGCGATCGCTAGAATGTTGTAAGCCCACGCTGGTCGAATCATTTGTTTAGAATGTCAAGGCCCGTAGACATATGAAATTTTCAACCTAAACGGAAGAGGGGTAATCAGCATAGACCTAAATATGGTTAAACATCGTTCGATTTGGACGAAACTCACTATACAGGGATTTTCTGGGCCAAGGAACTCGAATCTGAGATAGCTTTTACCAGGCGACGCTATCTAATCGTGACATGTAGTCCACGTGATTTAGGTGTTAATAAATATAATGATTTAACTATTATGCTCTTAATTTTTAATTCTTGAAATAATTATCGCGGGCGATCGCTTGATTTTGTAAGTCCATCCTGGACGATTCATTTATTTAGAATATCAAGGCCCGAAGACATGAAATTTTCAACCTACACGGAAGAGGTATAATCAATATAGGCCTAAATATGGTCAAACATTGTTCGATTTGGACGAAACTGACTGTACAGGGGTATTCTGGGCCAAGGAACTCGAATCTGAGGTCGCTTTTACCAGGGGACGCTACCTAATCGTGGAATGCACTCCACGTGATTTAGGTGTTAACAATTATAATGATTTAACTATGCTCTTAATTTTTTGGTTTTTAATTTTTGAAATAATTATCGCGGGGGCGGGTAGCGGGTAGCGGGTGAGAACCCTCTTTGAGGTAGTCTCATCAATAGGGGATAGCGTCCCTTCCCTCGCTAGCTCCAGGGCACACTGACCCGGTGTGCAGTACCTGGCCGAAGGGTCCCTTGCACAGGGTTACGTGTGAAGACCTCAACGGGGGTTTCGGCGGAGAAGTATACTTCGGAACGGCGAAAATCACGGAAGAGGCATCCCTCCTAATTGGGGATAATACATTAGGACCATGGGATAGACGAGGTCCCTTAGCTGTGGAGGAAGCAGCTCGTCTAGGAGAGAGAACTCTGATATAAAACTCTGGTCCTCCAGGTTGGGGGTTTTGCGCTGGGCTGGAAACCCGCCATATAAAAAAATAATTTCTCATCAGTCTCATAGTGACAAGCTGGACGGACAAACACGACGACGACCATGGCTAACGAAAAAGGATCAACGCTTAGGAAGACATGCAAAACTAAGAATTGGAAACTGGAATGTCAGAGGATTGGGAAATAAAGACTTAGAATTAACCGCAGAACTGAAACAAAGAAATATTAATATAGCAATCACAACAGAAACAAAAAAGAAGTTAAAAGGAACCAAAGAGATAAATGATTATACGATGATTTATTCGGGAGTAGAACAAACTACAAGAGCTGCTAAAGGAGTTGCCATTTGGGTTGACAGAAAATGGAAAAATCAAATACTGGGCTATGAATTTACAAGTGAAAGGATAGTCAATGTAAGATTTAAAACAGAGAGAGGAAAACTACTGGTAATAGGAGTATATGCTCCTGAAGAAGAAAAATCTGAGGAAACCAATCAATTCTATGATACGCTTCAGAAAGTCATAGATAAATATAACAAAACAGACCACATAATACTTGCAGGAGATCTAAATGCAAGAGTGGGGAATTCCCCCATCCCAAATGTTTGTGGTATATATGGAGAAGAAGTGGTGAATGAGAATGGCAAGACACTGAGGAATTTTGCAACATTTAATGACCTAAAGATAACCAATACATTTTACAAGAAAAAAGATATATATAAGTATACATGGGCTGCCAGAGGATCCAGATCACTAATAGACTATGTAATAGTAAATGATAAACTGAGAAACTTGGTTAAAGATACAACAGTCAGTAGGAAAGCAGAATTATTTACAGATCATTACTTGGTAATTACAGACATTTATATTTTGACAAAATGGAAAAAGGGCACAACATGCAAACAATACTATAAAGATAACAAGGAAGTATTCAGAACATATTTATTGCAAGACTATAGTGTTAGAGATCTGTACCAGTACCGAATGACACACTACTTAATGGAAACCAAAACAGAAGAAAATATAGAAAGGGAATATGAAAATTTTTTGTATTTGTATTTATTTCCTTACACTGCAAATGGGTCAACAACCCGGTGGCAGTGGTGCAATAAATACCAGCCATACATATATACAGAAATAACACTACACATTAAATAAATACCAGCCATACATATATACAAAAAAGGCACACAAAACATACACTTACACATTAAATATCGCAACATCTATCCACGTACCTGATATTTAAAATATATATATATATATATATGTAGTGCCTAAAAGTGTTCTATAATGGATAAGCTATGATTTGGCAACGCTGTTAACTTACTCAAGCTTTGTTTTCGCGCATGCGCGTAGGTTGTCTCTCTCGTGTTCAGCTGTAGGGAGTCGCTGGCTCGCTTGGACCAGTGTGTTACGAAGAGTTCTAGCGTCATGTAGCTATCTGAAATTTAGTGTTTGTGTGACGTCAGCTGATCGGATGGTGAGTGAAATCTTAGTACTCGCTGCATAAAATGTCCCAGAATTGTCTTAATGATATTCAGAATGTAGAATCTCCAATATTTAAATAGTAATTTCAATTCTTAGTGCCATTATATGGTGCGTTTGTTTTCTTATTTAAATCTTTCAATATCGAGGCAATCTACCAAACTAGCGATTCTACGAGTCATATAGAAATTCTTGCTGTAAAATGCTGTCGCGTATTATAGGTAAATTTTTCATGTGCAATGAAAATACAGTATAGTTTGAAATGAAGTTGCTATCAATGTGATATTTGATAAGGTTCTGTTCTTGTAGGCATTCCGATATTTTATATCTTATTCAAACAGATTTCGTATTAAATTATGCTTCATATGAAAGGTAGTAATGTCATATAGGCAGTTTTCGAGTTGGAATAATACGGTGAATTGATTTAGAGGTATTTACTCTATTATTAAACAGTTAAAGTTCCCGAGGTTATTAGCTTACGTGACCCCGGTGCTTATGATGTAGGCCTTGTATACTGTATCGTTCCGTGGTTTGAAACATTCCATCGCTCTGTGCTAGCTAGGTCAATTACCTTGACATTGGGTGTGCTTGCCGTGTTTCAGTTTAGGAATTTTTAAGGGCACTATATTATATGATTTTTGAATTCTGCTAGAAGTTACTATCCGCAGTCAGCAATTTTGCTATTGTAGTAATCAGTATTTATATTTCTCAATTAATAAAGGAATTACGTAGTTCTCTACTACGGTAGGCCTACTATTATTATATCAGTAATTTTTGTATAGCTTATTTACGATCTGCTTTAAGATTTTTCCTTTTCGTATTTTGTGGCTATATACACATTCATTACGTTAAATATACAAGCTAACAGTATACATATTCATTATATGAAATATATAATGCTAAAGGTTCCACATTTCTAAGCTTAGTTACGTATCATTCTGGATTTACGACTATCTATAGGCATATCTTGTTCTTCATTCTTCTAGTACAGTCCGAGTTATTTCTGGATTCTTTTCAAGTATATTTTCCCTTGCTATTAACAAAACATAAACTATAAACTGTAGCAACCTAAGACGTTCCGATTTTGTGATTAATTGTATTCAGTTTCTATTGTACTGATTTTTCTATAGTTTATATTCTTCAATATACCTTGATCTCATCCGTTTAGTCTGATTCAGCCATATTATATTTCTATTAGACGTAATCTACCCGCTAGTGTATTAAGTTTCACATAAGACATAAAGTAGTCATTCTGTGGAATTCACTGTGTCACTTCCTATTAGTTATTTATATTAATTAAACAAGTTTTCTTCAAACAGTCGTTAAGCGTTGTCTAGAGTCAGCTGTGATTAATGCTAATCTAGTGTTTTGGTGTTATTAACTTCAAATTCTGAAAATATTTTGGAATTAATATAGAGGATGCTTCGAATATGTTATGGCATTATATGATATGATAACGAATATTTCTCAGACCTTGATAATCTTTGATTACGAGTAAGTCAGGTTTTATTCCGATGTTAGGTGAGATTTTGTTATATTGGATATTTCAGTGAACAGAGTACAGAGTATTTATGTTTGGCTGAGGATACCTTCTGCCGATAGAATTTTCTAGTATATCTTTCCTGTATACATATTTAAGTTTTCTCTTATTAGACCTTTCTGAGAGATTATCATAAATGGTGAATATTGCTTTGATATTCACTGGAATAATTATTTTTGAGAGTTGATCCTATATTTACTACGACTGACAAAATATTCCAAATTATATGTAAATATTTTCTCAGAACAGAGCCTCATCAAACTATTTGAACTTATATAGGCCTACCAAGTTTTGTATAATATTGTTATAGTGTGTTTTTTGAGACTGAACATATTTCACAATAATTGTGTAAAATATATTCTCCTTATATTGTTATTGAAATATTGCAGATATTGTTATTGTAGTTTGTTGCTCTTTTCCTTTTCCCTGGCTGGAGTGAGATCCTTTCGATTCTACGTCCCTTTTGGTTATAGACCCAGTTCTGATTCCTTTTATGAATTTTTGCAGATTAAACATGAAATTTGAAATTGTCCTTTAACTGAAAGAATTTGAAGTGAATTACTTGCGTTATATCAATAACCTCCCTGGTAGATAATCAGATCATTAGTAGTCATTTCCTATTTGAATTATTTTCGGGAAGTTATATTGGATGTTCAGAGTGAAATTTATAAAATATATTGTCCCCTTTATTTTATTTTTGTGGTGACGCCGAAGGGTTGTTACATATATATATATTTCCATTTAAAACTATAACATAAAAAAATTGCATACTGTGAATATTTTAGAACAAAAAATTATACATCATATACCCTATTCAATATAAAGAATGTAATACTAAAAACGTCAAGAGAGGTTCTGGGAACAAGAAGGAATAATGTAAGACGGAAAGGACTTAGATATTGGAATGAAGAAATAGAAGCAGCAATTAACGAGAAAAAAGAAGCTTATTTAAAGTACTTGCAAATACCTAACCAGGAAAATGAACAAACTTATAGGTTGAAGAGAAATATAGCCAAAACTAAAATAAGAGAAAGCCATAAAGAATCATGGAATAAATTCATAGCAACAATAGAACATGATATCTATGGGAGACAAAATATTGCCTGGAAAGTGATGAGACATTTAAAATCAACAGAAAGAGATACAGTAAAATTATCATGCATTCCAGAAGATGAATGGATCAAACACTACACAGAACTACTATATGATACAAATACAGAAGACCATTTAGATGAAGAATATGAAGAAAGAACGGTAGACATGATAACTTTCGATGAAATGTGGAAAGCAATACAAAAAATGAAAAATAGAAAGTCGCCAGGAATAGACAATATCCCCATAGAAGTATTCAAGTATGGAGGACTGATATTGCAATTTCGGCTATTGCATTTATTGAATATATGTTGGAGAACAAAAAAAATTCCTAAAGAATGGGAAACAGCTAAAGTTATATCTATTTTTAAAAAAGGACAAAGAAATGAATGCAAAAATTATAGAGGGATAAGTCTATTGATTGTAATGTATAAAATATATGCCCGAATTATTACTGATAGGGTGAAAATAATAACTGAGACACATATTAGTGAAGAACAGATCGGATTTAGAACAGGTAGATCATGTATTGACAATATTTTTACAGTAAAGCAGATCATAGAAAAACGAAGGGAATTCAACCTACAAACCCATTTGGCCTTTATTGATTTAGAAAAGGCGTTTGATAAAGTCAATCGCCCACTCCTATGGAATATATTGTATAGAAAAGGTTATCCACTACATCTAATTAAAATCGTACAAAGTCTATATATAGATACAAAAATGGTAATTGAATTAGGTGGAAAAGTTACAAAAGAAATAAAAACAAACTGCGGTTTAAAACAGGGCTGTAGTCTATCTCCAGTTTTATTTAATATTTACATAGACGAAATTCTACATGAATGGAAAAGAAAGATATATGATGGGATTAAAATGGGACCAAACAGAACATTAAATGCTCTTCTGTTTGCAGATGACCTAGTTTTACTCTTTGACCAGGAAGATAGGCTACAGAAAGCAATATTTCAGTTAAACAAAATATGCGAGAGGTACAATATGAAAATATCTAAAAATAAAACAAAAGTAATGGCATTCCAGGGAAGATTTCCAATAAGAAGTAAAATTGTACTAAATGATTACATCTTGGAACAAGTGTCACACTTCCAGTATCTAGGCTGTGATGTATCTTATGAACAAGACCGAGATATAAACACCAAAATACAAAAATTTCAGGCAGTTTGTGGAACAATTAAAAGAACCTTCAAAAACAAAGTAAGGCAAGAAACACAACTACGATTCTACTCAGCAATGGCAGTACCAGTGATACATTATGGAAGTGAAGCATGGACAGTTAAGAAGAACGATAAAAGTAAAATACAAGCAGCTGAAATGAGGTTTTTACGTTCAGTCAAGGGATGTACAAAAGAAGAGCACATAAGGAACGAGAAAATTAGAGAAGAATTACAAGTTCAACCACTTCTAAATCAGATACAAAAATACAGAGAAGAATGGATGAAACATTTAGATCGCATGTCAGAGGAAAGAATACCTAGACAAGCATTAAAGTACAGACCTAAAGGACGAAGATCGATTGGACGACCAATCAAAAGATGGACTGAACAGATATGAGACCGGAACAGGCAAAAGCCTAATCCTTGAAAGAAGAAGAAGAAGAAGATTATCGCGGGGGAAGCCGCGGGCACATGCTGTTTGTCTGTCTGTCCACGATGCCCATCGAAATCTACTGAACGCAGAGATCTGAAATTTTAAAGATAGATGGACTGAAAGGTGGGCGAATGCACCTCGAAGCCGAATTTTTAATTTTAGCTTTCGTTCGCGAGTTATGAGTGAAAAACTGGCAGAAAACGTGATTCGCGCTGTCGAAGCATCAGATTTCAGTAATACATTTCAATGTCAAATCAATTGCAGTTGTCTTTGGCTATTTTTGTCATACCGTGGAAATAAAAGCATCGCGATCGCTTGAATGTTGTAAGCCCACGCTGGTCGATTCATTTGTTTAGAATGTTAAGGCCCGTAGACATATTAAATTTTCCACCAACACGGAAGAGGGATAATCAATATAGGCCTAAATACTGTATGGTGAAACATTGCTTGATTTGAACGAAACTATACCAGGGTTTTCTGGGCCAAGCAACTCGAATCTGAGGTCGCTTTTACCAGGCGACGCTATCTAATCGTGGTATGTAGTCCACGTGATTTAGGTGTTAATAATTATGATTTAACTATTATGCTCTTAATTTTTAATTCTTGAAATAATTATCGCGGGCGATGCCACGGGCACATGCTAGTAATCTATATTAATAAAAGGAAGTGTCTGTCCTTCTGTCTGTCCGCGATGCCCAGCGAAATCTACTGAACGCAGAGATCTGACATTTTATACATAGGCGGACTAAAGGGTCGGAATGTGCACCTCGAAGCCGGAATTTTAATTTTCGCTTTAGTTCGTGAGTTATGAGTGAAAAACTGGCAGAAAACGTGCATTTTTTTGCGTTTTAGAAGCATCAGTTTCAGTAAAAATTTCAATATCAAATCACTTACAGATGGCTTTGGCTATTTTTGTCATCATACCTCATACCTTGGAAATAAAAGCAACGCGATCGCTTGATTTTGTTAGTCCATCCTAGACGATTCATTTGTTTAGAGTGTCAAGGCCCACAGACATATGACATTTTCAACCTACACGGAAGAAGGATAATCAACCCTAAATATGGTCAAACATTGTTCGATTTGAACGAAACTCACTATACAGGGGTTTTCGTGGAAATAAAAGCATCGCGATCGCTTGAATGTTGTAAGCCCACGCTGGTCGATTCATTTGTTTAGAATGTCAAGGCCCGTAGACATATGAAATTTTCAACCTACACGGAAGAGGGATAATCAACATAGACCTAAATATGGTTAAACACCGTTCGATTTGGACGAAACTCACTATACAGGGATTTTCTGGGCCAAGGAACTCGAATATGCGATCGCTTTTACCAGGCGACGCTATCTAATCGTGGTATGTAATTCACTTGATTTAGGTGTTAATAAATATAATGATTTAACTATTATGCTCTTAATTTTTAGTTTTTAATTTTTGAAATAATTATCGCGGGGGAAACCGCGGGCTACTTTACCAGGCGACGCTATCTAATCGTGATATGTAGTCCACGTGATTTAGGTGTTAATAAATATAATGATTTAACTATTAGGGTTATGCTTTTAATTTTTAATTTTTTAAATAATTATCGCGGGCGAAGCCGCGGGCACATGCTAGTTCGGTATAAACTTAACTCTGCGCATGTTTTGTGATATAAATCGTTGAAAGAAAGTATCTTACTTAAACAAAATATTTATGAAACAAGTGGTAAAAATGAGATTTTATTTTGTTAGTATTTTTATTTGCAAAACGAACGAGTATAGCAATCCTACGAACAAAACTAAACTATTTTACCATGTGTATCATACAATATTTTTTTTTTTAGACAGGCGTTAATATTTGTGAAATAATTTTTAAAACGTACGCTGCAGCCATTTTGGGAGCCTAACAGCTGTTCGTATGCTGATCTGCCATCTAGTATGCACTTGCGCAGACAGAGGTTATCGATTTTCTCGTACATGGCTGCCAATGTAAGGAATAGATTGGACGTCGCTTTCAGCCGAGAAGTGACATTTGTACACCACAGTGACAAATTTAACATTAAAAATTGTAATTAGGGGTCTGACGCGCCCGGAAACATTATCCCCTTAAAAGATCTCCAGGGATCGTTCGCGACCCTATACGAGCACCACCAAAGAAAATTTATATCAGATTGAGTATATTCAGTAATCACATGTATTTATTCTTAACCAAAAGAGTATTTTCATTGGGAAACAATCAAAGTTGGTCATCCTGGAATGTTATAATTTTATATCACTCAGTGGCATAATGCAATACTCCATACAGCAGTACGATTCCGTATAATACAATGCGATGCCATATAATTCAATTCAATATAATACAACAAAACGCAATACAATAAAACACAACGCAGTAAAATACCGTTTGTATACTATAATTCCTATGGTATGGGAATAAACCGAAAAAATAAGGAAATAAAGAAGACGCAGTCGCAGATAACGAAAGTAACAAAGGTCTGAGATGTTTGATGAATACGAAAAGAGAAAGGTTTAAATGCTGTGAGTTTTACAGAGCCATGGGGGAGAGATGAAATTAATTGAATTTCCTGTACGTCTTCACCCTTTTCGATTCTTGTGTGAGCTGAAGTTCTTGCTGCATCAGTTACAGTTGCTTAGGGATTCTGAGATAGTTTGAGACGAATACCCTCCTCAAACCCCAGTAAATATTGTGTTGCTGAGTTTGCGGCAAAGGGAAATCGCATTATGCAAACTAGATTTTGTAGAAGGACTTGGTCGGGGGAAATAAGAGGTTTAGATGTCCCATGACGAGGAATGTGAAGAATGGTAGGTATTATCTGATTTCAATGTGCAAATTCTGTACAGCCTGCCTACCATGAAATGAATTATGTTTGCAGTGTATTACAACTATGCCAAATACGTTATTACTAGACCTCAGAATTTTAGGCAAATGCTTATTTAGTTCCTTTAGGAAAATGTGCAAAATAATTGCAGATATTTGAAAGTTATGGAAAAATATACTCATTTGGGAGCATTTATATAATGACTAAAATGACCTAACATGTGGTCAGTGTCTTATCTTTTTTGTGTGTGTCTAAACCTGCCAAAACAAGTAATTCTTAAGGTTTTTTAAAATAATGTAAGAACTTTAATATTTTAATGACTTCTTTAATTCGTTCCTGACTAGTGGATTATAATAATCTTACATATGGCAGGAAAATATATTTTTATCTTTTATGTAACAAACAGGCAAGAATTAAACATTTTCTTTGCTGGGTATGCTAGCCAGTAACTAATTTACTAGTTTTCAGTGGAATGTTTAGATTATTTAAGGCTAACGCTCGGCCACAAATTAGCCTATTAGTCTCAATTTAAGAAATGCAAAAATCGTAGACCTTTTCTTCTTGTGTATTATAAAAATTATTAAGTTATTATAATTATCATTATTATTATTAACAGTAGCAATCAGCAAATAACATGCGATGCTCATGCACATATAAATGTTAAAATACTTAATTTATGCATTTTACTAATCTTTTGTGGCCCCTATTGATACCAGAAATAAATTAAAAAAAATCTTGCCTAAAATGAAAGAATAGTGCCTAATTACTTGTTTCTTTTTCCAGCACAGGGAAACTGTACTGGCTGCACACATAAATATTTTTTTCAGTTAAAAATATAATATTGAATATTCTACATAGACTCTTAATTTAAAAAAATTCTAAAAAAACTGTTACTATTAAGTGAAACTACATTACAATACACCCTTAGTATATTTCATAAATTTTTCTATATTGAGTATTATCAAAATTTAGTAGGCCTAATTCTTCTACAATATTTGTAGTACATTACCAATTCTGTAATCCTACTACAGTACCTAGGTAGACCCCATAAGTGAATTCCCATTTTAAGAAGATGCGACGAAGACATGAATCTGAAGCAGTCCTAGAATAGCAGTAATAAAAAATTGTGATATGCATTTTGTTGCATATGCCCAGAATAATTTAAGTGTTCTTTTTTTAAAGATCTACTTTAAACTCCTTAATAATTTGTTATTTTTCAACTTTTATTTTAGCTTAAAACTTTTCAAAATAGTAAAAAAAATCATTTCAGCAGTTACTCGGTGATCTGAGATACCGGTGAGTGTGAAATCAGTAGGCATATATTGAACCGTTGGAAAGGGAAATTTAGACATTCGAGCCTACATGCCGATGTATTATTATCCAACAATGTGGTGTTAATTTCATGTTTGATGTAGATAACACTGTACAACATGAAAAAGTCCTTTAGATGAAAATATGTGATTCTTGTATATTTTTGGCTGAAAATAACGAATCTATAATTATTTTTTGTTTACCACGCACCATTTTCTCAAAAATCCACATTTTTGCTTTTTACGTAAGCATGTGGCTTACGTAAAGGTAGCTTTACTCTGTGCCGCCAAAACAACTTACAGGCAAAGGAAAGGCGCTCTCATTGACTAGGCGATCTTGGCGCCTCTGACGACAAAAGCCTTATCTACCTTCCAGAAGTTTCGAGGCTCTAGCTGCATTATGAAGCGAGATACCGAGAAATCACTAACAGCCTTACTAATAAAAGCTGCTTATATCTGCGTTGAACGGTTGTTTGGTTGTTCACGGTGTAAGTTCTGCATAAGCCGCATTACCAATAAAGGGTGTGTAACTGCCGAGTTTACACCGGGTTTGTACGTCCAACGTCATCAAGTACGTCACTCTATTTGTGACGTCATCTATCGGTGCAGCGGCAAACAACGATGGATCGTCTGCAGAGTTTCAGTATTTCATTATATTGTTTTCAGAAAGCTGTAATCATGGGTACAAGTATGGAAATATGTCCCGCAAACAAGGAACAATGTTTATAATTCCGCAAAAGCAGCTCAGAATATGCGTAGCCTCAAAATTCAATCTCAGACATCTACGAAACGACCGGCTGTTACGGATATCGGCCATCTTGATTATTTACGTCAAGTTTATACAAGGGTGCCAGGCTGTGTACAGGTTGCACACATTCAGCCTTATGCAAGGATTATTAATACAGTTCTTCTCCTCAGCTGTGTATATTCCTGGTATAAATGTTACAACTGGATTATTAGTAAGACTAAGTTTGGCGATTTTTGTGTGGGCGACCGCTGCCTCTGCCTCTGATAACTCCTGATGCATGTATGCATGTACGTTTGAAATGACATTTTTGAATTTTTTTTTTTGGTATCTTGCGAAAAACCAATAAGTTCAGTTTAAGAAGGAAAAAGCACCGCATTTGGAGATTCTGTCTCCATAACGCTTAGGCCTCATAGAGCTGTATGTTCGCTTTGGAGGCGATGTTCGCTAGTTCCCAAAACACAGTTCTCTGTATTCGTAATGTGATTGGCCACTCAGAGCTGTGCACGCTAAGTTCACTGTGTATTTTCTAGTGAATTCCACGTCAAAACGACTTCTCCCAACACCATCCTTTTTCTACAAAATAATACAATAGCACTATTCCTTTAAAAAAAAAAAAAAAAAAAAAAAAAAAAAAAAAAAAAAAAAACTATACGGATTATGTAGCCTACATGTTTTGGATAACCTCTTTGTAGCCCCTGATAGTGTGGCTATTTATTTTCTTTCTGAATCCATGTGTTTACTGTGGACAATACTAATCACTACCCAGCTGGAAGTCATTCTGAATTGGTATCGGGTCCAAACGACGTCCAGCATATTTGTACTACTGTAACTGAAGTAGGGCAAATGTTTCCTGGAACTGGGGAATTTGAAATCTATCTGCTTACAATAATTTAGTTACTGTTCACTGATTGACAGGTGTAAGAGGAGTGAGTAAAATAATGTAAGCTGCAGTTGTGTGAAAGGAGAAGGTCGTCATAACAAGAAAAATTCTGTATTGATAATTTCCTCCAAATTAATACCATTTAATAGTATATTACCATAAAAGAATAGTCTAGTACAGAATCTCGAATCCTTACGATTTTATCTACATCGGGTAGTAAAGACAATATTAAAGGGTTTTATATTAGGTTGTAATCTAAAATCGCAAGATATTTTATATACTGATACTAAAATGGTACAGAGTTTGATTTTAAATGAAACTTGGGAATATATAAAAGTCGTGTGAATCTGTCATACCGGACTTAATGTTATGAAATCTGCTAAGTTGTAGTGAATTTATTAAGACAATTAACGTGGGAAAGGTATTGTGGAAGGATTCTGACTGTACCAGTTGACAAGGTCCCTTAGCCGGCTGGCTACTCATTCAATCAATCCATCAGCGCAGCCGAGTGTCCCCAGGGCGAGACTTGACTTCCTTGCGGAAGAGAAATTCCCTACTTTCTCCGGACTCAGCTCGCACAAGACCTAGTGGCTTAAAGAACACACATTAACTTTAACAACGTTTCCACGAAAGTCACCGTCCTACGAGATCACAGCTATATTTCCAGCTACTATTTATTTAGCCATTTAAACCTCGGATCTTCTAAACATTTACAAATTTAATGTGAGTTTTAATCCCTCCCGGTAGTCTCATAGCCTACTAGTCTCGAAATAAAATTACGGTAGATAATGTGAGTGACAAAATAGATTGAACAGGTTGGTTAGATACTACAGCTGGTACTGAAAGTATATTCTTTAATATTGTTAATCTTAAAAATTAAATATTATATTGTAATGTGTTTATTTGCTACTTTGTTATGGTTTCTTAAACCTACTGCTTAATAATGTAATGATTTATGTTAAAATGAGGCGATTTTTATTTACGAGTTATGGTTGTTATTTGTAGAAAAAGTATTCCTCGGGGAATCGAACCCGGGCCGCCGGAGTGGAAGGCAGTTGCGTTAACGACTCACCCATGACGGCGGACTATTTGTAGAAACCAGCTATTAAACTATATATTTTTTTAGCGTTGATTTCAAACCTATAATCCACTGATGCCTTCACTTGAGTGTTTTACCAGTAATTAAATTCATCTCTGAAAGCTTATTACTTTGCTTAATATTTCTATTTTTTCGCTTTGGGAAGGATCTTTAGGTTAATTATGTTTTAGTATCTATAATTCGGAGGTAAGGAAAAACGCTGGTATTCATGCAGCTTGTTAAATATATATTACATTTAACTCTTGAACTGATGGTTACACTTGAAATAGGCCTTGTTTTAAAACACGGAAACTCTGATTCGTCAATATATGAAATATTTAAAATGTATGTTTGGATGCATTTCGAACCTCTTGTGGTCATCCTCCGTGTATATAAGATTACATACAAAATTAAAGTCATCAGCCAGCTCTAGAAAGTAATTAAGACCCAGATAAGGTAGAGTGAGGGTCAAAAATGAAATCACCTAACTTCTAACGTGCATAGCGCGCGGCCTTCACCAGGAATTGAGTGGCCGATCGCCATGACAGTACCTCCGCTACTTCTATCTTGCGCCGAAGAATCGAGTTAAAGAATACGCAATTAAAAAGAAGTATTCCAATATTTATGTCACCTATCTTAAAATAGACGTTGACTCTGTTCTGCACATAGAAGGTCGTAGGCCTATAAGTTTGTGGAACACTTTTTGCAGTTCTACTTCGGATATTTCGAGGATTTGTCTTGTTATTCCTGCCTTTAATTTTTCCAGAGTATACATCAAACGTGAACAGCATAACCATAAAAGAAATCAACACTAGGCCTATAGGCATATTATCTTATCTGAGTTTTAAATTGCTTTCTAGGACTGACAGATGTGCTGAAGAGACCACAAAAGGGTCGAAATATAGTTGTACAATTATTTAAATACAGTATAATAATATTGACGAGGTGAAGTTTTCATATTTCAATATAAGCTTTATCAGTAGTCAATATGTATTTCTTTTACTAACATTATGGGCTACCTTTAAAATGAAAAAATATTTTTAAGATAAATAAAACTCAACATTTTAAAAACATTCTTCATGAAACTGTAATTTTAATGCTTAATTTTTTTTAATTGCTTATAGTAAAAATATTTACTTACATATTTACTCAATGGCATTTAACAATTCCTATGCAAGCTGAAGAATTATTACCTATTTTATGAAACCCGGAGGTCCCTTGCAGCGTTTACCTGAACCCGCTACTGAACCCCATTTTGAGCTAACTCCATCCAAACATCCCTCGCAAATCCTACTTTCCTTAAATCTATTCTGATAGTGTCCTCCCACCTAGGTATAGGTATTCCAAGTGGTATTTTCCCTTCAGGTCTCCCAAACAATATTTTCGCGCGCAACATGTCCCATATCATCATGCGTGATTTAATTACCCTTTGTAGGCTGGTGTGCCTAACAGAATTTGCTATAGGATTTTTCGGAGGACCACTGGATTAAAATCCAGAAAATGCAAACTGGAAAGAATAGGAATGATATAGGAAGCAGGAGAGATTGAATTATTACTTTATTCTTCAGCTCTAGTAGACTGCTGCTTCTCTTCTTTCTTCTAGCTGTGCTTAATATTAATTAATATTAATTTTATTTCACTTGGAAATTTTTTTAAGGATAATGTCAAAGGTTATGTGTTTAGTTTATAAGATATAATTTTCTTAACAAGAACCTATGGTAATTTTATTATAAACTTATTTGTGTAGTCTACAATTTGAATTTGTTGAGCTATATCTTGTTCAAAGATTACTACAGCAATTTCTTTAGATTGCTTTGTAGGAAAAGAGGAGTTGCAAGTATGCCAAAACTCCAAAAAATGATAAGTGCTGAATTACTTGAAAGAATAGTAATTTGCTAGACCATTCCTTGGTCTTTGTGAGTTATACCATACTTTATTCAAGACTACTACGGCATCATATTTAGCTTGCACGTAGAGGAAAAGAGGAGCTGCAAGGATGCCAAAACTCCTTACATTTATATAAGCGGAATTACTTTATAGTAATATAAAGATGCTAAGCCCTACTTGGCTTTTGTGTATTAATACATGGTTTAGTTTGATTTACTTAACTTGTATTGCGACTACATCTGATGAGAATGTGAATGCATTAGCTGGACTATGGCTAAAGGGGAATGTACTGTTATAGATGCTGTAGCTGTAGGTTCCTGGTAGAAGTCATCCCGAACGGTGGCCAATAGTGAGTCATCCTGCTCCAACTACGCTCCACGACGTTCCAGGGCTGCTCGAAAATCCACTTCCAAGTGCATTAGGTACTGTTGAATGCTGCGAAGTCCATGTTGCGTTGCTGTACGAAGTAACTGTACTAAATTATATACATACTTGGGATCTGTTTGCTAAATTTGGGTCTGTGCCCTTACGAAGCGAAGGTTGGTGAAGAAGTGAATGAAGTCTAACGGCCAAAATGCGTTCACATAATCATCTTACAAAGAGTCAGGTTCTAGAATCTTATGGAAGGCTCTTCTTGAAGTTTCCAGTAGCTTCCATCCAGAATAAGAGCACATTTAAAGATAATAACATGCTGTAACTATTCTGTAACATAAAAAATCTGTATGTGAGCATTTGCATTATAATTGTAATGTATAATTACAGAGAAATTAGTAATTTTCATGCGGTGAATAATCGATCTATTCATAGAGCTGTCTCTACAAACAAGTGCAATAATCGATATGACGCTTCTAAGTGAGCTAATGTATTCTGGCTGTAGCGCCAAGTAAATGCTAATGAGTTGTCACTCGACAATCGATATCAGTTCGATGTCGGCAATGCAGCTTTCTATGTTGCAATATAGTTTTAATGTTAAATCTTGACAAGTACTTAATAGTAATGCATGAAACATTGAAGCATCATTCTAGGCTTGATATGAGAGAGTATAGAATAATTACTTTCTTTATCTACAATAAAAAATAAAGAAGTAAAAGAATGTCAAGAATTCTGGCTACAAGTGGTTGACATTAGTGTCATCTAACGAGTGACTGATAAACTTATTTGCTTTAACATTGCTTAAATGTGCTATAATTATATTTTGATATTCTCTAAGCTCCATGAGCTTACACCCTTACAATTAAATATTCGGTGAAGAGTACAGGTTATGAAGTTCGTCATTATGCAGTTTTATCCAGCCCCCATTTTCTTTTCTCTTAGGTCCAAATATTTTGCTAAGCATCCTGTTTTCGAACACTCTCAGATTATGTTATTCCCGAAGAGTTAGGGATCAAGTCCATATAACTTAATACTACCGCCAGGATTTTTTTTCTTATAAATCTTCATTTTTGGATTTCTGGACAGAAGTCGAGACGATAAAATTTTCTGTACTTCACAGAAATAAGCATTTCCTGATTTCAGTCGACATATAACTTCTACCTTAATATTATTTGTTTCTGTAATTATTGCCCCCATATATTTGAATTTATCCACTTCTTGAAATTATTTACCAGCTATTCTAATAACTTGTAGTGCACTAACTTGTCGTTTAAATAACCATATACTCAGTTCTTTTCTGTATTAATTTCCAATCCAACATTCCTGCAGGCATCGAAAATACTTTATGCATTTCTCCCGATCGTGTTTATGTCATCGCCCAACGGACAAACATCATCTGCATAAACTTATAAATCGGGTGATTGCCATTTAATTCATGGCTTACCTTGTTTTTCTTAACTTTCCTAATGTTATGTTCCAAAGCGAAATTAAAAAGTGAAGGCGATAGTGCGTCTCCTTGCTTCAAGCCACTTTTAATGGCAAACCTATATGATAAAAGTTTCCCTACCCTGATTCTGCGCTATAGGTTTCATTTAGACAAATATAAATGGACGATATAGTTTTAAGTGTTGACACTTTTTAAATGTCGTACAGGGTTATTATAAACTAAGCCTAAATAAAATGTTTTGTTGATATGTATACTAATGCCAGCAATAACTGCCTTAATAATATTTTGTGCTACTTATTAATGCATCTGAAGAAGAGCAATTTCATTAAATTTTCTCGAGTACCATTTAAGTAAGCCCGCAGTCAGCAAATAGTTTTACTGAAATTGTGGATTTGTAATTTCCATTACAGTGGAAGACTGTACGGTATTTTGAAGTAAGTAATATCTGTAATAATTGCCACCAGCAAATTCAAGCTTACCTCCCAATTAGGGTGATTCAATATTGCAAGGACACTGTTGCTATTTTAATGTCATGGCTGCCTTTGATAGTTTCAGCCAGCCACACAATCAAATGCGCAATTTGTATTTACGCTCTAATTACTTTCCTACACAATTGGCTTGTGGAGGAGACATTCATTGTTTGCCACATACATAGTTCTCACCTCACTGGAATGTAAAAGCCAGCCTTCAGGTTATGAAAGTATAATACCAGGTTTCCTATTTATTCTTAAACAATGAAAGTAATGAAAGCTGGAACTGAAATGTATGGTCTGAGGAGCATATTCTTTAGAACGTACGCCATCCCTACTTATAATTCCGCTATAGTTGCAGCCTTATTAATTTGTCATTATATCAAAGAGAAGGATTATTTTAAACTAGGTAAAATTTTCCTGTAATTCTGCTCTTTTTCGCTTCTGCCTATCAAAGTTAATATTGCAATTTAGCGTTCTGCATTTCTGTATGGCTATCTCACCAGAAAAGAATGAGTAACGTGTACTATTACTGCTCATGACTGGACTTTTTTTAACTTTGTTATCCGTTCGGAAAAATAATTTATTTTTAATTAATTTTCATTGAATGTTTAATCACAAGCTGGCGTTTTCATCTCTGTACAATCAGCGTTTTGTGGAGTGCGTTGTTAAACATTTATCAGAAAAGTGAGAAAGGGAGCCTTGATTGGTGTTAGTGGTGTGAAGTGAAGACGTTAGGCATTAGAGTAAGCTAAAGGGAATGTCGAGTCTTCTAACTGCTCGGGCCAACCACTAATTGCTCCCTCTCAGTAACCCTCACTCTCCCCTTTCTCCAGTCCAGTAACAGGCTACGACACACGATACTGATCAGACACTCGAAATGTTTTAATTGAAGTTGACTTCCTTGCTAAGCAATAAATACTTCCTTTGTTTTGTGGATTCTTGTTTCTCGTTAAATTAAAACATTTCAGAAAAGTATACCGGTACAGTGGGTCTGTTTGGTAAAGACATAAATTCTTTCAAACAAACTATAACTCACTTAAAATAAAGTTCGTTACGCTATATCCTGTTATTAGTATTGCAACTTCTAGTTGTGTGATCGAAACAAACTACTAAAGTGGATCCTGTAAGTTTTCTTTAGATTCTTTGTGATAGATAATTTGTCCAAAAGCGACCTCCGTCTGTAATTAACTTGCAAAATTAAGTATGGGCAGTTCGAATCTTTCTGAGAAACATAAATATCTTATTCAGTTCTTCTAATACCAAAATCTTTTGGACCAAAGACGGCGATATTGTAAGCCTGTTCCGAGACAGTATGATAGGTCTACCCGCAGAGGACAATGTAGCAGTGTCCAAAAACAAGCGTCAAAAGGTGAAAGTAGGGGGATAAGCACGTTTTCGCTGTCTTTGCTTTAGACTACAACAACTATGTAAATATTGCCTTCAAGGACATCCGTGTGATTCACAAAATTTTATTTTCCTTTTACCGATAATGAAGCTTTTTGTTATTACTTATTATTATTACAAACTTGATAAAACGAGAATATGCGTTCTTGCGGGTGTCTATAAATAACTACTCGTTTAGGACTACAATTCTTGAGAATTAAAATGAGGTCCAATCGTTAAAGGTGGACATGCAAACTTTCTGACTTTCTTATCAATAGCCTGGTTTCGCAAGTTATCATTCAGATGTTTGGTTAAATACTTATTGCAATGTTTATTATTTTATTGTTAATGTGCACAAGAACGCCATATAATTCAGCAGTATTTTTTTCTCCCACCTAAAACGTGTTATGTTTATGTTTATAAAGTTTTTTTTAAATTCGAAGTAAACATCAAATATGTAAAAGTAAAAGAAGTAAAGTGTTTTTCCTATACACGCCATGGAGGCCCAGAGGGTTGAGGCTCCTAGATTTTAGACATTCGGCACATGAAGATGGTAAGGTTGTCAGCCTTACACACCGGCCGCCTATACCCCAAGGATTGCTCCTTGAACTAATTTCTGTTAGGGGCTGAGTTGACCCCAGTGCCATCAGAAGGATTAGGCCAGTTGAAAAATTCCAACGACCTCATCGGGAATCAAACCCGCGACCTTCCGGTGTGTAGTGCAGCGCCTCAACCACTACACTACGCCGTCACTCAAATATACAGTTCTGAAAATCTAATACAAACAAAAATAATAATATTATATATTTTTATAGGAAAAATCAGCTTCAAAGAGAGCGAAATATCAAATTTCACTATTTTTATATCTATTTAAATGTTATTCTTTAAAAAGTTTGCAACACATGCTAAAATTAAATGAGTATAATTAATCTGTTAATGTTGTATTGTATAAGATTGTAAAACTATCATCAGTCTACGGCATATTTGTAGTTAAATAAACATAGGCCTACGTGCATATTTTTAAAGGAATATCCCGCTAACATCCACACGGTGTCTCCTGAGTAATGCCAATAGGATCAAAACGAAATGAACGATGTGAGGTTGAATTCACACAACACATAGCATCTTCTGACACCAGGGACTCTCAGTCTACAAACTGCCTGTCGACAACATTAGTGATTCTGTCTGGAAAACAGGACTCGGTTACCATTTCTGGTTCTTAAACTTCACACAGATAAATGTACACGTCATAGGTAGATGTTATAAACATTCAAAACAACTCGAAGTATATTGGCGTAAAACATTAGGTATTACAAATTTTAAAGGTATATTTATGCATAAGGTAGAAACTTATTTTGAATATAATAGTCCCTTTTTCCTCGTTAAAACACTTTCAAATATTCTACTGCAAGAATCAGTAACTACAGTAATTTTCACATACATTTTTGAAATTCTGGGGGATTCTTGTATTCGAAGTTACCGGGGTTTGACATAGTATACGTAAATCAAGCGTATTTTCAAGGGCATTCGCATGAAATTTAAGAAATGAACAATAGGCCTATAACTTTGAAGTCTATTGTTCATCTGTATAGGATTCGCGCGATTTAGTCTTAAAACAACCATTTATAGTATTATAGGAACTAATATGAACTTCCACAAAAAATAAATAAATCGCAAATAGGCTTAGCCTACACGTGTACCGTGAAAGAAAACGATGTAATGCGAACTAGAAACAAAAATGAACATTATATAAATTCTTCTATTTAATTTAAAGAAGGAAACATGATTAAATTTTATGAAAACATGAACATAAACATGAAGAAACCATCAAAAATCATTTTGACAGACTTGTAGTAATAATAAGAATAGTTATTATGTTTGAGTGAAACTTTTTCTCCGCGTTATTTTATCTTCTTTGCATTTACATTAGAAGTAATATTATAAATAAATGTTAGATGAAAAATATTGGCTTAAGCTGTTTATGTGGAAAAATAAAGATATTGAGCTGCCATAAATCTTCTGTAGACTGCAAATTGTGAATATATTGTAATATTTAATATAATAGAATAAAGAATGAGAAATAATAATATAAATCGAAAGAAAGAGTAGTAAGAAAGAGAATGCGAATGGATAGTTTGTGGCGGAGATGATATCGGGTAATATACTAGGAAAGAAAATAGAAGTTGATAAGTAGATAAAGGAAGAATTAGAGGGAGAATGTGAATGGGTAAGAAACACAGGGGCAATTACACTACAAGTCGTAGACATTTGGAGATGCAAAAGTAAGGTTCGATGCAAACACATAAACTTAATCCAATTATTTCCATTTTTGAAATTATATATTATTTAGGCCTATTATTCTTCTTTGCTAATTTATTATCTTTTTGTTTCGAATATCCTTTGCTAGCCTACAAAGAATTATACATGTTTTATAACTTATAACACCTAGCTAGCATGTTTAGAATTCAATGAACGTCATACATAACATTGTAATGATTCGAACATATTCTTGCCCTTCAGTTCATTAATAATAAACAAGTTAACACCCAACATGAATTATTAAAAAAACAAAAAAAAAAAAAACAAAAACAAAAAACAAAAACAGCCACACAATTTCCGCTACGCAACAATTCATTTGAGTCCGTGAGAAGAAAGGAACATTTTATGAAACTTATTAAACTGTATTTAATTAATTTAAACTGACTATTCCACTGATAATCCGCGTGTTTGATATTTACCAATAATGTTTAGCAATTCCTCGGATATAGACCAATCACGATCGTTTATCTTATAAAATGCTTGCTATCAACATGAGGATGATGGTTTTATCGATAAAATAGTCTGCTTGTTACTGGACATGTAAGCATCAGCGTGCAGTGATTAATACGTCACACGCTGCCATTTAAGCATCACGAAAACAGATTGTTTTATACAACATAACTTGTTTGGAAATTGAAATAATAGAAATGTAAATGGATTAAAACACAATTTCGATTCGGTGCAAGCCAGTTGGCGTACTTTCATTCTGTTCTGCTGTTAGCTTACCTGAATGAAGTTAACCATGTTTTATAAGCACCATTGGTAGGACTGTCACAACATGGTAACTTGAATCGATTCATGGATGGTTTGATTCATAGTATGCCTTGATCTCGTAGCTGTTAATTTTGTTTTTATACAACAAAGCACGAAAGTAATTATTATTTGTATAATCCGTTACACTTTTATTCATGGAATAGTCTTAATAAATCCAACTCGAGTTGACGAGTTTCATCAGATAAATTCGCTCCTGCTGCGCAGTCGCGAATCTATCGATAAACTCGTCAACTCTCGTGGGATTACCTATGATAATTATTTTTTACACTTCACTGCTGAGATTTTGAATTCAGTTTTCGTTCTCTATGAAGATTTTAAAATACTGTGTATGAAATGTGGTTGGGTCTAAAGCTTCAGAAACATAAAACATTGTAGGTTTATTTTCTATTTCCACTTTGATACAATGACGAGGGTGTAGGTAAGGAGATGTGAGGGAAGCATTTTACGTGTAGAGGGTGGAGGGTTCGTGTGCAGAGCGCGTGGCTCTAAGCCTCCTGGTGGAGAGCCACCGAATTTAATGAACAACGGACGGTAGTTAATTGGAATGGATGTGGGCATTAAAACGGATCAGTACCTGGCGCTGCCGCTTGTACAGGGCAACACACACACTCTCTCTCTCCCCCACTCTGCCACAATTCTCGTCACTTCAGGCACCTAACAATTAATTAATTTTTATAACCTTATAACATTGAATTTCACTTCCTTGATAATGCTTAGATATGAAGCTTTTGTCAAATCCTCAATTATTGATTCATTAATAAATTTCATTATGAAGCGTATTGACTTTTTCAACTAGTACACGTTATTAAGAAAACAATATATGTATTTCCGCCAAAGTACTAGTAGTTTTAATAGGACTGGTGAAGACAATGTATTGCTGAATACGAAAAATTACATATAATGATGCCAGTTATAACCAGGCTTTAAAACTTAGTGCCCGATCGAATATGTTAACAGCAACCGTACTGTACAGACTTTGCTCGGCGTATGCCCTAGCTACCATATGCTAGTTCACTTGATAGTAAACAAACCAGAATACAGATATAGGAAGACCACAAAATAACTTCTCATTATCTAAACTCACATTACAAGCATGCAAAACGATACTTTCTCCTGTTTGTGTATAATAGTCCCTCCCAAATGTTTCAATATATGTTTGCGTTTTAGAACACTTTACTTTCGGCATGCCGAACACGTATTATAAATTTAAACACGCACAATGACAAGGTACACTGTTGACCAATTTGAGAGGCACTGTACTACGAGGGCATTCACTTCTCGGTACTACTATCAATGACTGTCTTATCAGCCTACGCAACCACCCTCCACCCCCTATACTCAGGTTGTTGGTAACCGGAATCAACTCCCTCTGTGAGTTCGGGCACTAAGTTTTAAAGCCTGGTTATAACATATTATAGTTATAAGAGAATATTATAGGAGAAAAATTCCTCCGACACTGGGACTTGAACCCAGGACCTTTGGCTATTCGCGCCAATGCTCTACCAACTGAGCTAAGCTGGAGTTCAGTTCACAGCGCCAGATGGAACCTATCTCCTATGACTGATTGTCCTAATAGGAGAGAGGTTCCATCTGGCGCTGTGAATTGACTTCTTCTTAGCTCAGTTGGTAGAGCATTGGCGCGAATAGCCAAAGGCCCTGGGTTCGAGTCCCAGTGTCGGAGACATTTTTCTCCTATAATATTCTCATGTAATGTCCAACAGAGACAATAATCTGTGGTTCATGAATGCTTACATATCTATTATAGTTATAAGTTTATAACATATAAAGTTTATAACGTATAAATAGCCGAACCTCTCCCTCCTCAGTTCACTAATCATAATCTGCAAACTTCAGGAAAAAAAAATCTTTAACGAACTATTTGCAGTATTGCATTGTTTTAAGTTATGTCGCCTCTCGTTCCAAGAAATCAATGTTGCTAATGTTCGTGAAAATTAACTTTCTATAAAATTTACTTGGTTTTTAGGTTTAAACTATTCCTTGAAATATTCAAATAATATTATTCTGTTTCATGGAAAAAATCATTTTTACATTAGAGCCGAGAGAGTGAGAGTGAGAGAGAGAGAGAGAGAGCCGAGAAAGAGAGAGAGAGAAATTGCATGTTTTAAAAAGATTAAAGCTCTTTATTACATTTATTCATAAAAACTTAAATGTAACATATATTACAATAGGAGTAGTAATACTCGTAAGAATAAGAAAAAACATAGTCTACAGTTCATGAATTAAAAGAAAAATACAGGCCAGCCATTCAACGTCATCATCACTATCACCTTCTTCGAAACCGTTAATAGGAGGAGCCGAATTCCTACATGTCTCTCCAAAGCAAGGTGTAGAAAACTTGGAACACTGAAGTTTTGCATTCTTGCAGTAGCATCTTGCATCACAGTTCCTTGTTGCAGTTATTTTGCAGTCAGTTGTGAACTTCTTCGGAAGCTGCGGGAAGCGTTGAAGGCACTGGGTTCAATCTATCTTCTTTCATGAACTATCCCATTCAGTAGGATCCGGGTTTTCCCCCAGCTACTGCTGGACTTGAAAATAAACGTGATCAGGAATCAGGCTGAAAGACAGACAGTCAGATAGAAATGATAGCTGAAAATTATACAGATAGAAACGATTTCTTATTAAATAATTATTCATTAATAACCTTTTTTTCGAGATGCTTGAATTTTTACAAGCACCCTGAATGTCGATGTTTCCAGGAAGGCTAAAAGTTGTGTTGAGATACGGTGCGATGAATATTAATATGGTTTATTAACTTAATCTTTGTAGAATTGTAGCCTGTTAAATTCTGGCTACAAAATCTACAACCATCATAAAAAAGAAATTATACAGACACTATGAGACAATTTTGGGAGAAGAGCAAAATGGATTTCGGAGAGGTAGATCATGCTGTGATGGGTACTTCACCTTGAAACTTTTGATCGAAAAGCATAGAGAGTACAATGTAGAAACACATATGGCATTTGTAGATTTCGTTAAAGCTTTCGATAAAATAAATCGCAGCAAACTATTTAGTATATTAGTAGCAGACAATATACCACAACAAGTTATCCAAAATATATATAATCTGTACAGAGAAACTATGATTGCAGTCCAGATAGAAAACAAACTATCTGACTGGTGCTCTATAAATTCAGGAGTAAGGCAAGGCTGCGGACTTTCTCCTTTATTGTTCAACATATATATGAATGCCATTATCCGTGAGTTCAGACGAACAAGACATGGCCACATATATATAAACAGGAATCTAAGTTTGGACACTCTGATTTTCGCTGATGACTTAGTACTTCTCGCTACCACGGAAGATGACTTACAGAGATCAACACATAACTTGTCATTAATTGCAAATGCCTTTAATATGGAATTATCACCTCATAAAACAAAAATCATGGCCTTCTGTGGCAAAGACCCAGTACAAAGCAAAATATGTATCAACAATAGAATTTTAGAACGAGTTAATGATTTCAATTATTTAGGCTACAAATTATCATTTTACTCGGACATGGACATACCCGAGAAAATTACCAAATTTAATAAATCACTGGGTATAATAAATAAAGTTATGAAACCTTCCCTAGTCCAGAGACACACTCGACTCCGTTTATATAAAACCCTTGCAAGACCTGTCCTCTGCTATGGCAGTGAAGCGTGGACTCTAAGACAATGTGACAGGAGTAGAATTACAGCCAGTGAGATGAGGTTCATGCGTAGGACAGCGGGCCACACCAAATATGATCACATCAAAAATGAAGATATACTACAGGAACTCCACATGGATCCAATTCTAGACTACATCCAGAAATATCAGGAGGACTGGCTGCGGCATGTAAGACGGATGGCCAGAGACAGGATCCCCAGAGCAATCTTGAACTACCAACCACATGGGAAGAGATCACTTGGTCGCCCTCCAAAAAGATGGACGGAAAATTTTTTGTAGACGTAACAGTTCTTACAGGACTACTACGTGTCAGGATGATGATGATTAACTTAATCTAAAATTTTCATAGTAATAACGAATAATATTATTTCTATTAAAATAGATAACGAATTATAAAATAAAATATAATTTTATTAAAGAATTCTATAATACCTCAGGTACAGTATGGAACTCAATAGCTAGCAAGCGAAAGGATTGCATAGAAGCATAACATTGTCACCCCTTTCTTCGGAAAATCTGCTCAAATATGCCCTTAAAATATGCCAAAAATGCGCAAGAAATATGCACTAGGAATTTTCACATAAGACTGACATATCAACTAAATGTTCTCATGCCATCTATCGGCTTTGATATGAATCACTGTCAGAACTTTTTATGGTAGTTCCTGTGGCGTCCGCGAAAGAGTGGCTTTACCAGCATATGTCGTGGTCAGATGTTTCACTTCGTTTTAGTCTACGAAAGGGATTGGTGCTTAAAGCGACTAGTGTAACATGTTATATAAGAAGCATAGAAAATGTTAGAAGTGTCTTATGTTATTTGCCGTTTTGCCGTTTTGCGGGTTTTAAATTGCAAGTGCATGGAGTTCAGGAGCGTTGTTGTGTCGGAGATCCCTGCAATCAAGATGGATTCTCCAAGGTATGTTACAGTAAAATCTTACAAGCTACCCTACACCATGCACCATGCAGGTGTTCCTTCCCATACACAAACTTAACAACACAAACTTAAACATTTATTGCTGAGAAGTAGATGCACATGGCCCCACCTCCAAAATAAGGCATGAATTACAATTTACCACTATTGCATGCCGGAGACTGGTCACTCACTAATAGACGTTGGATACTTTCAGTTCTGTCACACAATTTTCTTGTGTTTTGCCGTATTAATATGTTGAACCACCTGAAACCTTTTTTTATTTCCAATATTTTTTCACATGTCTTACATTATGATACACAGCCATCTATACTAATAAGATCACTAGAAAATTCATTTTCGTAAGTCACTGATCGGTGATCATGAATCACTGAAATGCATGAAACTATAGAACATTGTTCCTGGCCAACATTACATGGGAATATTTTAGGAAAAAAATTCTTCTGACACTGGGGTATTCTCACTTAATCACTTGCCTGAGTGACACTGTGTGACACTGAGGACGAAACTGTATCCTATTTTTGTTTGCTTTAATTATTGGGAGAAAGAAATAACTTATTAGGCATTTCACTAATATAACTCGTTTTGAAATTGTTTCCAGTTTGAGACTTTAAAATATGCCAAATTGAAATAACATTTATTAAAATATGCATTTACTTAGAATAGCATAAATATGCAGTTACATGCCCAATAAAATGTATTCAAAGCACTAGAAAAATCCTAATTCGTGAACATAATCTGTCAATATATCAATAACATACATGCCTCAAATGCATGAACCCTAATCCTGACCATGTTCATTAATTAGGAATTCCACACATAAGGTAAATGCATTAAAAATAGTATTACAACGTGCAATGGTATATTCAATGTGATTTTATGCTCCTATACAAACTAATACAATTGGCCAGTAAGATGTCTTGCAATTAATTTGTTACAATTCTATGACCAATTACTAATTACGATAGATATCTGAACATTTATGTGAAAAAATAATGTTAGACCTATTCCAAAATGAATTGCTCGAAATCTAATTGCTAATTTTAGTGATTTTTTAATTGCAATCTCGTTTATTTTGCGTTAGTAAATAACTGTACTCGCATCCTGTAAGAATTCGTTTTTATCAAGCCTTAAATCTGTAACGAAAGTTTTAGTAAAATTGCAGTAGAAGTGATCCTTTCAAACTATCGTTTCTGCTCTGTTAAGCTCTAAAGGGCTTTATTTCCTTCCACGGGAAAGTGTTAAGGAAGGAATGATAATAAGAACTGTGGTTTAGAAAAGAGAAAATAAATTGTTTGAATTATAGTATGTGGCCGTGCTAGAATGGGATTTGAGACGTTTGTGCATTGAAGTCTAGAAGACAGTAGGAGTTTGTCTCATGGTGTAAATCGCCTTAGTGGTCCTGTACCAGAGAGGCCCTCAATCTCCTGCTCGTAATGGGAGGTTTGGCCAAGTGCCTCTGCAGGTGACATTCTCTGGAATAATCTTAGAATATCAGTGGCGGATCAGTTCACAGGCAGTTTCAAGCTTCCATGATTCCTATAAGACCTATAAAGTGAGAGAATTCTGATAGGCGTCCTGTTTGGTAACGTCTGAGAAAGTTTTTGATGATAGGCAAGAGCAGAACGAGGAAGACTGAATACTGAAGACTGAAAATACAGCTGCCTGAAAAACAATCGTGAATACTATAGTGCGTCTCTTACCATAATGATAATTGTATCATAGTTTTTTCAAATCCATTTTTATGTCTACTCACTAGTTTTTGTACATTAAGGACTGTGATTGTGTTTGTGACAAAGGACCAAAAGAACACTTCACCCCAAGCGAAAAGAAATAAATAATTATTTTACATAGTAATTGTAAATGTAAAACTTGTAGTTCGTCCTGGCTCAGGGACCCTGGCCAATAAATGAAATAATAAAAAATAAAAAAAGTCTGACAACCACAATTTACTGTTATGAAGAGCGGAAAAAGCAGAGTTGAGCAAAACAGGTGGAACGTTTTTGAATAGTGAGGTGGGCCTACCATGCGAAACAAGCATGAAGTTAACTTGGAATTGAGCACATCAATCACATGGAAAATCACAGAAGATGGTAAATTTTCAAATAATCTTAGTAAATTTAATTATCGGCTACAACGTACATTAATGATTTGTACTTACTACGCCTAAAAGCATCTTTATGTTTGATAATAAAATTTGAAAACGTTCAAAATAAATTTATTCCAACTTCTGACTCCCTATAGGCTAGTCTTCTGACGTTGCTTTACTTGATGTCTGTAATCTGTCCGCATGTATTTTCGAACCCCCCCCCAAAAAAAAAAAACGCCTGCCGTGAGATTATGGCTTGTTGCCTGTTGAATATCTCTTCATAGCACTTCTTTTTCCATCGTCTGCTCTGCAATACTTATGCTAAAAAAGGAATCCTGAATAATTATCTAGATTTTTACTTTATAAGCAAATCAATAATTTATTTACAAAATAATTAAACAATGAGATCATTTTTATTACTGTCCTTTTTTTAATTTTCACCAAAACAATCTATCGAAGCCTATCAACTGACACAATCACTGTAGACAAAATGAACAAATTGGTATTATATTATTTTCATAAAACTGTGGAACAGATTGCTATCAATTGAATACGAGAAGAAATCTGTTAAATCCATTAACTAAACATAAATTTTTAAGCTGTCAAACTTACGAAAAGCTCTGGCTCTCTGGTCTCTCACAAGACTCCATACATTTTTTGTTACCATTCACTCTTATTTAATAGAGATTTGTTAATTGTTAAATGTACTTTTTCTATGAAAAAATACCGTCCCGACACTTCATTCTCCTTGACAATGGAATCTCAGATTAGCCCCGAAACGTCGGAATTTACCCAAGTAACCACCTGGTTAGAAGCCCGGGAAAATATTCTATATTGTTAAATGTTAAAATGGAAATAAACATATAAATAACATAAATAATAATTTTTACCAAAAAATGCGTAGCAACGGAAGATTAATTAATTATTTAAAAATATATTAACTTGGCTTCAAAAGATTATCCTAAAGTAGAGAAAAATAGTATTGAAATCTGTTTAATTTTAAAGAAATTTAATTATATTATTATAATGAAATGTCCATTATTAAATAAGGCACTGTGTTAATACGACACTCCTAAAAGTCACTTATACCCATGTAAAATTTTGAACTTAAACCACCCGAGTAATGATCATGCTATTTCTTTCTTCTAAATAAGGGAGGTTATAACCCACTTATAGTTATGCATGACTATAATATAAAATAATTTTGCAATGTCAATTCCTTTGTATGGATATATATTAGTAACCTCCTTGAAATCCAAATTTTTTTTTGTAGAATTACATCCATTTTTGTGGAGTCATCTATTTACTAACAACAGTAATAATGCTGAAAATTAATGTTTAAAATATAAATATTAATAACGCAATGTCAATTAAGTACTGGTACTTCTGAAGTAGAATTTCTGTTCTTTATGGTCTACCCCATTGAGAACAGATGAATTTTTTTAGTAAAATATTAATTCTGCTATGTCTAATTTAACTACCTCGCCTCATTTTGAAATTGAGAAAGAATATCGGCAAACTAGTAATTACACCGAATAGACCAAGGCGAAACAGTTTCCATGTAAAGTCCGTTTTTATAAATAAACTACGTTATAAAAAGGCAAAATTGAGAACTATGGGATGCTACTAGTTTCAGGGACCTGGAACTGTTTTTTATCTTATAGGCCTACATTCGCTGGTGATTAATACAATTCTGAAAAGGGTAGAATGATAGGCAATTATTTTCTTGATTATAAAATAATTAGAGTGTAGCGGTTCTCAGCCTGTGGGTTCGACTCACTGATGGGTCCTGAGGGGGTGTTTGATGGGTCACTGGGATCACTATATATATATATATATATGTGTGTGTGTGTGTGTGAATGCATGTGCTTGTTTGTGTGTAAATTAATTATAGCCTAAATTCATGAAAATTCTGTTTCTGTGTTCGGAAAAAATATATATGTCATTTCCTTCCGCACTGAATAGTGATCAATTGGATTAGAAATCCATTCCGATATTTTGAATGTTAAACTGACGTCGAAAAACTAAGAGATCAATAATGTGATATAGTGGAGGCAACTTCTACATATACAACTTTCTTCAAAGCAATGCCGACAGACCCTTATAATCCGCAGTAAATAACTTGAAATGAGGGTGTCTTGGACAATAGAGTTGTATATTCTGGATTTTCAGCGTGTTTTCTTGGGCGTTTAATTTGCCTGACAGCCAATAGAATTTCGTGTGCAACCAATCAGTGCTCATTTCTGAATTTTTGACATTTTAGCTATGACTCCACGTGGGGCACCAGACGATTGCCGTTCAGTCAGTACCATACCACTCCTTAAGTGCCAGACAATGGCTTAATCCTCAAAGCATCCCGACTGTCTACATAGGTCTAGCCTCCACTATACCAACTTTATTCTGGCATTAAAGGTACATTTTTAAATTAAGTCCTAATTATTTTTTCGAATTTCCTGAACTTTCCGAATTGAGCATTAAGTTGCTCATTGCATTTTCCACTTCATTTTTGTGCGAATAAAGTTTTTCCTTATTAATTCAACTGAAAGTCAAATCCAGAAATAGACTTGACACAAGCTTAAATTTACATCTCAAGTTAACCACAATCAAACCCAACATAATTAGCAGCAGGCTTAGCCGTCAGCCTAGTTTTTCCTTATTAATTCAACTGAAAGTCAAATCCAGAAATAGACTTGACACAAGCTTAAATTTACATCTCAAGTTAACCACAATCAAACCCAACATAATTAGCAGCAGGCTTAGCCGTCAGCCTAGCTCGGTGAGAAAAAAATATATATTAAGTGTACTATTTGGTTTGTGGCCCCAGTGAAGTGTTACATTCTTCGAGGGGGGTCCTGCACTTAAAAAAATTGAGAATAACTGCTATAGTGTAAACAGACTGAATGAAAATGAGTCTAGATAAAGCGTGTCAAATCCTGCGGCCCTCTCAGTTACAGTCATTGCCGCGCTTATCTGAGCCCGCCATTCAACCCTATTCAACCATCCACCCGTCCCTCACAAGTCTTACTTCCCTTAAATATATCCTAATGTTGCTCTCCCACCTACGTCTAGGTCTTCAAAGTGATCTTTTCACTTCGGGTCTCCCAATCAATATTTTCGAGATATTATGTCTTTCCTTCTCCATGCGCGCAACATGTCCAGCCCATTTCATCCTCCGTGATTTAATTACCCTTATCATATTCGATGAAGAGAACTGGTTATGAAGCTCATCATTATGGGGTTTTTTCCAAACTCCATTTTCATCTCTCTTAGGTACGAATATATTTTCCTAAGCACCCTGATTTCGAATACCCTCTTCTTCCCGAAGAGTAAGCGACCATACCTGACATTCATGTAATACAACTGGTAGGATGATAAAAAGCATAATAAAGCATTATAGTCAAATAGATAAAGCATAATTTTACAAAAAATAAAATAAGGTAAACTGATGTAACAAAGTGCCAGAATGCTTTTTTTAATCACTGATAACTACAATTATGATATGCAGAAAATAAATTATTTTTTCAATCGATTTCCGAGTTGAGCTCCAGACCAATTTATTAAGCAGGGCTTACGGAAGAACAAAGGTCTAGGTTGATAAGCATGTGTGAAGGAGTATGTGGGTAGTGTTATTTGTCAAAGCTACCTGTATTGCAACTTCCAAAGCCGTATATGAACACTATAAAACAATATGTTGCCATGAGAATTGATTTGCATTTGATAAATTCTTTCTAATATATTACCATAAATTAGGAACTAAATTGGACTTTACTCCGGTACCAGTCAACCGATTTGGTCCAGTATCAATAAGCTTTTTCCCATTGACGTTATAAATGCGTATACCAAGTTTCATGATGATCGCGCGTACAGACACACGGACAGACTGGAAGACAGACGGATATACATTTTCCCGTCCCCCAACACAATCTTATAAAGTACCACTCTGGCACTTAATAAAGCATAATGTGAGGTGCTCTGTTCAGGACTGTACGAAGCTATACCAACAGTCATGCACCTTTCACAACACAAGCATTGCTCTGTACTGTCATCTTTTTTTCTTTTGATCCTGCTAGGAAAAATTGAATACATCTTACCGACTGACACTTGTATAGGGTTCTAGACTAAAGTTTATGCTTGTCAATTTTGATGCTAATTGTCATCTTAAAAGCTATTGTGTTATATTTTTCTAAAAGCCTTTCCAATTTTCTCTTCATTGGTCTCAAAGCGTATAGTCAACTTGACAGAGTTGATGCTTAATTAAATTTTATCACAAGACGTAGCCAACCCATCAACATATAGTACATGACAGTGCATTATAATGTTTTTGCTTTAATTTAGTGAATATTTTTCAAACTTTATCCATGGAGGAAAACGTTGCTTAAAAGATCCAGGAAGTGAATTTTTACTCTTTATTTTAACGGTCAATAACATTAGTCAAAATCGTACCTGGTTACTAGCAAAAATATAGTCACATTAGTTATGAAAATAACGGACAATAAAAAATATAATTTGTAAAATTAATATAATTGAAATGATTTTCATTAATTTAATTTATGACAGCAACAAAAATTTTGTCCAGGAGGAGTTCTTTCACATGCTACAAACAACAGACATGAACAGTTGACGTACACTCGAGTGCACGGAATCTTTCCAATATGATTCACAGTGGTTTATGTTGGTATAAGGGAATTAATTCTAAATTGATTCTGCCATGTCTACTCCCACCTCTGCTCCATACCTGTTTTTCGCGATGGCGGATACTGCTTAGAGCCTTTAGATTCTTTGAAAGAACGTAATGATTTCTCAATTAATCTTAACTTTGTTCGATAAGGAAAATATTTGTACTTGCTATCTATGTCCTTTATTCACTTCAAATGACTGTATGTATAATATGGAAGACACTATTCACAAGGCAGTTTAATCAACCTTTTACTTATAGTCACTCAAATATTTCAAAAAGTTGTTAACGTTTTCGAACTGCTAGGCCTGCTAATATTGGAATTTCTTTTTCTGGTTTCTTCTTTTTTATTGTGAAAGTACTATATTCCTCTGAATAACTAAATTATTTGAATATTAGATTAATCAATTCGTAAATTTACACATTTTAAGTATGTCTCTCCTCCCAAAGGAAGGACTCTGAATTCTGCAGACAAGAGCTTGGAAACACGAGGAATGTGGCACCAAATTAAGAGGTGGTGGTTGATTAAAAGTTGGCGTAGTGCGACACTGTTCCTGGTAATCCACTCGAGGTTCGCTGTTACTAACAGGCAAGCTGGCCAAGTCCGCTCCTGGCGACGATGATTGCTTCTTCTTGCGCTTCCGTTTCCTCCTTGCACTTTGACTTCCTTTTTGTGATTCTCCACTACATTTCTACACTCATTGCCTTCTGTCTGTCTTAAGTATTTCGCCTCATTTAAGGAGCTAGATTCGTTTCCAGAAATGGACTTGTCTGTGAGAAGGTGGCTCTTCTCCAAGACGTTTCCTTCCAGACACACTCTCTTATTGATTGCAAGTTAATTTATTTGTTTTCTCGAACAGCATTGCACAGATTTGAACGAAAGTTACGGTCCTAAAAATTGTGCTTAGAAGGCGATCTTAAACGTTAGGAAGTAGTGATAATAGTGCATTAGATTTTATGGTCAACAAGGACGTTGATGTATGTGAAGAATAGAAACTCAGATATTGGTTCCAGAGCTAGTGTCATATAGAAATATACAGGGTCTGTCCGGAAAGTAATGCCAATGAGTGAATTAGAAGATATTTATTGATCCGATCGGTACAATACATTAAAAATATTTTAAAATATGTTCCTCCTGTGTCAATACATCGCTTCCAGCGAGATTTCCAGGCATCGAAGGCGTCACGGTAAGGCCTTTTCCGGAATGTTCTTTGGAGCCGTGGTGCAAGCCTCTTTGACTTTGTCAACTGTCCCAAAATGATGTCCTTTCATGGGAGTTTTCAAGCTTGGGAACAAGAAGAAGTCGGGGGAGCAACGTTAGGACTTTAAGGTGGTTGAGGAACCGTTGGCACCTTTGAACCTTTGGAAGTGGGACATGAAGAAGGCGTTTTCGTGGTGAAGCCTCCATTTGTCCGCAATGTCGGTCCGGATGCATTCGTTTGAGTCTCTTGAGCACTTCCACTTAGAATTTGGCATTGACGGTTACACCATGAAAGGGCATCATTTTGAGACAGTTGACAAGTCAAAGAGGCTTGCACCAAGGCTCTAAAGAACATTTCGGAAAAGGCCTACCATGATGCACTTGATGCGCGGAAATCTCGCTGGAAGCGATGTATCGACACAGTAGGAACCTATTTTGCAATCTTTAATGTATTGCACCGATCGGATCAATAAATATATAGTAATTGACTCACTGACATTACTTTCCGGACAAATCCTATATATATATATATACCGGTACATATATATAACTAAAAGGTTCAACTAAACAACCGAAACAAAGTAAACATTTCAGGATTAGTAGCCAGAGAAAACAAAACATTATACAAAAGAAAGGAGACTCACAGAAAACGAATCAGAAATACTGGGAAAGAATTAAAGCTCAAGGAAGCAAACGGTTGAAATACTGTTGTCCATATCAGGCCGAAAGGAATAAAAGAAGGTGCGTAACTAGATATTTAATTATATTATATTTAACAGTGCTTACTAATCTGCATTGCTTATATCTCACGCTTTGCCCCTGCCTCTCGCCTTTCTTTAATGGTATCTTGATTGATAGTGATCCTATCGTCTGCTCTAAGTTATTACTTTCAGCATTTTTTTACAATATGCAGAAATATTTTGCTATGATATAATATAGTTAATTAATTACACTATATTCTGATTGGCGCCCATTTCGTGATTATATAGAGACTACATTAGTTTTGCTAGCTCATAGAGAACTATTTTAATTTCCCTATAGAGTTACCAAACCATTATTAGCATTAAGTTGAGAAATGTACTAGGTTACCTATAGCCTAATTCTGGTCTCTGAGGACATAAGTCTTTCTATTTAATTGTGTTGTTCTTTTTGTACCTCATTCGCAATAATCCTCATTTCCAAATTAGCACATTTCATTTTAAAAACACACTTTTTAGCTTAAAAAGGTTATATTTAATATTCTTATCAGAAAGAAAAAGATCATAAATCATATTACTGGGAAATCGCCGTTCGTACCTGGTGTAAAATTGCTGTTGATGCATTTGTATCTGTAACCTGAATTATGCAGATGACTTTATTAAAACTTGATTGTGCTCTTAAATAGTGTTCATCAGGAAGTATAAAGATTACTTTTTAAAACGAGTATTTAATACGCATGTCCGCGAGTAAAGGAAGACAAATTTGGTCCAGTCTTACAAGATGTTGATTAAACGTGTTGAAAATAGCTTGTTAAAAGTGAGATGGATTCTTTTTAGAGAGATTGCAGTCCCTTGTTACCATTTCTCGTTGCCGTGGGCGGCTATTCATCAGACTTGTCCTATCAACTGGAGCGTCGCTTTCACAAATGTTGGTCTAGTGTTCGATTGTCACTATCCATCCACAACCTACTTCACCTCCTGCCGTTCTGGTCAGCCAATACCGTTTTTCTTCGTAAAATGTGGTGCGTCTGTTTCTGTATTGGGCATACATTGTGCTTACAAAGTATATTACTAGGGCTGTGCCGATTAATCGATTAATCGATTAAATATTTAATCGTCGATCAATTACTTTTTCCGACTAATCGGTTTAGTCGAATTCAGAAAAACTTTTCGAGAAATGGGTCAAATGACCAAACTCCTTTCTCTCGCTTCTCCGGCCTTGGCATATCATGTGTCATTCAGCCTATTGTGTCCAAACAATTCCCGTTATTCAGAAACCTGAAGGGTAGTTTAGTCAAAAAACTCGTGTGTCTCAAGTCTTGGCTGAAAAAGTAACCGGAAATGTAAGTTTTGTAGCCTATACATTTTTTCACTAGTTAACTAATAATGGTATTCATTAATTCAGGATTTCTTCTGATTATTATCTGTAGTGTAGTAGTTATTATACGTGTAAAACAATATTAAATGTACGCTTTTATTTCGTTTAAAATACCGACCTGTTTGTCGATTAATCAGTCGATTAATCGACTAAAGTCAAGCGTTAATTCGATTAGAAATTTTAAGCGATTTTCAGCCCTATATATTACAGAACCCAAAAATTACTGCATTAAAATTTTTATGGACACAATAACAACATTCTAATCTAATAATAGTCCTGCAACAGTTTAAAATGATTCTCATGATCTAAGACATACGCTGAAAGGTCGATTAATTTTAGTAAGTTTTTTTCCACCGAAGTACAAAACCAATACCTCTGTCGTGATGTGAGACATAGAATACCATAGGTTTTGGAAGGCGTAACTACATCATAAAATAAATTTCTAGCTAACCCATTGCGATCATCTGTAATTGGCCGTCTCTATGGGCATGTATGGAAAAGCTTAGGATGTACCACGAAAGTGTGAAGTGATCTGACTTTGTCTGACTTGGCGACTACAAAAATGAAGAAGAAGTAAAATATTTTGATATAAATTTAAGAAATGTACCTACTTTTTTCATATCATTACCAAGACCGAGAAGAAAAGTTACAGTTATGAAAGAATTAGAAAGTCTTCATTGAGTAATGATAGCTCTTCTTCGTTTATGATCACAACAGTAGAGAAAAGTTCATAGTATACACTTTTATGCAAGAACCATGCACCAAATCTACGGAATAATACGCTACACGCCTTTAAGCAAAATGCTGCTGTGCGTCTGGGTTTGACACACATAAAGACAGCTGTAGAAGCTACATATGCTTTCTGAAAACGATAGTGTGCGATTTGTAGTGGGGGGGGGGGATGGGGCGGATTTTTTCCACAGACTTGGATCATCGCATGGTATACATATTTAAAGTTTTTAATTCTGGCAGGAACTTATTAGCTAAAATCACAATTGCGAACTATTATCTGATGAGACTATACATAGCGGTGAGGGTATATTTTAAGAAAGTGATTATTGAAGTATCTATTGAATAATAAGTTTCTTATTGATATTTAGTTCCATTTTTGTAGATTTTTTCGGATTTACACATTTATTATTTTTATCACTATTTATAATATAAAATACTTACAGTTGTACTTTTAACACCACAATAAAAAAGCGAATCCTGTGTTGAGGTACTGTTTTGTTCAATATAAACACTATTATTATTTACTATTATTATTAAATACAGATATTTAGTTCCATTTTTGTAGATTTTTTCGGATTTACACATTTATTATTTTTATCACTATTTATAATATAAAATACTTACAGTTGTACTTTTAACACCACAATAAAAAAGCGAATCCTGTGTTGGGGTACTGTTTTGTTCAATATAAACACTATTATTATTATTATTATTATTACTATTATTATTATTTTAAAACCACCATATATTCTCATTTGTTTGTTAAATGAAAATTGAAGAAGAATTTGTGCGTAACTTTAATGTAGACGTATTAATACAATTTAAAACAAAATTTCTTATTGTTGTAACAAAACAACAATAGTCATTGAAAAATAAGGAAATATTAATTACAATTGTAAAAATTAGTTATATGTCCTGAAACTCCTTTGTATACAATAAATTATTAAAATACAGATACTCAAAGTAGGCATTTTTTTCATACATTTAAAACTATTAAAAGACATAAAATATATGTAAATTATTAAAATACTTAGTTACTCAAGGTAGGCCTATAAGTATATAGCCGTGTCCATATGACAGCTCTAGTTCACATGTTATTCAAACGAGTGTCCAACATACTTCTTCAAGTAGTAACTTAATTTACTTTAAAATACAGTACTAAAACTTCTCTTCAAGTATTAAAATTGTTACATTAATGACTACTCACAGTAGACCCGCACATATAGCGTACTATTCTTGAGTTAGTCTTCTTGCCGTCTATGAACGCTGTTATGCACCTGTTGGGACTCTTCTTCTTCTCGTATCATTTAAATCTGTTGGGTATGCATTTCGACTCTCATATGAGTCATTTTCAACCCTTAGTATTTTAGTCCTTACGTTACACTATGGACGAACAACGAAAATATCGGCATTGAAAAATTGGTACCACGTTACAATAAATGCCTTGACAGCAATGGTGATTACGTTGAGAAATAGAGTAAGGTACGGTACTGAATCTTTGTAAATGCAATTTTGTGTTAATATCTTGCGATATTATTTAACTATGCCAAATCGTTCTTTACTTTCTGGACGACCCTCTTGAGTTGTCAGGTAGGTTAGTTAAATACTGAAAATTCTTAATTTGGGTAAACGTCCCTACAATAGGGGAAATAATAAGAAGGTAACAGAATTGATAAATTTGAAGATTTTGTTTCAGTGATTCTATGAACATTTCAAACAAAAATGTAATCCTTGGTCACCGAAAGCTGAAAATACTATGTAATTTTTAAAAATTAAGTTTGAACGTAAATGTATCCATACAAAGTGTATTAATAATGCAAATTAAACATACAATTGTCCGTCGAGTGACATAAAGTTTCTTCAGGTAAATATTATGAATAAACAAAATAAATTAGACTTGAATATACACCGTGAAAAAAAGATTTATGAGTTCTAGAAATGGTATACAGTGTTTCAGATACATACAATTTATGCTATTACCTTGAATCTTCAGCGAAGGAAAACGACACAGAGGGATAGAGATATGGCTGTCGCATGTCAGAACAAAGTAGCCTCCTGAAACAGGAAGGGAAAATGGACACAGGAACTCAACAAGAGGATGTGTATAAATATTTTATTTTTATTGCTGCCATTTATATGGAAAAGGGATTTTCATTAAGCACCGGTATTTCATTCATTAGCTACGTACACTGGTCTGTGAATTTTAAAATAATAACAGGAATTGTTTCAGGTGGAGAAGCTGTTAAGGATTAATGTATTTATCTGGCTTAAAATTGATTGAAAATTGAATCTGGTTCTTTTTTAATTATTAGGGTGCTGAAAATATGTGAAATAGGCCTATTTAACATTTTGTACCAAAATTGTTTTCCATTTACATTAACAGCACTAAATGGTCTAAATGAATGCATTTCGGCTTACCTTGCCGTTCACGTAAATTGTTCTTCTTCTGTAAAATAATTGATTAAACGTAGGCCTATATTATATAATGTTTATCTTAATAAATGAGAACGCGGTACTTACCCTCATATAGTTGCAATTCATTTATTTTTAATAACTCGAATCAGTGGGGCATTCGACCTATTTCCCCTCATTGATCATACTTAGTATAAAGTCAAGGTTAATCCAATTCCAGTCGGTTATTCTTCTCTGCGAATGGAGAAAGAATAACCGAAAACTCCATTCAGATTGGCCGGAAATATCTCGAACGCGAGTCCGTTCATAGACGTGTTGTAAATTTGAAACGCCCAGGTGATAGTTATTTGATCGATAAACCAGAGATTTGTACGTATTATAATGTTGATATGGCAGATGTACATGGAATGAGAAAATGTATAAAGGAAGGAAGAAAAAATGTATAAGTGAGCAAAGAGACCTAAGATAATTTTTAAAGCGATATAGGTTTTTAGCTATTTAAGAAAAGGGGTATTGTGTATTCATTAATTTTAGTCGTCAATATGTATATTAATTTCTTAACATTCTATCATCGAACTAGTATGACCATACAACTCGCTGGATTATACCTATTTTGACCATACATCACTAGCAAGAAGTTTGAATACTGTGTCTTTTTAAAAATTGTTGTTTAGAATGTCAATTACTTTGTATGATTTCAGGTATGAAGTTTAGAAGTTTAGCAAAAGTTTCTGCAAATGTAAAGAAATTAGTATTGTTATTATGGAATTCCGCAAAGTGTACATTATTGAAATAACTTTGTTGTTGTATTTTCCTTTTTGTCTTGCGTCTTCAATAGAAAGTTACCTGGCGTTGAAAGAAATGAAGTTTTTCCGTTTACCGTATAAAGGAGCTCATGATTAAAAAATATAGAGCAGAGTCGAGCAAGTATTTCAAGATATAACGGATTACTAATGGAAATAATGAAAACTTTTCTTCTTTAATAAACCAGATGGCAATGAATATAAATTTCAATAGACAAAACTTATTCTCGACTTCTTTTATTTTAGTGATAATGAAATTTCTTTTCTTCCCCTCCAATTTAAAATGGTAAGGAGGGCCAGTGATGATTTCATTTTGAGTTTTTTAACTTTAATGAGTATTTTTCCCCGTGCATATTTCCCATCTTCTCATCCCTATCTGCTCGTCTCTGATCCTACCATCTCGTAAAAATTCATCTCTTCAACTTTATTTCTTAACTCGCTGTGAAGAAGCAATCTACATGGCTATGTCTTTCTTTTTGTCTTTTATCCTATTCCATATTATCATTTCTTCTACAAGGTGACAGCACCAACCAATAGTTTTGTTCCATCTTTCGTATTTAAACTAACATGTACCTAGGTGATACTTATTTAGATAACATTAACTTAGACTTACCGTACTTGGCAAACCTTGTAATTCCAGATGTAACAATTGTATCAGACGCTACATGTTTGTGGAACCTAGTTTTAACCCTTATAAGCGAGACTTATTTTCTCAATAAATTTATAAAACCGTGGTAGACCGTTTAGAAAGTAACTGAAACAATAATTGCTTATTTTTTCACATCATTTGTAATTTTCATGACATATAAAACGTTTTACTATTTTTCCGCGATCATATTGCTTAATACAGAAGTAAACTGCTCTAAACAACACGCTATTAAAAAAGAAAGTGCACTTTGAATTATATTGAAATGGATTGTATTTATTGATACAATAATTTTTTTCTGCCTGACACTAGTGAAACGCGCGTGAGGAGAAGAGCATTCAGATGTTGAGTTAAGTTCACAGAGAGAAGTCATCCTTCCTCTCCCGCCAGTCGTGCCAGCCGTAACCGTATGCCATAGTCAGCGTGATGTGACTCCTTTGAAGATTGGCATACGAAAGAAATATCACCCTTTCAAATGACAATACTTCGATAATAGACTTGTCCAGACTACTGAGCATCTTTCTGAGTAGGGTCGGGAGAAAAAAGTACTGTATGTATGGTTTATTATTATCATCATTATTAATGACATATGATTTATTAAAGAAGAAATACTTTCATTGTTAATTAAAATTTATAGGTGCTGACATTTATTTCCGAGAACTATTTTTTTTAGAAGACTGTAATTTTATAAAAATACACAAAACATAGGCCTACTGTGTAGTGAAATATTGCAAATGAACACAAAAGAAGATTTGCACTCGTTGTGGCGAATTGGTTGAAACACTGTTCTACAAACTCGTTGGAATTTTTCAACTGACAAAATTTTTCTGTCTATGGGTCAACTCAGCCTGTCACAGAAATGAATGCCGGACGCATTTCCGGCAAGACTGGCTACCTTCCTCACTTCATGTGCCGATTTTACTATAATAATAATAATAATAATAATAATAATAATAATAATAATAATAATAATTCTCTTTATAATGTACTCTGTTCATAAGTTACAATAAATTGCATAATTACATTTAATATGAACAACAAACTGTATAAAAGTACCTGCGGATAAATCTTTGAACAATAATGTTTAAAATGTAGCAAAATTATTACAATTATAATTTAAAAAAACACGTAGAATAATTATACAAAATAGCTGATTGTGTAATGTGTTTAAATGGTGATTGAGTTACGCTCGTTGTCATGTTTTATTGATATAATTTTTTTACGTGTTCCTCCATAACTTTACTATTATACTCTACTTTATGTATGTAAAGATCTGTTCCTCTTATTACATAGACCTGCATTTTATATTCATTCTTTTCTATTTTAGTATTAGTATTTATAAATAGTATTAAAAGAATAGTATAATATGAGAGAACATTTAATTGGATCATGTGTCTGTTCTGTTCCAAGACAAACAAATAAATAAATAAAATATAGTAATAATAACAATATTAATACAAATTATAATAATATGAGAATAGCGCACAAATGTGCATTAGTTTTTGCTGTATTCCAGCAGGGATTTAGATCTCTGGATTAATGCTCTTCCCTTTCATCCTCCTTAATGTCATGCAGGATTACACGTAATATAAACGGCCTTGTTATATTTAATATTACTATCAGTAATTATTCCTAACTCATGCATTACTTAATGGGCTTTAGCTTTAATTTTTACACTGATATGCAGAAGTTGTATTCAGAGAAGTAAAAGATGTTATCTTAAGATCCAATTGCACAATAAATTCATACAACTAGATCAAACATGTAAATGTATAAGCCCACGGTTTATACCAAGGACCTCAGACAACTAATTTAGGAGGAATCTGAGGCATCTTGAACAGGTTTCACACCATTTGACCGTTTTCTTGGAAGGGTCACTACAACCCCTCTACTAAACTTCACCTTCTACAGATCTTCAGCTTTTGGAGTCGCAAACCTTTGTCACCAATAATACTTCAACCTCTACTCATGGAATGGGTAAATGTAGACATATCAACTCTTCCCCATTGGTCCATTTGCAGAGGTTATCAGTTTGTCTCAGAAACGAGGTTCATATCTATCAATCGGGGTGCGCGGGCAAAGAGAGTTAAGTCCACTTTCTTGTTACTGAGAATTAGAGTGACTTAACACACCATACCAGCCCAACATAGCTTTAGAGATGGATAAACCCATGAGGCACATATCTATAACTACCGTACTATTTTGATTATGACTTACTGGACTTAACACAAATGTAGAGAACATTTTTATCTAAAACTCTATGGACATATCTAAATTTTTTAGGATGGTGGACTTAACTCTTTTTGCCCGCGCACCCCGGAATTAGAGTTCGGCACCAGACGAATTTCTGTACGGAGGCTGAGGATTATGGTAGCCTTCACACGAGGCCACCATAGCAGCGCCATCATGGCCGCGCCACCAGATGGTTTCATTATTTTAAAATATAGAACCGATGACATACGTGGACGTGGTCGCTTCTCTGTCAGCGCGGTCAGGATTCCCGGTGGCAAGTGAGGCGATGTTTTGAAGCGGGCAAGCTGGCAGCGCCACCAGGTGTTTGTGTTTCGTTAAACGGAACTCTTCACACGAGACCTGACATCCGGGGCAGCCAGACGTATTTGGTGCATTGTTGATGACAAAAATGAATGTAGGAGCAGGGAATGGTGATTTTGATGTAGAGAAATTTATCCATTATTTTCAATCGAGACCTACATTATGGTCTATGAATGCAGATGAATATTCCAATAAGGATATGAAGAGGAAGAACTGAATGGGGTGAACATTTTTTGAGAACTTTGGAGAACTTAACTTACTTTTGGAGAACATTTCTTTGTTGAGAGCTTGAGGAGTAAGAAGTATGCCCTTCGTCATCTCTTTTGTAAAAGAGGGTGTGTAATTAATTTTATCTTTTTTAGCTGTCGGTGATTTGTATTACATAATCGGATGTACAGATAAATAGCTAGTGCTACTTCTTCCACCTTCATTTTCAACTGAGTACTGAAAGTGGGCTGCGCGTCTGATGGCTGAACAAAAATTCACGCCACCGAGAGGACTGGCGGCTTCGTGTGTAGGCAGCCTATGAGAAAGGTAGGGTGTAGTGGCATTCATATGCAGCCAGGTCAGCCGCAAAAAATTACACCAGCTAGAGGATTTTTCTGATCTACGATGATACATAAAGAGAAATACTAAGAATTTTTAAAAGAAGAAAAACTGCATACTTAGGACATCTATTACGGAATACTAAATATATGCTTCTACAGTTGATAATTGAAGGGAAAATAGAAGGTAAAAGAAGAAGAGGGCGAAAAAGAATATCTTGGCTGGATAACATTAAGCAGTGGACAGGATTACCACGGGTAGATCAACTATTACATACTGTGGTTCATAGAATGAAGATGCATCATGTGGTCGCCAACATCCATTAATGGATAGGCAGAAGAAGAAGAAGAAGAAGAAGAAGAAGAAGAAGAAGAAGATGATGATACATAGATTAATAGGATGAAAAAGTTGGCGAAATGAAATTTGTAAAACTGGATATCTCCGAAAAGATAAAAATCGATTTCGGCCCCATGAATTAGACTCCAGTCTCCCTATGAATACAACGGAGTTCCCTGATCACCGTAAGTCGGCGCCACTTGAAGGAGCTTCCATGTTTGTAGTTTTTTTTAATAGAATAGCTCTTTAAAACGAGTTATTATTTTGGCTATTTTATGTGTATGAAATTTTAGTATATACCATATCCTTACGCCAAGCTGGTTATATTTATACACTTTGTCATATTTAATCTGCAAGTTCTTTATGGAAATCTGTTCTTGAGAGTCATTAAACTTCCACGACTCAAAGGCGGATGGGAAAATAAATACCGAATACCAACAACCCTTAAGTAAATATTGCAATTTTAATTGAAAATTAAGGCTTTTTAGATGCTAATAGGATTTATTTTCCAATTACACGAAGTGATACGGGAATTAAACTAGACATTAACTCATCCAATATCATGCGTTGATGCTCTATGTTTGATCTGAGCACTTAAATTAGCATTTGATACGTTCGTACGTACGGAAATGGAAGGTTTTTAAACACGCAAATGTAGTAATAAAATCGGAAAAGGAAAGAGACGTGAAAAAAGTTGAGAGTTGATTCAGGAATGGTAATATGGTATGAATATTGTATGAGGAGGAAGAATTAGTCTGATAGACGGACTAGAAACTGTGAATGATGTTCGTAATAATGCTTCAACATAGAGAAGACACAGTTTGATGGCATTATATAAGCCTACATACTACATATTAAATGGCCCGTTCTGCGTAAACATGAGAACCATACAAATCATGCTTTACACAAGAAAGTGGTAGGCTTACCAAAATGGGATATTTACCAGAAACAGCTGATTGGTTTATGGTTAGAAACCATAATTGTGTTATAATATTGCAGGCCTACCACAGGAGTTCTTACACATGCCTCTAGATCTACAAATATGGCGACTCACATTTTCGCATATTTATAATGCCATTAACCTGGCCCGGAGTCGATATCGCGATCTTAGGTACAGAATACCAGTGCCATACTAATTATGCCACCCAGACCGACACAAGATATTATAATTAATGAGTAATTATATATTGATTATCATAATTGTAATTAATGTTTGTTGGTACCATGAGTCGTAATTCGTTTAGTGTTACTGTATTTCTACGCATACATTCAGCTTTCTCTTTACTACGAAGTTGGCTGTTTCGTTCATGGTTGTGTAAGTGTTGTTTTTATACAATTTAAATATTGACTAAGATATCAACTTAAATAATAATAATAATAATAATAATAATAATAATAATAATAATGACTTATCTGCATTCAGACTTATGTGAAAAGTAAAACATATCTTTTATTTGTCTTTATTTTAAAAAATATGTTTAAAATGTTAAAAAAAAACACCATAATATAACAGAATGTAGGTATTGTGTGAAGACTAAGTAGCCAACATGCTGTTAACTATTTACAATTCTAAATGTAGACTTGTGGAAATTAAAAATTGAACCGGCCTGTTATCCTAAATGAAAGAAGGGTCGGTATCATGGCATTGTCAATCTTCGCAGATTTCGGAGGGGGCTACTACTGGCTCAAATTTAAAAGTAACTGAATTAAAAAATCGTGGGATTCATGAAAACGATCCACTCCAAGAAATATCAAGAGTTACCACGGAAATCATGGCAGCTATATATTTTTCCCACGATAATTCTAGTCAGGCAGGAAATTAAAAAATATAGCTTACAATTGGAAGGTTCTAACGTTTAATGGGTAAATTTGGAACAACGTTGTGATCTGTGTCAAAATGGAGAAAATGACAAAATAAGAAACAACAGTCGTTCGCTACAAATTTGTTTATTCCTCTAATTACGACATATAATCACCTACACGTGCACACGTGCGCCCTTCAAAATAGTCTCTAAAAAAATCAAGTACAAGCTGCCAACGACGTGGAAGGCGCGAAATACCCTCAGCCTGTAAGAGATTTTTAATTTTGTTTTACGACTCTGTTTTCCACGTCCGAAAGCGTGCCCCACGTAACGGCTCATTCAGCTTTCGTTGAAACGATAAGGCGTTTATAAATAGATTGAAATCTCTCCCAGTAGTATTTAAATAACAGTCAACTGACAGTTTTGTAAGCATATTACACAAGTACATTCCTGTTATTGCGTAAATATTTAGATTTAAATAGCATTTAAGCGACTTAATATTAGAATTAAGTAAGTTTTATGTACAAAGGAATATATTGTGGGACATACTAAAGAAAAAAGGTTTCCCAAAACATTTAATAAGAGCTGTACAAAGTCTTTACTCAGAAACAAGAATACAAATATGTTGTGGTGGAAAAAGAAGCAAAGGAAGTATAATAAATTTAGGGGTTCGACAAGGGTGCCCATTATCGCCCATGTTATTTAATTTATATATTGACCAGGTCACTAATGAGTGGCTAGATTATACAGAAAGATTATATAAAACTAATTTAACGACGCTTCTATTTGCTGACGACCAAGTAGTACTAGCTGCATCAGAAGAAAGTCTCCAAAAATTAATATATGAGCTACAAATTATAGCTTGGAAGTACAACTTAACAATATCCCCAACAAAAACGAAAATCATAGCTTTCCAAGGTAAATCACAACTGAGATGTAAAATTTTTAATTAATAATAATATTATAGAACAAGTAAGAGATTTTAAATATTTAGGCTGTGAAGTTGGTAACACAAAAGATTTAGATCAACAGAGAAAATTACAAAACTTCAATCAAATATGCGGGACAATTAGAAGAACCCTCATAAACAAAACACGGAAAGACTCAGTTTTGAAGTTCTACAAAGTTTTAGCAGTACCATCTCTTATGTACGGATCAGAATGCTGGACTAATACAAAAAAACAAAAGCAAAAAATTGAAGCATCAGAAATGAGATTTCTGAGAGCAGTTGCTGGATACAAAAAAAACGGATAAAATGCTCAGTGAAACAATAAGGCAAGAATTGAACATATATAATCTGAACAATAAAATTAAAGAATATCAAGAAAATTATTATGATCATGTACATTGAATGCCGGAATCCCGCATCCCCAAAAAGATTTTTGAATACAAACCAAAAGGGAAGAGAGAAAGAGGAAAACCCATGAAGATATGGAAGGACCAGTTTATCTGAGGACGGAACAGGTCGCAAGGCCTAACCCCTGATGTTGATGATGATGATGAAGTAAGTTTTATTTAGTTAACATTTAATAAGCTTATGCCTATTTAGCTATCACCGGGTGGAAACCGTTTTGACAAAACTCAACATGTGCCAAAACATAAATTGTTCAGGAGAAGGTTTCTTTAGTTTTTATTAACATATAGAAGATAGAAACCTTGCCTGTTGAGGCTTCAAAATGAATTGGTTATGTTGACTTTTCTTATATTCTTTTTTCATCTTCTTAAAGATCTCATTTCAAAGCACCTAAAACCATTAAAAAACGAATTTGGCAAAAATGGAGGTGTTGAGTTTTGTCAAAACGGTCCTCAATCGTATTAGCAGATGTTCATGCATTCATTCATGCATTCATTCATTCATGCATTCATTCATTCATGCATTCATTCATTCATTCAAGAGGGTGAAATTTCATGTGTATGAGATGCGATTAACATGTTATTATTTGACAAATAGACACAACGAAATATATTTAATATTATACCGACTTGTTTAACTCGGACGTTCGTTGTTTAGAATTCCAGTATAGTCATCACTAACAAGTCGTTATGTGTTATGTCTTAATTACTAGGAATCCTATTTTACAGTTAATAATTGCATTAAATTTCAACACAAAAGAGGGTTAATATAGATTGCCATTTCGCACAACAGAATATAACTTTTTCATTAAAACGAAATGGACTTATGACTCCTATGGTGCAAAATGTTGCATTTTCTGCAAAAACACATATTCAGGAGGATATTAGGCCTTGTACATTTTAGCGATTCTTACCAGTTGACTCTTATAGTGCAGATAAACTTGTTAACACAATCTCTCTGATCGACATGCCGAGGGTTCATGGAAGATATAACCGGAGTTCATCAATTGAGCGCAAAAGAAAATTTTACCAGAACTGAATGCATCAGTTGAGCGCGGTGGTCAATTTTGAAATGCATCAATTGAGCGCAACGCTCACTTTTGCACCAGCCGCAGCAATTTCCCTTCCCATTTTGTAGAGACGTAGGACTCTCTGTACATTGACAGGCATGGTTAAAAATGCTGTATCGTATCTATTTCGGATACTTGCGTACCGTTAAGTTGGTACTTGTCATAATTTATCTAGGTCACTTTCTTGGATAATAGTAACACACTCTCTTTAGGAAACAAATTCTATATTTATCAAGTAATTCTATATACTGCTTTTTCATTTTATATGTGGGATTGGCTCTAACAATATTCCCGTTGTCATTCATTTTAATATATGTGCTAGTTTATAATCGCGCTCAATTGATGCATTCTGAAACTAACCACCGCGCTCAATTGATGTACACCCAAAACTGACCTCGCACTCAATTGCTGCATTTTTAATCAGTTCGCGCTCAATTAATGTACACCCGATATAACTACTGTGCACCGAAGTACAGCTATTAAAAAAAAGAAAAAAAAAAATACATTCTCTAGGAATAGAATTAAGTCCTAAATTAATGCAATCCATGGTTTTGTGCACACATGTATTAAGTACAATTCTATAGTGTTTACTAAATCCTTTTTAATACCTAATTATTATGAATTTTAACCCAGGTAAAGTACCTACCACATTTTGCCCCTGCAGAAAATATATTAAGCTTACATTTTTTCCATTTTTCCTAAGTGAAGATATGGCCCAGTTTCCAAATTGGACTTAACGCATTTATTTCCAAAATCATACTTAACACATCTGAACAATAATCCATCGATATATGTTATGGCAAATATCAATTTCCATTAATATCTCTACTCATAAAATGTTTAAAATTTTAAATTCAGATAGAACTAAATATTTTCATTTCTTTTTAGATATCCTTACATTTGTATTATACCAATAGAATGCCTAGTTAACTCAACATTTATGTGCTTAAATGAACATATCTCTGTATTAATGTGCACATATATTTATCCAACTTTCAATTAACAAATAAATTAATTATTTTATGAAAAGATACCTTTCTAAACTCGTGATTTCCCTTCAAAAATACAATTTCCTTCATAATAGAAGAATTTCGCATTAAAAACGAAGATTTCGTAAAATACAAAATTTCGTGTTTTCTCGCAAGTGTAAAAGAAAACTTCGGCCTAGAAATGTTTGAAATAAAATAATTTCCCTTGATTAATCCTAATAACAATTTGTGAACCAATCACTCACGAAAATTAATTATTTGTATTAATAACAGAACATTAAGAAAGGTAGGTACTCATAAAGGAAAGTCTAAGAATATGCTTTTGTTAGTACTATCTAGGTAAAATGCAATATAAAGTATAAGGGCATCACTAATTACGTTTGTTAGAGGGCATAGCGGTGAATTTGGTAATTTATTTTTTGGTCCGACATAAATAATATAATGAATTGAAATATCAAGTCGGGGTCACCAAAAAACATGATAAAGATTGGGCATGGTGAGTTTACCAAAAAACTTTGTTAACAATTGGCGTATGCAGAACTGACTTCGTGTTGGGTCAACAAGTGTCCCAAGTCCCATACGCCATATGCCCCTAACAGTTAATATTTTCTGCAAGTCTGGTGTGGTCGTCTTTGAGAAAGGATAGCCTGGATTCGTCAAAAAGTACATATGAATTTCCAACACTGCGTTTTATTTTAGAAATACCTTTGACTTACAATGCATGAAAATGGTTTATCTCCGTTTTGGGAGATAAAGAAAATTAAATCTCTCCCTCTTGGTAATAAGCTTCCAAGCAGTAAACATTAAGCAAGACAAATAAAAGACTCTTTGCTTTATATAACTTATTTGTAAAAAGAATTACTGAAATAAATGAAGCTTTGAAATTAATAACAGATAACATCAAGTAGGCTTTGACTGTGCCTCTTGCAAAATTTATCATATATACAAATGAGGGTTTTAAAGGAAAGAAAGGAACTTAGCGAACTTATCTTTGGCTTGGTGTTTCTTTCCCCTTGAGTAATTTCATGCTGTATGCTGACTTCCAAGCAAGACAGCATCGACTGATGACCACATCCGACAAGCAGCTTTGCCTTCCAACCCTGGTCGAGGGCAGGAAGAAGAGAAGCAGGCGATGGCTGTTTCCCTTGCGAATTGGAGTATAAACCTTGCCAGACTCCTGTTCCGTCTCCAACCGGACAGGGGATGTCTCTAGGCAGGCTCCCTCAAACCATCCACAGACGATGAAGAGGGCAGCTAAAACTCTAGCGGCGGCCAGGCTTCTGATGTCGGTTGCCCACTGGGAGAAAAGCTGTATTCTTGCAGTGGAATTCTCCGACGGCAGCCAGAGTTCCGACGATGGCTTCTTCTTCTGAGAGAAAGCTCTTTGATACAAGGAATGTTTGAAAATGTTCCTTCGTATAGCACGTTGCACATATACGAGTTGAATTCAAGATCACAAATGTTTCTAATTCAAGAATTGCCTTTAACTTGCAATAAATGAAAGTCGTAATAATGTTCACTTGAGTATAGAATGAAGAAATATAAGCACCAATGTCCTTTGACCTTAATTGCTTATACAAAATGGCTGACTAGCCACGTGAATTGCGATCTTGGAAAACTTCTTTTAGAGTAGAAGCTTGAGTTCAGAGTTCAATATTCATCACTTAGAATATACAAAATGGTTACTTATACTGTGCCGATGTGCACAAGTGATGCTAAGCAGAATATTTTATTGTAAAAGGCAGACTGTATCGCTTAACAGTATTACTACACTTTTCAATAAAATGCTTTAGACAAGACGTATTGTAGAATTGTAGATCTTGCACTATAGAATACTACAATATAAGAGTTCTTCGAGATAACTAACATGAAAGTTAATTATTCAGCAGTACATGAAGAGAGAGTTTGTGCAATGTAGAAGTTCTTCCTGAGCACCCTTTGGCGAGACTGAACTTACTGTTACTAGTAGTCGAGACGAGAGAATACTGCGATGTTTGAATAAGACCTTTGCGAGTATTTTTGCAATGAAGAACTTCTTCCGTAGCGAGCACTTCTAGAAACTGAGTCCTTGAACTTGACCTGATGACTGCTACTAGTAGACGAGACGAGAGTGTAATCGAGAATATGTAGAATTGGTAGACAAGGCGAGAGTGTACTTGCGAGTTTGAGTAGAGAATAGATCCTTCGATGCCAAGGCTTGGACTGCGACTTAACGATGCTACTAGTAGACCAGGCGAGAGCGTACCACACAGTGCTTGAGAACATACTGAGGGCAGGCAGACTACTTTTTCACCGCCCCTTGAATATGTATAAGTCCGCTAATGGAAAGGTCTAGAGGGGGGTGGGGAACATTGATCAGTACAAACTAGAACAATCCAGAGTAATATTCCCCCAACCCGTGTGTTTCCGCGCAAGAAATAGTGCACGGCGGCCAGCATTACGTCATTAGTGGGATTACACATCGAAGATTGTGCAACTTACACGACGCACAATGATACACAAAAACTAAGAAAAAATATTCACATGAAATGTGAACATGCTGGCGACACACAAGGGTTGGTTCACAGTAAAATGCACATAACCCATTCCATTCCATTCATGGGGAGAAGCAGTTCTTTTCTGGGAGAGAATACCCAAGCACAAAATAATGACCCATATGTTCAGAGACTAATTGCAGAGTTAAAAATCACTATATAGTTCAAGTGATGCACAAATAAAACACTAAGAGTCTAAGCGCTCACTAAAACTTAGAATTACAGTGTTTTTCTAAACCTGTTACTATAGAATACAAGACTTTTCAGGGCGGCAGGTTTAGTTTCCACTAAAGGAAGAAAATTAGGGGTGCGTGGCATTTGTGATGAAGTCACTTCTTCCAATTCCCATAATTTGCCCACCTTGTCTTGTAGCACACAATCTGTGAAATGGCATTGTAGCTTTTTCTGAGAAGGCTTTGAAGAAGTAAATTTCCCAGTGAAAATCCAACCCAGCTTGGTACGTCTCGCTAGAATTCCGGGTTGTATTTGCTGGCTTTGATTCATGAGCACTTTCCAAAACATCTCCGCTCCCAACAATATATCCACTGGTGCTTGCTGGTTAAATGCTGGGTCTGCCAATTGGAGGGTTTTGGGAATTTTCCAGTCTCTCACTGGAAACGAACTGGAAGGAATATTAGATCCTATGTGATCTATGACTAAACAATTCAAATTAAAGCGAAACTTGCCACCATAAGAATCCTTTAATTTGATCTTGACATAACTCAGAGCCTCTGTGCTCTTTTTGTTTATGCCAGTAACAGTGACATCAGTTTTAGTCCGTGTAATGTTCAGCTGAGTAGCAAACTCCTTACTGATGAAATCATGAGTGGCAGCAGAATCCAGTAGGCATCTGGCTGGTATCCACTGCCCCTTGGAATCCTGGATCTGGACTACAGCAGTAGACAGAAAAACATGAGAGCCTCGGATGGTCGTAGTGTTATGATTTAAGCTTTGGACCTCCTTGCTCTCACCATTACTAGGAATACTAGGTTGAGATGCAGTTTTGATGTGGGAAGCAGGATTCTTTGTAACAGAAGTTTTCCTTCTCTGTTGGCCTGACTGTTTTCTCTTCTTCACTACATAAGCCGTTTGAGCTGACGACTTATCTTGAGAAGGCCTATGCAATAAAGTATGATGTCTTTGATTGCAATGTAAACAGTTACGACTTGACTTACAAGCTTTGACATGATGTCTTGACGACAAACAGTTAAAGCACCTTTTACTTTTTTGAACATGTGTCCTACGTTCTTCTACAGGTTTGTCCTTGAACGTGGCACACTGGTATAGGGTATGGCTTTGCTTGCATAGGGGACACTGGTAAGCATCTACTACATTATATGCTCGAGAAGAGTTAAACTGAACAGGGGGAGCCCTCTGCCTCCTACGTTCATAACCACTTTGCAATGAGAATAGCATCTTGCACTTACTGTTCAGAAAATCACACAATGAGCTAAAAGTAGAAGCATGTTCTGAGATAACTTCCTTTTCCCATTCTCGCAAAGTAGTAGGGTCCAACTTTGAGGTTATGAGATAAATTAGAAGCGTGTCCCAATGTTCCACAGGTTCCTTTAGCGCTTGCAACGCTCTAACCTGTCGTTGCGCATTGTCTAATAAGTTCCTTAGAGCAGCGCCATTCTCTGTTCTAACAGCTTCAAGTTCGAAGAGAGCTCGGACATGTCGCTGTATGTTCAGATGCGGATTGTCATATCTTTGCTTTAATAGGTAACACGCCACTGAATAGTTGTCACCCGTTATTGGAAGAGACTCTAGTAACTGAGCTGCGGGACCAGATAATGACAATCTTAGATAATGGTGTTTCTGTACTGGGGGCAAAGCTTTGTTTTGGTCCACTAATGAACAAAAAAGTTCGTAAAAGGTTTCCCACTCATCTTGCTTGCCAGAAAATTTAGGCAGTTCAAATTTTGGCAAAATAGGCTTAAAGAGTTCACTAGAATGCTCCGGGGGAGCAGCTTGTGGAGAAAGCACTGCATCTATTTCTTCAAGCCGCTCACTTTGCTTAATAAAGTCTGTAGCAGCAACCACAGCTTGAAAATAAGTTTGTTCAAATACGTCCCTATCCCTAGCTTGATCAGGGTTTATCTGTTCGAGTTCAAACTGAATGTCCTCATATTTATCCAGGATTTGTTCGAGCCTTTTTAGTCTTAATTTTAGAACACTTATGTTCTCCGCACTAGGCTCTAAACTAGCTAAAAAGTTTTTAAATTGTGTTACACGCCCTTTATAATTAGCCCTAGCAGCTATTAGTTCTTCCATTGATTTATCAGAAGTTGACATTGTGCATATATAAAAGATACACTAGTGAGTAGAAAATAGTTTCTCTCTTTTAGGAATTTCTCTGAACATGTAGGGTCATTAATACAAAATAACTTACAGTTTGTCTTCTTGACTGATGAGTGAAATGCTTGGTTGCTTTGATGAATACTACCAGCTTCATAGGCTTGTTGATACTTGAGTCTTGCTGATAGATTCTTCTTGTATTCTCTCCTTGCGGGCCAAGTATACGTGCACACCAATTACAATATGTATCACCCAGACACCCATTAGCTGAAAACATTGATAGTATATTAGAATTGTGTCAAAATAAAGGAATGACGTCACACAGGTCACTTGTCCCTAAAGTGGTCTTGTCTGAAGCTAATGTAGCACAACAGAAAACATTTATCATAAATTATATCTGAGTTACCAAAAAAAAGTTAAATGACTTTTTGGTCTTGACATAAGTGATATAATAAATTGAGATCACGTCGGGGTCACCAAAAAACATGTTAGAGGGCATAGCGGTGAATTTGGTAATTTATTTTTTGGTCCGACATAAATAATATAATGAATTGAAATATCAAGTCGGGGTCACCAAAAAACATGATAAAGATTGGGCATGGTGAGTTTACCAAAAAACTTTGTTAACAATTGGCGTATGCAGAACTGACTTCGTGTTGGGTCAACAAGTGTCCCAAGTCCCATACGCCATATGCCCCTAACAGTTAATATTTTCTGCAAGTCTGGTGTGGTCGTCTTTGAGAAAGGATAGCCTGGATTCGTCAAAAAGTACATATGAATTTCCAACACTGCGTTTTATTTTAGAAATACCTTTGACTTACAATGCATGAAAATGGTTTATCTCCGTTTTGGGAGATAAAGAAAATTAAATCTCTCCCTCTTGGTAATAAGCTTCCAAGCAGTAAACATTAAGCAAGACAAATAAAAGACTCTTTGCTTTATATAACTTATTTGTAAAAAGAATTACTGAAATAAATGAAGCTTTGAAATTAATAACAGATAACATCAAGTAGGCTTTGACTGTGCCTCTTGCAAAATTTATCATATATACAAATGAGGGTTTTAAAGGAAAGAAAGGAACTTAGCGAACTTATCTTTGGCTTGGTGTTTCTTTCCCCTTGAGTAATTTCATGCTGTATGCTGACTTCCAAGCAAGACAGCATCGACTGATGACCACATCCGACAAGCAGCTTTGCCTTCCAACCCTGGTCGAGGGCAGGAAGAAGAGAAGCAGGCGATGGCTGTTTCCCTTGCGAATTGGAGTATAAACCTTGCCAGACTCCTGTTCCGTCTCCAACCGGACAGGGGATGTCTCTAGGCAGGCTCCCTCAAACCATCCACAGACGATGAAGAGGGCAGCTAAAACTCTAGCGGCGGCCAGGCTTCTGATGTCGGTTGCCCACTGGGAGAAAAGCTGTATTCTTGCAGTGGAATTCTCCGACGGCAGCCAGAGTTCCGACGATGGCTTCTTCTTCTGAGAGAAAGCTCTTTGATACAAGGAATGTTTGAAAATGTTCCTTCGTATAGCACGTTGCACATATACGAGTTGAATTCAAGATCACAAATGTTTCTAATTCAAGAATTGCCTTTAACTTGCAATAAATGAAAGTCGTAATAATGTTCACTTGAGTATAGAATGAAGAAATATAAGCACCAATGTCCTTTGACCTTAATTGCTTATACAAAATGGCTGACTAGCCACGTGAATTGCGATCTTGGAAAACTTCTTTTAGAGTAGAAGCTTGAGTTCAGAGTTCAATATTCATCACTTAGAATATACAAAATGGTTACTTATACTGTGCCGATGTGCACAAGTGATGCTAAGCAGAATATTTTATTGTAAAAGGCAGACTGTATCGCTTAACAGTATTACTACACTTTTCAATAAAATGCTTTAGACAAGACGTATTGTAGAATTGTAGATCTTGCACTATAGAATACTACAATATAAGAGTTCTTCGAGATAACTAACATGAAAGTTAATTATTCAGCAGTACATGAAGAGAGAGTTTGTGCAATGTAGAAGTTCTTCCTGAGCACCCTTTGGCGAGACTGAACTTACTGTTACTAGTAGTCGAGACGAGAGAATACTGCGATGTTTGAATAAGACCTTTGCGAGTATTTTTGCAATGAAGAACTTCTTCCGTAGCGAGCACTTCTAGAAACTGAGTCCTTGAACTTGACCTGATGACTGCTACTAGTAGACGAGACGAGAGTGTAATCGAGAATATGTAGAATTGGTAGACAAGGCGAGAGTGTACTTGCGAGTTTGAGTAGAGAATAGATCCTTCGATGCCAAGGCTTGGACTGCGACTTAACGATGCTACTAGTAGACCAGGCGAGAGCGTACCACACAGTGCTTGAGAACATACTGAGGGCAGGCAGACTACTTTTTCACCGCCCCTTGAATATGTATAAGTCCGCTAATGGAAAGGTCTAGAGGGGGGTGGGGAACATTGATCAGTACAAACTAGAACAATCCAGAGTAATATTCCCCCAACCCGTGTGTTTCCGCGCAAGAAATAGTGCACGGCGGCCAGCATTACGTCATTAGTGGGATTACACATCGAAGATTGTGCAACTTACACGACGCACAATGATACACAAAAACTAAGAAAAAATATTCACATGAAATGTGAACAACGTTCTTTATCCATGCACCACGATCCACGAGTCATAGGCCGTAGGTTCGACAACGATTTCCATTAAATTTTGAGGTCCATACTAGGATCGAACTTGGGATCAGTGGCACAGTAGGCCTAGTCACGAATGCGTACACAGAAATTGGACTAAATCAGCATGTGGAAATAACATAAAACGGACTTAATAAACCTCAATAAGGATTTAGAAATAAACAGGTTACTCAGAATTGTTCTTGGGCCATTCTTAACCCTAAGAAGTTATATTCCTTTGCAGGGAATCTTGTAAAGTTTCTCTCCCTCGTGTCGTGTTTTCTAATTAACTGAGAGAAAAGCGCGATTTCTTTGTGGAAAAGGAAACAAACATAATGAAAACTGTGGGTCTACAAAGTAAAATATAAAGGAAAATATGAATTTCAGTCGTTTATTTTGTCACGGTGTCATATGATTCATTTATGCTCAAAACATTTTAATTTACTTTTGTGGTTATTAAACCCTGGTTATAATCTTACAGCAATTATTTTCTTAAAAAATTCAGATAGACCGCTTCAGCCCGCGAGACATTTCGCTGTAATTTATGAAAGACATTAAAATCTAATAATTACGTGATAAAACGCAAAAGACTCTTTCCGCAATTACGTAAACCCGCAGGGAGACGAAGGAAATGAAAAGGGGAGCTGCTAAACACGAGTTGTACCAAAACTGTTGTTCAAGTCTTGTTAGCTGACTTACTTATATTAACGTAAAGGAACGAGTTTAAACCGAACTACATTTTAGAGCTTCATGGGCAGAACTAAAAGCTTAATTAGCCTTGTTACCATCTGTTCCGCTGCAGAAACATCTCTACTTTAAAGCAGGTGGATATAACGAAATTTCATGAACAACTTTACGTCTATTTCATTCGCGTATACTGATGCTTTATTTTGAAAACATGCACCAAGCCTCTTATCGCTGTGAGGTTATAAAGCCTTTCATTTTAACGATCAGTGATTAGTGTTATTTGCTAATTGGTTAATTACTGATTTTTGAAAATAAAATCCAGATTTACTTATTTACAAAAATCAACATAAAATCGCACTCAAATAATCACTGCACTGGAATAGAAAAGTATATTCTAGCATCTACGTTGAAAATAGTAGGATCATAAATGCATATACAAATTTAATTTATGATCTTGTTTTTGCAATACGTTGTAATATGATGTTGCATTGTAGAAAAATGTATATATATATCACTTTGTTTCATTTTTTGGCATACTTTCTTTCGTGCAGACGATCAAACAGTCATCCAGAATTGTTTCACTGATACACAAGCGATGTGGAGAAGTAGCTTTTAAAAATGCATAATATATTAACAATACTTCATGGTGTCATAACTTGCCCATATCGGTAGTTTCTTAAACGCTTCTGGTCTGTAACTCATCACTGTCAATTATTATATAGTCAATAGGCACCTTAACCGAATATATCAAAATAATGCACCTACTAATAAATTTACCGCTTTTAGAAAACATTGGTTTCTAAACGGTAAACTGTTTTGTAAAATTAAAAATAAATATTTAAAGAAATCTAAGGATAATAACGACTATCGAGTGAAAATGTGAATTTATTATAGTATTCATCATAGTCTATAGCACTGGATATTTCTTATATCTTTTTTAGTAAAATGCTGATTTAAGTAGTGAATGAAAACTTAGTATTTCAAAAAATTAAGGCAAGCGAAAACAACATATGTAGTTAACAGAACATAAACAGAACATATACTGTTCTCGAGTTGCTAGCCAGGTGAGTGATTGGCCAGTCTCCCTGAAGATGGAGCAATCGTGTTCTGAAACGTCGGAGCTTTTTCAATCACTCACCTGGCTAGCAACCCAAGAACAGTATACTCAGACCATACGTCATTCATCATAAATAAGGTTAATTGTTTTTTCAGTGAGGATTACAAATACCTGACATGTTTATTTATCTATTTAAATCGGGTAGGAACGAGATAGTATATTTATATAAAACGAAATTAAGGGGGACATACAGCTATGGGTGAAATTCATAGATAAAAAATAGGTGAAATTCATTATTTTTTTTCTCAGCAATGAATTGCTCTACAGCCTTGCAATCTGACATATGCTTTATGGAGTACTTTTACAATTACATACTCTTTGTAAATCAATCAACCTGTTAAAGTTAAGGGTAATTATCGTTACAATATGGCAGTCACGTTTCATGCACTGAAATATCGTTTTCGTGATAATTTCTACAAATATCAATATTCCTGAATGATTATTTATCTGTGTATTTGTTAATATCATATGAACAACACTATCTACAATCATTCGTTTAGCGTTAATAGTTAGTTAAAAAATATGTAAATGTTGAAGAAAAATAAAATCTAAAAAAAATGATTTTTAACCAAATATAGTACTTGTAATGCAGATAGTCCAAAGATTGTAGTTAACGTTGCTCATATGAAGTTTTCAAATAGATATAAAAAAGAATCATAAAAAAATATTGCCATTTGTGGAAATTATCACGGAAACGGCATTCCAGTGCACGAAACGTGGCTGCCATTTTGTAACGATATCCACCCATAATTTTAACAATTTAATTCATTCTGAAAATATTATGTAATTGTAGAGGCAGTCAGTAAAAACACACAAGGTTACAGAACAATTCATTGCTGAGAAAAAAATAAAAAATTTCACCTGTTTTTCACCTATGAATTTTACCGAAAGCCGTATGTCCCCCTTAAAGTAATGTGTTTAGCATTTCCTCAATGTAAACACTGTAAAGGTTATGTAGCCCTATGTATAATGAACTCTGTGTATCTCGCCTTGAGTAAGCTAAGCGGGCATCTTTTGGATGTTTTCCGTTAGCTGCTTTCCAAGTGTTAACGGTACACGCTCATTCATGTAACCGCATTGCGTTTTCTTCTCTGGAATTCGCATTCTTCTCCTGCGGGTTCACATTATCTCACCAGTGCAAAGCTAGTTTCATATTCAAATATTCAAAGTACATTCCACGGGTGTTCCAGCAGGTCTGCTTCAAATTTGTCAACCAGCACAAAACACATATCCATTGTTATTCATAGAAACTCAAGTCTTTCCATTTCGTTCATTTAAAATGAGAGAAAAAGAATAAATTCCAAGCAGAAATAAAACTTGTAAACCCTGTTCCAATTCGAGGCATGTATATTAAAAAACTCGCACTGTTGGCATTAGTCCTTAATTCATTGTCTACCAACGTGTGGATAGCAGTTTAGGCCTCTTCAGTTGATTATTCATTCAACTGAATTTTTAGGCAGTACTTGCTTTACATTTTTCAAATTCGTAGTAGTTGCATAGATGGCGGCATTGAAATTATTCGAAATATAATTCGACCTGGCATTCTAGCCGCACGACTTGCAGCAAATATCATTGCTGGTCATCTATTATAAACACTATTAGAAAAATAGGACTTAATTTAAAAGTACCTTCATTAAGACATCATCTGTGAACACAGATTAAAATATTATTAACACTTGAATCAGCCGGAATGATAACTCTTTCACACTAGTCGTGTGTAGGCTAAGGTAGAGAGGTAGAGTCAGAATGAAAAATTCAATGCCATATCCGGGTTTTGAACCAGGATCTTCGGCTCTCCGTGCCGCTGCTCTACCATTGAGCTGTGATGACAACATGGCGATACAACATTAAATTCTCCAACTGTCTCACATGTCCCGGTATACTACCACCAGGCGTTCTCAATATGAGATAACCCAGTGGCGACTTACAACCTGTAAGTACTTTAAGGCCCAGGGTTCATAGTAAACCACTAGTAGGTTACAGTGAACTGATAATTCTTTTACTGGCCTTGTGTAGTCAATCTTTAATGATATCCTTATTATTATTTTTTGTAATGATATCAGTGACGTGAGTGAATTCTGTATTAGTCCTCTCATCCTACAATTAGGAAAGTAGGCTGAACTAAAGCTAATTATATTAATCTTAACATTATTTAGCATAGTATGAAAATGCATTGTTAAAAAATAAAAATTAAAGTGAAATTTATAAAATTATTAAAATTTTGTTTCTAATTATTAAAAAAAACCAACATTAAAGAATGCGGATTTTTTCTACATCTACTGTCATAAATAGGGACCCATGGTTATCTGTACTGTGTAGTCAACATTTTTACATTATATGCAAGTGATAAGACAAAATTATTTTTAAAATATGGTTTGCAGGTAGCTGTTTTCTTCACTCCGAAAAAAGTGTTTAGAGGAGCATCGTCACTGGCATTGTTGCGTGTGAAGACCTTCTTACTGTTATCTGGTACTGCCTTAAGTCATCATCTTAAATGCGATTCCTGTGTATTCACATGTTGACAATGGAGGAGGCAAACTAGCAAGACATGTTTATCTAGAAGACATTCCTCTTATCTAGTTCACCAGAACCCACTCTACTGCCTTCAGCTCACAATGCCGACTGATATGGGAACTAAATATGTCTTGCTCGTGATGCCATGTATCCAAGTATTTCTTAATCTGATATCGGCTATGCATAACGTTGAAAACATAGAGATAGGCCTACGCAGTAGAGTGCCACAAATCCTGACCCCACTCGTCCGGACATCCGAGTAATCCGGACTGAATTTTGTACTGAACAATCAATAGATTTTGAATTTTAATAATAAATATATTTTATTTTGTTACTCGTACATCAGTTCGTATGTTAAAAACTTAGGTCTACGTAGACAGTAGTATTAAATCTAAAATTAACTCTAGGAAAAACTCCATTTATGAAATGAAAACAGATTTTTATAGTTTTACCCATCCAAAACTTGTATTACAGCACAGTACGTGCATTTTAAGGCAAACTCCGTTTAATCCGGACTTTCGGTGATCGGCGCTGTCCCATCTAGTCTAGATTAGCGGGACTCTACTGTATTCCTAATTCACCATGGACAATTTCATACAACGATCTTATTTTTGCTTCCTCTACTATGTATATATGCTTCCGCAGTTATTGCGTGAAGATCTTTAACAGAAACATTTTTCTTATGCCGGGACTCGAATCCTGTAACTTAGGACGATTCTCTACTAGCTGAGCTAAATTGAGTACAACACTCGGTCGCAGATGAAATTTTTTTCTGTGACTGTAATTAACGGTAAAACTTACTGAAATACATTTACTTCATAGCCTATATTATAATATACCTAACTTATTATATAGACACATTAACGTATAGAATTCTGTGACCGGCTACCCGCTGTTTATTGTGCAGTACCGTATAAGATGCAGATCACAGGTATTTTTATGATAAAGTTTTAATAAGTATTCAGTATATATATTATAATAGGTTAATACGATATTATGTTATTAGCATGAGTCTCACAAGTCAGTAGATTCAGTATCTGACATTTGTATTTCGATATTGCTATTGCAGCCTTGCAGAACCTGGAAAATTATTGAAATTCACATAAGGGGAAATGATGGTGGTTTAAGAGAAAACTTAAAGGCTTGCTTGCATTAGATTAAATTAACAATCACTGGTACATTATTTATTGCAGTATACTTATTTAAATTCTTGTTTTTTCTGTTATTTTCAGAAAATACTTCTGCATCTACTTCATCATTTGAAAAACATCTCTTTGTTCATAGGAGATACATGTAAACTGGTGAGTACCTACATACAACGATTTCTGCTCTTACTTAAGGGCTAAACTGGGGCTAGGATTTGGTATATACTGTACTAACCCTTAGATTAAATATGCCCTTACCTACTGCTGTAAAAAAGACTAACACAAACCCTGGTCATGCCCCACTTCGATTACTGTGATGTCCTGTTTACGGACTTGAGCTCTAACTTATCCCAAAGGTTGCAACGTGTTCATAATATGTGCTTACGATTCATTTGTAATGTAGGTCTGTTCGATCATGTATCGCCTTCCTTCGAAATGTTGTCATGGCTCCGTCTGAATGACCGAAGAAGGTTTCACTGTCTTTGTCTCCTCTTCAAAATTCTTCATACTTCATCACCATCATATTTATCTAGCCGCTTCCTTAACCTGTCTTCTCATCACACCCTAAATACAAGATCAGAACATAGTCATGTACTCTCTATTCCTCTCCATCGCTCTTCATCCTATTCATCCTCATTCTCTGTATCAGTAGCTCGCCAATGGAATTCCATCCCCCGCACGGTCAGAGGCTGTCGAACTCTTGGTAAATTTCAGAGAGAAGTTAACATATTGATTTTAAACCATGTAATTTAGTTTTGTTTTTCATCGTAGTAACTAGAAATCTTAATTGGAGCTCTTTTTGATATTTGTAACCCGTAGCCTAACTTCTTGTAACTATGCGTCTTTCTCTTTAGTATTAGTTAGTATAATTTTAAATATCTTAGGCTATAATCCTAATTATTTTCTTTGGTATTTTTATATTTTGTAATTTAATTTTGTAATTTTCTTTTGTAATTTAATGTTTTATAGCACTCTAGTTTATAAATTATAACTATGTTTAGTTCTTGGTATTTAAGTATTAAGTATTAATTAATTATCTGTAATATTATGTATTTGTGTTATGTAATAGTAATGTAGTTTTTTTTACTGGTAGAGCGGAAGAGAAGGCCAAATGGCTTTAGCTCTGCCAGAATAAATAAACAGAATAAATAAAAAAGTAACAAGTTCATACATATGAACTAAAATTTGAATTAAAAGAAAATATATAAAATGGTCCCAAGAGCAACGACTTCTTCAAAATTATTTCCTCATTTATTTGTGATTTGAAATAGAATCTGGTGGTATTTGAAACTATACTGCACAGACATAGTTTCATGCCACCCGATCGTATATTCGGTAGAGCTGAGAAGGAATATCGGAAGAAAGAAGAGATCATATTACCTTGTGAATACAGGAATATTCTAGCAAAGTTTGGAGAGGTGCTGGTGTGGGGAAAAGACTGAACCTTGTTTTCCATTACCTATCCATTCAGTGCACAGATTCATTGGGTCAGTAGATAACATTACGCAAATATGAAACTTATTTTGCGCTTTGTGAATACATTTACGATGGTTTATGAAATTATTAAGTCGAAAGGTTTCACAGAAATGCTACATCGCACTGGTATATAGCTGGGCTCAGAAGCAATGACCTGTATTATGTGTAGGAAGAAAGGTTACTACCGTATCCAGACACAATCGCTTCAACTTTGCATTATTTCATGTAATATGCTATGTATTCAGTTTGAAGAAAAACCGTAAATTGTATGGGAAAAACACAGAGATATACAACATTACTTATTCGATCCTGTAACGATGATACAGATAATTCAAACCGAATAAAGCAGGATTAAACATTTAGGGACCTTTTGCCTGAGCATACTTCAGACTAATACGGGATTGGAGTTTTTGTTTGTTTGTTTCTACTGAAGGAGTAGTTTTTTTGTGTCCTCCCTTGCTTTCGGAGTGCCAAACAATGAAGCTTATCACATCCGTTCAAACCAACTTTTGGTAAACATTAATTGTTTGATGTATTTACCTAATAGTGCTCTTATGTAGGCTACATCCTGATGGGATGTGTGGTGAAATTGACATGTTTGGGCTGTGTACTTGTGTCATTGTGTATTAGCGCGGGTTTGACTTTCTTGCCATGATGTCAATTGCTTGTCGTTAGTTGTGTTTGTTTAGTATCGTGTAGAGATGCTACTGTTATAACTAGGGACCGGATTTTTAGGTTTTTAAAAACACTGTTTAAGGTTTTCCATTAGGTGAAATAGTTTTTTTTAGGTTTTTTGTCCAAAATATCGTTTCCGGGTAGAATAATTGGTTTAATGAATTTGAATGTGCTACATAGGATTCAATACATAAGACTTGTAAAGTTTAACTTAACAAAATTGACTTAAATTTGTGTAAACTTGCTTTAAGACAATATTATACAATTGAAGAAAGAAAGCATAAACAATCAAAAGAAACAGTGAAAATAAGTTTGCCTTACATTTTATTACAGGGCAGTAATAAAAGCAAACAAGCGCTTTAATACACAGAAATCTATATCCTATATCTATATACACGGCAACAATGGTTGTTCGTACGAATATTTTAAAAGGAATACACCGGTACTCTTACACTTCCTTTCTGGATACTGTCCATCCTAGACGACAATTGGTTGAACGAAACGCTGGTGGTATTAATTTTAACCCGACACAAATTATTGTCTCTCCGCAAAATGTCGATTTCTAAAAAAAAAAGGCAAAAAAGTAGCCTAAATTAGGTATTTTAGGTTTTATATCCCATTTAGGTATATTTAGGTTTTTATACCCATTTAGGTATTTCTAGGTGCCACAGAACTAATGTGGGTGAATCCTATGGACGTGATTCGGAAAAGTGTATGAGCGCTTTTTGTTTTGGAAGTAAGGAAAAAAATAGGCAAAAACCTAAGAATCCGGTCCCTAGTTATAACCCGTTATAACCTTTGCAGTTTTACTCCTTCCACACTCTATAACCATAAAATTTCTAGTCAACGGCATTTTCAGGTCGCGAGAAAACCCGACAGTGATGAGCGGACGAGAATTCCGAATTTCACAATAAGACGCCATTTTTAACTTCTAGAAATATGGAATCCAAAAATTGGAAATAAAAAAATTGCGTGGAGTAAAACTTCTTTATTTTGTCATAGGATAGTTTTTCTAATCTTGTGTGTATTTAAGATAACATAAGGTCTGGTATTTCTTAAGAAAAGGCTGCTTTAAATCTATCAAGTTACATAAAAAAATCTAAAAATATTTCCTGAAATGTTTATAATACATATTGTTGCTGTTCTAGATATCTATGAAAACGTTTCTTTAGGCTTACAACATTTAGTAAAATGTGTTTTATGTTATTTAATCTTGACTTCACATAATGGACTTCGAAGTCACTTCCTTCTGTGCCATTGAAAACTAGACGAGGAAGAGTTGTGTTGATTTCAGCATGAAATGGTAGCTATTAGCTTCTGTAAACCTTTCTTCCTTCTCGTCCATTCCACTCACTTCTGCTATCTCCACTACTATAAAAGCTAGTGAACCAAACCGTACAATGTCCTGAGTGACACATCTGAAAAGGAGAAGCGGTCGCCTTAGAAGGCTACATCTCGAGATGCTTGCATAGAAGCACAGAGATAAAAATTCTTTTAAAGAAGATATCGTTACAAGGATGCAAGATTTGGGGAAAATATGCTGTGGAGAGGTTAGATGGTACACTTTGTTCAAATGATAGAATATGATATTTATTTTATAGAGAAATCGTGGATATAATAAAAATTATGCATTGATATTATAAAATGTGAAGGTGAGTTCGATAAAATATTATTCTGCAAAAATATTATAACTACATTAGAAAAATAGAAAAAGAAGGAACAATTATTGAAGAGGTGTCAGAATTAAAATATTTAGGTGCTTATAAAAGAAATAATAAGATTTTTTTAGTGTAAATTGCCTACCTAAAACCACAAAATAATTCAAGCCAAAAGTTCAATAAATGTAACGTTTACTTTGCACTTTGTGTTGTAATTTACAATTGTACAAAATTAACTACAACCATATATATCACTCAGACATAAGATTTTTATGCCTCCTATTGTACATTCATAAAATAATTTTCTATATCTGAGGACGTTGGTTTGGATATTCAAATATAGTCATAAAATATTAGTGTTATGTTAAATATATTACACACGTTTATACATCAATGTAACAAACTGCTGAGTAATCCATTTTAAAATATAAAACCATTAAAATTAATTGATTATACGTTGTGTACCATAATTGGTTAAATGATTAGTTAAATGACTTGAATTATTTTGTGGTTTAGGTGGACAATTTAATTACACTAAATAATATTTACCACAAAAGGAAGAAAAATGAAATTTATCAATACAAATAATAAGAAGTTATAGGAAGAAGTGAAGAAGCAAACTGATAATTCGGACATGTGATTGCTACTCAGAACATGATTTTGAGAGTCTATTGGTCTAAATCTATATTAATAAAAGGAAGTGTCTGTCTGTCTGTCCGCGATGCCCAGCGAAACCTACTGAACGCAGAAAACTGAAATTTTAAACATAGGTGGACTGAAGGGTCGGGAAATGCACCTCGAAGCCGGAATTTTAATTTTTGCTTTAGTTCGTGAGTTATGAGTGAAAAACGGGCAGAAAACGTGTATTTATTGCGTTTTCGAAGCATCAGTTTTCAGTATATTTCAATGTCAAATCAATTACAGTAGCCTTTGGCTATTTTTGTCATACCTTGGACATGAAACCATCGCGATCGCTTGAATGTTGTAGCTCACGCTGGTCGATTCATTTGTTTTTAATGTCAAGGCACGCAGACATATGAAATTTTCAACCTACACCGAAGAGGATTATTATTATTATTATTATTATTATTATTATTATAAGTGGGATAATCAATATAGGCCTAAATATGGTCAAACGATTTGGACGAAACTCACTATACAGGGGTTTTCTGGGCCAAGGACCTCGAATCTGAAGTCGCTTTTACCAGGCGACGCTATCTAATCGTGGTAAGTAGTCCACGTGATTTAGGTGTTAATAAATATAATGATTTAACTATTATGCTCTTAATTTTTAATTTTTGAAATAATTATCGCGGGCGATCGCTTGATTTTGTAAGTCCATCCTGGACGATTCATTTGCTTAGAATATCAAGGCCCACAGACGTATGAAATTTTCAACATAGACGGAAGAGGGATATTCAATATAGGCCTAAATATGGTCAAACGTTGTTCGATTTGGACGAAACTCACTATACAGGGGTTTTCTGGGCGAAGGACCTCGAATCTGAGGTCGCTTTTACCAGGCGACGCTATCTAATCGTGGTATGTAATTCACGTGATTTAGATGTTAATAAATATAATGATTTAACTATTATGCTCTTAATTTTTAATTTTTGAAATAATTATCGCGGGCGAAGCCGCGGGCACATGCTAGTAAAATAATAAAATAAATAAAATAAATATGTGGTTCATATGCATATATATATATATCTACTATAAATAAAATAAGTTTTACAAACAAAATAATATTAAAGAATAATGCATGAAAGCACAATATGTAATATAAAGCATAATTCTTGAAAGATTAATTGCGCTGCCTATTTAAAACTAAAAATAGATGCAATACAACAATTAAAAATATTTCCAGCAGCAATGAACATCTTGTACATAAAGTTTAACGGTTTTATGGTGAATGAAAATCTGAATCATAGCAGTTCACATCAATTGAACACCAGCACGCCCAAAATTGATGTAATTGCATATCAGAGGGTTCGTGAGTTTCCCATAAATTATTTTTTGGCTGAAAAGAGGAAAGTTTTATATACCTTATATACTCATCCAGAGTGACCATCCATGTTCTTGTCTTGTCAAAAAAGTATGTCTGTAAGATCTGCAGGAAATTTCTTCCCCTGTAAGGATCGAGGGGCGAGGTATGGACCGCATAAACGCCACTCCAACGGTGGATGTAAATCTGAAAGTGAGAAAGATGTTCGAACTATTGGTGAGAGTGAACTCCAATGAAGAAGAACCCAGAACAATAATTATTCATTCCATGGGAATATGTTTTGCCTTACTATTTCGGATATAGCCTATTTATCTATATTTCATGTTCGGCTTGATTTTAACAAACATCCGAAGTAAATTGCTGTTAATAATTTATTATATATTTTATATACCAGTATGGACAGTAGACTAAATGCGTGTAAGAAAAGAGCCCTGCGGAACATGTGCCTATGTGTTTATATGTGTGTAGGCCTATGTACACGCAAATATTATATAGACACACAAACTTATGCATTTCGTAACTAGAGTGGGTGCCACTTTTTAAAGACTCTATTTCCAAGAACTTGCCCTATCTGCCGCCACCCTAATCCTCTTCGACCTGTCAAACAGTGAATAGAAAGGTTATTAGGAACACACTCTTGTCCAGTACAATATTGCCAAATACATATCACAGCACTTTTTTACTTAAGAACTAGTGAATGACAGCGGCAATACTGGGGAAAGCCACGCAACTACCAGAGCACCTATTCTTTATCGGTGTCGAAGTCGGTGAAGATTTTCGGATTAGGGAACAATGTTATTATATTATTTTGTAGATAGACGTTGGTTTGGGACGAGGCCTTCTTAAAATGGCACCAACTGTACCTAGGTATGTAAAAACAGGCTATACCCTTAGCAAATAGTGATGGCGCGTGGAGTCAGGTAGGTTTCTTCACCACCAAGCACCCTCACAGTTACAAGCGCCCCATGTGTCACCTAGTCAATCAATCTTAGATTTTTTTAATATGTCATTTTATCTTAAAATGTTTGTTATATATCAATTCTACACATAATTACAAGAAAAATTACACCAAACAATGCACAATTTACTTTAATAGGGACATTTCTAACAAATATATAAGTAAAAGTTACGAGAAAACTGCTTTCAAGTCCTATGTTCCTTTTAAAGTAAATTATACATTGTTTGATGTCATTTTTCTTGTAATTATGTGTAGAATTGATACATAGCAAACATTTTAAGATAAAATGACATATTAAAAAAATCTAAGATTGATTTACTAGGTGACTCATGGGGCGAAAATTACGGTCGGTACTAATCTCCTGCGCTTGTAAATGTGAGGGTGCTTGCTGGTGAAGAAACCTACCTGGACCCACGCGCCATCACTATTTGCTAAGGGTATAATAGTTTGTTCACTCGGTCAAAAAAAGACTTGCCGCGGCTCCAAAAAGTAAGTACCGATCTGTGATTATTTGGGAGAGAAAAGCGGAAGCCCTCATGTTGGTTATATCCCACGTTCCTCTATTGCGGAAGCAAGCAGTGTATTTGGACCGTAAATAAATTGGGACAGAGTGTAGGACACAGCACGTTTGACGTCATCAATCAGGCGGAGGGTTACACTGCTACCTGCTGACAGGGACAACTCAGAGAGATCGATTCCCGATGTTATTTAGACTCCAACTGTCTTGCCTCTCTAAATTAAATTACCCCCTGCAAAAGTGGCACAAGCAAAAATACTTCGAGATTTCTAGTTTTTTTGAACGAGTAAACGGATTTACGGATTTCACAATTCACAAATGTATGTATTAATGAAAATGTGTGGGTTTTATTCTTTAGTAGTAGTAGTGTATTTATTTCTCATAAAAATTCTTACATATAAACCATATTATTAACATTAGCCGACGCACGGGTCGGTGTCGAGCACACTTGCTCACTTCATACACCGTACTTAAATTATTACCTCATAAAACCCAATTTAAAAAAAAAAAATATTCTATCATTTACATAACTACGTGCATCCATAGACGTAACCTCCCACCCCCAAGCAAGTAAAAATTTAATTTAAAAACATAGGCACAACTAAAACAAAATACAACAGATTTACTTAATTTTTCTAACCGAGGCTTTCTCTCACACATCTAACTTTCTGCAGAAATTTACATATCCCATGCCAATTATGCTCATCCAGCAACAGATTTAGACATGCCTCCCAACTTCTTTGCGAATTTCAACATTTGTCGGGTAGCATCATAACTCTCCACATCCCGACAAGATATAAACCCATGTTTCATTTTCTCACCCCTGTCTCATCCGAAATTCTCTTAGATTTCCATCTTCCCAGGCGTATCCAGGCCATTGCTGCTCTAAATTCCGCACCCAGTTTTTCTATATATGATTCCCTTCCCCAAGTAACCTCTAATTCTGCTTGTAACCCTAATGACACTTTACCTTTACAGTCAGCCTCGATGTTCTGCCTCTCGATATCAATTAGTCTCCGTTTTATCTTCTACCAAATATTTTTTTCTATTCTCAATCCCTTTCTTCCAAACCCACCTCATTCCTATACCCTCTAAACCCCTTTTTATGATGGACGCCCAGTTTGTAGTTTCTAGATTCTCAAGTTGTTCTTTGTAACAAATAGATTTTTAAGATGTGTCTTCTGCCTTCAATGAATTTAACCAGTATATTCTTTAGAATCTTCAGATATGCCATAAGGCGTATAAAAATGGCGTACGCTGACATATGGATACGACAGAACATGAAAACAGAAAAGCTCTAACAACTCTTCCATGTTTAACTCTTCTTGAAATATTGGAAATGGAGGTACTGTAGTATACAGGTAGGCTACTACATCTAGACCACATGCAAAAAGGTACCTATTTCTATAGAAATACAGACATAAGTTTCACTTATGAAATAAAAAACCTAAGTTTCGCATATAACTGTCGGTTGGATTGAATAGCTCGTGTATAACTTGTTGCCGTAGAATGACTAAAATACAAAAACCAACTCAAAGGCTAATGATATTAGTCTATTATTCAAATCCACAAAGCCAAAAATAATTAATACTAAAGAATAATATAATTAAAAATATAAATGGATTCACTGGACATATTCAACAAGATACAAACTCAATTGCTTAATAACATTAATATCTTTCACGCATTGCTTCTTTCTGTACTGAAGTGGAGTTGAGTAACATATTGGCTAAACATAATAAAATATATCCTGGCTTTATATAGAATTCACTGTCTTCAAATAATTCTTACATAATATTATATAAGATGTATTGTGAAGTTTCGTAATTTTAATAATACATTGTAACTATTTTCATCACATTAAGGGATGGCAGAAGTTGAGAGAGTAATTTTCTGAACCATCTGCTCTAGAAACTTGAAATTTTGCACAATTGATTAAAACATAAACATAAAAAAAGTTTATGATTGAATTTTAGTATTTCAGTTCGTCTTTGAGATATTACTTCATTAAATTTGTTTTTTTAATTAAAGTTAAAATATTTCTCCGACATGTGAAATTATGAACATGGAGAAACTCTTTGATATCTTCTTTAGAAATGTACTAATGCATTTTTATATTATTTATACTTTTTAGAACTGTATTTTACCCAGAAAAATGAAAAGTTAGCAAACAAAAATTGACTTATGATTATGGTATTTTGAATAAAGTTCTAAGGCCTCTACAAATAAATCTGATCAGGTTTTTGAGTACATTAAACAAATTATTGCTATTCTATTTTGTAGGAATTTGGCAAATTAAGATAAACGTCCCTACAAGTGAGAGGTAAAACTTTGGTACAGATAGAAAGAAAGAAAAATTGATGGTGTGCAAAATAATCAATAATATGAGAAAACCACGTAGAAAGTAAGAAAATTCACTTCTCTCGCCTATTAATAGACTGCATTTTTTTATATTTATTTTAGAATATTTGCTAATTATTACGTGTTACAAAAATACAAATTCATTACAAAATTATTACAAATACAAATATAAATAATATAAACACAATTATTACAATTACAAAAGAGTATTGTTAACCCGCATGAGCATTGTTCGTGTTCGGGGTCAGTTCAGTCATACTAAAATTATATTACAAACATTATATAAAAACAAACATATTACTTCATCTTTCTCAAGAGGGTCGTTCTCGATCGAATTTAAATAGTGAATGCATTGCCACAGTTGCCATAGATGCATAATAATAATATTAATAATAATAATAATAATAATAATAGTAATTTAATAATAATAAGCAGAAGAATCGATAAGCCATATTATATGGCTTGATGTGAGGATGTGAGGTGATGGCACACAAGCAATACCTTCATCGCCATAATAAGGTAGCCAATATTATTCACCAAGAGCTGAAAAACATGTACTTTGAAAAGAAACCTACAGTATCCTGTTATAAATATGTTCCTATTGTTGTATGTGAGGATCAGAAGGCGAAACTGTACTGGAGTAGGAAGATCGTCACAGATAAGACCATACAAAATTTTATTCCAGACATAGTGCTTTCCTTGAAGGAAGAAAAACTCACCTACATTATCGACATTGCGGTTCCGCTAGCAGCCAATGTAGAAAAAGTGTATGGGGAAAAATTAATAAATACATTCCGCTGGCTGATGAGATCAAGGTTATGTGGCATATGGACACTGTATAGTCCATGTGCCAGACCCATCGGTCATTATAATTTGGGGGGACTGAATGAAACTTATACCACATGTTCCTGGGGTCATGTGGAGCAAAAAAGTCGGGGGGGGGGGCATCATGAGGAGGTAGCTTTCAAACATGGCGGCCATTCAAAATGGCGGACGACTGTGAATCTTTAAGTTCAAATATCTCGGGACTGGGTTCATCAATCTTGAATTTTGTTTTTTTCAAAATGTAGGTTATTCTTCTGGCTACATGTTTGTTCCACATGTATGTGGCCAAAAAATCAGTATTTATTGGTCAAAACTCTAAAAATCGGAAAAATAGGTTTTTTGACATTTACGTTTTGCGGTTTATTACTCTAACCGTTGGGTATATCGAAAAAGTGTCTGAAACAAAAGTTGTAGAAACACATCTCACCTTTAAAACGCAAAAATGAAATCGAAGATCGGATCAATAGAATCCGAGATATCCAGATTCAAAGCGGGCGGAGCGGGGTTGAGCATGTTGACCGAGCGCTCGGTGCAGCCTAACGAGAGGCGAGACTTGGCGTAAAATCCTGCACTTTATTTATTTTCAGCCTCAGTAATTGCTTTATTACTAGATAAATTTACATTACCTACTAATGTGCACTATTTTTAACATGATTATTAAACACTTACTCATAAATACAATTAACAATTATACCGTTTATCTGGGAAATGGACATCAATAATTACCAACTCATATAATATACTGTCGTCCGCCGGCGTGGTCTTGTGGTTAGCCTCGCTGACTACAGATCCGTCGGCCCGGGTTCGATTCCCGGTACCTCCTCGGATTTTTCTGAGGTAGGGAGGTCTGGTAGGGGTGCACTCAGCCTCGTGATTCAAACTGAGGAGCTACTTGATAGAGAAGTAGCGGCTCCGGTCAAGAAAACCACCATTAACGGCCGTGGGTGTCGGTATGCTGACCACATGCCCCCCAATCCTGTCATCTGCCTACGGGAGATGACGCAGCGGTCGGGTGGTAGGCCAAGTCCCTCCAGGGATGTAGCGCCACGGAGTTTAGTTTAGTTTTATAATATACTGTCAAGGCTTTTATCTCCGATTTTTAAGATGAATAACTTTGCATAACTAGCTGAACGCGTCAATAAATCTTTGTTCCTTTTTGCACAAAAGCTTAAATCCTTCAACTTTTCCCTGGCCAGTTAAAGCATTGATTGTGTCGCAGCCAGACCAGCAATAATACCCAATAAGAGCTGTAAAAAGCTGTTCGCCTAAGGCAGATACTATCTGGGAGACTTGCTTATCTGGTAAAACTGTTTTGTTTGTTTCCCGATTCAGAAGTTTTTGCTTTTTATGGTTTTGCAAAAACCTACAGCCAAAACTAATACATCTGTATTGATTGAAAAGCAAAGGAATGATTCAGATGATGTAGCGGCGTTCCTTGCATGCAACATCATTCTGGAATCAGCTTATTCTTGAGTGCAGAACAGCTCAGGAACATTTTTGCTCCTAATATAAATGGTCATGAAGCAGATTTCACCAACTGCTACGAAGATTTCTAGGTTTCCAATTATGTTTTCAAATTTCAAATTTTATCATTATATTTTTGCCGTAACTGTTCATTAGAAGCGTCCTCCAACAAACCACTCTGTAGCCACCCTTGATTTCACTAAATTTGATACCTTCAGCTGTTCCGCTTTTTTCCCGCTCCAAAGATTTGATCGAAACCTCTGGATAATATATGTCAACCCTCCGACCTATATTCAAAACCTGCTTGAGAAAATTCGTTGACAATTCGTAAAACTTTTTTGTTCTCCTTTGATGGACTGAAGCACAGCCATTCAATCAATGATGCAGGCCGAATCTTTTTCCGGCAGACTGGCAGGGGTGGTGTATATTTCCAAAAAAATGGGCAAACACTGATTTGTAGGTTTTCTTCAAAGGCCCATTAACATTCGCCATAGTCCATGGAAACGGCGCCAGAGGATATCTGAACCCTTCCATCGTGTCAAGTTGTTGGTTTTCTGCAATATAGGTCATTTTGCTGAATAGATTTCGATTGCACTGGAGGATTACTTCTTTGTTTCCATCCTTGGTTTTTTGCTCTTCTTTAGTCTACTAATCTTAAGACCCACTTTCTTAATACGTTTATGAAACCCTTCTCCTTTAGCTAGCCGAAACGTGAACTCTTAATAAGCTATTTGCCCTTGTTTTCCGAATCAATGTGATCAGAAGCTGTTGATTCAACAGTAGGCAAATGTACAATATCTTAAGGGTTAGGATCGAAGGGGTTTGTCCACTCGTCTAGAAGGTCAGTGAGAGTTGTCACGTCTTTCTCATCTCTAAGTGTCCTTGGGCTTTGGAGGTCAGGGTGGCACTGATCTAGAATATCTTGATTGCCTTGAATTTTTGCGCTGGATAGAGTGAACTACTCACATTATCTATCATAACACTTTCTTGAATTAACTAAACTAGAAAAGGAGAGCCCATATGTTCGATTAGTCCGAAGAAAAACGGAAAGTAGCTCCACTAGGGTGATATATTTCATCCGAAAGGACAACATTGCTTCATTACTTGTAAGAAGATGTATCAAGTAGAGTGGCTTGAACATGTTCATCTTGAAGTACAGAGTTGTGGGCTGTATAGTTCGTAATTATTGATGTTCATTTCCCAGGTAAATTGTATAATTGTTAATTGTATTTATTAGTAAAATCCGATGCACCGAGAGCTGTGGGTGCAAGGGGTATACCAAAGCAACAGCAGATGAGGAAGAGTGCAATTATAATGACTGATTACAGTGATTCTAGTGAAGAAGACTTATTTTAAGATTGCTCATAATATTATAGGCTATAAGGCATTTTTATTTCTTAGTTGCTTACGTCCTGTGTTCATTTCAGAAAGTATTGTTAAAAGTCTCTGATACATACCTAAATTGTAATACTTTTTTTTCCTTTTTTTAATTATTTCGACTATTTGAAGTTCCTTTAACGATTTCATCTTAAAAATCGAAGATAAAAGCCTTGACATTATATTATATGAGTTGGTAATTACTGATGTCCATTTCCCAGATAAATGATATAATATTGTTAATTGTATTTATGAGTAAGTGTTTAATAAGCCGGCGCGGTGGCTCATGCTGTAGCGCGTGAGCCTGGCATGCTTGAGGTCCTGAGTTCAAATCTCGGGGCCGGCGGATGTGTCATTCGTGGTGGACGAAGCCGTGCTTTAGGGGGTTTTTCTCGGGGTTCTCCCGTTTCCCCCTTTCATTCCACCAACACTCTCCACTTCATCTCACCTTTCCCCCTTTTCATCCTCATCCCGTTTCCACTTCTGGCATCGGGTCTGCTTCGGCAGTCAGAGCCCTTTGGGGGCCTCTCCCGTTCTCCCCGCTGCTTGTGGTCAAGAGGTTGTTGGTGGTGTGTGTCACGAACCTGTCGGGCCTCCCGGTTGGAGGTACCGCAGGGGGTGGCGCTCATGTGGCATGGTACTAGGCTTGTTGGATGTAGGGGAGTTCCTTGGGGGCTCACGGGGGGCTTTGCGGGTCCGGGGCGGCCTGTGGGCACGCAACTCATCCCATCCCGGAGGTAGGTACAATAAGTCGGTAACGGCTGCGGTGCTTAGGGGCGTTCCCACCCCGCCTCCCCGCCTTAAAGGGCACAAAATAGAATAGAATAGAATAGAAGTGTTTAATAATCATGTTAAAAATAGTGCACATTAGTAGGTAATGTAAATTTATCTAGTAATAAAGCAATTACTGAGGCTGAAAATAAATAAAGCGCAGGATTTTACGCCAAGTCTCGCCTCTCGCTAGGCTGCACCGAGCACTCGGTCAACACGCTCAACCCCGCTCCGCCCGCTTTGAATCTGGATATCTCGGATTCTATTGATCCGATCTTCGATTTGATTTTTGCGTTTTAAAGGTGAGATGTGTTTCTACAACTTTTGTTTCAGACACTTTTTCGATATACCCAACGGTTAGAGTAATAAACCGCAAAACGTAAATGTCAAAAAATCTATTTTTCCGATTTTTAGAGTTTTGACCAATAAATACTGGTTTTTTGGCCACATACATGTGGAACAAACATGTAGCCAGAAGAATAACCTACATTTTGAAAAAACAAAATTCAAGATTGATGAACCCAGTCCCGAGATATTTGAACTTAAAGATTCACAGTCGTCCGCCATTTTGAATGGCCGCCATGTTTGAAAGCTACCTCCTCATGATGGCCCCCCCCCGACTTTTTTGCTCCACATGACCCCAGGAACGTGTGGTATAAGTTTCATTCAGTCCCCCCAAATTATAATGACATAGTCAATTTTGGGGTCTGGCACATGGACTAGTACAGATTGGGCCTATTGTGCTGAGATGTACTGGTGAGATTCCCTTCAAGCTTCATGACAATTTAAAGAGATTAAAAGCACAGAAATATTTATCTATGTAGCGTGCGGTAATCCTAGAAACGTGTAACATCGTCAGAAGAATCCTTGGGGAAAAGGTGGACCAGTAGAAGTTGTGTACAACAGACCAGTTGTTGTTACTACATACATTTACATACATTTACATATATGTATATACATATATATATTTGTTTTGTAAAACAGATATTTTAATAAACGATAATAATAATAATAATAATAATAATAATAATAATAATAATAATAATAATAATAATAATAATAATGTTTTCTATTTCACTGGCAGAGTTAAGGCCGTAAGTTAACTTATAAGGTATTTCTAGACAAATAATAAAGGAGTGTTAAGAAACAGTAACAATTACTTACCGAAAATAAATCTTAGTGATAATTAAAATCTGTCTTCTTACAATGTAATTAAAAACAAAAATAAAATCTACATTAAGGAAATATAGGAAGTAAACTATAGAAGACATTTAAAGTTTTGTGGAGAATATCACCAATCCCGACGTAAATCAATATTAACTTGCTGTTTAGCATAGAAGGTAGAGCGCACGCATAGAAGTATGTTGATATTAAGGGGAAGGGTGTGCAATTTCTCGCGAGTTAGGGCTTGGTGTGTATGAATTCCTTAATGATGAGCAGTAAACCGACGCGAATATCAATGAACTTGCGATACCTGAGAGCTAAATTAGTTTTAGTATCTGAATGCACGACATGATAATGACGCTTGTAATGCTCTGCATATAAACAGCTTACCAAATCAACACTGTAGCTGGGAGGTTCGAGATGCAAAGGGATGTTTTCACACATAGGCCTACAGCTTGCATCGTGTTTGTCCGCAATCGCTAATCAACGTCTGCATTAATTTAAATCAATAACTTTCAATAATTCTAGAGTGATAGGGAAAAAGCGAATAAGTCAAAATTCCAAAGTTTCAGGAATGACAAAAAACCATTTATTTCCACAGCACTGTTAGACTATTTAGTTCAGTCCACCAGATATTTTTACACAGTATCTTATATTATGTAAAAATATCTGGGTGGACTGATCTAAATATTGTAAAAGTGCTCTGAAAATAAATGTTTATTTGTCTCTTCTAAAACTGTGGTATTTTGACTTATTCTCTTTTTCCCTATCACTCTAGAATTGTAGTCCACCGCCATGGGTGTATAGGTAGCAGACTTGCCTTCCACCCTGGTGGTCCGGGTTCGATTCACGGCCGGGTAGTGAGTTTTTCAATAACGAAAAATCCCCGGGTTGAGGACTGGACATCACCCAGGAAAATTATAGGCTATATTAAAAAGCCTTAAATTAAAGTAGTCATTGCTAGAATAGGGTATAGGGTATTCACAATAGATCTATTAAGGTCGCAGTGTTGAGTAGCCGTAGGGCTTGCACTACGCATCATTAATCTAAAATCTAAAAAAAATTAAATAATTGTATACCATAATTCCCAAAATTATTACAATTTGTATGAAATGGTGCCATTCTTATACGTATAACACGAATTGAGTTTTGAAGTTTTACTATTTTCAGCTATTTAATGTCTGTTAACGTCATAGCGCTACAAAATATAGATAAAACAACATAAAAATGACCCCTTCTAGGTTCAGTGGTTATCGTTTTTGACTATGGACTTGGAGGGCAGGGTTTTATCCCGGAATGTTTCCTAGATAAGGAGGTCTAATACGAGGCACACTTTGCCTCATGAAGACAACAGATTAAATATTTCAAGTCTCTAAATGCTGCCATCTGCCAATGAAGTAGCTAAAATAGATAGGTAGTGCACCGGTAGATTAGTATGATATGCCCAGTCTCTCATTGGATGTTGCGTTAAGTAGTTTGTTTTGTCAGTGTAAATTTCTAATTCGAATTAGGTATAAAAAAGACGTGTAAAAGTCAGTAGGCCTAGTTATTAATATTTTGAAATCCTATTGTTAATTAAACATTATAAACCACATGTTAAGACTAATTTAAAAAAAAATATATAGACAGTAGCACAGTTAATAGTTGTTTCAAATAAATGTGAACAAATTATTATTGACAAAAGAATTCTATTTATAGAATCAAAACACTTTAGTGAAATTTCATTTCAATTTGAATATATCGAAAAAAATGTAATCATCGTACATTCTATTACAAATCAACTTCAATTCTCTTCACCTCCCCCGTTGTAGGTACAGTAAGCTCCCCACGCCACCTGGGCCTTACAGTACCGCGACCCGTCGAGGAAGGTATTTTCTATGGATTACATACATACTTTTTTGACCAGACAAAGAAATGGAAGGCCTCCCAGGATGAGGGATCGGTCCATTGAAGGGACCATCTTCGAGGCAACGCGAACACATGGGACAATAATACACACCACTCACACACAAAAACACACACATTCATTCCGAACAAGACTCGAATGGGATGAAGGTGATAATGACTGTAACATGATATCCGGTTACCACAAGGGCTAACGTTACCTTACTATCGTCTCACAGGTGAGGGAAAACCCCCGGAAGAAACCTCACCTACGTAACTTGTCGCAACCAGAAATCGATCCCGGACCTCTTCATGAGAGCAGCGAACGAATCCCCTATGCCACAGAGGTGGGCAACCTGAATTATTAAAATATGTAATTACAAGTTGAATAAAGCAAAGTATTAAATAATTTTTCAGTTCTTAAGTATATACCAAGTTACATGCGACGTAAATCTTGTTGACATGCGGTTGGAATGGGTAGGTCAGTTCATCGTTCACAACCAGCCTGATTAAAGTTTTTCTTGGATTCATTCGATCTGTTAGGGCGAAATCATATCAACATCATTGGGACACCTAGAGGAGATTTCTACCACATCAGAGTTTGCTTTGACGTAAGGCCCCCGAATTTCGTGATCTGTGTAGTGGCCAACTCGTTGCAAGTTAGGAAGACATATCGATACAATCCGAGGGCCCCTTCTTTAGCATAATACTGCGCGCTTTCACTTCTGGTTAAAACAAAGATTCCAGCAGCAAATTTGAACCCACAATACTTACGTCTAGTAGTAAACGTGTTAACAATTTTTAAAATTCTTAATTACTTTTGATAAAAATAAAATGTAGAAGATACACAGCATATTCAATTTACCGTACGCCTATTTTACAAGCATTACTGGAGAAATCCTGAAATATATTGTGAAATCGCAGAAATATGTTAGAGACAGATCTATTTTGTGGTAGGTCTATAACTGAAATTTCATATAAACCTATGCATGCCATGTATTATGCATTGGCGCTGGCAGAATTGAATGTAGATTAGAATTTCACTCTACGCGGAAAATTAATAATTTCCTCGCAGAAATTCAAGTCAGTTGCGTGACAATGCCAGATTAAGCAGCGCTTCTGCAGGGAGGTATAATCGCGATACTGGTCCTCTTTCTGATGCTGTGGAGGAAACGTAGGGGATTGAAATTGCTTCAGTGAGCTTTCGCGGAATAGGAAGATTTTGATGAAATGTATAGGCGGCTTCATTTCTTCCATAATGAATAACCATTCCGATGTTTGAAGCTGTACAAATATAATTTAGAGTAGCGTATATACTAATTGTCCACCGCTGTGGCTCAGGGGATGCGTCCAATCCTCTCACGCAGCGGGCCCGGGTTCAATTCCTGGTCGGGACGAGTTACCTATTTGAAGTTTTTTTCCGGGGTTTTCCCTCACCTGTGAGACAAATGTCAGGTAACTTTAGGCTCTTGTGGTCCCCGGATATCATCTGGCCGTCATTATCATCTTCATCCCCATCCTCGCCTTGTTCTGAGTAAATGTGTGTGTGAATGATGTGTATCGTCCTATGTGTTCGTGTTGTCTCGGAGGTGGCCCCGGCATTGGGCTGATCACTCATCCGGGGAGGCCCTCCATGTCCTTGTCTGGTCAAAAAAGTATGTCTGTCTGTGTTGTGATCCATAGTTCATTCCTCTCCCGACAGGTCGCGGCCCGGGCGGCGCGGCCCGCATAATGGTCCCTACAAGGGAGAGGTAAAACTACGAAAGAGAAAGAGAAAAAAAGAGTATATACTAATTACTGGTGAATAACGTTACTGTAGAGTAGAACATTGCAACCCAGGTGAAGAATTGAGTAATAATTACTTATGATCCAAGTGTATCATACCCTACTATTTATATAGCCGTTAAAATTTGTGAAATAATAAATATTAGATTTATTGAAACGAATTACACCTTGGAGCCAGCCATATTGGAGGGCATAGACAGCTGTTACTGATTTTGGATCAATAAAAGCAAGTAGTCAATATTTTAACGCTGATTCGGGAGTTCAGGGAGTATAAATCATCAACGTTTTCAATTGATAGGTGTGCCTACAAGGCTTTACAAAGCTTTTTGCTGTCTGATTGTCCTGTTGAAACTTTTTGAAGGAAGGCACAGTCTGAATTTTGATTATTGCGATACCAGTACTTATTTTTAGAAACTCTACTATGAAAAATCGTAAACGAAGGGAAGAAGAGCAACGTTATAGCTCCATCTGTTGTATTGAGTTTAAAATTTGGGCCATAAATAATTTTTTATTTTCAATTTATTTGTGTTTCTTTCAATTTCCTCTTCACACTTTCCATTGAAATCACTTACGCTTACCGATAAGCTTAACACAGTTTGAGAACCGCTGGTCTTGACTATAGAAACCGTATACAGTTAAATAGGTGAAACCCTATATTTTACGGAGTGAAGCGTAAGTTACCAGCTTAAAATTCTTTCGGGCGATTTACTTCTCTCAGCTCTGTACTGGTTGCATTATAAAAAAAAAAAAAACACTACCGGAATAAAATTTAATTACCTCCGAACTAAAACCAATATTCTCAGGCTCGTGCTAAACTATTATAACTTATATATAAAAATTTTGTATTTATGTGCTTACAGAGAAGGGCGCCCGTCTACTTATATTGCATTCTAGCCTATATGCGTTTGCAACAAATATCAAACTCCTTTTTTAACGATTAGAAATTTTACATAAACGTTTGAGAAACAATATGCTGTCGAATATAAAAACTTGCGAGTTTGAATTGTCAGTTTTAATCCACGTATGAGCTCAAATATTCTCAAAAAGTATTTATATATTTGTCTACCTGTTAGTGAATCTGTCTATGTTTTAGTATATCTATAAACAGCATAAAAGACCAACAATACAACAAAAATTATTTTTATATTCCAGTTAGGAATTAGCGTAGTGGTTGAGGCGCTGCGCTACAAACCGGAAGGTCGCGGGTTCGAACCCCGATGAGGTCGTTGGAGTTTTCAATTGGCTTAATCCTTCTGGTGGCACATTGGCCCTGGGGTCGACTCAGCCTCTAACAGATATGAGTACCAGGAGCAATCCTGGGGGTAATGGCGGTCGGTGCGTAAGGCTGACAACCTTACCACCTTCATGTGCCGAATGTCCAAAATCTGGGAGCCTCAACCTCCTGGAAAACTCTGGGCCTTCATGGCCTGTATAGGGAACACTTTACCTGGAATTTGCTGGTAATATGGCATTAAATATGATGTCAACATTCTTTTAATTTTGTTAGAACTTCACATATTATTTTATCCGTAAATTTCTGGAAAACGACTGTAACAATTATATTTAAATTTATAATTATATTTGTAAATTTGTTTGTATGAGATGTGACCTATTTATTCTACTAACTTAGCGAACACTACCAACTTTGCAAGAGGTAGGGTAACCGAATGATCATTCTGCAGTGTGACCATTTACTCTGTCAGAAAATGAAGTTGTGAGGGTTTTAATAATATTTTTTTGGTATAGACTTGCCTTTAGACATAGATGATTTAATGCTATGAAAGTGCCAGAATTAGTCACAGTAGAATTTGCACGTGGAACATCAAACGAACCTAAATCCACAACTCGTATGAATTCTGTATTCCCTCATGCATTCTGTACCTTATAGCTGTAGGACTAACTAAATCCAGAAGGACGTAACATCGAAGGCTATAATAAGGTAGGGATAAGGGTAGATGATGAACTATGTAATGTAACAAGGTAGAGACCTACCAAGCAATATAGCATGGAGCAGACACAAAGTCATATAAACAACATTACCTTAGGTGTAATGAATAGTGGACGACCATTCACAATCCACAGTCTAGACTTTGCTCTGGGGACAGATACTCTCTAAATTAGATGGTATATTCAAATCTATGCGGACGCTCAATCTTCCTGAGATTTAGAATATGAGCTATTAAAGCTTAATGTAGGTCTACCTACGTTAATAAAATGTACCATGTTATTACTCCTCTCAAGGGAGAAAGAGAAGTTTGATGAAGTTCGTATAGCAGTCTGCGAGAACCACAGACGTTGGTGATTCAAATAATAATAATAATAATAATAATAATAATAATAATAATAATAATAATAATAATAATAATAATAATAATAATAATAATAATAATAGTAATAATAATAATAATAATAATAATAATAATAATAATAATAATAATAATAATAATAATAGTTTATAAAACCTGGAGAAAGTTAAGACCGTAAGGTCTTTTCTTCCAATTCACCAGGGACTAATAAACTTAGTACATTAGTTGTTACAATATAATATAATAAATAACACAAAATACATTAAATATACAACATACACATTAAATGTTTTAAGATATATTAAATGACACACTAAATGATTTGAAAGAAATTTAAGATACATTAAAATATGAAAGAAATTAAGTGTTACAAATACAACTTAGTTATACAAAAGCATGAAGTGATAGAAATTTAATTAATATTAATTAATGATATAAGCTTTAACCTTTAAATTGTAATACATCCTGTCGGACACAGCTGTTTACCTTACATTACAAATTTGTAAAATTGGCAGAGAAAACTACATTTCGTGCAAAATCACATAATTTTGTACACGATATATGGGTCACTCCACATTCAATTTAGTCTAAGATTTTTTCTCATTATAGAATGTCAATTGTTAAGTAATGTAAAGCGATTTGGTCTTGTAAGAAAGCTGTGATTTAGCTGTAATGATTGATGAAATGCTACGGGCATTAAGAGGGAGGTGTTAATTTAAAATATTTTGAAATTCACATGCTTTATCGCAGAAAAATAAAATGTATAGCCTATAATTCTAAAAATGTTTACATTTTTTAAACCCTAAATATTTTTTAAAGCATTTTCGTCTAGTGAAACTATGAAAACTGGTGACAAATTAATCAACTATTTATATTCGGAAAGGGGTGTATGTAATCTGCGCCACGGTTGACACCGAATTAAGATTAAAAATCCCGTGTGATGTTGCCAGGAATTAAAAAAAAAAAAAAAAAAAAAAAAAAAAGTGTGCGTGGAAGGCCACGCGACAGAAGTGAAACTTGTTTTAATTTTTGGATTTTTTCAATTTTGGATTTTTCAATTTAGGATTGTTGGACTTTGTAACATTGGGTTTTTGGCCTTTTTTAATTTTGGATTTTTTATATTTTTGATCTTTTAACTTTTTAATTTTGGATTTTTTAATTTTAGATTTTTTTAATTTGAGATCTTTGAATCATTTATTTTTTTGATTTTTCAATTTTGGAATTTGGATTTCAATTTCGGATTTCTTTATTTTTAAATTTTAGATTTTTATTATTTTTTAATTTTTAATTTTAAATGTTTGAATTTTTTAATTTTGGATATTTAGATTTTTAATTTTGGATTTTTTTATGTTTTAATATTGGGTTTTAAGGATTTTTTAATTTTGGATCTTTGAATTTTTTAATTTTTGATCTTTGAATGTTTTAATTTTGGATTTTTTAATTGTAGATTTTTTAAATTTTGGACCTTGGATTTTTTTTATTTTTTGGATTTTTTAATTTTGGATTTTCGATTTTTTAATTTTGGATTTTTAGATTACTTAAATTTTGGGCTTTCGATTTTTTAATTTTGAATTTTTGGGTTTTTTAAATTTTGGATAACCCTAATCATCGAGTTGATTCTTTTCTGTGCAGTCCGTTCCGTCACACCTCACTAATTTCGTGACGATTTTGAGCGTTACACTAATTTCGTGACGATTTTGAGCGTTACACTAATTTCGTGACGATTTTGAGCGTTATACAAGCTCTCGATTTACCCCTACCGCGGTTAAAGAAGTTTCACTTCAAAAGTTTAATTATAATCTTTAATAAACTCTACATACCGTATATAATTTTTTAATACTTAAACTGTTATTTGCACTTTGATAACTCGTACCAATGGTCAAACTTTGCATATCTGCACTTTGGTATAACATAAAGGGAAGTGAAGTAATCTATCATATTTTGAATTTGATACGACTACTTGTTATTACTTTTATCTCTATTCATACTTGACATAACCCGAATGAGCTCTACACCCCTACAACTGTCAAAATATAAACATAATCCTCATTGTTCAGTTAGGGAGATTAGCCACCCATAGTATGGGGGCGATATTATATACAAAATTTGGATATTTAAAAGTATTGAATAAATTTAATTTGTGAATTTATCAGATTGGGTAAGAAATCTTATCGAGGTATGAAAATGTTGATAGTAAATATACGAATATAAATTCTGTCAACTATTAAACTTAACACTGGACTAGTACATAATTACGAAAATGTTCTATTGCTTTACAAAATCCAGCTTTATTCTACAAATCAGATGTTTTATACTTATACAATTTTCTTTATCCTAAGCGTAGGCAGTACAGCTTTATCACTTCGTACCCTGAAGTAGAACAAGAGGCCGTATTGCAGAAAATGCATATTCAGTTCTTTCAGCTTCGTGCAAACTTAGCGCTTATAACATCTATAATATAATTTGTTCGTCCCGCGGGACCAGCCTAAGTTTGCGCAAACGATGGGTGCCTTATGAGTTGTAACTATCCTTCAGATAATTTTCACCAAAATAGTTTCCAATAAAAGTTGTAGCTCTTAGTAAGCTGTAAGAACTTTCTCTACCCCAACATGGGCAATACAACTCTCGTACTTCACTCTCTGATATGCGATACGAGGCCGTATTGCAGGTAGTGCATATTCAAACAAGATCATTTGAGTCGTTTTCGAGAAAATTATGAAACATTAAATTTTCTCCATATGAAGCGGCAGTAGAAATAAGAGAAAATATTTGCCAATCTTATGTCACATCCTTGAAAGATATCTTACTTTCAATTTTTATTCCTATGATTTTTTGTTCTGGAGCAATAATATTCGAGACACTCACTCACACAGATATTTTGCTGCAAATCGTATTTTTGGGTTCAAGGAACCTCAAAATATATATGAATGCTGGACACTTGAGTAGGGTTAGAGAAATAAATGGACAAAAAATGTTCATTCAAAATACTTTTTCAAATAATGTCCCAAAGTGGACGTGTAAGTTACGCTTTAAATTTGTCAAGCCATGATCAGTCTGTGAATTTGGTATGGCATTTTAGATGAGGTGAATTAGAGATAGTGAGCGGGTTTTGATGGAATCAGAACCTATGCGCAGGGGATCACAATTAATTGTTTTTAGCATTCACTGTATGGGTTTTTGAAATGCAGAGGTACTTTCCATTGTAAAGACATAATCCTGGTTGTGCGTGCGCTAAATTATATCCCCGGATAATTCCGGGGTGCGCGGGCAAAGAGAGTTAAGTCCACTTTCTTGTTACTGAGAATTAGAGTGACTTAACACACCATACCAGCCCAACATAGCTTTAGAGATGGATAAACCCATGAGGCACACATCCGTTACTACCGTACAATTTTGAATATGACTTACTGGACTTAACACAAATGTAGAGAACATTTTTATCTATAACTCTATGGACATATCTCAATTTTTTAGGATGGTGCCCGTGCACCCCGGAATTGAGAGTCTACTGTAAACATAATATAAGTACTAGGTATATATGTATATATGAATATATATTTATTTATATGTATAATATATATTTATGTATACAAATCTGTTTAAACTTAAAACTTCTCACTGGATAAAATAAATTAATAATTTAAAGCAAAATAAATTGAATTACAAAACTTGGTCTGACAGGTATTTTCCTATCATCGCAGATAGTTGTTAGCGTTTGATGGCAATGTTGGACAAATACTGCCTGCGACTGCCAGTTACCGTCGGTTTCTCAATTCTCATCCCTGATCACGACTTATTTACTTTACTCTTAAAGTGACCCCCAAGAAGCTGATAGAACTTGTGAAAGGCATCTGAAATCAGCAAGCTAAATACTGGGCCAGAATGTCGTTCACATCTAAAAAGTTCTTATAATAATTGAGTAATTGCAGCAATAACATACCTTGCAATATCAGAATTTCAAAGTAGAAAATATTAAGAGGAGGAGGAACATGGGGAAACTAAAAAATAAACTGAAATTAAAATTTTATTTTTTCATAGCAAATTAAATGATTTCAACAATGTATATTTAACTGTCGTTCACTGCTGTGGCGTAGGAGAGGTGTTCATTTTCCTCTTGCAGCGGGTCTGGGTTCGTTCTCCGGTTGGGACAAGTTTGCTTGGAATGGCTTTTTACTGTTTTTCCTAACCTGTGAGACGAATGTCGGGAGCCTTTAGACCCTTGTGGTTCTCGGATAATATCTGGCCATCATTGTTACATATATCTCATCCGCGTCTTATTCGGAACGCGTCAGTACGACTGATGTGTCTTGTCCTATGTGTTCGCATTGTCTCGGAGGTGGCCCCGGCATTGGGCTTATAACTTATCCGAGGAGACACTCCATGTCATTTTTTGGCCAAAAAAGTATGTATGCGTTCCACAGAACATTCCTCTTCTAATAGGTCACGGTCCTGAAAGGCTCGGGCGGCGTGGGCCGAGCAAACGTCCGTAGTACGGGAAAGGTAAAACTGAGAGATTTGAGGAAAATATTTAACTGTAATGTTACTGTAATATGGAGAACTGACCGGTAGCCAATAATAGCCATGTATCTGCAAAGTTAGGTTACGCCTGTTATTCTTTTTTCCATTTGTGGCATAGAATCTTTTGAAAAATATATTTACCGTGAACTAACTTAGAAAGTATAATATAATTTAGTTTAAAGTGTCATGATTCCTTAAATATATTGTAATGTACAATTTTACCAAATGATTTAGGCCAATTCTCATTTTACTGATTTACAATATGTTAGTTTTTAAGTATGTCAAAAAATGTAATGGTATAATTAAGAATATAAAAAATAGCAAAATACCAATATCAAAATTTCATCTGGAAGGTTTTTAGGAACTTTATAAGCTTGTATGAAGACCAAATCAAGTTTGTATATGAAAGGGTACTGAATACTGTATGTATAAATTCTGCTGCATTAAAGGAGTGCTAGTTCTCAGTAATGTAGTTTCATATTTAAGCCATAATTTGAATGCTTATTATAGCTATTTATGTATTTCAAGTTAAACCATTAACCTGGATATCCAACACGCCTTAACAAACGCGTCTAGAAACGTAACACTTGCAATTTAAGACTATCATAAATAAATTCCGTCTGAACCTCTCAAGGGTAATTTTATTTAAACATCAAACATTGCCAGTAAATTACCTCAAGTACCTCAGCTGTTCGGCGTTGGGATTTCTACTTCTTAATTACAGTATGTATTTAGATTTCTAAACTTGAATGCACTAATGTCTGGAAAAAGAATCTTTATTCTTCTCAGCCAGTTCAGTGCCCCTAATTTCACCCGGTCTTGTCTCTAGAGAGATGGTAAGAAAAACAGAATGTACAAAAAAGAGATGGAAGAAGAGTAGTAACGAGCGAAGGTGGAAGAAAAAGATTATTAATAGATAAAGGAGCCCGTAATGGACGCTTTTAACAAGTTACCACAAAACAGTAACACAGCAAGCTTTTGTAGTCTCATGTTTATCTTTTCTTAGAGTGCGCGATGCTGCTACTATCATTTCAACGAAGACCCACATGGAGTACTAGCCCACTTTCCGGTATACAACTTGTGTATCTTCAGATTATGTAAAGACTGCCTATTATGCATTTATTCAGAGCATAATAAGGTATGGGCTAGTAGTATGAGGAAATGGGGTAGGAATTAATCAAGTATTAGTTATCCATAAAAAACAATTAGAATAATGACCAATGCTAAAATATTATAGCACTGCAAGCCACTATTTATAGAGACAGGCATACTAACAATAATCAATTTATACATTTTTGATGGTTTGTCATTAGTAAAAAACAACAAAAAAAGTATCAAACACGAAATCAAGTACATACCGTTACATATCAGACCATAAATCATAACAAACTTGATCTGGTTATGTGTAGGCTAAATAAAACAAAAGGATACCAAACAATATTGGGATAACACTATATAAAAAATTACCATATGAACTTCAATAAATGTCCCCAAATTTATTTATAGAATAACTATATTCCTGGCTTCAAAAAAATGTTCAAGAATACTTAGAATCAGACATACAAATAGAATAGAGCAACTTAGTGCAAATAATTACATGATGTAAAAATGTAGGGTAATTAGTGTAATCTGTAAGTATATTTTGTTCATTTAATGTCACTTAGGTTATGGCATTAGTATAACTTATTATAATAATTTACTCATGTAAGATTGTAAATAATTATAGATTGAATTAGTATAGCTTAGGTTGTTGTTGATAGGTATTAATGTAATTAGCTAATGTGACCGATTGAAGTTTGTACTGTCTGAAGGTCTTATAAATAAGAAATAAACATGAAGTAACAACTGCCTAATTCATTTCTGGACAAATAAGCTAAAAGATGCAATAATTCTTCTTGTTTGCACTTTAATTATCATTGGGAAATATCAGTTTGTTGTAATAAAAGTTAAAATAAGTTTAAAATTAACAATCTGTCTATATTTGTATAGATACTTATTATAGTATTTATTTTCTATGATGTATTCAGTTACTCTGTCTTACAATATATATAGGTGAAGAATTTACAATTAATATTTAGCTTATGAATCAATGAGGAATTATCCAAGATTGGATAAGAATAGTGGAATTTCAACAATCGCAAGTGTCTGTCGCCATAATTTTATACTATTATTTTTGTCACCTTCATTTCGTCACACATATGTGCACTTTTTTTAATGTAAATTCACAAGGGTTGAAAACAGAAACATCTTTATACGTGTGAATTCTTTGATCAGAAACAATAACTGAATACAGCGATTAATTCTGTAAGTATTCGCTAAATAGTCCCAATAAATCGTATAACTCGAAGTCGGGATTCATTTTGACGCTCATGAATTTGTTAAAACAATAAATTGACTTTCTTATTTGCAAATATTGGCGATGTTGTAAAATACTTTAAAAAACACCCATGTGTTAAAATTACATGTAGGAATGTACTGAACAGCATTAATCATTTTAAAATATCACAGTGCCGATGGTACTGAGTCAGAAATTTAAGAATGCACAAGCATAAACGAATAACCGTTCAAACATACGTGGGCCATCCATAAAGTAAGTTTCCCAGAGGCCGTTTTCAGAAACAAAACACAACTTCATGGAACTTTCTACAGCAACATGTACAGTCGAATTTCTGCAGGAGACTTGCTGGGAGGTGTTTAAAAACCCACCCTACCGCCCGGATCTCGCTCCCATTGATTTTCATCTTTTCCTACACCTCAAGAAATGACAGAGAATGACAAAGAGGCGGACATGGTTGCTGCACAGTGGTTCAAATCCTAGGCGGCAGACTTCTCCGACACAGGTATTCAAACGTTGGTCCCACGGAATAAAAAATGTCTTAATTCCGGTGGCAAATCTGTTGAAAAATAGCTGAACACTTGAGTAGGCCTATGTTGCTCTCCAACTACATACTCCTTCTACTAAAAGTATGTACAGAATTTCCACACAGCACGATAAAATTGCGCAACAGTTTCGCAAATAGAAAACAAGTTACATTATTTTCGGGACATATACTCATGATGATGTACAGGTATGTGCCTTCGAATTGTTCTTCATTCCGAATATAGGGCTCCTAGTTTAGAGACTGAACATCCAAAGTTAAACAGGGAACAGTTGTTTCGATATCGGAGTGGAATTGAAAGAGGTCACTGGAGCTGATTCAGAACACTGCTCAGTGCAGTATTGAACAAAGCAAGTACAATACAAAAAAAGAATTAAATGCATTTTCCAATAACATGCTCTCTTTTGCGTCAATATTTTCGTATTTTATCTAATTCTGTTTGGGGTTTGTACCAGATTTCACTCCAATCCCTCTGAACTAAATACTTCCTTATATCGCTTGCACTTCTTCTTGCGGTAAAAAAATTAAATCGTACTATTAACGAAACAATATTTGTCTTTAGGGCTTCATTAATTTGTGGTTTATTCAAGAAATAATTAGAAATGCAGCATCTGCATTTTAACTTCAGTTAATAAATTACAAAAGCATGTTTTTCATTCCCTATTATATATAATTTCGTTCCACTGCAATTATGAGACTTCTTTTTTTTTTATTGTCACAAATAATGGCATATTTGTTCATTTTTTCAGGATATTTGTCATGTTTTTACAGCCTTGTAAACAAATCTTCCTGATTAATAACAGGTTATTTTCAATAAAATAAAAAACTGCTATTGTTTGAGGATTTGTTGTACTGCGCACGTGCGATGTATAAAGAGTTAGGCCTACCTGATTGACTCTGATCTTTTTTGAACGATAACTGTCCAATGGAGGTTTAGAATCGATTATAAATTATTATGGGTGATATCGATTCATATTTAAAGACAAACATGAATTGTATGTTTAATTACTGGTTAATTTTAATGCAAATAAAAAATGTACCTAATGATATTGCTAATACATACATACATATTATTTATCCTCACAGAAAATTGATATGGATTTTATAATTCTATTGATGAATCACACCTATAAAGAAAATGCTGGGAGCGACAAAAAAATCTTTTTATGGAATTCGTCCCAGAATCCACTTAGGTATTAAGTTACGGAATGATAATTTGTAAAAGACAACGTAGGCTATATATCGCTTTCGGTGCCAGTCCAGGCATTTAAATAACTGTCCATCCAGCTTCCACCGTTTGATGAAACAATATACTCTAGTAAATCAGATTTGTTTATCTTGAATGGATTTGGTTTCGATATAACTTTTTAAAATGTTAATTACCTTGATATTTTTATTTCCTTTTGAATGCAGACAAATGGATCATGTACCTTCAGTGTTGATTTAAACATCATTTAGTTAATTCTTTTTTATGAATACCATGAATTCTGATATCAAGAGCAACGAATTCATATGTGATAAATAGTAGCGAATGCAGCCACCAAAATGTTACTAACATTCACGCAGTAATATTGTGTATAATATCCTCTGTGTGGTTTTTTATTGTCTACCACAATACTGTTTTAAATTGGTAACTGAAACAGTTTGGGTTCCGCGTACCGTGTGTTTAGCATTTATATCACTGCATAAAATTTAATATTGTTCTTTAAATTCTTTTATAGCACATTCAAAATCAGAATTAACATCGATTGTAGAACTTTATTGCTTGGAACATTTGAATATAGCCATAATATACTCGTAGTTAGTCATTAGCGATTTTGTAGATTTTGCGAAACACCATATAAATGACTTGAAACAGGTACTTTATAAACTTAGGATTACAAGATTTTTTTTTTTTACAAAAGTTTTGCTCTTATTTTAAGCCAATGCTTTCCACATAATACGTAAAATAGAATATTTTGGAATAATTTTAATCTTTCATTATCATTATATTCATTACCATCTCTACTAACATGAATTATCTCTGATAATATTTTCTTCTTCCGCTTCTTCACAATTCTCAACCTATTTTCCTCTCTCTCTTCAACTTCTCTTCCTCCTTTTCCTCCCTTTCTCCATAATTTTCTTCTCCTACCTCTCCCTCTCCCTCTCCCTCTCCCTCTCCCTCTCCCTCTCCCTCTCCCTCTCCCTCTCCCTCTCCCTCTCCCTCTCCCTCTCCCTCTCCCTCTCCCTCTCCCTCTCCCTCTCCCTCTCCCTCTCCCTCTCCCTCTCCCTCTCCCTCTCCCTCTCCCTCTCCCTCTCCCTCTCCATCTCCCTCTCCCTCTCCCTCTCCCTCTCCCTCTCCCTCTCCCTCTCCCTCTCCCTCTCCCTCTCCCTCTCCCTCTCCCTCTCCCTCTCCCTCTCCCTCTCCCTCTCCCTCTCCCTCTCCCTCTCCCTCTCCCCCTTCGTCTTTTTCTTCTTATTCTACTTCTCTACTTCATCCCCTCTTCATCATCTTACTTTTGTTTTTAGCTTATAGATTTAAACAATCCACCTTATACCCACGTTAATATAGGCCTATGCTCCACTTACAGTAGAAACTTACAGTATATGAGTAAATAGATCGCCCAGCCTGTCATTTCTTAGGTGTATAGCTCTTTTCATAATGGTCCAAAGGGAATAAAAGAAGCTTGTACATTGGTTAATCTAGTTACAAAGAAATAGATTTAGTTGAAAATCCTCAGCATACACATATAGGCCTAGGATAGCTAAAAATGCGGTCACCACTTTTAACGGCATGGAAATGTTTAAAGACATCTCTAAAATCCGGAAGTTAATGCTCTATCAGTAGGAGAAATATGCATGAAAATATGCTCTAAAATTTGTGAAATATGCTTTAAAACCAATGAAATATGCTCTATCATTTGAGTAATTTTAATATATTACGTTCTCTTGCTAGCCGAATTATATTATCATTTAAGTAATTTTAATAGTTTACGTTTTCTTCTAGCTGAATAACATTATCAGTTATAAAAATAGTAGTAGTTGTATAAATTACATTACAAAACTAAAAAAAAAAAAAAGTCAGTGCAACAAATTTCAGTAAATGAAAATTAATGACGTGAAAAGTTGTTAAATATTATACAACCACTTCCATAAACATTAGGCTGTGTACTGTCAATTATCGTACAGTTCGATTCTCATGACGTCCACTTAGCCAAATATGCTATGAATGTTTGAATTAACAGAGGTATCCACAATATTTAAAATCTGTCAGAAATATGCCGTTAAAAATGTGACAAATAAATAAAATGTATACAAATATTTTATTTGAAGCAAATATGTTTTAATTTCGCGAAAGTAACAAAATATGCAACAGTTGCAAACAGAAACTATGAATTTTCTGATATTTCTTTCGAGTCTTAAACACTAGCATAAAATGGAGTGCATTATTAAAAATATGACATAATTAACTTTCGGGTCCTAGTGACCTCTAATAAATTGTTTTATACACTCTTATAGATTATTCTTAAAATTTAAAACTGAAATACTGACTGTGTTCTTTTCTACATTGCATCACCACAGCTTAATGTGTTAAACATGTTAGGATTAAGCAACTGTTCGGAAACAGTTTTCAATATTGTACCTTACTTTTGGCGTAATTAGGAGCTCTGTATTCCAGAGACGGAGCCAAGTCTAGACAAGCCATTCAAGACCGGAAGAGAATAGAGACTTTCTGTTTCAGGAAGCATCCCAATTGAATTATAAGTACACGTTCCCCTTTTGTCATTACAATGTTAGACAATTGTATTTCGATTTGTCTGTCTTCCGGAATAGAAGACAGTCTGTCGAACATGAACGACTACATGGATGGGTAGTCTATCAGAAAAGGCTTATGGGAATCGTTACTGGAAAACTGGTGCGATTTATTCCAGCACTGTAGCGTTCAGTCACTCAGAGCATAGACAAGGAAAGTTATTCCTGCGCCGCACGTCACAAAACATTTCACCGAAGATGTGGTGAGTGTCGAGGAATTGAGATATTTTGCATATGTTTTGTGTACAGCAAAGTACAGCAAGCGATGTTATATCTTATCATTTGTTCATATTTCAGGCCTGTAATGTACACGTGAGCTGTATATTTTTCGTACACATAAACTCAGTCTTTACTTGTTGAAAACTGCTAATGTTTTCTTCGACACATAGTTGAAATAAAAGTGGTAATTACAAAATCAAAAGTTCATAAATTATTACTCAGTTTTGTTATTCAAATAGCAATCATTTTACATAATCTTACACAAGGAACGAATAAGAATTGACAGAGTCTATCAGAAAATAACATTTGGTGATTGTAGGACTGATCGAGAAGGGTGAAAATTAGTACACAGTTTTGCTAATGAGTAAATATCCCACCAGACTGAGTTATAAAACCGTGCAGGACAACTAATGAATATTATTATAAGAATAATTATAGTTTGAAATAGTATTGGTATTATGAATAAATTTCTTAAACATGCTGTTTCTCTCGGTAACATATTTATTTACTTAACTTTGATTTTTGATGGAAATAAGTCTGATCACCACAAACACTGATGGAGAAACAGATACTGATTGCACTTATTAAATCTTCTGTCCCAAGTATTATTTATTTAATGCTGTTTTATACGTTTATTAAGTGCCAGAATGGTATTTCATGAGAATTTGTGGGGGACGGGAAAATGTCTGTCCCTATGTCTGTCCGTCCATGTGTCTGTACGCGCGAAAACTCAAATACGCTTTATAGGATTTTCACGAAACTTGGTATAAACATTTATAACGTCCATGGGAAGAAGCCTATTGCTATTGGACGAAATCAAGTGACCGGTACAGGAGTAATGCCCAATTTAGTGCCTATTTTATGGAAATGTATTAGAAAGAATTCATCAAATTCAAATCAGTTCTCATGACAACACATTGTTTTACAATCTTCATATACGGCTTTGGAAGTTGCAATACAGATAGCTTTGACAAATAACACCACCCACTTATTCCTTCACATATGCTTATCAAACTAGATCTGCATAATGAATCGATATGGAGCATAACTCGGAAATCGATTACAAAAATAACTTATTTTCTGCATTTTATAATTGAAATTATCGCTGTTAAACAAAAGCATTCTGGCACTTCGTTAGATCAATTTATCTGATTTTATTTTGGTTGGTAAAATAGCCAAGTAGTTTTTATCTGCGTTTCTTGTTTCTGTTATTCAAGATAATGTTTAGAAATGAATAAATACTTGTCATATTACTCATGATAATGTATTAATATATCGTACAGTGGAGGGATTTACTGTTTGGTGATTTGCTGACGCCATTCGACCTGTACACATTTTAATATTATGAATGACACACAAATTATTTATATATTTTTAAGTTAAAAATGCAGTGTTCTTGGCATTAAATTTCCATTTTTTTAGAGTATTGTATATAAAATTATTTTATGTAGAGAAATTATAGTCAAGTTATTACAAATCATTCCTACGATACCTCCAGCTTGTGTAATATGAATTAAAAAATATTTAAGGCACTCGCATGACGTTATATACCTACATGCATCTAATTTTTCTCTTGCCTCTTATTCCGGCATGGAGTAAGTGATCAGCTAGAAGTGTAGATTACATGGAAAAAGTCACTAACGTAATGGATATCTGGTCATGAAACCAGACTTCTGATTACTGTAGCCAGGATGGCTAGCATATAGACTACCTACTTTTCTAAAATTTACAAAAAAGTTCAAATTATTAAACAAATTACTTGAAAAAGTTATCACTTTTTCATTAGATATACAAAATAAATTATCAATTAAAACTTAAAAAATATAACCTACTGTACGTTAAAATAAAAAGTACATAATTTTTTCAACAAGTGTTTAGATAGTTTTGTTAACTACACTCCCGGCCACAAGCAGTGAAGTTTCTCGTTTGTGCTGTAAATATAAGTGCAGAATTATTGTAAATGTATGATGTTCAACTTGATTCATTTTGTCCAATAAATGTGAATTTGAAATAGGCCTACAATCATCAATAAAATTCATATCCGTGGAGGGTTACAGTGTAACGTTACATTTAGACAACCTTATACCCGATATTAAATATTCGAAAATGGTTTTAAAATGTTAAAACTGCAGAATAAATAGCAATGGGGAAAAATATATCCATATACTCCATGCATTTAATACAATCTGTGGTAAAATTAATAACACATTATTTAGAAAGTCAAATTTACGTAAAATGTTTTGCTAAAATTAATATTTCGAACCACAAGCTCATTAGATCATAGTAGAATCTTTTGGATCTACTCTTCTGCTTTCATTTAAAACTTTTTCACTCGGCTGTAATCGCGAGAACCTGGTCATAATATTATATAGGCCTAACGAACGCCGGGAAAGCTTCCAGACTCTTGTATTTTGTTTCTTGTAATTAATTAGGTAGATGTTTGTTTTTATCACTATGAATATAAAATAATGTATATGATTAGGCTATTTGGAGCCTTGAAAAGAGAGATGAAAGAGAATAAGTCATATTTTAAGTTACGTTTTGCAAATAAAAATATTTTCGTTACAATCTTATTTACATTGCTCTTTCTTTGCTCTCCCGTGTCGTGGATCTGGGAAATTCCTATAATGTGACAGATACGAATGTGAACACCCTGGTGGGTCTTCATTTATAGAGGAACGAGAATAAACTAGTCTTTGCTTTTAGATTCTGAAAGCAAAATCTTTCAAACACTTGCATTAAACTGTCATCCCTGGCAATCCAATCCTTGGAGAATGTAAAGGCATCAAGTTGGAGTTTCACATGCCGGGACGTATAAGAAATTCGTTTATACTGTTCTTAGAATCATGTTAAAAATTGTGTTTTTTTTTAATGCGCTGTTCATTGTGTCACTATGTTTGGTGTGAATATATTTAGCCAAGCCTTATTATGCTTATCCAAGCTTATCTAATTATCCAAGCTTAACCTGAATAGTTAAATATGTTTACAGTTAGTCACAAAAAAGAGATACTTAATAGGGGTATAAAAGGTCATAGTGAACATGTCCACATAATCTTTTAAATGTAGTAGGAATGATAGACTCTTAATGCACTACATTCAGGGAAAGTTTCAACGCCTTCATGCAAAAAATTAGAAATTTTGTTGAAAATGATTAATGTTGAATAAGAAGAAAACGTGCAGAGAATCATTTACAAAGTCCTCAAATTCTCTACAAAGTCCTTAAAATGAAACCGATTTTTTTAGAGAATAGGTACGTAACTGACAAATATTGCTGAAAAATTCAATAATCAGCTCGTGTAATGAATTTTCTGCTTGCTACAGTGCACACCCAAGGACTGTCCATTATGTCCAGTATTATCGTTCTTGCAATAAAAATATGTACATGCGTACTTGTTAATTTCGTGCATTACTCGAGGAAACAGACAGTTAATAGTAATCCTAAGTGATTAAAAAAAAATATATATAATATAAGTTTTTTCATCAACATTTCAGTGTAGGATGGGAAGAAAGGTTTAGGTATTTTTTAAATTAAGAATTAAATTTCTGAACAGATTAGATTTCGGTATGGTAGGTTGGGTTAGGAACGACAAATTGACATTGGTCTGCCTCTCAGAAGGCTGCCACTGGAGGTTCCACAACTGGCCAGCCTCCAGGCAGGCACTAGTACAGATTTTTGACCAGGCACAACACCAGTTGAGTCAAGGCCATAGGCACAAGGAAGAATAGGAAGAACCCAGGAAGTGACCGTAGGTATTTTCAAGGCTTGTGTATGGTAGTGGTTTAACAGAAGTGAAGTGTGGCTGTTGTCATGAAATGAAAAGGGTAGTGGAGGAAAGCTGTGAAGAGAAAAATCCCAAACCCACATTGTAGTTTTGATTGAAGACGACCACGGAAAACCTCAATAAAGTTGGCGGCCACAGGAATATGAACCCGCGATCTCTCAAATATGAACCTTAGACACTACTGCCTGAGTCAAGTCGCTAGGTCTGTACAGCGACTTTAATCTAGTATTACGTAAATAATCTATTGTAAAATTATTGCATATTTTAAAATGTTTTATGTGCCACTTCTTTTCGGTGGCTCTATGGCCCTGGGGTTTATTTAGTTATGACTATCTTTACGTATGAGACAATGAATTACTACCATTATTTAGCCATTTTCAGTCCTTATAATGTGAAACTCCCATTAAATGTGCAACTCCCATTAAATGTGCGTTATTTTCCAAAATTAAGAATGTAATTAATTATTTTTAACAAACCTTATTCATCATATCAATTCAACCTGGGAATGAGAGTACACAATACATACTACATGGTTGTCAGGTGGGAAGGAGTTCAAAAATGGCGTTAAGTTGTTGTTTTACTTTACCATTCATTTTTTCTTTATCTATGTACGATATGGCCTTACTGTTTGTAATATATTACCTTTTTTAACTAAAGGTACTCTGACATAGCCCGTGGTATGTGAAGACAACTTGCTATTATTTCTATAATAAAATTTACTCGCAACTTATAACTTTATTGTAATGATAAATGTAACCTAATATTATGTAACGAAGTTATAAAGAAGCTATAGCGAATGATAATATAAAGACAGTACAGTATAAATGCAGAATTGTTAGCACTTCTTACAGATCTATCATTTATTATGGTGGAAGTTCGTCTTACCTGTCATTTTTAGTTTAGTTAATTTTATGCGTAAAATGCAAGACTTTTTATTTTAAACCCTCCATGTTATTTTCAATTTTCCTGTTCAAGTTCTTCCGGCGCTGCGGATTTGAGAATCCTTTGTAATGTGACAGATACAAATGTAATCGCTCTTGTGAGAATTTATTTGGAAGGTATCAGGAAGTAAACCAGTCTTCGCTTTTAGACTCTGCAGTTAAAATCTTTCAAACACTTGCATTAAACTGTCATCCCTGACGATCCAATCCATGGAGTATAAAAACCCATTCGGCACAGAGATTGAAGAAGACAGTTTCACATGCGGGATGTATAAAAAGAGAAGAAAGCGGTGAGGGGGGGGGGGGCGTTGGACAACGTTTTGTGAGTCACGTCACTATTGGATTTGCCAAGCATCGCAGTGCTAATCCCGTCAGTCACACTCCAGGCCAGGGTTCTGGGAGTCCTCCGGGATAAAACTACTCAAGTACTTCAGTGGTGAAGAGTTATTGCTATCTAGGAGGATTTGGAGTGGTCTGGAGCAATTCATTTTAGAATATGGCTGTTGTTTCCTGGCAGCTATCCCTATCCGGAACATGAGATTTTCAAGGTTACTCTAGAACTTCTAAATATTGATAAAGTATGTGTGGCAATTAAGACTGTCCGATAATGTACCAATGTGTTTCAAATTAAGAATAAACTTTATCTGAAGGATCTGATAATTATTGTTAATAAGTTAGGTTTGTTGGAAAAATTGAAGGTCTTGTTAGGACCATGGGTTTCAGATAGTTTTATCTCTATAGGCTACAGTTGAACAGACCAGGAGTAGTATACTTTGGTCAGAGTCTTTTGAGACAGTGGATTGAGTATGTCATACCTGAGCAACTGAGGGGAAACGTCTTAGACCCCCCCCCCATCCACTGTGTGACGTATGAAACCTGCTCTTCATGTTCAGTGTCGAACTTCTTCGCCCTTGTGCATACTTGTGTGTTTACTAAATCGTGAAAGAAGATCACCTTACTAAAGTAATTGATTTTATATGAAGTTTATTTACTTCTCTGCGATGACATTTGCATGCGTTTGGATCTCGCTAATTCTTGAATGACAGGGAATAAAGATGTTGTACACAGTCGAATTAACGAACATAAATGCATGTCGGTTAATGTAGACACTTTAGAAAATGTTTGTTCACATAAGTATGACGTGCCAAAAATTACACATATCTCCGACAGATAGCTGGTTATTCCACTTTTTCAAATTTGTAATAATATAAAAATAAGAGGAAATGTTTGTCTGTTTGACTGTCTATGCGCGATGCCCAACAAAATCTACTGCATGCAGAGATCTGAAATTGTAAATGTAGATGGACTGAAGGGTAGCCGAATGCGCCTAGAAGCCGGATTTTTAATTTTCGTTTTCGTTCGCGAGTGAAAAACCGGCAGGAAACGTTAATTTTTTGCGCTATCGAAGCAACAGTTTTAGGTAATACATTTCAATTGTCAAATCAATTGCAGGTGACTTTGCTATTTTTGTTGCAACTTGAAAATAAGAGCATCGCAATTTTTTCGACATAATCCATACATATCGCATGAAATTAACGATCGTTTCAATTTTGTAAGCCCATCCTGAACGATTAATTTGTGTATAATGTCAGGACCCTTAAAGATCTGAAATTTTTAACATAGACTGAAGAGGGATAATGAATATAGGCCTAAATGGGCAACAATTGATCAAATTCGATGGAACTCACCATGAAGGGGTTTTCTGGGCCAGAGAACTCGAATTTGAGGTCTTTTCCCAGGCGGCGCTTTCTAATATTGGAATGCACTCCAAAGCTGGATTTGCGCTGCTTCGAATTATTAATCGTTTCGGTTATGATTGATTTGCGTCTTAGTGTTAATAAATATAATATTTTAATTATTATGCTCCTAACATTTTATTTTTTGAAATTATTATCGTGCTCGAAGCCGCGGACACCTGCTATAGCGTCCTATAAATATTTACTATTACGGTTAATGAAACTGTTTTAATTCTCTCCTTGTAGAGCTATATTCAAGGAATCAAAATTACCACACAAGTTCGTCATAAATACCAGGTCGCACACCCATTGGGGATGTGAAAATTCTGGCTCTACTGCGTCCTGCAAGAAATATACTCTGATTATTTTATGTAATTGTCCATGTGCGACGAAATAATTGTTTTCCAAGATAGCATGTAAAAGTCGTCGCTATGATAAGCTGCTGTGTGCTTTTACGCTCGCTACAGCATTCACTACTCTTGGTCTAGTGAACTGCAGTAAAAGCCGAACATCGAACACTGTCTCAGCCAGTGCTGCGCTGTCTTCATATCACGTCGAAACTGCTTTATGCTGACGTCAAGGGCGACTGTAGTGGGAGACATTACCCCACCGCATAGTGGCACAGTTGCGCACTTGTGGAGTACATGTTTTCCGCCTTAGAACCGGCCCTAAAGTAAATAAGTAAATTCGTCTCACCGTAGTACATTACTTGTATCTATCTAAGAGTGAGACAGACTTACTTGTTTACTTTAGGGCCGGCTCTAGAGCGGAAAATACCTACCCACTCCACTCTCTCGAAAGACTCCGACAAAAGTATAGTAGGTATCCAAACAAGATGTTAAACAACAGTGTGGTTTATTAAAGAAAAATATAGAAACCGCAGAGCAGATAAATAAAAGAAAATCAATTTTATAAATTTGCACCAATATGTCTGTGGCTTGAAGATATCCCGGTTGAGAATACTACCAAGTACTCATGATTAGAAATAAGTTATGAGGCCTACCAGGTGAGTAGGAGACTTGATTTCGAGTTTATGGTTGCTAGCTCCACTGCCATCTTTTGGAGATACGAGATAGATCACGGGAAAATATCTGTGTTAAGGAGTGACAATAAATGCTGAGGGCGTGGAAAGCCAATAAGAAAATCTCTACTTTTAGGTCTCGGTGACTAAAATATATATAACAAAAATATATACAAAATATTGCATGAAATTCACAGAACTTGCGGTTCTAGTAAGACCGCCCCTGTACTTAAAGCACTGCATTCGCTATCTTATCGTTTTTAAGAACGAAAATTATATATGAGGCAGCTATAATAAAACTTTTTATAATATAACAATCATTAATAATTTCCCCGGTTAGCTCAACGCTATCGTTTGCGCCTGCCGTGCAAGAGCTCTTCTGTTCAAATCTTGGTGGGAACCTCCACATTTCATGGAACTCTTGGCAGTGGTTTGTGGCCCAAGCTCATTATTGCAAGTAAAATATTAATAATAATGTTCTGTTTTACCTGGCAGAGTTAAGGCCATATGGGATTATTCTCCACTCAACCGGGTAAATATAAAATACATTTATTGAATACCTTAAAAATATAATAAATGTAATAGATATAATAATAGTGCAAAATACTAGCAAAATAATAGTAAATATTGAGGACCTTTTTGACAAAACTTAACATCTGCCAAAACATAAATTGTTCAGGAGAAGGTTTCTTTAATTTTTATTAACATATAGAAGATAGAAACCTTGCATATTGAGGCTTCAAAATGAATTGGTTATGCTGACTTTTCTTATGTTCTTTTTCACCATCTTAATGGTCTCATTTCAAAAACCATTAAAAGACGAATTTGGCAAAAAATGGAGATGTTGAGTTTTGTCAAAACGGTCCTGAATTGTATTGCCTACTTGAAACTTAAGACGAAATTGTATCCAATAATAATAGGCATATAGAAGACGAAATATAGAAAATTATAAATTATATATAATTATGTATGTTGGCTGAGGTGTGTGTGTAAACTATAAATATGTAATATATTATAATATACACTAAAATTGAAACGTAAAACCAAATAAATGAACCAATTTAAGCAATTTAAGCTACGTGACATAAAAATATTGTTCAATATAAATTAACCCAGGTTGGACGACGAGACGTTGGTTCTAGTTAGTGGCGAGATACTTGAGTAACTTCGACGAAAGATACGTAGGCTCCGACCACCCCTGATATCCAGCGGTAGGGAGTTCCAGGTGCGGTAGTGGCTACTGAGGCACATAGATGTTTAATGGCGTGGAATTGACTACAGTGTTATTCTGAGATCACGTGTCGCGGTTATGTTCGGATGACATCAGTGAGAAACGGAAGACTAGGTAATTAAGTGCAGAATTATTAAGTATCTGATAGAATACAGTCAAGGAGTGTAGTAGGTGAATGCTCTTTAGTCGAAGTCAGGATAATCGCTCAAAATAACCTGAGACATGATCATATCGACGTATGTTGAATATGTGACGGACACAGGAATTCTGAACACGTTGTAGCTACAGGATAATTCAACATTTAGGTCGATGAACAAGACACCGCAATGGACGAAGTGTGGCATTACTAGTGTCTGCACGCGTGCTTTAGTTTAGCAGGTAGAACATTTTTAGTCTGTTTAGTGAATGCATAATAGAAAATGATTTCTACAAGGATATTTTAAATTTGTGTATTCCAGTTCATGTCAGAGTCAAAGTACACCCCAAGGTATTTTACCGTTTTCTTGTATGGGATAATCGCCTTGTTCAAGGTCACAGGTAAAAGTCCGGTCAAGCTAATAGAAGATTTTCTTTCTATAGATTTGCAAACTATTTTGTCCAGTCAAAATTGCTTGTGTCTTGTCTGGGTTCAAATTTAGTCCATATTTCGCTGAGTAAGTCATCTTTGATCTTTGAAAGAAAGTCGTTGATTGTGCTCAGGCCGAAAATATAAATAAATTTGAAGGTCGTCTGCATTCAGATTATGTTGGCAATGTTTTAGTGCTGTAGAAATAAAATTTATATAGGCTGCAAAAAGTAATAAGCAATATTGGGTCTTGGTTCATGATTAAAAGAGTTCGTGGCTTTTGGGCCACGTGACTCGAGGCGGCTCGTACCTTCCACAATTAGAAATAAGATATAACTGGTCTCGATGTTGCAGTTGCAGCGTGTCCGTCTCTAGATCGAAGGTCGCGGGTTTAGGCCTGACTGAAGTCTATGGATTTCTTCAGGGCTAAAAATCCGGCACGAAGTCCTCCTGAAGAGGATATTAACAGTGGATTCAGGGTCTTATAGTTATGGCGGGTTAAGGACCTCCAAACCTAATTTAGAGCCTCTGGATTAAATTTCCCGGTAATTTCTCAAGTATATAATACCTTAGTTTTCTCTATATCAGTGATAGCCAAACCTCTATGGGAGTGAACCAAATGACAGAACAATTTTACAAGGCTGACCGAAGTAGTTTATCGAAATTCTAAAATGTAATTCAGCCATTTCATAATTTCGGGTGGGTCATTCTAGCAAATTATAACAACTATTTTTGTTTATTACATGTCATAAATAATGAATTAGAACTCGTTCTACACATTCTGTAAAATCTACTATGGCTTCTCCTTCGTTCTACATGCAAAGCATTATTAAAAATTTATTTTAAATATTTTAAATTTGTTTTTCAAAATCTGTTACGGGTGGGACATAATTTGGACACTGATTTTAATGATGCAAAACAAAAGCTCATTTTCTGTTCTTCTATTACTGTTAGGGTCTTAATGTTGTTATTAATGAAGGTATGAGGGATTCAATACAAATTATAAACTGTTTCCAGGTTGTCAGAACATTTATTTAACTCATCAATAATAATTTAACAAAACTATCACTGTTACGGGTGGGACGTTACGGGTGGGACAAATATTCCCTTGATTGTTATTTTACATAGTAATTAACCACACATATTTTTCGAAGTTAATCTTATACCAAATTGTACCTTAAGAAATGAAAATGGACATAGCTGATTACTCTTGACTACTTGGTATTAAAGAGTGTTAAAATCATGCTAAAAATGGCAAAAAAGTAACTCAACGCTATAAATAAGTAAATCGACAGATTCTACACATGAAACCACTTCAAATACACCCAAGTCCTTAAAATTAAGATAAATTGAGGTTTTAAACTTATTTTTGACCAACCAATTTCAATAATTTTATAACTTCTCTCTTTGAGGGAAAAATTCCCATATTTTATGAAATGGCTGAATTAGACAAAATTTTGGGATATACAGCTTTAATGCCAGTCTGTTTATCTGCTCCAAATCACTTAAAAATGGCTGGATGCAAACACTTAGTGCCTGTATCCAGACACACCTCTGAAAGTTTTAATCTATAATTTATTGGTGTGTTTATTGAAGCAATTAATTGAGGGAGGAGTTCTAAATATAGAGAAGGCAAGTGGAAATACTTTTCTTAATAATGGTTTAAATTTTTAAAATAACAGTAATATAAGTTATACGTAATACTTGTACTTTAAAACATTTCATAAAAACTGAATTATGTAATTATATTGAACTATAATAAATTCTTAAATATAAGCTTTCGAGTTATTGAGATCAAGATAATCCTGAAATTAGGAAATTGGGACAGATGAACGCATTTAGGATCCCGCATGTCTCTCTCTAAACATCTTTTCCGGTGTAAACGGCTTAAGTTCCCTCTTAACCTCTTCTTCTTTATTGCCACCAACACAGGAAGATTGAACTCTCATGGACAGTTATTGACACTAGCTCAATGAAAACTCCAAGGAAAATCTGGACATTTATTGCAGAATTTTATTAGTAGTAAAAGAGGATACAAACCTGTGGATAGAATATTACAATAACAAATCAATTGGATCACATTCGGAAGGGAAAATTTTCTTGAAGTTACTCGACGATGGACTTCTACATCCTTTCATTCATGGCGACTAGCCCTTGGGAATATGAAGAGAGGTTTAATGTGGAGAAACTCTCAGTGGTCATCAGTATTCTAGAAGAGCTGTCACACTTCGGATTGAACTGGATTTTATTATGTATCTGAACTGGGACAAGTTCATGAAATTACGTTCAATTTCCGCTTCTTTTTTGTAAAGTGTACCCCAGTTATTGTTGGTATACACATACACATGTAATTTAACAAAATGTAGTATCCTTTAAGGATATTACTCCTTGAAGACATAAACTTATTACTATTAATAAATCAGTTATTATTTAAGACAGCATTTTGGATGAGTGTTCAGTTGTCTCAGGCTTACACAAAGGCAGGAATTAAGTGATGGTTAGCGAGTATGCTATGTCAGAAGTCTGTAAATAAATAATTTTGTATCCCGACACCTTATTCATCGCTGTTGGTTTAAGAATGGAAATAATGTATGTTCGTATTAAATATTCTTTTTGCTATTTTCTATGCACATTTCGTTATATACTAAAAATTCAACAACCCAACAAAATGCCAAATCTTTATATCTGGGAAGGGAATAAGTGGTATGAAATTTTCACATGGATTAACTGGTTATATAATGTTTACCATTTTCTCTTTTGCTTTGAATAGACAGTTGCTATATACAAAACATTTTTCTCTAATTGCAGATATTGTCGAAGCCATCATGGAAAACCCAGCATTGATGTCAAGTATTACTGTTTCGTTGTTTTTCGGTGTATACTAATTTCGTGTGTAAAACTTTCCTATAACAAGAAACAAGAAGATTAGAAGATAGTGTTTGTGTATTTATTTAGTGTTTGTGACATCAAGAAAAACTTTTCTATATGAAGAACATGCTGAAGACGATAAAACTAAGATTCAGACCTTCACTTCATAATTCTGTGCTTTGGCATGGAATTTTGAAGTATAGTCTGTGTATGCTCTATTCCTAATACTGCTGGACACCTCAAGGGTATTAACGAAAGTAGTACTTAGAAAGGAGCATAGATAGGGGCCTCTTTTTAGAAGTGAAGAGCGTCTTGGTGCAGACCGAGGCCACTGAACACCAGAAGACCAGCAATTCTCTCATCGAAAATAGGTAAAGAATATATACACTAAGCATGATTTTAGTAGCACGATCCACTAAAAAGTTTTTAAATTCTAAATTCAATATAGCCTCCAAGTGATAAGATTTACGGTAGGTGCTAGAGGCACCATTTCTGAAGAATATTTAATTCTAATGAAGAATAGAATCAGGTAAACTGATGAAACAAAGTGCCAGAATGCCTTTGTTTAATCACTGATAATTGCAATTTATGATGTGCAGAAAAGAAGTTATTTTTGTTATCTATCTCCGAGTTAAGCTCCAAATCGATTCATTAAGCGGGGAAGAACAAAGGTCTAACGTTTGATGCTTAACTTTAATTCATACGCGTATACACTGATATAAGAAATTCTTAAAATATATGAACATTTCACAAAATGCACTGGCAAAGAACTCCGGTTAATGTACGTAGGCCTAATTATTTCACAGTAATTTACCTTCTGTATATAACAGTATTTCAATTTGATAACGAAATAAACAAACATCTGACTGCATTGGAGTTAAGGCCCTCAATGATTAGAACGCGGCATTGTATTAGTCATGATTTCCCGTTTAAAAAGCATGTGACATTTAATGAGTCGTTACTCAGGTACCGGTCAACCGATTTGGTAAAAAACTCCGCGTCGTAAACTCCGTAGCTGTTGCTGGCTGTATGTGGATTACTTATTTTAAACGAATATGAGATAACTTGTGGATTCTGAGAAACCTAAAAAGGGTATGGTAAAATACCTTAATACTTTGATAAAATAGATGGAGTTCACGTTCTGGTTCATACATTCACTTTGGTATGCATGGTGGATGCAGTGTGCGGGCACATTGAATACCTTTTGTTGCGGGTCCGCCTCACCTCACAATCTGACTCCCATTCACACACATCAAAGCATGACTTAACTGCATGCGGGTTTCCCACTCAAACTCCGGCCATAAACTTGTGCAAGCCGGCTGTTTCCCATGCCCTCTGGCAAACCTAGTGGGTCTTACTGCAAGAAACTATCTGACAAGTAAATGTTACTACTGTGGGTTCCACTATTGATATTAGTTGATCTATTTTTCTGTTCGATTGGGTGTGTGAATGTATATCAATCTATCTGTCCCATTGTCTATTTGTCTATTTATCCATCTATCTACTGTATATAAATACTTTATGCATATCTATAAACCTAAATATTGGTTAGGGGAGATAGTGGGCGTGAGAACTAGGGAGATACATAACAAGATAATTAGATAAACAGGCACAGGAAGGTATAGATGTAGGTAGATAGTAGATCTATAGTAGAGTCATTATTGTAGTAGGTTCACTTAGGCCTAATTAGAGTGACAAGTAAGAGAATAAACTTTTGACACACATCTTTAAAACATTCTACTAATTTAATTTAATTTTAGTCATTAGCAATACTTTGCTGCTATAGACATCGTCAGGTTAGATAAATGTATACAATAATATAGAAATAAGTAAAACAATAAATCAGGAAACCCAGACTAGAATGTTATATTGATCTGAGCCTCAAATAACTCTTGCACACCATAAAATGGGTTGTCAAGCAGCCATCGATGTAAATGAAACTTAAAATGCTTATCTCTAGTCACCAATGAAGTCATAGTAAATCTATAGTATAAGTCAATATTGTACTAGGCCCACTTGTTCTTATAGACCTAGATCCTATTTACTACAGTACATTTGAATAGCGGATTATAATGGATAGAAGAGTGCCCACTATTGTGGGAATGATGGCTTATTCGTACACTGGTCTTCAAGGGAGTCACGCCATCAAATGGCAATATTTCGATAATAGAAACGTCCAGGCTACTGAAAATCTAAGGTCAAAAAGTTAGTTTACCTTAAGAGGGGAAGAGGGAGAAATATTGATCACTTTGGTCAAATTAAACTTTTTTGTTGTTATTATATTATAACTTTATAAGGTAAGTTACTAAGTACCGTATTGTACCGTGGACCTGTATTATGTTGGCTTAGTTTTAGCACTCTCGTGAACTTTAAACTCTCTCTAATTATTTGATTTTTAAAAGGCTGTACTCGTTAACAAAATGTTCTTTCTCATATCTATGCGAAATTTAAAAATAATTTACCTACGCTTTTATTTTTAGCGCTAGGTCACATAATATTTTATCATAGGTAATCCCACGAAAGTTGACGAGTTTATCGATGGATTCGCGAGTGCGTAGCAGGAGCGAATTTATCTGATGTAAATCGTCAACTCGAGTTGAATTTATTAAGACTATTCCATGAATAAAAAACGTAAAGGATTATGCAAATAATAATTACTTTCGTGTTTGTTATATAAAACAAAACGAACAGCTGCAAGATCACGGCATACTATGAATCAACCATCCATGAATCGATTCGAGTTACGATGGTTTGACCAGTGCTACCAATGGTGCATGTAAGACACAATTAATTAATTCGGTAAAGCTAACAGCAGAACAGAATAAAAACACATGAACTGGCTTGCACCGAATCGACATTGTGTTTTTAATCAGTGTACATTTATATTATTACAATTTCCAATTACGTTGTATAAAATAATCTGTTTTCGTGCTTCTTAAAGGCTACATGCGACGTATTAATCACTGCACCACTGATGCTTACGTGTCCAGTAACGAGCAACCCATTTTATCAGGTAAAAGTCCTTTCCTCGTATTAACAGCAAGTATTTTATAAGATAAAAAATCGAGATTGGTCTATATCCGATAAATTGCTAAACATTATTGGTCAATATCAAGCACGTGGCATATGACTGGAATTGAATTGAATTGAATAAGTGCCCTTTAGGCGGGAGGCGGGGTGGGAACGCCCCTAAGCACCGAAGCCGCAGGCTTATTGTACCTACCTCCGGGATGGAATGAGTTGCGTGCCCATAGGCCGCCCAGGACTGCAGATCCCCCCGCAGGCCCCCACGGAACTCCCCTACATCCAGCAAGCCTTATTACCATGCCACGTATGCGCCACCCCCTTCGGTCCCTCCAACCGGAGCCCCGACAGGTCCGCGACACACGCCACCCCCTTCGGTCCCTCCAACCGGAGCCCCGATAGGTCCGCGGCACACACCACCAACAACCTCTTGACCACAAGCAGCGGGGAGGACGGGAGAGGCCCCCAAAGGGCGCTGACTGCCAAAGCAGGCCCGATACCGGAAGTGGAAACGGGATGATGATGAAAAGGGGGAAAGGTGAGATGAAGTGGAGAGTGTTGGTGGAATGAGAGGGGGAAACGGGAGAACCCCGAGAAAAACCCCCAAGGCACGGCTTCGTCCACCACGAATGACACACCCGCCGGCCCCGAGATTTGAACTCAGGACCGCTAGCATGCCAGGCTCACGCGCTACAGCATGAGCCACCGCGCTGGAATAGTCATACTAATTTGATAATAGGAGGTTAAAACATTTACTTGTATTTTAAAGCTATTGTTTTTAAAAATATTAATGAAACTTCTGATACCTTTAAAAATTGCATGAAATACAACGTAATTAACCAAGAAGATTGAATTCAGCGTTTAGTGACCATAAGTTATTTTTTATAGTTCCTACGCTGAACTTCAAAATATTAATTGTAGAATTTTATATACAAATCAGTACCGGTACTTCTCTGTAAATGGAGAAGTTTTACTTTCCATATTTAGGAGATACATTTTGAAGAACGATTATTTTAAATTTAAAAGTTAATCAAACAAAAGTATGAGGATGTTTATTTACGTGTTATAGTTTTCATTCATAAAAGCTAGATATTCTACTGAAATGTTCAACATTGATTTCAAACTAAGAGCTCACTGTTGATTTTACTTGATGGTTGCATATATTAATAAATATTAATTAATTAAACTTTTATTATAGCTTGTTTTACTAGTCTTAAGGAATATTTAGGCGCTGCGCTACAAACCGGAAGGTCGCGGGTTCGATCCCCGATGAGGTCGTTGGAGTTTTTCAATTGGCATAATCCTTCTGGTGGCACTATGGCCCTGGGGTCGACTCAGCCTCTAACAGAAATAAGTACCAGGAGCAATCCTGGGGGTAAAGGCGGCCGGTGCGTAAGGCTGACAACCTTACCACCTTCATCTACCGATGTCCAAAAATCTGGGAGCCTCAACCTCCTGGAAATCTCTGGGCCTCCATGGCCTGTAATAGGGAACACTTTACTTCACTCACTTTAAGGAATATTTAACGAGATAATTCCTGGAGCATCACATTAATGTACTGAGAAAAATGTTTAAAATTCGATTCTCAGCCCATGACAAATTTTTCGTATTGAACGTAAGTTAAATAGTTTGAAATTGAAGGAAATTTGAAGAAAACGTGTTTCAAACCAAGTGTATCAGATGAAACCTTATTTTTCAGACTAGAAAGCTACATGGCTAAATGATAATTAATTCCTGAACAGTCTTTGTTTCGATCCTAATCTTCAATTCCAGCAAAAACAAAGGATTCTTTCCTTCCGAAGTTAAAAGTGAAAATCGTCTTAGCTCGCTATCATTCGGTCACTAGAACAACAGCACTGTGAGAAGAAAGCAGGGGAGAGACGGAAGCAGTGGATTACAGAGACGCCTTTTTCTTTGTTTTGTGACATTAGCCTCGTGAAGTCCAGTAATCAAGGGTGACAAGACAACAAGCACTTGAGAAGTTGAGAAACACTTGAAGCTGCTTTCCTCTTTCATTCCGATAGCTGGGTCTACCATACATTTTTAAACAAACAAAGTAACAATTTTAGTAAAATAGTATAAAAATCTGTATAAATAAATTTGCAAGGATACGCATGTCTGCTCTTTCACCCATTTGATCATATTTTGGTAAATGAAAATCGTGTTAGGAATGAATATTGTTTAATTAAAACGTATAACATAGAACTTAGAAATACTTAGAAATAGCCTACTTAATATGCATAAAGAGGTGCTCTTGGGGGGGGTAGTTAAGACGCACAGTATATCATTTAAATTTCTGGGGGGTTGCAATATGTTGCAAAATTAGCATTTTAAATGCTAAAGCTGCGTCTCCATTGATATACATTTAACACCAACATGTCAATATTAACAAGTTGATATTGACTTGTATATTGCAATTTCACGTTCCAATTGACTTGACATGCAAACCCAGCATGTTGCACTTAACATTTTCAGATGTTAATTTGTTTTCCGGAGAAAATGGACAACATGTCAAGTCAATTGACTATTCGGTCAATATCGGCTTTGTTTCGGGAATTTCCGGGAAACGAAAAGCGATCGCCAGCTTAATCGCCTTTGGTTCGGGAATTTCCAGGTAAAAAAAAACAGTCGACAGCTTCCTCAATATTCCCGGCGTCCATTTTGTATTATGTGAGTATTTGGTATAGGCCTATCAGTGTTCTCAATAGTATTGCATCTACTTTTAAAACTATTTTTTATGGCATACTCCATTCTTGAAAAATGTTATAGTTATTTTGAAAAGATCAAGACATTTGTACAAAATTAGTATTTTAGAAAGGCATATAAAACTGAAGTAGAGTATATAAAACTACTCTCATTTTTTAATGTTGGCTGCTCTCTTCAGAGACGTTTTCTTTTTTAATCTTGTTCATTTCTGTTCGTAACCGCACCAACACATGTTAACCTGTAACATTGTAGTGGAGACAGTTGTTAATTGGCAAACCACTTGACTTGTATACATCAACAAGTTGATGATAAACATTTAACATATGTTAACTGCAACATGTTGGTGTTAAATGTATATCAATGGAGATGCAGCTTAAAAATAAAAATCCCTTTAGGCAGGCCTACAGGCGGAGGTAGATTTCGAAGTGTTTTTGGTTTAATTTATTGTCGCTGCATAGCACTCTTCTTCTTTAGCCTTGGCATGGTAAACCTACAGTAATAAGAACTGAATTCGGTAAAGAGGAAGAGCCTACAATCATTTGTTTTGACAACAAGAATAGGATATAATATTCTGGGAGGCCGTGCGCAAGATCAGCAATGAATAAAATTAGCAAAGCCGCTAAACAAGACAAAATTATTATATTATAATTTTTCTTTGAAGTGTTATTATTTTCAAACATTAAAATCTCGCGTCATATGAGAGCTATCAAGAAACTATTTATTGATTTGTAGAGTACTCATCAAGAGCTTTTCAACGATACCCCACAAGACGTGGTTTCAAAAGTTTCGAATTTTCATCCCCCACCCCCACCTCCACCCCCACCCTCACTCGAACCCCCGAATCGTTGGTGTCACTGTGAACTCCATAGGGAGTACTCTAATTTATTCAAACAAAGTTTCCCTCTATACTTCATAGGGGCCGAGATATAAAGTTTTCAAAATTTCAACCCCCTCCCCCGACCACCCCCTTGGGCCAATTTTGCCCATTAACGAACTTGTCCGAACTATTGGGCCTAGAAATAACATAATAAAATTTGGTTCAAATATCTTCAAAATTACGGCCGCTATCGTGTAAAGATATATATATATATAAATATATATATATATAAATATATATATATATAAATATATATATATATAAATATCACAAAATTTTTTTTTGAACGGGCGGTGGTTTCGTACTTAGGGGAGCATGAAACGTAAAGATATGAAAGAATTTTTCGAAAATCATAAAGTGGTATCCATTGCAATAGGTAGATTTTTCTTCGAAAATCTACCTAAAAACGGTCAAGTTTTATAACTTCAAAGTTTAATAAAAATATCTTCTTTATAATATATTCTGTAATAATTTATCAGTTACGTATACTTCATGTAAAAGCAGCCTCATTAAACCTACTTTTTCAATTGGCACTGTTTTTATTACAATTACAGCAAATAGCTCTTCCTTCGGAAGAGGTTCTAGAGTAGGCCTGTTATTATTCCACTATTTGTGAGGGATTTACTTTTCATGAGGTTTGGTTGAAACCTGGAGGGGAGTGAGTCATGAAGGTAGCAACCGTACAAATTTGGACATTTTCTTTGATAAAATATATAATCAAGTTATAAACTTGAAACTGTCTCTCTTAGAAAAGGAATGCATTTGTTATTCAGATCTTAATCAAACGGATTATTTTTTACTTCTTTTTCTTCCGAAATTTCAAAATGTTCTTACATAACAGAAAGAGAAGCCAGTTTTCTGTGTAACGTATAATCCAATAAAGATAATAAATACTTATAGGCCTACTTATTTACATACATAGTTTTACAATCATAAAACAAAAAGGAATTACGACAAAATCATAGTTTTAAAGCAAAATACAAAAAAATGAAATACCATAAAATCACGCCACATGATAACATTTATAATTATTACAAGAGGAAATGTTATGAGGAGGATTCATACAAGAAAAATATAGATTAACCCTCGTATGAGTAACACTCTTGTTTGGGGAATTACGTCTTATTATTCATAAATTAGAGAGTCGGCCACGACGATGTAGAGTTAGTGTGTCCGCCTCTAGATCTTGGGTCGCGGGTTCAAACTCGGCCGCGATCGATGGATTTTTCAAAAGGTAAAAATCTTAGGCACAGAGAGACTGCGCTGGTGTGCCCATGTCGTAGATTTAGGACATGTTGAAGAACGTTGGAGAGTCTGGACAAAATTCAGTGAGCCTTTCACGTTCTTAATACCTTAGTTTTTTCTCGAGGGTTGTTGAGGCGGTGAGCTTATCACCTGCCCCTCTGTCCTCTTTCGGAAAATAAATATAACTAAATTAATTTTAGGTAATACAACTTCCTTAAGGGGCCCTATTCTACTTAATAATTAAAAGGAGTATATCAGACAATCATTCATAAGAAAGTGCAGGAGAATGATCAATAAATTCTTATAAAATGATTTTTAAAGAGTCAAAATAAAATTATGCTGTAGGAGTGTTTACAATGGAAAGATTCTTTAGCTATGTACATGTAAAATCAGGTTTAATAAGCAACCATCAGTAATTAAATAAAACAACATTAAATAAAATAATGTGCAATTGATTCTGCAAATTTCTTTGAATTATAGTTCTAAATCAAAAGCAGCTCAAGTGGTAATAAATTAATTTTGTTTTGTTTTTCAATGTTTCAATCCAATTTAGTTATTTCTATAATTTTTTCCTTCTGTTTTTGTAATTCTAGATAAACGACTAGTTAATGATCCAAATTGTTTTACATACATTGTACTCTTGCATTTATAATTTTCGTTTGTAGTATACAGTGTATTGATGTACAATTGGATTTATATTTATCTATTATACCCCTAAACATGAGCTTTGCTCATCTAGGGGTATACCTTCATTTTTTGTACTAAATTAGAAATAGTATTTTCTGTTGATTTTTGTTTTTACCTGTACTATGATATTTTAATAAATAATAATAATAATAATAATAATAATAATAATAATAATAATAACTTAACATGATACCTCTTCAAGTTCTGTTTCCTTATAATTATAAGTTATTAATAATAATTAGCACAAAGTACATAAGTAAAATGCACTAGCATATTAAAATGTTTAGGATAGCCATTAGTACAGCTTATTGCTACGGACAGAGTTTGTCGGGAATGGGGTGGGTTAGACAAGGGGATAAGACACTGGCAGGCGGAGTAATCGATGCCTCCCACTGTCTCATGCAGCAGAGCAGGACGCTTATTCCAGTGCAATTGGATTTAAGGGGCTGTGTAAGTGTAGCAGAGCTTGCTCAGCTCTAGAGCTGAGCTGTCTGATTTATAGACATCCAATTCCTGGATTGAAGTCATCCAGCGCTCCGCTTCTTTTCTCTTTTTAAATTAAATCTCAGCAACAGTGGATCTCGTGGGATAAGGACAGTAATATTTTTCGCTCGCACATTTCAGGTTAAGTGACGGTTATTCCCCCTAACTGATCCTCAGAAGAAATAGCAATTTAACAACGTGATGAATAGCTAACGCTAGCAAAACAGTTTAACTGCAGTACACAGTAGCATACTCTACTTAAAAACCCATATGTCACTTAACATTTAAGGATAAAGATTTTGAGATAGAATTCAATTATTTATTAAGGTCGGCGGGTTAGAGCACAAAAAACTGAGATCAAATTCAGCAGATCTCAGTAGATTTTTCATTAACAATGGATGCTTTTATGCCATAATGTGATTATATCTAGCATGTAAAAGATAACTTGAGCACAAATCAGAAGAATTAGTCTCTGTTTTGTAAGCATCGTAAATAAGGCCCAGAAGTCAATGCTCTTTCGCAAACATGATCTAAAATTTGTAAAATGTACTCCGGCACCAATGAAGTGTGCTCTATCATTTAACTAACTTAGTTTTAATACTTCAAGTTCTCTTGTTAGCTGAATTACATTAAAAAATACAACGAATAGTAGAAGGTATATAAATTACATTAAAAACATTTTAAAAAGCAAGGTCAACGCAACAAATTTTACTAAATTGAAAACCAATGAAGTCAAATGTTGATTTAATGTTATACAATCAGTTCCGAAAACATTAAGCAGTGTGGTAATAGTTGATTAGCTTCATATTTCTCCAGTGGTATAATTATAGATTGAATGTTTAGATGGGTTCCGCCTATATACCACTAAATATTAAAACAATCAGCTGAAGTCTACATGAGATAAGGAAAACAGTTAATTAACAACACGTGTTTTGAATTTGGCTTGTGCGATTATTATTACTAAAGAGTCAATTATAACATTGTCAATATTGTGAATAAGTGTAATTTACGTGGTCCTTCTTCTTGGAATTTAAAACACGTGTTGTTAATTAACTGTTCTCCTTATCTCATGTAGACTTCAGCTGATTGTTTTAATATTTAGTGGTATATAGGCGGAACTCATCCAAACATTCAATCAGTGTGGTAATGTCAATTATTATCCAGTAAGTTCTAAAAACATGTACGTAGCCCAGTATTCTGTAAATGTTTGAATTAACAGAGATAATATTATGCACCATAATAAAAATTTGTCAGTTAAAATGTGACAAATTGATAAAATATGCACATATTTTTAAATAGGTCACGTAAATATGATGCATTATCGCAAAAATTATAAAATATGGTAACAGTATGGTAACATTTCCTGTAGCAGTGAATCGAGGGCACGGGCCCAAAACGAGCGGCTGAACTGTACTCCATTGTTTTGCAAAATTTTAACGTTGTGAGATTTTCAATGTTTTATTTCTCACAGTCCATTTCGTTCTAAACATGTTGTGTGATCAGTTTATTTATAATTATTATATAATATATTATATATATACATATATATAAACATATATATATACACACATACACACATATGGAATGTGAGAAGCACGTTCACTACTATCACTGACTATAAAAATATGACATAAAAACAGGGTTTTTTACGAAATCGCTGAATATATTACATTTTTATTAAACAGTATAAAAATACACATCACGATTAAAGTATTCTATTGAAAAGTGAAAATATAGCATAACACAATTACATCACAATTTGGCAAACATAACACCACGACTAAAAGCTATGTTAAACAACATTTTTACGAGTGGCAATGTAATTGCATAAAAATGTACGAGAACACTCGTGGATATTTTCGAAGTTCGCGACCAGTTTCGATTTAAACAAGCAAATTTCGGAAGAGGTTGTATTGTGGAAACCTCGATTGTTTTTAGGGATAAGGTGAAAAAAATATTACGCTTCATACATTAGCCTATCGGAAATCATAAAATGTCAAAGAACTGTTTATCGCAAACTCAAAATATATTGTAAATGTAAATGTTTAGACGACGTAGATAATGTTGCTTTCAGCATTTACGGTTTCATAATATTTATTGGTGTAAATGTTTGTTATAACTAGTATAATTAGTCTTGACACTAAAACAGAAGCTTGAAGTTTCAATCCTTTTTATATCTTAAAAATATTTTTCTCTTTTCTCTCAAGAATCATTCTCACCAAAAGATTTTATTACTAGGTATTTCTGTAACACCGGAGAAAAATTCAGGATTGTCAACGTGCAACTTACGATGCTAAGATGTTAAGTAATACTGTCATCTAATACGTCTATATCAAATCGGGTCTCTGTTCTTAGAAAGACATAACATCAGCAGAAAACGATGTTCCTTCCTTTGATTCGTGTCGCAGTGCTACAGAAAAGTTTCCATTTTCAAACACGAAGGAGGGAGAGGGAGAAGGGAGTACCGGTGGATACGTATTTGCGCTTCGAATTGCCTTTATCATTTTTTTCTTTTCATCTCTCTAACTTGCGATGCTTGCGCGCGGCTCCGGTTCGGGGTCAGACTTGATGAAGCCTGCTGCAGAAAAGTTGACAGATCCGGGAGCACGACGAGAGAGACGCGTCTTGAATAGGAATAAAAAAATAAAGAGTAGGGTGAACAAAGATTGGGCTTACAGAAACGAAGACAGAAAAACCGACAAATCGAGGAAAAGAAGAAGAAAAAGAATGGAAAGGAAAAATTGGCGTGGTAAGGGATGTGGAATGAGGTAACGGGGGAGGACAAGGTAAGACGAATGAGGTCAAGTTGTGAGTTTGTGTGTGGAATATTCAAGCACATGCCCCTTGCAATGGTACTAGGAAGAAAATAAAACTAAATTCCAGATAATCTAAAATTTGCTCATCTAAATGTGAATATGATGACTTTTGTACTTTTTATATTACTACTGAAGCAAGAGAGCGCCTGATACAACCGAATGACTCATATTTTCTAGGAGTAAAGAAAAGATGTACAAGAATTTAATTCTGAAACTTTCTGTAGTTCAAACTATAACCTAAATTCTATCTTAGTTCAGAAACTAGGTAATAGAAAATTACCATTCGGCAGCATTCGTATTTCAGTATGAAAGTTTGTGGAAAGTAATAATCATTTGTCTTGTCACTTTGCCTTTAACGTCGAACTTTAAGTTAGGAAAATATCCTACACGAAAGAATTTTCCTAGAGTCTGTGGTTAAGGTGTCTGGTTCCCAATAACGGAGTTCAAAACTTCAAATATTGGTCAGTGGTAGATATTTTCAGGCTGCCAATTTCCTCTTTCCCTTTTTACATTGTCATTCCCCCTAGCTGAGTGGTATAGAATGCCTTATGGCCTTAACTCCGCTAAGTTAAATAAATAAGTCGTCAATAGAATCCTATTATAAACTGCAGATATTGTAACTAATTAAGTTATTATTAGTTTCATAATTTCCGATTGAACTTTTAATAATATGTAGTCCGATCAAAGTCTATCTTAGCTCAATTGCTTCTCCGAGTTACTTGGGCAATTACCAGTGAACTTTGAAAACAATTGCAGAATTAGGATATTTTACCAATTCTATTGAATGTTTTGTCCCATATGGGTGTGTATATAGATGCGTTTCCGTTCGGCGATTTGCAATGAAGAGTTTCAAAGCTCTGATTTTGTAAGTGTTCATTTTGATGAAGTTTATTTTTTCCCAATTTTAGTTTGTCTACTACTAGTGGGTACTAAAATCAGAAATAAAAAGGAAGTTTATTTTTATTTTTATTTTTATTTTTCTCTTTCTCTAAGCGACCCAAGCCGCCCGGGCCTTACAGGCCTATGACCTGTTTATTTTTGTTATGGACCTATATATTACTGTTTGAACTAATTTTATATACCTAGTATATATATATACTCTTGCGCACACTTGTGCATCTTCCTTGGTGAAACCAACCATAGGTTATATCTGATAGTGATTTCTGCATAGCAAGTTTGAATTAGCATATAATGAAAAAGGTACAGATATCCGACCTTAAGAATGTGGGATAATGGGACAAAAGAAAAATTAAAATCCGAGGAAATCTGCGACCTAAATGCCGTGCCCACCCGTTCAAAAATAGTTAAAACGTCACGCGACTGATTTAATTTGCCTTATGCAACACTAATGCCCATATCAAAATAATTCGGAAGATTAACGAAGACTTACTAACGGCAGATAATCCAAAAACTTTTTTTTTCTAATTCTTGTTGAGTTCGTGTCTCGAAATTAATACCTCACTTTACATTACATAATATTTGGACATAAGGATGACATTACAAATACCGGTAGTATTACACGAGAATATAAGAAAATATGTGTCATATAATAGGAAGCTTTTTTACTCTTATGCTTAACGGTTTTTTTCTGTAACGGTAATCGTAAGTAATCGTCACTAGGATTAATATTATATTTCATTCAATTTCATTGATCTTGATCATTCCTATTGGAAAGTTTACCTATGGCTTTGTGGACTTTACATAGAAAAGGCGTGCAGCTGGAGCCAAATAGTGTAAATTATCCTTGAAGTTTTTATTTTCCGATTTATCATACAACATGTTTTAGCCTATACTTCGTGAACAGCCTTTCGTAGAACTATCTTTTGAATTCTTACCTCAATGAGAAATTAAGAAACCTCCTTGTTGGTATCCTAACACAGAGGAAAAGAATATTATTATTACAGTCCCATACAAGATCTATAAATTCGATAAACAAGAACATAATGGAGGTCAAAGTAGAAAATCACTATATGTTTTGATGATGATACTAGTTTTAAGGTGCTTATTCTCTTCTTTTAGTGCACTTAACATAATTTGGTTCGTTAATGTAAATCATGCACAAATGCAAAGAATTTTCTTTTACATATTTAATTGTTCTCAGTTGTGTTCCGCTATACTCACTTTGCGAAAGTAGGATCACAATTTTTTTTTCTTATAGTTAAACCAGAACATAATGTGTTTATAAAAGGAAATCACAAACTCTTTCTGTTGGTGCGCGAATGGCATTGATAAAACGGACTGCAGGGAAACTCTCGATGTGCAGTTCATTTCCACTCATATTTATTATCCAGAGAAGTTGGATGTTTCATGAATGCTTCTTTTATCTACAGTACCCTACTTATGTTCTTTGAACTTCTCTACTGCGCAGATTTACTGTTACTGTTTTAATATTCAGACTATTTAGCACCGTATTCTTGCAGCTAGAAAACTCTTGTACTTCAACAACAGTTTTATCTGCCTCTGGGAATAAATAAATTATGAGATCCTCATTGCATTAATTTAATGTAGGGTAGGTTACATTTTTATATTCTCAAAATTTTTCTCTCTCGACATTGATTTTCAGTAACTTGTTTAAATTCTATTATTCACAACGTTTGTGCGACCGTACTTGGTCTTTGGCGATCACTCAGAAGTCAGAGAATACAATTCGGCATTCCATTTGTCAAGGACACATTAGTGCATCATTCCTAAATTAAATATGAAATAGAAGCATTCATGAACCTCTCTCCTATGACTGATTGCCCTTAATGGTCTACCTCACTGGCAGTCTGCCACAGTGGCGGATTCCACAGTGGCGGTTTCTCCTATGTGCTGCAGCACACAGCTTGTTTTCTGCTCGTCGTATAATGTTATTTTCAAACGCAATATTATATTTTCTTTTGCATAGATTTTGAACTTGGCGCGTCCACGCGAGAATTTCTTAGCTGGTAGCTTGGGAGTCAAGAGTCGGTAATGTAAATATTATCTTTTCCGCCTCGTGAATGCATTTTGCGAACAGTGCATGGTTCGTAGGGTGTGACGTCATGCTCGACCTTGACTGCATGGCGTATATGGGAGTTTTAACCTGCAAAATGTGCTGCGGCAGCGGGCAGCCCAGAGTGGGATTCTCAGGGAGGTTCAGGTCTCACCGGCGGGCGCGCTGTTAGTTATGTGAGAAGATCTTCCACCATCTGACGGTAGGGGACCGTGATATAGCGAGTAAGCAATGCTTTTCATCTTCACCGCCAAATTCGAATGTGTTAAATTCAGAAAAACCCGGATTCCACAACCCCGATTAAGTATTCTGTCGCACTGGGAACACTAAGCGACTTCCTCTACCTCGATAATTAAAAATACTATTTTCTCGTCTCTTATTCCATTTCGGGGAACTCTCGCGCGATTTTCCCTGCCCTAATTATTATTATTATTTATTAATATTATTATCATTATTATTATTATTGTTATTATTATTAATTTTAATTTTAATTTTTGCTATTTTCTCTCGTCACACAACTCACACAACGTTCGACGAGACGAGAGAAATTAGCAAAAAAATAATTAGGACAGATAAAAACGCGTGAGAGTTCCCAGAGATGGATTAAGAGACGAGCAGTTTAGATAGGCCTACTAATAATTTTTAAAAATATTTTAAGTTTGCTGTATGAAATAGTATTTGCAGCACACTTTCGTTTTGAGCCACGAGCCGCTACTGCTGACAGACAAGTTATTTCGAGGTAGACCATTAAGAGCAATCAGTCATAGGAGAGAGGTTCCTTCTGGCGCTGTGAAGTGAACTGTGGCTTAACTCAGGTGGTAGAGCAGTGGCACGGATGGCCAAAGGTCCTGGGTTCAAATCCCAGTGTCAGAAGAATTTTTCTCCCATAATATTATCATTTGATTGACGTTTTCATGGAATGTCCCAAAGGAAGAGCACTGCTTTATGATAGGAAATACTGGCGGAGCTGAAATAAATTCCCAAACTGCCTGGGAAAGCAACTCAGACCAATGCGTAAGGAGCAACTGTCTTACTGTGTCCATCGTAGTGTCGTATTTTCTCGGACAATGAGAATACCGTGAATTTTTTTAGTATCCCATTCGGCTGGACGCGCGATTGAATATGGAAAATATTGTACGTAAAAAGATTTCAGCAACTAGGAATTTGCCATTTATACTTGTATATCACGAAATAGTGTAGTTCAGAATGGACAGAAAGAAGGTGCTCTGTGACGTCATTGCAGCCTGCTCTTCTTTCATGCGGTGAGATTTCTGCAAGGAATTAGTGAAATGTATGCACCATTGAAAAGGGGAGAAAAGGGGCATTAGTATTATGGTAGGGGAGCGCTTTTACTTGACATCACACACGGTGACTTGCCCTGTACTTCCTTCAATTCAAACTGGACGAAGCTATCTTCCACTGATATAATTCTTCGTACACCTGGTAAGAACTCTTGTGAAGCTCTTGAGTTCCTTGCGAGAGGTTTGCATTCGTGTCTACAAGCATGAACACTTAAATTATGGAAATACATTTTAAATATATTATGGGGATGTATACTTATATTTCGAGTAGAGGTAGTATGCTTATGAATTTACTTATATTTTAATTCGATATTAGTATTTTACTGAAGGCTTCCTTAACATTAATTGACTCATACGCGCGCATCTAATGCAGCCGCCTTGAAAGAATGCCCTCTGGACCGTTATTCATAGAACCTAGAATCGTGAATCTTCCAGTCGTGTAGCATTTGACATGTCTGATATCAACTGTAGAAATTCTCAACTGTGAGTGATCCGTTTTGAAGAATTCAGTTTTGGACAAAGCAGTACTTACTCCACGTGCATACCCTATTATAACAATACTTATTTTAACTCCATAAGTATATTACAGGATTATTATTCCAGTTGTATTCTAAGATTCTAAGATTTTGGATCCTAGCTTCGAGTTTATCCATAGGGTCAGATGCCAAGTCCAAAAGTGCCTGTTTATATAGATTGGAACAGTTGGTGTGAGCTCTCCAATAGTAATAGGCTATTACTAATGAAATTAGAACATTAGGTCTATGACATAGGTGGTGTTGAACTGAATTTATTTAGGTGTTATCTTGAAAGTATCTGGTCTGGTATCTGGTACCCTATGATCCCCAGGTGGGGCGAAGGGGCCTCCAATGGAGGTTTCATTACCTATACTACTTTTGATATGCTTATTTTCCGAGAGAGGGTAGAGGGACAGGTGGTAAGCCCATCGCCTCGCAAACCCCCTCTGGAAACTAAGTATTTCTTGGACGTGAAAGGGCCGAGAAATTTTGTTCAGAGGCTCTAATTTAGGCTTGGAGTTCTTTTACGTGCCGTAAATCTACGACACGGGACCCCCAGCTTAAAGTCCCTCCCGGAGGACTCCGTGCCCAGGATTTTTACGTCCTGAAAAATCCATCGACCGCGGCCGGGTTTATCTTGAAAGTAGGGAAGAAATAATGTAAAGCAATGGTAACTTGTCTCGAAATCAGAAATTTCATCGTGGTGTGCCCAAAGGCTCTATATTGGATCCACTACTGTTCTAAATTTTTGTAAATGATTTCCTGAGCAGTGTTTAATTCAGACATTTTCTTTCGCTGACGATACCAGCTTACTAATTAGTGGTAAGAACATTGAAAGTTTAGGTATTAATTTTTTTTTTTTATATACAAATCATGAACATAAGGATAATGCCAAATTTCTTAGTACACCAATCTTACTTAGGCATGGTATATATGGTTTAAAAATGTAGAAAATTAAATGCCATCCTTAAACAACAGAAATACGTACTTATAAAGGTTAATGATTAAATCCAACATAAGTGAAAAAGTAAAACCTTTTTTCATGAAATAAAAAATAATTACCATGATTAATCTATGTATAATGAAATTAATAATTTACATTACAAAAAAATGTAGAATCTACAAATGTGTAAGTAACATTCACGATCAATATACTAGATGCAAGAACAATCTGGATGTTCCTTTTTTGTACATTGTCAAAGACAAATAGGAGTTTATATGTTTTTGGACTCATGTTATACAACAAGTTGCCAAAGGAATTACGAGAGGTGCACGTAAGTGTTATTAAGATGAAATTAGAAACAGTGTTGCTCATTAATTCATATTAACATAAATGATTTTGTCAATTGCAAACGTAACTCTGTGTATATATAATATTTGAGATTTTAATTACATTTTAACTTTATTATTTACTTGACTTGGTCTGTTATAGTCTATTACACGTATGAGTGTTTAATGGCTTAGATACTTTACTTTTAAATATTTTGATGGCAGGTTTCCACGTTTCACTGAATTGAGGGCTTTTCTCCGTGTTCATAGTATAGCTGTTACAACTGTTTCGAACACATTTTACTTATCTGTAAAAAGTCTGAGTACAGAAATGTGAACACTAACTTCATTATTAGGTATATTTACCCAGAAATCATCAGTCGGAATCAGCTGATGATGATTCCCATTGAAATGATCATTTCTGGGTAAATATACCTAATAGTGAAGTTAGTGTGCATATTTTCGTTACAGATGTTAACACTTCACCGTGCTATTTCTAGTAATATTAATAACGACCTTTTACTTACTTGGTCATTAAGAAAAAAAAAAAGCAATTCGTCTATCACATGCAAAACAGAGCCCTCACCTACACAGGACTTACTAATCATGTCCAACAAGAGCAAATTCAGTTATTTTAAACCCACATGCCACCGTATCAAAGCACGAAAGTGTAATAATATTTATGATCTGTGATCTATGCATCTATGCATCCGTATAATTCGTTTTTCTTTAAAAATAATACATTTGGGACTTTTTTTACTCCTATAAAATTTGATTTCTTAAACTTTATCTACTTTCAAATAGGGCTGTTGAATTCGATAAAACGCTATGTGTGACGATTAAGAACATACGTCACAGTGACTCAAATTAGTCAAACACGTAATGCGACATAAATTTAACTACTATTATACCATTGAAGTCTGCACAGCATAAAGTATCGCGACGCGCAAATTCTAGAGGAGACGCGCAGAGAGAAATAGCAATCTGTCCTGCGACGTCAAAACAAGAAAACACCGGCAAAGGTAACGAACCGAGAATTTACTATTGAAAGAATCTTCCAAGGAAACACAAGAAAAAGACAAATGTTAGAAACTTTGTATGGAGCTTCAACAGGAGTGGAAAATGCTATCTTATGTTATCTTCTTCTTTCAATACAAGTACAGTTGTGCGGAAATGCAAACTTGAGACTTCTTAATTCTAAAAAAAAAATATATATCATTGCTATTATTCCGCTATATTCTTCATATTAGAACGCGCTATCAAATATCATATAAAAAACAATAAACGGATAAATATTTTGTATATTGTTCATAATAATTGTTATTATTTTTGGGCCTGTACTACCATTGCCGTGACTTCCTGATACTGGAAGATACCTTGTAATACCACCGCCGAACTGCTATCGGAAATAATGTAGTAGAATTTTGTAAAAAGGAGAATAGCTCGTTGAGAGAAGAAGAGTCTTTCTTTTAATTCGAGCGGCCTCCGCTCGACACCTCGATCGTAATGTATTTGGGCAATTAAATTACATAAGAACATAGGCCTATAGTTTAGTGCATTAATGAATTTGTGCAATTCTACTTCATTCATGGGGCCAAAACGGCATCACGGTGTAATTTAATCTTCCAGCATCAATTCTGAAATTAAAATGGATACAAAGCTCCAATGTGCTGCCATCTTCTTTCTACCAAAGTCCCCTCTAACTGGCAATTGGTAGTTTATCAGTCACTCAATCTACGCAATATTGCCTACGTTACAACTCAGGCAGTCTACATTTTTAAGAATTTTAAGATCATTTTAAAATAATTTTATGAGATTTTAACAGTAATTTAGTCTAACTTGCTGATTGTATACAGTTTATATTCTGACTAGTATCTTATCTGACTTGTAATATAATATTATAACAAGGTATGTTTTAAACTCCGTGGTGTTACCTCCCTGAAGAGAGTAGGCCTACCACCCGATCATAGGCAGATGTCAGGATTAGGGGGACATGTGGTCAGCAAGCCGATACCCACAACCGATAACGGTGGTTTACATGACCGGTTCAGCAAGTAGCTCCTCAAGCTAGAAGCTAGCAAAAGAAGGTAAAACGAGAGGAAGAAAGAGAAAGAATGAAGATGATTGTTATAAAATTGCGAACCTGGAACGCATTAATTTAAGTTAGAAAATTATTGATTTTTTTAAAGCAAATGTCTCACTGCTAAATTTTCATATACTTTTGTACTCTCATTTCACAATGTATTAGAGATTGAGTACTTACACCATTTAACATGTGGTATTAAAGAGCCGGTTCCGGTCAAGAAAACCACCATTAACGGCCGTGGGTGTCGGCATGCTGACCACATGCCCCCCCAATCCTGCCATCTGCCTACGGGAGATGACGCAGCGGTCGGGTGGTAGGCCAAGTCCATCCAGGGATGTAGCGCCACGGAGTTTAGTTTAGTTTTTTATTAAAGAGCCGGTAGCATATTTAGTTTGATACATTTATTGTAAAATATATTTTTATGTTGTATATCTCACACTATTTTTTGTGTGCCGGTTTTTATTTATGTGTTACATATTTTGAATTAATCCAATTAAGATTGATTCATAATTCTGCTACAAAAGTTATTTCAGTATGTAGGGGATACACGTGGAGAGTTTTAACTCTCAGTTTAAAGTGTTTTCGGAGATCAGGGTAAACAAACTTAAGGATTTTTTACATATTTTTCTTTCTTTCTTTCTTTCTTTCTTATATTAAAAAAAATATATATTAACTAATAACACCACTATACTAACGAACGAGCAATGTAATTTTGAAGGTATCTAGATTTAAATATACAATTTTGAAATCAATAACCTCCATATCCACAGCTAAGGCTCAGGGGCCCGGGTTCGATTCCTGGTCGGGACAAGTTACCTAGGTGGGATTTTTTCCGGGGTTTTCCCTCATCTGTGAGACAACTGTCAGGTAACTTTCGGACCTTGTGGTCCCTGGATATCATCTGGCCGTCATTATCATCTTCATCCCATTCTCGCCTTGTTCGGAGTGAGTGAGTGTGTGTGTGGTGTGTCTCGTCCTATGTGTTCCTGTTGTCTCGGAAATGGCCCCGGCATTGGGCTGATCACTCATCCGGGGAGGCCCTCCATGTCCTTGTCTGGTCAAAAAAAAGTATTTCTGTCTGTGTTGTGATCCATAGTTCATTCCTCTCCCAACAGGTCGCGGCCCGGTAAGGCCTATAAGGGAGAGGTAAAACTACGAGAGAGAGAAAAAATATCCTTAATAGTGTTTTACTAATATCCATTTAAAGTAAATATTCTCCAGAAACGGAATTGCCTGAATACCCTTTTCCCTTAAGAAAATTCACTACTTACTATTATGGACTCCAAAATCGCAATCCTGCAACCTGGAAATCATTGGCTAAACCACTACACCTCTCTAATTGCGCAAAGTGGGCTATAAAGTTTTTAATGCAGCAGTTTCATATTTATTGGCTACATAATTCAGTTTGCGTAGAGTGTTGTCGTGGTCACGTGGTGCATTATAACACGATTTCAGGCTGATACTAATGTGTATGAATTGGCCTAGTCAACATGTACATCCACTTAAATAACTGCCGTACAAGCCACATTACATAGCTGTCTAGCACTCATTAAGCAATGGTAATGCCGCTGCTATTTATGTGCATAGCTACACATTAACTAATCGCTGGTGGTTCATTTCGTTCAACCATCTAGTCGTGGGAAACTCACTGTCTCTTTGAATTTTAATCCTTTATTCGACAGGTTGCATGGGAGGCATAAAAACATGTCCTCTGATGGCGAATAACTTATTCAGGACGATTTTTCTAAGCAGTGCTTGGCCAATTGTGCTCTAGGCACATTCCAATATTTCATTTCCTTAATGTACAAGGTGCGGCAGAGGAAACGGACGTTTTTCAAATAACCATAACTCGGAAGATTTTCAAGTTAAACAAAATTTAATTACACAGAAATGAAGCTTGTAAAATGCAGTTTCTGTTGACTATTTCAGAATTACCTCCGAAAAATAAATGCCGTCAAGTGACGCAACAATGAAATTATCTACCATGCAATTTCATTAATAATAAAATCAGGAAAACTGATATAACAAAGTGCCAGAATACTTTTGTTTAATCAGTGATAATTGCAGTTATGATATGCAGAAAATAAGTTATTTTTGTAATCGATTTCAGAGTTAAGCTCCAAGTCGATTTATTAAGCAGGGTCTAGTTTGATTATCATATGTGAAGGAATATATGGGTAGTGTTATTTATCAAAGCTAACTGTATTGCAACTTGCAAAGGCGTATATGAACACTGTAAAACAATATGTTGTCGTGGGAACTAATTTGCATTTGATAACTTCTGTATAATATATTATCATAAAATATGTACTAAACTGGCCATTACTCCGGTACCAGTCAACCAATTTGATCCAATATGAGCAGGCTTCTTCCCATGGACGTTATAAATGCGTATACCAAATTTTTGAAAACCCGAAAAAGTGTATATTTGAGTTATCGCGCGTACACACGGACAGACAGACGGACAAACATTTTTCCGTCCTCCACACAATTTCATAAAGTATAATTCTGGAACTTAATAAAAATGACTGCCTGTGAGGACTAGCCTTGTTGACGGGCTTTGCAAGTCTGGGTCCGATTCCCGGTAGGGTAGGTCTGGTATCGAACACGAAACCTTCAGCACAGAAAGTAAGCGCTATACTGAGGGCGTTACCCAGGCCCACTAGGCCTACTGGATCTCTCTCTCTCTCTCTCTCTCTTTCTCTCTCTCTCTCTCTCTCTCTCATCCTATGCCCCCATGTTGGGGCGAAGGACCTCCAAGTGGAGGTTTCTGTTTACCTATGTGAATTTTGTTACGCTTATTTTCCTGAGAGGGCATCGCCCCTTAACCCCCTCCGGAAACTAAGGTATTACTTGGACGTGAAAGGGCCGAGAAATTTTGTCCAGAGGCTCTAATTTAGGCTTGGACTTCTTTTACGTGCCGTAAATCTACGACACGGGCCCCCCAACCTAAAGTCCAGACCTACTGCATACTTCAGAACAAATTGGTGCCTTCTATCACTGGGAATGCCTACATAGTAACCAGAAGAAATCGAGCGTTCTCTATCAACCAGTCTAAAATAAATTTTTGGATCTGACAGAAAGTCAATGATTAAAAATAATTCAATACCTTAAAATTATTCTTGATTCACAATAATATGAAATAACATACTGGTAATGAACTGTTTCAAGATTGGTTTAAAATGTTTACTCATTATGATGAATGATTGAGTGAGACGCATGATTGAACCTCCGCCGGAAGGAAATGAAGAACAACTGACAGGCTTTGACCCATCTTGCTCCTTTTCGGTATGGAATTATTGTGAATCAAGAATAATTTTAAGGCATTGCATTATTTTTAATTATTGACTTTCTGCCAGATCCAAAATTAATTTTAGACCGGATGATAGAGCCAGCTCAATTTCTTCTGGTTACTGTGTAGGCATTCGTAGTAATAGAAGGCTCCTACTTGCTCTGAAGTATGCTGGATATCCAACCAATATGTAACAAAAACTATTTGAACTTTCAGTAATTTACCTTCATTTTATAGATGTGCAGTCACTATTAAACTTCCAACCCTCGTATATTACACTTCACTACGGTTTATTACTTCTTTCCTTAGGGTTTTCCATTGAATTCTGTCCTTGGCGATATCTCCAGTCAACGCCGGCTGCTGTCTGGAACTCATCTGCCCATCTGCGCTTAAGACGGCCTTTTCTCTTTTACCAGTTCGGATGACCTATTTTCATATAGGTATGAAATCCCCATTTTCTTTACTAAAATATTTTAGGCGACACTGCTAAATAGCATAATTAGTAAATTCGATATAATTTTGCATTCACAATATACTAGCACTCTTTGATACATATAGAACTCGTTTTGAGTTACTAATTCCTAGTGTAGTCTTTGATAATGGTTTTGAGACGGTCGCTACTTCATATTTTGACTTCGATATACCAATTCCCAGATTGAAGGCAGTTTCAAATTGATCACTGACAACTTGGAAAGAATACTAAAATACACTTGACACACCCGTCCCAAAATTTTAACATCAAAAGGGTGGTTTCTGTGGATGTTCGTTTGTCATGGACATGTGGCCTTTTCAAACTATGAAGATAAAAAATAAAATATGAAAAAGTGGTCATTTCTCAAAATTAATGCACAATTACATAATGAGTGCTTTATCCAATTATAAGTGTACAAAATGTAGATAAAAGTGGAAACGTGCGTTTTATTTTCCTTTTAGGCTTTACAGATCTTACATAATCTTACATAGTCTTCAGATGTAGTTCGCCACTTCAAAATCAACTGGTAGAAATTCTTTGCCTCTGCTTAAATATTTCTGAACCCTTCTAGTCTGCAATCGGGATTTGTGTCACGTTATCCTCTTATTTGCATTAAAAAAATGATTTTGATACGTCGTCTCTGTTCTACTATCAAACCGACGGTAGTGATACGTTGTCTCTAATGTACCATCAATCGGTGTTTGTGACACCTTGTCTTTTTGTTTGTATTAAATTAATGTTTTTTTTATTCGTCGTCTCTGTTTTACTATCAAACCTACGGTAGTGATACGTTGTCTCTATTGAACCAGCAATCGATGTTTGTGACAATATTTTTTCTTCTTGTTTGCATTAATCATTGATTCTTATTCGTCGTCTCTGTTTTACTATCAAACCGACGGTAGTGATACGTTGTCTCTAATGTACCAGCAATCGGTGTTTGTGACACCTTGTCTTCTTGTTTGCAATAAATTTATGTTTTTTTTATTCGTCGTCTCTGTTTTACTATCAAACCTACGGTAGTGATACGTTGTCTCTATTGAACCAGCATCGGTGTTTTTGACACCTTGTCTTCTTGATTGTATTAAATTATTTTTTTTTTATTCGTCGTCTCTGTTTTACTATCAAACCGACGGTAGTGATACGTTGTCTCTATTGAAACAGCAATCAGTGTTTGTGACACCTTGTCTTCTTGATTGTATTAAATTAATGTTTTTTATTCGTCGTCTCTTTTTTACTATCAAACCGACGGTAGTGATACGTTGTCTCTATTGAACCAGCAATCGGTGTTTGTGACACCTTGTCTTCTTGTTTGCATTAAATTAATGTTTTTTATTCGTCGTCTCTGTTTTACTATCAAACCGACGGTAGAGATACGTTGTCTCTATTGAACCAGAAATCGGTGTTTGTGATACCTTGTCTTCTTGTTTGCAATAAATTTATGTTTTTTTATTCGTCGTCTCTTTTTTACTATCAAACCGACGGTAGTGATACGTTGTCTCTATTGAACCAGCAATCGGTGTTTTTGATACCTTGTCTTCTTGTATGTATTAAATTAATGTTTTTTTATTCGTCGTCTCTGTTTTACTTTCAAACCGACGATAGTGATACATTGTCTCTATTGAACCAGCCATCGATGTTTGTGACAATATCTTTTCTTCTTGTTTGCATTAATCATTGATTCTTATTCGTCGTCTCTCATTTACTATCAAACCGACGGTAGTGATACGTTGTCTCTAGTGTACCATCAATCGGTGTTTGTGACACCTTGTCTTCTTGTTTGCATTAAATTATTGTTTTTTTTTATTCGTCGTCTCTGTTTTACAATCAAACCGACGGTAGTGATACGTTGTGTCTATTGAAACAGCAATCAGTGTTTTTGACACCTTGTCTTCTTGTTTGTATTAAATTAATGTTTTTTATTCGTCGTCTCTTTTTTACTATCAAACCGACGGTAGTGATACGTTGTCTCTATTGAACCAGCAATCGGTGTTTTTGAAAACTTGTCTTCTTGTTTGTATTGAATTAATGTTTTTTTATTCGTCGTCTCTGTTTTACTATCAAACCGACGGTAGTGATACGTTGTCTCTATTGTACCAGAAATCGATGTTTGTGACACCTGTTCTTCTTGTTTGCATTAATCATTGTTTTTTATTCGTCGTCTCTGTTTTACTATCAAACCGACGGTAGTGATACGTTGTCTCTAATGTACCAGCAATCGGTGTTTGTGTCACCTTGTCTTTTTGTTTGCATTAAATCAATGTTTTTTATTCGTCGTCTCCGTTTTACTATCAAACCGACGGTAGTGATACGTTGTCTCTAATGAACCGACAATCGGTGTTTGCGACACCTTTTCTTCTTGTTTGCATTAATCATTGTTTTTTATTCGTCGTCTCTGTTTTACTATCAAACCGACGGTAGTGATACGTTGTCTCTATTGAACCAGCAATTGGTGTTTGTGATACCTTGTCTTCTTGTTTGCAATAAATTTATGTTATTTTATTCGTCGTCTCTGTTTTACTATCAAACCGACGGTAGTGATACGTTGTCTCTAATGAACCATCAATCGGTGTTTGTGACACCTTGTCTTCTTGTTTGCAATAAATTTGTTTTTTTATTCGTCGTCTCTGTTTTACTATCAAACCAACGGTAGTGATACGTTGTCTCTATTGAACCAGCAATTGGTGTTTGTGATACCTTGTCTTCTTGTTTGCAATAAATTTATGTTATTTTATTCGTCGTCTCTGTTTTACTATCAAACCGACGGTAGTGATACGTTGTCTCTATTGAACCAGCAATCGATGTTTGTGGCACCTTTTCTTCTTGTTTGCATTAATCATTGTTTTTTATTCGTCGTCTCTGTTTTACTATCAAACCGACGGTAGTGATACGTTGTCTTAAAGTACCATCAATCGATGTTTGTGACACCTTTTCTTCTTGTTTGCATTAATCATTGTTTTTTATTCGTCGTCTCTGTTTTACTATCAAACCGACGGTAGTGATACGTTGTCTCTATTGTACCAGCAATCGGTATTTGTGACACCTTGTCTTCTTGTTTGCATTAAATCAATGTTTTTTTATCGTCGTCTCTGTTTTACTATCAAACCGACGGTAGTGATACGTTGTCTCTATTGAACCAGAAATCGATGTTTGTGACACCTTTTCTTCTTGTTTGCATTAATCATTGTTTTTTATTCGTCGTCTCTGTTTTACTATCAAACCGACGGTAGTGATACGTTGTCTCTAATGCACCAGCAATCGGTGTTTGTGACACCTTGTCTTTTTGTTTGCATTAAATCAATGTTTTTTATTCGTCGTCTCCGTTTTACTATCAAACCGACGGTAGTGATACGTTGTCTCTAATGAACCGTCAATCGGTGTTTGCGACACCTTTTCTTCTTGTTTTGTGACGGGCTTTTCTTACTTTATGCTATAAGTTCCTTAACTTCTTGGATTAAACCTTCGCCGAAATTCTTCGCCAAAATCTGTGACGACTAATATGTGATTATTCTCAATCGTAGTATATAAGTTTACTGAACTCCTACAAAACAAGGTCACTCATACACCTGTCATGTCATCACAACACTGCCTGCCTAGTCCACATTCCAACGTTCAGTACAACTACCTTTGACACCGGGTGATTGCAAACTTCCTACTCTCAGTCTACTTTCTCTCTCTTTTAACAATTTACCCAGTCTTGATAATATTGATGAAAATTTATATTAACGGGCGCCATCATCAATACGCTTCCTCTTTTCTTTTTGTATGAATCAGCCCAGACACAAATTAAATTATAGATACACAGGCTATGTACCTACATGCCCCTCGACTAGCTTTTAAGTTAACAGTGGAGACGGGAGTTGGGTTCGGATTTACCTTTCGTGTTTTTTTTTTTTTTTATTCTCTCTGCTTCTTCTTTTTCTCCTTTTTCAATACTCACTACCAAAGTATGTAACTTAGCACAAAAAAAAATCAACGATTCTCAAACCATTACAAGGATAAGGGTCAAAAATCTGAACTTCACGTTAATTTACTTTGCATAACAATAACCATAATTTATTTAATATATTTTTTTTTCTTTTTTTTCAACAATAACAATCTTATATACAATAAATTACATTTACACTACATTAACCATTCAACACTTTTATTGGTAGGATAATATTTGATTATTCAAGGTTAGTATACCCAATTTTAACTATATAAGTACGTTCTCTGTTCAACAATAACAAATCCTTAATTAATTACTTTAATTTTCTTTCTTTGTTTTTCAGGTATCTACTAGAACGTCTTGTATTGTTCTTCTAATTTACTACTGACTTGTGTAGTCATTTACATTTGCAACTTCAGGATAGTTCAATATATATATTATACCCCTTTTTTTTTTTTCTGAATAAATAAAGGTTTTCAATTCATAATCCAGTCCTTAACTCTACAAATTACACTCAATAATCCCACCTATGTCTCCTATATTAGTCTATTTGTCAGCTTAGTCCATGAAGAATTGTATTTAAAGATAGATAGGAAAGACAGTCTCATGAAGAAAGAAATAGAAGTTTAGGCCTATACCTACAGAGTGACTGTGGTGATAGACCACCGATACAGGAGCGACGTCTAGATCTTGAGTTACAAACAATCTGACTCCTCTCCTGCAACCGGGAAAATATTAATGGGCCGCAAACAAAATAAAATTTTGTAAATCGATGTCAGAGGTCCCTGACACTCTCTCCTAGAGGCACGTGGGGCCGTTGTTCGCCTCCAACATCGATGGCTTTCACAATCTCTCATAAATTTCTTTTCTTTATATGTTACTAGTATAGGCCTTGCCTACTACCAGATTTTATTTGTTTGATTCGGGATACTTCCGGCGTTCCCTCACCTCACCCTTACAATCTCTAGTACTTGTTCATAAACTACTTATCAGTACACTACTCGTAATTACCTTTTCTCCTCTTTCTGACCTAACCAATTATTTGTTATTATCTTTCAACTCACTCACCTCGTTCTAACCTGACCAGTCATCAGCTATTATCTTTTAACCCCTTTCTTTCTTTAAGTAGAGTTCCCTTCAGCTTATACCATTGATTTAATTCACTTGGTGGTTATTCTAGTTTTCCTACTTCTTAAGTTACTACTCTTCAGCATGGGCACCCAATCTTCTTTTGTCTCTAAATTCCCTAGAATTCTAACTGAAACTAATTCACGCCCAGATTAGTAAGCTTCTCTATAACCCCTTTAGTGACTTCTACTTCTACCCTAACATGTAAATCTTCCAATGGTACACACCTAATGCACTACCACTCGTAGGCCTTCTTTTGCCCTTCAATCTTTCCACTTCTTATCCCCCCTCTACCATATTCCATATACCTTCGCTTGTAGATAAATCTCTATAAAAAACATAACTTAACATTACAGGCCAGCATGAAATCTATTTATAGATAGTCACCCGTCACCTGAACGAAACCCAAGAGGGAGAGGCCCTCGTAAGAAGTACTAAGCATGCCCCTTAATTACTTTTCTTCCTTACTCCCCTCGCGTCCTGTCTCAAAAATAACAAAGTTTCTATGAGCATCACCAATTGCTCCTAGCTATGTATTCATTCGTGGAACAATCACCCAAAAAAACCTAAAGTGAAGAGATTTAACTTTGGCATTCAGTTGTTAGGCTCTTGACTGCTCTTTTATAATTAATTTAGACCAGAAATAGAAAATAGTTGGATTACTGGATTTCATCACTTTACTTCTAGAATTCTCACTTCTATGTTTCTATTCTATTCTATTATTCCATACGGTGTCTAATCGCTATACATGACTTAGAAACCATCCTTACAAAAAAAAATGGGATATCTCAATTTTCTCACTCCCCAAACAATAAGAAAAAGTCTAGATGACTATACTCAACCAGTGATGTCCAACTTATCCTCCGATCCTGAGTTGTCTTCCATTACTTCCTGATGTCCATATCTGCTCTTATTCAGAGCGAGCAGTCACGACTCACTCTCACAGCTGATGTTCGCTGTAGCGGTGTCTCGTACTGGCCGACTTGGTGTATTCTTCTGATTAATGACTATCTCCATATAGTCGTGTCAAGGAAGTCCGCAACCAGAATTTCCTTTAGATGAAAGTCTGACACACCATTATGCCAGAACGCCTCTACCGCTGTCACACATCCCAGTCTCGTCTTCTCCCTTCTGCCTTTTCAACTTCTCTCTTTCGTGGTCAGGCACGTACTACTAACCGTCTTTCAGGTTCCGCACGTCTCCCTCGTCGATTCACTGTCGACGCATGCGCACCTCTCCTTTTCTGTAATTCAAATAAAATTCAGGGCAGTATCGATAATCATGAAAATGTTCAATATCGATTAGTTGCGGTCCCCCAACCCTTCCTTTGTTTAGGAATGGTCTCCTATCGTTGATTATGCACGTCGCTATTTGCGTCGTTACATTCTTCCCGCACTCACCATAAAAAAAAATAATGTTGACACAGGTCACATTCTTTTTTTTTTTTTTGTGCGTGTCTCTTTTACCAGCCTTAAAGAATGTTTATCCAGGAACAAAGGGTTTCAAGTCTTTGACGTGCCACTTCCCCAACTTTTTACCAAAACGGTTTGTCAGTTCGTAGCTATTTTCACTGAACTTTTTCTTTATAATATAGGGCCCGACAAACTTTGCACTTAAACCTGCTGTATAAGCTTGTGAGGCATCACTTAATTTAAAGTTTCTTCTTAACACTAGATCTCCTGGACGAAATCTCACCTCTCTCCTCCGAAGATTATAATAATGACTCGAATTCTTATAGGCGGTTTCTAAGTTATGTCTAACCATTAAACGTACCGTTTTCAATTTATTGAGTCTCTCCACCCAAATTTTTGGAATTTCTTTATAAATCGGTTGGTTTTCCACCTTTTCAATCCTACTGATAATTTCAGGCTCCTTCCCATAATTTAGCATATAAGGAGTGCATCCAGTGGAACTATGCTTAGCCGTATTTATAGCAAAATTAAATTCTCTCAAATACATATCCCAAACTGTCTGATCCTTTTGAATATAACTAGAAATCATTGTTTTCAATACTCTATTGACTCTTTCTACTGGATTTCCTTGTGGCGAATATACAGGTAAATAACAAGGAGTTATATTAAAAGCTTTAGCTATCTCTCGCATTAATTTACTAGTGTATTGCGGTCCATTATCCATCAGCAAATATCCCGGAATTCCCCATTTAAGGATAATCAATTCATAAAATGCTTCCGTAACTGCTCTACTGGTTGCTTTCCTTAACGCTTTACATTCTACATACTTGGTAAAGGTGTCCTGAAATACTACAATGTATCGGTTCCCTTTTTTGGAACGTGGGTAAGGTCCCAACAAATCTGTAGCTACAGTCATCCAAGGTTTCTCTTTCTGGTAAAAATGCATTGGTCCTGCTTGAGCCGTCTGTAACACTTTCTGTCTCTGACATATTTCACAAGCAGTAACATATTTAGCAACATCTCTAAACATTCCCGGCCAATAATACTTGTTTGCTATTCTAAAGAAAGTTTTAGCTATCCCCATATGTCCTGCAGTCGGTGCATCATGACATTCCTGTAATACTTTAATCCTATAATCTTGCGGAATAACTAATTTCCACCTATTCACTGTTCCCTCTAAAGTTTGTTCTAACTGATCTAATCTTAAATGGTACAACTTCTCATCTACGACCTTCCAATCTGGCCAAAATTTAGGTTTACTCTGTACTTGTGCTTTCCGCTTAATATACCAAGCATCTTGTATATTTTCCCATTCCACTACTTCAGAGTTATTAGTTAACAAAAGGCAAAATTCTTCCTCTACCGTTTTCTCTTGAACTTTCCCTTCGTGTATTCTAGATAAAGCATCCGGAACTTTTTGTAATCTACCAGGCCTATGTATTACTTCAAAATCATACTCCTGGAGCAATAAACTCCACCTAGCTAATCGTCCGGTCGGATTCTGTAATGTATTTAACCATTTCAGAGCAAAGTGATCAGTATATACTTTAAAATGATAACCTTCCAAATAAGGACGAAACTTTTGAACTGCCCACAATATAGCTAACAATTCTTTCTCGACTATTGCCCACTTTTGCTCACCTACTGTTAAAGTTCTACTAGCATAAGCTATTACTTTTTCCTCTCCTTCCTCTCCTGTCTGAATTAATGCTGCTCCTAATCCTGAAAAACTAGCGTCGGTCTGTAGCACTAGGGGTTTAGTATAATCTGGACAAGTTAATATAGGGCTACTAGATAATTTCGATTTTAATTCATCAAAAGATTCCTGACATTCCTTAGTCCAACGCCATTTCTGATTCTTTTTCAGAAGTGCAGTGAGGGGCTTTACAACTTCAGAAAAAAATGGAATGAATCGTCGGTACCAAGAAGCCAATCCTAAAAATGCTCGTACTTCCTTGACTTTTGTAGGGGCTGGATACTCAAGGATACACGAGATTTTATCTGAATCTACAGCAATTCCTAATGGAGTAATGATATGACCCAAATATTTTAATTCACTTCTACAAAATTTTGATTTTTCCCTATTAATTTTCAGGTTAGCTTTTCTTAATTTCTCTAAAACTTTTTCTAACAAGGACAAATGTTCTTCAAACGTCTCGCTAATAAGTACTATGTCATCCAAATAACAAAAGCATTTCTCTCCTATCTCTTCTCTTAATATAGTATCAACTAATCTTTGAAACGAGGCTGGTGCGTTATGGATTCCAAAAGGCATAACTCGAAACTGATACAATCCTCTACCAGGTACGGTAAATGCTGTTTTTTCTTTACTTGCTTCATCTAATGGAACTTGCCAATACCCATTTTTCAAATCTATTGTACTGATATACCTAGCATGTCGTAATTTACTCAAAACATGTTCAATGTATGGCAAAGGATAACTATCTCTTTTAGTACAATTGTTTACTTTTCTGAAATCTACGCAGAACCTCCATGTTCTATCTGGTTTCTTTACCATAACTACCGGAGACGACCAAGGTGAATTTGAAGGCTCTATAACTTTTTCCAATAACATTTTATCTATTTCCGCGTGTATAACTTTTTCCAAAATGGGTGATACTGGATAATATCTTTGTTTTATAGGTTTTGCATCGCCTGTATCAATAACATGAGAAATCAAATCTGTAAGTCCAGTACACTGATCAAATTTCTGTAACTGATTTTCCAAAAACACATTCAATCTGTCCCTTTCCTGAGGTGTAGGTAAGGTAAGAATATTATGTAGTTGATCTTCTTCTTTCAAATCTATAGCCTTAACAAATTGAAAAATTTTTGCTGGTTCATCCTTAAAATACCAAGTCCCATCTTGCAAATCTACTACTAACCCAATCTGTTTCAAAACGTCCATGCCCAGAATCATATCTACTGCTAAATTTGGCATAATTTTACATTTTATCGGAAAAATCCTGTCCTGCAATTTCATCTCAAAAGTTCTCTCTCCTGTTATAGAACTATAAGTTTTATCTGCTAGTTGCACCACCCTAACTTCAGATTCTTCTACTGCTAAATCTAACATTTTACATAAAAAGTCACCCTTCTCTCCCACATAAGTTTTATCTGAACCGGAATCTATTAAAGCAATAAATGTAATATCCTCCAGCAAAATTTCAACAAAACATCTATCTCCATTAACTAAATCTGTAGGATTTATATTTAACCTCACACAAGCCTGATTTTTAGTTAATTGTCATAAGGGATTTGTAGGCCTAACTTTTCTTTCTTGGGGCATCCTACAATCAATAGACCTATGTCCAAGCTTATTACAATTATAACATTTAATCGTAGTGCGTGGAGTAACTCTACGAGGTGCCTTACACTCGAACTGCCTATGTCCTGTTTTATCACAATTCCAACATCGCTGGTTATTTGAAAAACGTAAAGTGGTGTTTTTACCATTATCCCTCGACTCATCCTGTCTCTCTTTATTTTCTATTACTTTAACCATTCTAGAATCATTTACAGGACTTGAATTCCGTTCCTTATCCCACGTCTTTGCAGAAAAACTAACATTGGGTTTCTTTTGTAACTCGGACGATGGAAGTTCCTGTTTTCCCTGAATTCCTAGCGCTGTATGAACTGAAGGTATAACAACTTGTCTCTGAGGTTTATAAGCCGTTTCTTTAATTGTAGCTCTAACCTGCGTTGGAGGAGGAATATATCTCTCAGAATTTAACAATATTTGTTCATACTGTCTACCTACTCGTATTAAATCTGTTATAGTTTGAATCTCTGCAGGTCTAATATACAATTTTACGTCAGGACGCAAATTTTTAATAACATTCTTCATCATTTGTTGAGGACTCATTGGAGTACTCAGCCTCCTCATTAACGTTTGAATAGCATTGACATAATCAAAAATCGATTCTTTGGGACCTTGCGTTCTCTGTCTAATCTCATCCAAAAGCGAGTCTTCCTCATCAATAGGCAAGTAATATTCTCTAAATTCTTTCAAAAAAGCTTCCCATGTAGGCCAATCTGTTAATCTGTTCCTGTACCAAAGCAAAGCTGAATCTTGTAAAATTTCGGGTAATACTGACAATAACTCTACACCCTGTAACTTAGAACTTTGTTTTAAATCTTCCAATCTCTCCAAAAATAAGTAAATACTATCCCCAGGTTTGAATTTAATGTTCCATTTACGAACCAGATCCAAAGTATTTGGTTTATGCGGCTCTAACTGAATTGTAAACGATGGTACTACTGGTACAACTTCTTCTGAATCAGCTACCGCCATGGCCTTCCTACGCATTAACTTAACCCATGTATACACTACATCTCCATATGAACCTTGTGGAATCGTTATATTATGTTCAACCAAATCTTCTTCCAAAACTTCCTGACTCAGAGCAAAAGCCGTAATTAACACTTGAAATGACTGAGGGTTCTTACGGGCATAATCTAACAAGCGTTGTCTTAACTCATCCCTTGTACCTGTGGTCGGTAACTTTACTCTATCACATTCTGCTTCTAAATCCGCCTTCCTCAACTTCCTAATAACTTGGGTTAGCTCAGCTGCTCTTATTTGTGCATACGGATCAACATAAGTAGCCATATTTATATATTAACAATACCACTGAAAAAAAAGATTAGAACACAATAGTTCAGTCGTCTGTCTTAGTCATCTATAGAAGTCCTTACTTTGTCAATAGTCATTATTCTTTTCCCAAAAATATGTTACTATTATTTTTTTTTTTTTTTGAAAATAAATTTCAGTTATACTAACCTAACTCCCAAAATTCTTTTAACCCTATCTCGCCTCACGTTAGGATATCAAACTATCACGGCCTCACGCTATGGGCTATCATAATATGGAACTTCAACTGAATAAAGGTTTCTTTTTTTTTTTTTTTTTTTTTTTTTTTTCACTTAACAATTTTAACTAAATTAAGTTGCAACAATTAGCAATACTGTTTTGTTTTAACACTACTCAGCCCCACGATATGGGTCAAAATTACTATCAAAATTATCCTACTATGAAACTATCACAGCCTCACGCTATGGGCTCCAAAATATATGATGACTCGTATTTCAAGTTTCCAATTCTAACTGATTAATGTTTATTTTCTTTTCTTATATCAAGCCCCACGTTATGGGCGACCAAACTTTGTGAAGAGCTTTTCTTACTTTATGCTATAAGTTCCTTAACTTCTTGGATTAAACCTTCGCCGAAATTCTTCGCCAAAATCTGTGACGACTAATATGTGATTATTCTCAATCGTAGTATATAAGTTTACTGAACTCCTACAAAACAAGGTCACTCATACACCTGTCATGTCATCACAACACTGCCTGCCTAGTCCACATTCCAACGTTCAGTACAACTACCTTTGACACCGGGTGATTGCAAACTTCCTACTCTCAGTCTACTTTCTCTCTCTTTTAACAATTTACCCAGTCTTGATAATATTGATGAAAATTTATATTAACGGGCGCCATCATCAATACGCTTCCTCTTTTCTTTTTGTATGAATCAGCCCAGACACAAATTAAATTATAGATACACAGGCTATGTACCTACATGCCCCTCGACTAGCTTTTAAGTTAACAGTGGAGACGGGAGTTGGGTTCGGATTTACCTTTCGTGTTTTTTTTTTTTTTTTATTCTCTCTGCTTCTTCTTTTTCTCCTTTTTCAATACTCACTACCAAAGTATGTAACTTAGCACAAAAAAAAATCAACGATTCTCAAACCATTACAAGGATAAGGGTCAAAAATCTGAACTTCACGTTAATTTACTTTGCATAACAATAACCATAATTTATTTAATATATTTTTTTTTCTTTTTTTTCAACAATAACAATCTTATATACAATAAATTACATTTACACTACATTAACCATTCAACACTTTTATTGGTAGGATAATATTTGATTATTCAAGGTTAGTATACCCAATTTTAACTATATAAGTACGTTCTCTGTTCAACAATAACAAATCCTTAATTAATTACTTTAATTTTCTTTCTTTGTTTTTCAGGTATCTACTAGAACGTCTTGTATTGTTCTTCTAATTTACTACTGACTTGTGTAGTCATTTACATTTGCAACTTCAGGATAGTTCAATATATATATTATACCCCTTTTTTTTTTTTCTGAATAAATAAAGGTTTTCAATTCATAATCCAGTCCTTAACTCTACAAATTACACTCAATAATCCCACCTATGTCTCCTATATTAGTCTATTTGTCAGCTTAGTCCATGAAGAATTGTATTTAAAGATAGATAGGAAAGACAGTCTCATGAAGAAAGAAATAGAAGTTTAGGCCTATACCTACAGAGTGACTGTGGTGATAGACCACCGATACAGGAGCGACGTCTAGATCTTGAGTTACAAACAATCTGACTCCTCTCCTGCAACCGGGAAAATATTAATGGGCCGCAAACAAAATAAAATTTTGTAAATCGATGTCAGAGGTCCCTGACACTCTCTCCTAGAGGCACGTGGGGCCGTTGTTCGCCTCCAACATCGATGGCTTTCACAATCTCTCATAAATTTCTTTTCTTTATATGTTACTAGTATAGGCCTTGCCTACTACCAGATTTTATTTGTTTGATTCGGGATACTTCCGGCGTTCCCTCACCTCACCCTTACAATCTCTAGTACTTGTTCATAAACTACTTATCAGTACACTACTCGTAATTACCTTTTCTCCTCTTTCTGACCTAACCAATTATTTGTTATTATCTTTCAACTCACTCACCTCGTTCTAACCTGACCAGTCATCAGCTATTATCTTTTAACCCCTTTCTTTCTTTAAGTAGAGTTCCCTTCAGCTTATACCATTGATTTAATTCACTTGGTGGTTATTCTAGTTTTCCTACTTCTTAAGTTACTACTCTTCAGCATGGGCACCCAATCTTCTTTTGTCTCTAAATTCCCTAGAATTCTAACTGAAACTAATTCACGCCCAGATTAGTAAGCTTCTCTATAACCCCTTTAGTGACTTCTACTTCTACCCTAACATGTAAATCTTCCAATGGTACACACCTAATGCACTACCACTCGTAGGCCTTCTTTTGCCCTTCAATCTTTCCACTTCTTATCCCCCCTCTACCATATTCCATATACCTTCGCTTGTAGATAAATCTCTATAAAAAACATAACTTAACATTACAGGCCAGCATGAAATCTATTTATAGATAGTCACCCGTCACCTGAACGAAACCCAAGAGGGAGAGGCCCTCGTAAGAAGTACTAAGCATGCCCCTTAATTACTTTTCTTCCTTACTCCCCTCGCGTCCTGTCTCAAAAATAACAAAGTTTCTATGAGCATCACCAATTGCTCCTAGCTATGTATTCATTCGTGGAACAATCACCCAAAAAAACCTAAAGTGAAGAGATTTAACTTTGGCATTCAGTTGTTAGGCTCTTGACTGCTCTTTTATAATTAATTTAGACCAGAAATAGAAAATAGTTGGATTACTGGATTTCATCACTTTACTTCTAGAATTCTCACTTCTATGTTTCTATTCTATTCTATTATTCCATACGGTGTCTAATCGCTATACATGACTTAGAAACCATCCTTACAAAAAAAAATGGGATATCTCAATTTTCTCACTCCCCAAACAATAAGAAAAAGTCTAGATGACTATACTCAACCAGTGATGTCCAACTTATCCTCCGATCCTGAGTTGTCTTCCATTACTTCCTGATGTCCATATCTGCTCTTATTCAGAGCGAGCAGTCACGACTCACTCTCACAGCTGATGTTCGCTGTAGCGGTGTCTCGTACTGGCCGACTTGGTGTATTCTTCTGATTAATGACTATCTCCATATAGTCGTGTCAAGGAAGTCCGCAACCAGAATTTCCTTTAGATGAAAGTCTGACACACCATTATGCCAGAACGCCTCTACCGCTGTCACACATCCCAGTCTCGTCTTCTCCCTTCTGCCTTTTCAACTTCTCTCTTTCGTGGTCAGGCACGTACTACTAACCGTCTTTCAGGTTCCGCACGTCTCCCTCGTCGATTCACTGTCGACGCATGCGCACCTCTCCTTTTCTGTAATTCAAATAAAATTCAGGGCAGTATCGATAATCATGAAAATGTTCAATATCGATTAGTTGCGGTCCCCCAACCCTTCCTTTGTTTAGGAATGGTCTCCTATCGTTGATTATGCACGTCGCTATTTGCGTCGTTACAGTTTGCATTAATCATTGTTTTTTATTCGTCGTCTCTGTTTTACTATCAAACCGACGGTAGTGATACGCTGTCTCTATTGAACCAGCAATCGATGTTTGTGACACCTTTTATTCTTGTTTGCATTAATCATTGTTTTTTATTCGTCGTCTCTGTTTTACTATCAAACCGACGGTAGTGATACGTACGTGTTTGTGACACCTTGTCTTCTTGTTTGCAATAAATTTGTTTTTTTATTCGTCGTCTCTGTTTTACTATCAAACCAACGGTAGTGATACGTTGTCTCTAATGAACCATCAATCGGTGTTTGTGACACCTTGTCTTCTTGTTTGCATTAAATCAATGTTCTATATTCGTCGTCGCTGTTCTACTATCAAACCGACGGTAGTGATACGTTGTCTCTATTAATCCAGCAATCGGTGTATGTGATATATTTTCGTCTTGTTTTCATTAAATACATGCTTTTATTCGTTGCCTCTCTTCTGCTATCAAACTGACGGTAGGGATACGTTGTCTTAATGTATTATCAATCGACGTTTATGATACGTTGTCCCTCTGCTTTTTCTTGTTTTCTTGTCTTTCGAGCCTTCTTGTTTTCCCCATACTGTAAAAGTTTATTTTAAAGATATTACTGGCCAACATAACCTTCTTTTCATTTTTATCAACTGCTGTTACTAACAGATTTGTTTTTTGTGGTTTCAAATCTGAAGTAATTTTTTTTTGCAGGCTATAGTCTTTTTCTAATCGACATATATCAAAATTTCGTTGTATTTTCCTCATAGCGTATGTGGAAGGACATTTGAATCAATTCATTTAAGCGTAGCTGGGCCATATACATGCATTGCAGCCTTTATTTATTATAAGAACATAAACGGAAACACTTTGCATATCTATCTTATTACCTGTCAATCACATAATACAAAAGACTGGATTACCTAAGGACGAATTGCATGTAAAGAAGAGCATTGAGAAAAAACCGTTTTCAGATTTGAAATCACCACGTCAAAATGATTAAGAAACAGTGAGGAAAAATAAAACTGTTGGCCAGTGTATTAACTTACATAGTTTTATTTTTAATGATATCACACGTTTTGTTTGCTGCGTAATATACTTCATTTCTTAAATTTAATCAACATAAAGGCTCAACTATCTGAGTGGTCACAAATCACATATTTATTGCTCTGTACAGGGCTTACAAATTTCCCTTGGCTGATGTCAGGCAATTCAAACATTGGAAAGATGAAGTCAGACTTAAAACTTCAATACCATAGGCGGGTTATGAACCAGGATCTTCGGCACTCCAAGACGCTGCTCTTACCAAATGATTGCGAGTCAAACAACGGAAAATGATCCATTCTTATATTTTCCTTCACAATATACTATAAACTACTTCTTCTTATTTACAATATCTTTTTAATTTCCTTTTGACATCACTAACGCATTTTCAAAACCTACTGTCAATTTCCCGACAAAAAAGAACATTATATTCTTCATCTTTTAGTGTGTCTATCCCTCGCTACCCTACCTCGCTACCTCGTTACCCTGTCATATCGAAATATACCAAAATTTATAGATATATTTAGTGTTCATTTTATTAGTCATTAGTTATGTAGAATCATTATTAGTTAAATTTAATTTTGTTTTATTTTATCAGATTCTCAAATTAAATCTGTAACGTGTTCATTTTTAAATTACTAGACATTTATCAAATTTTGTACTATTTGTAATATGTATAGTCTTACTGGTGATGTGAAAGAGAACACCTTATGGCCTTACTTCGCCAGTATAAATAAATAAATAAATAAAACATGTGAGGGCTCCAATTGAAGCTGATTAATTGCCCTTGCAATTTCTGTATGGGGAAAGAATGAAGTAATGTACTCTTAAATCCTCATAGGTTGATATCATTGAGAAGTATGATTTATCAACGTTTAAATTAGGTGTGAACAGACTGATATTGCCCACTTACTGTCCAATAAATTGTTGTTAGGGGGGCTTGGATTTCATTGCCGACTGCCTATTTCAAGTTTTATTATTTTTTAATATATTTTTTATTTTATCATATTTATACAAATACACATTTATACAAGTAAAATAAAACAATTTTAAAATTTCAAAAGTAACTACAACTACTATTTAAAAAGAGGAAAAGAAATATAGGCTATATCTTCACAAGAAGTATTAACATTTAGTAATACACCCGAATGAGCAAAACTGCTCGTGCTCGGCTGCAGTTTCAAAAATATCAAAGTGAAGAAAAAGAAGAGACAAAGAAATAGAGTTATAATGTGATTAACTAAAAAAGAAAGTAAAAAAAATATTAAACATAAATACATAAAAGGAGTGAAACAAAAATTACTTAACAGCTAAAAAATTACAAAAAATTCTTTACATATCTATTAAATTTAACAGTGGAGTATGCTGAGAGAGAAGGATGTTTTCTGATAATTGAGTTATAGAAGCGTGGTCCAAAATTAATGCTATGCTTTAATCCTGCCGATGTGAGACATTTGGGTTCTAATAGGAGTAAATTAGTATTTCGTCTAGTTTTGTAGACATGATCACCGGAAGAGTATTTTATACGATGCTTGTGAAAATATTTTAATATAGAAAATTTGTAGATTTGGTCCAAACTGAAAACATTAAATTCCAAAACAATTTAATGTAACAATAAATAAAACAATAAATAACAACAAATAAATATAGTAATAAATAAAGTAATATCATAAAATTAATTTCTCGTCTGATTAGTTTGCAGTTTTTTACGTTTGTAAGTATACTGTCTGGTCGTATTTCAAGGTATAATTTTACGCTACGTTACAAAGGAAATAACAAAAATAAAACTGAAAGAGTTAACTGATTATTGAATACTGCAATAGAGGATTACTTTAAACCAAGTATTTCAGGGCAGGATAAAAGAAAATTTCACTACGGCAAGTATAATAATTAGGTGCATGTAAAACATCACTAACACCCGGAGCGTTTTCTGGTTTGCCGCAGTGATTTTTCCGATACAAATGAGAAATTCCTTTCAAGTTCTCCAATAAACATAATTAATCATTTTTATTATTACAACACTTCTGAATTATATGACCAATAACACTTTGCAAACGGTACAAAAAAGAGTCAGTTGGAGAATTTAATGTTGTACTGGAATCATGCCATTATAGCTCAGTTGGCTATGGCATTTTTCAATCTGATTCCGCCTTTCCGTACGTATCTTCTTTCCTTTTAGATTTTTATTTATCTTGGAACTCTTTCTTCGTTCATACCGCCCATATACTCTTTTCGTTTTTGTCTATTTTCAACTTTTCTCACTCTTATTGTAACTTAGCCTATATTATGACCTCAGTAAATAGGCCTATATCTTCATTTCGTATTAGAACTTCAGTTGTACAGCCTTTAACCTTTCATAGAAATCGCTCGCATTTCTGCAGCTTGTAATTTGCTTTGGCCTTTCTTTTTCATTAAACATGGTCGCTGAAATTGTTTTATAAAATTTGATTTTCATGTTTCTGCTTGTCTTATTTTGAAATGATTGAATAATAGTTTCACATATTTACAGAAATTGATTTTTCTTGATCTGTTTCTGTATAGAAACTTATGTAATATACCAAATAGTTAAAAAATCTTTCTTGTTCCAGGATTTGATTTTCGAGCCTATTAAATACTGTAAGTTATGTGGCATTACTTTAGATTCTGATGTAAAACTGTCCTCTTAATACATTTTTGCACGACTTAACTAATTAGTCGTACTTACGAATGTTGTTGCCGTGGATCGTAAGTTGACATTTCCACGCGCAATCTTGTTGCTATGTGCAGTAAGTGTTTCCGAGCGGTTATGAATTTACTTACGGCACATCATAATACAAGCCTTTATGGACAAGGTCCCCCAGGACAAATATTCGGTTCGCATAACAACAAACACATGCGAATCACTTTCTGAAATAAACATCTATCTTCAAGGATGTACATACATAATATTTTCAGGTAATATCACAATTAATATAATTAAATTGACATAAATAATCATCGTGCAAAAAAATAGCATGCAATACTCGTGCCGTAAGCGCATAACGGATCTCGGAAATTGAAAAAAACTCGGCGCAAGTTCCTCGTTCTTTCAAACTCTTTCCTCGATCCGTATGCATCGCTTACGGCACTTGTATCGCAATATACTATTAATTACTATTCTGATCTTTGAAGGTATTGTGACTTCATCAATGTCAGTAAAATATTTAAGTATTGTTTCGTATTAATCTGTATTTCTGTATTCGCTTAAACTTTCTATTTCTTTATAATCCCATATGTGTTTCATATATTTGTATTTTCTAATAGATAAATAATTAAGCATACATTTACTGATGGTCAGATAAAGGAAACACGGAGTTTCCATATTGTACTTTAGCAATTTTGGAAGTGAATCTGCACGACCCATCCACTTTTCATATATGTATTCAGGCACATTATCTACCATGAGTCTTAAAATTAAACACATTTCAAGCTTTCAGGCGAAAAGTATGAATATACATTAGCGATAAAAAAAATATCTATGGCAACCATCTATGCAGCATCTGTAGGTACCTCTAAACGTGCAGAGAAATACTAGAATTACATTATAAAACATTTCAGAATGGTTGTTATAAGCTAGCTACCGCGGATACAACAATCAAGAGACGATGATTATAATGATAAATATCTTAACATTATTGGTACGGGGAAAGTTTGAAATACAAACTATTATGAAAAACCGGAAACTGACAAGAAGATAGATGTTTACTGCAGAGATAATTATAAGGATATCTCACACCACTTAATTTTATGGCAATTCCAGAATTTTCACCATACCCCTTAAAAGAAAAGGAGATTTTTTCATATAACTTACATGATCCAGAATTGGGATGGTGCAATTTTTATTCAGTGTAGGCCTACTAAAAGTCGCCAGCATCCTCTTGCTTATATTATATCCGTTGTACTCAAGAGGTTCCATATCCAAAAAAATTTCAATAGTTGTGCATTTCGGTAGACCCTTACTGACTGCTTACTGTAAAGAATCTTGCCATCTTCATGCCATCTCACATAATATGAAATTAAAATTTACAACGTTACTGATTTTCGTAATGTCTTCATAAGTTTTGTACGTTATTTCCACAGCAACGAGGAATACCTGTTGATCTCATCAGACAATTAAGTGCATTATGTTTCTATAGTAACAGGCATAGATTGCTTTTTTGAACTTGTTAAATAGGGTAGGAATTGTTCCTGCTATATCCTATATCCTATATTCCTATATATCCCCAGAGTTTTGGGTCATTAAGGCCTCCAAGTGAAGGTTACTGACCGCGTGGTCTTGTGGTTAGTGTCGCTGACTACAGATCCGTCGGCCCGGGTTCGATCCCCGGGACCTCCTCGGACTTTTCTGAGGTAGGGAGGTATGGCAGGGGTGCACTCAGCCTCGTGATTCCAATTGAGGAGCTATTTGATAGAAAAGTAGCGGCTTCGGTCATGAAAACTACCATTAACGGCCGTGGGTGTCGGCATACTGACCACATGCCCCCAATCCTGCCGTCTGCCTATGGCAGATGACGCAGCGGTCGGGTGGTAGGCCTTGTCCCTTCTGGGATGTTAGCGCCACAGAGTTAGTTAGTTAATGCACACTAGCGTAATATTCAGTATTAGAGAAGGGAGGAAAACCTAAATAGGTTATGACCGAAAATGTTCTTATATTCCAGAAAAATCTATATAATAGGCTCTATAACAGGGATTCCCAACCTGGGGGCGTTTAACTGTCCTTTGGGGGTCGAACGATTTGGAATCAGTAAAATTTTTGTCATACAAAGTCGAAACTGAAGTATGATTCAAATCAAAATATAATTTTAAAACATAAGGTCTGAAGGGCTTGTGAATAAATCATCTTGCATTTTAACTCAAATAGATTTGCGATGAATATTCTGCAATTTTCACCCATTTTCATTATGTGATGAAAACAAAACAGCGTTATCGGCTAGTTGTTGCGATTGATCTCCGTTATGCATTGTCAAATTTTAATCCAACCATAAGAAGTCTAATCAATGCAAAACAGTGTCAACCGTCTCACTGAATTAATTACAGTGACATAATTACTAAACTAGTTCAGAAACAATATGACCTAAATATAATAATCATTATTTTCACTAGTTTATTTAATATTATGTTTGTAAAAATATGTGTTTAGTTAAACATATTATGCATGTTATGTTGTTTACTTTACATTCTTGCCTTCAAGATATATACAAATTATAGGGGGCATAGTGACTTGGCACAATTCAAAAAGGGGACGTCAAAACGATAATGTTGGGAATCTCTGCTGTATAATCAGTAAGGTAATTTAAGAAAAACATATTCGTATATAACTATTGCCTTCATGGTTTGAAAAATCAATATAAGTGCATTTGTGAAAATATAATAGATAACATCTGGGAACAATTCCACTGCACGTTTATAGGAATTGTTGCTATAACTTGACTTAATTCTTGATGATTATGGTGATTCCTGCTATATACGTAAATGTTTATGAAATTCATAATTCTATAATATGCTGTTGATCTATATTTATAACATTTTAACGATTAATTTATAGATAAGCTATGTTGCACGTTTTACTTTGTCTCTAGGCAGCCTACAGTGGTAGGAAGTGTTTAAAATAACATTAATAAATTCTTATAGGTTTTCAGATAGCTTTAATGATCCTTTCTAGAAAATATAAACAGAAATCAATGCTATCTTGCAGATTAAGGTCTCTAATATAAAATATTCATGATAAAAATGTACTCACTTCCAATTTGACTCTTTGAACTACACAAGAGCTGTGTATTCTCTGTGCATGTTACATTTTGGTCTCTTGCACTCAATAGGGGAAAATCTTGTTTTATGATCTTCATTCCCTCTGCAATCTTTACGTCTTCTGTTACGGGCATACAGTTATAATTAGGGCTCGGAAGTTGATGAAATGTCTTTTTTTTTTAGACATCACACACAATGCAGGATGTAGTGTACATTGGTCTCGCCTCAAAACGAAAAAAAAAAACTTTTATTTTGCATTTTTCGGCATTTTATTCTCTACCAGTAATTTTTTCTAGGAAACTTTAAATATTTCGTTGCATTTTTTCCCTATTTTGTCTTCAGAATGATCTTTTCCAAAATTACAAAGTGATCTCTTCCCTTACCTCAGTAAAATACATTTTGATTTGGTATCCTTATCGTCAGACAAAAGTACAACACTCGATAATAAATATGTTAAACGAATAATTCATAATAATAATAATAATAATAATAATAATAATAATAGCCTATTAGAAAACATTTTAATAACAATAGTAAATCTTGTTGTTCGTTTATTAAAATTTATTATTATACTATTGTATATTCCTTTTTTAAAATAGGCCTACATATTTAGAAATATTGTAATATTTTCAATTTTCATGCCATATTATAGATCATTTTTCGGACATCAACTTCCGAACCCTAGTTACAATGATGATGTGTCTAGATTAAAATATTACCATGCTATTGTCAACTATTTATTTTCTAGTTCTATAACAGTTTTCGTTAGTCTTTTTTTCGCTTTAAACAGTATCTTATATTCACTGTACATAAAAGGTGTTAAAATATTAAACAAAAATTATAGGAATGAAATAAATAGGACTCCTAGGCACGTTTTGAACTCCACAAGCTGAGCAACAGCACTATAGAAAATTTGTGTTTTTTATTATTATTTATTTATGGGGACAGTCAGATAAAAAGAACTGCTACAAGTGGATACAGGCCAGTACATATACGAAAAATTATTCGCACTATCCACATTTTGTAAAAAAAATAATTTAACACATTTCCGAAACAATTGAAGCTGCTGAGACAAGCGAAGTGTTCCATTGCTACAAAATGACTAAACAAAAATATAGGAAACGTGTGTTAAAAAATCAAGTAAACTGATGTAACAAAGTGCCTGTATGTTTTTATTTAATCAGTTATGATTGCAATTATGATATGCAGAATACAAAAAAAAGTCAAATTGGCCGGTTTCGGAAATTGAACCATGGGACTCCAGAATGTGAGGCCAAGACGTTATCATTTCAGCCAACTGGGTCAGTTTAACGGTCTAGTTGGATAAGCGCATGTAAAGCAATAGTGTTATTTGTCATAGCTAACTGTATTTTAATTGCTAAAGCCTTATAGGCTTAAAATTGACTATGTTGTCATGATAACCGATTTGCATTTCATCAATTCTTTCGAATACTTATATTGCCATAAAAGAGACACTAAATTGAGCATTACTCCGAAAGAGGTCAACCGATTTTATCCAATATCAATAGACGTCTTCCCATGGACATTATAATTGTGTATACCAAGTTTCATAAAAATCCGGTAAAGCGTACTTGAGTTACCGCTTCTTTAAAATAGACACTAAATTGGGTTTTACTCCGGTACCGGTCTACCGATTTGGTTCAATATCAGTAGACGTCTTCCCATATACATTATAAATGGGTATACAAACTTTCAGGGAAATTCAATAAAGCATATTTGAGTTATCGCGACTTCTTATATATTAACATAAAAGACACTAAATTGGGCATTATTCCAGTACCGGTGAACCGTTTTGGTTCAATATCAATAGGGTTCTTCCCATGGACATTATAAATGTGTTTTCCAAGTTTCATGAAATTCGAAGAAACTTATTTGAGTTATGGCGCGTACAGACACACGGACGGACAGACAGACGGACAGACAGACGGACAGACATTTTTCGTCCCCACACACAATCTCATAAAGTACCATACTGGCACTTAACAACCTTGAGTGTCCGGGTGGCGCCGTGTCATAATGTCTAAGACCGATGTTTCGGCCCTCATGTTGGCCCTTCTTCTGAGTATACCCAGTAACAGTGTGGTGTGGTGTTGCTAAATTTGGAATCATCCGTCCTTATTTTTTTGAAGAGGACAATACCACCGTGACAGTGACTTCAGTACGCTACATTGAAATGCTCAACAGGTTCCTGCTTCCGGAACTATGCAGACGAAGAGTAAACATGCAGCAAATTTGGTTCCAATAAGATGGTGCCACAGCGCATACTGCGAGAGCATCAATGCAAGTGCTTCGCGACATGTCTCCTCAACATGTGATCTCCCGTTTTGGCGACATTCATTGGCCCTCTCGCTCCCCTGACTTGTCCATATGTGATTATTATTTGTGGGGTTACCTCAAATCAAACGTTTACTTAAACAAAACCCGCAACGTGCAAGAGTTCATTCGTGTAGAAATCACTAATGTGGAAGAAGAAATGTTGGGAAGAACAATGCAGAATTTCGAAGTGAGGTTACGAGAGCGTATACAGAAAGGAGTGAGGTTACGAGAGCGTATAGAGAAAGAAGGTCGTCACTTGACGGACGTTATATTTTGGAGGTAATTCTGAATTAGTCAACAGAAACTGCATTATACGAGCTTCATTTCTGTGTAATTAAATTTGTCTAACTTGAAAATCTTCTGAGTTATGGTTATTTGAAAAAAGTCCGTTTCCTCTGCCGCACCTTGTATTTATTTTATTTATTGCCAAACATTACACAATTACAGGACTGTAATTAGAGTCTGAAAGTTTCATCACTTATATATTAGAAATCTGGCCAAAATAGTCTTTAAAAAATTCTGTATTGAGTGTACAGTCTTCACATGTTAGTGTGCACAACAAGGAAAGCAACCGCCTCTGAAAAAAATTTTGCTCTCAAAACCTCAGGTAATTCAGATCATGTAGGCTTGAAAAGAAATATTTCTGACCAGATAAATTAAAAAGTGAGAGAATCTCATATTCAAGGGCATGAGAAGGATTTATGATCGTTGCTGGTCATACTATGATGAATGGATCAACGGTGGAATGATATAAGGCAGGGGAAACAGGATCACCCCGAGAAAACCTGCCCAGACAACATTTTGTCCACCGAGATTCGATCCCGGGTCCCAGCGGTGGAAGGCGAGCGGTCTAACCACTCAACCAGCCTTTAAGCTATTTTAAGCACATGATAGCTCCAGTTTAACGGCATCTTATTCTTCAATCTTTCATAGAAATTACAGATTTCGCTACCAGAAAGCGTTTTTTCCATCTTTCGCTCACGCTTGGCTTCAGTGTGAGTTACTATCGAATCTTCGGAAAAGCATTCGTGATAGCTATTTGTCGTGATAGCTCTATAACGTATAAAATTATAAATGAAATTTGTGGTCAATTTCGATTTTATGTTTGATTCAATTTGTTAGGGTTATTGTTGTCATTACTTGAAATATTATAATACAAAAGCACACGCTACAGCTTAACCTTTTCACTATCACTGGCGCATAAATTCGCCGCCTCAAAAGTTGTACAAAAGAAGAAGTCAAGATTAATAGCATAATGCTTTATGTAAAGTGTGAGGATTTTTATCCATAAAAGTGTCATTGTTAGAAAACAGTTATTGCATCGACAATTTTCCTATCGATTTTAAACTTAGTGCCCTCTGATGATTTCAGTTGATGAATGCGTCATTACTAGACCTGGGATTTTAGGCTCTAAAAAAATTAGATTTAGGCACCTAAAATAAGCTTTTTAAACAAGTAAATAGGCTTTTAAAAGAGAAAATAGGCACTTAAAATATGCTTGGAAAATGTGTAAATAGATAGAAAATTGACTTTAAAATATTACAATATACACTTAAACTGTAACATGGTCTTTTTTTTACTGCAAGAAACGTGATATACCTATTCTTAACAGAATTAACTGCAAAATTAGGCATCACGAACTATATTCACTTTAACAGACGTTCTTTCACTGGTGACTTGACACAGGAGTCCTTTCCCTTAATCATCCCCTCCCCTGTCAGTCAGCATTCCTTTAGCGACAATTTTTTTGGAATAATCAAGTATCTGTGAAAAGCCCACCTCAGCTGTTCAGTTTTTCATTGAGGGATGTCCATTATAAGATTGTAAAAACTACAGAAGTTGAATTTTATTTTAAATGTACAAAATAGGCATTTTAGGCACTAAAATAGTAAAATGGGCTCTAAAGGTCCAAATAGGCATTTTAGGGCACTATAAAACTCTATAAATGTAAGTGATTTATCAAAAAAATTATGTTATTTCATAAGGAACAAAATAGGCATTTGCCTTAAAATCCCAGGTCTAGTCATTACCATTGTATAAGTGTAGCTCTGCTAGGGTAAATTTTATAGAATGAACGATTGAACGATTTACTTCTCACAGCTACCCTCATTTGTAATAATTCTAGTGCCATGATAAAGCAATAACAAAATTCGACTATCGGTTCCAACTAAAGCAAGCTTTTCTATCCCGTTTTGTAAGTGCATCGGCGTCGATGGCCAAGGAAAGGGATGCTTACAATTGTGACTTTGAGGGGTGATGTTGGTAGGAATGAAAAATCAACTGTTTATTCACCCAACCGATCAAGATAATGTGAGGAAAGAGAGTTTCGTTTCTTATTATTACAGTATGTTCCAGTATTTAATGAACAACGAACAAAATCAAATTCTTCAGGTATGCATCTAGCATTATGAGAGATATTAGTGATATTTGTGGTGGTTTTCATAATGTTGGTGGGCTAGGTGGGGTAACGTATTGCTTCAGCAAGAGTCCATTCTGTCCATTAGCCGTGAAACAATATATTCCATCATTAACGTTCCGTCCCAGTGCCCAATTAGGGTTTGCAGGCATTAAACCATCCATCAATCAATGAAATCGAGTCCGAAGATGTACAGTTGTAATTAGATATGTGGCTAACCAATCCAAATAACATATTTTTTCAGTACTCGAAATCCTATTGACAAGTACTGTCAAAATGACAATGGTCCATGATGTTAAACAAAATCGCAATAACATCCAGTTATGTAACCACACTTTAACACAATACTCATTTTTAAAACGTGATGGATTATAGTGAATTCAGATTAAAAGGCGATGGAATTAATTATAATAACAAAAATAATAATCACAATAATAATAATAATTTATTTAGTCTGATAGAGATAAGACCATTAGACCTTATCTTAAATTCTACCAGGATTCCAAATCTCCAATTACAATACAAAAATTACAAGAAAATACAGCAAGAAAAATTGCATTGAATATAAAATTAAGATATAAAATTACAAAAAATGACGAAGTTACATTACAAACACTGTGCAATAATGATAAATAGATTGAATCTAGTAATTATGATTCTTTTAGAATATTTACATCCTTCACTTATTTACGTAGGCGGCCGGTGCGTAAGGCTGACAACCTTACCACCTTCATGTGCCGAATGTCTTAAAAATCTGGGAGCCTGAACCTCCTGGAACCCTGTGGGCCTTCATGGCCTGTAATAGGGAACACTTTACTTTACTTATTTACGTATAAAGCAATATGCCAGAGTGAGTTTGGTATTCTAAACGGATTTTTGTTGGAATCGTCTAAAATGTTGGCAGTTGAATAAGGTTAAACAAATGCATACAAGATTTAAGTAAGCCCATGTATTTAATACACCCTTAACCCTAGAGCGGGCGCACTTTTATATAAAGCGCTCCAATGCAAAATGAAGTGATGGTTAGCAATTTTATTCTTGTTTTAAAATTTCGAGCTTATATTTCTTCGAGCGATATTTCTTCAGTGTTGCTTCAGCTTTTTAGAAGTATTTTTGTGTTACCTACTCACCAGATGTAGTAGAACACTAAACTCATGTTCGACTTTGTCATTCTGGAGCATAAAGTAAATAGCGCGGCCGGTAGTATAATTATTTTTGGCATAAGAGTGAATTTAATTTTAAATCTTAAAAACTTTTAGAAGCAATCGAAGCAGTACATCCATCAGGTCTTACAAGAAAATGGATTTTCGTTATCTTCCATGAGTCAATCCAGATTCCGTCGTCCCGTTACAGCGCGAACGTTCACTAAGATTCGAGATCAGGTTAAAAAGAGTGTCCTTCTTGGCATCCTAGAAAAGGCATAGTAAACATGATAATGCCGACTTTAATTTTCCAGCCTGATTGGTATAGTTTATCAAAGGACAAACCGGAGAAGTTTCTCAAATCTGTTAAAGTAACTACTGCGATTTTGTTTAATTCTTCACTTTTAAAACATTTGTTCTATCAAGTACCTGCAGCAGTTCAATTATTCATTAATTTATTTTTAATTTTTAATTTATGCTATGAGTAAATTAAATCTCTTCCATTAAGTAGAACCCTCATTGCTTCGTAAGTGTCTTTGAATAGTCTACAAATTACATAAAGGATCACAGCTACTTTATGCATCTGAAAAGAGGTAAATCGTAGAAAATTAAAACAGTTAATAGATTCCAAAATCTGATAAAACAGATATCTTCAAAGACTGCATATTTTAAATATTCATAAGAGCATTTGTATTTTGTTTGAAGGACTGGTTTTTATTATGTTCCTCATATAGAAAGGGTTGCTGGAAAAGAGAATGAATGAGTTAAGTTTCTCTACTTCTTTCCGAATATATAAAATAAAATGAGAACAAGAAAGGGATATATGTAAAAAGCAAACGAAAAATAACTTGGAGTGGGGTGTGGAGAGGGTGAAGAATAAATCTGCATGAGCAAATTGGTACGTTGCATGTAGTATCTTTTCTCCATCACATTCTTTCTTCTTTATTCTCATCTCTTCTGTCCGCTGCTTTCACTTTGATGTTCAAATCGCATTTTCATAACGTACGCGACAAGGCGACGTTTTGAGCAAATGTTACTTACGCCAGCACGTTATATATATATAACGTCTTGGGTTACGTCACAAACCTCTTCCTTCTTGAGATAATAATTCACGGGATTGGGTTACTCTGAAAGAAGAATGTTGATAGGTAAAACATCTCATTTTTCTTCGTGCAAAATAACTGCGTTATAATTTCAGTCTCCTACACCACTTATTCTTAATGTGCAAAATACTATCACAAATAATTATGAAAATGTTTGTCGTTCTGTTGTCCACAGTCATGGTGGGCGAGTCGGTAGTGGTAGCCTTCTACCCCGGGTTCGATTCCCGGCAGGGTTAAGGAGTTTTCAGCAGCGGGACATCGCTTTTCCGGATTCAGGACTGGGTGTTTTTTTAAGTTAAGTGTTAGGTGGAGGACTGTCGCATCGTGAAAACCCTACTTTCCTCGGCAAAATAAGTGTCACTAAATTACTTCGGCAATGAAACCTCCATATATTCTGTCCACAGATATTCTAATGTGTACTATATTATGAGGAAAACTATCATAAATTCCTGTGAGTTTATGTGGCTATTCTTTAGGTTTCTGATAGGAAATATTGATTCACCCATGCAAATACGGTCTCAGTGTACAGTTGGTCTAGAAAATTAGTTACCAATACATTGAATATAGAATATTCTACACACGTGATATTGAATGAAGTCATGCACTACGATACCTACATTTTGCCAACTCCATAACAACGTCAAAAGTTTCAATGGCAGATTTTCTGTGTTATCGCTTATTATGCTGCCATGGGGGGACAGGAGAGGGGACACCGGGGATGTGCTTCGTTGCGCATGAACACGAAGAGCAAGGTGCAAAGACAAGAAACAACTCACAAGAATATTGTTCTTCTGATTTTGGAAGCGATTGTTCTACTTCTAATTCGCCATGGGGGGGGGACAGGAGAGGGGACACCGGGGATGTGCTTCGTTGCGCATGAACACGAAGAGCAAGGTGGAAAGACAAGAAACAACTCACAAGAATATTGTTCTTCTGATTTTGGAAGCGATTGTTCTACTTCCAATTCGCCATGGGGGGGGGGACAGGAGAGGGGACACCGGGGATGTGCTTCGTTGCGCATGAACACGAAGAGCAAGGTGGAAAGACAAGAAACAACTCACAAGAATGTTGTTCTTCTGATTGTGGAAGCGATTGTTCTACTTCTAATTCGCCATGGGGGGGGGGACAGGAGAGGGGACACCGGGGATGTGCTTCGTTGCGCATGAACACGAAGAGCAAGGTGGAAAGACAAGAAACAACTCACAAGAATATTGTTCTTCTGATTTTGGAAGCGATTGTTCTACTTCCAATTCGCCATGGGGGGGGGGACAGGAGAGGGGACACCGGGGATGTGCTTCGTTGCGCATGAACACGAAGAGCAAGGTGGAAAGACAAGAAACAACTCACAAGAATGTTGTTCTTCTGATTGTGGAAGCGATTGTTCTACTTCCAATTCGCTACATTAGCGGAAATGCGCTTTGTCGAGCTCCGAATTTAAAAAATATACAACTTTTCTTCACTCACAGAAATACCGTGCTGCGTTTGTCGTTGCCTGTTGTCGAGAAAGGACTGGAGTAGAATGTGAGAATGGTTATTTCTTATTGCTCATTTTGCTTTACTGCGCATTTCCTCGGATTCAGTAAATTTGCGCTGCCATCACGGACAAGAGTGGCAGTCACACGCGGTCGCTGTCCTTACAACAATAGGTTTGTTCGCAAAGCAGTCAGAAACCAGGAACACATCGTTCGCGCTTGCGCTCTTTCTACACACGCGTTCGCAAAGCGAGAATCCGTGATTTTGATTTCAGTCTTCTGTTCGCTGTGTTCTCACGGACAGTTTCTGTACTATAAGAAAAGTTTGCAGGATCTAGCATGAATTGTTATCAGAGACATGCGCAGTAACCTATTTTCACGCGACTGACTCCTCCCTCCAATAACCTTGCGCCAGATTTATAAGCATAAGCTACTTATATGTATGAATAATGGAAGATAATTAAAAGTTTCCCAAAATATAGTTTATATTGGCGATATATATTGCATGTATAATATGTTAAAGGGAAATATATATTTTATTTGCATATCATATCGATTAAACGCAGAAACTATCGATTCCAAATTCTTGTAACCGTTCGCAAAGTGCAAATCAGTAAGTTACAGACTGCAGTACAACATGCGCAGTACAACAAATTCTCAAGCAGTCACGGATCTGCTTTGCGAACAAACCTAATATTTTTACTATAATTTTGTGATTTAATCACCAAAGCAGCTATAATAATATCAGTTTTATCCGCCACAGGTAGGACTTAGCGAGATGTTGTCCCTTTCTAGCTGAGAATTTTAAAATCTCCTTCGGTAGAGCCATTATGTGTCAAGACGTATCGAAGTTGTTAGGACAAATTTTCACCTATAGAAAGCAATAAAAAGTATTGATTTTTTAAAGCGAGCACATTATGGGTTGCTGCAATGTGATCGGGTTGTTTTATTCTATAGTTGTATCGAGCAGTATTTTAATTCATATGTAATTACTTCATTATAAACAGTGATATTTCTTTAATGAGTTATAGACATAGTTAACGGATTGTTAGTCTCCAAAATTATAGCTCTATTTATAAGCACCAGTACATTTTAATGGGTTGTGAGAATTATTAAGCAGGCCCTACCTTAAAAAAATTATGTTTTTTGTGATTATATGAATAATTAGTCAGACTGTGTGATTTGGGATTAATTCAGAACCCAAAGTCCACGGCGACAACTCTCGAGGTCGAAAACGAATGAACTCCTTTTGAAGGATACAGTAGATTTCCATCTCAGTACGGTACCGTACATTTGTTATGGAATTGTGAAAGGTTTTTCTGTCCAGTTTAGTACGATATACCTACTTTAAAAAATACAAAAGAATATAATTATGGAGTGGACGGGGAAAAGGGTATATATAAGTGCCACAAAATCAGATTTTCATGTTTTTCTTGGAAAATGATATTTATATATATATATATATATATATACACGAATAGTGTTTTTAATGTAGGCCTAAGTACCGATAATTGAAAAAAACAGAACATTATTTTCCGAATACTTAATTTTTCATTACCTTACACCTTACACTACTTCTCCAAATAGTCACCACCGTTATTCAGACCCTTGTCGTAACGAGAAACCAGTTTTTCTTGCCTTCGTAAAAGAATGATGCCACCTGTGATGAAGGCCAAGTCTGCACTTCTTGTTTCACAACATCATCGTCGTTGAAATCTTTTCCACTGAGGAATTTCTTCACATGAAGAAACAGATTATAATCGCTTGGTGCCAAATCCGGACTGTAGGGAGGGTGGTCGAATTGTTTCCTGATCACACCTTGTCCTGATCGAATCATTTCGTGAGAAGGACCGGGTATGTGTCATGTGTCGGTATAATGGTGCCAGTGCCTATTACACTATGACCCATCATTACTAGCTATAGTCTTGTATTATTTTAGTTTTAAAGTCTCCGTGTCTCCACGGTTGTTTTTCTACTGTCTGTGGACGCTTTGTTCCACTGTATTTAGTCGTACTGTGTTATTACAGCATAGCAGTTTGCAGGTTGCTTCGCCCGCAATGCTCTGACATCAGTCAACTTATTTGGTCTGGTCTGGTCCAATACTTCTCCCAGAAGTTCGCAGTAGCTGCCGAATGCTTGGAACAAATCCTCATACTCACCCTGTTTGAAGCCCGAGAAACAATAATATATTCTAAATACCAGGAAAGCCTGAACTCACATAGTGTAAAGATTTTAATTTTTTTATTCATTTTTAAGTACTGTTGACAGAAGTACTAGTTCTAACATTTTCTTTAGATTTATATTCCCTTGGGAGATACATATGTTACAGTATATTGCATCATATTTTTTTTTGGTATATTACAGATGGAATTAGAATAGGCACAATTATATTACTTCCAGTTTGTAATTCTGTAGTTATGATTTTGTATATTTGAAAGTAAAATATACGGTGAACGAAACTTATTGGCATAGGATATAGGAATAGGCTATATTTATCTGATCGAAACTTGATCTGGGATCGAGACAGTGACTTAGGGTTTGTGTGCAGTGTCCAATTCTAATACCCTTTCTACATTTTTTTTATAAAAGAGGCTTGATTTACCTGCTGCCAACAGCTTACCAATATGTTATTCAGACTGAATAAAATAAAATGGTACTGATTTTGTTCTGTATTACGTTTTTATCAATTAGCTTCCTGGAATTCCTCTTTTAGAATACAGGACGTTAATACAATAAAATGAAAGGCCTACACTTATTAATCCCATTATAATGACCAGTGCCTCTGGAATATGACAAATAAATCAAGTAAAAAAATCCGCATTATTGCATAGCATAAGAGTTTAAATATTTAATGATCATTAGTAGTAGAGTGGGAAGCTTTATTCATGGTGATGGAAGCGATACCTATGATTAATGCACAATAATGTTCAGGCCGGAAAAGAGATAAGCAAGCCAGTTCTAAAATTGATTATCACAGAGGAGCTACTCATCGCTCTTGATCACGCTGGGTTAAATTAAATTCCACGCAGCTTGCACACCTACTCTCAGAATAAATGTACCTAATAGCACTATAAAATGTGGAAATACAGTAAAATGAAATGCAGTAGGCGATATCAGGTAGGTTATAAGTTTTAAGCATAACAAATATTAACATAATATGTCTGTCAAAATGAGATACCGATAATACAGGGTCCGTCAATGAAACGGGATGATTGTAGGTGGCCACGAGACAAAGTTGGGAGGTAGTGTGGAGGAAGGCAACGGGCTTATCACAATCTGGACAATTTTCCATTAGTTGCAATGGATCGTTTTACAGGTGGACAACGCGGTTATGTAGTGAAAGCGTATTATAAAAATGGTCAAAGTTTTATGCAAACTCGACATGCGATTCGACTTCATTTAACTTACCGCGTAACCAGTCTGTTCCGTCAGATAATGCGATTCGAACATGGATAAAGAACCTCGAGCAAACGGGATCGACGTCTAAAAAAAAGAGGCGGGAGTGTAAAAACTGTTCGAACGCCTGAAAACATTTCAGCAAAACTTCCAGGCCAGGCTCCAAGAATGCCTTAACTGCAATGGAGGACATTTGGTAGACGTAGTGTTCAAAACATTTTTTTTGTATAGTACCCAAAATGGTTATTCTTGTACTATCGATTACTTAGTAAGAAGATATTTAAAAAAGTTTTTATTCAACAAACAATTACTTCATTTCATCATCCCGTTTCATTGACGGACCCTGTAAAAATACTGAGTATGTTGGCCTTGGCGATGAAGATGGTTACGTGACGTAACGATATGAAAGTGATATTGTAATAGTTCATCACGTAATCATACGATTCTAGTCATTTCTGATATATGTCACGCGAGTAGATATTTCCAGAGCGTGTCGCAATCATATTGCGCCCCGTTCTGTGTCGTCACGTGCAGAACTTGGGTTCGATTCCTCAGTTCTTAACTGACATTCTACAGTTCTTCACTGACAGTCGTATCTCCCTCTCAGACGCTCTTTGTCTCCGAAGCCCATCATTATCTAGCCCTGTGCCCATGCAGGACTTACCTCTCTAAGATCTACGTATATACTTGTACAGACGATCTCAGGCCTGTATACAAGATATATTCTCTCTTCGCTGCGTAGATTCTTCAGCAGTTATAAGAGCTGCACGTTGTTCCTCTGTAACAACTCTACTCATCAAGAACTCCAAGTATTTATTCGAGCTTCGAGTGATTTATGGAATCACTATTCTACAAGAACTTCTATCCTGACTTTCTAACAGAAATTCAGAAATTCAACATTGGACGTCAGTACCGTTCAGTGGCTAACGGGAATCTTGCAGATTGCTGTCTGGGATTCTCAAAGTTAAGTATTATTCTTGCAGCAATACTAGCTCTTGCATTAATAAATTCTATACTCAGCAGAAATTGCTATACTGAATAACATAGTCAATTTTCTATTTATAACGCAGAACAGAATGCGTACATCAGAAAGACTACAATGCCTTCTATAAATACTCACTGTAACGAATCATTAATTGTATTTGTTCTGACACTAAACTCATATGATACTCATTATCAATGTGTTTAATCTCTCAAGTATTCTCTCAGTATATTGTACTGAAATTGGTATCAGATATTTATATCAGATCACATCATCCACAGTTTGTGAATCTCATTTATTGTTCTTATCAAATACATTTAATATGTGAGAAATTTGCATACCTAATCTATATGAAATTGTGTTTCAGAAGCTCTAGGCCTATACATAAGCCTACATGTATTTATTACAAGAAGAAGATTTATTTTACATTGTAATTAACTATTCTTTGCACTTTGCTAAGAAAGTATTTATTTGCAATTCTTGTCAGAAGTAAATTTATTCATTCAAATAGTGTACTCAGAATAAAATTTATTTTTCTAGAAAGAAAAATTTGTGACCCCTTTATATCTCAGAACCAACTTCTCACCCCTCCAGAAGATGCGGACTCATATTCAGAAGATTAAGTTAGGGTGTCCGTTCGTCCTGCTTTTCCACGGAAAGTCCCGTTTTTTGACGAAATATTCCGCTGTCCCGAAAGTTTATTGGGAACATTCAAATGTCCCCTATTTTGTGATTGTGATTGGCCAGTGTGTTTCACGCTACATTAATAAAAGATACAACAGTGAAGCACTTCTTGATAGAATACATAAAAGAAGTGAAATGTACAGTGGCAATGAGGGATATATTTCTGTGGAATAATTGATCTACACCAATCTGCAGGAGATATTTAAGAAGTAACTGGGATAATTTGTGTGCATGAGACAAAGGTAAATTGTAAATATTCCGTAAATTTTGTGAATTAAATTTTTGTCCCTTTTTTCCTTAACTGTCCCAGGTTTTAAAAAAATAGAATAAAATGTCCCGTTTTTAAATAAACATTATATGGACACCCTAGATTAAGTGCAAGCAATGCAACGTTGCTTATTTGATTATACTAAAACTAAAGTAACATAAAATTCTCCCTATTCCAGACCTTGAAAGTCATTAGGGTACTTGTCGGTCTAGGTACTGCTTAAGATCGCGGGTTCGATCGATAATCTCGGGAATTCTCATGGGATTACCTATGATAAGCAGATATTTTGCCATTTTTCTCTTCGAATTCTTGCACAGAGTTCGTACGTGCCTAACAGGATTGTGCATTCCACAGCCTCCCCAAGACTGAGTTCCAATAAAATATTATTTAGATAATTAGATAATTTTCGTGTGAAAGAGTTTCAGAAAAAAATTATGAATCGATATACACAATTTAAAGTAAAATCGAGAAAATAGGAAAAAATAATCAAATTAAAAAACTGTTAACAAACTTGACAAAATCCTACATAAGTAGGCCTACCTTGGTCGACAACCTCCAGATTAGTAAACTCGTGTTTAGGATAATATGTCTAATATGTCTAATATGTCTATCGTGTTTAGGAGCTTATTTCAGTACAGTTGTTTTAAAGGTTATGAGAACGTTGTCGATTTCCGACGATGACGAACTCGATTATGAAATTTTGTATACATAAGGATTTTCGATTTGAACTTAACTCTGGTTTACATGGACACACAACGGACACACACGGTATTGTGTACTGAAATAGAAGCTCTGTAGGTCTGGGACAGAAGAATAGTATTTCCGTAAGTGAGATTAAGGTAGAATGCGCTTCTTCTTCTACCAAGGAGTAGGAGTCATTCAGAATAATATTCTTCATATCTTTTCTCTTTCTTTTAAATAACCTCCATTTATTTATCCAAAGATAGTTATGTAATTCTTCTTCGGCACTCTTGCTTGCCTTTGATGTTCTAGATTATTATATTCAGCTGAATATAAGAGGCCACATATCCACTGTGACATAAGAACTTCTAGAGCACACTTTAATTATAACTTATAATAAATTCAGTTACAATACATCTCCTATGGTTCTTAATATAACCTTTACAAAGGGAGCGAATGCTGAAGGGGTAAAGGAAGATCCAGCACACAAAAGAAAAAGACAATTCACTTGTGCGCCTGGTCTGTAGGAGAAATAAAATACATTTCTTTATTTACCCCCGGCAGCGATATCAGATTCTCTGTGAAGTTCTCTGTAACCTGCTCTGTGATACATATTTCATACTGAATACAAGATGGTGGCGTGCTTTTTTAGGTGACTCGGGTGTAAAGCGCAGTGCGGGCCGAGTGGTACATCTTGTGATAGCAACAAAAAAGCGCGGGGAATAGAGGGCGTTTCAACCAGACTATCTGTGGGAACGCATACATCACTGTGGCGGTCTGGTTAATGGCAAACAGTGTTTCGGATATCCTCGCAGTGTTTGTTTATATACTTACTTTGTTTATTCATACGCTTCCACATACTGGTATAGTACTAGAGTTGCAAATACTGTATACATAATGTTATTTTTAATTATTAAAGTAATTGCATATGTATATTGCGGGTTTAGTATATCTTTTTCGTGCAGCACATTCCCATCTTTCCACTATTTAACAAGTCAGTGTACTGTGTATGAACTTGGGTGCGGTGGAATGTATAATGAATGCTTCTTCTTGCGTACTCCTGCGATGCAGTGGCATAAATCAGTACATAATAAATGAAAAACGGAAATAAGCTACTGCAAGATTAAAAGAACAGTATTGTAATGGTAATTGCAGTATGTATTTGACAGATCTAAAGAAGTAATGTTCCATGGAGGTACCGGATTGATATTTCCCCTGCTTCTATACTACTCTTAGATTGGGATCAAAACTGCATTAGATTCCCCATAATATAATTTCGGCTAGCTACACTCTGTGTAATGCAATTATTTTGTCGATCAAGATTATCATACCATGTTTATTTATATTTTTCACAAATAGGGAAAGATATTTATTTCGCATGTCTCCAGTATATAAAAATTAAACAAAACGTATCAAAAATGGTAAAAATTCTGCGGGAAGTAATCTCCGGCACGGTCATATAAACACAACATTCAGATCACGTAAACTCTAGCACTAGGAGTGTGTAAACTCCAGCACTAGCAATGTGTAAACTCCATCACTAGCAATGTGTAAACTCCATCACTAGCAATGTGTAAACTCCAGCACTAGCAATATGTAAACTCCAGCACTAGCAATGTGTAAACTCCAGCACTAGCAATGTGTAAACTCCAGCACTAGCAACGTGTAAACTCAATCACTAGTACAGTGTAAACTCCCTCACCATAACATTTCCCTTCCCACTTTACTAGACATAGGACTGTGAAAGTGTGAAATACACTGATATTTAGTTATTGCTTTTACAGTCTCTCTGGTGGAAATTTATGGTTTACTGCTTCGGATATCTATATGTAGGTTTGCACTTGAAACTATAATATGGTGCTCATGAACTTGAAAATGTTCGGATGATTACGATAGAAGGACACATTGAATTTAGAATGAAATTATTCTATTGCACTGTCATTTCTTTCTAATCTTCAGTATTTTTGTATCCCCATTAATCACAGAGAAATACAGCTTCGTCAGAGGTGTAATAGTCACAGATGTAGTCACAAAATTCATCCACCTTGTGATAATTAGATTTCAAAGCCATGAATTCATCTGGGAAAGAGTGTTTATGTCTTCATATTTCAGAAAAGGAAGACCAAAGAAATAGAGTAAAAATTTCCCCATTTCTGAATACTGTAGAGAACACTTTACCGAGTCCAAGTTCGCGTATTTTCCGTTATACTTTGATAATAAGTTAATAATATTACGTGCGGTAATTTACGTCTAGGCTCTAATTTACCTCTTTACCACGCCGGACTTTATATAGGCATAATATTCATGCATTTCAAAATAAAGTATGAACCGTGGAAGAGTTTACTACCACCCAAGAATTACTTGTGCGGACACCATGAACTACTTTGAAAACACCTTTAACTCGACAGTACGAATCCTATCTATCCACCTCCTTTTAGGGGTGTCCATGTTCATAGCAGGACCGTCATTTCCTCACTGCACTGCACTAAAGGATTGCTATTATACAATTTTGAAATATTAAACAAAATTTGCTCTCAATAGTGGTAACGTTCAGGAGTTATTGTCATGTCGTACACGCACCTAAACTGTTAAGTAAATTGCATTTTCAAACATTTATATTCAATGATAGTCATGTAAACAAAACAGCCCAAATAATTATTGAATAAATCGTGCATGGTGATTGCAAATACTGCCACAGTTTCTAGTAGCTTTTATTAGGTACGGATGTTTTTGTTCCACACAAGAAGTTCTTTTATTATGGTGCGATTTGCAGGAAGCCCTGTGCAATGTCTTCAGTTGCAATTAAAATCGTGGAATCCATTACCGTAATTTGATTATGTAAAGAGTAAACAGTAGTTTCTCGGAAAATAAACGTCTGTATGTTTATGTGGTTATTAATTTTTTTATTGTGGCTATTGTATTGTTACCCGGGGTATTCTAAATGTTCATGGAGTATGTATGATAGAAATAACATGTTTTAATGAGATCAATATCATATTTTATTTTCGGATATAGAAGTACGATAGGTTTTTTTTTTTAACTTGGGGTTTTCAGCGCATTGAATTGCTATCGTTTATTGCAAAGTGGATGCTGTATGGGTGGAGTTTTACGAGGTCGTCACTTGTTTTACATGGTGATTTAAGTGCGCTTTTATTCTTTGCCTATAGCGTTATCTGTAGAGATACTGTATATCCAGCAAAAAGCATCGTTCTGGATGACACTGTATAGGTATTTTAAAAATAGTCGAAAAATTTCAACAGTTTAAAATTAATTTAAATGTTATGGTTCGACTTATAGAATATCGAACGTTTGTTAAGCTAGTGCACACTCACACAAATTAAATCTTACGAGTATAATCTTTTAGTAAGCTTAAGCCTGTTACATCCAGAGTGTCTTTATTTCCTTGTAGCCTCACCTCCTATTATGTTTTCTACTACATTCTTTCTTATCTCATTCTTGGCGCATGATAATGAACTTTTTTCTTGTTTAAGGATGGATGATTGATGATTTGGGTAACAAATGGTGTTCACTGAATGCACTTGCTAATTGGATGTGTCACATTTAGGCCTAAATGAACCCGACTTTTACATACGCCTACAGTGCTTTTTTTTAAAAAAATTCTCACATTCTCTCAGAACATTTTTAAATTCTGCATTCAAAATTTGTATTCTACTTTTGGAGTGGATTTAAAGGAAACATCTATAATTTTAAACAGAAAGTAAGTAGCTTTAAAAATCATAAATTAATTCTCATTATGTTTTGTAGGATTATGAATATAATTTCTAAATAAGGCAAAACAAACATTTATGCTAATTGTTTTATTTAAATGTTACAATCAGCAATCTTTCTGTAAAGTAAGTTTAAAAAAATACACATAATGCACAAGTTTTAGGAGAATAGACATTTTGAAAATATGCAAATTATTTTTCAAAATTTATTACTAAAATATTAGGCCTACATTGATTATAACGAAATTTATTTATATTTATTATTCCATAATGGGAGATGTGTACATAATGACAAGTAACTAGCTTGAAAACTTTGTAAAACAGAAATTTTAATTGTCCAGGTGAGTGCTTCATTTATTAATCTTAACTTTTTCTTCATCCCATACGATTTCCGAAGATATTTATTTCAATGGCCTCCAGCCATTAAGATATAATTTAGTTATATAGTTTTCTGCTAAGAGATGTGTGTGTTGTGAGGAGAACTTATGACTTTTTGTAGATCTATAAGAAATTCGAGGAAGGCAACGACAAATCTCCACGGTATTACCCTTACCTGAATCTGAAAGAGCTTTCGACGAGTGGTGATCGTCATCCCATGTCTTCGTTCCGGGTCTTACCTTGGCTTCATCATAAATTTATAATATTTTTGCAAATAATTACGTGGCTTTTGAACAGAAATTAAGACTTGTATATTTTGTGCCTTTAAGGAACTTGGCCTGGGACATTTTTTATTAACCATTTTAAAGATTAATATTTTGTTATTAGCTTGTTTTAAAGCGTCTTTGTAAACTCAAATAAATAAATAAATAAATAAATAAATAAGCCTCATTAATCCCATTGGGGCAAAGGCCTTTCGCCAATAGCAGGGTTAGCTCGGAGCGTCACTCGATAGGTGAGCTAGGTCTAACGAGTAACCTCTACTGTGTAATAAATAACATACTATTTTTACACCAAACAGAGTCAATAAATCCGTTAGCATTATTTAACTGTGATATTGTAAAAATCTAATCAACCCACATTTTATTACTAAATACTCAAGTTGGTCCAAAATTAGTTTTTGGGGACTGACTGCTAAGGATGAAAGTTACAAAATGCAATAAAAAATATAAATTCGAGTTAAGAATGAAGTTTGAATGTAGGTCTATACCGATTTTGAAAAAACTGTACCAGGAGAAGGGCTATTTGAAAAATGAGCATTTCAGCGGTGATAAGAACAAGACAAAAATTGCAGTTATCTGAATAAACAAACCTTTACCGCACTCCTGCGTTCTCTTAATAAATCCCACGTGAGAGTTTCTGAGAGCAATCTCGGGTCTTCGTATTCATAAAACCACGTTTGGATTACAACGAAGAAATTTGAACAAAGAGATGAAAGAAAATTGTATGCAAAGTATATTAGGCTGTAACAAATTTGTTATTTGTGTTAAATTGTGAGGATAGTGAAAGTTGTGACACGTTTTATAACCAGTTTTATCAACGTTTTCTTCGAAACGAAACGCTAACAACATAGGCTAGATGTAGACGCTGAAGATGTCGGAAAATCACTAGAGACACTTGTTATGTTGGTACAAAAAAGTACTTGAGAACAAGGACAATCATAACGTGAAGATGCGAGGGAAGGTGTAGATAATGATCATATGCAAACACAAAGAAATAGGGCTTTGTATATGAGTGTGTAAATGTCTTCCATCTAACCCCATAACAATACAGAATATAAACTCAGTCTATTGGCTCTGTTCAAAGAAGGAACAGCATAGGCCTACATGATGAAGATAGCTGTGATAATAATGATAGGCCTATTTGTGACGATAATATTGCAATAACGATAGGCCTAATATTGAAAATCAAATCGTTGTAATTAAGGTTTTCATAAGAATAGGAATGTGTTTTAAAATTAATGTAAGAAATAATTATCTGTACATCTGGGATATTATCTGTTAATCTATCATAGTGAAAGTCATGAAATTAATGGGAACTGTTATGTAAAAAATATTGCAGTCTGAAATATATGTTAGATTAATGTGACAGTTTTTTTTTTAACTTCGCTTCCTTTGTCTTATTAAATGTTAACCTCTCTACTTGTCTCATTTCTCATTAGTGCTAGTGTCGTTTTGGTTCCCCCTTTTTCTGGCATTACATTGATTTTAATACTACTTAAACTTTTATTATTATTTTTAAATTCTATTTATCAAGGGCCAGGCCAATATGACAAACGAAAATAAGAATATAAATGAAGGAGGAAAAACGCATTGCCTACACTCCAAGAAGATGTTGGAGGGTTTTTTCGGTTATTGTAGGAAGAAATACAGATTTTTGCAATTTATATTCATTGTCTTGAATAATTCAGTGCTTAACTAAATGATCCTTATCACAAAAGTGGGCAATATTTCTGTCGACTATGAGTCGATATCAGATGGACAGTTAGAAAATAATTTTGGATTGAAAATTAATAAAAACAAAAGAAAAGTGAAGAGATGCAGCAAGAATGCCATAAGTAACATGAAGAACATTAAACTCGGAAATGACAAAATGCAGGAGGTGAATGAATTCTGCTACTTGGGGAGCAAAATTACTAAAGATGGACGAAGCAAAGAAGATGTGAAAAGCAGGATATTACAAGCAAAATGGGCTTTCTTTAACAAGAAAAGTCTATTGGTGTCAAATATTGACCTAAAAGTCAGAAAAAAGTTTCTAAAGTTATATGTTTGGAGCATAGCACTCTATGGCAGTGAGACGTGGACTTTAGGAAAAAGTGAAAGGCGTAAAATAAAAGCTTTTGGGATGTGGTGCTATAGACGAATGTTGAAAATCAGGTGGACTGACAGAATATCTAACGAAGAGGTCTTAGAAAGAATAGAGGAGCAAAAAAGTATAGGCCTACGGACGACACTCATTAGAAGAAGGGCCAGACTAGTGGGACACATTATGAGGCATCCAGGCTTGATCCACACTATATTAGAAGGAACAACAGAGGGGAAAATTGTAAGGGAAGACCACGATTAGAATACAGATTATTGGCGATTTTGGATGTAAAAAATATGTAGACATGAAGAGACTGGCTCAAGATAGGAAGAACTGGAGAATTCCATCAAACCAGTTGTAAAACTGATGACTACATTGAGAGATGAGTCGATTGTGGAACCGTAAATTTTAGATTTTCTAACCGTACGTTATTTTTCTGTGTAACCTATTTAACCACATATGCTTTTCTTTTTTAATTTATGATCTTTTACTTAAAGCTGTTAAAATACTTGTTGTATGGTACCGACGATCTCGATCAACATAATTAAATGGACTAGCAATATCATCAGCTCAACAACTATTTATTACTTTATTGGCAGTAAAATAATATCATTGAGCTCTACATCTATTTAGCCTACTATTTTACTGGAGACAAAATAATAAAAAGTTGTTGAGGTGAAGTTATCACAAGTCCAATATATTTTATTTAAAGATAAATATATTGAATACAGTGAAAAACTTTTTAAATTCTATGACGATGAATATTCTTTTTATGTATCCTGTTTCTAAGCTTTGCATTTATTCTGCTTTGATATGTAGAAAATATAAACTCACTAATCATTGGCATTGATCTCCTTGACCATTTGAGACAATGTAACGTAAATGAATTTATTAACTTTATTTTCAGAATGATCATAATTATTGAAGATTGACTTCGCTAACTTGTTCAGAGCATTAACTCCCAAAGTGCTCGTTAAAATATATTGTTCTGAAAATGATGAGTGCTGATGGCAGTGTTTATATATTTAGTAACAATAATGTGGTTTTCATTCTTATTCAAGTAGTGAAAATTTAAAGAATAATCATAATTATAATAGGCCAACATCCCACTAACGTACAGGAAAATCAAGTTGCTCTAAGAGCAACACAATTTAGGCGGTTAATTACTTTCAAATACTAGCTTGTTTTGTAATGGAGATATAGATTTATAAGTCCAATTTTACACCAAACATTCTAGACTACCATATAGAGCAGGTGTTCGAGACATCGCAGCAGTACATTGGGTTTCGTGTATTAAGAAATTGGCTATCACTTATGGAAAAATATTCACTGCTACTGCGCCATATCGAACAATTAATTAAAGCAGAGATATGAAAATAACAAGATAATGGTTTATACAGTGAGTCCCACGCAAGAGTTGGCCAATGACGCGGGTTTCTGCATCGCGGCTGGCACAGCTCCAACTCCCGAGCGATCGGGTGAAATATCTACGCTAATAAAGCCGCGATCGGTGTAATAATTCAGGTTCTCACATTTGTAGTTAAAATTACAATGAAAATAACCACGTACCTCATCACAAGATATGTTGGAAATGTTCTCCTCTTGCTTCCACACAATACTGGCACATTTTTAGGAAATTTTCTTTCACGCGCATAAGTTCAGCTTCTGAGACAGAGTTAACTTTTCTTGTGAAATTGTCTTTAAGTTCTTCTAACAGTTAGTGACTGTTATTAATGAGGAAACTTGAAAAATAAATGTATAGGTCAATTTCCCAAACATTAGAAGAACTTAAAGACAATATCACAAGAGAAATTAACTCCATCTCGGAAGCTGAACTTATGCTCGTGAAAGAAAATTTACTGAAAAGGTGCCAGTATTGTATAGATGTAAGAGGAGAACATTTTCAACATCTCTTGTGATGAAGTAAGAGGTTATTTTAATTGTAATTTTAACTATGAAGTGAGAACCTGAATCATTACCGATCGCGGTTTTTTTTTGGGTAGATATTTCACCCGATCGCTCGGGAGTTAAAGCTGTGCCCGCCGCTACGCAGAAACCCGCGTCGTTGGCCAACTCTTGCGTGGGACTCACTGAATAAGATGTGAGAAATTTTAAAAACATATTACGTTTATTATTAAGGGATGCTAACTGTTACCCTGATTTTTTTTTACTGACTTCAACATTAGAGCTTGCTGATGGTTTTGCTTGGTGATTCCTTATATAACCATGTAAATTCAGCTTTGTAAAAATGGAATTACAGTATCAACTTATTACTCTAGTTGACCGGTCTCATTTTAAAGAATAACGGAAAAAATATAAAAATAAAAGCAGTAAAGCACGCTAGTTAAGAAAACGCTCACTGATTTAAACAAATTTCTGTCATCTCTCCCGTCTGTGAATAATTTACCCACCAGTGCACGAATGAAAAAGTATTTAATGATTGTACGCGTTGGGTCTGTAGTATACATTTTTTAAAATTATGTCACCTAGATTGTTATTTTATTTTTGTAACCTAAATAATATATTCTGTCAGAAACAGTAATAAAAATTATTGATAAACTTCATCTTGATTTCTTTGAGGGAAATGTTAAAAGTACAAACTTTTTTTCGTCTTATACCCTCAAACTATAATACTAAGATGCCATAAATATAAGAGAATGGGGACAACCTTTTACAAAGATCTATTTACAACTTTTTATATATATTTATAAGTCAGTTATTTTATTATGAGAAAATTGTTTACATATTCTGATCTTATTATTATTATTATTATTATTATTATTATTATTATTATTATTATTATTATTAATAATTAATAATAATTAATAATATTAATAAGATTTATTAATAAGTCATCGTACATCAGAATATGTAAACAATTTTCTCATAATAAAATAACTGACTTATAAATATATATAAAAAGTTGTAAATAGATCTTTGTAAAAGGTTGTCCCCATTCTCTTATATTATTTTATGGCATCTTAGTATTATAGTTTGAGGGTATAAGACGAAAAAATATTTGTACTTTTAGTAATAAAAGTAGTTTAGCACATTGCATTTTGTTTAAGAAGTATGTACAGGTGTCTGGAAACTTTTCGACAAAGTTTCCGCGAAGTTCGAAGTACTTTGGGTCGCATGGTTGGATGGTTCATTCAGGTTTTTCTTAAACCTATATTAGAAATAAATTATTTAATCATTCTGAAATCAGTGAAGGAAAAATTCCACTATTAATATTCTGAATTTATACCTTATAAATTTAATAAATAAAAATGCACATTAAAATCATATAAGACAAATAGCTTACATGGATGAACTGTTGGGTTCTCACGGTCCCACAACGCAATATTTTGCAACACAGATTACGAACAAAACAAAACTATCTTATTTCAGAAATAGAGACCTACTGAACAAGTTGTCTACTTCCATGTATGAAGAAAAAATGAAACAAATCTGCATGGGTCTTGCCGACTCGATCCGTGCACTTAGCGGGTTAAAGAGGTATAAGTCAATCATACTCCCAAAGTTCTTTACGGACGCGAAACATTCTATTCAACAAAAAATTTAAAATTAATTTAGAAGGATTTTTTTTGGAAGCACTAAGCACATACGAGAGGGCTGATCAACGGGAGAGAGTCAGTTTGGATAAAAGAGAATGAAGACAGCAGGAATTGGAGAATATACAGTGGTATTAATCAGAGGCGGCAGCCAGATGCGCGTGAGAGAGGTGACGCATGTAGGAGGAATCATGGGGAGGGGTAAGAATGTTGAACTGCACTAGCGAGAGAGGAGAAGCTATTGTAACACGGTCTCTTGTTTCTTAACTGCATTTATACGATCTTACTGCACTGAAAGCAACGACACAACTGACCCATACACCACTCCATGCAGTACGAATGTTTATTGGACTCGTCTGCATCTACTGCGCATCCATGCTTGGACTGCCACGTCTGATTAATACCACTGTACGTTGCTGCGGTGTTGAATATTGCTCCTAAAGTCATGAATTAAATTGAACTAAGAATACATCATTATCTATTTATAAATGTTTGAAATGGCTTTTAGCGTTTGCTTTCTTAGTTTGTCAAATGTGAAAGGGCATCTATGTTTGGATTTTGTAATTAGCGTGAATGTGGTGACGGCTGTTCGGATTTCGCTTGAGCTGCTATAGGCCTATATGTAGAAATGTTAGAACATAAAGCTGTACGGGTGCATTGTTATTCCAGATGCAGAGACCGGCTTACATTATCAGCTCGAGCTTCCCAGCTTACACTATAACTCGTCGCTTCTTTTGTTACGCAGCGAGTAACAAGTCATGTTCTAATTAGTGGGTGCATTTTAAATTTTAATATCACCTCTAACAACGAACATATGTAGTGGTACCCGCTTCTGCTAGTGCCATAAGAAGCATTATCTTCCACTTCTGTTACAAAAACTTTCATTTATTTAAAGGTTTTAAATCTCAGTACTTTTCTACAGGAAATCGATGTAAATATATGTGTGTCACTCTGACAGTAATTTTCTCTATTCCAAATTTGAGTGACACGCTTTTATTGCTGAAGCATCGTAAAAATACGGACAGGTAAAAACGCGACGCTTTCTTATTACCAGGACTAAAAACTTCCGGTACTTACGTAAACTTTTAAAATTTTCCACACGCACTCTATTAACATCTTTTTGCTTACCTAATATAGTATGGCTATTTAAACATGCCATTAGTTATTTTGTGACGTAACATAGATAATTTCACATACTATATATGTATTTATATATATATATATATATAATTAAGTAATTTACAGTCTGAATTAAAGATTAATTATGATGAGGCAATTTATATAACCGTGTTTCATTAATAAACTAATACCGTAGGGTATTTTCGGCGTTATTTCCTAGCTGTTTCTAGAAAGTTACAGGAAATACGCATCCCCATAACGGATGAGAGTGAAAGACCTATTTTCTATATTTTGTATGCCAGAGACTTAATAGGCTATATGGTACACATACTTCTTTTACTATTGAATTTGTTGTATTAAAATTAGATTAAATTAAAATTAAGCTTTAGAAATGCAAGTATGTTTTCAAAACACTAGCTTTACTACGAGTATTTATAAAATTTGTTAAGATACCGTAGTAGATACATTATCGCTGGAATAACTTAGATATGCTTAGATTTAGTATTAAGTAATTTGATGGATTTTTAGTATATTGTTTCAATAAAGGGAAAATTTTATAACCTCTAAGTGTTAAATTTGGCAACATTTATAGTGTTGTCTTTAAGATATTTTTCTTTAAATTTATAAAAAGTCTTTAAATTTGTCAAAAATGTAAATATGAAACTTAGTGGCAGTTACCTTAAAGAACAATCAGTAAAAATTTCCCTTTCTATCTTGAATGTTAAATATAAAAACATTTAAAAATAATATAGCGCAAAGTGAGAAATGCGATTGAAAATTAGTATGCAATTACAAAAAAAAAGTTTTCTGATTTTCGCCTTTAAGCTTAGCTACAGATTCTTTATAAATATTGCATAGGACCGGCTCTGGTGACTTACTGAATAATGTGCATACCCTTATAAGTGTAGTAAGAACGTAACGGTTCGTCAAAATATTAGTTATAATTGTTCATAGATGCATTTTCACAAAAACAAGGAAATACCCTTATTGCCCAAAAGTAACCTGACATCATACATCAGTTTCCTTAAGCCTTAAGGAAAATGTGCGACTGGTGATGGGTAATAGCCTCAGTAACAGGATACCGAAATCACGAGCGAAAATTCAATTACCACCGCAGTAGAAATTATAACGTTTTCGAAGTAGGCCTACATCGGATGGGATAAAAAATGGAATAAAAAATAAGCAAATTATTTTTCAAGAGGGATATCTAACAAGCCTCACTGTAGAACTGAAAATACTTTCACACAAATAAAACGGTTGAATGCAAGAGCCAGATTGCTTCACTTTTACTAATTTTGACAGGATCATATTTTCTATGTAAGTTATATCAGGCATGCGAAACTCTCCTAGTAGGAGCTACGTAGACTTTACCCATTCCACTCGATATGCATGCTCTCAACCAATCGTCTTATCGAACGCCGCTCAGATTAAAATATTTCGTTTTGTAAGGTTGGTATAGCATATGCCTATAGTGCAGAGAACAGCTGTTTGAAATTAATTACAGCATTTTTTTAAAAGTATTTTCATTTATTTTTTCCTATCGTAGATAAAAAAAATTATGCGGTTTATGTATGCGAAGCGTATATCAGAATTCTGGAAACATAAAAAAGCCACTTCCTCTCGTTAGAATCTAACTTTTCCTTGATTATGTTAAGGCAACTTCCCACACGAGCATCGCAGTATACTATTTATTAATGATATTTTCATATATTATAATTCTAAGTTTTGTTAGTTGAATGGTACGAATAAATGCATTGTTTAGAACGACGAAAGTTATGGTCGATTACTTAGATAATATATTTTAAATAGAATACACGATTCGACATCTGAGGTAGGATGTAGTTCATCGATGTAGATACTGCTCTAACCCAGTTTGGAAAGCTCTTATGAGAGGAGGTAGATTATGACTTGGAGCTTGCTGAACCACTGACCTGACTTCATCTATTATTTCTCTTCCACATTGATTCCCTCTCATTTGCACGTTAAGAGAATGGCGTATACCTTCACACTTCCCCTTTCATTAAACATATCCACTATGTAGCATTTCCATTAACACCACAGAGCAGCCTTACTAAAGTGCTTACCATAATATTAGAGTATCCATGTTCTACCACATTCCTACGTTGCTCTGTGATAAGAAACCTAGTTACATTAGCGCTTGGGGTATACAATGATTATAAATATGATGACGCAATCTTGATTACTTCTTATTATTCTTAGCAGATGACCTACTTTTATTGTTACCCTTATCACGAGAGTTTCCAACTGGTGAAACGTCTGAGAAGAATCAACGAATTGAATCAATGAAATGAGATTTAGGCCTAAAGAGATGTTTTCCACCTTATACCCTCAAAAAATATATAACCTACAAAAACCGTCAAATGATTTTGGAATTGCTTTGAATATTAAAAGATTTTTGCACATATATTTATTTTGTATCTTTTGAAAGTTAAATAGTTGAACAGGTGCGTTATAAAATTAAAACATATTTACAGAGAAACAGCAGAAATATTAAATGGTTGACAATTTGCATTATAATATTAAAATGTATTTACAAAGACACTTGTTCAAAGTGTACACATCAATATAAACCTATCATTAAAATACTAAATCAGTCACATTTTTTTAACCATGTAGAATGAATTAGTTCAGTAAAAACATCATGTAAAAATAGCCACGTAGAATGGATTAGTCTAGTAAAAACACCATGTAAAAATAGAATTATCCTGTAACATATGATTATGATGGTCTTGAGTTTATGAATAAATCATTAAAAGCATTCCTATTTTGTCAATAGGCGTGGGTATAAGGTGGAAAACATCTATTTAAATCTTATTTCATTGATATTTACCCTCAAAAGGAAAAATGAAATTTATTAACACGAATTGAATCTTAAGATTGTTTAGACAATAGAATTTTCCATAAACAATAATAATAAATAAATACACTTTTTAATCACTTAGATTTACGTATTTTAAGTTTCTGAATATTTTATTCTTTGAAAGAGTAACAGGTCTTCAACACCTTGTTCTTCAACACCTTGTTCTTCAACTACATTGATCAGGCCCATCGTCCCCCTGTAGGCTACTCCGAAAGAATAAACGGAGAAGTTTGATATAGACCTACCGGTATGTACGCATAATTATATTTATGCAAATGGGATTCTGCCGTTGGCAATGACATGTCATAAAATCACTCACTGCACTTTAATTCAAAAACTACCGGTACATTAGAATTAAATTTTACAAAAAATATATATTTACAATATATTGCCAAATATTTCGATGGTTCAATCACGAAAGGTAAAATGAGTTAGGAATAAAAATGGAATAACACGGGACCTGTATATAAGTTGGCAATAAATGCGGTAAGTTTGTATAATGATTTTTCTGTCAGTAAACGCGTTAAGTTGGTATAATGATTTTTCTGTGAACATTCTTCATAATTGAATGACATAATTGGAAATTTGTTAATGATTTTTACCGATCTCTTGCTGCTAATTAGGTATTTTAACAGTCACTGCTTTCTATGTTGTATGGCAATGCTTTATTTCGCCTTTTACTAGGCATTCTATGAGCCTTTTATCACGATTGCTCGTGGCTTGCTGGTTCCCTAGAGAAGGAAAGAAGCCTATTGTGGCAAAAGCTACTGAAGATGTTTTCACAGCAGCCGAGACTTACAGCTTTTCAAGGAATCGGAATCACTATGGGTCCGTTGTAGGCTTCACTGAACAGGAAAAGTCAGAAGTGAAGGCAGCCGTTACCCATCCAAGTTATGATAAGAGCCGGTGTTATTTAACTCACTGAACAGCTTGGAAGAGGTGTGACCACTAGTCTGGCTAGTCTTTCAAGATAATTTCTTTTACTTGCCTATAATTCCATGGTCATGGAAATCACACATTAATGCCATCGGCGTGAATCAGGATCTTTAGAACAGAGGGCCAGAACCTTAGTGTTTTTTTCACCCACGTCTACTGAAAGCACCGCCGTCTCGAGAATTACACTGCCTGTCCTATACGGCTAATTTTGCGTACGCGGCGACATTAGACATGGCAGCACCTACCGCATCTTGCTGCAATAGCCTATACATTACCGTACATTGCTTCTATGCTCTGTGTTGACCTCTGAAGTATAAACTCGGAAACTGAAATATGCTGGAATTTCAAGCTATCTGGGTGTGAACTGTGTCGCCTCTACTGGAGAAATTAGGCAACTTAACAATACTCTGAACTCCATGTTAAAATTAAGCATAGGACAGGCAGTGTAATTCTCGAGACGGCGGTGACTGAAAGGAAACAAAGAATAAAATAAGTTGATGGGGGCCGTGAATAGAAGAATCCAACACGAAACTTAACTCGCAGCCCAAAGATGAACCACAGAGGGATTTGAAACCGCGACATTCAGGAGAATGTGAGTCTACCAGATTATATCTGGCCATTTCACTCACTTGCCTTTAATGGGATCTTGTGATATAGTAAGTATAATATATAGACCCACATATTCTGTACCTTTCTGGAGGGTAAAGAATTTTTGCTACTTGGTGTTACATGCTACGAAAGGAAAGTTTGCATGATGGTCTGATGGATGTTCTATGCCTCACGTCATGCTTATAGACTGACTTTCTTTCTGCGTTATTGGAATCGCCTACCAAGAAATCCCATTCCATGTGGCGGAAGCTAACGAATGGAGAAGAGATGGTTGATAGGGGATGGCAGACCATGCCTGATATCAACAAGAAAATTGGGAGATTCTCATTGAACCGAGCACGGATAAACGCCAGTTAGAAAGAGAGAGACTGACTTTTTTTCTCCTTCACCACGAATCGATTCATTCCCTGTCTGGAATAGAAAAGATGACTCAAATAGATAATAATCGGCGTTCTTCATTTAATTTCCTTCATAGCTGTTAGTTGCATTACAGCTCTACCTTTTGTCTTCATTCTTTCCTCCGGATGTGTTGAGTACAATACAAAAGGTGTAATCGATGCACTTAACACTATGAGTTTCTGTGTTGATTTTCAGATTCGTCTTATTACGAACTTATATACCAGATCAAATTTCCAAGTTTGTTCCGTAACAATTTTCAAATAGCCTACTGTAGTTCAGTTCCTATTATTCTGCTTATAAATGAGAAAAACGATTAAGTAATATTGTAATATATATTATTTATTACATTATGTAATATAATGTATTACACACATAATACATATAATGTAATACATATAATGTATTACACACAAAGAAACTATGATATTATGAAAGAATTACAAGCAGAACCAATCATGGACTATATACAAAAATATAGAAACAACTGGATATCCCACGTAAGAAGAATGAGCCGAACAAGAATACCCCGTCAAATTCTAAATTACCAACCATCAGGCAAGAGATCATTGGGCAGACCCCTTAAACGATGGATTGAGACCGTAACGGGCCCCTAGGCCTAATACATGATAGGATGATGATGATGATGTATTACACACTATTAGCTGAAGTGAACTAGATAACTTGCTAAATAACCGGAAGTGACGACGAAAGCCATGGTCGAAGTCCTTAGCAGCTAGCAATTGAAAATGGTTGCTTCAATGATGACTAACTTTTGGACCAAACCTCGATCCTTGATCAGGTACAGGGTGGAAGGGGTGTAATTGTTCACACCTTATTCCTTCGGTAGGAAAAAAGTCTAAATATAATTTTTGTCCCAAGTGAATATATTTCTCAGAATTTTTTTCCCCCTTTAACTTTAACCGTCTTTCGCTTAAGTATTATTCGTATTTTTTCACATCAGCAGAGGAAAGAATAAGGAATAAATTTTCTCTTCGCGTTGTTAAAAAAAATTATCTTCGTGCAAATCAAGTACAAAGATTATTACAATTATAACCATGTGCGTTATATAGTCGGCGCGCAAATATTTTAGACAGTGGGATAGGTGTTATCCGCTCTAAAATCGGCCCAAAGTAAACAAGTAAATCTATATTACTCTTAAGTAGATAGGAGTAGTGCGCTAGAGTGAGATATATATAATTGTTTACTTTAGAGCCGGTTTTAGAGCGGACATATATACCCATCTCATTGTCTAAAACATTTTAGCGCCGACTAAGGGCCTAAAACAACATCGTAGCTACATTGCCTCACGGTTTGTTTTCATACTCGTGGCAGAGATCACTGCCACGAGATATAAGCTATCTGGCAATGCACTGTTGGGATTCTGTGGAACCATCCCCCCTACTAACCTAAAAAGCTATAAATGTAAGTACAAAACGCGAAATAATGTTCTATATATATGGTGATGTGAACTATTTTTAATTTTCGCAAATATAATCTTCCACCCTATTTAGAGGAAGGTCATGATTGAAGCATACATGTCGAAAGACCGTAGTGTTTAATTACTATACCAGAGACGAGCAAGAAGGAAACCTGAAGTAAACGAAAACCAGTATGTCTGTCTCAATCTTAAGTTATTAGAGTAATGTGCTAGAGTGAGACAGATGTACTGATTTTTGTTTACTTCAGGTTTCCTTCTTAGGACTGCCAGACTTTAGTAATCAAGTTGTCTCTAGCACATGGTTAACGATTTCGACTTTCAGACAGGACCTATGTGTACGCAGGCCAACAATCTTAGTAGGCAAGTAGGGTCATTCTTTTTGTAACTCATGAACGAAGAGAGAAACAATCAATAAAATTATCTTCCCATATTTGAAGCACATATTTTTTGTTTTAAATTAAGTACGATATAATATTATTTATACAATCATCAATGAGAAATTATTTCATAAATAAGAAAATTATACATTTTTACGTAGAAGTAAACACTAAAGAAATATGACTTATGACGCCAATAATTACTTATTATATGCATATTTATAATCATAAAAATGCTCAGCAGTTAAATTTATTTGATCGATATCGTATTTTCAAAATGATGGTAATGTTATTTATATCGGTTCACTACAAAATAGCTGGGGCTTTCAATATCCTTAAAATACAATGCTTATGATAATGCTAACGTAGAGACTATTTTAGTCAAATATATCTGTAAATATGTTTTAAATGGTACCTCATTCTATTTTTCCGTAGGTTTATATATCTTTACAACAGTAATAATGCACATATTATGTGATAAAGAGGTTTGTAACTATGTTTGAATACATTGCTGTAAGTGCACAATGGACTTGTTTTTCAGTATTTAATGTGCGACTGTGTAAGAGTGCCGGTTATTTAATTACTAAACTAATTGTATAGTTTTCATGGACTACTGTTATATGTTACAATAATGGTGTAGTAAATTTTTTTATGCAACCACAGTAGCTCTTTATGTAGGCCTACTATACAAATTTTGTGTACATGGATTTTCAGACAGTTCTAGCATTGTGGTTGAAAATTAAGTTGCCCATGCACATAGAGACTGCTTCTTGCCCTAAATTAAACAAAATTTCATTTCAATACGGGAATCGTCTTTAATGTAGTCTTATAAGGGATTTAAAATAACTGATGAATCAATGTTCCCCATTAAAAGGCTTCTAAAATAGTTTTGGAATGAATAGGAAATGTGCTGCAAATTTTGTGACTGAATGTTGCATTTTCTTGCCAACAAAGGAGGTTTATTTTTCTTTTGCGAAATAAACGACTTCGATTGGGTACGTATATTAATTGACATTCGAAGCCATATCTGAATGAGGTAGTCTGAGGCCAATAAGGTTATACAAGGAAAGATGATCAGACTAAATTACCGTATACATCATCTGGTAATGTAAAGGTCTTCGGCTCTGTACGTCGACTAACACTAATTAATGACGCTGCCATTTGGGCATATTGTATTACTCCATATGATGCTGCGTCCACCTCGTGTGTTTCATAACCTAGCCGGTTGATAAAAAAATCTTTACATAAAACATAGACAGTGAAAGTTACACATTTTTTTTATTAAGTTCTGTGTTTACAGCCATAACCTATCCGAACATAAAGCGGTGTTACAATATTATCATAGGTAATCCCACGAGTTTATCGATAGATTCGCGACTGCGCAGCAGGGGCGAATTTATCTGATGACACTAGTCAACTCGAGTTGGATTTATTAAGACTATTCCTTGAATAAATATGTAACGGATTATACAAATAATAATTACTTTCGTGCTTCGTTGTGTAAAAACAAAACTAACAGCTGCGAGATCACGGCATACTATGAATCAGCCATCCATGAATCGATTCGAGTTACCATGTAGTAACCAGGGCTACCAATGGTGCATATAGGACATAGTTAACTTCATTCAGGTAAGCTAACAGCAGAACAGAATGAAAGCACACGAACTTTCTTGCACCGAAATTTTAATCAATGTACATTTTCTGTTATTTCAATTTCCAAACAAGTTATGTTGTATAAAATAATCTGTTTTCGTGCTGTTTAATGGCAACATGTGACGTATTAATCACTGCACACTGATGCTTTTGTGACCAGTAACGATCAGACCATTTTACCCGATAAAATGCCATCCTAGCGATTCCTACAAGAATATTGTAAGATAAACGGCCGTGATTGATCTATATCCGAGGAATTGCTAAACGTTATTGGTCAATATCCGATACGTATGAGTGGAATAGTCGATTAAAAAGGACTGTTCATAAGCTCTCTCAATTGAGAATATTATAGGAGAATTTTTCTCCTATAATATTCTCATGTAATGTCCAAGAGAGACAATGATCTGTGGATCATGAATGATTATATATCTATCTCCCTCAATTTGTCTCCACGACCGGTTTTATTAACCTTTTCACTAATACTGATGCATAAATTTGTCACTTTAAAATTGTACGATGGCAGAGATATAAGATCGATGGAGTATTTCTTTATACGAAACGCGAGGATCATATATCTGCAATTTAGGATTGTCATTCGTGGAAATTAGTTGTTTCACTGAAATTTTCTTCATTGATTTAAAACTTAGAGCCCACTGATGATTTTACTTGATTATTACGTATATTAATACAGAAATTCAGCTCAGTATTTATTAGAAAATCGGTTGTTACTAAAAACAAGGTATATAAAGCTACTAACTAAATACTCGTAATATCCGTCATATTCTTATTTCACGCTATTTCAGTTGTAAAAATCTAACGTAAAATTTTTCTGTATTTATTAGGAAATCTCTTATAGTTAAAAATATCCCTCATATTCTTATACTAGTATGTGCACGCGGCTTCGCCCGCGATAATTATTTCAAAAATTAAAAATTAAGAGCATAATAGTTAAATCATTATATTTATTAACACCTAAATCACGTGGACTACATACCACGATTAGATAGCGTCGCCTGGTAAAAGCGACCTCAGATTCGAGTTCCTTGGCCCAGAATACCCCTGTACAGTGAGTTTCGTCCAAATCGAACAATGTTTGACCATATTTAGGCCTATATTGATTATCCCTCTTCCGTGTAGGTTGAAAATTTCATATGTCTTCGGGCCTTGATATTCTAAACAAATGAATCGTCCAGGATGGACTTACAAAATCAAGCGATCGCCCGCGATAATTATTTCAAAAATTAAAAATTAAGAGCATAATAGTTAAATCATTATATTTATTAACACCTAAATCACGTGGACTACATACCACGATTAGATAGCGTCGCCTGGTAAAAGCGACCTCAGATTCGAGTTCCTTGGCCCAGAATACCCCTGTACAGTGAGTTTCGTCCAAATCGAACAATGTTTGACCATATTTAGGCCTATATTGATTATCCCTCTTCCGTGTAGGTTGAAAATTTCATATGTCTTCGGGCCTTGATATTCTAAACAAATGAATCGTCCAGGATGGACTTACAAAATCAAGCGATCGCCCGCGATAATTATTTCAAAAATTAAAAATTAAGAGCATAATAGTTAAATCATTATATTTATTAACACCTAAATCACGTGAATTACATACCACGATTAGATAGCGTCGCCTGGTAAAAGAGATCTCAGATTCGAGTTCCTTGGCCCAGAAAATCCCTGTATAGTGAGTTTCGTCCAAATCGAACGATGTTTAACCATATTTAGGTCTATGTTGATTATCCCTCTTCCGTGTAGGTTGAAAATTTCATATTTCTACGGACCTTGACATTCTAAACAAATGAATCGACCAGCGTGGGCTTACAACATTCAAGCGATCGCGATGCTTTTATTTCCACGGTATGACAAAAATAGCCAAAGCCAACTGCAATTGATTTGACATTGAAATGTATTACTGAAATCTGATGCTTCGACAGCGCTAAAATCACGTTTTCTGCCAGTTTTTCACTCATAACTCGCGAACGAAAGCTAAAATTAAAAATTCGGCTTCGAGGTGCATTCGGCCACCTTTCAGTCCACCTATCTTTAAAATTTCAGATATCTGCGTTCAGTAGATTTCGATGGGCATCGCGGACAGACAGACAAACACGTCCTTTTATTATTATAAGACTAGCATGTGCCCGCGGCTTCCCCGCGATAATTATTTCAAAAATTAAAAACTAAAAATTAAGATCATAATAGTTAAATCATTATATTTATTAACACATAAATCACGTGGAGTGCATTCCACGATTAGGTAGCGTACCCTGGTAAAAGCGACCTCAGATTCGAGTTCCTTGGCCCAGAAAACCCCTGTATAGTGAGTTTCGTTCAAACCGAACAATGTTTGAATTTAGGGTTGATTATCCTTCTTCCGTGTAGGTTGAAAATGTCATATGTCTGTGGGCCTTGACACTCTAAACAAATGAATCGTCTAGGATGGACTAACAAAATCAAGCGATCGCGTTGCTTTTATTTCCAAGGTATGAGGTATGATGACAAAAATAGCCAAAGCCAACTGTAAGTGATTTGATATTGAAATTTATTACTGAAACTGATGCTTCCAAAACGCAAAAAATGCACGTTTTTTGCTCATTTTTCACTCATAACTCACGAACGAAAGCGAAAATTAAAATTCCGGCTTCGAGGTGCATTTTCCGACCCTTCAGTCCGCCTATGTATAAAATTCCAGATCTCTGCGTTGAGTAGATTTCGCTGGGCATCGCGGACAGACAGACGGAGGACAGACACTTCCTTTTATTAATATAGATCACGCTATTCCAGTTGTAGAAATCTAACGTAAAACTTGTTAATGTAGGCTATTAGTATATTAATTTAATTTTCAGTCTCTCTGTTTCCATCTAGGTAGAGTACGATGTCGATTTTTAAGATGTAATCAATAGTCTCCAACTAACAATGTAACTTCAGAAAATATTATGTCACCTGAAAAGCTTACAAGGAAGTAGATGTAGGCTACAAACCAAAGAAGTTAGTTCGTGGACATCTTCAAAGAAAACACTTTATGATTGTAGGAATCGACACAATTTTTTTTTTTTTGGCAATTCACCAGTTATATTTTGCTTGACAGAATTCCGGCAGTTGGTGATATTGTAAATGTATTGAGAAATTCTGTTCATTTTCATATATCCTGTACACATCTTGATAATTTAATACCATTATCTGGCTCCGTTATTGATAGCACCAATATAAATTACAATTTATTACTTTATTGTCTAATAGCAAAACAATTCCTTCAGTTTCATTCTCTTCATATTTCCATCTATTGTTCTAAGTGTTGTTCGGAATATATGTTTGTCCTGCTCAGCTATGTCCTGAAGGTTTTCGCAGTCTTCTAATCGATTGTGTTTCCAAGGATTATGGTTATTTATCGACGGTTGTGTACTGCTACCCAGGCCTGAAACCATCAAGGGTAAGCAGTAGTTCTTTTTCATTCATGTAGATCTACAGACAAAGGACTGTCTCATTTACACACTTATATGATCCATCAACTTGAACCGGGATCGAACCCGCCAGTGTCTAATCAACTGTCTCACCTAGGCCTACATCGAATCGTTTAATCAAATGTAGTTTCTATATGCAATAGGCAAATGCCTTCGCTCCTGCGACATTCCTTACTCTTCCATATCAAAGGTGAGCGTTGTAGCGTCTTCATGATTTCTTTAGCTTCAAGAGCTTTCTACAAAATCAACGATCAAATTTGTTAATGTATAGTTTATATGCAACATACCTTTATGAATTAAAAGCAGATTAATTGGGAGAGTATGAGAATTAGATTTAGTATGCCACGATTTACGCTTCAATAATACGAATTTACTTAAGGGTATAAGGTTTTCAGGTACGAGGTGAGTGACGATTGGGTTTGAAATTCTGGTCACCCTGTGTACGCATATAACGCTGCTGAAATAGATTGCTGACGAGGTAATGAACAGTAAACTCAGCCATAGGCGAGGAACTTAATATGTTGCTCATTCGTTTCATGAACAATCAGCATAGTATTGTCATTGGTTTCTTGAGTACTGCTTTTCTTGTGAAACATATAGACTACGTTAAAATAGTGTTCAAGTTATTTTCTTGAAATTTCATATCATCTATCATGGGAAGTTATTTTTAAATGTTCAATGAGTATAAATATCCGAAACCGTATAAATTTCCGAAAATGTGTGCCTCAGTTGGATCAAAGGACATGCTGGAACTATGGGAAATGGCAGTGCAGACTATCTTGCCAAATCAGCTGCTAAGTCAAGAATGGATAATTTCTGCTCCCTCTGTCCACTGTCATACATAAGAGAAGAGCTAAGGAAAGAACTAATACTGGACTGGAACGCTGAGTGGCTAAATAGTACCAATGGCTCCCTGACAAGAACATTTTTTCCTTTAGTGTTTGACCGGTTAAAGTGAAAATACATAGAACCAAATTTCATACTAACACAATTTATGATTGGTCACGGAAAATTTGGGCAGTATCTGGAACGATCCAAAATAGGAAACAATATCTGTATTTGAATAAGACACAAATCAGACTGTATCACATCTTATATTTGAATACCCTGTTTAGAAGCCCAAAGACAAAAAAATTATTACTCAGTTGAATATTGAATATTTATGCAATAGGCTACGTAGAGTCATTTATAAATTCTTTATTCTCCGTTCATGTTTACCAGCTCATGTTTTACGTACGATTTATTTAGCCCTAATTCATTCTATTATTCAATATGGCATAATTGGGTGGGGAGGAGTTGCAAAAACGATCCTCAGCCCTTTGCTTTGTCTTCAAAAACGCATCATAAAGATTTGTTTATCTAAGCCTCCTGACTATTCTTCCAAATTATTATTTTCTGAATTTAACGTTTTCACCATAGACCAAATTTACAAGTATGTCATACTGAATTATTTTCATAAACATCGTGACAATTACAAGTCAGAATCTCACGTATATAACACGCGAAGGAATCAATTTAATTTATTACTTGAACCGAAAAATGTTACAACTGCTGGAGCTAAGCACTGTTCAAGTTTTGGCCCAAGACTATTCAATTCATTTATTACCAACCATCCTGATCTAAATAGCTTAAACAACAAACAATTTAGGTCTAAAATTAGAACATTTATATAATTATTACTTCTGTTTTCTACTATTGCTGTTATAACATTTTTCATATTAAAATTTAAAATTTGGATAGAACTTAATTTCTTTGTTTTTTACTAAAATTTGAACAAATAAATTGTTATGTATTAATATTGTATTACCTTGTACCTTTGTATTGTAAAAAGAACATGTTCTAACCTTTTATACATAATATTCTGTCATACTTCTCCAAATTTTGTATTGTTTTAAGTAATTATTTAGTATAAGTTTTTCTCATATATAGAACTGAACCACCCCCGAACACAAGCTCTGCTTCTTCGGGTGGTGTATCAACTTTTTATGTATATTTATCGTGTAATTTGAAACAATAAATTGTAATTGTAATTGTAATAGTTATATTATTGCCAAAATAGATTTGAACAGCCTATGACAAATGTTTTGCATAAGAAATGCTGCTACAAGGAGTTATGTGAATATTTAAATTTTATTTTTAAGAAACTTTGATTTAGTATTAATATTTGAATGTTAATTAATTTTATTCATATCTGCTATATTGTTAACATGTAAGTATAGAAATTAAGCAAACTGTAAATGAATGTAAATTGCATTAATTGTACTGTAACTAAAACCCTAGCATACTGAATGGTGAAACAGGGTTAATTATATTTGGAGATTCAACAACAACAACAACAACAACAATGAGTATAAATAAATATTTTTCGTTTTTATTTCGAAGCAAAAACAGCCATTTAGCTAGATATAATTTCAGAACTGTGATGACATTTTGCATGTCATTCACCGTAGCTTTGCCTGGAAATTGTTGGGTAGCAAGTGTATTTAGCACCGGGATGGGGAAAGAAGAAATTAAAGTTTTCCTTTTCAAAAGTAATGATGAAAAGATATAAGGTTGATAAAAATCTTATACAAAAGTTGGTCACCGTTTCCATGAAGAAGAGGTTTGGGATTACAGGCAAGAGGAAGGAGGAGGAGATAAAAAGCCATAAGAAACTTTTCCTTCGGAGATTAAAAAGAGAAATATTTCCATTTGGTTGCGTGACTTTAATTTCCTCTCTCTTGCCAATTGGACAGTTTGAGCTGGTATAACGGTGAGATTTGCTCTGTTTATTTGTTCCAGAAAAAAATCCCTTAGGAAGTTACACTTATATGACAACCCACTTAACTTAAAGAAGATTGTTGCTTGTAATATTGCAACGGATTAATTCTGAGCTGTTAATGCTATCTAACTTTCTTGTATCTAATATTTTTTTACAATTTTAAAATTAAAGCCAGCATTGCCTCTACATTTTATAAAATGTTATTAGGCTTAGTAACCTCACCTTTTTGGTTATCTCTACACTGAGAACGGAGGGTTCTGGCGCATCTAACCTATAGCCGGCGTATAGTGGATTCCACGTTAAGATGACTTCTTCCCATACCATCGTTTTCTACAAAAGAATAAAATATTTTTCCCTAATCCGAATACTTATGTGGAATATGAACACGTTTTGGGATTCTCTAATATTGGGAATATTTATATTCGATTTCTGAATTAAAGTATTTACTGCGAACAGTGCTAACACACAGCTGGAAATCATTCTGTATAGGTGTCAATCCACACGATGACCGACTTCTTTGAACTATAGCTGAATAGGGTTGATGTTTCCTGGAGCTGAGAGAGTTAGAATCTGTCTGCTTACTACTAATTGAGTTGCTGTTTACTGATTTGACAGGTCCAAGGAGAATAAGCAAAATAATATAAGCCTCAGTTCTCGGACAACAGGTCTCATAACATGAAAATTTTTGAAGAGAAACGGACTAGCTTGTTACCACTATTGGTTATAGTACCGATTTTTGTCACAATTACTGCACTTTCTCTGTACCTCCAGTTTTTACGCTGACAGAGCGAAAAAAAGGAAACATAGATTTTTGGGGGGGAAATTTAACAAAGTCAGTGTAATGTTAGGTGCACTTTAATTGCTATTTTTACATGATGATCTTCTGTGGACCTATGCAGTACTGAATCTGAATACTTTTCATTTCTTTGCATTCATATTTGTTCATGAAAATAATTTACTAAACAATATTTGGCCCCATTATTTCCATTCTGTTTATATGTATTGGGACATGGGAACGGCATATTACAACATTCAACAAAAGTAATTAATTGTAGGCCTAACTTCTTGTATTTATGTCTTCATAAACAAGTGAACAGCCTTATTCATATTTTAAATAAGATGTCTTCTCAGAATAGTTAATAGCCTCAATACTCAAACGTGTCTTGTCCTCAGCAGAGATTTCTTCAATTCCAGAACCAACTGGAATCAGCTGCACTGATGGCAAACACCCTGATGGTCTGTCTGTTATACCTTGGAGGAATGGTAAATCACTGCTGGGATGCTACTTGCGTTGACACATTGGTTGGTTCTCACTTACCATTAATATCTAAACTTGCCGGTTCCGCTGCAGAAGCAGCAGTTAAACTAAAACAGAAATAATATCATGGTATCACCGATAACTACCTCTTTACTGTGTTTGCAGTGGAAACCTATGGCCCATGGTACGCGGAAGCGAACGAAGTGAGAGACATTGGTAACATCTTGCAGAGCATCACTCACAATCCACGCGCCACTGATACTTTAATCACTGTATAGGTATTGCCGTACTACGTGGTAACGCTGCGAATATTATGGGGACAATGCAAAATTCTTGTTCCCTAGACGAACTATTTTATTTTTAAAGTCCTTATTCAGGCTACAGGCTAATACAGGCTAACCACATTGTAATATTATATCCTCTTCTTCTTCTACATCATGAAATTAGGCCCTTTGGCCTGTTTTCACATCAAGTGGGATTTAGTGAGTCTTCCCATCTGGTAAGTGGGCGTCCAACACTTCTATGTCCTCTTGGCTTGTACTTTAACAATAGATGAGGAATTCTATCTGCAGGAATTCTTTGGACGTGTTCGTACCAGTCATTTCTCATATTATCAATTCTATTTGTTAAATTAAAAATATTTAAATCTTCCCTAATGTCTTCATTTCGTTTTCTGTCCAGAATTGTCACACCTGCTACAGAACGTAAGAACTTCATTTCTGCAGTTTCTATTTTCCTTCTGTCTGAACGATTAAGAGTCCAATTCTCACTTGCGTATGTTAAAGTAGGTACTGCCATAATTTTGTAAAATTTTAATTGTGTATTTCTCAGTGTTTTATTTTTCAGTGTCCGTTTTATAGTGCCACACATTCTGTAAAATTTATTTAGTTTAATATTAATATCTCCCTTCTGACAGTATGATACATTGCATCCTAAATAATTAAAATTGTTCACCTGTTGAATTATAGTGTCATTAATGCTGATTTTGCACCTCATATGGTCTTTCCCAATGAATGCCATTACTTTCGTTTTGCTTTCCGAAATTGTCATATTGAACTTCTTTGCTACTTCATTTAATTTATATGCAGCCAATTGTAGATTGCTTTCTGAATCACCAAATATTGTTTGATCGTCTGCAAACAGTATGGTATTTAGAATTGTATTACCAACTTTAAAATCTGTGGTTAAAATTAATTGCCATTGTGTAATGACTTCGTCAATATATATACTAAAAAGTGCAGGAGATAGTGGGCATCCTTGTCTGACTCCTTGATTAATTTCTAATGCATTGTCACTTGTTAATATTATCCATGTAATATAATAGCCATTTTGGGAATTACTGTGCATTAAAGATTACATCGATGGGTTGGTTCACACATGTGTTTAGTAGGCCCTACTCGTACAATTCCACATTCTTTAATAAATCCATTTTAATATCCAACTATCACGGATGTGTACCCGTGAAAAGTAGTGAAAAGTACCATACTATCCTCCTGTAAAAAAATTATAAGCTTCTGGTTTTTCACTTGTCGCATTTCCTTAGAATGAAGATATGCCTCAGGAGCTTCCAAATTTGCACCAATCGCTATATCTGTGGCTTGGTTCTAAAAGAACCAATGTCATTTTTTGCAAAAATGATATTTATGCATTATTGAGCTCGGCTAGTCTGTATCTTTCGTAAACTGAAAGTGCCAATGTCTATTGCTATTAATAGACACAATACAGAAACCTTAGAGGTCAATGTCGGAAGTTCTTAGCAAAAAATGTTACTTCTATAAAGTCAGTTATCTCAAAAGCAAGATTTATGAAATTGGCCTTTTAGAACCAAGCCACAGATATGTCCGCTGCCTGTCATTCATCCCGGTGGCCAGGGTTCGATTTCCGGTAGGAGGCGGGCTTTCAATTTGACCCGAGGGCTGGATATAGGAGAGGTGGTGGTGTATAACTTCTAATCACTAGTCTGTGCACTACAGATTGTCAACGGTCCAGTTGTCGAATCACGCCGCAAGCGCACATCATATCTCGGAACAGAATCCACAGCTGCATGACGTGGAAGGCAGAAGGGCTTGATTGATTAGGCAACATAGTATTTGTTCGAAAATCTCACTCATGAGAGCTCTTGCTTCACAGCTCTGGAACTCGTCAGTTGTTCATAGGGCAGGATTTGAAGGAAGTAATAGGGCAATATTGGTTTTATTGAAACAATTTATTCATTACATGAAACAAATGCATTCACGTCTTCAAATAATTCACCGGCCGGACGAATAACTGTCGTGAGCGCGACTCCCGACTATCACTTGAGCAATCCACACACCCTACGCCGAGGCAAACGTCATTGTTGATAGTGGTAACAATGGAGTGGCATATCACTAATGCGATAATATGCAGCCATCATGCAGTATAAAAATGTACTTTGCTTATGTTTTTGAGAATCTTTTGCTGACTTATAAATGCACTTACAATTACATTTACTTAATGTTTTAAAAATCGAGCATTTATAATGTAACAAGTAATCTAATCCCATGAATGGAAAAGGTTCTAATGTGGAATACAATTTATTGTTCGTTATTATTTTATTATTTTACCCCATTTCTCAACAGTCTGCACTAACATAGTTACTTTAACAGCAATTACTTTTTAAACCCCTTAGGTAAATGTACTGGTTACTCTACCTGTGATAGCTTGTTTATAGGTAAGATGTTTCCTACAGTAAATCTTCCACTACATTGTAAATTGCACAGAATTTTGCATTTTAATAGAAAATGGAAAGAGTGTAGTGCAATTAAAGAACAGAATTGTGAATTGGAACATGACCAGAGCAATGTATATGGCAAAGTTCTTCACACCTATTCGGGTGTTTACTCCCGGAGTTGAAATTGTTGTGTTGTTAGTTGTCAGAGTTAACTGGTGTTGAACTTTTCACTCAGTTTGCAGTCGCAATTAATTCAACGGTAATGGCGTCAGGCCGGGCATTCTGCGTCACCACCAGCATAACATCCAGTTTCCTACAAATTCTGTCACCCCATTAACTCCAGTGTCATTAAGTCCTGATTCAGACCACATTCAAATCAAATGCTCTCCGCTCAAGTGTGTCAGTCTCAACTCCTCTTAGCCCACTTTTAGTTACTTGAAACGACTGTGTTTGTGAAATGTTCAGCCATTGATTGCTTGAGTGAGTGCAGATGCTGATAAATTATTGGCTTAATTATGTACCGTACTTGTATATTTGCGTTCTAAATCATAATTATGGTATAACGGTACTTTGAAGTATTAAAGAGACTAAATTATACAATAATACTCAATTATGGAAGTATGTTTTATGTTTCCAGCATCGTTTTCCATGAATAGGCCTAATATGTGATAGATATGCGGAATTCAAAACTATTTTCCTCAAGACCCGTACCTGCAGCGTAATTCTTTAAGTTATTCACTACTTATTTAGTTCTGACAAAGTGCAGTCGCATTCAGGAGGTAATGTAAAGTAAAGTGTTCCCTATACAGGGCATGGAGACCCAGAGGGTTCCAGGAGGTTGACTCCCAGACCTTTGAAACATGAAGGTGGTAAGGTGGTCATCCTTATGCATCGGCAGCCTTTACCACCAGGATCCCTCCTGGTACTTATTTCTGTTAGAGGCTGAGTCGACCCCAAAGCCATTGTACCACCAGAAGGATTAGACCAATTGAAAAACTCCAACGACCTTATCGGGGATCGAACCCGGAACCTTACAACGGTTTGTAGCGCAGCGCCCCAACCACTACGCTACGGCATACCCCGCATTCAGGAAGTCTCAGGTTCAAATCCCGTAGCTGGCCAATTTGACATGTTTTTTTTTATAGTTTCCCCAGTCGTAAAGGCAAATGCTGAATTGGATATTTTTATACCATGAATCATCCTCATCATTTCATCCTGTATCATATCCATTTAAATTAATCAGTTGAAATTTACTCCATAAAATACACCACCAATAGAAACAATTGACAAGCAATAGTTCCCAGGTCTACCATACTGTATAGACACCGATCCCGTACTCCTGATATGGCCTCGTAGCTAAAAGGAGTATAAGCATAGCTGAAATAAAAGAAAATAGTCATAACAAATGAATAGTGTTTATTATGTTTGTTCATTATGTTTTACTGTCTCTTCTCATGCAACCGGGTTCGATTCCCGGTCGGGATAATTTTCCTAGGTAGGGTTTTTTCGGGCGTTTTCTTTACCTGTGAGACGAATGTCGGGAAAATTAGGCCCTTGTGGCGCCCGGATGTCATCTAAGCCGTCATTTTCATCTTCATTCCTTCCGCGCCTTATTCAGAGTGAGTTTGTGGGTGTGTCTCGTCCTATATGTGCGTGTTGGCTTGGAGGTGGCCCCGGCATCGGCCATCCATGTCCTTGTCTAGTGGAAAAAGTTTGTACCGGTATGTGATCCATAGGTATTCCCTCTCCCGGCAGTTCGAGGTCTGTAAGGCCCAGGCCTTGTGGGCTGCATAAAAGTACCTACAATTACTCTTCCGAAAAACCAAAATGCTTGAGTTCCAAAGTGATTTTTATTAGTCAAAAGTTAAAATATGAATAAAGTTGTATGTTTACTATATTTATTAAGATAATTTTTATATATTTTTTGTCTGACGATAAGAATGCCAAATCAACATGCATTTAACTATCTGGAGGTAAATAATCATGAGATAGCTTTGTCTGTAGCCCATTCTAAAGACAAAATAGGCAACGTGCAACGAAAGAATGAAAATTTCCTAAAGAATGACCATTACAGAATAAAATCCCGAAAAATTCAAAATAAAAGTAAGCTATTTTTGTTCGTTTTGAGGCGATACGAATGTATACTGTGACGGGCTATTCTTACTTTATACTATAAAGTTCCCTAACTTCTTGGATTAAATCTTCGCCAAAATTCTTCGCCAAAATCTGTGACGACTAATATGTGATTATTCTCAATCGTAGTATATAAGTTTACTGAACTCCTACAAAACAAGGTCACTCATACACCTGTCGTGTCATCATAACACTGCCTGCATAGTCCACATTCCAACGTTCAGTACGACTACCTTTGTCACCGGGTGATTGCAAATTTCCTACTCTCAGTCTACTTTCTCTCTCTTTTAACAAATTACCCAGTTTTGATAATATTGATGAAAATTTCTATTAACGGGCGCCATCATCAATACGCTTCCTCTTTTCTTTTTTGTTATGTATCAGCCCAGTCACAAATTAAATTATAGATACACAGGCTATGTACCTACATGCCCCTCGACTAGCTTTTAAATTAACAGTGGAGACGGGAGTTGGGTTCGGATTTACTTTTCGTTTTTTTTATTCTGCTTCTTCTTTTTCTCCTTTTTCAATACTCACTACCAAAGTATGTAACTTAGCACAAAAATCGGCGACTCTCAAACCATTACAAGGATAAGGGTCAAAAATCTGAACTTCACGTTAATTTACTTTGCATAACAATAACCATAATTTATTTAATATATTATTTTTTTTTTCTTTTTTCAACAATAACAATCTTATATACAATAAATTACATTTACACTACATTAACCATTCAACACTTTTATTGGTAGGATAATATTTGATTATTCAAGGTTAGTATACCCAATTTTAACTGTATAAGTACGTTCTCTGTTCAACAATAACAAATCCTTAATTAATTACTTTAATTTTCTTTCTTTTTTTTTCAGGTATCTACTAGAACGTCTTGTATTATTCTTCTAATTTACTACTGACTTGTGTAGTCATTTACATTTGCAACTTCAGGATAGTTCAATATATATATTATACTGTTTTTTTTTTCTTGAATAAATAAAGGTTTTCAATTCATAATCCAGTCCTTACTCTACAGATTACACTCAATAATCCCACCTATGTCTCCTATATTAGTCTATTAGTCAGCTTAGTCCATGAAGAATTGTATTTAAAGATAGATAGAAAAGACAGTCTCATGAAGAAAGAAATAGAAGTTTAGGCCTATACCCACAGAGTGACTATGGCGATAGACCACCGATACAGGAGCGGCGCCTAGATCTTGAGTTACAAACAATCTGACTCCTCTCCTGCAACCGGGAAAATATTAATGGGCCGCAAACAAAAATAAAATTTTGTAAATCGATGTCAGAGGTCCCTGACACTCTCTCCTAGAGGCACGTGGGGCCGTTGTTCGCCTCCAACATCGATGGCTTTCACAATCTCTCATAAATTTCTTTTCTTTATATGTTACTGGTATAGGCCTTGCCTACTACCAGATTTTATTTGTTTGATTCGGGATACTTCCGGCGTTCCCTCACCTCACCCTTACAATCTCTAGTACTTGTTAATGAACTACTTATCATCAGTACACTACTCGCAATTACCTATTCTCCTCTTTCTAACCTAACCAATCATTTGTTATTATCTTTCAACTCACTCTCCTCTTTCTAACCTGACCAGTCATCAGCTATTATCTTTTAACCCCTTTCTTTCTTTAAGTAGAGTTCCCTTCAGCTTATACCATTGATTTAATTCACTCGGTGGTTATTCTAGTTTTCCTACTTCTTACGTTACTACTCTTTAGCATGGGCACCCAATCTTCTTTTGTTTCTAAATTCCCTAGAATTCTAACTGAAACTAATTCACGCCCAGATTAGTAAGCTTCTCTATAACCCCTTTAGTGACTTCTACTTCTACCCTAACATGTAAATTTTCCAATGGTACACACCTAATGCACTACCACTCGTAGGCCTTCTTTTGCCCTTCAATCTTTCCACTTCTTATCCCCCTCTACCATATTCCATACACCTTCGCTTGTAGATAAATCTCTATAAAAAAACATAACTTAACATTACAGGCCAGCATGAAATCTATTTATAGATAGTCACCCGTCACCTGAAAGAAACCCAAGTGGGAGGGGCCCTCGTAAGAAGTATTAAGCATGCCCCTTAATTACCTTTCTTCCTTACTCCCCTCGCGTCCTGTCTCAAAAATAACAAAGTTTCTATGAGCATCACCAATTACCCCTAGCTATGTATTCATTCGTGGGACAATCACCCATAAAACCCCAAAGTGAAGAGATCTATCTGTGGCCTTCAGCGGTTAGGCTCTTGACTGCTCTTTTATAATTAGCTTAGACCAGAAATAGAAAATAGTTGGATTACTGGATTTCACCACTTTACTTCTAGAATTCTCACTTCTATATTTCTATTCTATTCTTCTATCATACCATACGGCGTCTAATCGCCATACATGACTTAGAAACCATCCTTAAAAAAAAAGGAATATCTCAGTTTTCTCACTCCCCCAAACAATAAGAAAAAGTCTAGACGATTATACTCAACCAGTGATGTCCAACTTATCCTCCGATCCTGAGTTGTCTTCCATTACTTCCTGATGTCCATATCTGCTCTTATTCAGAGCGAGCAGTCACGACTCACTCTCACAGCTGATGTTCGCTGTAGCGGTGTCTCGTACTGGCCGACTTGGTGTATTCTTCTGATTAATGACTGTCTCCATATAGTCGTGTCAAGGAAGTTCACAACCAGAATTTCCTTAGATGGAAGTCTGACACACCATCATGCCAGAACGCCTCTACCGCTGTCACACATCCCAATCTCGTCTTCTCCCTTCTGCCTTTGCAACTTCTCTCTCTCGTAGTCAGGCACGTACTCCTTACTGTCTTTTTGGGATCAGCTCTTCTCCCGTCGACTCACCGTCGGCGCATGCGCACTTCTCTTTTTTCTGTAATTCAAAATAAATTCAGGGCAGTATCGATAGTCATAACAGGGTTCAATATCGATTAATCGAAGTCTCCCCAACCCTTCCTTTGTTTAGAAATGGTTTCCTATCGTCAATTATGCACGCAGCCATTCGCTACGTGACAATACAAATCCTGCATTGTCTGTGATTCTCAGAAAAAAAGATATTTCATCAACTTCCGAGCCCTATTGATAAATAAAACAAGTTAAAACACCTGGTTGATGCGGCAACTACTTTAGCATAGAAGTACTGCGTGCAGTCTAGTCATTCTTCTGCAGGGGCGCTGCACAAAAATAAATCACAACAAATTGTGCTCGAATACACTTGTCGTAACGAGCAGAGAATATAGATAACAAATTATTATGTATAATTATTATGATCTATTATTATTATTATTATTAGTATTATTATTATTATTATTATGATCATCATTATCATCTAAATCCTTTGCTAGTTACTGCAAATGCATTACGACCCAAATTCTTGGAATTGACTTTTATGCAGCGCCCCTGCAGAATAATTACCAGACTGCACGCAGTACTTCTATGCCAAAGTAGTTGCCGCATCAACCAGGTGTTTTATGTTAAAATACAAATTTAAAGCTAACATGGCAACTTGGAATGTACCTGAAACGGCAAGGAGTGAGGTCAGGTGTATACATATTCTGTGAGTTAACTTTTCGGCAGAGAGCTTTAAGGGATATTGGGAATGAGATTTTTCAAACTTTTATCACATGTAATCCCAGGAGAGATTACGAGTTGATTGTTAGGTAGATTTTACCTAGATAGAAAAATTACCTATTACAATCGATACCATTTCATGACTTTCGAAAAAAATTATTTCATATCTTTACGTTTTATGCTTCCCTAAGTACGAAACCACCGCCCGTTCAAAAAAAAAATTGTGATATATATGTATATTTATATATATCTTTACACGCTAGGGCCCTAATTTTGAAGATATTTGAACCAAATTTTATGTTATTTCTAGGCCCAATAGTTCGGACAAGTTCGTTATTGAGCAAAATTGGCCCACGGGGGCGGGGGGTCGGAGGAGCGGGAAGAGATTTTGAAAAATTAATATCTCGGCCCCTATGAAGTATAGAGGGAAACTTAGTTTGAATAAATTAGAGTATTCCCTATGGAGTTCACAGTGACACCAACTATTTGGGGGTTTTGGGGATACGAGTGGGGGTGGGGGATGGAAATTCGAAATTTTTGAAACCATGTCTTGTGGGGTATCGTTGAAAAGCTCCTGATGAGTACTCTACAAATCAGTAAGTAGTTTCGTGATAGTTCTCATATAAGGCGAGACTTGAATGTTTGAAAAAGTGCTCTTTCCTCTTTTTTGCAGTTATTATTGCGGGTTTGTCACGCCAAGGCTAAAGAAGAAATGTGCTGCGCATCGACAATAAATTAAACCAAAAGCACTTCGAAATCTACCTCAGCCTGTAGGTCTGACTAAAGGGAATTTAGATTTGCGCGAGCGTAGTTCTTTTTATTGTTGTGTGGCATATATTCTATTCCTTTCTGTGGCTTTCATGTTTAAGCAATAAACCTTTAATTGTACTTGTTTTATAACTACGCAAAGTTGATAATATACATTATCATTGTTTTCAATACTCTATTGACTCTTTCTACTGGATTTCCTTGTGGCGAATATACAGGTAAATAACAAGGAGTTATATTAAAAGCTTTAGCTATCTCTCGCATTAATTTACTAGTGTATTGCGGTCCATTATCCATCAGCAAATATCCCGGAATTCCCCATTTAAGGATGATCAATTCATAAAATGCTTCCGTAACTGCTCTACTGGTTGCTTTCCTTAACGCTTTACATTCTACATACTTGGTAAAGGTGTCCTGAAATACAATCACATATCTGTTCCCTTTTTTGGAACGTGGGTAAGGTCCCAACAAATCAGTAGCTACAGTCATCCAAGGTTTCTCTTTCTGGTAAAAATGCATTGGTCCTGCTTGAGCCGTTTGTAACACCTTCTGTCTCTGACATATTTCACAAGCAGTAACATACTTAGCAACATCTCTAAACATTCCCGGCCAATAATACTTGTTTGCTATTCTAAAGAAAGTTTTAGCTATCCCCATATGTCCTGCAGTAGGTGCATCATGACATTCCTGCAATACTTTAATCCTAAAATCTTGCGGAATAACTAATTTCCACCTATTCACTGTTCCCTCTAAAGTTTGTTCTAACTGATCTAATCTTAAATGGTACAACTTCTCATCTACGACCTTCCAATCTGGCCAAAATTTAGGTTTACTTTGTACTTGCTCCTTCCGCTTAATATACCAAGCATCTTGTATATTTTCCCATTCCACTACTTCAGAGTTATCAGTCAACAAGAGGCAAAATTCTTCCTCTACCGTTTTCTCTTGAACTTTCCCTTCGTGTATTCTAGATAAAGCATCCGGAACTTTTTGTAATCTACCAGGCCTATGTATTACTTCAAAATCATACTCCTGGAGCAATAAACTCCACCTAGCTAATCGTCCGGTCGGATTCTGTAATGTATTTAACCATTTCAGAGCAAAATGATCAGTATATACTTTAAAATGATAACCTTCCAAATAAGGACGAAACTTTTGAACTGCCCACAATATAGCTAACAATTCTTTCTCGACTATTGCCCACTTTTGCTCGCCTACCGTTAAAGTTCTACTAGCATAAGCTATTACTTTTTCCTCTCCTTCCTCTCCTGTCTGAATTAATGCTGCTCCTAGTCCTGAAAAACTAGCGTCGGTCTGTAGCACTAGGGGTTTAGTATAATCTGGACAAGTTAATATAGGACTACTAGATAATTTCGATTTTAATTCATCAAAAGATTCCTGACATTCCTTAGTCCAACGCCATTTCTGATTCTTTTTCAGAAGTGCAGTGAGGGGCTTTACAACTTCAGAAAAAAATGGAATGAATCGTCGGTACCAAGAAGCCAATCCTAAAAATGCTCGTACTTCCTTGACTTTTGTAGGGGCTGGATACTCAAGGATACACGAGATTTTATCTGAATCTACAGCAATTCCTAATGGAGTAATGATATGACCCAAATATTTTAATTCACTTCTGCAAAATTTTGATTTTTCCCTATTAATTTTCAGGTTAGCTTTTCTTAATTTCTCTAAGACTTTTTCTAACAAGGACAAATGTTCTTCAAATGTCTCGCTAATAAGTACTATATCATCCAAATAACAAAAGCATTTCTCTCCTATCTCTTCTCTTAATATAGTATCAACTAATCTTTGAAACGAGGCTGGTGCGTTATGGATTCCAAAAGGCATAACTCGAAACTGATACAATCCTCTACCAGGTACGGTAAATGCTGTTTTTTCTTTACTTGCTTCATCTAATGGAACTTGCCAATACCCATTTTTCAAATCTATTGTACTGATATACCTAGCATGTCGTAATTTACTCAAAACATGTTCAATGTATGGCAAAGGATAACTATCTCTTTTAGTACAATTGTTTACTTTTCTGAAATCTACGCAGAACCTCCATGTTCTATCTGGTTTCTTTACCATAACTACCGGAGACGACCAAGGTGAATTTGAAGGCTCTATAACTTTTTCCAATAACATTTTATCTATTTCCGCGTGTATAACTTTTTCCAAAATGGGTGATACTGGATAATATCTTTGTTTTATAGGTTTTGCATCGCCTGTATCAATAACATGAGAAATCAGATCGGTAAGTCCAGTACACTGATCAAATTTCTGTAACTGATTTTCCAAAAACATATTCAATCTGTCCCTTTCCTGAGGTGTAGGTAAAGTAAGAATATTATGTAGTTGATCTTCTTCTTTTAAATCTATAGCCTTAACAAATTGAAAAATTTTTGCTGGCTCATCTTTGAAATACCAAGTCCCATCTTGCAAATCTACTACTAACCCAATTTGTTTCAAAACGTCCATGCCCAGAATCATATCTACTGCTAAATTTGGCATAATTTTACATTTTATCTGAAAGATCCTGTCCTGCAATTTCATCTCAAAAGTTCTCTCTCCTGTTATAGAACTATAAGTTTTATCTGCTAGTTGCACCACCCTAACTTCAGATTCTTCTACTGCTAAATCTAACATTTTACACAAAAAATCACCCTTCTCTCCCACATAAGTTTTATCTGAACCGGAATCTATTAAAGCAATAAATGTAATATCCTCCAGCAAAATTTCAACAAAACATCTATCTCCATTAACTAAATCTGTAGGATTTATATTTAACATCACACAAGCCTGATTTTTAGTTAATTGTCATAAGGAATTTGTAGGCCTAACTTTTCTTTCTTGGGGCATCCTACAATCAATAGACCTATGTCCAAGCTTATTACAATTATAACATTTAATCGTAGTGCGTGGAGTAACTCTACGAGGTGCCTTACACTCGAACTGTCTATGTCCTGTTTTATCACAGTTCCAACATCGCTGGTTATTTGAAAAACGCAAAGTGGTGTTTTTACCATTTTCCCTCGACTCATCCTGTCTCTCTTTATTTTCTGTTACTTTAACCATTCTAGAATTATTTACAGGACTTGAATTTCGTTCCTTATCCCAAGTCTTTGCAGAAAAACTAACACTAGGTTTCTTTTGTAATTCAGACAATGGAAGTTCCTGTTTTCCCTGAATTCCTAACGCTGTATGAACTGAAGGTATAACAACTTGTCTCTGAGGTTTATAAGCCGTTTCTTTAATTGTAGCTCTAACCTGCGTTGGAGGAGGAATATATCTCTCAGAATCTAACAATATTTGTTCATACTGTCTACCTACACGTATTAAATCTGTTATAGTTTGAATCTCTGCAGGTCTAAGGTACAATTTTACATCAGGACGCAAATTTTTGATAACAGTCTTCATCATTTGTTGAGGACTCATTGGAGTACTTAGCCTCCTCATTAACGTTTGAATAGCATTAACATAATCAAAAATCGATTCTTTGGGACCTTGCGTTCTCTGTCTAATCTCATCCAAAAGCGAGTCTTCCTCATCAATAGGCAAGTAATATTCTCTAAATTCTTTCAAAAAAGCTTCCCATGTAGGCCAGTCTGTTAATCTGTTCCTGTACCAAAGTAAAGCTGAATCTTGTAAGATTTCGGGTAATACTGACAATAACTCTGACCCCTGTAATTTAGAACTTTGTTTTAAATCTTCAAATCTCTCCAAAAATAAGTAAATGCTATCCCCAGGTTTGAATTTAATGTTCCATTTACGAACCAGATCCAAAGTATTTGGTTTATGCGGCTCTAACTGAATTGTAAACGATGGTACTACTGGTACAACTTCTTCTGAATCAGCTACCGCCATGGCCTTCCTACGCATTAACTTAACCCATGTATACACTACATCTCCATATGAATCTTGTGGAACCGTTATATTATGTTCAACTAAATCTTCTTCCAAAACTTCCTGACTCAGCGCAAAAGCCGTAATTAACACTTGAAATGACTGAGGGTTCTTACGGGCATAATCTAACAAGCGTTGTCTTAACTCATCCCTTGTACCTGTGGTCGGTAACTTTACTCTATCACATTCTGCCTCTAAATCCGCCTTCCTCAACTTCCTAATAGCTTGGGTTAACTCAGCTGCTCTTATTTGTGCATACGGATCAACATAAGTAGCCATATTTATATATTTACAATACCACTGGAAAAAAAAGATTAGAACACAATAGTTCAGTCGTCTGTCTTAGTCATCTATAGAAGTCCTTACTTTGTCAATAGTCATTATTCTTTTCCCAAAAATATGTTATTATTATTATTTTTTTTTGAGAATAAATTGCAGCTATACTAACCTAACTCCCAAAATTCTTTTAAAACTATCACTGCCTCACGCTATGGGCTATCAAAATATGTGATTTCAACACAACTCAACCCACACTATGGGCTCCAAAATATATGACGACTCGTATTTCAAGTTTCCAATTCTAACTGATTAATGTTTATTTTCTTTTCTTATATCAAGCCAAACTTTTGTAATTTTAACACAACTCGCCCCACGCTATGGGTCAAAATTACTATCAAAATTATCCTACTATGAAACTATCACAGCCTCACGCTATGGGCGACCAAAATATGGAACTTCACGATAACTTTATGCAGCACAACACACGGCCATACTTTTTATTTAACAATTTTAACTAAATTAAGTTGCAACAATTAGCAATACTGTTTTGTGTTAACACTACTTAGCCCCACGATATGGGCGCCAAAATATTTACGTGGACTTCACGTTAACTTTGCTTTAAGTTAACAATAACCATAATTTATTTAATATATTATTTTTTTTCTTTTTTCAACAATAACAATCTTATATACAATAAATTACATTTACACTACATTAACCATTCAACACTTTTATTGGTAGGATAATATTTGATTATTCAAGGTTAGTATACCCAATTTTAACTGTATAAGTACGTTCTCTGTTCAACAATAACAAATCCTTAATTAATTACTTTAATTTTCTTTCTTTTTTTTTTTTCAGGTATCTACTAGAACGTCTTGTATTATTCTTCTAATTTACTACTGACTTGTGTAGTCATTTACATTTGCAACTTCAGGATAGTTCAATATATATATTATACTGTTTTTTTTTTCTTGAATAAATAAAGGTTTTCAATTCATAATCCAGTCCTTACTCTACAGATTACACTCAATAATCCCACCTATGTCTCCTATATTAGTCTATTAGTCAGCTTAGTCCATGAAGAATTGTATTTAAAGATAGATAGAAAAGACAGTCTCATGAAGAAAGAAATAGAAGTTTAGGCCTATACCCACAGAGTGACTGTGGCGATAGACCACCGATACAGGAGCGGCGCCTAGATCTTGAGTTACAAACAATCTGACTCCTCTCCTGCAACCGGGAAAATATTAATGGGCCGCAAACAAAAATAAAATTTTGTAAATCGATGTCAGAGGTCCCTGACACTCTCTCCTAGAGGCACGTGGGGCCGTTGTTCGCCTCCAACATCGATGGCTTTCACAATCTCTCATAAATTTCTTTTCTTTATATGTTACTGGTATAGGCCTTGCCTACTACCAGATTTTATTTGTTTGATTCGGGATACTTCCGGCGTTCCCTCACCTCACCCTTACAATCTCTAGTACTTGTTAATGAACTACTTATCATCAGTACACTACTCGCAATTACCTATTCTCCTCTTTCTAACCTAACCAATCATTTGTTATTATCTTTCAACTCACTCTCCTCTTTCTAACCTGACCAGTCATCAGCTATTATCTTTTAACCCCTTTCTTTCTTTAAGTAGAGTTCCCTTCAGCTTATACCATTGATTTAATTCACTCGGTGGTTATTCTAGTTTTCCTACTTCTTACGTTACTACTCTTTAGCATGGGCACCCAATCTTCTTTTGTTTCTAAATTCCCTAGAATTCTAACTGAAACTAATTCACGCCCAGATTAGTAAGCTTCTCTATAACCCCTTTAGTGACTTCTACTTCTACCCTAACATGTAAATTTTCCAATGGTACACACCTAATGCACTACCACTCGTAGGCCTTCTTTTGCCCTTCAATCTTTCCACTTCTTATCCCCCTCTACCATATTCCATACACCTTCGCTTGTAGATAAATCTCTATAAAAAAACATAACTTAACATTACAGGCCAGCATGAAATCTATTTATAGATAGTCACCCGTCACCTGAAAGAAACCCAAGTGGGAGGGGCCCTCGTAAGAAGTACTAAGCATGCCCCTTAATTACCTTTCTTCCTTACTCCCCTCGCGTCCTGTCTCAAAAATAACAAAGTTTCTATGAGCATCACCAATTACCCCTAGCTATGTATTCATTCGTGGGACAATCACCCATAAAACCCCAAAGTGAAGAGATCTATCTGTGGCCTTCAGCGGTTAGGCTCTTGACTGCTCTTTTATAATTAGCTTAGACCAGAAATAGAAAATAGTTGGATTACTGGATTTCACCACTTTACTTCTAGAATTCTCACTTCTATATTTCTATTCTATTCTTCTATCATACCATACGGCGTCTAATCGCCATACATGACTTAGAAACCATCCTTAAAAAAAAAGGAATATCTCAGTTTTCTCACTCCCCCAAACAATAAGAAAAAGTCTAGACGATTATACTCAACCAGTGATGTCCAACTTATCCTCCGATCCTGAGTTGTCTTCCATTACTTCCTGATGTCCATATCTGCTCTTATTCAGAGCGAGCAGTCACGACTCACTCTCACAGCTGATGTTCGCTGTAGCGGTGTCTCGTACTGGCCGACTTGGTGTATTCTTCTGATTAATGACTGTCTCCATATAGTCGTGTCAAGGAAGTTCACAACCAGAATTTCCTTAGATGGAAGTCTGACACACCATCATGCCAGAACGCCTCTACCGCTGTCACACATCCCAATCTCGTCTTCTCCCTTCTGCCTTTGCAACTTCTCTCTCTCGTAGTCAGGCACGTACTCCTTACTGTCTTTTTGGGATCAGCTCTTCTCCCGTCGACTCACCGTCGGCGCATGCGCACTTCTCTTTTTTCTGTAATTCAAAATAAATTCAGGGCAGTATCGATAGTCATAACAGGGTTCAATATCGATTAATCGAAGTCTCCCCAACCCTTCCTTTGTTTAGAAATGGTTTCCTATCGTCAATTATGCACGCAGCCATTCGCTACGTGACAATACAAATCCTGCATTGTCTGTGATTCTCAGAAAAAAAGATATTTCATCAACTTCCGAGCCCTATTGATAAATAAAACAAGTTAAAACACCTGGTTGATGCGGCAACTACTTTAGCATAGAAGTACTGCGTGCAGTCTAGTCATTCTTCTGCAGGGGCGCTGCACAAAAATAAATCACAACAAATTGTGCTCGAATACACTTGTCGTAACGAGCAGAGAATATAGATAACAAATTATTATGTATAATTATTATGATCTATTATTATTATTATTATTAGTATTATTATTATTATTATGATCATCATTATCATCTAAATCCTTTGCTAGTTACTGCAAATGCATTACGACCCAAATTCTTGGAATTGACTTTTATGCAGCGCCCCTGCAGAATAATTACCAGACTGCACGCAGTACTTCTATGCCAAAGTAGTTGCCGCATCAACCAGGTGTTTTATGTTAAAATACAAATTTAAAGCTAACATGGCAACTTGGAATGTACCTGAAACGGCAAGGAGTGAGGTCAGGTGTATACATATTCTGTGAGTTAACTTTTCGGCAGAGAGCTTTAAGGGATATTGGGAATGAGATTTTTCAAACTTTTATCACATGTAATCCCAGGAGAGATTACGAGTTGATTGTTAGGTAGATTTTACCTAGATAGAAAAATTACCTATTACAATCGATACCATTTCATGACTTTCGAAAAAAATTATTTCATATCTTTACGTTTTATGCTTCCCTAAGTACGAAACCACCGCCCGTTCAAAAAAAAATTGTGATATATATGTATATTTATATATATCTTTACACGCTAGGGCCCTAATTTTGAAGATATTTGAACCAAATTTTATGTTATTTCTAGGCCCAATAGTTCGGACAAGTTCGTTATTGAGCAAAATTGGCCCACGGGGGCGGGGGGTCGGAGGAGCGGGAAGAGATTTTGAAAAATTAATATCTCGGCCCCTATGAAGTATAGAGGGAAACTTAGTTTGAATAAATTAGAGTATTCCCTATGGAGTTCACAGTGACACCAACTATTTGGGGGTTTTGGGGATACGAGTGGGGGTGGGGGATGGAAATTCGAAATTTTTGAAACCATGTCTTGTGGGGTATCGTTGAAAAGCTCCTGATGAGTGCTCTACAAATCAGTAAGTAGTTTCGTGATAGTTCTCATATAAGGCGAGACTTGAATGTTTGAAAAAGTGCTCTTTCCTCTTTTTTGCAGTTATTATTGCGGGTTTGTCACGCCAAGGCTAAAGAAGAAATGTGCTGCGCATCGACAATAAATTAAACCAAAAGCACTTCGAAATCTACCTCAGCCTGTAGGTCTGACTAAAGGGAATTTAGATTTGCGCGAGCGTAGTTCTTTTTATTGTTGTGTGGCATATATTCTATTCCTTTCTGTGGCTTTCATGTTTAAGCAATAAACCTTTAATTGTACTTGTTTTATAACTACGCAAAGTTGATAATATACATTAAAAAACATTAGTCCATATTTTACTCATATTTTGAGAATTGTTAGCCCCTATGTTTGTACATATTTAACCATTTTCATCTATAGCCTAATAATAAAATTGGCCTGTCTGTCTGTGCGCGATTACCAGCGAAACTACTGCACGCAGATATCTGAAATTTTAAACATAGATGGACTGAAGGGTGGTCGAATGAACCTCGAAGTCGGATTTTTAATTTCGCTTTCGTTCGCCAGTTATGAGTTGAAAAACTGGCAGAAAACATTAATGTTTTGCGCTGTTGAGTTATCGCACCTTTTTTATATATTTCCATTAAAATAGGCACAAAATTGGGCATTAGTCCGATACCGGTCAACCGATTTGATCCAGTATCAATAGGGTTCTTCTCATGGACGTTATAAATGCGTACGTTAATTTTCATAAAAATCCGATAAAGCTTATTTGAGTTATGGCGCGTACAGACACACGGACAGACAAACAGACGGACAGACAGACAGACGGACAGACAGACAGACGGACAGACTTTTCCGTCCCCCACACAATCTCATAAAGTACCATTCTGACACTTAATAAATAAGTCATAGCCAGTGTATTCAAATTCCATTAAGCATCACAGGGCAAAATATTATACATTCTCTTTAGAAAATAATTTTTAATAACATATACTAGAAAGAACTAAGTTAAATAAAATAATTGAGAAATAGTTTAACGTAACTTGTTCATAATGTTATTTACTTAATTTTAAATGAATGGCAGTTGATGTTAGTGACTTCATTGAAGAATCAGGCACTACAATTCGCTGTTAGTAAATTCTGATTTGTCCTGTACTCTATTTTCAAAGTAAATGAATGTTTTTTTTACATTAATTACTGTTTATATAACAAATTTCAAACATTGGCATGGGACCTCGTGGACCTTAAGTGTTCATTCAAAACACAGGAAAAGAAAGAAAAAATAAACACAAACACACTAAGCTTACTGCTTATAAATTTTCAAAGTAAGCCAATGGTCATAATTTTAATATTTACCTCAGTACAAATAATATATCTAAATGGTATTTATGATCGAATTGCACATTAGGAGTACTAGTAAAAGTATGTTGCGTAGAAATAAATGTAGTTTTTCCCCCACAGATCTAGTATTTTCCTCCAGGTCTAACACTTTTCCCGAGAACTTACACGTTTCCTCCAGAAATTTTACTTCCTGTCAGAACTACAGGGTCTTTATTATAAGTTGAGACGGGGGCGACGGAAGGCTTGAGACCGGGCGACGGAAGGCGCGCGCAGCCGGTCTGACCTTGATGCAACATCGGCACGTGCAGTTATTGTTAAAGTGTCAACATGGTGAGACCCATTTCGCTACAGCATCATATTTTTGTGTGTAAACATTATTTTAAGTACGAGTCTGCTGGACGTGTACGTGATGAAGATAAGGTTTATCGAACAAATCCTCACACATTGGAGGAGCTGAAAGAAAACATTACGAATGAAATTAGGGGCATTACAGTGGAAGAACTCACTCGCGTCAGCCAGAATGTGGTTTCCAGATACAATGCCTGTATAACACAGGAAGGACGACACTTCCAACATATGTTATAAGGTGAGATATGTAATACTTTATATAGCCCACACTTTAGGCAGGGAAGCCGCGCGCGCGTCACCGGCGGCTAATGCGGACTCCGTAGCGGAGAGTGAAAACACCGGTCGCCCCGTCTCAACTTACGATAATAAAGACCCTGTAGTAATTTTCCCCAATTAGATGTGGCATTTCCCTCAAATCTAGTACCATACCTTGAGATCTAGCTCTTTTTCCCCAGGGTCCCCGGACGGGGTACTTTTATACTCATTATTTCAATATCATAACATAGCGTTCCAGCTTAACTGCCAAGTTCGACCATATTATAAACATAGATAACACAAGCAAAGAAATAAATGTCGTTTATTTGTTATGGAGCAATTTTTCGTTATTTTTCATGCGTCATGTACCTCAGAATTCAAGAATAAATTCAACATATTTCTTTATTCATCTTAACAATAAGTCTTTGATAAATTGTTTGTACACAAGTGTTTCAGCGAGGAAATGTAGTCATACAAAGTCGGAGAGAATTCCTTAATGCCTGTGAAATTTATATGACTGCCAAGTTCATTAAGATCTTTCCTCTTGTTAAATGAATGTGAGTTAATGGCACCGAAGTTCATTGTGCAATTCGTTTCCTCTTCTAGTTATATTTCAAAAGGACATAACAGTGAAAACAACCACTCCAAGACATAGAAGATATTTACACAGCACTTGCTAATTCCTTGGGGGAACATTAGGATCTCTATTTGTTACATCAACAAGTCCTGGAAATTGCTCCATTCAAAAGACATCGTCAAAATGTCGTTTTCTGACGACTCTGTAGAATTCCATTGTATTTAATGCAAAACTAGAGTGATGAAAGCGTAGTATAAAAACAAACATCCTGCCACTTGGAGCGCTGTTATCGACATACCAAGACGTGATAAAGACATCTTGGAAGTCGAAGATGAAAGCAAACAGTACCAGAGCAACATGGGGGCTTCCATTCTTCCTGTTTCGTTTCAGTCATTCGAAAAGCTTGGTAAGAATCAAGTGGGCCTAAGGAACAAGCTATTTATATGTAAATCACGTTTCAAAGGGAAGAAGCAGAGATGTGTAAGACAATGGTAAGAACGGAAAATACCCCTCACACCCTCCGCCCACATCAACGGGCTGAGTAAATTAATTTATGCAATTCCACATATATAGTGTAGAAGCGAGTCATTTATAATTAACTTGCTTCGAATTGAGGTTAACTCGCTCTTACACATGGATTAAAACAGGACTCGAACACACACACACTCATACACATAGATTACCCTAACATTTACACGGCTTACGTTTTTATGACACAGTCATAAACAATTAGTTACAATAGTTTCTTTTTAATAATATAAATGAGAATGTAATAATCAAGTAACAGCGTAAATAGTATTGTGCAGGTTTTCCAGTAAATGTATTTCTAGTTTTTTAAATAGCCTATAGTTTGATTACTTAAGCCAATTAATTTCTTCATTAGTAATATCATTACTGGATTGATGAGTTTCATTTCCTTAGTGGTAAAATAGAGGGTAAAATATTTTTCCGTCTAATCACCACTAAATGTTTATAAATACAATTCCAAAAAGTCACGTCGTAGTATTTATGATACATATTTTGAGTGGTAGTTATTATATTTGGTTATTCATGTTTATAGAAAAACTTAAGTTTTTTTTTTTAACGAAATATCAGAAGTCATTAAATAAACTGACTTAATATGCTAATACTGTAATAAGTTTGTACATATGTATTTGTAATATATTTAGTTAACATTTATTAGTATAATCTTGTATATTCAACAACTCTGATAATAACTACCACTCAATATATTTATTGTAAATTCTATCACGTGCCTTTTTTGGAATTGTACTTATAAACATTTAGTGGTGATTTGGCGGAAAAATATTTTACCCTCTTTCAATATCATTACTCTTGCTATTATTAAGTGCCAGTATGGTACTTTATGAGATTGTGTGTGGGGACGAAAAATGTCTGTCCGTCTGTCCGTCTGTCCGTCCGTCCGTCCGTGTGTCTGTACGCGACATAACTCAAATAAGCTTTTTCGGATTTTCATGAAACTTGGAAAACACATTTATAATGTCCATGGGAAGAACCCTATTGATATTGAACCAAATCGGTTCACCGGCACCGGAGTAATGCCCAATTTAGTGCCTATTTTAATATATTTTAAAAGAAAGGCGCCATAACTCAAACACGCTGTATCGGATTTCCATGAAACTTGGTATACGCATTTATGATGTCCATGAAAAGTACCCTATTGAATTTGAACCTAATCTGTTGATCGGTACCGGAGTAAAACGCAATTTAGTTTCTATTTTAAAGGCGCAATAACTCAAATACACTTTATCGGATTTTTATGAAACTTCGTATACGCATTTATAATGTTCATGGAAAGACTTATATTGTTTTTCGATTAAATCGGTTCTCCAGTACCGGAATAATGCCCAATTTAGTGCCTTTTATGTTAATATGTAAGAAGTCGCGATAACTCAAATATGCTTTAATGGATTTTCCTGAAACTTTGTATACCCATTTATAATGTACATGGGAAGACGTCTGCTGATATTAGTAGACGCCTTAACTCAAATTCGCTTTACCGGTTTTTTATGAAACTCTGAATACACATTTATAATGTCCATGGAAAGACGTCTATTGATATTGGATAAAATTGGTTGACCTGTTTCGGAGTAATGCTCTATTTAGTGCCTATTTTATGATAATATACGTATTCGAAAGAATTTATATAAAAAAAAGCAAATCAGTTATGTTGACAACATAGTCGATTGTTTTACTGTGATCTTATAAAGCTTTGGAAATTAAAATACAGTTAGCTATGACCAAAAACACTATTGTTTTACATGCGCTTATCCAACTAGACCGTTAAACTGACCCAGGTGGCCGAGATGGTAACGTCTTGGCCTGACATTTTGGAGTTCCATGGTTCAAATTCCGAAACCGGCCAATTTGACTTTTTTTTTGTATTCTGCATATCATAATTGCAATCATAACTGATTAAACAAAACATACTGGCACTTTGTTACATCAGTTTACCTGATTTTATTAGTGTTGTTGTTGTTAATATTATTATTACTTAGCTCATTATGTATGCTTCGACTGCATATAGCTCATATCACGTGTTAGAATGTAAGCTATGGGTTAACCAATATGCTCTTGTAATAATCCATTCTAGTGCATCTGTCTCTATTGTTTGGTGGTGTCTTCTTGACTGATGTTAACTTTTAACGAATATATGTTGGGTGGCTTAGCGACGATAATTTATGCAAAGTAAAAACCCCTACAAGTCCGGTGTTTGCCTTAGCGAATGACGAAACATGATGTCCATGATAAACTCAAGTCAAACTGGCCGGCAACGAGGTTTGAGATTTGAACCCACGACATCTTACTTCTGTTATATCTCTTGGATTGGATTATTAGTGTGTGCATTAGGAGACAGGTGAATTTTAAACCTATAAATTAAACGTAGTATTTTTATTATTAAGGAAAACGAAAGAATAGCGTCATTCAAATTTTAAAGATGTGTTCTGTGCATTCTGTGTACTTTCTGAATGGTGATAGAATTAGGTATTAAAAGTTAAAACTTACTTTGAATGTTTCTCGGAACAATAATTAAGCCCGAAGAGAAAGCATATAATACAGGAAGGGAGAATGACGCCTGGTTACAAACCGTGTCAAAACATGCTTATCTTCGGTTTGCACAGGAAACTGACCGCTTAAGTATAGCATAGAAACTTAACGCTCATGGATATTTTCCTGTTGTTAGCAGCCCTGTTTTCGATGTGCAATCACCGTAGATAAGGAAACTTGATTACACAAAATCGTTTATTTCAACTTAAAGATAGCTTTCTCTAATAGGCATATCTTTCGTTTTAGAGAAGTTTTAAACAATTATTCTATTATTATTATTATTATTATTATAAATCTGTGTTTAGTTAATATTATATGGTGCATTCAGTTTGGATTGAGACATTATATTCATTGCAGTCCTCATCTATAACGAATTCGCAAAGGCCTATGTATTAAGAAAGATCTGAATTGTCAAAACTTTATTCTGTTTAACCCATTACTTATAATGTTTATACCATGGTGTAATAGAAGATAGGAAAGTAAGGTCCTGAGGCTCACGTTAAAATCTGATGAATAAAAGGAAGAGAGAACGAATGTATAATCTTCCATTCGAGATTACTATATGTAGTTCCTGTTTTTTTGTTGAAAGTTACTCATCACGTTTACTATACTATCTGTGAGAGTGCTCTGGGATATTTTTAATAACATCTCAATAGGTAAAAGAGTCTTTTTTCTTCTTTTTTACCAGCCGTTAAGCTGGTTGAAAGCAGCTCTCCTCACTTATCTCCTTTCCTCTTCAACTGGCAGTAGGGACCAAACTTCATATCTTTCATTATTTATTTTATAAAGGCTATTCCATATAATGTCTTACTGCAATTTCGTCCTTCAGTTTGTCCTTCGATTACTTTCTTCACTAGTCAGTCATACGGAAGTATGTTCCCTATTAGTTGAGCTTGTCTATATAATAAATTCAAACTAAATAGCTGTAATTTCATCCACATTCTATCATTATGAGACTGAACATCGTAGTAATACTGAATTCCAGTCTACAAGAACGAACTGAATAAGTCAGTCGATGGAATTTGTGCTTTTACGAGTGTTTTTAGCTAAAGTAAGCCCACTTTCATATTGAATTACATTTGTTAAGATAAGTTTATGTTTATTTATTTATTATTGAAGAAAACGTTTTTGTATCCAATTCTATAGGTACATACAGCTGTGAAAAGATTTTATGTTTATTGTTTTTCAAACCAGGGTGGCATTGTTAAGATCTATGAAGTCGTAAGGTCCTGAAACATCGCGTGTATAAACATGAGGCTATTTCGTACATATCTGAAAACAAACCTTTGACTTTAGATAGTAAAATATTTATTTCTTGCATCCCTTAATTTATAAACAGAATTCTTATTAAGTGCCAGTATGGTACTTTATGAGATTGTGTGTGGGGACGAAAAATGTCTGTCCGTCTGTCTGTCTGTCTGTCCGTGCGTCTGTACGCACCATAACTCAAGTACGCTTTTTCGGATTTTCATGAAACTTTGTATAAACATTCATAATGTCGATGGGAAGAACCCTATTGTTATTGAACCAAATCGGTTCACCGGTACCGGAGTAATGCCCAATTTAGTGCCTATTTTAATAGTATTATATTAAAAAGGCACCATAACTGAAATACGCTGTATCGGATTTTCATGAAACTTCATATACGCATTTATGACGTCCAAGAGAAGTATCCTATTGAATTTGAACCTAATCTGTTGACCGGTACCAGAGTAAAACCCAATTTAGTGTCTATTTTAAAGACGCGGTAACTCAAACATGCCTTACCGGATTTCCATGAAACTTGGTGTACACATTTATAATGTCCATGGGAACATGTCTATTGATATTGGATAAAATCGGTTGAACGGTTTCGGAGTAATTCCCAATTTAGTGCCTATTTTATGTAAATATACATATTCGAAAGAATTTATGAAAGTTAAATCAGTTATCATGACAACATAGTCAATTGTTTTACTGTGATCTTATAAGGATTTGGAGATTAAAATGCAGTTGGCTATGACAAATAACATTGTTGCTTTACATACGCTTATCCAACTAGACTGTTAATCTGACCCTGGTGGACAAGATGGTAACGTCTTGGACTCACATTCTGCAGTTCAATGGTTCAAATCCCGAGCCGACAAATTTGACATTTTTATTTTTATGTGAGTGTGCGATTGTCAAGATATCACAAATCTGTACAGTACAGCTGATGCTGGACGATTTTAATCTGATTTTTAAAAAAAACTAGACCTTTGTTCTTCCGTAAGCCCTGCTTAATGAATAAATCTGGAGCTTAACTTGGAAATCAATTAAAAAATACATATTGTGCATATCATAATTGCAATGATAACTGATTAAACAAAAACATACTGGCACTTTGTTACATCAGTTTACCTGATTTTATTTTATTATGAAGGATGATTATTATTTATTTTCGTTCACTCATCTCGCAATTTGAAACAGCCTCTCCAGCATTTGCAACAGGCATGTAAACACGACACAATTTAATTTGAAAGTTTTCTGCCTAATTGAAGGGACATTGTAGCCAAAGAGTTTTATACAACACACCACGAGTTCAGAGGTTATACTCAATCGGACATGCTTTATCGTACTCGTGTGTTTCCTGTATAATAGGTATAAATTTTAATGGTTCTATTCCAAGGCTTCGGTGCCAGAATGTTATTGATTTTACAAGACTAACCTAATTCCATCAGTCACCGTGTTTAATGAGTATTTACACCAATTTAATTCATGTAATAATGACAAAGAAACGATATCGAAATTCGGGGTCGAACACAAAATAACAATTAAAGTAAAGATAGAGAAAGTGAGAGAAACTGAAGGAAAGGACATGGGAAATGTTGATGATATAGTATTTCACACAAACGCAAATAGTATCAGCACTATCCTTTACGTTACGATATCCATTAATTTCAGTAATGCCCTTTGAGGTTTTGTAACGTACAGGTGTTTTCTTGACTATAGGTCGAACTTTCAGGTGAAGGTTGATGGAAGAAAAAAGAACCACGAATAATGATGTTACGAACTCCGAACACCTCAATCGAGAGCTATAGATAGAAACCGCTGCTGGTAGATGATAGTAAAGAGAGTAGTAAATACCAGTAGGAGGGTAACTAATCCCCCAAAAAACAATTAGGGGATGATAATAACATTAAATGTTTAGAAGCCCCTTGACAGCTCAAGAACATTTGGTCCCTTCGGTTTATGGTGCTTATATCTTGGGGAATGTATAATCTAATGACAATTTATTTAATAAAATTGTTAAACTTACATTACGTTAGAGTGTAATGTTCTCGGGTTGCTAGCCAAGTGAGAGATTTTAAGAGCGCCGACTTTTCAGTATGGAGGAAGCGTGTTCTTCTGCAACATCAGAGCTCTTCCAGTCTCTCACCTGGCTAGCAACCAGAAAACAATATACTCGGAAAACCTCAAGTCAAACTGGTATGATCTTCTCTTCTTCTGTCTCTTTGATGAAAAACTGAAGATATCAGGAATTTGCCGTTAGTATTCTTTTTTACATTAGGTTATGCCATCTCACGACCACTTAAAACAGTTTTCTTCTTCTTGTCTTCCCAAAACTTATTTATCCTTCATTGATAAATTTAATTGTCCGTTTGTGGTTAATGTAGGAAATTCGTATAATATGAGAACCACTTATACCACAATGATATGAGAACCACTACCTGAACTTTCGGGATAATTCTGTTATTTTGTGGTATAGGTGGTTCTCATATCATATAAATTTCTTTATCCTTTCCCGACGTTGCAGTTTTTGTTCTACCGTCAATTCTTCTTGAGTTTCCCTGGAAACTGACCATGAATTATTGCTTTCTTAAACTTTTCTCTGTTTGCTATTTACTCTTTCCTGATGTTGAATAGTTCCAAGTCTTCTTCGACTTCTTTGTAAAATGCAGGTTTAGTTTTCTTATGTATACATTATTTAAAAAAAACAAATGTTTAGTAACTCTGCTTCTTTTCATTCTGTACAGATGGCCATAAAATCTTAATCTTCTTTTCGGAAAGCATGATGTATTTTTTTCTATTAGCTTATATAAGTCTTGTGGTGGCCTCGGCATGTTATTAAATTGGTCTCATAATTTTTTCAAGATTCTCTATGCTATTGGTAATTAATGTTATTATTATTTATTACTTTTCATACCGACGAATGGGGGGAGGCCGTGTCGTAGATTTACGGCTCGTAAAAGAACTCCAAGCCTAAATTAGAGCCTCCGGACAAAATTTATCGGCCCTTTCATGTCCAAGTAATACCTTAGTTTCCGGAGGGGGGGTTAAGGGGCGATGGGCTTACCACCTGTCCCTCTGCCCTCTATAGAAAAATAAGCGTAACAAAATTCACATCGGTAAATAGAAACCTCCACTTGGAGGCCCTTCGCCCCAACACGGGGTATAGTATAGTATTCGAGAGAGAGATATCAACGAAGCTTAAGGCCATAAGTCCTTCTCTTCCACTCCAGAGTAAAAAGATACATATTACAAAACAGTAAAATAGTCTTATAGAATGGGGTATTTAAAAAAATTTGATAAACAACTAAAACAATGGTTTGTAGTTGTGTAGTTTGGAAGTTTAGTTTAGAAATAGTTATTCTTATAACAAAAACTGAAACTGCAACGTTTAATTTTAAAAATGAAAGTGCCAGTATGAAAGTTAAATTAATTAATATTAATTTCATCACTACAAAGGTCAAAATTCAAGGATTATATTTTCTATTTAGTGTTCTAAATATAGAGTAGAAATGGAAATTAAAATCTTGATAGAAGGTACTACAATTTGAGAGGCCAAATTCCTTTTACTCCTTCATACCAGGTACAATTTCTAATCTTGGTTATCTCATCGCATATTTGTGACTTTGTCCTCCGACAATCTTGAAAGTTTGAACCTTAGTGATTTAAACAACCTGTATGGTATTCTTTTCAATGAAATATCAAGCACTTGTGTTTTTCTCTTAAACTCACTTCTTGAGTACTTCATCCTTCAAGCAGTCATATTTAAAATGATATTCGTGAGAGCTCTCGTAATGTATATATCTCAACATAGCAAGAACTTGAGACAATTAGAACTCTGAATTAATATTCAAAAGAATAAATAAACACGTATACAAACGCAAATTAAAAATGTATTTCCTCTGTGCGACACGGCCTGCAAAGAAAGCAATTACTTTTTTACAGACTGCATTAAAGAAAATTCTGTACAGTCAAGGAAGGGAGAAAGAAATGAAATGAAATAAAAAGGATAAAAGTAGCAGCTTTAACGTTTGATCTCAGGGAAAAGTCGAATATTTTTTAGTATTTTTCTCAAGCAAAGACCAAAGAAGAAGACTTCCTTAATATGCTGTGACCCTGTTTAGCTGGAGGGGAGAAACGATGGCATTGCAAGAGATAGCGGCATTATCATGCACTGCTGAAACTCTTGCTGATCATGCGTACAAAAATGATCCAATTACTATTTCCTGTTTTTCCTAGTACAGTATGTTGCCCTTACGAACATTAAAAATCCATAGGCTCCAACAATAATCACAAAATAATTCTATTTTCCTAAAAGAGAATGATTTCTAGGCTAGCTAAGTACTCTTTTTCATTGGAATAAAGAACAAACTTCCAAATTTCTATTATAAGTTAATATGGTAAGCTATGAAAATAGTTTTCTGAAGTATGCGTATTAGCCTGCTGGTGCGAGAATTCATTCTGAACATGTTAATAATTTTATGGATGACGATGTTAAATAGTAGGGTCTACAGTTAAGCAGGATTAGAAGTCTATTCCTCAAACCTTATGCATTAAACAGCTAGGACCTTTATATTGCGATTGGAATTGTGAAATACTACTGAAGTCCTTCTGAAGCCTAATATTAATTCTGCTTTTAGTTTGTTCACAAAATAAGATTAGAAGCTTATCAATACAAATATCAGAGTTATTTTCTCGCTTTTGACTTTCTGAATTTTTTACGGCTTTTGAGACACTATTCTTACAAGATATGATGCTGCACGTTTAAATTAAACTGAACCATATCTTGTAAAAATAGCGTTTTAAAGAGAACGTGGCTTTATGAAGACTGCTATTTTCAATAGAGTTTTAATGTAGTTGTCATGCATTCCATGTGATAAGTAGGGACCGGATTTTTAGGTTTCAAAAACACTGTTTTAGGTTTTCCATTAGGTGAAATAGGTTTTTTAGGTTTTTTGTCCAAACTATCGTTTTCGGGTAGAATAATTGGTTTAATGAATTTAAATGTGCTACATAGGATTCAATACATAATTAACACGTCTTCTTAAAACACAGTGTGACCACTCAGTGTGAATAAAAAGACAGTAAGGTTAAGGCAAACAAACGCTTTAAGACACAGAAATCTATATCCTTGTTCATACACGGCAACAATGGTTGTTCGTACGAATATTTTAAAAGGAATGCGCCGGTACTTTACACTTCCTCTCTTGATACAGTCCATCCTAGACGGCAATAGGTTGAACGAAACGCTGGTGGTATTAACTTCAACCCGATTATTGTCTCTCCGCAAAATATCGATTCCTCAACTGACAAACAAAAAAGACAAAAATGTAGCCTAAATTAGATATTTTAGGTTTTATATCCCGTTTAGGTATATTTAGGTTTTTATACCCCATTTAGGTATTTTTGGGTGCCACAGAATTAATGTGGGTGAATCCTATGGACATGATTCGAAAAAGTGTATGAGCGCTTTTTGTTTTGGAAGCAAGGAAAAAAATAGGTAAAAACCTAAGAATCCGGTCCCTAGTGATAAGAACTCAAGAAAATCAGAATAACCGCTGAAGTCGCTTAGAAATCTTTATCTTATTGACATTAAGCAACGGAAATAATCGCAATTCAACTGTATTCCAAGATGAGAACGATGTCTACAACAGATTACGTTCTCTAAGGACCTTTTAGTAAACCTCTTACCTTTAATAATAAATGAATGTATCAATGCTCATGAGACATGAGTGGAGAATTTATACGAGCTTAGAAAGGGTTTTATGTACTACAGTAATTATAAAACCGGCACTCCGGCAACCCGATGTATTTTAAAATTAGAAGTGTAAGAACAAGGAGACAAATCAGATGAATTAAACCAGAAAGAGAAACTTATTCAAATACATGTCCAATATTGTTGAGCTCGATCAGTGAAATAAAAAAAAGTGTGCGTGGAACGCCACGCGACAGAAGTGAAACTTGTTTTAATTTTTGGATTTTTAATATTAGGTTTCTAGACTTTTTAAATTTTTGATTTTGTATTTTTTAAATTTTTGATCTTATAATTTTTTTATTTTGGAATTTTGGATTTTCTAATTTTGAATTTTTTAAATTTTAGATCTTGTAATTTTTTTATTTTTCTATTTTTATTTTTTAATTTTTTATTTATAAATTTTTGATTTTTTGATTTTTTGATTTTTGTATTTTTTAAATTTTGAATATTTGGATTGTTTAATTTTGGATTTTTTATTTTTTAAATTTTGGGTTTTTGGACTTTTTAATTTTGGATCTTTGAATTTTGGAATTTTTAATTTTGGATTTTTTAAATTTGAGATCTTTGATTTTTTATTTTTTAATTTTGGATTTTGGATTTTTTTAATTTTAGATTTTTAGATTTTTCATTTTAAATGTTTTGATTTTTTAAATTTTGGGTAAGCCTAATTATTGAGTTGATTGTTTTCTGTGTAGTCCGTTCCGTCACACCTCACTAATTTCGTGATTATTTTGAGCGTTACACAAGCTCTCGATTTACCACTACCGCGGCTAAAGAAGTTTCACTTCAAAATTGTATGAAAAAAAAAAAAACAGTTGCTCAACTAAGTCTTAGTTTATAATTCGCCGCCTTGGCCTTACAGTGCGTTTGCACCATCTTCAGGGCATTGTTTTTCTGGCTTGGAGTTCCAATAATTAAAATCGAAACTGCATTTCGTCACATTTATAAAATCTCATAGAAGCAATGTCACTAAACTGTCTTCTGTGGACTCCTCACCGCGTGTCAAGGCGAGGAAGCCACAGAAGACAGTTCAGTGACAGTGCTTTTATGATATTTTATAAATTTTTTCTTATTTTATAAATGTGACGAAATGAAGTTTCGATTTTAATTGCTGGAACTCCAAACCAACAAAAGATGCCATGAAGGTGGTGCAAACGCACCGAAAGTCCTAGGCGGCGAATTACAAAATAAATCATAGTTGAGCAACTCGTATCACATTTATTTTATTTCAAAAAGAGAAAGCTGATGAATCACTAATTTATGAAATCAGCTAGAATTTAACAAGAAACAGCCCCATTATTTTCATCCAATAACTAAACGATTATAAAAGAAAATACTAGTTACTGAAAGAGGAAGCCAAAGGTAGGGGGCGATGGCGAACGAAATTTTCCTTGAAGTCAGAGTACATGCCGAACAATTAATAATAATAATAACAACAACAAAAATTAGAAAATATCAATAACGAAGAGGATGAAGTTTATTGAATTAAAGTTGTGAACGTTAGGTAATTTAGTATAGAATAGAGAATAAACATGTCTTACGTCATCAACAAAGATTATAATAATGTTTAGAATTACTTCATGGGCTTGCACCCAGGTTAGAGGTAATTCTTCCAAGTTTTTGGCAGCACATTCTTGTGTCAAAGGTGCAAGAAATTCTTCTAAATAATATTCGACTGGAAAGTTTTCCAACTTTTAAAAGATTAGGCCTGTAATATTCTTGAGAAGAATGATATATAAGACAAATATTTTGAATATCTTAAAAGTATCAGGGACATTTTTTTTTGCAAAATTCTACACAAATTAGCTTAAGCACATCCCAGAATTAATATTATTGTTTCAGTTATTTTGATAGAGACATATTTTACATAATTATCTTTTGCAGGTCAAAGCACTTTTCAGTTGCAGAAATATTGTGTTCCAACCTGAATTCGGTATCGAGTTTTCAGTTGAAATGCATGTTCTGAGTTCCCCATAATCTAAAAAACACAATTTTCAGAAAATTGCTTGTCTGTCTCTCTATTTGTGAGCGAAAGCATAGCTCAAGAATGAGAAATCGTATGAAACTAACACTTTGTGTTGTTTATATATTTTCTGAAGATACGACACGAAGATTAACGATTTTCTCTTACTTTAACTACCTCTTTATAGGACGATAATTCATTTTTTCGTGTTTTCCCGAAAATGTAACTATTTTGCTTAAATTTTGTTCACGAAGTGCTTATACTACGAGCTAAAACTTTTTTCGTTTAAATTTTTCTTTAGGATAGCTGTTTTATACAGACTTACAGTACAGACAGACAGACAGACAGACAGTACATTTTAGTATGATGCTTATTCTCACTCCCTGCAGTATGACCTTTTATTCTATAACATAATTTGAAGTGGGAGATTTTATTGGCCAAGCTTCGGATAGAGAAATCATTTGAATTTAACACATAAGATATTTTTTGTTAGACCTTACTATAATGTGCTTATTACGTGTGACGTAACAGTATCATAATGATACTCATTTCGAAACTGATTTTCATTATGACATTGGTGTGGTATCGATTATTATCGATCTTGAGACCTTGTGGGTAGCAGCTGAAAACTGCTTATGTTCAACCTGTATTTAAAATATAAGCAATTCTGTTCCTGTTAATTTTAACATACTAAAATGAATTCATTTTGTGTTGTCAAAATTCGTGGTTTCAAGAAGATGAACAAAATGAATCTTCGATTTGACCGACGCCATGAGCTACCATATGTCACAGAAGGCAGGAACTACAACCCCAGGTGATGCGAAGGTCATTGTCCCCGTTTGTTTGAGTGAATCTAAAATTTCAAATCTTAAACATTTAGACTAATTATGATAGAAAAAAAAACAGTCGTATGCAACTTGCCTATGATGGTAATTAAGATAATCGTAAGAAAATTGTGAAACTCGCTTTGCCCGTTTCATAAACATACTCGTATATTAATAAATGCCATTATAGGCTTATTGTATAACGTACTATTTTTAATGTGTTCTGAATAAAATGTATTAATTTTTTTTAATTTCCACATGAAAGCAACGGCAGCAAAAAATTATATTACTATAACCCTTTATTGAGGCACCTTATTATATCCATAGTCAGCTAGTGGATTTATAAAATGAGCATTGTTGATTTTCTAAAGACGTTTCACTGTCATACTTTATTCATAGACACGTAAGGCGAATCAAGTGTGACAACATACCTGCGCGAGAATGTCGCTTCGAAGATATTTCAGAAGTTTATATTGCTACCGCGCATCTTTAACCCAAGCTTCTTGTCTCGCCGTCCCAATTATACCTGTCAAATAGAACTGTTATAATATTTTGTGGAGTTTAATTGAAAAGATTGAAAAATAATCCTTAAGACTGCATATTATAAAATTATAACTTTGAAAGGCTAAGAAAAATGTACGAAGTTGAGTAAAATAAACGTTATTTTAAGATATTTTCCCATGTCCTAGATTTACGGCACGTAAAATAACTCCAAGCCTCTGGAAAAAATTTCTCGGCCCTTTCACGTCCAAGTAATACCTTAGTTTCTGAAGGGGGTTGGGAGGTGATGCCCTCTCTTGGAAAATATGCGTAACAAAATTAGTATAGGTAATGAAACGTCCATTTGGTGGCCCTATGCACCACCGTAGAGATTACAGGAATTAGTCAGTCAGTCATAATATATTTTTATTCATCTGTAAGAAATTTGTATGGTGTTTACCTCATTTTAAATGTTATTTTACGTTTTATATTAAAGGTTCCTGTTTTCTGTTGTTTTAGGAAAATTGGATCCGGAAACACCTCATCCACGGTAAGTACTAAAATAATTAATTTTATAGTATTATGATAATCCTATGAAAATTCTATGGCCTTGTATAACACAAATTTCCTCCATTAACGTTTTCTGCACTACGTAAGTTAAGGATGAGATAGCAAGAAGTAGCTTCAAGGGAACAGGGTAGGGAGGATAGGGTTAAAGAGGATGGGATAAATCCCCGTGGGAGATATTAGTGCGTCTTGTTACTGAAACCAAAACAAGGGTTGGCCCCGAAAGTTTGGTTCTCTCGGTGCTGTTACCTTGGCTGGAGCAGCACTCTCGTGATAGCAGAAATCGTCATCGTGGTTTCTTTGCTTCCTTAGGTAGACAGCAAGAATGAGACAGGAAAAAACGAGATCGATCTCTCGTATTACTCTGGAGACTCTTCAGAAAGTGTGTAAGAAAGTAACGTAAAGGACGTAAGAGCCTCCGTGGTCCTTATTTACTTGACGGGAGAAAATGCCTTGTAGCTGTCGTCTCTTTCAAGTGTCGAGTTAGGTGTACAATGAAACGAGTGTCGAGAAAATTGAAGGCCCATGATTTGTACTAGTCAACATTTCTTCCAGTTTCTACTGCACGACACAACGATTTACTCATTTCTATCCTATTCTTACTTCCTTTTGTTATCTCATGTCTTTCTTTTCGAAATGTTTTTATGCAGTATGTTATGCATGCATTTTAGGTATGATGAAGGTGCTTCGGGATCATGATACTGTGATTTGAAACCTTATAGTGCGGGCTGCAAGTTCTATGTTATGTATGGTATAGAACGTAATTTACTTCACAAAATGCTTGACTTCGACGAGAGGTCGAGTGTGGTCGTCTTAGTATAAGCTCGCCGAATTATCCTTTAAACTAAACATTTTCACCGGTCGTACTCCCTGCTCTAAAACAACTTACGGAGTTCATTCACTGTAGTTCATACTCAAACGTATGCTGTTTGATTTCTCCAAAAGTAGCAGTTTTAGATTTGAAAATGATCAGAAAACAACGTATTCACATGAGTGTACGGTTAGAATTAATTTTCAGAAAGTTTAAATTCAATTTGGCATTAATTAAGACTTTCAAATATCGAGTTTTGAAGATTTCATTATCATGTGACTCCGAATATATCCTTTAGGATTTTAACTGCCCTAGCCAAAAACTTACATATTTACACTAAGAATATTTAACTCAAATTTTATGATTTCAAAATGTGTCCAGTTCAGTAGTAACATTAGGCCTATAGTGGTAGGGTATAGAACATTATCAAGCAATTTTTACAAATAAGAATTCTTTATAAACATTTTAAAATTATAGAATTAAGATAACATGAAGAAATTGTAAACTATACGAATTTATCTCTTAATTCTTTTACAGAATATGTGAACATTACTCTCCTAAGAATTGTGCTACACATGCCTTTATAAATATTTGTTGTTAGAAGAATTACTTTTCCTCGTCTACCGGTCTCTTGAAGAAGGTGGAACAGCTTTTTTTAGTATCAGTACGTTATTTCCTCTTCCACTCTCTAAACTGCGAGGAACATGTGACTCATTTCCCATGTCATATGTCAATATTTACTCAACATGTTGAGATTCTGTGATTCGTGTAAGAGCCCCCAGCACTTTCAAATCTCGCATCGACATTACCGTCGTGTAGAGGACAACCGGTGCTTGTGTTATGAAGAGTATTAAATACGTCTTGAAGGGGAAAATACTACAGAGGTGTCTTAACTCAAGTACGGTACCTGGTTTTAGTCGTATTTCGTCTCTTGTTTTCAATTTTATCTCATTTTGTTTTATTTTATAACACTTTGCTGCATTTTTAGTCTATTTTTATTTGTGTTCAAAAGTGTGGTAAGTTACGTAATCAAACTAATTTTAATGTGGATAATTTATTCATCTTAATTACTTTTAAATTACGATAATGAGTTTTCACAATTGCTGTTACACCTAGAACAAATATGGACATGCTGCCAGCCTACCAGAAAGGAAGGAAGTATATGGTGCACATCCTCAATGTGAAGTCTGCAGTCAGTACTTGGTAGCTGATAGTCGAAAGTAGAAATTTGTTAAGAATATTATAGGAAAAGACTTCCTCTGACACTGGGATTTGAACCCAGGACCTTTGGCTATCCTGCTCTACCAACTGAGCTAAGCCAGAGTTAACTTCACAGCGCCAAATGGAACATCTCTATAATATTCTCCTATAATATTCTCATGTAATGTCCAACAGAGACAATAATCTGTGGTTCATGAATGCATATCTATCCATCTTGAATGTTACTGTACAATAACAGTGGAAGCCCGGTCACAAAAATCACTAATTAGTGTTCCTCACAGTACGGTACTGCATATGACATAACTTGTCTGTCAGTGAGGTAGACCATTAAGGGCATTCAGTCATAGGAGATAGGTTCCATATGGAACTGTGAGGTGAACTCTGGCTTAGCTCGGTTGGTAGAGCAGTGGCACGGATAGCCGGAGGTCCTGGGTTCAAATCCCAGTGTCAGATGAATTTTTCTCCTATAATACTCTCAAGTAATTTCCAAAAGAGGCAATAATCTGTGGTCCATGAATGCATATAATATCCATCTATAAATTTGACGCCATTCACAATTTGTAGTTAATACTTGGTAATTGGAATTTGGTAGTCGGTAGTCGCCAGTCAGAAAATTCATATTCGACTACCAACTGCACTATAAAAAATTACATGTTATGTGATTGAAAATAATTTACTAATACAAATAAGTAAATTAGCATACCCTGAAGAAGCAAGATGTGTTTATTATTTACTTACAGGGTATTTAAGCTTTATAAATTAATTCCTCACAACATTTTTGTTACTGTAAGTTTCCCAAGTCTCAAAGGCAGCTGCATTATTGTGAGGAACTCTGCTAGCTCCCGATCAGATGGTTGCAACTACTGACTACGACTAGCAACCACCAGCTGTAGCCTATACTTCACATTATGGATAGATTTGTTCGCCTTCCCCCTCTGCCAGATGAAGCACCATGAGTAGCGTAATAATAATAATAATTATTTTTTATACCTTTAAGTGGTACTTTCAGGTAGATTATTATTATAGTCCACAACATATTTGGTGTGAAGGGAATAATATTTTAAATCTATTTTTTTTAAACATACGTGTTACTTTTGCAACAAAAAATAACTTTTGATGACTATTAGTAGAAGAGACTTGAAAAAAGTCATACAGTTTACTCAATAAAAAATTATGATTTTGTATTATTTTTTACAGTAGCGTCTCCTGTACACATTGGTCTTGACGTAGCTTAAAATTTGAAAATATCAGCCGCAGATCAGAATTAAATTATTTTCTGACAGCTTGCAATGGTAAATAATTTTGTGAACTTAATATGGAAAACAAGTATTCACAAACTTTAACAATAACGAAAGCAACATCAACAAAACAGTAATGATTATTATGATGATAATAATAGGACCAAGCCAAATAAAGGGTGTTGTGGGTATAAATTTATATCCGTACTTACTTTTCAAAGGAAACAATTTTGGATGGAATTTACGATGACGCTTGGTGTTACATAAAAAAAGTAAAAGTAAAGTGTTCCCTATTACAGGCCATGGAGGCCCAGAGGGTTCCAGGAGGTTGAGGCTCCCAGATGTTTAGACATCGGCACATTAAGGTGGTAAGGTTGTCAGCCTTACACACCGGCCGCCTTTACCCCCAGGATTGCTCCTGGTACTCAGTTCTGTTAGAGGCTGAGTCGACCCCAGGGTCATTGTGCCACCAGAAGGATTAGGCCAATTGAAAAACTCCAACGACCTCATCGGGGATCGAACCCGCGACCTTCCGGTTTGTAGCGCAGCGCCTCAACCACTACGCTACGGCGTACCCCGGTGTTACATAAACAAGTGATAATATTGTTCTTGCGAACTACATAGTAACTTGTAAGTCACAAAGAGCCATTTTTCTTTAAATGTTAATACTCTTGTACTTATATTGGTCCGTAGAGGTAGCAGTGTGCTCCTTGCCCGTTGCTTGTAAACAGAAGTATAATACAAGAGGAGAAGATACCTGATTTAAGAAACTCGCAATTGACATAGATGAAATCCGGCTATTATAGCTTGACAGCTGTTGGTATAATAGCCAGGGTTCGATTCACATTAAGTTATAATATTTTCCACATAACTTTACTAGAGGTGAAAGAAAGATTATAGTCCACAACAGAGTATTCCAAATTACGAATACGGACCTCTTGCCCTTTACACGGACATCTTCTCTAAATGTCTGATTTACTGGAATCTTATTTATATATATACTAGCTGAAAAGGCCCGGCGTCGCCCGGGCTTTGTATTTTTTAATTTGAAATTAACTTATGAAGGACTTTATGTATGTAGAACTTGAAATGAAGAAAAATATTTATCACACTCAAACTATTCCATCAGAAAACGCTGGATATAGCTTTTTATGGCTCATAGAGGATGTGGAATGCTGCATTCCGTTGCTTCTACACATCATGCTTGGGAGAGGTTGAAATAAGAAGAAACACAAATTACATAAGATTGTACTGACTTGACGGAAAATTTTATTTCTCATTCTCATGTTACTATACAATCGTTTCGGAGCTGAAATAAAAGAGAAATGCAGTATCACTTTCATACTTTCCTCCCCTAGAACCCGGGACATAATATACTGCGAGCATAGGACTCAAAATGTTCCATCCCATGCTTAGGGCCTATGATAAACATCCCTATTTCTCAACTAATACAAAGCCTACAGGTATGGATAACTTATCAGCGGAAAGGATTATTTACAGACTTTTGATATAGCATACTCACACACTTAAGTTGTCCCTCTACATCAAAATGTGAAGTGAGAAAATATTTCTTATGTCGAGGGTAGAGAAAGTTATGTGATTACATCACACTGTGCTTTATTTTCGTGTAATTCATTTTTCAGTAATTATTTTCGCCAATATATTAATCGATGGAATCATAAATCGTTAAAGTCCAGCATTAGGCTATATAGTTGCCAAGGCCCTATGTAATCACTGTAAACAATTCACTGTTGTCATGTGAACTGAACAGCATTTCATTGTTTTCAGTATAATATTCTCAGAAATTATATAATTTTCAAGGGAAGGAGTATTTTGTTTGAATTTTAATGTTGACCGCTATACTTCCCGGGCTAAACTGGGTATGTGTGCAAAATTCCGTGTAAATTGGCAAAGAAATGTAGATTTGTATAAGGAACAAACATACATACCCACAAACACACATTCGACTTTATATATTAGATGAATGGAAATCCTGGAACCTATATTATGTTCACAATCATAAACACAAATGCATTACGGGACAATCTGTCTACTAACTTAAGCATTTTCATGATTCCATGACCTATTAGTTAATTTGACGTGTGTACCACATTATTATTATTATTATTATTATTATTATTATTATTATTATTATTATTGAAAGTGTTTTCGTGTGAACAACTTAAAACTAGATGTTATATTAAAAAGGAATGTTTGGGGAAATGTTATTAATTTTTTTATCGTTTGTATTAATTATTTTTGCAGAGGGAACACAAAATATGTTTTTGTTATTTTGAAAATCTATTCTGTAACCATTTTCTTACTTTCAGATTTTACTCTCAAGACTTAGGTATACAAAGATCACTTTGGTCCTTGCAGACATTTCACTTCTGAAGTGTTCTTTAACTACATGGTAATACCAGTTATTGCCCTTTAATTGTTGTCAATGTCATTTTATGCTCTCTTGAGTCGAAAACGTACAAATCAACGACAAGCTATTATAAACATTCAGTATTAAATCAATCAAACTCTCACACAATATATTTCGAACTGTACATCTACACTAGGTTAAACCGAAGAGAATCCAAAACAAGCATCAGACTACAAAACCGGACGGATCAATTAAATTCATCCAACTAGAAAGACAATTGCATCAACGTCAGCGTGCATGCAATTCATTTTATTTCGCATCTAAAACTATTTTCATTCTACTCAGCGAATTGTACTAATATCAAAGGCAATGCCTTTGGATTCAGCAGGGCGCCTAACATCTCCCCAATGTGATTGTCAGATATTGAGCTTTATGATTGGTGCGCCTCTCTTTGTCGCATTCGCTGCAGGGGTGTCAGCTAGGCCTTTTGTTTTTAGCTTTCACATCCGTCAATTCAAAAGGCTTCATCTTCTTCAGCTACTGACGCTTGAAACCTTTGTGGAAGGCTTGTGCGTTCCGTTCTTCGCCGAGTTCTTCCACTTCTGACCTCAAATATCTCCCCGGTCTTAATTTCAGTTCTCACTAGTAGTCTCCTGAAAGAATGGCTCCTCGGTAGTTAATAACGAAGTTGGGCATGGCTCTTTCCTTCCTCTATAATACTACATCTTCCTTTGCCAAGCCAATATATCCTCTCTTCTCTATGTTACCAACTCCCGTTGGGACACGGCAGCGTTATTACCGTTTAATGACTTCTTCGCGCCTTCCCTTACTCTCTGACAGATTAAAGCTTCTACTTCTTAGAATATTCCCCTTGCTTCATGTCTTGTGTTGCACATATGAAATTAACTGTTCGGTGAACGACACAATTAGTGTCGAAAAGGTAGTTAAATGACGAGAGTACCTAGTTTCATTATCTTCATATGATTATCTTAATTATCATTATAAGGAAGATTCATGACTGTTTCTGTTTAACCATATTAAATTAATGAGTTTTTAGTTTTTTTAAAAGAATGTCTTGTAATTGAAAAAAGAAACCATTATCTCTATCTCGGTGACCATTTAGCTGTTAGTTGTTCTCGTTTTGCGATAGATGGCAAGCGACAAAGACATGCGAGGAGCAAAGCTTCACTTGGACATTTTAACCTCAAAGAAACGCCGCTTTGGACATGGAGGTTTTGAAAATATCATTGTTCAATAAAGAGAGTAAATCTGTACTACATAAGTATTATATGATAATACTAGCCTACTACATTACAGTATATGAGATTTCAATATAGCTTTGGCCATGAAGGTTTTGGAACTTTCCTTGTTCAGTAAAGACTAAACGAAAGATGACTAAAAATATTACATAAATATTATATGATAACACACTACATTACAATATATGAGATTTCAATACATAAGTATTATATGATAATACTACTACATTACAGTATATGAGATTTCAATATAGCTTTGGCCATGAAGGTTTTGGAACTTTCCTTGTTCAGTAAAGACTAAACGAAAGATGACTAAAAATATTACATAAATATTACACGATAACACACTACATTACAATATATGAGATTTCAATATAGCTTTGGGCATGCAAGGATTGAAAGTTTCCTTGTTCACTAAAGAGATGAAATTTTTTCTACATAAATAATACATGAGATCCATTCCCTATATAGTTTGAATATTGATATAATGTTGTAATCAATAAAATTGACTTAACGAATAATGTAATAATAATTACTTAAAAATATACATTAACATGATTGGTATGAGCAGTCATTATGACATTGACTTTCTGTGTCCAACTCATATGTGCATAAATGTCACAGTCTCATACCAGTAGATTTACAGCATGTAAAAGTTCTACTGCGGTACAAAATTCCGGCACTCCGGTGTGGGTCACAGGTTTAAGTAGTAGCACATTCGGGTCATCAAATAACCATTACAAACCTGCGTCATTATTCCGCTAACTAATGTTTCCCGATCATCAGTAAGTCGTCTTGATGTCCTTGGTTTGTTACTCAGAATCTTATTCCGCTTTATTATACTTTTATAACCTTTTAACTCACCTAATCTAAGAGGCATTGAATTAAATATAAATTATAAGGAAAGACCAATGGGGACCACACGAAATAGCTGGAATTTACTTTCTAACTCGGAATGTCGATAAAAGTCTTTGTTTGAAAGGAAGGTCTGCAGAGAGAAGGAAAGGAATTAAAAAGTCAGGAACTTTCTGTATAAGCCAGGGAAAAAGCGCACAATCTCAGGAGGGGTTTACAGAACGCTGCACATAATAGCTGTGACTTCCTTCTGTCTATTGGACGTCCGTCACTAAGAAATCCGTCTGTTTGCTAGCTTTACCCTTCTTTAATGTTGCTTTCACTGCTTGACGCAGAAATATGAACTTTATGCCCCACCAGCATTATGATTTTTGGAGTAGATTTAATTCGTTTCGTAACATTGTTAAGAAAATCTGCACTGGTAATATATAACTTGTACATAGTAGGCCTACATTGCGAGTATTACATCTTAAAACTATGTATATACAAGACTAGAATAGTTATATTTACAAACCTCGTACTTTGCTTATCTTGATACAATGTACTTTGTTTTTTTTTTCTCTCCTTGTTTTCGGTTTTTCCCTTGTTTTTATGTTCTTTCCTTGTTTTCCGTGTTTTTCGTACACACAAACACCCATGCCCGAGGCGGGACCCGAACCCACAGCCTCCTTACCCACGGCTCCAAGGCCTTAGCTACCGCGGCTAAGAAGACCGGCATTGTTCAATGCAATACAGCTAAGCAAGTGTCATAATTATAAAAGAAAGATGGTCAAAAATTTCCAGCTGTTTTACTAACGAAAAAAAGTGTATCGCTGTGGCTCAGGGGATGCGTTCGCTCCTCTCACGCAGCGGATGCGGGTTCGATTCCTGGTCGGGACAAGTTACCTAGGTGAGGTTTTTCCTTGGTTTTCCCTCACCTGTGAGACAAATGTCGGGTAACTTTAGGCCCTTGTGGTCCCCGGATATCATCTGGCCGTCATTATCATCTTCATCCCCATCCTCACCTTGTTCGGAGTGAGTGCGTGTGTGAATAGTGTGTCTCGTCCTATGTATACGTGTTGTCTCGGAGGTGGGCCCGGCATTGGGCTGATCATTCATCCGGGGAGGCCCTCCATGTCCTTGTCTGGTCAATAAAATATGTATGTGATCCACAGATAATCCCTCTCCCGACAGGTCGCGGCCCTGTAAGGCCCGGGCGGCTTGGGTCGCTTAAATCCTAATAGGGAGAAAGAAAGAAAAAAGTGTATATGTCATTTTGAGTGTAGATAACTGACAATATTAATTTTAATTAAATGGGTAATTAGGGAGCATTAGAGAAGGCACATTAAATCCCCGAGTATACTCGTCTAATAATTCATGATATATTGGATTAAGTGATTTATAAGTCGACATTTCAATAAATCACTTTGAAAGCTACCCAATTATTGCAATTAGTTATAAAAACAGTGCATTTTCTTATATAATTTCCCTTTCAAATGTTTGTAGCTACGTAAATACCTTAATTACTTTCACTACCTGAATGTTTGCCGTCACTATCACTATCAGTAAAGTAATTTTCATGTCTACACAATTCTTCATAAAATTCTGTGTCAGAGTAGATAGTATAAATAAATTATTAATTTTATACTGTATCACATATCATGAGCCTTTGGCAACTTTATGCTCTCTACTAACCTTAAGATCAGCTGGGATTTTCTCCCCCGCAACATATAAATACAGTCATCTGTCTGCTCTCTTGTGTCCACATTTTGCAACAATCATATTATTAACAATATTTTTAACACAATAACTACAATAATATATTAACCCAGAAACGCGTTTTTTCGTTTGTTTTTGTTTTAGAGTTAAGGAATAAGGATTGAAACGTTTTGGAGGGATTTTCGTAAAATTTAAGATCCCTAGAATACTCGGAATAAAGCGTTAAGCGGTTAAACACAATAAAAAACCCTCGGCTCCAATACATTAAATGTAGATATCAGTTGCTTTTGATCTTTCAGTCATTTCTTTTATATTTCTGAATATATTTTATGGCGTATTTAAAAGTTTTTTGTTCGTTAAAGAAATCACATAGAAATTGAAATGTAGGCATATAACCCGCGCATTGCTCAGTTGGAAAAAGTAAACCCTAACACGTCTCTCCCGGAATGGGCGATGCATCAGACTGTGCGGGTAGTGTTTTGATTTTTTCTTTCCCTGTTTTACCTCTCTTTTCGTGGGATGGGACTTAAAAGTCAATACTTGTATGGATGAAGCTAATGACTTAGGCCATGATTACGCATATTATTTTAGACAGATCATAATGGCCGCAAAAAAAAGGTCTCATCCTAAGGCAAAGAAACATGCACAGACAACAGACAAGAAATGTTCAGGATCCGTAGGTGTCAGGTAAATTGCAAATCGCCTTTGGGATTATTATTATTATTATTATTGTTATTATTATTATTAATATTATTATTTATTTATTTATTTAAACTTTGCAGGGAATACGGCAAAGTGGCATAGTAACAATAATTATAATAGTTATATTAATAATAATAGTAACAATAATAATATGTTTTATCTGACTCAATGCTGATCAATGACCACTGAATGTCCATTCATTAATATTTGGAGTTTCTGGTATGTACTCGACGAGTATATGTACATTATCTTCTCTTATTTGACCCTATTTTGCCCTATGACATGTTAGGGTTGTAGTTCTACAAATAGCTAAATATATTATATAACTTAAATTTTTACATACTTGCAATACCTACATGGGTATACACATTCCAAATAATTACCAGTTAAAATTACCTACATGTGCAACGAAATATACTTAATCACCATTTACATTAAGCTTTTATCTTCATAACGTACCTTTTTATGTTATAGACATTTGAAAATTCAGTCTTATAATAAATTATATAGTCTTGGAAAAACGCAATTTATTATTAATATTATTGTTATTATTATTATTATTATTATTATTATTATTATTATTATTATTATTATTATTATTATTATTATTATTATTATTATTATTATTTGACTTCCAAGAAACATGAACTCCATGAGATAAGAGGAATTTTGAATTTTATGACACATTCTTTATGCGAATCGTAAATGTTTATGGTGTCGTGTTGTAGAGGTTCTTTCTCTTCCCATCTTATCATTTTATTATATACTTACTACAAATATGCGGGAGATACGGCATTTAATTATCTTTCTTTTCTGGTTATAAATGTCGACACCTATGTAGCCTACATATCTTCAGTACGTCACCTTCGAGTGACTTGTAAAAATAATACTTGAAAAATATTCGCTACCGTATTTCTGCCTAGTGCCTTGAGCTTTTTGATTCAACCATTTTAAAATACTTCAATTTAAAATTATTGTACTTATACTATGATGAATCAATGGAAACAACTCAAACACAAAAAGAGGTTTCGTCGTTATCATTGTCATTGTTTACATAGATATGTTGATGATTATGACTGGTAAAAAGTTCGTAAGTTATAGAGTAACATAGAAACTATGATTAAATTCTCCAATATATATTTTTTATTTTTTATTTGATAATAATAGAACATAACATGTGGCCTAGACTCAGTAAAAACCAATAATTCCACAAGAGCTATCAGTTTTAAACTATTTCTTCTGCGAACATATCTAATAAGTGATTGTAGACTTTAAAAGCTTGCACATTTCGAACTTTAGAATTTGCACTAATGTTTTTAGGACACTTTGTATTGGAAAAGAAACTAAATGCCGTTTCTATTTATGGCAACCAAAGATTTCCTTAAATCAATTGATTTTATGGTTAATAGATTTTTAAAAGGCAGAAAATGAACTATTTTGCTACACTGTGGAAACAATACCGAAACTTCATAAAAATCTTCTGATTCAAGAAAATAGAAAACCGATGAATCTTCTATCAGCAATTAGCAAGTTGTTTGTAAGTATTCTAAATAGGATTAGTGAATTAAATATAATCTAAACATTGTTCCTGACCATGAAGTGGTTTTAGAACCGGCTGTTCAACCACACTTCAAATACTCCGACTAGTTGAAGTCATAAGGGGATTTAATGAAAACGAATTTACACATGCATTGATAACGCACGGGCCTGTGTGGAATAAAGGGATGTTGTATAAATTGGTTAATATTTAATCCGTTTGCCGGGTGAAAAAGTATTTTCGCTCTAAGAAATAACTATTCTGTCGTAAGAACGCTGTACACACCATCTTGTCAAATCCTTTCTGCACGATACTTCATAAACCTTATTTTCTCAAGATATCCAATATACTGGACATTCAGTTAATTCAGTTAAAACCCCCAAAAAGTAACAGTTGCAGTTACAGTTGAGCATTAGCAGGGGGAAAAAACATGGAAAATGTACGATGAACAAACCGTCCACATCATTTACTTAGGTCTGATTCTCAATAGACTCAAAGTACTGGAAGACCTGAGCACAGTGTTAGAAAAATTTGAATAAAATCTTCTCAGGTAGAAAAGGTTAGTAATATTTAGGGCAAGGCTTTTAATGGCCATAAAAAAGTGAAAAAATGCAAAATAAAAAATGAATTTATGACCTAAAAATAGTGAAAAAATTACACAGAATAATAAAAAAAAGATCAATAAATTTTCCATTAATACTTATATTTATTTTCTTTTAGAGTAATGATTTGCTAAAAAGCAATTTAACGGATGACAGTGTGTTGGACGTGGATTTTTTTGATGCTATGAGTGAAGTTTCTGGATCAGACAAAATTGACATACGTATCTTTAGATACGTGGTTCATCAGAAGGATTGTATAATAAGTGAATTACGAGAAAAGGTGAATATCCTCATGCAACAAATTGAAACTCCAATTAGGACGTCTTCAAAAAGTGATATGCAAGTGAGGGAAGAGACAATTCAGCCGTTTGCAGTAAATGAAATTCCTAGTGGTAGTAATGGCATTAGCAATAATAAAGCTATAAATAGCACCAACAGTAAATCTGTGCATGTTACAGATGTAGGCCTACTGAATCACGGAAATGGATCTAACGAAGTGAAAGAAAATCAAAATCAGCCTTCCTCTGAACTGTGGTCGGATGTTGTCCGTAAACATAACACCCGTTGTTATTGGCTGCAATGCTACTGTGGAAAAAGGCACAATTCAACTTAAAGGGGTTCCAAAATATGTATCTTTACATGTTTGTAGACTTACACCTGACCACAGTTGAATATGTAACTGAAATTGTAAAACAAAGTTTTCCAGAAGTACGTGTGCAAACATTATCATCTCGGAATCCAGAAATATACTCATCATTCAAAATCGATATTTATGAAGAACACTTAGAAGCTGCATTAGATCCTAATATATGGCCCAGTAGTGCCTGCGTAAGGCGTTTTTTTTCATCCTCCTCGGCCAATGAAAGTGGTTGGAAACTAGATGCCACTGAAACTGATATAAAACAGCGAGATATTGTGCAACGCCAACTAGTGAAGGACAGCATAAGCCATAGTACGGATGTTAAATGTGCTCCGAATAGGTTATCGGTTTTGCATTGCAACGCTCAGTGTCTTAGGAACAAAATCATGGAGCTAAATTCTATTCTATTGTGGTGTAGTGTGGCAGTTGTTTGCATTTGTGAGCATTGGCTGTGTGATGCCAATTGGAACTTATATAAACTAAGTGATTTTAAATTAGCTGGTATGTTCTACCGGACTGAGTTCAAGAATGGAGGTGCATGCATTTACGTTCGTGATTCTTATGAATATGAAACTATTGACGTTTCGAACTATTGTGTTGAAAAACATTTAGAGATTTGTTGTGTTCAACTCCCTGCCATAAAATTGACTGTACTATCCTTTTATAGGCCACCTGATGGTGAACTCAAAATATTTTATGACAATTTTGAGCAAGTTCTGTCATTAGTTTGTCGACGAAATTTTAAAACTGTGGCCTGTGGTGATATAAACATTGATGTCAGGTGTAATAATCTAACTAATAATAATCAGGTGTAATAATCTAACTACAAGACAAGAACAATTTACTTTTATCCCTGGGGTTCCGATGTGCAAACTCTAATCCTACCCGTGGCTTTGCGTGCCTTGACAATGTCATAACAAATCTTCAACCTGATGACCTTGATGTTCAAGTGTTGGATATACCATTCTCAGATCATAGACTTCTTCGTGTTGATATTTCTATCCAAGAGCTTCATCAATCTTCAACTAAAAAAAGTGATGGAAGCAATCTTCGTAAATGCAGATTTTTTTAACGAAATGAGCATATATGATTTCTTACAATGTTTAAATAATATAGATTGGTACTCTATTCTTCGGGGGAAAAATCTGAGGCTATGTACGACACTTTCCATGATATCTTTGTTTATTGGAGGGACTTGTTTTTCCCAATGAAGACTGTTAAGCAAAATCAGTTATCTATCGAATGGTTTACCCCTGAGATTGCCAAAATGAGAAATAATATTATGGCGTTGTATACCCTTGCAAACAGATATGATATTTATAAACCTGCCTACTTAAAAGCAAGAAGACAGTATAGAAGTGCGCTTTCTGAAGCAAAGAAATCAGCTACTGGATATTACATTGGGAATTCTAATAATGTTCATTCTACTGCCTGGCGTGTTATAAGAAGTGAATCTAGAGACAATGCTCCTGCTCATATGCCTAGGGCAGATGATTTTAATGCATACTTTTCTAGTATTGTTGACACCATAAGGCAAAATATAGCTCCTTCGAATCTTACCAGTTCAGCGTTTCTAAACAAGAACAAGACATTTGTAACACCATTCAGATGGTGCAACATTACATGTACTGATGTAATCCAAGCTGTTTCTACGCTTAAATCTTCTAAATCTGAAGATTTATATGGAATTTCAAATTTTTTTGTTAAGCAGATAATCACATCTATCGCTCTACCTTTGACAATGTGCATTAATGCTTGTTTACATGAAGGAGACTTTCCTTGCAAACTCAAGGTAGCCAAAGTAATACCGTTATTTAAGAATGGTAGTCGCAAGAATGTTGAGAATTACAGACCTATTTCTTTAGTACCTGTCTTCTCAAAGATTTTTGAGAAATGTTTTAAAGCTCAGATTTATAACTATTTTGAAACTTCCTCTCTTTTCTTTTCCAAACAGTATGGTTTCAGACCTAAATTATCGACTTGTGATGCTATTGAGGACATAATATCTGCTATATTATCTAACTTTGATAATGGTTTAGTTACATCTGCTATCACGTGTCACCTCAGTAAGGCGTTTGATTGCGTCGACCATGGCCTTCTATTGGATAAGTTGAAATACTATGGTATTATAAACTCTGAACTCAAGTTTTTAAAGTCTTATCTGAGTAATCGAAAACAGATGGTTTTTGTCAATGACACTCCATCTGATGAAACCAACATTGTATATGGTGTCCCTCAAGGATCTGTACTGGGCCCTTTTTTATTTCTTGTTTTTATAAATGATTTGGGTGTTAACGTCTCAGTCAACTCAGTCATGTTTGCTGATGATGTAACGTTTTTTGCGTCTGATGTTTCGCTGAATAATCTAAACCTTATAATGAGTAAGGCAATTGCGGAGGCAGCCTCTTGGTATGATACTAATCAATTACTTCTGAATGTTCAAAAAAACAAGTGTATAAACTTTTCACTAAAAAAAGAGCATTATTCTGAGGAAGATAGTGTTAAGTTATTAGGAATGGTTTTAGATACTAAAATGACTTGAACTGATCATGTTGATCATGTCTCCAAAAAACTATCGAGAGTCTTATACCAATTAAGATACCTGAGAGATGTTATTCCTAACCACTACCTCAGAACTGTATACTTTGCATTGTTTCATAGTGTTCTGTGCTATGGTCTGTTGTTCTGGGGTAATTCCTCAAGCATAAGCTCAATACTTCTATTACAAAAGAAGGCTATAAGAATTATGAACTTTAGTTGTTATAATGATCATTGCAAGCCTCTGTTTATAGAAAACAGAATTTTGACTATTGTAAACCAGTATATTTATGTATGTTTAGTTTATGTCAAACAGAGGCATAGCAGCCTAAAAACAGGTGACCAAGTTCATAGTTATAATACAAGATGGAGACATCAATTGTATCCAGAACAGAATAGACTCAGTTGTACCTTGTCATCCTTTAAATCTGTTTCTGCACGCATGTTTAATAATTGCCTCGCAGTGCTATTGACGTAAACTTGAAGACTTTCAAAAAAATTGTTCACAACTGGTTATTGCATAACCCATTCTATAACTTAACTGAATTTTATGAATCAGAACACACTGCTATTATTTTCTAGTTTTTATACTAAGACGTGATCTGTAACAAATTTTGTTCTTTGGTCAAATATTAAATAAATAAATAAATAATAAATATATATGAATTTCCAATATAAAACACACTTATTTTATTACTAAAAAAGTAAGTAAATCCATACTACTAAAAATAATTCTTTCTGAACTTGCATGCCCATCAAATTGCCCCTAGCAAAAATGTGCCATTTAAAAAGAAAGATAATAATTATTGTTTATTGCTACAAGACAAACTGCTATGGTGTTTACAATAAACCTGAATTAAAATTAACTATGAACACTTGGCAGAGATTCTCAAATAAAAACGATTGTCTGTTGTCTGAAAGAAACACTGAAACATGACCTAAAATGCCGAAAAAGATCTAAAAATGCCGAAAATGACCTAAAAATGCAGAAAATGACCTAAAAATTTCACCAAAATGACCTATCTCTTGAAAATGACGAAAAAATGCAAAAACGAATTGCCCTTATTTAATCAATTATTTCATGACACACATTTATATATATATATATATATATATATATATATATATATTCGAGCTATATTTTAACTTTCATATTAAAAAGATGCAAAATCATCAAATGCCTTGCCCTAGTAATATTTATAATCAACATTAACGGTAATTTAAATTAGTCCGTTGGTGCTAAACACACGGCTGTAAGATAATGGATTCAAGAGGAACAAAGTGTGGTACAATGCGGACTTGATTATTCAGAGCCATGGGGTACCTACACAATCCATGCACGTATGTGCAACAAAGCATGTCTTTATATACAAAGGACTACGTGTGCTGAGCTGCATTTCTTCGCTTAATCAGATCTTTACACTGAAATTTCTTCCTTTCTCTAAGGCTTCCCAAACCGCCCTTCTTTCTTCTCTCCCACTACATCACCCCCTTCCCTTAGTGCGAAACCAGCTTGAATGATTGTTTCTCTAAATTAATGAGCACCTTTACTTCTACTAAGACTTAACATCCATGGAATGCCTAATCTACTAAATTTATATATGTCTGTAAATCTAACTATTAAAATAATATTGTGTGACTATTCTTATGTTATTAAATCACCCTTTAATTTTTTGAACACATCTTCCGAAAAATTTCATTCGTATAGTAACTTATTTCTCTACATAAATTCATCTTAGAATATACATGATAAGCTATTATAAGAAATATACCCTACCACTGGCACCGGGACTCGAACCAATGACCTCCGGCTTGCCGTGCCAGTGTTCTACCAATTGAGCTTCTGGAGTTTGATTCATGGCTCCAGATGGAATCTCTCTCCCATGATTACTTCTGGTCCGTGAGTTGAATATTGGCTATGTCACAAAAATCACTAATTAGTGTGCCTCACAATAGTGCATATGACGTCTATTGTCTTTCAGTGAGGTAGACCATTAAGAGTATTGTACTATTTTTTTCGCAAAATTTCTCTGAAGGGTAGTTATAAGCCATCCACTGTTTGTAGAAACTTGTCTTTCCCGGTGACCAGGTTGAAACAACTGAATGCGTGCTCTTTGAAATATGGCCTCTTGTTATGTATCAGAATATTCAGTGAAAAAAAGTGTACACCCCATACTTAGGACAAAGAAAGTTACATGAGTGCATTAATCCGATTTTATTTGGGTTGTGTGCCCTTCGGGAATGCGATGCGATGTGGTATCTTCATTCTATTAATTTTTAAACCAATTTACATGAAGAGAATGTCGTACATAATGCATTATAATAAGAGGCAACACATTTATTTGGGCAGAGGAAGTTGTTTGTTCCACATCAGATTTTTTAATGTCTATTCTTAGGCGTAGTTCTTTTATTTCCTTGTAAATGTTATTTAATCTTCCAGTGTTTGCTACAAGTCTAAATCCTTACAATTATTTCTAGAACTCTTGAATTTGTCTGGAAAAAAGTGGCAAGAAATTTTATACCAATAAGCGGTATATATTAACAAAAGGGAATAAAAGGTGGTAACAATACCTTAAAGAACTGTGAAAAGAACTGACTGATGTACCGGAATTTACACTCCTGTTTAACGTTAACATAGACTGTGGACTAAAGGTATTAATCACAGTAGTGATTTGCTTGTTATGTCGTTAAGTGTAAAATTTTATATAATATCTTGTAGTTTGCAATGATGTAGGCCTACAATTTCATCACTTACTGGATGTAATGCGAATATGCCATAAATTTTGAGGCAGTGGGTGCATGTTCCGCTCAGAGCACGCAATGAGACGTGATTCAACGCAACGATTAAATAGCAAACCAATTGAAATTAATTACAGGATACAAATCAACGCAACGTGGCTTCATTCGAACATGTGACTGAGTAGCGTGTGTTCTAAAATTCACAACCTGTCGTCTGCATTTCTATATTGTTATTAACATTCATCCGTGATGAATGCTAACCAGCAAACCGGCCGTTTGCTAGGAGTCGGACCAGCCACTAACTTTGAATACTCTGGCTGACTTTTTAGTACAAAATTTTATAAATAGTAGTTCTGTATTTGTTTATTTGCCCTTATTGTTTTATGTTTAGATCACTTGCCACTTTGATCACTATTGGATTCAATTTATAAAATAAATCAATTATATTTATAGGGTACATTATTCTACGGAGAAGATGTTAAAATTATATTTTATATAAGTAACATGTAATAAACAGATTTAAACAAATAACTGGGAGTGATATTACATTTTCCAGTAGATAAGATAAATGGGTATTAGAAGATATTCCCGAAAGGAAGCTTATCAAAAATCATTACACAATATGAATTAGAGTGTCCAATAGAAAGAAAACTACTAGATAATATTAGCACGTATACATTTTCGTTGATATTTCACGCCCAATTAGAAACTACTGACGTAACATATTACATTCAGAACATAAAAACCGAAATTAATCGTAACACACTTAGATCATGATAAGGGCATTGTCTTGATCACTGAGCCAAAGACTCATTATATTAACAGTAAGAAATTACACTAATTTACTGAATATGTACGGTTAAACAAAATAACAAAATCCAAATTACAGTTTATTTTGTTTAACAATACGCAGGCCAGCATTTAATGAATGCTCTTTGCTTTTCATTAAGCATCAAGAAAGTGTGTTTGATTTATTTTGGAAGCTTATTTTCCGTATCACGTTTCGCGTTCCGTACCTACTTATAAATTAATAGTTTAAATTAGAAAATAAAGAATAGCATAATTAGCCGTCACGGTGGCTCATGCTTAGCGCGTGGGCCTGGCATGCTAGCGGTCCCGAGTTCAAATCTCGGGGCTGGCGGGCGTGTCATTTGTGGTGGACAAAGCCGTGACCTTTGGGGGTTTTTCTCGGGGATCCTCCCGTTTCCCCCTTCATTCATTCCACCAACACTCTCCACTTCAACTTCCTTTCCCCCCTCATTATCATCCCGTTCCCCTTTACTGGTTTTCGGGCCAGCTCCTGCTGCAGACTCTGCTGCGGGCCTCCCCCGTCCTGCCCCGCTGCTTGTGGTCAAGAGTTGCTGGTGGTGTACCGTGCCTTTGGGGCTCTCAGAGGGACCCTGGGTTAGCGGCGCTTGTCTGGTTGTGCCGCGCCTAGGGGGCTCTTGTACGAGGGACCCTGGGTACGGTGCACGTGGAGTGGTACCAGGTTCTTGTTGGATGTAGGGGAGCTCCGTGGGGGCTTGTGGTGGAGTCTGTTGACTGGGGGGCCTTAGGGCATGCACATCATTCGTTTCCTAGGGGGTGGGCAATGGGCCCGCCTATGTGGCCTCCGTCCGCGAGTCCGTTAGGGCTCAGCCCCTGCACTATACCATACCATAGCATAATTAAATGAATACTATTAAAAACATTATTCGGGCTTGTAGGCCGTGGTCTAGTTGAAATTGTGGTGTCAAACGTTTCGTTTACAACTAAGGCAGATATCCTCAGTGGCAGTGGAGTTTCGGGCAAAGTGTTCTGGTCGGCTGACTTGGTGTTCTGCTCTCCACGGAATCCCATATGTAGGTGTCGGTCTTGCTTATGTGAGGTTTTGAGCAAGACACAGATACTTGGATACAGAATACGTGGGTGAGCCAATGGCACTGACAATGGGTCGCAGTGGAGCCTGTGGTTTATAGATTTTCGGTAATCCATATAATCCAGGTTCTAATGCTTTAGATTTCTTTATGGACAGTTGTACTGTATATCTTTCGGAAAGGAAGCTTGTTCGTGCGACTTTACAGGCCTGCCGTGGGGTCACGTGAGAGCTTACAGTAGGTGTGAGGACCTCGTATACCCCTTATTTTACGGACACAATCAACTTTATTGAGGACCACGGTCGCTTTTACCTTTGTCAGCTGTCAAAATAATGATATCCTTGTTTTTATTTAAATTTTTCAGCGCTGCTCATTCTGCACTGGAAAGGTTATGGTTACGTATTGTGAAGTATTCTTGAAGACTGTCTTCGGATAACTTATGTTGCATCCGTAGGCAATGATCGTATTCCAGAGTCAATCTTGGAGGTGATGTTTTCTATAGGTATTATCGATGGTGTAACTGCAAAATTACAAACCTTATCCAGTAATGAGGTTTCATCCGTGGACAGTTGTTTATCTATAAGTTAACTACCATGCGTTGTGTGTCGAGCATCGGTGAAACTTCACTGGTTTTTGTTAATCGGTCGTGCTTTTGAATTTTTTTACGAGAGGCAAAGTCTTACTATTGTCATGGTATTGTACGTGATACGGTCGACATCGTTCCAATCGTTCACGTGGATATTATTATTGATTTATAGATGTAGGTCCTTGTCGAATAGAATATTGACTCCGCCGTGAAAGACTATGATTTTTTAAAAATGAATACTAATTAGAAACGAGCAAGATTTATTATAAACTTCTCAATGACACGCAAATCAATGTGGTAATTAGGTCATAGTTTACAGTGCAATGTAACTACGAGTAAAAATATACTCTAATAACTATAGAGAACTCGGTCACGTAATGGATTATTAATTATTGATACACAACATTGAAAAAGAATTATTCGCATAGTTAATGATATAAAAGTTAGTTTAATAAATAATACTGGTTCGTCAGGAAACAAAACTTGTCGCCATGAGTTACTAACTACTGTATTGCATGTAAGAATGAAGATAACAGCTAAGAAATGCAAGGCTTTTACTATTCTAGGTTTTATTACATTGATCTTTCACAGTGGCTCCAAAGATGATGATGATGATGAGGATAATAATAATAATAATTTTTATTTTACCTATATTCCACTCAATCAGGAGAAAAAAATACAGACTTACAGAACTTAAAAATAATCGATTATACAATAAGTGATCTTATAAGTAATATTACACAAAAAGAAATGAAATAAATTTTAAGATACGTTAATAATTATTTACATAGTAGACACTTTAGTAATAATTGAAAGCTATATTTTCTTGCAATGTAATTACAAGGATGTAGTATAGTATATGTGTATTTATTGCTTACAAAAATTCTTACATATAAACCACATTATTAGAATTAACCGGCGCACGGGTCGGTGTCGACCATACGTGCTTACTTCATACACTTAAATTATTACCCCATAAAAAAATACCCCAATGAAAAAATTATATTCTATTATTTACATAACTACGAGTATCCACAGACATAACCCCCCACCCCCAAGCAGTAAAAAAATATCCTAGAAACACGTAGACATTATTAAAGATGTAATGATATATAAATTGACATCACTATTTTAAAGTTAACTAAGCTAAAATAATTTAAAAAATAAAAAAAAATTGTCACATGAGAGATTATGTAACCAGCCTATAATGACATTTATTGAGATGCGAGTTTGTGTATGAAAGGAGCAAAGTGAGTACCTTAGTGACCATTCTAGGTAAGTTCCATACGACTGCTTTGTTCGACCATACTTCGTTAAGTTCTGAGATTTTAGATTCATAAAAAGGACATCGGCTGACCGTGGCAATAAGCTATTAGCAAGTTCTCGTAGTTATTGTCTTCTGTGATAGATGGCAGCTGATGGCGTAGTGTCAAGTCGAAGCTTGTTTTTACTCGTTTTCTTGAAACGATCGGATTTTACAAGACGAAATGAACTAAATTTTATATAATATTAAAATTAACAAGAAGATAATTCATTTTATTTTAAATAAGCTGTTTTTACCGCAGTTTCATTTGCTGCTCTCAGGTTTCAAGATCATTCCGTGTTCGACAATAATCGAAACCAGTCCTGTGTTATAATGATAATATTTATTGAAATATATATCATTATGATACCGTTACGTCAAATGTAATAAGTTGCACAAAAATACATTTCCACTGTACTTATGCTGATAATTATTTAACTTGCATCATTCAGTGAACTTGTTACATACCGTATGTAATAATGTGATTTTACATTAGACTACTGCTTCATGATTTTGGAGGAAACAACTTCAACACTACGCTCCCTCTAGTTTATTTTATTTCATCTCGTTCACCTTCATAATCCATTTCTGTAAACAATTTGCTTTGGCATATTAATAGGTATCAATTGTTCATAGAATAAACAAACGAATTACTACTTATCAGATTATTAAGAATAAATAAGGAACGGTCAAGGTAATACGTAATAAATAACTTCAGTAATTAATCTAGTTATAGATAAAATACGGCTTTCTAAAATTTGTGTATAGGCCTAACACACCTGATAAAAGTTACTTTATTTGGTTCAAATAGTCATTTATTAAAAGTCAAATCAGACAGTAAGTCCACTGTTTATTAATGAAAATAGCTATATAAGATATTTAATAACTTATTTATCACTACAGTACTTACTATTACTTTTCTTGATTACAAGCAACAACAATATATTTTTTCAAGTTGTCAACTGTCATGGTTAGCTGCCTGTTAGAGAGAACGTTTCTCATCATGGGAAAAGAATATTCTACTTCCAATTAAGTTACTGGAGCCTATTTAAAACAAGCTATTTTGCTAGGACTTTCAAATATTGAAATTCTTTCTGTGCTTTTTAAAATGAGTAAATAATCTAAGAAAGAGGCCATAAATGTCCAAAACTGTCAAAAAAGGCTTTAAGCCTCAAAGGAGGCAAGAGACGCCAAAATAGGCAAGAAAATGAAAAACAAAAACGGTTCCGACCTTTCTAAATATATGGAAACATGTGTATCTCTATTTAACTCTTTAATATATCCACCCAAATAGGAAAGACATTTTGCTTAACTTTCTGGGCCTTAGTAGTTATGATTTTCAGCAAATTTCTCATACAAAATAAAGCTTCTATCATTAAAAATATTACTAAAATGTAGGATTATGGTAAGAATCTAAGTAATATGCTATATAGAATCCCATAAATAACTAGAAGTTAGAAAATAACTTATTTTTAAAATATACTGGTGAATGTGTTTTAAGCTTAAAGTGTGAAAACCAACCAATCAACTGAAGAGTTCAATATTCTAGCAGAAACTAGAAGGGAGAGAAGAGGGATCGAAACAATCAAAACCTTCCCTCCTTCCATGGCTTCAAGTATGGGATCTATTTAATTCCGTCCGCAAATAGTGAGGCCAGCGGGTTTCGTAGTACCACCCCGTTTCTAACCATCAAATCCGCCCATTTTGGCACAGATTTCCGTGCTGGACTGGATACTCTGTATAGGGTGCTTGAGAAGATAGAGTGTCGCTAGATAGGCCATTGTAGCTGTGAGTTTCAATACATTTCCCATTACCCCATCCGTATTATTTGATAGTATTTTAGTGTGTGACGCCGTTCCTCTCATGGAGCAATTTAGCGTGAATTAAAACTCGTAATGACAATTAATTATACAATTTTTCCATATAATAGCTTTTGTGAAATAACTATTTCAAAGTGATGTGTGTGGATAATAATAATAGCTTTAATAAGCAATTTCTGTACGCACAAACTGATCTTACGTAATTACTTATTTTTTATCCTGTTTGACTATTCCTATTGTATATGCATGCTGAATGGTGTAATAATAATACGAAATAAGAATTACAAAACGCCTCTATTATATTTGACATTATAAACAAACGAATCGACCACGAATCGAGCTCACAAAATCGAAACGATCGATAATTGCGTGCGATATATTGAAATAATCTCGATGCTTTTATTTCCCAGTTATGACAAAAAAAGAAGGTAAAGCCATCTGCAAATGATTTGACAATTTAAATGTATTACCGAAAACTGATTCTTCGATAGCGCACAAATTCACGTTTTCTGCCAGTTTTCACTAACTCGCGACGGAAGCTAAAATTAAAAATCTGTTTTCGAGGTGCGGTCCGCCACACTTCAGTCCATCTACGTTTAAAATTTCTGCGTGCAGTAGATTTCGCTGGTCGTCACTCACAGACCGACAGACAAACAGACAAACACTTCCTCTTATTATTGTAGGTTATTCTCTAAAGTCAAAATGTTTCGAATGTTTGTATTCAATGCATCCAGCATTTTCATAGAATTTCTAGAATATTCCCGGTAAGAATGACATGGCCAGGAGGCTTATATTGTCCGTATACTACGTATATGTGCTTATTTTTATAGAAAAAAAAAACACTACATTACATTAGCTAAAAGTTTGTTATAAAAATTTGCGAAGCCTATCCATTCTGAACATTTGAAAGATACTATATATGTGTGGAAAATCTGTGTAAAGAATAACTTCAAACTTTTTCAGGCAAAAACATTCAAACAGTGTAAGCGCAGCATTTTAAATTTTGTATCAGTAATTTTCGACAACTTTGAAATTGGTTAATGGTTCAATGTTAATATTATTAATAGTAGTAATAATAATAATATAGTAATAATAATAATAATAATAATAATAATGTCAACATCTAACATATAACCCAAATTTCCTCCCACGCTGTAACAACTCAATAAATACTGGCTACAATGTTAGAAAAGGCAGTAACTTACACTTAATGCTTTAGCAAATCCACACACACTTTGTAAAAAAGACAGTATCTGTCATAATTCAATAATTCAAGAAAAAAATTAATTTTGATATCAGATAAAAAATTTCTTGCTTGTTTTATTGCTAATGTGTAACTTTCAATGTCATCCATAAAGAAGAAAGTAAAGAAAATTATATTAAACTTTGATCTCAATTTTCTCAGTTTTCAAGTTCATGTAGTTAGAAACCAGTTAGTTTTTTAGTTTGTATAGATATATTTAAAAAAAACCTTATGATCAATGCTAATATTTTATGTGTTAAATTTTGTGCGAGATATAAAGCATTATTTCTAGTATAAAGGAATTATATAATCTTTTAATTCGTATTTTTATCATTATATAATTTGTGTCTATTGACGTCGGAAGAATGTTTTTAACCGTATCTCTAACATGCGTCCCTGGATATAAAGAATACAATTAGAATCTTAATTATCTCTCCAATGCTTGTATCAGTTTATCATAGGTAATCCCACGAGAGTTGACGAGTTTATCGATAGATTCGCGACTGCGCAGCAGGAGCGAATTTATCTGATGCAACTCGTCAACTCGAGTTGGATTTATTAAGACTATTCAATGAATAAAAATCCACCAGATTATACAAATAACAATAACTTTCGTGCTTTGTTCTACAAAAACAAAACTAACAGCTGCGAGATCACGGCATACTATGAATCAATCGTCCATGAATCGATTCGAGCTGTTTTGGTGTAATCAGTGCTACCACCAGAGCATATAAGACATAGTTAACTTCATTCAATTAAGCTAAAAGCAGAACAGAATAAACGCACACGAACTGGCTTGCACAGAATCGAAATTGTGTTCTTAATCAATGTACATTTCTATTATTTCAATTTCCAAACAATTTATGTTGTATGAAATAATCTGTTTTCGTGCCGCTTAGTGGTACCATCTGACTATTAATCACTGCACACTGATACTTGCGTCTCCAGTAACGACCAGACCATTTTACCCGATAAAATGCCATCCTCGCGATTCCTACAAGAATATTGTAAGATAAACGGCCGTGATTGGTCTATATCCGGGGAATTGCTAAACGTTATTGGTCAATATCAAACACGCGGCGTATGAGTTGAATAGTCGCCTTAATATTTCTACTCTGTATGACTGTAATTATACTTGGTATACAGTTTAGAAACCATACCTGTGTAATGTGTATACCTTCATACTAAAATACAGATATATAGAAACTTAGTGATAGTGTTGTGTTCTTTACTGAAACAGATTAAACTGAATTTAGAGACGGAATGTACTGGAAAACATTTAAATCTACATATGGCACCCTGGAGGTATTATTATGCGAGAGATGAAACTGAGAGTTATTTTTGTTTTCGAACATGCATTCAAATTGACATTGTATTAATTAGCAGCATCTGCGACATTTACGTACATTATATGCATCTATTTGTGTTACTCTGAAAAGCATCACCATCTGTTAGTTTGCGGAGAGGAACTGCGTCAACTTGATATGGAAATAATCATAATGCCTTAACGGGGAACAAAAAGGCGGGGTAGATGCGACTATCACGGTTATTAATAACTCAGTCACTTACTCAGAGAATTTGTTGTACATGTAATAACCTAATTATGAAAAATGTACTATGATTTTGTAGATACACTGAACAATCATAGGTACTAACCTTTTGAAAATAAGTTTCTTCTGTAAGGCACTGGCATTCTATTCTCAAGTCCATAGGTCCCATAATTTACTTCTTAAAACATTTACAAATGTAATGTATAATGCAGTGTAAACTTTTCATTGAAATATTGTGAAAAAGCTTCGGGATTAATTCTAGAGTGATGGGGAAAAAGCGAATAAGTCAAAATACCAAAGTTTTAGGAGAGACGAATAACGATTTATTTTCACAGCATTTTTACAATATTTAAGTCAATCCACCCAGATAATTTTACACAGTATGAGATACTGTGTAAAAATATATGGCTCATACTGTGTAAAAATATCTGGTGGACTGAACTAAATAGTGTAACAATGCTGTTGAAATAAATTGTTTTTTTTTTATCAAAGCGAATAAGTCAAAATAGGTACCAAAATTTTAGGAGAAACAAATAACGATTTATTTTCACAGAATTTTTACAATATTTAAATCAATCCACCCAGATATTTTTACATAGTATGAGATGCTGTGTAAAATATATGGTGGACTGAACTAAATAGTGTAACAATGCTGTGGAAATAATTTTTTTTTGTCATTCCTGAAAATTTGGAATTTTGACTTATTCGCTTTTTCCCTATCACTCTAGAATTATAAACTTCATTATGTGGATGAGTTAAATCTACTTTAGAAAATAATGCTTTTGAAGATTTTCACCTCAATATATTGCAATTGTCAGGGCCTCATTTAAAGGATAGGGTAATATATTTTGGTATCTTGAATGTACATATGTGAAGGAACGATTTTATATAAAAAGACGAAAAATGAGTTTTTCATGGTGTGTTATAATTTGAGGGTATCTTTTCCCTTAATGATATACGTTCCGAAGACTTTGTTAATGCTGTTAGCATGTACAGTTTCCTAGCGAGACTGAACCATTGCGCATAACGTGAACTTTCTGAACATTCTATATATAATAAATTATTCTCTAACCCAGCATCTGTCCGACTTTCTAGCTTTATCCTCCTCACACCAACCGAGCACCTCCGACCCTAGGGATTATATACATACACTGTAATATCGTAAACAATATAAAATATAATCGTTGTCGGAGGGACTGCAGTTTTTTGTTTTCAAGCCAAGAGAGGGAGAATTACAGAACTTGGATATCGCTGGAACATAAGCTAGCCACATGTTTGTTGGTAACACTGGCCAGTTGGCCATATATGCGCCTGTGCGAAATGTAAATGAAGTGGAATGGATCTCCCTCTACCGGATACTGCACTACATCGGGTTCTAGAACGGACAATAAATCTCCAGTTTGTGCGCGATAGCCTACCCTCACTGCTGTATCTGCTATGGTCCACAAATTGTGTGCACACAGATTTTGCTTTCGTTACATAACCATTTTCAAGAAATGATGATAAAATTTCTCCCCTATACCCTTCATTCTGTTTAACATAATAGGCTGTGTAGTCTAACTCTAATGTCTGGAAGAATATGACGAGATCAAAAGAGATTCCGTGGAACTTAATATCTAGACCAGGCCTGTCCAACTGCACTTGCCCCAAGGACCGCTTTAAAAAATGCGGTTTGGAGGGCCGCATTATAAAATATTTCGTATGCAACTTTATCAGCGAGTTTTAATAGGTATGGTGCACAAATAAAAAACGCGTTTGTATTTTTATTAAAAACTATCAAATTAAAAAAAAAAAAAAAAAAATAGTGGGAAATTCGAGGATGTTGGTTTTCACTAACAAATGCATCAATATTAACTTTAATATTTGTTGTTGATAAACGAAGCAACTGAGTAAGTGACTTATCAGAGAGGGAACATCTAGGCTATAGTTTGACTTCGCTGTGATCTGCCAGTGGCGTCACACGTTATTAAGTGCCAGTATGTTACTTTATGAGATTATGTGTGGGGGACGGAAAAATGTCTGTCCGTCTATCTGTCTGTCTGTCTATCCGTGTGTCTGTACGCGCCATAAATCAAATAAGCTTTTTCGGATTTTCATGAAACTTGATATACGCATTTATAATGTCCATGGGAAGAACCTTATTGATACTGAACCAAATCGGTTCACCGGTACCGGCGTCATACCCAATTCAGTGTCTTTATTTAAAAGCGCCATAACTCAAATATGCTTTATCAGATTTTCATGAAACTTGGTATACACATTTATAATGTCCATGGAAAGACGTTTGTTGACATTGAACCAAATCGGTTGGCCGGTACCGGAATAATGCCCAATTTAGTGCATTTTTATGGTATTAACTAACAAAAGGCCCCATAAATCATATATGCTTTATCAGATTTTCATGAAACTTGGTATAAGCATTTATAACGTCCATGGCAAAAAGCCTATTAATTTTGGACCTAATCGGTTGACCGGTACCAGAGTAACGACTAATTAAAGGTCACGTGTCTTTTAATTTTTGTCTACCGGTATAATTTGACAGTTATCACTATTCCTTCACATATTCTTATCAAACAACACCGTCAAACTGACTGAGTTGGCCAAATAGTAACGTTTTGGACTCGTATTCTGGAGATCCCCGGATCAAATCCCGGAGCCGGCCGATTTGACATGGATTTTTTAATATTATTTTTTATTTTTATGTGAGTGCGCGATTGTCAAGGTATCACAAATCTGTAGTTCTGCTGACGCTGGTCGATTTTAATCTGATTAGAAAAACTTATTTTCTGCATATCGTAATTGCCATTATAATTGATTCAACAAAAACATACAGGCACTTTGTTATATCAGTTTACCTGATTTTATGTTAATATACAAGAAGTCGCGATAACTCAGATATGCTTTATTGGATTTTCCTCAAACTTTGTATACCCGTTTATAATGTACATGGAAAGACGTCTATTGATATTGGACTAAATCGGTAGACCGGTACCGGAGTAAAACCCAATTTAGTGTCTATTTTAAAGACGCGATAACTCAAATACGCTTTACCAGATTTTTATAAAACTTGGTATACACATTTATAATGTCCATGGGAAGATGTCTATTGATATTGAATAAAATCGGTTGATTTGTTTCGGAGTTATACTCAATTTAGTGCCTATTTTATGGTAATATACGTATTCGAAAGAATTTATGAAATGCACATCAGTTATCATGACAACATAGCCTATTGTTTTACTGTGATCTTATAAAGCTTTGGCAATTATAATACAGTTAGCTATGACGAATAACACTATTGCTTTACATGCGCTGATCCAACTAGACCGTTAAACCGACCCAGGTGTCCGAGATGGTAACGTCTTGGCCTCACATTCTGGAGTTCCATGGTTCAAATCCCGAAACCGGCCAATTTGACTTTTTTTTGTATTCTGCATATCATAACTGCAATCATAACTGATTAAACAAAACATACTGGCACTTTTTTACATCAGTTTACCTGATTTCATTTTGCTTATAAATCCGGGCTCTAATTATCACTAACCTAATATCGTATACACCTGTGGGCAACCCTTAATTCAGAATGCTGACTTTTGTCTTATTCTTAATTAAGTAATTAAATAAATTCAGTATTTCAAGTAGAATCTATTCAATATGAAATAAGATGGCCTTGTGTATCATAGATTATAAATATCAGTTAAATGTTGGGCGTGGCAATAATGATTTTGCAATAATAAGCACAAACATTCTGTTTCCATACAAACCATTCCGAACAAGATTTAAACCGCTGCGAAGAAAATTACGACATCACGCAGAATTTTAACTGCATATAAAAATGGCACTTTAGTTAGTACGAAGTGTAAGAGCAACTTATGAAATAAAAAATGCAGGTAATCAACGTTTCCTGACCTATGACTTTCACATTTGTTTGCTCCATGAAGATATCCACTCATTACTATTTACAGTCATTACGTTAGTACATTTAAGAGGAAAAGCTACTGCTCCTTGTAAATCCTATATAATTTACATTAACATTTCCTTCAGTATCCATACGCCCCATCTAATATTTTAACGATTAGTATAAAAACACATTATTGAATAACTATAAATATGCTGCATTTGTTAGATAAGTTTTCCAAAAAGCCGAAAGTTCTGCTGATATATTATGTACTTGAGATTCTTGGTTTACTTGAGACTTTTCATCTAAATTAAAAATACTGAACTTTATGTTTCCGGTAATATCGATCAGCCCTAGCGTACCCATAAAACTCCTGACTTAATAGATAAATTTTCATAACTTGCCCATATAACTCTACTACAAAATTAATAATATAAAAGCTTTCTTATGCTTACTGTTCTAATACCGCTTCTGTAATATAGAAGAATAAATTTCCACCATCCAATGGTAAAATTAGCAGAAAATTAATTGCAGCTAAATACTATTGTAATATGGATCGGAAATGGGCGCAGGGAATGTTCAAAATAGTGTGTGAAACAACATTTTTAGTTCAATTCAATTTTCAATCTGCCAGGAAAGAAAGTATCAAGCTCAGAAAGCGATAAGGAGAAACACTGAAGAAGGTAAACAAAAATACGTATCGTGCATTATCAATTTGTAACAATTACTACGATGGTAATGGTCGTACTGCAAGGTTGCTGACTACATAATTTTACACCTGTTAGCTCACATCATGCTCAGAACTAGGTTAGAGCAGAATATAAAATAACGAATTGAGATATACTATCTGCAAACATTGATGAAACCATTTCCCCTGTAACTATTCATGTAGGTAGTGCAAGAACGCTTATTCCTGTACCTGCTGCTATCGCCCACCGAGTTGCAAAGTTACCGGGGAGAACAGCATGGGCTTTTTGCAACAAAATATATTAATGATCCAATAACGGGAAAAGTTAATAGTTACATTATACCACCTATAGCCTATCTGAAAAAGTGAAAGGATTCTTTTCCTCACAAGAGCAGAAATTTTAAACGTAGGTTTTGTTTTCTGTTATTCCAGTGTGCAGCACATAGCTCGTATGTAAGGTTTCAAAATGCTGCTCCGGATGAAGAAGACGACGTAGAATGTGGTGGAGATAAGAGAATATCAAAGGGGCTAGTAGTTGGTATCTACGAACCCAGAGAATATATTGTGCTTGATCCGCCCAAACTCACGGAAACACCTTGGTATCACCGAAAGTTGCCTGGAATATCTTCTAAAACTTTCTTGACCATGTCCTTATAATGGAGATTTCAGAATATTTTACAGTCAAGATAAAGAATTCGGTGAAGTTGCAGTAGTTGGCCTTCGGCCAGAAAGTGCAGGTTATAATGATGTAGAAGAAAGAGAGGACAGAAAAGAGTTCATACGAGTAGCAGCTGGAGTGGGCAGTAAAGAATTCCAAAGGGTAGACATGCAGAGAATATATTTAGAAGATTTTGGACATGCAGAATCATCGGCGGAAGGAGCAGCGCTTGGTGTTTGGGTATATCAGGAACTGAGGAGCCCGGAGATGAAAATACAAATGCCACACCTCGAACTTTGGAAAAGTTTCGCCTATACAGGATGGCACATTGGTTTAGAAAAGGCAGCAGCTCAGAATATCGCACGACAGTTCACAGATATGCGAATTTAATGACATCTACATATTTCGGACAGAATGCTGTGTAAGTACTGTGTAAATTCGGCATCAACGTAAAATTGAAAGTTTGAAGTTGGGCTGAAATTCAGAATTCCTGAACATTACAAAGGGTTCATACGAGCCTCCCATATTCCTGGAGATCAGTTGTTATGGAGCGTCGTACGACGAAAGACCTATTGTAATAATAGGCAATCGACAGCGGCGATGTCTGTCTGAAAAAGCCATAGGCCTACGACATGGAAAATATGATGGGAGACATGGAAAATATGATGGGAGACATGGCCGGAGCATCGTGTGTTGTGGCTACAACTAGAGAAATCGCACATCTTCAGTTACCAATTAACATCGGAGGACTCATCCCGCTATGTGAAAACATGCCTGGATGTCTGGCGTGCAAACCTGAGGATATCTTCACAGCTATGAACGGCAAGAACATCTTGATCCGGAATATTGATTGCGCAGGAAGACTAATCTTTTCAGACACTCTGTGTTTCTCACAGAACTTCTGCCCGCGGTTTACAGTGGATATTGGGATCCTGACTAACGACGTGAGACGAGGGATGGGTGCAGCTGCCACCGGAGTCTGGACCAACTCAGGTGGAGTTCATACAGATGACAGGATGTGGGGATTTCCTCTGTGGGACTCCTACACCAACCAAGCCAGCAAGTTCAGGTCTGTGGACATCAAGAACGTGGGCATGGGTCCAGGAGGAGGAGCCAACAAGGCGACAGCCTTCCTTCGCCAGTTCGTTTCTTGTGGTGAATGGATGCACCTAGACATCTTCGGTGTAATGTACTCTAATGGTATTGATGAACCGTATCTGAGACGGGCTGTGGTATTGTTAATAACGTTTTGGACATCCTGTCGTGTCCTTCTTCGAAGAGTGACTCACACTAAAACGAAGTGCCTGTGATGAAGTGTCAACCGTCGCAGCTGTTATGAAGTCAGTGGGTGCATTCCTGAAGGTTTTAATCGAGTTTCCCGCCAGATATCACTGGTCTTCCCTGCTTATGTTAACAGGATGCTTAATAAGTTCTAGGGAATCTTCTACAGTGAGTCCCACGCAAGAGTTGGCCTATGACGCACGTTTCTGCGTCGCGGCGGGCACAGTTCCAACTCCCGAGCGTTCGGGTGAAATATCTACGCAGATAAAGCCGCGATCGGTGTAATGATTCAGGTTCTCACAGTTACAGTTAGAATTACAATGGAAATATCTCTTGTGATGAGGTACGTGGTTATTTCCATTGTAATTCCAACTGTAACTGTGAGAACGTGAAACATTACACCGATCGCGGCTTTATTTGCGTAGATATTTAACTCGATCGCTCGGGAGATGGAGCTGTGCCCGCTGTGACCAGAAACCCGCGTCATTGGCCAGCTCTTGCGTGGGACTCACTGCATCTTCTTGTTTCAGCAGTGTTATGTCATCAAAATGTATTTCGTGGTCCGCTTCGTCAGAATGAGATTCTATGGCGGAGTTGTCAGTGTTGTTTTATTTCTGATGAGTTCTTTACTTCTAGCATCCGGAGAGGGTCCCGTTTGTCCTATGTATACTTTTTCACACATACATGGAATTGAGTAGACCCCCGCTTTATCTAAAATGTTGATTTAATATTTCTCTTTCTTCATAAAATTCCTTTCAATTTTTTAGCAGGAGTAAAAATCGTGTCAATGTCATGTTTCTTTAAAATTTTAATAACCTGGTCCGTGACTTTTCCGATGTAGTGAAGATAGGTCTTGGACTTGGGCGGCAACTTTTCAGTAGGATTTGTTAGGCCTATTTGGTTTCCAGATAATCTGTGTTCCACATTCTTGAAACTTCTTCGTATTTCTCGTGATGGATAACCATTACACTGAAAGGCATTCGATAATCATAATTACTTGAGTTCCTGTCGAATGTTTTCACTGTCACAAGGTTCAGCAGCCCTCGAGACGAGGGTGTTTAACATCCCTCTCTTAACTGATGGTGAATGATGCGAAGACCAGCTCAGATATCTGTCTGTGCATAGAAAGTCGACTAACACAGAATAGATATCTGAACTGGTCTTCACATCATCCACCATCAGTTAAGAGAGTGATATTAAACACCCTCATCTCGAGGGCTGTTAAAACCTGTGACAGTGAAAACATTCGACAGGAACTCAAGTCATTATCAAATACCTTTCACTGAAATGGTTATCCAAGAAATACGAAAATATTTCAAGAAAGTGGAACATAGATTATCTAGAAACCAAATAGGCCTAACAAATCCTACTGAAAAGTTGCCGCCCAAGTCCAAGGCCTATCTTCACTACATCGGTGGAGTCACGGATCAGGTTATTTTATTTTATTTTATTTATTTACTTATTTATTTATTTATTATTATTATTTTTTATTTTATTTTTTTATTTTTATTTTATTTTGTTTATTTTTATTTTATTTTGTTTATTTTTATTTTATTTTGTTTCTTATTTTTTTTTTCGTAAGATTTTAAAGAAACATGGCATTGACACGATTTTTACTCCTGCTAACAAATTGGAGGGCATTTTAAAAAGAGAGAGAAATATGAAATCAACATTTCAGATAAAGCGGGGGTCTACTCAGTTCCATGTATGTGTGAAAAAGTATACATAGGACAAACGGGACCCTGTCTGGATGCTAGAAGAAAAGAACTCATCAGACATCAGAAACAAAACAACACTGACAACTCCGCCATAGCATCTCATTCTGACGAAGCGGGCCACGAAATACATTTTGATGACATAACACTGCTGAAACAAGAAAATGCAGTGAGCCCCACGCAAGAGCTGGCCAATGACGCGGGTTTCTGTGTCACGGCGGGCACAGCTCCACATCTCGAGCGATCGGGTTAAACATCTACGCAAATAAAGCCGCGATCGGTATAATGGTTCAGGTTCTCACAGTTACAGTTGGAATTACAATGGAAATAACCACGTACCTCATCACAAGAGATATTTCCATTGTAATTCCAACTGTAACTGTGAGAACCTGAATCATTTCACCGATCGCGGCTTTATTTGCGTAGATATTTCACCCGAACGCTCGGGAGTTGGAGCTGTGCCTGCCGCGACGTAGAAACGTGCGTCATTGGCCAACTCTTGCGTGGGACTAGTTACAGAAGCCATAGAAATTATTAAGCATCCTGTTAACATAAACAGGGAACTTCAGTGATATCTGGCGGGAAACTATTAAAATCTTCAAGAATGCACCCACTGCCTTCATAACAGCTGCGACGGTTGACACTTCATCGCAGGCACTTTGTTTTAGTATGAGTCACTCTCCGAAGAAGGACGTGACAGGATGTCGTGATGTGATCCTAACGTTAGATATTAACAATAGTCAAAACAACCAGTTTACTTTGTCCATGAAGGTTGATATAAGTTATATTCGTGCTCGAGTTTAAATCAATAGTAAACTTTTGGCAATATTGGGATCATCGTATTTTTTGTTTTATTTTAGTCAGCCTATATTTGGAAAAACTTACATTCTGTGTTTGGAAATATTGTCGAAAGCTATGTCACAGATTTGTCTTAAATTTGTGTACAAGATTGTATAACTCAATAAAATGTGAAGCCGAATTTTTTGTTAAGAATGTGTTAAACATAGGCATAAGAGGTTTATTTAAAGAATAACGCAAGCAGCTGTTATCGAGTTATTTTCATTCAAGGTAAATTTGAATATCGGAATGGCAAGGGGACGTGGGTGTCTTCTTAACATTTTGTAAAACATTAGAATAAAGTAAGATGTCTTAAACATTTTAAAACAAAGAAAATCACGGTAGCCTAGTAGAATTTATTCCCAAACTGCTTCTTGAACCCCCTCCTTCAGAGATCGGTAGTGTAACATCAGGGCAGAGATTTTTATGAAATCTCAAGATGTGAAATATGTACCGTATTTTACGGACTATAAGATGCTCCGGACCATAAGACGCACCTTGATTTTAGGATGGAAATTTAAAGGAAAAGAAATTGAATGAGATTCTAAACGACAAATTTTAAAGGAAATAATATACTTCATTGTATAAACAAATTATAACCTTGTACAATGGAATCAGTGTAAGTCACTAACTTTAAACCTGCGTTGTACGAAAATCTCTTTTGTACAGGTGGCATCGCGTAAATTTTAATTACCGAACTGATATCTCATGAAAGACTGAAAATATTTTTACACCCTCTAACCCTCAATTCACCATACAGTAAGGCTGTTTAGAGGTCATTGCTTTCATTAAACCACCCGACGGAGACAACTCGTTTCGTATAAAAGTACTCAACATTCCTTTCCTTTCTGTAACTATCTTATCGTTTATAACACCTTGTTTATAACTATGGTATTCTGGCAATATTTACCATATTTTAAATTTTTGTGTGTACTTCGGACCATTAGACGCACCCAACTTTCAAGGCTCGTTTTCAAGTTAAAAAAGTGCGTCTTATGGTCCTTAAAATAGGTAGCCTACATACTTCTGTAAGATAAATAAACCGAATACGGTATCATGAACATAATTTTAATGGTATGCTACATTGAATTTATTTCTTGTGTTTTAATATGCGTTGTTTGACATTAATGCTAAAGAGAAGCGCTGCAAGCTGCTGCCTTGGAGCTGCCATCTATCGGAAAAGACAAGAACTATAACAGCTTATGGCGAGAGTCGTCTGCTTTAATCCATTACGAGGTGTTCTAAAAACCAAAACTTAAACATTTCATTATAGTCATAAAAATAGTCGTATGCATCTTGCCTATAATGGTAGGCTAATTCGTCGTATAAAAATTATGAAACCTACTTTGCTCGTTACATAAAAACATAATGTGTCTTAATACCATTATAGGCTTATTGCATAATGTACTAATCTTTCTAAATATGAGGTGTTATTGCATAGGTCTACGATAATTACTATTTAATCATTAATACTGACAAAATTAGATAAGATGAGAATTATATGGGACGAGGGATCTCGAGTTCATGTGTTCGTATACGGAACGAATTGGTAGATCGACTCGCAAAACAAGCAGCTTCAGAAGAAGGGAAAATACTGTAATTATGGAAAAGTACCGAAAGAAAACAGATAACGCATATGAGAATAAAAATGAGCAAACTCAAACAAAGGAGCAGTACCTAAAACCTTCTTTCCCACAATCGGTAATAGACTCCGACTAAATATCCCTATAATTGGACAGTTAACGGTATTTCTATCAAGATTCACGACACTCGAAATTAAGATCTTGTCAAAACAGTTTTGGATGTGGAGGAACATCTTATATAATGTAAGTTATATGCTTGCAGAAATCTTAATCAGGAGATGAAACAGCTAAAAGGGCATAATTCTTAACAGAGAAGATGGCCTACAACCAGAGACAAACTTATTAGTAAAAACCTTAAATTCTTCATAAAGTTCAAATCAATAGGCTTTTCAAAACTAGAATAATAATAAATCAATAAAAGCAAACTAAGAGTAATATTCTAAATATCTAATGCACCATAAAATGACCAAATATGTACAATATAAGGGAAAAACATACAAATATGCACTGTCAAAATTCAAATTATATTTTAATTTTGAGTAGCACAGTGTACAGTGGTATTAATCAGAGGTGGCAGTCAAATGCGCGTGAGAAAGGTGACGCATGTAGGAGGAATCATGGGGAGGGGTAAGAATGTTGAACTGCTCTAGCGGGAGAGGAGAAGCGATTGTAACAAGGTCTCTTGTTTCTTCACTGCATTATACGATCTTACCGCTCTGAAAGCAACGACTCAACTAACCCATACACCCCTCCATGCAGTACGAATGTTTATTGGACTCGTCTGCATCTACTGAGCATCCATGCTTGGACTGCCACGTCTGATTAATACCACTGTACTACTAACAGTCTTTCCAAATGGGGGGGGGGCAATCGCAATTTGTTTACACTTCACAGGTCACCATAAAAGAGTTCACAAAGGAATAATTGTGTACTGTACATGTACTTATAGACTAGACGTAAAATTAGCCACATTTCTGCATTTTTCTAATAATAATTTTATTCTCATGACAGAATCTTGAAAAGGCATGTGCTATTGTATTGAAATCTGCTGGTGTTTATTGTGCTCTTCAAAGAAATGGGTTTTAAATTTCACTGAGACAATGCAAGGAATTTTAGGTACAAAGGTTGCAAACTCTTAGTTCTTTTGTGGGTGCACTCGGGTTATTGTAAGATGAAAATGAAACTCTTAAGGGGTAACTTATAAAATGCAGAATTGTGCGATTTTATTTTTAAAAAACTAGCTTTGCTGATTGGGGGCTCCGCCCCCAAATCCCCGCTGAGGTTCTCGGGAAAGGTTTTTGGAATTTTCCTGTGGTTTAAAGCCTAAAAGCTATAAGTGTACCAAATTTCAAGTTTCTAGCTCATCTAGAAGTGGGCAAACGTTAATGTCAGTGAGTAAGCCCTTTTTCGGGGTTTTTTTAGGGCTAAAAATTATAAAAATTACTTTTTGGAATTTTCCTGTGATTTACAGCCTAAAAGCTATATGTTTACCAAATTTAAAGTTTCTGCCAGGCAAAATAAATCATTTACTACTACTACTACTACTAGCTCATCTGGAAGTGGGCAGACATTAATGTCAGTGAGTGAGTGAGTGAGTGAGTCAGCCGTGTGGCTTTATATTATAGAAAAAGTAGAAAAATGAACGTAATGCAAGTGAAACTTAGGCCTAATCTTGGAAGAAGATGAAGCGGTGTAAACATTTATCAAACAGCGACAACATGCGTCTTTCGAGCTAATTCTATTTTGAGATAGGGTGATAACAGTTTGTCCTACAGTGTCATGCAGTCAAAAGGAAACAATACCTTTTCGAACAATGACCCCACCTATCAAGGTGAGTTCGGCAGCATTTTGTGATCAATGGCTCAGGGATATAAGTGTGATATTTGCAGTTCAGCCAGCTGTTTAATAATTTATTTTTGTGAACTTATCTTATGAGCGAGAGAAAAGAAAACATACCAGAGAGAAAAGATAAGAAAATTGGAAAAGTTAATTTTCAGAAATAGGATAAGACCGAGCAATACCCTAAAAACTCCATTTCTTCTAGAGCAAAATCCATAGTCCTCGTGAAGCCAGGAGCAGACATTGAGCTACCGGTAGCGGAAGTGGACTGGAGTATATGTGATGTGGAAAACTAAGAGGGACCATTTGTCGGGAAACAAAAATTTTACAGGAGAGGCGAAAAACGTGACCAAGGTGAGTATAGGCCATTTTAGTTTTTGGTGATTTTCACCCGAATACATGCCCGAAAGGCCAAAATCAGCCCTTGGCATTGTTGAAAATCCATTTTTCTAAGATGTCATGGTTAGGAAAAGGGCCCGAACGTCGATTTAAAGAAATAAGGAAGCCGACAAACGTTCCCTTTTTCGAACGGAAAGAATTACCTCAGACAGTGCCTATTCCTGCAATCTAGAAGCATTTTAGGAAACTAGGTAACTTTTGTGTAAAGTAGCATGCTGTCTCCAATGAATAAACTGTTCGCTGACATTTGGTCCCATTCCTTCTGTCTGAAACATAGACATAAATTTTTCAGACGAATTAACTCTTTTCATTGTTAAAATTATTAACACTTATAAATTAATGGCAAATCGAATAAAGCTAAAAAATTTAGTAATAGTTAAATTATGATAATAACCACCTCTTGTAGTAGGCTATAGGCCTATGCAGGTATCCGTGACATTGCAGGCAAATTGGAGCGGTCAAGCTGATCAGTCCGTAAACTTTAACCCCATTTTTCTCATTTTTCACTCATATTATTCAAATAATTATAACTCCGCTATATTTTAGGACATTTACATGGATTTGGTATCAAAGTGTTAGGAATTCTGTACTTTATAAGAATAGGCTATAAAACGGTAAATTTAAAAAAGCGCGACGAATGGTCTCTTTTAATTTTCATCACAACAAAGGATTTGAATAAGATCTGTATTTGGTTATGGATAGTAGTAGTAGTAGTGGGTCTACTAGCAGTAAAGCTGTTGCTTAAGCATTCAGATAACGTGTGTCAGAACGCCATAACTATTGTGAACTAACAAAGCCGAAAAGGAAAGTCTTATGGGCCATTCAGATAGAAAATTAACCGTAAACGTAAGGTAAACTTAAAATTTTGGGGCCATGTTTTTTCAATGTGACCATTCACAATGTATCACGTAAACATGAAACTTAAACGTAAAATTAAACGTAACGTAGAACCTTGCAAAGACCAAGCTTCTGCGTTACGTTTATGCGAAAAATAACGATACAACAAATCGGAGAACAGAACAGGAGACGGAAGTGGAAATAGCCAAGAGATGGCATCTATGAATGAGAAATTCGTCATTATGATAAATTTCATCCATTATATAAAAATGCGGCATTGAAGGAAAATATATGAACATTAGTTCCCCAAGAAATGAACTACAGTAGTAAATACAGCCCATATAATATTCTGTTAATTTTTATGTGTCTGCATACGCTTGTAGTATTTCAATTTTTAATGGCCTACACGTGTTTAATAGAAACAAGTATTTTCATTTGCTGCAGCCATTTTATCATCTGTTAACGTTCTCGTTTGTGATTGGTTGTTATCTACGTTTAAGTTTTCATTGCGAATGCTCAATGCCGTGCTGAAGTTTGCGTTTAAGTTTACGTTCTTACGTTTACGGTTAAGTTTCTATCTGAATGGCCCATAAGGGATTTTTTAAATAATGGCTTCTATCTGGCCTGAAAGATAGTCAGCGTTTCTACCTGAAAGTGGCGAATCTGCGAATTTTTTACACTCAAAAGAACGTTTTGATCATGCCTCTTCTATTATCCCTGAATAATAATAATAATAATAATAATAATAATAATAATAATAATAATAATAATAATAATAATAATAATAATAATAATAATAATCTTCATCATCATCATCATCATAATCATTATCATTATCATAATAGTGATTATGTAATAACTATGATTAAGAAACCTGTTAAGAAAACTGATTGATCGTAACTGGTTGTGATTAAACATACATCTATAGCAAAGTGAATTAATCTAGGTTGGAAGGATGGAAAATAGTGTCTACTGATAGAGCGTTGCAATATTATGCTTTCCGAGCGAGAGTCTGGTTAACTTATAAAATAACTATAATGGAAGTTTTCTGTTCATCGCCCCCCTCGAAAACTTGATGGTGTAAAGGAAACATTAACAGAAATGTTAAGGTGAAAACTGTAAAAAGAAATTATTCACAAACTCTATAAATGCAACTTCATGAAATGCACGCACGCACAATTTATTCGCTTCAGCAATCATATTTTGCAGGGTGAAAGGCGGGGTGCGTCATTCAGGGAATGTAAATCAACAGAACAGTGCGTGGAGACGATGCGGTGCTGTCAGAACAAAATTCCTCAGCCTGACTTCAACTTTTACCGTCCTGTTTTCCTAAATTCCCTGCTGTGAACATTACGATGTCTTCCTCTCTTAGAACTTCCGTCAAACGTCATTCTTTATTCCCTCTCTTTTATTCTTTTATCAAGCTAAAGTAGTACTCCGAAATTTAGTGGAGCATTGAGATTTGAGCACTTTAGATAGAGATCGACTTCCCAAAAGGAAGATTCCCTGGTAATTTTTAAACATATACGAACGGCAACAACAGTTTTAAGGTTGGTAATGTCTTTTTATTTCCTTTGTGATATTTATTGAAGCTTTTCTTTGTAAATATATTTGAATTTATAAAAATGCATTAATATAGGGCTGTTTACAATACGAATAGGGAGTTTTAAAATCTCATCGTTTCGTAACTTACTAGGCTGTAAACATAAATCTTTATAAAATTTAACTCAATAATTTAAAAAGTAAAATTAGAAAACCATCATATATTTATCAGTCAGACAGAACTTTATTCGGTATTTAGACGTCGAATTATTCATTATGATTCAATATCATTATGAATTTCTCGTATGATGTAACTTATGGACAGAGTTGAGCTTGCCTTACACACAATTTACAATCTATGATCATAGTATTTCTGTTAATTAAATATCTAATAATTTCGCAAATTTAGAACATGTAGGACCTCAAACATAAAAGATTTATAAATAAAGAATACCGCACAAAGTTAAGGAATTTGGCCATCTCATTCTATCATTTGAAAAGCTAAACAGAATTAACCCCCATTAAAGGTTTTCAGACCGGTTGATAACAAGGTATTATTGTTAAAACTACTATAAATGTTTATACAAACCGAATATTCTTAATACACAAATGTCGGTCTCTTTAGCCGCGGTAGCCTTGGAGCCCTGGTTAAGGGAACTGTGGTTTTGAGTCCCACCTCGGGAATAAGTCATAAAGAAATAAAAAAAGGAAAACAAGAAAAGGAAGAAAATATACACCATACAAAAACATGCCTATATACTTAGCTGTGGTAGCTAAGGCGTACTTCCTTGAAGTCGTGGGTAAGGAGGCTGTAGGTTCGAGACCCGCTTAGGGCATGGGTCTTTGTGTATATTAAGGGGAAAAAACAAACAAAAAGGGTAAAACAAGGAAAAAGGGAAACGAGGAGAAAAATGTAAAATATCATAAATAATAGCATAATAATTATTTTTCTAATATATCAAACTTTCTTATGAGATGTGTACTGGAACTTAAAACAGTTCGACACTACTGTATCCTTTCTAATTTTTAAAATTTTTTACCCAGCGTGCCTGTAATTTTGCAAGCAATTCTCCTGATTTAAACCGTTCATTATCTCATAGATAAAACTAATAGATAGAAGAAAATGTTCACAGCAAGTGAACTATTTCCGTTATTCCTTGATAACAGAAGGGTAAAGTAATTGACGTAATTTTTCAAGCATTTATAGTATCTCACAAACAATTCACGTTCCTACAAAAATCTTCAGTAATCGTCACAATATTGTTTCCCGTAACTCATTCTTCTATTGCCAGTCAATATATCTTCCTCAATGAAACTGTTATCCTCTCAATGTAGCCATTTTTCTGATGAAAACAGAAATAGAACACGCACATATTCAAACTGTAATTGTTTAAATAAAACAACTTTAATAATTATTGAGTTTTAAATGTGCTGATGCTCAAGGAAACAGTCTAAAAACAGGTAGGAATTTTTTAAAATAAGAATTACTGACAATTGAAATTAAAATCGTATAAATCACATTATCATTAAATTCAGTTGACTGTATAAAAGTAAAATTAGTTCATCGACGTCAATCGGATTTGGATCCTGCATTCATCGGATCTAGTAGCAAGCATTTAGATAGAAATACATAATTTAACCAGACGGAAGTATGCTTAGGTTAGTATAGAATTACCAGCATAGGCTGTTAGTTCGTGTGGATAGATATTAATTAAAGTTCGAACAGAGGGCAATGAGAGACATTAATGAATTCTGCGAACAGTTATAATGAACTAGAAAGTTATACGCTACTTCATTTCCGGAAACATTTATATAATGCAAATATGTGGTATAATCCCATCTTTAAAGCGCATCGGATGTAGATTTTCAAATCCTGTAGTTAGTCCTTAATATATACGGTTTGCAAGATAAAATCAAACGCCGGAGTTTAGAGTTTAGAACGCTGGGAGTTGGGAGAGGGAACTATATACACTAAACGACACCTAGCGGTTTGAATATACAACAACGTGGTATGGGAAAGCTGACTGCATGGGGCTGGATTATTCCAGCTTAAAGTAAATTCTAGATCTACCCTTTTTATTTATCTTGCCTTCTACTCTAATTAAGGAAAGTCCTCTCTTAATTGCTTTTTTGAAGTTTGCATAAGGCATTCGTTTTCACGAACAAACTTTTTTTATGAGAAAGCCAGGTAGGGCCTTGTATTGAAATGAAAATGACGTGACCTTTTGATGAATTGATATCCGGTTTTGTAGAAAATTACTTAAAACAGCATTTACTATATGGTTTCAATTTTATGTAACACTGTGGTCATAGCTATCTCTCTGCAACTATAACACAGAAAATGTTTTAGCTAATTATTTATTTCTGGATTCCACCAAAAATGTTTGACATTCACAGAGTACAAAAATACCGTTTTCTTAAACAATACGATACGTACATTTGTCTTGCAGGCTGTAAAAAGCATATCTCTAAAATGAAAGTAATACGTTAATAAAACGAAAATTACGGGTTGACCGTGGAAACGAGGGTATTAAAACCATTCTGCTTAAATATTATTCGATACTGGCCTAAATAGACCTAACGGCAAGTGACTGCTCACATAAGAACAACAAGAATGTGTACATAATAGTACATTATGCAACAAGCGTATAAGTTATGAAACGAGCAAAATTTTATGAAACGAAAATATTTCTAATTGGGAATTGTGTAGAAAAACTGAAAAACGGAGCAGAATTTGTCAGAAACCCGTATACAAAGCACAGATGTACTAAGTCGTTTCAGCCCCTTAATAAACAGAATACCTTCAGATTTCTTATTGGTATCTTATTATTATTATTATTATTATTATTATTATTATTATTATTGTTGTTGTTGTCAGGAAAACGTAGGGTTCAAGATTAAACTAGTTTTTATGGATATCATAAACAATAGGTGCAGTACTATGATATACGAATTCAACACTAATAATATAGGCCTACTTACAGTATGTCGGTTAGATCCCATAAGTTAACAATAAAAAATAAATAAATGCCACTGCACCAAGCACATTTATATCGTACGTGTTGACAGAGTTAGCAATGCCGTAAAGTTTTTAAATAAATGAAGTGAAAGGGAAGCAACTAGTAATACTTAATGTAATGATACTACAGTAGAGGTATTGTTAATAAACTTCATTATGAAGCTAAATTTGTAGTATCAACTAGTATAAGATAATAATTCAATTCTTGTAAGTATTTCCACCTATATACTAGTAATCGTTATATACACCATATAATGCATTCAAATCCGAATGTGAATAAAATTTGGGATTATATACATTCATGTACATTGAATTTTATTAAAACATATCAATATACAATTGTCATATAAATTATTTTTACTTCATATACAATGAATGTTTTCTAATACTGTAAGATCACTAATTTCTTGTTTTGTCACTAAAACTTAATAATAAATTTTATTTTATTCTTTTGTTATAAAAATCATATGTTTAATTGTAATATAACTTCTTATCTATCAATTATTTGACAACTTAGATTGCATGACGTACGATTATTTAAAATGCATTGAGTTAAAAATATATAACTCTTGTCTTGTAGCAATTAAAACATATGTTCAAGTTTATGAAGATATTCTTTTTGATCAAAGTTAAAATTTTAAAATGACAGTATTTACAGTATTCAGATGAAGTAAAAGTTAAAATATCCTCTACAATATTCTGATTTGTTATGAAGTAAAAGTTAAAATATGTTGCATGACGTACGATTATTTAAAATGCATTGAGTTAAAAATATATAACTCTTGTCTTGTAGCAATTAAAACATATGTTCAAGTTTATGAAGATATTCTTTTTGATCAAAGTTAAAATTTTAAAATGAATGTAAGTTCTCATGCCAAGTCTTTAGTAAATTTTCTCTATTATAAGCAATAATTATGGCATATGAATTTATAATCCACAAATTCTTGTCAGAGTCGGCTTCTTGTCATTATGGTGTTCTATCTTGGAGGATATGCATTTCGACATATAACTTATGCCATCTTCAGTCCTTCAGCTGATGTACTGCTTTGTACCGTGTTGTAGCTATGGTGACTGACTGTACTGTTAAAACTTGGTTTGTCAATAATATTCTAAACATACCATATTTTATATATCATTTGGTGAAGTTTTTTATGTTAATACTGGTGTATATAACCTAATGGTTTTTAACTTAATTTTGTGTACTATAATAGGCCTAGATCTATTTTAGAATAATATTGACAAGGCAACGTTTTAATCTACTACATCACTTTGGTGAATTTGATTTTTTAATATAAACAGCTATATAATTTTAAACATCATTTTTATAACTTATTGACTTGACTTTTTATACGGTCATATACAGATGCACAATTAATAAAATAGATTAATTACTGAAATATCTTATTATTATTCTCAAGCAATCCTAAGTTTTTGAGGGAATTTTTTTGAGGGAATAAGGTGGTAATATTGAACGTGATTGTATAACTTTACCCTCATAGGAACAACATGAAATTCATTAATTTACTAATGTAAGTTATAATTGCCTCATAACTGGTTAAAAGGAATAAGAACCTAATTAAGCATAATTATCATCACTCAGCAAGTACGGTTTTAGAAATTAATAAAATCAGGCAAACTGATGTAACCAAGTGCCAGAATGCATTTGTTTATTCAGTGATGATTGTTGTAATCGATTTCCGAGTTAACCTCCAGATCGGGAAAATGTCTGTCCCTCTGTTTGTTTGTCTGTCTGTCCGTCCGTCCGTGTGTCTGCACGCGCAATAACTCAAATACGCTTTATCGGTTTCTCATGAAACTTGGTATACGCATTTAAAACGTCCATGGGAAGAAGCCTATTGACATGGGACCATAGAGGTTAACCTGTACCGGAGTAGTGCCCAATTTAGTGCCTGTTTTATGGTAATATATTAGAAAGAATTTATCAAATGCAAATCAGTTCTCATGGCAGCATATTGTTTTACAGTGTTCATATACGGCATTGGAAGTTGCAATACAGGTAAGTTTGACAAATAACACTCTCCATACATTCCTTCATAAATGCTTATCAATCTTCAGACCTTCGTTTTTCCGTAAGCCCTGCTTAATGAATCGGTGTGGAGGTTAATTCGGAAATCGATTACAAAAATAACTTATTTTATGCATATTATAATTGCATTCATCACTGATTAAAGAAAACCATTCTGGCACATGCTTACATCAGTTTACTTGATTTTATTTTTCCCATCTTGGTTGCCGAGTAATCCGAACTGCCGGGATATCGAGTGCCGAGTCTATTACTTTTCAATCCAAAGCATTACATCACCTAACTAGCGTTGTAATGGCATCTAAATTAATAACATTATTCTCATCACACATGGTAGTGCATGCCCGTTTAACACCACTATTTTATACTTCGTAAGTTTATTTATAACTGCCTCTTACGTAATGTTCCATAGGGCACAGTAGGCCACGAACCGTATACAAATTAGTAGCAATAAAAGGGGTGACTTAATGTCTGAATACTCGGAATGTAGAGAGGGAATATTAAAATGGCGAAGATGCTAAGATGACAGTCAAATAACTATACATTCTAGGTTATACTCAGAGGTTACCTAAAGACTGAGCTAATGAATTTATGTTCTGATAGCACTGTTCTGTACCTTGTTATAATTACTCCAATAAGTTTGCGTATATAGTAATACGAAATTATTCCATGAATATTTCTATTCTAGGATATAGATAGAAATCAAAACTGGCAAAATGTTTAAATATTGAAACGACATTGCTGTAAACGCTGATCAGCAGTTCAAGGATTTCTATGCAAATACATATTTGTTTATTTAGCCTACAAACATACCTAGGATTGCTGATCAGCATTATATACTTTTTCAGAGTTATTCTATCCGACGTTTTGATCAATGATTCTGTTCTGGAAGTGGATTGCAAAGGCAGAGCATCTTCCAAACGATAAAAAATTAAGCTTATATAGAGTAATATTATGGTTGAAAATTTTGACTCTTGCCGTAATATAGGTGTCAACTACAAAGCTGTTTAACAACGAAGCTAATTCATTACACTAAAATAAAAGACCTTCCACATTCATCAACCTACTTCTTTATTTTAAGGTGTACAATGTTGATAGAAACTCTACAAAAATTTGCAAACTGTTTGGTTAACAGCCTTAGTTGTTGGAAACGTATATGAAAACTGAAGATTTGTCTCAATATCGTTTTTCTTAAATTCTTATAACCACTCCATCCTGCTCTATCCTGAGCTGGTTTCACCTTCGCTGCTCTATCATGAGCTGCTATCGCCTCCGCTGCTATTTTCCCCGCTGCTCTATCATGGGCTACTACCTTCTCCGCTGCTCTACCATGAGTTGCTATCTCTTCCGCTGCTCTATTATGAGCTGCTATCTCCTCCGCTGCTCTATTATGAGCTGCTATCTCCTCCGCTGCTCTATCATGAGCTGCTATCTACTCCGCTGCTCTATTATGAGCTGCTATCTCCTCCGCTGCTCTATTATGAGCAACTATCTCCTCCGCTGCTCTATCATGAGCTGCTATCTCCTCCACTGCTGTGAAATGAGCTGTTATCACCCCTGCTGCAGTAAAATGAGATGTTATCACCTCCGCTGCTCTTTCATGAGCTGCTGTCTCTTCCGCTGCTCTATCATGAGCTGCTATCTCTTCCGCTGCTCTATCATGAGCTGCATCTATTCCGCTGGTCTATCATGAGCTGCTATCTCCTCCGCTGCTGTATCATAAGCTGCTACCTCCACCGCTGCTCTATCATGAACTGATAATTCCGCTGCTCTACCATGAGCTGCTATCTCCTCCGCTGCTCTATCATGAGCTGCTATCTCCTCCGCTGCTCTATTATGAGCTGCTATCTCCTCCGCTGCTCTATCATGAGCTGCTATCTCCTCCGCTGCTGTAGGATGAGCTGTTATTATCTCCGCTGCTCTACCATGAGCTGCTATCTCCTCCGCTGCTCTATTATGAGCTAATATCTCCACCGCTGCTCTATCATGAGCTGCTATCTCCTCCGCTGCACTTTCATGAGCTGCTATCTCTTCCGCTGCTCTATCATGAGCTGCATCTCCTCCGCTGGTCTATCATGAGCTGCTACCTCATCCGCTGCTCTGAGATGCTAAATTCTCCGCTGCTCTACCATGAGCTGCTATCTCCTCCGCTGCTCTATTATGAGCTGCTATCTCCTCCGCTGCTCTATTATGAGCTGCTATCTCCTCCGCTGCTCTATCATTGTGACGTCACACGTCACATTTTTCCCGTTCCGGATCTCGTTTGTTTGTGTATAGAGCTCTGGTTATATTCCCTCGCGTCTGCGCAGCGTGTTTTTCCCTTTGAGGCGTGCTGGCCCGGTCTCTCGCGTGAGTCAGTGTCTGTTTGGAAGTCTAGTGCTGAGGTTGCCTGGGGAAAACTTCTCGTCCGATTGCGGGTGGTGACTGATTAATGTGTGAGTCTTAATATATTATTATGTTAGGTAAAGTTCCTTGTGTCCATCAGACAGAAGGGTTTTTTGAGTTAAGTACAGGTTTCTCTTTCTCATTGAAAATGCATCCGTGAAGTCCTAAATTAGCATACACGAACATGGTAAAATGGCCGTGTTAGACTGAATAGAAATTCTTACAGATAGCTAACCTTTTTGATAATTCGTTATTGGTGACTCTCCTTATATCACGTCTCTATCTAATTCAGATTTTCAAGTTTGTGTGGTTGAATAAGAATAATAATTATAACCTATGTTCAGATTCTCGTGTATCGCCGTCTTCATAGGGCTAATTTTAGAATCTTTCCAAGGCTAATTCTAGATGTTACGATAAGCAGCACAGATTGTACATATCAGTCAGGTTATTCGGCTGTAAGGTTATTCAGGTTTATTTTGTTTCGTAGTATTATTAGATACAGTGTTTTTTGAAATAGTCGTAAACTGATTAAATTATCTTGTGGAAAAGAAGCTACGGATAATTATATTAAAAGACTAACATGAAGGTTTCTGTAAATTAAGTTAACCAAATTATAGTTTGTGGTCACATTGGCTAATGGCCATTTCAGTGTAAATTTAGGTAGTATCAGACAGGCATATATATAAATCTCAATTGATTAAGAAATTTTCTGTAGGTTAAATAAACAGCCATTACTAGTGTTTTCAGTCAAACAAATTATAGTTTGTGGTCACTTTGGCAAATGGCCATTTCAGTATAAATTTAGGTAGTATCAGACAGGCCTATATACTTGACAAATTAAATTATTAGGCAATATTTCTTGTAATTACATTTGTATTATAGCCAATTATAGTCATTTAGTCAATGGTCAAATCAATCCAGCTTTGGGGTAATTAATCAATTGATTCAGTAAATATTTTCTGTAAGTTAAAAGACCAATCACTATTAGCGTTTGTGACTGTTGACTGCCTATTTCATATTGTGGTCATTTTGGCTAATTGGCATTCCAGTACATACTCAAAAGTTAACAAATTTGAAGAGAAGTTATAGGCCTACATGCCAAATTGATTTAACAGTTTCTACGAAGGATAATACATTGAAGTTCTATTGTGGGAAATCAGTCACTTATTTAATGGCCACCTTTCATGTATATTTATTTGAATTAAACAATTGAGCCTATATACTTGACTAATTAAATTATTAGGCAATCTTTCTTGTAATTACATTTGTATTATACCCAATTATAGTAATTTAGTTTATGGCCAAATCAATCCAGTTTTGGGATAATTAAACAATTGATTCAATAAATATTTTCTGTAAGTTAAAAGACCAATCACTATTAGCGTTTGTGACTGTTGACTGCCTATTTGATATTGTGGTCATTTTGGTTAATTGGCATTCCAGTACATATTCAAAAGTTAACAAATTTGAAGAGAAGTTATAGGCCTACATGCCAAATTGATTTAACAGTTTCTACGAAGGATAATACATTGAAGTTCTATTGTGGTAAATCAGTCACTTATTTAATGGCCACCTTTCATATACATTTATTTGAATTAAACAATTGAGCCTATATACTTGACTAATTAAATTATTAGGCAATCTTTCTTGTAATTACATTTGTATTATACCCAATTATAGTAATTTAGTTTATGGCCAAATCAATCCAGTTTTGGGGTAATTAAACAATTGATTCAATAAATATTTTCTGTAAGTTAAAAGACCAATCACTATTAGCGTTTGTGACTGTTGACTGCCTATTTGATATTGTGGTCATTTTGGTTAATTGGCATTCCAGTACATATTCAAAAGTTAACAAATTTGAAGAGAAGTTATAGGCCTACATGCCAAATTGATTTAACAGTTTCTACGAAGGATAATACATTGAAGTTCTATTGTGGTAAATCAGTCACTTATTTAATGGCCACCTTTCATATACATTTATTTGAATTAAACAATTGAGCCTATATACTTGACAAATTAAATTATTAGGCAATCTTTCTTGTAATTACATTTGTATTATACCCAATTATAGTAATTTAGTTAATGGCCAAATCAATCCAGCTTTGGGGTAATTAAACAATTGATTCAGTAAATATTTTCTGTAAGTTAAAATACCAATCACTATTAGCGTTTGTGACTGTTGACTGCCTATTTCATATTGTGGTCATTTTGGCTAATTGGCATTCCAGTACATATTCAAAGGTTAACAAATTTGAAGAGAAGTTATAGGCCTACATGCCAAATTGTTTTAACTGTCTCTACAAAGGATTATACATTGGAGTTCTATTATAGTAATCCGCCACTTCATTTAATGGCCACCTTTATATAGATTTTCTTAAATTTAATAAGATATTTCTGTGGGTGAATTCATAACATTGTTAGAGTTTGTTACTGAAGCCTGTATTTTTTCTATATTGTGGCCACCTTGGGTTAACGGCCAATGTAGTATGCGCTTAGATGTGTTAATTAGTTTAGTAGAGAATCTATTTGTTGCATATTCATTTATTAGCCTGATAAATTACTGAGAGTCAAAACTACCGTTTGTAGTACATTGTCAATTTAGTTTATGGCCAACTTAGGCTATATTTAGCTAATTTAAACAAATTGTATAGGGGAGCCATTGTTTGTAGATTTATTTGGAAACCCAGCTGTGAGTTATAGATTTTCCTTATAGACAATTTCTTGATTAGGCCATTGGTTATTCGACTTAGGTCAGAATATACCTTTTGCATTTAATAAGCCTGGAGGCTAGATAGTCAGTTCTGGCTTTAGATCTGTTGTGGGTTGTTATTTGTGAAGGTGGCAGTAAGGTTATTACGTGAATTTAGTCCAACTCTATCTAACCTTTAATGTTTTGGTGATCATACGCTCAGTGTTAGTTGTAATCTGTGGCTGTTTTGTGTAAGGCCACTCTCTAATTTTTAGGGTTTCTATTATTCAGTGCCTGTGATGTTCTGTGATATTAATATATTTATGACTTACTCTGATAGTCCTTATTGAGATAGTTCTTGTTCATATGTTATATCTGATTGTGGTTTTATAATCAAATATACATCTATAGCAGATTGTGTTGTGTCTTCTACTACCTTCCTTCCTGGGGATTGGTTTCCGATCAGTCGGACTTTGGGAATTGGGTCATGTCTGGATTTCAAGAGTTCTTTATAGATCAGTAGCACGCGTCCAAAGTGATTATATTTATTTAGTGAAACTAAGATTTAATTATCTAGCAACTAGTTAAGAGTACCAGTAAGAGAGATCGTTGTTGCAGTGGTAGCACTTTGGCCCCGGGGCGGGAAGGTAGGCGTCATCTACGCCTACATTTGGAGTTTTTCACTTAGTATTTCTATTACTGGCTATATATCTTCATTCATACAGATATTGGTGTATGCTGTTAGTATTGGCTGTATTCTTGTACCTCGTTATCATGCCTTTGCGACAACAATTATATTGAAATGTAAAAGTAATCACCTTAGTTTTGTGCTTTAGTATTTGTCATATTTTGTAGCGAGTTTTCCACCAGATTAATTTGATTAGTGTTGGCTAATTGGATATGAGGCAGATTTCGCCATTCATTTTTTTTTATTGCAATTAAATTTAGTGTAATATTTTTGTAATCAAGTTGTTACTGAATTTTGTATGTTAATTATGTGTAGCTCAGTTAAGATTAGTGTGTAAGTGACTTGTCTTGAAGTTCATGTGATGCATTTTCATAGAGAGAGAGAGAGAGATAAAAAAGAGGTAAATTGTATTTTTTTTTGACTCACATAATTTTCAGTTCATCTGCCCGTGATTTGGCGGGGAGGGACCTTTGTGCTCTCCCAGTACAAAAAAGGGTATATGCGTAATTATATGTATAAAAAAAAAATAAGATGTTACAGACACTACAATAAGTTAATTCTTCACATCATACAACGCTCTAGAAATGTTGTAAACTTGAAATTCTCAGAGTAACCAATGTTCCTCACATAAAAACAAGAACAACACTGATAGTAACAAGAAACATAGTTTTCTGAGTAGTCACTTGCAAAAATGATGTGGCGAATTTTAAGGACTGTTACCAAAACCAGATATTTGAGCATGTGTGTGTAAAAACATAAAATATTACTGACTCTATAAAGGATTAATTCTTCACTTCATATAACCGAGTGTGAATGATTTAATACTGAACTATCAACAGTAACTGAAACGTTACCTATCAATAAGACAAGAAGAATACTGATAGTATCAAGACATGTTGTTTACATCCTTATCTGGGGACTATTACCAAGTGTTCCCAGATCCATCTTATCAAAGCAACCATACTGTGCTGCCTTATCTTGGCTGTTCTAGTGGCCTTGTTCTCCTGTACCGAAGAATTGCTTCAACTACTCGATCTTTTAAGGACTGCTGCGGATCGCTGCTTCTTCTGCTCCTATGGCTCCTGTGGTGGCGTGTGTGGATCCCACACGTTGCCGCTTTCTTGGGCTGACTCATGGGGAGAGCTCACCCGTCTTGTTTTGCCAATATAACAGTTGGCCGGAGTCTTGCCCTGCTGCTGCCATCATTTATCATCTGGACCAGAGATTTTGTCTTCAGCTTCCTGGCATTTTCTTCGTGGTGAGAGTGTTTATGGTAAAGAAATATTGCCTCTGCTGGTATATTTTGGTAACCTTCTGGATCATTATTCTGTGTGCCATCACTGGACATACTTTTGGACTCCAGGGTTACCTACCCAGCGTTCTTCTCTTGTGATGTTGTGACACATACATATTTTTTTAATTACACATGTGCCACGCCAGAAGTGAAATTAAAGGTAATAAGGTGATCTTTAAAAGTCCCTTGGTTTAACCGGTGAGACCCGTATTTCTTATAAATTTCACATGTGTTAAGTCATGATTCGATAAAGGTCAATAAGTGATCTTTTATTCGATATAAGGCAATAAATGATCTTCGACAGTGCAGTGCAGTGCTTAAATAATTTTGTGGGAGGCAGCTTGGTTGTTTAAAAAAAAAAAATCATAGTAATAAAATAATGGAAACAAAGTTGATCGATCAAACCTTATGCAATGAAGAACTAATCTAACAAAGGGTAATTAAAGAAAGAAAATATGTAACAATTATATAGGACTTCTTAAATTTGTTTGACTTTTGATAAATTATACAATTAAAATAGACTGTGCATTTAATATACCACATGGTGGTATCCAGTTATGATGTTTAGCTATTAAGTAGGAACTGAATTATTCATGTGTAACATTAGTGATAATTTTGATATAGTTAATGTTATATGTTTACCTGTGTAAATTGAGTGAGCTTACTAGAAGAGGTTATACCGAGAATCTGATTATTTGCACTCTTATATTTGTATACATAGTATTCTTTTTTCTGGGAGGGGGAGGCTGTGACGTCACACGTCACATTTTTCCCGTTCCGGATCTCGTTTGTTTGTGTATAGAGCTCTGGTTATATTCCCTCGCGTCTGCGCAGCGTGTTTTTCCCTTTGAGGCGTGCTGGCCCGGTCTCTCGCGTGAGTCAGTGTCTGTTTGGAAGTCTAGTGCTGAGGTTGCCTGGGGAAAACTTCTCGTCCGATTGCGGGTGGTGACTGATTAATGTGTGAGTCTTAATATATTATTATGTTAGGTAAAGTTCCTTGTGTCCATCAGACAGAAGGGTTTTTTGAGTTAAGTACAGGTTTCTCTTTCTCATTGAAAATGCATCCGTGAAGTCCTAAATTAGCATACACGAACATGGTAAAATGGCCGTGTTAGACTGAATAGAAATTCTTACAGATAGCTAACCTTTTTGATAATTCGTTATTGGTGACTCTCCTTATATCACGTCTCTATCTAATTCAGATTTTCAAGTTTGTGTGGTTGAATAAGAATAATAATTATAACCTATGTTCAGATTCTCGTGTATCGCCGTCTTCATAGGGCTAATTTTAGAATCTTTCCAAGGCTAATTCTAGATGTTACGATAAGCAGCACAGATTGTACATATCAGTCAGGTTATTCGGCTGTAAGGTTATTCAGGTTTATTTTGTTTCGTAGTATTATTAGATACAGTGTTTTTTGAAATAGTCGTAAACTGATTAAATTATCTTGTGGAAAAGAAGCTACGGATAATTATATTAAAAGACTAACATGAAGGTTTCTGTAAATTAAGTTAACCAAATTATAGTTTGTGGTCACATTGGCTAATGGCCATTTCAGTGTAAATTTAGGTAGTATCAGACAGGCATATATATAAATCTCAATTGATTAAGAAATTTTCTGTAGGTTAAATAAACAGCCATTACTAGTGTTTTCAGTCAAACAAATTATAGTTTGTGGTCACTTTGGCAAATGGCCATTTCAGTATAAATTTAGGTAGTATCAGACAGGCCTATATACTTGACAAATTAAATTATTAGGCAATATTTCTTGTAATTACATTTGTATTATAGCCAATTATAGTCATTTAGTCAATGGTCAAATCAATCCAGCTTTGGGGTAATTAATCAATTGATTCAGTAAATATTTTCTGTAAGTTAAAAGACCAATCACTATTAGCGTTTGTGACTGTTGACTGCCTATTTCATATTGTGGTCATTTTGGCTAATTGGCATTCCAGTACATACTCAAAAGTTAACAAATTTGAAGAGAAGTTATAGGCCTACATGCCAAATTGATTTAACAGTTTCTACGAAGGATAATACATTGAAGTTCTATTGTGGGAAATCAGTCACTTATTTAATGGCCACCTTTCATGTATATTTATTTGAATTAAACAATTGAGCCTATACACTTGACTAATTAAATTATTAGGCAATCTTTCTTGTAATTACATTTGTATTATACCCAATTATAGTAATTTAGTTTATGGCCAAATCAATCCAGTTTTGGGATAATTAAACAATTGATTCAATAAATATTTTCTGTAAGTTAAAAGACCAATCACTATTAGCGTTTGTGACTGTTGACTGCCTATTTGATATTGTGGTCATTTTGGTTAATTGGCATTCCAGTACATATTCAAAAGTTAACAAATTTGAAGAGAAGTTATAGGCCTACATGCCAAATTGATTTAACAGTTTCTACGAAGGATAATACATTGAAGTTCTATTGTGGTAAATCAGTCACTTATTTAATGGCCACCTTTCATATACATTTATTTGAATTAAACAATTGAGCCTATATACTTGACTAATTAAATTATTAGGCAATCTTTCTTGTAATTACATTTGTATTATACCCAATTATAGTAATTTAGTTTATGGCCAAATCAATCCAGTTTTGGGGTAATTAAACAATTGATTCAATAAATATTTTCTGTAAGTTAAAAGACCAATCACTATTAGCGTTTGTGACTGTTGACTGCCTATTTGATATTGTGGTCATTTTGGTTAATTGGCATTCCAGTACATATTCAAAAGTTAACAAATTTGAAGAGAAGTTATAGGCCTACATGCCAAATTGATTTAACAGTTTCTACGAAGGATAATACATTGAAGTTCTATTGTGGTAAATCAGTCACTTATTTAATGGCCACCTTTCATATACATTTATTTGAATTAAACAATTGAGCCTATATACTTGACAAATTAAATTATTAGGCAATCTTTCTTGTAATTACATTTGTATTATACCCAATTATAGTAATTTAGTTAATGGCCAAATCAATCCAGCTTTGGGGTAATTAAACAATTGATTCAGTAAATATTTTCTGTAAGTTAAAATACCAATCACTATTAGCGTTTGTGACTGTTGACTGCCTATTTCATATTGTGGTCATTTTGGCTAATTGGCATTCCAGTACATATTCAAAGGTTAACAAATTTGAAGAGAAGTTATAGGCCTACATGCCAAATTGTTTTAACTGTCTCTACAAAGGATTATACATTGGAGTTCTATTATAGTAATCCGCCACTTCATTTAATGGCCACCTTTATATAGATTTTCTTAAATTTAATAAGATATTTCTGTGGGTGAATTCATAACATTGTTAGAGTTTGTTACTGAAGCCTGTATTTTTTCTATATTGTGGCCACCTTGGGTTAACGGCCAATGTAGTATGCGCTTAGATGTGTTAATTAGTTTAGTAGAGAATCTATTTGTTGCATATTCATTTATTAGCCTGATAAATTACTGAGAGTCAAAACTACCGTTTGTAGTACATTGTCAATTTAGTTTATGGCCAACTTAGGCTATATTTAGCTAATTTAAACAAATTGTATAGGGGAGCCATTGTTTGTAGATTTATTTGGAAACCCAGCTGTGAGTTATAGATTTTCCTTATAGACAATTTCTTGATTAGGCCATTGGTTATTCGACTTAGGTCAGAATATACCTTTTGCATTTAATAAGCCTGGAGGCTAGATAGTCAGTTCTGGCTTTAGATCTGTTGTGGGTTGTTATTTGTGAAGGTGGCAGTAAGGTTATTACGTGAATTTAGTCCAACTCTATCTAACCTTTAATGTTTTGGTGATCATACGCTCAGTGTTAGTTGTAATCTGTGGCTGTTTTGTGTAAGGCCACTCTCTAATTTTTAGGGTTTCTATTATTCAGTGCCTGTGATGTTCTGTGATATTAATATATTTATGACTTACTCTGATAGTCCTTATTGAGATAGTTCTTGTTCATATGTTATATCTGATTGTGGTTTTATAATCAAATATACATCTATAGCAGATTGTGTTGTGTCTTCTACTACCTTCCTTCCTGGGGATTGGTTTCCGATCAGTCGGACTTTGGGAATTGGGTCATGTCTGGATTTCAAGAGTTCTTTATAGATCAGTAGCACGCGTCCAAAGTGATTATATTTATTTAGTGAAACTAAGATTTAATTATCTAGCAACTAGTTAAGAGTACCAGTAAGAGAGACCGAGCTGCTATCTCCTCCGCTGCTGTAAAATGAGATGTTATCACCTCCGCTGCTCTATCATGAGCTTCTATCTCTTCCGCTGCTCTACCATGAGCTGCTATCTCCTCCGCTGCTCTATCATGAGCTGCTATCTCCTCCGCTGCTCTATTATGAGCTGCTATCTCCTCCGCTGCTATCTCCTCCGCTGCTATCTCCTCCGCTGCTGTAGGATGAGCTGTTATTACCTCCGCTGCTCTACCATGAGCTGCTATCTCCTCCGCTGCTCTATTATGAGCTAATACCTCCACCGCTGCTCTATCATGAGCTGCTATCTCCTCCGCTGCTCTTTCATGAGCTGCTATCTCTTCCGCTGCTCTATCATGAGCTGCATCGCCTCCGCTGGTCTATCATGAGCTGCTACCTCATCCGCTGCTCTGAGATGCTAAATTCTCCGCTGCTCTACCATGAGCTGCTATCTTCTCCGCTGCTCTATTATGAGCTGCTATCTCCTCCGCTGCTCTATTATGAGCTGCTATCTCCTCCGCTGCTCTATCATGAGCTGCTATCTCCTCCGCTGCTGTAAAATGAGATGTTATCACCTCCGCTGCTCTATCATGAGCTTCTATCTCTTCCGCTGCTCTATCATGAGCTGCATCTATTCCGCTGGTCTATCATGAGCTGCTACCTCCTCCACTGCTCTGAGATGCTAAATCCTCCGAAGCTCTATCATGAGCTGCTATCTACTCCGCTGCTGTATCATGAGCTGCTACCTCCACCGCTGCTCTATCATGAACTGATATTTCCGCTGCTCTACCATGAGCTGATATCTCCTCCGCTGCTCTATCGTGAGCTGCTATCTCCTCCGCTGCTCTATTATGAGCTGCTATCTCCTCCGATGCTCTATCATGAGCTGCTATCTCCTCCGCTGCTCTATCATGAGCTGCTATCTCCTCCGCTGCTCTATCATGAGCTGCTATCTCCTCCGCTGCTGTAAAATGAGCTGTTATCACCTCCGCTGCTCTTTCATGAGCTGCTATCTCCTCCGCTGCTGTATCATGAGCTGCTACCTCCACCGCTGCTCTATCATGAACTGATACTTCCGCTGCTCTACCATTAGCTGCTATCTCCTCCGCTGCTCTATCATGATCTGCTATCTCCTCCGCTGCTCTATTATGAGCTGCTATCTCCTCCGCTACTCTATCATGAGCTGCTATCTCCTCCACTGCTGTAGGATGAGCTGTTATCACCTCCGCTGATCTACCGTGAGCTGCTATCTCCTCCGCTGATCTATTATGAGCTGCTATCTCCTCCGCTGCTCTATTATGAGCTGCTATCTCCTCCGCTGCTCTATTATGAGCTGCTATCTCCTCCGCTGCTGTAGGATGAGCTGTTATCACCTCCGCTGTTCTACCATGAGCTGCTATCTCCTCCGCTGCTCTATTATGAGCTGCTATCTCCTCCGCTGCTCTATCATGAGCTGCTATCTCCTCCGCTGCTGTAGGATGAGCTGTTATCACCTCCGCTGCTCTACCGTGAGCTGCTATCTCCTCCGCTGCTCTATTATGAGCTGCTATCTCCTTCGCTGTTCTATCATGAGCTGCTATCTCCTCCGCTGCTCAATCATGAGATGCTATCTCCTCCGCTGCTGTAAAATGAGCTGTTATCACCTCCGCTGCTCTTTCATGAGCTGCTATCTCCTCCGCTGCTGTATCATGAGCTGCTACCTCCACCGCTGCTCTATCACGAACTGATACTTCCGCTGCTCTACCATTAGCTGCTATCTCCTCCGCTGCTCTATCATGCGCTGCTATCTCCTCCGCTGCTCTATTATGAGCTGCTATCTCCTCCGCAACTCTATCATGAGCTGCTATCTCCTCCACTGCTGTAGGATGAGCTGTTATCACCTCCGCTGCTCTACCGTGAGCTGCTATCTCCTCCGCTGCTCTATTATGAGCTGCTATCTCCTCCGCTGCTCTATCATGAGCTGCTATCTCCTCCGCTGCTCTATCATGAGCTGCTATCTCCTCCGCTGCTGTAAAATGAGCTGTTATCACCTCCGCTGCTCTTTCATGAGCTGCTATCTCCTCAGCTGCTGTATCATGAGCTGCTACCTCCACCGCTGCTCTATCATGAACTGATACTTTCGCTGCTCTACCATTAGCTGCTATCTCCTCCGCTGCTCTATCATGATCTGCTATCTCCTCCGCTGCTCTATTATGAGCTGCTATCTCCTCCGCTGCTCTATCATGAGCTGCTATCTCCTCCACTGCTGTAGGATGAGCTGTTATCACCTCCGCTGATCTACCGTGAGCTGCTATCTCCTCCGCTGATCTATTATGAGCTGCTATCTCCTCCGCTGCTCTATTATGAGCTGCTATCTCCTCCGCTGCTCTATTATGAGCTGCTATCTCCTCCGCTGCTGTAGGATGAGCTGTTATCACCTCCGCTGTTCTACTATGAGCTGCTATCTCCTCCGCTGCTCTATTATGAGCTGCTATCTCCTCCGCTGCTCTATCATGAGCTGCTATCTCCTCCGCTGCTGTAGGATGAGCTGTTATCACCTCCGCTGCTCTACCGTGAGCTGCTATCTCCTCCGCTGCTCTATTATGAGCTGCTATCTCCTCCGCTGCTCTATCATGAGCTGCTATCTCCTCCGCTGCTCTATCATGAGATGCTATCTCCTCCGCTGCTGTAAAATGAGCTGTTATCACCTCCGCTGCTCTTTCATGAGCTGCTATCTCCTCCGCTGCTGTATCATGAGCTGCTACCTCCACCGCTGCTCTATCATGAACTGATACTTCCGCTGCTCTACCATTAGCTGCTATCTCCTCCGCTGCTCTATCATGCGCTGCTATCTCCTCCGCTGCTCTATTATGAGCTGCTATCTCCTCCGCTACTCTATCATGAGCTGCTATCTCCTCTACTGCAGTAGGATGAGCTGTTATCACCTCCGCTGCTCTACCGTGAGCTGCTATCTCCTCCGCTGCTCTATTATGAGCTGCTATCTCCTCCGCTGCTCTATTATGAGCTGCTATCTCATCCGCTGCTCTATCATGAGCTGCTATCTCCTCCGCTGCTGTAGGATGAGCTGTTATCACCTCCGCTGTTCTACCATGAGCTGCTATCTCCTCCGCTGCTCTATTATGAGCTGCTGTCTCCTCCGCTGTTCTATCATTAGCTGCTATCTCCTCCGCTGCTGTAGGATGAGCTGTTATCACCTCCGCTGCTCTACCGTGAGCTGTTATCTCCTCCGCTGCTCTATTATGAGCTGCTATCTCCTCCGCTGCTCTATCTTGAGCTGCTATCTCCTCCGCTGCTCTATCATGAGCTGCTATCACCTCCGCTGCTCTATCATGAGCTGCTATCTCCTCCGCTGCTGTAGGATGAGCTGTTATCACCTATGCTGCTCTTTCATGAGCTGCTATCTCCTCCGCTGCTGTATCATGAGCTGCTACCTCCACCGCTGCTCTATCATGAACTGATACTTCCGCTGCTTTACCATGAGCTGCTATCTCCTCCGCTGCTCTATCATGAGCTGCTATCTCCTCCGCTGCTCTATTATGAGCTGCTATCTCCTCCGCAGCTCTATCATGAGCTGCTATCTCCTCCGCTGATGTAGGATGAGCTGTTATCACCTCCGCTGCTGTAGGATGAGCTGTTATCACCTCCGCTGCTCTACCGTGAGCTGCTATCTCCTCCGCTGCTCTATTATGAGCTGCTTTCTCCTCCGCTGCTCTATCATGAGCTGCTATCTCCTCCGCTGCTGTAGGATGAGCTGTTATCACCTCCGCTGCTCTACCATGAGCTGCTATCTCCTCCTCTGCTCTATTATGAGCTGCTATCTCCTCCGCTGCTCTATTATGAGCTGCTATCTCCTCCGCTGCTCTATCATGAGCTGCTATCTCCTCCACTGCTGTGAAATGAGCTGTTATCACCCCCGCTGCTCTGAGATGCTAAATCCTCCGCTGCTCTATCATGAGCTGCTATCTCCTCCGCTTCTCTATCATGAGCTGCTATCTCCTCCGCTGCTCTATCATGAGCTGCTATCTCCTCCGCTGCTTTATCTTGAGCCGCTATCTCCTTCCCTGCTCTACCATGTGCTACTACATCCTCCGCTCATCTATCATGAGCTGCTACCTCCTCCGGTGCTCTCTCCTCCGCTGCTGTAGAACGAGCTGTTATCACACAATAACGAGATGAATGAAAAGGGAATGAAGGACACATTTAATGATGAAATTCAACTTCTATATAGCCTAACACCTAATAATCATGTAGACATGGTTGGGCAGAACTCGTAGCTCGAAGAACACAGTTTCGTGCAAGTTATTGAGGACCTAGACACAGAGGGGAGAATTGCCTAATATATTGAAAAGTCCCGCCCCAGGGAAATCGGAAAGAGACAAGTAGCTTAAGCAGAAGAAACTAGGACGATGAATATATTTTTGTTGAAAGTTTTTTATTGTTCTACCGAAGGAATAAGCTGTAAAAATCTACATCCCATGATTTTGGCTAAAGCCATGTTTTGCATACTCGATACATAAATAGCTATTCACCTCTTCTTAGAATTCTTGAAAGTCTGCAAAAGGGCCTATATAATATTTATAATTGAGTAATATGGTATCATATTTGTCAATATTAGCAAATAATGTGCTAGCAATAAATCTGTGATATGTGACTTATTTTCAGGTGAGTGAAATTGATGGTGGAATATGTCGTTGAGATTAACCCGAATAAACAGTTCTAAAATGTATTAAAACGAACTCTTCTTCAAGTACTCATATCAAGTATTGAGAAATCTCTCCAGGGTATTGACTCGCAGAAATATGTACTTCCTTAGTTTAAATCAATGATAACTGAAGATATAAAGATATCTCTGCAATATGAAGGAAAGTCAATTTACCTTGGTTATGTTGCGCGCCTAAATAAAATCAATGCATATACACTTACCTTGAACACTCATATATTGTATAGCCAATTGCGTAAAGCCAAATTTCTGCCTGCATGTAGAGGTTTCTGTAGTATCATTAATAAAAGTCGTGAACAAAATTTCAAATGTTTTTTAGTTATCTTGTTATGGCATAGTGCTTCAAAAATAAGTTCTAAAACGATTAAGTCACTTATGCATAAAAAATAACACAAATAAAAACAATTAACAACATTTAATGTTAAAGAAATTATTCTTCTATCTTATAAGAATTTATAGTAAAGCAGTTAATTTCATCTCTGTCATTCCGTGAACACTAGCCTCGATAAGAAAACATATTTTGGTAATCCTTGGTCGCTGAAAAGCGTTGTCCACTCCATCCCATAATATGTTGGGGGCCATGCACCAGAAAATCAAAGCCTTGCTGCAGAAATGCATACTAGGTGACAGGACGGCTGGAAGTTCCCAATATCGCTGCACGGCACGCAATAAAATTTGTATTTCACACATATTAATGTCTGTCTAAAACATATTGTATGTTACACATGGTAAAATGGTTTTAGTTTGCTCGTAGGATTGCTACACACGCTCTTACGGGCTCGTTTCGCGAACATAGAAAATCTCGTTTTCGCCACTTGTTTCATAAATAACTATTGTTAACTCATTTTTTCTTTATCTCTAACCCTAATATACCTTCGGGCGAAATAGGGTTTAATCCAATTTTGCATATTCAATAAAAATACGGTACATGGTCTAATCTAATTTCATTAAAGCTAATTATTTGCTGATCACCATATAGACCGCCATCAAGTTTCAGCCCTTGCCTGCACCACGTGACCCAACGATTCCCTCCCCCTGAGCAGTCGATTCTGTGAACACACATTATTTCATTGCGCCATTTTAGGTTAATTTTGTGTGAACTTCTTAGCGATTTTATTTATATTTATTAGAATACTCCAAGAAACAGATGTAATAACATGGATTCTCCAAACATTCTCATAATCTCAAACGCAGATATCTTTGTGCTCAGACTCTGATTTTCAATATATTTGTTTGCAAGGATGTTATAAACCGAACAAGGCTTCCTTTGTTGAACTTATTCCTTCTGGATTGCATCAGTTTACGAATAAGTGAGTCGGCTTTGGTACAGTCAGTATCGTGCTGGCTTTCTGTGCACAAGATTGAGAGTTCGATCCCGGACCAGGTCTACTACATTTATGTATGCAGGTTGATGTTATCTTTGTTCGCTCGTATCAACATTTTTTCTACGCTAGGACCTGATCAAACTCTTCCGCGGCCGGCGGGTTATACCAGGAACTCTGTGTACCTCTGCTGTAGACTATCAATAAATGACTTGTTAATTTAAACGTATCTACAGTACAACATGAGACGCGCTGCTAGGCCTATAACTTCATAAAAAAAACGTTGTGCTAAAATTACATAAGCACTAATTCCATTAGGCAACATTCCAAAATACGGTTTGAAATAACGTTATAGGCTATAAAAGTCGGAAGTTCTTAAACCATTATCTCCTACATGGATATAATGGGCTCTTTAATATTAAATGAAGTAATATTTTGTATTAAAATTATACGCTTTATCTTCTAATTTGGGTGTTTCACGCAAGAATTACGCTTCCCAGATTACAAATAAAATTATTTAAATACCCACATCAACACAGGTGCAAACCCACACAAGAATACAGTACTCATGCCGAAGTTATAAAAGAAACCAGGACAAAAACCACAGGCTATAAATACCTGAATTCTAAGCCTAGCCAGTGTGGTTTCGGAAGTTGAAGTCTTCGGAGATTCCATTTTATATGCTTTTGAGTAACAGAAATGTTTCTCAAATCACTACTAATTTTGATCCACGCCGAAAATGAAGAACGATCTCTTAGCAACAAAATTCTTTGATGGCGTACAAGAATTTATAATTATCTTGGCAACATGTACATAACTTATTTTTAAAAATGTATTTCTCTATGTGGGAAAGAATTACTAAGTGCCATTGACCGGCTTGAATCTGGAAATAACAGTTGGTTCGGTATGTTTTGAACAATTCTCTGGCAGAATATCAATATTCAGATTCCTGGGATGAGAATGAAAAATAAATTCTATGTATGAACGAAAAATAAATTTCCAATGTTTTCTCTACATATCTTCATGACCTAAGTGGTTTGACAGAAATATCCCATACTTAATGACCATTTCATTAAGAGTTAATTATTCGCAACAACATCCAAAAGTTTAAGCACATTTAATTAGGAATTATTTAATAAATCCTTTTGTTAAATCAATTATAATTGCAATAATGATATGCAGAAAATAAGTTTTTTTTCTTTAATCAGATTAAAATCGACTAGCGTCAGTAGAACTACAGACTAATGGTATCTTGACAATCGCGCACTCACATAAAAATAAAACATAAAAAAAAATGTAAAATCGGCCGGCACCGGGATTTGACCCAGGGACCTCCAAAATACAAGTTCAAGACGTTACCATTCGGCCAACTCAGTCAGCTTAACTGTTTAGTTTGATAAGCATATGTGAAAGAATAGTGTTATTTGTCAAATCTAAATGTATTGCAACTTGAAATTCTTAATATATGTCAACATTCACAAAATTCAGTGACAAATAAAATCAGGTAAACTGATGTAACAAAGGGCCAGTATGTTTTTGTTTAATCAGTTATGACTGCAATTATGATATGCAGAATATGTTTTTTTTTTTATTGATTTCCAAGTTAAGCTCCAGATTTATTCATTAAGCAGGGCTTACGGAAGAACAAAGGTCTAGTTTTTTTAATCAGATTAAAATCTTCCAGTATCAGCTGAACTGTACAGATTTGTGATATCTTGACAAACGCACACTCACATAAAAATACAATGAAAGTCAAATTAGCCGGTTTCGGGATTTAAACCATGGACTTCAGAATGTGAGGCCAAGACGTTACCATCTCGGCCACCTGGGTCAGTTTAACGGTCTAGTTGGATAAGCGCATGTAAAGATATAGTGTTTTTGGTCATAGCTAACTGTATTTTAATTTTCAAAGCCTTATAAGATCACAATAAAACAATAGGCTATATTGTCAAGATAACTGATTCGCATTTTTTATAAATTCTTTCGAATACGTATATTACCATAAAATAGGCACTAATTTGGGCACTACTCCGAAACAGGTCAACCAATTTTATCCCATATCAATAGACGTCTTCCTATGGACATTATAAATGTGTATACCAAGTTTCATAAAAATCCGGTAAAGCGCATTTGAGTTACAGCGTCTTTAAAATAGACACTAAATTGGGTTTTACTCCGGTACCGGTCTACCGATTTTGTCCAATATCAGTAGACGTCTTCCCATGTACATTATAAATGGGTATACAAAGTTTCAGGAAAATTCAATAAAGCATATTGGAGTTATCGCGACTTCTCATATATGAACATAAAAGGCATTATTCCGGTAGCCTACTGGCCAACCGATTTAGTCGAATATCAATAGAGTCTTCCCATGGACATTATAAATGCGTGTTACGTCATGTAATACCTTCTTTCTTGCTTGCCATAAATTTACTTCAGATGGCTTTGATTTTTTTTTCATTTGTCTTTATAGGCTTACATTTCAATCATTTCTAAGTATGTCTTGACAATTGTTGCTTTTAACCTCAATACCAAAATTATTTTATTTTATTTCTAAATACTTGCACATTTTAATATTTCTTTGTTTATTTTTTTTCTTTCTCTTGCAATTACATATTTAGTATAGTGTTTTTTCATGTATTGATTGATTATTTTAATATTAAGATCAAGTTATTGTCTTGGGTTGGAGATTTTTTAATTATTTCAACCTTCTGTTTTTTTTAATAACATTCTACTCTTTCTTCTTAAAAAATGGACAACAAAATGTATGTTCTTTTTCTCCTATTCAAGAGCAATGGGCTCTTTCAACCTACAAGCTTCCTAGCATCACAAAACAATGCTAAATTCGGGCGAAAAGCCTTTTATCTTCAACTTTATTGTGGATTAAGTGATTCAACTAACTTCAAGATCGCATTCAACGCAATTTAAGGATCTTAAGGATTCCTTTCGAAGTTTAATAGTGCTTCACCAATTCTCTGGACATTGGTAATTTCAAAGGGAAATCATTCAAAACGTGAGTAACATCATAAACCACATACCTTAGGTACGTTCCAAGGACCATGGATTAGTTTGGCTTCGATGAGACAGGCAATCCTAAGGAATTTATGTAACGGCGATTTATAAATAAATATAGACATTTTATCGTTTAGAAAGCAAGGTGTAAATCGTTTATTTTAAACCACTGCTTTGAACTTCTTATGTTGTGAATAGTTAAACTCATCATTTGCATAAGCCATTAAATATACAATTTTTCCTAGCTGTTGAAGTGACATTTCAGCAAGCTCATATTTATTTCTGGTCCTCCGGTTGAATACAGTCTGTCAATACATTTAAATGTGTATCTTGATAGAGCAATAACTTCAAGATTCACGAAGAACATTTTCATCTCAAATCGCATGTTTATGTTAACCAAGCAGCATCATCACTCTATGTGCATATAAACAAACTGTTATACTTTCTTTGTGGTTCGAAAAGCAATAGAATTTGTGTTTCGAACTGCAAATCATTCATTCCAATTTATTCTCGACATGTTATCGCCGGGAATCGCACCCTAAATTATTCCAAGGTCCGCTATTCGCACCAGAGGCCGGGTCGCCTGGCGGTAACAATGCGTATATGAAGTTTCAAAAAATCCGATCAAGCGCATTTGAGTTATTGCGCCTTTAAAATAGACACTAAATTGGGTTTTACTCCGGTACCGGACAACAGATTAGGCTCAAATTCAATAGGGAACTTTTCATGGATGTCATAAATTCGTATACCAAGTTTCATGGAAATCCGATATAGCGTACTTGAGTTATGGCGCCTTTCTATTAGAAAAGCGCCATAATCTATAAAAATAGGCACTAAATTGGGCATTACTCCGGTACCGGTGAACCGATTTGGTTCAATATCAATAGGGTTCTTCCTATGGACATTATAAATGTGTTTTCCAAGTTTCATGAAAATCCGAAAAAGCGTATTTGAGTTATGGTGCGTACAGACGCACGGACGGACAGACGGACAGACATTTTTTCGTCCCCCACACAATCTCATAAAGTACGATACTGGCACTTAATAACCATGTATTTCCTTTGTTTCAGGTAAGAGGGACCACACCCACGTCTATGTATCTTAACATAAGAATTGTATTGGAGAAGTGCTAAGCAGATACCATAAAGAAGCCTATGGATCAGGAGCATTTATAGGGGTAAGATTATCAGACGTTTTACAAAGAACTGGAATGATCAATGACAGAGATGCAGACATGTACAGAGAAATTAGTTTTGCGATGTGCCTGGAAGCAAGTCGTCGGCCGGTAAAGGCGCTCCAGCGGCACACCGCAAAAATAATGTACTAAATGATAGATTTTATTTTATTCAGTACCTTTAATGTCTTTGGTATTCTAGCTCTAACACAATATTAAGTTTACAATTTACAGACCGCGCGAAATGGCACAATGAGACACTGTTTACGTAATATTATGACCGTCCGCCCTATGTAGTAGACTACACTTTCTTTTATAGTACAAACTGGCGTAAAATAGCGATATTTCCGCCATATTGACTATACAGAAGCGAGAAGAAACACAAGATTGGACATTGACACGTCTCATAGCGAGGCACTATGGCCAACATAATAAAATGCGCGAGATTAAATATGACATAACGAGACGCGCGCAATTCGATATGCAACTAACATTCATCTGGTTCGACATGTCACTAACACTAGGCCTAATATCACTGTTCCTCATTAAGCATAACCTGTCACTAACGCTAATATCGCGGTTCATAACCTGACTGCCACTAACCTAGAATCTACATACTGCAAATGATTGGACTGCGTATCTAAGCAGGAGAAGGACAAATCGCTTTCATCTTCAAAACACTACAAGCTTCAAGAACCCAGCTGTATGTAGGTAGATTATATGTCTATGAAATAACTAAAAAAAAAAGACTTTTACCAAAACGAGATTTATATTCTAAATCAGTTAAACATCTGTTCTGCGATACGTAGATTTTTCAATTATTTTTCATTTCCTTCCCACTACTTTATTTTAAAAGAAAATGTACAATATTTTGATTTTTTCGTTCTGTACTCTGTATTCTCAATCATGCCACAGGATTTGGAGAAAATTACTCTTTTAAAAAAAGTTTCTACCTCTGAATCACTTGAACACAGTTAGTTGTCAGTTTGAGTTTAATTCCTGTTATATGCCTCTCGCAGAGTGAATTTTGACTAAGAAAATTTTATAAACTCAATAGATTGTTACGTAGAGTTTTTTATTATTTTATTACTGAGCTATCTCTTACGTAAAACGTTTAGATTAATTTATATTTAGAATTACAATTTTTTTACTAAAAAATCACTCTTATTACAACATTATTTTTTGGATATCAGAGCTATAAATAAACTCCTATCAAAATATTCATTACAGTAGAATGTAAGTATGATTAATTATGTTTTGAAGTATTTATTTGTTTTCGTTACTGGTATCTTGTTTGAACTTCCTATGTCTCTACTATTAATATTATTGAACACCTCCGTGATCAAGTGGTTGCATTGCTATTTCTTACGAGTCCAGAAATCTGGGTTTTATTTGCGATACCGCTTTGAATGTTTCTGTGGTGCACAATGAGCATTCCAAGTGAAAATAACTGAAGCGCCACTTGAATAAAACAGTAGTGGCTTCAGTTAATAAAACCATCAGTAGCGGCTCAAGGAGTCTCCTTGCTGACACTGCCCCCAAGTGTTACGTAGTGAAGTCGAAAAATGATGGTAGCTGACCTATTGTTAAATTGTAACTTACGGGGAGAAGGTAGGGTACCTTGAAATGGGTTAAAAAAAAAAATTGTTTTGTTCCTTAATTTCATAGTTTGAAGTCTGCTTGTATTTCGAACCACAAGCTTATATGACAGATTATTTATATGCCTATAATTTACTATATATTATAGGCGTAATTTGTTCTATTTCATGTTATATTTCAATTGTATATTTCTTCTTATGTAGCTCATGACATGTAGCTCATGTAGAATTGAACTGAATTTAGGTTAGATAATACAAGCCGTGAGCTATGGATCAACAAGCAGTAACTTAGAACTTGAAAGACGTTTTCTCGTAACTTAATTTTTTTCTATCCTTATGTACCTTTTCTCTGAAAGTATTCATCCCAATACTGAAATTTTTACAGTCTACTTATACGAAATATTAGCAGGATTTTAATTTTTTTAACGTCCTTGTACCAATATTAAGATTAATGATTTTTTCATTTCTAAAATTTTCAGAAATAAGGGGCATTGTTAAATATTTTAGATACTACGCCTTTCTAAATACGTTTCTAAAAATCTTACTTTGTTGCTAATGAGTGTAAATGTATATGGAAAAAGTTTCATTTGTCTAATACTAGTAGTTCTTGAGAAAAGTACATTTGAAAATGACAAATGTAACATGGCAGAGACAGAAGGTAATTCTTTATTTAGATCAGAGTATGCGGACTTAAATGCTGGCATGTACTAATAACGAGCATTGAGCATCTAGACTAAGTCTTACTTAAAGTATTGACAAGATTTGAAATTATTTCTCTTTTATGAGGGCCGTATAATAAAGTAGTTGGTAATGATAGTGCCTAAAAATTTCACTGAACACGCAATACCTGTGTATTTGGGTCTGTAGTTGTAAAACGTCCGCCGCCGTGGGTGAGTCGGTAGCGCTCCTGCCTTCCACTCCGGCGGCCCGGGTTCGATTCCCGGCCGGGTTGGGGATTTTTCAGTAGTGAAAAATTTCTTTCCCGGGTTCAGGACTGGGTGTGTGTATGTGTCCTTAGGTTTAAGTAGGTAGGGGACTGGCGCACCCCGGTAACAAATCCGCTGTGAATATCCCCTTACGGGATCCCCAGGGGTCGCTCGCGACCCAGAGGAGTACCTTCCTTTTAGTTGTAAAACGTTTAAATGTGGCAACTTTACTCCCTTCCGCAGTGAATCACGAATGCTAATATTGCCCTACATTCTTAAACAATTCACATCATTTCAGATTAATAGGAGTAGGCTATAGACATAATAAAATCTACGAGGGTAAGTCAATAAGTATCCGCACACTCCTTATAAAATGTATTGCAACAAACTTTCAGTTACCTCATTTTGCAACATAGTTCCCTTGCTTCTCAGTGCACTTGTCCGACCATGTTTAAACTTTTCAGTCCATTCGTACACGCTTCGCCGTGGTAAAACATTGCCCCATATTGGGCGAAAAGTCTTTGATGGATTTCAGCTCCTAATACACGTTCAGACAACCCCCCCCCCAAAAAAAAAACAGTCACTGCGCGTTGTTCTTCTTTGGTGCAAACGCTGATCGGTGCAGCCATCTTTAATGTGCAACAGCGCAACACAAAGTGGAGTCATGCTAACGAAGGTGAAGCTTTTTTTAAACGAATAGTCACTGAAGACGAAACGTGGATCCATCACTTTAAGTCTAAAAGCAAAGAGCAAAGCATGAAATGGAAACACCCTGCATCTCCAGTCAAAAATAAATCCAAGAGTCAACCCTCCGCAGGAAAAGTGATGTCCACACTTTTTGGGGGGCTCACTGCTCAAATTATTGCGAAACTTGGTTTTGAGGTCTTAGAGTATCCTGCATACAGTCTCGATCTCGCCCCGTCAGATTTCCATATTTTTGGCCCACTTAAAGATGCCTTAAGGAGCTGTCGATTCACCACAGACCAAGAACTGAAGGAAGCGGTGCATACGTGGCTTGCTACTCAACCGAAAAACTTTTTTTTCTGAGGGTATCAGTAAGCTAGCTAGAAGTGTGGTATGCAAGAACCCGTACCATTTTGTTAAGCGCGTAATATTACGCAGGACGGGCCAACATAAACGAAACTAATTATTTTCATAGCGTTTAATAAAGAAATTAATATAACTGCAAATAAAATATAGTCTAAGCCTAATGATAATTTCAAAGGTTAACATCATCAGTGCGTTAATGCAAGATATACAATTCTCTACCCTCACAGCGCGCACTGCAGCAATGTTCCTCACCATTTTTAAAATATCTTCATTCAGAGAAATATAGACCATTGTGATTTCATATCCATCTGTTTGGGTTACGTATATAAAACGATACCCTTTACGTTTTTTTACGTTTGCTGTAATTACAGCAGCAGACATAAAATTCCTTGGTTTTTAGGTCGTCTCGAACCCTACTATGAATTCCTTGGAATAGTCCTTTTTACTTCGCACCCGAAAAAATTAATGATTTATGACGAGCGGTATCCATTGAGATTGAAATTCAAGATTTCAATAAAACCTTTGAAATTCAAGACTACCATACAACTTACATTTTTCAAATATGACTCAGATGAAACAAACAATATATTGTATTCGATGGTAGATAGAAAACATATATTTTCTTGAATAGACTTTAGTTTAATACATATATATAAAAATTAAACTATTGAGAAAATCATTAAACTGGTAATATTGCAAATCTGTAATGACCTTATGTATGACATAATAATACTAGATGACCATTTTTAAAGGATTCGTCGTGTCATTGACGATACTCTTTAACGTTACTTTCTGCCGTACAGCTATCGTTTTAATTTAGAGATGCCATAAATGTTGTCTTCCATTGCTGTTTTTCCCACTTATCTTTCACACGATCAATACAAAAATCTGATGTGAAAGTCACATAACTTCCTCTGCCCAAATAAGCAGTATTCACTATCCTTGTACAGAATCGCAAGACACAATTTTACGCTAATTATGCTGTAAATACATTATAGCCCCTCATTTGAATGCTGCGACTAAAAACACAGGCTATGGACAAACTAAAAAAAAAGAAGAAAAAACAAGTGACTGCAAACGTTTATTGAACTTTCCGCCATTCAGAATAATTTCCGAAATTTATCGAATATTCCCCTCAGATATTTCTTCACTGTAAGCATGGCCAACAATACATCTTTCTCACTTCACATACTTATATAGAATAAGAGGCCGTGAATGTCCGCTTATTGAGTTGTTCACCAGGCAAGACAGAGTATCTACAAACAGTGGGTAGTTTACAACCACCCTTCAGAGATTTTTTTTTAAGTTTCAAATAAAAGTTTTAGCTCTTGGTATAAGCACTCCATGTACAAAATTTAAAGGAAATCGTTCGAGCCGTTTTTGAGAAAATCGTGACAAACGAAAACTTATTCGTGTAAAAGTCCCCTTAAAGTAAGGGAAAGTTGTCGCCACTCTTCGTGTCACAGCCTCAGAAGGTACCTAACCCAAATACAACATTTTGTTTTCGTACGACTTTCCGTTACATGAGGCCGTATTGCAAAGAGCGTGTATTCACAGTGGGTGGCTTATAACTACCCTTCAGAGAATTTTTTCGGAAAAAAGTTTCAAATAAAAGTTTTAGCTCTTGATATAAGCAACACATGTGCAAAATTTAAAGAAAATCGTTAGAGCCGGTTTTGAGAAAATCGCGAAAAACTAAAAATTCTTCATGTAAAGTCCCCTTAAAAATAAGAGAAACTTGTCGCCAATCTTCAGCTGGCATCTTCGGAACGTACCTGACTCAAATACGAAATTTTGTTTTCATACGATTTTCCGTTTTGGAGCTAGCTTGTTCACAGACATTCCACACAGACACACACACACTGACACACAGACATGTTTCCAAAAATAGTATTTTTGGATTCAGGGGGCCTTGAAACGTGTATATATGTTAAAAACTCAACTTCGAATTTGGGGGTCGAAAACAATACTTCCTCTACCTATAGTACCTATGGTACGGGAAGAGGAAGTAAAAATTAGTTGTCTTTTGTTTTATTCTGAATTACTGAACTTCAGTATAACACAAAATGTGGGACTATTTTTGGCGTACTATTTTTGTTCCTCTAGTATGCGTGCTCAGTATGGTGCATTTCCGAGAAGACGGTATTCCCATGGCAATTTTACATGTTATTAATTTCGCAATGTGCCAGTGGCTTTATCTGCTACATGTCACACAAAGGCGCCAACTCGTGATGTTGTCACGCAAACTAGAAGCGCACGCATCATTCAAACTACGCTTCTCTTTGCAAATCTGTCAAAAATCCTGAAATGAAATAGCAGTGAAAATAGTTATATGAAATACCAGTCAAAACATTCAGTCAAAATATTCTTCGAATGGATCAATAATAATAGTTTTTTATTTAATCTGGCAGAGTTAAATCCTTAATACCTTCTCTTACACACAACCAGGGGAAAAAGGCAGAAACAAATACATCTGATGTAGATGTAGTTGTAGATGTAGTTATCTCGTTCTGTAGATCCTGTGTTGAGTGGGGCTCAAGGATATAGAACACGTCAGATTACAATATACAAGCAAGTAATAAATAATGATATATAATATACTACACTATAAACTTATTCAAACTGGAAATACTCATCCATATTGTAGAAGGTGTGAGTCATTAAAAATTTCTTGAGAGATCCTTTGAAGGATTTGCTTTTTCTTTGAATACATAATAATTTAATGTTGTTTGGAAGCTTATTGTATATTCTATAGTTCTACAAGTAATAAGAATACACTACACATACAGTAGTTATTTAAGTTTGTGTTAAATAAAATTAAACAATTTTACATAACTGTGTAAAACTGAGAAAAGAAATACTTTACTTTAACTTTAGGCATAGTATATACAAGACACAATTTTAAGAGCAGGTGCTCTATATCTGAAAAAATAAGCATTTTTTGAATAGATATTCATTTAGACTAACTTTAAATGTTTACAGTCTACAAAAGAACCTATAATAAAAAGTTATTAAACACATGAATTTTTTGATGTGAGATAACACTTTTAAAGGATATCCCTACATTGAACATACGTGAGCACAAGGAGAATAATAATATAATTATGAGAAATGTATATACTTTACAAGTAAATTGAAACAGTTATGAACTATGATAACATAAGCAGATATCTGGATAGATTACTGTATAGTACAAATCTTAATTTTCACCATTTCGTTGTTTAAAGTCTTAATTTCCTAAATTTTGAGTGAATAGCACACGTTTGCTGATATGCCGTTGCTTAATTTTTTTAGATAGCCTAAAAGACTGAAGTAAATAGGTGTCATATTTTTGAAAGATTTTATTTAGTTATGTTATAATATTAGGCTATAACCATTGAACTTAGACAGAAGCCTGATTATTAACACGGATGATCATAATTATGGTAAGGAATCGCTTTGCAACATTTAGACTACTCGGCTCCCACAGGGAATATCCAGTCCCATTCCCATCGCAAGCGAAATCGGGTGTCGATTAGTGTCGAGCAGGTGTCAGCGCATCAAAATAAGCTGGCGGGTTCGATTCCCGCCCAATAAAAATTTTCCTCTTTAGAATACGAAAGGCTTTAGAGCTTTAATTTATGCTCTGAACTAAGACTAAAAGAGCCATGTAAGGTGCCTGGATTTTTCTTTGGGCGATTGCACAAAACCGGTTCGAGTCCGCCTCGTTAAAGACGATTTTACTTGGGGATTGTTCTCTCTGGCTATTCTGGCAAATTTTTACTCAAGTTTGAGTATACGCACGTAGGCCTAGTTTTTCATTAAAAATACTCTCCATCCATCTCACTGTCACCATCATTTTTCGGAGTAATTTATTAATATCCCTACCTTAGGTAACCATTTAAAATTAAATTTAAATTAAAACTCTCACTCCATTAGCTGGAATTTGAAACATTCTACATGACAGTATAATATTAGAGTGGCTATCCAATTTGGCATATTTTATCAGTAACCTCATTTCTCAGAATAGTAAACCGTTGTAAAAGATTATAGTGATATGGTCGACCGTTTTAAATTATGATTTCATGTCTGAAAAAATGCAGTAAAAATAAACTTAGAAATAAAGTTTCTCGCCGATCTGCAATGCAATATTTTCATAACTCTGAAGAAGGACCGAAAAATTTAATGGACATAATTTTTTTACCAATCGTCGGTACGCTGCAGGTTGCTTAGTTCTAAATCCTTAGTACTACCCCAATAAAATTATTTTGGTGAGATGAACCTACCCATGAAGTATAAAATTCCGAACGATTAGCGATCAAAGTCTCTGACTAGTAAACTATGAAGACAGTCACATTTACGATACTGAGTGCCAAGTTTGATACCAATTTTGGTGGTAACTGACTCTGTCATAGTTTAAACGTCATTTTCAAGTCGGGCAGATGACATGAGATCGAAATAATAATAATAATAATAATAATAATAATAATAATATTATTATTACTATTATTATTAGGTGCCAGATTGGTACTTTGTGAGATTTTGTGGAGGACGGGGAAATGTCTATCCGTCTGTCTGTCCGTGTGTCTGTACGCGCGATATCTATACGCTTTATCGGATTTTCATGAAATGTGGTATACGCATTTATAATGCCCATGGGAAGAAGCCTTTTGATATTGGACCAAATTGGTTGACCGGCACCGGAGTAATGCCCAATTTAGTGCCTATTTTATGGTAATATATTAGAAAGAATTAATCAAATATAAATCAGTTCTCATGGAAACAGATTGTTTTACAGTCATTATATACGGCTTTGGAAGTTGCAATACAGTTAGCTATGACAAATAGCACTACCCACATATTTCTTCACATATGCTTATCAAACTGGTCCGATTTAAGTTTATTTCGTTCATCAAGTTGAAATTAGTACTACATGAATGTTGTTATATACAGAAGGAATATTACTTTAAAATAATTAGGCCTACGTACATTAAGCGAAGTTCTTTGACACTGCATTTTTAAAATGTTGACATTTTAATAATTTCTTGTATCAGTGTATACGAGTATGAATTAAGGTTAAGTATAAAACTTTAGACCTTTATTCTTCCGCAAGCCCTGCCTAATGAATCGATCTGGAGGTTAACTCGGAGAGACAACGAAAATAACTTCTTTTCTGCATATCATATTTGCAATTGTCACTGATTAAACAACAGCATTCTGGAAATTTGTTATCATTTTACCTGATTTTATTATTTTATTTATTGTTATTATTGTTGTTAAATACTTTGGTTTAAAACATAATAAGTAATTCCATTACCTGACAGATCTAAATCTCGATTAGATTTTGGTAACATGAAATAATGAACATACTACATTTTCTCTTTTTACGGTACGAGGTATTGCACTTTATGAAGGTACTACGAGTAAAAGCGAAGCCGTTGTGCTATATTGCAGCTTGACCTAAAAGTCACTTCACAAATAAGTCGGTCAGGACTTCGAATAAGATAAGCGTGGTAATACGTGTAAATTGTTGTCCATCAACATTCAGCTCTTTTATCGTAGGCAATCCCACGAGAGTTGACGAGTTTACCGATAGATTCGCGACTGTGCAGGAGGAGCGAATTTATCTGATGCAACTCGTCAACTCCAGTTGGATTTATTAAGACTATTCCATGAATAAAATGTAACGCATTATATAAATAATAATTAATTTCGTGATTTGTTGTATAAAAACAAAACTAACAGTTGTGAGATCACGGTATACTGTGAATCAACCATATATGTATCGATTCGAGTTACCCTGGTATAATCAGCACTACCAATTGTGCATAGTTAACTTCATTCAGGTAAGCTAACAGCAAAACAGAATAAAAGCACACGAACTGGCTTGCATCGAATCGAAATAATTGTGTTCTTAATCAATGTACATTTCTATTATTTCAATATCCAAACAAGTTATGTTGCATGAAATAATCTTATTTCATGCCGCTTAGTGGCAGCAGTGACTATTAATCACTGCACACTAATACTCCCGTCTCCAGTAACGAGCAGCTGGTTTTACCGCGATAAAATGCCATCATCGCGATTTCTACAAGAATATTGTAAGATAAACGGCCGTGATTGGTCTATATCCGAGGAATTGCTAAACGTTATTGGTCAATATCAAACACGCGGCCTATGAGTGGGATAGTCATCATAAACTTAGTAAATTTTAATGGAGTGAAAACATAACAACTAGCATTTAGCCCCTAGTTTACAAACTTTGTTACCTTCTTATGGAAAATTCTTAAGTGAGCACAAGAGGTGTACCGTCGGACTTAGTTGGGGAAGAACAACAATAATGGCATTGTGCAGGAATGAAGCACTCTGGTGATGATGTAACCCCGCCACTCATAATTTCATTACGACAAGAATATTCCATTTTCTCGCGACAACTTCTCAAGCCGGGTGACACACAAGAAACTCGACCTATGCACCTCCATTCAAACTCCGACGACGCTAACTTACAAACTTCCTTCTTTTTTAAAAGATTTGATACAATATCACATTACTTAGAACCTTTCCGTTTCCAGTTTATAATTCTTATTCTTCAACTGCATTAAAGCAATTCCGTGTTCCTTCGCAGACTAAGGTAGTTAATACAATCCTGGTTTTGATGCTGCAAGAAATGTGAACCCTCTTGCATTATATAGGTAGAGTAGTAGGTCGGTAAATTCCAACATAGTTTTGCATTTTTGTAATTGAGTCCAGGTTAGGTACATGATGAACATTGTGACAATTTTATGAGAAAAATTACAATGTGATGTTAAACCCAAAAAATACTCTCTGATAGGCTATCATGAACACGTAGATGCATTGAACTTATCTACATAGTTGCATGGAATGAAATATGGATATTTATCATAGGCCCTAAGCATGTAAAAGGAGACAAAATGGGATGGAACATTTTTTGTCCTACATTCTCTATGAGCCATACAAAGCTATATCAAGCGTTTTATGAGGGAATAGTTTGAGTGTGGTAAGTCGTTCTTCCTCATTTCAAATTCTACATACCTATTTAAGGACTAGACTTTGAAAATCGAAAGTCCTTCATAAGTTAATTTGTGCGAACCAAAGAAGAAGCATGTTCTTCTAATGTTCTAATGTTCATAGCATGCTGTCGTTACCGGTCATTGGGCGACCGATCGCCGTGATCATTATTAGTTCTTGCCGCTAATTCCATCTCTCGTCGAAGATTCAAATAAGAACTTATCCAAATGAAAATAATAATATCATTATTTCACTCAACTTTCTTAACGTACGCGTTGGAGATGCTGCCCCCTCTGTTCGTTGCTAATCTGACAACTAGCTTAAAAGGCCCGACGTCGCACGGGTTTTGTATTTTGGCATTCGAAATTAACTTATGGAGGACTATCGATTTTCAAACTCTAGGTCCTTAAATAGGTATGTAGAACTTGAAATGAGGAAGAACGACATATCACACTCAGACTATTTCCTCATAAAACGCTTGAGATAGCTTTGTATGGCTCATAGAGAATGTAGGACTAAAAATGTTCCATCCTATTTTTTATCTTTTTTCATGCTTAGGGCCTATGATAAAAATCCATATTTCTCAACTAAAAATACAAAGCCTATAGCTATGAATAACGTATCAGTGGATAGAATTTTTTACCGATTTCAGATATAGCACAACTTACTCGTTTACACACTCTCAGGCTGAGACACTTGGATTAAGCCATCCCCGCAATACGACCTATTATTTTACATCAAAATGTGAAGTGAGGAAATGGCATTCCCTATGTCCAGGGCAGAGAGTTATGTGAATGCATCACATTGCGCAATATTTTAGAGGATTTTATTCTTCAACATTTATTTACACCAATGAATTCTACGATAGCTTCTCTAATTTGACAAAGTCTCATATCATTTGTTTGCAAAGCTACCTTTGAACACTACCAACAGTAGACTGTTGTCATGAGAACTGTACATGTAATTTGATTTGGACTTCATAATTATATGTAAAAAGGCATTAAGTATCCTAATAAAAAAAAATATTTTTGGCAATTAAATCAAATTTCTTCAAAATGCTTTCTCAGTGAGCACTTACATTATGAAACCAAGGTACTGTCAAAATTCCAAGTCTCTACCTATTATAGTTTAGGCTCTACATTATTCTCTGTCAGTTATTAAGTCAGTCAGTCAGTCATGGCAAAGCCTCTTATATATAGGCTACAGTTATAGAGAGATGAAATACAAACTTCTGCAACACTCTTTGAAGCTTTACTTGGAATTGTGAAATACTGAGTCTATGATTCATGGAACTCTAACCACACAACACACTCCTACTTGATTGCAATTTGAAGGGATTTCGTGTGCAGCGCGGGAATTCTTAGTATCCCTATCCTTTTATTTGGTTAGTGTAGCCTATACCGCCGCTTATTGAAAACTATGAATTAATATCACGAGGTTGTAATCTATTAACAGAAAAATATTCTTGTACTATTATTTCCAATACTTTACTTTGATTAGGTGTTCTCATTTATATTATCTCTCAATCAAAACAATATATTATTTGAGGCTTGCTTAAAGAGGGATGTACACCATAACCTACTGTGAATTACTATTTTTTAGAAATTAATTTCTCTAAATCTCGAAGTACAATAGGAATACAAATTGGCATACGTACTTTATGCACTATATTTACAACACTAAGAAAATTTAACATTTTTAAAAAACGGAACACATGTATATATTTTTAATTATTAAAGTTTGTGGGATTTTTGGGTCTACCGAACAGCGTTTATACGATGAATAATTCAGATATTAAAATTGTTATACAATGGTTTTAATATGTTTAAATAAACATGTAACATAAGCTACAGGTATTGCCCATGCAGGAGCATCTGTTGATTTAGCTATTTTCTCATTACATCTCGCCAGAGTCTCATCTATTTTAAGTGCAGTTAATTTCATGTTAGGACTTCAAAGATCTTAAGATAGGACTTTTTTGAAACTATTACCTAAAATTTGTCATTAAATTTGTGATGGAAATTATTAAATCATAAATTTAAAGCAGTACATACCACATGTAATAATTTAGTATTCGTTTTTCACATAAGGCAACTATACATGCATGCAAACTTCCAACAAAATACCTTAAATACCTTTTGAGTTATCATGTAAACCGTTTGCAAGAACTAAATTATCCATTTCAATGCCATGTCAGTCATATAGTGCAATCTTATAAAACCTAAAAATGGTTAAATATGACGTTAACAACTAAAAATGGCTAAAACTGCCTTGTAATTAAAATAAGATAAAATACTTAACAAACTAATAATATGCAATCTATCTATTTATTGTTGTTCTACTCAAATTTATCTTTAAATATCTGCCTACTTTTTTGTCATGCTCATTGTTACCAGTAGGGCTGCATTCTTTGTAAGATAACATAATTATAGCATTACATTTTGTAATTTGTACCCCATTGTCCGGGTAAAGGAAATCGTTAGTAAACCGGATCCCCGGTTTCTTTATAATCAAGTTAAAGGCATTCTTCAGAAGATTACACTTGCAATTTATTCACAGTGTTTGCTCCAGCAAGGTGGCAAAAATGAAGTTCATTGTTCTAAAAATTGATTAATAAAAAAATATATTTTTGTTGAGTGGTGGAGTTCGAAATGACAGGGGTTATACTAAAACTAAGCAAAAATTACCGGTAGTGCTATAGTTTTGTGGTTCAGAGACATGGAAATTTAAGGAAAAATATATTGAATTAATAGCCAATATATTTTCTATGTTTTATTGTAGACTACTTATTAAAGTGAAACTAAACAAATTATGTGAAAATGGTAGAAAACTAAATATATATATATATATATATATATATATTTTAATATGTTTAAAAAACTAAACCCCTAAAAATCCGGGTCCTACTCATCAGCTCACTATAGTGTTAGTAGTAATCCACGTTTCATAAAATGTGTGTTGCGGGGTAGTCTAAACAATCTATTACAGACGGTACGACGACACAAAGAAATACAACCTTGTATTTCAAGACTATTTGCCGAACATTTCATAAAAAAACCTAGTCACAAAACTCACATTACGTAGACTAAATTATAATTATATGCTTTTTATACAAGTAATTATAATAATGTGCATGAAAATGCCTAATATCGGAATACCGCAAGGCAGTGCTCACTGATTACATTTATTTTTAATTTGGGGTTGCGTTCACTTACTTGTTTTATTATTTCATTATAACAATTTTATTTTGTAACTTGTATTATGATCTGTAAATACTAACCAAAAAGCGTAGTTTAAGATATTATACGAAATACGCCACATTCACAAGCTTGGAACGCCTTATGGTCTAGGTTCTGAGGTTTTAACATGGTACACAAGGGAACAAGTAGTAGGTTAAACAAACCTGACCTATCGCAAACACGTGAACTGGTCAGCAGTCTGTAAGCTTTGTCCCTTCAGGAATTATTGAGACCATGAAATACTTGTTTGAACTTACGCTTCAGTCGTCTGTGGTTACCCAGCACAGTCAAAGCTAAAACGTTGTCTCGCTGACGGGATAAGATGATATTCAAACTGTGCCATTCTGTATAGCGCCTACGAGGTCCCTGTTATCTTTCCTTCATTGTTACTAACTCTTGGGTCAGTAAACAATAGCGTACACGTTCATCGTATTGGTACATCTGCTAGTGACGCTTTGCATGAGAAAGTTATATTGGTGTCAGTTTTCAGAAAGAATGCTCGGACATTTCTCGTAACTGATTTGAAAGTTCCTCCAAAGTTATGTTAAGTTAATAACTCCTTATTTGAATATAATTTGATACTACCTGCCTTAAAATATTGAAGTTAAAAATTAGTTTAAAGTTGAGTGCAAATTTATTAATATAGTCTAATGGATAGAAAAAGAACTAAGTATATGGTCATGAAACGTCAAAATAATGATCTAAGAAATATTAGAATAACCGATAAAGCATTCGAACAAGTGGAGAAATTAAAATGTCTGGGATCAATAATTACATATACAAATGAAATCAGGTAAACTGATATAACAAACTGCCAGATGGAGTTAATAGCCACATTTAAGAAACTGTTGAGTTTTAGACATGGTTTCTTGAGAAAGTTTGATAAGCATATGTGAAGGAATAAGGTATGTAGGATAACTAGAATATTAACTGAACGTATTTACAGCAAATTTCACACGTCAACAATAGGCCTATTCCTTTATTTTGTCAAAACATCTGACATTAACATTATGATATAGTTCAAAACATATTAACTAATATATAAAATTGATAGTGTGCATACATGTTTTTTGTATGTTTGTATGAATGTACATACGTATGTATGTATGTATGTATGTATTTATGTATGTATGTATGTATGTATGTATGTATGTATGTATGTATGTATGTATGTATGTATGTATGTAAGTTCCCTATACAAATCTATATGCTTTGACTAATTTTCACGAAATTTTGCACACATATCAAGCGTTTTCTGAGGGAATAGTTTGAGTGTCATAAATCTTTCTTCCTCATTTAATTTCTACATAGGCCTACCTATAAAAGGACAGAGTTTTAAAATCGAAAGTGCTTCATAAGTTAATTTAGAATTACATTTACAAAACCCGGGCGACGACGGGCCTTTTAAGCTAGTACAAGATAAAATTAAACATGGCAAATATGCATGAGTCAGTTCATTACGTGGTTTTGAAGTGTAATAATGGTAGGTGCAAGGGTTTTTCTCAGTTTCACTTTTTATTTGTTCTGTTATACGTGCATCTGTGCAATGTATATTGCGGCCCGTCTCTTTGTTTTATTTTACCTATTGTGTTCTTCTTTTAATGAACTATTTACTACGTACTTATTTATCATGAATAGAAAATATAATCCAGCATGGGTAACCGATAGTAAACAGTTGACATTAAAAGGCAGTGCATTATTTTGTAAACTGTGTAACAGTTTTTTTTTCAAGAAACATAATATAGTGAGTCATGAGAAGGCTAAGAAAAGAAAACAAGTGCTCCAAAAAGCTCGGTTTACAATATTAGTTTAGTCTATGTTTTGAGTTAAATTATTAATATAGGCAGGCATATATATACATAATATATATACTGTATTTATTAAAAGTGGCTACAAATGGCTTTTTTAAATTACGATAATGACTGGTTTTGTTAAAAGCATCTGGCAACCCTGGCTGTGAAAGGATTAACTTTTGTACATGGATAGATAGTTAATTGCTGATAGGAATTAAAAAGAGTCATTGGACACAACATTCCGTTACGTGTATGGTGTGTACTGCCCTCTATTGAGTCTATTTTAAATCTGGCACCATAAAATGTTATAATGAAGTTCATTAAAATGACAAATAAATTTACTACCTCCAATTAAGCTGTATTCTGTGTGCCACTAAGGGAGTTTCACATTTCTCCTGTGTTATAAATCAAGTCTGTCTTCTTATCTCATAAACGGTCACAGTCCGCCATCTAACATCAGATGCTCTAAAGACTCTTAGAGGAAGAAGATCTTTCGGCGGCAACTTGAAGAACAAGTTCCCACTAGGATTTGGCGTGGCTTGTCGGGGGTGGAAGGGGCGGCAAGGGAGGAAAATTCCTTATTATTGGACGAGTTGAGTGGAGGCGCGCGAGTCTTGTCTCCGCCAATCGCAAGTTCAAATATCCTGGGATTTCCCCCTCTTTTGTGAGTACGAAGACGCGCAGGTTTTATTCCCAAAAGTGCTAAGTTCCAAAAAAGTTGTGGAAATTGTTGCTACTTTTATTTAAAAAAATAATATTGTTTGATTTAATGATGAGAGGTGGTGGAGTGTGTGATGGACAGGGGCCAGTTAGGGACGCCCAGGGGAGCGGTGTGAACTGTCGCTCACGCGCGTGGTAGAGAACTCCGCGCATAAGCAGCGTAGCGCGTCGGATGGGATGGACGGACGGCGGAGTGTTAAAAACGTCTGAGTAGAGTTGGAAGCGCAGTTGCCGGCCTCGCGAGGTGCTGGTCAGGTCGTAGGCAGGCGTCGGAGCGCCACCATCGTCACCGTAATATTACGCGTAGACATGACAGAGCAGCCGGCCAGCGTGTGTATTTGTGCTTTCATGTGATGCAGTGCTCGGATTTAGCGTCCTTAACATACTTCATGCTCTGTAGATAATGTCAATGGCATCCTGCTATTTACTCGTAGTTTGTGGGGAGAAAAACCTGTATAAAAACAATGAATTCGTCTTGTATTAATATAGTAGTAATGTGTAGGATTAAATTAAAGTCTAGGGCTTATAGATAAAAATTTATCTAATAAAAAAAGACTTCCGAAAAATTATACCTTTACAAAAAAGACTCATTTACAAAATCAGACGATAATGTAAAGCTTTGAAGAAGTTATGTAATGACATACAACCGCAAGAGTAGAAACTGCAGATATATACTAAAATTATAAGAAAAGTTCTACCTAAAACTCTAAGTCAATATCACGCCATCTGCGGAAGTTGGTATGCCTTCTTCTTCCATGTGTCACCCAATTTGATTCCTGTTAGTCAACTCTCCACCGACTCCCTCGCCATCTGCGGGTTTTCCCAGTGAGAAACATCTTGTGCCGGACAACTTCTCCGCTGTAATGTGCTAGCCAAATTTCAAGAGAAAAAAATATTTTTCAACTCCCACTGCCTCTAGTTTCTGCATTCCATCGCACATTCGTCCATTGTCAGAAGAAGATGCCAGGTCCTACACAATGTTTGCTCTACGTTTTGATGGCCACCGTATTAGTTTATGGTGAGTAACCACTGAACAGCATATAAAGTTTACCAAGATATATAACTTTAAATGTATCATGAACTTAAACCAGTTCTTATTTATCTATATATATTGTACAATTAATATAATATTATAATGCAATTAATTTATTGAGAGATGTTTTGAAATATTGTGTTGGTCTGAAGTATTTCTTAGCCAATGAACACACATTAAAGAAAATCAAATAGGATCCTAATAGTCGCGTGCGATAGCTTCGTTTAATGCTGTTTATATAACTCAGCATTTAGGAGTTACCTTTTATTATGTTCCGTTATTTTGTACATTATTCTTTTGGCATTATCTGAGAAACGATGAAGTTAAGGAACATTATAATTATTATATAATATAACATGACTTCGATATTTTTATCTTAATTTTGAAAACCCAATAAGAATCCCAAGTACAGCTTGTAATATTATGTGAAGAAACTTTTCCTTAAAAGGGAGATTTTTCAATATCATGATGTTACTAAGAATTATGCAACTGACACCATTTAACCCAGTATTAAAATTATGCTTGTGTTTATAAATAATTCCATGAATCCTAAATATTTGGGATACAGTATTAACTTCAGATAACGTTATACGGACAGTTCTGTTTTATGGCGATGAAAAAATTTAACTATTAATCTTTCGCCCATTTTTTCAATTTATTTAAATTCTTATGGTGACATTTAACAAAAATATTTATAATAAGAATTTTGTCTTCATAAAATATTCTTCTGAAATACTATAAAGATCTTTGGTCCTCCATTCGCAAACTGTAAAGGGACATAGATAACATAGATAATAGTTTCAGCGCAAGAAGCGACCAACGAAAAGAAAGAAAAAAAACTCGCCCAAATTCACAATTTTAATAGTAATATTGTCCTATGTTACGTGATTAAGGTATGATATTACTGTTAGATTTATTGAATAAAATCTTAATCTTTAATACTATTGGCCTATATAATTAAGACTGGTTTTTATTTCTGATACTAAGAACGGCAATATTCGCAACCAGTCGTGTACCAAATATTAACGCCGAATGTGGGGGATAAGAAGAATCTGGTACACTATTATAATGTGTAAACGTTAGTAAACCTAAAATAAAGTATTCTAAAAAATAATTTTCTTAGAACAGAAGGCGAATGCTAATTGAGACAGATTAGTTCGATAAACTGTAGCTATCATTCGAGTAAAATCAGTAATGCACATTGGAAAATTGCAATACAGTTAATACGTCGAACTTACTGTAACGTAAATGCTGTCAAATTTATAGAAGAAAATGACATTAATACATGCATGATATATTCAATAGAGAGTTGAAATTTTGAGTGAAGGAAATCAGCCCAAAACAACGGAAATGTGCAAATGAACCATCGCATCAGTAGACCTACACCAAGGAAAGTAAATAATCATTCCTTAGCTTAAAGATAACAAACATGTTATTTATCACTTATAATTAAACCAATAATTTACAACAATACTATGAAAATTTTACGAAGATATGGGATGCCATAAACCCTTTGTTAAATAAAGTAAAGTATTACGTTTTATTTCTGACATATAAACTTATAATTCACTACATGCATAAGTAATCATTTTTACGTTCGTCTTCGGTCTTCATTAAGGACTAATCCTACTTATTATTTCACAAGTTTTTTTCATTTCTTTTTTAACTTTATAATCCTACTCTATTAAAATGTTGATGATCCCGATAACGAAAAATTCTATCTGGTTGCAAAAATATTCAGTTGCTATTCAGAATATTTATAATAATCTAATAATACATAGCTTACATTAACTTCAAAATAATTATTCAACCTGGATAAGGAAGTCAGTACGGCTTTGACAATCTGTTCCATCCCGGACCATGGTAATGGCGTTTAAGTTTGCGACAGTTTCATGTCTAAAGAATAGATTTTCAGACATGCAAAAGAACCAAAGAAAAAATTCCAACTCATCGATGAATTTCGAACAGTAACAGTTAGGAGCCTGATTTTAAAGTTTTCTTTTTTATTGACATTAACACTCAAATATAGCGGTGAGAAATACTACCGAAATTATCATGAAATGTTATTTAGTAATGAAAGTGTATTTTAGTTTCAATGTTGGAAGATAAACCATTGTTTATTACAGTAGGCCTATCTCTTTTGTATGTCTTGTTTTAATTTTTGAGACAATATATCAATTTTCATTTTAGCATAAGTTTCACAGTTTGTATCGCTTCGTCCATGTTGCATAATTCTTAGTTACATCATGATTTTTGAAGAATCTCCTTTTTAAGGAAAAGTTTCTTCACATAATATTACAAGAGGGGAATATTTTGTTAATAAACTAGCTATATGCAAACATAACTATGAACAAAATTCCATGGAATATGGAATCTGTTGAATACCGTATTTTAAAAAAATTACTATAATCTAAGTATCTATAACACGTCGGCTCTCACAGAGACAGCAAGAACGGAAGGATGCTACAAACAGAACGAAAAGGAAATATCAAAAGCTTACAATTACGATTTTAAATAATATTTTCGCACTCATTTCTCAATATTCGTTTTGAGTGGGAGGATTTCGCGCTTATTGATACATTTCTTGAAATCCTACAAATTTCGCCGCATTTCGTGGACAAGATTTGTTAGTAGTCATATTTTAAGCACATATAAAGCTAAATATTACTAAGGAAAGCTGTATTTATTTTGCATTTCGTGCTTATCGCTGTTACCAAAAAATTCGGTTCCTAGTTATGGTACCCAACCGTCATTCAAATAACTATTACAATTAAACTATTACTACTGCAAAAACTACTATTGAGCCACTGATCATATTACAAAAACGTATAATTAAAATATGCCTGAATAAACGAATTGATTATTCCACTAACCGGATATATAACGAATTTAAAGTATTAAATATTGAGCAAATATATAAACACACGATATTGAATTTCTACCATAAAAATTGAAAAAAATATCAAAAGCCTCCTCATGATTACACTACAAGACGTAATCAAATACCTACTCTAATTGAACCTAAATTTTTCACATCGGCAGGGCTATTACACAGCTCGAACTCTGGTCCACGTCTATACAATTCAATAATGAAACTTCAGCCTGAATTAGCCATGTACAAGAATTTAATTTTCAAATCCAGAATTAAAAAATTAATATAAGACACATTAATATTAACCACATTTCACACTTTCCCCTTTGTAATGATTTATATGCTCTTCCTTCCTTTTTCTGAAAAAAAAAAAATTTCATCAAGCTCCAAAATCTGCTGTACATATTGTGAGTACAGTAGTTTTGCACGAATTATTCAGATTTTTATTATTTTAAATACGTATTATTATTTAATAAAGTCCTGTCCCAATTTGCGCGTATTACCCTATTAAATAACCCAATTTATAACTCTAATAATCATATAACTTAACTTCCATTAGCTGTATTGTTAAAGATTTTATGTAATTATTCAGCTAGCAAATTTATTGGCCTAATAATGTTAATGATGATGATGATGATGAAGATGATAATAATAATACTAATCATAATATCTCAGATTAGCATGTAGATAAGAACTGGTTAAATCATAAGTTACTGGAACTAGCAGTGATGCAAGACTTTAAAGTTTAGACACACAATAGAATGGGCACTGAAAACGTAGAACTTTATATCAGAAAACTTTTCCGTTTAAGAACTGCTTGTCGTGTGACGTAACAGAATAAAAGAACTTATATAGTAACAGAAGCTCTAACTTAGTTAAGAAAATTAGTAGTAGTATAGTATGCTATAAAAAGAACAGTATGGCCTACACTCATCGACGATTATAAAATTAAGCCTACATGAGGATTTCTATTATAAACACTATTGAATCACTTGATTTAAACATAAAGTTATGACGGCTAATAAACTAAAAAATCGTAGATTATTTACCTCATGAATTAGTGACCATTTCGATGTAAAGAATGTAAAATTTCAATCCATCACGCTACTCTTACAATGGCACAAATAGTGATGTGTTTATTAATTTCTAATGTTTTAATTATTCATTATATGCTTAAAAATGTAAGTGTTCGCTGGAAAGCCACAATAAATATAGCTTGAGGTCAGAATTTTCTCAACTTCCTTGTTCATAATTTTATCAATAGCATCCTAACCTCTTGTTTATTACCTTGTATAAATAGTTTCTTGAAAATAGAATATTCCATTTTGGTTTTTATTTGATGAGAAGCAGCATATTGAACGAAAGCCATTTTTTACCGGTGTCTGTGACTTCTAATGTACACTATACAGTCTCCAGCTTCCTTTTTTAAGTTCCCTTGGTTCATGAAAGGATACTAGAGAATATTAGGCCTAAATGATAATTATTATACAAAAACTCAAATAAAAATGTTATTGACAGAGCCGCTAATCCTAGTTAATCGTATTGGGAATGAAACGAAAATATGATAAAAGTTAAATGCCTAATAATAACCGTACAATTCGCATCACAGCATATCTTTATTCTTTAAGAAGTATCAATTACCTTTCCTTAAGCAAGTTGTTCATCGTTGTTCAATGGATTAGAAAATGTTAAGAAACAAATTTTTTAAATTTGGGAAAGCTGCACGAAATCGTAGTCTGTTATTTGAATTACATTTGTCTGTAAAATGTTAGCTCTCTTGGATTTTGTGTTCTTCCCTGAATCATAACAATAATAAATCATTTTTGTTGATTCATTATCTATATTTTTAAAATTCGTAGATTTTCTTTTAACTGACGAATTTTAAAACTTTTCTATAAACCGTATTACGTGTACAGGTACATTTTGCTTGTATTTAAATCTCTCCTACATTGAAATTTGTATTTAAATTGTTTATAATTTTAAAATGTGTTTTACATTACAGAATATATAATAATATATATATACATGTATATATATATATATATATATATAAAATGTATATAGTTCTTTACACGAAGAGAATAACGTGGATATTCTGAATACGTGTGATTATTTGCAGTTGGAATACACATGGAAGTTATTGTTTTTGTAATATATAAGTACTAAATTGTATTTTTAATATTGCAAAAGCAGCTAATTGAGGTACTTCTTCTCTAGTCCGAGATCGCGACGAGTGGGTTATCTATCCCTTGTACAAACACTGCTGCTTCCGAGGACATAATGTGTTAATCTCCTTACTTCGAACTCAACTCGTCTCTATTTTTCTGTTGTTGCTCTTAGATACTTATTTTACAAGTCACTTTTTTTTTATTAGATGAATTTTATTATTATTTTTTGGATCTAAAATTTTAAGCAATTCCCAACGTTTGGATAACTTGCATTCTCATTTTAGATACCCAGCTTTCCAATTATTATAAAAACCTGCGTATTATCAGAAGATTAATCATTGATTTCATGTAATTACGAGCCTTATGTGACGAATTCACTATTATCAGAAACTACAGACGTCTTATTACTTTCACGATTATGTTTCTCTATTTAATTTAGAAAGCTATTTATTATTTTATTATATTATTGCGTTTATATTAGTATTATAAATTTATTCAAGATACAGTAAAGAAGCTCGATAACCAAGTTAGGTATATATCTCTATCACAGACACTTGGAAGGCATTATGATAAGGCACGAAACAGTTACTGTACGGTGTCAAACTTTTTCTTTTTCTCATATGAATAATGTAGCTTTAATAGTTAAGGTATCATGTTACATAATATAATTTAATACAAATATTTATACTATACTTAAGCTACTTTAGTTTTGATTCTTCACCCAAAAATGTAGATTATGCTGATGTTAGATTTCTACACAATATTTACCCTACACATTTCTGTAAAACATAACGACACGATATGAACATGTTTATCGTAATTATAGAACATAACAGGGGAGACCTTCTTAACTGTGATATTTAATCGTAAGTGATAATGAAAGCTCTTTACGGAGTAAAGTAACTGTATTTGTAATTTTTTTCACGGAAGTACGTCAAGTAAGCCAATTATTGTTAGTGCCTAAGGTGATTCTGTGGAGCAGAAGTGGCTCAAAGAAACAAAGCTATCTCAATATGCACTGTTATTCATTTTACGCACCAAAAAATAAGTGCAATTGACAATCGAAGATGCATACGGATATAAGATCGTTGTTTTATAACCTTTCTATTTGGAAGCATTTATTAATAATTGTGAATTTATAGTGAACTGTAGTAAATTGTTTGTTGTATTTAAAAATATATAAGCTCCTGATCTATTTTTAGATCTTATATCTCCATACTCGTTCCCAAAAATATTACGTTTTAAAAAATTTGTATCATAAATAACTATTATGCGCGATAAAAAGATACACAGCGTTAGATACAATTTCCGTATTAGCTTTGTACGCTATCACAACTCAGGTCTGAATAACCAAGAACAGCGCTGAAAGATTCAATATCCGGAAACAACCAGGGAAACTTGAGCTGTCTTTCCGTCATCAACTGGTTTATAGCGCTACTAGCTTAAAAGACCCGGCGTCGCCCGGGTTTTGTATTTTGTAATTGGAAATTAACTTATGAAGGATTTTCAATTTTAAATTCTAGGCATTTAGGCATTATAGGCATTTATAATTTGAAATAGGAAGAACGACTTGTTACACTCAAACTATTCCCTCAGAAAACGCTTGATATAGTTTTTTATGGCTCATAGAGGATCTAGAATTTTGCATCCCATCGCTTGTACAGTGCACAGCAAGCCTGGTAGAGGTTTAAATAAGAAGAAACAGAAATTCCTGTAACATAAAATTGTAATATCGAGGCGGGAAATTTCCCACTCTTATGTTACCATAAAGCCGTTTTGGGGATGAAATTAAACAGAATGCATTATCACTTTCATACTTTTCTCTCCAAAAACCTGCGATATAATATAATAATATACACATTACCATACCTCGTTTTGTTTTCTCTATGTCCAGGGTAGAGAAAGTTATGTGATTCCATTATTTTAGTGGATTTCATTCTGTAATATTTATTTATAACATGAATTATTTTGATAACTTCTCTTATTTGTCAAAAGTGCATTTCATTTGTTTTTTCCAAGCCCATCTGATACCATTTGGCAACAATATATTCTGTGATTTGGAATTGAAAATTCTATGTAAAAAGGGATTAAGTATTTTCAAAAACATTTAATTTTTGGCATTTAGAATCAGAATTTTTCAAAATCCTTTCTTAGTGAGCACCTACATTATGAAACGAAGGTACTGTCAAAATTCCAAGTCTCTACCTGTTATAGTTTAGGCTGTACGTTGATTCCTGTCATTCAGTCAGTCAGTCAGTCAGTCAGTCATTCATTCAGTCAGTCAGTCAGTCAGGACAAAGCCTTTTATATATATAGAGATTACCTTACTGTGCATTCCCTCTATAGATGTATTTCTTAATTAATCTTTTATAAAGTTTTCATTTATTTTTATTTATTTATTTTATATTAGAACAGAGGGAAAATGCCACTAATACTGTAACATTTTACAGATAAAAATAAAACAAATTTAAATTTAATAATACAACTATAGGTACACCCGATAATTACTAGAGGTAGCAAAAGGAAATAATACACAATAGGGGAAAAAATCCATCCACACAAAGATTTTCTGGTTTAGGGTTATTGCCACCTCAGGATTATGAAACAGTCCTTTGCGTTGACGTTAAGTAATATATTGTTATGCACTGCTATCGGCAATTCCCTTTTCTTCAAAATTATTAAATTGCTAATTATTTTGTCACAAAACAACATTTCTCTTGCCTCTGTTTAGGTTTTAACGGAAGAGCTCTAGGGTTATTATCACCGAAAATAAATTTACAGCGCTTTGAATTAAAACTTTTAAATTATTATTATTATTATTATTATTATTATTATTATTATTATTATTATTATTATTAATGTTAATTAGCACGCGTGTCATTCATAGTATTTTGCCTAACTGAAAATGCAGATGAATAAAAATCAATCTCAGAGATTTTAAACTTCTACGTAGATTCTATGTTGTGTACGGGTAGTATGTAGTTACTTCGTTTACCAAACACTGAAGAAAGTAGTCAGAAAAAATATAATTGAACTGTAGGGAGTGCTTTTCACTCACGTTCACCACTCATACAACCTTTCTTCCAGTGACTATTCCATAACGCATGGAATATTTATCTTTATTAGTAAATATTTAAGCAACTAGTTTATAAGTTATACATCAGGATTTCAATTTTGTTCTTCCCACTTTGTATTCTTTTTTGTTCTTTCTTTTTTTTCTGGGTATTGATTTTAAGTTAGAATTATGTTTTGTTTTCTGTACTTGTATTTAATTGTCTAAACTGAACAGAACATGAACACAAGAACTTGCTCATTCGGATAATCTTTTGATTTATTGATAATTAATATTAACAATAAAAGTTAAGTTATTAAACATGCATTTTTGCCATTTTCACATATAACGGATATTACTAAAATTAATGTACGTGCAAATGAAGTATGTATTGAGAGTACAAATTGAGTGAGCATTTTTACTTTTTTCGCGATTATTTAGCTAATTATTTTAATTTTACACTTCCAGTAAGGTATAATGTATTAAAATGATGAAATTGTAAAGGTAAGACTACCTTATTGTAATGAGAAAGGTAATATTCAAGAATGAATTTATTATAATCTGTCTTATTTGAAATATCAATATCCAGTCGTGGATTAGAAAATTAATTTATTACATACAAATTCATGGTTTTTAAAACATACAGTAGGCTTATATACAGAATTAATACAGGCCTACTATTTAAAGCGAAGTCTATTACGATTATTTTCCTGAGTATAGGCATCCCACCCCACCATAATCATGCTTGGTTGTTGTTTATTATTCGTACTAATCGATGCGAGCATGGATAGAACATTCTACAAGAATCAGGCTTCCTATCCCCAAGTTCGCGGGTTCAATCTCTGTGACAATAAAAAAGAGTTACTGAAAAAGGAACAAAGAAAAGGTCTGCATTGGTTTCATTCCTACGAACGTACTCGCATTCCTCGGAGGTCGGATAGTCTCCTAAGGAACAATAAAAATTAAATTTACTACATTCCTACATTCCTGAAGGGACTAGGCCTACCACCCTACCGCTGCATCATCTACCATAGGCAGATGGCAGGATTGGAGTCATGTATTCATCATGCTGACATCCTCTGCCGTTAATGGTGGTTTTCTTGACCGGAGCCACTACTTCTCTATCAAGTAGCTCCTCATTTTGTATCACGAAGCTGAGTGCACCCCGTTCCAGGCCTTCCTACCTCAGAAAAATCCGAGGAGGTACCGGGGATTGAAGGGCCTGCGGACCTGTTGCCAGAGACACTAAACACAAGACCACGCAATTAAGGACCCGATAAAATGTGTGAATTAGTGACTGCGGACAAAAAGTCAGTAACGGTCAATGGTGGAGTGACACTATCCCGTCATCTCTATTGTCTATGAATTAAGTGAAAGTTTAAGATAACGCAAAGATTAAATTTTAAATGTTAACGTTCCATTGATATAATGCCGTGGAATTTAGTTTTCTAAACAGGCAATGTAACTTCTGAGAACATATTTTGAGTGAAAGAGGCGGTGTCTTCTATTTTCTCGTATTTAGAGTTATAAGCATTAGTTGTTATCTGTTATTTTTTCACATTTTCTACATAGCTGATGGCATTATAATTACTTGGATTAGTTTCAAATACTCATTGGTATGTTTCAACATTTCATATCACAATGAAACCAATTATATTATTTGTTATAGGTACCAGATCTGCTTATATTTACCACCTGTTCCAATGAATACGTTGATTAGAGAAGTATCTGCAGAATCTAACTATAATCATCTGCTTGTAGTTTGTTAGTTATGTATATGTTACCGGCAATGTATTCTATAGAATGCCTAGGTGATGTATAGAATGCCTAAAATCGAACGTCAAAGTATGAAATGATTGATATTTTATACATTGCCTAGGCTTGTATACTTTACAGGATTGTCTGCCGGCAAAGTATAAAATACGCCTAATACGACATTAAATACGAAAATTATGCATATTAAAATCCAGTTTTATTAGCAAAGTTCTTTATTTTCATGAAGCTGTTAGTCACATAAGTAGTATTATATTACTTTTGTATACTTACATTTTTATAATAAAAATAAGTTATTTATAGGCTAATGTGTAACAATATTTTGTTCGCATTCTTCTTTAAGTCGTGAAATGTATGTACAAGATCAAATTGCCAAAATGTAAAGTTTTTATGTGTGAAGAAGATAAGTGAGTACTTACTGTAACAAGTACTTCAATCTCAGTTCTGCTTTCGTTGTTTTCCGGTAAAAATATCCTGTCCTTTATTTCGTAGTTTTGTTCTTTCAGTTTCAAATGAGTATTAATTAATAAAGGTTCTTACCTTATGCACTTTTAACACTTTGCGTAAATGGTACTAGTCATTCTGTATAATGCCTAGGAATTGTATAGAATGCCTAGGAAAAGTATGTAACATTTTCACAAAAATCTTATATTTCATAGTTTGCCTAAAACCATCAAGCATTGTATACATTACCTAGGCATTCTATAGAATACCGGGATTTCACACAATGCCGGTAACATATATATTACGACGTTTGGGTATTGCTTTCTAAGCCTTTTATGCTGACCTTTCCTCAGTAATTGCAATTTTGTCCCGCAGGAATAGGCAATAGGCAAAATCTGTAACCATCTTTCATATCAGTCAATATCCAATTCTGTCATATTATACACACATTAGGGGAAGATTCCTCCATTAATAAAATGTTAAAGGAAATGAAAAGTTTGATAGTTGCTGCTTTTAACAATTTAACAAATGACTCTCAAATAGAATTTTAGAATGTTTTAATGGATTTTATTTAAAAGCTCTATTCACTAAAAAAAGATGTCCTGAAAATACTGGCATAAGTATTATCATGTCTAGCCCCAACTAGTCTATTAAATTTATTAAGCTGTATGGCGAGGGGATATTAAATTAATATTTTTATGTATGATTTCACTTAATAAAAATAGGTGGTACAGTTTTGTAACTATCATAGAGACGCGTTTTATGCATTAGAATTCTTCATGTAGTGTGTCAGACCATTGCATGTAACTGTTGATATATATCCGTCACAGTATTAAACAGCTTTCACTCATTTTTCCATGTAAATTGTTTACCTGCTGCATTACTTAACATTATTAATTCATTCTATTACCTTTTTGAATGTTGTACTCTGTCAGTAGGATGGATGTGTTGTTTCTATGAGTGCATGATTGAACAGACTTTTATAGATAGTTCAAAAATAGATATTTGGAATTCGGTATGATATAATTTGTGAAATTAGGCACAGAGGTTCGCATCACTCGTTCTTACTGTAATTTTATGAAACTTCACAGCACTACAACATTGACGAATTAATCAGTGATAAAGCAACCTAGAAGGGGGGATCAAAAAGTAACACACAATAATTATATGGTAGTTTTGTAAAATCCGCCTATAGACTATACCACTAAATATAGTTAGTGGTATATAGGCGGATTTTACAAAACTACCATATATTCAACTATACCACAGGAAAAATGAAACTAATTAATTAAACACAATAATTATTTTTACAGAAAATTGAATAGGTACAATAACAAACAAATGCACAAACTAAGGGACATCTTTGGCTACTTTTCTACATAGTCGCCAAGTTTCTCAACACATTTCTCCCATCGTAATAACAGTTTCAAAATACCCCGTTCATAGAAGTCCGTTCGGTTGGAGTATAACCATCTGCGGACTGCTATTTTCAATTTTGCATCTGCCCAAAACGTTTACCGTTTCTTCACAGGCTCACACGAATGATAAAACTAGTTCATTTTTATGAGTGAGCAATATTCGAAGATATCAAATTCTTTTTAAAAGTCTAAATTATAAGTCCTCATAACAATTCTCCGACAACTTTTGTCTTATTTCACTTATTTCTGTCTAAATTTAAATTTTTGAGTTATCAGTGCATTAATCATTTCTGAAACACCTGATATTCTTCTTCCTGAAATTTCCAAATCACTTGCATATGTGAGAACCTGGCTACTGTTATTATGCAGCGTTTCTTCCATTTGCATCCCCGATTTTCTAGTAGCTATTTCAAAAGCTACGATGTTTAAGTCCTTGATCAATTTCAAATTCTTTGTATGAGTGTTTGCTAATCTTTACATCATAAATGACCTGCACAGTGCACATACTAATTTACTGTAACTAATTTCTTGGGGAATCCTAGGTGTTGCATATTATACCACAGTTCCTCCTTCCAGACACTGTCATATGCTTTCTTAAAATTCACAAAAGAGATGGTTGTGTTGTGATATTTTTTTTCTCAGCACTTGTCTCTTATGTACACTTGACACGTAGTTGATTGACCACCAGGGAATCTAACCTGATAGTCCCTATGATTTCAGCAGTCGATAGTAAAGAATATTATATGATGTTTGGTATGTTGAACATACCAAAGTAATTACCCTTTTACATTGCATTATTTCACCATGTTTATGAACTGGGCCCATAAGACCAATCTTCCATTCATCTGGGATTTCCTCTTCTTCCCAAATTTTTAATAGTAGTCCGTGAATAACTTCTTTCAACTCCTTTTCTCCAGCCTTGATTAAATTTTAAAAATGTAATGTCAGTGTTAATAAATAGAATGTTTCAATAATTTTGCAGTTAAATTAATTTATTCACTTGCATGGGCGGAGCGTCACTCTGCAGCTGATAAAGTCTCCTTTAAAAACCCGATGTGGCTATCACGAACGACGGGATCAGACTGCGGCGAATATGCGCTGGAAAGACAAAGTGCGTCTAGTATAAATATAAATATATGTTCCTAGGACAGGGCCTATCTGTATCCAAAACTACTTAAAAATAGTGTATATTACCCCTGACCTCTTTTAATAAGGGAAAATTTCCTTCAGATACCTTAACTAATGGTACAATTCTAGAAATAAAATGTTGTAAACTTCGTAAATAGTATTTTACAAAAATAACAATGCTCTTTGAGGATGATATGTGTGAAATAATAATTTACTATGATTCATTGTGTTGCGGTATTAACTAAATATATGTTTCCGAAGGTATTTTACATTTGTTTACCTGTCATAAATGAGCTAAAACATAGATACGATAAGCTTTATTCCACAGCGATTTTCTCGTCACTTCCGATACATTTCGACGTACGAGTGGAAGAATTGAACATTTACAGTACGCAAGTAAGTTAGCATTCATTGAAGACCAACCAATCGGCGGTTGTGTTAGAACCGCTGGAGATAATACCCATGCGGATTGTCGAAACTCATGAATAAAATATACGCACAGCAGGTGAGTGAGTGATGTCTAGGCACTATCTGGTTTAAACATTTCCTCTTCACTTTCGCTTCATCATTTAAAATCATTCATAATAACTCGTCTGAATGGAGTGATGCCGTTTAACATTTTATTGAACTATTATCACTACTGGGATACACCGTAGCGTAGTGGTTGAGGCGCTGCGCTACAAACCGGAAGGTCGTGGGTTCGATCCCCGATGAGGTCGTTGGAGTTTTTCAATTGGCCTAATCCTTCTGGTGTCACTGTGGCCCTGGGGTCGACTCAGCCTCTAACAGAAATGAGTACCAGGAGTAATCCTGTGGGTAAAGGCGGCCGGTGCGTAAGGCTGACAACCCTACCACCTTCATGTGCCGATGTCTAAAAATCTGGGAGCTTCACCTCCTGTAACCCGCTGGGCCTCCATGGCCTGTAATAGGGAACACTTTACTTTTTTACTTTACTTATTATCGCTACTACCGTATCATATAATCATGATGTCATAACATTATCGTAACTATAATAACAATAAACAGTTGTGTGTTATAGCTATTTAACAACAGTTGTGTACTGCTACTAGGTCTATGATCATCACCGATTGCAGAAATAAGATCTATAAATCTATAGGCGTGGGACTGACTCTTATATGCACACAAAATGTCATCGGCCTTTACCAGGATCAAACCGGCGAACAAGAGAGCAGAAAGACAATAGTAATAATAATAAATAATAATAATAATCTTGATTATTATTATTCTCGGTATGTTATTTCTTCATTTAGATTTTTTCACGATTAACTTATTTACATAAAATTATACAATAAATTACAGGTCTAGAGATAGGTTTATAAAAATGTTATTCTAGTCGTAGTAAAACCGATTCATATTAGCCTACGTTTTTTAAAGATTATTTAGCATTTCAGTGAATTTGATTCGTCTATTATTGTTCACGATGTATAATAAACGACAATATTACGAAAATGCAATAATAATCGAAATGTATTACTTCAGTTCTTTGAAAGTTAGTTACTGCATTATTAAAATACAAACACTTTATTGTACAATTAAAATTCTACTATCCCCGAAACAGTACTGTAAATTTATAACCGCTTCTCCGTTTCATCACATTATAGCGCCGAACATATTTGATAAAAAATTTGTTCCAGACAATGAACTTAACTTTTACGAATATGCTCAATAGCAACAAGAGTTTCGGTAATGATAATAATAAGTTGAATATTAAAATTAAATACAATGCTGATTATAGACAATAATTCTGGAAGATTGTATACCCCGAAAATCGTCGAAGCTCTTTATTACTTCTAGTTCAGTCAGTTAAGGAGGAGTAATCCTAAATGCATAGTGGAACTTACATTTAAATAATTAATGTTCCGACCTAATTAGCAATATGACATAATTTGTATAGAATAGTGGAGCGCCATGTTTCATTAAGTTACATTAATATAAATTCAACCTTTAGATCAAGTTCACCTCCCCGTACATTTATGACGAAACCAAATTAAGTCCTTTAATTATACCTAAACGCATTACATCTGGAGGACTAAAACACAGCTCTAGTTTTAGATCAAGATTATGCTATTTAATTTATAGAAATTGACTAATCCTAAATCAACTAATTTGAACAATTACAGAGTTAGGAAAATAATTAAGTTTATAAAAAATTATTTTTCATGTATCTTTTTGGTTTTAAAATTTCATTCCTATTATTACTGTAAATATAATTTATTAAATTTTATTTCATGTATTTTTATCTTTATTTAATGCATTTATTTAATCCATTTAAGAACTGATTCAAACTACGAACATGTACCGGTACTCATTCGGGTGGTGCCTTAATGAAAAAATAATGATAATGTGGAAAAATTGTAAACAAATCTGTCATTTATTCAAGACACTAAACCAACCATAAAACAAACTTTGCTACTCTGCTTTACAGCCAGGCATTTGTACATAAATTACATATGGCTGAGCGTATAGCCACACTCTTGTGGCAGAAGAGTGATTGCAGAATTAGATTCTTGTTTGATTTTGCAGTGTAGTGTGTAAATTACTGAACATCGATAAAGTTAATATGTAATGATAATTAATAATACCAACAGGATAACCACATCGGCCCAATAACAAACTTAAACGGGAATTATCTTGCCATAATATACACTTGAAAACTAAAAATCATGAGTCGATAATACGAGGGTCGTTCCAAAAGTAAGGCCTCCTATTTTTTACATGGAAACTACAGGATATACTTAAATCACAACAGCACAGGTAAATAGAACAATATTTCAGCTACAGACTGTCATTTTTCCACATAGTCACCACCATTCGTTATGCACTTTTGCCAACGATGAACCAGAGCCTGCATCATCAGCAGAGAGCCAACAGAGTGCCAACTCCAGAAACACCACCTGCGAAACGGCCGTCCAGAAGTTTACCAAGGTAAATAAAGTGCGTTAAGGAAAGTGTTTTTATTCAACTATTTAATACACAACGCTAAAGTCGGACACAAGAATGAATAATCTTCACATTTAGAAGCTTAGGTATGTACTGTGGAGATTCAGAAAGAATGTAGAGAAATTTAGGAATCAATCCGAGAATTATGTGCAAAAATCTGTTCTACTTCAGACATGCAACAGTTCTTAGGTACTTTCAGGTATGTTATAATTGCTTTGGAGAGGTTGAATTTTCAGAATAATGGCGATCCTAAAACATAATATTGCATATTATATGGATGCGATTGATAAAGTAAGCACCATATCATACATAGACCTGTCATAGGCCTAAGTAGAGTCCATCCATACACGGGACTTCAGATAAACGCATACCGAAATGCGTCCTCATCTAAATATAGCACACAGGTATACTGAGAACAGCTAATAAGCAAGTAGGTTTCTTTCTACTGACCCCATAATTTATACACAAATATATTTTGCATTGATAATTAGCTTATGATAGAAGAGAGGTTCCATCTGGCGCTGTGAAGTGAATTCTGGCTTAGCTCAGTTGGTCACGGATAGTCAAAGGTCCTGGGTGCAAATCCCAGTGTCAGAGGAACGTTTCTCCTATAATATTATCATGTAATGTCCAACAAAGACAATAATCCGTGGTAAATTAATGTATATACATCCGTCTTGAATGTTAACTGTACAATAACAGTGGAAGCCCGGTCACAAAAATCACTAACTAGTCTGCCTCACAATATTGCATAGGCCTGTGAAATAACTTGTCTGTCAGTGAGGTAGACCATTAAGGGCAATCACTCATAGGAGAAAGATTCCATCTGGTGCTGTGTAGTGATCTCTGGCTTAGCTCAGTTGGTAGAGCAGAGGCACGGATATCCTAAGGTCCTGGGTTCAAATCCCAGTGTCAGAGGAATTTTTCTCCTATAATATTATCATATTTTCCAACAGAGTCAATAATCTGTGGTTCATGAATGTGTTATGATGGTTCGGTACGTGATATCATCTATATATATAATCTATATATATAAAAATGTGTGTGTGTGTGTGTGTCCTTTATGCATTACTACACCATTCATCCGATCGCCATGAAACTTTGGGAAGTTGTCGGGTACATTCCCGGGAAGGTTTCTGTTACACTAGATTTTTAATTTTAGCCTTCGTTCGCGAGTTATGAGTGAAAAACTGCAAGAAAACGTGCATTTTTTACGCTTTCGAAGCATCAGTTATTCATTTCAGTTGTCAAATCAATTGCAGAAGGCTCTGTCTATTTTTGTCATACTTTGGAAACAATAGCATCGCGATCGCTTTGGAAGGCAATGGATATCTCATGTTATTATAAACGCCAGAGAAGTTAATGATAAGGTGATGATAAGGTACCGGTAATATTAAATATTTATTTAACGTGGAATATGCTTCTTATGAAAGATGGTTTACAGAAAATTCCGGGGAAGTTGCTTAGTTCGGGGTCCAGGCTACAACATTTCTATATGTAATCATAAGTAATATCTCTTATGTAGGGTCGTTAAATCTGCCTGAAATGTAACGGAATTATAAGTCTGGACAAATGAATATAGAAACTATGGCCTCAGTAGGCTTATTCCATCTATATAAATAAAAACGAATATATGTCTGTCTGTCAAATACATTACGCACATTTTTTTCATCGTGAGTTGACTCGATTTCAATTCTCATAATCTTCTGAGATTGCAGCAACGCTCGACGGGTAATCTATATAGATCTTCTACATAGCCTACATAAAAATGAATGTATGTGTGTCTGTCCTTTATGCATTACTATGCCATTCATCCGATCACCATGAAACTTTGGGAAGTTGTTGAATACATTCCCGCAAAGGCATGCTACATTTTTAATTTTAGCTTTCGTTCGCGAGTTATGAGTGAAAACGGGATTGAGACGTACATTTCTTGCGCTTTCGAAACATCAGTTTTCAGTTGTCAAATCAATTGCAGATGACTTTGCCTACTTTCGTCATACCTTGGAAATAAAAGCATCGCGATCGTTCGAATTTTGTAAGCCCACCATGGCCGAATCATTTGTTTATAATGTCAAGGCACGCAGACAGATTAAATTTTCACCCTAGACGGAAGAAGAATGGACAAACATTATGCAGGGTTTTTTTTAGGCCAGGGAACTCTAGTCTGAGGTTATTTTTCCCATGCTGCGCTTTCTAATCGTGGAATTAACTTCAAAGCCGGATTTACAGTTGTTTCATTAATTAGGCCTATCAATCGTTTAATTTAGACCTATGAATGTTTAGTGTGCAAAGTGTTAGTAAATATAATAGTTTAATTATTTTGCTCTTAATTTATAATCTTCCTATTAATTATTGTGGGCGAAGCCGCGGGGATCTGCTATAAGCTATAATAAGCTGTAGCTTATCTAGCGTTTTCTGAGGAAATAGTTTGTGTGTGATAAGTCGTTCTTCCCCATTTAAAATTCTAAATACCTATATAAAGACCTTAAAGACCTCGAGTTTGAAAATCGAAAGTCCTTCATAAGTTATTTTCGCATTTACAAAATACAAAACCCGAGCGACGCCGGGCCTTTTAAGCTAGTATATAAAAATGAATGTATGTGTGTGTGTGTGTGTGTGTCCTTTATGCATTACTACACCATTCATCCGATCGCCATGAAACTTTGGGAAGTTGTTGGGTACATTCCCGGGAAGGTTTCTGTCACACTACATTTTTAATTTTAGCCTTCGTTCGCGAGTTATGAGTGAAAAACGGCAAGAAAACGTGCATTTTTTACGCTTTCGAAGCATCAGTTATTCATTTCAGTTGTCAAATCAATTGCAGAAGGCTTTGTCTATTTTTGTCATACTTTGGAAACAATAGCATCGCGATCGCTTTGGAAGGCAATGGATTTCTCATGTTATTATAAACGCCAGAGAAGTTAATGATAAGGTGATGTTAAGGTACCGGTAATATTAAATATTTATTTAACATGGAATATGCTTCTTATGAAAGATGGTTTACAGAAAATTCCGGGGAAGTTGCTTAGTTCGGGGTCCAGGCTACAACATTTCTATATATAATCATAAGTAAAATCTCTTATGTAGGGTATTAAATCTGCCTGAAATGTAACGGAATTATAAGTCTGGACAAATGAATATAGAAACTATGGCCTCAGTAGGCTTATTCCATCTATATAAATAAAAACGAATATATGTCTGTCTGTCAAATACATTTACACACATTTTTTTCATCGTGAGTTTAATCGATTTCAATTCTCATAATCTTCTGAGATTGCAGCAACGCTCGACGGGTAATCTATATAGATCTTCTATATAGCCTACATAAAAATGAATGTATGTGTGTCTGTCCTTTATGCATTACTATGCCATTCATCCGATCACCATGAAACTTTGGGAAGTTGTTGAATACATTCCCGCAAAGGCATGCTACATTTTTAATTTTAGCTTTCGTTCGCGAGTTATGAGGGAAAACGGGATTGAGACGTACATTTCTTGCGCTTTCGAAACATCAGTTTTCAGTTGTCAAATCAATTGCAGATGACTTTGCCTACTTTCGTCATACCTTGGAAATAAAAGCATCGCGATCGCTCGAATTTTGTAAGCCCACCATGGCCGAATCATTTGTTTATAATGTCAAGGCACGCAGACAGATGAAATTTTCACCCTAGACGGAAGAAGAATATTGAATATAGCCCTAAATGGACAAACATTATGCAGGGTTTTTTTAGGCCAGGGAACTCTAGTCTGAGGTTATTTTTCCCATGCTGCGCTTTCTAATCGTGGAATTCACTTCAAAGCCGGATTTACAGTTGTTTCATTAATTAGGCCTATCAATGGTTTAATTTAGACCTATGAATGTTTCGTGTGCAAGGTGTTATTAAATATTATAGTTTAATTATTTTGCTCTTAATTTATAATCTTCCTATTAATTATTGTGGGCGAAGCCGCGGGGATCTGCTATAAGCTATAATAAGCTGTAGCTTATCTAGCGTTTTCTGAGGAAATAGTTTGTGTGTGATAAGTCGTTCTTCCCCATTTAAAATTCTAAATACCTATATAAAGACCTTAAAGACCTCGAGTTTGAAAATCGAAAGTCCTTCATAAGTTATTTTCGCATTTACAAAATACAAAACCCGAGCGACGCCGGGCCTTTTAAGCTAGTATATAAAAATGAATGTATGTGTGTGTGTGTGTGTGTCCTTTATGCATTACTACACCATTCATCCGATCGCCATGAAGCTTTGGGAAGTTGTTCGGTACATTCCCGGGAAGGTTTCTGTCATACTACATTTTTAATTTTAGCCTTCGTTCGAGAGTTATGAGTGAAAACCTGTATTTTTTGCGTTTTCGAAACATCAGTTCTCAGTAATACAAATCAATTACAGTAGGCTTTGGCTATTTTTTTCATAAAACCATCACGATCGCTTGAATGTTGTAGCTCACGCTGGTCGACTCATTTGTTTATCATGTCAAGGCACGCAGATATATGAAATTTTCAACCAACACCGAAGAGGATTATTTTTCTATTATTATTATTATTATAAGAGGGATAATCAATATAGGCCTAAATATGGTCAAACCTTGTTCGATTTGGACGAAACTCACTATACAGGGGTTTTCTGGGCCAAGTACCTCGAATCTGAGGTCGCTTTTACCAGGCGACGCTATCTAATCGTGGTATGTAATTCACGTGATTTAGGTGCTAATAAATATAATGATTTAACTACTATGCTCTTAATTTTTAATTTCTGAAATAATTATCGCGGGCGATCGCTTGATTTTGTAGGTCCATCCTTGACGATTCATTTGTTTAGAATATCAAGTCCCGCAGACGTATGAAATTTTCAACCTACATGGAAGAGGGATATTCAATATAGGCCTAAATATGGTCAAACATTGTTCGACTTTGACGAAACTCACTATGCAGGGGTTTTCTGGGCCAGGGAACTCGAATCTGAGGTCGCTTTTACCAGGCGACGCTATCTAATCGTGGTATGTAGTCCACGTGATTTTGGTGTTAATAAATATAATGATTTAACTATTATGCTCTTAATTTTTAATTTTTGAAATAATTATCGCGTGCGAAGCCGCGGGCACACGCTAGTTGTGTTATATAATATTGACGAAATACGAAGTTTAGGATAAAGTAAACTTTAAATACATTGTAATTGGAAAGTGGGCATCTGATATGAAGAAATGCGTAAAATTTGAATTTCAATATGTGTTTAGGCCTACACGACACTAAATCATCAACAATGCCCAGACGGAACGGTCATATTGTAATTGAACACAACTAATAAACACACACTAATAAACACAACTCAACAATGTAAACCTTCTCAACAAACCTGTTTCCTTCACTATCCTATATCCAGTTCCCATAATCTGCATTATACAATACATTCAATTCATATTTTGTATATTTGGTGAGATATGTTGGTTCCCAGGACATATTTATGGTATTATTCCCATATATGTTTCATGTATACTTTTTTTGCACATTGCACGAGATGCAAATATGAAAATAATGATGATTATATAACAATGATAATAACAATAATATATTATTTTCCTTAAGTTTTTCACAATTTTGTGGTTTTCCTCAACCAGACAATACATAATAATTAAAAAACATTCCAATTCTACCCAATTCTGCTTCTCCATTGTCATCTGTCCAGCGTATCTTCACCTTGTAGTCGTCTTACTACCATGCTCCCCTTTACACATCAGTCGGTCTTCCTTTCGTTCTTCCATCAGGTTCCCAGTTCATCACCATTTTGGGCAATCTTCTATCGTCCATTCTTTTCATATGTCAGTACCATCTTAATGTTTTCTTTTCAATAATGTTTACAACATCTTCACCCAATTAATTAATTCTTTTATTACGGTATTCCTGACTTTTTCCCTCTTTGACTTTCTTGCTGATCTTCTCCAGTAATCTATTTCTGTGGCTCGTAGTTTTGCTAATATAATAAAATATGATATGATATGATATATGATATGATATATGATATGATATGATATGATTTGATATAATATAATATAATATAATATAGTATAATATAATATAATATAGTATAATATAAAAGATAAAGGTAAAGTAATCCCTATACAGGCCATGGAGGCCCAGAGGGTTCCAGGAGGTTGAGGCACCCAGATTTTGGACATTCGGCACATGAAGGTGGTAAGGTTGTCAGCCTTACGCACCGGCCGCCTTTACCCCCAGGATTGCTCCTGGTACTCATTTCTGTTAGAGGCTGAGTCGACCCCAGGGCCATAGTGCCACCAGAAGGATTAGGCCAATTGAAAAATCTCAACGACCTCATCGGGAATCGAACCCGCGACCTTCCGGTTTGTAGCGCAGCGCCTCAACCACTACGCTACGGCGTACCCCCATAGTATAATATAGTATAATATAATATAATATAATATAATATAATATAATATAATATAATATAATATAATAATAATAATGTAGAAGCTAGTTGTGAACTGAAAAATAAATATAAAACGTCGTACATGCAATTGAATTATCCTGTTTCCCAGTTTAGTAGTCTGTTTATTCCAGCACAATAGATGTAACCTATTTTATTGTGGGATATCATACAGAGAAGTACACTGCAAAATATTGTAGTATCGTGCAATCAATTAACGCGTTGACGTTTTGTGTGCTGTTGGTAATGAAAGGCCAAAGTTATGCAAAATTCACAAACAAATACGTGTCTAAGTGCATGGCGTCGCCATCATCTATCACTCCACACCATTAATCACTGTGCACATTGTTATGTTAAGACTTTAGCCCCTGCTATAGCCTTGTCTGTCTCATGACCAACATGATCATTATCAGGTCATATTTTCTTAAATTGCTATATGCTTTTTCCATTCCACTTACTCTAAAAATTATTGAATTCTTTATCGGTTTACTATGCTAAATACTGGTTTAGTTTTATCGTCTACTAAACGTAGAGCTATAGTTATCGTATATACTTTAAACTGTTACAAAAAAGGTAGGCATATATTACAATCTTCACAAATTTAATGGAAGCTACAAAAAATTGTTAATTAAATGTGAGGTCTATATCTACGTATTTGTATAGATATCTAGCCTATATTATTACTTCTTTTTTTTCACAAGACTTTAACCAGGGTAGTAAGTTTATTTGAAAATTTCGCAGCACAACAGACACTGAGCATGTTCCAAATAATATATTTTTGTGAAATAGAAGTGAAATAAATTGAATAGTCTTTTGTCCCTAAAGGGCTAAGGCCTCTTCGTCTATCTCATGCGGATAAACTGAACTACTCTATGAATATAACATCAATAAGGTGACAGGAACAAATCAAAATTGTGTGACATTCAGGTGCCATTTTTAGTAATAATATACTGCAATTTTAGCCCTAATATGAAATAAATTGTGCAAAACATGTAGCAAAAACGTTCTCACGTATGGAGTTTAGCATTATTTGTATTATTGAGTACTGTAGGTTGACGAAATATAAATTTGCTTTTCAGAAAGAAATATGTAATAAGTTATTCAGGTTCAAATAGGAATCTTACCAATTTATAGAAATAATATTAAATCTTTTCTTACAGCATGACACACATTAACTGAATAAATAGTTACTAAATAAATAGTAAATATTTCCGCAGATAAGACGATAGTTGATTCATAAAAAAAGCCCCGAAAGCCATGGGTCGTCTTATAGGACAGATACAAAAAAAATAGACTGAAATTTGTATAAAACAAACTATTCTAAAATGATATAATCTGATGGTCAGATTATATTACCTTAATATATTAAGCTGTTATGCACCATTTACGGGCACATATAAACAATGAAATACGCGAATTTTGCAAATAAAACCCCATACACCATAGTCCACAAAATAAACTTACTTTTTGTATTTTTTTCATTTTCCCTATATACCGGAACGTATATCACATGGTTCACGTACAATGCGCGTATCATGCTGTTCCATTGTGGTGCGACTGTGCTCAGAGGTACCATTTTGAAAAAAAAGAAAGAAAAAGAGATCCAGGAAGTTTTATTCCGGCAAGGGTAGCTAACAATCTTTTTTGACTAACTTTAATTATTTTCCCTAACTTATACTATTTATAATAGTGCGATGGTTGGGAACGTTGTTGCCTCATAACTCGCGATCAACCAGAAAACTGAAGCAAAAACAAAACTTTTCGAAATCGTTTCTTTAAAACAAATTCATAGGCAGTTGATAGTTTGGGAGTCATCTTATAGGACAGATATATGCTAAAACTATAAAACTTTGACGAAAATTTATACCTCGTCTTATCTAAAGGACTTCTATCTGCGGAAATATATGGCAATTTGATTTCTGAGGTTATGAAAATAAATCAAGTTATTTATTTAGTTCGTCTAAGTTTTCGTCTTTATTGAATATGAAATAATTTTAAAATAAGGTGCGATAATATTCTACTGAAAAAACAAACAAAAATTACGTCAAATATATTTATCTTGAAATAAGAAGAATTGTGGGTATACAAATATCAGAAATGAACTTTATAACAGAGAATATAACGCATCCCCATGCTCCCACAGGACCCGTGGTTTCACTCTCTTTTTCCCTGTTCTCTTAATCTCATTCATAACATAACCACAAATATTTTATTTAATAGTTGTAAGCCAGATGTTGGATGATTTTCACCTTAAAATTATGCTCGAGAAGTTCATAAAAGCTTTTGTAGAAGCTTTATAAAAATATGGTATGCAGAATCATTTATTGGAGACATTTCCAGTTCGTTATGAATAAGCAATATTCTCTCGAAATGGCTATTATATTCCCCTATAGTATTGGCACTAAAAACAATATTGTGGCACCTTTTTGTGGCACAAATCTCCCATAATCTTACTTATATAATTGCATTAAACGAATGCCTAGAACTCTGTTTTTAATTTCCCGAAATAACCTCGAAAGTCTGGTGAAAAGTGAATACAGAAATATCAATAAAAATATATTCTTCTTCGTCTTCTTTAACTTTAGAGGGGAAAAGAATGCATTGTAATGTGAGTAGAATTTTACGACATATTTTCTATGGAGTTTTAAATAAATGATACCGTTATGTCCATGTTTTCTCTTAAGTTTTCAGCAAATTGCCTTTACAAAATGAAATCAAGAGTTTTATCAAACTAGACGAAAGAACAACACGATAGAGTTAGTGGTGTGTATATTTTAAAGACACAGAGCACATATATGAGGGATGTGGAATAAGTCATTGCAACTATTTTTCTTTTGAAAATGTGGGGAACTTTAAAATTTTGAAATATACAAAATATGAAAGGGCAGGGTGTGGAATGTATTGAATAATGCAGATTATGGGAACTAAATATAGGATAGTGAAGGAAACAGACATCCATAAACATCCATACGCGACTGCATCGTGCCACTCTAATATATTTGAAGTATGAAAAGACACATAGGCTTACCCACTCCACGATCCCTAAAAGTTCAGTGCGGATGGGCATTATTCCCCAAAGCTTCCGTCAGCTATTTACGGTATTCTCCCTCGGGTAGTGCTTATTTTGACATCAGAATGCTGTTCACTTCGTGTCGTATTCATTCTGCCCGGTGGCTGCCTCACAACTAAATTACCATCATCTCTATTCATATAACCGTAGCCTACTTCAAAATGCTACCAATTGAAGTAGCCTATACTAGAGATGCCACGCTTACCCGAGACATTGTATCATGGTACCATTGCCTTTGAGAAAAAATGCCACGACTGATGTTCCATCTCTCGTGTTATTCACATTGGTCGATACGTGTGCTGAGACTGTTGGTACTCAGTTTACTCACTCTAGGGTTAGTGACTCAAGACAATATTACATACCTAACTATACCTAGGGAACGCAAAGTCCAAACATGCTAGAGGTAGAGTACGATTACTTCCACAAAGTCTCTGGCCTTGAAGACTAACCCAGCCAGCGAGCTTCTCGTTACCAGCTGGCGCAGACTCGCATGCGCGTAAGATCACTTAGCTACTGTTGAGCACAGAGTGAATATCATGCAGCACGTTGCCAGTCGTGGAAAATACTATAATAGTTGAGTGGAGGGATAATGCCACAGCGAGACAGAGACAGCCAACACGTGGAGTGGGATAGAAGATCTGAGCCAATCAGGGTGCAGCTACCTCCCCTAGGCAGGAACTCCAGGAACGGTGAGACTCGCTCCTAAGGTATATACGTAAAAACCCAGAGACTTTGTGGAAGTAATCGTACTCTACCCTTGCTTTTGCGACTCATGATGATTCTGAAATGCATTTTAAAACCAAAGGAAGATTTGGAAATGGCAAAGGCCATGATCCTTCATTCCCTTACGTGCATGGACTTGCATTGACCAGTGGATAATTTTTACAGTTTGTGCGCAGTGTGATAGGTAGGTTTTATAATAATCGAAAAGAATCTAACGTTGACAACATCACGGACTAAATTGCTAATACCGTACCAATAATTTTGTCCAATAACCAATAACTGATAATAATGTTATGAGGGCCATTAAAGCCTATTGAACTGAGATTTTACATACTAGGCCTGTAATAATATTGTATGAGTAGTTTTTTTTACATAAGAATAGTACATAATATTACGTCTTGCACTGTTACTAATTCATAACTAATTAATTTATTCACAATATACGGCTTTGTTGTGACAGAAAAGAGTTTTGTCTCTAATAGGCCTATGTTTAATATTAATAATCTTAAACTTTTTTAAATTAACGAGTATAGGATCGGATACTTGGACGCAAAAATATTAAGTAATACCTCGAAAGTTTTGAAATGTGGTGCTGGAGAAGAATGGAAAAAATAAAATGGATGGGCAAAGAAATAAATGAATAACTCCTGAGAAGATTGAACGTGAAGAGATCAATCCTGAACACGGTTCTTCGTACGAAAACAAACTGAATAGGTTACATCTTGCTGCATGACGTTATTGAAGGAAAGTTGGAGAGAAATTTGGGCCTTTGGAAGAAGAATAATCCATTTACTACAGATTTAAAGGAGAAAATATTAATTACTGAAAGAGGAATCCGGGGTTAGAAATGGATGGAGAACAAAATTTGCAGACCATGTTTAAGGACCTGCCGACGGCAAAACACAATAATAGTAATAGTAATGCCGTAATAATAATAATAATAATAATAATAATAATAATAATAATAATAATATAATATTGGATGGCTCCTGTCTGGCTTATTTATCGGGATTGTGTACAACTTGTATAGCAGTATTGATTCCTTTCTATATTTTAATAAAATATTGTACTATAATTTGTGATACAAAGGCCAATTGTGTAGCTGTTCAATCTCTCACTCATTCTTCTGAATTATTAAAAAAAGAATAATTTCATTGTCAGCTCACTTTCTTTTTCCTTTAATGGATGAATAGGATATTCAGACCTGCATTCCATTAGTATAGAGCGCTGTTGCCCAATACAGCCATTGCATTCTATTGTGCTGAATGTTTTTACCCCCACTGTGCTTTCCTTATTTTAAATTACATTCCTAGAAATTAAATAAAGCAGCATTAGAGACTGTGGAACTGACATAATCTCTGCCATAAATACCTCGCGACCAAAATAGTTCTGTTTGCTGCATTAAACATATACAATAGGGTGGGGAAAAAAAATTCTATGTTCACTTCAACATTGTTAAAGACAGCTGTTCTCCAAAACATAAATATCTGGGATTAAAGTTTTTCTCCTGTTCTTTATGCAGTCAATATCAACAGCAGGACCGTATAGCAATATGAAGGGTAGGGCCGAGGGTGTGCTTACATGGGTATTCGATAATAAAATAGACAATAAAACGTTTTGACGTTATAGTTGGTATTCGCGCGTGTGGATGCTTGTGTACATGGTCATCGTTAAAACACACCGTTATTTTTATTCTTGACTGTTCTGCTATTAAGTCTTGTGGACTCTATATCAATGCACAATGCCGAATTCAACATCCGGAACACAACGCATAGCCACCTACCTCTAAACTTATTATTATTTTCGAGGATTATTTTCCAATAAGGTCGCCCTCAGCATGGTGCCCCATCCCACAAACAAAGCTTTTGTAATGATGGCTTGCTGAATATTGTTTGCATGCGGAAATAAGCATTGGGGTTCATCTAGAGGATTGAGGGGGAGAGAGAGGAGGTAGAGTGCGATTATTTTTATTCCCGAATGAATTTCAGGTGTTGAAAAGGAAGGAGTTTAGATTAGTAATATAATCAATTCCATTACAAATAGCTGTAGAGATAAGGGGAAGTTCTACACACACAAACATATTACACAAGTTAAAACGGAAATGTCGTTATTTAAACTAGACTCTGTAATGAGTGCGCCAATAAATAACCACCTTGTAAATTTAAATACAAACAGGACAGCTAAACAATAATGAAGCTTCAAACTTCCGTAACAACTATCTTAATTAGGTAGCCTATAACTCATTAGTGTATATTGTGTTGTAAAGGGATTTATTGTAGTTATTCCGATCTCTAATCTGAAACTGTTGAAGCTTAATTGTTGAAATTTAACTGACAACCTAAACATGCCATCGCAATTCTTTAAGTATTAAATTACAGAAATATACTTAATACAGTAGTAAAGTTTTTATTCTTATTTTATTTTATTTATACAAATAAAAATACATATTTATACAAGTAAAATAAAGCAGAACAAATTTCTAAAATAACTACAACTGCTATTTAAAAAGAGGACGAGAAAGATAGGCTATTACATAATTAATAATTATTCTATCACTTTCTTTCTTTATGGTAGTTTTTACCTGTCCCTTTTAGGATTTAAGCGACCCAAGCCGCCCGGGCCTTACAGGGCCGCGACCTGTCGGGAGAGGGATTATCTTTGGATCACATGCATGCTTTTTTGACCAGACAAGGACATGGAGGGCCTCACCGGATGAGTGATCAGCCCAATGCCGGGCCACCTCCGAGACAACACGAACACATAGGACGAGACACACCATTCACACACACTCACTCAGAACAAGGCAAGGATAGGGATGAAGATGATAGTGACGGCCAGATGATATCTGGGAACCACAAGGGCATAAAGTTACAGGTGAGGAAAAACCCCAGAAAAAACTCTACCCAGGTAACTTGTCCCGACCAGGAATGGAACCCGGGCCAGCTGCGTGAGAAGAGCGAACGCATCCTCTACGCCACAGCGGTGGAGAACAACTATCTTAATTAGGTATAATTCATTAGTGTATACTGTGTTGTAAAAGGATTTATTGTAGTTATTCCGACCTCTAATCTGAAACTGTTGAAGCTTAATTGTTGAAATTTAACCGACAGCCTAAACATGCCATCGCAATTCTTTAAGTATTAAATTACCCGAAATTAAATTACTTAATACAATCATAAAGTATATATTTTGTTTCTAATTGAGATGTCATTTCATAATGACATAATGTTCTTAATTCTTTATCCTTAGTTAATTTATTCATGAGTTGTTTCACGAGTTGCTAACTCAAAATTTTGTTCCATCATACTATAATATGCTTATTACATCCATTACATCACAGACTTTTATTATGACAGTGTTGTGGTGTCAATTAATATCGAATACGGAACAATCTTGAAACCTTAAGAGCACAAAATCAAACTGCATAGTAAACAATCTGTATTTAAAACAAAATCAATTCTGTTCTCGTTAATTATACTATTATACTGAAATTTAGAATGTAAGGAAACTGAGAGGTGGAGGGTAAATTTAATTGGTGATAAATTACTAAAAATTAATAAAGGGGTAACAATTTGCATAACAAATTTGGTATTTTGGCTTTGCATAACAAAAAATAGGGATTTATTGAAAAGAATGGGGAAATTTTTAATTGTAGTTAAAAGCAAATGGTTGAATAAAATAGAAGATAGTAGCAGTAGAAATTCAAGTGAAGTAGGAAATAATATATAGCACACTTGGGTATTGTTTTAAGTAATAGACAGAACTAGTTATAGAATTCTTGTTTAGTAATCAAGGGACTGATTGGTAAAAACAGAAATGTAACCAAAGTCCCTGTTGTATGAAGATGAAATAAACCTATGTTATTTTATTATACTGAATTGAGTTCATTTCATGTTTTAAAGCCCTAGGTTTGGGAGAACAATAAGAGAAGCTTCGAATTCCGCGCACGCCATCACATGCTGTCTATTGAGAGCAGCGGAAACTTACCAACAGCTGGTCGTTGAAGTCAGCCATCTCGTTGTATCTAAAAACTACAAATTAAATATTTAATTATGTTCGTATGCAACTTAAGACACTCGCATGAAAATTACGAAACGAGCGACAGCTCATTTTTTAATAAATGCCATTCTAGGTTCGTGGCATAATGTACAGAGTATTTAGACTTTAGGTAATAATAAAATGCCACAAGTGACGTAAAAATGTTATTTATTGAACTTGCCAATATTAAGGGATGGAAATGTGCAAAAAACGTACCAGGGCCTATGGGCATCATTGATAATAAATTCCGATACCAAGTTGAAGCTGCTTTATTGGAGGGAAGAAAGAAATTGTCTCTAATTATTAAGTGCCAGTATGGTACTTTATGAGATTGTGTGGGGGACGGGAAAATGTCTGTCCGTCTGTCCGTGTGTCTGTACGCGCGATAACTCAAATACTCTTTATCGGATTTTTATGAAACTGGGTATACGCATTTATAATATCCATGGGAAGAAGTCTATTGATATTGGACCAAATCGGTTGGCCGGTATCGGAATAATGTCCAATTGAGTGCCTTTTTATGGTAATATATTCTAAAGGCGCGGATAACTCAAATACGCTTTACCGGATTTTCATGAAACTTGGTATACGCACTTATAACGACCATGGGAAGAAACCTATTGATACTGGACCAAATCGGTTGACCTGTATAGGAGTAATGCCCAATTTAGTCCCTATTTTATGGTACTATATTAAAAAGAATTTAACAAATGCAAATCGGTTATCCTGGCAACATATGTTTTACACTGTTCATATAGACTACAGCTTTGAAATTTGCAATACAGTTAGCCATGACAAATTCCTTCGCATTTGATTATCAAACTAGTCAGATGTTTATTTCGTTGATCAAGTTCAATATTGTTATATATTGAAGATATATTACTGTGAAATAATTAGGCCTTCGTACATTAAGTGGAGTTCTTCGCCTGTGTATTTTGTCAAATGTTGAAATATTTTAAGAATGTCTTATATCAGTTTATACGAGTTTGAATTAAGGTTAAGAATCAAACTCTACACCTTTGTTGTTCCGTAAGTCCTGCTTAATGAATCGATCTGCAGCTTAATTCGGAGATAAATTACAAAAATAACTTATTTTCTGCATATCATAATTGCAATTAATTTTTCACTGATTAAACAAAAGCATTCTGGCATTCTGGCATTGTTATATCAGTTTACCTGATTTTTTCAATCAAATTTTGTTTCAGTTTGAAACAACATATACTTCATGGCCGGTTCTAGGTATTTTGGCGACCTACGCGAGGAATAATTTCGGCGCCCTCTCTAAATTGACACCTCAATCATTCCATTTTTTACCCCTTGATTAAACATGGAATTTTACGTTCTCTGTCCTGGTATTGGTAAGTGGTTAAATAAGTAATGGCCTAATTTGAGAATGGCTTATAGGTATATTTATGAAGCCATTATAACATATCTAGATAGTGTGGGGATTAACTAAAATATACATTAGAAATTTTAATGCCGCGTTGGAAATTTCAACTTTTTATAAAATCTGAACATTGCGGACCATGAATTTTTCTTAATATTTCCAGCCCTAATTCGTCTATGTGGACGATTCTACATACCACCATGTTATATTGAAATTTTAAAGCGAATTTCCTGCGAAGTGAAGGTCATCTTCACATGTATTAAACTTAGGAAGTAAAGGTATGACCTTGTTTCACTTGCATGTCGACGAATGAATAATTGTATATATAGGAACGTGTTGATTTTTTATGTTTTTCTTTTATACATTTTAGTAAGGACTGACTTAGTCCACTTGTGTATTCTACACTGTATTGGACAGAAATAAATTATTATTATATTATTATTATCTAGACACCGTAGGCACGGCCCTGGTGGTGAACAAGTCAACCACTCGATCTACGGGGCGCTAAGATAGTATTTGCTACTGGTTCTGTCACTTTACAAAAGAATATGATAAGTATAGTGGATTGATATTCATAATATTATAAATTACTCTTATTCTCGCACCATGAAGATCTTGAAAACATCTTTTCGAAAGTTTTAAAACTTTTATCGTAATGCAGACACATATTATTAACTAAATTCCCTCATGCCATCTATCGGCTTCGCTATGAATCACTGTCGGAATTTTTTATGCTAGTTCCTTTAGCGTCCGCGAAAGAGTGGCATTACCAGCTTGTGTTATGTGCTGATATTTTACGTGTTTGTAGTGTTCGAAAGTGATTAGTGCTTAAAGCGAATAGTGTAACATGTTATATAATATACGTATAAAACGTTACAAGTGTCGTATGATTGTTGCCGGGTGTGATAAGTGCTGTCTTTTAGGTGCAAGTGTGTAGAACTTGCAAGCGTTGTTGTGTCCATGTTCCCTCCAACCAAGATGGCTTCAACGAGGTATGTTACAATAAAATGCTTACAAGCTGTCCTTCGCCCTGCGTTGGTCTTCTTACTACTGGTGACGTTCTATTATTTCATGTCGGTGACAGATTTCTAGTTGTTGGTAGAATATTAATGAAAATTCGGCCATCATTCACGAATTTACAAGGAAGTACTCCACACTGTACCAGACGCATGGCAGTGAAATTAGGCAGAAATCTCAACAGGAGACGGCAAAAAAAAACAAACTTCTTTCATTAAGAACCAAAATGGTATGAGATGTGTGGGGGACAGGAAAAATGTCTGTCCGTGTGTCTGTACGTGCGATAACTCAAATACGCTTTATCGGATTTTCATGACACTTGGTATACGCATTTATAACGTCCATGGGAATACGATATTGAACCATATCGGTTGACCGGTACCGGAGTAATTCCCAGTTTCTTGCCTATTTTATGGTAATATATTAGAAAGAATTTATCAAATTTAATGGAAATCAGTTATCATGACAACATATTGTTTTACACTGTTCATATAGGGCTTTCAAAATTGCAATACAGTTAGCCATGACAAATAACACTATTCTTTCATATATTCTTATCAAACTAAACCGTTAAATTGAGCGAGGTAGGCTAGATAGTAACGTCTTGGACTCGCATTCTGGAGGTCCCTGGTTCCAATCCCATAGCCCGCTAATTTGACATGTTTTTTTTAATGTAAGTTTGCTATTGTCAAGATAGCAAAAATCTATAGCCTATAGTTCCCAGATAAGCAACAATCAAGTCTGGCAATCCTAACGATGAGACGTTGCTCAGTCGTATATTTGCTTGTATCCGCCATTTAAAACACAAAAATAACACAGCGTTACATCGACAACAATCACCTGATAAACCTTTGTGCCTGAAAAAATCTGGCTTGCAATTCTTTTTCTTATTATTATTATTATTATTACTATTATTATAATTTTATTATTAAAAATGTTTCTAATTATTACAAATTACAAAAAATACAAATTATTACAAAATTATTACAAATACAAATATAAATAATATAAACACAATTATTACAATTACAAAAGAGTATTATTTACCCCGCATGAGCATAGCTCGTGTTCTGGGTCAGTTCAGTCATACTAAAAGTATATTATAAACATTATATAAAAAAGAAACATAGGCCTATTATAGGTTTAGGCAAAGACAGTATGAAATAAATAATATGAAATAAATACATGAATAATGATACAAAAAAATAAATTACAATATCATAACAGGGATACAAACAAAATACCTCATGTTAAAAATTCAAAAGTTTACAATTGAGAATGAATAATGGAAAACAAAGTGAGTAAAATTACCAGTTAGTTTTAATCAATTCGAGTACTTGTTTTTTAAACAATTTATTGTTTAGTGGTGTCAGATTAGGGTTTCTTTTAGTAAAATTGTTGTATAGCCAGCCTTGGACCGAAATTTATACTATGCCTTTGACCTACCTCTGTAGCACGAAAAGAGGACGAGAGATATTTTACCTCCTTGTGTTATAGCAGTGATTTCGTGTTATGAATTTTTCATGATGTTTATGAAAATAATTGAAAATTGAAAAAAATTGAAAATTAGCAATTCCTTTGCTGTATTGGAAAAATGACAAGCTTAACAAAATGGTGATATGTTAAATAATTTTAATAATAATATATAATATTCTTAAATAGACGGGTGTAACTACTGAATTAAAACAAACCTACATCGTTAAACTAACGTTTTACACCTCATTGTCAATATTATTAAACTGGATAGTATTAACATCTAAGTTCTGTACGGATTAATGAGTAATGTATTTAAACTATTATATTGTGTAACATTGCAACTACCATGATACATTCATACAGGGCCGTCGCGTGATTTTTTGGCGCCCGGGGCAAGATTTCGTCAGGCGCCCCCCCACCAAAAAAAACTCAATCCCACGTGCACCCACCCGACATTCCACCTATCTGTAAGGATTCAAACACAAACACACAGCGAGCGACGTGACGCGACACTATCTAATACATATAAACATAATGGGGTTAAACACGCATTATTATTAGGTTATTATTATTAACAGTATACAAGCAAATCCTGCTGTTCAATTTTGAGCAAATATTTATTTTGGGGTAACTTAGAAAATATAAAGTTATTGATGTCAAATATTTATTTGTTCAATAAATACAAACAACGTAATATTCAAAGTTCAGTTATACTTAACTTTAAAAAATACGTTATGTACAATATCTAACATATTATTTCAAATTTTGTTGTTTTATTTTTGCCGTTGCCACGGCGCCCCCTGGTCGCCCTGCCCACGCGACGGCCCTGCATTCATATAGTAGACCTACGTTACAGTAGGGACTATTGAACTTGGTACCGTATGGCATAGTAACTAATTGCGTGGTCACTAATTACCATAATTATATTACATACTGTAATATCTAATTATATTATTGTCTTTTAGATATTATAGTGGTGACAATGTATTGCATTATGTGCCATTAATTCACATTCGCGTTACTGTATTGTCCAGTACGGATGCCATCAAAAGCCAGCATTGCTTCTAGGTGGTGAAGTAATCAAGAATAGACTAAAGCTCAAACCTGAATCGCACGGACTACACGAGGGCCAGGAGGTACACATAAAGCTGTGTGCTTATCGACGGATTTCCATTGTGATCCAATACAACACTTGGAAAGTAAGCCACGGGGCCTGCCCAATTCTGGTCGCGCAACATCGACCAACTAACCTCTGGTTGTATTGATTATTTCATTAATGCAAAAACATATCCCCATTCAATAGTCTACAGAGGTGGTATTGCTATATTTATTTGATGTCTTATCTAGTGGTTACATTACTTCTAAGCTGATTGCTGGATTAAACAATATTATTATTATTAATAAACTTCATTATGAAGCTTAGATAATTTCAACTAGTATAGTATAATTCAAATTTATTGTAAAGGTTCCACTTATATACTAGTAGTTTGTTTGAACACCATATATGCTTGAATCCGATTAAGATTGTTAGGAGTTATTTTTATCTTCTAACCTAACTTAATATCTGGTATTTAATGAAATATTAACTATGATCTGACTTTTGAAAGATAGCGAATGTCTTAATTTCTGACGCTTAATGATAAGGGCAATATTCTTCTGGGACTTTACTCTTAATTTAGGGATAAGGATACAAAAGTGTCTCTAATATTTTCAGAGTTATCGCGAAAAACATCAATGTTCCCGTTCAATCAGACCTTCAAATTTAGTTATCTCTTGTTCGGATCGTTGATTATTTCCCGTAACTTATACTTTAAACAACTGTTTTTCTAATAACTTGTACATCATTTTAGATAAAATAATGACATTTTCTAGCAAGATATGTGTAATATCAGAAAACAAATATGAAAATTACACATTGTTTATTAATTAAATTGAACTTTGTAGTAGTATTGAAAGGAAAATTCAAATCAGATTATTTATAGTTCTTGACAAGAAAATCTTAATACATAATAATCCTTACAACTATAATGAAAAAATATTTGAAACAAAATATGATAACTTCAATTAAAAATAGTAAAACAGAATGCAATGAAAAGGAGGAGAATTATTTTAATTTGTTTTAAACTTTATTTACATTTCTTAAAAGTCGTTTTGTTGCCGAAATTTAACTTCCTTAATCTCATATTCAAGAAATTTAATATTATAATCTCGAAGATTACAAGTTTTCATGTTATTTTTAATCTTAAACATTGTTTAGCAGAACATTCTCCTTCTACGTAAAGTTTGATTTTACGGGCTGAACCCGTTATGGTAAAAGATAAAATGCTAGCACGTTATAGAGATTATAGAGGATATCACCAGATGTCACTGTAGTTCTGTTCCCTGTCATACAAACTAATAATTATCCATTTCATTCATTTTAACCACTACAAATACTACTGTTATTCCTATAACTATTATATTTTGTCGTGTGCCTATTAATAATTTACAATTCAAAATAAGGTAAATAACTTTCGGCAATAAAAATTTGGTCCGTAAACTAGATGATTTTGACAAAGCATAAATCGCAAGCAACACAATTTATAATTTCGTCAAAACATTACTTACGACGTTCATTTAGAAATGAACGTAGAACTACATAGAATTACCCCATTCATTCATTCATTCATTCATTCAAAGTCTGCAACTCCATATCATAGAGAATTATCTTTCCAGATTAGTTTTTTCCTATTCTATTACTACAAGGGGAATGTAATTTTTTTTTTTTACAAATATATCACGATTTAATATTTTCAGCAAATTTAGACGCTATGTTCATTTGTTTTAATTTATGTCATTTTTTCCGAACAAATTATTGCTCACCAAAAGAGTCTGAATTCCGCTACATACGAAATTTATTGCAGTTCAGATACTTCGGTAAAAAAAGAAATAAACAAGATAACCAAATTAAGTATAATAAATGACAGATTAATTGCCCAAATTTATTCAAACTAAAATCATAAAATCTCATAGCCCGTGTTTGGTCTTAAAATGACCGTGAAAAGACGGAACATTCATTATAAATATCATTAACTAGAAAGAAGGCAAAGGTAAAAAGTTTAACAACATCATTTTAAATAACTATTAAAATGAGATTGCAGTGAATAGACGGAGAAGCTGGGAATTTCCCTAGCAGACCTAGCGGGTGCGAGATAAGGCAATGCAGTACTCAGGTACAATGTATCGGGAATCTCCCAAGATCTTATCACAGAGGGTACTGATCCACTTAAGTAATTCTAAGAAGTCGGCTATTGTGTTTAAGCCTAGCTTCTGATGTTGCTACTGATACAACACGCTGTCCGAACCTTCTTAGAAATCCGAGACGCTAAGTTGTGGGTTTTGAGAATAAGGGAAAATCCAATTGATTTCCGTGGGAAACTAACATATTATTATTGGTCGGGAGATTTGCCAATAAGAACTGGTCTATAGTACCACGTGCCAGGATTCACGAATAATAATTAAGAAGAGTAGGGATAAATGTTTGTCCAAGAAAGTTTTCCTTAGGCCTACCGGGGCACTGTAAAATCACTCTACTTCAAGGCCCCGCGCCTATAACAGTCATATTCAACTCTACTTCAAGGCCCCGTGCCTAGAGCAGTCAACAGGACTCTACTTCAAGGCCCCGTGCCTAGAACAGTCAAAATCACTCTACGTCGAGGCCGCGTGCCTACATCAATCACTCTACTTATCTTTGAGGCCGCGTGCCCACAGAATTAATTGGACTTATAAAATTTTAGCTGTGGAATTAATCGACTTAGAAGGATTCTTACTTTCAATCGCGATTAGTCAAAATCATATACGGCAGCAATTGTATCACTAGTAACGATCTACCGAGAACTTGCAACAATATTAATTATTCACAAACAAATTTTGTAATTATTGTCAATGACTGGACTTGTATTTCCAACGTTTTGAATAAACAGAATATTCCTTCAGTGTTCAAAGAAACTGCATTATTATTCAAGCAATAATATTAAGGTGTTCTTCGCTTCCTACCCTGAAGCTAGAGGGAAGTGCTCAACGATCGACTGGCAGACCGGAGGCGGGTTCAACAAATCAGAAATATTCAGTATATGCATTATACTGTGGCGCCCAGGTAAACCTCACACCGCAACACCGAACCGCTGTACATGGCTATTTCCCAACGTGAGGCACGAGTGAAGCTGGACATCAAGGATCACCAACTTCAAAAATCATCCCAAAACGGAAGGAAGACACCGCAGAATTTCTAGAACGTCACCCGTAAAGGCACCGCTGGAATTCAAGATCGTGGTACATCAGTTCCGGAGACCGTCGCAGAAAACATAAAAAATCACCAACAGATAAGAACTTAAATATACATAGAGTTTCAGTAAAGTAAACAATTTTATTATCAATAATTTATGAAACAGTAAATATTAATAAAATAAATTAGTAAGCCTGACATCAAATAATATTTTTTTGAAAAGTTTGCAATTTAAGATCAAAGTAAAATTAAACTGAAACTCACTAAGTAAATTAAAGAATAAATTCAAGTAAAATAAAATCTTTTTCAAATTAAAAGAACTCAGGCATATCGAATATTTATTGTGCAAGGGTATAATTATACATGTTATGCATTATATGTTGAACTTCTTAACCAAAGGTAAGGTAGATCGTAAGAGTGTATCAGTACCCTTATAATTTATGTATGTGGCTTAGAAACGGAAAAGTTACTAGGAATAAAATTAATATGGAAGGTGGAGAGGGGCACGACTTGCTTACTGGTGAGGAAATAAATAATTGTAGAATGGAGATTAACAATGAGAACAGTGTCGCGACAGGTGACGGGGTTTTGGAGCAGGGAGTTGATAATAGGCAGGAAAATATTGCAACAAATATTCAGCTGACCGAGAATGATAGTGTAACTGAACATAGGCCTAGGGAATTGAATCAAACTATAGACCCGAATTCTATTGCATATTTGATAGCTATGATGAGGGAATCTAAGGAAACTATGATGAAGGGACTAGAAAAATCAAGTAACGATACTAGGGAAAGTATTAAGGGGTTAGAAAAATCTAGTAAGGAAACTAGGGAAAGTATCAATGAAACTAGGGAAAGTATCAATGAAACTAGGGAAAGTATAAAGGAACTAGAGAAAAATTCTAAGGAAAATATGAAGGAACTAGAGAAAAATACCGGGGAAAAGATAGAGAAACTGGGAGATAGGATAGACCAATCGGACCAAGAACATAGGCAGAATATAGATAGGCTTGAGAGGGAGCTTAATAATATAAAAGAGGTCCAATCTAACATATGCAACGAAATCAGGGGAGAACTCTGTAGGGAACTTAAAGAAAGTGAAAAAGCAATGAGGCAAGAAATTAGTGAAAGTCAAGGGGAAATTAGGTCTGAATTAGAGGCTAATATGGCATCGGTAGATAGAAAAATAGAAATGCAGGGCAAGAAATATGAAGAAAAATTATTCAATGAAAGGAAAATTTTGGAGAAGGAAATACAGAAATCGGAGTCTAGCTTGAAAAAGAATATGGAGACTCAGGTGGGAAAAGTAAAAGTAGGGTTAGGAGACAAAATCTCGGAAGTAAATGACAAGGTAGTGCATTTAGAAAATATATTAGCGGTTAAAATAGGGGAAATCTCTAAAGAAGTAAGCACGGTAGCTAAAGAGGTCGAAAATCGTAGGCCTGTAGCAAATAACTATGCTGTAAATTGTAGTGAAAGCACATGGAAAACTACGCTTAACCTTTGACTCTAGTTATCTTAAATTATTCATAGAAGCAGAAAATTTTTGGGCAGAACCAATAAAGGATATAAATCCGTAAAATGTATTCAGATGATCAGCGATTTTGTGTGACGTCATTTATCGACATTGTATTGTAAATATGAACAAATTAGAGGAAAGCAAGGAATAACCGAAAGGCATTGTACTGAGCTGGAATAATGTAGGCCTATAACCTGCAATGTATATTTTACGCGGTAAAATAGCTACTGGCATGATAGGTTATCAGTTCCACATAGGTTTAGGATTAGAGGAATGTGTATAAATGAGAGTAAAATATACGTGTGTGTATTGCATTCTTTATAATATAGTGCAAGTGTAGTGAGAACTGCTTGATCGACCTTGTCAAAGTCTCATGGTAAAAGAGTGTTTCTTTGCATTCTTTATAATATAGTGTAGGTGTAGTGAGAACTGCTTGATCGACCTTGTCAAAGTCTCATGGTAAAAGAGTGTTTCTTTGCATTCTTTATAATATAGTGTAGGTGTAGTGAGAACTGCTTGATCGACCTTGTCAAAGTCTCAATATAAAAAAAAGTGTTTTTGTTTTTCTTTATGCATTCAATATATTTTATAAAATTTCAGTGAGAACTGCTTGAGCTTAATTTTCATGGTCTCACGAGGGTATATCGGTAAATTTATGGTGTTTACGTAAAATTTTGTTGTAATGTCTTGGTCGTGCAATAAACCAAGTAATACGTACAAGCAACGTAACACTACAGGAAACCGCAAGATGTATGAATGCATGAATGTGATAGGTTCAGAAAACTTGTACATGTGGGACAGGATTTAAGGTGAAGTCTCGTGTCAAGATAGGAATTAAATTAGTTATGTATTTGTTTAAGATAGTTGCAACACTGGAGGAAAATAAGGTATAATATTTTGTGGAGAGATGCAGTATATTCAGCCAGTAAGTCAATCATAGGCTATGATGATTCCTGTCTTAATAGACTGGGGCATATATTGCAGTTCAGATACTTCGGTAAAAAAAGAAATAAACAAGATAACCAAATTAAGTATAATAAATGACAGATTAATTGCCCAAATTTATTCAAACTAAAATCATAAAATCTCATAGCCCGTGTTTGGTCTTAAAATGACCGTGAAAAGACGGAACATTCATTATAAATATCATTAACTAGAAAGAAGGCAAAGGTAAAAAGTTTAACAACATCATTTTAAATAACTATTAAAATGAGATTGCAGTGAATAGACGGAGAAGCTGGGAATTTCCCTAGCAGACCTAGCGGGTGCGAGATAAGGCAATGCAGTACTCAGGTACAATGTATCGGGAATCTCCCAAGATCTTATCACAGAGGGTACTGATCCACTTAAGTAATTCTAAGAAGTCGGCTATTGTGTTTAAGCCTAGCTTCTGATGTTGCTACTGATACAACACGCTGTCCGAACCTTCTTAGAAATCCGAGACGCTAAGTTGTGGGTTTTGAGAATAAGGGAAAATCCAATTGATTTCCGTGGGAAACTAACATATTATTATTGGTCGGGAGATTTGCCAATAAGAACTGGTCTATAGTACCACGTGCCAGGATTCACGAATAATAATTAAGAAGAGTAGGGATAAATGTTTGTCCAAGAAAGTTTTCCTTAGGCCTACCGGGGCACTGTAAAATCACTCTACTTCAAGGCCCCGCGCCTATAACAGTCATATTCAACTCTACTTCAAGGCCCCGTGCCTAGAGCAGTCAACAGGACTCTACTTCAAGGCCCCGTGCCTAGAACAGTCAAAATCACTCTACGTCGAGGCCGCGTGCCTACATCAATCACTCTACTTATCTTTGAGGCCGCGTGCCCACAGAATTAATTGGACTTATAAAATTTTAGCTGTGGAATTAATCGACTTAGAAGGATTCTTACTTTCAATCGCGATTAGTCAAAATCATATACGGCAGCAATTGTATCACTAGTAACGATCTACCGAGAACTTGCAACAATATTAATTATTCACAAACAAATTTTGTAATTATTGTCAATGACTGGACTTGTATTTCCAACGTTTTGAATAAACAGAATATTCCTTCAGTGTTCAAAGAAACTGCATTATTATTCAAGCAATAATATTAAGGTGTTCTTCGCTTCCTACCCTGAAGCTAGAGGGAAGTGCTCAACGATCGACTGGCAGACCGGAGGCGGGTTCAACAAATCAGAAATATTCAGTATATGCATTATACTGTGGCGCCCAGGTAAACCTCACACCGCAACACCGAACCGCTGTAAATTACCAAAGAGCTTTTTTATTACTATTCTCAGCACAAGCGAACTGAAATGATTTTTTTTTTTTTAGAATCTACGATTAAAAACAACATAAAACGCCGTACAATGTTCGACTGTTATAAGAACTTAACAGAGTCACAGGAATAACAAAACTTGCTAGCGCTCATTTTGTTAACTTCGTGCTTTCCTGTTGAGTTCTTTATGAGGGTCTTATATATTAAATAAGTTAATTATTAAAATATAGCCATACTTATTTACAGTGACATGAGATTTACCAGGAAAGACGATATTTTTATCTTTTGACTATCGTAATTCGTTGCAAGTCAGCCGTTTTATATATGTTTCTAAATATTCACTAGGGTTTTTCTATCCTTTTTAAAGAAATCATAGACTATGCGGGATTGTAGTTTTTAAATGCCTTCATTTTTAAACATGTAACCAAAATAGAAATGCAATAGAACGAGATAATATAATATTATATACATGGGTCTCTCGTTTGTGAGATTTTCTCTTCGGAACGTGGAAAGTATATTATGCAATTCTGTTTTGCCTTCACACCGCTTTTTATGTCCTAACTTCTCGTTTTCACACTTTCAGTGCTGCTAGGAAGAACGTATAGGCGTTTTGGGACCCAGCAGATTTTTTTTTTAAACCCAACCAAACATTTTATGTAATGCCAGCCTTATCTTTCTCTTTGTAGTTGGCAAAGTAGGCTATAGGATTAAAATGAAATGTTACTATGGGTTTAGAAAACATCGCTCCTGTATCATTCTCGGTATGGAGGAAAATGTTTCTCCGTTATTGCGATAAAAGTAGTTTATAACTCTATAACTCAATTATGATATGGTTCAATTTCATCCATATTTAAGTAATTACTGCTTTCAGATTTCCGTCAACACAGGACTAATAATAACTAATAACTCCAGAATTTTTATAAGAATGATGAAATCTATGTTAGATTTTCATTGGACAATTCGATATGAAAGAATGTAATTAGCTTAGCACAAATAAAATATATTAATTCATAAACGTAGACCTATACAATAAAATGAATAATTTATTAAAGATTAGATTTCATTAATTTCAACTAGGCCTAAACTTCCTATAAAGACAAGCAAAGGATGGTAATTTTAAGTGTAGTATTTTTAAACTTTAATTTTAGAATACAACAAATTTACTAGAAGTGTAATCATGCAGACAAAAAAAGTATCTATTCCCCAAAGAAGTATGTGTTAATTGTATATAGGGCTATAATTATGTTTACATATACATTTAAATGTATATTATGTGTATGTGCCCATAAATAAATATATATATAGCCACAATTCTTGTTACCTTCATTATACACATATTTGTCTGTCTTCCGATGAATTAAGTTATTACTTACTTACTTCCTCAATGACAATACAAAATTCCTCAGCAAGCTGAAGAAATATTATCTATATTATGGAACCCGAAAGTTCATTGCCTGAGCCCGCCGTTCAACACTATTCTGTGCTAACTCTATACAATCATCCCTCGCAAATCCTACTTCCCTTAAATCTATCCTAATATTGTCCTCCCACGTACGTCTAGGTCTTCCAAGTTGTCTTTTCCCTTCGGGTCTCTCAATAAATTCTTTTGAGATAAGTCTTTCTTCCCCCATGCGCGCAACATGTCCAGCCCATTTCATCCTCCTTGATTTAATTACCCTTATTATATCCGATGAAGAGTACACGTCCTGAAGCTCATCGTTACGCAGATTTCTCCAGTCCCCATTTTCATCTCTTGTAGGCCCAAATATTTTCCTAAGCACCCTGTTTTCGAACAGGCTCAGATTATGTTCTTCCAAGAGAAAGCGCCCATGTCTCACATCCATAAAATACAACCGGCAGGATAATAGTCTTATAAATATTTATTTTTAGACTTCTGGACAGAAGACGAGAAGATAAGAAATTCTGAAGTGCATAAAAACAAGCATTTCCTGATTTTAGTTCACACTTAACTTCTGCCTTAGTATTTTTTGTATCTGTAATCCTGTAAATTACGAAAAACGCAAAATAATACCAAAACATATTGCCCTTATTTAATCAAATAGCTCATGAATAGGGCCCGGATTTTTAGGTTTTTATAAACCCTGTTTTAGTTTTACACATTAAAATATTAAAATAGGCTAGTTTTATTTTAGTATTTTACCATTTACAGAGACTTTTTTTTTAGTTTCACTTTAAGAAGTACAGTAAACACATTGAAAAAGTATTAATTATTTTTTTTTACTTAATTTTCCATGACTCTGAACCACAAAGCTAAAGGAATACATTTTGATTAGTTTTAGAAGTACCCCTCTCATTTCCAGTTTCACCACAAACTCAAAAAGAACGCTTTTCAATCAATCAATCAACTTTTAGAATATTTTACTTTCGGCATCTTGCTGGAGCAAACACTGTGAATAGATAGCTGCAAGTGTAAGCTTCTTAACAATGTCTTTAATTTGCTTCTAAAGAAACCGGGGATTTCGGTTCACTTAAGATTTCCTCTACCGGGACAGTGGGGTTAGAAAATAACGAAATGACAAAATGCAATGCTATATTTTATCTTACAAAATACTAGTAACAATGAGCAAAATTCAAAATGAAAGAAGATATTTAAAAAGTAGTTTTTAATAGAACAATAATAATGAAATTAATTATGATAATTATTTTTTCTTATTTTGTCGTATTTTACTTGAAAAGCAGTTTAAGCCATTTTTAGTCTCTAACGTCTTATTTAGTCATTTTTTAGGTTTTATAAGATTGGACTCTGTGACTACCATGACTATGAAATTAATAATAATGTTAAAATATCACAGTTAGCTAGCAAGGAATAAAATAGTTTAAAACCTAAGAATTTGGGCCCTATTCATGATAAATATTTGTGCACTTTCAATCTTCTTATAAAAAAAGATGTCAGATCATAAAATTATTATTGTTCTCTCTGCAGATGCCATTGCATTGGATGATTACTGAAATCACAGTAGAGTGTGCAGAACTCGTGAGTGTATTTTATAGCTTGAGCCCGCATTGCTGGTTTTATGAATTTGTTTGCCATGGCGCTCACACACATTCGCCGGGAATCCGGACCACACTTCCTGGTGCGCAGATAGCCACGTCATCCTTATCTCGCTACAGCAGCGCCGTTGTGTGGCTGAGCTTATCTCGAAGTGCTCTCTGCAAGTATGTTCTATCTTCACAGTCTTAAATAGTTTTCTGAATGTTTGCTTCCCGATGTGTAAAGCTATAACTCCATGTCGGAAAAATTATAAAGGATTTCAACTAATGCATATAAGATCTACTGTATGTAACTATGTTTGTTCACATGCAAGGAATATCGTTTGTGCTTGATACTGGTAATTGAGAATATAACATGGCCTTATCACCTCAGAGATACACCGTGATGCAGTAGAAGGAGGCATTGGGTTATAAACAGCCAACTGGTTCGATCTTCGCTGAGGTTATTGAAAATTCTCAAATATCCTATAGTCCTGCAGATAAGAAGAAACCTGCGCGGAACGAAGCTGTGATTGCGGCAGCAGCGCAGCTTCGGTCCGAGCAGGTTTCTTTCTAACTTATCGGGCTAAAATATTCTTCTAACGATACAGAATAGTCATGGGGTAAAGGCAGTCGATGTTTAAGGTTGGCAGCCTCACTATCTTCATATGTCGAATGACTCAAAAGCCTCCATCGTTTGAAACTCGACCCCTCCACTTTCTATGTAGAGAATGTCGAAATGGTTTGCTTTACTTTTTTTTTATCATATCTGCCAATACAATTAATTTGGTATTGCAATCTTAGATACATTACGGAGTTGAAGTATTACATAAGGTCGACTGTCTATTTGAGGCCTACTTATGTTTGGATAAAGCAATAAGAATATAAAGTTACAAATAACTTATAAATAGTTCAATATTGAAAATGCTGTAGAAATCATTTGAACCTTTTCACTGCTACTGACGTAAAAATCCTTCACAAAAAATATGTTATGAAAGTGGATATATAAGATTAATAGAGTAATTTTTCAAGTAAAGGTGAGGATTTTTATCCTCTTGTTACGATTGTCATTCATGAAAATCAGCTAGTCTACTGAAATTTTCCTCGTCGATTCCAAGATAAAAGCTCACTGTTGATTTCATTTGACGATTGCTTATATTAATATACAAATTCAGCTCTGAAAGGTTAAACGGTTGCTAAGTCGGTAGCATTTTCTCATGGCTCCATTTACCTCTGTTTAATCGATAATCCTAATGGGCGCCAGCTCTCAGTAATCTATGGTTACTAAGAGCAAATTTATTCTTCTTACCGCTTTCCCAGGCTGTCAGTCAGTCGTGGAACACAGGATATTATCATCCTTCACTCAGGAGACAGCCAACACTCGGCTTTAAGAAGGTTACCACAGAAATGAATACACAGGTTTCTTTTGCTCTAACATAACAAACATCTGTGGTTTATTTTTTCACCAAATCGATTACACTAAGTCACAATACACTATAGGTATAGGCTATCCTGGAAATCGCTGTCATGGTGATTCCAAAGTTACGATGTAAATGGTAATCAGTTTACATTGATCACGTGTCTAACTAAGCTTAGGCCACAGCGAGCCTACTTCACTGTACATCTTGTGATATACTTCTATACTATCTATTTACTGACGTACTATGCGGGGCAGTCATATGCTCCCATTTCCTATACAAACACTTGATTACTTTATTTCGGTAACTATTGCTATCCGAACACATGCTCCTTCCTCAACAGAAGCTCTCCATCGGTCGGAGTTAGAAATTTATCCGTCCCGATGTAAGTCGAATAACAAAGTGATTATTTATTTTATCCTCCCCGATCGAATTCAAATAACAGAGTGATTACGTCCCTCTCGATCGAAATCAAGCAACATACTCTCTTCACTTCATGAAAACTAAAAACTATCTGAGTATTTTTGACATGAAAATACACGCCCTTCCTAAACTGCAATTGGTTACATATACATTAAACGATATTATTGGCTAACGCTATAATTATAGCTCAGCCAATAATATCGTCAGTCCTTTGAACAAGCAAAACGCCGATTTTTCACACATAAATTATTTTCCCCTCGCTAAAGTTTCCCGTAATTCATGCTCGCGCATTTAAATCGTAATTTAGAGATCACCTTAAATTACTTCATTGCTTCCTTTCACTAACAAGTAAACGTGTTTTATCTTACATCTATAAGCTTAAAACTACCATCCTACCATTTCTGTATGTATTCAATTTTGTTTTCGCAAAACTTAGGTTTTATGACCAAATACTAAAGTATTATTATATTCTATTGATGCAGTACATTTCTGCTCACTTCAGCTCCTTTGTGTTCCCAAAGCGGCTAATTCTCTTTCAAAGGGCAGGCTCTGTGTTATGACATGTGCCGAATTTATTATTAGCCCAGGTACAAGCCTCTTCCCGTGGGAAAGGAAACTTTCCCCTTACACTCTGAAAAATCTCTCTACAGTACTATTGCGAATTCAGTTTTGAATACGCAATAAATGCATATTAATTATTTGTTACTACAATCTACATACTATATTATCTATGGCTTAATGAAAAACTACCACAAGTTTCCGTTTAAATTGTACTAGCATTTCTTTTCCTTAACACAGTCCGCACCTATTGGAGGAAAATATTCCTTCACTTTTAACATTTTATAAAGATTAACCAGGAATTGACACAAGAGGGAATTTTATCTTTAAGTAATTGATATATGAGTATTTTTATATTGGTAGATACGGTTTACCATCTTGTGAAGTTGTTTAACTTATGAGATGATATCGTAATGTGAGCTCTAATTTTATATTAGCCATATTAAAGAACAATAGATAAAGAATCGATGAAATGTAAAAGGAAACAATTTCACAATTTTCAGAAGATAGCAAACAAAATCAATTACAGAAGAATTGATAAAATACGTAGAAATGTTTATTAAAATGCTTAATAATAATATACAAAACATTATGTTCTATATCTCTATATATATAAAAGGCTTTGTCCTGACTGACTGAATGACAGGAATCAACGTACAGCCTAAACTATAACAGGTAGAGACTTGGAATTTTGACAGTACCTTCGCTTCATAATGTAGGTGCTCACTAAGAAAGGATTTTGAAAAATTCTGATTCTAAATGCCAAAAATTAAATGTTTTTGAAAATACTTAATCCCTTTTTACATAGAATTATCAAAACAAATTCACAGAACGTATTGTTACCAGTGGTATCAGGTGGGCTTGGATTAAATTTATTTTATTTTTTTTTATTTATTTATTTATTTATTTATTTATTTATTTATTTATTACAAGAGATATTACAAGAGGTATTACATTTAGTAATACACCCGAATGAGCAAGACTGCTCGTGCTCGGGTGCCGTTTCAAAAATATCAAAGTGAAGAAAGAGGAGAGACAAAGAAATAGAGTGTATAATGTGCTTAACTAAAAAAGAAAGTAAAACAAAAACATTAAACATAAAAACATAAATACATAAAAGGAGTGGAACAAAAATTACTTAAAAGCTAAAAAATTACAAAAAATTCTTTACATATCTATTAAATTTAACAGTGGAGTATGCTGAGAGATCAGGATTTTTTCTGATAATTGAGTTATAGAAGCGCGGTCCAAAATTAAATGGATGTTTGACAAATTAGAGAAGGTATCATTATAATTCATATTATCTATATTAATAAAAGGAATTCTCCTCGATGTCCAGCGAAATCTACTGAACGCAGAGATCTGAAATTTTAAACATAGGTGTGCTGAAGGGTCGGAAAATGCACCTCGAAGCCGGAATTTTAATTTTAGTTTTCGTTCGTGAGTTATGAGTGAAAAACTGGCAAAAAACGTGCATTTTTTGCGTTTTCAAAACATAAGTTTTCAGTTATACATTTCAATGTCAAATCAATTACAGTTGGCTTTGGCTATTTTTGTCAAACCTTGAAAACAAAACTTTCGCGATCGCTTGAATGTTGTAAGCCCTAAATATGGTCAAACGTTGTTTTATTTGGACGAATCTCACTATACAGAGGTTTTCTTGGCCAAGAAACTTGAATCTGAGGTCGCTTTTACCAGTCGATGCTATCTGATCGTGGTATGTAGTCCATGCGATTTAGGTGTTAATAAATGTAATGATTTAACTATTATGCTCTTAATTTTTAATTCTTGAAATAATTATCGCGGGCGAAGCCGCGGGCACATGCTAGTTATGTATAAAACAATTCCACCTATTACCTCGAATTTTAGTTTTATAAATCTTCTTGTTATAATATCAGGTTAATAAGTTAGCTTTTTCACTTCTAAAATCTACAGTTGTCAATATTATAAAGCATTAAGATTTTGTATTCCGTGGGATGTGACGATATTTACCGGCTATTCCGGTATTTTCAGATCCTTTTTCTTATCCCAGACGATCTTTTTTCTATTCATTAATCCATTCCAACTGTTGAAATTACAGACTGCTGGACATTTTTACTTCCTCTGCCCGTACCATAGATACTATAGGCAGAGGACGGCAGAGGAAGTTTTGTTTCGATCCCCAAATTCGAAGTTGAGTTTTTAACAGAAATACACGTTTTGAGGTCCCCTGAATCCAAAAGTACTATTTTCGGAAGCATGTGTGAGTATATGTGTGTGTGAGTAGCCTAGCTCCAGAATGGAAAATCGTGTGAAAAGAAAATTTTATAATTGGGTTAGGTACCTTCTGAGGATGACACGAAGATTGGTGATGACGTTTTTTTACTTGTGGACTTCTCATTAAAGAATCTTCGTTTTTCGCGATTTTCTCTAATACACCTCTAACGATTTCTTTTAAGTTTTGTATACGGGGTGGCTAAGCGAATAGCTAAAACTTTTATTTGATTTTTTTTCCTAAAAATATTATCTGAAGGGTAGTTATAAGCATAGGCGTAACCAGGCCGACCAAATGGGGGGGTTATAACATCCGCGGGTCTGGGGGATTGGAATACCCCCCAGGGAGAGGGGGGTCCTCCCCCGGAAAATTTTAAAAAATAAGGTGCAAAATAACGAGTTTTAAGCTTCCGGGGTATTTCCCCGGAAAATTTTAAAAATTAAGACGCAAAATAACGAGTTTTAAGCTTCCGGGGTCCTCCCCCGGAAAATTTTAAAAATGAAGATGCAAAATAACGAGTTTTAAGCTTCCGGGGGTCCTCCCCCGGAAAATTTTAAAAATTAAGACGCAAAATAACGAGTTTTAAGCTTCCCACGCTTTATACTTGTATTAAGTAATTTATGGGCAGACTTAAAAAATTATACAATTTTGCTTTTTTTAATCAATGGGGAGGGGGGGTTCAAACCCCCAAACCCCCCCCCCCTCGGTACGCCTATGGTTATAAGACACCCACTGTTTGCAGTAAGTCTTCCCTGGTGAGCAACAAAGCTATGCATCAGGTTCAAACAACTTGAATACGCGGTCTTTGCAATATGGCCTCTTATTCTATAGGCTATCAGATTGTGAAGTGAGAAAGATGTAACTTAGGCTATTGGCCATGCTTAGAGTAAAAAAAAAAACTTACGTGACTGAATTAGTTCTATTTTATTTAGATTGAGTATCCTTCGGGGATGCGTTACCATGTGGTTCCGACATTCTCTTCATTGCTATAACCTATTTACATGAAGAGAATGTTATAGACTTTTATTTGTGTAGAGGAAGCTATGTGAGTTTTCTCATCAGTTTTTTCTACGGGTAGTCCTACGTAGCCTACTCTTATTAATTGCAGCCATAGCTTCACCCCCAGCGCCATCTCGAGTGACAATGATATTGTGCTGTTAGTTAATATTCCCAGTTCTTTATTGGTAAATTTCCATTTTTTTTCAAGCACTACCAATGCATCTCGCCACCTGTGTGGTCTAGTGGTTAGCGTTGCTGACCACGGTTCCGCTGGTCTTGGTTCCATCCCTGGTGCCTCCTCGAATTTTTCTGAGGTATGGAGGTCTGGAACGGGGTGCACTCAGCCTCGTGACACAAACTGAGAAGCTACTTGGTAGATCGGCTCCGGTTTAGTAAGCAATCATTAACGGCCGTGGGAGTCGGCATGCTGATCACATGTCCCCAATCCTGCCTGTGGGAGAAAAAACAGCGGTCGGATGGCAGGCCTAGTCCCTCAAGGGATGTTGCGCCGTGGAGTTTAGTTTTGTTTTATACCAGTGCATCCTATATAGGCTTAAGCGCTACCTTTACAACGACGTTATCAGCTTGTTATGGCCCGGCAACAGTATCAACGATGAAAAACAATATAGCCCTATGTAGAAGAGTACGAAAAAGCGAAAGGAAGTTTTTGGTTCAACTTACTGTAGGATTGTATCGTATTTTAAATATTAAGTTTAGACCTATATATATTTGTATTTCTTTGAGACAAAAATATATCTGTTCCAAAAAAACACCATTTAGCAATGAATATTCGATGTTGCTCTTTGCCTTTTATAAATACAAATTTCTTCGAAAATCTTTACACGTTCATAATTTTTTTCAGATTAACAATCATAGAGTTTAGGGCTAAAATTCCCGTCGTTGTTACGGCTGTTTCTTGGGCAAAGGCAATTTAATAAATATATATAGTCTTCTATGAATAGAAATATAATATTATTACAGGTCGCTGTCTCCTCTATGTGCATCTGTGTTAAGTTCTGCTGAATATTTGCTTTCTAACCATCGCTGAAGGGATAAATTAGTAGCCTATGTGCATGTATATATGTATAATGCAGCTACATTTACATATATATATATATATATATATATTTATATATACACGCCTTTACCAAACAGTGTTGTTCTTATAAGGTAATTTGTGCCAAAATCCTCCATATTCCTTTGGAATTACAGGCTTACTAAGGGGATAAAAACATGGAATTCATAATGTATTTCCAATATGATCGCTAGCATTACTAAGGAAACGTTTGAATCCATTCCTGAAATACCGATAACTGAAATTCAATATAGTCGTTTTCATGTGTTATTCACTGCATATCTGGAGCCATTAAACGGATTCCAAGCCAAGCACGGCTACATTGATGGATTGCATTCATGAACGAATAATTTGTGTAATACCCAGCGGGAGCAGTGCAGTATCACTGCCAGCTAGATAATGCAGTCTGCAGCCGAAGTAGTATCTTTCTACTCACTGGCTCCTCTGTGAGCGTGGCTGGCAGGATGGTTGACTTGCTTTATCATAGGTTTCCACTAAATACCTAAAAGTTGTGTCACTGTGATAATTAATACCTGGCGATTTTCCTGATGCTATTCTAGGAGGATTTTATGATGTGGAACATCGGATAATGACGTGAATATGTCCACTTGCTCTGTGTGATTTACGTTTTCATTACGCATTAAATTGTTCTTGCTCCATTTATGCTCACTAACAGTCATAGGTATGGTTATGAACAATGTATTTGTAAAGCCGTAAAGCGCAGAATTTAATCGTTGCATCAACAAAACATTTTCTTAATTTACATCATTTTCTCTTTTAATGTTATCGATTACCGTTGCAAAATATGGTAAATACTTTAACTATTTCACTCGCATAGCAGTCGTATGATATATATATATACACATATATATATACATATACACACATACATATTTTACACTTCATTTACTCACCACCCAACTACAGTGGCGATTCCTTAAAAATTGTATTTTAGGGGTAATGGGTGCCATATTCACAATTTTTGGTCAAAAGTACCTTTTCTTGGGTTAATAAATAACCGTTCAGAACCAATGAAGCAGCTTAGAAGCGCAACTGTACATGCTTGGGAACGAAGCTGGAAAGATGCCCAAAAGGGCCTCCTAACAAAGGACTATTTCTTTAGCTAAAGACGACTTAGTCATCAGACGACTTAGTAAAAAATGGATGGTTCCTGATTACTCAACATCCCAAACATGGCTACTTCACAGCAAACCTATTTAGGTTTAACCTAGCCGAGGATTACCTCTGCTACTGTGAAGACTGTGATCTTGCGTACAACGCCCTATATACTCTTACATGCGCGATATATAGGGAAGCACGTAGAGGTAGCCAAACAAGCAGGCGAAGTATGGATATCAGTACTTAGTTTTTTGGACAACAAAGGGAGCTAACACTGCTTTCAGAACATTCACACAGCAGGGAAGAACAAGAACAATATGATGCCAAAGACACACCGAATTTGAAACGAATCCGCCTTGGGGGAATGCTCAGATCCCCTGGGGACCTACAGAGCAAGATGGACATGGCAGATTGCCCAAGACTTGCCTCAGAAGCTGCGGGATAGCCTCGCAGGAACCGAACTGAGTGAGGTTTTCGCGGGGTTTTCTTCACTCTATAAGGTGAATACCAGATCGGGAACACGCCCCCCGCGAGAACAGACAGAGGAACAAGAGTAAAATTAACTGAATAAAATGCCAAAGTCAATTCATCAAACATTTTCCCTGTGTTATATGATCAAGAGAAGGCGACGCGACGATCTTAGAAAAATGCGAAATCGGTTGTTGGAACGAAGATATAGCCTATGGGTGGAAGGCGGGGCAAAAAAAAAAACTATGTACCATAATGTATTTGTTGGATACTTTTAAGTCTCCACATTCTGACGAGAAATAAAAATAGCTGCGGTCGTTAAATGTCCATATCTTAGTGATGAAAATATTTCTTTTTAGAAAATTAAACTGCCTCCAGATTATCCCTAAGAAAAAAGTAAAAGTATTAGTCTATTCAAGTTGGTTTAATTATGAAAAAATGTAATTTTGGAAGCTGGGTACAATTAATAAGGCTGTATGCACACATTTTTATATAAATGTCATGCAAACGTTCAATGTCATTTTCCCATTCTTTATTCACTGCATTTCGTTATTCAGAATTAAATGGGTTGTACAAATTTAACACAAGGAGTCTGAACATTTTGCTGTGAGTTCTACAGGGCAAGACTAAGAAAATAGTGCATATGTGTTTTGATAAAGTAAATATCTTTACAATTAAACATAAAAAGTGTGGTGACCATGATTACATTTAATACTCGTTAAGTCTACAAAGTTGTATGAAACTGCATTTATATTCAAGGAATGGTATGTAAGAAGAACTAAATCAGATTACAGAGAATGGGTTACTTGATTTATTTTTATGAATAATCTGAATACAGCCCGAAGGAATAATTTTTACCAGAAATGAACATACAAATCACTGAAACGTTATCTGCTCAAAAGAAAAGAAGATAAGAAGACCTTACCATACTACTTTCTGTGCTTAAATATAGTAAACATACTGACTATGACTGAATTCCCAGAAGTTAGACTGTCTGCAAAATCACAAAGTATATGAGTATGACCTATATTACATGTGTATTTAAATTGTATTCTTCTGTGTAGAGCTATCTCACCCGTGGTAAAAGGGAATAAAAAATTAAGTCTAGCTTTATATTAAAACTTTTATATTGCAAAGATCCTGAACATTTACAAGCGAATAAGTCCATCGCTGAAAGCGTTTCCATGAAATCATGTACATGAAGTGCAATATATTCTGAAACCTTTGCGCTATACTCCAGAGAGCTACAAGCATTTGCCTAAGACAAATAGCAAAAGAGAGAAAAACAGGACATCTGCAGCAATATAATATTACGGTATTGGTAGCCATATCTTGTAGTCGGTTCATATCTGTGGGCTATTTACTGGAATAATATTCGTTCTTTATTATTTTTGTATATGGGAATTTTTCATTTTGAACTGTCCGTCTGTTTGTTCCGACATGTAACTTCCGCAGAGCGCCTCTGGCGATTCAATGATCCCTTTCCATCACCGCATGGATTCATACATGTTTGATACCATCGGCCAAGCAATTTCGCCTTCATAGACTGAAGGACTCGAATATATATTTACGTGGTATAAGTTCTGCTCGTAAATATACGTTTAACTTTATTAGTTACATTAAATTTGAGAGTACAGTTTACGAAGTATACTGTATATAAATATACGTTTTTTCTTTCATTTTAGAAGCTCTTAATAGAAATCGGTGGATTGTGTTTGCTTGAAATGTTTATTGATTGTTAGGTTTGTGTGAAACTCAATAAGAGCAATGATTTTCTATAAAAATAGCATAATATGAGAGCGTTGCAATGAAACTACCATAACATTGTAATGTTCATAAAATCGACATCTAGCTACTTTATACAAATGTCACAGAAATAACGTATACCATAAAGTCGCTGTTCTTGTTCTTAATTTGTACTTGAAGAGTATTATATTTTAAATAGACGAACATAAAATACGATAGGAATATTATAGCAATTGTCGAATGCAGCTAAACCCAATAACAATTTGGCTCATTGATAATATAGCCTATACAGTATATGACATATTTCCCGTTGAAATTATCTTCCAGCAAATAAAGCCTGGGAAATATAAAAAAATATATATATCAACGGAAAATATGCCATATATAAATAACTAGCATGTGCCCGCGGCTTCGCCCGCGATAATTATTTCAAAAATTAAAAATTAAGAGCATAATAGTAAAATCATTATATTTATTAACACCTAAATCACGATTAGATAGCATCGTCTGGTAAAAGCGACCTCAGATTCGACTTTTTTGGCCCAGAAAACCTCTGTATAGTGAGATTCGTCCAAATAAAACAACGTTTAACCATATTTAGGGCTTACAACATTCAAGCGATCGCGAAAGTTTTATTTTCAAGGTATGACAAAAATAACCAAAGCCAACTGTAATTAATTTGACATTGAAATGTATAACTGAAAACATGTTTTGAAAACGCACAAAATGCACGTTTTTACCCGTTTTTCACTCATAACTCACGAACGAAAACTAAAATTAAAATTCCGGCTTGGAGATGCATTTTCCGACCCCCACCTATGTTTAAAATTTCAGATCTCTGCGTTCAGTAGATTTCGCTGGACATCGAGGACAATTCCTTTTATTAATACAGATAATATGAATTATAATTATACCTTCTCTAATTAGTCAAACAAACATTTCATTTAATCCAAACCCACCTGATACAACTGGCAACAATATGTTCTGTGAATTTGTTTGGATAATTCTGTGTAAAAAGGGGTTAAGTATTTTCAAAACTTTTAATTTTTGGCAGTTAAAATCAGAATTTTTCAAAATCCTTTCTTAGTGAGCACCTACATTATGAAACGAAGTTACTGTCAAAATTCCAAGTCTCTACCTGTTATAGTTTAGGCTGTACGTTGATTCCTGTCAGTCAGTCAGTCAGTCAGTCAGTCAGTCATTCAGTCAGTCAGGACAAAGCCTCTTATATATATAGAGATATATAAATATGTAATAGATTATATATACCCTAATATATGGGGATACGCCGTAGCGTAGTGGTTGAGGGGCTGCGCTACAAACCGGAAGGTCGCAAATTCGATTCCCGATGAGGTCGCTGGAGTTTTTCAGTTGGCCTAATCCTTCTGGTGGCACTATGGCCCTGGGGTCGACTCAGCCTCTAACAGAAATGAGTACCAGGAGAAATTCTGGGAGTAAATGCTACCGGTGCATAAGGCTGACAACCTTACCACCTTCATGTGCCGAATGTCTAAAATGAGGGAGCCTCAACCTCCTGGAACCCTCTGGGCCTCCATGGTCTGTACAGAAAATATATATATGGCATATTTTCCGTTGGAATTCTTTTCTGGCAAATGAAGTCTGGAAAATAAATATTTCTTCATTTTAAACCTAATCTCACTGTCATCACGTTATGCATTTGGGTTCCAGATTGTTGCTCACCGCAAAAGCGAGTTTTCACCCCAATAGCTCTTCTGCTGTTCCCTATCTCTTTCCTTGGAATTAGTTTTTTATATATATACAAACAGTTAGTATGTCTTGTGCTATATACTTCCGTATACCTTTTCCAGGGGGGAATCCAATATTTGGATAGCTGTCCTATTTTAGGGATGCCATAACTTCTTAAATGCGATTAAATAAAAAAGAAACAGAATAGCTAAATATCTGAGATATAGGTCAGTCCGTCAAACAAGATTAAGCCTGTATTTATTTTTCATTGAATATTATGAAAATGATTCTATAAAATATTTTTCTTGGGTAACATTCGTGATTATCGAGTATTAAAATGGATTTCCTAATAACTAAGGAATATTGTGGCGCTCGCTTCTATTTTCCCTATTCACAGAGTTCAATCGTTTTATCATTTAAAACATTGAAATATCCTTTTTTACAAATAAAATGTATAAAGTTACATCGATTTAAGTCGGGTGTAAATGAGAATATTGTACATTAAAGAAGTTATATGTCCATAATGGTTTTTACTAGGCAACAAAAAGTCATCTAAAAGAACTTATATGGCTTACTCGTACACAGTAGTTATTCTGAAATGCACATGGATCTGATTTCAAGAAAGTTTCACTGCGAAACATTACTCTTATGAAATAATCTGTGTTTTCCTCACTTCCTCTAACCAAAGTGAATAATGAAGTCTTCAAGTGTACTCACAGCTTTGCAGAAAATCTGGTTGCAGGGAGAATGTGGGGACCAGTGACAAAGTGAAACGAAGGGAAGAGCAAGTTCAGTAAAAGAGCGAAAGACGAAGATAGCGTCGTGAAGTGTCATGGTTTGGATTTCACACAAATGCAATATTCCTGTGAGAACTCCCAGGAAAGAGATATTAGAATTTTAATATCCTTGTGTTACACGACTTCATATCCGGTACTTAACACATTGTTTGTTACTCAGTCCATTCTGCTTCGTTAATAAATTTCATATGTAATTCCGCAGAGGATTGTGTAAAAAAAAGTTAAGTTTTCCCCGTATCATTTCCTTTTTCTATAGGCTAGCAAACGTTATTAAAATTGTGTTTTCATATGTTACACTAATTACATATTATTACTTTATCAATATGTAAACCGATAACAATTTAAATAAATCAAGTAAATTATTTAAAAATGCCAGATGGCGTTAGCAGACCATATTTAAGAAACTATTGAGTTTTAGACCACGGTTTCTTGAGAAAATTTGAATAGCACATATGGAAGAATAAGGGGGATAACTAGAATATTAGCAGAAGGAATTTTTAACAAATCCCTCACCTCAGCAATATCCCTTAATTTTTGCTAACACATCTGAAGGCGTAGATGTACGCAGTCACTTTGTCTTAGCGTATTCAGTTCTGCCGGTTTTTTTTTCAATTCAATTTCAATTGTTATAGGTTTTTATTTAATAGAAACTTACGTTAATCAACTCAATTCAAATTTAATTTAATTTAAATAAATAATTGCTTTATCTTCTGACAAATGAAAAAAGCCGAAAAATCTTTCATTTCTTATATTAAAAATATGTGGTTCTTTTCATTAGTTTGTGTCATAACTTTGTATTGTCAGTGACTCCAATTTTATTTATTCCCTTGCATATTCTAAATTCGATGAATGGTGAAAGTAATGGCAGGAAATATCATTATTTCCTACGACGACTGTGCATTTCCAGACTCATAAGAAGTTCTTGTTAACTAGTAACGTAAACACTGCGCTAGCATGTAAACTAACTATTAAAGCAAGCAGCACTTCAATAGAAAGTGGGAATTATTGGAGTGTTAGCGCAGGAGTACTAATGTTCTTTGAAACACTAGCATATAAGTTTCACTGAAATAGCTAAATAATAGACCTCGAGAATGTCTTGTTGCTAACATATCTCATTATAATCGTTAGTCACACACTCTCTACTTCCAACCCCACATGGATTTACACTCAGCCGACGAACAAACGCTGTAATTCGTATTTACACAGTTTGTACCTCTCATTCTCTCCTCTACCGTAACAAAAGCTCTATTTATACGTGTGTTTGTAGGAATCGGCTGGCTCCATTTAGTTCCCCAAGTAACGTAGTATATGCACTCTCTCTCCCTCTCCCTCTCTCTCTCTCTGTAAAGTTAACTTTAGGTTTTAAATCGCAGGGGTGTGGGGGGAGTATGTTGTTGGAAACTTACAAACACCGTGTTAACATTAGCAACTTCTTACTTGGTAATAAGACTTCTTTATATGTTGGCCACATTATCTTCACTCATGCCTTCGCGCAAAAGCGTAAACTGCAGAATAATTACGTTGAAAATAAACCTTTGATAGTAAGATTAAAAGTTTAATATTTGTAATCGAGAAATATTTCAGAAGAATGGGGGACTTTCAGGTTTGCGTGCTAAAAAATAGGTGAAATTCATTATTTTTCGTAACAACGAATTGCTCCAGAACTGTACATCTGACATGCTCTTTATTTATACTTGTTCAGCTGCATACTATTTTAAAAATTAATCAAAGTATTACAGTTACGTGTAGTTATCGTTCAAAATGGCAGCCAGTTTCATGCACTGAAATGTCCATAAATGTCAATATTTTGAGTAATTATTTCTTCTATCTAACGGTAAATACCGCATGAACGACACTATCTACATTGATGTAACGTTAATAGTTTATTTTTAACATATTTTAAATGTAAAAGAAAATGTAAAAAATTAACCTTCGTGGATTTAGTTTTAAAAAAGTAGATAATTACAAACATTGTAGATTATGATGTTTACAATTAGAAAAAAAAAGATCACTCAAAACCATTAGCATTTATGGAAATTATCGCAGAAACGGCATTTCAATGCTTGAAACGTGGCTGCCATTTTGTAACTATAACTACCTGTTACTGTAACAGTTTGATTAATTATAAAAATAGTGTGCAATTGTAGAAGTAGTCAATATAGAGTATATAAGATTACGAAATTACACAACAATAATTAACATAATATTATATTGTTTAGAAAAAAGAATAACGATTTTCACCTATTCCTCAGCACCCAAACGTATATATCCCCCATTAATATTAATATTTTTAAAATTATCCCTATTTTTTAATCTTAGAAGTAGTGTGCTCATACCTAGTGGTTTCAAGAGTCTTCTGTATTTTATATTAACACAATTTGCTTCTGGCCACGGTGAATTTCGATCGTTTTAAATGATTCCACATAAATGCAGAAAATGGTGCGGAGTGTACATGTGGAAATGAACATACTATTGAACATGCATTATTTGAATACCCAGGATACGTGTATAGACGACTTTACATTGAAATGCACTTAAGCGGATGTAATATTAGCTATAAAAGCCCATTGTAATCTTTAAAATAAACTGTTTTCACAGACCCTTCGATCACATTATACACCACACATACAAATCTGAATTATGTAATAAAGGATTTAACTGTAACCTTAATGTACTTAGGTAAAACAGGGTTTATGGAGCTCTAGAAAAAATAACAGCCTAGAATGTTCAAATTCAAGCTGATATTTAAAAAGAAGGAAATACGTTATTTGTAAATAATTAGCCGGAGAGATTTTGTGGGTTGTAACAGATATAAAAGACGAAATACAAATGAAAATTTTTAAATAAATGATTTAAAGTGGATATCATAGTTACTTATCTCAGAGAAAAATCTACAGTAAAAGTACAATTTATTTATCCGTTAAATGTTTTATAAATACTCATTGGACAGAAATCATTCAGTGTTTAGAGGTGTGGTAGTGTTTATCAAAATTGCTTTGTGTGTAGTATTTTATTTACATTATCCCTAAAAGTATTTTACCCTTATATTTATTTTTAATTGTATCGTAACTTATTAAAATTTAGCTTCAATGAAATATTAATTTTATTTATAAAATGTATAATTTTATATGATACCAATGTACCCATAGATGAAAAATATTAAATTAAATTCTCCAACAAACATTTTTACATTTTTGGATAGCTATCATAAAGTTATTCAATTTGAAAGAAAAATATTGAGTCAAACTTACCTTATCTGACTTAAATACAAAATTTCAAAGGGCTTACATTTACTTGGGGTTTTTATATAACAAACATATACAGAGTAAGGGTATAACTGCGCAGTTTTAAGGGGCAGTAGATAGCGTCAAAATATTTTTGCGTTTGCGTTTGTTTTGCCATTAAGTGTCTGGTTTATGAGATAAATAGGTTAATAGTCACTATAGAATGACAACAGCTCACAGCAAGATCGCTCTTTCCATGGCAATGACCTGTTCCTCACTAGTATGAAGAGAAACCCATTGAATGACCAGTACACCTGTCTTGGCGTTGCAAGTTGCATTGGCTATATCGCCAACTTTAAAAAACCGAAATGGTAAAATTAATTCCTTGTTCTTTCCTCTGCTGATGTGAAAAACGAATAGAACAGTACAAATAATGAATATCAAGTTAACAACGGTTGAAAGTTTAGGTGAAAATTTTGTTTTTCTTGAAAAAATACTGAGTTGGGACTAAATTATATTGTAATTTGTTGTTTCTCTTGATAGATCATGATGTTAAAATCTGCAGTTTTATACCTTATATTATAAGATAATTCTCATAATTTTTACCCTGAAAACAGTTCCATATTTGTTGTGATGAGAATGTTCTGCCGTTCGTGACAAAATTGATAGCCTACTATTAGTGTGAGGTTTCTGTACAAAAATTCAAAGATAACAAACTGATAATTTTATTACTTAAGCAACCGAATCGGTCGGGATAAGCTACATAGGCGGGGTTTTCCAGGGGTTTCCCTCACCTTTAAGACGAATGTTAGGTAACTTTGGGCTTTGTACCCTGGATGTCATCTGGCCGTCATTATCATCTTCATACCATCCGCACCTTGTTCAGAGTGATTGTGTGAGCGACTGATGTGTATCGTGTTGTCTCGAAGGTGGCCCGGGCATTCGACTGATGACTCATCCGGGGAGACCATCACCTTGTCTTGAAAAAACGTATGTGTGATCCATAGAAATTCCTTCCCCAACAGGTCGTGGTCCACATAAACGTCCCTATAAGAGGGAGGCAAAAGTCAGGTAAAGAAAGAAAGAAAAAAGAAAGAAAGAAAGAAAGAAAACAACCGGAACAAGTCCATTTAAAAATAATTATTTTTCTGTAATTAACATGAATTTAAAATTAAAAGGAAAGTATGTATACTTGCAAATAGAAGTTAAAAGTTGAGAATTAATGTATACCTTTATAAAAAAGAGGTAGTTCTTCAGGAAAATAATGTCGTAGCAACGATCTTTAAAATCATTAATATTATATTAAGTAACCTTAGGTAACTTATTCGTTACTTCCGGGTCCCTAACGAAACCGTGAACTTTGTGAGACAAATGGACGTTTCAATATGTACCTAGGTATGGCATAGTTACTCCATTAGGATTTCGGTACCTGATGTGTTTGTTGAATAGTTCTGACTCTTAACTTTTATCCTTAGAAATTAAACAAAACAATTTAAGTAAGAACTGTTTTGTAACACCTTCTAAGTACAATTGCAAACAGGAAAGCATTTTAGCTGACTTATATGAGTCTGGAAATCAAAACCCTCTATCGCCATCTCTTAAAGTGATTACATGGGGGATTTGAATTGAAATCATGACGAATATGTGTGGAGAGATGATACTTAGTGTAGAGTTGAGAACGCTCTCTGCACCAGTTTTAATCCCGCAGGCTTGAGAGGATGGGAAATTATATAAAGCCGATTAAACGTGCGGGTGTGTATGTGAGCAAACAACTCCCGTGCTCACTCCCGCCATGGAACATAGGTCGCGATGAACTCTTTGGTTTGCACAAGGACTCTGCACAAAATATCTTGCGGCCATTCACTCAAACATAACCTCACTTTTAATTCTCGTCCTTCACTGAACACGAAATACAGTCCCAATCTGAAACGATAATTTAGAGTGATCTCCAGTGGTTATAACAGATTTTTGTCCTTCAACATGTCTCAACTGAATTTAATGTTGGTTAGTGTTACAAAGAAATTAAGAATTAATTGACTGAGCGAAGATTTCTGTCGCTTGTCTGTAAATCTATATTAATAAAAGGAAGTGTCTGTCTTTCTGTCTGTCCGCGATGCCCAGCGAAATCTACTCAACGCAGAGATCTGATATTTTAAACATAGTTGGACTGAAGGGTCGGAAAGTGCACCTCGAAGCCGGAATTTTAATTTTCGCTTTCGTTCGTGAGTTATGAGTGAAAAACGGGCAGAAAACGTGCATTTTTTGCGTTTTCGAAGCATCAGTTTTCAGTAATACATTTCAATATCAAATCAATTACAGTTGGCTTTGGCTATTTTTGTTATAAGTTACCTTGGAAATAAAATCATCGCGATCGCCTGAATTTTGTAAACCCATCCTTGTCGATTAATTTGTTTAGAATGTCAAGGCCCGCAGACACATGAAATTTTCAACCTACACGAAAGAGGGATTATCAATATGGCCTAAATATGGTCAATCATTGTTAGATTTGGACGAAACTCACTATACAGGGGTTTTCTTGGCCAAGAAACTCGAATCTGAGGTCTCTTTTACCAGGCGATGCTATCTAATCGTGGTATGTAGTCCACGTGATTTAGGTGTTAATCCTCTTAAGTTTTGAAATAATTATCGCGGGCGAAGCCGCGGGCACATGCTAGTATTATATATGATGATGTGTGTTAAGCAATTGAGACCAAACGTGTTGCTCAAGCTCTTCCAATTATTTGGCACGAATATTCCTTGAAGTCTTTAAAAACCACGTGTGTGTAAGTATTTAAATTTTTTAATCCTTTCAAGATGGAGCCGTTTTAATGGTTCAATTTCATGTTAAGCTTCTAGTAACGATTCTAGCCAAACTGTTCATTCTAAAAAAAAAAATTAAGATTAACTTCAATCTCGATTATAATTTTGTCTACAACTATTTTCCAGTACAGTTTTAACGTAACTCAAAGAAAATTTGAAATATTATAATTTAACCATAGAGTGAGGCGGAGTAATTTGAATAATTTCAGATATAATAACAGTTTTATTGGAAAGCACACAATTTCTTGCAAGTATTAATAGGTAGTATTGCACTTACATGTTTCAGGAAGCTATCGAGGATCTATGAAATACAAATATTTTTAATTGAAGTCATAATTTAGCTACCCATATTACTCCCAAAATGTTACAGGATTGAAAAAATGCGGGCAAATTGGACATATAGTGGGATAATATGAATAACACTAGATATCTAAACTGAAAAATCGATTTGCAGTGTTGATTTTACATCCATTCATATTGTAAACATAGGCTAAAGTGTTCTACAAATCGATGCTGTCATGACTTCATTTTAAACGTTGAAATAATAATAAAATGTTTTCTTGTTAAAGCCGGCCACTCCAGCTTTTATACAACTCTTCTGATTTTCTTCAAGATAGTACATTTCTCTTGCAAAATGACATGAGAACAACCGTTATGGTAAGAACATTTAAGTTACACAATAGGAACTCGTTTTAATTTCCAGCAATGCACTTATGCAGGTATGGAACGGAGTCGAAGTCGCAATTCTCCGCTCTTGGTTAGTTTATTTGGTCTGGTCTGCTCCAAGGTACAAATTTTCACCAGTTGCGTTGTTTACGGGCCATGATTGAGGTACACCTCAATATTGCAAATTTCCACATACAATTTTTCTTCTGTTAATCCGTAACCCCTTGATTCCGAATGTTTTAACCCTTCTACTATTTTTTTCGCCAGATTGTTCTAAATACCCACTGCCATCATTCGGTTTCGATTTTTAGAATATACAAACTATAAAAAATCAATCATATAAAATTCATTCGAAATTCCCGCAAGCACTATCCAATTTTCCCCGAGAGAGATTATCCAAATTACCTCGCGTGTCAACAATAAAATATTGCATTGTAGTACGTAGCTTCATTGCTAGAATGCACTACAACGACTTCTAAAATATCCATGAATCGGTTACAGGTTGATGTGAGTCTACTGCGTTATCATATTATTTACGAAAATTTAAGAAAATGAAATGAACTATAATAAGCAGCCAATAGGTAAAGGTTTTGCTACATATCTTCTACAAGATAGATATGTCTACATTCGTTAGATGAGCATCAGCAATCTGATTTTCTCGGTCACAGTTCCCAAACACGACAATCTTCTCACTGTATAGTAATTTTCAACATGGCGTTGAGCGCTTTGTCTCAGAATTACCAACATGTTAGCATTATCAATATTGACCCGCTGTTCAAATTACCCCGCTTTACTCTATATACGGCTTTTTAAATCTGTGCTGTTTAAGAGTAGTTTAAGAAGGCAGAATAGATAAATAAATCGTTCGGCTAATCATCTGCACCTGTTGATACGGGCCTAAATAATATTACATTTCAAGAAACAGTACGGTACTAATACTTAACAGTAGTATCGCTAGAACCTGTAACAATAATACAAATAAATATGATTTTCGTAAAATATAATCAATATTAAATTTCAGCAAATAATACTTAAATAAATGGATACTTAACTGTTTTGTTTTGTTCATAAAGAACAGCCACATTGACTGTATTTCATGAACGTATTTCAATAGTCCCGAGTCACTGTAAAATTCTATTTTTGGAATAATTCAAATTCCATAGATTTTATTATTACTTATTAAATATTGTTCGCTAATCAGCCATTATAAATGCAACCTATGACTTTGAATTCCCCTACATAAATCCAGATAATTCATAGGCAATTTCCATGTCCCTCGTGTTAACGATAATCATCTAACATTTTGCATTGTTTCCAGTTTTATTCTTTTAAATTCAATTGGCATAAATTTTATTTTACAAAAAAATCCCCCTACAAAATTTGCTGCCTTTTCTATGTTTGCCGCCCTGGGCAAATGTCGAATCTGGAGATCTATAAATCAGGGCCTGGTAACATTTCAATGATAAGAAAATGTAATGTGTAGAGCATGTTTAAAATCGAAAAGGTTATAAGAATTTTCAGCCATTATGCTAATGCCACTAAATTTATAAGAACATCAATTTTGGACTTCCTGTATTTTTAAACCTACTAGATGATGGGCTGGTAACATCTTCGTAATAACTTACTTGAAAGGAAGCATTAACATTTGAACACTCGTTCTACTTCTATCGGTATGCACATAACTCATTGTTTAAGGTTGGCTACGGCACTGCTTGTTTGACTCCGCACGACTATCTTACAGTAATTATTTTTTATGTTCAGGGGAACCAGTGTCATATATATTATACTTTATGTAGTTTTATCTAACATTTTCTGACAAAATTTCAATAATCAAATTCGTTTCAAAATAATTAAATACCTGTAAGCCTACTGCAATTTATTAGCTTCAAAAATTTATTTATGTACAGTAGCTAAGTTTAAGTGAATACTGAACTGTCAAATTGTTAAAATATAATGCAATGTGCATAGACTGAAACATATATTCACGTATAGGTTCGATCGTTCTACGTGTTAACGTAGTGAATATTACTGAACTTGTAATGAGTGGAACAAGAACAAAAGAAAGGAGAGATTTTCATCAACTTTTAGAGATCTTTAGAAGAAATTCTTCACTGAAAATAAATATGCCGAATTATAGACTCTGCAAATCATATAAAATCATTCTAACGTAACATTCTAACACACACGCAGAGACATATTTTACAATAAGTGGCTGGATTTGCAATTCTTCGGAAAATGTTCCCTTCAATTTCGGCGACTAATGAATAGGCTTTGTTCAGTGAAACTGAAGGTTTTCGATTAAAGTTGCATGTGACTACCATATTTCTACTATATGCCATTGTGTGAGTTCATAACTGTCATTATCCGGATGTGTTTATCTCCATATTACAGTGATGTAAACTTCGGTTAGTTCATAAAGCCAGTCAGCATGCATTGAATCAATATCGTCCATACAGTATGTTGCATTATTCCAGAAATGAGGAAAATATGCCTACTATTAAGGCAGCTCTGTGTAATACAGTTCTGTAACAACCCCCGAATCATATCGGTTCACACTGCACGGCGAGCAGCCAAAAAATCATGTCTTAACCATAAGACGGACCTAAATGTATTGCGAAAGCAGGCGCTAAGGTAGAAATACACTTATCAAATCCTGGAGAAGCTCGTGGATATTTATTATTTATTGCGAACGGAAGGATTCATAAATTTAAAAAGGGTTCCGAGAAAACTCTGCAAGACAATCAAAGCTTAATAGCAGTCAGAACAACACAAGGAAGCAAAATGAAGAGTGGCACAACGAAGATAATATCGTACATCGTCAGTCCTTCAATAAAAAAGGGTACAATAAACAGGACTGAGGTTCATTACAGGTAGAAAACCCAATTACAATGTTCGTACCAAAAATACAATTCATACATACATACATAATAATAAAAACAAAAGATACTAAAGATAAGAATACACAAAAAATAAGAATATACAAAAGATAATACACAAAAGATAAATTACAGCAATTTAATAAAAAGAAAAATATATTCCTAGCCACTTCTGGGTTCCAGCAGTTGCCAGGATTCTTCTCTAATGTCCAAATCGAAAGGGGAAGAATTAATTTCATAGGCCTTTCTTCTATACTGCCATCAACAGGGTCTTAAAATTGAAAAGAAATGTGCTTTAGTGAACAACGTTTTATTAAAAGATCACCACTGCATAGGCTATAGAGATCACTTTATATGGTCATATAAGCGTTGTAAATAAGAAGTTGTTCACCGAGTTCACATTTCATTTTGTCCTACAAGTATTAAACAGAAATATGCCGATCTCGAAGACTGTTATTTGAAGTTTCTTAATTCTTACAAAAAAAGTGGTAATTTCTTTGTAATAACAAAAGGTAAAAACAGATTCTGTAGTAAATCTCAAGCAGTACACACTGAGAAATTTTAAACAAATCTATTACGTAAATAATAATACATATTGATAATAAACTACAATGTTTACTCGCTGACAGCTTCAATGCAAAATTATTTAATAAAGAAATATTTTCTAAGGGAGTTACTATTAATTCTTCGTAAAGGAAAATACAACATCCGACTAGTGAAACATATATATTGGCAAAATTGTTTAGAACCCGTGTTCCAGTAACAGATAACTTATGTCATGGGGAATTTACTGAGTTTGTACATAATTTTAATGATGTTACTCTTGAAAAGTCGGAAAATGTTTCTGAGGAAAGCAGTGAAAGTGTTGAAGTGGTGCTTGAGAGCTACTGGTAGTGGAGAGCTTGAATTCTTGGTCGGTATCTTGAAAATAGGGTGCATTCCGAATTGCCGTTTGTGGAGGTTTTTCAGGACAGGCATAATGTTCAAAGATCAGTTTTTTAAAAATACACTTAACTATGACTACTGAGTAAATTATATTAGTGAAATATTTGACAAACTTCTTACTATCTTAAATATAATATATTCATACTATTCAGTGCCTTGCCACGCCTGAATAACTACCAAGAAATATGTTGAAAATATGTAACCCTTTCAAGGCTGACTTTATACACCGATAATAAGGTTATCATCAAGTGAAAATATCTGGGAGCTCTAAGTTTTAAATTGAGAAAAATTTTAATGGAATAGCTGGTTTCCATGAATGACAATATCTTGGTAAAAATCTTCACATTCTAGTATAAAGCATTACTCTACTGATCCTATTTATTTACTTCTACATAATTTTTGAGACGACGCATTTATACATCAATAGCATTGAAAAGGTTAAGGAGGCTCTGATGTTAGACATGAAAACGGCTCACAATTTTACTAATTATCAATTATTTATTTCTGTTTGTTCTTACAATCAGATTCAGACTTGCTTACCATTGAAGGACACATGCTGGAGTGAAGTAGGCAATACCATCACGTGCGATTTCTAAAGAAACTGACATTTCGAAGTCATTCATTTACAGTAAGCAATACAACCTAAATTAAATTATTATAAAATCAAATTTAGTTCATAAATAATAAATGTATGTTCACGTATCTTAATACGCAGTAATCCTTTCAGTAATAGAGGTCATATTATTTTCTCATCGTATACAACATAGCCTACCATGTTATTGAAATTCATGAAACAGTAATGCACCAAAACGTTAATGAAACCACACAACCACTGAGTGTGTAATTATGTTGTTTTAAATAGATAGTTAGACAATAAAAATTATGTCATCAAAGCGATGAAAATAACAAATGCTTTCGTCTTTCATTATATATTGACACCAATTGTAGCAATTTTTTTCTGTATTCTTCCTAACCATTTTAGATTTCACAAGTATGTAAAATGTTGTGTGAATTGAACGTACTGTAAAGTCCCACTAATCCGGACCCCGCTCATCCGGGCATCCGGTTAATCCGCATGGAGTTTTTTGTACTGAACAATCAATACATTTCGAATTTTAATCACAAAGATGGTTTGTTTTGTTAATCCTACACCAATTCATAGATTAAAAACTTATATCTTCGTATACAGTAGTATTAAAACTGAAATAAGTTTTAGGAAACGTTAAATTTATGAAAAAATAAATTTTTACAGTTTTACCCATCCAAAACTTGGTATTACAGTACAGTACGTGCATTTTAAGGTAAATTCCCTTTAATCGGTACTTTCGGTGATCCGGACAGGGTCCTGTCCCATCTAGTCCGGATTAGTGGGACTCTACTGTAGTTTATTCTTATTTTTCTCACCACCTATAAACGGATTCCTTTTAGAAAGTAAAAATATGTTAGGACAATATTTATACATCCATACGCATATATTTTAGTGTAGGAAAGAATTGAACGAAAAATACTGGAACATTATTTACTTCTATATAATATCGTTGGTAAATCCCTGTATTATATGAAAAATTATTTATTCTGTTATTTATACAACGGGATAATCCTGTAATGATATCAAAAAATTATTCACACAGAAATGCACCCCCCTCAGCTCATGCCAACAAATGCTCTGAAGCCGGATTACCTCATCATTACTCCATTAAAATATTAAATACCGGTGATAGTCGAGGTAAAATTGCAATAAACAGTCTCATGTAAAATCCGGCCCTGTCTACCCTAAACAAGCATTATGCAGTTTCCTCTCTTCTCATTCTTAGAGGATAATCATGTCCACGTGCTATGAGAGCAATTAAGTTGTCTAAAACTCACACAGAACCGTGAAGGCAAAATACAAGACTTAGCTTCTGTAGTGTCCTACAGATATATTTATTTTCACAGTATTTTTAATCAACACCAGAGTTAGTGTACAAGATATAAAGAAAATCGTTAAAGCCAAAAATAGCAAAGAACAAAATTGTCATCGTATAAAATGGTAGTAACAGTAAAATATAATCGTAGAATTGAGCGCCTGATAATAAAATCAAGAAGGCTATAGCATTTTATATTCACAAGTTCTGTGATTTGGTGCGTTGCTATTCTTAAGCAGATTTATCGCTTTCAGAAACACACGCATTTTATCGCTTAAATAGCCGATTTTTGTGCTGATAATATCCTATATTTATAGTAATTCAGTCAGTGGAATATTTCAATAACATCAAAAACATTTTTGGTGGACGGTAGGTAGTTTCTGAACATTCGTAGCTTATGCCCCATAAGTGTTTCGAACGTGCCTGGATTTTTCCTGTCACCTTACAAGAGAAATGTCGAATTCCTCGTGCCTAAAAATACCTTAAAATTTGTATAACAAATCCTTTTGGTACAAAAGGGTCATGTGTGAAAAAGAAACTTACAATTTACCAGATTGAATTACAAGCATTGATAGAAGCCGGATTTTTTATTAAGACGACAGTTAAGCCCCCTACTTGTACAGCATTCACACTGGTGCATGTATAATGTCCCGCTTACATTATTGCAGATCCCAAAAGCTGGGAGCTGTTCGTAGGGAACAATTAATTAATTTGTCTTGTATGATTTACATCTAACTTCATTCGGGCATGAAATTTTGAATGCAGATGTAGGTGTGACAAATCTCTTGATAGCCGCAATGAGTAAAAAAAAAAAAGGTATATCTTTGAAAAGTCTGCAATGGTGATTGAGAGAGCATATTCGAATCAAGCCTTGGTAAACAGATACTAACCTATAGACTATAACGAGTAGCCCTACATATTTACGAGATCCGGTGTCTCTGTGATTTAATCAGTGGTTGGTAAAATTTAAACATAAATTTCATTGTGTTGTGAATTTGCTGCACATTATCTAAGATTTTTTAAATCTTTCTTCAACATTACAATCTGTTCTAAGGATACAAGGATACAAGAACGAACATGTTACAAACATAGCCCAGTGGCTAATTTTTGTATAACATAGCAAATCTATTTGACGTATTAATTAAATCTGTAGCTCAAGTCCAATACTCTATTTCTATTGCGCCTACACGTGTTTGTCCCAATTATCTAAGATGGACAGATAAAATCCATTTTACTCAGAGATATGCTGGATATCGAGTCAATGGCAGTCAATTCTCCTGTTTTGTTCCGATTTTACAAATGCTTTACCATATTATCTATATTACTATTGCCTATTAACTACTTATTTTATAAGTCAGTTCTCCGAATCTGTTGCGTACAGAAATATGTTTGATTTCATCCGTCGTGCTACCTGTTTCCCATGAACACAATTATTGTCATTGACTATTCCAGACATACATCGTGTGTATAACGTGACTAATAATGTTTAGAAATTTGTCGGATAGACCAATCACGATCGTTTCCCTTATAATATACTAGCTAGGAAAACAAGGATGCGATTTTATGTGATAGAACTTCAGCTCGTTACTGGACATGTAGGTATCAACTTGCAGTGATTAATACGTCACATACTGACAGTGAACAGAATGAGACCGCATTACTTTATACAACATAATTTGTTTGGAAATTTAAATAATACAAATGTAGGCCCATACTGATTAAAACAAAACTTCTGTCTGTTACAAGCTAGTTCGTATACTTTTATTCTGTTCTGATGTTAGCTCATCTGAATTATATTAACTAAGTCTCATATGCACCAGTGGTAGCTCTGGTTACTATCTGTTAACTCGAATCAATCGATTGTTGATTCATAGTATGCCCTCATCTCGCGGCTGACGGATTTGTTTTTATACTCGTATATAACAGAGTTAGAAATTATAATCCGTTACAATTTATTCATGGAATAGTCTTAATAAATCCAACCAGCAGTCGCGAATCTATCGATAAACTCGTAACCTCTCGTGGGATTACCTATGATAATTAACTTTTTGGTAGTTAAATCATGTAGAGCCTTTAAAAGACGGTTTATGCTACAACGCGAGATTCTTATCAATTAACTTATTTATAGATATTTTCCAGCACTGCTAGAAATAAGAAAACGAAGGAAGAGTTTTCTTTTAGCTCTAGCGTTAATGTGCACCCGAAGTTCTGAGGACGTAACAAAACTAATCCAGACAAAAATGGACGTAGATAAGCCTACAGGATTTCTGTAATAATTAAGAGGGTAGCCTGTTTATGAGTCCCAGAGGAGAAGACGGTAGGAATCTAACATACGACTTTAATAAGAATAGCTAGAGAAAGTCTCATACAGCGAAGAGTGTAATGACGTTCTCGCTCTTAAGGTTTATTCCTACTCGTGCTATTGTATACCTTATGAAAAACAATTTTCTGAAAGTACGTATATAATATATTATAAACTATTACTGTATTACATATACTTTACAAATAATATATGTCATTAAATTTAGATTAACTGTTTATTATTACAATAAATTGAGGATTTTTATTTCGTTAAGAGGACTGAATAAATGTATTATTCTATAATAATAATAATAATAATAATAATATAAGTAAATAATAATAAATATAAATGAAAGCATTTTATTGCTGATCGGTTTTGAGTGTTCATAACCAAATAATATTAATACATTTAACTGGAAGATCTTTAAAGTATTATATAAAATATTATATTATATAGCGTAATTACGTAGATATTAAAGATTATTAGTTTTGATTTACAATAACTAAAAAGGTATGTTCTGCTAAGAAAGTAAGTCAGAGACCTCTATTGTATGAAAACTAAAGACACAAAACGTGACCAACTAATGCTACGTGCAGTATTTCGTATGTTATATAAGCCTATTTAATAGGCTATATTGTGTAAGTAGTTTGTATACCGACACATTATATTTTTTCCTATATTTTATGCTCATTTCTTGCTTAGGCGTGGTATAGTCTTGAAAAAGTAGAATGCATATTTCCTGCCTCTCTCTCTCTGTTTATAATATTAACATTTTTTTTATGTCTATTACTTGCTAATTGCCTATGTTGTACGTTGCTCATAATTTACAAACAATATTCTGATCATCAGAGGAAAATACTCACTGCCATATTCAGTCACAATTGCATCTGTTGTGTTTTCGGACGTCCTTGTTTATGCATGGTTTGACTTCACTCACAATAATATTCCGCACCTAATGCCGCGTGACCTGCCACTGGCAGTGCAAGTTGTTTACTAACTCAGGAAGCTAGCTATACCTTGTGCACCACTAACTTGACGAATTATTGGCTAAACCCTAGTAATAACATGAATTGACTGAACGATAGGCCTATCACATTTAACCAAATGGCAACTTAATCCATGGCAGTACAAAATATCACAAGAATATCTAAACCTGTAATTGAATATCTCCGGTAGACAGTTGACACACTTATTACAAGTATGGTCACTATCTGGCGGGGGCGAAAAACACAAGATATCGTGCGAATTTCCTCAAAAACCGGTAAAACCGGGAAGTTTATTCATAGTCCTTTTTTCCTTTTAAATACCGTATTCTATTTTTATCTTCATAATTAGGCCTGTCTTCTAATGTTAAGTATTATAATTCCAATAACTCTTCTATGTCATACAGACCTTCATAGGATGGACGAAGGGTATTGGGATGAAGTTTATTGGGATGCGAAGATGGAGTATGAACTATACCGGGTGTTCTGATATTCATATTACAAACTTCTAGGGCTATTAGAGGGGACTTAGTAGAAAATATTTCGAATAGGAACCCATATTACAGCCATTACGAATAGAGGAGAAAGTGTGATGACTGCGGTAGTTCACTGGTTCCGCCGCTAGATAGCAGTTACTCTGCTTGAGATTCGCGGAAGCAAGGTTACTACGGGCGAAATAGGAAAAATTGCAAACACTCAAACAAAATAATACATTAATCTATTTCAAAATGACTCACCTTATCTAAAATGAATTGTTAGATACTTTTCACCTTTTTTGGGCTGCTTTACAAGTCTTGGAAGATATCAGCTCCATAAATAAACATGGCCTTGTGTAACAGTAATTTCTCAGAATGCAAGAAGCTTGATCGTAACATTTCGTTCTACATCTTTCCAAAATCGAAGATGTTCACAAGCAATGAACAATTATATAATATAGGTATGAAACAGCTAAGGGATGATTTTATCTAATATTTTGTTGCCTAGAAAATAAGGTAGAGGGTAAGTTAGTATAATTTGATGATTTTTTAAAAAAGAATGTACATTTGTATAGAAATAACAACGTATAATTAGGGTAGAAAACAGCTAAGGGATATTTTATAAATTAATATTAATATTACATTGTGTAGAATATTACTGAGTATTAATTTGTATTAATATTGTATTAACAGTAATATTATTTATATTAATATTAATTTTCTCCTGGCTGTATGGGGTAAGTTATGTAGGTGAAACACGGTCAAAAGTGTAGATCTGTGTACAAATTATGTGACAGAGATAATATAAACTAAGGGATGGTTTGTGAATTGCAGGGCACGGAAAATTTCATAAGCAGCACTACAAAAATAGAGCGCGTGATCTTTAAAATTGCCGTCTCAACATCCGATAAAGACGCACATTCGCAAAAATTGTTTTGCAATGCATTCTATATATATAACACAATATTTCAAAGAATTTTCCCTGATTTTTTCATAAAAAGATTAAATCCTCTGACCTTAACTACAGCCCGCTATTTGCTCAAACCCTCGACAATTCGCTGTTCGCTGTAACTGATGTACGTTTTATGTTGTTAAATTATATTATTAAAAAAAGGAACAAAATATTAAACTAATAAGGCATTTGCTATGATAATTATACATAAAAATTACTAACACAAATGAACAGAAGATATGATAAATAATCCAATAAATGCATAAATAAAAGTAGTGCAGATTTACGAAGTTAGAAAAAAGCTTCATTCACTCCTTTTCACCCATCTTACAGTATGGGTACAAGTAGTCAGTTAATATACTATTATTGTTGAGTCCACGAATAAATTATGTAAAGGTTTTTAAGTTATTGCTGGTATTTTATGGAAAAGATGCCTGCTAATACCTCAATACCATTTTAATAGTTTTAGCGCCTGGAGTAATTACCACTCTATTACCCGTAAACCATTCAAGGTGGTACTTGAATTATAATAAGATTCAAGTATTTCACTAAAACTTATACGCCTGAATCTTTTTCTGGACACAAAGATAAAAATAAAGTCGCTTAGTCAAATTTGCTTCACTCTCGACATTGCACGATCGTCCCACATCATTCAGACAGCTGTAGCGCCCGGAATGATTACCACTCATTTACTCGTAAACCATTCAATATATAACTGTGGTACTGAATTTAAAATGAAATTGAAATATTTCACTAAAACTTTCTCGCTTAAAGTTTTTACGGGACACAAAAATGAAAAAAACTGTCGCATAGTCAAATTCCGTTTCACCCTCCATGAATTTTGTGTAATTGGTGATGTTTATATAATGAAAAGAAACATTTATGTACGCATTTTTAAGTCTCTGTTTTAACCATCAGAAGGACTGTTGTGTGCAGATTATTTCTGGACAAATTTCACAGAAATAGGTTAATTAAAGATTGCGAGTTTAATCATAAGATGCCAAACTATCATGATGCAGCATTGCTGCCAGTGTTTCGGTGGACCGCCGCTCTCCCTATATCCACCATTGCCTAAGCGGCCGAGTCATCACACTTTCTCATTCTATTCATAATGCTACAGCCATTAAAATGTGTCGGATTTTCCGGTGTTGTTTTGCAACCAGAGAGGCAGTACATGACGTCAGAAGAGCACCATGTGAAATGAGGTGTGACGTAAGGTACAGTAGTAAATGACGTTTGACTCATTACAGACGGAAGTCATATTTTTTTGTAACAATACCAAAGTAACAAAAAAACTTTCATTGATCACAATAACACTTGTGTCAACAGTGGAAAAAACAAATTTGTTTCTGTTTTCGGCACTGTGTGTCCCATATGAAACTGCTCACAACAACAGAGGCTCGATGTGACGACCACCAACATCGTTGCACACCTTGTACCGACGAATCAACAACGGAAAATCCGACACATTGTAATGGCTGTAGCACGGAAACGGTACGTTTCCGAACATGGGTTCCTATTTGAAATATTGTCTACTAAGTCCCCTCTACTGCCCCTAGAAGTTTGTAATGTGAATTTCCGAACACCCGGTATTCTGCAGTTAAAATATTATAATTTATAATTTTTCTTTACGTTGTTTCAATATTTTAACTTAATGGCTCTTATCAGATACATTTCTATTTAATTTCTGCGAAAACGTTACAAAGGTACATATTATAAAATAATATTATAATCACGTTTGTGCAAAATTAATAGGCTATATTTAGATTGATAGTATAAAAGAATATTGTAATCATGTTTATGCTAATTAATATACGAGGGGCGTTCAATAAGTAATGCAACACTTTTTTTTTCTTAAAGCAGGTTGGTTTTATTCAGGATTCGAATACAACATATTATTCCCCAATCTTTTGGCTACAAAACCATACTTTTCAACATAATCTCCGTTCAATGCTACAGCCTTACGCCACCTTAATGGGAGGGCCTGTATGCCTGCATGGTACCACTCTACTGGTCTATGTCAGAGCCAACGTCTTGCTGCATCAATAACATCCCCATCATCCACGAAGTGCTTCCCGTGGAGTGCATCCTTCATCGGGCCAAACAGGTGGAAGTCAGAAGGTGCGAGATTCGGGCTGTAGGGTGGATGAGGAAGAACAATCTACTGAAGTTTTGTGAGCTCCTCTCGAGTGCGCAGACTTGTGTGAGCCCTTGCGTTATCATGGAGAATGAGAAGTTCGTTTGCATTTTTGAGGCGACGAACACACTGAAGTCGTTTCTTCAATTTCCTTAGAGTAGCACAATACTCTTCTGAGTTGATCGTTCAGCATGAGGAAGGACATCGAACAGAATAACCCCTTCGGAGTGCCAGAAGACCGTAGCCATGACTTTACCAGCTGAGGGTATGGCTTTGAACGTTTTCTTCAAAGGAGAGTTGGTGTGGTGCCACTCCATGGATTGCCGTTTTGTTTCTGGTTCGAAGTGATGAACCCATGTTTCATCTCCTGTGACAATGTCTGACAAGAAATTTTCACCATCAGCCTCATAACGAGCAAGCAATTCCGCACAGATGAGAGTGGTACCATGCAGTCATACAGGCCATCCCATTAAGGTGGCGTAAGGCTGTAGCATTGAACAGAGATGATGTTGAAAAGTAGGGCTTTGTAGCCAAAAGATTGGGGAATAATATGTTGTATTTGAATCCTGAATAAAACCAACCTGCTTTAAGAAAAAAATGTGTTGCATTACTTATTGAACGACCCTCGTATTTAGATTGATAAAAGAAGAACTCCTTAAGCAGTTAGTAGCATTACACTACCAACCGGAAGGTCGTAGGTTGGATTTTTCAAAGGTCTGATCCTTCTGCTAGCACTGTGACCGCGGGTCGACTCTGCCTCTAACATAAATGAACATCACACGGAGATGGAGATAAAAAAGACACAGTTTGTTGGTAGGACCTGTCTCCATAGGATGCAGCCTAATTTAGTTTTTAGATGGATAATAAATTAGTAAGCTATCGATTTTATACAGCGAAAAATAATGTTAAAATATTGGTGCTCTATTTATATAGTATATTAATATCATAAAAATAATATTATGACGGCCACAGGCCTAAATTGCAGTACATCCTCGTCGTTAAATAACTATATACCAACCAACCATAATATTATACCTAATATACCCATGACTGTAGATATGAGAGGAATAAATTTAAAGCTATAATATGTTCAAGTATAATAGTATTTTTCTTAAAAACTCCCTGAATTGAGGAAGAAAATGTTTGTGGGAACAGAGTTAATCACCGTAGCAAAGAGATGTAATGAAGAAGAAACTCATAATACGATGGAATTCTCAGAATCTATCTACGCTCAAGGCGGCCTCTCTTTAAAGTATTTGATGAGACAACCTCTGGCTTTATCCCCTGTGTATGGGTATGCTAAAGACTGCTCTACTTACTGTAAAGCTATCCTGTTATAATTATGCATATTTTATTTGCAACTTGCCTCAATTTTCCTGGAATTCTTGTGAAGGAGGCACCCAGATCCGATGACTTGTTATTGGAAGTTTGTCAGTTCACAGTTGTTTTAATCTTCTCCCTTATACCGACCTATAATTTTGTTACCACAAAGAAATGCATGAAATCATAATTATATTAAAAGAATACCTAATGGTTTGTGTTAAAATGTAAGGACTTTATTCCCGACTTACGGTTTTCATTTGTGGAAAGCATTTATTCTACTGAAATTTTCCTTATTGATTTCAATCTTTCTGATGATATCTCCTGAATGGTTATATTAATATGTAAACACAGGTCTCAAACTACAGAGTTTAAATGAAAATGGACTTAAATTCCAGCTTTTCCTGAGTTCACCTTCTTTATTATGCCATTTTGATGTGGTAACGGTTTACACTAATACACTATAACCAGCTGTGTAATATAATTTATCTTCTGACGCTATTTATGCAGAGACTTTATAAATTCCTCAACCTAACATGAAATTTGTTTAAATATTCATAAACGTGTAGAAAAAGAAGTAAAAACTATAATTAAACGATCCAAATAAAGCGTGTCACCAGGAACTATTATTGTAACAAGGCATTTCACTATCACAAGAATTCATTATTTTAAATTAATAACTAAATAAATTTATAAATATTATTCACCTTAACTTTTTTATAGAGTAACCAGTTAAGTATGCATGTGTACAATAAATGTTAAATTTGGAATAACTTAACATTGTGTAAGCGCCTTCCTCCGCTGGGACCCGAGATCGAATCTCGGTGAATCCATGTGGAATTTGTTCTGGACAAAATGGGGTCGGGCAGGTTTTCTCGGGGGGCTCCTGTTTCCAAAGTCATATACCATTCCACCAGAGCTCCATTCATCCTACTATGACCATTGGTTGCAATAAAGGAAGTATTATTATTATTATTGTTATTACTTCTAAAGAAACTTTATAGACTTTTCTTACGTTGCCTACATCGGTAACCTTACATATTTTATTCGTGTTATGAAACTATAACAGCAGTATTGCAGACGGTAATAGAAAATTCTGCTACCTTTGTAAATTGTTGGGTTGTGGTAGAGCATAAAATCTATGCTTCTTATGAGCTGGACAGTTTCAGCAGATTTAATTTCCTCAGCATGTGCAAAGTTTATAACGCTACACAAAGAGCTGTTGTAATAACGTGGATGGAGGAATCTAATACTACATGCATATGTGTGTGGAGTATAGTGTTTCATACAGGTTACCACATGATACTGTGCACACAGCCCCTCGACCTCAGGGATAGACAAAGAGAGAAAGAGAGCAGAGAAGCAACATGCAACTCAACAAAGTTTCATGGAGATACCTAACGCAGAGTTAACATTCCGTAACGTGATCTGCATTCCTGCGGAGTGGGGGGGAGAGGGTGCTTCTAACCTAACCAGACCCATGTGCGAGCCACCAAAAACTTTCATCCACCTCATCCTAAGAACAGATTAGCTCTCCTTCTGAAGTACAATCACATCACCGACACACTGACATACATTATGTATAAGCAGAATTGTCCTCTCTCTAACTGCTGTGAACCAACTCTAACTGCCTGTACTATTTGTAGAAACAGCAAGCGATAGTGAAACTAGAACTAGATAAGCAGAGTGTGAAGCCATGTCACTTGTGTCAGAGTAAATGGGATGGTTAGTTTAAAATTGAGTGCAGTAATTGAACACATCTATTTCTGTTCTAAAAATAGTAACATTAGCCAGGAGTTATCTCTAAGTCTACACAGTACAAGACAAACTACATGTCTTTGCTCTATATGCTGATATGGAAGAGGGTTGTAAGATATCTCTTAAACGCAAAATGCATATACGAGTTTCGTAAATTTCCTTGGTCTCTCAAACTACTAAGGCTTCTGGAGTAATGATCCTGGAACATGATAGATTCTACTAATAGTCAATAGGCCTAAAAGAGACCTCTATTAATTATGAGTCTTAAAAATAAAGAGTTTTCATTGTAACATAAAACATTTTTTTCTTCCCTTTAAAAATAAATGCATTTCAATTATCAGAGGGCCACTGCTTTTTGTTTTTATGCAGTTGAAATATACATAGCATTCTTTACCATACTGTTTCAAGTACATTATAGGGGGGCAGTGGGATATCTAAAAAAAACTAATGACTTATCAATATTATAGATGATATTCTGAAATCATTCAAGAGTAGTACTTGTGCAAAAAGATAAAAATCAATGTAAATATTTGCAGAAGTTACCAAATTAATTATTCTGCCCTTAATAATTAGTAGGGAACGTGTTTTTGGTAACAGCAATAAGAGCAAAATTTTAGAAAACTGCTTTCCTTAACTTTATTCAGCGTTATAGATGCTTAAAGTATAACTGTACATCAAATTATGCCCACGAAATATTGCGAAATTTGCTGGATTGAACGAAATGTGTAAAGAAGCGTGAAATAAACCTCTTCCAGGACGTAAGACTATATTAAGAAATATGCACTAAAGTATTTAAAATACAAATAATTTTCTGCGTTTTTAAATTTCTTTTAGCTTTTCTTAATAGCCTGTTGGCCTTTTAATGGAGTCTCAATAATCCCTGAAAAGTTACAGATAGGCCAAATTATGGTCGATTTCAGCAGCGATTGAAGAATGTACGCCATTTAAGAAATTCATTATTTTATTAATATTATTGGCAATTCTTTTTGCAAATTGATAATTGCTATTTAGGCCTACTATTAAAAAAATTACAAATCTTCCCTTATTAGAGGGCATCCACATAAAGAAAGCGATAGAAACAAAAGAAACAATAGAACTTAGATTAATACAATGAGTTGGAATATCACATATAGGCCTAGAACCAAACAGAAACAAAAAAAATCCTTCGTAAGGTATAAATTAATTAATTATGTTTTATCTATCATCGCTTAAATTAAAATGTAGTAATTTTATTGCATTTTTTAAATGTTTTATAATTTTTGGTTGTATTTTTCACTGTTATTCTTAGTGTTAATGTAAATAAGGAATCAATCTTTGTCAGTATGAATTTTAGTGTAATGTAACATATTTCGCGAAATATTGATACAAACAGAAGCTATTTAAAATCGGAATCAGCCGTTTCATTTAATGAAAAATCATGCTCTTAATGATAGGCCTAAAGTTATCAGATCGTATGCTATGAATTTCGTGACAGATAACAGAATCTCTGTTTTGCTTTATTACAAGTGGCGGTTTTGGCAGAGCTATGTATCATACAATGACGTATAGGAGTATGGATGGTACTTCCATAAAAAGTTCTTGCAATGATTTTTCAATGTGTCTGTGTAAAAAAGTTATGCTCCTGGATATGATGTCAATCACCTGTATGAAATCTGCGGGAAGCAGAAAATCCGCCTTGACAGCCAGTTCATCATGTCTCTGTTCTCGGTAGCTAAAGAAGTTTGCAAGTTAACTTACAAGATACAGCATCTTCAGTTTTGTATCCGAAATCATGTGTGACAGAAATGTAATTTATGTAGCCCGAAAGGAAACCAGAGCAACTTATTATTATCTTTCAAAATCCTGTACGTATGTTGAATTTCTTAATCAATATTTCCTTATGAGTTATTATTAAATTTAAATATTACATATTTCCGCATTTGTTATTAGAGTTTATGATGCCAATTAATCTCGCCCAATTGTTCGTCTGTCCTCCCCTCTTTTTACTGACAAAAGATTGTAGCGTTTAAGCCAAAAATATGCACTAATTTAACAGGAACACATTTCCATAAACCATTCTTGGTAAATTTTAAAAACTCATTAAGAGTTTTAAGAATTTCTCTCTCTCTGTTGTAGTTTTACCTCTCCCTTATAGGAACCTTTATGCGGCCCGCGCAGCCCGGGTCTTACCGGGCCGCGACGTTTTAAGAATTTAAAAGATAAATATACGAGTAGAGGGTATAACGAGCATCGTACTCCGCAATCAATTAAAAAGCGTACACAGATATGTTTATCATATAACAGAAATTACATTTTTAATAAGTTATATTTTAATTAAATAACATGCAGATTTCTTCTTTCTTTATATCGTAGTTTTACCTTCCCTTTTAGGATTTAAGCAACCCAAGCCGCCCGGGCCTTACAGGGCCGCGACCTGTCGGGAGAGGGATATTATCTTTGGATCACATACATACTTTTTTGACCAGACAAGGACATGGAGGGACTCCCCGAATGAGTGATCAGCCCAATGCCGGGGCCACTACATGCAGTTTTGAGAGGGCAAAATATACGGAAAGAACGTGTATTTGGGTAAAATAATTTTTGGGGAAAAAACAAGCAAAAGCTTTTCATACTTAACATCAACAGAGTGAGAATAAAATTGAGGGGGTCAGCTCAACAGTGGTCTTTTTAAACTTTAAAGATTAGAGGAAAAGAAAGTTATAAGATAGTTCTACATTGTAGTTTTTCATACTATTTGAAAATTACAGTTCTGTTGGCAGTGTGGTGTTCTAACTTAACTACGATGTTACACGGTCTACAGTTCAGACTGTCAGAGTTATCATTTTTATGGTACCCTGCAACATTGTTTTCTTGTTTAGACCACTATTGCACTGGCATTTATTTCTGCTTGACGGAGAAGAATAAATATTTCAATAAATGTTGGACTTTTACATGTAAAGGAACGGGTAGTAAAATGAAGTATGGAGAATAAAATTGTAAAATATGATTAAATAACTTTCGAAATATTGTTCATAAGAATTCTAAATAATCATGGCAGAATTTGGTTCGTTTCAAGTATTTATTACATAAAACTTTAATCTTTATCCTGGTCATCGCGGTATGTAATATATGAAACATGTAAAACTTCCGAATTCCTTGATGGTACTCCCTTGTTGTAAGCTCAGTACAAGTGGAACTCTCCCAAAGCACACGTCGTTAACACAATAATAAACACATCCCATGTTCTGAGCAATTCGCTAAGGAATACGAGCATGTACATCGACGGTTTCAAGTTTCAAGCAGTGTTATCGTACAAGTGTAAAACCTACGTTCTTAAATCTACAGCTCGATACACTGAATATTTTTCCATTGTAAATTCTGTTATGTATGTCACGAAATCTATTACCTTTAGAAGATAGGACAGATGTCAATAAATTGTACTATGTTTACGTGATTATTATAATAAAACTTAACGGATTTTATAATAATTTATTGTTTTCTTGCTTTCTTGTCAATATTTTGTCAAACTGTAAGATTACGGCATACTAAATGAATAGACAGTCGATGAATCGATTCGGTGAATGCTACCAATAGTGGATACGACAAGATAGAGAGCGTCGGTGTGGGGTGGTAACACCAGAACGCATTAAACGCACACGAATTGCCTTGCAACGAATCGAATTTGTGTTTGTAATCAATACAAATTTACATTATTTAAACTTCTAAAAAGTTATGCTATGTTAAATAATGTGTTTTCTTTCTGCTCACTGGCACCTTGTGACTATTAATCACAGCACGTAAATGCCATACGCGTCCAGTAACAAGCTGACGTTTTATCAGATAAAATTGGATTCTTGTGACCCTAGGAAGCATATTAAGATAAACAATTTAGATTGGTATAAATCCATGGAATTGCTAATCGTTATTGAATCAATATAAAAACGCGGCGTTTGAATGGAATAGTCATTATAAATTACTTAAGAACTAACAAGAGTTGTCTAAAATAAATGTAATGTGGATTTCAACTTTCTTAAAAAATAGATTCGTGTTTTTTACAAATTGGAAAGTTGGATATGTAGAAAAGCCTTCAGGAGTTTTCGTTATTTTTATCACCTGAACAAATATTCAAAATATTTACAGAGATCTTTAGAAAAGAAAACGCTTACAGCTATACGTTTGATTGCTTTTGTTATTGCTATTTTAATACATGAAACCTATGTAGGTAGGGGATGATTTAAATATTTCTACCAGGCAAATAGTTTTTGCACAGTACACTCATATTGAGCTCTCCAGAGTTTTGTAAAGTAAACACAGCTTATTGATAAACAACACGATGCCGCTTCTCCAAGCAAGAAGAACTACTGTCAAATAACTGTTGTTGATCTTGTAGCTTTCCACAAATTGTAAATAACGATATTTGCATTAAAATGTATTTTTTTTTTCAGAGCCACGTAACCTTCCTGGCAGGAACAGATGCTGTTAACCACAAACTCGATCATTCTCGTAGTAATGTTCTTGTTTTCCCTCTCCTTTGCTATCTCGTGTATTTAAAATTCCCCGGCGGTAATGAATTCTTAAAGCAAAGCAACACAAAGAATCGGAAGGAAACATAAATACTTTTTTTTTTCTTGCAGTAGCAAAAGGAAATGGAAATTCTAGAACGAGTAAGAGAGAAAATCTAAAGAATTTTTTTATGTCTCACGGATCAATAACGAGTGACATGCTAATGTCATGAAATGAAATTCAAATTGGGAAGAGGAAGGGGAGAATCTCGGGCGGAGTAACGAAACTCTCGGTGATTAGCACATAGCAGCAGACGTCACTTCTAGCGTCACATTGTTCAGCGGCGGCCAGCATGCCAGATGTTGGGTTCACCCCCCGACGTTTTCACTCTCAATGGCCTTAGCGTTAAAAATTGGTCATTAGTGTCAAAAATCCTTGCAATAATTTATATGAAAATGGTCCCATTTACATTTAAGAGGAAGCAGAATAAAATTATATTGCATGGAACATAAAGTTGGTTACCGCTTCAGCACTAGACTACATCGCATCTTCAGGTTATGAATAGAAAATAGTCGAGAAATATTGTTGCGAACCTTATTATGTCCACAGAGCATGATTTTTCAGGAGAGCCAAAAATAAATTATTCCCAAACCATGAGAAATTAAAAGTCATAAAACTTATAGATCGTCGCCGGTGAGCCAGATTTTTGTTCCGCAGGAGTGCTTTTACATGCATGTAAATATTAGACATGAGCTTGTCACTTTCATGCACACAAATACCATCCACCTTAGCAGGGATCGAGTCTGCAAGTTGGACACAAAGTGATACTGACTGTGCCATCTAGGCCGACACTCGGCCCCTTGATTCAAGAAGTAGCGGCTCCGGTCACGGAAACTATCATTAACGAACGTGGATGTCGGCATGCTGACTACGTGCTCTCAATCACGTCATTTGCCTAAGATAGCCAATACAGTGGTCGGAGGCAAGCGTAGTCCCTGCAGGGATGCAGCGCCACGGAGATTAGTTTTTTTTACAGTAGACATTCTTGTCTTAATTTTTATACAATCTATACGTCACATTACAATAAGTTCCGACTTCTACCATGAAGGCTTAGGTCTTCCTATAGGTCTTCTCCTGCAAGGTGTTCCACTTGTATTGTAGTCCAAAGCAAAGAACTTCCCTGCGAGGTGCACTTCTGTTTAGAAGGGCAAGAGGGTGTATAGTATTGCTTCGGTGGTGGAAGAGGAGGTGAGGGGTATCGTCACACATGGCTAGACAGATTCTTATTGGTTGCCGGCTTGCTTGCGCGCGTAATGATCACATTCCTCGTATTCCTCACAAGGAAGTTCTTCGTTTTGGACAACAGTAATATAACTTAGTTATCTACTATTTCCCTACGAATTGCATTAGCCCCTGCGTTATATACTGTGTAATAACTTAGTGACATATAGTCTATTATGCAAAGAGTCTTTAATGACATCTATTAAGATAAGAGTATGTTTATGAAACGAGAAAAGCGTGTTTCACAATTTTCGTACGAGGATCTTTATTACCATTATAAGGTAAGTTATATACGACTTTGTTCGACCACAGTTAAATATTTAAGTTTGAGATGTTAGATTCATAAAAAGAAATCATTGACCGTGGCAATAGGTTGTTAGCAAGTTCTCGTAGTTCTTGTCTTCTGCGATAGGTGGAAGCTGATGGCGTACGGTCAAGTCGAAGCTTGCTTTTGGCCGTTCTCTTGAAACGAACGTAATTTACAAGAAGAAATAAAGTCAATTCAGTACAATATTAAAATTAACGAGAGCAGAGTTGATTTTATTTAAATACAGGTTGTTTATTACGCAGTTTGATTTGCTGCTTTCAAGGTTTCAAGATCGTTCCATGTTCGATAATAATCAATACCACACTTGTATTGTAATGAAAATCTGTGATATGCGTATTAGCTTATAATATGGTCGAAGAAAAAATTAAATCTCTGTGTTATGTATTATCCAGTGCTCTGTGAGCTCATCCCGCTTTGACCCAAACCTTGCCTAAAAAACAAGGATTTTTCCACTTTCTTTTCTTTAGTGCATTTTGATAACTGGTTTGCTTCACTTTGAAGAATTGGTTTATTTACAGAATATTTGCAATTTACACAGTATTTAATAGAGGCTAAGTGAGAGGTTTGCATTTTTTTCGTCAGTAACCCCCTTGCGTGTTGGTTGTTACTTCGTTCGTGTGTGTAATAAAAGCCGGACGACATATATCCTGACAAGAGCAATAATATAGCCTGGCATGTCTTTATGTTCCTCGTATATTTACAACAGTCCTTTGCAACAGATTTTAATTACTCTACTTGAAAAGACGAATGACGTGGTAACTTTGTATAACATGTTTTGATACATACACACTTTATTATAAAGTTCTGTACTATCCGTTTCTATTTGTACCAGCTGTTTTTAAATGGCATTTCACTGCATGTAGTATTATTTATGAAACATGGAATATTATGAAGCAAACTTGTTTTACCCACTTTATGAAGGAGTTTGATACACGACCGGTGGCAAAAGTTTCTACCGGCTATTTTTAAATATTTGAATGTGAAGCGGAAGGCTGTGGAGGATATTTATAGGTATCTCAGGGTTTTTCTTGGGCTTTCTCTTATTTATAGTATGATTCCTCCTCTGTGATGTCCACCTCAGCGTGTCCGAAGCCATTGATTCAGGCCAGTGGTAGAGCGCAGGAAGCTCAAGTTATTCCGTACAGCGATATATATATCTGAACAATATACTATTAAATAAGAAATCAAGGGAAGTACTGGTGTAATCTTCTTGTTTATTAAAAATGAAGGCATAGTCGCAATGTAGGGGGCCTTTCTTGCGGTGTGCGCAGGTTTCCACGGACGGCTGATGTTTTTGTTTCTCAGCGAGGCAGGTTGACCAACATAACGCTTCTTGTACATTGCTTATCAGATATCATTAGTGACAGGTTCTGTTAGGTTTTGAACAGTGATATTAATTTAGTAGGGTACTCTGAATTCTGCAGAAATTCTAGTTTAGTGGCAGATAGGTTAGGAACGGTGATATTAATATTAGTGACATGTTCTGTTAGGTTATGAACAGTGATATGAATTTAGTAGGGCATTCTGAAGTCTCCCGTTTCGTAAATGTGCTATATTGTATCTCCCGCGAGGTTCGTTGTGTTGGTGAACCTGTTTCCCAGAATTCTACATGTTCAGCTGGTGTGACGTCACACCTCTAACGTCCAATCACAAATGTCTTCATCGTACGAAGCTAAAAATATGGCGGAATTCACGCTACTTTTCGCTAGATCGTGTTATAAAAGAAATTGTAACGTTTAGGGCGGGTGGGTTGGACACAAATATTCGTCGAGGCAACATCAGCTCTCCAGAGCGTGTGATATTAGGTGTTTTATGAGAAGAAAGTTGGTTTTCAAAGTGGGCCCCTCTACAATGCGATTTTACCAAATGAAACAAGGGCATTCGTAAAGAATTATACTTACATGGGCTGCACGTGTATAACAAAGAAATGGGCTGAGATCGTGCCACGAATCCCGTGAAAATATCTGATAATTGCACCTTTCTTAGATGCAGCGGTGTTTATTAATCAGTTTCGCACGGTAATATTTCAGTATTTGATCAGACGTTGTATTGTACTTAATGGAGGGACCTGCTGAGACTTCTTTCTACATGTCATCAAGTTACTGCCCGACGCGAAGTGAAGCGTTCTTCCTCTTTCAAATCAAAGCTTTCGGACGTCTCCACCTCGAATCCTATTAGAGTGGTGATATAATTCGTGATGTAGGCCTACCAATTAATGATTGGTCAATATCACAACACTCGGGCTACATCCATTCAAATAATACGGTTGTTCCAAGCCAACCGCCTTTGCAAGGCGTTACATTACGTGGCATTTAATGGATTATAATAATTTAATTGTCTCAAGAGGGGATAATCATATTTTGATAAATTTTCCATTTATTGCAGAATTCAACATTTTAAATAATAATTTCCTCATATGTATTAATTAATGGAAACAATCGTACTATAATGACCAGTGATTCGAATACGTTTGATTTCAAGTTTTATGTGCGCTACTTGCTACGGTAAACATCGTGCTTGCAAGTTTCTTACGAAATTGTAATAGGTCTATTTATTCTTAAAACACAATTATTGCGTTTTAAAAAGTCGCACATTTTTAAAGGTACGTAGAAGTGAAGTAAATTGTTCACTGTAAAGGCAGTGGGGGTACGCCGTAGCGTAGTGGTTGAGGCGCTGCGCTACAAACCGGAATGTCGCGGGTTCGATCTCCGATGAGGTCGTTGGAGTTTTTCAATTGGCCTAATCCTTCTGCTGGCAGTATGGCCCTAGGGTCGACTCAGCCTCTAAGAGAAATGAGTACCAGGAGCAATCCTGGGGGTAAAGGCGGCCGGTGCGTAAGGCTGACAACCTTACCACCTTCGTGTGCTGAATTTCCAAAATCTGGGAGCCTTAACCTCCTGGAACCCTCTGGGTCTCCATGGCCTGTATAGGGAACACTTTACTTTATAAAGGCAGTGGAGTCCCTTAGGATTCCAGGGGGAGATATTCGGCATATCGAGGTTTGTTGTCAGTATCTCACACCGGCCACCTTTACCTCAAGAATTGCTCTGTTAGAGGCTGAGTAAATTCCCATGATCAAATGCCACCAGAAGGATTAAGCAAATGGAAAAATCCCAATGAACTAATCGGGATCTAATCCGCGACTTTCCGATTTGTAGCGTAGAAACTGAACCAACTGCGCCACGGCGTACCACCAAAATTACAAAGAACAGAGCGATCATGCTCAACATGTGAAGATTCGCCGGAATTATTATAATGTTAAATTACGTACCTTATGTATAACAAATTACATTGTCAATATTTTTCAGGTATATTAGACATTAGGCTATTTCTATTATTTTTATTGTAAATTATTAACAATATCAATTTTTATTAACGAGAACTAGGGCCTATGTTTTATACTGGTATTTTTGTCGTTATATAATAAAGCATCTTATCACTGTGGAAATGAAATTTGAAGCTAGAGAATAGATTGTTCATTGTTGCCCAATTTTGATACTCATGAAACATAAATGTAGGCTCACACAAATATTTTTGATGCAGCTAATAATAAAGAATATTTTAATAATAGGTCTACTAATTTTTATTTAAATTTTTCATGTTACTGAACTAAGTCTTGGATGTTGTGTCAACAATTAGGCCTTCTTTATATTCTACTACACACTGGAGGAGACTTTTTTTCATTATGTAGTCATGAATGAATTTTGAATGTCCAATGCGTAGCTAGTTTATCAGTACTTGATTCCTGCGGACATAGCCTATATTTGGTTGGGTATAGTAATTTTTAATTAATATATTACCTTTAAATTTACTATTAGAAGATTTAAATATTTATTTTTGTTCTTGATATATACAGTTATATTGCAATAGAGTGAATCGTTGTCTGCATCTTGTATAGTTAGAAGTACAGTAATAAATGAAGTAAAAAGTAATAAATTAATTAAAAATTATATATTATTGTGTGTGTGTAGACTATAAATGTGTTGACTGTAAATACATAATTTCATAATATACACTAAAATTGACACTTAAAACTAAATAAATTAAGAAATGTATAGAGTTATAATGAATATATTTGTGTCATAGGCCCTCATATCAGGTTATGTGAATATAAAGGCATTTTGCGACTCATGTTTGAACACATTTCCCGAACACAGACTAATAATGGAACTAAATTGGAATATTATTGGTGCTGTTTATTTGTACACACAAGGAAAACACAGTGGAATGTACATAACAGATATTGTTTGCAGCACGTGTTATGCACGTAGGCGGTACCTTGTAATACATACCTTGCTTAATGTAACATGCTTTGAAGTTTTTTTGTACTTAGCGGCAAGGAATGCCTCCCACGTACATTTTGTATATTGATTTCTACTTACCTTTTGACGTATCACCCACTGCTCATTTCGCCTTACCTGTGTAGTAAAAAATTGTCAATCAGAGCAGTGTTTACTGGTATATCTGACGATTAACGTAAAACTACTAGTATTATACAGGAGTACCATTACACAGGAGATTTCTCTATAAATTGTGTAGGGTATTTTCCTTATACACGGTGCTATTTAATTACTTATTTCAGTCGTATAGGTAATACATGTTTAACCAAGAAAGATAAGATAATAAAGAAACAATGAAGGAAAACTGTTGCATTAAAGTCACTTAATGTTTAATGTTCTGAACACAATTTAGGCTCTAAATGTAATGTGCCAACTTTCACCTATATGCCTTTAGGCTAACTAATTTTTTCTCGAGAAGAAGAAATCCTTCGAAATGCCATCTTACTTCAACTATTTAACCGATTTAAAAAGTGTAACTAGGTTAATAAAAATAGTTTTTAATTTGACGTGCCACTGAAAGTTACAGTATGTAATGTAACGAAAGGTCCTTATTTTATCGATAAGTTTACCAGCAAAAGTTGCTCATGAATTTATCTTGGTTGAACCCGGACATCGAGTTATATTTATTGTGACTAGCAAGCGAATGCTCGCATAATTAAGCATGTAATGAATAATTAATACGAAAATGAAAATTAATTAAGCAGATAGTTATTTTTGCCTTGGTAAGGGAGTTAGCCTATGGTGGGACAATCGACATATATTATAATAAATGTATCGTTTCGCCATTGGAGATAGTCGCGCTTGGTGCGACTTTTCATCACCTGTTTTATTTTTTAGATTTAATATTGTATTTATTAATATACGAGATTTAAAACACTTATTCACTACATAGGATTACTGTACCGGTAGTTGACCATGCACCTATAGTTGACTGTGCTAAACCGAAGAGTATAAAATTATATGTCATTTGAAAGAGTAGGGATTGCCTCACCAAACACAATTATCAGGTACTGAATGTACTGAATGGTTGCCATTCTTTAGCATTGTTTTCTGGTGGTGCAACATGGCTTGCTTCAGATATTAATAGAGAAGGTAAGCTGCACATTTTTCTATTATTCTTGTACAGCCATACTGATTAATGACATATTCATTTCTTTTGTAATTCATATGATTAAAATGTACATTACTTAATGCTAGTGACCTATTGCTGACAACTAGTTTTTGATTGTAAGGGCAAGAAAAGGCTGGACAACTACTGATACACCAAAATGGCCGGGTATCTAGTAGTTGACCACTAACGGTCAACAAATGGAATCCCTTACTCTAGTAGTTGACCAGCACCTTACAAGTGATATTTATGGTCCCACATAAGAAAAACTGCAAGGAAATATGGCATACCACATTCTTCATTCCTAACTAAACTAAAATGTACTGTTCCATTAAAAATTTAGGAAAATTTACTTGTTTATTGGGATATTTCCTTGTGCAAAAGAAGTGCCTGGCAATAAAAAGGCACACAATGTTTGAAACTGTTGAAGAAACTGTAAAACAAGATTTTAAAGATAAATGCAAATAGAAAAATTCCTTTTAAAGACAACAAACCAGGAAGACGTTGATTCGAATCGTTCATGACGTGGCGTCCAATAATGTCAGAAAGGTATTTAGAGGGTATTAATACAGCTCGAGCAGATGTAGAAGAAATAGAAACTGGTTCAATGAATTGCATGCTTATGTAAAAGAAGAGAATGTACTGGATATTTTGAAAGATCCTTCAAGAATGTTTAATTCGGACGAGTCAGGCTTTTAAACTTGCCCCAAAAGGGGAAAGGGGGGAGTAAAGTGTTTCCTACATAGGACGTGAAGCCTATTAGGGTCCAGAAAGTTGAGGTTCCCGGTTCCCCCCCCCAAGACATTCAGCCCATGAAGGCTGTAAGGTTTTTAGCCTTACGCACCAGCTGTATTTACTCCCAGGGCCATAGTGCCCACCAGAAGGATTAGGCAAATTGAAAAACACCAGCCGTCTTTACCCCCAGGGTCATAGTGCCACCAGGAGGATTAGGCAAATTGAAAAATTCCAATGTCCTCATCTGGAATCTAACCCATGACCTTCCAGTTAGGAACCTGTATAAAATAATATCTGGTAATGAAAAATAGACTAAAACAGTTCCGATTAATTTCAGTGCCTGGGTTTCAGTAGCACCTCTAATGTTTGTGTTTCCTTTCCAGAAACTTTCTAAGGACATTACTGACATCAACAAATTTTAATGAAACTTGGGGAATTGGTAGATCAAGAAATGGATAGATAACAGGTGCTACATATTAGAATAGCCAATATTGCAAATGTGTTGATTTCATGGGTGTAGAGGTAGCAAATTAAGTTTCTGATCCTTCTATTAGTGAAGTTACGTAGGCCTATACAGTGTCCCTAAACTTTGTTCTGATAATGACATTATGCAGTTTGCTTTATTGCCAAATGCAATAGCCTACATATTCTGCAACCTGAAAACATATCACTTTCATATATTTTCTAACAAAATTCATTAAAATGAATTGTGGTCAACTACTGGTGCAAGCGGTGGTCAAGAACTGGGTAGTAGTGGTAAACTACAGGTACATTACAACAAATTATTTTTGAACTGAGATAAGTTGTACACCAATTGTTTAACATTGAAAACTTTTATATGCAGTTTGTAAAGCAGGTTTCAAACTTTCTTTTACATAAATTAAATATTCAATTCTTGTAGTATTGTGCATTATATTCTTTATCAAAGAAATAAAACACCTTAAATGGTCAACTACTGGTACAGTAACCCTATATAATTATACATTATTTTCATATCTCCTTTTGCTCATATGCAGCTTATATAATTACTGAACCTAAGCACTGTGTTGAATGATTCATTTCTTTTAAATAAAATAAGCTACGTACATGTATGAGGAAGTTTCAGTCCTTGTGAATTTATTTAAAATATAAACGCACGTAGGTGCGACAAAATGAAAATGATAAACATAAAACGGTAAAATTATGGCAGCATACCTTGTCACTACTGTACAGGATTCTGTACACACCTGCTGAAGTTAGCGGATCCCTGTTTTTTTATGATCTGAGACATTCTTGAAGTTTTCTTTTGGAGCGGGGTTGGTTTGAACATTGTATGACTGTATGTATCTTTTCCAAGCAATTTTCCAATCCTATCCGCGACACCCTTGATAGAAGCTAGGCCTTGCCTGCAGGTTTTGACTTCCGCCTTTGTTGCGGCTTCTACGCATCGCCTTCCGAAGATGCCCATTACAGCCATGGGCGATATATCAGGCTATTTTAAACTGAGACCACGGCCCAACAACCCTTTCTGTCTCGAATCAGTAGTTTATTCAAACTAGGACATGGTTTAGCCATTAATTCTCAGAAGACCCTTATATCGTAACGAAACATTTTCACGAAATCTTCTAAGTTTTATATAAGTTATAGGCTATATATAAAAGGCTTTGTCGTGACTGAGAGAATCAACGTAGAGCCTAAACTATAATAGGTAGAGACTTGGCATTTTGATGTTTAGTACCTTCGTTTCATAATGTAAGTGTTCACTAAGAAAGGATTTTGGAAAAAAAAAAAATTAAATGTTTTTGAGAATACTTAATCCCTTTTTACACAGAATTATCAAATCCAAATCACAGTTCACATGACAACCGTGTATTGTTGCCATTGGTCTCAGGTAGGTTTGGAAATCAATGAAACGGGACTTGACAAATTAGAGAAGCTATCAATATAATTCATGTTAAAAAATAAATATTAAAGAATGAAATCCACGAAAATAATGCACAATGTGCTGCAGTCACATAACTTTCTCTACCCTGGACATAGAGAAAACAATGCTAAGTATGGTAGTATGTATATTATTATATTGCAGGTTTTGGGGGAGGGAAGTATGACCCGAAATGGTTGTATGGAAACATGAGATTGAGAAATAAAATATTCCGCAAAGGCAATACAATTTTATGTTCCGGAATTTCTGTTTCTTATTTCAACTCCTACCAAGGCTTGGTGGATAGAAGCGATGGGATGCAAATTTCTACATCCTCTAGAGGAGGCCTGCACAACTTGTTTCACTCTTAGGGCCAAACTCAACTATTGCCACCCGACCAAGGGCCACATCACGGCGGACCTTGTATCTTACATTAGGCCACTGCAGGTAAATTTATAAATGTTGTTATTAGGTCTACAGTAAAGGCAAGTTAATATACATATTTAAATTTTAAGAGTTGCAACTAAAATTATATTAACATTATTTACTTACAGATGAAGTTACAAGATTTCACAATAAATACCATTTAAACACACACGAGGTTTACTAATAATTGCACTGGCATCTATCTTTAACAGTTCAGTGGGACACATTACATTTCTTTGTTGCAACTATTTTATCAAAGTTTGGTGTCATATTTGAAGTGGCCGTTCTTAATACGGCCTCTAAATTTGCACCAGTTAAAGATGAACGCTGTTTGTTTTTGTTCAAGTTCATGACAAAAAATGTTTGTTCACAGGTATATGGACTCCCAAAAATAAGTTAAAAAATTCCTGCTAGGCAGTATCCAACAAATTTTTAAATTTATTCTGATCCACAACAGAATAAAACTCTTGTAAACTACTCTCCCTATGCTTGACCCGATAGTTTTCAGAACACTGGACATCAATGACTTCCATCTGGAGTTCGACATGTAGATTTCCTGCATCGACAGAAAATGGATCCTGAATCACTTTAATGCGGACTTCGTCTTTATTACTCAATGGCATTCTTTTCTGAAACTCCTCACTTAGAAGTGATATATGCTTCTTATATTTTCCACCCACCACCGAATGATATTCAGAAGGAATATTCCGTCACAAGTTATAAAATGCGACGTATTCCCTTTAGCAAGTTGATTTTCAAACAGGTTTAGTTTAATTTTGAAGGCCTTTATATGAGAAATTAATTGAAAAACAAATTTACTTTTTCCTTGAAGTTAAGGCCATTCAAGTGACCCAAAATGTCACACAGGAAAAACAGATCTTGATTCCATTCTTCATTCATTATATCTGGAAATTTTTCCTCATATCCTTCAGATGCCAAAAATTCAACTACTTCATTTTTTAGAAGGACAAAGCGCACCAAAACTTTACCGCTGCTTAACCAACGTACATCATTGAGGTATGGTAGTTCCCCGAGCTCGAATATAGTTGACCAGAGCAAATACTATTTTCATCACATGATCAAACTGCAAAACCTTTGAACATAATACCTGCTGATGAATTAGGCAGTGAAATTTTGCTAGTGGTTTACCTGCGTACTGTTCAATAATTGTTACAGCAAAAACATCTTCCCCCCGCATAGATGGGGCACTATCAGTGCAAATTGCTACTAAATTTTCGAAATTTAAATATAGTTTTTCTGTTACACACTTCTTAATTTTTTTTTAAATTAGAGCTAGATGAAAAAGTATTATTCCACTATCCTATATATTAAATAAAATAATTTTAATCAGTCAGACGGGCCAGAATAAATAGCAATGCGGGCCGCATGCGGCCCTCGGGCCGTATGTTGTGCGGGCCTGCTCTAGAGTCATAAAAAGCTATATCAAGCGTCTTCTGAACGAATAGTCTGAATGTGATAAGTCGTTTTTCTTCATTTCAAATTCTAAATACCTATATAATGACCTACAATTTGAAAATTGAAACTCCTTCATAAGTTAATTTCCAATTGCAAAATACGCAGGGCTTCTTAAGTTTGTGTGATATAATATAATTAATGTAATATTGTTTAGAAACTACCACGTTTATTCTTTCCGAAGTTATATTCATACACTGTTCATAAGGCAATCATCAAATGATATTATCAGCGGACACTAAGTATGAAATCGATGGTGAAAATTTTCTTGCAATAATTGTTTTCCATAAATGAAAATGCTAACACACGGATAAAAATCCTCGCATTTTACTTAAATCATTATGCTATTAATCTTACATCTCTGCTTTTATACAGTTTTTGAGGCACGTAGCAACGGAAAGTTTAATGCATATAAAAAAGCTATTATAGGCATAGTTAGCAAAACTTTCATTCATTTCTCAAATTATCCGATGTAAACGTTTTATATTATTATTATTATTATTATTATTATTATTAAGAGCCAGTATGGTACTTTATGGGATTGTGTGGGGGACGAAAAAATGTCTGTCCGTCTGTCCGTGTGACTGTACGCACCATAACTCAAATAGGCCAACGCTTTTTCGGATTTTCATGAAACTTGAAAAACACATTTGTAGTGTCTTTGGGAAGAACCCTATTGATATTGAACCAAATCGGTTCACCGGTACCGGAGTAATGCCCAATTTAGTTCCTATTTTAATAGATTATATTAGCAAGGCGCCATAGCTCAAATGCGCTGTATCGGATTTCCATGAAACTTGGTATACGCATTTATGACGCCCATGAATAGTACCTTATTGAATTTGAACCTAATCTGTTGACCGGTACCGGAGTAGAACCTAATTTAGTGTCTGTTTTAAAGGCGCAATAACTCAAATACGCTTTATCGGATTTTTATGAAACTTCGTATACGCATTTATAATATCCATGGGAAGACGTCTATTGATATTCGACCAAATCGGTTGGCCAATACCGGAATAATGCCCAATTTAGTGCCTTTTATGTTAATATATAAGAAGTCGCGATAACTCAGATATGCTTTATTGGATTTTCGTGAAACTTTGTATACCCATTTATAATGCACATGGAAAGACGTCTACTGATATTGGACCAAATCGGTAGACCGGTACCAGAGTAAAACCCAATTTAGTGTCTATTTTAAAAACGCGGAAACTTAAATACGCTTTACCGGATTATTATGAAACTTGGTATACACATTTATAATGTCCATGGGAAGACGTCTATTGATATTGGATAAAATCGATGGACCTGTTTCGGAGTAATGCTCAATTTAGTGCCTATTTTATGGTAATATACGTAAACGAAAGAATTTATGAAATTCACATCAGTTATCATGACAACATGGCCTATTGTTTTACTGTGATCTTACTAGGCTTTGGCAATTAAAATACAGTTAGCTATGACAAATAACACTATTGCTTTACATGCGCTTATCCAACTAGACCGTTAAACTGACCCAGGTGACCGAGATGGTAACGTCTTGGCCTCACATTCTGGAGTTCCATGGTTCAAATCCCGAAACCGGGCAATTTGACTTTTTTTTTTGTATTCTGCATATGATAACTGCAATCATAACTGATTAAACAAAAACATACTGGCACTTTGTTACATCAGTTTACTTGATTTTATTAAATGCCAGTATGGTACTTTACGAGATTGTGTGGGGGACGGGAAAATGTCTGTCCGTCTGTCCGTCCGTCTGTCCGTCCGTGTGTCCGTGTGTCCGCGATAACTCAAATACGCTTTATCGGATTTTAATGAAACTTGGTAAAGACTTTATAATGTCCATGGAAAGAACCCTATTGAAATGGGACCAAATCGGTTGACCGGTACCGGAGTAAAACCCAATTTAGTGCCTATTTTAAAGGCGCGATAACTCAAATACGCATAATCGGATTTTCGTGAAACTCGGTAGGCCTATAGGGCTACGCATTTATAATGTCCATGGGAAGACGTCTATTGATATTAGACCAAATCGGTTGGCCGGTACCGGAATAATTCCCAATTTAGTGCGTTTTATGGTAATAACAAAAGACGCAATAACTCAAATACGATTTATCGGATATTAATGAAACTTGGCATACGCGTTTATAATGTGCATGGGAAGAAACCTGTTGATATTTGACCAAATCGGCTGACCAGTATTGGAGTAATGCCCAATTTAGTGCCTATTTTATGGTATATTAGAAAGAATTTAACAAATGCAAATCGGTCATCCTTACAACATATTGTTTTACACTGATCATATACGGCTTTGGAATTTGCAATAGGCCTACAGTTAGCCATGACATATTCCTTTGCATTTGAGATGTTTGTTTCGTTGATCAAGTTGAATACTGTTTATATACAGAAGGTATATTACTGAGAAATAATTAGGCCTAAGTTACGTACATTAAGTGCAGTTCTTCGCCAGTGTATTTTGTGAAATGTTGACATATTTTAAGAATTTCTTATATCAGTGTATACGAGATTGAATTAAGGCTAAGTATGCTCTTCCAGAAGCCCTGCTTAATGAATCGATCTGGAGCTTAACTCGAAGATAGATTACAAAAATAACTCATTTTATTCGTATCATAATTGCAATTAACTTATCACTGATTAAATGAACGCATTCTGGCAGTTTGTCATATCAGTTTACCTGATTTTATCATTATTATTATTGTTGTTATTATTATTATTATTATTATTATTATTATTGTTATTATTATTATTTCTTTTTAATTATACTATTATTCCCCACCAAGATGAATATCGTATCCAACATAACGTTTTCGTTAAAGCATGATTTAATGTGTAACATGCTGATAAGTTTAGCAGGTTTTGTGGGGAAGCAAAGTTGATGTTAGCACTAGGAAACTCTTGCCTGCGGCAGTCCTGGAACGTGAAGGCATGGCGCGTTGTAAATAAGTTAATAATGAATGGGCTCACGCACTAATTTGCTATGTAATGTTATTACTACTGCTGCTACGAGAACGGCAGAAGCAAGAAATTGTTGACATGCTGGTTTTGTTACCCGTTTGAATGTCAATTTCCATATTATTCCATAAACAGCACACCGCAGAGTAGTAACCATCTTATAAATATAAATGAACCCAGTCCGGTAGTAAGATTATGAAGAAGGGAAAAAGCTTTTCTCAAAATTATTTTTAAATGTTTGTTTATTATGGTTATTTAACAGCAGTTATGTACTGCTACTTGGGACCGTAACCGTCGCCTCGCCTGTATGGAAGAATGTTTTTACCGCATAACTCATGGTTTTGACAATTCTTTGCTTACACTGTCATGGGGCTATAGCATTTACGCAGTTCTAAATGGTATTGACTTGATCTGGGATAGAACCGGCGAATTTAGGAAAATACAATCAGTGTCTTACCGACTAATCCATCCAAGATGGCACATTTCAAATTGATATTTTATATAATATGTGCTGATTTATTTTATATGATTGTCCAATTTCAACTAATCAAGTCGATGCACACGATTTCATCCTGTTTTCTATCCAACGGAATTGAGACGTTTCGAAAATTGTATCAAAATAATATGAAATCAGCCAATGAACTTCCTCCCCGCATGACGCAGAAACATCGCAGCCTCTTCCGTACAACTGATTATTTGCGCTGCCAGCGTTCGATCACCAAACATTGACAAAGAAGACAACATGAAATATTACAGTCAATAAGATTAACAGACACTAAGGTAGGTTTTTCTTTTACAACAATAGTATCAATAACAGTTACAACAACCAGCATAAACGTTGAGGTGCTCTAGAAATTATGTTTCGGCAGAAAGTGTGATCAGTTTATGCATATCGACTGCTTTGTCGATTGTAGTAGTTATCGATTTTCATTTCGGGTGAACAGCTGGCAGTATATTAGACCAAAATTAACTCTCGTGTGTGCAGCCAGAAATATTTGTATAGAAATGCTACTTGATACTACTGTTTGAACAAAAAAAATTGGATCTTGGGTCATCGGCTTGCTGTAATATTGCCCAAATTCCGTTCTTGAAGACTATATAGAGGTAAGAGTTATGCTATTAGTTGGCTCTGTGTAAGTCAGTGTAGTAATATTTAGTAGTAACATAATGTATGGTTTAAAATCAGCCTTTTTTTGGTTCTAAAATCAAATCATACAGAGTGTGGTAGGAATTTGCCTCCGTAAGTCTGGCAAATTTATTAGAATTAGAAGAATTTTTTACCACAATAGGCTCTTGTCAGATATATTGCATTAAGCGTGTAAAAACTGCTTTGACCCTACCGAAAATGCCCATATTTTATAAGAATTAGCATACTCCTGACAGCATGCTTTGACAGAATACTTCGCTTAGGTATTCAGCATGCAAAATGCATCGTACGTGAGTAGTTAATGGTGTGCTGTATAAACAGACTATACTCGTAAAGGTGCTCTAAATAACCTGAGATAATGGTTGATTTTTCTTCGCGTGTGCATAATTGGTGGCATAACTGACAGAGGCGTTTCACCTCGTGGCCGTGTATTTAATTAGAGTTGCAAATCACAGTGCTGATGTCTGTTGTGAGTAACCTTATCAACCGTCAGCATGGAACCCTCTTCTCTGCACTTGGAAGTAAGAATGATAACATTCTATAGTTCACACTGTGAACTAGATTTTACTAAAATTATTTGAACATATATCTTGAGCATCATCTGAATGAAAAATAATGCTGACCAGAGGAATGTTTCCAATTACATCAATCATCATCAATCTTATGTATGTGTTTGTGCTTACTGCCTACATACATGCAAATGTTGATTTACTTATTAATTTATTTTTACAATCACTCTTGATTTTCTTAGTTTACGATGATTTCTATAATTCATTTATGAATTTAGTATATTATGTAAGGTTTTCCCTGTACCTAGGTATAGGGGTACCTTATCATTATCAGAGGTATCACTGCAGGACTAAATGTAGAAGCAGAAAGTGTCGTGCACTCAACATTCTATGCAATCAAAGTGTCATTGAAGTTTGTGTTGTGAAATTTTTTTTTAATTTTCTTTTTTGAAATGAATCACAATGAATAGTATATTTTAACACGATGATGCACTTATTTTCTATATTTAACAACATTGCCCAATTCCAACTGGCCATTCACGACATTGTCTGGGCAATGTGTGATAATGGGTTTATTTCATATGATTTCAAGTCCCTAAGACCTTTGATCTGCTACGTAAATTGCCGGCCATTTGTTATTGGCTATAAATAAACAGTAGTAATGGGGAATGATGTAAATGCCCGGACAATAACGTTGTTTACTCATTTACTTCATTGTCCGTAACATATATATTTTTCTATCTGTAAATACCATTATAAACTTCCGTTCCCATGCTTATCCTACCCCTGTGGACGTACTTACTTACTTACTTACTCACTCACTCATTGGCAATAGACAATTCCTAAGCAAGCTACAGAAATATTATCTACTTTATGGAACCCGAAGGTTCATAGCCACGCTTACCTGAACCTACAAACATTTTTACTGTTAATTAGTTTTCAGAATTGTAACATTTCTTCAGAAGTTATCTAAATGTATGGATGAAAAATCACTTCTCTTTTTAACAAAGCTAGTTCGCATTCAATAAAATACTACTAACTGCCTTAAGGTCACTTTTTCTTTCAAAATTGTAGACAGCTTATCTTCAGTAATTATATTAGAATTCTGTGCCATCTTTCCGTGTCTTTTTCTTTATGAAACTAGGTTCATCCGAGGGAAATAAAGTTTATTTTGAACAGCTTTGTAGATTAATGCAATTAAAACTTTGTTGGAGCATCAAACAATCATAATCCAGAGCAGAGTGTGCTGATCTTCACCAGCTTGTACACCCATCCTTACGTCTCCAACTTTAAAACGCTGCCTGGCTCCACCTATTTCATTTCAACACTTCCCACGTTTTCTTCCTTCCCTCATATTTTCTAATGAAGAATAATGTTAGCAAACTTGCGGTAATGAGAGAATCCATTCACACATGTCTACTTTCAACTCTGCTTGTTCTTGCTCTCATCCTCTGTTACTGCATCTCTCTCCTTTGCTCTCTTTCTTTTCAGCTGTTTTATTAATGTGCAAAAAGTAGCTTATGTTACGATTGATAGATAACTAAAATTATGACATTTTAGAAAATTATGATTTGAGTGTTCTAGTAAGTTAGAATTAATCAGGGTTTAAGCTAGAAAAAAAAACCTTTACCAAAAAAGCGAAAATGGATAAAAAAAAACTTTAGCAAAATGCTAAAATACAGATTTATTGCTAAAGGTTAATTTTAACTGTATTCTTTATGTAGCTTCAAAATAATAAAAAAATAAAATGGTACAAATAACAAACTGAACTATAAAGCAAATTATTGATATTTTTTTAAACACTTTGTTTGGAATTTAACACTTTTCTCTGTTTCAAATTGGCCAAATTCTCAAAAGCCTATACGATCACCATGTAAGAATTTCCTTTGGCATTTTTGCGAAAGTGGCTACAATTCCTTTCGCATTCTAAAGTTTACTTTTGCATTCTAAAGTTTACTTTTGCATTTCGCGAAAAATGCGATCGTAGCTTAAACCCTGGAATTAATCAATGTGCATTGTAGATGTGCATTTACTCTAGATCAGTCACCAGGGAACCGGCTTTACCTACTCCACTTCCGTTAGTATGATGTACCATAAGGAAAGCTGAACAGCAGATCGGTTTGTAAACTCAGTGGCGGTTCCTGTAATTTCACGGGAGTAATTTTGCGTTATAAATTGATTTGAATTGAATAAACACTTCCAAACTGCGCTGAGGGAGGGTATGAATGTCAACATTTTCTCATTTGCTTCTCTTTCCGTTGCTCCTATCACGCTTATGAACTGAACAGGCAAGCTCCAAACCAGACTGCTCAGTACTTGACAATAGCTGCTCTAGATAATTGGCTGAAAACTAATGAAATACTTACTTTCTTCTTTATCCAGAGCATAAAATAAAACTGTCATTAATTCTGCGTAAGATCAGTAACAATAATGTAACAAAATTTAGTGCTTGATGGTCATTTTACTCGTTTTCCAAAGCATTAAGGTGATTAATTGAGGAGTAGAAACGTTGTAGGTTTTTGAATGGGAAAGTAACTAAATGACAAGGAATTACTGAGGAGCTTGGCCTAAAATTAATTACCTTCAATCAGATGTGTAATAATTTAATAATTCAAATGTTCGATGCATGGTTTTCTTTCGTTGAAAAGAACTAGCATATATATATGTATATGTATGTATGTGTATATATATACATATATATAAAGCTTCTCTTTTAAACTTGGCATGCAGACAAATTACTTATTCTTACCAAATATGCCTTTCCCTTCTTTTCATCAACTTGATTTGACTTAAATGAACTACAGGATGTAAAGGCGTAAGAGGCATTCTTCAACTCTCCAGAATTAGGGTGTATGTACTATAAATTGTATACATGCGACATAAGACTCGCGGCTTTCCTTCTGGAGCAAGGCATCCTGAAAACTTCTAGATAACAAACCTGATCTGAAGGTTCAGGCATCCATGTAATTTATAATAGAGTATTACAATTTACATTACAGTGACCTAAGTATATGTATCTGTAGAGGCTTTTAATATTATTTTCGCTGTGGGATTAGACTTGTATGAAGTAGCGTTTCAAGCAAGAAAGTTGCGGTATGTATTTGACGAGACAGAATCTAATGAATAAAACAGAAAATAAAAGCAGTAATCCTGTCAGACCTTTCCTTCATCATGTCATGTTAAGAAACCTCTTTGCTGCTTAATACCGACTGAAAGAGTTCCATACGATGTGGATAAGGGAGGCTATTTTCATGAATGGTATTCACTTTCTGTTCTCGTGATATCAATCTCTTAGTTAGAATGAAACTTGCTATTGTCCTTTTAATTTAATGCATTTGCGTTATTAAAGTCACTCCATACAACATAAGTTGTTGAGGAGAGTTTATAGGAGTTCCCAGCTTTTCTGCACCCATATGCATCGAACTTCATTTTCGGACTTATGCCATGGAAGCTGTTATATGCTCTATAACTTTGTGTTTAGACAGTCGAAGGTAAAATAAGCACTTTTAACGGTAGATGATATTAATTAAAAGGAGAAAATTATGTAAATGAATGTTATAAAATTATGACACTCCAGGGTAACCAACTTTGATTGCTTCGCATTGAAAATATTCTTTCAGTTAACAATAATTATTAAATAGACTCAGTCTGATATACATTGAAACTTATAAAATTCATTATGCCTTTTTAAATTTGATCACAAGATGATCACAAAATGTCCTAGGCTACTTCTTGGAGGAAAAGAGTTGTCCATTCAATCCCTTACATTGGCAGCCATGTAGGAGAAAATCAATAACCTCTGTCTGCGTAAGAGCATACCAGATGGCAGGAAAGCTCACAAACAGCTGTATGGCTCCCAAAATGGCTGCAGCGTACGTATTTAAAATTATTATTTCACAAATATGAAAGCCTGTCCAAAAAATAATGTATGTTACACATGGCCGGATTGCTGCACTCGCCCTTACGGGCTCGTTTCGCAAACAAACCTACTCGCAAAATAAAATCTCCTTTCATAATTGTTTCATAAATAACTATTACAAATTTGTTTAGATATCCCTCAGCACCTTCTTCGCTATGATTGGCAAGTAACAACTGCATTCTGCCACCTTTAGCTCAAAATGCAAAAGAACATAGGGATTTATTATTATTATTATTATTATTATTATTATTAATATTATTATTTATATTTATTTATTTATTTATTAATGCTGCAATAGTTAGGCCATAAGTCCTTTTCTTCTACTGCACCAGTGAAGCTATACATATTTCAAATAATACATATTACAAATAATAATACAAGATTTGATAAATTAGATATTAAAACTAAAGGATAATTCATAATTTTATTATTACACTGCGGTGATATAATTCCACTAGAACGTGAATAAGATAGAATTGAGAAGGATGAGTGCCGCAATTACTAATTTGGTCAGTATAAGTGATTACATGCTGTACGTGGTAAAGTAAACTAGAAATTCCGCTACGAGAAATATTAATTTCTTGTCAAACTAAATATTATAAAGAATAGAGCGATGATTGTAAAACTGCTTTAAAAATTAAACAGGCGAACTGACATTAAATAAAATATGTACAAACTATCTTAAATAGAGAAATGCCAGCTATTACGGTTTGTCCGTAATTATTACGGTTTTTCAAACATTACTACGCAGTTACGGTCAAACGCAAAATTACTACAGAAAACTAAAATTTTATTATTGCGATATAAAGAAATCGTGAAACCCCCAAAAAATCAACGCTTTACTATGTTCATCAAGTAAGCAAACAAAATCATCACAGCTGGGAGTTGAATTACAATAACAGCAGAGACTGTGGTGACCAAACTTACAACTATTTAATCAGCTGGTAGTTCATTCCTTCTCTATGACTTTCTCCTTTATGTTTATGGTCTTACTTTCTCTATGGCTTATATCGAATTTCCGTTTCTATTAATTGCCATTTCGTTATTGGTGTTCCAACTTCACAGTGACCGAGTTTTCGGTCATTGTTATTTCAGTTGATTGGTTTGGCGTTTTATAAAATGAAACGTGTTAGTTATGAAATTGCAACCTCTTATCAAAAAGACAGCAGTGTTACAAAAATATAGAGAATATTACAGGAAGGAGTGACAATTTTACTTACTTCACGTGTTGGTGAAAACCACGTGTTCTGCAGTGTGTGCTCATATGATTTTCCTGTAGCTCATGATGGTCGAGATGAGTTTAAAAGACCCATTGGTTTGAAGAAAAATGAAATATGTTTTTACTAATATATGTTAGACCTGTTTTTTTCTGAAGGCAAAAGTGTAAAATATAATCAATATAATTTACGACAAACACAGGCTGCTCATTTGGTTGACAATGAAAGTGACTGTGACAAAATACTTAGTGGTCTCACTCAACAAACAAGCACCTATTTACATTACATAGCCTGTATACCTATATTCAGTGTCTATTCATTTTTAGAGTAAAGTGACAAGGAACAATCCTCACAGGATTTCCACAACTTTTCTCGAATACCAGTATACCACATACATGAGGGAAGCCTCATAAGCTCTATCTACTTATATTACTAGCTGAGGATAGTTCATACTGGCCAAATTGACATAATCCATTTATGCATATTGCAATTTATTTAAGCCTCCTTTAAGCTATAGCTATTATAGCTAACACTATAGCTATAAACTGATCTGTTCACGAAAATAGAGCGGAATGATGATAATTGGTAATAGGTTCTGAGTCAAGAAAAACAAAGTATAAAATTCTGTGGTTTTCCTTAAGTATTAAGGATTGGGCATATTTCATGCAGAAAGGTTGACAGACACTTCACGTAATACTTTTAGGTATTTAAAAAATACGAATTAAGGCAGTTTTGCCTATGAATTAAAAATCATGTTATTTGTTTGAAAATGCACTTTTCTTTTTTTTAAAAAAAGACAAAAGACAAAAACAATAACAAAAAACCTCAAAAGAATTCGAGTTATACCAAAAGAGGAAACAAGTGAAGAAAGAACCATCCTCTGAAGGAAACGAACTTGAAGATAAGTAACTCGACGAAAATGTTCTGTACTCTTTTTGATCAGTCCTCGTATATATTTATTTTCCTGCATAAGAAATTGTTTATTTGTTAATTATTACTTAATGGCGCCAGCTGTATACTACAACAAAGGCACCGGAGTCCGGGATTTTGTCCCGCACGAGTTCTATTATACGCCTGAAAACCTTACCATCGAATTGAACTGGGATCGAAAACCCGAACATAAAGCTGGTATCTTACTGTTCCATCCAAACCAACTGCAGCAGATAATTATGTTTCCATGAAATTGAAAATAAATATTTTACACGAGGGTGGTATAGGCAACCAGATTAGAGCAACAACTTAGAGCAATGGTTCAAAGTATTTTTTTACTTCCTTGACTTATAAAACTTAAATACAATTACTGTGAAATTGTGTGTTATAAATTACAAAACTTAAATTCATTTTTTTACTATGCAGTTGTGTATTGAGAACATTTTAGAAGCAAAGATAACGTTACAGTGAATTTTAAATAGCCTATGCGAGATAGAGCTACCGAAAACGTTTTGTTTTGAGCTTTAATTAGCTTTATTTAGGCTGTTTGTTGATTTTCTTTTCTGAATTTAATTTTAAGTCATTAATTATTTCACATTTTGCGGAATGTAATTAGAATTAGAATTAATTTTTTTTTATTTTACCTGGTGGAATTAAGGCCATTGGGCCTTCTCTTTCATTAAACCAGGATTAATACAACTGAATTTTACAATAATCCAATAGAACAAGTATGATAAAAGTACAATGCAAAGTTACAGATACACAGAAACACGAATATGATATACTACTATCATTTAAGGCTTAAGAGCTAGTTCTCTAGAGATAACACAATGCACAAAACCAATATGTTAAATAGTTTGCTACTTACTAAGATTTAAACTACTACTATAATTTTAACTATTACTAAGAAATATAATGTGAAAGAAAAATGAAGTAATTAAACGATTAGGAGAACAGACCGGTCTGCTATAACAGGATATCCTCTGCCCTATATGTTAGCATATACAATGCCAAAAAATATATTTTTATTTCTTTTTAATTTTTTCAATTTTGTAGAGATGTAATAACTTGTGAACTTAATTAAACTATTAAAGTGGATTGACTGACTCTCACTGCTATGTTTAGGTAATGTTCATTTCCTCGTTGGATCGCTTTCAACTGCATAAGCTGCCATCTTCAGCATCTGACTCCCTCACTGCCAATTTTGTCTACGAAAAGCTACAGTTCAAGTCACATGTAGGCTACTATATGACCAAATAGTACCGCAACGTTGGCAGCATGGGAGTTATTTGCTGAAGTTGGCTGCTACTGCAGTTAAAAGCTCTCCAACGAGGCAATTAACATTGCCTAATCTTAGTAGTGAGTGTCAATCAATAAATTTAAATAGTTTAACAAATATTAGAAGTCGCTTTAGTATTAGAAGATATATCACATGAAGAGGAGGCAAATTTTAGGCTGCTTTTAAATACGCGCCAAAAGCATCTGAAGATAGGTGACACAAAAGGATTTTAAATATTCCTCTCTCAGCCGGAAGCGTGTTGAAGGGCATTCGTGCATGAAAGAAAAATTCCCAGTAGTGTATTGTACACTATTCAGTTTAATTCCTTACATTTATATCCGATTTATACGCACACTATAATTGACTGAAGATGGCATGCTGAGATTAACCCATACTAACGCAATGGAAGGACTGTTTACCTAGGTAAGAAAATAAATGATAACATAACTATAAAACTCTTTTACTTGGATGTGCCATTTGCTAAGGCTAAATATTAATCTATCCCTACACGCAAGTTAAGGTTTTAATAATTTTAACATTAGCTCTTAAGACATACAGAAAAATATAATTCAGGGTAATTAAAAACTGTGCATCATAAATACAACACGAAGAAATATAACTGCAAATAATGCACAATAAAAATACAATTAAATTATAACAATATTTAGAAGTTTCATGTTAAAAGTATTTACACCCGAAAGTTCAAAATGTTTGGGCTCGGGTGCAGTTCAGTTCGAAGATTTTCAACTATATAGGTCTATTAAAAAGTACATAATGCAAAATGTAAGATAACTAAAAACCACACGCACAAAATACATTCACAAAAATCACACGGATGAAAGAAAAAGTCGCAAAACACAGGGAAAAAGTATATAGTCTGTACATGGCTGTTAGTGTTTAATTATAAAATTAGAAAAGGATAAACTCCCAATTTTTTAAAAGATTTATTAATTTTATTTATTAAATCTTCAGCCCTCTAATGAGGGTAGCCTTGAAGATCCAGAATGAACGGTTTCATTGAAAAAAATACAGATTGTTGTTTGCTTTTCAACTTTAACATCAGGTTGATCAACTAAAATATTTTCGCCTTATACCCTCAAATAGCAATAAAAGGCCAGGAAATATATATGTATATATATATATATATATGTATATATATATGGATCACCATTACAATGAGAGAGAGAATTTTGCTTTTTATGTAATTCGATTTTATTAGTTGAAAACAGGTGAAGCTGCATTCGCCCATTTCTTGCCTATTTATCAGTCCAAACAAGAAACGCTTTTGCGCATTATAATCACCAATTTTGTAACATTCACTGAAAATGTCTTCCTTTTCATAGTCCTTTAACAAGTAGTAGTTACACCACTTCACATCAGCTGCCACAGCTTTCTCACTGCAATAAAATTATACCCAAGCTGCTTTGCCGGAATCACATCATTTCGTTTATCGCTAATTTATTCTGATCCCAAATTTCTACACAATAAATTCATTTTTTCTTTTCCACTTAGACTCATTTTTCACTCTTCATCAATTTTTCACAGTTATTGACAAATTCTCCTTCACCACCCGACATGTTTGCATCTATTGAGATGAGTTTAGTATCATAAGCGGCTATCGGCCTTACCGCGCAAACCATAACATCTACATATCAAGTAACTATTGCTTCTAAGCGGGGATAGCCCACTCTCTCATTGTAAAAATTCGATCCTCTTAATTTATGAAAATTAACTTTCAAGAATAGACAGGGAAGGAACCCACACAAACCTTTAATATTGTATTATATTTAAATATCCAAAATATACCCTCAAATAATGATAATGCCTTTGTAGATTTGCCTATACCTTACATTTATTTATTTTAATGAAATAATATAGCTCACACTGACTTTAACAACCCAAGATTTTAGTTTTCGCCAATCAGAAAAGCAATAAGTAGATAGGAAATAAAGACTATAGGTATTTTTTTAGAAAACTACTCACATTAAGCAGTCATACAGCATATAGACAGATAATAAAACCGTTTACAAATATGACGACGTTTTACAAAATATACTGAGAGAATGTAAATATTTTAAAATTCAGAATATATTCTATAGTAGGCTACTTGTTATACTATTTCATCAAAATAAATAAATAAATGTAAGGTATAGGCAAATCTACAAAGGCATTATCATTAATTGGGGGGGGGTAAGGTGGATATTTAAATATAATTTAATATCACCCTCAATGAAAAATTAAATTCATTAATACTTTAATACTGAGTTTACAATTACATGAGTATATGAACTACACAGAGGTGACAGCAGCTGAAATTTTTCGGCATAGATGACTCTCTCACAGGATGCCTACTGGTCTTGGGAAATTAAGCATACATGAGAGCACCTTTTCGTTTATGGGCAACTCAAACCATGCCTGGAGACTTGTGATAATTCTTGTTAGTATCGGCAACTAACAATGCACTATAACTGCACGAAGTAGTTCCAACATAATATTTTATTGTTCTCCTCTGCTCTATTATTTTGGGTACCTTTCGCGAGTAGCATTATTTCTGTAGTAATGCCATAATGTATAAAACTGCACTAGTTCTTTCACCCACTACTTTATCATTACAGTTACAAGCAACTGAGGCATTACGGTGATTTCTGATCCTGTGATCTCTGATCAGTAGAAGCATGTTGTGAGTTATGGAATTTTAGGAATATAGAGAGTAGTAATATCCCTATAATATAAAGCCACATGACTGACTGACTGACTCACTGACTCACTCACTGACTCATTGATATTAATGTTTGCACACTTCCAGATGAGCTAGAAACTTGAAATTTGGTACACATATATAGATTTTAGGCTGCAAACCACAGGAAAATTCCAAAAAGTTAATTTTTTTAATTTTTAGCCCTAAAAACCTCCGAAAAAGGGGTCGGTTTCCATGGCAACGTTATTATCAAACAGTATTCACGTAGGTCTCTGAAAGTTTAGAAATAAATAATACACGCACTCTATCTCCCATAGGTATTTTAAAATACCTTTCCCGAGAACCTCAGCTGGGGTTTGAGGGCTTGTCCCCAACGGGCGAAGCGAGTCTACTATGTAAATCTAAACTTCGTGTACATCTCATGAATGCACATCCAAGGCCACCTATTAATAAGACAGTATTCACTTATTTTGTATTTTGTATTTATTTTCTTACACTGCAAATGGGTCAACAACCCTGTGGCAGTGGTGCACTAAATACCAGGCATACATATATACAAAAATGACACGCTATACAATACACTTACATATTAAATATCGCAACAGCTATCCACATACCTGATAATTAAAAAAAGAATATATATATATTTCCATTTAAAACTATAACATAAAAAAATTGCACACTGAGAATATTTTAGAAAACAATTATGAGATTAATTGCCATAGCAACCTGGAAAAATGGAGCATTGAACGACTTTGACACCTTTTTGTGGTCGGGAACTCGAATCCGAATCGCACTTAATCGTGAAATGTACATAGAAACCAGGATTTTAATTTTTTAAATTATAAATTGTTTATGCATGATTTGGATAAGGTTCATGAGTCTGTGGTATGCTTTAATAGTTTATTTCCGAATCTATCTGCCGTTCTATCCCTTTAATTATTTAGGCTATAATTGTTACGGAAAAACAGTATAATTAAAAATTATGAAACTCGTGCAATTTATGTAAAAACGATGTAAATGTTAATAAATAAATAATAATTATTTTTTGTTAAATTAATTATTTTTAATTCTTTTTTATTCTTTTTATTTATTCTGGCAGAGCTAAGGCCATTTGGCCTTCTCTTCCGCTCTACCAGGCAAAAACTACATTACAATTACGTAATACATATACATATTATAGATAATTAATTAATACTTAAATACAAAACAGTAACATAGCTATTAAAAACATGTAAGCCTAAACACTGTTATTTGGCATTTGAGAAATAATCGCGGGCGAAACCGCGGGCACCTGCTAGTATTTAACATTTATGTTATGTGAAGTGTTTATCAACTGTCTCGTTCGTGTGTGTGTATTTTTTTGTAGCAATGTAAAATTATTACTAATATCTGAAAAATATATGTTTAAACTATAAGTAAAATACAAGACGCCCATTAACGGTATTATTTAAGACACCAGAAAAAGTATCTAAATAGGGTCATGGGAGAGACAAACTTTTAGCGCTAATGTCTGTCATTGTATTTTCATGAAACCATGCCTATAAAATCAGATATTTAGATTTGGTTGTCTAAGTGACGACTGTAGATTCTTTTGTGGCTCTTCAATAAAGTTGGTAGCTTTCGTGTAAAATTAAATCAAAGAAGTGGACCGCCTACTCCACAAAATATGGATACATCCTAAGGCAAGTGTCTTCATTCACATTGTATTTGGTTTGTATGAGTGACAGATAGGTCATTCCTTGCACATCTAACAATATAAATATTTCATTAACCATAAACTTAATTACATAATGTAAACTAGGTTTTAAGTTTTAAAAAATGTTAGCTACTGGCTCCTTTAATATCCACAGTTAAAGTACGTCTGTCCTGTATAGGCTTGATTCGTTGAAATAAGCAGTTTTTATCGCCCTATTATAAAATAACAGTTCATATTAGTTCATTTCAGATTGGATACATCAGTGTTTGTGATTCTGATTGTACAAACAATCCTTGTGTTTGAAATTTGAATTCAAATACGTACTTTCAAATGTGTCCTGTCGAAATGCGTTCAGCTTTTCATAATTGAATTTTTATGGCTATATAAGGAATCATTAAAGTGAACCATCAGTGAGTTCTAAGTGTTAAATCAATGGGGAAAAAATCAGAGGAATATCTAGGTTCCATAAATAATAAATGCAATATGCGGATAAAAATCCTCACATTTTGCATAAAGCATTACTGTATTAATCTTATACCTTTTGTTTTAAACGATTATTCGAAGTGGCGCATATATTAGTCAATGAGGGAAAAAGGTTCAAATAAGTTTTCTCTAGTCTCATAAAGCAAGAGAAGTAATAAGTACACCATATCTATTTTATTAAATGGAATAACTTATTTAATTAACAAACTTAATGTAAAAAACAAAGGTTATTATGAGTGAAGATTAGGAATTAAAAGCGTATTTATTACATATTCCCAAGTAATTTATTTGAATAATAAATGTTATATAGTATTTCTTGACTCATTATTTTCCTATGCTTTCTAACAAGATTACTGATGTGATTACTGTAGCTAAAATATTATTATATCTCTCTTCTTATTATTTCATTTATACTGGATCAACCTGCAACTATTATTCACTAAGTTATGTGTTGAATGTTTGTATATATATATATATATATATTACTTCGTATTTTTGTATCCTTTCCGTCTTGTTTATTGTATTTCTGAACTTCATTTTCTGTTTATCTGTAAAACCTTTTGTATTTTGCACTTTGTATCTTTATACTTTTGGGAATTTTGTATTTTTTGTAATGTTCTGTCATCCTGGTGGATTTTAAGGAAAGGTCAAATTGTCTTAACGCGGTAGGTAAAATACTCATATAATAAATATTTTAATGCAATAATAATTACAAAATTTATCATATTTCTCACAACATCTTTGCAAATATAGGCTAGGCCAATATTTCGTCCAGATATTTTAAAAATCGAATTCTTATGGTTATTCAATAAATATTTTATTAATAATTTATACAGCCAAACTAGCATTTTGCTTACTTATTGTGTGATTAATGACACCTTCATATCCATCGTTTTAAATTCTCTTAAAATCGAACAAAATTAAGTCGGAAGAGGAACGGAAATGAATATAGGTCTCTTATTTGCAACATTTACAGTGCAATATGAATGTGATGGGCGCAAAGGACGCCGGGATTTACTTCACATCTGCTTCTGCATTAGAATCGGGTATCTTTTTCGTCAATTTTATCCTTCAACTCTCCCTTTCCTTACCCAAGATGTTGAATACAAAGTCAAAATGGAAATTTTCGAGGGGTGCGCTCTGTATAGATAAAGACCTCTTTATAGCTCTCTCAGTTTTCTTTTAGGAGTCTTGGTGAAAGGGAGAAGGCGAAAAAGAGAGGAGCAAGCTGAAATTACTTCGACTCAGTTCAGCCAGAATTTCCTTCCTTCCTCCGACGCTGGTGTTACTGCTGCTTCCAGAAGTCTTCATCTTCTTCATTTCCTTCTTTCTTAGATTTCTATTTTCTTTCCCTTTTCGCTCTTTCTATTTTAATAATACACCCTCACCTATCCTTCATTTCTCTCACTTTGCAATTCTCTTCTTTTTCGCACATTAAAAATTATTGTTATGGTCCAATTAGGATGGAGTGTGAGCTGGGTGGAGCGTAATTGGCTGGCTAAACCAGTACCCTTTTAATGTACATGTGAAATACAATCACGGCGAAATTAATACGTGTAATAATACGAAATAACCTAACCATAAAAGTGAATCTCATATCCGCGCTGACTTAAGTTCCATGTTTAAACAGTTTAAGTTTCAAATTAATACGGTAATTGCATTTTGATGGCTGACGAGGTGCTGCACAACAACTGAGAAGATAACTCATTTTATGAAGCAACTAGAACTTGCTGTGTGATGTTTAACGCAGGGAGATCTAAACCGATGTTTTTTTTCTGTTTCAGGTAAGGAAGATTAATTTAGCGCAAGCTGACAGTTCAGATAGCATGTGACCAATGTGACCAAGATAGCAATCAGAAGGTATTGTAATTGAAAATCGTAATTGTATTGAAAATCCTACTTTCTTACCTTTTGCTTATAAGATATCCTAATTATCAAGTTCAAATTGCATACAAATCAGGATTAATGTACTGATTTAAGGTTCAGAATCAATAATTTATTATCCTCATTAGAAAGCAATAGAACAGTTTGTAAGTGGTTATTAACCCTTTTCCCTGCTACTGACGAATAAATTTGCCATATAAATATTGTATAGAAGAAGAGATATAAGATAAATAGACAGTTGTTTAATGTAAAATGAGAGGACCTTTCCCATTATTGTTACGGCTGTCATTAATGGATACCATATCTTTTATTAAAATTGTCCTCATTGAATCCGATCTAAGACCCACTGATGACTTCACTTAATGATTGCTTTGTAAAAGGGATAATAAAGATAAATTTATTTATCAATTAGGTTGCAATAACTTGGTCTTCAACAAAACCTTACAATCTTCAATAAGAAATCTACAGAGGAAATTTTGATATCGTTATTCGGGTATATTTTTTAAATCTTTTAATTTTAGCCATGTAAGTTTTTATAAAAGAAAACTAACCTATATGTAGGTATCTAAATCTCATATTTCAGAAGTTATATAAAAGTAAATAAACACTCTTGATTTGTTCATTGGGGCATTACAAGGGCCTTCTGTACATTTCTTACAACGATATTGGAAGAGCGTCTGCATACTTTCACTTGAACACTGAGAGATGTTAAAAAAATTGTTTTAGAGAAACGGAGAAAGAAATTCAGTTGGGTGTTAATTTTCCAAACGGCTGTTTCAAATTTACTGCCGATCAACTCTTCGGCAACATTTATTACAATGCAATTTTCACAGCTAAATCTGCATTATATAAATACGATTTTTCCTTATGAAATACCAAAATTTTATTTTATTCCACTTTACTTTATTGTCATAGATTTCTCTTTAAATTATTTTTATTTATTACAATACAATATGATTATCTATTAAATTTTATCCAATGCTTTATACAAATTCAGGATTAAGAATATCCTAATTTTATACCAGGCAAGCACAGTATGTTTTTAAATATGTGGATGTAAGCGGCCATGAAGCGAACTAAGGTCATTCACTGGCCTTTTCTCCTTTCTCCTTCCTACGTATTGCAGGTTCTGGCTTCATGTTAAGTTTGCCCTTAAAATTGTCATTAAAATTAATATGTAATTTTTTCTTTGGCTGACTAGTTTTTATAGAGTCGCGATCGAATTGATCGAAACCTTGCAGGTTTGCCTTCTATAAATTTCGAGTTTTATTTTGGTCAATGTAGTTTTAACCACGCTCTCACAGGAATAGTAAACGTTTGATGATTTCTCAAAAGATACTAATTTTAGAACCCACTTTTGAAAGCCTTTTCTTTTTTTCTTTTGACGACTTGCTAAATAATAATAATAATAATAATAATAATAATAATAATAATGTTTTATTTTTCCTGAAATCATTTTTTTCAGAACACCGTGGGTAGAAGTTTGAGAACCACTGCCATTGTTCTACGCTGGTAGAATTGCAAAGAAATAATATTAATATGTTCTTAAAATTATAGGATTTCGAGTTTACAGGTACTGCTTTATATGCGCTAGGCAGAGATAAAATCGTTTAAATGCATTGTGAATTGGGGAGGCTAAATATTGACAATTCCGAATTTCATTTATCAATACAAAGTGACGGCATACTTTCTAATATTGTGGTTCGGTTGATGTGTGGCGGGTGGCCGTTGACGCCTGCCTCGGCTCTGGATTGAACAAAGTGTGACGACTGGCATTTATCTATGGACATATGTTCAAATATTACCGCACAACATGTGTATATTCACCCGACAAGATACACACTCCTTTATATCTCTCGCTTCAATCTTCATCGACAGCTAGACTATGAATTACTGTCACAGCATTGCCGCTGCGTTAAGGGAAAATAGAGATACGTACACCTTCGAGAATCTAAAATTGAATTTTAACTTTATTATTTTTATCTTACACGTTATTTGTTAATGAGGGGGACAGTTAAAAAAAATATGCAGTCAACCCTCGATATAATGTCCCTCTTTACAGTGTCACTCTCATACTGCGCCAAGAAATGCAAGTGAACGGATCTTCTCCCATATAAAATACATAAGAAACCTCGTTACTGTCCCAATTCATTTAGTGCCAGTGAATAAAAGAAAATATTTTTTACAAATATAGGTTGCAGTGATTTTTTTCAGTTAGAATCCTTTTAAAGCTGGTTTGAGTGATAGAAACTAGAAAATACTATTGGTTTGAGTGATAGAAACTAGAAAATACTATAGCCTTAATGTATATTAAGGTGGATAAATTACTTTCTCTTCGGGTACTTTTAAGTCTCCCTAAATACGTGATATTAAAAAGTATCACTCGTTAAATGTTTATATTCCTTAAAAATAATCACTTTTAGGCCTACTGAGGGTTTATGTGTACGTTTTTCATTTAAATGTTGCACAATCTTTTAAAGCCATTTTCACATATTTTTATTACTACTATGGTAGCCTATATTTTTATATATTCAAAACTTTAATGAGTTCTACAAATTTAATGCAAGGAAACTGAAATGTTTACTGTAAGTTATATAGAGTATTAACGACAAAATAACGCATTATTATCTTGATTAAGTCTTTGGTTTTTCCAACAAAAAGTAAAAAAAGTGGTGTGACCTTGCAATTAAAATTAGTTTTTTTTCCTTCTTTTGTAGTAATAATTGTCATTGGTCCTATTAAGAAACAGGCACATCACTGAAAAATAGAATGACAACTTTCTTTCGAAATAAGAAAATTAATGAAACTGATAGAAAGGAAACTTTTTCATAACTTTGTCTATTACGCCATGAGTATTTCTACAAAGCAACAAGTATGTACGTTCAAAAATGTATAAAATAGTAATTTTCCTCTTAATACCTTGGGGCATAGGCCTATGTAAAATTCTAGGGTGACACTGGGAGATGAAAATTTGTTTTATTGGTTGATTTGGTAGGCCCTACAAATTCACTGAAATGGTGGGAAATTATTGCACTTGCTTCGAGTGTTGTTGACTTAATAACCGCTCTTAACTATAACAAAACATCTGATTGGTGACATTTGGAAACTCTGAATGATTGCGTAACAAGTACTTGTAAAGCGGCTAGAATTTGGGAGTTTGTTAGGTAAATCAAATGAGGGTCCCTACCACTTGAGAACGAGTTGGCAAATACACTGCGACAAGTGACAATTTAATATGAACGGAATGACTTTGAACCTTGTTTAATTGTGTACACAATTAAAGCCACTCGCAGGATCTCGACGACTACCCACGAACTGTGTACATGAATGTATGTGTATATGTGTATGCATGCATGTGTGTGTGTGTGTGTGTGTGCATGTTCAGGATAGCAATTAAACTGAGTGGAACGCCTATGGAACATATTGTAATTCTCTGTTCGCTTGTATTGACGATTCTGTGTATTAAATCACCATCGGCATGCGATGTACAACTCGACCTGTTAAAACTAGCGCCTCGGGGAACTTCTGAACTAGAGTTAGACAATATCCCACAAAGTACGATAAACCGATGATAATAACCAGAGCCCGGATTTTGATTGCGTAGAAACGCTTAAAAATGATCTATAAAATGACTGCAAAAACACAACAAAAAATATCCAAAAACTTGTATGAAAATACTAGTTTATTCATAAGATTTGTGTCTATTCTAAAGTTATGTTGTTTACCCAATTATAGGCTTGTAATTAGTTAATTAATTACGGTTAAATGCAAACAGAAAACATCGTCTTTCTACATACAACTTAACATTGTGGCAAGGTTTATTTATGTATGCTTATTTAGACTTCTCACAATATTCAATGTAAGTAACTCTATATAACTATATAATTCGAGAAACAATACAAAATAAGAAAGTAATGACTTTATATTTAAGAAGTTACATAAAAATATTAAATGTGAAAAAAAGACCGTAAAATTACCAAATAATGACATTATATTCTAAAAATTACCTAAAATTAAAAAAATGGGAAAAGAATGACCAAGAAATCACCCTAAAAATAAAATTGTTATATAAGCTAAAAGTCATTATCAAAATATCTGCACTAGTGGGCAACGTCCACGATGTCCCACTTAAAAGATGACGTCATCAAAATTCCGTCCCTGATAATAACACATCATTATGCACTGCTAAATGCCTTTAATTAGTTTTTAACTATTTTGTATATTCAATGGTAATCATGGTATATAATGGTATCATTTTTCTGGGGAAATATCCCCGTTATTACAATGGCTTGAGCCCCATTCTGTGTTCTTGTCCGTATATTTTCTCTTGGTGGTCTGATAGAGCTTTTTTTATTTTTTCGTTAATTTGCAGATTTACACAAGGAAGTTCAATTTGAAACTATCCGACAGTTCATATTAGAATCACTGAAGCGCATATTCGGAAATTATTTAATCAAATAAACACTCTCATTCAAATTGGTACTGCACAAGCTAAGTTGCAATTACATATTACACCAAGCATTGTTGATGGCATTTAAGGAGAAGCCAACGCATCTTTTATAAATAAATTAAGCCTTGTAAAAAAATGTAAATATTCAACTAGTTCAAACAACTCACATAATTCTATTCTCATACCACAAAATATAAATATAGTCCCCAAAAGGCCATAGTCAACACATGTCAATCATCCTCTGGGTTTTTTCAATAGCGAGTTTTAGGATGTTACATTTTGTATATAATTTGGGGTTTAAAAATTGGGAAATTTACAATTTATTGAATCTTACATAATAATTGCCTGCAACAAACATAAAGCATAAGTCAGTATTTGAACAGTTGCGGTGTAACATTCATACAAAATGTCAGATACCAACAACACTTACGAAATAATTTAAAATAAAAAGGATAGCCATGTCGTTTTTATTTATGATCTTAAAGTATAATAACATAGCTTTAGTATATATACTATAAGTATATATACACTTAAGTATATAAGTATATAAGTATATATATTATATATTTCATCATCAATGATAAGCCTTTTAAGAATAGAATACATGACCTAGCCTTTGCAAAGCCCTTCTCATCACGGAACTGTACAGCTGTATTTTACTGCAGATGGAGTGAGACCAGACCGAAGCAGTGGTATCCATGCTGTTTAACTGCAGAAAATATGCAGTAAAATACCGCTCATAAAAGCAGTCAAATATTGCTGGTGGAACCTTATCCTAAATCAGAATTAAATTATAGACGGCATTTTTTGTTCCTCTGTTTAATCTTACCCAGTATATATTTATTTATTTATATTTTTATTTATTTATATTTCCCTCTGATGTAGTTAAGGCCTTAAGGCCTTCTCTTCCACTAACCATTTTGGATACATTCAAACATTATCAAATAATCTAATTAAGAATAAATAAGAGCGAGGCATATTATTATATTCTGTATATCTGTATCTGGTACCCTATGATCCCCAGGTGGGGCGAAGGGGCCTCCAAGTGGAGGTTTCATTACCTATACTAATTTTGATATGCTTATTTTCCGAGAGAGGGTAGAGGGACAGGTGGTAAGCCCATCGCCTCGCAACCCCCCTCTGGAAACTAAGTATTTCTTGGACGTGAAAGGGCCGAGAAATTTTGTCCAGAGGCTCTAATTTAGGCTTGGAGTTCTTTTACGTGCCGTAAATCTACGACACGGGACCCCCAGCTTAAAGTCCCTCCCGGATGACTCCGTGCCCAGGATTTTTACGTCCTGAAAAATCCATCGACCGCGGCCGGGTTTGATCCCGCGCCCTGCGGATCTAGAGACGGGCACGCTACCTCTAAACCACCGCGGCCGACATATTATTATATTATATACAAGTAAATTATGTTAGTGAAAACTATATTTAAAACTAAATTCTCCATAATAATAAAAATTAAACATTGTAAGTAGAAAGAATGAAAGAGAAAAAATGATGGAAGGAAGAGAGATAAAAAGTAAAATAAAAATAAATGTAACTACACAGAAAAGATCAATAATTTTTAACACGAAAGTAGTACATAATATAAATGTTAATGGTTGAACGTTCTGAGTGTTCGACAACTTTTTATATCCTCAGGTAAGGAATTTCACAGACGAGCTGTCCCAACAGTGAAGAATGAAGAATAGAATACAGTATTGTGAGGGGGAGTAGATAAGATAGTTGTTCTGATGGGATCTTGTTCCGAGGTCGTGAGATTATTTGGAATGTCAAAATACTGTATGAACATACACAAAATAGCCTAGGATATAGCAACTAAAATAAATTAATTAGATTTAAAAGTACGATTTTTTTTTGTGAAATAATTGGTTACTTTTCTCCATTATTAGAAAGAAAACAAACAAAAATTATTCCTTTATCTTGCTCATAACACAAGCAGTTGTATTCGTTGAAACTTGATGTTTCTCCTTTCTTCTATTATTACAAATGATGCGCATAGTCCAAAAGAGAGCCTGTGCTTGAGGAGGTAGCCTACTGTAATGAAGTCAAGAATCTCAACAGAGAAAGGGAAGATCAAAGGGAATTCTAACATGAGAAGATACATTTTAATAAACGAGGAGAATTTTTAGGTATCAGTTAGATACATCATTTGCTTCATAACAAAAGAGTTTGCGCGACAGTATTTTTCTATACTGTAGCATTGATTCATTAGTTCAATAATCTACCAACCTTCTTCGTAATCATTTGCAACTCAAAACAAGCCTTAAAATATCGTTTTCAGTTTGAGGCTGGTAGGATAAACATAGTGAACAACATACATACTTGAATAATTTATATATTTATTATAATATTGAAAATGCTGTAACTTTGATACAACGAATAAGTACATTTAGATTTATTTTAAATAATTACTTACCGCTATGTAAATAATTGAAACATTACCATGTAGGCTACATGTAGGCGTATGTAACTAAACAGTAGGAATATATACTTAGATGAATTGAAGTACATTTGACAAACCTATTTAGTAATGAAGAAATCAAATTTCGGTAAAGGAGCAGTGATTTTTATATCTGCTAATGTAACTTAATTGTTGTATACCATTCACAAGACCGAATATTTTATATATATATATATATTTTTAATAAGAATTTAGAAAATTTGTCCACTCTATAGATTTTAAACAGTTGTAGTCCTTGTCTGGTCAAAAAAAGAATGTATGTGATCTATAGATAATCCCTCTCCCGACAGGTCGCGGCTCTGTAAGGCCCGGGAGGCTTGAGTCGCTTAAATGTACCTAAAAGGGAGAGGTAAAACTAAGATAAAGAAAGAAAGTAGATAGTTAACTAACACTTATGTGAATAATATGTAAATTTATAGCATATATGTATGTATATATAATACTAGTTATAGATGTTACAAAATAGCATGTAGGCCTAGTATTACTAGTTTGTAATGGAGCATGCTGAATATATCACTTAAATGAAAGGGGAAAAACATTCATTTCAAAACATTTATGGAGCATGATCTGTTAGAACCTTCTAGGAAATGAATTTTTACTCTCGAAGCATTGAATTATTATTTCATGGCGATACATATGTTTGGGATATGTTCGATGGCGAAACCCAGACGTCTTAAAGAATTCAGTTCAAGATAAACTGCAGCAAGGGGATGTGTGCGTGGTCAGTAGCTTAAATAGGAGCTGGAACCACTTGGAAAGATTACGGGCAAGCTGAAGCTTAAAGGTAATAAAGACACATGTCTTACTGCGCATCTATTTTACACTAACCCTGAATTACGTCTGTACACAGTATTAGGTCTAAACCCAACACACGTGGCTACAGATTTCCATGTAAAATCTCTAGATTGGATACATCCTGAAATCTTTGACCGAGCGAGATTATGTTTTAACTCGATCGTTCGGCATTTAGTCTGTATGTAAGTTTCTGTGTTACGATCAAACTCATTGTTTGATTTTATTCCAATTTTGCATGAATGTTCCTCCAAGTCATTAAAAACGACGTAATTGTATTTTTTTCTCATTGAAGATGGTTGGCGTTTTATTTGATGAAAAGCTGTTCTTAGATTCTTTTTGGACGCGAGCTCATAGAACTACTAGGAGGATAGAAGAAAAAACCACTATATTGTAGGATGATACTGTTATATACCTAATGAAGTTACAGACTATTGAAAAAATAAAGACTATTTAGGTTTTTTTTAATCGACATGTTGTGAGACCATTGATTTTAAGTTGTATAACTAACTTAAAATTTTAACCAGCTTTCAAAAACGTTTCCTTTAAAACCGAAAATAAATACTGAGAAGAGATAATTTTGAATGCGATCAATAAAGGCACAATATTTCTACATATGTTACTTACAATCACATACACCTACGTACCATCAATTTTCTTACTCCGAGCAAGTCATCCACCAGCGTTGAAAGCGATGAAGATCGTTTAAAGAAGAGTAAAATCCAAGACTTCTCTTATTTCTAGCCAGTTGTAATTGCAGACCTCAGCTCTATGTAATACTTGTACTAGTTATTCTGCCCTTTGAAAATACCAATCTACCCATTTTACAAGTCCTACAAGATATTAAACTCTTTATAAAAACTGATTGAATCTTACCAATCATACATAAGCGGTATTACACTATTCCCTTAATATTATTAATCGTTATCAATGTATAAATGACGATGATGAGTGTTCTGCCCGAAGGCAGGTCCAGACCCGGGACGAAGCCATGGGGTGATGACCATGACTCGTCCGAGGTGATTCAGGCAAGGATGATACAGCGGAGATTTGCTGTTGCCTCTCGCGGGATGGGAATGAAAGGACATAACACAACACCCAGTCCTGAACCCAGGAAAGAAATCACTGAAAAATCCCCGACCCGGAATCGAACCCAATCACGCTACCAACTCACCCACGGACGGAAACGCTATATTCCCATTCTATCTTCACGGCTAAAATAAGCTATAGTATCTAATAAACATTTACTGGGATCGCAGTACAAAACAGAATAACTTAGGGTTAGATTCACTCATTTTGAACAGTTCTGAAAACATAAGGCATCACACATATCCTTAACTTTTTCAGAGCTGAATTTTAATAATTATTAATATACGTATCCATCAAATGATATCAGCGGGTTTATGAGTTTGAAATCAATGTAGAAATTTTCAATGGAGTATGTGTTTTCCATGAACGGACATTCCAACACGTGAATAGAATTCCTCATATTGTGACATGCATAAAACTTAATATTTTACATCTCTGCTTTTTTGTGACGCATATATATGTCATTTGCAGCGAAAAGTTTAAATAGCAAATAAATCAAATGCCGGAACCAATACTTCTTAATGTTATAATGCACAAGAATTTTCAATTGTGGGTTGAATTCAAACCACCATCTTTATTTCTATTCACAGTAGCCTAACAATCGCTATTCTCGAATCCTAAAATTTAATCAGAATCGGATAATTGGATAAATTAGAAAACAGTTTTATTAACTTCTTGAATGTGGTTGTCCCTCAAATGCAAGAACTATACAGCAGGTAAAATGTATAGGACCACTGAATACAGCTGGGATTTTACTGAAATCAGTTGTGGCAATCTGAATCAAGTGATGAACGGCGAAAAAAGGAGTAGGAATCTCCGTTTTTGAAGTTTGCCTTAGTGAGTTTGAAAATAATTTTTGAATAAAATTTTAAGCGTTAGGCCTATATAAACTGATTACTGTGAGGCACACTAATTAGTGATTTTTGTGACCGGGCTCCCACTGTTGTTGTACAGTTACATTCAAATCTTGAATTCCTTGAATCTTGAACTTGTCTGTCTGAGAGGTATACCATTAGGGCAATCAGTCATAGCAGAGAGGTTCCGTCTGGCACTGTGAATTGAACTCCGGCTTAGCTCAGCTGGTAGAGCATTGGTGCGAATAGCCAAAGGTCCTGGGTTCAAGTCCTAGCGTTGGAGGAATTTTTCTCCTATAATATTCTCATGTAATGTCCAACAAAGACAATAATCTGTGGTTCATGAAAGCTTATATATCTATCTGATCGCTCTGTATTTTGCATGTTTCCCTAGGATGCGACAGTTAATCTTGTATTTCATTTATAATTTGATTTAACTTTTTTGTGCTTTGTGATTTTTGTGGAAGTGTTGGTGAACAATAAATTTATAATCGTAAGAGTGAACTTGTATACAACTTGTTACAACTTCTGTCTCCGGAGTGCTTGTACGCCTATGTGTGAACCGCTTTGTGCTCGCGCACGTCGACATGTTGTTCATTTATCTTCGCTTATGGAATGTTTGATTGTTATGACTCCACTGATTGTTGCGCTGTTGCACATTAAACATAGCTGCACTGCTCAGCGTTTGTACCAAAGAAAACCGGCGTGCAATGATTTTTTATATTTTTTGTCGTCTGAAGGTGTATCAGGAGCCGAAATCCATCGAAGACTTTCTGCAGAATATAGTGGCATTGTTTTACCACGGCGAAGCGTGTACAAATGGATTGAAAAGTTCAAAACTAGTGGACAAGTGTGAAAGACGAGGAAAGAACAGGACGTCCATCCACATTCACTAGTGATGCCATCATTGAACAAGTGCGTATCATGATTCAGACAAACCGAAAAGTGACTTTCGATGAAGTGGCAAACCATATTGAAGGAACCGTATGAAGAAAGCGGTGCATACGTGGCTTGTTACTCAGCCGAAAATCTTTTTGTCTGAGGGCATCAGGAAGCTTGTCCAACCATGGATCAGGTGCATTGAGAAGCAAGGGGACTATGTTGAAGAATGAGGTAATTGAAAGTTTTGCAATGTTGTTGCAATAAATTTAAAAAAAGTGATTACGGTTACTTATTGACTTCCCCCGTATATAGACTGTTATTACTGTGATTCATTAGATTGCTGGGAAACATGGCTTGCAATAAATATAATCCTAACCTCTGTAGCAGGGCTTGATCCGATCATTTTCTTGCACGGACGATTTCAGCTCTCAGTGTGTAGTTCCTGCGAGAAAGAACAACAAACAGACGCATAGGAGCCACTGTATATGTATATATAATATAGGTATATATCTTGAAATAATTATAATAACAATATATTTAGAATTAGGTAATTTTACTAGCGGTAATTTTGACCAGCACCTTACAAATTACGCTACATAAAATTATTACATTATATAATTACTAGCTTAAAAGACCCGGCGTCGCCCGGGTTTTGTATTTTGTAGTTGGAAATTAACTTATGAAGGATTTTCGATTTTTAAATTCTAGGTCCTTATATAGGTATTTATAATTTGAAATAGGAAGAACGACTTATTACACTCAAACTATTCCCTCAGAAAACGCTTGATATAGTTTTTTATGGCTCTTAGAGGATGTAGAATTTTGCATCCCATCGCTTGCACAGCAAGCCTGGTAGGGGTTCAAATAAGAAGAAACAGAAATTCCTGTAACATAAAATTGTAATATCGAGGTGGAAAATTTTATTTCCCACTCTCATGTTACCATAAAACTGTTTTGGGGATGAAATTAAACAGAAAGCATTATCACTATCATACTTCTCTCTCCAAAAACCTGCGATATAATATAATAATATACACATTACCATACCTCGTTTTGTTTTCTGTATGTCCAGGGTAGATAAAGTTATCTAACTGCATTATTTTCGTGGATTTCATTCTGTAATATTTATTTATAACATGATTTATTTTGATAACTTCTCTTATTTGTCAAACTTGCATGTCATATTTTTTTCCAAACCCATCTGATACCATTTGGCAACAATATATTCTGTGGTTTGGAATTGATAATTCTGTGTAAAAAGGGATTAAGTATTCTCAAAAACGTTTAATTTTTGGCATTTAAAATCAGCATTTTGCAAAATCCTTTCTTAGTGAGCACCTACATTATGAAACGAAGGTACTGTCAAAATTCCAAGTCTTTACCTGTTATAGTTTAGGCTGTACGTTGATTCCTGTCATTCAGTCATTCATTCAGTCAGTCAGGACAAAGCCTTTTATATATATAGAGATAATAACAATATATTTAAAATTAGGTAATTTTATTAGGAGTAATGTTGACCAGCACCATACAAATTACGCTACATTCAATTATTACATTATATATAATTATAATAACAATATATTTAAAATTACGTAATTTTATTAGGGGGTAATTTTGACTAGCACCATACAAATTACCCTACATCAAATTTTCACATTATATATAATTATACTAACAATATATTTAAAATTTGGTTATTTTATTAGGGGTAATTTTGACCAGCACCATACAAATTACGCTACATGAATTTATCACATTAGTTTTCACCTTAAACGGCACGGTAAACGATAATTATCATGCGTCTATAATTGATACCGTGTTAATGAGGGACATCAATTGAAGTATCCCTGTGGACTGCACTTGTCCCTAAGGATACATTAAATTGAAACCATAATCCTGTTAAAATAGAATTTATATTACCATGCTTCCGTTTTTAAGCAAGTCCATGAACTGTAGTACATTGTTTCTTAATGCAAGCGCGCCAGCTGCCAGAGGCACAAAAGCAGTGGATTATTAATGAAGATGATAGCTACGATATCCAGACTGAACCTTGTTACAAAACATAGAAATTATTCGAATCAATTCTACCCCGGGAACAAGTTACGATGGCCAGGTCTGTTGCAGGCACACCCACTAGCAACATTGAATTGGAACCTTTGTTTTAACTCAAAGGAATAATCCTACCTCCATTCATGGTAGACTATTTATTGTCAGCTGTAGAAATACTGATTATTAAAGTTGATAAAGCATTGAGCACATTATGACGTCTAAAATATTCAAACTTATCATACTGAACAACATTATCTCTATCCCGCATGAATAATTGTACAAACAACTAATTTTATTATCTTATTCCATAGAATTATTTCATATTTTGCTGAAAAGAGTAAGACCTACATTTAATTTTCGAACAATTTACATTCCATACAATCTTTTGGAGTCGTTTTCATAGAAAACCGTGCATTGAGTAAAATATGCACCATATATTATTTGTCACTGTGTAGGCTATGTATAAACATACGTTGTCATCATACGAGTATTATGTTTTTAGCACAATATACGTTTCTTTCCGTAATTATGCAAGATATAAGACTCATACAGAATAATTATCTGTTACTTTTCTTGCTCTAATCGCATTGAATAATTCATTTAAAGATATTAAGCAAAATATTGTTCTGGTTCAAGCATATTATGTACTTAAGGTATGTGTAAGAATGTATCTATAATTCTAATTTTATAATTTCTAACGATACCAATAGTCTGATAATGTATACTTTTACTTTTGATCCTCGGCCACTTGTTTATTTCACTGAATTCTATGTTGTTTTTTTATCAAGACAACTTTCGTACGCGTTAATGGTACATGATGACGTTGCTTCTGCAATCCTTAACTACAAACTAACTAAATTCAGTAATTCAATTTAATATAGAAGGATGCTTAAACTTTTCTAGAAAATAATATCTACCTCGTTCTATCTAGAACGTTGTATAGAGAAAGTAATTAAAAACAGCATGATTATGACCTGAAAGGTCATACTGTCGTAAAATATTTAAAAAACACGCAAACTCCACTTTTGACAATAAAAAGGGATACTTACTTGTCTATTTATTTATTTATTTATTTTACTTCCGGCATCGTGAATGATGCTATAGGCTATAACCCAACACAAACGCAAATACAACATCAATATAAGATAAATAATAAATAAACAATATATACGATATTATACTTAAAGCAATCAGAATGGTTATCTATTAGAGGTAATTCAAGAAAGGCAGTAATATTATAAAAAGGAGAGACAGTTATATAAACACTTTTAAATTTATTTAGAGGAACATAATGAGACTCATGTGGTATAATATATGAAGTTGTGAATTATAAGTAATTGAATCACTTATGTTTATTTCTAACGACTTAACTAAAATTAAGAAAGAAAGCTATGTTTTATGCTTTATTTTATGATGTAGGTAAATTGATCATTGTAATGTCTAGGCTCTAGCCATTCTCATAGTTTGTTTTACCTAGGTATATGCATTTTTGATTAGGAATCTGCAATAACCGTTGTTTAACAGTTGTAACTCCCCACACATATTTGGACATGCTTCAATTAAGAATTGTAGGTGCATTTTACAGCCCATAAAACCGTTTCTTTAAAAAAATGTAGTATCAGAGATCACATACATAGTTTGCGTGCATATGGTTTCAAGGACTATACTATTTTATAGAACTTATGTTACTATAACTTGAACATGAATGCTTGCATTCACAAGTTCACAGCTGATCTCTATGAAAACCGTACTTTTAGTGGTAGTAACCTATTGGTAAAAATATTATTATTATAGTTAATATTATTAAAATAGACAGGAAAATGATATTGAGAAGTGGATTAATAAAGGTAAAGTAACAATACGGTATTTTATGAGATAAAAATAAGTCAAGAGAAACAAAAATATAATTCAAAAACTTAATAATGAAAAAAAATTGTTACATGTGGAGCTGAAACATGAAAATTTAATCAAAATTTAAAGTCAAAATTGTTATCAATGGTCAACACTTGGAAAAATATAAGTACAACAAAATAAATTAATATGGATATGTAAAGAAGATTGGAAAAGAAAGTCTACCAAAAGGGTATGGGAATGGTATTCACCTGGAAGAAAAAACAGAAGCAGACTTCTAAACTCATGGATGCAAGATTTTGTACAGGAATAAAAGAAAGAGAACTACAAGATACGGATTGGATTGTCAGTAGCGAATGGAGGAAAAAGTAAAACTTTAGACACAGGAAGATGTTGTTAACATTGTACTCTGGATACAAATAAATAAGCTATTATTATTATTATTATTATTATTATTATTATTATTATTATTATTATTATTATTATTATCAGTATTAGTGTTATTGTTAGTACGATCAGACCTATTAGAATGATACGGTGCCTCAATTGTTGCGTAGTAGTATCTTAAACTTATTGTTGAAGGATTGAACAAAAATGTCGGATCAGTTTTTGCTACACGATTGTGCACCACTGACAGTAATCGTTGTCTGCACAGGTTTCGAAGCGGGTCGTCGTACTGGGTGGCGCAGTTTGTATGACGATGGCTTTCTGTGTCCAAGATTTCGTGGTTCGATCCCCAGGCCGATGATATTTATGTGTGAATCTGATCTAAAATGAGTGGAGGTCGTACCGGATCGCGAACGGCCCCTGGAGATACCTTAAGGGGCTATTCACGACAGATTTATTTCCGGGGTGTGCCAGTCCCCTATTTAACACTTAAACCTTTGCCGGTCTCCTTAACTGCGGTAGCTAAGGCCTTGGAATCGTGGTGAAGGAGGCTAAGGGTTCGAGCCCCACCTCGGGCATGGATTTGATGAGAAAAAATATATTAACAAACGGTAAACAAAACAAAACTAGGTAAACAAACACTAAAACAAGGCAAGTAGTTGAGGAAACTTGGCCTAAGACCAGCTTTATTTATAAAAAAAGGCGGTTAAATGAACCTACGAACAACACAAACACCCAGTCCCCGTCGGGGAAGCGAGGCCTGGCCGCGGAGTGGAAGGCAGGCGTGATACCGACTCACCCACACTCCCATTTAATCTATGAGAACCTTACACAACTCAAGTAGTCTTACGTTTTCCTTTAGAAGGGCTAAACTATTGCAATATATTAAATTGTATTGACAAATATTCTGTTTAGAAGTATTAATTACTTCATTTATTATTTTTTACATATTAAATGGCTGGAAGACATAACTCCTTTATATGTTAATGGTTGGCATAAAGTATCCCTCCCATTGCCAATCACTGCATTTATTAATTTAAGTTTACTTATTAAACGGTAGGAAAACCAAACTACTATTTTTCGTGGTGAGCATAAATTACCTCCTCCTACTTTTAAATGCTGCTGGAGAATATAAAAAACTTAATTTTTCACTTTGAATAACAGCACTCTCTCCTGCTGCCCCCCAAAAGATGATAATTAATCTCTGTAAAGTACTTTATGTCTATAGTGTTGGGAATAGCTTACACAATAAAACCATGTTGTAAGTTTATTTTCAAGATGTTAGCCTAATTTCTGAAGCTGACACTCTTTTCGGACAACTGTAGGAGAAATGATGGAGTGGAGCAGTGCTCGGGTAACATGTTAATCCGAGACGTGTCCAAACAGAACGGAAGGGGTCGAGAAGTGATTTAAGAAGGCGTTCCTGAGACCCTCTTGCATGTAGCGTTCTGCACCCGCCCTCTCAGTCTTTCCGGAGCTGTTATCGTCAAGGCTCGTTTTTCGTGAAAATTTATACTCGATGGGGAGGAAAAATATAGCACGGGATATAACCGTTTTATTCCACCAACCCCCACCTCTCTTTCATAACCCATCCTCTTTTCTTATTTTCAGGTTTGCCTTTTACCTTTAAAAATTTTAAATGTAGGGTTCATAGCATATCTGTAACATTTGCATTAAAGTGGGCGGACAATATGATTGCATAGTATCTTACAGGAAGGCAACCTAATGTATACTGCGCCCTTCATCACTAGAGGTTTCTGCAAACACACTAAAATATTTTGTGTTTGTTATTTTTTAGTGTACACGCAGACCTTTGTACTTCTTATCTGGAAATGAAAGCGCTTCTGCGGGAAAAGCGTCTTTTACAGAGGTGCCCGTACCTCGGTATCTTACCTTAAATTAACAATTCCATATATAAAATCTGTACAATCTCTTGGCAATATATTTTATGAGACCTCTTCTCTACTCACAGTTTCTCAAACTAGTTTCCCACACGCCAAGCAACTGAACTAGAAAGCCGTTGCACATAACATTTTTTTAAATATGTTGCAGAGTTGTGCAGAAATCACCACTCATAAAATTATGCAACAGTATCCAATGTGCCCAATTCCCCAGAAAGTTTTGTCGTTATACCGGCTTAAATGATTTGAAGCTGCATCGTATGATTTTTTTTATACTAAAATAATTCCCCGGCGTGGAGATTTAAAGGAAACTATTGACATATAAGTACATAGATGGATAACTGACTAAATAGTACTTTGACAGATGAATATCTATATCAGTACATAGCAGGTGGAGAGGTGTATGCACAAAAGGAAGTATACAGGTATATGTGGCAGCATAGGCTGAGATAGTTAATAGATAGTTGGATAAGCATATGGGCAGACGGAAGAATTTATTAATACAAATGTAAATAAATAGTTGAATAAACTTACAGGAAGTGGGAGAAATGTAAATGAGACCTCATGGACAGGGAGGTAGACGTATGCTGGGTAGACAAATATAGCCTAAATGAGTAATAAATCCTATACTGAATACTTAATTTCATCTATTAAAAAGTAATACCTATTAAAATACTTTATTTCGAAATAATTTGTTACATTTTGTTTACAGTTTCAACTAACAATTTTATGCCACGAATTGATAAACTTAATTGTAGTACAAACTAAATTTTGAATTAATCTCGCATTAACAGTTATTTTATTTCGTCATTACAATAAAACCTGCAATTTCCAATGTGTCATGCAATAGACACTACTTATTTCAAGCATCAAGTTACACATTCAAGTTACATTCATTTCATACTAAAAGAATAAATGTAAAACCTATACTTTTTGTGTTTGTTCTGATCCTATAAAGTATTTAACCCTAATTGGTGTTACTAGGGCTAAATTGGATACAGGATTCAGCGTTACATTAATGTTAGCTTTAGTTATCAATAACTTTTCGTTAATATTTTGACCATTTTAACGAAACATATGAATATGGTTTTGTGGTCAAATTTTAAAAATGGTGCTTCCAAATTAACATCTAGAGTGATAGGGAAAAAGCGAATAAGTCTAAATATCAAAGTTTTAGGAGGGACAAATACGATTTATTTTCACAGCATTTTTACAATAATTAGATCAGTCCACCCAGATATTTTTACATAGTATAAGATATTGTGTAAAAATATCTTGTGCACTGAACTAAATAGTGTAAGAGTGCTGTGGAAATAAATTGTTTTTTTTTTTTTTTTGTCATTCCTGAAACTTTGGAATTTTGACTTATTCGCTTTTTTCCTATCACTCTAGAAACGATATCACATAAATTAGTTCGAATTATGATACTGATACATCGTTGCCAGTTTCCAAAAAGATCCGGATGTCTTATCAAAAGTAGAGTGAGGAATTGATTATATTTGTGAGTAAAAAATAAGAACGATGAAAGCTGAACATTGTATAAGCGGCTTTAGTTATAAACCGCATTCCTCTCATAGTTATTGAAACGCTTTGTATGCGCTCTCCCTTGGGAAGCCTGTCCACCACACAAAACTACGTGCAGCTACAACGCAAATTCGTCCAGCGGAAAAAGTTAGTGAAATTGAAAATAAAATGAAATGTTTAATCTCCTCCATCCTTTCCAATAAAATTTTATAATTAATTCTATTGTCCAAATCCTACCAGGAATTAGCCTACATCGTCAGTGGTTCGGGGATTACGGCGCCTGATTCTCAACTGATCTTTATTGAGTTCGGGCTAGGCTAGGCGATTACGCTTTTGTTATTTCTTAACAATTCTCGGCCAAATGCTGTCTCCTTAGTACAACCTCTTATTCTAGATCAACATTTGAAATAAAAAATTATATTTCCTATGCTCAGAGCAGATAATAGTATAATGCGACACAAGGGCGGAAAGGCACGTTTACGGGTCGAGGAAACAGATTGAAAACCCGAGGCGCAGCCTCGGGTTTTTAAGTTTTCGAGACCCGTAAATGCCTTTACGGTCCGTGTGTTGCATGCTATTTTTTGCACGACGGTTACTTATATCAATTTAATTATATTAATTGTGATATTACCTGAAAATATTATGTAAATACAGACTTGAAGAATGGTGCTTATTTCAGAAAGGGATTCGCATTTGTTATTGTTTATGGCAACAGAATATTTATAAAGCGGGGAGGCCTTGGTCATTTCTGCTCGCAAATAAGCATTTGCGGGCGGTAAAGTAACTTTCCGCCCGTCGCCCCTAGCAACAATTCACTTTCCGCCCGTCGCCTCTAGCAACAAGATTGCGTGTGGTAATGTCAAGTTACGAGCCATGTAAACAACTGTCGTAAGAAACACTTACTAGCTAAGGAGTGCAAAAAATTATGTGATGCATTACACCCGATATTTATTTGCGATATAATCGATTTACACAAATGAATTATACCGATAGCCTCTCTAATTATTTGCCAAAGCCCAATATCATATGGCTTCCAAAGCCCTATGTGAACACTGAAAACAATATTATTGTCAATGAGTATTGAATTACGTTTTTATGAATTAGTGTAATATTTTCAGAATTTATAAAAATTTTGAAGAGAAGGAGTGGTTTGTTTGAATTTTTAATGTTAACCGTGATACTTTCCGGGTTCAACTGAGATGTCTGGAAAATTTCCTGCAAATTGGTTACAGCATGCATGTAGATTTGTAAGCTATAGGGAACATACATACATACCCATATACATACGTACTTTCGATTTTATATATTAGACTCGCATCGCTCTGCCCCAAATCCCCACTGAGGTTCTCGGGAAATGTTTCTTTCTATGAATTGACACCGTATCGGAGACAGAGTCCTTATAGCCAATTACCGTTTAGCCATAATAAACCATAAAAAGTGACGGGAAGGCTTTAGGGTTTTTCGGATTAAAAAATATATAAATTTGAGCTTTTTGGAATCTTTCCGCCGATTACAAGCAAAAAGGCATGTCTGCCAAATCTCAGGTTTCTAGTTCATCTTGAAATTGGTAAATATTAATGATGCATTTTATGGAGTAAATTTAAACTGATATTGATTTAAATATATATGATATGGGATGATTCATGGTATGTAAATATCCAATTCGGCATTTGCCTTTACAACAGGGGAAACCACGAGAAAACCCATGTCAAATTGGCCGGCTGTGGGATGTGAACATAGATCTCCCGAATGCGAGCCCAAAACGTTACCATCTCGGCCATCTCGCTAGGTTTACGAAAATTATTTCAAAAGCCAGTATATTGCAATTGTCAAAGCCCTATGTGAATACTGCAAACAATATTGTTGTCATGAGAACTGCGCGGAGACTTTAAATTGCGTCCGTTCTTTTGAAAGTTTTTAGGGGTAAAATTAAAAAAAAAAAACTTTCTGTAATTTTACGGTCGGTTACAGACTAAAAGCAATAAGTGTGCAAATTTAAAGTTTCTAGCTCATCTGGAATTGGACAGACAGACATTAATGTCTGTGAGTCAGTCAGCAATATGGCTTTATATTGTAGGGATATTGAAAAAAATATAAATTTCAGTTATGCTTGTTCTTTTTTGCTTGTTATGTCAGAAGAGCAAGGTCACATTTTAATTATTAAAATATTTTAGCGGAAAAAATCATAACTCGCGAATGAAAGCGACAATTATTAAAAATCCGGCTTCGATATGTATTCAGACACCCTTCAGTCCATCTATGTAAACAAATTTCAGGTCTCTACGTACCCTAGATTTGGCTGTGGGTCGCACACAGATAGACAAACAGATAAACACTTCCCTTTATTATGTAGAATGTACATTACAAAATGCAATGGATATGCATTAACGAATTAGGAAAGAACTTGAGGTTTGATTTTAAACATCTAAGCTCATCAAATAGTCACTATATTTCTCTAGCATTTATAACATAAATATAACAATTTAATCATGGGGAGTTAGATTAAAATGCTTGCTATAGGCTAGTTACAATTTATATTTGTACGGATAGCCCATTCCATTTAACAAACATACACCTGGTAAAGGTGAAGTGATAAACTTGTAAATATAGCTAAGTATCTTTCCACATATTACACGGAAACTGAGTGGTGTTCCATTAAGTTGATATATTCTGGGTAACAGGTCATATTACGTGACTTCCAGGTGGTTTCTAAATAGTTAAAACGTGTTTTAGTTAACGTGCATTAAACACGGCTCGAGTGTGGATATGAATATGACAGGGAAGAGGATTGAAACTCATACGTGCGGAATAAATTAACCCTTAAGTGATTAACGTCATATTGCAGAGACACTACCCACATCAAATCACGACTCTACGTCATACCAGTGTTAAATTAATTGGCTTGGAAACTGAGAATGTAATTTGTTAAAGACTGCTTCTATCAGAATCTTAATCTAAAATGTAGACAGTAAAAGAGAATATGGTTCAATTACTTCATTAAGAATATTCTCCTTTCTCTTTCACATGATCAACTATTTCATTAAATTCAGTTGATTTTTAAAATCTACCCATAAATTGTTTGTACAGAGAAAATATTTTGTTTAATAACTCTTCTTTGACATCATTTCAGGACCGTAAAGGAAATACTACTCTATAGTTTATTATAACTTACTGTTTGTTAGATATATATATATATTGTGTGACATAAGTATTAAATAACATTTGAAGAACATATTCTTCCATAAAAGAGAAGATTTTCGTTTTTAAAAATTTCGAACAAGAGCATGCTGAACGTATTTTCTATAATTTTGCAAACATAGCTTACAGCTATTTATAGGGTTGTATATGTTTTTTTGTAATCTAAGCTATTTTTATTTGGAAGATCTGGCAAATATTGTGATCCTATTTCCACAGGTACAGATTCTTATATTTTTTTGTGTTATGTCCTCAAATACCTCTGAGACAGTGTTCTTGTGGAAATTGGCGTAATCATTGCGATAGTCATGGTAGTAGGCCACTGTGTCCAATAAATTATGAATCTCTATCTATTATTTTGACAACTTACTCTTTTATCCGGACAATGCATATTTTATTGTAATAAACAGTATGAATCGTTTTATACAGTAGAGCATGATAATGATTAAAATGAGTCAAAGAATAAAAACACTTATTGCTCCACTTACATAATTTACGTAGGACTAGTTTCTAGGGAAGCAGCTCCCTTATCCTCAGCTGAAGGTTGACTGGTGATATCAGTCACTGGATAGCACCAGTCATCCTTCAGCTGAGGATAAGGGAGCTGCTTCCCTAGAAACCAGTCCCACGTAAATTATGTAAGTGGAGCAATAAGTGTTTTTATTCTTTTACTCATTTTAATCAATGCATATTTTGTTTCATCCATATCTAGTTTCAGAACATCATTTAAATTAATATGCAACTTAAGTTACACATACTTTATTTCAAGATGGGAGAACGGCGAGGCAAAGATGCGTATTAATCTCTGAAAAAAATGCAGTTGAAGATTTCTATACTCGAGACGAGCTAAGAAGGAAACCTGAAGTAAACAAATGTAGATGTAGATGTAGATGTAGTTATCTCGTTCTGTAGATCCTGTGTTGAGTGGGACTCAAGGATATAGAACACGTCAGATTACAATATACAAGCAAGTAATAAATAATGATATATAATATACTACACTATAAACTTATTCAAACTGGAAATACTCATCCATATTGTAGAAGGTGTGAGTCATTAAAAATTTCTTGAGAGATCCTTTGAAGGATTTGCTTTTTCTTTGAATACATAATAATTTAATGTTGTTTGGAAGTTTATTGTATATCTGTATTGCGGAGTAATAAGCGCCTTTCTGAAAAAGTTTTAATGCATTAACCGGTCTATGTAAATCATTCCTGTTTCTAGTAATATGTTCATGAACACTGCTATTAGTTTGGAATCTCTCAATATTATCTACCATATAACACATAACAGAGTATATATACTCCCCTGTGAGAGTGAGGACTTTTAATTTTTCAAAGAGCGGTTTGCATGATTCTCTCCTTTTCTTTCCACACATTATTCTAATTGCTTGCTTTTGTAGCTTAAATATTTTATCCCTATGGGTCGAGTTACCCCAGAATATGATTCCATACTTCATTATCGAGTGGAAATTTGCAAAATACACCATGCGTAAGGCATCTTGTTTTAATACCTGATTCAGGACTCTTAAGGTAAAGCATGCTGAACTTAGTTTTGGAATTATCGACTTCCAGTCGAGATGTTGATCAATTTGTAATCCTAAAAATTTGATATTACTAATTTCTTCTATGCTTTGTGTTTGGTAATTAATTACAAGGTTTTGGGTACATCTTTGTTTTGTTCTGAATTGAATAAAGTGGGGTTTTTCGATATTAAGCGTCATTTTATTGGCTTGGAACCATATATTTAATTCGTGAAAAGCCTTTGTAGCTACTCTTGCCAGTTGTTCCTGGGATTTTCCTGTTACAAAAACACTAGTGTCATTCGCGAAAAGCAATACCTTTGTTTCGTCACTTAAGTTATGTGGCAAGTCATTGATGAAAATTAAAAATAGCAAAGGTTCTAGTATTGATCCCTGTGGTACTCCACTTCTAACTACTCCTAGATTAGATTTGTTTCCATTTATTACGACATTTTGAGTTCTATCAGACAGGTATGATTTGAACCAATTTAGTGTTAAATTATCTATTCCATAATGTTCCAATTTTTCAATTAATAGTTCATGATTTATACAGTCGAATGCTTTAGCTAAGTCACCGAAAATTCCCAACGTATATTTCTTTTTATCTAGCGCTTCCAGTATTTCTGTGGTGAGTTTAAATGTAGCATTTTCAGTAGACATGCCACTTCTAAAACCAAATTGTGATGGTGTAAGAATATTATTCAAATTAAGATAGTAAACTATGCGGTTATATACAACTTTTTCGAATACTTTTGAAAATGAAGTTAAGAGCGATATAGGCCTGTAATTTGATGGTAAATTTTTGTCTCCTTTTTTAAACAGGGGCTTGACAATTGCATGTTTCATTCTTTCAGGAAATATTCCAGTTTCCAGTGAACAGTTAAATATATGGCTAAGGGGTTTACTAAGTTCCGAACAGCAACTTTTTAATAGCTTATTACTTATGTCATCCCATCCAGATGAGCTTTTACTTTTAAGCAATTTTATTATATTTTCAATTTCTATAGAGGAAGTCAGTGTGATTTCAAATTTATGGTTACAAATTGTAGATTTTGTCAGAAGGTCTATTGCCTTGACACTGGTATTGTTGGTTGGAACACAATTCTCTGCAATATTTATGAAGTGGTTATTAAATGCATTTGTAATATCTGATAGATTGTCTAGTTTCTTATTTTTGTATATTAATGACGTACAATCACTTTTTTCCTTTGCTTTCCCTGTTTCATTTTTTACTATATTCCATATAGTCTTAACTTTGTTGTTTGATTTATTAATTATTTGTGAAAAATACCTGCTCTTTGCTTCTTTAATAACCTTTTTAAGCACATTGCAATATCTTTTATAATACACTTTCTGAGTTTGATTGTTACTGGTTCTGTATTGTAAATAGAGCTCTCTTATGCGCGTGAAAGAAAATTTCCTAAAAAGGTGCCAGTATTGTCTGGATGCAAGAGGAGAACATTTCCAACATCTCTTGTGATGAGGTACGTGGTTATTTTCATTGTAATTTTAACTGTAAATGTGAGAACCTGAATCATCACAACGACCGCGGCAATATTTGCGTAGATATTACACCCGATCGATCGGGAGTTGGAGCTGTGCCAGCCGCGACGCAGAAACCCGCGTCATTGGCCAACTCTTGCGTGGGACTCACTGTAGAAAAGTGTGCTAGCCTTATGTACAGCGGTTTTTTTCTTTCTTTCTTAACCTCCGGATTGCTTCAACTAATTTCTGTTCACTAATGAGGAATTAGGAATTGAAAAAAAATTGCCTCATCAAAGATAGAAGCACCTCTTCCACTTTTCATCATAGTGAACTGATTATATTGGCCTTCTGCGTGCTTCTTCACACTGTTAAAAGGATACGTAAATCCAAGTGATTCCAATTAAGTCTATTGTTATTGTGCTTTCGTTTAAAATATTATAAAGTATTAAATATAGTAAAAACATATACTGGTTTTTGAAATCTGTGAATCCTGGATCAGGAAAGTAAAAAGTTGTTTTGAAGGCGAGTTGTTGTTAGAGGCAAATTATTAGTGAAGTACAACTAGAATAAGTTCAACTTTATTCTTGTGGTTCAGTACGTATAAACAATACTTCAAATCCTAAAAATAATATAAAATATTGCTTAAAGTAGTTGAAATTTTTCAAAAGTAACAAAATATGTTTTCTATTAATGGTTAAGGTGACAAAGAAATTTATGTATTAAATTTTGACACCTCATATACGAACAAAAAAATGTTCATGCAAACTTATTATCAAAATACTTAATTTAAATGAAAAACTTCATTTTACTTATGAATGGTCAGGTAAATGCAAAGGAAATATATAATTAGGGTAGGTGGTGCTGTTGTCCGATGTTTTAAATTGAAACGTTACACGGGATTACCATATTGCCTACGTATCTGGAATGGTGATGAGTCATTGCGTAGAGAAAACCTTGTATAATCCAAATATATCTGTTTTCAGGCATTCTTCTGCTTAATTGCGGCTAGAAAATATATTTTTAAAAATGGTGTAAAATGTCTGGATACAGGAAACTGTACCTATTCCCAGACAGTACTTTACTTTAATGTACCTATTTCCGGACATCTGATTTTAATGCATGTTTTAAGTACGGTAATTATATAATTATTAAAGTTGTAATAAACCTAGCATCCGTTTTTCTTTTGCTATAAGCTGAACTCACGATGACTACTTGTCTCTGTCGATTGTATTTTTCATACGATAATTGTTTAAAAAATTCATAACTGAACTGTAACTTGAATTCTTTGTACCATATTTGTAGGACATGCTTAAATGGTGTATTATATCGGTGCTTTCTCAAACTCCGCCAAAATACATACATACATAGAGAGAGAGAGAGAGAGAGAGAGAGAGAGACGAAAAGCGAGAGAGAGAGAGAGAGGAAGGGAGATAGAGGAAGGGAGATAGTGTGGGTTTCCACAAGGTTTCATTCTTGGTTCACTTTTTCAAATCCTACTTATTGTTTCTAAAGTTTCATGTTTCATTGACCAGTTTTATCCACTAATGGCTCAGAAGAATATATAATTACTTTCATATGCCATGACACATTAATCGTTATCAAGACCTGTAGGGTTAGATTCTATCTAGCAACAAGTATCATCAATAAAAAAAACTACACAAGTAGAGTAAGCTTGTAGGAGAAAGGTGAAAAGTCATTTTGTAGTAGAGCGGCATTTATCTTCATTAGACTCTATTGTTAGAATTTAGTGGAGGGAGAACTAAAAATATGTTACCTGCTGGTAGGTACCTCCACTTGGCTGATAAGAGGTTGTTGGGGGGTACGTACTAGCACATTATTCTGCTCAGCGGCGCTGCTACATCCCAATGTTCATAAGTCATTCATAACGTTAGATAAAAGGAAGCGAAGATTTGCGATATATCGTCACGTGTTTTCTCAATTAGCCCTCGCCACATGACTGAGAAATGGGAAGGAGGATCTCCTATTATTCTTGTCTTTCCATGTTGCTCCTAATTACATTCTGATGTGAAGAACCAGGCAGGTAGCACACGATACCTGCTATCTAACTTCTCTTTATGTACTCTCTCACTAGTGGTTCTAAGTCATTGCACTCTACAGTATCAGAGCGTGTAAATTTTTCTAAATATTAGGCTGTTAACGTTATTAATTTTAACGTTTTCACTGATACTGACGTATATTTGCGTCACCTCAAAAAATTGTTTAAAATGAGGGATACAGTAAATAATGCTTTATGCATCATGAAGATTATTATCAGCATGTTAGAAGTGCCATTCATTCAACTGAACTAATTTGACAAAATCTTCCTCATCGATTTCAAACTGAGCCTACTCATGAATTCACTTGATAATTGCTTATATTCATTATATTTTTTACAATGGAGGTAAAATGGAGTTCTAAGTTGCATTTTAACATATTTAATGTTTAAAACTTATTGTTTCAAACTGTATATAATATTTGGTATATTGTCATATATTAATAAAAACCATAAACCTTGCAGTAAAAGTGCTGTCTGCCCTTGAATAATTGTAGCATATTCTGGAAAAACTTCCCCTGAAACAAGTAGGGTGTATTCATGTTTTATTATTTATTCTGATCAGTTATTTTTCAACCCTGAAAAAATTCTTACCATTTCACCAAACTTACAAAAGGAATCAACGTTTATTATTCTCTGATAGGAGTTTTGAAAAACATTTTTGAAACTGAACAAGAGGAAAAGTCATCTCTTTATTATCTCTTTAAACCTACTATATAAAATTGAAACTGTGTATGTATGTATGTATGTATGTCCCCTATACAAATCTGCATGGTTTGACCAATTTGCACGAATTACGCACACATATCCACTTCAACCCGGAAGTAATGCGATCAACATTAAAATTCAAACGAATCACTCCTTCCCTTGAAAAAGTATATAATTTCCAAATTACACTGAATAATCAAATTGTAATTCATTTCTCATGACAAGAATATTGTTTGCATTGTTCAAATAAGGTTTTGGAAGTTGCAAGTAACTGGGGATGGAACATTTTTGGTCCAATATTCACAGTAAATTATTACGTCTCAGGTTTTTCAGGAGGAAAGTATGAAAGTGATGTTGAATTTCGTTTTGATTTCACCCCCAAAGGTTGTACGGTAACACGAGAGCGAGAAATAAAATAATACGTAAAGACAGTACAATTATTTTATGCCACCGGAATTTCTGTTTCTTCTTTTCTTTCTCATTTCAAATTCTACACACCTATATAAGGACAAGAGTCTGAAAATCTAAAATCCTTCATAAGTTAATTCCAAATCACAAAATACAAAACCCGAGCGACGCCAGGTCTTTTAAGTTAATAGCCTACATATAACTCTAAAAGAGTTTCGTTGTGAGATATATTTTGTTTCAATCCAACTGTTCTATTGAGTAGCAGTTACAAATAATGTATAATGACTGTACTTGGAAACTAGCACACTTGCTTGAAGGCGGCCTTAATACTAGTAGTATCTCATAATGTGAGATACATCATAAGAGAAACTCCGTAGTCCCTTGTGCCTCATCCATTCTTTATAATCGACAGTATCCCGATGCCTGCATGGGCTCTTCTATATATTTCTCTCCATTCCATTATTGAGATTGCTGGAGTGGAAACAACAAGGTTATTTTATTTGGTCTCTACCTACGCACAATATTGGCAGAAAAAATACGTGTTTACGCATGTAAAACAGAGATACCTTCGAGCTCGGAAAAAATAATGAAAACAATTTCCTGAATGCACATGCATGATTTCACACAAAAATAAGCGTACGGAATATAAGTGTTGGATATTTCTGAATTCAGAATAGCTTGACTTGGTTTTTTTTATGGTATCCCCTGTCGTAAAGGCCCTAAGAATCATCACCGCTATTTCACCTAACATAATAATCATTAAAATTAAGGTTCATTAAAAATAATGCAAGCCATGACAGAACAGTAATAAACAAGTTTTTAAGTTTGACCAACTCTACAAATTTTCTTTATTAAAATATTTTCACAAACATCGTGCAAAATACACATCCGGTGATCATGCATACAGCACTAAAAGAAATAATAATCTACCTCTAGCAGAACCCAAATGTCTCACATCAGAAGGATTAAACCATAGCATTAATTTTGGTCCCCGCTTCTATTACTCTATGATCAGTAGATACCCCGATCTCGCAGTTTACTCCTATTTTAAATTTAATAAGTGTGTAAAACATTTTTTTGTAATTTTATTAGCTTTAAGTCATTTATATTTATTATTATTTATTGTATGTATTTGTGTTTAATATTTTTGTCTCCTTTTTATAAATTTGTATTTTCTTTTTCTAGCTCTGTTTAACATTTTTCACTTTTTTTTTATAAGTGTCATTCTTTCTCACTTTGTTTTTGTTTCTCCTCTTTTTTTTTTTTTTTTTTTTTTTATTTTTTTTTTTTTTAAATTTATTTATTTAAGGTCGCTTTTTAACTGCCAGGGTCACCAGCGACCACAATAATTAATACATATATATATTGAACAAGTTCTACAAGAAGTGAAGTATGAAGAAAAACATATGCAACTTGGAATTTAGTAAGAAGAACAACATATTAAACTTAAAACTTCTACAAGAAGTGAAGTATGAAGAAAAACATATGCAACTTGGAATTTAGTAAGAAGAACAACATATTAAACTTAAAACTTTAGCAACTATTGACAAACTATGATTTGATTTGACATTATATGAATGATTTTAACTGTGACAGTTCCAAAAGTGAGATAACCTTAAGGCATCCTTCATTATTCTTAAATATATTGTATAAGTCTCCTTTGATATTTAACAGACGCCTTACATGCAATAACCGTGGACATTCCAGAATAAGATGGGAGGAAGTTACATCCCCATTACATTTCGGGCATGGATCCTTAATAGTTTTCTTCATAAGATAGCCATGGCTAAGGTTGAAGTGGCCAATCCGCAGCCTGGTCAGCAAGACTTGTTGCCTTCTACAGAGGAGAGAATTCGGAATGGCTGGCTCAGTAACTGATTTCCGGACGAGCTGCAGTTTTGAAGGAGTGGATTTCCATGTTTCATCCCAGTGCTTCGTAATTTCAGATCTGATCATTGTTTTGGTGTCCTCTAATGTACCATCCAAACCGTTTTCAATTTGTGATAACACTGTTGCAGATTTGGCTGCTGTATCTGCGTTTTCATTTCCAGAAATACCTTTATGTGCGGGAAGCCATGCTAATGAGATTTTGGTACCATTTTTTGAGTGGAAAAACAAACGTTCCTGAATCGTTTGGATGATTGGATTCCTTGTAGATCTGTTTCCGATGGCACCGAGAGCTGACATAGAATCTGAGAAGATAACAATTTGTGAGCAGTTATTACTCATAGTGCTTTTTTCAATAGCTTTGAGAATAGCCCAGGCTTCACATGAAAAGATGGAGAAGTAATCTGGTAAGCGATAGGAGTGAACACTTGAGGAAATGACTATGCCACATCCTGATCTTGAGTCACGTTTTGAGCCATCAGTATATACTTTGAGACAATTCTTATACTCTTCAAGGAGTGACGAGATCATAGGCTGTAACACTGATTTAGGCATAGTTGTAGAGCAGGGAATTTGTGTAATCTTCGTATTAATAGAGGGAATAAAAGGCTCCCAAGGAGGAAGGGGATGGAGTCGCCTTGGGAGGATATTAGCTTTTTCAATGTTGAATTCTGAGTTATAATCCAGGAGTCTTTCCCTTAATGGTTTTGGACAATTTGGGTGAGAGTTATAAAGTTCTGATTTTGGAACACCAAAGACGTAATTGTTGGTCGGGTTAGAAGGAGAACAAAATGTTGAGTATGAAAAGTTTAGACATAGTTGTTTACGTCGCAGGTCCAAGGGAAAAAGACCAGCTTCCACAAGTAGACTGCTACTTGGACTGGATCTGAAGGCTCCCAAACTTAGACGACTTGCAGTGTTGATAACTGGATCCAACGTTTGGAGAAGGCGTTTGCTTGCCGAACTGTATACTATAGCTCCATAATCCAGTTTGGACTGAATTAGAGCTCGATAGACGTTTATTAGACATGTTGATTCGGCACCCCACTTAATGGAAGATAACGTTTTAATTATGTTCAGTCTAGATGCACATTCCGATTTTAGTGAAGTAATATGTTGTTTCCATGAGTGATTTTTATCGAACAGTACGCCTAGGATTTTGCAAGAATCTGATCTGTGCAACCTGTGGCCACCAATATTAAGGTTAACGTCTATTTGGTGAAGCTTTCTACTTCTAGAAACAACTATAAATTCAGATTTTGATTTGGATATTGTGAAGCCGGAAGTCTTTGCCCAGGAGTAGATTTTATCCAAAGAATTCTGAATAATATTAGCAGTAAGCTTAATGTTATTCCCACTGCAGAGAAGAGTGATATCGTCCGCAAAGAGGAATGCTTTTATTGGCTTCTCAATCAAACTGCTGACTTCATTAATAGCAATGAGGAATAGAAGCACACTTAGTACTGACCCTTGAGGCAGACCATTCACCATTTCCATAGGAGGAGAAAGTTTATCTTGGATTCTCACTCTTAGATATCTGTGAGCTAAGAAGTTGATGATAAAAGCTAAAGTATTGCCTCTTATTTTTAATTCTGAAAGAATTTTTATTAGTCTAGGTTTGAAAATCATTTCATAAGCTTTCTCAATGTCTAGAGAAATTGCAATTACGTGATGATTTAATACTAGTGCATCACATATTTCAGTGTCGATGTTCACTAGATGATCACTTGTGGAATGAAAAGGTCGGAAGCCACTTTGATAAGGTGATAGTAAGTCATTAGTTTCCAAAATCCATCTGAGGCGAAAGCAAACCATTTTTTCCAAAAGCTTGCATAAACAACTGGTTAAGGAGATTGGACGAAAATTTGTAGCTTTGCAATGATCCTTATTAGGTTTAGGAATTGGAATAACTATAGCTTCTCTCCATTGGTCGGGAAAGGATTGAGTTTCCCATATAAAATTATAGAGTTGGAGAAGGTAATCTACTCCTTTGTCTGAGAGATTCTTAAGAAAAGTACTGTGTACGTCATCTGGTCCCGGAGCGGAGCTTTTAGTTTTATGTATCACCTGAAGGAGTTCTTCCTTAAGAAAAGGTTGGTTAAATTTATCTTCATTATATTTCATTTGAAGTTGAATATCTTCGTTTGAGGAATCGTTACATGAGAACTGCTTTAAAAAAGAAGGATCATAGTTATTGTTACTTGAATTATTGGAGAAGCAGTTGGCGAATAGGGTACTAATAGAACTGGGATCCTCATGTTTAATTGCGTTCTCATCTTCCAAATATCTTGGAGTAAAAAATGTTTTTGATCCAATAATGGATTTATACTTGGACCATAGGATTGAAGGCGAAGTTTGACTGGTAATAGATGAAGTAAAGTCTTTAAAGGATTGAATCATTGTAGACTTCAGCATGAGGCGTGCTTTTGCCCTTGCTTTTTTGTAAGCAATGCCATATTCCACACTTTTGTACTTCTTATATTTTCTAAAAGATTTTTTCATATTTTTAATGGCCGATGTACAGTCGTCATTCCACCATGGAAGTGGACGTTTGCGTATAGTCCCAGATGTTTTAGGAATTGCTAGTTGAGCTGAAGATATAATTGCATTGGTGAAATCTTTGACAATGTTATTGATATGAGGTACTTGCACAGAAGTAAGTTTAGGGAGTTTGTCGATATTATCATTGAGAACATTTTGAAAAAGAGACCAGTTTGCTTTATTAAGGATCCATTTCTGATGAGTCTTGATTTCCATAAATTGTTGGGAATTAGAAAAATTTATGGTCAAAGGATAGTGATCACTATCGTAGAGATGATGAACTGAAGACCAGGATATACTAGCTGCAATATCGCTGGATGAAAAACTTAAATCTATAGCACTTTCCGTTGCATTACTGATGTTAAAATGGGTAGCCATTCCTGTATTTAATAAAATAAGATCATCATGGATTTCCAGCCAATTTTCAATAATTCTTCCTCTTCTGTCTGTATGTAACGATCCCCATAACATGTTGTGACTGTTAAAATCTCCTAGAATTATGAAAGGTTTAGGAAGCTGAGCGAGAAGATTATCCAGTTCATTAACAGTTAATGCTTGACTATTAGGAAGGTAAACATTACAAATAGTCACAGTAAAATTTAATTTAACTTTCATTGCAGTAGCTTCTAAGGTGGTTTGAAGAGGAATATTTTGAAGAAAAATTTCTGATCGTGCAAAAATAGCAACTCCACCGCTAGCTATGTGTGCATTGTTTCTATTTAAAAATGAAGATCTATATCCACGCAGATGTGCACAATATTGGTTTTTAAAGTTCGTTTCTTGAAGACACAATATGTTTGGTTTGAAGTCATTTAGAAGGAGTTTTATATAGGCTCTTCTTGTAAAGAACCCTCTACAATTCCATTGAATAAGATCCATTATAATTAAGTATGAATAAATATTCTTAACTTGTTGGTTGTTCAGTATCGGTTTTGAGAACCTTAGCAGCTTTTAATTTCCTCATTAGTCGAGTGCACTGATTTTTAACAGCTTTACTAGGTAGTGTACTGTGGATCTGTCTCAGCATCTCTGCTAAGGCAGCTGGATTATCAGTAACACTTCTTGTAATATCAGTGATGTCCGTGATTCCTTTAGTAATATCAAAATAATGCAAAAGCTGATTCATTGAGAGAGGAAACTCTGAGCTCTTTGCCTCAATCATTGCTTTTGTATCGTTCCATATGGTCTCGTCTATATAATCTGTGTTAGGTTTAATTTTTTTGCTCTGTTTACTCGCTTTTTTAACTGGCTTACCCAGTACTTCGGCGACCTTATCAGAATCTGAAAATTCCGACACATTACCAGAGGTCTCATTTTCACTGTCAGTTAGGGAGATCGAATTTGTGGTATTAGAATTGGTAGAAGATAACGGCCTCTTCATTTTTGATGTCGGATGGCTAGATGTTGTCTCTGGTTGCAGAGCTGGAAAATCAGATGGTATAAGCGACGGTGCAGTTGAAGTGCGAACAGGAACATTTTCCATGCTCTCGAGCTGTGAAGGGAGTGGTTGGGGGGAACTGACAGGGTCATTATTAATTACTTGTAATGCTGGAGGGTCAGCTTGATGTGACGTACTAGGTATCTGTGAGGATAAATCACCGTTGACAACTTCGCTGGTAGAAGGACAGTCTTTGGCTAAATGGCCCTGTCGCTTGCATTGAAAGCAAATGGGAGCATCAGAGGATACATAAATCCAATGAGGTAGATCATCTAAGAGTACTTGAAATGATTCTGGGAGTTTCTTTTCGTCCTCAGGTGCAATGAACGTTTGCCGTCGAAAACTCAGTATATGAGAAAGTCTGGGATCAGAGAAGCCTGCACGTAGGAACGATATTGGTGTAACTGTCTTTACTCCGAAGGACAAAAGTTTGTTTTCTATCACATAATGAGGGATACTAGGGCACACATTAGAGAGAATTATCCTTTTATTGCGTGATATTAATGGTCTAATTGGAAATTCATGTCCTTCAACAATGATTGACTTGTGATTGTTTACAAGCTCGTCTGCTGTTTCTTTGTTGGTAAAATAAACACACAGTCTTTTGTTTGATATCTTTGAAGCAAATCTTATAAGCGATGGGTTGACTTTGGTTGCAATTATCTGTACAAAGGCAATGCTAGGAGCATGGTCAGCTGAATCTATAACGATAGCATTTTCTTTTTTAAGAAATAAAGTATTTTGTGATACTTGCGCGTAACTAGTTGGAGATTTACTAGATGATACATTAGTAGCTGGTTGTTCTTGTAGGGTGACTTCCATGTTGAGGTTAGCTTCACTCGGAACCCGAGTACAGCAGAAAAATATACACAAAACTCACTCGCAGTTCAAAAATAACAATAATTAATCAAGAATGAAGAATTACTGATGATACTAAACCTCGTCAACCAACAATTATACTCTTATTTCCTTAATAAGGCATAATTACTGAAGAGTACACCAACAGAAGCTCAATTCATGACCATGGCCTCCTCGAAACTCGTTTCTCCTCTTTCTCCACTCTGATGTTCTGAAACTACACCCGAGCACGAGCAGTTTGCTCATTCGGGTGTATTTCTAAATAAATATTTGGTTCTTTTCTTTCTTTTTATTTTCTTAAAAAGTATTGTACTTTAATTTTGATATTTGTAAATGTTTTTTGTTTATATGTGTATTTTTGCATTTGTATTTGTGTTTGATTTGATTAACAATGGGCAATAAGCAATCGAAACTGTATTGCAAATGTAAGCAACCTGTACTTAAAATAAACTCAAACTCAAATATCAATAGTTCCACGCCTTACTAATAAACCCAGTAATCCTAAAACATGTGGTAAGCCCTTATAGTTAAAACATGTATAGCCTAAATAAAAATGAATATATATATATATATATATGTTGCAGGCAAATTGTAATTAGGTCTTTTTATAAAACGATCAGGCTTTTTTAAAAAAAATACCGGCAAATTATTAATGAAACATCCATTCTGTAAATTGACTGGTTACCCTTCAGTCATATTAAAACCCGGAGGTTCACTGCCGCGCTTATCTATTCTGTGCTACCCTCTTCAGCCCTATTCTGTGCTAACTTCAACCACCCCTCGCAAATCCTACTTCCCTTAAATCTATTCTAATATTATCCTCTCAACTACGTCTAGGGCTAGGTCTCTTCTCTTCGGGTCTCCCAGTCAATAGTTTTTAGATATGTCTTTCCACCCCTTGCGCGCAAATATCCATCCCATTTCGTCCTCCGTTGTTTAATTGCCGTTATTATAAACTGTGAAGAGTACAGGTTATGAAGCTTGTCATTATGAAATTTTCTCCAGTCCACGTTTTCTTCTCTCTTAGGTCCCAGTATTTTCCTAAGCAACCTATTTTTGATCACTCAGCTTATGTTCTTCCCGAAGAGTAAGGGAGTATTAGTTCCATAGTTCCATAGTTCCAAGAGTCTTAGTTCCATATAATCGGCAGGATAACTGAAACATATTATATGAGGTCCAAAACTAACTAGGCCTAATTAACTATTTAAAACAGTGGCGTTACATTCGCGGCAAGGCCTACCACCCGGCAACTAAGCCATTTCCAGCGGCACTATGAGGGGTATGAGGTCAGCATATCGATACCTACGGCCATAATTAGTCTTCGTTACCGAAGTCTTCTTTATAAAGTACCTTCATAGTTGCCTTTACAAAGCTGAATTCACTACCCTCTTCCTCAGAAAATCAGAGGATGTCCTGGGGATCAAACCCGGGATTGCAGATCCGTAATTTTAGGCTATACACGGAGTCAATATATTGACATCTGACACGAACCTTTTCGCGAGGGCTGGGTGGGAGATAGAGACTATTGGTACTTGAGAAACAGCTTTCAGACTTTTGATTTTGTGTTGCATATACCCATGTCTGAGAAAAAAATGATCTTGCGGATAGTAATAACACTTTATGTTTTTAATATAACATTGTTTACAAGTTTGTTCGTTTGCTTTTTACAGGTAAGTTGCCAACCTTCAGACTTATTATCAGCAGATCATGTAAGTAGGCCTACTTATCCACTACGGTAGAATAAAAATAATCTAAGTAGTATAACGGAGAAAGCAACCCGTGTTAAGATTTGTCTCCACAGATGAAATGAGTGATATATTGTGGACGATGCACTAAATTAGTCTTTCTTCCGGCACATTACGTGAAGTAATATAATTCAATAGCCCCTTCATGTTACCGAATATCGGAAGAAATATCTCGGTTGTTTTATCTAGGCTTCGAATTGGACTTGCAATTTTAACCCTTTTCCATCAATTGCTGAAGATTCTAGATGTCTTCATAGGTAATGTGCGAATGCCAATACTATGGAAGAGAAGAATACTCTGTTCTCTACCCCAAGTTTAGAAGATTTACTGCCCTTATGTTTTAATTTCGTTAAAAGCATTCAAATGTATGAAAAATTGTAAACTCAACATCTGTCGTAAAAGTAAGATCGCGATATGACTTATTCGTTAAAGCAATTTCAAATATATTAGACTAATGTAAAAAATGAACTTATGGCAGCAAATAACAAAAGCGCACTCATATATGGAAATTAGTAATTGAGCTACTTACCTGTCAGTCAGTCAGTTAAAATCTATTGTTATGTTCCGAGCTTGATTTAATTGCGAATTACACCAGATATTATTTTCTGAGTGTTAGGTATCCTATGAAGCCTAATTTATAATATGTGTATATCTGAACATAGAAATTGTTTGCCTACCTGTTTGTTTCCTAGGCTAAAAGATCAGTAGTTTTATTCCGGTAGTACGCTGTGGCGCAGTTGTTTCAGACACGGAGCTGTAAGCCGTAAGGTCGCGGGATCGATTCCGATGAGATACTTGGAATGTTTCAATTGGTCCAATCCTTCTAGAGTCGACTTATCCTCTAACATAAACGAGCACCACCTTATCTCCTTCATGTATCGGATGTCTAGAAATCCGGAATTCTCAGTCTCCCGGAAGTATAAGAGTTTCCATGGCCTATATGGGGATCGCTTTACATCTCTACAGTTTTATTCTTAATTAATTTTGCACGCTTAGTCTCCGTTCCCTTTCCTATTTATCGGAGTTCACGAAGCTTCTCCTTTTTAAGCTGTTTAAGGACCTACGGTTCGAAAATCGAAATTACTCCATAAGTTTAGTTTGAAAACTGTACAAAACATATAAAAAACCCGGGCGATGCCGGAAAATGATTTCATTAATCAATATACTGTATTATATAATTACTGTACTGTCAGACATCAGTATATCGAAACCCCATAATTCTTGTCACACTATATTTAGAGCACTGTTGTTTCTGCCACTCCTACTAATAGCATTTAGTTAATTGTCAGCAGATTACGCGAAAGTTGAAGTCGACTGGAGATATTCGGTCGAAGTCCCGATTAATTAATTAGGGAAGCCAGCTTAACTGCCGTAATGGACAAAGTACAGCAACGTTGATGATTCCCAGTGGATCGATGGGTATGAGTTACAATGGTGCATAGGGATAATACCGACACTGATGTCTTCATCTATTACTGCAGCGTATCAGTACTAATGAAATATTTAGATCATGAATTTAATTATCGTTCTATTCCCAAGTTGTTTATCAAATTTACGTATCTGATCTTTTTAATTATGAATTTCAATAGCACCTTCTTACTTCTTACTTATTAGTTATTACATAATCCAATTTCTGAAGTTATGAGAGATACAAATACGAAATCAATCCTGAAAGCGTTTCCGCCATCACTATAGGATTGCAGCAGAATCTCATTCTTATACATATATACTGTAACAGAAAGTCCTGTAAGATTTTATTCTAGACAGAGAAAACTAGTTGAGATAATACTGTATAAATTTTAACAAATAGATAGGAAAAGTTGAAAACATATATACTTAATACTTTATTCGAAATTAATAGCATTCTCCTCTTTCGGGTGTTTATCATTTGTATTGTATTGTATTTGTATTTTTGTATTTGTATACCCAGTAATATTTGTATAATTTGTATAATAACTAATTATTTGTTCGAATGATAATTCTTTCACTCTGGCCGTGTTTAGGCTAAGATGGAAAGATGAAGTCATTGCCATAGCCGGGATTTGATACCATTTGATGCCATAGCCGGGATCATTATTTGTTCATTTTTTAATAACACACGTTTTAATATTAACATATAAAACTTACTAATAAAGAAGAAGTACTTAACATTTTAAATCGAAGTTATTATATTAATAACTAATTATTTTTCATTTTTTAATAATACACGTTTTAATAATAACATAAAACTTAATAGATCAATAAATAATTATATGTTCATTTTTTTAAAATACAGTTTTAATATTAACATAACATTTACAAGTAAAATAAGAAGTACTTAACACGTTAATGGAAGTTAATAGATTAACAACCTATTATTGTTATATTTTTTAATAATACACGTTTTAATATTAACAAAAACTTACAAGTAAAATAAAAAATAAAAATAGCAAATACTGTTAAGAGTAACTGAGAATGTAAATTTTAAATCAAATCAATGGGGGAATTAATACAAATTAAGTAGCTACTGCTAGTATAGCCCCACTAGTACAGATTAATTACAAGTGTAAGTTTTTACCTAATTTTCAGCGAATAAGCTTATAGGCCTACTAGTACTTATAACTTAATGCACACATAACTTAATGCTGGATAAACATTAGTGGTTGTATTGAGGTCGAAGTGTAAATATATATATATATACATTTTATAACAGTTAAGAGGACCCTACATAGACATCTAAGATTTTAATATTTAATTTTTTGACAGTTATATAATCCAAAGGCTTTGTGATTTTTAATATTGTAATAATCATTGACGAGTATATATTACAGTACTATTTTATGAAATGTTTGTTTTACGTTATTTGACTTTAGGACAACTTTGTAATTAAGATTAGAACTTTTTATATACTAAAGTAAAGCAAATAGATTAGGCCTCTTATGTAAGGGACCTTATAAAACGTATGTTTTGAGTATAAGCTGGGTACAAATATTATGCAATTCAACATAACCCTCAACGAAAATAAAATATATACATAATTATTAGTTGTTACCTGCTTAAAAGTTCACACTACATGTAGTGGGCCATGGTTACTCATCTGAATGGTTATGGGGCCCCACTATTTTAATGTTAGTGCAATAAATGACACCAATAGCACAAGGAGAGTTTTAGTGATGTTCTTAATGCAATTCATTGCCTGCAGAAATGAAATACATAGATTAGCCTTGTCTTGGACTTCGGAAAGAACCTTGTATACCGCTGTACGGTGGACACCAGTATCTTTAACAACTCCACTCTGATGGCCAGGATCGCTGAAATATTCGAACAAAAATTTCAGTCTTCTACCTGTTTGTTAAGGCAACGCCACGTATTTCAACATACTTCATCCATGAAATTTGAAGTACTATAAGCCACTCCACTGTTTCCTTTCTGATCTTGAGTCTCCGTTCGTTCTCCCTACACTTTTTGCTTCTTAATTCTTATAAAAGCATCTATATCAAATAAGGTATTCCAATTCCTTGAAATCTTAAGCAATATCTGTACTATGCTTAGAAGTTTCACAGTATTTATAGATATAAATTTGTTATTCACATATATTACGGTAGGTACTAATTGAACTAGTTTTTAGTAATTACTAGTAAGTAAATACATTTAATGAAATATTTTATTCACCAAAATGCTAGTCTTTACTTATAATTTCGCAGTAAGAGCACTTACTGTCTTTTATTCACTCCACCCAATAAAGTAATGGTATTATAAAGAGCTGACCTTTTTATCTACGAAAATACCACGAGAAGTTGTGATTTTACCAATAACTTTACGAGGAATACTTCCATTAAGTCGATTTAAAGTTAATCGTTTCCTCGAGTTTAATTTAATAGGACTATTCCACGAATAGTAGGAAATAAGTCATGACGTAGTGTTTGACCACTGCGCTCCAAACCGGAAGGTCGCGGGTTCGATTCCCGATGAGGTAGGTGGGATTTTTCCATAGGCCTAATCCTTCTGGTGACATTATGGGGCCGACTCAGCCTCTAACAGATACGAGTAGCAGGAGTATTCCTCGGGGTAAAAAGCGGTCCGTGCGTATGTATGGCTGACAATCTTACCATCTTCCTGTGCCGATGTCTCAATCTGGGAGTCAATACCTCCCGGAAACCCTACGGGTCTCCATGGCCCATACAGGGATCACTTTGCATTTTTTAACTGCCGTTTTGTCCAGTTCTTAGGGTACGTATTTAATTTCAAATATTTTTGTTTGTTGCTGTTGTTGAATTCGCTATTTCAAACTTTGTTTTCAGAATAAACTATGAAGTTCAATACAAAATTATTGATTCTAAAAATGACTGCATGTCGATTTTTGAAAATGACTGAATTGCTAAAATGGCTCCCTAAGCATGCATGTAGAAGCTTATAATGGAATTTTTTTAGTCATTTTTAAATATGACTGAATATCGAATTTATGTTTAGTTCATTGCATATTTTCATCCTCATCCTTCATAATTTTTAAAAGAAGGAATGAGATCCATTTGACCCCAACCATATCGATTGTGTTACAAAAAATGCACCATAATGGTTGAGGCTTAAACAGGAAATAATCCTAAGGAAGCGGTATGTTATCAAGAAGGTCAGTACACTTCATTGATCGAAACTGGAATGACGCAATATTAATGAAATGGTTCGATCAATTCCCTTCCTTGCAAACCTATAATGAGATAAACGCTACGATTGGTCGATATCCGAGGCACTATTAAACTTTGTCGGATAATATCAAATACAATATGAATGGAATAGTCAAAAGAACTAAAACTGCAAATCCACAGCATCTAACAATATGATAAGACGCATCTAACATAACATTATTATATTAGCCTATTGAGAAGATGACAGAAATGTTGATTTAGACAATTTATTGGAAAAAAAGACGTTTGGATTTTGCTACAAAAAGAATCAAGCATACCCTAGCGAAAACCGTGAAAAATTGTATAGGCCTGCTGTTTAAACACATGGAAGAGGTGCTGTTGACACCACTTCAGTATGGTTCCAACGGTCAGTGCATGCAAACTTAATCACCTGTTTTCTCAATTTAATTTTGAAATTTTTCCTTATACAGTACATTCAAAATATTTCTTCGCCCACAAAAAAAGAGATATAGGTGCGAATGTTTTAAAAAATGTACTTTTCTATGTGTGTCGTAATATTAACAAGATCTTCTGTATATCTCTTAGTTATTTTTATTAAAAAATACTTAGTATAGTCAGCCGTCTGCTTTTTAAACTTTTCATTTTTCCTGGCAAAATATATTTTTAACAAAAGTATAAACAATATTTTTAAAATTCAGGTTTATATGCTTTATCTGTTATAGGAGATAGATTTAAATTTTTTTGTTTAAAAAGCCAATTAAAGTAATTAATATGTCAAAAACGAATTTAGATATTAAAATAAAACCTTAAAATTTAATTCCTGTTTAAGTTTCAAAATGCCAAGTTTCTAGCTCAAGTAGTTTAGAAATCCTATCTCAGCACTTCGGTCATCCCATAATAAAACATATTGTCTTTTATTGCACATGTGCAAAGTAACACGTAACAGTCGACATTCATTACCTGGACTGCAATGAATTATGGGATATAGAACAATAAAGTGTGGGAAATAAAGCAGTTGTACATCATTCAGCAAAGTAAAGCTACCACCTCGCACTAAAGGGTGAATCAGAACTCTACCGAAAAACTTTCACATGTTGCTCAATGCAGTTACTCGGTATTGAGCCACCAGAGACCTTATTATGACTATTCCACTCATACGCCGCATGATTGATATTTACCAATAACGTTTAGCAATTCCCCGAATATAAATCAATCACGATCGGTTATCTTTCGATTAATTTTGTCTGATAAAATCATTAGCTCGTTGCTGGACACGTAAGGCATCAATATGCTATGATCAATACGTCACATGCTGTCATTAAGCAGCACGAAAATATAATTGTATAGGCTACAACATAACTTGTTTGGAAATTGAAATAATATTAATGTCCATTGATTTAAAACATATTTTGATTCGATGCAAGCCAGTTCATGTGCTTTTATAGCGTTTTGATGTAAACAACTACCACGACGCCCTCAATCTTGTGTTGCGCACTATTGGTAGCATTGGGAACTCGGATCGATTCATCGAATCGCTTCGTGGACTGTTCGTTCACCTAGTATGCCGTGATCTTACGGCTGACAAAATATTGACAAGAAAGTAAGAAAATAATAATTATTGATAAAATCCGTTACAGTTTATTCGTGGAATAGTCTTAATAAATCCTACTTGAGATTACTAGTTTCAACAGATAAATTTGCTCGAACTTCGTTCTCGCAAATATATCGATAAACTCGTAATCTCCCGTAGGATTACCTATGAAAAACACTCAGAAAACATGCCTGAACAACTTATGAAAGTTTGTCGGTAGAGTTCAGATTCACTGTGTATAAATTAAAGTAATCTCCGAATTATAGGAATCTCGAGAATATATTTTAATGATTTGAGGTCCTGATGGCGCGCCAAGTTTGAGTCAATCTAGTTTTCAATTCAGCTCTCATTCAGTCACAATTTGGATTCTGCTCAGTAACGGAATCTTTGTTAATTGTAAATGCCCACATGACCCCATTTATTTTTAATCACAGTGATTACTCAATAAAACATCTGCTATCTGATACACCGGTATAATTGCGAGGTTAAAACGGATATTGAACAGCCTTTTTTGGAAATATTACAGTTCTTCTCCACTGGTGCATAGGGTTCACAGGTTAATGCTGTTAACATGTAATCAAAAGCTATAATAGTGTGATGTGTTAATAGGAAGGGAAGCTGGTGTGAGGTGCAGGCATAACAATACACACCTGATATGAATCTGATAGGAATGTAATCAAATGCAAATGTGGAAATATAAATGTTCTGAATGTGCCCATTGTATTAAAATCCAGTCCGCAGTTTATTGTTCAATGTAATTACGATTTTTTTTATGATGGGTAGAAGGAAATTAAATGTGAAGTCACTTAGTTTAGGTGGGAAAGAGGGGAAATTTCAAAGATTTTAATGGTGTATATTTTAAATTTTTCATTTTCCTCCCCAGAAGTATAATTTGCAATAACAATTGCCAAATTCATTATAGTCTATATATGTATTGCAGTACGTGTTATTAAGTGCCAGTATGGTACTTTATGAGATTGTGTGGTGGACGAAAAAATGTCTGTCTGTCCGTCTGTCTGTCCGACTGTCTGTCTGTCCGTCCGTGTGTCTGTACGCACCATAACTCAAATACGATTTTTCGGATTTTCATGAAACTTGGAAAACACATTTATAATGTCCATGGGAAGAACCCTATTGATATTGAACCAAATCGGTTCACCGGTACCGGAGTAATGCCCAATTTAGTGCCTATTTTAATAGATTATGGCGCCTTTCTAATCACTCAAATACGCTGTATCGGATTTCCATGAAACTTGGTATACCCATTTACGACGTCCATGAGAAGTGCCCTATTGAATTTGAACCTAATCTGTTGACCGGTACCGGAGTAAAACCCAATTTAGTGTCTACTTTAAAGGCGCAATAACTCAAATACGCTTTATCGGATATTTATGAAACTTCGTATACGCATTTATAATGTCCATGGGAAGACGTTTATTGATATTGGACCACATTGGTTGGCCAGTACCGGAATAATGTCCAATTTAGTGTTTTTATGTTAATGTATAAGAAGTCGCGATAACTCAAATATGCTTTATTGGATTTTCCTGAAATTTTGTATGCCCATTTATAATGTACGTGGAAAGACGTCTATTGATATTGGACCAAATCGGTAGACCGGTACCGGAGTAAAACCCAATTTAGTGTATATTTTAAAGACGCGGTAACTCAAATACGCTTTACCGGATTTTTATGAAACTTGGTATACACATTTATAATGTCCATGGGAAGACGTCTATTCATAATGGATAAAATCGGTTGACCTGTTTCGGAGTAATGCTCAATTTAGTGCCTATTTTATGGTAATATATATATTCGAAAGAATTTATAAAAAAAATTGAAAATCAGTTTTCTTGACAACATAGCCTATTGTTTACTGTGATTTTATAAGGCCTTGGAAATTAAAATACAGGTAGCTATGACAAAAACATATTGATTTACATGCGCTTATCCAACTAGACCGTTAAAATGACCCAGGTGGCCGAGATGGTAGACCTTTCTTCTTCCGTAAGCCCTGCTTAATGAATAAATCTGGAGCTTAACTTGGAAATCAATTAAAAAGAAAAACATATTCTGCATATCATAATTGCAGTCATAACTGATTAAACAAAAACATACTGGCACTTTGTTACATCAGTTTACCTGATTTTATTTTTATTTAGTAAATGCGAAGTTTAGTAATGAACCTTCTGTACATTAAATTATCAACTTCTAGTTAAATGAAAATGAAAGTATGGAATTCTTTGCAATGTTATTAAGTGTCAGAATGGTACTTTATAAGAGAGTGTGGGGGAGGGGGAAATGTGTGTCCGTCCATCCGTCCGTCCGTGTGTTTGTACGCGCGATATTAGCAAATACGTTTTATCGGATTTTCATGAAACTTGGTATACACATTTATAAAGTCCATGGGAAGAAGCCCATTGATATTGGACCAAATCGGCTGACCGGTACTGGAGTAATTCCCAATTTAGTGTCTATTTTTAGAAAGAATTTCTCAAATGCAAATCAGTTATCATAACAACATAATAGTTTTATACTGTTCATATGCGGCTTTGGAAGTTGCAACACAGTTAGCCATGACATATTCCTTCACATATGCTTCTCCAATTAGTCAGATATTTGTTCATTTCGTTGATCATATTGAAATGAGTACTACATGAATACTGTTATATACAGAAGGTATACTGTGTTACTGTGAAATAATTAGGCCTAAGTACATTCTTTGTCAGTGAATTTTGTGAAATGTTAACATATTTTAAGAATTTCTTATATACGTGTTATACGATTTTGAATGAAGGTTAAGTATCAAACTTTAGACCTTTGTTCTTCCGAAGCCCTGCTTAATGAATTGATCTGGAGCTTATCTCTGAGATAGATTACAAAAATAACATTTTTCTGTATATCATAATTGCAATTATCACAGATTACACAAAAGCATTCAGGCACTGGAAAGTTTTAAACGTACATGCTTTTTTTGTATATATTTATGTGAGTGTGCGATTGTCAAGATATCACGGATCTGTGTAGTTCTGCTGATGCTAAATGTTTATAATCTGATTTAAAGAAACTAGATCTTTGTTCTTCCGTAAGCCCTGCTTAATGAATCAATCTGGAGCTTAACTCGGAAATCAATTTTAAAAAAATAATTTTCTGCATGTCATAATTGCAATTACCTATAATTGATTAAGCAAAACCATTTTGGCACTTTGTTACATCAGTTTACCTGATTTTATTTTTCGATAAAAATAGAACCTTTTCACTGCTATAGACGTATAATTGCGTCACATAAAACATACATATAAGTAAAGTTATAAAATTAATTTGAGCTGTAAATTATTTTGAATATGAGAAATTTTATCCTAGTGTTAGGATTATCAATCACGGAGACCAGCTGTTCCACTGAAATCTTTGTCTTTGATTTGAAACTGATGATTTCATTTGATGGATTTTTATAAATACGTAAACTCAGTTTTATAAGGGTCAAATTAAATAGGTATCTTTCCTTTCTAAAGGCATCAAGGAGTATTTTCACGAAACAGGAAACAAAATCTTGTATTGCATGTTTTATAATCATTCCAGACGTGGCCACAATGAATATATTATGAAGATATTATGGTATATCGGTCAAGAAAGGTATCCTGAAGATATTCTTTTGACATACCCTTTTAAGTTAATAAGGTTCTTCAGTACGTTTCTTTCGTAAGGCATAGAACATTTCAATGTAGTTTACCTTAAATCGAAGAAATAGATTAAATGGACTATAAACTATAGTATGTGCCCCTATAAAAAGCGTAAAAGTGGAAATAGTGATTGTTCCCTCATGTGTTCGGTGTTCGGTGGCTTCGTCACTTCGTTAACGTGATTGCGGTTGTCTTCCTTTCCCACTCATTCACATTTTGCTAATGGAAGCGATCTATATAATGAGGAGTTAAATTTTATAGTTCGTGGAATTAAATGACTACATTGTTGTTAGAATAACGTCGATATAATATATAATAGGCCTACATGTGAAAAAAAAATCCTGGGCACGGAGTCCTCCGGGAGAAACTTTAAGCTGGAGGGCCGTGTCGTAGATTTACGGCACGTAAGAGAACTCCAAGGGGTACGCCGTAGCGTAGTGGTTGAGGCGCTGCGCTACAAACCGGAAGGTCGCGGGTTCGATTCCCGATGAGGTCGTTGAGATTTTTCAATTGGCCTAATCCTTCTGGTGGCACTATGGCCCTGGAGTCGACTTAGCCTCTAACATAAATGAGTGCCAGGAGCAATTCTGGGGGTAAAGGCGGCCGGTGCGTAAGGCTGACAACCTTGCCACCTTCATGTGCCGAATGTCCAAAATCTGGGAGCCACAACCTCCTGGAACCCTCTGGGCCTCCATGGCCTGTATAGGGATCACTTTACCCTTAAGAGAACTCCAATCCTAAATTAGAGCCTCTGGTCAAAATTTCTCGGCCCTTTCACGTCCAACTAATACCTATGTTTCCTCGGGGGGTTGAGAGGCGATGGACTTACCACCTGTCCCTCTGCCCTCTCTCGGAAAATAAGCGTAACAAAATTCATATAGGTAAAAGAAACCTCCACTTGGAGGCACCTTCGCCCCAACATAGGGGGCTATAGGTTCCAGACAGACAGACAGACAGGCATGTGAAAAGTATACTGCATTGGATTGTTTGAAGTGTGTAGTAGAATTTCATTCTTCTGCCAAGTACCTTGGCACAGTAAGCATTAAATTGACTGACAAATTGTTGAACATTTAATTCTTGAACACTTCACTTAGAAGTTTTAATTTACAAGAACTTTACTTACAGCGACTTTTTATCCAAACTGATATTCATACTCTGGGTTTAATCTAGGATTATTTTTAAGAAATAATTGTGTAGAGACTGCAGATACTGCAACATCAACGCTAATATAATATACGAATAGAATAGGCTTTATACAAAAAGCTTAGAAGATAAATAACTAATTAATGTCAGAAGCATTAAAATAATAACTAGGGATGGGTCCTCGATACTTACGATACCTCGATACTATCGATACTTGCATGGTATCGGCATCGAACGATACTTCAGAAAACTCGCTCGATACTTTTTCGATACTTTTGTAATTCAGCAATTCTGCAATTAAGTGAGGATGCTAGTATTTTTAACAAAAACTTGTATGTGGACTGTTTAAATAACTAATTTTAGTTTTAATGTAGAGTTTAAAAATAATTTTGGCTACTGATGATATTAAATTTTGTCTCATTAAATATGCAGACTTAATTAATTTAGTTGGTATTACACAGTTCTCTCAAATTTTAATTTTTAATGTACCTATTTTTGAAACTGGAAATGTTGAAGGTACCGAGTATCGAAGTATCGAGTATCGAGAAAAAATCATGTATCGGTATCGAGTATCGAGTATCGAGAAAATCTGGATCGACCCATCCCTAATAATAACTTTCAATATTAGTAGTTTAAGAGTCAACGCATGCCATCGCATGCCAATTAGTAATGCCTTCGTATCGAATATGAGGTGATTTTAGCAATTCCTAGACCTTTCAACGCTTTAAGTCATTTTCAGGCCATCTTGCTGTGCTGGCATAGATGCGTTAACTATTAAAAATTAAAATGCCATTGTCTTGTGGTCTTGTCATGCTGATAAAATATTAAAATCTTCAAAAAGTGTAATTAAAAACTAGCACTGATACATTTTCAAACTTCCTGCTTCTTCTCTAGCCTTCCCTGCTTCTTTTTTTAGGTAGATTTTCGAAGAAAAATCTACCTATTGCAATGGATACCACTTTATGATTTTCGAAAAATTCTTTCATATCTTTACGTTTCATGCTCCCCTAAGTACGAAACCACCGCCCGTTCAAAAAAAAATTTTGTGATATTTATATATATATTTATATATATATATATTTATATATATATATATATATCTTTACACGATAGCGGCCGTAATTTTGAAGATATTTGAACCAAATTTTATTATGTTATTTCTAGGCCCAATAGTTCGGACAAGTTCGTTAATGGGCAAAATTGGCCCAAGGGGGTGGTCGGGGGAGGGGGTTGAAATTTTAAAACATTTATATCTCGGCCCCTATGAAGTATAGAGGGAAACTTTGTTTGAATAAATTAGAGTACTCCCTATGGAGTTCACAGTGACACCAACAATTCGGGGGTTCGAGTGAGGGTGGGGGTGGGGGTGGGGGTGGGGGATGAAAATTCGAAACTTTTGAAACCACGTCTTGTGGGGTATCGTTGAAAAGCTCTTGATGAGTACTCTACAAATCAATAAATAGTTTCTTGATAGCTCTCACATGACGCGAGATTTTAATGTTTGAAAATAATAACACTTAAAAGAATTATTATAATATCATAATTTTGTCTTGTTTAGCGGCTTTGCTAATTTTATTCATTGTTGATCTTGCGCACGGCCTCCCAGAATATTATATCCTATTCTTGTTGTCGAAACAAATGATTGTAGGCTCTTCCTCTTTACCGAATTCAGTTCTTATTACTGCAGGTTTACCATGCCAAGGCTAAAGAAAAAGAGTGCTATGCAGCGACAATAAAATTAAACCAAAAGCACTTCGAAATCTACCTCCGCCTGTAGGCCTGCCTAAAGGGATTTTTTAAATCTTTAGTGTAACTTAAGTGTTTATTATGGAAAGCAATCGAACTGAGAAGGATTTTGCATTGCCAGGTAAAGCATAATAGGTACCTGTATGATATTCATGGAGTTTGAGTGTTTGGATATGGATAGCAAACGAAGAATTATACATACTCTTTACTCAATTTTTCTTACAGCTTTCAAAGTATAGCTAGAGAATTAGTTTTGTTGCCTACGTTCAAGTTTAGCGAGACATTTCACGGGTTTAAACGTAAGCACGCACACTGGCTATAGTGTTGGCGAAAGAATTGTCCTGTCTTGTGCTACTAATTCTCCAGCCTGATCACGCAACGTTTCATGAAACTTACTGGCGAAGTATCTCCCTCACTTTGCTTTAGTCTGTTAAACTTAAGCTGCGTTACCGCAGTTCGCTAAATCTTAACAAAAGTTTGCGAATACGCTAGACGTGATCGGATTTCCTTACTTCTTGTGTGAAACTCGGCTATGTATAAACTGAATCAGCCAATAAATTATCTACATCAATAACCAAGCAAGTCTCCTGTAACCTTTTTCAAGCCTAGATTTATGCCTTAACATCAACCGTCATCAAATTAAATAATCATTGGGCTCTATGTTTAAAAGCAGTAAAGAAAATTTCAATAGAATAGCTGGTAACCGTGAAAGACAAACGCAACTCAAGAATAAAAATCCTCCTATTTTACTTATAACATTACGTTATAAATATTATATTTTTGCTTTTATGAAAGTTTTATAAGTGACCGATTTATACGACAGTTAGCAGTTAAAATGTGAAATTATTTATGTAAAATTGGCTATACAGGGTGTTAATGAATAACACCGATATATTTTACCGGTGTATAGAGGGGACATAGACAAGCAACTTTTATTAGGACATTTTTGCTCTATGACGTAAAATGTGTATGCTACAGGGCATTAAAGTCCTTAAAATTTGGTGCTCATAACTCAATAATTGAGCGAAATAGGGTTAAAATTTTCATTAAATTGACTTCATGCCTTCCTAGTGATCGATAAAAACCTGATTCTTAATAATTCATCAACAGCTATACCATAATTTAGAATTTTCATAATCTGCAAAATTTACTGACTAATCACATGATTGCCCGCCACTGCATTATGTTTTTATTCCTAATTCCAGACCTAACAAAAATGTTTCGTTTGTCTTTTTTTCCCCTCAGAGTTGTAAGATATCGATCGTCATTTTTTACAATTTTCCCGATCACTACACAATATTCACTATTCCTTTGTTTCCCATCATTTCAAGTATTAGAAGTCAGTGGCGTGCATATCCCTGGGAGATTTTATGTTATAACAGGAAGAATTGAATCCATAGAGCAAAAATCTCCTAATAAAAGTTGCTTGTCTATGTCCCCTCTATACACAGGTAAAATATTTCGGTGTTATTCATTAACACCCTGTATAATATACCGGTATTAATAAGTTTTTAAGTTAAGTTCATATCATTCTTGATCGTCTTTTATAAATTATGCCGTATATATTTTCTAAGAGATAACATTCTTGAAAATAATATCCTGAGTGCCATTTTAAGGAAGGTGGTCGTATTTTTCACTAGAGTTAGTGTAATATTCTTCCACGTCATCCATTTCTTTTATTTGTCCCTTATCATTCTCGAATATCCAAAGGAAAATAATTGCAAAGTTAACTAAAATAAAACGCTCTCAATTATACTAGCCTAGGGTGGCAAGATTTCCAAAAGAAAACGGAAACTTTTAATATTTCAGCACTTAAGACATTAACAAAAACAGGACACAATCAACATATAATATGAACAAGATATTATTATTGTATAAATATTTTGAACATAAGCCAAATGCAGGACTTAAGGGTTTATGATTTTCGTTACATTGTTACAGAATTATCATTAGTCCTACATTTATTTTGTGAAGAAATTATATCCTTCAAAAAGTTTTCTTCTTTCAGCATTCTCTCATAATAGTCAATGTAAGAAATAGTTCCCTTGTTCAAATGCCGTTTTATTTCTGAACGGCCTCAGTGCTCAATCGAAAAACTTAACAACACGCTGCTCAGTGCAAGCTGTTTGTTGCATCTTTTCTCAGAAAGGTATATTCTTTTTTTGAAATCCCGAGTGAAACTAACTTCCTTTTCAGCATTATAAAGACTAGGAGGAAACAGTAATAACTAGCCATGAGAGACCGTTAGCCGTCTAGGTGGAAGCTCCGGAATTTCGGGCAGTTCTTTATTGAGGTTGTCAGCCTCATCACTAGGGCAAGACCTTTGCATCTTTTTTATATCAAGGTTGAAAGATAGCTCAAATATGTATAAATACGTATCATGAAATCATGATCAAATAAGGGCATTTTTGCTTTATTTTGCATTTTTCGTCATTTTCAAGAGATAGGTCATTTTTTGTGCAATTTTTAAGTCATTTTCGGAATTTTAGGTCATATTTCAGTAGAGGTAGAGAGGAGCTTTTCCATGTACAAATCGTTACTTTCAGACAACAGACAATCGTTTTTATTTAAGAATCTTCGCCAAGTGTTCATAGTTCATTTGAATTCAGGTTTATTGTAAACACCATAGCAGTTTGTCTTGTAGCAATAAATATTTTTTTCTTTCTTTTTAAATGGCTCATATTTGCTAGATGCAATTTGACGGGCATGCCAGTTCAGAAAGAATTTCTTCCGCTAAGGATGTCCAAGTAGATTAAATTTACTTACTTCTTTAGTAACAAATTAAGCGTGTTTTATATTAAAAATTCATATGTATCGCACTGTCTTCCATTTAACTGTTTTTAGCAATTCATTAACTTACTTTTAAAAATTAGTTATAAGTAATAATGGTAAATTTATTGGTCATTTTTATTTTATCAGGGTGTCTACAGGTCAAGAAAGTCAAGAAAGTCAAGAAAAAGTCCAGAAATCGAACACTAGGTCAAGAATGTCAAGAAAAGTCAAGAAATGGCACAGTAGGTCAAGAATTTGTAAAGAAGTAAAGTAAAGAAGAGAAACTTTTTTGCAGTCTCCTTTGATGAGAGCTTAAATAAAGTGGCTCAAAGATGTCAGATGGATTTTTGTGATTACGTTTTGGGATGAACAAAACAGTGTCAACTAGGTAGTTGACGTCAGAATTTCCTTGTCGTGCTACAGCAAATGACTTTTACCAGGGGTATTTCAAGACTGGGGTTGTCACTTGAGAGTGTTACGCAAGTTGCAATGGACGGTTCCAATGTGAACCTAAAATTTTTGCTTGATTTTAAGGAACATCTCAAAATTGAAGCAGATGACCCAGACCAGCCAGAAATTTTTGACGTGGGAACATGTTCTTTGCATATTGCACATGAAGCCTACAAAATTGCTCATAACAAGATTAGGTGGTCAGTTCATGAGTTTCTTCATTCTCTTTTTTATCTGTTCAATGATTATCCTTCCAGACAAGCAGATTACAAACACTTTTCTGGTTCCATAAGATTTCCTTTCAAGTTTTGTGCAATCAGGTGGCTGGAAAACTCAAAAGCCATTCCTAGGAAGTATGTGAGTGTTGTCCGAAAAAAGCCTCCTCAAACTAAGAACTTTGAAAAGGTACAAGAGTTTCTGCGGGATCAGCTATTTTTTACCCTAAAATGCTGTAGTACTTGGTCAAGAAAATTTGTAAAATAGTCAAGAAAAGTAAAGAAAAGGTCAAGAAATTTGGAATTTCAAAACTTGTAGACACCCTGTTTATTTTGTGTCATTTTTTCACCATTTTATGGTCATTAAATGCCTTGCTCTACTCATCACCATCAATTTTTCTGGTACCCATTCCTAATACAGGCTACAGCCATGCAACCACTTTTCGAGCACTAAAATGCGTTCCCGTAATAATTTCCACAAATATTTATATTTATAAGTGATTCTTTTTTCTATGTAAGTGAAAATATAATTTAAAACGTCTCTTTTCTATGTAAGTGAAAATATAATCTAAAAGTCATCTAATATCTTTGGAATATCTACGGTATAGCTATTTACAAAAAACTTAAATCATGATGAGTAATTTTGTTACATTTTCGTTTACATTAAAATATCTTCTAAATCAAATAATGTTAAATCAATGATTGTAGATAGTGTTGTACATATTATATTAACCAATATATTAAAAAAATAGAATCATCATATATATTGATATTTACAGAAATTATCACGGAAACGGCATTTTGTTATATAATATCTCTTGGCTGCTATTTTGTAATGATAATTACCCGTAACTGTAGTAGTTTGATTAATTCTGAAATTACTGTGTAATTGTAGAAGTAGTAAAAAAAGATAATGTCAGATTACGAGGTTGTAGACAATTCATTGCTGAGGAAAAGATAATGAATTTCACCCATTTCTTAGTACCCAAATCTATATGTCACTCTTAAAGCCTTCTTAAAAAGTGTGTAAGCTCGTTTTTTAATTTTCAATGGACACACATATAGGCCTATGTATGCAGCTCATCAATATTAGTAGCTTAAGAGCGGATGCATGCCGATGCAGACCGCTATCCAATTAGTAATGCTTTCGTATCGAATATGAGGTGAATTGGTGGAATAATTAAAACCACAGCTCTAAGCTAATTAATAATTAATGAATATTATATTACTGTTATGCTGAGTAGCAGATGATCTGATTGTGGTATGTGATATTAAATTCTTATTTCCTATTACTGTACTTATATTGGTAATTAGATGCATACAACAAATATGGAGAATTGCTTCATTCTGTTAAAAGTAAAAGAGAAGAGGGTCAGAAAAAGTCGCTGTGTAGTAGGTTAGACGCTAAGATACCTTCTTTTCACTCCATAGTTTTCTACAAAAGAGGTCAATAACAGTGCTCCATAGTTTTCTACAAAAGAGGTCAATAACAGTGCTCCCTAATCTAAAAATCTTTATTGATTAAGTTTTTGGGTAGCCTCCTTGCGGTCTACTATTAGGGCAGCTATTTCTTTTCATTGTGATTTTTCAATTTTAGTATTTACTGTGAACAGTACCAATAACTACACAGCTCTAATTCACTCTGTATTTGTTGTCGGCTCTACACAATGTCCGACTTCGTTATAGGTCTACTGTAGCTGAAAGAGGTCAAATATTTTCTAGACGTTAATATGTCTGCTTACAACTAATTATGTTGTTGTTCACTGATTTACAAATTTAAGGGGATGGGTGAAAGTGAATGAACAGCAATTCTACGAAAAAAGACATTATATTAAGCCTACTACATTAGACCACGTATAGTCGTAATTAAGAACTTGTGATTGAAGCCATATGTTACTTTAAAAAGAGAAAGATCTATAAGCACTTGAAATACGTGTAGTGAAATTATGATATTCCATAACACATACTCAACCGAAACGTACTTCCTCCTGGTTCAGTTCGAAAAAAAAATATATTAAATTATTTTAAGATTGACAAAATCTTCTGAAATCAAATTTTGTCGCATTCTTTCAGTACATTAAAAAATTAACGTCTTGTTAGTTCTGTTTTCTTTATGACAAAGTCAAAACTTTTTGTTTAGAAAATGTCAGTTTTAGGTGATCGCACATTTTCATCAAATTTGCTTTAGCTTGTAAATTATAAATTTACGGACAGGATGTAGCCTACGATTGCAAAATGACTGTCCACTATCTACGGGTACAAACTATAATTGTATAATATTTCGTACGTGGACGCAGCTATAAATGCTGGCGGACTAGCTGGCACGTACTATGTGCCATTTTTGTTTAATCGCTGCATTTATAGTGCTTCTGATTCTAGTTTAAGCCCTGAAGTCCACTGGCGAGTAGGAAAAAAAGATTCGTAGGAACGATAGGAAAACTTTTAATTGGCTCAAAATCTAATTTAACATGACTGACCAGAAACTGTAGGATCGACGGGACGAGAGAACACGGCGTCTCTCTCCCTCCCTGAATCCCTCCGGTTCACTAGTTCCACCCTACTCTCTCCACCAAAACCAAAACCTGTAGGGAATCGGCTCTAAACTCAATTATTTCCACAGCAGACAGTTTTAATTGTAATTCGACATCATGATGCGCTCGGGTTCCTTTATGAGCAAGACAAAGCTCGGACACTAGGCGGGACGGGGTTCAGTGGTGAACCATGCGTGTGTCTGTGTGTGATTAGTTCCACATGTTCATTTACAATGTGCCATTTTACTTCATCCTATTCTCCCGTACTTAAAATTCTAATTCAATAACAACTTTGTCTTATAAATTTCATGAAGTTATTCAAAAGCCAAGTCATTATAATCTTTAAAAGGGAAATTTAGTTCTGGTGTAGGAGTTGAAACTGGGGCATTATGATTAATATTCTCTCGTTTAACTCTACTAAACCGAGGATGGTAACGTCTTGGACTCTCATCCGGAAGGACCCAGGTTCAAATCCCGTGGCCGCCCAATTTGAAATGGGTTTTTTCATGGTTTCCTCAGACGTAAAGGCAAATGCCTAATTGGATATTTACATGCCATGGATCTTCCTCACCATATCTTCTTCTTTTATATATCCATTTAAATTAATATCAGTTGAAATTTACTCCATAAAATACCTAGGTACACCAATAATAGAAATAATTCCATGGCCTACCTGTATAGACACAGATCCCGAACTCCTGATATGGCCTCGTAGATAAAAGGAAAGAAAAAACTTTACTAAGTGATTGCCCAGACAATATTATTGAACTTGGGAATATTTAGGAAGTATATTTTAAGTTGAGTTTTTAACTTAAATAAACTTTTGAGGTCCTCTGAATCAAAAAATACAATTTTCAGAAACATTGATATGTGTGCATCTGTGAACAGCTTTACTCCAGAACGGAAAATTGTATCAAAACAAAAACAACACCAAAAATTATTTGGGTTAGGTACCTTCTGAGAATGTTGGCGACAACTTTTTCTTATTTTTAAGGGGACTTTTGATGAAGAGAATTTAGTTTGTAGCGATTTCTTCGAAAACAGCTCTAACGATTATCATTACATTTTATACATGGGGTGCTTATAGTAAGACCTAAATATTTTATTTGAAACGTTATTTTGAGAAAAGCTGTGAGTGGTAGTTAAAATAAAAAGCCATCCACTGTTTGCAGAAGCTCAGTCTTGCCTGGAGAAAAATAAAACTATCAGGTTTAAACAACTGAATACTCGCTTTTTCACGGCCTCTTATTCTATATCAGAATTTGAAATGATATATACCCTTAGCAACCAGGGAAGGCGGTTGAGGCCAGGTAGGTTCCTTCACCCGCTAGCAGCCTCACATTTACAAGCAGAGGGAATTATGACCAACCGTAATTTCCTCCCCATGAGTCACCTAGTCTACTTCAATCAATCAATCTTAGATTTTTTCAATATGTCATTTTATCTTAAAATGTTTGTTATATATCAATTCTACACATAATTACAAGAAAAATGACACCAAACAATGTATAATTTACTTTAATAGGAACATAGAACTTGAAAGCAGTTTTCTCGTAACTTTTATTTATGTATTTGTTATAAATGTTCCTATTAAAGTAAATTATACATTGTTTGGTGTCATTTTTCTTGTAATTATGTGTAGAATTGATATATAACTAACATTTTAAGATAAAATGACATATTGAAAAAATCTAAGATTGATTGATTGAAGTAGACTAGGTGACTCATGGGGAGGAAATTACGGATGGTCCTAATTCCCTCTGCTTGTAAATGTGAGGGTGCTAGCGGGTGAAGAAACCTACCTGGCTTCAACCGCCTTCCCTGGTTGCTAAGGGTATAGTTGTTTTGTCCATGCTTAGGGTAAAGAAAGTTACACGACTTCATTAATCATATGTTATTTGGATTATTTATTCTTCGGGGATGCGATACAATGTGGTAACGTAATTCTCTTTATTTTTACAACCAGTTTAGTTGAAGTGAATATCACACACAGTAATATATTATACTAAGAGGCAAACTGTTATATTTTGGGCAGAGGAAATTATGAGAGTTTCACATCAATGTTTTCACCATTATGATTCGTAATCCAATTCACCGCTACAATTTGACAATGGGGTGATATGATGTTTTATTTATGTCACTGTTGTTAACCATATGGTCACTAATCTAGAAATCCATTGCTAAACTAATGCCAATGTTGTTAAACTATGTTACCTTAAGGGTTGTCTACCGGTGGTGTGAGTTTCATTTCTTCAGGAAGACTAACAGGGAGTAAATGTTTTATTAGCCGCTTGTAACCGTCAGTTAACATTTTTAATTTTAATAAATCTAAAGGTTAGATATAGTTAAGTTCAATTAAGCTTGGATGAATATTTAGTCTATATTCAAATAAGCTAGAATTAATATTTTTTCAACCATAGATTGAAGGTTATTAAAATACATGTTACATACCATTGAGCTCTATGGATAAAATAAAATATACTTAATACTAGTAACTCAACAATGTTTTATTGTTGAGTTACTGGTATTATGTCTATTTTATTTTAGCAACAGTTGAAAGTTAAGTATAACGTAGAGTTAATTTCATATACTTATCTCTGGTTAACTATTTATACAACCGAGCATAAATATTGAATTTTGGAATAAAGTAAAATGTATAATGAAAATCGCCAGCTCAACAACCTTTCTTTTAAGCTTTCTAGGCCTTCGACTCTGTTATGTCATCTTCAGGGCATTTGTAATATAGAATGTTATGATTTAAAATCGCTTATGTACTGTATGTTTAATTATAGGCCTACATTGTTTAACTCACATACTCAATGGCAATAGACAATTCCTAAGCAAGCTAAAGAAATATTATTTTTTTATGGAACCCGGAGGTTCATTGCCGCGCTTACATGAGTCCACCATCCAACCTTATTCTGTGCTAAATCCATCCAACCATCCCTCGCAAATCCTACTTAACTGAAGTCTATTCTAATATTGTCCTCCCACCTAGGTCTTCCAAGTGGTCTCCCATTAGAGTATAATATCCTTATTCTCATCTTTGTTCACTCGTTATATCTCGACATGTTATGATCGAGCTCAATGGTATCATATCATGTATTTTAACACTTTAAATTTTGGAGTTAACCACTTTGTCTTCTAGGGGGCTCAAGTAATACGAAAGTTGTGAATAATCTTAATAGTAGCATATACAGTTAAAACGAGTATTGTTTGTGCCAGGTGTTTCCTTGATCCTTTTTATTTCCGACACACGCTATTAATCTTGAGAGTTTTCTTCTGCACGACAATGGCGTACAGAATACAGTACGTGAGAGAACATAGACCCTTGCAGTTGTCAGGGCACCTTGTTAAAATCTGTAGGTTTACTCGAATGAGCAAAAGCAAAATCCATTAGCATATTGTGTCTCTCTTTCTCTCTCTGCCCCCCTGTGTCAGCATTCAGCTACATCTAAAAGTTAAATGACTGACTAATTGAGGAATGCTGCCGTTTAGCCAGTCAAAGCTGTCATGCTTGTACCATCCTGATGGTCAGGCCAGTTCAACTGTCTAATGGATTTTTTATTTTCAACAGGTGCTAGATATTTTAACACCGTTTATGTAGAATCAATATCTCCACTTTTTATCGCATGCAGATCAATAGATGTTGAATGAAACTGCCCTTTGTTTAAGTATTCTGTTGGGTTCAAAACCTTTATATTTGAAGTAGAGGAGAAAATGTCAATGGTATTACTCTTCCACGTACACTGTTCCAAAGATCGCAATAAAAGTAAATAAAAAATTAAGCCTGATTCCATTTACACCGAGGATTTCTTAGGAAAGAAGCGTATTAAAAATGGTACGTTGTTCAGCTGTCCGATTTATGAAGCAGTGACTCAAATGTTATTTATACACTGTCATTGAATTGATGGAATCTGACATTCGTCCATTGTAATTTAATTTAGCATTGTACAACTGTATAAGTAATCAGTATGTATGAATTTCTTTTGTATTTCAGGTCATGAGTTTCCTATTTTTATTATTCATGATATATTTTTGTATTGTATTGTATATTAACTGACTGACGAAATATATTGTAACCTACATTCTGTACTGTACCGAATAGCTAAAAATAAATTAGTAGGACTGCTCAGTACTCTAGATGATGAGAATGAGATTTATTCATTTTTTAACGGGTTCTATCTATTCACGAATCATGCATTCATGATTATTTCACCCATGCTTTTCTTCTTTTAGCGTATTCATCATTATCTTGTTTTAAAAATACTTACATGTATGTAAAAGTACTTTTCTGGTACAAAATTCCGGCCTAAGTAGGGGTATACAAACGTCGTTAAATAACCAAAGCAAACAAATATTTCAAAGAAACTAGTTGGCAATCGCTGGTGAAATTTAATGAGGCTGTAGGGCTGCCATTGGTACCGGTATGGAATTTGACCGGTGCGACGGATTGTGCCTATGGGGATGGAGAATTTGTCAAGGATCTCCAAGCTGGAAAAGTGCTGGTCCTTTTAGGGAGTAGTCCGAAATACAGACGGTCTAGATATGTCTTCAGAATAAGGTAGGAATCAGCACAATTGGCCAAAATATGGCTGCAGTGTGTTATTTTCTGCCGTTCCACTCATTCTATCAACATGGTTCACTACTTTACAATATCCTGCGGTACGAGAAATTCGTCTAGTATGTCGCACAATTCTATTACCGTAATCTAACTCCCATTATCTCTAATGCATTTCATGCATTCCTAATGTGTTGCTTGAATCTCTTATCCATTTCATGTATTGATTATATTGGCGTAATATAAAAGGAGAATGTGATAAAGAGTAGTTGACTGTGCTTCCACAGCTATCAGGATAGATAAATAACCTTAGATACAGATAATGTATTCACTGTTTTTATTCTTCGAATACCCAGATATCCAATCACGGCTTAATAAGTATCTAGATAATGAAGTAGCTCATGAATTATGACATGTGACTACTCACGCGAAAATTTATCGTTCTGTGAAAGATCTATCGTCTATGTTTATACATCTTCCCTTAGCATGATGATATGTAATAGCCTATTAGGACAAGTCCCGAATATACCATTATTAACTAGATGATAGTGACTAGTAACTAGAGGACTAGATACTTCGGTCATATAGGCTAAGCCTGAATCACTGTCTCAATTTATCTATGGATTATAAGGATGCTATAGCTTCGTGTGCAAGTCGTCAAGCAAACACCATTTTAGAACACTAACAACTAAAAACTTGCTTTCTATTTGCTATGGTCTTTCCTGATCTCACATCCGGCTGAAGAGCCTTTTTACTGCTCCTTACATGTATTGATATAATGACGTCACTACAAAAAATGCACAAGAACGTAAATATAATAATTTTTTAGCAATGTTTTATGCTAAAATATGAGGATTATTATCCCGGTTTTACAGTTATTATTTAAATGTAAACTAACTACCTAGGCCTACTGAAAATTTTCTTATTGAGTTTAATCACATAACTGAATGATGATTTTAGTTGATGAAAGCTTAATGTGTTGAGTATTTGAGTATTATGAGTACTTTATTTTATTTTTTTCAAAACAACAGCCATCAAAAACAAATCTTTCTACCTGTCTGCCTGCAATAACCTTCAGCATTATTTCCTTTTTCTGCTAAGATATACCATGATTTGATGGCAAGACTAGCCTATACCTGTATAGTTACCATGGAAATTTATCGTTACAAAACTTATGCTAGGTCTATTAAAAATAAATAAATAAATGAGTCTATTGAAACTTGAGTAGGAATTTGCTTTTAGGAAGAAATCATTTCTATAAAAATGATAGTTAAAATAGAGAAGGTTAATTTTATGAAGATATTACAGAAAAATTGTTCGCGAAAATAACCTACTATTAAATCCCGTAATAAGCACTCCTTAATCAAATAATTGAACTGAAATTATATTTTATGTGCAACGCTATTAATCATCCTTCTATTGGTTCTAGATAAGATGCAATTACACGTCATCAATTAGCGAAAAGCTGATGATATGAATATTCTCAGTAAGACCGACCATAAACTATCTCTGCTAGCATGCGAGCGTCGGAATGCTAATCCAAACTATTGTTAGCTAGCTGATGAAATTCGCGTCCGGTGTTTAAGTTATGGGATTGATTACTCCATCACATAGTTCAATTACAAGCAGTCACTAACTGAACTATTCCAACTCGCTAAATATCATATATCTTTGCTGAATCAGTTGGGAAATAAGAAGAGAGCTATCCCGAATACATGAAACTTGGGATCAAAAATAGTAACTAACGATGTGGTGAGAGTTCTTTTGAGTGTAATTTGAACCGTGACCCGATAACCTAAGAGAGGATTTACCTGAACAGCTGACCCCTCAGTGAGCAAGTTACTAAGGGCGGCAGACATCATTACCATTCGGTAGTGCCATATATCTTGTTGCATGCCGTGTCACCATGAATCACCTGCACTAAGATCACCCACTCCTGTTCCTCCACTGCAGAAACCGACTAATGACATGATATTGTAATTATATCTCCTGATAGGAGTTCGATTCTGTCCATAAGACATAACAAATTGACTGTATATAGAGAGGAAGGATTTCTAGTTGTCAGCAGTTCATTCTACTTGGTGGAAGAAGAAATATTTTACTTTTGATAACTTTTGTATTTTGGGAAGTTAATTTAATAGAAAGATGGTTTTATGTCATGTTTGAATAATCGTAATTTTAATGGAAAATATTAAAACAACAATGAGAGCTAAACGAGTTCCTGGCAACAAGAATGCGTTGTTCTTATGAACTATCGCTGGGTGGCCATTAATGTTTGTATAAAAACGGGACATTTTATTTTTTATGTAATGTAAATTGATTATTGGGCAGCACTCGCCACTGTTTATTGATCCTTTTGTGAAGCCGTTGTCAAAGGTTACGTAATCTTGCGTGGAGCCTTCGTCTTCTTCATAAGATAATAAAATAATAAAACACACGCTTAATATAAAACACAAACACTAAAAAATGTCAACTTCACAACAGAAATCACAACGTTTCGCGAGACACCATGAACGTCTCGCGTTTTCAAGTGAGTCTTATTTTAGCGACAAGATGTTAGGTCGCGAAGTCTTTCCGAACGTCTAAACTTGACTGTCAAATTGGCTTTTTCGAAAACAATATGCATCAATCCTGTCATAGCTAAGTGGACAGATATTTTCCCGTCCCACACAATCTCATAAAGTACCATTCTGGCAGTTAATAACACGATGTTACTTGTTATACCAAGGAGGTTATTGTAAAACATAAAGTAGCTCGAGGAAAGTTACACGGATGCTTACAATGACACAAATAGTGATGTCTTTTTGTTCATTTTCGTGGTTTTATTTGTTCATAACCAGCCCAGTTGGGTGAATATTAGCTAAATAGTTATAATAAAAATGCATTATGGGATCTCTCGTTATATTACCTGTAATAAACCATTTAAAAGTCACAAATTTTCACTAATATATTACCTTAATTTGTGGCAAGAAATTACACACAAATTATGAAAATAATTAACATTTTTCTGAACACAGGATAAGCGATTGGCATACCCAGCCTTGTTCAGAATATTACAAAGATTTTGTAGTTCAGATCATTAGAACAATTACTCGTGTAATTTATTTCATGTAGAAACTACAAGCCGGAGATGCACAATGAATATTTTAAATTTGCACACTATTTTAATTGAAATTTACCATCCGGACGCGTTGAACTTCACATGAAAAGTTAAGCATTACATGCTATAAAATGCAGTGTTTAAACACTCTCACTGCTAAAAACTTTGGCTTTGTAATTGTTTATCACACAATACTGTTCCTAGAGTGTGCAGATAGATAATAGTATTATGTTTTAGTACTGCAATTGTTTTTATCTACAAACTTGTGTTGTTGTGCAAACCTAACACATGTACTAATATTTGCATTCCCGTTGCTCTACAGATTATGCATGAATAACAACGGTGTATCTAAAAACATGCAAATTGCTCTGTTAAATGCAAGAAGTGATATTCATTTTACGTATAAATTTAGCGACTTAACATAAATAAAGGCCTGTATATATTTTTGTAAATCTTATTGGGAATTTTGCTCCTGGAAATGGATCGACGCCCTCCTACATTTCAGTGCTCATATCCAGTCTAATGTACTGATATATTATATAAAGGACTGGAATTCGCTCCCCAAAGGGTCATGCTTAAGAATTATAAGCCAGTATCATTTTAATTTCTGTTAAATAATGTTGTAACCTTATCCACGATTTGTTATGAATCTATAATATTTACTCCCAACCACTGTTATTTTCTCCTATATAAATTTTATGCTTAAAAAGCTGTTATTACTGTACCTAGACTATTCCAGCCATACGCCGCGTCTTGAGTAATAACGTTTAGCAATTGACTAATAACGTTTGGCCTAAATCTTGATAAAGAAACATATAAAATCAGCCAGAAGTAAAGCTAAAACGAAGTTTATATTTCTTTATCCACTACAACGAAAAAGAAAATATACACGTCTAGCCTCAGACCACAACTCACTTGTTGATGCCAAATATGATATAGGCTACAGCTAAACCACAACCAATCAGTAGCAATACAGAGAAATATCTTAATAACCATCACCGGAGCAGGCTACAAAACCAGAAACACTCAATTGGAGGGCGTACCTGAAATTGAATCCTTCCTAGCACACATTGAAGATCTAGCCAACAAGTTCGAAGACACTCTAGAATCACATACAGATCCACTAACCAGAGCATTAGCTTGAATACATTTTTTTAAAAGTAATCCAGACCTAACAGATGTAGGAAAAAAGTAATGTAATTTACAGGGAAAGTGCCAAAATTCTGTATAAGTAAAAGCCTAACAACCGGCTGAATCTTGCATTGTATACAAGATTATGACAAAAGACAAAATTAAGTAGTATATTCAATTAGAGGTTTATTAACTTTAACTTCTTCTTGAAATAATGACATTAAAAACACTCGTGGTTTCGTCGATTTTCTTACTCGTTACCCATTCAGAGCTGAATTTATATGTGCACATAACTAATCATCAAGTAAAAGCACCAGTAGGCTCTTAAGTTAAAAATCAATTATGAAAATCGTAACATATGGATAAAAATTTTCGCATTTACACAAAGCATTATTGAACTAATCTCATATCTCTTCTTCTGAATAGTCTTTTTTTGTGTGTGACACATTTGTACGTCAGTAGCAGTGCAAAGGTTAAACTTCAATTCTATCATAGTCTTGACAAAGGCTACCTGTAATTGAAAATTGTATTATATGCACAGGTATATCAAATCTAATAGTTCAGTAACTGGAATTGAATCCTATGCTCCGAAATAAAATTGCTTTAAAATATATGCTAATTAAATTTCTCACTGAAGTGAATTACCATGTGAGCATTGAGATAAATGTGTATAACCATATAATAACACAGTATTTTAATTAGCAGCTGTGAATTAATTGTCCTGATTGCTAACAATTACCTTTGTCCGGATTAACGCAAATAACATAAATTACACAGCAGCTCATTAAAAAATATTCTCACCTACTAACCCTATTTTGTTCCCACATATTAAACAAACGGGAATTAATATCTGTTATATTTTTTTGAATTTATAATTTTAAAGTACTCTATACTCTAACTCTAGATGTAGCACATTCTGATGTTTTACGTTCTATATATTGTTTGTTTATTTTTTAATTGTAGTTTGTGTTAGTGTTGGGTTATACTTAGCCTATAGCATAATATATGATGCTCATGACTAGGGTTCGGATGTTCATGACATGTCATATATTTATCCTGACCTCCATTGTTGCCGTAAACCCAAATTAAACACGAATTGCAAGCTTGTTATCCTAATCGGGCCGTTTTTATTTTATGTGTAAAGTCATATTTTGGTCATTTTTATGGTCTTGGTCATTTTTTGGTCATATTTGTAATTCAACGTCATAATTCAGTTATAAATTTAGTAAAGGAGCACAATTATAATGTACATGCACTAAATGGTCGAGTTAAATTTGAAAGTTATGTCATTAATTTAATGTTTACGCCCAATTAATAGATAACTTAAATTTTAAGATTAATACAATTATTCATGGTTTATAGGAACACGCTTGATGTACAAAATAATTGCTGCTGATGAAACGAGTAAACAGAAGCAAATTCTTTCCAATTAGAAGTCCATTACAAGTAAAACTGTAAATCACCTGTAAAATTGTTGAAAAGTGATTATCTGATTGAATTCGTGTGATGTAAGAGTTTAGTGTAATTGAACGTTTATATCTTTTATTAGGTCATATTTTGGATTTTGAGTCATAATTAGTCATTTTTAAGGGCATATTTGCTGTCATATTTTCCACATTTTTAGGTCATAAACATCCGAAACCTACTCATGACATAAATGTAAATCTAAGTGATTACATAAAGAGAGAACATAGAAAATAACCAAAGTAGTATACAGAACAATTTTGCCACATTAGTGACTTAAGAAAAGAGTATTAACGAATATGTTTATAAAATGCTCAGTGTTGTGGTTTTTCAAAATACTTTCGGTTTATGGTATTTTCAACAATAGGCTAATATAGCAACTGAATCACATATCGCTGTATTGTAATAATAAAACTAACATATTTGCGTTATTTCCTCACTAAAGAAGTCCTAGATTGCAACTAATTCATTTGAAAGAGCTTATTAATTCCGGCATTGCGGTGTTCTTCAGTAGAATGAAAAGTGAATTATTTCTTGGGATTATTATGGCTTTCGTCACGGGGATGTAAGTGGCGTCATAAACACGGTGGCGTCATACGTGAAGACGTGACACAGATTCGGTCACGGAAGCTGAGCATTTGCTAGTCACCTGCTAACTACTTTAGCTTTATCTGCTCGATCTAACACTTATCTACATGGGAGGTCATAAATACACCGTTATTTTAGTGTTGAATCATATATCGTGCAAATAAGGGTTTTTATGTTAGCAATTTCTGTTTTATTAATTGAAAACTTGTAATATAGAAGTTGTAAACGGATAAGGGTGTAACTTAGCGTTGGCATACCAATGGTCGACTTGTTTATAAGGTTTTATTGAAATATATTATAAAATAAATTTTAATGATTTTTTAAACATTAAAGCTACTCATAAATAATTTATAAGTGACTTTCAGTTTTACATTTCTGATAGGATTTGATTTAAGCTCGTTTGGGAGCTTTCAGAGTCATATGTTTGATAATATCCTTTGTATGTTTTTGTTTCAAAATTCCATTTAAATATAATTGAATAAATAAAATAATAAAAAGAACGTTCATCTCTGATCTATCTCTAATACGCTTGCTTAAACACTTTTCGTGTGCCGAAAGCCGATCTCAGATATGGATATTCCATCCTTTAATTATATTACCATTTAATTTTCTTATTTATTTATGGCACAATATGTGTTTACAGCAATTTGAAATAGACGCAACGATTTTGTAAAAAGACAATTCACAATACAGCTAAGAATTAAAGAATTAAACTTAAATAAAACATGCATTAAATTGAATAAAATTAAATGAAGTTCGAAACGTTAATCACAGAATGAAATTAGAACTAGTGCTCGAGGATACATGTAATTCATATATATTATCAAGAAGAGAGGGTAGGTCAGTGATAAAATAATTATTTAAAAAATCTAAATAAATTTTTCAAATAAATCAAATATAATTGCGCTACATAAGATCCTTTTCACACTTGGTCACTTGTGACGGTCACCAGCGAAGAAGCATTGGTTTAAATGGGATCGTTCATACTGGGTCACAAGTGACGGTCACCGCACTTTATGATTGCCAACAATGCAAGGTGTATATACATAATTCAGTTGTATAATTGAGCTCAGCGATGGCATATGTATATAACTAGTTAATTCTTATTACTTATAGAACTATGTTAGTGTATTTGTTTGTTGATATTTTTTCTGTCTTTGGTTCAGTGTAAGAGAAGGCCTTAAGGCCTTAACTCTGTCAGATTAAATAAAGATTTATTTATTTATTATTATTAATTAAACTGAGCGAGGTGGCCGAGATGGTAACGTCTTGGACTCGCATTCCAGAGGTCCCTGGTTCAAATCACGTAGCCGGCCAATTTGACATTTTTTATTTTTAGTTTCATGTGAGTGTGCGATTGTCAAGATACCACAAATCTGTATAATTCTGCTCATGCTGGTTGATGTTAATCTGATTAAAAAACTATTCTTCCGCAAGCTCTGCTTAATGAATCAGTCTGGAGCTTAAGTCGGAAATCGATTTAAAAAAAACTTATTTTCTGCTAATCATAAATGCAGTTATAAATGATTAAACAAAAGCATTCTGGCACTTTGTTAAGTCAATTTATCTGACTTTATTTTACTTATAAATCCGGGCTCTAATTTTCACTAACCTAATATTTGGGGATGGGTCGATACCAGATTTTCTCGATACTGGATATTCGATACCGATACATGATTTTTCCTCGATACTCGATACTTCGATACTCGATACCTTCAACATTTCCAGTTTCAATAAATAGGTACATTAAAAAATTAAAATTTGAGAGAACTGTGTAATACCAACTAAATTAATTAAGTCTGCACATTTAATGAGACAAAATTTAATATCATTAGTAGCCTATAATTATTTTTAAACTCTACATTAAAACTAAAATTAGTTTTTAAACAGTCCACTTACAAGTTTTTGTTAAAAAATACTAGCATTCTCACTTAATTGCAGAATTACAAAAGTAACAAAAAAGTATGGAGCGAGTTTTCTGAAGTATCGTTCGATGCCGATACCATGCAAGTATCGAGAGTATCGAGGTATCGAAAGTATCGAGGACCCATCCCTACTATTATTGCATACACCTATGGGCAACCCTTAATTCAGAAAACTGACTTTTTTCTTAGTCTTAATTTAGTAATTAAATAAATTCAGTACTTCAAGTAGAATCTGATGTTGGGCGCGGCAATAATGATTTTGCAATAATAAGCATATACGTTTTGTTTCCATACAAACCATCCCGAACAAGATTTCGACATCACGCACAATTTTAACTGCATATAAAAATAGCACTTTATATTCTCGCATTCTTAGTTAGAAGCACACGATTAGTACGAAGTGTAAGCGCAAACTATGGGATAAAAAACTGCAGGTAATCAACATTTCCTGACCTATGACTTTCACATTTGTTTGCTGCATGAAGATATCCAGTCATTACTATTTACAGTCATTATGCTAGTAAATTTAAGAGGAAAAGCAACTGCTCCTTGTAAATCCTATATAATTTACTTTAACATATGCTTCAGTATCCATACGCCCCACCTAATATTAAATAACTATTAATAAATAGTTATTAAATAACTATAGTTATTAAATAACTATAAATATGCTGCATTTGTTAGGTAAGTTTTCCAAAAAGCCGAAAGTTCGGCTGAGATCTTATGTACTTGAGATTCTTAGTTTATTTGAGTCTTTACATCAAGTAAAAATACTAAACTTTATGTTTCCGGTAATATCGATCTGCCCCAGCGGCTTAATAGATAAGTTTTCATAATTTGCCCATATACATCGACTACAAAATTTATAATTTGAAAGCTTTCTTATGCTTATTGTTCTAGTACCGCTTCTATAATTATAGAAGAATATATTTCCACCATCCAATGGTAAAATTGGCAGCAAATTAATTGCAGCTAAATACTATTGTAATATGAAAAGGAAATAAGCGCAGGGAATGTTCAAAATAATTTGTCAAACAGCATTTTTAGTTCATTTCAATTTTCAATCTGCCAGGAAAGAAAGTACCAAGCTGAAAAAGAGATAAGGAGAACCATTGAAGAATGTAAACAAAAGTACGTATCGTGCATTATCAATTTGTAACAATTCACCCTTAGGCCTACTACGATGGTAATGGTCGTACTGCAAGGTTGCTGACTACATTCATTTTACACCTCTTAGCTCACATCATGCTTAGAACTACGTTAGAGCAGAATATAAAATAACGAATTCAGATAAACTTTTTCTGCAAACATTGATGCAACGATTGTCCCTGCATCTATTCATGTAGGTGCAAGAGCGCTTATTCCTGTACCTGCTGTATCGACCACCTAGTTGCAAAGATACCGGGAAGAAAACTAAGGTTTTGTTTTCTGTTATTCCAGTGTGCAGCACATAGCTCGTATGAAAGGTTTCAACATGCTGCTCCGGATGAAGAAGAAGACGTAGAATGTGGTGGAGATAAGAGAATATCAAAGGGACTAGTAGTTGTTATCTACGAACCCAGAGAAAATCTTGTGTTTTATCCGCCCAAACTCACGGAAACAGACAAACTTTATATTGATATCACCGAAAGTCGCCTGATATATCCTCTAAAACTTTCTGGACCGTGTCCTTATGATGTAGAAGAAAGAGAGGGCAGAAAGGAGTTCATACGAGTAGCAGCTGGAGTGGGCAGTAAAGAATTCCAAAGGATAGACATGCAGAGAATATATTTAGAAGATTTTGGACATGCAGAATCATCGGCGGAAGGAGCAGCGCTTGGTGTTTGGGTATATCAGGAACTGAAGACTCCGAGAAGAAAATACAAATGCCACACATCGAACTTTGGAAAAGTTGCGCCTATACAGAATGGCACATTGGTTTAGAAAAGGCAGCAGCTCAGAATATCGCACGACAGTTCACAGATACGCGAATTTAATGACACCTACATATTTCGGACAGAATGCTGTGTAAGTACTGTGTAAATTCGGCATCAACGTAAAAATGAAAGTTTGAAGTTGGGCTGAAATTCAGAATTCCTGAGCATTACAAAGGGTTCATACGAGCCTCCAAAATTCCTGGAGATCAGTTGTTATGGAGCGTCGTACGACGAAAGACCTATTGTAATTATAGGCAATCGACAGCGGCGATGTCTGTCTGAAAAAGCCATAGGCCTACGACATGGAAAATATGATGGGAGACATGGCCGGAGCATCGTGTGTTGTGGCTACAACTAGAGCAATCGCACATCTTCAGTTACCAATTAACATCGGAGGACTCATCCCGCTATGTGAAAACATGCCTGGATGTCTGGCGTGCAAACCTGAGGATATCTTCACAGCTATGAACGGCAAGAACATCTTGATCCGGAATATTGATTGCGCAGGAAGACTAATCTTTTCAGACACTCTGTGTTTCTCACAGAACTTCTGCCCGCGGTTTACAGTGGATATTGGGATCCTGACTAACGACGTGAGACGAGGGATGGGTGCAGCTGCCACCGGAGTCTGGACCAACTCAGGTGGAGTTCATACAGATGACAGGATGTGGGGATTTCCTCTGTGGGACTCCTACACCAACCAAGCCAGCAAGTTCAGGTCTGTGGACATCAAGAACGTGGGCATGGGTCCAGGAGGAGGAGCCAACAAGGCGACAGCCTTCCTTCGCCAGTTCGTTTCTTGTGGTGAATGGATGCACCTAGACATCTTCGGTGTAATGTACTCTAATGGTATTAATGAACCGTATCTGAGACGGGCTGTGGTATTGTTAATAACGTTTTGGACATCCTGTCGTGTCCTTCGAAGAGTGACTCACACTAAAACGAAGTGCCTGTGATGAAGTGTCAACCGTCGCAGCTGTTATGAAGTCAGTGGGTGCATTCCTGAAGGTTTTAATCGAGTTTCCCGCCAGATATCACTGGTCTTCCTTGCTTATGTTAACAGGATGCTTAATAAGTTCTAGGGAATCTTCTACAGTGAGTCCCACGCAAGAGTTGGCCTATGACGCACGTTTCTGCGTCGCGGCGGGCACAGTTCCAACTCCCGAGCGTTCGGGTGAAATATCTACGCAAATAAAGCCGCGATCGGTGTAATGATTCAGGTTCTCACAGTTACAGTTAGAATTACAATGGAAATGTCTCTTGTGATGAGGTACGTGGTTATTTCCATTGTAATTCCAACTGTAACTGTGAGAACGTGAACCATTACACCGATCGCGGCTTTATTTGCGTAGATATTTAACTCGATCGCTCGGGAGATGGAGCTGTGCCCGCTGTGACACAGAAACCCGCGTCATTGGCCAGCTCTTGCGTGGGACTCACTGCATCTTCTTGTTTCAGCAGTGTTATGTCATCAAAATGTATTTCGTGGTCCGCTTCGTCAGAATGAGATGCTATGGCGGAGTTGTCAGTGTTGTTTTATTTCTGATGAGTTCTTTTGTTCTAGCATCCAGAGAGGGTCCCGTTTGTCCTATGTATACTTTTTCACACATACATGGAATTGAGTAGACCCCCGCTTTATCTAAAATGTTGATTTAATATTTCTCTTTCTTCATAAAATTCCTTTCAATTTGTTAGCAGGAGTAAAAATCGTGTCAATGTCATGTTTCTTTAAAATTTTAATAACCTGGTACGTGACTTTTCCGATGTAGTGAAGATAGGCCTTGGACTTGGGCGGCAACTTTTCAGTAGGACTTGTTAGGCCTATTTGGTTCCAGATAATCTGTGTTCCACATTCTTGAAACTTCTTCGTATTTCTCGTGATGGATAACCATTATACTGAAAGGCATTCGATAATCATAATTACTTGAGTTCCTGTCGAATGTTTTCACTGTCACAAGGTTCAGCAGCCCTCGAGACGAGGGTGTTTAACATTCCTCTCTTAACTGATGGTGGATGATGCAAAGACCAGCTCGACTAACACAGAATAGATATCTGAACTGGTCTTCACATCATCCACCATCAGTTAAGAGAGTGATATTAAACACCCTCATCTCGAGGGCTGTTGAAACCTGTGACAGTGAAACCATTCCACAGGAACTCAAGTCATTATCAAATACCCTTCACTGAAATGGTTATCCAACACGAGAAATACGAAAAATTTTCAAGAAACTGGAACACAGATTATCTAGAAACCAAATAGGCCTAACAAATAGGCCTATTACTGAAAAGTTGCCGCCCAAGTCCAAGGCCTATCTTCACTACATCGGTCGAGTCACGGATCAGGTTATTTTATTTTATTTTATTTATTTATTTATTTATTTATTATTATTTATTTATTTTTATTTTTATTTCTTTTATTTTTTATTTTATTTTTATTTTGTTTATTTTTATTTTGTTTATTTTTATTTTATTTTTTCGTAAGATTTGAAAGAAACATGGCATTGACACGATTTTTACTCCTGCTAACAAATTGGAAGGCATTTTAAAAAGAGAGAGAAATATGAAATCAACATTTAAGATAAAGCGGATGTCTACTCAGTTCCATGTATGTGTGAAAAAGTATACATAGGACAAACGGGACCCTGTCTGGATGCTAGAAGAAAAGAACTCATCAGACATCAGAAACAAAACAACACTGACAACTTCGCCATAGCATCTCATTCTGACGAAGCGGGCCACGAAATACGTTTTGATGACATAACACTGCTGAAACAAGAAAATGCAGTGAGACCCACGCAAGAGCTGGCCAATGACGCGGGTTTCTGTGTCACGGCGGGCACAGCTCCACATCTCGAGCGATCGGGTTAAACATCTACGCAAATAAAGCCGCGATTGGTGTAATGGTTCAGGTTCTCACAGTTACAGTTGGAATTACAATGGAAATAACCACGTACCTCATCACAAGAGATATTTCCATTGTAATTCCAACTGTAACTGTGAGAACCTGAATCATTACACCGATCGCGGCTTTATTTGCGTAGAAATTTCACCCGAACGCTCGGGAGTTGGAGCTGTGCCTGCCGCGACGTATAAACGTGCGTCTTTGGCCAACTCTTGCGTGTGACTAGTTACAGAAGCCATAGAAATTATTAAGCATCCTGTTAACATAAACAGGGAACTTCAGTGATATCTGGCGGGAAACACTATTAAAACCTTTAAGAATGCACCCACTGCCTTCATAACAGCTGCGACGGTTGACACTTCATCGCAGGCACTTTGTTTTAGTATGAGTCACTCTCCGAAGAACTACGTGACAGGATGTGATCCTAACGTTATATATTAACAATACGATGCGTCCTAACCCGGATAGTCAAAACAACCAGTTTATTTTGTCCATGAAGGTTGATGTAAGTTATATTCGTGCTCGAGTTTAAATCAATAATAAACTTTTGGCAATATTGGGTTCATCGTATTTTTTGTTTTATTTTAGTCAGCCGATATTTGGAAAAACTTACATTCTGTGTTTGGAAATATTGTCTAAAGCTATGTCACAGATTTGTCTTAAATTTGTGTACAAGATTGTATAACTCAATAAAATGTGAAGCCGAATTTTTTGTTAAGAATGTGTTAAACATAGGCATAAGAGGTTTATTTAAAGAACAACGCAAGCAGCTGTTATCGAGTTATTTTCATTCAAGGTAAATTTTAATATCGAAATGGCAAGGGGACGTGGGTGTCTTCTTAACATTTTGTAAAACATTAGAATAAAGCAAGATGTCTTAAACATTTTAAAACAAAGAAAATCACGGTAGCCTAGTAGAATTTATTCCCAAACTGCTTCTTGAACCCCCTCCTTCAGAGATCGGTAGTGTAACTCCAGGGCAGAGATTTTTATGAAATCTCAAGGTGTGAAATATGTACCGTATTTTACGGACTATAAGACGCTCCGGACCATAAGACGCACTTTGATTTTAGGATGGAAATTTAAAGGAAAAGAAATTTAATGAGATTCTAAACGACAAATTTTAAAGGAAATAATATACTTCATTGTATAAACAAATTATAACCTTGTACAATGGAATCATTGTAAGTCACTAACTTTAAACCTGCGTTGTACGAAAATCTCTTTTGTACAGGTGGCATCGCGTGAATTTTAATTACCGAACTGATATCTCATGAAATACTGAAAATATTTTTACACCCTCTAACCCTCAATTCACCATACAGTAAGGCTGTTTAGAGGTCATTGGTGTCATTAAACCACCCGACGGAGACAACTCGTTTCGTATAAATGTACTCAACATTCCTTTCCTTTCTGTAACTATCTTATCGTTTATATCACCTTGTTTATAACTATGATATTCTGGCAATATTTACCATATTTTAAATTTTTTTGTGTACTTCGGGCCATTAGACGCACCCAACTTTCAAGGCTCGTTTTCAAGTTAAAAAAGTGCGCCTTATGGTCCTTAAAATAGGTACATACTTCTGTAAGATAAATAAACCGAATACGTTTTAAAATATGTAGTATCATGAACACAGCCTAATTTTAATATTATGTTACATTGAATTTATTTTCTGTGTTTTAATATGCGTTGTTTGATATTAATGCTTAAGAGAAGCACTGCAAGCTACATGTCTTGCAGCCTGCCATCTATCGGAAAAGAAAAGAACTACAACACCTTATGACGATAACAAAACACCTATTAGGCAAGAATACTTCAACTAGTATAATACCTTTACAACACTCACAAGGTCATATGGTATACGATTCGAAAGGGAAAGCTAAAATTCTTTCAGTCTCATTCCAAAATCGTTTCAAACCTCATATGTATCCATCAGGTCCTATTTTCAGCGAAGAAGTTTTACGAACTGTAAATAAACTGTTTAAACAACCTGCTGCAAAAGCAATGCCATTTGTCTCCCCAAACAAAGTTAAAAACATCATAGATAAACTACCATTGCAGAAGGCACTAGGTCCAGACGGAATTAAACCCATAGCTCTAAAGAAATTACCTAGACGTGCTATTGTTCATTTAACAAAAATTTATAACTCACATTTTAAGCTACCATATTTTTCTGAAGTGTGGAAACGTGCCATTATCACGCCAATTTTCAAGCCAGGAGTGTGATCCCTATACAGGCCATGGAGGCTCAGAGGGTTCCAGGAGGATGAGGCTCCCAGATTTTAGACATTCGGCACAGGGTGGTTAGATTGTCAGCCTTATGCACTGGCCTTTCCCCCCCCCCCCCGATTGCTCCTGGTTCTCATTTCTTTTGGAGGCTGAGTCAACCCAAGGGCCATTGTGCCACCAATTTAAAAACTTCAATGACCTCATCGGGGATCGAACCCGCGACCTTCCGGTTTGTAGCGCAGCGCCAAGCCAGGAGAGAATCCTGTAAATCCACAAAATTACAGACCAATGTGGTCTATCTGTGCAAAATTTTTGAAAGCCTGTTTTATGCGTACGACGAATGGACCCCTAGAGACAGCTGAAAGTGACATAGTGACTATTTATGTACTAGGTATCATCACAAAGTTTAGGCACTTTCATCGGTATGAAGCCTAAGACATGAAAACGAAAGTGATAATCCTTTAGACTAATGCAACTTAAGTGATTTTTTTTAGATCATATAGATTTGTTGGATTCACTGAATGCATAGTTGTTATTCAATGTATGTTTCCTTTTTCTTTTTGAAAATGTCATTCTTGGTATTCATACAGTTGGAAACCAGCGGTGTGAGAATTATGTCATATGAATCTATTAGAACAAGAGATGGCAGCTATTGTAAGTGAAGTTAATATAAATAAGACTAGATTTTTTCGTCCTTTAGAATCTTCCAGACATGCAAATTGTATAGTAAAGTTGTACTAAAGTAATATTTAACTCAGGGGAATTTCTCCTCCTCCCCCTTAACCCTAGAAACCTAAGATAAATCTCACTGACTCAGTGTGTAATTTTTTTAATATTATTTATGAGTAATATTTTTCATGAGATTTCATCATTCCGCTCTTCTTCTAACATGCTGTATTGTAATGATTCATAATAAAACAGGCCATTTTATATATTTTTACTCGCTTCGCTCATTGGGGGCTCCGCTGAGGTTCTCGGGAAAGGTTTTTTAAAAGATCTATGGGAGATAGAGTGCGTATATTTAGTCTGCTGTATTGGCTAATACCTTTTTTGCCACATTAAACCTGAAAAAATAAATGTGGGAGGACTTTGTGATTTTTCGGAATTTTCCTGTCGGTTGCAAGCCAATTGGTATCAGTTTGCCAAGTCTAAGTTTTCTAGATCAACAGGAAGTGTACGTACATTTATAGTGTCTTTTATGGAGTAAATTTCAACTGATATTAATTTAAATGGACATGATGCAAGATGAAAAAGCGACTAAGACTCATGGTATGTAAATATTCAATTCGACATTTACTATTAAGACCAGGGAAATCATAGAATCAAGGGGTGCTCATTTGCCATGCGCAGTTACCTAATATCGTTCGGCGCGCATGATGACGTCGCCCGCGAGGGAAATGGTGTAAACATTAACCGTAGCACGTGCATTTCATAGTGTTTCCGTGTGAAGTTTTATGTATTATTAGTTTCTTTTATAGCATTATTCGCCAGTCGGTTTCCTTACTATTTGATATGGTCCTTAAATATTTAAAGTTCATATCTTGTGCTATGGCTGCGTGATAATCAGGGCCCGGATTCTGATGACTTAAAATTGTTTGAAAAATTACCTATAAAATGACTCTATATTTTAAGGAAAATGATTTAATAACTGTAAACCTAAAAACTGATATTTTATTTATAAAAATTATTATTGTACACACAAAGTTGTACATAATTGTAAAAACTGTAAACGCAGAAAGGATGTTGTAGGTCTAAAAACTTTATTCTTTGTTCTTGATTGGAGCATTTGAGTAGAAACGTAAGAAAATAGTTTTTAAAATAGATCCTACAAAAAATTTTGCATTATACTAACCAAGTAATTTATTTAAATATTACCCTATGGGAAAATAAGACGACAAAAAAGTTAATAAACTCAATGTAAATGCATGAAAATGACTAAATAATGTATGAAATGACATGAAAATGACTAAATAATGACCTAAAATTGAAATAAATGCCCTAAAACGCATAAAATAACAAAAAATTACCTAATAAAAATGCATTTCTATAATCTAGAGGCCATGATTAGGATTTATCTACAAGTTTAAAATGTCTATGCAGCTTCAATAAAAATATGACATGTCATTAGAATCCGGGCCCTGGTGATAATCATAACCACATAGAAGTTTCCAAGTATGATTTAGTGTTTTAGGTTATTAATGAATTATGATATTTTAGCTTTCTTGTGAACATTCTTTGCTCAAATAGAGTTTTTCGTTATGGGCAGGTAATAAGTTTTGTCAAATGCATAATTTACGTAGACAAACAAAATTTATTGACTAACGTGTAAACCCAGTCAAAATATCCACACTCCGCCATTGACTATTATTGTTATTATTATTTTTATTATTATTTCACGTTAGAAGCATTGTATATAAAGATCGGCCTTGATGCTTTCCGTTCTAGATACATGTTAGTTTATAAAAAAAATGTATTAAGTAAAATTTGTTTTCTAATTTACTTTTTTCTGTGCTAGCTTTTAACTCGTATATGCGAGAAAGTTTGTGCAACATATTTTGCACCATTTGTATATTTTTAGTAAATGTTGTATATTTTCCTGACCCACTTACAGGATAGATAAAATCGTAAAATTTGGAAAAAATATTGGCACATACAACAGCCATAAGTGTAAAACAATTGGTTTAAGTATGGGAAAACTGGCCAGATAACCGTAAGATCTTTCATATCTACGACAGTCTACTCAACCACTTATTAACATTGATGTATACTCACTTCCAGTTGAGCTAGAATCTTGAAATTTGACAAACTTATAGCTTTTAGCCTATAACCGATGGAAAAAAATTCCAGGAAGTTAATTTTTTTTATCTTTTCCCCTCCAAAATAAACTTTGAAATTTTAAAACAGTAGAACAGCATGTTTTTTTCTAGTAAAGGTAGGCATATTAGTTTGTTTTGATTGCAATAGAGTTTAAAAGTAATTTTGAATTAATAGTACCTATAGCTATAGCTATTATGAGATATATATATATATTAGGTTTGATTTATCACCTTTACTTTTGGTTTGACCGTCACATCATCACTCTAAATCATGTATACAGTGTAGGTCTTTACTACATTAAAATTCCCGCCCATATTCAGAATCTTGAGCCTCCTTAATAGTCCAGTCAATAAAGGTCGTAAAACACCAAATAGAAAAAAAAATCGTGTAGCTTTGAAATTTTGCAGAGTTGTCGGAGGGAGTGTCCTGAACAACATACTTGTGAGTCCCCGAAGGTGGGGGATGAGCGGGGGGCCGGCAGAAGGTCCCGTTTTTAGGTTTTTCGCTTATATCTAAACAATGGTACATCGTAGAGAAAATTTTGCTATATACAAAAATCAATCTGATAAAATTTCCTACAAGTTTCATCCTGAACATTTCTTTCTATTCCCAATAGTTTTCGAGCTATCTGCCAGCGAAAATAACAAATTTTCGAAAAAAGCTCTTTCGCCTTACGCTTTTCGACACACTTTGCCTTATAGCGCCTCAGTCCTTAGATATACAGCAATGTATATACAGTAATGTATATACTCATGAAAGAAGTTGTAGGGAAATAAATTTACTTTAAAATGGGTGTCATTTGTTATTTTGTTTTTAAATTTTCAAAAGTTATAACAATTTAAAATTTCGGTCAAATTTCGAGATTTCTAAAGAAAACTATAGGTCGCACTTTCTCTATATTTAGGGTTTACATCTTTGTATATAAGCTGTATATTGTGTACTTACATCGTGGAACTTACACAACCACTGAAGTTGAATTTATTAAAAATCCGATCACGTTACAAGCACAGTACATGTAATGGAAAATACATTATATTCCATGCAAAAAAGAAAAAAAATAGGCACAAAAAATTATGTAGTTTTGAAATTTGGCAGAGATGTGGGGGAAAGTGTCCTAAACAACATGGATAGGGGGTGAGCGGGGGGTGGGAGGCACTTTTAAATATTTCCCCCAGTTTTCCCTAAATACGCAAAAAAAAGCTATGGTTTCTAGCAAAAAACAGTTTATGCGCAATATTAAACTACATAAAAGTTCTTATAAAATGGATCTGAATTATATTTCTTAGAATTAATAGTTCAGGAAATAGAAGGATATGAAGCAAACCAGTTCTTAGAATAATATTCGTAATAAAGGTAAACATCACACATAAAAGTAATTATTATGATTATTGTTATAAAGCTTATAAAAATCACATGGTATGAGTGCACGTTAAAATAAATATAAATCAGGCCTATTAACAGTTATATTTTTCGTTTAAAATATAATTTGGAAAAATTGTAATATTTAGAAATTATAAAACCTAGTAGGCCTACATAGTAGGGCCTACTTTAAATAAATGTTTAGTTGTCTATTTTTTTCAGTCTCCAATACTGGAATCCTAGTCTATCGTATAAGTTAGGGTTATATTTTTCTATCAACCGAACACTCAGTATTTATACACATATAGCCTACAACATTGATTAAAGAGTGCCTAAACAACTTATTTTGCTTGGACGTCATCAATTTTAAGCTCATCTTCTTCCAATGGTATACTGTTTGTGGATGAGCATTTGATACCAGCTTTTCGGCATCCGTATCTTCCACCACACCGAGTTGCACAGTAACAAAATATGATGTGCAAATATTCCCAGGAGCCACATAGACAAGTCAACATTTATTTAAAGTAATAGGTGGGCCTACTATTCTTACAATTTCTAAATATATCTAATTCCTTACCATCTTTCAAAATACCGATTATTTTTTTAACGAAACATAGAACGGCTAAGCATTGCAATAATAATAATAATAATAATAATAATAATAATAATAATAATAATAATAATAATAATAACAATGGTAATGAGTTTTATATGTAACATTAACCATTAGTAAGTATATTTTCCTAAGAACTAGTTTGCCTTTGGCATCATGCTAATTTAATTATCGTCTGCTTTCTTTTTTGTTAAAAAATATAATACATAGGTGTATGTAAAACAGAATTTCGATAACTGTCATACTTCATATCCTTCTATTTCCTGAACTATTAATTCTACAGAAATATCAGTCAGATCAATTTTATAAGAACTTTATGTAGTTTAATTTTGTGCATTAACTGTTTTTTGGTAGAACCCATAGTTTTTTTGTGTATTTAGAGAAAACTGAGAGAAACGACATTTAAAAGTACCCCCATCCCCCACCCCCGCTCACCCTCTATCCATGGGGACTTTTACTATGTTGTTTAGGACACTTTCCCCCACATCTCTGCCAAATTTCAAAACTATATGATTTTTTGTGAGCCTATTTTTCCTTTCTTGCCTGGAATCTAATGTATTTTCCATTACATGTACTGTGCTTGTACCGTGATCGGATTTTAAATAAATTCAACTTTAATTGTTGTGTGATATTTCTTCACTTGTTTCATGATGTAAATACACAATATACAGCTTATATTCAAAGATATAACCCCTAAATATAGAGACAGTGGGATGTACGGTTTTCTTTCGAAATCTCGAAATTTGACCGAAACTTTAAATTGTTATAACGTTTGAACATTTCAAGACAAAATAACAAATGACAACTCATTTTAAAGTGAATTTATTTCCCTACAACTTCTTTCATGAGAATATTGCTGTATACCTAAGGACTGAAGCGCTAGAAGGCAAAGTGTGTCGAAAAGCGTGAGGCGAAAGAGCTTTTTTCGAAAATTTATTTTCGCTGGCGAATAACTCGAAAACTATTGGGAATAGAAAGAAATGTTTAGGATAAAAATTATAGGAAATTTCATCAGCTTGAATTTTGTATATAGCAAACCTTTCTCTACGATGCACCATTGTTTAGATATAAGCGAAAAACACAAAAACGGGACTAGGACACTCCCTCCGACTACTACACGATTTTTTGTTCTATTTTTCGTTCGTTACCTGGACTATAATGTTTCAGCTTATTTCTTACGTAGAGGTTACTGTTTTTATAGAGGCAAATGACAAAAATAAGACACAAAAATTGTCCTTGTAATATGTTTAATATCGTCACAAATCTACGTACTGACTATGCAACTGCTATGTAATAGCAGCCATATGCTCCATCGTTCCCTCGTGGATGACGTCACACGCTGATGAAGCAGTCCGCCGCGAGAAATGGCGCTACCTTAGTAGCTTTATATACCTTGCATAGAATAACGCAAGACCAGACCAGACCAAATAAGCTAACTGAGATCAGAGCATTGCGGGCGAAGCCCGCAATGCGATGATCTCGGCTCCGATTCCATACCTGCATACGAAATGCATTGCTGGAAATGAAAACGGGTTCCTATCCTAACGCAAGTGAAATTGGTTATAATATGTTGTAAAGAATGCGGAACTTCATCTTCGAGTTATAATTAAAGAATATAAATTATGAAATTTCTTTAACAGATAGAAGAAAATTTTGTTAGTTCTGGACAAAAATATGTTAATTGGATTTAATTATTATGAACCTGAGACTTCAAAACGCAAGTCCAAGACGTTACTATCTCGACCACCCCGTTAGGTTTACGGAAATAATTATTTCTAAACTTTCAGAGATATTATACGTGAACACTGTTTGATAATACAGTTGCCATGGAAACCGAGCCCTTTTCCGGGGGTTTTTAGGGCTAAAAATAAAAAAAAATTACCTTTTTTGGAATTTTTCTGTGGTTTACAGCTTAAAAGCTATATGTGTACCAAATTTCATGTTTCTAGCTTATCTGGAAGTGGACTAACATTAATGTTAGTGCCCCGAGCCGAGCCCTTTTTCGGGAGTTTTTAGGGCTAAAAATTTTTAAAATAAACTTGTTGGAATTTTCCTATGGTTTACAGCTTAAACTCTATATGTGTACCAAATTTCAAGTTTCTAGCTCATCTGGAAGTGGGCAAACATTAATGTCGGTGAGCCGAGCCGAGCCGAGCCTTTTTTCGGAGGTTTTTTGGGCTAAAAATTGGAAAAAATTAACTTTTTGGAATTTTTCTGTGGTTTACTGCGTATAAGCTACATGTGTACAAAATTACAAGTGTTTAGCTCAGCTGGAAGTGGGCAAACATTAATGTCGGTGAGCCGAGCCCTTTTAAGGGGTTTTTAAGGGCTAATAATAAAAAAAAATAACTTTTTGGAATTTTTCTATGATTTACAGCCTAAGAGCTATGAGTGTACCAAATTTCAAGTTTCTAGCTCATCTGGAAGTGGACAAACATTAATGTCGGTGTGCCGAGTCGAGCGCTTTTTCGGAGGGTTTTTAGGGCTAAAAAATAAAAAAAACTTCAGTTTTAGGAATTTTTCTGTGGTTTAAAGCTTAAAAGCTATATGTGTACCAAATTTCAATTTTCTAACCCATCTGGAAGTAGGCAAACATTAATGTCAGTGAGTGAGTGAGTCAGTCAGTCATCCTTGTGGCTTTATATTACAGGGATATGTACGTAAAGTGCTTTAGATGGTTCCTGTTGCAATAACATCCAAGATGAGTCTGTTAAACTCATTGGTGACTTCCTTTCTTCTGATGCTTTTAATTTTTTTGTTTGCTGCGCTGATCTGTAAGTGTGATCTGAAATTTTAAATCCCATTGTTGTGATCAACCGACCAAGAATGGGAAATATATCAAGAGGAAAGAATTAAACAAATGAGTTTTAGAGGCTCTCCTTGGCTGTTAGTTCAACAGCATTTTAGATGGTTCTAGAACCCAGCAATATTTAATAAAGACTATAGACACAATTTTTAATTATTGACTATAATAACCAATGTTTAATACCGAATTGATTATCTTAAACATGTTAAGGCTACTGGTGTTATTGAATAAATTAAACATGTTAGTGAGATTCTTGCATTTTAGAACAGACAGTACAAAGTTTTACTAATTTTGTAAATAATAAAAATTGTTATGACACTGAGCTCATTGGTTAACATATGGTGATTCAACACATTTATATACATTAACCCATATTGCGCTAAAATTTATTATATGTATCTTTAATCTAACTATACAGTGTTGTTTTTAAAACAGTAGTCTAATTTTAATAAACATATAAGTTTATTAATTAATTTGCTTGCTTTCTTTCTTCTTTCTTTCTTTCTTTTAGTTTTACCTCTCCCTTTTAGGATTTTAGCGACCCAAGCCGCCCGGGCCTTACAGGGCCGCGACCGGTCGGGAGGGGGATTATCTATGGATCACATACATACGTTTTTCAACAGACAAGAACATGGAGGGCCTCCACGGATGAGTGATGATCTCAATGCCGGGGCCACCTCCGATACAACACGAACACATAGGACGAGACACACCATTCACACACACACTCACTCCAAACAAGGCGAGGATGTGATGAAGATGATAATGACGGTCAGATGATATCTGGGGACCACAAGGGCCTAAAGTTACCTGACATTTGTCTCACAGGTGAGGAAAAACCCCAGAAAAAAAACACACCTAGGTAACTTGTCCCGACCAGGACTTAACAGACGTGATTATTTATATTGTATTCCTGAATACTTTTTCCTCCAGCTTCCAGCTATGATTGAACAAAACATAGTGATATATTAGGCGGAACTTCTTAAGATTATTGATTGTCTTATACCACTTGAAATTTTAAATTAGTCAATTGCAGCACTACTTATTTATTCCAATCTTATTGTATTCTTAACGATAATAAAGCAAATTTTCAATTATTGTGTCACATTAATAATAGCCAAAATAAGTTAAGAGTGGTAGTGACTCTAAGAAACACATCTAGAAACAGAATTGCTTGGGTGGTGAAAGGTTAACCATCCAAGGAACCAATCGCATCTTTCGCTTTCCTGGATACTGCATTAACGTGTATTTTTACATTACGAATTCCTTCACCAAACTCTACACACGTCATCCTGGAATACAAATTATTACCATAATAGCAGTGACTTGACAGTCATGATTGAATGATTGAAACCATGTCCACAGTGGTATGACTTGTTGTTCACGAATGAGTGATATTCACCAAACAATGGCAGGCTGGTGAACCATGTTTCATGTATCATGGTGTAGATAGGAATGAAAAGCGAGTTTGTGGCGAAAATTTATCATGTTACAATCATTTCAGTTCAGTGTACTTAAACTTTAGTTAATTTTGTATTATCTCTATTTAGTTCAGATTATTATAACTTATTAATCTGTTGTTCTTGAATATAAATTAAGATGTATTTTGGTATTTACTATCCAAATTAATTACATCTTTTGGGTCTATTTATTTGTTAATACTCAATTATTTTATTAATAGGCATTATTATTGATTATATTTATTTTTACAGTTACACCCGTTCTCAACAGAAGAAAAATAAAATTATTGCATTTCATATATTATTTGGAATATGAAGAGACTCATTTTAAATCTAATGTCTAATTATTTTTCAGTAACAAGTTAACTTTTTAACTGCTGTAGCCGAAATAAAATAATTCCTGTGGGACAAAATTCCGGCACATCGCTGACAGTCGCAGGCTGCATATCTCCGTCGTGAAATAACTATAAAACCAACCACATTATGCTGTGCTAAAATTAAGCATTGGTTGAAAAATAATGAAATTTTAATATTATTGGTCATGGATCTTATAAGTTAAACATTTAATGCGCATTAATATTGACACTCAACTACTGAAGGAATAGTGAAAAATTCATCTTTTTTATTTATTTAATTTAACATCTTAGTTTGCTTGGTTGATTCTCCGAAAGTTAAACTGTACATCCGAATCCTTTAAATATTGAATGGTTACACCTGCTTTGAAGATCACAATAGTTATTCTGGACTTCAATTAAATCTTCCTACAGTGAAGCCAGGTTTTGAAAAGTACGAGGGTGAGTCCGAAAATAAGTTTCCCCTGGCGACTGTGTACAGATGTGTGGATGAAAGACAAAAAAATACAATGAGACATTAAAGATAAGACTACCTTTATTTTTTCACATAATTACTACGAACATTGAAACATTTGTCATACCGCTTTATAAGCTTCAAAAATCCCTCCATGAAAAAATCAGGGCTCTGCGCTCCCAACCAAGAGTTGCAACATGGCTTTACGTTGCCGACGCCGAGTGTGGTCTCGCATTGCCATCCTGTAACAGAACGCCAGATTGAAGAAGGCCAGGCCGCTTTTTCCGAATCGCCTCCTTCAATTTCGACAGGTTGTGACAGTACCGCGTAGCAGTGATGGTTCCATCCTCCAAAAAATCCAGCAACAAAACCCCCTGGGCGTCTCAGAACACTGTAGGAGCACTTTCCCTGCAGAGGGCGTTGTTTTGAATCTTCCGACAGGTCTCAGAACACTCTGAGGATCGCTTTTCCTGCAGAGGGCGTTGTTTTGAACTTCCGGACAGGTGATGACGGATGTTTCCTCTCCATAGATGCGGCCTTCGATTCGGTCGTGAAATGGTGGACCCACGTTTCATCCCCTATCACAATCCAAAACAGAAAGTAATTGCATCACGATGGTGTACGGGTGTCTTTCGCGTTCAACCGATCTCTTGTTTCCCCCATTGCTGTTCAATTTCCTGGGGAAAAATAGAAGGGGAAACTTATTTTCGGACTCCCTCTCTTATTAGAACTTTAGCATGTCTGATAAATGTTATAAACGTTTATTTCAAAGAGAAGCAATAGAGACACATGCTACTATTTTTTTAATTGTGGCAATTAGAAGCAGAAACAGTGGTAATTTGTAAGTTGAAAAAAAATGACGATTTGGGTTCTTTTGAATATCTCACTTTTCGTATGAATTATAGCCCTGTGTAATTGGGAGTAAGTTAATAAATCATTTCTCTTGCCCGGGATTCTGCATTAGAATTAGTACGGTGGTTTGAATTATTGTCCAGCAGAACCGCTCAAATAGGTTTCCTCTTTTTAGCCGCAACTTTCTATCAACATTCAGCCATTCATCTCCATCCAGAACTGATGATTGAATACGCCCTTCACGCGTTTTAACGGCTCGCTTCCCTTACGTGTGCACTTACCTCTCCAAATTCCCATTTCTGCTGTCAGTGTGATAACGTGATGTTTAAACACTGCTTACGCTGTAGCTGGCTGCGTTTCTATGACTATGTGATTCATGAATACAAATATTTGATACTAATCATGAAAGCGTTAACATTCTCTGAAGTTAATACCGCTGCTTAGTAATTCGATGTTCACTTCTTATTAGAATAACAAGTTAAAAAACATGTTTGCCAAAAATTTACAATAGCGTACGTGCTTATGAAATCGGCCGCGGTGGTCTAGAGGTAGCGTGCCCACCTCTGGATCCGAAGGTCACGGGATCAAAGCCGGCCGCGGTCGATGGATTTTTCAGGACGTAAAAATCCTGGGCACGGACTTTAAGCTGATCCGTGTCGTAGATTTACGGTACGTAAAAGAAGTCCAAGCCTAAATTAGAGCCTCTGGAAAAAATGTATAGGCCCTTTCACGTCCAAGTAATACCTTAGTTTCCGGAGGGGTTTGAGAGGCGATGGGCATACAACCTGTTCCTCTGCCCTCTCTTGGAAAATAAGCTTAACAAAATTCACATAGGTAACAGAACCCTAAACTTGGAGGCCCTTCGCTCCAACATAGGGGAAATAGGAAACCAGATACGTGTTTATAAACAATACATGTACAGTATATTCTATAAGAGTGTACATGGTGTTAGGGGTAATACATTTTCCTATAAGCCTAATCCGGGCCAAATAATAGAAAAATGCATAACTTTTCCTTGTACATTTCAATTGAACAAAATAGAATGCTATAGATGCATTAGTTTAGATAAAATTGCATTCACTCTTGCTAGAGAGCATGTCTATTGTGAGAACGCGTTGTTGAGTAGGGACGCGAAAAGCAAATCGCACTAATATCCAAATATTTAAACTTATTCCTCTAACACCCAGTATTTATGAACACAATGACGAAACAGTTTAACAGTGTACAGGCTTTTCATGAAGAGTATAATTTTTTAAACCTCTTGTTTTTTTAACAGTGCTTATACTAAGGAGTATACAACACTTACAACTTTAAAACACCTGGAATAAGTGTCATCTTCACGGCGCTTTGAAACCCTGCTCTTCCTATCATTGTATAAAAACCAGACTCGTTATCAGAGAAAACCTACTGCCCAGCGCGAGAGCATGCAAAATTATACATGTACTAACAAACAGAAATCATCCCTGTTTTGTTGTTGTTAAAATCGCAATGTATGGACACATTTTTTTAATTGGTTCAAAACAATGCTCAGATTACAGCAAAAATACACTTGTGTATTAGATAATTTATATATAATACATAGGCCTACAAAATTTATAAAACAAGTATAGGCCTACAATCGCATATATAAATTAATTAATAAATATGTTGTTACATGATACATAATTACAATGGGCGGTATGCTTAAACACCTTAAGGATTATTTGCAGCAAGTAAAAATTAGACTTAGTCAAAATCTAGGCCTAATATTATTAAAGAATAATACTAAAACATCATCTACAATTCTACACTCATACGAAGCATTTGCTTCAAATAGCTGTTTATGATACAAAATATAAAAGAGATTTTATTTCGCTAACAGGTATGTTTGCGAAAGGAACCCGTAAGAGGGAGAGTAGCATTCCTACGAGCAAGATAAAATCATTTACCTACCATATGTATCTCTGCTACTTTTTAGACAATCTTAATATTTGTAAAATAATAATAAATGAATAGTAATAAATATTAAACTTACTCTAATGAATTACTTACCGTGGAGTCTTGTTGGTTTGTTCTAATTTACACTTTCGGGTCCTGTCGCATCGTTGTACCGGGGTAAGAATTTAATACAGGGATTCTGAATGTAATCGTAATGGAAAGGTTTATCGTTGTTAAGAGTATGGTCAAATCGAGGGGAATTTTACATTATTTTAATGGAATAAATGACTTAACTCTAACACTTTAACGTTATACAGAGTATTATTGTTATATCGGTAATCGTTGTAAGGTACCGTGATTTCACTGCATACAAAAAAAAAAAAAAAAAATCAAAAAGGAGAGAGAGAAGTAAGGGCTTAATCTGGTGTTTTTATCGGCAAGTACACAAACTTCAGAAACATTTATTACGGTAAGAAATAATAACGTATTATGAAATATTAATTAACAATTAATAATTATTATTGTAGTAATAAATATATTAATAGCAACAGTAATAGCACGAACAGAATAAATACCAATATTATAAAATGAAAACATTCGAAATAACATAAAAAGCATAATATTGGTAAGTCATATGTCAGTTACAGAAGTCTGACTGACAAGAAATTTGATTCTGTGTACATTGGATGTCAGTGTGAATGTTATCCGCATGTGAGAACTGAAGAGAAACGTTTTCGTCCATCCGCTTGGAGGGTCATCCTTGTGTGTGAAAGAAAGAAAGTAGGGGTTGTGTAATGGAGAAGAGGAATCCCGTGGGCAGATAATAGTGGTCACGATACGGCGGCGATGATAAAAAGTTGAGCCTACCTGCCTAGCATCGCGTGAGATGGCGCCACATCCGCGACCACTCTGCCCTCTACAAAACACTCCTCACGTCGTGCTCTGCCACATAGAATTACCGGTCTAAAGTGCTTTTGAAGTGCCTCCTCTTTCTCGCAAATGCTTTTCTACCAGAGTTATTATATCCCTAGTACAGATATTACATTCTATTTGCTGCTCACTATGGAAATGGCTACCCAATAAATAAATAATCAGTATATATCAAAGTAATTGAATTCTGGGCATATCATGTGTTACAAAATGCAGCAGTACTCTTGATTTGTCAAGAATTTTTTTGTATTTCGTTATTGTCTCTGTTATAGAGTTTCCTTTCTTTACCCCTTAACAGCAGCATTTATTTGACCCTGAAATTTAATGTCGAATTTCTAAATTAAGTAAAATAAAGCTAAACTTTTTGATTGGAAAGAATTTATATAATATCTTTTGCCCGAGATGAAGTCAGAAAAAATGTTCTATATGCTTTTGAGTATTAAACAGCGTGGTTCAGAAACTAAAGCTTTTGGCATGGGTAATCCACGAAATATTACAAGTTTAGCTATATATTTGCGAGAACGAAATTCAAGCAAATTTATCTGATGAAACTAGTAATCTCCTGTAGGATTTCTTAAGACTATTCCACGAATAAACTGTAACGGATTTTGTAAATAATAATTATTTTCTTACTTTGTTGCAATATTCTGTCAGCCATAATGCCGGTTGTCAACCAAGAGCTAAGCTAACTTAGCTTAGCTTAGCTCACATACAGTGAGGGATTTCATATATAGTTTTGCCGGATTTCATATGTAGTTTTGTCGGCACAACTACATATGAAATCCCGCACTGTATGTGAGCTAAGCTGAACTAACTTAGCTTAGCTCTTGGTCGACAACCGGCATAAGACACGGCATACTAGGTGAATGAACAGTCCACGAATCGGTTCGATGAATCGATCCGAGTTCCCAATGCTACTAATAGTGCGCGTCACAAGTTGGAGGGCGTCGTGGTTGTGCTTACATCAAAACGCTTGCACCGAATCGAAATTGTGTTTTTAATCAATGGACATTTATATTGTTTCAATTTCCAAACAAGTTATGTTGTATAGGCTAAAATAATGTGTTTTTCATGCTGCTTAATGGCAATATTATATAAGATAAAATCGCATCTTTATATTAATAGCAAGCATTTTATAAGATAAATGATCGTGATTGGTCTATATCCAAGATATTGTTAAACGTTATTGGTCAATATCAAACACGCGGCGTATGAGTCGTATAGTCAAAATTAGGTATTATATTGTACTTATGCACCTTCCAATGATGTGGCAACATCCTTTTTTATTTTGACTGCGGCTTCACATTATGTTTGAATTTTGTAAAGAGCTGAGTGCTTCTCATATACGTTACGTTACATAGCCAAAACGGCCACAAAACTCAGATAAAAAAAAACTAATTCTGCAAAGCATGTAGAAATGGAAAGCTTTTTTTTCGTAAGATAAAGGAATTATTATCAATATCCCACAAAATATTTCTTACATACGTACTTTACCATGCAACGAGAATTAAAATTCTTTTATATGTGTAGTATATGAAATCTGTAATTCATTTTTACTACCTAAGTATTAATTCAATTGAATGGGTTTAAGTGTATCATGATTCGAAAGAAGAGGATGTTTAAAGTTTTGTTTAAATATTCTATTTTCCAATCCTACTGTACTTAACCAGAATGACTGTTCAGTCTGAGGCATGAAATTGCGACTCGCTTTATCCAAGGACCTGTAAATTATTGTCTTAGGCTTGGTTTTGAATTCTATTTATCTGTATGTATAAATCATGTCATTTATTAATAGTTCATAGTGCTTACTCGTACTACGCAATAAATAAGTGCTTGTTGAAAGTGATAGGAGGATAAGTCCATAAGTGTCTTTTATAGCTTGGTTATACCGCTGTATGCTCGCACACGTCGACATGTTGTTCATTTATCTCCGCTTGTGGATTGTATGGCCATTATGACTCCACTGAGTGTTGCGCTGTTGCACATTAAAACAAGCTCAGCATTTGCACCAAAGAAGAATAGCGTGCAGTGATTTTTTTTTGTCGTCTCACAATATTTGGGGCAAACTTTTACCACGGCAAAGCGCCTACGAATGGATTGAAAAGTTCAAAAATGGTCGCAAAAGTTAAGGATGAGGAAAGAACATGACGCCCATCCACATCCACTGGATTTTGTTAGAGAATCCTGCATTCAGTCTTTTCGGCCCATTTAAAAATTCCTTAAGGGGTCGTCCATTCACCAAAGATGAAGAACTGAAGGAAGCGGTGCATACTTGGCTTGCTACTCAGCCGAAAAACTTTTTTCTGAGGGCATCGGGAAGCTTGTGCAACGAAGGATCAAGTGCATTGAGAACAAGGGGACTGTACTGAAAAATTAGGTAATTGAAAGTTTGTATTGTTGTTCAATAAATTTTAAAAAAGAAAGAGTGAGGATACTTACTGACTTACCCTCGTACATCAAGCACAGAAGTTTAATTCTTCATTAGCCCTACATGTTCGTTGAAAGGGAAATAGAACTATTGTATTCCGAATTTAAGATTTCAGGTTTGCTAAATGTAGATTTTGTCCTCTAATATAATTTAGTTTTACGCCTGGTAATATTTTAATTCGTTACAAATTGTCCCAGTGACATGAAAACTACGGAATAAGCGGAAATAAATTCACTTTGTTCTACAGCGTTTAATATTACAGGCGTCAATGATTTCAGTCATACAATATTAAAGAGATAGGGAGAGTGGTAGGAGGGAGAGAGATAAAGATATAGAAAGAGAGATAGAGTGCGAGCTAGAGGGAGAAAAGACAACTCAGAATTTAGTTTTTCTCTTGTTTGTATTTAATACCTCTAGTGGAATATTTTAAATTACAGCAGGTAAGAAACTGTTTTTATAGTCAGTGTTTTCTTTCCATTTGCGATGCCATTGTTCTTTTTTTTTTTTTTTTTTTTTTTTTAAATGGCATGTTGAAACATCATAGACGTCCCATTTCTTTTAGTATGACATGAACACATTTCTTGATGGCTTGTTTACTTGTTTTGAAATCAGAATAGGAATCTAGCATAAGGCGAGAAATACCCCGAGGAAGTGACCGTACTTCCTTTCCAATTAGTTTAAAAAACTGTGTTTTGTGGAACAGTTTGAAGAATGGACTTGAATAAATATTTACAGCTTCTGTCTCTGGATTGTGTATATACAGATTATACTTTCGGTATCTACATCTTGCAACACCTGATTCTCATAATTATATGTAACGAGGACTGATCATAATAAATTGCACATTGATATTGCTCGTAGACTTCCACGAATGATTATTATTCCTATTCCTGGATATTTTTGGGGGGGGGGGGGGGGGAGGGAGGGGGACAAAGAAAAATCTATTTGACTGAGGGTTGCCCTTGGCTAGTAAAGCTAAATATGAGCAAGGAAGATACTGCGAATCAAAACGGCGATTCTCTTGAAGTGGTAAAATATTTCGAAACTGCTATAGTCCTAGGTTCTTTCCGGATATATAAAATATATTCATGCAAATTTTTAGCTCCATTAGTTATTTAGAGTTTGCAAGAAAGATCAACAGATGGACACACAGGAACCACCAGATGTGTGTGTACTGTATGTAGACCATTTTAAAGTTTGTTAAACGTACGTACTTAGTACTTTATGATTATTAGAGCTAATATTAAGTACCAGAATGATATCTTATATGACCGTGTGAGGGACGGGAAAATGTCTGTCCGTCTGTCTGTCCCTGTGTCTGTACGCGCGATAACTCATACGCTTTATCGGATTGTCATGAAACTTGGTATACGCATTTATAACGTCCATGCGAAGAAGCCTATTGATATTGGACCCATTCGGTTGACCGGTACCGGAGTAATGCCCAAATTATTGTCTATTTTATGGTAATATATTAGAAAGAATTTATCAAATGCAAATCAATTCTCATGGCGACATATTATTTTACCGTGTTCATATACGGCTTTAGAAGTTACAATACAGGTAGTTTTGACAAATGACACTACCCACAGTTTCCTTCACATGCGCGTATCAAACTAGACCTTTGTTCTTCCATAAGCCCTGATTAATGAACCGATCTGGAGCTTAACTCGGAAATCGATCAAAGAAATAACTTATTTTCTGCATATCATAATTGCAATTATCACTGATTAAACAATAGCAGTCTGGCACTTTCTTATCACTGATTAAACAATAGCATTCTGGCACTTTCTTACATCAGTTTAGCTGATTTTATGATTGTTATTACTACTATTATTGTTATGGATTATTATTTGTCAATAGTTTTGTAATCCTAAGATTAGTAGAAATAAATGGGCTGGACATGTTGCACGCATGGGGGTGGAAATACATGTCACAAAAATATTCTTTGGGAGACCCGAAGGTAAGAGACCACTTGGAAGACCTAGAAGTAGGAGGGGAGGACAATGTTAGAATAGATTTAAGGGAAGTAGGATTTGCGAGGGATGGTTGGATGGAGTTCACTCATAATAGGGTTGAATGGAAGGCTCACATATGCGTGGCAATGAACCTCTGGGTTCCATAACATAGGTAATATGCCTTTAGCATGCTTAGGAATTGTCTGTTACCATTGAGTAAGTAAATATGTAAGTAACATTAGTAGAATGTAAGAAATGAATGTTGAAAGCTTTGAGCAAATATATATATATATATATATATATATATATATATTTTTTTTCAGTTTATATTCTACTAAGAAAGTTCATACTTTCAGTGATAGCATGTGTTTTATTTTCTGTGGGGAACCGAATTGGGTAGAGTGTGCACAAAAGTTTCTGAATAACCATCGTTTCGAAGTTATGGAAATATTTATAACTTCCATATATAGGAATAGAGAAAAATATATAACGCTATTTAAAAGAACTGGTAAAAAGAATCAACGAACGAAAGAAAAAATATAGAATCCAATTGCCACCCATTTTTCTCGTACCGGTATACGTATCCCTCCCCTATCTCTATGTGTGTCCTTCTATCTCCCTCTTTATTTCTGTTTACCTCTCCTTCTTCCTCTCTTTTTCTCTATCTACCTTCCATGATGAACTTTGTTGTCATAACTACAGTTTCTAATTTTCTGTACTTTCCAACAGACAGTAGTTTACTTATTTCAGTTCAGTGTTTTTTTCTTTTAAAAGTAGATCAAGAAAATTTATAGATGAAATTTTAAATTTAATTCGTTATAATGTGTATAACCTCCATATTTTATAAATTCATTAGCACTGGAAACTTCATCCTACTTTAAACTTTGTTTCTGTGAATGCTGGAAGTTAATTGGCAAGAGTTTGGCACTACACTCTATGCTGCAGGTTTGACTAAAAAATAATATCAAGCTGAAAAATATTGTAACGGTAATATTTAATTTAATTTAATTTAATTTCTACACCAGTTCCAAATTTTGGTCGACTATTAGTTAATTAATTTGTGCTTTAACTTAAAATTCCAGATTAGACTTATTACCAGGGCCCGGATTCTGATGACATGTCATCCTTTTATTGATGCTTCATAGACATTGGCAACTTGTAGGTAAATCCTAATCATGGCCTCTAGATTATATTGATGCATGTTGCCATAGTAGCTCAACTGTTAAGAGCAGCGGCATGGAGAGCCGAAGATCCTAGTTCAAATCCCGGTTATGGCATTGCATTTTAAGTCTGACTCTACCTATCCTACTCATATTAAAGTGTTTTGTAGCTGTTCACCGATCATAATTCTATAATTTGCTTCCATCGATATAAAGACAACTGTGTATCAAAATAAAGGACTTACTGTCTACGTCCAAATGGAATAATTATTGAAATATCCAAATGAAACGGCTCGATTTAATTTTAAGAATAGAGTTTAATTAAACTTTCTGACCAACGTATCTGTTAAAACATAGCAATATGTAAATTCTTCAAACCAAAGTGGAAACATTTTCGATTGATATCACACTCGGAATTTCTTCGAATCATTAAAAAAAGATGAGAGTATGAAAACATATAAACCTACATTTTTCCCGTATGCGGGAAATGGAAGAGAGATTTTTAATGAAATAATTTGCTATTCGATTAAGCAATAACATCACTCGGTTGCCTTTGAAGTTGAACCTTTATTTGCTGTTTTATAACATCCCCTGTAATTAACATCAAACAGCCGTCTCGGTTAATTTAAAGCGCCACTCAATTTCATTTTATCTTATTGTGTTAACGCGATAATTCATTTAATAGTATCGCAAAATGACATATTTTCATGCACAACGTAGCCTAATAGAGCTTTGCTAGCCGTTTACAACAAAATAACATCCTGAAGAGCGTTTTTTAAACACTATATATGCAGCAACTGCTTTTTTTTTTCAGAAAATGCGTGTTCCTATATTGCCCAGAAGTGTGCATTTGAGAAATTTAAATTTTTGTCAGTAATATAATAAGTAAAGTGGTCCCTAGAAAGGCCATGGAAACCCAGAGGGTTCCAGGAGGTTGAGGCTCTCAGATTTTGGACATTCGGCACATGAAAGTGATAAGGTTGTCAGCCTTACGTACCAGCCGCCTTTACCCCCCAGGATTGCTCCTGGTACTCACTTCTGTTAGAGGCTGAGTCGACCCCAGGGTCATAGTGCCACCAGAAGGATTAGGCCAATTGAAAAATCTCAACGACCTCATCGGGAATCGAACCCGCGACCTTCCGGTTTATTGCGCAGCGCCTCAACCACTATGCCACGGCGTACCCCAGTATTCATATAATGAAAAGTAAAATTCCATGGTAATATACTGAGAATTTATTTTACCTATATCGAAATAGCTCTTAATTTTCTCAGGATTTTCAGAAGTCTATTACTGCCAATGTCAAAATATGTTATTTCAATGATTAATTAATATTTTTAAATATTAATAATTAATATTAATTAATTGTTTTAATATTAAACAATTCTTGATATTAGGATGCATTGCAACACTCTTAATAATATATATAATATTTATTACTCACATTCTTAAATACGGTACCTATAATCATATTTCTTGAGTTAACACAGTAATGAAATTCTACTAATTTTAAGACACGATTACATCGTGTTAAGTTTAATTAAACTTATTAATAAAGATAATATATTCAAAATAAAATAATAATAAAATAAGCTATGTATAAATTAAACAAAAATGCTGTACATGTTAATCTTGTCTAAAGACAGTCAGATTCCTTGCCTCCTAAAATACCCCTGTAGAAATCCTTTGCATCTTCCTGTATTTGAAATTACTTTAATACAGCATATTTCTTCTTTTTATACGTTTTATTCTCTTCGGTAAAACTGATGATTTTATTAGTATCAGGAAACATGGTTTTCTTGTCAGAATTGAATAATGAAAATAGGTGCTATATTTTTTACTAGTATGTGGACATTGCATTGCCTTCTCTATGTATTGACTAATGATCTGTTAAGTAGTAATTTTAAATGTCAGCCTAAGTTTTAGAACCTATTGAACCGCGTTCCGACCCACAACTATTATTTACTAAAATGACGTATCAAAAATACATTCGTCCTTCCACATCTATCTTAAAACCTCACAAACCTTTGTAAAAATATAACTGATCTGAGGGAGGAACGTACACATAAGTCGGAAAAACTCAAAGTAATCTTGGCATGCACCATTGGTTGCCCAAAACTTTTGTGAAACCAGTTCACAGGATTTATTTACAAACAGACTAGTAAGAAAAATAAATCAAAATAGATTCACAAAGAAGAATGATTAAATGTTGATCCTGACCAACAATGTCTTTACATACTTAACCTTTTGATTTTACAGATGGACAGTTTATACATTGAACAATAATTTAATATACCTAGGTAGGCTACACTATAATACAGAAATACTTAAATTAATAATTTGCCGGAATTTGATTTCACGACAATGCCCCTTTCTCCATTTTATTTCAAGCCGGATTCAGTTGAAAATGGGTTAACAAAATCTACACAAATTAAATTATTTTCTCCGTGCGTGCTTTCACTAGCAGGCAAATACCAGAAACTGTAATATTGCAATTAACAGACAAAACTCCCTACTTACCCAACGGCTTCCTGTCTGCTAATAAAATCGAGAGAAAACCAAAGTCGTATTCAGTTAATTATACAGTAAAATACATTATGATTTTTTTTTTTTAAAGTTCCAACTTTTACAATCTCAGAACATTCTCAAATCCCCTTTAGATATCTAATCCATCCACAATTCCATCAAGAGATCCCAGTTCAAATTGGCATAAAATCCCATCCGGGTTTGGAACCAGGGTCCAAACACACCAATACAACAAGAGCGACCTAACCTAACTTTATTACTCTAATTTTTAAAAAAGTTTATTTTCGTATAATAACACAACCGTCTTTAAATAACTGGAAAAAAACTGGAAAAAAACGATATTTTATTTTATGTCTGTAATCTACAGAATACATAATACCATCCATATGATATGCATTGTACATTGTACGAAGAGAAACAAGTACGATATTCTGTCGTACTCGTCGGCATCATTTTATCAGTCACGCAGAAAAAATATCTTATCTCCATTGGAAATCTGAGAGAAATGATTTGTGAGCATTAAAAATCAGTGACATATACCTGCATTTTACAAATATTTGTAACATAATTTTTTATTAGATGAAAAATATGGAACCAAGGATTGTATGACGAGAATAGAATGGAAAAGTAGGGAGAGAAAGAACATTGATCTGGAGATCTCATTGCGCCGGTTCTCGTTAGCCCGTGGTACAAACGTAATTAGCACTGATACCACTGGTAGATACAAAGATAAAACGAGGTATATTAAGAATAATAATGTAACTCTATAGCATAATGAGGCGCTTATTACCAGGAATAGTACATAGCTAGCGACGCCAGTTGTCTCCTGACAGGCGGTGAAAAATGACTACCCTGTTCATATTCATGCAGACATAAAGACTGCATTACTCTTTGAATGTGGGAGGCTTGAGAAGCCTCGTATTTCTCAGCTGAGAATGTTACTATTGCTCATACCAATAACGTCACAAGTATTATTAACCCTATGAACAATAAAAATAATACTAAATGCTGAAAATCCATAGCACAAATCTGTAGCCTGAATAGCTGTACCTATTTTGATTTACATAATTTTTTGGATGAAAGACAAACCTGACAGTACATTAAAATGTTTAGGTTATAAGTTTCTGTTTTAGATAGTTTTAACATCTTGATATGACAATATTATGGGAGAAAAATTCCTCTGACACTGAGACTTGAACCCAGGACCTTTGGCTCTTACCAACTGAGCTACGCCAGAGTTCAGTTTACAGCGCCAGATAGAACCTTTCTCCTATGACTGATTGCGATTGATGTGTTTAATAATAAGTTCTATTTTTCAGCTTTAGAGAAAAGTATGTTTTCAGTTACATGGAATACTTTTGTGAAATGGATACCGCTGGTGTAATGTTATTTGTAATTTTAGAAATTATAACATGTGTTGCGTATAAGCGTACTTAGTTTCATAGAGATGCATTAATATTAAACTGTCTTTATAATTGCATTTCGTCATGTAAAGTCTATATTTTGTATAATTTAGGAAGCTGCAGTCTTCTTTCGTTTAAACTACCTATAATAATGGGAATTTGTTTTTTCTTTACGTTGTAATGAGCTACCAACCTTCCATTGTTCTATATCCAGTTGATTTGAATATGCGTTCTAATTCAAGGATTTTCCGTAACCTTTACAGAAGTTTTCTTTAAATAAGATAATTATTGTAGGATATGAAATGCTCACGGCCTGAAATAAATTATTCACAAGCAGAGAGACAATTTCCTTCCTGAAATCCCAACTCTTCGACCACTTTTTATCTCACAGAAACAAGAGAACAATATTCCGGAAATACTAGGTCTACATGTTTTTACTAGGTCTACATGTTGTTTTTACTTACTCAATGGCAATAGACAATTCATAACCAAACTAAAGGAATGTTGTCTATTTTATGAAACCCAGAGATTCATTGCCGAGCTTATATGAGCCCGCCAAACCTATTCTGTGCTAACTCCATCCCACCATCACTCGCAAAATCTACATTTCTTACATTTATTATAATGCTATCTTCCCACCTATGTCTAAATCTTCCAAGTGAACCCTTCGGGTCCCCCAGTCTATTTTTTAGATACGTCTTTCCTCCCCCATGCGTGCAACATGTCCAGCCCATTTAATCCATTATTTAATTGCTCTTGTTATAACCGGTGAAGAGTACTGGTTATGAAGTTCCTCATTATGCAGTTTTCTCCAGTCAACGTTTTCATCTCTTTTAGGTCTTATGGCCCATAATCTTCACTAGTGAATGGACTATACTATTTCTGTTTTTTCAGAAAGCATAATGTTTTATGAATCTAATAATTTAAGAAAGTTAAGCATTACATAGGTTACCACAGTACACTTGAACCTCTGGTCCGGAAAATCTCTTTAAAACATAGGCCTATAAAGCATTGTACTTTTTGCGAGGAATAGGTAAACTAGAAAAATGGAACGCTACTTTAAAATACTATTTGAATTAGAACATGACGAGTTTCATAAATGATGTCAACTGTCGGAATGTATGCGATATCGCTTCAACTGCATTGAATGGCGATTGTTTTCCTCAAGTGGGTTTAAACACTTCTTCAGATCTTTAGGATTTCCTGTTAGAAGTCCCATGCGCATATCTCTTCTTAAATAGAAGTGTCATTTGCTTGGGAACCTCGCATCAACAAAGTCGAACTCTACATGAAACAAATATTGCAGGAAACGAATGGGTATGTACTTCTTAATTTGACCGGAAAATTGATCACAGAAGAATTGTAGATTCCTCACAGTATTGTCAATATCAAAATTGATGAAGCATTGAACACACTTCATCGCTTCCTTTTTGGCAACACATTCTGGATGGAGAGAAAATGTACTAACAGCATTTGATAAACATGAAGGCCTTACATTAAAACAATACATAGATAACTGTCGTTTTTAACTTGCAATATTTGCTGAAATGTTTGGAAATTAAAAATTTTGCATATATCTTCGTTCTTAGCATTCCATAATAAATCACTGTGGACTCAAAGCCTTATTTTCCTGTTTAATATGGACTGAGCTCCTTCTTTTGTTGAATGGCATTTATTTACAGTTAATTTAATAGCGACTCAGCTCATTTTTTTTAGATAAAAATTTCGGGTCGACCTTCTATTTTAACGCGAACTTATAATCTCAAAATTGCAAAAATTGTCTTAGTCCCTTTTTTTCTTTACCCTTCAAATATAATATTCAGGACCATATGCATTTTAGAAATATTGACCTCTGTAGTTCAAACGAAGCATCATTTAAATCTCTTGAATAATTGTCGTGCAAGTTCACTTATTTCCTTTGTGGAAAAAAATTAACAGTTTACTCTGTTCCTTGTGTAGGAAGGAACATTTAATTTTTATTAAGATTCTGTGGAAAACAATAACGATAAAAAATAGCGAAATTCAATTGAGTTTCAATTACATAAAAATACTATAATTTAACCCCTAATAATTTGCATAAGTAACATTACATCTTTGAAGAAATATAATAGCAATATCGAAAAATAAATAAGCAACCCGTTCTTGTTAATTTAAACTCAAATTGTATTAAAAATACAAACATAAAATTCTATCCGCCAGAGGAACAAAATATTAAGAACTCACTGTTATCTTTTAAACGAACACATAGGATCCATGAAGATATTAATTATTGAATTTCCAACCTTTACATAACGAAATTAAGTTACGTAAAAAGTGAGGTTGCACTATAATATCCTAAAGTGTAGCCTTAATCAAGTAGAAAAATATAACAAATTCCAATTATGAGATCTCTTTAAAGAATTCGCAGTGGAAAAAGGAAGTACAATCCTCATTCATGTAATAAATTACTAGCCGACTGCCGTAACTTCCCTGTAGATAACAATAAAATTATTATTTTAGAAAGAAATATAATTTCTCCTATACTCTTTTAGAAAGAAATATTTTTGTCGGTAAGCTACACTTACAACAGAAAGGAGAGGCTGTAAAACACGGAGATAAGAAAGAGTCATTCATTTTAGTAGTTCACACAGTACCTAATTACAGCCCAAATCGTTTTCTTTTATTCATATCTACACTTTTAAAGGTAATTCCACTGTAGAACTGAAATGCTATTATTTGATATGAATCGATTTTTATACCCATATAGCTGTGGGTGAGAAAAGCTTTTACCGTTATTTCCCCTTTTATACTTTAATGCGCTGCACAATGCCTTCAAACAGAGGTGGGAGAAACGAAAGGATTTTTTGTCAGGAGAATTTTAGTTAAACCTATTCGTGTTCGGAAAGTAAGCAGAACTCCTAATTGCTGGTCACATTATATTTGTTTTATAAGCACATACTTTCCATTATGTATCTCACTTTATATGCATTGTATTACTGAATCATACGACTATACATTACATAAATAAAATGGTATGGTTTTCTTAACTCCTTTGGTAAACTGAAATATATTTTTATCAACTTGGGAAAGACTGATAATTTTTTTTATTATTATTCTGCAGCTTCTGTGTATGTTTGTTTCTGCGTTGGTCATTACATCACGTCTTTATGACTTCAAATGGCTGCATAGAAATTAAAAGATGTTAATATTTTAATGTACAATCCTGGGAATGTAACTGCAATAATTATTACTTATAGCGGTAAAAGATACTTATTGAAAACGAAAAGAAGCTAACGTAATATTAAAATTTGTAATCGAAACATAATTTTACATAGTAGTTGCTTGTCATATTACTAATGTCTATTAATGGTATTCATTTACAATAATAAATACTGAACAGCACCCCGAAGAAAGCGATGCTCATTTGGGTGTTTAAATTCATTTTGTATTTCATGTATCTTAGATTATTTGATTTCAACAATTTTAATGTTTGAAATAATATAGATTTCACAAGAAATGAAAAATCGAAACTGGTTGAAAAATGCAGTTAAAATTACGCTTATCATCGATAAAGATATATAAATGTTTAACCTATGTAATAATGCAAATGAAAGAACAGCATTTTTTGGGTTAAAGTAGATTCTGTCTTTCATTACTTTTAAACATTTTGGGAACACAAAGTCTATATTTGTACATTTAACAGTGAATCATTCGAACTTCTGCATTAAAGCACTAATAACCATCTGATTCATCAGTTATCTTACCTCACTCCTTTTTTAAAGCATCCTACCTCCACCAGCTCTATTTTGCAGGCTTTCATGTAAAGGCAGGATAGCTCAGAGCTTGTTTGTATAACTTACATCAAAATAGCCATGAGTTTTTTTCGAGAGAAAGAAAGAACGATATTGCAGCCAAAGTCACATACTATATGGATATTTGCACCCTAATAAGTCATGTGAATTGAGTTACGATTCATTGATGAACTTCATTATGAAGTGAATAATTTTACAACTAGTACATTTACGAATAATCTAAAAATGTTTTTTCCACCACCGTACTAGTATTTTTGAAGGACTAGGCTGAGTGTAATGCTGAATACGAAAAATTATTAACATAGGCTATATCACTTATTACTTTTATTAATAAATTTGAAATGTGGTGTTATTTTTACATATGTGAAGTTGGAGTATTGTAATATGTGAAAATAAGTTATATGGAAGGCAAAGATGTATTGACGTATTGTTTTACGTTCACTAGAAGTTAAAAATAACCACTGAGTCACTATTAAAAGTGTTAATAGTATCTATATGATGAAAGACTTGTTTATTGCTATTTGGTAAAGCACCAAAATATGTAAAAGTGATATATTAATCCAGAATAAAGATCTAAAGTTGTGGTTAAGAATTATATTAAAATTTACCAATTAAAATTACTTTAGATTTAAAATAATGTCCATATTATAATATGTTGTCTTCTTCTTGGTAAAATTCTTCCAAATGTTAAAATCACTTATTTATAAAAGTTGATTGTGAAACGTTCTGGGGTTTTCTTCGTAATCAGCTTTAAAATCAAACCTGGTCAAGTCAAATGAGATACATTTCGATACTAAAATGTATCATCTTCAGTCCTAAGGAAATTAAAAAATGACAAATTAATAGATAGATAGATAGATACTATAGTTTGGCCAAGGCATATAAAATATGTATAGCACCGTCGAAGATATAAGATATTAAAAGACACTCAGGTTATAAAACTCATCAACAGAATACAGAGGGTTAGATCTCAGTGCTGTTAAAACCGTTCTCCTAAATGTCAGGAAAGAAAGGTTTTTAATTTGAAATGGAACTGTGTTAAATAGTTTAAGCGATGTTTGTTCAAAACTTTTCTGAGTAAGGGTATACTTACATTTCCGGATATATAAATTAGAATTTCCACGTGTGGGATAATTATGGATTTGAGAATGAGTTTTGAAGCTGTTTACATGTTTCCTGACATAGAGAAGAGAGGCTAAAACAAACCTTGAGGGTACTGTAAGAATACCAGTTTTAATAAAAAATGGTTTACAGTGATCACCTGGCTTAGCTCCACAAATTAACCTTAAAGCTTTTTTCTGAAGTATAAATAACCTTTGTGAGGAAACGTGGTTTCCCCACAATAATATACCATAGTTCAGATGGCTATGGATATGTCCATAATAAACAGTGACAATACCTTGCTTATATATAAAAATAATTTTGGATATTGTAAAGATCTAAAATACATACGTTTTTCGGAGATGGGATGATAAGCTGACCTGCTTGTTGTGGTAGTTAGTCTACTACTGAATCTTAGTATGTGGTTTTTTCCTTGTTTTAAAGTTTTCGGAAAGGTCAAAGAGGGCGTTCTTATCGGTAGTGTTTTCGTTTATAATGTTGTGTTTATGTGTGTGAATTTCTAATGCTTCAAAGGTATTTAGTTTTATACTTTTATTCTGTACGTGAAAAATTTTGAGGGTATTATCTATGGTGTCGGTACTGTGATTATATTTTAGTAAATGATTAGCGTATGCTGATTTATTTCTATTGTATTTAAAGTCTTACGATTACTTCCTTCTTTCCTTGTTTAGATGTTGCAGGGAAAGCTAGTCATTCCGTGAGCCACTTTTTACGATTTTAAAATATTTTATTGTGGAGGAAATAGGATAAATTTTACCCAAAGGCTTCAATTTATGCCTGACTTATTTTACAAACCTGAAATCACAAATCGATCTTTTTTTTCAAATTAGCACGAATGTTCCTTGAAGTTATTAAAAACATGTGTAAGGATTTTTTATACCATTTCAAGATGATGGTCATTTCAACTAAGAAGGGGAGATCTTCGATTTTTTGAGCGCTAGTCATAATTTTACAACACTACTTAGGCCTAGTGAGGTGGACGAAACATGTCACGCAAGAATAACAATATATTGTAAATAAAACCACATATTATTTTATTTTGTTACACTGCAAGTGAGCCAACGACCCAGTGACAGTGATGCAAATAAATACCAGTTATACTTACATACTTTACACACAATAAATATTATAACACAATATTTACACACCACAGGGGCGTATTCAGAGGGGGCTACAGGCCCCCCTCCGAAACGTAAAGTCGTGTTAATATGTTGCACATAAGGGCACTTTACATTCTCGGATAGTAGACAGTTTAATTGCACATCTTGACTCATAAAAGTTCGGCATTGTATTCTCTACTAGTCATTTTTTAAGAAATTTTCGTTCTTTCGTTACATTTTTCCCTGATAAACTTTTCCAACATTACAGATAAAGAAATCTCTTAATTCCTTAGCTATGAGGCATTCATTAATGTAGTAAACATAACAATAATAGAAAACATAATATTAAATTAGTAATATAAAATACTTAAATACTTTTTATTTGTTATAACACTACTGTATATTCCCTTTTTAAAAATATGTATTTAAGTAATATTTTCAATTTTTCATGTCATATTTTCATAAATTCAAAGTCATTTTCAGATATTTTTAGGTCATCAACTTCTGAGTCCTTGTGATAATAGTTTTAGGCTTATCACAGCCCCTCCCGACGCCCGTGACGTACCAATACTTATGTCAATATAAGTCATACAAGAAACATTCTTTGCCCATTCGAAACTATAATATAGGCCTATAAAATAAAATAACCCCATATTATACATATTCATTCATATGCATTGATATAAACAGACACTTTCACTCAACTCAGAATTTAACACAATATCGTACTTAGTATTTGATTAGTATTTGATACCTAACTTCATTTCTCGTACACAGCGTTTAATAATAGTATTTATTCGAAACACATAGGCTACTTAGGCTACTCATTCGCTTGAAAGCTCTTATTTATGAGTATTATATATGAGCATATTAGACTATATTAAAATGTCCTATATCCTAATTTCCAATTTCATTTTATTATTTTCATATAACTTATTCTTTTCCCATATTAAATTCTTTAGGGGAAAATTGTCCTGGGAATGGAAGCCGAGTTTTCAGCTTTATACGCTGATAACGAAACCATCCGCCTCCCGAAGATCGTGCCCAATCCCATTCCAAATATTCCTCTAGACCTCTATCGATTTCGCCATATACACACATATGTACATACATATTTATTAACACTATTGGCTTGCGCTTTTACATGTAAAAACATAATTGTGGGGAAAGTAAACAAATAAGTAAGGAGTGTAAAATATTGTAAGATGTTGATTGGTGATAAGAGTACTATTTTGGGATAACAAGTGTGACAGTAGACCTATTCTATTCAAGGAATAATCTGCAATTTTTTTTATATTCCGTTTCGTATTTGTAAATCCAAGTGCACGATTTTGTATAGTACGACACTTCCTCTGCCTTTGCAGTTTTTTGTTGGCCATTAAAATGCAGATATATTTACGAGATTAGCAATGCATGATGTGGTAATTCCAATACGAAACATGACCTCAGGATTAGGAAAAATACGTTTTTGTTTCGGCTTTAAATCGTGTTTCCCACCAGAAGTACATTTGCATCGGCATCAAGCCACTGTTGACATAGTGACGTGCAAACAAAAGCGTAAACGCAAATGACTTCGCTACTCAAACAACACTGTATGGTCAGTGTGTTGAAGAATGCGACTTTTCTGACAAGGATTTGCTTCATATGTATGAAAGAAAATTCACGTAATGGATATTTGCAGGAGCGTATTGATTTACATTGCGGTGATCTTGAGTAAAAGCTTGTGAAGAGCTTTGTCAGGACCCAGGGAGGGATAACCCAGTCAACATTTAGTCATCCTGTTGGCGGCCATGATGTTAAAGTCTCACCCCTCTACGCTTCATCCCTGTGCTGATTCCATACATAAACCTGGCGCCAGGATACCATCCAGTCAGACTAACAAAAAACCCATCCTCGGAGCTCTCATCCCGGAATACAGTTGCAGTTTGCGAGATTGTGGCCCGGGTGGCGCCGTCCCACTGGCGCCATTCTTTGTATGCTAGTGCCATCAGATCAGCTCTTCTGTCTCGCAACCATAACGCCTGCTATCTTTTCTATTGCAACGTTTATGTAATTTCTACTCATATAATTGTAGTATTAAACGTTAAATAAAACTTGCGTTAAAATCTCCAGATTGCATGCACTATGTAGGTAAATTCTGAATAGAAATCCCGTGGTGTACACTAAGAAATCGATGCCATACTTTTACCCTAATGTCTCAAAGGAATATCGAGCGCTCTATTTTCTAAGTCAACTTGCATGCTTCCTAGTCATACACTAAACTAAACTAAACTCCGTGGCGCTACATCCCTGGAGGGACTTGGCCTACCACCCGACCGCTGCGTCATCTCCCGTAGGCAGATGGCAGGATTGGGGGGCATGTGGTCAGCATGCCGACACCCACGGCCGTTAATGGTGGTTTTCTTGACCGGAGCCGCTACTTCTCTGTCAAGTAGCTCCTCAATTTTGAATCACGAGGCTGAGTGCACCCCTACCAGACCTCCCTACCTCAGAAAAATCCGAGGAGGTACCGGGAATCGAACCCGGGCCGACGGATCTGTAGTCAGCGACGCTAACCACAAGACCACGCCGGCGGACCTAGTCATACACAGATGTCTATAATATACTATATACCTTTAATTTATGTTTTCAACAATGTTTAGTTAGAAGAATTGATTCCTTTTGTAAATATATATTTCATAATGAACTTTTTTTTTTTTTTTACTGACGTTCGTATTTTTATCCGAGAATTGACTTTGTTTTCATTCTTTTCCGCTAGTTCTCACATGATGCCCACTGTAGACCGATATTTAAGAAGGAGAACCTAATGACAGTCTGTGAGTGTGAGGAAAGAACTAGATTCTCTGCCCTACAGATCGACCATAATTCATAATTACAATACCAGGAGCAGGTGCAAGTTAGATGTGCCGTATATCAGACTGAGTAAAATAAATAACAGCCATCGATTAAAACTAAAGTTACCACTTCAATAATCTACCAAGCTCTACTAATCTACGGAATATACCTCTGTAAATTGAAAGAACGTGTGCGGGGCTTCTTACTGGCTACACCATAATGTATTCAGTGAATAACTTTGATATAACTTATTTCTAAGCGCAACAGTGAGAAGTCATTTTCAGCGACTTTTTCAAGTGAAACTTCTTTAGCGGCGGGGGGAAAATCGGGAACTTGTGTAACGCTAAAACCGTCACGAAATTAGTGTCACACTCCAAACCGTCACGAAATTTGTAGGATGTTTCGGAGCGCACTGCACAGAAAACAATCAACTCAATGATTACGAGTAATCAAAGGAAATTTTTCAGACCTAGTACGAGGACCTGCAAATGGGAATAGTAGTCTTAGTAGTAGTAATAATAATAATAATAATAATAAGAAGAAGAAGAAGAATAAGAATAAGAATAATAATAATAATAATAATACTTACTTGCTCAATGGCAATAGACAATTTCTAAGCAAGCTAAAGGTATATTATCTATTTTATAGAACCCGGAGGTTCATTACCGCGCTTAAAAAATCCAAACAATAAAAAAATCAAAGTACCAAAATATAAAAATTTAAAAAATCCAAATTTCAAAATTAAAAAATCAAAGATCCAAAATTAAAAAGTCAAAAAATCCAAAATTTAAAAAATAAAAAATCCAAAATTAAATATCTAAAATCTAAAATTTAAAAACAAAAATCGAAAATACAAAATTGAAAATATCTAAACATCCAAAATTAAAAAACCAAAATACATAATTAAAAACTCAAAGAAATTAAAAAATCAAATTTTTTATATTTATATTTATTTATATTTATACAAAATAGTTATACAAAACAAAACAAGACCACCCGAATGAGCATGCGCTCGTGCTCGGGCACAGTTCAGCCATTTACATTACAAAATACAAATTACAAAATACATAAAGAAAATATAATTAAATCAAAACCTAAAAAATAATAATAATAATAAAGAAAGAACAGAAAAGTAAATAGAAAAAAGGAAAAGTAGTAAGAACAAAAATTGAAACCCTGAGTTATTACAAATAAAATCGTTCCTTAATTGTCTACTAAGTACAGAGTGAAGTAATTTTTGAACTATGAAATAAGATTTTTGATAAACTTATTGAATTTTTTGTTGTTCATATGTACTATTTCTGGATGTGACCTAATTATAGAGTTATAGAGTCTTGGACCATAATAAATGCTATGTTTAGAGCCAGAAGAGGTGAAGTATTTTGGTTCTATTAAAGGCAATGTTTTATTTCTTCTAGTATTGTAGTTATGAGGATCCGATACATGTACGTTGCGGTATTTTTTGAAGTATTTTAAAAGTGTGACCTTATAAATTTGTTCTACAGTCATCACATTAAATTCAGGAAATATCAATTCTGTTGGATATTCTATAGGCTTTCTTAAACAAATTTTTATAATTCTCTTCTGTATTAGAATCAAAGGAGTCAATACAGATGTGCCACTTCCCCCCCCCCCAGCCAATGATACCATATTGGAGGACAGATTGTATTAGAGCTAAGTAGACTGTTCTTAAGACTTCAGTCGGTAAAAGAATAAAAATTTAAAAAATCCAATATTAAAAAATTCGAAGATCCAAAATTAAAAAAAAAACAAAATTCCAAAATTTTAAAAATCAAAAAATTCAAAATTAAAAAATCAAAAATCTAAAATTAAAAATCTAAAAATCCAAAATTAAAAAATCAATAATCTAAAATTAAAAACTTCAAAAATAAAAATTTCAAAATCCCTTTAGGCAAGCCTACAGGCTGAGGTAGATTTCAAAGTGCTTTTGGTTTAATTTACTGTCGCTGCGTAGCACTCTTCTTCTTTAGCCTTAGCATGACAAACCCGCAATAATAATTGCAAAAAAGAGGAAAGAGCACTTTTTCAAACATTCAAATCTCGCCTTAAATGAGAGCTATCGAGAAACTAGTTATTGATTTGTAGAGTACTCATGAAGAGCTTTTCAATGATACCCCACAAGACGTGGTTTCAAAAATTTCGAATTTCCATTCCCCCCCCACTCCCACCCCTACTCGTACCCCCAAAATCCCCGAATCGTTGGTGTCACTGTGAACTCCATAGGGAGTACTCTAATTTATTCAAACAAAGTTTCCCTCTATACTTCATAGGGGCCGAGATAAAAATGTTTTAAAATTTCAACCCCCTCCCCCGACCACCCCCTTGGGCCAATTTTGCTCATTAACGAACTTGTCCGAACTATTGGGCTTAGAAATAACATATTAAAATTTGGTTCAAATATCTTCAAAATTACGGCCGCTAAATATCACAAATATTTTTTTTTAACAGGCGGTGGTTTCGTACTTAGGGGAGCATGAAACGTAAAGATATGAAAGAATTTTTCGAAAATCATGACATGGTATCCATTGCAATAGGTAGATTTTTCTTCGAAATCTACCTAATAGATCCAAAATTTAAAAAATAAAAAATAAAAGATCCAACATTTTAAAAATCCAAATTTAAAAATTCAAAGATCCAAAATTAAAAATCAAAAATCAAAAAAGTCCAAAAATCCAATATTAAAAAGTCCAATAATCAAAAATTGAAAAAATAAAAATTAAAACAAGTTTTAATTCTGTCGCTCTCTTGTCCATAACAACTGCTGTGATTATAAATATTCAACTAAAAACTCCAAAATGCGTAAGTCGAAAATACAATAAATAAATAAATTAAAAATATGGATTCTTCCATTCTACACATGAAGGTTCAAAGGGACATTTAATCAAGATTGTAATTTTAAAGAAATACTAAACCTGAGTCGAGAAACTAACTCGCTATTTTCTATCCGTTAGCATATTTATTTTATTTGGCTCACACTTGAGCTTTCCTTCACGACACAGAATAGCGCTCAATCACTGGATACACCAGCGAAGTGTGCTGGACAAAGCTTATAAGTAGGGCTCGGATTCTTAGGCTTTGAACTATTTTGTTCCTTGCTAGCTAACTGTAGGCCTAATATTTTAACATAATTGTCCATTTCATAGTCTTTGCAGTTACATGGTCCATTCTTATCAAACCTAAAAATGCCTAAAGAAGACGTTAGAAAATAAAAATGGCTAAAACTGCTTTTCAATTAAAATACGATAAAACAACAATAATGATTATAATAATTAATATAATTAATGTAATATAAAAGCAAATTCTTGTAGCATTCTCATTGGTCTATGCCATGCTAATGTTGGGCCGGCATTACAATATCTTATAGGGTATTCGGTTACTCATAAATTATTTTAATTCTTTCATTAGAGTTTTCTGGCTTCTATCATACTTTCGTACCAATCTGCAACCCAAACTAGTTTCTTTCTTGTTTTTGTTGTATATTCTAAACTAAACTTCATGGCGGTACATACCTTTGCTGGACTAGGCCTGCCATCCGACCTCTTGCATAATCTACCACAGGCAGATGACAGGACTGAGGAGAATGTGGTCAGCATGCAGACTACCACGGCCGTTATTGATAGATAACTAAACTGGAGCCGCTACATCTTTATCAAGTAGTTCCTCAATTTGCACTCAGTTGAATGCACCCCGTTCCAGACCTCCCTAACTCTTAAAATCAGAGGGGGTACCAGGGATTGAATACAGACCTCAGAAAAAAACTAGATTATCTTTCTATCCTTCACTGAGGACTTCGAATTAATTTGCAACCCGTTGCTTTTACGGGACATAATATTTTACTGCGCGCATAAGATTATCAACGTTCCATCCTATTTTGTCTCTTTACATGCTTAGGTCTTACGAAAAACATCCGATTTCTCAACTTATACAAAGCCTACAGGGATGAATAACATATCAGTGGATAGGATTTTTTTTTACCGACCTCTGAGTTAGCAAACTCATAGGCCTAACCCTTCGTTGGCACAAACTCGGGCTGTAAGTTTTTATTTGCGTGAACCTGAGACAACTGAATATGCGCTCCCCGCAATGCAGCCTCATATCCTATATCAACACGCGAAGAGAGGAAATTATATAGTCCATACACAGAGTAGAGTAAGTTATAACTTATGACATTAGACCTACGCGAGGTTACCCCTTCGAATCTACCCCATATTGCTACCTGCATCTTCAATCCATGATTCATGTCTCATCTCCCCGGTTATATGTAACTCAGGACATTTAGGAATGCTGCTCGGCAAAGAGCGACGTTGCGTTGTCGATGTTAACGTCCGCATATAGGTCCTTGCAGGGAGTGAGAGGAGGAAAGAAGTAAGTACCATCTATGACAGGATGTCATTCACATACTTGCAGTTAAGGCCTACCTGTTAATCCTGAATTGGAGGTATTGATCCCATGAGTTACTTATATTAACACTATCCGCAGCAGGATACAGTGGCCACTCATAGGCCTATAGGTTACAGCAGACTGGTATTTCGTGCTGAGTGTACTGCACTGTGCGATTATATCACTGTGGAGGAAAATAGTTCGTAAACACGACACCGGCAGAGATATTTATCCTGAGTTATCCGTGGGTTCATCACATCAGATTTTTCTTTATGTGGATACCATTCACTCTTATTTATTTAAAGGAATTAATTTCATCGATAGCCTCCGTGTCCACCTCTGTGGCGTAGGGGATGTGTTCGCTCTCCTCATGCAGCGGGCCCGGGTTCGATTCCTGGTCTGAACAAGCTTCCTAGTTGGTGTTTTTCGGGGTTTTTCCTCACCTGTGAGACGAATGCCGTGAAACTTTAGATCCTCTTGATCCCAGGAACTCAACTGGCCGTCATTATCACCTTCAACCCATCAGCGTCTTCATCAGTGTGTATGCGTCTTATGTGCCCGTCACTCAATCGGGGAGGCCCTTCAAGCCCTTGCCTGGTCAATAAAGTGTGTAGGTTATGTGATGAATAGAAACTCCTTGCCCGACAGGTCGCGGTCCTTTAAGGTCCGGGCGCCGTGGGCCACGTAAACGTCCCTACAACGAGGAAGGTTAAACTAAGAGAAAGAAGAAGTCGTCCTTACAACGGGGGAGGTTTTACTAAGCGAAAGAAGAAGAAGATAGTGTTTCTAATTTCTAGAGTGATAGGGAAAAGCGAATAAGTCATAATTCCAAAGTTTCAAGAATGACAAGAAAAAATTTCTTTCCACAGCATTGTTATAATATTTAGTTCAGTCCACCAGATATTTTTACACAATATCTTATACTATGTTTAAATATCTGGGTGGACAGATCTAAATATAGTAAAATGCTGTGAAAATAAATCGCTATTTGTCTCTCATAAAACTTTGGTATTTTGACTTATTCGCTTTTCCCTATCATTCTAGATTTTATCGTTTATGTCAAATTCCAGTCTCTCACAAATTCCTAAGTCACCTATGTAGATTAAAAAAATAACTTAATGTTGTAATGGGACTGTTGAATGTGAGGACATTTGGTGAATTCAGTCTAATATTTTAGAAATATGTAATTTTAAAAGAGAAAGGATGGTTCGTTTGAAGTTTAATGTAGCCTGATTTCTTTGCTGGTTGAAGAAAATATGTGTTCAAAATTTCATGCAAACTGCATTAAGCATGTAGATTTGTATAGGGAACAAGCATACACACATATAAATACACAATTTTAACTTTATATATTATACCAGAACCTACGCCATCAGCTGCCATCTGTCGCAGATTTCAAGAACTACGAGAACTTAGTAACAGCTGATCGTCGCGTTCAGCCATTTTGTTTTCCATTTTTTGAATCTAAAATCTCAAAACTTAAACATTGAAGAAACTACAAAAACAGTCATTTGTAACTTCTCTATAATGGTAAGTAATTAAGATACTCGTATCATAATAAAATGTCATTTTATTAGTTTTTTGCACTCCTTAGCTAGTAAGTGTTACTTACGAAAGTTGTTTACATGGATCGTAAGTTGACATTCCCACACAATCGTGTTGCTAAGGCCGTTACGATGAGGTTAAATTACTTACGGTCCTTGCGCTACGTCATAATTCATTACGATACACTTCATAATACATGCCTTTATGAACAAGGCCCCCAGGACAAATATTCGGTTCCCATAACAACAAACACATGCGAATCACTTTCTGAAATAAACATCTCTCTTCAAGAATGTATACACATAATATTTTCAGGTAATATCACAATTAATTATAATTAAATTGATATAAGTAGCCGTCGTGCAAAAAATAGCATGCAACACACGGGCCGTAAAGGCACTTGTATCGCAATATACTATATTATACTATTTTATTATGATAATGTTAGTTCCATTTTTGGCTCACGTGTGTAAGTAAAACTTTTTTAATTCATTGTAATTTTTTGTTAATTATATTATAGTTACCTAGTAGTTTATATATTTCAGTATTGTTTAACTTTATGTGGTGAAATATACTGTACCATGTTTGGATAATTGATTCATTTTTCATCCTTTTAACTGATAAATTAGCTGCAGCACTTAAAACCCCTAAAACTCATGAATGGAATTCTTCGACATAACATACAAGTTACACTAACGCAAGGCTATCGCTCAAAGCAATACGGAAATCTATTTTACTCACAATGTTGTTACTTCTTTTTGGAACAGTTACGTTACTGTTACAGTTACACGAAAGTAACTGTTATTTATAACCGTTACCTGTTTTATTTTATTTTTTATATTACGTAGTTAATCGCCATATCACTTCCCACTTGTTGGGGAATGCCCTTTTATCTCTCCCCCCCCCCGGTTAGGGGCGTAGCCAAGGCTGGGGCTCTAGGGAGGGACCCCCGAAATAAAATAACAGTTGTAAAATTAAGCTTTCAATTAGGGATGAGCATCGATAGTTAAAACATAATGAATAGAGGAGAAAGTGTGATGACTGAGGTAGTTCACTGGTTCCGCCGCTAGGTAGCAGTTACTCTGCTTGAGATTCGCGGGAGCAAGATTACTACGGGCGGTATAGGAAAAATTGCAAACATTATTAAACAAAATAATACATTAATCTATTTCAAAATGACTCACCTTATCTAAATTGAATTGTTAGATACTTCTGACAATTTTCGGGCTGCTTTACACGTCTTGGAAGATCTCATCTCCAAAAATAAACATGGCCGTGTGTAACAGTAATTTCTCAGATTCCAAGAAGCTTGACCGTAACATTTCGTTCCACATCTTTCAAAAAATCGAAGATGTTCACAAGCAATGAACAATTATATAATATAGGTATGAAACAGCTAAGGGATGATTTTATCTAATATTTTGTTGCCTAGAAAATAGGGTAGATGGTATGTTAGTATAATTTGATGAGAATTTGTTAAAGAATGTACATTTGTATAGAAATAACAACGTATAATTAGGGTAGAAAACAGCTAAGGGATATTTTATAAATTAATATTAATATTACATTGTATAGAATATTACTGAGTATTAATTTGTATTAATATTGTATTCATAGTAATATTATTTATAATAATATTAATTTTCTCCTGGCTGTATGGGGTAAGTTATGTAGGTGAAACACGGTCAAAAGTGTAGATATGTGTACAAATTCTGTGAACAGAGATAATACCCTATAAACTAAGGGATGGTTTGTGAATTGCAGGGCACGGAAAATTTCATAAGCAGCACTACAAAAATAGGGCGCGTGATCTTTAAAATTGGCGTTCTACATCCGATAAAGACGCACATACGCAAAAATTGTTTGCAACGCATTCTACATATATCACACAAGATTTCAATGCATTTTCCCTGATTTTTTCATAAAGAAATTAAATCCTCTTGCCTTAACTATAGCCCGCAATTTCCTCAAACCCTCGACCATTCGCCGTTCGCTGTAAATTATGTGCATCTTATGTTGTTAAATTTATATTTAAAAAAAAGGAACAAGATATTAAACTAATAAGACATTTGCTATGATAATTATGCATAAAAATTACTAACATAAGTGAACAGAAAATATGACAAATAAATAATCCAATAAATGCATAAATAAAAGTAGTGCAGACTTAATAAGTTAGAAAAAAGCTTCATTCACTCCTTTTCCTCAGCGGGTCAATCTTGCAGTATGGGTACAAGTAGTCAGTTAATATAGTATTATTATTGAGACCACGAATAAATTATGTAAATTTTTTACGTTATTGCTGGTATTTTATGGAAAAGATGCCTGCTAATACCTCAATACCATTCTGATAGCTTTAGCTTTAGAATAATTACTATTACTCGTTAACCATTATAGATATATAGGTGGTACTCAATTTATAATAAGATCCAAATATTTCACTAAACCTTACACCCTTAATCTCTTTCTGGACACAAAAATAAAATAATAAATGTCGCATAGTCAAATTTGCTTCACCCTCAACATTTCACGATCGTCCCACATCATTCAGAGAGCTGAGCGCCCGGAATAATTACCACTCAATTACTCGTAAACCATTCAAGATATAAAGGTGGTACTAAATTTAAAATAAAGTTGAAATATTTCCCTAAAACTTTCTCGCTTGAAGTTTTTACGGGACACAAAAATGAAAAAAATTGTCGCATAGTCAAAATTCCGTTTCACCCTCCATGAATTTTGTAATTGGTGATGTTTATATAATGAAATAAAAACATTTATGTCCGCATTTTTTAAGTCTCTGTTTTAACCATCAGAAGGACTGTGTTGTGCAGATTATTTCTGCACAAATTTCACAGAAATAGGACCAAGGATTAATTAAAGATTGCGAGTTTAATCATAAGATGCCAAACTATCATGACGCAGCATTGAGAAGTTGAAACGTAAACGAAGGTGCTGCCAGTGTTTCGGTGGACCGCCGCTCTCCCTATACCCACCATTGTATTAGCGGCGAAGTCATCACACTTTCTCATTCTATTCATTATGGTTAAAATATCAAGGTTAAAATCGGAGATAACCATCGATATGACGATAATATCGACCTGAAAACATCGATGTATATTTAAAAAAGGCCATGGCGGTATCAGATAATTAGGCAAAATTCATAAATAAACAGAAGTATTTCCATGAAAACAATCGATGTAAAAAATTAATGTTTTGGGAAATTTAGCTCCTGTAAATAAAATTATATCGTAGAACCAAGGTAGCCTATTAATCTTCTTTTTGCTACAAAAACATCGATGTCGGGGAGAAACATCGATGTAGCGAAAACATCAGTTTTTTCCATCGATATAAAAAAACATCGATTATCGACATGAAAATAAACTTTTTGGAATTTCCCTGTGGTTTACAGCCTGAAAGATATAAGTGTACCAAATTTCTAGTTTCTAGCTCATCCGGACGTGGGCCTTGTGGGCGTGGTCTTGTGGTTAGCGACGATAACTACGGATCCGTCGGCCCGGATTTGATCCCCGGCACCTCCTCGGATTTTTCTGAGGTAGGAAGGTCTGGTAGGGGTGCACTCAGCCTCGTGATTCAAATTGAGAAGCTACTTGATTGAGAAGTAGCGGCTCCGGTCATGGAAACCACCATTAACGGTCGTGGGTGTCGGCATGCCGACCACATGCTCCCCAATCCTGCCATCTACCTATAACTAGATGAGGCAGCGCTCGGGTGGTAGGCCTTGTCCCTTCGGGGATGTCGCGCCACGGAGTTTAGTTTAGTTTAGCTCATCTGGAAGTGGGCAAACATTAATGTCAGCGAGCGAGCCCTTTTGCGGGGGTTTTTAGGGCTAAAAATAAAAGAAAATACTTTTTGGAATTCTCCTGTGGTTTACAGCCTAAAAGCTATATGTGTACCAAATTTAAAGTTTCTAGCTCATCCAGAAGTGGGCAAACATTAATGTCAGTGAGCGAGCCCTTTTTCGGGGGTTATAGGGCTAAAAAATAAAAAAATACATTTTTGGAATTTTCCTATGGTTTACAGCCTAAAAGCTACATGTGAACCAAATTTAAAGTTTCTAGCTCATCTGGAAGTGGGCAAACAGTAATGTCAGTGAGCGAGCCCTTTTTCGGGGGTTATAGGGCTAAAGAAAAATTAAAATTACTGTTTTGGAATTTTCCTGTGGTTTACAGCCTAAAAGCTATATGTGTAACAAATTTCAAGTTTCTAGCTCTACTGGAAGTGGGCCAACATTAATGTCAGTGAGCGAGCCCTTTTTCGGGAGTTTTTAGAGCTAAAAATAAAAAAAAATACTTTTTGGATTTTTCCTGTGGTTTACAGCCTAGGAGCTATATGTGTACCAAATTTCAAGTTTCTAGCTCATCTGGAAGTGGGCAAACATTAATGTCAGTGAGTGAGTGAGTCAGCCGTGTGGCTTTATATTATAGGGATTTTATTATTAGTAGTAAAATTATCAATATTATTATGTCGAATAATTTACTACAGTTATTGAATTCATATTTCACGCTATATATCCACATTCTAAGTTTAAATTATCCAGTAAAGGCAATATCGTATTTTAATAAATTTTAAGTGGTATGAAAAGCAAGAAATAAAATCAGGTAAACTGATGTAACAAAGTGCCAGTATGTTTTTGTTTAATCAGTTATCATTGCAATTATGATATGCACAATATGTATTTTTTTAATTGATTTCCAAGTTAAGCTTCAGATTTATTCATTAAGCAGGGCTTACGGAAGAACAAAGGACTAGTTTTTTTTATAAATCAGATTAAAATCGTCCAGCATCACCTGTACTGTACAGATTTGTGATATCTTGACAATCGCACACTCACATAAAAATAAAAAAAATAAAAAAGTCAAATTTGTCGGCTCGGGATTTGAACCATTGAACTGCAGAATGTGAGTCCAAGACGTTAACATCTTGTCCATCAGGGTCAGATTAACAGTCTAGTTGGATAAGCGTATGTAAAGCAACAATGTTATTTGTCATAGCCAACTGCATTTTAATCTCCAAATCCTTATAAGATCACAGTAAAACAATTGACTATGTTGTCATGATAACTGATTTGACTTTCATAAATTCTTTCGAATATGTATATTTACATAAAATAGGCACTAAATTGGGAATTACTCCGAAACCGTTCAACCGATTTTATCCAATATCAATAGACATGTTCCCATGGACATTATAAATGTGTACACCAAGTTTCATGGAAATCCGGTAAAGCATGTTTGAGTTACCGCGTCTTTAAAATAGACACTAAATTGGGTTTTACTCCGGTACCGGTCAACAGATTAGGTTCAAATTCAATAGGATACTTCTCTTGGACGTCATAAGTGCGTATACGAAGTTTCATGGAAATCCGATACAGCGTATTTCAGTTATGGTGCCTTTCTAATATAATACTATTAAAATAGGCACTAAATTGGGCATTACTCCGGTACCGGTGAACCGATTTGGTTCAATAACAATAGGGTTCTTCCCATCGACATTATGAATGTTTATACCAAGTTTCATGAAAATCCGAAAAAGCGTACTTGAGTTATGGTGCGTACAGACGCACGGACAGACAGACAGACGGACAGACATTTTTTCGTTCCCCACACAATCTCATAAAGTACCATACTGGCACTTAATAATTATGATATCAGACAGCATGGATTCTATGCATGAACTCTTTACGGCCATTAATAATTAAGAAAATTACATTTTAAAATTTATTTTTAATTTTTTTGTTATTTTTTATTTTTATTTATTTTTTGTTATTTTAATTTTTATTATTTTTTATTTGTTATTATTTTTTAATTTTTTATATTATTTTTGTTTTTTAGACATTGCAAATAACAGAGGTAATGGAATGAGGCGAAATTCACGGATAAAACACTTGTAACAGAATATTAGAAGTAACTGTAACAGGTCAGAGTAACTGGAGCAGGTGAGAGTAACAGTAACGTGTCCGAGTAACTGGAGCAGGCGAGAGTAACAGTAACAGGTCATATAGTAACTGGAGCAGGTGAGAGTAACAGTAACGGGTCCGAGTAACTGGAGCAGGCGAGAGTAACAGTAACAGGTCAGAGTAACTAGAGCAGGTGAGAGTAACAGTAACGGGTCCGAGTAACTGGAGCAGGTGAGAGTGACAGAAACGGGTCAGGTAACTGGAGCAGGTGAGAATAATGTAACGGGTGTAACTCTCGACAAGTTACTCTGTTCCAGACCAGTTACATTCGCTCGACACCGACAAATTTCTCAACACAACTAATAATAATAATAATAATAATAATAATAATAATAATAATAATAATAAGTAAATAAATAAAATAGAAATCAAAACAAAAAATAAAAGTATTAAAAAGACCCTGAGAAAAAGGAGAGCTGCTGAGAAATTTGGAGAAACCATACAGAATTCTTATATATTTATATATCTTTACACGCTAGCGGCCGTAATTTTGAAGATATTTGAACCAAATTTTATTATGTTATTTCTAGGCCCAATAGTTAATGAGCAAAATTGACCCATTGGGAGGGGGTTGAAGTTTGAAAAAATTATATCTTGGCCCCTATGAAGTTTAGAGAGAAATGAGTACTCTACAAATCAATAACTAGTTTCTCGATAGCTCTCATATAAGGCGAGATTTGAATGTTTGAAAAGTGCTCTTTCCTCTTTTTTTTTTGCAGGTTTATCATGCCAAGGCTAAAGAACAAGAGAACTGCGCAGTGGCAATAAATTAAACCAAAAGCACTTCGAAATCTACCTCTGCCTTTAGGCCGCCTAAAGGGATTTTATTTCACTTCACACAAATGCAATTAATAGGAAATTATCAATCTCCGCCATTTCATGTAGATCTCTAAACTTAAATAGATGAATTTTCGCTTCTCATCGTAATGGTCACTCGATGGCGTAGTGCAGTCATGGGCAAACCCCTATCCATTGACAAGCAACCCGCAAACTTGGTCAACTTACACATAGTTCGAAAAGAACGGGTAGATGGAGACACAAGCAGATAATAAGTGCAGTGGCGGTTGCTCATTCTTAGGGAAACACTAATTTCACTTAATGATGTACACTACAAGAAACAAATGATGAAACGATTTTTAATTTTTAATTTTTCTTTTACGTGTGCAATTATTTCATTATACAAAGCTTAGAATGTGCCATAACGCCTTTCCAATCTGAACTGCGTCGCGACCCGTCACAGCTTGCAAAGAGAGTATGACTCATGGATGGGAATAATCCACCACGTACACCGAATGTCCGCAATGCGGGAAGGCCAAGAACCACAAGTGGTTCGCGAACCAGTAAATGCCCATGTATGGCGTAGTGGGTAAGATGAAAGGCTAATATGCTAGTGGTCCCGTGTTCGAATCTCCTTAGGTCGAAATTTAAAGGATAGGAATAGATACTTAGGGTAAAGGAGAAAAGGGATTGAATAGTAGAAAGGGGAAAAGAAATGGAGAAAGGGGGGGAAGTCAGAATTTTCAACACTGCTAGTAGTTCCACCATTCACGTCTAGATGTCTCGAGTGAGAGGAGCTAAAGGGACGACCTGTTTTTCCCTCGTTTTTTAACAAAAATCCCGGGGAAGGACCCCCGGACCCCCATTTTTGGGATATTCCATACCCCACACCCCAAATAATAGCAAACTTGCGTCTGTGTCGGTCCCTCCTTTCAGTATTTTCTGATTCTGCCTTTGGTTGAGACGAAAATAACATATCCTAGGAGGAGCTTTGGTAACCGTTACTTTTTATTTTTTGTAACAGGTCGTTACCGTTACATACATGTAACAGTTACAAAATAACAGTTACAAGAAATATTCCCCATCTCTCGCTATATCAATAGCCTATTTTAATGGCAATATATCAGAAAGGCTTTATAACTCAAATACGCTTTATCGGACTTTCAAGAGACTTGGTAGGCCTATACGGATTTATGACGTCCATGGGAAGAAGCCTATAGAATTTGTACCAAATCAATTGACCGGTACCGAAATAAAGAGTAATTAACAGTCACATCTTTTATAATGTAATCTTCGTTCTCCGACAATTCGAAGCATTGTGGTTTGCTCGCGGCCAACCAATCAGCGGCCGAGTTCCCGTAACTAATGTCCTATTGTAATCAATTCTGTAAATAGAAATAATATTCGAAATTACTTATTAAAGAGCATGCTTTCATTTCCAATTTAATATAAGTATTACTTTTGTAATGATATTAGACACTACAGTATTATTGCATGGCCCACAGTAAACATAACATAACTAGAGACCGGATTTTAAAGGGAATTCCTTTTTTTATATTTCATCATAAAACGTGATAAAATTGAACAGGACATTACTGAGTAAGTTTCAACTGCAAATGACCTGATTTTAACGTCCCTTTTTTTCCTTTTTTAGGCTCATTTCCCTTTTTTTTAGGAACTTTCCCTTTCCAGTACCTTTTTTGCTAATTTATTTTGAAAAATTCGTAAATTACCAATTAAACATTGTTTTCACTGATTCACCATTAAAAAAATAATTCCTCCCAGCAGAATAGAGCGTTACAGGGAAATCACAGGCTTGCCATTGCCTAAGTTTCCCATTATAACAAGGTGGGAAACATGGATTTCGTGTGCTATTTTCCTCTGTGAGAATTTCAACGAGATCAAAAAATTTATTCAGTCATTACATGTTACAGAATCAGCAGCTTTAGAGCAAGCAAAGGCTTTACATGAAATAAACATGTATCTCTCTGTTGAATTTTTACACTCTCTTACTTTTCCGCACCTTTTTTTGGCAATAATTTTCCCTTTTTTCCCACCTTTTTTTGGCAATAATTTTCCCTTTTTTCTTCCTTTTTTGGGTGAAAATTTTCCCTTTAAAATCCGGTCTCTAAACATAACTTAACAAATTGCCAACCGTTATTGATATTGTTAGCCCGCCTTAGTGGATTCATTTCTTCATAACGATGTCAGTGTAAATAAAACATTTAAAACACAACTAGAAATTGAATACTGATATAATATTACGCACTGGCCGCCTTTCTGTCAGAGGCTGAGTCGACCCCAAGGCCAATATACCTAATGTAATTCCTGACACAATTTATACGGGTGCTTTAAATTTGAAACAAACATGTAAGCGAATCGTAGGCCTATTATATCATTAATATTATTGTCATTGCATTTTGTAAAATGTTGACATATTTTAAGAATTTATTATATCAGTGTATACCAATATGAATTAATGTTAAGAATCAAACTTGAGACCTCAGTTCTCCGTAAGCCCTGCTTAATGAATCGATCTGGAGTTTAACTCGGAGATCTATTACAAAAATAACTTATTTTCTGCACGGGGCTATCATAATTGCAATTTTAACTTATTTTAAAAACATTCTGGCACTTCGTTATATCAGTTTACATTATTTATTCTACATCAAATTGTGAAGTGAGAAATTGATATTTTGCATGTCGAGGGTAAAGAAAGCTATATGACTGCATCACATTGTGCTTTATTTCATTCTTCATTAATTATATTCACCAATATGTATAATTTTTTTTTTTTTTTTTTTTTTGATACTCCAATACATGTGACCCTATTTTACCTTGAAGGTATGTTAGGGTTTTAAATATAACAAATTAACAAAATTAATATTTACAAACTATCTTACAAGTAATAATTAAAAACGGGAATGAACATAATTTACGAAACGTACAAAATCTTGTTTACAACACTCTTTTCTAAAAACTGTCAGTGGTGCTGAAAGTGTAGTGTCACAATAGTTTAGTTTACACCTTAATTGAAAACGTTGTCTTTCAAATCTGGGACATTCCAGTAAAAGATGTTTCACTGTTTGTTCAATTTCTCCACATGGGCAAGTATAGTCACATTCTATTTTTATTTTAAATCTTCGGAAATAGCTACCAAATTTACTATGTCCTGATATAAACTGAGTTAATATAAAATTTGGTACAAAAAATGTTGACTGTAGTCTATGATATATTGTTGGAAAATAAAGTTCTCTTGTAACAGCTCCTTTATCCGAGTGTTCCCATTCAAAATTCCAACAAGATGTAATATATTTCCTTATTTGATTTTTGACAAATGATATTGGACACTTAGCATACACATAGCTCGAGTCCATGGAAGCTGCCGATTTTGCCAACTTGTCAGCACGTTCATTTCCTTCCGTTCCACTATGTCCACGAGTCCATACTATACATATGTGGGTTGCCTTCAGGATGATGTTACGAATTTCTACAGATAGAGGATCAAGAATGTATTTATTATTTATGGAATGTATTCCAGCCTGTGAGTCACTTAATACACAAACACTTCCTGTGTGTTCCAAACTCCACTTTAGAGCTTCCCTAATTCCATAAAGTTCAGCCTGAAAAACTGTACAACTGGGAGCTAAGTATAGTAGGGTACCTTATGTCATCCCGTGGGCTCCTTCGTGAAGAAAGCAACACACCTATATTTTCAGTTTCTATGAAGTCTAAGGATACCCGAACCACTTGAGGCTACTCTGGGGGTCGCGTCTGAGTCGCGTGATGACGTCATCAAAATGGCGGACGTCGCGTTTCACAGAAATGGCCATAACGTGAAACCTATTTGAGATAGAGACTTGCAAAAAACTGTTTTCAAATCACAATAAAATGCTCTACATTATCGTTTCTTACACGTATGGAGCTAAGACGGCATATTCTACCGAAAAATTACACTTTTTGTTGGAAAATTGAAAAAATAATGGTCCTGTAGAATGTGTTCTCTTGAATTTTCAATAGAAGATGATGCCGTGCCATAAATTACATGCAAACAAATTTTTTGAAGATTATAATTTGGATTCTACTCCCGTTTACCAGAAGTTTCCAATGTCAATAGTTTTAATTCTGTGATAGTTTTTGTAACTGGATCACACCATATGAAATCATCCAATTTTTAAAAAAATGGTTGCAGGACTATTTTAGAAAAAAAAAATAATTTTTTGTATATGAGTTCATACATTTTTCAAGATGTCAAAACAAGTTTACAAAAAATTCTTGTGTTCTTGGTTTCCCAGGGGTGTCCATTTTTCAATCCTGGTGTAACACATTTTTTGCGAATGTAGCTGATTACAAAATATATTTTCATAACTCAACAACCATAAGAGTTAGAAATTTGAATTATGAACCATTTTGTAACTGTTGAAGCGTACTTTTATAAATATTTTATTGTTTTCTTAAACAAAAAATTTTTCATATGAAAATATGAGTTTGAAATTGGTGTAAATTTTTCCAAAAAAATAACTTTTTAGGTCAAATTTTATGTGAGAAGGAAGTGATTGTAAACATTCAATTTCTTTTTATGTTCAAACCTGCATGTGATTTGTCTGTGAGGAAAACATCAGCTTCCAAAAATACATCCCTTATTTCTAAACTGGCCTCAAATATTTTCGTTTTTCAGACTTTGACAACTTTTGGGCCGAAATATCTCTGAAGGGTACCCTTCAAAAAAATCTGAAAAATTGCATAAAAGAAGCCTTTCATGTGCCTAACTCACAGTTAAAATTTCTATTTCTAGAAACAACTCCTTAATTTGATAGAACTGAAATATCACACCTTTTAGGGTACCGTATTTGGAAGAAACTACATATAACTCAACAACCATAAGAGATAGAAATTTGAATTATGAGTCATTTTATAACTATTGAAGCTTGCTTTTAGAAATATTTTAGTAATTTCTTCAACACAAAATTTTTCATATGAAAATATGATTTTGAAATTCGGGTAAATTTTTTCAAAAAAATAACTTTTTGGTCCAAATTTTATATGAGAAGGAAGTGATTGTAAACATTCAATTTTTTTTATGTTCAAACCTGCATGTGATTTGTCTGTGAGGAAAAAATCAGCTTCCAAAAATACATCCCTTATTTCAAAACCGGCCTTAAATATTATCGTTTTTTCAGATTTTGACTATTTTTGGGCTTAAATATCTCTGATGGATACCCTTCAAAAAATGTGAATAATTGCATAAAAGAAGCCTTTCTTGTGCCTAACTCACAGTTAAAATTTCTATTTCTAGAAACAACTCCTTCTATTAATTTGATAGAACTGAAATATCACACTATCACATGTATGTAGGCCTAGTTTCTCCCAAATACGCTACCCTAAAAAGAGTGACATTTGAAACTTCTGGTAAACGGGAGTAGAATCCTCATTAAACTCTTCAAAAAATTTGTTTGCATGTAATTTATGGCACGGCATCATCTTCTATTGAAATTTCAAGAGAACACATTCTACAGGACCATTTTGTTCAATTTTCCAACAAAAAGTGTAATTTTTCGGTAGAATATGCCGTCTTAGCTCCATACGTGTAAGGAACAATAATGTAGAGCATTTTATTGTGATTTCAAAACAGTTTTTTGCAAGTCTCTATCTCAAATAGGTTTCACGTTATGGCCATTTCTGTGAAACGCGACGTCCGCCATCTTGATGACGTCATCACGCGACTCAGACGCGACCCCCAGAGTAGCATCAAGTGGTTCGGGTATCCTTAGACTTCATAGAAACTGGAAATATAGGTGTGTTGCTTTCTTCACGAAGGAGCCCACGGGATGTGATTTTCTTACATAAGGTACCCTACTAGTATGTAAATTTATGTATTTATATCCTTTTGTAATTTTGTGTAGGCTACATGTTTTCTCTTGTTTCTTTTTTGTGATTTTATATTTTATTTTGTGTGTGTGAACATCTTTGTGTTTGTGTGTTTTTCAGGTCTTTAATATGTTTCATTTAATGTTTCTTTTTAGGCCTAATATAGCCTACTATATTTGGTAATTTGGAACTAAGCTGAGCCCGAGCTCCAGCATTTTTTTTTCTCCTTCGGGTGTCAGTCATTTTTAAAAATTGAAAATTAAAAACTGAATATGTGTTTTCATTGTAAGGGATAGGGTTAGTGTGTTGGTGTTTGTTAAGTGCCAGTATGGAACTTCATGAGATTGTGTGTGGAGACGGGAAAATGTCTGTCCGTTTGTCTGTACGCGCGATAATTCAAATACGTTTTATCGGATTTTCATGAAACTTGGTATAAACATTTATAACGTCAATGGGAAGAAGAGTATTGATATTGGACCAAATCGGTTGACCGGTACCGGAGTAATGCCCAATTTAGTGTCTATTTTTAAGATAAGATGTTAGAAAGTCGCGATAACTCAAACACACTTTATCTGATTTATATGAAACATGGTATACGCATTTATGACGTCCATGGAAAGAATCCTGTTGAATTTGGACCAAATCGGTTGACCGGCACCGAAATAACGAGTAATTAACTGTTACTTCTCCAACAATCCGAAGCATTTTGATTGGCTCGCGAGCTCCCGTAACTATTGTAAACAAGACACGTTCAGATGTATCAGTTTCTGTAAGTAGAAACAATAGGCTAATTACTTATTAAATATCATGCTTTCGTTTCCAATTTAATATAAATATTAATTTTGTAATGGATATAAGACGCTACAATATTATTGCATGGCCCACAATATATTAAACTTAACGTAATAAATTTCCAGTCGATATTGTTAATCCCCCTTGATTGATTCATTTCTTCATGACGATATAAGTGTAAATAAAATATTTAAAAGACAACTAGCCGTTGAATATTGATATACAATATCGATGTGTGTGATACCGATATCTACATTATATTTTAATTTGGGTATTTTTCTTATTCGCTCCTGTGCAGCAATATACCTAATGTAATTCCTGATAGATTGATTTCAGATTAACTTTTTATTCATTCATAACCTATACTGCTGCTTTAAATTTGAAACGAACATGTCAGTGAATCGTAGGCCTATTACATCATTAATATTATTGCCAGTGCATTTTGTAAAATGTTGACATATTTTAAGAATTTATTTTATCAGTGTATACCAATATGAATTAAGGTTAAGAATCAAACTTTAGTCCTCAGTTCTTCGGTAAGTCCTGCTTAATGAATCGATCTAGAGTTTAACTCGGACATCTATTACAAAAATAACTTATTTTCTGAATGGGCTTTATTGCAATATCACTTATTTAAAAAAACATTCACACACTTTGTTAAATCAGTTTACCTGATTTTATTTTTTATTCTATTTTATTTTTTCTCTTCCTTTTATTGTGTATGGAATATGTACGTAGGTTCATGCGGGCCGTTTTTGCGAATGTTTGAAATTTTTTGTGTAATCAGTAGTTAATATTAATAATAATAATAATAATAATAATAATAATAATAATAATAATAATAAAGATACACAAAAAGAAATAGGCTAATTATATTTAAACCTTGCAGGGCTGAATTTTTGTTCTAATGTATGAAATAATCTTCTGAAATCATCAACGGGGAGGAAATGAAATTGAGGAAAATTTCAAGGGAATAGCTGATTTCCGTAAATGACAATCCTAACTTGCCGATAAAAGACCTTCTCATTTTAAATAATGCAATACTCCATTGATTTTATGCGTCAGCTTTTATACAATTTTTAAGGTGACGAATTTATATGTCAGTGGCAGCGAAAAGGTTCAAGTTGTGTTAACATACACGTTTTAAATGAAAATCCATGTTTTAATTCAATAGCGATATTTTTCCAGTTCAATAATCTACAATAACAATGGCTTATATGTGTTGTTGTTGTTGTTGTTCTGTCTTATTTTACGACAAGATAAAAAAAGAGTAGACATTACTACCAAAACCAAATATCTCAAATTAATTAAATTTTGATATGTATTCCTAAGAAATAATAAATAATCTGCTATAAAACTTCAGGCTAAAATTATATTATTTTTCTTGAATGAGTAGGATTTACAGACGGGCAGGAGACGAAGAATCTAAATTTAATACTTAATATTCTTTTTAAAAAAATACCAACTGAAATCAATTTATTCTTCACAGAATTCCTATAAAATTTATATTCATCTAGTAATAAACATTTGCGATGTGTGTTATTGATGAAAAGTTTTGTTTTATAGCACACTATGTGTTTCTATCGCTTTTCAACTGCAGTTTAAACATTCGCAAATTAACTCTAGTGAAATATTGTAGTTTGAGGTGAGGAAAAGTGATTATAACGATTGATGCTTACTTAAAATAGATATTCCAACAACTTTATTACCTTGTGCTGTTAAGGAGATGAAAACCTACTGTTTATGCATGGCCTGCAGTGAATAAATAATTTATTAAGGCAAGACTTAGAAAACAATATAAAATTGTTCCTATGTCAGTTTTATGAAGCCTACACTGTAAAATGAATGAAAAGTTAAAATGTTATATTTTCAGTTTTAGTTTTTTTTTTTTTGAGTTCTATCTTAGGCAGTGACTGGAATTAGAACATATTACCATGTAAAACTTTTAAAATTGTATTTTTTTCCAACTTATAAACTCTTTAACTTGTTGTAATTTATTTTGTTGAAATTCATTAAAAATGTAAATTCTTATGTAAAAACGATTTATAATATTATTTCCATAGCCTTTTTTAAAATTTGTTTTAATAGTTAAAAATTATATTTCTTTTTGTACATTAAATTAGAGAAAAAAATCCCGAAAAATCAGAGAGACATGCTTTAAAATTCAATAAGGGAAGAAAAAAATTCAGCGTGAGTTTTTCAGCGCGAAAGCCATAGCCAGCGACGCTAACCAGGAATCCAAACAGGCAGTCAAAACTACTCAATCAAGAAGTATGTATATATATACAGTGTATGCACATATATATATATGCATTTATGAACCACAGATTATTGTCTCTGTTAGACATTACATGATAATATTACAGGAGAAAAATTCCTCTGACACTTAGATTTGAACCCAGGACCTTTGGCTATCCGTGACACTGCTCTACCAACTGAGCTAAGCCAGTGTCAGAGGAATTTTTCTCCTATAATATACTCAAACAAGTATTAAAAAATTCAATTATTAACCTGGTAAAAACTTCAGAATGATTGATTAAAAATAACAGAATATGGATTTTCCGGTATAAAATTGCCTTTATTCATACTATTGAATATTTCTAAGGAAAGGCACACTCGGTTAAACAGCATTTAGTTTATAAGGACAATCCTTGTGTCATAAATAATAAATTATTCTTTAAGCCTGTATATGTGGAATACTCAAATTCGTTTTTATGAAAATCTACAATAAAATAACATGGCTAGTAGTCCTACCAATTTATTTTAAAATCCATCTTTTTTAAATAATAAATTGTAATACGTTAGATCGTTTTGTGATGTCACCAGAACACCTACAGAAAAAGGTTACCTTGTTTTTCAGCAATAATTAAAGAATTACGACATAAAACACATTGAGTCAGGTTTGAATAACTATATTTTGCAGCAAGAGGTTTACAACCTTACTGAGGAAATAACAGTAGTATATATAAAGCAAGACGAATTGACAGCAATCGTGTTTTGCACAGATTAAACATTGTCATATTGTTTCTAAGGTTTATGTACCCAAAGCTTACCAAACAATAACACTCCATTTCATTAGTTCTACAGCGGTAATAAAGAGGATTATTTTAGAGCACAATACCCTGCAGCATTGCCACGAATGAAATCTAGGGTATTGGGAAAACAAACCAAAAAAATCCAAGAGATCTAAATTTGTTGATTGTTTCATTGCAAATCCTCGCCATATATTGAACGCTGGGAGCGGCTTTACAAAATTGGAATTACTGTGCAAAAGTGACTAGGGGTGGCTTCATGGGGAGGGATCCCTGCTACCACAACACAGGTGGGTAATGATGTGCATTCTTGATAATTGGACTGTTCAATTAATCCTCTCTTCACATAAATAATTTTGTGTTTAAGCTTTCCACTTTACAACAAAACAGTTTCTACTCTCTTTGAGTGCTTTTAAGAAGAGATGCAAAAGTTAATTTCGCATAATCTGACATAAAAATAGGGGGCCCCATCTCGCGATGTGCGCAAGTTTCCACGGACGGGTGATGTTTTTTGTTTCTCAGCGAGGCAGGTTGACCAACATGACACTTCTTGTACAATGCTTATCAGATATCATTAGTGACAGGTTCTGTTAGGTTATGAACAGTGATATTAATTTAATAGGGCTTTCTGAATTCTGAAAAAATTCTAGTTTAGTGGCAGTTAGATTAGGAACGGTGATATTAGTAATAGTGACATGTTCTATTAGGTTATGAACAGTGATATTAATTTAGTAGGGCATTCTGAATTCTCCCGTTTCGTAATTAATGTGCCATATTGTATCGTCCGCGAGGTTCGTTGTGTTGGTGAACCTGCTTCTCAGGATTCTACATGTTCTCCTGGCGTGACGTCACATCTCTAACGTCCAATCACGAATTTCTTCATCATACGGAGACAAAAATATGGCGGAATTCACGCTACTTCTCGCTAAATCGTGTTTTAAAAGATAGTGTAACGTTTAGGGCGGGCGGGTTGAACCAAATCATTCGTCGAGGCAACATCTCCTCTCCAAGAATAAAATACGTGTGATATTAGGTGTTTTATGAGAAGAAAGTTGATTTTCAAAATGGGCCCCCCCTACAATGCGATTTTACCCAAACATACGCTATTTCTTCACAAATAATGGTTAGGCCTACTCTAAGTCAGTCTTTGTACTCCGAGTATGGGGGCATGCTGGCCGAAGTTTCATTTATCGACGTATATTACGTGTATTTTTCTGTAGAGGGCAAAGTCTACATCCATCTAGTAGGCGACCAAGGGGTTAAAGTTAGGAAAATTTTGTCCAGAATCTCTAATTTTGCTTTGGAGTTATTTGAATTGTTAGACCCAGAGCTCATAGTCCCAGGATTTTTACATCCTGAAAACTCCATTGAACTCGGCCGCAAGACTCAGTTGACCGAGGTCTACATTTTTTGAAGTTTCAATGGGTTTTGAACGTTGCGATCCATGAGTTCCTCGTGTTTACAAGCCATAAGCCGCGAACCACTAGTTCTGCCATGAGTTCCATGAAGTTGAGAGATCTTTAACAGGATTTGAGCTTGGGAATGATAGCACGCAATGTTGAGCTAGTCAGTGATTTATCAGTGTACTATTTTGTTAACTTGATAGAGTTTTCTAGTGTTAAAATTAATAGAATTTATTTTTAAAACATACATTATATAATTATATGTTCATAATAACTTATTTTGTTGCTATTTACAGTGCAGTTTTTAAGTGCTCTAGCCCCCACAGTTATAATTCAAATACGAGGTTTGGAAGTTTAAAAGTGGCAACACACCCATAAAATCAAGGTGAATTAGAGGAAGTTCAAATCGCTTTTGTTGGATGTTGGTTGCATATCCAGCATACTTCAGAGCAAATAAGAGCCTTCTATCACTACGAATTCCTTCACAGGAACCAGAATAAATTGAGCTGGCTCCATCAACCGGTCTAAAATGAATTTTGGATCTGATAGAAAGCCAATGAGTAGAAATATTTTAATTCCTTAAAATTATTCTTGATTCACAATAACATGAAATAACATAATGAATTGTTTCAAGATAGTTTGTCACTTGTTCTTCACTCCCTTCCGGCAGATGTTCAATCATGTGTTACACTCAATCATTCATCATAATGAGTCAAATTTTTCAACCAGTCTCATAATCATCCCACTCAATAAATATACTCAGGGACCATACCGCTGTTCTCTGCATAGACTGGTACCCGGGCCACAAAAATATCCTCCCACATTCATCTCTGGCGGGATCGAATGATGTCTCCTTAGAATGAACGGGTGCCCTTGGCATTACGCCACCATTGATTATTACAAAGTGATTGCCTTTTCCAAATCGGACGGGTGGCGGTAGTCAAAATCCAATCGCTCGAAGACCCGCTTTCTCATACCATATTGACGCCTTGGTGGATGCCGACAGAGATTCTACAGTATGTGTAAAATCCCGAAAGGAATTCGGAAAGGTATTGTTAGTTTACCGAGGATAGGCTAAGAGCCACAGAATTTCCAGTACTAGGCTCAGGAAATTAACATCGCCTACCCAACTTCAGTTGCGGCAGTTATTTGGGAAATAGCTAGATGACTTATTGAATATGAACGAATTCAACTGTTTTGCCTGAAAATATTTATTAGATAGTTCATTAGTTCTACATCTTAGGCTTTTGGAAAAATCTAATGATGTTCTAACTAACTGTTCTCGAAAAAATTTTGAAAACCAAATCTCTGAATTTTGAAAACCAATCTTTGCTTCGGAATTTCTATTCGTAGAAACGTTATATTCGTACAACTTTGAAATGTAAATCAGAAAGAAGAATTCTGTGATATTTATAAGTTTAACTTCATTGGCGGGGAAAGAAATGGGTCCTACACAATGAAAAGTTTTTGAGAAGAATCGTGGCTGTAAAAGATGTGTCGAAACTCAGAACTAATCTTCCCTCCCTCACAACTGTCAGCAAACTTCACTTTTCCTTCTTTTTTCTTTTAAACAGACGCTGTCTTTGAATTATGATTACAATGGGTTATCTGAAAGTTGTGAACTTTTGTGTATTGCCCACCATTCCGGAGACGTTGCGGGAAGAAAGCAACGAACTTTCCAAAACATTTCCCTGTGATTCATATTGAACGTTGTCTGACTGAAAAGTAATAATATCTGTATTCAGAGAAACAAAACTAGTTCTTAATGTTGTTCGCTATGAATGGTAGCAACAAAACTCAGATGTTTTACATAAAAACACTGATAGTACTCGTAAGGGCATGTGCATATTTTAAATGTTTATGAATATGACAAGAGCTATAATATGAGGTAATAGAACTTTAGTACTCAACACATTGTCCTAAAATACTCCTGCGTTTTAAACATCCAGATTATTTATTTATTATTTATTTATATTATAACTACAAATTATTGCAAAATTTTATATAAAAATTACAACAAAACTTAAAATTTTTAGTAAGTTACAAAATAATAGACCTAAATATAATATCGATAAATACACTTGAATGAGCAAGACTGCTCGGGGTCGGAAGCAGATCCTAAAAGATCAGAGTAAAGAAAGAAAGAGGAGAGACGAAGAGCAGTTTTTTTTAAATGGAAGAAAATAGTATGATATTACTTATAAAAAATGTACAGAATTTTAAAAGCAATGACTTAAATGGAATCAATCATAAATATCTTAGAGACAGCTAACACTTAAAAATATCGACTTTTTTTATTACAGGGCCTACTAAGAAAACTTAGTAGCGGAGTATGCTGAGAGTACGGGTACATTCTGGTCATAGAGTCATAGAAGTGGGGACCAAATTAATGCTATGTTTTAATCCTGCCGATGTGAGACATTTAGGTTCTGTTAGGGGTAGATTAGTATTAATTTTAATGCTGATATGTTATCACTGGATGTGTATTTTGTACGATGTTTGTGAAAATATTTTAATACGTATCTTACGGTTTCCCAATCTGGAAATAGAACTACCTTTTACTACTACCGGATATTACCTATGGGATTGTTTTCTAGTAGACGGCTGTAATAGTTTTTATAACATTGGCAATGGAATATAATGGCAAGCATAATATAAAATTAGCATATGTTAATTTACATAATTATACTAATTAATATATAAATATTTTTTGCTAACTAAGTTATATTCCCGGCCACAAGCAGTAGGTCAAACGGGAGTGTCTCGTGTATACTATACATAGTATTACAAACACCGTTATAGGTTGAGAGCAAAAACAGTAGAAGCGATAATATTCTAAGTATGTAAAATGTAGTTATTAAAGGAACTTCTTATCAGCTATATAAGTGCAATATTGTACATTAACGGTGCTTAGGAGTATGTATTTAGAACCAAAAATAAATAATAATAATAATAATAATAATAATAATAATAATAATAACAATAGTAATAATAATAATAATAATAATAATAATAATAAAATGCAATGCTATAATTATTATTATAACTGTTTAAATCTGAACACATCCTTAAGTTTCGGAAACCGGGAGCTAGGTAATTTTTTAAGAACTATAATTATTATTGCAGTACTCCTATAATAAAATGTTTACTTATTACGCATTCAAATTAGTCTCTTTTTCAAAAGTGTGTAGTTTTGTATTCTAAATTATCCATTTTATATAAATTTCTAGATTAATAGTAGTCTGGATAATGATTTTAAAATTACCTAAATTCTATTGTTTGTGATTCCATTCAATAATGTTTTTATATTTCATTATATTTTATCAACAAAATGTGGTTTACATAACTTCTCAACCAAACATATTTTTAAGGGCAGAAGAACCTATGTAAATTATATCTCTGTTTGTTACCTAACGTAGTATAACACTTCATGTAACACAATACCTGTTATAAGAGCATATGCCCAAAGAAATTTTTGAGACCCAAAAGAAAGTTGTAAGTGCATAGTATTACTGAAAAACACTTCTGTTTTTCTCTTTTATTAAAATTCGTATTCTTAGACTAACGCCCTGTTATTTATAATTAACATTTACTAAAGTATATGTCTATATTTTTACACAGAACTTTAAAATATGACAGTGGAAGCTAAATAGAGCATAATAATGCATACACCCGTATATCATTCATAGTGAACTTTCCCTCTGCTGGTTGAGTTCTTTTATGGACCGTTACCCTTTCTTAGGATGAAGCTAGGGAATGCATGTTTGTTAGCTATCTTTGTCTAATCAATAAATCGCACGGGCCTTACATTACACTCGTGTGCATGAGTTATTAATGGTAATTGCTTGATACCGTTGCTGCCGGGAAAGGCTTTTGGTTTCCCTTGATCTCCCACCATATTATAGTCATTACAAACTTTCCTGTTGTTTTAAGCCCCTACTTCACTCAAGTAATTGGTTATTAGCCCAGCTCTGCCTTTAAGTTCGCACAAAGAAGAAAGGCAGCATCTCGCGATTTCATAGCACATGTGTTTATATCTGGTAATATTTTATTACGATTCATATTTTTATCATAGGAAGTATAACGAGAGGTTCAAATTTTATCCATAAATTCACAAACAACCAAGTTGTGAGTGAGTTTATCTTGAAAGAATCCGGACCTCTAATTTTGTTGCTGTGACTATATACCGAATAAAAGGACCTAATCATTCACATCCTATTTACATAAAATCTTCTTTCTTACTAAATATTCCTTATTTTTTTTCTTCAAAACGTTTAACATGTCTTTCCATGAAAGTTTAATTTCCAGAGCACATGGATCCTAACAGAACCACAGAACAAAACAGAACCTTTAAGCGTGACAGACCTTTCAAAAGAAAATAAATTATTTTATTTGTTGCATTACACCTAGGTAAGCTATGCTATTACACAATCTAATGTTGTTAATATTGTATGCTTACTTATTATATGAGATTTATACTGCTTTACCACATTAGAAATTGTACATTATTTTCATACCTCCTTTTGCTCATATGCAGGTTATATAATTGTATATATACTACACACACACACACACACGCACACACACACACACACATATATATATATGTAGCCAACCGCTGGTTCAGTAACTGCTATTTATCTAAAGAGCTACGGGTATGAAAATGTTTTATTGCTCAGTTCTTATGTAAAACAGTTACACGTGGATGCAATAAAATTAGTGAGAAAAATAAAACAATAAAAGTATATCGATAGACAGTTGCGATTTGTTGAAATTCCACATGTCCTCATACTGGATTCTAATTGATTCATGAGCTAATAAGTCGAAGAGACTCGTTATATTAAATACAATCATTATCATTTATGTTCTTCATTTGATTGTCAGGTCTTTACGACAAACTAAAAGTGTCTAGAGTTCTCATTTGTTTCTAACTTGGGTTTTTGTAGGATCGTATGAATTATCGATCCTCACTTCGTCAATCGACATATTTTTATTATGCTCGTCTTCTTTTTTCAGGAATGTCTCTAGGCCATCTATTCCAGTATAGTTTCTTCTAACACATATTAAGGCAATTACTTCAGTATTGTGAAAGATCGAAAACTTTCCCATTGAACATCAATAATAATTAATTCTCGGGCTTTCAACCGGGTCAATAGTATTCTCCTAAGCTTTCGGCAACCCACTCCATACACTTATAGGCAATTTACACTTAATTTAGCCTAATAAACTTATGTCACATTCGATTCTTAGAGGCTAAGATGTTGTTAGATAAGAAACAGTTAACCACGGTCTAATGAGTAGCTTTGCCCGTTTTCGACCCCCGGTATCTCGTCAAACTTTTCTGAGGTAAGAAAATTGTGAAAACAATAAACATCTACTTTATAAAGAAGTAGCAGTAGTCGGATGAGAGGCCCTCTCTCTGCACGGTTTAATAATTTAATAGGAGACAAGTAAACTTACTTTCTTAAGAAATAATGACATGTAATGAATTTTAGTGTGTCGTATTATTTATTGAAATCCGTACAGTGTAAAATTACGGATTTCAATTGATTCATGAGCTAATAAGTTTACTTGTCTCCTATTAAATTAATGTACGTGGTACGGTAGTTTCTATCGATGTGAGATATCGTGCGATATTTAGGAATATGAACCAAATTTATAGTTTAATAATTTACAAAAAAAAAAAAAAAAAACAGCACTCTTAACGAAATTCATGTAATTTATATTTTTTATGTTATTAATTATTTTAACCTAGAATTCTACCAGGCATTTTGTAGCATTAAGGTGAACTTGGCCGTAAAATTTGTATCAAAATCTGATGCGAGATGAGTTATATGGTAGTCCTACGGATGTATTAGGCATGACTATAATGCCGTATACCCTCAGAAAGGAAGAAATCAGATTTGGGGTACCCTACTTAAGTAATGGAAGCTTTTCTTACTGATAGCTCCATAAAGCACTGCCGTGGCACAATTAAACTGATATGAAATAACTCGTTTAAAAATATTACGCCATCACAAAAATGCTTATATGTACTTCAATACTTAGATACGAATTTCTCCGGCATACTAATTATCATATTATTTTAGCTTCATTTATAGCTAATTTTATATTTTCCAACATAATTTGTTATTAAGTAGGCCTCCCACAGAAGGGTTACCTATATATATAATTAAGTTTTGAGTCCAATTCCTTTGCTAATATCTATTCAAATTTAAAAAGTAATAATGTTATTTTATGCATCTGACATCATGGAAAACGCATGAAATAAGTACGATCTAATCAGTGACTTAAATACCAACGGTCTCATTCCGACGGTTAGGTAACTCTGAAAACCAATTTTCAGCCAATAAATTTGTATTTTATTGTGATTTACTTCCTAACTCTTTACAATTTCATGTATGGTATGACAGTATGCCTGCTTAGCAGTAACTTCATAGTGTATGATATGCATTTTAAATTAGATAAATATCAACTTCTTCATGATTTATCATATCTCTATCATATCTCTAGAAACAAACTGAGTTTGTATACAAATTCTATAGCTTCTAAAAATATCACAATCTCAAATTTCTGCGTTTTCAATGTCCTAAAGCAAAAAAAATACTTTAGAAACATAAAAAGATACGTTTATACCGTTCAGGGTCAGAGGGAAACTTTTAAAATATTTTCGTATTATTGCCATAAACTCAGATCAGATTAAAATAGAATATGTATTTTCCTCTTAACATATCACACAAGCAATATGTACCGACGTTCGTTATAATCAATATTTTGGGAAACTTTTAATTATGTTCCATTATTCATACAAAGCCTATGCTTATAAGTCAGGCGCTAGGTTAGTGGAGGGAGGAATCAGGCACATGAAATGGAGTTATGGTTACTGCCCATATCTCTAATAGGTAATCATGGTAGAGTTTGCAGACTTTTCTTAGAGTAGAATCAGATTTCATGAATTCTTGCTTTGGGAACGCCTGTTAAAAATGTGCGAATGCGCTAACGATGTGTTCATTATTCCTGAGTGCTTTGAGAACAAACATATTATAAACAATATTAGCTTTTACATTAATGTACTGTTTTCTCGCATGGTGCATTTAAATTACCTGAAAAAGACTCACCACATGTTAGTTCCCAGTGAAGGGTTCATTCTGTTTGTTAAGCGTCAAATGGGGCCATGGCTGACGGGCATCGATTTGTTAAGAGCGAGGGCAGATACGGTTAATGTGATATTGTGACCGATCACATCCCCAAGAAGATAAACCTCACAAGAGAAACAAGGCGATGACTATAGCCTTTCTTCCGACCTGAGAATGAAAGTTACCAAGCTGAGTTCTGATGTTTGTTGCGGATTTAAATAGATCATTGAATTATTTTCATCAGTTTAATAATGAATGAATAATTATAGGTACCGGTAGTTCATAACCTTGGATTTAAAAAAAAAACTTATTCTTTTCCATCTTATTAATATAACTGCTTAACTTACTGCAGAAATGTAAGATATACACCAAAATATCGTTTACTGCAGGCAGGGATCTTGTCCATGACTGGTAGGCCTACTCTATCTTTTCTTTCTTTCTTTCTTTCTTTCTTTCGTCTTAGTTTTACCTCTCCCTTTTAGGATTTAAGCGACCCAAGCCGCCCGGGCCTTACAGGGCCGCGACCTGTCGGGAGGGGAATTAGCTATGGATCACATACATACTTTTTTGACCAGGCAAGGACATGGAGGGCCTCCCCGGATGAGTGATCAGCCCATTGCCGGGGCCATCTCCGAGACAACACGAACACACAGGACGAGACACACCATTCACACACACACACACACACACTCCAAACAAGGCGAGGATGGGATGAAGATGATAATGACGGCCAGATGACATCTGGGGACCACAATACTCTATCTTTAGTAAAAGGAAAATTGAAGGCTTTGCCAGGCCTGAGCTATCGTGCGAATGGTAATCGATGCATTCACCCAGTCATAATCGTAATCGTCAAAACATGAAGTGTGTAAATGTCACACCAGTTAACTTTCTCCTCTGCGATCTGCATGCATTGTCGCCTGCCATCAAACAAAAAAGACTAGAACAGCTGATAGCCGAGAATAGTTTGCTTTATCAGTTACATATTTAGTATTAGCTCGGTATAAAACTGAAAAGCTTAGACATTTAATTATTTTGTTGAACAAACACAGTCGTATGCAACTTGCTTACAATGGTAATTAAGGACACTCGTCTGAAAATTATAAAATTCGTTGTGCTCGTTTCTTAAACATACTCGTGTCTGAAAAAATTCCATTGTGTATTATAATACTTGTAATTTTATACAATTTTATGAACATTTTTTAACAAAATGTGAGGTTTTAACCTTAAGATACAAATTTAGCATGAATTACATGTGTAGGCAAACTGGATAGTATCGATTGATGTTTCTTGATTCAAACTTCTTAAAACTCAATGGGAATAATTAGCTTTCATAGACTTCTGTCCATGCAGTTTTTAACTTATGTTCATCTGTTGGTGACCAGCTTTTCTTCCAACATTTCGGCGTCTTTCTCTGTTTTTCCTGTCAATCACTGTGGCGGTAATCTACGTTCAGCCACATTTTTGTTTTAATTTTTATGTAGAAATTACATAATACATGAATAAATTATGTATACTTATGCATCTCACACATGTCCCGGTAATGATGCTCTTTGTTAAATGACTTAATCTATATCCATTTTCTGATGGTGTCATACTGTTTTCTACATGTTCCGAGGTATTAAGTATTTAAAATAGGAGTTTTTCTCAAGTAATTTAAATCTCTGAACAATTGATAATTAACTGGTAAAGTGAAACGTTATATTAAAGAAACTCTTAACTTGTTTCTGGTAGCTATTTGATGTTACCCTTGGACTCTTTGAACAGCATTTGGCGACCTTCATCAGCTACTGACTTTCTTTCGTTGGAGTTTTTCAATTGGCCTAATCCTTCTGGTGGCACTATGGCCCTGGGGTCGACTCATCCTCTAACAGAAATGAGTACCAGGAAAAATCCTTGGGGTAAAGGCGGCCGGTGCGTAAGGCTGACAACATGACCACCTTCAGGTGCCGAATGTTCAAAATCTGGGAGCCTCAACCTCCTGGAACCCTCTGGGCCTCCATGGACTGTATAGGGATCACTTTGCTTTACTTAAATAGTTATTTATGAAACAAGTGATAAAATCACTTTATCATATGACAATGCATATTTTTATACAGCCGTTAATATTTTGCGGAATAATAATTTTATTATTTATACTGTGCAGCCATCTTAAGAGCCTTCCAGCTGTCTACCATCTAGTATGCACATGCGCAGCCAGAGATTATTGATTTTGTCATACATGGCTGCCAACATAAGGGATGGAGTATAGACCTACAAGGTTTTTCAGCCATCAAGTTTGAACATTTAAAAATGCGTAGGCCTAATGAATTTTAACATTTAAAATTTTTATCAAACTGTGTCTATTTAATAACCATATGCAATTATTCTTAAATAAAATATTATCTTTCCATGTGACTTAATTCATAGTTGGTGATAATGTGCCATAAAGATTTTATAGCACTAGTGTGTCTTCGTGTGTCTTTTGTGTTAGAAGTTATACTTTTATTCCAAGCTGTCTAAAAAATAACATTTACAGCAATATAATCTTCTTTAATAACTTAATGTTTGGAAAGGGATTATTTTGCTTTCCTGACATGTAGGTAACTAAATACACAAACGAAAGATTTACTTTCTCTATTGTACAAAATTCCTGGACGAATCATTATTAGCTGATAATGTTGAGTGTCATATTTGTTTATCCCCGAACTGTACCTGACAGTGTAGAGTGTTTTCCAAGCCAGGAGAGGATTATGATAATATATCCATATGCGAACTTGTGTTGTTTCTCAAAGTGAAATAAGCTCGGCTTTGTCATGTTATATAGTCCTATTCACTCGATGCTTTATGCTGTCGGTTGAAAGAGAGAGAAAAAGTTTTAAAAAAGGAGTAAAAGAGAAAGAAAATACGAGCACGGAAAAAAGAACAGTGCAGTACATGGGGAATAAATTCCGAATATTAAAAGCCGGGACGACAATTTTGTGTAGGAAATGAGATGGAACGAATCCATGCCGTTGTTGTTTAGCAGGGCTTCGGTCTGTTACACGGAGAGGTTAGGATATAACCTTAATAAACTACAGGAGCAGTAAAAGAGTGCACGAAATTCATGATGCATGCGAAAGCAGCTCTGCGCCCGCCGCATCTTCAAGGTGTATATTATTTTTTTTATTTTATGATTATAATGTTGGCAGTGGATAATGTCATTTCATATATCAACTTGAAAAATATACTGCATGCTATTTGCTGCATAATTTATATCTTATGATCATCATTCTGTCTGAGATAATAATATACAGGGTGTTAATGAATAACACCGAAATATTTTACCTGTGTATAGAGGGGACATAGACAAGCAACTTTTATTCGGAAATTTTTGCTCTGAGGATTCAATTTTTCCTGTTACAGCATAAGATCTCCCAGAGCATGGCAGCCACAGACTTCTAACATTAGAAAAAGAAATTCAAAACTAAGGAAATTCGTTGTTAACACTGTAGTCGGTGGTTGTGAATAAAAGAAGACTAACGCAGTGGTGGCCAGTCATGTGATTAGTCTATAAGTTTAGCAGATTATGAAATCTCTAAATCATGATATAGCTGTGGATGAATGATTAAGATGCAGGTTTTTATCGATCACTAGGAAGGCATGAAGTCGATTTAATGAAAATTGTAACCCTATTTCGCGTAATTATTGACTTATGAGCACCTAATGATAATTACTTGAATGCCCTGTAGCTTACACGAGCAACAATCTCCTAATAAAAGTTGCTTGTCTATGTCCCCTCTATATACAGGTAAAATATTTCGGTGTTATTCATTAACACTCTGTATATTTTTAGTTCTTAAGGGTGTCAATTGCATTATAGGTTACGTTCGTAAATAAACAAGAGCTTTTGACGTTTATAAAGAACGAGGACTGCAACGCGTAAGAAAACTTGAACTATCCGAATATTTTGAAGTTACCATTACGTTTTATATATCTTTTCCCCTTAATGTACACCCGTGAGGTTTTCATTGTCTTTTGCGAGAGATGAAAGAGATGATAGGGATGAAGTGATAGTGAAATGAAACCGAGGTACAAGCATCTGATATTTGTAATATCCAGAATTTACCTTTAACATTGAAGGATGTTACCTGGTACGAAAGGGACGTCCATTGTTATAAATCAATTCAGTATCTCTTGAAGTGTGGAGTACCATTTATTTTTAGTTTAAATGCTACACGAGAGTTTAATAGTATATTGCGATACAAGTGCCGTAAGCGATGCATACGGATCGAGGAAAGAGTTTTTTTCAATTTCCGAGATCCGTTATGCGCTTACGGCACGAGTATTGCATGCTATTTTTTTGCACGATGATTATTTATGTCAATTTAATTATATTAATTGTGATATTACCTGAAAATATTATGTATATACATTCTTGAAGATAGATGTTTATTTCAGGAAGTGATTCGGATGTGTTTGTTGTTATGCGAACCGAATATTTGTCCTGGGGGGCCTTGTCCATAAGGCTTGTATTATGATGTGCCGTAAGTAAATTCATAACCGCACGGAAACACTTACCGCACATAGCAACAAGATTGCGTGTGGGAATATCAACTTACGATCCACGGCAACAATATTCTTAAGTACCACTAATTAGTTAAGTCGTGCCAAAAAGATTGGACAGCTCTGGTAAAAAAGTTGAGGCAGCACAAGCTAAAGGCCTGAACGGTATCATTAAACAACTACAGATGTAGGCTATACGAAATTCCTTTTTTATTCATTGTTGCAGTTCGACTTATATTATTCTAATATAATATTCTACTTTTAATATATTATTATGGTGTACTTTTTACTCGTGGAAGGGGTATAACCATGCCGATTTCAAAAACTTATTTCTTCTGTAAAAACGAACAATAAATTCCAATACCATTTTTGTAACAAGTGAGTGTTTTTCATAGGTAATCCCACGAGAGTTTACGAGTTTATCGATAGATTCGCGACTGCGAAGTAGGAGCGAATTTATCTGATGAAACTTGTAAACTTGTTGTATTTATTAAGATTATTTAATGGATAAAAATATAACGGATTATACAAATAATAATTACTTTCGTATTTTGTTATATAAAAACAAAACTATCAACTGCGAGATTACAGCATACTATGAATCAACCATCCATAAATTGATTAGAGTTACCACGTTGGTACCAATGCTACCAATGGTGCATATAAGACATAGTTAACCTAATTCAGGTAAACTAACAACAGGACAGAATTCATGCACACGAACTGGTTCTCACTAAATCTAAATTGTGCTTATTTCAACTTCCAAACAAGTTACGTAGCAATAGTGTGTTTTTATTGTGTTCACTGGCAGCATGAGACGTATTAGTCACTGCACGTTGATACTTACATTTCCAGTAACGAACTGACTTTTTTCAGATAAAATCGCACCTTCGTATTAATGTCAAGCATTTTATAAGATAAACGATCGTGATTGGTCTAAATCCGATGAATTGCTAAACATTATTGGTCAATATCAAACACGCGGCGTATGAATGGAATAGTCTGTAAAAACATTTGTCCGCAAACTTTAACCGTGCTTTACTCAGTAAGGGTTCTAATTTTTGTTTCACGTCCGCAGAGGAAAGAATAAATAAATTTTCCTTTTTTGCGGTTTTCAACTGGTTCTCTATATATAAAAGCCAAAACCCACTGACTCACTGACTGATCACAGTTTCTCAAAAACCATACAGCCTAGGAACGTGAAACTTGGTACACATATTGCTACTAGGCTCTAGATGCGCACTAAGAAATGATTTCAAAATCTTTGGCCTCTAAGGGCCTATAAGGGCCAAAATAGGGTTGTAAAGTTATGAAATTCACCAAAAGGAATTCATACTGCATGTACACAATCCCCATGTCAACATTATTTTTTTTAAACTACACAGGTGGCTTGGCATGACACTATGATTTCATGTAGACCTAATAGATATAAAATTATGAGAAAGGCTATCAATATAATTCCTATAAATGATTACCAACTATTTTGTGACACGAAGTAAATTTAGAAGGTCCTGGGTTCTATTATTAAGAGTTGAACTCTTTTCTTATAGTTAGCTTAGGACTGTATTACGAAATGTAGTTCATACAATATCAATAGATATAATTTCCTGATTAATTTTCATTACCATATCATCTCTCTATCTTTACCTTAGTTTTTACCTCTCCCTTTTGGGGTCTTTTAAGCGACCCACGTTGCCCGGGCCTTACAGAGCCGCGACCTGTCGGGAGAGGGATTATCTATGGATCATGTACATACTTTCTTGAACATACAAGGACATGGAGGGCCTCCCGGATGAGTGATCAGTCCAATGCAGGGGCCACCTCCGATACAACACAAAGACATAGGACGAGATACATCATTCACACGCTCACTCTGAACAAGGCGAGGATGGGATGAGGATGATAATGGCTACCAGATGATATCCGGGGACCACTAGGGCCTAAAGTTACCAGACATTTGTCTCAAAGGTGAGAAAAAAAACCACAAAACCCCTACCTAGGTAACTTGTCCTGACCGGAGCCCGCTGCAAGAGAGGAGAGAACGCATCCCCTACGCCCAGCTATTGACTGCATGTTTGCCAAAATTGAAACAACGATTAAATTTTTAAGACATAATCAGAGTAGGCTAAATTAGGGTGGAGGAGTACGTGGAATATAAATACGTCCACCGTGTTAGCTGATGATTTATAGAAGTTCAACGAATCGACTTTAAATTGTGTTCACTTAACCTTATACACATAAATCTAACAATGCGAAGCATTGATGGGTCAGCTAGTAAGGAATAAAATTTGTAGTTTTCTTACTAATTAAACACAAAGATTGTACGGAAAATATTCCATGCTGTTTGGCAAGTCACGGCAAGTGTGTTCCGCCGCGAAGCGAGTGACAGTTAAGGTCGTTGCCTCCACATTGGGAATCTGGTAGTGCGCTGTTGCGATTCTGTGGGGCAAATTATCTAATAATTCTCTGTCTTACCATGGACTTAATAAAAAATTCTCAAATTGATCTTATGTGTATTTTAACAATATGTATTGTTTCTTGAATCTGCTCAATTATAAGTTACCTGTTCCTCTTGTATTGTCCAGGGACTTTGGTTAGTTCGCAGAAGATCCCGTATTCGCCAATAATAGGAAAAGCCGTAATCTCAAATTTTAAATAAAACATAATATTTATGTTTGCACTCACGAGCCATAACTTTTCTTTGAAAAATTGCTTTTGTATAAATTTTCTAAGCCATATATCTCTGTAAGATACTGGAGAATAGTGTAGCGAATGTGAACTCTCGTAAATCTGACGCATAATATACGTCTCCGCATTAATCGTAAATAAAACCATGTGTCTCAATAAAAATTTTACCTCAAAATTTATCCTACTAAATTCAATAATATTTCTTTTGCTGTGTCCTAGTAGGTCTTTTTCTTAATTTATGGTCACTATTAGACATAACGTAGTGTAAATATGTAAATATTTAATTTGTTACCCTTAGGCCTGGCCATATTTGGGTTCTATAGAATCATAAGATTTTATTACTTAGTTAAGAAATTGTTATTTGACAAACCATCAGTAATTTTTTCCTAACCTTATATTCTTGGAAGAAGAAGATTAAAAGAATAAGTTGTACTTTTAAGTGGATAGTTAGTTTCACAAAACCCAGAATAATAAAGTATATGGTGGATACTGAAACGAGCATTAACTAAGGTAAAGATGTTAACCTAGTTTTAAAATTCTAAGATAATAGCTAACTTTACTGGCATTGTTACTACAGATCTTAAATGGATTATACTTAATTTCTTCTTTGCAATTTGGCATGCAACCAGGATGGTTCTTTGGTGAGGCTGAACGATTGGACACCAGCATGGAAAAAACAAACAAAAAAAGTCAAATTTCCTGTAAATACCATGGTGTAAACCTCACCAGATAAAAATCAAAAGCTAAAGTAACCTTAAAGATAGGGTACATTCTTATTTTAATATCATTGCTGTTTGAGCTCGCCTTTACAATAATTCTCATTTTTAATATGAATCCATAAACAGATGGGAACTAAGATATAATTAAAGTACTGGCTGGCGACATCGTAATATAACGTACACGATATATGGCGCTATTCATAGTATAGAAGGGAATATAAAATACTGATGGCTTATAAATGTCGCCATTCAGTGAATTAAAGCCTTGCGTGTTGGAAGAGCTCGCGTCACAACACAGGGGCTGGTGACAAGAGTCCTCTTTGCACAGAGATTAGCGGCCATGCGAATTGCTTTATATTTCCCTCTTCCTGCACAATTTTCCCTTCTTTCACTTTTCATCTTCTAGCTTTACAACCAGCTCCCCTTTTATAGAATTAATGGAAATTACTTTTTCTTTGTTAACACTGTTTTGTATTTGCGAAGAAAAGAGATGAGCAGAGAAGTGATACAAAGAGAGTGCATACATAATAATATGTGGAAAAGAAAAGTAGGGGTGTTAGTGAAAAATTAATAGACGTTGAACATTACCAATAGCATTATGATTAAAATATTTCTATTCCGAGTTTAAATGTTTTGATCATATTGGCCTATTATTTAAGATCGTTACATCTTCCGTCACATATATCTATAAAAATAAACTAATCGGCCTTTTATTGTAAGTCAGAGTATGTAGTGAGAAATTTTGTTGCCTTTCCTTAGTGTGGATGTGTTATTTTATTTTATATATTTATTTTGTTGCACTGCCAGTGGGTCAACAACACACACTATACATACACATTAAATATATGACAACAGCTATCTACATACCTGATAATTAAAAAAAATATTTCCATTCAAAACAAATTGAGAATATTACATAATGAGAATAATGAGAATATTATAATGAGAATATTATAGGAAAAAAATACATTATACATTATCATATACCCTACTCAGTATATTTTTAAAACTTTTGGCGTTAGCAGGACACGTTTCGATGGTTTCTGCAGGTAAGTCATTCCAATCCTGAATCCCTCTTTTTAAAAAAGGAAATTTGGCAATATTTGTTCTCTGAGATCTACCCCTGATTTTATGTTTGTGATCATTCTTACTTTTGTAATCTGGTTCTTTAATTTTGCCGTCAAGCTCTTCCCATGCTGGTAGTTTCGTGCAAACATAGTACATACATTTTAATCTATTTATTTTCCTTTCCTTCTAGATTCTAAAGATTTCCACCCTAGTGTTTTTAACATAGCCATAACGCTGTCAGTTTATTAGTGCGTTTCATAACAAATCTTGCAGATTTTCTCTGCACCATTTCTAACTGTGTTATTAGGCCTGTCTGATAGGGATGTGAATGTAAAAAGTAGATTTATTTCACGGTTATGAACATTTTATGCACTTTGTTAGTAATGTTGTAATTAAGAGATTTTCGCTCTAATTTTCAATTTCTTCTTTTTCAGAAATCAAGGCCAGCTGGGAAGAGTGGTGGACATACGATGGAATATCAGGTAAGTGTCCATGTATAGAATAAAACAACCTCCGCTCTCTGGTTTTTAAGATAGTTGTCAGGCTCCCAACTAATATCTTTGACGGTGCAATATAAAAATGTCAGGAAGTAAGAAAGTTAAAGTTTTGATAAAACAAGAAAGTGCACTTTCAGCTAATAGTCCAACCGAATGCACCCTCCTCAATGGTATTACCTGATATGTTAAGGAAGGTAGCGAGATAAAATTGCATATAAATGTCTATATAGATTTTTATTCGTCAGAGAAGTATTTTCTATTACTTTATCATACGTAATACCACTAGTAACTTTGAAATCACCGATAAGTTCAGGAGCGACGTAGTTGCAAGGAAATTTACCTACGGAAGTTCAATTCCGCAAGTTGAATTTATTGAGATTATTTCACAAAATAATAGAAGAAATGAACGACAGAAACTCATAAAGTTAATATTTTAATTACTTAATTTTTTAACACTTAGAAAGCCTACGTTAATCACTACCACTAGATCGTTAAAACAGGAAACAGGAAACGAAATCCCCTGATAGCCATCTAGTGTTAAAAACTTGTGTTTACAATTAAATGACTATGTTACAAAAGGAATATATTGACTTGTACAGAAACTTAAATTTTTATCTGTTGAAATTTCTTAAATCTAACAGGTTAAACAACGAAATTTTAAAATTATTATTAAACTTCATTTGAATACGTTGTTAAAATTAATGCACAATATTCAAAATTACATACAGATCAGTCATTGATGTTATCTTGTATCAAAGCTATAGCAATTGTCTTTAATTTTGCGTATTCAGAAGTTATTTTCCCTTGGCATTCCTTGCTTCTCTGGCAGCCTGAAATACTTGGTCTAAAACTCTGAAAAGAGTGGTCGTTCAAGTACTTATCTTGTGTGATTTCGGGCATGACATTCTGCACCATTTTTACAGTGTACTTCTTGTATTCACTTCCGTTTGATTGTCTCATTTATACTCCAGTCCTCTAGAGTAGGCCTATTAGCAATATTTTCGGGTGGAATTTCTCCTGTTAATTCATAGCTTCGTCCCTAACAACATTTCTAAACCTCGTACTTTCTGTTTATTTGTTTTGCGGTTTCGATTCGCAAATAATTCTATATATTTCTTCATTTAAAGCGCTCCCGAATTTTCTTTCTGCCATGTTTATTCTAAACATAACCGCGAAAGTGTTGAGTTGAAACATAGAGACCAGCGGTGGTGACATATGCATAAATCACTGCCTAGAAATTCTCCGACCTGAAAAGCGTATAAAAGAAGGAGGTGTCTTTATCTCTTTCATAGGAGGTAATAAAGAATATAATTAATTAAAAACTGTAATAAATTTGCTAATACAGATAGTGAGAACTACATCCCTTCACTATATGGCCTTTACTATGAACTTATGTAGAAAATCCCCTTCTTGATTCTTCGGCCGGCCTTAATTTGTCGAAGTAGCATTTAATTTCTTGTAAGTAGTTTTACAGTTCTAAAAACAAATTTAGGAATTTATAAAAGTTTCACCATTCTAGGGATCTAGGCTAGTAATAATTTATTGCTTTTGTGAGCAATACTCCTTTACAATGATTTATTCTTTTAAATCACTTTTTCAATACTGTATTCAACAGGCAGTTAATTATGGTGCAAGATCTTCTACATATCATGTCTTGATATGGTGCGCCTGTGCTGAAGTAATCGATGTAATCGATCTTTACAAGATTAAAATATTATTGCTTTTTAAAGTTGTTTCTCTTGTAACTTGACAACAGCTGTTCTAAGTGATTTATTATTTTCACGTAAAAATTATATTATTAGCTAAATCGCTATAAAAGAAATATGTGTTCAGTGTTTGGGGAATGTAGGAAATTAAAAAAGACGAGTCTCAAATTCCTCCTCAGTTCTCCAGTGAAGTTTTTTGCAATATGCTGTTTCTCGAAATCAATAAAATGTGCGTTTATATTTGTGATAGAGATGGAGCGAAATTTCTCCTTTCCTTTACTGGCTTGTTGTGCATTAAGTTATGAGTAAGTTTGCAGGAAACAAGGTTAGCAGAATGAGAGGTTATGTATTCCCACTCTGGTAGTGCAGTGGTGCGTTTCGAAGCCGGTGTCACGCCTCGTCCTGTCCACTGGGGGTCCCGTGTCACGCGCGCGTGCATATTCTGTAATTCAAACTAGTCACCAACTTTACCTTACGTGTCCCATACGTTCCTGTGTCAGGATACCTCAGAAAACTGCTTCTACACACAAACTGTCATCACAATCATAATACCTCGTGAATTTCAGTCATTTTATAATAATAACAATAATAAAAAAATAGAATTAAATTATAATTTAATTAGAATTAAATTAGATGCAAAAAGATGGAGACTGCATATCGACTCACCTAAAATATCTACAGCAAAAATGTATCTGCAAGCACACAGAACTAAGACATTACAATACAGTCATAAAACCGGAATGCCTCTATGGATCAGAAAGACTAATTTTGAACAGGAAAGCAGACATTGAAAACATTGAGATAAAGGAACGCAAAATCATAAAAAAAATTCTAGGCCCAAAACTCCCAGACGAACACTAGCGACTCAGATGCAAACAGGAAATCAAACAATACACAAATATTCACAGTGACATTAGAAAACGCAGATTGAGGGTCTACGGACACATTAAAAGATTGAACCCAGACAAACTTACAAAACAAATAGTCCAATTCTACGAAAACAGGAGTAAAGGGAAAACAGACACTATGAAGTGGAACCGATTTGAAACTAGAAGAAATTACACCAGAAGATGTTCAAACCCGGGAAATCTTCAGGACAAAAATTTTCAAATGGCAAGTTGACCAAGGGGAAAATCCAAAGAAGAAGAAGAAGAAGAAGAAGAAGAAGAAAAGGAATAACGTGGTCTAAAGAGAGAAAGAAAGCCCACAGTAAAAGAATGAAAGAGATATGGGCACAAAGGAAGGCAAATGCACACCTCTGAGTACTTTCGTACTCCTAATGGGCTTATTCGCATATATATATATATATAAAATAATTTTATTTGTAGTATCATATTACGGAATAAAATATAATCCAATTCAAAACTCTAGAGCATATATGGGCAACGCCCGGCCCGCGGGCCGGATGGGGCCCGCCCCGACTTTTGATCCGGCCCGCGGAACACTTTAAAATCGCGCTCGAAAAAGTAAGTATTTTCTGTTCTCGCCAACAAGAGAGTGAGAGGGGGGAACAAAAGCCTGAACTACGAGGGTGTTCCTTCCGGTCAGCGCTAGAAAAATGTTGCAATAGGCCTAAATCAAAGTATCGAACCAGACTTATAGATGAAAATTTTGAAAACACTCTGCGCTTGTGTATTAGTGGGATTGATGCCAACATTGATTATCTTGTTTCTCAAGTTCAAGCTCAAGCTTCTCATTAATTTCTGCTGATTGTAAGTAAATACCTAATCAGTTCGATATTGTTCTCATTCACGTAACTTTATAATTATACTTTATAAATACAAAAAACCGTATCATGATTATTTTTTCACAACTACCTATTATCTACAGCCCGCGACTTCATAAATATTATAAAGTTTAGCCCGCATCTTTCCAAAGGTTGCCCATACCTGCTCTAGAGCATCGCTTATAGAGCATTGCAGATGTCGTTTAAATACAATTATCTAGTATGAAATTAGAGCTGGTATTTTCATTTTTTAAGAAATTTTTAATATTAATTAAATTACAAATACGACATTTTTTATATTTTCCACGAATTAAATATATATTTGAATATATGTACACGCACCAAAAAAAAAACACGCCCGGATGATATTGCTATACTGAGATGAGCTTACTACTAGATGTTCAGGCCGCACGCAATACTCAGTTGCTGAAGAAGTTGCGGTACATTCATGGCGTTCTTCTCGGAGAAATGTTGAACGAGGAATGTAACTGAGCCCGTAGTTTGTACACAAAATCCTTTGATCGCTGTTGCTGGTCAAGTTAGTTCCATGCTAAAACTTAACGAAAATTATATCTTTTTACGCAGAAGTCACCAGAGACTCCTCCAGGAGCGATTTGGATACTTCAACTTCAATTTGTTAGACAGCCTCAAGTTTTAAAGAAAGTTAATAAGTTAGACGATTCTACAAAATATCCTTTTATTCTTTGACCATGTACTGAAGGATTTTAACATTAGAACCTAGGTCATACTGTCTGAACATGTTTATTGAGAAACCTAGTGTGGACTACACTCCACTACTAACTCTCGCCTTATACTATGTGTGAATTGTAATTTAAATTTTATATTCATGATTTAAGAAGGATATTTTTACAAGAATAGTCGAAAGTGATTCCCCGATTTCATATAGGGAAGAAACTTTATTGGAGATAAAAAAAATTGTGTGGGCCGAAAGGGATATTATGTATTTATTTTTATAGTCCCCTTCGAGATTGTTGCATTTGTCTCATCCCATCACAAAATTGAAGAAACCGTTTCCTGAAATTCCTTGTCCTGTGTGCGGCTGTTGATAGTAGAGTGTTATCGTAGGCAATGCCACAAGTGACTTGGAAATCCCCGATAAATTGTATTACGGTTATAGTTCCTAGCGATGCATACTAGTAAATACTGTTTCTTGAATGTTATTACACGCGTAGGAACATTCGTGTTAAAAATAAAAATAAATTTCGAGATGTCTGGACGAGTCTAAATCGAATGGGAGCGGGAGCTTGTCTCATTGAAGGGCTTCCTCTCAGCACTTTTGACCAAAGTAGACTATATTCATGCTGTTGAGGTTATGTCTTTATAATATTTACAGGAGGTGATGAATATTTAAATGTCAACGTTGCTGAACAATTGAATAATTTTCCCGTAAATTATTATAATGCTGATCTTTTAACAGATGTATGTGTAAAATTTACTTTATTTCCAGAGTAAATCCTGACGTACCGCGACGGGTAACGTGTGCATAAGTCACTGCCTTGAGAGTCTCCGCCCTGATTAGAGTATAAAGAAAAGAGGATGTGTTTTTATCACTTGCAGGAGGTAATAAAGCAAATTAGATAAAGACTGAGTAAATCAACTCTGTGATTTCAGATTCATTCTTATATTATGTTCTTGGTTTAATATCCAAAGAAAGACCTACATACTAAGAGCTCCTAGTAACGTCTTCTTCAAAATAAGTAAGAAGCGGTCTCAATACGTCTGCAGAAAACGGCACTCTGCAGAAAACATGCTTAGAATATGTTAAGGGTGCATACATAAGTTTCCAAGTTTAATGTTGGAAAACTATGTAATTAATTTTTGAATAGCACTTAATTCGCGAAATGAATTTTATAAGCAGCTAAAGGAATTTATAGAAGTTACCAGGCTTTTTTTAATGTTAAGGACAGTTCTTGTTCACACAGAGGGTGCAGTTGGATGAGGTATTGAGCACTGTCTAAGATCGCCGGCTTGTACTCCAGTTATCAATAGGGGCACCATCACGTATGTTTGTTCAAGCAAAATTACATTTTTAATAATTAAATGATGTACGAAATATGATAAGGCTTTCTTCAATTTGCTAAGTTCAGCAATAACAAAGAAATGTGTTCTCGGGTAATAGATAAATAGCATTTTACTTAATAAAAAACACAGTTGTCCACAGGAGGCTAATTCCCTTAATTCGCTTTACTTTGAAGGCAATCCATTAAGTGAATTAGTAAAAATAGGCGGGAGGGAAAAGAGAAAGGTTTAACTTTACTAATCTGTATAGTAAAAATTCAGTGAGCCAGAGAAACAAAGGATCCCACGCTGGGCGGGTAACAGCTATTCCCAGAGCTGTCCGATGGCGGGTGACAGCACGCCGAGAGAAAGCGTCACATGTACCACGAGAAAGCGCAAAATCCAGAGGCGACAGTCAGTTATTTAGCACGTTAGTTTACGCTGAGTTGACGCTACGGACGCGCTGACTCGAACGACGCCCCGAGCGACATTTCGCGTCCCCAAGCGAGAAAATAGAAAGTGAGGGCGCATGCATAGTGGATTCCATGTTAAGACGACTTCTTCCCATACCATCGTTTTTCTACAAAAGAATACAATAACATTGTTCCCTAATCCGAAAAACTATACTGATTATGTAGAGATTTTGGGGTAGGCTGTTTGCGGTCTCCTTAATGGTGAAGCTTTTTTTTTTTTTTTTAATTTAATTCCTGAATTGAAATATTTACTGTGGACAATACTAATCACTACATAGCTGTATGTTGGTCATTCTGCAGTGGTAACGAGTCCACATGACAACCAACTTCATTATTCTGTAGGTGAATAAGGAAAATGTTTCCTGGAACTCAGGAAGTTAAGATCTGTCTGCTTACAAGTATTTGAGTGTCTGTTTACTAATTGACAGGTGAAAGAGCATTATACGCTCTGTACGTATGATAGCCTTTAATGATGTATGATTCAATTAGTAATAGCAATTTGCTAACAGAATTGTCAACTATGAAAATCTGTTGAATAGCGCATAACAATTATTCTTCAGTCGATCGGCAATCATAGAGGCAGCGTAAAAGGATAACATGCTAGGAGAGACCGGCCTTGGTTGTCACACTTTTCAATAAAATATATTTTTTAATTATTCCTATTGTTTTTTTTTATTTAACTAATTATCAAATCTGTCTTTTCAACTCTTTGGCATATTGTAAAACAAAATTCAAAACAAACAATGAAACAGAAAGTATTTAAATAAAATCTTTAAAAAAAGGTAAAATGTGACAACCAACCCCAGCTCAGGGTTGGTTGTCACAGTCGTTGTGGTTGGTTGTCACATTGCAAAAAAAAAAAAAAAATAACTGGAATAAAGTGTTGTAAGTTCAACTGTGTGGTATCTAATACTCAGGAAAGCAAGGGAAGCATTCCCATAATATAACATCAATATTATTAAACTGTTGACAAAAACAAAGTGTTGTATCATGTGACAGATTAAACTTTTGACCGATACATGGGGTTTAGTCTAACAAGGAACTTTTTGTTTCTTTAAAATTGATAGAAAAATGAATAAACATTATTATAGCATAGAAATCTTGCATCCACTTCAATCTCTTATGCTAGGCTTCTAATTTGGTCTGTTGTCACACGAGATAACCAATCCGGACGGGGATGGAAGTCACATTTGACAACCAACCCCTTGACGCCATTTCGGAATTCCATTGCTCTAGCGAGGTTTTCTACCAAGCAAAAGCCGAAAAGAATATAGCAATATACTCCTAAATAAATGTATTGTTTAACGCGATATAGAAGATATTTGTAAACTTATAAGTTTACGAAGAAGTAGAAGTAAACTTCAGAGCAAATATTTTATTTGCAACACAGCAAATCACAAATCTTTCAACAATGGGCACAAAACTGACACCTGTTTCGCGGGAAACTGCAAGGGGTGCTAATGGTCAAGGGAGCATCTTTCCCACTTAAAACTAATCACTCCTGCCAACTGTGTATCCAGTTACATACTAGTGAGACAACCATCCCGTGTGACAACCAAGGCCGGTCTCCCCTACTAATAGGACGAAAAAGAAATTGCAAACATTTACATTTACGATTTTAAATAATATTTTCATATTCATTTCTCAACATTTGTGCTCGAAGTGAAGTATTATGGATGCCTCTTCTTAAAGACTTTTTTTCAAAGAACTGCCTCTACCTCCTGCCACCCTAGTCCTCTTCAACCTGTCAACAGTGAATAGAAAGGTAATTAGGTGTATTAATTCACACTTGTATGCAGTCCAGTACTATGTTCCCAAATTAGTACCACAGCACGTTTATTCACTTGAGAAGTGGAGAATGACAGCGACAACACTGGGGAAATCCACGTGACCTCAAGAGCACCTGTTCTTTGTCGGTATGATTTTCGGATTAGGGAACAATGCTGTTATATTCGTTTGTAGATAGACGATGGTTTGGGACGAATCTTCTTAAAATGGCACTAACAATATTTCGTGCATATTTACATATTTCGTAAAATCCAACAAATTTCGCGATATTTAGGGAGTATATTATTTTGACCATCAATAATTATAAATATAGCTAAGAAAAGCTCTTCCATAAAATTTTGCGCTAATCGCTGTTACCAAAAAAATACTGTTCCCAGCAATGTAGGGGGATGTTACGTTTTAACAAATTAGCATAAAAATAACCGAGCTAATTTGGTTAATTTTTATGCATTATTTAAGGTTCAATCAGCATAGTGAAACTAAATTAATCACTTTTGTAACACTAGATACTACACTGTTCGCTGTTGTGTCGGTCTAAAGAGAATCGATTATCCTACTTTGAACGGTAAACATATTTCAATGAATGCGTTAATGAAGAGAAGTACTATATCCCTTAGGGTAACGGGGTTACATCACAGTTGTAACTGCATATATGTGTTCTCGAAATCCACAAATCTTGTACCTTATCGCGGTTGTTTGCAAATTAATGCTGGTCAGTTATGATTCGCATATAATAGTATAATGGATTCCGAATCCCATCTGCCCCGCTTTATGATATCATTTGAATTTCACTTCCCTTCGGCAGAGTTCCAATATTTTACCCATAAATAAACGCACAGCTTGTAGCGACATGTATTAGACCTTCACGTTCACGCTGACATTTTGAAACTAAATACTGGTCAATGGGGTTTTAAAAGCCGTCGTAATTTGTAGCTTTATACGAAGATTGCAGGAATAATAACCGTCCTGTGCAGCAACGGCCATGTGTTTGTATGACATGGAAATTGTAGTCACCAGTAAGGAGAGTATATTATGTTTAAATGACAACATGGAAAACCCATCACTAAAAAGTAATCAATTGTATGTGTAATTATGATTTCAGTAACATCAGTTGAATTCGGCAATACAACTGTTATTACAGTTTTAAAGAGCTTGAAATGTGTATTATTCTCATAGCTTATAATTATTGTGTGGGTATCATATTATAGTAAGGCATTACAATACCATAACAATCCCATAACAATCCCATTCAGCACACTCCACAGTCAACCCTATTAGCGATCTTGTGGCGTGGTTATTCAAGCTTAAAATGCATAAATTATTCATAATAGTACATTATGCAAACAGCCTATAAAGACAATTATTAAGATACGATCGTTTTGCTCATTCCATAATTTTCATACGACTATCTTAATACCATTAAAGGCAAGTTCCATACGATTGTTTTGTTCGACCATAATTAATTATTAGATTCACTCAAACCTCGTTTTCTTCCCTTCGCAATCAGCGACAGAAGGCAACAAGTTGAAGCTTCTTGTTGGTCGTTCACTTGAAACCAACTGATTTTTTACGACACGAAATGAATTCAATTTAATGTAATATTAAAGTTTACATGAACATAATTAATTTTATTATAAATACTGCTTGTTTATTTCGCAGTTTCAATTCCTACTCTCAAGGTTTCAAGATCGATCCGTGTTCGATAGTAATCGATAATAACAAGGTGTTATAATGAAAACCTGTAAGCATATTATAATGTGGTCGAACAAAGGTGTATTATTAACTTCGAAAGTCTTGAAGCATTGTAAGAAGAAGTAGAAGGAAAAATTCTTTTTTGAACAGTTATCAGAAATAAAATATTTAGGAGCTCATATAACAATAATAAGAATTTATACCAAGAAGTGAAGAAGCACGTTGATGAGGCAGCACAAATATCAGGATGCACTAAGGATATAATTTAGGGTAGCAGTTTTTAGAGCAGAAAGTAGTAATTTATAAAACAGCTGTTACAATTTTGGAATATGGAGCAGAAACCGGAAAAACTAAACAAAATGAGAGCACACGTGAAATGTAAATTTTAAGATTTATTCAAAGAAGGGTACTGTGCGATTGGATACTTAATGGGTGGATAAAAAATAGTGGCAACACATCTATAAAATCACTGTGAATTACGGGAAGTTCAAGTAGCGTTTGTTAAATGTTGGTTGGATATCCAACATACTTCAGAGCAAATTGGAGCCTTCTGTCACTATGAGTGCCTTCACAGTAACCAGAAGAAAATGAGGAATCCCCATCAGCCGCTTACGTAATTTCGATACAGATCCTATGTAATTTCTTTAGGCGATATTGTTGAATATACTGTTATGCAATCATTGCAAATTGCAACAGAAAAGGCTGTAGCATAAAACAGCACTGTTCCTGACATTTCTGAAACATTTGGTGGTACCTAACAAAATGGAGAGGTCATTGTTTTCTGATCATGTAAGTTTACAGCTGGGATGTAATACAGTAAGTTTTCTTCAAACTCTCAGGAAATATTCAGCAATTTTATGTTGGAGTTATTACTATAAATGTATGATTAATTTAATTTAATTGGGCTATTTCTGGCTCTAAATTAAAACCTTCAGATTAATTAGTACTTTCCAAAACCGTGTATTGAATTAATTTCAATAGTTCCATAAATCAGCTTAAAATGTTCAGTTTCTGAGAAAGGTATTAAAATAATTTTTAACGTGTTTAGGTTACATAAAGGATGGTCTGGCCCCTTTAAATTTCATTATAATGCATGTAAATCGATAATTATATGAAAAATTAATCAGAAGTGATAAAGGGAGATGAAAATGATAATAATAAAGTTCTCCAGGTGCAGTTTTATTGGGAATGTTGTGGTGAGCCTAAAGTAACTGAAACTGTACCAATTTAGAAAACTACAATAGTCAGTTATCAAAAACGAGACTCAGAACACAACTGTGGTTGAATCCGAAGGCTATCGACTACGAACTGGATGGACCAGGTTCAGTCTTAGTCGGCATCCTGGGGTTCTCTTGTCGTGACCAGAACCTGCTAAGATTGACTCAGCCCAAATAAATTCTTGGGGAAAATTACTCTTAAAAAATCCCAGTGATGTTATAGGTGACAGCAGCTTCACACTTATCAAAATGCAATCCCTCTAACATTTGCTGAACGGCTCTAGTGTCTGTTCTGTACCTCCCCAAATCCAAGTTGCAATAAATTCAAATGAATTTCTCATTTAGTATTCTTAAATAAAGTGTTTTATTTCCTTTAAGTTTATGCGTTTTATGTTAGACTAACAGTACTTGTTAATAGTTGTGAAATTAAGTATTCAAATTCAATCTAAAGCCTTTTTAAAAATATTATTGTTTCGGAACAGTAAAAAGTGTGGTGTATGTTTAGAAAATTTGTTTTGTCTTTACGTGAAGAAAGACATTAAAATGAAATTTGAAGGCTTAATTTTACCAAAAAATCGGGGCAAATAACCCCCCAGACATTTCTGTGGGCCCCTACGGAACCAACGTCAAAGCTTCCTGGAATCCGAACCACGATACGCACCTACTATGACTAGGTCTGTATTAAGGAAGATTTGGTATCTTAAGTAAATATGCTTCAGTATTTACAAAGTTCTCAAACTTAGCATGATGGTCAAATAACTTTTCAACGGGACTACTACTCTAATCGAACAAAATTAATTAATCTTTGGCCATTTTGTACCATTTTGCCAGTACCATTTTGGTGCTACTGTATAATCAAATAGATAAGGGAAAAAAAACATATGCGAATGATTTGTTCAAGTAGCATAATACACCTAGATAAAGTGATAAATTGGTTCCTATCACATGAAGTTTTCAATAAGTTTAAACGCACGGTGTAGGCATAAAAATGTACAAATTTTTCCAGTCATCTATTAAAATAGTTAGCATAAAATGAGCAATATTTCTCCACCACTCAATGAAATATTTTTCATTTACAGTTAAATTCAATCCACTGTATGTTGGTATTTTTGTCGGAATTCCAAAGACCTGGAATTCACCGCTTACATTTAAATCTATAAAATTCCATGTATGCCGCACAAATACCAGCCTATTATACGAAGAGCTATTCACTTTCCAGTCCTCTGGAGCGTTACATTTAACAATTAAGGAGGGCACTACTTCACTTTACGCACACTACAATTCATTCCGTATCACATTGTACAGTTGCAATGCTGTTCATGGCATTTCAAGTAGCGGTCCTTATTTCTTGTCAAAATGCCATGGAACATAGCTTCACTGCACTGCTAATCCGATGTACTTGTACTCTAGTATCTTTAATTGCAGCATTTGTTAACAGCACCATAATACAAATCATACGACTTTTCTGTACTCTGTACCTCATGTATTAGACTAGCAGGTGCCCGCGGCTTCGCCCACGATAATTAATTGAAAAATTAAAAATTAAGAGTATAATAATTACTAAAGCATTATGTTTATTAACACTTGCACGCGAATCATCCATAAACTAAGCCGTTAATAATTAATGAAACAGCTAAAATTCCTGCTTTAGAGACAAATTCCACGATATGAAAGCGCCGCCTGGGAATACGTTCTCAGATTCGATTATGCAGTTCCAAAGCGACCTGTTAACACTGATAATACGTATTGTTTCTCAACTGTTTGTTGACAGATGAATATGATGTGAATTTGATTTGATAAATTCAGTGTAATTTTCAGAAAATTATAATTTTTCAAGGGAAGGAGTTATTTTGTTTGGAATTTTATTGTCCGCGATACTGCCCGCGGCTTCGCCCGCCATTATTAATTGACTCCAGGATTTTAAAGAAATTTACACTGGCAGATTATTAATAGCTATTTATGTATCAAGTACGCAAAATAACGCTTTAGCGGACGAATCTAGTATAGCGGCCGAGGCGAAAGCCGAGGCTGAAATACTGGATGAGTCCGCTAAAGTTTTTGCGTACGTGGTGCATACAATATTTTTTAGTAAAAGTTCTATAAATTATATGAAATAAAACAAAAATACCGTATAATTAATTATAATGAAAGGCAGTCAGTCATTTCTTTAAGTTATCTGGTCATGGCCATCTAGATCATAAAACAACAATGACCGTACGTAGCAATAACAAATGTGGTAGTAAAGATGCATAATATATGAGTTCCTTGTTTGTAAACAATATTACATACCAACTAGTATTTATGAAAAGCTTGTGAAAATATAAATGATAATACCGAGGAAATTTCAATCCAAGCCAGAAACATTGAATTGGAGCTGCTACCAGCAACTTCACGGCAGAAATAGGCTATGAGAAGGGATATATTACAGCATTTAAATGATGTTCGTCCATGGTAAGGAATGTTTTTCAAGTGAACCAAAATGTGAAAAGTTGTTGGCTTATATTTGTTGTCATGCGATGAAGTGGGCTACCGTGTTTTGCGAAAAATCCTGGTAAAGTTTCTGATTATCATAAGAAACGTGTTGGCTTAAATTTGTTGTTTTATGACCAATTATATGCGTAAATCCATGTTAAAGTTGGTGTGACTGGTCAATGCCAACTGGGTTTTGTTTATAGATTGCCATGACGACTTTAAAGGACAAGGCCGCTAAAATTGCATTTTCAATGCAGTTTGAATGCACTTTTATGCAATTTTAGCGGACTTGTCCTTTAAAGTGCAGCTTTTCGGCGTGTTACCAGTCCGATAAGCAGCTGTTTTAGAGAGCGTGTACTAAAAAAATGTTTGTGGTTCAGAGCTATGAAAATTGTAAGTAAAAATAAAATTAGAATATTATTTATTCACTGTGTTCATTTCACTTAGGCCTTATATAATAAAGAAACGGTTTTCCTAATTTTGTACTCTTCGTGAAAGTTTAGACTGCGAGAGACGAACATCGCCGAATATACCCGACGTTTCACGAAGTGGGCGAGCGAGTGAGCGCGCTATTTAGGGCCGTTGAATTGTATAAGAGTAGATTAGGCCTTTCCAACTTTGGTGGAACTGTGGATCAAACTTAGACAATATGCGGCCGCACCAAAATGACTTAATTTTGATTCACATTAACTTACCACTTAGCAATATAATTCATGAAGGCTATTATTAGTTAATCACTCTTTTATTCGTAAATGTTATAAATAACTTTTTAGTATACTCTCCACAAAGTGGCTGTTTCTTGAACTGCTAACAGGCCGTAAAGTAGCACTTTACCATACTAGGCAGGTAAAGTAATTTTTCTGTACTAGGCCGGTAAAGTTCCCATGGTAACCCCTAGTGGACATAATTCCTCGGCTTACGCCTCGGCCGCAATACTAGATTCGTCCGCTAAAGCCTTACTTTGCATACTTGATACATAAATAGCTATTAAAATAGTTTGACAATAAATCTTTCATGTAACACAGATATTCTTGCACGCCATTCAGACTTTTCTGTACACAACCGTACCAAAATCAATTCGGCATGGAAAACTCAATGGTCTCAACGACAAGGAACCAAGCTTTACTCCGTAAGAGAATCCTCCACTGCTGCTTGCTGATTTAAAGGCCTAAACCGTAGACACGAAGTCATTATAACCCGTCTAAGAACTAGACACACTAAAATGACCCACTCCTACGTACTTAGAAGAGATAATGAACCACAATGTGCAACTTGTAATTCTCCACTGTCAGTGTCCCACATGCTCACAGAATGCCGCAGTTTTGATCACATCAGGAAAAATTACAAGATACCAGACAACTTACAAGTTCTTAATAATGTAAAAATGTACAAAAACGTTATATTATTTCTAAAAGATATTAATGTTTATAGTAAAATTTAAAAGTTATATCATCTTTTGTAAAATTATGTCATTAACATTGTTCTAATATTTATAACCGGTTATTATATGATATGTACAGTCGCGATTAGACTCCCATGAGTTAAAGCGACAAAAAATAAATCTTATTAAAAAAAATAAAAAATAAATAGAAAATGTTTGTTTTACAAAATATAACTTTGGTCCCACCAGTTCTCGATGAAAATAGTAGGAATAATAATAAGTCTTATTATTTTCATATAGTTAGGACAGTCATCAGGATTATTTGATTTGAAGAATATTTATGATTTGAAGAAACTGGTTAATTCTGATTTCTGTAATTTTTCATTTATAACAAAATTTACTTTGGCCTTTATCCTCGAAATCTGTCGCGGACTTCATCTTGCAGTTGCCGTCTACAATTACTTTTACAACCAATTGACTATTAATAAAACTAAGAAATATTAAGAAAAGTAACATGAAAAGAGAGCGAACAATAGAAATATTTTCAACTGTTTTAATATGGACACGTGATGAGGATGGATCAAGAAAAACTACCGATGATTGATTTCGAAAGGATGCCAGCAAGGATAAGGAAAAGAGGACTACTTCCAAGAACATGGAAGAATGGAGTTATGGAAGCGATGAAAGCCCGACAGTTAAGAAAAGGACAATGGATAGTTAGGACAGAATGGTTTTTGTCTATACGGGCAGATGCCTAGTTTACTGTGAATTTGACTGTCAGAAGGTGTTTTAAAACATTGTAAAACTGACTAATAATAATACTTTTCAAGTATCTACTTCTTCCTAGTAACTGATGTATTCGACGATATTCCTCATTTTCCATAATATTCAGAATAATATACAATGATATGCTCTGACGTGAGAATAATTTGTTCGTATATGCTACTGAGCACTGCGAGCCACCAATACCAAATGGAAGTGGGGAGGCCACGTTGCAAGACTCAAAGACGACAGATGTACATACAAGGCCACAATGTGGGACCCTCGTACTAGAAGAAGATCCCATGGAAGACCAAGACAGAGATGGGCTGATCTATTCAAGGAACTCATAGGAAGAGCAAGAAATAGGAATGGCTGGAAAATCTTAAGAAGACAAGGAACAGTGACTGAAACCAGTGTGTATGTGACCGAAGACTTACGAAGACAAAGAGAATAGGACCGTAACAAGTGTAATGACGTAATCTACAATGAAGTGCACAAGGACTCAGACTAGTGTAAGTGGACAAAGACCAGGAATTGCATAAAAGCCCAATAGCACAAATATCTCTCACGTGTAATAGCTCACCACGTGTAGGTGTATTCGAGCTTAACCTCTTTGAGGAGGCCATTACCCTTAACGGGACATTTTAGGTTAATCATTTCATTGCCACATCCAGACAACAAAATAGCTTGGAATCCTGCCAAAGAAGAATGGAAAGAAAGATACTGGGCATTTCGTGGAGAGACAGGGTTTCTAACAGAGATCTCCAAAGGATCACTAATCTAGAGAGCATAACACAACGAGCCGCAGAGACGGAGTGGAAATGGGCTGGCCATGTGGCAAGACTCCACCATGACAGATGGGCACAGGTAGCAACTATGTGGGATCCCTACGTAGAAAACAGGGCACAAGGCAGACCAAGGACGCGATGGGCGGACTCGCTGAAGCAAGAAGCAGGATCCCAATGGTCCTGCATCGCCCGCACCAGAATCGAATGGAAGAAATTAGGATTGGAACTGCAAAGGAGAAATAGAATGTGAAACTGTGCGAGTGGTTTGAGTTGGGATGTGGTCATAAAAGAAGTTTATATATTCTTGTAGTTTCAAAACTGATGTATTATCCAGCTCACGTGGAATAGCTCACCACGGGAGTTTCTCTAAACGAGCTTCCCCTCTAGTAGGAGGCCCTAGCCCTACAAGGGAAATTCATGGGCTCATTCATTCATTCATTCATTCATTCATTTCATTGCCTATATGATATTCACGTAACAAATTCACGGAAAATAAATTCACGTAAAAATATTTTGCATTACTATGATGTGAAAAAATTTAGCCATTTGACTTATTGGTTAGTGTTACTGACTACTAACCGAGGGGTTTCGGGATCAATTCCCGGTTCTGGCATGCGAGTTTTCTTCGGTCAATACTTATCTCATGGTAAGAAATGTATGAAAATTGTGTTTGTGATGCCCATACGTTATATTATTTATTATTAAGTTATAGGTAGGTGACTGCAGCACTCCGGCAAGAAATCCGCTGACAATATCCTGCTTTCGACCCGATGAAATCTACACACATACATTCATACACGCACATAAACACGAAGAAGTCTTCATATGACTTAGTTACACCTGCAGAAATGAGAAAAAAGTAATATGGTACAATAAAACTTCGCAATTCATCGTTGTTTAACGAAAACACGTAGGCCTATCTGGGTAGACAAAACATTCATTTTAACAACGATGGTTTGTTATGCTGTATATATTGTGAATTGATTTTCATTCGTGTGATGGATTCCCTGCGGACACACAGGTATTGTATACTATATTTCCTAAAAACAATATTATGTAAATATCCCACATGCTCTGCGAAACAAAATTTATCCTTTTCGCAGTAGCTATTTCTACGGATAAGTTCATCAAGCTCAATTTTGCATTCTTTTTTTCCAATTGATGTAGGTCGACGTATTGATTATATGTTAGCAAAGAAAATGTATTGGAACCACAACGCCTAAAATTTCTGTTGCAAGTTTTGTGTTTAGTTCTGTAAATGTATTTCAAACCTGAATTCTGAAAGTTTTCACGGCTACTGACGTATAAATGCGTCGCATAAATACTGTATAAGAACAGAAATATATCATTAGTAATATAATGCTTTATATTAAATATAAGGACTTTTATTCACATAATTATTATCATATTTGTTTTACATGAAAACCGGTTCTCCCAGTAGAATGTTCCTAATTGATTTAAAATCTTAGAGCCCACTGATGATTCCACTTAATGAATGCCTTATTATTAGGGGGCGGATTTCTATGACATGTCATATTTTTCCCCTTTGCATTATTTCAGGTTTCCGACTAATTTAAACCCGATTCCAAGCATCCTGGTGAAAATGGAACGGCTTTTATTGTGCATATAACTGCATATTTAGGAAATTTTCAACTATTGTAGCCTATTTAATACGAATATGCATATTTAGATCATATTTTTGGCATATTTGTGTGCATATTAAAGAAATTTTGAAGTTTCATATCATATTTTGTAAATTTTGCATTATAATGATACTTTTTGAGAACTGAGAGATATTTTAAATAATTAACACCCTATTTTAATGAAATGTAATGAAACTTAAAAAAAATATACACAGTGTGAAAGTGGTAAAGTCATATTTTAAATTTTACTGGTCATATTTTAATGTTTTTTCGGTCATAAATGCATGCATGTATCCTATTTTTTAGGTCATAGAAATCCGCCCCCTACTTATTATCAGTGTATAAATTCAGCTCTGAAATGGTTAAAAGTTATTTCCTTTTCTATGGTGGTCTTTGTCTGACTATTTGTTATTGTTCTTTTAATGTTTTTATTGCGATACTGTTATTGATTGTTGTTAATAGTTACCAGACACCGTTTGAATAATTTTGATGTTCTACTTAACTGTTCCATTCATATTACAATTGACATTGACCAATAACATTTATCAGTCACTCGGATATAGACCAATCACGATCGTTTATCTTAAAATATGCTTCCTCTTGCCGGAAGGATGCAATCTTATTTCATAAAATGTCAACTCGTTACTGGACAAGTAAGGCTTCAACGCGCCGTGATTAATACTTCACATGATGCCAGTGAGGAGAATGAAAACACATTATTTTATACAACATAACTTGTTTAGAAATTGAAACAATGTAAATGTGTAATGATAATTCTTTCACACTGGCCGTGTATAGGCTAAGATGGAAAGGTGAAGTCAGACTAAAAAATTCAAAGCCATAGCCAGGATTTGAACCAGGATCTTCGGCCAGTATGAAAGAATTAGGCCTATCATTCCACTGTGACCTATTAGTGGTTTACTATGAAGCCCGGGTCCTAAAAAACCTAACAGCTTGTAAGTCGCCACTGGGTTGACATCTCATAATGAGAACGCCTGGTGGTATAGGCCTACTGGGATAGGTGAGTCAGTTGGAGAATTTAATGTTGTACCGGTATGTTGCCATGGTAGCTCAGTTGGTAAGAACAGCGACACGGAGAGCCGAATATCCTCGTTCAAATCTCAGCTATGGCATTGAATTTTTCAGTCTGACTTCACCTTTCCAATCTAAATGTGTATTTATTATATACACAATTTTGATTCGGTGCTAACCATGTGCTTTTATAGCGTTCTGATGCTGTCGCACTCCTTCTTGTAGTAATGCACTATTGTTAGGCTATTATTGGGAACTCGAATCGATGCATGGATTTTTCATTAATTTAGTAAGTTATGCCGTGATATCACAGCGGGCAGAATATTTACAATAAAGTAAGAAAGTTATTATTTTTTACAAAATCCGTTACATTTTATTCTTGGAATAATCTTAATAAATCCTACTCGAGATTACCTATGACAAAACCTGAAATACGTAAGCACTAATTGCTTCTGATGTCGATTGGTCTGTAAACCCTTCAAACTAAGTGATTCATTTGTGTTATGCTTATATTTTAAAATGAAAACACAGTCTTCGGAAGATCATGAATTTATGGAATAGATTGCGTTTATAGGCCTACAGTGCGAATTAACATCAGCCAGCGGACTTCTACCGTGCATAGCGCGCGGCCTTCGGCGTGGCAGATTTTAACTCTCTCCACAACTTCCATCTCTCGCCAAAGATTCAAGTAAGAGAATATCCAAACGCAAAAAAAAAATTGAACTTTAGGTAACCTACATTAGAGTAGTTGTTGAAAGTGCCGTCCCCTCTCATCTATTTTGACCACTTCAGTCCTCTCAGCAATATAATTTTCTTGAGTCAGGTCATCATTTCTTCTAATTTACACTGTTCCATAGATGAAACTTATCTTCCAAAAAACAATCCTATGAGAAATGCATTCACAAAAATTCAAAGACGATATCCTGAAAGTAAAGTGCCTTTAAATTCATTTCTTAGAAGAGTTTCAACTCACGAAGCTTCTAGACCTGATTTTAGTGCTAGAACAATAATTTAGGAGTGACATCGAGACCCAGATCATCACCAGAACGGGTGTACATCAATTGAGCGCGAACTGATTAAAAATGCATCTATTGAGCGCGGGGTCAGTTTTGGGTGTACATCAATTGAGCGAGGTGGTTAGTTTTGCAATGCATCATTTGAGCGCGATTATAAAGTAATTCTTCTATATACTGTTGCAACTTTTTTTATGTAGGATTGGCTCTAACAATATTCCCTGGGCGTGAGAAATGTTGTGTGCAAAGTGTGTTAGAGCCAATTCCACATATAAAAGGAGGAAGCAATGTATAGAAGAATTACTTGATAAATATCGACGTGGAAATATTACTAGAATTTGTTTCCTAAAGAGAGTGTCCTACTATTATCCAAGAAAGTGACCTAAATAAATTATGACAAGTACCAACTTAACGGTACGCAAGTATACGAAATGGATACGATACAGCATTTTTAAATATACTGGTCAATGTACAGAGAGTCCTAAGTCTCTACAAAATGGGAAGGGAAATTGCTGCGGCTGGAGCAAAAGTGAGCGATGCACTCAATTGAAGCATTTCAAAATTGACCGACGCGCTCAATTGATGCATAAGAGTATAAAGTTCTGGTAAAATTTTCTCTTGCGCTCAATTGATGAACTCCGCACCAGAACAACACTCACTTATAAGTCTCCTAATCACTGTGTTTTTATGATTTCATAATTTTAATCTGTTGTAAATATTGAACTCGTGCTTTGGCACATACTGTCTATTGTGATTTTATAACTTTTAATAATTATTTAGAAGTAATGGGGCCATTTTTACATTGAACACAGCAATTTTAATTGCGACGTAGAGTATTGTAGACCTGTACGTAACATATTATTTAAATTATACAATCTTAATCTACAGGGTGATAACTTATATATGTCAATACGGTTATATATAATATATTAACTCGCTTCGTTAGTTGGAGCCTCCGCCCCCAGAAGAAAATTTTGTTAGTTCTGGACAAAATTATATTAATTGGATTTAATTATTGTGAACCTGAGACTTCAGAATGCGAGTCCAAGACGTTACTATCTCGACCACCCGTTAGGTTTACGGAAATAATTATTTCTAAACTTTCAGAGCCCTACGTGAACACTGTTTGATAATACCGTTGGCATGGAAACCGACCCCTTTTTCGGGGTTTTTAGGGCTAAAATTAAAAAAAAAAAGCTTTTTGGAATTTTCCTGTTGTTTACAGCCTAAAAGCTATAGTCTATGTGTACCAAATTTCAAGTTTCTAGCTCATCTGGAAGTGGGCAAACATTAATGTCAGTAAGTAAATAAGTGAGTGAGTGAGTGAGTCATTCAGTCAGTCATGTGGCTTTATATTATAGGGATTTTGATTACTAAGTGTTCTGGTTTCAAACTATGTCTTGTCGTAGCCTACACATATACCTCAGGTTGAACATAGGTCTATAGGTCTATAGTATAAGGTGGATTCTTTACGTCTATAAGTTATATTAGGCCCCCATTAGTCAACGTGAAATTCATTAATGTGTTAGATGACAGAAAGGTGAATTAAATTTTCTTTCGTTTGGAAAGCAGTGAGAGCTAAACTTGTCAAGATGATTCGTCGAGCAGTGCAGGTGACGGCCGAACGCTATGCACGGTGGAAGTCTGGTAGCTTTATCTTTATCATTGCTTAATTCAAGTGATCAGATGAGAACTGTAATATACGAGTCTGTATGGATAACTATTAATTTAATAGTGGAGTTTTCAGTACCTTCAGAATTAAGAGACCTACATAATTGAAACTTGGTATGAGAATTGTGTGTGTACAAAATTATATTAAAATTAATTGAAAGTTTGAATGCAAAATCCTTCTTAATGAAAAAAATTAAGTGAATTCAGATTCAAATATCTTTAAATTGTAATTTACTATTTTGCCAAATAGGTGTTTAGATGGAAATGAAATAAAGCTTCGGGGGGGGGGGGGGGGCAATACGCCAAGAGTGTAACCATGAAATAAAAAGTTGTTTTCTGAATTCTAGAAATAAATTAAATAATTTAAATATTATTTCAGTAGGAAAGTGAGTCAAATATTTGCTCAGAAAATAAAGACTATTATGATGTTAATAATAATATAATAATAATCATAATAATACAAAATCTATACAAATGAGGTATAATAAATACAATATCATAAACTAATATAATTGGGCCTAATAATTTTATTCTTTCTAGGGAAACCCTCAACAAGTAAAGTCCAATAAAATATAGGAACAAAGGGAAAAATCTATTCATTACTTACAAATGGCACGGTAAATCAAAGTAAATTATTACTGTAGACGTCCTGTCGTATTTCTCCTTGGGTTAAACTCCTATACGGTTATTTACAGTAATGTTTGTGAACATATTCGTACGTGTTCACTGATTAAGTAAGTTTAACGCTTTCATTACTCGTGTTCAAAACTATCAACACCCTTTTCAATTTATTGTCACCACCTCCATCAATATTACGTTCCATGCAGCCTCATATAAATTTGTATTACAGGGTTGGTAATTTTACTGGCCGCCAAATTAAAACAGACTCGTGTCCTTTTGATTTATTGGTGGAGAGCTAAGAATATCGTTGGAGTTGACAAAGAAAATTAATGCGTGTGATAAGACTAAGGCGTGATATGGGCTCATATTTTCTAAAAGAACAGAGGGGGAGTTTGTTGAAATGATTTACTGTATAGGGAGAAGGAAAATAATATTCATATAATTCAGTGTAGAAGGGCGATGAAAAGAAGAAGAAGCTAATATGCCTACATAAATGTCTTACTGTAAAAATTTCGCATTTTAGAACGATATAAACTTTGAGAAAAACCAAGATTTTGAAAGATATCCTGTTTTAAGAAAACCAATAATATTTACCTTGTCCAGACAAGTAAACTTAAATATAAAAATAAAATATTATTTTATATCAAATTAAATATAATCAGTTAGGCTATTTAAAACGGATGTCATCAATCCGAGGTGTATTTTCTTATTTATCATTACGTAAATAACTGATTTTGCAAATTGCTTAGTGGGAATCAAATAAATTAACTCTAGTCTCTGTCAAAATGCTTGCGAAGAATCCCAATTCAGGGAAAATAACACTAATATTATTGCCGGAATTTAATAATTTAATCCCAACAAAAAGAATAAACGGTTTCCAAATTTACTGTATGTTGTGCTCATATCGAATATTTTCCTCTATCGAATATTTTCCTGTAATTGTACTGTATGTTGTACTCATATCGAATATTTTCCTGTAATTGTTGTGTTACGTTCATAAATTACCTATAACCTAGAGGAACCGAATAGCTATTTGATAAACAAGTAGTGACTACAGTCAATAAAAGTTTCAGTAAGGTCCTAAATAACTCTGAATGTTGACATTTCTCAGTTCTGCCATCTGCAAATGATGTCGAATGGCAAAGGAAGATAAAGCGTTAGGATGTTGACCCAGTCCCCTTCACCCCGGGATGTAGTGCTTGGAGTTTGGTTTTAGCACTAAGGCCTACAAATTCAATGTTGAATGACAGGGAAAGGTTAATTTAAAACTATAGAAAAAATTTCTCATGTTAAATAATTTACATCTTATTTATAATAAACTATATAAAAATGAACAATCTATGAAATAGATAGTAGAGATCGATAGGTAAAATTGTAAGTAATTGAAATACTAGTATCGTTCAATACATTTTGTTATTACTTTAAATTTCACTTGCCTATCTTCAACATAGATTTTTTTTTATCATTGGTATTCCCACGAGAGATTACTAGTTTATCGATGTATTTGCGAGAACTAAGTACAAGCAAAATTATCTCATGAAACCGGTAATCTGAACAGGGTCTATTGAGACTATTCCATGAATAAAATGTAAGAGATTATATAAATAATTATTATTTTCTTACTTTGTTGTCAATATTCTGCCCGCTGTGAGATCACGGCATAGCCTACTAGATGAATGAACAGACTATGCACCGATTCGATTAATCGATTCGAGTTCCCAATGCTACCAATAACACTGTTCTACAAGGGTCATTTTTCTTATATGAAAATATGTGTTTCTAAAGGATTTCCATATGGTACATTCAAATCTGAAAACAGAAATTAGCTATCAGGCACAGTTTCTAAGTTATACGAGAATATACGTCTCATTTAACTGACATTTTAAGTTTGTAATACAGTTGGTGAACTATGCTTAACAACAGTTGGCAATAGTTAATTTTGTCCTTCATTTACTTTCATTTTCAGATTGTGGCATTCCTGTTGCTAGTAAAATTTTATGTTAATTAGCAAGTCATTGTTACAGGATTTAAAATTGAGTTTTATAGCGTTAAACTGGCATTATTTGGATGATGGAGACATTCTTTATCATGTGAGTAAATATTCATTTTTGACCATAACATTCACACATCTGTGGTATATAAAATATGTAAAACTTTACATATTTCTCTTTCACAGAAACCTCTTAAAGCATAGAAGTGAAATAGACAGATTCTAACACACAGAGATAGAGAGAGAGAGAGACAAAATCTTGAGTTTAACCTGAAATTCTTGTTAGAGGAAGTGAGTATTGTTTGTTTACATGAAATACTGTTTCTGTACATTCAACTCATAGCAATGTATTAATTTCAAATGTATATTTCTCTTCTAGAAAATGCCAAATCGTAGAACGTGTAGAAATACGCCTGACCAACTTCTACTATATCTGCGGAGGGTTCACGTTTGCTAGGCATAGGAAGAAGATTTCGCCCATTGTAAAGAAGGCCTACAAATATTATTTTGGAATAGAACTTGGGGATCAGCAGAAGGACTGGGCACCACATATTTGTTGTGCAACTTGCTATGTTAAATTGTTAAACTGGTGGAAAGGTAGAGATAACTCCACATTGTTTGCAGTGCCAATGGTATGGAGGGAACAAAAGGACCACATTACAGACTGTTACTTTTGTTTGACAGATGTTCATGGTTTTACAAATCGGAAATCTAAGAGACACATAGTGTACCCCAAGTTTCCTTCTGCAATCAGACTAATCCCACACTCCGAAACTCTTCCAGTACCTAGAAGACCAACAAATGAAGACAGTGAAACAGATAGTGCAGAAAGTGTGAGTGAAGCATTGACATCATCTCCTGAAAAAAAGACCCATCTTAGATCAGTCCACAAGCACTTCAACTCCACGTTTCTTGACACAAGCATATCATAACGACCTAGTTCGTGATTTAGGCCTAAGTAAACAAAAAGCAGAACTGTTGGGTTCGAGATTGCAAGAATTGAATTTATTGCAACCAGATACGAAAATTACTGAGTTTAGACATAGGGAACGCATTTTTCTTCCCTATTTTGCAAATGACAACTTGATGACATTCTGCAATGATGTTTGTGGACTAATGAATACTTTGAACTTCAAATACGAGCCACAGGAGTGGAGACTTTTTATAGATGCCTCAAAATACAGTCTAAAGGGAGTTCTCCTCCACAATGGGAACATAATGCCTTCTGTCCCAGTTGCCTATGCAAGTATGACTAAAGAATCATATGATATTTTGAAAAATATGCTGAGATTAATAAAATATAATGAGCACAAGTGGAAAATATGTGGTGATTTGAAAATAGTTGCCATGATATTAGGTATGCAACAAGGCTACACCAAATATGGATGTTTTCTGTGCGAGTGGGATAGTCGCGATAGAAATTCCCATTATAAAAGAAAGATTTGGCCTGAACGTAAGTGGAAAGTTGGAGAAAAAATTTACTGAATGAGAAATTGGTAGCCAGTGAAGATGTTCTGCTGCCCCCTCTTCACATCAAGCTAGGCCTTATTAAACAATTTGTTAAGGCCATGGACACATCTGGAAGAGGATTTATGTGCCTTTCAAAAAAGTTTCCTCGTCTTTCTGCAGCAAAAATAAAAGAGGGCGTGTTTGTGGGTCCCCAAATTAGAGAACTTCAAAAGGACTCAGATTTTGAACAATGCCTTGCTTCAAAAGAAAGACGAGCGTGGTCTTGTTTCAAGAATGTAACGCAAAATTTTCTGGGAAGAAAAAGAGCTAACAACTTCGAACAACTGGTTCAACAAATAAAATGCATATAGGGATCTAGGATGTCACATGTCTTTAAACGTGCATTTCCTAGATTCACATCTACATTATTTTCCTGAGAGCTGCAGTGATGTCTCCGACGAACATGGTGAAAGATTTCATAAAGATATAATGTCCATGGAAAAGCGCTATGAAGGGAAATGGATACCTGCGATGCTTGCTGACTACTGCTGAAACATTATCAGAGACTGCAAAATTGAACACAAGAGACAAAAATAAGACTTTTAAATTCTTAGAGAAAAGTGTATTTTTTCATATTTTCTAAACTTAAATATGTCTTTCCACTTAATATAATTATTATATTAAGGCTTGTGTATATTTCTTTTGTTTTATAGTGCATAACATGCTTGTAAATAATTTTGCAAGTGACTAAAATATTTATAGTTACATGTTTTGCCTACATAAATACGTAGCGTGGAAACGAAAATTATTTAAAACATGAAATTGCATATAAATTGAAAACTATGCGTGACACAGAGAAACTAATTACAGATTTGAATTCAGGAGGTGAATTTCCATGTTAATCAAGAATGTTATACCCAGAAAAATGAATTTCATTTTTATTTGTAGAACAGTGTAATGCGTTACCAAGATGAAGTGCATCAGTACCAGAATACTATAAAAGCACACGAACTGGCTTGCACCGAATCGAAATTGTGTTTATAATCAATGCACGTTTACATTATTTCAATTTCTAAACAAGTTATGTTATATAAAATAATGTGTTTTCATTCTGTTCCCTGGCATCATTTGAAGTATTTAACATGGCACGTTGATGCCTGACGTGTCCAGTAACGAGTTGACGTTTTATCACATAAGATAGCATCCTTGCGGCCAGAGGAAGCGTATTATAAGATAAACGATCGTGATTGATCTTCATCCGAGGAATTGATAAACGTTATTGGTCAATATCAAACACGCGGTGTTCTAAAAATCTGATGAGAAACACATAACTACCTCTGACAAAATAAAAGTTTTGCCTCGTGATGTAATATAGGTTGTTATATATGACAATCTGTTCGTGTAAATTGGTTTTAAAATTGAAGAGAATACCCTCACCGTATCGCAACCCCGAAGGATACAAAACTCAAATAAAATGTGATTAATGCACTCGCTTTTATTTCTACCCAACGCATGAGCAATACGCCTTTCTTACTTCACATTCTCGTATGCAAAGAGGCCGTATTTCAAAGATTGCGTATTCAATTGTTTCACCTGATGCAAAGCTTTATTGATCACCAGACAAGAGTTTTTACAAACAGTTGGTGGCTTATAAGTACCCTTCAGAGAACGTTTGCGAAAAAAGTTATTTTCATAAAAATTTTAGATCTTAGTATAAGCACGTCATGTACAAAATTTAAACGAAATCGTTTTCGAGAAAATCTCGAGGAAAGAAAGTTTCTTCATGTAAAGTGGCATTAAAGGTTAGAAAAAGTCGTCGCTACTCTTCGAGCCACATCCATCAAAGGTACCTAACCAATACAAAAATGTATTTTCATATGATTTTTCGTTCCGGAGCTGACATACACACGCAGTGAGACAGACATGTGTCTGAAAATAGTATTTTTTGGATTCAGGGGACCCCAAAACGTGTATTTATTGTAAAAGCTCAACTGAAAATTTCAGGGTCGAACAAGAAACCTCCTCTACTTAAAGTACCTATGTATGGGCAGAGGAAGTAAAAATGACATCGCATCTCAATCAATAATGGGTACTCAATTACTCATATGTAAACAAAATTTTAGAGCACACACGAAAAAAAGAGGCATTTTGAATGAATGGTAGTTTAAATTGCCAATACTCTTTCCTCACACACACACATAGTACGTGTTCATCAAAGCGTTTAATTAACAATGGGCGCTCTATTAATATTACAATAGCAGCTCGGTTTAGCTGGTGATGCATAGGCTGAACCATGAATAATAGTTACTGTGCTCCAATGGAAAAATAAAACCAGTTGGATAAAAGAGAGTGGGAGGAGGAAAGCAATTAATATTGCACACAATATATATAGCCGTGGAGTGGTCTGAAAAGAGAGCTCGCTGACAAGCTAATTCAGGGGGATTGTGTCGAGATCTTGGGGATACAGGTAACACCCCGCTGGAAATGTAAAAGAATGTAGGTAAAATAACAGTATTGGTTTTATGTTGCTCCTAGCTTGGCAGTAAATCCGCACCCGTATGTCATGAATACTACATAGCTTATATGTGGGCAAGCTGCTCTCCAATTCCAAGTCTCGACGCCTTCTTTTCTTTAATCCAACACTGTATACTTTATAAATTACCTTCTTTCTTATCACTCTTTCATTACTATCTTCAATTGAACAGTAGGTTTCTTGAAATAGGTGTTCATTTAATCTTCAACACTTACGATGGTTGAATAGTACCTTGAGCATTCATAGAAATAATACTGTAGTTTCAACCAGGACTATGGTAAGTTACAATTATATGTCACTTCAGCATTGTACATAACGCGTAATAGGCATATTATAGTTTACATATTCCACAAGAAACTCAATAAAAAAAAGTGAAACTTCCTCTGCCAAAATAAAAGTGTGCCTCTTAGTATAATATATTAAGTATGTCATTCTCTTCATGTAAATTGGTTGTAAAAATGAAAGGAATGTCGTTACCACATTGCTTCGCATCTCCGAAGGATTCATAACCCAAATAAAATCTTATTAATGCACTCACGTAACTTTCTTTACTCCAAGCATGGCAAATACACCTTTCTCATTTTACATTCTCATATAGTAGACTATAAGAGGCCGCGTTATTGCAAAGAACGTGTATCCAGTTGTTTGAACCTGATGCAAACCTTTATTGTTCACCAGGCACAGGCCTGAATTTCTACAAACAGTGGGTGGCTTATAACTACCCTTCAGAGAATTTTTTTAGAAAAAACTGTTACAAATAAAAGTTTTAGCTCTTAGTATAGGCACCCTATTTACAAAATTTAAACAAAATCGTTAGAACCGTTTTCGAGAAAATCGCAAAAAATTAAATTTTCGCTTGATTTTATGTATGACATAAAATAATATAACTATAGGCTACCAGTTATAATAATAGAATATATAATTAGCTAATGAAGACAAATAAGACAAATATGTGACGTCACTTAAAAGGCCATGGCAAAAGCCGAGCTGAATTAGGAAAGTTAAATATATCAGCAGCATAAATGACAAGAAAATGAAACATTATATGTTTCGTATTACATAATTAAAATTTATCACGTTCCCTTATAGACCTAATATAAACGTTGAAGATTGTGTAGAAGTGATGCTTAGGCTACTAGCAGGGATCAGTCGGATTATGATGCCTGGGAGGGAATGTATGCATATGCGCTTCGTCCTTTGTAATAGTTTCTCGTGCAGAATATCATGGGAAGTCCGGAGGAGTGGTACAACAATTAGTAATGGTCGCCGAGAGCGTTAATGTAGCTGACATTATGTGTTGTCAACTTAACATAACGGTACACATAGAGGGAATTATAGCAACAAATAGAGAAAGTTATGTAAGTTGAGTGAATGAAAGAGTATACGTTTATGTATCTTCCAGTGTAAACGCGATCAAATATTTAGAAACAATTAATATAAATAGAATGAAGAGAAAAATAATGAATATTGCCAAAGACAAGAATAGGAGGATTTAATAAAAAAATAATATTACGTGAGTTAAAATTATTTTCTATGGTAGATGATAACCAGGGCCCGGATTCTGATGACCTAAAATTGTTTGAAAATGACCTATAAAATTACCCTGGATTTTAAAGAAAATGACTTAATAATTATAAAAAATTACCTAAAAATTAATATTTTATTTATAAAAATTATTATTGTACACACAGAGTTATAGACTAGTTTGTACATAATAGTAAAAACTGTAAATAGGCCTAACTGTAATGTTGTGAATGTTCTTTTCTCACGGAAATTTATACTGGCACTGAGGCACTGGTGAGTAAAAATTCGGCACATCCTTTTGTGGTCTGCCGGATTATATTGTTGTTTATTGAGGCTAAACAATAGTTTGCACTCTCAAGTCCAAGCAGGTGGCAGACTCTGGTGCCAAGTTAATCTAATAACTAGGGGGCGAATTTCTATGACCTAAAAAATAGGATATATGGTTGCATTTATGACCTAAAAACATTAAAGTATGACCAATAAAATTTAAATTATGACTTTACCACTTTTTTTAATCCGACACATTTTTTATTATTATTATTACAAATTACAAAATTATTACAAATACAAATATAAGTAATATATACACAATTAGTACAATTTCAAAACAGTATTATTTGCCCCGCATGAGCATAGCTCGTGTTCGGGGTCAGTTCAGTCATACTAAAATTATATTTTGAACATTATATAAAAAAACATACATACTAGTTTTAGGCAAAAATAATAATAAAAATAAATAAGATTGATCATATGAAATAAATACATGAATAAAGGTACGAAAAAATAAATTATAATAACATAACAGAGACACAAACAAAATACCTCATGATAAAATTTAAAAATTTACAGTTGAGAATGATTAATGGAAAAAAGTGAGTAAAAGTACCATTACAAGTTAGTTTTAATCAATTCGAGTACTTGTTTTTTAAACAATTTATTGTTTAGTGGTATCAGATTAGGGTTTTTTTTAGTAAAATTGTTGTATAGCCTTGGTCCGAAATTTATACTATGCCTTAGACCTACTTCTGTAGTACACTTTGGTTCGAAATGAGGACGAGAGATATTATACCTCCTTGTATTATAGTATTGATTTCGTGTTATGAATTTTTCATGATGTTTATGGAAATAATTTAATAAAGTGTAGCAGTATAATTGTTTAATATTCAATATGTCAAAATCTTTATATAAACTTTTAGATAGATAGTCGATTGATTTTTTAAACATATCTTGACTATTCTTTTCTGTAACAACGACAATGGGCGAAGTGTAGTCTGCCATATCCCACCCCATCCTATTATTCCATATTGTACAACTGTTTGGACTAAACTTAAATATATTAATCTTAAAGTACTCTGTGGCATAATGGTTCTTAATATAACAAATTTATATATAGTTTACCTCAGTTTAAGGCACAGATATTGAACATGTTTTTCCCACCGTAAATTTTGATCAATGATAACACCTATGTATTTTACTTGCATTGATGAACTTAATTTTGGACATTTACAATTAAATGGGATAGAACAAGAGATTTCATGTAAGATTATATTACGTTGTGCATTTATCGAGGAAAGTCCTTCAGAGTTTAGTGAAAAAGGTAAATATGTTGTTTTATCAGTGTTTAAGATAGAAGGTTTTCATCGAGCCATTTTTTTTTTAATTTTGTTTATTCCAATGTTAGCATTATCTCCCCATGGAAGTTTATGGACTAGCGCCTTTGTTTAGCCTGGATACTGCACGCAGTACACTGGTGTCGGAGAAGTGTTGGCTTCTGCACGGCGCTTCCCTTCGTATAGTGAAGTTCATGCGAACAGCTTTGAGAAAATGACTCTCCAATTGGAATATAAATAGCATATTGTATTTCAATGCTTAATAATAATTTAATAACGTGACTTAGCTTAATTTAAATTATTGTAGGAATTTTTTCAGGGGTTTTATACAGCATGTTTCCTTTCTCTACATGTACCAACATTGTGGTTTAATGACTTCATTTTTCACGATGGATATACAGAGTGCTAATGAAAAGGCCTAACACCGAAATATTTTACTTGTGTATAGAGGGGACATATACAAGCAACTTTTATTAGGAGATTTTTGTCTAGGCATTCAATTTTTCCTGTTACAGCATAAAATCTCCAAGGGTATGGCCGCCACTGATTTGTAACATTTGAAAAAAAAAAAAAAAAAAAAAAAAAAAAACACTTCGTTGTAACACTAGAGTTATGAATAAAAAAAAGAATTCTAACTAAAATCCAATAATATTCAGGACGTATATAAAACCTGAAAAGTGGGTACAGAATTTCAGGGTGGAGCATAGCGCTGCCATTAGTCATAAAATAACAAAAGTAATATAATACAAAATTTTGGCGTTTCTTTGATTCTCACTTCCGACTGAGAACATGTCAACACTTAACGCCGAATTTTTCCTTCTTGCATTAAACAAACAACACTTCAAAGACAGCACCGCTAGCGACGAAAAAGAAAGTTAATAGACTCAATACATGAAAATGACTAAATAAGGAATCAAATGACACGAAAATGACAAAATAATGGCCTAAAATTGAAATAAATGCCCTAAAAATATTAAAATTGCAAAAAATTACTTAATAAAATGCATTTCTATAACCTAGAGACCATGATTAGGGTTTATCCAAAAGTTGGCAATGTCTATGCAGCATCAATAAAAAGATGACATGTCATTAGAATCCGGGCCCTGATGATAACAATAACCTAGTCATAGGCAGATTAGTTCTAGACTGTTAAGGCAAAAGAGTATAAGTCAAAACATATTATATTTCAGGAGAGACTTTTATTTGCACATTATCTCATTTTAAATTCTTTTGACTCGTACTTTTTGCCCCGACAGTCTTCTTCTGGAGTGTTCAGGCAAAGGAGTATAAGTTAATTTTTTTTTTTTTTACAAAAGAGACATCTTTTTTTCACAGTGTAAGTTACTTATCTCATTTTCACAATTTATTACTTATACTCTTTTGCCTTAACAGTCTAGATCTTATCGATAGAATCGTAAGGGCGAAGCGCGCGCGAATTGATCCGATGCAACTCGTAATCTCGGGTGGGATTTATTAAGATTATACAATTAATAAAATAAATATTATATAAATAATAATTATTTTCTTACTTGTGTCGCTAAAATTAAATCACAATTGTGTCAACTGTCAAATCAGAGCATAATAAAACAATTAACACACCAGATAGTACCCAACCAATGCTGCGAACAGTTGGAATGAGGAATAGTTAACCTAATTACGATAAGCTAAAATCAGAACAGAATAAAAATATACGAACCGGCTTGCATCGAATCGAAATTGACTCTATTATCATTGTACATTTAAATTGTTTCACTTTCCGAATAAGTTATACCAATAAATGAATGCATTTATATCCTGTTTACTGGTTAATCACATTCACGTTTTGATCACTTCTTATTGATGCCTTGACATATTCAGTAGCCAGCTGACGTTTTAAAAGACTATTCCACTCGTATGCCGCGTGTTTGATATTGACGAATAACGTTTAGCAATTCCTTGGATAGACCAATGCTTGCTATTAATATGAGGATGGGATTTTATGATAGGTAAACCCACGAGAGTTTTCGAGTTTATCGATAGATTCGCGACTATTACATAAATAAAATGTAACGGATTATATAGATAATAATTACTACTATATAAATACTATTATATAAATAATAATTACTTTCGTGCTTTGTTGTATAAAAACAAAACTAACAGTTGTGAGATCACGGCATACTGTGAATCAACCATCCATGTATCGATTCGAGATACTTTGGTATAACCAATGCTACCAATGGTGCATAGTTATCTTCATTCAGGTAAGCTAACAGCAGAAGAGAATAATAGCACACGAACTGGCTTACACCGAATCGAAATTGTGTTCTTAATCAATGCACATTTCTATTATTTCAATTTCCAAACAAGTTATGTTGTATAAAATAATCTGATTTCATGCCGCTTAGTGGCAGCAGTGATTATTAATCACTGCACACTGATGCTCGCGTCTCCAGTAACGAGCAGCACATTTTGTAAGATAAATGGCCGTGATTGGTATATATCCGAGGAATTTCTGAACGTTATTGGTCAATATCAAAGACGCGGGTATGAATGGGATTGTCCTATAAATTGGTCAGCTCGTTACTGGACACGGAAGCATCAATGTGCCGTGATTAATACGCCACATGCTGCCACTAAGCAGCACGAAAACAGACTATTTTATACAACACAACTTGTTTGTAAATTGAAATAATATAAATAATAATCTGTGGTTCATGAATGCATATGCAAATGCATGTATCTATCTTGAATGTTACTGTACAATAACAGTGGAAGCCCGGTCACAAAAATCACTAATTAGTGTGCCTCACAGTAATGCATATGACATAACTTGTCTGTCAGTGAGGTAGGCCATTAAGGGCAATCATTTAAAGGAGAGAGGTTCCATCTGGCGTTGTGAAGTGAGCTCTGGCTTAGCTCAGTTAGTAGAGCATTGGCACGTATAACCAAAGGTCCTGAGTTCAAATCCCAGTGTCAGAGGAATCTTTCTCCTATAATATTATCATGTAATGTCCAACAGAGACAATAACCTGTGGTTCATGAATGCATATGCATATACTGTATCTAAAATTATTCTTTTGTTATAGTAATACAATTAAATTGTCATTACAGCCTCTGTCGGTTTTCTACTCAAGAAACCCATAATTATATTGAAATATATAGAGACGGTGCTATTATTAATGTTAATCAGAACCCTGTGATTATTAATGTAGAAGTTTGAGTTTAATTCATATCTAATTTAGATTTTCAAAATGTCGAACGTGCTAAGGATTTTACAGATCTAATTACATTAAAATTTGACATTTTACTTGTGTGTTATTTGAATTTAGGTTTCTTATTATACTTTTTCTGATAAGTTTAAATCCATCAACAACCAAAAAATCACATTATAACTGTATATGTTTTGAATTTACCTTGAAGTAAACAGCGAAAAGTATAGAAATTTATTGTGTAAAGTGTAATTAATGGAGAGTCTATCCAGAAATTTAATGAAGAGATCGTGAAAAGTCTTACACACTGCCTCCACTACAATTCTCATTAAAATGGAATGGAGTAAAAATATTTAGCAGCTGTACGTCATTGTCTGTGTTTTATTTTCTGCGGAGCCTTGCCGCTATTCACTTGTTCAGCTCATTGTCGGGTTAACTCAATTTTGTTGTGGAGCAGTGGATCTGTTCACAGACACAGCAGTAGTCAGGGGTGCTCAGCATGTTTGAAATAGAGATTAATCCGTGAAAGTGAATTTATTTAAGTTTAATTCACAACTAAATCAGAATATGCCTTATACAAATTTCAATTATTTTCATCTTCCTACTGAGCTGTATAATTTGATTTTATGAATATAAAGTCCACCTATGCTCAGTATGTAAGAAAAGTTTAAGACACCTAACCTCTTTTAAAAAACATAATTTATCCTATGACATCTTACCCAGTATAAAAGCAGCATAAGCTATTAGTCTATAAATATATAAAAAAACTTATGTAGCCTACATATGATACAATAGTCATAACCCTATTAAAAATTCTTAACCAATTTTTAAAATATGTTTAAAGTCCTTAAAAATGCAAGTTTTATAATAAAAAGCAGATGTCTTCTTCTTACGACGCGTTTCGACGTTAATTCCTCATCTTCAGGTCTAGAAATCATATTATAGGCATTAAAATTTGTTATTGTATTAGGAGTGGTGTGTGGTTTTTCTGTGATATTTAATACTTACGTATATTTTGAGTATTCGTGCAGACAGAATAGCCGTAGGTTACATGCTTATCCGTGGGTTGTTGGACGTGCACTGGTCGCTAGTTTTGGTGTTGTTGTTAGGATAAATCTTGTTTATTAAAATAGGTTAGGTGTCTAAAAATTGTCTACAGGTGGACTTTATATTCATAAAATCAAATTACATATATGTTTTTTTCATTTTTATCAACTACTTCAGCTACTTCATTGTGGTGTGAAATACTATGTAATTTCACTAATTTATCAGTACCACGCAAGGGTATACAATTTGAGAGATGCACTCCACATGACTTACGTGATTTTTATGGAGCAAGAAATGAAGCACACTAAATTTGAAAAGAAATGGCAGAAGATTTCCAATGAATAAAAATTATCTTAGCTGACTCTCTCTCCCTGATGTTATATTATTTCAGATTTTTTGCATAAAACATTTAACTGTCTTTCAACAGATATTTGGAAAGGCTCGACCATTGTGCTTTGTGCTTTGTGCTTTGTGAATTTCCTGTACTAATCCGATGTCCCACGATTAAATTTTTATTTGTTCAAAAAAGTTGTATGAAGTAACACTTTCATACATTTATTTCTGGGTGTGTACACTAGGTCACTAGAATACGTTTTGGTCCTTTACTCTGTCAGCTGTTCGTGCGACACGAAAATCGATCGTACTACAATCGACATGGCAGTCGATAGGCACACACTGGCTACATTTTTTGCTAAATCTTTTTTTCAATAATTCCTAGAGCCCCTCAACGATTATCCCAGTTGCAGTAATAGCAATAGATAGTAGGGTTGTAAATAAGTATGCTTTGCTGTCTGTTAATCTTCTTGATTTTAATAGTTCATTTTGTATTTTTGGTTAGTGTTCGTTAGATCGAGCGCTTAGCAGTGGAGATATATCAAACGTATGATTATAACTTCTCCTGCACATGAAGTTTGCTCTGGAAAACAAGGTTGAGCAAATAAGGAAAAAAACATAGGTTGTTTTTTGTCCCATATCTCGTAATAATACACCAAATCCAGTATAATGTAGCGTATTAGTTCTGAGAGGTTGTATTTTCGTTCCCTATTGACTTCATTGACCCACTTTCTGTGCAGTTCTGAATGTGTTGAGATGGGGCTGAATATTGTTTGTAGCTATTACAGTAACCTGCAATGCTTTTTCTATCTTCAATACTTTTCATGTTCTTTACTTGTCCGCTCTTGTCTATTTATGGCCGTTGTTCTTGCCTGCCCAGATCTGACTTCTGCCATCTTTTTAGCTCTTTAAAAATTATTCTTCTAAAATTTGGAACAATTGCGAGAACGGTTTGCGTTTAGTAACATTCTGCCCTGCTAGGCAAAAATGCCTTAACTACACTTTTTGCCGAAAATGAGTTACATGCATATCCATGATGTACATGTTGTTCTGCATCTGCTGAAATAATAAAATCCCAATTTTTACTTCCCTAAGCCCTTTTTTTAGGCCTATTAAAAATACCTTATCTCCAAAATGAGCTACGTTAAGAAGGAAATCAGCCTTATGTCCATTATAGGAGAGGAAAATACCTTATCTCCTTCTGAAAGTGGATTTAAGGTTAATTTCCTTCCTATCAGTAACAAGTAGAAAATCCACATCAGAAACAAAATTACCTTAACTATCGAGAAGCTTTGAGTTAAGGTTAAATTTCTTCTTTATATAGGCTAAAAACTACCTTATATGAGAATATAGTTAACCTTGTAATGTAAATTGCATTTAGAATTTTTAAACTTGAAAACAGATGAAAGCAATAAATGTGCTATTTTTTTATTGGATGTTGGCAAATTATAATTTTGCAAGATCGGATGGATGCAATCAGTGATATTATCTTCGTTGGTCAAATGTAATTTTAACCCTTTAAGCCGGACATTTAAATGCCGCAGAGCCGCCTCAGGAATTACCCTCCGAGGATATTTAAATGCTACGCCCCCCTATAGCACAAATTTTGCCTTGTAACTTGTAACTTAGTGCTGATAAGTATATAAATTTTCAATTGTGTGAACTGGCATGGAAGCAGGTATCAATATAAAATCCTTCGTGGCAGTCAGGACAGCAATATGCATCCAACCTTCTTTAATTCTCGAAGGTTTTTTGTGTTTCTCTTTTCTGTGGGTGGTATTTTTTCTGGAAAATGTCTCTCTCTGATTATTTTGGGTAAGATATATTGCAGGCTGTCCTTGAATGAGTGTGTTTATGGCTCTCCAGTATATATATTGAAAAGAAAATATCAATTAGTAGGAGTTTGAGCAAATGGTTTCCCAAGAATTTCTTCTGTATTGCTAGATGTTTAAACCCCTCTTATTTAAGCTAATGTAACAAAAAATACTTCCGCTCGTGGAGTGTAGTCTACATTCATCTTTGTGGAAACAGTTCAAAATTCTGTCAATGGATGACACATATATATCTGAGTTAATAACACTGGTATGCTTAAAGCCTTCGTCAAACTGGTCCACAGAAAGTACTCATGCGCTTCGTTCTTAGTGAATCAAATCAGCTCTAAGGGTTAATTTAAAATATTTTAAAATTATTTGGTGTTGTGAAATGAACTTAAGTAAGACTATTATCAAGCTAGTTGACTTCATTTGAAATAAGATAAATAATGTAAAATGGCTGATGAAAAAGGAAGAATGTGTAGTGCAAGATCTTCGAAAATTATGTCCATGTTAATGGAAGGATTAGAAACTAACTGTGAAACAGATTTGTTGGATATAGCACAACCTGTTAATGGACAAGATGACAACATTGCAGGGATGGTATACACTGAGCTAACACCAGTTAAGTTGCCGCAGCCAGGAAGTACTTCTGCAGCTAACTGCTTTGATGTTCTACGAATTATTTCAACTGTCTTAAGACGATAAATTTTACAATGTCAGCTATAAGATCGTAGCCTCAACATTAGGGGAAACAACTCCACCATCGTCAGCAGCAATTGAATCTGAAATCCAGTTTACAAAACTAGGGCATCCTAGGAAACGACGTAAATTTGACATATCACTCGGAGAACGATATTGATTACATTAATTGAGGTAAAACTATCCTACTTTGAGTGAAAGAAAATGTAATAAAAACTACTTTCCTACAAAAATAGTTACACATATAATCCGAATAGGAAGGAATTATGCCTTAAGTACATCGACTTAAGGCAATTTTGCTTCCGTTTGGCAACTTAAGGTATTTTTCCTTCAAATGATGTAAGCAAATGGTAAGGAAATATGCCTTAACTCCACATATTTCCATAACTATGGCCCTTTTGAATGTTTTAAGGCTCTCATATAAATTTTACACTTTATCTTAACTCATTTATCATATTAGAATTTATAAAACACATTTTAAAAGTTGTGGCCTAGGTCAAAATGCAAAAAGGCGATTTACTCAAAACTGTGACAGATGGAGTTAAGGTTTTCTGGCGTAGCAGGGCAGCATTGGACACCAGCCTTTCCATACTTTTTCCAATGTAACAAAACTTTACAACTCAGAGGTATAAATAAAGCTTTAAAATTGCTAAAATAAAACAGCTGTAATATTTGACACAGCGAAACATATTGAACACTCGCTCCTCTCACGCGGGGAGCCCGGGTTCGATTCCTGGTCGGGACGAGTTACCTAGATGGTGTTTTCCGGGGTTTTTTCTTACCCGTGAGACGAATGTCGGGTAACTTTAGGTCTTTGTGGTCCCCGGATATCATCTGTCCGTCATTATCACCTTCATCCTGTCCTCGCCTTTTTCGGAATGAGTGGTGTGTTTTGGTATCCTCTAATGTACCATTTAAACAGTTTTCAATTTGCGGGAACATTGTACCAGATTTAGCTGCCGTATCTGCGTTTTCATTACTGGAAATACCTTTATGTGCGTGAAGCCATGCTTATGAGATTTTGGTACCATTTTTTTTAGTGGGAAAGATAGATAGATTTTACTAACCACAAATTATACAACATACTTTCCTGGTCGGTAGAAAATGAAATCCATCAACATATATTTTTTGTAGAAAACGGTTTGTCTTTACTTTAGCTTAAATCAGTATATTTTAAGCTTGTACAAATTGAACGAAATGTCTGGAGAAAGAACGACTGAATTTACTTTGCCCTGGGCACTAAAGTGAATGGGAAACTGAGGAAAATCTACTAGTTGATCGGAACCGACGGATTGGACACCCCTGGACGTCTGTGTTCTTATTCAAAAGGGTTTTAATTAAACGCAATTCAGCATTCGTCACTTGTCTTCACACACATAATATACAACCAAGTGATTTATTTCTTACAGGAATGGTTGAGTTAAAACGAGGAAATCTGAGGAAGGAAGGCACCATTTTCATTTGCACTTTGTACCGTGTTAGCTCTCGGTGCAGCTTTTATTCACAGCTGGGCTGAAGTCTGGAGGATAATGAATTGACAGTAAATTGCTGCGCAAACTAACTCTGTTTACGTATACTTTGCGTTTTACTCAAAGGAAAACAACGATCTTTATACACAAATAAACTGCTATAATATAACACATATATCGGAAATGTATAATGGGGAAGATAAACGGCACCGATGATATTACATACACATTCTCTATTAGAGAAAACAAAGTTTATTGTATTTGTTACGGGCAATATAGAAAATTCATGTCATGTACCATATGTTACCTTTCTATGTAGTACTTTCTTCTGTTAAACTATAGTATATTACGATACAAGTGCCGTAAGCGATGCATACGGATCGAGGAAAGAGTTTGAAAAAACTCGTTTTTTCAATTTTCCGAAATGTCTGTCGTTATGCGCTTACGGCACGAGTATTGCATGCTATTTTTTGCACGATGATTATTTATATCAATTTAATTATATTAATTGTGATATTACCTGAAAATATTATGTATATACATTCTTGAAGATAGATGTTGATTTCAGAAAGTGATTCGCATATGTTTGTTGTTATGGGAACCGAATATTTGTCCTGGGGGGCCTTGTCCATAAAGGCTTGTATTATGATGTGCCGTAAGTAAATTCTTACCGCACGGAAACTCTCACCGCACATAGCAGCAAGATTGCGTGTGGGAATGTCAACTTACGATCCACGGCAACAACATTCGTAAGTACCACTAATTAGTTAAGTTGTGCAAAATGACATAAAAAATGATATAACCAGTAATTGGTTAACACATTTCTTGCTTAACCCTCCCTTACTTCTTTTTTTATTGATGTTATCTAGTATCTCAATTTTTTGTTCCTTGTATTTTCCTTCGATTTCACCAAGCAGATGTCCTCTGAAGTGTCCTAACTAGTTAGCTTTTCTTTTCCTTAAACTTCCAAGATACATCTCTTCTCATCAACTTACTTAAAACTTCTTCATTCTTTATTCTGTCTGTTCACCAAATCTTCTCCATTTTCCTCCAATTCCACACCTCAAAGCTCTCTAAATATTTTGTTTCCATTTTTCTTAAAGTCCTTGTTTCAGCTCCATATAAAGCAACGCTATATAACCTTCTTCCTTAGCTGCAAATCTAGTTTTTCGGTCAACAGAGTCCTCTTTTTGTTGAAAGCTAGTATGTAAATAAGTATGTAAATACGTAACTAATATCGTAAATACTTTAACCATTTTCTCCTCAGCTTTGCCTGACCTATAGAGATAATGGCTTTTTTATGTTTCCCGTTGCAGCAGTGACAGTTATGTGTCGATTTCGTAGTTTTTCTGCAGGAAATGTGCTTCACTCAGCAAGTAATGAGATTCATCATTTCGGAGCTGTTAGTCGTGAAGTAGATTGTAAACATACTGGACACCTCATCTGGTTTGTTCGCCGCTGAGCAAATGCAAAAAACACACCACTTAGAGAACCACTATTGAATTTTAAACTACTCTTCTTCGTGTAGATTTCCCACATGGATGCCTTAAAATGATTGTTAGACCATGTACGTGTCATACTTGATATGGACGGTTTTAGATTATACAGGATGTAAATAAATATGTTACAAGACTCTTTTATACATGAATACCATGCGAACTTATTTTGTTCATAAACTCATATCCAGAAACGCGTTCTTTAACGGATTTCATGCTTAGTGCTAGGGACGTAGATAATAGGGCTCATAAAACTTTATAACCATTACTTGAAACGGCTGATGCTATCTTCGATATTGGCCAGGAACGCCTGATTAAATGATGTCGAACTCTAGGAAAGATTCACATCAAATCTCGGGTCATTCCAGCTACTAATGCAATACATGTTGTTTCTCCCCGTGATGGTCGTACACCAAATTTTCAATATACCCATAGAATAAGAGAGCCGTCGGTGTGAGGTCAGGTGAAGGAAGTGGCCAGGGCATTGGGCATCCACGTCCAATCCATGTGTGGCTAAAAGTGTCATTTAAATTGTCACAATTCAGTGTCTTTCACATTTCGGAGGCTCTAGCAAGTAAGCAAAACGTATGTCGATATGGGTTTTAAAATAAAACATGATCGTATGGTATCCATGTATTTACTACAGTGCCTTGTAGCGTTTATTTATCTACATCATATTATATTGCGAACAAGTAATGAAAATAAAGATTACCCGAAATAACGTTCATAAGTATAGCCTAATATGAATAAAGGAAAGGTCAACAAAATTATATGTCAAAATATCCATGTTGTAACTTTATGATAAGTATGTTCGTGCTACAAAATTTCCAGTGAATAATTTCCGTTGGACAAGCAGCAGGGTTATACAATTAGACACCATATTTATATAAATTTTTAGATCCTATGGTTCAGTGGTTCGCGTTACTGATTATGGATCTGGAAACCCGGGATCTCCAATACCTCTTCAGATTATCTGAGTTATAATGTACCCAGTCTCGTGAGGAAAACTGAGAAGCTTCTTGATAAAGAAGTAGTGGCACTGATCATGCAAACCAGTAGTCGGCTTACTGACCTTATGCCACTAATCTCTCCATTTGACAGTGAAATAGAATGACAAAAATAGACTACTTATCTACCTGATGCTAGGCCATATTTATTCATGTGATTTTGTGCCATAAAGTTTAATTTTTTGTTGCGAATGGATAGAACTTATAGATTTTAAATATAGGTGTTTTAAAAATCTATTCTGTAGGTTTGCAATCTGTTCAAATAAGATAATTCTGTAAATAGTTTAATGATACTTTACGAAACGAAAGCTACAAACAATTCTTTAAGATAAGTCACTAAACTTGAATTCCAGTTTAATACATTATGTCTATTCAAACGGTTGACTGAATAACTATTATCCAATAGATTGATGGCTAGTGAACTGGGATGATCGCTTAGGCGTTGCTGGTTTCGAATACTGTATGAAGTGATTTCTTCTTCAATGGTTGGTATGCCGAAGTCACGGTGTGTTGTTGCGTTGGAAACATACTAGTTTGGTAAACCAATTAAGGCATTGTTGACAATTTTTAGTAAGGGTGTACTGTTCGTAATGATTTTTCATTAGTAGGTTTTTCGGTGCATTAGCAAGTTGGCGAAGATATTTAAATTCAAATCTTCTTAGATGCAGATTTATATATAAATGGCCATAAATATAATACGCATAAAGAAAAAGTGAATGAAAATGTTTTAACGTACATGAAATCCATACTCATCCAACAAAACATTCAGTACATAACTTCCATTGTTAAAATTGCTAATTGCTGTAATGAGATGGTTTCTGAACTTTTTCAATAAAGGTATAAAAGGTTTAGAAGATAATTTATATAGGCTAGTATGCAAGCCTTCTACAGATACTTATTTTCAGAGATTTGAAACAGTCCAGAAAATTACATTCTCTCCTCTGATTTCTTTTTATGTATTTGAATGTCCCTGATATTGACAAGCAAACGTTTTAGGACTTAAAAATACATACCTGCAGTTTTTGATAATTCCAGAATGCCTTTCCTTCTTATTTTCTGAAAACTTGTTTGCTTTAATGAATTGTCTGGCAAGTTGCTTACATTGTATGTTTCTTAGTTTGTTCGAGTCATACAGTTATAGTTATAAAATTAAACTCAAGCCCTGAAAATCTAATTTGAATAATAATAATAATAATAATTATTATTATTATTATTATTATTATTATCTCTGAGTAAAATTTGTTCTAAGGACAGTCAGAACTAGATAAAAAGTGGATCAGTAAATGAATATAAACTTGGATGAACAATGGTGGAGCTTTTTTCCCTACCTGTTAGTATTTTAATAATTCTGATTAATTTTGTTTCGTAATATATCATAACGATCTTGTGAAGTCATTTTTTTATGAAGCTGAAGCCTCACATATTGCTTGTTTAATTATTTTCCTTGTTATCCCTACCGTCCCTCAGGGAAACTCTCCCATCTTCTGTAGTCAGAGTTCCAAATGCCGATGTATAATAACATTAAAATGTAATAACCTCCAGTTATTTTACGAAAGTCTGTATTTATTCAAGAGATGAACAGAAGCAAGCCATATCGCTTTAAAATTTAAATTCATGTGGAAAACATACTCTTTTTCCTGGTTTGTTCGGTCTCTAGGAAAAAAGGAATTAAGCTGCTATTTAAAGAAGAACTGCGCTATATTACAATAATGTTATTTTACTGAACATTAAACAATTAATGATAAAATATTCATATTGATATTTCTATATACATTGATTGATTAAAATTAATCACAATTACAATATTGTTTTCAATAATATGTTTTCAATAATAATTTGTTGAAAATTTTTGTAATCATTATATTTCAGATATATGCGTCATCAACGCCCAGTCAAAGGCACCCATGCATGTAGAATAGCTAGGAAAGAACGGGGACTGAGGAAAGAGAAGAATGATTTTACTTCATTATCTTCATAATATTGCCCACATTGTTTTACATTTTAGCTTAAAGGTATTGTCTTCTTCTCTTTCTCTTTGATGAATGCTCACCAACTGTCAGCAATTGTAATTGCGATAGGCCCATTCATTATGGAAACATTTCTGAACCGAAGACGATCGGAGCTACAGAACCTGGCCGGCAGGCGTGGAGATAGATTCTATTATTCAGTTTGACAACTTTAAAGATGGCATGAAACCAAAACTGGGGTAAGATTCCAGAAAACGGCATATTTTAGAAAATGATAATATATCAAATCATAATGCAGTCTAGTTGTTTCGTTGCATGGATTGCCAAATAAAACAAAATCCCATTGTATTGGGATTGCAGTGTACAAAGTCCATCAAGGTAAGGATTGAGAAAATGAAGGAAGATGCTACGAATACTGACGAGGTTCATATATCTAACGTGGCATAATTATTTATGTATTAGCTGGTTATCCGTCCTTCGCACGGGTAAAAAGTGTTTTGCAGAATTTTAGACGTTATTCCGTAATGTTATGCCTGTCTCCATTTAACTCTGTGCAAACCAGTTTAGTTGTTCATTTGAGTAGTATTATTTCAACATGTGTGTGTATGCATGAATAAAATATTTGATAAAAGGCAAGAGTAATATCGTCTGTGTGAGAAAATGAGGGAGAAAGCTCGCCAACAGATATTGGAAATGGATGCTGCAGGACACCTTGCCCAACGCTCTATCGAGACACTGCTTACTTCCTAGTAACGTTTCTCTGGTAAGGCTAAAACTCTGCAAAATACCTTTTTAGCCTACGAAGGACGGATAACCAGCTAGTCAATTACAACAATATCAGAGCTAATAACCATGTGAAAACACACCACATTGCTTTTTATCTTGCTCATGATAATTATTTTGATACAGTATTCAAGCCAAGTGCTGTAACCCAGGGGTTCCTACGAGTGGATCTTTAGACGCAGAGTGCGTATTGAAATTTCCGGGGGGGGGGAATTGTTGCAGAATTAGCATTTTGTATGTTAAAAAGTAAAAACGGTCCTTAAGAACTTAGAAGTGAATAAAATAAAATCAGGTAAACTTATATAACAAAGTGCCAGAATGCTTTTGTTTGATCAGTTATAATTGCAATTATGATATGCAAAACATAAGTTTTTTTTTTTAAATTGATTTCCAAGTTAAGCTCTAGATTAATTAATTAAGCAGGGCTTGCGGAAGAACAAAGGTATAGTTTTAAAAATCAGATTAAAATCATCCAGCATCAGCAGAACTACAGTCTACAGATTTGTGATATGGCAATCCCACATTCACAGAAAAGTATTTTTAAAATTTCAAATTGGTCGGCTTCGAAATTTAAACCAAGACCTCCAGAATCTGAGTTCAAGATGTTACCATCTCGGGCACCTCGCTCAGTTTAACAGTCTAGTTTGATAAGCGTATGCAAAGGAATAGTGTTATTTGCCATAGCTAACTGTAGTGCAACTTCCAAAACCTTATATGGAGACTCTAAATCAGTATGTTGTCATGATAACTGATTTACATTTGATAAATTCTTTCTAAACATTACCATAAAATAGGCACTAAATTGGGTATTACTCCGGTACCGGTCAACCGATTTGGTCCAGTATCAATGGGCTTCTTTCCATGGACGTTATAAATGCGTATACAAAGTTTCATGAAAATCCGATAAAGCGTATTTGAGTTATAAAGCCTTTCTGATATATTAGCATGAAAGTAGGCACTAAATTGGGCATTACTACGGTACCGGTCAACCGATTTGGTCCAATACCAATAAGGTTCTTCCCATGGACGTTATACTGGCACTTAATAAACTGTACAACTAATAGGCCTAAAGTTGTAATCACAGTTAGCGAAAGGCATTTGCTTGTAGGCATAACCAAATGCCTTACCGACGAAATAGATCACTGCGTTGTAGGTGCATATTTACTTCTATTGCGTTTACTAGTAAGACATGAAATATTGATGTTCATCTGTTCATTTGTTTGTGTCATGGCTTGTGTTCATTTTAACTGTTAATGAATCTGAATGATTAAGATACTAGGTGAAATAGCGGAGGTGAGTCAACGACGTTCATGGAGAATTTCAATTGTATCGGATTATTAATTTTTCGAAAAATCGGAATTTTTTGTAAAGTGTATTCATAAGATGCGTACCTAAACTAAGAGTTGGCAATGTACATTACATCGTTTTTCGCAAAAAGTGGAGTTAGTACGCTCTAATACTCAGCTGACAGTATTATGCCTATTGTAAAGCTGTATCGTGCGAAAAATGTTTAGGAAAAAAAAACACTTCAGAGAAGCATATATCTCTAATAATGACATTCCAATTGTTTTGAGCTGTAGTGTAGCAGCAGAAGAGTGATAAATGGCTTAACTAGAACGTTATTGTGCTTTATAGACTTCAGAGAGCGAGTATTGAATTAACCTGCTCGTAGATTCTAATAAAGAAGTAACATAGGGTTATATCAAAGCGCTAATAACAACACTGGTTTCACTTGTCATGAAGCAAAATGCTAGATAACCATTTTCCACTGTGTTTATTATTGCAAGCATCTAGAGAAATATTTTTCGATTACATAAAAAACATGATGGTTCACAATTTCTGTTTGTTTAGTTCGTGTTGACATAAAGAACATTTTAACAGTATAAATTAATCTCGAATAATGGTTTTTATGAATAGCTTTCCCTTGAACAAACAGTAGGCATGATTGCAATTATTTAAATATCTAGTGAAATTTCCAGTTCAGCTTTAGCGGATAATAATAATAACAACAATAATAAAGTCACTCAGTCGATATAAGCCTAGTACGTACTTAGATTTACTTCCTACTACATCCAGACCGAAAAAGACAATGACAGTTGCTGTAAGCCCCAAGCTTCAGAGGTCCCGTCCCCCAAATCAAAATATTAAGTATACTAAACTATGTGAATTTCTTCCTATTGTGGTCGGACAAAAAGTAACTAACTTATGTCAGTTCTTGCTCTTTTAGTTTAAGGATAGGACTGCTTATTGTACAGTCGAATTCTTTTATCATGGTAGTATTTAATTGTAAGGGATTAGGCGTACTATTGATTTTCAATAAACTAATAGGCTATATGGATATTTTAAAAACGTGATTAAAAATATATAACCTTAAACCCTCAACATGTTCTTATCAAGAAGAACTGAACTCAACAAGTTGCTTGGAAGTGTTACTCTTTTATTATTATGACACCATTATTTCAATGTGTATATAATGTGTGATGTTATATTATATCTAGGGATCGGATTTTCTTGGCCTAAAGAATACTAAAAGATTACCGTAAAATGATGATTTTAAGACTTTAAAATTAATTTTAAATTACATAAAAAGAAAATTATTAAAAAAATTATCTTTATTTGTCGATCTCCTTGCGCATTATTATCACTTACGTTTTATCACTCAATATTGGATAACAATAAGTTTTCAATTTCAATTTTTATTGCTACAAATTATAATATAAAATATACACAAATGTGATTTCGAACGCCACCCGAGGGGTGGGGTGCTTGGGAGGGGTTCGAAAAATTGATTTACAAAACATAGAAAAGTGTGAATTAATGCTATTTACAGTAAGGAAAGAACATGTTATACATACAACTAGGGAAATTTATGAATAAATACAATAATGAAATATAAATTTTACAAACAAAGTTACAAACAATGTTACTATATCCTGTAACAAACTGTTTCAATTTCCCGGAAATATTTGTTTTTAGGTAGATTTCGAAGAAAAATCTACCTATTGCAATGGATACCACTTTATGATTTTCGAAAAATTCTTTCATATCTTTACGTTTCATGCTCCCCTAAGTACGAAACCACCGCCCGTTCAAAAAAAAATTGTGTGATATTTATATATATCTTTACACGATAGCGGCCGTAATTTTGAAGATATTTGAACCAAATTTTAATATGTTATTTCTAGGCCCAATAGTTCGGACAAGTTCGTTAATGAGCAAAATTGGCCCAAGGGGGTGGTCGGGGGAGGGGGTTGAAATTTTAAAAATGTATATCTCGGCCCCTATGAAGTATAGAGGGAAACTTTGTTTGAATAAATTAGAGTACTCGCTACGGAGTTTACAGTGACACCAACGATTCGGGGGTTCAAGTGAGGGTGGGGGTGGGGGTTGAAAATTCGAAACTTTTGAAACCACGTATTGTGCGGTATCGTTGAAAAGCTCTTGATGAGTACTCTACAAATCAATAAATAGTTTCTTGATAGCTCTCATATGACGCGAGATTTTAATGTTTGAAAATAATAACACTTGAAAGAATTATTATAATATCATAATTTTGTCTTGTTTAGCGGCTTTGCTAATTTTATTCATTGCTGATCTTGCGCACGGCCTCCCAGAATATTATATCCTATTATTGTTGTCAAAACAATTGATTGTAGGCTCTTCCTCTTTACTGCAGGTTTGCCATGCCAAGGCTAAAGAAGAAGAGTGCTATGCAGCGACAATAAATTAAACCAAAAGCACTTCGAAATCTACCTCCGCCTGTAGGCCTGCCTAAAGGGATTTTTTACTTTCGGCATGTTGAAATATAAATATCGCTTCACTACCACAAGCACAACTACTAGCTTCCGTACTGTGAATGACTGAATTGTAACCAGTAGACACATTAACCAATGGCCCTCAAAAGCAGCAAGTAGTTTCATTCTCGCATTCCTTTAGAAGACAACTCTGTCTTACAATAGACATGAACTGTTTAGTTGGACGAGTGAAATATGAATAGGGTAGGCTACATTGCTACGGATTACCAAGAATTTTTAGTTTTCGAAGTGTTGAATATTGATTATACTATAATTAGACTGTAAGAACAATGCAACCAAACTCGCTATAATGACAAAAAGCTGGATATGTTCTCTAAATTGACTTTAAAATTGCTTATAAGCCATAAAAAATTCCCTATCAAAGAAAAATATCTCAATATGCAGAAAAATTACTCACAACAACGCGCCTAATTTCCACACAGCATCATCCTAGCATCATCATTAAATAAAAAAAGAAGCCAAGTCATCGAAATCCGGGCCCTAGTTATATCTAATGAATGCCGAAGTGTGTGTGACATTCACCAAGATAATTTTTAGTTAAGGGTCAAAAATTGTATTTTTATTAAGTTTTAAACACATACTATGCCCTTAACTGAAAATTAAATTCACTTCTTTGGCAGTGGTATAGCACAATAATGTCTTAGCATTGGCAGTATTTTCTGTAAGCAAGGAAGAGGTGGTTAGTGATATACGGGTTTAAATTTGCCACACCGTTAATAATAATCGGATGGAGAGAGCGGAAATTCCCTTACATAGGCTGTAGGTGCTCAGAATTTGTAACATGCAGAATTACATGGCAGTAGTTTTAGCTGGAAGCTGTATAATGTAGAGTGGGATCTGGTATTAATGCCAGCACGTAGCCAGGATAAAAACGTTAATGGAGTCATTATACAGGTTATCCACTGCACGAATTGACCATGTCCTCCAAATTCTATCACGTTCTGTCCCGATTCGATAAGCTTGTTTTGGAACAAGGTGGTTCGCCCTAAACAACACTACATGCAGAAGCACTTCCTGAATTTCACTAAGTAAATAATGACAGCCTACGTACACTAAGTTATTAAAGTGCATACCGTACTTTCAGAACAGTAATGTTTCAAATTTTTAATCCTATTACCCTTCAAGGGTATAGGCTAATTCTGTGAATTTAAAAGTTGAATTTCGATGTAATTAATTTCCACAGAGCATCATCCTAGTATCATCAGAAAAAGGATGCATACCGTGTACTGTATTAGAAATGTTTAGTAATGTTTCAAAATTTTAATCCTATTACCCATGAAGGGTATAGGATACTTCTGTGAATTTTAAAAGTTGAATTTCGATGTGATTAATTTCCACAGAGCATCATCCTAGTATCATCAGAAAAAGGATGCATACCGTGTACTGTATTAGAAATGTTTAATGCAATAATCATGTAAAATTCATATGTATAACAATTCTTGCTTAAAATTTTATTTCATGTAATCATGTTGAATAAGCTTACCTAAAAACGTTTTTCATGCGTCAGAGTTTTCATTAATTTAAAACTTCTTTCTATTTTATTCCATATTGATCTATGGACAAATCGTTACATATATAGAGATATTTTATAATAAGGAGACATTTATGTTAAAAAATTCTGTTCCCTTTTTTTTATAAAATATTATGAACTTTCTTATATTTCATCTGCAGCAATCTAAAAACTGAAACAATCCAAGATTACTTTATGGTAACTACTTCTTGTTTGTTATTACTAAAAGTTTCAAGTCCACACATAGCCATAAAGAAAAAACAAAATAATGGAAGAAGCAATTTAAACATTAACAATTATAAGCCATATCGAAATGGAGAAAATTTAATTTAAGATTTAGTGGGCCTAGCACTGAACGCCAAAATGCGCATTGCTATTAAAAGAGTCTTATTATGGCTCTTTAAATTGCCGTTATTGTAAATGGAAAGCGGGATAGTAGTAGGCCTAACATAATTTTATAAACATCTTAAAATATAGCCATTGTAACAATGATAAAGAAAATACTATTTAAAAAATTTAACTTACTTTTCACATTTTCCTTACAGCTGTTAGAGAGGGAGAGAAAGAGAGAGATAGAGAGAGATCCTTAAGAGGATGCGTTTTAATTGAAGGATGCCGATTGCACCCACCCTAATGTAATTATTTATAAGAACTGCTTTTTGAAATTGAGCTTTTACGATCTCTTTTTTTTTTAATTTCCAATTATTTTGAAATTTTCGGGGAAAAAATCTGACCTTTCTTGCACATTAAGAGATGGTATTGTTACCACAGTACTAAAACAAATCCTGCCAGGTCCTATTCATTCATCTGCGAATCGATTAATAATTACTGTTTACTTATCTCTTGTTTCTCTGTTCCTATGTTAAATGATCTCATCATTTTAATCTGTAATAAGTTACTACTCCATGCTGTGAAACCCTAGATCGCGTTGTTGCTTTCGAGAATGTAAAGAAAATCATATTGAAAACTAGGTATTCCTAGGTATACCAGGCTGCAAAAAGGGCTCGAAATAGTTAATCATTAGGCTCAGTTAAATTACCAGTAGAACTATTAGTACTTTACTCATGGTCCTACTGTTGATAATTACTATTCGTCTATGGAAGCAGATTATCTTTCTGTTATTATTATTTAGTATTCTGCCTAGTGGCAGGTCCATGTCTTCGTACGGAGAATTTCTGACGCCAGTGTTCCCTATCTCCAGCTTCGTCCTTCAATCTGCTGTATCTCCTTCCATCTTTCATATCATCCAGATGTTGTATTCTTCTCCTTCCTCTTCCAGCAGTTCCTTTGATCTTCCCTTCGATGACATCATGCATGAGTCCCTCGTGTCTAAGTATGTGTCCGATCCAATTGGCTTTCTGTTACTTGTAAAAATAATTTAAAATATTCCAAGAATGCTTTGATCGTTTCACAATATTTCTAAGATACTTTTCCGACCACTGTAATGCACTCGTCGAATCATGGACTGTCGCATTCCGGATGAAGAAACTTTTCATCGACGTGTCATGGAAGCCTGCGAAACCATTCGACACCATCCCGGAGTATTTGAAAGGGTGCGACAGTCCATGATTCGACGAGTGCATGCATGTCTAGAAGCAAGAGGAGGACATTTCGAGCATTTTTTATGAGTTTTTGTGTTGACGTGTTGTGAGTGTACCAATGTATTGAACAGTTCCTAACGAGAAAACAAAGGATTATGGGACCTATGTTCGTATGAACTTTTTTTCCTTCTTTTGGTGTAAAGAACCCATGGCCGAAGTTTGTACAAGTATTTTTGAAACACTCTGTATATTTCATACAGTCTATATCTGCAAGAAGAAGTTGAAAATGAGGAGGCCCTGTGTCTGGATCGTACACGCTAATAAGTTCACAATGAAAATAATATTAAAATAAAACCTGCTTCGACCTATTAAATTTGTATGTGGAGAATTATATCATTAAGTAAATACATTTTATTCAATTTTATGTAATAATATAGACTGTGTACTAGGCCCTATTCGCAATATATATTTATTCTTCTTTCATTCGAATTATCTGAACATTACTAGTTTGAAAAAAATTCTTGCAGGGAAGATTTAACATTTACTTCAGCCCCAATAATATCGTAGCTTAAGATTGTAAATCTCATGAAAGCTAGTAATTTGTGTATGTGTGTGTGTTATATTTACATACCCGTATTATCGATGTAACTTACAATATTCTTCGAAATGTGAATAATTAAAATTTGTGTAAGCATTACAATTCCCATCTTCATGGAGGGATTAAATCCATGGCAATTCATTAGGAGTCACATTATTATGTCCCGTAGTAAAACAGTTATTACAAAATAAAGCACGTGTTTTGATTGTAATTTGCGATCGGGAGAGGCAGTGCTATACAGTAATAACAAAACATGATTTCAGTTTAAATATTGCTGGAGTTTGGGGCCGGTCACTATGCCAGTAGCCGCTACAGCGGTTCACGTAAACAATGCTCTGTAGAAATGTTTTGCTATTAGAGTGGTTTTGGAACGAGGGATGGAGGGGCGGAGGGATGGGTATTCAAGGGAGGGATTGTGTGTAGAGGGATGAGAGAGGGAGAAGAGGAACATGCGATTAGTGGGCCCAGCTAAAAAGCAAAGCTCTGCTGACTTCGCAGAGCAGTAAAAGCGAGTAGGGAAGAGTTATTTTTTAAATTGGAGATAATTTGCAATTAGTCACTGTTGTGTACATTTTTAGTCTGCTTCTAGAGTGTTTGATTCCTGAATTTGTATTTGTAAAATGAGTTGACGCCATGTATTGCATCAGTTTTTGTGAATTGCGTTTAGCAATAATTGTTCTTGTGCTACATTTGATTATACAGTTCCGGTTTCTGCTGCCACAGTTCCGGTGACTACTGAAAGCAAATAACTATCGTAATAAGGGTGACCAGACGTCCCGGTGTCCCGAGAAAGTTTTTCAGGGCATTACATATCCCGGCTTTTTAGGAATGGTTTGCTTTGTTTTTCTCATCTTTGTCAGATATCGACCCTGTGTGTAACAAGCGTGTCAATTAACTCATTGCAGCCTTCGAGATTCTCGCGGTAATTTGTTACTGTCATGGATGGAAGTATTATCTTTTCTGCTGTTTCATGCTTAAAGCTCTTAACGCTGGATTGGTGCTGGCAATTTTCACTTTATGCCTGCTATTACCTACTGGTTTTTTAATTTTTGCACCGAGTGTAGTTCGATAGTTTTCAATTTACAGAATTTATTATAGAAAATTTTAAAGCTATCCTACTAGTTAAGACATACCTAATCACAAGTGTTTGGAATTTTATGACAATCTCATGAAAAATCACTCTATTTCTTTCTTTCTCTCTCTCTCTCTCTCTCTCTCTCTCTCTTTCTTTCTTTCTTTCTTTCTTTCTTTCTTTCTTTCCTTCCTTCTCAGTTTAACCTTTTCCGTTGTAGGGACGTAAATGCGGACAGCTCTTACAGTAAAGCGATCTGTCGAGAGAGAGATTACATTTGGATCACATACGTAGGCCTACTTTTTTGACCACACAAGGCTTCCCAGATGAGTGATCAACCCAATGGCAGAGCACCTTCGAGACAACACGAACACATAGGGTGAGACACACTCATGCCGATGAAGCTCAAATGGGATGAAGATGATGATAACGGAAAGGAGCATAAATAGAGCATACAAATTTGTTAATATAGTGTATTTTAAAGATACAAAGAGCATAAAAATGTCTTAATATTGTGTATTTTACTGTAAATGGTTATTCAGATCCTAAGTTTAAAGTATTAGCAAATGGAAATAACTTAGTAATTTTGTAGTATGGAACAGAAAACATAGACTAGGTAAACCTGTGTTTTACATAATGTGGGCTCTTCGTTTAATGGTAATTTAAGGGTGTGAACTGCAAATTAGTCCTCTGACCATCGCTGCTCTGTTTAAATTTTGGCCCATAGTAGTTCCTTTATGTGTCTGTAAATTTACAGACATGGGCCTCTCATGTTTGTGCGCACAGAAGTGGGCCGAGATCGAGATCCTAAATGTCATGAAATGAATACAATTGTTTTCCTTTCTTTTTCCTTCTTAGCCTGCTTAATTTCCCTTTTCGAAGGGCTGATACAGTTACACACCAATTAGGGGAGAGGAAAGAGAAAAAAAACTTTGAGTGAATAATAGATAGGACATAAATGAACTCCCGATGAGGACCTATTCAACGCGGAGCCTCCTTCTACAACAATGTGAACAGATAGGACAAGGGACTAGAAAGTTCGGGATATGTGGAGGGTAAATTCCAAACCGGCATTCGCCTTTTTCTAGTGGAAAAATTACGAAATACCACACTAAAATTACCCGGTCTATGTGATTAGAACTCCAACTTTTCGATGCCGCTCTGAGTCTCCATTGTCAAAGCGAGCAGCTGGTGTTTTGAAATCTCGACCTGTGTGTCCAATATAAAATACACAGACATTTATTTATCTATCTTGGAATATAAGTGTCACATTTCCCTGTTACAGTATTCTCTTATACTAATACAACATTCTTACAATACTATTATGAAATATTTATAATAATGTCTACTTTTACTAAAAAGAGAAAACACACAATATAAAAATTATGTAATGATGGGAACAGATCCTTATATAAAAAAAGACAGTATAATAGTTTTGGAGGAACATGTAGAAAGAAAAGATTTAAACAAAGATAATGACAAGAGGCGTATTTCAATTAATATTTAGCATACAGAGTTTTAAACAATCAGTCAATGTGCATAGCCTAATTATGCTAATTTTTTAGAATACAATTATTTTAAACATTCACATTTTGGTCCCAGATACTTTTAAACCGTGTATTGCTTAATTAAATTGAACACGGAAATTCTTCATCTTAGTCACATAGGTCACCTCCTCAATACACTCGAAAAATATTTAATATGCAAGACAATACAGACATTTTAAACGAACAACTACAATTCAAATCTCATACATTGTACGATAAAAACATGCAGAAACATTTTCCTGAACGTTGTTAAAGATTGCTGTTATGTAGGCCTACATTTGAAAGCGCCCCATCAAAGTAATTCATATTACCCGAAAATTTATAGTGTGTCAGTATTTTTTTTAACTATCTTAATATTAATTTACATCACTACAAAATGTACAAAAATTCAAGAACTTAAAATTCAATTAATATTTTTTCCCTAGCATTTTGATTCCGTGGAGAAAAGTCACTTTGAAAGTAATACCGTCAAAGTGAAGTTCTGCAAGAGAATTGCCTGAGACAATTGTTTCAAAATATTAGATCGATCATTCAACCTGGATGAACAGTTGTACGCAAAACTAGGATCGACCGTCTGGTTTTGAAAGATTATTAATTTATTTCTAATTTGACTTCATAAAGGAAGGCTGGCGCTCCATCAACGTCAAATGAAAACGAACTAATCAAGTTTCGGAGGCATCATACTGAACAATGAAGTTACAGAGTAATGGCAATAGATCAATAGCTGCTGCATCACATTCCGATTTACACCATTATTGGATCTAAAATTCTCTTCTAATTATAAATTCTATTCCGCCTAGAGTCTCATAATTGGAAATTCCGATACTTAGTGTGGGCTCAGGTGCGCTTGCCCTTATTCAATGAAATTAACAAGAATAATGACATGCGACGCTTTCACAACTTCGCCGTGACCACTCGATTTTCAATATCGTACACTGACCAGCACCAACTAATTAAACTTTTTTTTTTTGTGATATCGATTTACCTGCGTCTGTGACCTACTTCAGCATGTCTTTCTCAAAAGGAGAGGTCCTGATAGTGATTTAGGCATGGTTGCAGAGTATTTTCTGTGTGAAAGTGCATAAAGAAAAGACAATGGTCTACTGTTAACCTTCTCTTGGTATCAGATCTAGTGAAACATAGGCCTATTACATGTCTGGGGTCTTTTTCGACCCCACAATGATTCTATCAATTGCGTATTGATAAATGATGACAAATGTATATCGACGTGTTCTATACTGTAGCCCCTTTCATCCATACCATAATGAATAGAATGAGAAAGTGTGATGACTTCGCCGCTAATACAATGGTAGGTATAGGGAGAGCGGCGGTCCACCGAAACACTGGCAGCACCTTCGTTTGCGTTTCAACTTCTCAATGCTGCGTCATGATAGTTTGGCATCTTATGATTAAACTCGCAATCTTTAATTAACCCTTGGTCCTATTTCTCTGAAATTTGTGCAGAAATAATCTGCACAACACAGTCCTTCTGATGGTTAAAACAGAAACTTAAAAAATGCGGACATAAATGTTTTTATTTCATTATATAAACATCACCAATTACACAAAATTCATGGAGGGTGAAACGGAATTTGACTATGCGACAATTTTTTTCATTTTTGTGTCCCGTAAAAACTTCAAGCGAGAAAGTTTTAGGGAAATATTTCAACTTTATTTTAAATTCAGTACCACCTTTATATCTTGAATGGTTTACGAGTAATTGAGTGGTAATTATTCCGGGCGCTCAGCTCTCTGAATGATGTGGGACGATCGTGAAATGTTGAGGGTGAAGCAAATTTGACTATGCGACATTTATTATTTTATTTTTGTGTCCAGAAAGAGATTAAGGGTGTAAGGTTTAGTGAAATATTTGGATCTTATTATAAATTGAGTACCACCTATATATCTATAATGGTTAACGAGTAATAGTAAATACTCTAAAGCTAAAGCTATCAGAATGGTATTGAGGTATTAGCAGGCATCTTTTCCATAAAATACCAGCAATAACGTAAAAAAATTTACATAATTTATTCGTGGTCTCAATAATAATACCATATTAACTAACTACTTGTACCCATACTGCAAGATTGACCCGCTGAGGAAGGGAGTGAATGAAGCTTTTTTCTAACTTAGTAAGTCTGCACTACTTTTATTTATGCATTTATTGGATTATTTATTTATCATATTTTCTGTTCACTTATGTTAGTAATTTTTATGTATAATTATCATAACAAATGTCTTATTAGTTTAATATCTTGTTCCTTTTTTTAATAATATAATTTAACAACATAAGATGCACATAATTTACAGCGAACGGCGAATGGTCGAGGGTTTGAGCAAATAGCGGGCTGTAGTTAAGGCAAGAGGATTTAATTTGTTTATGAAAAAATCAGGGAAAATGCTTTGAAATATTGTGTGATATATGTAGAATGCGTTGCAAAACAATTTTTGCGTATGTGCGTCTTTATCGGATGTTGAAACGCCAATTTTAAAGATCACGCGCCCTATTTTTGTAGTGCTGCTTATGAAATTTTCCGTGCCCTGCAATTCACAAACCACCCCTTAGTTTATATTATCTCTGTTCACATAATTTGTACACATATCTACACTTTTGACCGTGTTTCACCTACATAACTTACCCCATACGGCCAGGAGAAAGTTAATATTATTATAAATAATATTTCTATTAATACAATATTAATACAAATTAATACTCAGTAATATTCTATACAATGTAATATTAATATTAATTTATAAAATATCCCTTAGCTGTTTTCTACCCTAATTATACGTTGTTATTTCTATACAAATGTACATTCTTTAACAAATTCTCATCAAATTATACTAACATACCATCTACCCTATTTTCTAGGCAATAAAATATTAGATCAAATCATCCCTTAGCTGTTTCATACCTATATTATATAATTGTTCATTGCTTGTGAACATCTTCGATTTTTTGAAAGATGTGGAACGAAATGTTACGGTCAAGCTTCTTGGAATCTGAGAAATTACTGTTACACACGGCCATGTTTATTTTTGGAGATGAGATCTTCCAAGACGTGTAAAGCAGCCCGAAAATTGTCAGAAGTATCTAACAATTCAATTTAGATAAGGCGAGTCATTTTGAAATAGATTAATGTATTATTTTGTTTAATAATGTTTGCAATTTTTCCTATACCGCCCGTAGTAATCTTGCTCCCGCGACTCACAAGCAGAGTAACTGCTACCTAGCGGCGGAACCAGTGAACTACCTCAGTCATCACACTTTCTCCTCTATTCATTATGTCCATACGAATAAAATAGCCTAGGCTATATTATTATGTCTTATTACCCAAAAATACTACTGCTATCTGACGTCTGAATCTGTTACAACAATGCACGTATAAGAGTCGGTGTTGCCGAGTGATTATTGCCAGTCGCTGATGCCAGTGTTCTTGCTTTTTGTAATCAACACATACCAGCTTACTACCAACAGTCATATAACTATGATCATGTTACCCAATTATAGTAAAATGTCCTCAGAAAGCTTATTTGCATGATAATAAGCCTATGTCAACTTTAAAACGTGTCTCTTTATAATTAGATGCATGGGGTCAAGAAAGACCCCAAATACTATTCCAGGATCAATAAGTAGAATATTGTTTTCAAAGTCTATTTAGCTCATGAATCAATGACCAATCCAGTGTAAGAATACATAATTGGAAGTTCAACCAATCACAAGTATCTATCGATATAATTATATCGTTTTACTTTTATCACTTTCATTTTATATCACCTACTTGCACTTGTATTTTATGTAAATTTACAAGGACTGAACACTGAAACATCTTCATACCAGTAGCGTCTTTGCAAAAAATCATTGAAGGCAGCCTGTGGTTATTTATAAGCTGCAAGTGAGCAAAAGGAGGTTATAAAATAACGTTTAGGCCTAATTATATGTGTAGTGATATATTTTAAATCTCGTATATTAATAGGCTAAATAAAGTATTAATAACACGTTAATAGCTGTACTAATGAGGTTAATTAAAAAATAAATAAAACAGGTGATGAAAATTGTTGGCAATAAGAGCACGCAACGCGACTATCGCAGATGGGGAGATGATCGATATAATTATTATAATCTCGCTTACAATTGCACAAACAGCTATGTGTTTTATTCATTTTTGAGGTTTTAAATGTTCATTGTATGTTTAATTCTGTGAGTATTGTCTAAACAGTCACAATAACTGTGACTCGAGGACCGGAATCTCTGAAGATATATTCTGGTCTTCTCGTTATATTACCTATGATAGTCTGTACGGTGAAAACGTTAAACCGATTTTAATTAGTAAAAGGCCATTATTGGTAATGCTTAGAGTAAAAACATGGAACTGAGTATAAATTAATTTCGATTAAAAGAAGAATATTTTATATGAAAGTCCGTAGGGTGACGACACTAAGCTTATTTTTAGCTATTAGAATATTATTTTCTATTGTAGCGCTTATAGTGAAGAAAATAACTGTTTTTAACTATGTACCGATTGTAAACTTTTAAAATTTGCAATTCATGAACTTCTTTTACAGGTTACTATATATCTGCACTATACTGTTGCTACGATATTATGATAAACTTGGTAAGAGGATGTTTTAATTGGATATATATATATATAATTTATAGTGTAACATAAAATTGTTCAGTAATTTTAGGATGGCTTTAAAATATTGGATTGACCAATTTTAACCATGAAACAGCACAGTTCCCTGTTGAACAACTGCAAAGATTAACGAAATACTTGGAATCCTTGGAAATAAATCGTTTTCCGTACATATTTTAACATATTCTAAATTTCTTTTACATTGGCAATAGGCTATTGCTTTAATTGAAATCAGAATAGCGTTATTGTTTCTTTTTTTGTTGATGAATGAATGAATGTGGACTGTCGAACTGCATTAGGGACCCTGCAAATTTTCCTAATGATTATGCATTACTTTGTTCAGGTTCAACGATTAAAATCTCTTGGCTTCCCGATGGCTTTTGTTTATTCTCCATCAGCTAAGTTGCTTTCATTATCTATATAGGTTAAACAAAATGTTCCACACAAAAAGAATATGCTAACAATTTCCCCCCCTTTTTCTTCAAATGTAAACCCAAATTAGGCAGCAATTTCGTTTCAGCTTCTTTTAATAAATTACTACTAATACATTTGGGCAGTTAAGTGAATGAATTAAATAACTCTTATTATTATTGATTTCAGTTCTTATCTACAAAAATATTATTTTTTTTGTACGGATACAAAAGATGATTTGCGTAAAAATTCTATTATGTTTTTTCAAAAGAGACCAATGTTTGGAGTAACTCACCTTAGATATTAGAGTAACTAGTATGTTCTTAGAATAGCGTAAAATATCTTTGTTATTTATAAATAATTGTTGCATATTAAACAGGTATTTTCTGGTGTCCGTCTTAAAATATCAGTAAAAGGTATTTTTAAATTGTTTTAAATTTCCATGACAAATACAATATTGCAAAAATCTAAAAATAAAAGTAAAAGACAAGCTTAATCATTAAGAAACTTCATTTTTCCGATAAGGGTTGTAGTATTAAAATCTTGATAAAAATTCCACCTTAACCCTTAACATAGTTAAGTTATGAAGGGTGATATTGTGACTGGACCCAGATAAGTTTTATGTTAAGAGTTCAGGTGGAATTTTTATCAAGATTTTATGCTTAATGATTATCAGAGCGCATGAAATATGTATTGTTACTAGTTAAATATTAATGCAATCAAATTTCTGCAAAGAATAATATCTTTTGAAATGTAATTCCAAGCACATTTGCCTTCTTTAAAAGAAAATATTGTAGTCCAGTCAATAAACGTCGAAAAACACCAAATAGAAAAAAAAAATCGTGTAGTTTTGAAATTTTGCAGAGATGTCGGAGGGAGTGTCTCGAACAACATACTAAAAGTCCCCGAAGGTGGGGGGTGAGCGGGGGGCAGGGGGACCCGCAGAAGGTCCCAGTTTTAGGTTTTTCGCTTATATCTAACCAACGGTGCATCATAGAGGAAAATGTTCTATATACAACATTAAAGCTGACAAACTTTCCTACAAGACTGATCCTACACATTTCTTTCTATTTCCAATAGTTTTCGAGATATCCGCCAACGAAGATAACTAATTTTCGAAGAAAGCTCTTTCGCCTCGCGCTTTTCGACACACTTTGCCTTCTAGCGCTTCAGTCCTTAGGTATACAGCAATGTTCTCATGAAAGACGTTGTAGAGAAATAAATTCGCTTTAAAATGAGTAGTCATTTGTTATTATTTATTCAAATGTTCAAAAGTTATAACAATTTAAAGTTTCGGTCAAATTTCGAGATTTCGAAAGAAAACCGTACATCGCACTTTCTCTATATTTAGGTGTAATGTATTTGTATATAAACTGTATATTGTGTATTTACATCACGGAACAAGTGGAGAAATATAAAAAAACCATTCAACTTGAATTTATGAAAAATCCGATCACGGTACAAGCACAGGACATGTAATGGAAAATACATTATATTTTAGGCAAGAAAGGAAAAGTGGCACAAAAAAAATCATGTAGTTTTAAAATTTGGCAGAGATGTGGGGGAAAGTGTCTTAAACAACATAGTAAAAGTCCCCATGGATAGGGGGTGAGCGGGGGGTGGGGGGAAGTTTTGAATGTAATTTCTCGCAGTTTTCCGTAAACACACTAAGGCTATGGGTTCTAGCAAAATACAGTTTATGCACAAAATTAACTACATAAAAGTTCTTATAAAATTGATCTGAATGATATTTTTGTGGATTTAATGGTTCAGGAAATAGAAGGATATGAAGTATGACATAGTTCTGGATATTCTGTTTTACATACACCTATATATTATATTTTTTAACAAAAATGAAAGGAGATGATAATTAAATTAGCATGATGCCAAGCAAGCAAACTAGTTCTTAGAATAATATTCGTACTAAAGGTAAACATGAAAAATAAAACTCATTGTTATTATTATAATTATTATTATAAAGCTTACAAAAATCTCATGGTATGAGTGTACGTTATAAGAAGTATAAACCAGGCCTATTATCCATTATATTTTTCTTATAAAATCTCATTTGGAAAAATTGTGAAGAGTTAGATATATTTAGTAATTATAAGACCTAGTAGGCCTACATAGTACTTGAAATAAATGTATAGTTGTCTATTTTTTTCAGTCTCCAACACTGGAATCCTAGTACATCGTATGATAACTTAGGGTTATATTGTTCTATCAACATTCAGCATTTATACACATATACAACATTAATTAAAGAGTGCCTGAACAACTTATTTTGCTTGGACGTCATCAATTTTAAACTCCTTCTTCTTATTCTTATTCTTCTTCTTCTAATGGTATACTTGTTGGTGCATGTACCATGACAGGTTCCACAAACGGATGAGCATTTAATACCAGCTTTTCGGCATCCATATCTGCCACCACACCGAGTTGCACAGTGACAAAATATGATGTTCAAATATTCTCAGAAGCCACATAGACAAGTAAACATTTATTTAAAGTAATAGGTAGGCCTACTATTCTTACAATATCTCAATATATCTAATTCCTTACCTTTTTTCAAAATACCGGTAATTTTTTTAACGTAACATAGAACGGCTAAGCTTTACAACAAGAATAATAATAATAATAATGATGATGATGATGATAATAATAATAATAATAATAATAATAATAATAACGATAATGAGTGTTATGTGTGACGTTAACCATTAGTAAGTATATTTTTCTAAGAACTAGTTTGCTTGCTTGGCATCATGCTAATTTAATTATCATCTCCTTTCATTTTTGTTAAAAAATATAATATATAGGTGTATCTAAAACAGAATATCCAGAACTGTCATACTTCATATCCTTCTATTTCCAGAACCATTAAATCCACAAAAATATCATTCAGATCAATTTTATAAGAACTTTTATGTAGTTAATTTTGTGCATCAACTGTTTTTTGCTAGAACCCATAGCCTTAGTGTGTTTAGGGAAAACTGCGAGAAATTACATTCAAAACTTCCCCCCACCCCCCGCTCACCCCCTATCCATGGGGACTTTTACTATGTTGTTTAAGACACTTTCCCCCACATCTCTGCCAAATTTTAAAACTACATGATTTTTTTTGTGCCCACTTTTCCTTTCTTGCCTAAAATATAATGTATTTTCCATTACATGTCCTGTGCTTGTACCGTGATCGGATTTTTAATAAATTCAACTTTAATGGTTTTTTTATATTTCTCCACTTGTTCCGTGATGTAAATACACAATATACAGTTTATATACAAATATATTACCCCTAAATATAGAGAAAGTGCGATGTACGGTTTTCTTTCGAATCTCGAAATTTGACCGAAACTTTAAATTGTTATAACTTTTGAACATTTGAATAAATAATAACAAATAACTACTCATTTTAAAGCGAATTTATTTCGCTACAACTTCTTTCATGAGGATATTGCTGTATACCTAAGGACTGAAGCCCTAGAAGGCAAAGTGTGTCGAAAAGCGCGAGGCGAAAGAGCTTTCTTCGAAAATTAGTTATTTTCGTTGGCGGATATCTCGAAAACTATTGGAAATAGAAAGAAATGTGTAGGATCTGTCTTGTAGGAAATTTTATCAGCTTTAATTTTTTATATAAAAATTTTTCCTCTATGAAGCACCGTTGTTTAGATATAAGCGAAAAACCTAAAACTGGGACCTTCTGCGGGCCCCCCGCTCACCCCCCACCATCGGGGACTTTTAGTATGTTGTTCGGGACACTCCCTCCGACATCTCTGCAAAATTTCAAAACTACACGAATTTTTTTTCTATTTTTCGTTCGTTGCCTGGACTATTGACTAATAGTCTATTAATCTTAAAAAAACTGATTTTATATTGTATATTAGCAATCATCAAGCAAATTCATCAGTGGGCTATAAACTTAAAATCGATTAGGACAATTTTTGTGGAATAGTTGGTTTCTATGAGAGACAAATGGTAACATGTGAATAAAATTCCTCATATTTTACATAAATTAGTTTTATATTAATCTTATATCTATGCTTTTATGCAGTTTTCCGAGGGGACGCATTTGTACGTCAGAAGGAGTGAAATGTTTAAGCGAGGCGGGATTATTTTCGTTTCCATTCTCTTCATAACCCAACCCCATCAGTTACTAACGTACAAAATAATAAGGCTTTTAAATCTCCTTGAAACTTTATTAAATATGAACTTTCGTTAATTTACTGTACATCTGTTTGGGCATGATTGTGATCATGACAGGTAGACAGACATACACGAAAGCTGAAAATCTCAGAAATAACGATCTCCATTCACAACTTGATAAGTATTTTAAATGTGTCTGAAAGGGCCAAATTATAGACTCACGAATCCGTAAGATGTTATTTGTTTATTAATATAATAATTTTTAATCTTTTCAGGTGAGTGCAGATTTTCTGTTCAAGATCATATAATAAGTAAGTATCTCAGTTCATCCCCTATGATAGCTATATTCGCAATGAAGGTACAATTAATGCAGCTCTTATGAATGATATTTTGATGTTATCATAACCTTTTCTTTTAAGAATTAAACGACGTTACTCTATTAGGTGTTACGTTAAATTTGTTTCAGTTATATTTAGAAACCACATTTAGAAACTCTGACATTCTTCAAGGGGTCTTCAGAAAATGTGTCAAGTTGTATATCCGCTTTCACAACGGTCTAATTATGACATTTAAAGGTCTGAAATAACTTATAATAATGTAGGCTACTAATTAATTCTTCCCACCGTATTGTAGGAAGAGCAGTGTGCAATCACGATTTGACCATCTTGTTGCTGGTTGTCCTATAAAATTGAATACTCATTGAATACTTGCACTATAAACTCAGTTATTTCAATACAACTTTTACAAGAAATAGGTCAATAAAACATTCTTATAAATATTGGTATCCTTTTTAATATAACATTCTTTAAATTTTGAATGAGAATTCATATATATATATATTTACTTCGTGTTATCTTGGGTAGTAAAAATCCTCATTCTACCACTCGCCCCTCTTTCCGTTTAAATTTGAAGTTATTTCGGAAAAATAAATAAATAAATAAATGAAAATAAATAAGTATGTAACATGCATTCTCCAAAATGACTTCCACAGTTTCATTTGCGCAAAAGAAGTTTTCATTGGAAACAAATTGAAGAATACTTTTTGTGAGAAAGTGTTGGGTAATCACTAATATTATAATAATACAAAAATTGATTTTAATTCATTTTTATTTAATATTTTTATGGCTGCCTCAACTCAGAGGTTATATCGCGACTTACACTTCAAGTATTGGAACCACAAAATAACATTGGATCACGTTACGAGGACATTAGCATGCAAATATTTATTATTATTATTATTATTATTATTATTATTGTTTTTATTGACACTTAGGTAGGCTCGGCTTACGCCGGTAACATATTGGGCAGACTCGGCCTAAGCAAGGAGTCCCCCTCTTAACTATAAGATTGCCAACATCTACAAATATTTACAACATTATGAATTACAGGACACATACAATAAATATTTACATTTACACAAATTATGTCATTGTTTCTTCATCTACTTCTTTCGGGTTCTGTCCTTCAGTACCACCAGAACTGAGGCTTGGATCTTCATGTTGTACAGTTTCATGTAGTATGAAAGTTGCTCCTAGAAACTTTCTGACAGTGTGGCATGTGCTGAGAAGAGTAGCTTTCTGCAATTCAACGAACATGTGGTGGTGCAGGTTCAGTGCTGCCAGGGAGCTGTGTAAGCTTTTTGGAATGACTCCTGTGCATGATATCACTATTGGGACTGTGGTAACTGATTCTAGCTTCCACATGTGTTGTATTTCTATCGCTAGTTCTGTGTATTTTGATATCTTTGTAGCTATTGTTGTTTGCAGATTGGAAGTGTTTGGACAAGCAATTTCTATGAGAAATGCAGATTTTTTTGCTTTATCGATGAAAATTATATCCGGCCTGTTGTTGCTGCACATGACATCGGTTATAACATCCCGGTCCCATAGTAGCTTGTAAGAAGAGTTTTCTAGAACTGGTAGGGGTGTGTATTTCCAATATGCAGTTGGTGGTGTCTGAACAAATCCACATTTTACAGAAAGTTTCTGGTAAATAATTTTAGCTACTTGGTCATGTCGGTGCTTGTAATCAGAGTTAGCCAAGTGTGGGCAGCCAGATATAATGTGCTGTATGCTTTCTGTAGCTCTGGAACAACGTCTGCATTTGTCTGTGACAACTGTTTGATCATTCATGATGAATCTTCGATAGTTCCGTGTGGCTATCACTTGATCCTGGATGGCCAAAACAAATCCTTCCGTTTCTGGGAAAAGACCAGGATAGGTCAGCCAAGCGTGCGACGCAGACTTGTCGATATAAGGCTGATCCAGCTCGTATGGATATTTCCCATGGAGAGATTTTTGCTTCCATGCTGCTACCTTTGTCTCCTTTGTAGTTGGAACAGGGACTGGCATTTCCAGTGACGATAGATTGAGGGGTGTATATTTTATGTCAGCTGTGCATACCGCATGGTGAAGACATGACGCATCAGCTCTGGAGTGGAAGTATTCTCGTAGACTTGATATCTGCTTGTTGTGTAGATTTACAATGGATAAAAAGCCCCGACCACCCTCTGATCTCGGAAGAGTTAGACGCTCTGTTGCAGATTTTGGATGATGCATGCGGTGTCGGGTAAGTGAAACTGCTGTTTTTGTTTGTAGTTGTTGAAGTTCTGTTTGGGACCATTTTATGACACCAAAAGAGTATGTAAGTAGTGGTATGGCATATGTATTGACTGCTTTGGTAAGGTTTTTAGCTGTCAGTTTTGATGATAGTACTTTGGCAAGGCGTGCTAGGTATTGCTGTGTAACATTTCTCTTGATCTCTGCATGTTTCATACGAGTGCTCTGCTTGAATCCAAGATACTTGTACATTTCTTCCTCCTCTAATGGTTGTATGGGTTCATCTTTTAAACTTGTCCCTTGTGCTGAGTAAGATCCTCTAATGACAGTTTGGGTTCTACATTTGTCCAATCCAAACTCCATACCTATATCGGAAGAAAAGGTATTCGTGATTGAAATGAGGTGTTGGAGGTGGGGTTTGGTAGAGGCATAAAGCTTAATGTCATCCATATAAAGTAGATGGCTGATTTTGTATGGTTCTTCTTGCTTGCTCTTAATATTAAATCCATACTCACTTGTGTTCAGTAGTGTAGATAATGGATTTAATGCCATGCAAAACCATAATGGACTTAACGAATCCCCTTGGAATATGCCTCGTCGGATTGGTATGGGTCTCGTTGTAACATTTATGTTGCCCTGACAAAGTTGAAGTGAGGTGTTCCAGCTTGTCATCACAGTCTTCAAGAAGTTGATGATCGAGAAATCAACTTTATATAGTTCCATGACATGTATGAGCCAAGTGTGGGGTACTGAATCAAAAGCCTTTTTATAGTCTATGAAACATGTGAATAGGTTCCTGGATTTTTGATGGGCTTGTTCTAGCACCACATTATCAATTGTCAATTGCTCCTTGCATCCCTTGGTATTCTTTTTACAACCCTTTTGCTCCTCAGCAATGATGTAGTTTTTCTCACAATGTGTCTGAATTCTATTTGCTATTACAGATGTAAATATTTTATATATTGTAGATAAACATGTTATGGGTCGATATTTAGCTGGATTTTGCAGGTCTTCACTTTTAGGTTTCAAGTATGTAATACCAGTACATAAGTAATCTGGAAACGATGCTGGGTCATCTAGAAATTTCTGGAAATGTTGAGCCAGGAGGAAGTGAGTACATGTAAATTTCTTATAGTAATAGTTGTGTATGCGGTCTACACCTGGGGCCTTCCAATTCTGTAATTTCTTGATGCTCTGTTGTACCTCTTCTATTTCAACATCCTTGGATGCCATCTGATTAACTTCATTAGTTGTATCTTTCATTTCTCTAATCCAGTGGGCTTCATCATTGTGCTTTATTGGGTTCGACCATATTCCTGACCAGTAGTTGTAAATTTCTTCCTCTTTGGGTGTATTTCTTTCCTGTATTGTATTATGCTTTTTCTCCTCGAGTTTACTGTAAAACTGTCTCTCATTTCTTGTAAACATAGCATTCTGTATTTTTCTCTCTGTGGTGTTTTGATACCTTTTGAGACGCTTGGATAGTGCAGCTAGTTTTTGCTTCAATGTTTCAAGAGTTTCTTGTAGTACTGTATTTCCAGATTCCTCCATACTTTGCCTTGTGCTGATTTTCAAAATTCTGATGACTTTGTTGTTTAGACGTTTCCCTCTTACTCCATTCTTATATTGCTGCAAGCGATTAACGTCCTGGCGGATTTGGATGATGTGTGCTTTCAGGCGTTTTTCGCAAGGTGGTTCTCTGATTTTCTTCTTGATAGGTTTTTTGCTCAGCAGGATTGGTTTCCCTGCTGGATTGGATTATTGGATTATTATTATTATTATTATTATTATTATTATTATTATTACAGTTAGGTTTAACTATGCAACCTAAAATTAAGAATTTCACGACTTGAAGGCACAAAGATCGTGAATAAAGCATCAGTTGTAGGTTATTTGGGCAACCGCTTCTATGCCGTCATAGGTAGTAAGCATTCCAATATGTGTTTAATTGTTAATGTCATGATATATAGGCTATAAGTAGGAGGTCCCATTTCACAAGATATTTGTGTATAATCCAATAGTTTTCTATTCTTAGCCGAAATGTTATTCAGATCTTGTTCTTCTATGATAAATAGTATTTATTGGAACTGCATGCAAGAATTCTTGATTATATCATAAGAGTTTGCATGATGATTTCAATTACTAAGACAGTCAGCTATTCACTGCTGCCATAGTTTGTCTTCGGGATCGGCGATGAGGCAGTAATTGTTTCGTCACTTAAAATGATGTTGTTGCTTTCTTCACTGCCTGATCTGCGAAATCATTTCACGATTTCACGGTGAGAAGGTACCACATGCTTTCCTGCAGTTTTGATATTCTAAATTAATTTAACTGAACTTTAACAAGAAAACATGGGTTGGAAACGGCTTGTGAGTAGCTAGTTTTAATGCCGGAAAAAGTATGAAGTAAACACAACGTTTTTAGTTTGAAATTATGATGTATTAGGTAGAGTAATTTACATAATTTAGATCAACCAATGTTCGAGGTCCGTGAAAGTGGATGTATTTTGGGGGAAATTCTTTTTATTATCTCAATTTTTCAGTATTATTATTAATTTAAAAATTGTATATAGTGCTAGTTTTATAATCCATCAATTAACATTATTGTGAACTACTCAAGTTGCTTCTATTGTCACTCTCAGCTTAATTCGAGCTTCCCATCGCTTATAATTTAGTTTATTGTAGGAAATATAAATTTTAATAAAATTGTTTTTGTAAGTTCATAATGGATGTTGTCTGCGACAATTTAGGAAGAACATATTACTTGATAATTGAATTGTTGTTGTTGTGGATTTTCTTAATAAATAATATTGATGACGAATTTAAAAATTCAATTGAATTTACATTTTTCGAACTTACGAAAAAATAATGATTTTGGCAAAGAGCTTAGAAATTGTGCAGCAGACTACGATAGTGCTCGAGTGTATTTTTCACTTTGACTTTCTCAGTGACCTGTTCGTTTTGGAGCGAAAAAGTTGTTGCTACTTTATCACCATGATAAATATTTTTATATGCCATGTTGCCATCTTGGCCGTTGCATCCATTTGCTGTCAACATAACGAGGAATCATAGGAATTCCAAAAATATTATTTAAAAATGGATTCGTCCAAATAATTTTTTTTGTTGAAATTCGTCTAAAAACCGGGGTTATGATTATTATTTTTCGCATTATTATGGCGAATTCGCGTTATTTCGCTATTCAGAAGTGCTGTTTTCGGGGTTATAGGAGGCAGTAAAATGAAATTCTGCAAATATTTTCCGAATTGAAAACAATCCGCGTTATCACGTCTGTAGAATTTGAAGTATCTTTATTTATTTATTATATCTCCAAGTCTTGATGAACCCTATTTTGCCAGAAAAGGCATGTTAGGGTTATAGCTTACACAGCAATATATACAGTAAAATATAGAATATTAATTACATATGGTTGTGAATATATGTTAGATACTGCATAAAATTATCATAATAACATTGCTTCTTGAAAATGTTTTGACACATGGAAATTTCGTCACAATCTTCAAAAACAAAATTTACCTGGAGACTTTTTATTTCAAACATAGGATAATCGAACAAAACATATTTTACAGTTAGTATGGATTCCTGACTCAATTTATTATAACCAATATCTGAAATAATATGAAATCATAAAAAATAACTCCCAAATTTTCCATGGCTTGTCATGAATTGTGTTAAAATAAAATTTGGTGTACATATTTTAACATTTAGCCGAAAGTACACTTTAGAAGAAAAGTTCTTTAGTTAAGGCGCCATTTATACTTTTTATCCAAATGTCATTCCAACAATTAAAGATGTAATGTAACATTTTGTTTTTAACGTAAGATATGGGGCTCTTGGAATATGAATAACGTAGACCGGAAGATGCTGCTGATTTAGCTAATGCATCCGCACGTTCGTTACCAACACTTCCTGTAGAATATTTTATACAAGAATAAATGTTATATGCAATAATCGAACTCAAAATTGTCGTCGGCTGATAACTGCTTCTACAATCCATTTGGCATAATAATTATTAATTTGTGTAAGAAGAACAACAATACACCGGAAATAAAACTCCGGTTTAAGTATTTCGATGAAAATAGCATAACAACAAGTAGCGTGTTTACAATGCACCACTAGAGACTGCAGGCGATAGGGACATGTCACTGAAAATGTTTGCCTTGCAGGTATTTGTGCACAAGCCATTTGCACAGTCCACGCGCCCCCGGCATAGTATAGCAGGCTGTACAAATTAAATGTTTTCCATCTAAACACCCTCTGCTTGTTAATTGTATTTAATGGCAGGTAAATAAAATAAACACCCACGTTACTAAGTAGATTCCAAATGGCCGTATTGTTAAATATTGTACGGTTTACATTTACTGACCATAAAGGCAATCAGATTACGTTTACCTTATTACCATCAATAGCGGAATAAATTAGGTTTTACTTTACTCTCTGCGATTCGACTTCAACGACAAAGGCATCCAAATACCATGGGTATTGTAACAAGTTATATCCTCACGAGAAAATCTCGTAACTCCAAAAATGATATTATACAGGAGAGTAAAGTAAAGTAAAGTGATCCCTATACAGGTCATTGAGGCCCAGAGGGTTCCAGGAGGTTGAGGCTCCCATATTTTGGACATTCGGCACGTGAAGGTGGTAAGGGTGTCAGCCTTACGCACCGTCCGCCTTTACCCCCAGGATTGCTCCTGGTACTCATTTCTGTTAGAGGCTGAGTCGACCCCAGGGGCATAATGCCACCAGAAGTATTAGGCCAATTGAAAAACTCCATCTTCCTCATCGGGAATCGAACCCGCGACCTTCCGGTTTGTAGCGCAGCGCCTCAACATCTACGCTACGGCGTATTATACAGGAGAGAAAAACATTATTATTTCGCACCAGTTACGAGATTTATGCTTTTTCATCGTATAATTTTTTATTTATTTATTTGGAGTTAAGAGATTTTCATAGTCGAACATTTGATGTTTTCCAATGTAGATGGCATCAGAATCCGAAACTAGAAATAAGTGGAGTTACGAGCTATCCTCGTGAGAGTGTCGTGTTAAAGTAATTGGTAAAAAAAAAAGGTAGCAGTAGCGGCCTGCGGGGGCTACTACCTGAAAAGTATAAGTTGTTTTTATAATGCCTATTTAACATTATTGGTTCTTCGTAATGTGTCATTACTATTGAATTTTACATAAGCAAGAATAAGTTATATTTATTCATGGATTAATTTTTGATGCACAGCAAAAAAAGTAAATGCAAAATATTCAAATGTATAGTAATCACTAATTACAATGCATGAGGTTTAAAATATACAAGCTAACCACTCTAAATTCGCTCGGCAAATAGTTGTTAGAACCTGACTCTAAATTACTTCGGCGATTTAATAGGACTTTCTTCTTCATTCTGAAATACAAATAATGATCTGTACAAACAGTGCAATACTTCAGCCAAACAGTTATTTACTTAGTAACGTTCGATTATTATTATTATTATTATCAGAGTTATAATATCCTGTGCATAGATCACCAGTTTACCAAAAAATGCAAAATTCTTACTTTATAGATTATTGTCTTCTTTCTTTCTTTCATTCTTTCTTTAAATGTTTTGCTTAGCACGACATAGGGCCTCTTTAGAAGATAACAGAAGAGTGAAAAGGAAACTGCAGGGAGGATTCAGGGAAGAGGCTAAATATATTCCAATCTGGCCTTTACCTTTGCGAGGAGGGGAAACCATGGAAGAAAAACACATTCAGATTGGCCGGCTGAAATGATTGAACCAGCACTCCCCGAATTCCATTCCTTTACGTTAAAGTCTCGGGCCAATTCTCTCGGTTTTTGTTGTTTTAATTTCATACAATCCCTTTCCATATCTTGTCGGCCTGGGTGGCCTGCCTCCGGATTTGAACCCGGGACCGATTGCATGCCATACGCTAAACATGAGCCTGCGCGACAGCTAGTATTTCTGTACTTGCCTTTGTGTAAGATAAACTTTCATTTTGAATCAGAAGTTCAAAGTACAGTCCGATACTTCTGATTTCTTCTAGTATTTTTGTCTTTATTTGAAGTTGGCGCAGAAGCTGTAGTTATTTTTGAAATTTGAAATTTGTACTTGTCCTGCTTAACTGTACTTGCATAAATATGTATTTGTATTTTAATAAATAAAAATAAATAAAATATTTAAAAAATCTCATTATCATCTGTAATCTACACCAGCCCTGGGTGAACCAATCTCTTATTGGTATGAATTCAAGTTTGACCACACACATTAGCCTATGAAAAGCGCTCAGGGTTAGGTGAGTGGTGAGAGGGAGTACATTATGGAAACATTTCTTTTTATTGGCTGGAATCCGTGCGTCACAACGAATGTTTTGACGCAAAAAGTCTAGCACATTAACCTAGAACACAGATCGGTTTCAGGTTCAGGAGCGAAGGAATGAGGGGAATAAGACAAACGTTAAGTAGAGAGTTAACCCCTGCTGCGTATCTGCCAAAGCGAAAATATGGTATGCGCTGAGGTGGGGAGTGGCCTGGCAAAGCCGGTTATGTATTACCTTACAAACATAAATTACTTCGCATTTTATCGGAAAGATTCCGTGCACTCGACTGTTGATGTTATTAACGTTGAAGTTTATGAACAGAGCAGCTGCATATTTAAGTTCCACTTTAAATAAGGATCTAATTTATAATTTACATCCAAAATGTTGCGCATTACCGGAAGAACATTTTAACGTATCAGCACCTACAAGGCGATTTGTTGTTAATCCACAAAAGAACGTACATCGCTTCTACGATGCAGAGTACCAAAGTCTTCTCTCATTTCTCTAAGTACATTACAGGGAATTATAGTCCTCTTTATGAAATAATAACTGGAACACCAGAGTAGTGGTATTAACATTATCTACAAATTTCTTGTTCTTTCTGTTATTAGAGTCTGCGAACTCGTTCACTTTAACTCAAATTCGTGGCAGACAAAGAGCTTTCTACCAATTGATATTGCTATGGTGACCAGCTCGTACACTGTAACAACATATACGACTAGAATCCGAACTACTGTAGGCACGGGCTTGTCTCGTATTTTCTCGTGTTGGGGTTGCCTTTGACTCAATACTGAAAGGCTGAAGGCAAGTCGTTACAGTTCATATGCTATTGACTGAAAATTAACAGGATAAGCATTTGATGATTTTTGTATTATTTTATTTAAAAGTTTAAAAGAATGGCCACTTTAGAAGTATTTTACTCTTAAAAACAGTGAAACATTTTGTTAGGGAAGTTTTTGCATTTGTTAGTTTTCAAAAGTCATTTTCAGCTAATTTTTTGTCGTTTTGGCATTTTTAAATCGTTTCTTAAATTTTAAGGTTCCTTTTCAATTCATGAGCTTCTCGTCGGGGGAGCACATTTCTAGCAAACCAGTATAAAATACTCCAAAGGAAAGAACTCTGCGGGGTTCACTGCTATTTAGAGGGACGAGTGGAGGACACTTGATTGTGTAACCGCTCGTGCCGAGATTCTCTTTTAACAAAGTCAAAAATATCTGGCAGGTATTTCAGTTGATTATCATTTCTTACGTGCAGTTTTATTTTAAATTTTCTTACACATGTAACGGTGTGCGAATAATTATGTATTGTACGTTTAATTAGAGTGTGCGTGTGTTTCTGCCCATGAGTTAGTAATAGGCTTACTTACTTACTTACTTACTTACTTACTTACTTACTCAATGACAATAGACCATTCCTAAGCAAGCTAAAGGAATATTATCTATTTTACGGAACCCGGAGCTTTGTTGCCGCGCTTACCTGTGCCCGCCATTCAACCCTATTCTGTGTTAACTCCATACAACCATCCCTCGCAAATCCTACTTCCCTTAAATCTATCCTATTATTGTCCTCCCACCTACGTCTAGGTCTTCCTAGTGGTCTTTTTCCTTCGGGTCTCCCATTCAATATTTTTGAGATATGTCTTTCCTCCCCTATATGCGCAACATGTCCAGCACATTTCATCGTCTGTGATTTAATAACCCTTACTATATCCGGTAACGAGTACAGGTTATGAAGCTAATCGTTATGCAGTTTTTTCCAGTCCCAGTTTTCATCACTCTTAGGCCCAAATATTTTAATAAGCATCCTGTTTACGAACATTCTCGGATTATGTTTTTACCGAAGAGTAAGCGACATCCTTATAATACATCCGACTGGATAATTGACTTATAAATTTTTATTTTTATAAGTCAATTATCCTGCCGGCTGTATTATATGGTTGCCGGTAGTGTATGCAGGTCGTTAGTAATAGTCTATATGACATAAATATAAAGTGGCAAGGGAAGAAAGGCATATTTATTAATAATGAGGGTAGGTAGGTAATAGCGACTCTCAAGTGTGTGATGAGGATTCAAGAAATAAACAACTGACTCTTCCTGTTAACCATGCATTCATACCAATGTATCCACTTGGACAATTAAAAGCCCCATAAAACAATTAAAATACAGAGATGCGATAGGCTCCCAGTTAATGTAATATAATAAACTAACTCCATGGTGCTACATCCCTTTATACCTAGAGCAATATCTTCTACCCCTTTTTAAAATAGTTTCTGTATTATGGACTTTCCCGCATATGACCTCCCACACACTAGCAAACATATCCGAAATAGTGGATCAGCATGAGGGAGAGTCGGTGAAGCAGTTGCGCTAAAAATAAACATGTTAGGAAATAATAGCAGTTACAAAACAACATTCATTTAGCAAAGCTTAATCAGATGATTTTTTTCTCTTGCGGACTGCGAGTTAATCCAGTTTTTAGCATGTTTTCAGGATGTCTCATGTATAAGTCTTGACTAGCATCAACAGATAATAATTTTCATTTGAGAATCTCCATTGTACACTGTAATTCATGTTGTAAAAATAAACTCATTAACCCTTTTAGAGCAGAATTCAGGAAATCACTGCAAATAGATTATACAACCTACCTGAAAAAAAAAAAAAACTTTCAGTTCAAATATCATATAACTTATTTAATTATGTTTTGCTTTTGAATCATGTACACCTAATTAATTATTACGGTTACAGAGATGTTCTTTCACTTACCACACGACGTAAGTTAATCAATGCTATTATTCTCTTAGTGGAAAAGCGTAGCTCCAATATGTACGCGGCCTAAATACGAAATTCTGGGTTTTTCTCCCAAACAATGCGGTATTTCCTACGTCTTTACAGGAACTTCCCCAGGAATTTTATTAAGGAGACTAACTTGTAATTAAATGCTTGTAATTTTATTGTCTGTAGCATGTTTAGTTTTAATTTATAATTATCAATTCTTGTATTCTTTGTAGTATGTATTATTTACGATATGTATAGTTTTACTGGTGCAGTGGAAGAAAAGGCCTTATGGCCTTAATTTCGCCAGTATAAATAAATAAATAATAATAATAATACAACACAATTCCATACTGAAACGATTCTTACTTATTAGGCTAAACTATACAGCTGTCTGTAATATTAAGAATTAATTCACTATTGTGAACTATAATAGTGATATTACGACATTAACTTACACGACTGTACTCAATTTTCAATTAGGTTAATCCAAATTAGAGTGATAAGTTATGAGGCAGGTTTCAGTATTTTATTATTTTCAATTTAAAATAAATTTCGAATAACTAAATACATTAATATTCATGTAGTTTCCTTAGTTTTGAACGCCAGCTGAATTCAACGAGGCTTCAATGTTTTTAAATTAACAGATATGTTCTTCTGTGCAACGCCTAGTTGAAAGATCATTATAAATACATTAATGCAGTTATAACTATGTACTTGCTAGTCTGAGTACAAAATATTTGTTTGTCGCTCGGAAATTATGGATAGTATCAATTACTGTAGCCTACTTTTGATAGAGACTAATTTTTACACTTTTATTGTAGATAAACTTATTACATAATGGCAATGTTATTTTCAACGGGGCTAAAGGCAATGTGCGAGTTCTTATTTACAATATTAAGACGTATCTTTCGATTTATCGCAAATACAATAAAATTAATAGAAGATGCGACAAATGTCAACGAGAAGAAGTAATGTTTTGTCCTCGGAGTAATGCCTTTCTTCTCACAGCACTGTGTTCTTGTTGACGCAGCTGCAGTACCATGTGTCTCCTAGCTTCAACTTTCACCGCAACCCTACATACTCTTCTTGTTTCATCTTTCGCTAAATACATAAACTGCACCATGCTACGTTATTAACACAACCTTTCTCAGTTACCATACAAAGGAACTTTGTCCCAGTTCTAGGAGATGATGAAAATGATAATGATAATGATAACAGTGATGAATAGCTATGTTAGGCATCTAAAGCTGCTAACCATTATGATAGTCATGATAACAATAAAGAATGTAAACTTTTCTTCTATTTCGTTTATAAACTTTTCTATTGACTGAGAGACCCGAGGGGAAAAGACCACTTGGAAGACCTAGAAGTAGGTGGGAGGACAAAATTAGGATATATTTAAGGGAAGTAGGATTTGCGACGGATGGTTGGATGTAGTTAGCACAGAATGGGGTTGAATGGCGGACTCAGGTAAGCGCGGGAATGATCCTTCGGGTTCCATAAAGTACATAATATTCCTTTAACTTGTTTAGAAATTGTATATTGCCTTTGAGTAAGTAGTAAACTTTTCTTCCATTTATTCCCTTGGGTTTTTTATGACCAATTTTTCCGTTGAAGAAATTGCATTTTTCGGATAACAGTCGCTAGTCTATGTAAACACTTATTGTAGCTAAGTCATAAAACCTAGCATAATATTATTTTCAGGCCCAAATTTCATGGAGTAAAATTATAATGTTGGGTCGAGACAAATGCAACATTCTGAAACAAATATGACTTGACATATTGGAAAACAGGACATAAGAGCCAGAGTACCATGGATTACTCAAAGATTGTAAAGGAAATGGAATAAAGAAGACAGAGGAAGGCCTTAAATGATGCGGAATACAGAAGGCTCAACAATGAGTTGAGAAGAGAAAAGATAAAGCAAAATATGAATATCTGTAAAAAAATCAGTGAAGAGTTGATGGAACTACAAGTAAGAGTACGGTATGATCTAATTCTAATATAAGCTACATAAGCTAATATAAGCTGTACCTCAGGTTGGCTGTGCATTCGTTGTTTATCAAAACAACACTGAAATATTTAATTCACAGCTAACTTTAGCCCCCCATTGTTCAGTCTACCAAGCAGAACTATTAGCAATTTTAAAAGCAATTGAATGGTGCAATATACATAATAGCCGAGCAAGAATATTCAGCGATTCACAAGCCGCGCTTCTCTCTATCAAAAACAAATATAATCTACACAACATTGCAGTCAACATTAGAAGTCAACTACGTAAATCCGAACACATATGCCTTACCTGGATACGAGGCCACTCCGGTACTGAAGGCAACGAGAGAGCAGACGAACTCGCCAAAACAGCAGCACAATCAACTGCAGCCCCATCATACACCCTATGTCCAATCTCTCACCTCAAAATGAAACTTCGAGAAGAGGGTATCCACAGATGGAACAACATATGGAAATCAACCACTTGCGGAAGGACTATCAAAGAACTCTTTTTTCCCAATGTTTCTGACCGTCTAAAAAGTACACTCATGAAACCAAACTTTATTCTGACACAATTTCTATCCGGCCACGGAAAATTTGGCGAGTACTTCCAAAGATTTCATATCAAGACAGACAGCAATATATACGAGTGCATATGTGGTGACCGTCTTCAGAATGCCGAACATCTTATGTTCACTTGCCCAGTTTTTCAAACAAAAAGATTAGATCTTGAACTACATTTAGACAAGTGCAGTGCAAATTTTCAATTTCCGCTTAACGGAGAAATTTTCACTAGAAAATGTTGTTATTTGTCATTCACAGCATTTTTAGAATATGTGTTTAAGAGACTGTGAATGTATCTTCCTGAACTTTAGATCTACACAGGAAACCTCAATTGACTAAATACAGCCCTAACATACTTATTGTAAACTAGGACTCACTCAATGGAGATTAAATAAATAAATAAATAATATAAGCTACAATGAAGCTAAGGTCTTTCAGCTTAGAGGACTCAAAGGGAGAAAGTCCATTACCACTGCACCAGGTGTATATTGTAATATCTCAAAACATAAAAGATTTAAAGGCATTGACTTTGAACTAATCGAACAGGAACATAGCAAAGAAATATTTCAGAAAATTGACAAGGGTCAAATTTCCCAGTGGACGATATATTTTATAGAACTGTAAGAATAAGGGAAGACAATTGCCAGAACTGCTTGTGGGAGTTGAAGGCAGAACTAGAGAAATTGAAAAGTGAGAGTTTGCGCCTTGCTTAGAATTGCTACATCACTTATTCACACATGTAATCTCAACACCTTCAAGTTTTCATTGTAACGAATGTTGTGCAAAAGTGGCTCATACCAGTAAGATGTCCTGAAATAAAACGAAGTATATTTACCACCTTCCTATATAAAATTGAAAATGTGTGGGTGTGTTTGTTCCCTATACAAATCTACATGCTTTGACCAATTTGCACGAAATTTTGCACAAGTAGGCTACTCACTTCAATACGGAAAGAAAAGGCGGTCTACATTAAAATTCAAACAAACCATTCCTTCCCTTGAAAAATTATATAATTTATTAAAATATTACACTGAATTCAACAAAAGCCATTCTCATGACAGCAATATTGTTTGCAGTGTTATGCAAGTAACTAGGCCACGGAGTGGGCTTTGTCAAATAGTTAGAGAGGTTATCAATATAATTCATTTCTGTAAATCGATTATGGAAAATGAAATCAGTGTAAATAAATATCGGTGCATCACATAACTTCCTCTACCCTGAGCATGGAGAATATCATTTTCTTGACTTTTGATGTAGAATAAGAGGTCACATTGTGGGGACAGCATTTTCAGAAGTCTCAGCCTGAGTTTGTGACAACAATGGGTAGAGTAGGATTACTTCCACAAAGTCTCTGGGTTTTTACGTATATACCTTAGGAGCGAGTATCACCTTTCCTAGAGTTTCTGCCTAGGGGAGGTAGCTGCACTTTGATTGGCTCAGCTTTCCTATCCCACTCCACGTGCTGTCTGTCTGTCTGTCTCTCTCTCTCTCTCTCTGCGGCATTATCCCTCCACTCAACTATTATAGTATTTTCTACGACTGGCCACATGCTGCATGATCTTCACTCTGTGCTCAACAGTAGCTCACTGATCTTACGCGCACCGAATCCGCGCAAGCTGGTAACGAGACGTAACGAGAAGCTCGCTGGCTGGGTTAGTCTTCAAGGCCAGAGACTTTGTGGAAGTGATCCTACTCTAGCGAGTATGCTATGTCAGAAGTCTCTAACTATCCTATCCACCAATATGTTATTCATCGCTGTAGGCTTTGTGTTAGTTAAGATATAGGGATGTTTGTTGTAAGCCAGGCAAGTAAAAATAGACAAAATAGGATGGAACCTTTTTAGTTCTTCGTTAACAATAAATTTTTATGTCCCAGATATTTGGGGAAGAAAGTGTGAAATTGGTATTGATTTTCTTTTGATTTTAGTCAACAGCGGCGGACGAAGTTCAACCTTCATCCCAATATTAGATTTCTGTTCACTTAAGTTCGTTAAAAATAATGTTTTATGTCCCAGATATTTGGGGAAGAAAGTGTGAAAGTGATATTGATTTTAGCCAACAGCGGCGGAAAAAGTTCAACCCGACGTTGCCATTTGAAACTCCATTGTCTAAGTAACCGGTTTCTTTTTTTTTTTCACAAAAAAATATTAGATTTCTGTTCACTTAATTTCGTTCTAGCGTCTCTTTCAATCTGTAGTATCATTTCTCTTCCACTTTGTTTAATTATAAAATGCCTAGTCATAGAATATATGACCAGAAAATTGATACGGAATTATGCAGCTGACTTCAGTGACATTCAATTCCTATTCGTGGAATTCCGATACGAACCAATCAAACGCATCTGCGATACTTTTTGTATCGCATCTGTTGCTTTGTAATAAATTTTATCAGTAGAGCCTTGTATCATTGGCTCAAGAACGTATATCTTAGGTTTTCAATTGAAAGTAAGGGATGAAATAAAATGAAATCGTAAGAAATAATAGCAAAGGAATTTTCTTTCTTCCTCTTTTGAAATTTATTACAACATTTATATTTCATGGAACCTATTGTTTATTTATATTTACTCTTTCTTCCATTTCTCCGCTATGAGATTGTATGGGCGATTCTTGCTCCCAGTTAGAAGCGAGTTCTTCGTAAAATATAAATGCAACCCTTTCCCTTAAAACTGTGAGGGAAGGATGGATGAGTATAAACTGTTTCATATCTTCACAATAAGAGTAGGTTAGGAGATTCAAATTTTTCTTTTCTTTCCTATTGGCAGGAATTTTATTGAATACTATTACTCAATAAAATACTCAATAAAGTAATAATCTTCGTACCATACTGAGCGAGGTGGCCGAGATGGTAACGTTTTGGAGTCGCAATCGGGAGGTCTCGGGTTCAAACCCTGTGTCCGGCCAATTTAACTTGGATTGTTCATGGTTTTTCCAGTCGGAAAGCAAATTCCGACTCATCGCCGCTGTTAACTTACATCCTTTTTCATATTATCGGTTAAAATTAACAGATACCATAAACTCACCAAGAATAGAAAACAATTGCACATCAGTAGTTACATGGCCGACTGGTATACATACAGAACCTGACTCCTGATATGACCTCGATTTTTAAAGGAGTAGGCTATAATTAAAGCTGAATTTTAAAAAAAAGTAATATTTGGCATCCTCACAGTACTATTAGTCATATAGCCTACCCCAAATATTAAAAAATACTAGAGTAGAAGATAAGTCTAGAAAAATGTGATTGAAGTTGTTACTACGTCACGAAAATACTGTAATATGAGTTTATTATGACAGTGTATTTAATTGGTTGGTATATGGTTATCTAACACGGGGATGTACCGCAACTTAGGACTGGGACAGTCGCCGGTGTGCTGGAATTTTTTCCCACAGGAGTTCTTTTACAGAAACGGGTGGGTTTGTCATATTTATACACACATAAATGCCATCGGCATGGGCCGGGATCAAACCCGCAACCGTGGGCACAGAAAGCCAGCGCGATACTAACTGCGCCACCCAGGCCGACGAGGAGCAGTTGTAAGAGCCAAACTTTTATAATAATAATAATAATGGACATACTTCAGAATATATATGAAAGCGGTATGGACTTCATAAACATTGTGCTGAATAATAATTATCGTAAAAACAAAATCTCCTTGTCCAAGCCTGAATTGACAAAGAAGAAAATACTGTTTTAGATCACACACAGTCTGATTTTATATTGTATGTTATCGGCATTTCTCATCTTCGTATTGCATCAACTACAGGTTACTGGTATAGGTCTATTATGTTGTAACTATCCATATGAATTTCTCCTTCTTCTTTCCCTGAATTTTACCTCCCCCATTGTAGGTACATTTACGCGGCCCATGCCGACCGGGCCTTACAGGACCATGACCAGTCGGGAGAAGGATTTTCTATTGATCACATACATACTTTTTGACCAAATAAGGAGATGGAGGGTCTTCCCGGATGAGTGATCAGCCTAATGCCGGAGCCACCTTCGAGAGAGCACTAAGATAATACACACCAAGATAAGATAATACACACCAGTCACACACACGCACAGGTCATTCTGAACAAGGCGCGGATGGGAGGAAGGTGATAATTACAGTCATATGATATCCGGGACCACAATGGCCAAAAGTTACCCGATATTCGTCTCACAGGTGAGGGAAAACCCCCACCTAGGTGGCTTTTCCCGACCAGAAATTGGACATGGACCGCTGCCTGAGAGAAGGGTACGCATCCCCTACGCCACAGTGGTGAACTGAATTTCTCCTTACCACCTGTAATGAATAGATGCTAGCCCTTATCCCTCAGAACAGAATTTAAGTTTATTTTCAGGTTGGATTACATCAGGTTGGCTTAATTAGATTCCATTAACATAAATAAGATAGCAGTAATCCCGAAGCCTTTATCTGCAGTCATTTAAAAGGTGAAGACACTAATAATACTGAGATTTCGAACTGCATTCTCTGTCTTATTATTATTATTAGTATTTTTATTATTATTTTACTAAGACATGTTCTTTAGGTGGTATTGATCAGTGGTCACACAGCCCAATTGTATCTCTTCGGTAGGTTATATGGCTTCCACCAAGTTTTCCTTGTTATAAAATAACTGTATTTAAGTTTTCTTAAATACTTCCTAAAATACTTGTTAAAATTATTTAATATTATACTTAGATCTTATGTTTTATTAAATATTCAAAAATGCTTTAATAATGCTAATAATGTCAAGATTTGGCAGACTGCAATTATCGGCTAGGATCTACTGCTTTTGCGCTTCGACTTGTTAATTCCATAAATAGTTTTAAGTAAATTGATATCCTATTGTAAAATACTTGTAATAATTTATTTCACCTTAGACTATGTAGAAATTTAAAATATATAGCCTATATCTATATAGCCTATATAAGTTTTACCATTGTATTATCAATTTTGAATTTATGCCTTAAATTAATTATTAAGACATTTGTAAATATTTAATGAGAATATTATAAGAATGTCTGACTGTAGTATTTTACTATATTCCTACACGGATATGTAGTTTATCAATGATTGTTAACACTATCTTCATGTAACGCTGCTTCTCGTCTGATGTGAGATTGATATCACTGCATCGGTTCTCTTTGGATAGTTCCTTCCTCTTTGCATCAAGTAACTTAAAACAACAAATGACGATCAGAGATCCGCTTGCTTCCGGTCTGTTCAGACTTGGGCGCGTTCGTGGTGCGGGGTGCCGTGAGAGAGTGAAACAGTGAAAGTGTTTGTGATTTATTTAATGTATATGATGTGTATTTATTGCGTGTGAATGTATTGTGCATTTACTGTTTACTATTACCTAATAATACATAGGCTGTGATTATTTGGTTGGTGATTTGGAAGGGCACTGGATAATACTTCCAACCAAGAATTTCTGAGGTTAAGGTAAGAACAGTTTTATGAGATGTCTAACAGGAGTTTGTTTAGATGATTTAGAACTGTTTGTAACACCCATATGACTTCCGCTACCAAATATACAACGTACAGTAATCAGTTGAATGGAAAATATTCAGGTATTTTGCATAAAATATCTCCTTACATAGTTACAGCATACTGTAAACGGTATTTACATCTTGCCTCCTTGTCACAAGCGATATTGTATATTTTATAATTATGCCTATTGGGAATGTTTCCTAGAAGCAGGTTTAAAATAATATTATTTCTGTATTCTGTATACAGTACTATTCCGAAAAAGTTGTGTGATGTCGCTCCACCCACCCCTTCCCTTACTGACTACGAAAGATAGATTATGCCACGGCTGTGTTGCTGTCGTAGCGAAGGCGGTGTATGAGTCATGCTGCCTGTACAAGCACTGATGGCTTCTTCGTCAACTTCAGACAAAACTCCGCAACCGATTTTAACTGGATGGGAAAATAAGTATGTTTTGTTTTCAGAGATGTTCACAACAATTGCAATTCTAAGCACAGATATTCTTATGGAAGATAAACTATTGTAGGTGGATAATTGACAGAAACCTATAGCCTATTGTAAATGGGTCAAGACGTACATTCCGAAGCGTTAAATATTACAGGATCGGTCCACGTCAGCTATCTATCTATCTATCTATATATATATATAGATATATATATATCTATATCTATATCTATATCTATATCTATATCTATCTTTTACTGAGTTTCACCTCTTCCTTTTAGGGACATTCAAGCAGCCAAGCAGCCCGGGCCTTATAGGGCCGCGACCTATCGGGAGAGAGATTATCTTTGGATCACATACATACTTTTTTGACCAGACAATGACATGGAGGGCCTCCCCGGATGAGCCACGCCAGCTGCAAAATTGCAAAACTTGTCAGGGGCATCGAAGTCATTTTTCGGAAGGCGATTTTTTTAAAAGGAAAGCGTACTAATGTGTAGATAGTACCGTCTAAGTAATTTTTGTACAGAAACTAAATTCTAGGAGAGCCGATGAAAGTCCAACGAAGTCCAAAAAACAAAACAAACGAAAAGTATAATGAACCTCAACAGGTCTACACAGACATATAGACGTCATTCCAAAAACGCTTCCTTGAAATTTATCAATGCTTCCTTTGATATCTTTGCTTCCTGAATCATGATTTCCCGGTGTTATCTCGATTTTGAGTTTTTGTCAATCTCAATACTTTCCCTTACTATATAGGCCTATATGGGTCACTCTCCAAAAAAGGGCAGATTTCAATGTTAGAATTTTTTTTAAATTATTTTTTATTTTGGGCCATGTCTTTTTTTTATGTAATATTTCTTTTTGCAGAGTACTACTGAGGCACTTGCCCTACTTACCGAGTGGTATTTTGCATTATATTAACAAGGTTAGAAAATGGCGCATTCACAGAGGTGAGAAAATAGTAAGAAATAGTAATTATATAGAAGTTACGTGAGAATTAGATTTAATTTACTGTATTAAATGTTATCATGAAAAAGAACAATATTGATTACCATGAATATGGATTAACACACAGCTTTTTACTTATTTTTATCTATGTTAAAATAGATTATCGCCTTAAAATCGAAACTTTTAATCAAAACATGATATATTGTCATAAACTATTAGGCTATGCCAGTATCTTCTTTAAACAAAAATAATAAATGCAGACAGTTAAATATATCATCAATTACAACATTAATTACACCTCCATGGGTAGGACTCGAGAGTAACAGTAACGGAGCTGAGATTTTTCTCTAATTTGTCAAACAGCTTGGGAACATTTGAGGTCAGAAAATCTCAGTCCTAGAGTTTAACTTTGCATTCCTTATTATTATAATTTATAGCAAAAGTAAATATAAAAACGGGAAAACATAGTTTTATGCCGCGCACTAGGCTCCTACCACCAATGGGATCCGCCTGGTTTAGGGTTTCGACGCAGAAGAGATTCAATATGAGACATAATAAACCTCGTGCTATTCAGTATATTGCTCCAAAACTAACATAAACGTTCCTAACCTAACAAAACGGCGGAGTTTGGCTGGTGCGCGGCATAAATCTATCTTTTACCATAAAAACATACAACTTTACCTTTGGGTGTAGGTAACGGAGGTGAGAAAGTCCAATTACCAACTCTGCATTTAGCAATTTTACACAAACAAAACAACACTTAAAAGCACACTGACAGCTTGGATTTATATAAATGATAAGGAAACTGCTAAAAGTTGGAGTCCAAGGAAAATAGAAAGAATACAGTGGAATTAATTGAACTTTTATATTGTTTCACGGAGGTGAGGTCTCACTTCGGGACAGACATATTTAGTGCAAAAAATTGTCTTTACAAAATTATATATTTTCTTTTAAGTTATTAATGACTCATTTTTTGAGCTGTTTGATCTTGTTATAACACTAAAATGGAATAAAAATTAAAGTCTGTTGAATCATGAAAGAATGAAAATGACAAGTCAGGTTTCGGGACATGCCACGGAGGTGAGATCTCACATACTGTGCCCTAAAATGCAAAAAATTGTGACTTTTGTTTAAAAAGTGGAATATGGGATCAAATAGACCTTATTTAAATCTAACTTATCATAATAATTCATAATCCATAAATACTTATTTTACACCAGAAAATCAACTGCGACATGAATCTGCCCTTTTCTGGAGAATAACCCATATACGAAAAGTAAGATGGCCAAGATATTACTTGCAGTTGCTTAGACACCAGGAATCCGTGTCGGTAGGAAAACAACTAAATACTTCAATCCCATTTTTTTTAATCACAGCGTCACATCAGTATTTTACAGATTAAACATTTTGTACACTAATGTAATCGGTTGTGAATAGTGGCTAGGAGAGAGTAGGAGAAACTTAAAGGCCTACTAGCTATATACCGTGCCTCAGTGTACGTACATTGGATAAGTTTGTCTCCTCATTCACTTTTAAGTCTCCCTAATTACGCAATGTTAAAAAGGCTACACTCGCTAAATGTTTATATCTTAGTAATGAAATTAAATATTTTTCTTAGAAAATTAAATTTCCTACAGAAGATTATCTCCCAGGGAAATGAATAATATTGAAATTGGTTTAATTAAAAATGCATGTCATAAGTAGAACTCGGAAGTCGATGACCTAAAAATACCTATAAATGACCTTAAATTTATGAAAATCTGACATGAAAAAATGAGAAAATGGCCTAATATTTATAAATTTGTAGTTAAAAAAGGAAATATATGATACTATAATAATAACAAACATTAAAAGAGGACAAGATTTAAGAATTTTATATTACTAATTTTATTGCAGTGTTTTCTATTATTATTATTATTATATTTACTATAATAATTGTAGCTATATTGTAGCTACTTCTTTTTCTGACGTTAAGGATGTCAAATCAATATGTATACTGTCTGGAGGTAAGGAATTCTGAGAACGTTTTTTTCTGTGATGTTGGACAAGTTCATTCTGAGGACAAAAGAGGGGAAAATGCAACGACCGAATTACTATTTCCTACAAAAATGACCAGTAGAGAATAAAATGAAAAAAAAAATGCAAAATAAAGGTAGGCTATTTTTGTTCGTTTTGAGGCGAGACGAATATATATTGCATTCTCTGTGATGTCTCAAAAAATGTGACATTCATCAACTTCCGAGCCCTAGTCATAAGTCTATTCTAATGAGGCTGTATGTAGATATCATGTCATGCAAACTTTACAAGCCATTTTCTCGCACTTTTATTTTCACTCATTTCGATATATTCAGTTCTAAATGTGTTTTAGAAATTTAAAGCAAGGAATCTGAAAATTGTACAGAGTTCTGCAAAGTATCACTAACAAAATAATGCATGGGTGTTTTCGATTGAATAAATGGTTTTTATCAAACTAAACATGTATGGTGCATTTTATCACATTTGAGACATGTATTTGATATTAAAGGTTTCCGCTTTTTGCAGTTAAAATAAAATAAAACTAATCCGTGATATTTTGCTAAATATGTTATTGGTCCTATTAACAAAATTGGACAATTTACCGAAAAATTGTGCTATACGTGATATCAGCAAATTGTTATTATTAATTTTTGATTAGCTCAAAAACTAATAAACTGACAACATTACTACTGAACTCTGACAACTCGTCACAACATTATTTGTTACACCTTAAAGCATATGTGCACGTAGGGGGAAAAAATGGGACGAACTAAAATATCTAAGTTGCCGATACAAGCCACTGCGCATGCCTAGCGGCATTCACAGGATAGCAGGGAATGTTTTGAAATTTGTTCTACAGCCGATAAATTGCTTGAATTAAGAAATAATTGCACGTAATTTGCATTGCTTGTGAACACAAACGTTTACGTTACATCTCTTACATTTATTTACGTATCACAAAGCTCTGAAATCAGGTACAAGAGTCGGTCCACTTTTTTTCCCCTACCTGTACAAATCAACAAGTACGTAGCTTTAAAAATGTTCACCCCCTTTAATATAATTTTTACCATACGCTAGGAAACCAACATTTTATGTATTAAAAATAATTATAACGGTAGGCCTATTACTTTTTCCAAACTATGTTTAGAAATGTTTTAGTAGCAATAATTACATGCAGAGTTTAATGAGAATAAGTCAGTTTATACCACGCGCAGTTTATCTCACGGGGACTGGCTTGTGTTTACTCTGGAGCCTTCTGGAGTCTGAGTTGCAGCCAGGTAATGAGAATACGTGACCAACATGGCTCATGGACACTTCTCAGCAACTACTATCCTCCTTACCAACTTCAATGTCTGTTTGAAACTTGAGCTCACTCTATTCATCATACAGGATTTGACTTAACCTGTTTCACTTCTCTCATCCTTATTCTATTGGTAAATGAATTTCTTAATTCAGGGGTGCACAAAGTGCGAATTACGGGGGAGGGGTCAATTCCCCGGCTCGTCAAGCTGTTTTCCCGGAAAAAAACAGCAATACTCTACCAGGGAAAATTATTTTCTCCTCTTCTTCTGTAAATCATATTAATATTGACAACTGCCAGTCACAACATTATAACCATTGGTAAACATACAACTACAGATGCTAGCTATTGTATGGTATAGCGTGTAATATATATATATACATATATATATATATTTTTTTTTTCCCCTCTCGTGCAGAATCTTGATTTTCCCCGTGTAGGTGCAGTACCTTCTGGAGAATGGTAACTTGAAATATTTGCTTATCTTAGCTATTATTACAATGAAAAGTAAGTAAAATTGGTCTTTCTAAATTCCTTCAGTCTTACTAATAATCCAGTTATAACATTTATACCAGGAATATACACAGCTGAGGACAAAAAGTGTACTAATAATCTTTGCATAAGGCTGAATGTGTGCAACCTTTACACAGCCTGGCCCCCTTGTATAAACTTGACGTAAATAATCAAGATGGCCGATATCCGTAACAGCCGGTCGTTTCGTAGATGTCTGAGATTGGATTTTGAGGCTACGCATATTCTGAGCTGCTTTTGCGGAATTATAAACATTGTTCCTTGTTTGCGGGACATATTTCCATACTTGTACCCATGATTACAGCTTTCTGAAAACAATATAATGAAATACTGAAACTACAATTAGTCTGTAGACGATCCATCGTTGTTTGCCCGCTACACCGATAGATGGCGTTCAGCAATCCCTTCATAGCAAGAGGCTAGTAACGTCACAACTAGAGTGACGTATTTGATGACGTTGGACGTACAAACCCGGTGTAACCTCGGCAGTTACATCCCGATTATTGGTAATGCGGCTTATGCAGAACTTGCACGGTGAACAACCAAACAACCGTTCAACGCAGGTATAAGCAGCTTTTATTAGTAAGGCTGCTTGTGTTTAAGACATTCTGTTAATTTTAGAGACGAAGCTTGTGAAGATTACGTGAGCGAGCATTCAGAGGTCAGTTTGATGTAATTTTGGTACATGTGGAAACATCTTTCGAAGCCACGATGTTCGTATTCAATATTGTACTTCTCTGCCCGTACCATAGGTACTAAAGGTAAAGGAATTATTGTGTTCTACCCGGAAATTCAAAGTTTAACTTTGTTACGAAAACACACCTTTTGAGGATCTCTTAATCTCAAAATACTATTTTCAGAAACATTTGTGTTTGTGTGCCTATGGACAGCCTAGCTCCACAACGAATAATTACGCGAAAACAAAATTTCGTATTTGGGTTAGGCACCTTCTGGGGGATGTGACACGAAAATTGGCGACGACTTTCTTTACTTTTAGTACCATTTTACATGAAGAAAAATTCTTTTTTCGCGATTTTCTCGAAAACGGCTATAACGACTTTGTTTAAATGTTATTTTTGAGATGCTTATACTAAGAACTAAAATTTTACCTAAACATTTTATTTCGCAAATTTCCATGAATTGTAATTTTAGGCCACCCACTGTTTGTAAAAATTCAGGCTTACCTAAAAAATCTAAACTCCGTGGCTCTGCATCCCTGTTGGGACTAGGCGTATCAGTGGGGTGACGTAAGTTAGCTACTCTTATCCTTTACAACACCTTCTTTATAACTATGGGATTCCGGCAATATTTACCACAATTTAAATTTTTTATTGTACATCTGACCAACATTCAAGGCTCTGTTTTCAAGGTAAAAATGTGCGTCTTATGGTCCGTAAAATACGGTACTCAAATATGAATTAGTCATTCCATTTCATGAAAAGAGATTCACTCAAAATTTAATGTATCGCTGAAGGAAGATTAACATAATCTAGATGGAATTTTTAGGTTACATTTCGCTTAAAACTTTCAAATTTAAGTGGATACCAATTGTAGGTAACAAAATGCTTTGATAATACACAATGCGTACCATTATTCATCCGTAGATTGATTACATGAACAGTGACATTGCCGTATATAATTTTGTTAAGAATTCGATATATTTAAGGAGATCGTGACACTGACGACGGTTTTATAGTGTAGGCAAATTATTAGGCGTCGTGAGGAGCTCATCAATCTTGGCGCCTGGGGCAGTTGGGACGGGGGTGAGGGTGGGAATTACTGTCCTAGTCTCGAGGCAGGCCACTCCCAACACCTGCACGCACGCTAACAATTGTGATTAAAGAATGCCATTTTAAGACGTCACTCCCAACTGCTGTGCTGCGATAGCGAAATGACACACTACACCAAACCTCCCTGAATATTATTATAGTATGCCAAAACATATTTCCTTTAAACTTTACGCAACTAATATCAGCCTCATAACACACAAGAGCTATCATAAAGAGGGCTAAAAATTTAGAATATCTCGTCTGACAACTACCGAAGAAGGCAAATCTTTCACACTAGCCTTGTATATGCTAAGGTGAATAGGTAGAGTCAGTCTGAAAAATTCAATGCCATAGCCGGGATTTGAACCAGGATCTTCGGCTCTCCGTCCCGCCTTTGTACCATTGAGCTACAGTGGCAACATGCCGGTGCAACATTAAATTCTCCATGTAATAAGAATTTAATTTCCAAATTATACCCTCATTAATTACGTATGTAGGATATCTCGGAGATTTTGCCAATAACATTCACATTCAATTTTAGCTAACAATATTTAATTTCACTTGCAAGCTTTGCTACAGTAAGTGTGTACAGCTCTATTATGTTGTAATATAATTTCTTAAAATTGGTATGTAATAAAATATACAAAATGTAAAAGCTACATGAGGTGGTAAAAGATCTGTAGGCCACTGACTCGCATATCCCGGTATTCTACTAGGCGTTCTCAATACGAGATAACAACACAGTGGCGACTTACAACCTATAAGTACTTTATTAAGGCCCGGCCTTCTACTAGCGGTATATCGCATCAGCAGAGGATAGAACGGGAAATACATTTTGTCTTTTAGGTTTTTCAATAAAATTGGCAGTTTTTGTGCAAATTAATTACAAAGATTAATGACTGACTACACAGTCCACGTTACTTGTCAATGTCAAGACAAGTGTATTTATTTTAAGTGGTTAGTTTTTCATGCCAGTGGTAGGTCACCGCTGTCGAAAGAGCGGTCCGCATGTGCGCTGTTGGCATTCTTTGGTGACTACTTAACCTAATTATCTCATAAATGAATAGAGACATTTGAGCTCAGGTGCGTCCTTTATAAGGATAAATATTATATTTATAATGCACAGTCGAGTGCACGGAAACTTTCCGATGCTTCTGGTTTCTTCTAATGTTTTTTCTTCATTTAAATTTGGCATGGATTCTCCTTATCTTTTGTAATATCCATAAATCATGGGAGACTCTATCTCTTGTTGGTTTGAGTTCAAGTCCGACAACATGCATTATAGCCTATGGATAACGCCCAGGTCTAGATGAGCGGTGAAAAGGGCCTGGAAGGCATGTTGACAACGAATTTCTAGGCCAGCCCCTGCATGAGCACAACTCATTTATTGGTTTTTTGTCAAAATCCGATTTCTTCCCAGTAAATTATGGCATTCCTCAAGGATTCATACTTGTATCCAGAAATTACGGTAAATGATTTATGTTTTAATATCTCAATACAGCTAATTTTATATGCTGATGATACGACATTTATTTATGTCTCATAATGACATGAATTCTTTAGAAATAATCAGAAACTCAGCTTTAGAGGAAAGTAAGATATTGTTTTCTCCGAACGGTTTTGAGATTAATAATGAAAAACTCAGCATATCTTTAGTTTGAGGAAGAATGATCTCTATTATGTGTCTATGGTCAAATATTTGGGTATGCACTTGAATTCCAAATTAAATTCAATTGAATTGAAATTGAAATGTATACACGCGTATAAAAAGTGTTGTAGCAAGCTGTCATCTGTTATATTTTTAGTGTTTTAAGTAAAAGTAAAGTAAAGTGTTCCCTATTACAGGCCATGGAGGCCCATAGGGTTCCAGGAGGTTGAGGCTCCAAGATTTTTAGACATCGGCACATGAAGGTGGTAAGGTTGTCAGCCTTACGCACCGGCCGCCTTTACCCCCAGGATTGCTCCCGGTACTCATTTCTGTTAGAGGCTGAGTCGACCCCAGGGCCATAGTGCCACCAGAAGGATTAGGCCAGTTGAAAAACTCCAACGACCTCATCGGGGATCGAACCCGCGACCTTCCGGTTTGTAGCGCAGCGCCTCAACCACTACGCTATGGCGTACCCCTAGTGTTTTAAGTACCTAGACATTATATAAATGCATGTACTTCGCGTATTTTCAAAGTGTTTTTAAGTATGGTTTGATAATGTATGGCCTTGCAACTAACGTGAAAGATATTCTACTAGTACAAAAAAGGCTATCAGAATCATGTCGAAAGCAGAGCACAACACCCCTTGCAAACCTTTATTTATTGACCTGGAAATTTCAACTGTTTATAGCCTATATATTATGAGGCACTGATGTATGTAAGAAAGATTTGTGATTATTTTATATTAAGGAATAATATTCACACTTATGAAACAAGATGAGCTAAACAATTTTATGTACCATATGATAGACTAAGCAAGACTCAATCATATTATAAGGAATTAAGTTTTAAACTTTATGACAAGGTTCCTGTCAAGTATCGAAACCTAGACATTAAGAATTTTAAAATAAAATTTTTGAATGGCTTATGAATAGGCCTAATCCAGTTTACAGTTTTCACGATTATTTTACCATAAGCAATTTCTGCCAATGAAAACCTCATGCCAAGAAAGTTTGAACTTGACAATGCTTATTGTATTTGATACTAGCTTAAAAGACCCGGCGTCGCCCGGGTTTTGTATTTTGTAGTTGGAAATTAACTTATGAAGGATTTTCGATTTTTAAATTCTAGGTCCTTATATAGGTATTTATAATTTGAAATAGGAAGAACGACTTATTACACTCAAACTATTCCCTCAGAAAACGCTTGATATAGTTTTTTATGGCTCTTAGAGGATGTAGAATTTTGCATCCCATCGCTTGCACAGCAAGCCTGGTAGGGGTTCAAATAAGAAGAAACAGAAATTCCTGTAACATAAAATTGTAATATCGAGGTGGAAAATTTTATTTCCCACTCTCATGTTACCATAAAACTGTTTTGGGGATGAAATTAAACAGAAAGCATTATCACTTTCATACTTCTCTCTCCAAAAACCTGCGATATAATATAATAATATACCCATTACCATACCTCGTTTTGTTTTCTGTATGTCCAGGGTAGATAAAGTTATGTAACTGCATTATTTTCGTGGATTTAATTCTGTAATATTTATTTATAACATGAATTATTTTGATAACTTCTCTTATTTGTCAAACTTGCATGTCATATTTTTTTCCAAACCCATCTGATACCATTTGGCAACAATATATTCTGTGGTTTGGAATTGATAATTCTGTGTAAAAAGGGATTAAGTATTCTCAAAAACGTTTAATTTTTGGCATTTAAAATCAACATTTTGCAAAATCCTTTCTTAGTTTGCACCTACATTATGAAACGAAGGTACTGTCAAAATTCCAAGTCTTTACCTGTTATAGTTTAGGCTGTACGTTGATTCCTGTCATTCAGTCAGTCATTCAGTCAGTCAGGACAAAGCCTTTTATATATATAGAGATATTGAGTGACAGTCACCTTCTGTCTAACCATTTTAGAGCTGAATTTGTATGGGTTTATGAACAATCATCAAGTAAAACAATCATTGGGTCCTAAGTTTGAAAACAATCAGAAAAATTTCCGTAGAATAGCTGATCTCCATGAATGATAACCGCAAGACGTGGTTAAATATCTTCATATTTTACATAAAATGTTACTGCATTAATCTTACGTCTGGATTCCAAGTAATGTTTTGATGTGACGAATTTATACGTCAGTAGCAATGAAAAAGTTAAGAGTGACAAAATCCGTATCCTGAAATTGATGAAATCCACTTGATTCTATCAGATTATTTTTTTGCAATGGTGTCTCATACAACTTACATCCTGTTAAAGACATCTTCCTAATATAACAATATAACAATGACTTTCAAAATGCCTTTGCTCAAAAAATAAATAAGTTTTGGCCATTTGAATTGCATGCGCTTTGTACACGAAAGGAATACCTTAATATCAAAGGCAAGTATCTACCGAATAGAGAAAAATAATATTTAGTAATATTGGTAATAGTAATATGTCCACCTCTGTGGCGCAGGGGATGCGTTCGCTTCTCTCACATTGATGTTTACTCACTTCCAGATGAGATAGAAACTTGAAATTTGGGAGGCGTTTTTAGCCTATAACGGAAGGGAAAATTTCAAAACTTTCAATTAAAAAAAAAATCCCTCCCCAAAATAACCTTTTGAGTTTTTTGACTGCATATATGTACGACTTCAGATGTTCTGACAGTAATAAAGGACTAGGCTTAGGCCTACTATTGATGTGAGGAATTAGTTGTAAATTCATTGTGTTAATTTGTATTTGTTCCATTTATTCCTTATGAAATGCTTATAAAACTTTCTCGAGAAACCGTCGTCTAAAACTAATTGATTCTGAAACTGGCATCTGACAGTTTGTTATATTAATTTACCTGATTTTATTAATTCATACATTTCCGTTGTAATTATTATATCATGTTCTGCCCTTACTTTAAGTATTATTTACTCTCCATTTCTATGTTTGTAAATCAGTTTCTATATTACTGCAAATAGCTACTTTAGTGCATTTCACTATATTGAACTGAACCGCCCCCGAAAACAAGCTTTGCTTTTTCGGGGGGAGTTCAAATTCACATTTGTAAAAATTATGTATTGTAATTTGTAGTATTAAATTTATTTATTTATTATTTATGTATTTATACTGCTTTGAATATCGAGGTCATCTGTAGGACAGTCTTGATACTGGACGACGTTGGTTGGTTGGTTGGTTGGTTGGTTGGTTGGTTGGTTGGTTGAGTAGTTGGTTTATGATGTTCATGTCTGCTACACCAGTCGCAGTTTTTGAAGCTAGCAGTTAGCAGATCACTAGAATACCTCCACGCATTCTGGACGTCGTGGTACAGTAGGCCTACTATAAATTCGGTGTCAAACTACAACATAAATAAAATTAAATTAAAATCAGATCACAACTTACCAGCACTGGTGTTTATACCGGGCTTCCGTACTACAGCTTCAGCTTCCCCACCATGAACACATCTCTGGAAATCTTTAAGGGTCAATGACCTTCGGAGGAACGCTTTTTCAATACTGATTATGATGAGTGTATTTGGCTAGCGATCTACAACATATTGAGGCCTGATTTTTTGGTGATATAAAACGGCTGATTCCGGCATTAGCTTCCTTCTATTTTGGTGGATATTTTGCGAAATAAATTATCTAATAAAAGAGTATTATTAAAACAGATCATAAAACAATATTAGCAATGAAATTAAATGTTAGTTTCAATGTTGAAAGATAAAACATACTGTTACTGTTGTCTAATGTAGGTTTTTAAAATTAATTTTAGATTCATTTTAATTTGGTCTATTTGGTTTAAATATATATTATTATATTCTAAATTGTATTGTTTGTTAACAAAAAATACTTAAAACAGAAGTGTCAATTACATCCCATGAAATAGGGATTCTGTTAAGTAAAATATACCAACGATTGCTGTAATCTGTCATAAGTAGACTATAATTATATAACTATTACATGGTCATAGAGACAGGATATAACTGGAAAATTTTAACAGAATGAAAAGAGACATAAAACTCGATTATATTTTAGATAATTTTTGGAAATCCAAAAAATTTAGCGATATTTCGTGGTTGTAATTTGTTTAATAGAGGTATTTTAAGCATATATAAAGAAAAATTTCGTTAAGGCAAGATGCTTTGTAAAATTTTGCGCTTATCGTAGTTACCAATAGATACAGTCCCTAGCAACAAAATATAAGAAAATGAAATTAATACCAGTGATATCTAATTACTACCGTCGAGAAAGATCACGATACCATACTCTTCGGCATGAGGCTATGAGTCCTCATCTGATCAATTCGGAATAAAAGCGAAATGTAAATCCTCCAGAACGATACAACTAACTAGTAATGAAGTTATACGGAGCTTCCCTAAACCAGAATCGCTAATAGAAATTGAAACCAGCTTACAACTGGAAACAGATCACGATACCATACTTTTCAGCATAAGGCCATGAATTTCTCGTTTGAAATATCCAAATATAAAAGAGGAACAAATTATAAACTCCACAGCGATGCAACTCACCAGTTTAGAAATTTATGTGGGGCTTCCCTAATCCAGCGTCTTTTTAACTTCTCCGCCACGGACCCAACTCCGGAAATCTTCAGGGTCCATGACCTTCGTGGCGACGCTGTTTCGGTACTGACGGCGGTTTCCCTAGTCCAGCGTCGCTCCATCTTCCCGGCCATGGACCCATCTCCGGAGGTCTTCAGGGTCCATGGCCTTCACGGCGACGCTGTTTCGGTACTGACGGATTAAGTCTTCCCCTTCGGCGGATAACTGCAACATATAAGAAATGAAATTAAAACAAGTTCACAATCTGAATAGTTCACTGGAGAAATATCACGACACCACACTCTTCAGCATAAGGCCATGAATTTCTCGTCTGAACTATTCAAATATAAAAGAGGAACATATTTAGGACTCCAGAGCGATGCAACTCACCATTTTAGAAGTTTCGATGGGGCTTCCCTAATGCAGCGTCTTTTTAACTTCTCCGCCATGGACCCAACTCCGGAAATCTTCAGGGTCCATGACCTTCGTGGCGACGCTGTTTCGGTACTGACGGCGGTTTCCCTAGTCCAGCGTCGCTCCATCTTCCCGGCCATGGACCCATCTCCGGAGGTCTTCAGGGTCCATGGCCTTCACGGCGACGCTGTTTCGGTACTGACGGATTAAGTCTTCCCCTTTGGCGGATAACTGCAACATATAAGAAATGGAATTAAAACAAGTTCACAATGTGAATAGTTCACTGGAGAAGTATCACGACACCACACTCTTCAGCATAAGGCCATGAATTTCTCGTCTGAACTATTCAAATATAAAAGAAGAACATATTTTGGACTCCAGAGCGATGCAACTCACCATTTTAGAAGTTTAGATGGGGCTTCCCTAATCCAGCGTCTTTTTAACTTCTCCGCCATGGACCCAACTCCGGAAATCTTCAGAGTCCATGACCTTCGTGGCGACGCTGTTTCGGTACTGACGGCGATTTCCCTAGTCCAGCGTCGCTCCATCTTCCCGGCCATGGACCCATCTCCGGAGGTCTTCAGGGTCCATGGCCTTCACGGCGACGCTGTTTCGGTACTGACGGATTAAGTTTCCCCTTCGGCGGATAACTGCAACATATAAGAAATGAAATTAAAACAAGTTCACAATCTGAATAGTTCACTGGAGAAGTATCACGACACCACACTCTTCAGCATAAGGCCATGATTTTCTCGTCTGAACTATTCAAATATAAAAGAGGAACATATTTTGGACTCCAGAGCGATGCAACTCACCATTTAGAAGTTTCGATGGGGCTTCCCTAATCCAGCGTCTTTTTAACTTCTCCGCCATGGACCCAACTCCAGAAATCTTCAGAGTCCATGACCTTCGTGGCGACGCTGTTTCGGTACTGACGGCGGTTTCCCTAGTCCAGCGTCGCTCTATCTTCCCGGCCATGGACCCATTTCCGGAGGTCTTCAGGGTCCATGACCTTCACGACGACGCTGTTTCGGTACTGACGGATGAAGTGTTCCCCTTCGTCGGATAACTGCAACACATAAGAAATGAAATTAAACCAAGTTCACAAACTGAATAGTTCACTGAATAAAGGTCACGATTTCACACTCTTCAGTTTAGGGCAATTGTACCCTTATGTGGTCTATCCAGTTATAAAAGGAGAACCTAAAGGCTCTAGAGCGATGCAACTTACTAATATTGATGTTAATACGGAGCTTCCCTACTACAGCGCCGCTTTATCTTTCCGCCATGGACCCATCTCCGGAAATTTTAGGGTCCATGGCCTTCGCTGCGACGCTTTTTCAGTATTGGCATTGATGATCTCTTCGTCTTCGGCGGATACCTGCAACATAATATGTAAAAGTTGTATTAGAACCAGTTCACATTCTCAATAATTCGCTGGAAAAAGATCACGATGATCTTCAGTATAAGATCATGAATATCTCACCTGATCTTTCTAAGCTTATAATAATAAAAGGAAGTCTTTGTCTTTCTGTCTGTCTGTCTGTATGCGATTTCCAGCGAAATCTATTGCACGCAGAGATCTGAAATATTAAACGTAGTTGGACTGAAGTGTTGGGAATGCCCTTAATGCGGGATTTTTTTTTCGTTTTCGTTCGCGAGTTATGAGGGAATATCTTGTAGAAAACGTGATTTTTTACGCTATCCAAGCATAGTTTTCAGTAATACATTTTAATTGTCAAATCAGTTGCAGGTGGCTTTGCCATTTTTTCTCATAATTAGAAAATAAATGAATCGTTTCATTTTGTAAGCTCACCCTGTTCAGTTCATTTGTTTATAATGCCAAAGCCCGAAGGATAATGAATATAGACCTGAATGGACAAACATTGACGCACTAAGCAAGGTTTTTTCTGGGCCAGAGAATTCGAATCTGAGGTCGTTTTTCCCAGGCGGTGCTTTCTAATCGTGAATTCACTTGAAAGACGGATTTTTAGCTTTTTAATTATAATTATTAATTGTTTGGTTTACGCCTACGAATGTTTCACGTGTAAGTGTTAATAACTATAATATTTTAATTGCTTTGCTCTTAATTTTTAATTTTCGAATTAAATATCGTAGGCGAAGCCGCGGGCACCTGCTAGTTCAGATATAAAAGAGGAATATAAAGACTCAAGAGCGCTGCAACTCACCAGTATTATAGTTATACGGGGCTTCCCTAATCCAGCGTCCTTCAGCTTCCTCGCCATGGACCCAACTCCGGAATTCTTCAGGATCCATGACCTGAGACGCTGTTTCGGTACTGATATGGATGAGTTCATCGGCTTCGACCGTATATCTGGAACACATATTAAAATCTAAGTTAAAACGAGATCACAATCTCAATACGGTGGATAAAGATCGTGAGGACTTGTCAGCATAGAGAAGTTAGAAATTAGGGTTGAACTAAGAAATTATTTTGAATTTGGAGGTATCGGATTTTTAATATTTACTATTTATATTAGTTACCCCAGAATTATGACTTTACATTTTAAAATATTCAATTAAAATACCTTTAGAATTTCATATTTGAATTTATTTTGAATTTTGTTTCTATGGTTTTAATAAAAGTCGCGACGTTGCTCAGCAAAAAGCTTACATATTTTCTTGAAATATTCGTTTACAAATATTTTGCATTTAAACTCATTATTTATACTTGAATATAATATATTAGTGCCCCCGAGATATGAATAATTTGTGAGATTTTTGTAATCACTTCTAGGAAAATCCTAATTTTTTTCGGGTTTTTTGGATATCCAATCAGATTTTGCATCGAACTTAATTATCTATTCAGCCAGCCAGCCATCCAACATCTTTATTCTTTGGTTGTTTTGTACATGCAGAGATCAAGATTGCCCTTTTGACTCTTATATAAGAGTATGGTAACAGTGATATTTCAGTTTCTTTGAAAGATGTTTCATTGAGTTACAAAATGCCTTGATGGATAAGATGTAGAATTCTACGAGAGACGACCGCCATCTAGTTTCATCGAATTATGCAAAACGTTCAGGATTTATAGTCCTAAAGCTTCAATATTAGAGTCAGATTATTACCAGTGTCTTTGACTTATAATTTCCAACCATTAAACTTTGATTTATATGTATAATACCAAGTAGTTACTATTATATAGACCAAGTTAGTAAAATGTATTAAAATAAAATAAAATAATTACCCATCTATGACATCGTAATAATTTCACGGAGGTCGGATTATGTAAGAATTTTATTACATCGCTGCTAATTTGAGTTTTGAGAATAGAAAATCAGTTAGAGAAACCGTTAGTTAAAGTAATCAAGAGAATGAGAGCGAGCATAACATTATATCTTTTGAGGTGAGAAACATATATATATATACACTTATGCCTGTAAGCAAGACAATTTTGCTGTAGTGTTGAGGTTATTCAAATGAAAGTTAACAGATTAACTGAACAAATACTGACTCAAATAACCATTATCAGAATATCATTTTAGCCGATAATTTATATTAAAAATTCTGATAAAAAAAACTCACATAACTTCCTTTGCCAAAATGAAAGTTTCCCTCTTAGTATAATATAGCATTATGTATGACAGTCTCTTCATGTAAATTCTCCTTATCATTTGTTTCCACCATAAATCGTGGGAGTCTGTCTCTTGTTGGTTTGAGTTCATGTCCGACAACATGCATTATAGCCTAAGTATAACGGTCAGGTCTAGATGAGCAGTGAAAAGGCGCTAGAAATCGTGTTCACAGCGAATTTCTAGACCAGCCCCTGGATGAGCACAACTCATTTATGGGTTTGATGTCAATATTTTGGCACAAGTATGAACATTTGATGTCAAAACTTTGGCACATCTATGAACACAGGTCGGTCCCAGGGACAGGAGCGAAGGATTGGGGGGATTATTTCTATAGCCTATGTATAACGGTCAGGTCTAGATGAGCAGTGAAAAGGCGCTAGAAATCGTGTTCACAGCGAATTTCTAGACCAGCCCCTGCATGAGCACAACTCATTTATGGGTTTGATGTCAATATTTTGGCACAAGTATGAACATTTGATGTCAAAACTTTGGCACATCTATGAACACAGGTCGGTCCCAGGGACAGGAGCGAAGGATTGGGGGGGATTATAACGTATGTTGATGAAATTGCCTTGTAAATAATGTCTTCTATATTATATATACAGTCATTAGGAGTGAACACAGCACATGGACAACAAACGGGAAGTTATTTCCCGGGTATTTTCCTTATCGAACAAAGTTAAGACGAATTCTGAAGCGATAATGCTCTCTCATTGAATCTACAGGCTCATAGCCATATCCACCATCGGGAAAAAAAGGGCGGAGCATGGGTGGGGAATGGACAAGGCGGAGCCGGTTTAAAACTCTGTTACCAACATAAATCAATGCACATCATATCGGAATGATTCCGTGCACTCGACTGCAACATAATCGACCTTCATGTAGAGAGTTTGGCGCATAGGTTTAACCCATTTTGCAAATCACTGATATAGATTATTTTGAATAAATTTTTATCTCTGTCGATATTTAGTTTCTCCCGTACGTTATCGGGAGTGCACCATTGACCTAGCTTTGTGACAAAAACATTTCATTAATGCTCACGACAGTGATCACTTTAATTTTGAACGTCACTACCTAACTCATGTAGACATTAATGCTTACATAATATTGTAGATGGGTTGAGCTACATTATATTTTACAACAACGGTGTGAATTTGCTCTTGCCAGAATCCTTTCAAGTAGTACTAGCAGTAGTTGCAAGCTTTAGGAACAGAGCTTGAGTTAGGCAGCGTAATGGAACGTGAGGGCAATTCTTCACGCAGATGTCATTGTGTTGCAGAGGCCTTGTTGCGTGACACGTCTGTTTTCAATACAGACTACCAATGTATATCAATATGCTCGCTCGATACAATTCACACCGTATTTCACTGTACAAGCACCACCAAAACTTAACCCACCAGCCTGCTGCTTGGCTATTCACTCCGTACAATGGCACTTTCTTGAATAAGACTGTACTAATTGCCACGGACATTGACACCTGCCTGCATATGTGGGCATGTAACAGTAAATAAGACTCAACACTGGGCGAGTATATACTTGCTGGCCAGTAAAGAAGCCAGCGAATGGGTATGTTGTGTCTAGTACAGCGTGGTTCGATTATTCATGGGCAGAATCGAATGATTTTAAGAATCGAGTAATCTGTCCTCGAGTCATGTGTTATTCATATTTCAATCGAGAAACGAATCGTCATTCGAGTGAAAAAGTTTTCGGGTAAAAGGATCTCAGAATTCATTATGCGAGTTTTGAGAACTCAAGTCGGTTACCGAAAACTGACTCGATTGATAACTCATCGCTATTTGAATGTTCAGCTCGACAGATTTAATCATGTTACAAGTTCTACTGCTATTGGTCCCTCCATGGGTTTGGCTTACCCATTCAGTGAACCACAATCCAATAGGAGTTAGTTTCATGCAGCGCTGTCAGAAATTGCGTAATCTCATTGTACTACCAGCGTTCAGAGAGTAAAGATCCATAAGATAAGTACGGTGTTTCGTCTGTCCTAGGATAGCCTGTTAAGAATCGGTAGTATGGCAACATTCTACTGCCTTGTGCGCATGTAGCTGTGCGTTCATATAGCCTATATGTCTTTCTTGCCTGAGAAACCTATACCGCGAAGTGCGACTTCGCTAGAACTCGAGAACTCGTCCTCAGTTCACGATTCTCGAAGTATTAAATCGTTCGAGTGATCATTAGGATATTTTTGATACGCTTTTTGATATCTCGAGAATAATTACGATTATTTCATTCGAGAATTTCCATCACTAGTTTCGATTATAGGCCTACTATACATTGATAATAATGTCACTCAATTGCCACCTAGACGTGACACGTGATTGCAGTAAGTTTAGGAGATTTTTTCCTGTTTTATGAACAGCATAGAATTATTTTGTTGTAATAATTCTTTCTTCAGGAAAGAAATTAATTGTGACATTAACGATTATTTGGGAAAAAGAGCAATGGGACTCTGCCTCCCTTTTCTTTCAATACACAAACATTAAGAGTAATTTCATTTTAAAAATACGTAAACACACATTTAAACTGTATTCAGTATGACAGAAGAAGTCCCCCGCATCTGCAATTTGCATTCAAAACCACCGAATGTCACATATTTAGATGAATTTGTTGTCGTTTTAGAAAAAAATATTTCGTTGTCATAAGGGAATTGTTATTTATTACAATGCATCCTCAGTTAGTTGGTGCTAAAAGTGATCTTTCATCTACTCAACCTGATATATTCTAGGAAAAGACTTGTGTTATAAAGATTTAATTGAAAGTAAATTCACTAAACTCTCGCTAATCTGGCCATTCTTTGCCCTTATGGATGCCAAATGGATTGTGCTCTTTAATAATTTTGTACACTATGATTGATAGAATTCGGTGGTAAATAGAAATAACATTTCTTTTGAGAGAGTTACACACAGTAATGAGCTTAACTTTTTAACACCGTATAACAGAATTACTTCAGTTTTCCAATAAATGCAACCACTAGACATAATCCTTTCGTTACATTTAACAGAAATACTTTCAAAAAGATATTTCTAAAATCATTTTTGTTTCTTTTCTTCCAGAGGAGTTCGAGAAAGAAAATGTTTTGTTTCCGGTAGATCAAAGTTGTTGAAGAGTAATAATTGATTGCTGTGTATGTAGAAACAGGTCGTTATAACAGTTGGAAGCATTATTAACACTCGAATATACGGCTTCAAACAGTGAGCTAGCACAATAATTATACAGAACAACACTCGTTCTTTCTCCATGCGAATGCCATTGAGGTACATCTTTAATGGCCGGGTGTATATTGTCTTGCAATAATAACAGAGGCCCATCTTCCTACTCAGAAAATTGGCCTGTTTAATTTTGCATTCGCTGTTCCGACTACCAATATTCCGAATTGCTCCAGCTTTATTCATTTATTATTTGATAGCCCTTAAACATGCAAACATGATGGCGAGATTATAAAGAGAAACTTGCTAGCAGTAGTTAATATGTTGCAAAAGTTGACAGTAAACCTGGGTCCATTATGCTATTCCCTTGTATACAACTGCAATTCCAAGCAGCAGTAGACGTGGAATTATTAATCTTCCCAATGGTTTTCGATTTCCCAGCTGTAAACATACATTGTAATTTGATCCACTACATTATTGTGTATCCCATCAGTTTACCTAACGGTAATAAATTAGGAAGTCATTATGTCTACCTGTAGGTTTATCATAATTACTTTATTGGACAGAGAATTTCTGAAATATTTAAAAACAAATAAAACGGTTCAGTATTTTAAAATAAGATACAACATACGACATGTGAAATCGGCACAATAGTTGGGAGGGATAGACACAAATTAAAAAAAAACAACTTTGTTTTTAACGTAATTTACCATACCAGTCATACTTTCCGGGGTTTAGCACAGTACTTTTTTCTGTGGTTTTTCTAACTTTCTTATGCATCTTAGTAGTTTCTTATTTTTTCAATATCTGTACCTGTGTTCCTACATCCCCTATGTTGGGGCGAAGGGCCTCCAAGTGGAGGTTTCTGTTACCTATGTGAATTTTGTTAAACGCTTATTTTCCGAGAGAGGGCAGAATGACAGGTGGTAAGCCCATCGCCTCTCAACCCTCCTCCGGAAATTAAGGTATTACTTACGTGAAAGACCCGAGTAATTTTGTCTAGAGGCTCTAATTTAGGCTTGGAGTTCTTTTACATGTTTTTTTTTTTTTTTTTTTTTTTTTTTTTTAAATTTGTTTATTAACTGCATGTCCCATTACAATGAGAGTAATACTACATGCACTAATTACTAATATTACATTTTAATGCATATAATATACTGTCTTTTATCTTCCTTATTCTATGGCTGGTTACTGTGGAACTTATTCATTACCTTATTAAAACTAAATTTTCATACTATTCTTTACAATATTATTTAACATGTAGGTATACTCTATTTATATAATATTAGTTAATCTCCTGTATTTCTGATATATTAGTTAACTACTTGTATTACTACTTCATTCTTTTACATCTTATCTAAATCTATCGAATTAATGAATGAGATTAGTTCTTGTGTATAATAGCGCATTAATTTGATTTTGTCAAATGTCCATTTTCCATGTTTACTTATCATATTGTTCTTAAAAATTTGTCTTTCCCTTTCAAGTTTGATACATTTAAATAGTAGGTGATCCACTGTTTGTTCTTCGTTTCCACACGTACACATAGGACTGTTTGTTATATTAAATCGAAAATAGTATGAGTTCATTTTCCCATGGTCTGTTAAGAAGCTAGTTATTTTTCCACTTAGCGGTACGTTTATTTTTAACCTGTCTTTTATACTGGGGAGAAACGTCTTTGTCACTGTACCGTTTTTTGTACTGTTCCATTCTTCTTCCCATTTATTAACACTTATTGTCTGTAGTTCGTTTAGCACTGAACTTAGTGGTTTACGATCGTAACTCACTGGTATGTCGTCGTTCCCTGCAGCCTTTCTTTTACATGTTGTAAATCTACGACACGGGCCCCCCAGGACATTTTGCCCAGGATTTATAGTGGGGCAGAATGGACTCCCTAGTTTCGAAAATTCACTGGAGGCGCTCCAGAGCAGATAGAGGGGTGGGACAGGTGCCATTAGGTTGGACTGACAATGCAGTTTCCAGTAGTCACCATGCAGTGCACAGGTGAGCAACGGGGCTTTGTTGTGGAGACCTTTTTTTAAAAACGAGGAAAGTGTAGTGGCGCATTTTCACATTAGCGGTGCAATAGATAAGCAAAATTCTCGTTACTGGGCAACTGAATACCCTCGTGAATTTCACCAAAGACCACTTCACGACCTTAAAGTGACAGTTTGATGTGCTATGTCCTTGATAGGCATAATTGGACCTTATTTTTTTGAAGAAGATGACTCAACTGTGACTGTGAATTTAGCGCGCTACTGTGACATGTTAGAGAACGTTTAACGCCCCAAAGTGGAATAGTTTGGCAGGGAATATGACTTAGAAGACTTTTGGTTTCAACAGGATCGAGCCACGGCCCATATTGCCCGTCATTCGCTCGAAGTTTTGCAATAAATGTTTCCCGGCCGCCTGATCTCCCTTATGAGGGGATGTTCCATGGCCCCCTTGCACCCCGGATTTGAGCCCCTGTGATTTTTTCCTATGGGGCTACCTGAAAACTGCAGTTTATAAAGTTCGACCTCGAACCCCGGAAGCTCTGAAAGAGGCAATTGAGGATGTAATCACCGGAATTCTACAAGATATTCTGGCAAAAGTGGGCGAAAAATTTGTTTTTAAAAAAGGTCTCCACAACAAAGCCCCATTGCTCACCTATCCACCGCATGGTGACTACTGAAAACTGCATTGTCAGTCCAACCTAATGGCACCTGTCCCACCCCTCTATCTGCTCTGGAGCGTCTCCAGTGAATTTTCGAAACTAGGGAGTCCATTCTGCCCCACCTTGTATATACGCGTATATATTATTTCTGGCGAGACACTTTTCTTGGCCCACATAACTGGCATCGTTTGGCAACCCCAAACATGTTGGAGGTTTTTATCTTCGGACTAATGATTGGTCGCCTTGGCACTACGATAAAGAAACTTCAATAGAATTCTGAAAATCATTTTAAAAAAAGTAAACATATATATTATGAAGTGGGTCTTCTTGTTTAGAGGGAATCCCCCCAAATCGTGAAAACCCATTCACTTGGAAAATATTTTGAATAATGTTGATTTTATTTTGGATTTAAGTATAATTACCTTAATTTAATTTATATAGTACTTGCTTCCTCGTTTGGTTTAATGTTTTTGACATATCATTCAATGCGGTTTTTGTTTTATTTTCTTAATGTTTTCAACATTTCATTCACTGCAGTTTTTGTTTTATTTTCTATAATGTTTTCAACACTTCATTGAATGCAGTTTTTGTTTTATTTTGTTTAATTGTTTATTTTATTTGTTTGTTTGTATTTAATGTATTTTTTTTCCTTTTCATGGATTTTGATGTGCTTTTCTTTTGAGTCCTGGTTTTGATCTTTGTTTAGTTAATATGGTGTTCTTTGTTTATTGCAATCTGTGGTGACAGAAAGACTAAATAATTAAGTAACTATCCTACTTAACTGTTTTGTTGTGATCGTTTTAGGAAAAGCTATCTTAGGTAATACTAAACTCTTTGATAATCACGTAATAATAAAGGAAAATGAAAAGGAATGAAAGAAGAAAATAAACAATTGTACTAGATTAAAAATCTATTGTACCTAGGTATTCACCACCGCCGCCACTTTACAGTGTAATGGAATACAGAAACAGTAAATTACAATTAAAAAGTTGGAAACTGCAGAAAATTAGCTAAACCCAAAGTGTAATCGTTAATTTAAAAAATCGTTCGTTTTCTGCCCTTGGTTTTCCCTCACTGAAACATTATTATTTGTTGGTACACCTGATGTTTTTTGGAATTCAACCGATTCACTGTAACAATATTCATTTGAATAAAATATATTGATGCATATTCATTCATTGAATACAAGAACTGTATTACAGTACATGGCAACGAACAATCAGGAACTGTTCTATACCTTGAAATGACATAAAGTTTGGGAATGTAATGTAAAGAATCAACTCGCAGAAGGATAAGAAGCTCTAAGATAGCATTACAAAAACATTTCAGAAAACAAGGTTCCTCTATCACATTTCAAACTTTGTCTTTGCAAGTGAGATATTCAGATGTAATGTCCACTCTAATTCGCAGCCAAGTGGATTCCTTTACTTGGAACTCATTGTAATACAGTGCCCAATCACCAGGGACCAAGATGCAAATATCCTGTGTTCACACCGTGCTTGCTGATGAACTAGGGATGGTTATTATTGATTGCACCACTACTTATCACATTTCACGACTGGCTGCATCTTCAACGGGTAATGAAAAACATCGTACCCTCATTTGTTCGTACTCAGTGTTACCTTGAAGTCATGGTCTGAGGTAAACACTCTGGCAGGATAATGTAGTTTGTCAGATGAATGAATTGGGTACATACAAACATGATTCATATTGGAATTGAGTCCAATGTTTACTTTCAATAGTAATACTAATATCAGTAGTAATAATAATAGTAATAATAATAATAATAATAATAATAATAATAATAATAATAATAATGAGTAGGGACCGGATTTTTAGGTTTTTAAAAACACTGTTTTAGGTTTTCCATTAGGTGAAATAGTTTTTTTTTTGGGTTTTTTGTCCAAAATATCATTTTCGGATTAGAATAATTGGTTAAATGAATTTGATTGTACTTCATAGGATTGAGTACATAATACTTGTAAAGTTTAACTTAACAAAATTGACTTAAATTTGTGTAAACTTGCTTTAAGACATTATACAATTGAAGAAAGAAAGCATTAGCAATCAAAAGAAGCAGTGAAAATAAGATTGCCTCACATTTCCTGGTTACAGTATATCACTAAATATCTTTCAAGATTCTTAACTGTGAAGTTCTTCCGGTTATCTCTTAGTTAATAGTTAATACTGTATCTAGACCAGGGCCGGATTTAAGATCATGCCGCCTATAGGCTAGAGTCCATTTGCCACCCCCTCTATAGTTCATATTTGCTTAATACATTTGTTTTATACAAGAAATGGATAGAGTTCATTGGTGTTTTCATCTTTTTTAAACATACAGTTCATTTAGTTTAGATAAAACTACAATTTTAATGGTTTACATAATAAATTATATAATCAAATTAGTTATCTACTTCTTTTGTTTACCCATTTTTTTAAGATTCGTTAAAAAATTCAATGGGTTTCGAATTTGATTAATTTTTTCTTGGAGATCAGTGACCACTATTTTAAACATATTTATATATTTTAATGCTGATGACTATCTTTTGCGTAATTGAAGAACTGTGTTCAATTTGAATTAAGTTGTCCTACACGATGAAATGAAATTACACAAAATGTTGTTAATTACTGGTTTATTTGTTGAAAAATATACAAACTTCTCTAAAACAACTCACCCCTCTTAATTTTCATGTTCAAATTTACATAGCTTTCTTATGAGCTTGATTTTAACTTTTGAATAAATTGCCATACTGCCGCCCCTGAAAATTTGCCGCTCTAGGCTGCAGCCTACTTAGCCTATTTAGAAATACGGCCCTGATCTAGACACTACTCTTCTCAGGATTCGAATCCGATGCTTCTAATTTAGTGAGTAAAATACTTTATGGTTGGATGTGGATAATGTGAAACTGATTATTTTCCTTTTTTCGGTTGTTGCGCATGCTAACCGCACAACAGGTCAACTAGGGACGAAAACTTCCCCCTTTTCTAGAAAGGTAAATAATACGTGTTTCTGGCAGGCTTGACAAAATATTACTTTGCCATCTGTAGTGAAATTCAGATCGTCGCCATCCACTGCCGTAATAAACTCGATTTCAATTGTTTCGAATAATTAACACGTCTTCTTAAAACTCACAGTGTGGCCGCTCAGTATGAATAACAGGGAAGTATTAAAGGCAAACAAAAACAAGCGCTTTAAAACACAGAAATCTATATCCTTGTTCATACACGGCAACAATGGTTGTTCGTACGAATATTTTAAAAGGAATACGGCGGTACTCTTTTCCTCTCTTGATACTGTCCATCCTAGACGTCAATGGGTTGAATGAGCCGCTGGTGGTATTAATTTCTACCCGACAAAAATTATTTTCTTCCCGCAAAATATCGATTTCTCAACTGACAAACTAAAAAGACAAAGAAGGAGACTAAATTAGATATTTTAGGTTATATATCCCGTTTAGGTATATTTAGGTTTTTTACCCCATTTAGGTATTTTTAGGTGCCACAGAATTAATGTGGGTGAATCCTATGGACATGATTCGAAAAAGTGTATGAGCACTTTTTGTTTTGGAAGTAAGGAAAAAATAGGTAAAAACCTAAGAATCCGGTCCCTAATAATGAGTAAATATTATCAAAAAATCTCTTTAGGACAACGGGAGCCTTTAGCCATGTAAAACTAGCTCAATTTTATTGTGCTCGACAGAGAACTGAATTTTTAACCTACTTAGATTGTTTGTTTAGCTTGATATATACTACTACAAGCACTACTAAGTTATGTTTTGTTTAGTGAATAATGTCACTAGAGTTCCGGAATTTGTCTTGAGAAAATCCGGTCCTCGGTTTTTTCCCTTCGTTTTTCATTTTTTTTTTCCATTTCATTTTTAGTACATACATAATCAAAGATACAAGAAAGATTAACCGAACGAGCAGGTGCTCGTATTAGGGTTCAGCTCAGTTATTTATATTAAAAATCAATACACAATTAAATACAAATATATATATATATATATAAATATAACTCTAACTCTAATTTAAATTCCGTACTTAGAAAAAATTAAGAAAGAACAGAAAAATACAAAATAGGAAGAACAACATTGAAATACTGTGCTATATATAGTTATAGTTATTGTTACTATTTAGCGAATACTCACAGAGTTAAGCGTGTAAAGAATAATAAAAAGATTCCACGGAAATTAATAAAACTACACTATTTCTGTCATTCTGGTGTCATTGTAAGGGAGATAGCCTATGATGACAATCGATGATAATATATCGATCATCACACCACCGTCAGTAGTCGCGCTTGGTGTGACTTCTCATCAGCTGTGAGCTATTGCATATTTTTAGATTAAATTGTTGAAATAATATCGTGTAAAATTAATATTGTATTTAGTACTAACTTATAAGAAAAAAAAGTTTTAATTCTACATTATTTTATGTCTCCTTTTGCCAATAATCAGCTAATATATGGCAATCGTTGTGTTCAGCCATGTATTATTTTCTATCAAAGAAGCTACAGATATGAAGATGTTTCGGTTTGTTAGTAATTGTGAATTAACTTCTAAAACAAATGAAGGAAGGTGCAATAATATCAAAGTGATAAAAATAAAACTATAAAATTATGACCGTAGACACTAATGTGGTACAGGACTGAGAGAGATCAATAGTTTCTAATACACTGTACTTTAGATATATCATTTCACCATAATCTCTTTCTCTCGACTTTCATCCATTCGAACTCAATTGTACCCACGAAGGTCTTCGACGACGTTTCTATTTGAGGCCCACTTGTCTTGGTAGCCTATATGGAGAGTTGAAAAACTAGGTTCTGAAACTTCTAGGAGTTGTAGCAGAAACCAAATAAAATGCTTATGCTTATATAAGCATTAAGATTCAACGATAAGCGACTGTCTTGATCAGGAAGATGACCAATATTTTCATCTGCGGTCTGGTGCTATTTGTCGGGATAGTGTGCTCTGATATGACAAGTTTCCTTCCCCATAGTCCTGTACCATCTACCTCTTTTGTAATTAATTATACTCTAAGTGAAACTTCAAGATCATTGTTACGTAATGAAATTTCAGCTCTGTTTATTTTGTTTATTTATTCTGGCAGAGCTAAGGCCATTTGGCCTTCTCTTCCGCTCTACCAGTAAAAAAAAAACTACATTACAATTACATAACACAAATACATAATATTACAGATAATTAATTAATACTTAATACTTAAATACCAAGCACTAAACATTGTTATAATTTATAAACTAGAGTGCTATAAAACATTAAATTACAAAAGAAAATTACAAAATTAAATTACAAAATATAAAAATACTAAAGAAAATAATTAGGATTATAGCCTAAGATGTTTAAAATTATACTAACGAATAATAAAGAGAAAAACGTATAGTTACAAGAAGTTAAGCTACGAGTTACAAGTATCAAAAAGAGCTCCAATTAAGATTTCTAGTTACTACGATGAAAAACAAAACTAAATTACATGGTTTAGAATTAATATGTTGACTTCTGTCTGAAATTTACCAAGAGTTCGACAGCCTCTGACCGTGACAGCTCTCTATTTGCTTTCGGGAAATCAAGAAAAGATTCAGGCAGATTAGATCTCCCGAATTCTTTACGAGTCCCAGTCTGTTACTATTTTATTGGAGTAACTCGGTTGAAAGTCTTCCTTTTGATTTTTGTGAAGTAGATCTTTTGTGTTTATAATATATTTATGTATTTATTTCGTTCAGCATTTTCTGGAATAACAGATGCGACAGGATCAATCATGTGTTTGAAACAATTGTATTTAACTTCTTCCTAACAAGAATTAGGCCTATCGACTTGCTCTAGATCCATGTCCATCTTTTTACTGGTTGCCCTGTATCTATTTTGCCCGGTGGTTATTACATGCGCAAATTGCATCCCTTTTTTTTTTTAATGAAAAGCACGCAAGATCTTAATCCATAAACAGATCATTAGCGCACTTAAAATTACATGAATAGCGCGCTTGGATTCTCCTTTCTTTTTAAAATTATACAAGATGATGATGCTACTTTTTCTGGGAGGGGCCCTCCACTGCCCCCTTAGCCCTCAACCATAGGTCATACTCCGGTTCCAACAACTTTTCGGCGCTTGTGTTCTATTGCTCTGTTTTTCGCTCTTATACACTTTAAGATTGAGGGTAATGTGATTAGAGCCAGCTGTTTGATTCACCACTAATAGAACTGTGTAACTCTGTGTTTTGTCATCTGTCTGTCGGGGGTCGTCTCTCCGACAGACAAAACACAAACAAATTTACACAGTTCTATTAGTGCTGAATCAAACAGCTGGCTCTAATCACATTACCCACAAGCTTAAAGTACACAAGAGCGAAAAATAGAGCAACTTATAGTATTGTTTCTTCCTGCAATTGGTGGAACACTTATGAGGGGAATGGCATTCAGAAGTGGGAATTAAATTCAGGGAGACACGCCATCTCCCCTTCCCGCCAGTCATGACAGCCGTAGCCGTGTACATTAGTTAGCGCGATGTGACTCTTTTGCAGACTGACGTACAAATTAAACATCACCCCTTTAATTAACATTATTTCGATAGTGGACTCTCCGAGACTACTGCGCTTCTTTCTGAGCAGTGTCAGGAAGAAAAAACTGTTTATGGATGTAGGCTTCTGTGCACACAAGATATCAATGATAAAACCTACTATCTCTCAACTTTTCTTTTTTCTATAGTACCGTATTTTACCTTGAGAACAGAGCCTTAAAAGTAGGGTGCGTCTAATGGTCCAAAGTATATATATAAAAAAATTTAAATTATGGTAAATATTGCCGGAATACCATAGTTACACACAAGGTGTTGTAAACGATAAGATAGTTACAATTTTAGCACAATCTATACATCAGCGCTCTTGTGACAGTCATTAAATGAGGGTAGCTGGAAGCCAGGTATACAATGCGAAAATAAAGGAATGTTGAATTCTTTTATACAAAAGAATAATCTTCGTCGGATGGTTTAAATTAATGCAATGGCCTCTAAACAGCCTTATCCCGTTACACTTACCTTATGCTGAATTGAGAGTTAGAGGGTGTAAAAGTATTTTCAGTATTTCGTGAGAGATAAGTTCAGTTGTTAAAATTTACGAGATGCCACCTGCACAGAAGAGATTTTCGTTCAATGCAGATTTTAAGTTAGAAGTGATTTACACAGATTCCATTGTACAGGGTTATAATTTGTTTATGTAATGAAGTATATTATTCCCTTTTATAAAGTTTCGTTTAGAATCACACTAAATTTCTTTTTCTTTGAATTTCCATCCTAAAATTAAGGTGCGTCTTATGGTCCGTAAAATACGGTATTTTTGACAGCATAAGAAAAGGTTGCAGTAGTTCTTTCTGCCATCACGAATTTTTAGGTATAACTAGGTATTGACCATTTCGATGTATTATCTTGACACTTTTAGTTGTCAGCTTAAGTATCGATACATCATATTGCATTGTTCGAGTTTAGTTACGCGTCTCTTAACTACGTCACTATAATACTGAAATACTCATTTAGAAATGTTTACCCTTTGTATTATGCATAGTGCTTAAATTACGTGTAGTATAACCTTGACTTTACTACTTGAAATATCATGTTCTCTAGTAAGGTATGGATATTATAACAAAGGATTTTATGGCTTTGAGCACACTATCTTTAAACTCAGCATGTTTACATTCATATAATGCAGAGGAATGTGAAGTGGTTAGTGTTTTGTGAGGAGAAATGAAGAGTCGCTTGAAAAGGAATGTGTGGGCTGGTGCTTTATATAGCGAATTTACTTAGATGATGACAAGAAGCGAAGTGGTATGAGAGGCTTGCCTCTACTTGTATTGCTGCCTGTGGCTACAATTTCGTGAAGCATCCGATGTCAAGTGACTGGAATGCCTGTGATGTCATGCGACCTACACACGACAGACATGCAACTTTTCCCTCTGTACTCCTCCTGCTCCATCAGGCTTCATTCTAGTCGAGACTTTGCAAGTCCACACTTCATCGGCTTGTCTATCACAAGAGTGTGCAGTATTTCTCATTAGCCCACTTCAGGTACTTGGAATAATACTTCTTTTAAGACCCTTTAGATAGTGGCAGACGCAGAGGGGGATCAAGGTGATATATCCTCCCTCCCGAAAGTTGAAAAATAAAGAATAGGCTACAAATGCGAAACAGAACGGCAAATTTTAGGCACCTTTTTATATCTGTGTCCGGAAATATTTAAATTGATAATTTTTATTGCTAACAACAGAAAATATTAGTCCTTAGTCAACTGTGTCCAGATCGAATTTTTATAGTCAGTCGTTCGTAGATCTGTCCTAGTATTATAAATCATGCAACCTTCGTCTCGGTTCCTCTAATGGTCATTTACCTTCTGGTCTTCCCATTAACATTTTGTTAAATGCTCCTCTCCACTCCCATTCGAGCAACATATTCAACCCGTACTGATCACCTGCATTTAATTAATCTCGCGGTATTAGAAGAACGATAGAGACTGTAAAGTTTATCGTTGTAGAGCTTTCTCCATTCCTTGATACCCTATTCTTTTTGGTCCAAATATTTTCCTTAAAACTTTATTTTCAAATACTTTCAACTAATCACCAAAGACCAGGCGGGCCACAACTTAACCACAAGAGATACTAAACGCAGCCACAGACTTTTATAGGTCACTCTACGAGAGCTCCATAGAAAAATCCACAAAAGACATACGATGCAATCAAATAACTAAACACTACAACGATACCAACATCCCCAAAATATTAGGCAGTGAGATCAGAACTGCAATCAATGAACTGAAGAACGGCAAATCGCCAGGCGAAGACGAGATTCAAAACGAACTACTTAAAATAGGAGCAAACCAACTGATCCCACAGTCTTCAACAAAATACTAGAAACTGAAGAGATACTAGAACAATGGAAAACCAACACTATCATACTATTACATAAGAAAGGTACGAAAGATGGCATAAATAACTACCGACCCATAAGCCTGATGTCTAATATCTACAAGGTATTCACCAAAATGCTGACGAAGAGGCTAACAAGAATCCTGGACGAGAATCAGCCACCCGAACAGGCAGGTTTCCGCAATAAATACTGCACGGCGGACCACATACAGATGATAACCCAAATAGTTGAGAAATGCAATGAATTCAACATGACAGTGTACCTTGAATTTGTGGACTATAGCAAAGCCTTTGACTCCGTAGAACATATTAGCATACTCAAAGCACTTTACTCACAAGGGATAGAAGCAAAATATATACGGATCTTACACAATATATACAATCAAAGAATGGCTAAAGGGAAGATAGAAGAGGAAGGCTAAACATTTAAACTAGAAAAGGGAGTAAGACAAGGGGACCCAATATCCCCCAAGCTTTTTAAAAGTGTCTTAGGGCCAGTTGTATAAAACTCACAAACTGATGGTTATTTTTAACTGAAAGTTTGAAAATAACTAGCTACTTATGTTGTATAAAAATAACCGTAGATTGTGTAACTCACAGTTTTAAATAACTGGAGAAAATAATAAAACATCTGGCAACAGTGCAAAAGTTGAGGGAAATTTGCAGGGAGTATTATGTTTATATCTTTGGTCTTTGGTTTTCAGTTGTTCAATTTATGACAAAGCACCATGTTACACATATGTCTTTGGTATTTATTTCAATTGCTTAATAAAGATGAGTTTTTTTAATTATTTTTTTAAAATCATTTCATTGAGGCCATGTATATTTTTGCTTCAAACTGCTTTAACCTGTCTATAGAGGTGTTTAGGTGTGTAAACGCAACCTACAGTACCTATAATTCCTGGAAGGTTACGAATATTGTAGATATCTAATATTGTTTTCTTAAGACACTGTCCTTAGTTGGAATTCAAATAAACCGAGACCTTAAAGTATAATTTTCTCTTGTCAATTTATGAATGGTTCTAATGGCTGTTCTTTGTCCTCAGTAACTATTTGTAAGCTTCCAATCACAATAATTCGCAAAGGACCTCAGGGCTCACCCTGAATATCATAAACATATCATGAATTTGCTCTGTGCTTGATTGTAATGGGAGGGAGACATAACCTCTATATAGTTGTTCTGCCCAAATTTTGGTAGCATGTCATGCAGTAGGCTACTAATAAAAGATTATGACATTCAAGAGATGCATGATGGGTTTTCATTGCATCACCAGATAGGGTATCAGAATAATCAGAAATCTAGAAATAAATGTTGCTATTTTGTAATGTGGGGCTACCATAACCAACAACAAAGCCAAGGTACCGGTGTCTGTATTTTTAATGTCATTAGACAAAATGAAAGCAAACTGAATCTAAATTATATGAAAATAATAATAACTCACACTGTACTTATAAAATGGATTTCTAGTGTCTTTTTCATTGTTTGAAATGTATTTAAAATTTCCAAATCATCAGTTAATGTTTTAACTTGCAAAAATTCACCAGTTATATTAAAATGTTGGTTAGAATGAGATAAACCTGGATTAATGTTTATACAACAAAAAAAGGTAGTTAAATGTAACTGAAAGCTAATTTTGCATGATAACTACAGTTTACATGTTTATGCAACTGGCCCTTAGAGGATGTTTTCATAAATATCAGATGAAACGCGAGGCATGGTATAAACCTGGGCGGAAAAAGACTGACTAACCTGCGATTCGCAGACGATGCAGTTATATTCGGGAAATCACCAAAAGAATATTGCAATCAATGCTTCAGGAACTAAACGCAAGAAGTAAATCAGTGGGCCTCTCCATGAACATGACTAAAACAAATGTGATGACTAATGGCCCCCAAACCCCGATCACAATCGAGGGAAATAATATCCTTTGATAACGGCATGGAGACGGAAGTACACAGACGAATCACACTGGCATGTAGAGCTTTCTGGTCCCTCAAATTTGTGCTTATGAATAAAAAAACTCAACAGAACACTAAGAATAGAAGTTCTACAATCCTGCATCTACCCGGTGATACTCTATGACTGTCAAACATGGGCGCTAACTTCGACACAGAAAAAGTTGCTACAAGTATGCCAAAGGAAAATGTTGAGAAAAGTACTAGGCACAACATTGAGGGACAGCATCCCCAATGTTACACTACTCCAGCCAGCAAACACGAAAGATATCACTCACCTAGCAGAAAGCACTAAATGGAGATGGGGCGGCCATGTTTCATGGTTGGTGGACGATAGATGGACCTACAGGAGTACCATATGGGACCCCAGACAAGGAAGAAGGCTGCGCGGCAGACCAAAAACGAGATGGGAGGACCTCTTCAAGGATCAAGAGGGCCAAAAATGGACCAGGGTAGCCAAAAGATGAAATAAGTGGAAAGAACTGGGGAAAACCCTGAACAATACGCAAGACTAAGCGCTCAAGACTAAGTGTTAAAGTTCAAGTGTACATGACGCTCAAAATCACAAACAACTTCATTGGCGCGGAGTAGGAGGCCTTTGCCCTACATGGGACACGATAGGCTTATTATTTTATTTATTTATTCTACTTGTGTTCCTCCTGCAATATGGCCACGTTTCACATTCATACAAATCTACAGGAAAGGAGTGTTCCCCTTCTCCCAGTGATCTTGCTGTCATCACATTGACATCATTGTTTGAGTCAAATTTGTCCTTGAGGCTTGTTTCCAAACGACTAGGACTTTAGTAACAGCTGTTCGCCAAGGTCAGTGAATTGTTTGTTTCATGAATTTCGGATATTAGATATTTAATGATGTAGAACAACTGCAACTTGCCTGTAATGGTAATTAAGGAACTGGTATGAAAATTATGAAACGAGCGAAGCGTGTTTCATATACATTCTCGTGTATAAATGCCATTGTGATATTGCACTGTGTGTACAAAGCCCCTTTGGTATAAAACTGTAAATATGACGAAAGTGATGATGACTATTTTGGCTATGTGTTGGAGTTATTTTCAAATTATATTTATATTTCCGTATAATTCAAATTACGATTGTGGAGGCTACTTTGACATTTATTTACGAATAGTGTTAATTTTACAGAAATTAATTACTGCACAAGAATAATTATTGCAACACAAAATGTATACGACAGCATACTGTACCTTTATTGTTGTTAAAACAGTTGTTATAAAAAAATCCAAGATTTTAGAGCTAATTTGTTTAATTCTGCTTCTAAAATAATTTAGTTATATGTGATTTTGCAGTAAGTAACTTACACGAAACGATTCTTGACGAAAGATAGAAATTCTGAAAAAAAAACGCAAAGTGTCAATCAAACTTCGATTCATCTCAAATAATTAATCTCCAGCATCAATGACTACTTTTATAGTATTATAACCATCATTTATTACTATTATTATTATTGTTATTATTATTATTATTATTATATTGTTTCACTTTTAAGCCCACTAACTATAAACGAAGTATGAAAATCTAGGAAGCGTCTTAAACCGTTTGTACAACTTTACAAAACGGTTACCGTATATTTCACATTTTAGTGGCTTTCAGGTGGCAGCCTCCGTTTTACAGTTCAAAGTTTTCATGTTAAAGACTTTAATAATAATAACATTAATAATAATAATACAGTATTTATTATTTGTTTTGTTATTGATAAAACGCTTTCAATATATTTCTTTTTACCAGTCAAATGAATTTGATTAATCAAAGATTTGAAGTCGGGCGCTGGATTATATCATACATCATTTTTGGTCTTCAGCAAAATAATCTTCTTCGTACCTGTAAACTACTCCGTATCTGCAATAAGAAAGGAAATGTGCTGTAGGGTAAGATCACGGCTGCTCAAAACATTACAGCTCCATTACAGTCTAACATTGTTGCCGTGATTAATTTAAAGTAGTAGTCTTCAACCCGCGGCCCTTGGCTTAAATTCTGGCGGCCCGCAAACAAATAATAATTTTAACTACAACACCAAGTTGAGAATTTAGTGACAAAGAAACAGTGTCAGGTCTCACTTTAAGTTGAAGAATGTACTGTGATTTGTGTTATTCATTAACGTTGCAAAGTGGAAGACAAAATATAAAGTATACACATGTTTAATGTTAAGTAATCCCAACAGACACTGTAATATAATTGATATATTGATTTTTATGTTACGTAAGTATCATGCTGTTAATAATTAATAAATAAATAATTAAATAAATCTTTGCTAAGTCTTTCACCAAAAAGAACATGCCCCTTTAGTTAAACTAACGTTGAAAACGGCTGATTCCATCACCTGATGTGTTCCACCACGAAACACCATGAACCAGACTCGCTTCAGTGTTTATGTCAACTGTGTGGTCGACCATGTGAACGCTATCATGTGTTAGCATGCAAGAAGAGACAAAAATCTCTAACCCAGTTTTGTACTGGAGAATAACAATGCACATTGTGCGCTCTCCTATTTATTATTAAGACGGCTGATTTAAAGGCAAGGCGGCAAGATGAGGTTTTGATAAAAGCATGCTGTCGATTAAGAGGAATTTGCCTTGAAAATAAATGAGGAAATACCAAGTAAAATAATTTGTCGAATAAATAATTCCTGATTCGAATGGAAACCAGCGCCATTGTACGTAGGGGTGTATGTAATCTGCGCCACGGTTGACACCAAATTTGAAATAGAAAGAAAATAGATATGTAAACTGCGGCACACAGATATGTAAACTGCGCCACGGAAACATGTAGGTCATTTCATGCAAGATATAATTCGATGTTATACCACACTTCTCCCAACATCTTCTTTGTCGTAGATGCACTTCTGCAGTTTCAAACAAGTGCCTACATAAAACTGAGAAATAATGAATAGGGATACCTGTAAGAAAAACAGCTAAAATAAATGACAAGTATTCTCGTCTACTCAAGTGGAGAGAACAATATATAAACAATGAAATATCCCGTTTTGATTTTATTAAGAAGGCGTCATATGAGAACAAAGTGCTCATGTAAAAAAAATTATGGTAGTGTTTTTAATAATTAAGGAATCGCGCACAATGTGCATTATCTTAACCTACGACTTAACCTACCCAGTCCTGAACCCGGGAAAGGGATTTTTCACTACTGAAAAATCCCCGAACCCGGGCCGCCGGAGTGGAAGGCAGGCGCGCTACCGACTCACCCACGGCGACGGACAGTGTTTTTAACAATTTTATAAGTGACGAAGCGTTCATGCAAAAGAAATTAGGGTATTGTTTTTAACATTTTTAAAAATGACAAAGCTACTAAGCCTAACATTTTTAACCACATCCATGCAATTTCATAGCCAGTCCTAAGTCTGGAGAAGTGGAAAGGAAAATGTTAGTGCGTTAGTATGACGGTGACGCCATTTAAATGTCGGTGGCGCAGATTACCTTTTCCCGTACGTAGAAGGTAGCAGAAACAGTTGTAAAAATTACTTAGTTCCGAAGGGTATCAAAAATAGCTCAATTTAATTCGTAAAGGAAGTAAAACGATGCCAGTGGTTAGAAGATTTTACAAATAGTGTTACTGAAGTAGTCCCAGTACAATAGCCTATACTGATGTAAGCAGCAGCGCTCACATTTGTATTTCATTTTTGGCTTTCCATGTAGTACATGACACAATGTATCCAGACTCCTGTTGGCTGGAGTTCATTCACAGGTAAATTTAATTAGGAGCTACAGCGTAATACGATATTTAATTACTCTCAAGACAAGAACACTGTTTCAAATTTCATTAAAAGGTTTCCGATTTAATTAAATCCAAAGACAAACCTTGCCCACATTAATTTTAATTTTAGTTTTATTAACAAATTTATCACTGTCTACTCAAATGACCTTCTTTACTTTTCCTCCAATATTAATTGTAGTTTCTTTCTTCTTTCTTCTTCTTTATGAAGTGTGTAGGATTTATTACCCATTTCTGAATAGATAAATAGATGTTAATAGCTAATGCTTTACTATTGTGGTAAATTTTTTAAACTTTTCACCTCCACTACCAACGTTCGATTTTCTTGCTTTCACAAAATGCCAAAATTTTCTTTGTAAAAAGATAAAGTAAAACTTAAAAAAAAATCTTCACAACTGTTTTTTTTTTTAATTCGGCTCTGAGAACATTACTTGGATTAATCTTTTACCGTGACTTTTTCTGTTATTTTCAAGGTGGATAATATTTTTTATCAATAATAATTAATTAATGGATTATGCTATTCTCTTCGTCTGAGGTTAAGCAGTGCACTGAGAATTTTCAAATTGTCAAAGATAATAATTGATATGTTGCACAAAGTTCCTCACATACGTGTTAAAGATTTGAATTATTTAGAAATTTAGATTTACGAAAGAATACACCATTCAAAAATGTACAACCTCCTTATAATGAGCATATAACGTATTCGGGTTTACCAGTGGGGTTTTGTAATAATTATTTCTTGTGCGTCTTAATCTATTGTTCGACGACGTCTTCTTCACTGATATTCAGTTTAAACGATTAGGCCTATGATACTGGATGCCATAGCGGCGACGGGTTATGGAAAGTAAACAAACCCTACAAGCCCGGCGTTTGCTTTTGCTAATAAAGAAACTACGAAAACCCTAATTCAAATTGGCTGGCCATAAGGTTTCAGATTTGAACCCAGGAATTCTTACCTCGGCCACCTCGCTCGGATTGATTTATTGTCTTCATTACGATTCAAGTATACTGCATTTCACAACAATAAGTACCGGTAAGTGTAATATTTTCTTGATGCTGTCGATAACAAAAGGATATTATTCGTATTGTAACTAATATAACTCTCACATTCTGCATAAGTCATACTTAGTTTTTATCTTTATACTTATTATATTTATAATGACATGTGTATGACAAAAAAATGTTCCTTTTAACTTCATCTACAACTTTACTGTGCTTAGCTTTCATGTATGGCCTGCTTTAACGGAGACAGTCTAGAAAAAGAAATATTGGAACGAGTAAAGTATCCTCTACTGAAGTTCTACATAAAAACCAATAGAGCCATTTTATTAGCCACATAGATGTTTCGAATTTAAGTTTGTACTACAATCATTAGAGCTATTTTTTCAAAAATCGAAATTTTGAAAATAGTGTCAATGAAATGTTCTCTTAACATTTGTTATAGTAACCAATTTGTTTGCGGTTCGATGAAATTAAAAAAAAAAAGTCCTTCATTGAAAAATGAAATTAACTCAACCGTTTAGCCGCTACAGGTATACACGGGCAAATATACAAACGTCATTCCAAATATACCTTTTTCGATTTCTAGGCATTGTGAAACATGTTTTGTAGGTATTATCTCGATTTCGATTTTTTATCACGTTCACAATGCTTTGTCTATACTATGTAGACTATATGTGAGAAAGTAGAATCAGTGGCTTGACAATACAATATAATGATCGATCTTCAGACCAATAGGTCAACGTCGAGTAAAACCATCTCCTTATAAAAGAAAAAAGAGAGAGAACGGCCAAAAATTAATTATTTCTTAGGTGTCTTAAGTTGGTCGCTATATACCTTACTATGTAACGTCAAATCCAGAATGTAGTGCATACTAAATTTCTTGATCCCGAAACCGAATATTGTGGAACAATCTGAAGGGGTCTTAAGAGATTGCCACTTTCATATTCTGCGGATCTATTGAACTAATGAATAATGCCTGTTTGGCCTGACCTAGTAATATGGGCTGCAATAGACGCCTTTATAGGGTAAAACGCGTGATGTGGCCACTTGAAAGTTACTTTTGCCAGTACTGATTTTTACTTCCTTTCTCATATTCTTATATACTTACTGGTTTGTTATTTTTAATTCCTACCTTTTTCTTTCCGCTTGTGCAGACTTTGTTACTAAAAGTGTGACGGATATATTAAATTTTCACTTTTCTGACGATATATGAACATAAGAAGAAGGAATATCAATATAACTAAACGAATGTCTCTAGCATTATTGACAGACGGATCAAATAAGTTCTTCGCAGGTCTGGTGACGTGATAACAGAAAGCTGTAATAGACATTTTATGTAGCAGAGTTAGGGTTCAAGCTGGTTATACATCTAACAGAAACAACATCTAACAGAAAAAAATAGACGTCTGCAGAACAAACACTATAACACTTATTTCATTTTGTCGCAGAATTCAAAGAGCGCATTATTCTGTTCGTATCTTCTTGCTTACAATTCTGGAACATTCAAACTACAGTTGGAGTCGTTCCAACGTCATAAACTTCTGCCTTACTCTCCATACTTGTTAGAACTAGGATCCTCTTATTTCTGATATCATGGAAGTCCAATTGAATTGGTTAAGTTTATTAAGTTATTATTTCGGAAGATTTTATTTTCGAGACTCTTCAGCAACAGTAACCTTCACATCCGTTACTGTTATCATTAATTTCATTTAAACTGTTGTTCATGTGAGTAGAGATGGTAGGCCTATTGTTAGCATCAGTTTATATAGAAGATTTTAATGTTCCAAAATTTTGAATTTAGGTTCTTATAGAAAAAAGAGAAACAATTCTGAATGTAGGCTAAATAGAATTAACGTTTTCTTGTTTAATTGTTTTAAAATGGGGGCTTCTCTTATCTGGTAATACGTATGCTACACTGATAATCTACGTGTTTTAATATGGCTGCAATATATGGCTATATAGCTATTTATTTGCAGCATATTAAAGATTTTGTCTCAGTGTGGTTTTACATAAAATTTTAGGAAAGAAATGAGACTGTAAAATCAAGTAGAGTTGTATGAAACCATCACACGATGCCCCGGAATGTTAATCGATTGTTTGAATGGTACCAGACAGAGTCAATTGCGTCAGTGTGAAGGGCTAAGTCCTGTGAGGATAAGTGGCGGAGAAAAACTGCATCAACGTTGTCGGTTACATTAATTCAAGCTGCGTTTAAATGCTGATTTACTGATTATTATGATGTAACGACGTACTAGTATTATTCTTCATTAATAAAACGATTGAGTACAATAACTCAGGACTTTCAGAAAGTATTTTGGATTATATTTATGTTTAAATTACCGGATTTCAAACTCTAAACTTCCTAAAAGGTGGTATAAATGTGCTTGCATTGATTATAATTATCCATTCCGATTATTTTGATATTTCAGATATTGTTCTCGTTAAACAGTTGGATGGACGTTTCTTTCTTAACGCAAGACTGAATGACAAGTTAAAATGTCATTTTAAGTCATTTATTTCAATGTACAAACCATACTCGATAATGAAACTTCACCCTGAATTAGCCATGTACAAGGATTTCATTTTCAAATCCAGAATTAAAAAATTAATATAAGACACATTAATATTAACCACATTTCACACTTTCCCCTTTGTAATGATTTATATGCTCTTCCTTCCTTTTTCTGAATGGTACTAGTATCACTATATTTTATTGTATTTTTAGTTTAAATTGATTGTATTGTACCTGTATTCATTACATGTTATTTGCATTTTGTATTTGTATTTTTAACTGATGCAATTTAAAAGGAACTGACCCCAAACACGAGCTTTGCTCCTTTGGGGTAACTTATGTAACTCTTTCTGTAATAATTTAAAAGAGTAAATAAAATAAAATTAAAATAAAATAAAATAAATATTTTCTGCAATTGAATTTAACCCTTCTAGAGCTGAATTTGTAGGTGTATAGGTATATAAACAATCATCTAATAAACCAATCATTGTGCCCTAAGTTTGAAAACAATCAGAAAAATTTTCGTGGAATAGCTGGTCTCCATGAATGATAATCATAACACGGGGTTAAAAATTTTAATATTTTTCATAAAACGTTACTGTATTAATCTTACATCTGGATTTCAAGCAATGTTATGATGTGACGAATTTATACGTCAGTAGCAATGACCTTATCCTGAAAATTGTTAAATCCGGCTAGTTTCTAACATTTTATTTTTTTGCAATAGTGTCTCATATATATCCTGCCAAAAACATCTTCCCAATATAACAATGACTTTCAAAATGGCTTTGCTCTAATAATATACAAGTTTTGGCCATCTTAATTGCATGCGCTCTGTATACAAAAGAAATTACCATAATATCAAAGGCAAATATTTACCAAATTTAGAGAAAAACTACTATTTAGTAATATTGGTAATAGTAATATGTCCACCGCTGTGGCGTAGGGGATGCGTTCGCTCCTCTCACATTGATGTTTACTCACTTCCAGATGAGCTAGAAACTTGAAATTTATTATTATTTATTTTTACATACTGTTTTTAATATCGAGGTCGTCTGTTTTGTTTAATGTTATAATCACAACAAGATGTTCTGCATGACTTGAAATATTTTGAAATTAATATGTAATTAGGCCAGTCTTGATAGTGGACGACGTTGGTTGGTTGGTTGGTTGGTTAAGTAGTTGGTTTATGGTGTTCGTGTCTTCTACACCAGTCGCAGTTTTTGAAGCTAGCAGTTAGTAGATCAGTAGACGGCTTCCACGCATTCTGGTTGTCGTGGTACAGTAGGCCTACTATAAGTTCGGTGGGAAACTGCAACATTAATAAAATGAAATTAAAACCAGATCAAAACTTACCGTATTGGTGTTTGTACTACAGCTTCAGCTTCCCCACCATGAACACATCTCAGGAAATCTTTAAGGTCGATCACCTTCGGCGAAACGCTTTTTCGATGCTGATTATTATGTACTGTGTTTGGCCAGTGATCTGCAACATATTATGGTCTGATTTTTTGGTTAATAAAACGCCTTATTTCCGCATTAGCTTCCTTCTATTTCGGTGAAATATATTATTTAATACACTAGGTATTGGAAACGTTAACCCATTTATTAGGCCTACATTAATAATCCTTCTATAATATAGCGTTCAAAAATAGAACCAAATGATAAAAAAACAGTATTAGCAATGAAATTAAATGTTAGTTTCGGTGTTGAAAGATAAAACATCACTTCTGCAGTCGCCTTATGTAGGTTTTTAAAATCAATTTTTTGTTTATTTAAATTTGGTTTTTACAATAGTATTGCAATCTAAATTGTAGGCCATTGTTTGTATAATTTGCAAACAGAAGTATCAACCACATCCCATGAAATTTGGAAACTGTTGAGTACAGTAAACCAATATTTGCTGTAGTCTGTCATAAGTAGACTATATATAAAACTACTCGATAGTAATAGGTACAGGGTATAGCAGGAATATTCTAAGAAAATTAAAAAGAAATATAAAACACGATCACATTTTAAATAATATTTTAATATCCAACAAATTTAGCGATATTTCGTGGATAAAATTTATTGAATAGGGACATTTTAAGTATTATCTAAAGCTTATATAAACATAGGTAAGCAAGGTGTTTTGTAGAATTTTGCGCTTATCGTTGTTACCAAAAAATACAGTCCCTGGCAACGTAATTAAGAATATATATATCAAAACCAGTTACAATATCATTAATCCAGTGGAGAAAGATCACGACACCATACTCTTCAGGATAAGGCCGTAAATTTCTCGTCTGAACAATTCAGATATAAAAGTGGGATACATTGTGGACTCCAGAGCGATGCAACTCACCAGATTACAAGTTTATATGGGGCTTCCCTAATCCAGCGTCTTTTTATCTTCTCCGCCATGGACCCAACTCCGGAATTCTTCAGGATCCATGACCTTCGTGGCGACGCTGTTTCGGTACTGACGGTAGTTTCCCTAGTCCAGCGTCGCTCTCTCTTCCCGGCCATGGACCCATCTCCGGAGGTCTTCAGGGTCCATGACCTTCACGACGACGCTGTTTCGGTACTGACAGATGAAGTCTTCCCCTTCGGCGGATAACTGAAACATATAAGAAATTAATTTAAAACACTTTCACAATTTGAATAGTTCAATGGAGAAAGATCACAAGACCATAGCCTTCAGCTTCAGCATAAGGACATGGATTTCTCGTCTGAACTATTCAGATATAAAAGAGGAACATATTATGGACTCCTAAGCGATGCAACTCACCAGAGCGATGCAACTCACCAGATTACAAGTTTATATGGCGCTTCCCTAATCCAGCGTCTGTTTATCTTCTACGCCATGGACCCAACTCCGGAAATCTTCAGGATCCATGACCTTCGCGGCGACGCTGTTTCGGTACTGACGGTGGTTTCCCTAGTCCAGCGTCGCTCTCTCTTCCCGGCCATGGACCCATCTCCGGAGGACTTCAGGGTCCATGGCCTTCTCAACGACGCTGTTTCGGTACTGAAAGATGAAGCCTTCCTCTTCGGCGTATAACTGCAACATATAAGAAATTAATTTAAAACAAGTTCACCATTTGAATAGTTCACTGGAGAAAGATCACGACACCATAGACTTCAGCTTCAGCATAAGGCCACGAATTTCCCATCTGAACTATTCAGATATAAAAGAGGAACATATTAAGAACTCCTAAGTGATGCAACTCACCAGATTACAAGTTTATATGGGGCTTCCCTAATCCAGCGTCTTTTTAACTTCTCCGCCATGGACCCAACTCCGGAAATATTGAGGGTCCATGACCTTCGTGGCGACGCTGTTTCGGTACTGACGGCGGTTTCCCTAGTCCAGCGTCGCTCTCTCTTCCCGGCCATGGACCCATTTCCGGAAGTCTTCAGGGTCCATGACCTTCACGACGACGCTGTTTCGGTACTGTTGGATGAAGTCTTCCCCTTCGGCGTATAACTGCAACATATAAGAAATTAATTTAAAACAAGTTCACAATTTGAATAGTTCACTGGAGAAAGATCACGACACCATAGCCTTCAGCTTCAGCATAAGGACATGAATTTCTCGTCTGAACTATTCAGATATTAAAGAGGAACATATTATGGACTCCTGAGCGATGCAACTCACCAGTTTAGAAGTTTATATCGGGCTTCCCTAATCCAGCGTCTTTTTAACTTCTTCGCCATGGACCCAACTCCGGAAATCTTCAGGGTCCATGACCTTTGTGGCGACGCTGTTTCGGTACTGACGGTGGTTTCCCTAGTCCAGCGTCACTCTCTCTTCCCGGCCATGGACCCATCTCCGGAGGTCTTCAGGGTCCATGACCTTCACAACGACGCTGTTTCGGTACTGATGGATGAAGTATTCCCCTTCGGCGGATAACTGCAACATATAAGAAATGAATTTAACACTTGTTCACAATCTGAATAATTCACTGAAGAAATATCAAGACATCATACTCTTCAGCATAAGGCCATGAATTTCTCGTCTGTACTATTCAGATTTTTTTTTTTTACAACAATTTCCCTTTATTTTGCCAAAACATCTTAAGGCATACAACTACTCTATTACTTGTTTCAGTTCCCAACAGTATTACAAATTCAAAATTAAGTTTATTACAAATTAAAAAATACAAATTGATACAAAATTATTACAAATACAAATAATATACACACAATTTGTAGAATTTGAAAAGAGTATTATTTGCCCCGCATGAGCATAGCTCGTGTTCGGGGTCAGTTCAGTCATACTAAAATTATATTTTGAAAATTATATTTAAAAAAAACATACATATTATAGTTTTAGGTAAAAAATAAGAATAAAAATAAATAAGATTGCTTATATGAAATAAATGCATGAACAAAGATACGAAAAAATAAATTACAGTAACATAACAGAGTTACAAACAAAATACCCAATGTTAAAAATTAAAAATTTACAGTTGAGAATGATTAACATAAAAAAGTGGTAAAAGTACAATTACAAGTTAGATTTAATCAAATCGAGTACTCTTTTTTTAAACAATTTATTGTTTAGTCGTATCATATTAGGGTTTCTTCTAGTAAAATTGTTGTACAGCCTTGGTCCGAAATTTATACTATGCCTTAGACCTACTTCTGTAGCACACTTTGGTTCGAAAATAGGACAAGAGATATTATACCTCCTTGTATTATAGTAGTGATTTCGTGTTATGAACTTTTCATGATGTTTATGGAAATAATTTAATAAAGTGAAAAGAGGGAAAGAGGAACATATTATGAACTCCTAAGCGATGCAACTCACCAGTTTAGAAGTTTATATGGGGCTTCCCTAATCCAGCGTCTTTTTAACTTCTCCGCCATGGACCCAACTCCGGAAACCTTCAGGGTCCATGACCTTTGTGGCGACGCTGTTTCGGTACTGACGGTGGTTTCCCTAGTCCAGCGTCGCTCTCTCTTCCCGGCCATGGACCCATCTCCGGAGGTCTTCAGGGTCCATGGCCTTCACGACGACGCTGTTTCGGTACTGACGGATGAAGTCTTCCCCTTCGACTTGTAACTACAACATACAAAAATGAAATTAAAACCAGTTCACAAACTGAATAGTTCACTGGAGAAAGGTCACGACTCCAAACTCTTCAGTTTAGGGCAATGATACCCTCATGTGATCTATTCAGTTATAAAAGTAGAACCTAAAAGCCTCTAGAGCGATGAAACTTACTAATATTGATGTTAATACGGAGCTTCCCTACTACAGCGTCGCTTTAACTTTCCGCCATGGACCCATCTCCGGAAATCTTTAGGGTCCATGGCCTTCGCTGCGACGCTTTTTCGGTATTGACATTGATGAAGTCTTCGTTTTCGGCGGATACCTGCAACATAATATGTAAAAGTTGTATTAGAACCAGTTCACATTCTGAATAATTCACTGGAGAAGGATCACGACACCATACTCTTCAGCTTAAGGTCAAGAATATCTCACCAGAACTTTCTAAGCTTGTAATTATAAAAGGAAGTTTTTGTCTTTCTGTCTGTCTGACTGTGCGCGATTTCCAGCGAAACCTACTGCACGTAGATATCTGAAATATTAAACGTAGTTGGATTGAAGTGTGGGCGAATGCACCTCAATGCGGTATTTTTTTTTTTATTTTAGCTTTCGTTCTCAAGTTATGAGTGAAACTCTGGCAGAAAATGTGATTTTTTCGCCAACCAAGTATCAGTGTTCAGTAATACATTTCATTTCTCCAATCAGTTGCAAGTGGCTTTGCCGTTTTTGTCATAATTTGGAAATAAAATAATTGCTTCATTTTGTAGCTCACCCTGTACAATTCGTTAGTTTATAATGCCAAGGCCTGAAGGTTAATGAATATAGGCCTATATGGACAAACATTGATGGATTTGGACGGAACGCATTAAGCAGGGGTTTTCTGGGCCTGAGAACTCGAATCTGAGGTCTTTTTTTCCAGGCGGCGCTTTTTAATCGTGAATTCACACGAAAGCCGGATTTTTAGCTGTTTTTATTATAATTATAAATCGTTTAGTTGTCCGCCGGCGTGGTCTTGTGGTTAGCGTCGCTGACTACAGATCCTTCGCCCCGGGTTCGATTCCCGTAACCTCCTCGGATTTTTCTGATGTAGGGAGGTCTGGTAGGGGTGCACTCAGCCTCGTGATTCAAATTGAGGCGCTACTTGATAGAGAAGTAGCGGCTCCGGTCATGAAAACTACCATTAACGACAGTGGGTGCCGGCATGCTAACCACATGCCCCCATTCCTCTCATCTGCCACGGTAGATAACGCAGCGATCGGGTGGTAGGCCAAGACCATCCCGGGATGTAGCGCCACGGAGTTTAGTTTCGTTTATTAATCGTTTAGTTTACGCCTACGAATGTTTTACGTGTAAGTGTTAATAAATATAATGTTTTAATTACTTTGCTCTTAAATTTTCATTTTCGAATTAAATATCGTGGGCGAAGCCGCGGGCACCTGCTAGTTCAGACATAAAAGAGGAATATTAAAAAAAAAACTCAAGAGCGCTGCAACTCACCAGCATTATAGTTATACGGGGCTTCCCTAATCCAGCGTCCTTCAGCTTCCTCGCCATGGACCCAATTCCGGAATTCTTCAGGGTCCATGACCTGAGACGCTGTTTCGGTATTGATATGGATGAGTTCATCGGCTTCGACCATTATCTGCAACATATATTAAAATCTAAGTTAAAACGAGGTCACAATCCCAACACGGTGAAGAAAGATCGTGAAGACTTGTCAGTATAGAGAAGTTAGAAATTAGGTTTGAACTAAGAAATTTGTTCCATTCAGGAGATTTTAGATTTGTAATATTTACTATTTATAGTAGTTACCCCAGAATTATGGCTTTATATTTAAAAATATTTCATTAAAATACCTTTTATCCTGTGTTTCTATGGTTTTAATAAAAGTCGTGACGTTGCTCAGCAAACAGCTTGTAATTTTTCGTAAAATATTTGTTTATGAATATTTTACATTTAAACTCGTTATTTATACTTGAATGCAACATCTTAGTGCCCCAGATATATAAATAATTTGTGAGATTTTTGTAATCACTTCTAGAAAAATCCTAATTTTTTCGGGTTGTTTTGGATATCCTTTCAGAAGTTCCCTCGAACTTAACGATCTAGTCAGAACTCGACTAGAAAAGTGACCGCCATCCAGTTTCATCGAATGCTGCAAAAATTTAAGGATTTATAGTCCTTTACTAGCTTAAATATTGGAGTAAGATTCTGGACGATTGATGGATTTATTACCAGTCTTTGACTTCAAATTTCCAACCATTAAACTGCGATTAGTAGCCTATGGATAATGCCAAGTACAGACCAGTATTAAAATATATTAAATAATTACCCATACGTAACATAGTAATAATTTTACGTAGGTCGGATTGTGTAAGTTTTTTTTTTTATTTCATCACTGGTATTTCGAGTTTTGAAAATAGAAAACCAGTTAGAGCAACCGTTAGTCAAAATAAACAAGAGAATGAGAGAGAGCATAACATGAGATTATTTTGCGGAGGGAAACCTATAAAGAACATAATTAATACTCTTAAAAAGGATTAAGGGTTACCCTAACTTATGCCTGTAAGCAAGGCACCTTTGCTGTAGTGCAGAGGTTATCCAAATGAAAGTTAATAGATCAACTGAACAAACACATATTCAAAGAACCATTACTTCTTTTCCAATTAACAGAATAAGAGGTAATAGATTACTTTATAAAATGTCATTTTAGCCGATAATCTAATTATCTGTTTTTATCCAATGAACTATTTAGATTCTGATGTGAAATAAAAGTTGAGTATAATATGTTATTAGGTATGACATTCTCTTCATGTAAATTGGTAGTAAAAATGAAGATAAAGTAATTATCACATCGTATCGCATCCGCGAAAGATACACATCTGAAATAAAAAGCACTGACATATCACATTTCACATTCAGATACACTATAAGAGGCTGTATTGCAAGAAGTGCGTATTCAGGTTTTAACCTAATGCAAATCTTTATTGTTCACCAGGCAAGACAGATTTTACAAACAGTGGGTGGCTTATAACTACTCTTCAGAGAATTTTTTCCCAAAAATAAAGTCTGAAACAAAAGTTTTAGCCCTTAACATAAACACCCCACGTGAAAGATTAAAAAAAAAATCATTAGAGACGTTTTCGATAAAATCGCGAGAAACTAAATTTTCATCATGTAAAGTCCTCTTAAAAATTGGAAGAAAACCGTCGCCATCTTCGTGTCACATCGTCAAAACGTACCTAACCCAAATACGAAATATTCTTATCACAAGATTTTCCATTGTGGAACTAGGCTGTTTACACACACATACACACACACACACACACACACACATAGGCATATTTGTAGAAATAGTCTTTTTGCATTCAGGGGAACTCAAAATGTGCATTATGTTAAAAACTCAACTTCGAATTAAAAAGTAGCAAATTATCACTATACTACAAAGCCGCGTCGCTAACTCACTCATTGACATAATTGTTTGCCCACTTCCAGATGAGCCAGAAACTTGAAATTTGGCATATTTATAGCTTATAGCTTGTAACTGACGGATATATTCCGAAAAGCTCCAATTTTTTATTCCCGAAAAAACTCAATGTGGGACGCAATTTATGGTCTGTGCAGACCTTCTTTGGAAGCTTATAAAAAGATGCGGTAAGTTGTTCCAAAAAACAGATTGCACCAGCAGTAACGGACTTTAAAAGATCTACAAGTCTGGTCCTATGAAATTTTGTCGTATCTCCATCGGTTATACCTTAGATAGAGTTAGATATTTTATTATAAGTAATTGTTTAATATTTTGTTAACATTATGTATTTTTGGGGCACACTTGTAGGACAGCTAGAATCGTAAAATTTTGCGGGAGTATTGGCACATAAAACCGCCATAAGCGTGAAAAATTTGGTGTTTCTAGCTGCCCCTTACGTATGGAAAAACTTGCTGGATAACCGTGACGTGATTCACATCTACGACAGTCAAATCATCCACTCATTCGCATTGATATTTACTCACTGCCTGATGAGCTAAAATCTTTAAAATTGGCAAACTTATAGATTTTGGCCTATAACCGATGGTAAAATTCCAAATAGTTCAAATTTTTAACTTTTCCCTTCCAAAACAAGCTTTGATTTTTTTTTTTTAATTTTTTGATTGCGTATTTGTACGGCTCAGATGTTCTGGCAAAAAAAAAAAAAACACCTATTGTTGACGTGAGGATTTGTTGTAAAGTCGTTCTGTTAATATTCTAGTTACCCAACATATTACTTCACATAACTTATTCTTATCGAACTTTCTCAAGAAACCGTGATCTAAGACTCAATAGTTTCTGAAATATGGCCTGTACTTTGTTATATCAGTTAACCTGATTTGATTATTTATGCACTTGAACAGCATTAATTCAGGTTTTACTGGTGTTGGGTTATTTATTTTACACATTTTAGTGAGAGCTATGTTTATTCTAATCTTCTAAATCCGCCTTGGTGTTGAATATAATACTACAATAGACAAGTAGGCCTACTAGAATATTTTAATAGCCTATCCATACATGACATACAAATCGGAATTCTTGACGTGTTATTTAATATATTAGGCCTACTACTTCCGAACCTATGCGATTAGTTACACATAAATATCAGGTTATAAAAATAAAATAAAAATACATTTTATTGATATGAGAAGGACCTGCGTAAAGACTTAAAGTAGAAGTTTATTATTTTTCTTTGTGTTTGTGCAGGATGTTGGACGATTTTTGTTCTGAGAGCGAGGGCTCCCCATACACTTATACGCAGTCCCCAATGGTTTAGGAGAGATCCGAGAATGAAATAAAACAAAATCCCAATTCAATAATCCAATGCAGAGGGATTTGAAATCAGCTCAACCTCTTTCCCTGTCCACATAAAGACACACGGCTTGGAACACGGATTTGTGTCTTGGAGATGAGCTGGACATAACTTACGCTGCAAAACATATTCTCGAAACACATCCATGCCCTCCTTTAAAAGTGTAGGAGAAAACATTTATACATACAGATTAGGCTATATAACACTTAAGAAGAGAGCAGCATAGTGTATTTTCTCCAAGAATACATGTATCTACAGACACGCATAGAGATATGTTTAGTATTTTAACAAGAACTGACAAGTATTTTTTAATATTCTACTAGTCTAATTTTCATGTGTATTTTAATTTTCAAGTCATATTTTAGCTACTGTGTTAATGTCAACTTTGTAAGATTTTTATTATTTATCGTTGCAAACAATATTCAATTGACAATACATTGAGCTCAATGTTATTTTACTTTATTCTTTTATTAAGTGATAGACAAATTAATACACTAAAGATACTTTTTCAATAATACAATAAAAGTTAATTTTTAAAAACGTGCTTTTAATTAACTGGTCTCTTATATCTCCTGTAGGCTTCAGCTGTTGTCTTCAAATATACTAGTGGTATGTAGGCAGACTTTGTCTAAACATCTGATCTATAACTATACCACCTGAAAATATGAAGATAATCAACTATATATATATAGTTTTTTCTTCCCTTGCTTCGAAGTCATTTACAGTCAGGATCTTACGACCAGTGAAGCCATGTAATTGTTTTTACTTACATTTTTTCATACCGTTGTGGATGTCTGAGCTAAGATAACTCTGCTGTCAATTTTCATAACCGAATGGTTTTTACATTTTATGTTTGTGTTCCTGCGGTCAGAGAATTATGTGATGATGAATAGTTGTATACGAGCTTATATGGTACGATCTTAAGAGTTTTCAGATTATTATTTATTCGGAATAGCAACATTAGATGGATTATTCGGTGCCCATGCCGAAAATCATGGCAGAATTCCATAAGAACTTCCCCTCTCCACACTCTTGGACAATTAACTATCTCTTCTCATTGCAGATTGCTTGTTGTGGTTTTGGAATAATTTCTGAGTATCAAAGTGGATTCTGGAAATACTATTTTTGTTTAAGTACTCTATACGGTAAATGTTGTTTATTCAGGAAACACTGAAGAATTTTAATAATCCCTGTCAGAAATTTCATTGATACCAAGTAATATGTCTCACTATGTTCATTTTGCTTATTATAATAAACAGTATCTTATTCTGACAAATGATAGTGATCTGTGGGTTGATGTTCATTAAAGATGAAGACTTCAGACAACTCGTGTTGCTATTCCGAATAAATAACAAATTTTGTAACCTCTTGCCAAATAAACTCATATATACCGGGTGTTCGGAAATTCATATTACAAACTTCTAGGGCTAGTAGAGGGAACTTACTAGACAATATTTCGATTAGGAACCCATGTCCGGAAACGTACTGTTTCCGTGCTACAGCCAATACAATGTGTCGGATTTTCCGCTGTTGTTTTGCAACCGGAGAGGCAGTACATGACGTCAGAAGAGCACCATGTAAAATGAGGCGTGACGTAAGGTACAGAAGTAAATGACGTTTGACTCACTACAGACGAAAGTCAAATTTTTTGGTAACAAAAAACTCATTGATCACAATAACACTTGTTGAGCAGTTTCGTATAGGACACATCCAGTGCAGATTACAGTAACAAATTTGTTTTTTCCACTGTTGACACAAGTGTTATTGTGATCAATGAAAGTTTTTTTTTGTTACTTTGGTATTGTTACCAAAAAATTTTACTTTTGTTTGTAATGAGTCAAACGTCATTTACTTCTTTTCCTTACGTCACACCTCATTTCACATGGTGCTCTTCTGACGTCATGTACTGCCTCTCCGGCTGCAAAACAACAGCGACAAATCCGACACATTGTAACGTATGTAGCACGGAAACGGTACATTTCCGGAAATGGGTTCCTATTCGAAATATTATCTACTAAGTCCCCTCTACTAGCCCTAGAAGTTTGTAATATGAATTTCCAAACACCCGGTATCTAATCAACGTCACCACCAGGACGACGAGATTGGGCGATGTGGTAAACAATTCTGGATAACAATAACGAAGACAGTGACGAAGCAGATGATAGCGAAGAAAATGATGATTAAGAATAACTGCAATAACAGTAACGCTGTAATATTAGAGACCGTATACGAGATCGTACTGTTTGTGCTTGCCAAGAGTTATGGACTCTTACACGCCTCCCGCTCCAGAAGATTGTGGTTACGCTGCCATGGAAGAAACATGATCTCTTATGCTAGGAAATTTAAAAGCAAGAAACATCATAAAATATTCCTGGTAAGTGTATCCACCAGCAGAATGTTGGAGCGCTTCGGGGCGTTTATAAGCGTGTTGATTTTGTATAGCCAACTCAACATTTTCCTCAGTTTTATTTATACCAACGATTAACCATCTTTAAGCAAGAGTGGTGCAAACTTCTTCTTTCGAGATGACCTGCTATGTTATAATTTAGAAACGTTCGAAGTTCCAGTGGCTTTTTGCTTGTTAGCAAAGTTATACTTTCTGCATACGTATGTTGACTATTTTTTCTCGAACAAGATGAATAATTGAAGCGTTTATTTGTATAAGGGTCTAAGTGCCACAACCATGATTGTGTAGAAAACAAGATGTAGAGTCACATAAAGACGTGCTGGAGACAGACCCAGCGCTATAGACCAGGGGAAGACAGAAGGTTGCTCTGTGACGTCACTGCTTTCTGCTCTCACTGCTCGCGTTATATCTCTGCGAGGAGTATGTGAAATGGCGGCATCAGTGAACAGGGGGGGGGGAAGAGAGGGTATTAGTATTGCGGGCAGCGGGAATTTAGGGGGTTAGAACTTACGTAATACGTGTTTCCGAATTAATGAAACATCAATCGATTTTCTTGATAGTTTATCGGTTAATTACAGCACAGTAGTTTAACATATTATAAATAATTCTATTTCACTATTCTGTGAGAACAATTGCCTTTCCTCAAAATCTATGTTCTTTGACAAAAATAGACAATAACATCATTTGAATTAACATAATTCACTACAATAAAAATAATAAAAAATGAACTTAATTAATTACCATACAAGCTCGTCTGCACCTTAGATGATACAAGATTACAGTAACAATTTTCTGACTTACCTGTCTCTTTTTTCTTTAACAAGTTTATCTATGTTGGGACGTAATGTTTGAGCAATATTTAATCGAAGACTACATTTAGGTTGTAATTTGACAGTGTACTTCTTGATTTGAGCTTTGCACATTTCATTAGTGAAAAAAATTGTTCGGCCACATATGTCGATCCAAAATTACATAATATTCGTGCGGCAAGTGCATAAGTCTCGGGAATCTGGTTTCAGAGACATTTCTGTAAAAGTTACCCAAGACCACTTTACGTTCGTATTTGTCCTTTAACAGATCGTCGGATTGTAAGTTTATCAGTTCCAACTGATACCGGCAAGGAACGTCTTTGACATTAACTGAATATGGGGTAGCAAAAAGTTTAAACATTGGAGAAAGGTTTTCCACATCCTGAAACCTCGATTCGAACTGAAGAAGAATGTTTTGCAGAACTAACACATGTTCTGCAGAACTAACACATGTTCTGCAAAGAGAACACTATCAGGATCGCGTACTTGCATTAACTTTGAAAAATGCTCTGCATTCCCAACCCGAAGTTGTTCTACCCACAGAGCTAGAGCTAGCTCTAGCGTACTCTAAACACCCCCACTACCGTGCGCTCTTGCAGACGTCACACACAAGGGATCCGCATGCACTTGCTCCACAAACGTCATCACAAGACGTAGTTGACTTCCCCTGCTATAGACTATGTTGTAATTTATTGCTACTAGTGTGGCTTTCCCTGGATCTTGGACCCTTCTGAAATGTATTGGTCTGGTTACATAGATTAATTTAAAATAGTCAGCTGAAAAATCATGATTTTGGCATTTAGACGCTTATAAAAGTAAACGCTTCAATTATTGTTCTCAATTGTCAGATAGAACGACATGTCTTGTTCTCACAGATATTTAAAAATTCTTTAATTATGTTTTAAAATTAATATTAGTGCAATATGCAGCCATTTCCGAGGATAGTGTTCTACTATCAACAGTAATATCACGAATGTTGATAATTTTACTGGAAATTTAAGCTTAACGAATATTTCTTGTCACGCCTTGTCTTCGGTCTCGAAGAAATTATAACGAAAAATAGCATTCGTTAAAATTACCTGTAAAAAGTGAGTTCAAAGGTGAAATTAAGTTACCCAAGTAAAACTCAACACGAGTGGTACTCGGTTTGATAATTTCACTCGAAGAAATAGAAGTCCTTCTTGAGATTCCCATTCGAATCTACCTGAAAAATTAAAATGCAATTTTTCTGATTTTTCTTTCCCCCCTCTTAAAATCATTTCATTATGTAAAAACGCGTAATATAATACAGTAATTATTTTTATGATATTTTGAATCCTAAACATTTTTTAACAGAACTCTCTCGTTCTATGTAAAGTTTCATTTTTGGGCTGAGCTCCTTATGGTAAAAAATAAAGTGCTAGTACGTTATTGAGATTGTACAAGATATCACCAGGTTTCACTGTCGTTCCCTTCCATTTTGTATAAATTAATAATTATAAATTTCCTATATTTAACCACTACAAATACTATTATTCCTACTACTACTATTATTGTTAACCTATTATTCATGCCGAAATACTTATCCGACGTAACATAAATAAGTATTTCGGCAAAAATATTGGCCCATAACGTAGATATTGGCAGTTATATTTCTGACAAAGCACAATCGTAAGCCAACACAATATTTAGTTTCGCTCAAAACATTACTTACGAAATTCATTTCTCTCCATTCATTCAAAGTCTGCAACTCCTTATCACTCCGAAGGATTTTTAAATAATATTTTATTATTTGTCTTTAGTATTTTTAAATAATATTTTATAATTTGTCTTCAGTATTTTTAAATTCAAGAGATAGATACCTGTCTTTATAAATAGTTCACAAATCAATACATGGATATGTTTCTGTTTTTGGTATGTCCTTTGTCAGTCATTTGTTTTAATCAAATTTTTGCGATCCAGAAAGAGCCTGAATTCCCTTACATACGAAATTACAAAGAAGTTTTTTTATTACTAATCTAAGCACAAATAAAGTGAGATTATTTACCTTTTATAGCCTAAGCTACGATGCAAAATAACATAAAACGCTAGCGTCCGTTTTGTTAACTTCGTATTTGCCTGTTAAGTTCTATACAGCGATCTACATCGTCAATAACTATTATTTGCTATAGAAACCGTTGTTATTTTTAAAGGACAGTAGGCATATACACAGAAAATGACAACTGGAAATTAATTGTTTATCTGCCTTTGGAGATTCAGCGTATTTATATTTCAGCTCAAATACACCAATGAACATGATTATTAATGATAATGATATAGTTTTTTTTTATTATGAAAGAATAGCTTCTTACTTTATCGGGCTATGGAATTCGTTTGGAAATGAAAACTATTTTAGTAACTGCACTTATGTCCTAGATATAGCTTGCATGAAATATTACTGGTTCAGAAACAATCCACTTAAGTTTCCCATAAATGTACGATATTTTGACGTGGCATATATCTTAGATCGAACAGATGGATAGAAGTCATGTTCAATTCAAACTCGTGTAAAAGTACTCCGCAGAGTACATTGTTTTTATGTCTCAACTGCCAACTTTAAGCTATGTAAGTTTTATTTCTAGTACTTTCTCTTGTTAGTTCATTTAAAAATTCTCCCCCCTTCAGGTAGTGTTATTTACGACTTTGCAAGTAATATAAGCTAATTATTACTTCCCTGAAACTTTATGAGTTAATTATGTCAACCTATTATAAGCACTTAAGATTAGCTTCTTTTTGCCTCAGAAGTCGACAGGCACTTTACTACCTTAAAGTGTCGAATATATACAAATCTAGATGATTCAACCTTCTGGAACCCTAGTCCTCCAAGGCCTGCATAGGGAACACTTAATTTTTACTAGTATAATATATAACCACCACATTAATTACTGCATATGTAAATATAACATTACTAAATATAAATGTCTTAGGGCATACATCGTAATTCGGACCGTCAGTTAATAGATACTTGAATAATCTGGATTCTACTGTACACATTCTAATAACGTACACATCATCGATAGTAGGGAACTGCTTAGCAAAATTAGAACACTTCGACCTCTTAGAATATTGCGCCTATTTTTAATCTGTGTGCACAGGTCTTACGGTTTCCTCTGAATATGTTAATGTTAATCGACATCTCAAGATCAGGTCCCTTCTGTTATAGAGGCAGACTTCTGCCTCTCCGATCACATGCAGTTTTCATAGATAAATAAATTATGCCTGTGGAAGACAATTTCGTCCAGTGATGACGTTTGTGGAGGAAGTGCACTGCAAGTCACTGTACAGGTTATAATTATATGTATAATTGTTTTCATTCCTTTGTATCTTCTGTTGAAGTTCATTGAATGCTCTTATTATTGATAGTATTCTTAACAGTTATATTTACTTGTGACTGTCAGTAAGATCTCGTGGTTAATGTCGCTAGCTATGGATCTGCAACCCAGGATTAAGGATCAGGAGCTACTTGATTAAGAAGTAGCGGCTCCGGTCACGGAAACCATCATTAACGGCCACGGACGTCTGCATTTGTCCGCATTCCCTCAATCTTGCCATCTGTTTATGGCAAAAGACGCAGCCGTCGGATGGTAGGCCTAGTCCCTCCAGGAATGTCGCGCCATTAAGTTTCAGTTTAGTAGTATAATTAACTTTGACTTTGTATTTATTGTAGAAATTGCTCTTTACCTAGCACTAGCACTTAGTACTATTACTATGACTCTATTACAACTCCTTCATTCACTGTCATTAGGGAAAATCAAAACTTTAATGCTGTAAACGGTTGTTTTGTACGTAAAATATTCCCGCTTACCTATCTATTTTGTCTACTTTTCGCGAAGAACATTGCAGCATAAACTATAGTAATACTCATAGTGTAAAATAGTGGTAATTTTGCATGAAATTTATAACAGTATTAATGAATAAAGTTTAATGGTGTTCCCGAACTAATTCCCCACTAGAATAAGCTTCGAGCTTATCTATCGATTTAGTAGCAAGCAAAATTATAGTTCTAGAATGACGTTTCTACTCTTGTTTTGAAATAGAGGTTAGGGTCCTCCCACTCTAAATTCAAAGCGATCATAAATTTGCTTTAGATTCATATCCAAAGGATATATCATGCTGGCTATTAATACAATTATAAGGCTACGGATAATTTGTTCTTATTATTGTCGTGCGGACGTTTTCAGATTGTTTTAGCAAAGTAGAAGGTGAGAGCCCGGAGAACAAGCATTGGCAAGATTCCAGGGTGCCGCGAACGGATCCCTGCGGGTCTCGGAGTGAGGGGAACGAAATGCCTGTTTGGATGACCATTGCCCGATGCTTGCATTTCCTCTTTTACCATGTGTACACACACACACACAGTCAACCTCACCCTCACCTTTCCCTTTCCCTCTTTCGCTTTCTATCGCTTTCTATCTCTCTCTCTCTCTCTCTCTCTCTCTCTCTCTCTATTTCTCTCTATTTCTCTCTATCTCTTTCTCTCTCTTTCTCTCTCTGTCTCTCTCTCTGTCTCTCTGTCTCTGTTTCTTTCTCCTTCTCTGTCCCTCTGATGAAGGCAGGAAATGGGCGGGATGGAGAGGAGGTTGGAGATATGTGGAACTTTATAGTAGTACTACCACTACGACTTTGGTTTGACTTTCCTTCAAAGTTTTGCGATGCCGTAAATTTATCCAGACTTTGAAACTAGACCAGCCATCACGAAAACAACGCTGCCGCCATACAAAAAGAAAGGAAATGAGTTATATTTTTGCAAATCTCCTTGAAATATATATGACGTGAAGATAATACTGATTTCGAAGTGAAGTTTTTCTGCTTTTAGAATTGTCAGATTAAGAAGGTAACAACAACTTTGTTACTTTTAATGATAATACCTACTTCTGTCGGCCCAGGTGGAATATTTGTTGATTGCTGGACTTTTGTCCCAAAGTTTGTGGGTTCGCTCCCGACTCAGGTCGATGGTCTTTATGTGTGCGTAAATGCTACAGTCCCGTATCCCTAAAGTGTGGCCGTTCTAGTACCCAGTACCCTGTCTCTCTCTAGCACATTACTCGTATGATCTATGAGAGAGACAGACACAGACATACTGGGTTTTGTTTACTTCAGGTTTCCTTCTTAGCTCGTTTCGGGTATAGATATACAGGCATTTAAATGAACTTCTGTTGTACAATGTCCCGGTTCGGCGACCTTTATATGCGTAAGTAGTAGGCCTAGTAGTACACAACTGTCGTTAAATAACCATAACTAATTAATACATAGCTCGCGGTTGATGGTTGTTAAAAAGTAATCAGATAATTTTTTTGTATTGAAATGTAGAAAAGGAATAGTTTGCTCACATTTTACAGTTTTAATAATAATAATACTGAACCGTCTGTAAAATAAATAAGTAGTGTATTTCAAGTGAACTGAGTGGGAAGTAACATTGCGATTTTTAAATTTATTTATTTATTTATTTTACGACTTAAATAATTTATTATTCCATATAAGTTTTTACACATTTCTTGGAATCATTTTAATGAACCTTAGGTGCTATTTCCCAAAAGAAGATGCAGTTGACCTTATACTTGGCGCCTTTTAATATATATTATACACGAATATAGCGCATCTCTGTTTTGCCATTGTTTGGCCTATAACACTATAGGCCTACTCTATTGCAATATAAGGGTGGGAAATGTGATTTAACAGATTTTAATAAAAGTTAGAAAAACACACGAAGTAGAGTTTTCTATTTTCTAGAATCTGTTATATGGTGCATACTCATGTATTCCATATTATTTTTTCTATGATAGGGAAGAGATAAGTTAAAATACTTATTTGAAAAATAGTTAAATACAAACAGCTGTTCCAGATAGTGGTCAAGATTAGCAATCTTAAAAAGTTAGTCACCATCTTAATCTTGGTGCCGATCGATACATCGATTACTATACCCACGCGCAACTAGTCGCGTCATAGTTAGCTGCTATGATTTAATTCTTAACTGAATATTAATAAATAAAATGAAAGCAAAGACACAATTAACATTGTAGTGGTAAAATTCAACTAGCAAATATGATTTTATTCCTAGTCTGCAATAATAAATACTGTATATATGTATATATATATATATATATGTTTGTGTGTGTGTGTGTGATATGCAAAGAATCAGGTAGCTTAGATTTCCGGCACTGGGGGCAGGAGTTCGAATTTGCACCCAGGGAGCATGATTGGGAAATAAATAAATAAATAAACTCAGTAACAGACCTCGTCTGGCATCGGGTATGAACGTGGGTTCTGCAAACCACCTAGGCCTACTGGAGATGCGCGAGAACAGAAAAACCGCAAGTAATTCTGCACAAGACTCTCGTACGTAATGTATGTAGCGCCTTACTACCATTACGAAAGACCGTATGGTAGAGTATTTACACCCAAGAAAATACTACACTCCACTCAGGTTTGAACTCTTTTCTGTAGGTCTAGTAGCAATCGTGGTAATCTCTCCACCATGAGAAATGTGCAGCGTGAATAGTAATAATATTCTAAGGGTGAATATTTAATATAATTTTATGTTAAAATACTGCACTACATTTATGAAGAGACTTCATTATGGTATGCACAAACGTAAACGTATTAACACTGCGCCATATTAATATGTCATTCTAACACAATTATGAGTTTAAATATTTTATTTTGTGTACTCATATTTTCCAGAGCAGGTCTATATGATACGTATATTTCTCTCTTTGAGCATGTCAGAATTGCTTTACTTTTCTGTCTCTTTATTTAACAAGGGACCTGTGGGATACACGAGCCAAAGAAAACAATTCAGGGTGTGTGAATGCGTGGACCCAAAAGCGGCCATTGTGTAAGCGCTAACAGAATAATATTAAAACGTGTTGTGCGAAACCAAAGACAGCGAGCGGAGAGATCGAGAATATAATCCGAAACGTAAGGATAGCATTTCTGCTAGAGGCTCTTTTTAAATTACTTTTCGTATTTCCTCTCACGTTGTGGTTACAGCAATTAAGTTTGCAGAATTATTAAAACTACATCAAAGCTCTGGTTCTACTGCAGCTTCCTTCTCTTCTTTTGACCTTATTTTGCGAAGTGTTGGGAAGGTTGTACTAACTCCAGCTTTCCCTAGCTGTGATGATTATCTTCATCAAGATGATGATTACATAAAACTTTGAAGACTGTTCCGCCTCCTTGTGGCATTTAATTTGATTTCACAAATTTGGCCATTAACGTGTTTCCTTCTGTTTGAGTAGAATTTTATATTCAACACAATAAGAAAGATGAAAGAATGTCAAGTTACCAAATTACTTACTGAAAAATAAAAAGCGAATTCTCGTGTGTGATGAATCCCGCTGTGACTTCTATTGAACAGGTATGAAAGACATGTACATATATATTCGAACGATGCAAGATGTGATAGTAGTCACTATTCCTGGAAAAGGTGATTTTTACAAGTAAACATACCTTTCCTCTAAATAACTCCAAACCACCGTATATGATAAATGAAACCGCTAGCAAACTACAACTTATATTATTTTTACTTCCATACCATAAGTTACACCTTTCATATCTTATGATTTACATCTCTCTATAAATAACACTCGTAATAGTACCCTATATCCCAGCGCACTTGAAGTAAGAAACTTCTTCATGGAAAGGAGGGCAGAAAGTATGTTATATAAGGGGGAACGTGGGATTAAAAGAGATCTAATTGGGTCAGCCATAGAAACACAGACTTCTAGAGAAGATTACAAGATGATACGAAAAATAAAACTTTCAACACTCTATATCTTATGCGCTCTGCTTTTAAAAAGAAGAAAAAACGCGAAAAATAAGGTATTGGCGTTTAGAATGAATATATCGTGGAATTAAATGGGGAATAAGAATATACGAACAGTATTGATCTTCATTTGAATTTGGCTCGATTATCGTCTACTTTATTCATTCTATTACTCTCATTTGTAATAACTAGGGTTCGGATGTTTATGACATTTCATATTTTTATCCTGACCTCAGTTATCGCCGCAAACACAAACTTAACATGAATTAAACGCTTGTTATCCTAATCGACCCGTTTTTATTTTGCATATAATGTCATATTCTGGTTTTTTGTTTTGTTTTTGTCATGTGGTAGGCATATTTGTAATTTAACGTCATATTTCAGTTATAAATTCGGTAAAGGAGCACAACTGTACACTGTATGAACTGCATGGTCAAGTTAAATTTAAAATTTATTTCATTAATTTAATGTTTATGCCAAATTAATAGGTTACTTAAATTTTATATTTTATAGGGACAAGCAAGATCTAAAAAACATTAAGAGTATTTAGAGCTGGTGAAGCGAGCAAACAGGGGCAAATTAAGTAAAACTGTAAATCACCAAAATCGTAAAAAAGTGATTATCTGATTGTATTAATGTGATGTAATAATTTAGTGTTATTAAACGTATTAAATTGAAATACTTATTTTTAAAAATACGTTCTTTTATGAGGTCATATTTAGGATTTTTGTGTCATATTTAGTCATTTTTAAGGGCATAATGCGGTCATATTTTCCACTTTTTTAGGTCATAAACATCCGAACCCTACCCTAATAACCCTTGATTTCTGTTTAACTGTCATCATTTTTAAAGTCCTAACTAAAATTACATCATTCTTAGCATATTGACTGGGTTGACGGAGGGGTAACGTATGGAGGCGTCATGTTCAAGTCCTGTGTTCGATTAGTTTGTGTTGGGTTTTCTCCACTCACGAAATAGCTGCCGGAACTGGAGATTACTAAGCATCACATTCAAATAGATGTAGCCTTTCAAATATAAATATCCTTGATCGGCTTACCACAGTCTACAGTTCTCTATAATATGTTAAAAACTTAAAAAAGTCATAACTTTCTCTATCTTTGTATTATATTCCAGCATAGAGTACACTACTTTATTCAAATAATGCGCCTTCATTTGTGTGAGTCTGATCCATACTCGCATTATTCGCGAAATACCATTTTTATTTTTTTTTAAATGCAGGGGATCTCAAACGTTTTGTGTTGAAAACGCAACATTGACTTTTGTGGTAGAACACAATACTTATGGTACGGGTAGAAGAAGTAATAACACCACTTATTCTTCATTAACTTGTATTACTTCACACATATGTCGTAGTTTAATTAATGATACTTCAAAGAAATGCGGATAGTATTTAAAGAAAAGAGGGCATTTCATATTTTAAATAGCACTGCTTGGCAACCTTTCATCGGTATTAGATAATGTTAATGAAATTGACTCTTATTGCAAGGGGAAACAAGAATACCTTAGAGAATAAAGAGTTTTAGGAATCAAGTTTTGGATCATTTTTCTGTGATGGTGAAGTTATGCAGTTTGTTCTACACTTTAATCTGATATATTTCTATCACCTACTTATCATATTATATCGTATTGTAGCTTATACTATTTGTACTTAAATAATAACGTGTAATCAATTTTTGTTTTATTTCTACCTTTTTTTATCTATAACGGTAGATACTCTACGTTAGAGTTCTTCAACGGAATACCTCGTAATCTCACTTTACCCGGTGAACGAAAAACAGTTAGGGTGCTGTGTGTAGAAGCGGAATGGGGAGATGCGTAAGCTCACCGCTTACTGTTTGCCCTAACGTTTTTGCCCTCATACTGAACTCGTGCCCTGAGGTTATTATATCGGCACTTGGCGAACGTTGTTTTAGGTAGAGAACGTAATTTTTATTCGGAAATTCGATGACCAGTTCCCACATTAATTACTTGATTTACCCTTTTAGTCTTAAATTGATTTTTCTTTTTAAGAAAGAAGGACATTTCTTTGTTTGCATACGTATAACGTAGTTCAAAAACGAAAAATCACATACATGGATATTAAAGTTACACGTCTTCTGAAAAAAATATGAACGATTTTGTTTGTGCAGGTAGGGGGGGAAAAAGCGGACCGACTAAGTTGCCGATATGAGCTACTGCGCATGCCTAGCGGCATTCACAGGATAGCAGGGAATGTATTGAAATTTGTTCTAGTGTCGACTGTTGACTTAGCCCATTCCGAAACCCATTAGAAAATAAGCTATTAATTTCTCGATGTGCTTTCAGACAGAAAAATGCACAGATAACAGATATATATAAACTGAAATCACCTACAAGAGTAGGTCCGCTTTTTTTTCTACCTGTACATAACTGCTTGCATTGAGTCCTGAAACATTAATTCGAATTTGTCTATCCTCTAAAGGGAAGCTACAAGCTCTAGGCTGCAATGCATTCCACGTTATTGGCAGCTTTAATTTGCAACATTTGAGTCGCAGCAGAATGCACAGTGCATGCTCTATGTTGGAATCTGAAGTGTTAAAATTGGTTAAAGTATAGAAAGTCTCATAGAATATTTTAACGAGATTTATTACATTATTATTGGGAATACTAAGCTTTGCTTTGTTACATTCATTCGGATTCCAGGGCGGAACGCTGTTCAGGACTTGCGTGCAAGTCAAATGCGTGCGGAAACTTCCCGCATATTCTGAATACCCAAATGACTAAATTGGTTTTGTTCTGTCCAAGGTTCTAACTTTTTTCAGTTCATTTCATTTAGAATAATGTACTTCGTGTATTAAATGGCACATTTACTGTTTTTTTCTTTGCCAGCGGAACATTTTCAGATAACGTTTTTGTTCTATACCGTGAGTTAGTTCCGGTACCCCATATCCTACACAAATCAACTTATTTACTTACTATTATAAATTGTGCAATAAAGCCTTGTTATTTGTTTTAATTATTACGTTGTATTAGAAGTAAATTACTTGAACTTGAACTTTTATTAATTGCAGGATACTACAGTTTTCAATATTACACATTTTATTTGGCAAGACATTTACCCTCGGCACACTTTTTGCAGAACTATAATTCACAGTATTATTTTCATAATAATGTAGGGGTACGCCGTAGCATAGTGGTTGAGGCGCTGCGCTACAAACAGGAAGGTCGCGAGTTCAATTCCCGTTGAGATCGTTGTAGCTTTTCAATCGGGCCAACACTTCTGGTGGCATTTAAACCTTATAATTAATTACCATACATAAATCATAGAAGAATTAGCAAAATGAAATACTTAGGACTACAAATTGAACAAAATCTTGACTGGAAGACACATATTGAAATGTAAGTTCAAAACTGAGTTCAGCATGTTTTGCTTTAAGTATTTGAATGGTATATTACAACAGGTAATAGTATATTTTGCATATTTTCACTCTATAATGGGTAAAGAATCATATTCTGGGGCAACTCTTTCCAAACGGACAAAGTATTTAGTTTACAGAAACGAGGAATAAGAATATGTGGAAAGAAAATAAGAGAATCTTATAAATTGCTATTTGAAAAATTGAAAGTCCTCACTCTCACATGGGGAATACATATACTCAAGAGTGTGTTATATGGTAAATAATATCCATAAATTTCAAACTAATTGCAGTGCAGACTGAGGCCACTATTCATAGTTGCAATGACTCAGCCTCTAACAGAAATGAGTACCAGGAGCAGTCCTGGGGGTAAAGGCGGCCGGTGCGTAAGGCTGACAACCTCACCACCTTCAAGAGCTGAATGTCCCAAATCTGGGAGCCTGAACCTCCTGGAACTCTCTGGGCATCCATGGCCTGTATAGGGATCACTTTACTTTATATGCACATTACCTAGACTTCGAAGAATAGGCCTATTACTATTAACGAATCCTTGCTTTGGCTCACTGTTTAAACCACTGCCTTTTGCAGTGGAGAAGATTCCACAATTGTATACTACAATTGAAAACGTGAATAATGTGGTTCGTTAGGAAAAACACTTTTCGGTTATGGATGTGAAATTAAAGCACACTTTGTGTGAGTGTTTAAGGCTCTAAAAGGCCGGGCTACGTCTTGTTTAATGAAGACACATCACTCTCGCCCGGAGAACCATGAAGAGAAGTTTATTACAGACCAGAGGATAACAACACTGCTAGCTCCTTTGCCTCGCTCATGTCACTGTTGGTAATGTAAAGTGTGTTAGGAAAATGAGCATCATATTTTGTTTACCCTAGTCAAGGCTATACATTATTGAGAAGTAATGAACCATATTATATGAATATAATTTATGGGTTCGGAGGAACATAGTGCTAACCTCTTTTTGTAAAAGTTGAGATTGCAGCACTGTTTGTATATTTTTCTTAGTCACTATTTATTCCATTGTTTTTTAGCATAGATTAACTGTGTCTTGTTATTTACATTTATATTTGCTTTAACAATCGCCTTATTCCTACTTCTCTTTCCGCATAGGTAAAATTACATAGTATCAAGTTCATATTGTACAATATAATACAGATAACAGTTAAAATAAAATATAATTAATCACATTACAATGTTCTGTTTAATATTTAACTATAAATACAATATGTCTGCTTGTCTTTTTGAAAATCAATTGAGCTCCACAGCAACAAAAATACAATTTCTGAAATGTTTCTGTGTGCCTGCCTGTCTGTCTGTCTGACTGCTATGTGTATCTGTGAGTGACATAACTATAAAATTAATAAAAATAAATGGTGCAAAAATACGTTGCACAAACTTTCTCGCATATACGTGTTAAAGGCTAGCACAGAAAAAATTAAATTAAAGAGAGATATAAATTTTACTTATTACATTTTCATAAAACTAACAAGTATCTAGAACGGAAAGCATCAGTTTCGATCTTTATGTTCAATGCTTTTACTGTGATATAATAATAATAATAACAATAATAATAACAATAATAATAATAATCAATGACAGTAAAACTGCATATTATTAGTACTACCACTACTACGGGAAAATTCAAATATAAGTCGCACCTTGGGATAAATCGGTCCCACCCAACCTATCTTCACCGATGCAGTTCCTGTTATACCACGATCTAGCGAATTCTTCTGTCCTAGTATTATGAAGAAACTCGTGATTGGACGTTTGGAGGTGTGACGTCTTACCGCTAGACGAGAGGTGGCAGGCTGACAAACCTTGCGGGAGATTTAATATGCCACATTTTCGAAAGCTACAAACAGTGTATCGTACATTATTCGAAAATGCAAGGGCGCTTCGCTACGGTTACCGCCTCCGCTTCGCGCACTTAACTATGTGGTTAGTGTTATGCATTATTTAGCTATATGCAACAGTATACAAGGGCAGTTGGTCACTTTGCTTTGCTCAGAAACAAAATACATCACACAGTCCGTGCAAATATGAATATCGAATGGGGAAGCTTAAGGGGCGACTTATATTTGAATTTTGCCACCACTACTACTACTACTACTTAGGTTATATTGCACGCTTTAACTGCATGTATGTCATACCATGTGTTTAGTATGTTTGCGTGAAACATTAGTAGTCTATAACAGCGTTTCTTAACCTTTTTGAACCCGAGGACCTCTAAAATGAGTAAAAAATTTTACGGACCCCTAATTTTATATCCCATTTTTAAAAGTAGGCTATATGTAGGCCTATATTATAAATATTTGGGGTATTACATTATAGGTCGTTATAACGAAATACATTTTTTTTTAATCCGACGGAAACACAGTTATTGAATTGGAATGAAACTATTGACAGTAAAATTATATTTTGAACAGACTTTAATATGTATTACCAATTTGATAATATAATTTGGAATTATGTTATTACTCACTTTTAATGAGACGGTTGAGATTGACGCCTCTTGCAGAGTTTCTGGTTTATTGGCTCAATATTAGTCAAATTTAGTCGAAGATCAGCAGATACATTAAGTCGGTTTCTGTATTATATTTTTAGTTAAACGAGCGATGAAAATCCCTTCTCACAAAGATAGGTTGTTGAAAATAAAACTGCATGGCGCCTCTAAAAACAAATTCCGACAAAGTCTTATTTTTTAGGGTTTTGAATGAAAGAGGGAACCATAGACGTCAGTGCATCATGGGTTTGAAACTGTGGTTCGTAACTGCAAAAATAAGGAAACTTACAATGTGACCTGTATTTTCAAAGATTTTAAAAACTTTGACATCTAGTGTCCATTTTATGTGAAAAATTTCTACTTCTTTACTTCCCACTTGCTTTATGATATTTTTAAATTAATTATGTCTGCGGACCATCTGCACCGTGTTCGCGGACCACCAGTGGTCCGTGGACCATAGGTTGAGAAATGCTGATCTATATTAACAACTCATTCGCATTATGTTTCTATTGTTTAGTGATGTCTTCTTATGTGATATTCAGTTTAAACGATTATAATATCCAGTGACATAGCGGCGATGAGTTATGGAAAATAAGCAAGTCCTACAAACCCGGCGTTTGCCTTTGCGAACGACGGAACCATGAAAAACCCAAGTCAATTTGGGCGGCACGAGGTTTGATTTGAACTCAGGACCTCTTCCCTGTTAGCCCATAGGCCTACCACCTCGCTGTAATTGGTTTTAGTGTGTTCATTGCGACCGAGCTAAACTGATTGCATTTCACAACAATAAGTACATTAAGCCTATAGTTTTCTTGTTACTAGGGGCAACAAAGTGTCATTCATATTTTAATTGACATTTATGTTCTGAAAATCGCATTTAAGCTGTCCTTATTTCGTTTTTATCTTGATATCTATTAAATGTACAAAGAAATGTGTTAAACAAAAACGTTCATTTTAAATTTTTCTACAACTTTACTGTGATAGGTTTTCATGTATCGCCTACTGTAATGGATATAATCTAGAAAATTTGAAAATGGATACGAGTAAAGTACCCCTTAAGTCATTTTTGCAGAAATACGGATATAGCCATTTTATTAGTCAAAGATAAGAGTTTTCAATTTTAAATTTTTATTAAAATCGTTAGAGCCATTTAAAAAAAAAATTAAATTTTTATTAAAATCGTTAGAGCCATTAAAAAAAAAAAAAAAAATTTAAAAACGTTTTCATGAAAAGTCCCCAAAATATTTCAGTTGTAAAACTAAATTTCTGGCCGGTTCGACAAAATTTCGAAAAAGTCCTTAATTCAAAAAATGAAGTAAATACAATGAACCGTTTATCCGCTGTGCTTGTCCATGGACAGACGGACAGACGGACAGACGGACAGACGGACAGACGTCATTCCAAAAATATTTTTTTCGGTTTATAGGCTTCATGAAACGTGCTCTCCCGGTGTTATCTCGACTTCGATTTTTTGTCACGATCACAATACTTTCTCTATACTACGTATATGCGAGAAAGTAAAAATTATATCAAAATGAAATTAAGTTACGATGTGTAAGATGTGACACAAAAAGACTGTCGAGTTTCCCTTATTTCTTCAGCTACATTAAGAATTATTTCCTTCCGAATTTTTCGAAAATGGCTCAAAGAATTTTGTTGGTGTGTTTTGTTGATAAACATTTTTGTAGCGGTTCTTTGAAGGTAGTTATAACCTGGTCAGTGCGACTGAGACAAATTATTAAGCATAATAATCTTGTGTATGTATGTATGTATGTATGTTTGTATTTATTCATTGCAATTGGGTTATTACCCGGTGGCAGTGTTTCCTAATACTACAGTACTACAACTAAAGCTATAATATTTACACATTAACGAGTAACATACGCATTAACGAGTAACATCACAAGAACGATTAACATTTCATAAACAAGAACCATTACATAAGAAGGTAGCATTACTTAATACACAAAGAAGACCTTAAGCTATTCCTAAATTTCTTCAGGGAGGGGGGGTTTTCCCTGAAAAGCTGCTACAGGTGATTGTAGAGAATTTATGCTTAGAATTGAGAATGTAATGCCACAGTATTACATCAGATTTTTTATTGTTGGGCTTTCATAAAATTTAATATTTGCTACTTCCTCTTTTCGTACCATAGTTACTTTAACTGGAGGAAGTATTGTGTTCTACCCTCAAATACGAAGTTGAGTTCTCAACATAAATACTTGTTCTTGTACATTTTCAGAAACATATCCGTGTGTGTCTGTGTGTCTTTTAACAGCCTAGTTCCAAAACTAAAAAAAATCGTATGAAAACAAAATGTTCTATTTGGGTTAGATACCTTCCGGGGGTGTGACACGAAGGTTCGCCTCTCTACGTGAAGAAAATTTTGTTTTTCGCCATTTTCTTGAAAACGGCTTTAACGATCTTGTTTAAAAATTGTACTTGAGATGATTATACTACGATCTATAACTTTTGTTTGCAACTTTCTTTTATTTCTCTGAAGGGTAGTTATAAGCCAACGACTGTTGGTAGGAACTCAGTCTTGCCTGGTGGTCAATAAAGCTTTGCATTAGGTTGAAACAATTGAATATGTGTTCTTGCAATATGGCATCTTATTCTATATCAGAATGTTAAATGAGAAAAGTGTATTGCTCATGCTTATGTTCAAGAACGTTCTAGTCGGTGGTAAAATGTTTTAGACAGTGGGATGGGTAGGTATTGTCCGCTTTAAAAATGGCTCGAATTAAATAAGTATGTCTGTCTCACTCTAGCTTATTAATCTACTCAAGAGCGAGAGAGGCATACTTGTATACTTTAAAGCGGGTTAAAGAGCAGACAGTACAGCCTGTGCATTTAGACGTGAACACTTGCATGCGCCGCAGAGATAGGGCGGGACGGAAGGGGAGTGTGTTGTTAGTATGGATTACGTGGGACTGATACCACTGCGCATTGTGTTTACAGTGTTCACGTCTAAAAGCACGGGCAGTACTGTCTGGCTGCGAGCTGAAGGCCGAGCTAGCGTTCCCCCACTACCTTACCATGCGCTTGCATTTACTGTCTATGTCTTTCCCCCACTATTCCACCAGCTCGGCCTTCAGCTCACAGTCAGACAGTACTTACCCATCTCACTGGCTAAAAAAATTGCGCGCTTTCTATATCTTAGTGCAGTGGTTCTCAAAGTGGGGTCCGCGGACCCCTGGGGGTCCGTGATGGTGTTTCAGGGGGTCCGCAGGCGGTTTAAGAAGAAATGCTGAAATGCTTAACGGTGTTCCCCACTACTTATGTATGTGAAACAGAATTCTCCCACCTCACGTAGGCTATTTGAAATCAAAGTTGAGAAATAAACATGAAGTTGAAAGTGACTTAATAATGAAATTATCAGACATTAAACCTAACATTACAGAGCTAATTAATCAAAAGCAACTTCACTGTTCACATTAAGGAGTAAACTCTGTTTGTTACATTGATATTGTTATTTTGTCTATTGAATTTAATACATTTAAATCAAAGTATTTATTTAGTTTTTTGTTTCAAAACTCAGAGGGGGTCCGCGATATTTTAATTTTTTTCAAGGGGTCCGCGTATTGAAAAATTTGGGAACCACTGCCTTAGTGCATTAGGCATAATCAGATTTTATTTTGGTTGTGTAATCTTCGGGGATAGGATGCGATGTGGTAACGACATTCTCTTTATTTTTATAACTAAAAAGAATGTCATAGCTTACTCAATAAAATCAGGTAAACTGATTTAACAAAGTGCCAGAATATTTTTGCCTAATCAGTGATAATTGCAATTATGATATGCAGAAAAGAAGTTATTTTTGTAATCTATCTCCGAGTTTAAGCTCCAGATCTTTTCATTAAGCAGGCCTTGCGAAAGATCAAAGGCCTAGAGTTTGGTACTTAACCTTAATTCAAACACGTATACACTGATATAATAAATTCTTAAACTAGGTAACATTTCACAAAATGCACTGGCAAAGAACTCCACTTAATGTACGTAGGCCTGATTATTTCATAGTAATATTACCTTCTGCATATAACACTATTCACGTGGTACTCATTTCAACTTGATCAACGAAATAAACAAACATCTGACTGCATTGGAGTCAAGGCCCTCAATGATTAGCAACGCGGCAGTGTTGTATAGTCGTGATTTCCCATTTAAAAAACATGTGACCTTTAATTAATCGTTACTCCGCTATAAGTCCAGTTATTCATTGCATGGCCAGGCGGCTTCCTTTCGTTAGGAGGAAGAGTTTGCAGACAGCTCAACCCATGTTCTTTGTATTTACCGCACCAATCAGCTAGTTACCCCAGCCAATCAAAATATAAGAATGTCCTGTGACGATTTTGACAGCTACTCGTCTACTCCGCGTGGAGTGAAATGCGCGGTTTGCAAGATCAAGTTACAATAAACAATAACACGTGTGAATTGAATAAAGCGAAGGAAGAACCAAGGTCAGTGTAACAATGAGAGAATATTGCAACGTTGCTTTTGTTTTGGAAAGCTGAAGCCAAGACCGATTTAGTCGGATCAATTATCATAAAGAAACACCGACACCTTTGAAGCCGCTTGGCCATGCAATATGAATAACTGCACTATACTGCCCAACCGATTTGATTAAAAATAAATAGGCTTCTTGCCATTGGTATTGTAAATGCATATACCAAGCTTCATGAAAATCCGATAAATCATGTTTGAGTTATCGCTCATACAGGCATTTTCCCGCACAGAATCTTCATACTGTCACTTAATAAATGTTGTAATAAGATGCAGAACTTTTATTTGGGCAGAGTAAGCTATATGTTTCACTTCAGATTTTTTCTCTTGTTATTGTGTTTTGGGTTTATTGATCGAATGGATCTGCCTGTGGAGGAGGTTGAATTGAAGCAAGTACCTGGGCACTAGAGACAGGAGTGCGATGGTTATCAGAGAAGGACTGATGGTTGTGAGCAGTGACTAATGGCACATGAGCATGAGGAATGCACATAAACATTCAAACTCAAATGAACTGCATTAAAACTTTTATAACTGTTTCAACGCTCAAATTAGGCTATATATATTCAACACCATGTGGCTCACGCTGCTCTTTGGGAGTCTAGCAGCGCTTTAATTTGTCCAGTGAGAAGGATTCAGATTCTGACAGTATCACACAGTTTAAATGGGAATATGTCCAACTTGAAAACTCAATAATTCCAATATGTATAATTGAGCTGGCATTTCCGTTTAGACCGTATTCAGTTCTGAAATTAATTGAAAGTGGCCTTGTTCTGCAGCCGTAACGAGAAGAGGAAGAAGATCATCGGAGAAATTAATTTTTCTTTTCAACATGAATAAAATTGACGATCGCTTCGATTTTGTTAGCCCACTCTGACGAATTCATTTGTTTATAATGATATTTTTTATTTATTTATTTTTTAGAGTAATAAGTTATGGTTGGATTTCTATTCACGTGTTATGAGTGTAATTTACGAAAACTTGTTATTCAACTGAAATCTTTCTTATGATCCACTGAATATTTCACCTGAATGTATGTATCAATATGGGAATTCGGTTGTAAAAGGGTTAATATCGCTCCTTTTCTCCAGTTGCAATTAATTGCCATTTTTGTTGTTGTTTTCGGCTTTAGTAAGCTGACTTATATAGGCCTAACATACAATAATACATAATTTATGCATGATTTATTAATTCTGTAGATTTATTTGATAGAGAATGGCTTAGTAATATGTCTATTATGAGAAAGTTACGTCGAGTGAAAGTAGTCTAAATAATTATTAATTTAATAAGGCGATGAGGTAATAAATAATCGGATCTTTTTCTTTCAGGTATGGCAGTCTTAAGAATTTGAGCTATTTTAAGGACACCTAAAAGTACTTGGTAGATCAGGTAGGCTTACATTATTATATTTACCATTAATACTCGAAAAAAAAAGCAACTAACATGAAACTTCATGCAAACGAAATAGCGCATGTTTTTGGCATCATGGAATGCAAATAAGTTAAGCATTCGAAGTTTTGTAATTATATGTAAGCAATATTCCTTCTTGAGAGATGGAATTTCGGTTACTAAACTTTTTTTAAAAATATATATATATGAAACCTCAACGCCAATCAACCTTTTCGAAATTAATTCAATGTTGTGTTACTCGGAACAAAGCGAAATGAAAATTGGGACTGGAGAAAACTGCAGAATGACGAGCTTCATAATCTGTACTCTTACTGAGTAATTAAATCACGGAGAGTGAAATGGGCTTGACATGTTGCGTGCATTTGGGAGGAAAGACTTATCTCAAATATAGTGTCTGGGGAAAAGCCCACTTGAAAGACCTAGACGTAGGTGGGAGGACAATAGGGTATGATAAATTTAAGGGAAGTAGGATTTCCGAGGGGTGGTTGGATGGAGTTAGCTTAGAATAGGGTTAAATGGCAATCTTAGGTAAGCGCAGTAATGAACTTTCGGGCTCCATAAAATAGGTAATATTCTTTTGACTTGCTTAGAAAGTGTTTTTTGCCATTGAGCAAGTTATTAAATAAGTAAAGTTGTATACGGTGCATTAAAAAAGCGACTGCCCTTGTGATCCCCGGATATCTGGCTTTCATTATCATCTTCATCCCATCCTCGCCTTGTACAGAGCAAATGGTGTGTCTCGTTCTATGTGTTCGTGTTGTCTCGGAGGTGGCCCCGGCATTGAGCTGATCACTCATCCTGGGGCCCTCCCATGTCGTTGTCTGGTCAAAAAATTATGTTTGTAAGGCAACATATAATCCTTTTCCTGATAGGTCGCGGCCCTGTCGCGTAGGTCGCTTAAACGTCCCTAAAAGGGAGAGGTCAAACTAAGGAAAAGAAGAAGAAACAAATGTCGAAATGTAATGCCGGAACCGACCGGAAAAAGGTACACATGAAATCGGTTTATATTTTGACAACACTTTTTAAAAATAAAGAACCATTATGAGGGTCATGATCTCCTGTTCTTGTCGCGAAAGTTGCCTTGCCTTCGCGGTTGCTGTAGATTTCATTGCGTACATGGCGAAATTAGAGCCCTTTCATACTGGGACACTAGTGAGTGACCAGTAATTGCAGTGAGCACATGTGGGTCACTGGTTACGGACACTGCTAGCATTGCCAATAATAGATACATGATAAAGCAATTTATCATAGCTTTTGACATCCCAAATAGCAGGTCGACATTCAACGTCACTTATAAAATCTTCAGTATTAATCAAATCTAAACTCATGGCTAGATAATAGTTTCGCTGAGCTCGAATTATAATATACCAACTGTACTGTGTTGGCAATCCGTAATGCTGTTTCTGGTGATCGCACCAAGGCCTATAGCACTGATCACTCTAAACGACACCGCTCAGCTAGCTAGTGCGTATAGTGCACATAAATTTATGGGTTCCCCCTAAAAAAGATTCCAACTTCAGCACTGGATAAAGGCATACAATATGATGAGCATCATTTGCACCAGTCACGATTTTTTTTCTCTTTGCTCCAGTTACCCATGTCTTGCGTAAAAGACGAGAAATATGCGTAATAGTTTAAAGTTTTTTTTCTTAAAATATGAATATATCAATCCACTTATTAAAACCGTAATTAATTAAAACCTGTTGCTCCATTGAAATTTTCCAGATTGATTTTAATCTTAAAGCCCACTAGTGGCATTGGTTGATGAGTGTTTATATTAAAATATGAATTCAGCTCCGAAAAGCTTTTACATTTATTATCTGCGCTGTTCAAGGTATATAAAGCTGGCGCTGTTGGCATCTATATTTTTGTATTTTGATCTGCAGTTTGGTCTTTTATTGGGAATTTTATTGTATTGGCCAGCATACTTCAGAGGGCTAGGTTGTAGTGTAATTCGTTGAGGTACAGGGTCCGTCAATGGAACGGGATGATGGAATGAAGTAATTGTTTGCAAAAAAAAAAAAAAAACTTTTTTTTTTATTCTCTTCTTACTAAATAAACGATAGTACAAGAATAGCCATTTTGGGTACAATACAAAAAAAATTGAACACTACGTCTACCAAATGTCCTCCATTGCAGTTAAGACATTCTTGGAGCATAATTTCACAAAATTCTATTCTTTGTCGATAGTCACCCGGATTGAGAGATTGTGCAATTTGAAGTTTATAAGGGTGGGAATTAAGGTCCTTATGGAGAATCCTTCTCACAGATGAGTCACTTGTTCCAATGCGAAGGCCATGTTGTTTGGCTGATCGGCGTGGACTTCTGACAATAGCCTCTTGAACAGCTGCGATGTTTTCAGGGGTTCGAACACTTTTTACACTCCCGCCTCTTTTTTTAGACTCGATCCCGTTTACTCGAGGTTCTTTATACCATGTTCGAATCGCATTTCCTGACGGAACAGGCTGGTTACGCGGTATGTTAAAATGACGTCGAAAAGCACGTCGAGTTTGCACAAAACTTTGATCATTTTGATAATACGTTTTCACTATATATCCGCGTTGTTCATCTGTCCAAAGACCCATTCCTACTAATGGTATAATAGCTTGTCCAGATTGTGACGCGACAGTTGCCTCCCCCCACTACCCCCCAACTTTGTCTCATGGCCACCTACAATCATCCCGTTTCGTTGACACACCCTGTACTTGCGCTTTCGGTCTTCGATCCAATTAGTATTTTTCAACCGACTTCTTTCTTCTGTTGGCTTTATAACAGCTCTTAACTCTTCCCATTCCTTATAAGAACTGAGTACCAGAGGATATCCCGAATTTTTTAGTAAATTTGGTTGTCTACGACCGAAGAAATTTTTGAAACAATAACTTATTTCATTCAGTTACTCTGAAATAATTATAATTATATAGCCTAAATAATTACTGTTTTCTAGTAAGCCATCCTATGTCGCCCTATATAAAAAATCGATAGGTCATAACTGGTTTTCCTAATAGTACTGTGCTTCCATTTACCTTCTTAGAAAGTAATTAAATTATTTTCTGAGCTTTAAAATTATACCAGAATCAGAGCAACACCATTCATTCAAGCTAAGATAATATGTTTGTTGTCTTATCAACAAAAAATGTTTATAAACAAATTGTAAACAGGTATTTAAATATTGATTGTTAAAAACCATTAAAAATACGTAAGGTCCTTTTTATCTCAGTTTACCTGATTTTTTTTAAATTTATGTCATATAAAACATAAATATTTTTTTTGGAAAGATGTTCTTCTTTGTCTTCTTGTAAGTTCCTTACCCAGCTAAACTTTAGAGTGAAATGTGATTCTATTTATTTACAAGAGATGTATACTTCATCTGCATGTGGCTAATTCTAATAAAGAAGATTGTTTCTCTTCCTTTCATGGAATTATCTGTATCATGTAACACTTGAACGAAGTGATGAACCTGGATTGGCACCACTTCATGACAATAAAATCTTATACCATAAAGTCTTCGCCATGTTTTAAGGATTAATTTGTTTAAATAAAAAGCAACCAAGGCCAGTGGCTCTCCAGAATATGTAGGATTCATGTTCTTTCCTAGCATCCACTCGTCTTGCTAGAGAAATAAATAAATACATAAATCGATAAATAAACAAAATACGTTAAAATAAAATTCATATTACTGCTTCGCAATCGATCCAACGTAATTCTAACCACAGTTCAAGTTTGATTTGAGAATATTGAACATTATACACGATATTTTTGCACGAGTACTTGTTAATGTGCTGCAAGTCACGTCTGATAGTGTGGAAATGCATGTAGCCTACATTCACTTAACAAGAGGCGTAGATTCAGTCATTAATGTTATCCGGTCTTTATATTGATCACCAGAAGCTGAGTATTATAGAAGTCTTAGGCAACTCTTGTTATAATAATCAGTTAATATAAATTAGTACTTTTGTTATTGGGATAAGTTTGTATGAGGAAATTTCTACACAATCTCTGTCTACAGAAAATAAGTCTTACGAAAAATTGTATTTTCTACAAAAAAATACGTGTTACGGAAAATTATATTTTCTAAACAGTTTACATTTTATTAAACATGCCTCATATCTTCGTATAATTGTGCAACAGAAAGATCTAGATTTTTTTAATGCTGTCTCCAATAAGACTAGTCATCCATAAATTATTAATTTATACATAATTTTAAACCTAAATAGATTATCAGTGTTCAATTTATTTGAAATTCAATAAAAATAGTTAAATCAATTATAGCGAAACTGCACAATTTAAACTGAGAATTTAAAATTAGAATTATTTTTTCTAATTAATAAAATGTATTTTAAAGGACATAAAGAACTTTCCAGAAAATCTGGTGATAGTATCTTTGGCTGCAAAGAGAATTCTGGATACAAACCGATTAATAGGGGAACGTTGTTCGGAGATGATAAAAAATAAAAGGTTCATGGACTGCTTCCTATATTATTAGGTACATATAAAACTGTACATACATTATAATGCATGTGTGTGTGTATATATATATATATATCTTATTTGGTAAAAAGATAACACATTTTGTGATAAGAAATTTAAGTATGGAATTAAACGAAATGATTACTGTAACTCTTTAAGATACAAAACAACTTTCTTAGATGTTGTTTGGAAATTTGGACAACTTTCTAAATGTATAATATTACTAGACTATACAGAGTGATATCTTTATTTGCAAAACGTTTATCCGTATTTACCAATTTGTTGACGATTATTAATATTATTATTATTGTTGTTGTTGTTGTGCTTGCGGAATTATATTGTATTTATGAAATGTGGTTTGTCCAAAGAATTTCAGATTCCTAAGCACAGAACAATATGATCTGAAAAAAACTGCAAAAAACTGCGCTACCGTATTCGTATTTGAACAGGTTGATGAATTTGCTAGAGGGTTGATTGAAGGCAGTAATTAAAACTTGTGGAATAGAACAAACTCAGAAGCATACGAAAATAGATTCGGTACACACATATTGTTTCCTCTCTCACTGGAACTCGTGTAATAGAAGGTTCAAAATATTATTCACAGTAATAAATGGTAGGCCTTTATGCAAACTGGAGGTAAGTAAACATTACATAAAGTGAGTTGATGATTCCTTTGGCTATGCAGTGCTGAGCATTTTGAAATCGATTTATTACAAGAATACTAATAATGTGGTAAACGGATTTAAGCATTTCCACTACATTTCTGGTAATATGTGATCATTCATGCTGGGATTACAGTTATTATAATACACGAGTAACTATAGGAGACTCCCAATTACTGTAATTGTAATGGTAATCTATCCTACATTTATTAAAACTATTACCACAAGAAATTAAGGCAATATTTCATGCTATAGTCCTAATAATTTTACCAGCAATCCACGCTCTATTAACATTTGATAGAATATTTCATATGTGATGAATGACTTGAGGATTTTCTGGCGTTTGGTCTGAGTATACTGTTCTCGAATGAGTGATTGCAAGAGCTCCGACGTTTCAGAGGAACGCGCTTCCTTTCCCTGAAGATGGAGGAAGCGTGTTTCTCTGAAACGTTGGAGTTCTTCCAATCACTCACCTGGCTAGCAATCCGAAAACAGTGTAGTCACTTCAAATGTGGTTTACTCCAAATTGTTAATTTTAGGCTACTTTCAAAATAAACAGCAAATAAATAAGAAGCCTCTATACACGAGCATTGATCAACTGGCGCTTTCATTCTTTTTTAATTTAAATGCAAACTTAAAAAATTAAAATTACTAACATTTATGCTAACAAAAGTACGGAATGAAAGTAAATATGTAACATTTTTTAATATTTGATATTAATTATAAGAATGAAGAATAGGTTACAGTTTTTGCTGCACTGAGGTACAAACCGGAAGGTCACAGTTTTGATCCCAAATTAGATCCAGTAACTCCATCTTGTCAATATAAAATGTAAAATGTTAACAATCATATATATTTCGACCAACTTGTGGTCATCCTTGGTGATAAAAATCTTTAAGTAAAAATTAAAACAGAGCTACGTCGGACCAAATTGGTATTTAGCCATGTTTTAATTTTTACTTAAAAAGAATTTAGCCAGATTTCTTAGCCAGCCAGCATAGCTACATAACCATGTAAGTTCGAAATACCCATGTTTCAATTTCATCTTAAATATTTTTATAACTGAGTATGATAACAAGATGGTCGAAATATAATTGATTTTTAACATATTACATTGACAACGCGGAAAAACCGTATTTTAAACTCACAAGACTGTCAATATGGCTCTATTTTATCATCATTCCAATAAGGTCTTTGGGATTTTTCAATTAATTTATCTTTACTTTTATGTAATTTTTTACATTATTATTAGGTTATTATTATTATTATTAACGTCAAGGTTAATAAGATGTAGCAAAACTGTTAAAATCTGCAGTACGGGAGAAAGATCAATGTTGTTGAGATATCTTAATATCAGGCCTAACCTTAAACTGCTATTGACATATATATGCGATACCACAATTTTTTTTTTATAAAACCAAAGATATAACATTAATAGAGTAATGCTTACTGAAAAATATGGGGATTTTTATCTTCGTATTACGATTGTCATTCATGCCTAAAATTTTCTTTATCGATTCCAATCTTACAGCCCACTCATGGTTGGTCGAGTGATTATATTTATGTAATAATTGAGCTCTGAAGGGGTTAAAAATGCTTATATTTTTCAAATTCGCTTCTCTTGAGATAGGATATACTCGGATCAACAGTTTGTTGATGATACAAACAAATTAAGGCCATACAAAATTTCTTGGGATTATCTTTTAAATTGTTGAAGGTATGGTTTAAAGTTGTCAAAAAATGCACTTTTAGAAAATGAGCGATGAACTTATAGATTCGGATGCTATAGCTATATCCCTAAACGACTTTTGTTGATTAGCTTGATCAGTTTTAGAGATATAGGCTATAAAAAATTCTTTCTCAGATATGAAGATCAGGAGTGCCCACCTCCTCGTAGCTTCATGACTCACCCTCCATTTTCATGAAAATTACTCCCCCCCCCCCCCACAAAAAAATCCATGTATAATATCTAGAAGATCAATATTGTCGAATTATTTTCGTGCGGTGGATATTAAGGTATGCATATACGTTTAAAATGGCATTTTGGCTCAAATTACTGAATTTGTGAAAATAACACCACTTGAAAGCTCTGAATTTCTAGTTCTCAAAAATGAAGGCATATTATTTATGTTTATTTTGTACATAATTGTCTTTTAAATGGCGTTTAAAGCAGGGAATGATTTTAAAAAGTGTCCACATCAAATTTATTGTTTCGAATTTTCTCTGTTTCAAATAGTGCTCCATTTTGTAGCAGACACTTCTTGGTGAATCAAGTCCTCACTTTTACCACTAGGTTGCATAAGGATGCATTATTTTCTGTGCTTTTACCAACCCAAGAACATGTTCTGTCTAAAAGGTAGATATTCTGTACAAAATTTTCATTTCGCGTTTACCGTAATTAAAAATTTGCAACATTTTCATAACTTATAAACATGAAAACTCCCACAAAAATCAAGCTAGAATGTTCATTTTTGTATCAAATTAAAGCTAATTTCAAGGGCAACTACATACACCAAAGTCTTTACACACTGTGTACACACTGAGACAGCAGAGGAAATATTATAAAATATTTATATGATTAAATTGTGTCACATTGTAAAAATTAATTTTTGACATAGTTAAAATAGTGATATCATAGTGATTTTGGTGCATTTAGTAGATGATAACTACAGAAGAATGCTAGTGAAAACAAAAATGAAATTGAAATAGTTTTATAGATGTTATGATGTTACAAATATTGAGTTAATGTTCTTGTGAAATGGGGGGTCGAATTTTAATTATTTTTATGTGGATTCTTTATCTGTTGGCTTACTTCAATTACTATAAAAATTACAAGTTATTATCTTAAAATATGTGGCATTTAGTCTGAAACGTATATGCCTACCTGACGTAGGCTACAGTATCTAGAAGATCAATATTGTCGAATTATTTTCACTTTAATAGGCCATATAATACGTGTACCCACTTCGTTATGTAAGTAGGCTTAAAACATTTTCTTTATTTTAAATTTAGGCCTATGGAATGGTATATCCAGCACACCCTCGTTTTAAGCCACGAGCCGCGACCGGTGCAGGGGTAGCAGGTAAACGTTTGAATGAAATAATAATTCTGAGGTAGGTAGGGGAAAGCTAGAAAACGTATTCACGTGGTCGCGGTGGCAAGCTGACAAAAGCTGGCACGTGACATGGTTATAATATTCCGTAATAGAAAAGCGTCCCTATCTGCTTTCTTTTACAGTGCTACTGGTCTACATCATATCTTTCAAGCATCAACTTAAAATTAAAATGAGCACCTAGGGGCCCCATTATTTTCAATGTAGATATTTAAGAGGAACAGAGAAGAGAGGAAGGAGAGCTTAAGAGAAATAGCAAGATGGAGGAGAACTCTATCTGTGAAAAAAGCCAGCGAGAAAGAATGAAATTATGAAAGAGAGGAGAGAGTTTTATGCACTTACATGTTTGCCAAGTTACGACGTCGTTAAGATGTTGGGATATTATAGCTTTATAAAACTCCACTGGGGATGGGAAATGCAAATCTGTGAACTGGAAGGGTGCTTGTTTTACACATGTCTCGGTATAAAATTACTGTTAATGATCCTTTATAAGAAAACATACCCTAAATATTGTATAATGTAGGCCCATAATAATGAGTAATTAGAAACCATTTTAATCGATGGTAATTACATAACAGGAGATAATTCCCACACTGTAATTGTAAAGAATATATAGGCCTATATATTTTTGTTTAATTTTCCAAAATATTATAAATTCTATATTTTGTCACTCACTATTATTTCTTCAAGTTTTTGAAATGACATAATTGAATATCAAACAATCTTTATTTAATCCTTTAAACTATATTGTAAAGTTATTGGATTTTGTCAGTACAAATGCAAATACCCAAACAATCCACCTAGAACGTGGAGGACCCTTACTACGCCCAAGATAAATTTCTTACTGTTTTAAAGTGCCCGGCTGCGCGCGGAGGTCCGTTTTGCGTTTACGTCAACTGCGCGCGACGGTAAGTTTTGGGTATAGGTCAACTGCGCGCGGCGATTATTCCTGCATTTTCCTTCCCATTTTTTTGAAGACTTAGGCCTATTTGCCATTCATAGGTATGGTTAAAAATGCAGTATCATAATATACCTATGCATACATGCTGAAGGGCATTTGTCAAGTACTTAAAATAACTAGGCATACCCTTATTAGAACAGGGCATTTGTAAAGAAGTTAAAAAATGCACTTAAATTGTGTGCTTTTCTTGTAATAATAACAAACACTTATTAGGAAATGAAATCGTGAGATAATTCCTTGGCTGTATTTGTGAGTAACAGTATCATTTAAATAAATACGGGACTTACATGTTCTAACAGTGCACCTCCATGATACTCCTCCCTGTGTTCCTCTATCTCTGCGAAGTTTATGTCCATCTATAATTGTTCAGTTATGTTTGATACCTTGAGCCTTGATAGAGTTTTTTGTTATCATGGTTATCCTTAATAATACTATAATACTTTATTCTTGTCTTCTTGCGGCTTTGGTAATATTTTTATTTAATGTTAATTTCACTGCCGCCTAGTAATTATTATTTTTATTGTCAAAAACAATTGATCTTCAAATTCTTTTCTTATAGATGTCAAATTAACCTTTATTTTCAACTATATATTTATTATTTTTCTAGCAGTCATTAACTATAAATATATTTTATTCATTCTGCTTTTACAGTCTATGATTGCTTCACAATCTTTTTCTCTTATTAATATAATCGCTCAATTGCTCGTAATCTTCGTCCAATGGGATTGCTTTTACTAATATTATTACGTAGCATTATTATTCAAATTAATTATTCCTTCTTCGTCTTGCATCGTCATCACTAGCATAATCCTTCTAGTGGATTTATAATTCTTTTTTCAACTCAATCAGCAGTGGTTATTCAACTTTAAGCACATTATTTCGTCCTCAGCGATACAAAGATTCGTCTTGAGTGATTTTTACTGCATAGAAGCAGACTTAACATATTATTTCATCGCTAAATGGTGAAATTTTTCTTCTTGCTGCTGCTAGATTTCTACCAGGTTTATTGTAGCCTGTTTCAACTACAGGGTTATTCCTTTATGTGATATTCACCTCGAAAAGGATTCATTATAACTGTGAGTGTTTAAAGGTTTACATTACCTTGATTTATTTGCACGCAAGCAATTGAATGACATTGTTTTTGCGCCTTGTGAATTGTGAATGCAAGCTTCACAGGATTAACCTTGAATTACAATCACAGCATACAGTTGCTGCTTATATATTTGTAACTAATATTCACATTAGTCTTCGACGCTAATAAGGTCGAATGGTCCTCCGGATTTGTTAATAAAGCTGTGTTAAAACCCAACAAGCTCTTTATTTACGGCGGAATTGTTCATCGCTCCATTCTAAAGCAAGAATCAAGACATCGGTCCAGCTTCATCGAGTGTGACTGATTCAAGAAAATTAGTGTCAGTGTTATTTCAAGGGTTTATTATTTATAATTTCCCATGTATCGTTCAATCCCTCGGGATGTGATGTGCTTACGCTTAATTTAGCGCCTATATAATTATTACCAAGGAGATACAGTCCGCTGAGCACGTCACAATAATAACCAAACTTTGTCCTCTTTGACTTTTCATAACTTGCAGAGAAGCGTTTGAGTCCATTGCTCATTGCGCACACGATGAGTACATCATTTTATACATACACAGCACGCCATTATATACACTCCAAACAACAGTTACCATCCCTGTAGTCTACAGCCAGAACTATGGGAACAATCGATAGTCATTAACAGTGCTACCATCCCTATAACCTATAGCCACAACTATTCTCGAAACAAATTATTAACATTATTTACTAGTGTTACTTAGATGAGAAAGACTCACACGCATTTGACGTATTTGTGGTAGGGCTATCTATACCCGCTAGCGCGCAGTTGGGATGTTAACTATTTAGAAGCTCGCGCGCAGTTGGGCTGTTTAAAATTCAGTAGCTTGCGCGCAGTTGGGAAAAAAATTGACCCTTTCGCGCGCAGTCGGTACCCACTCTATTTACCCCTAAAACGTAGCTACATTATACAAATAAAATATAGACACATTATACAGATAAAAAGCACATTGAAATACATAAACCAGCTTCATAAACTTGTACCTTCTGACATTTTATTGTGTTTTTCATTTTGTTATATTTTATTAATTTATTTATGGATACTGAATTGTGGTCTGGTCCAATACAAGCAAAGATATGGGTCCAAGGATGTCTATTTTATCAAGATTTAGTGTCTAATTACCCTTACTGGGAAAATGAAATTCATTAATATTACATTCATAACTTGTTCATCAATTCAATTTCAATATTAACTTATATTTCAAGAAATATACACGTTCAAAAACACGCACTTAAAGTATGAATCCCCACTACTTTTTCCGGTGTCGCTAGAACACTGGACAATGTTTCTTAAAGTATCGAAGTCTAAACTCCGTTGCCAGGCATAATGAGGCTCATTTTCTAGCATTGACGAGAATTCTCTGGCTTTTGATCAAATATTCGAAAGTAGAATACACTCATAGGTTAATAATGAAATAATACTGCAAAAATAAACAGACTGATTCAAACTCTGGAAGAATGTCAGGCACACTAAAGAACGAAGTACGGTTGCTCCCTTCTGATGTTTCTCGGGAAAGGCTAAAAACCATAGGTTTGTTCGCAAAGCAGTCAGAAACCAGGAACACATCGTTCGCGCATGCGCTCTTTCTCCACACGCGTTCGCAAAGCGAGAATCCGTGATTCTGATTTCAGTCTTCTGTTCGCAAAAGTTCTCACGGACTGTTTCTGTACTATAAGAAAAGTTTGCAGGCTCTACCATGAATTGTTATCAGAGACATGCGCAGTAACCTATTTTCACGCGCCTGACTCCTCCCTCTAATAACATTGCGCCAGATTTATAAGCATAGGCTACTTATATGTATGAATAATGGAAGATAATTAAAAGTTTCCCAAAATATAGTTTATATTGCCGATATATATTGCATGTATAATATGTTAAAGGGAAATATATATTTTATTTGCATATCATATCGATTAAACGCAGAAACTATCGATTTCAAATTCTTGTAACCGTTTGCAAAGTGCAAATCACGGGTAAGTTACAGACTGGACATGCGCAGTACAACAAATTCTCAAGCAGTCACGGATCTGCTTTGCGAACAAACCTCATGTAAATACTTATTCGCCCTAAGAAGAACGGGTAACCGGCTAGTATATACCGCAACAGATAATCAGATCGGTTATAAACTGTAGTAGTTAATTCATAAGAATATCTGATCGGGATAGCCTATCTTTGCAGCAATGTTAGGTCTAGGCCTATTATGTCACTCTAAAACGATACCAGTGAATGTTTTATCATTTAGGAATTTAGAACTCATGACACGTTATGTATGTCGTGTATAAAACAATTCCACCTATTCCCTCGTATAAAATGTTTTGGTTAAAATATCAGCTCATAGCTTTGTCTAAAATTTACACTTGTCAATATTGTAAAACATATTTAAAATTTATAGCTATCAATTTTCGTGTTATTTACTATTACTATTACTCTTCGGCTCTACAGCCCGTTATGAGCCTTGGCCTCCTTCACAACCTTCTTCCATTCCTCCCTCTGCTGTGCCAATCCTCTCCATCCTCTTATCTTTAATTTCTTCAGGTCTTGTTCAACATCCTGCAGCCATCTCTTTTTCGGTCTCCCCCTTCTTCTGATTCCTATTATGTTGTCATGTAACAGGCTTTTGAGTATCCTGTTTCGTGTTTTTTGGACAATATATTTCGGCTATTCAGTCATCTTCAGGTCCTAAAAAAATGTATAAAATATATTAGCTAATTGTTAATTAACTGTATGTATACAATCTTTTGTTCAAAGTTTTTAACATGCCTTTTTCTTTCTCCGAGGGAATAGGTGGAATTATTTTATACACGACATACAAATCCCTCGTAGTATAATACAACATGAAATTTATCAACACGTTATGTATATCTCTAGCCTAGAGTAAGGTCTGGAGACAACACAAATCACTGCACTTTTTTTAACATAGCCCTGCAAATAGCCTACGAAAATACAAAACTCTATCATTGTTCACAGTTCTGGAAGTAATACTACAGCTATACTTTGTTGCTAGCCACAACATAGGCTTTAACAAGATACTGCATGTTCGACATAATACAAGTTGAGTAGGCCTAAGCATATAACCCTGGCATAGGCTCATGGCTGTCATTGTTTTGTCATATATCGATGTGTTTACATCAGTTCGATAGAGCTGCAATTCGTCTTGGGGAAGATTATTACCCCTTTATCAGCACCGATATCTATTCCATGAGAATTTGAACGTTTACAAATGGATGACATAACACAATTCTCAACCTGTGGTCCAACCATCCCCAGAAACTATGAAAGTAGTCCTTATAGAATCGTGAATAAACTATATTCCCTGATCATTAATGAATTTAATATCGGTAGAGGTTCATAATGCTAAAATATTTTCTTCTCACCAACATATACCCTATACAACATATACCCTATATGTTAAGTAGCCTATGTTACTTTGTTTGTAGTTACAGAGAATTTCCATGGCTGTCAAATTATGCTTATATACAGTAAATGCCTTTGACCTGGGCCGGGATCGAAACCGCACCTTTGGTATGGAAAGATAGCGCCATAAATCTGCGCCATCAAGATTATGTGTGTCAGTAGGTTTCGTCCAAGAAAATATTAATCACAAATTTCATTAAGTTTAACTTCTGATTGGCGTTTAAACTAGTAATAAACGATAACCGCTTTGTGCAGCTAACGCTTTGTTAGCACTTACGGACAGGTCACTGCCACGAATTCAATTCTACGCCCGAAGGTTTCAGTTTTCTTCCCGTTTATTTTCCTCACTTAACTTCTCCGAGCCTTTCTTGAAACAGGAAACGATAACGTCCTTTTCAATCACCTTCAGATCCGCCCGTACTTGGAATGCGGAAACGTAGTATAGGAAGATCCGAAATAACGTTCGTGATTAGGAAGTGAGTTAATTATAAAATATAGCAGCCTATATGACAATAACAATATTGTAGTTCAGTTTGTTTTGTTATTATTTTTGTCATAATTGTAATAGCTAAAGCACAAAGGTATTTTAATTTTAGAAAGCGTTATACTAGCTAGAAGACATAACATTACTGTATTCAATCAACTTTTACATGTATTTTTTTTTATCTTCACTGACCTATATTTACAGTTATATGTGTAAAATTGAATCAATCGTGCATTTAACAACTGAGCAAACACCATTATTATTTTAGCAATTAAGTTCTTACTGGATTGTCAGTTTTATCCACAGAATCTAGACACGGAATGCAAATACGAAACAGAAAGTAACGAAAGTGGGAATAATAATAATATCAGTAATAATAATAATAATAATAATAATAATAATAATAATATATGTAATAATAACAGTAATAATAATATAGGTAATAATAATAGTAATAATAAAAATAATAGCAATAATAATGATTATGATAATGAAAAATTAAATTACCCAATTCACATACCTTGAACAGTGTTAGCAAAGTCACCAATTTCCTCAATTTCATGAGGTATTTTCCATTTACATCTTCTCTTGAAAACTCAGTAGGATAGATCTTATTAACGTAGAGTTAACCCTAACAGGGTATCTTTACTTCCCCTATACAAATAATCATACTGTACCTTTCAGTTAGGGGACAAGGGCACAGTTTAACCGGAAAAGTGTAAAAAGTAATAACGTAAATTGTTCATTCCTTCAAATCTTTTGGTGCTGAAAGTTTTCCTTTTGAATACACAGTACTTATGCACCATTAATATGGTTCTGCAATATATGATTCTTAACTATTGGATACATATACTTGAGTAATGGTGTCTGCAATCCTGAGGAAAGTAAACCCATTTTGTTCTTAGCTCATATAATTTTCAACATTCTAAAATTACTTTTGGTTTAGTTTTTAACAGTCATGTGAACAAAATTAACTATTTTCATTTATGTAAGATAACGAATTTTATTTAAGATTTTTTCAAGAACTTTAAATGTTTATAGTTAATTTATATTTTTTAAATAATAAAAATTTAATTAAAATAGTAATCAAATGATAATAGTGATATTTATTCTTTGGTATGAAATAGAGTTTCCTAAAATTAAACTTGGTTTGGGGGATCCACCTTAAAAGTACTCTTATAAGTCGTAACACCTTATATCTTATATGTTGCTGATTCTGAATTAAATAACATCCACAAATTTTGGTATATTGTATATTTTATTTCTAAATTATATTATTAATATGAGAATTTTCTGATATAATTGCATACCTTAAGCTAAGTTTTGCATTAGAGTTATACATTAGAAAATAGAGCTAATTTCTCATATTAATGATGTAATATAAAAAATATAATACAATACACACGAAATTAAAATTTGTTCTACTTTAAAATCGGCAACCTATCAGATATAAGGTGGCACGATTTATACTGATGTTTTAAGCTGGATCCCACCAACCAATTTTAATTATATTCAGCACTAGTGGTATCAAATCTATATCAAATCAAATCTAATAAATCACCATTATCATAAATGAAGTTTATCAATGACAGTTTCCAGTAACATTTCGTTAATTTATCTAACACATTTCAAGTCATGAAGAAAAGTAAGCCACTGGAAATGAGTGACAAACTTGCCAAAGAAGACGTCAAATAAGTAAATTTAAAGTACCGGTACATTATTGAACTGACACTTTAATGACTTTTTAATATTTTACCCGAAAAGTAGTTGAAATACTTTGGAATTACTTTAAATAAATTTAAATTCGCAAGAAACTAAACTTTCTTCATATAAAGTTCCCTTAGAAATAAGAGAAGTCGTCGCCAATCTTCATGTTACATCCTCAGAAGGTACCTAACCCAAATACAAAATTTTGTTTTCATACAACTTTCCATTCTGGAGCTAGGCTGTTCAGAGACATACACACACACATAAAGACATGTTTCTGAAAATAATTTTTGATTCAGGGGACCTAAAAACGTGTATTTATGTTAAAAACTCAACTTCGAATTTGGTGGTTACCATGCAGTCTTCCTCTACCTGTAGTAGGGCCTACCTATGGTACGGGCAGAGGAAGTAAAGAACGGGGATGGGATGATGCGACCACCTAGCCTCCTACTAGAGTACTAGACACTACAGTAGAAATAGAGCAAGAGCTTTTTTTCATTTATTAAAGAAACTCATCAGCATGCTCCATTAATAATATTACATGCATTACAATACTTAGTCTCAAGTTTGATAATTACAATAATTACATAAATATCACATAACCTAGAAAATAAGAAATAAAGTACCAACGAAAATAATTAAATAATAATACATTAATTTTAGTCATGTCATAAATATTATATACTACTGTAAATATTCTAATTATATTATATCATCCTAATATAATCGTTATCACTCACTGTCACTGTTCTCACACTCTTACAGGTCCAAAGACTGTATAAAGCTTTGGAATACCCTCAAATGGCGCTGGATTAGCTGATCTGTTGTCACTGGCCATGTGTCTCCCTTTTTCCTAATTTCATTTATTAAAATTTCTCGTTGTGGGCTTTTGTCGAAGAGTTGAGGTGCCTCGTATTTCTGTATAAACTCTCTACTTCGTCTCGAACTGCCTGTTCCCGCTTGTTAGCTTACATTTACCATAGCCACATCGAGATTAACATCTGCCTTTATTCTTCCTATCTGGACCATCGTGTCTCCATCCAACCCACTTGTATGGAAGCAACAATAAAAGCTAGTCTGAGTGCTGGTATTTCACTGGATGGTGCTTTATTCTGTAATAATTTCAAATTTGCATTGTGTATATTCGTTTTAAACAGCCCAATGAACATGTTACTAATATGTTGAAGGGATCAGCTGGTATTAATATGCATACTTTCGTATACAATAGCGTAATCCCTTTATGCACACGCAGTCAGTAGGCTTAACGATATAATAATACCAAAATTGATCTGGTCTGCTTGTATTCTCTGTTACAGGACAAATTTACTTCATCCAATAAAACAACACTCTTTTAAATCATAAATAAAAATAGATGTTTATATTTATAAATTTCATTTTGTTTACTTATAAGCGAGTTACCTTACATACATACGAGCGATGGAGCTTAGGTCATCACGACTGTTACTTTACTCACAGTAAGGTGATGGTACCGTTAGATGTGTATGTCACGGGAGAGTGTGGCATCTCTAGTATATGGACCCATCATTTGGTGACATTGTGATGTACCATACGAATACGAATAGAGGCTATGGTAATTTAGCTGTGTGTCTGCCGGCGTGTAGAATAGATATAAAGCTTTCAATAAAGTGTTTAACTATTTGATTAAATTATCTCATAGTTTTGTAATAATTGGTATTATAATATATGTGAAGTATATAATAGTTAGAATTTGCCCAGTGATGATATAAAGATCTTCTACTGGTCGTGCCCCAAATAGGATGACAATTCTAACTATTATTCAGATTATAGGTTGGTTAATTGGATAAAATTGTATTTTACGGAAGTTGGATTTGTATAGAGGTAAAATAAATAGAATGGCAATCGCCATTCTTATGTCAAAATAGGTTACTATCTGAGGGAAAAATACCAGAGAATATCATTAGGAACTGATAATCTTTAGGGATAATGCCCATCTCTACCGAACTTTAAGGGATCATGAAGTGGGTGTGTGTGCTTTCAGGCTTCCTACTACCGCGATAAATTAGATTGGCACGATGCAGTCGCGTGGGGATCTTTATGGGTGTATGTTTCCTTCACTATCCTACATCTAGTACCCATAATCTGAATTATGCATACATTGCATACCCTCCCTTTCATTTGTATATTTCAAAATTTTTGATTGGTCCCACATTTACAAAATAAAAATAGTTGCCATGACTTATACCAGAACCTTCCTATATTACTAAAATCTGTTCCCAGCCACCTGGTTTGGATAAATAAAAATAGGATATATACATGCCAACAGCCCCCTTTTTCCAAATAAGATACAATATTAAGAACTGGCTTACTTATAGGAGCATGAGGGACTATTTCACTATCTTCTATCAAGTGAAGGGCAAAATATAATCTTGCTAAGGAGATGCGAAGTGAACTTCTAATGTCAATGATTAAGTTCTCAGTTTCGGATATTAGGAACAATAGCCTCAAAAAGCTGTATACTTACCTATAAATTTATCTGTAAAACATTAACTCATATGCTCTTGTACATCAGCAAACAGCTTGGAAATTATTCTGTCTTATGGCAAAGGCATATATTTTTTAGATCAGTTAATAATAATAATAATAATAATAATAATAATAATAATTTACGTCGCAGTAAATGTAACGCTAGTTATAATAATAATATTAATAATATATTAATAATAATATTAATAAAATAATAATAATAATCTTTACCAGGGTTAGACTGAAATTCATATAAGGGTTCAGAATGACCTAATTCGTGTGTCGAATTGCATCTCTTCACCAAAGAGACGTCTATAATTACAAGTATAATTACAAGTATTTTATAGATCCGACTGTAGGACATACAGACTGCAGAAATTAGAGGTACATTGTATTACTTTTGATTGTTTGGCTTAATGGACTCGTGTATTAGCACTATCTATGATACAGTACCAAGAAAACTTCATACAGTTTTAAACTTGTGGCACGGAGTATAATGAACTTGTGCGTTAGCTTATGTTGTAAAGTCTTGTAATATTTCATAAGCTTAACATTATATGGCTCTAATTTAATCAAGTGATTACATACATATTATGTAATACAACCGTACAAGACCAAATGTTGTACATGCACGCCCTTCTCAACGGCGACATCAGTTGACTGCTTTGCTGAAATAGTCATGTTTACTTCTGTTTAGTTGATAACATAATATAATCGGGGAAAGAAGGCAAATTTATCATATTTCAACCTATAAAAATACAATTTTTAAGTTTATTAATATCAACGTAATACAGTTTTAATTAATGCACAATAATTGCCCAATTTTTGCACATAAATAGCCAGTGTCTGCCAAAAGTTTAGTCTTTCTAAAAACATTCTGCACTGCCAGCACTGAAAGGATCTTTGGCCATATTTCGAAACCAAGTGTATAGACCAAATATGTAACTCTTTTTTTTTTTTGGCTTACATATGTGTACCAGTGCAATGTTATTCTGTTACATTATAGGATCTATTGGTCTCCAATTTATATTTGTTAGTTTCCTTATATTTTTGTACTTTTTTCGCAAGGCACCCTAACTGTTAGAGGAAGAAATTAAAACAAAATAAATGTGGAGGAAGTAAAGAATTTAAAAAAAACAATAAAATTAATTTCTGCACATAAATATATTGTGAAGGTTAAGAAAACTTAAAATCAATCTTGTTATGTAATTCATATATTTACTGGGGAGTAAAATAATTCTTATTAGCTATTAGATGGTTAACATACCAACTCCTTGATGCCTCATCTGCATTATAAGATAGAAGGGTTAAGCTTGAAGTGGAGGAATGTTATTGTCATTGCGACATGGAGACGTTTAGTTTCTTGTCTGATATGTACGTACTACTGCAGATATAGTTCTTGTCGCATTCCTGACAAAATGCCTCGTTAAAGAAGTGTGGCTTGTGATAAAATGGTTGGCATCTTGCCCGCTGCCACCCTATCCTCTTACGGGATAGTCTGTAATGTATTCCTGGATACCGAGACGACGCTGTCTATTGCCTGTACTATCTCTGCTCAAGAAGCTGACTTTAAAATTTAAGGTAATGATAGTACGGTTGGCTATATAGCAGAAGCCTGAGTACAAATAGTCTCCATCTCCTGCCGTGTCTTAAGAAGAAACATCTCTGGAGGGAGGAGAGGAAAGATCGATACTGGACCAACCGGATGTGTGAAGCACGGAGTATCCAGTGGCCGGCTGCTGCAGTAGAAATGAGAGCCCATCTTTCTTTCCCTCCAGAACGTGCCTGAATACCATTACTGTTTCCATGCCTTACTTCAGGCAAGAGTTACTTCGCTTCCGCACTATCTTGATAACAATTTCTTTAATTAAAGTTTTACAGTGTAATTACTTTTCTGAATATAAACACGTTTGCTAATTGCCGCTTAGTTCAAGTAAAGTTATATGTGAATTTACACGCTGATTCCTTTTTAAATACCCGGTTTATTGCAACTCAAATAAGCCGAACAAGTACTTCAGAGTTACTAGTTAAATCCAAATGTAGTTAAAACGTAAATCATGTCTTAAAAATAACTTGAAAAGATTATATGAACGGCCACGAAAATGTGACAAATTTAAATCTGGATTCTTTATATCTTGTATGCATAATTAAATACCGGTACTTGTAAACAACGAGAAAGTAACAAGTATCCTGAATCAAATTGCCAGTTGGTAACCTACTTTGCAGTTATAAATTTTGAATATCTTCTGAAGACAATATACTGTTTACATTAATAAATATGTTTCATATAAAGGGGGTAGTTGGTCAAACATTTACAATCCTTTGTCAAATTTTGAATTTTTGTTTTGTTTAAAAAAAACACTTTGTACCTTATTGTGTAGGCCTAAGTTGGATAAGTGTCAGTCTTTTCAAGAACATTAAGTCTCCCTAATTACGTGATATTAAAAAAGTATACACTCGTTAAATGTTCATATCTTAGTGATGGATGGCTTCATTTTAAGGCCATTTTCCGTATTTTCTTTTTCACTGCATTTTTATATACTGTATTCAGAAATAAGAGTGTGTAAAAATTTACTGCAAAGAATCTGACATTTTTGCTATCACGTACGTTGTATACTTAATGTACAGGGTATTTATAACAAAATAGCACATGTTTTTTTATTGGACAAATAGTTTTTACAATAAAAAGTGAAGTATATATAGTATCCATGCGTTTTTTGACAAATTTGAGACATGCATTAATTTTTTTTGTAGTAGACATATGAGACAACTATTGCATGATATTTTTATAAATTTGTAATTCTTCATATTAAAATTAATTGAGGCATTTTACTAAAAAATTGTGTTACAAGTTTAATTTTGAAATATTCTAATTTTTCATTATTAATTTTTAATAACTAAAAATGTAACAAACTGACAGGAATGAAACTTCACAGCATTATCTTTACACTATGAGCACGTGTACAAAGCAAAAAGTGTTATGTAGCTTTAAAAAAGTAGGATTAAAGCTTCGCCCACTAACCCCTAAATTTACAAGCCTTCATCAAAAGCCTGCATACTCTAGTGGATAGAATTGCTTACTAAAGGTCAGCAAGTCTGGTTCCCAGTAGCTCCTAAAATTTTCTGAGATAGGGAGGTCTGGTACACAATTGGGAAAAACGCATCAAGTTGTTTCCATGATTGAAAGTTGGAATGGAAATTAATACATAAAAAAAAACTATGTAGGCCTATATGGTCATGAAACGTAAATACTATGCGCTACAAAATACTAGAATAACCGATAAAGCATACAAATAATATTAGGGCAGAAGTTAAGTGTCAACTAAAATCAGGAATTGCTTGTTTTTATGCAATTCAGAAACTTTTATCTTCTCGGCTTCCTTCAAGGAATCTAAAAATAAACATTTATAAGACAATTATTATCCTGCTGGTTGTATTATTTGCATGTGAGACATGGTCCTTTACTCCTCGGGAAGAACATAATCTCAGAGTGTTCGAAAACAGGGTGCTTACAGGGATGAAAATGGGCACTGAAGAAAACCGAATAATGAGCTGAATGGTGGGCTCATGTAAACGCAGCACTGAACCTCCGGTTCCCACAAAATAGATAATATTCCTTGTAGATCAGTACGGGAGGTCTGGTGCGAGGTGCACTCAATCTCGTGAGGACACCTGAAAAGCTATTTGATAAAGAAATACTAACTCCGGCCAAGAAGAATATCAATAACAGCCATGTCCCCAATCTTCCATTTGCAAATGATGTCGAAAAACTGAGATAGTTGAGGCAAGAATTGGATGGTAGGCCCTGTTCTTCTATAGGAAGTAGCGCTAATGTGGCGCTAGTTAGCTCACAGCAAATAACGAGCCTAAGTGAGCCAATATAGCCTACAATTACTTATCAAAGTTTTCTTAAAATATAAGAACTGGTTAGACCCTTGTAGTATTCTCACACTTGAAAATATTCAAAATCCTTTGTATAATGGTAAATATATAAAAATTGTTAGGTTCAAAATAAAAGATACAGAAATTATGTTTTAACATACCCTAATGTTGAAGTTTAATAATGCAGTTAGTAATATAGTAGTATTTTAATATGTAGTTCTCAAACTCTATACAGTATACTTACTATAAGTAAGGACATACTTACCCAGTATAGTTTATAGCAGAGAGGAGTAGAACTGGATTTGGACTGAGTTTTTCGCTTCTGGAAGATAGTATCTGCATGTTAAATAAGTAACAAAACTGTACGGTACATATTTCATTTGACTAAAGGGATGCTGGTGAAATTAATCGCTGCACAAACTTGGCAGAGGGTGGAGGCTTGTGATGAAAGGATAATTCCGAAGCAGCAGCAGTGCAGTGGATGCTCACAAACATTGCTCTCCAGTTAAAAAAAAAAGTAATCATACGGCGTACTGAAATAATGAATCGCTTGATGACAGATGCTGATTTCGGAGAACGGTTCTCTTTCGCTTCAATTCATAAAAATCAATCAGGGCGCCCCAATGGAATGCTTTGCTCCCGTTTATTATTTACAACCCTTTTTATCCGAATAGAAGGGTGGGTTTTTGTATGTGAATGAGTTTTTCACCCTCAGTCGAAAACCATTTATCAGACGCATATTCTTCTGACATTTTTTCGCACGTTATCCTCTAGTTGAGCGAGAAAATGTTTTTTAATATTTTGGTGAAAAAAAAAGTAATATAGGAGTATGAGATGATAAATATGATTTGTGTGACGTAATTGACCACGTGACGGATGGAGTTTCATCCACATCTTCATTGGCAGGGTAAATCACTCATGGTGACTGTGATGTCCAAGTTAATTTACAAACAACTGAGCACCCTCGCATACCATTTCACACAGTAATCCTGACTGCGCTGTGAGTAGTGAGCCATCAATCCACAACTGACTGAAGGAAAACAAATGCTTTGTTGAAACTGCTGACGGACGCTCAAATTCCACCTCCCGTCCTTCATAAAGCAATTATCGTATAAACACTTTCCACGAGGATTGTCATCGTATTCGTGTGAACCGCGCTGTGAGTTATAAGCACAGTTATGTGGCTTGGTTCTAAAAGGGCCAATGTCATAAAACTTGCTTTTGAGATAACTGACTTTATAGAAGTAATAATTTTGCTGAAAAATTCCGACATTAGCCTCTGAAGTTTCTGTAGCCTATTATGTCTATTAATAGCGTCAGACATTGGCACTTTTAGTGTACGAAAGATAAAGACTAGCCGAGCTTAATAATGCATAGATCTCATTTTTGCAAGAAATTGACATGGCCCTTTTAGAACCAAGCCACAGATTAATCAAGCAATGAATTCCTATGCCTACTGAGAATGTGCACAAATAAATATGTTATGTTTCGGTATTCAAAAGGATGCATTTGCGAAATTTAAAAAAAGTAAATCAATGTCCAATTTGTAACATTGCAGGTTCCCTAATAGGCCTTCTGACGAAGCATCCCACAACACACACATATATATATATCAGAGGAGGTCCAGGAGATCGAACTCTGGCCTGTGGATCCTAGCTAGCGACGCTAACCACGAGACAATATATATGCCGGATCTGCAGACGGGAGTTCAATCTGCGGGACCTCCTCTGATTTTATAAAATAGGGAGATCTTTAACGGAGTGCACTTAGCCTCGTGATAAAAACTGAGAAGCCACTTGATAGAAATGTAGAAGCTCCGGTCACGGAAACTATCATTAACGGTCGTGGGTGTCGGCTTATTGACCAGGTAAATGATGCAGCGGTCGGATGGTAGGCCTTGTCCCACCAGGGAAGTAGCGACACGGAGTTTACTTTAGATAGGCCTATGCGTATGTACGTGTACAGTATAATATATAAACGTGAATTATATGTATGATTGATATATATATATACACAGAGAATTAATTTTTAATAGTAAACTTAGCATAACCAGCGCACTCAGCAATTGGTTTGATTTTAAAAAATGTATTTTATGTTAAATATTAAAGTGCATGTGTTGCCTCATTAAGATCGGGGAAAGTATAGCTTTCAACTTGAAAGATCCATACATAATAGACTTTAAAATAATAAAAGTTTATAAGCTTTTATATGAAGTTCAATTACGCGTATCTTACTAATTGCTTGACCTGAATCAACCCCATCTATTATAGTTATATATAATAAAAGGATTTTTTAAATATTTATTATATATACATTTTTAGCCAACTTCATAAACTTTTATAATCCTGTTTTATTCTATTCCCTATATTAACAGATATTATTATAAATTGTTACTATACACATTTGCTTTTATTTGTAGATTTCATTTTCTTTCCCACCAATAGGAAATACTTATCATATAAGTAAGTAAAACTGTTATAAAATTTTATTGTAGTATTATTTTTTATATTTAATTGATTAATTTGTTTGATCTAACACTATTGCTACAGGTATCATTAAAATGAAAAAAAATATATAGGCTATTAGACTATAACTAAAAATGTTTCCTGTGAGTAACGTTGATAACACAATAATTACTAGCTGACAATAAAAAATAAAAATATATATGTTTTAAAATAAAGCCTTATACGTCTGCATTTCTCCCTTCATGTCCCTCAAACATGTTATGAATTTTTTCTTAAAACTCTCTAGGCCTATTATGTCTATAATAAAATCTTTGTTTGTGTTTTATCGACTTATTTCTCAAGCTTTAGATTCTCACTTAGTAATCTTCATTGAATCAGTTCTTTGAAATTGAATTTTTTATGGTCTCTTTAAAGGAGCGAAAGAGAACAATTTTATGTTGTCTGCTATTCTATATACTTTTTTCAGGAAATTTAATGGAATATATCCTGAAACTCTTTAGAGAGGTTAGATCGATGAGGATATCATATGTCACCCGGCCTTTACAGGAGTCAACTAGAAGGTGATGGATTGAAAAGGGGTTTCTGGGGTATGGGTAGGGTTGAATGGATGGCATTGCGGTGACGGTTGCCGAAAAGGGACGTTACACAGACGCTACAGTGATTTTATTAGAAGTGGTAGCAGGTGGAGGGTGGGCTGAAAGGAAAGAGAACGACAACATCCTAGTTCTTTCTGCGGTCAATGAAAACTTATCTGGTGTGTAGTCTCCTGAATTCATTTAAATACATTAAAATTATACAGCGATGTTGAAGAAAGGAAATTGGTTCTTGTCACTCTCGATGTCCTAGTTACATTTTAAAATGCAGATCTAAGTAGCGAATTTCTCTTCTCATGATAACAGCTATGAAGCCAATGAAATTGCTTGTTTTGGTAATGAATTCATTTAAGCAAAAGTTAAATTTATATTTTCCTTGTAATAGGCGTACTATGGTTTGAACTCTATTATCTTATAGTTAATATATTTGAGTGGTATATAGGCGGGTATTTATATAATTCTGACAATCCTATCATCTTTCCCTCTCAAATTTGCTTTACAAGAAGTTTAATTCCTTTTGCTCTACAAGGACTTTAAACTCCATTTTCTATGCAAGGATTTTAAATATTGTTAATGTTGTTAATATTGTTTTATTAATTAAAGCGCTATCTACTCTTATACAATTCAACAGCCATAAATAGCGTGCTCACTCGCTCCCTCACTTCGTGAGACATCGGGTAGGCCTATACTCGGCGATGTTCGTCTCTCGCAGTCTAAACTTTCACGAAGAGTACAAAATTAGGAAAACCGTTTCTTTATTATATAAGGCCTAAGTGAAAAGAATACAATGAACAAATGTTCTAATTTTATTTTTACTTACAATTTTCAAAGCTCTGAACCACAAACATTTTAATAAACTGCCAGTGTAAATTTCTTAAAAATCCTGGATTCAATAAACAATGGCGGGCGAAGCCGCGGGCTTTAGCTACAATATTATTGATAGTTTAACCATGGAAGTATCGCGGACAATAAAAATCAAAACAAGCCATGCCTTCCCTTGAAAAATTATATAATTTCTGAAAATTACACTCAACTTAACAAATAAAATTCACATTTTCCCAGGCGGCGCTTTCTAATCGTGGAATGTACTCTAAAGCCGGAATTTTAGCTGTTTAATTAATTATTAATGGTTCAGTTTATGAATGATTCGCGCGCAAGTGTTAATAAATATAATGCTTTAATAATTATTATACTCTTAATTTTTAATTTTTCAATTAATTATCGTGGGCGAAGCCGCGGGCACCTGCTAGTATTCTACATATAGTTCATTTCTTAATAGAGATAATTTTGGAATATAATTTCAATTCCTTAAAGCAGTTTTGTCTTACAAGAAACCGCTTACAAAATACTGTTTCCATTTCTTTTTTATAAAATAAGATACCTCAATTTAATTCGATTTTTTGTTTTGTTTTTTTGTTTGTTTTGAGAATGCGTTTGTGGGAATCGAACTGACGACGTGAAGTAAGACGCTGAAGTAACCTCTGAAATAGCTGTAAAACCAAACTTTTGGGTATACTTTTTCTTTCCTCCTTACTAAAAAAAAGGTATAGCCAAGACATTGACATAACTCTTTACGGTCCCTCCTGAAAACAGGAAAAGTTTAAAACCAAGTGTGATGGTGTACTTACAGCAGAGGCTAAAGAAGCAGGGAGCTGATAATCCGTAAAGACATTAAGGTAATGTTACACGAGTGTGGCAGCCCATTAGCATAGCAGGCAAGTCTTTGTCACACGAGGCTGTGTCACTCGGCAGCTTATCCTCCTTTTCCATGTCGTCTTACATGTCAGTTCGACAAGAATCTGTGTTAACATTTTGTCAGATGTATCACCAGTGTTAAGAGCTGTGAATATGTTTGCAAAGGAGATACGAGTTATGTCTGAAAGTCTTACTCAACTCTGTCATCATTTTGAAATATGCATTTGCTAGAAAAAAGTAAGGCTTGCCTTGAATACAAATATAGTTTCCCCAAGATGTTTAGTTTCAAAGTAAAATTCTACTTTTGTGTCTCCGTTTCTTGGCTTGATCTCAAAAAGATAGCCAGGAACCTATATTGTATATATTATAGTTAAGAAACATCAACTGTAGGGTTGTTATAGATATATACATTTATGTATATTTCTTAAATTTAAGAAATTTTAAATAAGGTAGGAGGTCCAGTTAAGGCCACGTTAATTTTCAAAATAAAAAACAAAGTATTTATAATTTCCAAATTTATAATTTTCACACTCAGCTATCAACAGATGACTATAATAAGTTGTTTCGGGCAAGAAACAATGATATTACTTAATTACATTGATAGCAAAAAATATAAAATGAAATCAAGTGACAGTGGCCTTATGAGGAGCATGTAGTCATGATAAGGCCACTTGGGTACACTGTAATCTTCTGACCAGCTCTATACTTTTTGCTTCACTTTTTTATGCATCTGAAATAAATTGAACGTATAGGCACATCAATATGTGTTAAGTAGGGAAAAAAGAATAAAAAAACTCAATTAATTAATTGATTAATTAATTAATTATAAACAATTAAGCAAATTATGTATGTGTTCGCGGTCAAACCCAGCTCAGTGTGAAAAGTGTGAACATTATTGCTTAAATGTTATAAATTAAGTAGATATTCACAAACAGAACTTGAACATTATGACCGAGAAATAGCGTTCCTCATCGCATCGCATCGTATGTGGCCTTAACAGGTGCACTATATATTTTTATTTGCAATCTCGGTTATTAAACTTGGTATGTTAATGCAGATACAACAAAGAGATGCTTTAAAAGATCACAATGTAAGCTATATATCTACGTATAATTTTATGCTGATACGAATCTACTTAAATAGTGAGATGTATTTTATTTCTTATCTTGTTTTTATTTCTGAAGCGCGTATTTCACAAAAGTTTCTGCCTTTCCTCGAGGAATGGAGAAGGAACCCTGAAATTCTGGTCAGTTGACCTTCTAAGGACGAGCTTCAAGTAGGTGTTGAAATCTGGGGCCAAAGTGTGATACTTTTACGTTAAAGTATTAGTGGCCTTATCAGGAGCATGGCCTTAACTAGCGCACCTACCTTATTATTGTCAATAACAGTTATAACGATGAATGAAATAGTTCAATAAAAAATACCGTTATTAACTTACTTAAATCTATGTTTTTTAGAACAAAAACGTATTACTGACGTCAGAAGATGCCAGACCGTCAAGGGCGTCTTTAATTAAAAGCGGCACAATACATAATCCGTCCAGGTCTTCTGCAGTCATGCATTGTCTATGTAAATTGCTTAGCTTGGACAAGTTTATTGTGGGAGTATTACATCAAAATAAATTATACAAACACATTGAATAGCTAGCACGAACATAAATAGTTTTATACCAAAAAAATGTGGAAAAATTAACTAAAACGAAGCACTTGTAGTGACATGAAACCTCTTGAACTTCTGTTCATTTATAATTGCTGTTTTTATGGTGTAAGTAATTTTTTTTCTTCAGAATTCATCAAAAGAGGTAACTGTTGTTTAATAAATTGGAATCATACTCTTAACTATTATGGTTATTTAATATTTTAAAGAAACTTCTTGTTTACAATGTTATTTTATCCTTGTTCTTATTGCCTAAGGTCGCAGGTTCCATCCCGGCCCAGGTCGATGACACATTTATGTACCTTCAACTCTGTGGACAACATGCCTAATGTTTAAAACGCTATTTCGGCACATTTTTAGTACATATTTATTTGAAAAATCGTTCGAAAATCCTACTTTGTATGCTTTTTCTTTATCTCAAGAACTTCTGATGTGAAATACGAGATTATTAGATTCTTGTGGAAAGAGATAGGTTTCACGGCCTTTGAATAACATGTAGTAGGCAGTTGTTCAAGTAGAGTACTGCTTGTCATGTAATATTTGAATATACAGTTTTAAAACCAAAGTGATAGACTAAATATAACTTCTAAAAGAGTGATTCGGAATTCGAACATAGAAAATGCAGCAGAAACTGTGATATTTTCAAGGGTAAATCGTCGGGTTAAATTATTCTTTCATAGATGGCTGGATAAATTTTAACCTCTTGAGGGATCAATAATAATTTAAATAATGAGAATTAAATTAAATTAACTGTACAACTCCAATGCCTTGCTCATTATATCATTGTGGGTGATTCTGGAACTAATTTGCCCATGGATAATTTACCCATAGGTATTTCACGAGTTTATAGAAACCGGGCATCAGAAAATAATAATGAAGGCCATCTATTTCTCGGTAGCCACACCTGTATGTTCTCCTTTACTGAAAGCTTGTCAGCTCTCGTAAAAATTATTTAACTCATTACAATAGGCTGTGATTATTATGTGGTTATACTAAAATTAATTAATTAACTGTATAATAGAACACAAAGTGTTTTGATTCTATTGTATCAGTCCTGTTATAGCACCAGTAATAATTTCTCAATGTATATTACATCATATTCAAAAAATTGTCATTAAAAAATTAAATATATCACAACTCCCAGTATGAAAATGAACATAGCCAATCAGCATCACCTCGTGATATGTTTTGGAAATTGTTAATTTATACAACATTTATCCACCCGACATGTAGGCTCAATATTCCAACGCATAATTAATTTGCTACACAGCTGCAAAAGTTCACTAATTTTTAGCTAGGCTAATGCTATAAAGCAGATGTTTAGCAAGTAAAACTAGTACCCAGCGGATGAATGTATTGTTAAAGAGACGCATAATTAAGGGCTACCAGAAGCTGTTCAATTATACAACAATGATACTGCGTTCCTTCACCCTGTTGACGAGCTATGAGTAATGCGCATATTGATTGCCTTCTGTTTGCACTCGAAATGAGGGAATCTATTATTTGTGCAGCTTTTTGCATGACATGAAGTTTCCTATATTTCAAACTTTCAAAGTCAGCTGGTGCAATTCTAATAGCTATCCATATGAGTGTGAAAAATCACCTGCCAAATAAAATTTAAAATCCTTATCGTTTTGACATTATTGAATTCATAAATTCAGACACGTGGCAAAATTATTTTCCTTATATAATTAAAATGTCTGAAGTTAGCTACTAAGCCTATAGTTCTCACAACAATTACAGGTAAGTTACGGTATATAAAAAATCACCTGCTACATAAAACAGTATGAAGTAATATTCATTTATTGAAATTAAAATACAAAGTGAAATAATATAATGTGAAATAAAGTAAATCAAGTGAAGATACTATTTTCACCTTAAAATAATATCAGTTAAACTGATATACCGTAACAAAGTGTCAGAATGCTTTTGTTTAATCAGTGATAATTACAATTATGAAATGCAGAAAAGAAGTTATTTTTGTAATCTATCTACGAGTTAAGCTCCAGATCGATTCAATAAGCAGGGCTTGGGGAAGAACAATTGTCTAAAGATTAATACTTACCCTTAATTCGTATACACTGATATAAGAAATTCTTAAAATATGTCAACATATTTTCACAAACTGTACTGGTAGAGAACTCCGCTTAATGTACGTAGGCCTAATTATTTCACAGTAATATACCTTCTATATGTAACAGTATTCATGTAGTACTCATTTCAACTTGAACAACGAAATAAACAAAATCTGACTGCATTTTAGTCAAGTAAAGCGGCTTTGTAGTAGGCCTATAGTCATGATTTCCCATTTAAATTGTTCCGAAATAAATAGGCTTTCTTGCCATGGACGTTATGAATGCGTAAACCAAGTTTCATGAAAATCCGATAAAGCGTATTTGAGTTATTGCGAATACAGGCTAACGGACGGACAAACAGACGGACAGACATTTTCCCGTCCCCACACATTCTCATAAAGTACCATACTGGCACTTAATAATAGTAATTCCTTTATTATAACCAATTGGTCATATTAAAACTAATGGAGCAACGTTAGAGTAATTTATGATGGGGAAACAAAGCACCCCGAGAAAATCTGCTCCACCATATCCCAGCCAAGGGGTCATGCGATTCAATTTGTTGCAGACGACGACAGACGACGACGCAGGAAGACGACATGTATCTTTCTCTCTCTCTCTCTCTCTCTCTTTCTCTTTCTCTTTCTCTTTCTCTCTCTCTCTCTCTCTCTCTTTCTCTTTCTCTTTCTCTTTCACTTTCTCTCTCTCTCTCTTTCTCTTTCTCTTTCTCTTTCTCTTTCTCTTTCTCTTTCTCTTTCTCTTTCTCTTGCTCTTGCTCTTGCTCTTGCTCTTGCTCTTGCTCTTGCTCTTGCTCTTGCTCTTGCTCTTGCTCTTGCTCTTGCTCTTGCTCTTTCTCTTTCTCTTTCTCTTTCTCTTTCTCTTTCTCTTTCTCTTTCTCTTTCTCTTTCTCTTTCTCTTTCTCTTTCTCTTTCTCTTTCCCTTTCCCTTTCCCTTTCCCTTTCCCTTTCCCTTTCCCTTTCCCTTTCCCTTTCCCTTTCCCTTTCCCTTTCCCTTTCCCTTTCCCTTTCCCTTTCCCTTTCCCTTTCCCTTTCCCTTTCCCTTTCCCTTTCCCTTTCTCTTTCTCTTTCTCTTTCTCTTTCTCTTTCTCTTTCTCTTTCTCTTTCTCTTGCTCTTGCTCTTGCTCTTGCTCTTGCTCTTGCTCTTGCTCTTGCTCTTGCTCTTGCTCTTGCTCTTGCTCTTGCTCTTGCTCTTGCTCTCTCTCTCTCTCTCTCTCTCTCTCTCTCTCTCTTATGCAGCTTATATAGGCCTACCCTGTGTTCAATGTCTAATAGTTTTTGATAAAAGAAGCTACTGCTCTAAAGATGTTTTAGTGTTCAGTCCTATGTAGAAAGAGGAAGTGTTTGTCTGTGCGCGATGCCTATCCAAACCTACTGAACGCAGAGATCTGACATTTTGAACATAGATGGACTGAAGGGTGGCCGAATGCACCTCAAAGCCGGATTTTGAATTTTCGATTTCGTTAGCGAATTAATGAGTGAAAACTTGAAGAAAACGTGATTTTTAGCACAGAATTTCGCTAATAACTTACATTAACAGCGCGAAATTAATTGCAGATGGCACGATCTGATTGCCATAGCAAACTAAGAAAGATAATTGCTGAAATAGGTTAGTCATTATCAACTTGTAACTTCTGCTCTCACACGGAATATATCACTAATAAAAAATACAGAAAATAACCATCTGGAGTAACAACTCTAAGAATTCACAGCACAGTAAAAAAAAAACTATACTGTACATCTTAGGTAAAAACGGAAGGACACTTAATATAATTTATCCAAAAACTTTAAGAAACAAAGTTTGTTTTTATTTAATATCGGGCCTTTTTATATTAATTTACTATAATTTGTGCCACTAACATCCCATAATGCTAAACACTAAAAGGAACAATGATGATGATGATGATGATGAAGTGTTCGGGCGGTCCTGCCCTGGGACAGAACCGAAGGAGGAGAGGGAGGCCCACGACCCGACTGAGGGACACTAGGCCGGATGATACCGCGTAGGTGGCCAGTTCCTTTCGCGGGATGGGAACGAGGACACAACACCCAGTCGTGACCCAGGAAGGAAACTTTACATCTATGTAAAATCCCAGCTGGGAATCGAACCCGGGCCGCCCAGATGGCTGGCTATCGCGTTACCTACTCGCCTAAGGCGGCGGACAAAGGAACAATATAATTAAGTAATTCGTGCAATTTGTGTAAGCCTGTATGTTAAGATACCTAATAATAATCAAAAGTAATGAAATATTGTAAATATCCTCCCATTAATAAAACCACAACAGTGAAATAAAAAAATTTGGGTCAAAATGACCCTGAGTTCTTTTACTGTTGATAATAGCTCTATAGCCTCTATAAAGTTTTATACAAAGTTCAATTTTATTAGGTTGAAGATTGACGAACACTTAAAACATCTTACAGTATAACACTAGTAAGTTATGCAACAAGCCTATAATGACATTTATTAAGATACGTTTAGGTTTATGAAACGAGTAACGCGAGTTTCATAATTTTCATACGAGTATCTTAATTACCATTATAGGCATATTGCATACGACTGTTTTTGTTAAACCATAATTAGTCTAAACGTTTAAATTTTGAGTTTTAGATTCACTCATATAAACAATCACGCTTTTTCAGAGTCCTATGACTTTCACATCAGCTGGATGTAGTTCTTATCTTCTATGACAGGTGGCAGCTCATGTCGACGGTCAAATCGACTCTTCCTTTTGGTCATTTTCTTGAAACCAACGGATTTTGACAACAAAAAAATAATTATTTTTAGGATTATATTAAAATTAACACAAACAGAAATGATTTAAAATATAGGCTATTTATTACGCAGTCTTCAGCTGCTAACCTCAAGGTCTCTAGATCATTCCCTATTCGGTAATAATCGATACCTCGCCGATGTCGTAATGAAGATTAGTTTCGAAATGAGTTTCATCATGACACAGTTACATCACACATAATAAGCGTATTACAGTATGGAATAAAATATAGTTTCAATTAATATAGTGTAAGGTGCTACGTTTATACACAGTTAATAAGTCATTCATCTAGTGAAATCATCAGAGGGCACCAAGTTTGAAATCAATGGGGAAAATTTCCATGCAGTAGCAGGTTTCCGCTATTGACAGTCCTAAAAACTGAGCTCCGTGACGCTACATCCCTGAAGGGACTTGGCCTACCACCCGACCTCTGCATCATCTACCATAGGCAGATGGCAAGATTGGGGCATGTGGTCAGCATGCCGACATCCACGGCCGTTAATGGTGGTTTCCACAACCGAAGCCGCTACACCTCTATCAAGTAGCTCCTCAATTTGAATCACGAGCCTAAGTGCACCCCGTTCCAGACCTCCCTACCTCAGAAAAATCCGAGGAGGTACCGGCAAATACTATAGAGACAATACCGGACACTTACTGGTAGAGAAATGGGGGACAGATTTTGCAGCACTCCTGGTGGCACAACCTAGAAACTTGGGGCAAAATTAATATATTCAAAAGATATATAAACTGTAATATGCTATTCTGAGCCATTAGGTAGATACCCCTTATACATAACAAGCCGAGTCTGGCTATTTCGGCTCTTCTATTAAAAACTGTTTAACATATATGTATCTAGATACTGCAATTGTATTCAGTAGTAGCAGGTTGGGCCGCTAGATGGTGCTCAAAATATTGTCCCCCAATATATCGCAAAGTGTCCTGTATTGGTCTAGATTGTATTTGGTACCGGGGATCGAACCCGGGTCGATTTATCTGTAGTCTGCGATGCTAATCACAAGACCACGCCGGCGGTCTATTGACAGTCCTAACACTTGAATAAATAAAAATCTTCACATTTTACCTAAAGCTCGGCTTTTATACGTCAGTAGCCGTGAAAAGGTTAACCTTTTAGTCGTAAGCATTCACTATCTCGCTGTTAACTTCTTTCTTATTTAAACTTTCGCTGTTAAACTGATTTCCATTAACCCCAATATACCTCAATTCATTTAATGTGGAAATCGTTGATGGGCGTTGTTAGTAGAGGGATTAGTTGAACTTTGGTGGTTGTAAGATGGTTTAATACGTGAGAGATAAGGAGTAAGTTACCCTCTCCTGCGAGAACAAGCAATTTGGCTTCCACAGATTGTTTGAATTGCCAAATCCGATATCACAGCCCCTCGCTTGGCGCCCGCCTCACTTGATATACTGCCTTCTGTATAACCAGTGTTTGTTAGTCATCACACTCACTTTATTTACAAAACTACACTTTTTATTGTCATCTACGACCATATTATTTTAAAGAAGTATCTGCATACTTAATTACGGATAAAGTAATTGTTTTTAGTGGTCAATAAAATATACAGTTTCTCACTTATATCTTGTTCCACACGACTTCCCTTACGTTCATTAAAACTCAAATTGGCCTCTTTGAATAAGAAATAAGGCATAGTCCTTAAACTAACATAGACCCGGTAATAGTTTTTTTATTACGTTCTACTGTTACTGTAAAGGCAGTCTGTACTGGTATCCTTGGTTTCTCGCGCAACACAGCTAGTCTTTACAAACATATAAGTATGGGATCTTCCTAGTGTTTTGAAATCTCGCAGCCTGAGCCGTGTTCAAAGAACGATGTTGTAGTCTACTGTCAAGGTTTTCAGCGAATTTTCAATAGGGCAAGATAGGGTGACGCGCAGCACTTTTCTTGAAATTCGTCTACCTCAAAACAGGATTGAATATTTTGAAAACTCTTTTTGAGATTCCAAGCTATGATCTTCCCTGCCTATATTTCAGCAAAGGAAATATTTATAAAATAATAATTAAACGTGTAAATACAATTACTAAATTGAAAAGCAAAGCGGGAGAGATGCCGCGTTACAGGGTGCTATGCCGCACGCATGGGAGACATGCCGCATTCACAATATTAGTTTAAATTTACTTCAAAGGCACGTACAGAACAAAAGAGAACCTATCTACACAATCTCTGAATATTGGCGACTAGCCTTGTTTCATTTTCTGTACCAAATATTCCTTCAGGCCCAAGTGAGGGTTTTCCCAATTTCCTGTGTCCGTGCGCCTACGAATAGTCCTCTTTGGCATATTATAGCAACGTTCGGCTTCCCGAATGGAAATTTCCCCTGCCTTAATTCGCCGAACAGCTTCTTGTAGGTCACACTCACTCCATAGGCCACGATGTTTAGCTCCCTCCCTTTCCCTATACCTTGTTGGCATGCCTATTGCTGAAAAGAGCAGAAATAATAGTTTTGGGGGGTAATTATACTGCAAGACATTGTGCGGCGTGTCACCCTTGAAAGCTATGCGGCATGTGACCCAAAACTCAGGGACACGTGCCGCACTCATCTGTAGAGCTTATTGTTATTGTTGTTATGGCAAACTTCACTCACAATATCTTTAGAACCTCTAAATAGTCTATTAAAAGTGGAACACGCAGAAAAAATGGAACAAATACAGATCAGGAAAGAATAAAGTAATGCGTCCAAAAAAGTTTCGCAGTGAAACTAGTGCACTTACCTGATAAATACCGCTATAACAATGACATAAACACCGCAAACAATGAAGACACGTGATCCAGTTACTCTAGGGAGGGAACTGGAGATGTTATCACGACAATTAGCGGTACCTAGCGTCAAATGTTCGAGTTAGAGGGGGTGCGGCATCTATCCCGGTGCGGCGCGTCACCCGGTTTTGCCCTATACGAGGCCTATTTTTTTCAACCTCCGATGGAGCATAAAATGAAAACCACAGTGAAAATCAGAACTGTTTTATTTGAAACATTTAGGTACACCTTCTAGCTACTTCTCTACATAGTCGCGCTCCGATTGAAACATTTGTCGTACCGTAGAATTATTAAGTGCCAGAATGGTACTTTCTGAGATTACATTGGTTGACGGGGAAAAATGTCTGTTCGTCTATCTGTCTGAGTGTTTTTACCAGCGATAACTCGAATACGTTTCATCAGATTGCCATGAAACTTAGTATTCGCACTTATAATGTCCATAGGACGAACCCTATTGTCCAATTAACGGTTTAAAATACCAAATCATCACTATGTTACAAAGCCGCATGGCTAACTCACTAATTGACACAATATTGTTTGCCCACTTCCAGATGAGCCATAAACTTTAAATTTGGCATAGCCTACTTATAGCTTTGGAAATATTCAAAAAATGATCCGATTTTTAATTTTAACCCTCGAAAATAATTAAAACTGGCGGAGCGAGACTTGTAGGTTGTGTAGACCTTCTTTGGAGGGTTGTACTGTAGTAGCTAAACGGTAAGTCGTATGAAAAAACCGGATTTCATCAGCAGTAACTAATTTTGAGAGATCTAAAAGTGTGATCCTTGACTTTTTGCCATATTTCCATCGGTTGTACCTTAGATAGAGTTCGATTGTTTTTGTTTTAAGTAAATTATGAATATTTTCCTCATATTATGCAATTTTTGACACGCTTACTGGACAGGGAATTTGGCAAACGTGCAGTTTTTAGCATATAACCGACGGGAAATATCCAAAAGTTCTAATTTTTAATGTTTTGCCTTAAAATAACAAATTGAACGGTTTTGACTGCGTATTTATATGCCTTCAGATGTTTTGACAAAAATAAAGAAATATTGTCCACGTGAGGAATTTGTTGTGAATTCATTCTGATAATATTCTAGTTATCCAACTTATTCCTTCAAGTACGCTGATTAAACTTTCTCAAGAAACCGTAGTGCAAAACTGATTAGTTTCTTAAATATGGCCTATTAACTCCATTTGGCACTTTGTTTTATCAGTTTATCTGATTTATTATCACTAACATTTTTACTGCTGCTGACTTAGGCTATATATGCTTCACCGCAAAAATTGCATAAAAGCCGAGAAATGCGCACAATACACTAAAATATTAAGACATTAAATTAAAATTGCCATAAGTGGAAATTTTAAAAATTTTCCTAGTTAGAATTTGTTAAAATTTTCCTAGTTGTTTTAAAATTCATAGCTCACTAATGACTTAGTTAATGAATCCTCATATTATAGTACAGTATATTGCGATACTAGTTCCGTAAGCGCTGGCGCTGCTTACAGATCGAGGAAAGCGTTTGAAAAAACGAGGCGCTTTCGCCGAGTTTTTTCAATTTTCGAGATCCGTTATGCGCTTACGGAACGAGTATTGCATGCTATTTTTTGCACAATGATTTTTTATATCAATTTATTTATATTAATTGAGATATTAGCTGAAAATATTATGTATATACACTATTGAAGATGGATGTTATATTTCAGAAAGTGATTCGCATGTGTTGGTTGTTATGGGGACCGAATATTTGTCCTGTTAAAATCGTCATAAACTAGGGGGCTTGGTTCCGGTCTTCGATAAAGGCTTGTATTATGATGGATTTACTTACGGCACGTGTGCTTTTTATCATTTTTACAGCACTGAGATTTCTTTTGTTTTCAAAGGATGTGGGAATGTCAACTTACGATCCACGGCAACAATATTCGTAAGTACCACTAATTAGTTACGACGTGCAAAAAGTATAAATTCAACTCTTAAAGGGTTAAATAACTTTTGTACAAGTTACTTGAAGCTATCAATTGCAAAATAAGATGCATGATTAGGCAGTTTAGAAAAGCACCTCAGGCGTTATTCGGCTACGGACAGTTTATCATTCCTCCTCTGCCGTCCCATTGTCTTGCTTCGTGGCGGTGATTCTAATGTAAATCGCTCGCTACTTCTCGCCACATCTACAGATGTGATTCTCCTAATCTCCAGGTTCTCAGCAGCTGCCTGCCCTGCTTCCAGGATTAAGATCCCGCAAATCTTTTACTGGAACCAGTAAGCTGGGATGTGAATGCATTAGACAATAATTCAAGATTCATGAAGATGGAATTTCTGTATTTCAGGAACGACAGAGCACGTTGTAAATACAACTTACATCTTATTTGAATTTTCCAGTGTGGTAGATGTGGACAGTACTTCCAAATGCACTCGTCTTATAATTCTTCAAGAAACAAACATAAAATATTATTAAGAATCCTATTGAACACTCATATCGATTTCTTATTTCACACTTTAACATTTTCAAATAAAATCAACTGTAATGTCACAAGATTTTGGAATATTCTCACAAAAGTTTTAAATGTTTTAAAATTATTTTCACAAATAAGAATAACTATTTTTCCATTGTCTGCACACTATTTCACTATTGCAGATAGTAGATGTAGGCCTAAGTATTACTGTCCCAACAAAATAACGAAACCCTTAAAAACGAAATTTTGAATGACGTACAGTACTTGGGAATACAGCCGCTAAAAGGGAAATGTGATAACGTAAGCCGAATCTTTGATCACAATAAACAGCATTTTTTCAATGTATCAGTATTAATCCGTACGGTACGTTACTTCATAAAAGAGATAACATTATCCGACTGATAAGAATGAAATCGATTTAATACATTAAGAGAATTTTGCACTACGAAAAGTGAGTCGAAAATTATTTTATATTATAAAAGAGATTTTCTGTTAGCCAACGTTGCAACACTGTTTTAAATCGGTTGCAGCGCAAGTCATGTGCCCTTTTTTGGTAACTTGTTGAAGAAGTCAACGGCAATCGATCTAAAAATTTATTCAGTCTAGCATTTGGGTCAGAGAGACGATAATTCTTGTGTGATAGCTGTGCAATTTAGACTTATTAATAATACAGTTTACTGTTTTTTTTACTTGCGATAAGCAACTTATGATAGATAAATTTAAAACTGTTAAGTTTTATTTCTCTATTAACAAGGGTCCAAAATGAGCATCGTATCGGGAGCCAATAAGTATTCGTGTAGATTTTTTAAAAGTATGAGAACATTGTGTATAGTACTGCTTTTCCCCCAGATGTATATATCGTAGGACATTAGGCCCACGCGATTGACCATTGACCATATAAAAGGTCGCTGTATGTGATATAAAAGAATTAAATCATTACGACTCATATTTCGATTAAACTATCTTCTATAAGTAAGTTACAATAATACTCTACCAAATAGGTTTACAGATAAGACTACATTTGTTAGTTGATTGCTACCATTGCACTAGCAATTCACTAACAAATGTACATTTTATAATATGGGATGCCATTCGCAATTATGGATTACCTGATTAGTAAAAAAAAAAAAAAAACCCTTTAAAGCATGAGCACGTATTTTTAAACAAAATTCCATTAATCCGAATCTAAGACTCAAGTATTTGTATAACACCCTCTCACATTTTTAGCTTCTTGGATTCAGAATTGGTATGTTTATGAATAAAAAGCTCTGGAGTTGTTTAGCAAGTTGTTTTAGTAATGGAATAGGGACAAGGCTCGTACAAGTTGTTGAGCTGACTGGTCGGGGTGTAAATCTTGGGATCGTTACTGCCAACACCCGATGTTGATGGCTCACAAACGGCTTCCTATCAACTCGTTGTGAGAACACTTTGAACACTACTCGTGGTGGCTAAACTCCTCTACAATATATTATATCCATTTTAACGTCCTATTGACTTTCTTACAAGAGTCTGTACTGCCCAGATGAAATAGGTGAATGTCCACATCTTGTAGTAAATTTTCCTCTTCTGATACCCGTTATAATTATAAGAATATGTTTAGGCCTACTTAATTCGTTTATAACTATCTGTGTGAAATTACTGGACTTATGGATGTTACGTTTTGAACTTAGGTTAACAAGGAAAATTTTACGAATAAAAGTACAAAGAGCACAAAATGTATTTTCAGTTTTCCATTAGAATTTACGTAAATTGCCTATCAGGTGTTTTATTGGCACTTATAAAAAATAGTTGTTTCCTTTGTCCTAAACGCAAGTTGTTTGAAATCCACCATTGCATCAAAAACGGCATTTTCATGCTCATAATATCGATATTCATGCATAAAGGTTATGTAAGCAGAAGTTTTATCGCCAGTCTTATCAAATCTCAAACAACTGTGCTTTTTCCAATAGACAAAAACTGAACAGTCTTTTATAGGTCAGCCGTCTCAATATTTTGTATTATTGTCTGAAATGAATTATCAGAGACTGGAATGGTTTACGTGGCAGACATTCTAAGAGGTCTCCCGTGCAGCGAGTTATTTAAAAATAGGCTAAAACCTTTTACCAATAGGCAGTAGTGGAAGTATTTTTAATTGACAGATTAGTGACAGTGGTAGATGTGACATGGGTCTATGACAGCAATAGTTAGGTTTAACTACTGTATGTTATATGAGCACATTCGTTTGAATTTGTAATATTAGATTTCAATAGTATTAAGTGGAGTTATATTAGCTTTAAGTAAGTGTTATGTGGAAATAAGTAGCTAATACGCCTATATAACTACCACCAAGGTGAAAGGATGCATATGAGCTGCGGCCGAACTAATAATTTACCCGGCTGAGACAGGTTAGTTGCGGCAATACTTTTTTCCGACTACGTATTATTTGCGGCCCTGGTTGATTATTTCTCTGCATTGTTTACGTTAAACTCATAGAATGTTTACATTCTTGTAGCAGCAATATGGTTCAGTTTTCATGCCATAGCTTAGATTAGATTAATGAGGGGTAGTGTAAGCCCTTCGACTTCTCAACACTGCGATGTGAATACCCTATACCCTATTCTAGCAGTGACCACTTTAGTTTAATGCTTTTTAATATAACCTATAATTTTCCTGGGTGATGTCCAGTCCTAAACCCGGGGATTTGTCGTTACTGAAGAACCAACTGCCCGGCCGGGAATCGAACCCGGACCGCCAGGGTGGAAGGCAAGTATGCTACCTATACAGTATACACCTATACACCCATGGCGGCGGACTGCCGTAGTTTAAATTTTCATTTTATAAATCCATTACGATTATTTTTAAATTAATGGATTCCGTGCTAGCTACGTGCTATATCTGATGAATTCAATTTATGATTTAGCGTAGGCCTACCCTAACCCTACTATACCACGATTTCCACGGAAATTCATAAGTACTAAATAGGCGTACGTATTGAGTGTTACTGCTGTTAAGTATAATAAATAACCCAACACTGAATATAGAGACCATAAACCCTGAATTAATGGTTTCAAGCACATAATTAATTAATAAGTAGGTAATTTAAAATTCTATCATGATTAAAATTTCGTAAGGTACTTGACGCCACTCGTATACGGTGACATTGTGTTGTATATAACTTTTTTAATTGACTACAAGCAAAGATTTTTGGGAAACTACTCAGTCAACGTCCCCCTGGTGTCTCCTGGTTAACGTTAATTGATTGACTAACACCTAATTACTTGGCCGCTACTCAGGCGTCCCTCTCACATCAGTATGCTTGGCCGCAATTCATACGGACCGCAATTCATACGGACCGCAATTCGTACGTAAATTTGAGAGCCGAAATTCAACTTTACCGAGGTGAAAATCTAATTAATTGAGTTAATAAATATTCAGCGCAGGCATGTAAGAGGTCACAGACCACCGAACAACTCTGTTTATCTCTATTTAATTTTTTCTTTAAAGAAAATGCATTTCACTTCTTGATTTTTTTAAAGGGATGTTTTTGTCCAATTTATCATTGTTTGAATATTACTTTTAATATTTAATACCGTTATACGATAATTTACAGCATTCTTTCTGAAATTAAACATATTTTATATCTCATAACGGTGTTATCTATATGTTATAATTGTGTTATCTATATGTTATAATTCCGTCTTGGCCAGATTATCTTATCTATACTACGAGATCTGTCTATCTATCTATCTATCTATCTCTCTATCCATCTATATTTTTACTATAATTTACTATAACACTTTTAATGGTATAATACATTTCAGTTATTGTAATGCAACAATAATTTCTGATAATAATAGCTTCTTTATATCCATCTTGTATATAGCCTATTGTGAGTTGATAAATACAGAGTAAAAAGAAGTTACCGGTATGATTTTAGCATAAGTTGGAAAACTTATACAAGAAGCCTATCAGATCTGTGGGTGGAAAAAATGGCATTGTAAATAGTGTAATTGAATGAATGATTAAAATTCATGAACCAATTTCTTTTCAGTGTGGGTAATGAATCACTTTCTGTAAGTTTTGGCCTAATTGTTAGTTTATTGTATTAAAAGAAGACCCTACATGAAAATGGAAGAGTATAAAATTGCTTCAAATCCGGTCTAAGATATTGCGAAAATTTTAACTCAACAACGGGCTTTAGATTTTTAGAAAAGAGAAATTTTACATGCATTTCAAATACTGGCACGGCTATGTTTACCACGCTTTCGCTATGAATCCCTTCCTTTCACTCTTTGTTCTCTGGGATAATCAAGATAATCTATATTGTAAAAAAGCATACGTACTTCGGTTACGCTCGGCAATCATCCTAAATGCACAGCTTCACTACACATTCAGTAAAGCTTACTCCATCCCACTTTCAATTAACACACTTTCAATTAACACTGTCAATGAGGAACTATAATATACACACTTTTGTTAGACCATGGAAAAGCCATTTGAATCCTGCACAGAAATTACATTACTTATTATCCACTGTTTGAAATGTCTTCGTTTCTCTTTCCCTTAGTCTTTTCAAAGCTTCTGTCTCTTTATAGATCTTCGTTTCCACTTGATTGATCTTTAGTTCTTTGCTACCGTATTTGCTGATCTTTTCTGTTATCGTACATTTCTGCGTAATATATTTTAATATCCATTTCATTTCCATCGACAAATCCAACTTTTTTCCTCATTTATTATTCAAAATTCTTCCCCTTCTCCTTCACCTCCTCCTCCTCCTCCTCTTCATCATCTTCTTACTATTTTTCTTCGTCTTCCTTCTCTTCTAACCCCTACTCGTTCTATCAAGGGCAGAAGATGGTGAGTTTTGGTGAAAAATTAGATTTTGGAAGAGAAAAAATTATGGCATAACAATTTGTGCGTATTTTTGCCCTTATCGGGTGTTGAGACGCCATTTTCAAATATCCTGTCCACCTTTTTTTGGAGTCCTCTGTCTGCCAGATTACTAATTCACTAATATGGTTTATGGAGACATAGAAATACAAAACGAAGAATGCATAAACCATGCTGTCCAGCGTGAAAGATGAGGTCAGGTGAAAAATCTTATGGAATTCTCAAAGAAAGGTTCCTGAAATGCATGTTAAACTTTGTTTGCCGTTTTCTGTAAATTTATTTTTTGCTACATTGCCAGTAAAATTTACATATACCCTAATACGTAATTGAAATTTTGAATATGTATTCTTTAAACGTTTCTTTTGAATAGAATTGTTCTAGTTCGCTAAAAATGTGTCTATTTTTTAAAGGGGCTGAAAAAGTGTTCTTAAATTTAATTGTATGTTTACAAATGTAGGAAAAATGTCAATCATATTGAAAGAATTTTAGAGCATTTTTTTGAAACAAAATGTAAGAAAGTACTTGAATTTATCTTTAAAAATTGGCCCATTTTTGTCAGTTTAATAAGCCCTGTTTTGGGTCTTTTGTTTTGAACATCTGGGACCCCAAATTAATTTTTACAAAATACATTTTTAATGAAGTTTCTATAGCTTTTAGCTCTCTATATACAAAGAATTAATATTTTACACCAAATAGTAAAAACTTTTCATATTCACCATCTTCTCCCCAACTAGTTCTAAAACTGTGAATCACAATTATATCATACTCTATGGCTAATTTTATGGTAGCACTTCGAGTTTCAGTCCTTTAAATTAAGGTTTGTGCGCGAGAATACATTTTTTCTTTAAATTCTTCTGCATGCCTTCTCTGCTAAAAAACTTATTTCCATCCCGTTAAAGAACCCTAAGGATAAGCCTCCAGGCTTTGGGAAAACTTGGTAGGACTTTTCGCCCAAGTAAGACTAATACATTCGTTCAAATGGCAACAGGCTTATCTATCACATATTAAATTCTTTAACAATGTAAACTTAATTAACCTTTTCACTGTAACCGACGTATAAATTCGTTACTTCAAAAACTGTATAAAAGCAGAGACATAATATTTATAGAGTAAAACGATATGCAAAATTGTGAGAATTTTTATCCTTGTGTTACGATTGAAATCCTTAGAAACTAGTTATTCTAATGCAATTCTCTCCATTGATTTCAAACTTAGATCCCACTGATGATTTCCCTTGAAGATTGGTTATATCATTGTACAGTAAAAATTCAGCATTGAAAAGGTTAAGATCGCGTGTCTTAATTGTGTCCACAGATAGAGAGAGCATTATACATATTATACTGTGATTATACCAGGAAATGTCTTACTTCAATAGAAATTGGACTTAAAATATACTGTCACGCGACTGTAGGCTAATGGACTTCGGAGAAACATAGGAAACCGAATGAGTAGGCTGAGACAGTACATTAACATCGGGGACTCCTTTTTGAGAGTTCACATTTTCAATTCCCAATACTAGCTAAGCATAGCGTAGTTTTTTTGGTAGTCTCCCTGACTCGCAAAGGCGAATGCCGGATTGGAAGTCACTCGTCTCGATTTTTACCTACCCTTTCCGATGCATGTTCTTAATCTCATCATGGATTTTTTCCACGTCCCGTCTAGAGAATATGATCCATATCTGATCTCTTTGTCTAGTATGTGCCACGAATTGGCAGGTTAAACAACAAAATCTTGAACTAAAGGAAGAAAGATAGGCACAGAAAGAAAGAAAGGAAGGAAGGAAGAAAGAAAGAATATAAAAATAAAGAAAGGAAACGGAAAGAAGGAAGGCAAGAAAGTGGATATCTAGTACAAAAGGTAACGATAACACAAACCTTGATTATAAATAATCATATTAATGAATTTCATTCCGATAGTGGGAATATATGAAATAAAGTATTTCGTAAAAGGTCCGCCTTTAAACCACTATCATAAACTAGATAGGGAAATAATTACTGAAAACGAGATATATATTCGTTTGAATAGTGCAGAATATATTGTAAACCAACTTAAATTAAAATAGTGTTACAATAGTGTCCCCTAAAGTATTTACAGCAAACAATTGGGGAATTTACAATATATAGTCGTTTTCAATTATGTGTCCTTCGTAATAGTAACGGACTTAATTAAAAAGAATATAATTTGAAGGCGAATGAAATACAAGTTAGTGGATTAACTTTATAAGATGTTTAGTTAACTCCGAATATAGCCTACAGCCAATTTTTACATAATATCTTGCTTGAACATGTGGAGAACGTATACTGTGCCATGAAATGTTTTTAAAGTCTACCTCCAGGAGACGTAGCGGAGTGAATTACCCGCCCGTTATAATGCAGTAAAGAGTCATAAAAACTTAATGGACATTCATTATGAACAAAATGGTGACCATATAAAATGCATGAAAGGGTACTATAAGTTATTTGGAGAGTGAATTATTAAGTGCTTTTAACATAAATGTATCGTCCCTCTATGGAACTGTCGTATTTGCAGTCTGGAAGATAGCGTATGGGCGCATTGTACGAGTTATTAGCTTAAACATCAAAAGGTTGCAGGCATTAAACCGTATTAAAAGCATTTTATACATTATGTAAGCTACAATTGTTTGACTTAAAAGTGAATTTAAAATTTCCTGAACCTAATTTTGTATTTATGAGCATTCCTCAAATGGAATCTAGTAAGCTATTTGCTTTTACTGTCCATTCCAGATGTCTTGCGAGAAAAAGTTGCGGATCTATAACTTAGGTATGCGACCTTGATTTTAATGTTCACATCCTATCGAAGAAAGATGAACGTAATTTTGAAAGTATTGTGTGCATAGTATACCTATTCGGTATTACTATAATTAATTTCGAAAATAGTACCGGTACTTTAGTGCTACTTCTTTTCTCAACACATCTTGAATAGACAGTACATTTATTGCATTTTTGCAAGTAAAAACTTTTATGGGGAAGTAAATTATCTGTATTCATAAATGGGATAACAGGTATAAACCAGTTACAAACGAATATAAATTGATAATGATGTTATTTAAAGAGTCGAAATTATAACGATGTAGAATGTATGCACCTTTACGTTTACGAACTATTCTGGGGAAAAGATATGAGAGATAAAAATACAAGACGTAATTGAGTAAAATATTATGTAGACTGTGTTAAATAATTATAATATTTTACGTGTTTGAATGGTGAATTAGCCTCTACTAGTAGATTATATAATATTATACTACCTATCCTTAAACACTGATTATGACATTTTAGTCGCAAAGGTGGTACCTCCCATGTTATTTGCGGTTCCCTCACGAACTGGAATAGACGTTTAACCATCACCTAACCTCTTGTTTTTTATTGATGAACTTCATTATGAAGTGATTTTTTATTGATGAACTTCATTATGAAGTGATTAATTTTCCAACTAGTACGTTTATAAAAAAAAGAGTGCGTTGAACGCCACGCGACAGAAGTAAAACTTAATTTTATTTTTTTATTTTTTCAATTTTTGATTATTGGATTTTTCAATTTTGCATTATTGGACTTTTTAATATTGGGTTTTTGGACTTTTTTAATTTTGGATTTTGGACTTTTTAATTTTGGATATGTGAATTTTTAATTTTGGATTTTTTAAATTTTCGATCTTTGAATTGTTTATTAATTTTTTTTAATTTTTTATTTTTGGATTTTTAAATTTTTAATCTTATTTATTAAATTTTGGATTTTTGGATGTTATAATTTTTAATTTTGTTTTTTTTTTAATTTTGGAAATTTGTAGTTTTTAATTTTGGATTTTTATTTTTTTAAATTTTGGGTTTTTTATTTTTTAAATTTTGGATTTTTTATTTTTTAAATTTTGGATATTTAGATTTTTAATTTTGGCAATGTTGAGAGTGAAATAGAGGAATACATATAATTATATCGAACGGAAGAAGGAAATCATTTGAATAAAATAAGAAATTAACTTTTTTTGTATGAAAATAATATTTTTATTGAACTATTCAATTTTCTGTATCATCACCATCAGCCAAGAAGGATACAATAGATTTATGGTAGCTGAAGTAGGATATAAAAACCCTTGAATGTAGTCGACCGAGAAATCGTGAGAAGACAGCATCGATCGTGGTTCCGTATCTTGTCGTCCATTCTGTTGCGTTATTATTCATCGTGAAATTCAGTTTTTTTGTTTTAAGAATTCAATAAGTGGCTTCGCGTCTTTTTATGAGATTTATAGTTTGCATAAGGCAAAATAGATTTTAATATAGGTTCACACGTATCAGTTCTATCATGCACTTAATTTAAAATCGCATGCGTTTTCTGCTACGACTTTGTTGATTATAGTGCTGTTCAACTTTTTTCAAAATGTACTAAGTCAAACGAAAAGAAATACGCAGTGTAATTCTCGAGAAGGCGGTGGCTAGTGCTGTTCAACTTTTTTCAAAATGTACACAGTCAAACGAAAAGAAAGATGCAGTGTAATTCTCGAGAAGGCGGTGGTTTTAACACACTTTACCAATGTCGGATAATTTATTTAAATTTTGGATAAGCTTAATCATTGAGTTGAATCATTGAGTTTATTGTTTTAATTTTTGGATGTTTTAATTTTTCATTTTGTTTTTTTAAATTTTGGAAATTTGTATTTTTTAATTTTGGATTTGCGCGGTAATGAACCTCCGGTTTCCATAAAATAGATAATGTACCTTTAGATTGCTTAGAAATTGTCTATTGCCATTGAGGAAGTAAGGTCTGAAAAATGTCCTTTGATTACTCCTAATCATTGGGTTGATTGTTTTCTGTGTAGTCCGCACAGTAATTTCATTCGGTTTTGAGTGTGACTGATTTCGTGACTGATTGTGACTGATTTCGTGAAGGTTTTAGTGTGACTGATTTTCCCGATTCACCCTCTACCGCCACTAAAGAAGTTTTACTTCAATAATCTAAAAAATGTTTTTTCCACCAGAGTACTAGTATCTTTTGTAGGACTAGGCAGAGTATAATGCTGAATACGAAATTTCTTTTACATATATCAGTTATTACATTTATTAATAAACATGAAATGCGGTTTATTTATACATATGTGAAATCGGAGTAATATATGAAAATAATTTGTTTGGAAGACAAAGATGTATTGACGTAATGTCATGCGTTCATCAGAAGTTAAAAATAACCACTGCGTCACTGTTAAAAGTACTAATTGTGCCTTATATGATGAAAGAGACTTGTTTAATGACTATTTTGAGAGGCACCAATATATGGAAAATGTAATATATTAGTCCAGAATAAAAGTCTAGAATTGTATTAAAATTATATTAAAATTATTAGAATTATATTAAAATTTACCAATTAAAATTATTTTAGTTTCAATATAATGTCCATATTGTAATATGCTGTCCTCTTCTTGGTAAAGTTCTTCCATATGATGTTTAAAAAATCACTTATTTATAAAAGTTGTTCGTGAACGTTCTGGGGTTTTCTTCGTATTCAGCTTTAAAATCAAACCAGGTCATGTCAAAAAACTTATTACACACTTTATTACACACCATGCTCCATTGTAACTTGGTTTTCATTGTAATGGAAGAAATTCCCTAACATACTAGACGAATCAACTATTAGGCCTAACTTTAACAAGTTTTTAAAAAGTACTTTTTGTAGGCGTGTGTTAAAAGTCACAGCTTGTAAGGCGGGGTGAATTGTCAAGTAGAGCATGAAACGGGATCCTGTGTTTGTATTGCTTATTGGCTAAAAATGTAAATTCAGTATTATTATCATTTATTAACTGTATTGTCAGCAATAAAAGAAACTAGTTTTATTTTAATTTTTACTTACAAAACGCTCTGTATAAGGCAGGCATTGTATCCACAATAGTTCTTCAATAGTTCTTATAGGCCTACATATATAACTCTTTTCTCTAAAAATATTAATTCGTTTGTTCTTTTACAGCAACTGACAGCTCGGAAATTATTCTGTGTCTTTTTGCAAACAAATATTTATATCAGATAGCCTAATAAAATAAAATAAGAAGCAATAGAAATAATGAAAATTTTAATTTTCTTGAGTAACTTACTCACTACGTGTTAGGCCTACAGTGTCATATTATACCTAAATTGTCAGCACTAAGCAGTGACTAAACTTCATTCTGAACATCGAGTGTCCCATCAGAAAGGCTTAATCTCTGTAAAGAACCACATTTCATGGCTCAATATGGTTATATTAGCAACGTGTTTCATTACAGAATGGCAGTCATAAGTTTTTATGTATCCACACATTACTTCCTGTACTAAGTGAAAGAAGTGAAAGATAAACGACGATACCCCCACTTTAATTTAGATGGACTATACATGTGTCGTTATGTCTCTGACACGACACACTTTCTTAGAATATTAACTTAGGCCTTATTGCACACATCCCGAAGCTGTTTTTTTACTTCTTCTGCCGGTAATAAGGTATTATAGGTTGGAGTTATGAAACAACTGGTAGAGAGATAATTACGTACGGGGTAGCCATTATAGAATATTTCGAGCTACCTTGCCATCTGTGCGCTGACAGAGGTTAAAGATTTTCTGGTGCACTGCTGTCAACATAAGGAATGGAGTCGAACTACCAAGTATAACGATTTTTGTGATCACCGCGAGAAATTTACAATTGAAAACTAAACTAAACTCCGTGGTGCTAGCTCCCAAAAGGGACTTCTCGTACCATCCGACCATTGGTTTCCGTGACCGGAACTGCTACTTCTTAATCAAGTAGCTCCTCAATTTGAATGATGAGGCTGAGTGCACTCCGTTCCAGAGCTCTCTCTCTGAGAAAAAAACCTAGGAGTTACCTGGGATCGAATACGAGCCTGCGGATCCCTAGCCCAGCAGGTGGTCTTAACATTAAAAAAACGCGTCATTAATTTTAACATTTTCAATTTTTATAAATTGAGTATATTCTATTAATAATTGTTTATACATTAATAAACTTAACTAAAACAGTAATTCTGTCTTAAACTAAAGTTGGTAACAATGGAGTGGCATAAAGGTTTCATAGCACTAGTGCGACAATGTGCAATTTTATTTCGTGTGTCTCTTGTGTTAGAAGTACTGTTTTTAATTCAAGACATCTAAAAATATATTAATAATTCTAAATTGAAAGGGAAAAACCCAATAAGTCAAAATACCACAGTTTTAGGAGAGACAAATAACGATTTATTTTCACAGCATTTTTACAATATTTAGATCAGTTCACCCAGATATTTTTACATAGTATAAGATACTGTGTAAAAATATCTGGTGGACTGAACTAAATAGTGTAACAATGCTGTGGAAATAATTTGTTTTTTGTCATTCCTGAAACTTTGGAATTTTTCCCTATGACTCTAGAATTGTTTCTGAATATGCCGTAAGGCAAAGTGGTTTCTCTGAGGTTTGTCGCTTTTCTTACACGAAAAATCGTAACTAAAAACTTTTGCTGAACGATTAATTACGGCTAAATCAAATGTTATGTTATTCATCTAACGTTGTAACAATTGCTTCTCTACACAAGTTTACAATGGAGATGTGTATAAATCCATGTCACGTGTTCATTATGACTGCACGGAAATACCAGTTAACATGGCGATATATGTCTTGAGTGACAATATAAGGCTTACGAGTTAGACACAGCAGGATTAGCGCAGCACATTCAGTGTGTAATGAATTTAACATTAAAACTTGCGAATGGTAGAGGAACTTGAGAGCATTGTGCAGAATTACCTTGTTCTGCATATGTGAAAATGTAGTCACTGACACTCCTTCCTCATTGTCGATAACAGAATAACTGAGATTGCATTGCATACGCTGTCATATTCATATGCAAAAGTTATTTATTTGGTGAGTTTTTCAGCTAAAAATAGTGAAGTTTTTAGTTCTTCTACACAAAGGCATGTACTGTATCTAGGATTACCAAAATTATTTTATTGAAATGTAGGACGATAGTGGTCTAAAACGTAAGACTTCACAAAAATGTAGGATCGGGTGATCGGGTGGGTCGCACCCTTTTGCGTCCCAAAGCGAGTGGTCGCTTCATCAAAACAACCCTTGTGCGTCCGGTGCAATTTGACGTAAACAACCGGTAAACAACTGTTGTCAATGCCAAGAAAAATGAAAAAGAGGCCTTCTTGGTAGAAAAAATGGTTGAATTTAGAACTCAAGCACTCAGCAGACTGGAATATGTGCGAATAGTATCATTTAAATTCCTACCACAAGAAAGTAAACTGGCAGCCAAAAGACAAAGAGTAACTTTATTCTCCGCTTCAATTTTATTTAATATTGACAGTAATGTAAGGTTTAAAATTTTTTAGGTGTGTAGCAGTTCGCCTCCTCGCGGTGCACCCTGGGTAATGCTAAACGAATTGCATGGTACCAATTATTAATTTTACCTGTATTCCATGGGGCGAATTTTGGTCATTGCTCTAGAGAGACCCGGGACGCAAACGGGTCATTGGATCTGAGGATCTATGGACGCAAAAGTCCTAGTTTAGTGGTTTTGGGACGCAAAAGTCCAGACCCGATCGGGTGTATTGTCCCTTCTTTAATAGAATTGTCCCATTTTAAGACTCTATCCTCTTGGGACGATTACTATATCATTTTACAGATTCTGGTAAAGTATTGTCCCTTTTTCCCACATAATGACTTCATTCTTGCAAGTTTAGGTATGTTGATTAGTTATATTTTGAAGTTTAATCCATCCATACCATGAATATTATCAACTTTTGTGATAGCACTTTCGTTGCGATAAGTTAAAAATACTGCAATGAGCAGTAATACCACTGACTGCTATATTAAGCGAGTGTGCTGATTTTTTCTCTCATTAGTTACTAGCATGTGCCCGCGGCTTCGCCCGCGAAATTATTTGAAAAATTAGAAATTAAGAGCATAATAGTTAAATCATTATATTTATTAACACCTAAATCACGTGAATTACATACCACGATTAGATAGCGTCGCCTGGTAAAAGCGACCTCAGATTCGAGTTCCATGGCCCAGAAAACCCCTGTATAATGAGTTTCACTCCAAGTCGAACAATGTTTGACCACATTTAGGCCTTATCTCTTCGGTGTAGGTTGAAAATTTCATGTCTGCGTGCCTTGACATTATAAACAAATGAATCGACCAGCGTGAGCTACAACATTCAAGCGATCGCGATGGTTTTATGTCCAAGGTATGACAAAAATAGCCAATGCCAATTGTAATTGATTTGACATTCAAATGCATTACTGAAAACTGATGCTTCGGAAACGCAAAAAATGCACGTTTTTTGCCCGTTTTTCACTCATAACTCACGAATGAAAGCGAAAATTAAAATTCCGGCTTCGAGGTGCATTTTCCGACCCTTCAGTCCACCTATGTTTAAAATTTCAGATCTCTGCGTTGAGTAGATTTCGCTGGGCATCGCGGACAGACAGACAGACAGACAGAACGAAGACAGACACTTCCTTTTATTAATATAAGATCTGTGAACAGAAGGAAATAACCGTTTGAACGTAAAGACTGTGAAACATTTTGATATTTCGTGTATTGATTTTTATGAGAGAATACTGAAAGAAGCAATCCTTCGGAGGACATAACGTCTTCACATGAAATTAATTGTGATGAGTTGACTTTTCCATTCATACGCCGCTTGTTTGGTATTGATCAATAACGTTTAGCACCTCGGATATAGACCAATGACGATCCTTTATCTTATATATGCTTCCTAAGGTCACAAGGTTGCAGTTTTATCTCATAAAACGTCATTACTGGACACGTAAGGCGTCACATACGCCAGTGATTAATACGTCACATACTGCCAGTGAGCAGAAGGAAACATTTTATACATAATTTGTTTATTAATTAAAATATTGTAAATGTACATTGAATAAAAACACAATTTCGATTCGGTGCAAGCCAGTTTGTGTGCTTTTATTGCGTTCTGCTGTTAGAAATCTACGACGACGATCTCTATCTTGTGGTACGCACTATTGGCAGCATTGGTAATTCGAATCGATTCATCGACTTCCATTCATTTAGTATGTTGTGATCTCGCAGTTGACAGAGTATTGACAACAAAATAAGAAAATTATTATTATTTACAAAATCCGTTACGTTTATTCATGGAATAGTCTTAATAAATCCTACTCGAGATTACTTCGTTCTCGCAAATATATCGATAAACTCGTATTCTCTTGCGGGATTACCTATGATAATTCTGTTACTATGTAACTAAAATCATAAATATTTTATTCCTGCATTTAATTATGTTGAAAATTATTATACAAAATTCGTGTTATTCAACTTTCATAGCGTATAGAAGTGAAAGTATACCAAAAATGATCTGGTTTTGTACCTTTTTTTTAAGGAGCTGATATATTGAAAGTGCCCTTTTTGTGGTTTTGCGTATCTGGTCATCCTAATGAAGAACGTTATAGAAAGTGTTAATTATAGGACAATTAAACTCAGAAACAAAATTACTACTCAAACATGTGTGCATAGTTTAGATAGTATTTTCTTTATAACTCTTCGCTAAATCGCCAGAAAACTTTCATTTTCTCTTTGGCATCTTAACACGCGTCATGAAACTGAAGGGATACTTATAAAATCCTTGTTTTTTCACTCTATAGCAAACCAAAATCAAAGTGGAAGAGTTTAGTTTTGTTATTATTACTGTTCACTCTTTACTCCACTACGCTTCGGATGAGCAACTGCACTATTGCAACATATTCCTGTCACTTTACAACGACAGCTAGCCTTTACAGATAATAGCTACTGTTATGGAAACTGCAACAAATACTATTCTAATCTTTTCCGAGTGGCTAATCCATTTGCAACTAATGAATATTTACATTCCTCAAAATTTAGGACATACAGATTTCTCATAAATTCTCCCCGGACATAAAAGGTATGGCATATTCGGGTTTTTCCGGACTTCTAGAAACCCTTCGGTTTGCTAGAGTGCGCATTCATTTTTATCAACTTCAAACGAAGTCATGATTTTGTGATACAGTGCTTAAATATGTGGAAAGTACATGGAAAGTATGTTACCTTATAACTACCATTCAAAAGTCATTTACGAAAATGTTTGAAATAAAATTTCTAGGCATTAGTCTGAGCAAATAGTATATAAAAACAAGATCTTAATACAGCTTACGAAAGACAGGAACCAACAAAATAGTTATCATGTAGATGACAGTAGAAAATACTCCCAAGAACTGCCGCGGAATTTTCAAATAGCTTGTCTTGGTCTACTTTCCTCAGGGTACTTCAGTGCATTACAAGAACTTATGGTGTAAAAATGTACAGATTTATGTAAGTGTATATATATATATATATAAATGAATATGTATGTGTATATATGTATGAATGAATGTGTATGTGTATATATATAACTGAATGTGTATGTATATGTGTGTATATATATATATATATATATATATATATATATATATAATTATATTATATACATTCATTTTTATCAACTTCAAACGAAGTTATGCTTTTGTGATACAGTGCATAGTGGAAAGTGTGTGGAAAGCATGTTACCTTATAACTACCATTCAAAAGTATTTTACGAAATACAGAAGTGTATATATATATAGACATAATGTTGCACTTCCGCATGTTGTGCACGATAAATTTCCAGTCTGTAAAGTTGTATAAGTAAATCTTGAGACGACCTGTATTTGTCTACGAGTAAAGTAAATAATCACTATATTACTGCGATATAAATTTATAAAACTTATTTCATTTGGGAATGCTTTAAAAATAATGTGCGCCAGTTGGCGCTTTAGGCAAGCTCCACTCTTCACCGAATTAAAAAAGTTAGGAATGCTTGCTAACAGCTATGAATTCTCAAACTCTGACACAGATAACAGGAGGTCATAGTAAACAAAAATGGAGAGTGTGTGTGTATATGTGTGTCTGTTTACTTTAATGGCCGAGTCGTATTCCAGCAAACAGTGTGAGAGCTGACGCCACTTTGCTGACACAGAACGAAACCAGGTGAAAATCAGGAAAATATGCACAGCTACATACTTATGATAAATGTTATGACGCGAATTAAATCTGCAACCAGCGTAGTGTGAAAACCTGAAGAAGCCAGCCAACCTGCACAAAGTATGATTTAGATAAATGGTACATTCTGAAATTGCTGTCTCTATTTCAAAGAGTTCAGCCGCTTCAACTCTATGAAGGAAAACATTTCATAGAATGCATCTGTGAACAATGGAATTTCTTTTAATACCGGTATTCATTTTTTTCTGTTGATAGGTTCAGATATTACATTCTGGTTTCAATGCGTATTATGTTCTGGTTTCTGATTATAACTCAACAACGAGTCTGTAAAAGACCGTTTACATGTACAGTTATCCTTAGTAAGCTTCAAACTCGATTTTCTTCATTCTGAATTTTCCATTACTTTTCAATGTTCAGAATGTCCATTGGTCTCGAAACGTACTCATAAGTTATAGATAAAAAGAAGTTAGCTTGTAGTTAGTTTTTATGCCCCACCTTGTAATACATATGGAATTTTTTTGTACTGAAACTTGTTGAAATAAGACATTTTTTATGAGAAATACAAAGAAGTAATAAAAATCTATACGTTACAAATTTACTTGTGATCCGTTAGAAAGACCAAATTAATATTTATTTGAAATAACTTAAGATTTGATGTAAGGGACACATTTTATAGAAAAATAAAAATATTTTTCTAATAATAACATGTTTTTGAACAAAAACAATTGTACGAATTAGCTGGAACGTTTGCATAGATACTTAACTGTACATTTCAAATTAATGGTAAAATGATTTTGCAGTGACAATAAAAACGTTACTTTGAATTCCGATCGTGCTTCCACTTGAAAGGATAGTTGTATGTTTTATTTTTAAAAAGGCACCTGGAACTTTTTTAATTTCTTTTGATTTATGTCAGTAGCTTGGTTTTTGCATTGCTGAATAAGAATTTTGAAATTTGGGTTCATTTCCGGGAACTTCTTAGAGATTTTGAAAACATGAAAAATGGGGAATGGGGTGCACTCAACCTCGTAAGGATCCTTAACGAATCACTATGCAATTGTTAAATCTCATCTCAATTGTAATTTACTTGTTGTATAATAAAGTTTAGAGTATTAAAAAAAAGTAGCTGATTCCATCCATGATCACCATCATTAACGGCGATGGGAGTCGGCATGCTTGCCAATCCTGACAGATGCCAATGATGTCAAAACGTCTGGGTATATTAGTGGTTGGACGGTAGGCCTTGTCTCTGTAAAGGATGTAGTGCCAAGAATATAGTTACATATGGTGTTTCAGTAAAAGCTTACAAAGTACGTCTTACTTATGACTTGGACGTAGTTCACTTTTTCATAGAAGATTTACATGCCATCTGCTATTATCATCTTACAAGATATGTACTCTAGGCCTTAGGAATGATGCAATATGGAATACCGGTAACTTATTGTACCGATGCAATGATGTATCGTACTTATTGGCAGGGAGGATAACAACTTCGGGTTAACTTACAAGGAAGGGCACGAGTTCCACCACGAACTTTTCAGGACCAAGAATTGCCACGAGCCAGGAGCTGATTGTGTTTATGTCCGATGAGACCAAGCATAATATGATCGATAACATGGGCTAAATTGCAGACATAGAACTGAAACATTAACAGAATTCTGCTCGTAGGGAGTTAATAAATTACATAAATTATTGTTTTCAATGTGCTCTTCCGTTTTCATTCAAAAGTATGCAAAAATTTAACATGAAGTAGACCTACAGATTCCACTGACTATTTAGAGATAGAGAACTGTGGCTCTTTAAAGCCAGATTAAATTATGAGCTTCAACATGTCTATTGCTCTCACTTAAGTTACTGTGTGTCACTGTTTACACGTAGACATCCCAAAAACTGTTTTGGCTCTTATGTTGTCGAGAAACAAAGTGGTTGTGTAAGCAATTTACCCTGTTTCTAAAATGACCCAAGTAAAGATCTCGCACGATATCTGTGCCGATGAGACAGTTACTCGCTAGAGAGAGACATGCTATTGTGAGAGAGAGAGAGAGGTTGCTAGGCCTTTACAAATAAAAAGGAAGGTACTGTTGTGCGAGAGAGATAGGCAGCAGGCCAATCGACGCTACAGTCCCCACGAAAACATAATGCAAAGACATAGGCAATCGGCACAGATTTCGTGCGGGAACTTTATAAGGCTACAGTGAATACATTTATGAAATTAGTAGGATACTAGGCTAGAATATTAGACATATTCTGTAAGATGATTCGAAACTCGCTAAAAATGATGCTGCAAAATCTCGTAAGCCGATATCTTATGTAGTTGTTCTGAAGTGCGTCCATCTATTTATTTAAGAAACTTCCTACATAAGGAGGCTGCCATGATGACAAAGTATACTACAAGGACCAATAAAAACATAATAACATGACAAAATAAAAATTCATATAAACGAATTAATGGACACACACACTCGATGCATAAACATAATAATATCAGTTTATATACTAACAAATAAATAAATAAATAAGATGGTTACGAAGGACTGCTATTGAACCGCGTACTGCAGAGATGGCCATATCTTGAAGACGTATCCTTTGATGGCCAAAGGAATCCCAGACCTGGACGAGGTGTTGTGGAATCGAGCACCGATCATCAGCCCATCGACAGAGATACGTTCTAATTTGTATTAAGTCTTATAGAAATCAATGGTTGGTTCATATATTGATTTCTTCTCGATGGTACATTAATATTTCAGGTTATGTTAATAGATGTAAGAATTAAAAAATAGAGAGATACAGTGATTTATGATATAACTAATAAAAATTTTAATGTAAATAAATGTGAAAATATGACAAATAATATGTAAATGCGACAAATATTTTAAATCCCGACTAGTTCTCTATCTCGAAATGTTCAGTACAGTAGTCCTTATATTCTGCTTAATCTTCGCACGGTTTTATGGAAGCACTCTGTATAGACAACTTAAACTTAACTTATAAGTAACTTTCTTGGCTGTAATGAAGTCTAAATAAACCACTCTGGGTATGAACTCTATGGGGTGCGTAATGGACATAAAGTTTTCTTTGTGTACAGGTGTACAACATGCAACATCCGCTCTTAGTACTGGTTTAAAAGACCAAGAATACACGTGCCTTGCAATGTTGTGAAGGAGAAGAAATAGGTAGAGAATAAATCCACACATAATGCATCAAGCGGTGTGACAAATGACAAACTGGCTGCTACACACGCATAACTTTCCCGAGTATGAATGTAAAATATGGATTTCGCTTGCACCGAGACTTTAAACAAGATTAATGGTACTGTGTAAACGTCTCCTAAATGAAGAAATTGTTTCCAGGATGTTTGTAATGACATTAAAGTGAGCACTTATAATTAACTTTATTTAAATTTGATTAACGTACGTGAGATGATACAAAATAATTAATGAGAGAACGTAGCGGAACATTAAAACGTCTTTGATACATTATTTTATAAATAAGGATTATACCGCCATGACATCTACTTTGGAATATGTTTGCATTTTCGAATGCAGAATAATCTACGAACACTTATCCGATGAGTAGGTACCGTATTTTTTCGTTATAAAAAGAACAGTATTTTAAGTTTCTAATTAAGTAAAATAGCATTTTTTAGGTGGTTGTGTCCAAAACGTCATTTAAATTTATAATAAGGGGTCTAATCAATTTTGAATATAGGCCCTACTACATAAAATTCAGTACATAATACATAAAATGTAACTTAAACATTTAGTTAAATTTGACTATAATTCATTTCAATACACTAAGGTACAATTTTAAAAAGAATGCCTAAACGATCAAAAGAAGCAGTGAGATAGGCCTATAGTTTCTTTGTACTGCTGCAAATGTTTCTTTTGCTTGTATTTCACCTGTACAATAAAAATATATCAGGAACAAGAGGTCAAAATTGAATACCTTATCTACAGATACTAGTTTTTTCGGGTTTCGAACCCAATGCTTCCAATTGGGTGAATAAAAAATGCTTTACGGTTGGCTGTTCCATTGAGTACAAGTACCGTAGTTTTCTAAACTGATTGTTACAGGTTGAACGATATTTAAAAGCAATACGCCGGTTATATTACTTTCACGTCTCCTCTTTTGCCTTGTTCATCCCAGACATCAATGGACTGAACGATATTAATTTGAAAGGAATATGCAGGTGATTTTACTTTCAACTCGACAAAAAGGGTTTTGTATCTCTCCGCAAAATGTCCAGTAAAAAGTAAATAGAAAAAAAGAAGAAGAAAAAAAAAGCTAATAAATTCAACCAAAAACCTGTTAAAAGTAAAGTAGGTTTTTTAGGTTTTATATCCCATCTAGGTATTTTTAGGTACCACAGAATTAATGTGTGTGAATCTTATGAATATGACTGGAAGAAGTGTTTGAGCATTTCGGCTTTTGGTAGTAAGGGAAAATGTTGGAAAAACCTAAGAATCCTTTCCGTATTGATGAGTGATGGTGACCCCTGTGCAGATTATTCTTACGAAGCCCTTTTCTCCAATCTACCCCCGGAAACTAATATATTCGTGTATTTATCTATAATCACCACGAAAGCTTTACACATAATACCAAAATAATACTCATATACAGTATTCCTAGGCTGTATATCAAAATTCTTTTCAAATATCCTGATCTGGAAATGTCTAGTATTAATGTATTCACAAGTTAAATTAATGAAATTATTAGCAAGAAATGTTAATTTCTGCAGTGATTGGATTTAGTAGAAAGTTATCATTGTCTTTAAAAAAAGTAAATTGATTGTTATTATTTAAATAGCTTGTGTATTGATTATAATATTGAAATTAGTTTAAATTTATACCTTTTATTTTTGACCAAGCGAAGGGTTTCAGCCAAATGCAACCTTCCTTCATTTTGGCATGAATGTTCCATGAAGTGGTTACAAACAGCGTATTTGCAAAGATTGTTATTTTCATTAAGTTTCAATAAGGTGAAACATTCAGCTTCTTTCAACGATTCTTGCCAAACTGTTCGTGCTATACAAATTTGAAGATTACGTCTTACACTCTCGAGTGTAAAATTTTATACAACTTTCTTCCAGTACATTTTTAACATAACTCGAATGGTTTGCAGGCGTTTTGCCTGTGTTTCTGTAAATTTGTTGTTATTGATAGACGACCAAATGCGTTGTTCGATTTTCATCCAATGTGGCATGAATTTTCCTTGAAATCATTAAAAGTGACGTATGTGTAAGGATTCTTTTTATTCCGTTTCAAAATGGTGGCCAATTGAGCTGAAGAAAACAGGTATTATATATTTTGGGCGCGAGGTCTACTGTTCACAGAACTACCAGTTATGTCTAATTATATGTTATGCAAATACACCCTGAACCCTCTTTTAGCATAGGCTATGCTAGAGTAAATCTTTTACTGTATCCTATATTTAGCGAAAAGAAATGAGTTAACAAATAAACATATCCAGTTTGCAGTCATATACATGAAATTTAAAAAATAAGTCCTGCCAACCAAAGACTAGAAATAAATCTATGAGGCTGTGTACAGTAATTTCAAACGCAATGATGATAGAAAAGTGGAATGAAAAGGGAACCTGATACCTGATACCCAACCAGATAATAATTTCGGTGAAGGGAAATACAACCGAAGAACATCAGTTAATTTAGCCAGTCCTTTGAATAAAGCCTGAACTTCTCAAATACCATCGCCAGTATTGGTGTTGAGCAATCTCGCTAAGAAACTGTATAAAATGTACCGGTACCGGTACCGATCATTTAGAGTCTTGTGTATTTCTCAATAGTTAGATTTATTTTACAATCCTTTGAAGAATTTTTTAGCTTCAAATTTTGACAACACTAGTATGCCATTAAAAAATATCAGCTTGTCTTTCTGAGTTACCTTAGGCCTATCAATGGTAGGTAAATAGTCAAATAAGCTTTGTATTATCCCTTAGCTTAAGACATTCAATAATAATGCCTTTAGTATTCCCACTTGAATTTCAGATCCTTACACTTCTACGACAAATCGATTCTGTATCAAAATTTCAAAATATCCTTTAATGTGAATAAACAAGTTCGTGGAATTAACATAATAGTCACTGCAGATCTTCAGGAATGTCTCTATATTTTTCTGACAAAGAAACACTTGTTTCACCCGAGTGAAGTAAAGAGCCACTTAAAATCTGTTTATACTCAGAATCTGAAAATATAAAGCGTTAATACATAAAAAGACACTCCCTGCAATTTAACTTCTCTCTGCTTTAAAATTACGTGAACTTTATTATTTCACATTCTTCTGTTCGTTAAACATAAATAAGCACAAAGTCAGTTTAATTTTCTTCCTAACTCTAGTTTATAAAATAAACTCCCTAGTTAAAGAAATTCTTAGAGTTCAAACAATCGCAGCACTTAAGTAATTATATTTTCAGTTTTTATTACATTAACACGAACAATGCAATTACACCGATTTCCAAGAAAACTTCTAACACAGTTTTATACATGTTGCATAAATGGACAGACTTAAGAAATTATTTTGTAAATTTTTTACATGCACGCATGAATGATTTAGTGCATAATGCACAATGTCTCTAGCAAGAGATTATTAACCAGAAAGAGTCTGTATATAGTACTCGTTCGTTCGAGGTATATATTCTTTAGCAATCCCTGGTTCAGGAAGATCAGGAAGAGGCAAAAATAATCTTTAGGAAGCAGATGAATACTTGACTATTTTAAGTCAAATATGCATTTTTTAAATTTTACTTTAATTTTACTTAGGCGTAAGCCATGGTTTTTTTAGTTCCTCTGCCCGTAGTATAGGCAGTATAGGTAAAGGAAGTATTGTGTTCGACCTTGAAATTCTAAATTGAGTTTTTAATATTGTTCCGTTATGTTTTAGTTCGCAGTAGGTCATGCTTCTGTAATTCGTTTTTAGCAGGCCTTGCTTGCTATCTTGTTTTTTATTTATAATTGAACAAATGAATTTCAAATATTTGTTATTTATGGGTATTGTAATATCAAAATTATTTTCTTTTTGTGTCTTGCATCCAATCAGAGACTGGATAATTTATCATATTGTTTTGATAGCCAATAAGGCTTTACTTTAGCTTCATTCTTTTTCTTCATCAATTCAAGTCAACTGTGTCTCATTAAGACATTAGTTCTTCTAGGCTTTAAATGCCTATTCTTCTTCATAATCAATTCAACTATTACTCATAAAGACATGAGTTTTCTTCTTGGCTTATCAATGCCTATCTTTACCTATCAGATAGATCTGGTGGTTCACTTTCAATAGCTGAAGCAATCAGCTCTTCGATTCACATTAAGGTTTCATATGCCTTATTGATTCTGAAGACTACTAACGATCTAAATACTATTATCACCCATTGTGTGATTCATCGAGTCTTCTTCCTTTGGGTGTTGGCGTCGCAAGATCTCAAGCTAACATCTTTAACAACTATCAAAAGGTGGTACTTAATTAATTCAAAGGTACGTCATTTACTACTTAATTTATTTGAAGAACAATTTGGACGTAAGTTCATCATTGAACTAATATACGTGTGGTTTTGATCGAACTGATTAAGCCATCTCAAAGATATTTATGACCTTTAACTAAGGAATTTGTATTAAACATTGTGATATCTACAATTTCATCAGTGTTTATGAATAATAATATTACATACGTCCAAGGAATCCAGAATTTATAAACTGAGCATGATTTATGTATTGTTGTTTGTGACAATAAATTGTTACATACCAGAGAAATCTATCTAAAATGTATTGGGCAAGTTTGGCTTATCTATTTATAGTTTAAGTCTCTATCTCAAGAAGTGCTACGTCCTATGAATCTTGTGTACAGTCCGTTTGCTTTCAGCTTGCCCGTACATTTTACTGGTCCTCCGGGCCGGATAATTGAATCATTTCCGGACCATTTTACTGGTCCTCCTATTGCCGGATATTGAATCATATCTGGACTGTTATCTGGTGAATTGAACTGTAATATATACCAGAATTGTTCTCATCATAACAATAACTAAACAATAATTAACATTGTTACTACCTCCATGTCTTCTGCATGTTTGAGGTGAAGGCTGGAGGATCTATTGTTTAAACTAGTGTTATAAGTTTACATGTATGTAAAACCTACACAGACAGCAACACTTACACTAGTACACATATCACACCTGACATTGTATTGTTTCAGCGTCCATTGCATTGGACGTTTATGTACTGATTTGTCTTAACCCGTAATCGGGCATTGTATTTATTGTCATTTTGGCCCTAAGAGCGGGCAATTATTGATATTCATTGTAATCTGAGCTGTAAATCTAAAGAGATGGCTAATCAGGATTTAAACATTAATGCTCTTAAAGCCAAGAGAACTCCTATAAAGGCTCAGATCACTCGCCACGTCAATACCTTTCTATCATTCACAGATCTCGACGATGAATCTTATAATGAAATTATAGCCCGTAAGGCTACGTTTAATGAAGTCCTGATCAAATATGAAGATGTTCAGTCTCTGATTGAACAAGTTGAGTATTCAAAAGCTGAAGCAGGTTATAGAGAAGAAGTGGAAAAGGCTGTTTTTGCAGCCATTTCTCGTGTAAACTCTTTAGTTACAGCTTATGAGACTAAACTTAAACAAGAAGCAGAAGCTAGGACTAGACTAGAATTAGCAGAATCAGAAGCTAGGGCTAGACAAGAAGCTGCTCAAGCTGAATCTATAGCTAAACTAGATTCCATTGATTTTGCAAGAATTCAGTTCATTGATTTCCTTGAAGCTATTCAAACGTTAGTTATACGAGACGAAGCTTCATATTTCAAGGCTCTCAGTATGCGTAATGCATTTGAAACCATATTTAGTGAATATAAGAGTACATATGCTCAACTCAGTCTTAAGGAAGTGACAGAAGTCATTAAGCTTCAAAGACGAGAAGTTGAAGCGACTTTTCATGAAGCAATAGGTCTACTAAATGGTGATATTGCTAAAAATAAACAGTTCTATGACCCTGATCAGGTCTCAGCTTCTGTAGTCCAGCAGTCATCTAGAGAATTGACCCCTTCACTGCCCAAACTTCCCGAGATCCGTCTTCCTCAATTCACAGGCGATCCTGCCTTGTGGATTGAGTTCAGGGATACATTCTATTCCCTTGTCATTCAACATAAGCATATTTCTAACATGGACAAGTTCCAATATCTCAAATCATGCTTATCGCCAGAAGTCATGACTGTAATACAGAATATTCCTGTATCCTCAGCTACATTTGATGTAGCCTGGGAAACGTTGTCAGAAAGATTTGACAACAATCGTCTGATTGCTAATAGTCACATTGACAAATTATTTTCACCACCTTCTCTTGAAAAGAATTCTGCAGACTCTCTGCAAAGATTTATAGATCATTTCATAAGCACGGTGCATGCATTGCACTCCTTAAATACTAATGTCGATTTATCCGACTTAATTATTTCTAAAATGATCTTAGACAAACTCCCGGTTCATATTATTAGAGATTGGGAATCATCGCTGAAGTCAGACAGATTGCCTGAACTTAAGGAACTACTTAAGTTCCTGGAGACTAGAGTCCGGGTCTTGCAAATGACGGATTCAGCTCTAAAAAATCAGCCTTCAACTTCACAGAATTCGCAACCTATATCGGCTAAGAGCAAATCAGCTCAGTTTGTCAACAAATGTATTTGTTGCAAAAAAGATTCGCATCAAGTCTACCAATGTGATGTTTTCAAGGCAATGAGTCTTGCAAGCCGTAGCAATTTTGTTAGGACTAACCATTTATGTCGTGTATGTTACTCTTCAAGAGGTCATACCAAGGCTTGCAGCTCGTTCTCTTGCAGAGTGTGCGGAGAGAAACATAGTACTCTTCTTCACGATTATAGTGCTCAGAACGAGTCACAAATATCTAATACTGCAGGGATTATGTCAGCCTCTCATAATCATCAAAGCTGCTTACTTCCTACTGCAAATGTGTTTGTGATAAACAAGTATGGTCAACCCGTAGAGGCCACTGCCCTCTTAGATAGCGGCTCTGATTGTAATTTAATCAGTGAAAGGCTATTTAAACATTTAAAACTATCTCCTTGTCAGCAGCAAGCAAGGCTGACTGGAATATTGTCGTCTAAAGTAAGCACACATAAGCTTGCTTCTATAGAAATCAGGTCCCGAACAACTCGATGGTCTTGTAATACTGCTGCCATTGTTGTTCCGGAGATTTCAGAATCGAAGCTTCCAAGGTTTCCAATTAATGTCACTAACTGGAATATTCCGCCTAACCTTCAACTGGCCAATCCCGACTTCAACACACCTAACTCTGTAGATTTGGTGTTGGGTGTTGAGGTTTTCTCGCAAATCGATTGTGTGGGTAACATTTCTGCTCCTAACCTACCCATCATTCATAACTCTCAACTGGGTTGGTACTTTGCGGGCAAGCTGCCCCAACCTTCTTCTCCTAGGTTGTCTGTTCGTAGGTCCAACAAACTTACACTTCATAAATCTAAGGATCTTAGCAATGGACTTCCTAATGATTTATCCTGCCAATCTAATACCTTAGATATGCATTATTCAGCCTTAGTAAATTCAAACCTGCAAAGGGTTTCTAATGCATCTCGCCAAGCGAGTTCAAGATTGACGTCTCTTAAGAGACGTTCTCGTTCTAATCCTGTACTAGCTAAGACTTACAGGAATTCTATGTCCAAACACTTGAAATTGGGACATATGGAATCCGTTGGTCAGGTTTCCAACGAGAATTCCGACTACATCAAAACTTACCACCCAGCGTTAAGGACTTCAAACACCATGACAAATTCACCCTGGCGGGGTCAGTCTGGTTCAAGTTGCAAAGGTTCGTACTGCCACGAATCTTTATGTGCAACCAATTGTCAATTTGGCACCAATGCCATTCTCAGAAGATGACAAATAGTTCAGTCATTCTCTGCATTCATGTTTTTCAATTCATTTTAATTATTTGTTCTCATGTTTGTTTTTATTTTTTATTCTTTTCCTCTCTTCTTTAATTTATTTTTAAGTGACATAACTCCACATGTAATTTGTTTTTAAAAATTATGCCACAAGTGTCATAATTTGCGGGCAATATGTTCCGTTATGTTTTAGTTCGTAGTAGGTCATGCTTCTGTAATTCGTTTTTAGCAGACCTTGCTTGCTATCTTGTTTTTTATTTATAATTGAACAAATGAATTTCAAATATTTGTTATTTATGGGTATTGTAATATCAAAATTATATTCTTTTTGTGTCTTGCATCCAATCAGAGACTGGATAATTTATCATATTGTTTTGATAGCCAATAAGGCTTTACTTTAGCTTCATTCTTTTTCTTCATCAATTCAAGTCAACTGTGTCTCATTAAGACATTAGTTCTTCTAGGCTTTAAATGCCTATTCTTCTTCATAATCAATTCAACTATTACTCATAAAGACATGAGTTTTCTTCTTGGCTTATCAATGCCTATCTTTACCTATCAGATAGATCTGGTGGTTCACTTTCAATAGCTGAAGCAATCAGCTCTTCGATTCACATTAAGGTTTCATATGCCTTATTGATTCTGAAGACTACTAACGATCTAAATACTATTATCACCCATTGTGTGATTCATCGAGTCTTCTTCCTTTGGGTGTTGGCGTCGCAAGATCTCAAGCTAACATCTTTAACAACTATCAAAAGGTGGTACTTAATTAATTCAAAGGTACGTCATTTACTACTTAATTTATTTGAAGAACAATTTGGACGTAAGTTCATCATTGAACTAATATACGTGTGGTTTTGATCGAACTGATTAAGCCATCTCAAAGATATTTATGACCTTTAACTAAGGAATTTGTATTAAACATTGTGATATCTACAATTTCATCAGTGTTTATGAATAATAATATTACATACGTCCAAGGAATCCAGAATTTATAAACTGAGCATGATTTATGTATTGTTGTTTGTGACAATAACTTGTTACATACCAGAGAAATCTATCTAAAATGTATTGGGCAAGTTTGGCTTATCTATTTATAGTTTAAGTCTCTATCTCAAGAAGTGCTACGTCCTATGAATCTTGTGTACAGTCCGTTTGCTTTCAGCTTGCCCGTACAAATATAAATAGACATTTTGAGAACCACTGAGTCTAAAAAAAAAACTATTTTCAGAAACATGTCTGTTTGCCTCTGTATATATGTATAGTGTCTGTGTGTGCATCTGTGAACAGCCTAGCTCCAGAATGGAAAATCGTATGACTTTGAAATTTTGTATTTGGATTAGGTCTCTAAAAGATTTTGTTTAAATTTTGTATATGAGGTGCTTATGTTAAGAACTAAACCTTTTATTTGAAAGCCACCCACTGTTTGTAGAAACTCAGCCTTGCCTGGTGAACAATAAAGCCAAACGCATCAGGTTGGAACAATGTAAGGCGCGCTCTTTGCAATAATACGGCTCTTATTCTATATCAGAATGTGAAGTCGGAAAGGTGTATTGCCCATGCTTAGGGTAAAGAAAATTACGTTAGTGTATAACATTTTATTTGGATTGTGTATCTTTCGGGGATGCGATGCAATGTGGTGACGACATTTTCTTCATTTTTACAAACAATTACATGAGTAGTATATCATACTCATACATAATAATATATTGTGCTAAGATGCAAAAGTTTTATTTGGGCAGAGGAAGTTATGTGTTTCACAACAGATTTTTTTCAATGCCTTAAGGATTTTTCAAAATCATTTATGTGAATCGTTTTTAGTTAGTGATTTTGATATCAATTAACAATCTCAAAAGATATCTTATGAAAACGTCATTCATTATTCTTTTGTTTACGAGGTCGTAGTAACAAGAACTCTATTGTTAATAACATTGTTATATAATATGCCCATGTCCATGGTGTAATACATAAATACTGATGAGTGGCCATTTTTGCCCCAAGCTACAGCCTCTTCAAACTGGTTACTTGTAGCCTTGAAGTATCAATAGCAAACCCGGTATCTCGAAAAATCTTGCAGGTCTTTAAAGTATTAAACCCTACCGTTTTCTAAAAATTGTTAATAATATAAATCTTAACATGTATATGTGCAACATGTTTTGCACGAATTAATTCCTGAAACATGTACTTCTTATAGTCACTTCTTTATGTGTACAAAGTTGGAATATGCTATGGCTCCTGTAATTCTCAAAGGAGGTATCTTTTTTTTAATTAAAAAACACGCTGAAACGTTTATTCTGTCTTTCTTCTAATTTTTAATGCGTATCCTTGGTTTTAAAATTAGGAGACTTCTGTAGTTTTGATACTAAGAAAATGAACGTTTCTATGAATACTCAGCAAATAGTGTTACCAACAATGAAGTGTAACTGGTAAGGTGGCCGAGATGGTGACGTAGATGGTAGAGACTAGCACTCTGGAGGTCCCAGCCCAGGCCGACCAATTTGACTTCGGTTTCCCTAGTCGTAAATGTAAATGCTGATTCGGATATTCACTTTCCATATCTCGTCACTACTGCATCATTATGTATCATTGTCATTAAAACTGAATATCAGTTGAAATAATAGAAGCTATATAACATCAACATAGAAAGATGCACATAAACAGTTACTCGTGTCCAGACAGAAATTGAGCCATGAGATAACTTTGATGTTCAAAATAGTGTAAACAAAGCGGAATTAAAAAAGTGTAATCTTTTCTATCATCAAGCAAATTTTAAATAAATTATTTTTGACAGTGGCCCAAAACGACAAAAAAATTATATAAAAAATTATTACTTTTCTAGTTTCTATCACGTCTATAAATTCATAGACGTAAAATGTATAAGTATTTTTTTTCCATGTTGAACATGCTAAACGTATAAGAATAGAATTTTGTGAAATATTACATTAAAAAAGATATTATGCCAAAACATAAGGAACATATCAAGATGATATTTGGTATTGTGTGACTCTGTTCATAGTATTATTTATACAAAAAGCAAACAATATGTGCAGAAAATTCACTTGCACTGAACTAAAGATTTCTAAGTTACGACACAACCAACGGCTTTCTAAAGTAAAACATCCTTCCTTTGTCTTTCACAACTTAAAATATCGGGGATCGAACTCGCATCTACGGATCTGTAGTCAGCGACGCTAACCACAAGACTACGCAGGCGGTCGAATAAACCTAAGTCGGCTGTAATTACAGCCTATAAAAATCCCAGATAAAGATGCTTTTCGGTATGCGTTGTATATAGTCTCCTATTTTTAATAAGCAAAGGTGAAACAAAATACACTTCTTTGGCTTAAAACAGGGATGGAGACAACAAAGACTACAAAGGCAGGTTTGTGTCGTATTTCATGCAATTCAGCATCCAGCTCCATGCCATTACGGGAATTGTAGGTAATCTAATCAGATAGGACACTAGGTTACATTAATGACCTTGTTTCTTTCCGGAATGTCGCTTCGATGCTAACATTGTGACCAAGTCCAATTTCACTTAATCCTCTTTGTTTATTATTTATACCTGCCCTCATCAGCTGAAAAAGAGCTGTCCTCTAATCCACTTTGCAATCCAAGCGAGTAGCTGCTTATTAGAGAACATGAAAAAGAAAGCCGTGTACCATTATGAGGATATTAGCTGCATTTAACGTTAAGGTTATTAAATATACCCGCCGTAATCTTCCAGTAGCCTGCTGAGTCCTAGCGAGTATCACCACAAGCAACCGGCTCAAATTGGATGGATTAAAATTAGCGTGAAATTATAATACACCCCTGACAAGAGATTTTATCTAAAGAGAAATGAGGTGAGTAGAGTGTAAAAAGTACAAATGAAATGTACGTAGCTCTTAGGAAAGGCTGTAGTGGGAAAAAATAAATTCCTTTCCTCATCTTCCTTAATAGTAGTAGCCTAAAGTTCTCAAAAGAAGTGAACGAAGGACCTTAAATGTTCCTTAAATGTTGTATAATGTTCAACAGCTTTGTATGTGAGTTTAAGATTCATTTTTTTACTGTACCGTTCCTCAAGTTTTTATACTTAGAGGGAGTATTGTACTTGGAATTGGAATTAACTTTGGGTTTTTGTCCGAGATACGTTGCTTGAAGTAAAAAGTAAAAAAAAAAAAAAATCATGGAAATGATATTGTGTATATGTTTGTGTTTGCTGATTCTTGTAAATGCTGTAGCCTCAAAACGAGATATCTCATTACAGTAACGCGTTACTTCAATTCAACAAAACTTCTAGCCCTATACATTCTAATACGACGGAAAAGAAGAAATCAAGAACAATGATCCTAAATAACGATTCTTTCCATCTTCAGGGAGCGTCAGTTCTTTGGTTCCGAATTGATGTTGACGGTTACTGAGTACTTTTAAAGCAAACCGATAACACTATCCCAGTTTCAAGCTTACTTGCAAATCTCTGGTCCTCATATACATTTTCATTGCGTGGAGCATTATTTCCAGCAAAGCAAAACTAACTTCGAGATTAGTAAGGTACATAACTACCTTTCCCCCCCCCAAAAAAAAATACAATTATTTATAAATTATATATTTTGAGATCAATAATTTTAGTTTCTTCAACATACAAAGAAAAAGGAATGGAGAACCTACATTTATCTCAAATTTAACAGCCGTTATTAACCAAAATGGTTAAGATATGTTTCCATGCAGGCTATAATGTTTCTAAAAAATTTTTTGGGAATGTGCAAATTGTGTGAAAAATGTTTTGCTGTGCTTTGGCAATATTTCATTAAGGGATTGCTTTGCGCTGTTAAAAGGAAGGGAAACATCTGCCTAGATGGTCTAGGAAGATTGCATTCTGGAAAAGAAGCTGGTTATTTACAACTGTGGAAAGTACAATAGGCCTGAACTAGAGAAAGTACACGCAACCCGGTATGCAAGATTTCTAAAGACTTTGGAGTATAATGTTGTTTGTTTTTCATAGTTATTTAATGATGGTTCTGTACTTATATTTAGCCCCGTATTGGTAGACAAAGCTGTTTGTCACTTGTAATAGTATAGTACCGCAGATAAACTTTCAAGAATTATTCAAAGAATATTGAATTTAAAATGCTTTCTAAAGTTCAAGATACCAAAATATAGGAATCTCTTCTTTTTCATGTGACCATGAAATCATTCATTTCTGCAAAGGCAAGAAGCAAAACTTGCTGTAAGAGTATGTGTGCATAAAAAAGACGAAAATAATAGAACCAGATTTTGAGACTTTCTAGGAATCTTGTATTTTAGTAACATGCTTTAACTAAGTTTATTCATAAGTTATTGGTATTCGCATTTGGTATGGAACAAAGGCTGTTTGCTTCCTTGACTACTAACTCGGATATCCATGATACTGTATGTTGGTTTTGAACAATCTTACGAACTTGGGATTAAAAGTAAGTTCTTTCTTTTCCTCTCTTCTTTCTCTTCTTTAGAGCCAGACAATAGTTTTGTGAAGTGTAACAATGAACGTGCCTTGAGCTTCTTTTTCGCGTAGCTATATTGAATTCCCGCTTATTTGACAAAGAATTCCCACTGCTCATTGCAATATGGCACAGGTTGTAGTTAGGTGGGAGTTGCGGGCCAATTTTCCGGGTCGCGAGAAGTGTCTCTGCAGCGGTGGGGTTCGGATGTCCCTAGGGAAATCGGACATGCGGTATCGGTCCCACACTGGGATTACATGCAAGACGGGCGGGCAGGTGCGAGAAGAGATATATACTGCGTTTTAAACCCAACTCCTTTCTCCTCGCTTTCGCTTATCCCTAAACCAATAACATCGCCCCCCTTTTCTTCTACGCAGCTCTATATCCTGCTTTAATTGAAAAAGAACATTTATGATATAGAAAATAAGACATCAGGTTGTATACTGTGATGAGCAGAGTCCGGATATTGGTGACCTAAAAACACTTTCAAAATGAGCTATAAAAATGACCGAAAAATAAAAAAAATGACCCAAAAACTCAAAAAATGAACTAAAATTTGTATGAAAATACTAGTTTATTCATCAGATTCGAGTCTATTCTACATCCATGTTGCTGATCCAATTAAAGGATTGTAATAAGTTAAATCTCACATACGGTAATACCGTCTTTCTTCATCCAGATTAAAATTATAACAAGATCTGTTTATTTATGCATATTCCGACAATATTCATTTGAAATAAATGCACAAAAACTTTATATAATGCGAGGAACAATACAAAATAAGAAACTAATAACTTTATATAAAAAAATTACCTAAAAATATTAAATGTGGGGGATAAAGGCCTTAAGATAACCAAAAAATGACCAATTAATGATATTATATTCTAAAAATGACCTAAATGTTAAATAAGGGAGAAAAGTCAAAAAATGGCCCTAAAAATTGCCACTTATAAAATCTAGGAGTCATGATCAGAATATCTGCACTAGTGGGAAACGTCTATGATGTTCCAGTTAAGAAAAATCTCATGTCATCAAAATCTGGGCCCTGGTGATGAGGTTCAAATTCTGATAACATAAGTGCATTTTTAACTATATTTTTATCCCAACAAATTGTAAAACGATCAACCCCGTAGTGATTCAGAATTACTCGTACTTCAATGAAAGAGCACAAGTCATAAGATTCACATTGCATGGAGAAGGGTTTGTGCATTATGTATTTTCCCTTTTTGGTAGTTCGTCTTAAGTACCGACTCATAGAAGCCATGCTTTGTCAACTGCTCTTCGTTGTTGGTTTACTAAAGGCATATCATTGATTAACTCAGAGAGACATTTTCTTACCATTGGTCACTCTCGAGGATAGCGTAGACTAGATTTGTAGGCCTGCAATAAGAGAAAGGAGAAAGATGGAATGAGTCTATACAGAGTGGAGAGAGGTATGGTCAGACCTGTCTTCATTTTCCTCAATGAAAGGCCTGATTAATTACAACTGAGAATAATATCGTTTAGTAAGAAATTATAGTTTAACATTTTTTAGTGTTTGTCCAAGGATTTTACATAGAAGAATTTAGCCTAGTAAAATCTACGCAGCAAATTTAGGCACAAAAAGGAATAAATAGGCACTGACCCCCATTTTAAGGCATTTATGCACTATAAAACTGCTCCCAATAAGTATAATTGTCTATAAAATGCAAACATCTGCAATTAATTTGCACTTTTCTTAAAGGAACTAAATAGGCTTTTACCTAAAATTCCGAGGTCTAGTTATTAAAGACACAATGTTATAATTGTACTGAATAATCGTATTTGGTCCATTACATTTTTCACTGTGATGACCGTACTCGAGTATTTAATTCGTTCCATAGAAGAGCATAATCTCTTTACCCTGATATGTCTACACAAATTCAATAAGAACAAGTCGAAAAAAATCACCGTTTCTTTGTTATTGCAGCAAACAACTTCATAATCTATTATCAATAAGTGAATATTATAATTTGAGGGCAATTATATGTTCCGCAGTTCACCTTTCTAAACCGAGTTCAAGCCTCAAGTTCAAGCCTACGTCTACGAGATGCCGCTTTCAAATTACCATGTACTACTGATTTTTCACTCATTGGAAAAGTGAAATCACAAACGCAACTGGTCTCATTTTATTCTCACTTCATACTCGTAAACTGTATCTAACAAGGAAGACTAACGTTAAAAAGGGTTGACAATTACCATCTCCCAATAAGTATATGTTCTCACATTTTTCATACTCCCTCAATATGTATTTAGTAACTTATGATCTCGTTGCATATTTATATTCCTTTTTTAGGTTAGAAACATATCAAACTTACATGATACTCTAAAAAAGAAAAAAGCTGCCAATAAACAGTTACATGTACGTTCCGAACACCCAACTATCTACAAAAAGAAGATTCACAAACGAAACCATAGACGACCAATTCCTGGAAAATTAAATACACGGTGGTGTGAGTGAACTGTGAGTAACACAGCATTTTTAACAATATTTTTACCACAATGATAAGCTGTTTTTTGGAGAATGTGTGTGAATAAAACTCTAGACATTTTTATATATATGACGAACCTAACAAAGTTATTAAAAAAAGGGGGATAAGACATATAGGCCTACCATCATATGAACTACAGAACTTTTAAGGCTGTTTTTTAACTTTGGTAAATAATATTTGTGTGTTTTTATAGATCCATTAACAACAGTGTTTTTTAAGCTTTTAACTCTCATAAAGTTTTATACTTAGATAAAAAACATAACAAACAACATAGGCCTATTAGCAAAAAAATAATAACATATATTGTAATTGTAAACTGTATCTCTATAAAAAGAAAATACAACCTGTAATATTGGCAGCTACTAGTTTTTTTCTTTAAGAGTATCAAAGTAAAAGAATATATTGAGGGTATTTTGAGGTTTTTTATCTAGTAAAATACATTAAACTTCCCTCCATGGCATAAAAATGAAGTTTGTAAATATTACAATTTAGTTCTGTTGGTGAGCACATTTTGTCCACCCTAGTAAATCAGATGATCTAAATTTTATACAACATTTTTAAACCATACTTATGTTTGAATTACAGATTTATTGTCCGTCGTTACAATTGTTTAGCCTACTCTATCTATGCTCAATATCAGTGTTGTGTGGACTTAATTTCTATTTTAAAAAAATTCAAGAACCAAAACCATGTGCCCAGAAGAATCTTGCACTAAAAATGTATGTTAAGATTCAGGAGTAAAAACTGTAAATTCTTAAGGTAATATATCTAAATTGGTGGCACATTTTTTTAATACAATCACTAAATTTATCAAAATAAGGTAATAGTGTAATTTTTGCAGTAGAGGGAGTAATGTATTTAAGGACCGCTGTAAGTTCTGGGGAAATGTTTACAAACCTATACTCCAAAAAATATATCGGAAATTCTATGGTTAAAGGATAATTCTAGGTAAACATACTTTCTTATTCTCTAACATTTATATCAGTATTGAGACACTAGAATAGATCTACACGTTGATAGCTTTATCGTTTCTTCCAAACAATTGGTATGTACTATATGGCTGAAATTGTCACGATCTAAGAAGATTGGCTGGATAATTGAAGCCGTGAGAAATAATAGAAAAAGAAAGAATAAGAACGCTTCACGAAACGCTTGGGAATCTCAGCTTTAGTCACGTAAAAAACCCTTCTTTCCGAGATTTATCCTCAACCCCCACTCCATCCTCCTAGAGCAAACGAAGTAGCCTGAAATAAACTCACATAGCACTGGCTCGCTCATTTTCTCAAAGTCTTTCCTCTTTTCTTATTTTCTTTTTATTCATCCCTCCATCTCGGGCTGTGTGCCCCTTGCCCAGCGGGCCGCACTGGCGACAGAGACGGATGGGGGGTCTAGAAGCTGTAATTATTTCGTAGCGTGAGGCTTGAATCAAGTCCCATTCCTTACCGGCAGCAAACCCCTTGCTTCCTTGCTTCATTTCTTCCCATTTCTACTCGCTCCTCATTCCGGGGCTAACTCTAACATTTTATTTTATCCAGACGGTTCAACCATTCACACACATATTCTATGTGCTACGTATTTCACATCTCTTCTTATTTCTCCCTTTACTTATTTTCCTCTTCTGGGGAAGAGATGAGGAAGGAAAATAAAAACGCACGAAGATCCTAGAATTGTGAAGAAGAAATGCATGTTGGTTTTCTCTTACATGAAGACCTTGGTTGGCCAAAAATATTCTTGCTATAAAATACGTTTCATTATATCAGAGGCCGTCATAACCAAGAGCTCAAGTAACATTTGACCCGAATTTTTATTAGACATATCACTGTCAATGTTGTCTTGTTTCGCTCTTTAAAACAGAAAAGGTTTTGTTTAAATAATAACAATGATATTAAAATAAGACTACTATTAATACTACTATTACTACTACTAGAATGAATAATAATAATATTCATAAAATAATATTAATAATAAAATACCAATTTCAATCCCGAACAGATTTGTGTTCAGTTGCTTATAAAGTTCGCACACTATTTCCCTATAACTTCTCGGCTTAATTTCTTTGAAGTCACTTCGTCTCTATGTCAGGGAATGATCAGGTTTATTTCAGAGCGATATACAGCTTTTTTCAAACTGAATGATAATTTATAGAGTGATAGGGAAAAGCGAATAAGTAAAAATTCCAAAGTTTCACTAATGACAAAAAACAATTTATTTCGGGAGCATTTTAACAATATTTAGATCAGTCCACCCAAATATTTTTACGCAGTATCTTGTACTATGTAAAAATATCTGGATGGACGGAACTAAATATTGTAAAAATGCTGTGAAAATAAATAGTTATTTGTCTCTCCTAAAACTTTGGAATTTTGACTTATTCGCTTTTTCCCTATCACTCTAGATTTCATGTTTAATAAAATTAGAATATACTTAGCTCATCGTCCAGACGATGGGTTACCATCTATGTCTCTGTCTTTTGTAAGAAAATATGCATAACGAAATTAATTTTAGGTAATAAAACCTCCACTGAGAGCCCCTATACTCAATGCGTGGAGTGGACAGGATCTTATCCATCCGTAAATATTCACTGCGGATATATGTCGCTCTTACAGTGCACTGGAGTTCGAGATTTCTGGAGGTGTAAACAGCAGTCGTACCAAACACTACTAATATCATATTCGCCGCAGGGTGCCGGGCATCCAGTTTGTTAGCAGCAAAATTTCAAAGCCGACAACGGCAAAGGTCTACGGTTCAAGCAGGATTTGTGATGTTATTCCCGTACTTCATGTTTAATCTGCACATGCTTTCACCATGTCTTCCACTAACATAACTTATTTGTAGGGGGCGGATTTCTATGACCTAAAAATAGGACATATGCATGCATTTATGACCTAAAAAATATTAAAATATGACCAATAACATTTAAAATAAGACTTTACCACTTACACATTGTGTGTATTTTTTTAAAGTTTCATTACAATTCGTTTATTAAAATATAACTGAATTGCAATGGATCAATGATTCTATCACAGAATGGCTCCAAAATCACACTGTGGAAGACACTCAATAATAAACTTCAAAGTTACAGAATACTTTCATATTACCATATTTTGCTCTACGTGCTTTTCTATCTTAAGTGTTATTATATTTTTTTCAAATTTTAATAACTTAAAATATCTATAAATTCTCAAAAAGTATCATTATAATGCAAAATTTACAAAATATTATATGAAACTTCAAAATTTCTTTAATATGCACACGAATATGCCCAAAATATCACCTAAACATGCATATTCATACTAAATATGCTACAATAGTTGAAAATTTCCTAAATATGCAGTTATATGCACAATACAAGCCGTTACATTTTCACCAGGATGCTTGGAATCGGGTTTAAATTAGTCGGAAACCTGAAATAATGCAAAGGGAAAATATTTCATGTCATAGAAATCCGCCCCCTACTTATTTGACTCCGTTCTCACGAATGTATTGAGCAAATTAATTTATTACAACGAATTGTCCTTAGAGAAATACTGATCTTCAGGGTATTCTCTCTACGTTATGTGTCACTCCCTATCTGTATTACACTTTCTGTATTAGGCCTCTAATTCCGAGGACAGTCAATTAGCAGCCGAGCTGCCACAAATGCGGTAAATTAATTACGCGTTTCAATAATGAGCAAATACTGGGTATTTACGTATGTGTGAGGTATCAATCGAAAGATTTTTCATTCCGTTTTGAACTAATTTGCATACCGCTGAGTTTCATAATAATAAAAGTAAAATGTTATATTTTAGACTTGAACAGAACGTGAGAAAATTCATGTTGGTTGTACCGTTGAGTTCGATCAATAAAATAATTATATGATAGTGATATTTTTTCTCTTTGCAGTATGTCTTATTTAAACAGAAAATCTTCTTTTATTTCCTTACTCCTGGTTAACTTATCACTAACATTTTGTATTAAAGTGATTAATTTTCATCACATATTCTCGGACCATCACAATCATTCTGTCATGTTGAACACTAGTTGTTTATCCTAGAAAGTTCGTTATGCAACGAGCCTATAATGGCATTTATTAAGGTACGAGTATGTTTATAAAAGTTTCATAATTTTCATACGAGTATCTTAATTACCATTACAGACAAGTTGCAGACAACTGTTTTTGTTCGACCAAGTTCTGAGATTTTAGATTCATAAAAGAAAAAATCCACTGACAATCAGCTGTTAGCAAGTTCTGGTAATTCTTGTATTCGGCGATAAGTGGCAGCTGATGGCGTAAGTCAATCGAAGCTTGTTCTCGGCCGTTCTCTTGAAACGAATGGATTTTTACAATAAGAAATGAACTGAATTTAGTATAATATTTAAAATAACACGAACAGATTTTTTTAAATTCAGGTTGTTTAATAAGCAGTTTCACTTGCTGTTCTCAAAGTTTCAAGGTTGTTTGTTCCATGTTCGATAATAATCGAGACCAAAATCTGTGTTATAATGAAAATCTGTATCGTAATGGATATCAATATGATGCCGTTACCGTTACATGTAATAAAGCGTATTATAATATGATCGAACAAATTCAATGTTTGTTTATTGTGCATCTTTCATTATGCTAAATGAATACCAGAACACTAAACAGTTAAAGAATGCCTAGGATCGAGGTAAAATAATGATGGAATAAACATACGAGATCGTCAAAACCCTAAAGCCTTGTTGTTTCAGGAAATAGAATTCTGACTAATGAATACCTGACGAGATGAAAACTCAAGAATATAATTAAACAAGCATCTTGCTAGCATTAATTTTCTTCTTTTACTCTTCGTATCTTCAGCCTTTGCCTCAAGTAAGGAACATTGCTCTCTCTTTCCCTACGTTTCATTCACTCTATTAAAACATGTTTTGAGGAAATGTAAACAAACTCAGGCTCTCAGTCTTCTACGTTATTTCGCCTCCTTAAAATAAAAAATATGAAATACCTACATAGATTGTAAGATTTTTCGGTCATAATTTGGTGTAATAAGACATTTTTTGTAGCAACATTCTTAAAAAAGCTAATGATAATAAGAATTCTTTAAGATGGTGATGGTAATAATGGAGGTTACGGGAATGATGTAAATATAACTAATATTAAGAATCATTAGTTTTAATGACTTCTTAGCTCATGAATCAGTGGCCAATCGGGTATAAGAATTTGTGGAATTTCAACAAAATACCAATGACATAATTTTATCGTTTTGTTTTTATCAATTTCATTTTATCGCACCTACATGTAATTGTTTTTGCAAGGACTGAACACTGAAACATCTTCACATCTGTAGCCTCTTTGATAAAAAAATCATTGATCGTGAGGTTGTGTATATATAAACTGGATATGAGCAAAAAGAGGTATGGAAATAATCATAAATAATTTGTATAATGAAGCAATTTAAATATCATATATTAATGAAAACAATATTAATGGCATTATGTATTAGTAGTGGCACAACTGGTACCAGTTTAACCTATAAAAATAAAACACCTGATATTACCGTACACAGCGCCAAGAACGCGATATGTCGACATATCGATTGTATCGTCATGTCTATCTCGCTTACAGTGACAAATAGCTATGTTTTTAATATATATTTTTTTAAATATTTATTTACTTGCTTAATTATGTAAGTATTCGCTAAATAGTCACAATTACACTGTTAATAGCAGCAGTAATAATAATAGTCGACAGTTATAATAACAAACGTTCAGAAAACACCTAATGAGTAATTGCATATTATATCAATGCGGAAAAAGTAAGTTAAGTATTTTCCTTAAAACGTTTAACCTCTAACTTTTCAAATTAACTAGATGGAATGCTGGATTTACATAAATGAGAACCATGCTTTAAATTATTGGTTTGTTTTATTTTTAATGAGAACTTGAAAAGCAGTAATGTACCATATTTCAGATGTAGGCTACTGTGCTCCCATAATGTGATGAGATGACACAGACTTTATGGTATATCTTAACTATACGTTCAAAATCTTTAATTCCTCACATGCACATCATTCATATTGCTTGTAATATTGCTCTAGCCCTGAGATGGCCCTAGATAAATTGGTTATTACCCCTTTAATGACTGAAAATTTTGATTAGACAATAAAAGGGAAGCTCATAAAAGGCTCAAGATTGAAAAAAAATGGATGAAGATAGAATGAAGAGTGATCAGCCAGATAGACTACATTAAATACCACTTTTTAAAGAAAGGGTAAGTATATGGGAGTAATAGATGAAGGTGGAAGTTATGCACAGCGTACAGAATTGTAGTATATTATTCTAATGTCCTCTCAACGCTCACCTGTCATTTCGAGTACACATTAATTCGGATATTTTTCTGGGGTGGGGAATGATAAAAACACTTATAAATAAATATGTAAAGCAATTTTGTAATTTTTTAGCTGTTTAAAGACATTTTTGTTTCAATCCTTTTATGTATTTATGTTTAACTTTTTTACTATCTTTATTAGTTAATCACACTTTTTATACACTCTGTTTCTTTGTCTCTCATCTTTCTTCACTTTGATATTTTAGGTAGATTTTCGAAGAAAAATCTACCTATTGCAATGGATACCACTTTATGATTTTCGAAAAATTCTTTCATATCTTTACGTTTCATGCTCCCCTAAGTACGAAACCACCGCCCGTTCAAAAAAAAATTTTGTGATATTTATATATATATATATTTATATATATATATTTATATATATCTTTACACGATAGCGGCCGTAATTTTGAAGATATTTGAACCAAATTTTATTATGTTATTTCTAGGCCCAATAGTTCGGACAAGTTCGTTAATGGGCAAAATTGGCCCAAGGGGGTGGTCGGGGGAAGGGGTTGAAATTTTTAAAAATGTATATCTCGGCCCCTATGAAGTATAGAGGGAAACTTTGTTTGAATAAATTAGAGTACTCCCTATGGAGTTCACAGTGACACCAACGATTCGGGGGTTCGAGTGAGGGTGGGGGTGGAGGTGGGGGTGGGGGATGAAAATTCGAAACTTTTGAAACCACGTCTTGTGGGGTATCGTTGAAAAGCTCTTGATGAGTACTCTACAAATCAATAAATAGTTTCTTGATAGCTCTCATATTACGCGAGATTTTAATGTTTGAAAATAATAACACTTAAAAGAATTATTATAATATCATAATTTTGTCTTGTTTAGCGGCTTTGCTAATTTTATTCATTGTTGATCTTGCGCACGGCCTCCCAGAATATTATATCCTATTCTTGTTGTCAAAACAAATGATTGTAGGCTCTTCCTCTTTACCGAATTCAGTTCTTATTACTGGAGGTTTACCATGCCAAGGCTAAAGAAGAAGAGTGCTATGCAGCGACAATAAATTAAACCAAAAGCACTTCGAAATCTACCTCCGCCTGTAGGCCTGCCTAAAGGGATTTTTTGAAACTGCACCCGAGCACGAGCAGTCTTGCTCATTCGGGTGTATTACTAAATATTAATATTTCTTGTGCTAGAATAATTATAAATTATGTAAGATATAGCCTATATTTCTTTTCCTCTTTTTAAATAGTAGTTGTAGTTACTTTTGAAATTTGTATTTGTTCTGTTTTATATTTCTTGTATAAATATGTATTTGTATAAATATGTGTTTATATTTGTATAAAAATAAATAAATAAATAACAAATAAATATCATGCAAGGATATGGAACATTTTGGGGTCGTATAGCCTAAGCATTAAGTAACAAGAAAGGCCTACTATCGTAATGTAATATTCGATTGCAGTTTAAATGAACGATGCCAAAGAACTTTCTTATATATTCATTAAATTTGTATCATTACGTATTGTGGTACGCTTTATTGGGTTTCGGGATCTACGAGATGTTTTAAAAACCAGTTTGCTACTGTGTGCGAATTGCAGTAGCACTATTAGCAGTGGTAAAATAACATAACATATGTATGTACGAAATAGCTTTAAAAATTCAGGTTACTAACATTAACAGTTTCGAAGAAAATATTCTTAAACATTAACAAACGATTGTGACGGACCTTCTTACTGTATGCTATGAAGTTCCCTAGCCTCTTTGATTACTCACAATCGTAGTACATAAGTTCAGTGAACTCCTACAAAACAATGTTACTTATATGCCTATCATGCCATCATAACACGGCACGTGCAATCCACATTCCAACGTTCAGCACAGTTACCTCCTCTACCGGGTGATTGCAAATTTCCTACACCCATTTTACTCTCTCTTTCTTTTAACAATTTACCAAGTTTAATAATATTGATGAAAATTTATATTAAGGGCGCCATCATCAATACTCTTCTCTCTTCTTTTTATTTTGCATCAGCCCAGTCACAAATTAAATTTATAGATACACACGCTATGTACCTACAGGCCTCTCGGCTAGCTTTTTAATTTAACAGTGGAGATGGGAATGGGTTCGGCTCTGTCCTTTTATTATTATACTACTCCACTCCATTTCTTTTTTTTTCCTGGGGTAATTTCTAGTACGTGCTACTGAACCACTTATCATCTATTCACTACCCAAAATTACCAATTCTCCTCTTTCTAATCTAACCAGTTATTATTTATTATCTTTTAACTCCTTTTCCATTAAGCAGAGTTCCTTTTCAATTTATACCATTGCTCTAATTTACCTACTTTATGTTACTCTGGTTTCCATACTTTTCAGGTTACTACTCTACTCCATGGGCACCCAATTTTCTTGTTTCAAAATTCCCTAGAATTCTAACTGAAACTAACTCACGCCCCAGGTCAGTAACTCTCTCTTTATAACCCTTGAGTGAACCTCTGCTTCTATCCTAACATGTAAATCTTCCAATGGTATGCGCCTAATGTACTGCTACTCATAGGCCCTCTTCTGCCTCTCAATATTCACCTTCTTATCCCCCTCTACCATATTCCATACAATTCCTGCTCTTCGATAAATCTCTTAAAAAAAACAACTCAACATTACAGGCCAGCATGAAATCCACTTATAGATAATCACCTGTCACCTAACGAAAACCAAGTGGGAGAGGCCCTCGTAAGCAATACTAAGTAAGCCCCTATTACCCTTCTTCCTTACTCCCCTCGCGTCCTGTCTTAAAAAAAAACAAAGTTTGTATGAGCATCACCAATTGCCCCGAGCTATGTATTCATTCGTGGGACAATCACCCATAGAAACCCAAAGTATAGAGATTTATCTTTACTATTCAACGGTTTCTCTCCTGACTGCTCTTTTTGTAATTAACTTAGACCAGAAAAGGAAACTGATTGGATTACTGTACTTTATTACCTCACCCTAGACTAATCACATCTATATTTCTAACCCTACTCCTTATCACTCATTACGGCGTCTAGTCGCCACACATTTCTTAGAAACAGGCTTTAAACAACAATGCCTCAAAATTTTCCCACTTCCCAAAACAAAAAAAATGTTTATGTGATTATACTCAACGGGTGGTGACCAACTTATCCTCTGATCCTGTGTTGTTTCCATCTACTTCCTGATGTCCACATCTTCCTTTATTCCAGACTAAGCAGTCGTGACCCACTCTTCTTTCCACAGCTGATGTTCGCTGTAGCGGTCTCTCGTACCGGCTGACGTGATGCGTTCTTCCAACTAACGACTATCTCCATATAGTCGCGTCAGTGAAATTCCCATTCAGAATTTCATTAGATGAAAGTCTGCCAAACCATCATGCCAGGGCGCCTCCACCGCTGTCACACATTCCAGTCTCGTCTCCTCACCTCTTTCTCTTCAACCTTCCTCTCTCGTAGTCAGACACGTTCTCCTTAACCGTTTTTCAGGTTCAACTCCTCTCCCGTCGATTCGCCGTCCACGCATGCGCACTTCTCCTTTTTCTGTAATTCAAATAAATTCAGGGCAGTATCGATAATCATGAAAGTGTTCAATATCGATTAGTTGAGGTCTCCCCAACCCTTCCTTTGTTTAGGAATGGTTTCCTACCGTCTATTTGGCACGCAGCTATTTTCTTCATTACACGATAACAGTGAAAATGTAGGCGATGTGCCCCATTAAGGGATATTATTGTATACGCTACCAATTTAAGAACTGTACTAGAATCTCAAATTACTAATTTTGGAAAATTCCATTAACAGGGGATAATTTAAGATCATTTTGTTATACCAGGATATAATGCCTTTTTAGAGAGTCAGAAAATAATTCTTTCTTCATTAAAACCTGCCAACTGCGTCTTTAAACGCTTTAAATTAAAAAGTTCATAACTTTTATATTCATAATAATTATTTTGTAGTAATTGCCATCACATTACATTTTTGTTATGCGTAGTGAAAGTTACTACCCAGCGCTTTGTAGATTTATTAATTATGATGAAAACGTTATATGCGCCCATTTATTATGCTATGGGTAATAATAATACAACAAGAATAACTGTAAATTTAAATATACATTACGCTACTTCAACTTTCTGACTAAATTGATTGTGTTACTCTCGTACTTCCCCTACGGTTTAATACCATTTACTTAAATTCCATCGAACTAATGTTACATGATCTCCTCCATGACCATATTGGCGCTTCGAGCTGCAGTTCCGTCCATATTTTATATTTTCTAGCACTAGTGGGATAATGTGCAATTTCAACTACCGTGTGTTTTGTATTAGAAGTTCTACTTTTAATTCCTACTGTTAAAAATACTTTTAACCCGTTTTAATTTACTCTATCTCAAGATCCCACCCACTGAAATCTCTTCTGAAGATTTTTGAAGGTGAGTGCAAAATGTAAGAACTTAACTTAATCCAAATTATTATTTAAAGATGTTACAATATCATTTACAGTACGATTATATAACTTGAAGTATGTGAGTATAGCTATAATTTTTTAGTAAAATCAACGTTAATTTAAGTTGTAAATTATTTATTCTGTAACGGGGATTTAATTTTATTTCTTCTTAATTTTTACACAACCTAGAAATTGTTAAAATAAATTTTCCTCGTGACTGTGGATAGCAATTTCATGATGGAGCACTCTGTTCATAATGCAATTGTACACATCCGTCACTGCATCCATATTAAAGAAAGTTGCTTTGTGAAACTTTTGAAGATGACTTGAGTGATCAAGCAATTGGAAACATTCTTCAAAATATTATTACAAAATATTATAAGTAAAAATATTATTCACTGAAAATAATTCGCAGATTCAAATCTGATCACCAAATAAAGTTAACTATGTTTACAGTAGAACTTCAACTATCCGGATTAATTGGGACCGGATAAATATCCGGATAATTGGATAAATCATGAAAAAAAGTAATATCTTTATAAAAAAAACTAATTGTACAGTAGGCCTTACTTACAGTAGACAGTAGACAGTGCTTACATAAACTGTCACATCTTGAACATATCGGTCATAGTCAGTCGTTTTGTTAACAGACTGTCGATTTTGTCAGCTAAAAGTTTTGCTTTATCGAAAATAATTGATCCTGAGAGAAGGTATCTCTATGCTCGCTGCTGAAAAAGCCACTTGAATACGGCCTCAAAGTGATCCGGATAATTGGCGATCCGGATAATTGGAGTTCTACTGTATATTCTTCTTTCGTGCTTTCTCAGTTCTTTGAGCTTAACTTTGGACAGGGGCGAAGATTTGGATCGAAGATTGTTCACTTAAGCTCGTGTCGTGCTGGACACAGGAAGGAAGATACAATCTTCAGGAACACTAACCTCTAAAAGTCTAGTTTAATTATTCAACGCAACCAAGTACTTTTATCTACAAATCTACTTCAAAGAGATAAGCCTATCAGTTGCAAATATCGTGAGTTTAACAGGGCTATGTGAAAACGATATAGCAACACAAAGCGTGCCCAAATTATTATAATCATGAGAACAAAACTTGTCCTGCACCAGGAATCGATTCCAAATCGAACTGCTTCACTTGAAATTTTCTCTTTCACTCGGTAAGTAAAGCGAAAGGCTGAGATTTCATTCCTTGTCTATGACAATTTTTTTCTCTAAAGAAATATATATATATATATATATATATATATATATATATATATATATTCAGTGGGATAAGACTGAGAGTCCTGTGCTAATTTTTCTTCCTTGATTTATTAAACTAAAACCACAAAACATAGCATTTTTTTTGTTATAAAGAACACGATGACTTAGTGCACACATGTGTTAAGTATAATTTTGGGGTTAAATGTGTTAAGTGAAAATTTGGAGGCGTATCTTCACTCAAACGAAAAAATAAAAATAAACAAAAAACAGAAGTTTAATATAGTTTTGAGCAAACTTCGTGCAGCGTGTTTTATGTTCTTCCATCTCAATTGTATAGTCTGGACACTGAGGAAAGTGTATATTATACGTTATGGGTATAATTGAATACTTAGGCTACTTCAAGGCATAGGGAATGTCATCACAATCCTTTAGCGGGTGCTAATAACAACTAACTATTAATAAACTCCATTTTGTACATTGAGGGAGTAGTTGATTTTATGTAAGTTTGTCCACCTTATGCACTCAATATAGCCTACTATATCCATGAAATGTTTCCAATAACATTTATTATGTAATCTTTATATTAACATGTAAGTTACATTGTGAATAACAGCCTGATCTGAGGCTTAACCAGCAAATTGTTTCATCTAGGCCTATGCATTTAATATATTGGCTTATTAATTTAAAATCCTATTCGCAGGAATTATCATATAACATTTAAAAATACTAACAACTTTATTGGGGTAAATCTGGATTAATGTAACGGATGAGTCCATAGCCTTCAAATAAAATTAGACTACATACATTCCAGTTTAGTCAATTGCATTCTTATTTCACGAATATCTCAGTTATAACAAAGGTACTTGAAGTGAAAAACTTGAAATTTGTTTCAAGTGAGGTTTGGAGAAAACAATACGGGTAACATGGCACGCCTTAAAGAATTGGCTCCTCGTGGTAGAGAAAAGAACACTGAAGCTTTGTGGATAGAGATAAGGGGATGTTTTATTGTGATTATAAATCACCCGCACAGCATATGACGTCTCAACCAAGGCTTCTAACAATTTGCTATACGTGACAACAGATTTTATTTTCTTCCTGCTTCGTTCTGCGTGCTTGGGCTTGTCTTTCTCCGTTATATATTTACTTTTTTGCCTTTCTTTCACATAAATTAATTTCTTTTCACTCTGATCGTTAGGTTTAATTTTTTACCATTTTTTATATCGTTTACTTTAATTTTTATCTTACAGTTGAAAAACTGTTTTTTATTTTTATTTACCGTGGTATAGGTTATAGTTGGTCAAAACTGCAGGCTACCTGTTATTGTTTTATATAGAAGAATTTTCAGCGTTTTTGTTCATCCCATGTTATAATTTAAACTTAAGCTATTCAACTTTAATCTAACGACGTTATTCAATTAACTCTTTCAAATTTCACAGTTAGGTGTCATGTTATTAATGTCTACCAAATCTAAAAATAGTAGCCTACATTGTGCAACTAGCTTATAATAGCGTAATAACAGGGAGCACAAAGCTTCTCTTGGCGCTTTAACCTGAAAGCAACGCACAGTAAAACACATTAAATGAACTCAATTTAGTATAACATTAAAATTACTTTTTTAATTCACGACCCAGAATTTTTCCCTACACATGCTGAGGAATACGTTACATTTTAGGACTTCAGATATTTATTATTGTTATTGTTAGTGTTGTTATTAATTTCGAAGTTCAGGAAACATAATTTTGCCAGAATTTTTGCTCGCAGGAGCTCAATCTTCAAACACGTACGAACACATAAATGCCAATGACCTCGGGCATGGTCGAACCACGAACCTGGGAACAGAAAGACAGAGCTTTCATGACTGTGACCGTTTCGCTACACATAAATATAGAATTTGTATTGATCCAGGACTGGGGATTAAAATAATATTAAGCTTCTATCTAACTTCTATTCTGTGCATAAAATATAGCCTACTTTATTTCATTGCTATTCTAGTATCCTAGATTGTAAAGCAAATATACGGCACAATAGAATGAAATATATATTTTTAGACAGTCGTTAAAAGGGAATATTATTCCATTGAAGTGGTATAAAATTATAACACTCGTATGGTTACCACTCGGGTTACCACGTATGGTTTCAGTCACGTGGAAAATACTATTTTAATTTAAAATATTTTCATTTGATTATGAAAGAATTCTTTTATGCAGTTTGATAAAAATTGAGAAAGTTAAAATTCATTACGCGTTTTTAAACGTTAAATTTCTCACGGTAGTACCAAAAATAGTTACCGTATACTTGGTGACTGAAAAACGTAGTCCACTCCATCCCATATGTTGACAGTCATGCACCAGAAATCAACAACCTCTTTCTGTGCAAGTTCATATTATTAGGTGGCAGGATAGCTAGATGTCTCCCAAAATTGCTGCATGGGAAGCAATAAAATTATTATTTCAAAATATTAACGGCTGTCTAAAAAAGTAGATAAAATTATTTTGTTTTATTCGAAGAATTGCTAGTTTCGCAAACATACCTACTCGCAAAATAAAATCTCGTTTTTACCTCTTGTTTCATAAATAACCATTGTTGCATTTTTACAATTTATTTCATAAATAACTATTGTTGTATCTAGCATTGAAATGATCTGTTAGAAATCCACAGTACAATAGAAGGGGTCAAAAGATTTAAGATGTACATGTTTATGTATATACATGTTTATATATATAAATGTACATAATATGTATGTCTATTTTATTTATGAACTAGTTTTAATAGCGCATTTTTTTGTTTCAGGTAAATTTCACTCTGCTTACGTTGAATGAAACAGTCGTACGAAGTAAGTAGGCTATTGGAAATTAGTTTATTTAAATAGGTGTTTTATATAAAGAGCTTGCTTTACGTAAATATGAATACATTAGCCAAACACAGATGCGTTATAGCTTAGCAACGTTCAGATAACATCTTTGACATTGCGTTCAGTGAAATTATGTCATTGCTTTCATGTTATGTAAGATCATAACGTAAATGTCCTTCAGTTTATAAACATTTTAAGGAAGACCACCAAAAGAATGTACTTTTTTTAAGGGGGCCGTGACACTTAACATTTTGGAACATATTCTATTCGATAGGAATGTAGCCTGCTGCCACTTTTCCTCCTTTTTCTTTTGAAGTGAAACTTCTTTAGGCGCGATAAAGGTAAATCGAGAGCTTGTGTAACGCTGAAAATCGTCACGAAATTAGTGAGGTGTGACGGAACGGACTGCACAGAAAACAATCAACTCAAAGATTAGGATTATAAAAAATTTTAAAGATCCAAAAACTAAAAAATCGAAAATTTGAAAAATCGAAAATTAAAAAATCCAGAACATAAAAAATTCAAAGATCCAAAATTTAAAAAATCCAAAATTAAAAAACCAAAGTTCCAACATTAAAAAATTGAAAGACCCAAAATTGAAAAGTCAAAAATCCAAAATTTAAAAAAATAAGAAATCAATAAATAAAAATCTAAATATCCAAAATTTAAAAAATAAAAGAATTAAAAAAATCCAGAATTTAAAAAATAAAAATCCAAAATTAAAACATCCAAAATCCAAAATTTAAAAATAAAAAAAATCCAAAATTAGAAAATAGAAAAAAAGAATTCAAAGATCTAAAATCTTTAAAATTCGGAATTAAAAAATTAAAATATATAACAAATTTAAAAATCCAAAACCCAATATTAAAAAGTCCAACAATCCAAAATTCCAAAATCCAATAATCCAAAATTCAAAAAATCCAAAACTTAAAACAAGTTTCACTTCTGTCGCTTGGCGTTCCACGCACACTTTTTTAACTCAGCTTTATTTATATTCATTCGAACCAGTAGGTCATGTAGCTATTGATTTGCATCTGTTTATATTGTTTATAAAGTAATAACTATCTGTTAATTTCAACTGAAAATCAATTAAAATGATTATGATACAGGATGTAATAGCGGGCAAGAGTAAGTAAATATACAATTTGGCATTTGCCTTTACAACTTGAGAAACCATGAGAAACCCCAAGTCAAATTATCCAGTCACGGGGTATAAACCCGAGACCTCATGACTTTTCCTCTTCATAGACCTAATATACAGTAGTGAAAATTGGTAAAATTCGTGATTCTTTCTCAGCTGAAGAAAAGCCTTTAAACAAGTGAAAGTCAGGCTATATGAATTGATATTAACTTGGACTATTCAATTATAAGCTTGTGTTATAGCAGGTCTTCTAGGTATGGAGATAGCATGTTCGTTTCCATAGTGAGCTGGAAGAATGAAGTTTCAAGCCGCTGTCATAAGATGGGGATCTGATACCGTAATTTCCAGGAATCTCATCTCGACTCGCAGTTTCCCCGCTTGAAACATTCACACTCTCTGCGATATAATTAATTATATGGACTCCATACTGAGAACTCTGATACACAGAGAAGTCAATCTAGCTGGCTGTTATATGTCAAGACTGACATTATCTGGATTGACATTATATGAATATTGCGTCATATTTAACTCGATTTTCCATTAATATTTGCCGCAATGACGTATAGGTAACCGTGGATATAAGCAGAGCTAGCAATTTTTTTTCTAGAAAATAAAAGGTGCTAAAACTAAGGCAAAAAGGGGCCAAAAAGGTACTACTAAACTCGTTATAGGCTAAAACTAGGGCCAGGATTTTGATGACATGTCATCTTTTGTCTGGAACATCATGGGCGTTGCCCACTAGTGCAGATATTCTGATCATGACTCCTAGATTATAAAAATAGTAATTTTTAGGGTCACTTTTGATGTCTTTATTTGGCCTTTTTCTCCTCCATTTCATATTTTATGTATTTTTTTTATATAATTTAAAATTATTATCTCATTATGTGTTGTTTCCAGCATTATATTGAGTGTTTCTGAATTTATGCATAAATAAATAGCCTAGATCTTGTTATAATTTTAATTTCTGTGTAGAAAGACGGTATTGGGTGTTGCAAAGTATGTACCAATTAACTAATTGCAAGCCTATAATTGTATCAACAACATAAAATAATGTAGAATACACACAAATCTTATGAATAAACTAGTATTTCCTTACGAATTTTTTGTAATTTTCTTTAGTTTGTGGGCATTATTATTATTTTATTTTATTTTGTATTTTACGTTATTTTTATATCTTACCTTTTAAGTATTTTAGGGCATCAAAATCTGGCCCTTGCTAAGAAACTTACATTCACAAACAGCAGACTACTAATTAATTCCAGTAGAATTAAAAGAAAAATTGAATATTTAGTAATTCTTCTTTATTGTTGCTGGTGGCTGCGCTGTCAATTCCAAGAATTTGGGTCGTAATGCATTTGCAATAACTAGCAAATGATTTAGATGATAATGATGATCATAATTATAATGATAATGATAATGATAATAATAATAATAATAGATCATAATAATTATAGATAATAATAATTGTTATCTATATCCTCTGCTCTCTACAGCAGGTGTATACGAGCCCAATTTGTTGTGATTTATTTTTATGCAGCGCCCCTGCAGAAGAATGACAAGACTTCACGCAAAACTTCTATGCCATAGTAGTTGCCGCATCAACCAGGTGATTTAACTTGTATTATTTATCAATAGTGCTCGGAAGGTGATGAAATATATTTTTTTCTGAGAATCACAGGCAATGCAGGATGTTGTATACATTCGTCTCGCCTCAAAACGAACAAAAATAGCTTACTTTTATTTTGATTTTTTTTTCGGAATTTTATTCTCTAATGGTCATTCTTTAGGAAATTTTGCAAACATCTTGCAAACGTAACACCAACGATTCGGGGGTTTTGGGGGTACGAGTGGGGGTGGGGGGATGGAAATTCGAAAGTTTTGAAACCACGTCTTGTGGGGTATCGTTGATGAGTACTCTACAAATCAATAACTAGTTTCTCGATAGTTCTCATATAACATCCTAATTCCGAAAATATGTAGAACACCGATTTTTTAAATCGAATACTGTACTTAAATTAGTAATTTTCTATTTAACACATTTGAAGACATTAATTTTGTAGAATTCGCATAGTAGCCTATATTGGTCTCCTTGTTTTATTTTAAAATCATTTATGCTATTTAGAAAAATTATAAACTGTTTTATTTTTCTTATTTCATTGCACGTTTGATATACATTTCATACTCGTAGAATAAAAATCGTCGAAACTTATCCATGCATTTTCTTTTGTATTTGCCTCTTTATGCTGTCTTGTTACGCGCATTTCGTTCGATAACAAAGCTTCCTAAACATAATACATTCACTAAAATTCACAGTTATATTATTAATCGTTAAAAATGAACAAATTGTATAGATGAAAAAGTACCTGTTACTTCTCTATCAGAAAACATAATTGTATAAAATAAAGTGATATTTACGTAGGATCCTTAATTAAATATACTCAAGTGTCGAACTGAAAGAAATGGGTTTGTGAACAAAAGAAAGACGCGCCATACTCACTAATTCACTTTAGAAAGATTGCATAAAGCGGGGGCCGGTAAACAAAACAAAAAGGAAAGAAAGAAACAAAACAAATATAGCGGTACTGAACCTGTGCTCAGTTAGTCGTATACTTCGGGGGTTTATCTGCTATACACTGCTTAGCCAAAGAAGAACTATTAACGCCTCTTTTATCAACGTGCATTTCCTTTATAGCCTCAAGAACTTTTTAAGATAAGGGGTAGGTCCATCCCCTATAGATGAACGGGGGAAAAGAATTGGCGTGACCTTCACTAGTAACTCATGAATTTATGAGTTGGTATCAATGGCTTTAGTACTCTTCCGATTTTGCTTGAAAGACCGAAATTGTCAGTTGAAGTTAATTGCTAACAGTCCAAATTAATGGATGCTCTATACCAGGGTTGAAATTCCGGGTCATGTGTCATTCTACAAAATATCTGTATTCCCAAAATATTGAACAAAATGTCTGGATATAGTAAGTCTCTCCACATATACGCCTACATAGATTTAAAAAAATATATATGATTTAGTTAGGCAAGACATTTGTACTATATCTTCATTGATTTGGGATACCAAAGAACTTAGTTTGGCTGATCAAAATGTATCCAAATGAAACCTACAGCAGAGTCTTTAAGAGTGACTTGAAGCAAGGAGATTCACTATCGCCTTTACTTTACAATTTCACTTTGTCACAATGTCATTAGGAAAGTTCAGGAAAACAAGATAGGCCATGAATTAAATGGAAATCGTCCGATTTTAATTTATGCTGACAATGTTTGTCTGTAGGACATTTACATAGACACAACCGAGGGAAATGCTGAAAGTCTTTTCGATGCCTTCATGAATGTCTGATTTGAAATTAATACAGAAAAAAGGAAGCATATGGTAATGCAATGTCAAAATAATGCACCAAAGATTATTAGAAAAGCCAGTAAATCATTCGAACAAGTAAAGAAATTAAAATATGTAGGAGCAATAATTAGGCCTACAAATAAAATTAATATTAAGGTAGAAGTTAAGTGTCGACTGAAATCAGGAAATGCACGTTTTTGTGCAGTTCGGAAACTTTTATCTTCTCGTCTTGTGTCCAGAATTCTATAAATAAAAATTAATAAAACAATTATCCTGCCTGTTGTATTATATGGATGTGAAACATGGTCACTTACTCTTCGGGAAGAACATAATGTGAGAATGTTCGAAAACAGGGTGATTAGGAAACTATTTGGACTTAAGAGAAATGAAAATGGAGACTGGGGAAAATCCTTAATGACGAGCTTCATAACCTGTACTTTTCACCGAATATAGTAAAGGCAATTAAATCACGGAGGATGAAATGGGCTGGACATGTTGCACGCATGGGGGAGGAAAAACATATCTAAAAAATATTGACCGGGCTACCCGAAGGGAAAAGACCTCTTGGAAGACCTAGACATAAGTAGGAAGACAATATTATGATAGACTTAAGGGAATTAGGATTTTCGAGGGATTGCTGGCTGGAGTTACTACAAAATAGGGTTGAATGGCGGGCTCAGGGAAGCGCAACAATGAACTTCCGGGTTCCATGAAATAGATAATATTTCTTTAAGTTGCTTAGGAATTGTCTATTGCCATTGAACGTGAGTAAAATGTTTAAAATTATGACATTGTTAAATCCTTTGTCGAAACATGGTTTAAAATAAATAAATACCGGTACATAAGTAAATAAATAAACAAAGATGTAAAATTTTGTTGATATTTTTATTTCCATAAGACACTTCCTTCACGCAATCCAATCTTGAGATGGGCCCACTTAAATATTAATTAATTGTCTTTCTTGTTTCTTTCTTCAGTACCTTCTTTTTTTCTAATAAGACAAAATTTTCTGTACTCCGTGGTTTTACTATGTAAGTTTGATGTTTTCTTATTTTAATTTTTGCATTCAATTCATTACCTCTAAAAATTTTAAAATATGAGGGTGTTGACTATATAATTGGTATTGAGCTCTGAGTGCAAAAACTTCACAAGTAGGCCTATTGGTACTGTGAAGGGATTAGTAAGTGGTCATTTTTCAAAGATTGTTGGAATTCACATCCTCATTCCTAAAAAAAGTTTACCTCCTAAGATTTTGTAGAAATTCACAGCAACCATATAATTCATCGCGTCTTCTCGATTCTAGTGCCAGTTCGAGAGTAATTTTTTTTACGATTCCTGACAACAGACTTCGTTTCACATACGCTATTGCACACTCTTCTTCTTGCATATGCAAACAATTGAGGCACTCTTCCCTCCTACACTCGCGTATAAAAAGGGACGCTGATGGTTGGGTACTTAAAAGAAGAAAAAGGTTGTAGAAAAGTTTTCTACTTATGAGCGTCTGTTACAAGATGTAGTAACAAGAAGGAACTCTGAGGTTATTATTACCCAGAACGGCATAGTCTCAATATAAGTTAGCTCATGTTGCTGCTGCTACAGGTTAATCAAGTTGTGTACTTCACTGTAACTTCCTCAAACATCGTCATCTCAGCTACGACGAGGATCCGACTTATATTGTCGAAAATTGAACTACAAAGAAGTTAATAAAGTATTTCGTCACTTTCAGCTCTTAACTTACATAAAACTTATAATACTTTGAAGAGCTTAAAAAGTCATTTCTTGACGTGAATAGCCTTATGAGTCTAAATTTTCTATAGCCTTTCTAATGCAACGGGTGTAACAAATGGTGTTATTCCCTATACCATGAAAGGTTATGAGGCTGCCTAAATTAAATTGTAAAAAATAATATTCCTCTAAATTGATGCACGCGCTCTAGTAGTAAACTAATAGGCTAAGTAGGCTATGGTGTGACTTTCCTAGAGAAGGGATTCAAAACTACATGATTGTAGTGTAAATTTTCTAGTGATCAGCTCCTTCCTTTCTTATCGTATAAATCAAAAGGTAACCTGCAGGCCGCTTGTGACCTTTAAAAATATACCCACAGTCCGCAAAGCTCTCGCTAATTCTGACTTAATTACAGTTTATCCACCAAACGTTGACTTCGTATTTGTATTTGTAATAATTTGTATTTTTGTAATAATTAGAAAATCTTGTACTAGCAATAATAATAATAATAATAATAATAATAATAATAATAATAATAACAATAATAAAATATATCAGATTGTGAAAAAACACCTGGTTGATGCGGCAACTACTTTAGCATAGAAGTACTGCTTGCAGTCTAGTCATTCTTCTGCAGGGGCGCTGCATAAAAATCAATTCCAAGAATTTGAGTCGTATTGCATTTGCCGTAACTAGCAAAGGATATAGATGATAATAATGATACTAATAATAATAATAATAATAATAATAATAATAATAATAATAATAATAATGTATGCTGTGGTATCATGCCTGGAACCCCATTCACGTGCCTGTGTTTCTCCGATCAAATTTGTTTTTCGTCTTTAATGAGTCAAACGTCATTCACTTCTGTACCTTACGTCACACCTCATTTCACATGGTGCTCTTCTGACGTCATGTACTGCCTCTCCGGTTGTAAAACAACACCGGCAAATCCGACATATTGTAATGGCTGTAACGGTACGTTTCCGTACATGGGGTCCTTTTCGAAATATTGTCTACTAAGTCCCCTCTACTAGCTCTAGAAGTTTGTAATATGAATTTCCGAGCACCCGGTATAAACCTAGTTGTATAAGCTTCATCCAAATCCGTAGACATATTACTTGTGAGGAAAGCCTTAAAACCTGAATTTCCTGATGAGACGGGTTACTTATACCCTTCGAATAATTTAAAGGAAACATTCACATATCTGCAGTTAAAATGAATAACAGATTAACATAACCTAAATACATGCATTAGTAGGAATTATATTTCCCGTCTTCGTGGCTATATTCATAAAGCCCAAAAAATAAGAACTTATCATTTAAAAAATCCCAATAAAAATACTATTAAAAAACATCCATGCGCCACTGCGGTGCACTACTTGACTCTACAAGTGAGAAATTAACTACCGTACTTCTGTGATTCATGCTATACTTTTTACTGTTGACTTTCATACCATGTAGGAAACTATACTGTAAATACTGAAATAGCATGCTGTCAAGTTCTAGCATTAAAAATTACTGTTACTTGGAAGTAATGTTGATACTTTTGGGTGAAATAGGTTTCTGTTACATTATGGATATTACGAAAAAGATACACAACCCCCAAAACATCCTGCAACAGATTTATTCATTACATTTCTCAAATTTTACTGACTGAATTTATACAGTGCTACATTTATTTGGTGACTAAATTTATACTGTGCTACTTTTATGCTAGTACTTATCACTGAAATTTTATTTGGAATGGAATGCTCACAATTTATTGCAAATAGCATTTTTTTAGAACTTTATTTTGGGAAAACCGAAAACCTATATCCAGCATCATCCGCCACCGAGAGTTGCTAGAAGGTTTTTCCTGCATCCTGAAAAATTATAGAAAATGGACAAAAGCTGTTTTTGTCAGAAACCCTTCAATTGAAATGACAGAAACAGTGGATTTTGTTTAGTAGAAGAGACAAAGTGATCATTCGACACTTGATGACAAATGACTGTGGGAAATGAATGCAAATGTTTCACTACATGACTTGTGGTGCGAGAGTCAACTGTCTCATTACAGCAGCACTTTCCCACCGTTCCTGTGCAGTTGACAAATGACGCCCGAGCGGTCCCAAGAGAACAAATTTAAAAAAAATGAATGTGACTTGCTCACTTATTCACTTGTTCCTGTAAGATCAAGTGCTTATACTAATGGGAACAAACTTCCAAATTGAGATTGATAGCATTGACGGCTGCTGCTTTCTTTTGGTCTGCATAACACGAGGTTCGCTAAGTTTATTTCTGCTTCATTAGCTAAATTGAAATAATGAATGAATTACTATTACCACCTAAACAAATACCCGAAAAAAGTATAAGTAAAAACATGCGAATCATAATATGATTTAGTGCATAAATAATATTATAAACTGTGGCCATAAATAGCAAGTGAAGTAGTTTAAATGAAAATTCTGAAATCTGGATTTTAATAGTTTTTTTTTAAATAGTTTTTAATATATGTTTAGCTTTTGATTTATTTTATTTACCATTTGCCTTGTTTTGTGAGTGTATTTGTGTATGACATGTGTGTGTGTGGTTTTTCTTTCTTTGTAGCGTCGCTTTGCCCTGAATTTTTTGTTTTGTTTTGTAATTTCCAGTGGTCACTGTTTTCTGTTGCTATGCTGAGCTGTGCCCGAGCACGAGCTTTTGCTCATTCGGGCATCAGTTATGAATGTATGTTTTATGTATTACGAAGGTAAAATTAAAAATAAATAAATAAAAAATAAAAAAAATAGTGGAGACTAGATTAGGGTAATTTAGTTCTTAAATAATTCAGATCTACTTCAGAGTTGAAGAAATTCTCCGTTTTAGCGAGTGTCGAGTGAAATATTGGGGGAAGCAGGATTTTTTCAACGAATCATTGGAGTTCCTTGATTTGTGGTGATTTTAATTTAAGTATTTTTAGAGTTATAAAAGAAAATAATATATATGTATTGAAGGGTATGATTGGATTAATACTAAAAAAGTGATCAAATATTAAATTTCTACGACAAATTATTGAAAATGATCTTAATGACGTCATAGTTAAACGCTTTCACGAACTTTATGTCAAACACAAGGAAGTAGTATTTTATTATTTTTAAATAATTGTATTTATGTATGTAAAAAATAGGAATGACAGTTTCAAGCGAGTCTCACTTTGCAGAAGGCTCAATGAAGAGCGACTTCTTACAACTTAGGAGCGAATTATTATAATTTTTTTTCATTAAGTATGTTTAATGTATTATATTACCTAAGAATAAAATTACAATTTAAAATTAAAATATCTTAAACTGAAAAATAGTAAAATACCCTGTAAGTTTTTAGCTGTAAGTTACGAAATATGCAATTGTCGGTGCAGCACTTTTACGCAAAAGTACGTTGCATTTACGCAAATGGGCATGGGTACAGTACCGCAAAAGTTAACATATCATTAGCACAAATAAGCATTAAGACTTACCTTACACTAGAAGTGTGGCGTCCACTGCACTCTCCAAAGGATTCGTCACAGCACTCATTTTCTTCAGAGCTGTTGTGGCTGGTAACGACGTCCCAAAGTTTTGGTGTACTGTAGTAACGACATTGTACCAGCTGAATAACTTTTGCAGAGATCCATGTTGTGTTAAGCATTGCAGTCAGCACATGAACAGGTGGATGTGATTCATGAATTCTTTTTTAATGTCTATGGAAAGACTTAGTCCCATTTGACGTTCGGGGATCGCTTGATGGACAACTAGCCCATAATACCGGTGGAAAGTTTAGCATCATCAGTGATGTAGATTGCCTAAATTTATGTAGTCGTTGTGCGATTACTTTGTCACAATCATTTGCAGTACTGTAACCTGAATTTTTGCGGTAATGTAACAGTATCCCACGGGCAGTTTTGCGCAAATGGCATGCATCCGTAATTGTATGTGGAGTTTTATTTCTAAAAGGCAAGAACATAGTTCTAAGTGGCTTGAGGCTTTCCCGAAGTTGGTTATGTATGATAGTTTCTCGGAATTCCAAGCGGGTGAAGAAGTTAACGTTGTCTGAGCTTCCGGCTGCAGAGCTAATGAGGCCATCTTCTGGGAGAGAAGTAAGCTAGGAGGAGTAGGTGGAGCTCTTCTCTTCCAGAAGATGGCTGCAGAGCTAATGGCAGTCGAAAGCTCCGACAATTTAAACTTCTTCACCTGGTTGGAATCACCGAGAAACCATCACACAAATGTACTTTTAGTTTATATTTTTTTTTATTTTAAGAATGTTTATAATTATAATTTATGTTTCATACATTAATATCCCAGTAATGTTTAAATTTAGTATAACATATACTTAAGAATAAATTTGTGGTTGGGGTACGCCGTAGCGTAGTGGTTGAGGCGCTCCGCTACAAACCGGAAGGTCGCGGGTTCGATCCCCGATGAGGTCGTCGGAATTTTTCAATTGGCCTATTCCTTCTGGTGGCACTATGGCTCTGGGGTCGACTCAGCCTCTAACAGAAATGAGTACTAGGAGCAATCCTGGGAGTAAAGGTGGCCGGTGTGTAAGGCTGACAACCTTACCACCTTCACGTGCCGAATGTCTAAAATCCGGGAGCCTTCTTAGCCTTCTGGAACCCTTTGGGCCTCCATGGCCTGTATAGGGAACACTTTACTTTTATTTGTGGTTAAAACCACTGCATAAATGCCATAAATTGAAAAAGAAATATTTTCAGTAGGCTAATAGTGTATACGAGTATGTGTTGCGGTTATTGGGAGTAACATCTAACAGTCAGGTCGCGAAGTGTCAGCAAGACCTGCACGCTGAACAACAGCTCGCCAGCAGACAATTTATATTTGCAAAGGTAGTCATTAAATCCACTCACATACCACCACGATACTTATCAGGCTCCCTTATCTGCAAACGTGCACTGCATATACACACACAGTCTCCATCAAAAGTGTGTTAACGGTTGAAACAGTACGTGTCTACCATTTACACCTTAGAATTATCGCAAAGTAACTTAATGGCAATAGAGACAGTCCGTATCATAAATCATTGTTATGTTTATCATGATGCTTAAAAACTAGAACGTGCATTTTTATATTCGTTATTCATTACATCGTGTTGTTTGTTAATATAAATAAGGATGAAAGGCTGTATTTGATGATTCCGACTACATTTTACATTCTCTTTTGGAACTGTTTACCGTATTTTACGCGCCATAAGACGCTCCGGACCATTAGACGCACCTTGATTTCAGGATGGAAATTTAAAGGAAAAGAAATTTAATGTGATTTTAAACCAAAAGTTTTAAAGGGAATAATATACTTCATTGTACCAGGTATAATCAATGTAATACAATTGTAATTGTAATACAAACCTTGTACAATGGAATCAGTGTAAATCACTTCTAACTTAAAACCTGCGATGTACGAAAATCTCTTCTGTACAGGTGACATCGCGTAAATTTTAACTGATCTGATTTCTCATGAAAGACTGAAAATACTTTTACACCCTCTAATCCTCAATTCAGCATACTGTAAGTGTAATGGGACAAGGCTGTTTAGAGGTCATTGCCTTCATTTAAACCACCCGGCGAAGACACTCCTTTTGTATAAAAGAACTCAACATTCCTTTCTTTTCGCATTGTATACCCTCATTTTACGATTATGACAGTGCACTGAAGTAGGCCTACAGTATGCCAAAATTTGTAACAATCTTATCGTTTAAGGAACTTTGTTTATAACTATGGTATTCCGGCAATATTTACCATAATTTTATTTTATTTTTTAAAATTTACTTCGGATTATTAGACGCAGTCAACTTTCAAGGATCTGTTTTCAAAGTAAAAAAGTCCGTAAGGGTTTGAAAAATACGGTATATAATCCAAAATTTCCCCAATTGTTTATGAATATGTTAAAAAACACACAAAATGTTAGCCCTTAAATCTTAAACGATATTTCGCTGTTCCCTTTCCAGCTCCAAAAATTGTCGGTCGCCATGTTTTTATAACAAACAAAGTATGTTTGTGAGCGATATAAAACTTTCAAAGTTATAATATTTTTTCATTGTTCATCCCTCTTGCGTAGATTCTTTTCAGTTATTCCATATAATTCTAAAATTGGAGCGTTGCAGTGGATGGTATTCCGTTGAAACCAATGTTGGTATGCCTCCATTGTGTCATTTATTTATGGATATAGCCTATACAGAAATATTGCATAACATTTTATAGCGTAGGCCTATAGGTAATATTGAAATGGTATTAGTGTTATTATTATCAATTTCCTCATCTTTTGTCTGTTTTATCGCCTTTGTTATGAACTAAGATAAGTATTACCTTTTCATTCATTCTGACATATTTTCAAGCATTCCATATCGCACAAATTAATATCTGTTTGTGAATTCTAGAGAATAATAATTCATGTGCTTCTATTCTAGGAAAATTTCCCTTTATTGCAAAGAGGAAATAAGTATTGATTCACTCGTAATAGAGCCATTTCATAATTACGGGTTGGACATTCTAGCATAGGCGTAACGAGGGGGGGGGGGTTTGGGGGTTTGAACCCCCCCATTGACTAAGAAAAAGGAAAATTGTATAATTTTTTTAAGTCTGCCCATAAATTACTTAATGCATGGGAAGCTTAAAACTCGTTATTTTGAGTCTTAATTTTTAAAATTTTCCGGGGGAGGACCCCCGGACCCCCCTCTCCCAGGGGGGTATTCCATACCCCCAGATGTTATAACCCCCCCCAGATGTTATAACCCCCACCCATATGGTCGGCCTGGTTACGCCTATGCATTCTAGCATATTATGACAATTATTTTTGTTCATTACATATCAAAAATAATGAATTAGAACTCTTCTGCTCATTCTGTGAAATTTACTATGCCTTATGGATGACTTCTACGAACATTACAACATGCTAATGGCGCATCAATATTCTTTATTTGTATTCGTAATCTTTTTTGAGAGTTCATATCGATAAAAGGGTTTGCGACCTCGATGTTGGATTTCCTATATACTACATGGAAATTATTATTTAAAATTGATTTTAAATATTTAAAAACTGTTTTTCAAAATCTATTACGGGTGGGACAATTTGGACAACGATTTTACATCTTAATATTATTAATGAAGGCATGAGGAATGGAATAAAATTTATAATCTGTTTCCAGATTGTCAGAACATTTATTTAACTCTTACAATAATTATTTACCAAAACTATCACCATTACGGGTGGGACATTACAGGTGGGACAAAAAGTCACTGTTTGCTATTTATTTATTAAATGAGAAATTTCCTCAAAACAGAGGTTTGTCTCCAACCAAACAAATACAACAGTCAAGCACTATCACATAACTCATCCTGACACACAAAATATGATACCACCATTCAGAACTCTACACTGCTCACTACATTTCGCCACTTATCCCTGTCTTGCACATCTTCCTCCACTAAACCAAATCTTTCCATTGACATGTGTACATTCTGTATCCAGGTAGTAGCAGGTCGTCCTCTTCCTCTTCTTCTCTTACTTTCCCATTCCTGTACGATTCTAGGTATTCTTTCTTCTCCCATTCTGTAATTATTATTATGTAAAATAGCAAACGCAAACACATAGTAATTGTGTTTGCTATTTTACATAATAATTAATCACAGATGGTTTTTTAGGTTAGTCGTATACCAAATTGTACCTTAAGATGTATATTTTCTCATTTCAAAAGGACATTGATGATTACTCTTGACAGCTTAGTTTTAATAAGTGTTAAAATCATGCAACACAATTAATAAATAATAGACAAATTTAACACATGAAACAAAATCAGATACACATAATTCCTTATTAATCAGTAAATTTGAGGTTTTAAACTTTTGTTTGACTACCCGATTACACTGGTTTTATAACATCTCTCTTTGAGGGAAAAATCCCCATATTTTATGAAATGACTGAATAATGGTAGCGCTGTTCTGAAATTCACACTTGCGGTGACCAATGTGGTCTATGTATTATCCTGCCTGCATAACAAAGAAAATCCTCCATATGCTCTCATAAACAGTATGTGAGTGGGAGTTCTTTACAATGCAGGTCTGGTGTTGATATATACGGAGAAGTAGGACATCAGGAATGAAATGTGCAGCCACTACATTCTTAAAACACTTAAGCTCCATAGACTCCTTTCTTTGCTGTCTCATCTCCACTACTTTTCAACTTCACTATCTTTATTTCTTCTTTCTTCGCGGTGTCTACAGTCATTTTTCTCCCTCTTTTCTGGTAGCTCGCGGGTTAGTGTGGAACTGAGCTCTTATTTTCAAGAGGAACGCCAAACGAAGCGGAGAAGAATTGAAGAGTAGAACCGCTCGCCCTTTTGTCTCCTATAGTGACGTGGCTTAGAACCCTCTTTCTCCATTCCTTCTTTATCTTTTACCATGAGAGAAAGAGCCGCTAGTGTTAACGTGCGGGGAACAACATTTACTGGCAAGTTCATTACCTCTTCGCTCTCAAGTACTAGCTTTCTATTGCGTGCGGCCATATTGTTCTTGTGTAACTCTGGAGTTCATTTAATTGATTGAGTGATTGTGTGTAGGCAGTCATATGGCACAACAGCACTCATCCACGCATTGTATTCAAGAGGTATTTACTGAAGCAAGATAAAAGGCATTCGAAACATTTAAACACAAAGACTCATTAATGAGAATACTTATTTCAAAACACAATGAAAAGAATTTATCAGTTATTCGTGGAACGTAAATAAATGTGTCTTTTGTTTAATCAAGGATTCTTTCTGAAACGAAATTGACAACAATAAAGCGATAATTAACGATTTATAAATCAACTTTGCAAATTTAGTCAGTTTTATCTCTTTTCTTCCGTGCCGGTATTGATCATTCGTAACTTAATTTTACAACTACGACTATTCACTGTTATGGCATTTCTAGAGGTTATTGTTTGAACTTGATATTCTATCTTCCGCTTGATAAGAACATCGTCATTGTATTGAGTGATCAACAAGAAATAATGAAGCTGGATGAGGAAAAAAAAGTTTATATTTCAGTTGCTGTTATGCAACGCCCGGACCGTTGCTTTGCGTAGGTTGAGGCGAATTGGAGATGGAGCGTGGCGTTACTCTTTGCCTCAACATGTAGGCCTAGTCATAGTTGACTCAGTCATATATATATATATATACACAACCCATATTATCTGGTCTTGCATCACTTTTCTAATCTGAAACAGTGATCGTCATAACAAGATCTTAAGGAATTTTTCTTGTGGTCGAGTCCCTATAAACGTTTTTAGATATATGTTTTTCAATAATCTCTTTAAAATATTTATTTTCGACCTTGTTGAAAGTGATTTTGTATGTACCAATATTATATGTAAATGTCGATAACGTTCAGTTTGTTCTTCAAAGTCTGATTTTGATATTGAAGATCTCCCTTGAATGTGTAATTAAATATTCCCATGTGCCTTTTGCTTTCACAATGTTTTTCAAACTATCGAGTTCTACCTGTCCGTACATCTTTTGTGCGCAATTTGCAAAATGCGGCATTGTTTCCTTTCATTTCTGAATCTCTTTGCGTTCATTCTGGAGATAACGCTTCGTGTTCTCCATTTCCGGCATGTTTCTCAGTTTTGTGAATTCCAAAACAGCAGAATTAACACTGATATGGACCCTGTAATAATTAATTAAGTAAATGAAATAGGAAACAGTGGATTCTTTACTTACAGGATTGAAGCATAGTATGTATGGACCCAAGCAAAGCAGCAACGAGAAAGTAATGAAGTTTGTTATGAAACATACTGCACGCTCTCACGCCATGAGCCATGGTGTCATTTATACTCCGTACATTGCAAATTTCAGTTCTGTAACTTAATGACCCTACGTCGAATCCTGATAATAACTGATAGACCAATTTCAATGTGCTTTCCGCCTCTGGAAGAGTAAGCTAGGGTGTTTATAAGTCTCCTGTAAAAAAAATGAAAGGCGAGTGTAATATTTAGAGAGTTTTCAGTCTCTGTTCTCGGATAAATTTCCATTCGTTAAATTTCCCTGATGTTTACTGTTGTCTCGTAGCATTAGCAAGTGTAACTCGGCTTGACTTTAGCTGCTCACTTGGTTTGTTGTTCTTTGTTTGTATTCTAGTCACTGCGCCTACCGTAGTGAAAAATGGATGTAAATACAAGGTTAATTGCAATGGAAATGGAAAATTTCCCTGCACGTTTGAACTAAAAGGTAGTTATCATCAGAACAGGAATATGAAAAGAAAAATTAGGGTGCTGCTAACATAAGTGAAGACTGAATCAATTTTTTTACGGGGCGGTGGATTTCTTAATCCGAAATTTTCTGAAAATTTGCATATTCACTTTAGCATGAAGGGCACAAATGTAGGATAAATTTCTTCTAGTTTAACATGGGTAATATATCTATTGGTAAATACAGTACATCAGATATTAGCACGCCAGTTTTAGGGGGCAAGGTAAAAGAATTAAGGTCTTGGGCAGTTTCCAAACTAACAAACGCATGGACACAATGACTCATGCATTAGCAGCTATCGCTAATTATTTATATTTATATTTATTTATATTTATACAAAATATTTATACAAAACAAAAGAAGATCACCCGAATGAGCATGCGCTCGTGCTCGGGCACAGTTCAGCCATTTACATTACAAAATACAAATTACAATATACATAAAGAAAATATAATTAAATCAAAACCTAAAAAATAATAATAATAAAGAAAGAACAGAAAAGTAAAAAGAAAAAAGGAAAAGTAGTAAGAACAAAAATTGAAACCCTGAGTTATAACAAATAAATTCTTTCTTTAATTGTCTACTAAGTACAGAGTGAAGTAACTTTTGAACTATGAAATAAGATTTTTGATAAACTTATTGAATTTTTTGTTGTTCATATGTACTATTTCTGGATGTGACCTAATTATAGAGTTATAGAGTCTTGGACCATAATAATTGCTATGTTTAGAGCCAGATGAGGTGAAGTATTTTGGTTCTATTAAAGGCAATGTTTTATTTCTTCCAGTATTGTAGTTATGAGGATCCGATACATGTACGTTGCGGTATTTTTTAAAGTATTTTAAAAGTGTGACCTTATAAATTTGTTCTACAGTCATTACATTACATTCAGGAAATATCAATTCTGTTGGATATTCTATAGGCTTTTTTAAACAAATTTTTATAATTCTCTTCTGTATTAGAATCAAAGGAGTCAATACAGATGTGCCACTTCCCCCCCAGCCAATGATACCATATTGGAGGACAGATTGTATTAGAACTAAGTAGACTGTTCTTAAGACTTCAGTCGGTAAATATTGTTTTAGACAGATTAATAATAATTAATAATAATTAATAATAATATTACTTACTCAATGGCGGTAGACAATTTTTCTGCAACCTAAAGGAATATTGTCTATTTTATGGAACACGGAGGTTCATTGCCGCTCTTACATGAGCCCACCATTCAACCCTATTCTGAGCTAACTCAATCCACCCATCTCTCGTAAATCGTACTGCTCTTAAATCTATTCTAATATGGTCATCCCACCTGCGTCTACGTCTTCCAAGTGGTCTCTTCCTTCCGGTCTCCCAGCCAATATTTTTGAGATATGTCTTTCCCCCCCCCCCACCCTGTTTTCAAACACTCTCAGATTGTTCTTCCCGAAGAGTACCGGACCTTGTCTCACATACATAATAAAACCGGCAGGATAATTGTCTCATACATTTTTATTTTTAAATTTATGAACAGAAGACAAGAAGATACAAATTTCTGAATTGAATAAAAACAAGCATTTCCTGATTTTAATTGAAACTTAACTTCTGCCTACATATTATTTTATCTGTAATTATTTCTCCCAGATATCTGAGTTTCTCCACTTGTTCGAATGTTTTACCGGTTATTCTAATATTTTGTGGCGCATTATTTTGACGTTTTATGACGATATACTTAGTTTATTTTTGCATTAATTTCTAATACGACATTCCTACAAGCATCAAAAAGTCTTTCTGCATTTCTCCCGATTGTTTTTATGTGATCGCCCATCAGATACATACCATTTGCATCAGCTGAAATCGAGTGATTTCAATTTAATTCTAGGTCTACCTTGTTTTCCTGAACTTTCTTAATGGCATATTCCAAAGCGAAATTAGAAAGTAACGGCGATACTGCATCTCCTTAATTCAAGCCACTTTTAATGGCAAACCTATCCGATATAGGCTAAGTTTCCCTATCCTGATCCTGCTATATGTTTGCTTTAGACATGTTTTGATCAGTCTAACAACTCTTTTTGTATCCCAAACTCAATGAGGGTATTGTACAGTTTGACTCTGAGTCATATGATTAAAATAATAATAATAATAATAATAATAATAATAATAATAATAATAATAATAATAATAATAATACTTAAGAAAAGCTGTTCAACAGGCTTATCATATTCCAACTTTTTTTCCCAAAATTTGGCGAATACAACATATTTTATGGCACATCTATTTCGCCTATATCAGCAATTAATAATATCAATAGTAATAATAATAATAATAATAATAATAATAATAATAATAATAATAATAATCGTCTAAAATAACGTTGTTTGCGCGAAGCAATATATTTTATGTTCATGTATTTCAAGAACACGACAAACATAGCCTATTAGTAGTCCTATCCATTACGTATAAGAATAGTGATAGGCTACTGATATTAAACGACAGCTCAATATTCTTTATTTATTGAACTCCTAAACTGGAAATTCATAGCAGTGATAGCAATGGAACAACCAAATGCACTCAGACTGAAGCCATTACAAATTCAAATGGCACGGGGCCGTCTGATTATATACTGTACGTATTACACACCGAGCTAAGGCGTATGATGAAGTCTCTACAGACCCCGGAAAAATCAATGTCCCGTAAAATAAACCTATTTTCTCATTATCTATTCAGCATCCGCTCCACTGTTATCGGATATTCTTGCCATTTTTACTTTTAATGAGAATTTCTCGTTTAAAAATAAATCATATTGTAATTCTGAACGGTTGGTCATATTTTCTACAGCTGCAATTGGGTTGTAAGAGCTGGTGCTAAATGTATAGCTTGAATAGAAATACGTTCATCTTTTATAATAATGGTCCTTCTGTTTATAAAAAACTGTAAATAAGAAATGAGTAAATAATCCTAGAAAGATATAAACTTCAGGGAAAAAATAGCTAAATCATTTACAAGAAAAATATTGCAATAAAATGTGTTCTAACATGAAAGGAATAGTTATAATCACTTGATTGCTTCTATGTATCCTTCGTTTGAATAAACATATGATTTTATAAAGGAATAATTTCATATTTCGTACTGTACATGAGTTAGGTACATATACGCCAACAAAGTGCATTGTAGAACCGAACATCCATTTTAATATTTTAAGATTTTAACCTAAACTGTAGAATTACTTATTAATTATTACTTGTTTTTACAAGAGTATAAAAAATACCTCTAAAATGTTTTAGTAAAGTAAGTTAAAAAATCACAGGTCCAATTTAAGATTTTCCACAAGACTGTATCATATTCATTATTTAATATTGTAACAAAATTACTGTAAGCCATAATGTAACATGCCTGGTTTTATTTAATTTATTATTTGGAAGTATAAGGTGGAATAATATATTATTAATGTACAAATTTTCCCCAAAGGATATTATGAAACTCTTTAACAATAAGATAGTGTCGTATGTTAAAAAAATTTGCAAACCATTTTTTCCCTTCACCATCCCCGGAGCCCTCGATCATAGGTCATACGAGGCTATATTTGTTTTTCAGATGCTGAAAATTGAACTCAATGTTATGGACAGATTTTCATTTGCATTACATTCTTTAGGGTAAATTTTATCCTGAGAGCAAATCACACCTGAGTTTCAACTTATCACGCTAACACCAAACCATTCAACTTCCCTGGGGCATAATCAGGCCAATTCCAAATATTTATTTCAGTCCTACTGTCCTCAATAAAAACGTTAGCACATTTACATGGTAGCGAGGGTGCATCTGACTCTCATGTTATTATTATTTATTTATTCGTTTATTAAGTTCCAGTATGGTACTGTATGAGATTGTGTGCCGGACGGGAAAATGTCTGTATTTCCGTCCCTGTGTCTTACGCTTTATCGGGATTCGTAAAATTTGGTATACACATTTATAACATCCATGGGAAGAAGTCTATTGACATTGAACCAAATCGGTCGACCGGTACCGGAGTAATGCCCAATTTAGTGCCTATTTTATGGTAATATATTAGAAATAATTTATAAAATGCAAATCAGTTATCATGACAACATATTGTTTCACTGGAATCATATACGGCTTTGGAAATTGCAGTACAGTTAGCAATGGCAAATAACACTATTCCTTTACATATGCTTATGAAAGTAGACCGTTAAACTGAGCGAGGTGGCCGAGATGGTAACGTCTTGAACTCATATTGTGGAGGTCTCTGGTTCAAATCTCGATACTGGCCAATTTGACTTTTTTTTTTTGGATTTTATGTGAGTATGCTATTGTCAAGATATCACACATCTGTATAGTTCAGCTGATCCTGGACGATTTTAATCTGATTTTCTTTTAAAAACTAGACCTTTGTTCTTCCGTAAGCCCTGCTTTATGAATTAATCTGGAGCTTAACTTGGAAATCAATTTAAAAAGAAATTATATTCTGCATATCATAATTGCAATTATTACTGAATAAGCAAAAGCATTCTGGCACTTTGTTACCTCAGTTTACCTGATTTTATTATTTATTGGAATGGGACAGGGCACGCTTCTGAATGATCTTGACGTCAGCTTATTAAGCTTAAAATTCACGTTTTATTCCTTCCTAGGAAGTATGACACCGTATGACACCACGCTGGTAAATGCTAAATAATTAAATAGTTAAGAAAGGGCAGAGATAATTGCATTTTCTTTGACATGAGTTATTCAATTTATTAAAACATCTTCTAAATCACAAAACAGTGTTGTCCAAGATTAAAGGAAGTCACTTTGCAGTAATCTTTGTCAGGACATGAGCCTACACTTAGGATACTACTTTAGTGGTTAAAGAGTGAATACTAATGACGTAAGCGGACAAGATACCTATGTAACAATTTGCATGCGTCTGTGCAACGTTAATGTTTTTACACTAGAAAAGAATGATTACTTCTTTAATCAGAGCAAGCCTAATGAATTCAATTAGCTTCAGCAGCAATTATCACGAGCATTAGAGAAGGAAGAAGACATTCTTGCAGAACTTCGCGATTATTGGATATTTAGAAGGCAATGAATTCTTATCTGTGTGCGTTCATTTAAATTACTTCTACCACTTCAAAACGGCCGTGTAATTTGAACTAACTTGTAAGTGGTAGAAATACACTCGGAAATATAAGGAGGGCACGTTCCGTTTAACAGAGAGGATTACTAAAATCTACATTTAGTGAAAATATATGAAAATGCGGAACAATTTCTTGTTTCATTATTCTGCTAGGCACGGACTACGCTTTCTTAGTCAAGCTGCGCTCAGGAATAACTTTGTCTTACATTTGTGCGTGGTAGCAAAGAAGAATGTGCGAATTTTCCTTTGGTCGCCAGCGAATGTAATGTGCTCTTACTCTTAAGAAAAGGAATTTAAAATTCTAAGTTGGCTCACATAATTTGAAACATCCGGTCCTGATGGTAGACCCTAGTGTTAATATTTGGGTTTTCGCCTATTTGGGTCCCGTGCACGCGTCTGATCTGCACACCGTGCCGTTGTCTTAATTAGAAATTACATCCTGGCAGGATTCTATTAAAGTCAGTGGCCCGTCCGCCCCCTACCTCGCTTTCCCTGGCTGCTCCTCCACCCGCAACCCACGCCTCTAACTACACTTCACGCTTACCCTCAAGCGCAGGGAGGTCCAAAATGTATCTTGAGTGCAATTGAGACCGGAAATGCTTAATAGTATTTTAAAATTGTATATTTTAAATTAATATCATAATGTATGGTATGGTATGGTATGGTAAGGTATGGTATGGTAAGGTGCATCTTTATTCTTACATACATATTAAATACATTATCCATAGAATAAATCCAACGCACGGGCCTAGACGGCCGTTCGTGCTATAACTATGCACATTTTTGGACAACGAAGAAAAAGAATATACCCACTATGCGACAAGGATGAGACAGCACAACATATTCTCTCTGAATGGGAAGTCACTGAGATGCTTAGGCAACGATATCTGCCAGACTCTTTTGTCGTCTCTAGAAGAGGTCACATGGCGATATTCGAGCTGTTGAGAGATCATAATGTACACTGTATTTCTTCAATAACTCAAGGGATAAGCACTGCATTTGAATTACTGAGGGAGAGACAATTGAACAGGTTGATGAATTAAAGTATTTAGGCACGTTAGTTACTGGGGATGGAATTGGATTAGAAGATACTAGAACACGTATTGAACAAGTAAGAAGAGTTTTGGGATCCTTGAACTCAGTATGGGGTAAAACCTTATCTAGAAAATCTAAATTACATATGGCGAAAGCGTTAGTGGAAACTGTCCTCTGCTACAATAGTGAAGCCTGGATACTGAATGCTGAATACAAAAGGAAGATATCAGCAGTAGAAATGGATTGCTTAAGAAGAAGTGCAGGAGTTTCAAGAATCCAAATTATTAGGAATGAAGAGATAAGGAGAAAGGTGAAGTGGAGGAGACAGTCTTAGATAGAATTGAATTAAGAGGTTTAAGATGGTTTGGACACGTAAGGAGAATGGATCAGCATAGATGGCCGAATAAAATGCTTCAGTGGAAACCACCTGGAAGAGGAAGACGGGGCAGACTTGGTCGACAACCGGCATTGCACTCCTTGCAGGTGTCATCATCATCATCGTTATCATTATCAACTAACTCACTGGCACTCCCTGCTTCTAATCTTTTCGGTATCTTCTGAGGCATTCTGATTATGACAATTCATTTCTACGGACTTAATGTCCTTCCTAATGCATTGGGAAATGACCCAAAACATTTTTCTGAGAGTACATTTTTTTCAAAGAATTTAGAGTTGTGTAGGCACTACTTTTTTTAAAATACTTTTAAGTCAGACACTTATAAAATTACTGTTCTGTGCTTTTAACTTCAGAACACAATGTTTCTCAAATATGAAATATTTTTTTCACTTTTAAAGTTATCCACTACTCTCATATTACACATTTTTACTTCCACCTATGCTTGCTCAAAAATCACTTACACATGTTTACTTACCGTTATTTCTGTATAGATATTTTGGTAATGTGGTTAATACAATATAATCGTTTTAAAATTGATTGGACTATGAAAGAACATATCAGACAATTATAACAATGGAATCAAACTGGAAGACACTAATCACTCAGGAGCTAGAGGACAAAGAAGATGAAATCCAAGCAGAACAACGGAGCTCCACCGATGACAGATTTATTACAGCGCCTTGTTTGAAAAGTTCTATAATAAAAAGCGAATGGTTTCTCTGAATGCCGTGCAAAAGCAAAGCTCAACATAGAACAATGGTTCTTGTGTTTGTGTTGTCTCTTAGAAAGTGAACAGTTCTGTTAGCTTATTTTTTTTTTTAGGAACAAATATCGTAATTTGTTTATTGATTGTTTATCCCAATCAGATTTTTCTTATAAATGTGCTATAAAATCAATCAACTTTGAAATTAAATACAGAATTTAGAATTTTGTTTATAAGTATGTCTGTTATTAATTGCAACACTGCCACCTGGTTGTTGACTCACTTGCAGTGTAACAAAATAAAAAATAAATAAAAAAATCTAAATTACATAAACTAGATAAAACTATGGATATATATGCATTCATGAGCCACAGATTATTGTCTCTGTTGGACAATACATCAGAATATTATAGGAGGAAAATTCCTCTTACACTGGGATTTGAACCCAGGACCTTTGGCTATCCTTGCCAACGCCCTTAAGGGTAATCAGTCATAGGAGATAGGTTGCATCTGGTGCTGTGAAATGAACTCTGACTTAGCTCAGTTGGTAGAGCATTGGCACGGATAGCCAAAGGTCCTGAGTTCAAATACCAGTGTCGGAGGAATTTTTCTCCTATAATATTCTTAGATAAAACTAGATAAAGCTGAATAATTATTTCTTAATTCGTTCGTACATCTTAGCGTGTAAGCTATAGAACACTAAGATGCATTTAAAGAGATTGTAACAACAGATATTTATCATAAGTAATAATATAACAAGAGGTCCTGATTTATCTTGTTGCTCCCGAATGTCTGAACCTGGAATTATATTCGTTGTGACTATTATAACAAATAGATATACAATTAAAAAGTAATTACTAATTAATAATTTAAGCACCCAAAGTAAAAACAAAATATCAAATCAAATAGACCTGCCAATACCGGATACTTATAATAAATATAATTGCTTTCTCAGTCACTGAAATCGGATTCATTCTGTGTGTAACCTGCTGAGAAGAAACTTCTGGAAAGAAATAGGTCTACTGTTTCATTATTATCTAGCTTCTTTCAAAATGCGCAAACATTAATACTGTATTTATCTATCCGACGTCAAGTTCTGTAATGCCTCAGCGAGTATACAAATATATTATTTTTATATCTATCTTTGCAATACGCCTTCATATGCATGTGTTATTTGAAACTTTAAAATAACAGAATCTACGGCTACGATCACAACATAAAAATGGACAACAAATAATATTAGATTACTGAAAATTCCAAAACAATACAGAAATAAACACGTCTCTCCAGAATTGAAAAGTCAGCATTTTCCCGTATCTTTCATCGGTATGGGAATTCAAGAAATTCAACTTGTTGACCCAATAGAAGAGTTACATTTTTTTATCGATTAATCCTTAAAGTTAAAGAAGTCATGAAGATGTTTCGGAATAGTGTCCTGACAAATTAACATAAAAACAAGTGCAGGTAGGTGCGATCAAATGGATGTGATAAAGTAAAACAATAAAAGTATGTTGTTAGATAGCTTTGATTCGTTGAAATTCCATATTTGCTAGTTCCGGATTAGGCACTGTTCGTGAGCTAAATAGTTACTGTAACATCCTTACTTTTGGTGGTATTGCTTATCCTCCTGGAAAGTTCCTTGGTTGGTATATGGTTATATAAGGACGGGGATGTATTACGATATAGGCCTCTGACCGTCGCCGGTGTGCCGAAATTTTGTCCCACAGGAGTTCTTTTACATGCCAATATATGTACTGACACGGGCCACTCATATTTATGCACACATAAATGTCATCAACCTGGGTCGGGATCGAACCCGCAACTTTGGGCACAGAAAGTTAAATCGGTACTAACTGCGCCACCCAGACTGACCCTTGTGGAAGGGCGACAGCGGAATAAGATTAAAGATAATTAGAATTAAAGAGTGACTTTCTATTCAAGAGTGTTTAGGAAGAACAGCCCTTGTAAACAATTTTTTCAGGAGAGTGGTCATTCTTGTATGTTATAACAGAATATGTACAGATTATAAAGCATTTTGAGGCTATTTAACGGCCATGAATAAGACCCGGAAGATAATGCTCTGTCAGAAGATGAAATTTGAAAGCAAAAATTTCCTAAATTTTGTAAAATATGCTCCGAAGCCACTGAAATAGGCTATATCATTTAAATGATTTGAATAGCCTACTTTAAGTTCTCTTGTTAGCTGAATTACATTATGAATTACAAAAATAGTACAAGTTGTATAAATTACATTCCAAGAATGAAAGATAAAACGTGGTCAACGTAAAAAATTTTAGTAAGTTGGAAACTAATGAAGTGAAGCGTCGCTTTATTAAGTTCTGAAAACTTTACTGTAGGTTATGCTCTGTCAAATATTGTACAGTCAGTTCTAAAAACATCCACTTTAGACAAATATGCTTTAAATGTTTGAATTAACATAGATATGCACAATATGTCATATCTGTCACAGATATGCTGTTAAATATGAAAAAATAATAAAATATGCACATATATTTTACTGTCATTCAAATAGGCCTATGATTCACTGTCGCAAAACTAACAAAATATGCACTAATGTGCAAAATGAAACGACCAATTTTCGTACATTTCTTTATACACATTTTAACACTAGCATTCAATAGAGAGCATTATAAAAAATGTGATTAATCATAAACTTCCGAGCCCTAGTCATGAGTGTCTCAATGTTCGGACATAGGCCCTTCTTGGCAGAAAACCCTTTCTTTAAGGACTTTATTGAAATTAAATTTAAGAAAAAATATAGAATATTCCAGAAGGATATTTCCTGGTTGTTTGTTTATCTTGATGCTTAATGTGAATTCTGGTTGACCATTTTTTTTAAGGTGATAGAGTTTTCTATAACATGATAGCAAACATATGTGGAGAATTGTTCACCCTTGCCTCCATGTGATATAGCTGGAGCACTCCACGTTGACGCCCTCTCTCACCAAAGTGTTAATTTCAGTTAGCCTCAAGGTTAACCCGCGTATATTGATGAAGACTTGGAGGCAAGCGTATGTATGAGCGCTCGCTTCTCCGCTTCAGTGGCAGTATAATGAGGTAATCCACTCCCGCTCCTCCGGGACTATTCGCTCCCTTCATGCTTCTCATATGTTTGTTACCTGATCACATTCTCTCCTAACTTAGCAAACTCCTAGAATTGTCACTCTTCTTAAATGCTTACATTTAAGTTAAAGGAGATTAACTCTTTTTTCCTCCCTTTTCAATTTACTGGATGATTATCATAGGTAATCTCACGACAGATTACGAGTTTATCGATGAAATGAATTTATCTGTGAAAATCGTAATCTCGGGTAGGATTTATTAAGACTATTCTACGAATAAACTGTAACGGATTTGGTAAATAATTACTATTTCTTTACTTTGTTGTCAATATCCCATCAGCCATAAGATCACGGCATACTAGATTAATGAGCAGTCCACGAATCGATTCGATGAATCGATCCGAGTTTCCAATGCTACCAATAGTGCGCATCACAAGATGGAGGGCGTCGTTGTAGTTTTTTACATCGAAACGCTATAAAAGCAAACGAACTGGCTTGCACCGAATGTAAATTGTGTTTTTAATTAATGGAAATTTATATTATTTCAACTTACAAACAAGTTATGTTGTATAATGTTTTCGTGCTGCTTAAAGGTAAAGGCAGCATGTGACATATTAATCACCGCACGTTGAAGCTTTACGTGTCCAGAAACGAGCTGACGCCTTTACCAAATGAAATCGATAGCAGTCATTTAAGATAATGGATCGTGATTGGTCTATATCCGAGGAATTGCTAAACGTTATTGGTCAATATCAAACATGCGGCATATGAGTGGAATAGTCTGTACTGTACAGCTGTTCTCTTCTTCAGTCAAAATGAAGAGATATTTCAATAATATTGGAATATTAATGTGTTTGCATTTTAGGCCTAAGTATTAATCTTTTCACTGCTTTCGATGTACATATGCGTCACCGAAAAATTGAATAAAAACCGAGAAATAAGCATAATAGATCAATGCTTTATCTTAATATATGACAATATTTATCCACGTATTAAAATTGTCAACCATGAACACTATCTACTGTAATAAAATTTTCGTGATGATTTGAAACTTATAACTACTGACTTTAGTTTATGAATGCTTATATTAAAATATAAATTCTGCTCTGAAAGGGTTACATTAGATATTAGCGACACACTGAAGAGTTGATGTTAAGAAATAAATGTTAAATTATATAATTAAATAATTAACGTAGATAACATAACTACAGCTGCAGATTTTATCTTCAAAGAATCCAGAGCTCGAGTTATATTTATTGTGACTATTTAGTTAACACTCGCAGATTAAAAGCGTGTAATGAATAATATTTAACACCGAAAATGAATAAAATCACATTGCTTTTTGTGTCATAGTAAGCTAGATAGCCCTCCATCGGCAACAGTCGGCTGTTTTATTATTTTAGATTTATTATTAACTTTGCATCCATTATTATACGAGTACTGAAATGCTTCCCACACATATAACTATACATTATTTTTTATATTCCTTTTGCTTATATGTAGTGCATGCATTATATGAGGGTATGTTAGCAAACCGGGCAATCTCAATATCGATAAAAGATAGAGGTGCTAATTTCTAATAAAAGATTAACATATTTAGCGTATGTGTTTGCTAAACCAACTTCCCACATAAGGGAAGAACTCAGATTTACAACACATACACTAAATATGTACCAAGAAATATCGAAAAGGAGAATGCCGAGTTTGCTATTAGACCCCTCATATGTGTACCCAGTCACTGTGTCCATTGATTAATAGATTTTCTTATAAGAAACTACAGGTGTGAAGATGTTTCAGTGTTCAGTCCTGGTGTCATGGCTACATGACTTAATGTCCATTTTAACTTATACTGAATTTTAATGACTATGTTATTAGGTTAATTAGCGGAAATAAGTAAACGACTAAAGTCTTATGTTCTTTCTGGGTAGGCCTATAAAATCTATGTTCCTGCAAAATAACCGTTATTTGTGAAGCACTCTATTTTAAGTTGAAAATGTTACGTTGCATCTAATCACAAATAAAATCTGCGAATACTTGTAGTTTAATATTGCAGTACAAGAAATTTGTTACTACCTGGGTTTCGAAAATAATTCTAGTTTTTATAAAGGTCGAGGCATCGTATATTCTGTCAGTGCATTGAAGTTGATAGGGACACGGCTTTACCCACGGGCGTCTTTAAAGCTGGACTGTTTCCGGTACTCATATTTTAATGATGCGTCATATATTCATAATGAGGGTTAAAAATGCCTGACCTTATGTTTATTAAAATATGACATGAATTGAAAAAATACAATATTTCTAAATGTGTATTTAAAAGAAGAAATGTACAGTAGTATAATAATAAGCAAATGACAAGATTTAAGTATTATATATTATTATTCTATTATTATTGTTATGTTTACTGTATTCATTAATGAATGCCTCGTAGTTACGGAACTATGAGATCGATTTATTTGTAATGCTAAAGTTAATTCTGAATGCAAAATAGGGGAAAAAATACAAGGATAAATGAAAATTTCCTTAAAATGACCACTACAGAATAAAATGCCGAAAAATTGAAAAATGCAAAACAAAAGTAAGCTATTTTTGTTCATTTTGAGGTGAGATGAATTTATACTAAATCCTGCATTGTCTGTGAAGTCTCAGAAAAAAGATATTTCATCAACTTCCAAGCCCTGCTCATAGTGAATAGAATATCAAACATACTAACAATAAAGCTCCATAATATAAGATAATATTACGATGTTACTATGTTAATAGATAATTAGGTTGGTAAACATGACAGTGTTAATAACGTGAGAATTAAGAAGATAAAAAATAATAAAGCACCAGTAATTTACTTATGTTTTACGTCTTATGGAGGAGCTCCCCTTTTCACTTCTTCTCAATGCATACAGGAAATTTTAAACGTAACTAGATTAAATCCTGTCGTTCGTGCTCAGTCAAGACTATCCAAACTTCCTGTTGAAATATGCGGGGAAATCGATGACAGGAAGTTGGAGGTCTTGGTGGAAGCTTGTCGCAATGAATTGGTTGTCCTGCCACGCGGGCTGAACGTTTAACTCAACTGTTCCAATTGATTAGCGTCGGGACCGAGTTCCCCACCAACAGGAAATACAAGCTACGAGACAATGTTAACTGCGGGAATTATAGTCCTCTGTTCCCAAGCCCCTTCCTAGGCTTCCATTTCCTGACATCCTGTTTAAGTGTAATTAATTATCATGAGCAAAAGAAAATGTTATTACGTGACTGCATCATAAGAACGCTTTTCAATTGTTAAGAAATCCTTTAAAATTTCCGTAGTCCCTCGGATCTGAAGGTGTGGGTTCCTTTCCTTTTCCTCAGTTCTGAAGTGGGAATGTCTGGAACGTGATGCACTCAGTTTTGCGAGGAAAACTTAGGAGCTACTTAAGAAATAGATATTATTAACAAGAAAACTTGAATAACGACGTTAATAGATAACGATAATTTTAATTTTATTTATTTAGCCTAGTAGAGATAAGACCATCAGGTCTTCTATAACCCTCTACCAGGATTCCCAAAAAAACTACAATTAATATACAATAATTACAAGAAAAAATACTATGAAAAGAAAATAGCACTGACACTAAAGTTAAGATGTGAAATTACAATATTAATATGTAAAATTACAATAGTGATGATAATAACAATTACAGTAATAAAGTTAAAGCTAATATTTTTTTATGTACAAAGCAATAAGCCTGAAAGAATTAGGTTTCCAAACAGTTTTTGCTTGAATTGTCTGAAAATTTAGTCCCTGACATTCATAGGCAAAGAGTTCCATGATCGAATTGTGGAAATAGTGAAAGAAAAAGAGTAAAGAACGGTGCGATGTGAACCTGCTCAGAAAGATACGAAGTAGTCTGGACGAGTGCACTATCGAAATATTGTCATTTGAAGGGGTGATGGTTTAATTCGTACGCAAACCTTCAAGAGAGTCACGTCGCGTTACTAATGTATACGGCTACGGCTGTCATGGCTGGCGGGAGGGGGAGATAGCTTGTTTCTCTGAATTCAACTGCCACCTCTGAATGCCCTTCCCCTCAATCGCGTTTCCCTAGTGTCCGGAAGAAAAAATATAATGCAATATCCACATTAAATTTTTGTAGATTTTCAGATTGGGCATGATCTAATAATCTCATCAAAACCTTAAAAGATATGCAAATGTTTCCAAGAACTTGGCAGAGAACAATTTTTAGCGCTGCTCTTAGATGCTATTGTTTTTGCAGAAGAACTTCGGAACGAATAATTCAGTGGTTTCGCTTTCCTATCCGTATATTTCAGGGTCAAGTGTGCTTGCCGCTGAGAATTGCACATATGGGGAGGGGGATGTGAGAGTGGAATAGGCAGTGAGCATGTGGCCAATTGTGGTTTGCAATTGAGCACATGTGCCATGTTCATTACTTAGGCCCAATACTAAACCTTCAATCATGCATGTCTACCAAATCCCAATAGTACACATAGCTCTCATGTCCATTTCTTGCAAACTCCGTTGCCCATACGGAACAGATATATATAAACTTCTGTCACAAGCCTAGCAATATGATATTTTTATTTGGCTTGTATTACGGTTGCCAGGTAAACTCCCAGATATGCAAATCCCAATTATCCTAACTCGAAGATAAATATTTACTCTTCTCCTACCATCGGATGCTAACCAAGGTATTGGTATCTGGAAGTCAGCAGGAAGATTTTGAAAGAGCAATGTTTTGTTTTGAAATGAAGTCACGAACCCGGTGTCGCTGTCTGGCTATTGGTTTAAACAATATTCTGCTAGATGTCACTATAGAGAGTAATGTCACAGTGGTAATAGTTTGTTCACATTATACATTGAAGTTATTCTATTAGAACACATAACTTCAAGTATATTGAAAATTCTTGCAATTCGGTATCGTTCAAATGTGAGTCTAAAACCCTAATTGTAAATCGTGCATGCTATTATCAGAATAGGACTTCAGGTGGTTACGAGTCATTTTGTTTTTATCAGCCTGCCTAACTGTCATTTGTTACTCTATTTACCGCTTGGTCAAAACTGGAGAATATTCATCCAGATATAATTTAAAGAGAAGTCGTGATACATATTTCTAACCTACTGTATTTAAAATCTAATTTCCAGATATTTGTGCAATCTTCCAGATCAATATATATTAACCAGAATTCAGAGATTGTAGGTTCTACCACTGAACCTTATTTTTAAGGTGTACAGAACTGCTAAAAATTCATAAATCGTCTCTTAATAATTCCCACTTTAGAGTTTTTTGTTGCATTAACATAATTTTTAATTACAAAAATGTTAGTTAATTAGTTAACTTACTGCCCTAACACTTGACAGGGAGTCATTCTTCGCAGTACTTCGCAATATATTTCAGCTATCTTTTGTGATTAAAGAATTACATTTTTTTTATTTTTTTGCAAATCATTTACAATACCTCATATGAAAATAAGATGAGAAAATAATATTTTCGAAGTATTTAAGAAAATAAATAATTATTTTCTTACAAACTTTTTAAACTGTTAGTAACGCTTAGGTAAAAATTACAAAAGCAAAAATGTTAAACTAAACACAAACGATATTTGCACATTTTGCGAAAATTACCATCTTCAAGGTCGCTAATTGAGGGATTACAGACAGTTGTCAATTTAATTAAACAGCCTGAGAATTTTTTACGACATGTATTTTATCGCAGCATGCAGCATGAGAGATATTACAACTTAGCTGAACTGAAGAAAGCAATATATTGGATGTCTGCATGGTTTAGAAGCAAGCAGGACATTGCTTCCAAGATCGCCTTTATTTCTTCTAGTAAACTTCAGCCGTTCGAGTAGACCTTTTAGCACTCGGCTATAATAAAACTCCGAAGACGCTAAAACAGGAATGGATAAATATTGAACTTCTAGGCGCACTTTTATTAAAATAGCTCTGCAAGGAGAATTCAACCATTTTTATCAGCAGTTCTTGTGGCTCGTTTCTAATAAATATAAATAGGCCTACCGTAACATTAAGATATCTAAACAATGAAGTATTAATGCTTTTTTTTATCATATCTTACCTAATAAAATCAGGTAAACTAATATATCATGTGCCAGTAGGCCTATGCTTTTTTTAATCAGTGATAATTGAAATTATGATAGGCACAAGCAGAAAAGAAGTTAATTTTGTAATAGATCTCCGAGTTAAACTCCAAAAACGAAATGCGCTGGTAATAATAGTAATGATGCAATAGGGCTACGATTATTTGCTGACATGTTTGTTTCAAGTTTAAAGCAGCCTTATCGGTTATGAATTAATAAGAAGTCAATCTGAAATCTATCTGTCAGGAATGACATTAGGTATATTGCTGCACAGGAGCTAATAAGAAAAATACTCACATTAAAATATAATGCAGATATCGGCACTCATACTTATCCATAGAAAGCACAGTATAATATCAATATTCAGCGGCTAGTTGAGTTAAAAATATTTTCTTTACATTATTATATACACTGACATCGTTATGAAGAAACGAATCAATCAAGGCGGGCTAACAATATCAATAAAGGATTGGCAATTTGTTACGTTATTACATATTGTGGGCCATGGAATAATATTGTAGCGTCTTATATTCATTACAAAATTAATATTCATGTACTAGTTATTTCGGTACCAGTCAACCAATTTGGTCTAAATTCAATAGGCTTGTACCCATTAACGTCATAAATGCCTATACCAAGTTTCATGAAAATCCTATAAAGCGAATTTCAGTTTTTGTGCCTTTCTAATATATTACCATAAAATAGGCACTAAATTGGGCATTACTCCGGTACCGGTCAACCGATTTAATCCCATATTAATAGCTTTCTTCCTATGGACGTTATAAATGCGTATACCAAGTTTCATGAAAATCCGATAAAGCGCATTTGAGTTATCGCGCGTACAGAGACACGGACGGACAGACGGACATACATTTTCCCGTCCCCACACACACAGTCTCATAAAGTACCATACTGGCACTTAATAAAATTCAATTTATGGGAGAGGTAACCTTTGATTAGAGAACTATAACATTTTATATTTCAGAATCGTTTAGGTCTATTAAATTTCATTAAGTATTTCCATATTTTAAATAGCATTTTTAATCATGTAGTAATTATTTAAATGTCACATCAAGTTCTTGTAGTCTGACAACATTAACCTGGAATTTAATTACTTGATTTATGTAAAAATATTACACTGAATTAATAGTAATCTCACAAATACAACATACACTAAGATTCTACATAATGAAATTCTAAATATACCGTACGCAAGAAGTAATTTTTTTTTTTAATTTTATGAGGCAAATAATTTCTTAAAAGAAATAAATTGCATGGGCTGCGAAAACAATTCCAGCATATGTTTAAAAAAAGTGCAAATTTATCAATTTAAAGAGACACCGCGTGTTTGATATTGACCAATAACTGTAACAATTCCTCGGATATAGACCAACCACGATCGTTTATCTTATAATATGCTTCCTCGGATCGCAAGGATGCAATTTTATCTGATAAAACGACAGCTCGTTACCGCACACGTAAGGCATCAACGTGCGGCGATTAATACGTCACATGCTGCCAGTGAACCGAATGGAAACACATTATTTTATAGCCTACTACTTAACTCGTTTGGAAATTGAAATAATATAATTGTACATTGATTAAAAACTCAATTACGATACAGTGCAAACCAGCTCGTGTGATTTTTTTTAGCGTTTTGATTACTAAGACATGGTCTGGTACGCACTATTGGTAGCATGGGGCGTATTTGGAATGGTGATATCAATAAGATATGTCATTTTGCTATTTTTGATGGTGAGTACAATATCAGGTTTATTGGCTAGTTTAGTCCTGTCTTCTTCCTCTTCTTCTTCTTCTTTTTCTTCTTCTTCTTATTATTATTATTGTTATTGTTATTATTATTATGTCATTATTACCAGGAATACTAATGTCATATTACTGAAAAATGTTTGTGCTCTTATTAAATACTTCATTCTCATTCTCTACAATAAAGACTCATAATACGTATTTTTATTATCTTCCTTGCTGAGAAAATAAAAGATGGGATAGGAATCCCAAACAGAAACATAGAAAGAGAGTTTTACTGAAAACCGCATTATTGATATCGCTTATCCTAGTTCTTCACGTTTTCTTTTCTTCTCTATTTTGAAAACGCGACTTTTTTTCTGTTGATTCACAACTTTCTTGTAGAACTGGAGAAGTGTGAAATCCTGTTTTCTTTATAAATTGGCAGGATGGCTTTGAGGACAGCATTAGGAAGAGATTGCTTGTGGTGGAATGTGTCAACATAAAAGCTTCCCCATGAAGCAGCCTCTTTCTGTGATGAGGCTTCCGATCAATTGACTTTTTTGTGAGGGTGGGAATATCTGCACTGCTGCCATTAGAATAATGGCCCCTGCTTTGCAACTAGTCAGAGTCTCCTGGACAAAGAAGATACAAATTAAGTGTTCAGGTTTAAAATACATATCATTATTGCATAACTTTAAACATCTGATGGTAGGTTTAATGATTTGCATTCAAATTTGTCAACAAAATAGTACATTGCGCAACGAGCCTTATAGTGACATTTATGAAAACACCAGAATATTTGTGAAACGAGCAAAAACGACTGTTTTAGAATAATAAAAAAAAGAAATCGACTGACTGCGGCAATCAGCTGTTAGCAAGTTCTAATTTTTCTTTCCTTCTGCGATAGATGGCAGCTGGTGGCGTATGGCCAAGTCAAAGCTTGTTCTTGTCCGTTTTCTTGAAACGAACGGATTTTTACAATAATAAATGAATTCAGTTTAGTATAATATTAAAATTAACACGAACAGAATTGATTTTATTTTATATGCCCTCTCCGATTGAAAATCATTGTTTTGGTTCTTTATTTAATGTCTTAGATACATATGAAACACATGCAACATAAAAAAACTGCACTATCCTACTACTTAATGCAATAAGACATTTGATCCACCCTTCACCAGTATACTATCGCAGAAGTGCTGCTACAGGAAACTCAATGAATTTTTTAACCATATTCATGAAAAATTATAAACAATAAGTATTTTCTCTATCTAATGTAAACACACTTCGAAAACTGATCTATTTATCCATCTTTGTTCATGACTATATCGTATTAATATTTAATTCTATCATAAGGAATGAGTATATATGAAAGATGTAATTGAAAATGTAACTATAACCCTAACATACCGAAAGGTGAAATAGGGTTTTATATAAAATAGGAGATACAATAATAATAATATCCTACGACTTATAGTTCATTATTTCTTTAGCAATGAAACATTCGTCATATTTTTTCCGTTACGCCATAGGCTCCCAGCTCACGCCAGCTGCGAGGTGAAGTAACATGTAATTCTGCTGAATTGCTGTGTGTGTGGTCTGTTTACTATTTACCACATAACATTTTTGGAATTAAACCTTATCTTTTCGATCCCCGGAAAAGAAACACTGAAAGAGTTGAAACTGAGCCTTACACAGAAAATAGAACAGATTTGGAATAGTGTAACTACGGGCAATGTCAGAGTATGCCTACAAATGAAAAGTGCTATTGCTGCCATGAAATTGTTCTTATAAACAATATTAGAGGAAGTGTAGAGTGAACAACATTTCACGATTTCCGTTTGGAAGTGTGGTATTCAATTTAGATACACTCAATGCGGGTATACATTTAATAATCGTCAGTTCGGAACCTATGTTCTAGAAAAAAGAAACGGTTCGTCCATATAGGCGAACTAGGAAGTCACCTAGGGCTAGACATTTTTAGAAACTTTTAGGGGCGGCAACATTTAGATTTCAGAAAGAATCTGAAAACTGAAGTTTTCTAAAATTAAAGCAAGAAAAGTTCCTTTAAAATTTGAAGCCTTTTTTCAATTCCTTCCTCCTGGAAAAAACTTACCTAGAATGTAGTTTCTTTTTTGTTTAATGGAAATATAAAAAGTTACAACCTTTTCAATTAAATGTATTTATGTTATTCCCCATACCCTCTAAATATATTATATCGTCTTCAAGAATACAAACCATTCTCAAATTAGGCCAATATAAATCAATGTTATTTAACCACTTACCAATACTAGGCTAACGAACTTGAAATTTCATGTTTATCAAATGGTAAAAAATTGAATTATTGAGATGGACAATTAGGGGGGCGCCCAAATTATTTCCCGCCTAGGGGACCAACATATTTAGAGTCGGACCTGAGAATGCAGACGCTTGGCAATCATTTACTGGATCAATTCATGAGAAGCATTAGGGAAAAGAAACGTGCGAGAAAATAAAAGACCGATTTTCGGAAAGGGATGATACGTGGGCTATATAAATTTTAAATCTGCTGAAAACAGAGTATTGAATTCTTTGACTGAAAAATAAAAACAAGCTCTATACTAGGTAATGTTATCTAATAATTGTATTGTAGGCTTATTCACTGAACGCCTGTTGTTCATAGTTCCTCGTATCATTCCCATGAAACAAGAATAAAATTCTATGTTTCATCCCCTCAGTACCTTCAACCACCAAATCACTTTCTAATTCTTCCTTTTCTTCTGAATCTTCATATGAAGGATTCGTCCTTATTTTCAGTTAATTCTTTTCCACACTCATCTTTTATTTCTCAAAAAATTTCATATTTTACTCAAATTTCTGGAAATTTAAACGTGACATTTTTTCTTTCATGTACTAGGGTTGGGACTTGATTTTCTCCATGTTTAATTTCTTCTACGAAAGTTCCGTAACTTACCTCACAGTACTAAAAACTACAGTGCTTGCTTCTGATTCCTCCACTGCTTCCCTAATAACTTTTTTCTAAGGTAAAGACTGCCTCTTTTCTTTTCCTCCAATTTCGCAGAGCTTTCTTTTCCCTGCAGATGCAACGAGGGTAATGCGTTATTTTTCAGTAGTCTTGGTGAATAAGTCTACATTAAGGTGGTCTTTAAAATTGAGGACAATTCATAATCCTTATAAATGTAAAGTGAAAAGAGCACATCTTGAAGAGGAGGGGGAACGAAATCATTCCGCTTGATTCTCCGTACGCATGCTTTATGTAGGCTATTCAGGATATTTCTTCTTATCTGGAAAACGATAAAAAGACAAGGTTTTTCCCTTCCTTTCGTCGGTATGATTACTGCATCCAAAAACACAACACACCATCATTTTGATAATAAGTGCGTATAATTAATCAAACGGGAAATGAACTAACAGCAATACGGCATTGTCGCGAAAACTGATGCGAGCAGTTGGCTTCTGGGACCAAATGACGTCACGCTAATAAGGCTCAAAAATTCAAAATTCGAATTTTAGCACCATTCTATCCCTCCATCTTTGCTTAGTAAAATGGCGTTCAGTTATTTAAAATTGGCCGCTTTGTTTTCAAGTAATTAACTTTCAATTAAGATAATTTGCATTAACTTATTTGTATTTTCCTACAAAAGAAAAATCAAATATGTTTAAAGTATTATACGTAGGCCTACGCACAATAGTGTGCACATTACCATCTTAACATCTAAAAGTGGTGGTTCTTAGTAATTTCATCAGATTGGTCCCTTGCATGCAAACGCATCTTAGATAACAAGGTAGAAACTTGTAGGAAGTTTAAAGTTGGTTATCTACCTGAATGTTTAGGAGAGAGTATTGGCAGGCGATGAAATGTATTGCGTATCTAAAGGAAGTAAGTCTTGGAAATCGATACTTGTATCCTGTTGGGGAATTCTTAACTAGGAAGTGTCCTAAATTTTAAAAGGTTCAGCACAAAACACAGTTAATTTCCCTCGAAAGTCTCCGCATTTTAAGAGATGATTGTAGCATATTCTTTACATGTTGACTACAATAGCTGTGGCGTGTAAGTCAATATATTCTACAAGATAATATGCATTTTATTTAGTGCATTCCAGTATCCTTCATATACTCCTTTTACATTCGGTTCGACTTTTACCGGGTAGCAAACAATTCTCGGCCGAACAATTTATTTCACTGCATAGCCTATGTCATGGTGCATGATTATTAGGCATTTTCGAAATAAGATTCTAATGTTACAACCAGCTGATTTTATTCTAAATAATTTATTTATATTCTCAATCTATTAACAATGATTATAGCAATTAATAATTAATCTATTGTAATAATAAAACCTGTTTCTCTTGCTTAATAACAAGAATTAAAATAAAATAAAAACAAACAAATTAATTATATAAAATACATTGTATTCAATTGTATAAAATATTACATATTTTCAGTGTGATAAAACTGAAAACTGCCATTAACTAATAACACAAAGTATGGTTAATTTAAACGCTTGATTTTAATAAGCATCAGTGTCAGATGCTTCCTCACTACATGTATATAGATATAACATCTATAGCGAGGTGCATAGAGGTCTACAGGAAAATTTGGAATACAACTTGGTATGTCCTGCGAGAGCATCAGCATAAAAAGCTGAAAACCCCGGTTAGATTCCCGCGGAGGACAAATTTTTCTCTTTAGAACACAATTCAGTGAGATAATGGCTGAAATCCTATCATTAAACAAATTTATATTGTATCTTTTGCGCTTTCCTCAGTTTGTCTTCTCATTTTCAGCCACACTTATTTGACTAAGAGTCCTTAAAACCCTGTCAGGATCTACTGATATTCCTCTTGACGATTCTACTACAGCCAGAAGACTTTCTTCAGGTAGGCTATATCGAGATTGTCATAAATGACCGCGCTTAAACTAAACGCTGTCAGATATTCCACACTCATTCGCAACAAACTTGGGCGATTTGCCGATTTAGTCGGGGAGTTTGATTTATAGATTTTATGTCTGGTCTCAATGAGTAGGCAGAAAAAATTATTATCGGTTGAAAAAATCCGCTTATATATAGACTTAAACTCGAGACCATCAGAATCCGTGCTGATGCTCTAGCAATTGAGCTAGCCATTTCTTGGGAAATTATGGGGTAGATGGAATCTTTCTCTTATGGTTATCTTTAATAATCGTAATACGTAAACATGAGTAGCATATATAAGTAAATATCTTTCAGTGAGGTAGACCATTAAAAATAATATGAGAAAGATGTCATTTGACATAGTGTCCCGAACTCTGGCTAGCTCAGTTAGTAGAGCGTTTGCATGGGCAACTGAAGATCTGGTCCCGGTGTCAGAAGATTTTTATCCTACTTTTTCTCATGTAATATCTACAGATATACAGTAAATCTATCTGTGGAAAGATGCATATAATATATTATATTGTTAGTACCATAGCTGTGGTGAGTAAACTATTTACAAGCATATAGTAGCAACTAATTGCGTGTGGTCATGAAAACTTGAAAGCAGAGTTAGGTTAGTTACTAAAGAATTCAAGTCATTAGCGCTTGTAAAGGAAAGATCGATTAATGGCTCTTGCCCAGTGTACTTGTTGACATTTGCAGGACATCCACTTCGAAATTTAAACTTGAGCAAGAAAAGTTTTAAACTTTCATCGGATTTCTGTGGTAACTAATACTCAGAATCGCTGACATTTCAAACCAGGTTGAAGCATTGTTGTCATTAAATTTCAAAGCACTTCATGTTCACAAGAAAGTGTGGTATTTCGCCTAGTATCGGAGCTGCTAATCTGAAACAGATCTTCCCGACATCTGAAAGACAGAGAACTTGTATTAAATTAGTCTTTTCTCAACATGTCAAGTTTTGAAGTAAAAAAAAAATTACTGTAACCTACCGCTTCCAATAATCATATTTACTATTAAGATTTGTTGAATATCTTGGAGGTCAAATGGATGAAGAATGCCTGTGACACCTGTAACTGAAATTTATTTTACATATTCGCATAAAACTCAATAATTATTTACAATTGGTTCCGAATGACATAAATTGAGCATGTCTGAGTGTCTACGTTATATCATTATGGCTTTGGAATGCAGTTTTATTTTTAAATTTAGCCGGCCTATGACTAGTTGTCTAAAGAATCTTTCTCAGGTTTTCCGTTTATCTTGTTATTTTGTTTTCCTTTCTCTATATTTTATAGTTTTATCTGACGTGTAGCCAATTGTCCAAATGCGTTCCTTTCGTTTTTCTCTTTACATTTTTTTTAATTTTCTAACTTTTTTATTTTTTATTTTTTTAATATCACATCCATCCCCGAGGCGGGATTCACACCGGCAGCTTCCTTCACCATGGCTCCAAGGCTCCATACCTCAGCTACCGCGGCAAAGAGAGTTGGTTCGGATAGAAGGCACTTGCGGCATGCTTATGACTTATTCTCTTATCTGACTTAATAAATAATTATTCAATAATAATAATAATAATAATAATAATAATAATAATAATAGGGGCTATTTTCGTTAGGATAAGGGAAAACGCTTACCTTTAGTTATTATTACAACCCGAGCGTAGGCAAATACGACACAGACGGAAATAATTTACGTGCATATAGTAACTTGTCAGACTCCGTCAGACATATAAAACTTCTTAATATGACTAAATGTTACACTGTAACAATCATAGCTCTACCATCATTAGTTCAGAATTTTGAAATTTTACCTTAACCTTCTCATTAACGCGTCCTAACCCTAGGATACAGGACACAGAACACAGCTTGCAGTCCCTCCCGGAAGTCTTCATGCTTACTTTTTTACGCTCTGAAAAGGTAGATTCGGCGGATTGGAACACGCGAACCTCGGATCCAAAGGCAGGAACCACCGAGGTCGAAAAATTATACAAAATAACCTAATTTAATTTTTCACAGCTAATGAAAATTTTTAACCTAATATATTCACAAATGTTTTAAATTAAATTTTTATGCGTTTTTCATTCCTTAGCCATAAAGGTAGGCATACTGTGATAATAAAATACAGTTCCCTGAGGGCACGTCCAACTTTTTAGAGCATTAACCAGTTTAAAAAATCTATCATCTAAATTTAAAATTTTACACCATTATGTTTAATATATTTAGATTTTTTTAAATTATTGCAGATACAAAAGTAAACGCATAATTATTTATACCACGAAATCACAAACTGACTTCTACGAGACATGGAAGTGGAAGACTTCTCTTCCTTTCTGCAATGTCACTTTGATGTATTTTGTTGAATATACGTCTCAAAATTAGATGTTCTTGACATCTGCTATTTTAGGGATAAAAATTAAATTACGATATTTATTTAATTAATAGTCGTACTCTTCACTGTTATTAGATATTTTTAGTTTTCTTACTGTGAGGCAATAATTAAATGTGATTAATTCTTATTAATAATATAATTTAATCTCATATCGTTTCACATTAAATAATTTTGTAGTTTATTTACCCGCATTTATAAATAAGAACACTAAATTAGAATAATTGAATAATCAGAGGAGCTGGGTTCAGGAACCTTCTAAAAATGTTATTCATAAAAGAATATGACTAAAACGATCTTTAGTGTATCTCAGAGAAAATTGCTGACAAGCTGGAAAATATAACTCAGTGAATCTAGAATGATTAAGGATATTATTTATTTAAATAACTTTGTTGTCTCAACTGGGTCGTTTGTCGACAGACTCATTACGAGAATGGAAAATATTATAAAAATAACTTATAATGAAAATGAAAATTATTTAAATGGATCATAACAACAGCTCAAGTTCACTGATCCCCAGATGGATATGAAGGTTGTTTCTTAGAAATTGGATGGATACGTATTGCCTCCGAAATACGAAGGAATATTTTCATAATCAATTTACAGTCCCGCTATAAATTAATTTAAATTTAAGTCAGCACATGATGATAGGAGTATTTTCTCGAACTTCAGCTTTTCGTCTCCTATAAGCTCATGTACAATACAGCTCTCGTGAAGATAAAGAAAATTTCCAACCACTCCTAGAAGATCCTGAAATTGAAACAGATAATTCTGAAAGTCATTCGACAACATCACAAACTGCTGTTTCCCAGATGGGAAGCCGAAAACCTAAGCCTCCCAATCCCCATTTGTGGCTGCTAGGCACCTGCCATAAGGGGCGAAGTGCAATAGCTTCGGGCGGGTTTGTTAAAAATGATAACACCATTGCAGTTCATAATTGGTACAATGTACTTCTTTCACAATTCTAATGGTACGTAAATACCTTAATATCATACGGTTTTTAAAATAAATATTAATTTATTTGTTATATTAATAATCGAATGTGGTACCTCAGCGTAGACAGTAGGAGTGTAGGTCTTCCTAAAACCCGATTGTCAACTTTAATGCTTGAAGCAGCGGGAAAGAGTAGCCAGAGAAAGGAGAAGATGGAAACAGGAAAAACATGTAGTACACAGAAGTATTCAACACTGTGTAGTATTAGTTTATAGTTACTGTCTACTCTTCATTTATTGTTTTTGACTGGTCTATAATGTATTATGATAAATTAATAGGAAAACACCAACTCGTTAGGACTAGCTCACCTATCGAGTGATCCTCCGAGATCACCCTTTGGTTTCCTTTGACCTTAAGGTATTGATGAGGCTTATTCTTCATTCAAAATGTTGTAAAGTGATGTCAGTCCCGACTCTTATGTAGCCTACAGGAGTGAATCATGTATTCACAAACAAAAAGATGAAAATCGCATCCAAGCAGCAGAAATGAAATTCTTGCGAGCTTCGAAAGGCTGATTATAAAAAACACAATTACGAGAAGAATTAAATATTTATGCAATAAATGGTAAAATTTTACAATATAGACAAAATCGGAGAGAACATTTGCAACGAACGGAGGAAGCTTGTTTACCAAAAATGAATTGGAATTGTCGACCTTATGGAAGGAGGAACGTGGAATAGCACAGAAAGAGATGTAAATGAGATCGTAACAGGTCGAAGGGCTTAATACGAGGATGGATCAAAAAGTAACGCACAACAATTTTTTCTGCGTTGGTTTGCGGATGGGATGTTGAACTTTCACCAAGATGGAGTTTGATGCTCCCGCTATGGATGCTATTTTGTTCTCATGTGTAGCTCTAGCGAGAGAAGCGTGAACTATGCAACAAAGATGGCGCGCATGTTACTATCGTCCACTTGCGCAGCCTACATTAAAACATTGGTAAAGTTGCATCATTCCCTTCGTGACAAACGCTGTAACATTCATGCTGATGGTGTCAAACTTCTTCACGGCAATGCTCGCCCCCATGTTGCTGCAGCTGTGCGTGAGAAAATCAAATTTGGTTGGGATGTGCTCCAGCATCCTCCATACAGTCCAGACCTGGCATCATCGGACTTTCATTTGTTTGTTCCCATGAAGATATTCCTGGCCGATAAACGCTTTGCATGAGATACAGAAGTGAAAGCAACAGTCTTCAGATGGCTATACTCCAACCGAACGGACTTCTATGAACAGGGTTTTTGAAACTGGTATCACGATGAGAGAAATGTGTAGAGAAACTTGGCGACTGTATGGAAAAATAGACAAAAAATGTCCCTTCATGTGTGCATTTGTTTGTAATTGTATTGTAATTGTAGGCCTACCTATTAAACTTTTTGTAAAAAAATTATTGTGCGTTACTTTTCGATCCACCCTCGTACTTGAAAGAAGGAAGAAGAATATTTATGATAATTGGCAGCCAGGCAGTCAGTTGCGCTTCGGTAAGTCCACTGACGTAATTGAAAGGAATCTGGTATTTTAGCTGAATAATTCTAAAGGATGCGAGTAGCAAATAAAATATTATACTGTACTTTTTGGATCTTGGTTTGCCTCTTGACATTTCGCTAATGTCGGAAGCAGTGTACTCGTCGCAGAATTTCACGAGATATCTGACTTCCCATTTTACTTCTCATGGTAGTGGACATTCTCACTGGATAAAGAGCATTCTTGAAAAGGCAGAGACTATAGACTGTGTTATCGGTTGAGAGCAAAAACATCCACATCCAACCTGCCGATTTCTGCTGTTGCAAGAGCTAACAGTAACCACCACGCTTTAATTGTCCAGGAAGTCTGGCATTGACAAAATGCAGTCCTCTCACTTCTCAGAAATACATGAATCCTTTAAAACAGCGGTCATCATTCTAAGGTATGCGCGCTGCCTTCAACCCCAGTATAAATATGCGAAGCCCACTTAAAATTATTGTACAAATAGGTTTTATTTCCATCATTCCATCATATATTTTATGGACCATTCATAAATTCATAGGGGGGCAGTTTTTTATTTAAATTGAAACCTCTAAATGAAACAATATCCTTTATATCGGCTACATGAAGTACAAAGGCACCTCATGTAGCCGATATAAAGGATATTTTCCCAGGTATTATGGACAGTAAATTTACCCGTGCTTGGCTTTAGTGTTCATGCGTTCTTTTCTCAATGTTAGAACTTATTTAGGTATACAGAATTGAGTTTCAAATAACTTAATAGACCTAGTAAATATTGGCAGAGACCTAGTAAATATTGGCATTATTTCTTTAAAAATCTTGTACATTGTAAATACAGCATTTTTTAAAATTTGATACGTCATTAAACTACCTTATTTGATATAATACTTTGTAATAAATCTCCTTATTTAATTATGGTCTTATGGCCTCTGTTAACTTTGGAGATATGGGTTTGAATCCCAAACCAGCTAAGAGAAGTTTTATCTTTTATCAATAAATTTCTCTGGCTAGCACGGTTTTCTCGGGCAGTGAAAGTGTTTGTTACAAAAAAACAAACAAACAAACAAACAAACAAAAACAAAAATGATAGGGCATATAAAATGTATGAGTTTGTAATGGTTTTCCCGCTTTTTCTAGCCATGTATACATAATCGCAGTTAAATTTGTCTATCTTCTTGTCTGTCACAGTTCAAATTTATGAGAGAACTACTGAACGTAAGTTACCTAGAAAGTTGATACATATATAGTTATTTAATGGCGGGGGTTACTGCAAATTAGGCATGTGGCTCGCTGGTGTGCCGGAATTTTGTCCCGTAGAGTTATTTTACCTGCCTGCCAATGTAAAGGTAGGGACAAAAATCGGACCGACTAAAATATCTAAGTTGCCGATATGAGCCACTGCGCATGCCTAGCGGCATTCACAGGATAGCAGGGAATGTATTGAAATTATTTCTTAGTGTCGATAAATTTCTTGAATTGAGAAATAATTTCACGTAATTTGCATTGCTTGTGAAAACAATCTTTCCGTTACATCTCTTGCATTTATTTACGTATCACAAGGCTCTGAAATCAGCTACAAGAGACCGCTTTTTTCCCCCTACCTGTATATGTTTATTCAATAAAATATTGTAAAAACATGTACATGAGTGCTGCTCTTAATCTTATAGCTATAGCTGTGGTATAAGTGTAAATATTTTGATATTTGTTAGATAAAAATAGCATCCTTGCAATATGTTTATATATTTATAAAATCGATATCGTTGCATTTTAATATAATATTTTTCAAATAAACAATAATAGTTTTAATATAAAATCTTTGCAAATGTAAATTATAACGCCATCCGAAAAAAGCAAAGCCTGTGCTCGGGGGCGGCATAGTTGATTGCACTGAATGATTCAATAGTAGACCAAACAATGTACAATAATAATTTAAAATAAAATAGAAAGTGGAATTGTAAACATAGAAAATTATGAATTAATAGTTCATATATTTACAGTAAATACAGTACATGCTATAATTACCATAATGGAATTGTACGAGTTTACAATGCTTGCAAAAATAATATTAAAAAAACTTAAGGTTACTATTGTGAGAAGAAACTGGTAGTAATTAAATCTATATTTTAAACTTTAATACCGAAAATATTATAATAATAAAAGTAAAGAAATAATTGAAATAGTAATTATTATATTTTCTAATATATCATCCTCTGGGCATGGTTCCTGAATAAATATTTTCCAAAAGTGTATTTTACCTTAGTAGCCAGTGTACGATTTGTATACATGGGGTAGGCGTCTAGATTTGACTTCAGCCTGAAGAGGTCACTGCAAAGAGACAGGGACATTGCTGTATTTGTATTGCAGTAGTAACGTGTGTCATCAACAGACGGGGTTGTGAGAGCTCTTCAGTTCGGGGTATTGCACTCAGGTTTTCGATAGCGCAGCTTAAATCCGCTGGACACCAATTCACTTTGGCTTTCTGTTACTCTTCCACTGAAATCGATGTATCTGCGCCATTCAAATCGATTAGTCCCTATGTACTTTTCAGATCCAATTTATATTGAAATGGCCAATGAAATCGAAATCATTGCTCCTATTAACAGTCTAATACATTTTACACTTCCATTATATTAAAAATACTTGTTAAGGAATTGCCACGCAATATATATATAATCTTTCATTCCTTTTTTATTTGAAGGGAGAAATGTAATTTCTTCTTATGAACTTCAGCACCACCATCATTATTGACCATTGTCATCGTCATTTTCATTAATCATCATATCAGCAATCAGAATTATTTGCTGCAAATAATCTATTTCTACATTCTGTAAAATATAAACTATCACATTCAGTCTAAATAATTGCATTGGCTAGTTCCAACAGTATAAAACTGTTAGGTGTAAATCTCGACTTCCTCTATCTTGGTATGAATATATTGCAATTCTAAGTAAACGACTCAGCAGATTTATTTTTCTACTAAGTCTTGTATTCTGTATTACCTATTTAACATCCACGAATCTTTTATTTTTCTTACTTTCATAGCATTTTAATGTTATGGGGAAATTGTAAAAAATTATAGCATATTCTAAAACTTACAAAGATAATTGTACAGTCATTACAAACGCTGACCAACGCCTCTATTAAAGAGTTGACGTTAATGAGTTATGAACCTGTATGTTTGTAGTATCAAGATTTTACATTCTGATAACACTAGGAACACACATCAGATAGATTTCCCACAGCACAGACTAGGTAAGACGACTGAAAATTATGAATATATGTGTATCAAACTGTTCAATGAATTGTCCGAAAATAGTATAAGCTTACTTTTAAAATGTTTTCAAAATACATTCAAAATCTGACCGATATTTTAATCCAATATATATAGAGCTGATAGAATTTAATATTGTAATCTAAATACAATTAAAATTATTGTATTATATTTAACGGCAAATAATAATAATGTCTATCGTCAGTCATTGATGATCAACCATCGTCAGCATCACCAACATCAACAATCATCATCAAATTCATGACTGCCCGTTGTAATTTATTTCGAAGCCCGATTTTCTAGACATGGAGACAAAGAAAACACGCTGAAATAAACTAACCGTGACATAAATTAAGTTAAAAGTTCTCGTTACGGTGAGATGAGATAATGGCTAAAAAAAGATTTATAATTTACAATCCCAATAACATAAATAGTGGACGGATACCAACTAATCGCCTATCTAGTTGTTACATCTAATTAAAAGTAATTTTGCCTTGCATTTTTTAAAGGTAGTTAATATTACAATAATTCAATACTCAAAATCGTTTCCAGTGGTCGTTTAACGGCGATGGAAAAAGAAATAGAATGTTACATTGAATGGATAACTTGTGTACCTCGAGGAAACTGTCCCGATTTGGTTTTACTCACAACAAATTCCAAATTGATTTACCAGGATTCAATCTTGGAATCCAATGGTAAAAGGCTAGCTAAATTAGTACAGGGATAGCTAAGTTTGACTTACTTGAAGTCTGCCTATTGACATTGTTTTTTTAGTTAATGCGACAAGATTCCTAGAAATTTAGTTTCGTTTCTGGTCTTGCATCATTACTTTTGGAGGTATCAATGAGGTAGAATAATCAAACCCTCCCATAAAATTGTAAATCCATGTTGTCATTAAATGTTCTGACTAATGATAGGTCCTTAGACTTACTTTCATGTTTTTCATGGGATAAAGTTCGTGTTTTTCTCGGGATAGATTTCATGTTTTCCTTGGGATGGAGTTCATGTTTTCCTTGGGATAGAGTTCATGTTTTTCATGGGATAAAGTTCGTGTTTTTCTCGGGATAGAGTTCTTGTTTTTCTTAGGATAGATTTTGTGCATTTTTTCGGATAGAATAAATGTTTTTCGCGAATTTATTTCTCCATCTCTTATCGTTGCTTTTTCATTAAAGAGGATTTTCTTTTCTCCTGTTTGAAATCCATGTACCAAATAGCAAATTTAACTATGTTAACCGTGACCGTTTACAAAGTAAGACTAACTATGAGAATGAATCTACTGTTCGACAGAGTCAAAAATCGTACAGTATATACTGTATAGATAGCTTAAGTCGCTCTGTGTACAATACATTCGAAAACATAGCCGTAGAGTTGAATCATAATGAATAGAATGAGAAAGTGTGATGACTTCGCCGCTAATACAATGGTAGGTATAGGGAGAGCGGCGGTCCACCGAAACACTGGCAGCACCTTCGTTTGCGTTTCAACTTCTCAATGCTGCGTCATGATAGTTTGGCATCTTATGATTAAACTCGCAATCTTTAATTAACCCTTGGTCCTATTTCTGTGAAATTTGTGCAGAAATAATCTGCACAACACAGTCCTTCTGATGGTTAAAACAGAAACTTAAAAAATGCGGACATAAATGTTTTTATTTCATTATATAAACATCACCAATTACACAAAATTCATGGAGGGTGAAACGGAATTTGACTATGCGACAATTTTTTTCATTTTTGTGTCCCGTAAAAACTTCAAGCGAGAAAGTTTTAGGGAAATATTTCAACTTTATTTTAAATTCAGTACCACCTTTATATCTTGAATGGTTTACGAGTAATTGAGTGGTAATTATTCCGGGCGCTCAGCTCTCTGAATGATGTGGGACGATCGTGAAATGTTGAGGGTGAAGCAAATTTGACTATGCGACATTTATTATTTTATTTTTGTGTCCAGAAAGAGATTAAGGGTGTAAGGTTTAGTGAAATATTTGGATCTTATTATAAATTGAGTACCACCTATATTATCTATAATGGTTAACGAGTAATAGTAAATACTCTAAAGCTAAAGCTATCAGAATGGTATTGAGGTATTAGCAGGCATCTTTTCCATAAAATACCAGCAATAACGTAAAAAAATTTACATAATTTATTCGTGGTCTCAATAATAATACTATATTAACTAACTACTTGTACCCATACTGCAAGATTGACCCGCTGAGGAAGGGAGTGAATGAAGCTTTTTTCTAACTTAGCAAGTCTGCACTACTTTTATTTATGCATTTATTGGATTATTTATTTATCATATTTTCTGTTCACTTATGTTAGTAATTTTTATGTATAATTATCATAACAAATGTCTTATTAGTTTAATATCTTGTTCCTTTTTTTAATAATATAATTTAACAACATAAGATGCACATAATTTACAGCGAACGGCGAATGGTCGAGGGTTTGAGCAAATAGCGGGCTGTAGTTAAGGCAAGAGGATTTAATTTTTTTATGAAAAAATCAGGGAAAATGCTTTGAAATATTGTGTGATATATGTAGAATGCGTTGCAAAACAATTTTTGCGTATGTGCGTCTTTATCGGATGTTGAAACGCCAATTTTAAAGATCACGCGCCCTATTTTTGTAGTGCTGCTTATGAAATTTTCCGTGCCCTGCAATTCACAAACCACCCCTTAGTTTATATTATCTCTGTTCACATAATTTGTACACATATCTACACTTTTGACCGTGTTTCACCTACATAACTTACCCCCTACAGCCAGGAGAAAATTAATATTATTATAAATAATATTTCCATTAATACAATATTAATACAAATTAATACTCAGTAATATTCTATACAATGTAATATTAATATTAATTTATAAAATATCCCTTAGCTGTTTTCTACCCTAATTATACGTTGTTATTTCTATACAAATGTACATTCTTTAACAAATTCTCATCAAATTATACTAACATACCATCTACCCTATTTTCTAGGCAATAAAATATCAGATCAAATCATCCCTTAGCTGTTTCATACCTATATTATATAATTGTTCATTGCTTGTGAACATCTTCGATTTTTTGAAAGATGTGGAACGAAATGTTACGGTCAAGCTTCTTGGAATCTGAGAAATTACTGTTACACACGGCCATGTTTATTTTTGGAGATGAGATCTTCCAAGACGTGTAAAGCAGCCCGAAAATTGTCAAAAGTATCTAACAATTCAATTTAGATAAGGCGAGTCATTTTGAAACAGATTAATGTATTATTTTGTTTAATAATGTTTGCAATTTTTCCTATACCGCCCGTAGTAATCTTGCTCCCGCGACTCACAAGCAGAGTAACTGCTACCTAGCGGCGGAACCAGTGAACTACCTCAGTCATCACACTTTCTCCTCTATTCATTATGGTTGAATTATTCCCACAAAGTCTCTGGCCTTGAAGACAAACCCAGCCAGCGAGCTTCTCGTTACGTCTCGTTACCAAGATGCGCGAATTCGGTGCGCGTAAGATCAGTAAGCTACCGCAGGGCAGAGAGTGAAAAGCATGCAGCATGTCGCCAGTCGTAGAAAATACTATAATAGTTGAGTGGAGGGATAATGCCGTTGCGAGAGAGACAGACAACACGTGGAGTGGGATAGGAGAGCTGAGCCAATCAGGGTGCAGCTACCTCCCCTAGCCAGGAACTCTACGAGCGGTGAGACTCGCTCCTAAGGTATATACGTAAAAACCCAGAGGTAATCCTACTCTACCAGTCCTTTGCAGTAACCTCTTTCAATGTCAACAGGGTATCGGCCAACGTCAAAAAGCTGAATGGTAATTTGAAATAGGGTTACACTTAGCATTGGGCCCAGAAACAGTGCTTAATAACGACATTACAAACTATGCCTCTAGCTTGACTGTGGAAAACAAATAGTCTGCTTATAGTATTATTCATTAGCTCATAGTATTTATATATTCTATATGTAACGCCACTGTCGGCAGATTGTTTCTATCACTATAATGACGGTGGGTTCCAGTGTCCCCCACACGGATGTTGATTATATCGACCAGTACATATACTAAATACATATCATTAGAAGAGTTTGATTATTTATTTATTTATGCTGAGAATATAAAAGGCTCATTGCTCGAATACAGTACTCTCTTATTCTAACTACACCAGTTTTACAACATTAATAATATATGTTTAATCTTATACAAAAAACATTTAAACTAATACTACGGCTAAAAAAATACTGAAAAAGAAACAAGAAACACATACAATATGAAAATTACACAATGAAGGGTACAGATCAAAAACATAAGTAATATAATAGTTTTGGAGGAAACAAAAGGCTTATATAATGAAAATGTCATGGAACATATTTTAACTATCACTTTTTAGTTATTACTATTTTAAAGTTTTCAAATTTATATCACATATATTTTTAAACCGCTTATTATTAGTATTAAGTATATCTACATTTCCCATTTTGTGCAATTGATTGCATAGACGGAGCACATTATAAAGAGGAGAATTATTATGGGAGTCAGTGTTTGCTTTTGGAATGGAAAAAAGATTATGCAATTTATAAGATTTTTAATGTGGGACATAAGATATTTCTTTGAGAATAATAATATCATCCATTTTGTTATTAAGTAATTTATATAAAACAACAATGCATGATAATTTCGTCGTGTGATAATTCAGGGATATTGAAATACTGTAACATATTTTTGTTTTGTTTCAGGTCCCGGATTCTGGGGTCTAATAAACCCACAGTGGCCTCTATGTACTAAAGGACGTCGCCAGTCTCCCATTAACGTGGAGCCTGACAAACTTCTATTCGACCCCTACCTCCGACCCGTACACCTTGACAAACACAAGGTGAGAACAACATGCTTCTCTTAGGGTACCGGTACTGAGAAAATATCCACTACAGAGCTCGCCCTCAAACTGAAAGCATAGACCTCGTCAGAGACAGAGGCGGCGGGAATTCGAATTCAACGAAACGTGCTGAGTTAAAAACATTGACGGTATCACGCTAGTATCCACTTGGTTAACTAAAGCGCGTGGAGCCGTGGACTATGTTTTCACTGTGTACTTTAGCACTCCACGCATGCGCACTGCCAACGGCATGTTCGAATTTTAACGGCCGCGAAGCTTTCAGATTCCAGGCGACCTCTGTACATGTGCACATCCAAATATATTCACTAACATCATGAATCCTCTGTGGTAATGTTTGTGTTAGTTATTAAAATAAATACAGCACTAAATCTCTCCCAGCAATGCAAACATAAATGCATGTTTCAGTAATGAAAATAATCCTTTACAAACGCAGAGCAACTTTTTATTTTTCTATACAAAAAACAATTATATAGCACTTAAAGCGCTGGTAAATATTTTCTGTTTGTGTTAGATAAATACTGTTAACTTGAAATCATCTGAGTAAATTTATGTACTATAATGACTTTAAAAAACCGAAAATAATTGTGATTAACCTACTTCCTTGGTGTCATAAGTAGACCTGGGATTTTAAACCAAATGCCTATTTTGTTCCTTATGAAATAACATGAACATTTTTAAATATGTGGACGATTCATGATAAATCACTTACATTTATTGAGTTTTATAGTGCCCTAAAATACCTATTTGGACCTTTAGAGCCTATTTTACTATTTTGGTGCCTAAAATGCCTATTTTGTTCATTTAAAATAAAATTCAACTTCTGTAATTTTTAAAATCTTTCGCTAAAGGAATGCTGACTGATTGGGGAGGGGGAGGATTAAAGGGGAAGGACTACTGAGTCAAGTCACCAGTGAAAGAACAACTGTGTACGTGAATATTATTCCTGATGCCTAATTTTGCAGTTAATTCTGTTAAGAGTAGGTATACCACATTTCTTGCAGTAAGAAAAGACCATGTTACAGTTTAAGTGTATATTGTAATATTTTATAGTCTATTTTCTATCTATTTACACATTTTTAAAGCATATTTTAAGTGCCTATTTTCTCTTTTAAAAGCCTACTTACTTGTTTTAAAAGCCTATTTTAGGTGCCTAAAACTTATTTTTTTAGAGCCTAAAATCCCAGGTCTAGTCATAAGTATGGTATTGCAAGTATTTCAAGTATTGCAGTGGTCTCAAAATTTGGGATTTAATAAGTAGAACTTGATGGACAGTTTCCCATTACCTGTAACCTATTTCTTCTACAGATTGTTATAAGTAAATGAGGAAAATCTATTTGCAAAAACTTTCTAGAATAAGGTTATGCTTTCTATGAACTGTTATTAAGTTCTTCAGATGGACAGAAAATCGTAATAACTTTACTGTTTTCACTTAAGTTAGATTTCATGCCCCTATTTCAGGTAGTTTTCACACTGGGGCAAAGCTTTGTATAACTGCACATTTTTGTTTTGTTTTTGCTTTTACCCCTCATCCACACCCTACAAATTGTTATTGTTTTAATGTTTAGTTTGGGGGTTACCCAGGAATCAACCTATAGTTTCCCCATAACATTATAATATTGCGAGTAATGTAATCACTAACTAGGCTACGCATAAAAATTAAAAATCTTTTTCTAAAATAAAAGTAATTAAGTTTTGACGAAATATGCATAATTGTTATTCTAACTTCATGTACAAGAAAATGCATAAATCTCTAAAAATATTTGTAATATGTATTATAGTCAATCTTTGAAATTTTACATAAATATTTAACATATTTCGTAATTTAAAAACATATGCTAAATTACATGTAATTATATTCATATAAATATGTATTGGAGGTATACTAAAACCAATATTTTTAGAACAAAACACATTTTATTGCCTTATAAGAATCTAAAACGTAATCTGCAATCAAACTGCATGTTATATCCGTTTGCGTTGGAAGGTTCCTTCGCGATCCTTGTAAAACTACAGCACCTTAAAAGTCTGGAGATTCAATATTCATTTTGTTAATATAATTGTTTTAGTATTATAAAAAATCCTCCCCCCTCAAAAAAATTACCGCCGTTTCTTTTACCCTGGAAAAATGCCCAGTCTGCCCATTTTTAAATCTGAGTTTCTTAGATATTCACCTTCAGATTACTTGAGGATTTGGCTGCAGATATGATTTTAGGAGCTTAGCTTAAAGCAACATACACAACTCTATACAAGTTATTTCACTTTATTCTCTAGGTTACTTGAGTCCAGTAAAAATCACGATAGACCGTAAAAATCCAACGAAGTCTATATACAAGTGTCCTAAATTATGTAAATATGTAAATTAACTCCGTAATCTTAGTAATAAGATGCAACCAAATTTATAGTATGTACCGTGCATACGTATCTAAAGTTACATTTAACGTATTCAGAAATATCTACCTTGGACTGGTATTTTGTTAAATTCATTTTTCAACACAGAAGTCCTATATTATGAACATAATTTACTTTACTATTTCATATCCCCATGACAATGGGAATTATTACTGTGGAATAAATTCAGTAGAATTTTCGAAATTAATTTCACCAGAGCTGGCGATTGATTAAACATATTCAACTTAGCTTGCTGCGCTACATGCCCGTATTGTCATGTTCAATTTTATATTATACACCGCAGATTTCCCCTCAATTCCCTCCCTCCCCTACCGCATCTTTTGTAACATTTAATCCCATTAATTAAAATTCCAAACGCCGCTTGATGATGGCTGTCCACCAGTTTTTCTCTCTATAGAGAGGGTTTAGCGCCCCTTCACACTCATCTCTTTTTAGTAGTTATAATTAGTAACGAACGTGAGAACATGACAGCGAGGCCTTTTATGAAGCACATTAATTGTTTGACAGTGATGCCTGTATTCGGCGTCTAACCTTCCCTTCGCTAGATCCCCTCCACGTATATCCACTGTAATTTTATTTTCTGCCAGAGTACGCATAATCGTTATTATATGACCGTAAAACGACAGCGTTATGTGCATCAGAACATATATTAGAGTATTAGTATTTTAAGTGGTGGAGAACTTAAGCTAAAAGCCGTTTTTGCAGCTCTCTAATGAGATTTTCGTAATATGTCTGCTCATAGCCTACTATAAGGTTGTATCAGAAAGCTGAAATCGTTAATTATGTGCTAGTGACTAGCAACTTCATGACCATAGTAGAGGCAAAAGAATAGGCGGTTTTTTGCTTGTAAAGACGGGTATCCCACTCCATTTTTTCCTAACTGTTTATGTTCCGTGTACCTGAACCTCGCCCCGCTCTGTACGAATGCCAGTTATACGTCTTCAAGTCAGTCTATACGTGAATGATTAAAACAGTGATAGGCAGGGACATTTTTTAAAGAGTTGTGCTAAATTTAGATAGTTGTAACTTAGTAACATTGTAAATAGTGTGTTAAGTGCCAATTACTGGCCATTAGGAACACTAGTCAAAAAGTTCTATCAGCCAAGAAATGAGCACTCTAAGGTTGACAGCAATGTTTTTTTAAGAAGAAGTTAAGCACAAAACTTACTCAAAATAATGATGGTGAAAAAACTGGTTGTGATGAAGATGACATATTATCTGTATTTCATATAAATATACAATGCCTAAGGAACAAGATAAATGAAATTGAAGCGTTTCTAAATGAGAAAAGGTTTAGTGTACTATGCTTCAGTGAACATTGGTGTACTGATGATCAGCTAGAGGTTCTTAAACTCAGTGGATATACTCTTGCTAACAAATTCTGCAGATCTACCATTACGCATGGAGGTGTGTGTGTATATGTCTCCGACTGCATAAAGTGGACTACATTTCCTTCTGAAGAATTAAGTGCTGAAAAGAACTTTGAAATAACATCTGTTATACTTGAGGAGTTACAATATTGTATTACAGTTATATATAGATCTCCCAATAGTGACCTCAATATTTTCCTAAATAATCTTGATCATCTTCTGAAGAAAATAACGAACCAATATGCTCATTTGAGATCGATAATATGTGGGGAAATAAATATTAATGTTCTAAAAACAGATAACACGGTATTAGACCTCAAAAACCTGTTAAGAAGTTATGGATATTATTGCACTATAGATAAACCAACAAGAAATTTGAACTGTATTGATAATATTATGACTAACCTAACTATCAACACATACGTCGCAGATGTCATTGAGCCGGGCTTATCTGATCATATGGGTGTATTTATAGAGTCAAAAGTGGAGGTAGGCCTATATAAAAACAATGATCCTTCCTCAAAGTATATACAAAAACGAATTTTTAACAGTTATGGTGTGCTAGTGTTTTTATCAGTGCTGAATAATATGAACTGGAATTCAATATTTTTTACAAATGATGACAAACATCAAAACTTTTACAACAATCCGTTTGATTGTTTTTTTAGACTGGTTCTATGATATGTTTAATAAGTTCTTTCCAATTAGATCTCTTAAGAGATCAGAATGGAGTAAGACATCTAAAGCTGTCACATGGTATAATAATAATCTAAAAACAATGAAGGATAATATGATGGGATACCTAACAAAATACAAATGCACTCAAGCTGAGGCAGATAAGACTTCGTACAAGAATAGTCGAATACGATACAAAAGTGCTCTAACTGACGCAAAAAAGGAAGCAAATGTACAGTATATTCAGAATTCCACAAATAAAACAAAGGCAGCATGGTCTTTAATTAAGACCAATATAGGGGCAGGTAATAGCAAACAAGACATGTGTATTCAGCCGAACACTTTTAATAACTATTTCATAGATGCTCCTGGAACTATAATTAAAGGCATACAGAAAACCAACGTCGGTGTGGAAGAACTATTGTACAACAATCATCAAGCAAACTCTCAGTTCAAATGGCAGCCAGTAACCAGCTCAGAAGTACGGAAGGTGGTACAAAAAATGAAAACATCTCATAGCTGTGATTACTATGGCCTGTCTAACTCATTTATGAAAGAAATCATTGGCAGCATACTTGAACCTATAACCTATTGTATTAACACATCTAGGCCTATGCAGCAAGGGATATATCCAGACAGTCTTAAAATTGCGAAAGTCACACCTATCTATAAGAAAGGTGACAAAGATTTACCCAGCAATTATCGCCCAATATCAGTGATACCTATATTCAGTAAAATATTTGAGACTTTGATCAAAAACTAACTAATGGGCTATTTTGAAGACAATAACCTGTTTACAGAAGCACAACATGGTTTCCGTTCGGATCATTCCACTACTGGTGCAGTGAGTGAACTAGTAAAATATGTTTTAAATGCTTTTGAAAACAAAGAACATACAAGAGCTGTTCTCTGCGATCTCAGCAAAGCGTTTGATACAGTAAGCCATGGCAATTTAATAACAAAATTGAAATATTACGGAATAAGGGAGAATGAATTAGATGTCCTAGTATCGTACTTAACTGATCGCAGGCAGGTAGTTCAGATAGAAGACCACATTTCTGACATCAAAGTGGTAGAATTTGGAGTTCCACAGGGATCCGTTATGGGTCCGCCATTATTTTTGATATGCATAAATGATCTTTCTTGTAATGTAGCGTGTAAATCGATAATTTTTGCAGATGATACTTGTTTGCTCAACAAAAATAGCACTTTGATAGAGCTGGGAAACTTAACAGAAGCTTCCATTAAACAATCCAAACAGTGGTTTGCTGCAAATAACCTGTTTTTAAATTCTGACAAAACTCAGAACATTACATTTAGTCTAAATAAATGTGCAGCTAGCTCCAGCAGTGTGAAACTACTAGGTATAGATCTTGACAGTACTTTATCCTGGGATCATCATATTGTCAATCTAAGTAAACGACTCAGTAGAGTTATTTTTCTACTGAGTAACCTCAAATTCATACTACCTGACCAGTACATAAGAATGTCATACTTTTCATACTTTCACAGTATTATAAAATATGGAATTATTTTATGGGTAATAGCAACCAGGCAGAAAAAATCCTAAAACTTCAGAAGAGAATTATAAGAGTCTTATCAAATTCTGATATTAATGCACCATGTAGGCCTCTATTCAAACAGCTAAAGATTATGACAGTTGTTAACCTGTACATTCTGGAATTGCTCATACACGTAAAGATGAAGTATAATAGCGAAACATCTAGAGCCAGTATTCATTCCCATATGACTCGGAACTCACATCAAATTGATCTTCCACAACATAGATTATCAAAGACAGAGGTAAATTTTGAGTATGTGGGTTTTAAACTATTCAATGCTCTGCCTGAAAACACTGTTAACTTGCCTTTTAACTGTTTTAAGAATAAACTAAAGGGCTGGCTTACATTAAACCCAGTCTATAGAATAGATGAAATCTTAAATTGTAATTTGAACTTAATTTAACAAGGATGTAAATTGAATGTAGTGATGTGTGATGTAAACAATGTGAATAGAATGAAGTGCAATGACTTTAGATGAACTGAATGTAAGGTATGTAGGTTGCGCTTGAGAATCAATATTGTATGATGTAATCGTTAGAGATAATCTATCGTATTGTATCAGTGTAATGACATTGCCTATTGTTTTATACTCAATGGCTAAAAATAATAATAATAATAATAATAATAATAATAATAATAATAATAATAATAATAACAGTTTCGATGCGTAGCCTACAGTGGCCATGACGAGGAGTTATGAAATTGTGATTGTTGTGATGAATAGAAATCTGTTACTATCTGACATAGGCCTATTAAACCAATAAATATTCTTTGTTTTGCAATTTATAGTATAGTGATTTTATAGTTTATAAGATCTGTACTACTCGACTGACAATTTATTATCAAATTTACAGTGAGAGTGTTATTAATACAAACTAAGTTATAGCTTTTTTCTATAAATTCAAATATATCTGGCTTGGTTCTAAAAGGGCCAATGTCATAAAACTTGCATTTGAGATAACTGACTTTTGCAGAAGTAAAATTTTTCGCTGATAACTTCCGACATTGACCTCTAAGGTTTCTGTATTATGTCTATTAATAGCATCATTGGCACTTTTATTAAATGAAAGATAAAGACTGGCCGAGCTCAATAACGCATAGAAATCATTTTTGCAAGAAATTGACGTTGGCTCTTTTCGAACCAAGCCACTAATATAACATGTGCAAATTAATTCATGGACATTGCTATTTATTGAATGTTATGCTTATGAAACAAGTCGCTTAAGTTTATGAAAATAACGTAAGTAAAGAATTTTATTTTACAATTATTTTAATTTCATTATCGAGATATTTTTTTATTAATTAAATTACTTTTTTCAATTATTCTGTTAATTAAAAAAATACTGTAATAATAACATTAACTCATTAATCAGTAATACTGAAGGTATTACTATGTTATAGTGCTACTATAAGCTAACGTGTGGGAGTGAAAGTTATTGTGACCAGCCATAAATACTTGTAAGAGGAAAGGAAAGAGGGGTGGTCGGTGGATGGAATTGTTCTGAGAAATTCGCCTATTTGCGTACTGACTCTTCTTTATTAACGACCTACTTCGAGCTTTTGATATGCATGCTTCAGTCACAACCTTTATTTCTCTATAGATTATCAAGGATGCGGTCTGTCATCAATTAAATAAACATTCTTGATTGCTAGCTGCCTAGTACTTGATTGCTATGAACTATCTACTTCTCTTTCATCTCTTATAAGGTCATTTAAAGGTATTTAGTCAACTATTCAGTTACGGTAAAAATTTGTCGACCTGGCATTGGTGACTCGTCCAGGCTACTGAGCATCTATCTGAGCAGTGTCAGGTCGAAAAAAAATTACTGTAATTTGAACTAAAAATTTACCTTTTGGACACGGCCTAAGTAGAGGAAACGCAGTGTTAATTGACTCTGAAATCCCATAACGAACGCTAATCCAAAAGTGTTATTGTCATTGTCGACTTTCGGTAACTTTTTGTCTGTCTCGTATCATTGTCGGTGTTTGTTATATTTAACTTTTAGGATACACAACCCAAATAAAATATGATGTAATGCACTCACATAAGTTTTTCCTTTCTTCAGAGAATTTATGCGAAAAAATATTTCAAATAAAAGTGTTAGCTCTTAACATAAGCACTTGATGTACAAAATCTAAACAAATTCGTTAGGGCCGTTTTGAGAAAATCTTGAAAAGGATTTTTTTAAACGTAAAGGGAGATTAAAAGTAAGAGAAAGTCTCTTATCTTCGTGTCACAACGCAGAAGATACCTAACCCAAATATGAAATTTTGTTTTAATATCATTTTTCGATCTCCAGCTAGACTATTCATAGACACACACATAAACAGACAAATACAAAAATGCTATTGAAAATAACAATTTTTGGATCAGGGACCTCAAACGTGTATTAATCATGGTACGGCTGATGAAGTAAAAAAATGTATCACCTACTATATAGTGGCAAATAGTACAATATCCTTTGGGTAATTTATTCCCAATTATTGTATAAATCGTCTCTTTAATTACCTTTTCTTTTGTTACGTTTATATCTATAAAACTATGGCAACGAATATATAATTAAAACTTATTTTAGTAATTAAATGTTTTGGAATCAATTATTAAGAGAAAATTACTTGAAATAATTCTTAAAGTTCTGGAAAGTTACACATAAATTAATTTAAGGGGAGACGGTCGTGAATAGTTGGTATAAAATTCAAAATTCGAACTTTAGTGCCATTGTATTCCTTAACAAAATATAATTTAGTATAAAACAATGGATGATTAGTGTTCAAGTAATTAATTCTTAATTGAAATGCTGCACTCTAGTAGGCCTAAGCTCCCCAAATTTTCTTTTGCTCTCCTGTGAAATTACATTTTTCGTACTTGGTGCCATCTTCTCAAAAACAGTTCAAATGAAAAGCATGAAACTTTCAGAATTTCTTTATAGATGAATGAAAAATCCACCTTATCAGAATTATCCACCTATAATTCTTGAATATACAGAATTCTCGATTATGTTTAAGGAAAAAAGTAATTTTTTTAGTCATTAAGTTTTCATGTGCTATTGGCAGTAATATTTTACATGTTGGAATGATTGCGGTATAGTACAAATTAATACCTATTGTTAGTAAGTTCCCCAAGTTTCACACAAATCTAAACAACAGAAATGGATTAAAGCTATCAAGGCAAGCAACGCAAAACTAAATTATTCCCTACATGTTAAAGCATTAATTCCTACCAAACAATGAGCTCTAGAACAACCGTTCTTGACTTATTTTAAATTGCAGAGTGCACATGCAAAACATAAACAATTTCAATAAAATCTGACTGTTAACTCATGATTTGTGTTTTCTTGAACATACAGCATATTCCCTACCATACTCTTAAATAAATAATTTACGAACTGAAAATTTTAAGACAATTTATATAATCCTTGTTGCGAATTTTAATTCCGCACTGTCTAGTAATTGTCAAAGTGTGGAGTAATCCAGTTCATATTAGACTTTCGGGAATATCAATAATAAATTATAAATTTTAAAATCTAGCACTAACTAAAGTTTAGTGTTTGGGGATTCATAAAACACGGTTACAAAAATGAAACTTGCGATGAATTATTAAAGGGGAGGGGGAGAGAGATTTAAATCAGTACAACGCAACGCTGGGAATCGTAGAGTTAAATTACTGAAACAAACGGCCAGAATTCACAGAGCAGATATCGTAATATATTACTCGCGCTTCATTTATCTGGTGTGAAGGAACCCATAACTGGGTTGAGAATATTTTGACAGATCACACGCCGTAAACATTTTCTCGGTGATTGAAAACTTTGAAATTCATGATGCCACAGCCAGCGATCAATAAATAAAAAAGTCTCCCAATGATGCGTCAATGAGGGAAGCATGGATGCCGCCAATGTGTCAGCATTGACATGATGAAATGCTTCACGCCTCTTTATTCAAAACTTTCATAACTAAGCACCCGCTAAAATGGTGATGGCCTCTATATACATGGTGTGGCAATAAACTGGCATTTTTCGCTACAAAATAAGATAGCTGGCATAACGAAACGCACAATACAAACGCAGGGATTACATTCTTAAATATCGTCATTGTTTGTGAAATAGCCACATCAACTTCATGTGTACGCACTTCAACATCCCGTGGCGCAGTTTGCAGCACGCCTGCCTTCCAACCCGGTAACCCAAAGTGAGCTATTTGAATTTTATTATGAACACTAATACAACATTTTGTTTTCGTACGATTTGTCATTCTGAAACTAAGCTGTTCATAGACACGCAAAGACATACAGGGTGTTAGTGAATAACACCGAAATATTTTACCTGTGTAGAAAGGGGACACAGAGAAGCAACTTTTATTAGGAGATTTTTGCTCTATGACGTAAAATGCTACAGGGCATTGAAGTCATTACAATTTGGTGCTCTTAAGACAATAATGAAGCGAAAAAGGGTTAAAAGTTTCATTAAATTTACTTCATGCCTTCTTAGTGGCGGATAAAAACCTGATTCTTTAATCATTCTAGGCCTATATCATAATTTAGTGCTTCCATAATCTGCAAAATTTAAAGTCTATTCACATACTGGCCGCCACTACATTAGTTTCGTCTTCATAACTTCAGTGTTAACAACGAAGTTCCTTTGTTTTGCATTTTTTCAAATGTTAAAGTCAGTGGCGGCCATGTCCTGGGAGATTTTATGCTGTAACAGGAAAAATTGAATCCATAGAGCAAAAGTCTCCTAAAAAAAGTTGCTTGTCCATGTCCCCTCTATACACAGGTAATATATTTCGGTGTTATTCATTAACGATCTGTATTGACACACATAGGTATGTTTCTGATCGCGAAAAACGAATTTCATACTTTACATGTTTAGATATGAAATGAGCATACCCCTTCCCCAAGATTTTTAAGACAGCCGTAAGCCTATTTCCTTTTGATATCGGGAATATAGTCACCGACACACTAACTATTGGAAGCTGAGATCCATACTACCCATGTTCTTGCAAGTGACATAAGTTAAACGAATGACAGTGTAGATCTTTCCGGAAGCTCCGTAATAGCGCATAGGCTTACGGTTTCCAGGTAACCGATCGATCTTGAGGCTCGTTCTGGAAGAGTCCGATATTTTCAAATGACTCCACCAACGCTCTTTACTCTCCTATCTTTGCTTTCTTTCTCTCATCGCATTCATCATCACGATATCTTTAAAAAAAATCAGGGTGAACTTTCTTTGATTGAATTGGTGTTTGAAAATACACAAGCTTGTAGAATGATCATGCTGAGTGAATATTCACCTTGTAAATGAACCTAGAACTGATGTAGCTGATAGGGCTGTATTTGTAATAGTTACCCGCTTTCCTGGACTCGACTTTATAATGACTTTTTTTCCCCCTCCACCGTCCCCGGAGCCCTCGACCATAGGCCATACTCCAGTCCCAACAACTTTTCGGTGCTTGTGTTCTATTGCTCTATTTTCGCTCTTGTGTAGCCTACTTTAAGGTTGTGGGTACCACTTTATAGTCACAGTTCGCTTCTGAAATATGGCAATATGAACCAAGGTGAAAGGAAGATTAATGGTTGGCCTCGACATGTTCGCATGGCACCGTCGCGCCGTCTATATTTATACGGTTAAATTTCATAATTAGGGGTACCGCAGTAATCCTCCGATCGGAGAACGCTTGGGATCTGACCCTATTTCTCTGTCAGTAAAAAATGTGCTAATAATTCGTTTTCGGGTTTGCAGTCGGGCCAATGGTGTCTCACTCACGCTTTGGGCAATCTACTCCGTTGCCATCACCAAGAAGTTTCATGATGAAACCTGGATCAATCTTATTTCTCCCAAGGTTTTGATAACCTACTCGGATGATTATTATCAGAGGATTTCCTGATGAAACCATCATCAAGGGGTTTCGTGATGAAATCCGGATCAATGTTACTTCACCCTACATTTCGGTAACCTACTCGGATGACTATCATCAGAGGATTTCGTTGTGAAACCCGGATCAATGGCATTTCATTCAACCTTTCGGTAACTTACTCCAGTGCCATCATCAGGGGATTTCCTTATAAAACCCGGATGTATGATATTTCTTACAAGCTTTCGGCTACTTACTCAATTATCATCATTAGGAATTTTGTGATGAAACCAGGATCAATGGTATTTCCCCTACCTGTACGTTTTTGGCAACCCACTCCGTTGTCTTCATCGGGGATTTTTTAGATATATTTCATCAGGAAATCCCTTGATGATGGCAACCATAAGGCTTTACTTTAAGAAAGCTTTAAACCTACTGCCATTAAGAGATTATCTGATAAGACTCGATTCAATAGTATTGCAACCAAGCATAAATTTTCAGCCCGAACATTAATTATTAGTATTGTTTGTTGGAAAAGTTCTCGTTGGTTACCAGTAAAGCCAAGTTGACACTAGAAAAATATAGTTTTATTAGGACACCTTGGTGTTGTAGTCAGGCAGTCAGACAGTCAGCTAGGCAGTAGTCAGGTTGGCAGGCGACCGAAGTGAGAATGCATGTGTGAATTAATTTGTGTAGCCGCGAGTTTTTGACAGGTTCGGCTGCCGACGGTGATTGAGTGAGTGATGGATGGGTCGGCGCCACTCGATAATAAATATACGAGGGATAGAAAGCCCCTGAGGACACAGGAAGAGCGTCAATACCTATCGATACGTGACTGATATTTTGGAGTGTTTTGTTGTGTTATCGAGCTGGGAGGCTTGTCTCTCATCTCCAATTTCCCCACAACTTTCACACTACAAGATTATTTTTTTATATATATTTGTTGCCCCATTTTGGTTATTATTTTCTCTAAATGACATAAAACTTGGTGAACATGTATCTTTTGAGACACTTTAGTTAAGTGTGGAAAATTCTTTTCCATATCATTGCGTTGTGTCGAGATAATAAAAATTACCTGCCATAAATACCTCAAAGTTAGCTACCTCTTGGGATATATATAGGCCTAAAGGTAAAGTGTTCCCTTTACAGGCCATGGAGGCCAAGAGAGTTCCAGGATGTGAGGCTCCCAGATTTTAGACATTCGGAACGTGAAGGTGGTAAGGTTGTCATCCATACGCACCGGCCGCCTTTACCCCCAGGATTGCTCCTGGTACTCATTTATGTTGGAGGCTGAGGCGACCCCAGGGCCATAGCGCCACTAGAAGGATTAGGCCAATTGAAAAACTCCAACGACCTCATCGGAGATCGAACCTGCGATCTTCCGGTTTGTCTTGGGATATACGAGTATATATCATGAGCAATAAACCAAAGAATACCCTCCAGAAATCTCAACACGATTTCTTATCAAGCTAGTATTTCATTATTTCATTATCGCACTATGAATGCAGCCTACTATAGTAAAAGAAGTATTTAGTTCGGCTCTGAAATTCCATGTTCAAAGAATACTATTTTCGAAAATATGTCTGAATTAAGATTTTATAAACCCACCTTATATTCTATTAGGCCTATGTTAAATTCTCAACCTTTAATCTCTCTTTGGAAAATGTGAAATTCATTAATGGGTATGTCTATCTGTGTCTGAAGTATGTGAAATGAATACTCGTAGGCTATCAAAACAAAGTTTTATGTTTTGGTTAAGGATCTTCTACAAAAAAGTTTTAAGAATTTTTCTCTTTAAAAACTCCAAATATTTTGTTTATTACTTGTAAGCTCATTTACTGCATATAAAAAGACCTAAAACTTTCATTCTGAATATTTGCACTAATTCAGAAGTTTTCCTCTCATGAGAATAATACGGCTTTGCGTTAGGAGGAAATATCTCAAGCCTATCTACTCTTATACAATTCAACGGCCCTAAATAGCGTGCTTGCTCGCCCGCTTCGTGAGACATCGGGTATACTCGGCGATGTTCGTCTCTCGCAGTTTAAACTTTCATGACGACTACAAAATTAGGAAGGAAACCCGTTTCTTTATTATATAAGGCCTAAGTGAAATGAACACAATGAACAAATATTCTAATTTTATTTTTACTTACAATTTTCATAGCTCTGAGCCACAAACATTTTTAATAATCTACCAGTGTAATTTTCTTAAAAATCCTGGATTCATGAATAATGGCGGGCGAAGCCGGGGGCAACAGCTGTAAAATATTGATGGTTTTATTTCTTGAAATATCGCTGTTAATAATAATCCAAACAAACCATTCCTTCCCTTGAAACATTATATAATTTCTGAAAATTACACTGAATTGATAAAATAAAATTCACATCATGTTCATGTCAATAAACAGCTGAGAAACAATACGAATTATGTGTTCACAGGTTCTTTGGAACTGCATAATCGATTCTGATATAGTTTTCCCAGGGGGCGCTTTCATGTCGTGGAATGTGCTCTAAAGCAGGAATTTGAGCTATTTCATTAATTATTAATGGCTTAGTTTATGAATGATTCGCGTGCAAGTGTTAATAAATATAATGCTTTAATAATTATTATACTCTTAATTTTTAATTTTTAAAAGAATTATCGTGGCGAAGCCACGGGCACCTCCTAGTAATAATAGAATCTAGCCACTTTAGTTAGATTTTATGGGCTGGACTGTATGGCTGTGAAAATCAAATGAGTGAAGATATATCAGATTTATGGAACGATTTCGATATAATGTCGATGTAAATTTTCTTTATAAAATAATATTGTTACTACAAGAATCAGTAAGAATAAGATTAGGAATTTTACTGAGAATGGCAATTTTCAATATTTAGTATGTAGGCTATTTATTAGGCTGTATTACTGAATGGATGAACTAAATTAAAAATGAGCCGATCAGAATTATAAATAAGACGAATCCAGTTATGCAAATAAATGTTTTCGTTGTTCGTATAGATAGCTTCTGGTATAGCTAATCCACTCTTATCCTTCTTGTGGCGAAGAAAGTTAACAGTCTTCTTAAGAAGTTCTTTCTTCTATCTTTCATCCCGATCCATTTAAATGTCACTGTTACTCTTGACATTTTTCTATTGCTCATCATTGGTATTAAAGCCAATCAAATATTATAACCTTTGACCTATAATCTTGATCATGTGGGTTGCACATTTGTTCACTGTGTCACTGTAATTGATTAATTTTATGAAGGGATTTATTTTATCGGAATATTGACACAATGAGCTGGAGTGGTACAGTTGGATAAACCCTAGCAAATTGCATTAACCAGTGCAAAGGACGTCGAAGTAGGCATGTTGTACAGTGTAACGGTCATAGACTCGCACGATGCCTGCCAACTTCATTACTGGAATGCCTTCCAGTTAGGACCCGCGAAATTGGCTCACAGCTCTCCACATTGTACAAAAGTAATTTACTTAACGTCTGTATTTTTTCCTACTAGTCTCTCTGCTACATTGGTTCACAATTTACTGACCAAGATTGTCCAATACCCAACTGGGCAGGAAAGAAGACAATTAATTAGAGAACGGTATTGACTGTGGAGCTAAAATTGAATGGACTGTTCCATTTAATTCCTCCTAGAAATTTAAAATCCTATACGTAGAGAAAAATATTGCAGATTAATTGGAGTTCTCATTGTAAATCCATTTCAAACTTCTCCGTTGGCAATTAGTGTTCATTGCGTGCTTGTTTAGTAAAAAATAATTATGTTACCAAGTATGAATTTATAATAAACGAAATGAGCACCATTGTGAACAACTGGATGCAGCAGAAAGATGGAACAAATATAACTTAGAAGATCCGTAATTGTGATAAGTAACACATGGCCTGAAATCAACTGAAGATAATTTCACAGTAATTGCATTAGCGAAATCTAGCGCTGAGTTCAAGTTTTCTGCCACCTTTAGCTCATAACCTGCAAACGAAAGCTAAAATTAAAACACCGACTTCGAGATGCTTTCAGACCCGTCAGTCCACTATGTTAAAAATTTCAGGCTATTATTTCATTCGGCACCATGTAAATATTTTAAGACATCTTTAAATGTACTAGGATTTCTCACCAATGCTCACCAAGAAAATATGCACTCTCTAAAATTTAAATTTCCTGCATGTTTACTCGTAGGGATTGATAATTTTCGGTACTCAACCAAAATCACCCGAATCCGTAACGCCATTTCATTGTCTTAGCTTATGCTAACTAACTTTCTACAACACATAAAGTACATTACCTAACGAGCCTGTAATGGCATTTATAAGACACGAGTTTGTTTTTATGAAACTACCTAAACGAGTTTCATAACTTTCATACGAGTATTTTAATTACCAATATATGAAAGTTACGTACGACTGATTTTGTTCGACCTTAATTAAATGTCTGTAAGTTTTGGGTTTTTAGAATACCTTCTAATGGATGTCGCAAAAGACTCTCCGACAACAGGTGTTAGTAGTTCTCATCTTTTCCGATAGGTGGCAGGCTACAAGACATGCAGGCCGCAGGGATTCTCTTGACGCTTTAACGTCAAACAACTCACATTAAAAACATGCGAAATGAGATTAGTTTAGTATAATATCGAAATGGAAACGAACAAAATTGATTTTACTTTAAATACAGGTTGTTTATTACGCAATTTCATTTTCTGCTATCAAGGCTTCAAGATCATTCCGTGTAGGATTATGATCGATACCACACCTGTGTTGTAATGAAAATCTGTATCGTAATGGATATGTCATAACTTATGTAATAAGCGTTTTATAGTATTGTCGAGCAAGAAAAAACAAATTTTTAAGAAGCTTGAATTGAAAGTAGAACTACTAACACAACTCACATGAAGTAAAAGTGTTCACGTGATCGTACACGGTGTTAAAAATCCATTGCAACCATTTTGGTTTAATCACATGAAAATACACCTTTACAAATATTTGTACTTGATTATTAAATAAACTCAGTTTCATAAAAATTGAAAAGGTTAAACTTTATTACGCCCTTTTAAATGTTAAAAATTCCTCACGATGTTCGCAACAAGTCGTCTTACTTGGTGGTTGAAAAGGGTTCTTGGCTCCATTCCTTATGTTGGCAGCTGAGCACCAGAAAATAAATAAACTCTCTCTGAGCATATCCATTAGAAAAATCTAATATTTAATATTTTTACAAATATTAACGTCTGTCTGAAAAATAGTGTATGATAAAATCGTAAAATAGTTCTCTTTTGGTCGTGAGATCTCTCTTTTACTACTTGTACTATAAACAGCTATTTCAATTCATGTTAACATATTTCAGGAGGTACCACAAAAATCCTTACTGAAACAAGATAATAATTTGTCTGTTTATTTTACTCACTATAATTGAAAATTTGTAAAACTAAAGCCACCTCTAATGTGCCATCAATACACAGTTGCTAAATCGTTACAAAAACCATGATCTATGGCTTTGATTGGTGGCTGATTGCTTTGTGTTGGGATAACCCAGCATTAAACACGCGTGGGAAAGTCGCTCCAGATGTGACCCTGTACTAACCTCCCACGCTATTTAGCTCACAACATTTAACTTTATAATAAACAATTAAACTTAATTGATAGACCGCATCCATGCATGCACGCAGTCGATATAAGCTTATATATTTTTTTTAGTGCAATCCAATTTTGACCGATGTCTCTGTTCTATGCTAGTGTAGCCTACATGAACAAATGTTCGGAAACATTCATGAAGTTTTTAATGAACCTAAATGCTTTAACTTGTGGAAAAAAAACCTTGAACCCCTCAGTACGATATGGTTTTGCGATTCATTTATTAGAGGTCTTAGAAAACTTTGGCAAGAGCTGTATTTTGTTACACAGCATGCAATGGTTGCTTTTGTTTCTTACTTTTTCTCGAAAACTAGTCTCAAGTGAAATGAATATACAAAAAAAAATTGCAAGAAAAATAAATAAACAAATACATAAATAAATAAATAAATAAAGATTGAATGAGGGACAGAAAGAAAGGAAACAATTTATTAACCTGTCAATTTAATTTTAATTTACTGTGTAATATTTATTACTTTTACAGTTAGATTTATTAACATTATTATTATTATTATTATTATTATTATTATTATTATTATTATTATTATTATTATTATTATTATTATTATTATTATTATTATTCCTGAGGTACGATCTATCGTTCGGTTGCACAACTGCAAACACTTGGGATCATCAAAGATGAAACCAAACATCTTACTGAAAGCATCATTGTTGATTGAGTATCCATCTTGAATCATCATATTTACGCCAAAAATAATCGTAAGCTTCTGTTTAGAAGATAAACCCAAGGATAAACTGTTTATATTTATGTATGCCATGTATTTAATAATTTTATTGTCTTGTTCGAATTAGCTGTCTCCTAAGGTAACTTGGAAAGAGGAAAACAGTTTTATATATGTTTATAATAAATTATTTTCTTCTACTTTTATTTCTTTATAATAAAGATTTTAATTACGATGTTATTTTCAGGTCAGCGGGACGCTTCAAAATACGGGACAGACGCTAGTGTTTCGAGTTGACAAGGACACAAAGCATCATGTCAATATTTCCGGTGGTCCGCTGGCGTACCGCTATCAGTTCGAAGAGATATACATCCACTATGGCACAGAAAACCATCAAGGTTCAGAACATCGCATTCATGGATATTCCTTTCCGGGAGAGGTGAGTACATAAGAAACGATAATTTTAAAGATAGTATGATCCAGTCCTTTGCTGTCGTTCTGCTCTTAGATATGACGGGGTTAAAGCCAAAGTGGTGTAAGTCATGTTTTATGCATTCTGAGAAACAGAAGGTTTTGTTAGATTCTTATAATAAATTACACAAGAAATTGTTGACACTTTCTCGTGTTGTACATTGCCCGAAGGTGTCGTTATTTCATTATGATTATCACTGAAAATAATTCAAGTAGTTTTTGGTATTTTTTATCGACATTGATTCGTTCGTGACATTTTTCTCTCTCTTTGTAATGGCTTGTTCAAGATTCTTTGTAGACTTGAAGTCTTGAACTGACATTCTGCTACAGAAAAAATCTTTCTTCTTTTTGACTTTGCGATTATTGACCGCCAGTCAGCTGGAACAACAACGGTCTTACATCTTGCATAGGATTCTATGGATCCAAAATCGGAATCATTAGGGAGGTATTAATGCCCACATACCATAAATTTATGGTCAATAATGTCGATGTTATCACTGCTTTGAAGCAGTTTCATAAGACACAGTGCAAAGTTTACAAAACTGCGGATGTAGCAACTCACACTTCACAAACACTTACAGGAATAGTGTCAATGACTTACACCACTATGGCTGTTAACAAAGCAGCTGTTTCATTCACCAGTGAAACTTCTGTTGCAATTTGTAAGTGTATGAACACAACTAGGACTTACACCAATCTTTCTTTTAACAGATCTATACCTCAACATTGCATTGCAATACTTAGGTTAAAAATTTTAAATACATGACTTACACCACTTTGGCTTTAACCCCCTCATGAATTAAGTTATAATGTCATTTTGACGATCGATTTAACTCTTAAACGCGCGAGACTCAATTTTTCATACAATATACTGTATAAACCACTGAAGGAATGTAAAGAAAACATTTAGTTCATTGACTAAGCCTATAGGCCTTTTACCTTATTGTGTAATTTTACGTAAATTAAAATTTATCCTCCAAATTCTCTCCAACATTTTATTACAAAATTATGGCAAAATACTGTATTAAGGGCTGTGTTTTTAATTCGCTTTGAAGGAAAATGATTTTGAATGAAACTGCATACGAATTTATATTAAAGAAATATGAAATAAGAGATAATGCAGCAAGTTACTGAATTATTATTCAGTCTCAGTAAAGAATGAAGAATGGTTTTCTTAATTAACATAAAAAAATTACGTTTCAGTGGTTCTTGTGAATATCACTACGGAATTCTTCTTCATTTCAATGCGTATATTAAAATTTCCATGTGTAACGTATTTTGTAAAATAAACGCTTGAATTAAATACTTGTCATCATTTTGCAAAACAGCAAAGCCTATTAGCAAATATATGCTACTTCACACGACAGTATTAATAAAACAAAAACTGAGTTCAGATTTCACTTACCGCAATTGAAAGGAAGAAATAAAAAGGAAAACGAAAGAAAGAAGAACAAAAAATAAGTTAAAATTTTCCACAAATAAACTTATGTTACCAGTCCTGACTTAGATGACGGAATTATTGGAAAAAGTGTTATAGTCTATGTCCGACCAGATAGAAATAAAATAAAATATTAAATAATAAAAATCCATTACTTAGGGTGGGCTGCCACCGTTCCTCCCAGTAGCTAGGTTAATTCTGTAGGCCTAGGCCTACATAAATTTTTGGTTACTTAGGTTTTGTTAGGTTAGGTTCTTCCTAGTTCCAATATCTAACATTCGTATCGGTATCTAGATTAAATTGAATGTAGATAGAGGATAATTGGAGATCAGCTTTAAACCTTTAGGATGTGAGACGTGACAGTTTTGAGAATGGGAATGGAAGCACATATAATAGATACCGGTCACATACAGTGATGAAAAGCTAACATGGCTACCCCAGCAAGCGGTATTAAGCCCGATTAAGATTTCAGCGTATAGAATAATTGGTTTAGTTATTTTATATTCATGTATTTAAAATAGGGATCAAGGACGCAGAGCGAGAAATTGAAAGTTTGGTACTAGCTACTGGTTGAATGAAATGAAGACATGGAGAAATATAACGACATTTATATATGACACGTTACATGCTGGAGAATTTAACAAGAAACTTCCTTCTCTTCAACTCCCTCTCCAGTTCAAATATCTGTGATGGGTTTAGCCATAGTATTGAATGGTCAGGAAACCAACCATAAGACAGGGATAGGTATAGTTCTGCATTTCGACTAAAAACCCCGGGAGTCTTCTACCACCACCACACATATCCAGTGAGATTGTGCGTCCTGAATTTTAACGAGTATCCACATCCAAACTGTTGGCCCCCCTTGTCTCTATCTCTGTCTTGCTCTTCAATTAGATCCCCCAAAGCAATCAAGATAAGAGGTAGGCTGGCTGGCGGACCAATGGTTCGATCTGCAGGATGTAGAAATCTCTCGCTAGCTAGCCGAGACTAGACTAGTTCTTGCTGCTGATTCTAAAAGAAGAGCCTCTCTTTATGACGCTAGGGGAACCCAGGGTAATGAATCGCTAATGACGTCTCCTCGTTTCTTACATCTCCCCATTCATGTTCAATTGCTCCTCAGTCATAAAGCGAAAAGTGTGAGGAACTACATTATGAAGATTATTGATCTCATTAGCTAGAGTAATAAGTTAAAAAAATGTTTACGGCTTCAGGCTGTAATATGGTTTTTTTAAGGTTCAAAATGCAATTTAAGATATTTATTCTAGGTGTACAATGAGTCATACATATTATACTTTGTCTTTATTGTGAAATATAGATATATCTTAGTCTAGCATTAGGTATATCAATGGCAATAATGTCCAGCCTAGTGGTCTTGTGGTTAGAGCATCTGACTACTAATCTTGAAGTTTTACGTTCAATTCCCGGTCTGGCTAGGGAGAATTGTATCTTTCTAAGAAAGATTCTTATGCTGTAACGGTTTGGTAAGAATTTAGGCTTAAGGCCTAAGGGGGAAATACTTCATACCCTACCAGATTAGTGGTGGCGTTAAATAAAAAATGATAATGATTTTAAGTGCAATTTTTTCTTTTCAACTATTCAGTTGAGTCCACGCTTCTTTCACGCAGCGGGCCCGGGTTCAAATCCTGGTCGAGACAAGTTACTAGGTGGAGTTTTCGGGGATTTCCTCACATGTCGGTTAACTTTGGGTCCTTGTGGTCCCCAGATATCATCTGGCCGTCATTATCACCTTCATCCCATCCTCACGTTGTTCAGAATGAATGTGTGTGTGAATGATGTATCTCGTCCTATGAGTTCGTGTTGTCTCAGGTGGCCCCAGCATTGGGCTGATCACTCATCCGGGGAGGCCCTCCATGTCCCTGTCTGGTCTAGAAGTATGAATGCGATCCATTGATAATCCCTCTCCCGACAGATCGCGGCCCTGCAAGGCCCGGGTGGCGTGAGTCGCTTAAATGTCCCTAAAAGGGAGAGGTGTAAACTAAGGTAAAGAAATAAATAAAGAAAGAAAGAAAGAACTATTCAGCTGATTAATAATTAATCAAATGAATTTTCGAATATCTTTGCCTGACAACATAGGAGTGTAGGACATAACTTTTTATAAAGTATTGGAACAGCAGCAGAACCTTACAATCCTATTGCTTTTCAACACAGTCTCAATGCTTTCCAATTCACTTCTTCCAGCTTTCGGATGTCTGCATAAAAAGTGTCTTTGACTGAGCAGTAAGGGGACTATGTTGGAAAATAATGAAATCGTAAGGCATCTACTGCTGTTAAATACATTATAATTCTTTTGCGGGTACTTATTCTCTTGCCTTCTTAGGATATCCATTTAAACATTAGGTAGAAAATTATTTCAGAATTTTATTAAGCCAGTTTTTTTAAAGAAAAAATCCTCTTTGCATTTTAATTTTTTTTTTAATAAAATGTTATCGTCTCTGCTCTAGGCATTCTCAGCTTCCAAATTTTGGCGGTTTCCGCTTTAAGAATACCTTCCTCATTTTTTTTATTTCGCTTGCTTTTTTATTTCAATTCATTTTATTGTATGTTATTTTACATAGTAGAAAATCAATCAAGGTATTGTAAAGTTATCATAGTTTAACGATATTCTTGTGAAAATTTACAATTTTTTAAAGCGAGGTGGTTAATATAATGTGTTTTGACAGTTCAAAGGAGAGGATTTTTTTCTTCTCGTGAGCAGACAAAAGTGGAATTGGCGTCAGATGTCTCAATGCTCAATAATTCATGGGCCTGGTTGGCCTCGCTGGACACCAGTGGGTATGTATAATTGAAACCTCCGCCTGGCAAGATTAAAGTTCAACAACTTGATGATCCAGAGAAAACGTTAGTCTCCTCCAATAAGATTGAATACAGTGTCTTTATCCCAATTTTATCTTTCCCTACCATTCTAAAAATTTCAATCCGCAATCTTACGATTTTTGTAAATAAAACTAGTCCTTGTAATAAATCATAGCAGTTAAGAAAGAACGACGATAAATATTTTCTTAAAACGTAGAATAATGACTCACTATTGGAAATAATGATAAAGCCTAGGCCTACATAACAAAAATGTAGAAGTAATACGATCTAAACACTAGATAAAAGTAGAACTTGGGTGAACCCTTTAAGGACCATAAAGAACAGGAATTTTTACATGTCTAGACTTATATTTTGAATAAGTTGCCAAATTAATTAGGAAAGCTGCACAACTGTAGGTATGTAAAACGAAACTAGACATATGATTGCTTATTATAATATTCATGAATTGGTAAATTATAAATTTTCCTTTGCGGATTTTTTAGGCTTTAATGAATATTTTAACCTCATTACCTACTTTACGTGGTCTACCTATGTTAGAGTGTTTAATGGCTTGTTATTTGAAAGTAATTGTTTTAATTAGCCAATATTAATTACTCTTTACATCACTAACTGCAAACATTCGCATGAACCATACGGTTTATTCAAAACACAAGAAAAGAAAGTGTCCACCGCTGTGGCTCAGGGGATGCGTTCAATCCTCTCACGCAGCGGGCCCGGGTTCGATTCCTGGTCGGGACAAGTTACCTAGGTGAGGTTTTTTCCGAGGTTTTCCCTCACCTATGACTTTAGGCCCTTGTGGTTCCCGGATATCATCTGGCCGTCATTATCATCTTCATCCTCATCCTCGCCTTGTTCTGAGTGAGTGTATGTGTGAATGTTGTGTATCGTCCTATGTGTTCGTGTTGTCTCGGAGGTGGCCCCGGCATTGGGCTGATCACTCATCCGGGGAGGCCCTCCATGTCCTTGTCTGGTCAAAAAAGTATGTATGTGATCCAAAGGTAATCCCTCTCCCGACAGGTCGCGGCCCTGTAAGGCCCGGGCGGCTTAAAAGCCTAAAAGGGAGAGGTAAAACTACGAAAAAGAAGAAAGAAAGAAGAAGAAAAGAAAGTTAAAAATAAATAAATAAATAAAATAGGAAATAAACAGAAACAAACTATCCCACACACTCCACCCTTACTCATCTATTTGCCGCTGATCTGTCTCGCCTTAATTAAAATAAATAAATGAACAAGAAAATAAGCTCTTAGTGTAAACATTCCGTGAAAAAAGAAAATTGTTATAGAGGCTTTTTAAGAAAATTGCAAAAAATTTTCTTCGTGTAAAGTGGTAGTAAAATTAAGAGAAAGTTTCTTGTTTACACGTTCCACGAGGGTTTACTTGCTATCAACATTACTTGCGTAATGCAGGTATGAACGTGTATTTTCATTCATGTTATTTGTGTCATGCCTTTATCATTTCTAAAAGAGTTTATAACGAAATTTCAAGAGATCGAGTGAAGTAGGACCATTATAACTGGATGATGTTGAATACATCAATATAACTGTTGATATTTTTAACAGATTACAATAACGTTCCTACATGCTCTATGTGCTAGGTTTCTAGCAATTTTAAACGTGTGATTGTGAGGCAGTACGAAATTAATAAACTGTAAACCAAACTCCCCTTAGCAGAATGTTACTGAATCCACCTATATTTGTTTGAATGCAGTTTTCAATGTGAAATACAGCACTGATGATATTCTTATTCCCAACAGACATTATTAATGCACGAAACCTACGTGCATCAAAGAAGGTTATGTCAAACAGTACACATATACAAATAAGCTTGGAAAAGAGACAGTAATGTTCACTGGAAAAGAGACATATAGAAACGTAAGAGAGAAGAACAGCCAAGACTATTTCCAATAGTTGTAAGAAGGGATAGGCTTGAAGTCGCAGTGGAGGAATTTATATTTACGATCATGTTGGGGGAATCGGGAATGGCGAAGGGGGCTAGGCACCGATCCATCTTCTCCCGGGCGATAGGAAGAAGAGAAGGCGGCTGAGTTGCATCAAACCCATCACTTTTTTATTTTTTCCCTTCTTCTCTTCTGATAAATACTTACCTAGTTTGCTGTACTCCGTCTCTATACAACTAAACTGGAAACATAGAATTTAGTTTTTCAATAAATTTAAGAAAGTGACATAGAAGCATTTTTCTAATGATAAAAGTCACAGAACATTATTCCCTAGTATATATGAGTACAATTTACAAACTATAATAATTTTGAATAAATTTCTTGCGTCAGATAGCATTTTCACTTTCTTACATAGGCTATACGCAGTAGACCCCATCGAGAAAGTAACTTGATTGTGACAGAAATAAAAAATGAGTTAACTCCGAGAAAACACGTTTCAAAATGCCTAGAAGCTGAAAAAAGTGTTTTAAGAAAGATGCCTTTTTATGCCACTATGTCACCTAATATCACAATCATTTAACTGACTTTTAGTCATGAATACATCACTGTACGATAGAAACAGATGCACACGAATAAGTTATTACCGTATAGGATCCTACCGGTAAACCCAAAGATATTAAACATGCAATATGACGTATATGCAATTAAAGCGTGCAAAATAAACTAAGTACCTGTAGTGCTACTACTACTACCACTACTACTACTACTACTACTACTAATAATAATAATAATAATAATAATAATAATAATAATAATAATTAATGATAATAAAATAATAATAATAATAATAATAATAATAATTAATGATAATAAAATAATAATAATAATAATAATAACTTAATAATGATAATAATAATAAAACAGTAGACACAAATATAGTTGAGTGTATATTCCTGAATAACCCGGCATTTTTGTCGTTTTACAGGGCTCTGTTGAGTTAGGTGAAATAGACTACGGGCAGTGCTGTAAATAATTAATGGGTAATCAAGCATCTATTTCATACATCATAATCATTCGCATAGAATTGGAATTCACTTAGGCCTACACTTGACTTTAGAATAGATTATGCATTCCATAATTTCTCTCGGAATCCGAAGGACAGTAAAAGGACGAATAAATACATAAATATATTCTTTCCTTTGCAGTACTATATATTTGTATTGATATTCACTCGTTGTATTTGATGCACCTGCAATGGAGACAACAAAATAGCATGAATGGAGGTAGTAGCACCATACTTACGTACTGACTGACTTACTTAATTACTTTCTTAATTACTAATTACTTACTTAATTACTTACTTAATTACTTACGTAATTACTTACTTACTTATTTTCTCATTGGAAATATACAATTCCTAAGCAAGCTAATGGAATATTGTCTATTTTTATTACTATTTTATGGAACACGGAGGTTCATTGCCGCGCTTACGTGGCCCGCCATTCAACCCTATTCTGTGCTAACTTCAACAATCTCTTGAAAATCCTACTTCCCTTCAATCTATTGTTATTGCCCCCCACCTGCGTCTAGGTCTTCCAAGTGGTATTTTCCCTTCGGGTCTCCCAGTCAATATCTTCTAGAAATTTCTATCCTCCCCATGAATGCAACATATCTCGTCCATTTCATCATCCTGATTTAATGACTTTTTCTATATTCGGTGAAGATTACAAGTTATGAAGTTCATGGCAGTTTTCTCCAGTCCTCGTTTTCATCTCCTCTAGGTCCGAATATTTTCGAACACTCTCGGATTATATTCTTTCCAAAGAGTAAGGACCATGTCTGACATCTATATAATACAACGGGCAGGATAATTATCTTGTAAATTTTTGTTTTGAGATTTCTAGCCAGTTTATAAGGGAATCACTAATACAATTGGCTAATATGTAACATAACATTAAGCGATGTTGGTATAAATCACAGAGTTACTCGTAGAATGTGAATCCCTTAACTCAATCCCTCCGAAGAGATGATAATGGTATTGTGATTTGTAGGTGTTTGGTGTTTAGTACACTCTGAATTTTTGGTCAGTTCTTCAGTTCCACATAGTAACTTACCTGTTGCGTAATGTTATTGAATTGCATTAAAATTAGGAGGAAAAAATGGACTTGGGCAAGAATTAGACTACTCTGTTGAGTTTTAAAGGTTCTTCTGGACCCTGCAGACCCTATTGGGTTCTTTCAGACTATCTTTGGTTTCCGTAATGCTAGATGGGAACCAGAACATCTGTAGAATATAGTGGCGTGGATTGGCGTGGATAAACTGAAAGAGCCCTAAAAATTCTAGCACACTTACAACATGATGAGGATTCTTCTTAATCTGATACTAAATGTAAATCTTCAAAAGGACAGAACTGAAAGCTTGTCAACATCTAAATCCTAATAAAATGTTAGTTAAAATTAAAAACCCATAATAAGAAAATTGGCAATAGTTTTAAATCGTTTCTCGATACACTGTTTCTATCTGAATCTGTAGTGAGGTTTGTAGAGGTTTAGGAAAATATTTGGATGGAATTGTGTGCCTTCTTGGAAGCTGAGTGGGTCCGGTACCAGCGGTCCAAGCTAAAAACTCGGGTTCGATTAGCTTCCAGGATAGGAGTTCTACTATAGAATATAATAAAATATAGATCCTTCAAGAATTCAAGGTGCACATGTGATAAAAAGGAAGAAAACATTTCTTGAGAAAATTAAATGTAAAGGAAACTTGTAGAAAATCAATGAGAAAATGTTGGTGGGTGAGATAGCCAATATTGGCAATACCTTCATGTATATGGCAGTGAAGCCTTTGCCTGTAAGATCAAAGGAAGTTTCACTTGAAAGCCAAGTTCATAAGAAACAAGGGAGACTTTTTTTCTAAGTGCCAGTGCACTGTTCTCCTTGTGCTATTCTCTGAAAGCATTGTGCTCTCGTATACAGTAAATGTCGCTTAATATAATCGCGGATGTTATCAGTTGAGTAATATTGTCGCTTTTATGAAGTCCCGTACGGATTAATACCCATACAATGAAAAACTGGCGTTTATTGTGATCAAAGATTCTGTTTATGCCATCACATTTTCCTTTTTGCGATTTCATTTACAAGTAGGCCCTACTATACGTCATCCAATTTTTTAAAAAGAGTTTTATTTCTAATTCCATTGTATTGTTTTGTATTGGAAGTAAAGGTACTGTTCTCAGATCACAGGATGACCTGTTCGAGGGGGTGGTATTCCCTAATCTTCTCTTTTGAGTAATAAAATATGTTTCACCCCTCAGTTTAACTGTTGCTTTTGACTTCTGAAGATCACAGTGTTGGCATGCAGTGATAGTATAAAATGAAAAGACTTCAACAGATAGGCGTTAGATCTTTTTCTAAGTGGTGTTCATCACAGGTCAGTAAAATTTACCCCATAAAACTATGGATGAAATATTGGTTAATGGATTCCAAAGGGAAAGCAGAAACAATTAAAAACTTTTTATCGATTTCAAAAATAGCTGCTTGCATTCGTATACTGTATTATGAGTGGTTCAATGATTAACACTTGCGTATTATCTTGTATAAAAGAATTAATAAAAAGGAAGTACAATCATCTTGAACTACATTTGAAATCGACCGCTGAAAGCTATTTCTTTTTGCTAGTTATTGTAGAAATAACTTCATGAGGACGTATCTCAACTGCTTACAATTAAGGTTGACCCAGTAATGGAATTTAAGCTTAGGGAGTTGTAACTCTTCAATGGAGTAGTGAGTTTAGCAAGTTCGCCCGAAGCGCGAAAACGGGTGTTGATGGAAAGAGCTTGGGGCCTCTACAGGGAGGCTCTAAGTTACCGACAGACATGCACAAGGTAAGGGCGAAGAGAAGCAACTGCTTTGAAAGGCTAGCTGAGAGGGCAAACGGGACAGGGAAGGCTTTAGGAAACTAGAGGTAACTCAATGAGAGGGAACTGCATGTCGGTAATCGCATTCCTCCCTCCCCCCCTTTCCCCTACATCCGTGATAATTCCTAATTCATATCGCCTGTACTACACACGGCTCTAACTCTCAACTTCAAGTCCTTGTGATAATTACAACCATCTCGCCGTACCCTACAGTTTGGACTTCGGACAGAGTCCGTATAGACATCATCTCCAACATGTTAATGAGACACTCTGCCACTGCCTCCTTGAATGTTAATTTCCAAAATTATTCGTAGGTTCTGATTATCCTATAGCTGATTAGTAGAGAACGGTTTTAAAATTTGAGTATTTTGATGTTATTACTACTATGGCGGTGTTGATTTTTAATATGATCTACTAGCTGAATACCCGTCCTTCATAAGTTGAAGAAGTATTTTCCATTCTGGTTTTGTTGTCATATGATGAAGTGGGCTACCGTTTTTTGCGAAAAACCCCGGTAAAGTTTCTGATTATCATAAAGAAACATGTTGGCTTAAATCTGTTGTTTTATGACCAATTATATGCTTAAATCCATGTTAGAGTTGGTGTGACTGGTCAATGCCATCTGGGTTTTGTTTATAGATTGCCATGACGACTTTAAAGTACTAGGCCGATAAAACTGCATTTTGAATGCAGTTTGAGTGCAGTTTTGCAATGTCATTCAGATCAAAGAAACATTCCATATAACCACATATATGTTTTAGGAAGATTTACATAACTATTCGTTCAACATTGAAAAATTTATTACATAAATTTATGTGTGGTTTCGTATGTCGTCCATGAATAATGATTGGAAGAAAGCTATTCATACATGTAAAGAAATATATAAAATACATTTATTTTAAGATGTCTCTTAAATTTAGTGAAGAGTAGGCCTACAAATTACAAATTAAAATATTCCGGGAAATGTAAGCTCTGCAGAACATTAGACTGCAATGATCAAAGATGCAAGAAATTTCATTCTAGGAACATGCTAATGGAAAATTCGAGTCCTTTCTCCTTAATGTGCACACGGCATTGTCAAGATGTCCCCCTTCCTCTTCAGTCTGAACATACGAGGCTTTCGACCGTCTCCTTCATTTCTTGCTCGATCGTGATGGTTCAACGTACATGCAAGAAGCTCTTACTCGAAACTACAAGGAAACTAAGGCAGCGTATTCTATTTCCCATGTCAAGTTTACGAGCATTAAATGCATCAAATAGCAAAGCAATGAAGGCCTACTGTATCTGCTGGTTTACCTCCAATTTCATAAAATAAAATAAAATGAGTGTTTAAAACCATCAGCTCAACAACCTTTATTTTGTGCTGCTTAGGCCTTTCGACATTTGTGTGTCATCCTCAGGGCACCTTGCTATGCTGGCACAGATGCATTCATTCATTCATTCATGGTACTTCTGCCTTACGGCAGGTCTACACTCCCATGTAAAATTCCATTTTCCAGCTCCTTCTACTTTCTTCTGCATCCTTTAACTCTCCATAATTTCTTTTCTTCTTGATGTCATCCAGTATCTCAATTCTTCTTCTTCCTAGTCTTCCTAGAAGACAGATGCATTAGGCTACCTAATGAAAATAAAAATTTCGTTTCCTTGTGGTCTTGTCATAATGGTGAAATAATTAAAATCTGTAAAAAGTTTCATTAAAAACTAGCAATAACACGTTTTCAAGCTTCTTGCTTCTTTTTGAGTCTTCCCCGTTGTTTAATTTTTAATAGTTAATGCATCTACGCGGGCACAGCACATGTCGCATGGCCTAGGCAATCACATAATAATGGTTGTTAAGCTGATGATTTTAAGCATGCATTTTATTTTATTGCATTGATGGAGTTCAATGGTGCTATATCATGTATTTTCTATCAATTTTATGAATGAATTTAATATACTCACATGTGACTACATGTATGGTCCAGTGCAGGGATTTCCAACTTCAAGATTCCGATGGCCAATATTATATCCAGCAGTTGATAGGGGGACCGCACAATTTTTTTTTGGGGGGGGGAGAAATAAACAAATTGTAAATAATGAGCTGAAAATAAAGTAATTTTCTCTGTAAGTTAGCGTTACTTTTTTCTAAGACCGTTCTATAAAAATCTTACTTATAAATTATGTGCCAACATTTCACATAAAAATTCTTAGTTGCTTACTCTGAAATTACGCGATATAAAAAATGTAATTACAAATCAAAATTTATCATTAAAGTTTAATTCGCTAAATCCGAATACTTACTGATAATCAGGGCCCGGATTCTGATGACCTAAAATGGTTTGAAAAATGACCTATAAAATGACCCTAAAATTTAAAGAAAATGACTTAATAATTGTAAAAAATGACCTAAAAACTTATATTTTTATTTATAAAAAATTATTATTTTACACACAAAGTTATAGGTACTAATTTCTATATAATTGTAAAAACTGTAAATAACTGTAATGTTGTGAATGTTCTTTTCTCACGTAAATTTATACTGGCACTGAGGTACTGGCGAGTCAAACTTCGGCATTTCCTTTTGTTGTCTGCCGGATTATATTATTGTTTATACTTACATTTATACATTACACTTCAAAGACGGCACCGCTGTCGACGAAAAATGTTAATACACTCAAAAATGCATGAAAATGACTTAATAAGGAAGAAAATGACACAAAAATGACAAAATAATGACGTAAAAATTAAATAAATGCCCTAAAAACATAAAATGGCATAAAATGACAAAAAATGACCTAATAAAAATGCATTTCTATAATATAGAGGCCATGATTAGGATTTATCCACAAGTTGGCAATGTGTATGCAGCATCAATAAAAAGATGACATGTCATTAGAATCCGGGCCCTGCTGATAATAAATTTTAACAAAGAATACTGTACGGCATATTAAATTAATCTATTTTTCAAACTGAATTCACATGCCAGCATTTGGAAACCCATGATCTACGAAACCTATCAAGTACTAAGTAGTCCGGTTTGGAGCTTGCGTCCTCGGTATATAAGCGCGATGGGAGCAAAGAGAGAGGTGCAAAGGGGAAATATTGACGTCATTCATAACCTCCCTCAGAGCTGCTGTGGGTCAGTTTCAGTCCTATCGAGTAATGTTCATCTACCGTGGACGTCAAAACATAGGACATCAACACCAACTAGCTTCAATAGTAATAATTAGGGTTCGGATGTTTATGACCTAACAAAGTGGAAAATATGACTCTAAATATGACCTTAAAAGTGACTAAATATGACCCAAAAATCCTTAATATCACCTATTTAAAGAACGCTTTTTTCCTCAAAATAAATGTTCCAATTTAAAACGTTTAATGACACTAAATTATTACATGATATTAATTCAATGAGATAATCACTTATTAACAATTTTACAGTTGATTTACAGTTTTACGTGTAATGAACTTCTAATCTGTTAATGTATCCAGATACCACTGCAAAAGCGAAATGAAAATCTTGTTTAAAAAAATTTATATTAGAAGTTGTCAACAACAAGGAGGAGGTGTTATTACTTGTTATTATTCCTTCACATTTCATTTACAGTAAAACCAAAATATTCGTGACTTTTTCGGAAAGAATTAAGTCAACAATTTAGTGGACGTACAGCTTACTTGTGCTCTTTTACCGGATTTATATCTGAAATATGACGTTAAATTACAAATATGACAAAGACCATGAAAATGACCAAAATATGACTTTATAAAACGGTCCGATTAGGATAACAAATGTGTAATTCATGTTTAATTTGTGTTTGCGGCGAGAATGGAGGTCAGGATAAAAATATGACACTTCTTAAACATCCGAACCCTAGTTATAATCATTTGAAGGGGCAGGGGAAGATATGCTAATCCACACAATATCAATTTGAGATATTACTTCTTCAAGTTTGTTCAAATCTTCAAATCGTATTATTATTATTATTATTTTATTATATTATTATTATTATTATTATTGTTGTTGTTATTGTTATTTTTATTATTTTTATGCATATTTTGTTACTAACAAGATTTGACAGAATTAGACTCTGCCCAGAGATAATGGAATAAATAGTGACTAAGAAAAATATATATAGATAATGCAATAATCGCAACTTTTACAAAATGAGATAACTACTATCTTCCCCGACTCCTTCAATTGACCATATAAGTCATATATTTCCTTAAAACAATATGATTACAGCACTTCAAATCAATTTGTATCGCAAAATAACTCCTATGCAGTTGCAGGAACAGTCACTGAGTTTACAAACCAGCCTGCTGCTCAGATTTCCTTGTGGTAGACAGTAATGGGAGTGAAGCCGGCTCCATAGAGCTGCATAATGATGATGTCTGGCCTAATAGATAGCATTGCTGACTATGGATTTGCATGCCCTGATACCTCCTCAGATTTTTCTGAGATAGGAACGTCTGGAACGAGGAACACTTAACTTCATGAGGACTGCTAGGAACTACTTGACTAAGAAGTAGCCGTTCTGGTCAAGAAACATGTTTAGAGTACGATTACTTCCACAAAGTCTCTGGCCTTGAAGATTAACCCAGCCAGCGAGTTTTCTCGTTGCAGTGTGCGCAGACTCGCATGCGCATAGGTCAGCGAGCTACTGTTGAGTACAGAGTGAAGATCGCGCTGGCAATACAAATATTATAATAGTTGAATGGAGGGATAATGCCGCAGCAGCGAGACAGAGACAGACAACACGTGGAGTGAGATAGAAGAGCTGAGCCAATCAGGGTGCAGCTACCTCCCCTAGGCAAGGAACTCTAGGAACGGTGACACTCGCTCCTAAGGTATAGACGTAAAAACCCAGAGACTTTGTGGAAATAATCGAACTCTACCACATACCCCCAGTACTGCTATGCAACAGTAATGTCAGTAGATAAACACTAAAAACGCAACGGACAGATTTATGGAATAAGTGTAGTTCTTATTTCGTCGATATAGCGCATATAGTTTACATTTGTCTTGTCTAAAGGATTTTTCTCTCAATCCTGATTTGTTATGGTATATATGAGCTTATTCTGGTATTTCCCAACTGCTTTTCACAAGCAGGGTTAGGCAGTAAAGAAGTATTTAAAACGTATGCCATTATTAAAATATTTCCTTTCTAGAATATTGTTTTTAGTCCACCGCTGTGGCTCAGGGGATGCGTCCAATCCTCTCACGCAGCGGGCCCGGGTTCGATTCCTGGTCGGGACAAGTTACCTAGGTGAGGTTTTTTCCGGGGTTTTCCCTCACCTGTGAGACAAATGTCAGGTAACTTTAGGCCCTTGTGGTCCCCGGATATCATCTGGCCGTCATTATCATCTTCATCCCCATCCTCGCCTTGTTCTGAGTGAATGTGTGTGTGAATGATGTGTATCGTCCTATGTGTTCGTGTTGTCTCGGAGGTAGCCCCGGCATTGGGCTGATCACTCATCCGGGGAGGCCCTCCATGTCCTTGTCTGGTCAAAAAAGTATGTCTGTATGTGTTGTGATCCATAGTTCATTCCTCTCCCGACAGGTCGCGGCCCGGTAAGGCCCGGGCGGCGCGGGCCGCATAAAGGTCCCTACAAGGGAGAGGTAAAACTACGAAAGAGAAAGAGAAAGAGAAAGAATATTGTTTTATAAATTTATTCTGAAATGAATTGCACAGTAATATTGGTTAAGTAAATTCCATCTTAAAGATTTTGCTTAAATATTCTTTGCAAAAATATGAAGAAATTAAGCAGCTGCTCCCCAATATTTGAAATTTATAATTTTTATTTATTTATTATTACATGAATATATAATATAAGGTCCTGAAGCACCCCAAAAGAGCAGGAGATCGTGCTCAAGGGCAGTTCCATTTTTACGTTTATATCTTTTTACATTATTGAAATAACATTCTAATCTAAATTTACCTTAAAACCAAGTAGTAGACAAAATATTGTGAAATAGTACTACTAGGTGAAAAAGACAAAAGATGAGAGCAGTGGCATGACTCAATTGATATAAATTATAATTATAATAATGAAAAATAATTATCATGATAGTAGTAGGTACCGAAAAGTAAAACCTATTTCAAAAGGGATGAAAATCTAAGTTACAAGTGCTTTTTTATATTTTTTATTTTAGGTTTAAAGGTTCCAAAACTACACTTGGCTAAACGTGGATGTAATACTATTTTAGAATTATACAGACAAAGACCGAAACTAGAGCTATGTGACAGACCAGCAGAAGTGAAACATTTGAGTTCTACTAAAGTACTACAGTAGAACTCCAACTATTCGAACTCCAAATATCCGGATCGTTTTGAGGCCGTTTTCAAGGGTATTTTTTTTTTTTTGTGATCATTGGGAAACCCTCTTTCAGGGTCGATTATTTGCCAAAAAAGCCGACAAAATCGACAGTTTGTCAGCAAAACAATTGACTCTAACCGATATGTTCAAAATGTGACACTTTACGCAAGTACAGTACTATACAATTTAGTTTTTTAAAAAAGAAATTGCTGTTTTTCATGATTTATCCGATTATTTGGATTTATTACTATCCGGTCCCAATTAACCCGGATAGTTTGAGTTGTACTGTATAGTAAAAACCACTTAACAATTTAAAATAACATTAACCAACTAACCAACATCGTGATTCAGAAATGACCAGCATCAGCTGTGTCCCCCTGATGTCAAAGCCGAATATTTCAATAAGCGTGCTTCATCAAATTTTCATCAGAACTGTACTTGGTGACGTTGGATGTTCAGATTCTTCTACTGCAGGCCCATCTACGGGGCAGTGAATCACCTATGGAAGTACCGCGCGCGGTGTCGTTACGTGTTTCGTGTATTTACGTATTTTTGAGTGGTTTACTTGTATTTGTGTTGTGTTAAATAGTTCAATTAGATGCCAGAGAATCTGATGGACATACATCGTGATAAGTTATGGCAGAATTATGTAAGTTCTTGTGCTATTTTAAGCGTTTATAGTGGTGGAGGGGTTATGGTCACATAAGCTTAATGGAGTTATTCTTTTACGAGATATTTCACATTCAACTTAAGTTCTAGCTTATATAAGTGTATTTTATAGTTCATTGAATTCATTTCAATGAATAATTATCTTGTAAAAAAGATTGTACCAGCTTGCTGCGTTGTGATTGGCTGAATGGATTATCATGTTTTTATTGAATCTATGACCCCAAGCCATTTTGATGCCATCTCTATATTAATTTCCAAGTATGTTATGTAATTAACTCGAACACAACAAGATTTAGTGCTCCTAGTGCTGACTGATGTAGGCCATGTTAGTATTTTATACTATAAAATATCAGACAGCATTCCTTGTTCCCTAGCAACTAACCCTATAGCTCAACCACACTGAGCCTTCGGAGCGTTCTGTAGTTTCTCTGGAATGTTATGCTTCATGATTTTCGAGAAATATTCAAAACTGGGCACTTTTCTTTCTGAACCAAATTAGTGTTACTGCTAAATTAACTTAATCATGTGGGTTCTGGGAAATTAGATTTTGTTTTCTTGCTTCAAATTTTCTTTTTTTATAGTCATCCTTTATTGACATAGTATCGGATTTCTATAAATCCCTGGCTATAACAATATTTAAATCAAACTATGACATATAAGTATGAACTTATTTCTCTAACAAATTAGGTAAATATAAACAGTGGAAAATATAGAGCACTTTCATGACTCATGAATGTACATGCAGAATCACAAGGAGTTTACAGATAACACTCTTTTGTTTCAGATAGCTGTGCCCAATAGTTAGTTATATGTTATGTCGGCAAATGGCACTAGTCACAGTCCCATGCTTAGGTTAAGATTGTAATAACTTTCCTATTGAGTGAACTGAATGATTGATCGCCTGAATGATTCATTTTATACACCGTTTCTGCAGCACATACTGTTGTTAATAATTACTAATATATATGTTAGAACTTTTTAAAAGTCGCTACAGCTTATTATCAGAACCTGCGACTCCGCTGTAGGCCTATATGATGAATAAGCTATCGTATGTCAATTGTCTACATAATATCAGCGTTTTTCACTAGTCATTCCATATAATAATTACGGTATGACAGCCTTGCTTAAAACAACATTGAGAAGACAGGAAAATAATAGGCTAATAATTTCACATTGTTTGATATGCATTTCTTGTTTCCAGTGGTGACCAGATATAACAATAAGCTTAATGGTCTAGTATCAGTGCTTTAGTTTGGGGGAACCATGTCCCCCAAAATATATGGAGGTTTAAGTTTTTTAAAAAGTACACATTTCCAAGTAATTTACTAAAATTATTTTGCCGGAATTGTCTTATAAATTACATTTTTAAGTCAAAATAATGACCCCAAGTTTTTCATTCCCTGTAGTACTTATATATAGGCCTATATATATAATTAAAATGTAAACTTAAAGTAAAGTTTAAATTTTCATTGTAATATCTCAATTTATTTTTGAGATATTAGTTAATTTAATTATTGATATTTTAATCAATCAATCAATCAATCAATCAATCAAATTTATTGTCATTAAACAACGTGTACATGTTGTAATAGACATTGTCAACATAATATACAATAATAAGATAATATCTGATATACAATTTATATAGAAAGAATATAATGAAAGTGCTAAAATTAAAACCTTAAGTCATTCATATCACATATTTCATATTCGTCTACACTGTAAAAACATTTAGTTATAAACCATTTCTTTAAGACTTCCTTAAAACGTCTAAGTGTAACTGTTCTAGCATTCAAAGGCAGCTTATTAAAAAACTTAGCACCTAGGTAATTAAAACTTTTCTGGGTTTTGCTTAGTCTAGCAAACTTAATATCTATAAGATCCCTAAACCTAGTATCATAATCATGATGGTCTTGGAGTTCCAATTCATTAAAATTTTGTTTCACGTATATAAGACACTCCAATATATACAATGAGGGTGATGTTAAGATACCTAATTCAACAAAATAATTTCTACAAGAAACCCTTTTTCCTATACCTTTGATACACCTTATAGCCTTTTTTTGCCATAGGAAGACATTTTTGGCACCTGGCGAGTTACCCCACAGTAATATACCATATAACAGATGTACATGAAAAAAGGCAAAGTAGGCAGTGACTATCAGAGTAGGTCCAGTACAGAGTTTGAGTTTATTTAATAAATATATTACTCTAGACAAACGTATACAAACGTTTCTAGCATGCGTTTCCCAACTAAGAGTAGAGTCAAAATTAATGCCCAAAAGCTTAACATTTTTGTTTTCTACATTAGGCTTATTTAGGCTGAAAATAATTTCTTCGGTTTTGTTCTCGTTTACAACAAGTGAATTTGCTGCAAACCACAAAAGGGATCTTTCTATCATATAATTTTTTATTGCTACGTTGACTTCTGTATTCTTATTTGAGGTTAATAAGGTGGTATCATCCGCATACAGAATGCATTTATTTGGAACAAAACTAGGAAGGTCATTTACATATATTAAAAACATAAAAGGACCAAGGACAGAGCCCTGCGGCACTCCTGCAACTACCTTTAAAAGGTTAGAGCACCTTCCTCTAATTTTTACATATTGGTATCTATCCACCAGATAAGACTCTAGGAGTTTTATGTCATTACTTTGAGAGCAATAAAATTTTAATTTATCTATTAAAAGTGTATGTGGTACCATATCAAAAGCCTTGCTTAAGTCTAGCATAACGGCAGAGGTTTCCTCTTTAGCTTCAAAACCTTCGATTATATGTGATACTACTTCCACAACAGCGTTTATTGTCGATAAGCCTTTTCTAAAACCAAATTGAAAATCAGTAAGCATATTATTTGCTAAGAAATAAGTTTCAAGTTGATTTTTAATTATATTTTCAATTATCTTAGAGAATACAGGTACCAACGAGATAGGACGATAATTATTCTTGTCAGCCGGGTTACCTTTCTTATAGATCGGTACCGTTACACTTAACTTAAGACATGCCGGATATATACAGTCTTTAAACATCCAGTTTATTAGATAGGTTAAAGGATAAATAAGTGATGCTTTAATTTTATTGACAACAAAGTTGGAAAGGCCATACGCATCTTCAGCTCTGGAGTTGCTAAGCTTAGCTATGATATTATTAACATCGTCTGTATTTACAGTTCTCCACTTGAGTTCAGGCTTGGTTAACGGTCCTGAGAGCTTAGCCGTGTCTAAGATGTCCATCGGATCAGCAATTATATCATATGATTGTTTATTTACGGTGCTACCTATATTTACAAAAAAATGATTAAATTCATTTACAGAAATAGTGTCATTTATTGTGTTTTGATTTTCTTGAGCAGACAAACGCCCAGTTTCCGAATTTATAACATTCCAGGCAGCTTTGCACTTATTTTTTGCCTTTATAATATAATTTTCATTAGCTTGTTTTTTGGCTAACCTGACTTGTACTCTATACCATTTTTTCAAATTATTATAGTGTATTCTAAATCTATCGTCTTTTTTTGATTTTTGAAAACTTACAACCATTAGTGATCTAATATTATTTAAGATTGGGGTGAACCAATTTTTATAATTTCCATTTAATTTGCCCTTCTTGTTACTACTGTTTAATTTCTTTTTTCTTTTTGGACAGGAGACATCAAATTCATATTGTATAGTGTTAATAAATAACAGAAAAGCTTCATCCACTGAATTACAAATTGAAAGTAAATTCATCCACTCAATATTATTTAACCTAACCTTAAAGTTATTTATAGTAGAGTCATTAATTAATCTAAAAGTCATTGTTTCGTTTTCAGGCCTGCATTGCGTGGGCCTACTATGATATTCTTTATTAGGCTTATATGAGATGTTGACCGTTAGACTGAGACCTAAATGATCGGAAAGATGGGGTTGAGTAGTTGAGCATCTAACATCTTTAGTATGGTAATTTGATATAAAGTTATCAAGACAAGAATCTTTTCTAGTGGGGAGCTTATTGAGACAGTAACAGTCCCAAGATCTTAACATATCTAAAAATAATCTAGTTCTATTGTCATTCCTTCTAGGATCAATATTTAGATCTCCAGAAATCACTAATTTAATATGCTTATACTTATTGATGCTATTCACAAATTTAATACAATCTTCCAAACGTTCAATAAAGAAATCTATATCTGCATCAGGAGTACGGTAGACTGTTATAACCCCAAGTCTTAATTGAGGAAAAACTATGGCAGCGACCTCAAGATGTTTTTCTTTGCAAAGATGTTTCAAGTTAATACAATCATATGAACCATATTTAAGATCATCTCTAACAAAAATAGCTACCCCACCATGTCTATATATGGACCTACTATAACTAGTTGCCAGATTATAATCATTAGGTACATAAAAACTTAGTTCCTCTTCAGAACACCAATGTTCATTTAATAAAACAACATCATATTTATTCTCATTTATAAAAACTTCCAAGGCATTTAATTTATTTTTTATAGATTGGATGTTTAAATGTAAAAAAGTAATAAAAGAATTACCTATCGGCCGATTATTGTCGGCCATCTTTCCATTGAGGTAGTTATTATTATACACTGAACTTTGATCAAGGTTATTTGTGGCTAGACTGAAAATATTTTTGTCAATTTTATCCCTACTCAAACTTAATTCCCTGTTAGGTTCATGACATAGATTATTCTGACTTTCATTAATTGAATCATAGGCATCTGTACTATCTATTCTTGTCTGATTTGCTCTAAAAAAGGAACATTAAGTGGAATGGGTTCAGATTGTACTAGATTATTAAAGTGATTTTCAATGGTCTCAATAATTCTTTCGCTTACATATTTTTTACCTAAGGTATTTAGGTGTAGGCCATGAGTTGTATGAAACCTTTTACCTATTTTGCTGATATCAATGAATTTACAGTTTTTAAACAGTTTACACAGCTTCATAATCTCCAAGTTAGTCTTCTTTATTTCTCCATTCACGCATGACCACTCTGCCAAGTCGTGACGATGGGGAATGGAAAAAACAACTACATTCGTCCCACATAGTTCAGTAAGCCTTTTCCAAAGCGTCATTCTTAATTGTTTAGATTCATTACTACTCACATCATTAGATCCAGCTTGAATGACTACGAAATCTTTTGGTCCCAGATCTTCATATTTCTCTGGAACAACATCTTGTAACTTGGCACCTGGTTTTACAAAGGATGTGATATTAATATGGTCACAGATCTTCATGAGTTCATTGAACACTTTTCTACCTTGGCTGTCAGCATAATGAAGAACTGTAGTTTTCTTAGGCATGCTAGATTGCTTCTTACGATTCCTAAAAGGTAGATCTACTGCAGGGCTTTCAGGTTTAAGGTTAGGCTCATTATCAAAATCTCGTTCCTGGCGTTGTTCATTATCATTGTTTGGTCTAATTTTAGGAGTACTAGACCTTGATAGAGATGACTCATACCTGCTTTGATCCAGATATGAAGTTCTTGTTTGTTTTCTTTTTCCTCTTGACTGGGTATTACAGTTTGGCGCCTCATCCTCAAAGTCCGTTGAAGAAACCATTTCCAGGCATGCAAAACGGTTTTGCGTCGCTAATGGAGGAAAATCTTTCATATCCAACGCATTCAATGAGAAAGAGCTGTTTTTTCCGGGCTGCGAGGGTCTGAAACCCAGTTTGTGTTTCAAATTCACTATTTCAGAGACTTTGTAATTTAGTTTGGTAATTTCCTCTTCCTTTTGTAGGCATATCTCGGCAAGATTAGCATTTTGTTTCCTCTCAGCTTCATAACTCTGTTGTAATTCTTGAAAGTCAGCTTGAAGTGTCACTATAACCTCATTCAAGTTTTTTATTTCGTCTTTTAATATAGTATTTGATCTTATTAGGGAGCATTTATCACATGCCCACTCTTCATCAGAACCTGAGAGTCTAAGTTATATCGAAATATAAACCTTAATATTTTTATATGAAATTCTTTGATACTTGTTTTACAAATTTACTGGAATATTTATTTATACCTTTTACACTTTTTGTTTAAAAACATATTTTTTCCAGAAAAGTGAAGAAACTGCCCTGGGATTATACTAAATATTTTTATAGACCAAGTCATATACAGAAAAATTATTCCACATTTTATTGCACACATTGTAAAGGATAGCTATATCTCTATTTTGTGGAAGAAGACAGATCTTGAATGTGGCAAAGTAACATACAAATTCAAGCTTAGAAAACGAGTTGGAAGCCCATGAGGTTTAAAAATGGAGTCAGCAGCACTGTTCCCTGCGTTCAAACGGCATAAAATGTTTCACAGATAGGCCATACTTTTGGATATGCTTAATTTTTTACTCTGAACCCCAAAAATTTAATTTTTTTTTACCAAAATGCCTAAATAAACACTTTTGCCATCCCTAGTCCCACCTTATTCTTTAGAACGCACAGTTAGACCAGTCGTTCTCGTTGCTAAGGGGAGATGTATGCGGTTGGAGTAAGAAAATCAGTTTTTTGTTTATTAGCTTATAAATTAGTTTGACATCATAAGAATATAATCCTAAAGTTTCAGATTTAAATTCTATCTAGAACTGTGTTAAAAATGTGTTTGTTTAAAGGATTGCACTGGGTTACGCCCACTTTCTGTCGGAGAGCATTTCCAAGTTTCTAGTTTTTTTCTATTTGGGCAGGCAGATCTTCCAGAAAGCTTTGATACCTCTTCAAGAAGGCTGTGGAAAGATGGCGATATGCGTGTTCTGTTTGTAAACATTTGTGCTACAAGGTTATTACAGTTTTTGCTTGGAATTTAAGTTTTTCTAGTGGGAATTTCAGTTTGTGCTTCTTGTATAATTGTCAAAATGCCAAGACATCGTCTAAAAGCTTACAAAAGAGTTACTAAAATCCGTGTAGAACGTCTTAAGAAGAAAATTTCTGATGATACAAGTGGCAGTAATTAAACAAAAAACTTGAAACAAAGTGCTTCAAAACAAAAAGTTGGCTGGGGAATTTCAGGTGATGTAGATGCAGAAACTCAAGAAGTTAGTGGCTTCAGAATAATATATATTAAGATTTTGAATGAAATTGTCAATTCCTCTTGTATATGTGTAGATGCAAATCTTTGAATCTTTATGATAAACCAAGTGAAGAAAAAGTTGGTATTGTGACAAAGATGCATCTCTATTGTGAGAACTGTGAAAGTGACAAAATATTCACAACATCTACAATTATAAACAATATTTATGAAATATCTAATATTTATGAAGCTAATATTAGGTTATGTTATGCTATGAGGTGTGTGGGAATTTGAAGGGAAGGGACCAATTTATTTTGTGGACTAATGAGCATGCCCTCACCTTCAAGCAGGTACACAAGTTTGAACAATCATCTTATGAATGCATAAATAGTATGGTAAATGCAGCTAGTGAAGCCATAAATATGAACACTGAAATAAATGAAGAATCAGACAAATCTCTTTATACTGATATAGTGATAATACTTGGATGAAGAGGGGTCATACATCTTTATATGGTGTTTCATCAGTTACATAATGAACCCAATTTTCTTTTTTAGTTTTCCGAAACTTACATTTTAATTAGGTAAGGTACATGTTTCTCCAAAAGTATTTAAGGTATTGCACTGAAACTTTGCACAGTTGTTCTTGATACAATAATACAGTTTTCTGTGGAACAGAATTTTAATAAATCTTATAGAAGGTAAGATACTGAAAAATATATGTGATAAAAATTATCTAAAAAATTTTCAAATTAATAAAATATTTTTAGAAACAAAACTAAGAACCCTAAAGAAATTCTGTTCCACAACTTTTCTCATTTATCTGAATGTAGTGTCTGAAAAAAATCTTAAAAGGATTGCTTCAGTAGTTTTCAATAAACATGTACCTTTGTGTGATAGTGTATTTTAAAACTTGTAATCAGCATAAATTAAGTAAAAATCAATTAAATGTTTCCAAACTTCATGGACATATTCTTTAAACACATTTCTAACTGGATGCAAAATTTGGTAAAAATATCTCAAACAGAAGTAAAGTTATGTTAAAATTTGTACGAGGCTATCATTCTAAAAGTAGTGTATTTGGCCCTGGTCGTATCCATTATTCATTATGGTATTACTGGATGGGGAAGCAAGTCTAAAACTGTTTTTACTCCATTAACTTTATTACAAAAACATATAACCAAAAAATGTTTAAAAATTCGGCTGGACTACCCAACTGAAATGATCTATTCCGCCTATTGTAATCGGAATGAAAAATTTCGAGTATCTAAGACAAATAGTTTAGAAAAACACTCTCAGTACTTCAGTCAACCCTTAAATTGCGCAGATCGTGTGGCAAGTGTTCAATTGCATACAAATTTTATACAAGTGTTATGGAAATCGGAAACATCAGACCAGTTATAAATTAAATTGCGTGAGGGCCCCTCTTAATATTTATGCAATGTACTTCTTTAAATTCTGCAAGGTAGTTAGGTTAGCAACTTATAATCTGCGTAATCACGTCAATTGAATTTAAAAGTTAAATGTAAATTATAGTACAGTATAAAAAGTTTTTAAATGAGTACTTAAAAGCTACATGTTTGCACACAGCAAAATATTACTCGCATTAAATTAACATTTAAATAGTAATGAAACAGTTTAGTAAACAGAATGTTTAAAAAATGAATGTTTGAAGGATACAGGAGTTTTCATACATTCTGATGGAGGGCTGCACATAAAATACAGCGTTATTATAGATTTAATGAAAGTTTTTATACAAACATCGGAATGGCAGGTATTTCATTTTTAAAGTACCATACACAATATCTGGCATCTGGTGTAGGAAATCTAACTGATATACGCGGCTTTCAGAGTACAGTATGCGGCGGCTACAAACAAACAAAAAAGTGCGCTGAAATCAATGTTTTCCACTTTAGTGTAAAATGTTTCGCGTAATGAAGTTAGTTTCTCGTGCACTGGGTCATTATCAACACCACTTTGTTTTGCCAGGCAGTTCCTGAGCCACCCGCCCTAACGTAATAATTTCCATTTTAATGAAATTTCTCCACCACGGATAGAATATTTGATAAATGTCCCTTTCACATATTCATCATATTAATGCATAGATGCAGGAAGGAGATGCAGTGTATAGCTTCAATAATATACTTCGAATACTGGTTTGCAGTTTCTGATGACCGGATGTTCTAATGCACCAATTAGAAACATTTCACGCGTAAAATTAATTGTAAATTAATTTTAAAATTAGCTCTTTGAAGTACATGTCTCACTATATTGATTTTATCGTCCTATTTTTATATTCTTAATCAAGTAGCACATTTTCATATGGGTTAATTCGATTCCTTAAATAAGGAAGTTCTGCTATGTTTCTCATCTTGAAAATTCCATTATAAGATTTATTTTTACTTAAAATTTTTGTGACAACCGAAGAACGGACTTAAGACGCTAAGAAAACAAGATATCTTGTTAGTACATCGTTTTAAATGTGACTTTAGTTAAATGTTTCTAATTATAAGTTACTTTTGACAAGCTACTTTTATCATAATGTATCATTTTTAGTAAAATCGTATTAAGCAAAATATTTTCGTTTGTTAGTTGACGTGACCCTTATTCCCTTTATTTGCATCTCACAAGTGCCCAAATTTAGAATTTACGATAAATCACTCTGAATATAATATGGTATACAATAAATAAATGTAAATTTAAAATACCGGTATAATAATAATACAAGTTATATAGAAACACAACTAATTGCATGTCTTAAGTTATGAATTTCTTCAGCTTATATTTAATTTAACCGAAACAGCAGGAAAAAAGGCGAATTCGCGGATATTATCTAATGAATTATTGTGTTTGTGAAACGGAGCATAATTGGAAATGTTAATGAAAATATTATGCATTCTAGCAATAACATCCAAGGAATTAATATCCTCTACAATGCCGATATTGTAATTTTCACTTTTTCCGTAATTACTGAGAAGTTAAAGTGAATAAGACAGCTGCAAATGGAGCCGTTGATTAATATAATACGGGTCGTACCCTTTTGCGTCCCGAAGCGAGTGGTCGCTTCATCAAAACAACCCTCGTGCGTCCGGTGCAATTTGACGTAAACAACCCTCGTGCCTCCGGTGCAATTTGACGTAAGCAACCCTCGTGCGTCCCTACCTACAGACAAACGCGTAGAAGACTTCACCGACTATGTGTTGGAAATCTACATTAAACCAGAGGCAACGTATCCTCCATCTTTATGGGCCTACTTCCATTAGAACCAACAACAGCCGTGAATCATTCCATTCACAATTGAATAGAATGTTTTATTACGCGCACCCACACCTATTCCAGTTAATCGAAGCCTTGGAGAATATACAAGCAGAAACATATATTCACTCACGCTGAACAACCGTTGTCAATGCCAAGAAAAATGAAAAAGAGGCCTTGTTGGTAGAAAAATGGTTGAATATAGAACTGAAGCACTCAGCAGACTGGAATATGTGCGAACAGTATCATTTAAGTTCCTACCAACCACAAGAAAGTAAACTAGTAGCCAAAGGACTAAGAGTAACTTCATTCTCCGCTTCAATTTTACTTAATATTGACAGTAATGCAAGGATTAACATTTTGGGGGGTGTAACAGTTCGCTTCCTCGCGGTGCACCCTGGTAATGATAAACGAACTGCATAAGACCAGTTATTAATTTTACCTGTATTTCATGGGACGCATTTTGGTCATTGCTCCAGAGAGAGCCAGGACGCAAACGGGTCATTGGATCTGAGGATTTATGGATGCAAAAGTCCTAGTTTAGTGGTTTTGGGACGCAAAAGTCCAGACCCCTGTCATTTGGTAGCCAATGTATATTTTTGTAATGGAGTAGGAATAGGAATTTTAATATAAGCCCTCGTATTTTGTTAGGTAATAGAAAACAGAGAGATAGAGATATAGAAAGAGAGAAAAAGAAAGAACGCGAGAAGGGGCTAAAAGGGAGAGAGGAAGAGAGTGAAAGAGAGGTAATCGAAGCTGGACGCAACGATTCAGTCCTTTCATAATGATATCTATTTTACTCTAAATGATAATTTATTATGAATGATCTTTCACAATATGATAGTGAAAGATAAGCTCTACTTGTCAATCTGAGTCCATTTTCATGAAGCATTAAAGCAGTTGAATATTCTTATATCAGTGGTCCTATTGAATAATATCGGTTCCATTATGTATTGTTGGATGTATTGGTTTTGTTCTTTAAATCACTCTGAATGCGAATTTATTTAATGGAATAGTTCTCTTCCTTTCTCACTCTCACTCTCTCTCTCTCTCTTTCTCTCTCTTTACATGTACATATCAACCACATTTTGTGAATAACAGGAAACGTATACACAGTGATTGCACTATATACTCGGTACAACTTAGAAACATAAGCTGATTCTTGGAGGTTTAGACAGAAGATCTAATATTGACATGAGTTCAACACTGCTTAGTTATTCTAATATAGTACGGTCAAAATATTTGTTTATTCCAAAACAGTTCTAACCCATAGGTTTCAGAATAATAAAAAGTGTTTGAAATACTTTACTGCATGATAATTGCTTAAATATAACTCACTAGAATCCACACATTTTGTAATATGTAGTCTAATAGATGGTAATAAAGAAATCTTTGAAAAAGTTAGACATAATATTGACTATCTCGCCGATCAGCCGTTAGTAAGTGGCAGATAACAAGGCCTGCAGGGAGCAAAGCATTTTTTAGACGTTTTAACCTGGAAGAAACGCACATTAAAATACACGGAATGAGCTCAATGTTAATATTAAAATTAACAGGTTGTTTATTAAAATACAATGGGTGCACTCAGCCTCGTGACTCAAATTGAAGAGCTACTTGATAGAGAAGTAGCGGCTCCGGTCATGGAAACCACCATTATGGCAGGATTGGGGGTCATGTGGTCAGCATGCCCACATGACCCCCAATCCTGTCATCTGCCTATGGTAGATGACGCAGCGGTCGGGTGGTAGGCCTTGTCCCTTCAGGGATGAAGCGCCACGGATTTTAGAATTTTATTAAAATATATGTTCAGCACCGTTGAGCTCGATCAATGAAATAAAATGAATAAGATACTATTTGCTCAACTATGATATATTTGTGATCTGTCGCCTAGGCCTTTCGATATCTCTACACCATCTTCAGGGCATCTTTTGCTGGATTGGAGCTCCAATAATTAAAATAAAATCTGCATTTCGTCGCCTTTAAAACTTTTATCTTATTTTATAAAGGTGACGAAATGCAGTTTTTATTTTAATTTTTGGAGCTTCAAGCCAGCAAAAGATGCCCTAAAGAAGTTGTAGAGACACCGAAAGGCCTAGGCGACAGATCACAAATATATCTAAGTTGAGCAAATGGTATCTTATTTATTTTATTTCAGGTTGTTTATTGTTTAGTCTGAATTGCTACTTTCAAGGCTTCAATATTCTTCCGTGAACGATATTAACCGATGGTAAGAATAACAAGTGTTATAATGAAATTCTGTACTTAAAAGATTGTCATTAAGATATGTTATGTCGCATGTAATAAGTGCATTATAGTATGGTCGAACAAAAATAGAGAAAATCTAATTTGTGATAATTAATCCTTTTTTCATCAGTAATAGATATCAATTTGTAGATAACCCAGTTGGATGGGTATAGCTGAATGTGATCTAGTATATATCGCTCAGTCATTCGGACAACACGCCTGTGCACTTTATGAAGTGGTGGCCGTACGTAACGCTGGCATATTTCCCAGCCAATAGAATGCAGCACTGCCGTGAAGGAGCTCCATGGGCATTATGAAGGACTCGCATTATACCAATTAGTAACTCCACTCAACAAGTGCCGGCCGACCACACGTTCTGGCCCTTCAGTATATTGGAGTCATATTCCCCACACATGTCTGCTTCTCACTAACTTATCCATATAAAATACCTATAAAGTGGAGTACGCTATAACAGGTGCCTCCTCAAGACATAGACGGCATTTATTATGCTATAGCGTTCGAGAGAAAAAAGCTTGTCTAAAGCCGATGTCCCAAGATCCCATTTTTGGTCCAAATTTCTGGAAACCATGAAATTGGATCATGTGACATGGACAACCGCCATTGCACACGACTTCATTCTACATTTTCCACCCAATTGTATTGCTTGCAACGGAGTAGAAGCGTTTCTAATTTTCTGTCCAAAAATATAAAATCAACCAATGAGCATCATTCTCTGTTCACCTGACCCGCATGACGTAGAAACATGGCTGCTTCTTCGGTACAGCTGATTCTCTACCCTGCCAGCGCTAGATCAGCGAACATTAGCCAAAAAGCAAAATGAAATATCAGAGTCAAGAAGATTACCAGACGCCACGGCAGACTTTCAATCTACAACAATATTAACTCTAACCATTATTGCAACCGGTATAAACGTTGAGGAGCTGTAGAAACAAATGATGATGATTCGGTAGAAAATATTACCATCCTATGCATATCGACCGTCATGTTGATTGTAGTAGTTATCGATTTTCGTTTCGGGTTATAAGCTGCCACTATATTGGACCAAAATGCACTCTCGTGTGCACAGACAGAAATAATTACATAGAAATGCTGTTTGATACAACTGAACCAAAAGATTGGATCGTGAGACATTGGTTTAATAATGATTTTGTGTGTACATATGCAAGGTTAATTAAACCGAAGAAATTGAAGGAATTAGGGAAGGGTCATGGACAAATTTGAAACAGGGAATTTATTGTCCTCGAAGCAATTTTTTTGTTCTAGGAATGTAGGTAATTTATAGTCCCTGAAGCATATTATCATCTTTTGTTCTAGTAATTTATAACCCTGTAAGAGTGCAAGGGGTATAATGTACAGATTAAAGGGGCAGTATATAACATAAAAACTATTTTTCATTTTATTACATGTCTGGTTAATAAGTTAAATAGTTTAAAAGTTTCGCAGAATTATAACAGCGCACTACCAGGTAACTGTTCCGGGTGACAATTTGGTCCATATAATATTTCCATTTCATTTGCATGAAATCTGCCAAATTTTTCCTCTACTGATGTGAAATCCAGAACAGTAGGCGTACTTGTTTCTACCAAAGCAATACGCTATTATTTACGCTGTTACGCTAGAGCTGCCAACGGGTGAACCCGCAGCAACCAGATACCTTCCAGCGTAGAATGGAATCAAAGGTCGAATTATGTGAATTTGGAAAGTTGTTTTGTTGGACGAGGGTATTGAAAGAAAGATACTGTTAATCCGAACTGAACGGTATAATGGATATTAAGAAAAGTCTTAACTCATATCAAAGCATTTAAATTGAAATGTTTGAAGATGAAAATTCTTAATCACAATATTAAAAGATACCTTCCATTATACTCACTACCTCAGTGGTTACCAAGCTGGGCTTTGAGCGAAAGTGTCCCCGAGTTATATCCCCGTGGCAATACGTTTTTTGCTTTCATATTATTTTACAACATAAATAGGTTAGGTATATAATTTTTAAATAATTTGATAATTTCACTGACTTCTATTTTTATGAAATATTGAACTATACGGTATAATACAATGTAATGCAATGCATAATTTCAAAACATATTTATGATCATTATCAGTAGACAAAACATTAACTCTTCCAATTTAAAGATTGCCCTGAGAGGCGAAACCTATTAGAAATCACTTTCATTCTATCTTGAAATAACCTTAAAAAAAACTTGGAATTAAATATAATTATAATAAAATATCTTTGCTCTGAAGTCTTCAGATTATGGCATTTTAAAAATTGTGCCTATTGTTCCATTAGGTTTTTTATCTGTTAATACAGTCTAGAGTTAACTGTCTTTTTATCCCTTCCCATTAGGCCAGCTTAGGACCACGTGAAACAGTTGTCTACTTCTTGTCTTCCCAAAACTTCTTCATACTTTCGCGATGTTGGTGTTTCCGTTCTCCCGTCCATTTAAACTCTCATTTATTATTATTATTATTATTATTATCAACAACATTGGTATCTGGCTAGAGCATCTCCACTTGACTTAATTTACTTATCACGTGAATGTATGAAATTACCTTATTAATAATGTCGGCCTGGGCTACGCAGTTGGTATAGTGCTGGCTGTCTGTGGCCAAGGTCGCGAGCTCGATCCCGGTCCAGGTCCAGGTCAATGGCATGTATGTGAGCATAAATGTGACAGATTTACAGGCATGTAAATTACTTCCTCTGGGACAAAATTCCGATACACTGGCGACGATACAGGTCTAAGTAGCAGTACATTTCGTCGTTAAATAAGCATGAATATTTTATTTCCTTAAATAGACTAGGAAATGTTTTACTTCTTCGATAAACTTTGATAATGCTTCAATTTCTCCCTCCCTCCCTGCATCTCCTTCTCTCTCCCTCTCTCATACACTCTCACTCTCTCATATTCTCTCTCTCCCCTCTCTCTGTCACTACAGTACAATAATAAAATGGTTCGTATTCTTCATTGCACGGTCTAAACACGACCAAAATGTTATAATTAATTAAATATTATAATTAAGAGTATAATGTTGTCAATTTCGACATGACGCCATCTTTTCACACCTTGTCATGGATGCGCCTCAAACAACGAAGAATGATCCATTCTCTTATCTTTCTTTATAACATATTATTATCTTCCTCTCCTTCTTACTTACACTCTCGTTTTAATCTCCTTTCGACCTCACGAACGCATAACCAAAATCTACAGCTTATTCCCCGACATACAACATCATTCTATTCTTCATCTTTTAGTGTATCAATTCCTCGTTTTTGGAATTCGTTGCCTTGTCATATCAGAGACTGTCGAAATGTACCACAATTTAGAAATTAGTTGAATATCCATTTTATTAGTCATTAATTTTATTTTAGTTTAGTTTATCAAACTTGTAAATAAATCCTTGTAATTTTACTGTCTGTAGCATGCTTAGTTTTAATTTATAATTTATCAATTCTTGTATTGTTTGTAGTATGTATTTTTTACGATATGTATAGTTTTACTGGTGCAGTGGAAGAAAAGGCCTTATGGCCTTAACTGCGCCAGTATAAATAAATAATAATAATAATAATAATAATAATAATAATGATGATACATCCGTCTCGTCATATATTACTATGTGCCACAGTATTCATTTAATTTTCATTACACAGGACGGCACGAAGCAGTATCTGCGGGCCTCGGTAAGAGATGGCGTTACTGTTTTGTTCTAAATTACTTTTGCACGAGTGTCTATATTATATTAGAGTAGTATTTGCATCGACGAATGTAGTGTACGGTACATATCTCTATTAACTTTTTTTTAAAATTTTGTTATGACGTTTAGAACTATGATAGCTTCTCGTAATGTAATTTGATCATTATGAATATTCTACTATTGAAAACATCCCATTTAGCCCCGTACTCTAATATGTTATTTTCCATCAACATATTGTCAATTCACGCCTTCCTATATTCATATTCAGTATAATTATATTTCCCTCTCTGCAACATAATTCTAATAGGTTAATTTGAAAAATTCCGAACTATGGTAATAGTAATAAACTATTAAACAGATGGAATGACTACGTTCGTACATTCCAGTTAGATATTTAATCAACCGTGATGTTTTGATGTAATTATATTAATATCGACACTGTGGTTTTAACCAAATTAGCAGAGCAGTACTGTATGTAATAAGCCTTTTTGAAGGTGTCATTATGCTTTATCATCCTCGCCATTGTGAAATTATAGATTAATTTCATGATGAAACTACTAAAATCTCTCTGCATACGAACTTTCCATGCATGTTATGTTATCTTATGTTATTTCTATCGACTACTGTAGTTGAGTAAAGAAAAGTGCATAAAATTAATCATGTTTAAGGACAGCCTAAGGCCTCATGGAACAAATAATGTACAAAGATAGTTATTCTTGTTAACAATAAAAGCTCTTCATTTATTCATTCATTCAGTCATGTTATGTAAATTTCCAGTGATAGTTTTGTTTCACATACTACGTTAGAATTAGGGCCTACTAACGCAATGATATTTTTTATAAATTATTGACATTTACTATGCTGACGTGCATTTATCCTGCAAAACAAAATTATTTATTTATTTATTTATTTTTTTTAATCTGTATCTAGTTGCTTGATAGGATTTATGGATAATTTGTACAAAACACACCTCAAAAGCCTATTCAGGGTCGGTGACAGGGGGAACAGCAGGGGCAAATTCCCCGGCTCTTAGGGAGCCAAAAAAAAATATAATACTAAAGAAATAAATAAGGACTTTAAAGATCTCTTTAAATAAGATAATAAAAATCTTCCATGTCGAGAAACCTCGTCAAAATGTGATGATCATAATATGAGGAACATTTCAGAATTAGTGTATTCTATAAGCTCATTGAATCTATTATTGAGGGATCTGAATCAAATATTTCAATTTTCCCGAAAAATTAATTATTTTTTCAATCTCTATGTATGATGATGCAAATTAAAATTAAAGTGAAAAGCAACGTTTGAGTTTGTGCAAAAATTACAAAAAAGACATGGGCTATGAAATTTGCAATGAAACATAGACCTAAATAACATCTTCGTAGAGAAACGTTATTGCAACCTTTACACCTTTCGGAAGCACTGAGGAAGAAAAAGCTACACCATTTCAACCTCAATTTCGGAAAAAGTAATTTCAATTTCGGAAAAAGTAATTTCAAATTCGGAAAAAGTAATTTCAATTTCGGAAAAAGTCATCTCAATTTCGGAAAAAGTAACTTCAATTTCGGAAATACGAGGGCTATTTTTTAAAGCATTCGATGGGGCATAAAATGAAAACCACAGTGAAAATCAAAACTGTTTTATTTGGAACATTTAGGTACACCTTCTAGCTACTTCTCTACATAATCTCGCTCCGATTGAGTCATTTGTCTTAGCGTGGTACCAACTTTACTATACCCTCTTCATAGCCCTCGCATTTCCGAAATTGAAGTTACTTTTTCAGAAATTGAAATTACCTTTTCCGAAATTGAAGTTACTTTTTCCGAAATTGGAATTACTTTTTCCGAAATTGAAATTACTTTTTCCGAAATTGAGGTTGAAAAGGTGTAGATTGTTTATTCCCAAACATGTATATAGGCTTTTATGCTTCATCCATGTATCAAGAAGTTAAGGTGTAATGGAAAGAATTGAAAGTGTCAATCGATCAACCGGCTCTAAGGGTCATCGTTATTGTACTGGTTATTTCTGAGATCAGGATTTCTGGAACGGCGCTGGATAATTTAAAATTATCATTATACTCGTACTTGTCATCCCTAAAAGCAGTTTAACTGAAATTTAAATTTCCGTATTTAATTTTCTATTTAGGACTACGCTGATCTCATACACACATATACATCCATTTTTCTCAGTGAATGTTATTATAAGCGAGGAGTCTTCAAAATATGCACTTCTTTTAAAAATTTGATATTTTATTACTTCTTCTACCAGTACCATAAGTACAATTGGTGGAGGATTTATTGGTTTCGATCTCCAAATTCGAAGTTTTTAACACGTCTTGAGGTCCTTAAATCCAAAAAATATTATTTTCGGAAACATGTCTATGTGTGTGTGTGTGTGTGTGTGTGTGTGTGTGCATGTCTCTCTGTGTGTATCTGTCCAGTATGGAATGGTTAGGTATTTTCTGAGACTGTGACACCGGAGATTGGCGACGATTTTTCCTTATTTTTAAGGGGATTTTACATTTAAAAAATTTCGTTTTTCGCGATTTTCTCGTAAACAGGTCAAACGATTATCTTTAAATTTTGTGCATGGGATGCTTATTCCAAGATATAAAACCTTTATTGAAAAATGTCTTCGAAAAATATTCTGAAGGGTACTTATAAGCCACCCACTGTTTGTAGAAACTCACTTTTGCCTGGTTAACAACAACTGAATACGCGCTCTTTGCAATATGACCTTATTCTATATCAGTATTGCCATGCGTAGAGTAAAGAAAATTACTTGAGTGCATTGATAAGATTTCAGATATAGATATGTTTAAAAAGTTTGGAAATTCTACATCTCGAAGTTTTTACTTTTTTTTTTTTTATGTAATCCAAAAATAAAGTAAAATATAATACGATAAAATAAAGAAGCTGTAAACTAGAATCATATACTTCATTGTTATGATTTTCCTTTTGGGTTTGTAGACATGAGGCCAACATGTCATTTCCTGGCGAGAAGAAACCGAGTAAAAGTTTCTTACTTGATTTAGGGCTAAGGATCTTAAACACGTTCCCGAATAAAACGCTGTGACCTTTCAGTTAATTTGCTGTAATTCTTTTTTCTTTTATCATGAAATCTCTTTAATCTAAGTCAAAGAAAGTCTAGGGTAAATTATCGCGCGTTTCTTGTGCATTAATGTTGCAATGTAATTTATTTTTCTATTCATGTTTGGTAGAGTTTAAAAGAAATATCATAATTAAATGTTTCAAAAAGGTAGTTCAAGTGAATGTTTAATAAAATAGGTGAAATAACCTCTGGCATTGAAATATCATCAAAATATATGTAAAAGATAGGAACTTGGAAGTTTCGGTTTAGTTATTTTTGTTATCCTTAGTTATTTATTTGTTATAAGTTTGCTAAAATCCAGATCCTAAGTAAAACATTGTATAGGAGTGGAATGTCCGATTAGCTAATGGTAGGATTTTAAGCAACTACGAGTTAAACAGGCGACTCGAAAACTTATTATTATTTTTTTTAAATAAATCTAACTCAAAAAGTGTAATGGAGACGGAATTAACTGTGATTTCTTACGCTCTATTTGTTATGTTTGAAGATGTTGCAAGTCCCGCACCACTAAATGTACTCAATTGATTGAAGCCTGCGCAGTGCAGGGTAAAGTCAATACACAGTCTGCTTGTAAACCACTAATAGATTCCGCTTTGCCAATTGATTGCCCCGCATTAAACCGATCACAGTCCTTCTTTCAATAAAAGCGGAAATGTATGAAGACATCAAGCTTCATCACGTTGCATTTAAACGGTCGTAGCTAGTAAAAGGATTTGTTTTGGACATTCGAAGGTAAAAGAAACACTTATAACGGCAGATGACATCAATTAAAAGGAGAAAATCATGCCACTGAGTGGTATAAAATTATAACAAACCAGTGTTACCAACTTTTTTCTTTCACGTAGAAAATAGTCTTTTAGCTTAAAAGATTTGCATATGTTTATTCAACAGACATAATTTGATAACAGTTGTTAACTACGTATTTTTAAATGTGATTGCAAAAATCGAGTATATGGCGGGTGAAATGCATTGTCTTTAAGTTGGCAGCCGTGTATCAGAAAATGAATGACAGCTATCAGCGCTCTTCAATATAGCTGACTCCACACTACGTGCAATTTATTACAATAAATTTAACAATCTTTTTTTTTTCACAAATTTTAACGGGTGTTTAACAAATAGTGCATAATAAAATAATTTCATTTTGCTCTCTTAGGATTTCAACACTCGCCCTCACGGGCTCCTTTTGCAAACTTACCTGCTTGCAAAATTCAGGTTTCTATCAGTTGAATCATAATTATTAACTAAAGACTGCCGGTACTTCGTTTAGTTGTTATAATCATAAGTACACTTTTGACCCCACTACTGCAATAGAATAAACAATTTACTTATGCAAAAACGATAAATGGAACAAGCTGTTTACAAAACGTATATAATCTCACCGGTTTTTAGCAAGAATAATTCAACAGTTTTCGTGTATGAGATGTGGCGTTAACATAAAAAGGTAAAAACGTGCTGGAATCGCAAGAAAACTTACAGAACCATATAATGATTTACTGAATATTTTGAAAAGGGAAATATGACCTGAAAGCATTTGAAAATTAAGTTGTGTCTAAAATTCAATATTGACATACGTTTATATAGCTGAATAAAATTGTCTTCAGTCTTTGAAAAAATGATGTAGCCTACAATTTTGTACAATTCTATTTATACTTATACAAACGTCAGAGTGGGTGGCCAAACGTCAGAGTGGGTGGCACAAGTGAGTATTATGCTGTCTTTCTTGCTCCAGGTCCCAATCAAGGCCGATGGCATTTATGTGTGCATAAATCTGACAGGCCCTTGCATGTAGATTTACAGGGCATGTAAAAGAACTGCAGCAGGTAAAAATTCCGGCACACCGGTGACGGTCACAGACCAAAGTTGCAATACATTCCCGTCCTTAAATAACAATAAAACCAATAAGTTACTCTTCCAAAAATATTTACTTATAAATATTTACTAACTTAAACTAATAAAAAACATTTTAATAATAACAAAATTACAACAAGAAGTATTATAGTAAAATAGAAGTCACATAAAAATATAGAAATTAATATCCCCTATAGTACCGGTAACACTCACATTCGAAGGGGTACATAATAATTACTGTAATACTTTTTAGAGCAGAGTTTCTCAGAGATAAATTAAAATATTTCAATAAACTATAAATCCACTTTAAAAATTAATTATCTAAGTATTATAAAGCAAGTTATCATATCCTTCTATTAATCAAGTTCAAGAATAAAGAAAAATTCATGTGTTTAGATTTTTGTAATAAGCTTAGAGGTGTCGTTACAAAAGTAAGCAATTATATCTTCATTGCATTTTCATTATGCATTCTACATGCATTAAAAATTTGATCCATTATATGGATTCGCTCCTTCATAGGGACTCTTGTAAATCCCGTGATACTTTTTTATGTGCGATATCATAAAACCGATATTTCATTTCTCATAAATATTATATAGATATTTAAATGAAGTAGTTCTTCTTTACATGCTTCGGCTGTTGTAATACATTTATGAGGTGACGAAAGTGGCTGTGCCAATCACTTTTGACTGCCACTCTATAGGAACCGTGCAGAGCAGACAGCGATTCTCACGTTGTCAGCGATTTGAAAAGAGCGCTGGTGGTCCTTATCACATTGTTGAGTGAAGGGAAGAGAGAGACATCAGAATGTATATAACGGAGATTAAATATGTCTTTACTTTTATTCCAAAGGATTTGAGTAAAATCCGTACTAAAATCCCTTTCAGTTCGAAACATCTTCATAAAAAATGAAATTTATATTGAACACATATTGTTGCATATTCATATGTCCCATATATAGAATTTTAAGGAGATATTATAAGAAAATCACATTAAAAAACTCAAACTATTATGTTCTTGATTTCCGACCAAAACAATTGTCAGAAAGGTATATTGTTGCCAGGGACCTTGCAATTAGATTTTGATTACGTCAGGCCTCTAATGAGAACTCCCTAACCTGAGCGATTTTCAATTTCTTCTCATCCTCAAAGCTCACACCGATAAATTTCTTGTAAGGAGGTAATTAATATTGCATAACACCAGTGCATGAAATGAACAACTTTACCTCTCTCAGAACGGAGGCGTGCTAGAGATTTTCCAAAAACCAAGCATTCTTTCATTTGAATCCTAGAACTCTTGAACGCACCGAAGAGTATCAGTACGATATCCAATTAGCGTTTTGATCAGTCTGAGATTTCATTTTGAAAAATATTACTTATTTACTTTACTTTACATTCATTAAAATATTCATCAAATTCTTTATAAAATTCTTTATGAATTTCATTGTTTCTAAACTCTTTTAACAAAGTGAATAAACCCAGTGGATCTGTGTAAATGCTGGAACAAGTTGCCCGCCCAAGGTAGAAACTATATAAAAAAGAAATGTTCAAAAGAAGTGTACAACTGGCTGAAAAAGAATCCCTTTTATTGTATTGAGGAGTTTCTAAAGCTTAGTTCACAGGAGATTGTATTTTAACTTATTTTCATCTTTTAATGTATTTAAGACAATGTAGTTTATACAGATTTTTTGACACTGTTAATGCCAATATCTGTGCCTAACGACAAAGAAATATTATTATTATTATTATTATTATTATTATTATTATTTGGGAGAATTTTCGTTAGATGTCGATTCAGTATTAGAAACTCTATCTGTTTTTGGCAGTGAAGGGAAGTCAGTATTGTTCAAAACAAATTTCCGTCTGTCTTTTCTTTGTGAAGGGACATTTCGGCCATTTGAATAAGCTAAGAACTTTTCAAATTTCTTATGGTTATTTCTTATAATTATGATTTCTTATAATTGATCTCAAAGTACAAGTTTATCTTGGTTTATAAGTTTTATGAGCACATAGAATTCTTTCACAAGAAAATATCCCTTATTAAATTAACCTGCTAGTACAGGCCTATACTTCAGACTAAGTATGCGAAGCTAAATAGCATGGTCAGTTTCCGTCGAATTCCCTGTAAGTGTCAGTTTATTTCAGTTCATAAATCCCCGAGCGGAAGATGACATTAAGTGCATTAATATCCATTTACATGAACAAGCCATGAGTTATTCTGTTTATCCACCCAATTATCTGTGTTTATATCCTTCCTTGCTGTTCTAATACACATGAATATCACAACAAATCAGAACACAACATAACCAGTATAGCGCATTACACAGTCCAGTCGCATGGACGTGCTGATGGGATTTCATGGCTGACATTTTCATAATGTACACCATCATTCGATTTATGCCTTATGTTGTTCACAATATGATCATCCCTAACTGTGTTCCTTTGTAACTATGTGGAACCCTAGGGACAAGTAGCCGTCGAATTTTCCAGATACATACTCGTATTGCATGCATATATTATCCACAATGAAAAAGATGGTAATGCTACAAATGAACAGAGAATTCTGCGATTGCGGGCGGTTAAATGAACCAAACTTTTTTTTTCCCACTATAGCCTACATAGGCTAATTGCTCTGGCTTGGCAGTATGTCTACCCTGAGAACGCGCTGGGGTGGTTATGCAATGACAAGAAAAGCAGGAAAGCAAAGTGAAGCTCAGATCTTAGGGCGTAGCGTTTTAAACTATCATATTTTTCTAATACGTAGAGTTGGCCCTTCAGAAAACATAAGCTAGTAAGCTAAGGTATGTGGTTCATAAGCCTAGAGAAAAAACAAGTTGGACGTTATGTTAAATGTATTAAGTAATAACTAATATCAAAATTTAATTACGTAGGCTTGCAAGGTCATAGTCTTCCGAACTACTGGGAGATAGTAATAGGTTTTCGTCATAGGCGAGAGTGAAATGTCTGGTTCCGAAAACCTAAGACCAGCTCGGAAAATCATGTTAACTTGCAACTTCAAACATTTGCATTTTATCAATACCTACTAATAAATTTAAAACATATATACACATCATATATGTATATTTGTATATTTACCCATATATTACCTTTTATCTCATAACTAGCCGAAAAGGCCCGGCGTCGCCCGGGCTTTGTGTTTTGTAATTTGAAATTAACTTATGGAGGACTTTCGATTTTGAAACTCTAGGTGCTTATATAATATGTATGTAAAACTTGAAATGAAGAAAAAGATTTATCACACTCAAACTATTCCATCAGAAAACGCTAGATATAGCTTTTTATGGCTCATAGAGGATGTCGAATGCAGCATTCCGTTGCTTCTACACATCATGCCTGGGAGGGGTTGAAATAAGAAGAAACATTAATTACATAAGATTATATTGACTTACGGAAAATTTTATTTCTCATTCTCATGTTACCATACAACCGTTTCGGTTCTGAAATAAAAGAGAAATGCAGTATCACTTTCATACTTTCCTCCCCTAAAACCCGGGACATAAAACACTGCGAGCATGGGACTCATAATGTTCCATCTCATGCTTAGGGCCTATGATAAACATCCTTATTTCTCAACTAATACAAAGCATACAGCTATGGATAACCTATAGCATCAGAATTCGTTAAAGTCCAATAAATTATTATGTAGTGTCCAGAGCCCCATGTGAACTGTGTAAACAATACACTGTTGTCTTGACAACTGAATGGGATTTCATTTTTTTTTGCATAATATTCTCAGAAATTATATAATTTTCAAGGGAAGGACTGATTTGTTTCAATTTTAATGTAGACAGCTATATTTCCCGGGCTTAACTGGGTATGTGTGCAAAATGTCGTGTAAATTGGTAAAGAAATGTAGATTTGTATAAGGAACAAACATACATACACACATTCGATTTTATATATTAGAAGATACGCTACTGATACCATTATATGGGAAACAATTGATTTGGATAGCATTAGGGCAGGCATTCTCAACTTTTATAGACTTCTTTTAATCTCATGGGGGTGGAAATATTTGGATTCCATACCTGTTCAATTTCTCGTGTTTTCGTACTAACTTGTATAATTTCTCGGAACCCTAGTATACTGTTCGTCGCTGCTTGTATAGGCCTATGGACATTCAGTTAGTTCAATATGACCAGATTTACTAGTGACATTGTCATGATCCGTCTAGTCTCTTCGATCTCTGGTTCCCCTTAAGGGGATATTCAGAACAGATTTTTCCTGAGTTGAATCAGTCCGTTCCCTCCTACCACTCAGATCTAACGTATACCTAAAGTCAAGACGAACGAGTCAAAAATACCATTTGTTAATCCATTGTCTAAACTCGGACTTCTCAACAGGATAGACACTAGTGTAATTCGCACCGGTATCTCTCGAGTTGATAATACTACAATTACAATTGAATGGTCATTTGGAAGAAAGAAATAACTACCAATTTGAAAACTGAATTTCTTCTGATTTCGACATCTTGAAGGAAGACACAACTGTAGAATGAATAAAAGAAATAAAAACAACCCTAGGCTTCAAAAATGGTGTGAAATTCGGGAAAGTTTGAAGAAGGAAACAAATTCAAATCAATTTGTTTGATACTGCACTACCATGTCATGCCACTGTTCAGAATCAGATGGAAAAAAAATCTAGATTTCCTTATTTAACTGGCAACCACTAATAACGCAGCTGGTGACGATAGAAGATAAATGACTCACACCTCAATTTTTTTTTTAGTCTGTATTATTGTGAATAACATCCGTTTGAAAGATTTCATTGCCTCTTTTCTTAATTTTTCCAGTCACTAAATCACCAAGTCTCCATCAGTTGGAAGACTAAAACAAATCCATAGACCTTTTAAGTTTCATGAGTCAAAATAAAATACTTAGAAACGGTTTGAACACTGGGATACATTAAGAATACATTCTGAATGTTCTCTGAAAATTTTCTACATTTTCAGTAAAAAGGACACATGTTATACAGTTTTGTTTAATCCCCCCTCAAAAACATATTTTATTTATTTATTTATTCCAACTGTCAATTCAATTATATTAACGGATTAGACTCAGTGGCAATGTACGAAATACAAGAGCAGAACACGGTGGTGAAAATTACAAACTACACGAACTTCAGTCCAACACTATGCAACAAGCCTATAATGGCATTCATTAATATACGAGTATGTTTATAAAACGAGCAAAAGTAATATATTTTTCTTACGAGTATCTTCATTATTGGCACCATTATAGGCAAGTTGCCTGCGACAGTTTTCGTGTCATCATAATAAAATGTTAGTCTTAATATTTTAGAGTCATAAAAAGAAGAATAAAATCGACTGACCGCGGCAATCAGTTGTTAGTAAATTCTCGTATTTTTTGTCTTCTGCAGTAGATGGCAGCTGATGGCGTACGGTCAAGTCGAAGGTTATTCTTGGCCGTTTTCTTGAAACGTCAGGATTTATACAAGATGAAATGAACTCAATTTAGTATAATAATACAATTAACACCAACACAATTGATTTTATTTTAAATGCAAGCAGTTTATTATTCAGTTCCATTTGCTGCTCTCAAGGTTTCAAGATCGTTCCGTGATTGATAATAACAACGAAATGAATATCATTATGATACCGTTATGTCACATAGTATGGCCGAACAAATATTTTTCGTTACCCGTGCTAGTTTTTTTTATGCGAACATTCTTTAAAATTTCGAAAAGGAGAATTCTAACTATCAATCTTTGTTTTATGAATGTACATGTAAATGCCAATTTGTAGCAAGACTATTAAATCTGTATTAAACAACTGTTGAGATAGATTGTATCACGTGGTACCAGTCCCTCGAATAAAACTATTAAGAAATATAATTGGCAGGATGGATGAAGGAAACGGGAAGCGGTTAGGCTAGGGTTGACTTCCACGGTTATAATAAGGCATCAGCAGCACGACACGGCCCTCCTCACACAATCTTGATTTATAGCAAATCGATATCTCGAATGAATACTCTACTTCGTCTCCTCCTTCTGACAAGGTACAGGAAACCGCAATCCCGAAGCTAATTATGTCGTGAATATGAGGCCTCGTCCCTCGAGTTCCTGGTTCAATAGTGTTACTCTTAAAGCAAAACACCAGCATGTGTGCCTTCCATACCTTCTCACGGTTTACACATAAGGAACTCAGAGGGAACATAACTATCCAATTCACCAAGCTCAAGAAATCAGGAAGTTTTGGTCTAGAATAAAGGTATTCTCCTGCACTATTATCCAGGTTCATTGACTTTTTAGTGTATATTTACTTTCAAAGAAGATCAGTTTAGATGCAAGTTATTCCCCGAAGGAAATCTTGAGATTCCAACAAAAAAAATATAAAAAGGTCTGTTCCCATTGTCATTTTTCAAGTTTGCAGAAAGTTTCAAGTTTGTTTCTATTGAAGTCCTTCTTGCCTCACCTGTTTTCTCAATAATGTTTTTAGTTTTTCCACCATTGAAAGCACAAATTATTAAAAGTGTCTAATATTTTATTAAAAGGTGCTTCAGAACAGCTGAAGCAGTAAAAAAAAAGCGATCGCTACTCCAAGTGCCCATGAGTGACATAGCTGTATATACATAATATCTGTATGAAATTATATTTCATGAACTCAAAAGTAGACTCAGCTCTATATTCACTGAGTTCACCACATGGCATTATTCTGACCTTAACCTCCGAAACTTAAAGAAACACTCTGGGGGATAATTTGATTGCGTGATTGAAAATCTATAAGATGTTGGCCTATAACCGACCTAAGCATAGCCTTCATGGATGGAGGAACTCTTAATTAAAATAAAATAAATTCTGTACATGCTTATTTTAATATTATACTAAATTGAATGTATTTCATGACTCTTTAATGTTCGTTTTTTGACGTTAACGCTCAAGAGAAACCCTGCGGCCTGCATGCCTTATAGCCTGCCATCTATTGCAAAATACGAAAACTTTGAGTTATTCTAAAAACAGAAAACATAAACATTTAATATTATGGTTGAAAAAAAAATAGTCATATGCAACTTACCTAGAATGGTAATTAAGAGACTCGAATGAAAATTATGAAACTCACTTTGCACGTTTCATAAAAACATAGGCCTACTCGTGTCTGAATAAATTCCATTATAGGATCGTTGTATAATGTGCTATTATTATTTCGACATGAATTTCGCTACCATCTTGGGTATATTGTCTCCTTGCTATTCTAGACAACCTCTTTCCCATACGCTTGGCAACGCTTGCTGTTTATCACTGACAATAGAGGGAAAGGAAAAGAAGCAGTAACTGATAGTGACGCTTTAGCTTTCATGGCATGCAGAGACTCCATGATATAGTCAGATCTATCTCAGTCCAACATTTTGATTTAAGAGTCAAATTTTGAAGAGAGTCATCGCTTTAACCTAGCAGAAGGGAACATTTTCTAGACCATGTAGAACTGTAGAATGTGCAAGAAGGAAATAAACCTCACACAAACTGTCGCTTCTTATCACTAACTCTATTATTCGCTGAGAATTAATAATTAAATCATTTCTGTATGTTCTCGTGGCGTTTTTGCAGAAATCGCTAATTGCTAATTCTGAATTCCTTAAATAATCTAAATCTAAGCTTGGTCAAATATATTATACTTTCATTTAGATTTGAATAACGTGAAATCGTTAAGTTATTATAGGAAAGTTGACTTTATTGTATATTGTATTGTATTGTATTGTATTGGAGTATCGTGGGTTCGAATCCGGAGGGGTCTCTCAGCCTTCTTCCCAAAGCTGAAACAGTCGTTGGTGTAAATGCGGCCGGGGCGTAAGACCCACAGTATTATCATCTTCATATACCAATTGTAAAAAGAGAAAAATCTTACCTTCAGAACCTCCATGCCTTGTATGGTAAATAGTACATAACACGATTAAATTATTTCCATAGTTTGAACCAATATGCTTCTTGTTTTCCCTCCAGAAGTTTAAATTATATTTGCTTTGAATATAAAAACAATCAAAAAGTTCTGTTACAAGTATTTTAACCAGAGAATGGCTTAACAAAAATATAAACACTTAATGTTGTTCATTTCCATCCCGTACTTAAAATTTTAAAATACCCACACGGTATTAAATGAGGAGATTTTGTTTCACAATTCTCGAAATATTCGTAAGGTATACATCGAACATGACATTTTATATTATTTACCAGACTATTTATTGAAAGTAGTGCATCAGTCGTTAGCGTAAGAAGATTAACAGGTCCATTATGTAATAAATGTGTAATGTTGTAAGTAAGTTTTGTCATATTGGACAACATTAATGTAATGAAGATTAAGCGTGCTTCTTTCTAAAATATTCTATCGTTTTGAAGTTCCCATTTTCAATGTGATTCGAAAGATTTTAGACACTCTGATTTTCTGGTAACCCAGTATATTAAAATATGTGCATAATCTCGATATGTAGTTTGACCTGAAGCGCTTCGACCTGATGTCCCTCTTTGCGTAAAAGTCCTATTTTTAATAATAATAATAATAATAATAATAATAATAATAATAATAATAAATTTTTCTTTCGTAACAGTGCTCTTGTCAGTCTGTACAAACAATGAATAGCTTATAAGGTCATATATATATATATGACCTTATAAGCTATTCATTGTGTGTGTGTGTGTGTATATATATATATATATATATATATATATATATATATATACACACACACACACACCTGTCTTGGTCCATCGTTGTTTTCATTATACTGAAACGTCTCTCGCCTAGACTTACTGACACACGGATTCAGAAGAACAGTATCTGAGTCCTATGTAACTTTGGGAATAAAAACCCGGCTTTGTCTTCCTCAGTGCTTTCAAAAGTTGTAAAAGTTGTAATAACGTTTCTCCTAAGTTGGTCTTACGGATTGATTTTAGGAGTTTGATTTCATTGCAAATTTCAGAGTTCATGTCTTTCTTATACGTTTGACACAAAATAAACATTGATTTTCAATTTCATTTTCATCTGCATGAAGGTACGTCCATTATGGGCGTCTATGATAGGCATTCAAGAAGGTCGTTGATTTTCCATAAAAATTTAAATCTTTGAGCGAGACGCCCAATGATAGATTTAATGAACTTATAGAATACTCTTCCCCTGAAATGCCCCTCATGTTTTACGTTACGTTCCGTTTGATCACTTTTTGTTGAAGTCATGGAAGATTTTTCTTGTTTTATTTCTTTTCTCCTTAAAGTCTTTATTTTTCCCTTATTAATTTTTCTCTTATTAATTCTTTCTTATCAATTTTTGCTTATTAATTTTTCTCTTATTAATTTATTCTTATTAGTTTTTTCTTATTAATTTTTTCTTATTAATTTTTACTTGTTAATTTTTCCTTATTAATTTTTCTTATTATTTTTTCTTATTAATGTTTTTATTTTTTATTTATTTTTTCTTATTATTCTTTTCGTGTTTTTTTCTTGTTTCTGTCACGGGCTTCCTAATGGCCCGGGCCCCTGGGTATTTGCCCCTGCTGTACCCCCCCCCCCCCCGTCGCCTGCCCTCCTGTACATCTTACTCTCCTGTAATGCCTATGGAATGGGCAGAGAGATTAAAATTTCATTCATAGAAAAGTAATTATTGTAAGATTTCTATTGATAAAATAACAGTAGTATATAATGCATCGATCCTATAATATATTTTGCGATAAATGGCAGACGAGAAAGGCATGTCGGGAGCAGGATTTCAGTTGGACATTTTAACCCCAAAGAAACGCACATTAATGCCGATTGTCGACCAAGAGCTAAGCTAACTTAGTTTAGCTTAGCTCACATACAGTGAGGGATTTCATATATAGTTGTGCCGGATTTCATATGTAGTTTTGTCGGCACAACTACATAATTATGAAATCCCGCACTGTATGTGACTTAGCTAACTAACTTAGCTTAGCTCTTGGTCGACAGCCGGCATAAAATTCGTCAAATAAGCTCAATTTTTAATGATATTATACCTAACATGAACAGAATTGGTTTTATTTTAATTAGAGGTTGTTTGCTGCTTTCATAGCTTGAAGATTGTTCCTCGCAAAACATTAATCGATATCCGATATACTTGTTGGAAATCGATAGTTGAAAAAAAAAAACAAGAACTGTACTTTAAGGAAACCTAGTACTTTACGTATAATATTAAAATACTGTTACGCCACATGCAATAACCGTATTATACTAAGGTCAACAAAAATATATTATCGTTCTCTTATATCATTGTGAATTAATTTGAATAAGAGCAGTAAATTATATGTTAGGCAACGAGCCCACAATGGAATTTATTAGGACATGAGTGTGTTTTCTTCATACGAGTGTGTTATTTAGCATTATAGGCAAGTAGTATAAGTTACGATGTGTTTGTTCGACCTTAATTAATTATTTTATTTTATTTGTACAGACCAGCTCGTAACTAATGAAGCAAACGACTCGAGGACAACAGCTTTTAGTAGTTCTCGTATTTTCCGATAGATGGCAGGCTACAGGAATGCCGGCCGCAGGGTGTCTCTTGACGTTTTAATGTTAAAGAACGCACATTAAAAACACAAGAAATAAACTCAGTTTAGTATAATATTAAAATTATAAAAATTATAAAAAGAGTACATAACGCGATCAAATTATTTCCATAGTTTGAACCAATATTCTTCTTGTTTTCCTTCCAGAAGTTTAAATTAAGTATTGGCTTTGAATAAAAACAACAATAAAAAAATTAAAATGGCAATTGGTTCTGTCACAATTATTTTAACAATATAAACACTTAATGTTATTCATTTTCATACCGTACTTAAAATTTTAAAATACTCAAACGGGATTAAATGAGGAGATTCCGTTTCACAATTCTCGAAATCTTCATAAGGTATACATCGAACATGACATTTCATATTATTTACCAGACTATTTATTGAAAGTAGTGCATCAGTCGTTAACGTAAGAAGATTAACAGGTTCATTTTGTAATAAATGTGTAATGTTGTAAGTAAGCTTTGTCATTGGACAACATTAATGCAATGAAGATTAAGCATGCTTCTTTTATATTCTATCGTTTTGAAGTTCCCATTTCCAATGTGATTCGAAAGATTTCAGACATTCTGATCTGGTAACACAGTATATTAAAATATGTGCATAGTCTCGATACGTAATTTATTATGTCCCTCTTTGCGTAAAAGTCTTATTTTTAAGGGAGAAGACCGTTTGTAACAGTGCTCTTGTCAGTCTGTACAAACGATGGATAGCTTATAAGTTGTTATATATATATATATATACATATACATATATATATATATATACATATACATATATATATATATATATACATATACATATATATATATATATATATACACACACACCTGTCTGGGTCCATCGTTGTTCGATTGACACTTTTCATTGTTTTCATTATACTGAAACTTCTCTCACCTAGACATGCTGACACACGGATTCAGAAGAAGAATATCTAAGTCCTATGTAACTCTGGGAATAAAAACCCGGCTTTGTCTTCCTCAGTGCTTTCAAAAGTTGTAAAAGTTGTAATAGCGTTTCTCCTAAGTTGGTCTTACGGATTGATTTTAGGAGTTTGAATTCATTGCAAATTTCAGAGTTCTTGTCTTTCTTATACGATTGACAAAAAAGCAAACATTGATTTTCAATTTCATTTTCATCTGCATGAAGATACGTCCATTTTGGGCGTCTATGATAGGCATTCAAGAAGGTCGTTGATTTTCCATAAAAATTTAAATCTTTGAGGGAGACGCCCAATGATTGTTTCAATGAGCTTATAGATTACACTAATCCTGAAATGCCCCTCATGTTTTACGTTACGTCCCGTTTGATCATCACATTTTTTGAAGTTTTTCGTCATGGAAGGTTTTTCTTGTTTTACTTATTTTCTCCTTAAAGTCCTTATTTTTTCTTATTAATTTTTTTGTTATTTTTTCTTGTTAATTTTTTTATTATTTTTTTCTTGTTAATTTTTCTTTTTAATTTTTTCTTATTAATTTCTCTTATTAATTTTTCTTATTAATTTTTTCTTATTAATTTTTTTCTTCTTTCTGTCACGGGCTCCCTTCTGGCCCGGACCCCTTGGTATTTGCCCCAGCTGTACCCTCCTGTACATCTTCCTCTCCTGTAATGCCTATGGAACGGGTAGAGAGATTAAAATTTAATTCATAGAAATGTAATTATTGTATGATTGCTGTTGATGAAATAACAGTAGTATATTATGCACGATCCTATAATATATTTTGTGATAGATGGCAGACGAGAAAGACATGTCAGGAGCCGGATTTCGGTTGGGCATTTTAACCTCAAAGAAACACACATTAAAATTCATCAAATAAGCTAAATTTTTAATGATATTATAATTAACATGAACAGAATTGGTTTTATTTTAAATATAGGTTGTTTGCTGCTTTCATAGCTTGAAGATTGTTCCTCGCACGACATTAATCGATATCCGATATACTTGTTGGAAATCGATAGTTGAAATAACAACAAGAACTGTACTTTAAGGAAATCCAGTACTTTAACGTATAATATTGGTATAACTGTTACCCCCATGTAATCACCGTATTATAGTAAGGTCAACAAAAATATATTATCGTTCTCTTATATTAATGTAAACTAATTTCAATAAAAGTAGTAAATTGTACGTTATGCAACGAGCCTACAATTGAATTTATTAGGACAAGAGAGTGTTTTTTCTTCATACGAGTGTCTTAATTACCGTTATAGGCAAGTAGCATACGATATGTTTGTTCGACCTTAATCATTTTTTTTATTCAGAACTGCTCGTAACTAACGAAGCAAACGACTCGCGTACATCAGCTTTTAGTAGTTCTCGTATTTTACGATAGATGGCAGGCTACAAGGAATGCTGGCTGCAGGGTGTCTCTTGGCGTTTTAATGTTAAACAACGCACATTAAAAACACAAGAAATGAACTCTATTTAGTATAATATTAAAATGAACACGAACATAATTTATTTTATTTTAAATACAGGCTGTTTATTACGAAGTTTCGTTTGCTGCTATCAATATTTCAATATCGGTCCGTGTTCAATAATAGTCGATACCACACCTGTAAAAAGTTATAATACAAATCTGCATCGTAGTGGATATCATTATGACACCGTTACGTCAGTTGTTATAAGCGTATTATAGTATGCTCGAACAAAAATATATTATGCCATAGCCGAGATTCGAACCAGGTTCTTGAGCTCTCCGTGCCGCCGCTCTACCATCGAGCTACAATGGAAACATGCCGGTACAACATTAAATTCTCCAACTGACTCACATATTCCGGTATGGTAGAGCCACTGCACGGAGAGCCGAAGACCCTAGTTCAATTCCTGGCTATGGCATCATTGAATTTTTCAGTCTGACTGTACCTTTCCACCTTAGCCTACACACGGCAAGTGTGAAAGAATTATCATCCCAAAAACATAGGCTATTATGTTGCATTCATATAGTAATAACCAGGGCCCGGATTCAGATGACCTAAAATTGTTTGGACCTATAAAATTACCCTAAATTTTAAGGAAAATGACTTAATAATTATAACAAATGACCTAAACTTATATTTTATTTATAAAAACTTATTATTGTACGCACAAAGTTATAGACTAGTTTGTACGTAATTGTAAAAACTGTAAATAACTGTAATGTTGTGAATGTTCTTTTTTCACGGAAATTTATAATGGCACTGAAACACTGGTAAGTAAAAATTCGGCACATCCTTTTGTAGTCTGCCGGATTATATTGTTGTTTATTGAGGGTAAACAATAGTTTGCACTGTCAAATCCAAGCAGGTGGCAGACTCTGGTGCCAAGACAATCTAATATCTAGGGGGCGGATTTCTATGACTTAAAAAAAAGGATATATGCATGCATTTATGACCTAAAAAACATTAAAATATGACCAATAAAATTTAAAATATGACTTTACCACTTACACATTGTGTAAGTTTCATTACGATAAATTGTATTAAAATATAGTGTTAATTATTTAAAATATCTGTAAATTCTCAAAAAGTATCATTTTAATGCAAAATCTGCAAAATATGATATGAAACTTCAAAATTTATTTAATATGCATACAAATATGCAAAACATATGACCTAAATATGCATATTCATACTAAATATGCTACAATAGTTGAACATTTCCTAAATATACAGTTATATGTACAATAAAAGCTGTTCCATTTTCACCAGGATGCTTGGAATCGGGTTTAAATTAGCCGGAAACCTGAAATGATGCAAAGGGGGAAAATATGACCTGTCATAGAAATACGCCGCCTAATTATAATATTTCATGGGACGATTGTCTAAAACTCAGGAATCCTTAACCTCCAGTGGACGTAAGGCCCTCCATGACCTACGTAAGAGTGAGAAAAACACCTCCCCATGCAAGTTTATGGACTAGCGCCTTTGTGTAGCCTGGATACTGCACGCAGTACACCCGTGTTGGAGAAGTAGTGTTCGCTTCTGTACTGCGCTTCCCTTCGTATAGTGGAGTTCATGCGAACAGCTTTGAGAAAATCACTCTCCAATTGGAATATGATTAGCATATTGTATTTCAATGCTTAATAATCACTTATTAACGTGACTTATCTTAATTTAAATTATTGTAGGATTTTTTTCAAGGGCTTTATACAGTATGTTTCCTTTCTCTACATGTACCAACGTTGTGGTTTCATGACTTCATTATTCACGTTGGATATACTGAGCGCTAATGAATAACACCGAAATATTTTACTTGTGTATAGAGGAGACATATACAAGCAACTTTTATTAGGAGACTTTTGTCTAGGCATTCAATTTGTCCTGTTACAGCATGAAATCTCCAAAGACATGGCCGCCACTAATTTCTAACATTTGTAAGAAAAAAAAAGCAAAACAAAAAAACTTCGTTGTAACACTAGAGTTATGAATTTTAAAAAATGCAATTCTAACTAAAAACTAATAATATTCAGGACGTATATAAAACCTGAAAAGTGGGTGGAGCATAGGGCTGCCATTAGTTATAAAATAACAACAGTAATATAATACAAAATTTTGGCGTTTCTTTGATTCTCACTTCCGACTGAGACATGTCAACACTTTAACGCCGAATATTTCTTTCTTGCATTAAACAAACAACATTTCAAAGACAGCACCGCTAGCGACGAAAAAAAAAGTTAATACACTCAATGTAAATACATGAAAATGACTTAATAAGGAAGCAAATGACACGAAAATGACAAAATAATGTCCTAAAATTGAAATAAATGCCCTAAAAATATAAAATTTCCAAAAAGACCTAATAAAAATGCATTTCTATATTCTAGAGGCCATGAGTAGGATTTATCCACAAGTTGGCAATGTCTATGCAACATCAATAAAAAGATGACATGTCATTAGATTCCGGGCCCTGGTAATAACTAATAATATATTACATAAGATGTGCAAATATAGGCCTAATACAACTTTAAAATTTCTTTATAACAGTACTGAACATGAAGCAATTTTCCAGGTACTATACATACTTCAGATGTAATTTGAAAATGTGTTATAAATCCATTCGAATGTGGTACTTATTCATAATGCTGCTTTGTCACAGTAGATCTATCGGGTACATGACGATTCTTCCCAAAGATTCCAATCATTTGATGCTTTTCATAATACTGTTTTCTGCGCCTCCTCACACCTTTGATTTCTTTCCTCTTTAGTTTCCTATTCATGTGCAATGCCCTACAGCCAAAGGAGGTTTAACCATGATATAGGAACTCACCAGCTACACTCTATCTCATATTATATCATGAAATTGTATAGAAAAATCTGTGTGAAGGGGAAAAGTAGGAGAATGAAAAGAAGTGTGTGTGAAGGGAATGAAGTGGGTGTAAGTAAGCCTGAATCAAAAGGGAGAGTGTTGTCGTATCTTCTCCAATATTCCAGGAACCTACTTGAGCCCATCTTATTGGGTGGCGCAGCAACGTCTTCATAATATTACTACATGGCCGTGTCCGCAACTGCGATCCCACACTTTAAAGTCAACACAAGGATCTCTCGAAGTTCATGCACCCACTTACTAAGTAACTTTTTTGTGGCCCATACATAGTGACTCCAGTTTATTTTCAACTCCTCGATTTTAGAAAACATGGTACCTTCACTGTTTCGTTTGTGGATATTTCTTATTTTGAATGGCTACTAAGCAAAAAAAACTGAAACGACATTGATTTCAAAAGCTGTATACCTTAGTCTGGATACTTTCAGAATGATAATGGCTCCATTAGATAAAATTAAGGAAATGTATATAATATATATTTTTTATACAAAAAAGGAAGAAAAACATGTAAAAAAGGGGCAATTGAAACTATTTTAAACAAAGACTGAAAACGTTCCATGTAAATCCATCATATACTTGCCACCAGATTTCTAATAAACGATGTTCCTAATAACGTTATGTTATTATAACATTTTTGTTTACTATTAAAATGCCCAAATTAGCTTGTCTTGCAAAGAAAACACTAAATGAACACTCCTAAGTGGTTTTGGTTGCATCTTTTTGCACCTTTCCCAATGCAGTCATTTTTTTTTTTTTTTTTTGCATTTTTGCTTTTTCTGCCACATTTTATTCCTATTTTTTTATTTAGGAATTTTCTACAATAGAGTAATTTTACTTTAACCCATTTAGGTCCAAATATTTCATCCTCCACATTTCTGGATCTTGTGCATCCTTCTCGCTTAAACCTCTATTTGCCATTCATCCTCTGTATATCATTAATCCTTTTTTCCTAGGTTTTCTCTGTTTCCTGTAGCCCTCAGCTTCCCAATTTAGCATCACCCTGAGGATTTTGGTGTCTGTCGTCGTTTTTACTTGTACAAACCATTTTAATCTTCTTACTTGTAAGCCAAAAGCCCTGGTGCTGAGGACGCGACAGCAAACAAGTATTTAAATTATCGTCAGCAAACAAATTATGCACCAATTGTGTCTGTTGAGCCTGAATATTCCTTTACTACATTATAAACATTTACTTAGTGGCCGGAGATGCAGGCACACTGAAAATAACATTGAAATTTTATCTCTTTTTACAGATTTTGGACATGTGAGTTTAATAATATTGTGTTCTAGGACTTGTTTTAGGCAGACTTCTTTAAATATATGGTAACATAGGTGAATTTTGAATCCTTAAATTTAGTATAAACTGGTTTTGGTAATGTTTTTATAAGGGAGTTTGCCCAGTACCGGTCAACAAGTATTTACATATTAAGACGCTAGATAGCAGCAGAAGACAGTTATGAAGTGGTAGGCAAGAACAAAAAAAACTTCATTCCTCGCATAGAGTCCGTGTTTGTCTAGCGTCTTAATGTGTAACTACTTGTTGACCGGTAACGAGGTCTGACCGGTACCGGGGCAATCTCCTCTACTAAAATAAAGCACTTTTTGCTTTTTTACCAAACAAAAACTAAACTAACTAAACTCATTGGTACTGCATCCATGAAGCGGCTAGGCCTACCATCCGACAGCTGCATCATCTATCATAGGCAGATGGCAGGATTGGATGCATGTGTTCAGTATGCCGACACCCACGGTCGTTAACGATGATCTCCATGACCGGAGCCGCTATTTCTCTATCAAGTAGCTCCTCAGTTTGAATCACGAGGTTGATGCACCCCCGTTCCAGACCTCCCTACCTGAGAAAAATCCGAGAAGGTGCAGGGGATCGAACCAAGACCTGTGGGACCGTAGCCAGTGTCGCTAACCACGATACCACGCAGGCGGTCTTTTACCAAACTGTTGCACCTAAATTTCCTAGCTTTGTTAATAGGTTTGTTCGCAAAGCAAATCCGTGACCGCTTGAGAATTTGTAGTACTGCGCATGTCCAGTCTGTAACTTACCCGTGATTTGCACTTTGCGAACGGTTACTAGAATTTGGAATCGATAGTTTCTGCGTTTAATCGATATGATATGCAAATAAAATATATATTTCCCTTTGACATTTTATTAATTTCAATATTCATCGACAATATAATCTATATTTGGGAAACTTTTAATTATCTTTCATTATTCATACTATAAGTAGCCTATGTTTATAAATCTGGCGCAATGTTATAGGAGGGAGGAGTCAGGCGCGTGAAAATAGGTTACTGCGCATGTCTCTGATAACAATTCATGCTAGAGCCTGCAAACTTTTCTTATAGTACAGAAACTGTCCGTGAGAGCTTTGCGAACAGAAAATTGAAATCAGAATCACGGATTCTCGCTTTGCGAACGATATGTTCCTGGTTTCTGACTGCTTTGCGAACAAACCTAATAATTCAGTTGGGTAGGTTTATTTAAAGTAGCTTTATGTACGAGAGCCCAATCGATTGCAATACTTGCTTGAATAGCGGTGTCTTATCTTGTCAATGCGATATTTTGTGGCTGTGAAAGAACTGTCAAAGTATAAACTTAGCCATGACTATACTAACTGCAACAATGTAACTGGTGAATGCTGTACCGTAACTGAAGAAAGTGTGGGGAGGAGATAGAGTGACATAGTTTGACGATAAGCGAGAACTACTATCTCTGTGATCTTATTTTCTCTCTCCGAATAAAGCAAGAATAAGGCAAGTGGAACTGAGAGAATCAGGACGAAGCCTTGATAATGAGGAGCCACTCGGAGTGTGAATGGGCCGTGCATTTGCGTACAACGATGTGCTAAGGACGAGTATTGCTTCTGCAGTGCTCTGGAACATGTGGGCACGATATTGAAAACTGGAGAGAGAGGGAGAGGAAATCACACTGCGCGCCTACGAACCTGTAAAACATTACAATAAGTTACAATACTGTACGCCTGGTACCAACGAACATCGACGTTTCAAAACACATTCCACTGTTAAGGTTTTATATGCCGTCCTCCTTCCAACAGTCCAATAGCAGCAGCCACAAAATAAATAATTTTCAACGAATTGCGTAAAATTACAATATGGTCAACTTTTGTTAGTGCCCATAGGCGTACCGAGGGGGGGGGGGGTTTAATTGATTAAAAAAAGGAAAATTGTATAATTTTTTTAAGTCTGCCCACAATACTTAATACAAGTATAAAGCGTAGGAAGCTTAAAACTCGTTATTTTGCGTCTTAATTTTTAAAATTTTCCGAGGGAGGATCCCCGGAAGCTTAAAACTCGTTATTTTGCGTCTTAATTTTTAAAATTTTCCTGGGGAAGGACCCCCGGAAGCTTAAAACTCGTTATTTTGCGTCCTAATTTCTAAAATTTTTAACCCCCTGAAGCTTAAAACTCGTTATTTTGCGTCTTAATTTTTAAAATTTTCCGGGGGAGGTCCCCCGGAAGCTTAAAACTCGTTATTTTGCATCTTAATTTTTAAAATTTTCCGGGGGAGGACCCCGGACCCCCCTCTCCCTGGGGGATATTCCATACCCCCCAGACCCCGCGGATTTTATAACCCCCCCCCCATATGGTCGGCCTGGTTACGCCTATGTTAGTGCCTAAGGTGAGCCTTTAAAACACAATTATCTGAAAAGACCAAGCTTTCTCTTTATGCACTGTTATTCATTTTAAGCAAAGAAAAGTCAATCTAATTTACTGTCATAGGTACAGAATACCATGTTTCCCTCCATAACTTTTCCACTGCCTCTCATTGTTACATCTGATTGTTATCAATTATTTTTATATATTTAAGAATACATTTAATTTATATAAAAGATGGATATTCTAGCATTCCTGAGATTTTTATTTACTTTGTTTTAATTTGTCCGTCCTCAAATGAATTTTATGTATTTCAAAAATATATTATTCATTTTGTGTTAGATGAAGCGCAGTATATTCTATTATCCATAACAAGCTGCATGTTTTAATCTTCCTGATAAAAGGAAATCTGGTTCCGTGAATATATTAACTTAGTAATAACAAGTATCACGAGTATCTATGTTCAACTCTTGCAATAATACTTCGTTTGCACCCATATATCTTGAGTTCTGTCAGTAACATATCCCTAAAATCTGTTTTAATGTTTCTGGTTCTCCGCTTGTATCACAATTAGGATCATTTATCATGATTATACGATGTATACGATATTTAGGTGGTATCAAATCATGAACATCGAGATACCAGGTTGATTTCATAGCAGCTGTCAGTATTTCATCCGAAATATTTAACCACATAGTTGATTTAACTTTGAATGTTTATTTCGTGCATCTGAACTTCCGATCTATTTTGTTGCAGTTGAATCACATAATCATTCTTTCTAAGACATCATACCCTACAGAAAGTTGAATGTAATTCAATTCGTTACCATATGACCTCAGTTCATGCAAATGACGACCGCAGATTCTCTAAAATCGTTATCTTACAGAATCGTAACCTTACATTTCAGATGGCCTAAACTTTCTGGTGGTATTATGGTCCTGATATCAACATATCCTGTGATAGAAATTAGTGTAGCTATGCTGGGAGTGAAGGTGGCCGATGCGTAAAGACTATTTTACACGACGAAACTAGGTTTCGAAACTAAGTTTCTTGTTTACTTGAAAGCGCATGCGCCAGGTGTAGTACTGGTGAAAATGAGTTACGACTTCACACAGTTTCGGCCTGATTCCAACTTTTCACGCAAACTGTAGTAAGTTTTGAGGTTGTCCAAATGTGTTTGTGACATTTCAAGGCCTTCAACTTAAGTTAATTATAGTCACAGACAGTGCAATTGCACTGGAATTTATTTTGAAGGAAAATGGTGTAATTAATTTCACGAAATCTCTTTCGTGAATGTTGTTACGGAACCTAGTGTCATCATGAGTACTGACTGTCCAAGGAAATTTGTTAGCTTCAGCCTATGCTTGCTACTTTAACTTCCGGTACCAATAGTACGGAGTTTATGTCAGCTAATGATTTACGGAATAATCCTGTAAAAACGTAGTTCTCAAAACGTTCCGATTAAAATATCATCATAGGCCTTATGAGAATTGTTTATTTTAGTATTTATAATATATTTATAATTAGTATATATAATATATATTGAATGATTTAATAAGTGGTGTACAGTTATAAATAAGCAGTAATTTTCTCAGTAGTAATAGTATATTCAAGGTCTACCTGTAGAAGAAGTTAGATTTCCATCAGAAGTGACATTTGGAAGTTCTCTTTCAGGAAGTATAGCATTAAGTCTTGTAAGCGGGTCTTTTTTTCTCTCTCTCGTTCCGTGGGACAAGTCTTATCCTGAAATCTTTCGCATATCCTGCCACTCTCCTGCTCTATAGAATTTCCCCCGTCAGTGAGGTCATTGCTGTATGCGAGTAAAGTCAGATAAGCAGAGAGATTCATGGCGTGCTTCTTTTTATCACCCCGCTACGTTATTATATTAGAAGTGCCGCACAAAATAATAGTTTAATTTCGTAATCACAGTTGAACATTTAGAGCTCGCTAAAGTAAAAACGTATTACGAGTGTGCATCATTTCTTAATCAGAAAAAAAATAGATAAAGTTCGGTAAACCTCATCCAGACTAATTGACCAATATGTACAGAATCTATTTACCTGTTTGTAAAAAAAATCGCTATTACACACTTTCTTTGTTTGTATGGACGAGAAACTTTGACATTACTTGTAAAAGAATGGATTTTATATTTTAGGACAATACAAATACCACTCTTGTCTATTTTTCATTGCATTGTTTATTTATTATTCTTTCATTTTTTTTTATTTAGTTTATCTTATTCTGCGTGTATTTCTGTATGCTTTCGCTGTTTCTGTATCTGGCATATAGCCTACTTTATCTCACTTCCTCTCTCCACCCATTTCTACAATGACATAAAAAGTTTCATATCGTTTGTCATGAACTCAATTCATCAGGACTTTCGTAGTACATTAACTTTATATTGCCAGGCTATTCGTCATTTAACTTAATTCGGGCTTGAAACACCCATTAGATTTTCACTTGTTAGTTTAATAATAATAATAACATCAAGGCATCTATAATTACATATATAATTAGTGACTATTCCATTAATTTGGCGTCATTCGACTTTCGACCAATAAAATGTAATGACATTTAAAATTTCTGCCTTCATGTTTGATCTACTTGTTAAATTATCCCTTCGATAACATTTGTCTGCTTTCGTTCGACCGAATCTTAATAAGTTATGCTTATTACATACGACGTGACGGTATCATAGTGATATCCATTTCTAAACAGGTTTTCATTATAACACAGGTATGGTATAGATTATTATCGAACACGGAACTGTGGCGGAAGTACTTCCGTCCACCATATTTTTTCATTTCTCCTCGGCGACCAATGCTTTTGTTTTATTTCGCGACTGTCCTGGCCTCTTCAGGCTTGCAGGGGTGGTTAGGTTTTCAGAGTCGTTTCGTGAGAACGTGTGCAGCTTCGTTACTGTTTGGACCTCCTGGATTTCGTCCAGCCCACGGTGAGTCGATGGAAATCTCCATTACATTATAATATGTGCCTTATGCACAGGAACCAACTTGCAATTACCTAAATCTTCAGTATGTCCTAAAAGAAAATTTAATTCAACGCCATAAGCGTATTCTTACCCGTGTGCCAGACATCAACGAGAATTAAAATGTGTTGCATAGATTATCTATTTAACTAAGATCAAGTGATGTGCATATTGAGAAAATACGTGGTAAATTACTATGAATTCCTGTATTCATGCATAGGTTTGCCGGCGAGCAATGACTTCAGGCCGTGATCGGGGTTATCTGACCTTCAATCTGTACTGCATTCAGTTATAGGGCGTTTCTAAATTTATATCACTATAATTATTACGCGAATAATTTCAGTCTGATGTTTGCAGTAATATTTCTATTACACTGTTTCTTTATAGTGAAATTCATGGAAGTTTGTTATAGATAGATTCTGCAGATCCTTCTATTCAGCCTTTGTTCGGTAATATATTATCCAGCTATTGTGGCGTGTACTAGGCACCACATTTTCACGTAGGCCTAACTAGAATCTGCAACTGAAATGCATTCCGTGCCTAATCTATTTATACCTCTTACGTAGCAATTTTTATACACATTATTTCTATGGCTATATAGTGTCCACTGCTTACTCATATTGCTTATTAAGTTCCTTTTCTCATCATTAGATGTTTCACCCCTATAGATATTCATTGTAACAAAAATATATATTCTTCTATTTAGAGCTTCTAAATTATTATTGTATTTCTGCATTTCTGTGAGGTTAGTTATTGCCGTTCTAGCTGGCTTAGTATATAAATAATTTCTTTGACCTTCCCTTGGATGTAGGTATCTATAGCGGTATTAAGGTCAGGTTAGGGAATTCTAGTATGTCTTCTTGGACACACCTTAGCATGGTTTTTTGGAGGTAATTTGATGTTGTTGAATGTTCAGAATAATACGGTTATGCGTGGTATTTGTGATTGAATCAATTATATATTTTCTAGTCAAATTACATATATTTTTCAAATATATTATACAAACATTTATATTGTTGTTTAGCTTAATTAAAAGCTTGTTGAAGTTAATGTGGCATTATATATAGTGTTTCCCTTTTCTCCTACCCTCTCCAGCCAGGGGATTGATCTACGCTCTGGAGGGCTAATCATGCTTCCCATTTGTTTTTCTGTATATTTGGACTTCTGATATTTAATTACTATTTCTGTAATATAAAATCAAATTCTAGTAATCATTTGCTTTATTGATTAAAACCAGTTAGTATATTGTGCAGGGCAATTATTTTGATAAAGTTTTGGCAGCACTTAATATTATTAGCTTTTTTATGTATGCTTTACGTGATTGGTTTTTCTAATATTGGTTCTAATTATTACGAAGTATATACATGTTGAGTCCTTATATAACTTATTCTATATATATATCCTTTTTCATTTTGTTTGTTAGATGGGACTCTTGGGATTTCTTATTTCGTCTTGCCCTGGGTGATTCCACAGATACTTCCTGGCTTCCCTGTTTGGTACATGCGGTCCGACATGGAAATGGAATGAATTTTCCGTGTGCTTTGACTTAGCATCTTATGTCCCAAACTAGGGGGTTAGTTGTTGTTGCTGGATTTCGCCTTGGTCGGGTCGTTTGGGGGTATCTTGGTCCTTTCTGTCATACAGCTGTTTAATTATATATTTAATACATTATACATTAGATACTCTGTAACTCATATATAAACACTACTCTAATTACCCGTAATTCAAAACCACCGCTGCAGAACGATCTTCAAAACCTTGAGAGCAACAAATTAAACTTCGTAATAAACAGCCTGTATTTAAAATAAAATCAATTCGAATCGTGTTAATTTTAAAGTTATACTAATTTGAGTTCATTTCGTTTTGTAAAAATCCGTTTGTTTCTCATAAAACGGCCAAGAACAAGCTTCAACTTGACCGTACGCAATCTGCTATCATCTAGCGCAGAAATCAAGAACTACAACTTGCTGACAGCTGATTGCCGTGTTCAGCCGATCTTTTTATGTATCTAAAATCTCAAAACTTAAACATTTAATTATGGTTGAACAAACACAGTCGTATACAACTTGCCTATTATGGAATTAAGATAACCGTATGAAAATTATAAAACTAGCTTTGCTCGTTTCCTAAACATACTCGTATATTAAGCTCGTTACATAATGTACTGTTATTTCTTACAATTCGTGAAGTAGTCTTATTAAATACAACACGTGGATTTGTTGTTTCAAATAGAGATTGCTTTTGTGACTGGGATCCTTAACCTACTGGAACCCTAAGGGTCTTCACGACGTTTATATAGAGCACCGTGGCGTAGTTATTTGAGGGGTACAAACAAGAAGATTTGAGGATTCGAACACCGATGGGGTCAGCTTTTCAATTGGCTTAGTCCTTTTAATGACCACTATACCTATGTGATTGACTCAGTCACAGACAGTAATGAGTACCAGGGGCAATTTTGAAAGGCTATCAGCCTTGCTGTTTCTAAGTATCATTGTTTTGCAGTCCGGAAACCTAACCAACACCCCCACCAAAAGTCCTAAGGTCTCCCAAAGGATGTAATTATAAAGTTCTAGACTTATTTTACTTCTTGAGAAAAAGAACAGACGATTTAGAAATGAGATTTAGACAATGTGCACAATTTAATATTGTTGTATATTAGAACTTGTACTATTGTCTTCCCTCTATTACAGGATTCGATATTCATTCGGATAATTGTTTGTTGCAGATCCAGCTGTATGGTTTCAATGCGGAACTCTACCACAACATGTCTGAAGCTCAGCATAAATCCCAAGGCATCGTGGGAATTTCCCTCATGGTCCAAGTAAGCTAACTTGAATGTGTACTTTATACCAGCTATCCTATTTATTTAACAGATTGCGTTTTATTTTCTTTAACCATACCATGGGTACTATTAGGTGAAGTATTGAGTTCAATCCTTATATTCGATTTAGATTTCAATTTCAGTAGGTGTCTTGAAAGACAAAAGCTTCACTTTCAGAAAAGCGTGTACTTGGGACTATCTGTCTGTGAACAGTATAACCTGCAAAAATGTCAAAATTACGGGTTTTATTCCAGTTAGCCATTAGCCGGTTATATCACACAAAAGGGTGCTTAAGATATTTTTCTTGCTATAGTCATTTCCTACAATTCAATATAATTTAGGTACCAATAATAATATGAAGTAATGAAATAATTTATACAATATTTGTAGCCTAAAATCTACTCCTTATGAAAGGGAGTTGTTTAGCAGGAAAGATACATAAATATTAATTATGAGCATAATAATTTAAATTTATATATTTATATATATATATATATATATATATATATATTATTGGATATTATTTAAGATTTCGTTTGAGAAATTAACAACGCATTATCATGATTTCGTAATAATTTATATGCATTCTTTTTCAAATAAATTACTAGTAGGCCTACAGCAAGTCTTATAACTTTTTTAGTATTACACTTTGGTACAAGAAGAATCACAAAATATGCGTCTTCTTGTTGGAAATCGATATCACTATTCTCATAGATACTATAATTTTTGCAATAAAACGTTAATTGTTGTTAATTGTGCGAAATCCACTTCATTTTTATGCTACAAATATTTATCTACTACCACATTACATGAAGTAATTTTATTTTTCCTCATTTCCTTGAAAACGGCTCTAACGGACGTTGTACACTAATTACTTGTACTAAGACCTAAAACTTTTATTTGAAAAAAATAATTTCGTAGAAGTTGTCTGAAGGGTAATTATAAGCTTCTCATCTCTATCACGAACTATGGTTTTATCGTTTTCGCTGACAACACGCCTTTAAGCAAGGCTGAGACTACTGAATGTGGCTCATCGCCTTACTGTGGAACCGAGATACCCACAAGATCCGTGCTTTGAAATCATATTTTTAGACTTATTTCATTAGTAGTACTAATAAAACGTTAGAGGCGTTGTACAATCACGAATAATTATTAGAAATATCAATGTATAAATTTAATAATACTACTCTTAGTCGAAAACATGGATTAGAAAATAAATGATTTTATTAAAACCTCCTATATCGTTCCTTTTATATTGGGCCACTATATGTGTATACTTAGGGTGAATGATTGAATGAATGAAGCCTATTGGATCTTATGAAGGGCAATGGCCTCCTATAAGGGAAAGCTAATGTAAAGTTCATATGGTGAGCTAATCCACATGAACTGTAAATTTCTGGCTTATGAGCCCTATTTTTCATTGCTGCACTGTATACATGTATTGTTGGTTGCGAGTTAGTTCCTTCCACTCACCCCGTCTCCTTGCTATTGTGGACCAATGCACTCCCACGGACTTCTTAAATGTGTCGGCCCATCTAGTGGCTGGTCTGCCTCGGTGTCTCTTTCCGATGCGCTGGACCCACATCGTTGCGATAGAACTGTAAAAATTAAATTCACATTTATACCACAAATATATGTGTTAGAACTCGCCAAAATAAAAATATAACTTTATTTACTTCATGGTGGACATTTATTCATTATTGTGAACAATATTTTTCATGAAAAGAAAAATCCCCGGTACTTGACTGAATTGCTCTTAGATTGGGTGGCCTCGTAAAGCATCAGACGAGATATTTCAATAGAGAAATAGCAGTACAAAAAATGACAATAATGGCTACGGCATCGGCAATTTGACTAAAATCTTCAAGCTTTCCGTTAACTGCAGTTGTCGAAACCGTGATGATGTTGCGTCGGATGATAGTCCCTTCCCTATATTGGGATATAGCGACATGGACCTTAGGAATACTTTAGTTTGTTTGTATGATGCACATACAGTATTAGAAAAAATGTGATGAAACGCTTAAACACAGGAGTTACATATAGGAAGGGAAAATGGACGTACATAAGTTTTAGGGGAGTCGGATTGGCTAGGTTAGTAGAAATCATGTTCGAAGAGCACATGAGTATATAATATTTATTTAGTGATGTCACCCATCGTCAATATCAGAACCAGAGTTCCACGTCTCATTGCAAAATTATCTTTCTGTGCTGCTTGTAGGGGAAATGTTTTTTTGACAGGTTGTAGAACAAAATTAATTTGACAACCGTACGAATACGTTAACCACAACATTGAATTTGTTGTGGATCGTCTGATAAAAGAGTTAAAATATAATCACTGTTGTTTGCTCGGTGTAACGCCTATTGAAAAGAAGCCGAAAGTCGTTTTATAGCTTTGTGGTGTTCCAGTTCCAATTATTAAACATATTTGTGACTACAGTTTACGCTTCTCTACGCAGATGTGTTATGAATTACTATCTGGTTATTGCCTGCTTTTGCGACTTTTTCAACCAGCCATAGCCATGAATAACAAATCAGGATATTCAGTAATAAAATTATACAATTCTATATGGCACAAGAGAATGGTTTGTTACCCTGCAGTTAAAAAAAATATATATCTTGTTTATGCAAAATACAGTAGTGAAATGTTCCCTCGTATAATTCAATTATTATTTGTTAAAAATATATACTCTACCGGGTGTTAATGAATAATACCGAATTATTTTACCTGTGTATATAGGGGACATAGACAAGTAACTTTTATTAGGAGATTTTTGCTCTATGACGTAAAATGTGTATACTACAGGGCAATAACGTAATTACAATTTGGTGCTCATAAGTCAATAATTAAGTGAAATAGTGTTAAAATTATCATTAAATTGACTTTATGCTGCCTTAATAATCGATAAAACCCTGATTGTTCATCATTCATCAACAGCTATATCATAATTTAGAGTTTTGAAATCTGCAAAATTTACAGACTAATCACATGACTGGCCTCCACTGCATTAGTTCTTTTATTCATAACTCAGTGTTAACAACGAAGTTCCTTTGATTTGCATTTTTTCAAATGTTAGAAGTGAATGGCGTCCATGCCCTGGGAGATTTTATGCTGTAACAGGAAAAATTGAATCCATAGAGCAAAAATCACCTATTAAAAGTTGCTTATCTATGTCTCCTCTATACACAGGTAAAATATTTTGTGTTATTAGTTAACACTGTATATTTATGCATGTATATAGCCTGCATATTTCCCGATAAGTGTTCTAAAATTCTTACTAAATCATGGAAAATACCTTACATTATATCTGGTCTTTTCATTCCTACAGAGCTGTATTCTTAATGCTAATAAGCCTGCACCGTAGCCCTGAAAATCTATCTTTTTTTTTCAGGACAAACGTATCCGAATCACTCTGATTCCCAATAAACTTTGAATCACGAAGGTTTGAAAAGATCCACAAAGCTAAATTATAGTCTGGTATATCAGGTCTACATGGCAATGACAAGTTATTACGAATTATTTTCGGTGGATTCATGCTTGTCCAATCCGCGATTGGACTTCACTTTTTTCTCAGAGTGGTTTGTGAAATGTCTAATTAAAGATGGACGTAAATAATCTTATTTTTAAAAAATGATCACAATGCATACATATAAAAGTGAGTCTTTCTTGGCGGTTATGGACTGTATTGTAAATCCCTTTCATGAATGAGCCCCCATTTATAGTTTTCCATCATATTCTTGTTATACTGTCCTTGATAGCGATATTCTGTCCAGTTTATCCTGGTGGAATCTCTTGCCTTGTTCTTCTGAATATGCCCCCATGTTTTATTTGAATTTTTCAAGAGATAATTTTAAGAGACACACTGCGTCCCATTTTTTCCCATATCTCTTTACCATGGATCTAACTAGTTGTACATATCATTAATATATTTTAGTCCAATGAGGGTCATAGTCCCTAATACAGCCCTACTAGTGTCGTGTGTCTATAGTATACTCCTACAAATTTTTCGAGGGTATAAGGTGGTAAAGAAACCCAACAATTTTAGTTTTACATAGTTTTCACCCTTGTGATTTCCCAGGATCCCCTAACAACTCCAACTAAGCTACTCCAAGCAGCTTTCACTGATTTATAAGACATCTTTACAAATTCCTTACATTCCACTTTCTTCTGTGGGCCTTTCTGTGGCCAACGAATATACCTGCTGAATTCTTCGCCTTAGATAGCTTAGGGAACAAGTCTTGTAGACACTGGAAGGCTGCTGATTTGTTCTATAGGGCTTTCAAATTCTGCTTAATAAGCCCTAATTTGATAAGGAGTGGTGGGATCAGCACTTTGCAGGGGTTGACTAGTGGTTCCCACTTGATGTAATCTTTCCCTGCAGAGAATTATATTAACTGTGGCCAATACTGCCTAGAGTAATGTGCTTTTTTGTCCTGCTGCCTAAAGACATAGATAGTATAGAAATTTAGTAAAGCCACTTTGGAGACCCATCAGAAATGCTACCTCCCAGCCATGCTCCTTATATTACAGGAAGGTAGTAACAGATGAACAAATTTTAGAAACAAAAGAAACGTTTCTTACAAATACTTTTCATTTTCTGAAGTTTTGGTATATACTTAACACGTTCAGAAATTGGACAGAGATTATTTATGTTTTTATAATCAATGCCATTCTATGCTCGTTGCATAATGTCCTATTTTGATGACTGAATAATAATAATAAAAAAAAAACCTTCTTTTAATTTCGTATTTAGCTATCGGTGAAGGCTTGCTTTACGGGTTAAGAGTCAATTATTTTCAGAAATCGTTTCTTCCATTGCATGGAGATTTTATGGTGCATGATTTATCGTCCGAAATATCCCCTCCTTCAACCAGATTAAACCTGTTAATCTTTGGTGTATGGTGTTTTTAGACAGTTTAAATTAAAAGTAGAACTTCTAACACAAGATGCGAAAGTTCCACGTTATGGAATTAGAGCTATAAAACGTTTATGGCACGCCATTGTCACCAACTATGATTTCAATCACATGGAAAATATTATTTTAGTTATGATTAAATTCATGTGATTATTAAATAGACTTGAACATATTAAAGGTAATACGCCTTATTAAATGTTAAATTTTTCACGGTGGAAGCAAAAATATTTTTGGAACTCCACAAACCCCGGAGCCCTTGACCATAGGCTATACTCCGGTCCCAACTACTTCCGGTCCATTTATTCTATTGCTCCTTTTTCTGTGCTTGTATCATAAATCAATGGGGAAATGTGTCGGTTGAGCTGGCTGAGCGGAAGAAAGCATATTCATACCTGGTGAGTGAAAAGCTTTATACCTCCATCCTTTATGTTGGCAGCCATGTACTAAAAAATCAATAACATCTGTATGCGAAAGTGAATACAGGACAGCTGGAAGAATCCCAAAATGGCTGGACAGTACGTAGTAAAATTATTATTTCACAAATATCATTGGTTAAATTTCGTTTTTACCACTTGTTTCATAAATAACTATTTCTAAATACTTTACCGAGAGCTCTGTTTGTGGTTTAGCTTGATTGAAATAAAAATGGCATTTTTATTAAACGGCTTATTAAATGTTTATACTATTCGTGCGCGCATTTCGTTTTATTGCTTCACAGGCTACAATACTTTTTGCTTTGCGCCTCAATAAAACTGTTTCAACTATAATAAATTCTATAATTTAATTCTTCTGCTTTCGCTGTAGCAGCAAATGTGTATCTAGCTGTCATTTTCAATTAAAAACATTCCAACATAACGTTAAACCGTTTCTCTATATTACCGCTGTTTTACGTTTATATGCTGTCCATTTTCCAGAGATCACAAACTATGAGTTTAGACGCTCCATTACTAGTCAAAAAACTGTTTTCTCTCTCAAGCGATTCAGCCATGAAATTAAACTAGCAGCCTAAAGCTGTGTTGAAGGAAAAAGAATAATGGTAGGTATATGCCACTAATAGGGAGAGGTTCGTTGTAAATGCAGATGGATGATCACCCTAAACAACCCATTAAACTCTAGGTATATGCTGCCATGCCTACAACGAAACTTTCTCTTCCAGTTTGCTAGTAGACAGGATTTCACGCGGGAGTAATCAATCGAACCCATAGAGTCATTGAGACAGCGCTAACAGAATTGATGAGCATCGGTGAAATATCATTGTGCTACCTAAATAGATGGATAAACTGTAACCCATTCAATTTAAATGCTCAGTTTAATCGTAGAATGCTTTAAACTTTAGAGAAAAAATGAAATAGCTTTAGGGCAGCGTTTCTCAACCTTTTTGAACCCGAGGACCTCTAAAATGTGTAAAAAAAATTTACGGACCCCTAATTTTACATCCCACTTTTAAAAAAAAGGTCTATTCTTAATATTTGGGGGTATTAATTATAGGTCATTATAACGAAGTATGTGAAAAAATTTTACTTCTTTACTTTCCACTTTCTCTGTGATATTTTTAAATTATGTCTGCGGACCATCTGCACCATTTTCGCGGACCACCAGTGGTCCGCGGACCATAGGTTGAGAAACGCTGCTTTAGAGTATACACCAAGTTACTGAATTACAGGAAAATATAAAATATTATATATATATATATATATATATATATATAATATTTTACTCTACCTGATAACAAACCCGATAAAAAATTAACAAAAAGTGTAAAAAATTCAATTTAAATTTATTAGTCTGATTCTTTAGGATCACTGTCACATAGAGAAATTGAGTCTGTCACACGACCTTTCAAGTACCTTTGCCCGGGTAAACAAGGCACTTAGAGCGCAGGTTTTCGTTATCTTTTTCAGTCCATTCATTTTAAAATCAGTGCTGAAATCCTCAAAAAATAATGGCTGATAAAGCCTCGAAGAAAGCTACATATGGTGCTCGTCAGGACAGCATTATAGACTTATAAGACACTTTCAAATTAGTTTCTTTCTCTGCTTTAAATTTATAGACATTTCCGTTTTAATTTTATAGTCATTTTTCGACAGTTAAAATACTCCTACATCTGTCCTTGACGTTTATTTGCTGCCAGAGCTATCACACTGCGATTTCCTAGTTCAAGGGACATTCCTACAGTCAGATTCTTGAACAGGCTTATTCCTTTACTCTATTCATCTTCTTTTCTTTTTCCTTCATGCTTTATATATTTCTGCCTATACTTTTCTTTCTTCTTGGTGTATACTAATTCTTAAGTGATGTGGTAATCATTCAGGTGTCATTCTCTGTTCTCTGTACATGGTTTATCGACTTTGTTGTGTTCTTTTGCTTTGTCTTCCAAGTTATGTATCAATAAAGCTCCCCTTATTTCTTCATTTCTTCTATGGTTTGTTTTTTATATCCAGGAATTGCTCTTAGAAATTTCATTTAACTTACTTGGATTCTATTTTGTTCAATCATAATCCAAATTTAATAATTTTGACACAGACATCATTTTGTAGAATTTCATTAGGGTATCTCTTCTTTCCTTATTATTTAGTGTATTCTTTATAATACCATTCTAGTAATTGAATCTTTTTCAATTTTCTTAGGTTGATGAATGTTATTTTTAAGACATATGGCATGCCAAAAAATTATATTCCCCTACTTGTTCTTTTATATTTTTTCCTATAACAATTTTCTATCTAATACTTTCTTTGCCTATAGATGCCATGACTTTACTTTTAGTTGTATTTTCATTACTTATTGAAGCATTGTTAATTGAAACATTAGTTTTGCCACCGATACTGCATTTCTGACATTTCAACTTACCTATTTACTTGTTGCAGTACAACTAGAGCTAACGGTCCTTTTAATGTTATTGTTATCCTACAGCCATACATGTGAACAAACCTGTTACAGATGGGTTAGCATTTCGTTTTAATTCATTAGAATATTAACTTTTCCTGCAGTTGCTTTATAATGCTCTCTTTCTGAGTACGTAGAAATACTTAAATATGTGCAAGTCAGTTTTTATTTTCTTGCCAATTACGCCACAAAAAATGCTTTATCTAACCTACTTCTATCACCGGTGTAATCTCCATTGTCACAACATTTAACCAGTTCATTTTCTATTATATTTGCTTTCTTTGCCGTTTTTGCAACTCTGGCATGGAAACTTCTATTGCATTCTACATACTACAGATCACTGGAAAACTTTATTTTTGCACCTTTTATGTAAACCGAACAGTAACGTGACAGGACCAGATGCAGTTCCACCATCGGCCACGATTAATATTTTACTAGGTCAGAAACCGTATGTTAGAAGATTCCGTTGTCTGTGTTGTTTGATCAATTTCAACGGAAGAATAATTGAACATGAAAATATAAAGGCTTGCTTACGAATGATGGTCATTTTCATTATATCATTTTTTTATCGTAGATAATCCCACGAGAGTGTACGAGTTTATCGATAAATTCGCGACTGCGCAGCTGAAGATTATACATATAATAATTATTTTGGTGCTTTGTTATATAAAAACAAACCTTACAGCTGCGAGATCACTGCATACTATGAATCATCCATCCATGAATCGATTCGAGTTATCATATTGTGACCAATGGTGCATATAAGGCATAGTTAACCTAATTCAGGTAAGCTAACAGCAGAACAGAATAAAAGCACATGAACTGGTTTGCATCTAATCTAAATTGCGTTTTTAATCAAAGTACATTAATATTATTTCTATTTCTAAACAAGTTATGTTGTATAAAATAATGTGTTTTCATTCTGCTAAATGGCAGCGTGTGACATTTTAATCACCGCACGTTGATGACTTACGTGGCCAATAACGAGCTGAAGTTTTATCAGATAAAATCACATCCTTGTGTTAATAGCAAGGATTTTATAAAATAAACGATCGTGATTGGTCTATATCCGAGGAATTGCTAAACGTTATTGGTCAATATCAAACACGCGGCGTAAAGTGGAATAGTCAAATGAAAACGCAAGGATTCGCATACCTGTAGCCTTTCTGTGAAGAAATACTATGTTATCACCATTTATATCATGGCCGGCTTTCACGTCGTCTGTGTGTCTGTCACGGCTTCAATCACGTTGACTTCACTGACTTTATAAATTAATGACAGTTGTATTTTACATGAGTTCACCTTTGGGCAAATAGTTGTTTGGTTGGTTTTGTGGTCATTTATCGACGGGGTGTTCTGCACCCTATGACCGTCGCCAGTGTGCTGGATTTTATCCTGCAGGTGTTCTTTTACATGGGACTGCCATATTTATGCCCACATAAATGCCTTGCGCAGGAAATCCACGACCTTGAACACAGAAAGTCAGTACCACACTGATTGAGGCTATATATATATATATATATATATATATATATATATATATATATATATTAGGCTGAAATTATTTGGTATAGCAATTAATATACTTAAATGCTAGCAAAAAATCATAACAAATTTGCCATCAGGTTTATTCTTTAAAACAAAACGACAGAATGTTTTCCGGTTTTCATGCAAATGTATCATCATGCTATTTTAGTATGGCTACCGAAAACCTGTTTAATTTTCAAATATTGTTTAATAAAATACTTTGCACCCTTTCAAATTAGTTAATTGAAAAATTATATCATCCTTTCATATTGTGACACAAATTGATACAATACCCAACGTGCCTAAAGCGGTCATAGAAATCAGGCTGTAAGTATTAAGGCCTTACTAATTTAATAATATTTTTAGTATTATTGTTACAGTTATTAACCCGTTTGCAGATTCGGGCAATTCAAATATTGACGAACCGATCATTACTAAATACCGTGAAATGCGCTGAGTTTGTCTGCAAACTGATACTCATAACTGTGATGTGTTTTTCAATATGTAAATTCTAAATGGCAGCTCATAATTCATGTTACAATTCGTCGTAATCATTTCACATCAGCTCATTCCCACATAGCGCAATACATTATGATGCCAATTACTTGATAATTGCCACACTCTTCATATTAGGCTTCAACACATTCCACGAATACCTGTCCCCAATTATTCATTTCATGGCCCGTCGATCACAAAAAGACGTCACTTAGCCTAAATGCCTCTTTAAGCTTTCTGTTTGGCTCCGTGAGGTAACGACCAAGGAACAGGGCTCGAATCTCATTAAGGTTAAAAATATATTTGTGCAGGAGGAAGTTGAGATTTTCTGTATTTCCTCAGAATTCACCCTTTTCCCGAAATTAATTCCACAAACACTCCCTACTTTTCTATTAGTTTCTGTGTTCATCCCATTATTCTAATATTGTCAGGCTGCCAGTCACGTGTCTGGCAATACTGAATGTGAATTTAACATTCGTGTTTCTCGGTGAAGTTATAAGCCATTGTTCAGTAATTTGACCTATTGGTTACGGCGAGAGCATACTAGCAATCCTGGACCTGGAAGCTTGGAGGCTCGGCCAATCCGCTAGTGAAATAATGGGCTCAATCATACAAGATAAAGAACTAAAAAAACAGTAATATTCACTAGAATGATGGAAGATTAAGAATATTTCAGAACAAAAATAATTATCGTGTGTATGAATGCAATTTTGATTCATGCCTCCTATTCTGATTCAACAGTTGAGCTATTCTTCTATTATCATTATTCTGGTCCAATCGTGTTACTTTTAACAAAATTTTCGTCATCTTTTGCTTTAAATGTGATTATGAATATACAATAATTTTAATGACGATTTTTTAAGGAGAAGTCTTTACAATGTTAAGTTCAAAGTACCTTTTTTCGAAAAACTACTAAAGCAGGCGCTTGATCTTTTTACAGTGTCTAGATACCTATCATTACTGAAAAAAGCATTTTTCATAAATATATTTAATTACTTAAATATTACTTTTTTATTGATAAAAATTTTTATCGAGATTTCTAAGAACGTCATGATCATATTTCATACATTAACCAATTCAAAAAGTGTTTTCTTCAGTGTATGTAAGAAGTCTGATTAAACAAATCCTAGAAATGTCAAGATCGTTGGTTAAGTAGAGTCTGAGAGAATGTACCTTTTTATATAGAAAAAGTAAACTTACGGGAAACGAGCTTCAAAGTTAAAACATAGCTGTGCCATAATCTGGATCTTTTCAGAAAAATAAGAAATAGTATGGATATAATTTAGTATAAATATGTACGATACAACAGTTTTAATAAGAAAGTCCACAGAATAAATTACATATATAATTTAAAATTAATCATATAATAATTAAATAATCATTGCATAGACAATATTAGTTCACTTTCGTAGATTCCTCCATACTGCATACACTAATGTACGATATTTTGCCTGCATATCCTTGTGTGTCTAATGTAAAAAAGACGCCAGTTTTCCATATTTGCTAATGTAAACATTTTCGTTTGCGGAGTGTTTATTTACACGTGGCAACGTACTGACCACAGCACGATAAACAAATTTCTTATAACGACTTCTAGGCCGAATTATTATTATCCAATATAGTAAATTTAAAACGGTCAGTAATTGCTAGGATAACGTAAACCGTTATATATTACATTTTTCTTAACAGATCATAAATGCTTCATGAGAACTTGAGCCGTCTAGAACTCACATCATCAAAAAGAAAAATGAGATAGCGTGTATCTCTTATGGTATCTCATACAAAAAATTCATATTTTGAGGTCAGTTTATTTCTAATATCACAACATCCTACAGTAAAATTGATCCAAAAGAGGGATTTGAGTCTAAACTCAAACTATCCCTGAGATGTTCTGAGTTTTGTCCCGATTGTTATTTCTACTAACCAGAGAGCAGCAACAGCCTGCCATTTTAGATGTTTTATAGGTTATGAGAGTAAGAAAGATTTCTGACATGTTGCATGTCATTTTCAAGTGTCAAAAGTTATACGCATATTCCTAATGCGCCCTGGAGCAAAAGTGGTAGTAAAGGAGAACTTCTTTTCAAAATTGATACAGGAGTATTTAAGAGTTTGTTTAAAGGTAACAGAACCACAGATGACTTTAAACTTTACAAAATAGGAGCAAGAAATTTTATGAAAAGTAATGAGGAACTTCTCAAAACACACTATGGAGGAAATTGGCGTGCTGTAGGAAATCATTCCTTTTACGTGCAAGTGATAGACAATGCGGCGATGACAGTGGAATCAATGGCAATTTAGCTGTGTGAGTTCCTTGGAAGGGAAGAAATAGATTCACTGCTTGTGTAAAACTTTCATTTTTTCATAAAATATTATTCAATAGTAATATTATTTCGGTCATGGAAACCATCATTAACGGCCGTGGGTGTCGGCATGCTGACCACATGCCCCCCAATCCTGCCGTGTGCCTATGGTAGATGACGCAACGGTCGGGTGGTAGGCCATGTCCCCCCTGGGATGTTAGCGCCACGGAGTTAGTTAGTTAGTAATATTATTTTCAGATATGACATACATGCCAGATTGTCCATTGAAAGTGATGATGATAGTAATCTAATATAATATCAACAGCTGTAATAATTTTAATTTTTAAATTTTTGAAGTTCACAATATTCAGAATGGAAACTAACAAAATCCATATTCTTTGTATTAAAAGTTAACATTATCCAGAACCTGGAATCAAAGCTAGCATTATCCATGATTCATTCTTTAATAACTCATAAAGATACAAAGGTTTTTCTTGAAAATCATCTTGACAATGAAATACATAAGGCAGCATTATTGTCATTTGTCATCAGATGTATTTAGTTAGACAAGTCGTTAGATATTGTGAAATATGATTCTAGAGGGCTCAATCTAACCATTTACGAGCTTGTCTCTCAACATCTCACTCACAATAATCAACTTTAGCCACTTGTGATATAAATAACTATTATTATAGTGTCTTGAATATCTCCTGTCTCTATAATCTGTGCTCAGTGACAACTGATATTACTTGTCAGAAACAATACTTGACATTATTTAGATGAAGTTTTTAAAGCGCTTATTGTGTTATAACGTTAGTAATATTCAATATTTTATTCATGCCATGAATTGGTTGGAATAGGCATATTTTCTAATTATTGAAATACAATATACACATAAAGTAATACAATTTATAATACAACGCAAGTACGATTCTCGTAATAATCAAAGGGGTACAAATGACAAAATTATGGTAATGGTACAAAATAATTCAGGTTAAGTTCTTCCTAAACTTCACTATTTCTGTAAAATGTATGACTGATTAAGGGGACTACCTGTGAAATTAAGAAATTCTACATTTATCATACCATTTTCTTAATTTGTTACGTGACTCTTGAAGTAGTTACCACAGTAAACCCTAAAATTTTATTAGATCTTGAGAGAAGAAAAATATATTTTTCGATTTTTAATGGGTTTCATGGAAAAAGGTTTTTTTGGTGCAGATTTCAAATTTTCGGGACTAAATTTCAGATTAGACACTCGAAGCCGAAAAGTTGCTACTTCATTTCAAAAAATCATTTTTATTTAAATATCATTTTACTTAATTTTGTTAAGTTTAAATTATTAACAATTTGTTATAAGTACCCAAATGTTGTTTAGTTAGAAATTCTTGTACGAGTAAGTTTTATTTGCTGATATAGGCCTACTGTTGAAAATTTCGAAGTAATTGATGAAATTTTGCTATGGAAGGTACAATGAATAGTGAGATATGCTGAAAAAAAAATGTTGAAAAAATCAACTTTAAAGTTAAGACACAATTTTTGCCTTAAAAACTGTACTGCTTTCTCTAAGATCTAAATAACGAATTTCTTAGGGTAATAACCTGGAAAATATATAAATACCCTTCCATCATTACTCTGAAAACGTATGAAACTATAATTTTAAATATTTACTGAGAAAATAATACGTGTTTTATAATAAAGTTTTTACATAGAGAGATTATCAGCACATGCGCAGAGCTCTTAAAGGTCACATTACTAACATCCAAATGCATCTAAGCTAAATTATGTTGCATTCTTTGATTAGTCAAGAATTGGCGTTAATTATTATACAAAAAACAAAGCAAAAAAATCAGTTTTGTGCCAATTTTTTCGTAAATTTCACAGGTCAATCCTCTTAACCAGTTAAACAAAGCAGAGAGAAATTTAGCGTTATTTTGTTAATAACATTAAAAACAGGCTTGGGCCCAATACATATTAATAAGAACCAAATGTCTACTATTACATTCCTACCCTGATAGCGCTGCAGGCATTTAAGTATATGGTATAGGGCCCACTTATATTTTAGTCCTTTGTCCCAGAGATGCAATGCATGTGGTACTAATGTTTAACTTTTTATAATAGGACTATTACTATTATGACTGTTAGTTATTATTGTATTTCATGTGTTTTAAAATTCTTGTTTCGTGTAAGTACAACTCAGTAGATCGTAGAATGTACAACAGCTGACATTTTTATATCTCCGAGCAGTGTACATAAGATCAACGTGGAAGCAGAATTAATTATTTCTGAATTATTGCAAGGCGTTTTTTAATAGCTTGCGCTTTGTTTTTGCGAATTCAGTAGGACTGCAAGTGACATTAGTCATCACTGTTAGCGTTGGTTTTCTTGGGAAAAGGAATTATGATATTGAATAAGGTTTAACGAGTTCACAGCTGCAAAATAGAGTAACTTTACATTTCGGTCTCGCTTTGTTAAACCACTTTCAACCCCTCGTTAAAACTTATGAAGGAGATCGTAGAAGCTTGACTAAACCATTACCAAGTTTGCTCCACCCCAGCTTCCACAGGATATCATAAAATCAGTAAAGTCATTACAGCCTAAATTAATTGTTTCTGGCATTACAATAAGGATATTTTAAGAACTGAGCGTACTTATAAAGTAAGTTATATATTTCTTTATTTAAATGCCAACATTATAACAAATATATGTAATATGTTCAGTACACTGTTTTGCGTGAGGAATTTAAATGAAACCCCCCTGACAGGGGAGGTAAATCAGTTAAAGTAAGGAAAAATATTTGGTAGGGCCTGCTTGGTATTAGCCAGACCTCACTGACTTTCGTGTCTGTTTTATTACTAAGTTAAAATTATAGACTGATGTATCTGTATCTGTATCTGTATCTGGTACCCTATGATCCCCAGGTGGGGCGAAGGGGCCTCCAATGGAGGTTTCATTACCTATACTAATTTTGATATGCTTATTTTCCGAGAGAGGGTAGAGGGGCAGGTGGTAAGCCCATCGCCTCGCAACCCCCCTCTGGAAACTAAGTATTTCTTGGACGTGAAAGGGCCGAGAAATTTTGTCCAGAGGCTCTAATTTAGGCTTGGAGTTCTTTTACGTGCCGTAAATCTACGACACGGGACCCCCAGCTTAAAGTCCCTCCCGGAGGACTCCGTGCCCAGGATTTTTACGTCCTGAAAAATCCATCGACGGCGGCCGGGTATGATCCCGCGCCCTGCGGATCTAGAGGCGGGCACGCTACCTCTAGACCACCGCGGCCGACATAGATTGATGTAGGCTATACATAATTGTAAAAAGTGTAAGTGCAGAAAGGATGTTGTAGGTCTAAAAAATTTGGAGCATCTGAGAAGAAAAGTAAGAAAATCTATTTTTAAGCAGATCCTACAAAATGTAGCATTATAGTAACCAATTAATTAATTAATTTTAAAAAATCAATATGCTCAATATAAAGGCATGAAAATGACTAAATGTGGAAGCAAATTACACGAAAATGAGAAAATAATGACGTATAATTGAAATAAATGTCCTAAAAATATAAAATGTCATAAACTGAAAAAATGACTTAATAAAAATGCATTTTTGTAGAGGCCGTGATAAGGATTTATCTACAAGTTTATGATGTTTATGAAGCATCAATAAAAAGATGACTTGTCATCAGAATCCGGGTCCTGGTCATTATGTAGATCAACTGAACAATTTCAGTGATTACTCAGTTAGTGTAGCTTATGTATGAACTGTAAACAACTCACAGTATAGTCCAGTTACTCATTGCATACCCCGGCGGCTTCCTTTCGTTAGGAGGAAAAGTTTGCCGACAGCTCAACCCATGTTCTTTGTTTTACCGCACCAATCAGCTAGTTACCCCAGCCAATCAAAATCTAAGAATGTCCTGTGGCGATTTTGACAGCTACTCATCTACTCCGCGTGGAGTTAAATGCACGGTTGCAAGATCAAGTTACAGTAAACAGTAACACGTGTGAATTGAATAAAGCGAAGGAAGAACTGAGGTCAGTGATAACAATGAGAGAATATTGCAACGTTGCTTTTGTTTTGGAAAGCGGAAGCCCAAGACCGATTTAGTCAGATCAGTTACCATAAAGAAACACCGAAACCTTTGAAGCCGACTGGCCATCCAATGAGTAACTGCACTATACAGTTAAAGCATGCGTTTCTCTTCATTCTTACAATTCACTTTTTTATAATTACTGAGCTTTTTTTTGGCAATTATTGAACGGCTTCTATGTGATATTAAAAAACAATTTTTTGGCGTCCCCAACTGTGAGGGATGCGCTTTGATTTCTAAATTATCATCAAATACATTCCTCCCGATATTGTTGTTTGCGGTTGACGTTGTTCCCTTGTTACGATGACCGCTACGAATAGGTGAATGTTGCCCATGTACATACATGGGTTTATATAGAGTAGCCCATTGGGCCGTACGGGGCGCTGTGTGTCTGCATGTGGACCGTTTGATCGTGTTAGTGAAAATGGCGATGGGAGATCAGTCATGTGTGCTGGCCGAAAACCTAATGGAATTCACCCTCTCACTCCCGACCTCTGCCGCTAACCACCCCCTATGTTCGTGTCTCTGTCTGGTGTCATGGCGGCGCACTCTATATTTACTCGCGTATCCCCCCCCCATACAGGATGGCTTACAAATTATTACACAAATGCAAACACTCGCAGACAATAACGCTTTTATTGGATATTACTGGCATGTAAGCTCATAGATTTGCCAGGCTTACACAATTCTAATTGCCTTGCCTTCTCTTCATGTATCTCGCTATTAAAATGCCCATCTCACTCCTCCACCCATCTTCCACACCGCAGAATTAAAACATTATCACATTACCCCTTTATTTTCGCTTAGACTGCTGTCTCCCTATACAATACGTAGTACAAGAATGCATACTTATAATTAGTTATAAAATTATCACCTTGCCTGTTGTACATCAATCCTAGAAGACGTTAATGTTGTTTCCTGAATAATGTCCAATCTTTATTTGTCATTAGGACCAATTTTTCTCCGGTCACGAAAACCATCAGTAACCGCCGTGGGAGTCAGCATGCTAACCACATTCCCGCCACACCTCCCATCTGCCCATGACAACAGTCGGATGGTAGGCCCAGTACCACAAGGGACACAACGTCACGGAGTTTAGTTTAGGTTAAATTTTAAATTAAGTGTTTGCTGGTCGATGGAACTTATGTGAACTGAACTGAAGATTTATAGGCATGTAAAAGTATTTCTACCGAAGAAATTTCCGGATCGTAAAAGGATATTTTGACCGTGGCTGTGGAAACTGTATTGAGAGACGTAAACATTTAATGAATCGAGAAACGATTTTAAACTATCGTGAGTGAATCGGAACATAAGGTGATCAATAGCCTGATTTTCATATTACAGGGATTCAACAAAGAAACACGATTGATAATATAGGCTATTATACGAATGATAATATATTCTATTATAGGAATGATAATATAGGCCTACGACAAATTATTGGGTGGATGTGAGCCCACGGGCCCATATAAGTTGGCGGCACTGGTCGTAATATGTTCTCCTTCCTCGAGGTGTTTCTCGCGTAACGCTAAAAACAAATATATATATATAGTTTTTACCTGTATGAAAGACGGATAACCATCTAGTTATACAATAAAATGTTTTGATGTCCTTTCAAATTACCTACGAAAGAATGTAATTTTTCCTGGAAACGGAGACAACTGAACGCCACTATCACCCATGAGAAGAACGGGCTCTTTTGCTTGGATTTATTTTTTATATTCTTCTAAAACATAAGATTGCAGTATTCGACTGTCGTCTGTGACTACAACTTTGGTTACAACCAAGTTGTACAAGGTAACAATAAAAACTGTAACTTAACAAGTGTGACAAAAATGATTGAAATTGGAAACCACGAGGGGTTATCGCCATTCTTGTGATAGTGTTCGATTTAGTTACTACTAAAGGCAATAGTTAATGTATATCGAGTCTTTATCGATCGATTTAAATAACCTTGTTTCGATTAACCCATGGAAATGGCGGGAAATGAGTGTTCTACTGTGTAAAGCTGTAATCCATTTATATTTTATGTTAAATATTCAGTAGTGACACTGGTATAACTATACGGTTTGTTATTGTTGTATCTTCATATTTCATTCGATGGGAATAGATTCGCCGGACTGGCTTCTCTTGTGGTGATTACGTCTTGACATCACCGGCCTGGTTCGATAACATGAGTAATACACAAATTCTCCTCTATTTCTGTGTTCCGTAGCTTACTGTATTGATGTTCTTTTACCCATACCTCCACTTGGGTTCCATGGAACTGGGCAGTGAAAGATTTCCCCTGATTCCAATAATTTTTTTAAACTGTATTTTATCAGCTTTTATGAAAATCTGTACTTAATAATTGCACACTTAAGTAATTTTTCTCTTCTGATATTTGATTCAATTAGAAGTATTATGTAATGTTTTCCCATTTCGATATACCTAAGCCACCTATAAGTTACATTTCCTTCTGGTTTAATATCTCTTGCTGTTCCTTCTACATGTTTGTTCCAGTCTGACTTTTTTTCTTTCTTTTTTAGTAGTCACTAATGTATTTTACTTCACTCTCTTGATTTAGGCTATATATCACATTTCCTTACCTTGTCCATTAATGTCCTTCGTGTGATAGACCTACTTAGAAAAACAATGTGATTAAGTTTTTCTCAACACGAAAATGTCTTTCGTCTTTTCAAAACGTAAAAAGATATTTCGGCGGTGGCTATGAAAACTGCGCTGATAGCCTTAAAAATTTAATGAACTGAGGAACGATTTCAAACTGTCGTTAGTGAATTGGAACAATATGAGATCGTACTATGTATATCAACAAAAGCCTAATTTTCCTTGTATAGGGATTCAACAAAGAAACAGGATTTGTAGTAATAAACTAAACTAAACTAAACTCCGTGGCGCTACATCCCTGGAGGGACTTGGCCTACCACCCGACCGCTGCGTCATCTCCCGTAGGCAGATGGCAGGATTGGGGGGCATGTGGTCAGCATGCCGACACCCACGGCCGTTAATGGTGGTTTTCATGACCGGAGCCGCTACTTCTCTATCAAGTAGTTCCTCAATTTTGAATCACGAGGCTGAGTGCACCCCTACCAGACCTCCCTACCTCAGAAAAATCCGAGGAGGTACCGGGAATCGAACCCGGGCCGACGGATTTGTAGTCAGCGACGCTAACCACAAGACCACGCCGGCGGACTTTGTAGTAATAGCAATAAGTAATTAAGATAATACTACACGGAAAATTATTGGGTGGGCTTGGGCCCCACGGGTCCATATAAGTTGAAGTCAATGTCAGGGACTGCAAAACTAAGCGGAAACCATGGTTCGGCTCCTGTCCAGGAAAAAAAAATTCTCAGAATATAATACCTCAAGCTTGTCAGCAGATATTTTATACCTGAGAATTATTTTATTTATATCTACCAACAGATGATACTGTCAAATTTTGTCACAGTTAATACTATTGACTTAGTCCGGTTCTGGCCCCTAATCTTAATAAAAGGAGACCAGCACTTACTCATTTCCATCACCAAAGGAGACAGTTTGATACGTTACCATAACCCACACGGCGTTTCTGTTCAATGGTAGTGAATCCGCTAAAAATAGATATTATTTTATTGTGCCAGTAATATCTATTCCACATCTTCTGTAATTTGTGTTATTAGTAGGGCCCGGGGGTTTAGCCACAAAAACATTACATCAGGTTAGTGGTGACTGGGATATAGCCGTATGTAAACACGAGGGAAGGGGTGACTCGCTTTCAGTGGCGCACTTTAATACGAACATTCGACACAGCGTCATAGAATAGTTTGCACATTTAATCGTAAATCACTGAAACAAAATATATTTCCTAGTAAAACGAACATAGATATATACAACCAATGCTTTAATATTTAACAATATTCACAGTGAAAATTAAAAGGCAATTTATATGTCTGTGCATAGGCCTACGCTTTGTTACAGTGAATGGCAATACACATTTTGAAGTTTTCAAAAGAAAAATATCTTCTATCTTCCTCCAAAGAAGATCTTTAATGATAAAACCTTCTCTCTTCGTCTCATGACGTGTCGGGGGGATGAGATATTAGTGTTTCCCTTGTGTGGGTACACATCATGGTCTTCTGTAGAACCTTCGAGTGCACCTCGAAACGTAAAAACAGTAGAAAAATCCTGCATTTTCTGGAGAATTTTTTTATTTATTTCTGCTGTATCTGTAGAAGTATTCCATCTTCAGGTTGACTCTTACCTATGAATAATTCCTCCACGAGTCTGATCGCTTGTGCCATTTACATATTTTGTCTCTCTAGAAGAGTGATACATCTAGACCATAGGTGAGCAACTGAGGGGAAACGTTTTAGTCCCCATCCCTTGCTGTGACGTAAGAAACCTGTTCTTCATGTTCAGTGTCACGTCGAAACTGCTTTATGCTGACGTCAAGGGCGACTGTAGTGGGAGAAATTCCCCTACCGCACAGTGACACGATGTGCCACAAATGCGCACCCATGATCTAGACAGTTGCCGAAATTATTTGCAATGAACTTGGTATTAATTAGTAGCTTTTCTAAACAAAAGGCTAAACTTTTCTGGAGCAGCACTCCCACTCATTTTAGCTATGATCCGCCACTGGTTGTCAAGAACGCACAACACACAACGTCGGCAACAGAAGACTAAACTGCCACATGCAGTGCAAGTTGTTTACTAACTCAGAAAGCTTTCTATGCCTTGTGCACCACTAACTTGACGAATTATTGGCTAAACCCCCGGGCCCTAGTTATTAGATGGTTCTGTAGAACTTATCAACAAATAAACAATAGACTGCTTGATGTAACTTTCGTGCGATTAGGCTATCCATACTGAGTGTAACCCTAACAACATTAACAACTAGACCTAATCTCTCTCTCTCTCTCTCTCTCTCTCTCTCTATATATATATATATATATATATATATATATATAAAAGGCTTTGTCCTGACTGACTGACTGACAGGAATCAACGTAGAGCCTAAACTATAACAGGTAGAGACTTAGAATTTTGACAGTACCTTCGTTTCATAATGTAGGTGCTCACTAAGAAAGGATTTTGCAAAATATTGATTTTAAATGCCAAAAATTAAATGTTTTTGAGAATACTTAATCCCTTTTTACACAGAATTATGAAATCCAAATCACAGAACATATTGTTGCCAATGATATCAGATGGGTTTGGAAAAAAAATGAAATGCAAGTTTGACAAATAAGAGAAGTAATCAATATTATTCATGTTATAAATAAATATTACAGAATGAAATCCACGAAAATAATGCAGTTACATAACTTTCTCTACCCTGGACATAGAGAAAACAAAACGAGGTATGGTAATGTAAAGTATGGAAAAAGTATTATATCGCAGGTTTTTGGAGAGAGAAGTATGAAAGTGATATGACTTTCTGTTTAATTTCATCCCCAAAACAGTTTTATGGTAACATGAGAGTGGGAAATAAAATTTTACGCCTCGATATTACAATTTTATCTTACAGAAATTTCTCTACCAGGCTTGCTGTGCACTGTACAAGCGATGGGATGCAAAATTCTACATCTTCTATGAGCCACAAAAAACTATATCAAGCGTTTTCTGAGGGAATAGTTTGAGTGTAATAAGTCGTTCTTCCTATTTCAAATTATAAATACCTATATAAGGACCTAGAATTTAAAAATAGAAAATCCTTCATAAGTTAATTTCCAATTACAAAATAAAAACCCGGGCGACGCCGGGTCTTTTAAGCTAGTAGGGTATATTTTAGTTATACTGGTACCATTTATTACATGTACGATAACCAGGCCTCGGAAATATATTTTTCTCAGACATCACAGACAAGGCGGATATAGTATAAATTCGTCTCGCCTCAAAACAAACAAAAAATGACTTACTTTTATTTTGCATTTTTCCGCATTTTCCGCATTTTATTCTCTAGCGGTCACTTTTTTTAAAAATTGTCATTCTTCCAATTGCATTTTTTCCAATTTTTTCTTCAGAATGGATTTTTTCAACATTACAGACAAACCAATCTCGTAATTCCTTAGGTATGAGGCATTCATTAATAAATATAGTAAACATAATAATAATAATAATAATAATAATAATAATAATAATAATAATATAAAACATGATAACAAAAGTAGCAGTATAAAGTACTTAAATCTTGTCCTTTTTTTATTAATGATTATTGTACTACTCTATATTAGGAGTTGCGCTACAAACCGGAAGGTCTCGGGTTCGATTCCCGATGAGGTCGTTGAGATTTTTCAATTGGCCTAATCCTTATGGTGGCCCTGGGGTCGACTCAGCCTCTATCATAAATCCTGGAGCAATCCTGGAGGTGAAGGCGGCCGGTGCATAGGGCTGACAATGTGCCGAATATCCAAAATCTGGAGCCTCAACCTCCTTGAACCCTCTGGACCTTCATGGCCTGTATTGGGATCACTTTACCTTTTTACTACTCTATATTCCCTTTTTAAATACATAAGTATTTTTTTCCAATTTCTCATGTAATATTTTTAAAAATGTAAGGACATTTTATGGGTCATTTTTCAGGCATAATTAGGTCCCTAATTGTAACTTATATGTAGTGAATAAATTGTTTAAATAATATAAATAATACATGTGAATAAAACTGCAGAATGTTCTGTGGCACTGCAAACGGAGAGCAACATAAACTAGTTTTCTTTAACATTCGATGTGACTTTATTCTAACTGAAACTTCAGTAGTTATTCCAACAGAATGAAAAATGTACATCTCTTTTCAGCTCCTCATGACCTATTTTCCGAGAAATAATTTTTCTACAGAACTGTTCGTTTTTCACGGTTTCCTCGGATATGTATAGATCCTAAGTTCCATTCTCTCTCTTTCTCTCTCTCTCTCTCTCTCTCTCTCTCTCTCTCTCTCTCTCTCTCTCTCTCTCTCTCTCTTTTGTTTGTTTGTTTTGTTGTAATTTAAGGGTTAACGGATTGGCTTATCTTTGCAATGTTAAATTCAATGTATCTTTTTCTCAAGACCTACTGAAGGTAGGCACTTGATATTTTTTTACAGTTTCTATATGTGTGCCATGTGTCAGCATTGAAAAAGGAATTTTCATAAATATCCTTATTTATTGAAATATTATTATTTTCTTTATAAAAAAAATTATCAACATTTTAAGTACCGCGTTATCTGTAAATATTTAATAAATTAACCAATCCAAAAATTTAGTCTATGTATGACATCTGAATAAACAAATCTCGAAACTTTCAAGATTGTAGATTAAATAAAAGCTTAGAAAATGTAAAAAGTAAACTTGCTGGAAACGAGCTTCAAAGTTAAAACATCTTGTGCCATAGTCTGGATCTTCTCAGAAAAATAAAAATATCAAGGATAGAGTTATAGTTCCATAATACTACAGTTCATAAAATATAATATAATAATAATAATATAACAATAACACTAAATCTCTCAAATTTTCATCTAAAAACCTATTGAACTTCAAAGTTAAAACATCCCTACTCCATGGTTTTAATCTTCTCAGAAAAAAAATATCATGGATAGAATTAAAGTGCAATTATGTATGATACATCATTTTAAAGAATAAAATACAACAATAAAAACAATATCACAATTTTCATCCAAAAATCAATTCCATTTCCTCTTAACAAATTGAATAATTCTAAAAGCTTCCAAGTGGATATAGTGGTTATCATGCTGCCTTAAGAGCCACATTTTCAAAGACGAATGTACGAGTATTTTCAGGCGATTGTATCACAGGCGAAGAGATTTATCACATACACATAATATCTGGTTACTTGATTATGGTATCCATGTTTATCACTTATCCAATAAGCAGGGCATTTGTTTAATTGTACTATTTTTACTATCTAGCCAACGGACTGAGCCCATTTTTTCACTATTTGAGTGTCCTTTAATGTGTAAAGAATTAGTGTTCGGGAAAATCAGCTGAATTTCACTAAATGTAATAGGCCTAGTAAATATTTTATGTTTTAGTCTATCTCAAGAAATTTTCAGTACATTGCTAATATTGTAGGAGTTATAAAAGTTTTGAACAAAAAAACTGCTCTACTATAAAATTTATATTTAAAAAATGGGCTTTGCTCCTTTCTCTGGACTCTTCATTTTCTTTCCTTATTGAACGTTTCATATTTTTTTTGTCCAGAAGTAATTAGTATTATTAAGTATATATAGGTTTTATCCCCGTCATCCTGGGGTGGGGGGTTACGTATCACCAAAATGTCAGAACCCCCTCCCCGCCCAGTGTGTGGCGGCCTCTTGAGGCGTACATCCACCGCCCTCTGCAAGGATCCAGCACTGTCCTGGGATATTACTTATATAAAGTCGTAACACTATGTCATAGATTTTAGGTGCGCTAATGAAACCTGTACTCTCAGGAAGAGTCGCTAGGATTACTGTCTGTTTCACTCCATATTTCTCTTCCTTCAAGGTTCTCCCGACTCGCCGTCACTATAGGCTTCAGGGGACTGAAAAAACCATAAAATTACCCTGGTTAAAAGAAGTTTTGTTCTTGTGCTTGATTAGCAGCTGTCAAGCTTGTTGGCAGCAGCTCTCCTCGCCTGACGCTTCTCTGCTTTCGTTTTGACTTGGCAGCAGAAACCACAATTCACATATTTTATATTTCTTTTACTCCAAGCGAGGTCTTCTGCAATGCATCCCTTCCGATTGACCTTCTATTGCACTCTTCGATATTCAAATTCCGAAGTACAGTGCGATCAGTTTGGCTTTTCACTGTAGTATTTTGCCTATGAGCGAGCGCATCGCTCGTTAGCCGATAAGTCAGTTTGAACCCCGCACCTGACTGTATGTGGCATCGGCCTTTGAGGAAAATATATTAGGCCGTGTCCCAAAGCTGCATTTTCAGCTAAAGTGAACCGGTAGTTGACTCAATAGCCGATGTGTTGTCAGATGTCATGATCTAAAGGTAAGGTATAAATTTCATATCAAATAAGTCCTTAGCAACTGGTGATCGAAATTGGTTGCATGATTGGTGAGGGACCAAACCATAGCATCAGAGAAATAAAGGAGGATCCAAGCGAAACATCTCCAAAGCTCGTCGTCTGCTTGCTAATCGATGGCACTTGTTAATAAATTCGACTTTGGGGGTACGGCCTTAATCTAATTTGTGAATCAGAGTTCCTTTATAACATTTGGGCCCCATTCGACACGCGAGATCATTCAAGGGTTACGCGGCCCTGGCTTGGACACCAACGCTCCCTATTGGCTGCCGGCGACCTTTCTTGTCATTGGTGCTTCCTCTTAAAATGCTGTCAACTACTTCTTGCGCGTACTTTTTAGTCCCCCAAGAAATAATGAAGTTTAAATTATAAAAGCTTTGGTTAAATTAGGTATATTAGGTTAGATGACGTTGGTTATAAGCAGGGAACTAATAAATACAGAAACTATGTGACGGACATAAGGTTTACAATTCTGTTTCCTGCACCACGTGACCAATCTGCAGCAGACGACTTTCTTAAGTTAGCAACACTACATAGCACCATTTTAGGTTAATTTTCTACGTATGTACTTCTTAGCGCTTTTACCCTTATTTACAACTAGCATGTGCCCGCGGCTTCGCCCGCGATAATTATTTCAAAAATTAAAAATTAAGAGCATAATAGTTAAATCATTATATTTATTAACACCTAAATCACGTGGACTACACACCACGATTAGATAGCGTCGCCTGGTAAAAGCGACCTCAGGTTCGAGTTCCTTGGCGCAGAATACCCATGTACAGTGAGTTTCGACCAAATCGAACAATGTTTGACCATATTTAGGCCTATATTGATTATAGCTCTTCCGTGTAGGTTGAAAATTTCATATGTCTTCGGGCCTTGATATTCTAAACAAATAAATCGTCCAGGATGGACTTACAAAATCAAGCGATCGCCCGCGATAATTATTTCAAGAATTAAAAATTAAGAGCATAATAGTTAAATCATTATATTTATTAACACCTAAATCACGTGAATTACATACCACGATTAGATATCGTCGCCTGGTAAAAGCGATTTCAGATTCGAGTTCCTTGGCCCAGAAAATCCCTGTATAGTGAGTTTCGTCCAAATCGAACGATGTTTAACCATATTTAGGTCTATGTTGATTATCCCTCTTCCGTGTAGGTTGAAAATTTCATATGTCTACGGGCCTTGACATTCTAAACAAATGAATCGACCAGCGTGGGCTTACAACATTCAAGCGATCGCGATGCTTTTATTTCCACGGTATGACAAAAATAGCCAAAGCCAACTGCAATTGATTTGACATTGAAATGTATTACTGAAATCTGATGCTTCGACAGCGCTAAAATCACGTTTTCTGCCAGTTTTTCACTCATAACTCGCGAACGAAAGCTAAAATTAAAAATTCGACTTCGAGGTGCATTCGCCCACCTTTCAGTCCATCTATCTTTAAAATCTAAGATCTTTGCGTTCAGTAGATTTCGATGGGCATCGTGGACAGACAGACAAACAGCATGTGCCCGCATGTGCCCGCGGCTTCCCCCGCGATAATTATTTCAAATTATAATTATTAACACCTTAATCACGTGGAGTGCATTCCACGATTAGGTAGCGTCCCCTGGTAAAAGCAACCTCAGATTCGAGTTCCTTGGCCCAGAAAACCCCTGTATAGTGAGTTTCGTTCAAATCGAACAATGTTTGACCATATTTAGGGTTGATTATCCTTCTTCCGTGTAGGTTGAAAATGTCATATGTCTGTGGGTCTTGACACTCTAAACAAATGAATCGACCAGCGTGGGCTTACAACAATCTAGCGATCGCGATGCTTTTATTACCACGGTATGACAAAAATAGCCAAAGCCAACTGCAATTGATTTGACATTGAAATGTATTACTGAAATCTGATGCTTCGACAGCGCTAAAATCACGGTTTTTGCCAGTTTTTCACTCACAACTCGCGAACGAAAGCTAAAATTAAAAATCCGGCTTCGTTGCGCATTCGCCCACCTTTCAGCCCATCTATGTTTAAAATTTCAGATCTCTGCGTTCAGTAGATTTCGCTGGGCATCGTGGACAGACAGACAAACACGTCCTTTTATTATTTTAAGATAGCATGTGCCCGCGGCTTCGCCCGCGATAATTATTTCAAAAATTAAAAATTAAGAGCATAATAGTTAAATCATTATATTAACACCTAAATCATGTGGACTATATATCACGATTAGATAGCGTCACCTGGTAAAAGCGACCTCAGATTCGAGTTCCTTGGCCCAGAAAACCCCTGTATAGTGAGTTTCGTCCAAATCGAACAACGTTTGACCATATTTAGGCTAATATTGATTATCCCTATAATAATAATAATTCAATTCAATTCAATTCAATTATTTATTTAAAGAAGCTACAAACAATTTTTACAAATTTTAGACAGTAGGCTTCTAATGATGTATGATGAATTGATGAATTGATGAATTGATGAATTGTTGCTTATGATTATGTGTATGATAATGATACTGATATTATTAGTGATATACAACCGGAATTACATATTAATGCATAATTAAAGATCTGACTGTCATTCTGCAGTTTTAACCTAATTGAGTGTGTGGTCATAGCATTTCTGGTTAGCTTGCATAAGTCTGCTATGTCAATGGCATGAACACTGTATAGTCAGCACATTCAAGAGTTGTTATTTCATTGCAGACACAGAAAGTTTGTTTGTACTTGAAAAGCAGGTCATATTTTGTAATTATATGATTTTGCCATTTCTTATTAGCAACATATGACTGTGTTATGAACCCTTGTCAGTCTTGTGTGAATATAATAATAATAATAATAGTAATAATAATAACAATAATACCAATTAATAATAAAAATAATAATAATAATCACTGCTTGTGGAATATATCAGAATTTTTAAATAAGGCATTGCAAGCAATAGCCATTCTGTTGACAGGGATTGCATACGGTTGTTGAACCGCAAAAATTGTACGATTTCTTGTTCCTCGTGTAAGGGGTACAGCTAGCCCTATGCTATCTAAAATTGATTTGCAATGTATTTCCCCACGAAAGACTTTAGCTATGAAATTAGCATCTGCAGAAACACGCCTATTATATAATGTTTCCAAATTTAATAACTTAAGTATATCATCATAGTCCAAATTTCTGTTAAACTTATTACGTATAAGGGAAACAAATTTTCTTTGTATTCGTTCCAGCTTATTACTGTCAGATATTGTAATGCTGTTATAAGCAACACTACAATATTCTAAGCCACTGCGAATTAAAAATTTGTAAAGAGTAAGTAATGACTCTATGCTTTTTAAATTTTGAGAAATTAAACGAACTAATCCAAGAGTTTTTAAAGCCTGTGTGAAAATATGGTCAATATGGACATGAAAATATAATTTTGAGTCAAGATAAACTCCAAGGTATTTTATATTTTCTGAACGTGCTATTATGTTTTGGCCAAGACGATAATTGTATATTATTTGGTTAGTTTTTCTACTAAATATCATACTCTGGGTCTTACTGGTGTTAATTATCATTAAATTTGATTTACACCACTGGTGTATGTAATCGATATTCCTTTGCAGTAATTTGCAGTCCGAAGCCGTAGATATTTTATTCCATATACATAGGTCGTCTGCGTATGCTATTTTCTTACATGTTAGCATATTAGATATGTCGTTAATAAAAACTAAGAACAAGAAGGGACCCAACACTGACCCCTGGGGTACACCATCTGGTATGTAAAAAGGCTCTGAAAAATAGTTAGATATTCTGACTCGAGCAGATCTGTTTCTTAAATAACTTGAAAACCAATTGACATACTTGTTATGTAGACCTAAATTACTCAATTTTTTAACAAGAAGTTCGTGATTTACTACATCAAATGCTCTGCTCAAGTCAAAAAATATGGCATCTGATTGCGATTGTGAGCAATTTTCTTTAAGTATGTCATTGAGAAAAGTGATAATATTGGTTGCTGTGGACATGTCCTTGGTAAAACCATGCTGGAAATCATTTAATTTATTTTTACTGAAAAATGAAATATGTTTATGAATGATGGTTTCAAAAATTTTTGAAAATGTATTTAATATGGCTATGGGCCTAAAATTTGCCAATTCTTTGCTTTTGCCTTTCTTGTGTACCGGTCTGATAGCAGAAATTTTCCAAATTGAAGGAAAAGTTTCTGTTTCCAGCGAAAGGTTATACACATATGTAAGTACAGGTGTCAGTATTGGGGCACACCCCTTAACAATAAAGCTTGGTATCTGGTCGAGTCCCGAACTCTTAGATGGTTTCAAGTGTCGAATAGCTACCAAGACATCGGAATCTACGATAGTTGGAACATGTAGGCATTCAGATGTGACAGTTTGAGCATAGGGCCCAGGTACTTCATTAGTGGGCGTATTTATAATCTGAAAATGCTCTGCGAAAATATTCACTAGCTTTGATGGTTCTGAAACAATGGTATTGTTAATTTTAACATGCAATACGGGATCGTTTTTATTTCGTAACTTCGAAACATAACTCCAAAATTTAGCAGGGTTTGACTTTAAATCTTGATCGACTGATTTGTACCATTTTTGCCTATCAGTTTTAATAGTTACTTTTACCAATCTTCGGTAATCTGAGAAACATTGATAATACAAATCAGTCGAGTGTTTTTTAAAAAGTCGATGATAATGTTTCTTTTTCCTTATATATAATTTAAGCTCTCTTGAAAACCAAGCCGGATATTTTGGTTTAACAGCAAATGTTTTAGGGATTGACTTATTAATTGCATCACTAACTAAATATGCAAGATTTTCAACAGCAGTGTCAGGTGATTTTTGATTATACACTGCGGACCAGTCAGATGAAGCCAATGTGTTGTATAGTTTATAATAGTCACCTTTGTGATAGCATAAACTTTCTGTTGGGAACTGAATAATAATAATAATAATAATAATAATAATAATAATAATAATAATAATAATAATAATAATCCTCCTCTTCGGTGTAGGTTGAAAATTTCATATTATGTTTGCGTGCCTTGACATTAAAAACAAATGAATCGACCAGCGTGAGCTACAATATTCAAGAGATCGCGATGCTTTTATGTGAAGGAATGACAAAAATAGCCAAAGCCTAGTGTAATTGATTTGTACTCGTATTACTGAAAACTCATGTTTCGAAAACTCAATAAATACACGTTTTCTGCCCGTTTTTCACTCATAACTCACGAACGAAAGCGAAAATTAAAATTCCGGCTTCGAGGTGCACATTCCGACCCTTTAGTCCATCTATGTTTAAAATTTCAGATCTCTGCGTTCAGTAGATTTTGCTGGACATCGCGGACAGACAGACAGACGGAGGGCAGACACTTCCTTTTATTAATATATATAGATTCTACAACTTTTCAACAGCAATATTACACGAAATTTTGCCGTTTTTCGTAAGAAAGAAAAATAAAAGTGTGCGTGGAACGCCACGCGAGAGAAATGAAACTTGTTTTAATTTTTGGATTCTTTTCAATTTTGGATTATTGATTTTTTTTAATTTTTGATTTTTGGACATTTTAATATTGGGTTTTTGGATTTTTTAGAGTTTGGATTTTTTAAATGTTTTACCTTTTAATTTTTAATTTTGGATTTTTAAATTTTAGATCTTTGAATTTTTTATTTTTTGGATTTTTTAATTTTGAGATTTATGAATTTTAGATTTCTTTTATCTTTAAATTTTGGATTTTCGATTTTTTAATTTTGAATTTTTGGATTCATTAAAATTTTGGATAAGCCTAATCATTGAGTTGATTGTTTTCTGTGCAGTCCGTTCCGTCACACATCACTAATTTCGTGACGATTTTGAGCGTTACACAAGCTCTCGATTTACCCCTACCGCGGCTAAAGAAGTTCCACTTCAAAAACAAAATAGTAGAGTGCTGTATTGTCCCCTGACTTTTTTAGTTTGCTCTACCTCAGCGTTTCCGTACCTTCGGTTCACCCTATAGTTACCCATTTCCTAGGACGGGAGATGAAACATCCTGTAGTAGGGATGAAACAATATTAATAATGGCATGGCGGCATCCATATTGACGATTAAAGTACGAACGCATGCCACTTTCCCACGGCCACGTGTCGCCCTCACTGAACATTAAATAATATTTGCGGATACGTTAGTTTAACCTAATTGTTTGTAAACACAAGCGAAAACAAATCGGCGCTGGTGTCGGTCGCCCTAGTTCAAATTGAATTAAATTTAGTGTATGTAGACACAACATAATTATAACAGTGCTATACCTCTCGTGTGATAACATGTTGCTTAATAGTCTATTTCAATTTGTGTGTGTGTACGTGTGTTGATGAAGGCAGACCTAACAGTTTACCTATTAAATACCGAGGCTACGCTCGTGGGCTGTATCTAATGATGTAACAAATCAGTTGTAATAATTATGGTACACCAGATGAAATGAGGTACACCATAATTAAACTAAAACAATCCAGTGAGCAATAACATCACGTACCATAGACAAGGTAACCTGATAAACATCATACTGTATAAACATTGTACTATCATTTATGATGTATAATACTAAACAAATAAAGTAATCTATATTATTATTAGCCATGATTTAATTAAATAACTATCATAAAGTTAGCTTACATTGTTAGAAAATGAGTCCAAGCGTAAAAGGTATTATTTTTAACATTAACAGAAGAGGACTTTAAAAAATGGTAGTGATTTTTACGTTCTCATTCACTATAGCCATCACCCGCACCTGGAACTCCCTTCCGCCGGACATCAGGGGTAGTCTGAGCTTACAGATTTTTAGGTCAAAATCACTCAAGTATCTCGCTGCTAACTAGAATGAATGTCTCGTTTTCCAGCCTATATTGTACAGTATTTTCATAGCACTTAGCCTATATTGCTTAAATTTGTTAATTTCTTATAGTAATTTATATAATTATTATATAATTAAATTTAGTGTATATTATAGTATAATATTATAATTACACACACACCCAATTATATATAATTCTTTAATTCACCTTGTTTTCTCTGCATATTATTGGACGCATTTTTGTCTTATTTTTTAACATAGGCAGATCAATATTGTATTATTATTCTATTGCTAGCATTTTGTATTATTATGTATGATATCTATTGTATTTGTTTGTTGTAGATTTCTTTTAGTATATTTTGTATTTATCCCATGGCCTTAATTCTGCCAGGCAAAATAAAACATTATTATTATTATTATTATTATTATTATTATTATTATTATTATTATTATTCTCTACCCATATTGTAACTACTAAAAGAGACTACTGGAGCTCGAGCTTCTTAGATTATCCCTCCAGTCGTGTTCTAACTAGACCCTCTCGTTACTAAAGCTTTACTTTTGTAACTAAATTAAACTAAACTCCGTGGCGCTATTCCCTGAAGACACAAGGCCTACCACCCGACCGCTGCATCATCTACCATAGGCAGATGGCTGGATTGGGTTGGGCATGTGGTCGGCATGCCGACACCCACTTTTCTAACTAGTTGCCTAAATAACTATTATATCTATTTTTATGAATGAAGCTGAAGGAAAACCTTTATTTATAAATAATGTAAGCCTATTGCTACTACCACAACAACAGTAGTTATTGTTAAGCCATTTCCTCTGTGTAGAAATAGATTTTTAATATCCTATTAAACTATTTATAATATCTGTCCGTGGTGCCTGTTCGAATATATTACAAATAACTATTTTCGTGTAAATATGATGGTGTAATATAATTAAAATTGATTGCATAATTCTAGCTAACTTTAAATTTAAAATTATTTACTTAATTTTGTTTCTTGTTAGATTCGCGTCTTCGTAAAACAGAATAAAAGGAGTTCGATCAATAGAGCCGTCGAGATTTTCTTACGTTATCAAGTCTGGAAGGCACTAAAGCCCATTTAGCTTGCTATAAAATGAATATCAAGGTTCATCCCTTGGAGGTAAAAGCCAAAGAAGCATGAAACTGCCCATTACAGTACCGGTATGTACTAAAATCCAAGCTTTCCCGCTCGTACAAGATAACTGCATATTCCTTGTCTAATTCGAGAATGTTCAATATACCGCACATGCTATGTGAGTATAGCTATTTTTACATGAATTCCTGGAGGCATTATTGTTAAGTTCAGCACTGCTGTATACGATCTTAATAATTCTTTAAAACAAAATATAAACTTTAATACAAATGTTTAATGAGACAGAAAGTCAATTAAAATTATAAAACTTTAAAACTTATAATTTAAAACAATTTATTAAATCTGCTATTCCATTCATGCGATGCGTATTTTAATTCACCAACTAGCTGATTACCTTTTCTTCTTACAGGTGAACAAATATTTTGCAGGGTATTTAGTATTTACCCGAGAAACATTACGAGGAAATAACCATAGGCTACTTCGTTTTTAGTGTGTTTAAGAATGACGCCTCTCTGCGTCTAACTCCATGCGAACTAGTTTATACATATCTTTATTGTGATGTATTCTTTACTTTTGATGAATCTCAAAATGGGCTTCTTTCTCTTCGGGTGGAAATTCCAGAAGAATACCACTTGTGTTGCGTTTTACAAGGGTAATTTATGTGTCTCTTCGGTAGACAAGAGTGCATTATGAAAAACTTGGTGAGTTCCCCCGTGATTATCTTACATTAAACAATTAAGTAGAGTAAGGCTATCCCGTAAAGGATTAGGCCTAAATTAGATTATGTCGTATCACGATAGATTTGCTCACTTCGATTTAAGAAGTGAAAACAAATTTGTGTTCTAAATATTATAGTAAGAACCGAACTCCAAGATAAAACTGTAAACACTCCAATTTCACAAACCTAGTCAACATTCCAACGTCCTAATTATTATTATTATAAGAGCAGTAAATGACGCATGAGTTTGTACATTGGAGGCACATAGGCTATACCTAGGTAACCTGTGTTTATTGTCTGGTTTATACAAATGAAAGTTTTTGCTTAAGCCTGAGCTATTAATTAAAGATTCTTCACCTGATTTATATATTGGGAAATTTATTTAGTGACTTACATCAGGATAAATATATTTTAGGTTTCAAATCTAAGTCTACGACATTATTTGTTGTGAATAATTCAGGAAAGGGTGGATTTCATTTGTAGGTTAATTTTTTTTTATTCAGTTTCAGTTTTCCGCTCTTTTCCGCTCTATTCTTACCACAATACCAATTTATTTTTGTCCTCTGCCCATTAAATATCGTCAGTGACTAGTGAGCTTAATTTACTATGTGGTGACGATAGAAATAAATTCCAAATTAATCTGGTGACTGGTTAGAGGCTTGCTGGAATTGTGTGACGACAGCAACATAAATTACAGTCAGCATTCTATTTCTCATACAGAAATGGTCGTGTAATGCTTCATTACTTTACAGGTTAATTGTTTTATTTAATACAAAACTCTAAAACGAAATTTTCTAAGTATTAAACTACCATTTAATTTGTGACTTCGAGGGAATATCAAATTATGAGATACACCATCCTTTTTTAAAAGGTTAAAAATACTTTCTCCAGCCATACCTTGGGTTATGAATTAGTGTATTTCACACTGAAGACCGAAGTCGAGTTTTAACATGTATGAAAATGGGCAGAATTGGCCTGATTCACTCCCAAATAGGGTATTGGAATACTACTATTAGGCCAACATTATTATTTTTTCTTTTTGACTTTTATCAGAGCTCTCTGTTTAATTGTTCCACTTTCCGATTTTCTTATTGTCTCCACCCAAACTATCAGTTCCTGTCCCTCCTAAGCATCACAAAAAATACTTCCCAAGTTCAGCTCATTTCTCCCAGAAGATTGTAGCGGAGATAGTTGAAGAAAACTCGGAATCAGTCCTCCTACTCACCCGGTTGGAAGCCCGATAAACCGTTATACAAGTATGAAAATATCATTTCTATGGAGGGGTGGAATCTTGGATTATGTTTGTTTGAGTTTGAACCGCATGTTGAAAATCGTAAAATTTAATAAAGGAATTGTTTTTTATTAAAATTGCACATTTTTAACGGAAAAAAAACATGAGGGTGTAGTAGACTTCCCCGTCAGTTTTTTAATAGGTTTTTAATTTAATTTAAAATGGTACAGAGAGTTTGTTAAAAATTTGTACAATAACTAATTCCAAGAGTCATATAATTTTTATTGTAAGTATGGGGGTAGTTATGAGCAGCCGTCACCCCACAAACTCATCCCCAGGACTTCAAGCCTGAGTTATGCAAACGATGGTTTTTTTTTTTAATTTAGCATAAATTACAACCCGTGTTTTACCAGAAGTATATCACGGGGTATTAACAGAGTTTTGATTGTCCAAAATTAATGCTGAAGTTGGTGGAAGATGCTCGTGAGGAATTCTGCGACGCTGACTGTGTTGAAGTGTCCCTTCAGAATATTTGGTGGTGAAGCAAGTTTTAGTACAGCTGGACGGTCTCTGGAGAAGTTAGTGCATTCAGTCATTAGATGGTAGGCCGTCTGCAGAGGTTTTTCCGGACAGCTGCAGTAGGGTGAGGCAGTTCTGTTCATTTTATGTAGTTAGGATTTAAATCGGCCGTGGTTGGTGAGGAATTAAACGATGGTTTGCAAGTTATCTATTACTCATGTCGGTATATATATATATATATATATATATATATATATATGTAGGCTATATCCACTGTATGAAAACGATGGTTTTCAAGTATTCAATGTCCAGTATTCAATATGTTTCCTCTTTCATTGCTGTAGACTTTTTATTGTTGAGAAACAGGAATGTTGTTAACAGATATAATATACATATATGATTATATCGCACCCCTGGTGGAAGACTGCCACAAGTCAAAAATAACATTTGTTCAGGAGGAGCATTTAAAGATTTTGATGCAATATGAAAAACAGTAAATATTACTTTAACACAAAATTGCTGCCACTTCCGGACAAGAACACTGCATAATCTCGGGTTTACGGGCTTGCGTATGATAGAAAAACTGAGATATGGCAGTTTTCTGCTATTTGAAACATCAGATGCTAGTGAGAAGAAAAATCAATTATATGCTGTAGAATCCTTATCGTTACGATTTGGGTTGTGCCACTTTTCCAGGACATGGATATGATGACAAGCACTTATAAGTACTAGTTATCTCAAAATTCAATTTTTTTGACTTATGGCAGTCTTCCACCAGGGGTGCGATATCTCCTTTTATATTCATGGTCCAAATTTTAATCATTTCAAAATCAATATCATTCGTTTGTATATTCCCCACCAGTTACAAAAAAGTAGAAATAAAGTCATACCTTGAATAGAAAGAAAACATAGAAATGTGATTGTATCATACATACGGTAGTTCTTAAAATTAAAGAACACTGCGTACTAATTGGATCTACAGGCACTCACAAACACAAAGACTTTTCAAGACTTAAATATGGATTTTATGTTACACTCTATTGTACAATCTGTTATTTCGTCTCGTTACACTCCTAGCAATCCATAAAACATGGTTACTTCTCAAGTATGCACTTGTTTTTTATCTACTTAATTTATATAGTCACCTCATTTTTCAAGTTTTCCAGATAATTATAGGATACGTACTGGATGCAACAAGTATTTTTATGAGACTAAAAAGTTTTTTGACAATGCAACCTTCTGACCTTTATAATCCAGTGAACATATCAGCGATGCTTTACATATCAACGCTTTAGTCATTTTAAATGTCGTACTGTTGCTTGAATTTGCTAAATACAAATATTATTTCTATGGAAGATCAACATGGGCTACATGTAACTATTATGTTAGTTCATGGAGTGATACCAGCTGTAAAGTGCTAGGCTTCCTCCCGTAGGCCTATGTATGTTTGTAAAACATTCCTGGAGGGAATGAGCATTTGTTTAATTTTCTTTTACTTGTCCTTTTCTGAAATAGGTAAAATTAAATAGACCTATATCAACACTTTCAAATTGAAGTTTGTTAATTATTTCATCTTTCGTACTTTAATAAACCAGTCGCAAGTTTGTTTAAAAGTAGGCCTATAAATACTTTTTTAATGTTATTTTAACACTTTTCAATTGTTTCTTATTTTAATTTTAAAGTTTTTAATATTAATTTTTTTATTCTTGAAGTCTATTTTTTCCAAAGTCCCTATCACGGATTTGGAGTTACACTATTCAGTGTGGAGGAATTTAGAATGTTCTAGATATTGACTCAATGCTTGTAATTAAACTTTATTTCAGTCATTCATTGAGGCTAGGGTACGATAGTACCATAGACCATTGTTCCTCACGATTCCTTAGCAATATAGCACAAGGTTTTAAATTAATTGTAATTTAAGCTCTTCAGCATATAAAATAGGCATTCTTTCAAAGAGAAAATTGTTCACATGAAGGTTCTATTCAATATAGTACGGTAACTCGTAAATGCAGTTTCCATCCGATATTCTAGGAAACAATCGTTTCTATATTTTATATTATATTTAACCAGAAATAAATGTGAAGGGATTATGTCTTTCGTTAAATAATTGGCATATTATTATCTGTACTGTTAGCTTTTCTCCGTGTATACGGCAACGAAATGCATACAGTAGCAAGGCAAATAAATAATTCCCTTTGTCCTGCCTATTCATTTAACTATAACACTTTACTTTTTCATGTAAAGAGAAAGCATGACGATCACGAAAAAGTCGAAATGGATATGACACAGGAAATATGTGTTTCATGATGCCTAGAAGCCGAAAAAAAAGTTTCCAGACTGATGTCTGTCTGACGATCTCTTCGGTTGTGCAAATCTTTTGCAAGAAAGGTAACAGTGCGTTTGTATTTAATAAGTTATAATTTTGGACAAGTATACCCGTGAGCAAATCTTGTACACGCAATCTTCCCTCCATCCCCCAATTTTTTAATTTTATTTTTTATATTCTTTATTTAAACTGGTGAAATTAAGGCTATAAGCCCTTCTCTACCACTCAGCCGGGGGGGGGGGGAGACATGAAATACAAGATTAATACAAATTAATAAAATTACAATAGATAGGGTACAATTGACTAAAAACAAGTGATAATTTAAAAGGATAAGATATGTAAAAATATATGTTATTGTACCGTTGAGAGCACGATCAATGAAATAAAGTAAAAAATAAATTATAATAAAAGAAACTGGATATTTTATATCAATGTGTCCACCTTTAGTTACCCGAGGGCCAATCAAACTTTAGTATAGGAATGTGAGGGCCAGAGGCATTACAGAAATAAAACGAATTACACAAACGAACTACATAAAAAATTAAAAAATAACTATCCAGGAAGAAGGGCAAGGGCCAACAAAAATTAATAGGCGGGCCGCGTTTTGGACCATCAGCTCAACAATCTTTCTTTTGTGATAAGCCTTTCGATACTTTCGTATAATGTTCAGGGCATCTTGCTGCGCAGATATAAATGTATTAATTATTAAAAATCAAAACTCCGTTGTCTTGTAGTTCTGTCATTGCGATAAAACAACTAAAAAGTTTAAAACGTTTTATTAAAACACTTACACTGGCACATTTTCCTGGTTTCTGCTTTTCCCTTTCTTCTTCTTGTGTTTCACCGTTGTGTATCTTCTGGGTAATGTTACATGGAGCCCAGATTGAATCCCATGTACCTGTCTGGATTTTTCTGCGGGAAGTCTGGGACGGAGTACCCTCAGTATCATGAGAACAAGAGGAACTTTTGATAAAACCATAGCAAATCAGGTCAAAAAACTATAAACAATAGATATGCAGATGAATTTATAATTTAGAATAAGAATTATTTATTTATTTTACCTGATGGAATTAAGGCCATTAGACCTTCTCTTCCATTAAACCGGAATTATTACAATTAAATTATGCACCATTACAAATAGGCCTATAATACAAATACAATATATATAATTACAAATACAATTTACACCAAATATGTCCAATGCAATGAGCTATTATTACAGTAATTACAGTCGGTTAACCCATTGATTCGTCATTTCTTGGTCTGTAGTACGGTAAAACTAAAATTAAAATGAGCAAAACCAGACATCCAAAAAAAACAAAACATTGTTTGGTGCGGTGAGAATATCATTTGACAATTTCAGGCTTGAGTTTTGAGAAGAAAACGTACCGGTAAGTGTCATGATCCTCCTGAAAATTGTATTGCATAAATATATTTATTCAGCTATGCTTTAAACGCTTACAAACGGATTGAGAGTCGACGATATAATAGTTAGCATCTGTTGTAGAGAATTGCATTATATCGTGAACTTGAGCATCGATTTAAGTGTAAATTAGACAGTAGCGGGATGTGAGAACAATCTGAAACAATACTGTTATAAAAGCTATTTTACTTTCATCGTGCAGCTAAAATTAGAAGTTCAAGGCTGGAATGAATAATGTACGTTACAGGAGTGACAACACAGCAGGAAGTGCTAACGGTTAAGTGGTCCATACTTTTCTACAATACAACACATCTACATTTTCCCGTCGCATTTTAAAATTCTTTATTTATTTATTTTTAGCCAATTTTCCAACTTTTTTAAGGGTTTAAGAGAGAGAGACAAAGCGCTGGATCAACATCAGGCATCATTCCCTGGTGAGGGACCAACTCGATGCAGGGCATTCTCCTGGAACAAAATAAGCACAACAGTAATAGATAGGAGATAAATTCCAATCTTACACCCACCGTTGCTTGAATCCAACTCCTAAAAAATACAGAACAAATTATGACATTTTAATGACTTCTAAAAACTAAGGCAATCATAAATTCTTCGAAAATTACCCGGATAAGACAACCTTCGAGTGCGTTTTAATAAGTACTTTATTAAATCAGTGCATTATAGCAAACCAAGATGGCGAAATGCCATCACTAAAATTATTATCTCTTTATTAAGGTCATCGTTATACTAAAGTTAAGCTTTAATACAGAGCCAACTAGTTTAACAAAGTTCAATAACCACATAATCGCATTTCGTTGATGTGGCTTTATTTTCATTTTAACTTAATTTCCTTAGAGGATCCCCGCTAGTTGATCGAAATGTATATGACAGATAAATTTAACTCAAGATAACATGTTTAATGTTTAATTTTCACACCTTTCAACAATACAATATACAATAGGTTTAGTCTTATACTCAGTGCTTTAGTTGGAAAATATTTTTTGGGGGTACTCATCTTACTTCAAAATTTTCTATATCGCCTCATACTGAATGTAATCCTTCGGTTGACATTTTCTGCATGCAGTTTCTTCTGCTGAGCTATTGCCTCCTTGTAGTCATGACCTGACGTATGGAGCAGGATCAAAAACGTCTAGTGGTGGTCCCACACATTTTACGAAAACAAGGTGGCTAGCCAACATGTGATCTAAGGAGAAAGTAACTGTAGAAATGCGCACGAAGGTGAAGATTAGAACGCATATCTGTGGAGAATTTAATAGTGCTTGTCATTTTTGGTATTGAATTAGACATTTAATAAGTATTTTAGGACAATCTCGTTCCTGTACTGCCAGTACGACGTACCGGAGCACATATTTTTCCCGGTATGGTAGAAGGAAAATAATTTTATACCGGTACGCAGTACCGGTGCGTACCGGCCCAACTAAAGCACTGCTTATACTATAATAATTGTTTAAAAATATAATCAAAGACAGTGTAAAGATTCGATGTTTCACTACTCAATTCTAATAGATAAAACTTTCATCAAAATATTCTTGAATAATGTACAAATTTCTATTCAGCAGTAGGCCTAGACCTTTTTTAGTTTTCTTCTAAAAGTGTCATTGTTTCTAGTTATTTTTATCGGGCCGCTTGTTAAAAGTTTTGATATCTAAAATAATATGACTCTCTGTAGTCTTTTCTCGAACTATATCTAGAACCTCCAAGTGATTATTGTCTCTTGAATAGTAAGAATGAAATAGCATTTCTAGTAGTTTGGGAATCCATACCATTGTATACCCACGGAATTCAAGTACAGAGAGGTGAAAGTACTAGGCCTATATAACCTAGACCTGGGATTTTAAGGCAAATGCCTATTTTGTTCCTTATGAAATAACAGGAAAATTTTAAAATATGTGGACATTTCATGATAAATCACTTACATTTATAGAGTTTTATAGTGCCCTAAAATGCCTATTTCAACCTATAGAGCCTATTTTACTACTTTAGTGCCTAAAATGCCTATTTTGTATATTTAAAATAAAATTCAACTTCTGCAATTTTTACAATCTTATCCCCTTAAAAATAAGATAAAGTTGTCGTCAAACTTCATGTCCCATGCTTTGAAGGTACCTAACCCAAATACAAAATTTTGTTTTCATACGATTTTCCGTTCTGGAGCTAGGCTGTTCACTGATACACTCACAGACACATACACAGATATGTTTCCGAAAATAGTATTGTTGGATTCAGGGAACCTCAAAACGTGTTTTCGTGTTAAAAACTCAACTTCGAATTTGGGGATCGAAAACAATATTTCCTCTACCTATAGTAACCTACCTATGGTACGTGCAGAGGAAGTAAAAGTGTGATGCAACTGTCATATCTTTTGCATTCCACAGTATTGAGTGTTACTGACTCACAGATGTTTTCAAATAACCAAGTGTTTTTTTATGGGGTAACAGTACCCCATCAATTAGAAGACATATATTTTAATTACATTGCGAGATGTACTATATAACTGTATCATAGTAAATGTGCCTCAGTTTTCTCGATGTTTCGTTTGTTAATTTGCTGTACTTTTTTATGTCGAATAACTGTAACATTAAAAGTAAAGTGTTCCCTATACAGGCCATGGAAGCCCAGAGGGTTCCAGGAGGTTGAGGCTCCCAGATTTTGGACATTAGGCACATGAAGGTGGTAAGGTTGTCAGCCTTACGCACCTGCCGCCTTTACCCCCAGGATTGCTCCTGGTACTCATTTCTGTTAGAGGCTGAATCGACCCCAGGGCCATAGTGCCACCAGAAGGATTAGGCCAATTGAAAAACTCCAACGACCTCATCGGGGATCAATTGTCATAAAATTAATTTAGTGTTTAATTGTGTAATATAGCTTTTTACGTCAATCACTTCCCGTTGGATTACCTAAGTAAGGGCATAAAATATCATATGTGTACCGGAACGAAACTAGTATCCCATATCTATCTTGATTATCTACAGTGGTCAAGTTCGTTGTAATTAAGAGACTAATATATTATAATAAGATACAATATATTGTTATAACTACTACATCACTACGAAATGAACAACAGTCAAGAACAATACATGCTGAAAAGAAATTGAACTTTCGAAGATCTATTTTGTTTTTTGCCATATACTGTACACTTACTATAAACCAGATTTAGCTTTCCTCTACTAACACCGTTAAAAGAGTTAAGACATAAAACACTTGGTCACAGACAAGCAATAAAACCTCTTAACTCGCATTTATAGTATGAACTAAGAGAAAAAAGCAAAGGCAAAGTTAATTTGGTGGTCTGTTCTTGGTGGTCGACGTGAGGCGGCGGGCTTAATAATAACAATAAAAGTGAAGTTAGCAGCCCGAGTGATTGCGCGCGCATCCATCAAGTTCCCCGGCGGCAGAGAGGCGGGGTGCTTTCCTGTGAGATGTCCGCATGTCAGCTCGGAGCGCAGCGGAAATGCCGTCACAACAAAACAACAAGGAAGCGAGAGAGCGTGCTTGTTGTTTGCATAATCGCAGACAGTTCTCTCCCTCGCTCTGATGTTGCTTGTTTTCATACAAACCACCTCTCTAACCTGTATATATAACTTGAAAATCATGTACTATACAATCAAGTTCATATCTGCATAATCCCCTCTTCCGCTTTTGGTTTCGATTTCCGGAAACAAATATCACACATAAGCCACGTTTCAACTTTGATCAACAACTGAGTTTCTAACGGAAGTTATTCATCATTCTAGGCAGAGAAAAAGGAATAGAAGTTCGACTTTCAAGTTTCGATTTTATTTCTTCAGTTTCTCAAGGCAGATGCCAAAGAAAGTAAGTAGCATGAAAATAAGTATTGTTCCTTAAGAAAGTATAGTAAAGTGAGTCAGACAATTTAATGTTGTGCAGGCACGTTGTCATGGTAGTTCCATTGGTGGAGCAGCGGCACAGAGAGCCGAATATCCTGGTTAAAATCCCGGCTATGGCTTTAAATTTTTCAGTCTGACTAAGTACAGTGTCATATTTTAATATCTAAACCATAGGTGAGCAACTGAGGGGAAACGTTTTAGTCCCCCATCCTCCTGTGACGTAAGAAACCTGTTCTTCATGTTCAGTGTCACGTCGAAACTGCTTTATGCTGACGTCAAGGGCGACTGTAGTGGGAGAAATTCCCCTACCTCACAGTGACACGATGGGCCACAGATGCGCACCCGTGATCTAAACCATCATGAAAATGTCGCTCTGCTTTACGTAGAAATTAAATTATGTTCCTTCTCGAGTGTTGTATTCATTTGGCTTATACTGCTGTTTACCGTAAGACTTTTCAATGATGAAGCAAGCTTAAATAATGTAAATGAGGATGTATTTTTCCTTAGAATGCTCGCCATCCTCTTCACTTCTTACCTTTCCAATGTAACCTACAAGTTAAAACAGCATTATTTTATCATAATAACTTAGTAGTAAATAATGATTTTAATCATAAATTTTATGTACGTAAGAAACGTTTAACCCAACAATGTTCAAACTTTTTCAAACTCAAGGTACTGTTTGTGTTAAACGTGTGAGAAGATTATTTGAAAAACAATCTTGCTTCCGTCTTCTTATTGTACTTCTGAAAATTGACATAATAAAATTGAGCCTTATATTATATAACTTATATATAACTTATATATATATACACACATCATACAGTCGGAACAAAACTGTTTTCATCAAGAGATGCTAGTCATCAGTTCTCGTCAAGTTTATTTTCTGATACCATATACCGCTCGATTTTATTGTAAAAATATACATAACCCTCAAGGAATATGAAATGTATTCGTAAATTAATTCTACATTATTAATTAAAAATTAAATAACCACGTAGTGTAGACTAATAGTCTAATATTAAATTGTAGAGTATCTTGAAAGTGACAAAGTAAATATTAGTAAAGAATATATTCAGGGTTTATATTCTTTTGTAAATAAAGGTTCTATAGGTTGTCGCTAACTCGAGTTATTTGCTTTACTTTTCCTCTTCAAACACAGAGTTGTTAACATTTTATGTAGACATTTCTCACTTAATTTTAAATAGAATGAAAGCCCATTCATTATCCAAAGAATTCCAGAAAACGGATTTGCAATAAGGCTGTACAGGTTTAAAAAATGTATTACTGCCTGAAATTTACTGTTAAAAATTCTACGGGTTCCGAATTCAAATCAAGTGTGTTGTTCCGATTATTGTGATTAATAAAGATCAAGCTATATTGAATTAAAATAATTATGATACATTCTTAAAATATAAAATCTGATAAGTTTAACAACTTTCTTATTCCTTCTTCATGCAATCTCGCCTCATAAATATGTGGTTTAAAGCTGAACCAGAATCAAATGCACAATGGATACATTGATAATTTATTTTCCTGGAATGTTAAAAATAAAGCGGGTGTGCGTTTTCAGGAAATTTACAGGCAATTTTATTATGGTCCATGTATACAGTAACGCCACTTTGTGTCACAATGTTTAAATGTATGGGGCTCTGTGCAGCATTCCTTTGCTTTTTTGTTTGGTTTGCCTTTTTATTATTACGGAACAGGACAATGAACATGACACGCCCTGTTAATTAGCATATTGCAAACCAACCCTTCACCCTCACTCACCCTGGTTTGCCTTGCTAACGTACTCTGGTATATACATGTTATATCTTCAGTTTTTTGTTTACCTTCGCATCCCTTCTGAGTCATTAAACTGCGAAAAATTAACAACCTAAGGGATAAGAGAGCTTGCTCTGTAAGAAAGTGGTTAAATGAGAAAATTCATGAGAATTATTTTCAGAGGCAATTGTGTAATCACTTCTTTGCCGAGTAGGGACCCCAACTTGTAAAGAAGTCAGTATACAATTAGTACGAACTAAGAGTTTATAGGTTATTCTCTATCACAATGTAATAAACACATATGTTCTTTAAACACTTTTAAAACTATTAGTGTCAAAATTATTCGTTAGTTATATCTCTATGAATAAATTTACTTTATAATTATAAAGGTACATTTATGTTGACTTCTTTCTATAATTATTCTGGTAGTTTTTTATATAACACATTTCAGCACAACTTGGGATAGATATAAAAATGTTAATCTTGTAAATTTTGATTTGTTGTATTCTTTTAACCAAGATATTATATATTAAACAAAGAATGTCTTAAGTAGAGAGAGTCTTGGAAGTGAGATAAAATTGCATGTAGTATTATTTACACTTATTTATAATATATTTCATATTCGTTGAGGGTTCTGTTGTTTTGCCTTATACTCTCAACTTATGTTTAAAAGTTACCCTTAGATGGTAGACCGAAAATCTATTTGCTATCCATCATTACATACTTTGTTATAATCTCATGTGCAAAGTTTGAAATCTTTGTTTTGTACCAGGCATAGTCGGATAACTTAAAATAAATTATCTCCTAAAATAATATAATATATTCACCAGTGATTCAAATATTAAAAAATTACAAGTATTCAGGTTATATCACTCTCATGTAGAAAATGTAAAAAATCTTGCGTATCTATGAATATATATCAGCCTAAATAGGCCATCTTCAGTCTTTCATCAACTGAATCTATTCTTACCCAGTTGCAGAAGCTGTTCAATTTCAGTTGAAACATGACCTAGAAATCTCGCGCAGGATAGGGAGGAAGGATATCTTGTATACTGAATATTTGTAGTAGTAGAAGAACGTGGAAAGCACGTGGTTTAGAAAATCAAAATTCCCTCCCATAACAATGAAGCATTTTTCTCCACTGCGCATCCAAGGTCGTGTTTCAAGAACGATGGGACGGCTTCTACGCAGTGTGAACATGTAGTTGATGAAGGGTTGAAGATGGCCTATTTATGCTGAAATGTATACATATCCATTTGATCATGAGTGAAGAGAAGTCTGCATAGATACGCAATATTTTTAACATTTTCTTTGTACTACATTATTGTACTATTTTAGAAGTTATAAAATAAATTGACTTACTACACAAATGTTTTAACTGTGTACTTGCGACTATAACATAACATTTAATAATGGATAGAAAATAGATTTCAGGCCTAGTATGTAAGGATACATTTTAATACGTAAGTTTAATACGTAAGATACCATACACGGATATGTATTGTGAAAAACACTATTTAAAACTTACTCAATGGCAATAGACAATTCCTAAGCAAGCTAAAGGAATGTTATCTATTTTATGGAACCCGAAGGTTTATTGCCGCGTTTACCTGAACCCGCCATTGAACTATTCTATGCAAACTCTATCCAACCATCCCTCTCAAATCCTATTTCTCTTAAATCTATCCTAATACTGTCATTCCACCTACGTCTAGATCTTCCAAGTGGTCTTTTCCCTTTGGGTCTTCTAGTCAATAATTTTTAGATTTGTCTTTCCTCCCCCATGCGAGCAAAATGTCCAGCCCATTTCATCCTCCGTGATTTAATTACCCTTACTATATCCGGTGACAGGTATAGGTTATTAAACTCGTCATCTTTTGCGGATATTTTAATATTGGCTTTAATGCTTTTCCAGGTTTTATCGACATTCATATCATCTCTAGCTCCTTGTTCTGCAGTGTTTTCTACAGCTGGTCTAAAAATCATAGGAACTATAGATTTTGAACATAATTTACAATACTTACTGAATTTCATCCTTCCCGTATTGCAATCGGCCTAGGTCTGTGATTCTTGAAACGGGAAGACTGCAATGAGAAACAGAAAATAAAACATTTTCTCAGGAAAGATTCATTATTTTATTGTACTTCATTTTAACTGAGGGTTGAATGTTAGATACGCGTTACTTTGTGAGTGGTGTAGCATGTCAAAGTGAATAAAGCGTAGGAAATAACATGGATGAAGGTAGTGTTATGTGACACACGTATCTACTGTTTCAGATCGGAGAAACGCCTAACCCGGAGCTCCGGATCATCACGAGCACATTCAACAAAGTACTGTATAGAGGTAAGCTTTCCTTTTCATCTCATTTACTCTGTACCTTAACTAGTAGATCACGAATGATACAGCTACGTTATTCATGTCTATTTATGTACTTTGGTAAGTCTATCATCTTCGTCACCATATGAATTTCTTACTGGTACCGTCGTTTTCGCTTCCTAAAATTGAATAAATTTAGTATAAACGTGAAGTCTTCAAGTTTGATATAAAATATGAACTTACTTCAGTTAATTTCATATATTCACAAGCAAAAACAGGAATTATTATATGAAGCATTAGTAAAAAAAAAGAGTTTTTGAACTATTTTTCAGCCAAAATAATTTTTAAAGGCTACATTTTGTCAGAAAGACTTCCAAAAATGTGAGTTAATTTCATATATTCATCAGCGAAAACAGGAATTATTATATGAAGCATTAGTAAAAAAAAATAGTTTTTTAACTATTTTTCAGCCAAAATAATTTTTAAATGCTACATTTTGTCAGAAAGACTTCCCACAAATGTGAGTTTTAAACTAGTACAAAGTACAACTTGAATAGGCATTTCTCATAGATTAATCAATTTCTTCTGTTGTATTCTACTGCATACTACTATAGCCACATTGGAGACCTCACTTACTATGAATCCATGATTTCTCATTGAGATGTCTATTTTTTGTTTTATTGTGTTGTGACGATGGTTCACTTATACGATTTACTTGTATTGAGAGTTATGTATAATATCAGGATAGGTTTAGCCGCGGTCATTTTGCCACTACCATTTATTTTTCTTACAAAAGACAACGAGAAATTACTTCGACAAAAAAAATACAAACACATACTTAGTGGTTACGAGTTTAGGCTTGTCTATGTCCTAAAAGAAAGGGAGTATCTAAATAGAGATCAGAATTTAATAGCTTATATTACTCGTTCAAAAATGTTTCATTTTAATCAAATCTCCTTATTTTGAATAAAATATACTGACCGATCAGTATAGATAAAAAAGTTATTGTCTCCAATAGTGCATTATGCAACAAGCCTATAATGGCATTTATTAATATACGAGTATGTTAATGAAATGAGTAACACGAGTATCATAATTCTCATACAAGTAACTTAATTATTATTATAAGCAAGTTGCATACGACTGTTTTTGTTCGACCATTAATAGTCTGAACGTAAAAATTTTTAGATTTTAGATCCACTCAAACAAACGGCAAGGAGCCTGCCATGATCTTCGCCATGGCAGCTCATGGCGTCGGTCAAATCGAAGCTTCCTTTTATTAATTTTCTTGAAACCAACGGATTTTTATAACACGAACTGAATTCATTTTATTGTTATATTGAAATTAACACAACAGAATACAGGCTTTTTACTAAGCAGTTTTCAGCTACTATTCTCAAGGTCTGAAGATAGTTCCGTGATCGATAATAATTGATATCACACCTGTGATATACGATCAGTTTCATAGGAAAAGGGTTATATTGATCCATGTAAACTGCGTCCCCTATTCCGGAACACGGAGTTGTAAACAGAATACCACAACTACTGCATGGCTGGCAACGTTAAATTTTTACTATTCAAGGAGAGGTAAGTTCTATTTTTCAATATTTCTGTCTTTCCGCATGTCGGCGCATATCAAATTTTATTGAAAATTTCCTTAAAATATTATCTGGCTACATACTGTGAACCTTCTTTAATGAACGTAAATTAAAGTGACCTGTTTTTATTTGTTTTAACTCGAATTTGTAACAGCACAAAATTCTGACGAACCATTCTGTATGATCTTCAGAAAACTTACCGTATAGCGGTATGTAGCAAGTGAGAGAGAATATGTGTGAGAATTGACTTTGAATTTATTTTATTTTAAGGATTGTAAGCATAGAATTAAAGAGTTCCTTAAAGGTATACAATTTGCTCCTATATACATAGAAAATTACAAATAATATTACAGTAATTTCAAAATATATTGTTAGTACAAAATATTCATAAAAATATAATCCTTAACCTAATGCATGAAGTAGGAGCCATAGTAGATTAGATTATATTATACTACATATAGAATTGTAAAACATAATGAGAAATCAGGACTCAGATGCGGTTATGAGATGATTTACTGAGGGTTTTCATTTGTTGTAGCAAGATAACTTCGATAGTGATACAGAAGTAGTTTATTGTACTCGTATAATCAGAGGTCGAGCGTATAAAGGATTTATTAAATTCAACCTAGAGATTTGGAGTGTGCTTGAGGTTAGAACAATCGTGTATTTTTGCTATCGGAATGAAAGATTTCGACAGGTTAACAGGGCTTTTACATTTAGTAATTTTAAGTCTTAGGAGTGTAATAGCACGGATCCTTCTCCTTTTAGTTTTAGCCACTTTAGTTGCAGGGAATAAGGTGTGAGAAGCTCATCTTTTCGCGCGTTACTTATGAAGCTAATTGTAACATTTTGTACATGTTGATTTTTTTTGTTATTTAATATCTCCGAGAGATCATTGTATACATCTGATGCGTAGTCAAGAACTGGAAATACTAGAGTTGGAATAAACATTTTCCGCGCGTTAGTCGGAGAGAAAGTTGCTCTTACAGATTTTTATGGTAGGGGATGGCTGTAGACGGAAATTAAAGAATGAAAGCGGCTTACTCTAATTCACTCCTTTGTAATATACTGTGCCCCGAGAAGTTACAATCTCACGAACATTCTCTGAACATCCCAAAACTCTTCTAAATAACTCCCACAATAACTTAATGCTTCCCCTTCCCGTAGCCTTATGCGTTATTCAACGCCTAGAAGACTGGCGTACGAATAAAACATCCCTTCTAATAGCAATATTTCGATAGTGGACTCGTCCAGACTACTGCGCATCTTTCTGAGCAGGTTCAGGAAGAAAACTTTTACTGTATTAGAAGTTAATTTATAACAAATAACATTTTATACGATAAAACGTGTAGGCTATTCTCTCCTCAATCTTCACATAAAAAACATATTTCCATCTTGTTATACTATGCATTACTTTTAGTAGTATTTATATGTATGTCCAGGCGTAGATTTCAGTGGACTTACGTAAATTTTCTTAGCAGTATTTGAAACGTTTGGTTGCCCTACTATCGAGAAAAATAAAGCTGAGGCATTAAAAGGAGTTCAAATGGTAATATGTGTTGTTTATTTAGCATGGTAATGGGAAAGTTAAGTTTGTTTTACGAATTAGTCTTTGCTGTGTATCAGTGTCATTTAGTAGATAGGCCTATCATGTTTTTATTTTCTCTATCCGTAGCATAGGTCTTAAAGTAGAGTTAGAATTGTATTTAAGTTTGCAATTTTATTTTGACGTCTCAGCAATAATAGCTACCCATTTTCTTCTGAGTCCAAAAGTAGTGTTTAAAAAGGCTTCGATGCGTGTCCGTCTATGAGTAGTATGTACAGTCGGTCAAATAAAAAACGTCGGGACTCGTATGCAGTTAAAATAAAAGTTTTAACGCATTAGTTCACAAGTTTCCTATAAAAAACACAAAATACAGGTCATTTTCGGAACATATGAGGCCATGCGACAGGAGGGAAAATATGAACAAGGAGCGAAAAAATGAACAACGCGGAAAGCACAACACACGATATTCAACTTAATGTATTGTCATAATTCATTATGCTTTGTGTCATCACCACATACAATTGCTAACGTGAGAGAAAGTGTAGTTAGGGCTGTAATTGACCTGCATTTTTCGGCCTCTGAAGCAGCGAGAAGGTTCCATATTTATGAAAGAGCAGCTCAGAGGTGGGAACTTTACTATAATGCGACCGGAAGTTTTCATAGCAAACGTGGAACTGGCCGGACGCGTAGTTCGATGCTAGATTGGTTGCAGAAATTGAGCGTAAGTTACTGATTTTGCACTAGAAGTACCGGTATTATAAAATAAGATCTTAAAAAAATTGCTCCTTGAATAAACATATTCCTCGCGAATCTATTAATTATTAATATTATAAAAATTTGCAACCAAGAATATGGCGGATTTGAGGCATATAGCCACAGCCTTCTATATATGTTTGTTTTGGAACAAAACTGACTAAATAAACCAGAAAATACATGGATAGACAAGAGGCGTGTGTGAACCTAACCTTAAGTCTTCCTGTACATGCGCATATGCTCGTTCGTGATACTTAATCAAATACCGCCCGACGTTTCTTTATTTGACCGACTGTACATGTGCGTCTTATACGTATGTGTCTGTTTTTTACCAGCATATCTCGAAAATTAATGTCCACCGCATTAAATGCTATTTTTACATTTAAAAATTATTTTTTTAAATAATGTTAGACTACGAATTAAGTGTGTTTAGCCTTATACGCAACATATATGTAGATTTTGAGAATTCGTTGACGGTTCTGACTTTTCACGTTATAACAGGCTTAGCCAGGAAAGCTTTCGGAATGATTGAAAAAGGATTCTCGTCGTTGGTTTTGGAAATCCCCTGTACTGAAGGCTGGGAGGTGTTAGGTAATGTGGCAACTTATTTTATGCCAGGCTGAGAAAGGAATATGGAATAAGTAATCCAAACTGTTTCTTTCTCTCTCTCGCTCTCTCTCTCTTTCTTTATATCTGTCTCTCCCTGTTCGCAGTAATTAACTCTTTCCTTTCTCAATGGATGGCTCGTACTGTCCTCATGCGGCTCCGATCCATATCTCTCCATGTCTCTTAAAAATCTGAAGGGGTACCAAGGTTACTGGGGATCAGTTCCGAGCCTCCAGCTCTCTAGATAGATATCTAACCACTGACTAAGAGGGCTTTTCATGCCAAGTCTAGACATTATTTATGTATTTATTTATAAATTAAACTTAAATTTATTGTAGGACATATGGCTCGTTTGGAAAATCTGGGTGTGCCCAGTGGTTTAGTTTAAATTATATTAAACTTTAAGTTTAAAAAGCTAAATTACATTTGCATATAATTTACGAAAACTATTTTTGACGGAATAATCTTATAAACTATATATTTGTACCACATGTCCCCAGCATCTTCATTCTCTGTAGTATTCTTTCTTACGGAAGCTTTCATAGTAAAAATGAATCACCCCAAAATTTTTTGTCAGCTATAAGCACTGGGTGTAACAATTTGTGTTCAACTGTTCCTATTGTCGTAGTATTATGTCTGGTGTTCATTTCAAATGATAGGTTCAGTGATTATATTATTAACTTAAACAATGGCAGTAACTCATGGTAAGTAAGTAAGTAAGTAAGTAAGTATTCATCCTGAAATTTTGTTTGATGCTGGTATAAATTTTAAAATTGTTTTGCCGCAGGAATTGAACCCCAGACCTCTCGAATGCGAGTTTGCAACTTACAGTCGAGAGCACGGAACCTTTCCGACATAATGCGCACTGGTTCATGTTATAAAGGAATTTTAAACCGGTTCCGAATTGCCTACTCCCCCCCTTGTGCCACCCCTTTTTTCGTGGTATCGGATACGGCTAAGAGGCTATAGAATCGTTGAGAGAATAATAATTTCAGAATTAATCTTAACCTTGTTCGATAAGAGAAATAACTTTCCGTTTCTTGTTCATGTGCTTTGTTCACTTCGAATGATTGTACGTATAATTTAGAAGACATTATTTACAAGAAAATTCCATCAAACCCTCTACTTAATATGTGTCTTATTCCCCCAATTTTTCACTTCTGAACCTGAAACGGATCTGTGTTCATGAGTCTGAGTGCCAGACTTGTGACGTCAGACCAATACTACTCGCTGGTATAAACATTCGTTGTGAGGGACTTCTTACAGCCACTCAAATGAAACTCTACCCCTTTCACTCCTCACCTAGGCCTGAGCATTATTTACAGGTTATTGCATGTGGTCGGGCTTAAACTCAAACCAATAAGAGATTGGCTCATCCATAGCTGGTAAGGAACACAAATGATAAGAAAATTCAAAGCCAGGTTTAAATGAAGAAAAACACTAGAAGAAACCAGAAGCATCGGAAGGTTTCCGTGCACAAGAAGCTGCTCCTGCCCGAATTTATTGTAACTTTAATGCAAATAGAGTATTTTTTTACAAATTTTATTTACAAATTTTATTTACAAATTACAATTATTATTACAAATTACAGATTACGAAATGCAAATTATTACAAATAGAAATACAAATAATATAAACACAATTATTCGAGGATTGTGGACATTTTCCGCCTTTTTTTACCAGTAGAGTATATTTAATTATACAATGATACCATTACACTTACAAGACGATATAACACATTGGAGAAGTTTGTCTTTCGTATATTCAACTGGCGAAGATTGACTTCAAGATATTACTCACATTATTAGATCCAATCATCTCGTCTGTGGATTTACCGCATATCATAAAGTGGACAGAGTTTGACGTGGAAATTACGTAATGGGCTATAACAGAGAAGGAGTACTTGCGGTAGAGACGACGGCCTCCAATGATTGATGGTGCTTAAATAGCTTGATATAGCTTGACGTTAAGCCATCCTCCAGTCTCTGGGATTCCCTTCCGTGATACTGCCCACGTCTCCCTCGTTATATGAAATAATCAATGGGGAGGCGAACAAACGGCCGATCACCAACATTACTGCAGGATTTACACCAACGAACCGTTTCCACTAAATTGATTTTCACATTAAAACATGTTATAATAGATAGTTTGGATAGCTCTGGTTGAATCTGTCGATTGTCAATAATGCATTTCTACGAGCGCCGGGGATTTCTCATGCCGTATCGCTTGCATTCAATTGTTGTGTAGCTCATAAAATGTTAATGTCTTTACCCAATCCATGTTACATCCAATATTTCTAAATGTCTCGTGTAGTTTCTATTATCTTGTTTTTTTACGGATGTGACCCTTTTGATTGGATAGACGTTTGTGAATCTCCGCTTTATTTCGTAAGCCACAAGCATTTACATATTTCAATATTAATTTTATTTTCTACAGAGTACGATTTTAACAACATCTTTCAGTGCATCAAGTTTATTTTCTTTTTTAATTCATCTCTGCCAGTTCAATCCATAATTATATTTTAGTTCTTTTTCTTCCTTTCCTTGCATCCATGAGTTTCGAGGCCTGCCTTTGGTTCTTTTTCCATTACCCCTCTTGATAGCCTTTATTCTTCCATTTTTCTTACATAATTATCCATACCAATTTAATTGTTTGCACCTTAGAAAGTTCAAATAGAATTCTTTATATTCATTTTCCTCTTATAACTGTATTTCATATTTTTGGTAATTTTCAATGTCTTGCTGACCGCCGTAAGAAATCCATTTCCATCTATAACAGTTTAGACTTTATTTTTTATAAACTTCCATGTTCCAGCTCCATAAGTAACAGTACTTTTCGCTGTTGAGTTTTATATTTATATTTTTACCGTTCAGCATGCTGTTAGTAGTTTACCTTGATTAATCCTGTCCTTAATAGGCCTAATTATAATTTTCCTGTATATCATCTTCCTCAAATTTCACTCCTAAATATTCAAAATCTTCACATCCCGTAATGCAACCTCTGTGATTTTATAATATTAAGTCTTTAGTACCTGTTCCACATCCAATATAAAACAGTCTCAATAATAATAATAATAATAGTAATAATAATAATGAAATTATTTCAAACAATTGTTATAGGTATCAGTACAATAGCTTTAAGCGGGAGTGCTTATTATCCAAATAAATTAAAGCTGATACTTAACAGATTTTATTAGCACATATAAAAATAATTAAATGCAGGCAACACTCTATATTTCTTAAAGACATTTAATACTTAAATAGAGTATTATACGTCATTTTAGTGCAATATCATTTCACATACTTCTAGATAGTTGTTGGTAACGACGTCTGCTAAAATATGAAAGAAAATCATGTACAATCAAGTGCGACAAAATGATACAAGTGCTATTGACTTCGATAAGACTACAATCGATAAGATCGGGTGAAATTTATAAAAGTTATTAATATTCAATTGGCAAGTTAGACCATCTATCTCTATATATATAAAAGGCTTTGTCCTGACTGACTGACTGACTGAATGACTGATTGACTGAATGACAGGAATCAACGTACAGCCTAAACTATAACAGGTAGAGACTTGGAATTTTGACAGTACCTTCGCTTCATAATGTAGGTGCTCACTAAGAAAGGATTTTGAAAAATTCTGATTCTAAATGCCAAAAATTAAATGTTTTTGAGAATACTTAACCCCTTTTTACATAGAATTATCCATTCCAAATCACAGAATATACTGTTGCCAAATTTTATATGATGGGCTTGGAAAAAACAATTGAAATGCACTTTTGACAAACAAGAGAAGTTATCAAAATAATTCATGTTATAAATAAATATTACAGAATGAAATCCACTAAAATAATGGAATCACATAACTTTCTCTACCCTGGACATAGAGAAAACAAAACGAGGTATGGTAATGTGTATATTATTATATTATATCGCAAGTTTTTGGAGAGAAAAGTATGAAAGTGATAATGCTTTCTGTTTAATTTCATCTCCAAAACGGCTTTATGGTAACATAAGAGTGGGAAATTTCCCGCCTCGATATTACAATTTAATGTTACAGGAATTTCTGTTTCTTCTTATTTAAACCTCTACCAGGCTTGCTGTGCACTGTACAAGCGATGGGATGCAAAATTCTAGATCCTCTATGAGCCATAAAAAATTATATCAAGCGTTTTCTGAGGGAATAGTTTGAGTGTAATAAGTCGTTCTTCCTATTTCAAATTATAAATGCCTATATAAGGACCTAGAATTTAAAATTGAAAATCCTTCATAAGCTAATTTCCAATTACAAAATACAAAACCCGGGCGACGCCGGGTCTTTTAAGCTAGTCTCTATATATATAAAAGGCTTTGTCCTGACTGACTGAATGACAGGAATCAACGTACAGCCTAAACTATAACAGGTAGAGACTTGGAATTTTGACAGTACCTTCGTTTCATAATGTAGGTGCTCACTAAGAAAGGATTTTGAAAAATTCAGATTCTAAATGCCAAAAATCAAATGTTTTTGAGAATACTTAATCCCTTCTTACACAGAATTATCGAATCCGAATCACATTTGACATTAAAACATATTGTTACCAGCGGGCCTTGGAAAAAAAATGAAAGTAGAATAAATTTGACAAATGAGAGAAACAAATGAGAGAACTATCAATATCCACGAAAATAATGCAGTCACATAACTTTCTTTGCCCTGGACATAGAGAAAACAATACGAGGTATGGTAATATGTTTTGGGAAGAGATGTATGAAAGTGATATTGTATTTCTGTTTAATTTCATTCCGAAAACGGTTTTATGGTAACATGACGGTGAGAAACAAAATTTTCAGCCACGATAATACAATTTTATGTTACCGGAATTTCGGTTTCTTCTTATTAGAACCCCTCCCGGGCTTACTGTGTACTGTACAAGCGATGGGATGCAAAATTCTACATATAGCCATAAAAGCTATTTCAAACATTTTCTTAGGGGATAGTTTGAGTGTGATAAGTCGTTCTTTCTACTTCAGGGACCTAGAATTTATAAATCTAAAGTCCTTCATAAGTTAATTTCCAATTACAAAATAAGAAACCCGGGCGACGCCGGGCCTTTTAAGCTAGTTATCAATATATTGAAAATTACAGTTTTACAAGAACTTCAGTAGTAGGCATACGAACAAGACTTTATTATTATTAGCTAGAAAAATTAAACATTTTTAAAAGTATTTATTATGTTATGGTAAATTATTACTTCTTGAACGGAACAATTACGATATTTTTAACTTCAACGGTAAACATCCTGAATTTAACTGCGTATCTCCAAAAATTTCCTTTAAATAAGTTATAATATGATAATTAAGAATACTGTGAATGACCATAACAAAATATATATCTTATAGCTATGAAATTGTTTAAAGAACGTGCATCGTTAAAATAAAGAAAGCTTTGGAAGCAAGAGATAATAAGTTGTCATGTAAACATTTAGTGTAATTTAGACTTTAATTAAACATAGTTATTTAAATACAATTACAAACAAACTGTACCAATGCAGTTACAAAATAAGGACCAAATTAGCAAGTTTAACTAATAAATATGAAAGCTGTTAAACCTAATACACGTATTCATTTTAACTTATAATCAACAGACACACTGTTATTAAGAACATTTATATAAGAGAAATAAGAAGTGTGGAAGGAATAGTAGTATTACCATAATTAGTTATATAACAATTACGTGATATTTACAGAGAAGAAAATAAATAGTGCAATATATGTTGCACAAACTTTCTCACATATACGTATAAAGATTTGTTTTATTGAGGTCCCTTTTGACGAAAGAAGCCGGCACGTATCATTAAAAATTTAATTTAGGCCTACAACCTCCAGTTTAAATAAATTTAGGGATCTTACCGAATTTTTCGTGTAATATTCTAGGCATCATGAAACATGTTTTTCTAGTGTTATCTCCATTTCAATTTTTTCACGATGACAACACTTATTTATACTATATAGACTACATGCGAGAAAGTAAAACTACTTAAATAATAAAAAAAAGCTAAAAAGAGATTTTCATTTTATTTTTTAGCATTATTATTTGTGTACCGGTATAATTTATGGAGGGCTGTCCAGCTGCAAGTGCCCCAAGGGCTACTTTTTAAAAAGTTCAGTTTGGAGGGCCGCATTATAAAATACTTCGTATGCAACATTTTCAGTGAGTTTTAAGAGGTATGGTATACAAAGAAAAAGAGTTTATATTATTATTTTAATTTATTCAAAAAATATCAAATTACAAAAAAAAATTAGTGGGAAATTTGAGAATGTTGGTTTTCACTAACTAATGCATCAATATTAACTTTAATATTTGTTGTTGATAAACGAAGCAACTTAATAAGTGACTTATCAGAGAGGGAGCACCTATATTTTGACTTTATAAATTTCATATTTGAGGGTAATTTATACATTTAGAGGTCCGCTCTGCGGGTCGAAAAAAGTGAGATCGCGGGTTGAATGCGACCCGCGGGCCTCATATTGGAAACCCTGATTTATTGTGTTGTGAGTGCTCTATCTCTGATTATATTACGGAATATATTCAAATTATTTCTTCGATTGTGTTTCGTAAGTTCAATTGTTCATCTTGTCATTTCATGCAAATAATATTTTTAAAATATCCCCTTTAAGTCTGTTGCTATGTGAGTTAGAAATAAATAGATAAATAAATATTAATACGATGATTCAATTAAAATGAGCTGGGGGTTTGAAGAATAAGTGGTAGTTTACAAAGAGTCTCTGGAAACCTGGAGTTTCAATGAAAACGCTATATAACTTCATTTAGAACCGTGACAGGTGTAATTTTCCCGGCAACCGCACAAGATTTAAACCTGTATTCAGATTTTATTAATTGTACAGGCGAGACGCTACATTATGCGGTAAACATGCACCCAGTGGAGAGAGGAGACGACGAAGCTGCGTCTGGTTTATTGTAGCAGAAGTGTGATAATTCAAGAGTACAGTCTCTCACTATTGGAATCCAGTCTTATTAAGGAGCAGGTGCTTCATGATATTTTACGTATCTCTCTGACCTCATAAATTTCTCCAGCAACTTACAAATCATTTTCTTCATCACCCAAATTAGTACTAAGAGCAGTTCTGCGGTTCGTAACTTCAAACAAGGTTATAGGTTAAGCAAACTGTACAGGGTTGGTTTCATCTCATTGTACAGAGTGTTTTCATGATGATGGCTTACGAACCTCCAGGGATGATTGAGAAAAACAAAAGTATCAATTTGAGATAGGAACTCCGGTCCGATATTGCCTTTTTTTATGTTATAAATTACTGAAAGTGGGCCAAGAACCCGTTGACAGAATTGCTAATATTATTATATTACATCACATAATTACACTAATTACACACCAATACACACATCAAGATACTTAATAACACAAAAAAGCAACCTCTACCCATTCAAAATATTTGAAAACAAAACTACACGATATACATATTTATACACATGTACTGTTAGACATAAACATACCTTCACTTTCACTTATATCGGAATTTAACACACACCCCACTTTATATATATTGGCGTTAGCAGGAAACGTTTCAAAGGTTTCTGCAGGTAAGTCACTCCAATCTTGAACCTCTATTTAAAAATAAGAAGAAAACTTGGTGAACATCAACCGTCAAAGTTTCAACTTGAACTATGAAATTTTAAGCTAATTCGTTTCTTCGAAACCAGAACAGAAAATGTAATAACTTTTTCCGAGTTCTTTGAGATAAAAGTTCCTTCAGCTGAGATATTTTGTCTTCGGTTCATGTTCGGAAGCACATGCCTTTGTGAATGTGAATTTTGGAATATGACATTTACAAAAAGAAATAAGTACAGAATTACCTAAGTGATTTCTCTGGTAATATGCTTAGGGCTACTACTAATTTCGCAGATCAGTCGGCTTTTCTCCCAAATTGTATTACTATTATTTTCATCGAAAACTGGTGTGACAAAAGTTATATTTTGTAAAATCAAACAATTTTTTATTTATTTGCCAAACTATTTTGAAATTGTTTATAACATTTACCGAACGAATCAGTTATAACTATAATAGTCTTCACATGTCATATTGCTAAGTGATAAATCAACTGGTTAAGTTAATCAAATTTGAGTAATTTTGGTACGGCCCTCAAGACAACTTGCCTGAATAAATTTGGCCTGCAGTTCCTATCAAGTTGGACAGGCCTGTATTAGAAGTTCTACGTTACCCCATTGAGATGAGGGGGTTACTTATGAATAGGCCTATGTAGTTGCAAATTTGGTTCTTAAGTCCAATGTCTTACTTATTAAATAGACCTCCAGTCGTCAAGAAATGTACATAATAAAAATGAAATTCCTCGCTGCTGAACCTAGAATCGAACCCGGGATGTCAATACTAGTAATCAAAAGCTCTGACTAATAAATCACTGGTCTAAGTTACAATATATAACAATATGATTAATCTAATACAAGCAGGTTTTACTTGACTTGAACTTTTATACTGTATAAAATAATCAGATACGATAAAGCAATGAAAGTCGTTATATTTCAAGCAGGAAGAAGTTCCTGCATAGTAGATAAACATGAGATGACAACATGTGTTTACTGGAATAATCGTTTTCTATTGAAAGAGCATAAAGAAATTCTTAGACTTTTTTCTGTCGCATTGTGTTCAGTTCAGCATGTTGACTGTTGTGAAGTGAGCTCGTTATACCTGAAGAACACACAGAAATATCAGCTCGCCCTATTCTAGATTTCAGAGCTGGCCATTCTACATATTTAATGCTGTCTGGCTTCATATAGTCGAAGAAAATGAGTATCCTGTGTATCGTCTTTCAGGACCTCCAAAGATCTATTGAACGGTCGTGTATAGTTATATTATTTGTTGTTACTCTTATCTTATTAGTTAATGTTAATCTATATACTCCTCAACCCGTGGACTGTTGCATATTATCACTTCAGGAAAGTCACTAAGGTTCCATGTGAACTTTAGCTTATAGTGAATTCTGCCTAAATATTTCCGTTACCTTCCTCGAGGTGAAATATTTATAGGGACTAATTCATTCAAATTTCATTATTTTGATCTTGTGATAGTTTATTTGAAATCTGACCTTCAAATTTCTCTGTTTTCTTAACCTACATTAACCGTAATACCAGTGAACTAATGTCACTCATTTCTTGGTATTGATTCCGAATATCGTTATATGCACAAGGAGGATATGTTACATTGCTTGAACTACAAAATGGAGTAAATTAGTAACGATCTACATTTAGAACCTAATTTTAATATAAATTTTAATTACTGATTATTACGATATTCACAAATACTGAAAACTCGAAAATTTCCAAGTGGAAATACTCTCACACGCGCAGGAGAAAACCCCATATTCATATGAATTTGAGCAAGGTTTACCGCTATCAGCAGTTCAAGATTAGGAAATTTATATTTCCAGAAGATTAATTTATCATATGGCTGAGAGAGATGGGATTGATACACACACTTAGAACATAATTGTGTTGATTGCAGTAAGTTATAATGGACATGAGGTGACTGTAGGAAGACTTGGAGATCTACATGAAAGAACTGGATGAAAGAAATAGGACACTTTGTGTTCGCAGTTTTCGGAAATTCGCATTTGTTTCCAAACCGCGAATACTATCTCTTTTACTTCCGTCTAATCCTGGAGATAGTAGTGTCGTCGTCAAATGTAGAATCCTTGCTTTGGATATGGCAAACATACGCAATTACCTGTCCCGGGGGGGATATTCCAGAAAAGTAGGCCTACTCATTTCTTCTTTGTTACTTCTTATTACCAGCGGATACATATTGTAGTTCAGTTATATGTGATGTGCCTTAACCCTTTCACAGCTGAATTTATATCTCTAAGTATTCGTCTGGGAAAATCGTCAGTGGGCTCTTAAGTTTGAATTCAATGAAGAAAATTTAAACTAATTAATAGCTTACTATGAACGGCAGTCTTAATATGGATAAATATCTTCAGATTTTAACATGGGGCATTAATCTATTAATCTTATATCTATTCTGTTATGCGGTGACACGTATACTTCAATAGCAGGGAAAAGGTACGTAATATCAGTTATAGTTCGAATAACTTAATATTATTTTGAAATTTATGTAAGATCTACTTTAAGAACAAATGTATCCCAAATGTATATTTTCAACCAACTGAACAGTAACAGTAGTAGCACACAAACAGAATTAGTAAGTGAGAACTTCTACCTGTTTGTTGGCGGTGTAGAAAAAAAATTCGAGGAATTCTGCATGTCATGCGTCCGTTCATTTCTCTATACTTTATAAAACACGAAAACTGTTTTACTGGTCGCTAGGAAAGTTATAAAATTTACATGAGATATCCGCAGCTGTAGTCGTGTATCACCTCCCACTCAAACCTCCATCTTGTCTAGTATTGTCACTCATGTTCTCCAATCACTACACATACTGTCTAAATTAACGAGAAATCAAGATGTACTGCATTAGACTATGTGCAATCAGCAACTACAAAGCATTGGCACATTTACATTTAGTACTGGCTTTGTCATTTAATGTAGAAGTAGACTAAAGTCTTTCTTTAAAGGGAACACAGCTTTCAGTGAAATTAATTGGTGAGAAATATGTGAATTTCATTATTTTTCTCCTCAGCAATGAATTGCTCTACAACCTTGCAATCTCACATACTTTTTATTGACTACTTTTACAATTGCATACTTTTTTAAAAAATTAATAAAAATCATACAGTTACGGGTAATTAGCGTTACAAAATGGAAGCCACGTTTCATGTACTGAAAAGCCGTTCTGTGATAACTTCTGTAAATAACAATATTTCTGAGTGATTATTTTTCTGTGCATTTGTTAATATCATATGAACAACACTATCTACAATCATTCGTTTAACATTAATAGTTTATTTTTAAATGTATATATTTTAATGGAATTTTTTTTTATAATTGATATTTTAAAAATACTTATACTGTAGATATTCCAAAGATTGTAGATGATGATGAGAAAATAGATAGAAAAAATAATCACTAAAAGATATTACCATTTGTGTAAATTATCACGGAAACGGCATTTTAGTGCTCAAAACGTGGCTGCCATTTTGTAACGATAATTACCCATAAGTGTAACAGTTTAATTAATTTTGAAAACAGTGTGAAATTGTACGAGGGTCATTCAATAATTAAAGAGACAAACTGACCTGGAGAAAAAACAGTTTATTTTTACAAAACAAGACTTCTCCTACTTTTCAACATGATCCCCATCAACATTTATGCACCTGTCCCATTCTAGAGTATATAGCCTATTAGCTGGTTTTTCACCTTCGGCAATCAAAAAAAGAATCACAGAACGTTGTTCAACCAATGTGGAATTTTCAAGAAGACTCGATATCGTTAAACTTACTTTTGAGGTTATAAACAGAGCAATGTTGATCCATCAGCTGATTAGAACTCATCCCAGTGCTGCCAACTTAAAATCCTAAATGTATGAAACTTGTACTACCAACCATCATTTCCCCAGACCAATTTGTCTCTTTAATTATTGAATGACCCTCGTAGAAGTAATCATTCCTTTCTTCTCACCTAGGAATATCACCGAAAGCTGTATGTCCCCCCTTAAAATAATTTTTAAACCCCGATTTATTTAGGGCCAAAAAACGTAGTATAGTCATTAAGTTCGTGGACTATGTTTTTGTCGTACCATATTAGAATATCTGCACAGACACTTGCATAGATCCACATCATTCCTCAAAATAGTCTCCCTTGGTCACTATATACAGCCGGCAGCAAGAAGGATGGGCCGACTCTTTATTCGCTAGCAAGTCAAAGATCTGTGGCGCGGTGCACAACTGTAAACGAACAGCCATTGCTGTTATTGCTGTGCTAATAACACTTCAGGTCAGTCCAGTGGCGGATCCAAGGGCCGTAGGGGCCGCGGCCCCCTTGTTTTTCTTTTACGTTGGTTTGACTTTTTTGTGTGTCGAAAATTAGTATCTAATAAAGCAACATTTAAATTTAATTGAATATAAAACAAAAATGAAAGCTTCTCGCTCTATTTTAACCTGGGGATGTAAAATGCAAGTTCAATATTATTTATATTCTAGATGCCTTGTGTCAAATGTGCAGACAAAGCGATGACAACCCACAAGAAAGCCGTTATTCGAGTTCCTTACCTGTAATAATTATTATAAATGTTTAATTGACTTCTTTTTAACTATTTCAGACCAGCATTTACAGTTAAAGGTTTGTTGTTTGACTAATGACTTTAATTTTTATGTAATATGTAAACCCAACAAATTTATCAACAAAACTCTGAGCAAGAAGAGTTTTAGCCTGTTGAGAAATTTTGAAAAATCATCCAAAGGATCTAAAAAACTCATCATTTTGCACTTCAATCTTTGGAGCTGTTCCATACTCCGCCCCCAAGTAATGGCAAACTTTCCTTTATGTCGCCCCCCTTCAATAAGTTCTGGATCTGCCCCTTGGCCAGTCTTGGATCAAATAGATGTACCAAGTGAACTGAGAAAGGGCAAGAGATTATTTTTATGGCACAAAGAAGGGTTATTCTAGTCTTTAGAGTTGGAATCATTGCATGGCCGTACGCTCATTTGTTCTCACTCGGCTATCAGTGCCATCTGCTAGCATATCCATCACTCACACGCATTCTAAGATCATTCGGCGAGCCTTTCATAGCATTTCTGCTGCTCGATGTGCATGTCTAGGGGACGTTTCTCTCTTAATTGAGATTCAAATGCTTCCACTTTAAATTAGAACAGATTTTCGTGTTAATATTCTTGGAGATCCACGTGTATCATGATTTAAGTGTGAGATGTAATCGGATATTAGAGCAACCATAAAACATTAAAACCATAACAAAATTTTACACTTACGGGTTGCTACCTCATCTTTGTTTGTGACAGTTATATGCCTAAAAATATGCTATTTTAAAAACACAATAAAGCATAATTTACAAACATAAAGCATAATATTGAAAACATCGGTGATAAAAATATATAAGTAAAATATTTATGTAATATATATATATATATATATATATATATATATATATATACGAGTATATATAATATAATATAATAATATACAATATATATATATATTATATACATATATATAATATTATATATATATGTATATATACACAATTGAAAGTGTGTGTGTATGTATGTAGTCTATGTATGTATGTATGTATGTATGTATGTATGTACGTATGTATGTGCGTACGTATGTATGTATGTATGAATTATGTATGTACGTACGTATGTATGTATATATGTATGTATATATTTGTTCCCTATATAAATCTACGTGTTTTGACTATTTTGCACGAAATTTCGAACACGTACCTACTTCAACCTGGAAAGTTTCGCGGTCAACATTAAAACTCAAACAAACCACTCCTTTCCTTGAAAAAATATATTATTTCTCAAAATATTACACAGAATTCATCAAATGCAATTCACTTCTCATTGCAACATTATTGTTGCATTGTTCACAGTTGGCTTTGGAATTCACGATACTGGGCTTTGACAAATTAGAGAAGCTATCGATATAATCCATAGGTGTAAACAAATACTATAGTATTTGGTGTAAATAATTAAATCCACGAAAATAATGCACAATGTGATGCAGTCTCGTAACTTTCTCTGCACTGGACATGGAGAATATCATTTTCTCACTTCACATTTTGATGTAGAATAAGAGGTCGTATTGCTGGGACAGCTTAATCCAGTTGTGTCAGCCTGAGTGTGTGTGCCGACGAGTATGCTATATCAGAAGTCTGTAAAAATCCTATCCACTGATACGTTATTCACAGCTGTGGGCTTTGTATTAATTGAGAAATATGGATGTTTATCGTAGGCCTTAAGCATGTAAAAGGAGAGAAAACAGGATGGGACATTTTTAGTCCAATGCTCGCAGTAAATTATGTCCCAGGTTTTGGGGGAGGAAAGTATGAAAGTTATTTAGAATTTCTCTTTTATTTGAGCCCCGGAACGGTTGTATGGTAATATGAGAATGAGAAGTAAAATACAGTATTCAGTACAAGATAGTACAATTTTGTGTTACCGGAATTTCTGTTTCTATTTACTTCATCCTCTTCCAGGCATAGTGTGTAGAAGCAATGGGGATGTCAAATTCTAAATCCTGTATGAGTCACAAGACGCCATATCAATCTTTTCCGAAGGAATAGTTGAGTGTCATAAGTCGTTCTTCCGCGTTTCAAATTCTTCACAACTATCTGTGTAGAGACCTAGAGTTTGAAAATCGAAAGGCCGTCATAAATTAATTTCTAATTAAAAAATACAAAATCCGGTCGACGCCGGACCTAGTAATATTCTATTAATAAGAATATAGAATAAATTAATAAATAATTATATAGGCTATCCTATCAATTTTGGCGGTTGTAATAATTAAGTAAAAATTGTATGGGATTGACAGAAAGCGTGACTGTTACTTTTTTGGTACATAGAGCAATATACCTTACATTCAACAGCTCTTTTACCTTAGCATTTGGATGTTTTTTAAGGGAAAAGTTTGGATGCTCGTGTGCCTTAAAAACGAGATGTTTGATTACAAGTGATTATGGTCAAATGGCGACAGTATTGACAAAAGGGGAAATTTTCAATAACAGTCATAATGAAGTTAGTAAATATATCGTTTCAAATGTTGAAATTAGCATTTTAGTTCATTATTTTCTAATAACGTAAGGCTAACATAAGCTATAAATGCTCAAATCCATCACATAAACTCAATAATATAGTAATCTTATGTTCAACCTAAGAAGTCTAGGCCTAGGAAAGAGTAAGTATTGCCAGACAATGGGAGATAATTTTATGCATAGGAGATTGACAATAAAAATTATATTTTCTGTACTGAGGTAAAATAGAGTTTATAGAAATTATTACCATATAAATAGTGTATACATCGATTTTTTTTATTGTATGCTTAAAAGAATACACGTTAAAATTGTAAAACAAAGTATAGCGTGAATTCAAATACACTTGATTAAAGGCTAAATTCTTGATTTTTGTCCATTCTGTAGCGATAATCTTAATGATTTATGTATAGCGTAGAGCTTTATCACTGGTACTCGCTACTAAATTGCGGTAATTGTTACCTGTTGGAGCGCTTTCAACCGCATGGAGCGGCCATCTTCAGCAACTTCAGGTAACAATTACCGCAATTTAGTAGCGAGTACCAGTGATAAAGCTCTACGCTATACATAAATCATAAAGGCTAAAGTTTATTACTGTTAATTTTTTACCATACAGCGCCCCTTGTACATTAATACTCTTAAATTATTTAATTTTAACCTGCAGGTTTAATTCTAATGGAAGCTAACACTGCTTAACCCTCGAACAGCTTCATAAAAGTATGGCCATTAAATTAGTCCACAGGAGAAACGAAAAAAAATGCTATTCATTAAAATATAAATGCTGTTTCACTGTGAAATGGCAAATGCGTAAACAAATCTCCATTTGAGATAGTGGTGTTGCGGGAGAGAGAACAACACCCGATGCAGTGTACGGGTCACAGCTGTGTATCGGTCAATAGATAACCCCAAGAATGAAGAGGAAACAGAAACAATAAAACAGAGCTCCTCTCTCTGAGACGACATCTCGGACGTGCAGGCTATTTTTCAGGACGCTGACCGCACACACTTGCACACAAGGAAACCGCTATGATCCCCTTCAGTTGCCACTTCTCTTGTTATATCTAGACCTGGGATTTTAAGGCAAATGCCTATTTTGTTCCTTTTGAAATAACATGGAAATTTTTCAATATGTGGACGTTTCATGATAAATCACTTACATTTATAGAGTTTTATAGTGCCCTAAAATGCCCATTTGGACCTTTAGAGTCTATTTTACTATTTTAGTGACTAAAATGTCTATTTTGTACATTTAAAATAAAATTCAACTTCTGTAATTTTTACAATCTTATAACGGACATCCCTCAATGAAAAGCAGAACCGCAGAGGTGTGTTTTTCACAGAAACTTGATTATTCCAAACAATTGTCGCTAAAGGAATGCTGACTGACGGGGGGAGGGGGAGGATTAAGGGGGAAGGACTACTGTGTCAAGTCACCAGTGAAAGAACATCTGTTTAAGTGAATATAGTTCGCGATGCCTAATTTTGCAGTTAATTCTGTTAAGAATAGGTATAGGCTACCACGTTTCTTGCAGTAAAAAAATACCATGTTGCAGTTTAAGTGTATATTGTAATATTTTAAAGTCAATTTTCTATCCATTTACACATTTTTAAAGCATATTTTAAGTGCCTATTTTCTCTTTTAAAACCCTATTTACTTGTTTTAATTGCCTATTTTAGATGCCTAAAACTAATCCTTTTAGAGCCTAGTTATATCATACCATTCCTGTGGATACTTTTATCATTTGCTTTGTTTAGAATATGAAATAATCACATACGTAGTAAAACTGTACAGATTTTAACTTGATCCTTTTCACTCTTCTATATCAACTTTGGTCCAATTATTTTCATTAAAAGGCATTAATACAAATCAATTTCTAAAATTATCCTTCTGTTGAAGCAAACAAAACGTGTAAAAACTATTTTGTCACAAGTGATTTTCACTTTCGTGTTGCCCCACAACTATTTCGGGGTAAAACCAAAAGAAAATCGATATCGCTCTCACACTTTCTTCCCCCAAAACCCAGGACATAGTAATTAACTGCGCACTTATCATTTTGTCTCTTTTTACGTAAACTAGACGGTGTTATGGCTTGCCAGTATTTTGCATGATCAGGGTTCGGGTTAAGCTCTAATCATTAGTAAACTTAAAACCTGGGTCGCCGTGGTTGCTCGGCCAATTCTACAGCAAAGGTGTACTGCGTGTAGTCAGTTCAAGATTCTGCAAGCTTGTGCACAAAAGTTTAATTCCTAGAGTTACGGTACTTACAAAATGTATTTGAAAGAGAATCAACCTACATACCTAATTTTTACACAACATGCATTTTCATTCAGGTTTGTTATTTTCTCGCAAGTACATTAGTATAAAGACAATGTGATCGTAACAAAAAAAATCGAAATCGAGATAACGCTGGGAAACCATGTTTCAGGGTGTCTAGAATTCGAAGATAGTATTTTTGGAACGATGTCTGTGTGTAGGTTCAATGCGGGGTTAACGGTATTTACAATTTTTATTATGGACTTTGCTGGAATGAAATCGGCCCGTTAGACTCCGGTTTTTACAACCGAAATATTGAAAGGTATCTTCATAAAAACTTTTTTTCAGAACTATGGTTTTTTTAATTGGCTTCAATGACTTTATTTGAAAGGTGAATTTTTGTACTTCTGTGGTGACTAATACTTGGCTATTTTCCTTGCAGATTACTTAGAAGGTAGTTTATTCGTATCCATTTTCTCTCCATTACGGTAAAAGATACATGAAAACCCTAGCTGAGTAAACATGTAGTGACAATTAAAGTGAACATTTTCTATTATACACAATTTTTTATAAATTAAAATGTATCGAGATCCCAACGAAAGAAATACGACCTCACCCCTATATTTACAGTTCATACCAAATGTATCTCAGAAATGAACACGGACTCATATGACACTTTATCGAATCCGACAAAATTTTTCACATTCAAAAACTGTAAATAATCAGATTTATTGTTAGTTTCTCTCCATACGTTTGGTTATCTATTGACAAGACACATATATTATTATTGCTCGCTAAAAATTTAAGGTGATATTCTCACTAACTCTCTAAGTCATGGGCAATACAACTTCCACACTTAAAGTAATTTTATTCTTATATTGAAAGGAGGGTATTGGAGGGAGTGAGTATTAAGTATTATTACTGTCCGATGCAAAGATATATTGTTCGCCACGCAAGACAAAGCCTGAGTTGGTACAAAACGATGACTGGCTTATAGCTACCCTTCAGAAAATGTTTATAAAAAAAGTTTCCAGTGAAGTTTTTAGTCCTTAGTGGAAGGACTCCATGATCAAAATTTTAACAAAGCTTTTATGATCGTTATCGACTTTGAAAATTTGACTTTCCTTAAGGGAAAGTGGTAGTAAAAGTAAGTTAAAGTTGTGGCTAACCTTTCTTCCAATTTTTCTATATGGACTTGCTGTTTAAACCTGGCAGATGTTAAACTCTTAGTTTCAATTAGAGGATCGTTTGGTTTCGTCTTGTATCTAATTTATGGGAAAGTATTTGTGATCTAAATCTTGAATTTTTACTAATATAATATTTATAAATTTGATAGATACTAGGTACGTTAAATTCCAAAATTATTCATTTACACGGATAATGAGTGTCCAATATTTTGATTTTTTTGAGAGATATAGGTCAATTACAAGGTTAGTGAGTAGCTTGTGTAATATACGATGAATTATGAAAGCCTTATAAAAGATTCATCCTTTTCAAAATGACAGAGCCATGAGAAGAGGAGATGAACTGGTTTACATTGCATTATAGATAAAAAGATGGGGAGAGTTGAGGAGACTAAATGAAAGAGTGCAAATAGATGAGGTCAGACAGGAGACAGACAAGCCTGATGAGTCAATTTGTACAGAGCAAATTAGATAATGAATACAAACTCTTGTGACCACTGTGCGCGAAATTATACCAGGGCGTTTCTGTTAAACTGTTTCTCTTGGCATTTTATTTGTTAAGGTATGTTGATACAATGATTATAGTCTGATTATATTATAATAAAAAAATAACAATAATAATAATAAAGTGTATAAACGCCATTAACAATCTTTTAATTTAATTTTTTGTAAATTCACTTTTCATTTCTCGAAATTAAACATTTCTTCTTGAAAATTTTAAAACAAGAGTTTATGTATTTGCTAATTTTATTTATTTATTTATTTATAACACAACTCAACACTAAACCACCCGAATGAGCAAGCGCTCGTGCTCGGGTACAGTTCAGAAATTTACATTACAAAATAGAAATACATAAAGAAAATATAACTAATTTTAAATCAATACCTAGAAAAATAATAATAAAAAGAAAGAACAAGAAAGAACAGAAAAAAACGAAAATATTTAAGGGAAAGTAGTAAGAAAAAAATTGAAATCTTGAGTTATAACAAATAAAATAGTTCCTTGATTGTCTACTAAGTACAGAATGAAGTAAATTTTGAACTATAAAATAAATTTTTTTATAAACTTATTGAATATTGAATTTGAATTGATTCATAAATACATAAAAATAAATACAGAATATCTAGGAATTAAATATTTTGTTGAAACAATGATTTAGGTTGCAGCATTGTCATGGAGTATGTTTGTTACACATTACCTTCAACAAGTTCACCATCTTAATCGTAATTCACTTTCGATAGTGACTCGAAAGTACTTCTGAAGCATGGAGGGTGTTAGGCAGCTTCAGCTGTTTTTGGAGCTCTCACAATGTGATAATGGGTAAGGGTAAACACAAGTTTTATTAAAAATTCGTACACAAAGCAGTCCCTAAAGCACGATGACCAGGGAACTCGCCATCACTTCTGGGTCCAAGCATTCAACATGCTAACCGTTTTGTCCGAGTCCATCTTGATGGAATGGCAATTAAATTTCACCCGAATGTCATCACACGATCACTCCTGCACCTTCCACATTACAATAGGTTACCCACTCCAGGATGCCGCCGAACATTATGTAGACTTACTTAGGAGTAAAACGAAGTAATTTGTTTAGCTGTTGTCACGAAGTCAGTGCTCGAATCCTGCAGGGATCGCACAGTAAACATACAGAACATAGCCTACTAGTCCAGGCAACGAATGAAAAATAGAAAGAAAAAAATCGTGTAGTTTTGAAATTTTGCAGAGATGTCGGAGGGAGTCTCCTAAACTAAAAGTCTCCGAAGGTGGGGGGTGAGCGGGGGGCAGGAGGGCCCGCAGAAGGTCCCATTTTTAGGTTTTTCGCTTATATCTAAACAATGGTGAATCGTAGAGGAAAAATTGCTATATACAACATTAAAGCTGATAAAATTTCCTACAAGTTTAATTCTACACATTTCTTCCTATTTCCAATAGTTTTCGAGATATCCGCCAACGAAAATAACAAATTTTCGAAAAAAGCTCTTTCGCCTCGCGCTTTTCGACACACTTTGTCTTCTAGCGCTTCATCCCTTAGGTATACAGCAATGTTCTCATGAAAGAAGTTGTAGGGAAATAAATTCTCTTTAAAGTGAGTAGTCATTTGTTATTTTATCTTCAAATGTTCAAAAGTTACAACAATTTAAGTTCCGGTAAAATTTCGAGATTTCGAAAGAAACCCGTACATCGCATGGAAAATACATTATATTCCAGGCAAGAAAGGAAAAATAAGGACAAAAAAAAATCATGTAGTTTTGAAATTTGGCAGAGGTGTGGGGGAAAGTGTCCTAAACAACATAGTAAAAGTCCCCATTGATAGGGGGTGAGCGGGGGGTGGGGGGAACTTTTGAATGTCATTTCTCGCAGTTTTCCCTAAACACACAAAAGCTATGGGTTCTAGCAAAAAAACAGTTTATGCACAAAATTAAACTACTTAAAGTTCTTATAAAATTCCGGGATGCGCGGGTAAAGAGAGTTAAGTCCACTTTCTTGTTACTGAGAATTAGAGTGACTTAACACATTATACCAGCCACTATACATAGCTTTAGAGATGGATAAACCCATGATGCACACATCCATAACTACCGTACAATTTTTAATGTGACTTACTGGATTTAACACAAATGTAGAGAACATTTTTATCAATAACTCTATGGACAAATCTCAATTTTTTAGGATGGTAGATTTAACTCTCTTTGTCCGCGCACCCGCGAATTGATCTGAATGATATTTTTTTGGATTTAATAGTTCTGGAAATAGAAGGATATGAAGTATGACATAGTTCTGGAAATTCGGTTTTACATACACCTATATATAATATTTTTTAACGAAAATGAAAGTAGATGATAATTAAATTAGCATGATGCCAAGCAAGTAAAGTAGTTCTTAGAATAATATTCGTACTAAAGGTAAACATAAAAAATAAAACTCATTATTATTATTATAAAGCTTACAAAAATCTCATGGTATGAGTGTACGTTATAAGAAAATATAAACGAGACCTATTTTCCGTTATATATTTCTTATAAAATATCATTTGGAAAAATTGTAAAGAGTTAGATATATTTAGTAATTATAAGACCTAGTTGGCCTACATAGTACTTTAAATAAATGTTTAGTTGTCTATTTTTTCAGTCGCCAATACTGGAATCCTAGTAGGCCTACATCGTATGATAAGTTAGGGTTATATTGTTCTATCTACCGAACATTCAGTATTTATACACATATACAGCATTAATTAGAGAGTGCCTGAACAACTTATTTTGCTTGGACGTCATCAATTTTAAACTTTTCTTCTTCTTCTAATGGTTGGTGCACGTACCATGACAGGTTCCACAAACGGATGAGCATTTAATACCAGCTTTTCTGCATCCATATCTTCCTCCACACCGAGTTGCACAGTGACAAAACATGATGTGCAAATATTCTCAGAAGCCACAAAGACAAGTAAACATTTATTTAAAGTAATAGGTAGTCCTACTATTCTTACAATATCTGATAAATATATCTAATTCCTTAGCATCTTTCAAAATACTGGTAATTTTTTCAATAAAACATAAAACGGCTAAGCTTTACAACAAGAATAATAATAATAATAATAATGGTAATAATAATAGCGATAATGAGTTTTATGTGTAACGTTAACCATTAATAAGCATATTACTAGTTTGCTTGCTTGGTATCATAATAATTTAATTATCATCTGATTTCATTTTCGTTAAAAAAAATGATATATAGGTGTATGTAAAACAGAATTTCCAGAACTATGTCATACTTCATTTCCTTCTATTTCCTGAACTATTAAATCCACAAAAAATCATTAAGATCAATTTTATAAGAACTTCTATGTAGTTTAATTTTGAACATAAACTGTTTTTTTGCTAGAACCCATAGCTTTTGTGTGTTTAGGGAAAATTGCGAGAAATGACATTCAAAAGTGCTTCCCACCCCCGCTCACCCCCTATCAATGGGGACTTTTACTATGTTGTTTAGGACACTTTCCCCCACATCTCTGCCAAATTTCAAAACTACATGTTTTTTTTTGTCCTTATTTTTCCTTTCTTGCCTGGAATATAATGTATTTTCCATTATATGTCCTGTGCTTGTACCGTGATCGATTTTTAATAAATTCAACTTTAATGGTAGTGTGATATTTCTCCACTTGTTCCATGATGTAAATACACAATATACAGTTTATATTCAAAGATATAACCCCTAAATATAGAGAAAGTGCGATGTACAGTTTTCTTTCGAAATCTCGAAATTTGACCGAAACTTAAATTGTTATAACTTTTGAACATTTGAAGACAAAATAACAAATGACTACTCACTTTAAAGAGAATTTATTTCCCTACAACTTCCTTCATGAGAACATTGCTGTATATCTAAGGGATGAAGCGCTAGAAGACAAAGTGTGTAGAAAAGCGCGAGGCGAAAGAGCTTTTTTCGAAAATTTGTTATTTTCGTTGGCGGATATCTCGAAAAGGAAGAAATGTGTAGTATCAAACTTGTAGGAAATTTTACCAGCTTTAATTTTGTATATAGCAATATTTCCTCTACGATGCACCATTGTTTAGATATAAGCGAAAAATCTAAAAATGGGACCTTCTGCTGGCCCCCCTGCCCCCCGCTCACCACCATCTTTGGGGACTTTTAGTATGTTATTCAGGACACTCCCTCCGACATCTCTGCAAAATTTCAAAACTACACGATTTTTTTTTCTATTCGGTGTTTTTCGACGTTTATTGACTGGACTATACCTGCAATGGGCTACAGTATACATCTAACACCAGAAAACTCTATTTCTTTAAAATACTTAATTTCTGGACTCACTCTTTAGGGGGAAGTTTCGTGTGAATTAAATTATTTTAAACATCGTCAATTATCCAGCAGTCAGCATTCATGTTGTTCAACGCAAGATTCGCGGTTATAAGCTTAACGCGTGTCTAGGGTAAAAGTAACAATAATATACTTTTTTGTCGGAAAGGTATAGTTAGACTGAAAAATTAAGTGCCTTAGCCGAGGTTTGAACCAGGATCTTCTACTCTCAGTGCCGATGCTCTACAATTGAGCTACCATCGTAACAGTTGGATAATTTAGTGTTGCACGAGCATGTTGCCATGGTAGTTCAATCGTAGAGCAGCGGCACGGAGAGCCGAACATTCTGGTTCACATTCCAGCTATGGCATTGAATTTTTCAGTTTAACTCTACATTTCCACCGTAGCGCATACACAACGACTTAAACCTTCAATGAGATTCCTTCGTCAAAGCTACTGGTTCTTCAAGCAGAAACTGTTCTTTTTCTCTCTATTATGGTCCTTTCAAAGTGATCCATATTTTTTCTACCATCATTGTCGCTACTGTACTATTTCGTCACTTTCCTTTTGTCAGATGGTGTTTCCAATACTTTTACTTTGGTCACTTAGTGTTTTGATCATCGTGGCATTTGCCCATCCAACAATATTTTCGGCTTGAGTTCCTCTGACAAATCAGATAATCTTTTTTTAAATGAAAATTAAATGTCTCATGATGTGAACTTTTAAGTTAAAATCCTTAGATACAATATGAATATTCTTCTTACAATTTGGTCATCTTTACCTATACGTAAAACCCCTTTGATGCAAGTCTTATTATTATTATTCTGTTTATTTATTCTGTCTTATGTTAATGTCTTTCTTTGTGGGAAGGCTGAGATCCCTCTTCCTGTCTGTAGTATGTTCCTGTTTCCTAGCCGGTTTTATTTAAACAGACGGCATAACTTGACGCAGTGATGAGTATGGCTAATGAATTATTTGAATGATATCAAAACACTTATAATTATGACCGAAAAAATAAAGTTTCACCCTAAAAGATGTATTGATCTTGTAAGAATTCAACTTCATCATTAAATACTATAATGTTAAACAGAAAAATAACGGAATGTCACAAGAAGCAAAAAATAATTATTTTGTTGAACGATACTAAAATATGCTTATTACGTGTGACGTAACGATATGATAATGATACTCATTTCGACACTGATTTCCATTACGACATCGGTGTGGTATCGATTATTATCGAACATGGAACGATCTTGAGAGTGTCAGCTGAAAACTGCATCATAAATAGCCTGTACTAAAAATAAAATAAATTATGTTCGTGTTAATTTCATTATCATACTAAAATGAATTCATATCGTGTTCTCAAAATCCGTTCATTTCAAGAAAATTAACACGAGGAAGCTTCGATTTGAAAGACGACATGAGCTGCCATCTCTGGTAGAAGACAGAAACTATGACAATCATCTGATGCGGAGGTCATGGCGGGCTCCTTGAAGTTTGTTTGAATCTTAAATCTCAAAGTTTAAACATTCATATTAATTATGTTTGAAAACACTCGTATGTAACTTTCCTATATTGGTAATTAAGATACTTGTTTGAAAATGATGAAAGGAGCAACGCGAGTTTCATAAACATATTCTTACCTTAATAAATGCCATTATAGGCTCGTTGCATAACGCACTATTAAGGAAAGTTAAAACAAAAAATTAATTGTATTGTTATAATAGTTTTCCTAGATGCCAATGACAAAAATATAAGCGTTGACCAAAACATTGGAGAAAACAAAATAATGGTCGATGGAAATGTGTGATGGCCAAGGACCTGAATTCATTGACCACTTCCTAAAGGCGATTCGTCAACCCATCATCACTTCGAGAATTTAAGGAATGAAGGAACTGGTAGAATCGTTGGTATGATAAAAAAAAAAGTTTGCGTGAAACAATGTTAAGCTATAACCTGCTCGCCCATATCTACATGCATACTGAACATACAAGGCTATTCAAAACGATTGACCAATGCATTTATTTTATTTTTTTAGTTTTTGTATCCCAAGACGGATATTATTAGTCATTCGCCTGCTGCATCACCTACAATCACTTCTCGAAACCCATTGGCAGGCTCTACGATTCGGTAACTTCTCGTGCTCGATGGCTAATGCTAATCATGGCTTAAAACACAAAAATAATTGCTCCGTAAAGTTGCAGAAACATTTAAAATGATTTTTTTCTATCACACATATTTCTTTACAAAATTAACAGTTACTGAGATAAATTAACTTAATCAGAAGGTATTTTATGAAAATAATGCTTTTCTTATGATTTATGAAATTGTAGTAACAAGAAAGCTGCTATTAATTATTGTCTAATGTAATATATCCATGGTATTATGCACAAACTAGATATGTTTCAAGATTTGCCATAAACTAAACTCTAAACTACAACGGATCCATCTAGTTCTATACATGTTTCACCACTGAACCGCCTTCCCCATTCATCTGATTTCTCCACTGATACTGTAATTCGTATGCAATGTAGCAAACCGGTTTCTCGAAAATCTGGCATGTCTCAAAACCCATTAAACCCTACCTAAGAACATCAATCATACAAATCTTAACACCTTTGTGAGAAAGCTTGTGCAACATGTTATGTGTCATTTATTTATTGTGGAGTAACAAAAGTGGAATAAATGGCTAACCATATTTCATTCATTGAACAGTCAAAATTGGGGTGTAGAACTTGAAATTTTAACAATTTATTTTACTTTTCCATTTATGCTAAAACATCTGACGAAAACATGAAGCATTTTTGTATTACTTCTAGCAATTGTATTATACCGATTTCCTTCATATAGTAGTTCGGAAAATTCTGTCGGCGAGTCTTAAGATGTTTTGTCACGCGGATAATTTCTGTTTTAAATAATTGAACATTTATTTCATTTTTCACTTATAATATAATAACCATCGTCATATAATATAAGAAAATACATCAACATTTAGGGAGCTTACTGTATAAATCACTCGAAACGGCAGTGAACAGAATCCTGATTCGCTGGCACCTAGCAGCCAGTAGCACAAATAGTTATGTTCTTAAATCTGCTTGTACACGTCTCCCAAAACTAATAACAACTGGTAACAAAGGTCAGAGGGCCAAAATTTAAAGCCATTAATCCAAAAAGAGTATATCAAATGATTTTCAAACTTTACGGGAGAGACAGAAATAGTTTGAATGACGTATCCTTCAACATGGTTTCATATTTTTGGAACCCTCTTTCTCATATTAGAATATATTGATGTAACCTACTGCATAGTTACATCCATGACATTGCACTTATTTGCAGAACTTCAAATAGGCGTATGTGCCCTTTCTAAATTAATTGCTTCTACGTCGATAACAAAATGAAACTATTAAGTAATATTATGTTCATAGCGTTTAACTAAAAAAAAAAGAATCGTCTTCCAATTTTTCTCACTTAAGTATACCGATTTAATGGAAATGTTTTGTATCATGTTGCTTGTCAGAATTTATGACTTTTTATTAGAAACAAGCGGGGTTTAATGACAGGTTTTGGGGAGAAGAAATACATCTATCTCTCTTTTGTAAATTTTAAAGCTTTAATGCCATTTATTAAGAGCCACCATGATAGGCTACTTTCTGAGATTATGTGGTGGACGGGAAAATGTCTGTCTGTCCGTGTGTATGTTTGTCTGATGTCCGTGTGTCTGTACGCGCTGTAACTCAAATAGGTCTATGCTTTATTGGATTTTCATGAAACTTGGCATATGCATTTATAACGTCCATGGAAAGAAACCTATTAATTTTGGGCCAGATCGGTTGATCGGTACCGGAGTAATGCTCAATTTAGTGCTTATTTTATAGTAGTATATTAGAAATAATTTATCAAATGCAAATCAGTTCTCATGACAACATATTGTTTTACATTCTTCATTTACGGCTTTGGAAGTTGCCATACAGTTAGCTTTGACAAGTAACACTACCCACATATTCCATCACATGTGCTTATCAAACAAGACCTTTGTTCTTCAATAAATCCTGCTTAATGAATCGATTTGGAGTTTAACTCAGAAATCGATTTAAAAAAAAAAAACTTATTTTCTGCACTAGGACTCATGTAATTTTTATGTTAAACTTCTCGTAAACATGTTTTTTACTGTGTTAAATTACAAATTCATAATTTTTATGCGGAAACTTTTTAACAGCGTTGCCCCTGCTCACACTTCCCCGCTGTTGTGCTTGCACCGGCGGGGACCGTGTTCCGTTACTACCGGCAAATCAAGACGGCAAACAATAGAAAATAGAATAACTCAACCAATTTATTATCAAAATAGGCCTACATGTAGAGGCTTATTACTCACCATTTATTTGAGATACTGTTGAAATTTCAGCAGTCTGGTCGCTTTGTGGGCTGACCTCTTGGATATGTTAGTTTCCTGTGCCAAACGTTTCAGTGATTTTCTAGGGCTCACTTCTAATCGCACCCGAATATCCTCAAGTTTCTCTACTGTTAAAACGTGCCTTTCACGCTTCTTCGGTATGTCACAAACTGAACCTGTTGTACGCCACTTTTTCATCAACTTCGAAAGACACGATTTTGTAGGGATGGTACAGTCAGGATATTTACAAGAAAATCTCCGAACGCGCCTTCTATGGTTATTTCTCAATAAGTTCGCTGTTCAACCGTATACATTTTGATTATTGTCTTATGTAACACACGACAACAATAGACAAGCGTCTCACTACAACACACCGAAGCAACTAACCGCTTGTATATGCTTTGTAGCGCGGCAATGCGGCAGTGATGCGAGGTTTCCTCATAAAATGGACTCACTGTATAATGTGCTATGACGCACATAATCTACAGAATGGATCAGGCCGCGATCGGGTGTTTTATTTTATATCAGTAACTTATATGAAATAATAAAATGCCAAAAGTGACATACAAACGTTATTTATTGAAGTTTCCGATATTAAGGAGTGTAAACAGGCCTATAAAAACATTTACTAGAGCCTATGAGCGTCATTCTAAAGTTTAACATTTCGGTATATGCACCATCATTTTCCATACATAGTTGAATGCTCCGCCAAGTCCATCTGCTTGCAAACTTGAGCATTTCTCTGATTTCTTCCTACGTTTCGCCAGTTTTTCCCCCGTGAATCCACACACTAAGGTGAGACGTTCCTCAAGCCTATACTTGCTTGCATCCGCCATTGCTTAGAACACAAAAAAACTCAGCGTTTCACATCGAGAACAATCGCCTAATAAACCTTCACGTCGGAGAAAAAAATAAGATAGGATAGGAACTGAAACATAAGAATATCATCGCTCTATCGGAAAAGTATCAAACTAATGCCATTACAGTAATTGCATATTTTTCTCATATCAGGATAAGCTTGCTTCAGGAATGAAAAACAGAAACAACTTGGCAAGATATAATTATGGTTTAAGGGGCATTTTGCAACTGAATTTACAATTTAGATAAGAATGTGCTTGTAAGTAAAAGTTTGAGATTGGGTACATTTTGCAAATAACACGACAGTTCTTATTACATTTACAAAGGGAAAAGAAGAGATCTACCAACGTATATGAGCCTACGTATAACTAAATTTTTAAGTTTTGGAGTTAAGAGTGCCTTTGAAACTAAACTTCCCAGTCAATAAATATGTTTTAATTAGTTTTCACTTTCATTTTTTATTGTGATCATTATCCGATCATTACTTGAGTAGTGAAAATTATAGCCTATGGTTAAAACGTGTACGGTACGAGAAGTTTCTTTAATATCAAAATGTCTTAAATCCTAGCCATGGGCTACTAGTACATCTAGTCTCATGATTCTATATTTTTTACTTAAATTTTCACTTAAAAATAACTTCAATGTGGGAAAATACAATTAACTTATTATAGAAATGAAACGTTCATTATAGTCACGGAAGTTATTCCTAATGCATTTGTTCGCTTAACTTAAATCTTTTAAGAATTCTGGAAACACACCGTTCAATTAAGAAGCGTTCGGTACTTAATAGTTCACACTATTTAAACCAAAAACTTCTTAGTCAGTGTTTTCTGGTTTTAGTGCCAGTGCTGCCGGTGTACCAAACAAATGGAATAGGGATAAACTCTTGTATAATGTGTGGCATTTGAGAGAGGGACACGGCGAAATCCTTTAAATGGAGTGACCGCTGAGAATGTGAGCCTTATTGACTGGGGAGGACCTGGCGAGTGAGCTGTAGGTACGAGGTCTCTCTTCTCTCACTGCCAACAAGAGGAGGAGTGGTAGGAGGAGAGCTTATATACGATAATCGGATTGTGGAACGCAAAGAGGCTTTTCACTCCCATCGTCACCCTCCCGATCTCAATAGCGATATCTCAGCCACGAAATCGACAACCTTCACAACCCCATCCACTTACCCCCAGAGCTCTTAGCAACCATCCTCCTACCACTAACTGTACCTTCCCTTAACTCTCGGCTCGTTTGTTAACAGCCTTCCCGCTTTCTCCGCCATCTAGCCATTCCCGCAAGTATAAACGATTCAGATTTTAAGGCTTTATTAAGGTGTAGTCCACACATCTCCCCCTTAAAACGTTTTACGGTGCCAAGTAAGAACATCCTAGTATCAACACTTCAATATATATTTTTATATTACTCCCTGAGGTAACTTTAGCCTTGAAGAGTATAACACATGATAAGGAGGAAGTTTAGTACCACCGTAAATTGGGTCGATCTGAATTAAACCAGAAGGTACACTGTACATCTCTAGCAGCTTGTGTGGTATATAACGTACTTTGTCTAATATCTGACTGCATTTAGGCTGGCTACTGGAATTTATTAATTACAGAAGAAACATATCGTAAACGTTATTTTTGCAGTAAAACGTTGCATTTTTAACTTCGTACGCACAATCATATTTCGTAAAAGTATTCCCAATCGAGATGTGCAATTAATTCCGAAACAGGCGCGTAAGTTTAGGAGTATAAAGTACGCCAATACGAAATTATCTAATTTTTTTTTTTTCAAGTTTCTTGGTATTTATTCACTGTTGCTTCAGGTCTCTTAGTGAAAAGTTGTGTTTCCTTATCACCAAAGATGTAGCAGAAAACTCAGACCTATAGACCTATAATTACGCCGCGCAGCTGATTGTGTAAATTTACTTCTCTTTTGTTCAAGTTGAAACCCTCTACTATAAAAATGTGCCGTAATAATCAAGAAGGCATTTGGTCCCATAAACGTTGCATGTAAACATTGGTTGAAATAATTTGAAATGTTTATTTTATTTGCCAAGAGAAAAAAGGAGCAACTGCCTCGGTAACGTCCGAGATATAGTAATTAATAACGCAGCCACGTTCTTCAGACAACGGAAAATTTTGTATTACTAAAACAAAGCTGTATGTCGATTTGTAAGGCCGGTCCTCAGACTTTTTAATAATTAGTACGTTTACATGCAGGATTCGGATCGATCTGAATGCGGACTCAGTCCGAATTTTCGATCAGGTCCTCAGCAAATGTAGGAAAGGATCGGATTCAAGTCGTATTCAATTCCATGTAAACGCTAGCGAACTCAATCCTCGTGCGCGCGCATACACTTTCCCGGCGTTCGTCATTTGTCCTGTCAGCTGATCGTCAACTTAATCAAAAACACTTACTTGCACTATAATACTAATATTGTTATGTTACTCTTTTATGCCATAATTTGTTTATGGTGACTAGAAATTATTAATAGAGCATACACTTTTTAATATTTTTAATCACGGAATAAACACGGCAATTGTTTACACAGGTTAGCCACACAAATAGCCATACATAACCTAGTTAGCCAATAGTATATAACAAATCTCAATACACTCCTAGAACTTCCCATGTAAACAGGGAACGTACTGTGTTGGGATCGGATTCAGATAGATTTCAATCCCCCATGTAAATGTGGTAAATTTTGTTACCTTCTATGGAGGGGGCTCATACAGTAGCGAACTTTTTTTTTTTTTTTTTAACATTTTGAATAATTTTACTCTGACTAGACATGAGAGTAACTTTAATGTGGCGTACAACACATCTAATAATTAACTCTATAACTTATATTTTGAAATGTTCTGGGAAAAAATAATTCGCGTAAAGTAGACTAAGGAAGATATTGCCAATTAAAATTATCTCCTTAAATCTGAAATAATGTTTTATATAAGATATATTTTATCTTCAAGTTGTTCGATTTAGTACGATATTAGCCATTATTGTCAATCTTCTAAAGATTATATTAAAAGTCAACTGTGCAAATTTTTAATAAAATCTGAATTTTTGTTCTTGAGATATTTTGTTTTCTGTATTTAAAAACAAACTTTCGGATAAAAGCGTCTAAAATAGCGATACGCACTTAACTCTTATTTCCTGCACTTTTAAGCATTCTTGAAGCAACGCCATTAATAAATGGAATTTTTATCTTAAAATTTAGAATTGTGTATAGAAAAACATATGCTATCGTTTAAAGCAATAAAAAGATAAGATTTTGACAATTTTTTGGTGTATGAGTTACTGATGTAAACCACTGTATAAACCACTTTTGAAATGTTATTTTCTTGGGTAAGGGCAGAAAGGTAACTTTTACAATAACTGCAGGAAAAGGGGTGAAGTAATCGCTACAATACTGGGAGTGAAATAATGAATAGCGTAATATTGATTTGGCAAAGCGAAGGATCTGAAGAAATTTAATAGCACTCAGAACTTCAAGGGCTAAACCCAATAATGGCAAGGTTAAAGGGACTAACTATGCAGAATCTTCAAAAACAAGAGGAAAATAACTAAATTATTAGAATAACAACAAGGAAGCTAACTGGGTCAAAGGTACACAATAACCTGAGGTCCGCTACAATCGGATTCCACCCAAGGAAGGAAGGACACGACATACAACAAGCAGCTCTGTATAATAAACTTTAATACAACAACAAATATAATAACTCGCCAGTAACCAACTGATAAACATTAGTGATAACCTAGCATGTAGTTGCATTCAATAAAAGTCATCAAACGATTAAATGGTGAGTTTACAGTCATGAAAAGGGATACACCACTTACAAAATAATTATGGAATTGCCTAATATATAATTGCGTTCAAAGCAAGCATCGAACAATTATGGTGGTTTTCAAGTGAAGGATGGCTTCTACAATTTACAAAATTATTATGAAATGGACATAGCATATCTTTGCATTAAATAGCAAGCACCAAATAATCATGTAGTGAAATTAGGGTTAAGCATGGCTTTTTACTATTTACCAAATCATTATAGAATAGGCCTAGCATATGTGGGCATTAAATAGCAAGCACCAAAATTCTGTAGTAAGTTTAAGGTTATAAATGGCTTCTACAATTCACAAACTCATTATGAATAGGCCTAGCAAATATGTGCCTTAAATAGCAAGCACCAAAAATTAAGTAATGAAATTAAAGTTATGAATGGCTTTTTACCATTTAGCATATCATTATGAAATAGGCCTAGCATATGGGGGCATTAAATAACAAGGACCGAACAATATGTAGATAATTCAAAATTATGAGAGGTGTGCACAATTCACAAATTCATTATAGAATAGGCCTACCATATATGTGCCTTGAATAGCAAGCACCAAGAAATTATGTAGTGAAATTAAAGTTATGAATGGCTTTTTACCATTTAGCATATCATTATGAAATAGGCCTAGCATATGGGGGGCATTAAATAACAAGGACCGAACAATATATAGATAATTCAAAATTATGAAAGGCGTGCACAATTCACAAACTCATTATAGAATAGGCCTACCATATATGTGCCTTGAATAGCAAGCACCAAGAAATTATGTAGTGAAATTAAAGTTATGAATGGCTTTTTTACAAATGTATTAAACGCATATCATTATGAAATAGGCCTAGCATAAGGGGGCATTAAATAACAAGGACCGAACAATATGTAGATAATTCAAAATTATGAGAGGCGTGCACAATTCACAAACTCATTATAGAATAGGCCTACCATATATGTGCCTTGAATAGCAAGCACCAAGAAATTATGTAGTGAAATTAAAGTTATGAATGGCCTTTTACCATTTAGCATATCATTATGAAATAGGCCTAGCATATGGGGGCATTAAATAACAAGGACCAAACAATATGTAGGTAATTCAAAATTATAAGAGGCGTGTACAATTCACAAACTCATTATAGAATAGGCCTACCATATATGTGCCTTGAATAGCAAGCACCAAGAAATTATGTAGTGAAATTAAAGTTATGAATGGCTTTTTACAAATGTATTAAACGCATATCATTATGAAATAGGCCTAGCATAAGGGGGCATTAAATAACAAGGACCGAACAATATGTAGATAATTCAAAATTATGAGAGGCGTGCACAATTCACAAACTCATTATAGAATAGGCCTACCATATATGTGCCTTGAATAGCAAGCACCAAGAAATTATGTAGTGAAATTACAGTTATGAATGGCTTTTTACCATTTAGCATATCATTATGAAATAGGCCTAGCATATGGGGGCATTAAATAACAAGGACCGAACAATATGTAGATAATTCAAAATTATGAGAGGCGTGTACAATTCACAACTCATTATAGAATAGGCCTACCATATATGTGCCTTGAATAGCAAGCACCAAGAAATTATGTAGTGAAATTAAAGTTATGAATGGCTTTTTACCATTTAGCATATCATTATGAAATAGGCCTAGCATATGGGGGCATTAAATAACAAGGACCGAACAATATGTAGATAATTCAAAATTATGAGAGGCGTGTACAATTCACAAGTCATTATAGAATAGGCCTACCATATATGTGCCTTGAATAGCAAGCACCAAGAAATTATGTAGTGAAATTAAAGTTATGAATGGGTTTTTACCATTTAGCATATCATTATGAAATAGGCCTAGCATATGGGGGCATTAAACAACAAGGACCGAACAATATGTAGATAATTCAAAATTATGAGAGGCGTGTACAATTCACAAACTCATTATAGAATAGGCCTACCATATATGTGCCTTGAATAGTAAGCACCACAAATTTATGGAGTGAATTTAAAGTTATAAATGTCTTCTACAATTTTACACTTCATTAAAGAATATGCCTCGCATATATGTGTCTTGAATAGCAAGCACCACAAATTTATGGAGTGAATTTAAAGTTATAAATGTCTTCTACAATTTTACAACTCATTAAAGAATATGCCTCGCATATATGTGTCTTGAATAGCAAGCACCACAAATTTATGGAGTGAATTTAAAGTTATAAATGTCTTCTACAATTTTACAACTCATTAAAGAATATGCCTCGCATTGTCTTGAATAGCAAGGACCACAAATTTATGGAGTGAATTTAAAGTTATAAATGTCTTCTACAATTTTATTAAACGTAGCAGCCTTTCTTTAAAACATCAGATCAAATGCAAGGGGTTTACCACATACTTGGTACATTCCATTGGCTCAACAAAATTAGATTTAAGACAACTAACATAATTCTTAGCAGTACTGATAGTTCTCGTTTTTTTTGTGTTTTACCACAAGGATTCTAAAATAGTGTACTACCTTTGTTTCCTACTAGACAAGATGGCGTTCCATCTTACAACTTGTGCTTGCAAATCGAAATGATACCTCCTACAACATTTTCTTAATTTAGTTCTGGATCCAATTTTCACACGAGGAGGAATTATACTATGATTGTCCCATTAAGGAGACTACTCACGAGTCTGTTCGCCAGCCCAGAGAAGAGTTCCCAGAGGTGAAGCAGCGCACATCCACACACTACACAATCTGCACAGCGACTCTCGCTCTCTTCACCGCCACTCAAGCTCACCCCCAAGGAAGCGAAGACAGACTCGTCCGGCGCATGCGCACGGTCAGAGTGCCAACCCAACAGGAACAAATATAGTAAGAAAACGCACAATGTGATGGGGAGCATCACACTTTTTGTTCTAAATCAGTTTCTTAGTTTGCCATCACTGTTTGTCTTAACTCCCATGTTCAGTGTTCAGCTTTTCATAATTATCCTACTCGCAAAAGAATGAACTTTTACATAGCTACATGCAGGCCTAAATATAGTAAACTGTTAACAGCTTTGAAATCGTAGGGCTGAAACTTTGTAATAGTCTTTCGGTAAATACTAAAAATATGTCGTTTAATGCATTTAAGAGCGCAATCCGATCAGCTTTTACGGAAAACTCTTTAATCTATAATTATAGTGTTCAAGTATTTTGTAATTTTAATTATTTGTAAATGTATTAATTATGATAAATTAACACGTTACTATGCATTGTAAAATTATCGTAGCAATAAACAAACATATTAATATTGTTATTATTATTATTATTACTATTATTATTACTACTACTTCACTTTATATATTTCCTATCTTATATTTTTGTCCAATATTTTAGTATTACAATCATTTTTATAACCAATGCGTTATTATTAGTGATGAGCAAATGCAAGACCAAGACCAAGACCAAGGCGGTCTTGGTCTTGGTCTTGGTATTGCACTCTTAGTCTTGGTCTTGGTCTTGCATAGGTAACCCTGGTGTTGGTCTTGTTCTTGTTCTCGGTCTTGCACCAGTGGTCTTGGTCTTGGTCTTGGTCTCGGTCTTGCATACTCGGTCTTGGTCTTGTTGCAAGAGTCTTGCAGTTTTCTTTTATGCATCTTACTGTGATCGATGGCGTTTACATGGTTTAAAGTTACACCATTTATATGTGTGTTATTGATTGCAAAAGTAACGAAATCTAATTGCTTTTTGTCCAATATTTTAGTATTACAATCATTTTTATAAACAATGCGTTATTATTAGTGATGAGCAAATGCAAGACCAAGACCAAGACCAAGGCGGTCTTGGTCTTGGTCTTGGTATTGCACTCTTAGTCTTGGTCTTGGTCTTGCATAGGTAACCCTGGTGTTGGTCTTGTTCTTGTTCTCGGTCTTGCACCAGTGGTCTTGGTCTTGGTCTTGGTCTCGGTCTTGCATACTCGGTCTTGGTCTTGTTGCAAGAGTCTTGCAGTTTTCTTTTATGCATCTTACTGTGATCGATGGCGTTTACATGGTTTAAAGTTACACCATTTATATGTGTGTTATTGATTGCAAAAGTAACGAAATCTAATTGCTTTTAGTTGCTTTGACCATGTAAACACTAATGTGATGTCAAGCTGTTTGCCGAAATGTCCGTGGTGATATAAGCTAGAACAGTAAACTTTGAGTGTAAGTTTAAATATTCTCTGTTATCCTATTGCAGAACTTTAAACAAAAAATCCACGAGATGCTGTACACTATTTGAGAGAGTAAAATTATTAATATTATATTGTAAAGTTTCAAAATGAACGGCTGTGGAGACAAGAAGTAATATTAACAGGATGTGTATGAAATGTTTAAAAGATTTCCGCATAGGAGAGAGGTTCTATCTGGCCTGTTTAAAACTGTATAATATAGTAACAAAACATAACGGCATTGAAGCAGATGCTTTTGAAATTGTGCAATCTATAGAAAATCACAAAATGTCCCTTCGAAACCCAAACTCATAGGCTGCAATAAATAATATTTATCTTTCCATATACCCTAGTTCTAATTTATAACACATTGTGAACAGATCATTTCTGCACTTTAAAGATTTCCGCTACCTCTCATAAATTACTTTCTACTTGCTTTCAAGTTTCGGGCCTTAAACTAATTGGGTCATAAATAATCATAACTATTCTTCATGCAAGAAAATGTTTCTAGACCAGGCATTTTCTACTTTTATTATCTTTTCCCATTCGATATGCATCCTTAATATGAATCAGCAGCAAGAACTTAAACACCCCACCGTTATGTGTCAATAAGAAAATTGTAGTAGTAAGAAAAGGTTTTCAGTGGATGTCCTACCTATCATCAACAAAATGTAAGCCTTTATAGCTACAGTACAATCAGATAAGTAACTGTAAAGTAATAACTGGCAAATACCCGTCAAATAAGTTCCTGTTTTAATTAATCTACGGTTTAATTGTGTTTTATTGAATAATTATGAAGAATACCTGATTTTTTCAGGCTTAACTTTATTTTGAAATTTTCTGCAAGGAGAAAGGAATGAGCTGAATAGCTATGTTATATTTTGTTCAAGTAGACAGGAAAGATTATATATGTGAGAGTAGGCTATGAATATTAATGATAGGTGTAAAAAAGGATATAATCGTTAATGAAATATGCTACTGAGCATGTTAATAGACGTTTTAAGTTACGGGGGCTACTGTTTAAAGTTTCAAATCCTTAGTCATAGGCCGCCCCATGGATGAGTGGTTACACCGCTCGCCCTCCACCGCTGGGACCCGAGATCGGATCTCGATGAATCCATGTGGAATTTGTGGTGGACAAATTGGGGTCGGGGCAGGCTTTCTCGGGGTGCTCCGGTTTCCCCTGCCATATAGCATTCCATCGTTGCTCCATTCATCGTAGAATGACCATTTGGTTGTAATAAAAAATTATTATAAATCTTCAGTTATCCTTTAAACCCAGTGAGAGGTTAGAGAAACTAGTTATTAAATAACTGTATGGCAGAATTTTTAATTTTTATTGATAAATTATGTGGTCAGTATTTATATTGTACGCAAAATGAAATTTCATATAGGACTTAGGGCCTTTGTTACATCTGTTTGTCTTTCGTACCATAATACTAGAGAACTATTGCAATTAAACATTTTAAAAATGAATATGGAGTGTTTATCGTGAATTTAACTCCCACCAATTGAAGGAACTAGCTGTATGGAATGCTATTCAGGGAAATCCGTCAGATTAATTGTAAGTTTTCATTGCAGTAATTCGTTTTAACGTAGTGGTGAGACAGGTTGTATACGGAGTTCACATGCATTATTTGAATGGTGCGCTCGTTTTTGGATACGGACAGCGTCATGCACCGGGTCTGCTCTCATTGGTTACCGCACGATGAGGCAACCTCTACATTATAGGCCTACCAGCCTTGGGACTACTCCGGCTAGCGACTCTGCGGCGCCTTTGAGTAGTGGTCGCTGGCTCGCTGCATACACAACGGGGCTTTATAAAACTTTTTTCAAATAGCAATACTGCAAGAGTCTTGCAGTTAGGTCTCGTTCTTGCCAGAGTCTTGCAGGGTTGGTCTTGGTCTTGGTCTCGGTCTTGCATGGCCGGTCTTGGTCTTGGTCTTGCTTACGCTGATACGGTCTTGGTCTTGGTCTCGGTCTTGCATTTCTGCAAGACCAAGACCAAGACTGCAAGACCAAGACTGGTCTCGCTCATCACTAGTTATTATCATAAAATATGACGAATTTCATATTCAGGTTAAGTAAAACTGAAACTTAAATTCTTAGCATTATTATTAGTGACTTGCTTACTGTAATTTCGATTTTTGAGATAGTAATTTACCTTTGAGAATGTTTGAAAAATTTAATAGAATCCATCATAGTGCTCATAATTTAAAATCCAAACAAGAACGTCATTTCAGTTCCAAGTACTACATGTGTCTGTTCTGCGATTTTAATGTAAATATAAGAAAAAATTTACATAGAGGAGTGGTGTAAGAAAAAAAAGTTTAATTGGGATTTGCATGTACAGAGGAAGCGGTGGACACATTCGTGGAATCTCATTAGAGCTACCTGCACTCTCTGACGTCACGTATGTACACACAGAGGGAGCGGAAAATATCATGAAAGAAAAGGAATTACTAATGCAGTTATCAGGTGGGGCTGCTTTGTGACTGTTGCGTCGCGTGAAGAAGACTCGAGAACGTGACCTGCACGTCTAAACACTCTCTGAGCCTCACATCTACCGTGGCACTGACGAATGGCTTGTCCCCACCGTGTCAACCACGCATTAGTTTCTTAAACGTTTCAATTTAAAATGAATTATAACAGTACAGTGAAATTTATGATGTATCTTTCTTGCTTTGGTGTTATATATTTTTGAAGTGAAACTTCTTTAGCCGCTAATCAACTCAATGATTAGGCTTATCCAAAATTTAAAAAATCCAAAAATTCAAAGATACAAAATTTAAAAATCCAAAGTTAAAAAACCCAAATTTTCAAAATTAAAAAATTCTAAGATCCAAAATTTAAAAAATAAAAAATCCAAAATAAAAAAAATACAAATATCCAAAATTTAAAAATAAAAAACTAAAAATTTAAAAATTCAAAATTTAAGAAATAAAAAATCCAAAATTGAAAAACAAAAATTCCAAAATTAAAAAAATTAAAAGATTAAAAATTTTAAAAATATAAAGTTAAAAAAGTCTAAAACCCAATATTAAAAAATAAAAACATTCCAAAATTGGAAAAATCCAATAATCCAAAAGTTAAAACAAGCTTGACTTCAGTCGCGTGGCGTTCCACGCACACTTTTCTTTTCTATACTCATCTCAGAATGAAAATCCCTTTAGGCAGGCCTACAGGCTGAGGTAGATTTCGAAGTGCTTTTGGTTTAATTATTGTTGCTGCGCAGCACTCTTCTTCTTTAGCCTTAGCATGAGAAACCCGCAATAATAACTACAAAAAAAGAGGAAAGAGCACTTTTTCAAACATTCAAATCTCGCCTTATATGAGAACTATCGAGAAACTAGTTACTGATTTGTAGAGTGCTCATCAAGAGCTCTTTAACGATACCCCACAAGACGTGGTTTCAAAAATTTCTAATTTCCCTCCCCCACCCCACTCGTACCCCCAAAACCCCGAATCGTTGGTGTCACTGTGAACTCCATTGGGAGTACTCTAATTAATTCTAACAAAGCTTCCCTCTATACTTCATAGGGGCCGAGATATAATTTTTTTTTTATTTCAAACCCCTCCCCCGACCCTCCACTTGGGTCAATTTTGCTCATTAACGAATTTGTCCGAACTATTGGGCCTAGAAATAACGTAATAAAATTTGGTTCAAATATCTTCAAAATTACGGCCATATATATATACATATAATCGTTATATAAATTTGTTATTTATATATATATATATAGTTATATAAATTTGTTATATATATAAATTTTTTTTAATGGACGGTGGTTTCGTACGAAGGGAGACATGAAACGTAAAAATATGAAAGAATTTTTCGAAAGTCATGACACGGTATCGATTGCAATAGGTAGATTTTTCTTCGAAATCTACCTAAAAAATGACAGCTTTATTTCAAGACACTAATAGAGTATCCTCTTTAAATGGATGTATTCCTACTTCTCAACGCTTAAAGATATTATGGATTCTGGGGTTATTTCAGTATTAGACTACGAGAAGGACGTTGTTCAAGTATAGATTGTGGAACGCTATCCACAGACTTGTTAAAAAGAAAGACAGAAAGAAATTAGACGATAGTATAAAATCAATAATTACATCTATAGGTACTTACTATCATGGAAGATAATTATACAGAGTGTATACGAATAACACCGTAACATTTTACGTGTGTTTAGAGGGGATAGGCTATAGACAAGCAACTTTTATTAGGAAATTTATGCTCTATGACGTACAATGTGTAATGCTATGGGGCATTAAAGTCATTAGAATTTGGTGCTCATAAGTCAATAATTAAGCGAAATAGGGTTACAATTTTCATTAAATTGACTTCACGCCCTCTTAGTGATCGATAAAAACCTGATTCATAATCATTCATCAACAGCTATATTATAATTTGGGGGTACGCCGTAGCATAGTGGTTGAGGCGCTGCGCTACAAACCAGCAGGTCGCGGGTTCGATTCCCGATGAGGTCGTTGAGAATTTTCAATTGGCCTAATCCTTCTGGTGGCACTATGGCCCTGGGGTCGACTCAGCCTCTAACAGAAATGAGTACCAGGAGGTTTCCTGGGGTAAAGGCGGCCGGTGCGTAAGGCTGACAACCTTACCACCTTCATGTGCCGAATGTCCAACATCTGGGAGCCTCAACCTCCTGGAACCCTCTGGGCCTCCATGGCCTGTTTAGGGATCGCTTTACCTTTTTATATTATAATTTAGAGTTATCATAATCTGCAAAATTTACAGACTCATCACTTGATTGGCCACACTGCATTAGTTCTTTTATTCATAACTACAGTGTTAACAACGAAGTTCCTTTGTTTTGCATTTTCTTTTCAAATGTTAGAAGCCAGTGGCGGCCATTCCCTGCGAGATTTTTATGTTTTAACAGGAAAAATTGAAAGCGTAGAGCAAAAATCTTTTGATAAAAGTTGCTTGTCTATGTTCCCTCTATACACAGGTAAAATATTTCGGTGTTATTTATTAACACCCTGTATAAGGATGGTAATAATATAATAATAGCAATAATACCGAGCAAGGTGGCCAAGATGTTAGCGCCTGGGACTCGCATTCGGGAGATCCCGGTTTAAACCTTGTGGCCGGCTATTTTGACTTGGTTACTTTCGTGGTTTTCCCAGTCCTAATGGCATATGCCGAATTGGATATTTATTTACTATGACTCATCGCCGCTATTTGATTAGTATCATATTAATTCAAATTAAATATCGGTTGAAATTAAAGTACGCCATAAGCACATCAACAATAGAAAACAGTTGTACGCAAATAGTTACATGGCTTACTACTATGTAAACAGAACATGGCATTCCTGATATTCAGTGGAGTATAAAAGTATTAAAAAATCTGAATGGATTATAAAGAAGTAAAAGTTCAAAAGAGTAGCCTATAGGCTTAAATAAAGCTGAATTAAAGAAAATAGCAATAACTTGGAAATTAAAAATAGTAATAATATAACACTAACATTTACTACAATTTTCAATTTATGACGACATACTGGGACAATTACACTTGCTATTTCTAATGTATTAGGTTTTTATGAGTTCACGAAAGTGTTTTAATTTCTTCTGTCTATGAGTAAACATTTCTACATGGGAGCCTAGTTAGTGTCAATTCCGATAATTGTATATTTTGACGATGACCGAAAAGTCACTTTTTTTTTCACAAAGATTCAGAGCCGTGTACGTCCTCGACTGTGACATCACTTCAGGGGAATCCAAAGAATCATTTAACCTGGAAACCGTATTCCAGGCTTAATTTTTTCCGAAGCACAATTTATAAACTCTATTTTATCTAAGAGCATAGTTTAGTTTAATGCTTGATTACTTAATGCAAAATTTTTGTTGCATTAGGGCTATTTTTATATGTAGTTTATAAAATGGATTAAGGATTTGTGACAACTAATTTTCTAAATAGCGGCATTCCGCTACAGTTGGCAACAATAATTTAAATTAATGTGCTATTATTATCAGATTTCCTTTCAGAGCAGAATTTGTATGTTTATATAAGCATTCATCAAGAAAATCTAACAGTGAGCTCTAAATTTGAAATCAACAAGCAAAATGTATTGAAATAGCTGGAAGGCATAAATTATAATCCTATCATGTGAATAAAAATCCTCACATTTACATAAAGCATTAATGTTTTAGTCTTAATCTCTGCTTTAAACGATGTTTTTATATATCGGATTTATACGTCAGTAGCAGTGAAAAAGTTAAAATCACTTAGATGAATTTCAATGTAAAATCTTCTATAAACCTTCCATACTGAGAGAGGATGCCATTATGGCATTTATTGTCTTGGACTCTCATTTGAGAGGACTCATGTTCGAATCCCGTGGCCGGCCAGTTTGACATGGGGGGGTTTTCATCGTTTACCCAGTCGTAAAGGCAAATACCGAATTGGATATTTACCTACCATGACGCATCCTCGCTATTTTATCATGTATCATATTCAATGAAATTAATGTCAGTTGAATTTCTTGACACCTTAAAAATGCCAACAATAGAAAATAATTGAGAATCAATAGTTCCATGACCTACTGATATACACACAGAACCCGAACTCCTGATGTGGCCTCGAAGCTCAAAGGAGTAACTTATGCTTACTTAATTAAAAAAAAAAAAATCGGGTGCGTCGAACGGCACGCGACAGAAGTGAAACTTGGATTTTTGAAGTAAAACTTCTTTAGTGGCGGTAGAGGGTGAATCGGGAAAATCAGTCACACTAAAACCGTCACGAAATCAGTCACAATCAGTCACACTCAAAACCGACTTGTTTCGGTGCGGACTGCACAGAAAACAATCAACTCAATGATTAGGAGTAATCAAAGGAAATTTTTCAAACCTTACTTCCTCAATGGCAATAGACAATTCCAAAGCAATCTAAAGGTATATTATCTATTTTATGGAACCCGGAGGTTCATTACCGCGCAAATCCAAAATTAAAAAATATAAATTTCCAAAATTTTAAAAAAACAAAATTAAAAATTAAAACATCCAAAAATTAAAACAATAACCTCAATGATTCAACTCAATGATTAAGCTTATCCAAAATTTAAATAAATTATCCGACATTGGTAAAGTGTGTTAAAACCACCGCCTTCTCGAGAATTACACTGCATCTTTCTTTTCGTTTGACTGTGTACATTTTGAAAAAAGTTGAACAGCACTATAATCAACAAAGTCGTAGCAGAAAACGCATGCGATTTTAAATGAAGTGCATGATAGAACTGATACGTGTGAACCTATATTAAAATCTATTTTGCCTTATGCAAACTATAAATCTCATAAAAAGAAGCGAAGCCACTTATTGAATTCTTAAAACAAAAAAACTGAATTTCACGATTAATAATAACGCAACAGAATGGACGACAAGATACGGAACCACGATTGATGCTGTCTTCTCACGATTTCTCGATCGACTACATTCAATGGTTTTTATATCCTACTTCAGCTACCATAAACCTATTGTATCCTTCTTGGCTGATGGTGATGATACAGAAAATTGAAAAGTTCAATAAAAATATTATTTTCATACAAAAAAAGTTAATTTCTTATTTTATTCAAATGATTTCTTTCTTCCGTTCGGTATAATTATATGTATTCCTCTATTTCACTCTCAACATTGCCAAAATTAAAAATCCAAATAGCCTATCCAAAATTTAAAAAATAAAAAAATAAATCCAAAATTTAAAAAATCCAAAATTGAAAAAATTAAAAATCCAAAATTAAAGAAAATTAATTTCCAAAATTAAAAAAACAAATTTAAAAATTATAACATCCAAAAATGCAAAATTTAATAAATAAAATAAAGAATTTTTAAAATAAAAAATAAACAATTCAAAGATCGAAAATTTAAAAAAACCAAAATTAAAAATTCAAAGATCCAAAATTAAAAAGTCCAAAATCCAAAATTCAAAACGTCCAAAAACCCAATATTAAAAAGTCCAATAATGCAAAATTGAAAAAATCCAATAATCAAAAATTGAAAAAAATAAAAAATATAATAAAGTTTTACTTCTGTCGCGTGGCGTTCCACGCACTCTTTTTTTTTAATTTTGGATTGTTGGACTTTTTTAATTTTGGGTTTATGGACTTTTTTATTTTGGATTTTTTATTTTTTAAATGTTGGATCTTTTAATTTTGGAATTTTAGATTTTTTAATTTTGGATCTTTGTTTTTTTTCTTTTTGAGTTTTTTAATTTTGGATTTTAGATTTTTAATTTTGGATTTTCGATTTTTAATTTTGGATTTTAGATTTTTAAATTTTGGATTTCGGTTTTTAATTTTGGGATTTTGGATTTTTTCATTTTGGATTTTTTTAATATTGGATTTTTTAATTTCTTTTTTAATTTCATTGAGTTGATTGTTTTCTGTGCAGTCCGTCACAGTCCCGCTACTTACGTGACGATTTTCTTTGTAACGCAACTTTGGGTTAACTCTCGATTTACTCCTAGCGCGCCTAAAGAAGTTTCACTTCAAAAATAGGATTGTTGTAGCGCATTTATACGTCAGTGGCAGTTAAAAGGTTAAAATCACTTAGGCCCTAGGTGCATTTCAATGTAAAGTCTTCTATAAGTCTTGCGTACGCGTATCAGAGTGTCTTTTATAGTAATTAAGTAAGTCACAGACTGTGGCGTAACCTAGGCCTATATGCTTCTGCTGCATTTTCCGGGAATTTGAAGAGGCGGGCAAGCTTTGATTAACTTCCCCCTGGTGGGCATGGGAGGAAAGACATGTCACCTGGTAACAGTTAATTTTAAATGTGTCGCGAGTATCGGAATCCGATATTTAAATTTAACACTTCCACGATTTAATCAATAACCGAAGTGTGACATCGCCATTGCTCAAGTAAAGGCTACCATACCAATTTTAAACAGTGTAGGTAATCCTTCATTCCCAATAAATCTATTCGTTACCCTCCCCATAATGAAACAAGCTAATATATCCCTCAATGTATATCTCTGAAGGACTACAGGTAGGGGAAAAAAAGCCAACCGACTAAAATATCTAAGTTGCCGATATGAGCCACTGCGCATGCCTTAGCGGCATTCACAGGATAGCAGGGAATGTATTGAAATTTGTTCTAGTGTCGACGGTTGACTTAGCCCAATTCGAAACCCAGAATATGGTTTCTAATCGTATTGTTTTATAACTTAATATATTAATTATTAATATTATTATAAAATACTAATATAAATTATGTTATATTCAGCTAGAAGAGTCGGTCCGCTTTTTCCCCCTACCTGTACATTGTCATTAAAAATACGGGTCAAATACTTTCATGTAAAGCTATTAGGTTGAAAATTATGACGAACCCCCCCCCCCCCCCCCAGTTATCCCTTCTTTGATTCTGACCAGGCAGACTACGATTTTCTAAATAGGGACTTTCTCTTAAAGTAACCACTCCAAAGGGCCGGGTATTTATTGATATCGCGATAGTAACGGCATGTGAGATGTAGAGATGTTGTTTGTAGATGTACGCGAATGCTAATTTGTGGATAAAACAATCGCGAATTAGATGCCATTGTTGTATTGTTTTATGAGTTACACATTTTTAGGCTGTTTACAGCACGAAAATTCCATTATTTCCGTTTTTAAAGGTAGGCCTCCCGGTATTATTATTTTTTTAAATAAAGTAGGCATTTCGATTAGAAGACAAGCTGGTAGTTTTCAAATATGCTGAAGTCAATTTTGCACACATCAGTGCTGAAATAAAGACATTATCCCGCTTCTTTTCAATTGTTCTTTAAGATTGAACATTCTCTATCTTACTTCCTTACTTAGGCTACTTGCTTGCTCACTTACTTACTCAATTGCAATAGAAAATTCCTAAGCAAGATAAAGGAATATTATTTACTTTATGGAACCCTGAGGTTCAATGCCGCGTTTACCCGAGTCCGCCATTCAACCCTATTCTGTGCTAACTCCATCCAATCATCCCTCGCAAATCCTACTTCGGGTTTCCCCGTCAATATTTTTTTTAGATAATATGTATTTCCTACCCCTTGCGTACAACATGTCCTTCCTATATCATTCTCCATTATTTAATTACCCTTATTATATTTTAAATTACATAAAATAAATATTTCTGCATTGAAAAATTAAACAAATATTTACAGTATTGCTATTAACATTTTTCTTGATCTCACCACATCTTTCCAAGAATGCTATGTACTTTTCATGCTAATATAGTCCTGGGTACTGGTAAAAAATATTCATATTCACTTAATACTCTCCTTCTAAATTAATCATCTTTTCACATTTTCCATTAATCATCGCAAAAGTATAAAATGATCTCCGCTGACACCAATTGTAAAAAACACAAGCAGTAAAATCAATCTCTATAAGTATTTGCCAATCCTCCATTCTGCTAATTGTTGGTGTTTGTCCTGTATAACTAAAATTAATCAAGTCAGGACTTACTGTAAAGTGAAAGCAAAGTGATGATAAGACTGAAAAGAGAAGATTAATTGTGGTCATAGATATTACAGAGCACCGCTCTTAAAACAGAAGTGTACTTTATATTATTTATTTAACTTTTTAGAATTATCATATTTTAATTATTCGTTTAAAATAAAGAAAGGTGTGAAATTCGTCTTACAGGTAAAATCTATTATTTTTAAAAATATACAATGCTTTCAAAACAGTATTTCCGCCAGTCCTAACAGAGAACTCGTTGAAATGTATTCGCGAAATACACTCAAACTCTCAATTTCTAACTTCCACTATCTCAGAACACCATTCTGTCAACTTGATCAAAAGTTTCCTAACATTTCATTCCGCTGAAGTAACAGAAACGGCACACACTATTCTTTGACGCTTGCTATTGATTGTGTTCCAACTCGCTTAACTTGTCTGATTTTCTTTACTCCAGTATCCCTACTGCTGTGTTGGTAGTTGGAGGAAATAAATTTTTAATAAATACATTATGTGACAGTTCCTATGCAAACAAATCAGCATCTACGAACGAAAGGTTTGCTCAGTTAAGCTACAGTAAATATACTAGCCTAAGAAAACACCTTAAGAGCGACAACCCGTTAGCAAACGCAAATAATGAATGCAAATAAAGTTAACCACTCTTTTCGTGACATCGCATAAGTGATATAATCTTTTCAGTATGCCAGTTATAAGAATATGGTGTCGTAGACTATAATACAAAATAGAATAGATAGTCTAGATATGGTTTCTAAACTTTATTACAAGGGGGCGGATTTCTATGACCTAAAAAATAGGATAGGCCTATATGCATGCATTTATGACCTAAAAGAATTAAAATAAGACCAATAAAATTTAAAATATGACTTTACCACTTACACATTGTGCATATCTTTTTAAAAGTTTAATTACAATACTTTTTATTAAAATATAGTGTTAATTATTTAAAATATCTATAAATTCTCAAAAAGTATCATTATATTGCAAAATTTACAAAATATGATATGAAACTTCCAAATTTCTTTAATATGCACACAAATATGCAAAAAATATTACCTAAATATGCATATTCATACTAAATATGCTACAATCGTTGAAAATTTCCTAAATATGCAGTTATATGCACAATAAAAGCCGTTCCATTTTCACCAGGATACTTGGAATCGTGTTTTAAATTAGTCGGAAACCTGAAAAAAATGTAAAGGGGAAAAATATGACATGTCATAGAAATCCGCTTCCTATTTATTACATATGGTTAAAAAAAAGCCATAATTAATAAATCGCATTTTAAGGAATTAAAAACTATATCTATTTATCTACAATAAGCTTGTAAATTAATAAATTGGACACTTAAATAGTGTAACAGGCCTACAAATTGTATTTATTCTTTAAAAACAAACGACTAAGCAGCCAGTTAGTTGTACAGTGCATAACAATTATTATACTTTTTCAATTTGTCCAGTGTCAAAGGTATGTCCTTGATCAGTCAATATTAGTTTGTAAACGGAGAATAACGCCCTCCAGAGAGGTTAGAGGGGCATAGCTGAACTTCATTATACGTCTTCTGTTTAAATTTCGACAGGAAGAACTTAACTTTTTTCTTTGACGATTTCTCTTTTAGGCATCCCTATGGTTATACTTGACGTAAACATTGCAATATGAAAGACGACAGAACGTAGCTGAATTCTGAAAGTTATATGTTTATGTTTTATGAAGAGTATGAATGACAGTAATCACTACCGTTATTAATCATAAACTGAGAAGTTTGGAAAAAATATGGTGATAAATAATTAATTTAAAATGGCTGAGTTTGTCTATTATTCTTGCAAGTACTAGTAACATTCTTAGAATTAAAATTAAAATAGAATATTTTGTAGAAATGGGCACAATCGGTAATAAATCCAGGATATAACACTAAGGACTCAAATAGGCATTTTAGGGTACCATGAAATACTAATAAGATTTATAGTTATTCATGAATTTTGAAGACATAGTTGAGATTTTCGCCGCTAGTAATATTTACTTAGTGAAAACACCGACTGGGAGATGACATCATACTCTGTGATCTTCTACTCCAGGTTAGAATATGGCCACGTTTATGAAAAACCGTTGGAATGAGCAAATTTTCATAGACAATTACTTTTAAATTTGTTTTAAGTAAATGAATTAGGTAATTGCATGTTTATTTCATACCCTCTGTATTCAGAACACGGTCTACTAAATTGTGTAGGTAAAAGAATGGTGTTTAAGTAAGTTAGAGGCTCTGTAGTGTGAAGTGTGCACCCCTTGAATTCATAATATATAGTACACCCAGTACTCGACATCTCAGCTCTTCGGCTATTCTTCACTGTCACGTAGAAAATGTTGCCCTGGGAATTTCCATAAGCAAACTAGAAAGGATAAAGAAAGAGAGAGAAAAAAATCAAAATATATTTCTTTTACGGTGGAGCGTGCACTGTTGAATTCTTTACTTGCTACTCTGGAGTAGAGTGCCGTTCGCTACATAAATGCTAGCACTGCCTAGTGGATGTATGTAAATGTAGCGGGTGTCCCTGCATCTTGCGAACAAACCCTCACATTTATACATGGAAATGTAGCTGGCAGTGCTGACACCTGCAAGATAAATGATTACTCTCGTAAATGAATGGATTGTTAGATAGGGACGCTCAGCCTGCTGTATTCAATACACATCGCTAACTTGTATCCAGCGTCCTCTGAAAAAGCTACCGCTCCATATCCATTTACTCTCCTTGCTTACATTTGCAAAATTAGTCCTCTGAGCATTATTTATTATTACTACCCCATATTTCCCTTATGTTGCATTTTCATAACATTTTATACGGTTTGTTATATTGTAAGAATGAGACAGTTAAATAACAAAATGCACTTCGAATAAATTTACATCTTTATTAAGTACCAGTATGGCACTTTATGAATTGTTTGGGGGACGGGAAAATGTCTGTCCGTCTGTTCGTCCGTGTGTCTGTACGCGCGATAACTCAAATACGCTTTACCGGATTTTAATGAAACTTGGTATACGCGTTTATAATGTCCATGGGAAGAAGCCTATTGACATTGGACCAAATCGGTTGACCGGTACCGGAGTAAAACCCAATTTAGTGTCTATTTTAAAGGCGCGATATCTCAAATACGCTTTATCGGATTTTCATGAAACTCGGTATACGCATTTATATTTTATAACGTCCATGGAAAGAAGTCTATTCATTTTAGACCACATCGGTTGACCGGTACCAGAGTAACAACTAATTAAAAGTAGCATTTCTTTTTTAAATCATGTCTATATTACAATGCCGCATTTCTAATCATTGTGACTTTGACTGCAATGCTGTCAGATGTTTGTTTACTTCGTTGATCAAGTTGAAATTGTGTACTACATAAATACTGTTATATACAGAAGATATATATTACTGTGAAATAATTAGCAGAGTTTTTTGACACTGAATTTTTTGAAATGTTGACATATTTTAAGAATTTCAAGTTGCAATACATTTAGCTTTCACAAATAACACTATTCCTTCACAAACTAGACCGTCAAACTGACCGATTTGGCCGAGTTGGTAACGTCTTGGACTCGTATTCTGGAGGTTCCTGGTTCAATTCCCGGAGCCGACAAATTTGACATTTTTTTAAATATTTTTTTTATGTGAATGTGCGATTGTCAAGATATGACAAATCTGTAGTTCTGTTGATGCTGGACGATTTTAATCTAATTAAAAACAATTATTTTCTGCATATCATAATTGCAATTATAATTGATTCAACAAAAGCATTCTGGCACTTTGTTACATCAGTTTACCTGATTTTATTATAATGGTACTGATTTAAATATTTTCTATTTGAAGATTAAGCGTAACAGTTAATCTTTCTTAAACCTGAATGCATGAACAAAACCTATTTATTTATTAAGCTTTGTTGAAATCTTTTACGTTAATTTTCTGTGCATGCACAAAACCTATTTATTTATTAAGCGTTGTTGAAATCTTTTACGTTAATTTTCTGTTCAAGGGAACTGAAATATTTATTTACGATGTAAGACCGTTATATAAAACTTGGTTAACAGGCGAGCACGAAGTTACCAAAGCGAGCGATAGTCAGCGTGTGACATTTTATTTTATTTTGAACAGTGGATTTTAAGACTAAAATAATTTCATTTCGCTTGTGCTTGGTATATAAATCGAAAACCATTTTTGGTAATTTCGCATTGTAGCGGAATTCGGGCTCTTTTGGTTGGTTTGTTTGGAAACAAATCACTGTATGAAAACAATTGAAAGTACTAGAAATATTTGCGGAAAAGAATGAATCGTGTCTACTTATAATGAAATTAATATCTCTCATAATAAAGTTACTGAAAAGACAAATAGCTAACTAATATTGAAAAATTCTTCGCTATGGTAAGGAGTTGCAAGCGTTTATTCAAATATATATAAGTTATATAAGTTACAAATTGTGCAGTGCATGTAGAGGCCTCTGATAGGAATCGAGGTCAGGGGCCAATAAGTATTAAAATATTAAATAAATAAATAAATAAATAAATTCACTATCGTCCTCTTTCAATTGTATATTTCAAAATTTTTTAATGATCCCACATTTTCAATAGAAAAAATAGTTTTCATCCCCAGTATTTATAATAATTAGAAGACACTTTATTTATAAAATCACAATATATTGTCTGTTGTACGGATTTCGCTTGAGGCGTTAAAGTATTTTCTAATCAATAATAATTCTACTGGAATCGTAATGAAATTCTGTTCCTGTGAGAATAGCTCGGTTCGTTGTTTGTATATGTAAAACATCTACATTTAGATTGAAATGTAGTAAATAACGTACGTCCGATAGCGCTAAAGATTGCAATATAGAGAGAGTATGACGTGGTCTATTCCCGAGCGTTCAAGTTCCGTTGAGAGTAATGTATATATGTCTATTGCTTAACAGGTATTAAAACGAAACACCCCCAAACGCAATAACGGTACTAGTTTAATAAATTTGGTATGGAATCAGAATCTGATAACTTAATCATGCAACCACGTAGCATCTCCCAGTAGAGATCAACAGAAACAGACATGAACTGTAAATTTAAATATTTCAGTGAAACAAACTTCAGTAGAGCCTAATATAACTGTACATATTACTATCATAGATAGAAAGTTATACAAAAGAACCTAATCAGAAAATTCTTAATTGGGGTAAGCACGTGTTTGTGAGGTTGGGGGTCAGTAATTTTCAAGCGCTGCTTGATGCTTGATGTTTTAAATATAAACGTGTTTTAGAGTGTACAGCAACATAATTCCTGAATAGTATAGTATAGTATATAGTGCTTAACATTTACAATTATTTTGACACTTATAAGTTTTACGATCAACTTCATACTTCGGAACTCTATATTGGCCTAAAACTAATTCAAGTTCTTACTAAAAGATAATCTACAAAAAGACTTTTCATATGAGATTTGTATTAATTGTAAGGTATATCTCTGTAGAATTTTACACATACAAAAACTTGGTTTATACAGCAACATAGTTCCTGAAGAATACTTCACAAGTCCGAATACTTAACAGTTGCAATTATATGTTTTTACGATCAAATTCATATTTGGGGACTCTTTATCTTGACAAAAAATGATTTAAAGCTTTATCTGGCTTCTTATCTTCGTCTATCTTTTTAATTGTAAATATATTTTTTTTTAATAATTAGAAGTCATTTGTAAAAGAATCTATTAGTAACATGCCTTCTGAACGTTTATAATGCAATATACTCGTACTTTGACATAGGTAGAGTACAAGAAAGTAAGTAATAAGGCATTATAGATATTGTTAACAATACATTTTAGGTGATTATTTTAAATAGTTGTAAAATAGTGTATAATCACTTCTGTATATATGACATATATGTTAAGTATTCTCATAATATGTTCCACAGTCCTGATAAATCTATATTCAATCATAAAAAGGACTATAGTAAAATATTAATCTCGGTAATATATTCACAATTCCTATCGTTAAGGTAGTCCATATACGGTATATAAATATATATAGTCTATATATTGGCTTCTTAATTATTATAATTTTTTTCGGGGTATGAGGCTAAATATACGCTATCCATTATATTTTGAACTGTTATTGTGCTGCGCGCTGTAGTTAACTTACAATGGGCTATATGCACTACTTACAGATTTTACTGATCAAACTGTATATTGGAAAGACTAGGTAGCTATTAGAGCCAATAAAAGTTCGCTATCTATTTTTTTCTCTCCTGAAGTAGAGATTGGCAATATTGTTTTCTCTTGTTCTCAGGCCTACTTCCTTCATTATTTACTCTTCTTTTTAAATGAACTGACTGTTAAAATTAGTGCGTTATATATATTCTACCTCTTCAATAAGACGTAGGGTTTATTTATAATTCGGAAACGTAACTGTATTTTCACTGATGCCCTTAACAACAATTTTCCATTCCTGCAAGACGAAATGAAGTTACTTTGCAAAAGCGTCTTTAGCATCGAACATGGTGGAAGATCGGATATAGTCCAATGCCCTGCAGTCATTTCGAGGAAGTTCTACTTTAAATCAATGAACTTTAGCAAGACGTTATAATATTATACTCTGAAGGAAAATCCACACTGTGAACGGCATAGCTCACGTGAAATGGCAGTTTCTTTATGTAGCTTAGTAGGTAAATTGAAACTAGCCCAAGTAATAGTACATTATGCAACAAGCCTATAATGGCATTTATTAAGATACAAGTATGTTTATGAAACGAGCAAAGCTTTTTTCATTAATAACCATTATAGGCAAATTGTTTAAGACTTTTTTGTTCGACCATAATTAAATGTTTAAGTTTATTTGTTTTTAGAAAACCTCGTGGCTGAATAAGCAGACGATTCTCGCCATAAGCTGTTGTGGTTCTTTTCTTCTCCGATAGATGGCAGGCTGCAATGCAGGCAGGCTTGTATCGCTTCTCTTGAGCATTAATGTCAAATAGCGCACATTAAAACACAGGAAATAAATCCAATGTAGTATAACAATAAAATTCAGACGAACAGAATTGATTTTATTTTAAAACTACCGGCTGTTTAATTACGCATTTTCATTGGCTGCTCTGAAGATTTGTGTTCGATAATAATCGATAACACCCAGTTTCAAAATGGAAATCAGTGTCGAAATGAGTATCATTATGATACCATTAGGTCACACGTAATATTATAGAACGGTCGAACAAGCAATATTTGTTTGATATTTTGATAAGTAGGCCTACATGCGTTATTTTAATATTAGCGCGTTTTGTTTTATGTGTAGTGATTATTTTTAAATTCTAAAATATTATCGCCATTTGTTTTATGTGTAGTGATTATTTTTGAATTCTAAAATACTTTGTTAATATTACATAGCTAGAACATATATTCTATTTTTCATTATAATTCACAGTAGAATTGTGCCTTTATATTGTGAAATTGCTTCGAAATGAAGCCCCAAAGAAGTGTCAGTCAAGAAGACATCACTGAACAATAGAAACAGATGTACACGAATGAATTATTACAAATCCGGTAGGATTCCTACATTTTATTTAACCTGGAGGTTGTAAGTTGGTTGGTTGGTATATGTTTAACGACGGGGCTGTACTGCTACGTAGGTCTGTGACCGTCGCCGGTGTGCCGGAATTTTGTCCCGTAGGAGTTCTTTTACATGTCTGTAAATCTATACGGGATTTCACTTTCTGCCTTCTATAACCCCCAAAACAGAAATTTTAAAACGCGAAATGACGCGAATTCACATAACGCGAAAAGTAAACATAACCCCAATTTTTGGACGAATTTCAGCAGAAGTAAATTGTTTAATTTGAACTTAACCATTTAATTAATTCATTTTTAAACGATATTTTCGTGATTTCTGTGATTTTCTCGTGATGTTGACAGCAACGAATGTATCGTCCACGATGGTAGAAGAATATTTCTCCATGTTAAGGTAAAGGAGCAATTTTTCGCTCCAAATGCAGAATGAACCTAAGATGCAAAGCACACCAAGTGCACTTAGGTACTGTTCAAGTCTACTCCATAAATTCTAAGCTCTTTTCGAATGTAATTTCTGTTAACAAAATCCATAACAACAAATTTAGTTTTAAATTAGTGTTTTTTACCTAAATTCTTGTAGACATCACTCATCACGTACTTACAAAAATAATTGAAATTAATATTCTACAATGAACTAAATTGCAAGCGGCTGGAAGCTCAAATTAAGCTGAAAGTGACAACAGAAACAACTTCTTTTTTTGAGATCGTAAACAGCATGTTCCATTCTGTGTAGCATATTACATGCCAGGATTACACATATTACAACTTTAAATTAGAATTAATTGCAAAGATATTTCTTAGAGCTAAATATGATGAGAGAGTTCATTGGTATTCTATGTACTAATATTGCTGTAGGAAATTCTAAAACCCTTCAAGCATCGTCTAATGTGATACTGTTTACAAATTTGAAAAAGTATTTCAGAAAATTGTTAACTAGTTCGTGCTTTGGTAGCGGCCAAGTTCATCCTTTTTCTGTGACACTTCTTATTAGTTTAGTCCTCTCTCTTGGTGCAATGAACAGAAACAACTTGTAGTTGATAATAATGTTAATTGATTATATAAACTACATAATATTGAAATAATTCCAAATGATTATACGGTAATAACAATGAATTTAATTACTGAAATTTTAAATCACTTTATCCCTAAAAATCAAACCACGTTCACGGACCTCTGGCTATATCTAGCTATATCAAAGGGCAATACAAGCTTATAATTTTTTTAGATATCCTTAAAATATATTGAAAGGTGTACGGGATGAAAACTTAGATATATTTTAAGGGTGTACTTTATGAATGATGTGTCACGAACCTTAAAAAAATAGAGTGCTTCCTTACCCACATTACGAAGCCGCTCGATTTGTTTCGTGTAAATATAATAAATGTTGTTATGGGATTGAATTATTCAAAGCCTTCAATATTTCAGTGAAAAGTTTGTTCTCTGGAACGCTTACTTTTTCATAGAATGGGGATATGACAAATGACTGTTCCATATTTGCAGAGTGCACATTCATTCTCTTCCCCTGTCTATGCCGGAGGACAGATGTACACATACAGAAAAGATAGATTGATATTAATCAAACTAATGCAACCCAAACTCACCTTTCAACTTCACATTCCCCTGTTTTCTTCCTTTTGCTTAGGGAGAATCTGCATGTGGCAGCGTGTGTGCTATGCTTTCCAAAAAATCATTAGAACAGGTCCATTCTCGTATTTAAACACTAAAGTCAGCACATAGCCTATTTTAGGGACAGTGTGTAGTTGCATAGCATTTCAGGACGTTTCGTCCTGTATTTTTTGTCCAAAGACAACTTGGTAAAAGATATTACATCAATAGTTAGTACACCCACACACTTATAGGTGTTTTATCCACACAACAATTTGTCCACAAACTTTTTGCAAACGCAATTTACATTATTTCTTTTAACGGGAATTTCACCCTCCCATTGACATTGTCTAATAAATAATACCCGATCATCTGAGCGTTGCTCACTATGGATCCGCAGGTCTGGATCCAATCCACGGCAACTTCTCGAATTTTTCTTAGTTAGAAAAGTCTGGAATGGATACACTCAGCTTCGTGACGCCATCTGAGGAGCTACTTGATAAAGCAGTAGCGGCTGCGGTCACAAAACCATTAATAATGGCCGTGAGAGTCGGCACACTGTGGTAGCGATTGGATTGTAGGCCAAGTCCCACAAGGGATGTAGCGCCAAAGAGTTTTTTAAGTCAATAAAGAATACCCAAGCTTGAAAGCTCAGTAATAATAATAACTTCAACGTTTTTCGGCGGTTGGTTACATTACAACATTTAAAGGTGTGTGTTTAGTGACAACTTTTTTTCTGTCCACCACCCCCGGAGCCCTCGACTATAGGCCATACTCCGATCCCAACAACTTTTCGGGGCTTGTGTTCTATTTGCTCTTTTATTCGCTCTTGTGTACTTTAAGTTTGTGGGTGATACGTTTTGAGTTAGCTGTTTGATTCAGCACTAATAGAACTGTGCAACTCTGTTTGTGTTTTGTCATCTGTCCTTCGGGGATCGTCTCTCCGATCCATAGTTCACCTAATGAGCGGGGAAAACCCCGAGAAACCCCACTCGGATTGGCTTCTGCGAGAGTTTCCCGCAATAACCCGGGCACTTTGGCTATTGCCCATATGTAGTGCTGGTTTAATCCCAGAAGTCTGAGCATTCACGTTTCAAAATTTTAAAATATGGCCATGAGACTCATAGATTCAACAAGAAAAGGGCTAAATTACGGTATCTCATGTAACAAATTTTGATGTGGAAGCACAAATAATTACGTCATATCATCTGTTCAGCGCCTTTCTGGTGATCATCCTGTAGAAGATCCATTTAGAAACATCATAAGTAAACTCGTTATTCCACTTCTTTCGCAGATTTATGACATAGTAATACCTTTAAAATTTATTACTCCTATGTCTTAGATACATTATGCAATGCACATTTCATGTTATAAGATGTATTATCTATGTTACTTGTTGTTTAATGGTGCCAAAATATGCCTGCCGATTGAACATACACACTGGAGTATAAGGACAAAGTGGATTTATTTTCAATTTAGTATCACCAACTGTATGATTACAGTATTTTTCAAATGAGAAGCGGTTTCCTTCACCGCCAATCACGTGTACGAGTTCACGAAGTGCCGCTAGCAGTAAGAGTCTTCCCTCCGTCTCGCCGTCTCTGATTGGACCGCGTATCAAAGCAGGAGAAGGAAAAACTGTTTGTCATCTGCAAAACACTGTAGTACTCAGCGGCAAGCGTTATATCATATTATATAAAAGAACTATGTTAAATATCTTTCTCGATGAAGAATAGCATCTTCCTGTTATCTAATGCTTTACTGTTTTAATTCCAATATAACTTAGAGGAAGCGGGTAATTTTATCTGACAAAGCTGATTTCTTAATATCTTAAAATCCTCTGGTTAATAGACGTAGGCTATCGCTACCTTTAGAATTGCGAGTTCAGATAGTATGCAAAAAATTATAGTTACGTATTTACGCGTTACCATTGCATAAAAGGCGTTAAATATTTGCGATATTATTCATATTATTATAAGGAAGTGACATAATAGTATTAATGGTACAATTTTTACCAAATCGGCATTCGCTTAAACAATTTTAGAAAAACCATAATATAATAAATAATTAAATTTGACATTATTCACAATTTACATAAATTGTATATGTTCTGTTGATGTTTATCCAGCCTAATCTAACTGCTGCTTTTCAATTATTACGAGCAATGATTTCCTTCATACTTCATAACCTCGAATCGAAATAACTTTCAAACTCTTCATAAAGTGATGCCTAATTTTAATACCCTAACATAAGATTAATTAACTTATTTTAAATCTACATATGCCACTCCTGCTTTCACATAGAGATGATGAAGTTTGTAACATCGGACTAACAATTAAATCGTTACTTTTAAAATATGTACCATAATTTTTAATTGATTTAGAGTGTGTTTATTTTGACCACTGATTTTTAAATGCATGCTTTTAAAATAATATGTATTTTAAAATTTGAAGCCTCGTGTATTTTAGTTCTCATATTCCATTCATTTATTTGTGGAAGGATCTACATGTCCATTTATTTGGGTCTGGAGCGGGTGTTTACAGTGTAAATATTTAGAGATAATTTATTAATAACCTGTGAAATTATTTTCCATAGCCAGGGATGCTAAACGGCTGCCTATAATTACGCAATAAATGTGACAATTGCACAATGTGACTTCACTACCGTTTTATATTAAGATCTCGCTTTGATCTTTGGGGAAAAACCACCAGTGAGGTTTTGGGGAAAGATTTTTTATTAATTGATTCTGTATTGGAGATTTAGTCCGTATATTTATTAGACTGTCTTTGATCTGAATGACGGTTAAGGTTGTTCAGTCTTCATATATTCTTTTAGTTTTTTCCATACTCTTATAGGACAGAATCATGACTTTGGGAGATTTTGGCAGTTGGAATACCAATATGTCGCCAAATTGAATGTTTCCAGCTATCCCTAAGTTCATTAAAAAATTCACATTGAGTGGAAAATGAACAAAATTTACCTAAAATAAAAAAATTATCTCCATGTAATGTAGGCTCTAATCGATGGAGCTACAACAAAAGGCCATAGGATCAGAATAAATTATACTGTTGGTACAACTCATTTTTTGATGCGACTCTGTATACTCCGGACACGGAGGCAGCGAGGATTCCATTCGACTTGACCAATTATAGTACAGTATTCAAGCACTGACAAAAAAAATGCCCTTGCAAGGATCATGAAATTAGAATGAAATATTAACTTGACAGTATCACAGGGTGTCTCATAGTTTAAGATAGATGTACAGGTTTGAGGGTATAAAAATAATCTCTAATTTTATTTATTTTTAATGAAGATAGAGCATTTAACTTTATGTTAGCTAAAGAAAAGGTCGATATCTTCATTATTTTCGGAGTTTTTCACGACTATAAATGTGCAAGCGCGTACCACATTTAGGATGTTTAACGCTCGTTTCCCATAACATGTATTTTTAGGAACTGTTTTATTGGTAACTCGACAAATTTTGAAGGTATTGCAGAGAAATTTTACATGAAACTGTGTATCAATCTGGCGAACAGTCATTACTTAGTCATGCAAATATATGAAAATTCTGAACTTTTCAAAAGAAAGTTAATTTTAAAATATTTCTGTTGCACATATTTCATTCATTATAGATAGTTTTGTTCATGTGGCATTTTGGAATAATTTATTGAAATAATTATTAAAATATATAAGTTTATTGTGTTAATGATCCATATTATACTCTCATCCGGTCATGGAAACCACCATTAACAGTCGTGGGTGTCGGCATACTGACCACATGCCCCCCAATCCTGCCATCTGCCTATAGTAGATGACGCAGCGGTCAGGTGGTAGGCCTTGTCCCTGCAGGGATGTAGCGCCACGGAGTTAGTTAGTTATACTCTCATTATTAAGATATATTAATATTTATGGAAATTATTTTTAAAATACCAAATTGGTACCCAAGAAACTACTTAATTGTGATAATTAACCAATATTGGTAATATTTACAAAAGTTTCAGACAATTGAAGTACTGTAGTGAGTATTGAGCGTGCTAAATTACAAGGTATTTTACTAATTTTTAGTATTGAAACCTGCATGCCCTACCTTAAAATCGCTTTAGTCTTGACTGATAATGATTTGTTTAAAGGAACTTAGGTTTAGTTAAAACATGAACCTGCTCTGAGGAAGTTGCGGTGCACACCCCATTTTCCGGCTCTGCTCCTTCTCCATAATTCAATCTGACAACGCAATAACAGCTTCTTCAAATTTCCAGCTATGTGAAAACGTGATAGTTAACAGAGTTCCTTAATCTAATTATTGAGCCTACGTTTATGTTCCCAAGTTTGTTGTTTCCCCTTCGAGTATGGTAAGATTCAATATGACAGTTTCACCAGTGGTCATGAAACAGTAGTTAATAATCACCTCCTTTATGTTCTTGCTAACTTAGAATCAGTTTGTCAGTATTTCATACTTGAAGGCAGGCAACCTATGATACTTTACGATTTACTGCTAAGTTCAAATGAATACCCGTTTCTTGTACATTCAATATTACAGGCCTATTATTTTGATACATATTTCCATTTTATAATAACAGATTATGCGCTATCGCCTTTGCCTGAAAGAATCATGGTCATTATCCCATGACCTCATTAAGGGTCTGGACCTGCCTTTGGGTAGAAGACTCGCCATCAACAGTAATAGATCGTTCACTACAAAATTAAAGGATGTTATACTGAAAATGCTAAATTCCACATGTATAAAGCAGAAGCTCCAAAGTTTGGATGTAAGCTAATTATTTTTCTAAACAATTTAGCTTCGTATTACGTACAGTTTTATTGTTAATTGTGTTAATTTATATTTATGTTTTAATATATATTTTATATTTTAGTTAATTTATATTTTAGTCTTGTTATATATTTCTTATATAATATTAATTATTCTATATTTGTCTTACGTACAGGTTATCTAATGAAGGTATAACTTTGGTTATAAGTTGACTAGACGATAACCTGATTGTACTAGATGTAAATAAATCACTTCTGATTCCTGTTTAACACTGTTAGTAACTATACCCTCTACAGTCCCATGTATCGTAAATGATACATCATGTGTCAGATTTTTTTTCCTTACGCTACGTACGATTAAAAGTAATAATGGCCTTTGCTGTCATATATTTCGCTGCTGTTAGTGGAAAAGGTCGTATGTAGAAACAAAGCTCCAATTTTAAACTACAGAAGTCTTATGTTCCTGTAATTTTATTTATGAGTTTAATGCTTTAAAAGTTGTATTAATGTATAACGTTATAAATTTACGTTTCACAGTTATACAGTTACGTTGGTGTATACCCTCAATGTTTGTCCTGGCTTGTCTCATTTATGCTAAGAGGAATATAAATAAATTCAGAACCTGTGATTCGGCTTATAATTATTCTACACGCAACAATTGTTACATATATATAGGCCTATACACACACACACAAATGTAAATGTACCTTAACTCAGAAAAGTTTTCATTTCACATCACTGAAACTCTATAATAGCCTCTCTATTAATGTCAGAAATCTAGTATATATCTAATCTTGTTTTTGTGACATAATTGTGTGAAATGCTAAGAAATAGACATAGCCTACATACATGCACACAGAAGTATAACATAAGTTACCTTGACGTAACTTTCAGAGCATTAAACTCATAAATAAATTACAGGAACATAAGACTTTTTGTAGTTTAAAATTGGAACTTCACTTTGATATAGACCTTGTGCAATAATAGTAGTGGTTTGATACATTCTGTACTGCTTGCTTATATTTTTTCTATCTCAATCTGCCATGTAATGAAGGGTGACTTTAAGAAAGAAACGTAAACTTGATATAGACCCGATGTATCATATAATTATGATACCACCCCATAGAACCCCCCCCCCAAAAAAAAATAATTGATCAAAATTTGATCTCTTGAATATTCGTGTTGTTTTTAATTAACACACTTGAATCCACAGAAAAAAATTTATAGCTGTCTAAATCTTTTTTTTAGACCCCAAAAAAGCATCCCACCCCCAAATTTGTTTCCAATAATAAATTGCACATTTTTTATAAGACTATTTCGACCCATAGAAACTCATTAAGCACAAAAATATAAATACAGCTGCCCTAATTTTATCTCCGGACTGTAGAGAACAGTTAAGAAATATTCGCCATCCATATTTAAGGGGGGACATACAGCTTTCGATGAAATTCATTGGTGAGAAATATGTGAATTTCATTTTTTTTTTCTCAGCAATGAATTGCTCTACAGTCTTGTTAATCTGACATACTCTTTATTGACTATTTCTACAATTGCATACTATTTTCAAAATTAATCAAACTGTTACACTTATGGGTAATTATCGTTTCAAAATGGCTGCCACGTTTTATGAACTGAACAGCAGTTTCCCTGATAACTTCCACAAGTAAAGATATTTCTGAGTGATTATTTTTGTGTGTGTTTGTTAATATCATGTAAGCAACATAATCTAGGATCTTTGAAATATCTTCAGTATAAGTATTTTTTTAAATATATTTAATTTAACGAAAAAGAAAATTTCAAAAGAAAATGATTTCATAAAATACTTATACTGAAGATATTTCAAAGATCCTATATTATGTTGTTTACATGATATTAACAAACACACAGAAAAATAATCACTCAGAAATATTTATATTTGTGGAAGTTATCAGAGAAACGGCTTTTCAGTGCATAAAACGTGGCAGCCATTTTGAAACGATAATTACCCGTAACTGTAACAGTTTGATTAATTTTGAAAATAGTAAGCAATTGTAAAAATAGTCGATAAAGAGTATGTCATATTGCAAGACAGTAGAGCAATTCATTGCTGAGAAGAAAAAAATAATGAAATTCACATATTTCTCACCAATGAATTTCATCGAAAGCTGTATCTCCCCCCTTAAGACTTCTTGAGCCCAATATTCCCTGATTCTCTTGCCTATTCCACAACGAGCATAATACCAACAAGATGTCGTAGTGAAGGTAGGATTGAGCAGTGCAGCATGCAGCATATTAGTGAGGTTGGCTAATTACCAAGACAAGCCTCACACAATGGCTCAGAGGGGTTCCTACACGTGTTGAGCATGTTATACAGTACGGGCGATGTGTAAACACAGGATACGGATATCCCTGCCGGCTCCTCGCCCAGACATCATAAAACCTCACAACTGAATTAGATTGTTATACAAATTCACACTACCCTCCTCCACATAAATGGTATACTTCGTGGAAAACTAATTTTTAAAGCAAAGTGTAGGTAAAATTTCAAAACAAACAATTTTTATCCGGTATGGTTTAAATTTAATTAATAGTGGACTTACATTGAAAGTGAAAATGTTATGTCCGTAAATTAATTAATTTTTAAAGAGTCTTGGATTTTATATTTTACTAGCTGAAAGGGCCCGGGTTTTGTATTTTGTTATTTGAAATTAACTTATGAAGGACTTTCGATTTTCAAACTCCAGGACCTATTATAAGTATGTACAATTTTAAATGAGGAAGAACGACTTATCACACTTAAATTATTCCCTCAGAAAACGCTAGATATAGCTTTTTATGGCTCATAGAGGATGTCGAATGTTGCATTCCGCTGCTTCTACACATCATGCCTGGGAGGGGTTGAAATAAGAAGAAACCGAAATTCCGGTTACATAAGATAGTATTGTCTTTAAGGAAAATTTTATTTTTAACTCTCATGTTACCATACAACCGTTTTCGGGCTAAAATAAAAAATAAATTAAAATATTGAGACCCGAGTTCAAAGCAAAATTGAACCGGAATTTATATTAACTCAATTCTTGTCTGGTCATGGAATTTTTGGCTCTTACTTTGAAAGCTTTAAAATTATAAGGGAGAATGGATATTTATGTATTTGTAAAGAAAAACATACCTTAGAACATCTACTTTTTGACTGCCCACTCTTTGCAAAGAAAATATTTTCGTTAATAGACACTTAAACTATTGTGATGTGAAATATGATAAACCACTAGTGATGAGCGAGACCAGTCTTGGTCTTGGTCTTGCAGAAAATGCAAGACCAAGACCGCATCTGCGTTAGCAAGACCAAGACCAAGACCGAGTGTGCAAGACCAAGACCAAGACCGAGACCAAGTCTGCAAGACTCTGGCAAGACCAAGACCGAACTGCAAGACTCTTGCAGTCTTGCTATATTGAAAATGTTTTAAATGCTCGATTGTGTACGCAGCAAGCCAGCAACCACTACTGAAAGGTGCCGTTACCGTTACCGGTAGAGGTGGGAAAATAAGCTGTTTCTAGATAAAGGTTGTAGCCGAAACTGTTACGCGCACATAACAGTTTTATGAAACGGTTGCAAAAGAACGGTTTCACATAGCCAAACCGCTGACTCATATTTTTAATTTATGTTTTTCGCAACGTATATTTCCAACAGATTTAAAAAATGCTATAATCGTACCAATTCATAAGACAGGGGATAAGAACAAATTAAATAATTATAGGCCAATTTCCCTTCTACCAAGTATCTCAAAGATTTTAGAAAAATGTATAAAGAATAGGCTGATGAATTATTTAAATAATAATAAACTTTTATCTAACAATCCATTCGGATTTCGTCCTAACCTGTCAACAGATGATGCCATTTTTACGGTCACAACGAAAATCATAAATGAATTAGATACTGGAAACAAATGTTTAGGTATATTTTTAGATTTACAAAAAGCATTTGACACTGTAGACCATAAAATTCTTCTGACAAAATTACATGCTCTAGGCATTAGAGGAAATGTTTTAAATTTATTTCGGTCGTACGTAATAGAACTCAGGCTACAAGAATAGATAATGATCACAGTGATTTCCGGAAAATAAATATCGGTGTACCGCAGGGTACAGTATTGGGTCCCATATTGTTTTTAATATACATAAATGAACTACTAAAGATTAATTTGAATATATTTAATGGCTCTATTTACTCATATGCTGATGACACCGTTGTAATATTTAGTGGTTCTTCATGGATTGAAACTTACGAAAATGCCAACAAAGGTATAAATCTAGTTAAATCTTGGCTGGATTTTAATTTACTTTCCTTAAATGTTGATAAAACTACGCTAGTTCCTTTCGCTTTAACAGCTACCGGTATGCAACAATTAAAAGTAAGTAAAAATTTAAGCTTAAAAATACACAATTCAGGTTGCTGTATTAATAGCTGCACTTGTCCCTCCTTAAGTGAATCAAACCAAGTGAAATATCTAGGCATCATAATTGATCGACATTTAAGATGGGACAAGTACATCGAATATTTATGCAATAGGCTACGTAAAGTCATTTATAAATTCGTTATTCTCCGTTCATGTTTACCAGCTCATGTTTTACGTACGATTTATTTAGCACTAATTCATTCTATTATTCAATATGGCATAATTGGGTGGGGAGGAGTTGCAAAAACGATCCTCAGCCCTTTGCTTTGTCTTCAAAAACGCATTATAAAGATTTGTTTATCTAAGCCTCTTGACTATTCTTCCAAATTATTATTTTCTGAATTTAACGTTTTCACCATAGACCAAATTTACAAGTACGTCATACTGGATTATTTTCATAAACATCGTGACAATTACAAGTCAGAATCTCACGTATATAACACGCGAAGGAATCAATTTAATTTATTACTTGAACCAAAAAATGTTACAACTGCTGGAGCTAAGCACTGTTCAAGTTTTGGCCCAAGACTATTCAATTCATTTATTACCAACCATCCTGATCTAAATAGCTTAAACAACAAACAATTTAGGTCTAAAATTAGAAAATTTATATAATTATTACTTCTGTTATCTACTAATACTGTTATAACATTTTTCATATTAAACTTTAAAATTTAAATAGAACTTAATTTCTTTGTTTTTTACTAAAATTGAACAAATAAATTGTTATGTATTATTATTGTATTACCTCGTACCTTTGTATTGTAAATAGAACATGTTCTAACCTATTATACATCATTTTTGTCATACTTCTCCAAATTATGTATTGCTTAAGTAATTGTTTAGTATAAGTTTTTTTCTTCTATATATTGAACTGAACCACCCCCGAACACAAGCTCTGCTTCTTCGGGTGGTGTATCAACTTTTGTATTTTTCGTGTAATTTGGAAAAATAAATTGTAATTGTAATTGTAATTGTAATTTACAATAAACCTGAATTAAAATTGACCAGGAAATTGACTTGCATTTTTGTTGGAACTGTTTCGGCTAGGCTGGCAAGGACGAGAGGGGGAGCAGCCGAGACTAAAGACTTGGGGCCCCGGCCCGGCCGACCAGGTTTTATTTTTTACTTTCTAATTTACTCTAAAATTAAATGTTTTATAAGTCAACAAACAGCTTAAGCTATGTTTTATGTGTTTATTTTTTATCTGCATTGTCCTGTCGCATAACGGTGACACGGAATTAATCAGGTAATCTGAAACGGATTATTCTTGGAGAAAAATTATTTTTTTTAAAGTAGAAGCAGAAATCCTTTTGGACTCAACAGTAGGCCTCACTAACGTTCGGCATTTAAAATAATAATTTTCAAATGATTAATTTTGATACATAGAATACATATAAAATTGGTACATATCTCTGCAAAATTATCCCCGGGATTCCTAGGAAATTCATTACCTCTTATAGCATTGACGTTTTTGAAGATATCTTTGCTAGACAACTGAATTATAATAGTATTATTGATACTTTTGCAAAGTAAAAAGCTAGGAAAGCTATTTTTTAGACGGTGGATTCTTAAGACATTCTTTTAATAATTACTTTGTAGTATAGCCTATTACATGTCTCAGTAACAATAACATTTTTTCTTTTGAATACTTTATTAGCTCAACCTTTGTCTGATATCGGCATAAGATAGACTGTGCCACAATATAATAAAAAATCAGGTAAACTGATACAAAAAAGTGCCAGATGTAGTTAATTGGTCTTTTTTTTTCAGAAACTATATAGTTTTAGACCGAACTCTTGAGAAAGTTCGTTAAACACATGTGAAGGAATAAGTGGGATAACAACAGAACGAATGCCTCACATCTAAAGCAAGATGTGATATAATAAATTTACAAATATCTGACTGCATTGTGGTGAAGGCCCTCAGTGATTAGCTAAGCGGTTTTGTAGTATAGTGATGATTTTCCATTTAATAAGCATGTGACCGTTAATTAGTCGTTACTCCGGTACCGGTCAAGCGATTTGGTACAAAATTAATAGGCTTCTTTCTATGGACGTTATAAATATGTATATCAAATTTCATGAAAATCCGATAAAGCGTATTTGAGTTATCGCGCATACAGGCACACGGACAGACTGACGGACAGACACGGACGGACAGCCATTTTCCCGTCCCCCACATGATCTCAGAAAGTACCATTCTGGTACTTAATAAGAGTTTTTATGTCATTGTGTCAAGTTTTATTGTCAATCGTATATGTTTATCTTATCTTCAGTTTATGTTGTTCAAAACAAGCAAATTTTTCATAGTGATTAAACATAGTTGGGTACCGATATATAATTTAAATGTTGTTATTTATAGTTGAAAAGTAAGACACTAGTTGTACAGTGATTAGTTTTTATGATTATTGATAGCATTTTGCCAAAACACGTATTATTACCTCTGTGTGCACAACTGAAAAGCTTTTAAACTTACATGGTTTTATTTTTTGTAAAATATGACTAACTTTTTAGTGATTAACAAAAATATCATATGTCTTCAAGTAATTACCATACCATTACATACATTATATAATAAGTATGTAATATTTTTATACAATCTTTTTGCTGCATACTTTGGGTTTCAGTGGTGAAATTAATATTTGACGGGGCCCGGGAAATTTTTTCCTGAGGTCCTTTGCTTTCTCTCCACGGCCCTGCAGAGAACTTGTTTTAAACTACTTCTTGGGGTAGGAACAATACATTCCTCCCTCATAGTAAGAAATAGCAAAGAGGAAAATTGTCTCCAAGGTCAATTGTAAATCACATACCTTCATTTGAAAGATATGCTACGCCGACCCTTGAGAAATTTATGACATGGTGTAATGCCGACACTAAAGTCTGTTTGTTGTAAGTTGGCACGGATCAGAAAATTGAGACAGAAGATGTTTGGCAGAAGTCAGTAATTGAACAGAAAGAGATAGAAACATATTATTGTGAAAGGTTACTCACTCCACGAATTTGTATAATCAGGACTTAACATAAACACCATTTACAGTAAGAAGCCGCCACGTCTCTTTCCTAAACGACAATATGACTGCTTAAACACATCTGGCGATTACTTAAACCTCGAAATTCTGGTTTCCCCCCATTTTTTCTATACACCCTAGTGGAGTGAGTAACTAACTTTTGGCTACCTGCTGAATAGTGGCAGGGTAGTTTTATGACTTCAGTGCCAACATAACCCACACAGCTCATAGTCCTTTGCGGTCTTTCTAATTACCTTAACTTGGAAAAACTGTTACAATGTTTTCTCACATTGATACAAGCATAATAATGAATCTCCTTGATTAGTACTTTAAATGAAATTACTTAATAAAAAAGTGAAATACATTGAAATTCTTAACCAATACCTAAATTAATGTTTACATGTAATAGAAAAAGAACAAGTCACTATAAGAAAATAAAATGCAAAGTAAAAATCCAACACGTTTTAAATGCATTCGGTACTGTTAATACCTTTTTAAGTTTTACCCAAAAAATATATATTACGTTTCAAATGACATTGTACTTAATTTTTTGGACATAACTTGTTATTGTTAATATTTATATATAAGAAATTTCAGACACCGGTCGACGGATAGTTTTAATGCTTGTATAAAACCAACTGCTCCACCTATTCCCAATTAAACATTTTTTAAATTCTAAAATATGCATATCAATGGCAATAAAACAGCAAAATTTGATAGGTATAGAGCAACAATTTTTTATGAATTTAAAATAGACAACATCAGGAGGCAAGGACGTGGGTCCGGACCGCACCCCCCCCCCACCCAAATATGAGATTTTTAAAGTATTAGTTAAAAAAATATTTTTTGTATTACTTAGGAAGAGAAGATGTCAGTAATTTCTGGTTCATCAGTTTAGGACCCCCGGGAAACTGATTTCTAAATATGTACTTGACCGGGACATTAAATGGGCCTTGCTGTGTGGGTGGCTTAATCCTACTATACTGTAGCCTGAACTCTTCAAATTTTAAAATAAGAACGGGACACAAACCATTTTAATGGTATATCCATTTACAGTCATTTTATAAAATTGATCTCTTACATGTAAAGTAACGCCACACAGACCTTGTTTTGTTACGGTTACTCGTTTTTGTTTCATGTTGAAGTACTACGTTACAACAATCAACAACACAACGAAACGATAGCTGTTTCTACTTTCTAAGGAATGAAAACGTGTATGTAACTCGTCTGTGCGACTGCTTGCAAGTTGAAAGGAAGGTATTTTGCTAATCACTTGCAGGGGTTGCAGCCAGTAGAAACGCAACAGCGAAAATAAATAGACTTCTTCCTATGGATGTTGTAAGTGCGTATACCAAGTTTCATGAAAATCCAATAAAGCGCATTTGAGTTATCGCGAGTACAGACACATGGACAGACAGACAGACGGACAGACATTTTCCCGTCCCCCACACAAATTTCATAAAGTACCATTCTGTCACTTAATAACTAATGGCTAAAGATGAAATAGCTTTCAGTTGTTTTGTTACTGTTTTCACGGTTCAAGCAACTAAAAGCAATTAGCTTTCGTTACTTTCGCAAGCAATAACACACATGTAATCGGTGTAACTGTAAATCACGTAAACGCCATCAATCACAGTAAGATGCGTAAAAGAAAAATGCAAGACTCTTGCAACAAGACCAAGACCGAGTATGCAAGACCGAGACCAAGACCAAGACCGAGTATGCAAGACCAAGACCAAGACCAAGACCAGGGTTACCGATGCGAGACCAAGACCAAGACTGAGTGTGCGAGACCAAGACCAAGACCAAGACCGCCTTAGTCTTGGTCTTGGTCTTGCATTTGCTCATCACTATAAACCACTCTTAAAAAATGTTTAGCAAGGATTGTTGTTGTAGAGAATTCTACTATTTCATATGTTCTATATTTAAGAATTTACAATAATTTTATTTAAACTTTAGCAAAACAGGATACTCTAGTATATAAGAAAATAGGTACATTTTACATTGTAATTGACATAAAACTAAAGCCCTAATCTACCTATGGTGAAATAGGGCTAAAAGAAATTGTATATTAAATAAATAAATAAAGTCTTCTTCCGTTTGAGGAATGCTAGTCACTCAGAGTTATTATACCATATTCTAGTTTATTTCTGTTCTTTTAAACATTCAATTACAAGTTCTGGTCGACGCAATCAACATCCGTATCGGTGGATAGTGGAACTACGTGCAGCTAAGTGGACAGTTGGCATTGAATCAGTCTAAGCAGACAGTCGCGTTACAGGTATGAAGTGTAAATACTGTGGGCTGTAAATAATGTCTTCTAGCAAACAGCATGTTCTACAATGTCAAGCTAGTAATGCAATTAAGTAGGATACTATGATATGTGAAGAAAGAAGTTTAATAGAAACAGCTTATGAAACAGAAAACGCTGTAGAATGAATAAATCGTTACGAAACATTTCAGGTGAGTATACAAAAACAATAACTTGCTTATTTATTATCTAGTATCGTACAAAGAAAACGGAGATGGTTTCCATATATGCACTGTGTTTATTCACCGAAAATAGTTCAAAATCAGTAACTTTAGCTTGTTGTGTTCTTCATAAACCATAGAAACGTACAAAAATAAAATTGTAGAGGGCCCATATTTCAAAACCGAGATTCTCTTCATGAAACACCTAATGGCGCACACATTTTGTTACATATCGTTTTGCGGAGAGGAGATGTTGTCTTGACAATGATTTGGTCCATCCCACCCGCCCTAATAATACACTTTCTTTTATACCAGGATCTAGCGAAAAGTAACGAAATTTCCGCCACATTTACTTTGCCGAATCATGAAGAAACTAGAGATTGGACGTTAGTGATGTGACTGCTTGGACAGCTAGAATCCTGGGTGAAAAGGTCGACAAACACAGTCAAGTTCGCGGAAGATATAATATGGCATATGCCAATTATAGATTCTGCACAGATACTGTAATTAAATTTTTACCTAATTCTGATACTGGCATATATTTTCATAGCAATCCCAATATCAAGGTTTGTAGATTATCTATCCTTACAATATATAAGATTTATTTTGAGTCATTTATAATATGGCATATTCTGCCTTAGACCTTTCAATCAGTGAAACAGCAACTTAGTTAGTTGTAAGCATGAAGATCCTAACTCCTCAGTACCAGAAAACATTTTCCCTGCTATAGTAAAAAGAAGCTGGTCTTGTGGACCCGACACAAATGTAGATGACTTCCAGCTGTGTAGTGATTAAGCTGTCCACCGTAAATACTTCAATTCAGAAATCGCAAAGAAAAATAGTCACTCTATTGGGAGACCCCAAAACCTTTACATAATCAGTATAGATTTTCGAATTACAGGACAATGCTACTGTATTATTTTATACAAAACAGATGGTATAGGAAGAAGTCGTTTTATCTTGGAATCTACTTTATATCACATTTCTACAGTTATGATTTTATTGTGAGGACAGAATACATACGATTTTTTAAATTAGTGTTCAGCTTTCATAATAGATTTCCTACAGAATGAAACGTAATTTCCGAGTTTGCTTAGCAGTAGAGTAAATAATAAAATGGAATCCTGACAAACGTAGGATTACAAACGCTTCTTTGACACTGAACACTGGGTGTTGTGAGATGCAGTTAATTTGTGCGGACGCCTGTGGGAGCTGCTATATGCATGGCTGAGCTACAGGAAGAAGAGAAGTGTGTAGTTTTACACGGAAGCTAAGCCGCGGACGTTTCTCCATCTCTTTCCTCCTGTAAAAGATCTGTGTTGCTCGATTTTTGCTCCCACTAGGATGTTCTTGTAAAAGGAAAGCCTCCTCTTGCGTTGGCAAGGTCCGTCGAGTGTAACTAATCCCCACGGGATTCTAGAATTTCATCCCCCCTGCTGCGAACCAGACTTACATTCACTAATTACTTCAGAGTCGCGCGGCTTTTGTTTGGAGTGCCAACCTTAAACCCTGAATGTTATTGCCAGTTGACAACCGGCTTCAGATTACTCTAACAGAAAGCGTCCTCTCCGCCTACTAGCACCATGCTCGTGTGCTGAAGGAAGTCCTGATTTTTTTAATATTAAAAATTTAAATTAGATTAGGTAATTTTAATTTCTCTGACTGAAATCTAGATATCATTAATTTACTTTAATTATTTTTCCGAGAGGACAATTATTTCCTTTCCTCAAATGTTTCGCAAAATATTCCTACATTTTCCATATTTCTGAAGTTCAAATGTTTGTACCGTATTAAATTTGGATTAGTAAAATTGAATGAATGAGAATCAAGTACTTTTTCTATTGGTACAGAAAGATTAAAATAACTTTATACGAGGGTCGTCCAGAAAGTAAAGAAAGATTGCGCTCGGCGCCAGTCCTCCACCACCACAATTGTATGCGCGCTAGTTAGCTCCTTACCCCACCTCAATATGAGTCAAGTTTCGTTGCTGTGAGGTCACGCCTGTCTATTCTACAACGTATCCAAATGGCGGCGCCAATTGAAAATCCCGCCAAATGCGTTGTTTGAATGCACAAAATGTTCGGCCAATCGAAATTTATGGGCAAATAACGCAAGTGTATAGTGATAATGCAATGAACTAGTCTTGAACGAGGAAATGGTGCATAATGTTTAATCATGGAAGAACCAGTGTGTACGACGAAGACCTAAGTGGAAGCCATCACTCGTTAAAGATGAGTTGAAAGCAGATATTGATGAAATATGGACACCTTACATGAATTTTTCCCATAAATTTCAACATCTCTCCTACGTATGTACAGTATAGAAAGAAAGATCGCCAATTTTAAAAATTAACTCGTGAGCTTACTAAAGTTAAGCGACTAGTGATTTTAAGGGAGTTGAGTCAATGGTAGATCTCAGTGACAGCAGGAAATTCTATTTTCTGTTGGAAAAAGATAATGAGCCGCATAGTACAAGAGGTACGTAAGTCCATTTTAAATCAAGCTATATCAACCGCTATAGGTACAATTAGGAATGCTGGTCGTTTTTAATTTTTTACTATATAACATAAGGCATATACTGTGATAGAAATAAATTATACAAAATATTAAGCTTTTCGACAATTCCACGTGGAATCTGTATAGGCCTACCTATGTGCAAGGGCCGGATTGTTAGGTTCTTGTAACTTAGAATGCACCGAACTGTAACTAAGTTTATGTTTTTAAATACAACTTTTATCTGCCTAAGTGTCCAAAGAATAAACTCCAAGAAGATCACTATAATTCACCGCATCCAATGATTACGTTATGTGAGATTTATCTGTGGCTTAATGGAATCAAAGACTAAGACTCTAATAGTCTGGTGTTACTATTGTGTTTCCTACATGAAATTTTCTACAAGTAAATCACAAAGTATCGTTTTTAAAACTGTTCTCTTTTGTGATAGATTATATAAGTACCTTAAAATAGTGGGAAATCCATGTTCTCATTTCATAGACAAAATTAAAGATTATTTTTAGTGATAAGAACAATAACTGTTCTGTGTGAATATGATGTGCTTTAAAACTAAAAAGTAAGGCCTTAATGGGCGCAGAAGTTTTATTATTTATTGGGATGTACTCGATAAAATCGTATAAAGTAAAATTTAATAATCCAGTTATCAAACATGAAACAGGAAATTATACTTATAGGCTATGTGTAGGTTTCAAAGACTAGAAAAGGGATAAGTAACGGTTAAACTGTAACAATAAAAAAAAGAATGCCTGCATTTCCTTTATGTCTCTAACCAACCCCTTCATTGCCGTAAACTGATTTTAACATTGAGGATGGTCTTTCGCCTAGACATGACAGTCGTTTAATAGAAAAATATCTAGTGATGTCACATATGATACAGAAGTCTCGGAAATCCCTCAACCGACTAGGTTTCTCTGGAGAAACTTTCAGTAACTTGGATCCTACGACTTGTCCATATCGGTCGGAATTTCTTTCACCTGACCATAAGTACTAAGAAATCTCAGTGACAACAGGAACAACAAAAGGGCAACAAATAAATTGGGTATTATTCGCTATCCTAGGCATAATTGTGTACCGAATAGAAAAACATTTTATTTTTCAAATGGGTACTGGACACAAACAGTTCCTTTTTTCGCGTAACAAATTACCTGACTATTATTTTCAACTTAATTAGTCTATAAGCTTACCCATTATACTAAAATTTGTGCTGGTCGAAAAATCTTACCCGAACTTTTTATCATTACAAAGACACAGGTACCACTTGCACAAGAACTTCGCACATCCGTTCAATTTGTTCACTTAAATTCCTACAGTTATATCCATAGACGTCAATCTGAGGATGATGTCTTTAGAATTACCAAACTTTTAGCAGTATATGCCCATATGTATGTATGTATGTATTTGGCCCCTGAAGGGGGAAGGCGGGTTGGGACTACCCTAAGCACTTCAGCCTTGTGGCTCATTGTGCCAACCTCCGGAATGGAATGATTTGCAAGCCCAACGGTCCCTCGACAACAGACCCCACCGCGAGCCCCCACGGAACTCCCCTACATCCAACAGATACCTCTACCATGCCACGTGTGCCGCTGCCTCGGTACCTCTTATAGAGCCCCCAGGTTGGCAGCACACCAGCCAGCAACTTCAGGACCACAAGCAACGGGGAGGACGGGAGAGGCCCACAACAGGTGCTGGGGGCGAGGGTATACCGGAAACCGGGAAAGGAAACGGGATGATTATGAGGGGGAGTTTGAAGATGAAATGGAGAGTGTTGGTGGAATGAGAGGGGGAAACGGGAGGATCCCCGAGAAAAACCCCCAAAGGTCACGGCTTCGTCCACCACGAATGACACGCCCGCCAGGCCCGGGGATTGAACCCGGGACCGCTAGCATGCCAGGCCCACGCGCTAAGCATGAGCCACCGCGACATATGCCCATAACATTTTAGGCATATAGATAAATTTTCAAGTATGAGTATCATATTTCAACAATTAGGCCTATTAATACATTTCAACAATATATTTTATTTTAGAACAGACAATAAGTAGGCCTAATACGCAGTTGAGTAATAAAATTAGAAGTAATCTCCAGAGTTATAATAGTCTTGTTAATGGAATGTGAAGTGAAATATAGACTTAAAGTAAAGACGAGAAACTTCGGAAAAAGAATATATTTATTCGGTTCATTCCTACGGTAGGATGCATTAGGATCTTCTGAAAAGTGATAAAAAGGAAGGAAACAAACGTCTCTTTTCCATCAATAACGGGATAGAAAAACTCGAACGTCTGCTGCTGTTCATGACAATGCGAAAGTATCAACTTGTCAACATGAGGAATGTATCTCTCTGAAGACAACTTCTCTGCCCCCTCTTTTAGTATACATCTCACGCTTTAAATAAGACCCAGTCACCTCCTTTTACACAAATATATGTTACCACATTATTTTCTTCTCTAACCGTATAGAATGTAGCAGTTCCACCACCCCTTCCAAAGTTCCCGTCTTTCTAAACGGCCGGCAACCACTTCCCTTTCTACCCTAACGTAATATCATTTTATCTGTAACCGCGAGCTAGTAATTTGTGGTCCTGCCACCATTACAACGAGAGGACTGGCGCCACCAGTGTTGTGGCCAATGAACGGATTCTAACGCTGGATTTAATTCCGCGGACATTTTGCATTAAGGGGACTACGGTTATGTTTATCGAATTGCAGCGCAAATAACACGAAAGTACATCTATAATTTTCATATTTCCAATGAAAATTCATCCATTTGTTTTCTTTCAAATCTTGCATGTACAGGTAGGGGAAAAAAGCGGACCGGCTCTTGTAACTGAATTCAGAGCCTTGTGATAAGTAAATAAATGTAAGAGATGTAACGGAAACGTTTGTTTTCACAAGCAATGCAAATTACGTGGCATTATTTCTCAATCCAAGCAATTTATCGACACTAGAAAAAATTTCAATACATTCCCTGCTGTCCTGTGAATGCCGCTAGGCATGCGCAGTGGCTCATATAGGCAACTTAGATATTTTAGTCGGTCCACTTTTTTCCCCTACCTGTACAAAACTGTTCTTGCTTAAATATATATATATATATATATATATATATATAATTTTTTCCTCGATACTATCTTTTCATGTATTTCCTCACTTTTCTAGTGTATATGAATCTCCAGAAAGTATTTAATTATGTGATTTATTTAAAAATAACCCACAAAGTGATTTCGGGATAATCACAAAATATATGAATTCCATACCCATAGATTGACAAGATGAAAAATGAGGGCCTATTAGCAAATCCGGCAATCTCCATTTTGACAAAAGGTAGAGATGCTATCTTCCAATGAAAGTTTAATGCATTTCCTGGTAGATATTTAGTGTACGTGAGTTCCTTCCTCATGTGGGAAGTCGGATTTGAGCACATACACGAAATATGTAGCTGGAAATGCATTAAACTTTTATTAGAAGTTAGTATCTCTATCTTCAAAATGGAGATTGCCGGGTTTGCAAATACACCCTCTACTTCGTATAAGCTTCGAAGAGATCGTCCGTAATTGTTTTCAAAAGAACCATACTTAGAATGTAAAAAAAACTGTAAGTGTAATTTACTTAAATACATTCAAAATACTTATAATTTTACACTATATCCACTATAACAGCTATGTTCGAAGGACTAGTCGTGAAGAGTTAAGTGAAAAGTCTTATCTAGTAAACCACTGTAAAAAAAAACTCGAAATTCAGGGAATTCACGTGACGTATCATATAGCACGTGATACTATAGCATCATAGCATCTGGTATGATGTAGGTATTCTCCATTCTTTTCTACTCCTTCCTTCTTGTGTTACGTCGTGGTTTTCGGTTTCTTAATCATGTGGTATCGCAAAATCACGTCTGTACCTGATTTAAAAGTAGATCTTATTTATTACTATCAGGTGCCCGCGGCTTCGCCGTTATAATTAATTCAAAAACAAAAAATTAAGAGCAAAATAATTACAAAATTATATTTATTAATACTATTCATTCATAAACTAAACAATTAATAATGATTGATCTAATTAATGAGCTAAATATCCAGCTTTGGAGTGCATTCCACTAATTAGAAAGCGCCGACTGGGGAAAAACGATCTCAGATTCGAGCTCCTTCCAAATCGTTCAATGATTTCCTATTTAGGCCTACATTCATTAGGTATCCCTCCTTTGTCAACCTATGCAACAAATCAATCTCTGCGTCCCATAACATTATAAACAAATGAATCCATCACAACGGGCTAACACAATCGTAACGATCGACAAATCCATGCGTTATATTGCAAAAATCGCGATGCAATTTTTCCAAGTTATGACAAAAGCAGGGCCACTGGTAATTGATTTCACAATTGAAATGTAATAGCGAAAACTGATGCGCAAAAATTTAACGTTATCTACCAGTTTTTCACTCATAACTCGCAAACGAAAGCTAAAGTTAAAAATCCGGTTTCTAGATGCATTCGGCCACCCTTTAGTCCATCTATGTTAACAATTTCATATCTCTGCTTGCAGTAGATTTGACTAGGCATCGCGCACAGACAGATAGGCAGGCAAACTCTTCCTTTTATTATATAGATAGATTTATAGTCCATTAAAATTCAAATCCTGATTTTACGAGTAAAACATTACGTGCAATGCAAAATATAGGTTAATATCGTAAGTTATTTATGGGGATGATAGAACATGTCATATCTCTTTTAATACTCTTAGATGGTGTTACAGCAAAACGACATTTTTTTCTACATTCAGAACATACAAACTATAAATGCAAACTACTCGTATTTTTGAACGTATAACTTTCTTGGATGTACTCGCGAACTAAAGAGAATTGCTTAATTCGTTTAAAAACGTTCTAGAATAAACAGGACAACTATAATATCGCCACCTATTTCTGTTTTGTAGCATATCGGAGGACCTCGACTGCGCGCAAGATAAATGTCTTAACTGTTTTAAAGTGCCCGACTGCGCGCGGAGGTCCGTTTTGCGTATAGGTCAACTGCGCGCGACAGCAAGTTTTGGGTATAGGTCAACTGCGCGCGGCGATTATTCCTGCATTTTCCTCTCCATTTTTTGGAGACTTAAGACTCTATATGAATGCCGGCCTATTTGCCATTCATATGTATGGTCAAAAAGCAGTGTTATAATATACAAGCCGAAGGGCATTTGTCAAGAAGTTAAAATACCTATGCGTACCCGTATTAGAACAGGGTATTTGTCAAGAAGTTTAAAAATGCACTTAAATTAAGTTTCTTGTAATATTAACAAAAACTCTTTAGGAAATGAAATCGTGAGATAATTCCTTATCTGTATTTTAAAATAAATTCTTCTAAGTATTACCTACGCTCTAAGTATTATCTGCGCAGGCAGATTTAGATTTTTAACTATCTTTATCATTCATTTTTATGTAAGTGCTTGTCTGCGTTTGAATGATAGCATCAACAAAATGGTATTTATGTGGATGTGCACTGTTAAAGTTAAGTCCGAAACCCCTGTGTAATGCCTCACAAGCATTGGTTGTTCTATCTGATGTGATAGTGTCAGAAGACCAAATTTATGGATTTGTGATAGGCTCGCGCGCAATTGGGCTGTTTACAATTCAGTAGCTTGCGCGCAGTTGGGAAAAATTGACCGGTACCCAACCTATGCAGGCTGCTGTTATTGCAGTGGGTGTATGTAATCTGCGCCACGGTTGACACCGAATTTGAAATAGAATAAAAATGAGATATGTAAACTGCGCCACGGAGATATGTAGGTTGCGGCAGTAGTCATAGGCAAACAAAAGTTAGGCCTAATATGTGAATGTTCGTTTCTATTCAGTAACAATTTTTTGCACTTGAGGTGATGGGAGCGTACTTGTCTGTAGGTTGGTACCGTTCTATGTAGGCCTATGTTGGTAACGAGTGTTTTATCTCCTCTATCTTTAGGTTGGTAACAACTTTTCTGTAGCGAAGCACATCAAAACACAATCTCACTAACGAGTCATTCACTTGTGTTTTACAGTCTCAGAGTCATTGTGTACGTTATCTTTTAATGGTCGCAATTTCATAGCCAGTCCTAAGTCTGGAGAAGTGGGAAGGAAAATGTTAGTGCGTTAGTATTACGGTGATGCCATTTAAATGTCGGTGGCGCAGTTTACCTATGTCGGTGACGCAGTTTACATCGTGTAGGTTGGGGGGAAAGTTAGAAGTGGCGCAGATTACCTTTTCCCTTTTCTTCTTCTCCGTAAATACAAATACCGTTACCTCATTTGTGACCTTAATCTAGTCTCATGTTTTCTTTCTCTTCTGTGACCGTTAATTTTCCTATCTATAAGGCTTGGAGGTAGCTAGTTCTCATATAATCTTTCTCATTTCTTGTTCTTTCTTTCTCCTTTCTTTGGGTAACATAAAACTTATCACTGTCGGGATGGGTAATGTTAGTATGTTGTCAGAACTTACGAATGTCAGACATATTAATACTGTTCTCAATCACATATGAGCGTTATTTAATTAAACGAAGTACGTTGAGAATAGTAATTGGTTTTATATGGGTAGAACTACCTTCTCGTTTATTTAATACGTCAAAGATGAAAATTTCCTTGAAGTTAAAGCCTCTTGTATTTTTGAAATGTATGTATAGAATGTTCAAATTTCATTACATGCTTAAAATCGCCACACAGATGCAAAGAAATTTCATTTGAATTCTTTAAAATAGCTCCAAAACAATTGATCTATTTTAAAACAATACTATTGTCTAATAAAACTTGGAAGTTTAGTAAGGTTTTACATTATACAGTATTATTGTCTATTTACACAATACTATATCCTGTTCATTTAGACGTGAACACTTGCATGCGCCGCAGACATAGGGTTGGACGGAAGGGGAGTGTGTTGCTAGTATGGATCACGTGAGACTGATACCACTGCGCATTGTGTTTACAGTGTTCACGTCTAAATGCACAGGCAGTACTAATTTAGAAACACCATCCTCCTACCGTTCTAGCCTTTTCACTGCACTGCTACACCTCAAAGAATTGTATAAAACCAAAGATATATGAATAATTGAGTAATTGTTTAAGTTAAAATATGAGGATTTTTATTATCTTGTTACCATCTTCGTTCGTGGATACCAGCTATTTTACTGAAATATTCTTTGACGATTTCAAGGTTAGGACCCAATCGCTTAAATAAAGCTCTGGAAGGTTTATTATGTGTCAATCATGGATTATTGATCCGCTAGAGATGTCAGAAAAGTAAAGCATTGTGTACAAGAAACTATTTAAATTTATTAATTTTTAATGGTACAAACAGGTGTAGGAAACCTGTAAGTTTTGTATTCCAGCACATTAGCACTCAACATGACCTCCATTGCGAATGCGGGACAGATCATACCTCGTGGACAGGTTCCGCCACGTGGCGCGGAGCGTTTCTGGAGTGATTTGCTGAAAGGCCGCTGTAGAGTAGGATTATCTCCACAAAGTCTCTGGGTTTTTACGTATATACCTTAGGAGCGAGTCTCACCGCTCTTAGAGTACCTGGCTACGGGAAGGTAGCTGCACCTTGATTGGCTCAGGTCACCTATTCCACTCCACGTGTTGTCTGTCTCTGTCCCTCCGGCATTATCCCTCCACTCAACTATTACAGTATTTTCTACCCCTGCCAACGTGGAGCATGATCTTTACTCTCTGCCAAGCGGTAGCTTACTGATTTACGCGCAGCGAATTCGCGCATCTTGGTAACGAGACGTAACGAGAAGCTCGTTGGCTGGGTTGGTCTTCAAGGCCAGAGACGTTGTGGGAGTAATCCTACTCTAATCATCCGTCGTAGGTCAGCTACATTCTGTGGTCTTTGTGTGTACACAGTTGGCTTGATGTACCCCCACACAAAATAATCTGGAGGAGTCAAGTCCTATCACGTAACATTCCGCCTGTACGAGGCATTTTGAGACCATCTTACAAGAACATGTGATACCAGTTAACAATGTATCGATGCGAAGAGGCATACCGACAGTTGTACTGACGTCGGAAAACCCGCTGTGTTTGTACCTAGGTATTACACCAGAAAACTTCGCATAACATACTAAACGCAGTTTTTTTTCAGCATAGGTTTTGCCATATTCTCATAAATCGCCGCAAGGTGGCATCTAATCTAACCTAACCTAGCCTAGCCTAGCCAAACCTAACCTAACCTAAACTAACTTAACTAAAATGGCAAAACCTATGCTGAAAAAAAATAACTGCATACTAAACATTGAGCGCGCTGTGTGGCGTGACCACAATTTTGTCTTCTATGCACAATAGCGCCACCAAGCCATGTGGCCGAAGTCTGAAACATCACTCATTGCTAACTCCCATCCTTTCCACTTACATTACAGCAAATTGCACAGAGCTATATACATTAAACTCTTAAATATATAACGTTTTACTTTTCTGACATCTCAAACGGATCACACTATATGTTAAGGGAATTAACACTTAAATCATTATACATGCATGCATGGTTTCCAAATCGCATGTAGTCTATCATTTATTTATATTTATAGGCAGGCTCGTAGGTTCGAGGGAGGAAATTAAATTTCAGAGGGGGCCATCAGGTTTAGCATGTTATATAATTATATATATATATATATATATATATATATATATATATATATATATATATTTACTGAGTCGAAAGTAAGGAGGTACCGCTCCAGCAGATATAGACTATACAATTCACACCATAAAATACATGTTTAGTCAGTGGTCTCAACATTAAACAGGTTTTCAATACGTGGGAGTCTACTGAACTTCGTACAGATACCATGTATGCAGAAGTTAAATCAGATGCTTTGAAGTAATTAGAATTAATTACATATTACTACTTACGAAAGTAGTAATATTCCATAACTAGCATGTGCCCGCGGCCTCGCCCGCGATAATTATTTAAAAAATTAAGAGCAAAATAGCTAAATCATTATATTTACTAACACCTAAATCACGTGGACTACATACCACGATTAGATAGCGTCACCTGGTAAAAGCGACCTCAGTTTCGAGTTCCCTGGCCCAGAAAACCCCTGCATAGTGAGTTTCGTCCAAGTCGAACAATGTTTGACCATATTTAGGCCTATATTGAATATCCCTCTTCCGTGTAGGTTGAAAATTTCATACGTCTGCGGGCCTTGATATTCTAAATCAAATGAATCGTCCAGGATGGACTTACAAAATCAAGCGATCGCCCGCGATAACTATTTAAAAAATTAAGAGCATAATAGTTAAATCATTATATTTATTAACCCCTAAATCACGTGATTACATACCACGATTAGATAGCGTCGCCTGGTGAAAGCGACCTCAGATTCGAGGTCCTTGGCCCAGTATACCCCTGTATAGTTAGTTTCGTCCAAGTCGAACAACGTTTGACCATATTTAGTCCTATATTGATTATCCCTCTTATAATAATAATAATAATAATAATAATAATAATAATAATAATAATAATAATAATAATAATAATAATAATCCTCTTCGGTGTAGGTTGAAAATTTCATATGTCTGCGTGCCTTGACATTATAGACAAATGAATCGACCAGCGTGAGCTACAACATTCAAGCGATTGCGATGGTTTTATGTCCAAGGTATGACAAAAATAGCCAAAGCCAACTGTAATTGATTTGACATTGAAATATATAACTGAAAACTGATGCTTCGAAAACGCAAAAAATGCACGTTTTTTATCCGTTTTTCACTCGTAACTCACGAATGAAAGCAAAAATTAAAATTCCGGCTTCGAGGTGCATTTTCCGACCCTTCAGTCCACCTATGTTTAAAATTTCAGATCTCTGCGTTGAGTAGATTTCGCTAGGCATCGCGGACAGACAGACAGACAGGAGGAAAGACAGACACTTCCTTTTATTAATATAGATAGACTAGCATGTGCCCGCGGCTTCGCCCGCGATAATTATTTCAAAAATTAAAAATTAAGAGCATAATAGTTAAATCATTATAATTATTAACACCTAAATCACGTGGACTACATACCACGATTAGATAGCGTCGCCTGGTAAAAGCGACCTCAGATTCGAGTTGCTGGGCCCAGAAAACCCTTGTATAGTTTCGTTCAAATCAAACCATGTTTCACCATACAGTATTTAGGCCTATATTGATTATCCCTCTTCCGTGTTGGTTGAAAATTTAATATGTCTACGGGCCTTAACATTCTAAACAAATGAATCGACCAGCGTGGGCTTACAACATTCAAGCGATCGCGATGCTTTTATTTCCACGGTATGACAAAAATAGCCAAAGACAACTGCAGTTGATTTGACATTGAAATGTATTACTGAAATCTGATGCTTCGACAGCGCGAATCACGTTTTCTGCCAGTTTTTCACTCATAACTCGCGAACGAAAGCTAAAATTACAAATTCGGCTTCGAGGTGCATTCGCCCACCTTTCAGTCCATCTATCTTTAAAATTTCAGATCTCTGCGTTCATTAGATTTCGATGGGCATCGTGGACAGACAGACAAACAGCATGTGCTCGCATGTGCCCGCGGCTTCCCCCGCGATAATTGTTTGAAAAATTAAAAACTAAAAATTAAGAGCATAGTTAAATCATTATAATTATTAACACCTAAATCACGTGGAGTGCATTCCACGATTAGGTAGCGTCCCCTGGTAAAAGCGACCTCAGATTCGAGTTCCTTGGCCCAGAATACCCCTGTACAGTCAGTTTCGTCCAAATCGAACAATGTTTGACCATATTTAGGCCTATATTGATTATCCCTCTTCCGTGTAGGTTGAAAATTTCATGTCTTCGGGCCTTGATATTCTAAATAAATGAATCGTCCAGGATGGATTTACAAAATCAAGCGATCGCCCGCGATAATTATTTCAAGAATTAAAAATTAAGAGCATAATAGTTAAATCATTATATTTATTAGGCCTAACACCTAAATCACGTGGACTACATGTCACGATGAAATAGCGTCGCCTGGTAAAAGCGATCTCAGATTCGAGTTCCTTGGCCCAGAAAATCCCTGTATAGTGAGTTTCGTCCAAATCGAACGATGTTTAACCATATTTAGGTCTATGTTGATTACCCCTCTTCCGTGTAGGTTGAAAATTTCATATGTCTACGGGCCTTGACATTCTAAACAAATGAATCGACCAGCGTGGGCTTACAACATTCTAGCGATCGCGATGCTTTTATTACCACGGTATGACAAAAATAGCCAAAGCCAACTGCAATTGATTTGACATTGAAATGTATTACTGAAATCTGATGCTTCGACAGCGCTAAAATCACGTTTTCTGCCAGTTTTTCACTCACAACTCGCGAACGAAAGCTAAAATTAAAAATCCGGCTTCGATGCGCATTCGCCCACCTTTCAGCCCATCTATGTTTAAAATTTCAGATCTCTGTGTTCAGTAGATTTCGCTGGGCATCGCGGACAGACGGAGGACAGACGGAAGACAGACAGACGGAGGACAGACACTTCCTTTTATTAATATAGATAGATAGATAGAAGATGAAGATGAAGTCAGTTGTTGAGTTGAACGTAGAGATGTTGAAATCAGTTATACCCCACACAGTTTTAAGTTAGTTTTGATAATCAAAGAGTGGAGAGCATGAGTGTTTTAACAAATAGGGAAACTATGAGAATATTTTGCACGGGGTCTGTATAGTCGGTCAGCCTAAAGTTCCTTGATACAGTTCAATAGCAGAACATTTCCTTCTAAAATATTGTTTCCTCGATCGAATCCTCTCTTTTAATAATTTTGCTTGACACACAGATAGATCGCTGAAATTATTATTCCATTTTTTTTTCACTATTACTGTTAATATTGCCATTTACATGGCCTTGATTGGCTCAATTTTTTGTACGCTGTCCTCCGACCCACTGGGTGACGAGCTCAAACCAAAAAGAGGTTAACAAGATCCTTAGGAGGGAAACATCTGTAATCTGAGTATTCCAGGGTTCTTTAAGTAGCGAATCCAGAAGCTAATATTTTAGGCTCGTTAAGAGTTGTAGGCCTAGTTAAATTCATTTATGTTTTACTGTCATAATAAACTTGTTTATTTTCACACCATATGGTTCATTTACAACGCTACTCTTCATCGTCTTTGTTCTATGTAATAAAATTTAATATAGTTGTTAATTACGCTCGTAGATTACATGGTAAACGCCTTTCTTCTATTTTAAAAGTAAATAGAAATTTCACTACATTTTAGTTATTGAATTTTAGGAACAGGAGTAATGATACTTTATTATATAACTGAGACTGGCTACATCGCGATAATCAACCTAAAAGGTCGATCAAAATGTTCCTATCTTGCTTTAAAACGGTTTATACTATTCTTAGTCAAATAATTCGATTTTCAAACCTTGCATAAATTCGCGACTTTTTACTTTTTTGCAAAAGTGCATTATTTTTTGTTCTATTCGCGAATTTAGCAATTTTGTTTCGTAATTTAAATTTAATGCTTATCGTTTGTCTTTCTAACGCTTGGCTTTTTTTTATTATAATTTTGCTCTTTTGATAAAATTCCATATGCAGTTTACTCTACATTTTATGTACACAATTAAAATGATTTTGTATTTAATTCAGCTAACCTTACTAACTTAGGAAATGTTACTTTTTACTCATGAATGTTTAGCTTATTCGAAGCTTTAAGGAACTATTAGTGGAGAATTCTCTGGGTTTTTAGATGTAACTTACTTTAAGTTAACTTTAAAATTGTTGATATAGTTCTCACAGAATTGCGTCTAGGACAAGCATTAATAGTAAAAAATAAACTCCCCTGAAGGGACTAGGCCCACCATCCAACCACTGCGTCATTTACCATAGGCATATGGCAGGATTGGGGGGCATGTGTTCAGCTTGTCGACACCCACGGCCATTAGAGTCCTTAAATAAAACGAATTCGTGAGAGAATTAGTTTCAGGATTATAAAAAAATCATACCATAAACACCACACGATAGGCTATTGTTTACATTAATATGCAGAAGAAATGTAAACCCTATATGGGGCAGAAACTATCGCAGATTTTTTAAAATACATGTTTTTTCATATTAACCGAAAGCAGGTTATTTTCATTTTGTGTAATATGAAGTTATACAATTGAACCACGCATTTTGATACCAGAACTTAACGTAATTATGAAATCTGGTCTTTGTATAGGCATAGTACACATGGCAAAGCAGTATCTGAAGGCCTATAGCATTGTCTTTCTATGTTTTAAATTTTTTCTATGAATAGGCCTACATTATCTGATTATATGTAATAGAGATAGGATCCATAATGCGAGAGGCTTTTAATAAATTCCCACATTTATTTTACTCACTACGTATTCGTTTTCAAAATCGTTTTCCTCGTAGTTTCTAAAATATTTAGACAACGTAAAAACATTTTTTCCAACTTGTATTTCCCACAGATGAGCAGTGTGACCAATAAATTTCTCTCTAACATATATAGATATTGTAAATTGTAAAATGTAGCCCTAAAATTCTGCATTTCAGCAAACATTAATTAAAATTATAAAAGTAAAAATAGTTATCATTAGAGGCTGAAATAAGTATTAGTATCATTATTACTGTAAAATTTTAAGGACTAAAATTAAAATAGAACAATTAAAAGTTAACGGTAATGAAAACTGCGGTGGTTACCGTGTAAACTTTTCAGACTATACTTTTGCAAAGCCTAATTACTATTAATAATTATAAAATTAGAAAAATCTTAATTTTTTTTAATCAAGTTTTTTGCCCATTGGCAGGTCCTTGGACGTGTCTTCCAAGTTTTGTTCTCCATCTCCTTCTATCCTTGGTTTCCTCTTCCAGTAATCAGCATTTTCAATTAGACCACATTCTGGAGAAAGGAACCAATCCAAAAGATTTTTAAGCTGAGAAAAAAAACATTTCAAGTTAAACTAAAAGTCACCTGGATCCTTTTAATGTTTTTTTGTTTGCTTCATAGATGGCGTACAAATCTAAGAGGAGGGTTGATTAGTTTGCACAACATAGATATATAGTTCAGTAGCAATAATATAGCATCTTCTCCGTTTTTTTTTTAAATTTGTGGGTTAGTTCCCCTTCTGCAGAATGTGGTACAATTCTCATTTAAATCGTTTAGCAGCTGGAGTTTTCTTCTTCCAAGACCTGGAATTCCTTGTAACTTTCCTTCAATGATGTCATGCAGCAAGCAATTTATCTTCAAGATGAGACTTATCCACTTTGTTTTCCTACGAAGAACTGTGTTTAGGATTGTTCTCTTTTTATTTACTATTCTCAGGATATTTAAAAAAAAAAGTAATACTGAATCTTAAATCCAATATATTTAAATTAGTCATACAACATCTTAATTAAAGAGCTATTCGTGTTAGTTAGAAAAAATTTAAATGTAGCCTAATTAACAGGATACATGATGGAAGTCCATCCTTAGAAGCTCACTAACTCAGTTACCCTTTATAATGAACAGGCTTTGTTAGTATCTTGAATAAAAGTGAACAAAACCAGTTCGCCGCTGACTTTTCAACTCGTCCTTTGTCCTATTGACACCGCTCACCCGTTGTCGCTCAGGAGTAATAGAAACGCGACTCGCTTCTCGGGTTGCAGACTTCTTCTCTAAACCAAGTCTTTTTTAGGAACCGCTACAAATGATCTTTCCTACATCTCCTTTCGCCTTTCTTCTTTTTTTTTTTTTTTCATTTCCCTTCTTGAGAAGTGAAAAATTTCTCTCTCGCTGCTTTCTTCTCCCTTGCACCTTGTCCCAGCAAATTGTACTTTATGTGGAAGTGAAGGGCAAAGCAGAGGTTGAGGGTTGGGGAAAGAAAAAAAAGACAAATGTCCGCCGTAGCAAAGTAGCGGCCAGGGTATCTTTAGTACTTATGTAGTCATCTTGGGGAGTCTTCAAGTGCATTCATTAAAAATAAATCAAGCGACTAGGCGGTCTGATAAAAAAAATACAAAGTGACTCTGTATACCATTCTTCGTGTGCAGTTGGCACAAACCTGAATCAGTACCATGCAGTTTCAATGGCGAAATATGGGGCAGGAAACGCCCGCCCACCCTACACATAAATATGTAGCAATACTCATAACTTCACTTGGATGCATCGCTCGAGAAAATCTAGCAAGTAACTATAATTTAATTTTATCAAAATATTTGCTCTGCGGGTATATTAATAATCATATGTCTGTTTTTGACACGATAAATATATGTTCTCTCTCTATTGTTCTGTTATGCCTTCTTGGCTAGTATTCGGTTTAAATGTTTATGATGTTTGGTAATATAGTGACGATTAGTAAACATAATAAACATAGTCTCGCGATTTGACTTTGCGAATGATGAAACTACGAAAACCCCCTTAAAGTGTTCGGCCCGGTGGTTTGAAACTAAAACCTCTTACCTCTGTCATTTCGCTCAGATTGGTTTTAATGTATGCATTAAGTTATGACACAACCATAAATCTGTTGTAGTTTTCTTGTTATTTTGAGCAACAAAACAAAATAAAATTAGTATTAATATTTTTATGAAGGTATGTTCTGATATTGTGCATTGAAGTCACACTTATTTAATTTCTATTTCGTAGGTTATCTATTACTTTTATAAAGAACTATGCTAGGTTTTCGTGTATCTTCTACCGTAATGGAGATAGCCTAGAAAAATAGAAAATAGAAATGAAAATTTTTTCAGAAAAAATCATTTAGCCATTTTATGAGTCATGATATAGAAGTTTTAATATTTACATTTTTGTCAAGATAGTTTGAGTTTTTTTTTAATACGAATTAAAAAAGATAAGTTTTCGTAAAAAGTCCTCTGATTATTTCAATTTATAGAAACCAAGTTCTAGGAGCACCTGTAGAAGACCAACAAAGATCATGATTCAAAAGAAGGAGTAAATACAATGAACCGTTTAGCCTCAACCATTTACCCTCACAGACAGACATTCAGACATTAAAAAAAAAAATAATAATAATAATAAAAGCAACACTTTAACTTCTACGGTTTTAGGCATCATGAAAATTGTTTTCCCGGTGTTATCTCGTTTTTTTATTTTATATTGCAATACTTTTTCTGTAATATGTACATACGTACTTTAATGTTAAGTCATCCTAAGCCTGGTTAGAATAATAGTACAATAGGAATATCACCAGTAAGCTGATATAGCCTATTTCAATTAAAAAACACCACTAAGATATGTATATTTTAATAACTCCTTGTTCATTAATTACAGTTATTATTGCCTCTAATCTTCTTAAAACAATACATTCCTCTACCACCTGTGTAGTTTCATAAAAGCGATCATCATCTTACGAATCAGCATAGCTGTATTCACGCAAGAGATTTTCAATAACGTAGAAACATTATGGCGGCAAGAAGTTTTCATAGGACACTCCAGCTGTTACCATGCACGTCCTTGCTCTTTACGAGTTTAATATACTATGCAGCGGCGTGTTTCTTATATTATGTGGGTTTCAATGTCAAAAGTTGTCGCGTCTTCATTATGAAGTTTGTGCTTTATGTGTCCCTTAAGGGCGCTGCTATCTTGCTAGGGAAATCGATCTAAGCGGTTCTAAATTTATAGCAAAGGGGAGTGTATGTTCACACATCAAGCAAAGTTAGATGAAAAGCTAATGAGTCTGGCGTGATGATGATAATGATGATAACATTATTATTATCATTGTTGTTGTTATTATTATTATTATTATTATCATCATCATCATCATCATCATCATCATTATTGTCTTCATCAACACCGAAATCTTGGACGGTGAATAAATTTTAATTAAATAAGAGTAAAATAAATTATATTATGTAAGAAGGAACCTGTCTCTACTTCTGATACCGCAATACCGGCATTTTTTTTATTATTGTTGACAAACCTGTTCTAGAAAGATGGAAATGGAAACAATAACAAAATATGTCACCCAGTGTAAACAATGTGTTGCATAAAGCCACTTCATTTCAGTTCATAATTTAATCGGGATAGGCCTGTAGAGGTTCTCGTTTAACATTGTTGAGATTTTCGACAGTACAGTAGAGTCACACTATTCCGAAAATCCGCCTATACCAATTTTGGTAACTTAAAAACAGTAGAAATTAAACAGACGTTCGTGAAAAAACGTACATTTATTGTTATACAAGAAAGTTAAATAGAGATATACATAGAGCCTAAGCTTGATGAAAACGCCTGAAACCAAATCGGAATGAAAGGTGGTTACTTACAGCACATGTCGGCTCCATTTATACAATTCCTTGCACTTAATTTACGCCTTAACAAGTCAATACGTTGATATTATTAATGAAATCCGCCTATTCCGAATTCCTGCTAAACCGAACGGTGTTCGGTCCCAATTAGTTCGGAATAGCGGGACCCTACTGTAGTTTTATTCGGATTCTGCAGCCTTTGTAGTTTCGCCTGCTTTCTTGCATTTACTAATTTCATGCACTCATCATCTAACCACAGTTTATTTGGTTCAGTTCAAGCGGACCTAATGTTTTCTTTTGCGGATGCTTTAATATTGTCTAATGCTTTCCCGGTTTTATCGATATTTACATCATCCCTAGCTTGTGGTTCTGAAATATTTTCTAGAGCTGCAAATCTATTTGAAATCTCGGCTTGGTAAGTGTTTTAAATTTGGTTTTCATCTATCTTTTTTAAATTGAATCTCTCTGTATGGAATTTTTTCCTAGTTCCTTTGTTTAATGAAAGTTTCTTCAGAACAACCGGAACTACCAGATAATGATCCAAATTGCATTCAGCACCCCTACTAGACTGCCTCCTTGCATCTATGACAATTGGACCACATTCTGCAGAAAGGAGCCAATCCACATTATTTTTAAGCTGAGAAAAATGCATTTGAAGTTAAAGAAAAAGTCACCTGAATCTTTTCAGTGGTTTTTTTGCTCCATATATAGCATACAAAAGGATGAAGAGGGTTACATATACACAACGTAGATATACATATAGTTCAGTAGCAAAAAATTATCATATACAGTACTTCGGTTTTTTAAATTTGAGACTTTGTTTCTTTCTCCAGAATGTGGTCCAATTTTATTATCTTACAGTAAACTTTAAGTCACTGGTCTTTAACCCGCGGCCAGGGGCTTAATTTTTGACGGCCCGCAAACAAATAATAATTTTAACTACAAAGCCAATATTAAAAGTTTAGTGACAAAGAAACCATGTCAGGGTTTCACATTAAATTAAAGAACGTTACTGTGCTTTGTGTTATTCATTAACATTGCAAAATGGAAGGGAACACATAAAACATGTTAATGTTAAATAATTCATAAGGCATTGTACGGGTAATATAATTGATACATTTGTAAGTATCATGTTGGTAATAATCAATAAATCAATGCGGCCCGCTAGTTTCTCACCAAAAACAAAATGGCCCGTTAGTTAAGAAAGATTGAAGTCCATTCCTTCAAGTGATGCATTAAACTGTAATGAGTTTCTTGATCTCTTTCATAATAAACAGAATCTTGTAGAAAATGTACAATTTCTGGCATATGAGAGATGTGGATTTGGTTTAGAACACAATGGAATGTCGTTAGAATAAATGGATTCAATCTAAAGTTCTATTTACCATTCATAAGTCTGTAATGAAGTGAATTCTATTTCTCCTCACTATCAGGAGTCCTCGTCAGTGAATCTGTATTTCTGCGAAAGTAATTCGAGATGGAAATGAATGTGATGAAACTTATTCTAGCATTTGTGGTACTCTACGATATTTCCGTTTCACTATTAAAAAGGGATTTTTTTAATTGGTGGTACCGTATGCTATCATTTCTAGTCTCATTAAAAACTGCATTCCTTAACGATGGAAAACTGAATGTTTTAATTAATGCATCCAATGGAAAATAGAAAATTAGCTTATCTGTTTAATTTTTGTTAGGCAAGAAAATAGTTACATAATAAACGCAAGGCTGCATACGGATCATCCGTGTGCCCATTTTTTATGTCGCTGATTATATTATCAGAGAAGAAAAAATAACAATATCAATCCGTTAGAATTGCTTAATAACCTTGCTTAATAACTTGAACTATGGCATTCTATTGTGGGGAAACAGTGTTTCAGCGAGTAACGTTTTCACTGTTCAAAAAAGAGCAGTCCGTATAATTAAGGGATGTGGCCCTAGAGAACATTGTAAGCCTATATTTAAGGAATTTGGAATATTAACTGTCACCTCTCTTTATGTATTTTCAACTGTGCTATTTATGTATCAACATATACAAGATTTTGTTCCTGGCCACGCCATACATTCCCATGAGACTCGTAACAAATATAACCTAACTGTACCAAGAAGTAAACTAACAAAGACTCTAAACAGCCATACTGTCATGGGCGTTAAACTTTTTAATAAAATTCCTTTTAATGTTAGGAATACTAGAAGCATTGGTGCCTTTAAGGAAAGGTTAAAAGACCTGCTCCTAAGCAAAAACTTTTATACTGTACAGGAGTATCTTGATTGTAACTTTTAATTTGTTTGTAATTTACATATATGACTATGCCTATTTTAATAATGTATTAATCAATGGCTATAATATTAATAAATAAATTAAGTAAATAAATATATGCACCGTAGAGGCCTAAGTGGTATTGTTTCTATTTTTGCTGTAATTATTATTGCTTTAAATATAATTATTTTCTTTCAGTACAATAGAGGCATAATAAACACTAGGCTGAATACGGATCAACCGTTTGCCCCAACTTTTTTTATGTCGCTGGTTTCAGGACTGGGTAGGTTAAGTCTTAGGTTAAGATAATGCACATTGTGCGCGATTCCTTAATTATTTTATTATACTAACAATAAGAATCCGTTAGAATTTCTTAATAACATATATATATGCACCGTGTAACTAGTATTGCTTTAATTATTACCATTATTATTATTATTATTATTATTATTATTAAATAAACATTTTCATTTATTTTTATTAATGCCCTGACATTTGACAAAGAGTCTCTCAAAGCAAGCGTCTCAAACATTTTCTCCAATCTTCGATTGTAACACTGTCCAGAAACAACAACATCACATGACTTGCCAATAAATGACATTCGTACAGAGCGAGGTACAACGGGGGAAGTTCAGGTACACGGAACATACAAAGTTAGAAAAACAGAGGAATGGGAAACCCGTCTATACAACTAGATAGCCGCCTATTCTTTTTGCCTCTACTTTAATACGCTTGTTTACACCTTTTACGAATTATATATAGCCATTTCTCCTCAGATGTCTTTTTATCGGGTAGTTCCTTCATCGTCTCAGTTCTTGAGGGAATTAAGGAATTACATAAGATTCGGGCAATAAAACAGGTATCCTTAGAAACAGAATTGTCTTATTTGTGAGTTGTTCAGAATTTAAATAAAATGATTAGGGGGCGGATTTCTATGACCTAAAAAATAGGATATATGCATGCATTTATGACCTAAAAAAACATTAAAATATGATCAATAAAATTTAAAATATGATTTTACCAGTTACACATTATAATGTTAATTATTTAAATGTTATGTTAATTATTTAAATAATTATGTAATGTTAATGTTAATTATTTTAAATAGCTGTAAACTCTCAAAAAGTATCAGTATACCGCAAAATTTACAAAATATGATATGAAATTTCAAAATTTCTTTAATATGCACACAAATATGCCGAAAATATTACCTGAATATGCACATTCATACTAAATATGCTACAATAGTTGAAATGTTCCTAATTATGCAGTTATATGCACAATAAAAGCCGTTCCATTTTCACCAGGATGCTTGGAATCGGGTTTAAATTAGTCGGAAACCTGAAATAATGCAAAGGGGAAAAATATGACATGTCATAGAAATCCGCCCTCTAAAAATGATCTATGCTAGATGATAGGTTTCTAGAGTCCAGCATTATTAATGGAGGGCAGAAATGCTAGATGTTAAAAGTAAAAATACATGTAATTATTCTGAACTATAATTTCTAATAAGTTAGCCTGTTATATATCGGTCTGCGCATATTTTAGTAACCTGATATGTAAATTTTTATTCTGTAATTTAAACATATTTGAGATTATATCAACATTTTCTTCTTATGATAGTAGCGATTCCTCGAAAAAATAAAATAAATTCTTTGAGCTTATGCTAATAACTAACACTAAGTTTATTTTTCTTGTGATGGATTCTTGTTAGCCGAATTTATTGATGTAGTGATGTTTTCTTGCAGCGCAATATACGCCAATCCGTCACTTGTCGCTTCGGAGCCTCCTGCCAGACACACAACACTACATGACATATGAGGGGTCCACCACACATCCTGGTTGCTGGGAGACCACTGTGTGGATCATCCTCAACAAACCTATCTATATAACCAAACAAGAGGTGCGTATCCATTTCTTCTGCCTCCTTTCTAGAACCAATATTGCAATGCTGCGTCTAAAACTTTTCTAGTTGAATGGATACAGATAAAAGGGATGAAATAACAAGTTTAATGTTCATGTTTATTTCATTCAAATTACTGGGGGCACATGGATTTCAGAACTAAAATATGTGAAGTTAAATTTCTCCCTTAGCACTCCACAATTCGATATTAGTCAGTTTCAGATTTGGTAAAAGTATAATAGATATGGGTAATTACCATAACAAATGAGTGGCTTTGTGCTGTTTACTTCATAATGTAGCCAATTGGTGACAATTCCAGCGTAAGAATATATGGAATTCAACCAATCACAAGTGTTTATCGTCATAATTTTATTGCTTTATTTTTATCATTTTCATTTTATCGCACCTATGTGCACTTTTTTAATTTATAAGGAATAACTATTAAAACATCTTCTTACCTATAGCTTATTTTATAAAAAACAAGTTATTATTGACCTTTAAAACTAGCGATTGGATATATAAGCTACAACTGAGCAAAAAGAAACATAAAAATTATGTACAGTTTTATGTGTGGTGAAGGTTTGTAAACCTGTAGGCCTAGTAAGAAGGCCTACAATAATAATAACACAGGATTGCGTAATAGAAAATAATTTAAATCAAAATATAAATCGGTTGATAAGGATCCGTGTAGAACTGGGAACAAACTTGAAAAGGAAGGAGAGGAATATAAAGAATGTTACTTAGAATAAAAGAATGTAAGTAAGTAGAATGTTAAGTATTCCACCATTTTGGTCGCTAAATATTAACAATTAATATAATTCGAGGTTTGAATTTTCTATTCTAAATTCAGGAAGATTTTATAAATTCTTCAAATAGTCATGTCTGGAATTGATTACAATATTTGAATTGTTCAATTGCATATGTCTTAAATACATCGTACAAGAGATTTAAAAGCACTCTCTAACATCAAACTAGTGAACATAAGCACTTTTGTTTTCAAATTTGAGACTCGATGTTCATCAAACTAGCATAAAAGTCAAAACTATCGACTTTACGAACTCTTAGTCAGATCAAAACGATAGAGTGGTACAACCGTGTAAACTTTAATTTGATATCCTTTAAATAACAGACCTGAGTGACCCAATAATGCTCCTTTATTCAGATCAACAAAATATCTCAATTTTTAAACATTAACAGTGAAATAATACCACCACACACTTTTCCCTTTAAACCATTAGACCAACACATCCGTCTTATTCCTATCTTAGCGTATTATCAAAACATATGTGACCAAACGCTTTATCAATCCCTTATAGATAATAGTTCCTGAAAGTTGGACATTATCAAGTTCACTTATATTTTATTTAGTGATTATTATTACCAAATACCATTACGAACAACGAATGCGTAAGGACATTTTTCATACTCTCGGTATCTAAAGGCCTACCTCTACATATAGCCTGAGCATCACGAAGAAACTATTTTATAAAGCAGCTTTATTTCTAAAAAATATCTATTTTTAATATTGGTATTGTTATTATTATAATTATTATTGTAAATTTAAGTTATGCTTTTTGTATTAATATCTTGGACAAAATTGACAATGGAATATTCAAAATTTTCGCGAATCAAGTCTATCATTGTCTAGTAAAGCATCCAATGAACATACAATACGTGAATTCCATTAAAAGAGATTATTCTATTTTGCAAGAAGCCAAGTGCAACGCAGTTAGTTGTGAATAAACTACACCAAGCGTGAACATTTTTAATGCGATTGTTTCATGTAGCGAATATGTAGGATTTCACAGCACGTCAGATGTGTTTATGTTCCTGTTCCAGCTGTATGCACTTCGGAAATTGATGCAGGGCTCAGAACAGACACCAAAAGCACCTCTGGGAAACAACGCAAGACCCTTGCAGCCCCTTTATCATCGCACCGTCCGGACCAACATAGACTTCAAAAAAGAAGAGGTGAGCATTTTTACTTACGTTTTCTCTTTCTCTGTTCTATAGCTGTAGGTCTGTATGAGCAAGAAATATTGAAAAGAAATCGTCGGATACATTATTTAAAAAAAAAAGGAACTTACAAGACGAATATTTTTAGAGGATATGTGGTGAAAATTGATTATACATTATTAGTAGGTGAGAATATTATAGGAGAAAAATTCCTCCGACACTGGGACTTGAACCCAGACAATAATCTGTGGATCATGAATGCTTATACATTATTAGTAGGTGCCTGGCTAATTATTTATAATACGTCCGATTGTCTAAAATCTTGGTGCCTCAATCTCTTGAACTCTTGGGGCCTCCACGGCTTGTTTAAGGAATACTTTACTTTTTTGTGGTATCATCTGGCCGCCCCATCATCCCATCCTCGCCTTGTTCAGAGTAAATGTGGATGTGAATGGACGGTCTCGTACTATGTGTTCGTGTTGTCTCGGAGGTGGCCCCAGCATTGGGTTGATCACTCATCCAGACAGGCCCTCCATGTTCTTGTTTGGTAAAAAAAAGTATGTATGTGATCCATAAATAATTCTCCCGACAAGTCACGGCCCTGACAGGCACGGGCGGCGTGGGTCGCTTAAATATTCCTAAAAGCGAGAAGTAAAACTAAGGTAAAAAAGAAATAAAGATGTATTCCATTGTAATTGTCATACTTTCAATAGAGTGAAAAGCTGATAACCTTTCTACATCCTTCAACATTTTTAAAGATATATAAAATCGCTCTTTGACATTTAATAAAAGTCTTTGATTTAATAAAGCTGGGAATGGGCACTCAAAGTTAAGGAAAAAGGTAGTTACATGTCCTTTAAATTTCGGGCATTGATCATTAACTGTTTAATCTTCATTAGATAACCAAATGTTGTGTAACTTATAACTCTTATTAAACCAAACACTGTTTAAACAAATCAAGTGATTCATTCTTGAGTCCCACTTAACCCTTTCATAGCTGAAAGGATATTGATATATTGATATAAGCAATCATTGAGTGAAATCGTCAGTGGGCTCTAAAATCAACGAGGAAAATGTCAGTAAAATAGCAGGTTTTTGTGAATGACAATCGTGTGAGGGCAAAATACCTTACATTTTGTATAAAAGATTAATTGGATTAATACATTAGCCTATTCTGATTCACTATTTTTATACTTTTTTAGGGACGCATTTGTAAGTTAGCAGTAGTGAGAATGTCAACGAAGTAATTTATATATGTTTTTCATGAATTTTTAAATTTTGACTTATTTGAGAGTAAATCTTAGTATTCGTAACCTTCTGTATTATTGGTTTCAAGCTAGCAATCCGTGTCACATTTAAAGAAATTAAGTTATTTTTAGGTACTGGGAGTAATATGATATAATATTCATAGTCTCAATGCGTGTAAATGTCAATGTGTCCCACGGGAGCCAGGATATGTGAGTGGGTTCCACAAGCAGTTTAAATGCGATCCAAGTCCATAAAAATATATATGCACAGCGTTCCACCTACACTGTTTATTGCAATTTATTTCCAACACCAACCACAGTAGCGATGTACCCGCCATTACTTTTTCATTGAATAGACAGACCTGCTATCAAAATAAAGTGGCATTTCATATTACATTTTTAAAAGCCAGTGTTCTCTGTACGAAAGATGAACTCTAAACGTGCTAATTAAGTTATGCTGCGAATCAGCTTTATAACCTTTCCCAATTTCTTAATTTTTTACTATTATTATTAAGTTTACTATTATTATTAAATTGACACTAGTGGTAACTAGTGTCTGAAGTCATGGGAGAACGTGGGAGAAAACTATCTGAATATTATGCACGAGTTTGGGTTTATAAAATATTTAAACGCAGTTACGCGCCCTTCGTCTGTAACGGATTCTTGTCTTGACCATATCTTTTTTAAATCTACCAGTAATTTGAACTTTAATCCTGGTGTTTACACTTGTGCTATTACTGACCACTATATGGTATTTGCTAGTCTGACTATGCCTTTTACAAACTTAAAGAGAAACCCATTTGAACCCCGTCACAACTATAAGCAAATTGTCAATTACAACAATCTAGTATCCCATTTAAAAACAATGAACTGGGATTCTATACTCAATTGTGAAGATGCTGAATATTGTTTCCATTACTTTTACAATACTTTATTACATCTTATTTCTAAATTTAGTACTAATGTCTCACTCAATATAGCCCGTAAATATAAAAAAATTAAACCTTGGATTACCACCAGCATTGTTAAATCTATACGAACAAGAGATAATTTAGCAAATTTAGTTAAAAAGGATCCACTAAATCTTGAATTATTACCCTATTATAGAAGGTATAGAAATACCTTAACCAGTGTAATTCGAAAGATGAAAATCCAACACTTTACTAAAAAAATTATTGACAATAAAAACAACCCTAAAAAATTTTGGGATACCTTAAATGAGGCTACAGACTCGCATTATATGAGTAAAAATAAAAGTATGCCTAAGGAAATCACAAGTCGTAATGGGTTAAAAGTCTCTAACAATGAAAATATAGCTAATGAATTTAATGCACATTTTATAAATATTGGCAACGAAATTGCTTCAAAAATAAATTATAAAGTGTTTGATTCTCATCACTATAAGTTTTCTAATGATTGCCTGAGTTCCTTTTTTCTGTTTCCTGTGAATGAATATGAAATTATAAAAATTGTAAAACATTTTAAAAATAACGTATCTCCTGGTTTAGATTGTATTACTAACATCACTCTAAAGATGATTATAGAACATATTTCGAAGCCTCTTGCACACGTAATAAATCTATGCTTGTCTCAAGGTATATTTCCCACCGCATTGAAACACGCAATTGTGATTCCAGTATACAAATCGGGTGATAAATGCAATCTCAGTAATTACAGACCTATATCTCTTTTACCTTGCCTAGCAAAATTATTTGAAAAATGTATAAAGTCCCGTTTAATGTCCTTTCTTGATAAACACAATATATTAAGTAATAATCAGTTTGGTTTCAGGAACAACCTCAGCACAGATGATGCTATTATTAGTGTTACATCTAAATTAATTCAAGAATTGGATGCCGGTAATAAATGTTTAGGTATATTTTTAGATTTGCAAAAAGCTTTTGATACTGTCAACCATGATATACTTATAGAAAAACTGGATAAAATTGGTATTAAAGGCGTTGGACTAAATTTTTTTAAATCCTATTTGAGTAACAGGACGCAGTCAACAAAAATCCATGATTACTGTAGCGAAATTCTGAATATTGATATTGGTGTGCCGCAAGGTACTGTATTAGGTCCTATATTGTTTTTGATATATATTAATGACTTATTAAATATTGATTTGAGCAGGTATTCGGGTAATATATATTCTTATGCTGATGACACTGTAGTTATATTTAGCGGTAACGACTGGGACGTAACTTACCAAAACTCCAATAGAGGTATCAACATCGTTAAGGAATGGTTAGATGCAAATTTGCTTTCACTGAATACTTCTAAAACTACGATTCTTCCTTTTTCTTTAACTACCCAAGGTCTTGACTTAGTAAAATTAAATAATACGATAACAAGAAACATTACCATTCATAATAACTGTAATCGTGATAACTGCAATTGTCTCTCCTTAAATTATTCAACTGAAACCAAATATTTAGGCATTATAATTGATGAACATCTAAGATGGAATAAGCACATTACTTATGTTTGCAATAGGCTTCGTAAAATAATATATAAATTCTCGATCCTCCGTTTTTATTTACAACCTCATATCTTGCGTTTAATTTACATAGCTCTAGTTGAATCTGTATTACAATATGGCATATTGGGTTGGGGAGGAATGACTAAATCCAACCGCTTGCCTTTAGAAATTCTACAGAAAAGGATTATTAAAATATGTCTGAGTAAACCTGCTGATTACCCCACAAAACTAATATTTTCTGAATTTAATGTCTTAAATATTGAACATATATACAAACTCAAATTACTGACTTACTTCCATAAGAATAGAAATATTTTCAAAAATAACAATCCTCATCATTACCTTACCAGACTGAATCAAAATTCTATTCTATATGAACCCAAATGTTCTACCTCTGCTGGATTAAATCACAGTATAAATTTCGGCCCAAGATTATACAACTCACTAATAAGAGCTCATCCTGAACTATATTATCTAAATTTACACAGATTCAAGAAAGAAACTTATAAAATTTATTCAACCTAATGCATGACTCATTTTACAATATCCAAAGTTTTTGCTTTTCATTTTGGCTACTCGTGCTTGTCATTCCTCTCTTACACATAATTTTTAATTATATGTTTTACTTTTGATTTATGTTATTTACTATTTGCCTTGTTTTGTGAGTGTATTTGTGTATGCCATGTGTGTGAGTGTGTGTTTTGTAACGTCGCTTTGCCCTGAATTTTTTGTTTTATAATTTCCAGTGTTCACTGTTTTTTGTTTTTGTGCTGAGCTGAGCCCGAGCACGAGCTTTTGCTCATTCGGGCATCGGTTATGAATATTTGTTTTGTACTAATAAGGTAAATAAATAAATAAATAAATAAATTTCTGTACTATAGCGAGCGCGGAAATGTTTTAGGCAGTGGAATGGGTAGATACGGTCCGCTCTAGAACCGGCCCTAAGTAAGCAAGAATCTAGCCTATGTCTCGCTTTTACGTAGATAAGAGTAATACGCTAGAGTGAGATAGAAATAATTGTTTACTTCAGGGCCGATTCTAGAGCGGACAGTATCTACCCAATACTCTGTCTAAACCAGGGGAAGACAGAAGGTTGCTCTGTGACGTCACTGCTTTCTGCTCTCACTGCTCGCGTTGTACCTCTGCGAGGAGTATGTGAAATGTAGGCATCAGTGAACAGGGGGGAAGAGAGGGGTATTAGTATTGCGGGCAGGGGGAATTTAGGGGGTTAGAACTTACGTAATACGTGTTTCCGAGTTAATGAAACATCAATCGATTTTCTTGATAGTTTATCGGTTAATTACAGCACAGTAGTTTAACATATTATAAATGATTCTATTTTTCTATTCTGTGAGAACAATTGCCTTTCCACAAAATCTATGTTCTTTGACAAAAATAGACAATACTATCATTTGAATTAACATAATTCACTACTATAAAAATAATTAAAAAAATGAACTGAATTAATTACCATACAAGCTCGTCTGCACCTTAGATGATACAAGATTACAGTAACAATTTTCTGACTTTCCTGTCTCTTTTTTCTTTAACAAGTTTATCAATGTTGGGACGTAATGTTTGAGCAATATTTAATCGAAGACTACATTTAGGTTGTGATTTGACTATGTACTTCTTGATTTGAGCTTTGCACATTTCATTAGTGAAAAAAATTGTTCGGCCACATATGTCGATCCAAAATTACATAATATTCGTGCGGCAAGTTTCGGGAATCTGGTTTCAGAGAAATTTCTGTAAAAGTTACCCAAGACCACTTTACGTTCGTATTTGTCCTTTAACAGATCGTCGCATTGTAAGTTTAGCAGTTCCAACTGATACGGGCAAGGAACGTCTTTGACATTAACTAAATATGGGGTAGCAAAAAGTTTAAATATTGGAGAAAGGTTTTCCACATCCTGAAACCTCGATTCGAACTGAAGAAGAATGTTTTGCAGAACTAACACATGTTCTGCAGAGAGAACACTATCAGGATCGCATCTTGCATTAACTTTGAAAAATGCTCCGTATTTCCAACCAGAAGTTGTTCTACCCACAGAGCTAAAGTGAATAGGTCCTCTAGTACCCCTACTACCGTGCGCTCTTGCTGACGTCACACACATGGGATCCGCATGCTGTTGCTCCACAAACGTCATCACAAGACGTAGTTGACTTCCCCTGGTCTAAACCATTAGCGCGGGGACTATAGATAGGCCTATTGTCCGCTCTAGAACCGGCCCTCAAGTCAACACGTAATGTTTCGTGTTGATGAATTTCATTTTCTGCCTACGGGGATATAATTACGTTCTATAATTTATGTATAAATGATGCTACCTAGTCTCTCCATATTATGATTTTGTAAGCTTTATTTCCCAATTACATCAGGTTAATAGCCTCGTATGTATCTAACAATTACATTTCTCAGTGAACAGACATTAAAAAATTTAAAAACTTCTAAAAATATGGAAGTTACAAATTGTTAACACATAATTTAATAATAGATAACTAGTAGATTTTATATTATTAGTCTATAGGACCCGAAGATTTGCTGAATAGACGAAAAACGTGGTCCAGTCCTATTGTAAGATTTTACATTTTTAAATGTAACCACATCTCTTCGATGTATGTTTTTAATATATTGAAAACTGATAATTTTTAGAGGCTGTCAAGCTGATGTATTAGAAAGTAAGTTTTATAAAATCAAAATATCGAGGGATTATGTGGAATATTTTATACACAAACTTATAACATGACGTAATGTGCCACTCTAGCACATTAATCTTATCTACTAAAGAGTGAGACAGACATAGTTGTTTACTTTGGGGCCGGTTGTAGAGTGGACAATACCTATCCTTTCCACTGATTAAAACATTTCAACTGTAGCAAAACGGAAACAACACAAACAGTATAGGACCTCACAGCTGGCAGAGGAGACGGTCCGAAAGATGGGTAACCATTGAACTAATGTAAGGTTAGGTCTTTTCACTGCTACAATTTGTATTAAAGTAGTTCACAAGTATTCATACGCTCTTTAGAGCTCGGTTATTTTAACAGTTTTTCAAGAATGTATTAAGCAAGAGGACTTAGCCTAATAAGGATTCGGATAGGTTAAATTTATTTTTGTAATATATTTACGTTTATCTGTTTAATAACGAACTGTGGATTCATACTTCCTTATTGCTCCGTTTTCTATCTGAAAATAATAAATTCTCTATTGCAATTCTGAAACCACCTTAAATTGAACCAATGCCAATTCACTGCTGTTTATGTTCATTAAAGACTGGTCGCTATACAAAAGTAAACCCTGAAGTTTGAAAAAATTAGATATAGCCTAAAAATTATAATTACAGTCACAAATAAATAAGTAAACGCCACATTAGTTGTGAAGCCAAATGCGACTTCAAACCGCTATGTTGACGGGTATTATATGGATTTTCTATAAAGTATTAACAGCAACTGTTTAAACAGTGGAGACCGTAGCATGCATGCACCTGTCACAAAAATAAATACTTCAATGGCAAACCAGTTATTCACTTTAAAATAAAACTGTAAATATATGACAGTTCATAGAGTCAATACTCATAAAATTATTACATATAACAATTGTCTCCCACTTCCATTTGAATTGACATATTGCTGCCTGGAGCTTATCAGGAGAGTTGTTTAATGCGAGAACAACAAATGAAAATGAATGTTCAATACTTCGATCTAAAATAATCATCAGAAACGTTTACAAAACGGTTCTGATAAATCCATTTGCGAATTTCCGTAAAACTGAAAATTCAATCAAGTATTTTTTTGTGTATCCGCTTAAAAAGAAACAATTGTATTGAGGAAATGAGAGTGGTATTATAGTTCGGCATGGCCTTCCAGTATTACGTATACACGTGTGGTCAGTTGGTGTAACAAAACTGTAATGAAGTTTCCTCTTCATACACACATATCCCCCACCTCCTATCTCCCATACGTTGAAAATGGATGCTAGAATGAGTTGAACAGTGATGGTGGTTTTTTTCAGAATGGGAGGAGAGAAAGGGGAGAGAGAAATATGCACGAGGTGATAAAACTCCTGTTCTGGCGACCGCACCAGGACACCATTAATCTCTCGTACAATTTTCACAAAATACTGCAAGTATAGCGGAAATTAGAATACATTTGTGTGTTTTTCAGAGGATTTTCTAAAGACGAGAACAGCGAACAGAAACATAGCTTAACAATCCTCCTTGCAAAAATTGTGAACATTATATCCAGCTTAACGCCCCCCTCCCCCCAGACCTTCTAATCTACATGTAATACTTTACAGCCAAGAATATTAATGGACGAGCGGAAATGAAAAACTATAATATAGGCAATAATAAAATTAATAATGATTGTAATCATCTCACCATAGTCTTCATAATAATCATTACCGAGATGTCTGCTTTTGAAAGAATTGTTTCAGCATCTGTTAAATAATAATTAATTTAATAAATTATTTGAGGAAATTTCTCATTTAATAAAATAATAAATTATTTATTATAATTATCGTTATTTTAATTGTTGTTGTTATTATTGTTATTATTTTTATAGTTGTTAACATTGTTATAATTATTTTATCATTGTTGTTATTATCGTTGTCCTCATCGTTGTCATCGTTATTCTTATTATTACCATCGTTATCATCATCGTTATCTCCAGCGTTATAAATGTTATCATTATCATCATCATTATTATTATCATTATCGTTATTATTATCATTAACATTATCATCATTAACATTATCATTATTATTATTATTATTATTATTATTATTAGTAGTACTATTATTATTATTATTATTATTATTATTATTATTATTATTATTATTATTATTAAGTGCCAGAATGGTAGACCTACTTTCAGAGATTGTATGATGGACGGGAAAATGTCTGTCTGTCCGTGTGTCTGGACGCGCGATAACTCTAATACGCTTTAAGCATAATCTGGATAACATCGTGAAACCAAGTTACTGTAATTGGTGAAACTCAATACGAACGATACGTCAGTTTACAGTCTCAAAACCGAAGTAAAGGTTGGTGAACATAGCCCTAAAAGAAGTAGTTATAATAATAATAATAATAATAATAATAATAATAATAATAATAATCTTTATTTATTTTCCGTCGCACTGTCTGATGGGATCATGCTACAAACTATACCCCAACAGCGAATTATTACGAGAGAGAATCAAATGAAAACTACAATTCATTTTTACTTCCTCTGCCCGTACCATAGGTACTATAGGTAGAGAAAGTATTGTTTTCGACCCTAAAATTCGAAGTTGAGTTTTTAGCATATATACACGTTTCAAGGCCCCCTGAATCCAAAAATACTATTTTTGGAAACATGTCTGTGTGTGTGTCTGTGTGTCTGTCTGTGTGGAAGTTTGTGAACAGGCTAGCTCCGAAACGGAGAATCGTATGAAAACAAAATTTCGTATTTGGGTCAGATACCTTCTGAAGATGTGATTCGAAGATTGGCGACAAATTTATCATATTTTTAAGGGGACTTTACATGAAGAAATTTTCGTTTTTCGCGATTTTCTCGAAAACGGCTCTAACGATTTTCTTTAAAATTCGCACATGTGTTCCTTTTACTGACAGCTAAAACTTTTATTTGAAACTTTTTTTCGAAAAAATTCTCTGAGGGTAGTTACAAGCCACCCACTGTTCACCCACTGTTTGTAGAAATTTTGTCTTGCATGATGAACAACTGAATACGAGCTCTTTCACGGCCTCTTATTAAGTGCCAGTATGGTACTTTATGAGACTGTGTGGTGGACGAAAAAATGTCTGTCCGTCTGTCTGTCCGTCTGTCTGTCCGTCTGTCTGTCTGTCCGTCTGTCTGTCCGTGTGTCTGTACGCACCATAACTCAAATACGCTTTTTCGGATTTTCATGAAACTTGGAAAACACATTTATAATGTCCATGGGAAGAACCCTATTGATATTGAACCAAATCGGTTCACCGGTACCGGAGTAATGCCCAATTTAGTGCCTATTTTAATAGATTATGGCGCCTTTCTATTAGAAAGGCGCCATCACTCAAATACGCTGTATCGGATTTCCATGAAACTTGGTATACCCATTTATGACGTCCTTGAGAAGTGCCCTATTGAATTTAAACCTAATCTGTTTACCGGTACCGGAGTAAAACCCAATTTAGTGTCTACTTTAAAGGCGCAATAACTCAAATAGGCTTTATCGGATATTTATGAAACTTCGTATACGTATGGGGAGACGTTTATTGATATTGGACCAAATCGGTTGGCCAGTACCGAAATAATGCCCAATTTAGTGTTTTTATGTTAATATATAAGAAGTCGCGATAACTCAAATATGCTTTATTGGATTTTCCTGAAATTTTGTATACCCATTTATAATGTACGTGGAAAGACGTCTACTGATATTGGACCAAATCGGTAGACCGGTACCGGAGTAAAACCCAATTTAGTGTATATTTTAAAGACGCGGTAACTCAAATACGCTTTACCGGATTTTTATGAAACTTGGTATACACATTTATAATGTCCATGGGAAGACGTCTGTTCATAATGGATAAAATCGGTTGACCTGTTTCGGAGTAATGCTCAATTTAGTGCCTATTTTATGGTAATATACGTATTCGAAAGAATTTATTTAAAAAAATGAAAATCAGTTATCTTGACAACATAGCCTATTGTTTTACTGTGATCTTATGAGGCCTTGGAAATTAAAATACAGATAGCTATGACAAAAAACATATTGATTTACATGCGCTTATCCAACTAGACCGTTAAAATGACCCAGGTGGCCGAGATGGTAGACCTTTCTTCTTCCGTAAGCCCTGCTTAATGAATAAATCTGGAGCTTAACTTGGAAATCAATTTAAAAAAAAAAACATATTCTGCATATCATAATTGCAGTCATAACTAATTAAACAAAAACATACTGGCACTTTGTTACATCAGTTTACCTGATTTTATTAAATCTATTAAATCGAATGACAGATTCACATCCTTTCCCTGTGCCACTGTGTTTAGAAAATACTTATCTTTTGTTTCATTGCAATTAATTATATAGGTACGTTTTAAAATATTTAATTATTATTTTATATCACATGGTGACATATTATTACAGTAAATTTAGGAAATTATAATTTTTCCAAAATTAGAAAACAGAAATTAGCTGCATCAGCAGATACCCCAAAACTCGTTTATGTTTTGAGAGAATGAATGTATGTCTCATTTTTAAGGGGAAAATGTTGTAAGTTAAGCTACTGCACTTATTATGGTGAACTGTGATTAATATCTGATGTGAATGACGATACTAAATAAGCTTTTGTGTATATTAGCTATTCATTTGAAAACAAAAATTGATATAGGTGTTGGGTTGGGAGCTGGATTCGTTGTGGAAATGTACTTACTTCGATGCTCTGTTGGGCTCCGTCAGTTCTGCACCTATATCTTTTCCACGGCTTTTGTAGCTCAGGGTATCACACGAATCATCTGAGGGATTGGTTTATAGCTAGTTATGTCTCTATAAATGATAACTTCACTATAAACATTTTATATAGGCATTTATTCAAATTAACTGTGTTCTGCGTAGATGTTTGTGTAAATTCACCACTTCAATTGCATTTATCAAGTACTTACGTGTATTTCTGTTTTCTTATTTCTCACAAAGTAAATGAAAACTCACACGCTATCTTTTATAATATACATACGTGTTTTACAAGTGGCTTTAGTGAGAATCGCAATTATGCTAGGTAATATTTCCCGCGACTTTCCACAAGAGCAACGTACGGAGGTCTGCTCTCCTCGGCGAATATGGTGGAAGTGAGCTCCTGACCACGCTAGGTTCGCGGCTAAAGGATGCTTCTCTCTTATTGGCTGTATTTTTCATTACGTAAAACAGTTCTATTGGTTAAAACAATTCGCGGGCCAAAACTATGAATTTAGTACGTTGTATTTTCGAAATATACGTTTCTTTTACAGTTAAGATTTCAAATTTGGAATTAGGAAATAATAATAATAATCTAAAAGAGAATTTTGATACCGAAATAATAATAATAATAATTTGAATGATTCGAATAAATATGAATTAACTATTGTTTATAATAAATCGAAAGGGGTGGAATAATTCAGCTTCAAAATGCCCCTGTGTTAATTTAATTATGTCCGAAAAGGTAAATAATTAAATTAACACATCATACCCCAGAATATTTATTCTTATTAAATTTAAATTACGCTTGGATTAGTAAAAATTCTAAATTAATCATTGAAATGGTGAATGATGATAAATGTTAGTGTAACAATAGGTGTATGTGTTAAACATTACAACTTGAATTAAATGAATATGACCAAGATTATTTGGATATACACAAATTAAATCAAATCAGGTTTGTATTACCCTGACATTCTTTTAACATAATATTTTTAAAAAATGACAAACATTCGAACAATAAATGAAAAATACTATTTAAACATTCTTAACTCTGAAAATTATTTCTTGAAAAACAAACATGTCTAGTATATGACAACACTTCTTGTTAGTTATATATATCGAGAATTCTTAGACATTTTGAAAATATATATATGTCGAGATTTTCTCATCGTCCATATTTGAAAAATTTATTTACATCGAGGCACTCATCGTCTGTAAAATATCACTATCTTATTCCTTTACACGAATTCTCTTTCCTTTGAATCACTGTTATAATATGTGTGCATACATCATACAAATACAACACACTTTTGACAAACAAATAAATATATACAGTATCACACTATGTTGCATTACATCACAACATTACCCTTGAATAATAAACAATTTATGTACAAACATAACCCTCTTAAATAATAAACATTTTATGTACATCAACATTAATGTTCAATCCTATCTTACTTTTCTACTATATACAACACCTTAAATTTCTATATTTGAATCATAGGTATATATATGTATAGTTTATTTACAACATTTTTACATTCTCGGGTTCGGTGTCGGATCGCGTTCGCACAGTTTAGCAATTCATTCATCTTATTTAACTTCAGCTTATCTCTCTTTGTTTAATCAATCTTAAGTTAGAACCACATATTTAATATTAATTATTTATCAAGCAATTTTTTATTTAATCACATTCTTTTGTATTCAATCTCTCAACTTATTAATCTCTTACTTTTTGACACAATAACGCTGCATAATGCTTCTTTAATTATTTATTTTATTTTTGACACAACTATCTTTTACTATAGGCAAGTGATTAATTCTTCTTGGATGTTCAATGCAAAGGGTTTATGTATTTTGAGGTCGAAATTTCGATTACTCCCGAGTCTAACATCTTCTGAATTGTCATATCAGCTTCCTTCTTCAATGCAATCGGAATTGGCCTACTCTTATAAGTGAATTCATTAACTGGTTCGATGTCAAATTTATGCTCGTAGATGTTACAAAGTCCCACGTTTTCGGAAAATACTTCTTTATTCTTTATTAATATCGATAACAACCTATCACGTTGATCTTCGTTTAAGTTGTGAGCCATATCAACTTTCTCCTTCAAAATATTCATTGTCATAGAGTTCGCGCTAGGGTCGGCTTCTTTTACATTCCTCGTACAGACATAACCTATCTCTACTTGCCCTATGTTGACATCTCCGTCAACACTATTTTCATACCTATCAGCGCAGTCATCACAATTTAATGTCATACATCTACATACTTCTACCTCATTATTTATATCATCGCAGCAAGGGCCTACTTTATGAATCATCATATCATTTATCTGAATATTTTCTACAATAAACGTCTCATACGGAATATCGTTGCCACCTAACTCACTAGACGCATCTCTTATACTCAGCTCATTGTCGAAGGGAATGCTCATCTTGTCTCCTTGTAAATTTAATATTAAGTTGTTATCCTCAAAACTTATGATACTGCTATATTCCGTAAAAACATCAACTCCAATAATAATATCTGTAACTAATTTCGGGACTACTAAGAAAAATATTTCAAATTTTGAATTACCAATTTTGACATCCAACATGCATTGAAATTTTACCGATTGTTTTGCTCTTTTGATCGCTACTGTGCAAGATAATCCGCAAATAGGAATAGAAATTAACTTCACTTTGTTTTGAATAAGCTTATTGTATAAGCATTCGCTTATTACACTATTTGAACAACCTGTATCTATTAATGCATTTGTCTCATAATTTCCTATCACTACTTTTATTCTAGGAGGATCCATAATAACCTCACTTCTACTTGCATTATTCTTTTCTTCACTAGGCTTATTATCTGAAAAGCTTCTTTGTGCCTGAATGCTATTTATGGGTTCTATACGTTTGCCTGAATTGACTAAACTTGCGCCAACACCATCCGAACCCTCGAGATATTGGCTTGTTAGTTTAACTGTTGTGCATTACCATTATCTTCCTGATCATGGACTTCTACAACGTCATCAGGTACATCTTCGCTACGTGTATTACTGTTGAATGGCCTGGCTCTAGGATTTAGCCTGTTTTGCTGAGTCTCAACACTTTTGACTCGCCACTTACCATTGTTAATTACTTGTCCTGGCCTAACTTGACTATCATTGCTATTGTTATTACCTCTATTATTATTATTATAAGTACGGTTCTGGTACCTCCTACGATAGCCTTGATTCTTCATCCATGGCATTTTTCGCCAAGAATTTGGATGATTACCATTTCCAACGTTTTGCCTATTGAAAGTGACATGGTTTATCTGATTTCTTCCATTATTGTTTCTGTTATATGGCCTATTCTCTGATCTATTCTGGAAATACCTAGGATTATTCCTGTTTTGATTAGGCATAGGGTCTCTGTAGGTATTCCTAGCATCATAACTTCTGTCACAATTTGCATTGCCTTCTGCCCCTACCCCAGAATTTGTAAGCCTGTTAGTGGGAGGGTACATTCTATCATTTGAATTCATATAGCTCTGCCTACTCCTGAAAATATTCCTTTGCTCAAAAGCAGCAAGCAATTCTAACATATGAGAAAAAGTTCTGGGTTTTGCTACTATCAGATTTAGTCTCACATTCTCTGGAAAGTGATTTACAACAGTCTCCAGTAACTCAAACTCATTTAGTGGAGGATCTACTTGTCGTCCTAATTCGGCCATTTCCAAAAAATAGTCAATCATCGTCTGACCTGACTCTGGCTCATACACACCATTAGCTAACTGCATCCTAATGTTGTTTCTCTTGGATAAACTCCAATATCTACTGATAAAATTTCTTTTGAATTCTTCAAATGTCGTAGTCTCATTTGTAGTCAAATTGAACCAATTCAAAGATCTACCTTGCAATGCCTTTCTTACTATGATCATGTACATGTTAGGCGGAATAGCTCTCAACCTAAAATAATCGTGAAGTTCAGTTAAGAAATTTTGTGGATTGGTATTATTATTCTCATCAAAAACAGGTAACTTAATTTCGTTCATCAGGTAGCTAGGAAAATTTGTGCCTAACTGACTAACTCCTGTGGACAAAGGTACATTAATATCCTGCACCTGGGAACCATTATGACTGTTTATCCTTTCCTGACATCTAGGAGATCTACATGGTAACTGTGAGTAAGTTTCTTCAACGACATTCCTATTCATATTGTTTCCCAGTTGAGGTACATTCACATCATTAATTACAGGTGAAGTTACAGGAACATTTAATCTATTTTCCAATACACAAATTCTACTTGTCAGTAACTCTTCATCTTTGTGTACTCTCCTACTCAACACTGTCAACTCTTCTTGCGCTTCTACAATCTGTATTTCAATGTCTTTCTGTTTGACTTTTAACAGCTGATTCTTCTTCTCTAAGTCATTTCTAGCCTCATCATTTATCTTAGCAAAACCTAACAATGTTTCGTCGAAAGCATTCATCTGCATTTTCATAAGAGTCACACTATTGTCTAGTTCTGACACATTAGCTACAATAACTTTCATTTCCTCACTAGTACTAGAAACATCTGTTTGCATTGTTTGCAAGTTAGTGCTAACATTTGAAATAACCTCTTTTACTTCAGCTATATCATTATTGACAATGGTTTGAATATTCTCTAGAGCAACGGTGACGTCATTATTAACCTGCTCTTTGAAATCACCTAACCTTTCCTGTACTTCCTTTACCACTTCTTGTTTTAAATCATCTTTTAATTTTGTCAAGTTTTCATCCATTTGTACTAACTTCAAACTAATGTTTTCATTTACATCTGCTTTTACATTATTTACATCAGTACTAACTTTGCTAACGTCACTTTTTACATCATTTATGTCAGTCTTAACATCCTCAATTTTACTACTAAGCTTATTGAACATTTGCTGCATAAAACTTTTAATTGAGTTCTCTAATTGGTCATCTGAAGATTCACTATCTTCGCGCCTAGTCACGTTTACATTTGAAACGGAAACATCTGTCTCGACCTGAACTTCCATATCAGTAACAATCTCATCTACTAACTGTAAACTGGGGCCAAATTGATATAGGTGTTGGGTTGGGAGCTGGATTCGTTGTGGAAATGTACTTACTTCGATGCTCTGTTGGGCTCCGTCAGTTCTGCACCTATATCTTTTCCACGGCTTTTGTAGCTCAGGGTATCACACGAATCATCTGAGGGATTGGTTTATAGCTAGTTATGTCTCTATAAATGATAACTTCACTATAAACATTTTATATAGGCATTTATTCAAATTAACTGTGTTCTGCGTAGATGTTTGTGTAAATTCACCACTTCAATTGCATTTATCAAGTACTTACGTGTATTTCTGTTTTCTTATTTCTCACAAAGTAAATGAAAACTCACACGCTATCTTTTATAATATACATACGTGTTTTACAAGTGGCTTTAGTGAGAATCGCAATTATGCTAGGTAATATTTCCCGCGACTTTCCACAAGAGCAACGTACGGAGGTCTGCTCTCCTCGGCGAATATGGTGGAAGTGAGCTCCTGACCACGCTAGGTTCGCGGCTAAAGGATGCTTCTCTCTTATTGGCTGTATTTTTCATTACGTAAAACAGTTCTATTGGTTAAAACAATTCGCGGGCCAAAACTATGAATTTAGTACGTTGTATTTTCGAAATATACGTTTCTTTTACAGTTAAGATTTCAAATTTGGAATTAGGAAATAATAATAATAATCTAAAAGAGAATTTTGATACCGAAATAATAATAATAATAATTTGAATGATTCGAATAAATATGAATTAACTATTGTTTATAATAAATCGAAAGGGGTGGAATAATTCAGCTTCAAAATTTAACATATCTTCGAAACTGATAAAATTGCATTTGTAATAGTTGAACTATTGCACTGTTATCTAGTTATCTGTAAAATTACTTTTATAATGTCTTACTGGCCTAACACACGAATCTGCAGACAACTTTACTGTAGTATAGACAGGAAGAAAAGATGAAATTCACAATCAACTATTACTTTTATTTCTTCTTCGTGTTACAAACGTAGTCATTTATATCAGTTACTACGTCATTTGTAGTACATCCAGACGTCGAACCATCGTGGAGCGACGCCCGGAAGTCATCATCTTCACGTGGCTGGATAGTCCTCGACCAGTCTTTTCACTGGAAGGCTTACGTCTTCGGTCCAGTCTGTACATGAACGCACAGGAAGGCGTCGTCTTCAGGGTATGAATTTTCCTTGTTCAGGGCGTCGTCTTCAGGGTCTGAATATTCCTTATTCAGGGCGTCGTCTTCAGGGTCTGAATATTCCTTATTCAGGGCGTCGTCTTCAGGGTCTGAATATTCCTTATTCAGTCTTTATTAGAAGAAATACCTCTTCGGTAAAACTCTGCTTTCAACAGAAACGGCGATCTGTTTGGGGACAATTTTGCCATCACGGCATTGCTGAGTTCATAGTCTCGAACCCGGGCTTTCTTAAAGCACCACCATCTTTTGTGTATACCTGTTCATCCGCAGGTACATTCCGTTACCACAAGAACATTTCCAAGTTACGTAGTTGCAGTGTCAAGGCGACTTATCTCGATCCTCCGACTTCTCTCTTCAGTATAAAACAATAACAATTTGCATAGAAGCTAAAAATCCAGTAAAACAATAACAATAATGCATAAAGGCTCTCAAAAAGTATAAAATTTAAAGCAATAAAAAATTGCATATAAGCTCTCAAAATAATTGTAAAGATTACGAAAAAAGTAAAGATATAAAATATCCATGGATACGTTCCTATTGTTCCAATCTGTTTCCGTAAATTGCTCAAGTGGATTTATCGATTCTCGATCATTTCTAAATATTCCAAATCGACCTCCTGCGTTAAACCTTCATTTATTTATTTCAGTTTACTGTTGTGAAAAAGAATGAGCGAACGACCGGGACCATAAAAAACTGTTAGGCCGAGAGTTCTAAGACTTTGTGATGACAATTATGATGAAATTTTGCAGTGAATGTTTTGAGAGAATTACTGTATGTCTCATTTCTAAGGGAAAATGTTGTAAGTTAAGCTACTGCACTTATTATGGTGAACTGTGATTAACAGGGCCCGGATTCTAATGACATGTCATCTTTTTATTGATGCTGCATAGACATTGCCAACTTGTAGATAAATCCTAATCATGGCCTCTAGATTGTAGAAATGCATTTTTATTAGGCCATTTTTTGCCATTTTATGGAATTTTATATTTTTAGGGCATTTATTTTACTTTTAGGTCATTATTTTGTCATTTTCGTGTCATTTGCTTCCTTACTTCGTCAATTTCATGCATTTACTTTAAATAAATGACTAGGTTACTACAATGCAACATTGTTGTAGAATCTACTTTAAAAACAATTTTCTTATTTTTCTTCTCAAATGTTCCATTCAAGAACAAAGCTTTTAGATGTACGATATCCCTTCTACATTTACAGTTTTTAGAATTGTGTACAATTTAGTCTATACCTTTGTGTGCACAATAATAATTTTTTATAAATATAATGTGAGTTGTAAGGTCATTCTTTGTAATTATTAAGTCATTTTCTTTAAAATTTAGGGTCATTTTATAGGTCACTTTTTAAACAATTTTAGGTCATCGGAATCCGGGCCCTGGTGATTAATATCTGATGTGGATGTCGAATCCAAATAAGCTTTTGTGTAAATTAGCTATTCATTTGAAAAATATTAACACATCTTCCAAACTGTGAACTAGATTTGTGGCCTGAAAAGATTAAGAAAAAGTATAGGCCTATAATTAAAAAAAAGGTCTACGGACAAAGAAACAGGCGTCATTCCAAAATCACTTTTCCCAGTGTTATCTCGATTTATTGCCACGATCGCAATACTTTCTCCGTAGGCCTACAACGTAGGCTACATGGAATTTACGATAGGCTACGTACTTCAGTAAATTCATTTCGTTTTTAAAGCCCTTTTGTGTCAGGTTAAAAGACCAAGAGCCGATACGAGTTCCCCGCACGAGATCAGCTGTCATCTATCGCAGAAGACAAGAACTACGAGACCTTACTAACAGCTGATTGCCGAGGTCAACGGACTCGTTTGATTTTTTTTTTAGTAAATGCCACTATAGGCTCGACGCATAATGTACTACAGTGTACGCCACTTATTGTGATCACTTCGGGACACAGCTAATCTGATAATATTAACCGATTGATAACAGAAGCCGAAGGAATTAAATGAAGGTTATTTATTCATATATAAGGTAATACACTACAAAACAGAATTAAAAACTATTTATTCGTAAAATAATACGTAACTGTGAATCACTGTGAACCACTCAAAGGCTAATACAGTAATAGACTACAATCAACTATTTTTCAACCAGTAATAAAGTTTTTAATTGTTTTTACTTTCTTTTAGGAGTCCATTTACCAATACTCCATACTCAGTTACGAGTCACGAGAGTTTTTGGAAGTCTATACTGATCTGTGGTGAACACCGCTTAGCGAAACATGTAATGCCTGTCAGTTCAAGTATTTTCATTTTACACTAGCCATCACTGCATTTCTACATGTTATCTTCGTAAATCCAAAGCTGCAGCTTAACTCTGAGGTGAAACATGTTTTATTGCTTAAAACAGAAAGATAGTGAATACAGCCGCCTCAAACTGGTCATCCTGTGAGCTTAGAACAGAATTATTGTTACCTCCAGTATAATCCAATACAGTTGAGTTAGAAACGAAATTTTGAATGATGTACAGTACTTGGAAATAAAGCCGCAAGAAGGAAAATGTGATAACATAAACCGAATCTTTGATCACAATAAACACCATTTTTTCGATGTATCAGTATTAATCCGTACGGGACTTCATACAAGTGATAACATCACCCGATGATAACATTATTCGCGATTACATTAAGCGGCGTTCACTGTATTATGATTTTAGTCGGTAAAAAGGAGATAAAACCCGCAGAAAGATTGGTCGTTGATCGGGGAAGGGGTGGTCTTTTAATAGGGGTAGGAATTATATTGAAGTAATGGGTTATTAGAAAAATCAGTCTTTAAGGGGGTTTTCGTTAAATATGAGTGGTTTACTGCCATCTGCCTATGGTAGATGACGTAGCGGTCGGGTGGTAGGCCATGTCCCTTCAGGGATGTTGCGCCAAGGAGTTAATTTTTTTTTAGGAATTACTTTGATGTATGGGCTTAAATCTCGTCTCCTGGAAAATCATTCTTTATGGGGGGTTTTTAGAAAAATCTACCTATTGCAATCGATACCATGTCATGACTTTCGAAAAATTCTTTCATATCTTTACGTTTCATGCTTCCCTAAGTACGAAACCACCGCCTATATCTTTACACGCTAGCGGACGTAATTTTGAAGTTATTTGAACCAAATTTAATGATGTTATTTCTAGGCCCAATGGTTCGGACAAGTTCGTTAATGAGCAAAATTGTCCCAAGGGGGTGGTCGGATGAGGGGGTTGAAATTTTAAAACATTTATATCTCGGCCCCTATGAAGTATAGAGGAAAACTTTGTTTGAATAAATTAGAGTACTCCCTATAGAGTTCACAGTAACACCAACGATTCGGGGGTTTTGGGGGTACGAGTTGGGGTAGGGGTGGGGGGATGGAAATTCGAATTTTTTTAAACCACGTCTTGTGGAGTATCGTTGAAAAGCTCTTGATGAGTACTCTACAAATCAATAACTAGTTTCTTGATAGTTGTCATATAAGGCGAGATTTGAATGTTTGAAAAAGTGCTCTTTCCTCTTTTTTGCAGTTATGATTGAGGGTTTGTCATGACAAGGCTAAAGAAGAAGAGTGGTACACAGCGACAATAAATATACCAAAAGCACTTCGAAATCTACCTCAGCCTGTAGGCTTGCCTAAAGGGATTTTTTTAAATATGGGTGACTTGACTGTATTATGAAAGATATGCTATAGGATGTGCCAAGATGTATATATGAAGATGTATATATGAAACTAAGGAAGTCTAGAGTGCTTCTATTGACTCTCTGCCACGCATGTTCCCACGTGCAGGCACGCGCTAAGACATATCCGGGTTCGATCTTCGTCAAGTGACAAGTGTCGTAATTATCCGCACGTGTTGGCGCACTTGTAAAAATATCGCATTCGGCGAGACGCTTCTGCCGGTTCGGTTTACACAAAGAACGCTACATATCGTACGAATAGTACCTACCTAATGTAATAATACAACATCTCTATATATATAAAAGGCTTTGTCCTGACTGACTGAATGAATGACTGACTGACTGATTGACTGAATGACAGGAATCAACGTACAGCCTAAACTATAACAGGTAGAGACTTGGAATTTTGACAGTACCTTCGTTTCATAATGTAAGTGCTCACTAAGAAAGGATTTTGAAAAATTCTGATTTTAATTGCCAAAAATTAAATGTTTTTGAAAATACTTAACCCCTTTTTACACAGAAATATCAAAACAAATTCACAGAACATATTGTTGCCAGTTGTATCAGGTGGGTTTGGATTAAATGAAATGGATGTTTGACAAATTAGAGAAGGTATCATTATAATTCATATTATCTATATTAATAAAAGGAATTCTCCTCGATGTCCAGCGAAATCTACTGAACGCAGAGATCTGAAATTTTAAACATAGGTGGACTGAAGAGTCGGAAAATGCACCTCGAAGCCGGAATTTTAATTTCAGTTTTCGTTCGTGAGTTATGAGTGAAAAACGGTCAAAAAACGTGCATTTTTTGCGTTTTCAAAACATAAGTTTTCAGTTATACATTTCAATGTCAAATCAATTACAGTTGGCTTTGGCTATTTTTGTCATAACTTGAAAATAAAACTTTCGCGATCGCTTGAATCTTGTAAGCCCTAAATATGGTCAAACGTTGTTTTATTTGGACGAATCTCACTATACAGAGGTTTTCTGGGCCAAGAAACTCGAATCTGAGGTCGCTTTTACCAGTCGATGCTATCTGATCGTGGTATGTAGTCCACGAGATTTAAGTGTTATTAAGTGCCAGTATGGTACTTTATGAGATTGTGTGGTGGACGAAAAATGTCTGTCCGTCTGTCTGTCTGTCCGTCCGTCTGTCCGTGCGTCTGTCCGTGCGTCTGTACGCACCATAACTCAAGTACGCTTGTTCGCATTTTCATGAAACTTGGTATACACATTCATAATGTCGATGGGAAGAACCCTATTATTATTGAACCAAATCGGTTCACCGGTACCGGAGTAATGTCCAATTTAGTGCCTATTTTAATAGTATTATATTAGAAAGGCACCATAACTGAAATACGCTGTATCGGATTTCCATGAAACTTGGTATACTCATTTATGACGTTCATGAGAAGTGCCCTATTGAATTTGAACCTAATCTGTTGACCGGTACCGGAGTAAACCCCAATTTAGTATCTACTTTAAAGGCGCAATAACTCAAATACGCTTTATCGTATATTTATGAAACTTCGTATACGCATTTATAATGTCCATGGGAAGACGTCTATTTATAATGGATAAAATCGGTTGACCTGTTTCGGAGTAATGCTCAATTTAGTGCCTATTTTATGGTAATATACGTATTCGAAAGAATTTATAAAAAAAATGAAAATCAGTTATCTTGACAACACTGCCTATTGTTTTACTGTGATCTTATAAGGCCGTGGAAATTAAAATACAGGTAGCTATGACAAAAAACACTATTGATTTACATGCGCTTATCCAACTAGACCGTTAAAATGACCCCGGTGGCCGAGATGGTAACGCTTTGGCCTCACATTCTGGAGTCCATGGTTTAAAACCCGAAACCGGCCAATTTGAATTTTTTTGGTATTTTTATGTGAGTGTGCGATTGTCAAGATATCACAAATCTGTACAGTTCAGTTAATACTGGAATATTTTAATCTAATTAAAAAAACTAGACCTTTGTTCTTCCGTAATCTCTGCTTAATGAATAAATCTGGAGCTTAACTTGGAAATCAATTTAAAAAAATCATATTCTGCATATCATAATTGCAGTCATAACTGATTAAACAAAAACATACTGGCACTTTGTTACATCAGTTTACCTGATTTTATTTTTCTTTATAAGAATGTGAAGTGAGAAAGATGTATTGTTGGCCAGGTATAGAGTAAATAAGTATCTGAGGGAAATATTCGACAAATTTCGGGAATTATTCTTTACGGCGGAAAGTTCAATAAACGTCTGCAGTCACTTGTTTTTTTTTTAAGTTTGTTATATAGCCTGCGCTTTTAGTCGCATCATTGAAATAAGAGGTATTTATAGGATAATTAGCGTAAAATTGTGTCTTGCGATTCTGTAAAAGGATATGTGAATACTGTTAACTTTCATTTGGGCAGAGGAAGTTATGTGACTTTCACATCAGATTTTTTTCCACTATTTTTGTGCAGGAAGAATCTTTGCTTGTTCATCATTTTTCTACACAGTCCCCTCCTATTTCAATGCACTTATGCCATCAAATAGGAAGTGCTTCAATATCGCATGAGAAAAATTATTCTGGCTGACACTGTAGGCACTCATGCACCGCCGATTAGATGCCTTCATCAGACTTGAACTTCTGCCCTCCGAGGAGTTCCTTTAATGGACTAAAAATGTGGAAATCTGATGGTGCCAAACCTGGCAAGTATGGCAGATATGGGAGGCACTTGAAGCATATGTTGTCAATGGATTTCATGGTTGCACGAGCAGCATGAGGACGGGCGTTATCATGTTGAAGCAAAACACCTGCTCTCAGCAACCCCCTTCACTTTGTCATCATCAGATTTCCAAATCTTTGGCCCGTTCAAGGTTCTCCTTGGAGAGCAGAAGTTCAAATCTGATGAAGATGTCCAATCGGCGGTGCATGAGTGCCTACAGTGTCAACTAGAATAATTTTTCTCATGCGGTATCGAAGCTCTTCCTATCCAATTGCGTAAGTGCATTGAACTGGGAGGGGACTGTGTAGAAAATAATGTACAAGTAAACATTCTTCCTGCAGTAAAATAGTGGACAAAAATTAATTGCCATTTTCATTTGGTTCTCCCTCGTACAACACATTTTAATAACTAAAAACTAAACTAAAACTAAACTCCGTGGCGCTACATCCCTGGAGGGACTTGGCCTACCACCCAACCGCTGCGTCATCTCCCGTAGGCAGATGGCAGGATTGGGGGGCATGTGGTCAGCATGCCGACACCCACGGCCGTTAATGGTGGCTTTCTTGACCGGAGCCGCTACTTCTCTAACAAGTAGCTCCTCAATTTTGAATCACGAGGCTGAGTGCACCCCTACCAGACCTCCCTACCTCAGAAAAATCCGAGGAGGTACCGGGAATCGAACCCGGGCCGACGGATCTGTAGTCAGCGACGCTAACCACAAGACCACGCCGGCGGACCATTTTAATAACACTGATACTAATAACTAGGGGGCGGATTTCTATGACATGTCATATTTTTCCCCTTTGCATTATTACAGGTTTCCGACTAATTTAAACCAGATTCCAAGCATCCTGGTGATAATGGAACGGCTTTTATTGTGCATATAACTGCATGGTTAGGACATTTCCAACTATTATAGCATATTTAGTATTAATATGCATATTTAGGTCATATTTTTTTTTTTTGCATATTTGTGTGCATATTAAAGAAATATTGAAGTTTCATATCATATTTTGTAAATTTTGCATTATGCTGATACTTTTTGAGAATTTACAGATATTTTAAATAATTAACATTATATTTTAATAACATGAATTGTAATGAAACTTAAAAAATATATACATAATGTGTAAGTGGTTAAGTCATATTTTAAATTTTATTGGTCATATTTTAATGTTTTTAAGTCATAAATGCATGCATATATCCTATTTTTTAGGTCATAGAAATCCGCCCCTACTAATAACAAATAATGTTGATAATCTATCTATATTAATAAAAGGATGTGTCTGTCCTCCGTCTGTCTGTCTTCCGTCTGTCCGCGATGCCCAGCGAAATCTACTGAACGCAGAGATCTGAAATTTTATACATAGGCGGACTAAAGGGTCGGAATGTGCACCTCGAAGCCGAAATTTTAATTTTCGCTTTAGTTCGTGAGTTATGAGTGAAAAACGGGCAGAAAACGTGTATTTATTCCGTTTTCGAAGCATGAGTTTTCAGTAATACAAATCAATTACACTAGGCTTTGGCTATTTTTGTCAAACCTTCGACATAAAAGCATCGCGATCTCTTGAATGTTGTAGCTCACGCTGGTCGATTCATTTGATTTTAATGTCAAGGCACGCAAACATAATGTGAAATTTTCAACCTACACCGAAGAGGATTATTATTAGGCCTATTATTATTATTATTATTATTATTATTATTATTATTATTATTATTAATATTATTATTATAGGGATGATCAATATTAGCCTAAATATGGTCAAACGTTGTTCGATTTGGACGAAACTCACTATACAGGGGTTTTCTGGACCAAGGAACTCGAATCTGAGGTCGCTTTTACCAGGTGACGCTATCTAATCGTGAAATGTAGTCCACATGATTTAGGTGTTAATATAATGATTTAAATATTATGCTCTTAATTTTTAATTTTTGAAATAATTATCGCGGGCGAAGCCGCGGGCACATGCTATCTTAAAATAATAAAAGGACGTGTTTGTCTGTCTGACCACGATGCCCAGCGAAATCTACTGAACGCAGAGATCAGAAATTTTAAACATAGATGGTCTGAAAGGTGGGCGAAAAAAGGCAGAAAACGTGATTTTAGCGCTGTCGAAGCATCAGATTTCAGTAATACATTTCAATGTCAAATCAATTGCAGTTGGCTTTGGCTATTTTTGTCATACCGTGGTAATAAAAGCATCGCGATCGCTAGAATGTTGTAAGCCCACGCTGGTCGATTCATTTGTTTAGAATCTCAAGGCCCATAGACATATGAAATTTTCAACCTACACAGAACCCTAAATATGGTCAAACATTGTTCGATTTGAACGAAACTCACTATACAGGAGTTTTCTGGGCCAAGGAACTCGAATCTGAGGACGCTTTTACCAGGGGACGCTACCTAATCGTGGAATGCACTCCACGTGATTTAGGTGTTAATAATTATAATGATTTAACTATGCTCTTAATTTTTAGTTTTAATTTTTGAAATAATTATCGCGGGGGAAGCCGCGGGCACATGCGGGCACATGCTGTTTGTCTGTCTGTCCACGATGCCCATCAAAATCTACTGAACGCAGAGATCTGAAATTTTAAAGATAGATGGACTGAAAGGTGGGCGAATGCACCTCGAAGCCGAATTTTTAATTTTAGCTTTCGTTCGCGAGTTATGAGTGAAAAACTGGCAGAAAACGTGATTTTAGCGCTGTCGAAGCATCAGATTTCAGTAATACATTTCAATGTCAAATCAATTGCAGTTGGCTTTGGCTATTTTTGTCATACCGTGGAAATAAAAGCATCGCGATCGCTTGAATGTTGTAAGCCCACGCTGGTCGATTCATTTGTTTAGAATGTCAAGGCCCGTAGACATATGAAATTTTCAACCTACACGGAAGAGGGATAATCAACATAGACCTAAATATGGTTAAACATCGTTCGATTTGGACGAAACTCACTATACAGGGATTTTCTGGGCCAAGGAACTCGAATCTGAGATAGCTTTTACCAGGCAACGATATCTAATCGTGGTATGTAATTCACGTGATTTAGGTGTTAATAAAATAATGATTTAACTATTATGCTCTTAATTTTTAATTCTTGAAATAATTATCGCGGGCGATCGCTTGATTTTGTAAGTTCATCCTGGACGATTCATTTGTTTAGAATATCAAGGCCCGAAGACATATGAAATATTCAACCTACACGGAAGAGGGATAATCAATATAGGCCTAAATATGGTCAAACATTGTTCGATTTGGACGAAACTCACTGTACAGGGGTTTTCTGGGCCAAGGAACTCGAATCTGAGGTCGCTTTTACCAGGCGACGCTATCTAATCGTGGTATGTAGTCCACGTGATTTAGGTGTTAATAAATATAATGATTTAACTATTATGCTCTTAATTTTTAATTTTTGAAATAATTATCGCGGGCGAAGCCGCGGGCACATGCTAGTAGTTTAATAATAGTAATGTAATATGTCCCTCTCGTCTCAGAAACAACTTCCACAGGCAGAATTCAGTGGCTACATTAATTCACCTGAAACAGCCTCCCAATAACGTAATGTGTGCATTCATCGTATTATATACTCTCGAGATCATCCTTCAGCCTCCTCAAGCTAAGCTTTACTTTCACAGAGAAATACACTACTCAGTTATATTATATGTATATGGAAAGAGGAAAGCTTGCGATATTTCTCATGTACTTCCTCCACCAAAAAGGAAATGTTTCCAAAATTATAGGCTACCACAATAAAATAGGTCCGAATTGATTTCTATACAGTTTTCTAGGATTTCCTAAAAAATAACATATGAATCATAACCTTGTCTGAATATTCCCTTTTTACCTTGATGAGTTTTTAGGTAGATTTCGACTTTAAAGTCAATTTTAAAATTAGATTATATTGTGTTAGATATTCAGAATAATGCCCAAAAAATGCCTTCCCCTTGTAAAAATGCATAGGAACAAATAGGTGTTAACTGTATTTAAGGTGATCATGTAAACTGTTTTTCTAAAATTGAATATTTTTTTGTTATTTATCTCTTATGATAGGAAATACCTTGTACTTCTAAAAATTTCTGCATTATTACGTACCTCAATTATTTATATTTAAAAAAACATTTATAGCAGGTGATAACCCTTCTGCTTGTTAAAGCAATATTCGTCTTTTTCTGAACAAAATATTAACATTTTGAGTTTCTGCTCATTTTGATGTAGGTGGGACGTTGTTCCACCTATTATACATACTGTCAGATAGTAGCACATGTTAGTGCTTCTCTAGATTAAAAGCTATTCCGTGACTTCACAGCTCAATCCAGTTCTGGCATATAGCCAAAAATGTTTGCATACGATTTACCAAAAACTAATATTCTCAGCATTTTCTGTATTTCAAACACTGATGACAAGAAAGTAAAGATATTTGCAAGCTTATTTTTGAAGTAAAACTTCTTTAGTGGCGGTAAAATCGGGAAAATCAGTCACACTAAAACCGTCACGAAATCAGTCACCTCGCTTCTATTCGTCACGAAATCAGTCACACTCAAAACCGACTTGTTTCGGTGCGGACTGCACAGAAAACAATCAACTCAATGATTAGGAGTAATCAAAGGAAATTTTTCAGACCTTACTTCCTCAATGGCAATAGACAATTCCTAAGCAATCTAAAGGTATATTATCTATTTTATGGAACCCGGAGGTTCATTACCGCGCAAATCCAAAATTAAAAAAATACAAATTTCCAAAATTTTAGAAAACAAAATTAAAAATTAAAACATCCAAATATCCAAAATTTAATAAATAATAAATTATTAAATTTAAAAATTAAAAATTAAAAAATCAAAAAACCAAACTTGAAAAAATCTAAAAATCCAAAATTAAAAAAACTAAAATCCAAAATTAAAAAATCCAAAAAATAAAGAATTCAAAGAATCAAAATTTAAAAAAACTAAAATTAAAAAATTCAAAGATCCAAAATTAAAAAATCCAAAATTAAAAAAAATTAAAATCAAAAATTAAAAAATACAAATTTCCAAAATTTGGAAAAACAAAATTAAAGATTATAACATCCAAAAATCCAAAATTGAATAAATAATAAAATAAAAAATTTAAAAATAAAAAATTTTAAAAATCAAACTTAGGGCCACAATTCAAAGATCGAAAATTTAAAAAATCCAAAATTAAAAATTCAAAGATCCAAAATTAAAAAGTCCAAAATTCAAAATTAAGAAAGTCCAAAAACCCAATATTAAAAAGTCCAATAATTCAAAATTGAAAAAATCCAATTTTAACAAAGTTTTACTTCTGTCGCGTGGCGTTCCACACACTCTTTTTTTTTTACTTAAAGGAAATCAATTGTTGCATTCCCTAAGCATCATGAAATAAACAGTATAAGTGTGATTTAAAAAAAAATGGCTGAACAGTGTTATTAGTCTGAATTTTCACTAAGTTAAAAAGTAATCTCATTTTGAAACTATTACCTTTAATAGAATTTAATAGAAGTGGTAGTGAAAATTCCTTGTACGTTACAGATACTTTCTGCAAAATGTCGTGTAGTTTGGGGCCCGAAAGTGGGAGCTGGCTGTCTTGAATACCTCGGTATAAACAAGAGCAAATATATTTATTATAAAAAATGAAACATTTTCATAGTGCAATGCTGAAAATATGTTAGTTTAAAGGTTATAGAACTATGTAAAATTTTGAATTACATTTGTAACTGTTAAATGTATAAGACCACCTTCATTCAAAGCGAAAACCCTTCTCTATTACTCATACGTTCCTGTAATTATAAATAACGGTGTCTTACATTTGCATTGTGTCAAGGGACTGCATGAATATGCGGAATATATGTGTTTTCCATGTCCGTGTAGAAATCCTATCATGCGAGACGAACATCAGTCAATTTATGGGTTTCACGCCTCCTGTCATTTAGTTATCCGTGTGGTAAGGCTTCGGTTTTCCACGACCCCGTGAATTTCCATCTCGAATATCCGCCCGCGTAATGAGATTCCGGTGGTTCTGTGCACGACTTAGTCCTATTATAATTACGTCATCTATGTACGACTTAGCCCCATTGCGATTTTGTCATCTGCACCAACATGATACAGCACTATAATCATGGCTGGTGTGCACTCCATTTGGTCCCAAGTCGGTAGTCTGGTACTCTATTATCATAGTCAGAGGTACCGTACGCCTAATCTGATGACATAACTTTCGAATACTTTTCATTACACTAAATCATATTATGATTAACACAAGAATTTATCATTCGTGTTATGACTTTAATTAACAAATAGAACTGCCCGGGCCCGGATTTGGATGACACGTCATCTTTTTATTGGAACAAACAAAACAAATATATACATTATGATCATGAATCCTAGATTTTAAAAGTTGTAATTTTTAGGGTTCTTTTGCTAATTTTCCCCATACTTATTTTCAGATCATTTTTAGAATGTAATTTCATTATTTGGTAATTGTTTGTTACTTAGGTCTTTTTTCCACATTTCTTATTTTTAGATATATTTTTTTTTAATATAAAGTTATCATTTTCTTAATTTGTGTTGTTTCTCGCATTGTATAGAGTTTTTGTGCATTTACTTACATTGAATATTATCGGAACTCTAAATAAGCATAAATAAATAGATCTTGCTATAATTTTAATTTGCATATAGAAAGACGATCTTTGCTGTTGCTATTTAACCAACTAACTAATTACAACCCTTAAGGGGCAACAACATGAAAGTACAATACACACAAAACTGATGAATAAACTAATATTTTCATACAACTTTTTGGGTCTTTTTTTTATTCTTGCAATTATTATATAGCTCATTTTTAAAGTATTTTTATGTCATCAAAATCCGGACCCTGGTAATTACATATCTTACTGATTATCTAACCGGATATAGATTGTGGACACTCATGAATATGCATGGTACACCATTTTACACTTATTTTAGTGAAGTATAATTTTCCATAGGCTATTTTTACTTCTGTACAGACATTTTAAATATTCTTGTGACATCACATGAAATCACGTAGCCTATTCAACAATTTTCATACTTAATACGTGCCAATAATTACTTTCTGAAATTCAGAACTGAAACTCTGCCAATTATTGTCAATTGCCACAATACGTGGATTAAGATGATTGACAGCTGTTAAGAGGATGACAAGAAGTAAAGAAACCTTTTAAATGGGTTACATCAAAGACTCCAATTAACTATCAAAACATGACAATCAGTTGGCAACAAAGCATCAATATCCATAAATCATAGCTGGATTTAAATTTACTTTCCTTAACCGTTAAGAAAAGAACTCTAATGCCTAAGTTATATTTTGTGAAACCCAATATTTTCTCTGTATATTTTTATATGATTTTAAAATTGTTTATAAAATCTACCAATGAAACATTGATGTCTATAACAGTCTTCGTGGGTGCTCTTCCTAAGTGATAATCCAACTGGTTAAATAAATAAGGATAAAAATGAAATAATGTCTTGTAAAAATAAATTTGATGTCCATGTGTGATCAGAAGGTTTTGTAAGAAGAATAACTAAAGTGGGTAAAATAAATTCAGTCATGAACCTTACTCATAAAATATTAATAATAACCTTAACTTTTAATCGTTCTGAGCTCAGTTATATGAATATAGAGTGAATAGTAGAGGGTCAAGAGGATCGGTGTATTATTCCTTTTGTTGTCGAGTGACTCTTGTGTACCTAGATTCACAGTGAAGTGGAAAATTATTACTATAACACAAAAAAATACTAGAGTAATCGTAGTGTTAAGTCAACGAAGAACACGTTTCTAAAATTTATATGATAGCAATTTTTAAGGGGAAAAATGCAAATTGAAGCTGTGGAAGACTTCTTTCCGTTTTACTCGTCAGAAGGGTTTAGGTTTCCTTTGATGTGCTTAGAAAAAACAGGAAATTATTTATTTCCTCAGAAGAGGAAGAAGAATTAATTGTTATTGCAGATTCAGAGTTTGGTAACGTACTTTTTCGTATTCTTTCAAAGCTAGAATAAGTCATGATACCGACTTCACTCTACATAATCTCGTTGTAGATCTAGCCTACATGCCAATTTATGCAACTGAGAATTAAAACGAATTTATAAGTAGATCTACAGGCCTAAATGTACATAATCATTTTTCAGGCATTAATGCCGGTTCCGTCTTCATACATTCATGCCGTCCAACTCATTCTGGAACAGCCTTCTTGCCTGTAGCTTTACAACGTATTACTTTATTTATTATATTCCTCCAATTTGAGTATGTGACCCTTCCACCGGCTCCTGAAATCAGTATTTGTAATTTCTAGATATTCTTGACCTTCTAGATCGTGTATAATTTGATTCAATAATTGGTCCCTTAATGGGAATCATTCCCGCTTCCAATAAATTAATTTCCGAAGCTTTGATACTTGATTTGGATTTTAGAGGATTCAGTTTTCACTTCCATGGAAAAGTATAGAAACAGCCAAAGTACTATAACATTTCTTCAGTTATATATTTACCAAGCCATCGGTGTATTTTACCGTAGAATAATAGTAACAGATGTATCTTTTAACATTTCGTCGGTTATATTATTTGCCAGATCATCTATTATATATTATATTATGCCATGCCACATATATGCTAAATTCTATCAGGTTTTTTAATTATACAGAAGTATACTACAGAATTGTATGTGAATTGGACAATATTGTTTCCAAGGATTCATTAAGTTTTAATTTTGCACACCTTTATCACCGTTCAAGCTTGCAACAAATTAATTAGTTTTCCCCAGTCGTAAAGGCAAATGCCGAATTGGATATTTACATACCATGAATCCTCCTCACCATTTCATCCTGTATTATATCCATTTAAATTAATATCAGTTAAATTTATTCCAAACAATACACTAACAATAGAAATAATTGACAATCAATAGTTCCATGGTGTACCCTACTGTATATACACAGATCCCGAACTCCTGATAGGCCTCGTAGCTAAAAGGAGTATAAATACAGCTGAGTTTTAAAAAAATTGAGTTTTAGTATTATTACTTTCTGGTTTTTGTTTTTCAGGAGTGTTGATTGATTTTTTTAAAACTTCTTGTATGATGGAAATTACAAAAGCATCCCCCGAACTATCGATGTTATTGCCCAGTCGTAAAAGTTTAGATTACATTGCGTGAGATACTCTATTGGGTAGTTTTAAAGAGTTAAGGTAATTCAGACTAGTTATGTTCGATAATAAAAAAAATCAGTTTAGTTATGTTCGATAATAAAAAAAATTAATGCTAGTAAGAGCCCGTTGCAATACCTAAATATAAATAAATCAAATTTTCTTTTACATTTCTATAAAAGCCATGATGAAGCAATTTGTCAGTGCTTTAGGCTCAAGTAATCTACCTGCAACTCTCCGTCTGTCCAGTATTGAAATAATTAAACTGTTAAAATTTTGACTTCCAGTTGTTTTTAATATCGTAGTCTATAACTATCTCTAGTATTTTCTCTCTCTCACTCTCTCATTCTCTCTTTTTCTCTTTCTCTATTTCTTTCTCTTTCTCTCTCTTTATCTTTCTCTTTTCTCTCTTTCTCTCTTTCTTTCTTTCTCTCTCTCTTTCTCCCTCCTTCTATTTATCTCTCTTTCTCTCTCTCTCCCTCTCGTTTCTATATCCTCTAGTGTTGGGGCGAAGGGCCTCCAATTGGAGGTTTCTGTTACCTAAGTAAATTTTATTACGCTCATTTCCCGAGAGAAGTCAGAGGGACAGGTGGTAAGCCCATCGCCTCTCAACCCCCCTCCGGAAACTAAGGTAGCCTATTACGTGGACGTGAAAGGGCCGAGAAATTTGTCCAGAGGTTCTAATTTAGGCTTGAAGTTCATTTATGTGCCGTAAATCTACGACACGGACCCCCGGATGACTCCGTCCCCAGGATTTTTATGTCCTGAAAAATTCATCGACCGCGGATCTAGAGGCGGGCTCGCTACCTCTACACCACCGCGGCCGATATCTCTAGTATTGGCTTCATATAATTTTGAAACGAATTCTTATTGGTTAATTTAACCAAGGCATAGCATTCGTTCGTTATTGTCAATTGTGCTTATTATTTCCATGATTATATTTATTACAATTTTCTCTGTAGAAAAAATGACATTTTAAAAGTCGGGTAGTTTATAGGCCTATCAGGGACGCATCCGCAGGGTACGTGTACGCCTTGTGAGTGCTGCCTAATCTAAGGCACAATGAAAATCTGTAGACCTATGTCTCTTTGTTTCATTGGGAATAAAATACAGTGGACGAACCTGCAATTTAAAATGTATAACAGATTGATATAACATAATATAACGTAATATAATCTGCATTAGTAGGAATACCTATTCCCATCTAACTAAAATAAATTTCCCTTTCAGTGCCAGGGAAAAAGTTAAGTGTAAAATCCCAAGCTAATACGAGTATTGCTGAAATTCCTAGCCCAAAGAAAAAATCTACTGCTCTCATTTTAGCATATTTTAAGTAGTATATTATTAATAAAATCACACACAGACAAATGCTGTCAGAAAATAAATACCAGCAACATTAAACATATTTGTTATTACATTTTTGGACTAGATTGAGAACAGTTTTAAAATTGGCAGATTTTTTTTATTTTTGCTAAACAAATGTTCGAACAAGTTTTTCATTATTAAATATTTTGTTTTGAACAAAAAGTAGAACTGTCAATGCAGATAATTTGTTGAGGAAATTTAGTTTTAATTTTATGATTAATATATTTCACTGGGAGTAATGATTTCTTTGCAATGCAAGTTCAGTTCTTGGACAACAGTTTCAAATAAAAATTACACAAAACATTAACTAATTATTGATAATAATCACAAATTCAGAAATAAATATATACAGAAAGAAGAAATACGTTCTTTGCCAGGGTATTTTTTTTAATTCATCCTGGTTTTCGAAACGCAAGATACTGGAGTCAGAACTTGCTGGTCATTTAAGCAGCCCGTGGCATTTTTCGAAAGTCTTAGCGGGGACAATTTGAATGGCCCGTGACGCTAAAAAGGTTAAAATAATCCAATTGACATGACTAATCTGTTTATATAACCTATGGTGAACTGAGATGAAAACGTTAGTGTTCTAAGACAGACATCGTTATAGATGGGTACAGTTAACAATAGTTTAGCCATGAGAGCAAGTCTGCATGTGCTTGATTTGAATTTAGCAACACAGCTGTACAAAGACCGCCTGTGGTGTCCAAACACTATGTAGTGATATTACAACCTCACTGCAGAATTAATTCAGCCGTTGCCCACGGCTGTACCCGCCTACTCGCCGGCAGCTCGGCTCATGCTGGCTAAACCCGTACCCGAACTAGGATGACGAGAGATGTGGGTTGGGGTAGGGAGTAGGGGAGACGGTTGGTGTAGATTCAGCATGGCCCAGCGGGCTTTTCCATTATCTCTTTATTCAAAAAACCACCTTATCATCGAAAAGTGTAGCGCTGCGGAACAAATAGGATAGTATATTTTGGAGGGGTAATCTGGATCCATTAGTCGCCGCAAACCTTCCTCTTGCTTTCCTCTTGTTCGGATCTAAACATCGCAGCTCTGCAGCCACCACAAGAGTGAGAACGATAACGACCTTGCACCTTACAACCAAGAAATTACTGTAATAATCCTCTTCTTCGTCCTATAAACACACCATATCTCTCTTAAATAATTTCAGGAGATATACAGCTGCGAGGTCTGAGCGAAATTTTCCTCCTTTCTGCACTTTATGGGGCATATGGGAATCTTCTTCATTTATTTAAAATTCTTACTTCTATTCCCAAGCTATGAAATATTAGCAGTTTAAATGTGTGAAGTGAAATTGTAATTTTAATGAAACTTTCTATGCATTATATGAAGTGTGAGTTACGCAAAAATACTATTTATAGGTAGGCCTATGCATGGGATGGCTAAGTACTTTGATAATGTACGAAGTTCGCTAGTTCTTGCGGCAGGAGGCTTGTTTTGCGGACATAAATTCCTAAAGCATTCCCTGGATCCTAAGTCATAGTTTTTGACACGTCAATGACTTGTATTCATGAAGAAGATATCGGGTAAAATTACCAGCCGTTCAACTCTTTGCCAGTTGTATACTCTCCTTTCCTTTCTGATCCTTCCGTAGATGAATTTCCGGTCGGTGGAATTGAATAACTGTATAGTTACCCTGATTAAACAGATTTCGTTTGAGACATACCGAATAAGTAGAAAAAAAGAAGCTAATAAGGAATGGAGTAGCAGGGAAAGAAGAAGAGGAAAAGTAAAATTACTATATAAAAATTAATTTATGAACAAAATAAATAGTCAAGCAAAATAATAAAATGAAACCTCGTTCAATAGTCCGGTTACATCTTGAAGGAAGTAGGTCACAAAAACCAATTCTGTTGGTGAACGTCTGAAGAAGGTTTTAATTTCATCAGTAACAAGTTCAGCTAGTTTAATAACAGATTGCACGTTATGATTTCCAATTTACCTAATTTGTGCAAAAATTAAGCATGTGATATTTAAGGATTAAACGCCAGGACCCATTGTTTGCGGACGGACAGGCAGACGGATAACCGTACAAGAACAGTAGGCGTTCGCAAACGTGAACGGATAGTAGTAACTTAGGCCTAGTAGTAGTAATTATTCCCCCAAAAAATCAGGGGCTTCAGATTAATACAATCTGCAGGAATTTATCGTGATCACTGCCAGGCATGGCATTTAATCGATTATTGTACAATAAAATCCACGTCCTGTATCTATCGATCAAACTAGTCAAATGGTCTTCTTTTTATTAATTTTTCCATTCAAGCTATTTTTTGTTTAATTATCTTAAGTTATTATAGAAAAATAACTAAATCCCGGAGAAATGTGTGTTTATATGCCTAGAGTATGTATGACGTCGCAGGTATATCGGAAATGCAACGCAAGGGAGGCATTACGCAATTGTACAAAATAATATAGCTCATTGTCAGCGTCACCTTAGATTCGAAGGGAGAAACTAAGTCAGGACTTCGTATTCTTGTTTTCTGTCGTGGTAAATGCACGTACATTGATAGTGTTGTTCTGTGTGCAAGCTATTTGAAATGCCGAAATCAAAAAAATTCACATCATTAATCATTTTATAAAATATACTAGATATATTTTGGGGCTGCATAAGAAGATTAATTTCTGTACCGAATTGTGAAATCACAATAACTTAGTAAGTACTGACTAGAACGACATTGAAGCAGAAAAAAGTAACAAATATGTAGAAAGGGTCTCAACAGCAAATACTGAGATAAATTCAAAAATCAAAATTTGTGTAAATGATTAATTATGCAAATATACCTTTCATTAAACTTGACGAACCAAATTTTACGATGTTTTCGGAAAAATATACGGAACACCGTATTCCAAGTGAGTCGACAGTTCGCAAAGGCTCTGTCACCTGTCAATATTAGACAAATTGTTATTGGTTATAAAATTATTTGTGTTTCAATTGGCGAAACAACAAATGCTTCATGCGGATATGTCGCTAATGTGATTATAGGTACGGTATACTTTGAGTGACTATGCTGGCGAGAAATGTTTGTTTATATCCGAAACTTTGGAGAAAGTAAATACATTTTATTAATAGAAGTATATTGAACTTAGGTCTATTTCTTATAATGCGATATGCATTTTATAACTAGAGGGGATTAAATATAACGAGGTGTTATTGTTTGTCGTCGATGTTGCTTCCTATGTGGTAATTTTACAATTCTCGAGATGCTTTAAAAAATTCATCTTTGATATGAAGTTTTCCACATCCCAGAATACTGTGAAATCGGTGTGCAAGGCAGGTAGTATGAATTAATATTTTCGTTTTAAATTCATTCTTATTTCTAATAGCTATTTCAGTGGTAAACATCGAACTCTCTTCTTTCATAATTTACCAGCTGTCCATCGTAATGCACTTTGTAATGATACTAGAGGTAGTAATAAGCCTTAAAGGTAAAATTTTAAATAAGATAATTATATTAAAGTTGAATTTCATTTTCTAGATTCTGGATCGCACACATCGAGTGCAATGGTGCTGTTCTTAATATTAGATTGTACATTTCTGTTGCTGTATACGCATGAGAACAACAACAAACAGTTCATGGGAGCTAAACTTATTCAAAAAATCCCAGCCCTCCGGGCTCTATTTATAGCAATGTGAAAGTAAATATCAGTGAGGGATATCCATTCAATCCATACGGTTTTGTTTGTATCTAAAGTGTTATTGACACTATTCGCTTAGTTTGATATAAACAGTATGACATGTGAAACAGGTTCCGGCTGAGGTAGTCAAGTATTGGACTTCGTCAGGAACGGATGTTTGAATGCGAAGACTCAGTGCTTCGGTCAGCTTACTAGAAATTTCTGTTGAACGAAAGGTTAGGAGACTGAAAAAGTCTGGGCCCAACTTCACTGCAAGACGCTTCTTGGCTGTTATTAACAAAAGTGGGTAAGTCAAAGAAATTCATGACTCTTAAACAATTTGGCGTGTTGTTGAACGTTAGACAAAACTCGGAATTAAGGCTGAGTCTGGAAGCTATATTTTCAGTTAAGTCATCTTAAGGTTTATAGTTCATGGCACTCTTCAGCATCTGACAATCGAGGATGCTTCCTTCACAGATGACTTGTAGACAAATCCATAGCATTTTTGATAATCTACAGACAAATGAAGATAGTAACTGAACATGTATTGAAAGATCGTAGTAAGTAGTTCGCCATCAAGTTGCTACTGTTAACTATTAATAGCACATAGTTAACGACTTCTGCTTTCGGACATTGCCTTAATGTAACCTAACCCAGTTAAACGTATGACAAAATTTCTAAATTAGGACACTTCATTAGTGTGTACATGTAAGCATAAAATTCTACCTCATTCGTACATAATTCAACATATTCTGATATCGATATTTATGGATTCTTATTCCACTTAACGTACGCTTGTATATTGATTTAACATTTCAAGTTCAACATCACCAGTATATTTCTATTAATGTCACATCATTATTATGAAATTGCTTTCATTTCTTAGCAGTAATTTAATAATGACAATAGTAATAATGATAAAATATATGTTCTGTCGATTCCATCATGAGCAGAGCTCAGAGATTTAGAATACACCATACAGAAATAATAAAACATTAAGAATATTGTGTATTATTGTAGCATATTAGTTTATATAATTTAATTTTATGTTCCAACGTAAAACTTTTACAATATAGTTTTTTGTTAAGAAAGATACTAAGCTATAATTTACTGACAATACAGTAAATTGTATTTGTACCTTACATCTTTCTAAACCTCTAAACTTCACGTTTGATTTCCGGTAATTTTAAAGTGGGTTTCGGAATATTAAAAGAATAAGAGGCTATTTCCGTTAAATCCACTTATCCGTAATAATTGTGATATTTGAGTTAGAAATTTGAATTTTGGAATAATACTACTATATCGGTATACTGCGGCGAAGTTGGTTGAGGCATTGCACTACAAACAGGAAGCTCGCGTGTTCCATACCCGACCAGTTTGTTGGGACATTTCAATTGACGTATAGGGAGGGATCACTTTACTTTACTTACTACAATATATCATCGCATGGGATGGGACTAATTAACTGTACTGACATCTCATATCCTCTTCTTGTTGAGTATTTATTTCATATTAGCTCTTCATAAACTTCATCTAAGCCTTTACAAATCAATCTGCATTCAAGTCTGGGTAAAGTAGAAGGCCTTCTTGGGCGATAACTTAATCCACAGCTCCCGAATTTGTGATCACTGCGTATTAGTCGTCATGAACTTAGCTTGAATTTCTATATCTATTTCAGGTTTTATTAATTCAGTAGATAACGTTCCCAAAATAAGTACGCAGAAAATGTTAATGACATGGCACGATTAGTTCTTCCACAATCCAAAGCTACCTTGCGCAATCCTCTGTATGAAGTTCCCGAACGTTCTGCGATGACGTCATCTATACCCAGCCCAGCAGACTAGCCTAGCATTCAGTTGTAGCGCGTAGCTCTGGCAGTGTGGTTGCCTTATTGCAGTGTGTTGTGTTCAAGTTGTAATAATTATGATTGTGTTGTGTTTTTGGGTGCAGTAATAATTCTGAACATAGTCAGAGCACTAATGTAAGTTTTCACAAATTTCCTAGTAGAGAAAGATCACGAGAACGATGTAATACATGGTTTAAAAAATCGTGAAAACTATATTCCAATGAAGTTTTCGCACGTACTGTATCATCTGTCCATTTTACTGAAGATTTTCTATGAAAGCCCCCTCTTCTTAAAACTAAATTACGCGTATTTTTAAGAAAGAATTCTGTTCTTTCTTTGAATTTGACGGAACAGAAAAATCAGACTCTCCATTAAAAAGAAAGAAAGAAAGAAGATAGTGATTATCTGAGAAAAAGTTGTAGCCTACTTAAAGCAGTTTCGGAATCAGAAGCAAGTATTATTTTCCAGTGTTGTGAAGTTAATTATAAAAATGTGTGGCTCAAAGTGAGCCAGTTGATAATCAAGAAACAACAGAAGGTGAGTATGAAAAACGACTTGAAATGTAGAAATACTTTCAAGAAAAAAAGTATTATTATAATTCGACTTGCAGACAAATAATCACTTACTCAGTAATACTAACAACGCCTACCTAGGATATACTGACGTCAACATTCCCAACACACACCGGTATCAGCAGGTTATAAATAGCGTTCCAGACGACGTACAAAAACACTGCTTTTTGTGTCAATCTCTCAGTGACACCTCTCTTAATAATGAATAAAAAAATAGGTGTTCTGTAACCAGACAGGGTCTTTAAAATAATGCTTCGTAGAAGTTTTGGGCTTCTCAACGTTTTTCTTCTGTTCTGGATGCATTTTGGCTAGTTATTTATTTCGAGCATTTTTATATCTTCTGTGATATTAGTCCATCCATTCTTAGGTCTTCCAGCTGATCTTGAGCCTAATGGTATCAATTTATAAATTTTCTTTACGAGCTTATCATCTTGCATATAATTTATGTGACCAAACCGCCCTAGTCTTTTTGCTTTAATAAAATTTATTGTGATTTTGTTTCGGATTATCTTATTTAATTCTGAGTTAGTTTGATTCGCCAAGTACCATCAATTTCTTTGATTGCTCCAAATATTCTTTTTAAAATCTTTCTTAAAAAAAATAATAATTTTTGTTTTGGTGCTTCTTTAGCAACTCAGGTTTCGCTTGCATGTGTCACAATATTGCTCTTATCACAGAAATATAATATAAGTATTGCTGACTTGAGTTAATTTAAATTTAAAGACTCTGGCCTGTTATATTTCAAGTTTTATTAATTCAGTAGATAAAGTTCCCAAAATAAGTACGCAGAAAACGTTAATGACGTGGCACCATTAGTTCCCTCGCAATCCCAAGCTACTTTGCGCAATCCTCTGAAGTTCCCGAACGTTCTACGATGACGTCATCTATATCCAGTCCAGCAGACTAGCCTAGCCTAGGAGTGAATTGATTCAAATGTTGTATTATCTACATTTAGGCGTTTGCTTCATTGACTTTAGTGGACCACACTAGATGTTTTCTTTTGGAGTTCTTTATTGTATTAATTCATATTTAATTCATAATTTAAGTTTCTCAAAAGTCTCAATTTGTCATCGGCGTACGTAGGCCTAATGCACTGTCTTAATTTGGTACTTATATTTTCTCTTAAATCCATCTACTTTAATACTGAGTCAACTACGATACCAGATAACTTTTTTTTTTTTTTTTGATCTCCTTGCTAAACACCATCATTAATTACTTTACTAAATCTGTTGTTTATTTTGCCTTTAGAAAGTGTATTTTGAAGTGTTAGTGCAATATTAATCTTGTTCGTTTTCCGGGTTTATTATACTGTGATAGACGTCCTATAAGTTTGTTTGTGTTTACAGAGTCGAATGCTCTCATATAAACGATAAACACGTTGTTTTCAAATAATTGCTCTGTTCAAATAACTTTAGAGAATTTCAACTTTGCAACCGGAAGTTAAATTCTATTCTGAATTCATAATATATTATTTATGCAATTTTGTCATTTAAATTATTGATATCTGATAAATAGCACAGGAGTATCCAGGATAATAAAGGAATGGTTAATACTGTTTACAAAATATGTTTATACAGGGGTGTAAAATTGTTATATTCATTTCGTACAAGTTTAGGTTTGCCTTAGTACAGTTGGTTGACATGCTACAACCCAATTGATCAAGTGTGTGATCCTCAATAAAGTCAATGAAATTTTGAAATTGGCTAATCCTGCTGCTATTGACATGGTCATAGGGCTTACTCAGCCTCAGACATTGTTGCCAATTGCAATCTATGGATAAAGGGGGCTAAGGCTTAGAGCAGAAAATATACTTTTTTCAACTGCCTTAATACCGGGATCCGTGAATTCTGTTAACTCTAATTGCCTCCAAGATCTGTATAGACTATTAAACAATCACCTTCTTTGTATTTTTTACATTCACATAAGCAACAATTTATCCTACTTTTTTTACCCAACCTCAGATTTGAACATATGAGATCACACCAGGATGTGCATTACTGTTTTATGTTATGAATTACCCTAATACTCAGTTTTTCATTTATTTTTCAGGGTAAAAACTGCCCGAGCATGTATAACGAAATGCATTACAAAGGTAAGTTACCATCAGAAAAGTTCCTACCATCCACGCCCTTAATCACAAAGCAGCAGCCTTTTAGCTTTCACTAATGTTGCCAGATCTGAAAAAAGTATCTTGAAAGATTGTACTAAAAATATTCGGAAAATTTATGGGAAATTAAGGAAGTTATTTTAAATGAAATACCATTAAAAATGCAGGCCTATGAAATTATTAAAATACATTCACTCAATTTTTTTCTGTAATGTAGACGTCTTTATCTTCTTTTTGTTCTTTTTCATCTTCTCCTCCCCTTCTTGATCTCCACCCTTAATGTAGACTCGCTATTCATCCGGCTTAGAAACTCTCCACCAATTTTGGAGTTGTAGCAGGATGCAGGTCTTGTATTCGCTTTCATTGCAGAAATCCTGAGATCATTTTCATTCGGTTCATAGCAGAAAATGTTTTTCCATCACTGGAATATTCATCAGGTAAATACAAAAGTGACATCAAGACTAAGGAAAGATTTGTGGTCAATCTCCCTCTTCTCATTTTTCAATCTACATTCCAATATTCATCTTTATCTCTAGTGCCCAAGTCCACCTACTAATAAATTGAAACATCCATATTGCGCAATGCGGTCAGTACCCTAAAGTCAGTCTGATGGGTTATATTTAATAGTATTTATACGATTGTACTTATTCTTACTGTCTTATATTTTAATTGTCTTATTTCTTATTCCTTTTTGTCTTGTTCTTATATTGTTGTAGCTATTGCATTGAATGATAATTCTGGAGGCTATTGTTACATTGTCATGCCCCATTATGAGCATTACGCTCAGGCCTTGTACCTATGATGTGAATAAGTAAAGAAAATAGTTCGGGAGATTTCGAAAATTTCCACACAATTTCGCATTATAAAGAAATCGGAAAATTTTCCGAAATTTCGGAGGATCTGGCAACATTGGCTTTCACCAACTCATGCTGTTATAACATCTTGTTAAAACCTTGATATGTTAAATGTGGTTCGTACAGTACCGTATCGTTAAGTGGGTAATTTTCGTAACTTAAGAAGTGCGTATTTCTTACTATCAAAGAGTGAGGAAGGTCCCAGGAAGAAGTCATGTTCAGTAAGTCTGGAGTGTTTGTAAGAGTGAAAGTCTTCAAGCGCGTCCAGCAGGCTTCATTCATAGTGTGTCCAAAAATGAATTTGTTTCATTACACTCACGTCTCACAGCCTGAGAGTATACCATTGAGTCTTGAAGTTATCAATTATAAATATAACAACATCTGGGGGACAAAATTCCGGCACACCGGTGACGGGCAGACACCCGAGTTGCAGTGTATCCCCGTCGTTAAATAACCATGTAACCAACAGACCTAATAGGCCTAAAGACATACACTATTTCAATCTGATCCGGCTGTACCTGTGACCTTCCGTCACCTAGTATATTAATCGTATGACCTAAAAGTGAGACATTGGTTTTTGTTTACTTCAGATTTCTTTCTTAGCTCGTCTCCGGTTTAGGCGTATAGTCTACGCACAGCATAACCTACTCAGTCTATCTGTATGGTCTAGGACATTCCTCGGTCTTTGCGTATTGTACTACGCATATGTGTAACACTTGGTCCACATTGGCTCATTTATTATTAAATCTACTGTTTAAAAATTATGAATGTTTCTGTTCTACACACTTTTCCACTTGCCATTAAAGGTCTATGTTTGCATCTGTATTCGAAACCGCTCTTTCCTTGATTAGTATTCTTTATGCATAAAATGCATTGTGGCTAGACTTATTCATTAGCAGGCTTTAAAACTTAGTGCCCGATCGAATATGTTAACAGCAACCGTACTGTACAGACTTTGCTCGGCGTATGCCCTAGCTACCATATGCTAGTTCACGTGATAGTAAACAAACCGGAATACAGATATAGGAAGACCACAAAATAACTTCTCATTATCTAAACTCACATTACAATCATGCAAAACGATACTTTCTCCTGTTTGTGTATAATAGTCCCTCCCAAATGTTTCAATATATGTTTGCGTTTTAGAACACTTTACTTTCGGCATGCCGAACACGTATTATAAATTTAAACACGCACAATGACAAGGTACACTGTTGACCAATTTGAGATGCACCGTACTACGAGAGCATTCACTTCTCAGTACTACTATCAATGACTGTCTTATCAGCCTACGCAATCACCCTCCACCCCCTATACTCAGGTTGTTGGTAACCGGAATCAACTCCCTCTGTGGGTTCGGGCACTAAGTTTTAAAGCCTGTTCATTAGGTTAGGAGCAGAAAATCAGTGCCCAATAATTAAAAATATTGCTGTCGAAAATATTCTGGACCAAGAGGTAGGGATATAAATAACTTATGGAATATATTTTTAAATTTAATATGGTCAATTTTTCACACCCCTAGAGAAATTAAAATAATAGCTATTACAGTTTTTTAATCACTAGGGAGTGGAAATACTTATATTAGAAGATTGTTTATTTCTTTAACTGTGCATATTTAAAAAATGTATTCAAAAGGCACAATACTCAGCTTAAAATTAACTACAAGTTTGTGGAACGTTAATCAGATTTAAGTTAATAACACAGACTAATCTGATAGCCAGTATTCACTGATGATATTCTGTAAAGGAAATGAATGATATGCAAACTGGAGCAAACATTAGGCCAAGCATAAGCATCTAGCTTAATATAAATAGTAATACACGGTATAACATAATCATTATTATACGAGTAAAATCGACAACAATGACTAAATTATAACGATACATGGATAACATTTGGCTACAATGATAGTAACAAACACGCTATACAGTAACAAATTCGTGACTGTATTAGTAGTTGCTGTGTTAGCTAATACCATTAATCTTTTAATTTTCCTTGAAATTTTATATTCATTTTGTAATTTCGATTATTAAACAACCGAAAAAGCCTTTTTAATTTTACAGAATGAAATAATAGACAATACTATTTTATTGCAAAGAGCCCTTTTTCAGTCACTTAAGTATTGATTACCAGAGAAAAATAAGCAATTCGTAATTAATTATGTATGTTTTGGAGTATATTTACCAAATTTTGAGTCTATTGAGATGTTTATTTAAAGTTTATTGGGTGCATTGCTCTATTCTCTTCACTTGTTTCATTACGTTGTCAGTTGGTGCGCATGCGCGGTGGTTGCTCGTTTTTGTCTGCCTCTGAGCGAATCGCTGTTTTGTAGAGTCAGAGTGATACGAGCAGTCAACGTGATGTAAGCCTGAAGCTTGTGATGGTATCTGGTGAGAGATGGTGAGTTTCTTTCTTGTTCGTCTAAATTTAACTGCATAGATCCCTTCAGGATTCAACTGATATTATTTTCTTTTTTTTAAGTCAGAATTAACTAAAGCATCGCAGCATGTTAGGGGGCTACCGTGGCTCGGTAACTTTTACACTCCAGCTACCCATTATAAGTAATACAATATTGTGGCTTTTGGTGACTTCTGTATCCGTCATTTAGTATTCATTCCTGGTTTCTCCGATACATTAGTTCAAGCCGCTGTGAATTATCAGGAGGAGGAAATGTTACGTTTCGGGAGAATGCAGGTCATGTCCCTACTCTAACACGATGTTTCAATTAGAATTTTTGCTAATAGTAACTTATTATATTTTGGGAGAATGCTAGTAATGTGGCGTTCTGCAAAAGCAGATTAGGGTTGGCTGTTTACTTATCTTGATTGGCCTATTTCCATTTGTCTGAAGTAAATTCTACTGGGAATATATTCTTGTTCTTTTCTAGCTAAATATTAATTATGCATTTAATTCAGTCGTAATCTATAGCAGTATGTTTCTTGGTACTATGCTTTGTTTGCAGGTCATTAACTTGATGAGTAAGCTATTCATAACCTTGTCTTGTAAGCTTGTATTTTGACATCGCGTTAAGTTACGTGAAGGCCTATTGTTCTTATAAGCTTAAGCTGTCCGGTTAATTTCTAAAGTCACATTCCTTTGCTAGTTTATTTACAGTTGACTAGTATTGTTTTATAAGATTTTCTCAGTATGTACATTTAGTATTCTGCATTGCTATAGCGTTTAACATTTTCACTTTCTTTCGTTGTCAATTATAAACTTCCCGTAACTTATAGTTATTCCTTTTACCGTGTGTTTGGGTAGATTTTTCTCTCTGCTATTCGGGTTTTTTTTCTATTGCTTATACCTTTGATATTTAGTAGGCCTTTCATATAGGTATTAGCATCTTAGGTTTTGCTTCAGTAAAATATTTCATCCTAATAATTATTTTCTTTTATGCAAAATTGGTTATAACATTCTTTCACGCATTTATTTAATTTTGGCCATATCAAGATATCTCTGCCCTTAGTTCAGGTTTGATCTTAGCTCGCATTCTTATAAATTTCTCTACGCAGTTTGGTAATTGCATTTGAATTAAAATGTTCAAGGTTTTAACTGTACATAAACTTTATTAATAACCATGCTGGTTATTTTATAATTGTTGGTCGTTTAACTCTAGTTAAACATATTTAGCTGGATTTGTAAATACTCAGGTTGAATTTATAAATAAAATTTATAGTCTGTTTTGGAAAAAAGAAACTTATGAGTCATTTTCTGTGGACTTATCCTATCTCACCTGGAATTTAGAGGATCTTCGGACCTTAGGTTATATCCTAGCACGCCCTTTACAGATTTTGCCAGTTTGATATTTACAAGTTAATTATTTTGCATTGGCGAAGTTTGGTTTTTTCTATCCTTCTTATTGTATTGTATTTGTATTTTCACTTATTTGGTCATTTTGATATTTACTGAAATTATCGCTTTACTTTCTTATACTTATTTTGCTATTCAGTTTTTTTAATAATATAAATTCACATTCTGTTAAATATTATAAGTTATATATATATAATAATATATTATATAATAAAGCAACTATTCTATTCTTAAATACCAAACCAGTTGCACTATACAATCGTTAAATTATGCTTCTCCGTATAAACTTTTTACCCTATTATGACCCCTTTGGGTTGGAATTTTTAAAATTCTGAAATACGTATTTCATTATTTGGGTTCTAAAGTATTTAATTAGGTTTAAAGAAAATCCGACAAATGCTTTTTTTTTCACCCCTGAGAGTTTATTAAGTGCCAGAATGGTACTTTATGAGATTGGGTGGTGGACGGGGAGTGTCTGACCGTCTGTCTGTCCGTGTGTTTGTACGCTCGATAGCTCAAATATGCTTTATCGGATTTTCATGAAACTTGGCATATGCATTTATAACGTCCATGGGAAGAAACCTATTGATATAGGACCAAATCGATAGACCGGTACCGGAGTAATGCCAATTTAGTGTCCATTTTATGGTAATATATTAGAAAGAATTTATCAAATGCAAATCAGTTCTCATGACATATTGTTTTACAGTTTTAATATGTGGCTTTAGAAGTTGCAACACAGTTAGCTTTGACAAATAGCACTGTATATGCTTATCAAATTAGACCTTTTGTTCTTTGCAAACCCTGCTTAATGAACCGTTCTGGAGCTTAACTCTGAATTCGTTAACAAAATAACTTATTTTCTGCATATCATAATTGTAATTATCACTGATTAAACAAAAGCATTCTGGCACTTTGTTATATCAGTTTATCTGATTTTATTTCTAAAGAAACACGAAATGCGTGTTTAATTATTTATACTTTGGAATGCTTTAACAAATTTTAAGTTATTAGAAACGTTGTGCATTGTTTCCACATGCAAACTTTGAACCCCCTTTTGACCACTTAGGAATTGATTTTTTTTTTAAATACCTTTTTAGTGCGTATCAACCTAATGAAATAAAATTACTGATCAAACTGATGAATCAGTTAGGACCAGTCATCTTATATTATATAGATCACATTTTTTGTAGTAACAAAAGCACACATAGTATACGATAAGCACCTTCTAGCTTATAAATGAATTTTACTAATTAAATTTCCACTTTCAGTTCGTACGCTGCCACTATCACAAATACCATGGAACCAAGGGACTTAGAACAACAGAGAAACTCATAAGTCTTCTTGATGGACCTAGGTAAAATTTACAATTACTAGACTAGTAGCTGTAGTTTAATGTTATTAATACCATCACCCTATGTGTACTAGGCAATTAAAATTTACTTAAGCTCAAAATTGCATGATGTAAAAAATTTAAAAAAAAGTTTCATGTCCCTTGGTTCCATGTTTTTAAAATAGGTGGTATTTATGAATGGACAGATATATATCATGGGTAATAACTAGATCTCGGACAAATTATACCTTGCACAGAAGTTGTGTGCAGTTTGACTGTAAATTTACAATCATAGAAGTAAGGCTGGAACATATAAAAAAACAAAAAATCAAAACATCGCGAAGGCTTTCTAGGTGCAGTATACTTTAGTAGCACAATAACTCTAAAATATGTATTACCTTGAAAGGTACATCTATCTAATGTAATTAAATATATCCCACAATTTTCATTTAGCTTCTGTAGGCCTAATATTGAAAATATTAAACATAACGTCGGTGTGGAACGATATAATTAGGGTTCAGATGTTTATGGCCTAAAAAATTGGAAAATATGACTGGAAATACTGCCTTGAAATGGCCAAATATGACCCAAAAATCGTAAATATGACCTAGCCTAATAAAATAATAAATTTTCAAAAAATAATAGTTCCCATATGAAACCTTTAAAGACACTAAATACATCACATGAATTCAATCACTTTTTAACAATTTTGGTGTCTACAGTTTTACTTGTAATGAACTTCTATTTTTAAAGAATTTTCTCCTGTTTACTCGCGTTACTATAATATTTTGTAGATCTTTCATATCCCTATAAAAAAAGAACATTGTAAATGTGTTGGAATCTGTGTGAAGGTCTACAGAAGTCTGTAGGTATATTTGGACGAGTACAGCATGGTTCTTGGATAATTCAGTAGTCTCAGCTTACTAACCAAAGGTACGACGTCCGACATTTTCCTATTCCAAAGATTACAATTAGGTCTACTGGGTACCGCTATTTGTTTATACGTCTACGATTCGTCACTCTAATTCAAGTTAATCTCTACCCAAATTATATTAAATACTTTCTCTGGTTTAGTTTCATACGTTCTTAATGGGTAGACTATTTGTATTATATCATCTTATATACTGCAAGGGAACTCATTCTTGAGGATAAATCTCATCAAATTAACTTTTCGCCAATAGTAACCGAAATCAGTTTTCTACCCTGACTAGACAGATCGATTTTTGTGCTGGTATAACCTGTATCTAGAGCATAGATGGGCAGACTTAATTCACGGGTGTCAATGTGAATCATGGTTTTAGTTGTGCGCTGAACATGAACACGGCCACCGCATTTGTTCAATGTTTCCATCTATCACCCAAACTACCATATTTATGTTAAAGTGTAGCAATCAAAAATACTAAATTTAGTTCATTTCGATAAGAAGTTCGGAATAATCCAAACTCTGACGGATACAAAAATATGAAAAGCACATAAAGGGATCATTCCATCCTAGGTTAATAATTTTATTCATCATTCTTAATCTAAAAATAAAGAAGGGCAATGTAAAGGAAAGTTAGGAGAATGTTAGCTTTGACCAATTTCTCCCGGCGATATCTAAAAAGGACTTGTCCATCTTCAAAGTATTTGTAAATTCTTGTATATTTCGGGCAACGGCCACTTTTGGTGGCCAAAGCTTAGTGTTCTCGACAGCAATGTATTTATATATTTTACGTAAAATACGAAATACAAAAACAGTTTTATACAAGTGGTGTAGTAAACTAACGTATTGATTTTGACAATTCAAACATTCATTATTTCCTTATATTCGTATTGTAAATACTATTAATATTTATATATACAATATTCAGTGCAACTGCCGATTGAATGCAGTTACGTTATCACAGCTGCTGAACTGAGCGCCGCCAGAGAGGGGCCAGGGGGGCAATCGCCTTACATATTGTTACAATCAAGTTTAAGACTATACTCATTGATAGCTGACACAACTTTCACTGGTTTCAGCACTTTGAGACAGTGAAATCATGGGCACGAAGCTCAATGGCGAATTCCAGACTTAGTGGATAATGCTTGTTTATCAGTTCATAGGGATTTTATTAAGAAAACAAAAGAACTTGTACAAAAACCCATTGACCCATTTGCCATTGGAAAAAAACTCAGTTTTTAAGTAAAAAGAATGTGTAGTAAGTAGTTTGTATTGTGCTCATTAAATAAATAGGCATCGCCTTGACACTGAATGTTGACTGATGGGCCAGAGCCCAGAATCCCCGATAGTAGTTCCCCCCCAGCAAACTTTTATGGTGGCGCCCTAGGTTGAAGCGTAACAATTTATTATTCTTTGATCGTTAATATACCACAAATAAGTGTGCAGTCGTCTGATTCATAATATAGCTTGACTGCTTACTTCTTAACTTCTTCCTGTTAAGTCAGTGAATCTATGTAGTTCTGCTGGCTCCTATTTATACTTTAGTACATTTTAAATATCAATCTTTCAATCTTAGTTTTGCAAGCTTGTAATTCTTATTGTTGTAGGGCATCAGCGGGTTACGATTCCCGTTCTTGAACTGTGAGATTTTTTAATGGATAAAAGTCATGAGGTTTTTTTTTACGTATTGTACAGCCGGCTGCAAGAAGAATGTGCAGACTCCTGATCGTTGGAAAATTAAAGTTCTATGGAGCAGTTCACAAGTGTAAACGAACTTTCAGTCATTGCTGTGGTTTGTTCATCGGCAGAATGTCTGTGATGAAGGTTGTGAGTTAGCTTCCCATTAATATATTAATATCCAATGTTACGTTAGTTTCAACTTCCTGAAGAAAAGATGAAATAAATAAGCAGATTTTATTATATTTTGAACATAAACAAACAAATTCCATAAGCAACATGAAAGAAATCCAGTTGTTGGAATTAGTATCTTGTTCGCTTGCAAAACAACTTATGACCAGAAGCTTGTATTTAAAATAGTTAAGGATAGTTTGAGGTATGAATTTGGAGCGTTTTGTTAGTCAGCTATTGAACGACTGTAGCCACTTTGTTTCATAATATATTAACCATAACACGTGTTCATAAAATTCAGTATTCTCACTTGTGGATTTTATATTGATCAACGATATTTTTATTTAATTCTTAGTGTATCCAGAATGACTCTCCATTTAATAACAATAACAATTTAATAACAAATATCAGGCTCTTAATCAAATACAGATATAGTTATGTGATATATGACGAGCAGGTGCATTATTCTGCATCTGGAACTTATAATGTTTATTCAGCCCATTCTTTTTTCAACCGCGTTAATTACGCGTATTTCACACGTTATGAAGAAATCCTTTTTTACGCGTCAAGTTCCAACACTGGTTCTTTATTTAGCGAAGTGATTAGATTTTAGATTGTGACTTTAACATACACAAACGTGAATGTCTAATATATTTTTGTTTGTTTCCACAGCCAACACATGGGACGCAGCACAGGATCCTTCCTTCCAAGTCTAACTAAATGGAGTGGTGTGCAGTGTTCGACTCAGGGAAGCAGCAAAGCAATACTATACAGAAGTGGACAAGAATTTCGAGTGCAGTGAAACCTACCAGAAGTTTTTTCTTTCTGAAGGAGGAAACAATCTGTGTTCGTGTATCGATATTTTAGTTCTGAAGTAGGAAAGGAGAACGACAGGAAAACAGGTAAATAAATGTGTTTGGCATTATACTGAGATCTCTCAAGTTTTGTCATTCTGCACAGAATGACTTAAGTGCTCCATTCATATGACGTGACTAGTGGTAAACCAGTTCGGTACTTGTAAAATTTCGTTCAGAATTCAAGATATTATTTCTAATATTTGTGCTTTGTCTGGTGGACGTAAGTTTGAGTTGCTATTCAGTCCCATAGAATTGGTTTCATTATTTCTAATAAAACACGTCTGAATGTATTCTTCTATTACTCCTAAGTTTCGTTGGAATTGTTAAGAATAATTGTCTGAGAGCTACGTGTTTTATAGCCTTAAACAGTATGGGATGTTCTTCGGAATCTGGATATTTGTTATTGAACGAAATTTATTCCAACCTACTCCAGGCCTACAACGGTTTAAGTGAATTTCTTTATAACTCTAAAGGAACATAATCTTTACTCCTAATATCATACTACCGTCGTCGTATTTTGGGGTCATTGATTCTGCATTAGTTTTTACCCATTTTGGTGGCCAAAATTTATCTTGACTCTCCAGATTTACTACGAAATGTCGACTCTTTTCGTAAAATCCACAATAGCTTCTCTTACAAAGGAATGTGCACCCTCGGAAATTGAAATAAACAAATCATTTGGATGTTTGACAAAGTGATTAAACTATGTCAAAGCTTACAACCGAAATGTCTTTGAACATGTGAAGCACACAACCATGGGAAAAAAAAATTAATGAAATAATTACAGATATTTAATTTAAGTAGTAATAGGTTATATAATGACCTCAGAAGGTAGTAGGCCTATAAGAATAGAGTTCCTAGAAAAGGTTAATCATCACTATATTTACATGCGGGATTGAAATCTATCTGAATCCGATCCCAACTCAATACATACCCTGTTTACATGGAAAGTTCTGGGAGTATTTTGAGATGTTTCGTACTATTGGTATTTGTGTGGCTAGGATTTGTAAACAATTACCGTGTTTATTGCGTGATTTATAATATTTAAAAGGGTGTTTTCTATTAATAATTTCTAATCACCATAAACAAATTATGGTATAAAAGAGTAACACAACAGTATTAATATTATAGCGTTAGTGAGTTTTTTAATTAAATTGACGATCAGCTGACAGAACAAATTAACGTAATGCGAGTGTACGCGTGCGCACCAGGATTGAATTCACTAGGTTTATTTGGAATTGAATACTTCTTGAATCCAATCCGTCCATCCATTTGCAGAGGATTGGATCGAAAATGCATTCCGGATTGAGTCCCCATATACATGACTATCTCGATACGGGGAACGGACTCAGATCGATCTTAATCCTTCATGTAAACGTACTACATAATTGTATCAGTTAAATGGTACACCCTCTAAAACATGAAGAATTAAACACGTATCAGCCCTTAAGGGGTCAATAGGAGAAAGGATACAAATGTTTGTATTGAAAACTATACTTTTTGTGGCCCGATTTTCTTGCAACTTAACATAAATAATTATTTCATCATTTCCCAAAATTCAACTCCAAGGAATTTATGGATTTGTAAACGTAAAAAGTAAGGAGGTTTAAAGTTTTTATGAGTAAACATTACAGGCCTACTATTATTATTCTTTTTCATTTACAACATACAGAATTAGTAAAACCTAAGGACTGGAGTATCGAGGAAAGATTATTTCTATCAAATTAAAAAATCAACAAGAGCCAACCTGCGGGCAAAAGCTAGTATTACAAAGAGTGGCACATAAAAAAGATAACCAAAATACTTTAGTAAGCATTTAACTCAGTTAAGTTATTTTTTGCCACTCTATATAAGTGAACAGTTATTCTGTGAATTATTCATTTTATCAATATCACAAGAGCAGTCTTTCTTGACACACTATTCAACATAACCTCAAATTAAAACAGGATTGGTTATTCTGAGACATATGATAGTATACTGCAGCCATGTAAAGTAAGTTTTAAGAAACTGCATTCACTAACAAAGCATAGAAGATAATTGATAACATAATTAATACTTAAATTGAGCAGATAAAGAAGAACATCTCTTTTCGTAATTTATTTTACTATCATGTTGTGCATTATGGCAATGTTGGTTGATTGCTTAATACTTTTTTATCCTTAACAATTCTAAAACAGACAGTGAGGCTATCTTTCAAAAGAGTCGTGCTTTTATATGTATAATGTGGAAATACTCTTTTGGTAAGTGTGAAGGATATGATAGCAGACTTACAGATTGAGAGAAGTCTGGAACATAAACATTACTTTCCTTCCATATACTGTGAATGTTCTGCATTATGTTGAGAAGTGGTACAAATTAAGGGTACACATTAAATGGTGGCTCTCCAGGTGTACTCTTGCTATTGTTGTAGAACAGCGATCACTTCAATCATTGTCATTATTTTAGACCATTGATATTGCCACAGAGTCAGTCGGTTAATGGCCTTATGGGAAGTTCTACCTTTTTTGAGAACAAATAGTAAGTTTGTGAACGATTACAAGTAAAAGTATTGTAACTGGTAACACACAGGCAATGCCTCAGTAGGTTTCAGGATATTAGATCTACTGATCTTAGGTCTAAAGCCGGTATTCCACTTTCAAAGAACTTGAGTAAGAACTGAGCAAAGAAGTTAAACAAGGTTAAAAGTCTATATTTGAATCGTACATAACAGTATTATGCTACATCAGAGATCTTTGAGCAAAACCAGTTTTCTGTATGATGCCTGTATTGAAAGGCTGAGGATAATGAGGATTCTGTAAAATTAATATTTATTTTCATACTTTGATTAAGATTTGGATATAGTGAAGCATGATAAAAAAGGAAATGTACAACAATTAATTTAATTTTTGTGTCTCACGTATTAAGTCCTCAGACCGTTGATTTTTTGTTCACATCTTCTACTGTAATTTCTGGGGAGAACGTTTTATGTCTGTCTTTAAAATCCCTAACCATTGTTCAATCTAGATCTGCGTTTTTTAATTTAGGTGTTTTGAATTGTAGACTACAGGAATTTCTTATTCTTCATGTACAATTTTACGCAACATTTCACTGCATTTTCTCTGCCATTTCAACTGTCACTGTTACTAACAATCTTGGTGTCTAATTTCTTTTAACCTCAAAATCCTTAATGTTTTTTTTTCAAAAAAAATATATATCCACAATCTTAGACCCGATGATATGGTAACCGATAAATTTTTTAGCCAATATAAAGGCGATGCAGAAAGCCTCAAAGAATCATCCAGCATGGTTTGTTTATCAACTTCTTAAAGCAAAGGGCTACCAATTTCTTTGCTCAAAGAAAATTCTTCAAAGAACTTTGAAAGTGGAATACTGGTCTAAGAGAAGGAATGTATAACAAAAAAATAAATATCTCAAAAGAGGTTTATATAATTGAAATATCCACAGGAAAAGTGTCTACTATGAGTGATGTCTACTACATAAAATTGCCTAATGTAAAATTTCTACTACTAAAAAAAAATGTTAATTTTGTAATTTTCAATTTTCAGAATGAAATGACAAATATAAAAAATTCATAATATGCGCTTATACTATAGATTCAGCAAAAGGGAACCAAATTCTGATGTCCGATAATTTCGACTTCCATTTGTCTGGATAACAAGATAAACTGGAGATGTGCGGCCTATGATATCTGCATTGCCACATTTATGTAACAGGTAACAACTTGAATGATATAGGCCTACATGTTTACAAAATATGGATCTCATTCACTAACCAAAGTGGATGGGCTGAAGTCGAACTGAAAAAAGTAGTCTTAAAACCTCTATCCATAGACATAATTTAATTAATTACTAACTTATCCATTACTATGCAGACAATTTTTCAGTTAGACAAGCTGCAGAGTAGACCTGCTTTAAGTAGACATGGTTCCATAGACTGTCATTAGGATTCAAGAAATAGTCACACAGTAACATCATTGCTGATTACATATTCTGCAGATCTTCTGTCTCTGTATCTTACAGTTGTATTGCCTGTGAACTCAAAGATGTCTAGTTTTTTGTTATTTTAATTCTTAAAGATGTATAAGGCCGTCACATAGAGGCAATAAGAACATTTTGACTGGCGCTAATAGTTCGATACCAACTTCCTAAACCTGAGTAACCAAGAAAGCAAGAGTCAGTTTCCTTTTATCCAACTCATATTCAAAGTTACATGTAAACACTAAAGAACGGAACATCAATCAGTTCCAAGATCAAATTGCTCAGTAGATAATTGTACAAGACAATGTCAAAAGTTGTCAGTTATGTTTGAAATGCTTGTAAACTATACTTAACTATTTACCTCCCATTTGATTGACAACTTTTTTTTTCTGTAGAATGAGAGGACCATCAGTAGGGTCAGGTTTTAGACCTCGGCTTCATAGCCTGGAAAGTTTCTATCATATGAACACCGGCTTTGAAAGCCTACATAATTTTACAATAAATTATATTGAGAGAAAAAATTCTAATATGGACAATTCATAAACTCTATAAATCATTATTAATCATACCTCAGCATTCAGATAATTAAATTATTAATTTCTATCGTTGTTGCCCTGTAGTTCATTGCAAAGTAATTAACTTAACGGTGACTCAAAATTAAAGGTTTGAGAACCTATATTTTAGGGAGTAAATCCTGAGTATTTCCTGATGCCCATGATATTGATTAATTGCATCCAGTTCTACTGCAAAGAGAGAAGCATTTTATATACAATTACATTAGACTTGTTTTAAGAATGGTAAATAGAATTGCCTTCTAAGGGGATGTATAAAATGGCTTTACTTTAGTGAAATATAAATGAACACAACTATTTTACATAAAAGAACAGCTGCTATTACTATTAAATGAACATAATTTTAAAGTCACTTTGTAAAAGTAATAATTAGTAAGCTTTATCCTTATTACCTTCCTTTCTAATAGGGTAAACATAGACAATAACAAAGCTCAAAGTTGTAGTTTTACAAAAAAAAGTGACAATACTGTCTTTACAATCATATGTTCTGCATGCTTCCTACAGAAATTGTATAAAAAATAACTAAAATCACACTAAAAGTACACTTAAAATAGTTATTGTATTTTTTCAATTCCAACCACTTATTCTGGCATACTCAACATGCCTACTTCTACAATACTACGAATTTCTACTCCGCATTTAGTGCCTTGCTCTTAGCTTTATACTTAATATGCTTAAGTAAACCATAATTTCTAATTTTTTTATGAATTGGATAAAGTAAATTATGTCTATCATCGAAAAAAAATTCATGCTAATTCCAGTTCGATACAAAAATTAAATGTGTTTAAAATAGCTTCTCATCTGTGCATATAAGATGACTGGTTATCAGAAATTCAATGAACTTACAGGGTTTATACAAGGGCTAAAAATCATAGTGGATCATCTCCACCCATGATAAAAAAATCATTTAAAGCTATCTTTCAAAACGTTTCACAATATACATCAAAATGGTCCATTCTCCATCGTTTACCATTTATGAATTGAAGGCTCAGAACCAAAGTGGGTCATCTCCACCCTTGGTGAAAATCATCTAGTACTTTTCTGAGATACCATATCACATACAAAAGTGGTCCAGCTCCATCGATTTGTAGAGAATCATTTTTACCAGATGGCCCATCTAGATATAAGGGGTTTATTAGCAAACCCGGCAATCTCTATTTTGATAAAAGGTAGAGATGCTATCTTGTAAAGAAAATTCAATACATTTCCTGCTACGTATTTCGTGAATGTGATACAAACCGACTTCCCATATAAGAGAGGAACTCAGATTTGCAACGTATACACTAAATATGTACCAGGAAGTGCATTAACTTTCATTAGAAGTTAGCATCTCTATCTTTTATAAAAATGGATATTGCTAACTTTGAAAATAGGCCTCTCATATAGTGAATGGCGCTAGAGCATTTTATCACATGGCTAGTGAGATAAGTTGGGCGGATGATTCATCAAACTGCTGTGAAAACGGAGGTGAAAAATCAAGGAAAATGGACAGAAACAGTGATAATGAAGGAAACTGGAGATGGCCCATTTCGATTTTTGTAATGGCCCATTTCGATTTTTGTGATGGCCCATTTCGATTTTTGTGATAACTTTGTACCAGAATGGGTCAAGTCCCTCTTCAGAGTAACATCACTAATAAAAAGTAATGAAACCTTAATTGATAAAATACGTTCGATGATAATATTGCCAGCAGTTACTATAAAAATCCTCCGTATACCCTCTAAAATTTTTGAATTAGGGAACATTCTTAACCTAATTAAGTGAGCTCCTTGGGATTACTTAATAAGCATGAGATTTATGTGATTATATCAATAGGCCTATCTATATAGAAGTCTAAAAGAGTTTTTTATAATATTAAGAAAATGTGTATAAAAATATTCAGAATATTAAAAGTATTCAATTAAAGTCTATAAAATATGTACATAAAAATGTTTAAATTTTCATAGATAGGGCTATAGATAGTCACACATACTTTGAGTGATACATTCTAATTAAATTTTAAAATCAAATCTATGTACATATAAATAATCCCACGAGAGTTGAAGAGTTTATCGATAGATTCGCGACTGCTCAGCAGGAGCGAATTTATCTGATGAAACTCGTAAACTCGAACTGGATTTATTAAGACTATTTCATGAATAAAAATGTAACGGATTATACAAATAATAATTACTTTCATGCTTTGTTATATAAAAACAAAATTAACAGCTGCGAGATCACGGCATACTATGAATCAATCACCCATGAATCGAGTTACAATGTTGTGACAGTGCTATCAATTGTGCATGTAAGACATAGCTAACTTAATTCAGGTAAGTTATCAGCAGAATGTACATTTGTAGGCTATTATTGCAATTCCCAAGCAAGCTATGTTCTATAAAATAATCAGTTTTCGTGCTTAATGGCAGCATGTGACGTATTAATTATGGCACATATATGCTTATATGTCCAGTAACGAGCTGACGATTTTATCAGGTAAAATCCCATCCTCATATTAATAGCAAGCATTTTATAAGATAAATGATCGTGATTGGTCTATATCCAAGGAATTGCTAAACGTTTTTGGTCAGTATCAATCACGCGGCATATGAGTGGAATAGTCACAATAAATTTATTGCTTGTTAAGTATTTCCTTGAGGGTATGAGGATTCTAATTACTATATTTAGCTTCGTCTGTGTTTGCTAATCCGATGATAGTTTTCACTGAAGCACAGATGCATGCTACACTACATTAAATAGTAATCTGAGTAGCGACAAAGTTTTGGAATAGGAAGACATTATATAAATCAATTTCATTTGACTCTGCGATGGTGTTTTTTTTAAATATATATATATATATATATTTCCATGCTAACTGAAAACAATTCTTGTTTATCATTCTCAACTTCTTAGCAACAGCACAGAAGGAGTAATAAACAAATCTTGTTAATTAATTTAAGGAAATATCCTAAGTACTCCAAAGATTTTGAATTTAATAGAAAGCATGAGATAATAAAACTGCTGGAAATTGGCTTAAAAGGAATACCTAAGAGTCATTTATAAAACAAGATAGGTCATAGTATAAAATGTGCATTATTTATAAGCCTGACATCATAGCCTGTTTCAGTCTTCCTATTATGTTTTCATGAATTGAACAAACAAAATTCAAAACTGTTTAAAATCACAGTGCACTTGAATTTAAGAAACTGACTCTTGAGTTCTAAAATCAAAATGTGGCACCTACATACCACATAAGTTGGGAAAGCTAGAAAAGGTATAGTAAAAATATATGTTTAACTTATGTTTAACTTATTTTTAACATTGCGAGAAAACATAATTCATTTCCACTTTTCATATTGATTTTATATTTCTTGAAATGGGCGTGAACAGTTCACCTGAACTGCAGTGTTCCCAGTCATTAAATATTAATTAATGCAATTAAGTTCAATATACAGCATAATGTTTATTGTGTGTGAGTGTACAGCCATAAAAATCTCTTTCCGTAAATTTTAGATATCCTTTGATCTGGCCTTCTACATAATAGCCCTGACGCAATTTGTGCTAAGTAAGTGGGACCGTATATCCATTATTACTATTATTCCAATCATAGTTTTCTCAAGACCAAAACTCGAACCAGGGAGTACCGGTATATAAAATTTAGTATATGGTGATGACATTTTAAGCATTTTGAAATGCCATTACTTTGTATAATTATGTTTTGAATGATGTGTCCAGGGTCATTCCACATAAAATTTAAAAGGTCATCAAAGTGGGGCCTCGAAATTATTTTGCATATTTTTATATGTAAATTCTTAAGTTATGGAATGTCAGATTATAGTATGAAAGTAATACCATTGGTGATTTAATTGTAATGATATATGAAATATTAGGGGCATTATGGTAGGATAAAATACTCCAAAAGCGCATGCTTTATGACAATAAAATAAAATGTATTGTGTAATTCTAAAAATATATATAATCGCAAAATCCTCGGAGGAAAAGCCAGTGGTGAAGAAAGAGAGATTTACGTATTTTATATCCTAAATAGTTATGTTAAGGATTTCCGATCAGAGTAATTATGAAAACTGGCAACAAATTAAATAAATATTATATTGGGAAATCGGACCATTCTTTATTTACAGTGCTTTGTTTACCAAAAAATAAACATGAAATATAATGAGAATTTAAACAAATATCAGAATCTTGAAAAAACTAGTTATTCAGATAGTAAGTTTCGCATGTGAAGTTCAGGGGTCGAGTAGCATCACCCTGTCACGTAATTGTAGCAGGATTAACCAGTCATGATGCATGGTGTATGTGGGGAAAACATTACGATAGAGTGAGTACATTTCAATTTTTTTACAAGCTCAGTTTTGTACATTCCACCTCGAAACTTTTACAGAATCATAATATACACTACTACCATAACTTCAAAAGTTTCAGGCAAATTTTGTTATTCTCGTTATTTTTAATACTTTCTCATTGAATGCATTCTTTCATATAAACTTTCAACTGTGAAAAGAAATGTTGCTTTTTCCTTTGGGTTCATATCTTCGTAAAGTTACTTTATTTTTTCCTGACTTCTCCATACTTTAAATACAAAAAGAAGTTAATGAAACAACTCCATATCATAAATATTATTCCAAAAATTCGTTAATAAGTAGACTCTATTACACTAAAGATACATACAAATTTTAAAAATTATGAGCCAGAGCGTTTTTGACCTACTGTTTTGCATGGAATGGCCCTGTACCAAACTGAAAGAGGGTTTCTCCTATTTCACTGTTAAGTTTTATTGGACAATTAGGCATATGTATTTTAGGCAATCTATACAAGAAATGCTCCCGGTTTTAATTTCTTTAAGAGGCTGGAGAAACTCTAGCTGTAGTGTCACTAGAAGGCCAATCAAAAAGTCCGAATCCCTTCATTGGGAATCGGACGTATGGTCTTGTTTTTAGCACTATATCTCAACCACTCAACTACGGCGCATCCTAATGAAAACTGGTAGGATATACATATTATTGAATATATTTACAAATTTTCGTAAAATTTACGTGGACATATAATGGTATGAAGGAATACGATTGGTGCTAGAGAAACAGACAAATTAAAAAATAACAATAAGATCTTAGTGCTGCTGTGATGATCTAGGAAGCAGCTGTGGTAAGAGAAAGAAATTGCATTGTATTTCTTAAAATGCATTGCTTTTCGTTGGTGTAAATGATTATCATGTACACTCACATTCATTTACATGTGTAAAATTCAAAGCAAAAAATGCTGTGTTATTAAACTATGTTTTTTATAAAATCAAACTTGTTTTTATTTTCCAAGTACACAAACAAACATGGTGTAACGCTTATTCCATCAGGATGTCTAGTGTATAGAAACAGAAACTGAGATGAAGCCAACGGTAACTAAGGGAAAGAAGGGTCTAAAATAACGAGTCTTAGGTTCTTACTACAACAGAGATGAATCAGCTTATAGCACAATATCTTGTATTGCCAAACAATAACAGATTCTCATAAATAGCCTGATTAATACAATATATTAATAGAAATTAAATAAAGTGACTAACCAGATTAATGGTGCAGTGTTTTATAAAATGTTGTTCGTTTTGTATCAAAACAAATTTTCTTCCCATTCCATCCTACTAAAATCTCCTCCTCGTACTGAAAAAGGTGTGTTCGTTGATGAGAACAGGAACAAAATTTTCATCTTGTATTGAACTGAGTAACTAATTATAACCGGCAAAAAAAATGCATTATTGTAACTTATTCCTTGTCAATAATTTATTCATCACCAACGAATTAACACTACAATCTATCAGCTCTTTTTTTTTAATAGTAAGAATGAATTTGTTCCTTCCCGTGGGATTCCTAAAGAATTTTCATTTAAGAAAATCTATAATCGATGTTTTCTGTGTAAAATCGTATATACAGAGTAATGGGATAGAGGGGCGGAGGTGAGGGTGTGTGCATAAAAATTAAAATTATTTTTTAATTTCTTTCTTAATTCTTTTAAATCTTTAATGTTTGTTTTAGAATATATGAATATGGTCTTGTATTTTTTCTTCTTTTTTCTTATAAGTTATAGATTTTGTAATTTTAAATTGTTTTAAAAAAGAAATCTTTTAAAGAAATGTGTCTGTAAACATTATAGAGACAGGTTGTTAAAACTAAGTATATTTGCGAAATTACAAAGTTTTCGGAGTAAAAATATCTGCGGAATTTTAAAGTTTTTGGAGGCATTTTTATTGAAAAGGGAACTTAATCAAAATTTAAAAGTTTTTGAAGGGTATTTTTTTTATAAAAAGGAAATACTTTCATTTTACTCTCAAGTTACTTATAAAGTTATTATACTATGAAGTTACTTTGAAGGTACTTTGAAGTTACTTTACTTTGAAATTACTCTGAAGTTACTCTGAAGTAACCTTGAAGTTACTTTGAAGTAACCTGAAGTTACTTTGAAGTTACTTATAGATACTTTAATATGAAGTTACATTACTTTGAAGTTATTTTACTTTGAATTTACTTTGAAATTTCTTGCAAGTTACTCTATTTAATCTTTAAGTTACTTTGAAGAAACTTTGAAGTTACTTTGATGTTACCTTGATGTTATTTTGATGTAATTAAGACGTAGCTATGATGTTACTCCGATGTTAATTCGATGATAATTCGAACTTACTTTGAAGTTACATATAGATACTTTAATATGAAGTTACTTTACTTTGAAGTTATTTTACTTTGCATATACTTTAAAGTTTCTTGGAAGTTACTCTGAAATAACCTTTAAGTTACTTCGAAGTAACTTTGAAGTTACTTTGATGTTAATTCGATGATAATTTTAAGTTACTTTGAAGTTATTTTGAAGTTACTTAGAAGTTACTTTGAAGTTGCTTTGAAGTCGCTTTGAAGTTTTTAAAGTTGCTTTGAATTTTTTAAGTTACTTTGAAGTAACATGAAGTTACTTTGAAGTTACTTACTGATACTGTAATACGAAGTTATCTTACTTTGAATTTACTTTGAAGTTACTTTGATGTTACTTTGATAATAATTCCATGTTAACTCGATGATAATTTGAAGATACTTTAAGGTTACTTTGAAGTTGCTTTAAGGATTTTTAAAGTTACTTTGAATTTTTTTGAAGTTACTTATAGATAATTTAATATGAACTTACTTTACGTTGAAGTTATTTTACTTTGAATTTACTGTGAAGTTTCTTGGAAGTTACTCTGAAATAACCTTTAAGTAACATTGAAATAACTTTGAAGTTACTTTGATGTCATTTTAATGAAACTACGATGTAATTTGGATGTAGCTACAGTTTAACTATGATGTAACTTTCATGAAACGTTCATGTAACTTTCATGTTACACTGAAGATACTCTGAAGATACTCTGAAGATACTCTAAAGATACCTCGACGATACTCTGAAGATACTTCGACGATACTCTGAAGATACTACGACGATACTCTGAAGATACTACGACGATACTCTGAAAATACTTTGACAATACTCTGAAGGGACTTCGAGGTTACTTCGACTTTACTTCAACGTTACTTGGAAGTTGCTTTGAAGTTACTTGGAAGTTACTTTGAAGTTACTTTGAAGTTACTTTGAAGTTGCGTTGAAGTTGCGTTGAAGTTGCGTTGAAGTTGCGTTGAAGTTGCGTTGAAGTACCGTTGAAGTTGCGTTGAAGTTGCGTTGAAGTTGCGTTGAAGTTGCGTTGAAGTTACTCTAAAGTTACTCTGAAGTTACTCTGAAGTTACTTTGAACTTTCTTTGAAGTTGCGTTGAAGTTGCGTTGAAGTTGCGTTGAAGTTGCGTTGAAGTTGCGTTGAAATTGCGTTGAAGTTGCGTTGAAGTTGCTTTGAAGTTGCTTTGAAGTTGCTTTGAAGTTGCTTTGAAGTTGCTTTGAAGTTGCTTTGAAGTTACTTGGCAGTTACTTGGCAGTTACATGGCAGTTACTTGGAAGATACTTGCAAGATACTTGCAAGATACTTGCAAGATACTTGCAAGATACTTGGAAGTTACTTAAAAGTTACTTGGAAGTTACTTGGAAGTTACTTGGAAGTTACTTGGAAGTTACTTGAAAGTTACTTGAAAGTTACTTGAAAGTTACTTGAAAGTTACTTGAAAGTTACTTGAAAGTTACTTGAAAGTTACTTGAAAGTTACTTGAAAGTTACTTGAAAGTTACTTGAAAGTTACTTGAAAGTTACTTGAAAGTTACTTGAAAGTTACTTGAAAGTTACTTGAAAGTTACTTGAAAGTTACTTGAAAGTTACTTGAAAGTTACTTGAAAGTTACTTGAAAGTTACTTGAAAGTTACTTTGAAGTTACTTTACTTATGGGCGCATTTTTCGAAATTTTCAAAGGGGTTAGCCTTCTCGGAATTCTGGGCTCATTTTTCGAAATTTACAAAGGGGTTAGCCTTCTCGGAATTCTGTGCGCAATTTTCGATTTTCAAAGGGGTTAGCCTTCTCGGAATTCTGGGCACATTTTTTGAAATTTTCAATGGGGTTAGCCTTCTCGGAATTCGCTGCGCATTTTCCGAAATTTTCAAAGGGGTTAGCCTTCTCGGAATTCTAGGCGCTTTTTTCGAAATTTTCAAAGGGGTTAGCCTTCTCGGAATTCTGGGCGCATTTTTAAAAAATTTTCAAAGGGGTTAGCCTTCTCGGAATTGAGGGCGCATTTTTCGAAATTTTCAAAGGGGTTAGCCTTCTTGGAAATCTGGGCGCATTTTTCGAAATTTTCAAAGGGGTTAGCCTTCTCGGAATTCAAGGCGCATTTTTCGAAATTTTCAAAGGGGTTAGCCTTCTCGGAATTCTGGGCGCATTTTTCGATATTTTCAAAGGGGTTAGCCTTCTCCGAATTCTGGACGCATTTTTCGAAATTTTCCAAAGGGTTAGCCTTCTCGGAATTCTGGGCGCATTATACGAAATTTTCAAAGGGGTTAGTTTTCTCGGAATTCTGGGCGCATTTTTCGAAATTTTCAAAGGGGTAAGTTTTCTCGGAATTCTGGGCGCATTTTTCGAAATTTTCAAATGGGTTAGCCTTCTCGGAATTCAGGGCGCGTTTTTCAAGATTTTCAAAGCCTTCTCGGCATTCTGGGCTCATTTTTCGAAATTTTCAAAGGGGTTAGCCTTCTCGGAATTCTGGGCGCATTTTTCGAAATTTTCAAAGGGGTTAGCCTTCTCGGAATTCGGGGCTCATTTTTCGAAATTTACAAAGGGGTTAGCCTTCTCGGAATTCTGTGCGCAATTTTCGATTTTCAAAGGGGTTAGCCTTCTCGGAATTGTGGGCACATTTTTTTATATTTTCAATGGGGTTAGCCTTCTCGGAATTCGGGGTGCTTTTTTCGAAATTTTCAAAGGGGTTAGCCTTCTCGGAATTCTAGGCGCATTTTTCGAAATTTTCAAATAGGTTAGACTTCTCTGAATTCTGGGCGCATTTTTCGAAATTTTCAAAGGGGTTAGCCTTATCGGAATTATGGGCGCATTATTCGATATTTTCAAAGGGGTTAGCCTTCTCGGAATTATGGGCGCATTTTTCGAAATTTTCAATGGGGTTAGACATCATGGCATTCTGGCTCATTTTTCGAAATTTTCAAAAGGGTTAGCCTTCTCGGCATTCTGGGCGCATTTTTCGATATTTTCAAAGGGGTTAGACTTTATGGAATTCAGGGCGCATTTTTCGAAATTTTCAAAGGGGTTAGCCTTCTCGGAATTGTGGGCTCATTTTTCGAAATTTTCAAAAGGGTTAGCCTTTTCGGAATTCTTGGCGCATTTTTCAAAATTTTCAAAGGGGTTAGCCTTCTCGGAATTCTGGGCGCATTTTTCGAAATTTTCAAAGGGGTTAGCCTTCATGGCATTCTGGGCTCATTTTTCGAAATTTTCAAATGGGTTAGCCTACTCGGAAATGAGGGCGCATTTTTCGAAATTCTCAAAGGGGTTAGCCTTCTCGGAATTCTGGGCGCATTTTTTGAAATTTTCAAAGGGGTTAGCCTTCTCGGAATTCTGGGCGCATTTTTCGAAATTTTGAAAGGGGTTCGCCTTGTCGGAATTCTGGGCGCATTTTTCGAAATTTTCAAAGGGGTTAGCCTTCTCGGAATTCTGGGCGCATTTCTCGAAATTTTCAAAGGGGTTAGCCTTGTCGGAATTCTGGGCGCATTTTTCGAAATTTTCAAAGGGGTTAGCCTTCTCGGAATTCTGGGCTCATTTTTCGAAATTTACAAAGGGGTTAGCCTTCTCGGAATTCTGTGCGCAATTTTCGATTTTCAAAGGGGTTAGCCTTCTCGGAAAATTGGGCACATTTTTCGAAATTTTCAAAGGGGTTAGCCTTCTCGGCATTCTGGGCTCATTATTCGAAATTTTCAAAGGGGTTAGCCTTCTCGGAATTCTGGGCGCATTTTTCGAAATTTTCAAAGGGGTTAGCCTTCTCGGAATTCTGGGCGCATTTCTCGAAATTTTCAAAGGGGATAGACTTCTCGGCATTCTGGGCGCATTTTTCGAAATTTTGAAAGGGGTTAGCCTTGTCGGAATTCTGGGCGCATTTTTCGAAATTTTCAAAGGGGTTAGTCTTCTCGGAATTCTGGGCGCATTTTTCGAAATTTTCAAAGGGGTTAGCCTTCATGGCATTCTGGGCTCATTTTTCGAAATTTTCAAATGGGTTAGCCTACTCGGAATTGAGGGCGCATTTTTCGAAATTCTCAAAGGGGTTAGCCTTCTCGGAATCCTGGGCGCATTTTTTGAAATTTTCAAAGGGGTTAGCCTTCTCGGAATTCGGGGCGCATTTTTCGAAATATTCAAAGGGGTTAGCCTTCTCGGAATTCTGGGCGCATTTATGGAAATTTTCAATGGGGTTAGACTTCATGGCATTCTGGCGCATTTTTCGAAATTTTCAAAGGGGTAACCCTTCTCGGATTTCTGGGCGCATTTATCGAAGTTTTCAATGGGGTTAGACATCATGGCATTCTGGCTCATTTTTCGAAATTTTCAAAAGGGTTAGCCTTCTCGGCATTCTGGGCGCATTTTTCGATATTTTCAAAGGGGTTAGCCTTCTCGGAATTGTGGGCTCATTTTTCGAAATTTTCAAAAGGGTTAGCCTTTTCGGAATTCTTGGCGCATTTTTCAAAATTTTCAAAGGGGTTAGCCTTCTCGGAATTCTGGGCGCATTTTTCGAAATTTTCAAAGGGGTTAGCCTTCATGGCATTCTGGGCTCATTTTTCGAAATTTTCAAATGGGTTAGCCTACTCGGAATTGAGGGCGCATTTTTCGTAATTCTCAAAGGGGTTAGCCTTCTCGGAATCCTGGGCGCATTTTTTGAAATTTTCAAAGGGGTTAGCCTTCTCGGAATTCTGGGCGCATTTTTGAAATTTTCAAAGGGGTTAGCCTTCTCGGAATTCTGGGCGCATTTTTCGAAATTTTGAAAGGGGTTCGCCTTGTCGGAATTCTGGGCGCATTTTTCGAAATTTTCAAAGGGGTTAGCCTTCTCGGAATTCTGGGCGCATTTCTCGAAATTTTCAAAGGGGTTAGCCATGTCGGAATTCTGGGCTCATTTTTCGAAATTTACAAAGGGGTTAGCCTTCTCGGAATTCTGTGCGCAATTTTCGATTTTCAAAGGGGTTAGCCTTCTCGGAATTCTGGGCGCATTTCTCGAAATTTTCAAAGGGGTTAGCCTTCTCGGAATTCTGGGCGCATTTTTAGAAATTTTCAAATGGGTTAGCCTTCTTGGAATTGAAGGCGCATTTTTCGAAATTCTCAAAGTGTTTAGCCTTCTTGGAAATCTGGGCGCATTTTTCGAAATTTTCAAAGGGGTTAGACTTCACGGCATTCTGGGCGCATTTTTTGAAATTTTGAAAGGGGTTAGCCTTCTCGGAATTCTGGGCGCATTTTTGAAATTTTCAAAGGGGTTAGCCTTCTCGGAATTCTGGGCGCATTTTTCGAAATTTTGAAAGGGGTTCACCTTGTCGGAATTCTGGGCGCATTTTTCGAAATTTTCAAAGGGGTTAGCCTTCTCGGAATTCTGGGCGCATTTCTCGAAATTTTCAAAGGGGTTAAGCCTTGTCGGAATTCTGGGCGCATTTTTCGAAATTTTCAAAGGGGTTAGCCTTCTCGGAATTCTGGGCTCATTTTTCGAAATTTACAAAGGGGTTAGCCTTCTCGGAATTCTGTGCGCAATTTTTGATTTTCAAAGGGGTTAGCCTTCTCGGCATTCTGGGCTCATTTTTCGAAATTTTCAAAGGGGTTAGCCTTCTAGGAATTCTGGGCGCATTTTTCGAAATTTTCAAAGGGGTTAGCCTTCTCGGAATTCTGGGCGCATTTCTCGAAATTCTCAAAGGGGTTAGCCTTCTCGGAATTCTGGGCGCATTTTTTGAAATTTTCAAAGGGGTTAGCCTTCTCGGAATTCTGGGCGCATTTTCCTAAATTTCGAATTCTCCGAAGGGGTAAGTTTTCTCGGAATTCTGGGCGCATTTTTCGAAATTTTCAAATGGGTTAGCCTTCTCGGAATTGAGGGCGCATTTTTCGAAATTTTCAAAGGGGGTTAGCCTTCTCGGCATTCTGGGCTCATTTTTAGAAATTTTCAAAGGGGTTAGCCTTCTCGGAATTCTGGGCTCATTTTTCGAAATTTACAAAGGGGTTGCCTTCTCGGAATTCTGTGCGCAATTTTCGATTTTCAAAGGGGTTAGGCTTCTCGGAATTCTGGGCACATTTTTTGAAATTTTCAATGGGGTTAGCCTTCTCGGAATTCGCTGCGCATTTTCCGAAATTTTCAAAGGGGTTAGCCTTCTCGGAATTCTAGGCGCTTTTTTCGAAATTTTCAAAGGGGTTAGCCTTCTCGGAATTCTGGGCGCATTTTTCGAAATTTTCAAATGGGTTAGCCTTCTCGGAATTGAGGGCGCATTTTTCGAAATTTTCAAAGGGGTTCGCCTTCTTGGAAATCCGGGCGCTTTTTTCGAAATTTTAAAAGGGGTTAGCCTTGTCGGAATTATGGGCGCAATTTTCGAAATTTTCAAAGGGGATAGCCTTCTCGGAATTCTGGGCGCATTTTTCTAAATTTTCAAAGGGGTTAGCCTTCTCGGAATTCGGGGCTCATTTTTCGAAATTTACAAAGGGGTTAGCCTTCTCGGAATTCTGTGCGCAATTTTCGATTTTCTTCTCGGAATTGTGGGCACATTTTTTTATATTTTCAATGGGGTTAGCCTTCTCGGAATTCGGGGCGCTTTTTTCGAAATTTTCAAAGGGGTTAGCCTTCTCGGAGTTCTAGGCGCATTTTTCGAAATTTTTAAATAGGTTAGACTTCTCGGAATTATGGGCGCATTTTTCGAAATTTTCAAAGGGGTTAACCTTCTCGGAATTCTGGGCCCATTTTTAGAAATTTTCAAAGGGGTTAGCCTTTTCGGAACTGAGGGCGCATTTTTCGAAATTTTCAAAGGGGTTAGCCTTCTCGGAATTCTGGGCGCATTTTTCGAAATTTTCAATGGGGTTAGACTTCATGGCATTCTGGCTCATTTTTCGAAATTTTCAAAGGGGTTAGCCCTCTCGGTATTCTGGGCTCATTTTTCGAAATTTTCAAAAGGGTTAGCCTTTTCGGAATTCTTGGCGCATTTTTCGAAATTTTCAAAGGAGTTAGCCTTCTCGGAATTCTGGGCGCATTTTTGAAATTTTCAAATGGGTTAGCCTTCTCGGAATTGAGGGCGTATTTTTCGAAATTCTCAAAGGGGTTAGCCTTCTTGGAAATCTGGGCGCATTTTTCGAAATTTTCAAAGGGGTTAGCCTTCTCGGAATTCTGGGCGCATTTTTCGAAATTTTCAAAGGGTTTAGACTTCTCGGCATTCTGGGCGCATTTTTCGAAATTTTCAAAGGGGTTAGTCTTCTCGGAATTCTGGGCACTTTTTTCGAAATTTTCAAAGTGATTAGCTTTCTCGGATTTCTGGGCGCATTTTTCGATATTTTCAAAGGGGTTAGCCTTCTCGGAATTCTGAGCGCATTTTTTGAAATTTTCAAAGGGTTTAGCCTGCTCGGAATTCTGGGCGCATTTTTCGAAATTTTCAAAGGGGTTAGCCTTCTCGGAATTCTGGGTGCATATTTCGAAATTTTCAAAGGGGTTAGACTTCATGGCATTCTGGGCTCATTTTTCGAAATTTTCAAAGGGATTAGCCGTCTCGGAATTCTGGGCGCATTTATCGAAATTTTCAATGGGGTTAGACTTCATGGCATTCTGGGCGCATTTTTCGATATTTTCAAAGGGGTTAGCTTTCTCGGAATTCTGGGCGCATTTTTCGAAATTTTCAAAGGGGTTAGCCTTCTCGGAATTCTGGGCGCATTTTTCGAAATTTTCAAAAGGGTTAGCCTTTTCGGAATTCTTGGCGCATTTTTCGAAATTTTCAAAGGAGTTAGCCTTCTCGGAATTCTGGGCGCATTTTTCGACATTTTCAAAGGGGTTAGCCTTCATGGCATTCTGGGCTCATTTTTCGAAATTTTCAAAGGGATTAGCTTTCTCGGAATTCTGGGCGCATTTTTCGAAATTTTCAAAGGGGTTAGCCTTCTCGGAATTCTGGGCGCATTTTTCGATATTTTCAAAGGGGTTAGCCTTCTCGGAATTGTGAGCGCATTTTTTGAAATTTTCAAAGGGGTTAGCCTTCTCGGAATTCTGGGCGCATTTTTTGAAATTTTCAAAGGGGTTAGCCTTCTCGGAATTCTGGGCGCATTTTCCGAAATTTTCAAAGGGGTTAGACTTCATGGCATTCTGGGCGGATTTTTCGAAATTTTCGAAGGGGTTAGCCTTGTCGGAATTCTGTGCGCATTTTTCGAAATTTTCAATGGGGTTAGCCTTCTCGGAATTCTGGGCGCATTTTTCGAAATTTTTAAGGGGTTAGCCTTCTCGAAATTCTGGGCTCATTTTTCGAAATTTTCAAAGGGGTTAGCCGTCTCGGAATTCTGGGCGCATTTATCGAAATTTTCAATGGGGTTAGACTTCATGGCATTCTGGCTCATTTTTCGAAATTTTCAAAGGGGTTAGCCCTCTCGGCATTCTGGGCTCATTTTTCGAAATTTTCAAAGGGGTTAGCCTTCTCGGAATTCTGGGCGCATTTCTCGAAATTTTCAAAGGGGTTAGCCTTCTCGGAATTCTGGGCGCATTTTTGAAATTTTCAAATGGGTTAGCCTTCTCGGAATTGAAGGCGCATTTTTCGAAATTCTCAAAGGGGTTAGCCTTCTTGGAAATCTGGGCGCATTTTTCGAAATTTTCAAAGGGGTTAGCCTTCTCGGAATTCTGGGCGCATTTTTCGAAATGTTCAAAGGGTTTAGACTTCTCGGCATTCTGGGCTCATTTTTCGAAATTTTCAAAGGGGTTAGTCTTCTCGGAATTCTGGGCACTTTTTTCGAAATTTTCAAAGTGGTTAGCTTTCTCGGATTTCTGGGCGCATTTTTCGATATTTTCAAAGGGGTTAGCCTTCTCGGAATTCTGAGCGCAATTTTTGAAATTTTCAAAGGGGTTAGCCTTCTCGGAATTCTGGGCGCATTTTTCGAAATTTTCAAAGGGGTTAGCCTTCTCGGAATTCTGGGTGCATATTTCGAAATTTTCAAAGGGGTTAGACTTCATGGCATTCTGGGCTCATTTTTCGAAATTTTCAAAGGGATTAGCCGTCTCGGAATTCTGGGCGCATTTATCGAAATTTTCAATGGGGTTAGACTTCATGGCATTCTGGGCACATTTTTCGATATTTTCAAAGGGGTTAGCTTTCTCGGAATTCTGGGCGCATTTTTCGAAATTTTCAAAGGGGTTAGCCTTCTCGGAATTCTGGGCGCATTTTTCGAAATTTTCAAAAGGGTTAGCCTTGTCGGAATTCTGTGCGCATTTTTCGAAATTTTCAATGGGGTTAGCCTTCTCGGAATTCTGGGCGCATTTTTCTAAATTTTCAAAGGGGTTAGCCTTCTCGGCATTCTGGGCGCATTTTTCGATATTTTCAAAGGGGTTAGACTTTATGGAATTCTGGGCGCATTTTTCGAAATTTTCAAAGGGGTTAGCCTTCTCGGAATTCTTGGCGCATTTTTCGAAATTTTCAAAAGGTTTAGCCTTTTCGGAATTCTTGGCGCATTTTAAATTCTGGGCGCATTTTTCGAAATTCTCAAAGGGGTTAGCCTTCTCGGAATTCTGAGCGCATTTTTGAAATTTTCAAAGGGGTTAGCCTTCTCGGAATTCTGGGCGCATTTTTCGAAATATTCAAAGGAATTCTGCCTTCTCGGAATTAAGGGCGCATTTTTCGAAATTCTCAAAAGGGTTAGCCTTCTCGGAATTCTGGGCGCATTTTTTGAAATTTTCAAAGGGGTTAGCCTTCTCGGAATTCAAGGCGAATTTTTCGAAATTTTCAAAGGGGTTAGCGTCCTCGGAATTCTGGGCGCATTTTTGAAATTTTCAAATGGGTTAGCCTTCTCGGAATTGAGGGCGCATTTTTCGAAATTCTCAAAGGGGTTAGCCTTCTTGGAAATCTGGGCGCATTTTTCGAAATTTTCAAAGGGTTTAGACTTCTCGGCATTCTGGGCGCATTTTTCGAAATTTTCAAAGGGGTTAGTCTTCTCGGAATTCTGGGCACTTTTTTCGAAATTTTCAAAGTGGTTAGCTTTCTCGGATTTCTGGGCGCATTTTTTGAAATTTTCAAAGGGGTTAGCCTTCTCGGAATTCTGGGCGCATTTTTCGAAATTTTCAAAGGGGTTAGCCTTCTCGGAATTCTGGGTGCATATTTCGAAATTTTCAAAGGGGTTAGACTTCATGGCATTCTGGGCTCATTTTTCGAAATTTTCAAAGGGATTAGCCGTCTCGGAATTCTGGGCGCATTTATCGAAATTTTCAATGGGGTTAGACTTCATGGCATTCTGGCTCATTTTTCGAAATTTTCAAAGGGGTTAGCCCTCTCGGCATTCTGGGCTCATTTTTCGAAATTTTCAAAGGGGTTAGCCTTCTCGGAATTCTGGGCGCATTTCTCGAAATTTTCAAAGGGGTTAGCCTTCTCGGAATTCTGGGCGCATTTTTGAAATTTTCAAATGGGTTAGCCTTCTCGGAATTGAAGGCGCATTTTTCGAAATTCTCAAAGGGGTTAGCCTTCTTGGAAATCTGGGCGCATTTTTCGAAATTTTCAAAGGGGTTAGCCTTCTCGGAATTCTGGGCGCATTTTTCGAAATTTTCAAAGGGTTTAGACTTCTCGGCATTCTGGGCTCATTTTTCGAAATTTTCAAAGGGGTTAGTCTTCTCGGAATTCTGGGCACTTTTTTCGAAATTTTCAAAGTGGTTAGCTTTCTCGGATTTCTGGGCGCATTTTTCGATATTTTCAAAGGGGTTAGCCTTCTCGGAATTCTGAGCGCATTTTTTGAAATTTTCAAAGGGGTTAGCCTTCTCGGAATTCTGGGCGCATTTTTCGAAATTTTCAAAGGGGTTCGCCTTCTCGGAATTCTGGGTGCATATTTCGAAATTTTACAAGGGGTTAGACTTCATGGCATTCTGGGCTCATTTTTCGAAATTTTCAAAGGGATTAGCCGTCTCGGAATTCTGGGCGCATTTATCGAAATTTTCAATGGGGTTAGACTTCATGGCATTCTGGGCGCATTTTTCGATATTTTCAAAGGGGTTAGCTTTCTCGGAATTCTGGGCGCATTTTTCGAAATTTTCAAAGGGGTTAGCCTTCTCGGAATTCTGGGCGCATTTTTCGAAATTTTCAAAAGGGTTAGCCTTTTCGGAATTCTTGGCGCATTTTTCGAAATTTTCAAAGGAGTTAGCCTTCTCGGAATTCTGGGCGCATTTTTCGACATTTTCAAAGGGGTTAGCCTTCATGGCATTCTGGGCTCATTTTTCGAAATTTTCAAAGGGATTAGCCTTCTCGGAATTCTGGGCGCATTTTTCGAAATTTTCAAAGGGGTTAGCCTTCTCGGAATTCTGGCCGCATTTTTCGATATTTTCAAAGGGGTTAGCCTTCTCGGAATTCTGAGCGCATTTTTTGAAATTTTCAAAGGGGTTAGCCTTCTCGGAATTCTGGGCGCATTTTTTGAAATTTTCAAAGGGGTTAGCCTTCTCGGAATTCTGGGCGCATTTTTTGAAATTTTCAAAGGGGTTAGCCTTCTCGGAATTCTGGGCGCATTTTTTGAAATTTTCAAAGGGGTTAGCCTTCTCGGAATTCTGAGCGCATTTTTTGAAATTTTCAAAGGGGTTAGCCTTCTCGGAATTCTGGGCGCACTTTTCGAAATTTTCAAAGGGGTTAGACTTCATGGCATTCTGGGCGCATTTTTCGAAATTTTCAAAGGGGTTAGCCTTGTCGGAATTCTGTGCGCATTTTTCGAAATTTTCAATGGGGTTAGCCTTCTCGGAATTCTGGGCGCATTTTTCGAAATTTTCAATGGGGTTAGCCTTCTCGGAATTCTGGGCGCATTTTTCTAAATTTTCAAAGGGGTTAGCCTTCTCGGAATTCTGAGCGCATTTATCGAAATTTTCAATGGGGTTAGACTTCATGGCATTCTGGGCGCATTTTTCGATATTTTCAAAGGGGTTAGCTTTCTCGGAATTCTGGGCGCATTTTTCGAAATTTTCAAAGGGGTTAGCCTTCTCGGAATTCTGGGCGCATTTTTCGAAATTTTCAAAAGGGTTAGCCTTTTCGGAATTCTTGGCGCATTTTTCGAAATTTTCAAAGGAGTTAGCCTTCTCGGAATTCTGGGCGCATTTTTCGACATTTTCAAAGGGGTTAGCCTTCATGGCATTCTGGGCTCATTTTTCGAAATTTTCAAAGGGATTAGCCTTCTTGGAATTCTGGGCGCATTTTTCGAAATTTTCAAAGGGGTTAGCCTTCTCGGAATTCTGGCCGCATTTTTAGATATTTTCAAAGGGGTTAGCCTTCTCGGAATTCTGAGCGCATTTTTTGAAATTTTCAAAGGGGTTAGCCTTCTCGGAATTCTGGGCGCATTTTTTGAAATTTTCAAAGGGGTTAGCCTTCTCGGAATTCTGGGCGCATTTTTTGAAATTTTCAAAGGGGTTAGCCTTCTCGGAATTCTGGGCGCATTTTTTGAAATTTTCAAAGGGGTTAGCCTTCTCGGAATTCTGAGCGCATTTTTTGAAATTTTCAAAGGGGTTAGCCTTCTCGGAATTCTGGGCGCACTTTTCGAAATTTTCAAAGGGGTTAGACTTCATGGCATTCTGGGCGCATTTTTCGAAATTTTCAAAGGGGTTAGCCTTGTCGGAATTCTGTGCGCATTTTTCGAAATTTTCAATGGGGTTAGCCTTCTCGGAATTCTGGGCGCATTTTTCGAAATTTTCAATGGGGTTAGCCTTCTCGGAATTCTGGGCGCATTTTTCTAAATTTTCAAAGGGGTTAGCCTTCTCGGCATTCTGGGCGCATTTTTCGATATTTTCAAAGGGGTTAGACTTTATGGAATTCTGGGCGCATTTTTCGAAATTTTCAAAGGGGTTAGCCTTCTCGGAATTCTTGGCGCATTTTTCGAAATTTTCAAAAGGTTTAGCCTTTTCGGAATTCTTGGCGCATTTTAAATTCTGGGCGCATTTTTCGAAATTCTCAAAGGGGTTAGCCTTCTCGGAATTCTGAGCGCATTTTTGAAATTTTCAAAGGGGTTAGCCTTCTCGGAATTCTGGGCGCATTTTTCGAAATATTCAAAGGAATTCTGCCTTCTCGGAATTAAGGGCGCATTTTTCGAAATTCTCAAAAGGGTTAGCCTTCTCGGAATTCTGGGCGCATTTTTTGAAATTTTCAAAGGGGTTAGCCTTCTCGGAATTCAAGGCGAATTTTTCGAAATTTTCAAAGGGGTTAGCGTCCTCGGAATTCTGGGCGCATTTTTGAAATTTTCAAATGGGTTAGCCTTCTCGGAATTGAGGGCGCATTTTTCGAAATTCTCAAAGGGGTTAGCCTTCTTGGAAATCTGGGCGCATTTTTCGAAATTTTCAAAGGGTTTAGACTTCTCGGCATTCTGGGCGCATTTTTCGAAATTTTCAAAGGGGTTAGTCTTCTCGGAATTCTGGGCACTTTTTTCGAAATTTTCAAAGTGGTTAGCTTTCTCGGATTTCTGGGCGCATTTTTCGATATTTTCAAAGGGGTTAGCCTTCTCGGAATTCTGAGCGCATTTTTTGAAATTTTCAAAAGGGTTAGCCTTCTCGGAATTCTGGGCGCATTTTTCGAAATTTTCAAAGGGGTTAGCCTTCTCGGAATTCTGGGTGCATATTTCGAAATTTTCAAAGGGGTTAGACTTCATGGCATTCTGGGCTCATTTTTCGAAATTTTCAAAGGGATTAGCCGTCTCGGAATTCTGGGCGCATTTATCGAAATTTTCAATGGGGTTAGACTTCATGGCATTCTGGCTCATTTTTCGAAATTTTCAAAGGGGTTAGCCCTCTCGGCATTCTGGGCTCATTTTTCGAAATTTTCAAAGGGGTTAGCCTTCTCGGAATTCTGGGCGCATTTCTCGAAATTTTCAAAGGGGTTAGCCTTCTCGGAATTCTGGGCGCATTTTTGAAATTTTCAAATGGGTTAGCCTTCTCGGAATTGAAGGCGCATTTTTCGAAATTCTCAAAGGGGTTAGCCTTCTTGGAAATCTGGGCGCATTTTTCGAAATTTTCAAAGTGGTTAGCCTTCTCGGAATTCTGGGCGCATTTTTCGAAATTTTCAAAGGGTTTAGACTTCTCGGCATTCTGGGCTCATTTTTCGAAATTTTCAAAGGGGTTAGTCTTCTCGGAATTCTGGGCACTTTTTTCGAAATTTTCAAAGTGGTTAGCTTTCTCGGATTTCTGGGCGCATTTTTCGATATTTTCAAAGGGGTTAGCCTTCTCGGAATTCTGAGCGCATTTTTTGAAATTTTCAAAGGGGTTAGCCTTCTCGGAATTCTGGGCGCATTTTTCGAAATTTTCAAAGGGGTTCGCCTTCTCGGAATTCTGAGTGCATATTTCGAAATTTTCAAAGGGGTTAGACTTCATGGCATTCTGGGCTCATTTTTCGAAATTTTCAAAGGGATTAGCCGTCTCGGAATTCTGGGCGCATTTATCGAAATTTTCAATGGGGTTAGACTTCATGGCATTCTGGGCGCATTTTTCGATATTTTCAAAGGGGTTAGCTTTCTCGGAATTCTGGGCGCATTTTTCGAAATTTTCAAAGGGGTTAGCCTTCTCGGAATTCTGGGCGCATTTTTCGAAATTTTCAAAAGGGTTAGCCTTTTCGGAATTCTTGGCGCATTTTTCGAAATTTTCAAAGGAGTTAGCCTTCTCGGAATTCTGGGCGCATTTTTCGACATTTTCAAAGGGGTTAGCCTTCTCGGAATTCTGGGCGCATTTTTTGAAATTTTCAAAGGGGTTAGCCTTCTCGGAATTCTGGGCGCATTTTTTGAAATTTTCAAAGGGGTTAGCCTTCTCGGAATTCTGGGCGCATTTTTTGAAATTTTCAAAGGGGTTAGCCTTCTCGGAATTCTGAGCGCATTTTTTGAAATTTTCAAAGGGGTTAGCCTTCTCGGAATTCTGGGCGCACTTTTCGAAATTTTCAAAGGGGTTAGACTTCATGGCATTCTGGGCGCATTTTTCGAAATTTTCAAAGGGGTTAGCCTTGTCGGAATTCTGTGCGCATTTTTCGAAATTTTCAATGGGGTTAGCCTTCTCGGAATTCTGGGCGCATTTTTCTAAATTTTCAAAGGGGTTAGACTTTATGGAATTCTGGGCGCATTTTTCGAAATTTTCAAAGGGGTTAGCCTTCTCGGAATTCTTGGCGCATTTTTCGAAATTTTCAAAAGGTTTAGCCTTTTCGGAATTCTTGGCGCATTTTAAATTCTGGGCGCATTTTTCGAAATTCTCAAAGGGGTTAGCCTTCTCGGAATTCTGAGCGCATTTTTGAAATTTTCAAAGGGGTTAGCCTTCTCGGAATTCTGGGCGCATTTTTCGAAATATTCAAAGGAATTCTGCCTTCTCGGAATTAAGGGCGCATTTTTCGAAATTCTCAAAAGGGTTAGCCTTCTCGGAATTCTGGGCGCATTTTTTGAAATTTTCAAAGGGGTTAGCCTTCTCGGAATTCAAGGCGAATTTTTCGAAATTTTCAAAGGGGTTAGCCTTCTCGGAACTCTGGGCGCATTTTTCGATATTTTCAAAGGTGTTAGCCTTCTCGGAATTCTGATCGCATTTTTTGAAATTTTCAAAGGGGTTAGCCTTCTCGGAATTCTGGGCTCATTTTTCGAAATTTTCAAAGGGGTTAGCCCTCTCGGCATTCTGGGCTCATTTTTCGAAATTTTCAAAGGGGTTAGCCTTCTCGGAATTCTGGGCGCATTTCTCGAAATTTTCAAAGGGGTTAGCCTTCTCGGAATTCTGGGCGCATTTTTGAAATTTTCAAATGGGTTAGCCTTCTCGGAATTGAAGGCGCATTTTTCGAAATTCTCAAAGGGGTTAGCCTTCTTGGAAATCGGGGCGCATTTTTCGAAATTTTCAAAGTGGTTAGCCTTCTCGGAATTCTGGGCGCATTTTTCGAAATTTTCAAAGGGTTTAGACTTCTCGGCATTCTGGGCTCATTTTTCGAAATTTTCAAAGGGGTTAGTCTTCTCGGAATTCTGGGCACTTTTTTCGAAATTTTCAAAGTGGTTAGCTTTCTCGGATTTCTGGGCGCATTTTTCGATATTTTCAAAGGGGTTAGCCTTCTCGGAATTCTGAGCGCATTTTTTGAAATTTTCAAAGGGGTTAGCCTTCTCGGAATTCTGGGCGCATTTTTCGAAATTTTCAAAGGGGTTCGCCTTCTCGGAATTCTGGGTGCATATTTCGAAATTTTCAAAGGGGTTAGACTTCATGGCATTCTGGGCTCATTTTTCGAAATTTTCAAAGGGATTAGCCGTCTCGGAATTCTGGGCGCATTTATCGAAATTTTCAATGGGGTTAGACTTCATGGCATTCTGGGCGCATTTTTCGATATTTTCAAAGGGGTTAGCTTTCTCGGAATTCTGGGCGCATTTTTCGAAATTTTCAAAGGGGTTAGCCTTCTCGGAATTCTGGGCGCATTTTTCGAAATTTTCAAAAGGGTTAGCCTTTTCGGAATTCTTGGCGCATTTTTCGAAATTTTCAAAGGAGTTAGCCTTCTCGGAATTCTGGGCGCATTTTTCGACATTTTCAAAGGGGTTAGCCTTCACGGAATTCTGGGCGCATTTTTCGAAATTTTCAAAGGGGTTAGCCTTCTCGGAATTCTGGCCGCATTTTTCGATATTTTCAAAGGGGTTAGCCTTCTCGGAATTCTGAGCGCATTTTTTGAAATTTTCAAAGGGGTTAGCCTTCTCGGAATTCTGGGCGCATTTTTTGAAATTTTCAAAGGGGTTAGCCTTCTCGGAATTCTGGGCGCATTTTTTGAAATTTTCAAAGGGGTTAGCCTTCTCGGAATTCTGGGCGCATTTTTTGAAATTTTCAAAGGGGTTAGCCTTCTCGGAATTCTGAGCGCATTTTTTGAAATTTTCAATGGGGTTAGCCTTCTCGGAATTCTGGGCGCATTTTTCTAAATTTTCAAAGGGGTTAGACTTTATGGAATTCTGGGCGCATTTTTCGAAATTTTCAAAGGGGTTAGCCTTCTCGGAATTCTTGGCGCATTTTTCGAAATTTTCAAAAGGTTTAGCCTTTTCGGAATTCTTGGCGCATTTTAAATTCTGGGCGCATTTTTCGAAATTCTCAAAGGGGTTAGCCTTCTCGGAATTCTGAGCGCATTTTTGAAATTTTCAAAGGGGTTAGCCTTCTCGGAATTCTGGGCGCATTTTTCGAAATATTCAAAGGAATTCTGCCTTCTCGGAATTAAGGGCGCATTTTTCGAAATTCTCAAAAGGGTTAGCCTTCTCGGAATTCTGGGCGCATTTTTTGAAATTTTCAAAGGGGTTAGCCTTCTCGGAATTCAAGGCGAATTTTTCGAAATTTTCAAAGGGGTTAGCCTTCTCGGAACTCTGGGCGCATTTTTCGATATTTTCAAAGGTGTTAGCCTTCTCGGAATTCTGAGCGCATTTTTTGAAATTTTCAAAGGGGTTAGCCTTCTCGGAATTCTGGGCGCATCTTTCGATATTTTCAAAGGGGTTAGCTTTCTCGGAATTCTGGGCGCATTTTTCGAAATTTTCAAAGGGGTTAGCCTTCTCGGAATTCTGGGTGCATTTTTCGAAATTTTCAAAGGGGTTAGCCTCCTCGGAATTCTGGGCGCATTTTTCGAAATTTTCAAAGGGGTTAGCGTCCTCGGAATTCTGGGCGCTTTTTTCGAAATTTTCATAGGGGTTAGCCTCCTCGGAATTCTGGGCGCATTTTTCGAAATTTTCCAAAGGGTTAGCCTTCTCGGAATTCTGGGCACATTTTTCGAAATTTTCAAAGGGGTTATTTTTCTTGGAATTCTGGGCGCATTTTTCGAAATTTTCAAAGGGGTTAGCCTTCTCGGAATTCTGGGCGCTTTTTTCGAAATTTTCAAAGGGGTTAGCCTTCTCGGAATTCTGGGCGCATTTTTCGAAATTTTCAAAGGGGTTAGACTTCATGGCATTCTGGGCTCATTTTTCGAAATTTTCAAAGGGATTAGCCCCTCTCGGCATTCTGGGCTCGTTTTTCGAAATTTTCAAAGGGGTTAGCCTTGTCGGAATTCTGTGCGCATTTTTCGAAATTTTCAAAGGGGTTACCCTTCTCGGAATTCTGGGCGCATTTTTCGAAATTTTCAAAGGGGTTAGCCTTCTCGGAATTCTGGGCTCATATTTCGAAATCTTCAAATGGGTTAGCCTTCTCGGAATTCTGGGCGCAGTTTTCGAAATTTTCAAATTCATGTAATGAATTTCATCTAAGTCTTTCAATCCAGAGCAGTCGGGAATATTTTCAAAATTTATAGCATGCAGCACAAAGCAATGTAATTATTTTTCTTTTATTTCTAACTTTATTTTATTTATAATTGTTGTAATTGAGATAGTATTGTTTAATTGATTTGTTTTAGTACTCTTTCGTTGTTGTTCTTGGTATTTTTCTTCATTTGATTCTACTATGTAGGCCTAATATTGTAGTTTAGTAGACTTAAAATAAAAAAATAAAATAAAATAATTAAAGTATCCTAATTAGATAATTATTGATTAATTTATTGCAATGCTAAAGGTCAAGATCAATTTTATTGCAGTTTTGATGAGATCTTTGCAAATATGGCCAGTTAATAAATGAAAATTGAAAGAATACTATTACCTGTACAATATATAGGATTCTTCTTACTTCAAGTCTACAATTTGCGTCGGATGGCTTCGCGTAACCGTGTCAAAGTGGCACAATAACGAGACCAATTTTCTAAGCGTCTTTCCATTTCAATCGTCCTGAACCGTCTAGGAACTTTCGCTACCTACCCGCAAACCAGCTGTATGACAAGTAGTGCCATCTGTCTCCACACTGGAGAAACAAAAGTTTTCCATAATGTGTAGTTTTCAAATGCTGCGGCTTGTAACCTTTTTTTCTGATCAACCCTCGTAGTACTTTCATTTCTTCCCATTCGTTCAGAGTCTTCAATGCATTATGATAGTGAAGGATTTGTCAATATTACTTCCTTTTTGCCTTTTATATAACTTCAAGAGGTGTAGGACTCATAATTTACTAATATACAACTTGATCATGTAGAAACTCAATGTGATAACCTCTCCTAAACAGTGGACCGAAAATTGCATTGGTAATGATCTTAAGCTATATATTTTGATTTCTTGCAGAGTTGTATGGTTACGCCTGTTATTGTATTTGGGCATATGGTATGTTTTTACGAATTATTCAGTATTAATGCATAAATTATTGTAGTTCTCACGAAGTAGTTAGTTAGGAGGAGCCCTTAAATAAAAGAACCTAAGCCCAGTAAAAAAATGTAAAAGGGAAAAAACCTATGCCCAGTAAAAAATTCACCTAGAAAAAGCCTAAGCCCAGTAAGAAATGCACCCAGGAAGAATCCTAAGCCCAGTAAAACATTGCACCCAGGAAGAAACCTAAGCCCAATGAAAAATGCACCCAGGAAGAAACCTAAGCCCAATGAAAAATGCACCCAGGAAGAAACTTAAGACCAGTAAAAAAAATGCACCCAGGACAAAACCCAAGCCCAGTAAAAATGCGCGCAGGAAAAATCCTAAGCCCAGGAAGAAAGCTAAGCCAAGTAAAAAAATTCTCTCCAAGAGAAAAAACCAAAGCCTAGTAAAAAATGTACCCAGAAAAATCCTAAGTCCAGTAAAAAAATACACCCAGAAAAAACCAAAGCGCAGTTAAAAAAATGCACCCAGAAAAACCTAAGCCCAGTAAAAAAATGCACCCAGGAAAAACCTAATCCCAGTAATAAAAGCACCCGTTTTCTTTCCTACCTACCTACTAGGGACTTACTCCTAACCTACAAATATACGCTTCGACAGGGATTCGAACTCTGTTTCTTTGACTTCGTAGTTGGAGACGCTAACCAGTACACTACGAGATTTCGTTAAACTATGATGTGGAAATTCATCTATCTTAGTCTATAATTCGTCATTACTGGGAAACCAGAGTGGGATAAACTAAAACTGAGTGGTCTGCCAAATTGCCCAGTTGGGTGAAATAGTTAAAACAACAGGTAAGTGTTCTGTACGATGCTGGTTGAAATCTCCCTTCTGCAAAGTTTTAAGTTATTTATTTATACTGGAAAAAGCAGAGCGCGATATAAGAGCTAAAAAGAAATACAGTTTCAACAGTCCTTTCTGGCTGAGGTGGTTAATACAGAATGCTTCTGAGCGAAAGGTCCCAGGTTCGATCCCAGGGGGGTTAGAAAGTTTTTCAATAAATCTCTAAAATATTATAAAAACTAGAGCGGAATATAAGACAGCTGAAAGAACATTTAACTTCAGCAATATCCGGTAGTTGAAGTGACGGAAGGATTTTAAGTAAAAAAGATTAAAATTAGAAATAATTAAAATCCTAGAGCTCCATACATGATGGCTAAAAAGGAAGGTGCAAGCAACAAGTTGTGGTGGCCGAAGCGGTTAAAGAGACGTGCTTCGGAAGACAAGGTCCAGGGTTCGATCCCCGGGTCGGAAGGATTTTAAGTAAAAAAGATTAAAATTAAAAATAATTAAAATCCCAGAGCTCCATACAAGAAGGCTAAAAAGGAAGGTTCAAGCAACAAGTTGTTGTGGCCGAAGCGGTTAAAGAGACGTGCTTCGAAAGAGAAGGTCCTGGGTTCAATCCCCGGGACGGAAGGATTTTAAGTAAAACAGATTAAAATTAAAAATAATTAAAATCCCAGAGCTCCGTACAAGAATGTTAAAAAGGAAAGTGCTTACAACAAGTTCTTGTGGCCGAAGCGGTTAAAGAGACGTGCTTCGGAAGAGAAGGTCCCGGGTTCGATCCCCGGGACTGAAGGATTTTAAGTAAAAAAGATTGAAATTAAAAATAATTAAAATCCCAGATCTCCTTACAGGAAGGCTAAAAAGGAAGGTGAAAGCAATAAGTTGTTGTGGCCGAAGCGGTTAAAGAGACGTCCTTCGGAAGAGAAGGTCCCTGGATCGATCCCCGGGACGGTAGGATTTTAAGTAAAAAAAAGATTAAAATAAAAAATAATTAAAATCCCAGAGCACGCTACAAGAAAGCTAAAAAGGAAGATGCAAGCAACAAGATGTGGTGGCCGAAGCGGTTAAAGAGACGTGCTTCGGAAGAGAAGGTCCCTGGATCGATCCCCGGGACGGTAGGATTTTAAGTAAAAAAGATTAAAATTAAAAATAATTAAAATCCTAGAGCTCCATACAAGAAGGCTAAAAAGGAAGGTGCAAGCAACAAGTTGTTGTGGCCGAAGCGGATAAAGAGACGTGCTTCGAAAGAGAAGGTCCTGGGTTCAATCCCCGGGACGGAAGGATTTTAAGTAAAACAGATTAAAATTAAAAATAATTAAAATCCCAGAGCTCCGTAAAAGAATGTTAAAAAGGAAGGTGCAAGCAACAAGTTGTTGTGGCCGAAGCGGTTAAAGAGACGTGCTTCGGAAGAGAAGGTCCCGGGTTCGATCCCCGGGACTGAAGGATTTTAAGTAAAAAAGATTGAAATTAAAAATAATTAAAATCCCAGATCTCCATACAGGAAGGCTAAAAAGGAAGGTGAAAGCAATAAGTTGTTGTGGCCGAAGCGGTTAAAGAGACGTGCTTCGGAAGAGAAGGTCCCGGGTTCAATCCCCGGGACGGAAGGATTTTAAGTAAAAAAGATTAAAATTAAAAATAATTAAAATCCCAGAGCTGCGTACAAGAATGTTAAAAAGGAAGGTGCAAGCAACAAGTTGTGGTGGCCGAAGCGGTTAAAGAGACGTGCTTCGGAAGAGAAGGTCCCTGGATCGATCCCCGGGACGGTAGGATTTTAGGTAAAAAAAGATTAAATTTAAAAATAATTAAAATCCCAGAGCACGCTACAAGAAAGCTAAAAAGGAAGATGCAAGCAACAAGATGTGGTGGCCGAAGCGGTTAAAGAGACGTGCTTCGGAAGAGAAGGTCCCTGGATCGATCCCCGGGACGGTAGGATTTTAAGTAAAAAAAGATTAAAATTAAAAATAATTAAAATCCCAGAGCACGCTACAAGAAAGCTAAAAATGAAGATGCAAGCAACAAGATGTGGTGGCCGAAGCGGTTAAAGAGACGTGCTTCGGAAGAGAAGGTCCCTGGATCGATCCCCGGGACGGTAGGATTTTAAGTGAAAAAAGATTAAAATTAAAAATAATTAAAATCCCAGAGCACGCTACAAGAAAGCTAAAAAGGAAGATGCAAGCCACAAGATGTGGTGGCCGAAGCGGTTAAAGAGACGTGCTTCGGAAGACAAGGTCCAGGGTTCGATCCCCGGGACGGAAGGATTTTAAGTAAAAAAGATTAAAATCAAAAATAATTAAAATCCCAGAGCTCCATACAAGAAGGCTAAAAAGGAAGGTGCAAGCAACAAGTTGTTGTGGCCGAAGCGGTTAAAGAGACGTGCTTCGAAAGAGAAGGTCCTGGGATCAATCCCCGGGACGGAAGGATTTTAAGTAAATCAGATCAAAATGAAAAATAATTAAAATCCCAGAGCTCCGTACAAGAATGTTAAAAAGGAAAGTTCTTACAACAAGTTGTTGTGGCCGAAGCGGTTAAAGAGACGTGCTTCGGAAGAGAAGGTCCCGGGTTCGATCCCCGGGACTGAAGGATTTTAAGTAAAAAATATTGAAATTAAAAATAATTAAAATCCCAGATCTCCATATAGGAAGGCTAAAAAGGAAGGTGAAAGCAACAAGTTGTGGTGGCCGAAGCGGTTAAAGAGACGTGCTTCGGAGCAGAAGGTGGTGGGTTCGATTCCCGGCACGGAGTGATTTTAAGTAAAAGATTTAAAATTTCAGTGTTCCGTGTAAGAGGGATAAAAAGGAAGGTGTGAGCAATAAGGTTCGGTGGCCTACCTGGCCTACATTCAAAAAAAAGGCCTACAATCCAAAATAGGCCTATTAGGCCTAGATTCCAAAAAAAGCCTACAATCCAAATTAAGCGTATTTTTGGAATGTAGGCCTAGTAGGCCTATTTTTTGGAATGTAGGCCTAGTAGGCCTATTTTTTGCAATGTAGGCCTAGTAGGCCTAGTAGGCCTACACCCCAAAAAAGGCCTACTAAGCCTATATAAAAAATAGGCCTACTAGGCCTACTAGGCCTACATTCCAAAAAATAGGCCTACTAGGCCTTTATTCCAAAAAATAGGCCTACTAGGCCTACATTCCAAAAATAGGCCTATTTTGAATTGTAGGCCTATTTTTTTGGAATGTAGGTATAGTAGGATATTTTTTGGAATGTAGGCCTAGTAGGCCTATTTTTTGGAATGTAGGCCTAGTAGGCCTATTTTTGGATATAGGCCTAGTAGGCCTTTTTTTGGGGTGTAGGCCTAGTAGGCCTATTTTTTGGAATGTAGGCACAGTAGGCCTAGTAGGCCTAGTAGGCCTATTTTTGGGAATGTAGGCCTAGTAGGCCTATTTTTTGGAATGTAGGCCTAGTAGGCCTATTTTTTGGAATGTAGGCCTAGTAGGCCTAGTAGGCCTAGTAGGCCTATTTTTGGGAATGTAGGCCTAGTAGGCCTATTTTTTGGACATAGGACTAGTAGGCTTTTTTGGGGGTGTAGGCCTATTAGGCCTACTAGGCCTACTAGGCCTACTAGGCCTTCATTCCAAAAAAATAGGCCTACTAGGCCTACATTCCAAAAAATAGGCCTACTAGGCCTACATTCCAAAAAATACGCTTAATTTGGATTGCAGGCCTATTTTTTGGAATCTAGGCCTAGAAGGCCTATTTTTTAGTATGTAGGCCTGGTAGGCCACCGCAACTTATTGCTTTCACCTTCCTTTTTATCCCTCTTACACGGAACACTGATATTTTAATTATTTTTAATTTTCTATCTTTTACTTAAAATCACTCCGTGCCGGGAATCGAACCCACCACCTTCTGCTCCGAAGCACGTCTCTTTAACCGCTTCGGCCACCACATCTTGTTGCTTGCATCTTCCTTTTTAGCTTTCTTGTAGCGTGCACTGGGATTTTAATTATTTTTAATTTTAATCTTTTTTTACTTAAAATCCTACCGTCCCGGGGATCGATCCAGAGACCTTCTCTTCCGAAGCACGTCTCTTTAACCGCTTCGGCCACCACAACTTGTTGCTTGCATCTTCCTTTTTAGCTTTCTTGTAGCGTGCTCTGGGATTTTAATTATTTTTAATTTTAATCTTTTTTTACTTAAAATCCTACCGTCCCGGGGATCGATCCAGGGACCTTCTCTTCCGAAGCACGTCTCTTTAACCGCTTCGGCCACCACAACTTGTTGCTTGCACCTTCCTTTTTAACATTCTTTTACGGAGCTCTGGGATTTTAATTATTTTTGATTTTAATCTTTTTTACTTAAAATCCTTCCGTCCCGGGGATTGAACCCGGGACCTTCTCTTCCGAAGCACGTCTCTTTAACCGCTTCGGCCACAACAACTTATTGCTTGCACCTTCCATTTTAGCCTTCTTGTATGGAGATCTGGGATTTTAATTATTTTTAATTTTAATCTTTTTTACTTAAAATCCTTCCGTCCCGGGAATCGAACCAGGGACCTTCTATTCCGAAGCACGTCTCTTTAACCGCTTCGGCCACAACAACTTGTTGCTTGCACCTTCCTTTTTAGCCTTCTTGTATGGAGCTCTGGGATTTTAATTATTTTTAATTTTAATCTTTTTTACTTAAAATCCTTCCGTCCCGGGGATCGAACCCTGGACCTTGTCTTCCGAAACACGTCTCTTTAACCGCTTCGGCCACCACAACTTGTTGCTTGCACCTTCCTTTTTAGCCTTCTTGTATGGAGCTCTGGGATTTTAATTATTTTTAATTTTAATTTTTTTACTTAAAATCCTTCGGTCCCGGGGATCGAACCCTGGACCTTGTCTTCCGAAGCACGTCTCTTTAACCGCTTCGGCCACCACAACTTGTTGCTTGCACCTTCCTTTTTAACATTCTTCTACGGAGCTCTGGGATTTTAATTATTTTTAATTTTAATCTTTTTTACTTAAAATCCTTCCGTCCCGGGGACTGAACCCGGGACCTTCTCTTCCGAAGCACGTCTCTTTAACCGCTTCGGCCACAACAACTTATTGCTTTCACCTTCCTTTTTAGCCTTCTTGTATGGAGATCTGGGATTTTAATTATTTTTAGTTTTAATCTTTTTTACTTAAAATCCTTCAGTCCCGGGGATCGGACCCGGGACCTTCTCTTCCGAAGCACGTCTCTTTAACCGCTTCGGCCACAACAACTTGTTGTAAGCACTTTCCTTTTTAACATTCTTGTACGGAGCTCTGGTATTTTAATTATTTTTAATTTTAATCTGTTTTACTTAAAATCCTTAAGTCCCGGGGATTGAACCCGGGACCTTCTCTTCCGAAGCACGTCTCTTTAACCGCTTCGGCCACAACAACTTGTTCCTTGCACCTTTCTTTTTAGCCTTCTTGTATGGAGCTCTGGGATTTTAATTATTTTTAATTTTAATCTTTTTTACTTAAAATCCTTCCGTCCCGGGGATTGAACCCGGGACCTTCTCTTCCGAAGCACGTCTCTTTAACCGCTTCGGCCACAACAACTTATTGCTTGCACCTTCCATTTTAGCCTTCTTGTATGGAGATCTGGGATTTTAATTATTTTTAATTTTAATCTTCTTTACTTAAAATCCTTCCGTCCCGGGGATCGAACCAGGGGCCTTCTATTCCGAAGCACGTCTCTTTAACCGCTTCGGCCACCACAACTTGTTGCTTGCACCTTCCTTTTTAACATTCTTGTACGTAGGTCTGGGATTTTAATTATTTTTAATTTTAATCTTTTTTACTTAAAATCCTTCCGTCCCGGGGATTGAACCCAGGACATTCTCTTTCGAAGCACGTCTCTTTAACCGCTTCGGCCACAACAACTTGTTGCTTGCATCTTCCTTTTTAGCCTTTTTGTATGGAGCTCTGGGATTTTAATTATTTTTAATTTTAATCTTTTTTACTTAAAATCCTTCCGTCCCGGGGATCGAACCCTGGACCTTGTCTTCCGAAGCACGTCTCTTTAACCGCTTCGGCCACCACAACTTGTTGCTTGCACCTTCCTTTTTAACATTCTTGAACGGAGCTCTGGGATTTTAATTATTTTTAATTTTAATCTTTTTTACTTAAAATCCTTCCGTCCCGGGGATTGAACCCGGGACCTTCTCTTCCGAAGCACGTCTCTTTAACCGCTTCGGCCACAACAACTTATTGCTTTCACCTTCCTTTTTAGCCTTCTTGTATGGAGATCTGGGATTTTAATTATTTTTAGTTTTAATCTTTTTTACTTAAAATCCTTCAGTCCCGGGACCTTCTCTTCCGAAGCACGTCTCTTTAACCGCTTCGGCCACAACAACTTGTTGTAAGCACTTTCCTTTTTAACATTCTTGTACGGAGCTCTGGTATTTTAATTATTTTTAATTTTAATCTGTTTTACTTAAAATCCTTAAGTCCCGGGGATTGAACCCAGGACCTTGTCTTTCGAAGAACGTCTCTTTAACCGCTTCGGCCACAACAACTTGTTCCTTGCACCTTTCTTTTTAGCCTTCTTGTATGGAGCTCTGGGATTTTAATTATTTTTAATTTTAATCTTTTTTACTTAAAATCCTTCCGTCCCGGGGATCGAACCCTGGACCTTGTCTTCCGAAGCACGTCTCTTTAACCGCTTCGGCCACCACAACTTGTTGCTTGGACCTTCCTTTTTACCCATCATGTATGGAGCTCTAGGATTTTAATTATTTCTAATTTTAATCTTTTTTACTTAAAATCCTTCAGTCACTTCAACGACCGGATATTGCTGAAGTTAAATGTTCTATATGTCTTATATTCCGCTCTAGTTTTTATAATATTTTAGAGATTTATTGAAAAACTTTCTACCCCCCCTGGAATCGAACCTGGGACCTTTCGCTCAGAAGCATTCTGTATTAACCACCTAAGCCAGCAATGACTGTTGAAATTGTATTTCTTTTTAGCTCTTATATCGCGCTCTGCTTTTTCCAGTATAAATAAATAACTTAAAACTTTGCAGAAGGGAGACTTCAACCAGCATCGTACAGAACACTTACCTGTTGTTTTAACTATTTCACCCAACTGGGCAATTTGGCAGACCACTCAGTTTTACAATACTTCTCGGCATTCTGGGCACATTTTTCGAAATTTTCAAATGGGTTAGCCTTCTCGGAATTCTGGGTGCATTTTTCGAAATTTTCAAAGGGGTTAGCCTTCTCGGAATTCTGGGCGCATTTTTCGAAATTTTCAAAGGGGTTAGCCTTCTCGGAATCCTGGGCGCGTTTTTCGAAATTTTCAAAGGGGTTAGCCTTCTCGGAATTCTGGGCGTATTTTTCGAAAATTTCAAAGGGGTTAGCCTTCTCGGAATTCTGGGCGCGTTTTTCGAAATTTTCAAAGGGGTTACCCTTCTCGGAATTCTGGGCGCATTTTTCGAAATTTTCAAAGGGGTTAGCCTTCTCGGAATTCTGAGCGCATTTTTCGAAATTTTCAAAGGGGTTAGCCTTCTCAGAATTCGGGGCGCATTTTTCGAAATTTTCAAAGGGGTTAGCCTTTTCGGAATTCTGGGCGCATTTTTTGAAATTTTCAAAGGGGTTAGCCTTCTCGGAATTCTGGGCGCATTTTTTTTAATTTTCAAAGGGGTTAGCCTTCTCGGAATTCTGGGCGCATTTTTCGAAATTTTCAAAAGGGTTAGCCTTCTCAGAATTCTGGGTGCATTTTTCGAAATTTTCAAAGGGGTTAGCCTTCTCGGAATTCTTGGCGCATTTTTCGAAATTTTCAAAGGGGTTAGCCTTCTCGGAATTCTTGGCGCATTTTTTTTAATTTTCAAAGGGGTTAGCCTTCTCGGAATTCTGGGCGCATTTTTCGAAATTTTCAAAAGGGTTAGCCTTCTCAGAATTCTGGGTGCATTTTTCGAAAGTTTCAAATGGGTAAGGCTTCTCGGAATTCTGGGCGCATTTTTCGAAATTTTCCAAAGGGTTAGCCTTCTCGGAATTCTGGGCGCATTTTTCGAAATTTTCAAAGGGGTTAGCCTTCTCGGAATTCTGGGCGCATTTTTCGAAATTCTCAAAGGGGTTAGCCTTCTCGGAACTATGGGCGCATTTTTCGAAATTTCCAAAGGGGTTAGCCTTCTCGGAATTCTGGGCGCATTTTTCGAAATTTTCAAAGGGGTTAGCCTTCTCGGAATTCTGGGCGCATTTTTCGAAATTTTCAAAGGGGTTAGCCTTCGCGGAATTCTGGGCGCATTTTCCGAAATTTTCAAAGGGGTTAGCCTTCTCGGAATTCTTGGCGCGTTTTTCGAAATTTTCAAAGGGGTTAGCCTTCTCGGAATTCTGGGCGCATTTTTCGAAATTTTCAAAGGGGTTAGCCTTCTCGCAATTCTGGGCGCATTTTTCGAAATTTTCAAAGGGGTTAGCCTTTTTGGAATTCTGGGCGCATTTTTCGAAATTTTCAAAGGGGTTAGCATTCTCGGAATTCTGGGCGCATTTTTCGAAATTTTCAAAGGGGTTAGCCTTATCGGAATTCTGGGCGCATTTTTTCGAAATTTTCAAAGGGGTTAGTCTTCTCGGAATTCTAGGCGCATTTTTCGAAATTTTCAAAGGGGTTAGCCATCTCGGAATTCTTCCCGCATTTTTCGAAATTTTCAAAGGAGCTAGCCTTCTCGGAATTCTGGGCGCATTTTTCGAAATTTTCAAAGGGGTTAGCCTTCTTCGAATTGTGGGTGCATTTTTCGAAATTTTCAAAGGGGTTAGCCTTCTTCGAATTCTGGGTGCATTTTTCGAAATTTTCAAAGGGGTTAGCCTTCTTCGAATTCTGGGTGCATTTTTCGAAATTTTCTAGGGGGTTAGCCTTCTTCGAATTCTGGGTGCATTTTTCGAAATTTTCAAAGGGGTTGGCCTTCTTCGAATTCTCGGTACATTTTTCGAAATTTTCAAAGGGGTTAGCCTTCTTCGAATTCTGGGTGCATTTTTTGAAATTTTCAAAGGGGTTAGCCTTCTTCAAATTCTCGGTGCATATTTCGAAATTTTCAAAGGGGTTAGCCTTCTTCGAATTCTCGGTGCATTTTTCGAAATTTTCAAATGGGTTAGCCTTCTTCGAATTCTGGGTGCATTTTTCGAAATTTTCAAAGGGGTTAGCCTTCTTCGAATTCTGGGTGCATTTTTCGAAATTTTCAAAAGGGTTAGCCTTTTTCGAATTCTGGGTGCATTTTTCGAAATTTTCAAAGGGGTATGCCTTCTTCGAATTCTGGGTGCATTTTTCGAAATTTTCAAATGGGTTAGCCTTCTTCGAATTCTGGGCGCATTTTTCGAAATTTTCAAAGGGGTTAGCCTTATCGGAATTATGGGCGCATTTTTTCGAAATTTTCAAAGGGGTTAGCCTTCTCGGAATTATGGGCGCATTTTTCGAAATTTTCAAAGGGGTTAGCCTTCTCGGAATTCTTCGCGCATTTTTCGAAATTTTCAAAGGAGTTAGCCTTCTCGGAATTCTGGGCGCATTTTTCGAAATTTTCAAAGGGGTTAGCCTTCTTCGAATTCTGGGTGAATTTTTCGAAATTTTCAAATGGGTTAGCCTTCTTCGAATTCTGGGTGCATTTTTCGAAATTTTCAAATGGGTTAGCCTTCTTCGAATTCTGGGTGCATTTTTCGAAATTTTCAAAGGGGTTAGCCTTCTTCGAATTCTGGGTGCATTTTTCGAAATTTTCAAAAGGGTTAGCCTTTTTCGAATTCTGGGTGCATTTTTCGAAATTTTCAAAGGGGTATGCCTTCTTCGAATTCTGGGTGCATTTTTCGAAATTTTCAAATGGGTTAGCCTTCTTCGAATTCTGGGCGCATTTTTCGAAATTTTCAAAGGGGTTAGCCTTATCGGAATTATGGGCGCATTTTTTCGAAATTTTCAAAGGGGTTAGCCTTCTCGGAATTATGGGCGCATTTTTCGAAATTTTCAAAGGGGTTAGCCTTCTCGGAATTCTTCGCGCATTTTTCGAAATTTTCAAAGGAGTTAGCCTTCTCGGAATTCTGGGCGCATTTTTCGAAATTTTCAAAGGGGTTAGCCTTTTTGGAATTCTGGGCGCATTTTTCGAAATTTTCAAAGGGGTTAGCATTCTCGGAATTCTGGGCGCATTTTTCGAAATTTTCAAAGGAGTTAGCCTTCTCGGAATTCTGGGCGCATTTTTCGAAATTTTCAAAGGGGTTAGCCTTCTTCGAATTCTGGGTGAATTTTTCGAAATTTTCAAATGGGTTAGCCTTCTTCGAATTCTGGGTGCATTTTTCGAAATTTTCAAATGGGTTAGCCTTGTTATATTCTGGGTGCATTTTACGTTTTTTTCAAAGGGGTTAGCCTTCTTCGAATTCAGGGTGCATTTTTCGTTTTTTTCAAAGGGGTTAGCGTTCTTCGAATTCTGGGCGCATTTTTCGAAATTTTTAAAGGGGTTAGCCTTCTCGGAATTCTGGGCGCATTTTTCGAAATTTTCAAGGGGTTTAGCCTACTCGGAATTCTGGGCGCATTTAACGAAATTTTCAAAGGGGTTAGCCTTCTCGGAATTCTGGGCGCATTTTTCGAAATTTTCAAAGGGGTTTGCCTTCTCGGAATTCTGAGCGCATTTTTCGAAATTTTCAAAGGGGTTAGCCTTCTCGGAATTCTGGGCGCATTTTTCGAAATTTTCAAAGGGGTTAGCCTTCGCGGAATTCTGGGCGCATTTTCCGAAATTTTCAAAGGGGTTAGCCTTCTCGCAATTCTGGGCGCATTTTTCGAAATTTTCAAAGGGGTTAGCCTTTTTGGAATTCTGGGCGCATTTTTCGAAATTTTCAAAGGGGCCTTCTCGGAATTCTGGGTGCATTTTTCGAAATTTTCAAAGGGGTTAGCCTTATCGGAATTATGGGCGCATTTTTTCGAAATTTTCAAAGGGGTTAGTCTTCTCGGAATTCTAGGCGCATTTTTCGAAATTTTCAAAGGGGTTAGCCATCTCGGAATTCTTGGCGCATTTTTCGAAATTTTCAAAGGAGCTAGCCTTCTCGGAATTCTGGGCGCATTTTTCGAAATTTTCAAAGGGGTTAGCCTTCTTCGAATTGTGGGTGCATTTTTCGAAATTTTCAAAGGGGTTAGCCTTCTTCGAATTCTGGGTGCATTTTTCGAAATTTTCAAAGGGGTTAGCCTTCTTCGAATTCTGGGTGCATTTTTCGAAATTTTCTAGGGGGTTAGCCTTCTTCGAATTCTGGGTGCATTTTTCGAAATTTTCAAAGGGGTTAGCCTTCTCGCAATTCTGGGCGCATTTTTCGAAATTTTCAAAGGGGTTAGCCTTCTCGGAATTCTGGGCGCATTTTTCGAAATTTTCAAATGGGTTAGCCTTCTCGGAATTCTGGGCGCATTTATTTAAATTTTCAAAGGGGTTAGCCTTCTGGGAATTCTGGGCGCATCTTTCGAAATTTTCAAAGGGGTTAGCCTTCTCGGAATTCTGGGCGCATTTTTCGAAGTTTTCGAAGGGGTTAGCCTTCTCGGAACTATGGGCGCATTTTTCGAAATTTTCAAAGGGGTTAGCCTTCTCAGAATTCTGGGTGCATTTTTCGAAATTTTCAAAGGGGTTAGCCTTCTTCGAATTCTGGGTGCATTTTTCGAAATTTTCTAGGGGGTTAGCCTTCTTCGAATTCTGGGTGCATTTTTCGAAATTTTCAAAGGGGTTAGCCTTCTTCGAATTCTCGGTACATTTTTCGAAATTTTCAAAGGGGTTAGCCTTCTTCGAATTCTGGGTGCATTTTTCGAAATTTTCAAAGGGGTTAGCCTTCTTCAAATTCTCGGTGCATATTTCGAAATTTTCAAAGGGGTTAGCCTTCTTCGAATTCTCGGTGCATTTTTCGAAATTTTCAAATGGGTTAGCCTTCTTCGAATTCTGGGTGCATTTTTCGAAATTTTCAAAGGGGTTAGCCTTCTTCGAATTCTGGGTGCATTTTTCGAAATTTTCAAAAGGGTTAGCCTTTTTCGAATTCTGGGTGCATTTTTCGAAATTTTCAAAGGGGTATGCCTTCTTCGAATTCTGGGTGCATTTTTCGAAATTTTCAAATGGGTTAGCCTTCTTCGAATTCTGGGCGCATTTTTCGAAATTTTCAAAGGGGTTAGCCTTCGAATTCTGGGTGCATTTTACGTTTTTTTCAAAGGAGTTAGCCATCTTCGAATTCTGGGTGCATTTTTCGAAATTTTCAAAGGGGTTAGCCTTCGAATTCTGGGTGCATTTTACGTTTTTTTCAAAGGAGTTAGCCATCTTCGAATTCTGGGTGCATTTTTCGTTTTTTTCAAAGGGGTTAGCCTTCTTCGAATTCTGGGCGCATTTTTCGAAATTTATAAGGGCTTAGCCTTTTCGGAATTATGGGCGCATTTTTCGAAATTTTCAAATGGGTAAGCCTTCTCGGATTTCTGGGCGCATTTTTCGAAATTTTCAAAGGGGTTAGCCTTCTCGGAATTCTGGGCGCATTTTTAGAAATTTTCAAAGGGGTTAGCCTTCTCGGAATTATGGGCGCATTTTTCGAAATTTTCAAAGGGGTTAGCCTTCTCGGAATTCTTCGCGCATTTTTCGAAATTTTCAAAGGGGTTAGCCTTTTTGGAATTCTGGGCGCATTTTTCGAAATTTTCAAAGGGGTTAGCCTTCTCGGAATTCTGGGTGCATTTTTCGAAATTTTCAAAGGGGTTAGCCTTATCGGAATTATGGGCGCATTTTTTCGAAATTTTCAAAGGGGTTAGTCTTCTCGGAATTCTAGGCGCATTTTTCGAAATTTTCAAAGGGGTTAGCCATCTCGGAATTCTTCGCGCATTTTTCGAAATTTTCAAAGGAGCTAGCCTTCTCGGAATTCTGGGCGCATTTTTCGAAATTTTCAAAGGGGTTAGCCTTCTTCGAATTGTGGGTGCATTTTTCGAAATTTTCAAAGGGGTTAGCCTTCTTCGAATTCTGGGTGCATTTTTCGAAATTTTCAAAGGGGTTAGCCTTCTTCGAATTCTGGGTGCATTTTTCGAAATTTTCTAGGGGTTAGCCTTCTTCGAATTCTGGGTGCATTTTTCGAAATTTTCAAAGGGGTTAGCCTTCTTCGAATTCTCGGTACATTTTTCGAAATTTTCAAAGGGGTTAGCCTTCTTCGAATTCTGGGTGCATTTTTCGAAATTTTCAAAGGGGTTAGCCTTCTTCGAATTCTCGGTGCATATTTCGAAATTTTCAAAGGGGTTAGCCTTCTTCGAATTCTCGGTGCATTTTTCGAAATTTTCAAATGGGTTAGCCTTCTTCGAATTCTGGGTGCATTTTTCGAAATTTTCAAAGGGGTTAGCCTTCTTCGAATTCTGGGTGCATTTTACGTTTTTTTCAAAGGAGTTAGCCATCTTCGAATTCTGGGTGCATTTTTCGTTTTTTTCAAAGGGGTTAGCCTTCTTCGAATTCTGGGTGCATTTTTCGAAATTTTCAAAGGGGTTAGCCTTTTTTGAATTCTGGGTGCATTTTTTGAAATTTTCAAAGGGGTTAGCCTTATCGGAATTATTGGCGCATTTTTCGAAATTTTCAAAGGGGTTAGCCTTCTCGGAATTCTGGGCGCATTTGTCGAAATTTTCAAAGGGGTTAGCCTTCTCGGAATTCTGGGCGCATTTTTCGAAATTTATAAGGGATTATCCTTTTCGGAATTATGGGCGCATTTTTCGAAATTTTCAAAAGGGTAAGCCTTCTCGGAATTCTGGGCGCATTTTTCGAAATTTTCAAAGGGGTTAGCCTTCTCGGAATTCTGGGCGCATTTTTAGAAATTTTCAAAGGGGTTAGCCTTCTCGGAATTAAAGGCGCATTTTTCGAAATTTTCAAAGGGGTTAGCCTTCTCGAAATTCTGGGCGCATTTTTCGAAATTTTCAAAGGGGTTAGCCTTCTCGGAATTCTGGGCGCATTTTTCGAAATTTTCAAATGGGTTAGCCTTCTCGGAATTCTGGGCGCATTTATTTAAATTTTCAAAGGGGTTAGCCTTCTGGGAATTCTGGGCGCATCTTATGAAATTTTCAAAGGGGTTAGCCTTCTCGGAATTCTGGGCGCATTTTTCGAAATTTTCGAAGGGGTTAGCCTTCTCGGAACTATGGGCGCATTTTTCGAAATTTCCAAAGGGGTTAGCCTTCTCGGAATTCTGGGCGCATTTTTCGAAATTTTCAAAGGGGTTAGCCTTCTCGGAATTCTGGGCACATTTTTGAAAATATTCAAAGGGGTTAGCCTTCGCGGAATTCTGGGCGCATTTTCCGAAATGTTCAAAGGGGTTAGCCTTCTCGGAATTCTGGGCGCGTTTTTCGAAATTTTCAAAGGGGTTAGCCTTCTCGGAATTCTGGGCGCATTTTTCGAAATTTTCAAAGGGGTTAGCCTTCTCGAAATTCTGGACGCATTTTTCGAAATTTTCAAAGGGGTTAGCCTTCTCGGAATTCTGGGCACATTTTTGAAAATATTCAAAGGGGTTAGCCTTCGCGGAATTCTGGGCGCATTTTCCGAAATGTTCAAAGGGGTTAGCCTTCTCGGAATTCTGGGCGCGTTTTTCGAAATTTTCAAAGGGGTTAGCCTTCTCGGAATTCTGGGCGCATTTTTCGAAATTTTCAAAGGGGTTAGCCTTCTCGAAATTCTGGACGCATTTTTCGAAATTTTCAAAGGGGTTGGCCTTTTCGGAATTCTGGGCGCATTTTTCGAAATTTTCAAAATTTTCAAAGGGGTTAGCCTTCTCGGAATTCTGGGCGCATTTTTCGAAATTTTCAAAGGGGTTAGCCTTATCGGAATTATGGGCGCATTTTTCGAAATATTCAAAGGGGTTAGTCTTCTCGGAATTCTGGGCGCATTTTTCGTTATTTTCAAAGGGGTTAGCCTTCTCGGAATTATTTTTTATACAAATACAAATTTATACAAATTTATACAAATATACAAAACAAAACAAGACCACCCGAATGAGCAAGCGCTCGTGCTCGGGCACAGTTCAGCCATTTACGTTACAAAATACAAATTACAAATATATAAAGAAAATATAATATTAAATCAATACCTAAAAAATAATAATAAAAAAGAAAGAACAGAGTAGTAAACTGAAAAAAGGATAAGTAGTAAGAACAAAAATTGAAACCCTGAGTTATTACAAATAAAATAATTCCTTAATTGTCTACTAAGTACAGAGTGAAGTAACTTTTAAACTATGAAATAAGATTTTTGATAAACTTATTGAATTTTTTGTTGTTCATATGTACTATTTCTGGATGTGACCTAATTATAGAGTTATAGAGTCTAGGACCATAATAAATGCTATGTTTAGAGCCAGAAGAGGTGAAGTATTTTGGTTCTATTAAAGACAATGTTTTATTTCTTCTAGTATTGTAATTATGAGGATCCGATACATGTACGTTGCGGTATTTGTGAAAGTATTTTAAAAGTGTGAGCTTATAAATTTGTTCTACAGTCATCACATTAAATTCAGGAAATATCAATTCTGTTGGATATTCTATAGGTTTTTTAAACAAATTTTTATAATTCTCTTCTGTATTAGAATCAAAGGAGTCAATACAGATGTGCCACTTCCTCCCCAGCCAATGATACCATATTGGAGGACAGATTGTATTAGAGCTAAGTAGACTGTCCTTAAGACTTCAGTCGGTAAATATTGTTTTAGACAGACAAATTTGTATAATGTTTTTCTTAATCTGGTACATAAATATGTGATGTGTTTGTCGAATTTCAGATGACGATCTATAATAATACCAAGGTATTTGACCTGATTTGTCTCCTTCACAACCTGGCAGGTACATGAGTCAGATTCACAGTTGATATCATGTAGTCTTACGCACAACTTTTGATCCATTTTTAATTGTGGAGTACCAGCAGTTGTTAATGAGAATGGAACACAGTTTGTTTTATCTATATTTAATACTAACCTATTGCAGTCAAGCCAACTTTTAACTACTCTTAATCCCTTATTAGCCCATTTGTAAGTATCCTGCCAAGTTGGAGCGGAAAATAGCAATACGGTATCATCGGCATAAGAGTAAAGACAGCCATGGAAATTATTTAAGTCCAAATGCAGCAACTCATTTATGTAAATAATGAAAAGAATTGGACCCAAAATTGTTCCTTGTGGCACACCAGTATCCACTTCTCTGATATCACTAAACTGATCCTTAATTTTGGTAATTTGCGTTCTATTATGTAAATAAGACCGAAATAAATTTAGTGCAGTACCTCTTACTCCAATTTGCTCTAATTTTTCTATAAGTATCTTGTGGTTTACAGTGTCAAAAGCCTTTTGCAAATCCAAAAAAATACCTAGACTTTTATTTCCCGCATCTAATTCTTCGATAACTTTTCCTGTAACATTAATTATGGCATCATCTGTGCTCAAGTTATTTCGAAAACCAAATTGATTTGAATTTAATATATTATTTTTATTTAAGAAGTCCACCAGTCTATTTTTTATACATTTTTCTAACAGTTTAGATAGGCTAGGGAGTAAGGATATAGGTCTATAGTTATTTAAACTATGCTTTTCTCCGGATTTGTATATAGGTACTACCACAGCTTTTTTAAGATCATCTGGGAAAGTTCCTTGTGATAAGCAAAGATTAAAAATATGTTCGAGGGGGCTTCGATATGTATTTAGCAATTGTTTTCAAGGTGTTGTTTGTTATTCCGTCCGTACCAGGGGCAACGTTATTTTTTAGTGAGATTATCATTTTATTGATTTCATCTTGGGTTACAGGGAGAAGAAACATTGACGAAAGCTGAGCAGGTTGTGGTATATATTTTTTATATTCAGGGATACTGTTTGGTGCTAACTTAATATTTGAAGTGATTCTTTTTCCTATTTTCGAAAAAAAGGAGTTAAATTCATTTGCAATTTGGTCACTTCGCTTAATTTTTTGTCCTTTTTCATTTATAATTTCTAAGATTGGAATTTTATTATTTGAATTAGTATCAGTAGCTTCATTGACAGTGGACCAGAATTTTCTAGCGTTATTTTTATGTATTTCAAATTTATTTTTGTAATAATTAACTTTCATGGCTCGTATAGCTTTTGTTAATATATTTCTATATCTCTTGTAGTATAATATTAGATTTTCGTTTGTAGGGTTTCTCCTAATATTATTTGCCAATTTGTCCCTTGTCCGAATAGACAAAATTATTCCTCTCGTGATCCATGGCTTGATTTTCTTTAGTTTGCAAGGAACTTCTTTATTGTCAGTATAAGAGCATTTGTATAGATAATTTTGCAGCGAATCATAGAATATTCGAAATTCTTCGCGCATTTTTCGAAAATTTCAAAGGGGTTAGCCTTCTCCGAATTCTGGGCGCATTTTTCGAAATTTTCAAAGGGGTTAGCCTTCTCGGAATTCTGGGCGCATTTTTCGAAATTTTCAAAGGGGTTAGACATCTCGTAATTCTGGGCGCCTTTTTCGAAATTTTCAAAGGGGTTAGCCTTCTCGGAATTCTGGGATCATTTTTCGAAATTTTAAAAGGGGTTAGCCTACTCGGAATTCTGGGCGCATTTTTCGAAATTTTCAAAGGGGTTAGTTTTCTCGGAATTCTGGGCGCATTTTTCGAAATTTTCAAATGGGTTAGGCTTCTCGGAATTGATTGCGCATTTTTCGAAATTTTCAAAGGGGTTAGCCTTCTCGGAATTCTGGGCGCATTTTTCGAAATTTGCAAAGGGGTTAGCCTTCTCGGAATTCAAGGCGCATTTTTCGAAATTTTCAAAGGGGTTAGCCTTCTCGGAATTCTGGGCGCGTTTTTCGAAATTTTCAAAGGGGTTAGCCTTCTCGGAATTCTGGGCGCATTTTTCGAAATTTTCAAAGGGGTTAGCCTTCTCGGAATTCTGGGCGCATTTTTCGAAATTTTCAAGGGGGTTAGCCTTCTCGGAATTCTGGGCGCATTTAACGAAATTTTCAAAGGGGTTAGCCTTCTCGGAATTCTGGGCGCATTTTTCGAAATTTTCAAAGGGGTTAGCCTTCTCGGAATTCTGGGCGCATTTTTCGAAATTTTCAAAGGGGTTAGCCTTCTCGGAATTCTGGGCGCATTTTTCGAAATTTTCAAAGGGGTTAGCCTTCTCGGAATTCTGGGCGCATTTTTCGAAATTTTCAAAGGGGTTAGCCTTCTCGGAATTCTGGGCGCATTTTTCGAAATTTTCAAAGGGGTTAGCCTTCTCGGAATTCTGGGCGCATTTTTCGAAATTTTTAAGGGGGTTAGCATTCTCGGAATTCTGGGCGCATTTTTCGAAATTTTCAAAGGGGTTAGCCTTCTCGGAATTCTTCGCGCATTTTTCGAAATTTTCAAAGGAGTTAGCCTTCTCGGAATTTTGGGCGCATTTTTCGAAATTTTCAAAGGGGTTAGCCTTCTTCGAATTCTGGGTGCTTTTTTCGAAATTTTCAAATGGGTTAGCCTTCTTCGAATTCTGGGTGCATTTTACGTTTTTTTCAAAGGGGTTAGCGTTCTTCGAATTCTGGGCGCATTTTTCGAAATTTTCAAAGGGGTTAGCCTTCTCGGAATTCTGTGCGCATTTTTCGAAATTTTCAAAGGGGTTAGCCTTCGCGGAATTCTGGGCGCATTTTCCGAAATTTTCAAAGGGGTTAGCCTTCTCGGAATTCTTGGCGCGTTTTTCGAAATTTTCAAAGGGGTTAGCCTTCTCGGAATTCTGGGCGCATTTTTCGAAATTTTCAAAGGGGTTAGCCTTCTCGCAATTCTGGGCGCATTTTTCGAAATTTTCAAAGGGGTTAGCATTTTTGGAATTCTGGGCGCATTTTTCGAAATTTTCAAAGGGGTTAGCCTTCTCGGAATTCTGGGCGCATTTTTCGAAATTTTCAAAGGGGTTAGCCTTATCGGAATTATGGGCGCATTTTTTCGAAATTTTCAAAGGGGTTAGCCTTCTCGGAATTATGGGCGCATTTTTCGAAATTTTCAAAGGGGTTAGCCTTCTCGGAATTCTTCGCGCATTTTTCGAAATTTTCAAAGGAGTTAGCCTTCTCGGAATTCTGGGCGCATTTTTCGAAATTTTCAAAGGGGTTAGCCTTCTTCGAATTCTGGGTGAATTTTTCGAAATTTTCAAATGGGTTAGCCTTCTTCGAATTCTGGGTGCATTTTTCGAAATTTTCAAATGGGTTAGCCTTGTTATATTCTGGGTGCATTTTACGTTTTTTTCAAAGGGGTTAGCCTTCTTCGAATTCAGGGTGCATTTTTCGTTTTTTTCAAAGGGGTTAGCGTTCTTCGAATTCTGGGCGCATTTTTCGAAATTTTTAAAGGGGTTAGCCTTCTCGGAATTCTGGGCGCATTTTTCGAAATTTTCAAGGGGTTTAGCCTACTCGGAATTCTGGGCGCATTTAACGAAATTTTCAAAGGGGTTAGCCTTCTCGGAATTCTGGGCGCATTTTTCGAAATTTTCAAAGGGGTTTGCCTTCTCGGAATTCTGAGCGCATTTTTCGAAATTTTCAAAGGGGTTAGCCTTCTCGGAATTCTGGGCGCATTTTTCGAAATTTTCAAAGGGGTTAGCCTTCGCGGAATTCTGGGCGCATTTTCCGAAATTTTCAAAGGGGTTAGCCTTCTCGCAATTCTGGGCGCATTTTTCGAAATTTTCAAAGGGGTTAGCCTTTTTGGAATTCTGGGCGCATTTTTCGAAATTTTCAAAGGGGCCTTCTCGGAATTCTGGGTGCATTTTTCGAAATTTTCAAAGGGGTTAGCCTTATCGGAATTATGGGCGCATTTTTTCGAAATTTTCAAAGGGGTTAGTCTTCTCCGAATTCTAGGCGCATTTTTCGAAATTTTCAAAGGGGTTAGCCATCTCGGAATTCTTGGCGCATTTTTCGAAATTTTCAAAGGAGCTAGCCTTCTCGGAATTCTGGGCGCATTTTTCGAAATTTTCAAAGGGGTTAGCCTTCTTCGAATTGTGGGTGCATTTTTCGAAATTTTCAAAGGGGTTAGCCTTCTTCGAATTCTGGGTGCATTTTTCGAAATTTTCAAAGGGGTTAGCCTTCTTCGAATTCTGGGTGCATTTTTCGAAATTTTCTAGGGGGTTAGCCTTCTTCGAATTCTGGGTGCATTTTTCGAAATTTTCAAAGGGGTTAGCCTTCTCGCAATTCTGGGCGCATTTTTCGAAATTTTCAAAGGGGTTAGCCTTCTCGGAATTCTGGGCGCATTTTTCGAAATTTTCAAAGGGGTTAGCCTTCTCAGAATTCTGGGTGCATTTTTCGAAATTTTCAAAGGGGTTAGCCTTCTTCGAATTCTGGGTGCATTTTTCGAAATTTTCTAGGGGGTTAGCCTTCTTCGAATTCTGGGTGCATTTTTCGAAATTTTCAAAGGGGTTAGCCTTCTTCGAATTCTCGGTACATTTTTCGAAATTTTCAAAGGGGTTAGCCTTCTTCGAATTCTGGGTGCATTTTTCGAAATTTTCAAAGGGGTTAGCCTTCTTCAAATTCTCGGTGCATATTTCGAAATTTTCAAAGGGGTTAGCCTTCTTCGAATTCTCGGTGCATTTTTCGAAATTTTCAAATGGGTTAGCCTTCTTCGAATTCTGGGTGCATTTTTCGAAATTTTCAAAGGGGTTAGCCTTCTTCGAATTCTGGGTGCATTTTTCGAAATTTTCAAAAGGGTTAGCCTTTTTCGAATTCTGGGTGCATTTTTCGAAATTTTCAAAGGGGTATGCCTTCTTCGAATTCTGGGTGCATTTTTCGAAATTTTCAAATGGGTTAGCCTTCTTCGAATTCTGGGCGCATTTTTCGAAATTTTCAAAGGGGTTAGCCTTCGAATTCTGGGTGCATTTTACGTTTTTTTCAAAGGAGTTAGCCATCTTCGAATTCTGGGTGCATTTTTCGAAATTTTCAAAGGGGTTAGCCTTCGAATTCTGGGTGCATTTTACGTTTTTTTCAAAGGAGTTAGCCATCTTCGAATTCTGGGTGCATTTTTCGTTTTTTTCAAAGGGGTTAGCCTTCTTCGAATTCTGGGCGCATTTTTCGAAATTTATAAGGGCTTAGCCTTTTCGGAATTATGGGCGCATTTTTCGAAATTTTCAAATGGGTAAGCCTTCTCGGATTTCTGGGCGCATTTTTCGAAATTTTCAAAGGGGTTAGCCTTCTCGGAATTCTGGGCACATTTTTGAAAATATTCAAAGGGTTAGCCTTCGCGGAATTCTGGGCGCATTTTCCGAAATGTTCAAAGGGGTTAGCTTTCTCGGAATTCTGGGCGCGTTTTTCGAAATTTTCAAAGGGGTTAGCCTTCTCGGAATTCTGGGCGCATTTTTCGAAATTTTCAAAGGGGTTAGCCTTCTCGAAATTCTGGACGCATTTTTCGAAATTTTCAAAGGGGTTGGCCTTTTCGGAATTCTGGGCGCATTTTTAGAAATTTTCAAAATTTTCAAAGGGGTTAGCCTTCTCGGAATTCTGGGCGCATTTTTCGAAATTTTCAAAGGGGTTAGCCTTCTCGGAATTCTTGGCGCGTTTTTCGAAATTTTCAAAGGGGTTAGCCTTCTCGGAATTCTGGTCGCATTTTTCGAAATTTTCAAATTTCGGAATTTGGACTCATTTTTCGAAATTTTCCAAAGGGTTAGCCTTCTAGGAATTCTGGGCGCATTTTTCGAAATTTTCAAAGGGGTTAGCCTTCTCGGAATTCTGGGCGCATTTTGCGAAATTTTCGAAGGGGTTAGCCTTCTCGGAACTATGGGCGCATTTTTCGAAATTTCCAAAGGGGTTAGCCTTCTCGGAATTCTGGGCGCATTTTTCGAAATTTTCAAAGGGGTTAGCCTTCTCGGAATTCTGGGCGCATTTTTCGAAATTTTCAAAGGGGTTAGCCTTCGCGGAATTCTGGGCGCATTTTCCGAAATTTTCAAAGGGGTTAGCCTTCTCGGAATTCTTGGCGCGTTTTTCGAAATTTTCAAAGGGGTTAGCCTTCTCGGAATTCTGGGCGCATTTTTCGAAATTTTCAAAGGGGTTAGCCTTCTCGCAATTCTGGGCGCATTTTTCGAAATTTTCAAAGGGGTTAGCCTTTTTGGAATTCTGGGCGCATTTTTCGAAATTTTCAAAGGGGTTAGCCTTCTCGGAATTCTGGGTGCATTTTTCGAAATTTTCAAAGGGGTTAGCCTTATCGGAATTATGGGCGCATTTTTTCGAAATTTTCAAAGGTGTTAGTCTTCTCGGAATTCTAGGCGCATTTTTCGAAATTTTCAAAGGGGTTAGCCATCTCGGAATTCTTCGCGCATTTTTCGAAATTTTCAAAGGAGCTAGCCTTCTCGGAATTCTGGGCGCATTTTTCGAAATTTTCAAAGGGGTTAGCCTTCTTCGAATTGTGGGTGCATTTTTCGAAATTTTCAAAGGGGTTAGCCTTCTTCGAATTCTGGGTGCATTTTTCGAAATTTTCAAAGGGGTTAGCCTTCTTCGAATTCTGGGTGCATTTTTCGAAATTTTCTAGGGGGTTAGCCTTCTTCGAATTCTGGGTGCATTTTTCGAAATTTTCAAAGGGGTTAGCCTTCTCGCAATTCTGGGCGCATTTTTCGAAATTTTCAAAGGGGTTAGCCTTCTCCGAATTCTGGGCGCATTTTTCGAAATTTTCAAATGGGTTAGCCTTCTCGGAATTCTGGGCGCATTTATTTAAATTTTCAAAGGGGTTAGCCTTCTGGGAATTCTGGGCGCATCTTTCGAAATTTTCAAAGGGGTTAGCCTTCTCGGAATTCTGGGCGCATTTTTCGAAATTTTCGAAGGGGTTAGCCTTCTCGGAACTATGGGCGCATTTTTCGAAATTTCCAAAGGGGTTAGCCTTCTCGGAATTCTGGGCACATTTTTGAAAATATTCAAAGGGGTTAGCCTTCGCGGAATTCTGGGCGCATTTTCCGAAATGTTCAAAGGGGTTAGCTTTCTCGGAATTCTGGGCGCGTTTTTCGAAATTTTCAAAGGGGTTAGCCTTCTCGGAATTCTGGGCGCATTTTACGAAATTTTCAAAGGGGTTAGCCTTCTCGAAATTCTGGACGCATTTTTCGAAATTTTCAAAGGGGTTGGCCTTTTCGGAATTCTGGGCGCATTTTTCGACATTTTCAAAATTTTCAAAGGGGTTAGCCTTCTCGGAATTCTGGGCGCATTTTTCGAAATTTTCAAAGGGGTTAGCCTTCTCGGAATTCTTGGCGCGTTTTTCGAAATTTTCAAAGGGGTTAGCCTTCTCGGAATTCTGGTCGCATTTTTCGAAATTTTCAAATTTTGGAATTTGGACTCATTTTTCGAAATTTTCCAAAGGGTTAGCCTTCTCGGAATTCTGGGCGCATTTTTGGAAATTTTCAAAGGGGTTAGCCTTCTCGGAATTCTGGGCGCATTTTGCGAAATTTTCGAAGGGGTTAGCCTTCTCGGAACTATGGGCGCATTTTTCGAAATTTCCAAAGGGGTTAGCCTTCTCGGAATTCTGGGCGCATTTTTCGAAATTTTCAAAGGGGTTAGCCTTCTCGGAATTCTGGGCGCATTTTTCGAAATTTTCAAAGGGGTTAGCCTTCGCGGAATTCTGGGCGCATTTTCCGAAATTTTCAAAGGGGTTAGCCTTCTCGGAATTCTTGGCGCGTTTTTCGAAATTTTCAAAGGGGTTAGCCTTCTCGGAATTCTGGGCGCATTTTTCGAAATTTTCAAAGGGGTTAGCCTTCTCGGAATTCTGGGCGCATTTTTCGAAATTTTCAAAGGGGTTAGCCTTCTCGGAATTCTGGGCGCATTTTTCGAAATTTTCAAAGGGGTTAGCCTTCTTCGAATTCTGGGTGCATTTTTCGAAATTTTCTAGGGGGTTAGCCTTCTTCGAATTCTGGGTGCATTTTTCGAAATTTTCAAAGGGGTTAGCCTTCTCGCAATTCTGGGCGCATTTTTCGAAATTTTCAAAGGGGTTAGCCTTCTCGGAATTCTGGGCGCATTTTTCGAAATTTTCAAATGGGTTAGCCTTCTCGGAATTCTGGGCGCATTTATTTAAATTTTCAAAGGGGTTAGCCTTCTGGGAATTCTGGGCGCATCTTTCGAAATTTTCAAAGGGGTTAGCCTTCTCGGAATTCTGGGCGCATTTTTCGAAATTTTCGAAGGGGTTAGCCTTCTCGGAACTATGGGCGCATTTTTCGAAATTTCCAAAGGGGTTAGCCTTCTCGGAATTCTGGGCGCATTTTTCGAAATTTTCAAAGGGGTCAGCCTTCTCGGAATTCTGGGCACATTTTTGAAAATATTCAAAGGGGTTAGCCTTCGCGGAATTCTGGGCGCATTTTCCGAAATGTTCAAAGGGGTTAGCTTTCTCGGAATTCTGGGCGCGTTTTTCGAAATTTTCAAAGGGGTTAGCCTTCTCGGAATTCTGGGCGCATTTTTCGAAATTTTCAAAGGGGTTAGCCTTCTCGAAATTCTGGACGCATTTTTCGAAATTTTCAAAGGGGTTGGCCTTTTCGGAATTCTGGGCGCATTTTTCGACATTTTCAAAATTTTCAAAGGGGTTAGCCTTCTCGGAATTCTGGGCGCATTTTTCGAAATTTTCAAAGGGGTTAGCCTTCTCGGAATTCTTGGCGCGTTTTTCGAAATTTTCAAAGGGGTTAGCCTTCTCGGAATTCTGGTCGCATTTTTCGAAATTTTCAAATTTCGGAATTTGGACTCATTTTTCGAAATTTTCCAAAGGGTTAGCCTTCTCGGAATTCTGGGCGCATTTTTCGAAATTTTCAAAGGGGTTAGCCTTCTCGGAATTCTGGGCGCATTTTGCGAAATTTTCGAAGGGGTAAGCCTTCTCGGAACTATGGGCGCATTTTTCGAAATTTCCAAAGGGGTTAGCCTTCTCGGAATTCTGGGCGCATTTATCGAAATTTTCAAAGGGGTTAGCCTTCTCGGAATTCTGGGCGCATTTTTCGAAATTTTCAAAGGGGTTAGCCTTCGCGGAATTCTGGGCGCATTTTCCGAAATTTTCAAAGGGGTTAGCCTTCTCGGAATTCTTGGCGCGTTTTTCGAAATTTTCAAAGGGGTTAGCCTTCTCGGAATTCTGGGCGCATTTTTCGAAATTTTCAAAGGGGTTAGCCTTCTCGCAATTCTGGGCGCATTTTTCGAAATTTTCAAAGGGGTTAGCCTTTTTGGAATTCTGGGCGCATTTTTCGAAATTTTCAAAGGGGTTAGCCTTCTCGGAATTCTGGGTGCATTTTTCGAAATTTTCAAAGGGGTTAGCCTTATCGGAATTATGGGCGCATTTTTTCGAAATTTTCAAAGGGGTTAGTCTTCTCGGAATTCTAGGCGCATTTTTCGAAATTTTCAAAGGGGTTAGCCATCTCGGAATTCTTCGCGCATTTTTCGAAATTTTCAAAGGAGCTAGCCTTCTCGGAATTCTGGGCGCATTTTTCGAAATTTTCAAAGGGGTTAGCCTTCTTCGAATTGTGGGTGCATTTTTCGAAATTTTCAAAGGGGTTAGCCTTCTTCGAATTCTGGGTGCATTTTTCGAAATTTTCAAAGGGGTTAGCCTTCTTCGAATTCTGGGTGCATTTTTCGAAATTTTCTAGGGGTTAGCCTTCTTCGAATTCTGGGTGCATTTTTCGAAATTTTCAAAGGGGTTAGCCTTCTTCGAATTCTCGGTACATTTTTCGAAATTTTCAAAGGGGTTAGCCTTCTTCGAATTCTGGGTGCATTTTTCGAAATTTTCAAAGGGGTTAGCCTTCTTCGAATTCTCGGTGCATATTTCGAAATTTTCAAAGGGGTTAGCCTTCTTCGAATTCTCGGTGCATTTTTCGAAATTTTCAAATGGGTTAGCCTTCTTCGAATTCTGGGTGCATTTTTCGAAATTTTCAAAGGGGTTAGCCTTCTTCGAATTCTGGGTGCATTTTACGTTTTTTTCAAAGGAGTTAGCCATCTTCGAATTCTGGGTGCATTTTTCGTTTTTTTCAAAGGGGTTAGCCTTCTTCGAATTCTGGGTGCATTTTTCGAAATTTTCAAAGGGGTTAGCCTTTTTTGAATTCTGGGTGCATTTTTTGAAATTTTCAAAGGGGTTAGCCTTATCGGAATTATTGGCGCATTTTTCGAAATTTTCAAAGGGGTTAGCCTTCTCGGAATTCTGGGCGCATTTTTCGAAATTTTCAAAGGGGTTAGCCTTCTCGGAATTCTGGGCGCATTTTTCGAAATTTATAAGGGATTATCCTTTTCGGAATTATGGGCGCATTTTTCGAAATTTTCAAATGGGTAAGCCTTCTCGGAATTCTGGGCGCATTTTTCGAAATTTTCAAAGGGGTTAGCCTTCTCGGAATTCTGGGCGCATTTTTAGAAATTTTCAAAGGGGTTAGCCTTCTCGGAATTAAAGGCGCATTTTTCGAAATTTTCAAAGGGGTTAGCCTTCTCGAAATTCTGGGCGCATTTTTCGAAATTTTCAAAGGGGTTAGCCTTCTCGGAATTCTGGGCGCATTTTTCGAAATTTTCAAATGGGTTAGCCTTCTCGGAATTCTGGGCGCATTTATTTAAATTTTCAAAGGGGTTAGCCTTCTGGGAATTCTGGGCGCATCTTATGAAATTTTCAAAGGGGTTAGCCTTCTCGGAATTCTGGGCGCATTTTTCGAAATTTTCGAAGGGGTTAGCCTTCTCGGAACTATGGGCGCATTTTTCGAAATTTCCAAAGGGGTTAGCCTTCTCGGAATTCTGGGCGCATTTTTCGAAATTTTCAAAGGGGTTAGCCTTCTCGGAATTCTGGGCACATTTTTGAAAATATTCAAAGGGGTTAGCCTTCGCGGAATTCTGGGCGCATTTTCCGAAATGTTCAAAGGGGTTAGCCTTCTCGGAATTCTGGGCGCGTTTTTCGAAATTTTCAAAGGGGTTAGCCTTCTCGGAATTCTGGGCGCATTTTTCGAAATTTTCAAAGGGGTTAGCCTTCTCGAAATTCTGGACGCATTTTTCGAAATTTTCAAAGGGGTTAGCCTTCTCGGAATTCTGGGCACATTTTTGAAAATATTCAAAGGGGTTAGCCTTCGCGGAATTCTGGGCGCATTTTCCGAAATGTTCAAAGGGGTTAGCCTTCTCGGAATTCTGGGCGCGTTTTTCGAAATTTTCAAAGGGGTTAGCCTTCTCGGAATTCTGGGCGCATTTTTCGAAATTTTCAAAGGGGTTAGCCTTCTCGAAATTCTGGACGCATTTTTCGAAATTTTCAAAGGGGTTGGCCTTTTCGGAATTCTGGGCGCATTTTTCGAAATTTTCAAAATTTTCAAAGGGGTTAGCCTTCTCGGAATTCTGGGCGCATTTTTCGAAATTTTCAAAGGGGTTAGCCTTATCGGAATTATGGGCGCATTTTTCGAAATATTCAAAGGGGTTAGTCTTCTCGGAATTCTGGGCGCATTTTTCGTTATTTTCAAAGGGGTTAGCCTTCTCGGAATTATTTTTTATACAAATACAAATTTATACAAATTTATACAAATATACAAAACAAAACAAGACCACCCGAATGAGCAAGCGCTCGTGCTCGGGCACAGTTCAGCCATTTACGTTACAAAATACAAATTACAAATATATAAAGAAAATATAATATTAAATCAATACCTAAAAAATAATAATAAAAAAGAAAGAACAGAGTAGTAAACTGAAAAAAGGATAAGTAGTAAGAACAAAAATTGAAACCCTGAGTTATTACAAATAAAATAATTCCTTAATTGTCTACTAAGTACAGAGTGAAGTAACTTTTAAACTATGAAATAAGATTTTTGATAAACTTATTGAATTTTTTGTTGTTCATATGTACTATTTCTGGATGTGACCTAATTATAGAGTTATAGAGTCTAGGACCATAATAAATGCTATGTTTAGAGCCAGAAGAGGTGAAGTATTTTGGTTCTATTAAAGACAATGTTTTATTTCTTCTAGTATTGTAATTATGAGGATCCGATACATGTACGTTGCGGTATTTGTGAAAGTATTTTAAAAGTGTGAGCTTATAAATTTGTTCTACAGTCATCACATTAAATTCAGGAAATATCAATTCTGTTGGATATTCTATAGGCTTTTTTAAACAAATTTTTATAATTCTCTTCTGTATTAGAATCAAAGGAGTCAATACAGATGTGCCACTTCCTCCCCAGCCAATGATACCATATTGGAGGACAGATTGTATTAGAGCTAAGTAGACTGTCCTTAAGACTTCAGTCGGTAAATATTGTTTTAGACAGACAAATTTGTATAATGTTTTTCTTAATCTGGTACATAAATATGTGATGTGTTTGTCGAATTTCAGATGACGATCTATAATAATACCAAGGTATTTGACCTGATTTGTCTCCTTCACAACCTGGCAGGTACATGAGTCAGATTCACAGTTGATATCATGTAGTCTTACGCACAACTTTTGATCCATTTTTAATTGTGGAGTACCAGCAGTTGTTAATGAGAATGGAACACAGTTTGTTTTATCTATATTTAATACTAACCTATTGCAGTCAAGCCAACTTTTAACTACTCTTAATCCCTTATTAGCCCATTTGTAAGTATCCTGCCAAGTTGGAGCGGAAAATAGCAATACGGTATCATCGGCATAAGAGTAAAGACAGCCATGGAAATTATTTAAGTCCAAATGCAGCAACTCATTTATGTAAATAATGAAAAGAATTGGACCCAAAATTGTTCCTTGTGGCACACCAGTATCCACTTCTCTGATATCACTAAACTGATCCTTAATTTTGGTAATTTGCGTTCTATTATGTAAATAAGACCGAAATAAATTTAGTGCAGTACCTCTTACTCCAATTTGCTCTAATTTTTCTATAAGTATCTTGTGGTTTACAGTGTCAAAAGCCTTTTGCAAATCCAAAAAAATACCTAGACTTTTATTTCCCGCATCTAATTCTTCGATAACTTTTCCTGTAACATTAATTATGGCATCATCTGTGCTCAAGTTATTTCGAAAACCAAATTGATTTGAATTTAATATATTATTTTTATTTAAGAAGTCCACCAGTCTATTTTTTATACATTTTTCTAACAGTTTAGATAGGCTAGGGAGTAAGGATATAGGTCTATAGGTATTTAAACTATGCTTTTCTCCGGATTTGTATATAGGTACTACCACAGCTTTTTTAAGATCATCTGGGAAAGTTCCTTGTGATAAGCAAAGATTAAAAATATGTTCGAGGGGGCTTCGATATGTATTTAGCAATTGTTTTCAAGGTGTTGTTTGTTATTCCGTCCGTACCAGGGGCAACGTTATTTTTTAGTGAGATTATCATTTTATTGATTTCATCTTGGGTTACAGGGAGAAGAAACATTGACGAAAGCTGAGCAGGTTGTGGTATATATTTTTTATATTCAGGGATACTGTTTGGTGCTAACTTAATATTTGAAGTGATTCTTTTTCCTATTTTCGAAAAAAAGGAGTTAAATTCATTTGCAATTTGGTCACTTCGCTTAATTTTTTGTCCTTTTTCATTTATAATTTCTAAGATTGGAATTTTATTATTTGAATTAGTATCAGTAGCTTCATTGACAGTGGACCAGAATTTTCTAGCGTTATTTTTATGTATTTCAAATTTATTTTTGTAATAATTAACTTTCATGGCTCGTATAGCTTTTGTTAATATATTTCTATATCTCTTGTAGTATAATATTAGATTTTCGTTTGTAGGGTTTCTCCTAATATTATTTGCCAATTTGTCCCTTGTCCGAATAGACAAAATTATTCCTCTCGTGATCCATGGCTTGATTTTCTTTAGTTTGCAAGGAACTTCTTTATTGTCAGTATAAGAGCATTTGTATAGATAATTTTGCAGCGAATCATAGAATATTCGAAATTCTTCGCGCATTTTTCGAAAATTTCAAAGGGGTTAGCCTTCTCCGAATTCTGGGCGCATTTTTCGAAATTTTCAAAGGGGTTAGCCTTCTCGGAATTCTGGGCGCATTTTTCGAAATTTTCAAAGGGGTTAGACATCTCGTAATTCTGGGCGCCTTTTTCGAAATTTTCAAAGGGGTTAGCCTTCTCGGAATTCTGGGATCATTTTTCGAAATTTTAAAAGGGGTTAGCCTACTCGGAATTCTGGGCGCATTTTTCGAAATTTTCAAAGGGGTTAGTTTTCTCGGAATTCTGGGCGCATTTTTCGAAATTTTCAAATGGGTTAGGCTTCTCGGAATTGATTGCGCATTTTTCGAAATTTTCAAAGGGGTTAGCCTTCTCGGAATTCTGGGCGCATTTTTCGAAATTTGCAAAGGGGTTAGCCTTCTCGGAATTCAAGGCGCATTTTTCGAAATTTTCAAAGGGGTTAGCCTTCTCGGAATTCTGGGCGCGTTTTTCGAAATTTTCAAAGGGGTTAGCCTTCTCGGAATTCTGGGCGCATTTTTCGAAATTTTCAAAGGGGTTAGCCTTCTCGGAATTCTGGGCGCATTTTTCGAAATTTTCAAGGGGGTTAGCCTTCTCGGAATTCTGGGCGCATTTAACGAAATTTTCAAAGGGGTTAGCCTTCTCGGAATTCTGGGCGCATTTTTCGAAATTTTCAAAGGGGTTAGCCTTCTCGGAATTCTGGGCGCATTTTTCGAAATTTTCAAAGGGGTTAGCCTTCTCGGAATTCTGGGCGCATTTTTCGAAATTTTCAAAGGGGTTAGCCTTCTCGGAATTCTGGGCGCATTTTTCGAAATTTTCAAAGGGGTTAGCCTTCTCGGAATTCTGGGCGCATTTTTCGAAATTTTCAAGGGGGTTAGCATTCTCGGAATTCTGGGCGCATTTTTCGAAATTTTCAAAGGGGTTAGCCTTCTCGGAATTCTTCGCGCATTTTTCGAAATTTTCAAAGGAGTTAGCCTTCTCGGAATTTTGGGCGCATTTTTCGAAATTTTCAAAGGGGTTAGCCTTCTTCGAATTCTGGGTGCTTTTTTCGAAATTTTCAAATGGGTTAGCCTTCTTCGAATTCTGGGTGCATTTTACGTTTTTTTCAAAGGGGTTAGCGTTCTTCGAATTCTGGGCGCATTTTTCGAAATTTTCAAAGGGGTTAGCCTTCTCGGAATTCTGTGCGCATTTTTCGAAATTTTCAAAGGGGTTAGCCTTCGCGGAATTCTGGGCGCATTTTCCGAAATTTTCAAAGGGGTTAGCCTTCTCGGAATTCTTGGCGCGTTTTTCGAAATTTTCAAAGGGGTTAGCCTTCTCGGAATTCTGGGCGCATTTTTCGAAATTTTCAAAGGGGTTAGCCTTCTCGCAATTCTGGGCGCATTTTTCGAAATTTTCAAAGGGGTTAGCATTTTTGGAATTCTGGGCGCATTTTTCGAAATTTTCAAAGGGGTTAGCCTTCTCGGAATTCTGGGCGCATTTTTCGAAATTTTCAAAGGGGTTAGCCTTATCGGAATTATGGGCGCATTTTTTCGAAATTTTCAAAGGGGTTAGCCTTCTCGGAATTATGGGCGCATTTTTCGAAATTTTCAAAGGGGTTAGCCTTCTCGGAATTCTTCGCGCATTTTTCGAAATTTTCAAAGGAGTTAGCCTTCTCGGAATTCTGGGCGCATTTTTCGAAATTTTCAAAGGGGTTAGCCTTCTTCGAATTCTGGGTGAATTTTTCGAAATTTTCAAATGGGTTAGCCTTCTTCGAATTCTGGGTGCATTTTTCGAAATTTTCAAATGGGTTAGCCTTGTTATATTCTGGGTGCATTTTACGTTTTTTTCAAAGGGGTTAGCCTTCTTCGAATTCAGGGTGCATTTTTCGTTTTTTTCAAAGGGGTTAGCGTTCTTCGAATTCTGGGCGCATTTTTCGAAATTTTTAAAGGGGTTAGCCTTCTCGGAATTCTGGGCGCATTTTTCGAAATTTTCAAGGGGTTTAGCCTACTCGGAATTCTGGGCGCATTTAACGAAATTTTCAAAGGGGTTAGCCTTCTCGGAATTCTGGGCGCATTTTTCGAAATTTTCAAAGGGGTTTGCCTTCTCGGAATTCTGAGCGCATTTTTCGAAATTTTCAAAGGGGTTAGCCTTCTCGGAATTCTGGGCGCATTTTTCGAAATTTTCAAAGGGGTTAGCCTTCGCGGAATTCTGGGCGCATTTTCCGAAATTTTCAAAGGGGTTAGCCTTGTCGCAATTCTGGGCGCATTTTTCGAAATTTTCAAAGGGGTTAGCCTTTTTGGAATTCTGGGCGCATTTTTCGAAATTTTCAAAGGGGCCTTCTCGGAATTCTGGGTGCATTTTTCGAAATTTTCAAAGGGGTTAGCCTTATCGGAATTATGGGCGCATTTTTTCGAAATTTTCAAAGGGGTTAGTCTTCTCGGAATTCTAGGCGCATTTTTCGAAATTTTCAAAGGGGTTAGCCATCTCGGAATTCTTGGCGCATTTTTCGAAATTTTCAAAGGAGCTAGCCTTCTCGGAATTCTGGGCGCATTTTTCGAAATTTTCAAAGGGGTTAGCCTTCTTCGAATTGTGGGTGCATTTTTCGAAATTTTCAAAGGGGTTAGCCTTCTTCGAATTCTGGGTGCATTTTTCGAAATTTTCAAAGGGGTTAGCCTTCTTCGAATTCTGGGTGCATTTTTCGAAATTTTCTAGGGGGTTAGCCTTCTTCGAATTCTGGGTGCATTTTTCGAAATTTTCAAAGGGGTTAGCCTTCTCATAATTCTGGGCGCATTTTTCGAAATTTTCAAAGGGGTTAGCCTTCTCGGAATTCTGGGCGCATTTTTCGAAATTTTCAAATGGGTTAGCCTTCTCGGAATTCTGGGCGCATTTATTTAAATTTTCAAAGGGGTTAGCCTTCTGGGAATTCTGGGCGCATCTTTCGAAATTTTCAAAGGGGTTAGCCTTCTCGGAATTCTGGGCGCATTTTTCGAAGTTTTCGAAGGGGTTAGCCTTCTCGGAACTATGGGCGCATTTTTCGAAATTTTCAAAGGGGTTAGCCTTCTCAGAATTCTGGGTGCATTTTTCGAAATTTTCAAAGGGGTTAGCCTTCTTCGAATTCTGGGTGCATTTTTCGAAATTTTCTAGGGGGTTAGCCTTCTTCGAATTCTGGGTGCATTTTTCGAAATTTTCAAAGGGGTTAGCCTTCTTCGAATTCTCGGTACATTTTTCGAAATTTTCAAAGGGGTTAGCCTTCTTCGAATTCTGGGTGCATTTTTCGAAATTTTCAAAGGGGTTAGCCTTCTTCAAATTCTCGGTGCATATTTCGAAATTTTCAAAGGGGTTAGCCTTCTTCGAATTCTCGGTGCATTTTTCGAAATTTTCAAATGGGTTAGCCTTCTTCGAATTCTGGGTGCATTTTTCGAAATTTTCAAAGGGGTTAGCCTTCTTCGAATTCTGGGTGCATTTTTCGAAATTTTCAAAAGGGTTAGCCTTTTTCGAATTCTGGGTGCATTTTTCGAAATTTTCAAAGGGGTATGCCTTCTTCGAATTCTGGGTGCATTTTTCGAAATTTTCAAATGGGTTAGCCTTCTTCGAATTCTGGGCGCATTTTTCGAAATTTTCAAAGGGGTTAGCCTTCGAATTCTGGGTGCATTTTACGTTTTTTTCAAAGGAGTTAGCCATCTTCGAATTCTGGGTGCATTTTTCGAAATTTTCAAAGGGGTTAGCCTTCGAATTCTGGGTGCATTTTACGTTTTTTTCAAAGGAGTTAGCCATCTTCGAATTCTGGGTGCATTTTTCGTTTTTTTCAAAGGGGTTAGCCTTCTTCGAATTCTGGGCGCATTTTTCGAAATTTATAAGGGCTTAGCCTTTTCGGAATTATGGGCGCATTTTTCGAAATTTTCAAATGGGTAAGCCTTCTCGGATTTCTGGGCGCATTTTTCGAAATTTTCAAAGGGGTTAGCCTTCTCGGAATTCTGGGCGCATTTTTAGAAATTTTCAAAGGGGTTAGCCTTCTCGGAATTAAAGGCGCATTTTTCGAAATTTTCAAAGGGGTTAGCCTTCTCGAAATTCTGGGCGCATTTTTCGAAATTTTCAAAGGGGTTAGCCTTCTCGGAATTCTGGGCGCATTTTTCGAAATTTTCAAATGGGTTAGCCTTCTCGGAATTCTGGGCGCATTTATTTAAATTTTCAAAGGGGTTAGCCTTCTGGGAATTCTGGGCGCATCTTTCGAAATTTTCAAAGGGGTTAGCCTTCTCGGAATTCTGGGCGCATTTTTCGAAATTTTCGAAGGGGTTAGCCTTCTCGGAACTATGGGCGCATTTTTCGAAATTTCCAAAGGGGTTAGCCTTCTCGGAATTCTGGGCGCATTTTTCGAAATTTTCAAAGGGGTTAGCCTTCTCGGAATTCTGGGCACATTTTTGAAAATATTCAAAGGGTTAGCCTTCGCGGAATTCTGGGCGCATTTTCCGAAATGTTCAAAGGGGTTAGCTTTCTCGGAATTCTGGGCGCGTTTTTCGAAATTTTCAAAGGGGTTAGCCTTCTCGGAATTCTGGGCGCATTTTTCGAAATTTTCAAAGGGGTTAGCCTTCTCGAAATTCTGGACGCATTTTTCGAAATTTTCAAAGGGGTTGGCCTTTTCGGAATTCTGGGCGCATTTTTAGAAATTTTCAAAATTTTCAAAGGGGTTAGCCTTCTCGGAATTCTGGGCGCATTTTTCGAAATTTTCAAAGGGGTTAGCCTTCTCGGAATTCTTGGCGCGTTTTTCGAAATTTTCAAAGGGGTTAGCCTTCTCGGAATTCTGGTCGCATTTTTCGAAATTTTCAAATTTCGGAATTTGGACTCATTTTTCGAAATTTTCCAAAGGGTTAGCCTTCTCGGAATTCTGGGCGCATTTTTCGAAATTTTCAAAGGGGTTAGCCTTCTCGGAATTCTGGGCGCATTTTGCGAAATTTTCGAAGGGGTTAGCCTTCTCGGAACTATGGGCGCATTTTTCGAAATTTCCAAAGGGGTTAGCCTTCTCGGAATTCTGGGCGCATTTTTCGAAATTTTCAAAGGGGTTAGCCTTCTCGGAATTCTGGGCGCATTTTTCGAAATTTTCAAAGGGGTTAGCCTTCGCGGAATTCTGGGCGCATTTTCCGAAATTTTCAAAGGGGTTAGCCTTCTCGGAATTCTTGGCGCGTTTTTCGAAATTTTCAAAGGGGTTAGCCTTCTCGGAATTCTGGGCGCATTTTTCGAAATTTTCAAAGGGGTTAGCCTTCTCGCAATTCTGGGCGCATTTTTCGAAATTTTCAAAGGGGTTAGCCTTTTTGGAATTCTGGGCGCATTTTTCGAAATTTTCAAAGGGGTTAGCCTTCTCGGAATTCTGGGTGCATTTTTCGAAATTTTCAAAGGGGTTAGCCTTATCGGAATTATGGGCGCATTTTTTCGAAATTTTCAAAGGGGTTAGTCTTCTCGGAATTCTAGGCGCATTTTTCGAAATTTTCAAAGGGGTTAGCCATCTCGGAATTCTTCGCGCATTTTTCGAAATTTTCAAAGGAGCTAGCCTTCTCGGAATTCTGGGCGCATTTTTCGAAATTTTCAAAGGGGTTAGCCTTCTTCGAATTGTGGGTGCATTTTTCGAAATTTTCAAAGGGGTTAGCCTTCTTCGAATTCTGGGTGCATTTTTCGAAATTTTCAAAGGGGTTAGCCTTCTTCGAATTCTGGGTGCATTTTTCGAAATTTTCTAGGGGGTTAGCCTTCTTCGAATTCTGGGTGCATTTTTCGAAATTTTCAAAGGGGTTAGCCTTCTCGCAATTCTGGGCGCATTTTTCGAAATTTTCAAAGGGGTTAGCCTTCTCCGAATTCTGGGCGCATTTTTCGAAATTTTCAAATGGGTTAGCCTTCTCGGAATTCTGGGCGCATTTATTTAAATTTTCAAAGGGGTTAGCCTTCTGGGAATTCTGGGCGCATCTTTCGAAATTTTCAAAGGGGTTAGCCTTCTCGGAATTCTGGGCGCATTTTTCGAAATTTTCGAAGGGGTTAGCCTTCTCGGAACTATGGGCGCATTTTTCGAAATTTCCAAAGGGGTTAGCCTTCTCGGAATTCTGGGCACATTTTTGAAAATATTCAAAGGGGTTAGCCTTCGCGGAATTCTGGGCGCATTTTCCGAAATGTTCAAAGGGGTTAGCTTTCTCGGAATTCTGGGCGCGTTTTTCGAAATTTTCAAAGGGGTTAGCCTTCTCGGAATTCTGGGCGCATTTTACGAAATTTTCAAAGGGGTTAGCCTTCTCGAAATTCTGGACGCATTTTTCGAAATTTTCAAAGGGGTTGGCCTTTTCGGAATTCTGGGCGCATTTTTCGACATTTTCAAAATTTTCAAAGGGGTTAGCCTTCTCGGAATTCTGGGCGCATTTTTCGAAATTTTCAAAGGGGTTAGCCTTCTCGGAATTCTTGGCGCGTTTTTCGAAATTTTCAAAGGGGTTAGCCTTCTCGGAATTCTGGTCGCATTTTTCGAAATTTTCAAATTTTGGAATTTGGACTCATTTTTCGAAATTTTCCAAAGGGTTAGCCTTCTCGGAATTCTGGGCGCATTTTTGGAAATTTTCAAAGGGGTTAGCCTTCTCGGAATTCTGGGCGCATTTTGCGAAATTTTCGAAGGGGTTAGCCTTCTCGGAACTATGGGCGCATTTTTCGAAATTTCCAAAGGGGTTAGCCTTCTCGGAATTCTGGGCGCATTTTTCGAAATTTTCAAAGGGGTTAGCCTTCTCGGAATTCTGGGCGCATTTTTCGAAATTTTCAAAGGGGTTAGCCTTCGCGGAATTCTGGGCGCATTTTCCGAAATTTTCAAAGGGGTTAGCCTTCTCGGAATTCTTGGCGCGTTTTTCGAAATTTTCAAAGGGGTTAGCCTTCTCGGAATTCTGGGCGCATTTTTCGAAATTTTCAAAGGGGTTAGCCTTCTCGGAATTCTGGGCGCATTTTTCGAAATTTTCAAAGGGGTTAGCCTTCTCGGAATTCTGGGCGCATTTTTCGAAATTTTCAAAGGGGTTAGCCTTCTTCGAATTCTGGGTGCATTTTTCGAAATTTTCTAGGGGGTTAGCCTTCTTCGAATTCTGGGTGCATTTTTCGAAATTTTCAAAGGGGTTAGCCTTCTCGCAATTCTGGGCGCATTTTTCGAAATTTTCAAAGGGGTTAGCCTTCTCGGAATTCTGGGCGCATTTTTCGAAATTTTCAAATGGGTTAGCCTTCTCGGAATTCTGGGCGCATTTATTTAAATTTTCAAAGGGGTTAGCCTTCTGGGAATTCTGGGCGCATCTTTCGAAATTTTCAAAGGGGTTAGCCTTCTCGGAATTCTGGGCGCATTTTTCGAAATTTTCGAAGGGGTTAGCCTTCTCGGAACTATGGGCGCATTTTTCGAAATTTCCAAAGGGGTTAGCCTTCTCGGAATTCTGGGCGCATTTTTCGAAATTTTCAAAGGGGTCAGCCTTCTCGGAATTCTGGGCACATTTTTGAAAATATTCAAAGGGGTTAGCCTTCGCGGAATTCTGGGCGCATTTTCCGAAATGTTCAAAGGGGTTAGCTTTCTCGGAATTCTGGGCGCGTTTTTCGAAATTTTCAAAGGGGTTAGCCTTCTCGGAATTCTGGGCGCATTTTTCGAAATTTTCAAAGGGGTTAGCCTTCTCGAAATTCTGGACGCATTTTTCGAAATTTTCAAAGGGGTTGGCCTTTTCGGAATTCTGGGCGCATTTTTCGACATTTTCAAAATTTTCAAAGGGGTTAGCCTTCTCGGAATTCTGGGCGCATTTTTCGAAATTTTCAAAGGGGTTAGCCTTCTCGGAATTCTTGGCGCGTTTTTCGAAATTTTCAAAGGGGTTAGCCTTCTCGGAATTCTGGTCGCATTTTTCGAAATTTTCAAATTTCGGAATTTGGACTCATTTTTCGAAATTTTCCAAAGGGTTAGCCTTCTCGGAATTCTGGGCGCATTTTTCGAAATTTTCAAAGGGGTTAGCCTTCTCGGAATTCTGGGCGCATTTTGCGAAATTTTCGAAGGGGTAAGCCTTCTCGGAACTATGGGCGCATTTTTCGAAATTTCCAAAGGGGTTAGCCTTCTCGGAATTCTGGGCGCATTTATCGAAATTTTCAAAGGGGTTAGCCTTCTCGGAATTCTGGGCGCATTTTTCGAAATTTTCAAAGGGGTTAGCCTTCGCGGAATTCTGGGCGCATTTTCCGAAATTTTCAAAGGGGTTAGCCTTCTCGGAATTCTTGGCGCGTTTTTCGAAATTTTCAAAGGGGTTAGCCTTCTCGGAATTCTGGGCGCATTTTTCGAAATTTTCAAAGGGGTTAGCCTTCTCGCAATTCTGGGCGCATTTTTCGAAATTTTCAAAGGGGTTAGCCTTTTTGGAATTCTGGGCGCATTTTTCGAAATTTTCAAAGGGGTTAGCCTTCTCGGAATTCTGGGTGCATTTTTCGAAATTTTCAAAGGGGTTAGCCTTATCGGAATTATGGGCGCATTTTTTCGAAATTTTCAAAGGGGTTAGTCTTCTCGGAATTCTAGGCGCATTTTTCGAAATTTTCAAAGGGGTTAGCCATCTCGGAATTCTTCGCGCATTTTTCGAAATTTTCAAAGGAGCTAGCCTTCTCGGAATTCTGGGCGCATTTTTCGAAATTTTCAAAGGGGTTAGCCTTCTTCGAATTGTGGGTGCATTTTTCGAAATTTTCAAAGGGGTTAGCCTTCTTCGAATTCTGGGTGCATTTTTCGAAATTTTCAAAGGGGTTAGCCTTCTTCGAATTCTGGGTGCATTTTTCGAAATTTTCTAGGGGTTAGCCTTCTTCGAATTCTGGGTGCATTTTTCGAAATTTTCAAAGGGGTTAGCCTTCTTCGAATTCTCGGTACATTTTTCGAAATTTTCAAAGGGGTTAGCCTTCTTCGAATTCTGGGTGCATTTTTCGAAATTTTCAAAGGGGTTAGCCTTCTTCGAATTCTCGGTGCATATTTCGAAATTTTCAAAGGGGTTAGCCTTCTTCGAATTCTCGGTGCATTTTTCGAAATTTTCAAATGGGTTAGCCTTCTTCGAATTCTGGGTGCATTTTTCGAAATTTTCAAAGGGGTTAGCCTTCTTCGAATTCTGGGTGCATTTTACGTTTTTTTCAAAGGAGTTAGCCATCTTCGAATTCTGGGTGCATTTTTCGTTTTTTTCAAAGGGGTTAGCCTTCTTCGAATTCTGGGTGCATTTTTCGAAATTTTCAAAGGGGTTAGCCTTTTTTGAATTCTGGGTGCATTTTTTGAAATTTTCAAAGGGGTTAGCCTTATCGGAATTATTGGCGCATTTTTCGAAATTTTCAAAGGGGTTAGCCTTCTCGGAATTCTGGGCGCATTTTTCGAAATTTTCAAAGGGGTTAGCCTTCTCGGAATTCTGGGCGCATTTTTCGAAATTTATAAGGGATTATCCTTTTCGGAATTATGGGCGCATTTTTCGAAATTTTCAAATGGGTAAGCCTTCTCGGAATTCTGGGCGCATTTTTCGAAATTTTCAAAGGGGTTAGCCTTCTCGGAATTCTGGGCGCATTTTTAGAAATTTTCAAAGGGGTTAGCCTTCTCGGAATTAAAGGCGCATTTTTCGAAATTTTCAAAGGGGTTAGCCTTCTCGAAATTCTGGGCGCATTTTTCGAAATTTTCAAAGGGGTTAGCCTTCTCGGAATTCTGGGCGCATTTTTCGAAATTTTCAAATGGGTTAGCCTTCTCGGAATTCTGGGCGCATTTATTTAAATTTTCAAAGGGGTTAGCCTTCTGGGAATTCTGGGCGCATCTTATGAAATTTTCAAAGGGGTTAGCCTTCTCGGAATTCTGGGCGCATTTTTCGAAATTTTCGAAGGGGTTAGCCTTCTCGGAACTATGGGCGCATTTTTCGAAATTTCCAAAGGGGTTAGCCTTCTCGGAATTCTGGGCGCATTTTTCGAAATTTTCAAAGGGGTTAGCCTTCTCGGAATTCTGGGCACATTTTTGAAAATATTCAAAGGGGTTAGCCTTCGCGGAATTCTGGGCGCATTTTCCGAAATGTTCAAAGGGGTTAGCCTTCTCGGAATTCTGGGCGCGTTTTTCGAAATTTTCAAAGGGGTTAGCCTTCTCGGAATTCTGGGCGCATTTTTCGAAATTTTCAAAGGGGTTAGCCTTCTCGAAATTCTGGACGCATTTTTCGAAATTTTCAAAGGGGTTAGCCTTCTCGGAATTCTGGGCACATTTTTGAAAATATTCAAAGGGGTTAGCCTTCGCGGAATTCTGGGCGCATTTTCCGAAATGTTCAAAGGGGTTAGCCTTCTCGGAATTCTGGGCGCGTTTTTCGAAATTTTCAAAGGGGTTAGCCTTCTCGGAATTCTGGGCGCATTTTTCGAAATTTTCAAAGGGGTTAGCCTTCTCGAAATTCTGGACGCATTTTTCGAAATTTTCAAAGGGGTTGGCCTTTTCGGAATTCTGGGCGCATTTTTCGAAATTTTCAAAATTTTCAAAGGGGTTAGCCTTCTCGGAATTCTGGGCGCATTTTTCGAAATTTTCAAAGGGGTTAGCCTTATCGGAATTATGGGCGCATTTTTCGAAATATTCAAAGGGGTTAGTCTTCTCGGAATTCTGGGCGCATTTTTCGTTATTTTCAAAGGGGTTAGCCTTCTCGGAATTATTTTTTATACAAATACAAATTTATACAAATTTATACAAATATACAAAACAAAACAAGACCACCCGAATGAGCAAGCGCTCGTGCTCGGGCACAGTTCAGCCATTTACGTTACAAAATACAAATTACAAATATATAAAGAAAATATAATATTAAATCAATACCTAAAAAATAATAATAAAAAAGAAAGAACAGAGTAGTAAACTGAAAAAAGGATAAGTAGTAAGAACAAAAATTGAAACCCTGAGTTATTACAAATAAAATAATTCCTTAATTGTCTACTAAGTACAGAGTGAAGTAACTTTTGAACTATGAAATAAGATTTTTGATAAACTTATTGAATTTTTTGTTGTTCATATGTACTATTTCTGGATGTGACCTAATTATAGAGTTATAGAGTCTAGGACCATAATAAATGCTATGTTTAGAGCCAGAAGAGGTGAAGTATTTTGGTTCTATTAAAGACAATGTTTTATTTCTTCTAGTATTGTAATTATGAGGATCCGATACATGTACGTTGCGGTATTTGTGAAAGTATTTTAAAAGTGTGAGCTTATAAATTTGTTCTACAGTCATCACATTAAATTCAGGAAATATCAATTCTGTTGGATATTCTATAGGCTTTTTTAAACAAATTTTTATAATTCTCTTCTGTATTAGAATCAAAGGAGTCAATACAGATGTGCCACTTCCTCCCCAGCCAATGATACCATATTGGAGGACAGATTGTATTAGAGCTAAGTAGACTGTCCTTAAGACTTCAGTCGGTAAATATTGTTTTAGACAGACAAATTTGTATAATGTTTTTCTTAATCTGGTACATAAATATGTGATGTGTTTGTCGAATTTCAGATGACGATCTATAATAATACCAAGGTATTTGACCTGATTTGTCTCCTTCACAACCTGGCAGGTACATGAGTCAGATTCACAGTTGATATCATGTAGTCTTACGCACAACTTTTGATCCATTTTTAATTGTGGAGTACCAGCAGTTGTTAATGAGAATGGAACACAGTTTGTTTTATCTATATTTAATACTAACCTATTGCAGTCAAGCCAACTTTTAACTACTCTTAATCCCTTATTAGCCCATTTGTAAGTATCCTGCCAAGTTGGAGCGGAAAATAGCAATACGGTATCATCGGCATAAGAGTAAAGACAGCCATGGAAATTATTTAAGTCCAAATGCAGCAACTCATTTATGTAAATAATGAAAAGAATTGGACCCAAAATTGTTCCTTGTGGCACACCAGTATCCACTTCTCTGATATCACTAAACTGATCCTTAATTTTGGTAATTTGCGTTCTATTATGTAAATAAGACCGAAATAAATTTAGTGCAGTACCTCTTACTCCAATTTGCTCTAATTTTTCTATAAGTATCTTGTGGTTTACAGTGTCAAAAGCCTTTTGCAAATCCAAAAAAATACCTAGACTTTTATTTCCCGCATCTAATTCTTCGATAACTTTTCCTGTAACATTAATTATGGCATCATCTGTGCTCAAGTTATTTCGAAAACCAAATTGATTTGAATTTAATATATTATTTTTATTTAAGAAGTCCACCAGTCTATTTTTTATACATTTTTCTAACAGTTTAGATAGGCTAGGGAGTAAGGATATAGGTCTATAGTTATTTAAACTATGCTTTTCTCCGGATTTGTATATAGGTACTACCACAGCTTTTTTAAGATCATCTGGGAAAGTTCCTTGTGATAAGCAAAGATTAAAAATATGTTCGAGGGGGCTTCGATATGTATTTAGCAATTGTTTTCAAGGTGTTGTTTGTTATTCCGTCCGTACCAGGGGCAACGTTATTTTTTAGTGAGATTATCATTTTATTGATTTCATCTTGGGTTACAGGGAGAAGAAACATTGACGAAAGCTGAGCAGGTTGTGGTATATATTTTTTATATTCAGGGATACTGTTTGGTGCTAACTTAATATTTGAAGTGATTCTTTTTCCTATTTTCGAAAAAAAGGAGTTAAATTCATTTGCAATTTGGTCACTTCGCTTAATTTTTTGTCCTTTTTCATTTATAATTTCTAAGATTGGAATTTTATTATTTGAATTAGTATCAGTAGCTTCATTGACAGTGGACCAGAATTTTCTAGCGTTATTTTTATGTATTTCAAATTTATTTTTGTAATAATTAACTTTCATGGCTCGTATAGCTTTTGTTAATATATTTCTATATCTCTTGTAGTATAATATTAGATTTTCGTTTGTAGGGTTTCTCCTAATATTATTTGCCAATTTGTCCCTTGTCCGAATAGACAAAATTATTCCTCTCGTGATCCATGGCTTGATTTTCTTTAGTTTGCAAGGAACTTCTTTATTGTCAGTATAAGAGCATTTGTATAGATAATTTTGCAGCGAATCATAGAATATTCGAAATTCTTCGCGCATTTTTCGAAAATTTCAAAGGGGTTAGCCTTCTCCGAATTCTGGGCGCATTTTTCGAAATTTTCAAAGGGGTTAGCCTTCTCGGAATTCTGGGCGCATTTTTCGAAATTTTCAAAGGGGTTAGACATCTCGTAATTCTGGGCGCCTTTTTCGAAATTTTCAAAGGGGTTAGCCTTCTCGGAATTCTGGGATCATTTTTCGAAATTTTAAAAGGGGTTAGCCTACTCGGAATTCTGGGCGCATTTTTCGAAATTTTCAAAGGGGTTAGTTTTCTCGGAATTCTGGGCGCATTTTTCGAAATTTTCAAATGGGTTAGGCTTCTCGGAATTGATTGCGCATTTTTCGAAATTTTCAAAGGGGTTAGCCTTCTCGGAATTCTGGGCGCATTTTTCGAAATTTGCAAAGGGGTTAGCCTTCTCGGAATTCAAGGCGCATTTTTCGAAATTTTCAAAGGGGTTAGCCTTCTCGGAATTCTGGGCGCGTTTTTCGAAATTTTCAAAGGGGTTAGCCTTCTCGGAATTCTGGGCGCATTTTTCGAAATTTTCAAAGGGGTTAGCCTTCTCGGAATTCTGGGCGCATTTTTCGAAATTTTCAAGGGGGTTAGCCTTCTCGGAATTCTGGGCGCATTTAACGAAATTTTCAAAGGGGTTAGCCTTCTCGGAATTCTGGGCGCATTTTTCGAAATTTTCAAAGGGGTTAGCCTTCTCGGAATTCTGGGCGCATTTTTCGAAATTTTCAAAGGGGTTAGCCTTCTCGGAATTCTGGGCGCATTTTTCGAAATTTTCAAAGGGGTTAGCCTTCTCGGAATTCTGGGCGCATTTTTCGAAATTTTCAAAGGGGTTAGCCTTCTCGGAATTCTGGGCGCATTTTTCGAAATTTTCAAAGGGGTTAGCCTTCTCGGAATTCTGGGCGCATTTTTCGAAATTTTCAAGGGGGTTAGCATTCTCGGAATTCTGGGCGCATTTTTCGAAATTTTCAAAGGGGTTAGCCTTCTCGGAATTCTTCGCGCATTTTTCGAAATTTTCAAAGGAGTTAGCCTTCTCGGAATTTTGGGCGCATTTTTCGAAATTTTCAAAGGGGTTAGCCTTCTTCGAATTCTGGGTGCTTTTTTCGAAATTTTCAAATGGGTTAGCCTTCTTCGAATTCTGGGTGCATTTTACGTTTTTTTCAAAGGGGTTAGCGTTCTTCGAATTCTGGGCGCATTTTTCGAAATTTTCAAAGGGGTTAGCCTTCTCGGAATTCTGTGCGCATTTTTCGAAATTTTCAAAGGGGTTAGCCTTCGCGGAATTCTGGGCGCATTTTCCGAAATTTTCAAAGGGGTTAGCCTTCTCGGAATTCTTGGCGCGTTTTTCGAAATTTTCAAAGGGGTTAGCCTTCTCGGAATTCTGGGCGCATTTTTCGAAATTTTCAAAGGGGTTAGCCTTCTCGCAATTCTGGGCGCATTTTTCGAAATTTTCAAAGGGGTTAGCATTTTTGGAATTCTGGGCGCATTTTTCGAAATTTTCAAAGGGGTTAGCCTTCTCGGAATTCTGGGCGCATTTTTCGAAATTTTCAAAGGGGTTAGCCTTATCGGAATTATGGGCGCATTTTTTCGAAATTTTCAAAGGGGTTAGCCTTCTCGGAATTATGGGCGCATTTTTCGAAATTTTCAAAGGGGTTAGCCTTCTCGGAATTCTTCGCGCATTTTTCGAAATTTTCAAAGGAGTTAGCCTTCTCGGAATTCTGGGCGCATTTTTCGAAATTTTCAAAGGGGTTAGCCTTCTTCGAATTCTGGGTGAATTTTTCGAAATTTTCAAATGGGTTAGCCTTCTTCGAATTCTGGGTGCATTTTTCGAAATTTTCAAATGGGTTAGCCTTGTTATATTCTGGGTGCATTTTACGTTTTTTTCAAAGGGGTTAGCCTTCTTCGAATTCAGGGTGCATTTTTCGTTTTTTTCAAAGGGGTTAGCCTTCTCGGAATTCTGGGCGCATTTTTCGAAATTTTCAAAGGGGTTAGCCTTCTCGGAATTCTGGGCGCATTTTTCGAAATTTTCAAGGGGGTTAGCCTTCTCGGAATTCTGGGCGCATTTAACGAAATTTTCAAAGGGGTTAGCCTTCTCGGAATTCTGGGCGCATTTTTCGAAATTTTCAAAGGGGTTAGCCTTCTCGGAATTCTGGGCGCATTTTTCGAAATTTTCAAAGGGGTTAGCCTTCTCGGAATTCTGGGCGCATTTTTCGAAATTTTCAAAGGGGTTAGCCTTCTCGGAATTCTGGGCGCATTTTTCGAAATTTTCAAAGGGGTTAGCCTTCTCGGAATTCTGGGCGCATTTTTCGAAATTTTCAAAGGGGTTAGCCTTCTCGGAATTCTGGGCGCATTTTTCGAAATTTTCAAGGGGGTTAGCATTCTCGGAATTCTGGGCGCATTTTTCGAAATTTTCAAAGGGGTTAGCCTTCTCGGAATTCTTCGCGCATTTTTCGAAATTTTCAAAGGAGTTAGCCTTCTCGGAATTTTGGGCGCATTTTTCGAAATTTTCAAAGGGGTTAGCCTTCTTCGAATTCTGGGTGCTTTTTTCGAAATTTTCAAATGGGTTAGCCTTCTTCGAATTCTGGGTGCATTTTACGTTTTTTTCAAAGGGGTTAGCGTTCTTCGAATTCTGGGCGCATTTTTCGAAATTTTCAAAGGGGTTAGCCTTCTCGGAATTCTGTGCGCATTTTTCGAAATTTTCAAAGGGGTTAGCCTTCGCGGAATTCTGGGCGCATTTTCCGAAATTTTCAAAGGGGTTAGCCTTCTCGGAATTCTTGGCGCGTTTTTCGAAATTTTCAAAGGGGTTAGCCTTCTCGGAATTCTGGGCGCATTTTTCGAAATTTTCAAAGGGGTTAGCCTTCTCGCAATTCTGGGCGCATTTTTCGAAATTTTCAAAGGGGTTAGCATTTTTGGAATTCTGGGCGCATTTTTCGAAATTTTCAAAGGGGTTAGCCTTCTCGGAATTCTGGGCGCATTTTTCGAAATTTTCAAAGGGGTTAGCCTTATCGGAATTATGGGCGCATTTTTTCGAAATTTTCAAAGGGGTTAGCCTTCTCGGAATTATGGGCGCATTTTTCGAAATTTTCAAAGGGGTTAGCCTTCTCGGAATTCTTCGCGCATTTTTCGAAATTTTCAAAGGAGTTAGCCTTCTCGGAATTCTGGGCGCATTTTTCGAAATTTTCAAAGGGGTTAGCCTTCTTCGAATTCTGGGTGAATTTTTCGAAATTTTCAAATGGGTTAGCCTTCTTCGAATTCTGGGTGCATTTTTCGAAATTTTCAAATGGGTTAGCCTTGTTATATTCTGGGTGCATTTTACGTTTTTTTCAAAGGGGTTAGCCTTCTTCGAATTCAGGGTGCATTTTTCGTTTTTTTCAAAGGGGTTAGCGTTCTTCGAATTCTGGGCGCATTTTTCGAAATTTTTAAAGGGGTTAGCCTTCTCGGAATTCTGGGCGCATTTTTCGAAATTTTCAAGGGGTTTAGCCTACTCGGAATTCTGGGCGCATTTAACGAAATTTTCAAAGGGGTTAGCCTTCTCGGAATTCTGGGCGCATTTTTCGAAATTTTCAAAGGGGTTTGCCTTCTCGGAATTCTGAGCGCATTTTTCGAAATTTTCAAAGGGGTTAGCCTTCTCGGAATTCTGGGCGCATTTTTCGAAATTTTCAAAGGGGTTAGCCTTCGCGGAATTCTGGGCGCATTTTCCGAAATTTTCAAAGGGGTTAGCCTTCTCGCAATTCTGGGCGCATTTTTCGAAATTTTCAAAGGGGTTAGCCTTTTTGGAATTCTGGGCGCATTTTTCGAAATTTTCAAAGGGGTTAGCCTTCTCGGAATTCTGGTCGCATTTTTCGAAATTTTCAAATTTCGGAATTTGGGCGCATTTTTCTAAATTTTCAAAGGGGTTAGCCTTCTCGGAATTCTGGGCGCATTTTTCGAAATTTTCAAAGGGGTTAGCCTTCTCGGAATTCTGGGCGCATTTTTCGAAATTTTCAAAGGCGTTAGCCTTCTCGTAATTCTGGGCGCATTTTTCGAAATTTTCAAAGGGGTTAGCCTTCGCGGAATTCTGGGCGCATTTTCCGAAATTTTCAAAGGCGTTAGCCTTCTCGGAATTCTTGGCGCGTTTTTCGAAATTTTCAAAGGGGTTAGCCTTCTCGGAATTCTGGGCGCATTTTTCGAAATTTTCAAAGGGGTTAGCCTTCTCGCAATTCTGGGCGCATTTTTCGAAATTTTCAAAGGGGTTAGCCTTCTCGGAATTCTGGTCGCATTTTTCGAAATTTTCAAATTTCGGAATTTGGGCGCATTTTTCTAAATTTTCAAAGGGGTTAGCCTTCTCGGAATTCTGGGCGCATTTTTCGAAATTTTCAAAGGGGTTAGCCTTCTCGCAATTCTGGGCGCATTTTTCGAAATTTTCAAAGGGGTTAGACTTTTTGGAATTCTGGGCGCATTTTTCGAAATTTTTAAAGGGGTTAGCCTTCTCGGAATTCTGGGCGCATTTTTCGAAATTTTCAAAGGGGTTAGCCTTCTCGGAATTCTGGGCGCATTTTTTCGAAATTTTCAAAGAGGTTAGCCTTCTCGGAATTCTTCGCGCATTTTTCGAAATTTTCAAAGGAGTTAGCCTTCTCGGAATTCTGGGCGCATTTTTCGAAATTTTCAAAGGGGTTAGCCTTCTTCGAATTCTGGGTGTATTTTTCAAAATTTTCAAAAGGGTTAGCCTTTTTCGAATTCTGGGTGCATTTTTCGAAATTTTCAAAGGCGTTAGCCTTCTTCGAATTCTGGGTGCATTTTACGTTTTTTTCAAAGGGGTTAGCCATCTTCGAATTCTGGGTGCATTTTTCGTTTTTTTCAAAGGGGTTAGCCTTCTCGGAATTCTGAGCGCATTTTTCGAAATTTTCAAAGGGGTTAGCCTTCTCGGAATTCTGGGCGCATTTTTCGAAATTTTCAAAGGGGTTAGCCTTCGCGGAATTCTGGGCGCATTTTCCGAAATTTTCAAAGGGGTTAGCCTTCTCGCAATTCTGGGCGCATTTTTCGAAATTTTCAAAGGGGTTAGCCTTTTTGGAATTCTGGGCGCATTTTTCGAAATTTTCAAAGGGGTTAGCCTTCTCGGAATTCTGGTCGCATTTTTCGAAATTTTCAAATTTCGGAATTTGGGCGCATTTTTCTAAATTTTCAAAGGGGTTAGCCTTCTCCGAATTCTGGACGCATTTTTCGAAATTTTCCAAAGGGTTAGCCTTCTCGGAATTCTGGGCGCATTTTTCGAAATTTTCAAAGGGGTTAGTTATCTCGGAATTCTGGGCGCATTTTTCGAAATTTTCAAAGGGGTTAGTTTTCTCGGAATTCTGGGCGCATTTTTCGAAATTTTCAAATGGGTTAGCCTTCTCGGAATTGATTGCGCATTTTTCGAAATTTTCAAAGGGGTTAGCCTTCTCGGAATTCTGGGCGCATTTTTCGAAATTTTCAAAGGGGTTAGCCTTCTCGGAATTCTGGGCGCATTTTTCGAAATTTTCAAAGGGGTTAGCCTTCTCGGAATTCTGGGCGCATTTTTCGAAATTTTCAAAGGGGTTAGCCTTCTCGGAATTCTGGGCGCATTTAACGAAATTTTCAAAGGGGTTAGCCTTCTCGGAATTCTGGGCGCATTTTTCGAAATTTTCAAAGGGGTTAGCCTTCTCGGAATTCTGGGCGCATTTTTCGAAATTTTCAAAGGCGTTAGCCTTCTCGGAATTCTGGGCGCATTTTTCGAAATTTTCAAAGGGGTTAGCCTTCTCGGAATTCTGGGCGCATTTTTCGAAATTTTCAAAGGGGTTAGCCTTCTCGGAATTCTGGGCGCATTTTTCGAAATTTTCAAAGGGGTTAGCCTTCTCGGAATTCTGGGCGCATTTTTCGAAATTTTCAAAGGGGTTAGCCTTCTCGGAATTCTGGGCGCATTTTTCGAAATTTTCAAAAGGGTTAGCCTTCGCGGAATTCTGGGCGCATTTTCCGAAATTTTCAAAGGGGTTAGCCTTCTCGGAATTCTTGGCGCGTTTTTCGAAATTTTCAAAGGGGTTAGCCTTCTCGGATTTCTGGGCGCATTTTTCGAAGTTTTCAAAGGGGTTAGCCTTCTCGCAATTCTGGGCGCATTTTTCGAAATTTTCAAAGGGGTTAGCCTTTTTGGAATTCTGGGCGCATTTTTCAAAATTTTCAAAGGGGTTAGCCTTCTCGGAATTCTGGTCGCATTTTTCGAAATTTTCAAAGGGGTTAGCCTTATCGGAATTATGGGCGCATTTTTTCGAAATTTTCACAGGGTGTTTAGCCTTCTCGGAATTCTGGGCGCATTTTTCGAAATTTTCAAAGGGGTTAGCCTTCTTCGTATTCTGGGTGAATTTTTCGAAATTTTCAAATGGGTTAGCCTTCTTCGAATTCTGGGTGCATTTTTCGAAATTTTCAAATGGGTTAGCCTTGTTATATTCTGGGTGCATTTTACGTTTTTTTCAATGGGGTTAGCCTTCTTCGAATTCAGGGTGCATTTTTCGTTTTTTTCAAAGGGGTTAGCGTTCTTCGAATTCTGGGCGCATTTTTCGAAATTTTTAAAGGGGTTAGCCTTCTCGGAATTCTGGGCGCATTTTTCGAAATTTTCAAGGGGTTTAGCCTACTCGGAATTCTGGGCGCATTTAACGAAATTTTCAAAGGGGTTAGCCTTCTCGGAATTCTGGGCGCATTTTTCGAAATTTTCAAAGGGGTTAGCCTTCTCGGAATTCTGAGCGCATTTTTCGAAATTTTCAAAGGGGTTAGCCTTCTCGGAATTCTGGGCGCATTTTTCGAAATTTTCGAAGGGGTTAGCCTTCTCGGAACTATGGGCGCATTTTTCGAAATTTCCAAAGGGGTTAGCCTTCTCGGAATTCTGGGCGCATTTTTCGAAATTTTCAAAGGGGTTAGCCTTCTCGGAATTCTGGGCGCATTTTTCGAAATTTTCAAAGGGGTTAGCCTTCTCGTAATTCTGGACGCATTTATCGAAATTTTCAAAGGGGTTAGCCTTTTCGGAATTCTGGGCGCATTTTTCGAAATTTTCAAAATTTTCAAAGGGGTTAGCCTTCTCGGAATTCTGGGCGAATTTTTCGAAATTTTCAAAGGGGTTAGCCTTATCGGAATTATGGGCGCATTTTTCGAAATTTTCAAAGGGGTTAGTCTTTTCGGAATTCTGGGCGCATTTTTCGTAATTTTCGAAAGGGTTAGCCTTCTCGGAATTATTTTTTATACAAATTATACAAATACAAATTTATACAAATATACAAAACAAAACAAGACCACCCGAATGAGCAAGCGCTCGTGCTCGGGCACAGTTCAGCCATTTACGTTACAAAATACAAATTACAAATATATAAAGAAAATATAATATTAAATCAATTCCTAAAAAATAATAATAAAAAAGAAAGAACAGAGTAGTAAAAAGAAAAAAGGATAAGTAGTAAGAACAAAAATTGAAACCCTGAGTTATTACAAATAAAATAATTCCTTAATTGTCTACTAAGTACAGAGTGAAGTAACTTTTGAACTATGAAATAAGATTTTTGATAAACTTATTGAATTTTTTGTTGTTCATATGTACTATTTCTGGATGTGACCTAATTATAGAGTTATAGAGTCTTGGACCATAACAAATGCTATGTTTAGAGCCAGAAGAGGTGAAGTATTTTGGTTCTATTAAAGACAATGTTTTATTTCTTCTAGTATTGTAATTATGAGGATCCGATACATGTACGTTGCGGTATTTGTGAAAGTATTTTAAAAGTGTGAGCTTATAAATTTGTTCTACAGTCATCACATTAAATTCAGGAAATATCAATTCTGTTGGATATTCTATAGGCTTTTTTAAACAAATTTTTATAATTCTCTTCTGTATTAGAATCAAAGGAGTCAATACAGATGTGCCACTTCCTCCCCAGCCAATGATACCATATTGGAGGACAGATTGTATTAGAGCTAAGTAGACTGTCCTTAAGACTTCAGTCGGTAAATATTGTTTTAGACAGACAAATTTGTATAATGTTTTTCTTAATCTGGTACATAAATATGTGATGTGTTTGTCGAATTTCAGATGACGATCTATAATAATACCAAGGTATTTGACCTGATTTGTCTCCTTCACAACCTGGCAGGTACATGAGTCAGATTCACAGTTGATATCATGTAGTCTTACGCACAACTTTTGATCCATTTTTAATTGTGGAGTACCAGCAGTTGTTAATGAGAATGGAACACAGTTTGTTTTATCTATATTTAATACTAACCTATTGCAGTCAAGCCAACTTTTAACTACTCTTAATCCCTTATTAGCCCATTTGTAAGTATCCTGCCAAGTTGGAGCGGAAAATAGCAATACGGTATCATCGGCATAAGAGTAAAGACAGCCATGGAAATTATTTAAGTCCAAATGCAGCAACTCATTTATGTAAATAATGAAAAGAATTGGACCCAAAATTGTTCCTTGTGGCACACCAGTATCCACTTCTCTGATATCACTAAACTGATCCTTAATTTTGGTAATTTGCGTTCTATTATGTAAATAAGACCGAAATAAATTTAGTGCAGTACCTCTTACTCCAATTTGCTCTAATTTTTCTATAAGTATCTTGTGGTTTACAGTGTCAAAAGCCTTTTGCAAATCCAAAAAAATACCTAGACTTTTATTTCCCGCATCTAATTCTTCGATAACTTTTCCTGTAACATTAATTATGGCATCATCTGTGCTCAAGTTATTTCGAAAACCAAATTGATTTGAATTTAATATATTATTTTTATTTAAGAAGTCCACCAGTCTATTTTTTATACATTTTTCTAACAGTTTAGATAGGCTAGGGAGTAAGGATATAGGTCTATAGTTATTTAAACTATGCTTTTCTCCGGAGTTGTATATAGGTACTACCACAGCTTTTTTAAGATCATCTGGGAAAGTTCCTTGTGATAAGCAAAGATTAAAAATATGTTCGAGGGGGCTTCGATATGTATTTAGCAATTGTTTTCAAGGTGTTGTTTGTTATTCCGTCCGTACCAGGGGCAACGTTATTTTTTAGTGAGATTATCATTTTATTGATTTCATCTTGGGTTACAGGGAGAAGAAACATTGACGAAAGCTGAGCAGGTTGTGGTATATATTTTTTATATTCAGGGATACTGTTTGGTGCTAACTTAATATTTGAAGTGATTCTTTTTCCTATTTTCGAAAAAAAAAGGAGTTAAATTCATTTGCAATTTGGTCACTTCGCTTAATTTTTTGTCCTTTTTCATTTATAATTTCTAAGATTGGAATTTTATTATTTGAATTAGTATCAGTAGCTTCTTTGACAGTGGACCAGAATTTTCTAGCGTTATTTTTATGTATTTCAAATTTATTTTTGTAATAATTAACTTTCATGGCTCGTATAGCTTTTGTTAATATATTTCTATATCTCTTGTAGTATAATATTAGATTTTCGTTTGTAGGGTTTCTCCTAATATTATTTGCCAATTTGTCCCTTGTCCGAATAGACAAAATTATTCCTCTCGTGATCCATGGCTTGATTTTCTTTAGTTTGCAAGGAACTTTTTTATTGTCAGTATAAGAGCATTTGTATAGATAATTTTCCAGCGAATCATAGAACATTCGAAATTCTTCGCGCATTTTTCGAAAATTTCAAAGGGGTTAGCCTTCTCGGAATTCTGGGCGCATTTTTCGAAATTTTCAAAGGGGTTAGCCTTCTCGGAATTCTGGGCGCATTTTTCGAAATTTTCAAAGGGGTTAGCCTTCTCGGAATTCTGGGCGCATTTTTCGAAATTTGCAAAGGGGTTAGCCTTCTCGGAATTCAAGGCGCATTTTTCGAAATTTTCAAAGGGGTTAGCCTTCTCGGAATTCTGGGTGCATTTTTCGAAATTTTCAAAGGGGTTAGCCTTCTCGGAATTCTGGGCGCATTTTTCGAAATTTTCAAAGGGGTTAGCCTTCTCGGAATTCTGGGCGCATTTTTCGAAATTTTCAAAGGGGTTAGCCTTCTCGGAATTCTGGGCGCATTTTTCGAAATTTTCAAAGGGGTTAGCCTTCTCGGAATTCTGGGCGCATTTTTCGAAATTTTCAAAAGGGTTAGCCTTCGCGGAATTCTGGGCGAATTTTCCGAAATTTTCAAAGGGGTTAGCCTTCTCGGAATTCTTGGCGCGTTTTTCGAAATTTTCAAAGGGGTTAGCCTTCTCGGATTTCTGGGCGCATTTTTCGAAATTTTCAAAGGGGTTAGCCTTCTCGCAATTCTGGGCGCATTTTTCGAAATTTTCAAAGGGGTTAGCCTTTTTGGAATTCTGGGCGCATTTTTCAAAATTTTCAAAGGGGTTAGCCTTCTCGGAATTCTGGTCGCATTTTTCGAAATTTTCAAAGGGGTTAGCCTTATCGGAATTATGGGCGCATTTTTTCGAAATTTTCACAGGGTGTTTAGCCTTCTCGGAATTCTGGGCGCATTTTTCGAAATTTTCAAAGGGGTTAGCCTTCTTCGTATTCTGGGTGAATTTTTCGAAATTTTCAAATGGGTTAGCCTTCTTCGAATTCTGGGTGCATTTTTCGAAATTTTCAAATGGGTTAGCCTTGTTATATTCTGGGTGCATTTTACGTTTTTTTCAATGGGGTTAGCCTTCTTCGAATTCAGGGTGCATTTTTCGTTTTTTTCAAAGGGGTTAGCGTTCTTCGAATTCTGGCCGCATTTTTCGAAATTTTTAAAGGGGTTAGCCTTCTCGGAATTCTGGGCGCATTTTTCGAAATTTTCAAGGGGTTTAGCCTACTCGGAATTCTGGGCGCATTTAACGAAATTTTCAAAGGGGTTAGCCTTCTCGGAATTCTGGGCGCATTTTTCGAAATTTTCAAAGGGGTTAGCCTTCTCGGAATTCTGAGCGCATTTTTCGAAATTTTCAAAGGGGTTAGCCTTCTCGGAATTCTGGGCGCATTTTTCGAAATTTTCAAAGGGGTTAGCCTTCGCGGAATTCTGGGCGCATTTTCCGAAATTTTCAAAGGGGTTAGCCTTCTCGCAATTCTGGGCGCATTTTTCGAAATTTTCAAAGGGGTTAGCCTTTTTGGAATTCTGGGCGCATTTTTCGAAATTTTCAAAGGGGTTAGCCTTCTCGGAATTCTGGTCGCATTTTTCGAAATTTTCAAATTTCGGAATTTGGGCGCATTTTTCTAAATTTTCAAAGGGGTTAGCCTTCTCCGAATTCTGGACGCATTTTTCGAAATTTTCAAAAGGGTTAGCCTTCTCGGAATTCTGGGCGCATTTTTAGAAATTTTCAAAGGGGTTAGTTATCTCGGAATTCTGGGCGCATTTTTCGAAATTTTCAAAGGGGTTAGTTTTCTCGGAATTCTGGGCGCATTTTTCGAAATTTTCAAATGGGTTAGCCTTCTCGGAATTGATTGCGCATTTTTCGAAATTTTCAAAGGGGTTAGCCTTCTCGGAATTCTGGGCGCATTTTTCGAAATTTTCAAAGGGGTTAGCCTTCTCGGAATTCTGGGCGCATTTTCGAAATTTTCAAAGGGGTTAGCCTTCTCGGAATTCTGGGCGCATTTTTCGAAATTTTCAAAGGGGTTAGCCTTCTCGGAATTCTGGGCGCATTTTTCGAAATTTTCAAAGGGGTTAGCCTTCTCGGAATTCTGGGCGCATTTTTCGAAATTTTCAAAGGCGTTAGCCTTCTCGGAATTCTGGGCGCATTTTTCGAAATTTTCAAAGGGGTTAGCCTTCTCGGAATTCTGGGCGCATTTTTCGAAATTTTCAAAGGGGTTAGCCTTCTCGCAATTCTGGGCGCATTTTTCGAAATTTTCAAAGGGGTTAGACTTTTTGGAATTCTGGGCGCATTTTTCGAAATTTTTAAAGGGGTTAGCCTTCTCAGAATTCTGGGCGCATTTTTCGAAATTTTGAAAGGGGTTAGCCTTTTCGGAATTCTGGGCGCATTTTTTCGAAATTTTCAAAGGGGTTAGCCTTCTCGGAATTCTGGGCGCATTTTTCGAAATTTTCAAAGGGGTTAGCCTTCGCGGAATTCTGGGCGCATTTTCCGAAATTTTCAAAGGGGTTAGCCTTCTCGCAATTCTGGGCGCATTTTTCGAAATTTTCAAAGGGGTTAGCCTTTTTGGAATTCTGGGCGCATTTTTCGAAATTTTCAAAGGGGTTAGCCTTCTCGGAATTCTGGTCGCATTTTTCGAAATTTTCAAATTTCGGAATTTGGGCGCATTTTTCTAAATTTTCAAAGGGGTTAGCCTTCTCCGAATTCTGGACGCATTTTTCGAAATTTTCCAAAGGGTTAGCCTTCTCGGAATTCTGGGCGCATTTTTAGAAATTTTCAAAGGGGTTAGTTATCTCGGAATTCTGGGCGCATTTTTCGAAATTTTCAAAGGGGTTAGTTTTCTCGGAATTCTGGGCGCATTTTTCGAAATTTTCAAATGGGTTAGCCTTCTCGGAATTGATTGCGCATTTTTCGAAATTTTCAAAGGGGTTAGCCTTCTCGGAATTCTGGGCGCATTTTTCTAAATTTTCAAAGGGGTTAGCCTTCTCCGAATTCTGGACGCATTTTTCGAAATTTTCCAAAGGGTTAGCCTTCTCGGAATTCTGGGCGCATTTTTAGAAATTTTCAAAGGGGTTAGTTATCTCGGAATTCTGGGCGCATTTTTCGAAATTTTCAAAGGGGTTAGTTTTCTCGGAATTCTGGGCGCATTTTTCGAAATTTTCAAATGGGTTAGCCTTCTCGGAATTGATTGCGCATTTTTCGAAATTTTCAAAGGGGTTAGCCTTCTCGGAATTCTGGGCGCATTTTTCGAAATTTTCAAAGGGGTTAGCCTTCTCGGAATTCTGGGCGCATTTTCGAAATTTTCAAAGGGGTTAGCCTTCTCGGAATTCTGGGCGCATTTTTCGAAATTTTCAAAGGGGTTAGCCTTCTCGGAATTCTGGGCGCATTTTTCGAAATTTTCAAAGGGGTTAGCCTTCTCGGAATTCTGGGCGCATTTTTCGAAATTTTCAAAGGCGTTAGCCTTCTCGGAATTCTGGGCGCATTTTTCGAAATTTTCAAAGGGGTTAGCCTTCTCGGAATTCTGGGCGCATTTTTCGAAATTTTCAAAGGGGTTAGCCTTCTCGCAATTCTGGGCGCATTTTTCGAAATTTTCAAAGGGGTTAGACTTTTTGGAATTCTGGGCGCATTTTTCGAAATTTTTAAAGGGGTTAGCCTTCTCAGAATTCTGGGCGCATTTTTCGAAATTTTGAAAGGGGTTAGCCTTTTCGGAATTCTGGGCGCATTTTTTCGAAATTTTCAAAGGGGTTAGCCTTCTCGGAATTCTTCGCGCATTTTTCGAAATTTTCAAAGGAGTTAGCCTTCTCGGAATTCTGGGCGCATTTTTCGAAATTTTCAAAGGGGTTAGCCTTCTTCGAATTGTGGGTGCATTTTTCGAAATTTTCAAAGGGGTTAGCCTTCTTCGAATTCTGGGTGCATTTTTCGAAATTTTCAAAGGGGTTAGCCTTCTTCGAATACTGGGTGCATTTTTCGTTTTTTTCAAAGGGGTTAGCCTTCGACGAATTCTGGGTGCATTTTTCGAAATTTTCAGAGGGGTTAGCCTTCGAATTCTGGGTGCATTTTTCGAAATTTTCAAATGGGATATCCTTCTTCGAATTCTGGGTGCATTTTACGTTTTTTTCAAAGGGGTTAGCCTTCTTCGAATTCTGGGTGCAATTTTCGAAATTTTCAAAGGGGTTAGCCTTCTTCGAATTCTGGGTGCATTTTTCGTAATTTTCAAAGGGGTTAGCCTTCTTCGAATTCTGGGTGCATTTTTCAAAATTTTCAAAAGGGTTAGCCTTTTTCGAATTCTGGGTGCATTTTTCGAAATTTTCAAAGGCGTTAGCCTTCTTCGAATTCTGGGTGCATTTTACGTTTTTTTCAAAGGGGTTAGCCATCTTCGAATTCTGGGTGCATTTTTCGTTTTTTTCAAAAGGGTTAGCCTTTTTCGAATTCTGGGTGCATTTTTCGAAATTTTCAAAGGCGTTAGCCTTCTTCGAATTCTGGGTGCATTATCGAAATTTTCAAAGGGGTTAGCCTTCTTCGAATTCTGGGTGCATTTTTCGAAATTTGCTAGGGGGTTAGCCTTCTTCGAATTCTGCGTGCATTTTTCGAAATTTTCAAAGGGGTTAGCCTTCTTCGAATTCTCGGTGCATTTTTCGAAATTTTCAAATGGGTTAGCCTTCTTCGAATTCTGGGTGCATTTTTCGAAATTTTCAAAGGGGTTAGCCTTCTTCGAATACTCGGTGCATTTTTCGTTTTTTTCAAAGGGGTTAGCCTTCGACGAATTCTGGGTGCATTTTTCGAAATTTTCAGAGGGGTTAGCCTTCGAATTCTGGGTGCATTTTTCGAAATTTTCAAATGGGTTAGCCTTCTCGGAATTGATTGCGCATTTTTCGAAATTTTCAAAGGGGTTAGCCTTCTCGGAATTCTGGGCGCATTTTTCTAAATTTTCAAAGGGGTTAGCCTTCTCCGAATTCTGGACGCATTTTTCGAAATTTTCCAAAGGGTTAGCCTTCTCGGAATTCTGGGCGCATTTTTAGAAATTTTCAAAGGGGTTAGTTATCTCGGAATTCTGGGCGCATTTTTCGAAATTTTCAAAGGGGTTAGTTTTCTCGGAATTCTGGGCGCATTTTTCGAAATTTTCAAATGGGTTAGCCTTCTCGGAATTGATTGCGCATTTTTCGAAATTTTCAAAGGGGTTAGCCTTCTCGGAATTCTGGGCGCATTTTTCGAAATTTTCAAAGGGGTTAGCCTTCTCGGAATTCTGGGCGCATTTTCGAAATTTTCAAAGGGGTTAGCCTTCTCGGAATTCTGGGCGCATTTTTCGAAATTTTCAAAGGGGTTAGCCTTCTCGGAATTCTGGGCGCATTTTTCGAAATTTTCAAAGGGGTTAGCCTTCTCGGAATTCTGGGCGCATTTTTCGAAATTTTCAAAGGCGTTAGCCTTCTCGGAATTCTGGGCGCATTTTTCGAAATTTTCAAAGGGGTTAGCCTTCTCGGAATTCTGGGCGCATTTTTCGAAATTTTCAAAGGGGTTAGCCTTCTCGCAATTCTGGGCGCATTTTTCGAAATTTTCAAAGGGGTTAGACTTTTTGGAATTCTGGGCGCATTTTTCGAAATTTTTAAAGGGGTTAGCCTTCTCAGAATTCTGGGCGCATTTTTCGAAATTTTGAAAGGGGTTAGCCTTTTCGGAATTCTGGGCGCATTTTTTCGAAATTTTCAAAGGGGTTAGCCTTCTCGGAATTCTTCGCGCATTTTTCGAAATTTTCAAAGGAGTTAGCCTTCTCGGAATTCTGGGCGCATTTTTCGAAATTTTCAAAGGGGTTAGCCTTCTTCGAATTGTGGGTGCATTTTTCGAAATTTTCAAAGGGGTTAGCCTTCTTCGAATTCTGGGTGCATTTTTCGAAATTTTCAAAGGGGTTAGCCTTCTTCGAATACTGGGTGCATTTTTCGTTTTTTTCAAAGGGGTTAGCCTTCGACGAATTCTGGGTGCATTTTTCGAAATTTTCAGAGGGGTTAGCCTTCGAATTCTGGGTGCATTTTTCGAAATTTTCAAATGGGATATCCTTCTTCGAATTCTGGGTGCATTTTACGTTTTTTTCAAAGGGGTTAGCCTTCTTCGAATTCTGGGTGCAATTTTCGAAATTTTCAAAGGGGTTAGCCTTCTTCGAATTCTGGGTGCATTTTTCGTAATTTTCAAAGGGGTTAGCCTTCTTCGAATTCTGGGTGCATTTTTCAAAATTTTCAAAAGGGTTAGCCTTTTTCGAATTCTGGGTGCATTTTTCGAAATTTTCAAAGGCGTTAGCCTTCTTCGAATTCTGGGTGCATTTTACGTTTTTTTCAAAGGGGTTAGCCATCTTCGAATTCTGGGTGCATTTTTCGTTTTTTTCAAAAGGGTTAGCCTTTTTCGAATTCTGGGTGCATTTTTCGAAATTTTCAAAGGCGTTAGCCTTCTTCGAATTCTGGGTGCATTATCGAAATTTTCAAAGGGGTTAGCCTTCTTCGAATTCTGGGTGCATTTTTCGAAATTTGCTAGGGGGTTAGCCTTCTTCGAATTCTGCGTGCATTTTTCGAAATTTTCAAAGGGGTTAGCCTTCTTCGAATTCTCGGTGCATTTTTCGAAATTTTCAAATGGGTTAGCCTTCTTCGAATTCTGGGTGCATTTTTCGAAATTTTCAAAGGGGTTAGCCTTCTTCGAATACTCGGTGCATTTTTCGTTTTTTTCAAAGGGGTTAGCCTTCGACGAATTCTGGGTGCATTTTTCGAAATTTTCAGAGGGGTTAGCCTTCGAATTCTGGGTGCATTTTTCGAAATTTTCAAATGGGATAGCCTTCTTCGAATTCTGGGTGCATTTTACGTTTTTTTCAAAGGGGTTAGCCTTCTTCGAATTCAGGGTGCATTTTTCGTTTTTTTCAAAGGGGTTAGCCTTCTTCGAATTCTGGGTGCATTTTTGAAATTTTCAAAGGGGTTAGCCTTCTTCGAATTCTGGGTGCATTTTACGTAATTTTCAAAGGGGTTAGCCTTCTTCGAATTCTGGGTGCATTTTTCGAAATTTTCAAAAGGGTTAGCCTTTTTCGAATTCTGGGTGCATTTTTCGAAATCTTCTTCGAATTCTGGGTGCATTTTTCGAAATTTTCTAGGGGGTTAGCCTTCTTCGAATTCTGGGTGCATTTTTCGAAATTTTCATAGGGGTTAGCCTTCTTCGAATTCTCGGTGCATTTTTCGAAATTTTCAAAGGGGTTAGCCTTCTTCGAATTCTGGGTGCATTTTTCGAAATTTTCAAAGGGGTTAGCCTTCTTCGAATTCTCGGTGCATATTTCAAAATTTTCAAAGGGGTTAGCCTTCTTCGAATTCTCGGTGCATTTTTCGAAATTTTCAAATGGGTTAGCCTTCTTCGAATTCTGGGTGCATTTTTCGAAATTTTCAAAGGGGTTAGCCTTCTTCGAATTCTGGGTGCATTTTTCGAAATTTTCAAAAGGGTTAGCCTTTTTCGAATTCTGGGTGCATTTTTCGAAATTTTCAAAGGGGTATGCCTTCTTCGAATTCTGGGTGCATTTTTCGAAATTTTCAAATGGGTTAGCCTTCTTCGAATTCTGGGTGCATTTTTCGAAATTTTCAAAGGGGTTAGCCTTCGAATTCTGGGTGCATTTTACGTTTTTTTCAAAGGGGTTAGCCATCTTCGAATTCTGGGTGCATTTTTAGTTTTTTTCAAAGGGGTTAGCCTTCTTCGAATTCTGGGTGAATTTGTCGAAATTTTCAAACGGGTTAGCCTTCTTCGAATTCTGGGTGCATTTTTCGTAATTTTCAAAGGGGTTAGCCTTCTTCGAATTCTCGGTGCATTTTTCGAAATTTTCAAAAGGGTTAGCCTTTTTTGAATTCTGGGTGCTTTTTTTGAAATTTTCTAAGGGGTTAGCCTTCTTCGAATTCTCGGTGCATTTTTCGAAATTTTCAAAGGGGTTAGCCTTCTTCGAATTCTGGGTGCATTTTTCGAAATTTTCAAATGGGTTAGCCTTCTCGGAATTCTGGGCGCATTTTTCGAAATTTTCAAAGGGGTTAGCCTTCTCGGAATTCTGGGCGCATTTTCCGAAATTTTTTAAGGGGTTAGCCTTCTCGAAATTATGGGCGCATTTTTCGAAATTTTCAAATGGGTTAGCCTTCTCGGAATTCTGGGCGCATTTTTCGAAATTTTCAAAGGGGTTAGCCTTCTCGGAATTCTGGGCGCATTTTTCGAAATTTTCAAAGGGGTTAGCCTTCTCGGAATTCAAGGCGCATTTTTCAAAATTTTCAAAGGGGTTAGCCTTCTTGGAATTCTGGGCGCATTTTTCGAAATTTTCAAATGGGTTAGCCTTCTCGGAATTCTCGGCGCATTTTTGGAAATTTTCAAAGGGGTTAGCCTTCTCGGAATTCTGGGCGCATTTTTCGAAATTTTCAAAGGGGTTAGCCTTCTCGGAATTCTGGGCGCATTTTTCGAAATTTTCGAAGGGGTTAGCCTTCTCGGAACTATGGGCGCATTTTTTCGAAATTTCCAAAGTGGTTAGCCTTCTCGGAATTCTGGGCGCATTTTTCGAAATTTTCAAAGGGGTTAGCCTTCTCGGAATTCTGGGCGCATTTTTCGAAATTTTCGAAGGGGTTAGCCTTCTCGGAACTATGGGCGCATTTTTCGAAATTTCCAAAGGGGTTAGCCTTCTCGGAATTCTGGGCGCATTTTTCGAAATTTTCAAAGGGGTTAGCCTTCTCGGAATTCTGGGCGCATTTTTCGAAATTTTCAAAGGGGTTAGCCTTCTCCTAATTCTGGACGCATTTTTCGAAATTTTCAAAGGGGTTAGCCTTTTCGGAATTCTGGGCGCATTTTTCGAAATTTTCAAAATTTTCAAAGGGGTTAGCCTTCTCGGAATTCTGGGCGCATTTTTCGAAATTTTCAAAGGGGTTAGCCTTATCGGAATTATGGGCGCATTTTTCGAAATTTTCAAAGGGGTTAGTCTTCTCGGAATTCTGGGCGCATTTTTCGTAATTTTCAAAAGGGTTAGCCTTCTCGGAATTATTTTTTATACAAATTATACAAATACAAATTTATACAAATTTATACAAATATACAAAACAAAACAAGACCACCCGAATGAGCAAGCGCTCGTGCTCGGGCACAGTTCAGCCATTTACGTTACAAAATACAAATTACAAATATATAAAGAAAATATAATATTAAATCAATACCTAAAAAATAATAATAAAAAAGAAAGAACAGAGTAGTAAAAAGAAAAAAGGATAAGTAGTAAGAACAAAAATTGAAACCCTGAGTTATTACAAATAAAATAATTCCTTAATTGTCTACTAAGTACAGAGTGAAGTAACTTTTGAACTATGAAATAAGATTTTTGATAAACTTATTGAATTTTTTGTTGTTCATATGTACTATTTCTGGATGTGACCTAATTATAGAGTTATAGAGTCTTGGACCATAATAAATGCTATGTTTAGAGCCAGAAGAGGTGAAGTATTTTGGTTCTATTAAAGACAATGTTTTATTTCTTCTAGTATTGTAATTATGAGGATCCGATACATGTACGTTGCGGTATTTGTGAAAGTATTTTAAAAGTGTGAGCTTATAAATTTGTTCTACAGTCATCACATTAAATTCAGGAAATATCAATTCTGTTGGATATTCTATAGGCTTTTTTAAACAAATTTTTATAATTCTCTTCTGTATTAGAATCAAAGGAGTCAATACAGATGTGCCACTTCCTCCCCAGCCAATGATACCATATTGGAGGACAGATTGTATTAGAGCTAAGTAGACTGTCCTTAAGACTTCAGTCGGTAAATATTGTTTTAGACAGACAAATTTGTATAATGTTTTTCTTAATCTGGTACATAAATATGTGATGTGTTTGTCGAATTTCAGATGACGATCTATAATAATACCAAGGTATTTGACCTGATTTGTCTCCTTCACAACCTGGCAGGTACATGAGTCAGATTCACAGTTGATATCATGTAGTCTTACGCACAACTTTTGATCCATTTTTAATTGTGGAGTACCAGCAGTTGTTAATGAGAATGGAACACAGTTTGTTTTATCTATATTTAATACTAACCTATTGCAGTCAAGCCAACTTTTAACTACTCTTAATCCCTTATCAGCCCATTTGTAAGTATCCTGCCAAATTGGAGCGGAAAATAGCAATACGGTATCATCGGCATAAGAGTAAAGACAGCCATGGAAATTATTTAAGTCCAAATGCAGCAACTCATTTATGTAAATAATGAAAAGAATTGGACCCAAAATTGTTCCTTGTGGCACACCAGTATCCACTTCTCTGATATCACTAAACTGATCCTTAATTTTGGTAATTTGCGTTCTATTATGTAAATAAGACCGAAATAAATTTAGTGCAGTAACTCTTACTCCAATTTGCTCTAATTTTTCTATAAGTATCTTGTGGTTTACAGTGTCAAAAGCCTTTTGCAAATCCAAAAAAATACCTAGACTTTTATTTCCCGCATCTAATTCTTCGATAACTTTTCCTGTAACATTAATTATGGCATCATCTGTGCTCAAGTTATTTCGAAAACCAAATTGATTTGAATTTAATATATTATTTTTATTTAAGAAGTCCACTAGTCTATTTTTTATACATTTTTCTAACAGTTTAGATAGGCTGGGGAGTAAGGATATAGGTCTATAGTTATTTAAACTATGCTTTTCTCCGGATTTGTATATAGGTACTACCACAGCTTTTTTAAGATCATCTGGGAAAGTTCCTTGTGATAAGCAAAGATTAAAAATATGTTCGAGGGGGCTTCGATATGTATTTAGCAATTGTTTTCAAGGTGTTGTTTGTTATTCCGTCCGTACCAGGGGCAACGTTATTTTTTAGTGAGATTATCATTTTATTGATTTCATCTTGGGTTACAGGGAGAAGAAACATTGACGAAAGCTGAGCAGGTTGTGGTATATATTTTTTATATTCAGGGATACTGTTTGGTGCTAACTTAATATTTGAAGTGATTCTTTTTCCTATTTTCGAAAAAAAAAAGGAGTTAAATTCATTTGCAATTTGGTCACTTCGCTTAATTTTTTGTCCTTTTTCATTTATAATTTCTAAGATTGGAATTTTATTATTTGAATTAGTATCAGTAGCTTCATTGACAGTGGACCAGAATTTTCTAGCGTTATTTTTATGTATTTCAAATTTATTTTTGTAATAATTAACTTTCATGGCTCGTATAGCTTTTGTTAATATATTTCTATATCTCTTGTAGTATAATATTAGATTTTCGTTTGTAGGGTTTCTCCTAATATTATTTGCCAATTTGTCCCTTGTCCGAATAGACAAAATTATTCCTCTCGTGATCCATGGCTTGATTTTCTTTAGTTTGCAAGGAACTTTTTTATTGTCAGTATAAGAGCATTTGTATAGATAATTTTCCAGCGAATCATAGAATATTCGAAATTCTTCGCGCATTTTTCGAAAATTTCAAAGGGGTTAGCCTTCTCGGAATTCTGGGCGCATTTTTCGAAATTTTCAAAGGGGTTAGCCTTCTCGGAATTCTGGGCGCGTTTTTCGAAATTTTCAAAGGGGTTAGACATCTCGTAATTCTGGGCGCCTTTTTCGAAATTTTCAAAGGGGTTAGCCTTCTCGGAATTCTGGGATCATTTTTCGAAATTTTAAAAGGGGTTAGCCTACTCGGAATTCTGGGGGCATTTTTCGAAATTTTCAAAGGGGTTAGTTTTCTCGGAATTCTGGGCGCATTTTTCGAAATTTTCAAATGGGTTAGGCTTCTCGGAATTGATTGCGCATTTTTCGAAATTTTCAAAGGGGTTAGCCTTCTCGGAATTCTGGGCGCATTTTTCGAAATTTGCAAAGGGGTTAGCCTTCTCGGAATTCAAGGCGCATTTTTCGAAATTTTCAAAGGGGTTAGCCTTCTCGGAATTCTGGGCGCATTTTTCGAAATTTTCAAAGGGGTTAGCCTTCTCGGAATTCTGGGCACATTTTTCGAAATTTTCAAAGGGGTTAGCCTTCTCGGAATTCTGGGCGCATTTTTCGAAATTTTCAAGGGGGTTAGCCTTCTCGGAATTCTGGGCGCATTTAACGAAATTTTCAAAGGGGTTAGCCTTCTCGGAATTCTGGGCGCATTTTTCGAAATTTTCAAAGGGGTTAGCCTTCTCGGAATTCTGAGCGCATTTTTCGAAATTTTCAAAGGGGTTAGCCTTCTCGGAATTCTGGGCGCATTTTTCGAAATTTTCAAAGGGATTAGCCTTCTCGGAATTCTGGGCGCATTTTTCGAAATTTTCAAAGGGGTTAGCCTTCTCGGAATTCTGGGCGCATTTTTCGAAATTTTCAAAGGGGTTAGCCTTCGCGGAATTCTGGGCGCATTTTCCGAAATTTTCAAAGGGGTTAGCCTTCTCGGAATTCTTGGCGCGTTTTTCGAAATTTTCAAAGGGGTTAGCCTTCTCGGAATTCTGGGCGCATTTTTCGAAATTTTCAAAGGGGTTAGCCTTCTCGCAATTCTGGGCGCATTTTTCGAAATTTTCAAAGGGGTTAGCCTTTTTGGAATTCTGGGCGCATTTTTCAAAATTTTCAAAGGGGTTAGCCTTCTCGGAATTCTGGTCGCATTTTTCGAAATTTTCAAAGGGGTTAGCCTTCTCGGAATTCTGGGCGCATTTTTCGAAATTTTCAAAGGGGTTAGCCTTCTTCGAATTCTGGGTGAATTTTTCGAAATTTTCAAATGGGTTAGCCTTCTTCGAATTCTGGGTGCATTTTTCGAAATTTTCAAATGGGTTAGCCTTGTTATATTCTGGGTGCATTTTACGTTTTTTTCAAAGGTGTTAGCCTTCTTCGAATTCAGGGTGCATTTTTCGTTTTTTTCAAAGGGGTTAGCGTTCTTCGAATTCTGGGCGCATTTTTCGAAATTTTTAAAGGGGTTAGCCTTCTCGGAATTCTGGGCGCATTTTTCGAAATTTTCAAGGGGTTTAGCCTACTCGGAATTCTGGGCGCATTTAACTAAATTTTCAAAGGGGTTAGCCTTCTCGGAATTCTGGGCGCATTTTTCGAAATTTTCAAAGGGGTTAGCCTTCTCGGAATTCTGAGCGCATTTTTCGAAATTTTCAAAGGGGTTAGCCTTCTCGGAATTCTGGGCGCATTTTTCGAAATTTTCAAAGGGGTTAGCCTTCGCGGAATTCTGGGCGCATTTTCCGAAATTTTCAAACGGGTTAGCCTTCTCGCAATTCTGGGCGCATTTTTCGAAATTTTCAAAGGGGTTAGCCTTTTTGGAATTCTGGGCGCATTTTTCGAAATTTTCAAAGGGGTTAGCCTTCTCGGAATTCTGGTCGCATTTTTCGAAATTTTCAAATTTCGGAATTTGGGCGCATTTTTCTAAATTTTCAAAAGGGTTAGCCTTCTCCGAATTCTGGACGCATTTTTCGAAATTTTCCAAAGGGTTAGCCTTCTCGGAATTCTGGGCGCATTTTTCGAAATTTTCAAAGGGGTTAGTTTTCTCGGAATTCTGGGCGCATTTTTCGAAATTTTCAAAGGGGTTAGTTTTCTCGGAATTCTGGGCGCATTTTTCGAAATTTTCAAATGGGTTAGCCTTCTCGGAATTGATTGCGCATTTTTCGAAATTTTCAAAGGGGTTAGCCTTCTCGGAATTCTGGGCGCATTTTTCGAAATTTTCAAAGGGGTTAGCCTTCTCGGAATTCTGGGCGCATTTTTCGAAATTTTCAAAGGGGTTAGCCTTCTCGGAATTCTGGGCGCATTTTTCGAAATTTTCAAAGGGGTTAGCCTTCTCGGAATTCTGGGCGCATTTAACGAAATTTTCAAAGGGGTTAGCCTTCTCGGAATTCTGGGCGCATTTTTCGAAATTTTCAAAGGGGTTAGCCTTCTCGGAATTCTGGGCGCATTTTTCGAAATTTTCAAAGGCGTTAGCCTTCTCGGAATTCTGGGCGCATTTTTCGAAATTTTCAAAGGGGTTAGCCTTCTCGGAATTCTGGGCGCATTTTTCGAAATTTTCAAAGGGGTTAGCCTTCTCGGAATTCTGGGCGCATTTTTCGAAATTTTCAAAGGGGTTAGCCTTCGCGGAATTCTGGGCGCATTTTCCGAAATTTTCAAAGGGGTTAGCCTTCTCGGAATTCTTGGCGCGTTTTTCGAAATTTTCAAAGGGGTTAGCCTTCTCGGAATTCTGGGCGCATTTTTCGAAATTTTCAAAGGGGTTAGCCTTCTCGCAATTCTGGGCGCATTTTTCGAAATTTTCAAAGGGGTTAGACTTTTTGGAATTCTGGGCGCATTTTTCGAAATTTTTAAAGGGGTTAGCCTTCTCGGAATTCTGGGCGCATTTTTCGAAATTTTCAAAGGGGTTAGCCTTCTCGGAATTCTGGGCGCATTTTTTCGAAATTTTCAAAGGGGTTAGCCTTCGAATTCTGGGTGCATTTTTCGAAATTTTCAAATGGGATAGCCTTCTTCGAATTCTGGGTGCATTTTACGTTTTTTTCAAACGGGTTAGCCTTCTTCGAATTCAGGGTGCATTTTTCGTTTTTTTCAAAGGGGTTAATCTTCTTCGAATTCTGGGTGCATTTTTCGAAATTTTCAAAGGGGTTAGCCTTCTTCGAATTCTGGGTGCATTTTTCAAAATTTTCAAAAGGGTTAGCCTTTTTCGAATTCTGGGTGCATTTTTCGAAATTTTCAAAGGCGTTAGCCTTCTTCGAATTCTGGGTGCATTTTACGTTTTTTTCAAAGGGGTTAGCCATCTTCGAATTCTGGGTGCATTTTTCGTTTTTTTCAAAAGGGTTAGCCTTTTTCGAATTCTGGGTGCATTTTTCGAAATTTTCAAATGCGTTAGCCTTCTTCGAATTCTGGGTGCATTTTTCGAAATTTTCAAAGGGGTTAGCCTTCTTCGAATTCTGGGTGCATTTTTCGAAATTTTCTAGGGGGTTAGCCGTCTTCGAATTCTGGGTGCATTTTTCGAAATTTTCAAAGGGGTTAGCCTTCTTCGAATTCTCGGTGCATTTTTCGAAATTTTCAAATGGGTTAGCCTTCTTCGAATTCTGGGTGCATTTTTCGAAATTTTCAAAGGGGTTAGCCTTCTTCGAATACTGGGTGCATTTTTCGTTTTTTTCAAAGGGGTTAGCCTTCGACGAATTCTGGGTGCATTTTTCGAAATTTTCAAATGGGATAGCCTTCTTCGAATTCTGGGTGCATTTTACGTTTTTTTCAAAGGGATTAGCCTTCTTCGAATTCAGGGTGCATTTTTCGTTTTTTTCAAAGGGGTTAGCCTTCTTCGAATTCTGGGTGCATTTTTCGAAATTTTCAAAGGGGTTAGCCTTCTTCGAATTCTGGGTGCATTTTTCGTAATTTTCAAAGGGGTTAGCCTTCTTCGAATTCTGGGTGCATTTTTCGAAATTTTCAAAAGGGTTAGCCTTCTCGGAATTCTTCGCGCATTTTTCGAAATTTTCAAAGGAGTTAGCCTTCTCGGAATTCTGGGCGCATTTTTCGAAATTTTCAAAGGGGTTAGCCTTCTTCGAATTGTGGGTGCATTTTTCGAAATTTTCAAAGGGGTTAGCCTTCTTCGAATTCTGGGCGCATTTTTTCGAAATTTTCAAAGGAGTTAGCCTTCTCGGAATTCTTCGCGCATTTTTCGAAATTTTCAAAGGAGTTAGCCTTCTCGGAATTCTGGGCGCATTTTTCGAAATTTTCAAAGGGGTTAGCCTTCTTCGAATTGTAGGTGCATTTTTCGAAATTTTCAAAGGGGTTAGCCTTCTTCGAATTCTGGGTGCATTTTTCGAAATTTTCAAAGGGGTTAGCCTTCTTCGAATACTGGGTGCATTTTTCGTTTTTTTCAAAGGGGTTAGCCTTCGACGAATTCTGGGTGCATTTTTCGAAATTTTCAGAGGGGTTAGCCTTCGAATTCTGGGTGCATTTTTCGAAATTTTCAAATGGGATAGCCTTCTTCGAATTCTGGGTGCATTTTACGTTTTTTTCAAAGGGGTTAGCCTTCTTCGAATTCTGGGTGCAATTTTCGAAATTTTCAAAGGGGTTAGCCTTCTTCGAATTCTGGGTGCATTTTTCGTAATTTTCAAAGGGGTTAGCCTTCTTCGAATTCTGGGTGCATTTTTCAAAATTTTCAAAAGGGTTAGCCTTTTTCGAATTCTGGGTTTATTTTTCGAAATTTTCAAAGGCGTTAGCCTTCTTCGAATTCTGGGTGCATTTTACGTTTTTTTCAAAGGGGTTAGCCATCTTCGAATTCTGGGTGCATTTTTCGTTTTTTTCAAAAGGGTTAGCCTTTTTCGAATTCTGGGTGCATTTTTCGAAATTTTCAAAGGCGTTAGCCTTCTTCGAATTCTGGGTGCATTTTCGAAATTTTCAGAGGGGTTAGCCTTCTTCGAATTCTGGGTGCATTTTTCGAAATTTGCTAGGGGGTTAGCCTTCTTCGAATTCTGGGTGCATTTTTCGAAATTTTCAAAGGGGTTAGCCTTCTTCGAATTCTCGGTGAATTTTTCGAAATTTTCAAATGGGTTAGCCTTCTTCGAATTCTGGGTGCATTTTTCGAAATTTTCAAAGGGGTTAGCCTTCTTCGAATACTGGGTGCATTTTTCGTTTTTTTCAAAGGGGTTAGCCTTCGACGAATTCTGGGTGCATTTTTCGAAATTTTCAGAGGGGTTAGCCTTCGAATTCTGGGTGCATTTTTCGAAATTTTCAAATGGGATAGCCTTCTTCGAATTCTGGGTGCATTTTACGTTTTTTTCAAAGGGGTTAGCCTTCTTCGAATTCAGGGTGCATTTTTCGTTTTTTTCAAAGGGGTTAGCCTTCTTCGAATTCTGGGTGCATTTTTCGAAATTTTCAAAGGGGTTAGCCTTCTTCGAATTCTGGGTGCATTTTTCGTAATTTTCAAAGGGGTTAGCCTTCTTCGAATTCTGGGTGCATTTTTCGAAATTTTCAAAAGGGTTAGCCTTTTTCGAATTCTGGGTGCATTTTTCGAAATCTTCTTCGAATTCTGGGTGCATTTTTCGAAATTTTCTAGGGGGTTAGCCTTCTTCGAATTCTGGGTGCATTTTTCGAAATTTTCATAGGGGTTAGCCTTCTTCGAATTCTCGGTGCATTTTTCGAAATTTTCAAAGGGGTTAGCCTTCTTCGAATTCTGGGTGCATTTTTCGAAATTTTCGAAGGGGTTAGCCTTCTTCGAATTCTCGGTGCATATTTCGAAATTTTCAAAGGGGTTAGCCTTCTTCGAATTCTCGGTGCATTTTTCGAAATTTTCAAATGGGTTAGCCTTCTTCGAATTCTGGGTGCATTTTTCGAAATTTTCAATGGGGTTAGCCTTCTTCGAATTCTGGGTGCATTTTTCGAAATTTTCAAAAGGGTTAGCCTTTTTCGAATTCTGGGTGCATTTTTCGAAATTTTCAAAGGGGTATGCCTTCTTCGAATTCTGGGTGCATTTTTCGAAATTTTCACATGGGTGCCTTCTTCGAATTCTGGGTGCATTTTTCGAAATTTTCTAGGGGGTTAGCCTTCTTCGAATTCTGGGTGCATTTTTCGAAATTTTCAAAGGGGTTAGCCTTCTTCGAATTCTCGGTGCATTTTTCGAAATTTTCAAAAGGGTTAGCCTTCTTCGAATTCTGGGTGCATTTTTCGAAATTTTCAAAGGGGTTAGCCTTCTCGGAATTCTGGGCGCATTTTTCGAAATTTTCGAAGGGGTTAGCCTTCTCGGAACTATGGGCGCATTTTTTCGAAATTTCCAAAGTGGTTAGCCTTCTCGGAATTCTGGGCGCATTTTTCGAAATTTTCAAAGGGGTTAGCCTTCTCGGAATTCTGGGCGCATTTTTCGAAATTTTCGAAGGGGTTAGCCTTCTCGGAACTATGGGCGCATTTTTCGAAATTTCCAAAGGGGTTAGCCTTCTCGGAATTCTGGGCGCATTTTTCGAAATTTTCAAAGGGGTTAGCCTTCTCGGAATTCTGGGCGCATTTTTCGAAATTTTCAAAGGGGTTAGCCTTCTCGGAATTCTGGGCGCATTTTCCGAAATTTTTTAAGGGGTTAGCCTTCTCGAAATTATGGGCGCATTTTTCGAAATTTTCAAATGGGTTAGCCTTCTCGGAATTCTGGGCGCATTTTTCGAAATTTTCAAAGGGGTTAGCCTTCTCGGAATTCTGGGCGCATTTTTCGAAATTTTCAAAGGGGTTAGCCTTCTCGGAATTCAAGGCGCATTTTTCAAAATTTTCAAAGGGGTTAGCCTTCTTGGAATTCTGGGCGCATTTTTCGAAATTTTCAAATGGGTTAGCCTTCTCGGAATTCTCGGCGCATTTTTGGAAATTTTCAAAGGGGTTAGCCTTCTCGGAATTCTGGGCGCATTTTTCGAAATTTTCAAAGGGGTTAGCCTTCTCGGAATTCTGGGCGCATTTTTCGAAATTTTCGAAGGGGTTAGCCTTCTCGGAACTATGGGCGCATTTTTTCGAAATTTCCAAAGTGGTTAGCCTTCTCGGAATTCTGGGCGTATTTTTCGAAATTTTCAAAGGGGTTAGCCTTCTCGGAATTCTGGGCGCATTTTTCGAAATTTTCGAAGGGGTTAGCCTTCTCGGAACTATGGGCGCATTTTTCGAAATTTCCAAAGGGGTTAGCCTTCTCCGAATTCTGGGCGCATTTTTCGAAATTTTCAAAGGGGTTAGCCTTCTCGGAATTCTGGGCGCATTTTTCGAAATTTTCAAAGGGGTTAGCCTTCTCGTAATTCTGGACGCATTTTTCGAAATTTTCAAAGGGGTTAGCCTTTTCGGAATTCTGGGCGCATTTTTCGAAATTTTCAAAATTTTCAAAGGGGTTAGCCTTCTCGGAATTCTGGGCGCATTTTTCGAAATTTTCAAAGGGGTTAGCCTTATCGGAATTATGGGCGCATTTTTCGAAATTTTCAAAGGGGTTAGTCTTCTCGGAATTCTGGGCGCATTTTTCGTAATTTTCAAAAGGGTTAGCCTTCTCGGAATTATTTTTTATACAAATTATACAAATACAAATTTATACAAATTTATACAAATATACAAAACAAAACAAGACCACCCGAATGAGCAAGCGCTCGTGCTCGGGCACAGTTCAGCCATTTACGTTACAAAATACAAATTACAAATATATAAAGAAAATATAATATTAAATCAATACCTAAAAAATAATAATAAAAAAGAAAGAACAGAGTAGTAAAAAGAAAAAAGGATAAGTAGTAAGAACAAAAATTGAAACCCTGAGTTATTACAAATAAAATAATTCCTTAATTGTCTACTAAGTACAGAGTGAAGTAACTTTTGAACTATGAAATAAGATTTTTGATAAACTTATTGAATTTTTTGTTGTTCATATGTACTATTTCTGGATGTGACCTAATTATAGAGTTATAGAGTCTTGGACCATAATAAATGCTATGTTTAGAGCCAGAAGAGGTGAAGTATTTTGGTTCTATTAAAGACAATGTTTTATTTCTTCTAGTATTGTAATTATGAGGATCCGATACATGTACGTTGCGGTATTTGTGAAAGTATTTTAAAAGTGTGAGCTTATAAATTTGTTCTACAGTCATCACATTAAATTCAGGAAATATCAATTCTGTTGGATATTCTATAGGCTTTTTTAAACAAATTTTTATAATTCTCTTCTGTATTAGAATCAAAGGAGTCAATACAGATGTGCCACTTCCTCCCCAGCCAATGATACCATATTGGAGGACAGATTGTATTAGAGCTAAGTAGACTGTCCTTAAGACTTCAGTCGGTAAATATTGTTTTAGACAGACAAATTTGTATAATGTTTTTCTTAATCTGGTACATAAATATGTGATGTGTTTGTCGAATTTCAGATGACGATCTATAATAATACCAAGGTATTTGACCTGATTTGTCTCCTTCACAACCTGGCAGGTACATGAGTCAGATTCACAGTTGATATCATGTAGTCTTACGCACAACTTTTGATCCATTTTTAATTGTGGAGTACCAGCAGTTGTTAATGAGAATGGAACACAGTTTGTTTTATCTATATTTAATACTAACCTATTGCAGTCAAGCCAACTTTTAACTACTCTTAATCCCTTATCAGCCCATTTGTAAGTATCCTGCCAAATTGGAGCGGAAAATAGCAATACGGTATCATCGGCATAAGAGTAAAGACAGCCATGGAAATTATTTAAGTCCAAATGCAGCAACTCATTTATGTAAATAATGAAAAGAATTGGACCCAAAATTGTTCCTTGTGGCACACCAGTATCCACTTCTCTGATATCACTAAACTGATCCTTAATTTTGGTAATTTGCGTTCTATTATGTAAATAAGACCGAAATAAATTTAGTGCAGTAACTCTTACTCCAATTTGCTCTAATTTTTCTATAAGTATCTTGTGGTTTACAGTGTCAAAAGCCTTTTGCAAATCCAAAAAAATACCTAGACTTTTATTTCCCGCATCTAATTCTTCGATAACTTTTCCTGTAACATTAATTATGGCATCATCTGTGCTCAAGTTATTTCGAAAACCAAATTGATTTGAATTTAATATATTATTTTTATTTAAGAAGTCCACCAGTCTATTTTTTATACATTTTTCTAACAGTTTAGATAGGCTGGGGAGTAAGGATATAGGTCTATAGTTATTTAAACTATGCTTTTCTCCGGATTTGTATATAGGTACTACCACAGCTTTTTTAAGATCATCTGGGAAAGTTCCTTGTGATAAGCAAAGATTAAAAATATGTTCGAGGGGGCTTCGATATGTATTTAGCAATTGTTTTCAAGGTGTTGTTTGTTATTCCGTCCGTACCAGGGGCAACGTTATTTTTTAGTGAGATTATCATTTTATTGATTTCATCTTGGGTTACAGGGAGAAGAAACATTGACGAAAGCTGAGCAGGTTGTGGTATATATTTTTTATATTCAGGGATACTGTTTGGTGCTAACTTAATATTTGAAGTGATTCTTTTTCCTATTTTCGAAAAAAAAAGGAGTTAAATTCATTTGCAATTTGGTCACTTCGCTTAATTTTTTGTCCTTTTTCATTTATAATTTCTAAGATTGGAATTTTATTATTTGAATTAGTATCAGTAGCTTCATTGACAGTGGACCAGAATTTTCTAGCGTTATTTTTATGTATTTCAAATTTATTTTTGTAATAATTAACTTTCATGGCTCGTATAGCTTTTGTTAATATATTTCTATATCTCTTGTAGTATAATATTAGATTTTCGTTTGTAGGGTTTCTCCTAATATTATTTGCCAATTTGTCCCTTGTCCGAATAGACAAAATTATTCCTCTCGTGATCCATGGCTTGATTTTCTTTAGTTTGCAAGGAACTTTTTTATTGTCAGTATAAGAGCATTTGTATAGATAATTTTCCAGCGAATCATAGAATATTCGAAATTCTTCGCGCATTTTTCGAAAATTTCAAAGGGGTTAGCCTTCTCGGAATTCTGGGCGCATTTTTCGAAATTTTCGAAGGGGTTAGCCTTCTCGGAACTATGGGCGCATTTTTCGAAATTTCCAAAGGGGTTAGCCTTCTCGGAATTCTGGGCGCATTTTTCGAAATTTTCAAAGGGGTTAGCCTTCTCGGAATTCTGGGCGCATTTTTCGAAATTTTCAAAGGGGTTAGCCTTCTCGGAATTCTGGGCGCATTTTCCGAAATTTTTTAAGGGGTTAGCCTTCTCGAAATTATGGGCGCATTTTTCGAAATTTTCAAATGGGTTAGCCTTCTCGGAATTCTGGGCGCATTTTTCGAAATTTTCAAAGGGGTTAGCCTTCTCGGAATTCTGGGCGCATTTTTCGAAATTTTCAAAGGGGTTAGCCTTCTCGGAATTCAAGGCGTATTTTTCAAAATTTTCAAAGGGGTTAGCCTTCTTGGAATTCTGGGCGCATTTTTCGAAATTTTCAAATGGGTTAGCCTTCTCGGAATTCTCGGCGCATTTTTGGAAATTTTCAAAGGGGTTAGCCTTCTCGGAATTCTGGGCGCATTTTTCGAAATTTTCAAAGGGGTTAGCCTTCTCGGAATTCTGGGCGCATTTTTCGAAATTTTCGAAGGGGTTAGCCTTCTCGGAACTATGGGCGCATTTTTTCGAAATTTCCAAAGTGGTTAGCCTTCTCGGAATTCTGGGCGCATTTTTCGAAATTTTCAAAGGGGTTAGCCTTCTCGGAATTCTGGGCGCATTTTTCGAAATTTTCGAAGGGGTTAGCCTTCTCGGAACTATGGGCGCATTTTTCGAAATTTCCAAAGGGGTTAGCCTTCTCGGAATTCTGGGCGCATTTTTCGAAATTTTCAAAGGGGTTAGCCTTCTCGGAATTCTGGGCGCATTTTTCGAAATTTTCAAAGGGGTTAGCCTTCTCGTAATTCTGGACGCATTTTTCGAAATTTTCAAAGGGGTTAGCCTTTTCGGAATTCTGGGCGCATTTTTCGAAATTTTCAAAATTTTCAAAGGGGTTAGCCTTCTCGGAATTCTGGGCGCATTTTTCGAAATTTTCAAAGGGGTTAGCCTTATCGGAATTATGGGCGCATTTTTCGAAATTTTCAAAGGGGTTAGTCTTCTCGGAATTCTGGGCGCATTTTTCGTAATTTTCAAAAGGGTTAGCCTTCTCGGAATTATTTTTTATACAAATTATACAAATACAAATTTATACAAATTTATACAAATATACAAAACAAAACAAGACCACCCGAATGAGCAAGCGCTCGTGCTCGGGCACAGTTCAGCCATTTACGTTACAAAATACAAATTACAAATATATAAAGAAAATATAATATTAAATCAATACCTAAAAAATAATAATAAAAAAGAAAGAACAGAGTAGTAAAAAGAAAAAAGGATAAGTAGTAAGAACAAAAATTGAAACCCTGAGTTATTACAAATAAAATAATTCCTTAATTGTCTACTAAGTACAGAGTGAAGTAACTTTTGAACTATGAAATAAGATTTTTGATAAACTTATTGAATTTTTTGTTGTTCATATGTACTATTTCTGGATGTGACCTAATTATAGAGTTATAGAGTCTTGGACCATAATAAATGCTATGTTTAGAGCCAGAAGAGGTGAAGTATTTTGGTTCTATTAAAGACAATGTTTTATTTCTTCTAGTATTGTAATTATGAGGATCCGATACATGTACGTTGCGGTATTTGTGAAAGTATTTTAAAAGTGTGAGCTTATAAATTTGTTCTACAGTCATCACATTAAATTCAGGAAATATCAATTCTGTTGGATATTCTATAGGCTTTTTTAAACAAATTTTTATAATTCTCTTCTGTATTAGAATCAAAGGAGTCAATACAGATGTGCCACTTCCTCCCCAGCCAATGATACCATATTGGAGGACAGATTGTATTAGAGCTAAGTAGACTGTCCTTAAGACTTCAGTCGGTAAATATTGTTTTAGACAGACAAATTTGTATAATGTTTTTCTTAATCTGGTACATAAATATGTGATGTGTTTGTCGAATTTCAGATGACGATCTATAATAATACCAAGGTATTTGACCTGATTTGTCTCCTTCACAACCTGGCAGGTACATGAGTCAGATTCACAGTTGATATCATGTAGTCTTACGCACAACTTTTGATCCATTTTTAATTGTGGAGTACCAGCAGTTGTTAATGAGAATGGAACACAGTTTGTTTTATCTATATTTAATACTAACCTATTGCAGTCAAGCCAACTTTTAACTACTCTTAATCCCTTATCAGCCCATTTGTAAGTATCCTGCCAAATTGGAGCGGAAAATAGCAATACGGTATCATCGGCATAAGAGTAAAGACAGCCATGGAAATTATTTAAGTCCAAATGCAGCAACTCATTTATGTAAATAATGAAAAGAATTGGACCCAAAATTGTTCCTTGTGGCACACCAGTATCCACTTCTCTGATATCACTAAACTGATCCTTAATTTTGGTAATTTGCGTTCTATTATGTAAATAAGACCGAAATAAATTTAGTGCAGTAACTCTTACTCCAATTTGCTCTAATTTTTCTATAAGTATCTTGTGGTTTACAGTGTCAAAAGCCTTTTGCAAATCCAAAAAAATACCTAGACTTTTATTTCCCGCATCTAATTCTTCGATAACTTTTCCTGTAACATTAATTATGGCATCATCTGTGCTCAAGTTATTTCGAAAACCAAATTGATTTGAATTTAATATATTATTTTTATTTAAGAAGTCCACCAGTCTATTTTTTATACATTTTTCTAACAGTTTAGATAGGCTGGGGAGTAAGGATATAGGTCTATAGTTATTTAAACTATGCTTTTCTCCGGATTTGTATATAGGTACTACCACAGCTTTTTTAAGATCATCTGGGAAAGTTCCTTGTGATAAGCAAAGATTAAAAATATGTTCGAGGGGGCTTCGATATGTATTTAGCAATTGTTTTCAAGGTGTTGTTTGTTATTCCGTCCGTACCAGGGGCAACGTTATTTTTTAGTGAGATTATCATTTTATTGATTTCATCTTGGGTTACAGGGAGAAGAAACATTGACGAAAGCTGAGCAGGTTGTGGTATATATTTTTTATATTCAGGGATACTGTTTGGTGCTAACTTAATATTTGAAGTGATTCTTTTTCCTATTTTCGAAAAAAAAAGGAGTTAAATTCATTTGCAATTTGGTCACTTCGCTTAATTTTTTGTCCTTTTTCATTTATAATTTCTAAGATTGGAATTTTATTATTTGAATTAGTATCAGTAGCTTCATTGACAGTGGACCAGAATTTTCTAGCGTTATTTTTATGTATTTCAAATTTATTTTTGTAATAATTAACTTTCATGGCTCGTATAGCTTTTGTTAATATATTTCTATATCTCTTGTAGTATAATATTAGATTTTCGTTTGTAGGGTTTCTCCTAATATTATTTGCCAATTTGTCCCTTGTCCGAATAGACAAAATTATTCCTCTCGTGATCCATGGCTTGATTTTCTTTAGTTTGCAAGGAACTTTTTTATTGTCAGTATAAGAGCATTTGTATAGATAATTTTCCAGCGAATCATAGAATATTCGAAATTCTTCGCGCATTTTTCGAAAATTTCAAAGGGGTTAGCCTTCTCGGAATTCTGGGCGCATTTTTCGAAATTTTCGAAGGGGTTAGCCTTCTCGGAACTATGGGCGCATTTTTCGAAATTTCCAAAGGGGTTAGCCTTCTCGGAATTCTGGGCGCATTTTTCGAAATTTTCAAAGGGGTTAGCCTTCTCGGAATTCTGGGCGCATTTTTCGAAATTTTCAAAGGGGTTAGCCTTCTCGGAATTCTGGGCGCATTTTCCGAAATTTTTTAAGGGGTTAGCCTTCTCGAAATTATGGGCGCATTTTTCGAAATTTTCAAATGGGTTAGCCTTCTCGGAATTCTGGGCGCATTTTTCGAAATTTTCAAAGGGGTTAGCCTTCTCGGAATTCTGGGCGCATTTTTCGAAATTTTCAAAGGGGTTAGCCTTCTCGGAATTCAAGGCGCATTTTTCAAAATTTTCAAAGGGGTTAGCCTTCTTGGAATTCTGGGCGCATTTTTCGAAATTTTCAAATGGGTTAGCCTTCTCGGAATTCTCGGCGCATTTTTGGAAATTTTCAAAGGGGTTAGCCTTCTCGGAATTCTGGGCGCATTTTTCGAAATTTTCAAAGGGGTTAGCCTTCTCGGAATTCTGGGCGCATTTTTCGAAATTTTCGAAGGGGTTAGCCTTCTCGGAACTATGGGCGCATTTTTTCGAAATTTCCAAAGTGGTTAGCCTTCTCGGAATTCTGGGCGCATTTTTCGAAATTTTCAAAGGGGTTAGCCTTCTCGGATTTCTGGGCGCATTTTTCGAAATTTTCGAAGGGGTTAGCCTTCTCGGAACTATGGGCGCATTTTTCGAAATTTCCAAAGGGATTAGCCTTCTCGGAATTCTGGGCGCATTTTTCAAAATTTTCAAAGGGGTTAGCCTTCTCGGAATTCTGGGCGCATTTTTCGAAATTTTCAAAGGGGTTAGCCTTCTCGTAATTCTGGACGCATTTTTCGAAATTTTCAAAGGGGTTAGCCTTTTCGGAATTCTGGGCGCATTTTTCGAAATTTTCAAAATTTTCAAAGGGGTTAGCCTTCTCGGAATTCTGGGCGCATTTTTCGAAATTTTCAAAGGGGTTAGCCTTATCGGAATTATGGGCGCATTTTTCGAAATTTTCAAAGAGGTTAGTCTTCTCGGAATTCTGGGCGCATTTTTCGTAATTTTCAAAAGGGTTAGCCTTCTCGGAATTATTTTTTATACAAATTATACAAATACAAATTTATACAAATTTATACAAATATACAAAACAAAACAAGACCACCCGAATGAGCAAGCGCTCGTGCTCGGGCACAGTTCAGCCATTTACGTTACAAAATACAAATTACAAATATATAAAGAAAATATAATATTAAATCAATACCTAAAAAATAATAATAAAAAAGAAAGAACAGAGTAGTAAAAAGAAAAAAGGATAAGTAGTAAGAACAAAAATTGAAACCCTGAGTTATTACAAATAAAATAATTCCTTAATTGTCTACTAAGTACAGAGTGAAGTAACTTTTGAACTATGAAATAAGATTTTTGATAAACTTATTGAATTTTTTGTTGTTCATATGTACTATTTCTGGATGTGACCTAATTATAGAGTTATAGAGTCTTCGACCATAATAAATGCTATGTTTAGAGCCAGAAGAGGTGAAGTATTTTGGTTCTATTAAAGACAATGTTTTATTTCTTCTAGTATTGTAATTATGAGGATCCGATACATGTACGTTGCGGTATTTGTGAAAGTATTTTAAAAGTGTGAGCTTATAAATTTGTTCTACAGTCATCACATTAAATTCAGGAAATATCAATTCTGTTGGATATTCTATAGGCTTTTTTAAACAAATTTTTATAATTCTCTTCTGTATTAGAATCAAAGGAGTCAATACAGATGTGCCACTTCCTCCCCAGCCAATGATACCATATTGGAGGACAGATTGTATTAGAGCTAAGTAGACTGTCCTTAAGACTTCAGTCGGTAAATATTGTTTTAGACAGACAAATTTGTATAATGTTTTTCTTAATCTGGTACATAAATATGTGATGTGTTTGTCGAATTTCAGATGACGATCTATAATAATACCAAGGTATTTGACCTGATTTGTCTCCTTCACAACCTAGCAGGTACATGAGTCAGATTCACAGTTGATATCATGTAGTCTTACGCACAACTTTTGATCCATTTTTAATTGTGGAGTACCAGCAGTTGTTAATGAGAATGGAACACAGTTTGTTTTATCTATATTTAATACTAACCTATTGCAGTCAAGCCAACTTTTAACTACTCTTAATCCCTTATCAGCCCATTTGTAAGTATCCTGCCAAATTGGAGCGGAAAATAGCAATACGGTATCATCGGCATAAGAGTAAAGACAGCCATGGAAATTATTTAAGTCCAAATGCAGCAACTCATTTATGTAAATAATGAAAAGAATTGGACCCAAAATTGTTCCTTGTGGCACACCAGTATCCACTTCTCTGATATCACTAAACTGATCCTTAATTTTGGTAATTTGCGTTCTATTATGTAAATAAGACCGAAATAAATTTAGTGCAGTAACTCTTACTCCAATTTGCTCTAATTTTTCTATAAGTATCTTGTGGTTTACAGTGTCAAAAGCCTTTTGCAAATCCAAAAAAATACCTAGACTTTTATTTCCCGCATCTAATTCTTCGATAACTTTTCCTGTAACATTAATTATGGCATCATCTGTGCTCAAGTTATTTCGAAAACCAAATTGATTTGAATTTAATATATTATTTTTATTTAAGAAGTCCACCAGTCTATTTTTTATACATTTTTCTAACAGTTTAGATAGGCTGGGGAGTAAGGATATAGGTCTATAGTTATTTAAACTATGCTTTTCTCCGGATTTGTATATAGGTACTACCACAGCTTTTTTAAGATCATCTGGGAAAGTTCCTTGTGATAAGCAAAGATTAAAAATATGTTCGAGGGGGCTTCGATATGTATTTAGCAATTGTTTTCAAGGTGTTGTTTGTTATTCCGTCCGTACCAGGGGCAACGTTATTTTTTAGTGAGATTATCATTTTATTGATTTCATCTTGGGTTACAGGGAGAAGAAACATTGACGAAAGCTGAGCAGGTTGTGGTATATATTTTTTATATTCAGGGATACTGTTTGGTGCTAACTTAATATTTGAAGTGATTCTTTTTCCTATTTTCGAAAAAAAAAGGAGTTAAATTCATTTGCAATTTGGTCACTTCGCTTAATTTTTTGTCCTTTTTCATTTATAATTTCTAAGATTGGAATTTTATTATTTGAATTAGTATCAGTAGCTTCATTGACAGTGGACCAGAATTTTCTAGCGTTATTTTTATGTATTTCAAATTTATTTTTGTAATAATTAACTTTCATGGCTCGTATAGCTTTTGTTAATATATTTCTATATCTCTTGTAGTAAAATATTAGATTTTCGTTTGTAGGGTTTCTCCTAATATTATTTGCCAATTTGTCCCTTGTCCGAATAGACAAAATTATTCCTCTCGTGATCCATGGCTTGATTTTCTTTAGTTTGCAAGGAACTTTTTTATTGTCAGTATAAGAGCATTTGTATAGATAATTTTCCAGCGAATCATAGAATATTCGAAATTCTTCGCGCATTTTTCGAAAATTTCAAAGGGGTTAGCCTTCTCGGAATTCTGGGGGCATTTTTCGAAATTTTCAAAGGGGTTAGCCTTCTCGGAATTCTGGGCGCGTTTTTCGAAATTTTCAAAGGGGTTAGACATCTCGTAATTCTGGGCGCCTTTTTCGAAATTTTCAAAGGGGTTAGCCTTCTCGGAATTCTGGGATCATTTTTCGAAATTTTAAAAGGGGTTAGCCTACTCGGAATTCTGGGGGCATTTTTCGAAATTTTCAAAGGGGTTAGTTTTCTCGGAATTCTGGGCGCATTTTTCGAAATTTTCAAATGGGTTAGGCTTCTCGGAATTGATTGCGCATTTTTCGAAATTTTCAAAGGGGTTAGCCTTCTCGGAATTCTGGGCGCATTTTTCGAAATTTGCAAAGGGGTTAGCCTTCTCGGAATTCAAGGCGCATTTTTCGAAATTTTCAAAGGGGTTAGCCTTCTCGGAATTCTGGGCGCATTTTTCGAAATTTTCAAAGGGGTTAGCCTTCTCGGAATTCTGGGCGCATTTTTCGAAATTTTCAAAGGGGTTAGCCTTCTCGGAATTCTGGGCGCATTTTTCGAAATTTTCAAGGGGGTTAGCCTTCTCGGAATTCTGGGCGCATTTAACGAAATTTTCAAAGGGGTTAGCCTTCTCGGAATTCTGGGCGCATTTTTCGAAATTTTCAAAGGGGTTAGCCTTCTCGGAATTCTGGGCGCATTTTTCGAAATTTTCAAAGGGGTTAGCCTTCTCGGAATTCTGGGCGCATTTTTCGAAATTTTCAAAGGGATTAGCCTTCTCGGAATTCTGGGCGCATTTTTCGAAATTTTCAAAGGGGTTAGCCTTCTCGGAATTCTGGGCGCATTTTTCGAAATTTTCAAAGGGGTTAGCCTTATCGGAATTATGGGCGCATTTTTCGAAATTTTCAAAGAGGTTAGTCTTCTCGGAATTCTGGGCGCATTTTTCGTAATTTTCAAAAGGGTTAGCCTTCTCGGAATTATTTTTTATACAAATTATACAAATACAAATTTATACAAATTTATACAAATATACAAAACAAAACAAGACCACCCGAATGAGCAAGCGCTCGTGCTCGGGCACAGTTCAGCCATTTACGTTACAAAATACAAATTACAAATATATAAAGAAAATATAATATTAAATCAATACCTAAAAAATAATAATAAAAAAGAAAGAACAGAGTAGTAAAAAGAAAAAAGGATAAGTAGTAAGAACAAAAATTGAAACCCTGAGTTATTACAAATAAAATAATTCCTTAATTGTCTACTAAGTACAGAGTGAAGTAACTTTTGAACTATGAAATAAGATTTTTGATAAACTTATTGAATTTTTTGTTGTTCATATGTACTATTTCTGGATGTGACCTAATTATAGAGTTATAGAGTCTTCGACCATAATAAATGCTATGTTTAGAGCCAGAAGAGGTGAAGTATTTTGGTTCTATTAAAGACAATGTTTTATTTCTTCTAGTATTGTAATTATGAGGATCCGATACATGTACGTTGCGGTATTTGTGAAAGTATTTTAAAAGTGTGAGCTTATAAATTTGTTCTACAGTCATCACATTAAATTCAGGAAATATCAATTCTGTTGGATATTCTATAGGCTTTTTTAAACAAATTTTTATAATTCTCTTCTGTATTAGAATCAAAGGAGTCAATACAGATGTGCCACTTCCTCCCCAGCCAATGATACCATATTGGAGGACAGATTGTATTAGAGCTAAGTAGACTGTCCTTAAGACTTCAGTCGGTAAATATTGTTTTAGACAGACAAATTTGTATAATGTTTTTCTTAATCTGGTACATAAATATGTGATGTGTTTGTCGAATTTCAGATGACGATCTATAATAATACCAAGGTATTTGACCTGATTTGTCTCCTTCACAACCTAGCAGGTACATGAGTCAGATTCACAGTTGATATCATGTAGTCTTACGCACAACTTTTGATCCATTTTTAATTGTGGAGTACCAGCAGTTGTTAATGAGAATGGAACACAGTTTGTTTTATCTATATTTAATACTAACCTATTGCAGTCAAGCCAACTTTTAACTACTCTTAATCCCTTATCAGCCCATTTGTAAGTATCCTGCCAAATTGGAGCGGAAAATAGCAATACGGTATCATCGGCATAAGAGTAAAGACAGCCATGGAAATTATTTAAGTCCAAATGCAGCAACTCATTTATGTAAATAATGAAAAGAATTGGACCCAAAATTGTTCCTTGTGGCACACCAGTATCCACTTCTCTGATATCACTAAACTGATCCTTAATTTTGGTAATTTGCGTTCTATTATGTAAATAAGACCGAAATAAATTTAGTGCAGTAACTCTTACTCCAATTTGCTCTAATTTTTCTATAAGTATCTTGTGGTTTACAGTGTCAAAAGCCTTTTGCAAATCCAAAAAAATACCTAGACTTTTATTTCCCGCATCTAATTCTTCGATAACTTTTCCTGTAACATTAATTATGGCATCATCTGTGCTCAAGTTATTTCGAAAACCAAATTGATTTGAATTTAATATATTATTTTTATTTAAGAAGTCCACCAGTCTATTTTTTATACATTTTTCTAACAGTTTAGATAGGCTGGGGAGTAAGGATATAGGTCTATAGTTATTTAAACTATGCTTTTCTCCGGATTTGTATATAGGTACTACCACAGCTTTTTTAAGATCATCTGGGAAAGTTCCTTGTGATAAGCAAAGATTAAAAATATGTTCGAGGGGGCTTCGATATGTATTTAGCAATTGTTTTCAAGGTGTTGTTTGTTATTCCGTCCGTACCAGGGGCAACGTTATTTTTTAGTGAGATTATCATTTTATTGATTTCATCTTGGGTTACAGGGAGAAGAAACATTGACGAAAGCTGAGCAGGTTGTGGTATATATTTTTTATATTCAGGGATACTGTTTGGTGCTAACTTAATATTTGAAGTGATTCTTTTTCCTATTTTCGAAAAAAAAAGGAGTTAAATTCATTTGCAATTTGGTCACTTCGCTTAATTTTTTGTCCTTTTTCATTTATAATTTCTAAGATTGGAATTTTATTATTTGAATTAGTATCAGTAGCTTCATTGACAGTGGACCAGAATTTTCTAGCGTTATTTTTATGTATTTCAAATTTATTTTTGTAATAATTAACTTTCATGGCTCGTATAGCTTTTGTTAATATATTTCTATATCTCTTGTAGTAAAATATTAGATTTTCGTTTGTAGGGTTTCTCCTAATATTATTTGCCAATTTGTCCCTTGTCCGAATAGACAAAATTATTCCTCTCGTGATCCATGGCTTGATTTTCTTTAGTTTGCAAGGAACTTTTTTATTGTCAGTATAAGAGCATTTGTATAGATAATTTTCCAGCGAATCATAGAATATTCGAAATTCTTCGCGCATTTTTCGAAAATTTCAAAGGGGTTAGCCTTCTCGGAATTCTGGGGGCATTTTTCGAAATTTTCAAAGGGGTTAGCCTTCTCGGAATTCTGGGCGCGTTTTTCGAAATTTTCAAAGGGGTTAGACATCTCGTAATTCTGGGCGCCTTTTTCGAAATTTTCAAAGGGGTTAGCCTTCTCGGAATTCTGGGATCATTTTTCGAAATTTTAAAAGGGGTTAGCCTACTCGGAATTCTGGGGGCATTTTTCGAAATTTTCAAAGGGGTTAGTTTTCTCGGAATTCTGGGCGCATTTTTCGAAATTTTCAAATGGGTTAGGCTTCTCGGAATTGATTGCGCATTTTTCGAAATTTTCAAAGGGGTTAGCCTTCTCGGAATTCTGGGCGCATTTTTCGAAATTTGCAAAGGGGTTAGCCTTCTCGGAATTCAAGGCGCATTTTTCGAAATTTTCAAAGGGGTTAGCCTTCTCGGAATTCTGGGCGCATTTTTCGAAATTTTCAAAGGGGTTAGCCTTCTCGGAATTCTGGGCGCATTTTTCGAAATTTTCAAAGGGGTTAGCCTTCTCGGAATTCTGGGCGCATTTTTCGAAATTTTCAAGGGGGTTAGCCTTCTCGGAATTCTGGGCGCATTTAACGAAATTTTCAAAGGGGTTAGCCTTCTCGGAATTCTGGGCGCATTTTTCGAAATTTTCAAAGGGGTTAGCCTTCTCGGAATTCTGGGCGCATTTTTCGAAATTTTCAAAGGGGTTAGCCTTCTCGGAATTCTGGGCGCATTTTTCGAAATTTTCAAAGGGATTAGCCTTCTCGGAATTCTGGGCGCATTTTTCGAAATTTTCAAAGGGGTTAGCCTTCTCGGAATTCTGGGCGCATTTTTCGAAATTTTCAAAGGGGTTAGCCTTCGCGGAATTCTGGGCGCATTTTCCGAAATTTTCAAAGGGGTTAGCCTTCTCGGAATTCTTGGCGCGTTTTTCGAAATTTTCAAAGGGGTTAGCCTTCTCGGAATTCTGGGCGCATTTTTCGAAATTTTCAAAGGGGTTAGCCTTCTCGCAATTCTGGGCGCATTTTCGAAATTTTCAAAGGGGTTAGCCTTTTTGGAATTCTGGGCGCATTTTTCAAAATTTTCAAAGGGGTTAGCCTTCTCGGAATTCTGGTCGCATTTTTCGAAATTTTCAAAGGGGTTAGCCTTCTCGGAATTCTGGGCGCATTTTTCGAAATTTTCAAAGGGGTTAGCCTTCTTCGAATTCTGGGTGAATTTTTCGAAATTTTCAAATGGGTTAGCCTTCTTCGAATTCTGGGTGCATTTTTCGAAATTTTCAAATGGGTTAGCCTTGTTAAATTCTGGGTGCATTTTACGTTTTTTTCAAAGGGGTTAGCCTTCTTCGAATTCAGGGTGCATTTTTCGTTTTTTTCAAAGGGGTTAGCGTTCTTCGAATTCTGGGCGCATTTTTCGAAATTTTTAAAGGGGTTAGCCTTCTCGGAATTCTGGGCGCATTTTTCGAAATTTTCAAGGGGTTTAGCCTACTCGGAATTCTGGGCGCATTTAACGAAATTTTCAAAGGGGTTAGCCTTCTCGGAATTCTGGGCGCATTTTTCGAAATTTTCAAAGGGGTTAGCCTTCTCGGAATTCTGAGCGCATTTTTCGAAATTTTCAAAGGGGTTAGCCTTCTCGGAATTCTGGGCGCATTTTTCGAAATTTTCAAAGGGGTTAGCCTTCGCGGAATTCTGGGCGCATTTTCCGAAATTTTCAAAGCCTTCTCGCAATTCTGGGCGCATTTTTCGAAATTTTCAAAGGGGTTAGCCTTTTTGGAATTCTGGGCGCATTTTTCGAAATTTTCAAAGGGGTTAGCCTCCTCGGAATTCTGGTCGCATTTTTCGAAATTTTCAAATTTCGGAATTTGGGCGCATTTTTCTAAATTTTCAAAGGGGTTAGCCTTCTCGGAATTCTGGGCGCATTTTTCGAAATTTTCAAAGGGGTTAGCATTCTCGGATTTCTGAGCGCATTTTTCGAAATTTTCAAAGGGGTTAGCCTTCTCGGAATTCTGGGCGCATTTTTCGAAATTTTCAAAGGGGTTAGCCTTCGCGGAATTCTGGGCGCATTTTCCGAAATTTTCAAAGGGGTTAGCCTTCTCGCAATTCTGGGCGCATTTTTCGAAATTTTCAAAGGGGTTAGCCTTTTTGGAATTCTGGGCGCATTTTTCGAAATTTTCAAAGGGGTTAGCCTTCTCGGAATTCTGGTCGCATTTTTCGAAATTTTCAAATTTCGGAATTTGGGCGCATTTTTCTAAATTTTCAAAGGGGTTAGCCTTCTCGGAATTCTGGGCGCATTTTTCGAAATTTTCAAAGGGGTTAGCCTTCTCGGAATTCTGGGCGCATTTTTCGAAATTTTCAAAGGGGTTAGCCTTCTCGGAATTCTGGGCGCATTTAACGAAATTTTCAAAGGGGTTAGCCTTCTCGGAATTCTGGGCGCAATTTTCGAAATTTTCAAAGGGGTTAGCCTTCTCGGAATTCTGGGCGCATTTTTCGAAATTTTCAAAGGCGTTAGCCTTCTCGGAATTCTGGGCGCATTTTTCGAAATTTTCAAAGGGGTTAGCCTTCTCGGAATTCTGGGCGCATTTTTCGAAATTTTCAAAGGGGTTAGCCTTCTCGGAATTCTGGGCGCATTTTTCGAAATTTTCAAAGGGGTTAGCCTTCGCGGAATTCTGGGCGCATTTTCCGAAATTTTCAAAGGGGTTAGCCTTCTCGGAATTCTTGGCGCGTTTTTCGAAATTTTCAAAGGGGTTAGCCTTCTCGGAATTCTGGGCGCATTTTTCGAAATTTTCAAAGGGGTTAGCCTTCTCGGAATTCTGGGCGCATTTTTCGAAATTTTCAAAGGGGTTAGCCTTCTCGGAATTCTGGGCGCATTTTTTCGAAATTTTCAAAGGGGTTAGCCTTCGAATTCTGGGTGCATTTTTCGAAATTTTCAAATGGGATAGCCTTCTTCGAATTCTGGGTGCATTTTACGTTTTTTTCAAAGGGGTTAGCCTTCTTCGAATTCAGGGTGCATTTTTCGTTTTTTTCAAAGGGGTTAATCTTCTTCGAATTCTGGGTGCATTTTTCGAAATTTTCAAAGGGGTTAGCCTTCTTCGAATTCTGGGTGCATTTTTCGTAATTTTAAAAGGGGTTAGCCTTCTTCGAATTCTGTGTCCATTTTTCAAAATTTTCAAAAGGGTTAGCCTTTTTCGAATTCTGGGTGCATTTTTCGAAATTTTCAAAGGCGTTAGCCTTCTTCGAATTCTGGGTGCATTTTACGTTTTTTTCAAAGGGGTTAGCCATCTTCGAATTCTGGGTGCATTTTTCGTTTTTTTCAAAAGGGTTAGCCTTTTTCGAATTCTGGGTGCATTTTTCGAAATTTTCAAATGCGTTAGCCTTCTTCGAATTCTGGGTGCATTTTTCGAAATTTTCAAAGGGGTTAGCCTTCTTCGAATTCTGGGTGCATTTTTCGAAATTTTCTAGGGGGTTAGCCTTCTTCGAATTCTGGGTGCATTTTTCGAAATTTTCAAAGGGGTTAGCCTTCTTCGAATTCTCGGTGCATTTTTCGAAATTTTCAAATGGGTTAGCCTTCTTCGAATTCTGGGTGCATTTTTCGAAATTTTCAAAGGGGTTAGCCTTCTTCGAATACTGGGTGCATTTTTCGTTTTTTTCAAAGGGGTTAGCCTTCGACGAATTCTGGGTGCATTTTTCGAAATTTTCAGAGGGGTTAGCCTTCGAATTCTGGGTGCATTTTTCGAAATTTTCAAATGGGATAGCCTTCTTCGAATTCTGGGTGCATTTTACGTTTTTTTCAAAGGGATTAGCCTTCTTCGAATTCAGGGTGCATTTTTCGTTTTTTTCAAAGGGGTTAGCCTTCTTCGAATTCTGGGTGCATTTTTCGAAATTTTCAAAGGGGTTAGCCTTCTTCGAATTCTGGGTGCATTTTTCGTAATTTTCAAAGGGGTTAGCCTTCTTCGAATTCTGGGTGCATTTTTCGAAATTTTCAAAAGGGTTAGCCTTTTTCGAATTCTGGGTGCATTTTTCGAAATCTTCTTCGAATTCTGGGTGCATTTTTCCAAATTTTCTAGGGGGTTAGCCTTCTTCGAATTCTGGGTGCATTTTTCGAAATTTTCATAGGGGTTAGCCTTCTTCGAATTCTCGGTGCATTTTTCGAAATTTTCAAAGGGGTTAGCCTTCTTCGAATTCTGGGTGGATTTTTCGAAATTTTCAAAGGGGTTAGCCTTCTTCGAATTCTCGGTGCATATTTCGAAATTTTCAAAGGGGTTAGCCTTCTTCGAATTCTCGGTGCATTTTTCGAAATTTTCAAATGGGTTAGCCTTCTTCGAATTCTGGGTGCATTTTTCGAAATTTTCAAAGGGGTTAGCCTTCTTCGAATTCTGGGTGCATTTTTCGAAATTTTCAAAAGGGTTAGCCTTTTTCGAATTCTGGGTGCATTTTTCGAAATTTTCAAAGGGGTACGCCTTCTTCGAATTCTGGGTGCATTTTACGTTTTTTTCAAATGGGTTAGCCTTCTTCGAATTCTGGGTGCATTTTTCGAAATTTTCAAAGGGGTTAGCCTTCGAATTCTGGGTGCATTTTACGTTTTTTTCAAAGGGGTTAGCCATCTTCGAATTCTGGGTGCATTTTTAGTTTTTTTCAAAGGGGTTAGCCTTCTTCGAATTCTGGGTGAATTTGTCGAAATTTTCAAAGGGGTTAGCCTTCTTCGAATTCTGGGTGCATTTTTCGTAATTTTCAAAGGGGTTAGCCTTCTTCGAATTCTCGGTGCATTTTTCGAAATTTTCAAAAGGGTTAGCCTTTTTTGAATTCTGGGTGCATTTTTTGAAATTTTCAAAGGGGTTAGCCTTCTTAGAATTCTGGGTACATTTTTCGAAATTTTCAAAGGGGTTAGCCTTCTTCGAATTCTGGGTGCATTTTTCGGACTTTTCTAGGGGGTTAGCCTTCTTCGAATTCTGGGTGCATTTTTCGAAATTTTCAAAGGGGTTAGCCTTCTTCGAATTCTCGGTGCATTTTTCGAAATTTTCAAAAGGGTTAGCCTTCTTCGAATTCTGGGTGCATTTTTCGAAATTTTCAAAGGGGTTAGCCTTCTTCGAATTCTCGGTGCATTTTTCGAAATTTTCAAAGGGGTTAGCCTTCTTCGAATTCTGGGTGCATTTTTCAAAATTTTCAAATGGGTTAGCCTTCTCGGAATTCTGGGCGCATTTTTCGAAATTTTCAAAGGGGTTAGCCTTCTCGGAATTCTGGGCGCATTTTCCGAAATTTTTTAAGGGGTTAGCCTTCTCGAAATTATGGGCGCATTTTTCGAAATTTTCAAATGGGTTAGCCTTCTCGGAATTCTGGGCGCATTTTTCGAAATTTTCAAAGGGGTTAGCCTTCTCGGAATTCTGGGCGCATTTTTCGAAATTTTCAAAGGGGTTAGCCTTCTCGGAATTCAAGGCGCATTTTTCAAAATTTTCAAAGGGGTTAGCCTTCTTGGAATTCTGGGCGCATTTTTCGAAATTTTCAAATGGGTTAGCCTTCTCGGAATTCTCGGCGCATTTTGGGAAATTTTCAAAGGGGTTAGCCTTCTCGGAATTCTGGGCGCATTTTTCGAAATTTTCAAAGGGGTTAGCCTTCTCGGAATTCTGGGCGCATTTTTCGAAATTTTCGAAGGGGTTAGCCTTCTCGGAACTATGGGCGCATTTTTCGAAATTTCCAAAGGGGTTAGCCTTCTCGGAATTCTGGGCGCATTTTTCGAAATTTTCAAAGGGGTTAGCCTTCTCGGAATTCTGGGCGCATTTTTCGAAATTTTCGAAGGGGTTAGCCTTCTCGGAACTATGGGCGCATTTTTCGAAATTTCCAAAGGGGTTAGCCTTCTCGGAATTCTGGGCGCATTTTTCGAAATTTTCAAAGGGGTTAGCCTTCTCGGAATTCTGGGCGCATTTTTCGAAATTTTCAAAGGGGTTAGCCTTCTCGTAATTCTGGACGCATTTTCGAAATTTTCAAAGGGGTTAGCCTTTTCGGAATTCTGGGCGCATTTTTCGAAATTTTCAAAATTTTCAAAGGGGTTAGCCTTCTCGGAATTCTGGGCGCATTTTTCGAAATTTTCAAAGGGGTTAGCCTTATCGGAATTATGGGCGCATTTTTCGAAATTTTCAAAGAGGTTAGTCTTCTCGGAATTCTGGGCGCATTTTTCGTAATTTTCAAAAGGGTTAGCCTTCTCGGAATTATTTTTTATACAAATTATACAAATACAAATTTATACAAATTTATACAAATATACAAAACAAAACAAGACCACCCGAATGAGCAAGCGCTCGTGCTCGGGCACAGTTCAGCCATTTACGTTACAAAATACAAATTACAAATATATAAAGAAAATATAATATTAAATCAATACCTAAAAAATAATAATAAAAAAGAAAGAACAGAGTAGTAAAAAGAAAAAAGGATAAGTAGTAAGAACAAAAATTGAAACCCTGAGTTATTACAAATAAAATAATTCCTTAATTGTCTACTAAGTACAGAGTGAAGTAACTTTTGAACTATGAAATAAGATTTTTGATAAACTTATTGAATTTTTTGTTGTTCATATGTACTATTTCTGGATGTGACCTAATTATAGAGTTATAGAGTCTTGGACCATAATAAATGCTATGTTTAGAGCCAGAAGAGGTGAAGTATTTTGGTTCTATTAAAGACAATGTTTTATTTCTTCTAGTATTGTAATTATGAGGATCCGATACATGTACGTTGCGGTATTTGTGAAAGTATTTTAAAAGTGTGAGCTTATAAATTTGTTCTACAGTCATCACATTAAATTCAGGAAATATCAATTCTGTTGGACATTCTATAGGCTTTTTTAAACAAATTTTTATAATTCTCTTCTGTATTAGAATCAAAGGAGTCAATACAGATGTGCCACTTCCTCCCCAGCCAATGATACCATATTGGAGGACAGATTGTATTACAGCTAAGTAGACTGTCCTTAAGACTTCAGTCGGTAAATATTGTTTTAGACAGACAAATTTGTATAATGTTTTTCTTAATCTGGTACATAAATATGTGATGTGTTTGTCGAATTTCAGATGACGATCTATAATAATACCAAGGTATTTGACCTGATTTGTCTCCTTCACAACCTGGCAGGTACATGAGTCAGATTCACAGTTGATATCATGTAGTCTTACGCACAACTTTTTTTTTTTTTTTTTTTTTTTTTTTTTTTAATATCGATAACTTTACTATACAAAAGTATATTACAATTGAGACAGCAACAGACATAAAATGCACATGTAACTTGTATTGAGGTTGCTATCCATTGATAGTCCTCAGCAGCATTATGTGTGGGCTAATTATGACATGTTTTATTATTATTGAAGAGAATCAGCATGTCTTTTGCGTTTTAGTCTTCTCTGATTTCGGGTCACTTGGTTCTGTAAAGGTATGTGATTCAGCAAAACATTGGGATGCTGTATGAAGCTATTATGAAGCCTGGTATAATTGGTAGTTAGAACAGTTGAGACTTCGGGAATTTGGAGATCATTATGCAGGGTCGTGTTACGAACGTACCATGGTGCATCGGTACATATCCTGAGAATACGATTCTGTAGTGTCTGTATTCTTCTTATCTGGGTGTCTGAAGCAGAGCTCCATATCCCACAGGCATACATCCAAATAGGTCTGATGAGAGTTGTGTAGATGAGTATCTTGAGCTTCAATGGAAGAGGAGATGAGCCTTGGATCAGGAATTTTATTTGGTGAATTCTGTTTCTGATTTCCATTGATATGTGATTTCCAAGTTAGTTTGCTATCTAATATCAGTCCTAGATATTTTACAGAGTCGACCCGAGGTACATCCATGCCATGTAGTCTGATTGTATGCTGATAAATTTTTAAATTATATGTGAACACCACTAGTTTTGATTTGTTTGGATTCATTTTAACTCTCCATTTATTGTTCCATACTTCGACTTTATTTGCGTACTGTTGCAGTTTATTTGCAGAAGAATCGCATGTTCCTTTACTGAGAATTGCAACATCATCAGCGAATTGAGCTATTGTTAATGTATCATCTCTTGGAAAATCTGAGGTGTACATGAGGTACAAGAAAGGTCCGAGTACACTTCCTTGAGGAACTCCTGATTTTATTTCGATAGACTGAGATTGTGAATTTTCACACTTTACAGAAAATGTTCTACTAGTCAGGTAAGACTGCAGAATCCTATAGTAGGTGTCTGGTAACTGGTCTTTAATTTTGTATAGTAGGCCTTCATGCCAGACCTTGTCAAATGCTTTTTCTGTGTCTAAAAATAAGCCATGACAGACAAACTTTTCTTCAAAGTATCTAGAATGACATCCACCACCCGATGAAGTTGTTGAGGACAGGAATGAAGCGATCTAAATCCAAACTGAGTTTCAGGTATAGTTTTTTCTAGATGAATAAGAAGTTGAGGTAAGAGAAGACGTTCAAAGATCTTAGAGAAGATTGGTAGAAGGCTGATAGGACGATAGTTGTTTGGATCTTTTTTAATTTTGTCTGGCTTTGGAATCATTACTATTATAGAATGTTTCCACTTTTGAGGGAAGTAAGCAAGACGTAGCATTGCATTATAGATGTAAGTTAATAATAGAAGAGTTTTCCTGGGGAATGCTTTCAGTAATGGTTGAACAATCAAGTCATAGCCAGGAGACTTATTTGCAGCTCTGTCTATGGCATTTCTGACTTGTGCTGGCTTAAAATGATACGTAAATGGTGACAACTGCAGTGGCATAGAGATTGCTTGTGAAACCTTTTCTGTAAATTCTGGATCAAAGCTTGGATTTGGTTTAAACTGCTGTTGTAAAATGTTAGAGAATAAGTTAACTTTTTCTTGTGGTGTTGTGTACCATGTGTTACCAACACTTAGGGGTGGTATTCGTTCTACTTGTTTCGTTAGAAATTTGGTTTTTCGCCATAGAGAACAGTCTGAAGTTTTTAATTTAAGTAACTGGCTATTTAGAGCAGCCTCTCTTTCTTCTTTTAAAGCTTTTGTCAATTCTCTAGATGCTCTATTAAAAGCTGACTTATGGGGAGGATATTTAGAGCGTTCCCATAAACTACGACAAGCCCTCTTTTCATAAAGAAGTTGACGAACATGAGGTGATATTAGTGCATTTTTGTTACTCATATTAAAGGTTTGAGTACTTGTTTGGTTCCGGTTACTGGCTTTACCGGCTGCAAGCTGTACATTTCTAGTTATAGTACTGATGGCATTGTCAATATCATTGCAAGTTTTTAGTGGTATGTTTAAATTTGTAATTTCTTGAAGTGTATTTGTATAGCATTCCCAGTTGAAAGGATATTTTATTAAAGTAGGGCGTTCTTGTTGGCTGCAATTTAATGATAAGTTAAGAATTACTGGTAGATGGTCCGAACTAAGATCATGAATTACTGATGGTACAGAACAATAGATTGTGACATTCTTAGATATGAAGAAATCCAATAAATCTGGAACATGGCCTGTGTCTGGATAATAGGTAGGTTCTACTGGATAAATAAAATCTAAGGATAGCTGATATGCAACGTCATGAAGTAGGCGTCCTCTTGGATTGGCAAGATTTGAGCCCCATCTAGGATGTTTGCTGTTGAAATCACCTCCTAATAAGAAATGCGCTCCCATCAGATGAGTAACACCCCAGAAATCAGTCGCTGTTAGTCTATTGTTTGGTGCAGAGTAGAAAGATCCGATTTGGACAAGTATATTATTTAAGTGCATTTGTATTCGTGATATCTGAAATTCGTTTTCAGTAGCTGGAGGTAGTTCATCATATTTAAGTGACCTCCTAACAAGTATTGCAGAACCTCCTTTCCGTGAACCACTAGGGTGGTCAGCTCTATGAATCTGATATCCAGGTATAAAGAATTGAATATTTGGAGCTAGTTTAGTTTCAGTAATGAGTAATATGTCAATATTATGAGTGTTAAGAAAGAGCTGTAACTCAAAGTACTTATTGTTAACACCTCTTGCGTTCCATGTGCAAATTTTTACAGGTTTTTCTGTAAAGTGTAAAGTCATTTTTTGTTGATTAACGTTGGAAGAACTTGAAGCAGTGTGTTAATGAGAGGATGCAAAAGAGACAGTAGGGAATCTATTTTATCGACTAACTTGATTATTAGATTACTGTCATTAAATGCTGAATTTGCATTATCTTTAGGATTGACTGCATCTGCGTAAGTTCGCTCGCTGTTGTGATGACAGAATGTAGGAGTTGATGCATGAGCTGTAGTTGTTGCTATTTCCCCGTTTGTTTCAAGTGGGGCAGAAGACGCATTTGGTATTGCAGGCAGTGCTCCTGATGTTGTTCGGGAAGTTACAGTAGATCCTACTGGGTTAGCTGAGTTTCGTTCTGATTTGTTTCTTAATACAGGCTGTGATGATTTTTGCAAACTTAAGTGCACTGGACAGCCTCTGTAATTGGCTGTGTGCTGACCTTTACAATTTACACATATTGGGGGAGCATGCTTATCTTTTGTGCACTGAGTGGTTGCATGTATACCGTCACATTTTACACAGCGCGGTGCTTTATGGCAGTAGTTTTTGCTGTGCCCGTAATCTTGACATCTTAAACATTGAATAATATTTCTTTTTGGTTTAGGAGGTTCTACCTTGATGACAGCACCATAAAGCCGGTTCAACTTATAAATATTATCATTATTTGTACTTGGTTTTAAATCCAAGAAGAATAAAGGCAATGGTGTTTTTGAGATAGGATGAAATACAGGAATCATTTGTTTTGGTTCATATCCCATTTCCGCAATTTCCTCCATCATTAGTTTAGTATCACAAGAATGATGAAGTCCTCTTATAACTACACGAAAACATTTTTCTGTTTTCATTTGATATGTATGAAACTGAGCATTGTTTTCTTGTAAATATTTGATAGCTAGTCTGTAGCCTTCGACTGTTTCAAAATTAAATTTCACTTTCTCATTGTTGATGGTGATATGTTTGTAATTTCCTGGATTCAGCTTATTGATGGCAGCTAAAAGAGCATTCATATTAACTATATTAGTAATAAATATAGGGGGAGGAATGTCTTTCCTTCCAGAAATTGACTGTGAATTACTGTTACTCACTTCAGTGTTCATATCTTCTATATCCTGCAGAGCAGAGAATGAATTTGGTGAAAGAAATGGAGATTCACATTCCAGTTTATGTCTCTTTTGAACTTGATTTAGGTTCACCTCTTGATCTGACTTGTCTGGTGGATTTTTCATTTTTCAGTCCTGGCACAAATGCTAATTATTACTTACTTGTGTCCTTTAATATATAATTAACTGAAAGTAGCACTATATTCAACTTTTAATACAATTAAACTGGTTAAACTTGTTAAATGTGTAGGCGCTAATACAACATTCACAAGCTAGCAAAATCACCGCCTTCTCGATCAAGTATATGCACAACTTTTGATCCATTTTTAATTGTGGAGTACCAGCAGTTGTTAATGAGAATGGAACACAGTTTGTTTTATCTATATTTAATACTAACCTATTGCAGTCAAGCCAACTTTTAACTACTCTTAATCCCTTATTAGCCCATTTGTAAGTATCCTGCCAAGTTGGAGCGGAAAATAGCAATACGGTATCATCGGCATAAGAGTAAAGACAGCCATGGAAATTATTTAAGTCCAAATGCAGCAACTCATTTATGTAAATAATGAAAAGAATTGGACCCAAAATTGTTCCTTGTGGCACACCAGTATCCACTTCTCTGATATCACTAAACTGATCCTTAATTTTGGTAATTTGCGTTCTATTATGTAAATAAGACCGAAATAAATTTAGTGCAGTACCTCTTACTCCAATTTGCTCTAATTTTTCTATAAGTATCTTGTGGTTTACAGTGTCAAAAGCCTTTTGCAAATCCAAAAAAATACCTAGACTTTTATTTCCCGCATCTAATTCTTCGATAACTTTTCCTGTAACATTAATTATGGCATCATCTGTGCTCAAGTTATTTCGAAAACCAAATTGATTTGAATTTAATATATTATTTTTATTTAAGAAGTCCACCAGTCTATTTTTTATACATTTTTCTAACAGTTTAGATAGGCTAGGGAGTAAGGATATAGGTCTATAGTTATTTAAACTATGCTTTTCTCCGGATTTGTATATAGGTACTACCACAGCTTTTTTAAGATCATCTGGGAAAGTTCCTTGTGATAAGCAAAGATTAAAAATATGTTCGAGGGGGCTTCGATATGTATTTAGCAATTGTTTTCAAGGTGTTGTTTGTTATTCCGTCCGTACCAGGGGCAACGTTATTTTTTAGTGAGATTATCATTTTATTGATTTCATCTTGGGTTACAGGGAGAAGAAACATTGACGAAAGCTGAGCAGGTTGTGGTATATATTTTTTATATTCAGGGATACTGTTTGGTGCTAACTTAATATTTGAAGTGATTCTTTTTCCTATTTTCGAAAAAAAAGGAGTTAAATTCATTTGCAATTTGGTCACTTCTCTTAATTTTTTGTCCTTTTTCATTTATAATTTCTAAGATTGGAATTTTATTATTTGAATTAGTATCAGTAGCTTCATTGACAGTGGACCAGAATTTTCTAGCGTTATTTTTATGTATTTCAAATTTATTTTTGTAATAATTAACTTTCATGGCTCGTATAGCTTTTGTTAATATATTTCTATATCTCTTGTAGTATAATATTAGATTTTCGTTTGTAGGGTTTCTCCTAATATTATTTGCCAATTTGTCCCTTGTCCGAATAGACAAAATTATTCCTCTCGTGATCCATGGCTTGATTTTCTTTAGTTTGCAAGGAACTTTTTTATTGTCAGTATAAGAGCATTTGTATAGATAATTTTCCAGCGAATCATAGAATATTCGAAATTCTCGCGCATTTTTCGAAAATTTCAAAGGGGTTAGCCTTCTCGGAATTCTGGGCGCATTTTTCGAAATTTTCAAAGGGGTTAGCCTTCTCGGAATTCTGGGCGCATTTTTCGAAATTTTCAAAGGGGTTAGACATCTCGTAATTCTGGGCGCCTTTTTCGAAATTTTCAAAGGGGTTAGCCTTCTCGGAATTCTGGGATCATTTTTCGAAATTTTAAAAGGGGTTAGCCTACTCGGAATTCTGGGGGCATTTTTCGAAATTTTCAAAGGGGTTAGTTTTCTCGGAATTCTGGGCGCATTTTTCGAAATTTTCAAATGGGTTAGGCTTCTCGGAATTGATTGCGCATTTCTCGAAATTTTCAAAGGGGTTAGCCTTCTCGGAATTCTGGGTGCATTTTTCGAAATTTGCAAAGGGGTTAGCCTTCTCGGAATTCAAGGCGCATTTTTCGAAATTTTCAAAGGGGTTAGCCTGGGGAATTCTGGGCGCATTTTTCGAAATTTTCAAGGGGGTTAGCCTTCTCGGAATTCTGGGCGCATTTAACGAAATTTTCAAGGGGGTTAGCCTTCTCGGAATTCTGGGCGCATTTTTCGAAATTTTCAAAGGGGTTAGCCTTCTCGGAATTCTGGGCGCATTTTTCGAAATTTTCAAAGGGGTTAGCCTTCTCGGAATTCTGGGCGCATTTTTCGAAATTTTCAAAGGGGTTAGCCTTCTCGGAATTCTGGGCGCATTTTTCGAAGTTTTAAAAGGGGTTAGCCTTCTCGGAATTCTGGGCGCATTTTTCGAAATTTTCAAAGGGGTTAGCCTTCGCGGAATTCTGGGCGCATTTTCCGAAATTTTCAAAGGGGTTAGCCTTCTCGGAATTCTTGGCGCGTTTTTCGAAATTTTCAAAGGGGTTAGCCTTCTCGGAATTCTGGGCGCATTTTTCGAAATTTTCAAAGGGGTTAGCCTTTTTGGAATTCTGGGCGCATTTTTCAAAATTTTCAAAGGGGTTAGCCTTCTCGGAATTCTGGTCGCATTTTTCGAAATTTTCAAAGGGGTTAGCCTTATCGGAATTATGGGCGCATTTTTTCGAAATTTTCAAAGGGGTTAGCCTTCTCGGAATTCTGGGCGCATTTTTCGAAATTTTCAAAGGGGTTAGCCTTCTCGGAATTCTTCGCGCATTTTTCGAAATTTTCAAAGGAGTTAGCCTTCTCGGAATTTTGGGCGCATTTTTCGAAATTTTCAAAGGGGTTAGCCTTCTTCGAATTCTGGGTGCATTTTTCGAAATTTTCAAATGGGTTAGCCTTCTTCGAATTCTGGGTGCATTTTACGTTTTTTTCAAAGGGGTTAGCCTTCTTCGAATTCAGGGTGCATTTTTCGTTTTTTTCAAAGGGGTTAGCGTTCTTCGAATTCTGGGCGCATTTTTCGAAATTTTCAAAGGGGTTAGCCTTCTCGGAATTCTGGGCGCATTTAACGAAATTTTCAAAGGGGTTAGCCTTCTCGGAATTCTGGGCGCATTTTTCGAAATTTTCAAAGGGGTTAGCCTTCTCGGAATTCTGGGCGCATTTTTCGAAATTGTCAAAGGGGTTAGCCTTCTCGGAATTCTGGGCGCATTTTTCGAAATTTTCAAGGGGGTTAGCCTTCTCGGAATTCTGGGCGCATTTAACGAAATTTTCAAGGGGGTTAGCCTTCTCGGAATTCTGGGCGCATTTTTCGAAATTTTCAAAGGGGTTAGCCTTCTCGGAATTCTGGGCGCATTTTTCGAAATTTTCAAAGGGGTTAGCCTTCTCGGAATTCTGGGCGCATTTTTCGAAATTTTCAAAGGGGTTAGCCTTCTCGGAATTCTGGGCGCATTTTTCGAAATTTTCAAAGGGGTTAGCCTTCTCGGAATTCTGGGGGCATTTTTCGAAATTTTCAAAGGGGTTAGTTTTCTCGGAATTCTGGGCGCATTTTTCGAAATTTTCAAATGGGTTAGGCTTCTCGGAATTGATTGCGCATTTCTCGAAATTTTCAAAGGGGTTAGCCTTCTCGGAATTCTGGGTGCATTTTTCGAAATTTGCAAAGGGGTTAGCCTTCTCGGAATTCAAGGCGCATTTTTCGAAATTTTCAAAGGGGTTAGCCTTCTCGGAATTCTGGGCGCATTTTTCGAAATTTTCAAAGGGGTTAGCCTTCTCGGAATTCTGGGCGCATTTTTCGAAATTTTCAAAGGGGTTAGCCTTCTCGGAATTCTGGGCGCATTTTTCGAAATTTTCAAAGGGGTTAGCCTTCTCGGAATTCTGGGCGCATTTTTCGAAATTTTCAAAGGGGTTAGCCTTCTCGGAATTCTGGGCGCATTTTTCGAAATTTTCAAAGGGGTTAGCCTTCGCGGAATTCTGGTCGCATTTTTCGAAATTTTCAAAGGGGTTAGCCTTATCGGAATTATGGGCGCATTTTTTCGAAATTTTCAAAGGGATTAGCCTTCTCGGAATTCTGGGCGCATTTTTCGAAATTTTCAAAGGGGTTAGCCTTCTCGGAATTCTTCGCGCATTTTTCGAAATTTTCAAAGGAGTTAGCCATCTCGGAATTTTGGGCGCATTTTTCGAAATTTTCAAAGGGGTTAGCCTTCTTCGAATTCTGGGTGCATTTTTCGAAATTTTCAAATGGGTTAGCCTTCTTCGAATTCTGGGTGCATTTTACGTTTTTTTCAAAGGGGTTAGCCTTCTTCGAATTCAGGGTGCATTTTTCGTTTTTTTCAAAGGGGTTAGCGTTCTTCGAATTCTGGGCGCATTTTTCGAAATTTTCAAAGGGGTTAGCCTTCTCGGAATTCTGGGCGCATTTTTCGAAATTTTCAAGGGGGTTAGCCTTCTCGGAATTCTGGGCGCATTTAACGAAATTTTCAAAGGGGTTAGCCTTCTCGGAATTCTGGGCGCATTTTTCGAAATTTTCAAAGGGGTTAGCCTTCGCGGAATTCTGGGCGCATTTTTCGAAATTTTCAAAGGGGTTAGCCTTCTCGGAATTCTTGGCGCGTTTTTCGAAATTTTCAAAGGGGTTAGCCTTCTCGGTATTCTGGGCGCATTTTTCGAAATTTTCAAAGGGGTTAGCCTTCTCGCAATTCTGGGCGCATTTTTCGAAATTTTCACTGGGGTTATCCTTTTTGGAATTCTGGGCGCATTTTTCGAAATTTTCAAAGGGGTTAGCCTTCTCGGAATTCTGGGCGCATTTTTCGAAATTTTCAAAGGGGTTAGCCTTATCGGAATTATGGGCGCATTTTTTCGAAATTTTCAAAGGGGTTAGCCTTCTCGGAATTCTGGGCGCATTTTTCGAAATTTTCAAAGGGGTTAGCCTTCTCGGAATTCTTCGCGCATTTTTCGAAATTTTCAAAGGAGTTAGCCTTCTCGGAATTCTGGGCGCATTTTTCGAAATTTTCAAAGGGGTTAGCCTTCTTCGAATTCTGGGTGAATTTTTCGAAATTTTCAAATGGGTTAGCCTTCTTCGAATTCTGGGTGCATTTTTCGAAATTTTCAAATGGGTTAGCCTTGTTATATTCTGGGTGCATTTTACGTTTTTTCAAAGGGGTTAGCCTTCTTCGAATTCAGGGTGCATTTTTCGTTTTTTTCAAAGGGGTTAGCGTTCTTCGAATTCTGGGCGCATTTTTCGAAATTTTTAAAGGGGTTAGCCTTCTCGGAATTCTGGGCGCATTTTTCGAAATTTTCAAGGGGTTTAGCCTACTCGGAATTCTGGGCGCATTTAACGAAATTTTCTAAGGGGTTAGCCTTCTCGGAATTCTGGGCGCATTTTTCGAAATTTTCAAAGGGGTTAGCCTTCTCGGAATTCTGAGCGCATTTTTCGAAATTTTCAAAGGGGTTAGCCTTCTCGGAATTCTGGGCGCATTTTTCGAAATTTTCAAAGGGGTTAGCCTTCGCGGAATTCTGGGCGCATTTTTCGAAATTTTCAGAGGGGTTAGCCTTCGAATTCTGGGTGCATTTTTCGAAATTTTCAAATGGGATAGCCTTCTTCGAATTCTGGGTGCATTTTACGTTTTTTTCAAAGGGGTTAGCCTTCTTCGAATTCAGGGTGCATTTTTCGTTTTTTTCAAAGGGGTTACCCTTCTTCGAATTCTGGGTGCATTTTTCGTAATTTTCAAAGGGGTTAGCCTTCTTCGAATTCTGGGTGCATTTTTCGAAATTTTCAAAAGGGTTAGCCTTTTTCGAATTCTGGGTGCATTTTTCGAAATTTTCAAAGGCGTTAGCCTTCTTCGAATTCTGGGTGCATTTTTCGAAATTTTCAAAGGGGTTAGCCTTCTTCGAATTCTGGGTGCATTTTTCGTAATTTTCAAAGGGGTTAGCCTTCTTCGAATTCTCGGTGCATTTTTCGTAGTTTTCAAAAGGGTTAGCCTTTTTTGAATTCTGGCTGCATTTTTTGAAATTTTCAAAGGGGTTAGCCTTCTTCGAATTCTGGGTACATTTTTCGAAATTTTCAAAGGGGTTAGCCTTTTTCGAATTCTGGGTGCATTTTTCGAAATTTTCTAGGGGGTTAGCCTTCTTCGAATTCTCGGTGCATTTTTCGAAATTTTCAAAGGGGTTAGCTTTCTTCGAATTCTCGGTGCATTTTTCGAAATTTTCAAAGGGGTTAGCCTTCTTCGAATTCTGGGTGCATTTTTCGAAATTTTCAAAGGGTTTAGCCTTCTTCGAATTCTGGGTGCATTTTTCGAAATTTTCAAGGGGTTAGCCTTCTTCGAATTCTGGGTGCATTTTTCGAAATTTTCAAAGGGGTTTAGCCTACTTAGAATTCTGGGTGCATTTTCCATTTTTTTCAAAGGGGTTACCCTTCTTCGAATTCTGGGTGCATTTTTCGAAATATTAAAAGTGGTTAGCCTTCTTCGAATTCTGGATGCATTTTTCGAAATTTTCAAAGGGGTTAGCCTTCTTCGAATTCTGAGTACATTTTTCGAAATTATCAAAGGTGTTAGCCTTCTTCAAATTCTGGGTGCATTTTTCGACATTTTCAAAAGGGTTAGCCTTTTTCGAATTCTGGCTGAAGTCTTAAGGACAGTCTACTTAGCTCTAATACAATCTGTCCTCCAATATGGTATCATTGGCTGGGGAGGAAGTGGCACATCTGTATTGACTCCTTTGATTCTAATACAGAAGAGAATTATAAAAATTTGTTTAAAAAAGCCTATAGAATATCCAACAGAATTGATATTTCCTGAATTTAATGTGATGACTGTAGAACAAATTTATAAGCTCACACTTTTAAAATACTTTCACAAATACCGCAACGTACATGTATCGGATCCTCATAATTACAATACTAGAAGAAATAAAACATTGCCTTTAATAGAACCAAAATACTTCACCTCTTCTGGCTCTAAACATAGCATTTATTATGGTCCAAGACTCTATAACTCTATAAATAGGTCACATCCAGAAATAGTACATATGAACAACAAAAAATTCAATAAGTTTATCAAAAATCTTATTTCATAGTTCAAAAGTTACTTCACTCTGTACTTAGTAGACAATTAAGGAACTATTTTATTTGTAATAACTCAGGGTTTCAATTTTTGTTCTTACTACTTATCCTTTTTTTCTTTTTACTACTCTGTTCTTTCTTTTTTATTATTATTTTTTAGGTATTGATTTAATATTATATTTTCTTTATATATTTGTAATTTGTATTTTGTAACGTAAATGGCTGAACTGTGCCCGAGCACGAGCGCTTGCTCATTCGGGTGGTCTTGTTTTGTTTTGTATATTTGTATAAATTAGTTTAAATTTGTATTTGTATAATTTGTATAAAAAATAATTCCGAGAAGGCTAACCCTTTTGAAAATTACGAAAAATGCGCCCAGAATTCCGAGAAGACTAACCCCTTTGAAAATTTCGAAAAATGCGCCCATAATTCCGATAAGGCTAACCCCTTTGAAAATTTCGAAAAATGCGCCCAGAATTCCGAGAAGGCTAACCCCTTTGAAAATTTTGAAAATTTCGAAAAATGCGCCCAGAATTCCGAAAAGGCTAACCCCTTTGAAAATTTCGAAAAATGCGTCCAGAATTACGAGAAGGCTAACCCCTTTGAAAATTTCGAAAAATGCGCCCAGAATTCCGAGAAGGCTAACCCCTTTGAAAATTTCGAAAAATGCGCTCAGAATTCCGAGAAGGCTAACCCCTTTGGAAATTTCGAAAAATGCGCCCATAGTTCCGAGAAGGCTAACCACTTCGAAAACTTCGAAAAATGCGCCGAGAATTCCGAGAAGGCTAACCCCTTTGAAAATTTCGAAAAATGCGCCCAGAATTCCGAGAAGGCTAACCCCTTTGGAAATTTCGAAAAATGCGCCCAGAATTCCGAGAAGGCTAACCCATTTGAAAATTTCGAAAAATGCACCCAGAATTCGAAGAAGGCTAACCCCTTTGAAAATTTCAAAAAATGCACCGAGAATTCGAAGAAGGCTAACCCAAAAATGCGCCCAGAATTCCGAAAAGGCAAACCCATTTGAAAATTTCGAAAAATGCGCCCAGAATTCCAAGAAGGCTAACCCCTTTGAAAATTTCGAAAAATGCGCCCAGAATTCCGAGAAGGCTAACCCCTTTGAAAATTTCGAAAAATGAGCCTTGAATTCCGAGAAGGCTAACCCCTTTGAAAATTTCGAAAAATGCGCCCAGAATTCCGAGAAGGCTAACCCCTTTGAAAATTTCGAAAAATGCGCCCAGAATTCCGAGAAGGCTAACCCATTTGAAAATTTCGAAAAATGCGCCCATAATTTCGAGAAGGCTAACCCCTTAGAAAATTTCGGAAAATGCGCCCAGAATTCCGAGAAGGCTAACCCCTTTGAAAATTTCGAAAAATGCGCCCAGAATTCCGAGAAGGCTAACCCATTTGAAAATTTCGAAAAATGCACCCAGAATTCGAAGAAGGCTAACCCCTTTGAAAATTTCGAAAAATGCACCGAGAATTCGAAGAAGGCTAACCCCTTTGAAAATTTCGATAAATGCACCCAGAATTCGAAGAAGGCTAACCCCTTTGAAAATTTCGAAAAATGCACCGAGAATTCGAAGAAGGCTAACCCCTTTGAAAATTTCGAAAAATGCACCCAGAATTCGAAGAAGGCTAACCCCCTAGAAAATTTCGAAAAATGCACCCAGAATTCAAAGAAGGCTAACCCCTTTGAAAATTTCGAAAAATGTACCCAGAATTCTAAGAAGGCTAACCCCTTTGAAAATTTCAAAAAATGCACCCAGAATTCAAAAAAGGCTAAACCTTTTGAAAATTTCGAAAAATGCACCGAGAATTCGAAGAAGGCTAACCCCTTTGAAAATTACGAAAAATGCACCCAGAATTCGAAGAAGGCTAACCCCTTTGAAAATTTCGACAAATTCACCCAGAATTCGAAGAAGGCTAACCCCTTTGAAAAAAACGAAAAATGCACCCAGAATTCGAAGATGGCTAACCCCTTTGAAAAAAAACGTAAAATGCACCCAGAATTCGAAGGCTAACCCCTTTGAAAATTTCGAAAAATGCACCCAGAATTCGAAGAAGGCTAACCCATTTGAAAATTTCGAAAAATGCACCCAGAATTCGAAGAAGGCATACCCCTTTGAAAATTTCGAAAAATGCACCCAGAATTCGAAAAAGGCTAACCCTTTTGAAAATTTCGAAAAATGCACCCAGAATTCGAAGAAGGCTAACCCCTTAAAAAATTTCGGAAAATGCGCCCAGAATTCCGAGAAGGCTAACCCCCTTTGAAAATTTCGAAAAATGCGCCCAGAATTCCGAGAAGGCTAACCCATTTGAACATTTCGAAAAATGCACCCAGAATTCGAAGAAGGCTAACCCCTTTGAAAATTTCGAAAAATGCACCGAGAATTCGAAGAAGGCTAACCCATTTGAAAATTTCGAAAAATGCACCGAGAATTCGAAGAAGGCTAACCCCTTTGAAAATTTCGAAATATGCACCGAGAATTCGAAGAAGGCTAACCCCTTTGAAAGTTTCGAAAAATGCACCCAGAATTCGAAGAAGGCTAACCCCTTTGAAAATTTCTAAAAATGCACCGAGAATTCGAAGAAGGCTAACCCCTTTGAAAATTTCGAAAAATGCACCCAGAATTCGAAGAAGGCTAACCCCTTTGAAAATTTCGAAAAATGCACCCAGAATTCGAAAAAGGCTAACCCTTTTGAAAATGTCGAAAAATGCACCCAGAATTTGAAGAAGGCTAACACCTTTGATAATTTCGAAAAATGTACTCAGAATTCGAAGAAGGCTAACCCCTTTGAAAATTTCGAAAAATGTACCCAGAATTCGAAGAAGGCTAACCCCTTTGAAAATTTCAAAAAATACAGCCAGAATTCAAAAAAGGCTAACCCTTTTGAAAATTTCGAAAAATGCACCGAGAATTCGAAGAAGGCTAACCCCTTTGAAAATTACGAAAAATGCACCCAGAATTCGAAGAAGGCTAACCCCTTTGAAAATTTCGAAAAATGCACCAAGAATTCGAAGAAGGCTAACGCCTTTGAAAATTTCGAAAAATGCACCCAGAAATCGAAAAAGGCTAACCCTTTTGAAAATTTCGAAAAATGCACCCAGAATTCGAAGAACGCTAACCCCTTTGAAAAAAACGAAAAATGCACCCTGAATTCGAAGAAGGCTAACCCCTTTGAAAAAAACGTAAAATGCACCCAGAATTCGAAGAAGGCTATCCCATTTGAAAATTTCGAAATATGCACCCAGAATTCGAAGGCTAACCCCTTTGAAAATTTCGAAAAATGCACCCAGAATTCGAAGAATGCTAACCCCTATGAAAATTTCGAAAAATGTACCCAGAATTCGAAGATGGCTAACCCCTTTGAAAATTTCGAAAAATGCACCCAGAATTCAAAGAAGGCTAACCCCTTTGAAAATTTCGAAAAATGCACACAGAAATAGAAGAAGGCTAACCCCTTTGAAAATTTCGAAAAATGCACCCAGAATTCGAAGAAGGCTGACCCCTTTGAAAATTACGAAAAATGCACCCAGAATTCGAAGAAGGCTAACCCCTTTGAAATTTCGAAAAATGCACCCAGAATTCGAAGAAGGCCAACCCCTTTGAAAATTTCGGAAAATGCACCCAGAATTCGAAGAAGGCTAACCCCTTTGAAAAAAACGAAAAATGCACCCAGAATTCAAAGAAGGCTAACCCCTTTGAATATTTCGAAAAATGAACCCAGAATTAGAAAAAGGCTAACCCCTTTGAAAAATTCGCAAAATGCACCCAGAATTCGAAGAAGGCTAACCCCTTTGAAAATTTCGAAAAATGCACCCAGAATTCGAAGAAGGCTAACCCCTTTGAAAATTTCGAAAAATGCACCCAGAATTCGAAAAAGGCTAACCCTTTTGAAAATGTCGAAAAATGCACCCAGAATTTGAAGAAGGCTAACACCTTTGATAATTTCGAAAAATGTACTCAGAATTCGAAGAAGGCTAACCCCTTTGAAAATTTCGAAAAATGCATCCAGAATTCGAAGAAGGCTAACCCCTTTGAAAATTTCAAATATGCACCCAGAATTCGAAGAAGGCTAACCACTTTTAATATTTCGAAAAATGCACCCAGAATTAGAAGCCCTTTGAAAAAAATGGAAAATGCACCCAGAATTCGAAGTAGGCTAAACTCCTTTGAAAATTTCGAAAAATGCACCCAGAATTCGAAGAAGGCTAACCCCTTGAAAATTTCGAAAAATGCACCCAGAATTCGAAGAAGGCTAAACCCTTTGAAAATTTCGAAAAATGCACCCAGAATTCGAAGAAGGCTAACCCCTTTGAAAATTTCGAAAAATGCACCGAGAATTCGAAGAAGGCTAACCCCTTTGAAAATTTCGAAAAATGCACCGAGAATTCGAAGAAGGCTAACCCCCTAGAAAATTTCGAAAAATGCACCCAGAATTCGAAAAAGGCTAACCCCTTTGAAAATTTCAAAGGGGTTAGCTACCTCACTCAGTTCATTTTCAAAATTATTTATTTACTTAAAAGCGGTCATGGAAGTCGGCATGCCGACCAGGTTCTCTCGATCCTGCCATCAACTAAAGAAGTCGAAAGATGCAGATAAATGATGTAGAGGTTAGATTGTGTGCCCTTCCCCTTCATCGGATGTAATAGCATGCAGTAGAGTTTAGTTATCTTTTCAGAAATGTATCAGAACTTTTCAGTTACTCAGAATTGATTCTGTTTTCCAAAATATGTTTATTTTTACGTTGTAATAACTTATTTTAGCACTTAAGTTAATTTTGTTTGTATATATTTATAGAAGTACAGCTACCTAGTCTTTCTGCTTTGTTACTCTTCGAAAATGGTTTTGACCGACTGTCCCTATGTCCTATGGCAATCTCCCCCTGACACCTCGGGTGAGATGGCCAACGTACCGTTTTTTAAAATGTTGGGATTTCTCACCCTAAATTACTTTTTTCTCCATAAAACATTATGTTATGAAAATATGACATCCAGGGACCTGACTGAACATTTTGCACACGAATTATCTTGAAAATCCTTCAAGTTATTGAGCATTTTAAAAAGCGTGGCCATCTCACCCGGATTTACCCTAAATCATTATATTAACACCTAAATCATGTGGACTACATATCACGATTAGATAGAGTCACCTGGTAAAAGCTACCTCAGATTCGAGTTCCTTGGCCCAGAAAACCCCTGTATAGTGAGTTTCGTCCAAATCGAACAACGTTTGACCATATTTAGGCTAATACTGATTATCCCTATAATAATAATAATAATAATAATAATAATAATAATAAGAATAAGAATAATAATAATAATAATAATCCTCTTCGGTGTAGGTTGAAAATTTCATATTATGTTTGCGTGCCTTGACATTAAAAACAAATGAATCGACCAGCGTGAGCTACAACATTCAAGAGATCGCGATGCTTTTATGTCGAAGGTATGACAAAAATAGCCAAAGCCTAGTGTAATTGATTTGTATTACTCAAAACTCATGCTTCGAAAACGCAATAAATACAAGTTTTCTGCCCGTTTTTCACTCATAACTCACGAACGAAAGCTAAAATTAAAATTCCGGCTTCGAGGTGCACATTCCGACCCTTTAGTCCGCCTATGTAACTTATAAAATTTCAGATCTCTGCGTTGAGTAGATTTCGCTGAGCATCGCGGACAGACAGACGGAGGACAGACACTTCCTTTTATTAATATAGATAACTGATAAACAGTACTCACGAATGCGGGAGTGAGGGATGGATTGATTTTTTTTCCTGAGAACGTCTCCGGAATCAGCTTAAATATGAGTAGCCTATGGTTTTCCCCATTCTTGACTTCCATTTGATTTGTACAGGCTGAAATTAAACAAATTAAGTTAGATAATCAAGCAATTCACATTCACAAAATAAAAAAAAAATATTGTTTTATTGAACTAGTAGATTAAAAAAGAAAGAAATAAAAACAAATTTTAATTTAAAAAATTAATTTTACCTATACAAAAATACTATATACATGAATAATTACAATTTTGATCTTTTAAAAATCAATCTACTATAGTCTTCTGCACGCACTATGCTTGACAAATTCCGTGTTGATATGCTGATTTTAGCTGGTCTCTCAACACTCTTATTACCTACATAATCCTTTCATTTTATCCATAGTCATATACAATGCTGCCAACAGCTTTAAACGCAAATAAATTATTCTAGGTTAGTGACAGTAGGTTCTAGGTTAGTTTAAAACCTTGGTTAGGTTATAAAACAGTAATTATAGTTTAGCTACTGATAACTCAACGTTAGAGGCAATGTGCGCATTGTTGTACGTTATTATTGATGAGATGCGCATAAAACTTGTTATGCATTAATGGGAATTTTGGATAAATAATTCACTTTAAAATATTTGAAGGAGTAAGAAATTCTTTTTTCGATTGCCATGTTTACTGCGAGGTTTGCACCGTTCTTACAGTAATTTGTTTTTAATTCACGAAATTATTTATCGTTCTTCAGTAACCACTCATAGCTTCGATCAATTTTAAAAGCTCCCTGAATAAGCTACGTCAAACTCAGAGATTTGTAAAAATCGTCATCTAAGCAATAATATGATACGATGGTGAAACAATGTTAGTTAAATTTATAATTGCCTCTACTTAGTTTAAAGTTATGGTTCTTAGTATAATATAATACATAATATACCGTAGGCCTGTAATATATTACGCATATTATGGAATTTAAACAAAAGTGTGTAGTCAGTTGCTTGAACCTATTGCAAAGCATTACTGTTACCAGGCAAGACTGAATTTCTAAAAACGAGTATTTTATAACTACTATTCAGAAAACTTTTACGAAAAAAATGTTTCAAATAAAGTTTTAGTTCTTAGTATAAGCAAGAACAACATTTTAAAAAAGATCATTCGAGTCTTTTTCGAGAAAATCGAGGAAAACGCATTTTTCTTCGCTTAAAGTGGCATTAAAAATAAGAGAAAGTCGTCGACAATCTTGTCACATCTCCAGAAGTTACCTAACCCAAATATAAAATTTTGTTTTTATACTAAACTTACTTTTCGTTCTCGAGTTCACAGACACACACACACATACGTTTGATAATAACATTTGCTGGGGTAGAGCACTATCTTCTTAGCATTACAATTTTCCTTCCTGGAGCTGGAAACATCGTTAAATATACTTACTTTTCTTCAAGGAATTGGTTAAGGGGTGAAATTTGTCGTTTTTAGAACTTGATCTTATTTTTACCCATTTCAATCCATTCATTTTTATCGCGCTTGAAAGACATCAGCTATATTAAGGTTCTGAGCAAAGAAGAAAGACCAACTACGAAGTAGGATGACCAACTGTCCATCTTGCGTTAAGGTAAGTAGTGGCAGGTAGATTCTACTTTAGTGGAAGTTATGTAATGTTAGGTTAGGTTGGTTATGTTAGGTTATGAACAGTGATATAGGTTTAGTAGGGAATACTGAATTCACACGTTTTGAAAATGTGCTGTATTAAGTCTCATGTTAGGTTTGTCGTGTTGATCAACCTGTTTACCCAGGTAATATAGCCGTCAGTTGCAAGTTTTTATCATGAATTACGTATTTTAAGGTACGGGAATTACAGGATGAATTCTTATATATTAACAAATTTCACACCTAATTATAATCCTTCCATCTAGGGACACACTTTTAACATTGTTTCGTTGAGCAAAAATTAAAATTGTAATGATGAAGAAGATAGGGCTGGTCCCCATTTGCTGATTCAGGAAACCTCAAAATGTGTATTTATGTTAAACCTCTACTTGGAATTTCGGGGTCGAACACAATATTCCTTTGCCTTTAGTAGGCCTACCTAAGGTACGGGAAGAGTAAGTAAATATTAGGCCTACTTTAGAACAAATCGAATCATATCAAATTTTGCTAGGAATCAAAGCAATTTCAATAATAAAATATGTAGCTCTAATGGAAATAAATTGATGAACTGAAGTTAAATATTAAATCACTTACGAAAAATAGTTAAGTATTCTGCATGGCTATTAACAGTTAATTTATGAACATTATTAATTTATGTAGTGATAAACCTAGCTTAGTAGCAATTAGGTTAGGATAGTAATATTAGTGTATCTAGTTATAAACATAGATTAGTTGCGTTTAGGTTAACAACAGTTGCATCATAGTGACTTATGACGTAAACACATTCAAAAATTAGAATCACAAGATAGCAATAAATATACGTAGATTTAAATGCATTCCACATAGATTTTTAAAAACTGACGTTACTGAATATGAAATTCAGAAATTCTGTTGTAAGGTTAAGTATTCGGCTCATTTCTTGGTCCTGTCAGGAATACAATCCCTCAGAAGTGAGGGACCAAGAGCTCAAGCCTCGTCAGTATTTTACACAAGAATTATTTCAGCTAACCCCAACACGTCAAATAGTTGATAGTGAATTTTATTTACTCACCCATTTACGTTAACTGTCAACACGTCTGGCAATGAAGACAGACCCAAGTATTTCTTCTCCCCTAACCACATTTTCAATAGAAATTTCTAGTAAGTTAGCAGAATCGTGGAGTCGTCTCATTCATTCAATGCGCAACTACCTGTGCCGGAACCTGTTCTACAGATGTACTGTTAGGGTCAAATTAAGCAACTATTGGCATTTTACTTATACAAACAAAACCATTTTATATTGAACAAGCATCAATTACCTTCATGTAATAATAAGAAACACCATTCCATCAAACAATATGATTTGAAAACTAGTTCCAAGATTTAACGAGAAATTAATAAGCGGATGCCAACTTGACTACTTTCGATCAATCGATCCAGGACGTGGACGTGATTGTACAATGATCTATTTGGTACCACACGTGGCAGTGCTATACAGATACCTACAGAAAATATAACCTGAGACCAGTGTTAGTTAAGAGAAATAAACTTAAATAATGGTGTGTTCTTTTGAATTAGGCATTTCAATAATCATTTATATTATTTATATTGTCATTTTACGCTTTTCAAAGCAAATACTGGGTCAATATGTACGATTGCAGTATCAATTGAAAGATATTTTGCACTCCCGTTTGACTAATTTGCATTCTGTTGAATTTAATTAAAAACATATAATCTAAATGTTTTATTTTAAAAGAACCCGAGGTCTCTGCATGCGTCCTGTTTCTGACCTAAATAGTGACCGTATTCTAGTCTATAACTTCTAATTCAGCCATTGTAGGCGCTCGTTTATGAAGGTTTTTATATTATTTTGAATTATGTAATTGTAAACTTCTTCAAATTACTCGAAAACGAAAAATCATATAAAACGAAATTTTACATTTGGTTTAGCAACCTCGAGGGATATGGCAGGAAATATGGTGACGATTTTCGTTTATTCTTTCTGCTAGTTAATAAGAAGTTCGTTTTTTTTCTCGAAAATAATGATTTTGTTGATTTTTACGTTAATTGCTAGTGTTTTACTTTCCCTTACTCTTCTCCCTCCTTAATTTACCGATATAAAAAATTCTTGCAGCTTCAAAAAAGTGTGTAACTTCAGAATACGAACTTTCGTTAAATTACGTGCAGCAGTTTTGTGTGACAAACACAAACTGTGGCAGACATATGAACTAGACAGAAATTAAATCTGAAATCACATAATCCTAACTGGCAGATATTCATTTCCTCGTGGAGGTCATTCCATATTTCTTCTAGATGAACTTAAAGATGATATCAGATGAGAAATTAACTCTGTTTCGGAAAATTAAATAACGCGCTTGAAAGAAAATTTCCTAGAAAGGTACCAGTGAAGAGTGGATACAAGTGGTGAACATTTTTAACATCTCTTGTGATGAGATACGTGCTTATTAAGTGCCAGAATGGTACATTATAAGATTGTATGGGGAACGGGGAAATATCTGTCCGTCTGTACGCGCGATAACTCAATTAAGCTTTATCGGATTTTCATGAAACTTTGTATACACATTTACAGCTTCCATGGAAAGGAGCCTATGGAATTTGGACCAAATCGGTTGACCGGTACCGAAATAATGGTCACACCTATTATAATATAATATTCGTTCTCCGAAAATCCGAAGCATTTTGTTTGGCTCCCAGACAGCCAATCAGCAGCCAAGCTCACGCAACTAATGTAAAAAAGGTACGTTCAGATATATCAGTTTTTGTAAGTAGAAATAGGCTAAATTACTTATTAAAGAGCATCCTTTCATTTCCAATTTAATATAAATATTTTGTAGTGGATATAAGACGCTACAGTATTATTGCATGGCCCACAATATATTAAACACAACGTAACAAATTGCCAATCGCTTATTGATATTGTTAGCCCGCCTTGATTGATTCATTTCTTCATAACGATGTCAGTAAATAAAAGATTTAAAACACAACTAGCCGTTGAATATTGATATAATATTGTGCATTCTATCGATTTGTGTGACTACCGACATCTACATTATATTTTAATGTATTTTTCTTACTCGCTCCTGTGCAGCAATATACCTAATTTAATTCCTGCCAGACTGATTTCAGATTGACTTTTTATTCATTTATGACGTATGCGGCTGCTTTAAACTTGAAACAAACATGTCAGCGAAACGTAGGCCTATTACATCATTAATATTATTGAATTTTGAAAAATGCTGACATATTTTAAGAACTTTTATCAGTGTATACGAATACGAATTAAGGTTAAGAATCAAACTTGAAACCTTTGTTCTTCCTTAAGCCTTGCTTAATGAATCGATCTGGAGTTTAACTCGGATATCTATTACAAAAATAACTTCTTTTCTGCATGGGCCTATCATAATTGCATTATCACTGATTAAAAAAAACATTCTGGCAATTCGTTATATCAGTTTACCTGATTTTACTTTTATTATAATTGTGAGAACCTGTATCATAATTTCACGGTTTGCGTACATATTTCATCCGATCGCTCGCGACTAAGAGCAGTGGCTGCCGCCGCCAGATCCCCACGCGACCAGCCAATTCGTGCGTGAGACAAACTGTATTTTTCGTTCTCTACCTACGCTTTTCATACACATACACAGGCGTGTTTCTGAAAATTGCACTTTTGAATTCAGAGGACCTCAAAATGTGTATTAAAACTAAACATCGAATTTTTAAGATCGAAAACAATACTTCTGCTATCTATAAAACGTGGTAAGAGTAGAGAAAATAAAAATTGATGTTATTATGCAACAGCTATCAATTTTATTGGTATGTTTCTATTAGGCCTATGTAGTAAAATAAATAAATATGAATATAACGCATTTATTTAACACCGTAGCACTAAACGATGCCACCTTTAACGAAGTCCATCAATATTTCTTTTCCCGACTGTTATTTCAGCCCCTGCTACTTTCACCGCTTGTAATTACAGCAACTAAAACAGAGTCATGTTTCACGTACAAAGAACCACTTCACCACATAGATAGATGTGAATTTAGCTACTTTTTAAAGTAAAACAGGGTACCTTACCCAAATGATAACGGAAGTCAACTAGCTGAACCCATCCAGACAGTACTATGGCAAAACCGTGCAAAATTTAATAAGAGTTTCGAAACAAAAAGAGCAAAAATTAGAACCTACTGGTATATTTAATTGCAGCCAAAGTTCAGTAAGTACATTAACTCGTATATTATAATGCGTGTGAACTATTACAGAAACAGGATTTCAAAAGAATGCAACAAATAAAATAATTAATAACGATACTATAATTCGTAAATTTTAAGTTTTAATTCTTACTTTAGAAGATGAGCTTAATCATTTACATAAAACAAGGTTTTGACATTTTATTTATTTATTTACAAAAATTTAACAATCTATGCTAAATCTGTTATATATAAATTAAATGTACTTGTGAGCTCTCGATTATTCCATTTATTCAGATTATTTAATTGACAATATATTACATATTATGAATATTTTAATTTGGTTTTTCCTGTTAGGTTATCCATGTTATTTTTTGTGCGTTGGCAATATAAAAACCTATAGGAAGATCAAATATTTTCAGCACAGTGTAAATGCTATGATAGTGGAACGAAATTATAGTTTAAAAAACACTATCATAAATTAATAAACAATAAATACAAATAGGTATATATAAGGAAGTAAAATATATTTAAATGAAACAAATGTATGTACCGGTATATTAAAAATGTTAATGATAATGATAATAGGTTTACTTATTGCATCTGTATACATAATAACAAAGCTCAGAGTTCTCCCTGATATTACATCACCAATTTATAAAATTACAAATTAATTCCCATTTAAGAGAAAAGAACTAACGCACTATATGTAGGTTTTGCTGCTTCCTGATATTGCATTCTTTCCTAATTCTGAATCTTCCAAAAGGAGAGTTTATATTTAGATTCTGATACATTTCTCAGATGTTTATTGGCTACATCTTCGGTCCCGTGTTGTTTCTGATAATAATAAATTATTTATCTAGTAATATCTCAACCAAATGTGCAGTATTTGGCGATGACACAATTATTTTCACGTGATGACAATACAGATGACTTGCATGTAAAAATGATGCAGTCGATAGATCTGGCATCACAGTGGCATTTATATTAGTAAGACTAAAACACAAGAACTAGTCTTTCCTTAATCTGCGTCTAGGCATTATACTGGATCCTACACTGAGTTGGAAACCTCATATTAATCATAGCCTATTTGTAAAAGACTATCCAGAGTTTTATATTTGTTGGGGAGACTAAAGAACCTTGTACCAAAGAATTATATCAAAATGCTAATATGTTTTCTTTAATAGTACATTGTACATAGTACATTGTATGGCTTTCGCATTTGATAAAATAGAAAATGAATATCTAAGGTCTTAATTTTACAGAAAAAAGTAATACGAATCATGGCTGGAGCTACATACGTTGCCCATTGTAAACTACTATCCATCAGTGAAGGAATTTTAACTGTAGTTAACCTATACATTTTTCACTGTGCACTCAACATTAAGAGGAATTTCAATCAATACAATCCAAAGTCTAACATACATCGATATCCAACAAGATCAATGAAGTTATATCAACTATATATACCCCTTTACTAGGTTCAAAACTGGCCGTAAAAATCTTTTACAAATTCCCATGCTGACCTACACAGATTTGAAACAGTTGTTAGACAGTGGCTTACTAAACTTTTTATTGTATAATTGATTTCTTTAAATGTAGAGTTATATTTCCCTTTAATGAATTAACGATGTATATAGCTATTATTTTATGCTTACGACTAAATAAAGAATTGAATTGATCGTTCATGTGTGCAGTAATATATGATGTATACTTTTTATTTAAAAAAAAATACTCTGTCCATTCAAAATGTGGGAACTATTAAGGCAGATCCACAATCCTTTATTACAATAGAGTAAAGTTAAACATTTGTGTATAATATAAGTAGGTACAGTAGCATTATAACGAGACCTAGAAGGTTTATTACACCGGTCCATCAGCCTTCAGTTACTAGCTTCCTGGGGATAAACTACAAGCGGATATTTTCCTTGCGTGCCATTTCGACATATTCCCAGGAAGTTTCTTGATCTAGCGTGTTCTAGCTAATAGAATTAATTTCGTGAAAATTGAAAATTCTTTGAAACGTTAAAATTACTCAAATAATTACTTGTTTAATACACGATTATAGAACTCTTTACAGTCCCGATATGATTTTATCTTAATGCTGCTAATGATGTGCTTAGTAAATTCTTATTAGGCGTTCACCTATGCATTGGGAAAAAACCCCTTATACAACCCACGTTCATAGCCTATTAGTAGGCCCAAAGTAACTAAAAGACGGTAGGCCTCGGCCATCACACTCAGTTGGCTAAAATCAGTAAGCCAAACATTCACATGTCTTCTATATTATATTATAGAATATATTATCAGATGACAAAACAAAGTTTTGGGGTTATAACACAAGAAATGCAAATAAAAACTATATTGAATAATATAACAATCGATATCGCCAAAATAAAACATTTCTAAACCAGAATAATCCCTTTTAGTGTGATAGAAAAATCCAGCTATAACAAACAGATTTTATAGAAATGTCTGAAAACCTCTCTTCAAAGTTATGTTGTGTTTGTATTAACCCTTTCAGAGTTGAATTTTCTTATAAGACTCCTTCAAATACAATTATCAGTGAAATATAAGTTTTAAATCAATACGAAAAATGTCAGCAAAGTATCTTATTTCCATCAACGACAACCAAAACATCTGAATGAAATTTCTCACATTTAAATATAAATCATTACTCTATTAATCTAATAATTTTGCTTTGATGCAATTTTTTGTGGGGACAAATTCAGTGAAAATGTTAACTTAGAAACACCTATAGTTTACAATATAGTATTTGTCGTATATTTATGTAATATTTTATTTTTTTTATTTATTTATTTAACTTGGCGGAGTTAAGGCCATAAGGCCTTCTCTACCACTCAGCCAGGGCAAAAACACATAATACATAATGATGATGATAATAATAATAATAATAATAATAATAATAATAATAATAATAATAATAATAATAATGATTAATAATAAATTAAAAAATAACTGATATACATGAATACAAGAAACGTACATTAAATACAGAGGAAAAATTCGAACATAAGTAATTGAATAATATGAATATATAATACAAATGACTAAAAATAAAGAAATAAAAAAAGATGAAAGTCTAAACAAATACATTCTTAGTTATTACAAAATATAATTAAAATTAAAATATATATTACTTATTAGCATGTATACTAAATTTATTAAATGGCGCTTGAACTATGAAGTCGTTTGGCAGCTCCTGAGATGGCTAGGCAGTGAATTCCAGTGACGAATAGCTGTTGTTGTAAACGAATTCGAATATGTGTATATAATACATAATCATTATTATTAAGGTAAAGGAGGGTTAATTGGATTTGTATACGAGTAGGATTAAACTTAATTTGTAGTTTATGTGAATTAAACATATACAATTAATTGGAATTTACAATAAATAAGCTTTCCTATAATTTATATACGAGTACATAAACTTAAAACGGATTACAAATGTTACTGAATATTAGAAATAATAATTCCGATCTACTCTCTCTGGGGAACTGATCTGAGTCATATATCTGGCAGGTATAGAGAGTTTGAACCAAATACCCTGTATTAAATGTAAAGTCGCAATGTAAGGGGACCCACTTTTAAAACCATCCGTATTTTCATAAAACACCTAATATCACACTATTTTCTTGTAGATAGTTCTCTGGAGAGATGTGTCTACGAATTATTAGGTACAAACCCAACCGCCCTAAATGATACTTCTTCTTCTTCTTCAATATAGTGGCCTCGGCCTAGATGCGGCCATGTAGCCACCCTAAATGATACACTTTCTTTTATAACACGATCTAGCGAAAAGTAACGGTCAATTTCGCCATATTTTTGTCTGCGTATGATGAAACTCGTGATTGGATCTTAGATGGGTGACGTCACGTAGAATTCTGGAAAACAGGTTCAAAACATAACCAACCTCGCGGGAGATACAATATGGCACATTTACGAAACCGGAGAATTCAGAATGCCCTTCTAAATTAATATAATTAATAGGTTAATAATGCTAATATAGTTATAATTATAATTATAATTAATAGGCTATTAATTCCAACAACCTAACAGAACCTATCACTAGTAATATCACCGTTAATAACCTAACCACCACTAAACTAGAATTTCGGGAGAGTTCAGAATGCCCTACTAAATTAATATCACTGTTCATTACCTAACACTCGTCACTAACATCATTAAACTGATATCTGATAAGCAATCTACAAGAATTGTCATGTTGGTCAACCTGCTTCGCTGAAAAACTTAAAACATCACCCGTCTGTGAAAACCTGCGCACATCGCGAGAAGGGTCCTCATTGTGGCACATGTTAAGACTTTATAACCCTCAAGAAAAGTGGTAGTGTTTTTAATAATATAATAATTAGGTCAAGGCATTTAATGATCAAAATTAGCGGAAAACCAATACAAGGAAAGCATTTAAGACAAATATTTAAAAAAAGACTCAAATAAATAAAAATACCAATCAAGTATCCATTATTTCTTGTAATTAATTTTTTTAGAAGTAACGAGTTTTATTTTAGAGAGCATTTTGATGGGTGACTGTGTTTTATATAAAAAATTACCTTATAATATAAAACATTCTTAAACTGAAACTAACGAACTAAGTGACTGAATTCATGTACTAAGACACTTTTTATGAAAAAAATCTACTCATTTCACAACTGGCATACCCTTCAAAATGCCCCTAGGAAATATGTGCCATTTAAAATGAAACGAAAAAAGATTTAATTCTCTATTGCTAGAACATAAACTGCAGTGGCTATTTACAATAAACAAAGGATGAAAACTAGGGGGGTCTTTCTCAAATGGGAAGATTGCCTGCCGTCTGAAAGTAATATTTTTTGTACCTCCACTAGAGGTTTTCTCGGAAATGTATTAGAGTTCAAAGTGCACATTCCTTAAATATAGGGGTGGCAGTAATGCTGTAAGTCATCTATGTTTCCTGAGGATGGTATTTACTTAAAAAGTTATTATAATAATAATAATCTTTATTGTTCATTGAGGTTCTACATAGTAGAGTTCCTATTGAACATTGTCATAAATTTCCAAACAAAATGCTTCGCTTCAGGTAAGTTACAAATAGTTGTTTGGAGAGATTAAGTTCAAGTCGATCCCTTGTTCTAACAAGAAGAAATGTATGTCTAGTTTATCTATTAAAAACTATTACCAGGGTTAAAAATATTTAAAAAAATATTATTATTGAAGTATGAAGTTATTTGGATTAAATTCATTCAAGGAATAATATGCATTAGCTACTAGTATATGTCGTATAGTTCTACAGAATTTGATTTCGGACAAATTCTTCACCTCATGGGGAAGCTTATTGAATATTTTGATTCCCATAGCAATGGGACTCATTGCTGTTATTTGAAGATTGTGTCTAGTTATTGCTATATTATTTGCTGTTCTTGTCACATGGTCATGAATATCTTTATTTTTGTTGATATTTGGTTCATTTGTTTTTATCAGTTTAAGTAACTCATATAAGTACATACCAGTCATTGTGAGGATATTATTGTTTTTAAAGATATTTCTGCATGAATGCCTTCTACTTAATTTAAATATAATTCGAAGGGCTTTTTTTTGTAATTAGAATATGTTTCCGCTTTCGCTTGAATTCCCCCCAAAAAATTATTCCATAATTTAGATGTGAGTAGAAAATTCCGTAGTATATATTAATTAATGATTTAATTGATACTAAGTCTCTAATATTTCTTAACAGGTAGATGGTAGAGCTTAGTTTTTTACTTAAATGTATGCAATGATCTTTCCAGTTTAGATGAGTGTCAATATGGATACCGAGGAATTTGACTGAGCGTTCTAGCGTAATTTCTTTCGTACCTAGATTTAAAGTGTTTAGATTTGGGTTTTACTATAGCGGGTGTTGAAATATATATTCTTTGTTTTACTCAACCATTAAAGACAAAAATAATAATTAATAATTCAAAACAATTGTGTAATTTAAAAAAAAAAAACTGTAAAATCCCGAAAGTGACCTAAAAATGCCAGAAAAATTATCTATCTAACGAAAACGAAAAATGCAAAATTTTGCAAAAACAAATTGCCCTTATTTAATCAATTAATTCATTATACACGTTTGTATACATTCGAGCTATCTTTCAACCTTCATAGGCCAATATAAAAGAATGCAAAAATACTATGAGCAGAGTGTTTAGTCATAAATAATCCCATGAGAGTTACGAGTTTATCGATAGATTCGAGTCTGCACAGCAGGAGCGAATTTACTTGATGAAACTCGTAAACTAGAGTTGAATTTATTAAGAGTATTCCATTAATAGAAATGTAATGGATTATACAGATTTTCCTTTCGTACTTTGCTATATAAAAACAAAACTAACAGCTGCGAGATCAGGCATAGGCCTACTACGAATCAACTATATACATGAATCGATTCAAGTTACCATGTTTGATCAATGCTACCAATGGGAGCATATAAGACATAGTGAATTCAGGTAAGCTAACAGCAGAATAGAATAAAAGCACACGAAATGGCTTGCACCGAACGGAAACTGTTTTAATCAATGCACATTTATATTATTGCAATTTCCAAACAAGCTACGTTGCATAAAATAATGTGTTTTCATTCACCTCATGGCAGCATGTGACTATCAATTACCGCACGTTGATTCCCTAGTGTCCAGTAACGAGCTAAAATTGCATCCTTGCGACCCGAGGAAGGATATTATAAGATAAACGATCGTGATTGGTCTATACTCGAGGAATTACTAAACGTTATTGGTCAATGTTGTGAATATACCAGGATGTTTAGAGTAAAATAATGGATTGAAATGACTGAAATTATTCAAATGCCGTATTAATGTGTGATAAAAATGGTAATTGTCCACCTTATGTATTACGGGGAATAATACATCCTCTTAAATGTAGGAGTATATTAAATAGAGTATGTAGCCTCTACTGTTCATAGGCTTACCCTTATGTCAGGGACAAAACAGATCCCTATTTCATGTGAATGGAAGATATGAAAATCCAAATAAATGTCAAAGCGACTTACCATCTGGAGAGTTCCGGGCTTTGTATAGGCCTACAAACAGATGACAAGGCTAGACATTGTAGCTTACACCACCAAGCATGTCCTAGATGAACTTTGTAGCCACGTAGACCTTTTCTCACACCACACTGATTTGAGAGATTAATTAATAGCAATTTCGTAGACAGCAGTCACTTTTATACTTCTTTGCAATTATGTAACAGTAGCAATTATGTATCCTCGGGGATGGTTTGGATGATTACGCACTATGATAATTCAGAAAAAAAATTAAAAATTGATCTTTAGCTTGTGTTCTTCATAAACCATAGAAACCATACAATACTTTAGTTGGCAAAAGATAGATTTATGCTGCACTCCAGCCAAGCTCCGCCGTTTTGTTAGGTTAGGAACGTTTATGTTAGTTTAGGAGCAATATTCTGAATAGCATGAGGTTTATTATGTCTCACATTGAATTTCGTCTGTGACGAAACCCTAAACCCCACCTTCCCAGGCGGGCCTCATTAGAGAGGAGCCTAGGGTGCAGCATAAAACTATTTTTTCCCCTTTAGTTTATCAGGGAATTTTAGGAAACAATGAGAAAATGAGAATGAATACATCATTTTTCTAATCTATATGTAGCAGTCACTGAACAGAAAATGGCTGCTGGAAGGCGAGAATTACGAGTGGTAGTGAGTATGGGTTCCGTATTCCGTGGTCCAGAAACAAGGCTGGGATTGTAAACTTGTTGGCGATCAACAATAATATCACGATTCCTAACCTAACTGCCACTTACCTAGATTCGGAAGTTGGTATGTAGCTAATGCGGGGGGGGGGGGTGGGCGAAATGAAGAAAACTAAACCCGTATTTTTTGTTTGAAGAAATAGAACTGGGACTAGCAGGTGCAGCTCATGGTTGAAAACGTAGTGAAGAAACCTATAACTGGTTGGTACACATCCCATAAAAGCTTACGCGTCCTAAAATACGCGAGCATGTCGATTATTAAATCAATTTCATATCCTCAATGGGAAACAAACAAAAACTTTATCTACAAAAATAAAAACAATTAAACAAACGGTTTATAGCTTACTTTTTGTATAAAATCCTTTTCCAGTTCCAAAACATATATTTATAATATTCGTTACTAAGAAAGAACAGAACAGACCACAAAAAACGCCATTTTGTACGATGTCTGCAACGCTATTTATATCCTGTGTGTGTTGCGAGTGACGACATCAGTATAGCCCAGATAGCGTTGTTAGCAAGTGACGATTATCTGTCATTATTCTCAATTTTTTCTTGAAAATAGTATGTTTATTTCACGTCCCATTTCATAATAATGAATAGCTATATCGGACAAATCTCGAAATATAGTGTCTGATTTGTTTCTTATTTTCATCTGGTTCACTTTGATTTACAATTTCAAAACTAACTTCACAACACTGGAATTCCAAAACTGCCTCATACAGGCGATAATTTTTCTCTAATAAATCTGTGTTCGTTCTACCTTTTTAATGACTGGTATTTTTATTTTATTATTTTTACATTTCCGTCAAATTGAGAGAACATTCGTCTTTAAAAACTATGCCTAATTAAGTTTTAGGAAGAGTGGACTTTATAGACAAGACTGTTCATAATCTTCAGTAAGATAAACAGAGCATACAGTACGCCTGAAAACTTGATTGAAATATAGTCTTCACGATTTTTTAAACCATCGTTCACTTGATCTATCCCTACTCGGGAATTTGTTAAAACTTACATGGAAAAATATGTAAAGAAAAAGGATGTTTGAGGAATTATTAGGCATTAGAGAAGAGCATCTATAAATGGGTATGAACCCATTAGCTTTACTTAGCTTACATTACACTTTGACCACGTTCAGAATGATTACTGCACCCAAAATCACAACAGAGTCGTAATTATTACAACATGAATACAACACACAGCAATAAGGTAACCACACTGCCAGAGCTACGCGCTACAACTGAATGCTAGGCTAGTCTGCTGGACTGGGTACAGATGACGTCATCGCAGAACGTTCGGGAACTTCCACAGAGGATTGCGTAAGAACTAATCGTGCTACATAATTATTATTTTCTGTGCACTCAATTTGGGAACGTAATCTTTTCAATTAATATACTTGAAATTTAATAGGAAATGGCCTTTAAGGGTGGCGTGCACCATCCAGGAGTAAATCTTACTAAAGTAGTAAATTTAAGACGGAGACCTGGAGTATACAAGAACCAGTACATCTGTCTCACTCTTTAAGTCATACGAGTAATGTGCTAGAGTGAGACAGACAAACCGGTTTTTGTTGCGTCATGTTCCCGTCTTTGATTTACTACTTTAGTGCTTCTCTTTTAGTAACTTACTCTTTTAGTTGGTGTTGGAGAGCTCAATTGATAGTTACTTCTTTAGTTGTAACTAAAGTAGTAAACGATTTTTACTAAAGAAGTAGTCGAATTCTGCGCAGAACAGAGCAGAAACATTAGTGCAGCGCAGCAGAACACGTGCATTTCAATTGCCGGTATTATTCAAGTGCCAGATAATGAAAAGGAAAGGTTCGCTGAAACAATGAATATGAATTTGGGTTGTTCCAAATATTACCAATGACAATCTTCATGTTTTAAAATAGGTCTAATAGTAATGTTTTATTCATTACTAATTTTAATTCCTTCAATTGAATATTTTCAGTTTAGTAGCCTACGTTAGGGTACTGTGATTACAATTTATGTGCAAACTATTTCTGTATTATAATGCAAACAATTGGAATTTCCAGTTGATTTTCATAATTGATTCACTGTCAATATTATAATTATTTCTCTCATAATAATAATAAATTTCTAAAATATATTAAAATATTCTTCCCCAAAAACGATAAATCAATTATTCTACAGTTGTTTATCATAAATCTCACTATAATGAATTATTAATACTTATTGACTGTTTAACAATATTAATAAGAAGTATTACACAAAATCATGAAAAAGGGGGGATAAAAAGGATAACAAAACTAATAAGGGGCATTATGTTTCTGTCCTTTTGCAAATGCACAGAACATTTACTTAAAAAATATTAGCTTATAAAAATAATAATATTACAACTGAGAAATGTAATATTTAAACAAAAAATGGCGGTACAATATTTCGGAAGCTATGAACTCCAATAATAATTATGTAGATGGTTGTGTGTTTAAAAATAATTTCAGTGACTACTTCTCTAGATCCTGTGCAGCTTCAACCTCCGGGCCCCTCCTTAAAATTTTCTTTCGGCACTCATGTTGGGATTTTTTTTCCTATATAGTTTATAATGATTCTCACTTTCCTGTCCACAGGGTTAATTAAAATAGTTATCAGCATAATATAGACCTGCAGCATCTGTTATAGTTCATTCCCAAACATGAAAGTCTCGTCTCACTCCACCATTCGAGACTTGAGGAGTCTTTAAGGAATGGTTTTACAATGTGTCCCCTTCTCAATGTACGCTAATCCCAGAGTCAGTCAAATTTTCTTCCGATGTGCCCTGTTTGGACATTTTTACACCTGGGTTAGAAAAAAAGGACATATTATTCGTTAACACTGCGGGTGCAACTATTGAACTTTTAGCTCTTATAATTATTATTATAATCTGGCATTCGCAATGTTGTGCTTTAAGTTAAGCTATAGAAGTGTAATGTAATAAAATTAATTTACAATAATTACATTAAATCGTTTAACAATGAGAATCACCTATTGTTCAGTAATTCTATGGTTAAGTAGCAGGGGGAAGTGTTTTCTGGGTAGCTCCAAGAACGGAGGCTTTCATTTATTGGAATGTACTATACCTCGCCGATATCTGTATCCATATGATTAGCTTGAAATACATCGTCGTTTTCTGACCCAAAGTTAGGGAGAACTGCAACATCTAAAGGCCGATCCAGCTAGGAAAATATTTAAGAGTACATGAGCTCCTTGTACCGCGCAATGCAAACGTCCCTTCCACTCACTCTTCCCCTCACCTTTGGTGGACGTCTTCCTAGCTGGATCGCTCTCCGCAATGATATTTCCACATTTGACTGGCTGAAATCACATGGATGTAGTGAGAATCTGACATCGTTTCTTCCAAACGCCAAAATTTCATGTAAGGATTTATGAGCTTAATTATTTACGTTATTAAATGCCCTACTAGGTATGGTTCGCTTAATATTTATTAAATCACCTGCCACAACTCTCATTTTTGGTATACAACCTTCTTCATCTCAATAACTTATCCTCAGTTTAACTATGTAATCCATTTAATGTGATATGTAACTCATAACTCACGCAAATGCCACAGAACACACTTACTCCACAACTTTACTCCACCCCCTGAGTAGGAGTAAATATTGGCCTTATTTACTCCACAACTTACTACGTTAGTAACGTACTCCGTGTTGGTGCTCTCCACCACTTGTGGAGTAAGTTCATTTACTCTGGGAGTAAATAAAATTTTTACTTCTTTAGTACATTCCTCTATGTTGAAAGCCGCCGAGTTTAGTTTACTCCTGGTTGGTGCACGCCGTCCTTACTAAAAGAGTACGGTTACTAAAAGAGTAGCTTACTAAAGTAGTTAGAACTAAAGAAGTAAGGCTTACTAAAAGAGTAAATGGCATGAGTTTGGTGCACGCCACCCTAAGTCTCGCAAACTTGTCAATAATGTTCTCAAAGCAAGGGTAGCTTTCAAGAAATCGTGATTGGTGGAAATATGTGCTAGTGATGACAGCCTAGCATGTGGAATTGTATAACTAATAAAGGTTGCCCTTAAAGGATTAAGGCGAATAAGAAATATATTATGAATATCACACTCACACGAATAACTTTATAATAAATGTACACACACAGATCACTTATTTCCAATCCAGGTCTGCTTACTGCATACTCATTGCGCAAACAAACGACTAAACCAATCGTGTATAATTTTACTAGTGACAAACTACAATGCAACAGTCCTGTAGAGCTAAAATAATCCCTTTCGATAGAACTAAAAACTGACTAACCGAAATGGAAAGGACGTCTTCATTCCATGTATTTTTCAATGATGACGCAACCGTACACATCACATTAGCATAGGTGTAATGCCATAAATGACTTGAAAATCGTAGTTCCATATCACGAGTTGCATTCATAATTACTATTAACGAATAATATGTAATACAGTACATAATTAATAAAATATATTGAAAATGAATTACCCTACGTATAACACATTCCGCCATTTTTCATTTAAACATGAATTACTGGCCTGATATCTTTCATTGGGTTATTAACTATTATTAAAGATTACAAATCCTCCAAAGTTTGTAGGTAAGTATATATGTATAGCATATATTATGTGTAATATTTTGTTTTAAAATATCATTCCAATACTTGTACTCTTCACCGGATATAGTAAGGGTAATTAAATCACGGAGGATGAAATGGGCTGGACATGTTGCGCGCATTGGGGGAGGAAAGACATATCACAAAAGTATTGACTGGGAGACCCGAAGGGAAAAGACCACTTGGAAGACCTAGACGTAGGTGGGAGGACAATATTAGGATAGCTTTAAGGGAAGTAGGATTTGCGAGGGATGATTGGATAGAGTTAGCACATAATAGGGTTGAATGGCGGGCTCAGGTAAGCACCGCAATGAACCTTCTGGTTCCATAAAATAGATAATATTCCTTTAGCTTGCTGAGGAATTGTCTATTGCCATTGAGTAAGTAAGTAAGTAAGTAATATTATTCCAATTCGAATAGCGTTTCCTTATAAGCAAATGGAGTAAACTCTGTCTAAAGGTAAATGCTATGCTATGACGTCACATTCGAATTATTTGTCTGATTCTTGTATTGAAAAGCAAATAATTATGCGTAGACCATGTAAATTATCAGTTCTGAGTACCACATGAGTGAGTTAATAACGTTATCCAATGTAGCCTAAACCCAGAGACTATATTACTTTCCACTCTCACTTTTTCATTTGACGAAAGATAAGCTTTCCCAAATCAGTACAACTGTGTGCAAACATTTTTTTCAAATACTCTGATATCGGATGGGGAGAATGGTAGCTATGTCATCAACAGGAACTACCGTCTACTTGAGACCGAGCCTGCAACGTATCTTCTTGTCCCCCTACGCCCCGCCAGTATGATGAGCAATCCCTTCCTCCCGTAGAATTTATGTTTAATGGTGCTTCTACCGCTCAGCAATAAATTGTCCCCGAGAACAGGGAGGGAATGTATGCTATCACAGGGACAGGGTGCGCCACAATAACCCCACACTTCCTATTAATTACTTTAATATTATTATTTGTTCTTTTACATCCCTAAATCTGCACTGAGGTCAATTTTTATTTCATAAACCGAACTAAATTAACACGTGTCACATATAAGCTTATCTCACTAAAAAATGTGTAACACTCAATAACTCTCTGCACCCTAAGTATGGACAACGCGATATTCTATGCCGCATCATAATAACTTACAGAACACTAGGTCATATTGCAGAAAGTATGCATTCAATTGAATTGCTAATTTTAGAATGGGCAGAGGTCACAACTTTCAAATTTTACAACAGACACAAAAAAATGTTTAATTTAAAGACAATTCGTTTGGTTCCAGATCTTTCTTTGACAACTTCGGAAGGATATTAAAATATATTTTACACACGAGTTTCAGGATTTTTACATGAAAAATGTGGTTTCTATGGATATTTGTTTGTCGTGAACATGGGCCCTTTCTAAACTATATACAGGAAAAACTAGAGATAAAAGAGTGGACATGTAACAACATTTATGCAAAATTCATTTAATGAAAACTTTACTCAATGATAAATGTACAAAACATTGATGAATCTGAAAACGTGCCTTTTAATTTCTCTTAGGCATTACAAAGTTAACTACATTATCTTGAGATATAGTTGGCCACTTCACAACGATCCTGGTATAGTAAAGTTTTTCATTACATTACCAGGCGGCTTCAAAGGAATTAACCATTAGGCGTTTCTTTATGTTATTTTATCTGACCCTGTCTGTCTTGGTTTCCGCTTTTGAAAACAAAAGCAACGTTGCAATATTATCTCATTGTTATCACTGACCTCAGTTCTTCCCTCGCTTTAATCAATTCACACATGTTATTGCTTACTGTAACTAGATCTTGCAACCCCGAGTTTCACTCCACGCGGAGTAGACGAGTAGCTGCCACAGCCGTCACGGGACATTCTTAGATTTTGATTGACTGAGGTTACTGGCTGATTGGAGCTGTCGGCAGACTTTTCCTCCTAACAAAAGGAAGCCGTCTGGGTTGAAATGAAAAACTGGAATTTATAAAGAGTTTGCCTCTTTGCTTAAATATTTTGGAACTTTTTTTATGTCTGTAATTTTGTTTTCATCAATAGGGTTTTTGTTTCCAAAAGCTCTTTCATTGGGAAAAGTGATATCGTCGTTTCTTAATCCTGAAATAAGCGTGTTTTTCTAACCGCCATAGGTATGAATGTAATCGGGTTAGCATTTTGATTATTTTTTCAAACTAAATCCGGCTCCCCAATATATATATTTAACAAAACATCAATTGCGAAAAGAAGTGATCCAATTGAATAAGCGATTCAATTGTTTCAGCTTCACGCAAATGCCCATTGCTCGGAAGGCAATCCATATATAATTAGCAAACGATGGCAAGCTTACAACCACCCTTAAGATAATTTGTACAATTTTAAAAACAGTGCATTATGCAACGAGCATATAATGGCATTTATTGATACACTAATATGTTTATGAAATGAGCGAAGCTAGTTTTATAATTTTCATACGAGTGTCTTAATGTCATTATAGGCAAGTTGCACTTGATTATTTTTGTACATCCATAATTATCTTCTTAACACGGACTACTTCCCCTAAATGTAGGCTATACCTTACAAATATGACTCTGAATTAATGAATAATAAAAATGTTGGGGAGAGAGGGCTTATTTTTATTTATTTATTTATTCATTCATTGAACGTTCAAATTGATTTCAACCGTATATAAGGTTTATTAAAACTCATAACTATTACAATTTGAGTGCAGGTTGCAACTTAGATCAATAAACATTAATGATCAATGCTACTCAGAGTTTTGAATTTATATAATTTACACAAGATCTGAAATGTTTGTAACCTACATTATTAAAGTGTATGTTATGGAGGAAAATGATATATTTAATGTTCTGTTGTTCCAAATAGAATATGAGTTTATATATATATTTTTTTTTTTGTGAGTATATGGGACACTTAAACACTATTTCTACTTTTACAGTCTGCATTTTTCGTTATACGGAATACTGTTGAAATGTTCGACGTCCAGTATAAAACTGTGTCATAATTTGGACCAATTGTTTACATTTTATTCTGTCGTATAATGACGGAAAATTATACCCTTTCCGTAAGAAATATCATAAGTATAATTCTGCATTTTTAAACAGAGAGTAAAAAAAAAAGTACAAGTATATTGTAATATCATAAAACGTTAACAGTATTCATTTAATACAAGTTTAATATAATTAGAATAGGGATAAATTTTGTAATAATTGTTGCAAGATTCAGATAAAGCAGAAGATATTGAATACTGCTGCCATTCAAACTGGTGCCTGCTTTGTATTTCTTTGAAACATTCTTTCTAAGAAGATAAGGCGAAAGCCGTAGGATATGTCAATTTACGAAAACAAGCTTCACATTACATTGACGAAATACAAGTTTCCTTGACTGAAGGAATCAGTGAAGCGTCAAGCAAAGCTGCTGACCATGCTGGATCTGTAGTAAAGCAGAGACAGTCTGAAGAGATATAGCAGCTTATAAAAGAAGAGAGAAGAACCAGAAACATGGAAAGAGAATATCCAACAACCGAGAGATTTAGAATCGAGTTGAAATGCTAACCAGACGACTGCCTGTCTCGTTGCTTTAGGAGGAAGAACAGTAAGAAGGAAGATAGAAATCGTTCCATGTTCTTCGAAGCGAACCAAGAAGTAGAATGCAAGAAGTAACAATGTGTGATTGCTTCTTCAACATCAACAACAAAAATGAGGGCAATAGTATAGCAACAACAGATACCGGGATGAAAGAGTGAAATTATTAGGAATGTAAAGGAAGGAAACTAGAGGAAACTTTCACATTGCATTGCATTCCTCGACGACGTCGCGAGTAGGCCTAATGGTACGGTAACGATGATACTCCTTTCGTCTAATGGTACTTGGATTTCTCGATCAGAACAAGTGAATAGGACTAGAAGTTTAGGTATCAATGCATGTTATACTGCACAGTAGTTATGGTATGAAGTCATGTTCTGCGGTACTCATGTCGATATCACTTCGTATGACGTCACTTTCCGTAATAAAATTTAAAATGTCGACCAATCATACTCGTATTTACATTCTCGATAAAATACCACTCGGTACCTTTTGTCTGGTTTTATCACTTCCGCAGCATTTCTTTTCTGTGTTATCGTTACCGGTCATTAATGATTATTTATGTGTCCACAGCCTCTACTTCTTAATCAAGTAGCTTCTCAGTTTGAATCAAGAGACTGAGTGCACCCCGTTCCACACCTTCTTACCTCAGAAAAATCTGAGGAGGAAGTAGGAACCCGAGCCTGTGGGTCCATAGCTAGTGAGGGTAACTACGATGAAATAGTTATATTAAATGAATGAATTTTCTGTGCGCAAAACATAAATATAGGAAATTGCTATGATGTGTCGAATGAAAATAGAATGAAATGGCTTTAGGCAAAAGGAAGTGGAAAACTGGCCTAGATCTGTTAGTACGTAATAACTCAAAAACGAAAAGTTTGTTATTGGTTTCTGCATTCTGATTGAGTTGTTTATTGAATATCTATATTGAGCCCTTCGTTAAGGTATAATGACCTGTCATGGTCTTCCATGTCCTGTATAGAGATTGCCCACAGTGACTTTCCTCCTCCAAAGTGTTTCGAAAGGGGAGGAAATGCGGATTAAGGAAAAAAAAATTAGATACTGAGTAAGATTCAATGAAATAGAGATGTTTATGATCTTAAATCAAATAGATTAAATTTTAAATACTATAAACTCTGATACAAAAGTATTTAAATACTGCATTTGTTCAGTATTAATCAAACCACAAAACTGCAAATGGATGGCATGACAATATTGTTTTGAAGTATAGTAGAATTCCAACTATCCGGATCGCCAATTATCTGGATAGCAACAATTCAATTCAATTCAATTTGGTTTTTGCAGCAGCAACTATTGGCTGCAACTTTCAGGGCCGATTATTTGCGGAAAAACAAAATTTTTAGCCGGCAAAATCGACTGTTTGTCAGCAAAACAACTGACTCTGAAATTTTTTTAAATAAATGGTATTTTTTCGTGATTTATCCAACAATCCGGATATTTTATTATCCGGAAAATTTGAGTTCTACTGTAAGACTTTTCAGAGATGAGAGAAAGAAGTATTTTTTTGTAGCATAACATCTTTATATCTTAAATTTTAACCCGGAACATCGACGATAATACTGTGAATACCATGTTTGTCGGTTTTATCTTATAACGGTTGTTATTTATGATGAGAATGGGCAGTTGAGTTAGGAAGAAAATTCAATTTTCTCCTATACAGACTCCGATGTAAGAAAGCGTCACATGATACAATGTTTTGTTGTCGTTCTTCTTTTCAGGTCTATGGTGCAGTGGCGACATAATTCTGTTCCATGTCTCATTTGATTCCAGTTGTACCGTTGATGAGATTTGGCTCGTTTCGTTCAGGAGCCGGTGTGGCTTCCTTTTCCATCCTCTCTTCGCAATCCTATTTCGTTGACAATCGGCCCTGCTCTTTATAATGTTATTCTTCTTGGGGCCGCTAAGAGCTGTGCATTCTAGGAAAAATACGAACCTCGCACTTCTCACGGCTTCCCTTCATTAAACAGGTTATATAACTTGAAAATAAAAGTGTATTACTTTAACCTCAATCAATTAGCTGAAACTTTTCCGTTCAGATTTTTCATCTAAAGCTCTTCTGAAAAATGTATGAGAACTGTAAGAATAAAAATGTATTTAATATAGAATACTTGTACGGAATCTCCCTCGTATCGTGGCTTTTAGACGGATATACAGGGTGTTTCAAAAATACTTTTACAAACTTCGGGCATGGATTCCTTACACCAAAAGAAGGAAAAAGTTCATATAAACATATGTCCCATAATTATTTTCATCGACGTGTCATGGAAGCCTGCGAAACCATTCGACACCATCCCGGAGTATTTGAAAGGGTGCGACAGTTCATGATTCGACGAGTGCATGCATGTCAAGAAGCAAGAGGAGGACATTTCGAGCATTTGTTATGAGTTTTGTGTGTTGACATATTATGAGTGTACCGATGTCTTGAACAATTCCTAACGAGAAAACAAGGATTATGGGACATATGTTCATATGAACTTTTTCCTTTCTTTTGGTGTAAGGAACCCATGCCCGAAGTTTGTAAAAGTATTTTTGAAACACTCTGTATAACTTACCTATACTTAAGTCTTACATTTCTACAGTCTCTTAGCATTTCGAATGGAACTATTATTAGAATATGTATTAGGGTTTTAGAAGATTCATTACAAAAAATATATAAAAAATAAATGAAATAAATATGTAAGACTTGTTTTATTTATTCATTACAAAAGATATATAAAAAAAATAAAATAAAATAAATATGTAAGACTTGTTTTATATATTACACAATCATTTATATACTATTAGAGTTCTTATTTTCTGCTTCAATTCAGTTCAAGTAATTATATCAGTGGCTTGGTTTTATAAGGGCCAATGTCATAAAACTTACTTTTGAGATAACTAACTTTGAAGCCTTTATAGAAGTAACAAGAATAGAAGTAAACAGTGATTTTAGATTATTGTAAATATATTATTCTTGTGACGATGCTATATGTAAAACTGTTTTTACTTTCTAGCAAATAAAGATTAGTATTGATAACATTTTTTTGCTGAGAACTTCCGGCATTGGCCTCTAAGATTTCTGTATTATGTCTATTAATAGCAACAGACATTGACACTTTTAGTATACGAAAGATAAAGACTAGCCGAGCTCAATAATGCATAAATCTCATTTTTGCAAGAAATTGACATTGGCCCTTTTAGAACCAAGCCACAGATATAATGTATGTTTTTTTTTCTTTGTTCTGGATCTGTGCGGCCACCTGGATGGCCAGGCAGATGACTTTAATAAAGTATTTCTCTTTCTGTAGGGTACAGTATAAAGAATTTTATAATTACCTTTTAATTCTTTTTTTTTTTCAGAAGCTTTTTGACACTTGGCCACCGTCTGCGGCTGAACCATGGTGCCAGAACACAGTATACAAATAAACGTACAACATTTTTAAATTCAGCTTTATTTAAACCCCTTTGAACATACAGGTCATATTAGGAGTTCGAGTTCTGTATGTGCACCTGTAGGCTATGTAACTATTGCTGTGCAACTATTTTCTACTGTTAATGTGTTTATGGCGTTTTAAAATGATATTCAATTTTAATTCATATGATACAGGATGAAACAGCGGCGATGGATCATGGTAAGTAAATATTCGACATTTGCCTTTACGACCGGAGAACCACGAAAACCCCCAAGTCAAAGTGGTCAGCCACGGGTTTGAATCTGGGACATCCTGAATAAGAGTCCAAGATGCCACCATCCCGGCCACCTCGCTCGGTTGATACAATTATTGTTAAAACTTACTTTTTACAAAAAAAAAGATAACAAATTTGATTTTATGAAATGCAGTAAGCCTATTAATGAACATTGAAGGCACGATAACGTATTGCTTTTGACATGTATCTTATTTTCTCATTTATATATTTCTAAGAGCACTGAATAGAATATCCTTTACCTCCCAAGCAGTTATAGGAAGATTATATCTCCCATTTAAATGAGGAATGCAAGGGATGTAAATCGCCTTTTCTTCATCTATTTTACGTGCTTGTTTATCCATGCTGTTCGAACCTTAGTAGGGCCAAAACTAATCCTCTATTTCCTTGCAGAATTAAGACCATAGCATCAGCTGTTATTAGCGACTCTTCCTTCTCCCTTCCGTCTTGAGATATTAACAATCAGTGATTTCTCTGCAGTGAAATTCAGTATATGTAAATAGATAATGTCATTACGATTGCCATTATGTTAGATTAAACGTGCATGGCAACTTATATTTGTAGTGCCTCTAACAAGTAAAAATATGACACCACCTTTTACATTTTAAAACAACAAATCCTGCACAAAAATTAAAATATTTCCAAGCACCTCTAGCTATTATATCACTGCGCGAAGCCACTGGTACAGAGCTTCTGCCCTCAATATGGCCTTCGCGTGGGTAACTTACTTGCATTATACCCAATTTTTGCGGGTTAAATGTTCGTTTAAAAAAACACAGATTTTATTACAAGAATTATACCTTAATTATTATAATTTAAATATATTGAACTGAGGACCAGAAAATGGTCTAGATATTTCGTATATGAGCAGTTTTGTATAGTATGCGTACTAATTTCAGTTTGTGAGATGTAGATACCGGCACAGTAATTTAATTATTACTCATTTTTTTTCAAAATACTTTAAGTCATTGTTGTTCAGCGATGCCCAACCTATTCTCTTAAGATCTAATGACGTCACGTGTCGCTTTACCCCACCTCCTTCCTTTCGTGGATGACAGTGCATGATCGCATTTCCCCTTCACTCACTTAGTGACGACTGATCGAAATGGCTGGAGTACGCTATGTTTGGTTGCCTTGGTACATGTCATAGAGGTCTTCCGTCGGTTTATTGACTGCATTTAATATATTATTGTTGATAGGAATAAAGTTAAATTATTTATGAACTTCTATCAGTGGCGTACCCAGAAAATAATTTCCAAGAATGAGGGGCACAGGGACTACCCACGAAAAACTTTTAAATACTGAAGTAATGAAAATCACATTTTACGCTATTTTAGCAGTGAAAACTGGTTAGCAAATTTGTTTACTATACTCTAAGACATGCCAACTAAAACAAGAAATCGTTACCTAAGTTATAATACTTATTACTATTTATAAAACATAAAATAATATTTTTTTAAATTTGTTTATTAACTGCATGTCCCATTACAATGAGAGTAATACTACATGCACTAATTACAAATATTACATTTTAATGCATATAATATACTGTCTTTTATCTTCCTTATTCTATGGCTGGTTACTGTGGAACTTATTCATTACCTTATTAAAACTAAATTTTCATACTATTCTTTACAATATTATTTAACATGTAGGTATACTCTATTTATATAATATTAGTTAATATCCTGTATTTCTGATATATTAGTTAACTACTTGTATTACTACTTCATTCTTTTACATCTTATCTAAATCTATCAAATTAATGAATGAGATTAGTTCTTGTGTATAATAGCGCATTAATTTGATTTTGTCAAATGTCCATTTTCCATGTATACTTATCATATTGTTCTTAAAAATTTGTCTTCCCCTTTCAAGTTTGATACATTTAAATAGTAGGTGATCCACTGTTTGTTCTTCGTTTCCACACGTACACATATGACTGGTTGTTATATTAAATCGGAAATAGTATGAGTTCATTTTCCCATGGCCTGTTAAGAAGCTAGTTATTTTTCCATGGAACAATGGAAATAGTAGGCCTACATTTGCAAGTACAGTATTTTATTATTAAAATAAAATAATTAAATTATTTGCAAAATGGAACTTAAATAACTTAAATAGAGTTTTAGGTTTTGATTTCGGGAGGGGTCCGGACCCCCTGGACCTCCCCCTTCCCTACGCCACTGATTTTTAATAGTTTAATTGAGATGAGTGTAGGAGAAATGCGATCATCCACTGGCATTCTTAAAACGAAGGAGATGGGGTAAAGCGGCAATGTGACATCATTAGCTCAAGAGAAAAGGTTGCCATCGCTTGTCATTAAGATTATTCGTTCCAAAACATTCTTATTTTTTAGTACCAACGTCCTGAAACCCTAACGGCTTCAGGTCTATATAGAGAACAATTTACGTTTTGAATTTGCAAATAAACCGCCTGAAACGTATTCCGTTAATGTATCACCAGATACACAAGAATTTATAAAAATAATATAATGTTAACAGGGAGGTGTACTTTATTCATTATTATAATGGGGTAATTAACATGCATGAGTGCTGTGAGAGCAACCTATGAGGAATTGCAATGTAACAGCAGTGGATAGTTCATTCAAGTGTAATATCGGAGCGGATAAAATTAATTGCTGTTCAGAGCTTTAGTGATTGTGGAATTGGAAAGCAGCTCTGACGAAATTGAGCTCTACACAACGATACAATAGCATCTGTTAATGTTATGATTCAGAAAACTATAACAAGTTCATTAATTTAAGGAGGGGACATTCAGGTTTCAGTACCGGTACTAAAAAATAGTAAAATATTGTTTTTATTTCTCAGTAACCAATCATGCTTTCACCTTCTAATTTAGCATGCTCAATATTCATTATTCAATTGTCGTAAATGCCATTTTCAGCTGTTACCAATATTGGTATTTATCGTAGGTAATCCCACGACTGGTTTGGAAAACGCCGATAAATTCCCGAGCAATGAAGTCACGAGTATCCTGACTGACAATGACTGACAATTACCAGCAAGGAGGAAGAGGTAATTGTGCTATTACTTACTATTGTCCCTTCACATTTCTTGACTCTTTCTGGGAAAAATTTTAATTCGACCATTTAATGTTTATACTGTATAACTGATCTTTTTTAAACATAATTTATAACTCAAATATGACGTTAAATTACAAATATGACCGAAATATGACCAAGACCATGAAAATGGCCGAAATATGGCTTTATATGCACAATAAAAACGGTCCAATTAGGATAACAATGTGCAGTTGAGGGGTCTATTAGCAAACCCGGCAATCTCCATTTTAAAGAAAGATAGAGATGCCAACTTGTAATGAAAGTTTAGGGCATTTCCTTGTTCTTATTTAGTGTATGTATTACAAATCCGACTTTCCACATGAGGGAAGAACTTAGATTTACAACACACACACTAAATATGTGCCAGGAAATGCATTAAACTTTCATTAGAAGTTAGCATCTCTACCTTTTATCAAAATGGAGATTGCCGGGTTTGCTAATGGTTCATGTTTAATTTGCGTTTGCAGTGAGAATGGAGGTTAGGATAAAAATTTGTCATAAACATCCGAATCCTACTTATAAATAACGTTGGCTTTATTTTATTTATTTATTACGGCACAGACTAGTATGATGTCTTTTTATTAATATTAGTAATCTAAAAAGATAAGCTGATCAATTGTTTACTTGAGTTTACATAAACAAATAATCAGGTCTCATACAACGTCACCGCATTCTTTAAAAATCAGTCTTTAACCCAAAGGATCCATACTAGGAAAATGAAGTCCTATCTTTACACGAAACTAGTTCTAAATCCCTTTCACATCATGGATGTGTAGAGGCCTCTTCATAGTTCATTGTGCTGTGAACCTATTCTCATTCAAATAGCGTTCCCTCCTGTTCATTGATATTAGCTTTAAGGTTTTCAATGCATCTTGCCCTGGGCTACGATAAGACTTCTGCTCGAATCCACAAATTTCCTTATGCTACATAATGCATTAAAATATTCAGTGAAAATCGATGTATAAAACATTAAATCCTGGCTTGAATTTAGCATTAAGTTGTGCATCGTAAATATGAATCTAGGGAAAAGCTGTATAACGCCACTGCCAGTAAACAACGAGGTTTTCTTCGCCATTAACGTCCGTGCTGCTAAAAGGCAACGAAAAAGAAATACGAACGATTCTCGCAGTAATGAAATTTCCCTGCGCAAGAAACGATTTAATACGTCACGCACTATTCAGTATGCTCTTGCTAAACTAATATAACTTTTCCCAATCTAAAATAACATATCACTGGTAGTGCATGTCACTGACCTAGAATCTACCTGTAACTATTTAGGCTACTTTAATGCAGCAGCTTTGTTAGCCTTCCACACCTTTCGTACAATTTCGTTCCACTAAGAAGTCCGATACCTTTGTTTTTAATAATTTCCTAAAATAACTCCTACTAACACTGGAGTTATTCGTCATCCTGTATTTAGAAGCCTACCGTTGTAATATCCCATACGAAATAACACACTGACGTTTCGTTTATGATCCATGGCGAGTTCAGTCCGCACGCAGTCATGTTTGTGACATTGGCAACGTTGTAAACTTGGTCACAATCGGTGCGGCCCGGCTGAGACGGTAACAATGAATTGTGCAGATTAGCGGAATCTTGCAATATATAAGCTATGTGTAGCAGGAATGCTCGTTTTCTATTTTCGTGATTTTCTAAAAAACAAAAAAGGCTACTCTAGGGAATTTAAGGAGCGTGTGAGTTTTTTAATTGTTTTCAGTTTAAATAAAATATTTTTAAAAAATAAAACAGTTTATTTAACAATTACGTTTACTTATTTACACGAAATCTTGTACGGAATGGGGTGTTAAATCCACAGTGAAAAATATCAGTTCAACAATCAAACTAAAACAAATCTCTTTATAATCTCATATAAATAATCTCATATAAAATTCGCTATAACAAAACGTAAAATCGCTTTTATACAGTCTGTTTTTCCGACTTTGAACTAAATCGCAGTTTTTTTCTATTCACGTAACTATAACAAAATTATCACTGATGTCTTCAAAATACCTCCCCTTAGTTGCATTATACCATCATTCGCAGAAGCTTAGGCTGCAGCGTCTTCTTTCACGGATCTCTTTTTCACATGTTAACATTCCCCTGTCTCTTTCCCTCATCTTCTTCCTAAGGGTGAAATAGATCTCTTCAGCCCTCTACTTATACTGAGTCAGCGTTTTCAAATTCCACCCCCAAACACCATCTCCTGGAGCATCCTCTTTAGACAGTAAAGAATCGACTTGATGTTCTGTGGTTCCTTTCGTCTATGAAGGCACATCATTTTATGTGCATTAGCGAGACCAGTCTTTATGTTTGGTTTATATACATCCTTCCAATGGAATTTTCTTCTTGTATAATGTTGCTGCCACAGTATTACAGATAAAATTTTCCTCTCCAAATGAATAACTAAACTTCACCCAATCATTATTTAATCTATAAAACAGGATACATTATTTGCATTATCCAATTAATACACGGAGTAACTTATAAAATAGATTAAAGTAAGATATAATTTTCCCACCTTATACCCTCATTTAAATAACAATGCTTGGATGGTTTGCCCTAAATTCCTCAAATATTTATTCTTTATCATAAAATAATACAATGATACCCAGATTAAAATTTCCAAAGTAAAATTTTAGGCCTATTTCTCTTTTGTATCAGAGAATTAGAATTACATTTAAAAAAATCCTGTTAAAATTAATCTTATGATTAAAAACAGTGTAATATGTAAGAAGAGATAATAAAATAATAATAATAAGAGAAACCAAGTATTGCGTTAAAAATGTGTGTTATCCTTGTAGTAATATCAATATTACCGGTCAATGTCAATAAAAAATAAATTGCGTAAGCAGCACTTAGTGATTACAATATCTATATTAGTGGTTTTACTTGCTGTTGATCTTGCAGTCCTCTTCTGTTGTAGGTTATGTTGTTTTCTTTATTCTTGTAGGAAGTACCACACAACACCTGTGTACAGAAGGCTATAAGCACAAGGCTGAAGATTTTTTTTTTAACTGAAATGCATTCCTAATATATATAATACTTGGACGGTAACCGCCTGACTTCCTACAAGAATAAAGAAAACAACATAACCTACAACAGAAGAGGACTGCAAGATCAACAGCAAGTAAAACCACTAATATGGACATTGTAATCACTAACTGCTGCTTACGCAATTTATTTTTTATTGACATTGACCGGTAATATTGATATTACTACAAGGATAACACACATTTTTAACGCAATACTTGGTTTCTCTTCTTCTTCTTATTTTATTATCTCTTCTTACATATTACACTGTTTTTAATCATAAGATTAAATTTAACAGGATATTTTTAAATGTAATTCTAATTCTCTGATACAAAAGAGAAATAGGCCTAAAATTTTACTTTGACAATTTTAATCTGGGTATCATTGTATTATTTTATGTTAAAGAATAAATATTTGAGGGATTTAGGGCAAACCATCCAAGCATTGTTATTCAAATGAGGGTATAAGGTGGGAAAATTATATCTTACTTTGATATAAAAAACCCTCATTGGAAACAAAATGAAGTTTATTAATATAAAATAGATAATCAAGTCCAAGTATTGATAACATTGCCAAATCTGAATATATCCTAACTATAATATAGATCAGTTATGTGCCGTGGATAAATACAAAATTAATCGTAATGTCTTACTGCGTAAAAATCCGTGTTGGTATAAATATTAATGTACTTGTACAGACCAGCTTATACCCTCAATTGTAATGAAGGAATGTGACCTAACCTTTTAGTTATTGATATTCATGAAATTCCTTTGGTATGTCGTCAAATAATACAAATTCAATTTAGAATATTTACAATATTTGTTGTTAAAAATCGGTAATTATTATATGAACAAAGGAGTCAAGTTATAAAATGTTAAATACGTACTAAATTAAAATTAATAGTATATTGCGATACAAGTGCCGTAAGGCATGATTACGGATCGAGGAAATAGTTTGAAAACACGAGGCGCTTGCGACGAGTGTTTTCTATTTCCCGAGATCCGTAATGCGCTTACGGCACGTGTATTGCATGCTAGCGCCTCGTGTTTTCTATTTCCCGAGATCCGTAATGCGCTTACGGCACGTGTATTGCATGCTATTTTTTGCACGATGATTATTTATATCAATTCAATTATATTAATTGTGATATTACCTGAAAATATTATGTGTATACATTCTTGAAGAGAGATGTTTATTTCAGAAAGTGATTCGCATGTGTTTGTTGTTATGGGAACCGAATATTTGTCCTGGGGGCCTTGTTCATAAAGGCTTGTATTATGAAGTGTATCGTAATGAATTATGACGTGGCGCAAGGACCGTAAGTAATTTAACCGCATCGCAACGCCCTTAGCAACAAGATTGTGTGGGAATGTCAACTTACGATCCACGGCAACAACGTTCGTAAGTACCACTAATTAGTTAAGGACTGCAAAAAAATATTTACAACCTGTTTACTCTTTCAGGCCCAGGATATTTGTGCGAAAACTTACGCTAGCTGCTTTAAGAAATATTATTATTATTATTATTATTATTATTATTATTATTATTATTATTATTATTATTATTATTGTTAAAAAGTCACAACTAATATTCTACACAGATTCTTACTCTAAAATTCCATTCCAATTGTTGCCAGTAAGTGAATCTACATTACAACCCCTTTCAAATATGTTTGGAATTAATCCCAGATAATGCCATAAAATAGGTGGTACATGAAGCACCACGCTTCGAGGAGGTACAACTTGGTGGTACATTGTTTGTACCATCGTGCCTCAAAGAAGGCTTAAACGTTACCCATACCAAGCACACACGTTTGCACAGTTTCTTCAATTTCAGTTATTTGGTAAAAAACATAGATATCTTTGTCTGTAGATATAAATGTGGTATTAATACGTTACTTTTGTCTATACATACAATAAGCACATAGGCGTAACCAGGCCGACCATATGGGGGGGTTATGACATCCGCGGGGTCTGGTATGGAATATCCGGGGTCCTCCCCCGGAAAATTTTAAAAATTAAGATGCAAAATAACGAGTTTTAAGCTTCCGGGGGTTCACCCCCGGAAATTTTTAAAAATTAAGACGCAAAATAACGAGTTTAAGCTTCCCACGCTTTATACTTGTATTAAGTAATTTATGGGCAGACTTTAAAAATTATACAATTTTCCTTTTTTTAATGAATGGGGGGCTTCAAACCCCCAAACCCCCCCCCCTCGGTACGCCTATGAATAAGCAGTTAAGTATTGTAATCGACCCTTACAATCCATGGAAAGTTTTAATCATAAATTATGGTTTTCATCCTCTAAGTTCAATAATGCCGTTTTCAGAAATATGTATGTGCCTGCGTGCTTATCTTTATGTCTGTTGAGTCGTGAACAGGGGGTCACAGTAACTGTCAATGTGGATCGTTACTTGGAGATGTTATAATCTTTTGTTACACCTGAACAATTTTCCACACGATCAAGCACCCTGGTTTCAACAGGATGGATCGACATCACACACTGCAGGTAATCAATGGAAGCTGTGCGAGAATTGTTCGGTAACCGTGTGATCCCTAGATTAGGTAATTTCCCTGGCCTCCTAGCTCACCAGATTTGTCTGTTTGTGATTTTTTCTTGTGGGGCTATCTCAAGAGTAAAGTGTACACGACTCGACCAAGAACTCGGGATGAGTTAAAACGGAGAATTCGTGATGAAATTCACAGTATCCCAGCTGCGATGTTGCATGTTGCAGCGGTCAATGAGGAATCTCAACAGCAGGTTTCAAGAATGCATTCGTACAGGAGGACGCCATCTAAAGGACGTAATTTTTAAAAAATGATAAATTCCATTAATGTTTCTTAAATGGCAAGTTTTAAGGTTTCAATTACTATGAAAAAATGTTTCCTTCCATCACTCTTGGATTTATTATTGAATGTTAAAAAGTTCCTGTTTTTTGTGTCATCTTGTATTTATATTGCAACACTGCCACCGCGTTCTTGGCCCACTTGCAGTGTAACATAAAATAAAATTAATACATAGTACTGAAATAGTTATTCTAAATTTTGAAGAATGCCTTTTTTTAAGTTAAATGAAAATAATGCTTTGGTTGGATTTAAATGTGACAAAGAATTAAATAAATCTATTCCCATGAATTCTCCAGTTCTTAATAGATCTTAGTGTGGCTTCACTATTTTCCCTGAAACTAGAGAAAAGGAGACACAGAAGAATCGGCTTTCTCACTCTGCCTTACGAATACTTTGCATACCAACAAGATTTCAAATAGCACGAAGACGAGGTAATGGAGTTTTGAAAATTAACGTAGTCTTCTTCACTTTACCCCTTGAGATAGGACTATGATGTTTCTCTTTCACTCCATGTCTTCCTTCGTCTCCGTCTCAAAGAGACTTAATTACACGCAGTAATTATGTTGAAGAGGACGCGCGCTTGCACAAAATGGGAATAATTCCCACCAAGGGAAGATGTGGGTTCCTCCGTTGCAAGTATTATCGTTCCTCAGGGTGCTAATTTCTCATCTCCCACTCGAACTGTACTCAACACATTAGCACAAAATACTTCCAATAGAGTTACGACTCTGTTATACCTGCCAAACACCCTGGCTTTATGCCTATTGGTGCCAGTATGAACAGTAAATGTTTGTCATCTGAATTAATGAGCTTGACGTTTGAGATAATAACATCATATTGCCATTTCTACCATAACTCAACCAGCACTCTTATATATAGTCTTCGCCAGGAAACGACGTGCTCTAATGGGAAATAAACATCCTGGTTTGTACTGGGTGATATTGAACAGATACCTCTCATTCGAGTAGCCAACATATTTCCTTTAAACAAAACAAAAACACTTTTTGTTTATAAAGCACTTGCCCAAGACAATATCCTTATGAAGTTTTTGATAGCCTTTTCTCTCCAGATAGCTTCGCATGTAAGTTCAGTAGATTCAGCAGGAACATAATAATGGATTTTTTAGGATTTGAATTTTTTCTCGGCAAATAGTTTACATGGTGGGTTATCAGCTGAGATATGGTTCTGGATAATTATTCCGAGAATTCGTACTTTAGCTCTTAGTCCATTTTCAGGGATGGTTCAGATCGGAGTCCATCTTCTGGAAGGGATCAGAGCTAGAGTTCGAAAACTTTGAATTACCCAATTCCACAACTTGACTGATGACCCGCGATGAATCATCAACATTAATTGATTGCTATTATGTTCTACAGACTTAAAAACCTAAATTCTTGTGTGAAAGATAAGAAAGTTTCCCTCAGATTGAGACCATAGTCGTAATATTTTGTACAAATTTCTTACTCGGATATAATCAAGCCCTTTTGGAATTTGAAATTATAATTCAATCTAAATAGTTTATCTTATAATAAATTGAATCAATAATTTATATAATAAAGTCCAGTTTTAAAGATCATATTGTAAGGGGTTTCTAACGTGATTTTATTTCAGTTTCTTGCGTAATTTTAAGATTATGTGAATGGTGCAAGATAATTAAAAATAAAATACCTATATGTTATTCTCCGTAGGGCTACTCTATATCATTTTCACATGTTTTTAAAATTACGTAACAATCCAAATTAGATAGATATTTTTTAAAAACTGTAGTCTATTAGAATGCCTAGCTTTTTCCAACGACAATGCCAAAATGCTTTAGTAAAAATTATTTCGAGTTCACACTACCCTAACTGGTCCTAAAAACCTATCAAAGATCAGAACTACATCGCGCTTTGCGATTTTAATGTCTAATTTGACTGGCCTATACAGAGATAATAATAATAATGCAGAGATCCGATATGCTATTGAAACCTTAGGCTCTGCTTGAATATGACTCGTTTTGTTAGGGTCCCCAAATTAAACATTGCAGGGGTGTCCAATCTTTCTCCGTCACGCCACTGGACTCACTTCAGAGGTATCGTTTCCGTCTCTGGATCCGTAAGTTCAATCCCGGCCGATGTCAATGGATTTTCCAGGACATAAAAATTCTGGCCAAGATATCCTCCAGGAGGGAATATAAATCCTGGGTCCCGTTCCCTAGATTTACAGCACCTTAAAGAACTTCAAGCTTAAATTAGAGCCTCTGGATTAAATTACCGACCCTTTCAAACCTAACATACATGATAGTTTCATCTGTCTGGAAGTTGTGGCGATGGGCTTACACCACCTGTCACTCTGACCTCTACAGGAAAAAATCATAGATAAATTATTATTCAGCAGTGAAATCTTCATTGGGAACTTCCTGTAGAAATCGGGGACTTAGACATAGGACCAGTAGAGTATGCTGAACATGAACGAAACACCCTCTATGGGTTTGTCCGAGAACGAGTACTCGAGAGAGCACAGCATGGTCGAGTAACGAAAGATTACTTTCCGAAATCTGACGCCGTATCAAAATGAAATGGATTTCACCGGACTTCTAAACAACCCTGTTCTTCACGAGACATGGGAACTTCGCGGCAAATTTTAAACGATTTAACGTAGTAGATGAATTATGTTACTGTTCTGATTGCGAACCTGACACAATGTACCATGTCTTGTACAGATGTCCCAGATATGCTGTAGCTCGGCGGCTGCACGAAGCTGCAACTTAGCCAACGAGAGATGGGCCCCAGAGTTAGAGTTCTGGACCCACTGGGAAAACTTTCCTTATCTTGAAGAATTTTCGAGACCTGCGCTATTCGAAAAAGAAAGGAACTAAGACTTAGAATAACAAACCACTTAATAGTTACGAAGATCAAGGGTTTTCCTGACACACCAATCCGAGAGAGGCTTTCGCAGTGTTTCCCTCACTCTCTGGCAATTGATAGTCACACAGTATAAAACAGAATCTATATTTCCATATATTAGCATTACTATGGAATCGTAGATGCCGAAACAAAAACTGTTCTAAACCTAATTGAAGCGTTTAGTTTTATATGGGTCTAAGTGCCAAAAATCATGATTTTTTCAGCTGATAACTGTAAAAGGATGTATGTACCCAGATCAATTAATTTCAGAAGGGTCCAAGATCCAGGGAAAGTCGCGTTAGCAGCAATAAATTCCAAGATATAGCGCTGGGTCTATCTCCTGCATGTCTTTCTGTGGGTCTATGCCTTGTTTTCTACACAATCATATAAACTTATAAAACTAAACGCTTTAATTTATAATCTCGACTATACAAGTAGAAAGACTTATGTCTACTATGTCTATTTACGTCTACTGTCATATAGTATTGAAAACAGCTTATGTAGTTCTGTATAGTCTTGCCTTAGCCGATCTACAGTTTAGCTCTTTCAGGATGGAACTAAGTATACTGTGCAAGGGATGACACGAAGCGATAGTTAGCAGATCATGAGTCTGTTATATAGAGCTGTGATGCATATTCATCAGTACCACGAGCTAATATGCCAACTGACTTTCTGTGTCTGTACGGCTATGAGAATGAGAGAGAATGGGAGAATTCTGGGGTTCCTGTCTGGATCCATGAAACCGAGAGGGGGACAGGGAGAATTCTACAGATATCTGAGAGAAGGGGAGGTATCAAATGAGGAAAGGGATATGTTCTGTAAATGTAAGCAACAAAAGGAAAGAGAATTTAAATGAGGAAATGACGTCAGCGGAAGTTATAATTTCATTATTTTTGTAATATAATATCTGTAGAAATCAAGGAAGAAATCTGAAGTTATATTCAATTCAAAAGAGCTGCAATACTGTAAATTATGATATTTTAATATAACACAACTGTTATACTGTATATATAAATCGTAAATTTGTGTAAATGTATATAAATTCCACGTAAAAGCGTTAGTTCATTGTTTGCAAGTTTAAAATTACTTCCTCTATTAGTCCGATAAACAGGCCCACTACACGTATCTATTCTTAAGTAATGGGTAAGTAAATTCCAACCCAGAATTTGCCTCTAAAAATAGAGAATTCCTCGAAACCCCCACTTAGATTGGCTGCCCTCTGTATTTGAGCCGGAATTCTCCTAAATTCGGGTTCGCGACTAATTCCCCAATTAAATTTAAGGCTAGGTGATGCTAGGAATATAAAGTCGATAGCCAAAAGAAAGTAAAACACTTTCATAGTACAAGTTTCGGGTTAGCAAATACCAAGGCAGCAAATACAACCTAAGTGACAAACGCTCTACAATAAACATAAACATTAAATTAAACTAAACTCCGTGGCGCCACAACACTGAAGGGACAAGGCCTACCACCCGACCGCTGCGTCATCTACCATAGGCAGATGGCAGGATTGGGGGCATGTGGTCAGCATGCCGACACCCACGGCCTATGATTCACTGACATGTTTGTTTCAGGTTTAAAGCAGCAGTATAGGTTATGAATGAATTAAATTCTATCTAAAACCAATCTGTCAGAAATTACATTAGGTCTATTTGCTTTCACAGGAGCGCTGAAACTGAAAAATACCAATGTAAAAATTTAATGTAGATATCAGTAGCCGTACATTTTGATAGAATGCACAACAATACATCAACAGCAGCTGTGTTTAATTATTCAATGGCTAGATTTAACTTATATTTATTAAGTGCCAGTATGGTACTTTATGAGATTGTGTGGGGGACGAAAAATGTCTGTCCGTCTGTCCGTCCGTCCGTCTGTCCGTGTGTTTGTACGCGCTCTAACTTAAATACGCTTTATCGAATTTTAATGAAACTTGGTATACGCGTTTATAATGTTCATGGGAAGAATCCTATTGAAATTGGACCAAATCGGTTCACCGGTACCGGAGTAAAACCCAATTTAGTGTATATTTTAAAGGCGCCATAACTCACATACGCTTTATCGGATTTTCATGAAACTTGGAATACCTTTTTATAATGTCCATGGGAAGATGTCTATTGATATTGGACCAGATCGGTTGGGCGGTACCGGAATAATGCCCAATTTAGTGCCTTTTTATGGTAATATATCACAAAGGCGTGGATAACTCAAATACGCTTTATCGGATTTTCTTGAAACTTGGTATACGAATTTATGACGTTTCTGGGTACAAGCCTATTGAATTAGGGCCAAATCGGTTGACCGGTACCGAAGTAACGAGTATATCAATATTAATTTTGTAATCAATATTCTTTCAAGGCCCACAATGTAGGCTATTAAAAAAAACTTAACAAATTGCCAATCGTTTATTCATATTGTTAGCAACCTTGATTGATTTGTTTCTTCATAAGGATGTCAGTGTGGGTAAATAATAATTTAAATAAACGATTTATAACAACTAGCCGATGAATATTGATATTATAATGTGTATTCTATGGTTATGTAGACTACCGATATTTACATTAGGCTATATTTTACTGTGAGTATTTTTCTTATCGTTCCTGTGCAGCAATATACCTAATGTAATTCCTGACAGATAGATTTCATATGCTTATTATTCATTCATAACCTTTAAGGCTGCTTTAAATTGAAACAGAGATATCAGCGAATCGTAGGTCTATTGCATCATTATTATTATTGCCGGCACATTTTGTTTTTGGAGTTAACTCGGACATCTATTACAAAAATAACTTTTATACATGGGCCTATCATAATTGCGTGTATCACTGATTAAAAAAAAACGTACTGGCACTTGGTTATATCAGTTTACCTGATTTTATTTACACTGACATCGTTATAAAGAAATGAATCAATCAAGACTGGCTAACAATATCAATAAGTGAGCGACAATTTTATACATTATGTTTAGGATATTGTGGGCCATGCAATGTTATTGTACCATGTTATATTCATTATAAAAATAATATTGTGTTTGTATGCTGTCCAATTGACAAATAATAAGGACCTATGTAAAGTACCAGTTGGTAGAATTTATGGAAATGAAAGCATGCTCTTTAATAAGTAATTTCGCCTATTATTTCTGCTTACAGAAACTGATGCATCTGAACTTATCTTGTTTACCTTAGTTGCCGATACAAATGCTTGTGGGAGCTCGGCCTTTGATTGGCTGTCCGCGAGCAAATCAAAATGCTTCGGGTCTACCGATAACGCAGATTATATTATAATAGATGTGACCGTTAATTAGTCTTATTCCGGCACCGGTCAACCGATTTGGTCCAAAACCAATATGCTTCTTCCCATGGACGTTATAAATGCGTATACCAAGTTTCAAGGAAATCCGATAAAGTGCATTTGAGTTATCGCGCGAACAGACACAAGGACAGACAGACGGACAGACATTTTCCCGTCCACCTCAAAATCTCAGAAAGTAACATTTTGGCACTTAATAAATTCACACACTACTACTAGGAGAAGGCCGCTTTTTCTATGTCTTAATATAACGGAAGAAAACCGCAAGACCTATAGGCCTACTTAGTGTAGAGAAAGTCATGTGAGTACTCCACATCAAATTTGTTATTCCAGTGTTCGTCGTCAATTAAGACAAATGCGATAACGGTATTTACGCTTAAGCTTACAATTATTATTAATTAGTGAAGACAACGTAATAATGCATGCTAGCAGGTTATGTGGTTGCTGAGCGATTAAGGCTGTAATGAGACATTTTACCGCTGCGCCGATTCTCTTCCCTCCTTTTCTCCTAGCATGCCACGTCAGCAGTGGAACTGCAAACTTCGGAACTCCTCCTTCGTGCCTCGTCATGACGATCGTCAGCATCGTGACGAAAATCCTGTGACGATGTGAGCTCGACACGATGGATGTGGTCGTGAAACTGTCAAATTTGGAAGATTCTAGCTTTTCCTACAGAAATTTCAAGAGTAACATTTTCTCGACTTGGAGGGGGTGACTGCAAGGAACTTCGTCGACATATTTTAGTATAAGAATTTTGAGAAAATAAAAAATATATATATATAATTTTGAACTTCAGTGCCTACTCTTCAATATATATATTAAAGTGTAGGCACTGAAGTTCAAAATTTCAACTTTAAAATAATTTGGATTTATTGTATTTTACATCAGCTTTTTTATTATTATTTATTAAGGGCCAGTATGGTACTTTGTAAGATTGTGTGGGGGATGAGAAAATGTCTGTCCATCTGCCCACCCTCCGTCCGTCCGTGTGTCTGTACGCGCGATAACTCAAATACGCTTTATCGGATTTTCATGAAACTTGGTATACACATTTATAACGTCCATGGGAAGAAGCCTATTGATATTGGACCAAATCCCAATTTAGTGCCTATTTTATGGTAACATATTAGAAAGAATTCATCAAATAGAAATTACTTATCATGACAACATAATTGTATAACATGCTCAAAATCAGCCGGTCTCGGCCCGAATATTCGGCTGCGTTTTTTCGGTCCGTGTAACATGGGCCTAAGCCTACGTATTGCTTGCAAGTAAGTAAGGAACGTTTAAAGTGAAAAATGCTTACAGTACATTAAAAATACATTATATAAAAGATGATTGGTATCCTACGTTTCGGTAGAAGTAGGCTATACCTGTGCAAAACTTTCGCACTTTCAAACTTTTTTGACAAAAGGTAGATAACCGAAATTTACCTAAGTAATTCATGGTAATTCTTCGGGAAGAACATAATCTGAGAGTATTCGAAAACAGGGTGCTTTGGAAAATATTTGAGCCTAAGAGAGATGAAAATGGGGACTGGAGAAAACTGCGTAACGACGAGCTTCATAACCTGTACTCGTCACCGGATATATTGGGTGTGCACATGGGTGAGGAAAGACATATCTAAACAATATTGACTGGGAGACCCGAAGGGAAAATATCACTTGGAAGACCTACACGTAGGTGGTAGGACAATATTAGGATATATTTAAGATAAGTAGGATTTGAGAGGGATGGTTGGATGGAGTTAGCACAGAATAGGGTTGAATGGCGGGCTCAGGTAAGCGTGGCAATGGACCATCGGGTTCCATAAAATAGATAATATTCCTTTAGCTTGCTTAGGAATTGTGTATTGTCATTTAGTAAGTAATTGGGTTAACCATAATACAGTCGTTCATAATCACACAATAAGTGCTTAAAAATATATGCCGATTTCACAGAATGCACAGGAAATTAATTATGTTTGTAATATGATTGACTGAGCATACAGGTTATTTATTGGCATACGCACACAAGCTGTAAACAGTCCGTCAGAGAATACGTTGATCTCTCTAGTTTCCTATATCCCGTAAGTGTTGGGGCTTAGGGCCTCCAATTGGAGGTTTCTGTTACCTAAGTGAATTTTGTTACATTCATTTTCCGAGAGGGGGCAGAGGGACAAGTGGTAAGCCCATCGCCTCTCAACTCCCGAATACATTGATACTGGCACATAAATAAGTAAGGAGTGTTTCCAATTAAATTTAGGTTACATATTAAAGTTTAGTGTAGATTTAACAGCAATTTTAGTTTCAAAGTTTATCATAATCGCTATTATTTATCTTTTGTTTCATTGTTTAATGTTTATTGAATTGGATGGAGGTATCAAAAGGAACTTTCTGTTCAACTTCAAAATATAACATTTTAATTTTAATATTGTAACCAAAAACACTTATTATAACTCAACGTTAAGCAAATAAATACATGGGAACGAAAACATCTTTCGATTGATGAATGCAATGACCCTGTATTCGCTTTCAAAAGTGTAATTCATACACTGGTTTGTGGCAGCTCGGCCGCTGATTGGCTCTCTTCTAGAGCCAACCAAAATGCTTCGGGGCACCGAACATGGCTTTATTGTATAGATAGTAATACATTTTAATTAACATTTTACTGAAGCTTTCCTTGTAGAACCATGTACAAGGTAGAACCATGTACATCAGATCTGCACAACATACGGCCCGTCTGACTGATTAAAATTATTTAATTTAATAAATAGGATAGGGGAATAAGACTTTTTTCATCTAGCGCAAATTAAAATTTTTAACACTTTCCATGTTTATGTTCATGTCATCACATGACAATCATATTTCTTTCAACTGGAGAATAGATTGCACTTGGGAGTTACTCCCACGGTCATATTTAGTAATAATTAATTATTACGATCACTTCAAATGGGATGTTTCGCTTGACCATGTCTTCGAGGTTATATTAGCGCTATTGTCGCTGCGCGGAAATTCAAAGTTACTTCTCCGTGATAACGGCCTACTTGATGTCTACAAATGAGAACATATCATATTTACTGCATTACTTAAAGCTGGCCGTGCCTCGACCTGGTTTTGGCAGTGCAGCTGCAGTGGTTGGTTGGTTGGTTGCACTGTGTGTGGAGCAATATATTGCAAAAACTCTGCATTATTGAAAGCTTTTCATTAGTTATATTTCCACCTCTACACAATGAACTTAAGTAAAAAGCGTTAAATATATTCCGAACATCGAGCATTTAACCCTGAGTGGACAAACAAATATTTTTTTACGTTGTTCAAGGAGAAAATAGTGTGCCTTGTTTGCCGGGAATCTGTCGCTGTGCTGAAAAAGTACAATCTGAGACGTCATTTTGAATCGAAACATCCTAACCTAGGCAAGTTTGATGCAAGTGAAAAACAAATAAAAGCAGCAAAGTTATTGAAAGTTCTTAGTGGTGAGCAACAAGCCTTCAAAAAAGGGGAAAAAATAGTTTTATGCTGCGCCCTAGGTTCCTCTCTAATGAGGCCCGCCTGGGAAGGTAGGGTTTAGGGCTTCGTCACAGAAGAAATTCAATGTGAACATAATAAACCTCGTGCTATTCAGTATATTGCTCCTAAACTAACATAAACGTTCCTAACCTAACAAAACGGCGGGGCTTGGATGGGTTGCAGCATAAATCTATCTTTTGCCAAACCGGGAACTGAGGGAGAGTTGTTAAAAAAGTGTCTTATGATTGCAGTTTTTGAAATTGCCCTGATAAGAAAAGTAACTTTGAAAATACCAGTTTGTCCCGTATGACTGTTCAGCGCAGAGTGGCTGATATTGCTGAGGATCTTAAAGATAACCTGCAAAAATTAGCTAGTGAATTTGTCTATTATTCGATTGCTATGGATGAAAGTACCGACGTGAAAGACACTGCACAGCTTTTAATCTATGTTAGAGGCGTTAACAAGAATTTTGAAGTGACAGAGGAGCTAGCTGATTTGTGTTCAATGAAAGGAAGAACAACAGGAAGGGAGATCGCAGAAAATGTCAAGAAGTGTCTAACAGAAAAAACTATAGGCCTATTTAAATTTCGAGAATTTAGTAGCGATTTGCACTGATGGTGCCCCATCTATGCGGGGGAAAAATGTTGGTGCTGTAACAATTATTAAACAGTATGCAGGTAAACCACTGGCAAAATTTCACTGCCTAATTCATCAGCAGGTATTATGTTCAAAGGTTTTGCAATTTGATCATGTGATGAAAATAGGATTTGCTCTGATCAAATATATTCGAACTCTGGGTTTGAAGCACAGAATGTTTCAGGCGTTTCTAGAAGAAAATGATGCCGACTATGGGGATCTACGATACTACACTGATGTGCGTTGGTTAAGCAGCGATAAAGTTTTGGTGCGCTTTGTCGCTCTAAAAAATGTAGCCTAGTTGAAGTTTTGGAATCTGAAGATGAGGAAAAATTCCTAGATGCAATGAATGAAGAATGGAATGAAGATATGTTTTTCCTGTGAGACATTTTGGGCCACTTGAATGATCTTAACTTGCAGCTTCAAGGAAAAAATAAAATCAAGTAAACTGATGTAACAAAGTGCCAGTATGTTTTTGTTTAATCAGTTATGACTGCAATTATGATATGCAGAATATGTTTTTTTTAATTGATTTTCAAGTTAAGCTCCAGATTTATTCATTAAGCAGGGCTTACGGAAGAAGAAAGGTCTACCATCTCGGCCACCTGGGTCATTTTAACGGTCTAGTTGGATAAGCGCATGTAAATCAATATGTTTTTTGTCATAGCTACCTGTATTTTAAATTCCAAGGCCTTATAACATCACAGTAAAACAATAGGCTATGTTGTCAAGATAAGTGATTTTCATTTTTTTTATATAAATTCTTTCGAATACGTATATTACCAAAAAATAGGCACTAAATTGAGCATTACTCCGAAACAGGTCAACCGATTTTATCCATTATGAATAGACGTCTTCCCATGGACATTATAAATGTGTATACCAAGTTTCATAAAAATCCGGTAAAGCGTATTTGAGTTACCGCGTCTTTAAAATATACACTAAATTGGGTTTTACTCCGGTACCGGTCCACCGATTTGGTCCAATATCAGTAGACGTCATTCCACGTACATTATAAATGGATATACAAAATTTCAGGAAAATCCAATAAAGCATATTTGAGTTATCGCGACTTCTTATATATTAACATAAAAACACTAAATTGGGCATTATTCCGGTACTGGCCAACCGATTTGGTCCAATATCAATAAACGTCTTCCCATGGACATTATAAATGCGTATACGAAGTTTCATAAATATCCGATAAAGCGTATTCGAGTTATTGCGCCTTTAAAGTAGACACTAAATTGGGTTTTACTCCGGTACCGGTCAACAGATTAGGTTCAACTTCAATAGGGCACTTCTCATGGACGTCATAAATGGGTATACCAAGTTTCATGGAAATCCGATACAGCGTATTTGAGTGATGGCGCCTTTCTGCTTTCTATTAGAAAGGCGCCATAATCTATTAAAATAGGCACTAAATTGGGCATTACTCCGGTACCGGTGAACCGATTTGGTTCAATATCAATAGGGTTCTTCCCATGGACATTATAAATGTGTTTTCTAAGTTTCATGAAAATCCGAAAAAGCGTATTTGAGTTATCGTGCGTACAGACACACGGACAGACAGACGGACAGACGGACAGACATTTTTTCGTCCACCACACAATCTCATAAAGTACCATACTGGCACTTAATATATTTGTTTTTTCAATTAACTTCTCATAGGCCTATAAAGGCCTTCAAAATGAAACTAAACCAGTTTGAAAATCAACTGCTAAAGGGGATACGTCACATTTTATAACTAATCGACAGCAGAATATTCCTTCTGAAAATCATTCACTGGTGGATGGAAAATATAAGAAGCATAGGCCTATATATCACTTCTAAGTGAGGAGTTTCAGAAAAGAATGCCATTGAGTAATGAAGACGAAGTCTGCATTAAAGTGATTCAGGATCCACTTTCCGTCGATGCAGGAAATCTACCGGTACCTGTCGAACTCCAGATGGAAGTAATTGATCCCCAGTATTCTGAAAACTATCGGGTCAAGCATAGGGAGAGTAGTTTACAAGAGTTTTATTCTGTTCTGGATCAGAATAAATTTAAACATTTGTTGGATTCTACCTACCAGGTATTTTGTATGTTTGGGAGCACATATACCTGTGAACAAATATTTTCTGTCATGAACTTGAAGAAAAACAAACAGCGTTCATCTTTAACTGGTGCAATTTTAGAAGCCATATTAAGAACAGTCACTTCAAATATGACACCAAACTTTGATAAATAGTTACAACAAAGAAATGTAATGTGTCACATTGAACTGTTAAGAATAGATGTAATGCCAATGCAATTATTAGTAAACCTCGTGTGTTTTTAAGTGGTATTTATTGTGAAATCTTGTAACATCATCTGTAAGTAAACAATGTTAATATAATTTTAGTTTCAACTTTTAAAATTTAAATATGCATATTAACTTGTCTTTACTGTAGACCTAATAACATTGTTACGTCATGTAATACCTACTCAATGCTGGCTATGAATTTAGTTCAGTTGGCTTTGGTTTTTTCATGTCATTTTTAAAGCCTCATAGTTTTAATTATTCTAAGTATGTCTTGATAATTGTTGCTTTTAACCTCAATACCAAAACTATTTCATTTTATTTCTAAATACTTGCACATTTTAATATTTCTTTGTTTATTTTTTATTTTCTCTTGCAATTACATATTTAGTATAGTGTTTTTTCATGTATTGATTGATTATCTTAATATTAGGATCAAGTTATTGTCTTGGGTTGGAGATTTATTTTAATTATTTCAACCTTCTGTTGTTTTTTAATAACATTCTACTCTTTCTTCCTTCAAAATGGACTACAAAAATGTACGTTCTTTTCTCCTATTTAAGAGCAGTGGGCTCTTTCAACTTACAAGCTTCCTAGCATCACAAACAATGCTAAATTCGGGCGAAAAGCCTTTTATCTTCAACTTTATTGTGGATTAAGTGATTCAACTAACTTCAAGATCGCATTCAACGCAATTTAAGGATCTTAAGGATTCCTTTCGAAGTTTAATAGTGCTTCACCAATTCTCTGGACATTGGTAATTTCAAAGGGAAATCATTCAATCCGTGAGTAATATCATAAACCACATACAAAAGGTACGTTCCAAGGACCATGGATTAGTTTGACTTCGATGAGACTGGCAATCCTAAGGAATGTATGTAACGGCAATTTATAACTAAATATAGACATTTTATCGTTTAGAAGGCAAGGTGTGAATCATTTATTTTAAACCATTGCTTTGAACTTCTTGTGTTGTGAATACAATTTTTTTCCTAGCTGTTGAAGTGACATTTCAGCAAGTTCATATTTATTTCTGGTCCTCCGATTGAATACAGTCTGCCAATACATTTAAATGTGTATCTGGATAGAGCAATAACTTCAAGATTCACGAAGAACATTTTCATCTCAAATCGCATGTTTATGGTAACCAAGCAGCATTATCACTCTATGTGCATATAAACAAACTGTTATACTTTCTTTGTGGTTCGAAAAGCAATAGAATTTGTGTTTCGAACTGCAAATCATTCAATCTAATCTATTCTCGACATGTTATCGCCGGGAATCGCACCCTAAATTATTCCAAGGTCCGCTATTCGCACCAGAGGCCGGGTCGCCTGGCGGTAACAACATTTATAAATTTAGCTGCAGTGGCCTAATGTAAGGTACAAGGTTCGCAGTGATGTGGCCCTTGGTCGGGTGGCAGTAGTTGAGTTTGGCCCTAAGAGTGAAACAAGTTGTGCAGGCCTGATGTACATGGTAGAACCTACCATGTACCATAAATATGTACAGAGTGCTTCAAAAAATGTATACACACTTAGAACTGTCATATATTATTGATTTCCCGTTCTACAAGGTTAAATTTCTAGGAGGATGTAATGTTATAATTATTTCTTCAACAGGCGGTAGCAGAATAGTTTCAACAATCGTCCAACAATCGTGCCAATAATCATCCAACAATGAAAAGTACCTAATTACGCTTGCTGATTCCCTATTCCCTGATATTCGTGCATTACATTCGTGTGTACTTTAGTCAGTATGATAGTTATAATATATTTCTGTGAAGTCGTACAAAAAATTGCATATTTCAAAATTGGTTAGTATATTTCAAGTTTTTTTTTTGTGGTTTGTAATAATATTACAAACCATTGTACTAATATTACAAACCACAAAAAAACTTGAAACATATTATGTTTGTCACTTGTGAATTTGTTATAGCCTTAAGATAATTGTAGTATGTTTTATAATTTCTTCCTTAGAACCAATTTATTTATGTCACCCCTCGAATGAGCTTTGATCTTTGGGGTTGTATTATATTATATATTAAATAAATAAGTTATATGGTTTTATTACCAACAAGATAGCTCTCCGCCTCACTATCATAGGGACGTACGAGTAGGCTATACCTGGATCGAAATTCGTCAAGGCTGTGGTTAGGACGAAGGGAGCCAATAGAGTTTCCTGCACGCTCTCCAGATCTTACGCCGCTGGATTTCTTCTTATTGGGGCACAGTAAAAGATGAGGTGTAGAAACGTAAACCACGAAACCTAGGCACACTTTGGAATGAGATTCAAGCGGTGTGAGCAGAAATCTCACTGGACACTTCAGTGGTGACTCGTACTCAGAAATGTATTGATGCTGAAGGCCACCATTTTTAACATTAATCATATCTTCATCAGAAAGTTATTTATTTTTCAAATTGGACTTTAAGCTTTCCATTTCCAGAAAATTAACCTTGTAGAACGGATAATAGATTTTCTATAACACTTCAAAGTGTGTATACATTTTTTGAAGCACTCTATATTTATTTTGGGAACTACACGAGCATCTTTAGGATTCGTATCTATTAAGTGTTGTTATTACATCTAATAGGGTTTGGACGCAGTACTATTAAACTTATCTATATTAACTTAACAAATTTAAAACAAAGACTTCTTGTTCGTCATGGTTATTTAACGACTGGTGTGTACTGCTACTTAAGTCTGTAAACGTCGGCGGTGTGCTGTAGTTTTGTTCTGCAGGTTTTTTTTTTTTTTTACATGCCTATAGATCTACAGAACAGGGACTGTCATATTTACGCACACATGCATGTCATCGGGATGGAACCTGCGATCTTGGGAACAGAAATCTGATTGCTCTACCCAGGCGAAAAAATGAAATTGTAATAATGCAATCCTAAACTGAGAAATGCATGGCCCAATCTCTTATAGTTATGGCTTTGGAAACAATGTCCTTTATCATGAGTAACTGCTATGGTTATAAGTAGGGCCCGGATTCTTAGGTTTTAAACTATTTTTTTCCTTGCTAGCTAATGGTATTTTAACAGAAGTATCAATTTCGTAGTCATAGCAGTCACATAGTCCAATCTTATAAAACCTAAAAATGGTTAAATAAGACGTTAGAAACTAAAAATGGCAAAAACTGCTTTTCAAGTAAAATACGATAAAATAATAATTATAATTAATCTAATTAGTATTTTATTACTAAAAATTACTTAAATATCTGCCTACATTTTGCATCTCGCTCATTGTTGCCAGTACATTATACTGTGCAATAAAGTATAGCATTGCTTTTTGTAATTCTGTCATTTTGAACCCCATTGTCGCTGTAAAAGAAATCTTAAATGAAACCAAAATCCCCGGTTTCTTTAGAAGCAAATTAAAGGCATTCTTAAGAAATTCACACTTGCAGTTTATTCACAGTGTTTGCTTCAGCAAGACGACGAAAGTGAAGTATTCTAAAAGTTTATTGATTAACTTAAAAACGTTCTTTTTTAATCTGTAGTGGAATTTGAAATGACAGGGATAGTTCTAGAACTAAGCAAAAGTATAGTCCGTGCATTTAGACGAGAGCACTGTAAACACAATGCGCAGTGGAATCAGTCATCACGTGATTCATATCCTAGCATAGCAACGCACTTCCGCCCTTATCTCTGCGGCGCATGCGAGTGCTCTCGTCTAAAATGCATAGGCTGTACTCCTAAAGTTTTGGGGTTCAGATACATGGAAATTTAAGAAAAATAAAATTAATTAATATATTTTGTCAATTTGTTTATTGTACTTATTAAAGTGGAACTAAAAAAATCGTTTGAAAATGGTAAAAACTAAAACAGGGTTTATAAAAACCTAAAAATCCGGGCCCTAGTTATAAGAATTTTCCTAAAATAGATAGCCTATAATTGTAACTTGTAGCCAGAGGAACAACTTGAATAATTTATATATATTTGTACATTCGTAATATTTACTTTCGTCATAGGCCTATAGGCACGAAGGTCCGATTTTGTACTGGGTGCTAGTAATTTATTTTAAAATGTAGTTTTCAGGTAATTAATATATTAACATATTAATTTATAACCATATATGAGCATGGAAAAACAGGAAGAGTAAGAAAATTACAAGAAATATCTTGCCGCAAATACAAATTTAGGCCTACAAGGTTCTTTAAGGTCACTTAGTTCTTAGATAAGTAAAGTTATCTGGAAGAATAAATTACTAAGGAAAGTTTTAATAGTGATTCATAACAAGTGGGTATAACGTTTGTACTACAAATTGTTCATTTTCCAGATTTTAAATATTACTCATAAAATATTGCGACTTTTGTCCGTTCCAGATGAGCAACAAAACGGTCTTTTCCAAACTAACTCTCTGCAAACTTGTTGTACAAGTCTCCTTAACATCAGCCGCAGAAACGAATGAGACTCTGACATGCACAGATTTAAAAACACAAGGGAAAGCTGGGGAAGTTCGAACAGACCACGAAAACCAAACTTTGACGGTCACGAACATTTTACAGCAGCACATTGTTCTAACGGGCTTTTCCCACAGTTGTAAGTGCGAAGAGCGAGGCAGCAGTCACAGGAATTCTCTTCCACAACTTAGTAGACAGTCAGACTTCTTTCAGTCACGCCATCCTGCCCATAATTTCATCTTGGCGAGAGATAGACTACTTAAAAACGTTCGCAAATGTCTTCTTTAAAAAATTACTTTAAAAATGATAATAATAACTATAATAACGATAATAATAACCATAATAATAACTATAATAACGATAATAATAGCTATATTTTAATAACAATAATAATAACAGAAAATCGTTTATTAAACTACAAATGAATCTGGTAGCTACAGAACATAGCCTAAACAAAAATATAATAATTGAAAGAACAAAGTTACTTATAGCTACTTATTTTACAGTTTGTGGCCTATATATAGGCCTACATAATTGTTATAATATGAAATGTAATGAGAATAAGGGAATTGAACTGTGTAATATTTTTAAATTTACTAATACTGTTTCTTTTTAGCCCTATAAGAATTTTACACCCCATTTTAAATTAACAGATAAGATTATGACAGATTTCGTTTAAATAATCATAATCAACAATTTTAAATTCAACAATTAGATGCACCGGTATATTCAGCAATTACATAATTCAATTTAATTAAGATTCTACTGCATACATACTTATATATTAGGCCTAATTGAAAGGGTCGGAAGAAAATAGTGCTAACACTCTTTTTGTAAAAGTTGATTGTTGCACTATTTATATATTTTTCTTAGTCACTAATTTTTTCAAATTTCTGAGCGCAGACTCAATAAATGTCATTAAGTCTTGTTTTTAACATAATACGTACAAAAGAAAGATAAAAATATATTTGTACAGGTAGGGAAAATAAAAGCGGACCGACTCTTGTAGCTGATTTCAGAGCCTTCTGATACATAAATAAATGTAAGATATGTATCGGAAACGTTTGTTTTCACAAGCAATGCAAATTACGTGAAATAAGTCAACAATCGACAACATACATTCCTTGCTATCCTGTGAATGCCGCTAGGCATGCGCAGTGGCTCATATCGGCAACTTAGATATTTTAGTCGGTCCGCTTTTTTTCCCCCCTGCCTGTACATTTGTGCTAACATTATAAATATAATATCTAGAATGAGGTTTGTATAAGTTAGCACTATCTTCCGCCGACTCCTTCAATTGATACTAAATAATATCATACGTTAAGAATAATCATGTCCACCGTTGTGGCTCAGAGGATGCGTTCAGTCCTCTCACGCAGCGGGGTCGGGTTCGATTCCTGGTCGGGAAAGTTACCTAGGTGGGGTTTTTCTGGGGTTTTTCCTCACCTTTGAGACAAATGTCGGGTAACTTTAGGCCCTTGTGGTCCCCAGATATCATCTGGCCGTCATTATCATCGTCATCCCATCCTCGCCTTGTTTGGAGTGAGTGTGTGTGTGTGTGTGTGTGTGTGAATGGTGTGTCTCGTCCTATGTGTTCGTGTTGTCTCGGAGGTGGCCTCGGCATTGGGCTGATCACTCATCCGGGGAGGCCCTCCATGTCCTTGTCTGGTCAAAAAAGTATGTATGTGATTCAAAGATAATCCCTCTCCCGACAGGTCGCGGCCCTGTAAGGCCCGGGCGGCGTGGGTCGCTTAAATCCTAAAAGGGAGAGGTGAAACTACGATAAAGAAAGAAAAAGAAAGAATAATCATTAGCTTCGCCTTCAACATAACCCTTCATTCCTGATTACTAGATAGTAGCACCAAGGCTGTTCTTTCTTACGAACATATTTGAAAACTTTCAAATAAATTGTGGGAAGAAATTCCGTTATTCTTTTGGAAATCCGACCTATACTAGTAATCATTTCTTAAGTAATTGCACTAGCACCAAATTGGGCTCATTAGATAATTCTATATAAACATCAATAGTATAGGAATTAACTATTCATTCTGAAATGAGTACGATTTGACATCTCATACCTCTAAGATTTACGTAATTAAATTAACTAACGAAAGATCGAGATGTCTTGAGTAGGAGCTATGTGATTTAAGCAACTTCTTACAACAGCAGAGTATGTAGAGAATCCTTTCATCATGTGCGAGAGTACAGAAACCTTAATGAGCTGCTGATTCATGGATATACTTCCACGTCTCTTTACGTACGGTAATACAGATGTTAATTGGATACTCCTGGATGCATTATTCCATACCTTGAGCGTTCAGTTCCTCAAATTACGATGTCACTACAAATTTATATGTATTCTATACTATATACTATATACACTATATATATACATATAATATTACTATACATATTTATATACCTAGGTTTTTTTTCCATATTTATTTTACATTATTTAACCAAACATTTTTTTAATTTTTTTATTATGGTACTTTATGAGATTGTGTGGGGGACGAAAAAATGTCTGTCCGTCTGTCTGTCTGTCTGTCCGTGTGTCTGTACGCATCATAACTCAAATACGCTTTTTCGGATTTTCATGAAACTTGGAAAACACGTTTATAATGTTCATGGGAAGAACCCTATTGATATTGAACCAAATCGGTTCACCGGTACCGGAGTAATGCCCAATTTAGTGCCTATTTTAATAGATTATATTAGAAAGGCACCATAGCTCAAATACGCTGTATAGGATTTCCATGAAACTTGGTATACGCATTTATGACGCCCATGAAAAGTACCCTATTGAATTTGAACCTAGTCTGTTGACCGGTACCGGAGTAAAACCCAATTTAGTGTATTTTAAAGACGCAATAACTCAAATACGCTTTAACGGATTTTTATGAAACTTCGTATACGCATTTATAATGTCCATGGGAAGACGTCTATTGATATTCGACCAAATCGGTTGGTCAGTACCGGAATAATGCCCAATTTAGTGCCTTTTATGTTAATATATAAGAAGTCGCGATAACTCAGATATGCTTCATTGGATTTTCCTGAAACTTCGTATAGCCTACCCATTTATAATGTAGGCCTACATGGGAAGACGTCTACTGATATTGGACCAAATCGGACACCGGTACCGGAGTAAACCCCAATTTAGTGTCTATTTTAAAGAAGCGGTAACTCAAATACGCTTTACCGGATTTTTTTGAAACTTGGTATACACATTTATAATGTCCATGGGAAGGCGTCTATTGATGTTGGATAAAATCGGTTGACCTGTTCCGGAGTAATGCTCAATTTAGTGCCTATTTTATGGTAATATACGTATTCGAAAGAATTTATGAAATGCACATCAGTTATCATGACAACATAGACCATTGTTTTACTGTGATGTTATAAGGCTTTGGCAATTAAAATACAGTTAGCTATGACAAATAACACTATTGCTTTACATGCGCTTATCCAACTAGACCGTAAAACTGACCGAGGTGGCCGAGATGGTAACGTCTTGGCCTCCCATTCTGGAGTTCCATGGTGCAAATCCCGAAACCGGCCAATTTGACTTTTTTTGTTGTTGTATTCTGCATATCATAACTGCAATCATAACTGATTAAACAAAAACATACTGGCACTTTGTTACATCAGTTTACCTGAATTTATTTAAATATACAAAGTGTTAATGAATAACACGGAAATATTTTACCTGTGTATAGAGTGGACATAGACAAGCAACTTTTATTAAGAGATTTCTGGTCTATGGATTCAATTGTCCCTGATACAGCATAAAATTTCTCCAGAGCATGGCCGCAGAAACAAAAGTAACTTCGTTGTTAACACATGAGTTAGGAATAAAATAACTAATGTACATTGGCGACCACTCATGTGATTAATCTGTAAATTTAGAAGATTGTGAAAACACCTAATTATGATATAGCTGTTGATGAATTATTAAAAATCAGGTTTTTATCGACCATTAAGAAGGCGTGAAGTAAACTTAATGAGAATTTTAAAACTATTTTGCTTCATTATTGACTTGTGAGCGTGAGTACAGATCCGTCGGCCCGGGTTCGATCCCCGGTACCTCCTCGGATTTTTCTGAGGTAGGGAGATCTGGTAGGGGTGCACTCAGCCTCGTGATTCAAATTGAGGAATTACTTGATAGAGAAGTAGCGGCTCCGGTCATGGAAACCACCATTAACGGTCGTGGGTGTCGGCATGCTGACCACATGCCCCCCAATTTTGCCATCTGCCTACGGTAGATGACGCAGCGGTCGGGTGGTAGGCCAAGTCCCTCCAGGGATGTAGCGCCTCGGAGTTTAGTTTAGTTTAATTGACTTGTGAGCACCAAATTGTAATGACTTTAATGCCCGGTAGCGTAGGCCTACACATTTTAGAGCAAAATTCTCCTAATAGGCCTAATAGTTTCTTGTCTATGTCCCATACACGGGTAAAATATTTCGGTGTTATTCATTAACTCCCTGTATAAGGTGTATAACGTGCGTAGACAGTGGACTGTAAAAACAATTAAATTAATTAAGGGTGATAAAGATTGTACACACGCTATACATTTCGCTTAGAATGAACGATAACAAGGTTATAAGCTAAATAAACCATAGGTGAGATAACACTGACACCTTGATCTTCTTGAATCACAAACACTCGTTGGAAATTTCATCGACGTCTTGAAGTCTTCTTATAAGCAGGGATGATTATTCCGCCAGTAAATGAAAGAGCTTGCTGATTTAAAAATATATTTAATAACAATTCCGGAGGACCTTTGGAGTCAATATTCCAAATAAAATTATGTGAATAACAATGAAATACACACATGTACCAATTATATGCCGTATTAAGGTTCACAGTCAATCTTGTGATATTTTAATTCACCAAATAATACGCAATAATAATGTTACTGAATTTATATTGCGTGTTAAAGTAGATACAGCTACGTTGCAATAAAATCAATTTAATATTATTAGCTGTATGAAATAATTTTAGAGCTTTAATGCACTCACTAGGTAATAAGATTCCTTTCGTAGCTAATATTACCTCAAAAATAGTCCTGAAGTCCAAATCAGGTCATAATCAAGATAGTCAATTCATGTAGAAATGCCTGGTGGAAGCACTAAACGAATCCAGCCTTTTCTGAGACGAATAAATGTGAAAAATTGCTTCTGTGCAATTAATATCAATTATAAAGAAGCCTTAACTTGCAGGAAGCGAAGAATAAGGAATTATGACGTTAAAAAACCACTGCTAGTTAAGTCCAGATATGGACAATGATCCTTTAAGAGGATTTAAAAATGGCGAAGCCGAAGAAGGAATGTTTGAAACAAAAAAAAAAGAAGAAAGCTAACAATATAAAAACATATTGTAGAGAAATTCAACTGTCCTTAAAAATAATGAAGAGAATGCAAGGCCCCCTGAAAACGGGCGAAAAGAAGAAAGAAATCAAACCAACCATCCATCATAATAAAATTAAACATTTAGCAATAAAAATATTAACAGCTAAAAAGATCACAACATAACTGAACATATTGCCCGCGATTATTCACTAGGGAATAATCAAACAGAAATGCGAAGTTATGTTGGATCTTCAAAAACACCAATGAATCCTAAAAGTTGAAAAATAAAAGTAACTAAACAAAGAAAAATGAACGACTGCTTTAGTCGTGAGAGTCATATATGGGAATTGGGGCTAGTTTAATGATGGGTCGTTTCAGATAACTTGTAGAAGTCCTGACCGTGACAACCCTCACAAGACCGTCTGGGCCTGGGTGAGTTTGAGTTATGATGCCAACAACCCATTTTAAGGGAGGCATATTGTCATCCATGATTAAAACTGGCGTACCTATGGTAACATTAGGCATAGCCTTCAACCATTTAGAACGTCTCTGCAAGGAAGAAAGATAATCTGAAGACCACCTTGACCACAGGGACTTCATAAGATTCCTTAAATTGTTCCAGCGGGAACGTATTGTATAACCGCCAGAAAGATCTGGGCTAGGAAGAGACACAAGAGGTTTGCCAATCAGAAAATGTCCAGGGGATAAATAATCATAATCATTTACTTCCTCATTAAGAGTGACAAGAGGGCGAGAATTCATAAGGGCTTCTATTTGAATGAGAAGCGTGGACATTTCCTCATATGTAAAATTAAAAGATGGAGACATTCTTTTCAGATGATATTTCAATGAACGAACCGCCGCCTCATGAAGTCCTCCCATGTGAGGAGAATGAGCAGGCAGAAAGTTCCATTTGATAAATAGATGTGAAGTAGCATCTTGTATGGTTAATTGATATTCATCAGTTTCCAGCAACTTTGCAAGACTACTCAAATCGGCGTTGGCGCCTACGAAGTTGCTGCCATTATCCGAAGTGATAGAAAGGGGTAAGCCACGCCGAGCAACAAATCTGGAAAATGCAGCAAGAAAAGCACGAGCAGTCAAAGCTGTAACTAGCTCGATGTGAACGGCCTTTGTGGACATACAAACAAATATGGATATGTAGGATTTAACTTGAATCCTTGATCTGGGACCTCCAAATTTAATCATATATGGCCCAGCATAATCAACACTGACATTGGTAAAAGCTGGTATACAATTCACTCGCTCAGGAGGTAAGTCAGCCATTTTTTGCTGGAATGCTTGAGCATTAAACTTAAAGCATATGAAACAGAGCCTCAGTTGGCTCCTGACTGTTTTACGCAAGGAGATGATCCAGAATTTCTCTCTCAAGTGCGAGATAATAAGTTGGGGACCAGCATGCTTTAAAAGAATATGTGTATAGAAGATAAGGTGTTTAGTGAAAGAATGTTGTGCTGGCAACAACATAGGATGTCTATTATCAAAGGATAGATTTGAACGTTCCAAACGTCCACCCACACGGAGAATACCATCCTTGAGTATGAAGGGGCTAAGTTGCTTAAGTTTACTTGAATTAGATAATTCCAGATTTGAAGACAGAGCTTGGATTTCCTTAGAGTAATACTGTCTCTGGATTACCTTAACAGAATAACAGATAGCATTAGATATCTCATCAGGAGATAGAGAACCTGTGAGGGGAGATTGAGCCTTCCGACAATTATGAATGAATCTTAACATAAATGCCATTACACGGATAGTTTTCAAATAACTGTATTTGGATAGCCAATCACAAAGATCAGAATTGTCTGATTCAATAAGAGCTACTACCTTCATCTCTGGAAGAGAAGTAGACTGCATGGAGTCACAATTCTTAGGCCATTTAAATTCATTATCAATAAGCCAATGAGGACCTGACCACCATAAAGAATTATTCAAAAGATCTAAAGGAGAGGATCCTCTAGAAATAAGATCCGCAGGATTTTCCTTAGATGCAACATGAGACCAAGAGTCAATAGATGTAATCTCCTGAATATCAGCGACTCTATTGGCCACAAAGGTTTTCAAAGTGGTGGGTGAATGAGTAAGCCAGCCCAAAACCACCTTGGAATCGCTCCACAAGTGGACAGATTCGATATTTAATTGAAGTATGGGCATTACCTTAGATATTAAATTAGCTAGCAAATGAGCTGCCAATAATTCGAGTCTAGGAATCGTAACAGCCTTTAAAGGAGCAATGCGTGATTTTCCACAAAGCAAAGCGCTCTTAAAATTTCCAGATTGATCTACAGAGCGTAAGTAGATGCAGGCTCCATAAGCGGCTTCACTAGCATCGCAGAAACCATGAACTTGAATGGAAACTGCATTCTGCAGTAATGCGAGACGAGGAATGGCTATATTAGAAATAGCATTCAACTGACTATGAATCTTGCACCATTTGGTGGCAACTAAGTCTGGAATAAGCTCATCCCATGAATTGGTTTGTTTCCATAGAGATTGAAATATTATTTTGCAAAATGACACCACCGGGCAAATCAATCCCAAAGGATCAAATATAGAAGCTATACAAGATAGCAAGTTACGCCTCGTACAACGAGTAAAGGGTTTTGAATAATCGATAGAAGTTTCTATTCTTAATACATCATTTGAGGGTTGCCAAATCAGTCCAAGGGCCTTCAAAGCATTAGCGTCACAGTCGCCAAATGTGCGAGAATCAAGAAGTTCCCTGTCTTCAATTGGAATATCTTGGATTAACTCGGGCACGTTTGCACTCCATTTACGTGGTTGAAAACCACCTAAAGGAAGCAACTGTCTTAATTGACAGATGGTTGCCTTAGCCTCCTCAATAGTATCGGCAGCAGCTACGATATCATCAACATAGGTACAGTTGTTAATGACTGAGGATGCCAATGGGAAGTCAATCCCTTCATCAATAATAAGCTGCTTCAAAGCTCTAGTAGCTAGAAAAGCAGCTGAGGCTGTGCCATAGGTCACAGTCTTCAAATTGTATAGATGTATGGGTTCTGCTTGAGAACTCCTCCAATATATTTGTTGAAATGACTGATGATCCTTGTGAATCAAAACTTGCCTATACATTTTTGCTATATCAGCTGTGAATGCAATGGGTTTGAATCTAAATCGAATCAATATAGAAAATAGGTCTGGCTGAACCACAGGACCTACAGCTAATATATCGTTAAGCGATTTCCCAGTAGATGACCTCGCAGAAGCATCAAATACCACCCTAAGTTTAGTGGTAGTACTGGATGGCTTAAAAACTGGATGGTGGGGAATCACATATTGGATATTTGAATTAGAGTCTGATGTGGAAGGCTCCATGTGCCCTAATTCCAAATATTCATTCATAAACTTGCAATATTCTGTATGAAGAGAGGCATTGGAAGCTAGACGTTTTTCTAATGATTCAAATCTCTTTAAAGCTTGATTCTGCGTGCTGCCTAGAATGTCTGGGTCAGCGCGAAATGGCAGCTTGACAATATATCTGCCTTCAGAGTTTCTCTGAAAATTATCCTTAAAATGCTGCTCACAAAAAGATTCATTAGGAAAAGGAGCAGAGTGAGTAACTCTTTCAAGCTCCCAAAACCTGGTAAGTTGACTACTGATATCTTCATCAGACGTGATGAAGGCTGAGTAATTCACAGAAGACTCAGTGTAATTAAAGGGTTTATCTGATGAAGGCCTATTCAACTTAGAACATCTCCTTCGCTGCATTGAAGGCATGTTATGATGCTTAAGAGGGAACGAAGGCAACTTGCCGGAGAAGTACCAGCCTAGTTGGGAGTTCTGTATAGTAGGCAAGTTGGGAGCAGATATCTGTCCAGATACCAAGATTTGAGAACATATCTCAACTCCCAATAGCAAATCAATAGGCTTAGGAGAATTAAAGCTGGGATCTGCTAAGGGTAAGTTAGGAGGAATGTTCCAACCGCTAGTACTAATAAAGTGTTTAGGGAAATTAGAAGCAGAGATCTCAGGAACTATAATGGCCTTTGTATTGTAGCACCAATTCGTAACCTGAGATCTGATAGAGATTTCTGTAAGCCTTGAGACGCTTGCATTGGTAGAAAGGATACCAGCAAGAGACGTACATTGAGACAATGGCGACAAACCAAGCTGCTTGAATAATCTGTCAGTAATTAGATTACAGTCTGATCCAGTATCAAGAAGAGCTGTGGCCTGTACGGGGCTGCCATTGTTACTTAAAATTATCACGCTAGCAGTAGGTAAAAGACATTTCTGCCGTGACTGGCTGGCAGACATGATATTGGCCGTATTTATGGCTTGAGAATTGCTTGGCCGTGAAGGGTCATGCAATAAGTTGCTGTGCCTGCCTTGACATTGTCTACATCTAAAAGTGTTACAGCTCGAAGTGTGACCATTTGAGCTAAGGCAAACACGACAAAGTTTGTGATTTTTCACGAATTGATCGCGGGATGAATAATTCAGCGATCTAAAGGCGTCACAATAAATTATAGTGTGATTCGATTTACTACAATAATTGCATTTCGCTCTAGGAGAGGAGAGGTTAGCCTTGACAGAAGTAGCAGATGAGGGCTTGACGGACTGACTTTTCAGAACCGATTCTGTCATCTGCAGCACCCTAACCCTAGACTCCAAAAAACTGAATAATTCCTGCAACTTGGGAAGTTTTCCTAACTTAATTGAAGATTCCCATTCTTTAATTAATTCTACTGGGAGCTTATCCACAATGATACGTGAAATAATTAAGTCAGACAGAGGAACATCAGTATTTAGTACGTTCAATGCATGAACCGTACTTGTAAAATGATCTAAGTATTGTTGCAATGAGCTTGCAGAATCTCCTTTAAGGGGCGGTGGAGAAAAAAGGTTATCCAAATGCGTGTTGGCAATTAACCTGTCATTATCGAATCTTTCAGCTAAAGTCTTCCAAGCTACATCAAAGGTGGCATTGGAGACCGGGATATTTTGAATTACAGTCATTACCTCCGGGGATAAACAAGATTTTAGATATTGAAATTTATCCATGTTGGATATATGACTGTGCTGAACAATTAATGAGTTAAATGTATCCCTGAATTCAAGCCAAGCTCTAGGATCGACTAAAAAACTTGGTAGCTTAATTTCAGGCAATTTAGGTAAGTTCGGTAAAGGTGCAGACAAAGAAGAGTTGTGATTAGAGCTCTGCTCTTGATTCGGCTCATATAACCGTTTTGCATCTGCAATTGAAGAATTGATATAAGCTAAAGCCCTTGAACATTCTGACTGAAGCTGGCGCTCTTGAAACTCAGCCTCTTCATCGTAAATGTTACGATGCTGAAGACTTTCAACCTTATACCTATTAAACAATTCTTCTAGCACCGACTTAAGAACAATGGCCTCTTGATAGGATATTTTGTCCAGAATTTCAAATTCAGATACTGTTTGAATTTGAATCATGAATTGATTTTTTAGAAGATTAAAAATAGCTTCGGCTTTGGCCTTGGCTCTAGCCTCGGCTTCTTCAGCTTTAGCTATAGCTCTAGCTTCAGCTTCTTCAGCCTTAGCTTTAGCTTCAGCCGCTTCAGCTCTAGCTCTAGCTTCAGCTTCTTCAGCTTTAGCCATAGCTCTAGCTTCAGCTTCTTCAGCCTTAGCTTTAGCTTCAGCCGCTTCAGCTCTAGCTCTAGCTTCAGCTTCGGCCGCTTTAGCTTCGGCCTCAGCCGCTCGAGACTTATTGAAAGCATTAATCTGCCTGCTAATATGGGAGATGGCCTTTTGTATGGTTTTCTCAATTTCTGCCATATAGGCATCTTCGGATTCAGAAAAGGCTAGTTCATTGATCTCGGACTGGACTCTGTTATATTCAGATTCAAGCTTGCTTAAATCAATCTTAAGCTCAAGAAGGTCTTGAGGAGAGGTTTCCTCATTGATAACACAGTCTAGAATGTAATTAACTTTGCGAGTGATTCTCGACTTAATAGGCGTCCTTTTTGCCTTTAAAGTCTTAAGGGTGCCTTCTACGTCAGTCATGATTTGACAATTGATTGTTCAAATAGTATTCGACTTAACGTGATTCACTGTTTATGACTTAAATTGACCGCACTGAGAGCTTATTGAGCACTAAAGTTAGTTGCCCGCGGTTAGACAAAATGTGACAATAATGTGTGTGTACATGGATTCACAAAGGTGAGTGCAATTATGTAAATAATATCAAACCCTTTTATTAAATTAGTTTGAAGAGCTGTTGTCTGAATATTAGGCCTCACACGTGCAGATTAAAACACGGAGGCAGAAGCACTTAATATGATATTAAAATTACCTTTTCAATAAGAAACTTCAAACTGACTTAAGTCAGGAATGTCAATTGTGCTTCAAATAAGTCAATTATTTGCTTGAATGATATTTGTGTTCAAACAGCATGAATTGCGGAACACCAACAGCTTGAATTATCTCAATAAAGTTTACTACGGGCGGAATAGAACGAGTGTAGGTTTACAATGCGTGTTACAATATTGTGGTTCTATCCGGCCTCGGAGGTACCAAAAAATGTATAACGTGCGTAGACAGTGGACTGTAAAAACAATTAAATTAATTAAGGGTGATAAAGATTGTACACACGCTATACATTTCGCTTAGAATGAACGATAACAAGGTTATAAGCTAAATAAACCATAGGTGAGATAACACTGACACCTTGATCTTCTTGAATCACAAACACTCGTTGGAAATTTCATCGACGTCTTGAAGTCTTCTTATAAGCAGGGATGATTGATTCCGCCAGTAAATGAAAGAGCTTGCTGATTTAAAAATATATTTAATAACAATTCCGGAGGACCTTTGGAGTCAATATTCCAAATAAAATTATGTGAATAACAATGAAATACACACATGTACCAATTATATGCCGTATTAAGGTTCACAGTCAATCTTGTGATATTTTAATTCACCAAATAATACGCAATAATAATGTTACTGAATTTATATTGCGTGTTAAAGTAGATACAGCTACGTTGCAATAAAATCAATTTAATATTATTAGCTGTATGAAATAATTTTAGAGCTTTAATGCACTCACTAGGTAATAAGATTCCTTTCGTAGCTAATATTACCTCAAAAATAGTCCTGAAGTCCAAATCAGGTCATAATCAAGATAGTCAATTCATGTAGAAATGCCTGGTGGAAGCACTAAACGAATCCAGCCTTTTCTGAGACGAATAAATGTGAAAAATTGCTTCTGTGCAATTAATATCAATTATAAAGAAGCCTTAACTTGCAGGAAGCGAAGAATAAGGAATTATGACGTTAAAAAACCACTGCTAGTTAAGTCCAGATATGGACAATGATCCTTTAAGAGGATTTAAAAATGGCGAAGACGAAGAAGGAATGTTTGAAACAAAAAAAAAAGAAGAAAGCTAACAATATAAAAAACATATTGTAGAGAAATTCAACTGTCCTTAAAAATAATGAAGAGAATGCAAGGCCCCCTGAAAACGGGCGAAAAGCAGAAAGAAATCAAACCAACCATCCATCATAATAAAATTAAACATTTAGCAATAAAAATATTAACAGCTAAAAAGATCACAACATAACTGAACATAAGGCTTTTAATTTGCATGTGCTTACCCTGCAATTATTTAGTTTAGTCTGTTTTAGTTCATAATGGGGTTATGTATCTGCATAGGTTACAAATTATAAAATACTATATTATACCATAAGTGTGTTCCCTTATGGAGGCCCAGAGGGTTCCAGGAGGTTGAAGCTCCCAGATTTTTAGACATCGGCACATGAAGGTGGTAAGGTTGTCAGCCTTACGCACCGGCCGCCTTTACCCCCAGGATTTCTCCTGGTACTCATTTCTGTTAGAGGCTGAGTCGACCCCAGGGCCATAGTGCCACCAGAAGGATTAGGCCAATTGAAAAATTCCAACGACCTCATATTATACCATAATACTTGGTACAATTACGTCTGTCTATCTGTCCGTCTGTGTACATCCGTCGTGGCTAAACGGTTCATTGTATTTTACTTCTATTTTTGGAATCTGGACTTGTTTGGGAACTTTATCGGACCCCGTAGAATTTGGTTTCTATAACTGAAATATTAAGGGGACTTTTCTTGACAGCTTTTGAAAAATTAGTTTTTTAATTGACTTTAACATTTTTAATAAAAAATGTAAATTTCGAAATTGTTATCTATTAAGCTACTAATAAAGTGACTGCATTTGCTTTTATTGTACATGTGGCTAGGACTTAAAACTTTTGATGTCAAAATAACTTCTCGTACCGTATACGTTTTAACTATATGCTGTAATATTCACTACTCAAGTAGTGATCGGATAGTGTTTATATTGAAAAATGAAAGTGGAAACTAACTAAAACATATTTCTTGAATGAGAAGTTTAGTTTCAAAGGCACTCTTATCCCAAAAACTTAACAATTTTGTTTTACATAGGTTCATACAGTTGGTAGATCTCTTCTTTTCCCTGTGTAAATGTAATGAGAACTGTAGTGTTATTTCCAAAATGAACCAAATCCCATTCTTTTACTTACAATCGCATTCTTATCTAAATTGTGAATTCAGTTGCAAAATACCCCTTATCCCAAATATTGTTGCCATGTTGTTTCTGTTTTTCATTCCTGAAGCAAGCTTATCTTGATGTGAGCTAAAATATGCAATCACAGGAATGGTATTAGTTTGATACTTTTCGGATAGAGCGAGGACATTGATACGTTTCAGTTGCAAGACAGATTTTTTCCGGCGTGAAGGTTTATTAGGCGATTGTTCTCGATGTGAAACGCTGAGTTATTTTTGTGTTGTAAGCAATGGCCGATACAAGCAAATATAGGATTGAGAAACAACTCATCTCAGTGTGTGGGTTCACGGAAGAAAAAAAAACCGGCGAAACGTACGAAGAAATCAGAGAAATGCTCAGGTTTGCAAGCAGATGGACGTGGCAAAGCATTCAACTATGTATGGAAAATGATGGTGCACATACCAAAATGTTAAACGTTTAGAACGACGTTTATAGGCCATGGTAACTTTTTTCTTTCGCATATTTACATTCACTAATATTGCCAAGATGTCATTTTTGGCATTTTATTATTTCATATAAGTTACAGATATAATATAGAACACCCGATCGCGACTTTGTTCATTCTGCAGATTATGGGTATCACAGCACATTATAAAACAGAATACCTTTTATTTCTATACAGATTCTGAATTTACATGGAAAACATGCTTACGAGAAGTGTAACATCAAAATGATATGAGTCCTAGTCATGTGATGATCTAGGCCTACTTAACAGCATGGTTCTTTATTTTTCAATTAAATCTACGAATTTTGAATAAATAAGTAAATAAATAAATAAGACCATCTGAGAAAAAATAAGTTCATATCTTAAAATTAAATTGAATTACTGTAAACTTCTCTGTGGGTAAAGTTTTATGTAGAGTAGGATTACCTCCACTAAGTCTCTGGGTTTTTACGTATATACCTTAGGAGCGAGTCTCACCGTTCGTAGAGCTCCCTCCTAGGGGAGGTAGCTGCACCCTGATTGGCTATCCCACTCCATGTGTTGTCTGTCTCTGCGGCATTATCCCTCCACTCAACTATTACAGCAGCATGATCTTTACTCTCTGCCCAGCAGTGGCTCACTGATCTTACGCGCAGCGAATCCGCGCATCTTGATATCGAGACGTAACGAGAAGCTCGCTGGCTGGGTTAGTCTTCAAGGCCAGAGACGTTGTGGGAGTAATCCTACTCTAATGGATAATAGTCACGTTGAAAATAAATACTTCAATTAGTCCAAATATATTTTTCTACACTCCAGAACAGAACAGGCCTAACAAAGTTAGATTTGAGCTTCTGTTACATTATTCCTTATCTTATACCTTCATTAATCTTACCGTGAATTTTTTTTCCTAAGAGAAAGCTTGTTACTTATACTTATACTTATACTTGTACTAATACCGTATACCGGTACTAAAAGAGTTTGTTGCGTTTACACCTGTTGCAAATGCGGCTAGTGTAACTAAAACAGCAGATTTTCAGCTGCAATATATGTCGTAACTTGGAAATGTTCGACACAGAATGACTAACATAAGGAAACACCCGCGAGGTTTAATATGAGACATAAGGAAACGGGTGAGACAATATGCCACCGTTAAACTAATAAGTAATAACACTGTTATTAACCTAACTGTCACTAATCTAGAGCTACTTATTACGACCCTAGAAACATCTGTCACTAAAGTCTGGCCGTTCTAAGAAGGAAACCTGAAGTAAACAAAAACCAGTACACCTGTCTCACTCTAGCACATTACTTGTATGGCTTAAGAATGAGACAGACATACTGGTTTCTGTTTACTTCGGGGTTCCTTCTTATTCTCGTCTCGGGTATAGAACCTAACTGCCACTACTAACCTAGGGAAGGTACAAGGAGCTGTAACAAACTAGATTCTTCACCGAGGGATGTCCAGCATCAAATAAGGCATTTGGCATTTACGAGAAAATTCGAAAAACAGCCATAAAAGTGCTATCTGCTAGCTTACTGAAAGTGTAATTGAAGTTTTTAATAAATGGCATAAAGAAATTTAAAATTCAAAAAAGACAGAAGAACCTATTTCTTCTCTCCAAAAACCTGTTATTAAAACCCGATTGTTTCCAAGAAAAAGTCATAAAAATTCTGACCGGCCTAAAACGTAATGGCCGCAAGTGCAACGCTATGATACAAAACATTTCCATTAAACCGGTACACTTAAGTGAGAAAAATGGGAAGACGATTATTTTTCTAGTTAAATACTGTGAACACATGACTTAATAGTTTCATTTTGTATTGATGCCGAAATGGTACATACGCTTATTCGAAGATCTGCAAATATGCAACTATGCAGATAGGTTACATCTTTATATTCTACTATGAGAAAGGGAGTTCTGAAAATATGAAACCATGCATAAGAATACGTCAATCAAGCTATGTTGGTCTCCCGTAAAGTTTAAAAATCGTTAGATTACTCTCTTTTTTTTTAATCCATTGCATTAAATGTTGGCCCTCTGTTCTTTCTTACCAGTTGTTTGGGGGATGTGTACAAGCAGATTTAAAAACTACTATTTGTGCTACTGACTTCGCGTGAACTATAAAGTAAGTTCTCTAAATGTTGATGTTTTTTTCTTATGATATTTGATGGTGATTAATATATTATAAATGAGAAATGAAATAAATTTCCAATTGTTTAAAATTGAAATTATCCGCAGAACAAAACATCCTAAGACTCGCCGAAAGAATTTCCCGAACTACTACATGAAAGAAATCGATATAATGCAATTGCTAAACGCAATACAATACTGCGATCTCTATACAAATGGCAATGTTTTAGCTTAAATGGAAAAGTATTAAAATTTCAATTTCTATATCACCACTACCTTAAAAGGCCCGGCGTCGCCAGGGTTATTTTTAGGTAGATTTTCGAAGAAAAATCTACCTATTGCAATGGATACCACTTTATGATTTTCGAAAAATTCTTTCATATCTTTACGTTTCATGCTCCCCTAAGTACGAAACCACCGCCCGTTCAAAAAAAAAATTTTGTGATATTTATATATATATATATATATATATATATATTTATATATATATATCTTTACACGATAGCGGCCGTAATTTTGAAGATATTTGAACCAAATTTTATTATGTTATTTCTAGGCCCAATAGTTCGGACAAGTTCGTTAATGGGCAAAATTGGCCCAAGGGGGTGGTCGGGGGAGGGGGTTGAAATTTTAAAACATTTATATCTCGGCCCCTATGAAGTATAGAGGGAAACTTTGTTTGAATAAATTAGAGTACTCCCTATGGAGTTCACAGTGACACCAACAATTCGGGGGTTCGAGTGAGGGTGGGGGTGGGGGATGAAAATTCGAAACTTTTGAAACCACGTCTTGTGGGGTATCGTTGAAAAGCTCTTGATGAGTACTCTACAAATCAATAAATAGTTTCTTGATAGCTCTCATATGACGCGAGATTTTAATGTTTGAAAATAATAACACTTAAAAGAATTATTATAATATCATAATTTTGTCTTGTTTAGCGGCTTTGCTAATTTTATTCATTGCTGATCTTGCGCACGGCCTCCCAGAATATTATATCCTATTCTTGTTGTCAAAACAAATGATTGTAGGCTCTTCCTCTTTACCGAATTCAGTTCTTATTACTGCAGGTTTACCATGCCAAGGCTAAAGAAAAAGAGTGCTATGCAGCGACAATAAATTAAACCAAAAGCACTTCGAAATCTACCTCCGCCTGTAGGCCTGCCTAAAGGGATTTTTTTATTTTGTAATTGGAAATTATCTTATGAAGGCTTTCGATTTCAAATTATAGGTTATTATACAGGTATTTAGAATTTGAAATAGGAAGAATGACTTATCACACTCAAACTATTCTCTCAGAAAACGCTTGGTATAGCTTTTTATGACTCATAGAGGATGTAGAATTTTGCATCGCATCGCTTGTACACAGCAAGCCTGGTAGGGGTTCAAATAAGAAGAAACAGAAATTTTGGTAACAAAATTGTATTGTCTTTGCGGAATATTTTATTTCTTACTCTCATGTTACCATAAAACGGTTTTGGGGATGAAATTAAACAGAAATGCAATATCACTTTCATACTTCTCTCTCTAAAAACCTGCGATATAATAATATACATATTACCATACCTCGTATTGTTTTCTCTATGTCCAGGGTAGAGAAAGTTATGTTACTGCATTATTTTCGTGGATTTCATTCTACAATATTTATTTATAACATGAATTATATTGATAGCTTCTCTATAATAATTTCTGAAACTCCCATTTCATTTATTTCCAAATCCATCTATGACCACTGGCAACAATATGTTGTCATGTGAACTGTGATTTGGATTTGATAATTCTGTGTAAAAAGGGATAAAATATTCTCAAAAACATTTAATTTTTGGCATTTAAAATCAAAATTTTTTCAAAATCCTTTCTTAGTGTGCACTTACATTATGAAACGAAGGTACTGTCAAAATCCCCAGTCCCTACCTATTTTAGTTTAGGCTCTGCATTGATTCTCTGCCATTAAGTCAGTCAGTCAGTCAGGACAAAGCCTCTTATATATATACATATACTAGCTTAAAAGGCCCGGCGTCGCCCGGGCTTTTTATTTTGTAATTGGAAATTAACTTATGAAGGACTTTCGTTTTTTTAAATTCTAGGTCCTTATATAGGTACTTAGAATTTGAAATAGAAAGAACTATTTATCTCACTCAAACTATTCCCTCAGAAAACGCTTGATATAGCTTTATATAGCTCATAGAGGATGTATAATTTTGCATCCCATCGCTTGTGCACAGCAAGCCTGGTAGGAGTTCAAATAAGAAGAAACAGAAATTTCGGTAACATTAAATTGTATTGTCTTTGCGGAATATTTATTTCTCACTCTCATGTTACCATAAACCCGTTTTGGGGATGAATTAAACAGAAATGCAATATAACTTTCATACTTCTCTCCCCAAAACATATTACCACACCTAGTATACTTTTCTCTTTGTCCAGGGTAGAGAAAGTTATGTGACTGCATTATTTTCGTGGATTTCATTCTTTAATATTTATTTATAACATGAATTATATTGATATCTTCTCTAATTTGTCAAATTCAAGTTTCATTTATTTCCAAATCCTTATGTGAAAACTGCCAATAATACTGTTGTCAAGTGAACTGTGATTTGGATTTGATAATTCTGTGTAAAAAGGGATTAAGTATTCTCAAAAACATTTCATTTTTGGCATTCAAAATCTTTTTTTTTTTCAAAATTCTTTCTTAGTGAGCACCTACATTATGAAACGAAGGTACTGTCAAAATTCCAAGTCCCTACCTGTTATAGTTTAGGCTCTACGTTGATTCTCTGTCAGTCAGTCAGTCAGTCATTTATTCAGTCAGTCAAGACAAAGCCTCTTATATAGCCTACTAGCTTAAAAGGCCCGGCGTCGCCCGGGTTTTTTATTTTGTAATTTGAAATTAACTTATGAAGGACTTTGGATTTTTAAATTCTAGGTCCTTATATAGGTATTTATAATTTGAAGTAGGAAGAACGACTTATCACACTCAAACTATTCCCTAAGAAAATGTTTGATATAGCTTTTATGGCTATATGTGGAATTTTGCATCCCATCGCTTGTATACAGTACACAGCAAGCCCGGGGAGGGGTTCTAATAAGAAGAAACAGAAATTCCGGTAACATAAAATTGTATTATCGTGGCTGAAAATTTTGTTTCTCACTCTCATGTTACCATAAAACCGTTTTCGGAATTAAATTAAACAGAAATACAATATCACTTTCATACATCTCTTCCCAAAACATAATACCTTACCTCGTATTGTTTTCTCTATTTCCAGGCTAGAGGAAGTTATGTGACTGCATTATTTTCGTGAATTTCATTCTGTGATATAATAATATATATATATTACCATACCTTGTATTGTTTTCTCTATGTCCACGGTAAAGAAAGTTATGTGACTGCATTATTTTCGTGGATATTGATAGTTCTCTCATTTGTCAAATTTATTCTACTTTCATTTTTTTTCCAAGCCCATCTGAGACCAGCTGGCTACAAAATGTTTTAATGTCAAATGTTATTTGCATTGGATAATTCTGTGTAAAAATGGATTAAGTATTTTGAAAAACATTTGATTTTTGGGCATTTAAAATCAAAATTTTTCAAAATCCTTTCTTAGTGAGCACCTACATTATGAAACGAAGGTACTGTCAAAATTCCAAGTCCCTACCTGTTATAGTTTAGACTCTACGTTGATTCTCTGTCAGTCAGTCAGTCATTTATTCAGTCAGTCAAGACAAAGCCTCTTATACAGCCTATATAGAGCTAGAGATTAGCCATTTATTCCACTTTTATTACCCCACAATAAATAAATGACGCATAACAAGTTGCACAAGCTTTCTCACATAGCTGTTAAAATTTGTAACATTGGCCTTCTTAGGTAGGGTTTAGTGGGTTTTGAGACCTGCGAGATTTTCGAGAAACCGGTTTTCTATATTGCATGTGAATTCCAGTAGCCGTGGAGAAATAACATGAATGGGGAAGGCGGTTCAAGGCTGAAACATGTATAGGATCATATGTATGCGTTGTAGTTTAGGGCAACAGTGGTGTAATTATGGCAAATCTTGAAATACATATTTAGTTTGTGTACATTACACCATGGATATATTACATTTCACAATAATTAATAGTAGCTTTCTAGTTACTACAACTTCATAATTCATAAGAATAGCATTATTTTTATAAAATACCTTCTGATCATGTTAATTTATCTCAGTAAATGTTAATTTTGTAAAAAAAAATTGTGTGATACAAAATATTCATTTTTAATGTTTCTGCAACTTTACGGAGCAATTTTTTTTTGTGTGTGTTTTTAGCCATGATCGTCATTAGCCATCGAGCCACGAGAATTTACAATGCCAATGGGTTTCGAGAAGTGATTGTAGGTGATGCAGCACGCGGATGACTAGCAATATCCGTCTTGGGATACAAAACTATAAAATTAAAATAAATGCATTGGTCAGTCGTTTTCAATAGCCATGTGGATATGGGCGAGCAGATTATAGCTTAGCATTGTTTCACGCAAACTTTTTTTTAACTTACCAGTTATTCTACCAGTTCCTTCATTCCTTAAATTCTCGAAGTGATGATGGGTTGACGAATCTTCTTAGGAAGTGGTCAATGAATTCAGGTCCTTGGCCATCACACATCTCCATCGACCATTATTTTGTTTTCTCCAATGTTTTGGTCACCGCATATATTTTTGTCATTGGAATCTAGGAAAATTATTATAACAATATGATCAAATTTTTTATTTTAACTTTATGCAATATTACAAAATCTATTTAACCTGCAGGGCGTTAGTTAATTTTTAACGGTACAAGTATATACCGGTTTCTTTCACAAACCTAAAAAAAAAAAAATCCTCAAAGGTACAAATCTTAACATGTGAACGTATATGTGAGAAAATATGTGTCACATATTTTGTTTTTATGGAAGGAATAAGCCATTGTGCCTAGCATCTGCACAGGTATACACCTTCTGGACCTAAGGACTTTACAATAGTGATCAGTAGGGCAAAGCATTTAATGACTATAAAATAATGAAAAAATAAAAAATGCATTTATGACCTAACAATAGTGAAAGAATGACACAAAATAAGAAAAAATGACCAATACGTTTACCATTATTACATATATTTAGCTTTTAAGTAATGAATTGCTAAAGACAATTTAATGGATGAGACTGCGTTATATAAGAATTTATAATAAAAAGCACACTTATTTTATTGCAAAAGAAGTAAGTAAATTTATACTACTTGGACACCCTTAGCGAAAAAAATTCTTTCTGAACTGTCATGCCCATCAAATTGCCGCTAGGAAATATGTGCCATTTATAAAGAAAGAAAAAACATATTTCTGCTACAAGACAAACTGCTATAGTGTTTACAATAACCTGAATTAAAATTAACTATGAACACTTGGCGGAGATTCACAAACAAAAACTTTGTCTGTAGTCTGAAAGTAACGATTTATAAATGGAAAAGCTCCTCTTTGTTTCCACTGAAACATGACCTAAAATGCCGAAAAAACCTAAAAATGCCGAAATATGAACTAAAATGCCAAAAGACCTAAAAATTGCGAAAAATTACCTAAAACTGCAATAAAACGACCTATCGCTTGAAAAATGACGAAAAATGCAAAATAAAGCAAAAAAATTAAAAAACAAATATTGCTCTTATTTAATAAATTATTTCATGATACATATATATATATTCGAGCTATCTTTTAACCTTCATATAAAAAATATGTACAATCACCAAATGCCTTGCTATAGTGATCAGTAAATGGGTAAGAGCGTACTAGACACGAAAACTTAGATCAAACCGATATTGGTCGTCACTGAGATGGATAGAAAACTAACAGTCAAAAATGATACTGTGAATGTAATTGAGAAGCTTTATTAGCCTACTTTCTGTACCGTACCATGGGTACTGAAGGTAGAGGTACTATGGTACTGTAGAGGAAGTTTTGTATTCGACCCCGAAATTCGAATGCGGGATTTCAACATAAATACACCTGGTGAGGTTCCCTGAATAAAGAAATAAATTTAAAAAAAATAAAAAAGGTATTTTCAGAAACATGTCTGTGTGTCTGTGAATAGCCTACGTCGAGAACGAAAGGTCGTACAAAAATAAAATTTTATATATGGATTCTGTATCTTATGGAGATATGACACAAAGATTACAGACTACTTTCTCTTATTTTAATGCCACTTTACTAGAATAAAATTTAGTTTACCGCCATTTTCTCAAAAACAACTTCAACGTTGTAGATAAAATGCTTATACTAAGAGCTAAAACTTTTATTTGAAACAATTATTCGTAAATCTTCTTTGAAGGAAAGTATTAGTCACCCACTGTTTTTAGAAACAGTCTTGCCTAGTGAACAATAATGCTTTGCAACAGGTTGAAACAATTGAATGCGTACTTTTATTTAAATTTCCTACGTAAATCCATAATATGCATAAAATAATATATTATGCGGTATATTACGTAACATAACATATCATACTAAGAGCCATAATGTTTAGAGGAAGTCATGTGTATCACACCATATTTCTTCATCGCTATCTTGCGCCGGATCAACACATAGCATCATGCAAGCATTGCCGTTTTCAGTATTGTTTGCAAAGAATGTACTTATTGTTTCGTATCATGTGCGTTTTGTATAAATCAAAACTTGACAGAAACTAATTTTGCTCATTGTGTTTTATTAAAATCCTCTTAAATGAATGAAGAGTCGTGCATCGCTGTGTGAAAAACAAAATATATGGAAACAGAATAAGAAAAAGTGACTTGGGGTGCAGGAGGGAAGAAGGAACAAGGTGAAAAGAGTTAGCGGAGAAGAATGGTGAGATTTCCGCAGCGATTTGCCAGAACATTGGACAAAGTAAATTAAAAAGTTTTTGTGTGTGTTAGAAGGAGGAGCAAAAGAGAAAATAGAAGCGTTGAAACTCTGCGAAATCCTCGCTACTCTTTTTTTTTCTTTTCTTTCCATCTCCTTGCATAAGGATAAAAAGAATGCTTTTCTGTGTAGAAATGGTGATGATTTTCTTTAGAATTCTCACTTATATTGTGCCCTCAGTGTCTACTATTACGCGTGCATGTTGTGGATTGTGAAGCCAGTAGACCAAATGACATTTTCTAATAGCTTCTGTTACTGCAGACAAACCATAGGAATACGTAATCTCTAGAAATGAAGTGATAAAAACATAATCAAACCCTGGGATTATTCTGAGAGAAATGAATAGTTCGAGAAGAATATCATATTGCAACAGATCTACCACAAAGCTGGCATTGCAACTGTATACCACTTGACCTCGTCTATCAATATAAGGCATTTATTTTTTTTATATCCGTTACCTCTTGCTGCTTCCAACTTCCATTTTGTTAATAAGTAACCTCTTCAGTTCCATGCCAATCTTATAATTACTCTGGTAAAAGGTACCTCAATGATGCCCTCTGAGAAACTGCTTGGACTATAAGTTCCTGCTCATAGGGAAACAAATAATTTCGACTTACAGATTTAATACCCAAACATTAAAGGTAGGGTGTGTGTCAAGTAACGTCCTATGGGGGGGATTCCCTGTATATTATCTCTAATATAGTCTACGGTACATTATTTAGTCAAATAATCAACCCGTCAACGGAAATACTCAAGGTAGACACTGAAGTAAATTATTAATACCGATAGAACATATTGTGTGCATAGAGTTTAAAAATCTGATAACGATATTTTCATACTTGTGTATCAAGCATGCCGGTCTCCTTAATTCCTTATAGGCCTACGCGGTAACTAAGGCTGTCGTGAAACCGGTTCAGGAGGCTGAGTCTCGCCATGGGCATAGGTGTATGTGTGCGTAACAAAAATTTAAACAAAAAAATGTCATGATCTTCAGGGATTAAGCCTCGTAATGCTTATTCCGGTCTCATGTATTACACATTTGTTGTATCCATCACTTCTTCGGTCTGCCAATGTTTCGCTTGCCTATGGATTTATAATTTAGCAGCAGTTTTGGAATGCGGTAATCTTCCATTCTTTCTAATATTTTTTCCATTTGGTTCTATATTGGTGTACCTTCTCAATTAGTTTGAAAATGCCCAGTTCTTTCGTACGTCTTCACTTCTTATGTATAGCCTTATGTATAGCCTGCAATACTCCTTAAATATATATATAACACATAAACAGAAGCCAAGAAAAATGTTTCACGAAAATTTGCCATTGGCCGGCAAATTAAAACATAACAGAAAAAAGAAATCATATCAACATTTTATACACGGTGGCTGGAACTGAAATTATTTTCAACGAATATTGTCGAATTATATAGGCAAATAATACGTCGGTGAAAACTTCATAGTTTTCGCAAATATACGCAACTGGGTATATATAATAGTAATAATCAGGGTTAGGATTTTTAGGTGCAAATTTTATATGAAAAAAGGAAGGGAAAAGGTGCTAAAATAAGGTAAAAAAGGGGACAAAAAGGTGCTATTTTACTTAAGTAATTCAAAAAAATCTATCTTCTATTAACAGTTATTGAGTTGCGAAAAAACACATCAAATCATCACTCACAAGAAACAGTAAAATACAGGAAGCTGTTGTACTTCAAGACATTGAGCATCTCTACATTTTTAAAAATAAGCCTGTTTCTATTAGGACATAGAATGTATTTGTACATGCTAAAGCTTCTTTCGACATCCACAGAAACCAGTGGGGCAAACTTTGTATTCACTCGGAATGGCAACTCTACACATGTGGCAAATTCCTCAACATCCGGATTTTTCTGAAGACTAGACTCAAGTTTGTCTTTAGCAAAGCCCTCTAACTGGTCCCTCACTGAAGTGAAAATATCCCATTGTTTTTCCTTTTCGAGAACTTGTTCTTCCAATTGTTTGATAGCTGCAGTCAAGTACTTGTAACCATGGACACAAAATAGTTCTGTCTCCAAATTCTGTATTTTTTCCCGTAGCAGAAGTTGTTGGGCCTTGGAAATCGCACCTGCGTCTGCTGGATCCAATGAAAGCACAAAATCCTTAATCTTGTCAAAATTCTCACACAACATAACAGCACACTGAATCCATGATCCCCAGCGAGTAATGACCGGGAATTTTGGAAGGGGGAGGCCAGTGATTTCCTTGTAGGCAACAACACGACTCGGAGCTTTCTGTAGAATCTTCTTCAGGGCAGAGATGTATTCATTTGCAATGTCGTATTCATTCCTTATGGATTCACAAACCCTGTGAAGGGCATGGACTAGGCATGTCACATGCTTTAACTTAGGGAACAAAGGTTTCAATTGGTTAATTGCTGAAACCATGTATGGAGCCTGGTCTGTAACCACCAGAAGAAGTTTTTCAAATGCGATACCACTTGGCCACAGGTTTTGACAGAAGTCCATGATTGATTGCATTACTGTACTGGCGTTGGCTTTCTCCAGTTCGTACATTTTAAACAACATGGGCTTAACGTTCTCCCCTGATAGGGGAAAAACTAAAATGTTCAAAACATATCGTTCCATTGAGTCTGTAGTTTCATCCAATATGATTCCCACATCACAATCAGTCACTTTCTCCTTGATGGTTTTTATGGTTTCTTGGTAAACAGGCTCCATGTAGTTTCTTCTTATAGTACTCTCATCAGGCACTGACATCTTTGTGTATTTTTCAAGGAACCCTTTGAAAGTCGGATGGTTTACCTTATTGAGTGGAATTCCCGCTTGTGTAAGAGCAGCACATAAATCAATGTTGAATTTCTTCAAATTTTGAGTTTTCGATGAACATTGTTCAATCGCATTCCGTAATAAAGGTTGTCGCGATTTATTTGCTTGAAGTGTCTTGTTCTTTTGATGCTTAGAAGTGGAAATGTGTTGTTTGATGCGGTCTCGCTGGTGTTTTTCATCGAACAAAATTCCTGAATCACAAATGCTACACCGTATTACAGTTCCATCTGTTTCTACGGAATCTTGTTTGAATTCCTGAGACAGAGAAAATAACCGGGCTCTGGACACCTTAGGCATGGCAAAAATACACTCATTTAATCACAGATTTGCACTCACGATCAACAGACTACTGACTGGTGAAGTTAAGAAGATGGAAGTCAGAGAAAGAGGATTTGCGTATACACAATATTTTTTTTTTATAATAAATTATAATTTGGTGGAATGAAATACGCATTTCCATTGTAGCAAGCTATTTGTTTCGGCAAAGTGAAAGAGGATTTGCGCTCACACACAATATTATTGTTGATGGAATGAAATATGCATTTCCATTGTAGGGAGCTATTTGTTTCGGCAAAGTGAGAGAAAGAGGGTTTGCACGCACACACGTATCATTTTCTGTTGTTGCAGGTGTGCTTTCAGTCCCGCTTTTACTGGAAGTAAAATGGAATGAAACTCACAAGTCATTCATAACGCTTTATAATGATAAAATGCACTCTAGAAGAATATCGATAAGCTACAGTATATGAAAAAGGGGATTATGGGCACTGTTGAGAAAAAAGGGGTAAAAGGTACCAAAAAAGGGAAAAAAGGTGCTACAAAAATGTCTCCATTCTCGACTATAGATAAAATCTCACACTGTGGTATCTTTCCGAAGAGCTTTAATTTACCCTACGAGAAAAGGTGCGCACCTAAAAATCCTAACCCTAGTAATAATAAATAAGAAAATAACCAATAGTGTTTACTCAAAGACTGTTTTTGTCTAAGTTAATTAAATAATTTACCTAATGGTAATAAAAAGGTTAGAAAACTGAGGGTCTTAAAACCTTAGTTTAGATTTTTTAAAAAGTTTTGTGAATATTTTTTCTTCGTTTTTTTTTTTATATATTTCATGATAAAAATAATCTTTTATTATTTCCTGCAAAATACTGCTCAAATATCGTATTCAAACTAGCTTTAAAGACTCGGAATTTCCCGGGTTTTGTATTTTGCATCTACTTAGAAGTAAACTTTGGACTCCTAAAGGAAAATAAAACAATTAAAACTGTGTTACTGGTTGAAAAAATAGTTGCTTGCAGTCTATTACCGTATTATGAGAGGTTCAATGATTCACAGTTACGTATTATTTTATGAATAAATAGCTTTTAATTCTGTTTTGTAGTGTATGCTTATATTTAAATAAATAACCTTCAATTAATTTTTTCGGCTACTGTTATCAATGGGTTAATATTATCAGATTAGCCGTGTTCCGAAGTGATCACAATAAGCGGCGTTCACTGTAATAGGAAATGAAATGGTGAAGGTTTATTTGAAGTAGCTTAGCTTCGCTTATTAGTTTTGAAAGCACAGTAAACAAAATAAGTAAAAAAGAATACAATTCAATGCAATTATTGTAAGTTACTTATAAAGCGAGACATAAAACACTTGTCTGAAATTGGTAAAAAAAACTAAAGTAAAAACTATTTGAACATGTTTAAAAAAACTTATAAGAGTTCATAAAAACCTAAAGATTGGGGCCCTGCTCATTACTAACGCTTGTTTTTAACACCATAGCAATGCTAATGTGTAACACTCTTTATTGCTGTGTAACAGAATTCCGGGCTGTAGGAATGGTGTCAAACCAGCTTCCCGTACATTAGTTCTACTGAAATGGGGGTCATTACGATCTCAGAGCTCATTAAGGCTATAATTGGTTGCGTTAAAAAGTAATTAACCATTTTCTTCATTTTGTGTGAACTAGATAGAATTATTTTTACGTTTCATTAATTTAAGCTCCATATTTATTGTAGAATGTGCCAATGAAATTGAAATTGAAATTTTAATATAATCATTTCAATAATTAAACAATAATTATTTTCGATTGTTTCACAGATATCTAATTTTTTACATCATACATTATCTGGTCAACATGGTAAAATATGAGTCAGTTTTCTTTTTTACACGTAGTTTTACCACTTCCCTTTCAGGAATTACGCGCCCCTATACAGGGCAGCTGTCGGGAGAAGAATTACCTATCAACACATACATACTTTTTTGGCCAGACAGGAACATAATGGAGAACCTCCCCGGGTGAGGGATCGGCTTTGCGCCGGGTCCACCTCCGAGACAACACGGAAGATAGGACGATAGGACGAAGCGCAACATTCTCACAAACATTCACTCTAAACAAGGCGAGGATGAGATGAAAATGATAATGACGACCAGATGAAGGGCCTAAAGTTACCCGACATTGTCTCATAGGCGAAGAAAAACCCTGAAAAAACCATATCGGTAACTTGTCCCGATCAGGATTCGAACCCCTGCGCCACAGCATCGAATCAAAGAATTCATGAAATTGTCTTGTTCATAAAGTTAAATCATATACCTGCTCTTTCTTCATTCGCCACAACAAGTGTGTTGAACTATGTACAGAAATAGTAGGGAACAGGAATTGCTTTTAAAGGCATGAAGTAACAGACTGCTAGACTACATAGGCGTACCGAGGGGGGGGTTGATTAAAAAAAAGGAAAATTGTATAATTTTTTTAAGTATGCCCATAAATTACTTAATACAAGTATAAAGCGTGGGAAGCTTAAAACTCGTTATTTTGCGTCTTAATTTCTTAAATTTTCCGGTGGAGACCCCCGGAAGCTTTAAAACTCGTTATTTTGCATGTTAGTTTTAAAATTTTCCGGGGGAGGACCCCCGGAAGCTTAAAACTCGTTATTTTGCATCTTAATTTTTTTAATTTTCCGGGGGAGGACCCCCCTCTCCCTGTGGGGTATTCCTTACCCCCCAGACCCCGCGGATGTTATAACCCCCCCCCATATGGGCGGCCTGGTTACGCCTATGCTAGACTATAGAGTTCTTTAATGCAGTAAGTTCTACACATTTGTTTATTCAGTACTAAAACAAGGTATTTCCAAACTCCATGAATTGCAATCCACAAAGCTCAGTAAACAATGCGAATTTAAAAATCAGACCTATAATACTGCAAGGATAAAAGCAACAATCTCTATATCTCTCTATATATAAGAGGCTTCGTCCTGACTGACTGAATGACTGACTGACAAAGAATCAAGTAGAGCCTAAACTATAATAGGTAGAGATTTGGAATTTTGACAGTACCTTCGTTTCATAATGTGGGTGCTCACTAAGAAAGGATTTTGAAATTTTTTTTATTTTAAATTCCAAAAATCAAATGTTTTTGAGAATACTTAATCCCTTTTTACACAGAATTATCAAATCCAAATCACAGTTCACATGACTGTTGGCAATCTTTACATAAGGTTTTGGAAATAAATGAAACAAGACATTGAAAATTAGAGAAGGTATTAAAATTTATATTTGAGTAAATTATGTATCTTAAAATTTTGTAGATGATGTAAAATAATCAGTAAATTCAACCTTTTAATCGAAAAGTTCGAATTAATCAATATGTTCTTTACAGCTTACAAGTTTCGCGGGCAAAGCCTTAATGGGGCAACACGGAATGATTTGGACGAAAAACACTATGAGGGGGTTTTTTGGACGAAAAACATTATGCGGGTTTTTTTGGGGATAGGGAACTCTAATCTGAGGTCTTTTTTTTTCCCCCGGGTGGCACACTTTGATCGTGAAATGCACCTCGAAACCAGGTTTTTAGTTTTTTTAAATTATCAATCGTTATAATAAAATTGTTTATGCATGATTTGGGTAAATTTCATGAATCTATGGTACATTTTAATAGTTTCATTTGGAATTTGCATGCACATATGGTAGCATAAGACTCGTTTTGTTCGTTTATTTATATTTTTAACGTTAAACAATATAATTAAGAGTGAAATTACGTAATTCCTCCAATTTATTTAAAAACTATGTCAGTGTTAATAAATATAATGTTTTAATTATTTTTCTGTTAAATAAGTGATTGAAGCACAATATCTAGCAGTTGCGTAAGTAATCGCGGGTGAAGCCGCGGGTACCTGCTAGTGTAATTATATATTCTGTAACAGGGCATAATTACAACAAATCAACATATTAACTCAATCATTTTAATAACTCATTAAAACATCATATAAATTTACATTTTATAGATAAATAAAAACAAATAGAAAGTTAGGAACTTATTTTTACAATAATAATAATAATAATAATAATAAAGTAGAGATATAGGTTTAGCATGGTAGAGATTAGGTATCCGGATGTGGAGAAATGCAAGAAAGAATATGAGAAAGGAATGTGTCCACTTTGCAGTTCAAATGAAAATGCGGAAGAAATTCTTTTAGATAAGAAATTCTTAGCAACGTGGAAAATAAAAAATTAATTCAAAAAAGGAACAAGCTTTAAAATATTAGGCAAAGTATTATTTTTGATAAGAAAGAAATGGATATAAAAATATGGAAGTTTCAACCTAATGACGTAAAATGTTTTATTGCACCATTGAAAATTCATTGTTTGAAACTTTTAATTGCAATGTTTTGATATTGTGGATTGGTTTACGCACAGAGCGCCTGCTGAATGCGACTAGACTACTTGCACAACAAATTCTACAAAATTGTTAGTTGTGGATTGTGAATCGACGGGGTTTGCGTTACAATGATCTAAGTAAATGTGGGTTGTCAACCAAGAGCTAAACTACGCCCTACTAAGCTAAGCCAACTGCAGCTAAGCTAAGCTAAGCTAAGCTAAAGTTGCCCACCAAAACTAAGTGAATTCTAATCAGTTGTTAGTGACTTGTTGAGTTGGACGGACGCTACAACGAAAATGATCAGTACTGGGGAGAAGGTAAATGTCTTGTGGAGGGGGAAAACTAGCTTAGTTTACCCAGCGTGGACAGATTTGGACAGTACCGTCATATATATGGTGCAAAGACTCCCAATAATAGGGAAATTCATTTTATTTACACATTTTAGTGTTTTTACAGAATAGACCTGTGTGTAATTTGTGATTAATTTTAATCTGTACATATATTTTAATGGTCTTTTAATGTTTTATACATAAATATCAGTGTCACAGTGTGTTGTGTGTTTATTTTAATATCAGAGGGTATAAGGAGGCAAATAAAGCGTGTACTGTATGTTGGAATATATTAAGGGTAAAGGAAGCATGTATCCTACATCAGAATTTTTTTTAAATTGATTCCTGCAGTGATTGATTCAACATAGAGGAGAAACTTCTTATTATGCGTGGATCTGTTCTGCCACAGCCTCACTTCAAAGGGATGCGGCCACATGCTCCAGGTGACTGCATGCCACCGCCTCGACTCGTGGTGTCGGAGAAATTACTCTCACGAGGTGAATCCCATTAGCAGTCTCTCAGGACCTAACTTTTCGCCCTTGCTCAGTTAAAACTGGTGTACCAGTACGCCTGTCCTTGCCCTTATATCCGATTTCGTGGTTTCACTCATGATTATCGTAAACCTAGAGCCAAAAATTGCATTACATAGGCCTAGTGAATGCGAGAAAAAGATTGAACAATACATTTTTGGTTCATTTTTTCACGTCGTTTATCCGTACCATATAGGGGCGGCTATAGGCGAACTAGGCAGCCGTCTAGGCAATGGCGGATGCTGGAAGGGGGCCGCAGCGACTATGCCCCGCCCCCTTGGTTTTTCTTTTTTCGTTGATTTTCTTTGTTTCTATTCGTCTAAAATAATTATCTAATAAAATAGCACTTAAATGTAATTAAAAACAAAAAGTAAAATGAAAGCATTTTTGTACTCATCCTATTTCAGCCTGAGGATTCTAAAAAACCAAGTTGAATCAGGGGCGGATCCAGAGAGACATTTTTGGGGGGGGGGACCAAAGTAGAGAGGGAAGTTTTTACTCATAAAAATTAATTATTCTCAGAACACAATTGAAATCAAAACGAACATTTCAGCATTTTAATACAAATGTATTTCAAAATAATGAATGTCGTTGCTTTAATTTAAGTATTTGGGTTAGGTTGTTTTTACAAAATTTATTAGAATAATAAATTTTGAATAATTTGTGCTTAATGTTACAAATTTTGGGGGGGCAATTTCCCCCATCCCCCCCGTGGATCCGCCCCTGAGTTTAATAGTATACACAGACTGGCGCCTTTGATTGAAATTTACATTTATACACAGCCTTGGAAATAGAATGACTATAGTCGACGTGCAAATGTTTTAGACATTGGGATGGGTAGGTGTTGTCCGGTCTTGAACTGGCCCTAAGTAAGCAAGTATTTCTGTCTCACTCTTACGCAGATACGAGTAAAGCGGTAGAGCGAAACAGACATACTTGTTTACTTCAGGACCGGTTCTAATGCGGACAATATCTACCCATCCTATTGTCTAAAACATTTGCTCACCGACTATAACTACATGCAAAAGTTAGAACAGATCGTACATGACGAGGGAATTAAAATTACAGGTCAATCTGTTCCTTCCTCTTCTTCTTGGTCTTTCTCTAGGCTATGGGTCAAACCCTCATCAGTAGGCCTATATTCTTTGAGGGAATGAAAATACCTAGAGTAAGTCTGCTTTTAAAAAACAAGTTTACTTTCCTTCTAAATAAAAGCAAGGTACGGTTCTACATACATACCTGAACTTAAATGATAATCTTCGCTATAATGATAGTCACTCGACCGCGTTACGTATACTTTCAAGAACACATTATATTCGCTTTTTCTTAGGTTAACATCACCCGTTGTAGGACGATTATGAGGCCCACGCAGCGACCTGTCGGGAGAGGGATTACCTTTAGCGGCCCTTACACGATCAATAATATTGACAATACAGTATGATATTGACAATAATATTGATCATGTAAGGTGAAAAAAAGAGTATTGACGGTCGATATTGAAGCGATATTGATGAAATCCAGATTTTCTGATCTCGGGGCGTCAATATTTCAAAGTGGAGGAGATATTGTCAATATTATGGAGCGTCTTGGGGTGGACGTCAATAATATTGTCAATACTCAGTTGTTGCCGTGCATTCGTAGGGAACGGAAGTGATCTTTGTGCGGAGTATTATGGATTATACAAGTGACCTTGAGAAAATATCTGAAGATCTTGAAATAAAATAAAATTAAAAAGCTAGAGCGCAAGGTCCGATTGCTAAACAAAATGAGCTTCTACAAAATCTCATATTTAGAAAACTCGACGAACCCTGACAGCATCATACAGACTATCTCAAAAGTTTGTGGAGAAAAACTGCTCACTTTGGATGCCAAGCAGAAGCAATAAGCAATAAATGACATGCTTTTTGAAGCAAGCTTGGGCACTCTCCATTGCAACTCCGTAAAAATAAATGAAGTATGTCAATGTCCAAGCCCTGTAAGTACCACACAACCGGGAACAAGTCGTGGCAGCACTTCATTCTTCTCCACATTTAATTGCTCTTCTCCTACTCACAGTGATAATCCACCACAACTAATCAACAGCCAACATCAGGATTTATCAGCGGCTAGTTTTTTCAACATCTTCTCAGATTGAGGATTTTGATTGCCTTATTTCTTGTTGTATTTTTCTTTGCTGTTTAATCAATACATAATTACTATAATCTTTTGCTGTAAATTATTCAATATGAGTTTCCCTACTCCTACTGTCATGCCAACTACTTTCATATAGGTAGTGAAGAGGTTCTGTGCAATGACAGACTGATATACTTAAGTAAGTAGGAAGGTATCTGGAAAATATATTTAAAACACTTACTTTCATGTAGTCTAGGACATGAACAAGAGTTTCACACGTTTCAGACTATCAGCTGATGGTTGCAAGCGACATGATGACAGAGAACTTCAAATCTTCAAAACTTCTTCCTGTAGCTAAGTACCTCAGGGTTAAGGCTAATCTCTCATTACAGGGATGCATTCTCTCATGTTTGTGTTCTGCCTTATGAAGAGTGGTTCCACCATCTGTAATAATTTTATGAACGCCCTTCTTTCATTCTGAAATAATCTTCCGCATCTGTCAATCTGATTTCCCTCAGCAGCCTCATATGAGATTATTCTTCACGTTTTTTCAACCACTCTCTCATCCATCGATTTCGCTGAACTCGACGAATACTTCCGATAGCTATAATTATGGCTACACAACCTTTTTTTTATTGTCCATGTTTTCAAAACACAAAAATCCACGAAAATCCACTTGGAAAGACATAATTTCACTTGTCCGAATGGTGGAAACAAACGTACTGAGCACATTTATTGATAAAATTATTGACAATAATATTGACCGTGTAGGGTATGACGATATTGACGGTGGTACCTTCAGGAAGTTAACGACTGTATTGACAATACTGATATTGTCAATAATATTGATCGTGTAAGGGCCCCTATAGGATCACATACATACTGTTTTGACCAGACAAGGACATAGAGGACCTCCCCGGATGGATGATCAGACAGATTCCGGGGCCACCTCCGAGACAACATCCAACACATGGGACGAGACACACCTGTCGCTCACACACTCATGTCGAACACGGTGCTGATGGGATGAATACGATGACATTCGTCTTACAGGTGAGGGAAAAACCCCCATTTAGGAAACTTCTCCCGACCAGGAATCGAATCCGGGCTTCTGCGTGTGGAGAGTGAACTCATCCCCTACGCTACAGCGGTGGACAATAATACATTTAATCTTGATATATACATAATATTAATAATAATAGTAATAATAATGTTTTATTTCACCTGGCAGAGTTAAGGCCGTAAGGCCATTTTCCACTCAACCAGGAGAAGAAAAAAAGGAATACAAACAAGTTACAAAATAATTGATTATACAATAAGCGATCGTAGAAATAATAGTACACAAAAGAAATAAGGTAAGTTTTAAGATACATTAATAATTACTTACAGAAATAGACACCTTAGTAATAATACTTACCATATAATTAAAGGATATAAGGATTTACAAATTCACATCACTATTTTTAAAAATTAAAATACTTAAATATTTATTAATAGTAATAAGTAAACAATTATTAAGCTAAGCATTTTCAGGAGTATGTAAATAATTTAGTAATTTATATTACGAGAAATCTATAGTGAGTACAATAGTTAAATTCAAATAAAATCAAAAGAGCGTGTTTCATTGTGAATTATAAATGTTAGCTTGTTCATCACGTTGTCCCCGTTCTTGTTTTACCTCGTTATCAAAATAGTAACAGTGTAATTTGCTCCCCCTGCAAGTTAGACACGCAGCATGAGGTGCATTTTTTTCCTTAGCAGCTAATGCAAATTTGACACGACAGATGTCGACATGGCCAACTTTAGGTAGTGAGAAAAGACGAGGCTAAAACAATGGCAGCCACAAACTAACCTAACAAGCTTAACACGGCATTATTTGTAACGTTACATTAAATAAATTTCCTTTTGAATGCTACTCACAAAAAGTAGGGACATCAGTTTAAGTGATTCTATTATGGGCACTTTACAGTATTACAAGTTTGATAATCAGTTCCATGTTTGTAACTTTGCCACGCCCTTACAGTAGCCTCCAAAACTACTTCAAGGAAACGTCTCGCTAACAAGAACTAAGCAGGGCGCCATATACATCGTGTCCTTAAAGTTCGATAACACTTTTTTTACACAAAAATTACAAATTATACAGTTTTCATTTTCATATAAATATAAATCATTATAGAGGAACTCAAATGGTTTTGTTTTCAATGTTTGTTTTCACAATGACCCGAGATGGGATCCACATGCAGCTTGGCATATGTTTATACAGTAATCAAACTTTTATCATATTCTTTTGGAGCATATCCTCAGTTACAGTGGTGACAACTTCATTCTTAAGCTTCGTTTCTTCTATGTACAATATGAGGGATTCATCCACTTGTAGGGATTGCCATACAAAACACCAGTTATTTTAATAACATTTTCTTCATTCATTTCAAACTCACATTATCATCACGGTTTTTTTTTATGTATGTCTACATCTTCCGTATTCTCAATCTCCAAGCCTCTCTATCCTCCCACAGTTTCTCAGGAATGTTTTTCTCCTTCATGTCTTCTTGTATCCCATTAAACCATATCTTCTTTGGTCTGCCTCAAGGCGTATACGCATTGGGTCTGCCTCTCTGATTTCTGCCCGGAGGATTTCATCTGAAGATCTTCTTTGGTAACTTACAAACCCGTTGATATCACTTGGTGAATGTTTATATTAACGATTCAGCTGTGAAAGAGTTAAGTAATATAGTTATTTAAAATTTCCTATTTTGGATGATCCACCTTTTATTCTACCACTACCGGTAAATTCCCTGACATTATCAGCGGCAGATAAATACAACTAAACAAGCGACAAACTGGTTTGCTTCAAACGGGCTTTGATTATATTATAATAAGATACAAAAGATCGTCTTTACATTAAAAGCATCCTGTAATTTAAATACACAGTCCAATGTTAAGCTTCTTCAAATAACTTGGGCATCGCATAACGACGCTGCATATATCATATAATATAGATTGTCCAGAGATATCACGCCACCTAAGAACCTTAATCCCTAAATTAGTATTAAAAAGTGCTAACTATGCTTTTCCCAATAACATTTTGCTTTACGGTATTCGTCTTTGGTGTAATGACTCGGGATTTTTAAGATATCGGCTTACAAAAACAGGCAAAACGTAAAATAACAGGCTATAAATACAATGAGAACTGCTAGATTTTATTTATTAAAGAAATATATAAAAATAAAAATAAATAGTTATGCAAGTTACTATTAATATAAATATGTATATCTTTAGTTGTTTGTTATATACCAACAAAAAATAATCTTGATTTTGTTACTATCAGAGGAGACAAGCCCATCACCTGTAAGATGGACAAAATGAAAATAATGTTTACATAGTAGCTATAGCCATTAAAATGTTTAACAAATTGCCACATGAGTTGTGTTCCTCTAAATAGATTTAAACGTGTTTTATATAACTAGCTCTTCAAATATCCTTTCATAGCTTTATTGAATTCCTTGAATTATCTATAGGCCTGATCAGGCTTGTAGCCAGGGTCAAGTTTACGAGGGACAAATCAGATTTCAGAGGGGGCCATCAGTTTCAGCATGTTTTTAATATACACCACCCCACCAAAATTAACTGAATCGTAAGTAAGGAGGCAACCACTCCACCAGATAAAACAAATTTATTAACACAAATTACAGACACATTAAAATTACAACAAATTATCTACTTTTAAAAGAAGTGTGGGAAGATTAAACACTTATTTAAATTTACCAGTGAAAATTACGAATAGACAACAGTGATACTTTTAAAACTAACTTTCTTGACTTTTATTTTTCAAACTGTATTAAAAACTGATTCACACGAAGGGTCTTTATTAATTCTTTGTAATAGCTCAAATGCACAAACTCCGTCTCCCTTTCATGTGACAGGAAAGTATTTTTGGTCGAAATTCGGATGTTAAATGCGAAAAAAAAAATCTCCCTACTGTGGCAGTTCTAGCTGGAATAGTCAATGCCGCGTCAACTAAAATGTTTTACAAACTCCAGTTCAAGATAGTTTGTTTGAGACTGAAAGAATGGGATTTGTGACGAATTGGAGTTCAGCTTTAATGTTTTCCAATGGCTTACAGGTTTCACAGTCCTTTCTTTTTACTATTCAGTATTTTTAATGGGGCAAGACAAAATTCTGATGTTTTCTGTGTAATATTGAACTTGTAAATAAATTTTAAAACATACACATACATTTATTAAATTGTAATTATATTAATGTTACACCGGTACATAATTAAAAGTGAAGGTCATTGCTCATTACGCTCACATTTAAGCTGTTTTAATACATTGAATCTACGAAAGTGGCTACATTACCTGCAATTACTTTTGTACGGTAATAATTTATCGGGTATCCAGTAAGAAATGAAACTGATTGTTCATAATTTTTATACTTCATAATCCTCTTGAACGAGTATAAAGTTTCTAGCTCAGTCTGTTGTACTGTTTGTAGAAATGCGCCTCCCTCGACAGAATAAATTGCAAAGCATTATAAACATGTTATCAATATGGGCGTATCCCCAAGTTCAATATATCGACAAGATATCAATGTCTTTTAATATATTTGTGAACATATTACATGTATGGCCAGAAAAATTCTGAATACTTAGAGTTATCACATAAAACTATACCGGTATGTATTATGCAATTTTTAACATAACAATGTATAATTTATTGTTGACACAGAAATGTATGCATCAGCCTGTGGTCGAGCTTTTTTGCTCTTTCGGGTGTAAATCATTTTTGTTAAACCTGAAACTTGTAAGTATTAGAATTTGTATTACATTTGTATTTGTATTTTTTAGTCCTTAAAAAATTAATAAACATGAAAGAGATAACGGAGTAGGACTATTCACTTTACACTTCTGTAAAGCATATTTCGAAGGGTGTTTCAATTTGCAATTAAATTCCCTTACGTCAGCCTGCAATGTAATGGGGAAAAATACTGTAAATAAAGGGGGTAATCCGAGCTTAATTATTTGCTGTATAGTGTTTTCATCGCCTATAGAAAGGAATAGTTGTTATTTTAAAGTTATTCTCAAGTTTACTTTCATTTTTATTTTCCTTTTTATTTCAGTACTTCCTCGCCCCATAGGCCTACTATAAGTACCAAGAATAAAGGTAAGTATTGTGTTCGACCGTGAAATTCGAGTCGAGTTTTCATTAATATTCGTTTTGAAGTGCCCTGAATTTAAAAAATAAAAATTTCAACATGTCAACGTCTATGTCTTTATTTTATGTGTCTGAACAGAGCATAGCTAAAAAAAGGAAACAACCTATTGCTTAATTAAAAACAGAATTTTATACGTGGCTTTCGTAGGCTATTTTCTGGGCAGCTGGTACGAAGAATAAGGATGACTTTTTTTTTTAAGTTCTGCTTTTAGTTCGATCCCGGCCCAGATCGGTGGCATTTATGTATGCATAAATGTGACAGGTCCATGCCTATAGATTTACAGGCATGTGAAAGAACTCCTTAGGGAAAAATTGTGGTTCACCGGCGATGGCCATAAGCCTAATTTGCAGTACATTCCCCCCGTTAAATAACCATAACCAACCAAAACGGCCATTCATTTAATATTTCAACATAAGACCAGCAAATAGTGATATCTCATTCATTATTTTAAGAAGACAGTTTATTAAAAATGTACTGAGGGTCATGAGAAAGCTCTGCTACAATGTTCCGTAGAGCATGCACACACCACAATCCTGCTAAACGCTCTGTGTTCCAATCCACGCGGATCCATTACCGCTGCTCTCACACCACAATCCAGTTAATTGCTTGGTTGATGCAAGCAACCCTCTCTGAGGTGCCGCTATCGGTCCAATGCAGATAGATTGCATACTGTAATCCTTTTACCTCCTCCTGTTGCACTCTCGTATTCTGTATCTGCCTGTGATTTTTTTAATTTTAAGTTACTTCTAAATTTGATTTACATAGTTTTCATTTCTATAACCTAATGAATATCTATATAGTAAGAGGAAGTATTTGTTTGTCTGTCTGTCTGTATGCGATGCCCAGTCGACATGTTGAACAATTACTTTAAACAGCGTGTAATTTGGGTTGTACAAAGGTAGTTAGGTTAGAAATGAAAGTAATATAATTACTCGGTACTGAGTCACCGGAGACCACGGGTTTCTTATATGATAAAACATCCCTGAACAACTTGTGAAAGTTTGTAGGTAGAGTTCTGATTCACCTTGTATATATTTTACGTATTTTCTAAAATCCTACAAACATTTAATTTACAGAACGTGGAAAAATACTATGCATAAAAGTGTATTACAAACGGAAGGTAGGAAAATTATTGTCATAATTGTTAAAGTTTTCTTTGGCCATGGCTGTGCATAATTATGTTTAACAAATAATAAATTATTTCCTGGTACAAATGATGCATAGTCTTCCATTGTTTGTAACAGTAAACACAGAATATCCATAGAATCGTTCATACGCCTAGCATGAAAACTATAGAATCCATAGCATTTTGAAATAAAGGAAACGTAATGTATGATGGTTTCTCGGCATTCCAATCGGATGAAAGAGTTTATGTAGTTCAAGCCTGTAGCCTGAAGATAGCTGCAGAGCTAGAAGCAGCCGAAAGCTCGGACTACATAAACTCTTTCACCCGAAAGCCAACCAGCTCCTGGAAAGCCCAAAGTCTCTTACAAAAAAAGTGTTTCCATGTGCATAAAAGTTATGCTCAAATGTTAACACATCCATGTATCTCACTTCGTACCAGAATAGCGCACTGTAACTACATGAGTATTTCGATAGGTTTGGCCTGACAACCTGTTGGATAGTTTGCAGCGTTTCCAATACGTATTATTATACCCTTTTCCCCATGTCTGAGTGGTTGGACCGCTCGCCTTGCACCGCTGGGACCCGGGATCGAATCTCGGTGGACCCATGTGGAATTTGTGATGGACAAAATGGGGTCGGGGCAAGTTTTCTCGGGGTGCTCCTATTTCCTCTGCCATATATCATTCCATAATTGCTCCATTCGTCATAGTATGAACTCCGCCAGGTTAAATAAATAAATAAATAAATAAATAAAATAAATAAATAAATAAATAAACATTGGGTTGCAATAAAGAATTATTAAACTTTTTCCCTGCTACTGAATAAAAATGCATCGCTCCCAAAACTGCATAAACTAAAACTGCATCGCTTCCAAAACTGTATAAAATCAGAGCTATGAGACTAAAAACGTAATTATTTATGTTAAAATCTGAAGATTTTTATCTAAAAATTACAGTTATCATTCGTGTACGCCAGCTACTTCAAAGAAATTTTCCTCGTTGATTTTAAACTTAGAGCCCAATGATGATATTACGTGTTCACTGTCTTATTATCAGTGTACAAATATAACTCTCAAAGGGCTCAAAGAATGATTCCATTTCATCACTCGGATTTAAAAAAGTGTATTTAGATGGTTTCACATGATAGACTTCGCAAAACTAATTCCACGTGACTGTGGTACTTTTGAAAAATCTAATGTGTATGTCTTTGTGGTACCTCTTATACTCCATTGTTGCTGGTGCAAATTTTACAACATTATTATAAGTGTAAAAACTTGTACTTATTAGGTCAATTATTAATCAATTCCATTCTCAATTTGTATTGCAAGAAAGTATGAAGCTTGGGAACACGGGAAATAGCTGTCTGAAAATTATATCATTACCAGGATAACAGTACCGATAACCCAGTTCACACAACTCAATAACGAAGTAGAAAGTGTTCTGCTTTATACCGCAGTGATATCTGATGGTTAAAAAGAACATACAACCATAATGAATAGAGGAGAAAGTGTGATGACTGAGGTAGTTCACTGGTTCCGCCGCTAGGTAGCAGTTACTCTGCTTGAGATTCGCGGGAGCAAGATTACTACGGGCGATATAGGAAAAATTGCAAACATTATTAAACAAAATAATACATTAATCTATTTCAAAATGACTCACCTTATCTAAATTGAATTGTTAGATACTTCTGACAATTTTCGGGCTCCTTTACACGTCTTGGAAGATCTCATCTCCAAAAATAAACATGGCCGTGTGTAACAGTAATTTCTCAGATTCCAAGAAGCTTGACCGTAACATTTCGTTCCAAATCTTTCAAAAAATCGAAGATGTTCACAAGCAATGAACAATTATATAATATAGGTATGAAACAGCTAAGGGATGATTTGATCTAATATTTTATTGCCTAGAAAATAGGGTAGATGGTATGTTAGTATAATTTGATGAGAATTTGTTAAAGAATGTACATTTGTATAGAAATAACAACGTATAATTAGGGTAGAAAACAGCTAAGGGGTATTATATAAATTAATATTAATATTACATTGTATAGAATATTACTGAGTATTAATTTGTATTAATATTGTATTAATAGTAATATTATTTATAATAATATTAATTTTCTCCTGGCTGTTTGGGGTAAGTTATGTAGGTGAAACACGGTCAAAAGTGTAGATATGTGTACAAATTATGTGAACAGAGATAATATAAACTAAGGGATGGTTTGTGAATTGCAGGGCACGGAAAATTTCATAAGCAGCACTACAAAAATAGGGCGCGAGATCTTTAAAATTGGCGTTTCAACATCCGATAAAGACGCACATACGCAAAAATTGTTTTGCAACGCATTCTACATATATCACACAATATTTCAAAGCATTTTCCCTGATTTTTTCATAAAAAAATTAAATCCTCTTGCCTTAACTACAGCCCGCTATTTGCTCAAACCCTCGACCATTCGCCGTTCGCTGTAAATTATGTGCATCTTATGTTGTTAAATTATATTATTAAAAAAAGGAACAAGATATTAAACTAATAAGACATTTGTTATGATAATTATACATAAAAATTACTAACATAAGTGAACAGAAAATATGATAAATAAATAATCCAATAAATGCATAAATAAAAGTAGTGCAGACTTACTAAGTTAGAAAAAAGCTTCTTTCACTCCCTTTCCTCAGCGGGTCAATCTTGCAGTATGGGTACAAGTAGTTAGTTAATATAGTATTATTATTGAGACCACGAATAAATTATGTGAATTTTTTTACGTTATTGCTGGTATTTTATGGAAAAGATGCCTGCTAATACCTCAATACCATTCTGATAGCTTTAGCTTTAGAATATTTACTATTACTCGTTAACCATTATAGATATATAGGTGGTACTCAATTTATAATAAGATCCAAATATTTCACTAAACCTTACACCCTTAATCTCTTTCTGGACACAAAAATAAAATAATAAATGTCGCATAGTCAAATTTGCTTCACCCTCAACATTTCACGATCGTCCCACATCATTCAAAGAGCTGAGCGCCCGGAATAATTACCACTCAATTACTCGTAAACCATTCAAGACATAAAGGTGGTACTGAATTTAAAATAAAGTTGAAATATTTCCCTAAAACTTTCTCGCTTAAAGTTTTTACGGGACACAAAAATGAAAAAAATTGTCGCATAGTCAAATTCCGTTTCACCCTCCATGAATTTTGTGTAATTGGTGATGTTTATATAATGAAATAAAAACATTTATGTCCGCATTTTTTAAGTTTCTGTTTTAACTATCAGAAGGACTGTGTTGTGCAGATTATTTCTGCACAAATTTCACAGAAATAGGACCAAGGGTTAATTAAAGATTGCGAGTTTAATCATAAGATGCCAAACTATCATGACGCAGCATTGAGAAGTTGAAACGCAAACGAAGGTGCTGCCAGTGTTTCGGTGGACCGCCGCTCTCCCTATACCTACCATTGTATTAGCGGCGAAGTCATCACACTTTCTCATTCTATTCATTATGATACAACTGTCAGTGCTTGAAGTGACTTCCTTTAAAAAAAAATGACTTTTGACGAATTGGAAATTGAATAATTTTTTTTATGACCGGAAAGGTTTCATATGTATTTTCATGGCATGAATTTGAAGATGTGTATGATATTAAATGGCATGAAATTGATGTCAAGAAACAAATTACATTGAGAAAGAAGTCCTGAAATTCAAAGAGTATCTATATTCATTGTTGTAAGATGCTGTACAGAAATGATGTGCTTAAAATGTGAGAAAAAAATCATATCACTACATTTATGAAAGGCCTATGCTATAGATTTTCTCCTAATTCAGTGTCTTTAATATAATGTTCGATAATTCAGGAAAACTACAAACAAGCAAAAACAACATCTAGCCTAAACCTTTGTTCTGTTATCACATTTCCCGATTTTCCTTTTAAATTTTAACAGATTGATCAATACATTATGTTCTCTGTGCAGTAAATATATTGGCTAATAAACTGTAAAACCCACCATATTTGTTTCAGAAAATCGGTACTTTAAAGTTCTAGTTTTTAAAACCGTATAATGTTACCCCATACCGTACAGAAAACACGATTATATAGTTAAGTGTGTAAAGTAAACCTATGAAAGGGGTAACTTTACACACAGGATTATTTATTTATAATAGTGTCATAATGTATGTGTACACTCTCTATACTCTGACACTTCGTAAAATTAACTAAGAATATTCATATAAAAACATTAATTGGTGTGTATGTTGTTACTAGAAAATTGTTTTTAAAGAATAAGCAAAAAAAGTATGTAAAGTACCCCGGTTGACGGTAATCACTATTGAAGAGCTTTCTTCCTAACTCCGTGTAAGTCATTTTGTTATGATTTTCAGAAGGAACGAAAAATGTATAAATCTATTATTATTCTTTAAATTTAATTTATTTTAACTGTATTTACTAAAGGTTGTTTTGTATAATGACATACCAAAGAATTAAAAAAAAAACTTATTTAGGTATTGATGTCATAATAGCTTTCTACTTAGGTCAATACATATAAGGAAAAAAAGCCAATAATGGACAATAATAATAAACTATTTCATGCTGCTTACACTGATTTGTACAATCTACATTCTCAGTATTACGAGTATAATTAACTTTTTCTTTCCTTATTTCTTTATCGTAGTTTTACCTCTCCCTTTTATGATTTAAACGACCCAAGCCGCCCGGGCCTTACAGGGAGAGGGATTATCTTTGGATCACATACATGCTTTTTTGACCAGACAAGGACATGGAGGGCCTCCCCAGATGAGTGATCAGCCCAATGCCGGGACCACCTCCGAGACAACACGAACACATAGGACGAGACACACCATTCACACACACTCACTCAGAACAAGGCGAGGATAGGGATGAAGATGATAATGACGGCCAGATGATATCCGGGGACACAAGGGCCTAAAGTTACCTGACATTTGTCTCACAGGTGAGGGAAAACCCCGGAAAAAACCTCACCTAGCAATCGAACCCGGGTCCACTGCGTGAGAGGAGTGAACGCATCCCCTGGGCCACAGCGATTATAATTAACTAATGTACGTTATTAAGTTTGTTAACTTAAACATTGAAAAAAGTTATTTTTCAGATAGTTCACATCCTACTTATAGGAATGGTTTCTCGGCACTTTAATGTAATAATAGCTTATCGGTTCTTCCTCTTAGCTCTCGGAGTGTTGGGTACCAATCAGAATTACGCGGCAACCAATGAAGCAAAGGAATAATAATTACGTATATGGTGTCAGAGAGGTTTGGGATTTAATTATTTCATGACGTGGGTGGGTTTGGGAAGGAAATAGGATTTTATCCATTTATTCCAATGTGACTTAAGTGAGTTTTGCATGATGCTACAGAGTTGTTAATTGTCTCTTGTGATATTGTCTTTAAGTTCTTCTAACAGTAACTTATGTGACTATTATTTATGGGGAAACTTGAAAAATAAAGTGTATAGGTCAATTTCCCATACATTATAAGAACTTAAAGACAACATCACAAGAGAAATGAACTCTATCTCGGAAACTGAACTTATACGCATGAAAGAAAATTTCCTAAAAAGGTGCCAGTATTGTGTGGATGCAAGAGGAGGACATTTACAACACCTCTTGTGATGAAGTACGTGGTCATTTTCATTGTAATTCCAACTGTAAATGTGAGAACCTGTACCATTACACCAATCGCGACTTTATTTGCGTAGATATTTCACCCGATCGTTCGAGAGTTGGAGCTGTGCCCGCCGCGACGCAGAAACCCGCGTCATTGGCCAACTCTTGCGTGGGACTCACTGTATAACAGTAGCGAAGCTGTAATGAAAGGAAAATGAAACAAAGAAGATGCTTTCTTATGCACATGGTCCGCACAGAGACGCCAAGAAAACAGTGCAGTACAGGCAGAACCACTAATTTGGGAAAATTTTGGTGAATTTCCACACGACTTTCACCTTGGTTCGGACGCAGATCATCGCTTGTGATTCCCGCAGAACAGCTGGATTCACGAATGAAGAGTGTTGTTGTTGTTGTTCTTGTTTTTCTTGTTGTTGTTGAAAGTATTACGCTGCTCGCATAAGACGGCGAGATTTCGGCTGGCTGTTACCATGCACGTGATTTTTATAATTACACTTCAGCCTACCATATTTATTTCTTTTATGATATATAATGTTAATTAGGCTGTAACTGTTTAATTAAGAATAAAACTGGCAAAATCATTTTATATATGGGACTATAGATTTCTTTTTTTTTTTTTTTCAATGAAACTACTTTAGCCGCGGTAGGGTTAAATCGAGAGCTTGTGTAACGCTTTAAAATCGTCACGAAATTAGTGTAACGCTCAAAATCGTCACGAAATTAGTGAGGTGTGACGGAACGGACTGCACAGAAAACAATCAACTCATTGATTAGTCTTATCCAAAATTTTAAACAAATCCAAATCGAAAATGCAAAATTTTAAAAATCGAAAAATCCAAAATTATTAAATCAAAAGTCTAAAAAATAAAATCTTTCAAGATCTAAAATTTTAAAAATCCAAAATTAAAAATGTCCAAAAACTCAATATTAAAAAGTCCAACAATCCAAAATTGAAAAAATCCAATAATACAAAATTGAAAAAATCCAAAAATTAACAAGTTTCACTTCTGTCGCGTGGCATTCCACGCAACTTTTTTTTTCAAATTTCCTTTCGAAAAATTTGGGTGCGGGTATTATTCAGGGGCGGGTAGTATTCGGGTACATACGGTATCTAGTACAAAATGGCCCGCAATTCCTCTATGTTGGACAGGCTGCTCTAACAAACCGTAGATGATAATCAGTTCTTTGCTTGGAGTTAGTCCCTGCTTGAACTACTATAGATTTTTAACTTTGTGCTAAATTCCTGAAATCAGCTAGATTAAATAAATATATTAGAATATTCATTCACATTTACAGACATACAGTAATTGAAATTAAGTAAGTAAATGTGACATGCAAGGTAATGAAGTAAGATTACAACAAAGTTGTTGAATGCTGTAGGTAGCAGAACAGCAGACATGCTGGAGTCAGCACACACTTTGATTAATTACTGCCAGCAAATGTGTAAGCTATCTGTTCATCTTTAAACTCGGTGTCAAGTCTTAAGACTCAGTTCTAATGCTCTTACTTGAGACTACTTCGTCAAATGATTTGTTGCCTTACCAACCCGAGGTGACACTGCAATGCATTCATACAAAATCCATACACGCCACTACATCATCTAAAATATACATTGCACAGCATGTACGTACTTCTTGAAGAGAAGCCTGAAAAAATAATTCTTTATGCTTTTTTTTATATACGGTAGGTATTCAAGTTGAAGGGATTTTTTTAATAGTACCGTGTAATTCATGAGTAGAGATACGATTTGTGTGCAAATGCACATTTCACCTGGTAAGTTGAAAATCATGCTAAAGCGGATTTCTTTAAGTTTCGAACTTTTAGGAACACGAATATAATATTGCACATTTAGCTTATTTCGTATGTTTCTGCATATAATAAATTGTCAATATTCTCCTGCATTTTTACTGGATTTTGTTCGTTAAAATGGCAAAATCAGGCCTGTAGCCGGAATTCAAGATCAGGATGGGCAAAATGTTTTTTACGATGAGCTAGGGCAGGTATGGGCAACCATTGGAAAGATGCGGGCTAAACTTTACGATATTTATGAAGTCGAGGGCCGTAGATAATAGGTAGTTGTGTAAAAATAATCATGATACGGTTTTTTATATTTATAAAGTATAATGTTAAAGATACATGAATGAGAACAATATTGAACTGATTAGGCATTTACTTACAATCAGCAGAAATTAATGAGAAGCTTGAGCTTGAACTTGAGAAAAAAGATAATCAATGTTGGCATCAATCCCACTAATACACAATCGCAGAGTGTTTTCCAAATTTTCATCTGTAAGTCTGGTTCGATACTTTGATTTAGGCCTATTGCAGCATTTTTCTAGCGCTGATTGGAAGGAACACCATCGTAGTTCAGGCTTTTGTTTTCCCCCTCTCATTCTCTTGTTGGCGAGAACCGAAAATATTTACTTTTTCGAGCGCGATTTTAAAATGTTCCGCGGGCCGGATCAAAAGTCGGAGCGGACCACATCCGGCCCGCGGGCCGGGCGTTGCCCATATATGAGCTAGGGTTATGTTATGGAATAATATTGAATTTTATGTAGAATAAAAATCATTAATTGGAAAATATTTTGCACAGTTAACTTTAACTGAAATTTAATTGTTTGTCCTGTGGCACTCATGGAGGTACTTGTGAGAACTTATTGAAGGGATTGGCCGACATAAACTAAAGTTTGCAATTACTTGGGGTGGAATATAAAAAGGGGGGGTCCTGCGTCTTCCCCCGGAAATTGAAGTGCAAAATAGTGAACTTTGAGATCCTCTGGGTGGTTCCTTTAAATTTCTCAGCAGACTACCTTTTTGCCCAGGGTTTCAGTTCTGTTGAGAAATTTGTCGTTTTACATAATAACAATAATTAAAATCATTAATCAAATATTAAACTTTTTTACCTTTAACTCAAAGTAAATGCTGGTCTGAATTAGATCACAAGAAATCAGTAAACAATTTATATCATAAAAATAATTAAAGATAAGGAACTAGAACAACTGCTCTCTTGTGGGTTGTCATGACTTCTATATCCAATTCACACAAGGTGTCTAGAATATAAAATACTAATCAACTTGAATTTAGAAACCTGAAATAGGGCGAGTATATAAATGTTTTTATTTTATTTTGTTTTGAATTTAGTTTAATTTGAATGCTATATTATTAATTAATTAATTAATTACTTAATTACTTTCAACGAACAAAAAAAAAACTAAAATCACCGAAAAACAAAACCAGGAGGGCGCGGCCCCTTGGCCCCTCCCTTGGATTCGCCGCTGGCTGGTAACCCATCGTTCTTAGCATGTTATTGTGCTATTACGAGCATACTTCAAGGCTACCTTTAACGGGTAAGACAAATTCCGCACAAACATTTTGGGTTCGTCTAAACGCATAGGTAAATACCGCACAAGATGTTATCAGTAGTTCTTGTGCCACAAATGCTTCTCTCATCAGGCGATTTTTGCTCTGTGGGGTCAAAGTTCGCATTTAAATAACAAAACTAGACGAAATACTAATTTACTCCTATTAGAACCCAAATGTCTCACATCGGCAGGATTAAAGCATAGCATTAATTTTGGACCGGGCTTCTATAACTCAATTATCAGAAAATATCCTGATCTCTCAGCATACTCCACTGTTAAATTTAATAGATATGTAAAGAATGTTTTGTAATTTGTTAGCTTTTAAGTAATTTTTGTTTCACTCCTTTTATGTATTTATGTTTAATAGTCTATATATTTTTTTTTTTACTTTCTTTTTTAGTTAAGCACATTATACACTCTATTTCTTTGTCTCTCCTCATTCTTCACTTTGATATTTTTGAAACGGCACCCGAGCACGAGCAGTCTTGCTCATTCGGGTGTATTACTAAATTTAATACTTCTTGTGAAGATATAGCCTATATCTCTTTTACTCTTTTTAAATAGTAGTTGTAGTTAATTTTGAATTTTGTTTTATTTTACTTATATAAATATGTATTTGTATTTGTATATTAGAATATAATATTATTATTTATATATAAAATATATATATATATATATTTCTAGAGCTAAACATAGAAGTAGCTCACAAAAATTAACAGGCAAGAAAATGTCAACCTTTTGTAATTAGAATATTGAAGTGGGAGCAATAAAATAGATAGTAGTCTCTTGTTTACGTTACGTTGAGGCGACAGCGTTTAGTAAAAGACTTGGTAAAGCGATATGTAGAGGGGAGTGTAGAATGGCAGTAGTCAAATTTGCTTCTTGTAAATATATTTTTTTCATTTATCATGAGCTTTTACTACCATTGACACCAAGAAATGAAGAGAGACACAATTTTAACCACACTTATTTATTGTCTTAAGTTGGACAAAAGACAAATTTTTAACCTCACCTGACACCCACAATTTTTAACCACGCTTAATTTCTTGTAAAATAAGCCAGTCCTTAGTCTGTTTAAAGTAGGAAGGAAACTGGTACATATTTCACTTTTCTGTTTTACCATTGCCTATGGGTTTTTGTATTGAAATTTTGTTACTGCAGAATTTATCTATGGTGTTATCGTAAAGACGATCTTTCGTGCAGATCTTGCCTATAAAAATAATTTTATATTACTCGGATGAAGAGTAAACAGTGTCGGAGGTGTTGTGCTTCAGAGCTTTCGATAATCTAAGTAGTTATGCAAATTAACCTGCTCTTATCTACTTTCATCTTGCATAATTGCATGCTGTAATACCGTAATACATTATAAAATATTTTAAAAAGTAGGCCTACTTGTGATATGAAATTATAGACCTAATTACTTATCGGTGTATCAAAGTTCTGGTATGATTTTTTTCTAATCTGAATTCTTAAAATTAGTTGAGAGAGCACATTAAACTAACCCACATTGTAAGATTGATCTATAATCCACAGGTGCAATATGGATGGTTTTCCATGGATTCATTGTTATAAATGACAAGATAAACCAGCGCTTTCCTCCTCCATGTTGACAAATGATGCCTATTCGAGATCTATTCACTCTTTTTTCCGGGAAGTAAAGTTCGATAAGAAGTTCTTACATTTTTCTTTCAGAGAATCCTATCATTTTATGATTAGAATACAAGATTGCTTATTGCATAATGAAGACTACTTTCTGATATTGTTTAAATTGACCAGAAGAGTAGTACACCTTATTGCTCTTGAAATAAAATACAAATTACTTCTCTTTCTGTAATCTTATGATAGGTTTTAAAAAAATGTGAGAAATGCAAAGTTTTCCAAGTACAGTACCATGTTTCTTCTACCAGCATTACAATTTTTTGTCCTAGTGTTACTAGACTAGAGGATTGCACATAAAGTATGACGATGTAGTGGGCCTACTGCCTCCTTTATTGAAATATAATTTAATTCTTCGTCAAACCATCCAAGTGCCTGATTGTTAACTGCTTTGTAGTAAATAATATAGGCTATAGATATATAAGCATTCATGAGCCACAGATTATTGTCTCTGTTGGACACTACATGAGAATATTATAGGAGAAAATTTCCTCCGGCACTGGGACTTGAACCCAGGACCTTTGGCTATTCGCGCCAATGCTCTACCAACTGAGCTAAGCCGGAGCTCAATTCACAGCGCCAGATGGAACTTCTCTCCTATGACTGATTGCCCTAATGGTCTACCTCACAGACAGATAAGTTATGACATATGCAGTACTGTGAGGCACACTAAGTAGTGATTTTTGTGACCGGGCTCCCACTGTTATTGTACAGTTAACATTCAAGATAGATATATAAGCATTCATGAGCCACAGATTATTGTCTCTGTTGGACACTACATGAGAATATTATAGGAGAAAATTTCCTCCGGCACTGGGACTTGAACCCAGGACCTTTGGCTATTCGCGCCAATGCTCTACCAACTGAGCTAAGCCGGAGCTCAATTCACAGCGCCAGATGGAACTTCTCTCCTATGACTGATTGCCCTAATGGTCTACCTCACAGACAGATAAGTTATGTCATATGCAGTACTGTGAGGCACACTAAGTAGTGATTTTTGTGACCGGGCTCCCACTGTTATTGTACAGTTAACATTCAAGATAGATATATAAGCATTCATGAGCCACAGATTATTGTCTCTGTTGGACACTACATGAGAATATTATAGGAGAAAATTTCCTCCGGCACTGGGACTTGAACCCAGGACCTTTGGCTATTCGCGCCAATGCTCTACCAACTGAGCTAAGCCGGAGCTCAATTCACAGCGCCAGATGGAACTTCTCTCCTATGACTGATTGCCCTAATGGTCTACCTCACAGACAGATAAGTTATGTCATATGCAGTACTGTGAGGCACACTAAGTAGTGATTTTTGTGACCGGGCTCCCACTGTTATTGTACAGTTAACATTCAAGATAGATATATAAGCATTCATGAGCCACAGATTATTGTCTCTGTTGGACACTACATGAGAATATTATAGGAGAAAATTTCCTCCGGCACTGGGACTTGAACCCAGGACCTTTGGCTATTCGCGCCAATGCTCTACCAACTGAGCTAAGCCGGAGCTCAATTCACAGCGCCAGATGGAACTTCTCTCCTATGACTGATTGCCCTAATGGTCTACCTCACAGACAGATAAGTTATGTCATATGCAGTACTGTGAGGCACACTAAGTAGTGATTTTTGTGACCGGGCTCCCACTGTTATTGTACAGTTAACATTCAAGATAGATATATAAGCATTCATGAGCCACAGATTATTGTCTCTGTTGGACACTACATGAGAATATTATAGGAGAAAATTTCCTCCGGCACTGGGACTTGAACCCAGGACCTTTGGCTATTCGCGCCAATGCTCTACCAACTGAGCTAAGCCGGAGCTCAATTCACAGCGCCAGATGGAACTTCTCTCCTATGACTGATTGCCCTAATGGTCTACCTCACAGACAGATAAGTTATGTCATATGCAGTACTGTGAGGCACACTAAGTAGTGATTTTTGTGACCGGGCTCCCACTGTTATTGTACAGTTAACATTCAAGATAGATATTATAATATTCTCATGTAGTGTCCAACAGAGACAATAATCTGTGGCTCATGAATGCTTATATATCTATCTTGAATGTTAACTGTACAATAACAGTGGGAGCCCGGTCACAAAAATCACTACTTAGTGTGCCTCACAGTACTGCATATGACATAACTTATCTGTCTGTGAGGTAGACCATTAGGGCAATCAGTCATAGGAGAGAAGTTCCATCTGGCGCTGTGAATTGAGCTCCGGCTTAGCTCAGTTGGTAGAGCATTGGCGCGAATAGCCAAAGGTCCTGGGTTCAAGTCCCAGTGCCGGAGGAAATTTTCTCCTATAATATTCTCATGTAGTGTCCAACAGAGACAATAATCTGTGGCTCATGAATGCTTATATATCTATCTTGAATGTTAACTGTACAATAACAGTGGGAGCCCGGTCACAAAAATCACTACTTAGTGTGCCTCACAGTACTGCATATGACATAACTTATCTGTCTGTGAGGTAGACCATTAGGGCAATCAGTCATAGGAGAGAAGTTCCATCTGGCGCTGTGAATTGAGCTCCGGCTTAGCTCAGTTGGTAGAGCATTGGCGCGAATAGCCAAAGGTCCTGGGTTCAAGTCCCAGTGCCGGAGGAAATTTTCTCCTATAATATTCTCATGTAGTGTCCAACAGAGACAATAATCTGTGGCTCATGAATGCTTATATATCTATCTTGAATGTTAACTGTACAATAACAGTGGGAGCCCGGTCACAAAAATCACTACTTAGTGTGCCTCACAGTACTGCATATGACATAACTTATCTGTCTGTGAGGTAGACCATTAGGGCAATCAGTCATAGGAGAGAAGTTCCATCTGGCGCTGTGAATTGAGCTCCGGCTTAGCTCAGTTGGTAGAGCATTGGCGCGAATAGCCAAAGGTCCTGGGTTCAAGTCCCAGTGCCGGAGGAAATTTTCTCCTATAATATTCTAATATAGGCTATATTGCCTACAAAGAAATGGCTTATATGTTATTCAAAATAAGATCTCCTACTCCATTTTGGATGCTTAACATATGCACAGAATACTATATACGTTATTCAGAATAGCAAAGTAAAGTGTTTCCTATAGGGGCCGTGAAAGTCCTAAGGGCCTAAGGGTCCCAGGATGTTGAGACTCCCAGATTTTAGATATTCGGAACATGAAGGTTGTAAGTTTGTCAGCCTTACGCACCGGCCACCTTTACTCCTGGTATTCATTTCTGTTAGAGGATGAGTTGACCTCAGGGCCATAGTGCCACCAAAAGGATTATCCCAGTTGAAAAGTACCAACGACCTCATCGGGAATCGAATCCGCGACCTTCCAGTTTTCCACTACGGCATGGCGTACTCCCAGTTATTCAGAAGAACAGTAATTAATTATGTAGAGAGCAGTATTTCTTATACCAAAAATAAGGCCCCAAACTTCTTAGTAATCTTCAAAAATGGTTGGTTTTATTGTATGTGACAAAATTACGATGTTCGGAACTTTCCTGGTAACATACCTATAGAATCATTGACACATGAGAATTATAGGTGTTCAAATCGCTTTTGTCAGATGTTGATTGAATATCAAGCATACCTCAGAGCAAATTGGAGTCCTCTATCACTATAAATGCCTTCACAGTAACCAGAAAAAAAAATGAGAAGGCACCATCAGCTGCCCTAAAATGAAAATTTGGGAATGATAGAGACTCGCCGATCCAGAAAATCAAGAGACGTTACGATTCTTGACCCACAATAATCTATATTTCCATAATGAACAGTTTCGAGAATGATACAAGTTTTTTTTTTTTTTTTAAGATCATGAATGCTTTGACCCATCTTTCTCTTTTTCCTGTATGGAAATGTAAATTCCTGGAAAGCCTCTGTAAGTCTAGGATCCTCTCAACCGATGGAATTGTAATCAGACCTCTCTTCTTTCTTCTTTCTTTCTTTATCTTAGTTTTACCTTTCCCTTTTAGGATTTAAGCGACCCAAGCCGCCCGGGCTTTACAGAGCCGCAACCTGTCGGGAGAGGGATTATCTTTGGATCACATGTATACTTTTTGACCAGACAAGGACATGGAGGGCCACGCTGGATGAATGATCAGCCCAATTTCGGGGCCACCTCCGAGACAACACGAACACATAGGACGAGACACGCCATTTACACACACATTCACTCCAAACAAGGCGAGGATGGGATGAAGATGACAATGACGGCTAGATGATATCTGGGGACCACAAGGACCTAAAGTTACCCGACATTTGTCTCACAGATGAAGAAAAACCCCAGAAAAAGTCCTCTGCTACAACTTATAATAGTCAACAGCAAAAATGCTCTAATATAGTGCCCTCACTTTTTAAAAGTATAAGCACTTTAATATCTTTTCATTCTTTAAAGATTTTTAAATAAAATAATGCAAAATTATCAAAAGCCTTTCCCTACATATTACTCACACTATACAACATATTAATGATGTCTACACAATGACCACACTTCTAATGAGTAGTCTCTTCCTTAAAATTAAAATATGTAAAATTATGCCATAGAACGGAGACTTATTACAGAATGTGTCTACTGAACTTTTATGCATAGCAGCCATTGGCCCTTAACTCGCATGGTAAACGAGTAGCCGTATAGTTTTTTAATGAAGATTTTCTTATGAATGGTACATGAAGTAGTATTTATTTGTCCCTTCCAGTCTATTACAAGAGTTAAAATAAGTAAAGGTCTTGCAGCAATTAATAACTTCTAAACGTCTGTTCAGATAAATATTTTATTGCTAGTAATTTGTTACTCCTATGAGACGTCGTGTTTTTATGTATCTTGTTTTTGTGAGACGAGCTTTTCTCTAACATTTATTGACGGCTTTACCAGTAACACCCATCCCCCGTGCTGCATTTCTGCTTTCGCGTCTATTCTCCAGGACGACAAATGAGGTCCACGTCAGGAGTCGTATTCCAGAAGACAAATTCCACTTCACTCCCGCCTTCTTCCAGTTTTCTCCTTCTTATTCTTCAGACTGTTTGCTCTCTTTGTAATCGGTATAGCTGAACTTTTTCATACGGAACATTCCTGATTATAGTCTTTAAAATAGCGCTGATAGAGCTACCAGATCTCTGTTAGCTTTAGGGCGTCTTAAACCTATAGTAAATCATTTCAGAATAATTTTAGGTTTACATAACTTTCCACATTGTAAATGGACTGATGGATCTTCGGCTTGGGTGTATGCAAAGGTATGTCTTGTTCACACTTTTGTCGTAATATTAATCTATTATTAAGACATTTCCCTTTGTGACTAATTTTACTGTTGTGTTCTTTAATATAGAAAATTTGGTTACTATAGAAATCATCTCCCAGTAATTATGGAGCCTGTTTACATAAGTGACCCTGCCAGGGAAAAGTTAGAAAAATATTCCTTCTTTTATTTGAATGGATTAACTGTCAAAATAAGATTATGAGTGTTTTAAAAAGGAAATTATACCCCTACCTAAAAAATTGATGTTTTATAACCTTTGAAAATGTATTGTTCAAAAAGAATAATTTATAGCTATTAATCTCCAAAGTCAAGGAACTTTTCCATGTTTCAAACATCAGTTTCACAATAGGGGAAAACCATGCTCAAAGTCTGTCACATATTAACAGAATGTACAACTAGATTACTATATCACAGCAAATGTTTCTGCTGTCCTTATTTAATTTTTTTCATGAAAAGTAACATAGACAGCATTCGGGACCATGTTAATTTTTCTTTGCGACGTATTGCTAGGTTTCTAAAAGTGCTGATCTCTTTTCAAACTGAAAAGACTATGGGTGCCAATGCTGCCTTTATGTTTATGTTGTGATCACAGAAGGTAGTACAAAAATGGAACCAATAGATGGAATCAAAATCTAAAAATTGACATTTTACACCCTGACAGCTGTTTTATACCGTGCAGCGGAAACGTGTTTACCAATTCATGGTTGAGTTTCCCCGAATAGTATAATATGTTAAGTGAAGTATAGGGAGCTCCACCGTGGCTCGGATTCACGATAATCTATAAGTACTGGCACCCGCCTAGCCATCAGAGTGAGTAGTCCGCAAGTAAATGTAGCGACGGAAACAGGTCCCAGACCCATAAGAGATATCCTCACTGACTGATGAATCAATGGATGACCAAAAATTATGTTTGTAGATCTGTTTTTCCTAGGTGGTGCAAGTTTGGACGGTTTCTCGACCTGGGATACCTCATGGACAAGGAGGTAAACAGCGGTAAACGTCTCATTTAAATTTTACATATCATTTTTATTTTGTTTATCTGTTAAAAAAGACCTATTCTAATATTATAAATTGTCACTTATATTCACCCCATTAATAACAATTATTACTTGGATAATATTTACATTTTTTGAGTTACTGAATCTTAGACAGGTGTTAAATAAATTTTGTTGTAGGCTACATATTCTGCATTAATTAAAATCGGAACTTTTTAAAAATAAATTTAGTTTATAGGTTCAACTAAGGGGGTCAGCACAACAATAGTCTTAGCAATTAAATTTTAGTGAAAAACAGGTTAAAATGTTACACTTGGATTGTAATACAATTTGAAAAATACAGTTTTGATGATAGTGCATGGTCAACTTAACTACAACTTATGAGATCCGGTAACACTGTTTTCTTGGTTACACCACTGTTGCACAGGCATTTAGTTCTACTTGACAATTTCAGAAAATTCTTACATGTAATAGAATAGTATCGTAAGAGGAAGTTCCAGTGATTACTCAATTCTACAACGATGAAATACAAAGAAAAAACTCACTTTCTTTCTCCACGCCTGCCTCAGTTACAGGAATTAATCAGATAGTCATGAATGAATGGGCAGTACATATTTGAGAATATCATTAATAACCTCCAGTTTCTTTAGATTTATCTTTGTTTTCAAAACTTCGGTTGAACTTATATAAGAGGAATATTGTTTCAGGTAGGACTAACACATTATTGGCTTTAAAACTACCTAAACCAGATGTAATCGGTCCAACCTTAATATGAGAATAAATCATGCAGGTACCATCACTAACTTATCTAATTTTCGATGTCGGAAGGGTTAGACCATTATTGTGCTGAGCCCCTCAATTCAAAGTTAGTAACACAGGTTAATAAACACACAGGAATCAAAAGCTACATTTATAGTAGGATGTGGTACTTACCGTATCATTCTAGAATACGTAGAACAGCGACTCCTGTTCTGCAAAAAATAACAGAAATTAAGTTACATAATGAACATGTATGAATCTATGCGTAGAAAACTTGCAATGAAGCAACCAAGCAGAAAAGAATAATATTTAATGCAGAATTCATCGCCATGCAAACCAATCAATCCCAATTTAAAAGCACTGGTACCGATAGTGTTGATGTTATTTGCGTGCATAGCAAATTTTAATAGCATAATCACGAGGGCACGAAAAACATTTATTTTTAGAATGCTGCTGCTTGCCTTTTAGGGAAGATTCCACATGACACAGCATAAATATTCAAGTTTTTTTTAGATACAACTATACAGAGTTAGTTTTACCAAAGTAATAACAGGTGTGTATATCATACTTCACGGAATAGTACAGTATATTAGCCTATGTGATGAAGGATAATGCCTATTGAAGCCTCAATAATGTTCTGAAATAGAATTAAAGTTGGTCTCTTCCAACTTAAGGTCTAATAGAATAAATGTAGATAAATTCTTCTTCTGGCACCAAACAATACGCCGAAAACAGTAGAATTGGTGTTACGGAATTTAGCGCGATATTTTTCGCTGTTGAAAGGAATACAGATGTTGTATATTATTTTTGTCTTGATCAACTACGAGTGCTTGAACTTCATTGTTACTTTCGTAACGAATAGTAGGGTCTAGGATTTAAACAACCTATATGCCATTTTATATGAATAATAATAATAATATAATAGCTTAAATAATATTCTTATTATGTATTTATTTATTTGTATATTTTTTCGGCACATTACATTATTGAATTATGACATTGACCGCTGCTCATTTAGTTATCAATCAATTGTTTACAAACAAAATGTGGTCCAGTTATTGTAATCGCTCTATAGCCTACATCAGATCATCAGCATTTAGTAATCCTGGGATATTTACATATTACTTATTACTGGTGGGTGTATGAGTGTTACTTCTACTGATATAGGTACTCTAGTATATCATATATAAATAAGTTGATAAGTATGTACTAATTGTACAGCCTTGTCCAATGCATTTATTAACTGATTCCGTTACTCTATCTAGCCTATATTAAATCTTACTCAAGCCTCTACGTTAATATTTCAAATTTCTAATCACACTTTTACTATATATTTTCTAGCTAATATACCATAATGTATCTTTATTGACTCTATCAAAAGCCTTTTCTAGAAATATAATTGCACAATAAATCCTATCACTTTCTACACTTAAATACCGTAGATAGTATGTAAACATTATCATTTGTCCCGAAATCTTTCTGGAACTCTGAAATAATGCGTTCAGCTAGAATACCAAAATAAATTTCATATAACACTGGAAGCAATGCGTTTCCTGGATAGTTATTTACGTCATCAATGCTACCTGTACCCATATAAGTAAGAGGAATAATTGCCGTTTTCCATGTCTTCGGTACTACTCCTGTGCTGAAAATATTAAATAGCCTCAGTAAAATCTGTATATCCCTTTCTTTTTTTACAGAAAGCTTTCAATATTCTCCATTTATACCACCAATTCCAACAGATTTTCCTATCTTTATTTTCTCAACCTAACATCAATAATAACAAGAACGATAATGTTGATAAAATAGAGCCTTATTGGCAGTCCTGTGAGTTTAAAATGCGGAAATTCCGACTTGTCCATATAAAATTTAAAATGCTAAAAATCATATATATTTCGGCCAAGGTCATCTTCAGTAAAAATTAAAATACAGTAGAGTCCCGCTATTCCGAACTAATTGGGACCGAACACCGTTCGGTTTAGCGGGAATTCGGAATATGGATTTTATGAATAATATCAACGTATTGACTTCTTAAGGCGTAAATTAAGTGCGGAGAATTGTATAAATGGAGCCGACATGTGCTGTAAGTAACCAGCTTTCATTCCAATTTGGTTTCAGGCGTTTTCATCAAGCTTAGGCTCTATGTATGTCTCTATTTAACTTCTTTGTATAACAATAAATGTACGTTTTTCACGAAAGTCTTTTTAATTTCACCTGTTCTTAAGTTAAAATTGGCATTTTTTTCTGAACTCTGGCGGATTTTCGGAATAGCGGGGTTCGATAGCGAGACTCTACTGTATAGCTTCAGTACGTCGAACCATTATAAGTAATGCGGTTATGCTCTTATGTTAAGAGCCAACCAGAATAGCTTAAGTTAAGAGCCAAGCAGCATAGCTGCATAACCACATTAATTATGCTGGTTTGACGTACTACAGCTATGTTTTAATTTTTACTTGAAGATTTTTATCACTGAGGATGGCCATAAGTTGGCCGAAATATATATATATGAATTTGAACATTTACATTTTATATTGACAAGACTTTAAGTTCAGTATTTTAAACAACAATGATGACAATAATAATAGCAATCAATTTATTAGCCATTAAATAACATAAGTCACACTCACAATAGGCATCGTCAATTACATAATAAAATAAAATATTAACAATTTATACACAAATTTAAAAAATCATTCAGGTGTGCCATTATAAGTTATAAAACTCATTAAGATGATAAAACGGGTTATTCGTAAGTCATTGATTTAATCTAACTTTAGAAGTGGGAAATGGCAAACTAATATTATATTCCTACGGTAATTTATTTTTGCATCCGGGAACGTAAGAATTTCGTTTGGGTTTCAGCAAATCTGCAAGAACGGCACTTCAATTATCGTGGCGACCCCCAATAAGATAATTGTGGGTTTCTCTTGTGTTTAATCAGGGTGTTTTTTCCATATAGGTCAACAGTTCAAATACATATAAATTAATTATGACCATGATCCCGAGCCTTTTAAAAATAGGTATACATCTACCATTTCTATTTGAGTTTGTCATTACTTTCAAAATTTGTGTTTGCTCGCTTAGTAAAACATTTACCTTATTTCAATTGGTCCTAAAGAAAATGCTATTTTGCTGTATTTGAAAGTTTTTTTTTCAAATACAGCAAAATATATACAGTATTCAAAAGGTAAAGTATGGGAAACGTAGTGCTTACATTTCTAAACAAAAATAATTTTTGATAACTTTAAACTAGTATGCTGAATATGCTTCCCATGGAGTATTGAGTCAATAGCCTAAATACACCTAATGATTTAGTAGACTCTATAAAACCATTGTTGTTGGAAATGATAATAGTAGGGATGGGTCCTCGATACTTTCGATATCCTCGATACTTGCATGGTATCGGCATCGAGCGATACTTCAGAAAACTCGCTTGATACTTTTTCGATACTTTGGTAATTCTGCAATTTAAGGAAATGCGGTATCGCTTTCTGCTTTTAGTAGTCCACTAAATATAGTAAATACTTCTATTTCTAGTCATAAATAAAGACTTTCGTACTTTTAAAATCCAAACAGAAGAGATTCTTAATTGTTCCGTTTCCTGTCAAACGTTTCAATAAGAACCAACAAGCAAGCTGACTGTCCAAACCCCATTGTAATTTTTGAACAAAAACTTGTAAGTGGACTGTTTCAAAAACTAATTTTAATTAGTTTTAATGTAGAGTTTAAAAATAATTATAGGCTACTAATGGTATTAAATTTTGTCTCATTAAATATGTACACTTAATTTAGTTGGTATTACACAGTTCTCTCAACTTTTAATTTTTAATGTACCTATTTATTGCAACTGGAAGTGTTGAGGGTATCGAGTATCAAAGTATCAAGTATCGAGGAAAAAATCATGTATCGGTATCGAGTATCGAATATCGAGACAATCTGGTATCGACCCATCCCTAGATAATAGTATTGGTATTATTCACATTAACATATAACAACCACAAAAGACGAAGTTCTTGCAATTTTGCATCACTAAGTTCTGTAGTTTAATTGAAGAATAAATTAAAACTTCATTTACGGCGAACTATACCCAGAAGATATAGGAGTCAGCGTAACACGAGAGGAAGGTGCAGTTCATTGAAGAAGATAAATAATCTCCTTGTGACCCAAATTACTGCCTTCAGCATTCTGTGACGCTCTCGATCGCGACATCAGCTCCGTTAATGTGGAAAAGAAGCTCTTACCTCCCCCAACCCCTAACAGCTAATTCACACTACGCTGCGCAAGACCTCCATAATTAAGTAGCAACTCCTTGCTGCCAGCTGTAAAATATGGTGAGGGCTTATAAAATATGGATAGAAGGAACACTCTCTGAATTAGCTCGTTTCCAAACGTTATATCTTGAGGTAACAATATTTTGTGTTGCAGTTTCTTAAACACAGTAGTTATACCGTCGTGGGATTTATCTTAATATAAGATCTTATGTTCGAATTTAAAGAAAATATTATGGATGTTTAAACTGGTGCAAAAATGAGAAATATACAGGTCCTAGAGGTGCTTTGGTTGAAGTCATTGGGGCGTAGAAGACCAGTCCAGACAATTCAGCCTGGTAATTTTCAGACTGCCAACGTCCGCCTTTACCTCTAATGTGGTCGTGAAGCCTCCAATGATTTTCCAAAATGTATATGTACCTGACGGCATTTCCCATAAATATTATTTTCCTGAAAAGTAATTTACAGTACTAGGCATTTGTCTGATACCGTATTATGCCGTTGCTACATCAGACGGTGTCGTGCACATCGGCACAGTCGCATTTTCGTGCACATCGGCATAGTATTTTTATCTTGTAATGGTTATCGTGCTCATCGCCACACACCACGTTGGGGGCAGGGGTGGACATAGAGACTCAAACCTACAGCCTCCTTCACCACGGCTCCAAGGCAGCACTCCTTAGCTACCGCGGCTAAGGAAACCGACCGTTGATATCGTAGATAGATTGTCAGGTTAGGTTAGGTTAGGTTGGGTTGGGTTGGGTTAGGTTAGGTTAATTAAAAGTCTCATTCAATCGCAGGCAGATACTTCATGAATGATTTCTGAACAATACAATTATAATATTAATGTACACAGTATGTATCTATAATAATAAAATGAAGTGTTTGTCTTTCTGTCTATCTAGCAGTTACTGTGAACTCCATTGCATTCAATACGATAATGTAATTTCAACTTGGTCTCTATGTCCACCCCTACGAAGGGTGTGTGGCGATGAGCACGATGATAATGCAAGATAAAAATAATATGCCGATGTGCACGAAAATGCGATTGTGCCGATGTGCACGTGTGCCAATGTGCACGCAACCCATCAGACACATGTCTGTGTTTGTGTCGGTGTATGTAGGCCTATGTCTGTATGCCTGCGAACAGCCTAGCCCCAGAACAAAAAAATCGTATGAAAACAAAACAAGGTAGGCCTACCTTCTGGAGATGTGACGCGAAGATTTGTGTCGACTTCATCTTACTTTTACTGAAACTTTACATTAAAAACATTTAGTTTTCGCGATTTTCCATAAAATGGCTCTAACAATTTTGATTAAATTTTGTACATGAGGATTTGTACTAAGAGCTAAAACATTTATTTGAAACATTTTCTGAAGGGTAGTTGTAAGCCATCCACTGTTTGTAAAAAGTCAGTCTTACCTGTTGAAGAATAAAGCTTTAAAGCTTCAGGTTGAAACGCACTCTTTGCAATACGGCCTCTTATTCTATATATCAGAATGTGAAGTGAGAACTATGTATTGCTCATGCTTACCAAGAAAGTTACTTGAGTGCACCCTTGCATTCTTGGTGATTGAAAGGACATCTGGATAGGCCTATAGGGCATTCTAGTCGATATTCGTGACCTACCACTCTCTTCTTCAAAATCAACCTTTAAGATATATTTTTTCGCAGCATGTCATACAAGTCACTCCCTTCATTGGTACATACCTTTTCCTTAATAACCCTCTATTAACAAACCCTTTTCCTGATAACCTTTCCCTAGCCTCTCTCTGGGTTGCAAGTAAGTTTACCGCCCTCTTATCGAAAGTGCAAAATCTTTATCAACTAACACATTGGGCACAGCATTTTCGCTACTGATGGAATAAGTAAGGCGGACTCAACCTAATGGTCTATTTACAGCATCTTTAGGCCTATACGCGTTCTTGCATTGCATTCTACATGTGGAGCAACAGCTTGAGGAAAACTGAGTTGAGCTTCCAGATAAAAATCTTTTTAAGTAAAGTTAAACATTTTATTACCTGTGGGTGGATCTAAGTCAGAATCACTATCGTTGTTGTAGGCATAATTGTTAATTAATCTAAAGAAGAAAGAACCTGAATAACGATATATAAGTGGAGTTAGTCGTATTCAGTGGCGCACACAAAAATTAATCCTGGGGTAGGTGCTAGTAGAATATGCAAACTTCTAAACTATAAGCTCTGTGTAATTTTTTTCAAAAGTTTAAATGCAATTTAACTTCTAAACTAAAAACTAAAAAAAAAAAAAATATTACAAATGAAATATAAACGCGAGAATGCTACTAAGTCTAAATTACTAATATAATTATGTTTTCTTAAAAATTGTATTGTTACAACTCTTTTGTATGGAAATTCACCACTTTAGGACAATTTAAAAGTGAACATTTGATTGACAATTAATAATGCAAAAAAAGGAGAATAATTTGCTATGATAAAAAAAAGACATAACTTTTCAGGCTCCTAATTATAAGAAAATAAACTACATGCTCAAGAGTTACGGCCATTATTTTTTACGAAACAAAATCTAACTTTCGAGGTCCTTTGTTAAATAACACCTTGATAACATGTTCTGCGTCCACTTCAATTTCTCGTACTAGTTGAGGGACTAAGCTCCTCCCTCTAAGAAACTACAGAACCTGCTCATACTGTATTTAAACACTTGAATATTGCTGGCTGTAAAAAACGAACGCATTCAGGATAAAGTTTAGAGGTTTTCAGCATTCACCGATTTATTTACTAAGTGCCGAATTGTACTTTACTAGGAGGTGCCCGTGGCTTCGCCCACGATAATTCATTTAAAAATTAAAAATTAAGAGTATAATAATTATTAAAGCATTATATTTATTAACACTTGCACGCGAATCATTCATAAACTAAGCCATTAATAACATTAATGAAACAGCTAAAATTCCGGTTTCAGAGTACATTCTAAAATTAGAAAGCGCCCCCTGGGAAAACTATATCAGAATCGATTATGCAGTTCCAAAGAAACCTGTGAGCACATAATACGTATTGTTTCTCAACTGTTTATTGACATGAATATGATGTGAATTTTATTTTATCAATTCAGTGTAATTTTCAGAAATTATATAATGTTTCAAGGGAAGGAATGGTTTGTTTGGATTATTATCAGCGATATTTCAAGAGTTAAACCATCAATATTTTACTGCTGGTGCCCCCGGTGCTTCGCCCGCCATGATTCATTGACTCCAGGATTTTAAAGAAATTTACACTGGTAGATTATTATTAAAAATGTTTGTGGTTCAGAGCTATGAAAATTGTAAGTAAAAATAAAATTAGAATATTTGTTCATTGTGTTCATTTCACTTAGACCTTACATAATAGCGGTTTACCTAATTTTGTAGTCGTCATGAAAGTTTACACTGCGAGAGACGAACATCGCCGAGTATACCCGATGTCTCACGAAGCGGGCGAGCGAGCAAGCACGCTATTTAGGGCCGTTGAATTGTAAAAGAGTAGATAGATAAGATAGTGTGGGGGACGTGAAAAAGTCTATCCGACCGTCCGTCCGTGTGTCTGTACGCGCAATAACCCATATACGCTTTATCGTATTTTCATTAAACTTGGTATACGCATTTATAACGTCCATGGGAAGAAGCCTATTGACATTGGACCAAACCGGTTGACCGGTACAGGAGTAATGTCCAATTTAGTGCCTATTTTATGGTAATATCAATTTATCACATGAAAATCATTTATCATGACAACATATTGTTTTACACTGTTCATATACGGCTTTGGAAATTGCAATACACCAATCTTTCACATATGCTTATCGAACTAGACCAGGGGTCAGCAACCTTTTGAGTCGTAAGAGCCAAAAATTACAATTTACAAAATTTCAAAGTTTTTAAAGAGCCACAAATTTTTTTCTTGCCAACAATAAATAGTACTCGCATAAATAAAGTTTTTTGATAAAAAACTAATCTATTTATTCATATGAAAAATATATATTTATTCATAAGAAAAAATATTTATTTATTCATATATAAGTAGTGTTTTTTACAACAAATTAGATTATATATATGGCATTATTAGATAATTACTTATTATTTAAGTAAAAAATTAAAACAATTAAACATTTACTTACAACACTAACTTGTACTTCAATAACATACATTTGAGCAAATAAATTCAATGGGAGCGTTGGCTTTGCATGGTTTTAATTAAAACCTTTAATTAAATTAATTGGATTAATTTGGCTCATAACTTGTTTTAAGTTTCAAACACGACTCTAAATTTTCATTTGTTAGTTGGCTTTTTACTTTACTTTTAATTATATTCATGCAAGAGAACGCTTGCTCGCACGAATATGTCGATCCAAAGATAGTCAGCACTCCAAACGCCAACTTCTTCACCTCACTGTAGCAATCTGGAAGACTATTCCATGGGACGAATATAAGTGCCTCAACTCGCGGCATTTCTTTTAAAGCTGTCCACTTTTGTTGCGTTACGTACATACATTTCTGGACCTCCAATTCTTCCAACTTGCTTTTCAACTCTGTAAATTTTCCACTCCACAAAGCTTTACTTTTTAAATCGATCAATTGCATTTCTAGAGATCCAGTATCAATTCCAAATGGCTCAATGTGGATTTCGTTACTATTGTGTTGAGAGGATTTACTATGAATGCTAGAGTGGTTTTGTTGGTTTTGAATTGCTCAAATCTGTCAGCAAATTCATCCTTAATTTTTTTTTATAACTGTGCTGAAGTAATTTGTGTCAACAGATGCACTGGTTTTATCGCGATATTGCTTTAGAAATTGAAAATGAAGTAATTTACCGCTCTTCTGCAAAAAGAATTAATTTTTCTTCAAAACAAACCAATTCTTCTATCAAAACATAGGCTGGGTTTCCCTTTCCTTCCAGTTTTAGATTCAGCTTATTTAATTTCGCTGTGATATCCACCATAAAGTAAAATTTTTGCAACCATTTGTCGTTCTCTAATTCAGAGTGATTAATGCCTTTTTCATTGTCTTGCGTCGAAAGCGAATTAAAACCTACATAGAAACATCCGACGATGGCGTCATTCGAGAGCTTCCGACGGACTGACGACAGTGACGACGCGTGTCAAGTGAAAAGCGAGTACAAGTAGCTGAGAGATAGAATCGGTGCCTAATCCTCGTCAATCGATTCAGAACGATTTTTAAATGTTTTTTTATAAAATAAATCATATTTGCGTATGGAACTAAAGAGCCGCAGCTTCACATCCAAAAAGCCGCATGTGGCTCGCGAGCCGCAGGTTGCCGACCCCTGAACTAGACCGTTAAACTGAGCGAGGTGACCGAGATGGTAACGTATTCTGGAGGACTCGTATTCTGGAGGTCCCTGGTTCAAATCCCGTAGCCGGCCAAATTGACATTTTTGTTGTATTTTTATGGGAGTGTGCGATTGCCAAAAATCACAAATTTGTATAGTTCTGCTGATGCTGGACGATGTTAAAATAAATGGTGCAAAAATATGAGCACAAACTTTCTCGCATATACGTGTTAAAGGCTAGCACAGAAAAAAGTAAATTATAGGGACAATTAAATTTTATTTATTACATTTTCATAAAACTAAGAAGTATCTAGAACGGAAACCATCAGAGTCGATCTTCATGTTTAATGCTTTTACCGTGAAATAATAATAATAATGAATGACAGTAAAACTGCATATATTTAGTACTACTAGTACTACTACGGGAAAATTCAAATATAAGTCGCACCTTGGGATAAATCGGCCCCACCCAACCCACCCACCAATGCAGTTTCTTTTATACCACGATCTAGCGAATTCTTCTCTCCTCGTATTATGAAGAAACTCGTGATTGGACGTTGGAGGTGTGACGTCATACCACTAGACGAGAGGTGACAGGCTGACAAACTTCGCGGGAGATATAATAAGTCACATTTTCGAAACCAACAAACAGTGTATCGTACATTATTCGAAAATGCAAGGGCGCTTCGCTACGGCTGCCGCCTCCGCTTCGCGCACTTAACTATGTGGTTAGTGTTATGCATTATTTAGCTATATGTAGAGGTGAATACAAGGCACTTGCGACAATATATAAGGATAGTGGGTGCAAGGCACTTGCAGCAATAAATAAGGACAGTTGGTCATTCTGCTTCGCTCAGAAACAAAATACATCACACAATCCGTGCAAATGTGAATATCGAATGGGCGGAACTTAAGGGGCGACTTATAATTGAATTTCGCCACAACTACTACTACTACTACTACTACTACTACTACTACTACTACTACTACTACTTAGGTTATATTGCACGCAACTGCATGTAGGTTATATCACGTGTTTAGTATGGTTGCGTGAACCATTAGTCTATAGTAGCAACTCATTCGTGTCATCTGATTCCATCTTTTGTGATATTCAGTTTAAACTATTATAATATCCAGTGATGTAGCGGCGATGAGTTATGGAAAATAAGCAAGTCCTACAAACCCGGCGTTTGCCTTTGCGAATGAGGAAACTATGAAAAACCCAAGTCAATTTGGGCGGCCACAAGGTTTGATTTGAACTCAGGACCTCTTCCCTGTTAGCCCATATCACCTCGCTGTAATTGGTTTTGGTGTGTTCATTGTGACTGAGCTAAACTGGTTGCATTTCACAACAATAAGTGTACATTACGCCTATAGTTTTCTTGTTACTAGGGGCAACAAAATGTCATTCATATTTTAATTGACATGTATGTTCTGAAATTCGCATTTAAGCCGTATTTATTTCGTTTTTATCTTGATATCTATTAAACGTATAAAGAAATGTGTTAAACAAAAAATGTTCATTTAAATTTTCTCTACAACTTTACTCTGGTAGGTTTTCGTGTATCGCCTACTGTAATGGATATAATCTAGAAAAATTGAAAATGGATACGAGTAAAGTACCCCTTAAGTCATTTTTGCAGAAATACAGATATAGCCATTTTATTAGTCATAGATAAGAGATTCCAATTTTAAATTTTTATTAAAATCGTTAGAGCCATTTTTTCAAAAATCAAAATATTTAAAAAAGTTTTCATGAAAAGTCCCCTTAATATTTCAGTTGTAAAACTAAATTTCTGGGCGGCTCGACAAAATTTCGAAAAAGTCCTTAATTCAAAAAATGAAGTAAATACAATGAACCGTTTACCCGCTGTGCTTGTCCACAGACAGACGGACAGACAGACAGACAGACGGACAGACGGACAGACGTCAAACCAAAAACACGTTTTTCGGTTTCTAGGCATCGTGAAACATGCTTTCCCGGTGTTAACTCGATTTCGATTTTTTGTCACGATCACAATATTTTCTCTATACTACGTATAAGCGAGAAAGTAAAACTAGACGGATAAAATTTAGGATATGTCCTCAAAATTTTTCTAAGTCCGAGAATAACGAAGATCCCCGAAGTTTTTCCCGAAATGCTGAGTTTAGCAATTGAGGCAACATCTGAAGACATTGATGCCAATATATGCACCAAAACTCCAGACGTTTTCTGTAGATCAGATAACCAAATTCTACGGACAACCATTGTTCACAGAATATTTAGATTCAATAGAGCTTTAGCGTCTTCAGTACTGCATTATTATTCAACGACCTTTAGAATATATGTAAATGTATGCCCTTTCTAGAGACCATTGAAATTCTGTTTTATAAGGGTTAACTTGAAAATAAAGATTACGGTATTATTATCTTCATTATTATTATTAATATTATTATTGTTACCGTACTATTATTATTGGGCTAATTCTAGAGTGATCAGGAAAAAGCGAATAAGTCAAAATTCCAAAGTTTCAGGATTGACAAAAACAATTTATTTCCACAGCACTGTTACAATATTTAGTTCAGTCCACCAGATATTTTTACACAATATCTTATACCATGTAGAAATATCTGGGTGGACTGATCTAAATATTGTAAAAATGTTGTGTAAATAAATGTTATATGTCTTTCCTAAAACTTTAGTATTTTGACTTATTGGCTTTTTCCCTATCACTCTAGAATTATTATAAGAATAAAGACATTCATTTACATTACTTACGGGCCTACATAAAATTAAATTCTGAACAATCATTTCGGTGCATTTAATTGCTAGCTGCACCAGCTTCATCCACAGCATCACTTTTAATAAATCACGAAGTTGCATTGTGCATTGATTCATTAGAATCAGTTTCTACACGCAAATTGGCAGCATGACCTAGGGTACACGTTTCCACCTTTGTTCTTCCATTAAGTCCTGCTTAATGAATCAATTTGGAGCTTAATTGGAAATCCATTCAAAAAATAATAATTTTCTGCATATCATAATTACAATTATAACTGATTAAACAAAATAATTCTGGCATTTTGTTACATCAGTATACCTAGTTTTTTATTTATTTATTTGTTTTACAAAAATTGGCATCAGGGGTTGTTTTAGCACCCAAAGCACTCGCCTTGGATGCGTCACTGGTTGTATTGACTTCTGAAATACATTATCAGAATTTCAGTTGCCAAGGAAAGTGCAGTCACGTACTGGCGTAATAATCAGATAATCATCTTGGCTACTGAAAATACAGGTATTATCTGTGAGTTTCTCGCAAGCAATAGAAGAGAAATAAAAAATTGGAGTTAGTTTGGCTTCTGAGCGGCAATAACACTACCCATATTATTGCTTCATATCAGGGCCATCGCGTGGGCGGGGCGGCCGGGGCGATCGCCCCAGGCGCCGCGACCAGGGGGGCGCCGTGGCAACGGCAAAAATAAAACAACAAAATTTGAAAAAATAAGTTATATGTACATAACTTATTTTTCAAGTTAGGTATAACTGAATTTTAAATATTACGTTGTACGTATGTATTTGTATGTATGTACGTATGTATTTATTGAACAAATAAATATTTGACACCAATAACTTTATATTTGCTAAGTTATCACAAAATAAATATTTGCTCAAAATTGAGCAGCTGGATTTACTTGTATACTGTTAATAATAATAGCCTAATAATGAACTCTACTTTAGGCCTTAATTCCTTGAATCCTTACAGACAGGTGGAATGTGGGGTGGGTGCACGTGGGATTGACTTTTGGGGGGAGGGGGGCCTGACGAAATCTTGCCCCGGGCGCCAACAAACCACGCGACGGCCCTGCTTCATATAATATGCTTATCAAAATTTAGACCTTTATTCTTCCGTAAGCCCTGTAAGTGAATCGATCTGGAGCTTAACTCGGAGATCGATTACAAAAATTTAGTCTATTGACAACAGACCATTGGTAGAGCAATTGATTAAACAAAAGCAGGACATATAAGGTGAGGAATACAAGACTTCGTCTGAGAGTTATGAATATAAAATACAAGTTTTCAGATTTATTTTATAAAGATAGGAAAAAACTTTGTTGTTTATAAATAAGAAATATTAATTGGAGTCAATTCTTGTAGACGTTGTAATTTTCACTTCCTTCTTTAACGATTAATATCGGAAAGCTTAAGCGCAGAGGTTTGTGTGTGCTACGTACTTGAACTCTATTTTGTAATTACAAAATTTTGTAATTCTACCAAAATCACCTACATCAGCAGTTTGTGGTATTGAGGTCTCCTCAGATATTTGTGTATTTTGCGGGACCCTAGCAATTTCTTTTTAGTACACGCTCTGTTTTACCTTACTGTTAATACGCCGGAAACTAATGAGCTTTCATTTCAATATACCTCACTTTCACAATGTCTTAGGAAGTTTTCTTTCTTTTAGTTATTCTCCATCATTTACAGACTCCACAGCGCATTCCAACTACCGAAGGGACCATATATTTTGGTCGGTTCAGTAGATTTGTCATTTTATTATTATATCACTCCTTGCTTTAGAAGTGAGGCATTTGTTGTAATTTCATTCTGTTAATATTCTAGCTATCCCACTTATTCCTTCACATATGCTTATCAAACTTTCTCAAGAAACCGTGGCCTAAACTCAATAGTTTCTTAAATATTGCCTATTAACTCCATCTGGAACTTTATTATATCAGTTTACCTAATTTTATTCTATATCAGAATGTGAAGTGAGAACTATGTATTGCTCATGTTTATGGTGAACATCTTGTTGTTGTTAATAGCACTCTCCAACCAATTTACATAAAGATAATGTAATACTTAATATATTATACTACGAGACAAAACTGTTATTTGGGAAGCGGAAGTTACGTGTTTCACATCAGATTTTTTTTTAAATAGATCCTTGAACCTCACTATTTTCCTTTCCATTAATAACAGAGGTTGAAAGGAAGTTCTGTAGCGGCATTTTATTTAAGGAACATATGGAATCCAAATACAAAGGACTTCTTCTCCTCTCCTGCAGTCTTAAAATCACTTTCAAAGTTCAATACATTAAGCGTAGATCCTGTATGAATTTTAGACTGAACGGATCCGACTGAGATTGCAAAGGAGGAGTTGATGGTGAGTGTCTGAGGTGGAAAGACAATGCTCAGCTTGCGTTAAATTGCAGCGTGAGCACAATTTCCCGCTCAATGACAAAAACCGGAAAAAAAACCACATCAAACTCCCTTTCTGTAATAAATGACTTTCCAAAGGCAGTAAAATTAGTTTAGACTAAAATGCACTGAAAAAAGTAGTGATGACATTATATTCTTTTAGACTGAAGCTTCATGAACCCCTCTATAAAATTGCTTACCACTCTGCATTGAGAAGTTCAGATAGAACTCATTCCGTAAGATTAATACAAATACTATACCTATCTATCAATGTTCTTCATGGTTAATGTATGGGGTGATAAATTTCATATTTCTTTTTTCATAAGAGGGATGTAATTGTGTAGGCTATAGTGTGTAAAATAATTCCACCTATTCCTTCGAATTTTGTTTTTATAAATCTTCTTGTTATAATATCAGCTTAAAAGCTTTCCATTTTTAAAATCTATAGTTGTCAATATTATAAAACATTAAAATTTTGTTGGTTCATATTCTGTGGGATGGACGATAAAACCAAAATTCGAAGGAATAGGTGGAATTGTTTTTACACTATACAACATAATCTTTGGGGGTTGACTAGAATCTTATTATGAATTTATGAATGTTTCTGAAATTGCGCTCGAGGTGGTTTAATTAACGCAATAGAATTAATTTTGTCGGATATAGCATAATTTAGAAACAAAAAGAGGTTCTGTGGTAATATGAATCTAGATACTTTTTAAATAGTTGTTGGATAATAAATGAACAATAAGAAACAAGATATTAGGTGAATCCTTCTAATATTACAGATGTGTAGTAAATTAGAAAAACGCTTACGAATAATAACATCAAAGGTAACCCCTTGAATTTCTTATTTTCATGTGTAGCATTTAATATGTAATGATCTTGAAATAAGTTATCGTAATAATGTTTGAAGCAATGATATTATCATTTTAAAAATGATTATGATGATATTACTTTCCCCACCCATATCATAAGTACTCTAGGTACAGGAAGTGTTGGGTTCGACCCTGAAATTCGTTGTCAACTTTTCAGCATAAATACAGGTTTCGAGGTCTCTTGAATTTAAAAATGCCATTTTCAGAAACATGAGTGTGTGTATATCTGCGAACAGCACAGCTCGTGAACGAGAAATCATATGGGTGCGGCATTTATCGTTTCCCATTTTCAAAACCACGTAACACATTTATTTAACAAATAAATAAGCTACATTGAATATTTTTAAATATCTTACAGTCTTGGATTTGCAATTCTCGTCTTGCTTTTTGAATATGATGACCACAAGATGCCCTCCACTAACTTCAACACATTGCTGCAATTTCCCTCGTACACTGGCCATAACGCATTGTGTGGTGTCTTGCGTAATATTTGCAATTTCCTGCAAATCCACGCATAATCTACAAGTGGCCACTTCACAGTCCTAAGGTCGTGGTGTGGTGTGCCATTGCAGCACAGGGAATTATTGGCCCTTATTTCTTTGAGAGCGATAATGGTGCTTCGGTTTCTGTCAACTCTGAACGCTGCAAACTTTCTTCCTACCAGAACTGACACATCGTAACTTGGATATTGAGAGATTGTGGTTTCAAAGTATAGTGTTGTAGGGTAGCACATACTGCACATCTTTCAATGGACACCCTTCATGCTGCTTTCCCCGGCCGAATTCTTTCCCTCCAAATCTCCCGACCTTACTGCACCAGATTTTTTTTTCTGTGGGACTATCTGAAGTTTTCGCTCATGCCCTCCCTGACATTAACAATCTTAACAATGCAATTCAGCAGGAAATTGCCAATGTTACGCAAGACACCACACACCGCGTAATGGCCAGTGTATCGTACAAGGGAGATTGTGTTAAAGTTAATGGAGGTCATCTCAAGGAAATCATACAAAAAGTAAAACCAGAATTGTAAATCCAAGACTGTAAGACATTTAAAAATGTTCAATGTAGCTTATTTCTTTGTTAAATAAATGTGTTACATGATATTGAAAATGGGAAACTTTAAATGCCGCACCCTGTATAAACAACATATTAAATTGGGTTAGATATCGCATGAGGAAGTGACACGAAGTTTGCTGATGACTTTCTCTTACTTTTACTAACATTTAAGATGAAGAAAATTTCATTTTTTTGCTATTTTCTCAAACCCGGATAAAACGATTTCCTTTTAATTTTGCCCAGGAAGTGCTTGTACTAAGAGCTAAAACTTTTATTGAAAGCGAAAATGTTCTGAAGCTTAGTCATAAACCAGTCATCGTTTGCACAAACTAAGGCTTTAAGACCTGCAAAGTTACTAGTTACACCTTAGCATGAGGCTGAGACAACCGAATATGAAGTATCTGCAATACGGCCACTTATTCTATTTATATCAGGATACGAAATAAGAAAATTACATTACCCATAATTAACGTATAGAAAGTTATACGTGTATAACACATCAATTTATTTATTTGTGTACCGGTAATGATATCTACTTCTAAATTTCTAATAATATTTAAACTGCAATCAAATAATGATGCTGCAGTCAAACATCAATATTAGAAACATATGTCTTATATAAAAGTAAACAAGTTCTCTCACATATTGTGAATTAGCAAATCATTTGCAACAATTATCTGTTAGAATTTTAAAGTTTATTATTTTATCCTCGTTATATTCTACTTCTTGCATAATTGAGTCTCATTGGATGGAGTATGCCTAGGAAAATAGGAAGGTGGATTAGAAAAAAATGTAGGTAGGGCAGAGCCGTTTTTTTTTTCTTAATTTTTATCTCGTCAACAAATACCTCTGTATAGGACTATTATAAACCGTTCTGATGAAAGTGCTTAGGCCAAATAGTCTACATATAACTGATATTCTCAAAGGTGTCCATTTTCCTCTGAGCATTGCGTAATTTGTCCTCCTACAGGAACGGATAATAGTATGTAGGCTAGCCTTTATTCTTAACCTTTTCACTGCTACTGACGCACAAATTCCTCACACAAAAACTGTATTAAAGCAAAGATTTAAGAATAATACAGTATAAAATGTGAGGATTTTTATCCATGTGTTACCATAATCACTCATGGAGATCAGCTGTTTCACTAAAATTTTCTCAATTATTTGAAACTTAGAACCCACTGATGATTTCATTTTATGATTGCTTATTACTGCGTTATAAATTCAGTGTTGGGTTAATAATAATGAAACTTTCTGGAAATGAGTTTTTGATCCGTTACCGGTACTTAAAATTAAATTAAAAATTCAGATTTGTTTTTACATTCACATTTTTCACACCAAATTATATTTATTTTCACAGATGATTTATAAGAATAAAGAGTATTTCAAGATAAATTGGGGATTTTTTAAACAATAGAAGAAAGAAAAGCTGAATTGTAAACACCATTGTAGTAGCTGATTGAATTTGCAGCAAAACATTTACACACAAATGTCGGTTCATTACAGAAGTTATGTTTACATTTAATACAACTCAATGGAGAGGTGAAATCTTACACGAGTTTTGGCATAAAGTGGCTACATTTACCGATGCCAGAAAATACATTGTGCTGAAATATTCCGAATATTTTTCTCGAACTAAATTTAAGAATAGTGTACAACAATGCACAATAGTGAATGATGTTCCAGCCAGGAATTTGTTTGAGAAATACATCGGTGGACTTGGACACTACGTATTGGAGTGCAGTTTGTAAAATAAGAAGAGGGATTGGATCACAAATGTTTCCTAAATTGTCAAGCTTGATGTTGTCACTTTTGTGTTTACTTTATTCATCTGCCAGTGTTGGAAGGATATTTTCTGCTACAAACCGAAAGAAAACAAAAACCAGAAATCAACTAAGCATTCAAATGATCTACGATTTTCTGCATTCGAAAACGAATTCCTTATCTGCATCCCGTTACACTTCAAAATTAGTGGAGAGATTTTACGTCGAAAGAAATACGACATCTATAACAAGGATAGAGCAAGGCGAAGACGCCTAGATTACAAAAAACAATGGCGAGGGAATGTATTTTTTTTTCATATAATAATCTCATACAGTAAGTACTATTTCATTTGAAATAACTTCCGAATTTTCCCCCAAAACTTCAGAAGTTTTTCAATCGAATCTTCTGATTTTTCAGATCTGGCAACATTGGTTCTGAAAGAGTTAAAATGTCATTCTCCATTCCGGATTAGCCTACTCAATTAAGCAATCCTGTTTAACGGTATGCTTGCGTTATGAGAACAACGTTATGAGAGATAATGTGTAAGTTAAATCCTATCCTGATAAAGGAAAGCTTATACTGTTTTCATTGTAATAGATTTTCATGTCGCAGATCTAATCACTCTGGGCCATATTTCATAAATCTCTACAGGTGTGACAAATACGACAATTATGTCAATTCTGACAAATTTGTCAATATGTAATGACAGTTGTATTTTTCATAAATATTACAAGTTCTCCTTACATTACAGGAAAATTAATGTAAATTGTCAGACTAAAAGAACTCTATTCATAAACGCGACAATTTTATGTAAAACCTAAAGATTACTTTAGTACAATGTAGATGGTTCTCATATACGCATGCAATAATCGATCTCAACATCGAACGTGATACCTTTTTTTTTTAATATATATTTTGACCGATCAGTAAACACTATACAGGCCATTGTTAAACTCTATATCATCACATAATAATAACCTGTTGAGGTACGCCTTAATCAGCTCCTCTAGCTAAAACACAAGTTGATAACAAAAGTTGCGTTTGTGCACATACTGTTTTCTGATATTTAACAGTTAAGATAGTAGGCTTATTTACACAGGATTATCACTTTCTTCTAGTTCACTTAGTTCGTCTGTTAATTGACGAATGGAAACAGATTTAGGTGCTGCCATTTTGGAATGTAGATGACGAAAGAGAGATAACGAATTGCTGGATTGTTGGCAAATGCGAATTTATAAAACTGATAATGTGAGGGATCATTCTGTTTAAAAGATCACCAAGAAAAGATGAAACAGTGGAATCTGATGGTGGAGGAATTGAGGGCTGACTTTCATTAAACACAGAGTTATTCACCGCATCTGCAAAGCTGCGATGTGACAAACCTGACGACTGTCTAGACGATGGTTGTTGCTGATGTCTTTGTTCAGTATTTCCTTGAGAAGTTGATTGTTGAGGCAGATAGGCTGAAGAAGTGGGAGTAGCACGAGAAGTTCTCTCCGTAGGCTGCTGTTGCCCTAATCTAGAATTGTTATGCGACTGAGATAATCTTTCTTTTAGTTGTAAATAGTGCCTACACCCTCTATAGTTTGCAGGGTGTTCTTCGTGGCAGTTCACACACTTCGGAGGATTTTTTTTTGGGTTTGGGGCATTCAGAAAAATGGTGAGCTTCCAAACACCTCACACAACGAGGTTGAAGCTGGCAATAGTTTTTAGTGTGCCCATAGTTTTGGCAACGACTACACTGCGGTATTTCTTTCGATTTTCTTCTGATTTCAACTTTAATTACACTATAGAGCAGTCGTGTTAAATTTAAAATAGATTTACCTTTATCATTTTCATCTAGATCTACTGCGCAAAGTGGTGTTGGTTGCTTGTTTCTCCCTAGGAGACGTGTTACTTTATGTACTGGGTAATTCAGTTCTTGTAGTGCATCTTTAATCTCTTGCTCATCTAATGAGTAAGGCAAATTCCTTATAATCACTCCAAACTTCTTATCAGCAGGGTTTTTGTATGTAAAATATTGTTGTTTGATGGAATCAAAATACAAGGTCAGAGCTCGAAAATCATCCGTTGTAGATGAGTAAACTTTTATTGTCGATCCTTTCAATTCAGTGTGAAACTCAGATTTAACATGATTGTGGATGTGTTGTATAAGGAGTTGATAATTTGCAATATTATGCAAACAAATGGGAGGTATTTTTACTTTACTATCCTTAGGGACATTATCTACTTCCCTTATATCATCATGTTTCGCTAATGCTTGAAATCTATTATGAACAGGAACAGTAGGTACAAATGAACTTTGCACTGATGAGTCAAAACAGGGACGCTTGTTACTTTGTGAAGTAGAAGCAACATTAAGCATGTCATTTGTGTTAAAACCCGTTTTTGTTGCATTACTACTCTGTGATAGTAACAACTTAGAATGTTTGACAGGATTAATTCTTGCCATTTTCGTCGATTCCTGAACTGTCATTTGTTTTATATGAATATGCTGATTGTTGGGAAACTCATGAAGGTTATGTTGAGTAGGAGTTGTCTCACTCGCCTTATTTAATTCATAATCATTATTTGTAGTTTCCATTTGAGAACTGTCTTCTTGTATTGATAAGCACTGATCAGTCATGTTTAAACTCACGTGTATATTTCCAGAGGAATCTCTATATGAGTTGACATCCATGCCGGTGGCTATGGAACTAGTGTTGAACTGACACAAATCAGTAAAAGTATTAATTATAACACTGCCACTAGTGTTTATAATTTACACACAAACGCCTTAAAGTAATATAACACCTTATTACCATTGAAAGTTTAATTTAATGTTCGTGTTATTAAAATTATCGCAATAAATATACTCTTTGAAATCGCTTCCAACCAACCATTACCATGGCCTGGCAATCTATTATTTCTATCGAAAATAATAGAATTATATTTCTCTATGAATACAAAGTCACTGAAATTGAAGGTTAGGTTAATCCGTTGCCTAAAAACCGAGCGTGTCTCATGTCTATTTCTTCATCACTTTCACAACTGATAATGTCACTACCACTAGTGATCATTATTAGCAAAACAGTTTACCAAGTTTATTAACAAGAAATTTTAAATCACAAAAACAGTATGCCGAGTTATTACATGACCTACTGATTTGGTCTGCATATGAAAGATTGCCTGTCACTTCTGTAATGACAATTCTACATGTTTTGTAAATTTGTAAATATGTCAACCAAAATTAATGTTTTATAAATGGTAGGTATCCTATTTATGACACATTTGTCAGAATTTTACCTATAAACACAAAAGTTTCAGAAACAACAATATTTAAAATTGCCATACGAATCTACAGAATCGCCATTACACTTGTGTAAAGTTGTCAGCTTTTATGAAAAACACAATTGTCAAAATGTAAACCTGTAAAACAATTTACTGATACCTGTCACCTGTAAAATTGTAACTTTTATGAAATAGGGCCTTGGTCGACTTACCTGTATCTATCTATATTAATAAAAGGAAGTGTGTGTCTGTCTGTCCGCGATGCCCAGCGAAATCTACTCAACGCAGAGATCTGAAATTTTAAACATAGGTGGACTGAAGGGTCGGAAAATGCACCTCGAAGCCGGAATTTTAATTTTCGCTTTCGTTCGTGAGTTATGAGTGAAAAAGGGCAAAAAACGTGCATTTTTTTGCGTTTTCGAAACATCAGTTTTCAGTTATTCATTTCAATGTCAAATCAATTACAGTTGGCTTTGGCTATTTTTGACATACCTTGGAAATAAAACTTTCGCGATCGATTGAATATTGCAAGCCCTAAATATGGTCAAACATTGTTTTATTTGGAGGAAACTCACTATACATGGGTTTTCTGGACCAAGGAACTCGAATCTGAGGTCGCTTTTACCTGGCGACGCTATCTAATCGTGGTATGTTGTCCACGTGATTTAGGTGTTAACTATTATGCTCTTAATGTTTAATTTTTTAAATAATTATCGCGGGCCATCGTTTGATTTTGTAAGTCCATCCTTGACGATTCATTTGTTTAGAATATCAAGGCCCGCAGACATGAAATTTTCAACCTACACGGAAGAGGGATAATCAATATAGGCCTAAATGTGGTCAAACACTGTTCTATTTGGACGAAACTCACTATTTAGGGCTATTCTGGGCCAAGGACTCGAATCTGAGGTCGCTTTTACCAGGCGCACTATCTAATCGTGGTATGTAGTCCACGAGATTTAGGTGTTAATAAATATAATGATTTAATTATTTTGCTTTTGATTTTTAATTTTTGAAACAATTATCGCGGGCGAAGCCACGGGCACATGTTAGTTACAAATAAGTGAACTGCGGTGCAATTTCCTACGCTGACTGTGTGGTTTTCAGAAATTACTTGCTGCTTTTTTATTTCCTGTACGTCACTTTTTCCCGTTAACCTATGATTGCTTCAGTCGCGATTTAGTAACTTTGTTCGCAAGTATATTCAGTTTAAGTTCAGCTTGTATTTCAATTGCGAACCGGCAGGGTGGGATTGAAGATACGTGACCACCATGAAGTAGCAGTTAGCTGAATGCATTAACATTCCTCATGGAGCCATGAAAATGTACCACTATGGTTGATTTTCAATGACTTTATATGTAAGGTAATGCATAAGTAAAGGGCAGACTATATAAGTTATATTCTTTCCATTCGTTTTTAGATATTCCTCCGTCTTTTATTATACTTTACCATATTTTAAAATTCCCTATTCAGAATGTGTTATTGAATTCACCATAAATTCTTATTCCAAATAAAAATTGTCCTCTTATATAAACCTTCTGCCGTGGAAGTCTGCATGCTGACTATATGACCCCAATCCTGTCGTCTGACTATAGTCGATGACACAGCGGGTGGAGCGCCACGGAGTTTAGTTTAATTTTATAAAAAAACTTCATGTTACCAACTATGACAAGCTTACTTATGTGCCGTTCATAAAAAAGTTCTCTGCATTACGTTAAAAAATTATTATTTTAAACTTTAACAGTACTGTGCTTACTCTTCATATCCTAACACAGAGTAAGCGGGTACGTTGTGGGTGTGGAATTCATTGGCCATGGTCATCCGAAACGAGATAGATGTTTAGTGCAAGGTGGCAAGACCTTAAAAGGCACGAGTAACTATAAAATAGTGTAACTATAAAAAGAGTTTGGTCCCAAGTAGGCCTACACGTCACAACTCACGTGGAGTAGCTCACTACATGAGAATTATAGTCATACAAGTTAGAGAGAAACCTGCGCAGAACGAAGCTGTGATTGCTGCAGCAAGCGCAGCTACGTTCTGCGCAGGTCACGGAGGTCTCTTTATAACTTGTCGGACTATAGAGCTCTATGTTTTCATGCTAATTACATTAACGTAAAAATGGAATATGTGAATACCGACAGTTTCCTGAGGTTCCTATTAATTGGTTAGCACGCTTCACGATAGACCTATGCCGAGATGTCTATCCTACGAATATTTTAAATAAAAGCGAGTTGGAAGGAACGCTGATAATTGTAAATTTCAGTTTAAGGTAAACTTACTGTTTTAACGTAGGCTCAAAATGCTTAATTATATGCTTTACAAAATTATTAATTACATACTTACTCAATGACAATACATAATTTCTAAGCAAACTAAAGGAATATTATCTATTTTGTGGAACCCGAAGGTTCACTTCCGCGCTTACCTGAGCCCGCCATTCAACCCAATTCTCTGCTAACTTCATCCAACCATTCCTCTCAAATCCTATTTCTCTTAAATCTATCCTAATATTGTCCTTCCACCTATGTCTAAGTCTTCCAAGTGGTCTTTTCTCTTTGGGTCTCCCAGTCAATATTTTTTTAGATATGTCATTCCTCCCCTATGCGCGCAACATGTCCAGCCCATTTCATCCTTCGTGATTTAATTACCCTTACTAGCTTATATCCGGTGACGAGTAGGCTACAGATTATGAAGCTCGTTGTTATGCAGTTTCCTCCAGTCCCCATTTTCATCTCTCTTAGACCCAAATATTTTGCTACGTACCCTGTTTTCGAATAGGCCCTACTCTCAGATTATGTTCTTCCCGAGGATTAAGCGACCATGTCTCACATCCGTATAATACAACCGGATAAAATTATTACTAGTCACTTTAAATTCAATATTCATATAAGATGGTTTCTTTCAATACTTACATGTTATTTTCATGCATTCACATAGTTGTCACTAGAATGCAAGTTACAATATGTTTTAACAATATTATAGAGATTGTTTTAAAAATGTGTAACTTTCAAAACAGTTCTGTGAAAAATTAAACCTAACCATTAATGAAGCTTTAAGGGTGTCTGTGTTTAGATGGAATTTCTCGGATGTCCACACATCTTTTTTTTTTTTTTTTAAGTGTCAGTATGGTATTTTATGAGATTGTTTGGTGAACGGGAAATGTCTGTCCGTCCATGTTTTTGTACGCGCGATAACTCGAATAAACTTTATCGGATTTTTATGAATCTTGGTATACGTTGTATCAGAGGAATCTGTACAGATAACCCACAAGAGACTTATTAATTTCACCGTTGATGAAGCCATGACCAAAATTTTCGACTTCCTAGAAGAAAATTCGGAAGAGTGCCAGTTTTCCCTAACAGAATTGATTGAGCAAGTACGTGAGGATCCACCTGATATTAGAACCATCAAACGCGACCTATTTGAAACGTACGGAGATGATATAGTAATAGCTGAAACATCAAATAGAACACTTATTATTTGCTTATTTGCTATCAGAAGCGTTGGTGCAGGAAGCCGCAGTATAATGCTCAATTCTTTGCAAAAATTGCAGCGGCCAGTCGAGCGAAAACGTGTCAGACTTCATGTGTAATAAGATGACATAATCTCCCCATACATTGATGACTCTCTATCTGACGACGAGTTCGACCTCCCTACAGAAGAAAATTATACAAATGAAGAAATGGTGAATGAGAATGGAACCTTCCCCAACAGCAACAGCCACTCCGAGGAACAACCTGATCCTTCTAAGAGATTTAAAAAATACTAAAAATTAGGATTTTCCTAAAATACATTCAATATTAATTACATATTACCAAAAAATCCTTCCACACTATAATGTTTTATGATAAATATAATGTATCTATTAGAAACTAGGTGCTTTTCATTTTGCAAACCCTTCTTATAAAATTTGCAAACACACCTCGTTAAATTTGAATAGCTGTATCTAAAAAAGTTTTGGGTCTGTAAAGACCAATTTGGTCTCATTTTGTTGAAAATTTACATTGCTTTGAAAACATATACATTATACATATTTGCCGAAAAATACGTTAGAGTCAAAATCGGCGAAAATTCGAGATTAAAAAACGTCTAAAATTTCTTAATTTTGGAAATGTTTGGAAGATTTTAACCGCTGTATTTCGGAAAGTGTTGTTTATAAGTAGACAAATTTGGTCTCACTTTATAAAAAAATTAGTCTACTTAAAAAATGTTAATAGTCACTTTTACCATAAAGTGGGTCCTTGGGGGGGGGGGTCAAAATTTACTGAAACTGAAAATGTTGCTGTTTTTCAAGTATTTCACAATGATCCGGAGGTCTGCAGAGGTCACAAACTTAGGTCTACTATTATAAACCTATCACATACAACATATTAACAAATCAGAACTGCCTTATTTGATGCAAGGTAAAATGTACCATTTAAATGGACCCATGATTTCCGCGGGTTGATTTCCGTGCCCTTCAGACGACGTCACACAAGTAGTTTACCGTTTGAGCATATCCTCGTTCCTTTTTCTGTTCAAATCCTGGTACGAATAATGGTTTATACACTACCATAAAGTTAGTAGACATGAGCCAGTGTTTATAAGGCCAAAGTATATTGCCCGTAAACTGCATGTAGAGTACTACTTCAGTATTTCATTACATTTCCTTTCAGTTATATCGACGATCCCGGAGTTATCTCTTCTATTAGACATTCTCTTAGCTCATTGATTTTTAAAACTGTTGTCCTGATTTCAGTTTATTACGTTCAATACATGTATCCATGGTGCAGACATTATAGGATTGATTGTATGCAGACCTGTGCATCTTAAATACCAATTTGAATTTGTTTTATTTTTATGATACCGGGATGATAAAAAATTACCATTTTCTCGCTATTGTGAGTGATTTTACATAACTTTTCACTGCAACTCGTCAACCTATTTTATTGCAATCTTTGAGCACCATTAAGTGTTACGACATTGTCATAAACAACCAGAGAGAGGTTGTTAATAACCGGAGAACGAAGAAATTTCTAGGACGACGTCAGATTCAATATGTCCGGAGTCTTATGAGAGAGCACTAACGCTGAGCTATCTCGGGACCTTTATAATACCCTATTTTAGTATTATACCAAAAATATTACTCTAGTGTTTATATTACACCTCATCACTTATGGCACCCATACAGAAAAAAGTATAGTGTCATACACTTCTGAGGCATTTTTCATCTTAAGTTTGTAGATGGACATCTGCCAACAACGCAAAGTACTAGTCTGTTATTTGCTGAATCAATGATCATTTTGTAGAACGCATCTCAACCAGCTTTCCTAATTTGGCCATGAACACTGCCATAATAAATAAAACTGGCGGATGATTAACCCTAAAGTCAAATTGTAATGTTAATTATAAATATAGCCTAGTTGTGAGGATTTTTAACAAATCTGTGTGTATGTGTTTGAGACAAATATCATACTATAAAATCTTATTTGGAATACAAAACTTTATCTACCCAAATACAAGATTTGCCTCTTAGTTTAAGATCCGTATTACGTATGACATTCTCTTCACGTAAATTGGTTGTAAACATGAAGAGAATGTCGTTACCACATAGCATAGCAACTCCAAAGGATAGACAACTCAAAATCTGATTAATCCACTCTCGTAACTTTCTTTACCCTAACCATGGGCAATACACCTTTCTCACTTCACATTCTAATTATACTAAACATGTACGAAATGTACGAAATTTAAACAAAATCGTTAGAGTCATTTTCGAGAAAATCACAAAAAACTAAATTCGTGTAAAGTGGTAGTCTATTAAAAGTAATCGACAATCTTCGTGTCACATCCCCAGAAAGTACCTAAACCAAATACATAATTTTGGTTTCATACGATTTTCCGTTCTGAAGCTAGACTGTTCACAGGCACACAGAGATATGTTTCTGAAACTACACTGAACTTGATGCAGTTATCTCAAATGTATCTTATGGATTTTGATTCAACTTGCCATGATATCAGGTTAGTCCCTAGTTCTTCCGTCTGGCATTTTGAGTTGTTCTCCTAAAAATGGCAGGTTCATGCATAGGACAGCAAATCTTGCGAATGGCACCCATCCTATTTTTCAAATCTTCCAGTTGCGGTCTTAACTCTCCCAAAAATGAATTCATTGTCTTTCAGGATTAGGATTAGTCCCCTGAAGGGGGGAAGTGGGTTGGGAACGACCCTAAACACTTCTGCCATTCGGCCCATTTTGCCAACCTCCGGTAATGAAATGATGTACGCGCCCAACGGCCCCTCGTCAACAGACCCCACCGCGAGCTGCCACGGTACCTCTTGGGATATAGAACCCCCAGGTTTGCGGCACAGCAGCCAGAAACTTCATGACTACAAGCCACGGGAAGGACGCGAAAGGCCCACAGCAGGTGCTGAAGCGAGGGCATACCGGAAACCGGGAAAGGAAACGGGATGATAATAAAGGGGAGTTTGAAGATGAAATGGAGAGTGTTGATGAAATGAGAGGGGGAAACGGGAGGATCCCCGAGAAAAACCCCCAAAGGTCATAGCTTCGTCCACCACGAATGGCACGCTCGCCTGGCCCGGGGTTTGAACCCGGGACCGCTAGCATGCCAGCCCACGCGCTAAGTACGAGCCACCGTGACGGCATTCATTGTCTTTAGTTGGTGGATTATAAAGGGTTCAGGCTTACTTTACGATCGTTCTTTAAGGCGTGATAAATTGCACGCATCGAGTTGGCGGGTAGAGAGTTGAGAGGCGCTAGGGGCACATTTCTACACTGTTTTTCCTTACTTTATCTCGCAGCTCGCAACTCAAACTGAACACAGTGCAACTGTGGAGAGGCGAAACAATCTTGTAGTTACCATTGCAGCAGCCAGAAACCCCTAAGGCACTGAAGACCATGATGTCATTTCAAGATTTCGTTGTGAAGATATAAGGACATAAAGGAAGTCGTTATCTCTTGCCAGCTTCGTTTTCTCCTCTTTCCACTACCTCAGCCATCACCCATACAATATTGTGTAAATGTGATACCCTTAAGGGCGCGAGCTCTTTAACACTGCATTTCACTTTTTATTGTGTGTGTTTAAAGACGATATGCCATGTGAGTATCATTCTCTCCTTAGAATCCAATTTCTCTTTCTACTAACTCGAGCACGATTTAGGTGATTTCTACATTAAACCTTTTGTAATCTATATATTTTCCCTGCACCTGATCGGTTAATTTACTCTGTATGTATACTGTAACATAACAAATAACATATAATTATAAATACAATAATATGATAAATTGAGATCATTTTGAACAGTGTTGTAGTCAATACGGTTTTGATACAAAAATGGATAGATGTTAGGTACACTAACGTCAATATTTTAGTAAAATGAACCATGTATGTGGCAGTCTTGTTTTAAACGAAAGACGATCGAGCGAATGATAGATTTTAAACATCTTGGATAAAAAAGCTAATACAGAAATAAACAGCAGACATAGACCTGGTGCATACACAAATGGCATCGACAAAAGCCGGGATCGAGCTCGCGACCTCCATAGAAAGCCAATTGGGTGAAGCCCAGGTGCACCACGGTTGTGGTTTTAATCCTCAAAATACGTAAACATTCCACCAACGCCTTGCGACTAGACCAATGCCGCAGATACATAGGCCTAATCAAAATGCACCACGGCACCTGAATTTGTAACAAGTGCATCTAATAATTAAATTAATTATAATTTCGTTTCTACTGATTAGTGACATTGATGAATGCTTTCCTTTGGGACTACATACTCTATAATTACATTAGGCCTACTCTATGGAAGGTTGAGTCAGACTGAAAAATTCAATGACATAGCCTGGATTTGAACCAGGGTCTTGGGCTCTCCATGCCACTACTCTATCATTGAGCTACTGTGGCATCGTACCGGTACAACATTAAATTACCGAGCGAGGTGGCCGAGATGGTAACGTCTTCGACTCGCATTCGGGAGATCCCAGGTTCAAATCCCATGGCCGGCCAATTTGACATGGGTTTTTTTTTTTTTCATGGTTAACCCAGTCTCGTAAAGGCAAAATGCCGAACTGGATATTTAAATACCAAGCATCTTCACCATTTCATCTTGTATCATATCAATTTAATTAATATCAGTTGAAATTTACTTCATAAAATACACTAACATTACAAAATCATTGGTAATCAATAGTTTCTTGTCCTATCCTGCTGTATAGACACAGATCCCGAACTCCTTATATGGCCCCGTAAAGGAAGTATAAATACAGCTGAAATAAAAATAAATAAATAAATAAATAAAAATATTAAATTCTCCAACTGGCTCATTTTTCAATCTGACTCAAGCTTTCCACCTTACCCTACACACAGGTCCTGGGTTCAAGTCCCAGTGCCGGAGGAATTTGTCTCCTATAATATTCTCATGTAGTGTCCAACAAAGACAATAATCTGTGGCTCATGAATGCTTATATATCTATCTTGAATGTTAACTGTACAATAACAGTGGGAGCCCGGTCACAAAAATCACTACTTAGTGTGCCTCACAGTACTGCATGTGACATAACTTGTCTGTCTGTGAGGTGGACCATTAGGGCAATCAGTCATAGGAGAGAAGTTCCATATGGCGCTGTGAATTGAGCTCCGGCTTAGCTCAGTTGGTAGAGCATTCGCGCGAATAGCCAAAGGTCCTGGGTTCAAGTCCCAGTGCCGGAGGAATTTTTCTCCTATAATATTCTCATGTAGTGTCCAACAGAGACAATAATCTGTGGCTCATGAATGCTTATACAGGGTGTTAATGAATAACACCGAAATATTTTACCTGTGTATAGAGGGGACATAGACAAACAACTTTTATTAGGACATTTTTGCTCTATGACGTAAAATGTGTATGCTACAGGGCATTAAAATCCTTAAAATTTGGTGCTCATAACTCAATAATTGAGCGAAATAGGGTTAAAATTTTCATTAAATTGACTTCAGGCCTTCCTAGTGATCGATAAAAACCTGATTCTTAATAATTCATCAACAGTTATTCCATAATTTAGAATTTTCATAATCTGCAAAATTTACTGACTAATCACATGATTGCCCGCCACTGCATTATGTTTTTATTCCTAATTCCAGACCTAACAAAAATGTTTCGTTTGTCTTTTTTCCCCTCAGAGTTGTAAGATATCGATCGTCATCTACTCTTATACAATTCAACGGCCCTAAATAGCGTGCTTGCTCGCCCGCTTCGTGAGACATCGGGTATACTCGGCGATGTTCGTCTCTCGCAGTCTAAACTTTCATGACGACTACAAAATTAGGAAGGAAAACCTTTCTTTATTACATAAGGCCTAAGTGAATGAACACAATGAACAAATATTCTAATTTTATTTTTACTTACAATTTTCATAGCTCTGAACCACAAACATTTTTAATAATCTACCAGTGTAATTTTCTTAAAAATCCTGGAGTCAATTAATAATGGCGGGCGAAGCCGGGGGCAACAGCTGTAAAATATTGATGGTTTTATCTCTTGAAATATCGCTCATAATAATAATCCAAACAAACCATTCCTTCCCTTGAAACATTGTATAATTTCTGAAAATTACACTGAATTGATAAAATAAAATTCACATCATATTCATGCCAACAATACATATTATGTGTCCACAGGTTCTTTGGAACTGCATAATCGATTCTGATATAGTTTTCACAGGGGGCGCTTTCATTTCGTGGAATGTACTCTAAAGCAGGAATTTTAGCTGTTTCATTAATTATTAATGGCTTAGTTTATGAATGATTCGCGTGCAAGTGTTAATAAATATAATGCTTTAATAATTATTATATTCTTAATTTTTAATTTTTAAAGGAATTATCGTGGCGAAGCCACGGGCACCTCCTAGTTTTTTACAATTCACCACTACACAATATTCACTGTTCCTTTGTTTCCAATCATTTCAAGTATTAGAAGTCAGTGGCGTGCATATCCTTGGGAGAGTTTATGTTATAACAGGAATAATTGAATCCATAGAGCAAAAATCTCCAAATAAAAGTTGCTTCTCTATGTCCCCTCTATACACAGGTAAAATATTTCGGTGTTATTCATTAACACTCTGTATATCGAGCACAGTAGAGACAATTAACTTTTTCCCGGCTACTGACGTATAAATGCGTCGCATAAGAAAAGTATGTAAAAGCAATATATAAGTTTGTTACAATAATGTTTTATGTAAAATATGAGGATTTTTATAACCTATTACGATTATAATTTAAGGCCTTTAGTCGCTCTATTAAAATTTTTCTCGTTCATCTGAAATTTAGGTCCCACGGATGATTTCATTTCATGATTGGTTATATAAACATATAAATTTATCTCTAAAAGGTTAAAGATTATCCCTTAATACAATGATCATTAGGTTATTAACACATAGTAACATGAATTTATTGTTATATACCCATGTATACACCAAACCTAACGAGGTATAAGAGGTACAGAGTTCAAACCTCGAGACCGGATAATATATTTGGCTTGGTTTTGTTGTGGTTTCCTCATTCCCCAAGGAAATGTCCAGACAGTAGGCTATCATTATCGTTTACACTGAATATCAATCAACAGAAACATGTAGGCTACATGAACAAATTGTTACAGCAGTCTACTGGTAAACCCAAAGATCCTAACACAAAATATGACTTATATTATATATGCGGTTTAAGAGTGCAAAATATGCTAAGTAATACCCATCAATAATTTTTTATTCGTGCCGTGAGCAACAGTTGTTGCAATAGACCTACTTTATAATTATTAAAATACAATAGAATTCCCATAATACAACGCAAGTAGGATACTCATAATACTCCAAGGAGTGCAATATGACAAAATTATGGTAACTTTATGGTACATAATAATATAAATATAATAATAATAATAATAATAATAGGGATGGGTCGATACCAGATTTTCTCGATACTCCATACCGATACATGATTTTTTTCTCGATACTCAATACCGTAAACATTTCCAGTTTCAATAAATAGGTAGGCCTACATTAAAAATTAAACGTTGAGTGAACTGTGCAATACCAACTAAATTAATTAAGTGTGCATATTTAATGAGACAAAATTTAATATCATCAGTACCCTAGAATTATTTTTAGACTGTACAGTAAAACTAAAATTAGTTTTTGAAACAGTCCACTTACAAGTTTTTGTTAAAAAATTACAATGGGGTTTGGACAGTCAGCTTGCTTATTGGTTGTTATTGAAACGTTTGACAGGAAAAGAAACAATTAAGAATCCCTTCTGTTTGGATTTTAGAAGTAGGAAAGTCTTTATTTATGACTAGACAAAAGTCACAGAGTGGTTTTCTCCATTTCAAGGAGAAATAGAAGTATTTACTATATTTAGTAGACTTAGGGCCAGTTGTATAAACCTTTAATCTGAGTTTACCATGTAAAATTAACTGTTAGTTATGTTTAACTATCTCTTTTTGTTGTATAAACAATAATCCAAGTTTATCTCATCCTAACCATCAGTTTAATAAAACTGGTGAATGTTTGACAGTTATAACATTAACTGATGTTGTGTAGATTTTAAATAATTTTTCAAAAAGCGAAAAGACACGAAAAATTCATTTTTAAAAGTAAAATGGTGAGTTATAATTATTTTTAAACCATTTAGATTCATATTTGCTATCATTTCATCTGAGTAATGACACTGAACATACACAGATAGTATTGTTGTAGGCTAGGTTATGCTGGCTATACATTACAAAATGAAACACTTATTTCCAGATTTCTGACTATTCAGATACTTCATCTGATGATGAAATGGAAATCCGACGTGCACCTCGTGTATTTCATGAGAGAAGGAATCCTATATTGGAACTAAATGACAGGCAATTTAAAATGCGATTTCGGTTATCAAATTTGTAGTAGAAGAGTTAGAACAGAGGTTATGTAACCCACTGCAACCACAAACTAAGTTGAACCATGCTTTGTAGGCCTATCCTATGTTTATGATACTTTTAACTCTGAGGTTCAATGCGACTGGAAGCTTCCAAATAGTTATTGGTGACATATTCAATGTTGATAAAGGAACAGCCAGTAGAACAATACATAAAGTCACTAGAGAAATTGCTGCTTTAAGGCCTAAATTTATCAAAATGCCAACTGAGGATAGAGCCTTAAGGAAAACAATGTTAGAATTTTAAAATATTCGTAATTTTCCAGGAATTATAGGTGCTATAGATTGCACTCACATACCTATTGTATCACCTGGTGGTAACAATGGTAAAATCTTTAGAAATCGACATGGTTGGTTTTCGTTAAACGTGCAAGCAATCTGTGATTCTAAGCTACGTTTTCAAAATGTGGTGGCTAAGTGGCCAGGATCTGCTCATGATAGCCGTATATTTACCAACTGTAGACTACATGCACAGTTTGAAGTGGGTGAGTTTCCAGAAGGAGTACTGTTAAGAGATAGCGCATATCACTGTTCCCACTACTTACGAGGGATGTTCTGAAAGTAAGTTTCGTAATTTCTTTTTCACATGGAAACTTTATTACCAAAACAAATACACCATGCAATCATGAAATATACCCCTTGCACTATTTTTCAACATAGTCTCCACCGACATTGAGACATTTGTCATAGCTTGCAATCAGTTTGAAGAAACCACTCTGGTAAAACTCTGTGCCCTGCTATGCAAGGAATTGTCGCACAGCCTTCTCCACCTCAGCATTGTTTTGGAAGTGACGTCCCGAGAGTGCGGCTTTCATTGGATGGAACAGGTGCCTTCCTTCACTGAACATGCAACACCAGCGACCAACAATTTGATGAGACATGACCTCTTCACCATACACAGTCTGTAGGCGTCCATGGATGATGGACACACGAGTCCTACATGCCCATTCATACCGGATAACAGCATGTACTTCCATTGTCGACCACGTTTTCAGTACACGTCCATCTGCCATCGTGATTTGTACTCAAATAACCTCGGGCACGCCAGTCTACTGCTACTCTCTCTTCTTCGGGACTCTACTCATGCATCGTTTCTCCTCTGCTGATGCTCTTTCCGTCGTTGAACCAGCAATAGGTGTCGATTCTTATGGCAGTTGTTTGCTTCATCTGCTTTACCATCTTCACTTTTTAAAAAAACGACGAAACTTACTTTTGGAACATCCCTCGTACTTACCCCTGTACTCCATGAAGAAACTCCATCAGAGCGAGCATACAACCGTGCCCATAAGCAAACAAGATCAGTTATTGAGAGGGCATTTGGTGTCATCAAAAGGAGATTTCCCTGCTTGAGAATGAAGTTAGGAGTGAAATTACTACGTGTTCCACCCATCATAGTTGCAACATTTGTATTGCATAACATAGCCATCAATGCAGATGATGACACCCCTGAGATTGACCATGCTATTTTTCAAGGAAGAAGGGTTTATCAAGAACTCCCTATACCTGTTGTTCAAGTACTCAGAAGAGAAAATACTGCATTGAGAACTGCATTGATTGACAACACATTCAGGTTTTATTATTATTATTTTTATTATAATAATATTTTAAATGATAAAAACACATTAATTTTCAAATTTATTTACTCTAGATCATAAAGTAAAATTATTTTTCAATCTTCTTCTTCTTCTCATATTCTTTTATTTCTAATTCCAATATCAAAATCTTCATCTTTATTTCATGTTCAATTTCCAAACATTCTAATTTGCGTTTATAATAACGCTGCCTATTTTTTTTTTCTGAATTTGTTGTTTTAGGAAATGATGGACCAGCATCTGATCTGTGCTCCTCTACCTGTAATGAATGAAATGCAAGATTATTCTTCCATAAAGTTGAAGCTTCTTCGAAAGTATGTTATTAAAAATATGTTCATTTGATTACTTCTCCACCAACCTCATTAAGCTCCCTTATGGGGCTTCTTTGTTCTTCTATATCTTCATTCTCAATGACATCAATAAAATATGGTGATTCCAGTTGGATGTTAGAACATTTTCAACTCTTACATCAACAATTTCTTCAGGATGAAAATCTGCATCATCATCTACATTGTTAGAAATAGGTAGAAATTGTGGTTTCAGAGCAGCAATTAACTTCTGTCCACTCTCTGTAAGTGAAGTTGGTACATAAATCCCTCCTCCAGTTTTGTGCATTTCAACCTAAAATTAAAATTAAAATATACATTAGCTATAGATTTAGGGTTATGGTTGGTTGGGTGTTTGGAGAGTAATTTTTGTATAAAAGTAAAATATGATGGAAAAGATAAATGAAAATATTCTACTCAGCAGTTACAACAAGATATTATTTTACATTTTCTGGGTACATGCAAGAAGATGGTAACTTTTTTAATATCATAGAACCATCATATAAGTATCATCATGCTACATGAAAAAAGAAATGAACTTTCCCAATTATAAATGCACCAGGGAACGATTCATATGAACTCCTGTAATGTTACATGAATACAAACTTACAAAATTTGTAGCAATGTATGACAAAATTTAAAAAATTGTTACATGTCAGGTTCTTGAATGCACCCACAATACTGTACTACATTACCAAATACCGGTACAGCTTACCTTATCATGTGCATTTGTCTTCTTAATTTTTTCCTTTATATTTTTATAACACAGCTTGATGCTCTTGCTCAGTCCCTGGGGGTTGCATTTCTGGAATTAAACTCTGAAGTTATCTCATACCAAGCCTGGTCCTATTTCTTATTAGTTGTACAATCTGTTTTTTGTTTTCAATTATGTCTTTTCTTTCCAATACAAGCTCAATTAACATGTCCCTTTCCCTGTCAGTAGAATTAACAGAACGAATCCGTTTCTTTTTTGCTTCTTCCTGCATATTTAATTGGAATAATACTTCAATCCACAAACACAGTATTCATAAACACCTCTCTGGATAGGCTAAAGCAGAGGCAATAGTAAAGATGGCCTCCTTTTTCAACCAAATCATCTTTGCCTAACAGTTGAATATCACATTCCAAAGACACAAAAATAACTTTCTCTGCAAATTTCCTTCATCTCTTACACTGTTGCCAGATGTTTTATTATTTTCTCTAGTTATTTGTAACTGAAAGTTACACAATTTATGGTTAATTTTATACAACATAAGTAGCTAGTTATCTTCTAACTTTCAGTTTAAAATAATCACCAGTTAGAGAGTTTTATACAACTGGCCCTTAGACTACTAAAAGCAGAAAGAGAAACCGCATTTCCTAAAATTGCAGAATTACCAAAGTATCGAAAAAGTACTCACCGAGCGAGTTTTCTGAAGTATCGCTCGATTCCGATACCATGCAAGTATCGAGAGTTTCGAGGTATCGAAAGTATCGAGGACCCATCCCAAAATAATAATAATAACAGTCTTAAATATAGATTACCAAATTTCCTTGAACAAATCTGAATGCATAGGTCCATAAAAATATCCCTAAAAATTGCTCGATATAGGCCTATAAAGTTTACCTAAGTAATATATTGTATTGTGTATTGATTTCTGTAAGATTTATTTTCTTGAGTATAAATCTAAACGGATAGACTAATTATATTAGGCCTGTGTGTGAACCTATAATGATAATGTTATATCAATCAAGATCCCTAAATATATTTAAATCTGTAGGTTTTATATGAATTACCGACATTTAATTGTGCATACCGGTTTACTTCGTCAACTAAAAACCTCTCTAATACATATTTTAACATGTATGCCTATAGTGAGAAAGTTTTTGCAATATATTTTGCGCCATTTATTGAACAGCTTTTCACAAACACGCACACAAGGCAGACAAACACGCATCCATGTTTCCTAAAACAGCATTTATTTGTTCCGAGTATCTAAAAACGTGCATTCTAGTACTACCACAAATTACACTACCTATGCCACGTAAGTTTAATGAAACATGAAAAATTGTTTAAGGTGTAATATAGCATATTTTATTAATCTGCCCATGGCGATCATCATACCGTTCATAACGATTGTGAATAGGAAAAAGAAATAGTAACAATAAGAACACAAAATCTATGATAAAGCACAGCTCTTTCAATCGCGCATTATGAGTCCTATGAAATGTTGTAAAATGAAAAACACAAAAAGTAATTAAGTTTATATGTTTTAGAATTTATTATGACATTTTAGTAACAACGAGTTGAATGTTATATTATTCATTCTTAAATACTTGGTATAGGATTTCAAATTCAAACTGAATTTCTCTTAATAGAACTAATGCATTCCTTTTGTACTTCTTCTTTCTATTCGATCTCTAACCCAAATATTTTTCCCCTAAAGTCATACATCAATTTCCCCCACACTCTTAAGCGAGATTCTCTTTATAAAACAGGTAAAAACAAACATATTTCATTCTCAGCAGAGGAGATGATATTTTCAGGAGTGATTTGATCCGAACCCGCCCGCTTTAAATAATACATTTTTTTAGGTAGATTTCGAAGAAAAATCTACCTATTGCAATCGATACCATATCATGACTTTCGAAAAATTATTTCATATCGTTACGTTTCATGCCTCCCTAAGAACGAAACCACCGCCTGTTAAAAAAAATTGTGATATAGGCCTACATGTATATGTATATATATCTTTACACGATGGCGGCCGTAATTTTGAAGATATTTGAACCAAATTTTACTATGTTATTTTTAGGCCCAATAGTTCGGACAAGTTCGTTAATGAGCAAAATTTTAAAATGTTAAAACATTTATATCTCGGCCCCTATGAAGTATAGAGGGAAACCTTGTTTAAATAAATTAGAGTATTCCCTATGGAGTTCACAGTGACACCAACGATTCGGGCGTTTTGGGGGTACGAGTGGAGGTGGGGGATGGAAATTCGAAAATTTTAAAACTACATCTTGTGGGGTATCGTTGAAAAGCTCTTGATGAGTACTCTAGAAATCAATAACTAGTTTCTTGATCGTTCTCATATAAGGCGAGATTTGAATGTTTGAAAAAGTGCTCTTTCCTCTTTTTTGCAGTTATTATTGCGGGTTTGTCATGCCAAGGCTAAAGAAGAAGAGTGCTACGCAGCGACAATAAATTAAATCAAAATCACTTCAAAATCTACCTCAGCCTGTAGGCTTGCCTAAAGGGATTTTTTAAACTACGAACTGGCGAAAACTAACGACATTTCCGTCATATTGATTTTGAAGAAGAGACAAGAAACGCATGATTGGACGTTGGTAGGGAGATGTAGCATGGCGAGAAATCTTAAGCAACATAACAAAACGTGGGAGATTCAATATGGCACATAACGAAATTTATCATTATAACTTATAACTTAATGAACTAACTAAACTAAATTCATTTTCCAACAATATATCATAGACTACAGTCAACATTTTTCGTACCAAATTTTATATTAACTCAGTTTATATCAGGACATGGTAAATTTGGTAGCTATTTCCGAAGATTTAAAATAAAAATCGAATGCGACTATACTTGCCCATGTGGAGAAATTGAACAAACAGTGAAACATCTTTTACTGGAATGTCCCAGATTTGAAAGACAACGTTTTCAATCAAGGTATAAACTAAATTATTGTGACATTACACTTTCAGCACCACTAACAGTTTTTAGAAAAGAGTGTTGCAAACAATATTTTATACGTTTCGTAAATTATGTTCATTCCTATTTATAATTATTACTTAAGATAGTTTGTTAATATTAATTTTGTTAATTTGTTATATTTAAAACCCTAACATACCTCCAAGGTAAAATAGGGTCACATGTATTGGAGTATCAAAAAAAAAAAAAACTAAATTCATTATTCACATCTGATAATAGTGCATACGCAGCGAGCGTATAATGACATTTATGAAGATACGAGTATCTTTTTAAGTAGCGGCTCCAGTCATGGAAACCATCATTAACGGCCGTGGGTGTCGGCAGGCTGACCACAAGCCCCCCAATCCTGCCATCTGCCTATGGTAGTTGACGCAGCGTTCGGGTGGTAGGCCTTGTCCCTCCAGGGATGTTAGCGCCACGGAGTTGACTTACGAGTACCTTATTATGAGACAAGCAATCTATATCAAACCTATGTTACAATGGAAATAGGTTTCGAAATGGATATCTTTATGATATGTACAAGTAGGGGGGGGGGAAGCGAACCGACACTTGTAGCTGATTTCAGAGCCTTGTGATACGTAAATAAATGTAAGATATGTAACGGAATCGTTTGTTTTCACAAGCAATGCAAATTATTTCTCAATTGATTGCCTATATTGTCTAGAACAAATATCAATACATTCCGTGCTATCCTGTAAATGCCGCTAGGCATGCGCAGTGGCTCATATCGGCAACTTATTTTATATTTTAATCGGTCTGCTATTTTTCCCCCTACCGGTACCGTTTATGTCACACGTAATAACGTTTTTATAGTATGGTCGAACAAATACTCTGTGATATGAAAAACGACAGTGTAATAGAGGCTTTTGGTGAAAACCCGACATTGAACTTCAAAGTCTAACATAACATTTCCCCTCAACATTGCTTAGGTACGATAGCGAAAGTAAAATGGGGAATAATGATAACACATAATATGTTAATTGTTTGCATTAAGCCCAATTAGTTTGTTAATATTCCTAAAATGCTCTTAAGCACTTGAGGTCCTACAGTATATTTCATTTAAATGGAAAAACATTGAAGTTGTATTACTTTAGTATCCCATTCCCCCTGTCCGTTTTGACGTTATAAAATTTCAGAGAAGCGTTCTCTAAGAAGCAAGTCCGTATTTTATGACTCTGTAGCTTCTACTGCTCTTCCGAATACCATAAAAGTATTTAACGTAGATTGAATCGTTCCTAAGAAATGAGCGTAAGAAGTTAAATAGCCAATAAAGCCGAGAGTCTTTTCGACGTTTTGATGAGACTGCAAGGCGAATGTACGGGCAAGAGGAATCGTCTATAGAAAAGACAGAGCGTATCTATCTTCCCGTCTCTATGTCGTTGACAATCACTTGTCTTTATCCGGCAGCTCTGCATGCATGGAGTAAGGAGTTTCCCGTTGTTTTAGCTCACTGAGAAGTTATATTTTCTCACCATCACCCCCATCCCCTTCTCTTTTCGTCGCCGGCTCGGAAGCTGTGAAGATTTGTCTCTTGAAATCCCCCCTCGAGAACTCTTCAACGCATTTAGGGAGCGTTCCAATGTCCTGACATCCAGCAAACTAGCAACACCAACTAATTTTACTAAGTGCAAACCCCAATCACACAAATTCCGCTCATACCGTACTCCAGTTATTGCTACTATTTCCATTTTATAGATATTGTTAGTTTTCAAAAAGCTTTCATTTTAATTGAGTTTTCTAGTTTTAAATATGAGCGCTTTTATATGTGAGATTATTTCAAAAGGGATAAATTTATTTTAGTAGCCTATAACCACAAGGGAACTGCACAACTATCTACAGTTAATAGGTAATAATTCTACTTGCTTTTATTGCATTTATACTCTTGCTATGCATTCAAAAACTACTAGCAGATAAAATTTAAATAAAGTTTTCCTATCGTGTTCTGTTGTCATTTTCTACTTCCATATTGTATTCCTATTGCCAGCACATTTTATAATTTTTTGTTCGACCAAGTAAAGGGTAGGCCTATTAAAATTAGGCAAAGTCGCAATGTAGAGGGGCCCTTCTCGCGATGTGAGCAGGCTTCCACGGAAGGGTGATTTTTCTTCAGCGAAGCAGGTTGACCAACATGTGGCAGTTAGGTTAGGAACGGTGATATTTGTATTAGTGACAGTTTCTATTAGGTTATGAACAATGATATTAATTTATTGGGCATTCTGAATTCTCCCGAAATTCTAGTTTAGTGGCAGTTAGGTTAGGAACGGTGATATTAATATTAGTGACAGGTTATGTTAGGTTATGAACAGTGATATTAATTTAGTAGGGCAATCTTAATTCTCCTGAAATTCTATTTTAGTGGCAGGTAGGTTAGGAACGGTGATATTAGTATTAGTGATAGGTTCTGTTAGGTTATGAACAGTGGGGCATTCTGAATTCTCCAGTTTCGTAAATGTGCCGTATTATATCTCTCTAGCGAGGTTGATTGTCTTTGTGAACCTGTTTCCCAGAATTCTACGTGTTCTGCTGGTGTGACGTCACACCTCTAACGTCCAATCACGAGTTTCTTCATCATGCGGAGATAAAAAATATAGCGGAATTTACGCTACTTTTCGCTAGATCGTGTTATAAAAGAAAGTGTAATGTTTAGGGCGGGTGGGTCGGACCAAATTATTCGTCGACGCAACATCTTCTCTCCAGACATCTATACGTGTGATATTAGGTGTTTTACGAAAAGAAAGTTGGTTTTCAAATTGGGCCCACCTACAAAAATTTGATACCGGTACCTCTCGAATGTGAGAAATGTTACCGACTTGGCCACCCATTCGGGTCAAAGCACTTAATGCTCGGAGTACATACATGTGAATCTTTTCTTATAGCTGAGCCTATTTATATAAAACACACTGCATGTATTTAAAAATCCTTTTCTAGGAGTTTTATCAAATTGAATCAGAAACTTACTGCATCAACTGTCATTCTAATTTGCAGAGACTTTTCAATAAATTATATTTAGGAAATTTGACGTTTAAAATAAAGGTAAGTACTAACTGTACATGTTCCGCTGTTAGAATAATGACTTCAGTAGGCCTAATGTTTTTATAATAAACATAATACCTATTGTTTACCAAAAGAATATTAGAAAACTCAGTATTTTTTTAACCATTATGTTCAATAACTTTACCTTACAAGTTGTTAACTCGTTAGGACTTTTATTTTCTTTATATTATTATTATTGTAACGATTACAATTATTATTCTTATGACATTCATTATCATTTCAGTAGAGTGATTTTAGATATATCAGTAGAATATTAATACATTCTGACGTGCAGCAAATCTGTCAATATTTTAGAGTGTTTACGAGTAAATAAAGCAATATTGTTAGGAAATACTCTAACCGTTTCCATGTCATTATGTCCTGGAAACATTAATATTCTGACAGCAAACGGAACCCATTTTACCTAGGCCTACACTCTTTTTCTAACAGGGACCTAATTTAAATGATTTTGGCAGGCTGAACCCAATTTAATAACCTCGGAAGTCCTATTTTATGAATATCTTTACAACCTACTAATGCATGGTACGATTAATTTCATATCATTCTCTTCTTACCTTGTCTTATCTTTAAGCTACGCCTAGAAGATAGATTTAAAAAATTCACCTTTAACTGAATACCACACTCAACGACAAAATAACCTAAACGTCTTTAAATCAGATAGTTTAATAGGCGAAATTCTCTTCAATTTATTATAGTAGACAATGTTAAATGTTTTTCTTGTACAATCGTTAAAACAAGTCAGTACCTAGAGAGTTTAAAAGAAGCTGAAAGAAGCATTTCTTAAAGATTCAGAACATGTTCCTACAGAAATGATCGATAACTTTGTCCAACACATATCACGTTCTATGAATGCAGTTATTCAAACCAGAGGAGAGGGGGTAACACCCGCTATGTTTAGGTTACTGTTTCAAGCAAACAAACAATTCACAAAGAAGTTCTCTCTCTTTTACGTAATTATTGCAAGGTAATGGTCATATTATAACGACCGGAGCAACGGTAGAATGATAGACGGTAGGGGGAACAGGAGTACTCCAAGAAAATCTGACCCGACCCTAGTTTGTCCACCACAGTTTTACGAAATTATCACCTATGATTCTGGTCATACGACCTACAGTTGTCTGGCAAGCATGTGTTTTGTAGTGTAAAAGAAAATCAAAATAAGGTTCTATAGTAGCCTACATTATGTCACGTTAAGGTACGCCTTAACATAACATACATAACTTTAATATGCTGTAACTATTATTTAATTTAAATAAGAATCTGTATAACGAACTTTACGTCCGATACGACTTAATTTGGTAAATATTGTGTAGTTAAGAAAGTATAATGAGTAGGCCTACATAAAATATATTTTGTTCTCCTAATAAAAGGGGAATGTATAGCCAATATTACAAACAAAAAATTTAGTAAGTGCATTTTTATTTCATCAAAGGTGTGCCTACCGTCTTAAATAGCATCTCTTTCTTATTATACTATTAGGATTAATAATTGCACACAAGAATCTGTTTCTTTTTTTAAGTGTAAGGACTTAAAAAAGTGTCTGGATTAGTTTGATATTGTATGTTTAATAAGAGATAATTTAAATTAAATTACAAAAAATTTCGATGGTTTTTTTAATTAAAAAATGCTCTGTAACTACAGCAAGTACTATTATTAGCATAAAGTTAAGTCTCCTAGGCTACGAGTGACGAGTTATAGAGAACATGTTGAATTTAATATTATGGGCAGGAGACACACATGCATGTTGATTCACGTAGGATTCCAAGGTTTTTACATAATTCTGACAGCACGACATCTTCATTAAGCATCGCATTCATTCCTTTGGTTTACCTCAAACTGTATATGATTTCCTACTATGTTAGTTAATTTCTGGTCCTTTCCCATCCCAGTCAGTCTTTTCTCAACTACAATCTATCCATCCTGAGCTCGTAAACAGTGCATCATTAACGTGAAATCCCTTTGCTTCTCTACCCCTTCGCTTTAATCAGAGCTTGTTATGAAGGGTCCTTGTCTTCGCACTCCGCCATCTTGACCTGCTCGAGAACCTCCCTCGCCGTGATTGGGAAGTTTTGGAGAGGTTCATTATGAAGTCAAAGTAAGTCAGTCACTCAGTCAGTCAGCCACTGACTCGATTTCTTCCATATCGAATACCATAATCTTTATAAGATAATCCGTAATTGTCGTAATGATTCATCACCTTACCAACTGCCGGAGAGGATTTTATCACATGGTAGATCGTGCTGGTAGGTCTATTATATAAGTGTACGGTGAGAGTACGACTCAATCAAATTGGCTCAGCGTTTTGTGCCAACTTATGTATTTCGCATGGCTTTCATATGGTCGTCAAAGAAAAGTCTTAAACCTGAAAAAACAATATCAAGAAGATAAATTATTTTAAGTTATTTTGAATCGTAAACATTGTTTAACAGAATACTCTCCTTCTATATAAAGATTCATTTTACGAGATGACAAAGCACAAATGTAAGCCAACACAAAATTAATTTCGCTCAAAACGTTACCTACGAATTTCATTTATCTCTATTCATTGAAAGTCTGCAACTCTTTATCATAGCGAAGATTTTTTAAATATTACTTTATTGTTTGTCTTTCGTATAACAGACATACATTTCTTACAAATAGATCAACATTTAATATATACAGACTAGCTTAAAAGACCCGGGTTTTGTATTTTGACATTCGAAATGAACTTATGAAGGACTTTCGATTTTCAAACTCTAGGTCCTTAAATAGGTACGTAGAATTTTAAATAAGGAAGAACGACTTATCACACTCAAACTATTCCCTCTGAAAACTAGATATAACTTTTATGGCTCATAGAGGATGTCGAATTTTGCATCCCATTACTTGTACACACCATGCCTGGTAGGGGTTCAAATAAGAAAAGAATTTCCGATAACATAAAATTGAACTGTCTTTACGGAATATTTTATTTCTCACTCTCACGTTACCATACAACCGTATCAGAGCTGAAATCAAAAAGAAATTACCACTTTCATATTTTCCTCCCCAAAACCTGGGACATAATAAAATACTGCACGCATAGGACTAAAAATATTCCATCCTATTTTGTCTCCTTTTACATGCTTAAAGCCTATGATAAACATCCATATTTCTCAATTAAAAATACAAAGCCTGAAGCTATGAAGAACGTATCAGTAGATAGTTTATTTTACCGACTTCTGATATGGCATAACTTACTCCTTGGCACACACTCAGGCTGAGACAGCTGGATTAAGCTGTCCCCGCAACATGACCTCTTATTTTACATCAAAATTTGAAGTGAGAAAATGGTATTCTCTATGTCCAGGGCAGAGAAAGTTATAGGCTATGACTGCATCACATTGGGCATTATTTTCGTGGATTTCGTTCTTCAATATTTATTTACACCAATGACTTCTATCGATACGTTCTCTAATTTGTCAAAGTCCCGTATCATTTATTTCCAAAGCTACCTATGAACACTGCCGACAATACACTGTTGTCATGAGAACTGTACATGGAATTTGATTTGGATTTGATAATTCTGTGTAAAAAGTATCCTCAAAAACATTTGAATTTTAGTATTTGAAATCAATTCTATTTAAAAATCCTTTCTTAGTGTGCACTTACATTATGAAATAAATGTAGGCCTACTGTCAAAATTCCAAGTCTATATCTTTTATAGTTTAGGCTCTACGTTGATTCTGTCAGTCAGTCAGTCAGTCATTAAGTCAGGACAAAGCCTCTTGAATATAACTTAGCAGAAACATATAACTGTTTCAAAAGTGATTATTTTGTTTCCAAATAAATTGTTGCCAACCGAGAGAGCCAAAATTTCGCTACAATACGAAATTACCAAAAGATTATTCTATAGCTATTCTAAGCTCGAGCGAACTAAAATTATTTTCGTTTTAAAATAATTTAGGATTCAAAATAACATAAATGTCGTACGATGGTGGACCATTATTAGAACCTAACAGGCTCACACAAATAACAAAACTCGCTAGTGCTCACTCTGTTAATTTCGTCATTGCCTGTTAAGTTCTATATAACAGTCTTGTATCGTAATTAACTACATTATTTAATATAAAAATATCGATAGTTATTAACAGATCTACTTCCACAGTGTGAGGCGTAATGTAACAACCTTACACAATGAACTTTTGAATACCACGTAATATTCTTAATTTATTAATATGTTAGGTTAATTGCATGCATATTATGTAACTATACAAGTCTTCAAGGTTTCGGAAACTGGAAAAAGAATTAATGGAATTTATTGTTTTTAATGTGCTGAATACGGTACTGAAGCAGAAATTCTCCATCAGGTCAGAATTTTAAATGATCAGAGTTTAAATCTTTCAGCTAAAGGTGTGAATATTCTCCAAATAGTAGAGATTGTAACTGCTTGTTTTAACAAAATGGTGCAGCTGTAGTTACGGAAGATCTGCGAAAGTTAAATTCTTAATATTTTTTCATACATTACTACCTCCGAGGGGTGTGTTGTTGAGCTAAACAGTTTTGTGTAAAGTATTCCATTTTCATATTTTTTTGTCTTTACCTATACTACAAAGAAGCGAAAAACTTTTTAGACTCCGAAGGAGGTTTTATATTTGTTTCAGGTATAGTTTCATATTTGTTTCAAGTATAAAGAAATACTTCTAAGGTACAGTGTAAAAGCAGTGTTAACGAAACGCAGGAATTCGCAGCCCTGTTATTAGCGATGCTGATCGTGGATCTCACAAGCTTCGATTAAATCTACGGTAAATCTTTGGACTTTTCATAGATAAGGCAATCTAGAATGAGGTCCACACAGCCTCATGAGGATGCAGGTAACTTAACAGCTGTTGAATAAACACGTAGAAACTCAGTACAAGAAATATTTTTATTGCTAAAAGGGCTATTATGTCGATCACGTGTCCTCCAATCCTGCCATCTACCAATGCATTAAAAAATTGAAGGAAGATAATAACTTTATCACTACGGAGTTTAATTTAATTTTATTTAGATTAGTTTCGTTTAGATGTGGTTTTTATTTTGATGCCAGCAGAGCATGTTCACGATTTATGAACATATTTATTTCTGGAAGAGGGATTACAGGAGAACCTTTAGTTCAACCATACTATAATACGCTTATTACGTATGATGTATCGGTACCATAATGATATCATTAACGATACAGATTTCCATTACGACATCGAACACGGAACGATCTTGAGACCTTCAGAGTATCAGCAAAAAACTGCGTAATAAATAGCCTGTATTTAAAATAAAATCAATTCAATTCGTGTTAATTTTAATATCATTCTACACTAAATTCATTCCGTGGTATCAAAATCCGTCGGTTTCAAAAAAGCGATCAAAAGGAAGCTTCGATTTGACTAACGCGGTAAGCTGCAATCTGTCGTAGAAGCAGGAACTACAACAACCAACGGCCTGCCGATGCGAAGGACAGCGCGGGCGTTTGTTTTTAGTGAATCTAAAATCTCATTTAGACTAATTATGGTCGGACAAAAAAAGTCGTACGCAACTTGCTTATAGTGGTACTTAAGATACTCGTGTTGAAAATTATGAAAATCGCCCTGCTAGTTTCATAAACATACTCGAATCTTAATAAATAATAGGCTTCTTACATAATGCACTATTAACTCTGGCCTTCAATATACGTTATCAAAGGGAATACGTTGGGATGCCAGTAAAAACTAGATCATGTTAGTTGTAAAACACTATTTAAGATAAATTAATTACGATCTAAAGTGATTTCTGTGTAGCTCCTACACAGAATTTCAATTGTGCATTATTCAGTTACATGTTCTAAGAACACTTGTCTTCCGTAAGCGTCAAAATATCTTTGCATCAAGGTTTCCTTTATTTTACTGTTCATAAGATGTGGTGGTATTGCCGGCAGGGAGCCAGTTAAATGCAAATTTAGATACGAAACTGCCTCTTTGCAGACCCCAAACTTGGTTTAAGAGCTCACTAGAGTTCACTTAAGCACATCATCATAAGAAGGGAGCAGGAGGTCACTGATGCAAATGAGAGAATGGAGCAAAAGCAGTTGAGAATTTCCAACACAGCAGTTTCAAGAGTTAAACAATATTGAATATGAATAACCAGCGCAAAATACATTTTTCTGGAGTCTTCTATGATGGCGATCTGTTTATTTCCCGTAAATGAAATGGCCAGCCAATAAATCGAGTTCGATGCAGTAATTTAAATTTTCCATTTCGTCGAATGCTTCTCATTCTACGAAGGATTTGTGGATTAATTGATTTAGATTGTTGTAAATTATAGGACAGTAAATTTGTCGCGGCCTCGGAAGCCGAATTTGAATACTCATGTTGTTTATCTGCTTTTCAATTTACTCCAACGAAATACTAATTTGTAGTCCGTTCTATTGTATTTTGTGTCTTGTGTTCAGCTAATAGCTAATATTTATTTCGGATCGAAACTCCGTCCCCGAAATTTCAAGTCATTTGAAACATCATCTTGTTTGAGCCACATAACCGATCTTATTACTAAAGACAATGAACATTATAATAATAAAAATATTCGTAATCAGATGTAGAATTTAAGAATAATTACCGAAGAACTAGGCCATGTACTTTATGAATTAAGTTGCTATCACATTGATCATACGACGCTTAACCTTCTTTTCGTTCTCAAGGCATATATATATTTTTTTTTGAAAGTGTTCAAAAATTAAGTATAAAAATAATGTGAATAGACTGCACGCGATTATTACTGAAGCGTCTCGGCATGCTGGGTGCGAAAACGCTGTGGAGTGTTGAAACGAAAAAGGATTAGTCCCAGCTAATCCCTACTCTTCCCTGGCTAGCCACGTTCTAATTAGAGTGTAGCACATATATGCTATCTTTTCCTTTTCCTACCTTTTCTCTCTCCCCCTCCTTCCCTCTCTGGTATCCTCTTCCCCGCCCTCTTTCTCTCATCGCTCTCCCTTTTTTGTCATCCACTCTCCATTTTCCCTCGCTTTCTGCTCATATCCCTTTTTTCTCAAGCTCTAATTCTCCATTTTTATTCTTTGTAACCACCGTCTTTCCTCTATATTCTTTCTCTTCTCTCGCATTATCTCCACTTCTCTTCCTTCCCATAACTCACTTCATTCTTTTCCCTTTTTCCATTGGCTACCTCCACTCAATTACTAATTTATTATTCACTAGCGAACATTCCGAATAAATCCTTAATGGGACATTATACTCAAAATTGGAAATTTGAAAAGAAAAACATTGATAAATTTAAAACACAATAAAAAGAAGTTATATAAACAGTGGAGCATACTGATAAAATTGATAAATTGATAAATTTGTTTTGCCCTAAAAGTAGTATTATTTCATATGATTCATTCTTAGCCCACATTTAATGTCACCATGTGGATATATACTTCCCTGCACGTATGCTTAGCCTACTTTTTTTTTAATTCAGCACTTTTTTTAATTTTATCAAACCGCCAGAATTTGGTTTTGTAACGGAGTTATTAAAGAGACTTTTCATTAAAACTTTTTTAATTTGATTTTTTAAATGGCTCAAACTATTTTAATAAAAATGTAAAACTCAAAACTACTATCCATGACTAATAAAATGGCTTTATCCATTGTGAAAAAAATGACTCGGGGGTACTTGACTCGTATCCATTTTCAAATTTTCTAGGCTATCTCCATTACAGTAGGGAATACACGAAAACCTAGCACAGTAAAGTTGTAAAGAAAATTTAAAAGAACGTTTTTTATCAAATTCATTTCTTTATAAAATCAACAGGTGTCAAGATAAAAATGAAATTACTTTTGCAAACAATAATTAAAATAAGAATGATATTCCTTTGTTTCCCATAGTAACAAGAAAATTATAATTTAATTTATTTTTGTGAAGTGCAGTATACCTCAGTCGTAATGAACAGACTAAACCCGATCAGCGAGGGACGGTACAGGCAAGAGGTCTTGGGTTCAAACATCAAATGTCATGGCCGACGAAATTTGATTTGGGTTTTTCATGATTTTCTCATTCACAAAGGCAAATGCAGGACTTAATTTTTGAATGGTAACTTACATACTGGATTTTCGATAACCATGAAACCTCAATATTACTAAAAGAGGACGAAGCAGAAATTGCTTACAACAAAATACCTAAGGAGACAATAATAACAGAGGAAAGGAAAAAAAAAACCTTAACTAAATGGCAGCAACAGTGGTCAACCTCGGCAAAAGGGCTAATAACCAGATCATTCTTCCCAACAGTGGAAGAAAGACTAAAGCTTAAAATTCCTACCACCTTTAAATTTACAGCACTTACGACTGGACAAGGCCTTACAAAATCATACCTCCATAGATCTAAAATAATTGACAATCCAATGTGCCCCTGTACCGAAGAAGAACAAACGGTAGAACACCTCATTCATAGGTGCAAAATTTTAGAAAACGAAAGGAGAACTATGCAGCGGGAAATAGTAGGCTATATGTGTATTTATTGCTCACAAAATTCTTACATAAAAACCGCATTATTAGCATTAACCGGCAGTGCAAGAGAAGGAAAGTGGCTTATACCAAACAAGGACCTTATTCAGAAGCAATTTCACGCTTTTCTAAAATTCATTAATTCAATAGATTTTCCCGAATGTAAGGTTCTGAGCCGAAATCTGTAAATAAATATAAATATTGGTAGATAAGTACTGTGCTAGAAAATAAGCTAATGCAAAATAGGATGTATACATATTAAATTATATATAGCCATTAGAAATGAATCCTATCTAAAATGTAATCAAAAATGTATTAGAATATGAACTCAATGTAATAACGTAATTTAATGCACGTAATGGGGCATGCTGTAAATAAAGTTAAAATGAAATAAAAAATTTAAAAAAAATGTATAGGCCTATGTGAGAAAGTTTGTGCAACAAGTTTTGAACCGTTTATTAAATGGCAAATTTGCATGAATCGATAGAACTGAATATGCTGTTGGGAACTGAAACAAGTAATAGAGTAGTTGTATGCCTTCAGATGTTTTGGCAAAATAAAGGGAAATTGTTGTAAATTTGTTCTGTTAATATTCTAGTTATCCCACTTATTCCTTCCCATATGCTGATCAACCTTTCTCAATAATGCATGGTCTAAACCCTTTTTTTTAAAGTAAAACTTCTTTAGTGGCGGTAGAGGGTTAATCGGGAAAATCAGTCACACTAAAACCGTCACGAAATCAGTCACAATCAGTCACACTAAAAAGTCTTGTTTCGTTGCGGACTGCACAGAAAACAATCAACTCAATGATTAGCAGTAATCAAAGGAAATATTTAATAATAGTAAGAGAGCGCACAAGTTGTGCATAATATTTGTCACTCATGTTGTGCACAATTTTATCACCGATACTTCACGATTGGAACAGCTTAAGATGTGGTATCGATCACAGATATTACCGCACAGAACACACTCGCATTGGACGTCCGGTTCATGGAAGGACTGGTTTGCGCACATCTTGTGGTGATATCCATGGACCGTCATCGATGTCACAAAGTGTCTGAGTTCCTGGTTTGTACTTGTCCATATCCGGTTCATCAATATTTCAGACCTTACTTCCTCAATGGCACTAGACAATTCCTAAGCAATCTAAAGGTATATTATCTATTTTATGGAACCCGGAGGTTCATTACCGCGCAAATCCAAAATTAGAAAACACAAATTTCCAAAATTAAAAAAACAAAATTAAAAATTAAAAGATCCAAAAATCCAAAATTTAATAAATAATAAATTCCAAAATTTAAAAAATAAAAAATCGAAAATACCAAAATTGAAAAAATCTAAAAATCCAAAATTAAAAAAACTAAAATACAAAATTTAAAAAAATAAAAAATTCAAAGAATCAAAATTTAAAAAATCCAAAATTAAAAAATTCAAAGGTCCAAAATTTAAAAATCCAAAAATCCAAAATAAAAAATTTAAAAATACAATTTTCCAAAATTTAAAAAACAACATTAAAAATTATAACATCCAAAAATCAAAAATTTTAAAAATAAAAAATATACAATTCAAAGATCGAAAATTTAAAAAATCCAAAATTCAAAATTCAAAGAGCCAAAATTAAAAAGTCCAAAACCCAAAATTAAAAAAGTCCAAAAACCCAATATTAAAAAGTCCAATAATGCAAAATTGAAAAAATCCAATAATCAAAAATTAAAAAAATAAAATAAAGTTTTACTTCTGTCGCGTGGCGTTCCACGCACTCTTTTTTTTTTTAAATATGGCCTATTAACTCCATCTGGCGCTTTGTTTTATTAGTTTACCTGATTTTATTTGAAGTTCGTCTGGTTTTATATTACTTGAAAGTATTCAAGTGATGTAAGACTGTATAGATTAATTGCAATGGGAAGTTTAATAGAATGTTCTCCTTATATTCGAACAAAGGAAACACAGTTCCCAATTCCGGGTTTCAACTTTTATTCAATAATCCAAACTCACTCTTATGAATATTTTATACAGCTTCCCAGAACTTACACCAAGAAAACGGTCACTGTAAGACAATTATAATTCGCAAATTAACTCTAATTCGTAGACGGAAAAGGCCTTCAGGACATAAGCAGGTAATGGCGGAGAAGTCTGAAAGTTTCTAATGTTTTAGAAGTCCTTCTGTGGTTGAGTGTAGGCCTAACAAAGTCGATCAGTCATAACACTTTTTGGGTCGGCCAGTTAGATCCCCATGTGTACTGGTCGAGAGAAAGAGAGGATTCCATTACCGCTGTAACAGCAGTAGCGCTGAAGGAGAGGAGAACACCGGGTCAGGTCAGGTTGGGTCCAGCGAGTGGTGGTAGAATAAAGAAGTTTTCCTATATACTTTGCCAGGAACTTTGATTGAATACGGGTCGCCTGAGAGAGGCAATCCTTTACTCAATGTTCGTCCACGAGGGTTTATATAGAGTTAACTTTCTTCTTTCTGACTTCTGCCCCTCCCACTTCTCTTTACTGTGGAAACAAAAAGTACTGCGAACAATAAAAAAGGTTGAGAAAAGAGAAGTATTTTTCCTAAATTCGCTATCTGTCATTATCCGTCACGATTTTTTTTAATCTATCGTGACATCTGAAAAATGTAAGGATGATTGTTGGCAATTTTATTTCATTTAAGATTTCTTCATAAAAGGTTGTTCTATATGGTAGGCCTAATCCGTGTATACAATATCTGCAGCGGGCAATACTGCTAAAGCTGCGTTTCTCAACCTTTTTGAACCCGAGGACCACTAAAATGTCTAAAAAAATTTACGGACCTCTAATTTTACATCCCATTTTTAAAATAAGACCTATATTCTTAATATTTGGGCTATTAATTATAGGTCATTATAACGAAATAGGCTATGTGAAAAAATTTTACTTCTTTACTTTCCAATTGCTTTATGATATTTTTAAATTATGTCTGCGGACCATCTGCACTATCTTCGCGGACCACCAGCGGTCCGCGGACCATAAGTTGAGAAACGCTGTGCTAAAGAATATGGGCCTAATTCAGTAAAAATAAAGAAATTAACCTCGACATTTAATGGTTTAATTCATATGCTCTATAAACTAATCATTTATAAAAGGATTGTATTAATTACTTCTCACAATGAAATAATGTAGTCTTTATAAATGCATCTTTACGTTTGAAATTTTCTATATAAATGCCCTTGCGACTTCGTCGCCCGTGCATTTGTTAGAAATTACAAAACTGTTCATTCAATACATGACATCATAATGACAAAAACATCTTTATCTTAATTTTACTTCCCCAGTTTATAGGGACGTTTATGAGACCCAAGCTACTCTGGCCTTACAGGACGGAGACCTATCGGGAAAGGGATTACCTATTGATCACATACACACTGTTTTGACCAGACAAGTCAAGTCAATTTGTGCGACCACGAGGTTTGATTTGAACCCAGGACCTCTTCCCTATTAGCCCATACCATCTCACTGTAATTGGTTTCGGTGTGTTCATTACGACTGAGCTAAACTGAATGCATTTAACAACAATAAGTAGATCATACTTTTCTTGTTACTATGGGCAACGAAATATCATTCATATTTTAATTAAAATACATGTTCTGAAATTCGCATTTAAGTCGTGCTTATTTCGTTTTTACCTTGATACCCATTAATTGTATAAAGAAATGTGTTTAACAAAAACTGTTCATTTTAATTTTCTCTACAACTTTACTATGCTAGGTTCTCATGTATCGCTTACTGCAATGGAGATAATCTAGAATAATTGAAAATGGATAGTACCCCCTGCGTCATTTTTACAGAAAAACGGATGAAGACCTATTAGTCGTATTTATTTTTACATGTTTATTTAAATCGTTAGAGTAATTTTACAACAAGAAAAAATTAAGTTTAAATGTGAAGAACCCCTAATATTTCAGTTATAAAAACCAAATTCTGGATGGTTTGATAAAATTAAGAAAGTTTTTCATGCAAAAAATTAAGTAAATATAATGAACCGTTTAACCACCGTGCTTGCCTTCAGACAGACGGACGGATAGACAGACAGACAGACAGACAGACAGACGACATTCCAAAAACACTTTTTTCGGTTTCTAGGTATCGTGAAACATGAAACAGGTGTTATCTCGATTTCGATTTTTTCACCATCACAATACTTTCCCTATACTACGTACATGCGAGAAAGTAAAAGCCTAAAATGTCTGAGTTTCCTACCTATTTGAATGCTAATATGGTCGCTGAATTACAGAACCACGAAGTCAAAGGGAGGTGTCATTTTCATTACTCACTGATATCGGATTGGCTAAGGTCCAGAGCATCGCTCACGTTTGTTTACTCCGGAGGCCCATTCGTCACCGGCTCCTTAGAGACCCTAGTTAACGGTCAATGAGAATCGACTTACATGGTCAAGGCTTATTCTAACCTATCACTGCATAAGAAAGCAGTTGTCACGGCTAATCTTGGCACACAATAAATGTAATGGACAAAACATTAATATCTAGAAGGTTTTTAGAATAACTGCGAACGGATTTGACACCGTGTGCACTAAGGGAGTTATGAATTCTATCCTTCAACCCCTTCAACTTCAATTGTCCTTATATTTTGTTCACTCCTTGAGCTAATGGTTGGTGACTTGGTGTTATTAAAAAACCTTTCGAACAAAAGTTTTTGGTACTACTGCTAAGAGGTATAATAACTTGAAACGGATGCCACATTTGTCATATTAAGAAAGTTACAGTGAGTTTTCAATTTTTTTTTTAATTTTTTTTTTATTATTATTTTTTTTTTTTTTAATAGCCTTCCCCATTTCTACACACTTGATCTGATATTGCCCATTAACGAACTTGATCGAGATATTTCACTTCTATATTTTATACATCAGCCTGTAAGTAATATTTTATGCAGCATTACAGCATTTATCGTGTCTATAAAAAAGTGGTGTAGATGCCTATACCATAAGAGTGTACCATACTCCTAAGTTAATATATACTCTTAATATAATGCTCCCACTATTTCTGCTCCAGTGAGCAATGATCTGAAGGGGCCCTTTTTGTATGTGTTCCTGTTACCAATGTGTTATACTCATCACTAAGTCGCAACGCCATACTATTGTACCCCATTTTTCAGTTCTGATTTTAGCTTATATGAATTAGGTTATCTATTTATCATGGCGTCGATTACGGTAGTATACGGTAGCACATCCAATTGTTCATTATTTTTGTGTGATCTGATAGCTGATACAGTGATTTGATGTTAAGCAACACAAGTAAGAAAGTAATAGTTACATAATTTGATACATTTTATTCATGGAATAGTCTTAATAAATCCCACTCGAGATAAGGAGTTTCATCAGGTAATAACCTATGATAAAACGTCAACTCGTTATTGGATAGGTCAAGGTATCAATGTACAGTGATTAATACGTCAAATACCTGTACTGCTGCCAGTGAAGAGAATACAAACATGCAGTATTATTATACACAACAAAACTTATTTGGAAATGAAACAATATAAATGTGTATTGAATAAAAACACAATTTCGGTTCGATGAAGCCAGTTCATGTGCTATTATTAAGTGCCAGAATGGTACTTTATAAGATTGTGTGAGGGACGGAAAAATGTCCGTCCGTCTGTCTGCCTGTCCGTGTGCCTGTAAGCGCGATTACTCAAATACGCTTTATCGTATTTTCTTGAAACTTGGTATACGCATTTATAACGTCCATAGGAAGAAGCCTATTGATATTGGACCAAATCGGTTCACTGGTTCCGGAGTAAAGCCCAATTCAGTGCCTATTTTATGGTAATATATTAGAAAGAATTTATCAAATGCAAATCAGTTCTCATGTCAACATATTGTTTTACAGTGTTCATATACGGCTTTGGAAGTTCCAATACGTTTAGCTATGACAAATAACACTACCCACATATTCCTTCACATATACTTATCAAACTAGACCTTTGTTCTTCCGTAAACCCGCTTAATGAATCGATCTGGAGCTTAAATCGGAAATTGATTTTTAAAAAAATAACTAATTTTCTGCATAATTGCAATTATCACTGATTAAGAACTTTTAGTCCAGTCGATATAATGAAAAATAGAGGGGTAGCTGGAAAATATTCCGAAGTTAATGAAATTTTTACAGGTTATTTGGGGGTACTCTAGGATGTTTATCCTAAGTTTTCGACCTCGAGGACCCTGTGCTAACTTGGGGGGAGGTCAAAAACCTAAAAATTTTCAGTTTTTAGCTTTTATCTCGTAAACTAATCATATTTGTGCCCCATAGTACAATACAAAGTTGTAGAGCATTAAATTTGCTATAATTTGGTTGATTAAACGAATTTGTAGACCCAATATTAACCGAGATACGGCCGATGAAACTTGGACAAAGTTTCTCGAAATGTAAAAAAATATCCGAAAAACTAAGGTTTTGGCGTTATAACTATTTACTGCCATCATTTCCATGTTAATTATGTTAATCACTCATTAATATCAACATCTTGGAATACCTATGACCCCCTTCCTCCACCCCTCTTCCCACTTCCCACCCCTCCCCCAAACGTGAAGATGCCTCATTTTAATGTATGAAATGCATTTTAAGAAACCTTCTCACACCAAAAACCCGTTCGTTGTACACACAATGTGATGTCACCGGAGGGGGGAGGGGGCTATTGTCAATGCTGTATGATGCATTCCTTCCTATCGTGGGTGAAGACGTAGATTTTGGCGCCAGAAAATTCAATTTCATTGATGGTGGGTTTCTGTTGCATAGGGTTGTTTGTACCAAGTCAAGTGAAGGCACATTTCAGGTAGTCTGTCAAAACTACGTGGATTACGTCCATAGGCACTTCGGTAGGAATGTCATAGTGGTTTCTGATGGTTATCCTATTGGGATAAGCTACCAAAGCACCAAAGCAGCTGGACGTTATCGGCGTTCTTTGCTGCACTCCTCAACAAAGTTTGTCTTTTCCAAGACAACTTTGATTAGCACGATTTCGCAGGCGAAATTTCTTTCCAATGATACCAACAAGACCAACTTCATAACCATATTGAAGAGGGAAATGGAAGCCAAGGGGATCCAAGTGAAGCAGGCAGTAGAAGACGCCGATGTAATGATTGTGGATGCTGATGTCTTAGCTTAGCTGCTGACAAATATGATAGTGTCATCATAACAGGTTACGACATATATCTTCTGGTGCTACCCACTGCTTTGGGGTCTTCCAAAAAGGACGTCTATTTCCAGAAGAGTGGAAAGGGTAATATCCAAACTGTGCTGTATTCATCCCACTCGTTCAAGTACGAACCACAGGACATTCCTTTCCTGCAAGTGACACCACCTCAGCACCCTTTGGTATTGGAAAGAAGGTGATGCAGATGTATAGCAAGAACTCTAGCCTTTCAGAGATGTTGGCGATTTTTAAAGACCCCGACGCAACTCCAACTCAAATCGCTGATGTTGGAGAGAAATTCTTGTGAAACTGTATGGAGGGACCATCGAACTTGACAACCTCGAAGACCTGAGGTACCGCATTTTTTTCACAGTTATGGCAAAGCCGAAATGTCAACTTGCCAGACTGCCACCAACGAGAGATGCCGCCAGGATGTACTTGCAAGTCCAGGCGTGGATAGGAAACCAAGGGAGAAATCAGAAGTTGCCTTCTGTATGGGGATGGAAGCTTACCAAAAGAGGTGGGTATTTTGTTGCACTTTATCAATACTGAGTGATGCTGTAATAGTACATTTTCATTCTTAAAACCTGCCACACGATATCTTATTGCTTTTCATTCTTGTAACAACATATAATGCACGTGTATTAATTGAGTGCAGTATGCAAGCACTGCGTGGGAGCAACATGCTAAAACTCCCCTCAGCCTGACACCGATGACGAGAGTGAGGATCCCACTGACGTGTCCATGGACCCCGACAATGATGACGACGACGACGACGAGGAAGGCCCGGCAGCCCCCAAGCGCTCCAAGGTTTTCGTAGCCTGATACACTATGTACTAATTATTATTTGAATTTATTTCTAAGTTGGTCATAACACCTGCAATTATCTTAATTATTCATAATTATGCTCTAAATCAGGTATGGGCAACCTTTGGAAAGGTGCGGGCTAAACTTTATAATATTTATGAAGTCGCGGGCCGTAGATAATAATAGGTAGTTGTGAAAAAATAATCATGATACGGTTTTTTTTTATTTTTATAAAGTATAATGCTTAAGTTACATGAACGAGAACAATATCGAACTGATTATGTATTTACTTACAATCAGCATCAATCCCACTAATACACAAGCGCAGAGTGTTTTCAAAATTTTCATCTGTAAGTCTGGTTCGATACTTTGATTTAGGCCTATTGCAACATTTTTCCAGCGCTGACCGGAAGGAACACCCTTGTAGTTCAGGCTTTTGTTCCCCCCTCTCACTCTCTTGTTGGCGAGAACCGAAAATATTTACTTTTTCGAGCGCGATTTTAAGTGTTCCGCGGGCCGAATCAAAAGTCGTGGCAGGCCACATCCGGCCCGCGGGCCGGGCGTTGCCCATATATGCTCTAAATTATGATTTTTTGTAAATAAATTCTATACTTTTATAAACTAATTCTTGATTACTAATTATTTATTTTAAACTACCTCATCTACGTTTATAGAGGTTCAAGATTGTGGGTTAACAGGAATTCACAGTAGGGTGATGACCAGGCACCAAAATATGTAAATAACTGCAAATCACAATAGGCTCTAGGTCAGCGGATCCCCCCCCCCCGCCGGTGACATCACATTGTGTGTACAACGAAAGGGTTTTTGGTGTGAGAAGGTTTCTTAAAATGCATTTCATACATTAAAATGAGGCATCTTCACGTTTGGGGGAGGGGGAGGGTGGGAAGTGGGAAGAGGGGTGGAGGAAGGGGGTTATAGGTATTCCAAGATGTTGATATTAATGAGTGATTAACATAATTAATATGGAAATGATGGTAATAAATAGTTATAGCGCCAAAACCTTCGTTTTTCGGATATTTTTTTACATTTCGAGAAACTTTGTCCAAGTTTCATCGGCCGTATCTCGGTTAATATTGGGTCTACAAATTCGTTTAATCAACCAAATTATAGCAAATTTAATGCTCTACAACTTTGTATTGTATTATGGGGCACAAAATATGCTTAGTTTACGAGATAAAAGCGAAAAACTGAAAAAAGTCCAAAAATTTTGAGGTTTTTGACCTCCCCCCAAGTTAGCACAGGGTCCTCGAGGTCTAAAACTTAGGATAAACATCCTAGAGTACCCCCAAATAACCTGTAAAAATTTCATTAACTTCGGAATATTTTCCAGGTAAAAAGTGATATCGACTGGACTATTTGTTACATTAGTTTATCTGATTTTATTCTGTTCTGATTTTAGCTTATCTTAATTAGGTTAACAATTTATCATCCTAATGTTGGTAGCTCATTCGAGTGGTCATGCATTCAGTGTGCCGTGATCTCACAGTTGATATAATATTCATTGGTTTTAAACAACGCAAGTCAAACAGTAATAAGTAATTTATGTAATCCGTTACATTTTATTAATTTTATTCATGGAGTAGTTTTAATAAATTCCACTCGAGATTGCGAAATTCATCATTCGATAAACTGTTTCCTCTAACAGAGAGAAACATGCCTCGTTTTCAGGGTCTTTTATTACCATAATCTAAGGCCAGATATCACGTTAGTACAGTACGTCTACTGGGAATTACATAATTATGTCTGGTGGTAACACTCAACACGCTTCCACTCAATTCACAAGTAACAACATACATGTAAGAGACTCTCTCATATTAATATAGAATGCTCTAGTTATATATTTATTATGTTGTTGCTAGCTATTAATTCTTGACACTACATTCTCTTGCGAAATTATGTTTGTTTTTACACTTAAATCTCTATCTAGTATCTTTCGGATGGAGAAAAGTATAAAATAATTATATCATAATAGCGTCTTTTTATCACTTTCCTTAGAGTAAAAATCGAATTCATACCTGTGTCTTTAGAGAAACACAGCCTGAACTGTGAATAATAACTACAATTTTGTCTAAATCATTAGACTATATTATAATATATAATCTATTTAAAACCGGTATTAATCTATTCATTTCTAGAAACCAAAAACTAGCAGAATTGGGGGAGTTATTCACCTGAAACATTTTACGCATAAAATAAACCTAAAATACGTAATATAAAACCTGTTTTAGACGTTTGTTGAAATAAACTAACCTTTTTATTCATTTTTAATAATTTACCAGCAGGTGCCTGCGACTTCGCCAGCGGGCGAAGCTTGTTGCTTGTACCTTAAGCAAGCGTATAGCTTAACTGCTAGATGTTTTATAAATAATAATTTAACAGAAAAATAATTAGAACATTATATTTATTAACAATAGTATCGTTTTTACATCAATTGAATGAATTACATAGTTTTATCTGTAATTATATTGTTTGACGTAGTGAAAATAAAACATTAAAACGAACAAAACGAATCTTGGTGTTGCCATATGGACACACAGATCCAAAAATGAAAGATTAAAACGAACCACATATTCATAAACCTTGCCCTTATACGCAAATCATGCATAAACGATTAAAAATATTGATAAACGAAAATCTAAAAATCCGAATTTGAGGTTCATTTCACGATTAAAGTGCGTCACCCGGGGGAAAAAATACCTCAGATTCAAGTTCTCTAGCCCTCAAAGCACCCACATAGTGAGTTTCGTCCAAATTATTCAATGTTTTCCCATTTAGGCCTAAATTCATGATCCCCTTTCAGTTCAACTATGTAAAAAAAGTTTTCTATGGAAACCGAGCAAAGCCACCTTCAATTAATTTCACAATCTAATACGATCACCACGGAAACACCAACTCAATTATTATATAAGATAGTGTAAATTCTATCAAAATATTCAGTGCAACTGCATCATAACTCTTGAGTTTACTTCAAGTCGCACTAGGTCTATTCTTTGATCATTAATACATCACATGTAAGTGAACAGAGGTCCGTCGCCACGATTCATAAGTAATCTAAATATAGTCTAACTAAAATCTTCTTATATTTTAACGTTTTATGTCTGTTAATCACTAAACAAATTTAGTTCTCCTAGCTTGTATTTACAATTAGATCAATCACAGGAAGACGTCTATGTATTTTAAATATCAATCTTTATATTTTAATTTCGCGAGCTTGTAGGTTTAGGCTAATTTTTATTGTTATCTCCAAGATGGTCCAAAATAGTTTATTTCCGATGCACACGATATGCAGTGGAGAAAATGATCTGTTCATCGACAGTCCGGAAAACAACAGTACACAAGCCAATGTTTCGGGTCCAAGTGCAATAGCAACTGAGAGTGTGGAATTGAGTTTCTGCATAAATAAGTTCCAAATAATAATTAGAATTCTTCTTCAGCGGGTCGCAATTCTAATTCTTGAACTGTGCGTAATAGTATATTGCGATACAAGTGCCGTAAGCGGTGCATACGGATCGAGGAAAGAGTTTGAAAAAACGAGGCGCAAGCGCCGAGTTTTTTAATTTCCGAGATCCGTTATGCGCTTACGGCACGAGTATTGCATGCTATTTTTTGCACGATGATTATTTATATCAATTTTATTATATTAATTGAGATATTAGCTGAAAATATTATGTATATACATTATTGAAGATAGATGTTTATTTCAGAAAGTGATTCGCATGTGTTAGTTGTTATGGGGACTGAATATTTGTCCTGTTAAAGTCGCCACAAACTAGGGGGCCTTGGTTCCGGTCTTTCTAAAGGCTTGTATTATGATGATTTTACTTACGGCACTTGTGGTTTTTGTAATTTTTACCGCACGGAGATTTCTTTTGTTTTCATAGCAACCAGATTGTTTGCGGGAATGTCAAGTTACGATCCACGGCAACAATATTCGTAAGTAGCACTAACTAGTTACGTCGTGCAAAAAATTTATAAAATAGAACAAAGTTGAAAGTCTTAAGATGTTTTTACGTATTTTTTAGACAGTTGAAGGTAAAAGAAGCACTTTTAACAAGAGGTGATATTAATTAAAAGGAGAAAATTATCTCTGAGTGGTATAAAATTATAACACTCCAGGGTAACCAACTTTTGAATGTTTCACATGCAAAATATTCTTTTAGTTTAAAACATTTGCATATGAATATTAAATAGACTAAGTTTGACAAAAATTTACAATTTTAAAATTCACTACGCCTTTTTCAATGTGAAATTTCTCACGGTGAATGCTAAAATCCTCATACTTGATGGGTGAAAAGCGTTGTTAAGTTGGCAGCCCTGTACCAGATAATCAGTAACAGATGTGTGCCCCAATTTGCCTGACTCCACGGCGAGAAATTCACTACAATAAATCTAAAATGTATTATTATTTCACAAATGGTATTGACTATCTAAGAAAAGTGGTTCATTCAAATGATAAAATGATTTTATTATGCTCTTAAGGGCTCGTTTTGCAAATATAAACTACTCGCAAAATAAAATCTAGTTTTTAACACTTGGATCATAAATAGCCATTATGTCTACCGCATTAATTATCCGCATTATCCGCATTATTAATTATATGAAGAAATATAATTTACGCATGAAGTCCCAACCCTGATCTTAAGTTATATGAAGTGGTTTTTTTTTTTTACTTCATAGAAATGGGATACTCTCAAGCAGATTGCAGAAAATACGTGTTATTAATAATGCAATGTGATTCAAGTTGTTTGTGATTTGTAAGGATGATGCAGAGTATTTTTGATTAAGTAAGAGACCCAGAGAGATGTGCTGTGCAGGTTGACGTGGAAGATGAAGCGATCTAGTGCCTCAGTACTATGGGGAAGATACTCGCCTGTCCTGAACCCTCCAATACACTGACAGCTTTATTAATCTAGCATATTGAAAAATCTGAAGAGACACCTCGACCTGAACTGCAACAGGGGTGACAAACTTCTATTTGTTGCTATTATTCTCATGATAAATTGCATTAAAGAGTTGACAGTTACAATTTTTCAGGTAGGCTATCCAGAAGGAACTTTACTAATGGAAATATACTGCTGTGATGGCTCGGATTATGAATAAAAAAGGGACTAACCCCAAATCATTTTAGTTACCAAAAGACAACCGTGTTTACACAAAAGACAATGGTAGCAAATTATAAGGCAGCATTTGATATATATTGAAAAATACAGTATATGACTTTTTTTGGAACTGAGTCAAGACACTGATGAACGAGTATTAAGATATAAACTAGATGTGTCCACTGCGAGCTATTCATCAAATGGACGGATAGCATACTAGAGAGCTTGGCACCACAGTTGTGGTGTATTATCTGTTTCCGAAAAATAAGCCTACATCCTTCGATATCTTATAAAAGAAATTATTCTGATATGCCTACGTTGATGGTGTTTTTTTTAAGTGAAACTTCTTTAGCCGCGGTAGGGGTAAATCGAGAGCTTGTGTAACGCTCAAAAATCGTCCCGAAATTGTGTAACGCTCAAAATCGTCACGAAAATAGTGAGGTGTGACGGAACGGACAGCACAGAAAACAATCAACTCAATAATAAGGCTTATCCAAAATCTAAAAAATTAAAATTTAAAAAATCCAGAATTTAAAAAATCTAAACATCTAACATTAAAAAAATCGAAAATCGAAAATTAAAAAATTAAAAATCAAAGATCCAAATTTTAAAAAAAATTAAAATTTAAAAATCCACAGTTCCAAAATTAAAAAATTTAAAGATCCAAAATTAGAAAATCCAAAAATCCAAAATAAAAAATCCAAAATTAAAAAATCCAAACGTTTAAGGTTTAAAAAATCTAAAAACCCAATATTAAAAAGTCCAACAATCCAAAATTGAAAAATCCAATAATCCAAAATTGGAAAAATCCAAAAATTAAAACAAGTTTCACTTCTGTCGCGTGGTGTTCCACGCATACTTTTAGGTAGAATTCGAAGAAAAATCTGCCTATTGCAATGGATACCATGTCATGATTTTCGAAAAATTCTTTCATATCTTTACGTTTCATGCTCCCCTAAGTACGAAACCACCGCCCGTTCAAAAAAAATTTGTGATATACATATATATATATATATATATATATATATATATATATATCTTTACACGCTAGCGGCCGTAATTTTGAAGATATTTGAACCAAATTTTATTATGTCATTTCTAGGCCCAATAGTTCGGACAAGTTCGTTAATGAGCAAATTTGGCCCAAGGGGGTGGTCGGGGGAGGGGGTTGAAATTTTTTAAAATGTATATCTCGGCCCCTATGAAGTATAGAGGGAAACTTTGTTTGAATAAATTAGAGTACTCCCTATGGAGTTCACAGTGACACCAACGATTCGGGGGTTCGAGTGAGGGTGGGGGATGAAAATTCGAAACTTTTGAAACCACGTCTTGTGGGGTATCGTTGAAAAGCTCTTGATGAGTACTCTACAAACCAATAAATAGTTTCTTGATAGCTCTCATATGACGCGAGATTTTAATGTTTGAAAATAATAACACTTAAAAGAATTATTATAATATCATAATTTTGTCTTGTTTAGCGGCTTTGCTAATTTTATTCATTGCTGATCTTGCGCACGGCCTCCCAGAATATTATATTCTATTCTTGTTGTCAAAACAAATGATTGTAGGCTCTTCCTCTTTACTGCAGGTTTGCCATGCCAAGGCTAAAAAAGAAGAGTGCTGCGCAGCGATAATAAATTAAACCAAAAGCACTTTGAAATCTACCTCAGCCTGTAGGCCTGCCTAAAGGGATTTTTTTTTCTTTTATGTAACAAAAGGTCCCACCGAGCCAACTGCTCTCATTAAAGAATAGTATTGCAAAAGTATGACAAGCAAAAAAAACAGTTCAAATCGAGGTCGAGCGATACTATATTGAAATATGCCACAAAATAATAAAATCAGAGAATACTCAGATGCAAGTTGCAGAACAGTGTAAGACAGAATTGACTTATGCATAGGCTACTTGTGCGGAATCCATTTTATATATTATCTTTTATCATCTACTTATAAGAATTCTCAGCTAAGCGCCAATCAATAACATCACATATTTTTTCTGCCAGAATAGTTTCACAAATTAAACTTCGATAGACCTTTATAATGTCCATCTAACTCAGAACTCTTTAATCCAGATTTCCTACCTTGTATGAGTTCCTTTTGTATCTTTCAGGTGAAAATTACCAATTCAAAACATCCAAAACTAAAATACTGTGCCCCATTTAAAATTCATGGAATTAGAATGTAGAGCCCGGATTCTTCGATTTTCAACTATTTTGTTCCTTGATAGCTAGCTGTGATCTTTTAACATAGCCTAATTATTCGTTTCATAGCCATGGCAGTCACATATTCCTATCTTATAAAATCCTAAAATGGCTAAATAAGACGATAAAAACTAAAAATGACTAAAATGTTTTAATTTAAATTAAGATAAAATACTTTTAATCTATTTCTTTTCATTTTAATCTGCCTCCTGTTTGCATCTTGCTCATTTATATGAGAAAATATAGATTCCATTCTGTAATTTTATCATTTCGGTAACCCCCTATCCCGGTAAAGGAAATCTTTAGTGAAACAAAATCCCTGGTTTCTTTAAGCAAATTAAAGACATTCTTAAGGATCTTACACTTGCAGTTTATTCACAGTGTTTGCTCCAGCAAGACGCCTAAAGTGAAGTATTCTAAAAGTTCGATGATTATTTGAAAATAAGTTCTTCTTGAGTTTATGTGGTGAAGTTGGAAATTACAAGGGTAATTCTAAAATTAATTATTTCCTATAAACTGTGGGAAATTAAGCAAAAAATCTTCATAGAGTTTTGTGGTCCAGAGCTATGGAAATTGTAAATAAAAATAAAATGAATGAATATAACCTATTTGCTTTACGATGTTTATTGTTTAAAAACTAATACAGTGTTAACAAAAACCTAAAAATCCGACGTCGTTAAATAACCACAAAACCAACCAACCATATCCCTGCGCTGAGGGCGCAAGATAGGAAGTGTGCGATCAAAGCATAGCCTTTAAATATATATAATTAGGTTATCTTACCTCCATAGATTTTTACTTGAATTTACTGTCCGTGCATTTAGACGTGAGCACTGTAAACACAATGCGCAGTGGTATCAGTCTCGCGTGATCCATACTAGCAACACATTCCCCTACCGTCCCGCCCTATCTCTGCGGCGCACGCAAGTGCTCACGTCTAAATGCACAGGCTGTACACCAGATTAATCTTAAGAGATCAACGAAATAACGTAACTACAGTTTTGTTTCTGAAAGTGTTGGCAGTTAACGAGTGTGTAATTACTTTACAAATCAGGTCATTTTCTTTAGTGTAAGAAGGTTGAGAAAATGTGATTAGATTACAATGAATAGGCGGTAGAGATAAAGAAAAGGAAGTTGTTCTTCGCTTTGGTGCAGTTAGCTTGTTACGAATTCAATGAGTGGTGCCACCCCCTCGATCACGTCAGTCTCGGGGTTCAGCATGCCTCAGAATACCAAACTTCAGTCACTGTGACTACAATTTTAACTCCAAAGAGATTACCGTCCTCCTTTATCTCTTCTCCGACTTCACTTCAAGATTAACACAACTCTCACACATCGGAAATACGCGCAGCGGATTTCAACCTACTTAAGAAACCGAACAATTCTCTAATCCAGAATTATCCTTAAAATCTTAAAATGACTTTTATTTCAGGTGTTTCAATAAAGTTGACAATTTTCGTGCAAAATAAATTCGAGTAATAATGTGTGGCAGGGCCGTAGCAAGGTCCTTCTGCGCCCTCCAATACTGAAGGGTCTGAACAATATTTCTTTTAAATTTCTGTAAAATTGTTTATTATTTTAATATCAAAACACTGTTATTATCAGAGAAAACCTAAACCTCAATTTGAAATTAACTAAATGTTGGACTTTCAAGGTACTATTTTCAGACGATTGAACTACTTAAAAAATAATTAATTCATAAAATCTAGAATTTGTATTGCTTGATAAATTGCACCAGTCTAAAAAAAAAGGTGATAGCCTATTTTTCATGGTTAATTTTGCGCCCTCTTTATACCTGCGCCCTTGGCGGGGCCCATCTCGCCACCGCCTGTCTACGGCCCTGATGTGTGGACCACATAGCCTATTCTACGAAATTTGGCTCGTCAAGGTAGGTTAAAATGTCCGTCACATCGAGGGTTTGCTTTCATTATAATGTTTGTAGCCTACGATAAAGTACCCATAGAATACAAAAGCCTCTGCATCGTCGGATATCGGGTGATACAATTGACGTACCGGTAACTAGTTCAAAACTCCGCCACTTAGGGCATTAATTCATTAATAGATTATACCCACTTAGTATATGCTGTATATGTGATTGCGCAAGTAGCCTACATTTTCGTTTCTACTAAGAATAAGTCTTCTTCTTCTTCCTCTGAATAAGCTTCCGAAAAGTACAGTCTTTCAATATATAGACGAAATGTTATTTTTGCACTCCTTAGCTAGTAAGTCTTTCTTACGAAAGTTGTTTACATGGCTCGTAACTTGACATTACCACACGCAATCTTGTTGCTAGGGGCGACGGGCGGAAAGTGAATTGTTGCTAGGGGCGACGGGCGGAAAGTTACTTTACCGCCCGCAAATGCTTATTTGCGAGCAGAAATGACCAAGGCCTCCCCGCTTTATAAATATTCGGTTGCCATAAACAATAACAAATGCGAATCCCTTTCTGAAATAAGCACCATTCTTCAAGTCTGTATTTACATAATATTTTCAGGTAATATCACAATTAATATAATTAAATTGATATAAGCAACCGTCTTGCAAAAAATAGCATGCAACACACGGACCGTAAAGGCATTTACGGGTCTCGAAAACTTAAAAACCCTCGGCTGCGCCTCGGGTTTTCAATCTGTTTCCTCGACCCGTAAACGTGCCTTTCCGCCCTTGTGTCGCAATATACTATTTCTAGTTCATATAGGCCTAAGATTACCAGTTCTGATAAATGAACGGCAAGTGTATATTCGAGGGAAATGTTTCCAATGTTGTTTATTTGACAGATTAATATAATGTAAACCGAGGTATCGCGAATTTATGCCCATTTATACAGCAGGTTCAAATCATGTGCCCAGTTGATCTATCAGTCCCCTTTTTCATGGTTTTCAAATTCCAAATTGGAATTTACCTAACAACTACTCCGAACGTTCCTTCCCATTGGCTATGTATTGTTGCTTTTCTTAGGAGGAGGCACTATGTCGCACTGACATAATCCTTCATGCCATGGCTAAATATATGTGATACATAAAGTTCATTCTTCCCTGGCGGACATTCGCTTAAGTCCAACGAAAACCGAATGAAGATGGTGTAAGTAAAAGAAATATTAATGTAATTAATAAAAATAAATAAATAAAACCATTTCTGTTGCACATTGCACTCAGAAGAACATCTCATGTTCTCTGTTAGCTCAAGCCTTTAAATACCGGTTATTTATTATGCAGTTTTCAGGTGCTCCTCTCAAGGTTTCAAGATCTTTCCGTGTTCGATAATAACCGATACCACACAATGTTATAATGAAAATCAGTTTCGAAATGAATGTCATTATGATGTTGTTACGTCACACGTAATAAGCGTATTTTGGTACGGTCGAACAAAAAATAATATAACGTGAAATCCTCATACAACGATTACCAATTAACGATAATACTCTGTATAACGTTGAAATAAGATTGTCCCGGCATTTATCCCACTAAAATAATGTAAAATTTCCCTCATTTTTCGATACTCTTCATAACGAAAAACCTCTCCATTACGATTATATTCAGAATCCTTGTAATATAGTTTTCCCCGGTACAACGATGCAATAGGTCACAAAAGTATAAATCAGATTAAACAGGCGAAAGAAGAAAAAAAGTAAGAACAAAGTGTGAATTTACCGACCTTAACCACCTAAGAAGCTATTGCTCCTTGCTAAGCTCTACAGAAATGTCTATCAATTGCCCCGTGTGTTCCAGAAGGTCATTTAGTGACCCCCGGCGCAATAAAGACTTTGTGTTTCTCTCGCCATTAAAAATAAAAGTAAAATAGACTGTCATTTCGACTTTTTCAAAGAAAATAAAAAATAAAATGTATCCCATTTGTTCATGACTTCCTTGGCTGAAACTGTAATGTAAAATGTGTTCGCTCAAACTGAGCTAAAAGTGCTAAGTAATGTAGTGTATTAATTTATGGGTAGAGTAAGAAGTGCATATACGAAAATTACATTAGTTTTTCTTAAATGGTTAAAAATAAAACTTCAGTTACGGGAGTGGTTCCCTACATACTATCCAAATTAGAAAACTTGTCAATTCTCGATATAAAAATTACACTCTCTACAACAATATTTATCTGCTCAATGCAAAATCGTTCTATCGAGATTTCACTGTATAACTTTTCGCAACACCGCATCTAGCGGGGGTTTTAAAACTAGGTAGTAGACTTATAACTGAATTCATATTCTTCTCGTGTATTCCGAAGTTGTTCGACAGTGTAACATGAAGACAATGGTAATTTAGCTGCTAGGGTTGGATTAACATCGGCATGTAAAACTGATGCACTTATCTGTGGAAGGTAGATTGAGGTGGACTCGGGAACAGAGATGTGGGGTTAGAAATGGTGGGAGGTAGAGACAGGTCGGAAGGAAGATGCTTGAAATTGAGCAAAGGTTCCTCACAAATTTCATAATCATGCCGTGAAAAGGGCCGTCGGTTCAGTGCGATACGTGTCTAAAATTTCAAATAATTTCTCTTCATTGATTTTGCTGGCAGTTTTTTCTTACCTTCCCATACCTCTCTTTCATCTATATTCCCGGTCTGGTAGATTCGTTCCAACCTAAAGCACGTTTCATAGTCAATGGAAATTGAGTTCTGCCTCTACTTCCATTCCATACCTTCCCTCTATCTCTATTTCTTCACATTTCTAGTTGTGTTATTTTTATTACATATTACTCTTCTCATCTTTTCCCTATTGCTATATGAATAATTTTTAAATTATTTCAATATTCCAATATAACATTTAATATCTTATTGTCTAGTCACAAGTTCAATTATTATGGTCTTCATTGCTGATGAATGATCATTATCAGGGCCCGGATTCTAATGACATATCTTTTTATTGATGCTGCATAGGCATTGCCAACTTGTAGATAAATCCTAATCATTGCCTCTATAATATAGAAATACATTTTTATTAGGTCATTTTTTGTCATTTTATGCAATTTTATATTTTTAGGGCATTTATTTCAATTTTAGGTCATTGTTTTGTCATTTTCGTGTCATTTTCTTCATTATTTAGTCATTTTCATGTATTTACATTGAGTATATTAACTTTTTTCGTCGCTACCGGTGTGTCTTTGAAGTGTTGTTTGTTTAATGCAAGAAGGAAAAATTCGGCGTTAAGTGTCGTCAATGTCTCAGTCGGAAATGAGAACCAAAGAAACGCCAAAATCTTGTATTATAGCCTATTACTATTGTTATTATATTGACTTGGCACCAGAGTTTGCCACCTGCTTGGATTTGAGAGTGCAAACTACTGTTTACCCTCAATAAAAAAAGCAATATAATCCGGCAGACCACAAAAGGAAATGCCTAATTTTGACTCGCCAGTGCCTCAGTGCCAGTATAAATTTCCGTGAGAAAAAAACATTCACAACATTACAGTTATTTACAGTTTTTACAATTATATACAAACTAGTCTATAACTTTGTATGTACATAATTTTTTTATAAATAAAATATCAGTTTTTAGGTCATTTTTTTATAATTATTAAGTCATTTTCTTAAAAATTTACGGTCATTCTATAGGTCATTTTTCAAACAACTTTAGGTCATCAGAATCCGGGCCCTGATCATTATTAATAATACAATTTAGTAATTACCACCTTATTCTCTCAAATAACATAGTTTGTTAACAGAATATTAGCGCCTTAGGTTTTCACGAGATTGACTGCAGAATGCTTCAATTATGTTACTTTAAATAAAAGCAATAATCTTGTCATACAGTAAATTACAGTATTTCAAAAATAAAATAAATTAAAAATCTAGGCCTAATGTTGATATTGGCTCAAGAGCACTTGTGTAAAAAAAGGCTATATAGAATTAAATTGATTTAAACTATCTATACACTGAATTCAACTTCGCTCTAATTTGTTTGTGTAAATGATGATTATTACTATTGCTAGGATTTCATATAATTAATAAGAAGCGTCTGTGAAAAATATATATTTTAGACCTCAAAATATTCTTATTGCTTTTAGACCGTGCGAAGCGATGTTCTGTTTTAATTCGACCGTTCGGCATTTAATCTGTTTGTCCGTAAATAAGTGTGTTCGACCAAACGCGTTCGGTTTTCTTCCATTTTTGCATGAATGTTCATTAAAGTCATTAAAAACGACGTATGTGTAAGGGTTTTTATTTTTTATTTCGTTTCAAGAAGGTGGCAGTTTTAATGGTTCTGTTTCATGTCAAGTTCAGCTTCTTCCGATGATTCTAGCAAAACGGCCCATGCTATAAAAATTTTAAGACTATTTCACTCTTGAGTGTAAAATTTTCTACAGCTTTGTTCCAGTACAGTTTTGACGCAACTCTAATGGTTTACCAGCATTTCGATTGTTTGTAAATCGGATTGTTATTCAGTCACTATCAAATGCGTTCGATTTTCTTCTTATTGTTACTTGAAGTCAATAAAACGACGTAATTGTAAGGATTTTTATTTTTTATTCCGTTTTAAGATGGTGACCACTTTAACTAGTAAAGAGCAGCTTCTATATTTTTTGGACGCAAGATCTACTGTGCATAGAATTACTAAAAACAAAACTAAAGTAAACAAAAATCATTGCATCCGTCTCACTCGAGCACATGACTCATATGAGGTAAAAGTGAGACATACTGGTTTTTGTTTACTTTAGTGAGTTCTTAGAGCAAAAACAGAATAGTTATATTGTTTATAGTCATATCCTGAGTCTTATAGTCTACTGTCCGGTTTCTATAAACTCGCGAAATACCTATGGGTAAATTATCCAATGGACAGAATTTACACAAGGATAACTTTTACAAACTCAAATAATTTAAAGGCAACAATCATATACACTTGTGGCGAGTTTCTAGATAAATGTCCTCTAAGTAAATATGAAAATGACAGAAAAAATGTTCCTACAAACTCGGGCTAGATCTTTCCAAGGGTTAATTTATCCTTTCATGGATGGCTGGATAAAATTTAACCTCTCATAGGATCAATAATCATTTAAACGATGAGAATCAAAGCCAGGGTTGCCAGATCAGAAACGTATAACAGTCGTACCAATATTCGAAAATAGTCGTATGCTAGTTAAAACTGTCGTACATTTTGTGATTTTTCAGTGTAATGAACTTATTGAGTTAATAATAAAATCAGGTAAACTGATATAACAAAGTGCCAGTATGCTTTCGCTGAATCCAAGACCATTCGGTTAACTCAGTCAATTTGACGATGTAGTTTGATAAGCTTATGTGAAGGAATATTGTTATTTGTCAAATCTAAATATATTAGGCCTACAACTTGAAACTCTTAAAATACGTCAACATTTCACAAAATTCAGTGGCATATAACTCCGCTAATTATTTCACAGTAATAGTATTTGATAGTACTTATTTTCAATACAGACAACACAGAGGAAGATGGAAAGGAAGATATTACAGATAGCAGTAAGAGACCGAATAAGAAACGCCGACATCAGGAACAAGACACAGGTAAAGGACGCCGCGACAGCAGCCCAAGTAGCGAAGTGGAGATGGGCAGGTCACACAGCAAGAATGGACAACAACCGCTGGGCAAAAATAGCAACGATGTGGGACCCAAGAGAGGGAGAGAGGGGACCAGGAAGACCAAGAACGAGATGGGCGGACGAAATAAAGACGAACGCTGGCAGCACCTGGACTAGGATGGCGAGGAACCGAGAAGTTTGGAAGGAACACGTAAACCTCATAAAATACTAAGAACAGACTAAGACAGTGAAAGTGAAAATAAGTGAAGAGTGGAGTGAAAAGGAGAAAGTGTAGACTAAAAGTTACCAGAGACCAAGACAAACGAATTCAGAAAGACAAAGACAGGAAAATTCCACATTCGTAGCTCAAATGTGGGAAGAACAATCGAGCTACCCTCCTTTTAGGAGAGGCCATTGCCCTTTAGGGATTGAAGGCTATTTTTATTTTATTTTATTTTCAACTACATCAGCCAAGTAAACAAACATCTGACTGCACTGCAGACAAAGCCCCCAAATGATTAAAAATGCGACATTGTTGTATGGATATGATTTTAAAAATGTGACCTTTAATTAGTTGTTACTCTGGTACCGGTCAACCGATTTGGCCCAAAATAAGTAGGCTTCTTGCCACGTACATTATAAATGTATATACCAATTTTCATGAAAATCCGATAAAGCCTATTTGAGTTATCGCACCTTTTGCTATATAATACCATAAAAAGGCACCAAATTGGGTATTATTCCGGTACCGGCCAACCGATTTGGTCCAATATCAATAGACATCTTCCCATGGACATTATAAATAGGTGTTCCAAGTTTCATGAAAATCCGATAAAGCGTATGTGAGTTATGGCGCCTTTAAAATATACACTAAATTGGGTTTTACTCCGGTACCGGTGAACCGATTTGGTTCAATATCAATAGGGTTCTTCCCATTGACATTATAAATGTGTTTTCCAAGTTTCATGAAAATCTGAAAAAGCGTATTTGAGTTAGAGCGCGTACAGACACACGGACGGACAGACATTTTTCGTCCCCCACACAATCTCATAAAGTACCATACTGGCACTTAATAATAATAATAATAATAATAATAATAATAATAATAATAATAATAATAATAAAATCAGGTAAACTGATGTAACAAAGTGCCAGTATGTTTTTGTTTAATCAGTTATGACTGCAATTATGATATGCAGAATATGTTTTTTTTTTTAAATTGATTTCCAAGTTAAGCTCCAGATTTATTCATTACGCAGGGCTTACGGAAGAAGAAAGGTCTACCATCTCGGCCACCTGGGTCATTTTAACGGTCTAGTTGGATAAGCGCATGTCAATTAATATGTTTTTTTTGTCATAGCTACCTGTATTTTAATTTCCAAGGCCTTATAAAATCACAGTAAAACAATAGGCTATGTTGTCAAGATAACTGATTTTCATTTTTTTTTATAAATTCTTTCGAATACGTATATTACCATAAAATAGGCACTAAATTGAGCATTACTCCGAAACAGGTCAATCGATTTTATCCATTATGAATAGACGTCTTCCCATGGACATTATAAATGTGTATACCAAGTTTCATAAAAATCCGGTAAAGCGTATTTGAGTTACCGCGTCTTTAAAATATTCACTAAATTGGGTTTTACTCCGGTACCGGTCTACCGATTTGGTCCAATATCAGTAGACGTCTTTCCGCGTACATTATAAATGGGTATACAAAATTTCAGGAAAATCCAATAAAGCATATTTGAGTTATCGCGACTTCTTATATATTAACATAAAAACACTAAATTGGGCATTATTCCGGTACTGGCCAACCGATTTGGTCCAATATCAATAAACGTCTTCCCATGGACATTATAAATGCGTATACGAAGTTTCATAAATATCCGATAAAGCGTATTTGAGTTATTGCGCCTTTAAAGTAGACACTAAATTGGGTTTTACTCCGGTACCGGTCAACAGATTAGGTTCAAATTCAACAGGGCACTTCTCATGGACGTCATAAATGGGTATACCAAGTTTCATGGAAATCCGATACAGCGTATTTGAGTGATGGCGCCTTTCTATTAGAAAGGCGCCATAATCTATTAAAATAGGCACTAAATTGGGCATTACTCCGGTACCGGTGAACCGATTTGGTTCAATATCAATAGGGTTCTTCCCATGGACATTATAAATGTGTTTTCCAAGTTTCATGAAAATCCGAAAAAGCGTATTTGAGTTATGGTGCGTACAGACACACGGACAGACGGACAGACGGACAGACGGACAGACGGACAGACGGACAGACAGACGGACAGACATTTTTTCGTCCACCACACAATCTCATAAAGTACCATACTGGCACTTAATAGTAATAATAATAATAATAATAATAATAATAATAATAATAATAATAATAATAATAATAATAATAATAATAATAATAATAATAATAATTAATCGGTAGTATACACCTTACATATATCATGTAATTGGTAATAAATTATCTTATTTGTGAATGATTTGGCGTGTTTCATTGTCTTCCGATGTGCTAAATTTGATAAAATACAATAAAATTAAATAATCAGTGTTGTCATTATTAGCAACATGCTTACAACAAAAACTATGAGAAAACAAAGAGCTGGATATATAGGCCTATTAAAGTTTAAAATTCGTCAGTAGATTGATTCAAAAAAATATAAAATGATATGTTAAAAATAGTCGTACAAATAGGCGTACGACTCGTGGTTGCGTCGTACGTCGTACAAATCTATGAAATTGTCGTATTGTATACGACTATAGTCGTACGTATGGCAACCCTGATCAAAGCCTTCTGAATTAAATTAACTGTACAACTCCAAGGCCTTGCTCATTATATCATTGGGGGTGATTAGGAACTAATTTGCCCATGGATAATTTACCCATAGGTATTTCACGAATTTATAGGAACCGGGCAGCAATTAGAGTTGGGGAATATTTCTTGTAACTGTTACTTTGTAACTGTTACATGTATGTAACGGTATGAGCTATTATTTGGAAATCCAAAAAATGGGGGTCCTCCCCCGGGATTTTTTATTAAAAAACGAGGGAAAAACAGGCTGTCAGTTTAGCTCTTCCCACTCGAGACATCTAGATGTGAATGGTGGAACTACTAGCAGTATTGGACATCTGGTTTAGACATCTGCATGAAATGGCGGAGATTGATCATTTCCTATTAATTGCATTTGTGTGAAGTGAAATAAAATCCCTTTAGGCAGGCCTACAGGCTGAGGTAGATTTCGAAGTGCTTTTGGTTTAATTTATTGTCACTGCGCAGTTCTCTTCTTCTTTACCCTGGGCATGATAAACCCGCAATAATAACTGCAAAAAAAGAGGAAAGAGCACTTTTTTAAAACATTCAAATCTCGCCTTATATGAGAGCTATCGAGAAACTAGGTATTGATTTGTAGACTACTCATCAAGAGCTTTTCAACGATACCCCACAAGACGTGGTTTCAAAAATTTCGAATTTCCATCCCCCACCCCTACTCGTACCCCTAAAACCCCCGAATCGTTACTGTCACTGTGAACTCCATAGGGAGTACTCTAATTTATTCCAACAAAGTTTCTCTCTATACTTCATAGGGGCCGAGATATAATTTTTTCAAAATTTCAACCCCCTCCCACGACCCCCCCCCCACTTGGGCCAATTTTGCTCATTAACTATTGGGCCCAGAAATAACATAATAAAATTTGGTTCAAATATCTTCAAAATTACGGCCGCTAGCGTGTAAAGATATATAAATATATAAGAATTCTGTATAGTTTCTCCAAATTTCTCAGCAGCTCTCCTTTTTCTCAGGGTTTTTTTTTTTTAATACAGTACTTTTATTTTTTGTTTTGATTTTTATTTCATTTATTTACTTATTATTATTGTTATTATTAGTTGCGTTGAGAAATTTGTCGGTGTCGAGCGAATGTAACTGGTCTGGAACAAAGTAACGTGTCGAGAGTTACACCCGTTACATTATTTTCACCTGCTCCAGTTACACGGACCCGTTACTGTTATTTCCACCTGCTCCAGTTACACGGACCCGTTACTGTTATTTCCACCTGCTCCAGTTATTCTGACTTGTTACTGTTACTCTCGCCTGCTCCAGTTACTCGGACCCGTTACTGTTATTTCCACCTGCTCCAGTTACTCTGACCTGTTACTGTTATTTCCACCTGCTCCAGTTACTCTGACCTGTTACAGTTAATTCTAATATTTCTGTTACAAGTGTTTTATCCGTGACTTTCGCCTTTCGTTACATCTGTTACTTCCAATATTTGAAAAACAAAAATAATTTAAAAAATAAAGATAATAAAAAATTAAAATAATAAAAAACAAAAAATAAAAAAATAAAAAAAAAACAAAAAAATAAGAATAAAAAATAACAAAAAATAAAAAAAAATTAAAAAGTTATTTTCTTAATTATTAATGGGCGTAAAGAGTTCATGCATAGAATTCATGCTGTCTGATCTCATATATATTTCTTGCTTTACATACCACTTAAAAATTTATCAAAATACGATATTGCCTTTACTGGATAATTTAAACTTAGAATGTGGGTATACAGCGTGAAATATGAATTCAATAACTGTAGTAAATTATTCGAAATAATATTGATAATTTTACTACTAATAATAAAATCCCTATAATATAAAGCCACACGGCTGACTGACTCACTGACTCACTGACTCACTGACATTAATGTTTGCCCACTTCCAGATGAGCTAGAAACTTGAAATTGGGTTACAAATATAGCTTTTAGGCTGTAAACCACAGGAAAATTCCAAAAAGTTTTTTTTTTTTAATTTTTAGCCCTAAAACCCCCGAGTAAGGGTTCGCTCACTCACATTAACGTTTGCCCACTTCCAGATGAGCTAGAAACTTTAAATTTGGTACACATATAGCTTTTTGGCTCTAAACCACAGGAAAATTTCAAAAAGTAATTTTTTTTAATTTTTAGCCCTAAAAACCTCCGAAAAAGGGCTCGCTCACTTCGAGATGAGCTAGAAACTTGAAATTTGGTACACATATAGTTATTAGGCTGTAAACCACAGGAAAATTCCAAAAAGTGTTTTTTTTTTATTTTTGGCTCTAAAAACTCCCGAAAAAGGGCTCGCTCACTGACATTACTGTTTGCTCACTTCCAGAAGAGCTAGAAACTTGAAATTTGGTACACATGTAGCTTTTAAGCTGTAAACCATAGGAAAATTCCAAAAAAGTAATTTTTAGAAATGTTTAGCCCTATAACCCCCGAAAAAGGGCTCGCTCACTGACATTACTGTTTGCCCACTTCCAGATGAGCTAGAAACTTTAAATTTGGTACACATATAGCTTTTAGGCTGTAAACCATAGGAAAATTCCAAAAAAAGTATTTTTATGAGCTAGAAACTAGAAATTTGGTATACTTATATCTTTTAGGCTGTAAACCACAGGAAAATTCCAAAAAGTTTATTTTCATGACGATAATCGATGTTTTTTACATCGATGGAAAACAACTGATGTATTTGCTACATCGATGTTTCTCCCCGACATGGATGTTTTTGTAACAAAAAGAAGATTAATAGGCTACCTTGGTTCTACGATATAATTTTATTTACAGGAGTTTAATTTCCCAAAACATTGATTTTTTACATCGATTGTTTTCATGGAAATACTTCTGTTTATTTATGAATTTTGCCTAATTTTCTGATACCATGGCCTTTTTTAAATATACATCCATGTTTTTTGTCTAAATACATCGATGTTTTCAGGCCGATATTATCGTCATATTGATGGTTTTCTCCGATTTTAACCTCGATATTTTAACTATCGATTATCATCCCTAATTGAAAGCTAAATTTTACAACTGTTTTTTATTTCGGGGGGTCCCTCCCTAGAGCCCCAGCCTTGGCTACGTCCATAACCGTTATGGGGGGGGAGATAAAGGGCATTCCCCTACAAGTGGGAAGTGATCTGGCGATTAACTACGTAATATTCAAGAAAAGTAACAGGTAACGGTTATAAATAACAGTTACTTTCGTGTAACTGTAACAGTAACGTAACTGTTCCAAAAAAGTAACAGATTCCCATCTCTAGCAGCAATTCACATTTTAGCTTATTAACCCTTCCCCAAGGGGTGCTCATTTGCCATGCGCAGTTACCTAATATCGTTCGGTGCGCATGATGACGTCGCCCGCGAGGGAAATGCTGTAAACATTAACCCTAGCACGTGCATTTTATACTGTTTCCGTGTGAAGTTTTATGTATTATTAGTTTCTTTATAGCATTATTCGCCAGTCGGTTTCCTCACTATTTGATATGGTCCTTAAATATTTAAAGTTCATATCTTGTGCGTGATAATGAGGGCCCGGATTCTGATGACCTAAAGTTGTAGAAAAATTACCTATAAAAGACCCTCAATTTTAAGGAAAATGATTTAATAACTGTAAAGAATGACCTAAAAACTTATATTTTATTTATAAAAATTGTTATTGTACACACAAAGTTGTACATAATTGTAAAAACTGTAAACGCAGAAAGGATGTTGTAGGTCTAAAATATTTGTTCTTTGTTCTTCATTGGAGCATTTGAGAAGAAACGTAAGAAAATAGTTTTTAAAATAGATCCTACAAAAAATGTTGCATTATACTAACCAAGTAATTTATTTAAATATTACCCTATGGGAAAATAAGACGACAAAAAAGTAAATAAACTCAATGTAAATGCATGAAAATGACTAAATAATGAATGAAATGACATGAAAATGACAAAATAATGACCTAAAATTGAAATAAATGCCCTAAAAATACAAAAATTCATAAAATGACAAAAATGGCTAATAAAAATGCATTTCTATAATCTAGAGGCCATGATTTGGATTTATCTACAAGTAGGCAATGTCTATGCAGCTTCAATAAAAATATGACATGTCATTAGAATCCGGGCCCTGGTGATAATCATAATCACATAGAAGTTTCCAAGTATGATTTATTGTTTTAGGTTATTAATGAATTAGGATATTTTAGCTTTCTTGTATCTTTGCTCAAATAGAGTTCTTTCGTTATGGGCAGGTAATAAGTTTTGTCAAATGCATAATTTACTTAGACAAACAAAATTTATTGACTAACGTGTAAACCCAGTCAAAATATACACACTCCGCCTTTGATTATTATTTTTATTATTATTTCACGTTGAAAGCATTGTACATAAAGATCGGCCTTGATGCTTTCCGTTCTAGATACATGTTAGTTTATAAAAAAAAATGTATTAAGTAAAATTTGTTTTCTAATTTACTTTTATCTGTGCTAGCTTTTAACTCGTATATACGAGAAAGTTTGTGCAACATATTTTGCACCATTTGTATATTTTTAGTAAATGTTGTATATTTTCCTCACATCATGTAATTTTTTACCCACTTATAGGATAGATAAAGTCGTAAAATTTGGCAAAAATATTGGCACATACAACAGCCATAAGTGTAAAACAATTGGTGATCCTAGCTGCCACATAAGTATGGGAAAACTGGCCAGATAACCGTAACATCTTTCACATCTACGACAGTCTAATCAACCACTTATTAACATTGATATATACTCACTTCCAGATGAGCTAGAATCTTGAAATTTGACAAACTTATAGCTTTTAGCCCATAACCGATGGAAAAATTCCAGGAAGTTAATTTTTTTTATCTTTTCCCCTCCGAAATAAACTTTGAAATTTTAAAACAGTAGAACAGCATTTTTTTGTAGTAAAGGTAGGCCTATTAGTTTGTTTTGATTGCAATAGTGTTTAAAAGTAATTTTGAATTAATAGTACCTATAGCTTTAGCTATTATGAGAGATAATTATATATATATATATATATATATTAGGCTTGATTTATCACCTTTACTTTTGGTTTGACCGTCACATCATCACTCTAAATCATGTATACAGTGTAGGTCTATACTGCATTAAAATTCCCGCCCATATTCAGAATCTTGAGCCTTCTTAATAGTCCAGACAATAAAGGTCGAAAAACACCAAATAGGAAAAAAAAATCGTGTAGTTTTTACATTTTGCAGAGTTGTCGGAGGGAGTGTCCTGAACAACATACTAAAAGCCCCCGAAGGTGGGGGGGGTGAGCGGGGGGCCCGCAGAAGGTCATGTTTTTAGGTTTTTCGCTTATATCTAAACAATGGTGCATCGTAGAGAAAATTTTTCTGTATACAAAAATCAAGCTGATAAAATTTCCTACAAGTTTTATCCTAAACATTTCTGTCTATTCCCAATAGGTTTTGAGCTATCTGCCAGCGAAAATAAAAATTTTTCGAAAAAGCTCTTTCGCCTCACGTTTTTCGACACACTTTGCCTTCTAGCGCTTCAGCCCTTAGGTATACAGCAATGTTCTCATGAAAGAAGTTGTAGGGAAATAAATTCACTTTAAAGTAGTTGTCATTTGTTATTTTTTCTTAAAATGTTCAAAAGTTATAACAATTTAAAATTTCAGCCAAATTTCGAGATTTATAAAGAAAACCATATATCGCACTTTCTCTATATTTAGGGTTTATATCTTTGTATATAAACTGTATATTGTGTACTTACATCCTGGAACTTACAGAACCATTGAAGTTGAATTTATTAAATATCCGATCACGTTACAAGCAGTACATGTAATGGAAAATACATTATATTCCATGCAAGAAAGAAAAAAATAGGCACAAAAAAATTATGTAGTTTTGAAATTTGGCAGAGATGTGGGGGAAAGTGTCTTAAACAACATAGTAAAAGTCCCATGGATAGGGGGTGAGCGGGGGGTGGGAGGCACGTTTAAATATTTCCCCCAGTTTTCCCTAAATACGCAAAAAAAAGCTATGGGATTTAGCAAAAACTGTTTATGCGCAATATTAAACTACATAAAAGTTCTTATAAAATGGATCTGAATGATATCTCTTAGAATAGTTCAGGAAATAGAAGGATATGAAGCAAACCAGTTCTTAGAATAATATTCGTAATGAAGGTAAACATCACACATAAAACTAATTATTATGATTATTGTTATAAAGCTTATAAAAATCACATGGTATGAGTGCACGTTAAAAGAAATATAAATCAGGCCTATTAGCTGATATTTTTCGTTTAAAATATAATTTGGAAAAATTGTAATATTTAGAAATTATAAAACCTAGCAGGCCTACATAGTACTTTAAATTAATGTTTAGTTGTATATTTTTTTCAGTCTCCAATACTGGAATCCTAGTAGGCCTACATCGTATGATAAGTTAGGGTTATATTTTTCTATCTACCGAACACTCAGTATTTATACACATATAGCCTACAACATTGATTAAAGAGTGCCTAAACATCTTATTTTGCTTGGACGTCATCAATTTTAAGTTCATCTTCTTCTAATGGTATACTGTTTGTGGATGAACATTTGATACCAGCTTTTCGGCATCCGTATCTTCCACCACACCGAGTTGCACAGTAACAAAATATGATGTGCAAATATTCCCAGGAGCCACATAGACAAGTCAACATTTATTTAAAGTAATAGGTGGGCCTACTATTCTTACAATTTCTAAATATATCTAATTCCTTACCATCTTTCAAAATACCGATTATTTTTTTTTAACGAAACATAAAACGGCTAAGCATTACAACAAGAACAACAACAATAATTTATAATGGTAATTAGTTTTATGTGTAATAACATTAACCATTAGTACCGATTATTTTTTTTAACGAAACATAAAACGGCTAAGCATTACAACAAGAACAACAACAATAATAATAATAATAATAATTATTAATATTATTATTATTATTATTGTTATTATTATTATAATGGTAATTAGTTTTATGTGTAATAACATTAACCAATAGTAAGTATATTTTCCTAAGAACTAGTTTGCTTTTGGCATCATGCTAATTTAATTATCGTCTGCTTTCTTTTTTGTTAAAAAATATAATACATAGGTGTATGTAAAACAGAATTTCGAGAACTATCATACTTCATATCTTTCTATTTCCTGAACTATTAATTCCCAAAAAATATCATGCAGATCTTTTATGTAGTTAATTTTGTGCATAAACTGTTTTTTTGGTAGAACCCATAGTTTTTTGTGTATTTAGAGAAAACTGAGAGAAACGACATTTAAAAGTACCCCAATCCCCCACCCCCGCTCACCCTCTATCCATGGGGACTTTTACTATGTTGTTTAGGACACTTTCCCCCACATCTCTGCCAAATTTCAAAACTACATGATTTTTTGTGTGCCTATTTTTCCTTTCTTGCCTGGAATCTAATGTATTTTCCATTACATGTACTGTGCTTGTACCGTGATCGGATTTTTAATAAATTCAACTTTAATTGTTGTGTGATATTTCTTCACTTGTTTCATGATGTAAATACACAATATACAGCTTATATTCAAAGATATAACCCCTAAATATAGAGACAGTGCGATGTACGGTTCTCTTTCGAAATCTCGAAATTTGACCGAAACTTTAAATTGTTATAACTTTTGAACATTTCAAGACTAAATAACAAATGACAACTCATTTTAAAGTGAATTTATTTCCCTACAACTTCTTTCATGAGAATATTTCTGTATACCTAAGGGTTGAAGCGTACTGACGTACTGACTATGCAACTGCTATGTAATAGCAGCCATATGCTCGATCGTTCCCTCGTGGATGACGTCACACGCTGATGAAGCAGCCGGCCGCGAGAAATGGCGCTACCTTAGTAGCTTTATATACCTTGACCCTTCCCGAGGTAAACATATTCTCCGGTAATAAGGGATTCATCAACTGAAATTATCCGTGGGCACTAAGTTTAAAATCGACAGGGAAAATTTCTGTACAGTAGCTGTTTCCCAAAAATGACAATCTCAACATATAAATAAAAATCCTCATCGCATTCGGGAAGTCCCAGGTTCAAATCCCATGGTGGGCCAATTTGACGTGGGTTTCTTCATGGTTTCCCAATCGTCAAGGCAAATGCCGAATTGGATACTTACATGCCATGAATCATTGTCACCACTTCATCCTCTACCATCCATTTAAATTATTTGTTAATGGCATGCTGGCCACATGCCCCCCAATCCTGCCATCTGCCTACGGTAGATGACGCAGCGGTCGGGTGATAGGCCAAGTCCCTCCAGTGATGTAGCGCCACGGAGTTTAGTTTTAGTTTTATCAGTTGAGATTTACTCCATAAAATACGCCAACAATAGATAATAATTTATAATAATTGACAATCAATATGGACACAGATCCCGAACTCCTGAAATGGCATCGTAAGCTGAAATAAATAGTTTTGTTTTATTAAAAAATCCTTGCATTTTACATAAAGCATTATGTTATTAATCTTAATCTCTGCGTGTATATAATTTTTAAGCGACGCATTTATACGTCAGTAGAAGTGAAAAGGTTGAATGACCACGCGCATATTGGCTCTCGCCTTTATTAATAACTAGCTTAAAAGGCCCGGCGTCGCCCGGGTTTTGTATTTTGTAATATGAAATTAACTTATGGACGACTTTCGAGGTTGAAATTCTAGGTCCTTATATAATATGTATGTAGAATTAGAAATGAGGAAGAACGACATATGACACTCAGACTATTCCCTCAGAAAACGCTAAATATAGATTTTTATAGCTCATAGAGGATGTCGAATGTTGCATTCCATTGCTTCTACACACCATGCCTGGGAGGAGTGCAAATAAGAAGAAAAAGAAATTCCGGTTACATAAGATTGTATTGTCTTGACAGAAAATTGTATTTCTCACTCTCATATTACCATACAACCGTTTCGGGGCTGAAGTAAAAAAGAAATTCAATATCACTTTCATACTTTCCTTCCCAAAAACCTGGGACACAATATACTGCGCGCGTAGGACTGAAAATGTTCCATCCCATTTTGTCTTCTTTTAGATCCTTGGGGCCTCTGATAAACATCCCTAGGCCTATTTCTCAACTAATACAAAGCCTACAGGTATGAGTGTCGTATCAGTGGATAGGATTTGTTACCGACTTCCGATATAGCATACTCACTGGCACACTCTTAAGTTGTCCCTGCAATGCGACCGCTTATTCTACATCAAAATGTGAAGTGAGAAAATGATATTTTACATGTCGAGGGTAGAGAAAGTTATGTGACTGTTTTATTTTCGTGGATTTTATTCTTCGAGAATTATTTTCACAAATGTATTAATTACATCAATAGTATCAGAATTTGTTAAAGCCCTGTATTATAATATAGTTTCCAAAGCCCTATGTGAACACCGTGAACAATACTTTCGTTATGTAAACAATTGACAGCAGAACTCTCTAACTGTGCCTCATTTCACATTTCCAACTTTTCCCGTGGATTTTCTAAAAAGTTTCTTTCACACAAACCTTTTCCTGACAATTACGAACACAACAAAACAAAAATCAGCCAAATCGGTCGAGCCGTTCTCAAGTGATGCGGCAACATACATTTTGGAAATTCATTTTTATTAATATAGATTTTAAACTACGTTTTCTCCACTTGAATTTTGAGTACATTTTTTCTTGCCTTCAAAGGGCTCCTTGCGTCAATGATTTTTATGTATGCACGTTGAATCATCCAGTACATACTCATAATAACATAAAACAGAATTACCAGAAAGTAAGTATTTTTATATCATTGCTGGTTAGATATACGTACGGTTATATAATTTTGTAACAAAATTACAGTGAAGGAAATCCGTAGGAATATCTTATATAATTTTAAAATTTATAAGTAACAACTTTTTTTGTGATTCGTAAGGAAAAAGGAACTCAATAAAAAAAACCTAAATTTAAATTAGTTTTAACACAAGGAAAACTTTCCATAAAGCACTAAAATAATAAAATAATGTTTTAAGCAAACGCTAATAGTTCGTATTAGCGCCTGGTCAGTGATCTTGGTATTTTGAGAATAGGGGTCAAGCTAGTGTGCTCAATGTATGGTAAAATTTTCTTTAAAAAATCATTAGAAAACGTGACTTGAAGCTTAGTAGATCTCGGTTATGAATTCAAGTTAAGAGTGCTCTTATTGTTCACAGATTTCTACCTTATTAGAAAGCCAGATAGATAAAAGCAACTGTCATAGAATTGCTATGAAGTGTATGTTGTTCTGGATACTGATACAGCGGACCCAAAAAGATGTAATCTTGATAAAGAAAATCTCCTTTCTCTTTTTAATCCTACAGTACACAAGTTACAGCAGACTTCAATTCCTTTTATACTAAAATACTACTCACTGACAGGTTTTCGCAGACAGGTTATGAAATAAGCTGTTCAAGCCCTTATTCGTGTTTGTATAATGGGATGACAGTGGTTAGATTTTAAATGAGAGTCCATATGACACTCTAAACAAGTAACCAAAGTATCTGCTTCACTTGTATACAAGTTCCTCCTATATACTCTGTGCAATTTATATTCAAATTAACTACACAAAACACTTATTTTGTTACTAAATAAAGAGAGTAAAATAATGCTACTTCGACTTCCTTTCTTGGAAAAAGAACTATTATTTCCGGATTGGCATGCCCTTAAAATTGTCCCTAGTACATAGATGCTATTTCAAATTATTTTATTTTAATTACTGTGTTTATAAGTCTGTTAAACTAAAAATTACGTTCAAATAAAATCAGGTAAACTGATGTAACAAAGTACCAGAATCCTATTTAATAAGTGATAATTGTAATTATGAAATGCAGGAAATAAGTTATTTTTTAATCGATTTCCGAGTTAAACTCGAGATTGAATCACTAAGCAGGGCTTACGGAAGAACAAAGGTCTAGTTTGATAAGCATGTGTGATTTGCATTTGATAATTCTTTCTAATATATTACCATAAATAGGCACTAAATTGGGCATTAGCCTACTTCGGTACCGGTCAACCAATTTGGTCCAATACCAATAATATTTTTCCCATGGACGTTATAGGCCTAAATGCGTTAAAGCGTATTTGAGTTATCGCGCATATAGACAGACGGACAGATATTTCCCCGTCTCCCACACAATCTCATAAAGTGCCGGTACCATTCTGGCACTTAATAAAGGACAACATTGAGAACAACAACAACAAAAAACACTAAAACAGATGAATTAACAATACTACAATAATAACTGCAAATGAAAGAAAGTTAACACATTAAATATCAATTATTGCATTGCTTAGTGACTTTATGATTGCATGCTATAAATTTTGCACATATTCCTATAAAAGACCTTCTGGGTTGAAAAAGATCTTAATTAAATTCATTGCATAAATTATTGTACCAAATGCATAGTCTTAAAAAAGGAGAATTCCTGTAGTAATTTGTACATGCATAATTTGTATAAAACGTTCTATTATGTCTACAGTTTAAATGAGGAACATACAGATGTAACTTTGATGCTAATTCACACAGTTCAACATGGATTAAATTATACAGCTATTTTAAATAACTGACTTTGCGCCTAACAACTAGTGAATCAATGTTCAATATTGGGAATAACATAGAATAGGCAATATTGCTGTATTTTGTTGGATGATATCCAAAACTTCTCAAAAATACGCATTTTAAAATAGTTTTTGGATAGATTCTAAAGGTTATATATATATATATATATATATATATATATATATATATATATATATATATATTACAACAAATGTTTCATTATTTATTGCTAGAACACAAATTGCAGTGGTGTTCACAATAAATTTAATTTAAATGAAAAATTAAAACCTGGTGGAGAAAACGATTAGGCCTATCTATTGTCTGAAAGTAATGATTGTATCTCTACTGTAGTGAAGGTTTTCTTGGAAATGTAGTAGCATTCAAAATTCACATTTCTTAACTATAGGGGTAGCAATTATACTGCAAATTTTATTTGTATCACGTGGACGTTACTTACTTAAGTTATAAAATTATAATAGGCAAGCACAAAAATATAAATAGTAATCATAATTTCAAAATTTAACGTATTGTAACAGTGTATTAAAAAACTATTAAAGTTGCCAAAAAGTGACGTGTGCAAAACAAATTCCCCTTATTTAATAATTTAATCCATATACGAGCTATCTTTCACCCTTCATATAAAAAGATGCAAAATCATCAAATGCTCGTCCCTAGCGATGACGAGAATTCCGGTGCCAACACCCTCACACTCCCAGCTAAACCATAATAACGTTATTCACTCAGAGATATTATTTTAACAAGCTAAATAAATCAGACGCGTGTGCAATGAAACTTGTGGAATTATTTGAGGTTCAAAAGGAAGAAAGGCATCAACATTCCATAAGGTTTCTTGGGATATAACAAAGGATTGGCACGTGTCTGGGCAAGTGAAATCCAACGTGAGGTGTTGCGAGCGTCATTCGCAAGCTCTAATTTGTATGGAGGAGACAGGTCTCGTTACACTTCATACAGTCGCTTCTCCATTGCCGTCTTCATACCCACACTCTCTTTGTAATTAACTTGGCTTACCCTCACAACTCTGTTTTTCAGATTTTCAGAAACTTACTGTATCCCTCATGAAACCGTACATTTTCAAATATGAAAAAATTACTATTTTTTTTTTTACCAAAACTCAGTATCGTGTCTCTTTGAGGACTTTCGTGATGGGAGCCATTGCTTCATTATTGGAGTACCTCCTCAGTTGTTCTCATGTGTACCTCTTAGAGTATATCCCAAGTAAGTTTGATCCTGTTCAAAACAAAGGGGAGGAGAACTCACAGAGAGTTCGCGGAAAATTCGCATCAAGTGACAAAACGTGATTGGTTAATGTCATTAGCATGCGCCATTACCAGGGTGCGGCTTGCTAGTGGAGAAGTAGTGTTCGTAAGTTCATGCAACAATATCAACATTTACGCGTGAAATAAACTCTCACTGGCATCATCATTATAGTATATCAATTAGCAAACAAAACATAAAGGATTCATTGTTCACGATGACCGTGCGGGTGAGTTGTACTGAGAATAAACAAACTACCATTATCACGGTGATGACATGCGTTCTCACGTGCGGACTATGACACCCACGCCTCTTTGTTTTGAACAGGATCATTCTTATTTGGGATATAATATACCAGAACAACCTATCTCAGAATAATCCAAGCAGGCACCGAAGCAACCCGGGAAAGAACCAATGAACTATGATCCTTCCTTTTAAAAATTGCACAATCTAGCATGTTATAAGTTATTTTTACGGTTTCGCAGCTCCATGGCCAAGGGCTATTAGAATGGAGCATGAAAAAATGCGTAGTGATAGTTTGATCAATCGGACACAGGTAAAAAGAGAACGCCTCATCACAGACAATCGATGTAATGATGAGAGCCCTACAGTCTCTGGCACTCTGAAAGAGATCAGCACATCAAAGAACAGCTACCCCAATCCAAATGCGGGAAAATTTTGCCCTAATTCCTAATGTGTTTATCCCCTCTCTAGCTCATTTTCTTCATGAATGGCATTGGTGCCCAGAGAGCCACGTATTCTCATGAAACTCAGAGTTATGCTATTCAATATTATCCATTTCACTGGTCTCATTTTGTGCCAAAACAACTGGCGGTGAAAAAAATATTACCAAGCTATTGTATTTTTGTTATAAGGTTGTTAATTTTGTTGGTTCATGATTTTTTGTCACTTGTTTTCGCTCCACGCTATTTACCGGTTCAATTAACGATATAAATGCGTTGATCGTAATACAGTGGGAGGACTGGGATGGATAAAAGTATGATCATTTTGGCGAGACTTCCAAAAACTTTGGGCAAGCCGATTCACTTTATATGACTTGTGGGGCTAAACACCAAATAACATTTCGCATCCCAACTATTCTGACAGAATAGTCTTGTAAACCAGCTAATTACACAACAGGGTGCATATTTATGTCAAAATTCACCCAAAATTTTCATGCATTGTAGAGCTCTACTTGTGGAAGCTACCATAATAAAGGTGAGTCCCCCCAAATACTTTTTTTTCAACTAAAGCACTGATATAGACTTTAGTAAAGGCTTACAATGGCTGAGTAGGGTCGATAAATCCTTAAGTTAAATTGCTCGCCTGTCAAAAAATGTTATTGGATAGTCTTTTATAGTCCATTTTATACAGTAGGAAATGTTTACCCGTTTTACTTCTTATGTTACATTGAAAGCCCAAAACTTGATAATTTTATAAATTAATTTACTTTATGAGTTAGTTATAACTTAACATCCTGGAGAATAAGAACAAATGGGGAAATAGAAAGGATTCTCAACTGTGAAGACATAGTGAGATTTGTGAAGTTCCGTCGTTTAGCTTGGCTAGGACATGTAGAACGGATAGAGGGGAAAAGAACACCAAAGAAGTTGTTACATGGAAACATGGAGGGAAAGAGGTTATGTGGAAGACCAAGGAAGAGATGGATACAGGACCTAGAGGAGGACTTGAGGATTATGCGGGTGGGAAGATGGTGGGAAAAGATTCAGAATAGAGAAAGATGGAGGCAAGTCGTGAGGGAGGCCAAAGCCCATCCAGGGCTGTAGCGCCGAGGAAGTAAGTAAGTAAGTAAGTAAGTAAGTAAGTAAGTAAGTAAGTAAGTAAGTATGACTTAACATTATTTTCATTGCAGAAAACATAGTATAATAATGCTACATTGTAATACGGTTTCGCAGCTCCATGGCCAAGGGCTATTAGAATGGAGCATGAAAAAATGCGTAGTGATAGTTTGATCAATCGGACACAGGTAAAAAGAGAACGCCTCATCACAGACAATCGATGTAATGATGAGAGCCCTACAGTCTCTGGCACTCTGAAAGAGATCAGCACATCAAAGAACAGCTACCCCAATCCAAATGCGGGAAAATTTTGCCCTAATTCCTAATGTGTTTATCCCCTCTCTAGCTCATTTTCTTCATGAATGGCATTGGTGCCCAGAGAGCCACGTATTCTCATGAAACTCAGAGTTATGCTATTCAATATTATCCATTTCACTGGTCTCATTTTGTGCCAAAACAACTGGCGGTGAAAAAAATATTACCAAGCTATTGTATTTTTGTTATAAGGTTGTTAATTTTGTTGGTTCATGATTTTTTGTCACTTGTTTTCGCTCCACGCTATTTACCGGTTCAATTAACGATATAAATGCGTTGATCGTAATACAGTGGGAGGACTGGGATGGATAAAAGTATGATCATTTTGGCGAGACTTCCAAAAACTTTGGGCAAGCCGATTCACTTTATATGACTTGTGGGGCTAAACACCAAATAACATTTCGCATCCCAACTATTCTGACAGAATAGTCTTGTAAACCAGCTAATTACACAACAGGGTGCATATTTATGTCAAAATTCACCCAAAATTTTCATGCATTGTAGAGCTCTACTTGTGGAAGCTACCATAATAAAGGTGAGTCCCCCCAAATACTTTTTTTTCAACTAAAGCACTGATATAGACTTTAGTAAAGGCTTACAATGGCTGAGTAGGGTCGATAAATCCTTAAGTTAAATTGCTCGCCTGTCAAAAAATGTTATTGGATAGTCTTTTATAGTCCATTTTATACAGTAGGAAATGTTTACCCGTTTTACTTCTTATGTTACATTGAAAGCCCAAAACTTGATAATTTTATAAATTAATTTACTTTATGAGTTAGTTATAACTTAACATCCTGGAGAATAAGAACAAATGGGGAAATAGAAAGGATTCTCAACTGTGAAGACATAGTGAGATTTGTGAAGTTCCGTCGTTTAGCTTGGCTAGGACATGTAGAACGGATAGAGGGGAAAAGAACACCAAAGAAGTTGTTACATGGAAACATGGAGGGAAAGAGGTTATGTGGAAGACCAAGGAAGAGATGGATACAGGACCTAGAGGAGGACTTGAGGATTATGCGGGTGGGAAGATGGTGGGAAAAGATTCAGAATAGAGAAAGATGGAGGCAAGTCGTGAGGGAGGCCAAAGCCCATCCAGGGCTGTAGCGCCGAGGAAGTAAGTAAGTAAGTAAGTAAGTAAGTAAGTAAGTAAGTAAGTAAGTAAGTAAGTAAGTATGACTTAACATTATTTTCATTGCAGAAAACATAGTATAATAATGCTACATTGTAATACTTAAATTAAACAGATTTTTGTACAGCGAAGTTAAATTAAACTTATCGGAGAATTAAATTGACATTTACTGTTGCATTACAAAGCAAACGAGCTAACACTGGCAGGGTGAATAAAGTCAGCTGAGATTTCAATCTTGTTTAAACCATTGAAAGTAAGTTTGTTTACCCAGTGTACACAGTCAACAAAGTAAGTAAAAGTATATTGGAAGGCAAATGAGCTGGTTGGGTTTTCTATTAGTTTACGGCATTGGTCACCAGGCTGTGTGCATTGTCAATTGCCCAGAGCTACGCGCCCGGCGCCATCCACTCACATACACACAGAGGAAAATTGCTGGCGGCAACGGGCGGTAATGGGTAAATACAATTTATCAAATTAAACCCGTATCACAGACATCAGTATCAGTTCAATAATGAGGCACAGTCCACATATTTGCTTAATTATGCAGGCCTTAATCAATAATCAGATTTTCGCTGATAGGATCTTTACTAAACTGAGTCAACAATGCTGTTTTCTCTGAGACATTTAAATCACTTGTTTTATAATAGATTCGACACTAGTATAATGGTTTTTTTATTTATTAAACAACGGATTTCCCCTACGAATTCCTTCTGTAAATAGTTTGCAGTTGAGTTTTGTTACACTTCAGCTTAGATCGGAAATCATTACATTGTGATTCTTTTTGTATTATTAGTAAGTTATATTTGAAGCCTAAAAATAAAATTCATAATTTTTTCAATGTCTAACAAATTTACAATTACATGTTTACAATGGAGGTTAGCGCAACATTTTAAAATATGAAAAATAATATGGAACTTTTTATCTCTGCCTGATTATACCTGAGCAAATTCCTATAGAACAAGCTTTTTGAACCTAACCGTTCCTTTATGAACAACGAAGACTAATAATAATAATAATAATAATAATAATAATAATAATAATAATAATAATAGTTTTAATAAGGAATATTCCACAATACAATGGTTTTCCAATATTCTTTTCAACTTGCATTATTTCCCTTATTCTATTATTCCGAATTTTTTCTTTCCTGGATTTTCTTGCTGAACGCCTCCAAAAATCCATTTCTAATACCATTAATTTGTTTGCTTGTTGTCTACTTATGGTCCAAGTTTCAGCGGCATATAATGTTGTACTTTGGAATAATGCCTGATATATTAATTTTTTAGTTCTGTGTAAAATATTTTTATTCCATAAGATTGAATTTAGCATTCCTATAATTCTCTTCCCATCTGTTATTCTTCTTTGAATCTCTAAATTTGTTGTTGCATCCTTTTGTATAATAGACCCCAGATATTTAAAATATTAAATAAGATATTTAAAATAATAATAATAATAATAATGAGCAATGAAATAAAACATGTTATAAGATTAAGGTAATTAATTCGCAAACTTTCGCCGCTCACGGCTGAATGGTTAGAGTTAGACCGATCGCCTACCACCGCTGGAACCAGGGATCGAATCTCGGTCGATTCATGTGGAAAATTAGGGGGAGGCCTGCCATGTGGTGGACAAAATTAGGTGGAGGCAAGTTTTCTAGGGGTCTCCTGTTTCCCCTGCCTCCTGTTCCATTGTAGCTCCATTCGTCAAAACATGACCATTTGGTTGCAATAAAGGGATTATTACAAACTTTTATCGTTGTGATTTGTTGTAGGGAAGAATAAACCTAAGCCTATTCTGAATTATATTGCCCAGGGTGCCAATGAAGTAAGCTCAGGGCATAAATACTGTTGATGGTGTCAAAAATCTTACACATATGTTTAAACAAATAGACAATAGACAAGTTTATTCGTCATTAAGCACTTCACAAGAAATGCAATAGACTTCGTCATGCAACAGTAATTGGTAGGCTACCAGCCTACTACATTGACATAATATGGCTTATTTTAAAAGGCTACGTAACAGGTTTATGTCCTAACAATTCTTAAAAGTAGCTTGGTATTTAAAAGTTGCTATTTAAAGCTAGTTATTTAAAAACTGTGCATTTAAAAAGTCATTAAACTGTTAAGATCTAGTTTATTATTTAAAAACTGTACGTTTTAAAAATCATTAATAGGCTACTGTAAAAAGGATTAGTTTTACACCAGACAAGCAAATTCTTTGAAGAAACTTTATCGGGCAAACTGCGAAAATCCACTGGAAAGTTATTAAATATTTTAAGCCTAAATGAGTGTGGTAATCCTGTGTTATCGTCAACCTAACTCTCTTTACATCTAAGTCTAATTGGCATTAGCGCAGAAAATGGTTATAAGAAAACTGATTTTATTCAATAAGCATGAGGGTGATATAGTGAAATTCTCTATCGGCTGCATTCCAACTCAGCTTATAATGATAGCAATTGCGCTTATAATGATAGCAATTGCTTGAATTTATGGAAGAATATCCTGGAGTGTTAGAAGCGCTTTGTAAACACTTGACAAAGCTGGATTCTAACCCCTGCGATATAGCACGAACTTGCCATATTAAATCTCCAAAATATGTTTTAATACGATGCGCGGGACTTGTGAGTGCACATGTACTAATATGACTGGGATGATGTGGTGAGCAGTACTTTGCATAATAATTGACCGGTGTTAAACGGATCGGGATCAATTGGGGTCGTGTTACACTGTCCATGTGTTTGCGGAACAGTGACATAGGCCGACAAGTTACAACACGACGACATCAATATCGTTTGTTTGTATTAGCACTTCCCTTTATAAAGTTTTATAAGTTAAATAATTGTCGTTCATTGTCATCTATATTAACCCTAAAGAGCTGAATTCATATATTAATATAAGTAACCATCGAGTGAAATCTTCACTGGGTTCTAAGTATGAAATCGATGAGGAAAATTTCAGTGGAACACATGATTTCCATGAATGACAATTCTAACTTGTCGATAAAATATCCTTATAATTTGTATAAATTACTCTATTGATCTTATAGACTAGGCCTATATCTGCTTTTATACAATTTTAATGTGACGAATTTATACGTCAGTAGCAGTGAAAAAGTTTAAGCTAAGCAGCCCGTTAAGTTTCATTGGTACTGAGAAAATGGCCACAGGATAAGCTACATTTTTATCATATTTTTTTATTGTCTTTTCCTTTCTTTATTCATAATATATTTTCTTTTTTATTATGTGACTTAAAAGTCCATAATCCTGGTCTAGTTAATCTACTACCGCATGTTCATCCTAATCAGCAGAACTCTATGCGTTTAGGTCTAATGTGAAACAAGTTGAACTAAGTTTACAGTTGGTATAATTGAATTTATGCTATTTTTTCTTCTATTTGTAGCCCTAGGTACTTAGTACGGGAAGTTTTATGTATGGTATTGTTTTTAGACTGTTCTTAATGACTAATTCTGGAGCAGTATCTCGAACGAACATCTATTTGTAAAATGTTCACCTGGCCGGTGATCCTATACTGACAAAAGAAAAGGTAGGATTTTCTAAGCGTAAATCTCAAACGAATTTAAAAGAACTTATATGTATTTACTTTTTGAGATTACAGTAAAATTGTTCGGCGTACGATGATAGGGAAAATACAAACCATATTACAGAATGGCACTCCTGTTTGTTCAAACTTCTTCAAAATGTAGAAAGTGCGGCAATGTTGTTGCTGCTCTTAATTCGTCGTCAGGATATCTGCCTCCTGTATCTTGTAATAATACGTCATAATTTTCTATCTTACATGGATCGTGGGAATTTATTCTGCTTCCCTTACGCATGGGCATGCTTAGGGAGTCCAGTAATCTCGAGTCACCGTATCAAATTGAAATGAAAACCGGGTTTGATTCCTGCCCAGGGCAAAATTTCCGGTGTTAGTATTTATGGTTGTACGTAACTAATCATAATGCTCTAAAATTATATTCAGTTGGCCTACTTCTTTTCCTTAGTTTTACCTTCCCCTTTAGGGACAATTAAGCGATACACGGCACTCTGGCCTTACAGGACCGCGAACTGTCGGGAAAATCACATACATACTTTTGTGACTTGACAAGGACATGGAGGGTCTCCCCCGGATGAGTGATCAGCCCAATGGGGGCCACCTCCGAGACAACACCAACATATAGGACGAGACACAACATTCTCACGCACACTCACTCTGAACAGTGCAAGGATGGGATGAAGATGACGGCAGATGATATCTGGGAAAAACAAGGGCCTAAAGCTACCAGACTTTTTCTCACAGGTGAGGAAAACCCCCATCTAGGTAACTTGTCCCGACTAGGATTCGAACCCAGGCTCGCTGCGAACGGAACCCCACGCCACAGTGGTGGACAACATTCAGTTCAATACAGTAAATAATTGTAATATCGAATTACAAACTATACAAAAAAAAAAACTCTAAAACTTGACACAATAATTAAAACTCGCTGATAATAATATTGTAACACTATACGCCTCAGCTATAATTTATTCACATATTTGATACAAGTGCAAAAGCATTCTATGCAGGACAGTCAGTACGCCAGCAGAAGATGGCATACGGCACAGCATAGGCATACGGGGTGCCGGTGGACGCGTTGCCACTACCCTGACATCTAGCGACAGGAAGCTACGAGCCAACCTCCCTTGATTATACTGCTTTTTAGGTTAGACATGTGTCCACTTCTTCGCCTATATTTAACATATTTGCGGTAACAAACTGAATTGGTATACTTTTATTATAGGTCAATAATGAAGTTGCCCAGAATTCCTGGGACGTAGGCTACACCCCTGGTCATATTACAAGTTTTATATTTATGTTCTAGTTTGATTCGTAAAGCCTGCACTTTTCCCATTTATCACTACGAAGCCAAAGTAAACACAAGCCAAATATCGGAGAGTGAGCCTACAACTCAGATCTGAATGAAAACATTACTGTACTGTAAGCAAAGTTGTCGACATACAAATCACGTGTTTGTTATCGTGAAATGCCCTCCAAATCTACGTATATAGGTTAGCGATATAATTCCTACCTTTAATGCAGCAATCTGAGGCTGTAACACGAACCAATGTTGGTACGGCCCAGTGTCTCCTGGTAGTTTCTCTTCAGCCACAGGCCCACAGCACACTTGAAACATAAAAACACTGAATCACTGTACCACTAGGTTTGCTCCAAGAGAATAACTGCAGTTTCTTGAGAATTTGTTGTACTGCGCATGTGCGATTTACTAACTGGACCGAGATTAGCGCTGTTGGAACGGCTGGACCAGACTATAGTTCTGTCGATATGAGTTATCGTTAATATCGTTCGATATTTACGAACTAAATTTAAAGGTTTATAATTTACAAATGGCACTCTTAACTAAGTTCATATAATCCATATTTCTTATGCCATTCATTACTTAAAATTAACATTTATTCACCAGACATTTTATAGCATTAGGCTACTTACGGTAATCTGATGCAAGCTGATGGGTGCCAATAGTACTCATGATGTAGCAATGAATTTATATGCTATATAGCCTACTCTCAAAATCAGATAAACCAAGGAAGAATTAGGCTAACATTTGGTGTGGAATACTTAACTAATGGAAGATTTTTTTTAATGATGGTACTTTACTAAGCACTGCTATCATTATTGAACTCAAATAAAATAAACCATTTAAAAATGTTTTTTTTAGGTAGATTTCGAAGAAAAATCTACCCGTTGGGATCGATATCATGTTATGACTTTCGAAAAATTCTTTCATATCTTTACGTTTCATGCCTCTCTAAGTACGAAACCACCGACTGTTCGAAAAAAAATTGTAATACAGTATAATATATCTTTACACGCTAGCGGCCGTAATTTTGAAGATATTTGAACCAAATTTTATTATGTTATTACTAGGCCCAATAGTTCGGACAAGTTCGTTAATGAGCAAAATTGGCCCAAAGGGGGGGGGGGGTCGGGATTGAAATTTTGAAAAATTTATATCTCGGCCCCTATGAAGTATAGAGGGAAACTTTGTTTGAATAAATTAGAGTACTCCCTATGGAGTTCATAGTGACACCAACGATTCGGGGGTTTTGGGAGTAAAAGGGGGATGGGGATGGAAATTCGAAATTTTTGAAACCACGTCTTGTGGAGTATCGTTGAAAAGCTCTTGATTAGTACTCTACAAATCAATAACTAGTTTCTCGCTAGCTCTCATATAAGGCAAGATTTGAATGTTTGAAAAAGCGCTCTTCCCTCTTTTTTGCAGTTATTATTGCCGGTTTCCCATGCCAAGGCTAAAGAAGAAGAGTGCTGCGCAGCGACAATAAATTAAACCAAAAGCACTTCGAAATCTACCTCAGCCTGTAGGCCTGCCTAAAGGGATTTTTTTTATCTGAGATATCTGTTTCTCTAGTATACTAATTAGCTTATTCTTTCAGCTTCAATTATAGCTAATGTTTACATTTTTTCGCAATAGACTTTTCTTTTACGTGCTGATACTTCAGAAAGGATACATATATTTTGATAAATGAGTAAGCCTAATTTATTTGCTAATACAGTGCACGCCGCTTATTGTGATCACTTCGGGACGCCATTAAACTGATAATATTAACCGATTGATAACAGTAGCCGAAGGAATGAAATGAAGGATATTTATTCAGATATAAGATAATACACTACAAAACTTTACTGTGTTGAATTAACCACTGAAACAAACTATTCTATCAAATTTCGTAAAATTAAGGGATAGCTGGTGCCACTAAAAATATATTTGGAATGGAATGACCCGAACTTGAAGATAAACAGGTTTTGACAAGAAATATATAGGCTATATATTTATAGGTCTACATTTAAAAAAGCATAGAAAATATAAGCAAAATATATTCTAATATAATAGCAGATTTGAATAGTTTTCATACGCATAGGCCTATAGCAGGTGTGGTGTGAATTAAACTCGGCAATGTGTTATAGGCTACGACCTTCTGACCTTCCTGAGCATCCATCTTCCATACCTTTTTCATGCAGACTGGTGAGAAGGAACTGAAATTTTAACACGGTCAAGTGTTTGTGAATACTTTATGTTTGTGTGGGTATAGTACAGTTTTTCATTGCATACCCAGGCGACTTCAAAGGAACAAACCATTAAGTCGGTGTTCCTTCATGTTAATTGATCTGACCCAGTCGGTCTTGGTTTCAATTTTCCAAAACAAAGGCAACGTTGCAACATTCTCTCATTGGCATCACTGACCTCAGTTCTTCCCTAGGTCTAATCAATTCACACGTGTTATTAGGTCCCAGAATGAGATTGTATGCGGGACGTGTGTCCGTGTGTCTGTACGCCCGATAACTAAAATACGCTTTATCGGATTTTCATAAAACTTGGTATACGCATTTATAACGTCCATGGGAAGAAGCCTATTGATATTGGACCAAATCGGTTGAGTACCGGAGTAATACCCAATTTAGTACCTATTTTATAGTAATATATTAGAAAGAAGATATCAAATGCGAATCAGTTATCATGACAACATATTGTTTTAGAGTCTTCATATGCGGCTTTGGAAGTAGCAATACAGTTAGCTATGACAAATAAGACTATTCCTTTACATACACTTATCAAACTAGACCTTTAAAATGAAAAAGGTGCCCAAGATGGTAACGTCTTGGACTCGCATTCTGGAGGTCCCCACTTCAAATCCAGAAACCGGCCAATTTGAGATTTTTTGTTGTATTTTTTATGTGAGTGTGCGATTGTCAATATATCACAAATCTGTATAGTTCAGCTGATGCTGGACGATTTTAATCTGATTTTTTTTTAAAGCTAGACCTTTGTTCTTCCGTAAGCCCTCCTTAATGAATTAATCTTTAGCTTAACTTGAAAATCAATTTAAAAAAAAACTTATTTTCTGCATATCATAATTGCATTTATAACTGATTAAACGAAAGCATTCTGGCATTTTTTTACATCAGTTTACCTGATCTTTTTTATTTAACGTAAATAGATCTTGCAAAACATGCTTTTGACCCCACGCGGAGTAGACGGGTAGCTGCAGTGATTTAAGCCTAGGCAGCTGCCTAGGGCGGCAGATTTTAAGGGGCGGCTTTTAAGCTGTTACTTTTTTTAAATACATTAAACATTTTATTCATAACTCTTCAAAATAGTAAACTAATGTAACGCACAATGAAATAGACATAAATAACATTAACAATACGCTCAAATTTAATCAATAATCTAGTTCCATTGTTGTTGTATGTTTCTTTCCATTTAATCGCCTTTGATTATACTCTGATATTATTATTATTATTATTATTATTATTATTATTATTATTATTATTATTATTAGGCCTATTAGGCTACTATTTCAGTTAAAATAATGCTTATTGTAGGTTACTTTGTGGTACATTCATGTGGAAATAAGGGGGCGAAAATATTTTTCTCTGCCTAGGGGCGCTTAAGTAGCTAAATACGCCCCTGGGTAGCTGTCATAAAATATTCTTCGATTTTGATTGGCTGAGGTAACTATATGATAGGTGAGCTGACAATAAACGCATAGGGTGACCTGGCGGTAAATTTCTCCTCTTAACAAAATAAGCCGCCTGGGTAAGCAATGAATCTGTACCATAGTAGAAATTGTTGTATCATGGCAGTTTGCAACAGAATAGGTGTCCGGACAGCGTGCATCCACAATACGGTGCTCCTGAAGTATGCTTGCAAACTTCGACTTGAAATAATAGGTAATAAGGCAGGGGATTGTGAGCGTTAGGGGTCCGCATTGTTTGTTCTGGAATGCGTTGCAGCACTCGTATAATGAGGGCATTGTGGCTGATAGGTGGATGGTCGTCCAGCTATGAGGCACGTTAGGAAGCTTTCTGTCTGCCTAATATCCAGTGGTCGTACTAGAGGTCATAGTGCATCAAATTTATCTCATCCCTTACCCGTCTTGGCGAAGTTCACAAAACCAATACCTAGCTAGAACATTCCTCGCGTCCTGGCATTATTTCGTTAAATTGTTCTGTGCCTTAATTTTCATGGGAAATTTGGTGAATACTTACATAGGATTAAAATTTATACCTCTGCAAATTATAGGCCTAAATGTAAAAAGGAAAACCAGTCTGTTAGGCATCTCTTATTTCATTGTCCCTATTTATTCATGAATCTTCAGTTAATATTATTTATACATATATATATATGTTTTTTTATTATTTTATTTTACTATAGTGATCTATCCTTATCGTCTTAAATAAGCAAAGTTATAAAGATCTTTCAAGTTTATTTAATAGAGTTTTTGCGAAATATGTATATGTATTATATATTCTGTATATATGTTTCTTCTATATGCCAGTTGGTAAAATAAGGTTCTGTGCATTTAGAAATTCAATTATTATTATTATTATTATTATTATTATTATTATTATTATTATTATTATTATTATTATTGTTATTATTATTATTATATTTTTATTTTGAGGGAAATGCTCATAACTCATGACACTAATTTACTAGTTCGTCGTCCTTCGATGATCTTTTAAAAATCAAGTTTTACCGGTATGTGTCAATTGATTTTCCTATAGAATAAAACTTCTTGCAAGCAATTTTGACGGACGTGTGATGTTATTATGCAATAATACTTGTACAATGCAAGAGGCATTTACAAAATCCTGCGGGTTTCTGCGGGAAATGTAAATAAACATGTCCATGGTAAGACGGAAAGAATAGCATTCTAGGAAAGCTATGCCGAATCAAATTATATAGGCTATACATTCTTATTGCTTGTTTCATCTTCTAACAGTAAAGTTACAAAATCGGAAATATTACTTTATGTGCCTCCTGTTTCGTTTTTAGTAAAATCAATATTATTATTCCAAATTTTAGTTTCCGTCCTTATAAACTTTGTATAATTTACTGTTGTTCAAATTTGATTATATTCTAACATCTTACTGAGAGTGTACAAATTCTTAATAGGCTACAAGCTCTTGTTATTTTTGTGCCGAAATGCATCTTCTTGTGTGTCAAACTGTCACAGACAACAATGTCGTCTACGTTCTACCAGTGGCGGACGGGTGAATATATCCCCCCCCCCCGAAATTTGAAAAAAAGGCTATATATGCACTCTGAGTGGCCAGTTTTATAAACTAATTATATATGTAAGATAATTAATTTTGTTTAGTATTCTTTCTACCTATTCAAATCCCCTCCCGAAAAAAAATTCTGCGTCCGCCACTGCGTTCTGTATGGCGCATAGACTTATTTTTAAATTAATTTTATCCTAAAAGGTATCCAAATTTATGGTACAACATGCAAGTAATGCACAAGTTTTTACTATTGTGTAGCCTATAGCAATATTGTTCACATGTTAATATTATCAAGACATTTGTAAATAATTTAACAGACGGTATAAAAACTAAACTAATCTCCATGGCGCTACATCCCTTTGTGTGACTAGGCCTTCTGTCCGACCGCCGCATCATCTGCTATAGGCAGATGCCAAGATTTGGGGCATGTGGTCAGTATTATGTCTCGCAAGGCCATTATCGATGGCTTATTGAACCGGAGCAGCTACTTCTTTATTAAGTAGTTCCTCAGGTTGTAGCATTATGTAATTTTCTGCATTTAACTTGTGTTGTCTGAGTGCACCCATTCCAGACCTCCCTACCTCAGAAAACCCCGAAGTACCGGGGACTGAACCCATACCTGCGAATCCGTAGTCAGTAACGCTAATCACTAGATCACGAACAAGCCGTATAACAGTCAAAATACTATAGTTACTCTCTTCGGATATTAAGTTTGTTTCACACATTGACCTAAGTCTAAATACAACTCAAAGTAAAACACATACAATAGGCCTATAACTATAGATTATTAGTGTCATAGAATTTTGTAGGCAAACCTTTATTCAGTCTAAACAGTTTTGAATGAACCCGAATATTTTCTTAATTATGATTGATATCTCGCTCCTTAAACTCCAAATAAAAAATGTGTTCAACATATAATTCATTGTCAACCTGCTTACTGAATGATCTAACTTATGCAAATTCCTATTTCCAAGAAGGAATTTGGTGATAATCTGAAGCTATTCCTCATTTCGCACACGAAATGCTGATAAAGGGCAGAGCAGACGCTTTGACCTCATGCGTATTGTAGGTATGACAAGGAAATGCTCCTGAATATAATGTGCGGTGTTGTATGCAGAATCAGCTTACTACACCTCGTCGCCTCCCTTCATCTCAAAGGTTCTATCAATATTCTTAGTTGGCATGCCAACACAGCAGCTGCAGCTATTTTGATAATGCATAACAAATTTTATTCCTGTATTCCTTTATACACATCAGGAAAAGGTAATGAGCATTGAATTAGCTATAAATTCCAAATGGGGAAGTCAAAAGTAACTTACGAATAATTGTGTTTATGTACTTAGCTAAGGCCCTGGAAGGACAGTACTGGAACTGAGAAATCCTACATTTGCCCCCTTACTTTTTTCTTCTGCCTGCCAAGCGACTAGTCCCAGAATCATCCGGTTTAGTTATTGTTTCATTCTGGGTGAAGAGCAGTTATTCAATTGGTTCCAGACACCTCTTTTGTTTTTATTCTAATCAGACCGCAGAATCTCTAGGCAGCACGAAGTCACCACTGTCGCAGTAGTTAAGATTTATTTTGGAAATAAAGTGAATTACGCTTAAATCTGTTCTGGGATCAGCATTATAATGTTTTACAGGAAATGTATTCCATAGTTCAGCAACACTGGCATTTAATTGTATCACCTCCTGTAAACAAAAAGACAATCACAATAGCATGAATGAAATACATTGTAATATCTTTCAAAAAACAGTATGCCTACTTACCAGTATGCATCGACAGGAACTAATATAAATGTATTAGGCCAGAATCCTTCAATATTTCAGCAAACACTACTGTACTTAATTATTGATGTTTACTAAGAAATAGGCCTACTGGGTTCCACACAGTCTATGATCATGAGAAAATAGCCACATTGATTATATTGTCATTATGCTTTTAATAGTAATGCCTAAATCTAAGCCTATTCAAATAATTCAATTAAATATATTTTAACAAATGTTTATTACATATTATCCGTCATGACTTCATCGCTCATGATTCATCGATGATTTCAAAGTCACTCATGGCATTGCCTATGATAATATCTCATGATATGAATTTAGATAAAGTATAAAATACAATGTACCGTATGCATTTGTGCAGTGGTGTAGGGAAGGGAGAGTTCCAGGGGGTCCGGACCCCTCCTGAAATCAAAACCTAAAATTCTATTTAAGTTATTTAAGCTCCATTTCATCAATTATTTTATTTAATGATAAAATACTGTAATTGTAAATATAGGCATATTATTTCCACTGTTTCACGTATTATTTTATGTTTCTTACAAATAGTAGTACTATAATTTATGTAACAATTTCTTGTTTAAATTTGCTTGTCTTAGAGTATAGTAAACAAATTTCCTAACTAATTTTTCACTGCTAAAATAGCATAAAATGTGACTTTCATTAGTTCAATATTTAAACATTTTCCAGGCGGCCTTCTTGGGGGGTATTCCATACCCCCAAACCCCCCAGCACTTTCGACCCTCCCTGAAATTATTTTCTGGCTACGTCCCTGTACGTGTGAATGTTCCAGCATCACATCCAAACTGGCTAGAGCTATTTTTATGTAACTTGATACACTCATTTCGCATTGTTGACTAAAAATACTGTACACCCTTTCTGCTGAGGGTGGATCATTGAAATTTATTAAATGAATCTACATGCTTTGACAGATAAGTAAGAAATTTTGCACATATACTCTCTTCAACCAGAAAAAAATTATAGCCAAAATTAAAATACACACAAATCACTACTTCCCTTTAATTTCACCTCCCTTGAGAAATATTTTCTCTGTACAAATCTACCTTCCTAGACCATTTGTCTAAAACAATTTTACACATGTACCCTTTAGAACCGGGCAAAAATTTTACGAGATAATAATATTAAAAAAACCACCCCTTACTGAATTTTAAACCCCTATTTTGTGATCTTCTACAAATCTACATTCTTTGACCAATTTTTATCATATTTTACACACAGAACCTGCAGAACCAGGAGAAAATTTTAGGCAAAATTAATTCTGGAAAAAACCCCCACTTAAATGTTTCAACCCCTATTATATTACCTTTATCTAAATCTACATTCTTTGACCAATTAATTTTATCAGATTCTATACACAAAATCCCTATTGAGTGACGAGACAATTTTAGGTGAAATTAATTTTGTAACAAATCATCCCTTAATGCTTCAAGACCTATTATATTACCTTTATTTACATCTACATTCTGTGATCAATTTTACCAGACTTTACACAAAGAGCCAAGAGAACCAGGAGAACAATTTAGGAAAAATAATTTTGGGTGGGGTGGGGAAACACTCCTTAAATGTTTTAACCCCCAATAGCATTTAAGGGTTTAATTAACGAAGCTAAAAAACACCATTTCAGATGTGGATGCAGAGATGCCAACTGCTATGGAATTTCCGTAGTTTCTACGATTTTCTTGAATTTGCTACAGCAATACGGAAATTGTACTGAATATTACGGATTTTACGAATCTCCCGCGAACATAAAAAAAGTTAATGAATGTGTCAGCAGAGATACCAACTGTTATCATGAGAAATAGTTTGTAAAAGAAATCACCCGTTGTGTGGGCGTGAGTGTGTGTTAACCAAATATGTTATAGCTTACAGTTATAACATAATTGTACTTATAACATCTTTGGTGTTAACATATTCCTCTTTTTTATTATCACTGTGATGCCGCTGATGACTGCCGAAGTCGTCGCTTGCTTTATTGAGTGTTGCAGTGCAAGTAGAATATTGAGGAAATATGTCGTGTAATTGTAAAACCAGTGACGAGTCTGATGGACAAAAATGAACAGCGGCAAATCAGTAGTATCGAAAGCAGTATACGGAAGAGTTTTCTTGCCTCGGACCTTCAAAAATTTCGCCGAGTCACGTATTTTGTGAAAACTGTAATTGTGATTTTTCGGTTAAACGTGGAGGACGCGATGACTGTAGATGCCATGTGATCTCAAAAAAGCAGCACAAGAAGACGCATATGTTAATTTGCCCGAGACATCGAGTCCCCCACCATCCGATTAGACTCACACTATTGATAACCACCTTTCAAGGTTGGCATCTCTGTGGATTGTTAAATATTACTTGTTTCAATTTTACAACAATGTTATGACTACAGTGACTAATCTCAGATAGGTACGAGTCATAATGAAATAAACTTAATACACACAAAATGTTTTCTTCCTTTAGACTTTCTGAATCATTTTAAATTCACTTGTAATGGGCTGGTTCGTTTTATGGTTATTTAATAATAGGGGTGTATCTTAAACTTGGACCATTGTCATTGTGCCGAAATACGTCATGCAGAAACCCTAGGCTTGTCATATTTATGTGCACACATACGCTATCAACCTGAACAAGGATCAAATTTGCTACTGACTGTGTAGTCCATTTAATAGAAAACAAAATGAAGTGGAATAAATAATGCTAATTCTTTTTGTGTGGTTTCGTAACGGAAGACACAATGAACTATGAACCAACTGACAGTTTTTTTCATTGGGAGTGTGGATACATGTTTCCTACTGCTCCTGCAATCAACGTCATGCTACCGAAGCTGGCTATGCTCTGCTCTGCTCTGCAGTGTAGTGTAGTTATTTATTATTAGGGCCCGGATTTCAACAACTTTGCAACTTTTTCTGATGATGCTAGAACGATGCTCTGTGGAAATTGAATAAAGTGGGGCTCATTCCATTTTGTGTGAAATTAAACAACTTTTACGGGTCATTATTCTACATTTTTAGAATTTTTTCTTATAGGGCAATTTTAAGAACAAATCCAGATTTTCATCATATTTAGCAAGTTTGGTTGCATTATTCTTATAATACTAGTAGAATCATTTTTTAGCACCTCAAAATCTAAAAATTCTTTGGAAATCTGTTGCAATATGGTATTCACTATTCATATTTTGTGAAACATTTGTACTCGTTCAAACTAAACAGTTCACATCTATTGTCATTAAACACAGTTGCCTCTAAAGGAGGGTCAGACCACAGGTTATTGTGTCTGCTCGTTAGAATTCAGCCTTTCACACAGTGTTAGAAGCTAGTGTTTGACACACTGGTGATATTTTTATTTCGACATGCTGAAAATGAAAACAAGTATTTCCATGAAATTAAAACAGTTCGTTTCGGAGTATGACAACACTGTAATGCAGTATTGAGTGATAGTATAAATGATAATGTGCAAGATGATCATCAACAAATAAAAGTAATTTTTATGGCATTCTATTTCTTTTAGGTCATTTTTAATTAATTTTAAAATCATAAAGTAATCTTTATAATCATTTTAGTTATTCTTTAGGTCATCAAAATCCAGGCCCTATTTATTATTGTGTCCTGTATTTAGTCCTGATTATGGATCAGTCTATGTCTACAAATTGTACAGCATGTGTTTATGAATGTTTTTTATGTATTAAAGCGGTCAGCCTGTCAAATGCCAGCATTTCACAACGTGAACTATGGTGTGTGATGGTTTCTTCAAGAGGTACCAAAAATGTACGGAGAACAATGGTGGGCAGTTTCAGGACCTCTTACATAATATTGGTATGTAAAGCCTTTAAACATAGTTAAGGAAACTGTTGTACCACTCTTTGATAGCCGCAGATGGCAAAGTGTGCAGCCATCACAAAACCAGAAAAACTCTGTGCAGCCGGTTGGTTCTTAGTTCATTCAGTCTCCCTGTATAACAAGTTGGTTCTATCTCCGTACTTTCAAGGTAGGTACAAGCATAAAGGTTTTGAAATTTCTTGTGAAAGGAGATGGGTAAAGGACTTTTAATATGTTTCCCTGCAAAGAGCATTAAACTTGTTCACCACATCAACCAGGTAAGCACCACTGAAATGACTGCATCATTACTAGGGCCCAGATTTTTAGGTTTTTATAAACCCTGAATTAGTTTATTAAACTTGTTAAATTAGTTTTATTTCAGTCTTTTTAACATTTTAAGCCAAGTTTTTTAAGTTTCATTTTAACAAATAGGCCCTATATAAACATACTGAAACAAATATGTTAATTAAGTTTATTTTTAGTTACAATTCTAGGGCTCAACCACAAGGAACACTTTTTTGCTTAATTTTTAACATTTTCTAGTTTATAAAACACGATTAATTTAAAACTACCCTTCTCATTTCCAACCCTACCCACATAAATTCAACAATAATATTTTTCAAATAATTAACCTTGCTTGAGCAAACACTGTGAATAAACTGCAAGTGTAAGCTTCTTAAGAATGCCTTTAATTTGTTTCTAAAGAAACCAGGGATTTTGGTTCACTAACAAATTCCTTTACCAGGACAATTTCATGCAATGCTATGTACTGACATATGCTCTGGCAACAATGAGCAAGATGCAAGATGTACACAGATATTTAAAGACATGTTTAGTAGAACAATAATAATTAGATTAATTTCATATTATTAGTTTATTAAGTAATTTATCGTATTCAGATTTTAAAACAGTTTTAGCAATTTTTACTTTTAAAGTCTTAATTAGCCATTTTTAGGGTTTATAAGTTGGACTGTGTGACTGCCATTACAACGAAATGGATAATTATGCTGAAATGTCACAGATAGCTATCAAGGAACAAAAAAGTTTAAAACCTAAGAATCCAGGCCCTAGTCATTACTTATAAACCAATATTTGTATACAGAACTTTTGAAATTATAGGTGCACAATTCGATTAATACTCTGCAATATAATTTTGTTACATAAAAGCATTTATTTATGACAGTATTTCTAAGATCTAAAATACAACAAAAGTATGGCATCTAGAGCCTGTAATCAGAACTAATCAGGCCACATATAAAATTTTATTGCTTAAGTGTTAGAAAAAATTTAAATAATAATATATGCTTAATAGAATACTTTGCATTTTATTGTAAATGTACAGAAAGACAGTTTAATTTAAATATAACTGTCCTGAGTTTTAAAAAATCAACTTACTCTCAAATTACTGAATAGTTTACAGAATTTGCAACAAATCTCTCAAATGATAAATCACAGGGAAAAATACTATACAAAAGAACTATCCAAGGTAAAAACATTTGACATGGATTTCATAAATTTACAAAATTAATACTTAAAAATTATTTATAACACTGCCACATTTGTTAGAATTTTACAAAGGCAAGATACTATTTACCTCTAGAATATTTTTTCACACTATATCATTTTACATAACTATCACTCTTTCATTTCTTTACACTCTTTCATAATATATAAAATGACAACACTACCATTCACACATCACTGTTAAATATGTTGTTCTTCAACACTATTAGAATTCATTATTTAAATATGTTGGCACTTTTCTCTTAATATTCACACAAATATTTACAATTAAACTCATTTACACACACACACACATACACACTGTACACACCTGCAACAGTCTTCTAACACAGGTAAGCTGCTTCATAAAACCGTCTGTTCTGGTCAAAATGGAGGGGAATGTTGGCTGGAACCTTTAAAACACAAACATAGATTATATCCACTTGTAAGATCCTTTAAGCCGAAATCCCATGATCCAATTTTTTGTCAAAATATCTACAAACCGTCAGACTGGATTATATGACAAGGCCGACTGCCATTGCATACAATTTCATCCTATATTTTCCGTACAATTGTATTGCATTTAACAGAATAGAAACGTTTCTAATTTTCTATCCAAAAATATGAAATCGATCAATGAACTCTCCCCCTGCATGACGTAGAAACTTGGAAGTTTCTTCGGTGCAGCTGATTCTCTCCATCGACAATGCTCGCTCGACAAGCGAACATAACCAAATAACCAAAAAGATAAAATGATATAATATTCGAGTCGAGAAGATTAACAGATGCTACGACTTTGAATTTACAGCATTACTAACAATAAAAATTATTACAACCAATATAAATGCTGAGGTGCTCTGGAAATTATGAGAAAGATTCTGTAGAAAATGTCACTACTGTCAAATGCATGCATATCGACCGCCATGTTGACTGTAGTAGCTATTGATTTTTGTTTCTGGAGAACAGCTGATGCTACATATTGGACCAAAACGCACTCTCGTGTGCACAGTCAGAAATAATTATACAGAAATGCTACTTGATACAACTTTTTCAACCAAAAAATTGGATCGTGGGACATCGGCTTTATATATCAAGTAATAAATCAAACCAAGACTTAAAATAATGTTTTCTATTGCATAAGAATTACTTATATTGCCATGTTTATACATGGTGTTAATGAACTAAATGCATAAAATTTAGGGATGTCAGAGGGACCTTAGGCAAGTTAGTTTCCGAGAGAACATCCTACTCTGTCAACTCCAATTACTACAGTATTTGTTTGCACGTTTTTCGCACATCTTATCCTACTTTCGACACCGAAAACTGGGGTGCATAAAACATGCAGATTTTTAAAAAGTGGTCTTGATAACTGCATTTCCAAGCTTTAGACCACAAAATGACCTAGTATCACTTTTACACTTTTAGTTGCGTTGCTCCCTCCAATAATGAACATTAGTCTAAGGTTACCAGACATCCTTGGATTTAGAAATCTGGCCCCGGACAAAATTTGTCACCGTATTTATATATACCATATTTCACCGCATAATCGTCACATTTTTTAGGCCTTTCTTTCCCATGTGAAAACACAATATATACCTTACAATGAAAGAAAAAAGTATTATTCAACTACCAGAGCACTTTATTATTTACAGTTACAGAATTATTAAACTGCATGTGCAATGAAATTACGTCAATTGTGATATCAATTTGCAGAAAGATGATGAATCTGAAAAAGTTAGAAATACTTTGTGTTATTGTGTTTACCTGTAAATATTACGAGACAGCCGGCTTGGTCTTGTGGTTAGCATTGCTGACTACAGATTCGTCGGCCCAAGTTCGATCCCCAGTACCTCCTCGAATTTTTTTCAGGTAGGGAAGTCTGGAACAGGGTGCACTCAACCTCATGATTCAAATTGGGGAGCTACTTGATAGAGAAGTAGTGGCTCCAGTCATGGAAACCACCATTAACGGCCGTGGGTGTCGGCGTGCTGACCACATGCCCCCCCCCCCAATCCTGCCATCTGCCTATGGTAGATAACGCAGCGATTGGGTGGTAGGCCTTGACCCTTCAGGGATGTAGCACCACGGAGTTTTAGTAAATATTACGATTCGAACTACATACTTCCACAACAATTTTTCACTAAACTTGAGAATAAGGTGACCGCCGTCACAACCGGGCCGTACCGAGTGGAACCAAGTCTACAATGTCGCCAATATTACGAACATGATCACACGCCGATTGAATTCGGCAGATAAATGACTGCTGTAGCGATGTTTTATGAACGATGTGGAAGGTTAGAAAAGCTTCTGCATTAAGAATTCTAGGTCCTTGACAGGTTATGTTAGGTTAGGAACAGTCATGTTAGTTTAGCAGCAGTATTCTGCATAGCGCGGGGTTCGTGTCATGTAACAATGTTTTACGAAAGGCGTGGAAGGGTAATAAGGCTTCTAGAAGTAGTGACAGCCAAATTCTAGGTCGTGACAGGTTATGTTAGGTTAGGAACGTTTGTATTGGTTTAGGAGCAATATATTGAATAGCGCGGGGTTTATTATGTCTCACACTGAATCTTTTCTGCAACGGGAAATTTTACCCTTGCAACTATCGTTTCTCTTTTGTTCCCCGCGGCTCGGAGGGGCACGGTTGCTAATAGCAGAGCATGACTGGCTACGCTATTCTGAAGGAGTTCCCAATTTTTTTTATTCTTCTTTGTCCAATGATTCACGGCAGAGCCTGTACCGTGTGTCTTTAATGCACTGTTTTCCCTTCACTCATAACTCGAAAACGAAAGCTAAAAATTAAAAATCAGGCTTTGAGGTGCATTCAGCCACCCTTCAGTCCAACTATGTTTAAAATTTCAGATCTCTGTGTGCAGTAGATTTTGTTGGGAATCGAACACAAACACTTCCTCTTATTATTATTATTATTATAGATAGCCAATAGAAGCAAAGGGATTCTTAAAAATTCATCATGGACGACAACTTCTTATAGATTAGTTTGAAAAGGAAGGAAGGAAGGAAGGAAGGAAGGAAGGAAGGAAGGAAGGAAGGAAGGAAGGAAGGAAGGTTGCCTGATAGTCAAGTAACTAGGTAAAAAATAAAAAGTATGGGGTTAGGTTATAGATACCGCTAAGCTAGATTTATGCAACAGTTTCGTTATTTACCTGACTGAGACAACTGAGCATTTGCCTTGAAGTCCTGTAAATGTGATATGCCAGGGTTGTAAGTGTTCGGCAGTCTGGGCATATATGGAGAACCAGAAAATGGATCCAGACTTTCACTGTAAAATGTATGAAACATTAATTATTAATCATTAATCAAACATGGTATTACTATGCTAATAAGATGCACTCTTAATATTGGTGACCACAAAAGTTTGTATGCTAATAAATATTAAATTTATCAATTAAGACTATTTACATACTCATGTGAATCAATAAATAAAATGTTTTCATAGCTGTTAACTCGATTATTCATATGTAATTGGAAATTCATGTTGAACAAGAGTTGAATGAAATAAAGTATTTATATTATACAGTGCAGGACTAAAGGATATTTAATCGATATAATATACTGATATTTAATATAATATTGTTAGCATATTATGCAATCTAATTATGTAGATGCACTGAAAATAAACTCAACTTTTTGGCAAAGAGACTCATAAAAAGTTATGGTAACAACATGCCGTAGATAAAATGACCAATGTCCAGTTCGTCTGTTATGAACGGGACAGTACAGTTTTTCAACCTGTTATCGCAGTGTCCTGACAAATTTTGTTAGATAACAACGTTTTTCCTCTATTTATGCTACTTAATATTTAATTATCACACTTTTTCAAATGTTCAATTGTTTGTCACAATACAGTAACTATTTGAAATTTTTATGTCCATAATCAATAAACAACTTGCTGTAAAATTACTCAGTGAAATAATGAGGGAAAAGAAGTCCATCTATGATAAAATGTTTCAGTACTTCTCTCCGAAGTTAAAATTCAATAACTCTTGTAGAGTTGTAGGATTTGGATTATCACTGCCACTGCACCTGTACAGTGTGTGTTTACAAGCGTGAATAAAACATGGACATCAGGAAAAAAAAAAACGCAAATGAAAGTTTAAATGCTGAAATTACCACATAAATTTAAAATTCAATTTTTGCTTTGAGTTTTTCAATTACTTGAAGCAAAATGAGAAACTTCAGAAGAAAATGCGTTCTTCAGGAAAATTTGTCCAGTAGTCAACAATTTTATGAGTTATAACATGAGGATTTTATTTGGAGTTTATTTTATAGTAAAAGTAATATTACTGGTACATGTATATTTTATACCGGTAACATTGACTTTAAGTACCGACATAGTAATTATACTTTATGGTTATAAATAGGTAAACATGCTTATAGATTTTCCTAATTTCATTAACTCACAGGCCCAATTAATTTAAAAAAATAATAATAAAAAATAAGTTGAGAAGTGTCCCGTTTTCAGCTCCAGAAAATAAGGTCACATTACCTTAGACAATTCTGCTAACATGAAAAATGTTTCTTACCTGATCAGTTTTGAATAGTGTACAGTAGCATTTGTATCATTCAGTATTCTAGGCTGGGGACCAGATACACATCCTATAATCAAACGTCTGCAATTAAAGTATGACAGAAAGAAAATGTAAGCTTTTTCTTTGGGTTAGTTCCACCACAACACCAAACATTTAGCATAGGCAAATCATGCCACATAAAAATACTAACAAACAGGCAGTCAGGTTCTCTCGAAAATTAGAACTAAATCATTTTTAAAGCATAGCTAGTTCTTTTGTATCATGTCTCCTTTGTCATAAGAGAAATGGTTCTGGGAATGTAGTTTAGAAGTTTTTGGGAGACTATGTACTTTAATAGACCAAAGAAAACTGTTTGATAACTAAATTTTCAGTCTTAAAGTAGCAATGAACTATTTATTAGAACTTTGCTCCTATGTGACCATTTCAGGGAGAGAGAGGGGGGAAAAAAAACAACAGATCAGTACAGAGCATTTAAGTACGCTAAGAATCAGGTCGATTAGCTGCTCACCAACAAATTACACCTACTGATGGCAAACTGCGCAGTGCACCAACTTAATGGTTGCAAAATACAAAAATTAGGGACAACGGAAAGAAGCCGACTTTTTAAAACTGTAACTGAAATATAGCTGAATGGACACAGTATACATTTCAGTATTTGGTTTTATTTTAATACATTGGCAACCAGGACGTTAAACAAGTCAAAGTAAAATTTTATGGATGTTTTTAATTACACCGATAAGTGAAATACCTTATTTGAGAGACTCCTTCTGCCTCATCATCCTCCAGGCATGCCAATCACCACTTATTTAACCTGAGCCCATTCACCTTAATTCCACAGACATCCAGAGCCTCTCAACCCTGAAAACTTTCCAGGAACATTGCGTCATCTGGCAAGGAAGACACAATGCTAAGGTTAGGACAAATTCTCCGAAAAAGTGTATAGATAGTTGATACACAGTGAAGAAATTTTGAAAGTGAGTGATATGAAAAAAAGGGATGTTAAATATAACTTCTATTAATTATACTAGGTATATCTGAAAAACAGTTTCTTGTGAAAGATTTAGTAAGTGATTCTAACTAAATTAGGTCTCCTGATTTCAGAAATGTCACTATTTTTTTGTATCACAACTAGTTTTCATGATTGCTGTCTGAAAATATGTCATGGCGGACGCAACTTTAACGTCTGGGTAGACCTCCTTGGGAGCTTATAGTACAGCCATTTCATAATTACGGGTGGGACATTCTAGCAAATTATAAAAACTATTTTTGTTTATTACATATCATACATAATAAACTAGAATTGGTCCTTCACATTCTGTAAAATTTAAAATGCCTTCTCCACAAAACATGCAAAGCATTACTTAAAATTTATTTTAAACTTGTTTTTCAAAATCTATTACGGGTGTCTCAAAAAGAACGCTGGATTTGAAAAGCCTGCTATTTTTATTCGTTGTTGTTGGCGACATTGTTTTTGCATCAGTGATCATTGAGGTTGAGGTTCTTATACTATAGTTTTTTTTTCCACGTCAGTTTGTGGAGTATTGTCATGGAAAGATATAGTACGGTACAGCGAATGTTGATTGTGAAAACGCACAAGAATGGTGAAAGTTTCGCGGAAACAGTTCGGAAACTCCATATGATTCTTGGACACAACAATGCACCAAATGAATCTACTGTTCGTAAGTTGATCAAGAAATTCGAAAACACCAGTTCAACAATATACATCAAAAGCCCTGGATACCCTTGAAGGGGCCGGAGTGAGGCAAATGATGTTGCTGTGAGAGAATCTGTTACTGTGAGTCCAAAAAAAATCATGTCACTGTCGTGCTAAAAAAATGTGCATATGTCCAGCAACAATGCATAGAATATTAACAAAAGATTTGCACTTACACCCATACAGAGATCAGTTAACGCAGGAACTTAAACCAGTGGATCATGCAAAACAACTGCAATTTGTGCAGTGGATCCTGGAAAAGGAACGAGAGAGCCCTGGTTTCATAATGTGCATAATTTTCTCAGATGAAGCTCATTCCATTTAAACGGCTTTGTGCCGAATATGGGAATCAGAGAACCCAAGAGTAATTCTCGAAAAGATGCATCCTCAGCGAGTTACGCTTTGGTGTGGATTTTGGAGTGGGGGCTTAATCGGTTCTTACTTTTTTGAGGATGAACAAGGAAGGGCTGTCATGGTGAATGGAGTTTGTCATCATGCATGCTCACTCATTTCCTTTGGCCCCATTTGGATCAAATGGACACATCGAGAATTTATGGTTCCAACAAGATGGTGCAATTTGCCACACTGGAGGAGACACAATCGCCCTACTGCGTTCCCGGCCAGACTAATCTCGTTATGAGACCAAATCTACCCTCCTCGATCTTGTGATCTCACACCTTGTGACTTTTTCCTATGGGGGTATGCTAAGTCACGAGTTTACCAGAACAAACCCCATAATCTGTTGAAACTCAAACAAGAAATTCAACGTGTCTTCGACGAAGTTGATGGGGGAATGTGTGAGCAGGTGATGGTTAATTTCATGGACCGAGTGATCGCATGTAGGGCTAGTAGGGGGGGTCATACACCTGATATTGTGTTTCACGATTAAACCTCAAGATCTCCTGAAGAGAACGGTGTGTTTTGTTTGCTTCTTTCAGATAAAAAAATAAAATTCCTACTAGCTTAAAATCCGGCATTCTTTTTGAGACACCTTTACAATCGTAAAATTTGGCAGTAATATTGGCATATACAACACCCACAAGCGTGCAAAATTTGATGTTTCTAGCTGCCCCATAAATATAGAAAAAATTGCTGGATAGCCGTGACATCATTCACATCTAGGACAGTCTAATCTTTCACATATTAACAATGATGTTTACTCACAACCAGTTGAGCTAGAAATTTTAAATTTGGCAAACTTATAGATTTCAGCTTACAATCAATGGGGAAATTCCAACAAGTTCAAATCTTTAATATTTTCCCCTCGAAAATAATCTATGATTTTCTTTTTAATATGCGTTTGTATGGCTTCAAATGATTTGACAAAAATAAATTTATTTGGCCTACGCTCACAAAAAATAGTGGAATACGTATGTGTTGGACTGTTTAAAACTATTATTTTTTTATTTTTCTCCATAAATATTATCAAAATTATCCTAATTTTTCAGTATTTTTATCCTATAGGCTAGTCTATGCAATAAATAAAATCTTTCATTTTGATATACCTATTGCAAGAAAACGTGACGTGACACACAGAAACGGTCAACGGATTCGTATTCAGCGACCCAAAATTAGTTAAGATCACCTATCACACCACTTGCCGCAAAGGGAAAAAAAAGAGTTTCAAAATGTAGCATAGTTTACTATACGAAATGTCAAAATAACATTTTTCACAATTGTCAATTAACCAGATGTGATAGAGAAAAACGAAATGCATTTTTTAATTCAGCACAGCGAAGTTAATCAAATACACCTATTTTTGTTTTAACTGCAGATATGTTTGTCTTTTTTGCAGGCTAGTGTAATCGATACAGCAATAAGTATTTCACCTACATTTGATTCCATAATAGTTGTCGGCGAAGATGTAGATCTTATTCTTTTGACAGCTCTATCTAAGCATTCAAACATATACAGTAAAACCTGTCTTAAAGGCCACCCCTCTTCAGCAACCACCTCCTTTGAAAACCAATTTTTCTGGGAACCGAAAGTAAAACCCATTGCAGCACAACACCCCTCTCCCCGACCAACGACCAGAATTTCATTTTCATCAAACTCCTCTTCTTCTTCTTCTGCTTTTACGGCCTCATTGGACCACTTCAGTCAATCATTTCTCGGTCTTCCTTTCCGATTTGCCCAGTAGTTTTTCATGCGTTCCAATCTTCTCTGTCGCTCTTCATCTGTAAATACCCTCTTTATTGTCTGGCGTCTGTCTATTTTTGGCTTAAATCTTATTTTAATATTTTTAAGTTTCCTTGAATTTCCTGTTTTGTTTTTCAAGTCATCCAAAGTTATTTCTAATTCTGTCATATCCTCTCTAATTTCTGTAATCCATCCTACTTGTTGCTTCATATTCCAGAGTTTCTCTATAATTTTTCTTGTCAGTCGAGTTTCTGGTGTCCTCATAATGTGACCAAAAAAAGAGATCCTTTTCTTCCGTATAGTATCTGTGATAGGTTCTAGTTCTCTGTACACCATTTCATTTGGTATTATCCGCCACTGTCCATCTTTTTGGTATTTTTTATTTATGCATGTTCTAGCTATTCTTCTCTCTACTTTCAGGATTTTGTCTATTCTATTTTTCTGGGTGATTTTAAAAAGAGTTTCGCTTCCATATGTCACCTCTGGTTGAACCACCGTCTTGTAATGTTTTAATGACCAAAATCGTAAAAAATATTTACTCAAATGGTAGGCAATAATCAGCATTTGAACAGAAATACTGACGTGGGCACTGCAAGACGTCTCTTCAATTTTCAATACAGTACTTTTACAAGAGTGATGGACAGAAATGTGAATATGGTTGAACAATGCTTTGGGCTGTTTTCCCTTTCGAGTTCTGGGAAATACCTTACAGTAGACTGCGTACAAGTACCATACAGAACACATTCCAATCTCCTACCTCTGACCTGCTTGTTTCAATACCCTTAAGAATTCATCCCTTTATTATCTATATGATCACAGTGACTCGGAGGGGTAATTCTATTTCTTATGAAAACATTTATTCAGTGGACATGGGGGGGGGGGTTCTGAAATTCTCGATTCTAAGAAACGTACTGGACGAGTCCCTTTCATTGTCCTCCATGCAAAATGTAATGTAGGGAAAATATACATGTCTTTCTCTTCCTGGAAAACATTACCCCGTTATACTGTAAATAGAGGCTCGGTGTTCTTGGCCTGCATAGATTAAAGTGTCTTATTGTTGTGCTGCAATTTGAAATACAGTAAAAGTAAGTAATAATCAACTGTGTGTTACATAATACACCTAGTGTATTGTACTGTATTTATTCTATTGTATTTTCAGTTTCAAGACATAAAAATGCATTCCCCCTATTAAGAGACCACTTTTTCGTGGAACCAGATATGGTCGTTATATAGAGGTTTTACTGTATGTTCTCAAGCCAGGAAAAGGAAAAATTTCACAATGAATATATTCAACTCCATACCACTGCTGAACCTGGTGATAGGTTTGGAACGAATGGTGTCGTGCTACTGCTTCTGTCGGTGGCAGCGATGCAATATTAAATTTATTTTTATATGCTGAATTTGTGAAGCATATATATCTATAGTTGTTTAACAAAATACTTTTCACGCCACTGTAACCGTACAATGCAAGGAGGAAGCGATCTTCAGCTTCAGCAATGATCTCTGGATCAGCATTTTGGTTTTTGAATACCTGGACAAGCTCGTTCAAATCTAGGGTTTTTCAGAGTAGATTAGCATATTTTATTTTTCCTTGATTAAAGAGTGCTGATGTTTCACAGCCACTGAAGGCATGCAGAAATAATATGTTGTCTGCGGCTGTTTTGCCTAAGATACTTTTTACTTCCTCTGCCCGTACCATAGGTACTATAGGTAGAGGAAGTATTGTTTTCGACCCCCAAATTCGAAGTTGAGTTTTTAAAATAACTACACGTTTCAAGGCCCCCTGAATCCAAAAATACTATTTTTGGAAACATGTCTGTGTGTGTGTCTGTCTGTGTGGAAGTTTGTGAACAGGCTAGCTCCAAAACGGAGAATCGTATGAAAACAAAATTTCGTATTTGGGTCAGGTACCTTCTGAAGATGTGATTCGAAGATTGGCGACACATTTATCTTATTTTTAAGGGGACTTTACATGAAGAAATTTTCGTTTTTCGCGATTTTCTCGAAAACGGCTCTAACGATTTTCTTTAAAATTTGCACATGTGTTCCTTTTACTGAGAGCTAAAACTTTTATTTGAAACTTTTTTTCGAAAAAATTCTCTGAGGGTAGTTACAAGCCACCCACTGTTCACCCACTGTTTGTAGAAATTTTGTCTTGCCTGATGAACAACTGAATACGCGCTCTTTCACGGCCTCTTATTAAGTGCCAGTATGGTACTTTATGAGATTGTGTGGGGGACGAAAAATGTCTGTCCGTCCGTCCGTCCGTGTGTCTGTACGCGCTCTAACTCAAATACGCTTTATCGAATTTTAATGAAACTTGGTATACGCGTTTATAATGTCCATGGGAAGAACCCTATTGAAATTGGACCAAATCGGTTCACCGGTACCGGAGTAAAACCCAATTTAGTGTATATTTTAAAGGCGCCATAACTCACATACGCTTTATCGGATTTTCATGAAACTTGGAATACCTATTTATAATGTCTATGGGAAGATGTCTGTTGATATTGGACCAAATCGGTTGGCCGGTACCGGAATAACACCCAATTTAGTGCCCTTTTATGGTATCATATAAGAAAAGGCGCGGTAACTCAAATACGCTTTATCGGATTTTCATGAAACTTCGTATACTTATTTATAACAATCATGGCAATAAGCCTATTGAATTTGGACCTAATCGGTTGTCCAGTACCGAAATAAAGAGTAATTATCAGTCAAATTAATTATAATATTTTGGTTCATTTCGAAGCATTTTGATTGGCTCGCGGCCAACCAATCAGCGGGCGAGTCCCGTAACTAAGGTAAATAAAGGGTAATTCTGGTACAACCCTTCAATTCCTGTCGAAACCTTCTTTAGTAAAGGAGGGTAAAAAGAGGGCACCTTCTTCAAATGCAAAATCAAATTCTCGGTTCTTTCTTATAGCGTCATCAATTAATGACAGCTTATAAAGCTTCCTTCAGTTGCCATGGACAGTTGACACCTACATGAAAAACAAATGTTCCCATATGTACGATTATAGACGAAATGCTGTTGTATAATGACTAATTATTTTGCTAAAATTGATTACAATTAGATTAAAGCATTGAATTTTACTTCAGCCTATGTCAGATTTATAATCCCTGACCTCTTAATAAATAAAAACATTAACTTCTGAGAATTTGCTTAAGTTGGTACTCTGCTTTAGTGAGGGCTAAATTCGCATTTTTGACTCGAATATCGCGAATATTATGTTACCAATGAATGAAATTATTCTATATTGTAACATAAGATAACTAGAAGGCTCGAAATATAGCCTAATTTCGAAATACGGTGATTTTTCTTTTCTGTGAGCCACGACGAGATAGTATTCTATGGTATTGGACACTCAGAAGTCATAGTGTAGTTTGGTCTTGGGGTAAGATGCTTGTCTAGTAATCAAGAGATATCACGTTCGAGTCCACCCTGAAGCAAAAATTTTTTTTTATTATTATCAATTGTGTTAAATTGAGCCTATTCCATTCTTGTGTCCTATTTTGTCAATGTGCTTAAATAAGTATTACATTTTTCTTTTAAAAAAACTGGGAATTCATTGTCTTTCATTGACCTACATCATTCCTAAAGAATAACATAAGCCTATAAATGTTATTTCACGAACAGAAACTAGCTTTAAAGTTATTGCGTTGCGTTAAAATTGCATAAGCCTATACTCAGAACAAAACTGCATACCGCTAGGTGGAACTATCCTCTTCTTATTGGCTTACTGTACTATTTCATTGTCAATGCATTTTGTAAAATGTTTACATATTTTAAGAATTAGTATATCAGTGTATACCAATATGAATTAAGGTTAAGAATCAAACTTTAGACCTTTGTTCTTCCGTAAGCCCTGCTTAATGAATCGATCTGGAGTTTAACTCGGAGATCTATTTAAAAAAAAAAAAAAAAAAAAAAAAAAAAAAAAAAAAAAAAAAAAAAAAAAAAAACTTATTTTCTGTATATCATAACTGCAATTATTACTGATTAAAAAAGCATACTGGCACTTTGTTATATCAGTTTACCTGATTTTATTCTATATAAGAATGTGAAGTGAGAAAGATGTATTGTTGGCCAGGTATAGAGTAAAGAAGTATCTGAGGGAAATATTCGATAAATTTCGGAAATTATTCTTTACGGCGGAAAGTTCAATAAACGTCTGCAGTCACTTGTTCTTTTTTTTAAGTTTGTTATATAGCCTGCGCTTTTAGTCGCATCATTGAAAGAAGAGGTATTTATAGGATAATTAGCGTAAAATTGTGTCTTGCTATTCTGTAAAAGGATATGTGAATACTGCTAACTTTTATTTGGGCAGAGGAAGTTATGTGACTTTCACATCAGATTTTTGTTGAATATATTCATTGCAAAATTTTTCCTTTTCATGGTTTGAGAATATAGCCTATATGCATGAACGCGTAGTTAGAGCTGTCAAAAGAATAAGATGATCTACATCTACTATTATGGAATCAAATGTAGATGAAATGCTGATTGCCATATTGATTATTAGCATATCCACATCTTCCGTGGCTTTGGCCAAAACACATGTTGGAGTAGACTTTGCAGTGCTCGTACACTGAAACTATTCATTTTACAATTAAGTTACTACATAAATTATAGGAAATTTTCTCTAGTTTAATTTATTACATAACTATTTTCATCGCAAAATGAGTCAAAACGTAGATATTGTCAAAAAACTGTTTTTGGGCGCCATTTTTCCAATATACGAGATGGAAAAGTGAACATTAAAAAATAACACTTCAAAATCTATAAAATCAATTTTCAAAACTCCTGGAAAACTTTCCAGGTGACTCCCTTTTGAGCACCAAATGACTGAACTATAATCTTAGGGACATAAAATACATAACCAATTAAAGGACAGAATAGTAATCAAACAAACATGACACAGTGAATGCTGCTTAATGTGATCACGGATAATGTTATCAATCGGGTAATGTTATCACTTTTATGAAGTCCCTTACGGATTAATTCTGATATCTTGGAAAAAATGCTGTATATTGTGATCAAAGATTCGGTTTATGTTATTATATTTTCCTTTTTGCGGCTTTATTTCCAAGTGCTGTACGTCATTCAATTTTGTTTTTAAGGGTTTCGTTTCTAACTCAACTGTATTGTGTTGTACTGCAAGTAACAGTTCTGTTCCCAGCTCACAGAATGACCAGTTCGAGAGTGTGGCATTACCTAATGTTCTCTTTTAAGCAATAAAAACATATTTCACCCCACAGTTAAGCTGCAGAAAAATTGCACAATAACGAACTCCATTCACCACGACAGCCCTTCCTTGTTCATCCTCAAAAAAGTAAGGACCGATTAAGCCCCCACTCCAAATTCCACACCAAACAAGTGTAACAAAACGTTTTCCAACTGACATTTTGATATACCATATAGCATATTTTATTTCATAATATGGTGAACAGCTGCCATTATGTTACGTGTGAAATAATTCAATTCGCTAGCCAGCAGTGATTTGAAAGGCCCGCCTAGACAGTGCTCCCTGCTTCACTTCCCTGCGTTTGAATGACATGAGGTAGGCAGATTTGGAAAGTACCTGTCTTTTTGTGAGTTCTGAGATGGGCTCCTTAGCAAGCTATCTGTGTGAAATGTCCATGCCCAGCACATGCATAAACTGCCCTGGCCAGATAATAAAAATTCTGCTTACCCCATCACAGAAATGTTCCGAACCTAGCCGATATCTTTACGAAGACTAAACAGTGCGTTTTTTAAAGGAACGTAAGTCTACTGCAGGATTGCTGCAGCGAGGTTGAAGCGTTTATATATTCTTTTTAAGAAAGAACGCACGGAGATCCTGTTTCTTCACGAAACTATCTGAAAGTAGCCTATAACTTTACAAAGGCTTAATACTGTAAGTTTGAGTGTAGAAAAGTTTACCATTAGATATTATATTTATGAAATTTAAAATCAATGTTTTCAAAGTGATTTCTGTAAGTAAGTTCGTTGTAGTTTAAATTTAATGTTCATCATGACTGAACTTCTACAAACACCATTCTCTTGTCTTGACTATGTAGAAAAGCGACAGATTTTGGACAATGGTCGACACATCCCTACATTTAACATGGTTGGTAAGAAGAGTGTTAGAAAATGTTATCCTTTGTGGTATGATTCACACAGGAAATTATCTTAAAACCAATCTCTATTGTGGGCCCTGTCTTTTATCAATTATGGAAGGTGCATTGCAATAATTAAGAATACTTTAATACGAAAAACTTATCAAAAGCTATAAAACATGAAACGTCAAAAGATCACATAGGCAATTCCATAAAGCGTAAACGATGAAAAAAATTAATCCTATTTCTGAATTGTCAGATCGTTTAGCCACACAGCTATAAAAAAACTTCTTCATGACAACTGCTCGAACAACCAGGCGGAACAACTTGCAGTTCTGAAGGCCTTAGAAACAATACAACATATGCATCCGACACTTAATACCACTAAAACTCTTGCTCTAAGATAGCAAAATAACTCTAGATTTATTAAAAAATATCAGAAATCATAACTACTTAATAGAAAATATCAGGAAGGTACTGAACATTTTGAAAAGCAACCAATGGACAGTAACTATCTCCTGGGTTAAAGCTCACACCAGAATACACTGAAACAAATTAGCAGACCATCTTGCCAAACAAGCTGCCAGAAGCAACGAGCAAATATCGTACGATAAGATGGAATACTGAAGACATTACGTAAAGATAGCTTGAGGAGCTGGGAAAGAGAATGGCGAGTAACACACAATGGAGCCGAAACAAAAAAGTACTTTCCAAGCATCGTAGACAGATTATCAATGAAAATCCCAATCGCATCGAATCTCACGACCAGTTAACAGGACACGGAAGAATAAGAGCCTATTTCCACAGATTCCAAATAACACCAGATGCAACTTGCCCCTGTAATGGAGGAGACCAAACTGCCGATCATATTCTACTTGAGTGCTCAAAACACGACATAGGAATTTTAAAATAGAGAGATTGTCCACCTTAGAACCCTTGTCGTTGCACTTATCTGGGGCCTTTTATAAAATATAAAACAACATAGAAGGCACAAGCACACGTTAAAAACACTGTTGTCACATTATTAAAACTTCTTCTTGGTCCCAGATGCGTCTATTACTTGAAAATGCATTTCGATGCAAGTTGCATCATCTTCAGTTCAGAATTTTGAGATACAACAGTCACAATGTCTGTATCATTGTACATCATCAGACATTGTGACTGTTGTATCTCAAAATTCTGAACTGAAGATGATGCAACTTGCATCGAAATGCATTTTCAAGTAATAGACGCATCTGGGACCAAGAAGAAGTTTTAATAATGTGAAAACAGTGTTTTTAACGTGTGCTTGTGCGTTCTATGTTGTTTTATATTTTATAAAAGGCCCCAGATAAGTGCAACGACAAGGGTTCTAAGGTGGACAATCTCTCTATTTTAAAACTATTTTAATCCTGTCTGACGATGAAATTCATTACTAACGACATAGGAAGACAAACATTATGCCGAAGCATAATCACTAGAGGAGGAGTTTGGCCACCAGATCAAAGAGACTTAATAAAAAGATTTTTAAAAGACTTCTGTAAATTTGTGAATACGATTGACTTTACGAATAATACAGTTGATTGAATCAGAACACAACCAGAGAAGAACCAAAGCACATATCTGTAAACAGTGTAAACACTTTAAACACCGATGTAAACCAGGACATGTAGTGTTACACATTGTAATGGAGCATGTTGTTAAATAAAGTTCCAGGGGGGGAAAAAAAAAAACTGCGGTGTGAGAGGAGCTTTTCTTGCTTCAAAACGGTGAAATCATATTTACAAATCAACTTGACTTTTTAATTTTTTGAAGTGAATTAAGCTAAACTGAACGTACCACTCTTTCAGGTTAATTTATTCTGTAATCTCTACTTTGCCTATTTAGTCATGAGCTGACACTGAAGCATAACTAAATTTGTTGTTGGTAAATTAAAACCTCCACCAGGAGGTGCTAAATCCTTGTGTAGTCACTAGATTTGATTAAATTTGATGGAATTTCTACCAGAACTCCCAGAAAACCTCAATATGCTAATATTAACTTTCAAGGTTAAAAATCAACAATCAATAAAAATCATGCAATCCAACATGAATTCATATAGAAGTGATTTTGTGTGGAAAGTGTGGAAAAGATAACATTTCACAAAAATTTGTTTTCTAAAGATGCTCTTTCATACAAAAATAAGAGAATTTCAGTTTCACTTTCTTTTCATTAATTCCCTGCATATTAAATTTCGAAAACGAAATTAAGAGTGAATGTTTAAAATTCATTTTAAAACTTTCTGTCTGCCTTTACTTAACACAAACTATAAATTATTTGTGTTTTAAATACTTCAAAAACATCTAATTAGATTAATTAATTTATTTTATATAAATATATTATATATTCAATATATGATGCAATTTGCATAATTATTTTAAACCAGGATTGGAATGTTTAAAACAAAACATTTAAAACAAGTGTTTAAAACAAGTGTTTAAAACATGTTTAAAACAAGTGCTTGTGTTTTTTTAAGTTTGTCTAAAACGTTTTAAACAATCTGTTTTAAACATGTTTTTTTTAGCATATGTTTAAATCATTTTTTAATTGCGTGTTATATTTAATTATGAAGACAATTTACATTTTGTCAAGTCAGTGACACCCTGTTAGTGTTGTAAACAGAAAACAAACAAAAAAACTAGGGCCAGAATACCAGAAAATCATGTGAGGTGGTGTCTTTTGTATCCTTTTCCTCCAGACTTCTCTATCCTCTGTCGCCAGCTTCCAGTTTCTGATTTTGAGTAATTGATTTGAATTTTTTCTGACTGCATCCTACCATCTATTTTGTGGTCTTCCTTTTTAAAGAAAGAATTATTAATATTAAATATTGAATGAGTTAATTTGGCAACACTGTAGTAGGATATTCCTTGTGAGTTTGATAATGTAAGGTGGCTAAGACCACGTAAAACATGGTGAAAGTCAATCATCAGTTGAGCAGTAAAGGCAGTAATTAAACAGTAGTTTGTATTATTTTTTATTAATCATGAACTATTAAATCATAAACAAATACTACTGGTACAAAATGTATTTTCAAATACTATTAAGTCTACGACTCGTAAATCTTGAACATCTTAGCACAGGGTGTCATTGGATTGACAAAATGTAAATTGTCTGCATAATTAAATTTAACACCCAATTAAAAAGTGTTATAAACATATGCTAAAAAATGTTTAAAACAAATTGTTTAAAATGTTTTAAACATTTCAACTGTATATAAATACACATATATAATAATATATATGGTTGATTTAAACAAAATGAACAATTTAAGCTTTTTTTTAAACAAACAACTTTGTTGTAAACATAAAAAACGTTAAAAAAACACGTTTAAAACAACCAACATTGTTGTTCACATATAAAACGTTTTAAACAAAAAAAAAAAAAATGTTTAAAAAAAAAAAAATTTTTTGTTCTTTTTAAAAAAAAACATGTTTTTTACCAACCCTGTTTTAAACAGAAACAATGAAACAAAATGTCCATTCCATTAAAGAACCATTAGAGCTAATGTAATCTGTGCTGCTGCTCTCTTTTGGAATTATTATATGCTGAAGATGCAAATCTAGAAGGATATTTGAAGTTTTTGTATTTTTTTTCTTTATTGTATGGCATATAAATTGAAAATTCATGGCTCAGTTAGTCGATTCATGCTAATTTAGCAACCACAATTTTGTGCATTTGTTTCGTTAATTTTTTTAAACTTTTATTTTGCAAATAAAAATTGTGTTCTAAAAAGTTTTGTATTGGTAAAACAAACAAAAAAAATCACTCTATGAATTCATCTTGAAACCCTCCACACCAAGATCTATAAAAAAAGAACAACATTCAAACATATTTCAAGTGTTACCTACCTTCTAAGGGAGAACTTTGGCTTTGTCTACTGTGCAATGCAGTCTGACTTGTCTGTGGGTACGCTACAGACTGTTTGCTCCTTGCTACTTTATAAGTATCTGAACTATCAGTATCAGTCTGTTTGAAAAGAGAATCCTGGAAGAGATGTTTCTGAAATTCATCTTGAAAGCCATAACTCATTTTAGCTAACTCAGAATTTCCAGTAGAAGGTCGTCTTCCCACACTCTGCGAGTTATCTGGAAATAGATTTTTGGGTTTTGCTTGTTGTGTTCTAACACCTGGGATTATTGCTGCTGCACTACAGTTTGTTGAAATTTTCGCAGGGATTACAGTCTTTGGAGGAGAATAATCTAAATCATGAATATCATTACTTTTTTCAACAGTACTAAGTTGCTGTAATTCTCTTAGTTCTTTCATCACTCGATCCACTTCCATTTGAACAGATTCTTCATCATCTTGAGTTGTTGAAGGTTCATCTATGTTTCTCTTGAGTTCAGTAGGTTCTGAATGAGAGTTTTTGTCATCTTTATCTTCACTAAAGATTAACTGATTTGTCTTCTGTTCACACGAAGGAGAAAGTGTACCTGGTGATGACAAAGAATCTACTTTTGGACTTTCAGAGTAGGGGGTATCCTGACCAGAAGAACTTATTCTATCATCACTTTGATGAATTTCTCTACTGCTTGCATTAGATGATAAATTTGGAAAAGTTTTGAGAGATTCATTTATTTGACTAAGAATATCTGCTGCAGCTGCCGTCTCCTCTTCTTCTTTCAGAATTCTCTCAACTTCCTTCTCAATTTGGTTTGTAACTGTAGGAAGCGTGAGAGTGGAAGCTGTTGGTGCTGTCGTAGTACTAGTAGAACTTAAAACATTTGTGCTAGTAGTTATTGTACTACTGCTGTTACCACTATTACCAGGAACTGCAGTAGTCTCTCCAACAGAACTTGTAGCAACAATGGGTACAGAAGAAACTGGGAATGTTGCAGTGCTGCCTGGCATGGAAGAAACTGGAAGCTTCTGTTCATTCTGATTTTCTGTCTTCTTTTTCCTGCGAGGCTCACTTTTAGATTGCACAGTATTTTCACTCTTTGTGCCTTGTATAACTGACGTTCTAACATTATCAGTCTTCCTAGTATCCTGAACTATTTCAATTACTTCTATCCCATCATCATTTCTCTTTGAACTTAAAGCCACAGGACTTGGTTTTGCTACACTAGCACTTTTCTCTAAACTTGTATCATGTAGTATTCGTTGCTTAAGACTCATCATTGATTTGGCAGTGGAAGTCACTGGAGTTGTAGCAACTGAAGACGTTGCAGTGTACGTTGATGGCATAGAAGGGGTAACACTTATACAGTCAGGAATGTTCATTAATGGTAACGATGGCATGGACACAGTCTTTTGTACATTCCCTAAAACAGGATTATTTTCAGAATTTCCTTTTGTTTTGCTCGGACTACCAGGAACATTACTTATTGAAGCAGATCTATTTGAACTGGCTTGCGATAAATCAAGAGTTTTTGGTGATATTTTCTGAATTTCTGGTTGGAAATGTTGAGTGTTTTTAACTGATGAATTTATAACTTTGGCAATGGTAACGTCCCCTCCAGTTTTCTTTGTGGTAGAAACTGAAGGTACCATTACCTGTTGCACACCAGGAAGTCTGTTCGAGTTTGTACTAGCAGGAGAATTTCGAACATTGCTAGAAATGTAATTAGGTGAGAGAGAAACTGGCACGTTTATGTTGGAACTAATTGTATGACTCTGAGGGTTAATGTTTTGTGATGGAGTTGAACACTTAGTTCTGATTGTAACACTGGGGGAAACACCTTGAGGTAACACAGCACTTCCATCTGGCTTGGTATTTGATTTCACTTTAGCACTACTTGGTAACTGAGAGGTAGAATTGCCAGAAACAGAATGAACAGTTGACACTGGCGTCATTGAGATGGAAACTGACAAGGGATTCTTCATTTTGATGTTGCTGTTGGAAGTAGAAGACTGAGAGATGGAAACCGCTGCAGAATTCTTCATTTTGATGTTGCTATTGGGCACAGAAGATTGAGGGTGCGCAGTGATAGGCTGTATAGAAACACTGCCTGAAATCGCTAGAGATGGACTGGAGTGCGAAGATGCTAATTTTTTTGCTGCTGCAGTCTTTTTTGGTTTTGACCTGAAAGAATATAATAATTTTATATTACAAAAAGTGTATAATAGATCAATTATAGAATGTCTGAAAGCATGTTTTTCAGGTAGGTTACTCTTATTACGAATAATGTTGAAACTTACACAGTGAAGAGAATCAATATTTCAAATTATATGAGATTGACTTAAACACACTTTATTAACTTCACTTACCGATTTATATGGTAGAACGCGTTTCACAGGCCACCGCCTGCATTTTCAACTACATGTCAACTAACTAATACGAGTATTCCCACTAATCATTCGAATTCAGAGCCCCTTTTCTTAATTAAAAAAAATTATCTTCCTTATCTATGGTATCTAAGAATGTTTGACCAGCATTCTCTTCATTATCTATCGTACAGAATTACTGCATTTGACCAACACCACCACCTAAATAAGATATAAGGCCTGTACAATGATATTCATATGGCCAAATGGTAGATTCGACTGTATGAGTTTCTGCTGTTGTGAAAAAACATGATTAACATCCATTGTTTCCCCAAATGCTAGGATACTTATGACGTGATAATAAAGTACATATTTTTTATGAATCTTAAGATTAAAAACAAAGAAAGTGGATACAAGGGATTAAACGAGCGGATTCTGGGCCTACAAAGCCTTCAGTAGTTAGCAATTGACGGCAAATATTTATTTTATGGTATTTATGGCATTGAACGCCGGTGTGTCTTGTGGTTAGCATCGCTGACTACGGATCCATCGGCCCGGGTTCGATCCCCGGTACCTCCTCGGATTTTTCTGAGGTAGGGAGATCTGGTAGGGGTGCACTCAGCCTCGTGATTCAAATTGAGGAGCTACTTCATAGAGAAGTAGCGGCTCCGGTCATGGAAACCACCATTAACGGCCGTGGGGGTCGGCATGCTGACCACATGCCCCCCAATTCTGCCATCTGCCTATAGATAGATGACACAGCGGTCGGGTGGTAGGCCTTGTCCCTTCGGGGATGTCGTGCCACGGAGTTTAGTTTAGTTATTTATGGCATTTATTGTACCAAGAAAAGGTTACAAGAGAAGTGTGATACTTGATCATTTTCCCAGGAGATATCTTATAATACAAATATATATAATTAGTAGAGGTATGTGTAGGCACAGGGAAGGGGCTGCCAACAAATGATACAAATCTCATTGCAGTTCACATTCAATAATCAAAAGAATATTAATAATCATAAAAGAATGAAAATAATGTTTCTTCTCGGTTTCAATCTTGTCATAATTACTAGTGCATATGCCATAAGATCATACAGAAAATATTTGAAAACTTATATTTTATCTTTATAGAATTATTGGTGGCGTAACTTTTCTAGTAATGTTTAGTAAAATATGTTTACTGAATTCTAATTAGCTTACAATAAAATTGGACTGCATTTGACTTCTGTTCTTTTAATTAGTTAATTAATCAATTAATTACCACACTCTGAAAACATTAACTTCCAAATATGATTGAAATATTTGAAGTCTATGGGTCAGAAACCTGTATTGTTGTGGGAGTTTACACCCCCACAGTCCTTTGTGGATCCCTTCACCTGTTTCATGAGAAAAGCTTGAAATAACTGCATTATCTCAAACTTTATGCTTCCCTATTCAACACTAAATCCAGCTACAGTGATCAACATTAAACCCACAGCATTAATTCCTCCCATAAGTACAAAAATGAAGATCATTTTCAATCCCTGCATAAAAGAACATTTTTACACATGGAAGAAATGTTAGTCACCTACAGTGTTGTAATTTCCATAATTAAAAAGTATTAATTATTTCAAGTTATTTACATAACATTTATATACGTTGGGAAAAAGGTCACACACAATATATTCATTTGTATATAATTTGTATATATATTTGTATATAATTTGTATATTTATGTATAATTTTTATACTATGGACATATTCATTACAAATTACTTTAACTGCATATTACTTATTTATTAATACATGAGACTACTAACACACAACTAATATCTCTGATTTAAAATATCTCATACAAGATCTGGTAGGTATCTGGTTTAATTTTGGAAACAGTAATCAAATAAATAAATAAATCATAAGGTTCATTTCATGCAAAAAAGGTTTAAATGGCCAGTTACGTACATTAACTGTTTGAATTAAGCTTACAAATCTCAGTTTGAACAGTTTGTTTTGTTTTTATTGTATAACATCAACATGTTCCATTACAATAGTAATATTACATGTTTTGGTGTAATCCTTATGTTGTTAATTAATAAAATATTATATTTCAATATGGCTTAGTTTCTAATTTTGTTCTACTTTATCTACAGTAATTTACAAATTTACAGATATCAGTCTCATACTTATTAGTTATGTACTACATCTACTATATCCCTATCCTAGTCCGTATATTTACTTATCTATTTATTTGAAATCCATTGATCTATTTATTTTAAGTCCATTGCTTTAATAAATGTGTTAAAGTCTTTTAGGTATTTTATGACTAAATCATTATATCTAGGTGGCCACTGTCCTCTGTTTCGAATTATGCTGGCCTTTAGTTGAGCTCGTTCTCTGTTGAACCTCGAACATTCCAGCAGAAGATGGTTAGTCGTCTCTTCTCCTTCGTTGCAGGGACAAGTGGAATCTTGCGTTATTTTAAATCTATGAAAATAGGCTTTTATTGGTCCATGTCCTGTCAGCATAGTAGTAAGCCCTACTGTAGGATAAATATTGGAGGATAGCCTTTGCACCACACTCGGAAAGTATTTCTTCGGCTCAAGGTAGAGAAACTAATGTGGATGATACAAAGATTTCAGTAGGCCTAGTATGTTTGAATCAACTCGTTCACTGAGCAATGAAGATAGTTTCGTTACAAAACTTACTAAAACCCAAAGCATAAAGCATGTACTTACATTGCATTAGCATGTGCCTGTCTGCTCTCACGGAACAATGTAGACACCTTCATCCACCCAGGAGGCCAGAGTGGTTTCACATCTGTTTCTAGAAACTTTTTCAGATATAAATCTGCAGACTCCTTACGAGGTTTCGACACTTCCAGGCACTGCAGCTTAATATGAACCACTTCACACAAGAGCAACCTAAATGGTAAATATAAAAAGTCAAAATTTTTATTTTCCATAATAATTAAATTATTACTGCTTAATTATTAGTCTTGTAATGGTTAAATTTTTCTAAATTTTTTAAACAAAAATTCTGGGATGTATATATCAGTGTAAGAAAAATATTTTCTACATCATAAAACATTCAATGAAATACTGCCTTAAATGGTTTAACCAGCACCACCTCCGTTTATCTGTCATTCTCTGTCATTTCCCAAGGGGTAGGAAAAGATGAAAATCACTGGGAGCGAGGTGCAGCCGGAAGGGTGGATGTTTTAAACACTTCCCAGCATTTCTCCTGCAAAATTTCAGCTGGGAGGTGTTTCAACATCCACCCTACATTCCTGACCTCACTCCCAGTGATTTCCATCTTTTCTTACACCTCACGAAATGTCAGAGAATCATAGAGGAGCAGATGTAGTTGTCAACACAGTGGTTCAAATCCCAGACGGCAGACTTCTAAGACACAGGTATTCAAAAGTTGGTCCAACGGTAATTTCCCATACATTAGAAGAACTTAAAGACAATATCACAAGAGAAATTAACTCTATCTCGAAAGCTGAACTTATGCGCGTAAAAGAAAATTCCCTTAAAAGGTACCAGTATTGTGTGGATGCAAGAGGAGAACATTTCCAACATCTCTTATGATGAGGTACGTGGTTATTTTCATTGTAATTTTAACTGTAAATGTGAGAACCTGAATCATTACACCGATCGCCGCTTTACTTGGGTAGATATTTCACCTGATCGCTCGGGAGTTGGAGCTGTGCCCGCTGCGACGCAGGAACCCGCATCATTGACCAACTCTTGCGTCGGACTCACTGTATGTTATGAACTAGTAGTTTTATGGCATAAGAGGTCAATCCCAATTAGTTCAGATTCCCAAGGTTCCACCGTATCAATGTAACCAATAATAACAATAATAATGACCAAAGTAACATTTGTAACCATTGTCTCTAAAGTGTAAGATCCAATATGTTTTCCTTACTGTATAGATCATTTTTAGATCATCAACATGATGCATTGATACAATACACTATTGATGACACAATAAACCAACTCTATCTAGACAGCAGAACTCCAACTAAATTATCTGAGATCATGTGGATCAGGCCCCTCTCATATAATAGAGAACTCATAATACGGTCAATTCATTACAAGTGACATTAATTGGAGCAAAGAAAATGCTAATTATTGTAAATACATGCAGTGTCTTTCTCATGTAAGTAGTCTCTAATATACAAGGGTTGATTTTTTAGTAGTGGCAACTATTTTATTTTTCCACATTTAGCATATATAGGCCTACATGGTTCTAACTTTTATAGGCCTTCGACGTAATCCTCAACATTGCGTACAACATATTCCCAGCGATGTGGACGTCTTTGGATCCCGTTGGCACTGCCTAATCTGTTGATGGTGCGAAGAGAGCGGTCGGTTGCTTGTAAAACATGATTGGGATGGTGTGATCTTAAAACATACCGTTTCTCCAAGGCAGAATGTTATTGCAGAGTACTACTGCTTGTTTTGCAAAACAATCTGTGAACAGCTCCAAAAAGAAAACGGCGACACTTCATGGATAATCCACCTATCATTCTGCATGACAATGCTAGGGCACATACAGCAGGAGTTGTATCTGAACTGTTCAATCGCTGGGGCTCTATCACCCTCCATACTCTCCAAATTTAAGTCCCTGCGACTTTGATCTAATCCTGAAGATGAAGGAGTCACTTTGCGGGATTCGCTTTCATATGGTTGAAGATGTTTTACAGGCAACTGACCATTCTCTTCGCACCAAAAACAGATTAGGCAGAGCCAATGGGATCCAAAGATTTCCGCATTGCTGGGAACATGTTGTACGCAATGGTGGTGAATACATCAAAAGCCTACAAAACTTAGAACTGTGTACGTATGCTATGTATGGAGAAATAAAACAAAACAACCCTTGTATATAAAAATAATTAAAAATGATACTCATACTCTTAACACTTCTAACCTCCCTAAAAATAAAAATACATGCTCCATAAAACATATTATACAATATTACATTAATTATTACTGTATACAGATATACCTTGTACAATATGGCCCATCAGTTAACCAAACCTTGGATAATCAAGGCTGTATTAAGTAAAAAACACAAACCTTATTTCGTCAGACCATAGGAACCTTCTCCTCGGGACTTTAGATTTTTGGATCAAGGATTTCTCATTTCCTGCAGTCTCATCTTCACTTCCAGGTGATGGTAATTCCTCAACACTCCTAGACAAACAATACACAAATAATGACATAACACAATAACAAAAAACTATACTATGTTTGATAATAATTTGTGCATTAAAAAATGTTCAAACGTGAAACAGTTTTAACTGAATGGATACCAAAACAGTGATGTGCACTCAAAAGCTAATTTAAATAGTTAAACACCATGCCATCTCTTGCCACAGTACCACTTCCAAAGCTGACATAAAGCCCACAACCAAATAAATCCCTATACCAAAGATTAATAGAACACAAGTACCATACAATATAAACAAAAGATAACAGTACAGAGTATCCGTGACAAATACTACCAATTAGAAATATTATTTATTTCATATTCGTAGAAGGTTGTGTTATCATTTACAGTATTGATCTTGCCTAATACCCTCAAACTTATAATTCATAAGGTACCCTTACACAGTAGGTCTGTGTCTATTTCTTATACATTCATAAACATGTAATTAATATAACATAAACATGTACTAATCTACAATAAATAGACATAGGCCAAATATTTAAGGGTAACTTATGAAATATATGTTTGAGGATATAAGGCAGAGATCAATACTGTAAAAGATACCAATCAGAGTAAATACAAAACAACTCTGATCATGAGGCAGAGCAGTCAGTCACATGATAAGTGACAAACAAATGAGGTTGTTGCGGTGTTGCACAGTTAATAGACGTACGTAGTTAATAATAGAGATGTACGTCATTTATTTTGTTGTGTGCTCAAAATATATTAATGCAGCTCTTTCCTGATATGACTGTTTAGAAAGCTGTACTTATTTGGAAGCTGACTGCCCAATCCACATATCTGTATGACACTCCGTTGGAAACACAACTGGTTATTTAAAAAAATAAAAATTAAAATTAAAACATTAAAACAGTGAACCTTTGTTCTGTGCTGTGTATGCGCAGGAATCTCCCCACTCTGTCTGTTAAGACAGAGACAGTTGCACACTGCCGACTCATCAATGTCACACACTGTGTAACATTCTATTGGCTTATTGTACATTCAGAGTTGATTTGTGTTTGGTATTGAAGATTTCATTTAATTGCAAATGAAAAGAACCTCCAAATTTATAGTACTGGCTGTGCTGGCATACGACATTTTATGACAATGGTGTTTACTTTAAATATAGCCCTTACATGCAAGAAAGTATTATACAGTAAAAGTCCATTCAAGTTAAGGTGAGTTTTAGCACAGCTGGGGTAATGCTCACGACGTGGCGCATAGCCTTCATCTGATAGCTTACAAGTACACTTGGTGTAAAAGTTGAAACGAAATGAAAAACCCAAAGATACGGATTCAATATCGCCATGATGTCAAAGATCAATAACGATAATGGATTTCTACATAAGGTGGTTTTCTGCAATGAGTAAGCTTTTCATGACTCTGGACTATCAACAGACATAATGCCTCATATAGGGGTCAGAAAATCCAAAAATAGTAAATCAGTTGGAAAGAGAGAACTTTAAGGTCAATGTAAGGTGTTGCTTCACACAGCTGATGTTTGCATTTTGTGTGTGTGTGTGTGTAAATATGAATACGGAAATGCTGCAGTTTTATGCGCTACCTCAGATGGTTTCATTACACCCAGTCATTAAATGAGTTTAAACATTTCCAGAATCTTCAGAATGAGAAAAAAATAATAATCGAGGATCAGCTAGAAAACACAGCCTGGCATCTTATACCAAATATTACATCTAGTTACTCCAGTGATTTGAATAATACTGTGCTATGTGCTAACAAAAGTAACTCCAAAACTTTCATGGCCAAACCTGCCTAGAAATATAGGTACTAGAAACAATGTGCTATTAACAAAGTCATTTGCTTAAAGATTACATAATGACCTATCATCGATAAGGCAGAAAAAAAATCAGATTCCTGAATTAGGCATACTGATATGAACTACAGAAGAGAAATGTCACAAGTAATTACTTTACTGGTCAGATGGACAGCCCTTGCTGTATGCCAAAGCATAATCTATACCAGTACACACTTCATTTCACTCAATAACAAAGAACATTAGTCCAGCTGCATGCCAATATTGTATTTAAACAGGTTTGAACATGAAATGCTTTGAAAATTCTCTTGCAAGAAAGGAAGACAGAAAATGTAGAATTGTATTATCTTCAATCTATGGCTAATGTTATTTTTATATTAAATATTTAGACTTTGCCTATTCTTGAAGTGCTTACTGTTACAAATTTACGACATCGTTCATTGGCAAGAGCAGACATGATTCTTAAAAGTGAATGCATTTTGTATTACGTCAGCACATCTACATCCTCTAAAAAATGAACAAAAGTTCACCATCGCAAATTTATCATAAATTGGAAAATATCAGATTACTACCAGTGATTGTCATGAAATTGTTCTTTGGCGGCTATAGGATGAGCATCTCGTACAGGTAGTCACTCAATAGGACTTCCGAAACTAGTTGATTTGTCCAGGTTCTGAATAAATTCTGATGGATGCGAACAGAGCCACATGCTAAGGCAGTGTTGTATCTTACTGCTAGTGGCTTCCACGACCATCATATCCTCATCCAAAACATAATCACAAGCATCTACCATACAATCCCCACCTCCCCAAAGGCATGTCTTTGCTATCTCCACAGTGGCACATCACAAAATTGTAACCCCCCCCCCCCAAGGTGGAATTAATTTGGGTCCTAAAACTATTAATAAATAGGGGCCGTATTTTTTGGTAACAACGATAAGCGCAAAATTTTATGAAAGAACCTCCCTTAGCTATACTTAGCTTTTGTATGCTTAAAATACCAATATGAACCAAATTGAATCCAAGAAAAATTTGCAAAATTTACTCGATTCCGCGAAATGTGTCTATAAGCACGCAATATGCCCCTTCCGTCCGTAAAGTGAGAAATGAGCACAAAAATGTGTCTTAAAATCACAACATTGTGTTTTGGTGTACTGTATTTTTAATTTCTTAGCAGCATGCTTTTTTTCTGCGGTTTCTGTGCCTGTCGAAGATTTACCGATACATTGATATTTGTGATAGATTACAAGGATTGCAGAATTTACGCCAAGATTGTCTGTGACTTGGTTTGTACTGTTGAGTACTCTCCTTTCCTGCTATCTTTGCCAAGTTAGCGATGCCTATGATCGATTACAGCAGAAGAGTGTAGAATGTTTGTTACTTGTATTCAACAGATTTCGTCTTTTATCCAGTGGTATGGTTGGCGCTCCTGTTTGCAAATGGCTAATTGATGGTGTTTAGTAGAAATTACGATAATATTTCTCGTAATTATATTTGAACATTAACTCTAATCATGTCTAAATCGAAAGTTACTTCACTTCATACAAGGGCAGAAGAATATAGAAATGAGGGGGGGGGGGGTGTTAGTTCATGTAAATAAAGAAGCAAATTTATCATTGCGCAGTATTCCCAATGTAGTATAAAGTAATTTATTTCACGAAATACCCACCGAAATAGAAGGAAGTTAACACCGAAATCAGCCATTTTATTTCACCAATAAATCAGGGCCCTATTAATAAATAATGGTTTATTGGAGACTCCCAATAATGAAATCTACTGGGTAAAATTAACACACCAGTTGAAAACACAAGAAACTTAAATGAAGTGATGAATGTTCCTTGGAAGTTCATCTAAAACAGTGATTTCTATTTATGTTATTTCACAGATAGTGACTGATCTTACCCTTTCACATTCACTTCTCTAGAAAAGTGTTTTGCAAACTGTGTTCCATGAGGCATGTGTAAGTGTTCCACAATGGTCTCAGTGGTCTTGGGTGGCATTACGAATTAAACTCTTTTAGAATCTGATGTCTAATTTTTATAGGGAACCAACCATTTTGTTCTGGCAGACGTGACATGTAAGAGCTACATTGTCATCCCTGTTGACATAAATCTGTGTTCACTGTTGCTACAGCTAGCGTCGACAGCTTGCTGTTCTTTTAATACTCTCAACAGTGATAAAAATAATGTTGTGCTTCTTCCTTTTGTGGCAACATGTCTGTGTAAAACAGATTTTTGAATGATGCTTCAATGAAAACAAAGGACAGAAATAGACTTAATGCAGCACTTGACATGAGCATCCATTATATTCGATTTCAAGTAAATTCAATTCAACTCAATTCAATTCTTTATTCATCCTCTGGATCATATTACAATGATATGGAAATCGTCAATTTCTTAAACTGCTAACTAAATCTAATTCTGTGATTCTAATACTAAATCTGTGATAGACAACAGCAAAAATATCAATCAAATTGAATTTCCCGATTTTAATTTTGTTTTATCATCAACAAGACTTTGAAATTTGTTTGGTAATTGTTTTGTTTTTAATTAAATTTAATCACTTATGATAAAACAGAACTCTAGGCTTACAAGGTAGAAGGTTGTACAGTAAAACAATTTTCGTTAAGTAAACAATTTGAATGTGTTTTTTAAAATGGTAACATATATTTTAAGTTATCGCAAAGAAAGCTACGAATTTTTTACTGTAAGTATTAGTGTTCCACATTCCCTTAAACAAAAAGTGTTCAATGCGCAAAAAAAGTTTGTGAAACAGTGCTCAAGAGCTTATAAAATGTACAAAATGCCAACATAATTATGCAGTCCTCTTATTCATGCATTATATAGATATGAATCATTTCCCTGCAGTTTTAGTCTCTTATTTCCTACGTAATAAAGTTTGCTCTATGTTTGTTTTAACTTTTTTCTTAGTCTATTTTTTAAACCTATGTTTAACCTCCCCAGTGAAAGAGCCTACACACCAATACCCGTAGTAGAAAGACTCCAAGTCAACACTAGAACATGAAGGGACTACCTGGTGAGGGACCAACTTGACTGACAGCCCTCCTACGACATTACAACACACAGGGAAGGATACAACACACAACATCTAGTCCTGTATCCAGGAAGGGGATTTCTCACTACTGAAAAATCACAACCGGCCCAGGAATTGAACCCAGGCAGCTAGAATAGTAAGCAGGCACAAAACTGACTCACCTACACAAGCAGATGTTTTAACATGGTCATTTATAAAAAGTTGCATTATTTTTCTTGTAATTAACTTATGAGCAAAATACTGTTAAATCAGCTGGATTGTGCAAAATGTACATAAGCATGAGCCAAATTCTGAAATATGTATGAAAGTATGATTTTTAAAAACTTTATTGAAAGATTGTGTTGTTGATTCCCCCCCCCCCCCCCCCCCACTTACTCATTAGTGCTCCGTATTCCTCACTATTGTGTTAACTTTTTTTCTACTATCTATGTGGCTATTGAAAACTAAAAGTAAACGAAATTTGTGGCATATCACGGACTTGGCAATATATGCTATTCAATAGATTTCAAATTTGACACACACTTTAGTATTTTGGGGACATATATAACTTTTAAAGGTGAATATAGAAACAAAACTACTTAACCAGTGTAGTAAAAATAACAGAACACCTCGATAATACACAAGCCAGTGAACAGTGAAGTTTGCTCCATGACTACTGCCCACGCCATCCCCAAGCCATGGAAACGGAAAGAGGAATGATTATCGCAGTAATGAAATTTTCCTATGCAGGAACAGATTCAATATGGCACATAACAAAAGGTGCGCTATTCAGTATGCTACTGCTAAACTAATATCTAACTAACCTAACTCAACCCAATCTAATCTAAAAGTTCAGTCTGCACACAGTCATGTTTGTGATATTAGCGGCATTATACACTTGGTAGAAATCGGTGCAGCCAGGCGGGCACGGTAGTCAAGGAATTCCCGAGTTAGCAAAAATAAGTTTTTCAAAAAATACCTACAGACATAGAATATAATTTAACACCAAAATCAGACATTTTATTTCATTAAAAATAAAGCTCCAATGCATACAGCATTATCCAGTTTAATTTTCTACCATGAATTTTTTCGAAAATACTACACTACATTAACAGTATGAACAGGTTCTTTTCAACAAAATTCAACCAGTGAATAATATGAAAATCATTTACAGCAGTAAGATTCTTAGCTGCAAATCCTAAAAATTGGATTCAACTATGCCAAGTAAGTTCATCAATGCATTATTCAAAAAATGTTTTTTCAATGCCAAGTAATTTACTCAATTAAATATGCAAATTGAATCCCATTTAAAGCGCTTTTTGCAAAATGTCATGGCTTACATACAACTTAGCAAAAATAGATGTGAAGATATATACATTCTTATGGGAAGAGTTTTTCTATAAAGAATGTGGAAATAGAAATCACTCAACATTAAATCAAATACACCATTATCAACAAGAGAACAATAAGCTAATTCAAAACACCATACAGCTTTATAAAGGTCAGTTCATAATAATGCAAATATATATATACAGAGTACAGTACATTCTACACAATAGATGCCAATTGTCTGAAATGAATATTTTTATACACAGTTGCACCATTCTAACCTCCTCAATTACTAAACGACAGTTCAATTCAGTTTTATTTGGACATACTTGTAAAACTAAGGATGCTTCTTCATAAAATTGTCAACTACTCTGAAAAAACAATAACTAATTCCTCACCTAAAGAAGCTGCTTAAAGGAAGCCTATTTTCAACTAATTTATAAAGTAAGTTCAGCTAAGGAGAAAAACATCTAGGTAAAGTGTAACAAAGAAAATGGCATAACACAAATAGTATAGATTTTAGCATAAATTAATTTTTTAAGTGATACATAGTAACGTAGGATCATGAAGAAGCATCAATAAAAATGCATGTTTATAAACTATATTGTCGTTCAATACCATATTCAATAGGATTCAATTTAGTAAATGAGAAGGCCAAAAGGATACACAATATTTCAACATGATTAGCTTGTAATACCTGTAGTCAGTTACCAACACAGATGAAAATTTGATTAGTCCATAATAATTTAGTCAAATTAAACAAAAATTTAGAGGTGGAGGGTTCTTCTGAACTTTGGTGCATGAAATATGTTTGGATACTACATTTTGTAGGGTCATACAGCATTTTAGAATATCCATATTTACTCATATAGTACCCTCCTTTTCGATTCTAACCCAAAGATGGGAGAGGGAGGGAAAGAGATTCGGTTTTCTCCTTTAACAGTTACTTCCTTTGTTTCGACCTGACAGCTTGTGTTAACAAGTTAAATAAGACTACCAATTTTATTGCACAAAATTACCTGTATTAGTTAGTGCTGTAATGAGAAGTGATCCTAGTTTTAAATCAACTGTGTGAATGATAAATGTTCAATATACTGACAGAAGAGTTTACACAAACGTAAAAACAAATAGAAAAAATAACACATTGACTCCTATGTTTAAAAAACAAATTTAAACACCAAAGAAATATGTCATGTTTCAGTTCCTTTAGAATCACAAGCTTATAGAAGTTAATTTTCTAAACAAAAATATTAATGTATTTTGTTTGAAATAGTATGAAGTTACATTTCCCACAGTTCATAACTCATAACGCCACAATAGATAAACAACACAGTGAAAGCTTTAAATTAATTTAATACAAGAAATAAATCTTAAGCACCTAACATTCTGGAACAGAATGAATGGCTTTCCTTGTCTTATTCAGATGATGTAAAAAGCAATGCTTATAAATAGGGACCGGATTTTTAGGTTTTTAAAAACACTGTTTCAGGTTTCCCATAAGGTGAAATAGTTATTTTTAGGTTTTTTTGTTCAAAATATAGTTTTCGGGTAGAATAATTGGTTTAATGAATTTGAATGTGCTACATAGGATTCAATACATAATACTTGTAAAGTTTTACTTTAAAAAAATTGACTTAAATTTGTGTCAACTTGCTTTAGGACAATATTACGCACTTGAAGAAAGAAGCGTAAACAATCAAAAGAAGCAGTGAAAATAAGATTGCCTCACATTTCCTGGTTACAGTATATCACAGTGTATCTTTCAAGATTCTCAACTGTGAGTTGTATTGAATGACAACGTCTGTCATATACAGCAGGAACAACTTTGAAAACGACAGAACAGACGTAGAAACCCGCGGGGTGCAACGTCATAAAATAACCTCAGAAGAAGAAGAAGAAGAAGAAGAAGAAATTCATGTCGTCGCCAATCCACTGCCGTAATAAACTCTATTTCATTTGTTTCGGCATAATTAACACATCTTCTTAAAACTCACAGTGTAACCACTCAATATGAATAACAGGGCAGTACTAAAGACAAACAACCGCTTTAAAACAGAAATCTATATCCTTGTTCACACACGGTAACAATGGTTGTTCGTACGAATATTTTAAAAGGAATATGCCGGTATACTCTTAAACTTCGTCTCTTGTTACTGTCCATGCTAGACGAGAATGGGTTGAACGAAACGCTGGTGGTAATAATTTCAACCTGACAAATTTTTGTCTCTCCGCAAAATATAGATTTCTCAACTGACAAAGAAAAAATACAAAAAAGTAGCCTAAATTAGATATTTTAGGTTTTATATCCCGTTTAGGTATATTTAGGTTTTTATACCCCATTTAGGTAATTTTAGGTACCACAGAATTAATGTGGGTGAATCCTATGGATATGAATCGAAAAAGTGTATGAGCGCTTTTTGTTTTGGAAGTAAGGAAAAAAATAGGTAAAAACCTAAGAATCCGGTCCCTACTTATAAAATACGTGCCTAGTCAATTAAAGTTCAGACTACAATTGATAATTTGTTTCCTAACGATATCCAAACAAATTTCATGTAATCATTGTGAACTGGCCCTTCATTAGCCTCTTAACAAAAATATTATACAATAATGTCCCATTCCTCATGCTTAAAATAAATAAGCACTGTGAACCAAGCAAATGGAAAAAGGCAAAGCACCACTGGTGTAAAAGCCCCGAGTTTAATTATTATCCCATGATGGAGTAAACAAATGGGGTCTCTTACCAGTAGTACCTATATAACTCCCAGTATATTTGTGGGCTGTTTGAAAAAAACAAAAGACATCAGTTGACATCAGTCAAACCTAAATGTTATAACAAGTAAAATAATATATATTTCAACAAAGTATACATAAAAACAAAAATAAAATTAATTTTAAGATTGTAGAAGGTTAAAAGATCACAATAACTTATTCTATTAAATGTGAAATTGTACCCTAAGCGAAGTTTTTTAAACATCAACAGTAGACAATGTTTAACTAAACTGTTAAGAGTAATACACCGTGAGTCAAAAAGGACTTTACAACTTTGAAATCTTATAGAAATTTATTGATTAGACTTACAGAATCAGTAACGGTGTCATTTTGTAGCAAAACACTTCAAGTTTGATTCACGTAGTCTTGCAGTACCAAACTGCGCCACTGCTAGCGCCAGCAGCATTGTTGTTAAAATGGCTACTTTCACTGGTGCGGAACGTGCTCGCTGTGTGTTATTGTTTCATGAAACAAACTCTGCAACTAGTGTGCAGCGTAGATTTCGCAACGAATTCGGAAAAGACCCTCCAAGCAGGCCTACTATTTACAGTTGGTACAATAATTTTGTTGAGACTGGTTTTGTTCTGTTCGTCATGCCAAATCACCAGGTCGCCCGAGCGTGTGTGATGCTGTTGTCGAACAGGTTAGGGAAAGCTTTGCCCGTAGCCCGAAAAAATCTACGCGGCGTGCTTCTCGAGAGATTGGAATTCCACAAAAGACTGTTTGGCAAGTGCTACGAAAACGCTTACACTTAAAACCATACAGATTTACAATGGTACAACACATTACTGACCAAGATAAAGTTGCTCGTTTAGAGTTCTGTGCTGAAATGCTGAATAGGATAGATGAAGATGAAACATTCTTAAACTCAATAATTTTCAGCGATGAGTCGACATTTCACATTAGTGGCAAGGTAAACACCCATAATTGCAGAATCTGGGGGTCTGAAAACCCAAGAGAAACCCTTGAACACGTTCGTGATAGTCCGAAAGTGAATGTGTTTTGTGCAATTAGTAAATTTAAAGTTTACGGGCCATTTTTCTTCATGGAGAGAAATGTTAATGGTGTTATTTATCTTGATATGTTGGAGAACTTTTTGATTCCTCAATTAGATGAAGATGAACAACAAGCTGTGCCTTTCCAAGGCTTGTAAACTACAGAGGTAGAGTATTCCGGCGAGTTTATAGGACAGGGGGTTGCGGCGAGCAGGCGAGTGTGTGACGTCACAAGATTCCAGATCTCGCAATTTTCAGTTTTTACTCAGTCTAGAAAATCTTACACCGCGTGATTAAACTCGTAACCTTTAATTAACCCGTGGTCGGATTCCTGTGAAATTTATACAGAAATAATCTACACACATCAGCCCTACTGATGGTTAAAACAGAGCCTTAAAAAAGCGAACACAAATGTTTTTATTTCATTTTATAAACATCACCCGTTACACAAAATTCATGGAGGGAGATGCAATTTTCACTATGCGACAATTTTTTGTATTTTTGTGTCCCGAAAAAACTTCAAGCGAGAAAGTTTTAGTGAAATAATTGAATTTTAATACAAATGAAGTTCCCGCCCCATATCTCGAATGGTTTACGAGTAATTGAGTGGTAATTATTCTGGGCGCTTCAAGGTGTCAGAATGATTTGGCGCTGACAAAGCTTCTACCTACTGATCTCGGCCGCTTGACCGCAGTATTTTACGATAGATATTACCAGTACATACTGTTTTTAATAATACAAATGGAATGTGCTTTAGAAAGTGCAATTAACTGAACCATTATGCCGGGCCAGATATGTGCTGTGGCAGTGTGTAACAGTAATTTTGTAGATTGTAGAAAACAGCTAAGATGTGAACTGTTCTGTTATTCAAGTTACTTAAAATGTTCTTCTGATTCTACAGCATTTGTCTTTAAAATCTTGTAAAAATCTCCCAAAGGATCTAGATTTGAATAGAAATTATATAATACAGGTAGGCCTATATAACAGCTAAAGGGTGATTTGTTCTAATATTTTGTTGCCTAGAAAATATTCCTCATTCTAGAGGTTATGTTAGTATAATTTGATGAAAATTTGTTAAAGAATGTATCCTATATTTGTATAGAAATTGTACCTTATAATAAGGGTAGAAAACAACTACGGGAATTTTTATGTATCAATATTAACATGTACAGTACTAATGTTATTATTACATTGCGTAGACTATTGTAGAGTATTAATTTGTGTTAATATTGTAATCAAAGCAATACATTTATATTAATAATAATTTTCTCCGGGTTATATGGGGTAAGTTATGTAGGTAATGATTGGTGAAACACGGCCAAAAGTGTACATCTGTATACAAATTATGTGACGACAGAGATAATATAGACCTAATAAACTAAGGGATGGTTTGTGAATTGCAGGGCAGGGAAACTTTCATGAGCAGCACAACGAAAAGAGGCGCAGGATCTTTAAAATCGACGTCTCAACATAACAAAAAGGACACAAATTGCTTCGCAATGCATTCTACTCGTACATAAATCACACAATATTTCAAAGGATTTTTCCATGAATTTTTCATTAAAAATTATCATCGTCTTGCCCTAACTATAACCCGATAGCATGCTCTTAAAGCCTCGGCAATTCAATTTTAACTGTAATACGTTTTCATGTTGATAAATTATATTAAAATATGAAAAGGGCGTAACAAGGTATTAAACTAATAAGGCATTTGATAAGGTAATTAGAAATAAAAGTTACTTGCACAAATGATCAAAAAATAAAATAAATAATTCAACAAATATCTAAATAACAGTAGTGCAGATTTACAAGATTAGGAAAAAGTTTAATTCATTCTTTTTCCCCAGCGGGTCAATCTTTCAGTATGGGTACAAGTAGCCAGTTAATATCCTTTATTATTGAGTCCACGATTAAAATATTTAAGGATTTTTACGTAATTGCTAGTAGGCCTATTTTATAGAATAAAAAAGACCTCTGTACCGTTCCGATAGCCTTATCGCCTTGAGTAATTACCACTCTATTACTCGTAAACCATTCAAAATATAATCGTGGTACTTGATGTATAATAAAATTCAAATATTTCCCTAAAGCTCACATGTTTGAATCATTTTCTGGTCACAGAAATAAAAAAATTGTCGCATAGTCAAATATGGTTCTTCCTGAACATTTCACGCTCGTCACAAATCACTCCGACACTGAAGCGCATGGAATAATTACCACTTAATTACTCGTAAACCATTCGAGATATGGGGCTGGAACTTCATTTGTATTAAAATTCAATTATTTCACTAAAACTTTCTCGCTTGAAGTTTTTTCGGGACACAAAAATACAAAAAATTGTCGCATAGTGAAATTTGCTTCTCCCTCCATGAATTTTGTGTAACGGGTGATGTTTATAAAATGAAATAAAAACATTTGTATCCGCTTTTTTAAGGCTCTGTTTTAACCATCAGTAGGGCTGATGTGTGTAGATTATTTCTGTATAAATTTCACAGGAATCCGACCACGGGTTAATTAAAGGTTACGAGTTTAATCACGCGGTGTAAGATTTTCTAGACTGAGTAAAATCTGAAAATTGCGAGATCTGGAATCTTGTGACGTCACACACTCAAGTGCTGCGATTGGTCTATCCCGGAATACGCAACCTGTATAGTTTACTGATCTTGGTGCCTTTCTACTACCAACAAGACAGGGCACCACCTCACTTCCTCACAGAAGTTCGGGATTTCCTAGATGGTCGCTTCCCTGGTCGGTGGATTGGACGTGCAGGGCCAATTGCATGGCCACCTCGCTCCCCCGACTTGACGCCTATGGACTTTTTCCTCTGGGGTTTCATTAAAGATAAAGTGTACATTCCACCCCTACCACAGTGTCTTCACGATCTTAGAAACAGAATCTCTGCTGCAGTTCATGAAGTTACGCCCGATTTGTTAGAACGAGTGTGGCAAGAAATTGATTTTCGGTGGGATGTTTGCCGAATCACAAATGGCAGTCACATCGAACGAAAATGAGAACTTTACAATAAACGTGAATCAAACTTGAAGTGTTTTGCTACAAAATGACACCGTTACTGATTCTGTAAGTCTAATCAATAAATTTCTATAAGATTTCAAAGTTGTAAAGTCCTTTTTGACTCACCCTGTGTAGCAATACATATAAAATAAAAAGATGTGTTTAAAAATATTACAAGTCAGTGGATAAAAGTTAAAATTACCACACCACGTTTCAACTCTCCCCTGGAGTCTTCCTCAGGTGACTTCTCACACAGTACAGAGTTGTGTGGTAATTTTAACTTTTATCCACTGTAATATTTTTAAACACATCTTTTTATTGGATTTGACTCAGTGGAAATTTGGGACCGATATGGATGTTTAATACATATAAAGTTAATTAATTCTATGCAAAACATTAAAACTCTCATTACGTCATCTATCAATATATTTTTAGCATCAAAGCTCTCTTTAGGGAACCAATATATTTTTCATACTACTTTCTGAACATGATTTTATTATATTAATCACGAAAACATTGTGAAGTCTCAATATTATATATTAAACTTTCAAACATATTTCACATAATTGTTTTAAGTAAAAACTTACCAAAATAGAATGTCTATTTCAATGGGTTCCCCATCATCATCAGCTACCTCTACTGATAATATTAAATAACAATATCAACCTAAGAAGGGCAAACGGATAACTACCTGACATTCCTAGACATCAAAATAATATAACATGGATATAATTAGGATTCGGAATTTACATGAAAGCCCACTCACACTGATTCCTACATCAAAGCTAATAGTTAAAATCCAACATCACATAAACAAGCCGTACTAAATTTTCTCATGTACAAATTGGTAAACATCTCACTCAGCAAAACGGAATATGACCTGGAACATAACATAATAATCTCCACTGCAGAACACAATGGGTTCAGCGAATTGACAAACAAATCAAGGAATGCAAAAAACCAGAAATTACTCAGCGACATAACCACCTTCGAACCAATAGAAAAAAAACTTGAGATACCAAAACATCACACTCCACCCTTGGACTGACAAAAATTTTTTAAAAAATGTTAAGGAATTATGGAATAGTTACAGCACCCAGAGATGCCAACCTTGAAAGGTGGTTATCAGTAGTGAGAGTCCTCCATGTTTAACAGAAAAATCACAATTACCGGTTTCACAAAAGACGTGATTTGGTGAAATTTTTGAAGGTCCGAGGCAAGGAAACACTTCCGTATACTGCTTTTGATACTGCTGATTTGCCGCAGTTCGTTTTTGTCCATCAGACTCGTCACTGATTTTACGTTTACACGACATATTTCCTCAATATTCTGCTTGCACTGCAACACTCAATAAAACTTCTATCAAGCAACGGCGTCGGCAGTCGTCAGCGGCATTATAGTGATAATAAAAAAGAGGAAATATGTTTCCCCCAAAGATGTTATAACTACAATTATGTTATAACTGTAAGATATAACATCTCTGGTTAATACACACTCACGTCCAATTTTGCCAACACAACGGATTTTCTTTTACAAACTATTTACAGTATCATGATAACAGTAGGCATCTCTGCTGACACAATAACTTTTTTTATGTTCGCGGGAGAAACAAAACATTTTAAAAATAAATATTGGGTTTCGTAAAATCCGTAATATGTAGTACAATTTCCGTAATGCCGTAGCAAATTCAAGAAAATCGTAAAAACTACGGAAATTCCGTAGCAGTTGGCATCTCTGCAGCACCTGTAAATAAATATTCTGAAAAACTTATTGGCATCTACAAATTTGGAGAATCCTCACCACAGCAAGAAATCTGGCATCTACCAATTTAAATGTAATGACTGTGAAAAGTTAAGTATGAAAAACCAAGAGAACATTGGATGGAAGTTAGAAGTAAGGACACTTAAGACACATCTACCACAATGCGGACAAATCAGTGGTAGCAGCCTATTTCTGGGATGCAGGGCATGAAGTCCATAGGGATCCAGAACTATTAAAATGTGTCCATGGCCACAAGGAGCTTCCTGTCTGAGAGAGATTTTTATTCAGAAGAATAGGAACCATCTCATGAACTTTGATATCCCGACCGATGATGACCTCATCTCTAAATTTATCCAATGTCCACAGGAGGGTGCCATGGCAGTGTGAGTATATAGCTCTTGAAAATGGTAGTGATGGCACCGAAACTAGTTCAGGTAAAATATACCAAAAGTGGAGTTTAGTGTTAATTTCAATGTATGAAGCTATAACTCCTTATATAATTATTACTCTACTGATAAGTTTGCTTTCTGTCCACCAGACGTCCTCCAGGTTGTATGAATTTGAAAATGTTGATATCCCTAAGGACAATTACCTAATTTTCAAGTTAATGCAACCTGGAGTACATCTGTCGACAGAGAAGCAAACTTGTCTGTAGAGATCAGCTGATGATGATGGCAAAACTCATCAAAACAATGTTCTAATTTGGGAAGTTTTTACTTACAACAATTATGTGAAGTAGAATGTTTTAAAGTTTAATATATAATGATTTCATTATCTGTTACATTATTACTGCACACTATAAAGATCCATATTCTTTATGGTTCTTTCTTTCTCCCCAACAAAAAAAAATTGAATTATTTTATGACGTATGAAATATACAAATGACAAATGGTGAAATGTTTCGGTGCTAATGACAATACATTCAACCACTTAAACATGAGTGTCTTAAATTCTTAAACAGCTTTCACCAATGTTCTAAATTATTCAATATTCATCTAATTTTCAAAACACAAGAACTCAAATTTCAAAATGAAATCAGAGAGGAAAGGTTAAGTTACAAAAATAGTTGAATATGCATCTGATGGCCTGATTATTACGAACTTGGGGTTTCATGTTTCCAATAAAAGTTATTTTTGTATGTCAAAATGTTTGGGAAATTTTTTTTTATGCATGTATGTTACTAAACGAAAATTTAATAGTATATTTTTATCACATTACACAAAAATATACTGTCACAAAATATGTATTTTTAAAAGAAATTGCATGGAATATAAGAATTTCAATTTATCAGGTCATTTAATAATGACCCAAGCAAGAAGCAAGATGATTGAGAAGTTCGAACTCAATTAGGTTTAGATTATGTCTTCATGAAAATATCGAATATTGTTTCTGTTGAACATTATATTACTAAAATATCATGCTCTAAGGAAAAAATGGATGTCCTTAATTATGAGCAATATTGCTTTTAACACATTTCTTCCAAAACCTTTTATCTTTCATGAGAGTTGAATCTATTATATTCCATGGTTTAATCTGTAATGATTGTACAAGTATCTGAGTAGGTGCAACTAAAGAGGGTAGATATTTGTTTTAAAACACATTAACCTTCCACTGATTCTGAGTAATGAACAATATTTAATAAGAGTGCAATAAAAAACAATTTAGAAGTATCAGACTAAACAAGTCATAAAAGAAACTGTTGTTTTACATTTTCTTCAGAATATAATTATAGCAATGAAAGAAAATTATGTTTAGTCCCCTGTCAAAATGTAAAATAAAACAAAAGAAATGCAATACAAGAAATACATACTTATCTTCTGCAGCCTTCTGGCATTCTTTGGCGTAACTCTCTAGAACAGCTGGCATCACTCTGTCTACAGCATTTTTCAATCTAAAACAAAAGAATAAAACATATGCTCAATGCAACTAGAGTAACAATGATTACATCTTCAGCAACAGAGATCATATCGTCGTTTTGGCAGAAGTCACTAACTCCAAAAATTACCATTTTGAGTTATATATGTTACTACATTGATGAAAGGATGCTTTACAGGCAGGTTGAACTCACTGATATCCAGACCCGTTTCCATGTAACTAATACCTCTATTTTCACTACGTCCATATAATACAATGATTTGTTCAAACTTTAAAAAAGCTGAATCTCAAAACTAAGATTCTGGATTTCTGCCAGAATGACGACGATATAAACTGATGCTTAATATATGTTCGAGCCACTCCCATGGCTGAGTGGTTAAACCGCTCGCCTTCCACCGCTGGGACCCAGGATTGAATCTCGGTGGATCCATGTGGAATTTGTGGTGGACAAAATGGGGTTGGGGCAGGTTTTCTCGAGGTGCTCCTGTTTCCCTTGCCATGTATCATTCGACCGTTTCTCCATTCATCATAGTATGACCATTTGGTTGCAATAAAGTCATTATTAATATATGTTCAAGGGAGATTTCAAGATTTAAAAATCCTCTAGACCAAATAAATTGTCTTATTGTGCTATTTACACAATTTAAAGGGCCTTTTACTTACACACACATTTTCACTGCATGTTTGCAATGACTGATCCGGTTATTTTTCCGTTATGATGGTATTGAGTTGAATACGCTGCCCCACATATCATACTTCTAAGTAGTATATATTTTGACTAATTTCTGAAACCTACCTTTTCATGGGCTCCAATAGTTTGTCTTCTTCATTTTTAATTAGAAGTTTCTTAGCCCTCTTCATTAGTGTGTCCTTAGTACAAGGAAGGTAGGATGCCAAATGTCCATACACGGCTTGCCTGTTACTGCATGTTAGAGTGCGACACTTGAATTCCACCCTGGTGAACAAGAAATAAACTGTTATTATGTTCATAAAAATTAGAATTAATACAAGCCAAGAAATAAGAAAACATCAATGAAAAATGTTTAACATGAAGGATTTAAATAAAAAATTGACAAATAGATATCTTCCCCCTATTTATTGAGAGAGGGAAGGATGAGGACAGATTTGACTTGGTAGTTTAGATGTTTATCTGGACCTTTCCACAGCACTGAAACACAGATGGAGCCATGTACTGCATATGGCATTCCCTGTCATTACAGTTTGCAATAAAATAAAATGTGAGGCTTCAATACCTGTCGACATCAGGGTCATTTTGGCCTTGTAAAAAATGTTCTAAAGTAAGAAGTCATTAAAATACCTGTAAACCAGGCACAAAAGCAAGACATGGGAGGCTTTCAGCAGACACTAACACACACAACAAATTGTGTACGTTAAAAACCTAAAATTATCAGGTCACTGCAGTCATCAATAAATCTGGATGCACATAAAGTAAGTGAAAGAAACACTCACTCAAGTTAGCACAGGCAGTATAAGACCACATAAAGATGTATGCTCTTAACAGAATGAAAACAAACAAAAACAAAAAACATAAAAACAGCAAATTAAAATTACCTGGAATATGTTCAAGGAGCTCTCTCCCCATCTTTAACCAAGATCCAACTGAGTGTTTTTCAAATGCACATTTATTCAATATATTCCACAGTGGTGTTTCCCATGGGTAGGGACAAGATTTTATGGTAAATAAAACTTATGAATGTCGGTATAAAAAGTAGGCTAAAAGCTGGATAAAAGCAGTGAAATAAAATGCCAAATAGTACTATATTAATTTAAATTTCAAATGCATTATTTAGCCTGTTCACTGAAGTAACATATAAACATGGTTCTAAGTTCCCTTTTGAGAGATTAGTTCATTTATAGGACAAAATATGAAAAGGCTCTGAAATTGAAATGTACATCGACTGGAGACAATTTAAACCCAGTGGATATTCTGGTATAGTTCATTCATTTTCCTCATCCCCACTTGGAGAGTCAAAGTCTGCCGGATCGTATTATTGATGTTGAGGTAAATGGAAGTTTGCACTTTCAAATCCAAGCAGGTGGCAGGCTCTGTTGCCAAGTCTATCCAATAAAAATAGTAATATAATACAAATTTTCAGCGTCTCCTGGCTTCTCGTTTCTGGCTGACATATCACAACAAATCAACATGCGAGTGTGTCCTTCTTGCATTAAACAAACAATACAAAGACCACACTACTGGGGACGAGGATAGCGAGGTAACTATACTAACCCTCATACCACGCAATTACCAAGTGGGAAAGAAGATTCTGGAGCATACCCCAAAGGGTCTAATCACGAAGGATTACTTCCCCAGCGTTGGAGACAGACTAAGATTGAAACATGTAACGGTAAAGTCCCATTTCAACTCCCCCCCATATTATAACACGAGATTATCTCCATAAAACACTTAAAAACACATGGATTTCAAGACATATCATCCTCGGGAGAGGAGATGTTGTCTTCACGAGTGATTTGGTCCAACCCTCCCACCCTAAACAGTACACTTTCTTTTATAGTGGGAAGTTGCAAAAAGTAGAGATATTTCCGCCATGTTGGTTATTAAGACCGGAGTAGAAGCACATGATTGGACGTTACCAGTATGACGTCGTCTAGCGATGAACTGTGACCAACAAAACGAGACGAAAGATATAATATGCCACATTTTCAAAACCGACAAACAGTGTATCGTACATTATTCGAAAATGCAAGGGCGCTTCGCTTCGGCTACCGCCTCCGCTCGCGCACTTAACTAATGTGGTTAGTTTATGCATTATTTAGCTATATGTAGAGGTTACAGTACTGTATGGAATAGACCTGCCATCATACTGCTGCAACGAAGATGGTTGGTCACCCTGACCGGTTGAAAACAAATACATTGCGCCGGGCGTGTGAAGAAGCCATATCGCGAGGATGGGGGGAGTTGTTCTTGGACTTTGCCCATGTAACAATAGATTATGTGACATCACAGTTCTGTTCAGGGCATGGATACTTCACAGCAAACCTAAATAGGTTCAATCTCATGTGCTAGATATAAAGAGGCACAACGAACCCTCATCCAGGTAGCAATGCAAGCAGGAGGAAGATGGCCACCAGAACTCGAGTTCTAGACGATGAAATCAGTAAATGAAGTATTTAACGACTTTGCAACACATGTAATAGGTGTCAAAAACAGCACGAAATAGCTGATGTCGAGAAAAAAACCGGAATTGAGACTAACCGATAGTGAGATGCTCAGGCTCCTGGGGAAAACCAAGCACAAATGGCAATTGTCTGAAGTGCACGGGCCACTTGTAGCAGCTGATCCGAGTGAGGTTTTCTCAGGGTTTCCCTTACTCTGTCAGGTTTACTGTGCAAGTGAAACAATGCTGTGACAGAAACACTTTATGTCCAGAAATTTTTAAAAAGTAAATCTGTAAGCTTATTAATGCATGTCACACATAAATATCGAATGAATTACTAATTCTGGGGTAAATTGTAAACGAACAATCATTTCATGAGCTCAGCTAAAATTTGCCTAAAAGTTAGAATTATGGGGGCAATCTCTATTTAATTAAAGCTGATATTTTTGTTATTATATAAAAACACCAAAAAATCATGTCACTACCCAGGAGATAATTAAAGTAATATCTAAGTTGCTTATTACAAAAGAACAAATGATACGTCACCTGAGAAGCAAGTCGTTGACATCATTAGAAAAGAATTTACATTTTCCCTCCGAAGATGATTCAGATGCCTGCCTCTTCAAAGCTGTGATCATTTCCTTTAAGTCATCCTGCAAATTGTCTGGGAGTTTCACCTCTTCGTTCGCAGGTGGTTTTTCCTTTTCCTCAGCATCTTGACTTTCCTCCGAATCTGAAGTAGCAAGAGAACCTGAAACAAGAGAAATTATGTTTTTATATGAAACCGGTAATTTTTTTAAAGATACATGTTTTCATGAAACTTCTCACAGCATGGTATTATTCACACAGAAAAAAAGTATTGCAAATATATTATTATCCTGCATTTCTGTATATCAGCATATCCAAAGCACACAGCAAAACACTAATCTCTTCCTACGAAGCATTCTCTACTCAGTGCTCCAGGTCTCTGAATATCTTCATAAAATCTAGTTGCCTATGGTTGAAGTTGTAAGAACATTAATAAATTTTAATTTAACAAAAGTAAAATTAAGCAAGAAAAATTTAGGTCTCTGGTGCTCTCAGTGGTCAAGTGGTTAGGCAATGATTGCTACTAAACCTAAGGTTTGGGTTCCAGTTGAGGACAGTTTACATGGATTAGTTTAGTTTAGTTTAGTTTAGTTTATTAGCATCCCATTGATCATTTGGTTACAATTTCCATTGTTACATGATATAGGACTTGTCAATAATTAAATCTAGTCTATTCTACAATAATTCTACTGAGTTTACTAACATTTAAGTTGCAAATTTTATCTTATAGCTATATCTTATAACTTATCTTATGGCTACCTAACTTATTTTAGTACTACACAAATTATCTTATCTTATTCCTATACAGATTGTTTATTGCTAAATAATGATGCTACTCAATTATGTTACTCATCAGTGTATTCTTTTATAGTATAGTATGCTTACTCTAATAGGAATCGCTTGAGCTTGTTTTTAAAGCATTTCTGTTGTTGTATTAATTTAAGCGAGCTAGGCAGCTTGGACCATAGTTTTATTCCTGCATAATTTGGACTTTTCTCAAAACTTTTTAGATTATGTGTTTCTATTCTATAGTCATTCTTTTGTCTTGTGTTGTGTGAATGAATGTCTTTATTTGTTACAATATTTCCTTGTTTCTTTATTAAACTCATTATGGTCTTGTAGATATATATTGATGTGTATGTGAGTATACCTAATTTTCTAAAGTGTTCCCTGCATGATTCTGTTTGTTTTATTTGTGCTATGACTCTAATTGCTTTTTTTTTTTTGTAGTTTTCTTATTCTGTCATTATTGTATTCTGATGAATTACCCCAAGCAGTGATACCATATCTAATATAACTTTCAAATAACTATGCTATATTGTTAAAAGTAATGATGTGTCAGCATATCTGGACATTAGTTTGAGTATAAATACAACAGAGTTTAATTTATTGCATTTAGAATTGGTTTGTTCTCCCCAATTTAATTTTGAATCGATGTTTATTCCTAGGTATTTTACTACTTGAATTTCTTCGATCCTGTCACCATTTATCATTAGGTTCATTTGTTCATTTATCAGTTTATTGGAGAATATCATGCACATTGTTTTATTAGCATTGATGAATAGAGAGTTACTTTGTAGCCATTGATAAATTCTGTTGACTTCTATGAATGTTTTAATCTCTGGATTTTCTTTGCTGTCATATGGATCTACTTGCAAAAGTTATAATTACAACAATGTGTTACTGTTCAAGCCATTAGATAATTAGGTATCAGTATAATTTTCTGGTAATGCATTAATTTTACTGTTTATGATGTGCCTACTCTACACAACAGGCTATTAATAGAAATGATGAATTTTTGCATTGGCAATAAAATACAAAACTTACAAAAGCCTTGTTCTCCCATGTTTTTGTTTACCATTGTTTCCAGTATGATTTGTATTTTTCTTAAAAAAATAAAATTAAAAAAAATCAGTACAGAAAGGAATTCCACGTCGTTATATTGTAGTAGTTATAGAAAAATTATAGTTATAGAAAAATTAGTGCAGTTATTAGAAAAATTCATTATATTAATATTGCCAAAAACCCATTCCACTCCTTGAATATGATGCAACCTTCAATATACAAACCTAATTCTACTGTCACATTTTCTTTTCTATCAAGAACAACAAACAGCTTGTTGGCATCAGTGTGACATCATATATTCTAAATTCATGTAATCAGCACTTCGAGAGGTAAAAGGAAGAGCTTTTGAAAACACTATATGTGATTGTACCCCCCCCCCCCCAAAAAAAAAAAAGAAAAACCTAAGACTAGACAAAAAGAACTCCAGAAGATAAAAAAAAACAAAGACTGAATAAAAAACTATTGGTTTTTAAGGAAACATTTCAAATAGGCAATATTATGAAGACTATTCCACTCATAAGCCGCATGTTTGATACTGACCAATAACGTTTAGCAATTCCTAGAATATAGACAAATCACGATTATCTTAAAATATCTTTCCTCGGATCCCAAGGATGCAATTTTATCTGATAAAACCTCTGCTTGTCACTGGACACGCAAGGCATCAACGTGCGGTGATAAATACGTCACAAGCTGCCATTGAGCACTATGAAAAACATTATTTAATACATTGGAAATTGAAATAATATAAATGTCCATTAATTAAAAACACAATTTTGATTCGGTAAAAGCCAGTTCGTGTGCTTTTACTGCTTTTTGATATAAGCAACTACCACGATGCCCTCAATCTTGTGATGGGCACTATTGGTAGCATTGGGAACTTGGATTGATTCATCGAATCGCTTTGTGGACTGTTCATTCATCCAGTATGCCATGATCTTAAGGCTGACAGAATATTGACAACAAAGTAAGAACATTATTATTATTTACAAAATCCGTTTCATTTTATTCATGGACTAGCCTTAATAAATCCTTCTCGAGATTATGAGTTTCATCAGATAAATTTGATCAAACTTTGTTCTTGCAAATATATCGATAAACTCGTATTCTCTCGTGGGATTACTTATGATCATTTTCATTGTAGGAGTGATTTACTCAATACACCCTACATGTGAACATACAAACTATATACTCTATCAAAACAGGATTAGGCTTCATTAACCTTTTCACTGCTACTAACATGAATTCGTCACCTTAAAAATTGTATAAAACAAAGACATTAAGTAGTGGTGTTATAAAAGGGTTTTGTTGATTTACAATAGAAAATTTGTTTTGTCCATGGACACAAGGAACTTTCAGTCTGGGAAAGATTTTTATTCACAAGAAGGGGAACCAACTGATGAACTTTTTCACAATCAATACAGGAAAAACCAAGAGAAGTCAGAACTAAAGAACACATAAGACACATCAAATATCAAAATAGACAAATCAGCAGTAGCGGCACATTTTTGGGATGATGGACATGAAGTTGACAGGGATCCAGAAGTACTAAAATGTGTCCATGGACACAAGGAACTTTCAGTCTGGGAAAGGATTTTTATTCACAAGAAGGGGAACCAACTGATGAGCTTAGATATCCCGACCAATGAGGACCTCATCTCAAAGTTTGTACAACGTCCACGGGAGGGTACCACGGCAGTTAAAGTATAGCTGTTGACAATGGTTGCGAAGGCGCCGAAACTGGCACAGGTAAACTATACCAAAAGTGAAGTTTTTGTGTAAAAATTCAACTCTTATATAATTATTTTGGTTCACTAGTTAGCGCTTACTGAAGTGACTCCATCACAACTGCCAGGGAGTGGCACCATAACATTTTATCTTTTAAAAGAATAGGAATGCAACTTTAAATAAATGAAGTAAAAGGTTTATTCCAGAAGTCAGTTCAGGTAATGACACATGTCTTGACTTATGCACACATTTTCAGTTTCTCTGCATAACATACGAGCACAATGCCATTTTTCAGCGTACTCACAATGTGCACAGGCATCATGGTACTCGACAGTACATGACGTAGCTTCGGGAACTGACCTAAATTTGGTACTCATCTTTCCCACAGATTCTTTTTGCAGAACCTGTCTGGTTCAACTTATTCACTGAACACAACATTGTTGCAGTTTGTATTGGAACTGAGCAGAGGAGATTTTCGCCTTGTCCTGCCACACAAAATTTCTTGTACATCTTGACATATATCTTAAGATTGTACATTTATTTACGCAATAAATATATATCATGGCCCACCACAAAACACACTATTGTTATGTTTTAAGATTGTTAGTTTAACTTGTAAGCAGTGAAAATACTTTGCTTGATACATAAAAAATATGGCCTTGAATTCATGGAAAATGTTAGGCCCATCAGGTTAGGCAATCATGTGGGAATCAATGTGCTCAACAGGCAACTTGCAACCTGAAACCTTAAAAAGGCACTGAATATTTAAAATATTTGATAGTGCTCTAAATCCCAAACAAGCTGAGTTACTTCACAGAATTTCATAAGAGGCTCCAAGAGATTAAACCATACATACTCAAACAACTGACACAGTTATTTCCAAAAAAATCTTGTCAAAAAGAAAGCTACGTGGTTTATTTGCCTTCTTTCTAATACTGTGCCTCAGTGCTGAAGTTGGATCCTATAAATTTATATGCAGGTATTTATTTATTTTTCATTTTACAATAATTAACAATATAGTCAAAGTACCTTTTTAAATGAATCACATAGAAATTACATTATAACAACCAATGTAACCAACTTCGTCACATATGCATGAGTCTATGGCAACCGCACAGGCAAGGCTACTGTCACAACAAGAAAATGAGATCATGACCCTAATAAAGGGTCTTTATTTTAAAAAGTGTTGCCAGATCATATGCCAATTTAATAAGTACTTTTCCCCTCCCTGTGTTTATATCAGAGTGACGAAGAGTACATTTTTACTTGGCAGGAGCATCATTCTATCCATTCCAGCCCAACTTTAGCACTGCTGAGCCTCATTCGTCATCATTTTAGAGATATAAAACTTGGGAATTGTAGACTTGTGATTACTTTAAGTTCCTGTATTAAAGCCTTGCATCAACTTCTTGGGTCTACAAATGAATAAGAAAGGCATGCAGCAGCTACAATCATACATAGCATGTAAAAAACTTAAAGTGAAGGGAGGCTGATTAACACAGAACCATGCCTCAGGTCATAAATATGTGAGCGAAAGCTGCAACAGAGACTGGAGAAGGAATAAAGACATACTGTTGAAGAGATGTGGAAGTAAATGAGAATTTTGTGGATAGAAGCCTAAACACTTTGAAACACTTTGAAGCTGGCAGAGTATATTAGCAAAAGGAATCAGTTTGGCTATGCTGTTAAAAGAAAAGGGTATTACAAATTTCAAAGTCAGATGCAGATGAATCATAAGATTTTTTTGCAAAGCAAGAATTGTCTGTTAAGAGGAAAATTCACTATACCCTGACGACTTCCAGCAGAATACAGTTTAATCTTGTTATAGCGTACCTCACTTTAGCTTACTTTTCAGTATTAAGTACATATTTTAAATCTCCATTAAAATCCCATACATTATAATTTCATTCTTATGGTTAAAATTAGCACAAAAATATAAAAACTAAAAATTAAAGTATATATTAATATATTATTTAAATATCTTTCCTACACTGTTTTGACAAGAACAATGAGGACTGGAGAAAACTTCATAATGACTAGCTTAATAACCTGTACTCTTCACTGAATATAGTAAGAGAATTAAATCACGGAGGATGAAATGGGCTGGATATGTTGTGTGCATGGGGAGGAAAGACATATCTTAAAAATATCGACTTAGGTGGGAGGACATCATTAGGATAGATTTGAAGGATTTAAGACTTGCAAGGGATGGGTATACAGAGTTAGCACAGAATATGGTGAAATGGCGGGTTCAGGTAAGGAAGGTAATGAACCTCCGGGTTCCATAAAATAGATAATATCCCCTTAGCGTAGCTATATGTAAAATTTCGCACTTACCGCTGTTACCAAAAAAATATGGTCCTTATTTATTAGACTGGAATGGTGTTTCGACTGGTTAAACTGTAAAACAACTGGTTTCAACAAGATTTGCTTATTTCAGTATAATATACTTTTCTGAATGGGGGTACGCTGTAGCGTAGTGGTTGAGGTGCTGTGCTACAAACCGGAAGGTCGCGGGTTCGATTCCCGATGAGGTGTTTGAGATTTTTCAATAAGCCTAATCCTTCTGGTGGCACTATGGCCCTGGGGTCGACTCAGCCTCTTAACAGAAATGAGTACCAGGAGCAATCCTGGGGGTAAAAGCAGCCGGTGCGTAGGGCTGACAACCTTACCACCTTCATGTCCCAAATGTCCAAAATCTGGGAGCCTCAACCTCCTGGAACCCTCTGGGCCTCCATGGCCTGTATAGGGATCACTTTACCTTTACCTTTTATACTTTTCTGAATGAAGTATAAATAATTTGTTTTTCTAGCATATTATATTGTTCATAGATTTCATTGTACTTGATTTTAGAAATACATGATTAGACTTCGGCAAGAAATTCATACATTTAATCTCAATTTTGAAATGATGAACAGGAACCATATTATTTTGAGAAGCTGTCAACAAGAAAGGATAGAAAACTGTAAATACAAGGACTAGAATAAGACATGCTAGACATCAAGTGGATGGGAGAAAATTGCCACCTTGCATAGTTTTGAAAAGGAACTCTTCCTAAAATTAAACCCACACAAAAGTTTTTGGTTGAGGATTGGATTAAACACATGTGGAAGAGGCATACTGGCACACTGCTGAATCAGAAGAGCATGCTGGAATTGGAGTGTTTCTGCAGGAATTGGAGTGTTTCTGCAGGAATACTACAGACCAAATCAATTGTTTTTGTAATAATCCTCGGTGTCCTCACATCAGTATTACAGATATTAGACATATGCATTATCATGCTTGAGAAAGTAGCAAGAGGAGTAACCTTGACTCCTAATGGAACAATCTTTAATAGGTCAAGACAATATATTGCAAATGCTTATAACGTATTAGTGCTTGGACAATCTGTGAGAGTGGTTGAAGAGGTAACGATGCAGTTCAAAGAAGCAACACTGAACTCTGGATTAGTTATAAATGACGATACAACAAAATGAATGAGATGTGGAAGAATAACTGATTATACGTCAAGAAAAATTCAACTTAATGGAATGTAGTTTGAAAAAGTAAATTGTTTCAAGTATTTACGATCTTTAATAGCATCAAATAATGTGACAGGAGAAGAAATAAAGTCAAGAATAGCTGCTCGGAAGTCAAAGTCAAAGTCAAAACCAGAATGGTGAAACCCATTGTAACTTATGGGAGTGAAACATGGACAATGATCCACTAAATACGTAAAGCACTAAGACTAAATACATGGGAAAGGAAAATATTACAGAAAATGTATGGCCCAAGGATACAGAATGGAACAACTATATTTCGCATTCATTCACTCACATTTAAACTATGGCATAATTTTATGGGGGTCTTCTTCAAAAATTAAATTACTAAGTATACTTAGATTACAAAAAAAAGCAATTAGAGTCATAGAAAATATACCTCAAATTCAATCTTGTAAAAATATATTTAAAAAACTGAAAATACTTACACTTCCTTGTTTATATATATTCGAAAACATTAAATTCGCAATAATCAATTACATTCGTGACAAAAATCAAAATATGCATTTCCACCATACAAGAAACAATAATAACTATTTCAAGAAATCATTAAGAGGTTCTTTAAACAATAAATGTATAGAAATTCAAGCAAAAGACCTTTACAATCATTTACCAGACTCATTAAAAACCATCTCAAATAATAATTTGAAACTAAGCAAAATAAAATCTTTTCTTTTAGAAAAAGCATACTACTCAGTAGAAGAATTTAAAAATGAAAAGAAATTAAAAAAAAATAATAATAAAAAAAAAAAGTCTTGTGTTATTATAACTTTTAAAATTCTGTTAAAATTAGTGTATTCTCTGTAGTGTATAATTGTATATTTCAGTATATGCTTGTTAACTTACTGTATGAGTTTAAATTTTTGTATTTCATAGTATGTTTTGTAAACTTTTGCATATTTCATTGTATCTTTGTAAACTTATTTGTATCTTTGTAAACTTATTGTATCTTTGTAATCTCTTATTGTATCTTTGTAATCTTATGTATCCATAATTTTTCTTAGCCTTGTACACCTTGTACAGCTGGCTAATAATAAACAAACAAACAAACAAACAAACAAAAAAATGATGAGCTACAAAAACTGTATGCTCTTGATCTAGTAGCGCATATTAAGAGAAAGAAGAGAAATAAAGTCACGGAATGGAAAGGACATGTTATAAGGATGAATGAAGATAGACTGGTGAAAAGAATATTTGAAAGTAAAATGGAATAAGGATTAGAGGACAAACTAGATCAAGATGGATAGATGAAGTGGAAATTGACCTAAGAAAATTAAAAGTAAAGAGGTGGAGAAAAAAGACAGAAGAGAGAAGTGATTGGACAAATGTTATAAAGGAGGCTAAGGTTCTCAGAAGACCGTAACACCCAGGAAAACGTAAGTAAGACATATGAATAAATAGGCCGTTTAAAACTGCTTTGAATCAAATGTATGCTGAATGGATGGCAGAGGGGAAAATGAAGCAGTACTTGGGATCATATTTCACCCTCACTAGCTGAAAAGAGTTTCAAGAAATGTGGCATTTCAAATAGCTTGGATGAGACGTGAAGACTATGCTGTTTAGGACACAGACGAGGGTGACAAGAAGTTTACCAGGGTGACGAGAAGTCTACTAATGTTGACAGTAATGAGATTATTTGTTGTTTCAAAAGTACTGATTCTTTATATCACAGGAAAAAAGACAATTAGTTTGATACAAGTCTTGGAAACTGCAAAAAGGACCAACACTGACATTACCTAAATGCTCTGAATGCTGCCATGTCCTACTTTTAATAAAAGTGCTGAAAAACTTCTTTCTAGCTTCATAAGAACTGATATTCGAGGCATAAAAACAAATAACAGCCTATGGTAATACGAATTTAAACAAAACAATTTTTTCCCCCGCCACCAATTTGAAACATCACTAAAAGTTGATATGACCACTGTTAAGATTTCAACTATTTTCAATCATAAGATTTCAACTATTTTTGATCACATATCACCCAAAATTTGTACACAACCAGATAATTCAAACACAATACAAAAATTGTACTCAAATACAAATTCTACTATATACTATAGCTACATCTAGTTCTACATTTCCTACAACTACTCAAAGAAAGAAAATAAACAGTGCTCAAGAAATACTCAGCAACTATGAAAGAAAATGCAGCATTAAGAATACAGGTTCATGTAATTGTTGTCTGTAACTAAAAAAGAAAGTCTCAATTTAATTATTATTAAAAATATAAGAAATATTGTCGGTGGAAGTAAAAGGAAACTGGAGCACATTGCCTCCATCAAATCCTGAACTGGTGTTTTCCCCCCCATTTTTCCATCAACTGCAAAGAAGACAAGAGTGCAGAGATCGCCTGCAAACTGAAAGCATGGACCACGTCACAGACAGAGGCGGCGGGAATTCAAATGCAAGTGAAACGTGCTGACATGAAAACATTGACGGTATCACGCTAGTACCCAAGTGGTTAACTAAAGCACGTGGAGCCGTGGACTATATTTTCACTGTGGACTTGGAGCACTCCATGCATGCGAACTGCCAAAGACATGTTCGAATTTTAACAGCCGCGAAGCTTTCAGATTCCAGGTGCTCTCTGTACCTTTACTCTTTCAATTCTTTTTAGGAACAAAATGCTTGAACATTAATTATTTATGAGTTACGACAAATCAAATTTCTTACTTTTACCTGCTTAAATTTTTGCTAACAGTCACTATACACTAAATATGTATTGTAAATAACATGGAATATTATTTTTTTTTTTTCGAAAACTTAGTTTTGGTCAACTAAAGAATAATTTATACTTCTTTTATCAGGAAAACTAGACTTGATGTTAAAAATTATTTTATCATAAAGTTATTAGAAAATACGAAGGTGAAATGTATCAGGTTTACAAAATATATTTACTAAAAAAAATGTTACAAGTGCTATGGTATTATGAAAAAAGGGTTTTCTGCTATGCAAGGTCTTTTAAGAGGAATAAGTTATTTGTTATAATATCGAATAAGGAAAAAAATCATGAATACTTGACAGTGTCCCTATTACCTAAATATTCAAGTGCATTAAACACTTTAATCCTCAGTTCAACCACCATTAATATTATTCCAATTCTGCAATCAAATATTCTCTGTAACACTATAATGTTAAGATACCAATTCCATTTTCAGATCCTGTACGTTTCATTCAAATTTCACTGCTGATCTCTAAACTTTTTTCTCATACATCACGGCTTTTACATTTTATAAAGAGTTGTTTTAGTCTGACACCACTTGATCTTCATTTCAGATCATTCAGTCATCAAAAAATAAATGATCCAATGATTGATATAGTACCTTATTACGAAGATATGGATTGTATGAAAGCAGGAAGACAAGAATTTTGGTTTTAATTCCATTCTATAAAGCAGTATTGCTATTATATTTCTAAATTTGCACAGTTGGTATAAATCTTTGATTTTATGTTTTATGCATTTTGTAGCTTTTCTTTCATATGTAAAAAATTAAGTTGCAAGCACTAGAAAATATCCACTATTTGGTATTAATGTCACTTAAGTTAGTATATTTTAATCAATGTGTAATGCCAACATAAACTGGTTTTGGACTGACTCTGTTGAATCTTTGGTATCAGAAGAAATGGAATAATGCCCCCTATGCACACCTGTCTAAGAAAAAGATAAAAAAAAAAATACTACATACTGGTAGAGCTCTAATACAACGACCACTTTCCACACCATGCTGTTCTGTTTCCAGAAAATGAATAAATACTGAAGTTTCGACATTGTTTTTGTTTTCTGAACGTACCACCCAAAACCTCCTCTCCAAAACACCAACAGCTTCTTTCAGAAAATCTCCAATTCTCAGTCAGCTCCAGGTCAACATTAGCCATCTCCCCCAAAGGCACTTTCTCCTGTAACAGACTTAGTCAGTAGTCGCCCGTTCACCTCTTCTTAGTAATTCCAAAATCCCAAACAAAGTTTCATCTAAAATCTATGAGTTGAATATGTGAAGTTAGAATTTCCATTTCCTGTTATTTCTTAGACCTGACAACTTAAATCCCTTCAGTATTGCAGCATATAACTTCTGAAAAGTGATATAGCTTATGTAAACATCAAGTTCGTTTAGCTCTACACAATTTTATTATATATAAAAACAAGCATGGAGGCATTTTCCAATTAAACCAAGTGATGGGTAAACCCAATATTCTTATCTTCCACATGCTTTCTCTGATATAAATTAGAACGTTAACACCAAGAAATAATAAAATCAGCCACCTATTTCATGTACCTATTAAAAATGTTACACTCTGAATCACCAACATCTCAGAACTGGAAAACAAAACTTGAAGTAATTCATAACGTTATAGAACCGACATTCTTTGAGTTTTACCTTAATTTATTCATTTTTTTTTAAATTTACTTTAAGGCTAGTTTACACGATGACACTAGGTTTCGTAACCACTTTCATGAAAGTGATTTCGTGAAACTAATTACACACATTTTCTTTCCAATGCAACCGCACATTTCATGTTTTTTCTGAAGTTCAAGTACTTAAAATGCCATATAAACGTTTGAAACACGTATGAATACAGACATTTCACAATTTCCTCACTTCCCCACTTCATTTTACGAAATGCGAACAAGCTAAATAAGCGTATAATCTCAAAATTACTATTATAGTTTCGTGAAAAGTTGGAATCAGCCGAAACTGCGTAAAACGTAACTCATTGTCGCCTGTACATCTAGCGCTTGCGCATTCAAGTAAAAAACAGTTGCGAAACTCAGTTACGAAACCTAATTTCGTCGTGTAAACTAGCCTTTATACTGCACTACAGTTCATACCTGTAAAAATTGTATTGCTCTTCAGTTTCATATGACTGATGATAATTATATAGTTTGGATTTCCTGGTTTCAAAACCTGTATCTCATGGTTTTAAGTACCTGTAATTCTGCACGTGAGATATATTTTACATGCAGAACTTGTGAAAGTTATTTACAAGGCTTTTTGGTAGTATTGCAGATAAGCGCCAATTTTACTGCTAGTTAATAAAGGAAAGCATCATGAACTCTTTTAAGCTGGTCATGGAATTTAGGTAGATTTGTATTTTCATGCTAGCGAAAATTACCCTTCCAATAAGGTCAGGAAGCCGATAAGTAACATGGTTAACTTTTATCCCTAAACCCTTATATTTAGATGTTACGTCTTCAATTTTTTTCTTGCTAGAAGTTGGGGAGGGGCAATCAGATAAATAAAGCTAGTGCAAGAGGGGCAATGCCTACCAATAAACCAAAAACCACCTTTGTTCAGTGTCTGTTAAAATATTAGGAAATAAAAAGTATTTCTGAGACTTGATACTCCTACACACTGGGGGTGAAAGTATGATATACAGTAGGTGTCTTTCCCATAAAACTTAAATCTCATACAAGGGACAACGTACATTTATCATTATGAAAATATGGTAACATACCTGATTTAGATATGGAACTTGCGCTGTCCTTGCTTGTCTCATCCTCTCGAGCAGCATTTACTACAGATTCAATGATATCTGAGATTGATGTATTGTTTGTTTTTGGAGTGGAATTCAATTCAGCTGCCTTTTTCTGCTCTGGCAGAGACTCTCCAACTGAAATTATAAATAAGAGTCGGTTATCAAACATACTATTGTGAAAATACTGTGTTATGCACACAACATTACTCTGAGAAAAGAATTTTTAAGCAAGAGATTATCAACTAGTAGCCTAACGCACATTCTACCAATATGTAATAATAATTAATTAAATATGTTTTTAGAAGACATACAACAGTGGTCTTGAGGGTGTAGAACATTTTTTTTCCTACCCATACTTTGAACAATTTGTGGTAACTTTTTTTCTGGGAAAATAATTAAATGATATCTCCTCTCTATGTCTTCCTTCTATTGATTCTTCAGAATACAAAAGAACTCCTACAACACAGCACTTCAAACCAACTTTTTTATGACTTACTTTCTTCTATTTAGTTTACTGCAGTTGTGTGCGTTTTACAATTAACTGGTAAGCAAAATACAGTATCTGGCAAAGTGGTAATCACAACAAAGTACAGTTTATGTTTATTACAATGCAAGAGAAGCTATTAATACAAAGCACTACAGTTACAAGTGAGTGGGGACCCACATTTCTCTGGAGTCAGCAGCTCAAGAACCAAGCCTCGAATGTATATGGGATGCCATTCAGCTTAGACTAAAAAATCTGTTTGAAGAGAAGATTTGCAGTCAGGTCAAGACTCAACCTGCTCCACCAATTTTACACTGCCTTTGTCAAGATAGTTCCTTAACCCATTGGCACACTACTTTTCTTATGCACAGCGCACCCATAAACACTAATATTTTCAGGCAAAAATTGATTTCTTTACATTTATTATTACTTCATGCAAATTCAATTTTATGGACTAAACTGCATACCCCTTTTTATGCTGTGATGTTTTGTTGAACCCTGGAATGTTTGTTTACAGGTATTTTGTGGTGTGATACACCCTAAAACAGTCTGGAACGCCACACACAATTTCTTCCTCGAAGCCATTTTTCGAACTGAGTGCCTCGGAATCCCATGATCACGTGATCATTATACGATTTATAACTTAAACTTGACTTATTGTGTTGAATACAATAAGGTAGATAACTTTTGTGGGTATAATACGCTAATAAGGCATGTCATGCCATCTACTTACGGAAAGCGGGAATAACCTCATATTCACAATCGATTTATACCTTGAAGATCGATATGAAGCATATCGTGTTGCATACCATTGCATAGAGAATTTATTCAGCTTTAAATTGGTATATGGAATGTTATGCCATCTACTCAGAGAAAGCTAGAACTAAAAGAAAAAGTGTCGGTTGCTCAGCCCATCTGGCAGCCGCCACAGTGCATATCGACCACATATTCACGATCGATTTATACATTGAAGATCGATATGAAGCATATCGTGTTGCATACCATTGCATAGAGAATTTATTCAGCTTTAAAATGGTATATGGAATGTTATGCCATCTACTCAGAGAAAGCTAGAACTACAAGAAAAGGTGTCGGTTGCTCAACCCCTCTGGCAGCCGGCAAAGTGCTTTTCGACTTTAATTTTTTGCCCGTCCCGCAGACGGGGAAGTGCACTAATGGGTTAACAGAATACTGAAAAACTCTAGCATAAGAAATTATGAAATTAGTGATATAATTATGTAAAAACATGTAATTTAACATACCCTGTTCTAAGGATTCACGTTTCTCTCTCAGTAGATCCTTCACAGTAACCGACTTCTTTTTTACCAGATCATCAATAGCGCGTTTCTTTTTCTTCTTGAAGATGTCTCGATCATGCGAGTGAAGTTTTCTCTTCCTAATTATTTCTTCTTTCCTTTCACTTTCCTCCAATTTTGGCTTCTTAAAGTAACAAAACACAAATTTAATTACTTTAGATACTATAAAAGACATGTCAATTCAACAAAGAAAGCCATCATTTTATATTACAACCACAAAATCTGTTAATAAACTTTAATCTCATACACATAAATATTCTAAGGATCAATTTACCTGTAACCCAAAACCATTTTAACATGGAACTGTAAGCAATGTAACACTTAAATAAAAATTAAAAGCCTGGAGCTGGAAAAATGAAAAGCCAGTATAGAAAAGTCAATTCTGTACAAATTAACTTACTAATATACAAAATATATACTAACCTTTACTTCAACATTGTTTGAGATCTTTTTCGCTTCAGCATCTTCATCATCATCATCAGACAAAATAGCTATTCGCTGTAAACAAAATTTTATCTAATTACCATTTAGTACAACAATAGACATTTTCAAAACAGCCTGTCAGAATTCTCATATAATATAACTGTAGATCTAATCACGTCAAGTAATCTGAATTTTTAGTTAACCTTTATAACCCAAAGGGCAAGTATACACCTATTTCTTTACAAATGTTTTGATAGGCCTACATGTAATCTTACCAAATGTTTTGATACATGTAATCTTACCAAATTCTGTTATCAATAAGACTTATCACTAAATAGATTCCTCTTTGTCCCTTTGGACAAAAGTTTTAAAGAAGAAAAAGAGGCCAGGCACTGGAAATTACTGGAATATTGTCAGCAACAACCCTTGGCCAACCTATTCTTCAGAAAGGCTGAGAAACACACACACAGATAGAGAAAATAACAACAAGAACACTCACTTTTAAGTAGAAAACAATTTTCCTTTGACTCTTCACAGCTTTATATTGTTGTTCACATTCTAGTAACACAATTATTGAGGAGTATTTTTCAAATGCAATTTTTCAACAATTTTCTTTTTCTCCCTAGAAGCATGCTTATGCATTTGAGAAATTTCATATCTTCTTCTTCTTCTTTTTTTTTTTTTAATATAGTTTGTACAGTATGCCCAAGTAAAATGTATACTGAGACTTAATTATCGAATTAGGGCACAATTTTCTCAGGCTCATTCAAAGCGGATAAATGCAAATGTATGTATAGACAAAATAGCCTCAGAGAACCATATACTTGTTACAGAGTTATTTTTGTTTCTTTGTTCAATTATTTATTTCTTCCTTATTTCAATTACAGTTATTGACACTGGGGGGGTCCTGTTACACTCAAAATAATACACATAACTATATATTTTTTCTTCACCGTGTCCATAAATTTTTGGAAGATTTCATAAGGCTATATTTTTAGTAATAATTAACATAAGTTATTGTATCATTGTATTGGAAAGAGGGAAGTTTGAAGTTGTGTACATCTTATTTTCACTTGTCATGGAGTGGGAAACGTTATTGTTTTTTGGAGAAAATGGCTGCATTACCAACTGATTGTAGCTGGTACTTTACTGAATATGCACGAGTGGTGTAGTGGTTTGACAGACTTTTAGATGGCAATCTGGATGTCCTGCCCCTCCCACTTCATCAATCCAAAGGCGGTATGAGCAATTTTACGACAGAGGATGTATCTGTCATCAAAGGAAAGGAACAAATCATTATGAATGATGAAGCAACATTTCATTTATCTGGAAAAGTCAATAGACACAACGTCCAGATCCCTAAATCCCCACAGTCATTCAGGTAGACTGTGGCCGTCCAAAAGTAAACATGTTTTGTTCCATGACTAAAAGACGTGTGTTTGGTCTATTTTTTCGTTGAGAACACTGTCAACAGAAAAGTTTATCTAGACGTGTTGGATAATTGGTCAATGTCACAACGGCTACAAAACTTAACGTATGATAATTCTTAACATGCAATGAAATATTCGTAACAAATATGCTAAATATGCATTTGATATAAAAAATAAATAACAATTATTTTAAATGTCTACGAATACACACCACATATATCAGTGTTTATCACATGTATCAATTAGTATTTTACTGTCTGAATCCTAGATGTATATACTTTTAATTACTTTAAATCATATCCAATCGCCAAAAGTAGCAGTACTGTATATAAATATTCATATCTACATAACATTTTGTATGTCGGGAACAAAGTAATGTAGTTAATAGCGGGCATTTCTCACAGTATTTGTCAGCTAATTGTTCCTTCTTTTCGACTGACATAGCGTCTGCAATTTTTCTTTAAGCTTTTTCACATAAATATATTCTGGAAGTGTCCAGTATACAAAAAAATGCGCATAGTAGCGCCTTACCACTACAAAAATAGAAAAGTTCGAACGTATTTTTCAGTCTACTAAAATGAAACGCCATTTAAAAGCATGGTACCAGCAGACAACTGGAAAAACAAGTGACGAACGGCTAACGCATACCGGCTAAAGCAGTGGAGACATCTGCTGGTTCTAGTTCGCTACATTCTTTTGAGAAGGTGCTTACCATAGCCATCGGAAACATCACACAAAATATGCTTCAGAGAGTTTGGCGTAAATGGGATCATGGTCTGGACATGTATCATATTACACATGGGACTCATATCGTGTGCAGCTAAAGTCACCTCAAAACTTCAAACTTCCCCTCTTTCAAATGGCGATAAGATATTTTATTTATAATAAGTTGTATTTATTTATAATAAATATTAGTGAAATTATAGGCTTATGAATTGATCCAAAAATGTATGTATTTACTATTGGGAGATTTATTGAGTTAGCACAGGAACGATATACTATTCAAATTTTAAGATATATATCAGGCTATCACTGTTTACGGTTATTTTTGTAGATATTAACAAATTAATAAAGATAAATCATTACACTAAAATAAGCCGGAATGAAATATATATACAAATGCTGAATATTTTAACATTAAATCTAAACACGGTCAGACTCCTCGCCTTCTAGAAAACCCCTGCAGAAATCCTTTGCATCACCCTGCATTTCAAATTATTTTAATAAGCATACTTTTGATTACATGTAACGATGCATGGACTATTAATTTTAAATGATAAGTTTTAGTGCTTAAGTACCGGTAACTTATTTTCACATTTTAGAATTCCCTGTCTTTGCTGAGACATTTAACTGTGCAATGTTCTTCTAGGATGTCATAATATTCTTTGGGATACCAATATGTTTTCCAGTCTTCTGTGTGATGTCTTAATTCTAATGAATACTAGGTCTGAAGTTATGTAGAGCTAAGACCCCAAACAGAAAAGAAATGTCAGAAAGTAATGTTGCCATGATGAACAGAGGCAGTTTCTCTTAAAATACTACAGTGCTGCAGCACATAGATTGTTTTCTGTTCATGTAATTTTATTTTAAAACACAATACCATATTTTATTTTACGAAGATCTTGAACTTGGTGCTTCCAGACGGATTTCATTTCTTTATTCTTGTGAGGTGGTAATATGAATGCCTTTCTTATCATAATTCATGTACTGTGTTTTTTGAAGAACTGATCTGCTCATGCACAGTAACCCAATTTGATCTATGTTGTGACGTCAGGTCTTCCTTAATCTCTAATTGGTGCTGGTAGAAGCAAGAATGTGTTTCAACCACTGCATGATACTAGATAAGATAAGATAAGATAAGATAAGATACTTTATTGTCATAAACGCTTACAGTTGGTTGAGCATTGCTCAAGTAAACAGATGACTCGTCAGATTAGAATATATAACACTAGAAAAGAAAAGCAAATGTATAACACTAGAAAAGAAAAAGGAAATGTATAATACAAGAAAAGAAAAGAAAAGGAAATACAATAGTGGACAAACATTATAATAACAAAAAATATAAATATTTGTAGACTACTTTGCAGTCCGTAATTACAAATTGTTTGAATAGTGACATCATCCTCAGGGTACACTACACTACCAGTTGTAAGTTGTCTGCCATGTATTCGGCAACTGAGTAGTATGCCTTATCTAAGAGTAGGGTCTTCACTTTCTTATTAAATAAATTTAATTCTGTAATGTCCCTGATCATGTCAGGCAGTTTGTTATAGGCCTTAATACCAGCATACAGTGGACTTTTTTCATATAATTTCAGTCTGTGCATGGGAGGTTTTATTTTATTTTTTGTTCTGGTTTCATGACAGTGCTGGTTTTGTGATTTATATATATCATCAAAATTTGCATGTATGTACTTGTTAAGTTCATATAGGTATTGTGACGGTTGAGTTAATATCTTTAATTTTTTGAATAAAGTTCTACATGATTCTTTTGGATCTACCTGTGTTATTATGCGGATTATTTTTTTCTGAGCTTTAAAAATTGATTCCCATCCTGTCGCGCCTCCCCACAGAATAATACCGTATGACATTACGGAATGGAAATAACTAAAATATGCAAGTTTTCTAGTCTCAAGGTTAGTAATTTGCGATAAACAGCGCATGTTGAAACAGGCACTATTTAATTTTTTTCTGATATAGTGTATGTGGTCATCCCATTTTAATTGGTTATTTACGTAGACACCTAAAATTTTTGCAGTGTGTGTGTGGTTTACTGTGTTGTTTGGAGGGTTGTTTTCATGTCCTTTACCTTGAGTGCTGAATTGCATGATGGATGTTTTTGTAGTATTTAGTTTTAGTCCGTTGTTGGTAAACCATTTCTTTAATGTAGTTAGAGTTTCCGTTGTGTTGAGTGACAATTTATCCTCGCTTTTCTCTTTTAGTAAGACTGACGTATCGTCTGCATACATTATTATTTTATCTTTCACGCAGTTTGGCAGATCATTAGTGTATATTATGTAGAGAAGAGGTCCTAGGACACTACCTTGCGGGACTCCAGTTTTTATTTGGTTCCAGTTTGACTGCATGGTACCTGCTGGATTATTTAAGATTACTTTCTGTTTACGATTTGTGAGATAGTTTTCAAACCAGCGAAGAGCAATGTTCCTTATACCATAAAATTCAAGTTTTTTTAGCAGTATGTCATGACTAACGCAGTCAAAAGCTTTTGAGTTGTCACAGATTAAAGCAGCTGTGTAATTTTTTTCATCTATCATATGAGAAGCCTCATTGATGAGGTTAGTAAGAGCAGATATGGTTGACCTGTTTGCTCTAAAACCATGTTGGGAAGCATGGAGTTTGCCGAAGTGTTCTAGATATGAGACGAGCTGGTGATGTATAATCTTTTCAAATACGATGGAGAGAGTAGGAAGAATTGATATTGGCCTATAGTTTTTAAATTCATCATTTCCACCTTTATGGATTGGTGTAACTGTGGCGTACTTCATTCTTTCAGGAAAGATACCCGTAGACAGTGATTGATTAATTATATGGGTAAACGGCTCACTTATTTCATGTTTTATTTCTTTAATGATGAATGTGGGTAATTCATCCCAACCCTTGGAAGTTTTACCTTTTAGGTTTGTTATTACTTTTTTAATTTCATCAGGGGAGACACTAGCAAAGTTAAACAGTGGTGTTAGCATGAGGCAGTTGTTTTTATAAAGTTCAGTCATGGAGCCAAGAATTGTTGGAGGTTCTTCTCTGATTTTTTTCCCAATATTAATGAAATAATTATTTAATGATTCAATTGTTTTGTTATCAACTGTATCTAAATTACGAAGGTTAGTGCTGTCACTTACTCCTAGTTCCCCCTTTATTATTCTCCATGTTGCCTTGTTTTTGTGTTCAGCATTCCTAATATAGTTTTCAATGGCCTTTTGTTTAGCTTTTTTAATAATGCGCTTATATATTTTTGAGTATGCTTTGTAATATTGAATGAAGTTAGGATCCTTGGTAGTCTGGTAGATTGTATGTAGAATTCTTTTCCTTGCGCTGGATATTTTTATGCCTTTTGAGCACCAGTCTAATGAATACTTTTTAAGGAAACGTGAGGCTGTGATTTTTGGAAAGCATTCATTAAAGCAGTTTAGAAGTTCCCTAAGAAAAATGTTGTAGTTTGTGTCTACAGAGTTTGAGGGGTTGAACAACCAGTCTGTTTTGCTTAGTTTATTTTTAAATTTTGAAATATTTTCCGAGTTGTAAACTCGCCTGCACCCTTTCCTATTTTGTTGATTCTTATGTGGTTTTTCCGGCAGTCTAGCGAGGACTGCCTTATGATCAGAGAAGCCTGTTTCCTGAACTAAGTACTCCTCCTGTCCATATACCTTATTGGTTAATATGTGATCTATACATGATCTTGAAGTACTTGTAACTCTTGTTGGCTGAGTATGTATGAATTTAAACCCGTGAGTCTGCACTATGTTAATGTACGTATTTATCATGTTGTTGTTAGTGTGATTTGTGTCTGAAGTGTTATTTGTTACATTGTCTTCCAAGTCTGTGATTAAGTTTGTCTTATAGAGGTCAATATTACTGTCCATTGTTATTATGATTTTCTTTTTTTGGTCGCATTGTAATTTATTCATCAACAGTTCTAGATTTTTAAGGAATGGCTTAAGAGTGTAGTAGTAGGGTACCCTGTATATTGAGATCACTATCATGTTTTGATTCTTAATTTCAATGGCTGATAGTTCAAAGAAGTTATCTTCACTTAAGGTTTTTAAATCGTTTCTAGGTTTTGAGACTGCAAGAATGTGATCCCGCACTAGAATACATGAACCACCATGTGCTGACTCTCTTCTACTGTAATGATCTGCTAGGGAGAAACCTTTGAGTTTGTTTAATGCATTTGTTTCATCATGCTTTAGCCAATGTTCGTTTAAACAGATGATTTCTACGTTCTTGTTTTCAAAGTCATCTATTAGTAAGTTCAAGTCATTTATTTTCCAAAATATTCCTTGAGAATTTAAGTGCATGAGCCAGTTGTCAGTCTGATTACACAATGTTCTGTTTTTAGGCCTAGATTTTTCTTCACCCACATTTGTCCCTAGTTTCACACTTTTGTTTTTACATTCACCTGCTGGTTCCAGGATTAGTTTCCCTGTTCATGATGTTTAGTTATTATGCAAACAACATTGTTTATGACCTGGCTTAGTTTCCACGATCCCTTACGGTTTAGGTGAAGACCATCTTTTCCCAAACAGGAGGAATCTAGATACTGGTCTACATCAACATAAATAGCTTTCAGCGATTCACAGGCCCATCTAATATTTTCATTAACTAGCTTGATGAAATGATCATTCACATCACGTCTTTTAATTATGTTGTTTACAGTGACTACCGCTTTGGGAAACTTTTGTTTCGCAGATCTAATTGCACTGTATACTTCACCCATAACTTCATCTGGGTTTTTTGCAGTTTTTAGGTCATTGGTTCCCACATGTAGCACCACCACTTCAGGATTTTCTGGATATTTTTCGAAATTGTACTGAGATTCTACTTTGTTGGACAACTGGTTTGCTTTTATTCCCCTATACACTTTAATATTTGCCCCCTTCACATTCACGTGCGCGATCATGGAATCACCAAGCACTAGCACTTTTTTAGTTTCTGGTGGAACTTCCTTTGTTAGGTTAGGAGCGTCCTGACATGCTCGTGAAGAGGACCGTTGGATGGCGTCATCTTCTTGTAGCGTGGATAGACGGTCGAATTTGTTTGTAATCTGGATCCCCTGTGATTGCTGTTCCACATTCTTATTTCCTCTGCCACTGCTTTTCTTTACTGCTCTCGACCAGTCAGAATTTTGGTATGAATAATTCCCATTCGAATCATTTAGCTCTTGTAGCTGATACATTAATGCAGATCTCTCGTTAAGTAGGTCACTAACCGCTTTCTCGTATTCACCGGTCTTGTTTTGTATTTCATGTTTCTCCTTTTGTAGTGAAGCCACCTTCTGATTCAGGTCTTGTTTTTCCAATCTCAATACTTTGATTTCTTGCTGCGAATGTTGTAGATCTTTATTCAGGATTTCTATTACTTTATGGAGTGACTCTATAATCTCCGATTCATTACGCGATGTCTGATGCGTAGGCGTAACTGTGTTCCGATCCTTGATGTGCTTCTCATTAACGGATCTTGCAATTGTTCTATCCCTATTTTCTCTCATAACTGGATCCTTAGTGGATCTGTTATCACTCGTTTTGTCCAGTTTGACAAAGGTACTATCTATATTTTCCTGTATTTTCCGGAGCGTGCTTCGCGTGACCACATTACTCGGCGCCATCTTCAAAACGATCAATGGGCATGGGAAATCACTGATGGCATGCCTTTTATCAAAATTGCATTTATCCCGCTAATTTACAAAATCTATCAAGGTCAAATGGGATGGTCTATGTAAGGTAGTTTAGATTTTATATTTAAATTTATCCTTTAACCAAAGAATGTAAGTTTGGAATATAAGAAGCATCAGGATATCTACACCCAAGACTATCCGTAATATGAAACTGTGAATATTTTAAATTTTATTAATCAGAGCTATCCCTGATAGTAGGGTACCTTATGTCATCCCATGGGCTCCTTCTTGAAGAAAGCAACACACCTATATTTTCAGTTTCTATGAAGTCTAAGGATACCCGAACCACTTGATGCTACTCTGGGGGTCGCGTCTGAGTCGTGTGATGACGTCATCAAAATGGCGGACGTCGCGTTTCACAGAAATGGCCATAAAGTGAAAACTATTCGAGATAGAGACTTGCAAAAAACGGTTTTGAAATCACAATAAAATTATCTAAATTATTATTTCTTAGACATACGGAGCTAAGACGGCATATTCTACCGAAAAATTACACTTTTTGTTGAAAAATTGAAAAAAATGGTCATGTAGAATGTGTTCTCTTGAAATTTCAATAGAAGATGATGCCGTGCCATAAATTACATGCAAACAAAATTTTTTAAGAGTTTAACAATGATTCTATTCCCGTTTACCAGAAGTTTCCAATGTCAATAGTTTTAATTCTGTGGTAGTTTTTGTAAAACAAACAGCAATCTCCAAACGTCAATATGCTCTTTCCTGAAGAAGGCAACACACCTAGATTTTCAGTTTCTATTAAGTCTAAGGATACCCGAATCACTTGATGCTACTATGGGGGTCGCGTCAGAGTCACGTGATGACGTCATCAAAATGGCGAACTTCAATAACGTTTCACAGAAATGAATATAAACCGAAAAGTATTTGTGATGGACTTGCGGAATTTTTATTTTTAATCGGAATAAACTGCTAATGAAATAATAACTTAATAAATGTTGCTGTTGTTCTGTTTCTGCATGCTACACATTAAAATCTTGAATTATGATTACACACATGAAACGGATAGAATACAATTAACCTGGTAACACTTAGCCTATCCGTAGACTGCTCGGAGTGTATTTCTGTTTTCTGTGATTTTCTTAATATCGTAAATTTCCACAAACTTGTAAGAAATCAAATAGGAGAGTGCCTTGCAGTATTCAACAGAATAACTTTCTGCTCATTTTCCCCTATTAAAAAGGGGTTCATCCTCATCAGGGTCACTATTATCATCATCATCATTGATCTCCGCCTCTTTATACTTGTCCGATCCATTTTCACACTTGTGTGGACCGCCCTCACATGCACACATTTCAGAACTGGGCAGTTTTCTTGAAACACATTTGCAGTTATTACATCTCGATTTAACATATGCACATTTGATTAGTTCGAGCACATCAGAAGGAGCAGGTGGGTTGGTGCACTTGATTGGGACCCATCGATTGTTCTCTTGAGTCCAACCAAAATCTGCTGGTGACGGCAAATTCGGATCCGGCAGATCACATCTATTCCATTCCATTGCTTGCAGATGTGCCCGAAGTATAGCTGGTTCAAGTGATGTTTGTGTGGGAGGAAGGAAATATTGCTTCCGGGTAAAAAGCCACCACCTCAGTTCACCAACTTCCTTTATCTCTGTTTTGGGAACATAGACTTGACAAATGAACTTTTCAACAGCCGCCGAAGTTCCTTATCCACAGTTTCCATCTTTCCCAGATTTGCCAGATGAATGAGAACATCGTCAGCAGCTAGGAAGGCGTACCAGAAGGATATTTTTCCTTTTCTAGAGAAGGAACCAGTAACATCTGCTCCTGATAATACATGGAAACCTAGAAGTGAGTCGGGCCGCAGTCGTCCTAGTTCCTCATAGATTGGTGACAGGGGAACACTTCTCCTTTTACTAGCGTGGCCAGTTACGACACGTGTGTCTTTTGGTAGTATTGGATATTTATTTAGTGCCAAAATAAAGACATCAGTATCAGGAGAGTAGATTTTCAGCTCTGTAGCACCAGCATTTGCCGCATGGATAGCATGCAATATTATTTTTCAGTCAGCTTCTTCGGGAGTAGCCTACTGCTAAGGAAACCGGCATCCATGTGTGTCCCTCGTGCAACTTGTTGCCATGCAACCACTACATTGCATTTGGTGGCTGCAGCATTTTCTAGAATACACTCTCAAAGGAACATTGAAAGTTAATCTTTCGTTTTCTCGTGTGAGAGAAGCTTCTTCGTTGCCATAGTTAGTATTCCAGCTTTTGCTTCAATGTGATAATGGATTGGCACAGTATGACCCTGACGAAGTTCTCTTGTGGTCCTTTTTAGAGAGTCCTTTATGTATGTGTCAAATACCAAATGAAGTTCATCGTATGATCCGTATTTTTTGTTTAAACTACTTATGAAATGCTCGGCAAGTTCTGAAGGGTTCTTGATTGTTGGTGGCTTATTGAGTGCATGTAGATCTGCCATTCCATCAACAACTGCAACACTAACGAAATCCGGTTGTTGGCTCCACTAATAAACTTGACACTGTGCTCTCCGGGTCTTGTAGTTCGCCGGTAACACTGCAACGCCCGGTTAGAGGCTGCACTGTACTTGTGGGTAGTGTGTAAATTGGAAACTTTGATGGTAAAGCCTCAAGTATCCCTAATAGTTTACTCTTGTCGTTCCTGTGCAAGATAAACCCATCTGGGGAAAACAATGACCGAGGAAGAACTGACAGCTAGTAATAGCTCACTGCGTTTCGCAGAACAAACTACGGTCTTGATTTTGCAACAATCAACATTATTGAGAAAAGATTTCTGTCCTCCTTCAGTTCCATACTGGCAGCTCTCACAGGAATTCGTACCTTCTTCGAAGCTTGAAGACAAGTTAATTATACACCCTTCCTAGTAACAATTTAGACAGTGTTTTGTTACCTTTTTACCAAACCCTTCCCTAATACATTAATAAATAGTCAATCACAGAGAAGAATTGACATGCCATACAGAAACCAACAATGATTACGCAATAATATGAAGCCCAGATCTCATATCAAATTCCTTTCTGAACAAAATTGAGCCTATTCTGAGCCTAAAATGGTCTAAAATGAGCCTGAACTGGCTAACCATCACAAATAGTTTTCGGTTTAGATTCGTTTCTGTGAAACACAACACGTTTTTGAAGTTCGCCATTTTGATGACGTCATCACGTGACTCGGACGCGACCCCCAGAGTAGCATCAAGTGATTCGGGTATCCTTAGACTTAATAGAAACTGAAAATCTAGGTGTGTTGCCTTCTTCAGGAAAGAGCATATTGACGTTTGGAGATTGCTGTTTGTTTTACAAAAACTACCACAGAATTAAAACTATTGACATTGGAAACTTCTGGTAAACGGGAATAGAATCATTATTAAACTCTTAAAAAATTTTGTTTGCATGTAATTTATGGCACGGCATCATCTTCTATTGAAATTTCAAGAGAACACATTCTACATGACCATTTTTTTCAATTTTCCAACAAAAAGTGTAATTTTTCGGTAGAATATGCCGTCTTAGCTCCGTACGTCTAAGAAATAATAATTTAGAGAATTTTATTGTGATTTCAAAACCGTTTTTCGCAAGTCCCTATCTCAAATAGTTTTCACTTTATGGTCATTTCTGTGAAACGTGACGTCCGCCATTTTGATGACGTCATCACGCGACTCAGACGCGACCCCCAGAGTAGCATCAAGTGGTTCGGGTATCCTTAGACTTCATAGAAACTGAAAATATAGGTGTGTTGCTTTCTTCACGAAGGAGCCCACGGGATGTGATTTTCTTACATAAGGTACCCTACTATGATGTAAAACTACAAACAAATAAAAAACATACTCACCATTGCAATAAATTTCACTAGATTTTCAGTAACTCTGAGATTAGGAAATTGCAAAATATCTCTCTTTCTGTATTTATGAATCTCAATACTGACCACAATCATCTTTCAGGAATTGCAATTGATTAAAATTACCAATGCTTTAAGAAGAAGATATCTCCACTATATATATATATAAAAAAACTAAACTCCTTGGTGCTACATCCCTGAAGGGACAAGGCTTCCAACCAGCCGCTGCATAATCTACCATAGGCAGATGGCAGGATTGGGGGCATGTGGTCAGGATGCCGACGCCCACGGCAGTTAATGGTGGATTCCATGACTGCAGCCACTACTTCCCTATCAAGTAGCTCCTCAATTTGAATAACGAGACTGAGTGCACCCCTGCCAGACCTCCCTACTTCAGAAAAATCCGAAGAGGTTCCGGGGATCGAACTCAGGTCGATGGATCTGTAGTCAGCGATTCTAACCACAAGCCCACGCCAGTGGTCCAAATATATATATAATTATAAAAATTGATGTAAGATTTGTACCTTATATTGCTTTTTAAGTTTTGATTCCTTCAATTCTTCACCATCTGACTGATCAGACACTTCTTTGAACTCCAGAGCACCACAGTTGATATAGAAGCCACCATGAGCTGTTGTCATCTCTTCAGGTACAACTTCATCATACTAAAAGCAAGAAAACATCTGTTGTTTATATACCAAATTAAACAATTTAATCGAACTATCAACTTTTCTGTCAGCCAATCGTTTGAGGTGAGCAATGATGATGACTTGTAACAACATAAATGTTTAATTGCAATGAGTACTGACATTAACAATCAATAACTGTTTTTTTTTCTTTTTGATAGAAGAACAGTGACTGCATTATCAGACCTCATTTCTAAGCAAAATGCACATATTTTTTTCTGATTCCTAAACTTAAGCAGAAATGATATACTTTGAAAAACTTTCCTTGACAAACAATTTTAACTTTATTTGATAGTGCTTACTTTGTTTATTCTGACAGAGAAACAATCTTGCTTGCTTAGGTACTTTATAATTTCGAATTAACATAGCATAGGACTATTTTTCTCAAAACTGTCACATTCCTACATGTCATTATCACATTTCTTTCGTTTTGTCAGCTAATAGAATTACTGAAAAATCCAGATTATAAAACACTGGTTTTTAAAAGGTTTTCTGGTGAAGAAATAGATATTGAAGAAGAATTCATCAAAGAACAACAGTGTTGCTTTCCACAAGTGCCTGTGACGTCCTGCAATATTGCAAGAACATTTTCACTTCACAAACCGTTCTTTACTGACAGATACAGGACCTCCACACAAAAAAAAAAATCCCTTTAGGCAGGCCTACAGGCGGAGGTAGATTTCGAAGTGCTTTTGGTTTAATTTATTGTCGCTGCATAGCACTCTTCTTCTTTAGCCTTGGCATGGCAAACCTGCAGTAATAAGAACTGAATTCGGTAAAGAGGAAGAGCCTACAATCATTTGTTTTGACAACAAGAATAGGATATAATATTCTGGGAGGCCGTGCGCAAGATTAGCAATGAATAAAAATAGCAAAGCCGCTAAACAAGACAAAATTATGATATTATAATAATTCTTTTAAGTGTTATTATTTTCAAACATTAAAATCTCGCGTAATATGAGAGCTATCAAGAAACTATTTATTGATTTGTAGAGTACTCATCAAGAGCTTTTCAACGATACCCCACAAGACGTGGTTTCAAAAGTTTCGAATTTTCATCCCCCACCCCCACCCTCACTCGAACCCCCGAATCGTTGGTGTCACTGTGAACTCCATAGGGAGTACTCTAATTTATTCAAACAAAGTTTCCCTCTATACCTCATAGGGGCCGAGATATACATTTTTAAAAATTTCAACCCCCTCCCCCGACCACCCCCTTGGGCCAATTTTGCCCATTAACGAACTTGTCCGAACTATTGGGCCTAGAAATAACATAATAAAATTTGGTTCAAATATCTTCAAAATTACGGCCGCTATCGTGTAAAGATATATATATATAAATATATATATATATAAATATATATATATATAAATATATATATATATAAATATATATATATATAAATATATATATATATAAATATCACAAAATTTTTTTTTGAACGGGCGGTGGTTTCGTACTTAGGGGAGCATGAAACGTAAAGATATGAAAGAATTTTTCGAAAATCATAAAGTGGTATCCATTGCAATAGGTAGATTTTTCTTCGAAAATCTACCTAAAATCTGTGGATGACCTTCCTTAAATGATGTAACAGCCGTGAGTAAGATAAGATTTCTATGAAACTAATAATTCATTTGATGTTTGCATAGTCTGTTTTCACTTATTTGGTTCTTATTTCTTACATTATTTTTCATGTTTATTTCCTTGCTTATTTTACTGTTTTATTTTATTTTCCTGTTTATTTACAGGCTCTAGTAATTACTATGTTAATGAAATAAAAACAATTCAATTGATACTTACAGCATCTGTATTATCGATGAATGGGTCAGTTTCATCATATCCAGCACCAAGATCAACATAATCTTCATATCTGCCATGTTTCTTTTTCCCACCACCTCCCTGAAAGAAAATAAACATTTCATGGAATTCATCGGTAATGCCGTTATCGTATTAAACTGGCAATAGTTGTGCCTCTGATGCATAATAAAATGATTGCGATTTTTCACAAACACCTGTATTGTGTTATATACATTTTATGTTAACTTTAAGAATTAAGAAAATTAAGATTTAAATAATGAACACAGAAGAATATTATAAATAGAATATTAAAAAGAAAACACATGTATTTGTATTAGTATTACATAATAAAATCTGTAAAGAAGGCCTTTTATACCATACATTATAAAACCAACATATCTCTTGAAAATGGGAAAATCCTAAAATCTATACTAATTTCACTTTAAGTTCAAAGTAGATGTAAACAAAGCCACGTGACAAGGGAGCGCCTCATTGGCTGGTGGACGAATTGTAACTTTTGCTGCTTCGTATGCACACACTTGCTCTTAATAAAATAGTTTGGTTCAAACCGTACCTTTTTGTAGCTATTTTCGTGCAGAGAAATTTAAAAACACGTTTCTGAAGCAGATCTGTTTTTGAAACAAAATTAATTTGGTCAGATTTGCCTAACGCATAATAACTAAGTGAACTAATTAAACCGTTACATCAGAGTGTAAATAGTAGATGTTTACGACGGCTGTGCGCATGCTCAAGCCACCATCATGGAATGAACGTGCCACAGCCCCCTCCCAAGAAATGGATATGACCTGCTGAATGTGCCTTCATTTATTTATTTGTATCAGCTATAAAACACTTACGTGAGGACAAGAAAGTCGTGTGCTAGAACAAGACAAAATTTGTCAAAAGTTACATGTAACATACAGCTCTGATAGGGTTGGAGCGGTTACAATTAGAAATTAATGAATAGTGAACATTCAAAAAGAAAACGCTTCAGAAGAGGGCAGCCAACACTGCAAAATGAGAGTAATTTTTTATACTCCTTATTATCTTCTTGTTAACTGTCTATGACTTTCTTAATTACTAACATTAAGCCTAATTTTGTACAGATGTTTGATCTTTGCAAAATAACTGCAACATTTTTCAACAATGGTGCATGTCATAAAAAATAATTTTAAAAGTAGATACAATACTATTGAGAACACTGGGATATACCAAATCCTCATTCCGTTTCTTTCCGCGGCAGGTAAATCTCCATGTGGTATTGTCACATGCTCGGCAGAGTGGTACAGTCGGTCAGTTGGGACTCGTATGCAGTTAAAATTAGAGTTTTAACGCATTAGTTCACAAGTTTCCTATAAAAAACATTAAATACAGGCCATTCTCGGAACATATGAGGCTATGCGACAGGAGGGGAAAAAATGAACGTGGAAAGCGCAACACACGATATTCGACTAGGCGAATTTTTCAAGAGAGTTTTACTGACGCTGCCATTGGCTGGATCCCACTAACTGCTCCGGCGTATATATACAGGCCCCTTCCGCCTTCTCATCACTTTCCCTGAAGAAGGACTCAGAGATATGGAGTCCGAAAGCTCGGAGTTTATCAAACCCTTGACTCGGCTGTTAGCCTGTGAAGAACTCTTATGTACACAATATTCAACTTAATGTATTGTCATAATTCATTTTGCTTTGTGTCATCGCCACATACAAATGCTAAAGTGAGAGAAAGTGTAGTTAGGGTTGTAATTGACCTGCATTTTTCGGCCTCTGAAGCAGCAAGAAGGTTCCATATTTATGAAAGAGCAGCTCAGAGGAAGGAACTTCACTATAATGCGACCGGAAGTTTTCATAGGAAACGTGGATCTGGCCGGGCGCGTATTTCGATGCTAGATTGGTTGCAGAAGTTGAGCGTAAGTTATTGATTTTGCACTACAAGTACCGGTATTATAAAATAAAATATTTAAAAAATGCTCCTTGAATAAACATATTCCTCGCAAATCTATTAATTATTATTATAAAAATTTGCAACCAAGAATATGGCGGATTTGAGGCATATAGCCACAGCCTTCTATACATGTTTGTTTTGGAACAAAACTGACTAAATAATCAAGAAAATACATGATTAGACAAGAGGCAGGGCCGTAGCTAGGCGGTGGCTAGGTGGGCGACTACCAAGGGCGCAGGTACGAAGAGGGCGCAAAATTAACCATGAAAAATCCCGCCTTTTTTAGGCTGGTGAAATTTATCAAGCAATATAAATTCCACGTTAGTGGAAGAAATCTTTCAGGTTATTAAAAATTAATGCACGTGAACTATCTATACCTATAGTATTATGCCGATTGTCTACAAGCAAAAAGCAGTCATGCAACGTCCTTTAATTAACACGATTCATATTGACAGAGTAAAACATAAATCATGAACAGTATGGAAAGATATAACGACAATGAAAATTAATATGTACGTTATTATTGTGATGAAAGTGGTTCAACTCAATCCCTTTCCAGCTGATTGTCGTCCTCAGTGCTACTACTGTCGGCAGGATTGATTACAAAGCGATCAACAATGGCATCCCTCATACTGTTACATGCTACATGCAAAAATGACTGACCAACTATATTATTACAACAGAAAAAGCCGAATGTGCAAATCTCAATTCCTTTTGTTATTACTATTTTATTATAAATTAAGTATGAACTAAAATTTCTTATTTTAAAAATGGTTAGTTTTTTAAATCACACAATGTATTAATGTACATTAAAATTAATTTCTGTAACTTTACATTGAATAATATGTGTTGTGATCCGCGGCCGATGCACGCTCTGTCAGCTGGCAGTACACATGCTGTTTGTTTTGATCAAGTTCCCTTCTAAGGCCGGCGCTGATATTATAGTCGCTGCTATTATTTTTAATTATATTATACTGTATTATTATTAGGGCCCGGATTCTGATGACCTAAAATTGTTTGAAAAATGACCTATAAAATGACCCCAAAATTTAAAGAATATGACTTAATAAAATAAAGAATGACCTAAAAACTGATATTTTATTTATAAAAAATTATTATTGTACACACAAAATTATAGAATAATTTGTACATAATTGTTAAAACCTTAAATTCAGAGAGGATGTTGTAAGTCTAAAAAACTTTGATTTTTGCTGTGAATATTCTTTCCTTACGGAAATTTATACTGGCACTGAGGCACTGGCGAGTCAAACGTCGGCATTTCCTTTTGCGGTCTGCCGGATTATATTGTTTATTGAGGGTAAACAGTAGTTTGCACTCTCAAATACAAGCAGGTGGCAGACTCTGGTGCCAAGTCAATCTAATAACAATAGTAATATAATACAAAATGTTGGCGTTCCTTTGATTCTCGTTTCCGACTGAGACATGCCAACACTTCAACATAGAGTGTGTCCTTCTTGCATTAAACAAACACTTCAAAGACAGCACCGCTGGGGACGAAATAAATGCCCTAAAAATATAAAATTGCATACAATGTCAAAAAATGACCTAATAAAAATGCATTTCTATAATCTAGAGGCCATGATTATGATTTATCTACAAATTGGCAATGTCTTTGCAGCATCAATGAAAAAGATGACATGTCATTAGAATCCGGGCTCTGATTATTATTGTATTTTTTAACTAAGCGATTTTTAAATTAAACAGTGAAACAATATTAATGTTTGTGTTGTTTCGTCTCTTGTTGATGTTGGCGTTGCTTCTGTTGTATAGGTAAGAATGATTTCAGGAAAAAAATGTGCCAACTAAAACTACCATGTCTACATTATTAGTCTTGATCTATTAGGCAGTGGTTTTTTAAAGAAATGGGACCAAAAAAAAACATTCTGCAAGCGAATTTAAGAAAATCAGTTTTACAGAAATTTAAAAAAAATTTTCATTTGGAGGGCGCAGATTTGTCAAACTCGCCAAGGGCGCAGAAGGACCTTGCTACGGCCCTGACAAGAGGCATGTGTGAACTTAACCTCAAGTCTTCCTGTACATGCGCATATGCTCGTTCGTGATACTTTATAAAATAACGCCCGACGTCTTTTATTTGACCGGCTGTACATTAGAGTTTGTTAACAGCTCCTTTGAACTTAAAGTGATGTATAGATGATGTTCCACCCCTCAGTTAAGCTGCAGTTTTTTATTTATGAAGATAACAGTGTTGACATGCAGTGATTGCTAGTGTAAAATGAAAATACTTGAACAGACAAGCTTTGCGGTGTTCACCACAGATCAGTAGACTTCCAAAAATACACATAACTGTAACTGAGTATGTAGTATTGGTTAATGGACTCCTAAAGGAAAACAAATATAATTAAAAACTTTGTGACTGGTTGATAAATAGTTTACTTGCAGTCTATTATTGTACTATAAGTGGTTCAATGATTCACAGTTCTCATAAATAAATAGTTTTTAATTCTGTTTTTATAGTGTATTTTTTCAAGTTTTCGACGGTTAAAACTACTAACTAAAATTACTGAAATAATACATAATATAGAATGTCAACAACTTTTTGGTTGCATATTGTCTAGTAATTAACACATGACTGATAAATCTTTGAAGCACTCTGGCATACACAGTCCAATGTTACACACTTCACACCATCTTGACTCCCTTCTCACTTTTTGTCCAGTTTATTTCTTCCCTTTGTCTGCACACATACAATCTTCATCAATGGATACATCCTGATAAGCCAGAAGAACCAGAATAAACATTTTGGTCAACAGGAGAAAAGTCTAAAAAACGGACTTCATCCAATTCGGACATATTCATGAACGCAAGTCTAGCTTGTTGATGTTGTAATCGCATGGGCCGATATAAATTTGATAGAGAAGTCGATATAAATTTATACAAGAATCGACAAAAGTGTATGAAGCATATCCTTCACTAAGCACTAAGCACTAAGCTTCATGTTTATCTGTTCAAAACCTATATTACAAGATGTGTTAAGGTACCACATAATAAGGATTCGGAGTTAGAACTGAGCAGTTTTATTCTTCTGCCTCAATTACATACATACACAACAATACAAACAAACAAATGCTACTAGCAATACTGTGACGTGTGATGTTTTTGGACTGCGCTATGGGTCTTCTTTAGTAGTTATTATCAAATGGCTGATATTCCCAATGTCCTCCCCACCCTGGTCAGTTCCGATCTCTAGAGGAATGACCAGCTGAATCGGTCAGGAAATCTTGGAGCCATTTGTTGTTCTTAGCGAAGCAGTCCTCGCTATGCCATCTCTACCACAACGAAGTTGTTCTACCCGTGCTAACTTCCACACATGGCGTGGAACAGTACCACATCCCCGACCTTGAGCTCAGCTGATTTGTTGCACGGGTGATGTACAGCATGGAAAGGTCTCAGTTCTAGAAGGTAATCCTTCGTCCATCACCGCCAAAAGTCGTCTGCAATTTTTTCTTCAGACAAAACAGTTTTGTCAGGTTGGAAGCTTCTTCTGGTTGTCCAGATGGCATCCTGGTTAACTTTTCTCCAGTCAGGAAGTGGGCTGCTTTTGCTGTGGTCAGTGGCCTTGAATTAAGGGTGGCTTCAATACTGACTAGTAGAGTAGTTTTTTTTTTTTTTTTTTTTTTTTTTTTTTTCCAGAAGTCATTTAAGTTATATGAAAGGGATATGGTCTTGGTTCACGCGGGAATAAAATGCAGAAGTATTGCGTGCAGGCATGGTGTGGAAAGTGTTAAATGGGAGAGTCTGAGGACACTTGATACAGTTTTCAAGAAAAGATTTATATCTATCATTTTCTATTTTCTCTAGAAGCTACTAACCATGTTTGTTTGATAAAAGAAATCTCTATCATGTACAAATGTTTTAGAGCTAAAGAATTACTCTTCCAATTTTCAATTTTTTAAGAGTCTGCAAAGTGTATCAAGTCTCCCTCGGGGTGGGAGACTTTATACTGCTTTGGGGAGACTTGATACAATGTAAGTTACAAATGAGCATGCTAATTAACAATTTACAAGAATTTATCGTTACTTTTATTTACAAGTTCAAAAATCAGGGCAAACTAGATAAAACATTCTAGACTATGATTAGGCCAATTTTTTTTCATACTAATCATGTTAGCTTGTTATAAAGTGTCCTTCAAATTAGTCTTGGCAAATAAAACATGTGATTTTATAATTTTTGTACTGAAACCTGGGGTAACAGTTTCTTTTCAGCATGTTCATCATGAATGGTACTGATATTTTTACAATCTGTCTTCAATATGATCAGCAAACTTAACACTCCAATCATCGATGTTTGTTTTCAATTACAGTCACAAATCAATGGACACTTTTATTTGATCTGTTGGGTGATTCCCTGTCACTTGCTCCATTAAATTTAAATTAACTCAAGCTATTGCCTGTGAAGTGAAACTAGGGTTATCAGATGACCGTATTTACCAGGACATGTCCTTATTTTTAAAGGTTGTCCTGGTGTCCGTATTTATTTTTCAAAATCGGCAATTTGTCCATATTTTTGTACAAGTAATTTCTTTTTTTTAAATGACTGAAAAAGGATGCTTTGTTACCAGACTCTACCGAAAGATGTCTCTGAACATAGTATCACAACCCTTAAGTTAGCCTCTTTGAGTACTTGTGCGTATTTCACTTTCACTATTACTGATACTAATCTCTTAGGGTAAAATCCCATTGGCGGGGACCATTTTTTAGAACAGAGATTCTCTTCATAAAGGCTCGTGTCCACATGAGAGCTGAGAGTGCGAGAAACTCTCGAGAGTACTCTCAGATGGTGTGTCCACTTGAGAGCGCTAGTCGAATCCTGAGAGTAGCTGAGAGCAAAACTCGCGACATTACTCCCAGAACCGTGTCCACTTGAAACAAAATCGCGCGAGTTTTCGCCTCGCATTTACAAACAAGATGGACGCACAACAATGTATTATTCGTTGTTAATATTAATGTAAGCATTTTATGAGGGCTTGCTGAATGCTTTTAAGTGAGTACATTCATTTAATTATTAAGCGTTTAGAAGAATTTGACAATCTAATATTGTCAGAATATCAACAGAACATCATGAAGTATTGGTGAATTCGATAGGCCCACAAATTAACTAAAAAGACATTGAAATGTGATATGAGATTTTTGTTAAATATAAACTAATTGTGACTTTGTGCTTTTCCGGAATCAAGCATGTGATCTTTAATTTATAGCATGTCAATTATTCGAGTGGAGTGATCCTATCAAACTGTGAATGTAAACTCCGTGCATCTACATGAACAGATAGGTCTACTATTTATCCTCTGCGTCCACGAAGACCAAGAGCCAAAACAAGTGTTCCTTGTTGATTGGTCCTTTAGCACTAGAGCAAAAGCATTTTGTGCGTCGCTGTTACATGTCTACTTTTATACGCAATAGACTCATGTACGTCATCTTGGTCCCCTCAAAAGAATACAAAGACAACCACCAAGACTGATTACGCTTAGGCGCCGTGTTTCTAAACTCCGATTTGCGGAATATTTGGAATCGTATGTAGTCTACACTAATATTGTGTTCGTTTATTTTATTACTTAACGATTGCAACTTAGGCCTATGACGGTCACCGCTGTTCCGGAATTTTGTCCCGCAGGAGATCCCTTCATGCCTCTAATCTACAGACATGAGGGTTACTGCACCCGTTACAGCCTTCTTCGCCTCAGAATATTCTGTAGAGGAATCGATGATCGCCGTAGTGAACCATGGAGATTATCAGTGTTTCATTATGTTTCATAAATGAATGTAATGTAAAAATTGTATTATTGTTCAGTAATTCCCTTATGAACTTACTACATTATTTCATGATGAACATATGAACATTAAACGATACCGTATTATAATCTATTATCATTGAGTATTATTAGATTTCGTTTTTAGAAAATAAGTTATAAATAAATATTGAAGGCAAATTAAATAATTTTATAGGCCTATACACATTATCCACTCTCAGAGAACTCTCAGCTATACGAAACAGATTGGTATAGTGCGAGCTGCTCTCGGAGATTGATTGCAAAGACGTGTCCACCTGCGAGTTGACTCTCTGAATGCCACTCTCAGCTACCTCTCAGACAGTGCTCTCAGACGCGTGTCCACATACCGAAATGGAACTCTCGAGAGTTTCTCGCACTCTCAGCTCTCATGTGGACACGAGCCTTTAAACACTTATATCACACGAATTTTGTTATAGATAGATGTGTGGAGAGGAGATGATGTCTTGGCGAATGATTTGGTCAAACCCACCTGCCATAATTGATACACTTTCTTTTATATCACGATCTAGCGAAAACTCCCTTCTTCTCCACCATTTTTCTGTCCTCGTCCTCCTGATTGGACGTTGGAGGTGTGACGTCATATTGCTAAACAAGATATGATTGTGGATAAACAGTCTGACAAACCTACAAAGGTACAAGCCACTAGCTGCTCGGAAGAAATGGTGGTTGTGCTATTCAGTATATTGCTCCTTAACTAACATAAACGTTCCTAACCTAAAAAAACATCGGAGGTATTCAGTATATTGCTCCTTAACTAACATAAACGTTCCTAACCTAATAAAACAGCCTGTTGTGACTTCGTCTGCTGCTACTATATACAAAAAGGACAGTTGGTAACCGTGCATCGCTCATAAACAAAAAACATCACAGAGTCCATGGAAATGTGAATATCGCATGAATGGGTCCGTGCCATTGGGATTATGCCTCTCTTTGTTATAATCTCTTTGAAGGAAATTTTGAATTTAGATTCAACATTCAGCTGTTAATACGTTAACGAATGAAGAAAAAGCTACGGAAGTACTATGGAGTGATATTCTGTGATCTGTGAGTTTTCTTTCTTTCATTCAGTGCAGTTCAGTAATAATGGGGAAAAGAAAATGCAAGTTTACTGCTGACTCAGAGACAAGATACAAATGTTTCAAAAAGGGCCGTTCCAGTGATGAAGCAGTGTGTTTAGTTTGCAAAGCTAACCGCGGAGCCCTTGATTTGGAATCGCACATTTCAACACAAAAGGAGTGTGCAGAGTGCACCCGTTTGCCGCACGCTGTGCTTCTCTTGTGATGACTCAACACTACCCGCATCGCGGCCAACTGTGTCCCCGCAGATAAGTCAACAGCCTGCAGTTGAGCATTGTTCTCGTGCTGTACAGACGTGAAAGTGTTATTCTGTAGTTGTCACAACTAAAAGAAAACATTAGGATAGAGATAAACTCAATAATAACGGAAGAACAATTAATGCGTATTAATCGGAATTTCCTATCACGGTGCCAAAAATGTGTGGATGTAGGAGGAGGACACTTCCCGCATCTCCTGTAATAAGGTAGGTACCTATTTTCGTTATTTTCAAACTTATTTCATTTATTTTCATTGTCACGCACAGACAAGTCAGTCAACTGTCGGGCAGTTCCTTTGCCGCATACCGGGGATATGAGCGTCATCTGCGGGGAACCCAACGCGCGGCGCGCCGGGTGCAATCTGTCTGAGACTCACTGTACAAAACAATGGACTGTGTGTCTAAGCTCCCTGGAAAAATATTTCCTGATCATGAAGTGGGAAAAAATATCCACTGTGCCTGTACAAAATCAGAAGCTATAATTAATAAAGTAATTGGACCACATTCTATTGACTGTGCTATCAAGCAAATAAATAACATTTCCTATGTAGGTGTTTCTACGGATGGCAGCAATCATGGAAATATAAAAATGTTTCCTATTGTTGTACAGTACTTTGACTACCAGAAGGGGGGCATACAGACCAAATTAATAGACCTCCAAAGTGTTTCTAATGAAAGAGCAGAAACAATATCTTCATTGGTCACAGACGTGCTGATTAAGAATGGAATTTTGAATAAATGTATTGCTTTTGGAGGAGACAACTGCAATACTAATTTTAGAGGATTGAAAAGAAGAGGAGCAAATAATGTATTTTCCAAGTTGACAGAGACAAATCAACATCTAATCAGAGTAGGGTGTCCGGCCCTCATTCTGCATAATTGCATACAGCATGGAGTGGAACTGTTATCAATTGATGTTGAAAGTCTGGCCCTAAAACTTCTCAATTACTTTAGTATATACGGTGAGGAGTAAAGAATTGAAAAACTTTTGTGAATTCGTGGACATCAATTACAAGACCATGTTGATGCACACAAAGACTCTGTGGTTGACACTTTTTCCTGCAATTGAGCAAATCCTTGAAATGTATCCAGCCCTTCGTTCGTATTTTGTACCTGTGGAAAATATCCCAACAATCTTGAAAAAGTTTTTCACAAAGGAAATAAGTGAGTCATATATGTTGTTTTGTCAATCTCTGATGTCAGTGTTTCAACAGAAGACACGGAATAAAGAACAAGAAGACAGCTCCATCATTGAAGTGAAGCTGAAACTTCAAGAAACTGTTGATATTTCAGAGGGTCGATTGAAAAATCAATTTGTACCCCTCAAATTGAAGGAAGTGCTTAACAGGCTGAAAGAAGATGGTTTGGAGAGAGCCTGTGATGTTTTCAAGCAAGAAATTCTTAGTGTGTACAGTGCCTGCTTGGAATACCTTAAGAAATGGTTGCAACCACTTCAGGAATTTGACTCGTTCATGTGGATGACTCTCAAAAACGAACTTCATTGGAACAAAGTTGAAAAGACTGTTCACTATGTTATTAGTAAAGGTGTTATTATTGATGATGCTAACAAGGGGATGGTACGAACCTTCATGTCGAAACCCACCCTCAAATTTTGTACACATGTAGGTCATCCTAAAATGGAACAGTACACAAAAAATTAGCTGACAGTTCGAACTGCAAGTCTGTGAAAATCACGTCGCAATATCGCGAAAAAAGCATTGTCAGAGCGCCTCATCCCGTCTAGCAGGGATGCGGCCTGTGGCTGAGGTACAAGGTCTTGAGCGAGGCATGCGGGCAGTCGGCGCAACGCAACACAACACTGTAGTCACAATATACAACTGCATGCTCACTTCCCCGTGCACTGAACTATTCAATGAATGTGAAACAGAAGTGTCGTGTGTCGATAGAATGGGAAAAGCACAAATTTGCTTTGCACCATGCACATCGAACAAGTGTTCCCATATCACATTCTGCTTCTTCACACTTGTGTTTGTTCAATTCCAGGCAATATTTTGCTGGCACCACAAACTCTGATGGTTGCTCCGTAATGTATTTCGTAGCATACCATGAATATTTTATCATATCACGAAACCTTGGGGAAGAAAACTGATAATGGATAAAAGATTGCATTTTGAGAATGCTGTCTCTTTGAAAAAGTTCAAAATTTATTCCGTCGCTAGCTGCTAAAATTTCTGACAGACGTCTATATAGCGATTTCCACTGACGAAAAAAAAACTTGTCAAGGGGTTGAATTTTTCCTGTCGCACCGGGCGGAATTTGGAATAATTCGATTGTCTTGCCAGGTGGAATGCTTTGCAAACAGGATGGATCATTATAGGTCGTCCATGAATCCATAATTAGGGCACACTGGTTTCCTGTGAAAGGAAAGAAAGCTTCCTTGTACCATTCTTTCAGCTCCGGCTTCCCCATTTTTCCGGATTTTGACGCAGTCACAATTAGGTTCTCGGCTTTAAACATCTTTTTAGACACTATAGGTCCCAAAATTCCCTTTGGTTCCTGTAACACTACAAACAATTTAGGGAGAAGGTAACCGTCCATATTAATGGTAGGCATTATTGTGTACGTATGAGTCAAAGCACTGATCGACTGGGCTACGGATTCAGTAAGTTTTTCACCCTTAATAGACAGTGTACGCTTGGATCTCATCTCTCTTTGGAAGCCACTTTGATCTGTATTATAAATACAGGCTGGAGAATAACTTGAAAGCGCCTCTTTAGTGTTTTCCAAGAAATCGTGTGCTGCTTGTTCTATTGAAAGTTCATCCCTTACAAATGAACGAGAGACAAATTTCGTTATCTTTCTGCTTCTGATCCGGTATTTTCTCTTAAATTTAGTGATCCATGATTTTGATGCTTTGAAATTTGTATTTCCTACAAATTTTCTTGAAATATCCAGAGCCCATGACCTTAAATCTTCATCGTTAACATTTTGTTTTGATTTCCTTGCCTCCATAAAACGAGAAAAAAGTCTTTCATACACGATTTGTTTATTTCTTACACGATTTTCTGCCGAGCTTTCTACTTGTTTTTTCCAAATGTACAACTGTCTTTCACATGTAACATTACGAAAGTTTTTTCTGACATGGGTTATTGATAGCCGTTTCTTCCCTCCTTTATTTAACCAGAACTCTACTGCTTCTCTTTTATACTCCAAGCTTATATCAGTTTTACATTTCTTTGTCGGAGTGGGTGCATAACTCGAAGCAGAAGATTTTTCAGGGGAGTTTTCAAGGGATTGACTTGCACTATCACTAGAAACATAAGTCCCTGATCTGACAGATAGGCCTATTTCACAATCACGTTCACTTGTAGATGATTCAGAATCACTGTTAGAATCGTCAGTAGAAGTATCCAAGTCACTACACTCACTGTTTGGTTTTCCTTCTTCTATGTCCAGAGAAGTTTCGACACTAATACTGCTTCCTGAAGGATTCTCTTCTAAAAGTTGAATTATAAGCTCTCCCATTTCATGTTCTTTCACGTTTATTTCGCTAGAAGAACATATTTTTCTTTCACGAAAATACTTTATGGCAACTGAAAGCACATTAATAGGGTTCAGCACATCTGTAGAGACGCTCATGGTGACTTCCTACTATTAACTGACAGACACACAGATCTCTAATTCTTCACTATGGTCGTTGTTTATACTGCGATAACAAGAAGAAGGAAGCCCGTGTTTGGATAAGCTGCTGAATGAGTCACGTTAGCTGTTGCAGTAGTCGCTACAAAGATCCAGGAGGAACCAACTAGATGGCTTCCAAATTTCAAGCTTCAATTTAATGGTCTGACAGTTCAAACTGGCAGCTAATTTTTTGTGTACTATTCCATTTTAGGATGACCTACATGTGTCCAAAATTTGAGGGTGGGTTTCGACATGAAGGTTCGTACCATCCCCTTGTAAGTTGTTTGATCAATTTCTAAATTTTCAGAAATATGTATCCGAACAAAAACAAGACCCTAAGTTCCATTAGTAGTCCAGTGCATAAAAGGTGGGCAGATTATCTAAGTAGTGTGAACATAACTTGTTGCTCGGAGCTCTTGAAATTATCAGAAATGTATTTTGCTATACCTGCTCACAATGCTAATGTAGAAAGAATATTTTCCTTAGTTAGTGCACAGTGGAGCAAGGAAAGAAACAGGTTAAGTGTTATGTCAGTCTAATGTGAAGTTCAATTTGAAAGAACTAAGTTGTTCTGAATTCTATGATTATCTAAAAGCCAACAAATGCCTGCTGAATGAAATCAGGTCATCAGATAAATATGTAGAGCCATCTAAAGACAGCAGCATGCAGAAAAATGTATGTACAGGCTCAGATGGATTGAATTAAAGACTGACAAATAAGCGTAGGCCACAAAATAGAGCTGTTCAATAATTTCAACGTGTCCTGCTTTTTATGTCTCATTTGTCGTGCTTTCCATCCATAGCCTTCTGGTAACCCTAAGTGAAACTACACCAGCCAAACAAAATTTAAATAGTTAAAAAGCTTGATTAAATTCAAACCTAGGATTATTACCATAGGTTACTAGGGAACTTACTATACAATTAGGCCAAGAGAAACCGTATTTGTCATAAATAAAGATAAATATTTAGAGAAACTTATATCTAAAAACATTTTTTAAATAATTTTTAACAAGATACAGTACAGTGAATCAAGTTTCCCTTTAAAAAGTGTATCAAGTTTCCCTGCATGGCCATTTTTCATTAAAAATTTATTAACCCATTAGACCAATTCTGAGAACTGAAGTTCGAGGAGCAAGTATGCGTTTCATGTGTATCTTCAGATGTAACATGTTAATACAGCCAAGAAATATAAATCAGGCAAGCGACACACTTTTTCATAAAAGAAAAAACACATTTTTTCAAATAAATTTCATATTGTGTGGAGCAGTGTGTTCTAAACAGCAGCGCTAAATGGGGGAAAATTGCTAGGCCGCAGTTGGATCACTAGGCTCATCACAAGCATCTTATCAGAAAACTACGTACAAGTCTCCGATGGGAAGGCTAAATCTAGATGGATCAGCCAATTGAATGGAGTACTCCAAGGGGATCCCCTAAGTCCGACTCTCTTCAATGTGCTAACCCAAGACATAGTCGAGACAATCCACGAAGTGGCCCCAAGTGTAGCTCTATACGCTTATGCAGACGACATGGTCTTAGCCACAAGTAACCAGCCAGAGCTCCAAAAAGCCATGGACACGTTGACTTCATGGGCAGACGGAAATGAGATGCAAATAAACCCAGACAAGACCAAGCTGATGGTGTTCCGGAAAGGAGGAAGACTGGGCAAGGACGACACCATAAATTACAACGGGAAGGCGCTGGAAATTACGAACACCTTTAGATACCTGGGAGTCATCTTGCAAACGACTGGCACAGCATTTGGGATCCATGTAAAGGAGAGAGTGGAAGCAGCCATCAGGAGCTTCAGCGACATCAGGCATCTCAACAGAATGTCAGTTATGACTGCGCTAAAGCTGTTCGAGGTGAAAGTCCTCCCTGTTGCCACATACGGCCTCGAGCTTATCTGGGACAAGCTGACAAAGAAACAATTGCTTGAAATAGAGAAAATCAAAGCAAGATACTTGAAGAGAGTACTGTGTCTGTCTCGGTACACTCCATCAAGGATAACCTATGCCATGGCCAAAGACTGCTGGTATCTACTCCCGTGGACACCCTCGGTAGAAGAAGCTCTCTGAGAGACCGGGCAAGGAAGGGATCTGAGATCTGGCCCGACTTCTTCACAACAGACGCTTTGATGACGGATCAGTGGAGGGAGGCAGACTTCACCCTACGACACACAATCACGAGATTCGCGGCTCATGGCTTTCACTTCAAGCTATGCAGGAATAAAGCGTACCACAACCCAGGGGAGGATTGTGTCTGTGAACGGTGTGGGGATAAATGTGACCGATACCACACAAAGCTCTGCAGGAACAGAGAAGCATCCCTTTCGAGTTTCTGCGCAGAAGATTAGGAGACTGACAAATGCACATTGTGCGCTTTTATCTTTTATTATAAATGGGGGAAACTAAAAATCAACTAGATGGGGCAAATGAAGTCTGCCTATAAATCAAGTGTCCCCAGTACAGCCAACCGTTGACCAAAATGGTTCATCCAAAACTCCACTGCCACTGGAGACATCTGCTGAAGTTGTGGACGAAATGTTTGGCACCACAATGTCAACTAGACCACGGCTTACAAGCCCAAATAAAGTTTTAATATTGACTCCAGCCACGAAAGCCTACAATGTTTTATAAAATCATTTCTGTTATGATGACAGAGCAGTAGTTCCTATACTTATGGCAGTACTATGCTTATCCTTTAGATAAATGTGACCGATGCACCAGGGGAATCTACCCATTCTATGATTTGTACTCACCAAAATGGAGGTTTACTGATAAAGTCAAAAAGGTTTACAGTATAAACTTACATATTTTTCTTCAAAATGTCTGGCAAGCTCTTTTACATCTTCGTCGTCATCCTCATCTTCATCAACATCTTCTTCATCTTCACAGTCCTCACCATCTACAGCTACTTCATCTGCTTCCTCATCATCATCCTCTTCTTCAGCAGAAGGAACAGTCCCATTTACTTGACCTTCAGACTTTAGTTTTGCTCTTCGTTTACGCTGAAAGCAAAAGAGCACTTTTATTGGAATAGAGGAAACTAACATAAAAACTTAGTCAAACCATTATGGAGCTCTGAAAACAGTATAATAGTACATTATGTAACAAGCTTATAATGGCATTCATTACGATACAAGTATAATTTTCATTAATCTTGATTACCGTTATAGGCAAGTTGCATACAACATTTTTTGTTTGATCATGTTTGGCACCACATGTTTTAAATGAACTGAGATTTAGATTCGCTCAAATAAATGGCTATGCTGCCCTTCAAATCAACTGATCCTCGTAATTCCCAGTAGTAGATTTTATTTTAAATGCAGGTTGTTAAGCAGTTGCTACTCTCAAGGTTTCAAGCTGTTCCGTGTTCAATGATAATCAATACTACACTGATGTTATAATGAAAATCAGTTTCAAAAGAAGTATCATTATGATACCATTACGTCACAGGTAATAAGCGTATTATAGTATGGTCAAACAAAAATCAAATACAACCACTCCCTTCTCATGCATTTCAGTCCCTGCCAATACAGCTTACTCAATACAAGGTCAATACCTGCTCAGCACTGGAACAGTACAGTGCAATCTAAATGTCTAGTATTCATTTAAACATCACAGTAAAAGCCTACAGTATAAGTAAATTCATAGCATGTGTACATCTTGATGACATCAGCTGATATGTCAGAATGCTATGCCCATAACCTCCCTGCTCCATCCATTCTAAGAACCAACCTTAAAGTAAACAAAAACCAATTCTTAGGCAATAGGCCTACAAGTAATGTGATAGAGCATTGGTGCGAATAGCCAAAGGTCCTGGGTTCAAGTCCCAGTGTCGGAGGATTTTTCTCCTATAGTATCCTCATGTACTGTCCAACAGAGACAATAATCTGTGGTTCATGAATGCTTATATATCTAATGTGATAGAGTTTACTTTTATAAGCGTTTACTTGCTGGTTTCTTTTAATTTCAATTTGGTTTTTAGAATTTAGACTTGATGCACTATTTTGGCTTTCTTTTGCTTTATCATTCATTTTAACACGTACAATTAGTAATTTCTGAACTTCAGAATAATGTGACCGCCATCTCAGCCAAGCCATACCAAGTGGGACCAAGTGTACAATGTCGGCAATATTACGAACATGACTTCATGCCGATTAAACTCAGCAAATGATCGAGTAATATATGGGTTATAAACAACATGCCATGTAGGTGTGTTATTTTGTATGGTATAATATGATGGTAAATACAGGAGGATGAATAAAATCAGTACTAGTAGGAGTTAACTTAAGAAATTATTACAAAGAGACTGGACTTCTTGCTGTATCAATGTTTTATGAAAGGTGTGGAAGGGTCAAAAAGCTTCTGCATTAAAGTAAGTAGCGACAGCTAAATTCTAATCAATTATAGGATATGTTAGATAAGTAGTGATCGCTAAATTCTAGATCAGTGACAGGTTATGTTAGGTTAGGAACAGTTGTATTACTTTAGCAGGAGTATACTGAATAGCAAGGTGTTTGTTATGACTTATGAGCCATGTAATGATGTTTTACAAAAAGTGTAGAAGGGTATAAAAGCTTCTGCAAGTAGTGAAGGTTAAATTCTAGGTCAGTGACAGGTTACTTACTTACTAAATGACAATAGACAATTCCTAAGCAAGCTAAAGGAATATTATCTATTTGATGGAATCCAGAGGTTCATTGTTGCGCTTAGCAGTGCCTGCTAGTCAACCGTCCTCTGTGCTAACTCCATCCAACCATCCTTTGCAAATCCTACTTCCCTTAAAACTAAACTAAACTCCGTGGCGCTACATCCCCGGAAGGACTTGGCCTACCACCCGACCGCTGCATCATCTCCCGTAGGCAGACGGCAGGATTGGGGGGCATGTGGTCAGCATGCCGACACCCACGGCCGTTAATGGTGGTTTTCTGGACCGGAGCCGCTACTTCTCTATCAAGTAGCTCCTCAGTTTGGAATCACGAGGCTGAGTGCACCCCTACCAGACCTCCCTACCTCAGAAAAATCCGAGGAGGTACCGGGAATCGAACCCGGGCCGACGGATCTGTAGTCAGCAACGCTAACCACAAGACCACGCCGGCGGACCAAATCTATCCTAATATTGTCCTCCCACTTAAGTCTACGTGTTCCAAGTGGTCTTTTCCCTTCAGGTCTCCCAATCAATACTCTTGAGATATGTCTTTCCTCCCCCAGGCGTGCAACATATCCAGCCCATTTCATCCTTCATGATTTAATAACCCTTACTATATCTGGTGATGAGTACAGGTTATGAAGTTTGCCGTTATGCAGTTTTCTCCAGTGCCCATTTTCATCTCTCTTAGGTCCAAATACTTTCCTAAGCACCCTGTTTTCAAACACTCAGATTATGTTCTTCCCGAAGAGTAAACGATCATGTCTCACATCCATATAATATAATACGGTGAGTCAGTGGCGGCTCGTGGCCGGAAAATTAGGTGAAGAGAAAAAAAAATGCCACATGCTTATGTTAATAACGGAATTCACCCAGTAGCGGCTCGTGGCTCAAAACGAGGGTGTGCTGCAAATATCATTTCATACAGCAAGCTTAAAATATTTTTAAAAATTATGAGTAGGCCTATCTAAACTGCTCGTCTCTTAATTCATATCTGGGAACTCTCACGTGATTTTCTCTGCCCTAATTATTTTTTTGCTAATTTCTCTCGTCTCGTCGAACGTTGTGTGACGAGAGAAAATAGCAAAAAAATAAATAAAAATAAATAATAACAATAACAATAATAATGATAATAATAATGATCATAATAATAATAGTAATAATAACAGCAATAACAATAATAATAATTAGGGCAGGGAAAATCGCGTGAGAGTTCCCCGAAATGGAATAAGAGACGAGAAAATAGTATTTTTAATGATCGAGGTAGAGGAAGTCGCTTAGTGTTCCCAGTGCGACAGAATACTTAATCGGGGTTGTGGAATCCGGGTAGTTCTGAATTTAACACATTCGAATTTGGCGGCGTCAGACGGTGGAAGATCTAACGTGCCCACCTCTTTCTCCGAGCTGACAGTATGAGGTGCTGTGGCTGAACAAGAGGGACGGCTTCGTGGGTAGTCTGTTCGCGTCGGTATGGGGACGTGGGATAAGCGAGAAAACTGCTGCTTGCATATCCTCTGTTTTAGTTGACCAGACTACCCATGCAACGGAGGGCGTGGTTTCCACTTTACCTTCACACGGCCGACTTGAAGGAAGTTGCGCACTCAGGATTTAAGTGTCTCCTAGCTTTGACACCAGGTGGTGGCGTGGCGGGCAATTCAAAAATACAGATACATTTATAGTAAAACCAACATTCATGGTATGGAAAATAAACTTTAAAAATACGTATTGTAAAGGAAAAATACTGGTGAAGTGCTACTTCACCTACTTCCCCTGAATAGCCGCCACTGCAGTGAGTCTCAGACAGATTGGTTCCGCTTGTCGCACGCAGTGTTTCTCTTGTGATGACTCAACACTACCCGCGTCGCAGCCAGCTGTGTTCCTGCAGATAAGTAAACAATTCCTGCATAGCCTGCAGTTGAGCATTGTTCTCGTGTTGTACAGACGTGAAAGTGTTATTCGGTAGTTGTCACAACTAAAAGAAAACATTAGGATAGAGATAAACTCAATAATAACCGAAGAACAATTAATGCGTATTAATCGGAATTTCCTATCACGATAGTGATGGGTCGAACCAGTTCATTTATGTGAACTACTTCACTATCTCTCACTCTTCTCTGTGAACGCTTCAAATGAAGTAGTTCGTTCGTGAAGTACATTTTTCCTCCTGGCCGGCCTCACCCATAAGCTATTTTTTCTGTGCCACTCTTCTATATGAACACTTCATTTTTGAAGTGTTCTTTGAAGTGTTCTTTCTCATAACATCGTTCACAAAGCTCACGCTCTCTCTTTCACACACATTTACCTGGGGAGAAATACTTGGGGTATCCAACGCGGTTTGCAAGCACGGTTGTTTTCAGACCGGAGGGGGACATAAAGATACGTGACTTGACATAAAACACATGACTTATTTGGTATGTAAAAAGGAAACATCGCTGTTTCCAACTTCGTGAATCAAAAATTTCTTATGGTTTTAAAAAATATATATCTATTTTTTTAATAATACGTTACTGCAATAAAATGATTTAATTTGCAGTATATCTTAATCGGCAATTTATTCATTTTCATTTTCGTTTTAGTTTTGATAGAATCACGTACATACTGATTTGGTTATCTTCTTAAAAAAAGTGTGCGTGGAACGCCACGCGACAGAAGTGAAGCTCATTTTAATTTTTTTATTTTTCAAATTTGGATTATTTGAATTTTGGATTTTTGGACTTATTAATATTGGGTTTTTGGACATTTTTAATATTGGATTTTTTAATATCCTATTTTTTTTTTTTTTTTTTTTTTTATTTTGAGAAAGGGTGGGCATTATTGCCCTATGCACCGCGACCATTACTGATCTATTGTGCGCCCCTAGCTTTAGTCCCTTAGAAGGCCAGACTCTTTGATAAAGAGTGCCAGCTTCTTGATTGAGACCTTGGACAGTTCATCCGCTGGCATGAACCAGTAGTTGAAATGCTTGGCCCTAATGGCCGCAAGTATTTCACAATCACACAGAAGATGAAGAGCAGATTCTTCATCTTTTCGACATCTCCTGCACATCGAGTCGTCTGCTATGCCAACCTTATGAAGGTGTCCCAGCAGCCGACAGTGTCCAGTCATAAATCCCACAACCCAGCTGAGTAGGAATCTATCCATCTTAAGCAGTTCTCTGGTCCTGCCTTTGATGACTTCTTTGATAGTCATCTTAGAGTGTCTGTGACCTGTCACAGCTACCCAATGTTTGTTGTGTTTCCTGTTAGCCCACTCCCGAACCGCTCCTCGGATAGAACCATAGGGCAGTCCCAGGCAGGGCTCAGGTCCCACAAAGGGCAGAGCTGCCCCCTTTTTGGCCAAATCGTCAGCCCTCTCATTGCCATGGAAACCCCTATGTCCTGGCACCCACATCAGTTTAACTGCATTGTGTTCAGCCAGTGTCATTAGGGACTCCCTGCACTCGAGGACTAGTTTAGACCTTATTTCCTTTGCCTCAAGAGCCTTTAAGGCTGCTTGGCTGTCAGAAAGTATAGTAATGTGTGTATGCATGTAGCCCTTGCTAATACTTTCCCATGCACTTGCCATGATGGCATAGACTTCTGCTTGAAACACAGTCGCATGCAAGCCAAGGCTGTATGAAAGCTCTTTACCACAACCATACAGTCCTGCCCCAGTGCCTTCTTTAGTTTTGGATCCGTCAGTGTACCATGTAGGTCCACTTTGAATCCTGGTTTCAATTCCTTTGTCCCATTCACTACGTTCTGGATATGCTATAGTGAATTTCCTTTCACTTGCTTTCTTAGGTATCAATTTGTCTGATCCCATAGTCATAAAATGGTCCAGACCTTTGTCCCTAGAGAATTGCATGTGACCGAAGCATTGTAGTTCCAACTTTTCAATGCCATTACACCGAAGTCTATAAAGACCCGCTCGCGCCTCCGCTTCTACCCAGATATGAAGAGGGGGCAGGTCCAATAGGACTTCCATGGCAGCTGTAGGAGTAGTCCTAAAAGCCCCTGTTATGCCAATGCAGGCCAGTCTCTGTAGCTTGGAGAGCTGATCCTTGCATGACTTCAGTTGAGTCCTAGGCCACCAAACAAAAGCAGCATAGGTAATAATGGGTCTGACCATTGTGATATAAATCCAGTATACCAGCTTAGGTCTTAGTCCCCACTTTTTGCCAAGCATTGTCCTGCATGTCCAAAAGGCCCTATAAGCCTTGTCGATACATGCATCTGCTTGCCTTTTCCAGGTTAGTCCCTTGTCTAGAATAACTCCAAGGTATTTAACCTCATTGCAGAATTGCACTACCCGCCCCCCGAGTCTGGGTTCCCTTAAGTTCCCCAGATCCCGGCGTCTGGTAAATGGTACAATTTTCATTTTGCTTGGATTCACAGACAGTTCACATCTGTTGCACCAGCATCCTATTTTTTTTAATTTTGGATTTTTATTTTTTAATTGTTTTTATTTTTGATTATTGAATTTAGGATATTTGGATCTTTTAATTTTTAAATTTTGGATTTTTGGACTTTTGAAATTTGGATCTTTCAATTTTTTAATTTTGGATTTTTTAAAATTTTGGATATTTTAATTTTTTTTAATGTTTTATTTTGGATCTTTTAATTTTGGAATTTTGGATGTTTTAAAATTTGGGTCTTTGAATTCTTTATTTTGGATTTTCGATTTTTTAATGTTGGATTTTTTAAATGTTTTATTTTTTATTTTTTTATTTTTTAAACTTTGGATAAGTCTAATCATTGAGTTATTGTTTTCTGTGCAGTCACACCTCACAAATTTCATAACGATTTTGAGCGTTACATTAATTTCGTGGCGATTTTTGAGCGTTGCACAAGCTCTCGATTTATCCCTTCCGCGGCTAAAGAAGCTTCACTTCAAAAATTAAATGTGTTTTTCAGCTGTACTGGTATTGCCTGAAAGCTCCACGGTAATCCGAAGTAAAGAATTTGAAAGTGAAGTAGAGTGGCAAACAAACGAGATCGGAATGAGTAAAGCATTCACTGAAGTGTTGAAGTATACGATTGAGTGAAGTAGAAAATAAACGAACTACAATTGGAACTTCTTGAGTTGGATAACCTCGTGAACTGTTTGAACTGTTTGAACTGTTTGAACTACTAGTTCACTAAAAGTGAGTAACTCATTCACACTTCAAACGAGTGAAGCGTTCATTTTGAACTACTCACTCACAAGTTACCCATCACTATATCACGATGCCAAAAATGTGTGGATGTAGGAGGAGGAGGATACTTCCAGCATCTCCTGTAATAAGGTAGGTGCCTATTTTCGTTATTTTCAAACTTATTTCATTTATTTTCATTGTCACGCACGGACAAGTCAGTCACCTGCCGGGGAGTTCCTTTGCCGCATACCGGGGATAGGAGCGTCACCTGGGGGGAACCCAACGCGCGGCGGAACCAATCTGACTGAGACTCACTGTACAACCGGCAGGATAATTGTCCTATAAATTTTTATTTTTAGATTTCTAGACATATAGTTGAGAAGTTATGAGTGTCTGAACTGCATAAAAACAAGCATTTCCTGATTTGCGTCTACACTTAACTTCTACCTTTACATTATTTGTATCTGTAATTGAAGCATTTACTTTTATAAGGGTCTAAGTGCCACAATCATGATTGCGTATAAAACGAGACATACAGCCACAGAAATAAGTGCTGGAGATAGATCCAGCGCCATATTTTGGAATTTATTGCTACTAACGTGGCTTTCCCTGGACCTTGGACCCTTCTGAAATGCAGTGGTCTGGATACCTGGATGCATTGGTCAATTTAAAATTATCATCTGAAAAATCATGATTTTGGCACTTAGACCCCTATAAAAGTAAACGCTTTAATTATTGCTCTCCCAGATATTTGAATTTCTCCACTTGTTCAAACGATTTACCAGCTATTCTAATACCTTCTTCTTCTTCTTCTTCTTCTTCTTCTGCCTACCCATTAATGGATGTTGGCGACCACATGATGCATCTTCATTCTATGAACCACAGTATGTAATAGTTGATCTACCCTTGGTAATCCTGTCCACTGCTTAATGTTATCCAGCCAAGATATTCTTTTTCGCCCTCTTCTTCTTTTACCTTCTATTTTCCCTTCTATTATCAACTGTAGAAGCATACATTTAGTATTCCGTAATAGATGTCTTAAGTATGCAGTTTTCCTTCTTTTAAAAATTCTTAGTATTTCTCTTTGTTTGTGTAGCCGTTGCAATATTTCGGTATTAACTTAGTTATTCTTGCTGTCCACGGAATTTTAAGCATTCTATGGTAGATCCACATTTTAAAGGCCTCGATCTTTTTTGCTGTTGTTGTCTAATACTTTGTAGCTCATTATTTTGACTTTTCATGACCATATATTTAGTTTTTCTATTTTAATTTCCAATCCGACATTCCTGCAGACTGTAGGATCAGGGGGCTTATGTTTGTGATAGCGGACTGTAAGAGTCCCTAATACCTACACGAGATTGAAAATTTAATTGTGCTTAACACTTTTCGTGCTAACCACAACTAATGAAATCTCTGGCGGAGGACCACCTCCATTGTATTGGAGGAATTAAAATGAATAAGCTTTATAGCATACATCACTCAATGAAACCATCGATATAAGACATAATATTTAATTATAAGCTAACACACACGAACGAATGCACTTTCACTTGGTTGAAAAGCGTTGAAAACAAAGATAGTAGGTCTTCAGCTGAAAGTCTTCTTGAAGATAGCATTTACATATCAATACAATGGTTGACAATCTTCTAGTATGTAGTGTCTGTGTTTGATGTAATATGTGAATCCATCTTAACGCATGAGATTGAAGTTATGATTCAAGGATGTGAACATCGTCACCATCTACCATATAAACGATTGAATGAAAGTTTGTAGATAATGGAGATGAAAATTTAGTCTTGAAGTCACATATAATCACGTTTGTGAATAAATATACATCTGTCCGTGAAGCGTGACACTTGTAGAAATAGTTTTCAAGACTAGAAACTGAATGTCAAGTCTGATGGATAAGCTATTTAATGATAGCTAAATCGCAACAATAAGATCGATGTTGAATGCGTAGATATGTGGAAATTGGAATCACTTCTAGTAACACTAATGATTACTTACTTGAAGCGAAGTAAATGTCCATATTTAGATTGATAATAGCAGAATCTTTATCTGCTATAAGAATGAGAATATGTGTCGTGAAGTCCCAGTTATTTAGCAATTAGCAAAACACAACACACAAACGCCATTTTGCCAGGCATAAATTGAATGAATGATTAAGTACATTTCTTGATGCACTATACTATTTTCACTTTAAGTTCAAAGTAGATGTAAACAAACTCTAAAGTACCACTCCGCCGAGCATGTGACAAACCATGTGGAGTTTTACCCGCCACGGAATGAGGATTTGTGTGTATTCCAGTGTTCTCAATAGTACTTATAAAATATTTTTTATGACATGCACCATTGTTGAAAAATGTGATATTTATTTTGAAAAGATCGATACATCTGTACAAAATTAGGCTTAATATTAGTATTTAAGAAAGTCATAAACAGTTAACAAGAAGATATTAACGAGTATAAAAAATTACTCTCAGTTTGCAATGTTGGCTGCCCACTTCAGAGGCGTTTCCTTGTTGAATTCATTAATTTCTGTTTGTAACCGCCCCAATCCTATCAGAGCTGTAAGTTACATTTAACTTTTGACAAAATTTCTAGCACACGACTTTCTTGTCCTCATGTACGTGTTGTAAAACCGATATAAATAAATAAATGAACGCATATTCAGCAGGTCTTACCAAGTTATTGGGAAGGGACTGTGGCAAGTTCATTCCAAGATGGCGTACTTGAGCATTCACACAGCTGTCGTAAACGCCTACAATTTACATATGTTGTAACGGTTTAATTAGTTCACTTAGTTATTATGCGTCATGAAAACCTGATCAAATTAATTTTGTTTCATATACAGATCTGCTTCAGAAACGTGTTTTTAAATTTCTCTGCACGAAAATAGCTACAAAAAGGTACGGTTTGAACCGAACTATTTTATTAAGAGCAAGAGTATGCATACAAAGCAGCAAAAGTTACAGTTCGTCAACTAGCCAATGAGGCGCTCCCTTGTCACGTGGCTTTGTTTACATCTACTTTGTTCTTAAAGTGAAATTAGTATAGTAGTATTGCTTACTTTTTTTTTTTTTTTTTTTTTTTTTATTATTAGCATAGTCCACATGCATGTAATAATACATGAGTTATTGTACATTATTTACAGTTGATATTATCTTTTAACTAGAACTTGTGTATTATTTTTTGATTATATCCTAATTACCTAATTAAGCTAATTATTTCTACTTCTTAACAGTTAACTTATTTCTAATTACTCTTACAATTAATTATAATTTTTCAAAATCTATTTTGTTTAAGAATCTTGTAAAGTCTTGGAGGTAATGTTTAACTAGTTCGTAATTTGTTACTGGCCACTGTCCACCTTTTAATCTTATGTTTTGTTTTAGTTCTTGTCTTTCGCTGTTTAGGAGAGTACATTCAAATATTAAGTGATTCACAGTTTGATCTTCTTGTTCACATTTACACAGTGCACTTTCCTGTATTTTAAATCTTGTATAATATTGTCTTGTCTTCCCGTGACCTGTTAATATGGCTGTTATCTGTCCGTTTAGTGGAACCCTCAGCTTTAGACGTTCCATCACTGAAGGGAAAAACATTCTGGTAGTAGTTCCTTTTGTCGTATTCTTCCATTGCTCTTGCCAGGTCCGCAATCCTTTCTCCTCGGCTTCCTTGACAACATGGCTTTTCAGGATCTTGCTGTAAATAACTTCCCCGGTGTCTTCCTTCGCAGCTTTCTTTGCTAATTGATCGGCCATTTCATTTTCATATAGCCCAGCATGCGCCTTAACCCACTTTATGTGGATAGTCCAGCCATTGTCTTGGAGGTATTTAATTTTTTCTTTTATTCGTTCAATTATTTCATTTTTTATTTTACCGTTCTTAAGGAGGTCTATTGTAATTTTGCTATCTGTATTAACTAACACCAGTCTCTTGTCGTCCTCTATTTTTTTTATTGTCTTCTATTGCCACTAGGGCACGTAATATCGCGATCTGTTCCGCTTGATTATTGGAGCAGTGCAAGCCGAGTTTGTATTTTAATGTTTCTATCAGTTCCCCATTTTGGAAGATGACTGCTGCAGCGCCGACTTTCCCATCTATTTTTGACCCATCAGTGAAGATTTCTATATTGTATGCTATGTTTGCTTGTGCCTCTTGAACAATGACTCTGTTTGCAGGATGGGGCCACTCAGTTGGTTTGGGGGCTTCTTCGATAGTTCTCTGTATTTCGTTTTCATTTGTCATATGTGTTTCTTTATATATATCCAGCACTTCTTTAATTTTTATATCGATTGGTGTTACTGCTGCTAAAATGCAGGACGCTTCATAAGACACAGTTCGGTAGGCTTTTGAAATTCTAATATTCATTAAAGCGTTTATCAGCTTTACACACTTTTCAGTTGCTTGTTTTATGTGAATACCAAAGTTCATTTTTTCATCGAATAATATCCCGAGATATTTTACTTGGTTCACTTGCTCTAGTGTCCTGTTGTTTAGATATATGCATATTTTACTATTTTCTTCTTTTCTCTTCTTAGATATCAGCATAGCTTTTGACGAAGCATATGATAAAGAAGAGTAGAACTTGTAGGATATTATCCACACAACTGGTAGAATGAATGTTGATGTTCAGACTATATCACGATAATCCGAAGCACCAAAGAAAACATGAATCCTTTCATGTTTGAGTAATGGATTGTTGAATAGTGAAGAAGAAGGAAGTCAAGACATTGAGCTATATGAAATGCATATAAATTGCTCAAGAAAGGTATCCTGAAGACTGGATACAAAAAATAATAATCAAATATGAATAATAACAGACAATGAATAGGGATAATAGCTTGCAAGATAGAAAATGTATGTTATTTAAATAGTAATATGAGTAAAGTTGACTTCAGAAACAGGAAGTGACAAAGAAAGATATCCAAGGCCAACATGATAGGCTAAATCTAATGTTGTAAGTAAATGAATATAGGATGTAATGCAATAAAATAAAATCTAAACTTATAACAATAAAATTAGAGAAAAATGATGAATAGTATATACTGCTGTCAAGTTGGCAGCAAAATAATTAAACTTGTACATAGTTAAAGCTATGATTGAACACAGACATTGGAAAGATTTTCTGCATTTCTCTAGATTGTGTTTATGTCATCATAGTCCAGTCAAATTAGATTTTTTGCTGCATTAAATCATGTAGTTCCAAATGTTTCAGGAATGTGTAGTGGGAGGTCCCCTGAAGAACGCCTAATGTTTTCCCGCCAATTTCAGGTGCCGCGGGGGGTGGGGGGGAGGCTCAAAGGTCCCTTTTTTCAGTTTTTGGCGCAAATCTCGAAAACAGTGCATCGTACAGAAAATGTTATGGTATTCAAAATTAAAGCTTATTAAATTCCTGACAAAACGGTATATTCATATTTATCTTTATATGTTACCGTCTCCGAGAATGAGCCAGCGAAAATGGAAAACCTGCAGAAAAATTTGTAGCGCCTCACGTTTTTCGTCGAACTCGCCCTTCCAATTCTTTAGTTTTCCATTTTACAAGAAACTTGTAAGAAAAGAAGTTGTAGAGAATTACATGTTCTTCAAGAATATACATACATTTGATAATTTATCTTCACGTAGTCAAAAGTCAGACAATTTTTAAATTTCGGGGTCGATTACGAGATTCCGCTAGTAAACTGCACATCATTTTATTTCCGTTTTCAAGTGCTTTAATTCTCTGTATCACGTTATTTATTGTTTATGTGAACATAAATGTTATTTATTATCCATATAACCAACATATATATATATATATAATAGCTAATAATGCAAAAGTAATAAAAGAGGCTTACACAACCTAATTTCCGCTCACCCTTCCATCCTGTCACACATTTAAAGCTGTTCATACTCATATTCCTCATCGTACAACTCTTCCAAGACCTCTTGAACGGGAGCATTGTTAGTGCAAGCACCGTGGCAATAGCCACAGACAGGTAGCAGTGAATGCCGGCTTTCCGGCATCCACATCTCATACCGCAGCCTGTGGCACAATGACAAAATATGGAGTTGAGCACGCTGTCAGGTGCAATAGGGCCCTTGGTCTTAATAGGAGTCAGATATCCCCCATCTTCTCTTGTCCAACCCCAACGTTCAGGTTCGAGAGATTCATTTCCAAACCACTGCTGGACCTGTAGAAACACTCTGCACGAGTGATGTAGAGCAGCATCTTTTGTAGGTGGCAATGAAGACAAGTTCGCTTTCATCTTGGCTGAAGATTTGATGAAGCACATGAACCTGTGGATAAAACACAATAAAATAGAATATTTTTTATCAAACAGCATGATTCAATGAAGTTAGTACATGCAATACAAAATGAAATGTACCTGTGATGATTGAGGTCATGCTCGTTGGGTGGGGCCTGATACATCAGTAGGAACATTTGTTCCCCAGCTTCAGCAATATCTCCTGGCGTGGATGTGGAGTCGTAAAACACTTCAGCGATGTTTTTGGTTTCGTTAGGAAACCGCTGGAAACATTTAAGTATGGCTGCTTTACTTTCTCCATAAATCGCAGAAGTGGTATCACATCCAGTGAAGCAATGGATAAACAAAATGTATGGGCTGAATGGCAAGGCCTGAAGTTGTTGGGAGGAGTACAACCTGTCTTCTGTGTTGCCTCGTCCAGGCTTCATAAAAAAACACATTCGTGTCTCGTGGTGTGAGTGCCACGAGCAAGACGAGCAGGTCTATGTCTTCGCCAACTACCACCACAGTTGAATGAGAGGTATTTTCCAGTCCACACCTAACAATGCTGCAGTCAGCGTCTCCTTTGTCTATGATGACTTGTACACCTTTTGCGCCCAAGGCCTGCGCTAACATACATATCAGCTTGGTTTTGTTCCTTTCGTTGGAAAGGACGTTTTCCTGCTCAACAGTAGCCACCATGTTCTCATCAAAGTCTATATCCACTGATGTTTTACTTGATGCCCTTCGATGTTGTTCGGCTCTTTTCGTGGAATTCGTGTCTTCGTAACCGTCAAAAACCACAGCAGAGTTGTAGCCGTAACGGTTGATCATGTAAGACACATATTGATCGCAGATGGAGGCGAACTTGGTGTTATTGTTTCACTTTACTCTATGAAGGAGGAAGCCGCCATAGATTACCGTGAAACTGTTCTTCAAGTTGACCATTTTATTGCTTAAAGGAAAGGCATCGTTTTCCTCATGATCCATTCGTCGAAAAGAGTCATGGGGTAGTTATGGGGCTAACTCACACTTCAACAGCTCCTCTACATCCTCTTTAGTTTTCTGGGTAATTATGATCCTCTGGAAAATCATTAAAGGCTTGATCACCACCACTCCGTTGTCCAGTTTGACAGTGTTGCTCATAGCAGCCAATGGGACTACTGCGTTCTTCTTACACTGCTTCATTTCTGCGAAGTTCATTCCAACAAAAGTTTCCATTGTACGGGTTCCGATTTCCATTGCTTGGTAACAGTTGATGTTATTGGTTCCTATTACTCCGGTTGAAAGGGACATCAAAGAATCGCGAACAGAAAATGGCGGGTGATCAGCCAATCACTGAGCAAGTTTCCTTCTGTCTTGGTCATTTCTGCTAACTCGTGATGCTCGAAAGTCGACATGCTGTTCTCCACTCACAGAATGGACTAACTAACTATCGTCGATTATGTAAACAATAAATAACGTACATAAAAGTTCACATTTTATACATACTGGTATAAAGGCTCACATGCATATATATATAAGTTATATGGGTAATAAATACCATTTATGTTTACATAAACAATACATAAAGTGATAAAGAGAGTTAAAGCACTTGAAAACGGAAATAAAATGATGGGCAGTTTACTAGCGGAATCTCGAAATCGACCCCGAAATTTAAAAATTGTCTAACTTTTGACTACGTGAAGATAAATTATCAAATGTATGTATATTCTTGAAGAACATGTAATTCTCTACAACTTATTTTCTTACAAGTTTCCTGTAAAATGGAAAACTAAAGAATTGGAAGGGCGAGTTCGACGAAAAACGTGAGGCGCTACAAATTTTTCTGCAGTTTTTCCATTTTCGCCGGCTCATTCTCGGAGACGGTAACATATAAAGATAAATATGAATATGCCGTTTTGTCAGGAATTTAATAAGCTTTAATTTTGAATACCATAACATTTTCTGTACGATGCACTGTTTTCGAGATTTGCGCCAAAAACTGAAAAAAGGGACCTTTGAGCCTCCCCCCCACCCCCCGCGGCACCTGAAATTGGCGGGAAAACATTAGGCGTTGTTCAGGGGACCTCCCACTACACATTCCTGAAACATTTGGAACTACATGATTTTTTGCAGCAAAACCATCGTTTTTTATCTAATTTGACTGGGCTATCACCCAGCAGATAAATGAAAACTGCATAAGCCAAAATCAGGTGACTGCCAATTAATTCTAGGCCTACCTTCTTTTCCTGAACTTTTCTAATGGCATAATCCAAACTGAAATTAAGAAGTACCGGTAAAGGCGATAGTGCATCTCCTTGCTTCAAGCCACTTTTAATAGCATACCTATCTGATATAAATTTTCCTACCCTGACTCTGCTATAGGTTTCATTTAGACACATTTTGATCAGCCTAACTAACTTCTTTGGTATCCCAAACTCAATGAGGATATTGTACAATTTGTCTCGCCTAACTAAATCATGTTTTTTTTATTTATTATTATTTATTATTTATTTTTTAAATCTATGTACAGCTGCTGAATAGACTTATTAATTATTCCCACTTTTTCTCCATGATTTGGCAAATTATTTTATCGAATTATTTGGCGAAATATTTTATCAAAAGTTGATATATTTCACCTGGATCCACGCTGGTGGTTTCCAATGATTTCATCTGCATATGGGTTTAATCCTGACAGAAGTAAGCCTATATTAGGCCAAATTTTATATGGTGTTGATAGGAGAGAAATTCCTCATATAGGCCTGGTTAGATAGTGACTTTATCTCCCTCTTTATGGATCGGTATAATAATAGATTCTTTCCATTCCTTTGGCAATTCTTCCTTTCTCCAAATCATAATGAGTTTACACTTTCCCCATCTCCTTAATTAATTTTGCTGGAATTTGGTCAACGCTTGGAGATTTGCGTTTTTTTAGTTTACCTATAGCTGTTAGAAGTTTTACCTATAGCTGTTTCTACTTCTGTTAGAGTCGGTTCAGCAACCAAGAGCTCTGCTGTGAAATTTCACTTTCTACACTTTGGACATCTCCATGTACATTTAATGATTGGTTAATGAAATTTTTCCACACATTCAAAATATTATTCTGAGCCGCAAGTATAGCGCCATCATTGTCCTGAATTTTGAACATCAATTAACTTTCATTTCACTTTTATGTATTCTATCAAGATGTGTTTTCTCTTTTAATTTATCATAAAAGTCAGCACACAACGTATGTTTTGACAATAAGCAAGACCTTCACTGTTATAACTTTTATTAATTTAACCTGACACATACTGGCCAATCACAATCACCAAAAAGCGGGACATTTGAGTGTCTCCAATAAAATTTTTGGACAGTGGGACATTTTGTCAAAAAAAGGGACTGTCCCTGGAAAACATGGACACCCTAATTCAGGCTTCCAGAGTGGAGTAACAGAAGACTTGAGAGTTGACTGCACAGGACAGCCATTTCATAATTACGGGTGGGACATTCAAGCAAATTATAAAAACTATTTTTGTTTATTACATATCATAAATAATAAACTAGAATTGGTTCTTCACATTCTGTAAAATTTACAATGCCTTCTCCTCCACACTGCAGGCAAAGCATTATTTAAAATCTTTTTTAAATATTTTAAATTTGTTTTTCAAACTCTGTTACGGGTGGGACATAATTTGGACACTGATTTTAATGGTGCAAAACAAAAGCTCATTTCCTGTTCTGCTATTACTGTTAGTGTCTTAATGTTGTTATTAATGAAGGTATGAGGGATTAAATACAAATTATAAACTGTTTCCAGGTTGTCAGAACATTTATTTAACTCATCAATAATAATTTAACAAAACTATCACTGTTACGGGTGGGACAAAAATTCCCTTGTTTGTTATTTTACATAGTAGGCCTAATTAACCACACATATTTTTTGAAGTTAATCTTATACCAAATTGTACCTTAAGATGTATATTTTCTCAAATGAAAATGGACATAGCTGATTATACTCTTGACTACTTGGTATTAAAGAGTGTTAAAATCATGGTAAAAATGGCAAAAAAAAGCAACTCAACGCAATAAATAAGTAAATCAACAGATTTTACACATGAAACCACTTCAAATACACCCAAGTCCTTAAAATTCAGATAATTTGAGGTTTTAAACTTATTTTTGACCAACCAATTACAATAATTTTATAACTTCTCTCTTTGAAGGAAAAATTCCCATATTTTATGAAATGGCTGAAGAGTAGCCTATGTAAAACTTTTAATTTTGTAATTGATCAGGTTCTTGACAGAACTAATTATTGAATAAAAAATTTCCTGCTACAATACAATGCTAAATTACAATGGCACACTTGTTTTGATCTGCCTACTGTCATAAGCGCATTGGACTGCATACAAATAAATAAAGAAGCCATGTGTGAATGGCGATATAGAGAACACAAGGAACATCATTTCTCAGTATGATGGTAATGCCTACTTACTTGGCAATTCTGGCTATGGATTAACTCCATGGCTTACCATTACATTTATGCCACCAAGAAATGCTGCTCAACGCTGTTTCAACTTGATTCACGCCAGAGAAAGAGTAATAGTGGAAAGAACCTTTGGTCAGTTAAAGCAAACGTTTCCAATAGGCTAATTGGTAATTGCATCAGAGTTGCTTTGGAAGGAGTCCCCAAAGTAATAGTCATGCACAATATTGCTAAGCACTTGAATGGCCCATTTGAGTATAATTTGGAAGATGGGTCATTCCATGTCAAGTGAACCAATGGAAAAACGTGACCACCTCCGATTTTAGTCATACTTGGTTGTCATGAAGTACCACCTGAGATATGTTGAAGTACAAAATATCAGATTTTTATGTGTTGTAGTTTTCCAGTTATACCCTTCTGAAATATGGAAAAAAACCAAATTTTCTGCATAAGTGCAATCACAAAATGACGCATAAATCAAGCTGGAATTGACATAGATGAGTGGGAAAAGTATCAAAATGTAGCTTATATTATGAGCTTTAATTTGATACGTCACACGACTACTTTCGAAAAAAAATATTTTCAAGGTTACCCAAAAAAAATTTGAAAACTGAATTTTTCAAAAACCTATATTTTGAAAATTTTGAAACAATTCTCATAGAAACATACATATTTCAGCATCATGTCCTACAAGTTTTGTTATGGGATCGAAATGGGATCATATTTTTTTACATTTATAACAAATACTATGCACGCTGGGTAAGAATATATGGCACAGGAATATTGCACTTAATTCTAAAATCCATTCCTTTGTCCAGGGAGTTGTTTACCAACATGCATATACCAACTTGTGCAAGTGGTCAAATGGGTATGAGTAAACACAGTCTGCAAGCATGTGAGTCAGCCAGGGAATGCAAGTTGTAACCTGTTGGACCTGGCTTCAGTTGTACCTTGACTCTCATGCAGTGTGCTTCCTTTCTTCAAAGGCTGTACAAAGACTGTATTGCTGCATGTAAAGTAGTGGGTTCAGTGATTAAAATAGGCATTGTGTATTTCCCCAGTATGGCTGAAAAAGTAAGTGAAACAGCAAAGATTTTCTGCTGCAACCCTTTCAAGAAAGACAGACATCAGGGTGTGAAAAGAAGTGTGAGGCCTGTTACTGACTGGATGTGTGACATGTTTGACACCATTGTGGTAGGTATGAAAATTTGTGACAGTTGTAGGAAAGAACTATCAAAGCAGAAACAGGTTACAGATACAACAGATGACTGTTTAGTACCAGTAGCCAATACCACTAGGCCTACTAATGTTGATGAATCATTTGTAGCTTTAGATGTTACCTTAGAGTACCTTAATAAGTCTCTAAGCTCTCTAGAGGAGTCACCTGTTGCTAAGAGGAAGTTGCAAATGAAATCATACTGTGATAAAAAATACAGTAAAATAAAAAAATGTTTGACAGAAAAGGTACTAACAGCAGCAAGTACAAATACAGAGAAAACTGTTGACCATAAATCAGAATCATGTGAAGTCATTTGTCAGCTAAAAGAAAAGTTTCAAGAAGAAAATATAAGTGTTAGTGAAAAATTGCAAATTTTAACAGTACTACCTAAAAGCTGGTCATGCAGTGAAATACAAAATGAATTTCAGGTTAGCAACAGAATGGCAAGAAAAGCTAAAGCATTGGTGAAAGCGAAGGGTATTCTGGCAACACCAAATCCTAAACCAGGAAAGGTTTTAAATGAATCTGTGATTGAGAAGGTAATAGGGTTCTACAACAGTGATGATGTCAGCCGTCTTATGCCTGGAAAAAAAGATTTTGTTTCTGTGAAAACGGGTGACAGTAGTAGAATTCATGTACAGAAGAGGCTAGTGATGGGCAACTTGAAGGAAGTGTACGAGCTGTTCAAAAACAAAAATCCTACTGATAAGATTGGATTTTCGAAATTTGCTGATTTACGACCTAAACATTGCGTCTTGGCTGGAGGAAGTGGTACCCACACAGTATGCGTTTGTACAGTGCATCAGAATGTTAAATTAATGCTACAAGTGTTGAAATCCAAACAAATTACACTGAATGATGGCACAGATATAAGTAATTATAATTCCTGTTTAGCGAAGTTAATGTGTGAAGAGCCAGGCACAGCATGCCACCTTAATGAATGTCCTTCATGTCCAGGTGTAGATAATTTGAAAGATGAGTTACAGTTGCTGCTAGATAATGAACTGGTGGACAACATTACATACAAGCAGTGGGTTTCTGTTGACAGATGTAATTTAGTAACCTTCATCAAAACTGCAGATGAGTTTATAGAAACTTTGTGTGAACAGTTGTTGATTTTGAAGAGACATTCTTTTATTGCAAGAAGACAGGCAGAATATTATAATCACTTGAAGCAGAATATTGGAGTAAATGAAGCTGTGGTATGTATGGACTTTGCAGAAAATTATTCGTTTGTACTACAGGATGAAGCCCAGTCTTTTCATTGGAACAATGATCAAGCAACTATTTTTCCTATAGCAGTCTACTACAATGATCATAATATACACTACAAAAGTATTGTATGTATCTCTGAATGTCTACAGCATGACACCACTGCTGTTCATTTATTCCAGAAAAGGCTTATCTCTCATTTGAAGTTGGAAGTAATTAGAGATTTGAAAAAAATTTACTACTTCTCAGATGGTGCAGCTGCGCAATTTAAAAACAGAAAAAACTTTTCAAACTTATGCCACCATGTTCATGATTTTGGAATTGAGGCAGAGTGGCATTTCTATGCAACAGCCCATGGGAAAGGAGTATGTGACGGTCTGGGTGGTACTGTGAAAAGACTTGCAGGAAAGGCAAGCCTACAGCGGCCATACGAGCATCAAATCATGACACCAGCACAGCTGTTTACATGGAGTGAGGAAAACATCGACTCCATGCAGTTCTTCTTCTTCAATGAAGCACAATACAACAAAGAGGAAAAAATACTTGCAGACAGATTTCTGTCTACAAAAGCAATACCAGGCACACAGAAGTTCCACAGTTTCATCCCATTGTCAGATAAAGTGTTGTTGACAAAGGTATTTTCAAGAAGTGAACAGTCATCCACTTTTTCAGTGTTAGGACCACGTGTGCAACAGAGGCTGAAGCTAGCAGAAGTAAAAGGATATGTTACATGTGAGAACAACAATCATTGGTGGCTTGGTGTAGTTGTGGACAAAAATGAGACAGCACAGATAGTGGAACTGATGTTTCTGCACCCTGCAGGTCCTTCTCCATCATTTACTTTCAAAAGTGACTGTCCAAATAAACTGACTGTGCCTCTCTCTCAGATCCTCACCCTTGTGCAACCTACATGTCCCACTGGCCGTAGTTATTACCTCTCGAAGGAAGAGATGGATGCGGCAACCATGGCTCTAGAAAATTACTGTAGACAATAAATTCACGTTTTTGTCATTGAAGAAGGGAAGGTAACATGTTTTCTGTAAGTTTTTCTTTTTGATTGTAATGAAATTTTAGAATTAAGTGCAAGATTACGGTGCCATATATTCTTACCCAGCGTGCATAGTATTTGTTATAAATGTAAAAAAATATGATCCCATTTCGATCCCATAACAAAACTTGTAGGACATGATGCTGAAATATGTATGTTTCTGTGAGATTTTTTTCAAAATTTTCAAAATATAGGTTTTTGAAAAATTCAGTTTTCAAATTTTTTGGGGGTAACCTTGAAAATATTTTTTTTTCGAAAGTACTTGTGTGACATATCAAATTAAAGCTCATAATATAAGCTACATTTTGGTACTTTTCCCACTCATCTATGTCAATTCCAGCTTGATTTATGCGTCATTTTGTGATTGCACTTATGCAGAAAATTTGGTTTTTTTCCATATTTCAGAAGGGTATAACTGGAAAACTACAACACATAAAAATCTGATATTTTGCACTTTAACATATCTCAGGTGGTACTTCATGACAACCAAGTATGACTAAAATCGGAGATGGTCATGTTCAAAATTGACAAAAAATTGGTTCACTTGACATGGAATGACCCAGATGGAGAAGCAGCAGAGGTCGAGAATGACAATTTCAAAGAAGAATCTGTTGGTTGGCAAGAGAACAACACGACCAAAGTTCACAGTGAACAAAAGTGGCAGGAGAAGTTAGATTTTATGTAGTTTTGTGTACTTGTAGTTTCATAAACAAATTAAAAAACAAAAGATTGTAAAACTCTCTATGGAGAAATGTAATCAAAGTGTTATGCTACGTTCACACTGAGAAATTTGTTGCAGGGATAGGTTATGTGTCCAAGCACATATATAGCAATCTATTTGCTACAAGTCGCAAATTATTGACGTAAATTTTAAGGCAATGAATTTTGGCAAATAAATTTTAAGGCAGCCTGTAGTGGTAGTACCTGTCGTTTAGTATTGCTTCACATTGAAGTTTTACCAGTTCTGTTTGGAAATAAGGTGATTTTTCAAGAGGTTCTGTAAATGGCATTAGGCTATAAATGTTTGAAGTTGAGGTGCCATATCATTAATTTCTTTGAATCGGGCACTGAATTCATCATGCAAAGTCTAACAATGTCTGGTACTCTCCAAGATTTCGTAAGTAGAAAAACTTAGCGATTTTAATGGAGTAAAATTGTCAAAATTTCCAGCTGCAAGCTTTTTTTCAAACAAACTCTGCAGTTTGAAAACCTAAATTCTATAACCCATAGTGTTAATCAACTTATTTCTCCCTTGTAATGAAATGTTTAATTATTTAAATAGGCCTATCTGCCAAAAAAAGCGAGGTCAGCTACATATTGTACTGTCTCTGGCACGCACAACTGCAGTCGCACCACCCGCTACGGTGGGATGGAAGAACAGGAGGGCCCCGGTGCTGTGCTGGTGCACTCCAGTGCCAAGTGCTTGAGTTGGAAGGCCTGTATTAGGTAGATTCTACATTATATTCACTTAACCCAATGTTTAAACAGAGCATATTCTAATATTTATAATTCGTTCATTGAATTCTGTACCAGTATTTTAAGTATTCCTTTGCAAGTTAAATTGTGTAGTGTGAATAATTTTTTTTATTGGATCTAAATTATCAAATTAACTTAGGTCTGCCTAAGTGTTCTATTTTATGCATTATTTAATTTTAAACTTATGCTGCATTTTCCTTGTTTCCTTTTAACTTTTATTTTGATTACTAAATATTACTCCTAATTCTGAGATTTAGCGTTTGTAGACTTGTATTTAATTAAAGGTTTTATGTGTGTCCTATTATTAAGTGGTTTATATGTGTGCTCTTAGATGTAGGACTACGTAAAATGACGAAGCCATGGACTTTGTATCCTTACAGTGAAAAAAGAATTACAATTGCCGTGCGATTATTAGGATATTATAAATATTAATATTAATATTAATATTATTATTATTACTATTACTACTACTACTACTACTACTACTACTACTACTACTACTACTACTACTACCACTATAGCTGTGTAAGCTATAACCCTTACATGCCTTTTCTGGCAAAATAGGGTTCATAAAGACTTGGAGATACAATAAATAAATACTACTGCAACAGTCGTTACCGACATTATAATATTATGCAACTCAACACGAAGCACCCACGATAGATTACTTTATGAATGATCTTTTTTCTTCGAACCTTTTAAATCTTCACTATGAATGAAAAGAGAAATGGAGAATGGCGGGGGGTGAATGTTATAATGGGCAGACGCTCGAAATCTTATGCTGGAGTCGTGACCTTGACAAAGCCACATTTGCAACCCTTTCATTCTAGGCCGACGTGTGATAGAAGGGACTGGAAGGAGTCCGGAACTCTCTTTTCTGGGATGACAATCCGCCACTGACGATTCCGATCACGGAAAAAAATTATACAGACTTTGCTCCCCCTAGGCACGTAGGCTACAGTAAGTAAAAACGGAAACACTTTAACATTAATCCTTTCTTTTTTTAAATATTTTAACTTAGGCATTCTAATAACAATAATTTAATCTTGTGTCTGTCTACACGTACTTTCATAGTATCTCCGTCCCCTTCGATGCAATGGTCTTACAATTAACTTGCATTCTATGCGCGGTCAGTTCCCGCTACGCTCAACTTCAAACATGTCTGCTAGGTTCACATACAGCAGGCTTACATTTACATTGTCCTCCGTCTTTCCGGACGCTAGACACGCTTGCTGCTGCCCTAGCTGCATCATCCGATTCCATCGCACTTTCTATTATAATCCACATGTAGTGCGAGACGCGCGCATTTCGCCGCAGTAGCCGGTCGGTAACCCGTAATTATTTCCCTTTCTCCTTTTCAAGTGTAATTCTTATTCCTGCATAGAATGGCTATTCATACAATACACGCTGGTTTCTGTGCTCGATTCGTGAGCAATTCACCAGCTGTCAATTTCCCTTCTAAATTAATCGAACGTCGAATCGATTTAATTAATTCAATTAAAAAATAACCACTTATAGTCAATCTGATTAACTCTCATCGTCGACCCCCCACCCCCCGGGCAGGTTCGTTCCTGGGGTCCTCGTCTCTTTCTTCGTTACTCCAATCACAATGTCGTGCCGCCCCACCCCTTTTGAAAGTGAAAGATGTCTCAAAATGTCGTCCGTGATCGTTGCAGTACACATCTAACAAAAAGGTCACGTAGGCCTACATAGGGTTACATGCATATGAGAAGGACGAACTCTGCGTTTTTTGCTCCCGTCTGCCAGCCAACATTCACTAACGAAGATCGAACTCGTGTCCTGCGCGATGGGATTAGGATCATATAATATAAAATAATTACCAGTACACTTATTTAATAATCATACAAGTTCCATCAGAGTAAAACTGAACACTGAACCGTTTCAAGTGCTGAATGACTCCAGTGTAGTTGTTGACCCGATAACCACACAGAAAATGCAGTTTTTGGGAATTCCTGAAAATGTTAATTCGCCTTTTTTATTATTATTTTTTTAATATTGGTTTTATCTTACTTAAAAGGTATATTTCCTCATTTTTGCAACCTAACTTCTGACCAATCACGCTGTGAACTCATTTCGGGAAGAATTTTGGTAATTTGAATACGATACTTTTAAAAATGAAAAAATCTGTAAAAATGGGTCATAATAAAACAATCCATAATCAATTTAAGTGGTACCTTAATTATGTCATACAATCATACACGTACTGTACTTCCTATAAAGCACCCAATAACCTCCAATGCAGATTTACATACACTGCACGGCATAATAAACGCTTTTAAAACACAAATTCATATTTTGACATGCTCTTAAATATTGTATATTTCAAGTGGAATATAAAATTAAATGATATTCTGGTAAAAATAGTGCCCACAATTATGTAAAGGTTTATTCATCCCCACCATCACTTTTGACACGTATGTTTCAAAATAGATTTCTACATATCCCCTTCAAATATGGCGACCCTACACCTCAATCCTCCTAGTAAATACGAATGGCTCAAATGCAAGATGTACTTTCATTCAGAATACTAGATGTTAGGTTAATGTAAAAAGTTTTCAGCTGAAGGTACGTGGAACAAACGTCAATGTGCTAGATTCCAACAGGCAATAATTTCATAATTTATTTCGTGAAAATGCACTTTAGAAAGACATATCACAAACCAGAGGTCTTGGCTTCGAACTTCTAACGCCAGTTTCAGTGATAACTTACCTCTGCAGAAATGAGTAGAGCACTATAATGGAACTCTGGACATGCCTCTTCATTAGATTCGGGTAATCCAAGTGTAAAGCGCACAGTTCTCGGCAACTCCTTACATTTCTTCTCCTTTTTATTCGAACTTATTGTAGTTAAGGTACTTCTTTTTTGTTCGGACATTCTATACTAACTGTACAAACATCTAAAACGAAAATATTTCCAATTTAACGTCAACATATTTGAACAGCCTTCCAACGAGACGCCATATTTTACTCAACTGTTATATTATGCGCGGGATAGTCGTGCGCAATAAACATTGCATTGAACTATGGGAATTAGACCCAGGCGCGTTCTAAAATAATTTTTCCCAATATAGAGCTCAGACAGGAAAATACATCATACAATGCTCGAAATAAGTAATCGGTAACTGTTATTATACTAAATTAACCGATAGCTTCATCCATAATTATTTCACATTTAGTGTGCTTCGTGTAATTGATGTAAGCACACACGCATATGAAGATCGATAAGTGAATGCCCCTCCTTTTTCTTTTATTTTTTTAGTTACGCGAGCTGTTACTAGAGAGCAGCACGATCGAGGAAATCCGAACACTGTGGATCGGTCGATAAAGGGAATAGTTACTTTTTTGCTGACAACTTTATTGTATTAATAAGTAGGCCTACCATACAGGCTGCTGCTGGTTGACACAATTTAAAATCATGACACTCGTATTTTCCAATGGTAAAAGATGTTTTCTTTTGATCTTTTCAAATAGCAGCATAATATGCTTTATATACCGGGCATAGGTAAATTACTAGTAGCCTACTAAATTTTCATCTAAACCATCATAATTATTGGCAATGTTTTTGGAGGATGCTTTCAGGTGGAAAATATGTTTTAATAATTTTAATAATAATAATAATAATAATAATAATAATATCAGGTAAATATTTGTAGATGTTGGCAATCTTATAGTTAAGAGGGGGACTCCTTGCTTAGGCCAAGTCTGCCCAATATGTTACCGGCGTAAGCCGAGCCTACCTAAATGTCAATAATAATAATAATAATAATTCACCCTAGAGCTGATGTTGACAGACTTTATGTTTCACGAAAACAAGGAGGAAGAGGACTCCGACAAATTGAAGCTGCACACCAAAATGCGATATTTAACCTAGGAAGATATGTAGCAAACCATTTAGATGATCCATTATGAGACAGATTAATATGATGGACAAAAAGTATGGAAATAATGGAATCATAAGTAAAGCAAGAAATATTGTCTTAAAAAGTATACAAATCCCACAGATGTCTTCAGATGATAACTCTATGCTGAATAAATTTAACAGCAAAGTAGAATCACAGAATAGGTTGAAAGAAGCATGGCGAAATAAACAACTACACGGACAGTACCTGAAAAGGTTGGATGGAATACAAATAGACAAAGAAAAGACATACAGGTGGCCAGTGGCGGACGCAGAAATTTTTTTCGGGGGGGGATTTGAATAGGTAGAAAGAATACTAAAAAAAAATTAATCAACTTACCTATACAATTAGTTTATGAAACTGGCCACTTAGAGTACTTTTTTCAAATTTCGGGGGGGGATGTAACCCCCCTATCCCCCCCCCTGCGTCCGCCACTGCAGGTGGCTAATCAGAGGAAAATTGAAGCCGGAGACTGAAGCCACTATAATTGCTGCTCAAGATCAAGCTTTAAGAACACATCATTATGAGAAATATGTTCTGAAGAATTCACAAGATGATAAATGTCGCCTCTGTCAGAGCCAATCAGAAACTATTGACCATATTATCTCAGCGTGCCCTATTCTAGCAAAAAAAGAATACTTGGAGAGACATAATAATGTATGTAAATATCTACATTGGCAAGTATGCAAATCCCTAAGCTCAGAAACATGCAGAAGATGGTATGAACATACCCCAAACCCTGTTGAATGTATGGGACATGTTACAGTACTGTATGATCGACAAATCCATACAAACCGAACAGTCACTGCAAACAAGCCAGACATAGTAATATGAAACGCTATGAATAGGACCTGCCAATTAATTGATGTTGCAATCCCAAACTGCCAGAATGCCGTTTCAAAGGAAGCTGAAAAAAAGCTGAAATACAGAGACCTTCAGATAGAAATAAGTCGAATGTGGAACATGAAAACTGAAGTCATACCTATTACAGTTGGAGCACTGGGTATGATACCAAAAAACCTGGAAAACAATCTATCACAGATAATGCGAGAAGCACAGATTTACAAAATTCAAGAGATCGCCCTGATTGGAACTGCTCACATTTTGAGGAAGGTGCTATAAGGACCAGACCCATGAAGAAACTGCTCCTGAGGGGCTGGAGGCAACCAGCCTCAACGCTGTGAATCTAAAAATTTTGAAAATAATAATAATAATACAGGCAAACTGTCATGCCTCCAAAAACATATATAATCTGAATTTGAACTCAGCTAAGATTAGAAATTCTAAGGGCATGGAAACCATATATGTATGTGTTAGGTATGAGGACACATCAGAACAGTAGGAAATGAGCATGTAGATTGGTTAGCAAAATCAGCAGCAGCCTCTCATCATAATTATTTATATTCTAAAAGTCCTGCATCATATGTTAAAACTCAGATGAGGAATCACATCATCAGTTGCTGTAATGACGGGTGGGTCCAAAGTACTAATGTTGCATTAACTAAGGAATTGTTTTTCTCCACTGTGTATAAAAGGTACAGGATAAACATTTCTCACCAGATTTTATTTTAACACAATTTCTAACAAGCCATGGAAAGTTTGGTAGTTATTTTACGAGATTCAACTTTATTACAGACAGATGTCAGTTGACAACAGAAGAGACTGAAGTTCTTACTGCCAGCGACACCAGCCTATCAGGACCTACTGCATGAACTACACGAGAAGAAACGCAAAAATGGGAGGAATTCTATGTTACCGACGCAGTGACAAGCCGTGAATGGACTCAGGGAGGATACGAACTATGCCATACAGTAACAAGACTCTCTGTCCATGGATTCCACCACAAGCTGTGCAGCACCTAGATATTCCATGAGCCTGGCCCAGACTGTGTGTGTGCAAGATGTGGTGACCAGTGTGAGATACCATGTGCTAAACTGTAGGATGAGATCAGAGTCGCTGGTGAAATTCTGTAGTGACTAAGAACGAAACTTGTAAAACCCTGTATTCCACACACTAAATGGCCAGTTTGGCTGCAATAAATATATTATTATAACTTACATTCACGATCAATTGTAATTAATTACTTATTTAATCCATTAATTACAATGGTCAATTTTTAAACACTTGTAGCTCTACTTACGTCACAATTTTTGGACTAGTTTTGGGGAAGACTCTCATCCCCATCATCGGTAGTTGGTAGTCTACAAGTAGAGCTACAAGTGTTTAAAAATTGACCATTGTAATTAATGAATCAATAGCTTTACTGTTTATACCACTTCTCCTGTTTTATATATTTATTACTTATTTAATGTTTAAAATTATATAATTATTTTAACTAGTTTGTAAACTACAACCCTAAAATGCCTCTGTTGTGAAATAGGGTTTCCTTCCCGGAGTACCGGTTAGTTTACTATTAACAGTTCATTTTTGGTTTTCAAAACATTTAGATATGATGAACTATCATTTTGTATGACATTATTATGACTATCTTATACTATTAATGTCGCAAAGTGTACTCATAATGTCAACAATGGTTACATGAAAGGCAACTACTCTGTGGCAGATATCCGACAGCAATAATCTGCTGTAAAATTTATATAGAGCAGATATGAGTTCATAGATTATTAAACTCTAAATGTGGGTGTCCTACAATAAACAAAATTAAGTGCGGCACATCAAAGGGTTATCACAAGTCAACGCATCAATGTATATCAAATTATGATTGGTGTGGTTGTGCTGATCACTGTCACATCAGATGCTACAGTAAAGTTATCATTACTGGTGTGAAATATCAAACATGATACGAACCATGCATTACCATTTGCTGGAGCAAACACTGAATAAATCAAGTATAAGTTTCCTAAGAATGTCTTTAATTTGCTTCTAAAGACACCAGGGATTTCAGTTCACTTAATGATTTCTCTTACAAGGGCAATGGGGTACAAAATGGGAAAATAACAAAATGCAATGTTATATTTTATCTTTCATAATAATATACTGGCAAAATGAGCAAGATGCAAAATGTGGGCAGATATTGGAAAGCAATTTTAGTAGAACAATTAGATTAATTATTATAATTTTATCATATTTTAATTGAAAAGCAGTTTCAGCCATTTTTAGGTTTTATAAGATTGCACTATGTGACTGCCATGACAATGAAACAGATAATTATGTTACAATATCACAGTTAGCTAGCAAGGAACGAAATAGTTTAAAACCTAAGAATCCGGGCCCTAATAACGACATTAGGCCATTCAAATCCTAAAAAACTGGTTGTTGGTTGGTTATGTAGCCATCAAGATGAATATGGCTTCATCTGAAAATCATGTTGCTGAAGAAATCCGAATCCTGACACTCATGGACAAAACTCGGCTGCAATACTGTAATCAGGCTCACTCACCTTTTTCTGTTAGATACTCAGCAACTTGAATGTGATATGCAAATCCACCCAGCTCTTTAGACATCCACCTAACATTCCTATTGCTCAAACAAAGTTTAGCGATGTTCGTTGTATGCTACGCTTAGGAGACTGTAACACATGTTGGAGAAATCATCCATGATTCTCGTTTGTGGTGACAGTTCTTGGGTGCCTTGTTGTCCCCTTTTGTTGACACAAGAAATGACAATTAACACTGTTCTGTTATTTGGTGCTTCCTTATTAAATTACTCCTTGTACTTTTCCTTAACATGATAGAAACTTGGCCCATTCTGATATCCTACTCCAAATGACCGATTCCACTCCTCCTCTGATGTGAGAACCACAATTGCAGAAATAAACACACCACTAAATTCACAATATGTCAAACTATTACAGTATATACAACAAACTCGCTTCACTCATTGGGGGCTCTGCTGAAGTTCTCAGGAAAGGTTTTTGGTATTTTCCTGTGGTTTACAGCCTAAAAGCTATATGTGTACCAAATTTCAAGTTTGTAGCTCATCTGGAAGTGGGCAAACATTAATGTCAGTGAGTGAGATCTTTTTCAAGGGTTTTTAGGGCTCAAATTAAAAAAAAAAAAATTACTTTTTTGAATTTTCCTGTGGTTTACAACCTAAAAGCTATATGTGTACCAAAATTCAAGTTTCCAGCTCATCTGAAAGTAGGCAAACATTAATGTCAGTGAGTGAGTGAGTCAGCCGTGTGGCTTTATATTATTGGGATAAATACTTTGTTGTTAGAAAAACATGGACAACAGATGAGCATTTGTTTTGCCATATACTGTACATTATGTACCTCATGGGAATCAAGGTTTAATGAACTTAGGATATTTTTGGGATCAAAATTAGTCAGAGAAATAAAAAAGCTACAGACTTGATTAATTTTGCATTATTTATTTCTCACTGAATACAAAATTTAAACTGAATATTTAAATAAATATAATATTTCATATACAAAGTATTTAAAACCACCACGCCAATACCATAGAGACTATAGTCTATAAATAGCAGTACATAAATGTAGCAAATGTACCAAATCATCAACTGTTGGCAACAGATATTGTCAACTGAATACTGGTGTGTACCAAGTCCATCAATGTAGGGTTTGAGAAAATGAAGAAAGAAGCTATAAATACTGAGGAAACTCACATGTAATATGATCCAGAATAATATATTATTTTGGAATTTAAAGGTGACTTACTGATTTTGCAATATATGCATACAATGCGTACTTAAACTAAAAGTAAGAAATACATATCTCATTATCTCAATATACTCAGCTAGTACACTCCAATACTCAGCTGATGATATGCAGTTTGTCTTTCAATTCCGATATAAATACTGTAATACTGTTTTATACAAAATAAAATTTATATTATGACTGTGATGAAGAACATTCCACTACAAACCAAAAAATAAAGTGATCTATTTAACAGCAATTTCTTCAGTGCTTGAGATCCCAGGTTTGATTCCTGGTCTAGTCCAGGGTGACCAGACAGGATTGTCCCTTCTTTCATTGACTGGTCCCGCTGGCTGACAAAACTTTAACAGGATGCAAAATGACCCATTTTTGAAAATTCATTTCTTAATGTTCCGTTTTCATGAAATATTTTTCTGTGTACACACAATTTTGTGCATATGCTCACATCAGCCACTTTTTTTCCCATAAGAAACTTCCATTAAGCTAAGACATAGGCAAACATTTAATAACATAAAAATATTTTGGAATCAATTTGCAAGGTTGCCCAAATATATTTTTAGAATATGTTTGACAGTGACCATATTGATGATGTAGTTTAAAGTTAAGAATGGTTCACTTTAATTGGTTTAAACTAAAACTCAATTATGAAACAGAATATTTGAAACATTTATCTAATGATAGGTTTTTTCTTGAAAATCAATACAATACGCCTGAGTGTCTTTTTTTTTTTTTTTTTTTTTTTTTTCATTTTTTTCATTTTTAAAATATGGTCACCCTAGTCTAGCCATGGGATTTTATCTTTTGTAGAAGGCTCCCCTGGCGACTTACTTGGTCTCTTTAAGAAATTAGAATAAGATCCTACTTGCTACTACATATTCATAAATCATCCCCTCATATCCCTTGGGGTAGGTGTAGCCTTGCCCAGTAAATCTTAGCTCAAGAGGGGCTATGCTTCTCAATACCACATATCTTAACAGGACTGTGGTGGTATTTGCTAAATAAAAAATCATAACATATAATCGTCGATATTGCAATACGTCGTATGTAAAAAAAATTATAATTTTAATTTTATGATGTTTTCATGATCAAAATGATCACAGCTACCTTCTTGTAAACTTTTGTATGTGTTAAACCAGTAGTAAAGGAGGAGCTCGCTCATTCTCAATATAGCAAATGTCTAATGTCTCCAGATTTGGTTATTGCAATTGGTTGTATGTCACAAGACAGTGCGCACATAAGGTTGACAATATACATTATTAAGCTGGTATTTGTGACCACTTTCAGGTGACATGGTAGAATGCATTCATTTACTGTTATTGTGTATTGTTTTAATGGAATACCATTGGAAATTGTTCGGTACATTTGAAATAAGGTAAGTAATTATGAACTCAATTTACTGTTAACATCTCTGTAGTGAATTTAGATTAGCTAATACTTGTAATTCTTTTGTGTTTTGGTATAGACAAAATAATGTTATAGTTTTTTCATTATTATAAATTCTCACATTTCTCTGGCTATTCTCTTCTAAAACATTTACATATGACCTATTGCCACTAGTTTGATACTGTGCACCACTTACAATGACTTTTTATTTTATGTTTTAATTTGTTTTAACCTGCGAGTGGTCGCCTAATGAGCATTCTTCTCACATAAAAGTTCATACCTTTCTTACAAAGATTTGGTAGAAGAGATGGGCTTATCCCTCTGTCTACATGACTGCTGAAATGCTTTCTTTCATGTGACTGTAAATATTCATATTCACTATTTGTATTTCACTATATATATATATATATATATATATATACTGTTGTCTGAATGTGCGCTATGGTGTGAGAATTTCATCATTCGAACAGTAACGTATCTTTTCTTATGATGTTTCAAGTGAGAAATATTCTGAACGTGTATTACTGAACGAAAATGCAGATAAATTTTATATTTAAAATTAAGTTAAATGAGACCAGATCTAGATCTTATTTTCATTTTCATTTATCAGGCCTATAGAAACGTAATTTTATTATTATTTTTCTTATAATTGTTATTATTGTTTTTTTTATATTATTATTATTATTATTACTACTACTACTACTACTACTACTATAGGTACAGTTTTATGTAGACCTATATTTATTTGCTTTTATATACCATATGAGGGCACACAGTGATGCAGACTACTACATGTCCAGACCTGTAATGGGATAGCTTTTTATTATGTGGCCTTCATATACTGAGTTTGTTATTGTGAAAAGTGAAGAACAAAAACAATTGCAACGTTTGCAGGAAACCTATTTACACTGAACATTTGTGCTATATTATATGTCCTGAATGCAAAATACAAGAGTGACATAAATTAACATGTAGGTCTATGCTGTGAAAACAAAATTCAATTTTCTAAAATTATCTTAATTATTTGTATATTTATTTTTGACAGCTGTGTTTTTCGTAATGTTTATCCTTAGTTATTGTGACAAATAACACAAGTTTCATGACAAGGATGCTCACACAATAGTGAAAAGATTTCCAAGCACAAGATAAAGCAATGCAATTAGCAACTTAAACCACAGGTATAGGGACTCTTTATGTAAGAAGGCATTTATTTCATGTCAAATTGAAAACTGATTCTTAAGGAACACACTGAATAGCTCCTCAAAATTGTTAATTGAACCATTGTTTCTGGAAATACCTGAGTGTGAGAGAATATCTCACATGCGACCACTGGAGTTGCATTCATGCAGGCAGCCTCACTAATGCAGGTCATCCAGCAAAAAACGTTATCTAGGCCCTGAGTGGGAGATTTACAGACACCATCACAAAGAGTTTGTTCAGAATTGTCAAAGGCAAAACAAAAGTGCTGCATTTTGGCGAACCTTCATGCAAATTTTCAGAAAAATGAATCTGGACATTTTTCATCCAAAGAGAGATCAATGTAACCAATGTACAATGTACACAAACTGCAAGATGAAAGAAGATTACCAAAGACATTGTCAGAAAAAGACCGAAGCACGTGATGACAAAGAGACAAAGCCGAGGCTGCTGGAAATGGAGCAGTATGCAGTTACACAATGGACCTTAGGCAGTTCTTTTATCCCCAAGTCTAAATGCTTCTGCCATGTATTATAAGACAAAGCTCAAAGTGCACAACCTAACGTAAAGGGTGTCCCAATAAGAACGCCGGATTTGAATTGGCGGCCATTTTTATGCTGTGGGATTGGCAACACTGCAGTTAGCTTTTCTGTTTCCTGTATTTGTTGCTATTACTTGGTATGGAGCGCTACACTGCTGAACAACGAGTTTTAACTGTCAAAACTCATTACAAGAATGGTGAGTGTTATGCTCAAACTGTTCGAAGGTTTCGTGCGCTCTTAGGCCGGAATAATGCGACTTCTTTCTTTGGGGGTTTCTTAAATCGCAGATTTATGAACAGTCCCCGAACCATACAAGACCCGAAGCAGGAAATTCGACTTTTCATCGCCCAAATCCAGGTGCAAGAATTATCACAAATTTCTTGCTGCTCTAGCTGCAGAGCAGGACGTGGTGGACATATACCAGATATCATTTTTCATACATAAATCATAACATGTGCCCTTTGTATTCATGTACAAATATGTGTCATTTCTTGAAAACAAAATGTATTTTGTGCATTATTAAATCCGGCGTTCTTATTGGGACACCCTATACTACAATCTCCATTCTAAAGATGTAACTTGCTTTGTTTGGCACAAAGGAAATGGTGGCCTAGAGAGCGATATTTTTGCATCTATCACAACAAAGTTTATAGAGAGTGAAAATGAAAAAATCACCCTTCTAAAATCATTCTGTGGAGCGATGGGTGTTATCAAAATCAAAATGTGAAGTCATTCAACGCATTTCTTGAACTAGCCACAGAACAAAACATTATTATAGAAAACAAAAATAATTTGAAGTTGGTCACACTCAGATGGAGGTGGATTCAATTCACAGCACCCTTGGACAAAAACTTGGTCGAAGGCAAGAAATATACGTTCCTGCTGACTACTTACATATCTCAAGACAGCTAGGGAAAGCCCATTTCCCTTACAATGCTATATTGCTATCATTCACTGACTTATGTCAGTATGAATCAAGTATTTACTTGAGCATCAGGCCAGAAACAAAGAAAGGAGACCCTTGTGTCACTGATATCTGTGCTCTACAGTATACACCTGCAGGAGTAATAACTACAAACTTAAATTTTCTGAAGAGTGGACCAAGCTGCCAATTCCGGGGTAAGTCCACTTTCTTGTTACTGAGAATTAGAGTGACTTTACACACTATACCAGCCCAACATAGCTTTAGAGATGGATAAACCCATGAGGCACACATCCATAACTACCGTACAATTTTGAATATAACTTACTGGACTTAACACAAATGTAGAGAACATTTTTATCTAAAACTCTATGGCCACATCTCAATTTTTTAGAATGGTGGACTTAACTCTCTTTGCCCACGCACCCCGGAATTAGCCCCAAACGAGCGATAGCCCCATTTGATCACCCTCCTCTGTATACTGTACCTTGTGCTATGGAGGGAACAAAGTTTGCTCATTTACAGGAGCTCAAGACATTAATTCCATCTGACTATCACTCCTTCTATGACAACCTAGTGCACAATTGAAGTCATTTTAATATGAGCCACTACATTTTCTCATGTTAAATGTTTTTACCATCAAGTTTTTGTTAAAGAGCTTATTTTTCCATTGTTTTTAATTTCCTCCAATTACCCCTTTGTTGTTGCAATAAGTCGTAAGTAGTCATTATGTAAACACTTCCTGGCAGCAATATGTCTTATGTTACTGATTATAATTATTATTGTAAAATTATGCAAAACATTTAAACCATTGTTAATTTGACAGTTTGTAAAGAAATTATAAAAAAAATTGATTGAAAGGTAAACAAACAAAACGGTTTCAGTGATCTCCTGAAACAAATTTTGATATGTGACCTATTGCAGTATCAACGACGATATTATAACTTAGATTCTTTAAAATAAAATAAAACTTTTTTTTTAAAGTAAAACAAACTTTGTTTATTACAGAAACAAATTCCTGCCACTTATGAAAAATAAAATCTATGGAAGCATTCAGATTTAAAACATTCTTTAATATGTAAAAAGCACCCAGATTTCCAGTGGTCAAGTGGATAAAATATCTGACCTTTATGCAACGGGTTTGGGATTTAAATTCAATCAATTCTACTGTAACAAAGTAACTAAGAGCACACCACGTCTCAAATTCCACACTAACTGTAGATCCCTGCTACTAGTTTCACTATATTTGATCTTCTCTGCCACCAAGAAGATTTCTATAGTTATTTATACAAACGTAATGAAGTGAAAATGCCCTTAGTTTACAATAGGAAAAATAAGATCATAAGATTTTTATCAAAATGTAATTTTCATCTATTATCAGTACTGTTATGTTCCTCAAAATTATCAGTCATTGCTTAACTGTTTACTTCACCTTAGAAAAGCATAAATATATCTTAAGGATTTTGGAAATACAATATTCACAAATATGCTGCAAACATTTTGTGATGTACATTACAGCGGTACTTATGATACAACCTTGATTTAATATCCTGACATGCTTATTATTGGTAAGTGGGGTTTGGATGTTTATGACATGTCATATTTTTATCCTGAACTCCATTCTTGTTGCAAACACACAAATTAAACACGAATTGCATGCTTGTTATCCTAATTGGACCCTTTTAATTTTGCATACAAAGTCATATTTTGGTCTTTTTTTGTGGTCTTGGTCATATTTTGGCCATATTTGTAATTTAATGTCATATTTCAGTTATAAATTCGGTAAAAGAGCACAATTATACAGTGTATGTAGGCTTACTACATGGTCAAGTTAAATTTGATATTTATTTAATTAATTTAATGTTTATGCAAAATTAACAGTAACTTAAATATTTTAATTAATGCAATTGTTCGTATTTTATAGGGAAATGCAAGGACTATAAAATATTACGAGTATTTTGAGCTGATGAAGTGAGTAAACAGGAGCAAATCCTTTAAAAATAGAAGTTCATTACATGTAAAACTATAAATCACCAAAATGGTTAAAAAGTGATTATTATGTGATTGAATTCATGTGATGTAAGAATTTACTGTCTTTAAATGTTTTAAATTGTAACGTTTATTTTTTGAAAATATTTTACTTTTATTAGGACATATTTTGGATTTTTGGGTCATATTTAGTCATTTTTAAAGGCATATTTGCAGTCATATTCTCCACTTTTTTAGGTCATAAAGATCCAAACCCTATTGATAAGTAACCTGTACTTTGTATATTTCACTGTTGTACTTTAAAGTAAGGTTTACCATATTTTTTTCAAAGAATCCAGGGACACACTGAAAATTTGATATATGTAATACTTTTAGAGGAATGCACAGCTTATTGCACTCCACCTCCTGCAATATGTAGCAGTTTATGTCTTGGCACAACCTTCTTAAAATATGCTGACACCTTTTTGTTGTAATTTTCACAAATCATGAAGCTTTGTTTGTTTTTGTTATTTAGGTGCAACATGTTCAAAGACTGAGGTTGGCCTGTCACTTCCACTGGTGAATGTTATTTCACATTATGAACAAAATGCGTAAAGTTTTCCTTTACTCCTCTTCACATAAATGGAAAATCCTTTAGTGTGTTACCACTAGGGGACGGATTTCTATGACATGTCTTATTTTTCCCCTCTGCATTATTTCAGGTTTCTGACTAATTTAAATCCGATTCCAAGCATCCTGGTGAAAATGGAATGGCTTTTATTGTGCACATAACTGCATATTTAGGAAATTTTCTACTATTGCAGCATATTTAGGTCATATTTTTTGGCATATTTGTGTGCATATTACGGAAATTTTGAAGTTTTATATAATATTTTATAAATTTGGCATTATAATGATACTTTCTGAGAATTTCTAATATGAAAATGTGTTTATTCAAACCATAATGAGATGAGATGAAATGTGATAAACTGCAAATATTTTCAGTATAGACAGATATTTTAAATAATTAACACACTATTTTGATAAAATGTAGCCTATTGTAATGAAACTTTAAAAAAATATACACAATGTGTAAGTGGTAAAGTCATATTTTAAATTTTACTGGTCACATTTTAATGTTTTTAGGTTATAAATGCATGCATATATCCTATTTTTTAGGTCATAGAAATCCGCCCCCTAGTTATCACTAATTTAACATTACTAATTTGACATCACTAAAGATAAATTACAGTATAAAGCATAAACCACTGCTGATACAATCAATCAACAACTTTTAAATTCTAGGTTAAAAGAAAGTAACTTGTTGGCGCCTGGTACTGCTTTTTAAGGTTGTACAGTAGAGTCCCACTATTCCGAACTAATTGGGCCGAATACTGTTCGGTTTAGCGGGAATTCGGAATAGGTAGATTTCATGAATAGTATCAAAGTATTGACTTGTTAAGGCATAAATTAAGTGCGGGGACATCTGCTAGTGTCAGCTCTATACAGCACTGATCAGCTCGTGAACAGGTTCAGTGAAAGTCGGAAGGGAAAGGCAGTGATCTTCGACGATTCATAGCGCAGTGTTTAACAGTAATTAAAAATTATTCTACAGAATTGAATAAATGGAGCCGACAAGTGCTGTAAGTAACCAGCTTTCATTCCAATTTGGAATAGGCGGATTTTCTGAATAGCAAGACTCTACTGTATTATGATACAGAACATCGAGATAATTCCGATGCCAAAAACTCCATATTTTTAATTTCTGCAGTTACTCCCTTTTCCTTAGCATGTCAGGTCAGCATTCACTTATGCTTTGTTGAGGAAGCCAGAGATGTCAGCAGAGCCCAGAGGACAAATAGTACAGTCAACCTGCCAACCTCTCTGCCTCCCTCAGCAATGCAGCAAATTCTAGCTTCAATTCGTTACAATAACTCATATATATAACACATCCCTGTGTTGTAAGGAAAAATTCAGCAAAATTTGTGAGACTCATACAACAGTAAATATGGTTAACACACCTGACATACTGGAGCTGCAAATATCTTATTTCTCAAAAAAAGTCAGATATACAAATTAATTATTTTGAAGTTATGGAGAAAAAAGATTCCAAATCTACAGGATTTAAGATGTGTTTCTTCAGCATCTTTGAAACCCTCATTCTATATCACTGTGATTAGTTTGTTTGCTTGACTACCATACTTGACTTCTTGCTCTATAAACTAACTACAACTGTAGTATTCATTTTGCATTTTTCACTGTGTGCTCTTTCATAATGAAATTTCATACGAATTATATTTGCTAATGCAAACAAAAAAAAAAAAAGTTTAAAGTATTATCTAACTTAAAATAGTTCTTAGTTCTTATTACTCCACCCTATTTCATAAAAGTTGCAACTTGACAGGTGACAGAAAATTGTCTTACAGATTTACATTTTCACAATTTATTATGTATTTCATAAATGCTGACAACTTTACAAAAATGTCATGACAATTGTGTAGATTTGTACAACAATTTTACAAACTGTCTCTCAAAACTTTGGTATTGACAGGTAAAAAACTGACATATTTGCCAAATCTTAGGATACCTAATGTTGACATATTTAAAAATTTATAAGAAAATGTAGAGTTGTCTTATAGAAGTGACATGCAATCTTTCATATGTCGGCCTATTGAGTAGGTTATATAACTTGGCAAATTGTTTTTTTGTGAATATTAGACCTCTGTAACCTGAAATTTCTTGTTGATAATGAACATTAGTAGTACTGACAGTGATATTAACAGTGATCTTACCAAAATTACTAGACATTCTGTCAAATTTGTTACATGAGTGTGTAAAATGTGTAAATGGCAGCCAAATTTATCTTCAATTATTTTCAATAGTAGGCCTATTAATCAATTGCTTATGCATCACATTCAGTGTTTGTGATCGATAAGTATCACACGAGATTATGAGAGTCATCTTTAGTGTAATAAAGTCTGACATAAAATAGTACCATTTATAGAAAGTGTTAATTTTAGTCAGACAATTTACATTAATTTGCCTTTAATGTAAGAAGAACTTGTAATATTTATGAAATATACAAATGTGATGACATCTTGACAAATTTATCAGATTTGACATAATTGTCATATTTATCACACCTGTAGAGTTTTATGAAATAGGGCTCAGAAACAATACAACAAAAAAAGGACAAACGACAGTATGTAAAGATCACCGAGATTTTTCTATTTCTAGAGATACCTGTTCAATGAAAGACTATTTCAAATTTGTATATAAACAGATGTAAATAATTTAAATAAAGACTAAACATTAATGAAAAATATCAAGTAGAAATAAACCCTTTCTATGATTTTGCTAACGTATGAAAGTGAAATATATATATACCAAGATAAAAAAAATATATAGAATAAGTAGCATTTATGTAGGGAGCACATTCAGTTATTTCAGCTTGATGCAAAGATTTAAAGCCTGAGTTTGTACAAAACAAAGGCTGGCTTACAACTACCCTTCCAAGAATTCTGATAATTGGCTTCCGAGTAGAAACAAAACTCTATAACCAAATGGATTTTCCAGACATTTAGCTATTGGTGCTGTTTATGATTCTGTTTCCCTTGTTACTGCTGAGCTGCTTTCAGGGAGAGGAGGAATGGGTCACTTGGCAAACAAATAGTGGTGGCAACTTGACAGTAATAGCACTGATCTTATGTGGTCAGTTATTAACACATCTTCCAGCAATACACCAGCTTAAAAACAGTTGATATCAGCTCTGGAACCATTTCCTGTTTTTCTATAGCAGCCATTTCATAATTACACGTGGGACATTCTAGCAAATTATAAAAACTATTTTTGTTTATTACATATCATAAATAATAAACCAGAATTGGTTCTTCACATTCTGTAAAATTTACAATGCCTTCTCCTCCACACTACATGCAAAGCATTATTTAAAATATTTTAAATTTGTTTTTCAAAATCTGTTACGGGTGGGACATAATTTGGACACTGATTTTAATGATGCAAAACAAAAGCTCATTTTCTGTTCTGCTATTGCTGTTAGGGTCTTAATGTTGTTATTAATGAAGGTATGAGGGATTAAACACAAATTATAAACTGTTTCCAGGTTGTCAGAACATATATTTAACTCATCAATAACAATTTAACAAAACTATCACTGTTACGGGTGGGACAAAAATTCCCTTGTTTGTTATTTTACATAGTAATTAACCACACATATTTTTTTAAGTTAATCTTATACCAAATTGTACCTTAAGATGTATATTTTCTCAAATGAAAATGGACATAGCTGATTACCCTTGACCACTTGGTATTAAAGAGTGTTAAAATCATGCTAAAAATGGAAAAAAAAAAGTAACTCAATGCAATAAATAAGTAAATCGAGAGATTTTACACATGAAACCTCTTCAGATACACCTAAGTCCTTAAAATTCAGAGAATTACAATAATTTTATAACTTCTCTCTTTGAGGGAAAAATTCCCATATTTTATGAAATGGCTGATAGGCAAGTCCCTCAAAACCACTTCTTGTACTTCTTTTGGTTTCACCAGGGTACAAAAATTTGGTACCCACACTGGATCCCCTTCCTGTGAAGGCTTTATTCCCAACCCCCATCAGAGGCAAGCCCCTGGACACTCCCTCTTCTGGGCATCCCTCAGACCCTCTTCACCGCTTGTTTTGAGTAAAGTTAATACCACATTTATCCTCAATAACAGATTAATTTTTTCTTAAATATATTTATAACAGAAAACTTAGGTGCCGTAAACTAGGAAGATGGGTAGAACGAAGAAGTAATCCCCTAACAACGAAATGGTGTGCGAATATGCTCCAATGATTTCTTCAATATGAAAAATGTTTGAGGACTTCAAAGCATCATTACAAGAATAAGTAAGTAACTTAAAGAAGTTGGTAGAATTAACATCTGGCAAATTTGATGATTTTTGTGTACAACTAGCTGAGACAAAAGCTGAACTGAAATCTCTGTGGCAAGAAAATGATAGTCTAAGGCTGGAGGAAAATGATCTGCAACAGTATTCATGCAGAGACAATATACTGGTTTATGAAATCCCACAAATTGTAAATAAAAGGGTGAATGATTTGATAGGAAAATTATCTGAAGTAATTGGAGCCATTGAATATGTATCAGACATTTATGTTGTGCATCGCCTGCCTACTAAACCAGGTAAAATAAAGCCTATGGTAATTAAATTCATGAAAAGAACAAGCCATGATTCATAGCTAAAAAGTTTCAGAAATGAAGCGAAGAAGATGTCGATGGAACGGGTCTTCCACTTTGCATGCTAATTCCTGAAAATAGACTATCTGCAAGTAGAATTACGGCTAGTGATCACCTAACAGCAGCAACCCGTGACCTTCTAAAGTCATGTTTACACCTGTGCGCCTTGTGCCTAGTTGCTGTGCCTCTCCAGTGCCTCTACGCATGCAACATTGCAAGGTCATGCATGCATCTTGCCTCTTGCCGGAAGCAGCAATCAGCACCCATGATTATTGTAGGCACATGCCTCTTTCTGTTCACTCCTGATAGAAGTGTGCAGCTGAAATGTCCACTTTGGATTTAGGTGTCTTAGCTGCTGCAGCTGTTAATATTTTGCGATAGAGACGAAACCATAAGAAGCATGAATGCAGGATTAATGCATATCTCTCAAGTCGTACAAGTGCAATTGGTATAGTAGAAGTCAAGATGGCATGAAATGTCCTCTTCAAAAACTTCACTTGTATATCTTCAAGTGACTTTGAAATAAATACTAAGCTTGTAGGGCCACATATCGCTAAGTTGATATTGATATATCTAATATTTGATGACATTGGCAAAATCATTCATGACTTCAATGTATATCTTCAATGAGAAGACATAATGCCAAATAAGGAATTAATGCAATAATTTTTTTTTTTTTTTAATATATTTTGTAAAACTATGATATAGGCTTAGTGCTTTCTCATGTTTTGAAGAAAAAAAACGCTCCTCGTTTTTGTTATTTATCATTAACTGAACCATAAATTTTGAGGGTCGAATGTATAAAGTGACTAATCTCAAGTTCTTGGTTCACAGACATCCCAGGCTTCACATGCTGCTGAAGAACAGTGCAAAGCTATCAATCCAGATTACCATGCTGAGTGGTCACATGATGGACGACCAATGTTAATTTTTAGATGCCATTTAAATCATTTCCCTCTATTGGAACAAAATGCCGCAGAGGCTGGTGTGACCTACATGATTACTGAGGAGAGGAACATTCAAAACCAGTTGATAGAGCCAATGGTTATCACAATTGGTCCTGGTCCAATAGACCTTATGAATTTACTTACAGGTCAATTGCGTTTCTATTGAATTTTTGTTTGACTTTGGATGTTGGAGCAGCTATGGATTACAAATCTTTTTCCGCCTCCTTAAGAATAGTCAATCAAAATTACGTAGTGGTTGTAATCGGTGTGAAAACTGCAATAAACCTACACAGGATAGTGATGGAAACATCACAACGGTCAACCCAACTGTAATACCTAACGCTAGAATTGAAGGTAAAACTGATAAAGAAGAAGGTAAGAAACAGCAGCATTTTGAAAATACACACCATGAATGAGATGCAAGAAAACCAAGCATGGCGGACTCGCCCGAAACAATAGCATCCCTGCAAGTTGTCATAAAACTCCTGACGAGAGATCTTCAGGAATCACAAGCTGTAATTAGCAAATTAACTACAAGGAATAGAGAGCTGGAAAACGAGATTAAGCAGGCTAAACTCCAAAGCATCTGCACCTCTCCTGATGTAGAGAACAATATCAGCTGGAATACAGTACGAACAAATAATCGCCTATCATGGAAAAACAACAACACTGTGAGCAGCAATAATCAAGTCATAACACAAAATCGTTTTCTACCATTAGCTGAACTTTGTTCCAATGAAGAACGCAAGCAAATCTCTATGACGAAAATGACCAGGAATAGGCCTCCTGACAACAGGGAATTTGCTAGTCAAAATTGCAACAAAGAAAATGTTCATCTAGATACAGGCAGAAGTAAGGTTATGGTGCTAGGGGACTCATTGCTCAAGTTCTCAGGAGAGTTCTGCAAAGAACAAGGTCATGAAGTCTACTGCTTCCCTGGCATAAGAGTTAATGAGCTCAAACATAAAGTGGATGAAATGGACCTTGGAAAAAAGAATCCTGACATCATTGTGCTTCATGTTGGTACCAATGACATTAGGCAAGGAGTGATGGCGGAGGAAATAATGGGAGACACTATGGACTTAATTTCAAGCATCAAGACTCAATCTCCGGAGACAAAAGTGGTAGTGAGTGGTGTGTTAAGACGACTAGATATTTCTGAAAAAAGAATTGTAAGAATAAATGATGAACTTGATTGGCTCTGTTTGATAAGAGACTGCGTTATGGTAGACGGGAACTGTTGGCTTCAAACAGATGATCTAGCTAGGGATGGTGTCCACCTAAACAGGAGGGGATCCCTCAAACTTGGCAATCTCTTATGTAAAGTCATTTCTTCCTTAAGCTAGGCCAAAGGAAAAGTTAATATCAGGGCGGAGCTACCCCCCCTCACCTCCCGGTTGAATCAATCAGTAAATTAAATACATAGCACCATCAGTGAGCATGGATTGTCATGCCAGTATATCTCTCCTGACCACCTTATGTGGCACAGTGGCCTCAACTCTAATAAAAGCTCAGTAAACCCTGACAGGCAAAAAATTTAAATTCTACATCAAAATATCCAGTACTTATCAAACAAATTAGAGTCCTTAAACCATTTTCTAGATATAGTACAACCTCAAATATTGATTCTTACAGAGCATGGGCTAAACTCTGCTCAACTTGATCTTTATAGAATAGCGAACTTCACTCTATTATCTAGCTATTGCAGAACAACATGCAAAGGAGGTGGCGTAGCAATATATGTCAATAATACCATACAGGCAAAAGTAATAGATAACATAAAGAGGTTTAGTGCAGACAAAGTTTTAGAAATCAGTGCCGTAAATATTTCCACTACAAATAGTGACATAATAGTCCTTGGAATATATCACTCCCCATCCGCATCAACCAAGGACTTTATTATCACTCTTGATCACACCCTAAGCAAATTTAATACCAGGGACAAAATTATATTGCTAGGTGACTTAAATATTAATCAAGATTCAGGCAATCCTGATTATAAGTTACTATGTGACACCCTTAACACATATGACATCTATGACAAAATTCAATTTCCAACCAGGGTAACTGATAATTCTTCAACAATTATAGATCATATTGCCACAAATTTGATAAACGATGATATTCACGTCAGTGTACTAAATAGTTACTTATCAGATCACTATGCTCAAATGATTGAGGTATTCTATAAAAAAATGAACAACAGAGCTCCACTAATAAGTATGCACCAGCATCGCAATATGAAATGTCATAACCTAGAAAAACTAAAAAACGCACTTTCCGGTGAAATCTGGGGGGAAATATACTCTACAGAAGGTGTTGACAAAAAGTGGGATTGTTTTTACAAGATCTTTAATGGTTACTTTAATACTGCATGTCCAATAACAACTTACTCAAATAAGCAAAACAAAAGAGCAAATAAAAAATTATGCTTATCTCTTGAAGGTACTAAAATAAGGAAGGAGATGAGAACTGCTTTCCAGTTACACAAATCTACAGGCCTACAACACTACAAGGACAAATACAAAAAACTAAAAAAATCCTTTCAAAATTATCTTGTTAATCTTCAAGCAGAAAATTTTATGAAAAAACTAAGTGACCCTAAACAAATTTCAAGAAATGCTTGGAACATAGTAAAAGAAAACAGAAAATCAAGACCCAAACATGAGAACATACAAATCAATACAGAAGGCACGGTTGAAAACAATCCTTATAAAATAAGCAACTTATTCAACAATTATTTTCTAAACGTAGCATATTCAGGTCACTTGACTACCACGATCACAGACGCACAGCAACAGTTCAATCTTATACACAATCCTAACTCTATATATTTATACCCAACAACTCATAACGAAATCTATCATGTAATTAACACATTAGGTAATAAGCAGTCTAGTGGTTGGGATGAAATAACTACATCATGTGTCAAAACTTGTAAAGAACAACTCACGAAGCCGCTTGAACACCTCTTTAACTATGCATTAGAACAGGGTAAATTTCCCTCATGCCTTAAAATAAGTATTGTAAAGCCTATATTTAAAAAGGGAGACAAGTCAGAGATTTCTAATTACAGACCAATAACAATAATATCCACATTAGCCAAAATATTCGAAAAAATAATACTGAACAGATTTGAAAAATTTTTAATACAAAATTCCATATCCAGTAAATCTCAACACGGGTTCAGGAAAGAATATTCTACAATTACAGCAATAGCAGAATTTATGGGCGAAGTAACTAATAAATTAGCTGACAAAAACAAAGTAGCGGGAATATTCTTGGACTTGTCAAAAGCGTTCGACTGTGTTGACCACAACAGACTACTTGACAAACTGTATCAATGTGGAATTAGGGGATTGGCTAACAAATTTGTCTCTTGTAAGATTTGTCTCTTCTTACTTAACAAACTGAATTCAAAGCACGGAAATATTATTTGAAAATGGAACATACAAACAGAAATATATATCTTCTGCTGGAACAGTAACCTCTGGAGTTCCTCAAGGAACGGTTCTGGGCCCAATATTTTTCTGCCTATACATAAATGACATTCCTAACACTTCCAACTTAAGAACTCTCTCGTACGCTGATGACACAACTCTAATATGCTGGGAAAAAACTATTGGAAGTCTTGCTGAGCGAATCACAACTGACTCAGACAAGCTTATAAATTACTTTAACTTGAACAACCTTTCCTGTAATGCTAAAAAACACAAACACAGTCAAAATTTCTTCCTCATACGTAAAAGAAGATAAACTTGAAACACAAATAGGTACGGAGTACATCTCGGAAAAAGATCAATGTCTATTTCTGGGCATTACAATAGATAGTCATCTAAACTGGGCAAATCACATTGACAATATTTGCTCTAAAGTCACCAAGGGCATCTACCTCTTAAGATATTTTTCTAGATTCAACAATGACCATTTAATGAGCATAATCTACTGTAGTACAATATTTTCTCACATAGCATATGGTATAGAGATTTGGGGATCTGCTGCTAATGTATATATCAACAGAATTCTTCTCTTGCAAAAGAAGAGTCTAAGAATAATGTTTAAACTAAAATCTAGTCAACCGTGTAGAGAACTCTTCAAAGCTAGTGGCAAGTTTACCATAGTGTCACTCTACATTTACAAAGTATTATTACTAATAAAAAAACAAGACCTAGTAATTAAATCTGACCTTCACAATCACAACACCCGGAACAAAGGTGATATCTATCAACTGGGATACACTAAAAAATTTAACGAAAAGGACCCCAGAGTAATGGGAGTTAAAATGTACAATATACTGCCTTCAGAATTAAAGAAAGCCCAAGGTAAGACTTTTAGCAGAGAACTAAAAAAGTATCTACTGGAAAGGCCACTGTACCACCTTGAGGAATATTTTAACCTAGACTGATAGCTGGGATGTCATCTTTTAAGTTTATGCTCATCTCACATACGTCTGTTACTTCAAGGTCGTCTACACCAGATGCAAAGTGATCTTTATATTCATTTAACAGGTCGGAGATAGCTTGCTTATGTGATATGTGCGGGTCATTCCACACCAAATCAACCAATGGTCCAAACATCATGTCATCAGATTGTTACGATTTTTTAATATGAGGTAGTATTAGCTGAGTAGGTACAAAATTTAGATTTTTACCTTTTTTGGACTTATAGTTTTTGAGATAAAATTTTTTGAAAAATTACATAATGACAGTTTTTAGGAACGTTTTGATATATTAAAAAGCATGTAACTCAAAAACGGTTGGTCCTAGAAAGCTCAAATTTGTACCATTCTTTTTAGAATTACAAGGGCTTTAATTTGACATTTAACTTGACTGTATCACATCACTGTATATTTCTTCCAAAAACTCAAAAAGTTTTTTTTATCAAAAACTTAAAATCGGGATTTTTAATTTTTATGAAAAAAATATATTTTATTCTAAACCTCTTTAGTAAGTTGTGTACAAATTTTCATGATGGCATTTTTCTGGTTTCATACTAAAATTAATTTTTATATGAATTGAGGCATATAGAAATTCTGGTAAATTCATTCATTGTTATTCTATTAAAAATTAATCATACTGTTGTAATTAAGCTTACTCTAATACTAATTTACTTTTTTTACATTAGGGCCTATACCCCAAAAGTTTATTTGATATAAGTTAGGTCCATATAATAGGATGATGATGGTCCATATGGTAAAATAACAACTGGAACTAACAAGAGTTACTGAATCAGTGACATGTTTCTTTCCTCCTGTTGAAACTTGCAACCCCTCAGTCAGCAGTTCTTTCTCACTACAGTCATTTGGTGGTATAAATAAGACCAAGCCGCGGCTCAAAACTCACTAATTCATAGCAGCTGCTTGGTTTGGTATAAATAAAACGCGGCTTCCTCAACCACCTGCCTAGCCGTTGCTCAACGACCTTGACAGCTCAGCCGCTGCTTAGGATTTGGTATAAATAAAACTAAGCCGCGGCTCTCTGTTGGTAGCAGCGGCTTGCTTTTTTCTGAGGTGCCTCATTTGCGGACTCAGCTTGCTCAAGTGAAGTTTTTAATCGTATTGGCGGGGTTCATGGGGGTGATTTTTTAACCAATATGAGTAATTTATAAGGAACGTATGGATTATGATGTGCACAGATGTAAAGAACCGGTTGTACAATAAAATTGTAAAACATGTGTAACTTAACTTTGTTACTTTTCTTTATTATTATAATAATAATAATCATGAAATAATACATCATTATAAGTCTAACACATTCTCATATTTTACTGTTATCAATATGAACTAAAATATTTCAAACGTGAATAATTCTTTTAACACTATTTCAAATTGTAATGCTGTAAACCAAATAACTTCAAATCTATTATGTAGCAAGTAGATTCAAAACGAACGTATTTTATGAATTAATTATGGAAAATAATTAAATATTAATAAAAGAACTACATATATATGTAGACCTACCTTCTTTACTAATAGCAAAACATATTGAAATAAAAATGGAAACTCTATCCTCTTACAAAGCTATTTAATGTGGGACAAAATAAGCTGATCTGAACAAATCTCACACCCTTAAAAGCTTATCCGGGTTTGTTTGTCTTGCTATCAATTTGTCTATGCCCCCTCTTCAAACAAACATAAATACTTGGAGGGAATGAAAGAAACGGGGTAGAGCACCAGCTTTTAGACTCTTCAGTGGTACAGTCTGCACAAGAGCAAACTATTAAAAATGCTAAGATTATAAAATATCCTAATTATTTACCTAATAGGTACTAAGTATACTTGTGATTTTAGGACAATTGCCTACTCTGTTAAGTATTATTTAAAATGTTAAACTATAATATGTTTCTATGACGGTACAAGTAAGCAAAATATCGAAATGTGCTTATTAGTATAAAATGTTAACTTTTGTTTATTAAAATTAAGTAAAATTATATCTGTCTACTGTTTTAGTTAAATGCTTAATTCATTAATTTACAAGCCTAAACATAATTTTTAGTGCCCTAAAATCAAGGTTTTCTAATAAAACATGAATACTAGAGAATACTGTAGGATAAAAATTCCTCTGACACTGGGGCTTGAACCCAGGACCTTTTAATACTAGGCCTAGAGATGTAACAACTACGAGGACATGTTCTCACTCTCTTGTCTCTTTCCTTTCTCCCAAAGTAGCTTTTCTTTCTTTAAATTCAATACTTTTATACATTATATACTGAACTTTAAATTTTAAATCGGTCACAGACAGTCAAGTGGCATGTTTGTTTACTCAGCTGCCATGTGCCGGGCGGTATGGGATGCAGGTGTTCAAGCACTTGCTACCAGTAGCCTGAGCCGCGGCTTGCCAGGGAGGGGAAGTTTTTATTTATATAAAACAGCCAGCCGTTGCTAGATTCTCAACCTTCTCATAAGCAACGGCTAGGTAGCAGTGGCTTTGTTTTATTTATACAACCAATTGTGTCATTTTTATAAATGCCTTTTAGCCTACCGTATTTAATTATTTTATGATATGAAACGTTAATTATAACTGTTCAATTAAGAATAAAACTGGCAAAATAACTTTATATATGGGCCTGTTCCTTGTTATTATTATTATTATTATTATTATTATTATTACTACTACTACCACCACCCTGTAGAGGATAAGCTGAGATAGGTACAGTTTTATGTAGACCTATATTTATTTGCTTTTATATACCATATGAGGGCACACAGTGATGCAGACTACTACATGTCCAGACCTGTAATGGGATAGCTTTTTACTATGTGGCTTCAAATACTGAGTTTGTTATTGTGAAAAGCGAAGAACAAAAATAATTGCAACGTTTCCAGGAAACCTATTTACACTGAACATTTGTGCTATATTATATGTCCTGAATGCAAAATACAAGAGTGACATAAATTAACATGTAGGTCTATGCTGTGAAAACAAAATTCAATTTTCTAATATTATCTTAATTATTTGTATATTTATTTTTGATCTAATGTTTATCCTTAGTTATTGTGACAAGTAACACAAGTTTCGTGACAAGGATGCCCACACAATAGTGAAAAGATTTCCAAGTACAAGATAAAGCAATACAATTAGCAACTTGAACCACAGGTATAGGGACTCTTTATGTAAGAAGGCATTTATTTCATGTCAAATTGAAAACTGATTCTTAAGGAACACAATGAATAGCTCCTTAAAATTGCTAATTGAATCATTGAGGAGATACGGTAAAATGTTCCTGGAAATACCTGAGAGTGAGAGATCATCTCACACGCGACCACTGGCATTGCATTCATGCAGGAGACCACTCACGGGTTAAGGATTACTTTATCTTGTTTGTTTCAGATAAACCAGCAAAATGGCTAGGAAAACAGTTTCTAGAGGTAGAAGTAGCTTTATTCTGCAATTAGCACTTGCACAAGCCAGAATTCTACCCATTAATTAAATGGCTGATGATAACCTTGGCACAGAAAGTAAAGACAACGGAAAAAAGGGCAAAGGGGTAGAGTGAATTGGAAACCTAGATGATGACTGCATGCCACCTATCAACAATAACGATACTGCAAGAGGAGAGAGGGAAGAAGAAGTAGTAGAGGAAAGAGGAAAAGGAGAAGTTGGAAGAGGAGGGGATGAAAAAGAAATAGTAAAGGAAAAACAGAAGTAAAATAAAATTCATAAAAAACACAAGAAAGAAATTTGTAGTCAGTGGATAAAACTCAACGAATTTTAAATATGTGAAAAACAGAAGGAGAGACTGGAAGAGGAGAGGGTGAAAAAATAGTAGAGGAAAGAGGAATACGAAAAGCTGGAGGAGAAGAGGAGAAGAACAGAGGTATGGCAACTTAGGTGATATCTGCATTTCACCGGTTAAGAGCAATGGTACTGGAACAGGCCAGAAGGGAATAGAAGTAGAAGAGGGAGGACGAGAAATAGACAAGGAAGGGAACACAGACTAAGATGAAGACTCAGTCAAAGAATGGCTTCAAAGCTCAGGATCTGAATGTAAAGCATCAGAAGATGAGGAAAAAGACCCACAGAGAAAAAAAAAAATTGTGGAGGAGTGGAGGGTTCAGGAAAACTTATCAGGTGAGGAAAGTGATCTAAATGGTGATGGCAGGAAGAAAAAACAGAAAACTAAGAGACAATGGAAGAGATTGAAAAATGCCAACTCACGACTTCAAGAAGAATTCTACGTTGGCTTTAAAAAAATTCCTCTGGAAAATATCAACAAACTGCAGAGCGTGAAAAACAAACAATGTTACATCGATGCAATGGTCACCAAACATTTGGAAAAGGTCCAAATCAGAAATTTGAATGTAAGACCTGAGGCTTTCTCAGTGCTGATTATTTATTAACAATCGTTTCACAGGCTATAAGCTGAGTAAAAGGATATACATCATCCAAGCTTTCAGTCGCTGACATCTCTGTGGCTTTCCTCAGGGAAATGCAGAAATTTGAACATTCAACAATAACTGAAAAAGAATTGGAATTACTAATAGGTGAGTTAAATTCTATCAAACAACAGATAAACATAAATAGCTTTATATAACAACATCATACTAATTATAAATATATAATTTTAGGACTGAAGATGATCACATAGATCGAAATGCGCATCTCCTAACGAAATAGAGGCCACAAGTTCAATCAATGCAACGATACTACTTAAAGCCATCATCAATCCAGCGTTTCTACAAATAGATTCAGTGTATTAAAGAAGAATTTTATATTAATGACTATTTGCTAAAATTCTTGGCAATTTTACTTATATTTTACAACTAGGTACAGACAAATTATTTTGCAATTACTGCAATTTACAATTGTTTTACAACTAAAATACAATTGCATAGCCCCAGTGTATATAACACTAATTTTATATCAATGATTATTTGCTGAATAATTCGGCAAATTTACTTAATTTTAATCTTCAGGACAATAGTTTGACAACATATTATTTTAAATTTTAAGTTTATACAGCATACTAGACAATATAATTTTTTAATATTATCTGTACTATATCTTCTGATAAAAAATCCTTAAGTGAAGTAGTCTTTTGTAAATGGTTTTATATGGTTTTATATTTTAAATTGAATGCATTCAGCAAGCTACTAGTAAGGTATAAATGTATTCTATATGAGTAGATTAATTCAATAGAATTCAATAATAGATTAATTTTTTCTTAGATATTTATAACAGAAAACTTAGGTGCCGTAAACTAGGAAGATGGGTAGAACGAAGAAGAAATCCCCTAACAACGAAATGGCGTGCGAATATGATCCAATGATTTCTTCAATATGAAAAATGTTTGAGGACTTCAAAGCATCATTACAAGAAGAAGTAAGTAACTTAAAGAAGTTGGTAGAATTCACGTCTGGCAAATTTGATGATTTTTGTGTACAACTAGCTGAGACAAAAGCTGAACTGAAATCTCTGTAGCAAGAAAATGATAGTCTAAGGCAGGAGGTAAATGATCTGCAACAGTATTCATGCAGAGACAATATACTGGTTTATGAAATCCCACAAATTGTAAATAAAAGGGTGAATGATTTGATAGGAAAATTATCTGAAGTAATTGGAGCCACTGAATATGTATCAGACATTAATGTTGTGCATCGCCTGCCTACTAAACCAGGTAAAATAAAGCCTATGGTAATTAAATTCATGAAAAGAACAAGCCATGATTCATAGCTAAAAAGTTTCAGAAATGAAGCGAAGAAGATGTCGATGGATCGGGTCTTCCACTTTGCATGCTAATTCCTGAAAATAGACTATCTGCAAGTAGAATTACGGCTAGTGATCACCTAACAGCAGCAACCCGTGACCTTCTAAAGTCATGTTTACACCTGTGCGCCTTGTGCCTAGTTGCTGTGCCTCTCCAGTGCCTCTATGCATGCAACATTGCAAGGTAATGCATGCATCTTGCCTCCTGCCACATGATTATTGTAGGCACATGCCTCTTTCTGTTCACACCTGATAGAAGTGTGCAGCTGAAATGTCCGCTTTGGATTTAGGTGCTGTAGCTGCTGCAGCTGTTAATATTTTGCGACACCATAACAAGCGTGAATGCTGGATTAATGCATATCTCTGAAGTCGTACATGTGCAATTGGTGAAGTTTAGTATAGTAGATTTTTCTCCTCTGAGACGATTGCTGAACTTCTTGGTGAAGTGACCAGCAGTAGTCTTCCATCATACTGGTATTCCAGCAGCTCTGATACCTTCTTTCCATCATTTTACTTCCTCGCATATACGTAGTATGGAGAAAGTATTGTTATTGTGACAAAAAATCGAAATCGAGATAACACCAGAAATAATTTACACATTTCACGATGACCAGAAACTGAAAAACGTGTTTTTGGAATGACGTCTGTATGTCTGTCCATGGACAAGCACAGTGGGTAAACGGTTCATTGTATTTACCTCATTTTTGAATTAAGGATTTTTTCGGAATTTTATCGAACCGCCCAGAATTTGAGTTTTATAACTGAAATATTAAGGGGACTTTTCATGAAAATTTTTTGAATTTTTTTAAAAATTGGCTCTAACGATTTTAATATAAATTTAAAATTGGAAACTTTGTTTGAATAAATTAGAGTACTACCTATGGAGTTCACAGTGACACCAACGATTCGGGGGTTTTGGGGGTACGAGTGGGGGTGGGGGGATGGAAATTCGAAATTTTGAAACCATGTCTTCTGGAGTATCATTGAAAAATTATTGATGAGTACACAAATCAATAACTAGTTTCTCGATAGCTCTGAGAGGCGAGGTATGAATGTTTGAAAAACAATAACACTTAAAAATATACCTCAGCCGTAAGGCCTGCCGAAAGGGATGTGTGAGAACCGACTAAGGATAAAATTACCAATGTAATAGAGTTTGAAATATTAAAAATAATAGTTACACACCTTTAGAACAATAATGCATGGCAAAATAAAAAATAAATAATAAAATATAATATCAATTTAAAACATAATAAACAACTCTCTTTTTTCATAATATATTTTATAAAAAAAGATTTCAGATTTATTTATATTTCATATGGTGCATTGTACACTTTGATATTGTTGTGATAAAATAATTCTCAGTAAACTAACAGATTTTTTGGCAAAACAAGCCAGAATTGATAGAACATCCAAGTAACTTATCAAGATATCAAAAATTTTATCAGAGAGTATTTAAACAGTGGTACCCCAAGAAGATTGCAACTGGGAAATTATTTCAAAACCTTGGTTTAAAAAAATGTATATGTTACCGTTAAAGTATGAAATCCGTTATTTTATAGAATACCTAGTTATTCCATGAAATAACTGATCGAGTCCATTAAAGTGTAAAACTCTCTTGTATTTCATGGTTTAACTAGTTATTTCATAGAATAACGATCTGCAGCCCGTTAAAGTGTAAAATAATCTATATCATATATCTCGCTTTTTAGTATAAGGTACATTTACGTTTCGTTTAACAATATGGAAAGTAGCGGGGGAAAAAAACGTTAATTTTGAATTCAAATAAAAATAATTTTTGAAGGACGGCAATAATACCAAAGCATAAAACAACGAGAATACTTTTTCGCCATACTCTCAAAATGTCAACGACAAATACATTTACCTTCCACCCCTACTGCATTTATGAACTATTCCAGGCCATAGGGAGAGAATTTGTTTAGCGTGTTGGTGCCAGTTCATTCCGGTTAATTGATTGCTTGCACGTACAGTGCCGGCTGCTGTTCGTCAAATACTGTTCTCACGTATCAGGTATTGAGATACATTTATTTTTTGCTTACGTTAAAGTGCAATTATTTTTAACACCTTAAATTGCCTTGAACAATGAATTCTTTAAGTGATAACGAAAAAAAAGCTGCAATGAAAGAAAAGTTTGAATCTTTACTAAATAAGCGTGATGTGAAAGAGAACAGTTCTTTGCTCACCCGTGAAAAATTATTAAGTTTGATAGCTGATGTAAAGAAATCTAAAACATCAGATAAGAAAGTGCCACGTGATTATTGGTTACTTCAACAATACGATGTCCTTGAAGTTCAAGGAGTAGAAAAATTAATAGTCCCAGTAACAAATGCAACACCAGATGTAATGTTTTATTGCTCAAGTGATTCTTTGTTTGACATTTTGTACAAAACTCATTTATCTATTGGGCACGGTGGTAGAGACCGAATGATAAAAGAACTTAATCGTCGTTACAAAAATATTACGCAAAATGATATTAAGATTTTCCTGAATTTTTGTGAATCTTGTCAACAAAAACGCAAAGCGGGCAGAAAAGGTGTTGTTGTTAAGCCCATGATTTTTTCACGTATGAATTCAAGATGTCAGGTTGACCTCATAGATTTTCAATCACAACCTGATGGAAACTATAAATTTATTTTAGTTTATCAGGATCACCTTACAAAGTTTGTGGTTTTAAGACCTCTTCAAACGAAGAGAGCAGAAGAAGTTGCAGGACAGTTGCTTGATATATTCCTGTTGTTTGGAGCCCCATGTATATTGCAGTCGGACAATGGAAGAGAAGTTTGTAACAAACTGATTGATGACTTAAAAGTAACTTGGCCAGAGCTTAACCCATTAAAGCTGGCTGGCAACTTACGTTGCCATGAGTAATTTTGTTAATTTTAAGCCCATGTTCTGTAATGTTGGCAAATATGATAATATTTTATTTAAGTAGCACACTTCCCACAGCTGTGTTCATTGTTGATTTACTTTTGGCTTCATTAGTTTTCTTTCCAGACATGATTGTTTAGACCTCTGCAATGTGAATGTTCGGTTGACTACATACTTGTAAAGATAATGTAAGTAAATGCTTATAACTGTTTATCTAATTCAATGTGTGTTTACAAAATAATGTTGTTAGAATAGTAGACTTTCATATGCTGATAACTTATACAAACAGAAAAATGATTCTATTGTCTGAAATCAGTACAGATAATAAGTGGCAACTTTATTTGCCACTAAGCACTCACAATATCAGACCACGTTTGCTTCAGATAGTATGTCTCTCATAAGTTTCTTGAAAGAAAATAACCTCAAACTATTCATATATAAGATATATAACAATATATTCACGAATTTTCATTTTTTCATTATAGATACTGGTAATAATGTTTAGAAAAGGGCTCACGGTTGATGAAGTTATGGAGATTCTGAATGAAATTGATGATCAGGATGACGACAACGATATGCTAGATGATCTAGAAGAGGGGCATATACCTTGTATTGGTATAATACCACCAGTAGAAGGACCTGGAGTTCATTCTGATGAGGACTCGGATCTGTCAGATATTGAAGCACGGGGCAATGCTGATCATTTACCTAGAAGAATTCTGCGAGCTAAATGTGCTACACCAATGGAAATTGAAAATGTACCCTCTTCGTCAACCACAGAGACTGGAAAAAATGAAGAAACCGCTGGTTGTTCAAGAAAGAATGTACGAGATACAAACAAAAGGATACGTAGAGAAAAATCAAGGGATGGAGAATGGACTGATGGGTGTCCAAGTTTTGAATTGCCAAATTTTACCCCGGGAGATTCACCTACTGCAGAAGATTTTATTTCCGCAAAAGTAGAAACACCTTGTGACGCTTTCTTTTCATTCTTCAGTGAATCTCTCATTGTCGAAATTACTAAACAAACAAATATATATGCCGCCCAAAAAGGAAATCACTCATTGAATGTGACATTTGATGAAATAAAAATTCTTTTGGGTGTATGTTTGCTGAGTGGCTATCACCCTTTGCCATCAAAGAGACTATACTGGAAACTAGATCCTGATTGCCATTGCCCATTAGTAGCAGATGCCATACGCAGAAATAGATTTGACGATATTCTACGGTATCTCCATTTGGCAGATAACAACAGGAATGATTGTTCTGACAGGCTATATAAAGTAAGGCCTTTATTTGACTGCGTAAATGAAACTTTCAAATAAGTTCTGCAGGGTGAAACTTGTAGTATTGATGAAAGTATTATACCATACTATGGTCATCATGGGGCAAAACAATTTATTCGAGGTAAGCCAATAAGATTTGGTTTCAAACTTTGGAGCCTAGCAAGTCCAACAGGAGTACTTCATCATGTCAAACCGTACTGTGGCTCTTCCACTAAAATACCAGATCAAGGTTAAGGTGGCAATGTAGTTTTAGGACTTGTAGAACATGCATCACTTCTTCCTGGTACAAAGATATATTTCGATAATCTCTTTACATCAGTGGATTTACTGCATGAACTGCTCATGCGGGGATATGGAGGGACTGGGACCCTAAGAGAAAACAGGGTATCTAAGAACATGGCATTGATACCAAAAAACAATTTTGGTAAAATGAGCCGTGGAACCACTATGTCAAAGAATAATGGCAAACTGCTTGCTGTGCGGTGGAACGACAATGCTGTTGTGACAATACTTACGAATTGAGACACTTTTTCACCTCATAAAACTGTGCAGCGTTTTTCCAGAAAGGATAGGAAACGCATCAGTATACGAATTCCAAACCCATTGGCAAAATATAATGAACACATGGGTGGAGTTGATCTAAATAATCAACTTGTCAGCAACTATCGTACAAAAATAATTAAAAAATGGTGGTGGCCATTTTTTTCATGGACTATCAATGCTTGCTGTGTTCAGGGTTGGTTGTTCTTCAGGAAACTTGGACACAATATTCCACTTCTTGAATTCAGACGACAGTGTGCTCTAGTAATATTGAAGTCCTTTGGCTCTCCACCTCTTTCGCCTGGAATGAAACCATCACTGGCCAGATCTGCAGCATTATTGGACATAAAAAATGACAGGAAGGACCACGTAGTGGAGAGAGGAAAATCAAAATACCGTGGAAGGCTCATAGGCATATGATTGTTGCCGATTCATCTTGCCATACTGGTTCATTAATCATGTACGTGTTTCGAACCTCATACGTTTTGAACGTAACCTTGGATAACCTCGCTGAAGATGAAACAGATCTAGACCGATTTTTAAACCTGATGAAATGCAATCAAATGATTTCTCTGTTATGTTTCTTGCTTGCTCTGGCAATCCCCTATTTCATAGGAAAACTCTCACGCACTCGCTTGGGGGACCGCTTTGTAAGTTTACTTTTGTATTAATTATTATTTTTTGTTATTAATAGTCTATTACTCAATAGAGCTAACAAATTGATTTTTTTTTTGTTTCAGCACCTGCTCCCTGGAGGTGTTCGCACCATGATAGCAATCGTAGTCAGAGGAGATGTACACTTCCGAAAGTCCCATTTCGGGATTCTCGTAAGTTCAATTTTAATTTTTTTATTAGTTACATAGGGCCATAGTGCCACCAGAAGGATTAGGCCAATTGAAAAACTCCAACGACCTCATCGGGAATCGAACCTGCGACCTTCTGGTTTGTAGCGCAGCGCCTCAACCACTACGCTACGGCGTACCCCTTTTAATAGTATTTTTGTTATATATATTTATAATGCATTTGTCCTATGGGTCCAATTGCCCAGTGAATTTGGGGTAACTGGACCACCCCAGGCTATATTCTATAAGAGCACTGCAATAAATTTCTGGGGTAAGTGGACCTATTGTTTTACATTCAATTGATCTAGAAAAAAATATTGGTATGATCAATTGATCAATTCATGTACATATTCCAGCCATTGTCCCATTGAAAATTATTAAATTACAGTAGGCTATTAAGAAACACATTAGAAAATGTAAAAATAAAATTTTAGGGGTGTAAAAAGCAAGAAATGGGGAAAAGGGGCACTTAAGGGATTGTCCCATTGAAAATTATTAAATTACAGTACGCTATATAGACGTTATAAGAAGCTAAATAGCCTCAGGAGCGTTTTTAAAAAAATGAAGAGAAGAAGAAGAAGAAGACTATTTTAGCGGAACAATTTATTTTGAATTGTCAACACTGATAGGCTCATAGGCATATGATTGTTGCCGATTCATCTTGCCATCATGTATGTGTTTAGTTCTTCCTACGTTTTGAATGTAACCTTCCATAAGTTTGATGAAGATGAAACAGATTTAGAAACACTTGTAAGGCTGATGAAACAAAATCAGATGATTTCTGTCTTATGTGTATTACTGGCGCTGGCAATCCCCTATCTCATGGGGAAATTCTCACGTACTCGCATGGGAGATCACTTTGTAAGTTTACTTTTGTATTAATTCTTATTTTTTGTTATTAATAGTCTATTATTCAATAGAGCTAACAAATTGATTTTTTTGTTGTTTCAGCAACTGCTGCCTGGAGGTGTTAATAGTATGATGGCCGTCGTTATGCGAGGAGATATCCATTTCAGAAGGTCCCATTTCGGGATTCTCGTAAGTTCAATTTTAATTTTTTTATTAGTTACATAGGGCCATAGTGCCACCAGAAGAATTAGGCCAATTGAAAAACTCCAACAACCTCATCGGGAATCGAACCCGCGACCTTCTGGTTTGTGGTGCAGCGCCTCAACCACTACGCTACGGCGTACCCCTTTTAATAGTATTTTTTTTTATATATATTTATAATGCATTTGTCCTATGGGTCCAATTGCCCCGTGAATTTGGGGTAACTGGACCACCCCAGGCTATATTCTATAAGAGCACTGCAATAAATTTCTGGGGTAAGTGGACCTATTGTTTTACATTCAATTGATCTAGGAAAAAATATTGGTATGATCAATTGATCAATTGAGTCGGTTAGTTCCAAAACTCAACATGTCCATGTTAATCAAAGTCATGAAAAATGGGGAAAAAACTATAAACGACATTAATACTGGAATAAAAATTATGAAAAAAATAGGCTAACTAGAAGTAAGTGATATAAGCTGATCTACAATAGAAGTAATAATCCAGAGTTACACTGCCAACATTGTGGAACTTGCATTATCTCATTTTTTTATATTTGTGGACATGTTGAGTTTTGGAACTAAGCGACTCAATTCATGTACATATTCCGGCCATTGTCCCATTGAAAATTATTAAATTACAGTAGGCTATTAAGAAACACATTAGAAAATGTAAAAATAAAATTTTAGGGGTGTAAAAAGCAAGAAATGGGGAAAAGGGGCACTTAAGGGATTGTCCCATTGAAAATTATTAAATTACAGTACGCTATATAGACGTTATAAGAAGCTAAATAGCCTCAGGAGCGTTTTTAAAAAAATGAAGAGAAGAAGAAGAAGACTATTTTAGCGGAACAATTTATTTTGAATTGTCAACACTGATAGGCTCATAGGCTTATGATTGTTGCTGTTGCAAATGTTAGTTCCTCTGTTATCGCAGCAATGGCGCATTTAAGAAGTTTTGTTGTAAGAATAGTCCCAACGTGGGAGATGGCATCTGTACCTGCATCGGGCGGCCGGAAACCTCACCTAGATGCTCAACGGCTCTCAGGGCATAGGTGGACTAAAATCCTAACATGGCCAAAGAGGCGGAAGAAGCATCTATGAAATGGGGAGTAAACCCCACACATCCTCAATCCCAAGGTGGAAGCAATCGTGCCCAGGGGATGGATGGCTGAGGGTTTTTCAGTCACAAACGATGCTCTCAGGATACCAGGCGATCTCCGATTGTATAATAGCCTTACTGCAGTAATGCGGAGCTCTACTGCAGCTGACTATTTTTTCTCTAGCTACTCGTGGGGACAGCGATGAAAGAAGGAAATGAAAAAATTGATTTAATTAACAATGAGGAGGTAATAAATACGGATAAAGAATCAACTCCTGCCTCTAGTGCTTTGCCTCTATCTGGAGCAACCACCAAAGTAGGGACCCCTCGACAACGCCTCGCATGGACAGATGAAATGAACATCAACGTGATGCCTTGTTATTTCAAATGCACACAACTAGATACAGTGGTACCTCGAGATACGAGTGCCCTAACATATGAGTTATTTGAGATACGAGCTGTCGAGCGAGCGAAGTTTTGTTTTGAAATACGAGCAACATTTGAGATACGAGGAACAGCCAGCTGCGACGCTGCACACGGCCCACCAGTTTACTACGCCTGCGCCTCATGCATTATCCCACGTATTCCCCCAGTGTGCTTGTTTACCTCGATGTCGAAGCATCTTTGCTAAGTTTTTCTAGGGCTTTGCGCTTTTTGTGCATTTACATACTTTATCACATTTCTTTTTATAACCATGGGTCCGAAGAAAGTGTAACAAATATGTATGTACTTTTTATAGAACCATTTGTTTTTGCTTTACATTCTCTTTTATTATGTTTTTATACAATATTTGACATTTATAAATACATTTTTCTTATTCAAAAACACGTAACAAAAACAATTGGGGGTAGCATTTTTGGGGCTGGAACGGATTAATGGCATTTCAATTAATTTCAATGGGGAAAATTGCTTTGAGATACGAGCAAGGTTACGGAAGGAATTAAACTCTTATCTCGAGGTATCACTGTACTATCAAAATAGGCTATAGAGAACAATTTCTAGAACAATTTAATGCTCCCTGAAATTGTATCAAGGAAAAGACATAATGCCAAATAAGAAATTCATGCAAGCAGTTAAAAAAATGTTTTTTGTCTTTCGCTCCTCAGTTATTGTAATTCATCATTAATTGAACCATACATTTTGGGGGCATAATGTATAAAATAAATTCTTGGTTCACAGATGGTGGGAGCTGTGTTTGAGGGAAGTCAAAGATGTAACATCGCAAATCCAGATTACAATCAAAAATGGCTATTGGATGGACGACCCTGCCAAATGTATAAATGTAACCCCAATGATTTCCCCCAGCTAATCCTCAATGCAGAGCAGGGTGGAATAAGTCATGTGACATTGGAACAGGGTTGGAATGTTTAAAACAAAATGTTTAAAACAAGTGTTTAAAACATGTTTAAAACAAGTGCTTGTGTTTTTTAAGTCAACATTTTGTATATATATATATAAACATGTATATATATATATATATATGAAAATAATAGGCCCTATACATTAAAATGGTTGTTTTAAACAAAATGAACGATTTAAACTTTTTTTAAACAAACAACATTGTTGTTCACATAAAAAACGTTTTAAACAAAAAAATGTTTAAAAAAACGTTTTTTTGAGCTTTTTTAAAAAAACATGTTTTTTTCCAACCCTGCATTAGGAGAATTAAATCCGCATGACCATCAGATACAGCCCCTGTGTATTGCTTTAGGAGGCGGTCCTTCAAATGTTCTGCAGTTGCTAACTGCACAGTTGCAGCTATACTGAAATAATGTGTCAATCTACAACACATAGGATGCGATCTTAACAAAAAAAGAGAATGAATAACTATTACATTCCTTGTACAAAGGTGTACAAGGGCCTGTTAAAATCTCAAATATTATGAAATACAACCCGCTATTAGTGTTAAAAAAAATAACAGACACATTAAAAAGTGCAAAATTACAATTTAAGAAAAATGGGGTACTTAAGGATTATCACATTGAAAAATTTATACATTACAGTATAGAGAAGTTAGGCCTATAAGAAGCTAAAAAGCTTGAGGTTAGTCTTTAAAGAAGAAGAAGAAGAAGAATGTGCATATTTTCTTTCCACAATGGCACGCTATGTGATGTGATTACCAGTAGGAAGATGAAGAAGGGCATTATGCTTTCACAATGGCACGTCAATTTGTTATTACCGGACTCGGGAATTTTACCCTTATTAGTGACAAAGTATATTATGGTCTGCCTAACTGTTCAGCATTTATATTGTTTGAAGAATACTCTGACTGGGTTTTGGAAGCAATGAAGAGAAACAAATTGATGACCATTATGATCCTGATTCTTCTAATCCTGCTTATATTCTGCCTAGGGGATCTTTCTATGTTCAGACGGCGCCTAGAGGACAAGGTAGTAAGTTTATTTGTAATATCTCTTACACTTGATATTAATAATCTATTATACAAGTATACAAGTACACAATTTGTTTGTTACAGCCTCCAATACCCGGAATGGCTGAGAACGGAACCTTGATGACTGTCGTCTTCAGCAACGATCGAAATCTTGGCAAAAGATATTTAACAGAATGGTAAGCTCAATTCAGTGGCATAGACTCATTAAAAAGTGCAAAATTAAAATTTAAGAAAAATGGGATACTTAAGGATTATCACATTGAAAAAATTTATACCTTACAGTATATAGAAGTTAGGCCTATAAGAAGCTAAAGAGCTTCAGGTTAATCTTTAAAGAAGAAGAAGAAGGAGAATGTGCATATTTTCTTTCCACAATGGCACGCTATGTGATATGATTACCAGGAGGAAGAAGAAGAAGAAGAAGGTGCATTATTGCTTTTACAATGGCGCGTCAGTATGTTATCACCGGATTCGGGAATTTTACCCTTACTAGTGACAAAGTGTATGGCTTGCCTAACTGTACAGCATTTATCTTGTTTGAGGAATACTCCGACTGGGTTTTGTAGGCAATGAAGAGGAACAAATTGATGACTATTATGATCCTGATTCTTCAAATCCTGATTATATTCTGCCTAGGACGTCTTTCTATGTTCAGACGGCGCCTAGGGGACAGGGTAGTAAATTTATTTGTAATATCTCTTACACTTGATATTAATAATCTATTATACATGTACACAATTTGTTTGTTACAGCCTCCAATACCTGGACTGGCTGAGGTTGGAACCTTGATGTCTGTCTCTTCTGAAACGATCGAAATCTTGGCAAAAGATATTTGGGCAGAATGGTAATCTCAATTCAGTGGCGTAGCGAGAAAATAATTTTGGGGACAGTCAAAAGTCCCGGGGGACTTTACGCTATTTTAGCACTGAAAAACTAATTAGCAAATTTGTTTACTGAATTCTAAAACATGCCACCTTAAACAAGAAATTGTTACGTAAGTTATAAAACTTATTACTAGAGACCGGACGTTAGGCCCTTAAAAAGTTCAAAATAGGCAGGCAAAAAGTACTTAAAAATTGAAAAATAGGCACTAAAACTGTCAAAATAAGTGCTAAAACATTTACAGTTGCATGCAAAAGGTCACAGTAGGTCGAAAAATATGAACTCATTCTGGATGGCTCTTGTTACTAATTGAAATAAAACATTTAAACCATGCAGTATTGAATCAAAATAACATAGACCTACCCGATACATAATGAAGATAGATCTAACCGAAACACTGTACAAACAATATTGTTCATTTCATTAGAGCACTGTACCGGTACCACATTCGACTCACAATATTACCTTTACAAACACCTTTTGCCAATCATTAACAAACATCATTGATTGCACAAAATAACAAGACACTCTTTCAAATTTTCTACTCTTAGGTTATGCCTCCTATCATACAGTACATTTTTTCAGTACCGAAAACGGCTTTTCCACTTCTACAGACGTTATCGGAGCTTACTTGTAGAGTGGAAGAATTTGTGGATCAATATCAATTGAAACACTGTTTTCACCATTAAGAATCATTCCTATGTCTCTTAATAATTTATTATAATTTATAATTATTAAGGCATCTGACAATGGGTGCAGCCAAATTTAAGTAATGTCATTAACCCATGAGATGCAATTTACATGGATTTCACCAATTTTTATGTAAATTTTCAATAAAATGCTGTTTTTTCCTCGGAAAAGCGGAAATAGGCATTTATAGGCATTATAAGTTGAAATAGGCAGAGTTAACTTTATGAAAAACAGCTCTAAGGATAGTATCTTGAACTTCTATTAAGTCATTTTTATATCTATAATGGTTAAGAATAGGCACTTTGCCTAACATCCGGTCTCTACTTATTACTATTTACAAGAAAAGTTAAATGACACAGGGAACAATGGAAAGAATAGTATTTTATTATTAAATAAAATAATTAAATATTTGACAAAATAGAGCTTAGATAACTTGTGTAGAATTTTAGATTTTGATTTCGGGGGAGGTCCAAACCTCTTACCCCCCCTTTCCCTACGCCACGGGCTCAATATTTCATTTTTTATTGGTTTAATAGTAGTTTTCTAACTATTGAAACAAAAACAGAATTAAATTCACAATGGATATATCTTTATTATAAAGAGATATCCATTGTGAATTTAATTCTTTTTTTTTTCAATATACATACAATGGAAAAAGGACTATCTACTACTTTAAGTTTTCTAACTATTCTGGTTCTTTTGTTTTCCCAGCTGTTGTATTGAAAGTAATAATAAACACAAACTTATTTTCTTACCTCAAGGACATTGCTCAACTTTCTTGCATAATAGATCGCTGTAACAGTAATTAAAGGTTAAAAGATATTTCATTTAAATACACATTAATAACAATGTAATTATGCTATAATATCAAAGCTTTTGTGAGTTGTACCTAATTTCAACATGTTTACATAGGAACCAATACCGGTATCTATTGTCATACTAGAATAGCCGCTGGGCCGGGCCTGGCTTAGGTTAACATCTATTTTGTGTCACAGCACTCCTTAAGGCTACCACACACAGAAAGCTGTGATATGCTACGCCATGTTAACCAATGCCAAGCTAAGTAGAGCTGTAACACAAAGTGGATGCTAACCTAAGCAACTAAGATAACCTTAAAGCCCAATACGGCTGCTACACAAGTACGACCATGCATACCAGTGTGTGTGTTCCCTATTACAGGCCAGGGAGGCCCACAGGGTTCCAGGAGGTTGAGGCTTCCAGATTTTTAGACATTCGGCACATGAAGGTGGTAAGGTTGTCAGCCTTACGCACCGGCTGCCTTTACCCCCAGGATTGCTCCTGGTACTCATTTCTGTTGGAGGCTGAGTCGACCCCAGGACCATAGTACCACCAGAAGGATTAGGCCAATTGAAAAACTCCAACGACCTCATCGGGAATCGAACCCGCGACCTTCCGGTTTGTAGCGCAGCGCCTCAACCACTACGCTACGGCGTACCCCATGCATACCAGTACTGGTTTGAAATAATAATATGTATACCACTGCCCACTAAACATATTAAGTAGTGAGCTGAGTGTAAAAACATTATGGCGTAAATTAATTTTTTATTTCACGGTTCCTTTGTAAGTAAGCATGCAGTTTGAAATGGTTACACCTTACAAAAGCCTTTATATTATAATATTAGGCCTGCATTGTTATTAATACATCTATATGAAATATACTTTAATATTTAATTACTGTCACAGCAATCTATGATATATAAGAAATTTGAGCAATGTGTTTGAGATAAGAAAAATAAGATGTTTTTCTTTTCAATACAACAGCATGTCTGATCTGCCAGATGTTGGGGAAAACAATTGATATGCATGTGCAAACGAAGTTTCTACTACTACTATCCTCCTCGGTGATCTATAAAATGTAGCTTAGCTTAGCTTTGTTTAGCATAGCTGTCTCTGTGTGTTATCCTATATAAACTGCATTGAAGCAATATTTTACCATATCATAGCATCTTTCTGTGGTACCCTTAACAACCTCCGCGTTTCCCTTTCCAACAAGGAAGGCGATAATTAACAGACTGAACTCGAACTAGAAAAATTTATATTATCAAATCTTCTGAGTGTAGATTTAAAAAGTTGAATTAAAATATACAAAAATAAGCAAGATGACACAAAATGCAGTAGATGTCTTTTTTTTTTTTTTTTTTTTTTTTTTTTATAACTCAAATTTCCGGAGAAGTTTTCAGAATTACTGTACCGGTAATTAAATGAGTTTTATTTTTGCATGAATTTTATGAGTAGGCCTATATATTGAAAAAAATAAGGTTTTACTAAGATGTATAACAAAGTTAGAAAAACCAAAGACAAAAGCACATGCTAAACCCCAGAAAAATATGACTGGTGTGGTAAATTACTTTAACAATAAAGTAGTTGATTTGAATTTGTATTTATCCCTTCCAACTATTGTTCAGTTATGCTACCTTGAGCTTGTTTGGAGTTTTTTATAATCATGGCTCTCTTGATTTAATTATATTATTATTATTATTATTATTATTATTATGGTCTTTAGCGGCTTTGATAATATTCATTCAATACTAATTTGCACTGCCGCCTAGTATTTTTTCTTCTATTGTTAAAAAAACAATTGATCTTCAAATTAATCTCTTATAGATATCAAATTAATCTTTATTTTCAATTATATATTTATTATTTTCTAGCAGTCATTAACTATAAACATATTTTATTCGTTCTGCTTTTATTATTGATGATTGCTTCACAATCTTCATCTCTTATTAATATATAATCGCTCAATTGCTCGCTTTTACTAATATTGATACAAAACATTATTATTCAAATATTCATTCCTTCTTCGCCTTTCGTCTTCATCGCTAGTATAATTCTTCTAGTGGATTTATAATCCTTTTTCGACTTAGTCAGCAGTGTCTATTCAACTTTAATTACGTTATTTCGTCCTCAGCGATACAAGGATTCGTCTTGAGTGACTTTTTACTGCACAGAAGCAGATTTCTACATATTATTTCATCGCTAAATGGTGAATTTCTTCTTTGCCGCTGCTAGACTTCTATCAGGTTTTATTATAGCCTGTTTGAACTTCAGGATTATTTCTTGATATGATATTCACCTCGAAAAGGGATCATTATAACATGTGAGTGTTTAAAGGTTTATATTACCTTGATTTATTAACACGCAAGCAATTGAATGACATTGTTATTGCGCCTTGTGAATTGTGAATGTAAGCTTCACAAGATTAACTTTAAATCACAATCACAGCATACAGTTGCTGTTTGTATATGTTTTAACTAATATTCACATTAGTCCTCGACACTATTAAAGTCGAGTGGTCCTCCGGATTTATTAATAAACCTGTGTAAAAACCAACAAGATTTTTATTTATGGCGAAATTGTTCATCGCTCCATTCTAAAGCAGGACTCAAAACATCGATCCAGCTTCATCTAACGAGTGAGAGTGATTCTTGAAGAAAATTAGTGTCAGTGCTATTTTCAAGGATTTATTATTCATAATTTCCCTTTATCGTTCATTCCCTCGGGATGTGATGTGCTTACGCTTAATTTCAGCGCCTATTTAATTAATACGGCGATACAGTCCGCTGAGCACGTCACATCTTTTGATCCTATATCCGGGCCGGATGGAACCTCTATTGTAAACACACTTATTGTAAACCGACACATTTTCATTCCGCCCGGACTTATTGAATATAAGTTCAATTTTATCAAGCTGTTGGTGCTCCAGGCATTCCTGTTTGAGCACTATTTATAACAATATAATAACAATTGACAATTGAAGCACATTGTTCTTCACCTGACTATTAAGTTCAGTTTGAGCGTAGTAAATAATACTACATCTTTCATATTCAAGCGAATTTGAGTGCTTCGCCTCCGGGTTTTTACACATGTGAGGCCATTTTCACAACAGCTTACTTCAGTGTAATCTTTCAAGGGTATCTGTATTTAACACACTTGTACTCACCTTTGTGAAAACAGTTACACTTTTTCATGTGTTTGTGTCCGACACGCGGGCATTTGTATTGTATTTGTCTATTTGTCCCGAATGCGGGCAATCAATCAACTTTAAACTTTAGCTCAGATTCCTAACTTCAATAAGTGAAGTGTTGTGATTTTCTTGGACAATTGATTGCGAATATCACAACAATGGATAATCCTGAGGTCGTGTTAAAGTCCCTTAAAGCAAAGCGCACTCCCATTAAGGCGCAGATTACGTGTAAAGCTAATGATATTCTTAACTCAGCTATTGATACTGAAGGTTCTTATCGAAGTTTCTTGGATTTTAAGACAAGGTTAGATCAACTGGAGAATGATTATAATAATATCCAGTCTCAGATAGACGAGTTAGCTTACTCCGAGCATGAGGAAGCTTACAGAATACAAGTTGAGGATGTTATCAAACGAGCCATGCTCTATTATAATGACCAGATTAGTGCTTTCGAAAAGGCCGAAGCTAAGGCTATTGCCGACTGCGAAAAGACCGAAGCTAAGGCTATTGCTGAACGCGATAGGGCCGAAGCTAAAGCTATTGCTGAGCAAGAGAGGGCTAAAGCCAAAGCTAAAGCTCTTGCTAGTTTTGCACGGTTGAGGGTTCAACTTTTCAATATATTTCAAACCATACATGAATTTGAGATTCAGGATAAACTCTCCTACCGTAAAGCTTTGTTTCATCGTTCCAAACTTCAAAGGCTTATGGAAAGTTACAGAGATGAAAGTCCTTGTTTCTTTGATGTTTCTAATCAGGAGGCTGAGCATCTAGATGAGCATATTCAAACTGAATACGCTGCAGCTTTCTTATTTATTGAGTCACTTATTCTTGACAACAAACTATTATATGAGCCTGAACAGGCTCAATCCACTAGTCAGCGTTCATCGCTTGATTCTCATGCCCCTATTTTGCCTAAGCTCCCGGAGATAAGGTTGCCTCACTTCTCCGGCGATCCTAGAAATTGGATTGAATTTAGGGATACTTTTACATCCCTCATCATAAATCACAGTCACATTTCAGATATGGATAAATTCCAATATCTGAAATCATGTTTATCTTCTGAAGTAATGACTGTCATACAAAATATTCCTGTTTCGTCTGCTACTTTCGAAATAGCTTGGAAAACCTTGGCAGAAAGATTTGATAATGATCGTTTGATTGCAAATACGCACTTAGATCATCTATTCTCTGCACCCTCCATAGTAGGGTCTTCCGCAGAGTCACTTCAACGCTACTTGGACCATTTTATAAGCACCGTGCATGCTCTGCACGCTTTGAATACTGAGGTTCCCTTGTCTGACCTCATCATTGTGGATAAACTCCCTGTGAGTTTAATTAAGGATTGGGATTCCTCAATCAAACTTGGAAAGCTCCCTAAACTGGAAGAATTGTTTAGCTTCTTGGAGTCGAGAGTCAGAGTGTTACAGATGACGGAGGCAGCGCTGCGTAGTCAGTCTGCTATATCTGCACCTACTTCTGTTGTCACTACCAAGGCTAAAGTCAAACCTCAACCTACAAGAGGTAATTGTATTTGCTGTCATAATGCGCAACATCCTCTCTTTCGCTGTGACACATTTAAAGCGATGAAATATTCGCAACGTGACCAGCTTGTAAAGAATCACAATTGTTGTCGTGTTTGCCTTGGCACGAATCGAATTGTAACAATTATCGTTGCAATATTTGCAATGCAAAACATAGTTCTTATTTACACAATTATTATGCGCCTGATAATCCGCAGGCCGAGAATACGGTCAATGCAATGTATTCTGAGGAATCACAGCAGAAATGTCTGCTTCCCACAGCCACCATAAAAATTCTTAACAAGAATGGTCATCCTGTAGAGGCTTTAGCTCTTCTCGATAGCGGGTCTGATTGTAACCTATCAGCAATAGGTTATTCAAGTATTTGAATTTGTCTCCCTTACCGCAGCGTACTACGCTGGCTGGTTTCATGTCCACCAAGATAAAAACATTAAAGCAGACTTCTATGTCCCTCAGATCTCAAGTCACATCTTGGCACTGTGATACTAAGGCTGTCGTGGTCCCAGAGATCTCCACGTCCAAGTTTCCGAAAAACTTGATTAATATTCAGAGATGGAATATTCCCCCTAATCTACAATTAGCCAATATGCATTTCAATGAACCTAAATATGTTGATTTGCTCCTGGGTGTTGAAATCTGTTCCCAGATTATAGCTACTGGTCAAATATCTTCCCCCAACTTTCCTACGATTCAAAATTCCCAGCTGGGCTGGTATTTATCTGGCAAATTGCCTCCTTCTCCCGCTCAACGACGTCATGTGCATTCGACTCGTTGCAAAGAGCAACTTGATTCTAATAGGCTTCCCATAAACGAGCCTGCTAATTCCCAGGAAGCTTTTACTAATTATTCAGGTGTTCTGACTTCTGATGATAATATCAGCAATCAGCTTTACCAAATCTCGGAAGTTAGAAAACGTTTCCAATTGCGCTCCTTTCCCCGATGAGTCCTCCTGTGAGAGACATGTTTTAGATAGCACCCAGAGAGATTCTGAAGGGAAGAGTATTGTTGAACTTCCCTTTCAGTCTGTCTCAGAACCTTTGGGCAGCACTAGAAATGAAGCATTAAAAAGGCTTCATTCTTTGGATAGGCGGCTAGCCTCTGATCCTTCTCTCTTTTCAGAGTATTGCAAATCCATGTCTGAATGTGCAGACATAGGATATTTGCTACCCGCTGTTGAGGAATCTAATTCTAATCATGAATATGTAACTCATTCTCCTGTGCCAAAGTCATCCAGCACTACCACCAAGCCAAGGGTAGTTTGTGATGAATCTGCCAAATCTTCTCCTGGCAAATCTCAACGTCATTCTCGCCGTGGATGTTACGGAGAAGCGTTTGATCCAGGTCCTGACGAGGTTGTGAAGTTAGTCACCTTTCATACCCACGAAGGTTCTTTCAAAAGACCAATTGTTGTATCGGCACCTCTACCTATTCATGATTTTGAAGATTAGATAGTCTTCTGCTTTGGTACTTAATGTACTCTTCTAGTTATTATGGTTGTTTTCATCAATATTTGTTTTTGTGTTTTTGTCGTTTTTTGTCTTCTTTTCTCAAGATCAAACATAACTTCGCATTCTAGTTAGATTATTCCACAATCGCGGGCAATATGTTCAGTTATGTTTGATTACCTTGAGCTTGTTTGGAGTTTTTTATAATCATGGCTCTCTTGATTTAATTATATTATTAATCTGGTCTTTAGCGGCTTTGATAATAGTCATTCAATACTAATTTGCACTGCCGCCTAGTATTTTTTCTTTTATTGTTAAAAAAACAATTGATCTTCAAATTCTTCTCTTATAGATATCAAATTAATCTTTATTTTCAATTATATATTTATTATTTTCTAGCAGTCATTAACTATAAACATATTTTATTCGTTCTGCTTTTATTATTTATGATTGCTTCACAATCTTCATCTCTTATTAATATATAATTGCTCAATTGCTCGTAATCTTCATCCAATGGGATTGCTTTTACTAATATTGTTACAAAGCATTATTATTCAAATATTCATTCCTTCTTCGCCTTTCGTCTTCATCGCTAGTATAATCCTTCTAGTGGATTTATAATCCTTTTTCGACTCAGTCAGCAGTGGCTATTCAACTTTAATTACATTATTTCGTCCTCAGCGATACAAGGATTCGTCTTGAGTGACTTTTTACTGCACAGAAGCAGATTTCTACATATTATTTCATCGCTAAATGGTGAATTTCTGCTAGACTTCTACCAGGTTTTATTATAGCCTGTTTGAACTTCAGGAATATTTCTTGATATGATATTCACCTCGAAAAGGATTCATTATAACATGTGAGTGTTTAAAGGTTTATATTACCTTGATTTATTAACACGCAAGCAATTGAATGACATTGTTATTGCGCCTTGTGAATTGTGAATGTAAGCTTCACAAGATTAACTTTAAATCACAATCACAGCATATAGTTGCTGTTTGTATATGTTTTAACTAATATTCACATTAGTCCTCGACGCTATTAAAGTCGAGTGGTCCTCCAGATTTATTAATAAAACTGTGTTAAAACCAACAAGATTTTTATTCATGGCAGAATTGTTCATCGCTCCATTCTAAAGCAGGACTCAAGACATCGATCCAGCTTCATCTAACGAGTGAGAGTGATTCTTGAAGAAAATTGGTGTCAGTGCTATTTTCAAGGATTTATTATTCATAATTTCACTTTATCGTTCATTCCTTGGGATGAGATGTGCTTACGCTTAATTTCAGTGCCTATTTAATCAATACGGAGATACAGTCCGCTGAGCACGTCACAACTAATGTACCGATTTCACTTGTTTTATTTGTTTTTAAGGAAATGTATTAAATATTTCAAAAATACTCTGTCCAATAAAGTAATTAACTTATGCTAAACCTACAGGTAGATATAATGACTTTCTAATTTATTACCATTAGGGAAATCGATGGGATACACAATAATGTAGTGGACCAAATTACAATATATGTTTACAGCTGGGAAATGGAAAATCATTGGGAAGGTTATAATTCCACGTGCACTACTGCTTGGAATTGCAGTTGTATACAAGGGAATAGCATAATGGACCTAGGTTTACTGTCAACTTCTGCAACATATTGACTACTGCTAGCAAGTTTCTCTTTATAATCTCGCCATCATGTTTGCATGTTTAAGGGCTATCAAATAATAAGTGCATGAAGCTGGAGCAATTCTGAATATTGGTAGTCGGAACAGCGAATGCAAAATTAAACAGGCCAATTTTCAGAGTAGGAAGATGGGCCTCTGTTTTTATTGCAAGACAATATACACTCAGCCATTAAAGATGTACCTCAATGGCATTCGCATGAAGAAAGAACGAGTGTTGTTCTGTATAATTATTGTGCTAGCTCACTGTTTGAAGCCGTATATTCGAGTGTTAATAATGCTTCCAACTGTTATAACGACCTGTTTCTGCATACACAGCAATCAATTATTACTCTTCAACAACTTTGATCTACCGGAAACAAAACATTTTCTTTCTCGAACTCCTCTGGAAGAAAAGAAACAAAAATAATTGTTGGAAATATCTCTTTGAAAGTATTTCTGTTAAACTCAATGAAATGATGTCTAGTGGTTACAGTTATTGGAAAACTGAAGTAATTCTGTTATACGGTGTTAAAAGTTAAGATTATATAACTTCTCTCGAAAGAAAAGTTATTTCTACTTACCACAATAGGGTAGTATTATTCTTTACCGAATTTCATCAATTATTGTGTACAAAATTGTTAAAGCGTACAATCCATTCGGAATCGATAATGGCAAAGAATGGCCGGATTAGCGAGAGTTTAGTGAATTTACTTTCAATTACAACTTTATAACACAAGTCTTTCCCTAGAATTTTACATCAGGTTGAGTAGATGAAACATAACTTTTAGCACCAACTGAGGATGTATTGCAATAAATAACAATTCCCTTATGACAACGAAATATTTTTCTAAAGTGACAACAAATTCATCTAAGTATGTAGATGGCCTGGCCTCTTCTGAGGTAGAGTTTAGCACATTCGGTGGTTTTGATTGCAAATTGCAGATGGGGGGACTTCTTTTGTCATACTGAATACAGTTTAGATGTATGTTTATATATTTTTTAATGAAATTACTCTTAATGTTTGTGTATCCACAGAAAAGGGAGGCAGAGTCCCTTGCCTCTTTTTTATAAATAAACGTTAATGTCACAATTCATTTCCTCCCAGAAGAAAGAATTATTACAACACAATAATTCTATGCTGCTCACAAAACAGAAAAAATTCTCCTAAATCTACTGCAATCACATGTCACATCTAGGTGGCAACTGAGTGACATTATTATCAATGTATAGTAGGCCTATAATTGAGTATATATAGTGATGGAAATTCTCGAATGAAATAATCGTAGTTATTGGATTCTTCACAGTTCTCAAGATATCAAGCAGCGTATCAAAAGTATTCTAATGATCACTCGAACGATTTAATGCTACAAGAATCGTGAACTGAGGACGAGCTCTCAAGTTCTAACGAAGTTGCACTTTGTTAACGCGGTATAAGTTTTTCAGGCAAGAAAGGCATATATATATGAACGCACAGGGAAGTGCAATGTTGCCATACTGCCAGTTCTTAACAGACTATCCCAGGACACAAGAAACAACGTACTTATCTTATGGATCTTTACTCTGTGAACACTAGTAGTACAATGATATTATGCAATATCTGACAGCGCTGCACAAAACCAACCCCTTTTGGATTGTGGTTCACTGAAAGGGTAAGCCAAACCCAGTGCAGGGACAAATAGCAGTAGAACTTGTAACACGATTAAATTTGCCGAACTGAACGTTTGAATAAGGCATAATGGAACTTTGCAACCCCCTGCTGCTCCCCTTTCCACTCGCCACTCGCCTGGCAACTTCCCCGAAGGCTGCTTCCCGCGTGCCGCCCCGCAGTGCATGCCACCATGCCTGTAGCCGCTGTTCAACCTCAACGCCGGTAATGAATAATTGCAATTGACATGTCACCTAATATTTCACAATAAAAAACCCCTTGCACCTCCACATAATATTTCACAACTATAAAAACGACCCATGCAACAAAATAGGCTATTTCACAATACAAAAAATACCCTTGTACCATGCATAATATTTCGTAATTATAAAAAACGCCGCATTATAACAAAAAATGTGGCTTAATTGATGCAGGAAAATTCCCTTGTACCAACATACTTATAAAAACCGATTCTTGCATTAAAACTCATGAAATCCCCCTAAAATAACTCTAATATACAAAAGCTTCCTTCAGTGCTCAACATTCACTCGTAGCATAGTGGTTAAGACTCCTAGCTATAATGCTAGGGGTCCTGGGTTCGAATCCCGGTCGACCCAAAATTTACTATTAGGAATGGGTCTCAAATAGGTAGGTAGGGTGAAGAGAGGTGAGAGGAAGAGAAGAAGAGAATAAAGAAGAAATAAATTATTTTTTGTTTCATCAGTTCATTAAGAGATGGCGCCACCGTCGCTACTAGTAGTTCAAATGCCGCCACTAGGGGAGGGAGTTAGAGAGTTGGAGTGAGGGACTCGCATGGGGTGCAAAGTTCGGTTTTCCCTTGAATAATTATCATCAATTGAATCTGTTTTAAGTAGTTCTCACTTCTCGGTTACCGACTCGAGTTTTCAAAACTCGCATCATGAGTTCCCAGATCCTTTCACCCGAAAACTTTTCCATTCGAATGACAATTCGTTTCTTGATTAAAACATAGATAACAGATAACTCGAGAGCAGATTACTCGATTCTTAAAATCATTCGATTCTGCCCATGTCTAATCGATACACACTGAAGTGTGTATATACTGTATTCTTAAATTTATCATTCAATTTGTATAATTCAATTTCCATGTACTGTAAAAATAGAGTTAGAAATAATATTAAAATGTAAATATAGTGTTAATGAAACATAAGTAAAATGTAGCGTGTTTAAAATAATGTAATATTCATATTATTGTACATGTATTGAATATTTGTATGTAAATGACAAACTTTTAAATGTATATGTGTTAAACTTTAAGAAATGTAGTTTATAAGTATATGTAAACTTATAGGTATAGGATAATGAAAAACACTGTACTACATAAGAATATAAACTAACTAACTTAATGCTTAATGTACTCTCTAGGGGCAGTCTAGAAATCTGTTATGAACACGATTTCCAGCCCCTTTTCACCGCTCATCTATAATAGACCTGAGGGTTATTCATAAGCTATAATGCATGTTGTCGGACTTGAACTCAAACCAACAAGAGATAGACTCTCCCATGATTTATGGGGGATACAAATGATGAGAATTTACATAAAGAGAATATCATAATAATAATATATTATACTAAGAGGCAAACTTTTATTTTGTAAAGGAAGTTATGTGAGTTTCACATCAGATTTTTTAATATAAATTATGGGCTAAAATATTTTGATAATGGTTATTTGAGTAAGCATTTGTCCAGTTAATCTGTTAACTTTCATTTGGATAACCTCAGCACTACAGCAAAGCTGCCTTGCTTACAGGCATAAGGTAGGGTAACCCTTAACTTTTTAAAAGTATTAATTACGATCGTGTATAGGTTTCTCACCACAAAAAATATCATGTTATGCTCGCTCTCATTCTTTGTTTACTTTTACTAACAGTTTCTCTAACTGACTTTTTATTTTGAAAACTCAAAATGGCAGCGATGCAATAAAAAACTTACACAATCAGACCTCCGTGAAATGATTACAATGTCATGTATGGGTAATTATTTTATATTATTTTAATATATTTTACTACTGGTTTGTATAATAGTAACTACTTGGTATTATCCACATTAATCGCAGTTTAATGGTTGGTAATTTGAAGTCAAAAACACTGGTAATAATCTCACTCTAATATTGAAGCTAGTAAAGGACTGCAAATCCTTAAAGTTTTGCCCAATTCGATGAAACTAGATGGCGGTCGTCTCTCCTACAGTTCTGACTAGAATGTTAAGTTTGAGGGAACTGAAGAAGTCAATGCAAAATCTGATTGGATATCCAAAACATCCAGAAAAAATTATGATTTTGCTAGAAGTGATTACCAAAATCTCACAAATTATTCATCTCTGGGGCAATAATAAAGTGTATTGAAGTATAAATAATGAGTTTAAATGCAAAATATTTATAAACGAATATTTCAAGAAAATATACATGCTGTTTGCAGAGCAACGTCACGACTTTTATTAAAACCATAGAAACAAAATCGAAAATAAATAATTCAATATGAAATTATAAAAGGTATTTTAATTAAATATTTTAAAATATAAAGTCATAATTCTGGCGTAACTAATACAAAAAGTAAATATTAAAAATCTAATACCTCCTGAATGAAACGAATTTCTTAGTTCAAACCTAATTTCTAATTTCTCTATTCCGAAGAGTCTTCACAATCTTTCTCCACCGTATTCAGATTGTGAACGTAGCTTTAATTTAGATTTTAATTTATGTTGCAGATATCAGGACGAAAACGATGAACTCATCCATATTAATACCGAAACTGCGTCCCAGTGAAGGTCATGGACCCTTAAGATTTCCGGAGTTGGGTCCATGGCAACGAAGCTAAAGCGAAGCTGTAGTAGGGAAGCCCTGTACAACTGGCAGCGCTCTTGAGGCTTTATATTCCTGTTTTATATCTATAAATTGCTCAGGTGAGAGATTTATGATCTTTTGCTGGGGAGAATGGTGTTGTCATCCATCTCCAGTGAATTATTCAGATTGTGAACTGGTTTTAATATAATTTTTACATATTATGTTGCAGGTATCCACCAAAGATGAAGACTTCATCAATATACCGAAACAGCATCGCAGCGAGGGCCATGGACCCTGAAGATTTCCGGAGATGGGTCCATGGAGGAAAGACAAAGCGACGCTAAACTAGGGAGGCATCATATAACCTTCTATACTGGTGAGTTTCATTGCTCTGGGGTCCATAATATGTTCCCCTTTCATATCTGAATAGTTCAGACAAGAAATTCATGAAGAGATAGTGTCGTGATCTTTCTCCAGTGAACTATTCAGATTGTGAACTTGTTTTAATTAAATTTTTTATATGTTGCAGTTATCTGCCGAAGAAGAAGACTTCCTCACTGAGTATCGAAACAGACTCGCCGTGAAGGTCACATGGACTCTGAAGATTTAAATATTATCAAATATAACCCTCAAAAAAAAAATTAAGAAACACATTAGAAAATGTAAAATTAAAATTTAAGGGATGTAAAAAACAAGAAATGGGGGAAAAGGGTACTTGAGGGATTGTCCCACTGAAAATTATTAAATTACAGTATATAGACGTTACAAAAAACTAAATAGCCTCAGGAGCGTATTAAAATTTTCTGGAACTCCAATAAATTAAAATATTTCACGGCAAGAAATTTCAAGGATAAAGAGGGAAATTATTACTATCATTACTGGGAAGTCAACAGAAAAACCTGGCAACCCTGTTAACTGTGAGATCGCTTAAATAGCAATAATAATGAACAAATATAAAAACAAATGCAAGCAAAATTACAGAGACAGTAAAATGGAGTCCGAGTATAAGAAAAAATTTAGGAGCAGCGCTAAGAAGGTAAGTATTAATGTAAAATGCAATATTTAGTACCTGTGAAAACCGACAAATGCTATGGGCGAAGCAATAGCACAATATAGGAGTACTAATCCAACTATGCGTCCCACTATTCCAAGAATGCAAGCTGGAAAGAAGACGGCAAAAATACTCAAAGTGATGGACACCAAGGTTCTTCCACAATACATACATCACATCCAATTAATAGAGGAACTTCATCTACATGAATATTGTGCAGCTGTCGCATGTGCCCGATCTAGTGGTTTAAAGATATGCCATAGAAATCCTGTGCAGAAAAGAAGAACCAGCAATGAAAGGCCCTGGGAGAGAAGACTGAAAAGGCAAATTGAGGAACTGAGATGTGACATAAGACGACTCACTCAGTATAGTAGAGGTGAAGTTTCTCATCGAGCAGCTACAAAAATAAAGCGCATGATGACTGAAATTACCCAACACAGTACGAAAGAAAAAGAGAATCAACAAGTGATAGAATATATAGACACCTTGAAACAGAGATTGGCTGTCAAAGCCAACAGATTGCGAAGGTACAAGAAGAGTCAGAAAAGAGCTGAACAGAACAAACTTTTCATGTTAAATGAGAAACGATTTTATGAAAATGTAATGGGAAGTAGTGCAGTGGCGGAAGAGATGTGCAGTGAAGAAGAATTTAGCAATTTCTGGTCTTCAATATGGTCTAAGCCGGTCTTACATAACCAGCAAGCAGCATGGATCTTGGATGAAACCCAAAGATGTACTAACTTGCCAGCTATGGAGGACGTCAGGATAACAAGGGAAGATGTAAAGGAGGCACTTAGGAAAGCTCACAATTGGAAAGCACCAAGCCCAGATAATGTTCATTATTTCTGGTACAAGAAATTCAGCTGTCTTCATGAAGTGATTGTTCAACAATTCAACAATCTTCTAGAAAACCCACAGTTAATTCCAGACTTCATGGTTCAGGGTACAATATATATGTTGAGTAAAAATCCTCTTGCAAGTGACCCAGGAAGTTTCCGGCCAATCACCTGTCTCCTGACAATCTATAAGCTGACGATCTATAAGCTTCTCACTGCATGTATATCAGAGAAACTCTATGCACATGTAGAAAAGAATGATATTATGACAGAACAGCAAAAGGGGTATAGAAGGCAACATTTTGGATGCAAAGAACAACTTGTTATTGATGGGATTGTATTGGAGCAAGCTTATAAACAGAAAAGAAACCTCAATGTTGCTTACATTGACTACAGCAAAGCATTTGACTCGTGGCTTCTGCATGTGTTGAAGCTTTACAAGGTTTCCCCAAAGGTGATTGAGCTCCTGAAGGTGGCAATGAGAAGATGGAAAACTATCATACCACAGGGTAGATTCGGATGCAAATACATTTTTGTAATGTACGACTGTTTTACGAAATTAGTAAAGATTTATCCAGCATGCAGAGCAACTTCAAAAGTGTGTGTAGGAAAAATTATTGACTACATTCCAAAGTTTTTAGATATAGTAGCCATCCTCTGCGAGAACGCTGCGTCATTTAGTAGTAACCATTTTCAGAATTCATTGAGTACGAAAGACATCAAAATTTACCATAGCTCCAGTTATTTTCCACAAGCTAACTTTGCAGAAAGAATAATGAGAGATATAACTTTGTACCTCAGAATTCTATGTAACAAGTCACACACAGATTGATGGAGTAAGAAACCACTCAATTAATACAACATTAGCAGCACCGTATACATTGATGACCAGAAAAGATCCAGATGCAATTATAGTTAATCTTCCTCAAGCAAAATTCAATAAAGGAAAGAAAATGGCAAACATAGAAGTGTGAAAAAGAGCCTTGGATAGAATTAGGAGTAGGGCCGAAAAGAGGAAACTTAAAATTAAGATACATAAGGCCAAATGGAATCCGGACCTAGGTGCAAAAGTTTTGTTGAGAAATAAAAGTTTATCAAGTGCTCTGCATAGGAGGTATAGATGCATGAGCATGGTATACCGTGGACAATTCCTGATAACTAAGAATTTTGGTAACCATTCTTATGAATTAAGCACTACGAAAGCATATGTAGTGAATTGTGTAGTGTAACTTAACCTTCAGGTTACTCTCAAAGGAAACAGACATGTATAATGGAACTCATCCCTCAGTGTTCTGTTTTCTTTCTTTTGTTTTTTTCTCTCTTGAGATTGTTGCAAAAAAAGATACGGCAGAAATAGTCGTGGTAGTTTGTGTACAGCAAAAGAACACAAATAAATTTACTTATACAACTTTAGAAGTATTTCTTATAATACAAATTACCTCACATATAAGGTAATAGGGCGTTACCATAAGTCTTTATTACGTCCCTATTGCGAAGAAGAACAAAGTCTGATGAACTGAACACAAATAATTAATAAGAAATCTTGTGTATAATACATTGTTGTTCAAAGATAATGTTGGATAATAAATGTTATGTATTGTCTATTGTTGGTTCAAAAATGTTATGAAACAAATGTAAAATGTCAAGAGATATGTTGTAAATATGTCTTTGAGTATTTATATTTTGTGTTGAGCAGTAATGATAACGAGTGTGCGGCATTGATATGCTAAAGAGAAGAGAATTTGGGATAATATTACTTATGGACGATAAGTGATTCTTTCTTCTTGTTTCCTTAGACCACTAGCCTGTTGACCCTAATCACACTGTCTTTTTTGTGGACGACCCGAGCTCCTTCTTCCCTTTGGTTTATTGTCCCAGTCTTCCTTAATTTATTCTTTCTACGTGTTCATTCAGCTCCTTATTCTTTTTAACCAGTCACAATGTCTTGTACAGTCGGTCAAATAAAAAACGTCGGGCGGTATTTGATTAAGTATCACGAACGAGCTTATGCGCATGTACAGGTTCACACCTGCCTCTTGTCTCTCCATGTATTTTCTTGATTATTTAGTCAGTTTTGTTCCAAAACAAACATGTATAGAAGGCTGTGGCTACATGTCTCACATCCGCCATATTCTTGGTTGCAAATTCTTATAATATTAATAATTAATAAATTCGCAAGGAATATGATTATTCAAAGAGCATTTTTAAAGATTTTATTTTATAATACCGGTACTTATAGTGCAAAATCAATAACTTACGTTCAACTTCTGCCACCAATCTAGCATCGAAATACGCGGCCGGCCAGATCCATGATTCCTATGAAAACTTCCGGTCGCATTATAGTGAAGTACACACCTCTTTAAGAAATATGGAACCTTCTCGCTACTTCAGAGGCCGAAAAATGCAGGTCAATTACAGCCCTAACTACACTTTCTCTCAAGCTAGCATTTGTATGTGGTGCGATCACAAAGCAAAATGAATTATGACAATACATTAAGTTGAACATCGTGTATTGCGCTTTCCGCGTTTTTCATTTTTCCCTCGTTCATTTTTTCCCTCCTGTCGCATGGCCTCATATGTTCCGAAATGACCTGTATTTTATGTTTTTTATAGGACACTTGTGAACTAATGCGTTAAAACTTTAATTTTAACTGCATACGAGTCCCGACGTTTTTTATTTGACCGACTGTACTCCATAGTCGTATATCACAATTCCTTGCCTTCTCCTTTGTCTTGCCTGTGATTTTCTTAGTCACAAGTTTCATCTAAATTCTGAATCTCCTTACATGTCGAGAGTGGCTGTGAAAACGGCACTGACAGAGTAAGATGTAAAAATTTAATGCATTTAGTAAAGAGTTCACAGAATCGTGAATGAACTGAGACAAAAGGAAATCTTACTATTATGACAACAATAGCCTGATTTCTGCTTTAATTCAACAACAAAACACGAATAATTAACAAAATTATTGCATGAGCTTAAGCCCCATGGGCCCATATAAGTTGGAACCACTATCCATGGCAGATGACTCAACTAAATTACCTTCGCCTCTATTCGTATAACTGAACATCACAATACTACGAAATGATGTGTCTATATACTAGAGATGCCACATTTTACTGCAGCATACATCATAGTTTCCACAACTTAACTTATGCTCCATCCCTCAACCAGTAATATACCTACTGTATATCCATGTGAAGTTCAAAAGTTTGTGGTGAGAGGTTGGAAAATCTAATTGAACATCTAATAGATGATATTTTCAGGATAGGGATATTTTGATACTGAAAGCATTGAAAACATTGAAGTGAAGGGTATTTTTTATTTGCGATTTCATGACTACATATCAAGCAAGGGAAATAACTTTATATTAATTTGTGGATCAATATTGAAAAAGCAAAATTTTGAGTTTGATTGTGTCTATATTTCAGAGGAAAGACTTAAACAGTGACCAGCTCCCAAAAACTGATGACACTAAGTTGAAGTGTGTTCGTGATATCTCTAAGCAATTCAGTGTAATTGCCAGTCAAGGAGCATAAAAAGCAGAAAACATCAGAGAAAAAGGTTAGGGTGAATATGTCCATTATGCTACTAAAATATTGGTGACTATATTAAACAAACTTGAATTTTAACAGTTATGACCACTATGGTTAACAGTGAAAAAGTATTATAATACTAAAATAACTTGATGAGGACTTCTGCTTTTAGCAGGTTATATATAATTACTATTAATATTGATTATAGTGTACATCAACAGAAAAAGCCGTATATATTCATAAATATTATTCAAAAGATAATGTAAACAGGGTTTTAACAATTATGTAGATATGTTTGTTTTAGCAATCTAATTATGTAAATAGAATTTTTTAAGGATATCAATTTTAAACAGCTCAGGTGAATTACAATTCAGAGTATTTTTGCTATATCACTAATAAATAATTGGGGCTATATGCTGAAAAATTTCCTTGGTTTATCTATTTCGTTTTTGAGGGCATAAGGCGAAAAAACTACACATTAGTCCTTAGAAATTTTCTTTAAATTTCACATTAAAATTTCTTTGGTACTATTACAAGTCAAAAAGTAGAATGTTAAAAAAATTCAACCATGATAGTAATGAATTAAATTCAACTTTGAAGATACAGATATGTCGGCCTAGTAAGAAGATTGGCCTGAAATATTCAAAATGTGGAAAACCTCAGAGTTAACAACTTTTAAGTTCATTCAAATTCAAATCTTTATTTACCATTAAGTACAAGTATAGTTTGTACAATAGGCTTTGTCAATTATAGATAGAGTTCTATCACTTCACTATAACTATAATTATTATCTAAATTAAGCACGTTTCTCAAGTTCGTAGCAACCCTTCCTATGTGGTTTAAGCAATATCAATATTATTATTTGATATTATCGGTAGAATGTAATGCGACGCGCATGCCTGAACACAACAAAGGTATGAAAAAATAAAAAATCAGGTAAACTGATGTAAAAAAGTGCCAGTATGTTTTTGTTTAATCAGTTATGACTGCAATTATGATATGCAGAATATGTTTTTTTTTTTAAATTGATTTCCAAGTTAAGCTCCAGATTTATTCATTAAGCAGGGCTTACGGAAGAAGAAAGGTCTACCATCTCGGCCACCTAGGTCATTTTAACGGTCTAGTTGGATAAGCGCATGTAAAACAATAGTGTTTTTTGTCATAGCTACCTGTATTTTAATTTCCAAGGCCTTATAAGATCACAGTAAAACAATAGGCTATGTTGTCAAGATAACTGATTTTCATTTTTTTTATAAATTCTTTCGAATACGTATATTGCCATAAAATAGGCACTAAATTGAGCATTACTCCGAAACAGATCAACCGATTTTATCCATTATGAATAGACGTCTTCCCATGGACATTGTAAATGTGTATACCAAGTTTCATAAAAATCCGGTAAAGCGTATTTGAGTTACAGCGTCTTTAAAATATACACTAAATTGGGTTTTACTCCAGTACCGGTCAACAGATTAGGTTCAAATTCAATAGGGCACTTCTCATGGACGTCATAAATGGGTATACCAAGTTTCATGAAAATCCGTTACAGCGTATTTGAATGATGGCGCCTTTCTATGAGAAAGGTGCCATAATCTATTAAAATAGGCACTAAATTGGGCATTACTCCGGTACCGGTGAACCGATTTGGTTCAATATCAATAGGGTTCTTCCCATCGACATTATGAATGTTTATACCAAGTTTCATGAAAATCCGAAAAAGCGTACTTGAGTTATGGTGCGTACAGACGCACGGACAGACCGACAGACGGACAGACATTTTTTCGTCCCCCACACAATCTCATAAAGTACCATACTGGCACTTAATAACACAGTCACTTGTCATGTATTCCTCGAAGACAGTTAACATAATTCATACGGTGAAAACAAGCTTACCACAGCAATTATAAATAATAAAAGACAGCAATACAGTTCAATGGCTGAAGCTAATCAGGTCTCACCACCTCGTGTTGTTAAGCACAAGCGGTGAAAGCAGTTAAATAGTGGCGAAAAAACTGTGATCTTGAATGTTTTTAATACATTTTGCAGTAGGTAGATTTTCATTATGACATTGAAATATTACAATGCATTAGCATTTTAAACGTAGGCATATGTAATATTTGTGAAATCCAACTTTGTTTCTGTAGATTCTAGCTTACTTTGATCAATATTAACGAGTTCCTCTTGCATTGAAATTGCGTCGTCTGCAATGTGTCAACGAACACGTGGTCGCGGAGTAATACATATCAGTTTAAAAAATGATAAAAGAATATTTACTTAGTGAATAAAATACCTTAAAAATTAAGCACAACGTTTCAGCTCTTCCACCGAGCCTTCATCAGGTGCGCTCCACTCAACGACTGACTCTCTGGATGAAGAAGACTCCACTCGTTCCGCCGTCCTGTCACTATCGATCATGAAAATCGTGCATCTCGAATGTTTATCGATCCATTCAGGCGGAATGCTGAAATCCATGCCTGCCAACACGTTTCCTGGTAATGCTGGAAATGCAACTGTTGTTTTTTCTTCTTTTCTCATTTTCTTAACTAAATCCAGCCACTCATCCCCCAAATCCCCGTTGTATCTATTCAAACTTGCAACATTATTTCCCACAATATTCCACGCCTCACACACTTTTCTCCTAACCTTGTTTGGCTCAATTTTCACAATACTGACTTCTCCAATGTGATGGTTGTGTTGTATCATGTGTTCACTTAAACCTGTTGCGGGTTTGCTGTGCTTTATGTCCCTTTCGTGTTCTTTTAACCTAACCCTGAAACTTCTTCCAGTTTCCCCAAAATACAAAGCCTTACAGTCACTACAAGAAACAGAGTATACCCCGGGCATCTCCATAACATCGTCCTCTGTTTTTCCAATTCGTTTGTACTGAGAGAAGTTTTCCCCTATTGTTTTTCTACTTCTGTAAGCTGGAGTGATCCCGTGCTTACGAAATACCTTTGCTAACCTTTCGCTAGTTTTAGGGACGTACAAAAGACTTGCATATTTTGCATCACTGTTGTTTTTGTTTTTTTCCCCTTTTTTCATATTATGTATTTGTTTACTTGCTTTACTCCAAATTTCATTAATCCTTCTTTCCTCAAAACCATTCACCTTGGCTAGTCTTAGTACTTCTTTCCTTTCGATTTCCAAATCTTCTGCGTTATTACACAACCTAAAAGCCCTTTGGGCGAAATTTCGCCAAATGTTATTTTTAATTATCCGGTGGTGTGCCGACTCGTTATGAATGTACAAGTCCCCTTTGTTTTGTTTTCTGAACACTCCCAATTTAACGCCAGGTTGTTGTAACTTTATTTTTAAATCCAAGTAATTTATTTGGTTATTCACAGATTGCTCCATGGTCAATTTTACCCTAACATGTTGTTCGTTAAACTCATCCAGTAATTCTCTTGAAATATCTTTCTTGGCAATCACCAAAATATCATCGACGTACCTCATATACACCACAATGTCCTCCATTCGTTTCGGTAGGATTTGTTTCTCCAGGAAATACACAAACACATCCGCCACAAAGCCAGATACGGGGTTTCCCATCGCCAGTCCTTCAACTTGTTGGTAAATCTTATCGTTAAACTGGAACACATTGTAATTAGTACAGACCTTGTACCACCTTACGTATTCATTAGCCACTATGCTATCAGTCCCATGTTCAGTTAGCCACCGGAACAGGTAATCCCCCGCTAATTCTCTCGGGACACTCGGATATAATGATATGACGTCCAAGCTGAACATGGAGTGATTTTCTTCACATTCGGCTTTATCCAAAATATCTTTCGCTTCATAGGAGTTTCCAATCGCCCATCTCGTTCTTTTCTTTATGCCAGTCATTCTCTCTACCAACAATTTAGCCAAACCAAACGCTGGATGTTGATACATAGGTACGATAGGTCGTAAAGGTATCCCTTCTTTATGCGTTTTAGGCAGTCCGAAACATGTTGGCAAATCCGATTTCACGTTTACTAACTTATCCATTGTATTCTGGCTGATGGTTATACTGCTATTGACTGCCCTGTTAACCTCACTCTTTATTTTCTTTATAGGGTTCTTTTCTAATACTATGAAATCCGGGGGTTTGAAACAATTTTCCATTTTTTCTATGTATGCCAATGTGTCTATGAATAGGGTACAGGTTTATTCTCCTTATCACTTTTTGCTACCAAAACATTCTTTTCCTCCATCCATTTTCTTGCGTATTTAATATCCGCATCCCATTTCGACCTTCCACCTTTTTCTTTTTCATGCTGTTCGTTTAAATCTTCCAAAACCACACCAACATCATGTATGAACCTTCTTTTTTCCCTGCTTGGGTCGCTTAAATCTTAAAAGGGAGAGGTAAAACTACGGTAAAAAAAAAAAAAAAAAGAAGGAAAGAAAGGGTGTGGGTGTGGGTCCTTTCATCTTCAGGAAGAAAGAATTGCTTTTCACAAATATTTTGTAAAAATAGTATGCCAATAAATCAGACTATGTAGTGGAATATTTCAGCCCTAGGGCCCGTGAAAGCTCTCGCCGGCCCTGTCACTGAGCTGTAATGTTGGTAAAATTATATATGTGAATATCTGGTTTAAATTTTCTGGAACTCCAATAAATTAAAATATTTCACGGCGAGAAATTTCAAGGATAAAGAGGGAAATTATTACTATCATTACTGGGAAGTCAACAGAAAAACCTGGCAACCCTGTTAACTGTGAGAACGCTTAAATAGCAATAATAATGAACAAATATAAAAACAAATGCAAGCAAAATTACAGAGACAGTAAAATGGACTCCCATTATAAGGAGAAACTCAGGAGCAGCACAAAGAAGGTAAGTATTAATGTAAAATGCGATATTTAGTACCTGTGAAAAGGGGGCGAAAAAGTCGAGGACGGACAATCACTCTGCTCCATGTGACATTTTTGTTTTAGAAACACGAAAAAAAGCCTTAATTATACAGTATAACGATTAGGATTTTTTCTTTGTATCAATAGTCATAGGTCCAGCTGCAGTAAATCGAAGATGATATTAATAATAAATATAGTAATAATAATACAAATAATAATAATAATAATAATAATAATAATAATAACAACAATAAAATAACAATGGAAGTGCGGTCACAAAAATCACTAATTAGTGAGCTTCACAGTAGGTCTACTGAATATGACTGCAGTTGTGAAATGAAGGATGGGAACTTGGGGGATATTCACAAATGAAAAAGATTATCTATCGACTAAAAGTAATCATTTGTACCCCTAGTTTATGTTCAAAATGCACATTCCTTAAAAATTGGAGTAGCATTTATGATATTAATGAAAAATTGAAAATATAACATAATACAACATGCTAAAAAACAAACAACTTTTATTTTAATTTTTTTAAAAACTATGATGGGGTAGTTAAGTCAGTCTACTTTAGGCTGAAACAGCTGAATACACACTCCCTGCAATACGTGTTTTATTCTATGCTTGAAGTAAAGAAAGTTATGTGAGTGCTTCAGATAAAACTTTATGGCAACAACTTTCTCTTTATTAAGAGTTAAAACTATTCGGGTAGAGAAGTTACATCAAATCTCTTTGTTTTTTGTTTTTTTAGTTTTTCATTTTCAAATGAAATTTCTGTCATTCACCATATTATAATAACAACAATGTGCATTTTTTGTGTGCAGGCGTCTTCTAAAAGCCATTTGGAGATCGATGACAAACCAACGCCTCGGGATCTGTGTAAGGTAACTCACATGCAGGGCCGCGAGAGATCTTGATATGTAAACATGTAATTTTAAACTTGAGTTTAAGTTTACATTTTAAGTGTAATTTCAGGTTTCTAAGACAAGTAATTTAGAAAACCACTTTCCCTTAGTTCTGTTTTTTATTTTTGAAAAAAACAGGAACATTTTGTCAGCATCTCAAGGCTATGCACCATTAGAAAATAAATAAATAAATAAAAAATTAAAGTACTTTTCTATTTCTTGAATTGTATGTATGACTCATGCTAACTAATCTTCTTTAGGCACACAAGAAAACACAGACCCCTATACGTGCTCCAGACGATGGCTGTGTACTCATATTCAAAAAAGCGTAAGTACCATTGCATGCTTATTTATAATTGAATCGTCCAGAGCTAAAAGAAGTTTTTACAATTTCTCAGGAGAAAGAAAAAGCATAAATTTAAATGAGATTGTACAAATTTCAGACACATTATTTTCCATAGAGGATTGACAGATACTATCTCTATATATATATAAGAGGCTTTGTCCTGACTGAATGACTGACAGAGAACCAACGTACAGCCTAAACTATAACAGGTAGATACTTGGAATTTTGACAGTAGGCCTACCTTCGTTTCATAATGTAGGTGCTCAATATGTTCAATATGTCCTGTAGGGGTTCAAATAAGAAGAAACAGAAATTCCGGTAACATAAAATTGTATTATCGTGGCTAAAAATTTTGTTTCTCACTCTCATGTTACCATAAAACAGTTTTGGGAATGAAATTAAACAGAATACAATATCACTTTCATACATCTCTTCCCAAAGCATATCACCTTACCTCATATTGTTTTCTCTATTTCCAGGCTAGAGGAAGTTATGTCACTGCATTATTTTCGTGGATTTCATTCTGTGATATAATAATATATATATATATATATATATATATATATATTACCATACCACGAATTGTTTTCTCTATGTCCAGGGTAAAGAAAGTTATGTGACTGCATTATTTTAGTGGATATTGATAGTTCTCTCATTTGTCAAATTTATTCTACTTTCATTTTTTTTTCAAACCCATCTGAGACCCACTGGCAACAATATGTTTTAATGTCAAATGTGATTTGGATCGGTTAATTCTGTGTAAAAAGGGATTAAATATTCTCAAAAACATTTGATTTTTGGCATTTAAAATCGAAATTTTCCAAAATCCTTTCTTAGTGAGCACCTACATTATGAAACGAAGGTACTGTCAAAATTTCAAGTCTCTACCTGTTATAGTTTAGGCTGTACATTGATTCTCTGTCAGTCAGTCAGTCATTCAGTCAGGACAAAGCCTCTTATATATATACTAGCTTAAAAGACCCGGCGTCGCCCGGGTTTTGTATTTTGTAATTAGAAATTAACTTATGAAGGATTTTCAATTTTAAACTCTAGGTCCTTATTAGGCATTTATAATTTGAAATAGGAAGAACGACTTATTACACTCAAACTATTCCCTCAGAAAACGCTTCATATAGCTTTTTATGGCTCGTAGAGGATGTAGAATTTTGCATCCCATCGCTTGTACAGTACACAGCAAGCCTGGTAGAGGTTCAAATAAGAAGAAGTACTCTTATGTTACCATAAAACTGTTTTGGGGATGAATTTAAACAGAAAGCATTATCACTTTCATACTTCTCTCTCCAAAAACCTGCGATATAATATAATAATATACACATTACCATACCTCGTTTTGTTTTCTCTATGTCCAGGGTAGAGAAAGTTATGTGATTCCATTATTTTAGTGAATTTCATTCTGTAATATTTATTTATAACATGAATTATTTTGATAACTTCTCTTATTTGTCAAAAGTGCATTTCATTTGTTTTTTCCAAGCCCACCTGATACCATTTGCCAACAATATATTCTGTGATTTGGAATTGATAATTCTATGTAAAAAGGGATTAAGTATTTTCAAAAACATTTAATATTTGGCATTTAGAATAAGAATTTTTCAAAATCCTTTCTTAGTGAGCATCTACATTATGAAACGAAGGTACTGTCAAAATTCCAAGTCTCTACCTGTTATAGTTTAGGCTGTACGTTGATTCCTGTCATTCAGTCAATCAGTCAATCAGTCAGTCAGTCAGTCATTCATTCAGTCAGTCAGGACAAAGCCTTATATATATATAGAGAAGAGATAGAGATTGAGCTCGGCTAGTCTATGTCTTTCGTACACTAAAAGTGTCAGTGTCTGTTGCCAGTGGTGCCAACTTTTGAAGAATATTGAGTGGGCTCAAAGATTTTAAAATTCCACACTTCCACCCCTATTATGGTTTATTAAATGGTTTTATAATATAATAAATATATAACTGTGCAAGAAACAATTTCAGTGTTTGTAATAACAATCACATTTTGTAATTCAACAGCCAAGAAAGTGGTGTGTAGCCTGGTTAACAATTTTTTTTTAAGATTACAACATTTAATACCCTTATTTTTTTTAATTTTCGTTTTTAGGCAACTTTTAAAATAAAAATATGTAGCACGGAGTATTGCAAAATGTATTTTTTTTCAGACTGGAGTTCTAATAAATTCATCACAAGCATCATATCATCTTCTTTGTCAGTAAAACTGCATTGGCAGAGTAAACTTTAATGAATTCTACTGTTTCAAACGATCGTGAGTGATTTCGGACAAGAGGAGATCGTACTATATAAGTCATCAATAGCCTGATTGCCACTTTACTATGTTTCAACAAAGAAACGCGATTTTTATTAATAGCAACAAATAATAAATTATAATAATATACGACAAATTATTGGGGGGCTACAGCCCCATAGGCCCATATAAGTTGGCGCCACTGTTTGTTGCTATTTATAGACGTAATAAAGAAACCTTAGAGGCCAATGTCCGAAGTTCTCAGCAAAAAATGTTACTTCTATAAAGTCTTCAAAGTCATAAATATATAAAACAGGAGAAGTGGTATAAACAGTAAAGCTATTGATTCATTAATTATAATGGACACTTTTTAAACACTTGTAGCTCTACTTACGTCACAATTTTCGATGACGTAAGTAGAGCTACAAGTGTTTAAGAAGTGTCCATTATAATTAATGAATCTTCAAAGTCAGTTAGCTCAAAAGCAAGTTTTATGACATTGGCCCTTTTAGAACCAAGCCACAGATTATTTACCTGTCTCCTTTTTCATTCCCTGCCACATAGCCTTGCTGTTAATATTATAAGCAAGTCATAGTTCTAAAATGTTGTTTGTTTTTTCTAGAGGTCCTAATACAGTGCGTGGAATTAAAGTAAAACTCCGCAGGACACACACAGAGAATGGACATGATAAAGAAAGAGGTAAAACAAATTTTGCTAAACTTCAGAATAACGTGACCGGCTTCTCAGTAAGGCCACGCCACCTTTATCACTTTTCATTCTGATATAGAATAAGAGGGTGTATTTCAAAGAGCAGGTATTTAGTTGTTTCAACCTGATGCAAAGCTTATTGTTCATCAAAAAAGACTAAGGCCCTGTACAATGACCTGCTGATATCATATTTATCTGCCAGGTAGAGAACTTATCTGGAAGTTGGCCAAGAATTGTTTACTATGATTTCTTGACAAAATCTCTCTGGAAAGACAACTATCAGATAAGACAGCAGGCTGATAAAATACCAACTGCCAGTTAGGGAAGCTTGTTGGAAACAAGATGGCAGCACTATGAAGCCTCAAAGCCATCTGAGTTTCAGAATTGATGCTGGAAGATTTAACTTACACAATAATGCCTTTTTAGGCTCACATATGAATAAAATAGAATCACACAAATTGACTAATGCACTTAAAACAATATGTTCTTATGCAATTTAGTTGTACAAATACAAATTCAAGCTGCCGCATCTAGTGGAGGCATATCGAACTACAAACACACCTCTTTGCTCAACAAGCTAAGTATCATTTTTCAAAATGTCACTGCGTTCTTCCCAATAGCAGTTCCATGGTGGTATTATAAGGCAGCTTCCAGTTAAGCTATCTGGAAGTCACGTATCGGGAGGAATTGTCGGCGGGTGGTAATACATGACCTTAGTTTCTACAGTCAATAGCTCATAACTAGACTTCGGATTTACTTCTATAAAGGCTTCAAAGTCAGTTAGCTCAAAAGCAAGTTTTATGACATTGGCCCTTTTAGAACCAAGCCACAGATTATTTACCTGTCTCCTTTTTCATTCCCTGCCACATAGCCTTGCTGTTAATATTATAAGCAAGTCATAGTTCTAAAATGTTGTTTTTTTTTTCTAGAGGTCCTAATACAGTGCGTGGAATTAAAGTAAAGCTCCGCAGGACACACACAGAGAATGGACATGATAAAGAAAGAGGTAACACAAATTCTGCTAAACTTCAGAATAACGTGACCGGCTTCTCAGTAAGGCCACGCCACCTTTATCACTTTTCATTCTGATATAGAATAAGAGGGTGTATTTCAAAGAGCAGGTATTTAGTTGTTTCAACCTGATGCAAAGCTTATTGTTCATCAAAAAAGACTAAGGCCCTGTACAATGACCTGCTGATATCATATTTATCTGCCAGGTAGAGAACTTATCTGGAAGTTGGCCAAGAATTGTTTACTATGATTTCTTGACAAAATCTCTCTGGAAAGACAACTATCAGATAAGACAGCAGGCTGATAAAATACCAACTGCCAGTTAGGGAAGCTTGGTGGAAATTAGATGGCAGCACTATGAAGCCTCAAAGCCATCTGAGTTTCAGAATTGATGCTGGAAGATTTAACTTACACAATAATGCCTTTTTAGGCTCACATATGAATAAAATAGAATCACACAAATTGACTAATGCACTTAAAACAATATGTTCTTATGCAATTTAGTTGTATGAGACAGTTCCACCTATTCATATTATTAATTATTCATTAAGTACATGCAAGAACTTCCAAATTATACGCTTGTATCACATAAAAGTATCCCCTGTGAATTTTATAGCCCTTAGCACAAAAGGGAGCCTACCCTAAGCGAAGGTGCATGTTATTAGATGGTTTAGCCGACCAAGGCCGGCGGAAGGGAAAGTTTCTCTGTGAGATTCGGAAAACATAGCCATAAAATTATATTGGTAGAATAAGAGAGTTTTGGAAAGATGCATTGTTAAACTGCAAACAGCAGAGTTTAGGGAAATTGCCGTGACGAATTTGGTTCGTGAAAAGAATCACGTACTTCAAAATTTAAGTTTTATATCATCACGGTATAATTGAAATATTATTTTATTGCATTGATGGGTAGCGATTTTAAGATGGTTTAATGAATGCAGGAGCATGTTTTTCAGAATCAAAGAAAACCGCTCCTGATCTAGCGTGAGAAAATATATTGAAACATATTATAATAAGAACATTTTCTATTGGTGTATTTTAACAATAAGCGAGGCCACGTGCCTGATTTTCTTCCAATCACATTAAAGTAAGTGGGTGGACTTAGTAAGAATATTCACTTAGTGTGAAATCCCACTAAGGGAAGTTCTCACTCTTCTCTTCGGTCTCTAAATAGGTGGAGGATGGGTCGAGTACTTGCATATAGGCCTAAACAGATTAAGCAATAAAGTACCAAGTTTGTAGTAGCATAATGGTAAAATACTACCATTTAGGAAACAGTATATAGGATAGAAGTGTGCACCTGGCACACAGTGTTTACAGCTTGTATTAGCTGAGCTAGGATGCAAGTACCGCCGAAGGAAAGCACAATGGAGGTAGATACATAGATCTTAAAATCGCCACACCATTAATAATTAGGATAAAAATCTCGTCAGCTTTTGTATCATCAGAGGCCATCTAAGAACAGGTGGAATAAACTATGAAAGCAACACAGGTACATACTGGTCGTCCTTACTACCACCCTTGTCTGTCTCCTGTCATCTGCCCATGAGATTAGAGGATCGAGCTTGGAGCCGCTGAGAGCCGAGGAAGGAGGTACGTCCACAACAAATAACGTAAGTAATGAACAAGCTTACTGGCGCCCGACGAAACCCCCATCACACTGGCTAACCAACTGGGGCACGATAAAATTATATCAGCATGACAATCGCCATACTGGATCATTACACAATAGTCTATTGGAGCAGAAGAACAGGAACAACTGGAGCTTCAACTACATCCACAGAAGATGACAGAAGACCTTCGACAAGAGGACAAGGTACAAAATGGACTACGTGGGACGAACTACAAAATTCTTAAACTGTAAGTGCTGAAATTTCATAATAAATTCAAATTTCGCATAATCTAATTTTTTACTTTGATTTTTTCTAAAAAGAAAGAAAAAAATAACTAGAAACTTCTTATTGAAATACAACCTTCTGTTGATTCCATTATTAAAGTAAACTTTACGGAACGATTTTTTTAGTAAACCAAGTAAATTTGAATTTATTAATTAAGTCGCAGAATAGCGATGAGCAGCACAATTTTAGCTAGTGAAATATTAAAATTTTAGAGGAATTAAGGAAACGATTTTTTGTATGTTAGTTCATTGGAGCTAAAAGTGTTATGTTCATGATGCTCATGTACTGTGTTTTGCATGTGTGTTAGCTTTAAGGAAAAGGAATAGTCTGATTATAAGTAAATGTACCTGAGGAGTGGGAAATTAATAAGTAAGATGGCAGACAGCCAGATTGAGAAACTGGGGGAAGGACAGAGCCTTCTTGGCCAAAATATTGAGGTTTTCAACGAACAGGCAGATAGTGAGGTGGTAGGAAATGACATGTTTTTAGAGGTAGAGCTGCCCAGACATGATGGTGAAGTTGAGCAGGTGAGTGAAATGGGTGAACGTATTGTTGAGAAAGAATACACTGTCCGTTCCGAGAATGGCGGAAGTCAGGCAGTTTCTAGAGTAAACAGCGCAGATGTAGTACCTTCAGGTATAGAAGCCATGCTTAGCAGTTTGCTAGATAAAATGGAAAAGAATCATGAGCAGCTGAAAGTAAGTAATGACGAGATACGGAAGGAAATTAAAGAGCAGTTCAAGGCAAATAATGATAAAATTCAGGAGCAGATTCAGGCCACAAACGAGCAGTTAAGAGTAGTAGGTGAACAAATGAGAAAAAATCATGATAGACTGGAAAGTAAAATAGATGAGGTTAACAAGGGAGTGGATAGTAAAATTGTTAAGCAGAATCAGGAGTGGAAGGAGAGATTAAATCATGAGGTGAAGAAATTAGAGGATAAAACCGAGGAGATAGGAGTAAAAATAAATGGGCGTACAGTGGTGTGTTTGTTGTAGTTTGGTAGTCCTCTGCTAGGTGCGAAGCTCGGATTTGTATTTGTACAATTAAATTACATAATAACATATCGTTTTAATCAATTTGTGAAATTCTATTTCATTCATATGTGAGTCTAAAATGACATTTTTGTGTAAATTAAATCTTCCAGCATCAATTCTGAAATTCAGGTGGCCAGGAAGGTTCGGAGTGCTGCCATCTTGTTTCAACCAAGATTCCCTAACTAGCAGTTGGTAGTTTATCAGCCACTCCATCCTCCTGCTAGCTTAGCTGGGAGATGACTTCCCAGACAGATTTTGTCAGGAGTCCATAGTACGCAATTCTTGGTCAACTTCCAGATAGGTTCTCTATCTGGCAGATAAATATGATATCAGGCGGTCATCATACAGGCCCTTAGTGTTCCCACACAGGAAAATAAGATAATTAAATTCCGGGGTGCGCGGGCAAAGAGAGTTAAGTCCACCATCCTAAAAAATTGAGATATGTCCATAGAATTATAGATAAAAATGTTCTCTACATTTGTCTTAAGTTCAGTAAGTCATAATCAAAATTGTACGGTAGTTATGGATGTATGCCTCCATCTCTAAAGCAATGTTGGGCTGGTATAGTGTGTTAAGTCACTCTAATTCTCAGTAACAAGAAAGTGGACTTAACTCCCTTTGCCCGCGCACCCTGGAAGTCTTATAAGTAGGGTTTGGATGTTTATAACATGTCATATTTTTATCCTGACCTTCATTTTCAACGCAAATACAAATTAAACATGAATTGCACACTTATTATCATAATTGGATCATTCTTATTTTCCATATAAAGTCATATTTTGCTCAATTTATGGTCTTGGTCATATTTGTAATTTAATGTCATATTTCAGTAAGAACTTCCATAAAGGAACACAATTATAACTTAAAGTATATGAACTACGTGGTCGAGTTAGATTTGAAATTTATTTTATATGGTCTACAAAATATTACTTTGAGCTGATGAAGCAAGCGAAGAGGAGTAAATTCTTTAAAATTAGTTCATCATTACAAATAAAACTGTAAAATCACCTGTATAACTGTTAAAAAGTGATTGCCTGATTGAATTCATGTGATGTAATAATTTAGTGTCATTAAGCATTGTAAATAGGAACATTTATTTTTAGAAAATATTTTCTTTTATTAGGTCATATTTAGGATTTTTTAAGTCATATTTGGTATTTTTAAGGGCATATTTGAAGTCTCATATTTTCACCTTTTTAAAGTCATAAACATCCGAACCCTACTTATAAGTGTAGGTTAACTACACTATATTTTTCCTTAGCAAAAGTTTGATTTTGTAATGACTGACATGTATGTTCTAGGAGCAAGAATTCATCAAGCTCTTCTTATGTCTCCTCTCTCTGGCCTGTTGCTTGTGATATTGGTTTTATTGTTTGGTAAGTTTATTTCTACTTTTTCATAATAAATGCATAATAAACATGTGAATCCCAAATGAGAGAAAAAATGCTTTATTAAAATAACTTATTCCGGTCCAAAGGAATATAATGAATTAGGCAGCTTACTATTGAATATTGATGTAGACCATGTGAATGGTATAAATTGTGAATACTGATTACTGCCCCAGGCCCCCTTCACTGTTAGTATGCCACTGTTAAAAACACAATAACACCTTTTGATTGGAGGTATGTGTAAACATATAGATGAAGCTGCTAAATACATATAAACTAATTTCCTTCTCTTAAAAAAAATCAATTTTCTAAAAGAAACATCAAAATAAATTTCTTCTCTGTTATCTCTTCAAGCTTTGTAAGTCACTTTACAGCACCCCGGCCACAATGAGGCTCACGAGCCGCATGCAGCTCTTCTTGAGTCAATCTCGTGCGACTCTTGAAACCAAGCTAAGAGGGAATCTGATACACATTTTGAAAAGTATATAATTAATACAATTTACTGAAAACATATTACAAGTGAAAATCTTATTTCTGATTTTGCGCAGAGTGTATTTAGTATTCAGGAAAATTAAGACTCTTTCGGAAAGACCTTGAGATTAAAACATTCGCTCATTTTGAATGTTTGGAGAAAATTACTGAAAGCCTTCCTGACGATCAGGTGAAAACAGAATATTAATAAACTTCATTGTAAAATGTCTGGCCTTGCTAAAGAAATCAATGGCAAATTGAATGATTTGAGAACACTTAAACCTTCATTTTCATTCCTGGAAAATCCTTTTGCTGTTGATGTCGTGGGTGATGGCTGTCCTGTTTTGTCACCAATAACAAAGGATATGGTTGGAGTCAAATCGACTGGAACTGGAAGAGAACGGAGGACTAAAAGGACTTAAACGGAATGGTGTTCCAGCCATAAAATGTTGGTAGAAAGTTCCAGAAGAAAAATACTTACTAACAAAAGAGTGTGCTAAGAGACTTATCTCGATATTTGGAACTACTTACGCGTGTGAATCTCTGTACTGAATGCTTAAGTTCATTAAATCTAAATCTAACTGATGAACATTAAAGTGAACTCGTGTGAACTGTGATTACCAATTATCAGCCAGATTTCAAACAACTAACAGTAAAATGACCACTCGAAAAAGCACTTCTCAAACGTAAAGTCTTATTTATTGTTGTGTGATTGAACAATAATGCTTAGGCTATGTCTATAGTAAAAAAATGTGGTTTGCTTCGAACAGCTTCATAAATTTGTGGCACCCAAAGTTAAAGTTAGTGGCCACCCCTGCTTTACAGTATGCATCGTACCACCATTAAGCTTCTATTGCTCTTGCTATTACCATAAAAAAGTTACTAAATAATGAATAAAACTGAACTTGTATGGGATTCATTAATAATGAATTGACTTATAAACAATCCTTACAATACAGATACGGTATGTAATAAAAAATTATGCCTTTTCTTTAGCACCTACTGACACTCCTCATGTTTCTAGCACACTCTTTTATTTTGCTACTGCTTTAACTGTCTATCTGTTGCACACTAATCACTAGGTACCCGTTATTAAAGCCAGGCACATATTCTTTTATGTTGATTACTGCTTAGGTCAATTGACATCTGTATTGAAAGACTGCAAATGTCTCTTATGTCTGCTTTCAATCACTCCCTCTCCTGCACTCCATGGATCTCCCTTCAACCATGGTCCGACAGGTATCTGGGAACTGCTGACTTGAGTTATCCTCACCCTTCTTTCAGTAGATAAGATATCTGTTTTGCTTTCTCTCTCTGTATCATCAGCTGGGCTGCTCATGTGTTGCTATTCTCATATGAGCTCACATCATCATTGTGGTGTCATTTACTTCCCATTTCTCCTCATGCTTGCAGGATGTTCTTTTTCCTTCAGATTCACAAATCTGCTGACTACTTTTCTGGTTGCTGTTCCTTGTCTGCTTATGTTTTATTCAAATTTTACTCCATCCACTTATAATTCCATGTTCCTATAACAACCTCTTTTCCTGCTTTCCTTAGTTCTTTCATTTTTTGTACCAATTTTCTCCTGATGTCCTGTTTAGTTCTTCCCTGTTTATAAAAATATTCAAGCCTTTTAATTTAGGCACCATCTTCAATGTCATGTAAACAATCTGTTTTGTGGCAAATCGACTATCATTCATCTGCCCTTCAGATTACTGGTCCGATAGGCCTCGATAATTTCCCAACCTTGTAGTTCAGGGTCCTCCAACTTTTTCTCTAAAATTTTAACATGTCCATTCTAGCCATGATTCCTTTTCTTTTTTCTATCACTGTGAAAACATATGATTTATTCTCAAATTTCCTGCTTATCTTTCATCACCACACTAATTTTGTTACTCAGTCATTCTTCCAGACATATAATCTTTTAATTATCTCTTCAAAGCTGACCTGTCTATTTGCTGATCCCGGGTTCATTCCAATTCCACCTAACATTAATGGCAATGGAGCTGTTTTCTTTCCCGTAACACTGTCTGGTGGTAGATTGGCTACACAATGCTCCATTTTGTCAAACCGAGAATCGACCTTTTGATGAACCCAATAGCCAACCTTTTGAAGAAATCATTCCTCTTTTTGAATCCAAAATAACAGTGACTATTCTTCAGTGAAAAGATAGATGATCTAATTTACTGCCATCTTGCTGGATAGCCAAAGGTCCTGGGTTCAAATCCCAGTGTCAGAGGAATTTTTCCCCTATAATATTCTCATCTATTGTCCAACAGAGAGACAATAACTTGTGGTTCATGAATGCACATTAGCACAGCCAGGAGTGATGTGAGTTGATGCATATATACAGCTGTAGCAGTGAAAGGGTTAAAGAAAAACCTATATTGAATAAGAGTGTCTGTGACATTATATAAATTTTTTCTCTTGCAGTTGGCCTGTATATTAATAGCCAGCCAGCTATAAAAAAAAACAAGCATGCCCGTTCCTACAGCAGGAATTCACATTTACAAGCTCCAGGTAGGTGTATATTTTTATTTTTAAGTCAATCCATTACTATGAGTGTGAAAATATTTTGTTATAACTAGGGCCCGGATTTAAAGGTTTTAACCTATTTTTTCCCCAGCTTCCTAATTAGAACATTTTAACATACTTTTCCATTTCATGCTCCTTGCTTCCAAATATAGGAATCTTACAGAACCTAAACAGGGCTAATTTTGGACTGTTTTGCATCTCTTTACAGACAACAGTGTTTTACAGTTTGAAAATAAACACTTTAGAATTAAAAGTGAAGTCTAAAGAGTTTAAATGTCAACCATCTTATAATTAACATAGAATATGCTTCACTGCATAAAAGTTCCATTATTATATTGTTTAAAAAAATGGTTTACACATTTACGATCTTCGAACTGCATTTGCGTTAACAAAAACATTTGACTTCCAAAATTCATTGATAAGCCTGATTGATGGTTTCAGAGATGAACAAAGTATTCATGGTACGGCCGTTTAATTCAGATCATTTTTTTTAAATTTGTGTAGCTGCTGACCACAGTGTGAGGTGGCTGTTAAAAGGGGGATATTAACAGGCTTATCGGCTTATCGGCACATGTTGTTTAAATACCAGTATTCAATATTTCAACACCACACAAATTTGCATTTAGGGGGAATTAAAAAGAAGATAGGCCTACATTAAAATTCAGAGTATACTCGTCATTTTCAGTAAATCACTTTGAAAAATATTCAGTAATTCTAGTATTTGTTTACCCATATGACCCCAAAAATCTTTTATATATGCTTTTCCTTGAGGTACCACTTTTCAGGGTCTCTTTAATAGCTGAACCATAATGAATAGAACGAGAAAGTGTGATGACTCGGCCGCTAAAACAATGGTGGGTATAGGGAGAGCGGCGGTCCACCGAAACACTGGCAGCACCTTCGTTTGCGTTTCAACTTCTCAATGCTGCATCATGATAGTTTGGCATCTTATGATTAAACTCACAATCTTTAATTAACCCTTGGTCCAATTTCTGTGAAATTTGTGCAGAAATAATTTGCACAACACAGTCCTTCTGATGGTTAAAACAGAGACTTAAAAATGCAGACATAAATGTTTTTATTTCATTATATAAACATCACCAATTACACAAATATCATGGAGGGTGAAACGGAATTTGACTATGCGACAATTTTTTTCATTTTTGTGTCCCGTAAAAACTTCAAGCGAGAAAGTTTTAGTGAAATATTTCAACTTTATTTTAAATTCAGTACCACCTTTATATCTTGAATGGTTTACGAGTAATTGAGTCTGAATGATGTGGGACGATCGTGAAATGTCGAGGGTGAAGCAAATTTGACTATGCGACATTTTTTATTTTATTTTTGTGTCCAGAAAGAGATCAAGCGTGTAAGGTTTAGTGAAATATTTGAATCTTATTATAAATCGAGTACCACCTATATGGTTAACGAATAATAGTAATTACTCTAAAGCAAAAGCTATCAGAATGGTATTGAGGTATTAGCAGGCATCTTTTCCATAAAATACCAGCAGTAACGTAAAATTGTTTACATAATTTATTCGTGGACTCAATAATAATACTATATTAACTGACTACTTGTACCCATACTGCAAGATTGACCCGCTGGGGAAAAGGAGTGGATGAAGCTTTTTTCTAACTTAGTAAATCTGCACTACTTTTATTTATGCATTTATTGGATTATTTATCATATTTTCTGTTCACTTATGTTAGTAATTTTTATGTATAATTATCATAGCAAATGTCTTATTAGTTTAATATCTTGTTCCTTTTTTTAATAATATAATTTAACAACATAAGACGTACATCAGTTACAGCGAACGGCGAATGGTCGAGGGTTTGAGCAAATAGCGGGCTGTAGTTAAGGCAAGAGGATTTAATTTTTTTTATGAAAAAATCAGGGAAAATGCTTTGAAATATTGTGTGATATATGTAGAATGCATTGCAAAACAATTTTTGCGTATGTGCGTCTTCATCGGATGTTGAGACGCCAATTTTAAAGATAACGCGCCCTATTTTTGTAGTGCTGCTTATGAAATTCTCCATGCCCTGCAATTCACAAACCATCCCTTAGTTTATATTATCTCTGTTCACATAATTTGTACACAGATCTACACTTTTGACCGTGTTTCACCTACATAACTTACCCCATACAGCCAGGAGAAAATTAATATTAATATAAATAATATTACTATTAAATAAAATAAATAAATAAATAAATAAATAAGCCCGTCACAATCCCTTATAGGGCAAGGGCCTCCTACCATGGTAGGGCTGGCTCTGTTTTACTCTCCCAAGGTGAGCTATTTCCTTGGAGAGTTGGGATTTTGCCTCCTGGTGGGTTAAGACCTATATATTAACAACACTTTCCTAGGACACTGTTTTCCTAATGAATTAAATGCTCTATCATTTGTTTTCAGTTCACTTTTTCTGTGACCTATCCTGAACATCTCGTTTCTGCCTCCTCCCTGAACTCTTCTTCCTTTCCTAGATCACTGTTTTCCTAATGATTTAAATGTTTTATCACTTGTTTCCAGTACACTCTTTCTCTGGCCTGTCTTGTCCATCTCATTCCTAACTCCTCCCTGAATTCGTCCTCCCATCTGCATCGAGGTCTGCCTCTGCTTCTTTTACCCTTCCTCTGGTCCCAAACAGTTGTTGCATACGCCCATCTTTCTTGATTCATTCTGATGACGTGACCTCCCCAATTCCATTTGGTTTTTCTTATAACAATCGCTGCATTTTCCAGTCCACTTCTTTTTCTTAACTCCTCATTTCTTATCCTGTTCAGTTATGTTTGATACTTGAGATTTGATAGAGTTTTTTATTTTTCTTGGCCTTCTATAATAATCTTTTAATAATTATTCTTGTCTTTTTTCAGCCTTGGTAAGATTTTATTCAAGGTTAATTTTTTCTCACGGCCTTCTAGTAATTATTATTTTTATTGTCAAAATACAATCTTTTGTCTTTATTTGCTTAATCGTTGTTATCTTCGTCCAATGGGATTGATTCTTTAGTATTGTTACAAGTCATTGTTTTCAATTCAAAACTTACTTCTTCATTCTTCTTCCTTCGTCGTCTATTGTGTAATCCTCTGAAAGGATTTTCAATTCTCTCTGGATGCAGCTAGCAGCAGCTATTAATACTTATTCGTCTTGGAATCTGTTTACAACGATTCAAGGAATTATCAACATTAATTTTATCTGCACAGAAGCAGTTCTAATTATTATTCACCGCAAAATGGTGAATTTCTTCTACGTCGCTGCTAAGCTTATCTACTAGCTTTAATATATTTGATTGGACTTCAGGATTATTTCCTGTAGTGATATTCGTTACAAGAAGGAGTTATTACACAAGTGAGTGTTTAAAAGATTTTAACATTCATAAATATTTGAATATTGCTTTGACGCTACACAACGCAAATTAATTTATTGACATTAGTATTGCGTTTGTGACTTGAGATTAAAAGACATTTCAAGATTAACTGTAAATCAATTTTATAGCATACAATTGCTATATGTATATGCTTAATTAATAATTACAAGTTCTCGACGTATCGTCGAGTGGTCCTCTGGAATCTTAAATAAATCTATATTGAAGCCAACAAGGTTTTTTATTGGGCGGATTCAATCATCTCAGCTTTAGAAGATCGTCAAGACATCACACAAGAATTAGCGAGTGATTGTGCTTAAGAAGAATTCAGTGTCGTGTTACATCGCCTATGGTTTTTGTTTTTTTGTAAACCTATTATTTTATTTTCTATCGGATGTATGGCGTGCATTTTGATTTTAATCAGCCCTAATTATCTATCATACAGTCCGCTGAGATGCACGTTCTACATTTTTTGGATCCTTTCCGGGCCGGATGGAACCTCTATTGTAACAGACTTATTGTAAACGACACTATTTTTTCATTCCGCCCGGACTTATTCAATATAAGTTCATTCTTTAAAGCTGTTGGTGCTCCAGATATTGCTGTTTGAGCACTATATTTAACTATATTATTGTCTATTGAAGCACATTGTTCTTCTCCTGACCATTTAGGTCAGTTTGAGCGTAGTAGATATTACTACATCTTTATCATTCAAGCTAATTTTAGTGCTTCGCCTCCGTGTTTTACACGTGTGAGGCCATTTTCAACAGCTGATTTCAGTGAATGTTTTCAAGGGTATTTGTATTTACACAGTTGTACTTACCTTTGTAAAACCAGTTACACTTTTCATGTGTTACACGCTTGTACTTACCTTTGTAAAACCAGTTACACTTATTATGTGTTTTGTCCGATACGCGGGCAACTATTAATCTTTGTATTTGTCCCGAATGCGGGCAACAATTGACCTTAGACTTAGCTCAGGCTCCCAACTTCAATAAGTGAAGTATTGTGATTTTTTGGACAATTAATTGCGAATATCACATCATGGATAATCCTGAGGCTGTTTTAAAGTCCCTTAAGGCTAAGCGTACTCCCATAAAGGCGAAGATCACGCGTAAGGCTAATAATATCCTTAATTCAGTTATTAATGATGAAGGATCTTACCAAGACTTCTTGAATTTTAAAATTAAACTAGACCAGTTTGAAAATGAATATGATAAAGTTCAATCTGAAATAGACGAGCTAGCTTACTCTGAACATGAAGAAGCTTACAGATTAGAAGTAGAGGAAGTTATCGATCGAGCTACTCAATATTATAATAAACAGATTACTTCTTTCAATAAAGCTATTGCCGACCGCGAAAAAGCCGAGGCTAGAGCTATTGCCGAGCAAGAGAGGGCTATAGCCGAACGCAAAGAAGCTGAAGCTAAAGCTATTGCTGAGCAAGAAAGAGCTAAGGCTGAGCAAGAAAGGGCCGAGGCCAAAGCTAAAGCTCTTGCTAGTTTTGAACGGTTAAGGGTTCAGCTCTTCAATACATTTCAGACTATACATGAATTTGAGATTCAAGATAAACTCTCATATCGTAAGGCTTTGTTCTATCGTTCCGAACTTCAAAGGCTTATGGATAGATATAGGGATGAAAGTCCTCAATTCTTTGATGTTTCGGATCAGGAGGCTGAGCAACTAGAACAACATATTCAAACCGAATATGCTGCTGCCTTTTTATTTATTGATTCACTCATTCTCGACAACAAGTTATTGTATGAGTCTGAACAATCTCAATCGATTAGTCAGCGTTCATCGCTCGACTCTCATCTCCCTAATTTGCCCAAGCTCCCGGAATTAAAATTACCTCAATTTTCCGGCGATCCTAGGAATTGGATTGAGTTCAGGGATACCTTTACATCCCTTATCATAAATCACAGCCATATTTCAGATATGGATAAATTCCAATATCTGAAATCATGTTTGTCACCTGAAGTGATGACTGTTATACAAAATATTCCCGTTTCATCTGCTACTTTCGAAGTGGCTTGGAAAACCTTAGCAGAAAGGTTTGACAATGATCGTTTGATTGCAAATACGCACTTAGATCATTTATTCTCTGCACCCTCCATAGTAGGGTCTTCCGCAGAGTCGCTTCAACGCTACTTGGACCATTTTGTAAGCACCGTGCATGCTCTGCACGCTTTGAATACTGAGGTTTCCTTGTCTGACCTCATCATTTCACGTATAATTGTGGATAAGCTCCCTGTGAGTCTAATCAAGGATTGGGAGTCCTCAATTAAACTTGGTAGGCTCCCTAAACTCGAAGATTTGTTTAGCTTTTTGGAGTCGAGAGTCAGAGTGTTGCAGATGATGGAGGCAGCCCTGCGTAGTCAGTCTGCTAAATCTGCGCCTACTTCTGCTCTCACTACCAAAGCTAAGGTCAAACATCAGCCCACGAGAAACAATTGTATTTGTTGTCATAATGCGCAACATCCTCTCTATCGCTGTGACAAGTTCAAGACAATGAAATTTGTGCATCGTGATCAATTTGTGAAAGATCACAATTGTTGTCGTGTTTGCCTTGGCGCAAACGGCCACGAATCCAATTGTATTAACTTTCGTTGCAGTATTTGCAACGCAAAACACAGTAATTATTTGCACAATCCTGCTTCTAATAATTCGCCGGCAGAAAATATAGTCAATGTAATGTCCTCTGAAAAATCACAGCAAAAATGTCTGCTTCCCACGGCCACTGTGGTAATTCTCGACAAAAATAGTCGTGCTGTAGAGGCTACAGCGTTTCTAGATAGCGGTTCGGACTGTAACCTAATCAGTAATAGGTTATTCAAACAGTTAGGCTTGTCTCCTTTACCTCATTCCACTACGCTGGCTGGTGTACTGTCCACTAATGTAAGCACACTAAAGCTTGCATCGATATCACTTAGATCTCGTGCCACTCCTTGGTACTGTGATACTGAGGCTATTATTGTCCCAGAAATCTCCACATCCAAGTTTCCAAAACACTCAATTGACATTCAGGGATGGAATATTCCCCCAAATCTGCAATTAGCTGATTTGCAGTTTAATGAACCTAAATATGTTGACTTGCTCTTGGGAGTTGAAATCTTTTCTCAAATCATAGCTCCTGGTCAGATATCTGCTCCCAACTATCCCACCATTCAGAATTCCAAGCTAGGCTGGTATTTTTCAGGCAAATTGCCTCCTTCTCCTTCTTCCCAACGTCGTCATAATCATTTGACTCATTGCAAGAAGCGATTCAATCAGAATAAGTCTCCCATATTTAACCCTGCTAATTCCGGGAAAACCTTTGCCAATTATTCAGCCTTCTTAACTTCTGATGAAGATGTTAGTAATCAACTCACTAAATTTTGGGAGTTAGAGAAGGTTTCTAATTGTGCTCCTTTTCCTGACGAGTCCTTCTGTGAGAAGCATTTCTTAGACACTACTCAGAGAGATTCTGATGGGAGGTATATTGTGAAGCTTCCCTTTCGAATTGACCCAGAGACTTTGGGCACTACTAAAGCCCAAGCTTTAAAAAGGTTTCATTCTTTGGAGAAGCGATTATCTTCTAATCCCTCTCTCCAGTTAGAGTATTGCAAGTTTATGTCTGAATATGAAGAGCTGGGTCATATGGAACCTGCTATTGAGGATTGTACTGCTAAGTACGAATATGTAATTCCTCATCACCCTGTATTTAAGCCATCCAGCACTACCACTAAGTTGAGGGTAGTGTTCGATGCTTCGGCGAAATCTTCATCTGGCAAGTCACTTAACGACATTCTTGCCGTTGGTTCAGTAGTGCAGCCAGATCTGTTTTCTATATTGCTCCGATTTCGTTTCAAGCCTATCGCTTTCACTTCTGACATTGCCAAAATGTATAGGCAGGTCATGGTTCATAGGAGTCATCAACAATTTCAACAGATATTTTGGAGAAACTCTCAAGCAGAGCCCATCAAATTGTACAATCTGAAGACTGTTACCTATGGTACAGCTTCAGCTGCATTCTTAGCCACAAGAGCTCTTAAGCAGCTAACTATTGATGAAGGTGATAGATTTCCATTAGCAGCCAAGCTAATTAATGATTCTGTCTACGTTGATGATATTGTCGCTACTGCTTCTAACATTTCTGAAGCCAAGGAAATGATTTTTCAGATAAGAAGTCTTCTCCCTTTGGGTGGCTTTCAACCGCGCAAATGGAGCTCAAATACGCCGGAATTACTTCAGGAAATTCCTCTTGAAGATCGAGAGACTCTCGATCTTCGCACCTTTGGCGATTCCGATGCCAATTCTTTAAAGGCTTTGGGCTTAATATGGCAACCTTCAGCTGACATCTTAAGAATTGAAACTTCAATTGATTTTTCAAAGCCCTTCTCTCTATGTACTAGACGCAGCTTGCTATCTTGCATAGCGTCAATTTTTGATCCTTTAGGATTGATTTGTCCAGTCGTTTCACACTGTAAGATAATCTTTCAATCTTTATGGAAGGAAACCACGGCTTGGGATGATCCCATTCCTCCTCCTATTGCTAGCAAATGGATCAAGGTTCACAGCCAACTGAATTCCATTTCCAACATAGCTATTCCTCGCTTGGCTTTGGTACAAGATGCAATTTCTATCCAGCTCCATGGTTTTTGCGACGCCAGTGAAGCCGCATATGGAGCTTGCATCTATCTGCGCTCTATTAATCTTGCTGGTGATACTAAATGCTCTTTATTATGCGGAAAGTCTAGAGTTGCTCCAACAAAGGCAATCACTATTCCCAGATTGGAGCTTTTGGCAGCTCATCTTTTGTCTGTCCTATTAAGCAAGGTTTTGCCCATGCTTCAATTGAATTTAGAATCAATTTATCTCTGGAGCGATTCTAAAGTAGTCTTGAGTTGGCTGACTCATTCACCTATTACACTGAAAACTTTTGTGGCGAATAGAGTTGCAGACATCCAGGAGACTACTTCTATTGACTCATGGTCGCATGTTATTTCTAAAGACAATCCTGCTGATGTTATTTCGAGAGGATCTACACCCTCAGATCTCCTCAATAACCCATTATGGTGGTCTGGGCCTGCTTGGTTATCTGAGGATATTTCCAAATGGCCAGTTAAATATTCTCCTTCTCATTCCACTCCGCCTCCAGAACTGAAGATTGTGGCTCTTATTGAGTCTGATGTTTCTGACCTTAGCACTTGGTTAGCTAAGTTCAGTTATTTAAAGACTGTTCGCATTATGGCTTTCATTTTGAGATTTGCCAATAATTGCCGTAAGGCTCAGACTCGATCTGAAGGTCCATTGTTACCTATTGAAATTGAGAATTCAATCAATTGCTGTGTTAAAATAATTCAGCGTCAAGTTTATTCCAAGGAGATTCAATCTCTTTCCACTGGTCTTGAAGTATCGATTACTAGCAAGCTACATCAGTTTAGCCCTTTCATGCTTCAAGATGGTATCCTTCGAGTTGGTGGACGCCTCAAAAATTCCAACTTAACGTTTGAACACAAGCATCAGATGCTATTGCCAGCTAAACATGGATTTACTAGGCACCTTATTTATTATACTCATATTAAATTGTTGCATGCTGGACCTCAACTAATCATGTCTCATTTAAGAGAGAAATTTTGGATATTTTCTCTTCGTAAGACTATCCGCAGTGTTTTGAGAACCTGTGTTAAATGCTTACGCTTTAATCCTCAGCCGTTTCAGCAAAAGATGGCTGACTTGCCCTCTGAAAGGGTTAATTATACATCTGCATTCAATGATGTTAGCGTTGATTACGCTGGGCCGTACTCCATCAAATATGGAGGTCCTCGCTCAAAGACTCGTATCAAAGTTTATATAGCTATCTTTGTATGTATGTCTACGAAGGCAGTTCATATTGAGCTGGTTACCGCTCTCACTGCTCGTGCTTTTCTTTCTGCCTTCGCCAGATTTACTTGTCGTCGAGGCACACCTGCTTCCATTACGTCTGATAATGGTAGTAATTTCATAGGTGCTAAGGTTGACTTGCAGAATCTTGTCAAGCTACTCCAATCTAATGATTATCAATCTATTATTCAGGATGCCACTTCTCACCTACGCATTAAATGGAATTTCCTACCTCCTCATTCGCCACATATGGGAGGTCTTCATGAAGCTGCTGTTCGTTCGATGAAAATTCATCTTAATAGGATGGCACCTTCTTTTAATTTTGACTATGAAGAGATGTCTACTCTTCTCATTCAGATAGAGTCTCTATTGAATTCACGCCCTCTTACCACCCTGTACGAGGACGTCAATGACTCTACTTTTATTACTCCTGGCCATTTCCTTATTGGAAAAGCTATTATATCTTTACCTAGTCCAGATCTTTCTGGTGGGTATACTCTCCGTTCCCGTTGGAACAATCTTAATCATTTGGTGACCTGCATTTGGAAGAGATGGTCATCTGATTATCTCCATTCGCTTCAAAGGAAGTCTAAATGGACTAGAACTATGCCTAATGTGTCAATAGGCACTCCAGTCTTAGTAATGGAAGACAACGTTCCTCCTTTGAGATGGATTATGGGTGTTATTGAAAAGGTTCATCCTGGTCCTGATTCCCTTGTCAGGGTGGTTACTGTTCGTACCCCCTCAGGTTTATTTAAGAGGCCAATTGTTAAATTGGCACCTTTACCTATCCATGACTCTGAAGACTAGATAGTTAGTCTTTGTCTTCTAGGCATCTATGTATTCTTAGTTATTGTTATTTTTTCATTATTTGTTTTGTGTTTTTGTCGTTTTTTGTCTTTCTCAAGGTCAAACATAACTTCGCATTCTAGTTAGATTATTCCACAAGTGGAATAATCGCGGGCAATATGTTCAGTTATGTTTGATACTTGAGATTTGATAGAGTTTTTTATTTTTCTTGGCCTTCTATAATAATCTTTTAATAATTATTCTTGTCTTTTTTCGGCCTTGGTAAGATTTTATTCAAGGTTAATTTTTTCTCACGGCCTTCTAGTAATTATTATTTTTATTGTCAAAATACAATCTTTTGTCTTTATTTGCTTAATCGTTGTTATCTTCGTCCAATGGGATTGATTCTTTAGTATTGTTACAAGTCATTGTTTTCAATTCAAAACTTACTTCTTCATTCTTCTTCCTTCGTCGTCTATTGTGTAATCCTCTGAAAGGATTTTCAATTCTCTCTGGATGCAGCTAGCAGCAGCTATTAATACTTATTCGTCTTGGAATCTGTTTACAACGATTCAAGGAATTATCAACATTAATTTTATCTGCACAGAAGCAGTTCTAATTATTATTCGCCGCAAAATGGTGAATTTCTTCTACGTCGCTGCTAAGCTTATCTACTAGCTTTAATATATTTGATTGGACTTCAGGATTATTTCCTGTAGTGATATTCGTTACAAGAAGGAGTTATTACACAAGTGAGTGTTTAAAAGATTTTAACATTCATAAATATTTGAATATTGCTTTGACGCTACACAACGCAAATTAATTTATTGACATTAGTATTGCGTTTGTGACTTGAGATTAAAAGACATTTCAAGATTAACTGTAAATCAATTTTATAGCATACAATTGCTATATGTATATGCTTAATTAATAATTACAAGTTCTCGACATATCGTCGAGTGGTCCTCTGGAATCTTAAATAAATCTATATTGAAGCCAACAAGGTTTTTTATTGGGCGGATTCAATCATCTCAGCTTTAGAAGATCGTCAAGACATCACACAAGAATTAGCGAGTGATTGTGCTTAAGAAGAATTCAGTGTCGTGTTACATCGCCTATGGTTTTTGTTTTTTTGTAAACCTATTATTTTATTTTCTATCGGATGTATGGCGTGCATTTTGATTTTAATCAGCCCTAATTATCTATCATACAGTCCGCTGAGATGCACGTTCTACAATCCTGTCCCATAGATTTATTCCCAACAGTTTTCTTTCCATCTTTCTCTGACAAATCTCTATCATTTTAACTTGTTCCTTTCTTAATGCCCATGTCTGGCAGCCATATAATAGGACTGGTATGACGCACATTTTTAGCACTTCCAATCTCTTCTTGATATTTATGTGCCAGTCTAGGAGGATAAACTTTAAGTTCCAGAACTTTCCCCATGCGAGCCTAATTCTCCTGTTGATTTCTGCATTTCCGTTATTTGACATGTTGATTGATTGACCCAGGTAAGTATATTCTGTACAATACTCTATTGCCTTTCCTTCTACAAATACCGGTATTTCTATATGGTTTGTCATTATTTTAGTTTTTGAAGGATTCATTTCTAGCCCTACTTTCTTGCTTCCATTGTTTAGATCTGTTATCTTTTGCAGTTCTCTTTGAGACTTTGCGAATAATGCAATATTGTCCGCAAACCTAAGATTAGTAAGTTTTCTCCCATTTATGTCTATGCCATATCCTTTCCTGTTCCATCCTGTATATCTGAATATCTCTTCCAAGACGTTTGTAAACAACTTTGGTGAAATTGGGTCTCCCTGCTTCACCCCTCGTTTTATCTCAAATGATTCTCCTTCTATTTCCGTTGTTACTTTTGCTTTGCTGTTTGCATATATTTGTCCTAATAGTCTTATATATTTTGGATGGATCCCTATAGATTTCATTGCTTCCAGTACTTTATTATGCTCTACTGTGTCGAAAGCTTTTCTGTAGTTGATGAGTGCTATATAAAGATGTTGGTTATACTCTGACATTTTCTCTATTACCTGATTGATTGTGTGTAAATGATCTATAGTGCTGTAGTGAGTGCGGAAGCCTGCCTGCTCTGGCGGTTGGTTTTCATCCATTATCTTGGTGAGTCTATTTGTCAGCAGTTTCGTAAACACTTTATAAAGGTTGGCCACAAGACTTATGGGTCTGTAATTGTTCAGGTCTTCTCTGTTTCCCTTTTTGTGGATAAGGATTATGTTGCTTGTGTGCCATGGCTCTGGTATGATCTCTGTTTCAATGATGGTGTTCATGAGGTGTGTGATTTGCTCTATTAATTCTTCACCTCCCCATTGTAAGTATTCGTTGGTAATACCGTCTTCAAGGGTGCTTTATTACTTTTTAGGTGTTTTACTATGATTCTTACTTCATCTTTTAGGATTGGTGGGATAGTTTCCTCCTCATCCGTTTTCTTTAGATGTTTTTCTTCAATTTTGGCTTTGCTGTCATATAATTCCTTGTAGAAATGTGTGGCTGCTTTAACTATGTCTTCTCTATCTCTCTTTATTTTTCCTTCAGTATCTTTAGCCTCTATCAACCATAGCTTTTCCTTGCTTAGCTCTTTCCTTATTTTCTTTATTGATTTCGATTCCTCTAGTATGTTAATTGTTGTTTGTAGTTCATACGTTCTAATGTCCTTCCTTATTTCCCTCTTTGTTCTCTTGTTAATTTCGGAGTATTTCCTCTTCTCCTCTTCTGTTTTTGGGTTTAATTCCTTCATTTTTTCTCTTTCATTGATGAGTTTTATCGTATTTTCTGATAGTTTTTGTCTGTTTTTGATCCTTGAGTCTTTCTGTTTGGCATCTTTTGCCGCTAGTAAGATGTTTGATTGAATTTCTCTGTATAGATCCTGTACCCCCTCTTTGAGACTGTTTTTCATTAGTATAATTCTGTTATTTAGTGCTGCTTTGTAGGTTTCACTGTTGATTTGGTCCATCTTAAGCTTATGGGTTCTCTTCCCCTTTCTGCTCCTTTTGTTTATTTTCAGTACTGCCCTTACCATTCTATGGTCCGAATCAAATTTAACGCCATTTAGCACCTGCACGTCCATTATGCTTTCCTTACTGTTGCTGAGTATAAAGTCTATTTCATTACGTGTTTTTTCCATCTGGAGATTTCCAGGTCCATTTTGCTGCTGCTGATTTTTTGTAGAAAGTGTTCAGGATATATAATTTATGTTCTTGTGCGAATTTTATGAGCCTGTCTCCTCTGCCGCTTCTAATTCCAATGCCATATGGGCCTACCAGAGTTTCTCCTTCCTTTCTTGTCCCTATTTTGCAGTTAAAGTCACCCATTATGAACACTCTCTGAGCCGTGTGCTTCTCCAAGGTATCTTCCAGCTCTTCATAGAACTTCTCTGACTCTTCTTCCGTGCTATTTTCTGTTGGTGCATATATTTGAATTAATGTGGTTTTTATTTTGTTGACCTCCAGTTTTATTGCAGCTATTCTTTCATTTACGCCAATGAATTCCTTTATTTGATGCTTTAGTCCCTTCTGTACCAGGAAACCTACCCCTCTTTGACCTTTTGTTTGCCCAATGTAGTATAATAGGTTACCATTTTCTTTTTCCAAAATATTTTCGCCCATTTTCCTTAACTCACATAATCCTAATATGTCGAACTTTATGACCTGTAAGGCATTGTCTAGCTCCCACTCTTTTTCCTTGGTTCTCAGTGTTCTTACGTTGAAAGTTCCTATGTACATTGTATTGTTTATAACGTTCTTCTTCGGATCTCCTGTTTTGACTCTATCCCCCTTTGCTCGTTTTTTTAATCTTCTGGATTGTATTGTTGCCACTGTCCGTTGATCTGAATTTTCTGGTAACCTACTTTCACTGTATGTCCTTTACTTGCTTCTTCCTTAGCTTTTCTTCTCAGGTCTGCTTGAATGCTCCTCTCTTCTCTGGTCATATCATTCTCAATGTAGCAATCTGTACCTACTAGTTTTCTCTTGTTTTTCATTACCTTTAATTTGTCTTCGAAACTTTTCATTTTGACTACCATCATTTTTCTTCCCTTCCAGTCATTTCCTATATATCTTGCTTGCTGGTAATTCACCTTCTCTTCTATTTTGTCTAGAATCTTGTTAACTTCTTGTTGTATATTTATGTCCTTTTCCTCTGCAGATGTTGTGCATTTTTTAATACAATATTAATACAAATTAATACTCAGTAATATTCTATACAATGTAATATTAATATTAATTTATCAGATGACTGTGCCTTCACATTTTCCGAGGTGGCACGTGTTATAAGCCTGCAAAATGATTCAAAGGCGCCAGGAATCGATAAAATCTCTGCCAACATTATTAAAGCTATACATCAAAGTCAACCCACACTATTGTTGGAGATTTTTAATAAGTGTTTAACATTAGGAGCCTTTCCTGACTGCTGGAAAACAGCGATAGTAAAGGTCATATCAAAACCTAATTGTAAAGAAAAACATACAGCTGCCTCCTTCAGACCCATTAGTTTATTACCTGTCTTGGGGAAATGCTTGGAAAAACTCATCATTGAGCGTGTTATCTTTGCTTTGCAAACTAATAATATGCTAAGCGATCGACAATTTGGATTCACTCATCAAAAATCAACTGAAGATGCAGTGTGCCAAGTGGTTGATTGGATGAAAGAGACTTTCTTAGAGAAGAAAATTGGCGTTATGGTATCCTTAGATATATCGGGCGCTTTTGACCACGCTTGGTGGCCGAAGATACTTTTACAACTAAAAGTAAAGAAATGCCCTAGAAATATATTCAACCTAATTAAAAACTACTTTAATAATAGAAAAATAGAGCTTGCCATAAGTGATCAGAAAGTATCCAAAGGAATCACACGTGGCTGCCCCCAAGGGCAGTCCAGGCTTCTGGATCATATTATATGATGATCTTCTTAAACAAATGCTTCCAGAAGACTGCAGCTTAATAGCGTACGCAGATGATGCTTTACTGCTTGCAAAATCAAGCACTCTTGTAGATATACAGCACAAAGTAAATAATGGGTTACGGGTCATTTTTGAATGGGGTCAAACAAATAAACTTCAATTTAATCCTGAGAAAACTTCTGCTATGATGATTACCACGCGAAGGAAAATTGATGTTGTGAATTTCATAATGAATGGACAAAACATTAAAATGGTTGACAGCTTTTGCTATCTGGGTGTAATACTAGATACAAAGTTAACATTTCGATCACATTTGAATCACATTGCCAACAAAGCCAGTAAACTTCTTCTTAACTTATCTAAAGCATCCAGACCTAGTTGGGGATTTAATTACTCCATACTGAAAATTATTTATCGCGGAGCGATTGAGCCTCTTCTTTTATATTGTGTTGCTGCCTATGAAGATATTTTACATAAAAAATGGGCTCAGAAAAATTACAACAAATACAAAGAGGATTTCTTCTACGAATGATAAGAGGTTATCGTACAATTTCTACTGATGCTGCACAAATTATAGCTGCCATAGAGCCCTTATATTTGAATGGTCTCTTCTTGGCTAGTATAAATAATATTAAGAGAGGTCGAAAGATCCCCAATATTGTCTCCCATTTACAACTACAAACACCGGTGCATTGGAGTTTACTCGGCCATCCAGCACATTATAACACCAGTTTCATGCAATTGTGTCCTGAACTTATAGACCAACATTCTTACTACATTTATACAGATGGGTCACGTTACATTGATTGTGAAACTCAAGAAGTTATCCAGGTGGGATGTGCTTTTGTGGTTTATGATAATAGTGTTTCTGAAATTTATTCTGCTTTGTATAAACTATCGTCACACTGTTCTGTGTTTCAAGCAGAATTGTTCGCCATAAAAGAAGCTGTTAAATGGTGTACTGATGGTAGCAATAGTGCTTGCATAAACAGTGACTCACAATCGGCTTTACAAGCCATAGATGATAAATATAATAAGGATGCACTAGCCACAGACATTAGACATGCACTAAATACAAGCACAATTCATATTTGTTTAACCAGGGTCCGAGGTCACATGGGAAATTTAGGAAATGAGAAAGCAGATGAATTAGCTAAGCTAGGTGCTTCTTCAAATGTTAAAACTTCTTATAGTTTATGCCCTATATCCTTCATTAAGAAAACATTAAGAGAACATATGCACAGCCAATGGGATCGGATTTGGCAAGAAACGAATAACGGCAGCACAACGAAAGATTTGTTTTTCCCAAGAGTGCAAGATAGAATAGCTTGTACACTTTTGATTCCGGATTATATTATGACTCAATTCTTAACAGGGCATGGGAAATTTAGTGAATACTTACATCGATATAAAATTACTACCTCTGCAAATTGTAAATGTAAAGAGGAAAGCCAATCTGTTCGGCACCTCTTATTTCATTGTCCATTATTTACGCATGAACGTTATCAGTTAATATTATATTTAAATTTTCTAAATTTTGACTTTACTACACCAATCTACCGTCTCTTCTTAAATAAGCAAAGTTATAAAGTTGTTTTAAGTTTCATGAATAGTGTTTATGCAAAATTGTAATATATATATCTAGTTTACTGTATACTCTGTATATACGTTTAATCTATAACCCTAATATGCCATCTGGTAAAATAGGGTTCTGTATTTTTGGAAATTCAATAATAATAATAATATTAATTTATAAAATATCCCTTAGCTGTTTTCTACCCTAATTATACGTTCTTATTTCTATACAAATGTACATTCTTTAACAAATTCTCATCAAATTATAATAACATACCCTCTACCCTATTTTCTAGGCAACAAAATATTAGATCAAATCATCCCTTAGGTGTTTCATACCTATCTCTATATATATAAAAGGCTTTGTCCTGACTGACTGACAGGAATCAACGTAGAGCCTAAACTATAACAGGTAGAGACTTGGAATTTTGACAGTACCTTTGTTTCATAATGTAGGTGCTCACTAAGAAAGGATTTTGAAAAATTCTGATTTTAAATGCCAAAAATAAAATGTTTTTGAGAATACTTAATCCCGTTTTACACAGAATTATCGAATCCGAATCACATTTGACATTAAAACATATTGTTGCCAGTGGGTTTCAGATGGGTTTGGAATTAAATTAAATGGAAGTTTGACAATTACAGTTGGCTTTGTCTATTTTTGTCATACCTTGGAAATGAAACTTTCGCGATCGCTTGAACGTTGTAAACCCTAATATGATCAGACATTGTTTTATTTGGACGAAACTCACTATACAGGGGATTTCTGGACCAAGGAACTCGAATCTGAGGTCGCTTTTACCAGGCGACGCTATCTAATCGTGGTATGTAGTCCACGTGATTTAGGTGTTAGTAAATAGGCCTATAATGATTTAACTATTATGCTCTTAATTTTTAATTTTTGAAATAATTATCGCGGGCGAAGCCACGGGCACATGCTAGTATTATATAATTGTTCATTGCTTGTGAACATCTTCGATTTTTGGAAAGATATGTTACGGTCAAGCTTATTGCAATCTGAGACATTACTGTTACACACGGCCATGTTTATTTATGGAGATGAGATCTTCCAAGACGTGTAAAGCAGCTCAAAAATTGTCAAAAGTATCTAACAATTCAATTTAGATAAGGTGAGTCATTTTGAAATAGATTAATGTATTATTTTGTTTAAGAATGTTTGCAATTTTTCCTATACCGCCCGTAGTAATCTTGCTCCCGCGAATCTCAAGCAGAGTAACTGCTACCTAGCGGCGGAACCAGTGAACTACCTCAGTCATCACACTTTCTCCTCTATTCATTATGGCTGAACTGTTATTTGAAATACTAGCTGGTTACCCATCCTTCGTTTGGTTAAAAAAGATTTAGTACAATTTTAGCATTTCCTGAGAAATACCAGAGGGAAGTAACTGTAGTTCGTAACTGTAGTTCGTAACTGTAGCATGGATTCAATTTTTCCTGTTACAGCATAAAATCTCCCAGGGCATGGCCGCCACTGGCTTCTAACATTTGGAAAAAAATGCAAAACAAAGGAACTTCATTGTTATCACTGGAGTCATGAATAAAAAACTAATGCAGTGGCGGCCATGGGATTAATCTGTAAAATTTGCAGATTTATGGAAACACTAAATTATAATATAGCTGTTGATGAATGATTAAGAATATTGTTTTTATCAATCACTAAGAAGGCATGAAGTCAATTTAGTGAACATTTTAACCCTATTTTGCTTCATTATTGACTTATGATCACCAAATTGTAATGACTTTAATGCCCTGTAACATACACATTTTATGTCATAGAGCAAAATCTCCTAATAAATGGATTAACCAAAAGAGTAAGATCACCTGGTGAAAGAAAAGGACCTGAAGATGGCTGAATAGCCGAAATATATTGTCCAATATAAGAAAATTAGCTTATAAAATTAACAGATATAATTTTTAACTATGTTTTATAATATTGACAAATATAAATTTTAGATTTGACAAAGCTATGAGCTGATATTTTAACAAAAACATTTTATACGAGGGAATAGGTGGAATTATTTTATACATGACATCCTAATAAAAGTTGCTTGTCTATGCCCCTTCTATACATAGGTAAAATATTTCAGAGTTAATCATTGACACTCTGTATAACCATATTTGCAGGGCATGTTTTAAGTTTTTATTAGATCATGTATATATATAATTCCTAGTTCTATAACTTTTCTCAGCACACCCAAACATTTCACTCGGGAATTGTAAACTTTAAATTAGAAATAAAGGATGATGAGAAAATTTAATTTAATGAAAAAAAAATGTCTTTTTGTTGCAGATGACATATCAGAATTGGGAAATCAACTAGTTGTCAACGGAACAGTCCTTTCAGAACAGTTGATTAATTTAGCCAGGAAAATAAATACATGAATTGAAAACTTGGCCATGGTTTTCAGTCTCCTTAATTTGAACAAATAAAATAAAATATATTGTGAGATTCTTGTTCATTATTTGTTGCTCTCTTGAAAAATGCATGTTCATACAAAATAAAACTGTGCAGTTGTGCAGAAAGTTCGTAAATATATTCTGTTAAAAATACTTTTGGTTTTATTAATGTATAATTTCCTAAAACACGTTATGTTTAACTTGGGCGTGGTCGGGTTATTCCATCTCAAAAGTAATTAAAAACCAAAACGAACTAAACGATAGATTATTGAAAATGAACGAAAATATGGTGAGTAAATACTGAAAAACTAAAATTAGAAAAACAGATTTAAATAAACAAAACTGCTCACCAGAAAATAAGTGCAGAAGGCACAAACTAAAGAAACAGCATACCTGAGGCTAAAGAGAGCCGGAACCTGGACTGCGGATCGGGCTCAGAGTGGAGAGGAGATGTTACCAGTTTGACTTCTAGCTGCAGACTAGTTTATAAGCACAAGAACATGTGAGTAGGTTGCGAAACGGAAAAATAAACATTAGAACGCGCCTGGAAAACAATACTCTTGTAAGCAAAGATTAAAAAGAACAACAGAGCAGCTATAGACGCAAAACAGAACACAAGAGATGGAATGACCCGAAATGAAAACAAAACAACGTAAGTACCTGAATACGTAGAGCGTTGTATTTCACCAGTCATACCAGTTTTGTAAACTTAACAGCAAATTCGTTACTGTTGGCCATGCCTTCTCCTTGGGCTTGGAATGAAATTGGATTCAGTGTCTTTTTTAATATTATTCGTACTCTGCAGCCTTGAAGGAGAGGAGGATCAACTTGATGTACAAAAGACAGGTAAGCAATATCATGTAATATCTCTATATATACGTACCAGAACATGAGTGCAATTGTTTCTGTACAAGAATGCCCACTCTGAAAATTGATGCTGATGGCAAAGAAAGAGAATCCGAGGTCCAGAATTTAACCTTACACAAGCAACATGTGCAGCTATTGCAGGTACAGTTTTTTCATGTGTAAAGGGATTTATGTTCAGGGCTTATATTTATGTTTAGGGCTAAGATGTTCATTTGTAGATGTACACCGTGTTTGTTACGCATCCTAACCCTGTTTATGCGTGTTGATTAAATTTTGTTCTGTTGCTCCTCATATTTCACCTTGTTCAAGTCACTGATTTTCTTATTTGTATGTACCGATTTTTACATTTGAACATACCGATTTCCATGCTTTAAACTCACCGAAAAATTCCAATCTCTAGTAATTAATATAATTAAATGTATTGGGTGTGTCAAATCATTCTTTTCATTTACATCTTTTATTGATAGTTCAAGTTTCGAAAGTAACAGACTTAACGCGTTTTGACCCAACACTATAATGACTCACAACTAAATTACCTAAGCATCTATTCATACAACTGTACATCACAATACTACCAAATGATGTCTCCATATAATACTGCCACTAGTAGTGCAGCCAGAAAATAATATCGGGGAGGGTCGAAAGTGCAAGGGGGTTTGGGGGTCTACAATACCCACAAGATAGGAGGGTATGGGGCAGTGGCGGCGGCCAAGTGAAGGGAGTGAAGGGGCCCTTCACCTTGAGACAGGAACCCTTTCCCCTATCTTCTTTTAAGAGAATACTAATTAATTTGGAACCCTTATAAATCATCATGAAACACATTTCGGAATTAGAATTGTATTGGAAATTATCTAAATTATTATTATTATTATTATGCTGGCGGGAATTAAAAACATAACTGTTACATTTAATTTTCGAAAACATTTGAAATTATAATGTAAATATTTTAAATAGTACACCCGCAATTTATTTCGGCCAATGATGTAGAGCAATGTAATAGTGTATCAACCAATAAGATACAGGCATAGCATTCGAGCAGTAATATCCATTAGACTGCTTGACTTCCATTTTTACCTAGGACGAATGCAGAAGTTGAGTCACCGCGTCAGTAATGATGCCATTTTTACCTAGGACGAATGCAGAAGTTGAGTCACCGCGTCAGTTACGATGCCTCGTATAAAACCCACATAAACTTAAAATATACTGACATAACATAACACTGTAGCGACGTATGAGTATATATTTAAAACAGTGATGTGATAGAGGTCAATGTCATCACGTAAGTACTGTATGAGATAAAGATAAAAGTGGTGTTTGGGAACTACTCTCAGATTCAACATCCAAACTCACAAAACAGTTACTCGATAGTATAAAATAAAACTTATAGTGAACTGGTGAATAAATGTGTTATCATTCTAAAATAGGTAAGTCCACATATATTCCCAAAGCAATATTTCCTGAGATGATTTGTGTTCTTAAGCTGAGTGAAATAGCCTGGGAAGTGGCGCGTCAAAAAAAATCAACAGTAACTGGGAATCGAACTAAGAACTTTCTCACAACAAATCTTTCCTCCCAGTAAAATCCTTCTATCCATCCCATAGACTGCTGCAACTTACAATTTACATCTCAATTTAAAAATAAACATTTTGTAAATGCTAAGGAATCGTGTATTCATCGTCCTCACTCTAGTTGTTTCTGTACGCGGCTACAATGTCTTAACTCTCACAGTCAATTGCCGAGTGAAGGGAAGGAAGAAAAAATTTAGCGAGCAGGCCTGGGCGAGGCAGCAGTATAATTGTGCTCTCTCTTTGTCTGTCTCTCTCTCTCTCTTGCACTATATCTGGAGATGGGATGTGAGGCGACTCTGCCCTTTAAACCAGGTCCATCCCCAATTAGGGGGTTGCTATGACAACATGATGTAAAATTCTTTAGGAATACCTTGGTTTCACTACTCTTGTGATGTGACGTTTTCAACACGGAGACTTCCCTCCCCTGCAGCGAACTACAGAACCCGCCAGATCACTTGTAAACCAAGTCCACATCACGGCCAATTTTTCTTGCACCCTCGTGACTTGTATTGTGGCATTAGTTAGTGTTGCCAGACTCTTCTTCTGTGCGGGTGGATGTGTTATTGTGATACGTTACCGATATGAATTCCATTAATGATTTAGTTTGCAATTTACTTGAGACACTGTTCTCTAGGTGGAAAGACGAAGACAAAAAAGACGTTTTGACAACTGGACGACCTACCATACCATTAATTCTTAGAGTGACGAAGAAAAAAAACTGTAAAAGCTATAATATAAATTTCAAAGAATCGTGATTTTCTGATTTTTCATGGTTGTGCAGTAGCCCAACTTTAAGCAAATTATTTTGTTGGCCTTGCTTGCTTTTTAGCACCAATCACAACGTCTGGAATCAAGAAGGATTTTCGCATTTTAAGAACATTTTGCAAGCTCTAAATAAACATAAGGATTCTGCTCAACATCTAAAATGCAAATTACAATTGAACACAGTTTCCAAGAATAGAAATAGAAAAGTTGACGCCCTTCAAGGAAATTCCAGACTATCTATTCTTCAATTCAATGGAAATGTTCGCTTGAACAGGTTGTTTTTAGAGCTTGTCATTGATGCTGTTTTATACCTAAGCAGGTATAGAAGAACTTAAAGACAATATTACAAGAGAAATTAACTCTATCTCAGAAGCTGAACTTATGTGCGTGAAATAAAATTTCCTGAAAAGTTGCCAGTGTTGTGTGGATACAAGAGGAGGACATTTCCAACATCTCTTGTGATGAGGTACGTAGTTACACCATTACACCGTTTGCGGCTTTATTTGCGTAGATATTTCACCCGATCACTCAGGAGTTAGAGCAGGGGCCGCCACGACACAGAAACCCGCATGATTGGCTAACTCTTGCATGGGACTTATTGTAGAATAACTGGGAGTAGAGAAAAGATCCTCATGATAAGGATAGGTTGTGGTAGGAATTTCTAACAGCAGCAGCATCACCAGGAGGAGTAACTACGTGGGAAGATATCCATAGACACCTATCCATCTTCATAGCTGATGTGCAGGCTACATCATTATATTTAATGTATTACTTCTATACTAGCAGAGGTTACTAGTGAAAGCGTTATCAGTGGATGAATGATCATGAAAAGTATTACAATGCAGACAGATAATATGGCCTACTCTTATCTTCAAAGGAACGTTAACAATTGTTTTTAAGATCCACTGATTTCCAGTGCCTGTATGCTATTTGATTGTTGAAACCAATGCCAGTAGACCGTTGTACCTTAAAACTAGTGCTGGTATTCCTCACCAGTGCATACCGTCTCACTTCCCACACTGATCATAGTCAGAAATTTTTTTGTTTTATCCAACACTACCACTACTCTGGTAGCGGACCCCCAGAACCCCTCATAAATACATCCTTGTCCTTCGACCTAAATCCTTAGTAACTAACAGGACCATGTCGGTCAGGGGAACTTAACTATGAAAGGTAACACTCCCCTTAGCCGGAACCCAGAACCTCATGATTAGTAGTCAGAAACTCTGACCACTAGACCAAGAGGCCAGTCATGCATCAGAAATGTGCTGAATAACAATTTTATTTTGGTTATTTACCCTCACACCCTACAATGCAAGTCAGAAATAGTTGAAGTTCTGTGCACAATTTCTGTACACAAATTACTAAAAAATATTTGTGATTTTAAAAGCAAAGGGCAAAATCATAGACTTTTTTTTTTTAAAGTACCCCACATACTTTTTGGACTGCCTTCGACAGACCACTGTAATACGAAAAGGTATCTCATACTCTGGCATGACAGTAGTCATGAAGTTAAAATTAATGCAGCAGTCATGAAGTTAAAATTAATACTTAAGTTCATTTATAGCAGATCCTAGTATCTAAAACACATTAAATTCCATCCTATGAAAAATAAAATCCTAATCAATTCGTATAAAACTTCGTGATAAATAGCACTATTTATTTGTCCCAACCTTAATAGCAGCAAACTGCTGGCCAAGGCGTCGCATCACCTCTGCATGTGGGATGTTTCCTTGAGCCATTTTCACAGATTTGTAATTTTCCTTGACATAGCGGGCAAATCCAACTGGACTGCGTTTTTTTACTGTCTGCTGTTTTATTGTTCCAGATTGTCTTCTTTCATTCACAAGAAGTTCAAAAACACCCAAACAATATCCACATCTTTTTGTTTGGGTGTTGAGCGATTTGGAATGCCGATGTATGCTGGGGGGAAAAAAAAAATATGGGTGAGACAACTATTATAAATACAAGTCAGATAAAGACAAAAATATGCTGTGATGATATTTAGCATTTTGGAATGACAAACTTTGATTTTAAATTATCTTTTGTGGCATTTATATGTAGTCCAGTCGATATAATGAAAAATACGGGGGTTAGCTGGAAAATATTCCGAAGTTAATTAAATTTTTACAGGTTATTTGGGGGTACTCTAGGATGTCTATCCTAAGTTTTTGACCTCGATGACCCTGTGCTAACTTGGGAGGGGGATAAAAACATCAAAATTGTTGGACTTATTTAAGTTTTTTGCTTATATCTCGTAAACTAAGCATAAGTTGTGTACCATAGTACAATACAAAGTTGTAGAGCATTAAATTTTCTAAAATTTGGTTGATAAAACAAATTTGTAAACCCAATATTAACCGAGATACCGCCGATCAAAGTTAGACAAACTTTCTCAAAATGTAAAAAATATCTGAAAAACAAAGGTTTTGGATTATTACATGATAATTAACCCTTTATCTGGCAGACGAAATGAAAATTTCTGCCCATTGGATAGGCAATGTTGCCCTCAGGCAACATGGTATATCACAAGTCTAATGGTTATTACCCAGCAATTATACTTCCTATTCGGCAATGGTGCATACAGGCAACAGCTACAATATCCCAGGTAACATCTACCAACAATTTAGTTCATATTCTAACAGTTAGATGGCCATAGGAAGTGTTTTTGTGGTCCGAATGCAAAAGAGGCTTGCCAGGTTCAGGGAGGTATTAACTGAGAGCAACACTGCCAGATAAAGGGTGGAAACTTAAATCTGCAAATCATGGAAAGGATTCTTACCTGTAACCACATCCTACACATCTGTAGGTGAATTTGGTATGAATTTTATATTCATGACAGCGCTTAATTGGCGGTATTGCTGGGAACAATGCTGTTGCTTTTCTGGCCCTGAAACAAGTAAAAATACATTTCTTAAATGTAACACATTTTAGAAAAATTGTGTAAGACATGATAACTAGTCTCAGAATTTTTTCAGACACACGATGAGGTATGATTACGGTTTTTAACCCTTAGAGCTGGTTTTACATATGCTAAGCACTCAGCGGATTTGTCTAACAATATGACAGTTATACGTTTCAGGAACACACCGAGCAATGCTATCTTTTAAGTCAAATATTTCAGTCATGTATTGACGAAATTTAAAACTGCACAAGGATGTACCATATTTTTCAGACTATAAGATGCTCTGGACTGTAAGACACAAATTGATTTTGGAATGGAAATTTAAAGAAAAAATTAGTGTGGTTCTAAATGAAATTTTTTAAAGGGAATTAATATACTTCATTGCATACACAAATCATTACTTTCTATGATGGATTCAGTGCAAATCGCTTTCAGTGTTAAATGTCAGGCTGTTTAGAGGTCATTGCCTTCATTTAGACCACCCCACACAGACAACTCCTTTTATTTGAAAGAACCTTTAGATTCTTTTCTTTTCACCTTGTATACCTGGCTTCCCATTACCATCATTTTACCGATTGTGATAATTGAACTGATGTACAGTCTGTGCCAAAATTTGCAATTAACCTATTCTTACAACACCTTCTTTATGATAATGGTATTACAGGCAATATTATGGTAATTTTAATTTTTAGGTAGATTTCAAAGAAAAATCTACCTATTGCAATGGATACCATGTCATGATTTTCGAAAAATTCTTTCATATCTTTACATTTCATGCCTCCCTAAGTACGAAACCACCGCCTGTTCAAAAAAAGAAATTGTGATATTTATATATATATATATATCTTTCTTTACACGCTAGCGGCCGTAATTTTGAAGATATTTGAACCAAATTTTATTATGTTATTTCTAGGCCCAATAGTTCGGACAAGTTCGTTAATGAACAAAATTAGACCAAAGGGGTGGTCGGGGGAGGGGGTTGAAGTTTTAAAACATTTATATTCGGCCCCTATGAACTATAGAGGGAAACTTTGTTTGAATACATTATAGTACTCCCTATGGAGTTCACAGTGACACCAACGATTCAGGGGTTTTGGGGGTACGAGTGGGGGTGGGGGGATGGAAATTAGACATTTTTGAAACTATATCTTGTGGGGTATCGTTGAAAAGCTCTTGATGAGTTCTCTACAAATCAATAACTAGTTTCTTGATAGTTCTCATATAAGGCGAGATTTGAATGTTTGAAAAAGTGCTTTTTCCTCTTTTTTGCAGTTATTATTGCTGGTTTGTCATGCCAAGGCTAAAGAAGAAGAGTGCTACGCAGCGACAATAGATTAAACCAAAAGCACTTCGAAATCTACCTCAGCCTGTAGGCTTGCCTAAAGGGATTTTTTTAGTTTACTTTGGACCATTAGATGCACCCAACTTTCAAGACTCTGTTTTCAAGGTAAGAAAGTGCATCTTATGGTCCGAAAAATATGGTACCTAGATCCTCAGTTCATGAGTGGAAATATTTCTTGCTCCACTAACTGTAAATCTGAGGTGGATAAACAGCTTTCAATACAAAAGAAATTCTTAGTTTAAGACAACAAACCACTTATCTAGACTCCAGGCAATTATTTCTCTTTTCACTATATACGTGGGAGAAGAGGAAACTCTTGCAACCAAGTTTCTGCAGTCCATAAATTTCCCTCAATCCACTAGCAGAGAGACATTTCCACAAGGGAAGGTTAGAAACATAAAAACATAAAATAAAAAAGAAAAAGGGACATATATCGCCAAGTGGGATTTTGTATTGATACCTGATTCCAAGACTGTTCACAACATTAAAAACTTACACATTTATAAAGCAGTAACAGTTAAGGCAATACTGAACTTACTCGCACCTGGTGCGCACCTTTTTTTTGTTCATTTGTAACATCCAAATCGCGATGCACATTAGATTTGAGTGCAAATCCATTCCATAAGTTCGGCAGTAACCTTCATCACCTAATTAACAAGGCATTGCTGTAATTCGTGACTCCGTTACACTTATCGTTGGTCTATTACCGGTATGCACAAACACAGGTTGAAGTTAACTAATTAATTATTTTTACACTCAAGCTCAACATCAAACACATTGAAAGGTGTTTGGGTTCAATGCTAAAGTATCTATTGTCCCACACTCCCTCCTCTATCCCACCTAAACCATTATACCAGCCTTTATTCATCGGCATTCACAAATCTATTGAAGTAAAAAAAAAGTAAAAAAGACACACACGCCATTCATGCTCATTGCAACTCTTTTTTGGTGATTTAAAGTTTAAATACTGGGTGTGCATTAGATTTGAGTAAATATGGTATTTGTTATAGCTACATACGGTATTTAAGGATATTTCTACATCAGGTAACTAAATGCTCATGGCACACACCCACAGCTTATAACAGACAAACTTTGTGATACAGCACAGTATGTGTAGCATAGTGATACTTTCACTTTTCCAAACATTTTTTATAACTAATCTGCAAACATAGGTAAGCTGGTGCATTAATCTACTGCCTTAGTATTCACAACAAATGTGATGCTACCTAGTATTACTTGCAGAACTTCCACATTTATCAGTAAACAGGTCAGTTTCTTTGCAGACTGCATTAATGAACCCATTTCTAGTTTACTTTCAGAAAGCAAAAACTGAATGATTATAATCAATTATATTTACATGCACTAAGCTTAAAAACAGGAAATTTAATGCAAAATACAGTACAAAAAGCAACAAAAACAAAATGGAATTTTGTGGGACAAAAATGTATTGGTGAAATTGTGATAATTTTGCAAGCGTATCTTTTTTTATATCGGTTATAATCAGGGTTGTTATGAAAAAAGCCGGCCTGATTTTAACCGGCCGGTTTTAACCGGTTTTATCCACTTGAAAAAAGCCAGGCACTTTTATCCGGATAAAATCAAATTGAATAAAAATAATTGAAGTTTCTTTCATGTTTTTATTTCCAAACATCATAAATTTAAGTTACAAGCTCAGAACCTGTAGTAGGCCTACTTAGATCTACTGAGTGCAAATGCAGAGCTAACAGTTTTATCCACTTGAAAAAAGCCAGGCCGGATAAAATCAAATTGAATAAAAATAATTGAAGTTTCTTTCATGTTTTTATTTCCAAACATCACAAATTTAAAAGTTACAAGCTCAGAACCTGTAGTATGCCTACTTAGGCCTACTGAGTGCAAATGAAGAGCTACCAGTTTTATCCACTTGAAAAAAGCCAGGCCGGATAAAATCAAATTGAATAAAAATAATTGAAGTTTCTTTCATGTTTTTATTTCCAAACATCACAAATTTAAAAGTTAAAAGCTCAGAACCTGTAGTATGCCTACTTAGGCCTACTGAGTGCAAATGAAGAGCTACCAGTTTTATCCACTTGAAAAAAGCCAGGCCGGATAAAATCAAATTGAATAAAAATAATTCACGTTTCTTACATGCTTTTATTTTTAAACATCACAAATTTAAAAGTTACAAGCTCAGAACCTGTAATACTTACTGAGTGCAAATGCAGAGCTACCAGTTTTATCCACTTGAAAAAAACCAGCCGGATAAAATCAAATTGAATAAAAATAATTCAAGTTTCTTTCATGTTTTTATTTCCAAACATCACAAATTTAAAAGTTACAAGCTCAGAACCTGTAGTATGCCTACTTAGGCCTACTGAGTGCAAATGAAGAGCTACCAGTTTTATCCACTTGAAAAAAGCCAGGCCGGATAAAATCAAATTGAATAAAAATAATTGAAGTTTCTTTCATGTTTTTATTTCCAAACATCACAAATTTAAAAGTTACAAGCTCAGAACCTGTAGTATGCCTACTTAGGCCTACTGAGTGCAAATGAAGAGCTACCAGTTTTATCCACTTCAAAAAAAGCCAGGCCGGATAAAATCAAATTGAATAAAAATAATTGAAGTTTCTTTCATGTTTTTATTTCCAAACATCACAAATTTAAAAGTTAAAAGCTCAGAACCTGTAGTATGCCTACTTAGGCCTACTGAGTACAAATGAAGAGCTACCAGTTTTATCCACTTGAAAAAAGCCAGGCCGGATAAAATCAAATTGAATAAAAATAATTGAAGTTTCTTTCATGTTTTTATTTCCAAACATCACAAATTTAAAAGTTACAAGCTCAGAACCTGTAGTATGCCTACTTAGGCCTACTGAGTGCAAATGAAGAGCTACCAGTTTTATCCACTTGAAAAAAGCCAGGCCGGATAAAATCAAATTGAATAAAAATAATTGAAGTTTCTTTCATGTTTTTATTTCCAAAAATCACAAATTTAAAAGTTACAAGCTCAGAACCTGTAGTAGGCCTCAGTTTTATCCTCTTGAAAAAAGCCAGACAGTTTATCCGGCTAAAATCAAATTGAAAAAAAAATTGAAGTTCCTTTCTTGTTTTTATTTCCAAACATCACTTAGGCCTACTGAGTGCAAATGCAGAGCTACCAGTTTTATCCGCTTGAAAAATGCCAGGCATTTTATCTGGATAAAATCAAATCGAGTAAAAATAATTGAAGTTTCTTTCATGTTCTTATTTCCAAACATCACACATTTAAAAGATAGAAGCTCAGAAACCTAAGATTGTATTTAGTGTAATTCAATACAGTGAGTCTCATGCAAGAGTTGGCCAATGACACGGGTTTCTGCGTCGTGGCGGGCACAGCAAATAAAGCCGCGATCGGTGTAATGATTTAGGTTCTCACATTTACAGATAAAGTTACAATGAAAATAACCATGTACCTCATCACAAGAGATGTTGAAAATGTTCTCCTCTTACATCCACACAATACTGGCACCATTTTAGGAAATTTTCTTTTACGCGCATAAGTTCAGCTTCTGAAATAGAGTTAATTTTTCTTGTGATATTGTCTTCAAGTTCTTCTAATGTATGGGAAATTGACCTATACACTTTATTTTTGAAGTTTCCCCATAAATAATAGTCACATGCTGTTAGAAGAACTTAAAAACAATATCACAAGAGAAATTAACTCTGTCTCAGAAGCTGAAATTATGGGTGTGAAAGAAAATTTCCTGAAAAGGTGCCAGTATTGTGTGGATGCAAGAGAAGAACATTTCCAGCAGCTCTTGTGATGAGGTATGTGGTTATTTTCATTGTAATTTCAACTGTAAATATGAGAACCTGAATCATTACACCAATCACGGCTTTATTTGCGTAGATATTTCACCCGTTCGCTCGGGAGTTGGAGCTGTGCCCGCCGCTTCGCAGAATCCCACGTCATTGGCCAACTCTTGCGTGGGACTCACTGTACCACTTCACTGTGTAATTCCCAGCAATAGTTAATTACCGTATTTACTCCAATATAATGCACCCTCAAATTTAATGCGCACCCTGATTTTGAAACTTAAAATCATAAAAAAAGAGTTTGTTAGCGAATGTAATGCGCATCAATAGGAGGATATTTTATTTGGAATTTTGTCTTAGTATTTATAGAATAATGAACCAACACATAAACATTTACAGTTAACTGCCAGTTTTAGGCCTACAAGTAGGCAGATAGACATGGGTCATCAATATTCACTAATGTGTTCATCACTGGAATCCTCGGAGGTGCTTATTTTTTATTGCTAAATGGACAAACAAAATGTTAAATGCATGTTTCACAATAAAAGCTGATATCACTCTTAAATGAGTTTAAAGTCGACAATGCACAATATTCCACATTTGCACTATAGAACTGACAAAAACTATTTTATCATTATGTTTCAGAAATTAAATTTCATATGGTGTAGTCAAGAATTATAGCAATGCCTTGTTATGTAGATCAATATTACCTCCGACCTACGAAACGGATTTGTACTAGAATTTAACGCGCACCTCAGTATTGAAATCTACAAATGGACAAAAATAGGGCACGTTATATTCAAGTAAATATGGTAATTTCACCATTCATCATAAGACTCTTGCATATTTGCTTTATTCTGCCTGTTGATGTATACAAGCTTCTGGGCTATTTCATTGCCTAGTCTGTTTCTCAATTTTGTTTGTATTAACCCAAATGAAGAAAATACTCTTTCGATTGATGCAGAACTGGCTGGCATACGATGTAAAGATTCTATGGCTTGACAAAATTCCAGCGATAGGTGATTACGCTTCAGATTTGTGTAATTGATGGAGAAATAAGTATAAAAAATCCCTTTAGGTAGGCCTACAGGGCACAGGCTGAGGTAGATTTCATAGTGCTTTTTATGAATTTATTGGGGTAAATGTAGAATAAAAACTGAAATAATTTTTTATAAAAAGAGAGTTGTTAATTATGTATTAATTGATATCTTTTATTATTTCATTTTTAATTTGGCCAAGGATTATTGTTCTAAAGATATTTAACTATTATTTTTAATATTTCAAACTTTATTTCATTGTTAATTTTAGCCTCAGTTGGTCCTCATGAATTCATTTTGGCATGCCTATTGGCTGAGGTATATTTTAAAGTACTTTTGACTTTCAAAAATTCAAATCTCTCCTTATATGAGCGCTATTGAGAAACTAGTTGTTGATTTAAAGATTACTCATCAAGAGCTTTTGAACGATACCCCACAAACATGGTTTTAAACATTTTTTATTTCCACCCTCACCCCTACAACCACTGAATCATTGGTGTCTAATTTATGCAGACAAAGTTTCCCTCTAAACCCCATAGGGCCCTAAATATAATTTTTTCAAAATTTCAACCCGCTCCCACCTCCCCCAACCAGGAAAAATTGATTTTAGCCGGCTAAAATCATGATTTTAACCGGCTAAAATTGAAAAAAAACCGCTGGTCAGGTCTTTTTCAATTTTAGCCGGCTTTTTTACAACCCTGGTTATAATACTAATTAGTTCAAGATACCAGGATTATTTTTATTTCTTTCAAAAACTGCAAAAATCAATTAAAAAAAATTCCATATCTATCGATTTTCATATCCAGAAATGAGACAGTTTCTAATTGTCTGTTCATAAATGTGTAGATTTGGTTAAAAATAAAAATATCCAAGAACTGGCAATTAGGATAAAAAAATTGAGATTATTCCATTCATACGTCGCATGTTTGAAATTGACCAATAACGTTTAGCAATTCCTCGGATATAGACCAACCACAATAGTTTATCATATAATATGCTTCCTAGGGCCGCAAACAAGTAATTTTGTCTGATAAAACGTCAGTTTGTTACAGGAACGTAAGGCAACAACGTGCCATGATTAATATGTCACATGCTGTCAGTGAACAGAATGAAAACATGTTATTTTATACAACATAAATTGTTTAGTAATTAATAATAATAATAATAATAATAATAATAATAATAATAATAATAAAACAATAACAAAATAACAATATCAACAACAATAATAATAATGATAATAAATAAATAATAATAATAGTGATGATAATAATGATAATGATAATAATAATAATAATAATAATAATAATAATAATAATGATAATGATGATAATAATAATAATAATAATAATAATAATAATAATAATAATAATAATAATAATAATGAGTTTGTTTCATCTTAGTTACAATCAGGGACTTTTGGTTACATTTTTGTGCCAGTCCCTTGAATTACCAAAATATACATTTTATAACCAGTTCTACATATGACTTGAGTACAACAATATACATGTTTATGTATTATTTACTTCATTTGAATTTAATATGTTACTTACTACTATTTTGGTTAACCATTTCCTTTTAACTATGAATAAATATTCTCCCATTCTTTTTAATAAATCCGTATTCTTCGCTATGTACAGCTTCTTATATGCTACACTTTTATTATTGTTTAGAAATTTACTATCAATTAAATTTCTCCTCCACATCTTCGTTTCCTTAACTCTAAAATTATATGTCTGGCATCTCCTTCCTTGTTACATAGTGAGCATATTCCTCTAGGTACCGAAATTCTCAAATTTTTTAATCTCCAGATTCCTAGCCTCCACCAGTCCAAACTTGATCTTTCTTCTAAATTACATGAATATAAATAATTATGCTTCCATACCCCATCCTAATTTCATTTCAACATACCATTTTAGCAATTTAAAATTTTTCATCTCGCAAAACACCTCCTGCCTAGCAATATCATTACACCTTTTTTTTATTATTAATTTGCATATAATCTGTATGTTCCATGAACCCATTTTATTCCATATCCAATTTAATCCAATATTGTTTATATTCTCTTCTAGACGTTATTAGTAATGTTTGTACTTTGTAAAAATTTTAATTTTTTCAAAACTCTCCTCAGAGTTTGATACAATGTGATGAATAAATTTAATTTTCTTAATTAGGAATGAGCCCATACTACTTTCTATTCCTAATTCCAATAGAGCTGCAATATCTGCTGAATTGATCGGTATACCCAGCAATTTTTTACAGTACCTGGTCATATCTCTATTTAAATTTTCCCAAGCTTCTGCTTCTCCCCATAATTCAGCAGCATATAATATTTTTGATTCCACTATTGCTCTAAAAATATTATTTAAATTAAAAATTTTTGTGCTTGCTAACTTGTTTTGGCAATTATTTATGTTAAATAACGCCACAGTCCCTTGATTTTTCATTAATCTTATATGCTCTTTCGTCCGCCGGCGTGGTCTTGTGGTTAGCGTCGCTTACTACAGATCCATCGGCCCGGGTTCGATTCCTGGTACCTCCTTGGATTTTTCTGAGGTAGGGAGGTCTGGTAGGGGTGCACTCAGCCTCATGATTCAAATTGAGCTACTTGATAGAGAAGTAGCGGCTCCGGTCATGAAAACCACCTTCACGGCCGTGGGTGTCAGCATGCTGACCACATGCCCCCCAATCCTGCCATCTGCCTACGGTAGAAGACGCAGCGGTCGGGTGGTAGGCTAAGTCCCTTCAGGGATGTAGCGGCACGGAGTTTTATGTGCCCTTTCCCATTTCCTTTACTATCTAATATAAATCCCAATTTATCAACATCTATCTTTTCTCCATTTATAAACCAATTTTCATGATCCCTGATTACAAGCAGAGTTCACTGTATTTGTTGTTGGTGACAAATTTTTGATATGTTGTGAGTTCTTGTTACAAGGGGGTTCTAATGGGCTGGGTTGTATGTCGTTTTAGAGTACTTACCATGCTTTCCAATTTGCACCATGCCCATCTTTAATCTCATCTATAATCCACGTAGCTGCATGGCACATTTCATGAATAAGCGTGTCCCTCAAACGTTCAGCGGTATCACATACCTGTAAAAACAAAGAAGTAAAGTAACAGCAATTAGTGGGAATTAAAACAACTTAAAATATAATTAAAAAATGAAAGCTCTGTTAAAAACGTCACTGTAAGTTTATAGGAACAATACAGGACTGAATCTCAATTATTACAAAATAAAGTGTTGTATCATATCAAGACAAGTGTACTCATATGGTCCAGAACTGCCAAGGATCCGAATGGTTATCGGGTGAGATCACTGATCAGGAAGAGCAAGATTCAAGGAAAACGAGTGAGACAATTTCAGGCTGATTTCTAATAGATTTCAGAAAGTTTTATGAGCATCAGACTCAACATGCCTCTTGATACCTGCCTCAACTTGATGCCCACAAAATTAAGTTTGTGCATAAACATTACAACAAAAGGCAGATGGAACTTCAACTGCAGATATAGGATATTTCACTTGCCAGGCAACGTTAAAGCGGGTTTTATATTTAGCAGCTCCCATGAAAGATCTGGGATGAGTATTTCTTTTCGGAGAAGTTTCTTTCGGACAAGGATTATCATCCTTTTTTTTGAAGACAACTCAGATTGCATGGTTACGCAAGGCGTAACTTTGGTTGGAAGGTAGCCTTCTATTTATGATCAGTGTTTCATAAATTTAATTTTGCTGCCTACTTACCAGGGCTCTCTCGCCTGATCATACTGTCCAAGCAGTCAAAGACTATAAAAGACAAAGAATCGCTCTCTATATCCGTTTTGTAATCTTTGATCTTGTGGCTTGAAGTCTTTTTTCTCTCTCTGCCAGCAAGTCATGTTGACATCATCTTCCATGAGTCACTTGTCATGTCTGGCAGCTTTGTTTTACAGCCATTTTTTGCCGTTCTCAATCTTCTACTGGCCTGCGTCGAGTAAGCATGGTTTGCTCTGCATCTAACAATTTAAAATGATAGTTAGCTCTGCAATAAGCTGCCACCATGAGCAGCTACAGTGTTACACACTCAATCTTCTACCATTCTTCGTAGAGTTCAGATTGTCTTCGCCTGCTCCCTCTCGGAGCTTGGATGTCCCTCAGCTTTGGAGATGCTAGTTAGCTCTGCAGTTAATGGCCAAATCGAGCTGTTTCACATTCTACGTATTCAACTTAGAGACCGACAGCCTCTTCGAGCTGATGTACCTTGTTCTGCACTGAATGGGAATACTACAGGGTCTTTATTATAAGTTGAGACGGGGCGACCGGTGTTTTCACTCTCCGCTACGGAGTTTGCATTAGCCACGGCGGCGCGCGCGTGGCTTCCCTGCTTAGAGTGTAGGCTATATAAAGTATTACATTCTTACCTTATAACATATGTTGGAAGTGTCGTCCTTCCTGTGTTATACAGGCACTGTATCTGGAAACCACATTCTTAAAGATAAGGTTTATCGAACAAATCCTCACACATTGGAGGAGCTGAAAGAAAACATTATGAATGAAATTAGGGGCATTACAGTGGAAGAACTCACTCATGTCAGCCAGAATGTGGTTTCCAGATACAATGCCTGTATAACACAGGAAGGACGACACTTCCAACATATGTTATAAGATATGTAATACTTTATATAGCCTACACTCTAAGCAGGGAAGCTGCGCCGCCCACGGCTAATGCGGACTCCGTAGCGGAGAGTGAAAACACCGGTCGCCCCGTCTCAACTTATAATAAAGACCCTGTAGCTACATTTATCATATGGAATTCAGATTGCTGAATTTTACCTTGGACGTCGTAGAGTTATTCTCCATGCCATGTGCAGTATATCCACTATTACTGCAGTCATTATACTGTGACGATTATGCAACTACTGCTGTTTAACGTAAGTGCATTCCATTACGATTATTCTAATTGTTAAACCTGTAATTCCTCTTGAAGTAAATATTGCTCTCGATAGCAAAGTCACGTTGCGCATTCCAAGCGACGTTGAACTTGTATACTGCTACACCCTGTTTCAGAAGAATTTAAAGCTAATAAGGATAGCAAGCGATTCTTTATCTTCAGACTGCATAGCAAGTATTACATTGTATATACTGTAAATATAACTGTGTTTGCATTGCACAGGTTTTTTCGTTCATCTGCCTTCCAATAATTGTACAAATTTCAATATTTGGCTTTATATTATCATATTGATAGGTAGATATTAATATACAGAGTGTTAATAAATAACACCGAAATATTTTACCTGTGTATAGAGGGGACATAGACAAGCAACTTTTATTAGGAGATTTTTGCTCTATGACGTAAAATGTGTATGCTATACGGCATTAAAGTCATTAAAATTTGGTGCTCATAAGTCAATTATGAAGCGAAATAGGGTCAGCATTTTCATTAAATTGATTTCATGCCTTCTTAGCGATCGATAAAAACCTTATTCTTAATCATTCATCAACAGTTATACCATAATTTAGAATTTTCATAATGTGCAAAATTTACTGACTAATCACATGATTGCCCGCCACTGCATTATGTTTTTATTCCTAATTCCAGGGCTAACAAATATGTTTCGTTTGTCTTTTTTTCCCTCAGTGTTGCAAGATATAGATCATCATTTTTTCATAGTTGATCATTCTGTGTACAGAATAAGTAAATAGTAAGGTTTTACTCGTACTACGTACAAAATCTCGAAGTTAATTTAAAGAAAAGAAAATGGAGAATGGTTACACTTTCGCTGAACTTGCTGACATGCATCTTAATTATGGAGAAGCAGGAGGTAATTCTTTAATAGCAGCTGAGCTCTACAGAGAGATTTCCGAATAGACGATATTCACACCATTCAACTTTTCTGTCTGTTGATTTGCGTTTGCGGGATTCTGGAACCTGTAAAGTAAACAAGGCAGACTGCGGCAGAAGACGAACTCGCCGTACACCACAATTTGAAGACCATGTCCTCAATCAAATTGAAGAGGAACCTTCTACTAGCACCCGTTCTATCGCAAGTGCAATGGGTGTGAACCACATTCAGTGTATGGGAAGTCCTACATGAAGGTCAGCTCCATCCCTTTCACCTTCAAAAGATACATGGTTTAGGTCCTGATGATTTTGGTCCTCGCCTACAATTCTGTAACTGGGCAGTGCAACAACAAACAGATTTCTTTTCTACTGTGTTGTTCATTGACGAGGCTAATTTTAGCAGAGATGGATTGGTTTTAAATTCAAGGAACAGTCATGTCTGGGATTACGAAAATCCTCATGCCACCATGGAGGCAAGTCATCAAGAGAGGTTTTCCGTCAATGTATGGGCTGGCATAATATCTAATCACATAATTGGTCCATACCTCCTTCCGCAATGATTGAGTGGCCATGTGTATAAGGTATTCTGGCCTCATGGAAGAAGTTCCGCTTCATATTCGGCAAGAAATGTGGTTTCAACACGATTGAGCTCCACCCCATTCAGCCTGAACGTGCAAGAACATTTGGACCATGTTTTCCCTCACCGTTGGATTGGAAGAGGAAGTCAGACCACTGAATGGCCAGCACATTCTCCAAAACTCAATCCTCTAGATTTCTTTTTATCAGGGCATCTGAAGTCTTTGGTGTATGAAACACCTGTCATTTCCGAGATGGAATTAGTCACCCGCATAATCACAAGGTGTGAATTTATTCGTAATACGCCAGGAATCTTTCATAGGGTGCGAGAATTTTTCTGCAGCGCTGTCGTCTGTGCATTCGTGCTGGAGGGGGCCAGTTCCAGCAATTCCTGCATTAAAGAAAAGATGTGTGAAATACATTAAGATAAACTGTTATTTCAACAGATGTGAATACAAAGTTCCAGGCTTTCTGTCCATTCCATTATTACCGGCGAATTAAAACAGAAGCTTCATGAATTAACGTTGAGTTATCATTTTCTTTATCATTCTGTGCAGTATTTCAACATATTCAAACTTAAATTTGTCTTCAGAGCGTAACTACTTGGATACTCTGGTTTATTTAAGAATTCTCAATTAAAAAAGTGCTGTGCATAAATAATAAATCGTATTATACTATCGTATCGTATTCATAACATTGACAACAATGAAATTTCATTTGTGTTCTTTTTCTAGTGTTGTAAGATATCGATCGTCATTTTTTACAATTTTCCCGACCACTACACAATATTCACTGTTCCATTGTTTCCCATCATTTCGAGTATTAGAAGTCAGTGGCGTGCATATCGTTGGGAGATTTTATGTTATAACAGGAAGAATTGAATCCATAGAGCAAAAATCTCCTAATAAAAGTTGCTTGTCTATGTCCCCTCTATACACAGGTAAAATATTTCGGTGTTATTCATTAACACCCTATATATATATATATATTTTTATATACAGTGAGTCTCAGTCAGATTGGTTCCGCCGCGCCGAGTGTTGGGTTCCCCCCAGATGATGCTCCTATCCCCGGTATGCGGCAAAGGAACTCCCCGGCAATTGACTGACTTGTCTGTGCAAGACAATGAAATAAATTAAATAAGTTTGAAAATAACGAAAATAGGCACCTACCTTATTACAGGAGATGCTGGAAGTGTCCTCCTCCTACATCCACACATTTTTGGCATCGTGATAGGAAATTCCGATTAATACGCATTAATTGTTCTTCCGTTATTATTGAGTTTATCTCTATCCTAATGTTTTCTTTTAGTTGTGACAACTACCGAATAACACTTTCACGTCTGTACAACACAAGAACAATGCTCAACTGCAGGCTATGCAGGAATTGTTTACTTATCTGCAGGGACACAGCTGGCCGCGATGCGGGTAGTGTTGAGTCATCACAAGAGAAACACGGCGCGCGCGACAAGCGGCACCAATCTATCTGAGACTCACTGTATGTACTACTGCTTATTTGTTGCCTTGTTTAAAAGACCGTACAATTATAATACAGTTTTGTACTTTTTGACAAGTGGGGGGGTAAAGTAGATCGCCTCCACGTGGTGCCCCCTGGATAATGCAAAATGATCTACAACACTGGTCGAGAATAGGCACCACCTCCTACTCTGCAACAAACTGGACAAGTCCAAACAAGATCTCACATCACTACTGGGACACTAGATTCCAAATGGGCTAGATGACCCAATGGAAGACCATTGGAAGAAGAAGAAGACTTTTTGCCAAGTAGATAATTTTGTTTAAGCTTTTGCAAATACTGCATTTATCTATTCCAGTTAAATTAAAGTTAAATAATTTAATGTTAAACCATGTAATGTTAAATTTTGTTAATGATAATTTAAAGTTAAAATTAACCATTATTGCATTTGAGTGTGATTTACATGGGTAAATATGTCAAACCTTTTCTTTATATCATTATCCTTCTCTTGTCAATCCCATCCTGGGAATTTATTATTTATTGTGAAAAAGACCTTTCCGTCCTTTTCACTGGAGGTCCCGACTATTTAAAACTGTTTCTTGTCAGGACTTATTCTCATTCTTTCCAAATAGGTTCCTGTCTTGGCACTACCATTTCCTGGGCAGGGTCCATTCCATTACAAAAAGGTCCCACCTTTTTCCACTGCATACGCTTTATTCTCCCATGAAACAACTGTAACTGACAATACAAGAGCCGACGAAATCCTGTACATACACATTTTCTGAAAGCCGGCAGACGCTATGAACTTATGTTACAATATCAGTACTAAAATCACGGTATTCAGGGACTGCATAGCAATAAAAAGGAGTTAAAATGAAGTGAAATTCTAAATGAAATCTTAACGTTTTCAATGGGTAAAATGCATGAGATTCTGGCTCGAGTGCATGAGAGCATGAGATTGACCTCGAATCTGTGTATCTCATGCTCAGTGCGTGAGAGATGGCAAGTCTGTATGATCTTACAGCAAAATAACACACCTTTTTATAATAATTAAAAAGAATTATATAATTATGTTATACTAGCTGAAAAGGCCCGGCGTTGCCCAGGCTTTGTATTTTGTAATTTGAAATTAACTTATGGAGGACTTTCGATGTTGAAACTCTAGGTCCTGATATAATAATGTATGTAGAATTCGAAATGAGGAAGAACAACATATGGCACTCAGACTATTCCCTCAGAAAACGCTAGATATAGCTTTTTATGGCTCATAGAGGATGTTGAATGCTGCATTCCGTTGCTTCTACACATCATGCCTGGGAGGGGTTGAAATAAGAAGAAACATAAATTACATAAGATTGTATTGACTTGACGGAAAATTTTATTTCTCATTCTCATGTTAAACCGATTCGGGCCTGAAATAAAATAGAAATGCAGTATCACTTTCATACTTTCCTCCCCTAAAACCCGGGACATAATATACTGCGAGTATAGGACTCAAAATGTTCCATCCCATGCTTAGGGCCAATGATAAATCTCAACTAATACGAAGCCTACAGCTATGGATAACTGACTATTTACCGACTTCTGGTATAGCATACTCACACACTTAAGTTGCTCCTGCAATACGACCTCTTATTCTACATCAAAATGTGAAGTGAGAAAATATTTCTTATGTCGAGGGTAGAGAAAGTTATGTGACTGCATTACACTGTGCTTTATTTTCGTGTAATTCATTTTTCAGTAATTATTTTCGCCAATATATTACATGGAATCATAATTCGTTAAAGTCCAGCATTAGGCTATATAGTTGCCAAGGCCCTATAATCACAGTAAACAATTCACTGTTGTCATGTGAACTGAACAGCATTTCATTGTTTTCAGTATAATATTCTCAGAAATTATATAATTTTCAAGGGAAGGAGTATTTTGTTTGAATTTTAATGTTGACCGCTATACTTCCCGGGCTTAACTGGGTATGTGTGCAAAATTCCATGTAAATTGGTAAAGAAATGTAGATTTGTATAAGGAACAAACATACCCACAAACACACATTTGACTTTATATATTAGATAACTTCACTGTGTTAACTTCCAACACAATTTAACATACCTTTGTTGAAAGTTCAATTCTTGAAGTTCGGATCTTGGTCCCAGGTGACTTCAGAGTTCGCCGGTTGTAACAGTAACCAGCTGTCCTTTTCATCCTCACATTCCATTCAATGAGCATGTCTTTGGGAAGCTTAAAAGAAAAAACTTTAAGTTACTTAAATGATTAACCTGTAAGGAAATTTAGGGAAAAAATAGTTTTAGGCCACGCACTAGGCTCCTCCCACCAACTCACTAACAAGACCCGCCTGGAAGGAGGGGTTTAAGGTTTCAAGTGTCACCTACTATAATAATATTTTAATTGATCCATGGGCAATAGTCAGAGTATAAAATTTATGACATTTACAGAATATAAAATCTAATGTATTACAAAGTCCTATACAGATCAAACAAAAGCAAGTTAAAATCAATGTTCTGTCATAAAATTACAATTAAAACTTTGTTCATGTTACAAAACATGCAATATGAAATGAGTTTTAAAATACTAAATCACAAACACTGCATTCCAGAAACTCTTTGTAAGTATAAAAATCTTCCTTTTTTAGCTATCTCTTAACACAAGCAAACAAAATTATATTTAATTTTACAATGGATATATTTTATTATTCTTAATACAACGTTTCGGCACAATCCATAAGGCCTTCATCAGGTACAGCAAGAAGAAAAATTCCAACTGATAAATAAACAAACTCGAGAAGTTTCCATGGATATGACTCATGTCAAAATGCCGGATCCACCGCCTTCTGGAATATCTGGAATATTGACGTGAAAACTAGAAGTTCTTCCGAACCTTTTAATCCACTCATCCGGGATGTTATAAGGGGTGTCTAAATTACCGATATCAGGAGGGGAGGGAAAGGTAACAGTCCGTCTACAGTTTTTAAAATTTTGTATCATATTCAACCACACTTGTTTAAAATGACCTGTTGCGATTGCTCTTGCTGTTAAAGGTAAGTGTTTAAATAGTTTTAGTCTAAGATCATATGTGTGGATGTCAGACCTAAGTGATCCTTACCATATATCAGACATGAATAAATATATATATGCATGGTAAGGTCATTATTTTTACTTCCTCTGCCCGTACCATAGGTATTATAGGTAGAGGAAGTATTGTTTCGACCCCCAAATTCGAAGTTGAGTTTTTAACATACTGTATATACACGTTTTAAGGCCCCCCTGAATACAAAAACACTATTTTTTGGAAACATGTCTGTGTGTTTGTCTGTCTGCGTGTGTGGAATATCTGTGAACAGGCTAGCTCCAAAACAGAAAATCGTATGAAAACAAAATTTCGTTTTTGAGTCAGGTACCTTCCGAAGATGTGAGCTGAAGATTGGCGACAAGTTTCTCTTATTTTTAAGGGGACTTTACATGAAGAATTTTTCAGTTTTCGCAATTTTCTCGAAAACGGCTCTAACGATTTTCTTTAAATTTTGCACATGGGTTGCTTATACTAAGAGCTAAAACTTTTATTTGAAACATTTTTTCGAAAAAACTCTCTGAAGGGTAGTTATAAGCCACTCACTGTGAATACATGCTCTTTGCAATACGGCCTCATGTAACGGAAAGTCGTACAAAAACAAAATTTTGCATTTGGGTTAGGTACCTTCTGAGGCTGTGACAAGAAGAGTGGCGACAACTTTCCCTTACTCTTAAGGGGACTTTACACAAATAAATTTTCGTTTGTCACGATTTTATCAAAAACGGCTCTAACGATTTTCTTTAAATTTGGTACATGGAGTGCTTATACCAAGAGCTCAAACTTTTAAAAGTAAGCTCAATATTTTCATTACTTATAACTGTCTGCCATCTACATTAAGTAGATTATTCTGATAATCATGCATATTCTCACCAATGATTCTGATTTTTCGTTCATGGATGGACTTCGATTGGATGAAGCTACCATCATTTGAATTTAGCTATACACTAAGATATATTCCAGCATAGTCCGAAAAAAGTGGGTGGTTGCTATTTATATTCGATGCAATATTGTCAAGGCAAGAATTATGAAGTGCCAGTATGGTACTTTATGAGACTGTGTGGGGCACGGGGAAATATCTGCCCGTATGTCTGTCTCTACGCGTGATAACTCAAATACACTTTACCGGATTTTCATGAAACTTGGTACACGGATTTATGCTGTCCATGGGAAGAATCGGTTGACCGGTACCGAAATAAAGAGTAATTAACAGTCACGTCTATTATAATATAACCTTCGAAATCCGACAATTCGAAGCATTTTGATTGGCCCGTAGCCAACCAATCAGCGGCAGAGCTCCCTTAACCCTTTCACTGCTAACGACGGAACTGTGACGGCCGCGAATTGGGTGCTATGAACGAGACGATTCCACAAGGCATGGAATTTTTTAACACAGTTTTAACGAAAGGATAGTGTCCTGCCATCTATTGGGGTTAGATAGAACTTAATTTCATTGCTTTCCCTGCTCTGTGGTGCAATTTGTAGATCAAAATGTGAGGCCTTGCACAATTTTGCCGCTAAGTTAGTGCTACGAATAAAACAATTGCTCGTAGAATAGAATTCTTTAACAAGGTTTCAACGAAAGGATAATGTCCTGCCATCTCTTGGGGTTAGATAGAAATTATTTTCATTGCTTTCCTTGCCCTGTGGTGCTATCTGGAGATGAAAATATGAGGCCTTGCACAATGTTGTGATGTCTGAAGAAGCCATTGAACTCACGAGTCATATGACAAGCCGGGAATCACGTCAAGGCCATGGTATGTTCAATTTCAACACAGTCATTCCTTTCACGAGCAAGGAAAAACATTTCTAACGTGATGACGAAGTTCTGGCGTATTTTAAAACTGCCTTCTTATTTTTCGGATTTAGCGCCGAGTGACAGTGAAAATATCTCAGCACTGAAAGGGTTAACTAATGTCCTAATGTAATCAATTCTGTAAATAGAAATAATAGGCAAAATTACTTTTAAAGAGCATGCTTTCATTTTCAATTTAATATAAGTGTTAATTTTGTAATGAATATTAGACACTACATTATTGCATGGCCCACAATAAACATAAAGTAACAAATTGCCAAATGTTATTTTTAGTGTTTTCTGAATTTATATAGTAGAAATCAAGGGATCTTAGCATATTAATAATGCTTCTTGAAAAATTTGTATTCTTAGTTATGTCTAAATTGAAATCCCCTGTTATGAATATTTTCCCTTTGTATTTTTCATGCAGAAATAATATTGACTGTTCAACATGGCTTATAAATATCAATTTATCTTCATCTGATATACCATAACAAACAATTACTAAATTAAGATGTTTTAAGTTTATCGCACATATCTTGCAAACCTTAGTGATCCTACATTTTCCTGTGTTTAGTATATCATAAAATATATTTTCCCTAACAAATATTGCTGAACCACTATGTCTCATTACTAGCAACGCCATTTATTGTTTAAAAAAAAATGAAACTGGGAAAAAATTAAATAATTAATTTCTCCTTTATTCTCTTCTCCTCCACTTTTTCCACCGGCTTCATCCCTTTCTCTCACCTTCTCGCCCAACCTACCTATTTGGGACCTATTCCTAACCGTGAATTTTGGATTGACCAGTATACGAACGCGGGATCACTAGCATCATAGCTAGCGGTCTTACCCACTATTCCACAAGTGACTGCTGAGAAATGAAGGGCGAATTCATCTATTTAAGTTTAAAGAGCTTTAATACATAAGGAATAGCCGTTTTGGTGCAAGGGTCATTTATTATAATTGTGAAATATTAAGTTGGATCTGAAGGCAGCTGTTTTGGTTCAAGGGTTGTTTTCGCTGCATTAATTAAGTAATCCTATGGTTGGCATACCATTCACGTCTAAAACTCTTGGCTATACAATATGACCTCTAAGGAGCGGTGCACGCATTGGCTCGGAAGCCATGGGAAGCGAGTCGGCGGGTGAGAATGGGTGGAGCTTTGCTGGTGCGCTACCTAAATCTATCTTTCACCGAAATTTATCTGAGGCACACATGGGTGCTTGTATGAATGAAGGAATGATAATAACAAGCAATAAATTCACCTCAATAATTCTATATAAAATAAATAAATAAAATAAAAAATAAAAATAAAAAAAAGTCCTGTTTCATTTTAGTAAACTTTTCTTCTGTCACACATGGCTAATTTCCATGGCAAACTTCATGACAGAAATGAATTAGAAAATTTCCAATGGGTTTGATAATACTATAATTGCACTCGGATGTATTGGCCATGTGCTATTATGTTGCATATTAGAATATTTATTACCAAACACACAAATATTGATTTCTATGAGGAAATAATGAGTTTGCTACTAGTGACATTAACCTATAGTGAATAGAATAGAATAGAATGCTTTACTGACCATTAGACAACATAAGTTTCACAATGTACAGCTTATGTTTGGAACTTCTGAAAATGCACTTGCCTTGTTTTCTAAAGTCATGTAACAATCAATAAGGAAACTAAAACACAAAATGAAAGAACTAACAAAAATTCAAAATCACCACTTTTTAAACAGCATGTTGTGCAAGAATATTATGTTCATATACAGAATAAGTCCGCCGCCATGGGTGAGTTGTTAGCGTGACTGCCAGCCACCTGGGCGGCCTGGGTTTGATTCCCGGCCAGGTCGGCCAACCTACGCGGTATCATACGACCTAGTGTCCCTCGGTCAGGCCGTGGGTATCCCCAAATGGATAAAGGAGGTTAGTAAAACTGGTCATAAAGCTTTGAAGTTTGAAGCTAAAATTTCCACTGGCAAAAGAATCTAAAAGATATGGAACAGATTAAAAAGAGTAGCAAAATGTTAGGTACTCTCCCAAAATGATAATTATGTTTTTCACAAATTTCTTACCTTGTTATTAAAGACTTGACTGTTATACAGTTGAAACAGTTTTTGGCATAATTCCTCTTTCTTTTTCTTAAAGTTCTCTTTATAAAATTGGGCTTCAGGATTGTTATGGTTGTTTGGTCCACCTGTAAAACAAAAAAGGTAATAACTTTTGATGACCCTTTTTAATGATTATGAAATTAAATAGGGTAAGGTTGGGTCATTGTAAACGGATTTAGTAAATTTTCACTTTGACTTAATATAGTTACTACCCAAGTTAAAATATCCTTGTTAATTTTGGACTTGAAACACATTATAACCTTGTAATACAAATCCATCACTTTGATACATTAATCTAATACTCTAGAATGGCATTAGACCAAGTTTACATTCACCCCATGTGTCTCTGGGTACAGACAAGGTAAGGACTTGCCATAAGGGATATTTGTAAACAAACACATTTTAGCAAAATCTGAAGGTCATTTTGAGTGATTAGAACTGTGTTTACAATCACCCCAAAAGCTATTATAGTGCAGTTACTCATTGGATGGCCAATCGGCTTCAAAGGTTTCGGTGTTTCTTTATGTTAATTGATCTGACTAAATCGGTCTTGGGCTTCCGCTATCCAAAACAAAAGCAACGTTGCAATATTCTCTCATTGTTATCACTGACCTCAGTTCTTCCTTCGCTTTATTCAATTAACACGTGTTATTGTTTACTGTAACTTGATCTTGCAACAACGCATTTCACTCCACGCGGAGTAGACGAGCAGCTGTCAAAATCGCCACAGGACATTCTTAGATTTTGATTGGCTGGGGTAACTAGCTGATTGGTGCGGTAAAACAAAGAACATGGGTTGAGCTGTCGGCAAACTTTTCCTCTTAATGAAAGGAAGCTGCCTGGGTATGCAATGAGTAACTGGACTATACAAACCCGATAGACATTGTAAATAATGTAACCTTTATATGAAATTTATTAAGGATCACCCAAGATAAGGCAGTCTTAGGCCTACATTTTTAATAAAGGTAAAGACAGAGGAATGATAGCTAAACCCTCACAAACATCAACTGAACTTTCAAATATAAATTTCATTCGGTTCCCACACTTCTGGAGAGCGGGCTCTGGCAAAATTCCAAAAGTCACTCTTTTCAACGTCAAATATATCTTCTTCCTGTGCCCGAAAAAAAAAATTTCAGTCGTCTGTAGACTTCAGGCCCATGACTTTGATTTCCTGTCTCCCTGTCTCTTGCACTACGGCTGTGAAGATATAGTTAACAGATTTTCTTTTTCCAGAGAGAACCCTAAATAATACATATGCTCCAACTTTTAACAGATGCTGGTGTGTGGGCTGAATATCCTATCTGGACCTGGTTACTCTCTTCCTCTTCACCGAAAGTTATGTCTTCAAATTCGTCATCATCAAGCACTAGCAGTTGGTTCCCAACTTCTAAATCATCACTCTGTTGTACTCTCCTTTTCTTGTTTGACTTGCCCTTCTTTCCTTCTTTCTTCTTCTCAGCTTCCATCAGTCGACCCAAAACATCTTCATTTGTTAACACTTCACCATAGCGAAGCTGTTGCCATCGGCAATTTACTTTTTTCACAGTAGATAGGGGAGTTGACCTTGAGTCATTTTGCACAGTTTTGCAGAAGAGCTCAACAAGACTTCTAGGAGTGAATGCTGGCTTGTCATTTGAAGTCTGCTTTTGAGGTGATGCATGCAATATTGTCCTCAAATCCAAGACAGCACATTCTTTAGTGGATGGGATTAACACACCTATTGTATGGAGCTGACGAGATGATCCCTGGCCTGACTGTGGAGCGTTATCTTGAGTGAGGAAGGACAATCGCGGAAGTTATTGCTACTCTCTGACGTGAAGACATTAGTTCCGAAATGTTCTAGCATAATAACAATAACTTCTGCGATTGTCCTTCCTCGCTCAAGATAACACTCCACATTCAGGCCAGGGATCATCTCGTCAGCTCTATACAATACATTATGTGTGTGTACTAGGTTTGGGACTGGGAAGAGGCTTGGCCAATGGCAGTGTACCTTGTGAAGAGGTAGATGCAGTGCTGTTAGAGGTAGGACTGAATTGGTTATGTAGGCTGTGTTTGTATTGTTAGAAGTCTGCAGGATCAACCAGATCTTCTGAGAAACGCTTTGAATCAACTGGGAAAATTCCACTTGTAAGAAATCCATGTTTGATGTTCTCAGAAGTAATTGGAGCTCCCCAGACCTGTCCAAAGAGCTCTGCAAATTACTTTTCTGCAAACCCTTTGCCCATCTGCCCTTTACCAAACTCCACAAGCTTCTGTTCCCATTTGGTCTTAACTGGACCAAATACACATTTGTCTAAAGCAGGTATGGGCAACCTTTGGAAAGATACGGGCTAAACTTTACGATATTTATGAAGTCGCGGGCCGGAGATAACAGGTAATTGTGAAAAAATAACCATGATGCGGTTTTTTATATTTATAAAGTATAATGCTAAAGTTACATGAATGATAACAATATCGAACTGATTAGGTATTTACTTGCAATCAGCAGAAATTAATGAGAAGCTTGAGCTTGAACTTGAGAAACAAGATAATCAATGTTGGCATCAGTCCGTGAACCGAAAATATTTACTTTTTCGAGTGCAATTTTAAAATGTTCCGCGGGCCGGATCAAAAGTCGGGGAGGGCCACATCCGGCCCGCGGACCGGGCGTTGCCCATATATGGTCTAAAGGCTGTAGACAATCAGTTAAATGGCTCGGCAAGCACACCAAATGAACATTACATTTCACAGCTTCTTCCACTCAGTCGTAAACTGACATGGCTCGCATGCCCATAAAATATTAAAACTCCAGTTTGATGAGGCAACTGGTGTTTTTCACGACAATTTTGTACATGAGGGATGAAAGCCGCAGTGAACCAATAATAAAACTGGGGTTCTTCCATCCATCCATTTGATGATGCAGCATAGAGGGTCCCTGAATAAGCATCAGTCCACCGGAATTGAACAGCACCTCCCTTATACACTATTAGTGGAGGTAAATATGTGCCATCTGCAGCGACACATGCCAGCACTGTTGTAGATTATCTGCCTGAACCAGCAGATACCCTGCTCAATGCCTTTCCTTTTCCCCAAAGGGATCTTACTCTAGTAGGGTCACTCCCAAGACAATTGATTGATCATCATAATTGAAAATCAAACTTGATTTTTCAAGGTCCATTAGTTCATGCTTTTCATATAAAAGCTGTAGTTCATCAAGAATAAGTTACAAATACCACCGATCCCTAGCATTCTTTTGTGATTATTTAAGGTGTTCAGGCTTTTTCAATGGAATTCTAGGGTTTCATTTCATAAATACCTGGTACCAGTCCTCACCAGGCTGACCATTCTTAAACGGAGTTCCCAAAAATTTTGTGACATATTGTTGTACTAATGTCTTTAGCTCTACTTCGCTGCATGGATACCCCATTTCTGCATGAGCAATTAAACAATTAACTAACATAGCTTCAACATGTGCTGGAAGAGCTCGAGGACACCCAGGGCCTAGTTTTCCTAATGGCACTTGCCGACCTAAAGGAACAAAAGAATAAACAAGAATAAGATTATGTCAAATCCTCTATTTGAATAGTTTATTAACTTTAGGTCTACAGTTTCTTAGTTAAAGACTAAATGAGCCTACTTACCTTTAATGCGGTGGAATATTACAGATTTTGAAACCCCATATGCTGCTTCTGCTTCTAGAAAGATTTTATTTTATTAATGATGTCATGCACAGCTCTTGAGACAACATCTGCATCATAGCTGCATTCTGGACAGTTTTTGGCATTTTCCAATACCTGGAACAATATAAATAATAATTTCAAGTGTTTACATTTTCCCTGAATCTCTGTTTCCAATTTTCCTGCTTTCCAATATTTCAGGGGAAAAGTAAACACACATTGACTCTTATCCGACTTGAATTGTAGTAATTTTACTTCATGTAATCTCATTTGGGAATGATAACAAGCTCAATAAACAATAATAGGTGTTCAACTTACCAAGCAATGAAGGAAAGAAGGAATTTTTCTTTCTTCTGAAATCTTCATTTCACTTCTATGCAGAGCCACACAAAAAGCTTCACACTCAACAATGGACAGCACAGAAATGAGAGGGAAATTGATGTCTGCTAAAAATAACATTGCCAATTCTAATGGTACCAACCATGACACCAGAAATATCACCATTGGGTTTTATACAAACTGTTTACAAATGCCGCTAGCTTAAAATTACCCTATCTTACCCTAGTATATTTTTATTTATTTATTATTTTATTTTTATTTTACCTTCATAAAACATAAAACATACATTCATCCAATGAACGTATAATGAATAGAACAGAATGCTTTATTGACCATTAGACAACATAAGTTGCAATAGATCTCGTCAAAGCTACAAGTTACAATGAATATTAATGAGTAATTTACAATCAAAATTAAGAACAATATTTTACATCATAAAGTGTTAAATGGTAGGCCTATTATTAAGACACGAATATGTTTATGAAACGAGCATCTAAATTGCTATTATAGGCAAGTTGCATATGACTGTTTTTTCCAACCATAATTAAAAGTTTAAGCTGTTCTAAGCTCTAGTTGTTTTAATCTCAATCCAATGGACTTTAAAACACAAAATGAACTCAATTCAGTACAATATTAAATTGAACATGAACAGAATTGATTTATTTTAAATACAGGTTGTTTATTATTCAGTTTGACTTGCTGCTCTGAAGGATTCAAGAATTGTTCAGAGTTCAATGTTAATCGGCACCACACCAGTGTTACAATGAAAATCTGTACTTTAATGGAAACCATTAAGATACTGCTACATCACATATAACAAGCGTATCAGCATGGTCAAACAAAAAATATATTTTCCTCTAACACCACTCCTTTGAATGACCAGACATCATGAATTCAGCATAGTTTGCAAAAAAATGTTTTCTAAAAAGCAAAAATTAACTAAAACAATATTAATTTTCACTTTATCAATAGTAATAACCACAATTTGTGAATCTGTCATTCATGAAAACTAGGTTATCTCTCCTTATATTGATAACCAGAGTTAGGATCTTTTTTGTAGGCTAAATTAGAGCTCCTGTAAAAGAGTCCACAGTGTGAAACATTAACTCTAATTGAGAATGAAGATAATTTTACAGAACATTTTTCCCCCTTTTTAGGGCTCTTTTTTCTCCATTTAATCCCGTTACCCCCATGCTTTATATTTTACTACAGCATTTTAATGATCTCCTATAGCGCATTTCGTTGTTTATAGCCTATAACTTTTGAATTTCATTGTTTTTGTTATATAATGACCTTGGTTCCATTCCAATATCTAAGATATCAAATAACTTTCAGGTCAGATTTCTGAAACTATTTAGATATCTATTAGATTGCATTAATTCATCGATAAGCATTTCTGAAACATCAGATGACGGTTATCCATTTAATGAAACCCTCGACAAAAATTATTGGTAGACATCACTAGATAACTCACGAAACATTAGATAACATTCAATATGGCGGACGTGCAATACACAGGGTGCGACATTTATCGTTCCTCATTTTCAAAACCGTGTAACACATTTATTTAACAAAAAAAATAAGCTACATTGAACATTTTTAAATGTCTTACAGTCTTGGAATTGCAATTCTGGTCTTTTTCAATATAATAATGTCCTTGGGATGCCCTACATTAACTTCAACACATCTCCCTCTTACACTGGCCATTACGCGATGTGTAGTGCATTGCCTAACATTTGCAATTTTATCCAAATTCACGCATAATCCACGAGCGGCCACTTCACAGTCCTAAGGCCGTGGTGTGATGTTCCATTGCAGTGCAGGGGAATTATTGGCCCTTATTACTTTGAGAGCAATAATGGTGCTTCGGCAACTGTCAACTCAATCACATGCTGCAAACTTTCTTCCTGCCAGAGTTGATACATCGTAACTGGGATATTGAGAGATTGTGGTTTCAACAGGATGGTGCTGCAGCACATAGCCTACTGCACATCTTTCAATGGACACGGTCGAATTCTTCCCAGGTTTGGTGATATCCAATGACCCTCCAAATTTCCCGATCTTACTGCACCAGTTTTTTTTCCTTTCTTTTCTGTGGGGTGTGGCAGTTCTATTTTCACAGGATATTTTATTGCTGCAATTCTGGTTTTGGGTGGAATAAATGCAGAGCATATATTCCTCTTTGGGGGCTAGAGATTGTAGCAATTCATATTTTATAAGTTAATTTAATTGCTACAGTTTCTAATGTTTTGCCTGTGATGTGAGCTAATAGGCAGAGAAAAGTATTTAAAGAGTCTGCCTTTTTGATCAGCTGACGTGTCATTGCTCCTTCGTTTCGGCAACCCTGTCATTTTATATGCCATCTGGCATCATTGCTTGCTTGCCGCGTGGCAGTATTTCTCTCCCAGTCGGCCGTGAGCTGCCTAGTTTGATTGTATTAGTCCTTATGATTGGCGATTCCGTTTTGTTTTGCAAGATTGTAACAGTATGAGTGATTTGTTTAGAATTCATGATGGCCGTGTCTGCAGAAAGTATGATGACGTCATTTGTAAAATCTCTATAAAAGGGCATGGGACATTTCCCACGCCCTCATTTGCATCTACGTGGTCCGGGGAATGGTATGTAGTTCTATTATGATTTAAAGCGCCAATATTTAGGCGCCATTTTGGCTTCGTTTCTTCTCTTGGATCATGTTTCAGGTACGTGGAAGTTGTATAGAATGAAATATGTTAGTATATAAGTGCGGGAACTGCATGGTTATGTAAATATGTCATTTTAGGTTTGCCCAAGCATGCGTTTTGTGTCTTTTGCATTTTGTGATTTGATGGTGGCGTTGTATATGTTAATGAAGTTTAAGATAAAGCATTTAGTATGAAGATGTGTCAGATATTAGTAGATGAATTGTTTGGCCACCATCATTATGTAGAGTAATTATGCAAGACGGTTAAATTTATTGCATGCTGGGATATTAATTGTAGAGGTTGGGTCTTTCGTATTTTTCTTTCATGCAGTATCCTCTTGTCTTCCACGTTCCTGAACATGTATTGTTTTCCAAATTTAATTGTCTTTTATTTATATATTTTGTTCCCCGTTTTTGATATCCACATTTTGCAAATGAGCCTGGCCCAGTAAATGGATAGCAAAGGTCAGTTTTGTCTTTAGGCCTAGATGTTTCTTCAGCATGTGTAATCGGATGTGTAGATGCATGGATGGATGTGTCTGCGCAGAATATTGGATGCTTGCATTAAAAGGTATGATTGTATGATATTTAAGTACTTGTATATTTTATTTTTATTTAACTTATCTTTGGAAATTTGTATAAAAGAATTATAGATTTCAAAAAGGTGCTTCACACCGAACTTTGTTATTTAAATTCTAAAAGGGTTATTTAAATGTATACTAATTGATTTCCTTTCCAGGATTTAAACTTGTAATTGTAAAAGGGCTTCACTCTAAAGTGTTTTAAATTTATTTGAGGACCTTCAGTCAACATGTCATGAATGTAATAGTTTCAGTATTTATTTCAGGTTTTAATATTTCTTTTTCACACTTTTGTTCCACTGTCTAACACATGTTCACATTTTGTATGTAATACTACTTTATTTTAATACATTTTATATTAGCTTCCACGAGAAGTAAAGTTGTACTTCTTTCTAGGCGAAGAGGCTGGAAGTCATGTCCAGGCTCTTCGTATTTCCTCTTGTTTCCCCTTCCCTCGGTCAATTTACAGTGCCTCTGAGGAAGAATATGGTGCCCAGCTGATTGAAGAAAGAAGAATGTTGTTGTCTGGTGACCGAGTGGGTGGGAGGGGGTTACAATTGTATGACTGACCTTTGACTTAGGACTGACAGTGACTTATACTACGGTTTCCAAAGTGGAGCTCACACAGATCAGCTGTTGTCTGTTTATTCAAACTTGTAGATGTAAATACTATGTGAGGAGAGAGGAGTTAGGTTAGGTAGAAGAGTTTGTTTCCTGCACCTGTGTGGTGTGGCAGAACTGCATGTGTTGCAGTTGAAGTTTCTATACTGTAGATTTGAGAGGCTTAGACCGTTGATGTATCCGGTCGGGTCCTGGTAGGCCTCCAGGGACTTTAGGAGCCCTCTTTCTACTGTGACTGTTCGGAGATACTCGGAAGGAGTTTCTTTGGACACAGCCTTATAACAATTCTCGAGGGGAGAGCTTGGCTCAATAGCCTTATGGGGGGCAATATTGAGTTTTCTCCAAAAAGCCTATTGTAGGGACACGCCCACTTAGGTTCTTGAGTTATTGTGGCTGTTAAAGCTTATATGCTTACTGTACTGTAGATTTGTATTGTCCAGAATGATGTGGAATACTTACTACTGTTTCTTGTGTCCTGAGGACCGAATCGTTTTGTCTTTTGCCTTGGTAGTTGTTCTTAGAGACGTGGTGTGGTCTGGTTCTATAGTTAGGAGGAAACTTATTTGAATGTCTGCCTGTCATGTCAGTGTGGTAAGCTCCACTCTGAATCATAAGAACCCTGCTGCGAAGATATAAATGATTTTTCATGATTGTGACTTCCTCCACAGCCTTGATTTTGTCTTTTGTTCTTGGCCATGCTGTATGTTAAGATTTTCAGCATGGGTAAGCAGTGCTGTGCTCTGTGGAAGGAGGCTTATGGGGGCTTCTTTCTGCTATCTTTCTGCATTTCTTCGGCCTAAGACTCTACCCGATTTTACATTGTATATAGAGATCAGGTAAAATATGAACCTGAAATTATAACCTAGAATTTGTCTTTTCCTTTTTTGGAAACAAACCCAGTTTAAATTTGAATTATTTATTGGTTATGTAACCTGTGTAAAATTGAATTATTTATTTATAGGTTAAGGCATTGTAGCTTATGTGAGTAGGATAATTGGTAATTTAAATTGTTGTATGAAATGTTGTGTGAAGTGTCTAAGTAAAGAGTGTGCATGAGTGAGAATGAGGTTAGGAAATTCTTAATTCTTTGAAAACAGTTATTTTATTTAATACAGTCTAACTTATTAATTTCGGTTCTCATGTCTTTAATCTAATTTATCAGAGAAGATTTTTCTAGGCTTTAAATTAAAGATTCTTTAGTAAAGAGAGGAGGGAAGGGTTATTTCTCATGTTCTTGTTTCTGTGAATTCAATAATCTGCCGCTAAGCTTATTTTCACAGGAAGGCCTATCCGCTGAAGCAGATCCTGTATCACTGAAGTGCCTTAAGCTGTGGGCTACTGCCATGAATCTGGATCCTGGCCAGCTGACCTGTCTGCTGGTGGAGGCTAGTAGATGCAACGGGTCCTGCGTCTCGCCTCCATGAAGGCATCAGTAGGGGTCATTGAGCACGTAGTCTGGACACTACCTAGCGAATCTGGAAGTTTGTTATGCAAGTAAAGGGGACACTTGCATGAAGGTATTGTGCTTCTCAGTTTTTTGGTGCTCTAATGTGGTCAGGCCGATTCTTGGAGTATGCTTCGTCAGTTTTCGGACACTAATTTTCAGTGACTCAGTCTGACTTTGGTGTGGAATATATGTAGACCATATATTCCTCGTTGGGGGCTAGAGATTGTGGCAGTTCTATTTTCACAGGATATTTTATTGCTGCAATTCTGGTTTTGGGTGGAATAAATGCAGAGCATATATTCCTCTTTGGGGGCTAGAGATTGTAGCAATTCATATTTTATAAGTTAATTTAATTGCTACAGTTTCTAATGTTTTGCCTGTGATGTGAGCTAATAGGCAGAGAAAAGTATTTAAAGAGTCTGCCTTTTTGATCAGCTGACGTGTCATTGCTCCTTCGTTTCGGCAACCCTGTCATTTTATATGCCATCTGGCATCATTGCTTGCTTGCCGCGTGGCAGTATTTCTCTCCCAGTCGGCCGTGAGCTGCCTAGTTTGATTGTATTAGTCCTTATGATTGGCGATTCCGTTTTGTTTTGCAAGATTGTAACAGTATGAGTGATTTGTTTAGAATTCATGATGGCCGTGTCTGCAGAAAGTATGATGACGTCATTTGTAAAATCTCTATAAAAGGGCATGGGACATTTCCCACGCCCTCATTTGCATCTACGTGGTCCGGGGAATGGTATGTAGTTCTATTATGATTTAAAGCGCCAATATTTAGGCGCCATTTTGGCTTCGTTTCTTCTCTTGGATCATGTTTCAGGTACGTGGAAGTTGTATAGAATGAAATATGTTAGTATATAAGTGCGGGAACTGCATGGTTATGTAAATATGTCATTTTAGGTTTGCCCAAGCATGCGTTTTGTGTCTTTTGCATTTTGTGATTTGATGGTGGCGTTGTATATGTTAATGAAGTTTAAGATAAAGCATTTAGTATGAAGATGTGTCAGATATTAGTAGATGAATTGTTTGGCCACCATCATTATGTAGAGTAATTATGCAAGACGGTTAAATTTATTGCATGCTGGGATATTAATTGTAGAGGTTGGGTCTTTCGTATTTTTCTTTCATGCAGTATCCTCTTGTCTTCCACGTTCCTGAACATGTATTGTTTTCCAAATTTAATTGTCTTTTATTTATATATTTTGTTCCCCGTTTTTGATATCCACATTTTGCAAATGAGCCTGGCCCAGTAAATGGATAGCAAAGGTCAGTTTTGTCTTTAGGCCTAGATGTTTCTTCAGCATGTGTAATCGGATGTGTAGATGCATGGATGGATGTGTCTGCGCAGAATATTGGATGCTTGCATTAAAAGGTATGATTGTATGATATTTAAGTACTTGTATATTTTATTTTTATTTAACTTATCTTTGGAAATTTGTATAAAAGAATTATAGATTTCAAAAAGGTGCTTCACACCGAACTTTGTTATTTAAATTCTAAAAGGGTTATTTAAATGTATACTAATTGATTTCCTTTCCAGGATTTAAACTTGTAATTGTAAAAGGGCTTCACTCTAAAGTGTTTTAAATTTATTTGAGGACCTTCAGTCAACATGTCATGAATGTAATAGTTTCAGTATTTATTTCAGGTTTTAATATTTCTTTTTCACACTTTTGTTGGGTGGGAGGGGGTTACAGGGGCTATCTGAAGTCTAAAATTTTTGCTCATGCCCTCTCTGACATTAACAGCCTTAAAAATGCAATTCAGCAGGAAATTGCAAATGTTACGCAAGACGCTACACATCGCGTAATGGCCATACCAGTATACGAGAGAGATTGCAGCAATGTGTTGAAGTCAGTGGCGGTTTCTCCTATGTGCTGCAGCACACAGCTTGTTTTCTGCTCGTCGTATAATGTTATTTTCAAACGCAATATTATATTTTCTTTTGCGTGGATTTTGAACTTGGCGCGTCCACGCGAGAATTTCTTAGCTGGTAGCTTGGGAGTCAAGAGTCGGTAATGTGAATATTATCTTTTCCGCCTCGTGAATGCAGTTTGTGAACAGCGCAGCGTTCATAGGGTGTGACGTCATGCTCGACCTTGGCTGCTTGGCGTATATGGGAGTTTTAACCTGCAAAATGCGCTGCGGCAACAGAGTGGGATTCTGAGGAAGGTTCACGTCTCGCCGGCGGGCGAGCTGTTAGTTATGTGAGAAGATCTTCCACCATCTGACGGTAGGGGACCGTGATGTAGCGAGTAAGCAATGCTTTTCATCTTCACCGCCAAATTTGAATGTGTTAAATTCAGAAAAACCCGGATTCCACAACCCCGATTAAGTATTCTACACTAAGCGACTTCCTCTACCTCGATCATTATAAATACTATTTTCTCGTCTCTTATTCCATTTCGGGGAACTCTCACGCGATTTTCCCTACCCTAATTATTATTATTATTATTATTTATTTATATTATTATCATTATTATTATTGTTATTATTATTTTTTATTTTAATTTTCGCTATTTTCTCTCGTCACACAACTCACACAACGTTCGACGAGACGAGAGAAATTAGCAAAAAAATAATTAGGGCAGAGAAAATCGCGTGAGAGTTCCCAGAGATGGATTAAGAGACGAGCAGTTTAGATAGGCCTACTAATAATTTTTAAAAATATTTTAAGTGTGCTGTATGAAATAGTATTTGCAGCACACTTTCGTTTTGAGCCACGAGCCGCTACTGGTTGAAGTTAATGGAGGGCATCTCAAGGACATCATATTAAAAAAGTAAGACCAAAATTGCAAATCCAAGACTCTAAAGACATTTAAAAATGTTCAATGTAGCTTATTTGTTTGTTAAATAAATGTGTTATACGGTTTTCAAAATGGGAAACTATACATGCTGCACCCTGTATTTATGGGAAAGTATGTTTCGTTATTATGTAGGGGGAGAGGGGGTAGTTTTGAACAATTTTTTGTTTTTAATCTTTTTGAAATTGTTAGACTGATGGAAACTTTTTGAGTTATACATTTTTATATGCAGAATTTATTACAGATTTTATGTACACCTTTCATTCTAATGTTTAAAATACAGAAAACAATATAAATTCAGCATTATGTTTTCTATACAAATCTACCCCTCTGGGGGTCACTTCTTATGAATTGGCATGGGGCACTTTTAAACAATTACAGAAATGCATATTCTAGGCTTTAATGTGACACAAAGTTAACCCACAGGTCATTTAACATTGCTTATAAACAAACATATTACACAATACAACCAGGGCCGTCGCATGGTTTATGGACGCCCGGGGCAAGATTTTGTCTGGCGCCTCCCCCCCCCCCCCAAACTCAATCCCACATGCACCCACCCGGCATTCCACCTATCTGTAAGGATTCAAGGATTTAAGGCCCACAGTAGAGTATATTATTAGGCTATTATTATTAACAGTATACAAGCAAATTCAGCTGCTCAATTTTGAGAAAATTTTTATTTTGGGATACCTTAACAAATATAAAGTTATTGGTGTCAAATATTTATTTATTCAATAAATACATACAACGTAATATTCAAATTCAGTTATAGGCCTACCTAACTTTAAAAAATACGTTACATACATCTAACCTTTTTTTCAAATTTGGTTGTTTTATTTTTGCCATTGCCACGGCGCCCCCCTGGTCGCGGCGCCCGGGGCAATCGCCCCGCCCACGCGACGGCCCTGAATACAACTATGGGAAAATCCCAAACACAGAACAGTAGATATAAGTTTCTTTAAACAAGAGTTTAGCCCATTTAGTAGTTGGAAAAATCAACTGGAAATGCCATTAGCAACATTGCGCTTTCAGTTCCTCCTGATGACACTGGTTGAGGATGCTTTGAGATAACATCTTTAAAAGAAATAGGCCATTTTTCTTCACCATTGAGGGTGGTAAAATTTATCACAGTTGCCTTTCTTCATTAGAAAATTTACAACATATTCCTCATCTTCTTTGTATTTCTCCTCAATTGTCCTATGTAGTGAACATGTTGATTCTTGGTTGAAAATTTAATTAAAACATATCATTTATTTCAATGTCACCAAATTTCACTTCCTCTGGAATTATATTAATGTCTTCGTCAGTTGTTCAAGGACAGCGATGCACTTTCATCACTTATCTCTGTTGGTGATTCTTTGTCGCTGCTAGTTTCTAAGTTCTTTTTGAAAAGTTTCTTCTTTGACTTATCTTGTAGGCTTACTTTAGCCTTGATTTTAAAGCCTTTCTGTTTAATTTTTGTCAATCATTCAGCATCCTCTGCTTCAAGTCTGTTTTCTTCTGGAGTTGCTGTTAAAACTGGAGACTTGTCTTTCCTTCTTCTCCTGGCAGTTTCTTTTCTCTCTGCTGCTTTTGGGTAAGGACACACAGACTCTGGAGTAATAGCAGAGGGTGCAAGCATATCTGCATTAAAAGGACCTGCTCTTGGTGATAGAGTAGCATTTTGTGATTAAAGACCCTGAAGATGAATGTGCTGAAGAGACATTAGCATGGGATGGGCTAGCTAAGGAGATAGAAGGGGTAGGCTCAAACTGGACGACTGCGCCCCCAGATTCTTTATTTGGTTCTGGCCTGTCCATCAGGGCTGAACTTTCAAAATCTTCATCAGTGAAAACAGTGGTGTCAAAAGGCTATATACCTGTTTTATTGAATCCAGCAATCACATTTGCTCACCTAAATGACAAATCAAATGTTTCTTTGATGATCCAGGCAGTGCATGTATGGAAATTGTCTTTCCTAGATTAGCAAATAACCAACTGTTCCGTTTCTGAGCCAGTTTAGTTTTAAATGGACAGATTACTGCTTCATCAAGTGGCTGGAGTCGATGAGGGCAATGGGGGGGGGGGGGGGAAGTGCACAATATAATTCCATTTTCTCTACAATAAAGAATTGCATCCAGAGTGCAGTGACTCTAGTGGTTGTCAAGGTGCAGTAGTATGGGGTCACTTTTGCTACAATGTGTGTGTTGTTTTATGTGCTCCAACTCCTTCAAGAAAAGAATTCCTGTCATCCATCCACTCGTAGGACCGTTGGCCAGACCAAGACTACCTTCTGGTGCACACTGATCATTAATGCATCATGCATTCTGGCACGAAGAAAAATAAGCACAGGAGGTAAAGTATTACCTATAGCATTGATGACAGCACAGACAAATAAGTTGCCCTCTTTCTGCAGACACCACATGTCCAACTTGCTTTACTCCTGTTTAGCTACAATGTGTGGTGCCTGTATAACTGTTGTCTCATACCTGTTTCATCAAGATTGTATATACGTTCCCCAGTGAATTTATACTTCTCCAGTAATTCTCTATAATTATTCTGGAACTCTGCAACATTCTTCTTATTAAAACCGGTAGCCCTTCCTAAGCTGGTATTTTCAGGCTTCCGTGTGAAAGATTAGGGTGGCGTTTCATGTAACCTTTCACCCAATCTACACTTAAAATTCCCTTTTCTTTCCAAGTGGTAGGACAGCAGTCCAGTTTTTTAGCATAAGAAAATGCTAGTTGCCAGATCTGAACACAATTAAGCCCATAGTTCTTTTTCAAACATTTTATAATATAATTATCCAGGATTTCTTCTTGTTTGCTGGTAAATACTTGATTCACAGTATGTTTAGATGAATATTTGCTGGACTGTACAGGGGTTGGTTCTGCACTTTTTCACACTGTACAAGAAGGTATTCAATTTGACGCCAGATAAATCAGCTGCTTTTCTTAGCTGCATTCCTTCAAGAACGGCTTGAGTAGCCTTTTCCATACTATCCTCGTTAACATTGTTTTCTTTCTTCCTTTTGTATGTTCAAACCACATTATCTTAGAAATGAAAGTTTTTCATGGACCTCTCTTAGCAGCCTAGATTTTACTTTGAAAAGAAATAAATTAAAACCCATTTTTCGTTCAATTTTTATTTAGATAATATCCAAAATCAATGCAAAGTTATGTTCAATTCTACCTCACATTACATCCCTAAAAAAAACTGGTTCAGAACATTTAGCTTAATTAATTCTTTAATTTCTCACACATTGAAAGAAAGATCATCAAGGGTACTTACCAATAGAAACTTAAAGGAGATCCACAGAAAATAGAATAAGGCAGCAAACTCTTACAATCGAAATGGCAAAAATTTACTCAGCAACAACAAAAACATAACCACACAACACAAATGAAATGGAGGGAAACATGTGGCTGATATGTATATCATTGCCTCCAACATCCATGGAGTCACAGAAAAATTTCCCAGTTTCTTTCATATAAAAAAGTTATAATCTGTCCCTAAACTAGTTCCAACTAAAGAATAAAGTAGATGTAAACAAAACCACGTGACATGATGGGTTCTGATTGGCAGTTGGACGCACAACCCCTCCAGGCTCTTGCTTGTCGTCTTCTTACGAGTATTAATGTAGTTTCTTCAAAACATAAAAAGTAAGTAATGTATTTGATCTACGACTAAATTAAGCATGTTTCTCAAGTTCATAGCAACACTTTCTATGTGATTTAAGCAATACCAATATTATTATTTGATATTATCGGTTGAATGTAATGCGACGCGCATGCCTGAAGACAACAAAGGTATGAAAAAATAACACAGTCACTTGTCATATATTCCTCGAAGACAGTTAACGGTGAAAAGAAGCTTACCACAGCTGTTATAAATAATAAAAGACAGCAATACAGTTCAATGGCTGAAGTAATCAGGCCTCACCACCTCGTGTTGTTAAGCCCAAGTGGGGAAAGCCGTTAAATAGTGGAGAAAAAACTGTGATCTTGAATGTTTTTAATACATTTTGCAGTAGGTAGATTTTCATTATGACATTGAAATATTACAATGCATTAGCATTTTAAACGTAGGCATATGTAATATTTGTGAAATCCAGCTTTGTTTCTGTAGGTGCTAGCTTACTTTGATCAATATTAACGAGTTCCTCTTGCATTGAAATTGCATCGTCTGCAATGTGTCAACGAACACGTGGTCGCGGAGTAATACATATCAGTGTGTTTGTTTACATCTACTTTATTCTTTAGTTGGAAATAGTATAGTTCAAATCTACCCCCCTCTGCCCAAGCATTTTATCCTACATGATGTTAATTATGGTATTAAAAATGAAAAGTAGTAATGTTGCTGGCATTGGTTATAAATTTGTAGGTGTAATAATTCATAACACGAGAAAAGCTGGAATGTATTATTGGTTGATGAACTCGGTTATAGCCTAGGCTATTAATGTATCCATTGTTTACCGGTATTAATTTCATTTTCTGCTGTAACATTCTATGAACAACATACTGTCTTTTTATAGCGTGAATATTAATTCACATCATTGCCTTCTTGCTTGTCATCTTCATTGTCAGATCGTATAAGGCCTAGATCTATATAGAAGCAAATATTCTCTGAAACAAATATGAGCAATCCCTTCGAAAAGTTATGACAATATTCAGTTTTGGAAAAAATGTAGCTTATGTACATTAATTTTATTTTCTGGTGTAACACTTTTAAGACGAAAATATTGCCTTTATGCAGCATGAATATTAATACATAATAATGTCTTCTTCCTCATCATCTTCATCACGAGATGGTAATTAGGCCTAGAGATATATACAGCACAAATATTCCCTGAAAGAAATAATCCGAAAGAAAGTCTACGACGATATTGAGTTTCGGAAAAGGATCAGGCTGTCCAAGCAATGGCCTTAGAGATAATTAAGCCATCATTTGGAATAAGAAACAACTAGAAACAAAGCTTTTCTCGGCGTTAAATAGGCAATCATTAAGAATTGGGAAGAAATCTAAGCATTCCTTTCTCAGTCGTAAATCAGCTATAATTATAGTGTTACGTTTTATGACATTTTCTCGAAAGCTTATGCTATTGCTGAAGTTTCTCTCACATTTTACATTTATTTTACCAGAGAGAAAAAAAAATTGCAGACAGAAAATTCAGCCATTTTGACTACAATAACAAGAAGTGCTTCCACTGGTTGTTGTGGTGCTCTACTCAATCACAGCCAATTTGATATTACAGTTTGCATATTTTCCCTTCCTTTTCCCACATTGAAATTGCACTTACAGTCTGATTTAAACAACCTGCGACTTGTGACAGTTGCTGGAAGGGTAGGTTTCCATGGTTTTTCTGAAGATATGCGAGATATTTGCAATTTGGAGTGCTGCTAAACAGCTGATTAAAGGTCTAATACAAGTAATACTGCGTAATACTGTGCAGTTTTCCCACTTTTCCTCTTCAAGTGAACTATCACAAGTCGCAGGTTGTTTAAATCAGACTGTAATTGTTGATGACATAACAAAAACTTGCAAGTAAGTATGCTGTATGTCAATGAATAAAATGTAGGAGAACCTTGGTATATACAGTCGAGCATCGATAAGTTGAACCTCTATTACTCAAATTTTCAATTATTCGAAGTAATTTATATTTCCTGAAAAAAATGCCTATAATTACCCTATATATTGATCTCTTGTTGTGGAGCACCCAAGAGATGAAGACATAGTGAACACAGTAAAACATCTTGAAGATTCTGATGATGGAGAGGGAGACAAAGATCTAAACATTACGAATGTACAGCCACTCAAGCATTCCAGGCATTAGAAACTCCAAGAATGTTTATAAATGGACAACCATCTGTGAGTGAGTGTGTGTTTATGTCATTGAACTTGTTCAAAAACTTTTTGGAAGAAGCTCAAGGGGAAAAAAGTGAAGCAGAAGAAAATTACAGACTTCCTGAAGTCATAAAAATGTGTTGTCATTAATTAGATTAATAAATTAAGTTTTCTTTTGTTAAGGTCAACATTTTACTTCAATAAAAGGTAAGGCTATTTAAATATAGTTTTTAAGCCTAAGCACTATTCATGATCTCTACAACTCGAATTTTTGGTAACTCAAATTTATTTTTGCATCCTCTAGTGATTCTAGATATCAAGGCTCAACTGTATATATAACCTATATGAAGAAAAATTAAATACATAATATTTATTAGAAAGTTGCTTAGCAGATTCTTCTACATATTCTAAAAATGAGCGTACGAAAGAATATCGAAGAACTGAGCTTAAAAACAATAAAAAAGCATATGAGAAATATGTATCTACTGCATACTGAACAGGGCTGTTATATTATAGGATTACCAGAAATCACTAGCATTTCATAATATCTTAATGTCCTAATTAAGAAAAAGTGCACGTTCGTTACGTGAATTCTTAATTAAATGAAACTTCTAGTTACTGAGAACCAGGGTTGGAAAAAACATGTTTTTTAAAAGAACAGAAAAAACATGTTTTTTTAAAAGAACAAAAAAAAAAAACGTTTTTTGGTTTAAAACATGTTTTTTTTGTTAAAAACGTTTTTTATGTGGACAACAATGTTGGTTGTTTTAAACATGTTTTTTTAAAACTTTTTTTATGTTTACAACAATGTTGTTTGTTTAAAAAGAAGTTTAAATTGTTCATTTTGTTTAAAAGAACATTTTAATGTATAGGGCCTATTATATATATATATATATATATATATATATATATATATAACGTTTTAAACAAACTTAAAAAAAACACAAGCACTTGTTTTAAACATGTTTTAAACACTTGTTTTAAATGTTTTGTTTTAAACATTCCAACCCTGTTGAGACAAAAAATGAGATTTAACCTTTATAAGCAGAAGGCAAAAAGAAATAAAAATATAAGTCCACTTACTTGACAATGCAGCAAGGAAATCAGGAGGTATGTTTTCCTCATTGGAGTCTTCAATGTTGTTAAGAGATTGTCTTTTTTGAAGAGGTTTACAATTTTTCCTAATACGTTTCACTGGAGAAGATATGACTTTCGGGCTCCTTTGCACTTTCTTCTTCTTTTTTGTCTTAATGTCTAACTCATCACTTTCAGTAGAGGTATCTTTGTTGTGTGAAGGATCACTATTACTAGTCGAATAATTTAATTGCCGAAATGTCTTCAAACATTTTCTTCTTAGAGAATACTTCCCACTGTAATGGAAATTAACACAGAATATAAACATAAATGAAAGCTAATGGCAAGTAACTTGAGTAAATAAAATATTTTAACAGCAATTATTAATGTTGAATTTTCAAATTTCAGCTTCTATGATACAAAGTTAAAATGAATACAAATGTGAATCCCACCTCTTCTTCTGACAACCCAACTGACTCAGTGGAATGTAAATTATGTTAGAAATGTTTCACCAGAAATAGTTTCAGTATGCACCTGGCTAGGAGTCTCATGAGTCACCTTCACAGGAGTCTGTGAGTAATTTGCCATATTTTAATAAGTCCGACGATATCGAAGAATCTCAAATACAGCAGAGTCCTATTAAGTTGAGATAATTGGGGCTAAGAATATCTCGAATTTAAAAAAAAACCTGATTATATGGAAAAAAAAAAAAAAAAAAAAAAGAACAAAATGGTAAATGTATAATATGCGTAGAAATGTCAAAAAACACAATGTTAGATATAAAATCAAAAGAAGTTCAAAACAAACTACTACAGTCATAGGCGTAACCAGGCCGACCATATGGGAGGGGGGGTTATAATGTCTGGGGGTATGGAATACCCCTCAGGGAGAGGCGGGTTCAGGGGTCGTCCCCCAGAAAATTTTAAAAATTAAGATGCACAATAACGAGTTTTAAGCTTCCCACGCTTTATACTCGTATTAAGTAATTTATAAGCAGACTTAAAAAAAATTGTACAATTTTCCTTTTTTTAATCAAACCCCCCCAACTCCCCCCCCCTCGTTACGCCTCTGACTTGAAGCACTAGCAGTGAGAGGAAAATTAAAATACTTTGTCATGAGAGGAAAATTAAAAATACTTTGTCATGTAATGAGAAAAACAAATTCTTGGTTGAAAGACGTAATGCTGGGTATAATGAAAGGAAAGAGAAGGAAGGGGAAGAAGAATAAGAATAAGATGGAATGCAGAAATTTGCAGTGCCACCAATCTGAAGTGGGAAGAATGCTGGGTGTGGTCAAAGACAGAGCCAAATGGAGGAAGCTGGATGGAAGAATGTCAATGCATAGGAAAAGACAGTTCGAGTAAAATTGGCTGGCAACCGTCTGCCTATAAAATCTTCACTGGATCACCAGGGATCACATGCGATCTGATGGACCTAACTACCTAGAAAAATAAAAACTGGACACGAGTCAAATACTCCTAAGAAAAACAAACATAGCTACTTTATTAATCAAGGGTAGAAGTTTCAAAATTTACATTTTTATCAAAATCATTAGAGCCATTTTTTATGGCAATCAATCCCTTATCAGGACAATATGTTATAGGGAACAACTTAAATTGAGGGACCAAATAACGTGGGCGGAAAGAATACGCAGGGGCTTGGAAGAAATAGGCATGGGATTTATAAACGAAAGAGGCAGGAGGAACAAACGAAATGTTTGGCGGAAAGTCAGGAATCGTCTAAGAGATATTGACAGGCAAATAACGGAAGGGGAATGTAGGGACAAGGTTGCTCTGGAGATCCAATCAATGATTAAAACCAACTGGGGAACAGAAAGATATCTCTATGAGGGGAGCGCTGAAAGCAGGACAGGTTTAGCTTGGTTTCGCCTAGGAGCCTGGAAATTGCTGAAACACGTCAATGCAGAAGGAGCCAGAATATGCCCACTCAGTGACAAGGATGAAACAGCACAGCATATCCTCTCTGAATGTGAAATCACTGAGATGCTTAGGCAACGATATCTGCCAGACTCTTTTGTTGTCTCTAGAAGAGGTCACATGGTGATATTCGAGCTGTTAAGTGATACAAAATTCTCCGAAGGGGTAGGGATATTCATGTCTAAAGTCCGACAGCTCAGGGTAGAAAAGGATGGGAGGGAGGGGTAGTAATCTTTGTCGGTGTATTATTATGTACAGTGAGTCCCACGCAAGAGTTGGCCAATGACGCGGGTTTCTGCGTCGCGGCTGGCACAGCTCCAACTCCCGAGCGATCGGGTGAAATATCTACGCAAATAATGCCGCGGTTGGTATAATGATTCAGGTTCTCACATTTACAGTTAAAATTACAACGAAAATAACCAAGTACCTCATCACAAGAGATGTTGGAAATGTTCTCCTCTTGCATAAGCACAACACTGACACCTTTTTAAGAGAATTTTCTTTCACGCGCGTAAGTTCAGCTTCCGAGATAGAGTTAATTTCTCTTCTGATATTGTCTTTTAAGTTCTTCTTGTGTATGGGAAATTGACCTATACACTTTATTTTTCAAGTTTCCCCATAAATAATATTTACATACTGTTAGAAGAACTTGATGACAATATCACATAGGCCTGTAACTCTGTCTCGGAGCTAAACGTACGCGCGTGAAAGAAAATTTCCTAAAAAGGTGCCAGTATTGTCTGGATGCAAGAGGAGAACATTTCCATCATCTCTTGTGATGAGGTACGTGGTTATTTTCATTGTAATTTTAACTGTAAATGTGATAACCTGAATCATTACAACGACCGCGGCATTATTTGCATAGATATTTCACCCGATCGCTCGGGAGTTGGAGCTGTGCCAGCCGCGACGCAGAAACCCGCGTCATTGGCCAACTCTTGCGTGGGACTCACTGTATTATATTGTATTATTATTGTCATATATTTTCTGTCATTAGCACAATTTTTTTTTTCCTTTCTTTTCTTAATCTTTTTGTATAGCATTACTATTTTATAAGTTTTCGTATTATATTGTTTTGTATTATTAGTGTTACATTTTTTTCTTTGTCCTGTGCATAGTAAATGCACGAACGGCCGTCTAGGCCCGTACCATACCATACCATATTAAAATTTGGTGGGAAAAAAATTAAAACTACTTTCAATATTTTAGTTATAAAAAAAAATTCTTGGGGGTGCAATAGGAGCCAAAGAAAGTTTGCAATAAAAAATTATAAATTTACATTCATAATTATCCACAATAGGTGAACAGACATCATACATAGGACACAGGACTACATAATATTCAAGCAAGTAGGTGGTACACTTACCTACTACTGGGTGAATGTTTTGCAAGAGGCACTTCGTCTTTCGTTTCATTAAGTATCGCCTGATAAAAAGCAACACTGTTGTTTTCACTCCCATCTTCTACAACGAAAGGACTCCCTGAATCTTGTACTTTCTTTTGCTCTGTAGATTCAAATTGTTGACGGATGTTTTTCATGACTGAAATTTAGATACATATGTTGTTAGTAGGAAGAAGAGATTTGAAATTGATAAGATAATTAAGCAAACTTCTGCAGTGCAATTTGAAATAAATCTATGTAAAAGTATATTAAGAAATACTGTACTGTGTTATAGAAGGCCTATACATTGTGCTAACTTCATATCAGGTGAAGCACAGATACAAGTATTGTACTGTCAAATGCATGAATGTTTCCAATATAATGCGCAATGATCTATGTTGCTAAGGGAATACACAACTGGCTCTGCCAAGCCTACTCCCCACCCTGCTACCATCGTTTTTTTCGCTTTGGAGGATATGCAGCAGAGCTAACCCTCCATTTAATGTTAGTATTATTCCCCTCCCTCCTTGAAACCGACCTGTGTTTTAGGCAGTAGCGGCTCGTCACTCAAAACTTAATATATTTAAAAAATGATTAGTAGGCCTATCTAAACTGCTTGTCTCTTAATCCACCTCTGGGAACTCTCACGCGATTTTCTCTGCCCTAATTACTTTTTTTTCTAATATCTCTCGTCTCGTCGAACATTGTGTGAGTTGTGTGACGAGGAAAAATAGCAAAAAAAAAAAAAATAATAATAATAATAATAATAATAATAATAATAAATAAAAATAATAATAATAATAATAATTATTATTATTATTATTAGGGAAGCGAAAATCGCATGAGAGTTCCCCAAAATGGAATAAGGGACGAGAAAATAGTATTTTTAATGATCAAGGTAGAGGAAGTTGCGTTAGTGTTCCCAGTGCGACAGAATACTTATCGGGGTTGTGGAATCCATGTTACTGAATTTAACACATTCGAATTTGGTGGTGAAGATGAAAAGCATTGCTTACTTGACTGATGGTCCCTCACGCTACATCATGGCCCTCTACCGTCAGACAGTAGAAGATCTTGTCACATAACTAACAGCACGCTGGTAGAACGTAAAGTAATTAGTAAAGTCTCAAAATCTCACTCTGGGCCCGCTGCCGCAGCACATTCTGCAGGTTAAAACTCACATATACGCCATGCAGTAAAGGTTGAGCATGACGTCACAGCCCTACATAAAAGGTGCTGTTTAAAGAATCTCATTGTGGTGCCGAACAGGTAGTATTCACATTACCGACTCGTGACTACGATCTAAGAAATTCTCGCATGGATGTGCCAAATTCAAAATCTACGCAAAAGAAAATATAATATTGCATTTGGAAATAACATTATATGACGTGCAGCACTGCAGCACAATAGGAGAAACCGCCACTGGTTTCAGGTTAATGTTTGAGTGCCAGGCTTTTGATATCAAACCAATACGAGTCAGACTCATTCAGGGGATTGATGTGAACATTTGTTGTGAGGCATGCCCTCCTGCCACTGAAATTAAATGTTCCCATACTACACCCCACTGCACACCTAGGTCTGAGCGTTGTTCATAGGCTAATGCGAATGTTCGGTCTTGAATTCAAACAAATAAGAGATTGGCTCACCCAGGGCTGGTGTGGAACACAGATGATAAAAAGATTCAATGCCAAATTTAAATAAATAAGTAAAATAAAAAAAAATAAAAAAACAACAACAACAACAACAACAACACTAGAAGAGACCAGAATCTTTGGAAAGTTTCCATGCACACTACTGTAGGCTACATACAATTGGTACAAACAGTTAGAGAAACCTTTTTAGACACGGTATATCATTCACAAATGTCTAACTACTACGTTTTCATTATTCTGCTACTAGATATAACAGTTTCACAAGAGGAGGATATGCTACATAAATAACTTTTCCATAATTTATGGCAAATAGATACAGGCTAATCCTGTGTTTCCCAAACATTTTTGGCCATGGAACACTTTTTGTGTAAGGGAACAGTACATATGGAACACTAAAACCTACAGTAAAAAAAATCATAACTTTTTATACGATAAGTTGAAATAAATGTTACACTGTAGTTAATATAAAAGTTCTGAGACTGTCTCTGCACTGATTTTATGCTTCTGAGCTACATGTGGATTGACAGAAGAGAAAATGAGGGGGATTAAGCAGGGTATGAGGAAGACAGCACAATTAAAAGGAGCTCATTGTGTTGCGCTATAATGTGTTGACATGGTGCTGGCTAGATGGTGCAATGGTGTAATGATTTCAATCATGATAATTTCTGTTTGAAAAAGTGTCTAAGAAGCAAAGAAACATTATGGACAGAAAATAAAGAGGGACATGTTTTAATAATAATGTGCAAACGTTCTTATTATTTAGCAGGTAGTTTCTGTAAAAATGGATACGTTAAGTCTATACTTGCAATTTTATGATGTGAAATTTCAGTCTTACATACAAATTATGCTTTCATGAGTAAAAGAAGAGGCTTAGTAACAAGAGTGTTTGTCCAAGATGTTAGAGTACGTTTGTTAAACCATTCGGCATTTTTTTCATTTTTGAGAGCTGGAAAACTCTTGAAAAAGGCTTAGGAATACCGGTACATGTGATTTTTTATTATCTATACTAGTTTATTCGGTGTTAGCCCAGATAATTGAGAGTTTGCTGTATCAACTGCCCATGATACATTTAAGTTGCTCAAACATCCCCCCCCCCAAAGAAATATTTGAGATGATATGACATGCTATCAACATACAGTTAAGTTCAAGAGGTGGCAACAGTGTTCTAATCACGTTACAAACTATATTTTAGCTGAGTTGTCTTAGAGATGTGCATAGTGTTTCTAATACCATGGATTTCAAAAGAGTGTGATCAACTTACTGCTGTTCAGACTCTAAACATTCCTTTTTTATGAACAATTTCAAGTTCACTGATCGAATACAACTCAAAAGGAAAACTGTGTAAGATAACTCATTTAAAAATAAATACTTACATTTCTCAAAATCTTCACTTTTTGTACTATTCAAAGATGCTCTAGGCTTCACCTTCTTCCTGTTTATACTGTAACATAAAATTCAATTAACAGTGAGTTCCACGTAAGAGTTGGCGAATCATGCAGGTTTCTGCCTCGCGGCGGCCGCAGCTCTAACTCCCGAGCGATCAGGTGGAATATCTATGCAAAAAAAGCTGCTAACGGTGTAATGATTCAGGTTCTCACAGTTACAGTTAAAATTACAATGAAAATAACCACGTACCTCATCACAAGAGATGTTGGAAATGTCCTCCTCTTGCATCCACACAACACTGGCATCTTTTTAAGAGATTTTCTTTCACGTGAATAAGTTCAGCTTCCAAGATAGAGTTAATTTCTCTTGTGATATTGTCTTTAAGTTCTTCAAACAGTAGCTTATGTGACTATTATTTATGGGGGATCTTGAAAAATAAAGTGTACAGGTCAATTCCCCACACATTAGAAGAACTTAAAGACAGAATCACAAGAGAAATGAACTCTATCTCAGAAGCTGAGCCTACATGCATGAAAGAAAATTCCTTAAAAAGGTGACAGTGTCGTGTGTATGCAAGAGGAGGACATTTCCAACAGCTCTTGTGATGAGGTACGTGGTTATTGAGTGCCATTATGGTACTTTATAAGATTGTGTAGGGGAAGGGGAAATGTCTGTCCGTCTGTCTGTGTGTCTGTACGTGCGATAACTGAAATATGCTTTATTGGATTTTCATGGAACTTGGTTCTCCATTTATAACATCCATGGGAAGAACCCTAGTGATATTGGAGCAAATCGGTTGACCAGTACTAGAGTAATGCCAAATTTAGTACCTATTTTATTGATAATATATCAGAAAGGCGTGATAACTCAAATATGAGTCCTACCAAATAATTGGTAAGTGACGTTCAAGTGTGTTAATCACCTAATAATAAAATAACTCAAATATGCTTTATCGGATTTTCATGAAACTTGCTATACGCATTTATGAATCCATGGGAAGAAGCCTATTGAATTTGGACCAAATCGGTTGACCGGTACCAAAATAAAGAGTAATTAACAGTCACATCTATTATACGAGGGTTGGTCAATAAGTAAGGTCTCCAATACTCTAGCCCAAGCTGGCAATTGGCGCCACTGCCGTGTCCCGTTATCTTCCCTCTTTCAAACGAGCCATTGCTGCAGCCTCTGAACCTTTTAGTATCCTAACTACAGCTGTTTGAATTGGATCTCCCGATTTCCGTCCCCGCCAAGAACGGCCTCCACGAAGTCGTACGGTTTCTTACTGCAAAACAAGTTCCGCCAATTGAAATTCACAGAACGCTTTGCGAAGTTTATGGAGAGGGATGTATGGACATAAAAATGTGTGTAAATGGGTGCGTGAGTTTAAACAGGGGTGGACAAATATTCAAGATGAAGAGCAAAGTGGAGACAACAACAGCCGTCACAGATGAGATGCTGGCAAAAGTTGATGCATTGGTGGGACAAGATCGACGCGTCACTACTCGTGAACTTTGTTTATTGCTTCTTGACATTTCTAAACCTTCCATACAGGATTTTCTGTGAATTTCAATCGGCGGAACTTATTTTGCAGTAAGAAACCGTATGACTTTGCGGAGGCCGCACTTGGCGGGGAGGGTCATTCCACCTCAATTCATCCAGAAAAAAAGTGAAATGTAACCCTCCGGTCTCAGATTTTGATGAAAATTTGTAGCGTGGTTCCCATATGCATGAGAAACAAAGATCTGAATTTTTAGCTTCCTGTCTGTTATAGATTCGGAGATACACTTCTTTGAAAACATCGTGTTTTAGGAAGAATAGTGTCGGGACAGGAGTAGGTTTTGTGTGCAGACTGTTACATTTTTGCTTGTACCATGCCTGTGAATGTTAGCAGAACCATAACACATGATCATTCCAATGCAAAAATGACTGCTGAGTTCAAATCTGGTGTCAGAATTTGTCTAACACTTACAGAAATGTTGTTATGGGCATGTAAACTTAAAAATTGAAACTGTAAAAAGGCAATTGCGCCTCCTCATAAAAACCACGATATCTCAAAAAGTAAACTAGATACAGCTGAATGCTTTGCACCATTGGAACGAGCAGGGAATTTCCATCTAGATCAAATAAAAAAACTTGTGGGACTTTGTTAGGTGAATTTTTTTCTGCACATATGTAAAAATAGAATATTTGAGTATGGATTACATACATATGTTGAACAGAGTTTCCAGATAATTATGGAGCTACAGTATTACAAGCCAAAGTAATTCAGTGTTATAATCAGTTCTTACCATTAAGTGCACAGAAATCCATTACCACAATTATAACACTTTTACACGGTAAGTTAAACATAATATTTTTGCAGCAGACCTGTTACATTACATTAATTTGTTAACAGCTCGATACCCAAATTATTAAGTGTACTGCCAATCCAAATATAAAAATTGACCACAGATGTCATTTTATTTAGGCCTATAGATGTAACAAATTCCTTCCCGGCCCTCAGTTGGAACATCAGTGTAGCACCCCCAGTTCATACTACTAAATGTGATGCTTAGGCCTACTACTTCATGAAGACTAAGTAGCCTAACTATTATAGAGTAACATATCGTTATAAATCAGTGCAACCATCTGTCAGCTCCAATTAAAATTGTCCTTACAAATGTAATAGGCGTGTTATTATATCTATTAACTGTGAATATTTACTTATCACCACTCATAAATATCTTTTATAATCAATACTTGATGTATAGCACATCTATAGGCCTATCTAAAATTATATCTGTGGTCTATTTTTATATAAGGTGTTGCAAAATTCCATACACAAACTGCTATGGATTGTAGAGGTGACCAAAACAAAGTTGTTTTGTTATATAACCATAGGCTGGAAACCAATAGTTACACCAGTAGTCACCTTCGAATGGAAACATGCTGACACACAATGAAGGTATGGTGACCATTTGAGCTGGTTGCGGTGAGGTTTATTTACAGATATTGTTCACATGTGCGGCCTCCTGCTTCAATACACGATCTGCAACGACACAATACTGCTTCTCTCATATGGTGGAATACTCCAGGGGTATGTTGTAATTGGTTGGCAGCTACAAGAATCCGTGCAACAAGATCCTCCTCTGACACAGCTGGTGTTTCATACACTAAACTCTTTAAATGTTAAGTGGGGTAAGGTCAGGAGAACGAGCAGGCCATGCAATGGGTACACCCCGGCCAATCCAATTTTCACCAAATGTGTCACATAGATGCCCTCGAACTTGAAACAGAAACAAATGTGCGAGGATTTTGTAAACGCTGACCAGGATATCGCTCAGCATAGAGACATTGTGCAGCTGTGGAATTGCCATTGCATGCACCATAAACTAGGTGGATATTCGCGAGTTCAACAAAACTGTAATCTTCCATCGTCCTTACTCAATGCCTAAGAACAAGCAGAATGAATAAAAGCAAACATCTACCTAAACTGTGTACAATCTGCAACATGTCACGTGTTTGTCATGCACAGGGATGTTTGTTTCTACTCAACGATGTCTGTCTTCGAAGGTGACTACTGACATACCTATTGGTTTCCGACCTATGGTTATTTAACAAAAAAAATTTTTTGGTCTCCTCTACAATCCAAAGCAGTTTGTGTATGGAATTTTGCAACATTCATGTATTTGGATTGGCAGCACACTTAATAATTTGGGTACTGAGCTGTTAACAAATTAATATAATGTCATGTATCAGGTCTGCTCCAAACATATTATGTTTAACTTACCATGTAAAAATGTTATAATTGTGGTAATGGATTTCTGTGCACTTAATGGTAAGAACTGATTATAACACTGAATTACTTTGGCTTGTAAGACTGTAGCTCCATAATTATCTGGAAACTCTGTTCAACTTATGTATGTAATCCATACTCAAATATTCTATTTTTACATATGTGCAGAAAAAAAATTCACCTAACAAAGTCCCACAAGTTTTTTTATTTGATCTAGATGGAAATTCCCTGCTCGTTCCAATGGTGCAAAGCATTCAGCAGTATCTCGTTTACTTTTTGAGATATCATGGTTTTTATGAGGAGGCGCGATTGCCTTTTTACAGTTTCAATTTTTAAGTTTACATGCCCATAACAACATTTCTGTAAGTGTTAGACAAATTCTGACACCAGATTTGAACTCAGCAGTCATTTTTGCATTGGAATGATCATGTGTTACGGTTCTGCTAACATTCATAGGCATGGTACAAGCAAAAATGTAACAGTCTGCACACAAAACCTACTCCTGTCCCGACTCTATTCTTCCTAAAACACGATGTTTTCAAAGAAGTGTATCTCCGAATCTATAACAGACAGGAAGCTAAAAATTCAGATCTTTGTTTCTGATGCATATGGGAACCACACTACAAAATTTCATCAAAATCTGAGACCGGAGGGTTACATGCCCTGGATGAATTGAGGTGGAATGACCCGGGATGGAAATCGGGAGATCCATTTCAAGCAGCTGTAGTTAGGATACTAAAAGGTTCAGAGGCTGCAGCAATGGCTCGTTTGAAAGAGGGGAGATGACGGGACATGCAGTGGCACCAATTCTCTCGTCCGACGATGCCAGCTTGGGCTAGAGTGTTGGAGACCTTACTTATTGACCAACCCTCGTAATATAATCTTCGTTCTCCAACAATTCGAAGCATTTTGACTGGCCTGCAGCCAACCAATCAGCGGTCGAGCTCCTGTAACTAACATCCTGACGTAAACAATTCTGTAATTAGAAATAACAGGCAAAATTACTTATTAAAGAGCATGCTTTCATTTCTAATTTAACATAAGTATTAATTTTGTAATGGATATTAGACTCTTGAGTTTTGTCTATAGCGTAGAGCTTTATCACTGGTACTCACTACTAAATTGCGGTATTTTGTTACCTGTTGGAGCGCTTTCAACCGCATGGTTGATGGATATTAGACGCTACAATATTACTGCATGGCCATAATAAATATAACGTAATGATATTGTTAGCCCGCCTTGATTGAGTCATTTCTTCATGTCATTGTAAATAAAAGATTTAAAACACAACTAACCGTTGAATGTTGATATAATTTTGTGCTTCTATTAATATGTATGCCTATCGATATCTGCATTATATTTTAATGTAAGCATTTTTCTTATTCGCTCCTGTGGAGCAATATACCTAATGTAATTCCTGACATATTGATTTCAGATTGACTTTAATTCATTCATAACCTATATACAGCTGCTTTAAACTTGAAACAAACATGTCAGCAAATCTTAAGCATTTTGTAAAATGTTGATATAATTTTAAGAATTTATTATAGCCTATCAGTGTATAAGAATATGAATTAAGGTTAAGAATCAAACTTGAGACCTCAGTTCTTCCGTAAGCTCTGTTTGATGAATTGGCCTGGAGTTTAACTCAGAGATCTATTACAAAAATAACTTCTTTTCTGCATGGGGTTATCATAATTGCAATTTTAACTGATTGAAAAAGCATTCTGGCACTTTGTTTTATCAGTTTACCTGATTTTAATATCATTATCATTTTAACTGTAACTGAATCATTACACCATTAGCAGCTTTTTTGCATATATATTTCACCCGATTGCTCGGGAGTTAGAGCTGAGGCCGCCGCGACGCAGAAACCGGCATGATTGGCCAACTCTTACGTGGAACTCATGGTAAAAAAATATATAACAGGATTTTAACATCATTCACACATATTTTCAAAAAAATCAATTATTTCTAGATATAACTAAACTATAACTTGAATAACAGTTGCTATAAAATTGAATTACAAAGAGGAACAAACATGATTTGTCAGATAAATGAGACCTACAGGGATAATGATGTTTTAAATTGCATACAATTTCTGGGGCACTTGATTTATTGTGATGACTGTCCGAAGATCATAAGACCATAGACGATGAGGTCTGGAAGGTGATTTATTCATATTTATTAAGCTAATACTGCTGGTTCAATCTTAAAAACACAAATAGTCCACCTTGATTTGATTGAGAACTACCTTTTTTTTGGGGGGGGGAGGGGGGGGGCAAAAGATAGCTTTAGGTCGTGCACCAGCAAAGCTCCACCCACTCTCGCCTGCCAGCCCGCTTTCCCTGGCTCACAAGCTTATCGCATGCCATCACCTACTTCCCTTAACCCGGCTATGAACCAGCTCAATACCGGCACAGCACTATTGTACCCTTCATCATATATGCATAAAAATATACAAATTTAAAGTGTTATGAAAATGACCCTTGTACGATATCAAAAGTACAGCATTAATAAAATCAGAATGAAGCCACATTTGCATCATACTATGAAATATTATTACATGTATTGGGACCAAAGCAGGGAAAGAGGAAGTAAGAGGTCATATTTTGATATTGTCCAACAAAGAGTTTTAGACTTGAATGGTATGCCACCCGCAAGATGACTTAATTAATGCAACAAAAACGGCCCTTGCATCAAAACAGCTCTTTTCAGAGCCAACATAATATTTCACACAATTATAATGTAGAGAAAAGCGCAAAAAAGACCCTTGCATGAAAGCGGTTACTTCTCATGTAACCTCTAAACTTAAATAGATGAATTTTCCCTTCACTGCTAAGCAATCGATCGTGTAGTGGTTGAAGGCTGCTGGTTACAGTGATGGTCACGGGTTCGTACACCAGTCGGTGCGTAAAATTTACGGTAGGGAATAGGTCCCAAATAGGTAGGCAAGGGTAAAGAGAAGGTGAGAGAAAGGAAGAGGGAGGAAAAGGAAGAGTAGAAAAGAATAAAGGAAAAATAAATTATTAAATTATAATAGCCTATAATATTTGCTAGTAGTTAAGAGAGATCTAGGAGGTGACATTTGAAGTTACTCCCACCTTAAATCCCTCCTTCCCAAGCAGGTCCCATTAGAGAACAATAAGATATTTCAGCTGTGTAACTTCAGCCAAGAATACCGAACTCCAGCTACAGTGTTTTTTCCAGTAATCGTAGTTTAGCTACAATTAATAGTGAACTGACTCATCTGAAATATATAAATAGCATTCATCAGAGCCTAAGTACATATTTTACATATGAAGTGACTAAAACTGTGAATAGATAACATATATCACAGCATACTGTGCATATGTTTTCAGGACAACATTTTAATATATAGCAACTCAATAGATTTTATTTGTCAAAAATAGGTTAGAATATTATTGACAAACCAAGTTGTAACATACCATATTTTATATATCATTTGGTGAAGTGTTTTATATTTGTGTATATAACTTAATGGATTTTTAATTCTGTGCACTATAATAGGCCTGGATCTAATTTTTAGAAAAACATTGACAAGCCAAAGTTTTAATCTACTACATTTATACATATCACTTTGGTGAATTTGCTTTTTAAGGTAAACAGCTATATAATTTCAATTATAACAAACTTCATTTTTATAACTTATTGACTTGGCTTTTATACACCGTCGTATACAGATACACAATTAATAAAATAGATTAATTACTGAAATATCTTATTATTATTCTCAAGTAATCCTAAGTTTGATTTTTTGAGGGTATAAGGTGGTGATATTGAATGTGATTATATAACTTTACCCTCATAGGAACAATATGAAGTTCATTAATTTCCCATTAGAGAGTTGGTGGGAGGAGCCTAGTGCACTACCTAAAGCTATATTTTTCCCCTTCTTTTTTTATTACAATTGTAGTGAAAACCAGCAAAGAGGCCACAGCATTTGTTGCCAATATAGCAAGAAGGCTACCATCAATAACCGAAGAACCTGGTTCCATCAAGTTTCGGAGACGACAAACTGGCTGACAAGAACACTGGAAAATGCTGCCAGCGTCAAGGGCATTTTGTGGAATCCTCGGTTAGATAGAATGAAGAAAGTTTGGGTATAGTATACAGCACTCTACTAGAATTCCATGTGAGGTATTCAGAGTGGTTATGCGACCCAAAGGTTGAAGACCAACACTCCTATTGGCTGGCTGATGATCTTGCATCTAATTGGCCATTCTCGCAAAGGCTTATCCAATGCTAATGCTAATTCTACATATACGCATGCTCTCCATCATCTAGTTACATGGTTAGGTTTCTCCCGTTACTGTTTATGATAAGAACTGCACCCAAAGCTCCCGGTGTGAAGGAAATCTGATGGAAGCTTGGAAGGGAAATCGGAGGGGGGGGGGGGGGGAGCTTGGAGGCAAAGCCCAAAAAAGAAAAACAGGAAAGGATCCTGGATAGATACGGTATGAAGTTTTGGATACGGGAGATACCTCGGCCTTGATACCGATTGAGCCACTCAGACCAGGTTTTTACTGTTAGGTTCACACTAATGGATTATCACCACATTTGCGTGACAATAGAACTTCGGCTGCTCATGGAGATTCATGTTTTGACATCAGTTTTCAGCGCCATTTTAAGTTAATTTTGTGTCTATTTCTTCACAATTTTACTTACATTTAGGACCTTCATACAAATATAAGGTGCAAATGCAATCTATAGGCCTAGATTTTAAAGGATAATGTAACATCAAATTTGGCCGTTATCCATGCTTATAAAATAAAAATATCACAAAAAGTAGAGTGCTATACTAAAGTTAATGGTACCCTAATAAATAATTAATGTGGGCCTAGGTCATAGGCTAATTCATTGCCTTCCCAACTTGCATAGGCCTACATTATTTGTCAAAAGATTTTTAGTATTTTTAGTAGGCCTACTATGCACAACTATGCCTACTTATCTAAAGTGCCATACGATGAACTGAGTTATAAACAAACTAAAACTAAAGGTCATTTTTGCAGTTCTCCATTTCTAAAGTATAGGGCTTGCATACATCCCAAAATAGGGAATAGAAAGTGGAGTCCTATCAGCTGGTGGCCTCTGCACTCAAGCCCATATAACCATGCATTCAAGACTTCTCTTCAACCAAACATTTAAAAATCAATTTAATGCTACTGCTCCTTTACTATACATACCACTCTGTCTGAGGTCTGTCAGAGCTCTTTTTCTGACGTTCTGATAAAGGTGTTTCAAGCTGCCATGAAGGCCCATAAAATTTCTTCAATGTTTCTTCTATAGATGTGTTAAATACTGAACTGCTGTTTGAATTGTTTTTTCCCCCATTCAGAGGAGTACTACTGTATTGTTCACAGTTTTCACTGCTGTTTAACGAAGGAATTTTAGATAGCCAAGTTTCAATGTCTTTGCGTTTTGAATGATTTAATGGTACTTCTACACCAGGCAGAACATGGTTTACAGAAACTTCAGGGGTTTGTTCTTTACCACGTTTTGAATGTTTACGTAAATGGGCTTTTGTACTGGATATCAAAGGTGTTCTGAAAATATTCTGTTGAGTGGAACCTTCATAGCTCTTGCCTAAAATGTCTGTATCACTGTCTGATGTTTCAATAACCACTGTGGCCAAACTTTTCTTCTGCTTTTTGGGATTCAAAACATTATGAACACTAGATGAATCACTACTGGAGTCTGATATTACTATTACACTATCCGAACCATTGACTTCTGGAACTTTCAAGTCACCCCTAACAGTAGGCATATTAGTCCCTTCATTTCTGTCAAGATTGCTATCTAGGCCTACTGAAGACAAACTGGATTCAGGAACTACTACTTTTGCTATCTCTGGAGTACCGGTATTCGAAGAATTATTTTTCGAATAAACAAAATCCCCTGAGACACTACTCTTTGTGGTAAACAAGCTTCCTTCACTGCTGTGTGTGTGACTTGAAGATCTCTCAAAAGACCGTTTTTTTCTAGGATTAACATTCTCAAAACAATCGTTCTGAAATGTGCACTTCCTTCTAATGCCTTTACCTAATCTTGAATCCTTTTGAAAACTTACACCAGCATCCTCTTGATCAACATTGTTACCAATCTGATTCTCCTTGCCTTTACTCACTCTTAAATTAGGCTTGCCTAACCTCTTGTCACAGGCCTTCACACTGCTTTTAACATTAACGTTAGTTTTCTTTAGATCTTGTTCCACCTTTGGGCCATGGCAGGGAAGACTGTTTTGAACAGATGCTTGGCTACTGTTATTATCACTGGGAATTAGTCGTCTACTCCTCAATGCAAGTTTTGAGCATTCTGAAAAAAAGGATAAAGGTTATATTAAATGTAGGTCATAGTTCATTGAATTCTCAACTTGCATACGTAGGAGAAAGAAAGCTGTGCTTAACGTGATATACTTACTATTATTATTTATCAATTTTGAAGTCTTTTTTATTCTGGACGGACTAAAACTCAATAAAGAGAAATCATGGTCCATATCTTGTGTTATTCCTGAAATTAGAACAAAATATGTTAATTCATTTAGGCTGTATTTCACACTCCTCAGGATAAAGTGTGTTGCCCAAATTCCTAGTAAAATTCAGCATTTTGGTCACTTACCACTTATATTTGATGCCAAAAGCAGTTTAAATGGATGGAACAAACAAAACGTGTGTAATATCCGTTGAAAAAGACTACCTTCATATTTCCAAAAATGTTCCTACGCATCACACGTTTCCTTCTGCTCGATCGCGAATGACCAACGGTATAAAAATTCAACGTAAATTTCCCTGCTTTAGTCGAGGGAAATACTAACGTTAGTTCTCGTTCACCTGATTCATCGTTCCCGTTCACTGAATAATCCGACCCTGGAAGAACTACTGTGAATCACGTTTCAGAGATTTGAGGAAGATTTTAATAAAATTACAGTCAATAATAAATAATAATATGAAACAAATATATACAAAAAGAGTATCTCAAAATATCGAATTAAACTAAACAAAATGCTGATAGTTATGAAAACGAATGGTGCGTTAATATCGCGAAGACCTACTCGAACTCGGAAGGTCGCGCCACTCGCAATTTACTTAAAACCAGTGCTCTTCCCCCCCTAACAAAAAAGGTGGCGGTAAACAACGAAACTTTTAAACTGAATTTCATGGGAGCTCCCACACTCAGTGGCGTAGCCGTAAAATAACTTCGGTGAGGCCAAAAGTTTCAGGGGTTTGGAGGGGAACACCGGAATTTTTTTTAAATATTGAACTAATGAAAATCACATTTTACGCTACTTAGGCACTGAAAAAGTAGTTAACAAAGATATTTACTATACTCTAAGACATTATTAAATAAAATAATTAAATACTTGACAAAATATAATTATTGTAACAAATATAAAATAATATAAAATCAGCAATTTGGTTTTCAAAACCCAGGCTATAAGCAAAGAAAATGATATCATAATTCAGGCACTACACAACAAAAAATACGTAATAGCAATATTCCATGATCTGTCAAAACATTTGATTGTGTCAACGATAAAAAAATTAACAACAAAACTCGACAGTTATGGGATTAGAGGAATACCACAAAACTGGATTCGATCATATTTAAAGAACAGAGTACAATGCGTAGAAATAAAACAAAGTTAAAGAAAATATATTTAACTTTAGATCATTCAAATTAATAAAACAGGGGGTGCCCCAAGGTTCAAAACTAGACCAGTACTTATTCTTGCTTTACATAAACGATCTATTTCAGAAAGTCAAGGATTTAGGAAGCATGACCATAGGGTATGCTGATGATACAACAATTATAATTACAGATGATACGCTAAAGGGATTAGAAAATAAATCCAACCTTATAATTAATATGGTTGATGATTACTTCAACAATTTAATAAACATGGTAACTTAATGAATTTGAAAAAAAAAAAAAAAACAGAATTGATGCAGATCAGCTTAAAAGAAAAAAACAGATTCAAATATAAAACTTACAATTAAAAGCAAAGAACTTCCAGAAGTCAGTCACTCAAATTTTTTACGCTTAGTTATAGATCAGAAGATCTAGTCAGAAAGAAATTAAATAAAGGAATATACATTCTAAAACAGACTGCACAAGTTATGGATAGACACAACCTTAAACAATTATATTTTGCATTCATTCACTCCCATTTAAACTAAGTTATGGTTTTATTTTGTGGGGTTCAACTGCAAACAAAAATACTAAGATTATTTAGTCTTAAAAAAAAGCACTTAAGAGTTATAGAGAAAATACCACAGATAGAATCTTGCAGAACTATATTTAAAAAGTTGAAAATACTCACACTGTCCTGCTTATATATCTATGAAAATATTAAATTTGCAATAATAAATTATAAAAACTCCGTGGCGCTACATCCCTGGAGGGACTTGGCCTACCACCCGACCGCTGCGTCATCTCCCGTAGGCAGATGGCAGGATTGGGGGGCATGTGGTCAGCATGCCGACACCCACGGCCGTTATTGGTGGTTTTCATGACCGGAGCCGCTACTTCTTTATCAAGTAGCTCCTCAATTTGGAATCACGAGGCTGAGTGCACCCCTACCAGACCTCCCTACCTCAGAAAAATCCGAGGAGGTACCGGGAATCGAACCCGGGCCGACGGATCTGTAGTCAGCGACGCTAACCACAAGACCATGCCGGCGGACTAATAAATTATAAAGCAGATAAAAATTAAAATCTGCATCATCATTATACGAGAAATAATAAAAACTATTTTAAGAAATCATTGAGAGGTTCTACTTGTATGTTGACGTGTCCCATAACATGGAATAGCCTATGTTCCAATGGACAGAATAAAATAAAATGAAATAAAACCAAAGCATGAACCAACTGAACAGATACCTCCACTACTCATAAGAGCTATAAAGACTATGTTTCGAAGAGTCGTCGGTAGAGTCAGACTTAATGGTAAGCTCTCCTCACCTTTTTATTTAGAAAAAGGAGTTAAGCAAGGAGACAGCTTAAGCCCATTATTATTCATTATTTGTATGGATGAAATTCTGAAAACATGCAAGAGAAGAACAAATAAATCATTAGTGGGAATGAGAAGACTCAGGCCGGTATACTGCCAAGCATTAGTATATGCAGATGATGTGATCTTAATTGCAGACTCTGAAAGGAAACTACAGCAAGCAGTTATAGAATGGACAGAAACTATAAAAGAGAAAGGAATGTTAATAAACTTAGGAAAAAGCCAAGTAATGATGGTGGCAAGTACAGAAGCTCAAATAGAACAGATTAATATTGAATGCTGCGGGCAGCAGTTAGCACAAGTGGACAGTTATGAGTATCTAGGAACTGTAATAAGTCAGACGGGTAAAATACAAGGAGAAATAAGAAAAAGAGTACAAAAGGCCTCTAATGCATATTATTCATTGAGTAGATGCATATTCGGAAATGAAGAAGTCCATAAACAGACTAAAACTCGGGTGTATAATGCTGTAATAGAACCTATTTTACTATATGGGAGCGAGAGTTGGACAACAAATAAGAATGATATTAGTAAAATTAACGCTGTTCAAATGAAATGCTTAAGAAGAATAACAGGTAAAACAAGACGAGACAAGATCAGGAATAAAAGAATAAGAGAGGAGTTACGTTTACCACCCATAAGTAAAAGAATTGAAGATAGACAACTCACATGGTTTGGGCATATAACTAGAATGGGAGAGGATAGAAAACCCCGTCAATTTATGGAGGCTAAACCACAAGGACAGAGACCAGTCGGCAGACCAAGGAAGATATGGGAAGAGGTTGTTCAGCAAGTAGCTGCTAGTAGAGGGAAGACAATGGTTCAGCTTAAAGGACTGGCGAAGGAAAGAGTTAAGTTCAAAAAGTGGGTCCGAGGCAATCCCCTAACACCACGATAGTGGTACACTAGGGAAGTGGAAGAAGAAGAGAAGAGATGAACCAACTGAAACGATATTGTCTTCGACTAAATGACATTATTTCATGGCAGTAACAAATTACCATTAGAATCTCTAAGTTTCAATCTAGTATCTCTAGTAAACAATTAACACTCAGAGGTGGATCCAGATCTTATTGAAGAGAGGGGCCGAAATTAACAAAAGTTTTTAATTACTGGTAGTGTGGGGGTATGGAATATCCCCAAAAACAGGGGGTTTCACCTGCCCTCCACTGGAAAAAAAATAAAAGCTCAAAACGATAAGTTTTTAGGTCCTCTGTGGCTATGCCATTCCTCTAAATTTCTCAGCACTCTCTCCTTTTGCCCACAGTTTTAGTTCTGTTGAAAAATTTGCCAGCTTTACGTATTACATAAAAATAATAAATAAATTATTTATAAAAATAATTATAAAAATAATAAATAATAAAATATTACTCCCGGATTTTAATTAAAATCATTTATCAGATATAAAACTTTTTAACTTTAACGTAAAGTATGGTCTGAAACAGTTAACAAGAAATGAATTAATAATTTATACCATGATAACAATTAAAGATAAGGAACTCAAACTGCTTTCTGTGGGATGTCATGGCTTGTCTACACATTTGACACAAAGCGTCTAGAATATAAATACTACTGAACTTGTATTTTACAATGCTCTTGTTGAAATAGGGAGAGTACATAAATGCTTTTATTTTATTTTGTATTTAATTAAATTTGAATGTTTTTTATTAGGTAATTTCTTTTCACGAATAAAAAGCCAAATCAATTAAAAAGAAAAACCAAGGGGGAGGGGGGCCATGGCATGTTAACAGCCTGACAAGCACCGGTTTTAGACGTGTGTACTAAAAGCTTATATATTCATGTTAGTGTAAGAGAAAGTATTTGAGAAATATGTTGTACTATTTCATCTGCCTCATTGTCATTGTTCAAGTTGCCTTTTGTGCTGAATATTAATGTGAACAGAGTGGCAGACATAATCTTATTTTGTTTTTTTTATAGCTACATGATAGAAGTTATAAATTAATAGTGATTTTTCTATACAAAATTATTTACCTAGAAGTATACTCATAAAGAACTTTAAAAAAGCATATTTATTTTCTGCATTGTACATTGTATATTGAAAACTTATAAATAAAACTAACTTGACCTAAAATATTAAAATAAAATTAACATAAAATAATGTCTGAAGTATTAATTGAGGGGCCTTTAGGATTCCAGGAGATTGAGTCTCCCGGATTTTTAGACATTCAGAACATGAAGGTGTTAAGGTTGTTACTTACCCCAGGGTTGCTATTGTCTGTTAAATGCTGAGTTGACCCCAGTACCATGGTGCCATCAGATGCTTTAGGCCAATTGAAAAATTCCAATGACCCTATCAAGGATTGAACCTGTGACCATACGTTCGTAGCAGAGTGCCTGCTCATCTATGTCAAGTCATACCCCCCAAAGGTATTAATAAAAATAAAAAAAATTCACTTGTAGATTTTTCCGTTAATGAGACCCATTAATATGGCTGGTAACTCTCAATCAAATTAGGAACAAATCAAAAGGAAAATGAAAAAAAAAAAAAATTAGTAGAAACTACAGTGGAACCTTAGGAATCCAAACTAACTGAGGGTAACCTCTGTTCAAATTCCAGAAAATTCAGCAAAATACTCTTGATATATCAAATTCAGTAGAGTACTGTTTTTGGATGCTCTATGAAAGAGTATGGAAAGAGCTAGCTGCATTTCACCCGTTATGAGTTAGTGGAGCCGTAGGCAAAATAGGTTTCGTTCCTTACGTCAAAAGAAGATAACTGATTTTGTTTATACTATTAAAGTGCTGTATTCATTCTTAAATATCAATTCAAATATTTCAGTTATGTTAGGAATAAACATTAGCTTTCTTTCTGATTCGTAACAGTTATTTTTCCTTAATTTTTTAATAACTTTTTTGTTTGGGTTAATGGGGTTCGGATTACCAAGATTCCACTGTACATAAAAGATAAATAAATTTATGAACTAAAACTACAGTATTTGTTAGCATTCAGGCCCTGATTTATAAATGGACATAATAGCTATTTATGTATCAAGTATGCAAAATAACGATTTAGCAGACGAATCTAGTATAGAAGCCGAAGCTGAAATACTGGATTAGTCCGATAAAGTTTTTGTGTACGTGATGCATACAATATGTTTTAGTAAAAGCTCTCTAAATGATATGAAATGAAACAAAAATACCAAAGGCTATAATTAATTATAATGGAAGATAGTCAGCCATTTGTTAAAGTCATAATCTCAAGGCTATCTGAATCGTTGAACAACAATGAACCGTACGTACCAATACAAAATGCAGTATAGATGCATAGTATATGAGTCGCTTTTTGTAAACATTAATGCATATGAACTAGAATTTATGGAAAGCTTGTGGAAATATGGATGATAATCCCGGGGAAATTTCAATCCAAGCCAGTAACTTTGAATTGAAGCTGGTGTCAGCAACATCACGACAGCAATAGACATGGGTGTCCGCAGAAATTTTGTCAAGGGGGGCTAGTGAAGAAATTACTGCCACTGCTGCCATGACTATGCTACTACTTCTATAACAACTTTATTATTATTACTTTTTATCATTTTCATTATTATTATCATCATTATAGCATCATCTTCATCATCTACATCCTAGATTTACTGTAGATGGACCTATGGCTATGAATACAAAGAACAAATGTGATGCAGTACTCTCACATGGCTTTCTTTTTTTTACTCCTTTCAATTTCACAAGTGATATACTTCCAGTGCTTTACCTTCATAACAATCAAATGTTTGGTTGGACAATTTTCAAGTTTGGGGGAAGTAATTATTCATTCATACCCAGGGCCGCTGAGAGCAAGCACTGGGCCCAGGGCAGAATGTATCAATCTAATTTTACTGATATTTTAAGTAAGGTTTGACATGATTTAACCTTAAATTAATTTTGGTAATATTTCTGCATTAAAAAGTATTAAAAAGGAATATAGAATTTATTTTATTTTTTACTGAACAGCAAACACAGCTCACAAAACCAATATATATATATATGAGCTTGAGATTCTGCCACAAACTCGGCAGTTGATTCAGATGGATTTCTATGAAATACGTACTGTGTAAGTGATAACATATTACACTCAACCCTCGACACAATGCCACCATCCGTTCTCTAACAATTAGCAGCACAAAGTGTAGGTGACACTAAAACGAAATTTAATTTTCAAAATAAAAATGGCATAATACAATGCTGTGTTAATTTACTGTACTGTATTATGAAAGAAAAATTAAATAAAAGTCAAATAGAGAACTTGAGCTGCTGTCTACTGACCTGCGATCAACCGCACCGCTGCTTAAAACGTTCCAACCAACCATTGCTTTACTGAAATTCTTTTAATTCCAATTTTTCACAAAACATTTTTGCTTGTCCAATAATCACTGCATTGGCATTAACTTGGCTGATCCAGAGAGTCAAAGCTCCTCCAATTATTCACGTTTTGGTGGTCTAAGTTGTGTTGCAGGTACAGAAGAATGTTGTAACCATTTTTCTGTCTCACTCACAATATTGCCTATGCATCTCCGACTAACAGTTTTCTCCCACATTAATGAAAAATGTGATGCAATAGCCTACTGGCTAAACTCTGGAAATCTTTCACTGTATTCACAAACTTCTCGTTTCTCTTGAAGTTTAAAGAACAGCTCTCTTCAATTGAACAATTTTACAAGATTAACTGTAGTGTAGCGTATAACAGCTGAATGGACGCTGGACTAAAAGAAGTGAAAGTTTGGAATGTTTCATCGAATGAAGGGCTCTTTCTACCTGCTTCACCCTCACGTAGGCTGTCTGTCCGACTTCTTAACTTAGCTTCCTCATTCCACCGCACTATATTTACAGTTAGTGGCAGGGAACACTCACTTCTTGGAAATATAGAACAGTATGTGTCTTAAATAATTTTCCTAACATTCACACCAGTTTTAAAAGAAATCTGGAACTGAAAAAAAAAAGTATATTTTGTACAAATTTGTCTTATATTCACTGGCACTAAATGAACTGGTACAGTAATGAGGTTTCTTGTGTATTTTATATGGGAGATGATCCGCTCACTTGCATTTATTGGCAAAATGCGAGGGTGGCACTGTAAAGAGGGGCATTATATCGAGGGTTGACTTATAGTGAAGTTGAGTAGTAGTAAATCTTTTCAATATTCAGGATTTCACTAATTCATCGTGCTTCTCTGCAAAAGAAACACCGCATTTCTTCTTGGAGACTCTGAATAATGTGTTTGTATATTTCATATTGTTCGAGTGTGATAACTCCAGGGCTAATGTAGGATTTCCATGTCTGTACCAATATCTGTGTGTTCATGTCCTGTGTCTATTAGGTGGGGTTTGCATAGGCAGAACCTGTGTTTTGCTTAAGGGCTCTGTTCTGTCTATTGTGTTTTGAAATTATGGTCTGTTTGCCCTATATAGAGATTGGGACATTCATCACATTTCAGTTAGTAGACTCCTGAGCTAATAAATTGAATACATAACATCACTACAAAATGGACAACATTCAAGTGAAAAGGAGTAGGTCTACACAAGCAAGAAATACTTTATAAAGAGTAATATCAATTTATTATGTCAAACCTATGCTGACTAGTGTAACTGTATATTTAATGGAAAACAGAGATTACATTTCATTTAAACAAATTCATGAATATAGATCTATTTCATTAAAAATCCAATTAGGTCCATTTCCAAAATAAGCCATTTGTCAGTCTTTGTTATTTTAAATACTGAGCATTTGGAACTGGATAAATAGTTGTGTGCAGCTGAAGACAGAATAACAAAGTACAATGATATTAAGTTCATTTGAAGACGTTAATCACTAAAACTCTGGGTGCATTTTCATTGCTAAGCTGTGTGCAATCTACAATAAAATTAGACCATAATTATTAGTAATTATTTACAAATATGATTGTTAAAATAACAAGCCTGCTAAATATGACATGTAAAGTGCATACAAAAGTTATATTGATCATGGCTATATTCTAATATCTATATTAAAATAGTTTTAAAAAAATGTATATTTGTACAGGATTACCCAAGCATGTCACGGTTCCTCTTATCTAAAACTCTAGCATTTAACTCAAGACACTTTCTTATGCCTGAGTGCACCAATCTCGGTATTCAGAATATATTGGTAAAGTTGCTTAGTTTACCCCTGTAGAGTCATACTTTTGTTGAACCATGCTGGTTTCAACTTTTATAGCTGTAAAATGATTACCTGCTGTGAAGGAGCAGTAAAGTAAGAAAACTGTAATTTTCTTTCCAAGATGGAGGTCAGCAATTATATCCAATAAATCAAATCTTCGATATCTAGGCCTAAAGCTAATTGAACTTAATGAATAACAAGAGACAGATGGGATTTATTTGAAGAATGAACAATGCGATATATCTTTCCAAATACCGGTACTGTACTGTAACATCGATTGAAATGGCTTCCTTCATACCTCAACCAAACCAGGTCCATCCAGTGTGTGTACCAACTCATTATCACGATTGGTACAGAATCAACGGTGTTTAAATTTAAAGTCAGATTATTCTTATGAAAATTTATTACCATACAATAAGGCAAAAAAAGAAATGGAATATGAAAAACCAGTGGTTAAATTGGTTAAAGTGAACAACTGCATGTATCACGAAATACCGGTATAAAGAGCATACTTGCATGTATAAGAACTTAATTATAACAGCCCTGTCATGGCTATGTCCATGACTTGCACCTAAAATTTCCACTAGTCGAACGGGAATAAAAGCAAGGTTATGTTGAACTTAGAATAGAGATTCTCTGATGTACTGCTTGACTTGGATTGCACATGTATGAGAATCAATCTTAAAAACATAAAGATTATTTTATTTAAATATACAGATTCTAGAGGGGATTACATTAACACAAATAATAAACAAAAGTGCTGTAAACATTACATCCTACTGCTGGCCAAGCAGGGAGAGAGAGAAACTAACGGCCATGGAAGAAACCAACACAAGTTGTTTCATGGGAACGGCTTCATAGGAGAGTAACCACGATATATTTCACCATTAGGAAACCGTGGTATTGTAGCTATGGTGCATAAGTTTTCTTAGAATACCTTGATATGGCTTTTACCTCAGTTCCAAAACAGCTAAGAAAACCAGAGAATAATGCACTCGGGCATTAGACTGCCAGGGATCCTACATTACACATTTATCAGGAATTTCTCTATACAACATTTAAAAGCATAGAGTCCTGATTTAATATTGAAGGGGATGATAAAATCCCTGTATTTCATTAATGGCCAGCTAACGCCAAGTGCTTTCAAAGATTGGTAATGGGTGCATTAAAGTTAAAAGATGCTTCGTTGATATGTATGGATCAAGACCGTTGCTGCCTATTCACTTACAGGCTATTAAGCAGAAAACATCTTAATGTGGCTCTGTGTTGTTTAGATTTCTTCTGGATACTTGTCTGTCATTTGGTAATTTGATTTCAATATACCTAGGTAGTGTAGTGATTTTAAGGAGATATTTAACACAGTTTTGTGTGAAATATAACTATCCTCCATGGAAAAGAAAAGATATTACTTGCATAAACTGCACAAGAGACTTTTCTATCACTCAATGAGGCAAATTTGATGTTAAACAAAATGCTTATGCAGTAGTACAAAAAAGCTAAGTGCAACTTCAATAACAAATTTTAAAAAATTAAATTATTATTATTTTTTTATCCAGCTTTCTTTGTACTTCTTTGAACATCAAGGTCATATTCGGTATTCAGGTTCTGTGAGAATACCAGTAGGCCATGTAACAACTGATGTGCAACAGTTTTCTATTGTTGATGTGTTTATGGCATCTGTTAATTTCAACTATCATTCAATTTTAATGAATATGATACAGGATGAAACAGCGGCAATGAGTCACGGTAAGTAAATATCCAATTCAGCAACTATCTTTACAACTGAGAAAACCATGAAAAACTCAAGTAAAATTGGCTAGAAATGGGGTTTGAACCCAGGACCTACCGAATTCTTGTCCAAGACACCGCCATCACAGCCACCCCACTCAGACACAGATTTTCTTGTGAAATACAATACAATCAAACCTGCCTAAAGTGGTGACCAGTCTTTCTTCTGAAAAATGGCCACTATTACACGTGTCTGCTAAATTAAAGTTATGAACTTTTCAAAATCGGTGAAGAAGTCTGGTTCATCAAATAATAGTACAGTATAATATTAAAAGTAACAAACATATGTGTCCATTGGGTGATTAACACATTACGGTATTTAATTTATATGCAGTACAATAAACAGCATACTGATCTTTTTTTAAATACTTTAAATTACAGTAGTGTACTGTAAAGAGATGGTTTTGCAATTTATTTTTTCCTTTAAAAAATCTTACAGTGTGGCTTGTTTTATACACTTTCCGCATCTCTTTTTAATGGCATACATTTCAAAGGATTCTAAAAGTTTATTCAGATGCGAGGCACTATTCTTGTCATACTGTTAATGTACCACATAACACAGTAAATGTATGTTATGGAGTACTGCAATCTTTTCTTTAGAGACAACAATAGTTTACAGTCTTCAAACTGAACTTGTGTTAATGGACTTTTGAGTTCTGAAAATAACTGGCAAGCCTGTGTGTTTTCAAGGGTAACCCAAGTATTCTTAGTAGTTAAGACTGGCCGTTTAATCCAGGTTATTTTCTGAAATTTGTGTTGCTGTTGACCGTGGTGTGAGGTGGCCATTAAAGGGAGGCTTCAAGGGAAAATTAATCGATTCCACAGAAAAAGGATCATTTATCGAGGTGATCGTAATTGAAGGTGACAGTTTAGGTAGGTTTGACTATATTCATACTGTACAGAAGACTGAACTCAGTAACTGCAATTTTGTTTGTATGCTATAGTTATTTAATCACGGATGTGTACTGTTACTTAACTCTCACTAATGTGACAGAATTGTGTCCTGCAGGTATGCCTTTTTATGCCTTTATGCCTGTCAAATTTTACAATTGGTGCTGTTATATTTATGCACACAAATGACACTGGCCTGGATTAGTCTACACAACCAGACCAACAGTTTTGTTGTTTTTCTAAAAATTTCTAATTGAATAATTTTCCCTAATTCATTTCTTAACAAAGTTACACAAAGTCTTACTATCTGCTAAAGTCTTCTTGTCAGATTTGAGAAAGTAAAATTTTGTAAAGAGTGTTTCTGTATTCTGTTAGGTACCAGTACAGAGTGGTCACAAGCATTTCGGCTTGTTTAAGGCATCTTCAGTCCTCTCTTATAAGTCATGCCTGTATTGTGCCAAATGAAAAAATAAATATCAAAATATCTGAAGTCCAGGACTGATGATGGCTTCAACAAGCCAAACCGAATTTCCTGATGGTTTGTAGGAGATATTCTATAGCACAAGACACCAACAAGAATACAATTTCACTTCTATGTCATATGCTTTTATGTGTGCTCAAGTAAAAGCAAACATAACCTACAAATTTATACAAACCTACTAGCGATGCGTGCCTATAGTATACACCTGCACATCTTATTGAGGGTATAAGGTGGTAATATAAGAATATTAAGTATAGAATTAATTTCTGGAGAAAGTCAGTAAAACTCGAGGCAGAAGTCATCCACTATCTGTAGTGTAGGCTATATCATGTATATGAATAGTTTTTAATAAGCTAACACCTATCATCTCTTATGAAGAGAAAATCTCACCTCCAAAATAAAAACCAGTGATATGTTAACAATAAGATTACCTGTTCTTCTTATGAATGTGATTCAACACTGAACTTGCATACAGAATGTTTCAGAAATCAACTGAAGAAATTTAAGAGACTGTGGAGGGGGTTATAAAAGAACATTTTCAGGTAACGGACTTGCTATGGCATGTAATTTAAAGTAAAGTTCCGTAATTAATAAGGCAACACTTATGCTAAATATGTTGGCGATTTATTTGTTAATCAACAAAAGCTTACTACTAACATTGTAACCAATTTTTTGAAAGTTAATCTTTTCAATTCTAGTCAATTTTTTGATTCAGCGAGAGCAAACACTGAAATTTTATGACACAACATATCCACCCAAAATATAAGAAAACAAAAAGTTGCATCAATGACAACCATAACTATTCCTATAACTAATTATGTATTCCTTCTTACAGTTGCTACGTACAAAATATGGCTAAAGCTTAATCATTTTCACAGTTTTCAGATTAGCACTTAATTTATGGCAAAGCTGGAAAATGGACTTCTCTAGCTGCTAGGCTTTTAAAGGACAAACTTCCTGCAGATATAACCATTCAAACACGAATAATGTTTACTGGGTGACATGCAAGCCCTTTAATATATTTCTTGTTCGACCATGCTGATTAATGGGAGACAATACTATCTAAATGACATAAATTAAAGTAATGCTGTTCATTAAAATATTGTTGTCATTCCAGCCTTAAAAGCAGCAATTGCAACTCAAACTGCATAATCAACAATCTATACTTAAAACAAAATCAATTCTGTTCATGTTGGTTTGGGAAGATGGTACTTTGCGACACAAGACTGTCCCCTTTCCACACGCTACTCGCCTGGCCACTTCGTAACGCATAATTGCAATTGGCATGTCACCTAATATTTTACAATAAAAAAATACCCTTGTACTTCCACATAATATTTCACAATTATAAAAACGACGCTTGCAACAAAGTAAGCTATTTCACAATAAAAAATGCCCTTGCACCATACATAATATTTCACAATTATAAAAAACGCCGTATTATAACATAAAATATGGCTTCATTGATGCAGGAAAATTCCCTTGCACCAACACTACTCTTTTCATAACTAACAAAATATCTCAAAATTATAAAAACCGATTCTTGCGTTAAAACTCGTGAAATCCTCCCTATCATAACTCAAATATACAAAAGCTTCCTTCACTGCTCAACATTCACTTGTTAGGTTAAGACACCTAGCTATAATGCTAGGGGTCCCGAGTTCAATTCCCAGTCGATCCAAAATTTACTATTAGGAATAGGTCTCAAATAGGTGTAGGTAGGGTGAAGAGGAGGTGAATGGAAGAAAGGAAGGAGACGGGAAAGGAAGAGAATAAAGAAGAAATAAATTATTTTTTTCTGTTTTATCAGTTGCATAAGAGATGGCGCTACCGTCCCTGCTAGTAGTTCAAATGCTGCCACTAGGGGAGGGATTGAGAGTAGTAGTGGGGAACTCAGCTGTGTCGTAAAGTACCATTTTCCCGTTAGTTTTAAATTGAGTTCATTTTGTGTGTTTTAATGTGCATTGCTTTGCTAATGCAAGTTCCATAAACATACTCGTGTCTTAATATACTTATGCCACTACATGAAAAGTTGAACCCAGGATGATGCATTCCCTATCTTAAAACGTTTATGGGCCTCACTACAATCCCTTTAATTTCTTTGGCTGAATTCAGAAACAATCTGTATATGGAAATATGATACTATAATGACTGCCTTTACAAAACACATATAAAAGTAAGCAGTAACTAAATAGTAAATAGTAAAAGATATTACACAAAACATATTTTAAATATATCATACAGGTTTACAGCTTAGCAATAAAAATGATAAACAAAAGCACCCTATAAAAATCTATAATTTTTTTTAGGAAAGTGTAAAATTCATTGTAACCTTGTACACATGTAAATGATATGATAGATTCATACCCTTAGTTTGGAAGAGCACTTTGAATAATATGACTACCTATATCATTCAGTAATAGAGGACTATATAAAGTTCATTGCCCAAAATTTTAACATTAAATGCAAACATATATCACTTAAAAGGAATCATAACTAGAAACTTCATCTTTGTAAATTTCCAAGAGAAAACCATTCCACTGTTTCAGACTCAAGATCCACACTTTCCAAAGGCAACAGCACACAGCCAAGGAACTCATTTTCCTGCAATGTGTCATGGTTCCAAATAGTTGCTTGTAGGCGTCGTCTACGGACAACCTCCAGGGGCATTCGATACTCCAACTGTAAACAATCAAATATTAAAATTTCATTGCTATCACAGTCAAAAAATGAAGTAAAGAATTACAAAAGGCATACATGATTATTTTATATTCCAATACTGTGTATGCTAATCTATATCCAATAAAAGGTCAAAACACGTTCTACATACTTTATGTGGGTGAAAGATTTGTCTCCTTATAATTTTTTCTATCTATACTATAGGTAGAGGAAGTATTGTCTCTCGTATTGATAATATATTATGTTTTCTGGGACTGTATGTTATTTAACAGAAATTTCCCTGTGATCAGCTCATTTCTCCCAGAGGATGGCAGCAGAGCAAGCTACCGAAAGCTAGGAATCAATTCTCCTAAACACTTGGCAGGTAGCCCAAGAAACCATTACATAGGAAAAATTGTTAGAACATGAAATTCAATGTTAAGTTTTCAGCATTAGACTATTCTTCCCTGAATAGAAAAGTATAATTTTCAGAAGCATGTCTGTGAATTGAGAATTACAAAAAAGTGTAGGGCCTGGAGGCCAGTCCTCCCCTGTGACAGAGCAGTGGGGGAGGGGGAAGATCCACGGCCTGACCAAGGGACACTAGGCTGGAGGACATCACAGTTCCTTTCGCAGGGAATTGAGAATAAAGAATAAAATTGAAAGAGGTAAAACCATATAAAAACACAATTTATGTTTGGGTTAGGTATCTTTTGGGAATGTGACACAAGGAATGGTGATACAGTAACTTTCACTTACCAGTTTACATAAAGAACAGTTCATATATAGCTCTCACGACTTTTTTCTTTTACGTTTTGTGCACAAGTTGTGTGTGTACCAAGAATTTAAACTTATGTTCCATATTATTTTATAAAAATTATTCAAAAGCAGTGTTCCCACAGGAATTTCAAAATAAATTTTCCTGACTTTCCATTATCAGAAACTTACATTTCCCTGATCACAAAAATCAATGTTTTCAAGGTTCTTTGTTAACAAAACCAGCCTCCTCCATCCTCATAACAAAAGATTAGCTAATGTACTGAAAAGAAAATTGCTTACGCAGTCTGGGTTACAGCAGACTGGAGCAGAACATATTTCCTTCACATTTTGCTTACTTGGGGTAGTTATTTTCCCTGACTATTCCATATTTTTATACAAATTTCCCTGACTTTTTCCTTTATTTTACAAAATTCTTGACCGATTTCAATTTCCCTGACTTTCCCTGACTGATTTCAATTTCCCAAAATGTGGACATCCTGAAAGGCTATCAAAATAACTAAATCTAAGCCTGATAAAAGAAAGTGAAAATTCAAAAACAGAAACATGCATACCTTATTTTCTTTTTGGAAAAATTTTAAATACTAGATAGTACTGAATCTGAATTTTTCATTTCCATGCTTTCAAATCTGCTCAAGAAAGTATACTGATCTACACTGCCTGCCTCAGTAATCAGAGCTTCTGACAACTGATCATTAGTTCTGGGTTTGATTCCCAGTCCGGATAAGGGGAATTGTGTTGTCATACATAGATTCCCTGGAAGACTTGGTCTGGTTGGTTAGTATGGATTAAGGTTTAATTAGGTAACGTTACTATGCCGGATTTATCTTTATGTCCCCGGACAATGTTTGTCCCAAGATTTCCAACTTTACTTATCTTCCTTTAACCCTAAAATCTTAAAGAAGTTATCTTAAAAACACTTAAAGAAGTAATTAACCATTGTATGGAAGTTTACACAGTGAAGCTATATTATAATTTTATAATATTGAGTTGGGTTTAGCACTATACTTCACTTGTTTTATAAATACCTGAACTAGTTTCGAAGACCCTCGTCATTCATAGTCATCAGGATAACACCAACTGCTGGCTGGGCGATTTTGTTGCCCTCTGGTGGAAGTGTGTCGCATTTGGTGATGAGATCCTCGTCCGATGGGATGTCAAAGTTCATAAGGTATCCTTTGTGTTTGTGAATGAATATCCTTTCCCACACTGAGAGTTCCTTGTGACCTTCGACACATTTTATCAGTTTTGGATCCCGATCGATGTCATGTCCCTCATTCCAAAAATGGGCCGCTACTGCAGATTTGTCCGTATTTGTGTATTTTAAATGTCGCATGTGTTCCTTTGCCCTAATCTCCAATTTTCTCTTAGTCTTACCCACATATACTTTCTCACAGTTTGCACAATTTATTCTATATATTCCTGATTTTTGGTTCTGATGGCTATGCTCTAAATTGGTGGAATCTAGTAAGTTTTTTAAGGAAAATCTATTTACTGGGGCTGTGGTTATACCATATTTGCTGAACGCTTCACTAGCACACAGGATAGTGAATGTTCCTCTCAGTAAATCAGAGTATGACCTGGAGTATAAAACGATCATATCCACAGCCGAAAACAATGGTTTCAATAGAGAATTGGTGGACAAGAAAATAAAAAATTGCCAAAAGAAAAAGCTTACTACAGATATAACCACACTAGAACCAATAGAAGTAAATAAGAAATACAGAAAGATAACTTTTCACCCTTGGGCAGACAGGAAATTCAAAAAAGCGTTCAGCAAATATGGTATAACCACAGCCCCAGTAAATAGATTTTCCTTAAAAAAACTTACTAAATTCCACCAATTTAGAGCATAGCCATCAGAACAAAAAATCAGGAATATATAGAATAAATTGTGCAAACTGTGAGAAAGTATATGTGGGTAAGACTAAGAGAAAATTGGAGATTAGGGCAAAGGAACACATGAGACATTTAAAATACACAAATACGGACAAATCTGCAGTAGCGGCCCATTTTTGGAATGAGGGGCATGACATCGATCGGGATCCAAAACTGATAAAATGTGTCGAAGGTCACAAGGAACTCTCAGTGTGGGAAAGGATATTCATCCACAAACACAAAGGATACCTTATGAACTTTGACATCCCATCGGACGAGGATCTCATCGCCAAATGCGACACACTTCCACCAGAGGGCAACAAAAACACCCAGCCGGCAGTTGGTGTTAACCTGATGACTATGAATGATGAGGGTCTTCGAAACTAGTTCAGGTATTTATAAAACAAGTGAAGTATAGTGCTAAACCCAACTCAATATTATAAAATTAAAAACTTAAAGAAGTGTTTGCTTTTAATTCCACTGTATTTCAAACTGACAAAGGGGTAGTGAGATTACATTTCTTAGACTAGTAATATACATAGATTTGTAGCAAGATTGAGATCGGAAATATACACACTAAACTTCACTTAAAAGGTATATTTACCCAGGATGATCATTTCAACGGGTATTCCCGCCATCATCAGCTGATTCCGACTGGCTCTCATTCATCTGCCGCCAGAGGGCCAGTCGGAATCAGCTGATGATGGCGGGAATACCCGTTGAAATGATCATCCTGGGTAAATATACCTTTTAAGTGAAGTTTAGTGTGTATATTTCCGATCTCAATCTTGCTACAGATTTCAACACTTCACTGTAAATTTCCATCTAATATTTATATACATAGATTGTCTGCCTGTTGTTTGTATTATGAACTGTAGCCAGTAAAATGTAAATAAAAAAAATAAAAAGAATAAAAAAATATTTAAAAAACTTAAAATGTGTTTTTACAAATAGTCTTTTGTAGTTAATGTTCCAATATATAAAGAGAAACTGGAAGAAACGGTCAGATGTTTTTGTTGACTTTAAATAAAGATGTGGTTTACTCATTACTCAATTTTTATATTGACACCATTAACTGTTACATATTGTAGGAAGTAGAGTGCAATTAAATAATCTTTTCCTGTAATTAAACAAAAAATAATAACTTCCATAACATTTTCGGAGTGTCCCTGGATTCATTGAAAAAATCTGTCTAACCTTAGTTAAGGATCTCCCCCCCCCCCCCCGACATTCATATAATCAGCATCTCAAGTTATCTTAATGGATAACATAAGTCAGCCTAAAGGTGTCCCAACCAGAGAAATGGGACTACACTTCCCCAGGCCAGGAGGGAATACCACAAACTCTACCAGGGTAGTGGTGGCATTGGATAAGAAAAATACTAATCCATATAATGGGTATATTATGTGCACCATAACATGAGTATATAAAATTTTTGTAGGAATATTGAAATAACAGCTTTTTGTTAAGGCAACTGCTAAGACATACTAAAGACTTTAAAAGTAAAAATTTAATAATGAGCTATCATGTTACTGTAAGTTCACATACAAGAGAATAGTACTATTTATATTTCCATAAACTGTCTTCTGAGATATGCAATCAACCTTTTAAGTACTGAGCTTAAATCCCCTAGGATAAGCAGCTGGGCAGAATGCAGTAAGAGTGAACAAATAATAGAGATGGATTTGATACAATGAACTTCACTTAAATATAAACTGACCCAGACTGGAGTTTCAAGGTTATCACCACTCATCCTTAAGTATACTACAGTGAGTCCCATGCAAGAGTTGGCCAATCATGCGGGTTTCTGCATCGCAGCAGCCCCTGCTCTAACTCCCGAGTGATCGGGTGAAATATCTATGCAAATAAAGCCGCGAACGGTGAAACGATTCAGATTCTCACATTTACAGTTGGAATTACAATGAAAATAACCACGTACCTCATCACAAGAGATGTTGGAAATTTTCTCCTCTCTCATCCACACAATACTGGCACCTTTTTTAGAAAATTTTCTTTCATGCACATAAGTTCAGCTTCCGAGACAGAGTTAATTTCTCTTGTGATACTATCTTTAAGTTCTTCTAATGTATGGGAAATTGACCTAAACACTTTATTTTTCAAGTTTCTCCATAAATAATAGTCACATACTGTTAGAAGAACTTAAAGATAATATCACAAGAGAAATTAACTCTATCTTGGAAGCTGAACTTATGTGCATGAAAGAAAATTTCCTGAAAAGATGTCAGTGTTGTGTGGATGCAAGAGGAAGACATTTCCAACATCTCTTGTGATGAGGTACGTGGTTATTTTCATTGTAATTCCTACTGTAAATGTGAGAACCTGAATCATTAAACCGACCTGCATGATTGGCCAACTCTTGCGTGGGATTCACTGTACCTCTGCTAATTGTCCACATATGATGACCTCGAAGGAAAGTTCATCAGATGCCCACAAGAGGATGCCGATGTCGACCAGCAGGCAAATGGAGTATAATTGAGGATGAGTGGTGAGTCTAGATCAGTGTAAATTTAAGTAAAGTATGTGTCAGAATTAATCTCATTATTATTTTGTCATAATAAAAATAATTACTTTATAAACTTCCTAATAAGTTAACAGTAATATTTCTTCTCGAGTGAGATGTCGCTTTGAACACAAAAACCTTTGTTTGGGATAAATGGGGGAAGGTTTGCAAAGTGATAACGTTTGGGAATGCCAGCATGACGTATGATGCGTTTGACTTTGGCTGAAAGTTACAGTGCACAGAAAAAATTCATCAGAGGCTCCTCAACTGGCCTCCCAAGGATAACACTTTTATCAAAAGAACAGACTGTGATGCTTTTGAGAGTCTCACAGATTTAAAAAGTTAAGACACGCAAATTTCTTTTCCATCTTGAAAACTGTGAATTCTATGAAAAATGTGTTTTACGAAAAAATATGCAATTTAACTGTCTCTACAACTTTGTTTCACTAATTTTTCATTGATCCTCTACTGTAATCTGGATAGTCAAGAAAAATTGACAATATTTAGAGATGAGGAAAGTTACTTTTGTAGTAAACGAATCAAGGGAAATAGCTGAAAACTATCAGAGTCAAATTTTGTTGATTCTTCAGAACTTAAACTCTTGTGATATTTCCATTTCCGGGCTGTATGGCCGTGGTCTATCCGATGAAATTGCTAACGTTTCGCCACGAACTGCGTCTGGCATCTTCAGAGCTCGTTACAGCTAGGTGGTCGGCTGACCACCTAGCTGTAACGAGCTCTGAAGATGCCAGACGCAGTTCGTGGTCGGCTGACCACCTAGCTGTAACGAGCTCTGAAGATGCCAGACGCAGTTCGTGGCGAAACGTTAGCAATTTCATCGGATAGACCACGGCCATACAGCCCGGAAATGGAAATATCATTGAATGCCGGCCGTGAAAGCCTTAGTAGTTATATTAAACTCTTGTATTTCAAATTGCTAACCTAATGTTAAAATACTGGGAGGAAAATAACAATTAATTAACTAGGAGACTATCAACTTTCTTGGCCAAAATAAATCAATCTTACATTACATCTGTACAAAATGGCACTCAAAATCACTGCATACGAAACATGAACTCTGATTATTCTTAGCTTCAAATAAAATTGTTTCATTATTCATTGCCAAACATTTCAAATTGAAATTATCAAAATTGTTTTAGTCCTTACTTTAATGAAATCCTAACACTCAATATTTAATAGATATAGTATTTAAATATTAGCAGTAAATTATATGCTATACAATTACCCCTAATAATTTAGTAATATAAACAAACAGAAGTCCTTCATCTCGAAACCTACCATCTCCATGAAAGAGGGATGGCAATTCTTGCGAACCACTTTTGTTTTTCTCTTGGTAACCTTAGACGGGTCAGGAAGTAGGTATACTTTTACATAGGGTGATGGCTCTTGTCCTCCTGCCACTGTAGATAAGCTTCTGGCATGATGTACCATCACCATGAGTACCCCTCTTTGGTAATGCAAGGATAGCCGCAACTGGCCTCGGACTCGGCGGGACTCGTACCTTGATGTTCGTTGTACTCTAGGCTCTAGTAAAAATAACAAAGAAAACTTGTACGTATAAAATAATATAGACTGATATTTAAATACAAGCCTAAATTAAATTATTTCATAATCGTCAATCTGGAATATATTTGTACAGATAAACACAGATAAACACAGAGCTAATATTAATAATTTAAAATTCATATAAATAAATTAGTTCTTAACTTCAATCCTCTTCTCTAGTTCCTGTTATATGTGTATCCGTTTTTAGAGAGGGGGCAGAGCCCATCGCCTCTCAAACTCCCTCCTGAAACTAAGGTATTACTTGGACGTGAAAGGCCAAGGAATTTTGTCCAGAGGTTCTAATTTAGGCTTGGAGTTCTTCTATGTGCCGTAGATCGATGATATGAGCCCCCCAGCTTAAAGTCCCTCCCAGAGAACTCTGTGCACAGGATTTTTACAACCTGAAAAATCCATCGACCTCGGCCGGGTTTAATCCCTCGACCTTCGGATCCAGAGGCGGGCAACACACTACCTTTAGACCACCCCGGCCAACTCTTCTATAGTAGACTTTAATTTTAACAGCCAATATTTTTATTAATAGATATACTTTTGAACACACATTACTTCACTTGGAAGGTATTTTACATCAGAATGCATGTTTCAAAACTTTCGTCTCAACGTTGACGACTACAGAGACAACACAACACCCAGAAAATGAGATCAGCTGACGACAAGACGAAAAATATGCACTGTGCATTCTGAGGTAAAATACCTCCCAAGTGAAGTAATGTGTGTGTATATTTATTAATATTCATTACTACTTCAATGCGTGATTCCCACTTACTAGTTATATCATATATAGGCAGTGCTCTTTTTCTGGGGGAACGCTGGTGGACATGTACCCCTAAACATTTCTGCCTGCAAAGTAACATTTTTACAATGTTGGAGAACTTAAAATTTTACCAACTATTTATTTCGCAGACAAAAATCGGATTTATTTCATTCATTTTTCATGTTTGTAATTGCAATATGAATGATGCCAGCTCAGTCTGTGTCTGATCTGTGAAGTGTTTATTCACTTCCTGTTTCTGTCTAGTTGCCTGTTGGTTATATGACAAATTGCACAGTGTATCCCTCCTTTCGTTGTAAGTTAGCTTTGAGGTTAAGGTAAGATGAGAAGCAAAATAACCAACTATTTTACTTGTTCTTATGCAACTAAAAAGTTAAAACTTACAAATAATTCTTGTACAAGTGAAAAGTCAGGAACTTCGACATTGTTAGTGAATGAAAAATGTGAAACTGAAAACCTGAACATTGAACCCACATGCGAAGAGACAGTGAATGAATGTATGCTTAACATAGCTTTATTGGGATGTCAGAAGGAAAATGGAATCATTTCCAAAGTAATCACAGGACCAATAACAAATTATCAGTAAAGCAGCAAAGTAAAATTATCAGTAAAGTACAAGTATTACACAAAAAGTTTGGTATTGATGGATTAAACTTGCAATTATGCAAAAAAATAATAATAAATAATTAATATTTTTCATATTTTAAACTGGTAAATGGATGTCCTCAGTATAATCATGTAAGATTTTCAAAATTAAATGTGCACCTTTAATGGCAACAAAGATGATATCACTGAACATATTGTTCAATCCAAACTTCCTACATTAGGTTCATTATGCTGTTTTGAAATACATATTTACTTACCTTTGACTTTGACAGCATTGATGTTTGCTTCTTGCTGGTCTCTCAGAAGGGGATGGAAAAACGTGTAAACAATATCTGAATGAGAAATCTCATCTGCCATCAAAAACAGAGAGCTTAAGAAACGCTCAATATCCACTCGTCTGCGTTCTGCAACTTGTTTGATGTTGGATCGTCCCACAGACATTCCACTCTGTAAACTATGAATGAATGACGGATGACATTATGTCACACAGCAGTAACTAGCGCTTCATACAGATTACAAACCATTAAGCACTACACTATATATATGAGCTTAACACCTGTTCAAGACTGTCATTACCTTTAAACTGTTTACTTACTTCCCGCCACACTTAATTTTAATCTTATCTGACAGCAGTGATATCTCATCAATGCTGATTAAAACTGAAGATTGTGAGATGGTAGTAATCTTTGACAGTATCGATTTGAAAATAAAGACTACTCCTGACTAAACGTAAATGATGTCACAATGAACGTGTTACTCATATGATAGAGTGGCAAACAAGATTATCTCTCAGGGATATGTGATTAAACCAAGATATTTTAGGAACAGCAAGAAGAAATAAACAGTAGCAAAATGCTGAAAGGTATGTCAATCTTTCACTTCACACATTAAGGAAATTCTAAAATGTTGAATATTAGAATATTATTTCTCTATGATAATGTGTCAAGTTGCAGTTGGACAATTACTGTTAGTAACTAAGGTGAGCCTTTAAAAGGGGATATACAGTTTGAGTGTTAAAATAAAGTAGTTTTCATTTTATTTTTTAAAATGAAGATTGAACATTTATCTTTTAGTTAGTAAAAATGAATTTAGTCAAAATCTTCCATTATTTTTGGAGTTATAATCATAAATGTGCGAGCATGTGCCACGCCTCCAATTTCACATTAGGTATGTCTAATGCTCGTTTCCCATATCTTTTATTTTTCAAAATCGTTTTAACAATAACAAGTATTTAAGTTCTACTCAGTCACCTGATGAAGGCCCGATGGAGAGGGTCGAAACGTGGTATTAACAAAACCACATCCACTGGTATTTATTCTTTTTATTAGTTGTTTTAACTTTTTATTTAAGATAACGCAGTGAAATTTTGCAAGCAACTGTCTTTCAGATTATTGTGAACAGTAGTACTTAGGGTCGTTATTTATTACATCTGCAATTCATTTTTAAAATATATAAAATATATGAAAACTTGAGCTTTTCAAAGGAATATAAAATAAAAAAATTTATTATTGCAGATCTTCAATGATTGTGGATAGTTTTGTACACATGACATGAATAATTTTAAAAAATAATTATTAAACAATATTAATATTTTGGAAAATATCTTTAAAATACCAAATCATTGCACAAAAAAACTCTAGCAGACACACAGGAATATATTACAAATAACAATATAATTACCAACTTAACAATTGTGATAATTACCAATATTGATAAAAGTAACAAAAAATTTGAAACATAGTAAATGTAGTGAGTATTGATCATCCCAAATTAGAAGGCAAAAGCATGATTGGTAACTGAGAAATAAATCTATATGCTTTACTCATTTTTAGTATTGAAACCTGCTAGCATGCTACTTCATTATGCACTGTTATTCATTTCAAGCAATGCAATTGATGATTACAGGTTCAGACAGCCAAGAAATCATTATCTTATAACCTTTCCCTTCTGGAATGTTTATTTACTGTAAATTTAGTGCATAAATAAATAAAAATAAAAAGAATATGTAAAAATACCAGTGTATGATATAAGTTCCTAAGCTAATTTTTCTGGACATGTTGTATTTATTTTTCCTCCTTTCTTAACTCCCACTCACTCTAAAAAAAATATGCTTTAGAAACTTGTATCATAAATTTGTATTAGCTACAGTGCGTTTCACGTAAGAGTTGGCCAATCGTGCGGATATCTGCATCGCGGCTGGCACAGCTCTAACTCCCAAGTGATCAGGTGAATTATCTATGCAAATAAAGCTGCTAACTGTGTAATGATTCAGGTTCTCACAATTAAAGTTAAAATTAAAATGAAAATATCCATGTACCTCATCACAAGAGATGTTGGAAATGTCCTCCTCTTGCATCCACACAACACTGGCACCATTTTAGGAAATTTTCTTTCATGCGTGTAAGTTCAGCTTCTGAGATAGAGTTAATTTATCTTGTGATATTGTCTTTGAGTTCTTCTAACAGTGTATGACTATTATTTATAGGGGCACTTGAAAAATAAAGTGTATAGGTCAATTTCCCACACATTAGAATATAAGCTTTAACAACAAATTCCGATCTAGACTGAAGTTAGTTAGAAACTCTTTCACATGCTTGGCTGCTGAAGATTTTGTATGACAGAGAATGACCAATTGTGACAGCAATGATTAACAAAATATACAGGGTGTTAATAAATAACACCGGAATATTTTGCCTGTATATAGAGGGGACTTAGACAAGCAACTTTTATTAGGATATTTTTTGTCTATGACATAATTTGGGGCTCATAAATCAATAATTACATGAAATAGGGTCTTCTGTTAGGCATGGAGTTATTTGAATAGGGCAACGCTGCCTTGCTATCGTTTACTACTCCCAAAAATGAGCATTGCTAAAGCCCCACCCGATTTTCCTTCATACAGCGTGAGCCTATAATGTGTTATAAGAATAATGAAAATACAATGATATAAAAAATTTTTTACTTACAGTGAATAGTTAAAAAGTATGTTGCATTACGTTTCGGCTCTTTCCTCGACCCTTCCTCAGATGCCTCCAGAATCATACTGATCACAAAACGAGGAATCTTCCACGCCCCCTGTTGTTTGGTGACTACCTCCCATAAAAGTCGTGCACCGAGCATACCTATCAATCCATTCATTAGGCAATCCAAAATCCACAGTTCTTACAACCTCCTTGGAAGGTAGAGGAAAAATAATGTTCGTTTTATCCCCACTATGTCTCTTAATTACTCCCATCCACTCTTCACTTATATCACCTTCATATTGATCCATTGATACTTCCTGGTTTTCGATAATCTTCAACGCCTCAGTCACTTTTCTTTTAACCTTGTCAAAGACCACTTTCACTACACTAACCTCTCCAACTCGGTGTTTTTCCTGAACGATGTGTTGGCTCAAACCTGTTGTGAATTTTCCATTCTTGATGTCCCTTTCGTGCTCTTTAATTCTGGTTCCAAAGTCTCTCCCTGTTTCCCCAATATATATCTTGTCACATTCTCCACAAGTCACAGAATACACGCCAGCCATCTCCATTGCTTCATAACTCTTCCCCAGACGTTTATACTGAGAAAATGCCCTTCCTATTGTTTGTTTTGTCTTGTATGCAGGAGTTACACCATACTTACGGAAAATTTTTCCGAACTGCTCACTTACATGCGAGTAGTAAGGTATCCCCACATAATTATCATTGTTATTTATTTTTCTCTCTTCCATGTCATATATGCGTTTTTCCGCCTTATGCCAGATGTTTTCAATCTTCTTCCCATTGATTCTTGCTAATCTGAAAATGTCTTCTTTTTCAATCTCGAGGTCTTCCGTATTATTACATAGCTTTATTGCCCTTTGCGCAAAATTTCTCCATACATTGTCTTTGATAATATGGGAAGAACAGGGTGTCCACCAAGTAATGCTGAAGAAATTCCCGACTTATTCCCTGATTTTCATTGATCATTTCAGAAATTCCCGACCAAAATATGATTATGAAGCACTTTCTAATAACTGTGTAAGATAAATTATAGGATTATACATACTTTAAAGATGAAAAAGAAGATAGGAAGATAGCAATTTTTGGCAGGAAAAGTTTATCTTCAAGAGCAGCTAAGATTTTTTGGAAGCTGGCAGAAGATAAAATTGTATTCATTTTCACCTGTTTTATAAGAGCCATAAATTTTTCGAATTTTCCCGGATATTTTAACAAATTCATTGACTTTTCCCGGATTTTCCCGACCATTCGAAATTCCCAGCCTTTTCCAGGATTTTCCCGACCAGTGGACACCCTGAAGAAGATTGAAAACATCTGGTGTAAGGCGGAAAAACGCATATATGATATGGAAGAGAGAAAAATAAATAACAATGATAATTATGTGGGGATACCTTACTACCCGCATGTAAGTGAGCAGTTCGGAAAAATTTCCCGTAAGTATGGTGTAACCCCTGCATACAAGACAAAACAAACAATAGGAAGGGCATTTTCTCAGTATAAACTTCTGGGGAAGAGTTATGAAGCAATGGAGATGGCTGGCATGTATTCTGTGACTTGTGGAGAATGTGACAAGATATATATTGGGGAAACAGGGAGAGACTTTGGAACCAGAATTAAAGAGCACGAAAGGGACATCAAGAATGGAAAATTCACAACAGGTTTGAGCCAACACATCGTTCAGGAAAAACACCGAGTTGGACAGGTTAGTGTAGTGAAAGTGGTCTTTGACAAGGTTAAAAGAAAAGTGACTGAGGCGTTGAAGATTATCGAAAACCAGGAAGTATCAATGAATCGATATGAAGGTGATATAAGTGAAGAGTGGATGGGAGTAATTAAGAGACTTAGTGGGGATAAAACGAACATTATTTTTCCTCTACCTTCCAAGGAGGTTGTAAGAACTGTGGATTTTGGATTGCCTAATGAATGGATCGATAGGTATGCTCAGTGCACGACTTTTATGGGAGGTAGTCACCAAACAACAGGGGGCATGGAAGATTCCTCGTTTTGTGATCAGTATGATTCTGGAGTCATCTAAGGAAGGGTCGAGGAAAGAGCCGAAACGTAATGCAACATACTTTTGAACTATTCACTGTAAGTAAAAATTTTATATCATTGTATTTTAAACTAGAAGACAGTGGAATTCAGGACCAATATGACTAATTTTGAAAATAATGAAAATATTCAGAACCTATATATTATCATGTATCAAATGAAGATTAATCTTTTTGCAGGTGGTGAAGACATAGCATCAATGGCACCACTACTCTCAGTAATATTTCTAGTCATGCTAGTTATCATGGGGCTTAAACTTAAATGGTTCCGAGCAAGATTAAACATGTCATCATCTAAAAGCAGTGGTGATTTAATGCCATTAGCAGGTGTATATCGAAGGCATCCTTTTGAAAGTAACTTTACACCAACCTATTCTAGATTTCATGAAAATGGCCAGGTAAGTACTGTATCACCAAAGAGACTAGCACCTACAGGCAAAGTTAACAACCAGAGAGATCCGAATGTGCAAGAAAATGGAACAAAATTTAAAACTTTTGCAAAATCAGTTGATGACTTACCATCCCTATACAACGATGAAGCTGAAATGACCTACCAAAGTACAAGTAATTCTACACAGGCTTTAAATAATGTAAATGGCAGCTTAACAAATACATCAACAAAAATACCTACAAATGCATCTTACAGCCAGAGAGAACTAGAAAATGGGCTGAAATTTAATACTTATGCAAGATCAGCTGACCACCTACATTCTTTATACAACGAGGAAGCAGAAATTAGTGACCAAAGTCAATATAGCTCAGCACGGTCTTTAAATTGTGATCAAACTGTGATAAACAGTAAAATGCTTACAGTGCCACAATTAAGATCTGTTGATGGCGTTACACTTAAAAGCAAAATAACAACCGCTACACAATCATCACACCAAGAAGGAATTCCTACAGTTGAAAGAAATCTTCAAGCAAACAGAAATCCTCTAGTTGGCCTGAATGAACCCAAGGAGTTACAAACAAATGATCTTCAAAATACAAATGGTAGTACTGGAACGATCAAGAAACCAAAAGGAATTTTACAGAAAAGAAAGGCACCTGCTCCACCTATAGAATTCAGCAAAGACTCATTCTATCCTGAACATGCTGTGAACAACAAACAATCTTCACACTTCAAGCTGAAGTTACCAGTATCACTTAACACTGGAGAAGATGAATCAGAAACTTGAGTATCCTCTTCAAGTACAGTTTACAATTAATTTAACTGAACACAAACAATCTTTACTTGCACCAGACTTTATATGAGTATCTTCAATACGTAATAGTAGTGTAGCCAAGATTAAACTTGAGTTTTGGTGAGACTGGTGTGAGTGAATGAGTGGATTATTGTCATATTATTATTTAACAAACATTTTTTAAAAGGGGGAGAGAGAAAGAGTGAAAAAATTTTAAACACAAGTATTCTAGATATTTCCTCACAGAATAATATGATTCATCCAAGAGTCACAATTTCAGCTTATTCAGCTTCATTTTAAATTGGAGTTATATAATTTGGTAGCTTACTGTGCACTTTTATACACTTTGTATGCTTACTGTACTGGAAGGACTAGGCCTACCATCCAACTGCTGTGTCATCCACCATGGGCAGATGGCGGGATTGGGGGCATGTGGTTAGCATGCCAACACCCATGGCTGTTAATGATAGTTTTTGTGATCAGAGCCACTACTTCTCAATCAAGTAGCTCCTCAGTTTGTATCGCGAGGCTGAATGCATACCGTTCCAGACCTCCCTATCTCAGAAAAATCCAGGGAGGTACCAGGGATCGATGTTGAGCCTGTAGAACCGTATAATCCTTATATACTAACCATGAGACCATGCAGGCAGTCCTTTGTAGTTCATGCCCAAACTATATTAATTACTTGGGTTAAGATGTATTTAATACTGCCTACTTCTCTGTGGGGCTCCATCTTAAGTCATGAGGTTTTTATAAATACAGTATTAGACAAGGGGAAATTGGAAAGTCCATGGTAGCTGCACATATGTTGAATTTCAATCATGATGTGTTCAATCGGTAATACTTAAAAATCTTCACTATCCAATTCAATTGACCATATGGGAAAAGATCTACATACAGAAACAAAGAAATAACCTCCAAAACTTGGACATCTCGGGGGAGAACGAGTTTGACCTAATTGGAAAACTTGTTAAACTGCAGAACAAACTGAGTTTACATATGAATTCTATAGGTTTTAAAGAATATTATAATCTCAAATCTGGCCATTCTTCGTGGTTCTAAAAAAAGAACACAGCGTGTAGAGTGCCATAGCATCCCCATAAGGATAATTGTAGGAAAAACTTTTATAGCACCAAATACCCATGAATAGAAGGAAGTTAACACTCAAATAGCCATTTCATTTTACCAAAACATACGGTCCCTAATTGTGGTCACTTATTCACAATTTTTCAGAGGCCCATGTAGTCTTCATCTTCAAGGGTACTGAAGAGTCAGGTCATCGTTCTTTACATCAGTACTGAACTAGAATTGTATATAATATATTCAACTCAGGAAAGACTCAACACTTCAACATCTTTGAAGATGAAGGCAGCCTAAGCCACTGAAATGTCATGAATAACTGCCTTTCATATCTGGATGGCCACCTGAGAGACTTATTCACACTTCATTCTGTTTCTTTTGATCGACCTTTCATTGATAAAAGCATTATCTTGGATAATATTAGAAAATGAAGATACTGTTTGGTGAAATGCAAAGTGAATTATATCTGAGTTTTCAGTCACAAAACATAGATAAAATAGATTATCGGCAATGGTGAGCAATGCCCTAAGGAAGAAAAAAATTATAGCAGTGGTCGCATCTACAGTTTCCTATTTATATGTGTGAAAATATAGACGAATATTTTTTTAAAATATACAAAATTAGAGAAGATTTCCAGGCTTATAGGCCATGGTTCAGTGGAGTTTGATGTTCCCAACGTTTCGCCGGTGACTGCGTCCAGCATCCTCAGGGGTTGTCTGTCTACCCCTGAGGATGCCGGACGCTGTCACCAGCAAAACGTTTGGAACATCAAACTGCACTGGACCACGGCTTATAGGTCCGGAAAAACACTGGCCATGAAAGCCTAAGCTGTTATATATTACGGCTTTAAATTCAACATTTCAAAAACCATCCTACCTATAATTCGTTTCTGTAAAAGTGCACTTCTGAAATAGATAAAAGAAAAACAAATCTCTTACCTGTAGCATTTGGCCAATGGAAAGAGGAGACACAACTTCTGATGAAATTCACAGAACTCCTTGTAAGAACGGAATAAATATGTAGGATCAGGTTGTGTAGCTCTTTCCACTTTCAGAATGTAAACGTAATACTTTTCTGGATCATACCGCTTCTGGTAACCATACACACCTACACTCAAGATTCGTCCTTCTTGCTGCATGCTGAAGGGGGAAAAAATTATCATCAAAATATTTTAATTAAAATTGTTCACTATCTAAATAATAAAATCACCAAATTTTATCTGAAACTTCTTTGCTCTAGTGAGACCTATCCTAACTATGTATTAATGTGGAAAGCATAAAGAATTTAACCTATACAAAAGAATAAAGTTAGTTTTATCATTTATTAAAAGTTCTTTGTAAGAAAACTTATTTGCTTTATTATCACACACATTCAATACTTAATAAAATCAGGTAAATTGATATAAAAAGTGCCATGTGGAATTAACAGGCCATATTTAAGAAACTATTGGTTTTTTGTCCATGGTTTCTTGAGAAAGTTTAATAAGCGTATGTGAAGGAATAAGTGGGATAACCAGAATATTAACAGAATGAATTTACAACACATTCCTCACATCAGCAATAAGCGTATTTCTTTATTTGTGTCAAAACATCTGAAGTCCTACAAACACACAGTAAAAGAATTCAAAGATTATTTTGGTGGAAAAATAATTAAAAATTAGAAATTTTTGGAATTTTCTCATTGGCTGTTGACTAAAAGCTATAAGTCTGCCAAATTTCAAGTTTCTAGCTCATCTTGAAGTGAGTAAAAATCAATGCTAATAAGTGGATGATATAGACTGTTGTAGATGATGTCACGGCTATCCAGCCAGTTTTTCCATACTTATGGGGCAGCTAGAACACCAAATTTTTCATTCTCATGGCTGTCGTAAGTGCCAATAATCCTGCCAAATTTTACGTTCTACCTATCCTTTAAGTGTGTTGAAATTTAAATAATGTGAGAAAAATATACAAAATTTAATTAAAATAAAAAAATCAAACTAAAAACTAAGAGATAGCAAATGGAGATGTAACAAACAGTCATAGGACCAAACAAGTGGATCTCTCAAAATTAGTTACTACTGGTGCAATCTGTCTTTTTATGACTTACCGTTTACCTATTATAAGCCTCCAAAGAAGGTATGTATAGACCTTAAAGTTGCGTCCATCATTTTGAATGTATTTCAGGGATAAAAAATTTAAATTGCAACTTTTTGGAATATTTCCGTTGGTTACTTATAGGCTATAAGCTATAAATATGACAAATTTAAACTTTCTGGCTCATCTGGAAGTGGGCAAACAATTATTGTCAGTGAATGAGTTAGCCATGCGGCTTAGTAGTATAGTGTTGATCAATCAATCAATCAGTCAACATTTAATTTGCCGTAAGCATCAAGAAGATGCTATAGACCATACAAAATATAATTACCAATAAATACAATCAGGGTTTAAGCTAGAAAAAAAACCTTTAGGAAAAAAGCAAAAATGGATAAAAAAAGCTTTAGCAAAATGCTAAAATACAAATTTATTGCTAAAAGTTAATTTTAACTGCATTTATTTTATGTAGCTTCAGAATAATAAAAATAAAATGGTACAAATAACAAACTGAACTATAAAGCAAATTATTAAATTTATTTTTTTTCAAAACACTTTGGTTTGGAATTTAACACTTTTCTCTGTTTCAAATTAGCCCACTTCTCCCATAAGCGGGGTGGGGGAGGGAGACTATACGATCACGATGTAAGAATTTCCTTTCGCCTTTTTGTGAAAGTGGCTACAATTTCTTTCGCATTCTGCAGTTTACTTTCCTATTTCACGTAAAATGTGATCGAAGCTTAAACCCTGAATACAATACAGAACAATTATAAACGTAGGCCCTTAAGATTGCTATTTAAAAAGCATTACTCCAGTACCAGTCAACCGATTTGGTCCAAAATCAACAATGTTTGTCCTATGTACGTTGTAAGTGTGTATAGTAAGTTTCATGAAAATCTGATAAAGTATATTCAAGTTATCACACGTACAGACATATAGACACTAACCTGTATGTCCGAGGAACAAAACTAAGAAGTTCACCATCATTATGATCACCAGTGAACCTTAGCTGTGCCAAATTATGCAAGAAGAAATTGAACTGAGTGAACCACGAGCGCAAAGAACTTTCAATCATTCTTGCAAATGTAGCTGCAGCTTCTGGATTTGACAAGTCAGGCAGTAGTGCTCTTTGCACATAACGCACCGCATCAAGTGTTACTCCTGGAATACCTGATGAGGCCATCTAAAAGAAAAACATTTTAAATTTATCTTCTGTTACAGCTTTTCTACGCAATCAGTGATTATACACATTTGGAACCAAATTATATTATACAGTAATATGATTGTTTTGATTGTTACGTAATGCATAGATTTGGTGGTGCTTTCAGTATGAATATATACGGTAAGACCTAACCTAACATTTCACCTGAATGCTACAAGTTCAAGAATTATTATAATAGTTAAACATTTATTACAAAAAGATTGCTATGGAGCACTCAACTTCACTAATTTATATGTACTTACACATGACGCGTTTCACAAGCATTAATATCAGATTGGCACCCAGTAACAAATGCAACATCAAAACGTTGCTGCAATCAGAACCAAGAGACAAAATTCCCCCCAATAAAAATTCGGGTATATATAGGCTGAAATGTAAAGACTGTGACAAATGCTACATTGGAAAAACTAAAAGGAATTTAAAGATTAGGCACACAGAACACTTAAGGAACATCAAATACAAACAAACAGAAAAATCAGCAGTTGCTCATCACTATTGGTCAACTGAGCATGTATTCGAGGAGGACATTGAACTACTAAAAACAGTAAATAAACCAATAGATTTGACCATATGGGAAAAAATCTTTATCCAGAAAAATAAATACAATCTAGTAAATTTCGACATCCCAAAGGACAATGATCTCATCTCCAGGCTGATTCGACCTACGACACCTAGCGGACAACCAGTGGACCCGGCAGTGGACCTCATTTGAGGATACAAGCAAGATGCTTGTGAAACACGTCATGTGTAAGTACATATAAATTAGTGAAGTTGAGTGCTCCATAGCAATCTTTTTGTAATATTTGATTACTTCACTGTGATTCCCGCATATAATAGTGTTAATTATTAGTTAAACATGTGTTGTGTGTCTTGAAGATTTCCCAGTGTTGAGAACGGATAATGGTTTCTCGGCTCCCAACCGGGTGAATAGGAGGATAGATTCCGAGCTTTCACCAGCTTACTTCGCTGCCATCTTCTGGGAGGAGAGAGCTATATAACACAAACCTTTTTCCAATTAGCTCAATTCTTCCACAAAATGGCAGAGAAGCAAGCTTTCAAAATCTCAGAATCAATCCTTCTACTCAGACGGTTGGAAGTTCAAGAAACCATTATCCAGTTAAACAGTTAAAAATGAGAAAACCTTTGTGCTTTAACTGAACACTAACCTTGCACTTAATTATCACAGCTTAATTTCTATTTAATGTTCTATGTTATTTTATGTCATATCATGTCATTTTTTTAATAAAATCAATCTCAATGGATATATTTTATTTTTTACTTTCCACGATTCTTATAAATCCTCTTTAGTTTATTGCTATGCATATGCATTTAGGCTAAAATCTTCCGAGAAATGTATTAATTCTGAATAAAATTTTTTGTTAATTTGTATTCAGGTAGTTTGTGACTAAAATCATGACAAACAGACGACTGGTAAGTAACACACACAAATCTGAAAATCTCACTAATAATGTTATTAATAGTTTTTCAACTAGATTAAACAACTGACATGCACATCCAATTTCATTAATACAGGGAGGAAAGACAGATCAGATCATCATCTTACCAATCCAAACAAGTTTAGTAGTAGGTTCCCATGGCGACGTACAACATTAAACGCTGTGCAGCAAAGATCTACAAAATGATGGAATTTAGCAGTTGGTTTATCACCACCATTTATGACATATGCCATATCTGATGTAAGCACAAATGGTGTTCGATCTCTATGACAAAGAAAAGAAAGATATTATTAGAGCTGCAGACAGAAAAATCATTCTTTGCTATGATAAAATATTTATTTACACATTCAATTTTTCTTCAAATGTCAAATACTAGCAGGTGCCTGCGGCTTTGCCCACGATAATTAATTTAAAAATTAAAAATTAAGAGTGTAATAACTATTAAAGCATTATATTAAACACTTGCATGCGAATCATTCATAAACTAAGCCATTAATAATTAATGAAACAGCTAAAATTCCAGCTTCAGAGTACATTCCACGATTAGAAAGCGCCGCCTGGGAAAACGATCTCAGATTCGATTATGCAGTTCCAAAGCTAACTGTGAACACATAATACATGTTGTTTCTCAACTGTTTGTTGAATATGATGTGAATTTTATTTCATCAATTCAGTGTAATTTTCAGAAATTATATAATGTTTCAATTGAAGGAATGGTTTGTTTGGATTTTTATTATCAGCGATATTTCAAGAGTTGAATTGAATTGAATTGAATTGTTTTATTCGTCCAATATATCATTACATGATATGGGACACAGTTAAACCATCAATATTTTTCCCCGCGGCTTCGCCAGCCATTATTAATTGACTCCAGGATTTTTAAGAAATTTACACTGGCAGTATATTAAAAATGTTTGTGGTTCAGAGCTATGAAAATTGTAAGTAAAAATAAAATTAGAATATTTGTTCATTGTGTTCATTTCACTTAGGCTTTATATAATAAAGAAACGGTTTTCCTAATTTTGTACTCTTTGTGAAAGTTTAGACTGCGAGAGACGAACATCGCCGAGTATACACCGATTGTTTAACGAAGCGGGCGAGCGAGTGAGCACGCTATTTAGGGCCGTTGAATTGTATAAGAGTACAGATATATAAGTATTCATGAGCCACAGATTATTGTCTCTGTTGGACACTACATGAGAATATTATAGGAGAAAAATTCCTCCGGCACTGGGACTTGAACCCAGGACCTTTGGCTAGTCGCGCCAATGCTCTACTAACTGAGCTAAGCCGGAGCTCAATTCACAGCGCCAGATGGAACTTCACTCCTATGACTGATTGCCCTAATGGTCCACCTCACAGACAGACAAGCTATGTCATATGCAGTACTGTGAGGCACACTAAGTAGTGATTTTTGTGACCGGGCTCCCACTGTTATTGTACAGTTAACATTCAAGACAGATATATAAGTATTCATGAGCCACAGATTATTGCCTCTGTTGGACACTACATGAGAATATTATAGGAGAAAAATCTGGCGCTGTGAATTGAGCTCCGGCTTAGCTCAGTTGGTAGAGCATTGGCGCGAATAGCCAAAGGTCCTGGGTTCAAGTCCCAGTGCCGGAGGAATTTTTCTCCTATAATATTCTCATGTAGTGTCCAACAGAGGCAATAATCTGTGGCTCATGAATACTTATATATCTGTCTTGAATGTTAACTGTACAATAACAGTGGGAGCCCGGTCACAAAAATCACTACTTAGTGTGCCTCACAGTACTGCATATGACATAGCTTGTCTGTCTGTGAGGTGGACCATTAGGGCAATCAGTCATAGGAGTGAAGTTCCATCTGGCGCTGTGAATTGAGCTCCGGCTTAGCTCAGTTGGTAGAGCATTGGCGCGACTAGCCAAAGGTCCTGGGTTCAAGTCCCAGTGCCGGAGGAATTTTTCTCCTACAATATTCTCATGTATAAGAGTAGATATGCCCTTTTTGTGAAAGCAAGGCATGCTACAACTTATAATATTTATGGGTATAATCTCAATCACTATGAAAATATTTTGGGGATTTCACCTTCCTGGACTGTTTTGATATCACAAAATCAGATGTATCTAGGAGGAATATGCTAAGGGCAATGGGTAGCCTATGGGTTTAAAAATTCACATTTTCTTCTTCATCTTTCAGCTTTTTAAAAATATTTCAGACCAGACACGCTCAAACCTCCTGGATGAAACTAGTTCAGAAGGCTGTTTTCACTAAGGGAGAATATGTAATTTACTTTGCAGCATAATCAATCTTCCTGAAGAAAGTGTGGAGGTAAGTTTAGCCCATTTTATAAGGGATTGTGAACTGCTAGTTTAGAAGGACAAGACAAAAAGATTGAGATTACGGATCTGATAAGCTCCTTACCAAATCTTTAACATGGTTTCTTGCAATTTACGTTTTTCAAACTTCAGACCTGAATTATATTTAGAATAATAAAACCTATTAGATCTTTAATATTGTGAAATATGGATGGAAAGGGATTTTGTCAATATTACTGTTTAATCCCAGTGGATTGTTTGAACCTGTTTGAAGTAGAAAAAGTAGATGAATTATTATTATTGCTTATCTCCCAAATCCATTGAGATATATGGGTGAGAAATTTTTAATCATTTAATTTTCTCATTAACTTAATCTTATTTAAAATTAACTTAATTTAATTTTTTACTTAACTTAAAAATATAATGATGTTCTTCACTATTATTTTTCTAGTATATAATGAACTTGTTATCAATTTTACTTAAAAGAAGAAGAAACTTTTTACAAATGTTGTCTAAAAATTTAATGTATGATTTCTGCTAGTGCAGAGTTGGTTCTTACACTCAACTTCATTTATTTGGTTTATCATAAGAACAGGTTTCCTCAGCTACGTCCAACCGTTTTGTATGCTATTTGTTGTTTTTAGTTAGTATGAGTGGAGAGGGACATTTGAAGATTTCATTTGCAGGTAAACATATATAGAGAGTAGCCTTATTGAAATTTTTTTACCCATCTTTGGTACCTTCAAACAAGCCTCCTACACATACACCAACTTCAACAGGAATAGCAAATAGCAGAAATAGTCTAAAAAAGTCAGACATAAGCTGAGGATGAGAACAATTGTTCCCAGACATATTCTTTGATAAACCTAGCCAATAAGTTGTGTGTATGAAAAACCACTCTATGGTATCTTTCCATTTACTTTATGAAGGGCGGAAGGAGTATAACTGTGTAAATTTTAACAGCTTATTCCTTCGACGGAAACAAACAAAAAACTTTAATTCTACGTTTATCCAAGTACTTTTCTTTAAAAAAAAATTCTCCCTAAAATTTAACTGTGCTTTACTTGACAACACTGGTCTAATTCCCCCCCCCCCCCCCCCAACACACACAACAGAGGCAAGATATACGAATACATTTTCCCTTTTGAGGATTTCAATAAAGTTGGTAGTTGTTTTCGTGCAAATTAAATGTAAAAATTATTATGTGAACCATCCGAGATGCAAGATAAGGCAACGAAGCAACAAGAGTGGAAAAAGCTATCTGGCAGTGTGCTGTAGCAATTCTGCAGAAGAATCTTTCAACCTATTTCATGAATAATAAACGTAATCACAAAATGTAAAATTGGTTTTAGATTTATTTTAATGTTACCTACTGCCCCCTTGAATATGCACAATTACGCTTCTTGCACCTAGTATGTACTTTATATACATTTTCTTGTGTAAAGAAACAATTTTTTTTCTATCTTTTTCTTTATTTAAAAAAAATATGTACAATGAACGCCACTTAATGTACTCACGGATATTGTTATCAATTTGGTAATGTTATCACTTTTAAGAAGTATCGTACGGATTAATACTGATACACTGAAAAAAATGCTGTTTATTGTGAACAAAGATTCGGTTTATGTTATCACATTTCCCTTTTTGTGCTTTATTTATAAGTTCTGTACGTTCTGTAAGTTCTGTTTTTAAGGGTTTCATTTCTAATTCAACTGTATTGTGTTGTACTGGAGGTAGCAATTCTGTTCCCAGCTCACAGAATGACCAGTTCAAGGGGATGGCATTATCTAACTTTCTTCTTTAAGAAAAAATAAATAAATAAATAATAAATAAATAAAATTAAAAGTGTCACCTCATGGTGAAGCTGCAGCTTTGATTTATGAAGATAACAGTGTTGACATGCAGTGATGGCTAGTGTAAAATGAAAAGACTTGGACAGACAGGCATTAGATGTTTCGCTATGCAGTGTTCACCACAGATCAGTATAGACTTCCAAAAACACTCGTAACTTGTAACTGAGTAAGGAGTATTGTTTAATGGACTCCTAAAGGAAAGTAAAAACAATTAAAACTTTGTTATTGGTTGAAAAAATAGTTGCTTGCAGTCTATTACTGTATTAGCCTATGAGTGGTTCAATGATTCACACTTACGTATTATTTTAGGAATAATTATTTTTAATTCCGTTTTTGTAGTGTATTATCTTATATATGAATAAATAACTTTCATTTAATTCCTACGGCTACTGTTATCAAATGGTTAATATTATCAGATTAGCTGCGTTCCGAAGTGATCACAATAAGTGGTGTGCAATGAACTTAATATTAAAAAGTACTCTAAACTGAGGTTCATTATACTGAGATTAAACTGTAATTAATAGTGGATTTGGAACTAGATCTATAAAAAATAACCCTTAATAGTAGAATCAGAATGAAAAAAAAAAGTCAAATGGCTACTCATTGCCCTCAAATGGAGAATGGGAGAAAGCATTACCTTTTGAAATTTCCAAACATCTGTGCATCTCCCAAGAACTTTCCGAAATCAATGTGAAAGAGATGACCAGATGTTTTAAGCATGATATTGTCATTATGACGATCACAGATACCCAGGATGTATGTAGCAACACTATATCCTGCACAAGAAGCTGAAAGAAAAAGATAAAGTTAAATGAACGATATAACCAGTGGTCACCAAAAAATTAAATTAATTTTTCTAGCCTTGTTAAGTATGTCTACAAAGTTCAGTCTGCAAACTACATTGTAACCACACATAGACAGTGTGTCCCATTTATCTTATACACATTATAACTTTTATGTTAGAAGCAGTATTGGAATTTCTTTTTTTTATGTTACCGGTATTTTACAAGTAGTATAGAGATTTGCTTGTACAAGATACAAGTGACGAAGTAATTTTTTCAAACGCACCATATGATTGCATTATTATTAGAATCTGAAGAATGAACTATCTTTCAAAAAAGGGTATGTGTAATAAAGTACCTGAAAAGGTAAAAAGCTGTTACCTTTAATACTGTTGTGAAATAGTACAGTAAAACCTGTCTTAAAGACCACCCCTCTTTAGCGACCACCTCCTTTAAAGACCAATTTTTCTAGGATCGGACAGTAAAACCCATAAGGCCAATGTTATTTGTACCCCTATTAAACGACCACCCCTCTCCCCGACCAACGACCAGAGTTTAATTTTCGTTAAACTCCTCTATAACGACCAAAATCGTAAAAAAAATTACTCAAATGATAGGCATTAATCAGCATTTGAAGAGAATACTGATGTGGGCACTGCAATTTTCAATACAATGCTTTGGGTTGTTTTCTTTTCGCGTTCTGGGAAAATCCTTACAGTAGACAGCGTACAAGTACCGTACAGCGCACGGCGTGAAAAGAACACATTCCAATCTCCTACTTCTGACCTGCTTGTTTCAATACATCTAAGAATTCATGCCTTTATTATCTACATGATCGCAGTGACTCGGGGGGGGGGGGGGTAATTCTATTTCTTATGAAAATGTTTATTCAGTGGACATGAGGGGGTTCTGAAATTCTCGATTCTAAGAAATGTCCACCAAGCAAAATGTAATGTAGGGAAAATAGATGTGTCTTTCTTTTCCTGGAAAACATTACCCAGATATACTGTAAATAGAGGCTCGGTGTTCTTGACCTGCATAGATTAAAGTGTCTTATTGTTGTGCTGCAAATTTTAAATACATTAAAAGTAAGTAATATAATAATCAACTGTATGTTACATAAGACACCTACTGTATTGTACCGTATTTATTCTATTGTATTTTCACTTTCAAGATATAAAAATGCATTCCCCCTATTAAGACCACCCCTCTTAAAGACCACTTTTTTGTGGAACCAGCGATGGTCGTTATATAGAGGTTTCACTGTATATTGCGATACAAGTGCTGTAAGCAGTGCATACAGATCGAGGAAAGAGTTTTTTCAATTTCCGAGATCTGCTATGCACTTATGGCACGAGTATTGCATGCTATTTTTTGCACGATGATTATGTATATCAATTTATTTATATTAATTGAGATATTAGCTGAAAATATTATGTATATACACTATTGAAGATGGATGTTATATTTCAGAAAGTGATTCGCATGTGTTTGTTGTTATGGGAACCAAATATTTGTCCTGTTAAAGTTGCTACAAACTAGGGGGCCTTGGTTCTGGTTTTCCAAAAAGGCTTGTATTATGATGATTTTACTTACGGCACTTGTGCTTTTTGTAATTTTTACTGCACGGAGATTTCTTTTGTTTTCATAGCAACCAGATTGTGTGCGGGAATGTCAAGCTACGATCCACGGCACCAATATTCGTAAGTACCACTAATTAGTTACATCGTGCAAAAAAGTATACTAAGCACACTGAATTGATGAATTTCATGTTTAGATGCAGACACATAATTTAAAAAAAATATTACCTGTAAAATTCTCTACTGCTCTTTCATACTCCAAAGCAGAAGGATTATGCTTAGCAAGCCATTCAGCAATTGATCGATCCTTAAATGAACCTGTTAGACCAAGTTCAACCTGAATTTTTCGTAATGTTTCTGCATCTGTCACCATTTCTATCATCCCTGTAAAAATAGTAACAAGTATTTTACTTGCAACTCTTTACCTATTTACTCCATGCTGACTAGAATAACATACACAATAAGCCTAGCAGTTTTCGAACTGCTAATGGGTGCCTGTGTTGTGGGCTTAGGTGGTTTGTGTGTTGTGGGCTTAGGTGGCTTGTGTGTTGTGTTGGTCTTGAAGGAGTGGGAGTATTTGGTGGGGTTTGAATGTCGGGTATTGTGTCAAAGTGTGTGTGACTTAGGCTCTTTTCACACTGGGTCACTTGTGATGGTCACCGTGACGCTGCAGTGTCTACTCCGAACACTTGTGACGGTCATCGGCACCGATGACCGTCACTGGCGATGAAGCATTGGTTTAAATGGGAGCATTCACACTGGGTCACTTGTGACGGTCACCATTCGATCTCCGCATTTATGATTGCCAACAATGCAAGTTGTTTATACATAATTCAGTAGTTGTATAATTGAGTTCAGTGAAACTAGTTATCCAGCTATGAGTTTAAATTTGATTAATACTGAAGATTTCATAAGTGAGGTGGAATGTCGACCTGCCATTTGGGATGTCAAAAGCCCAAATTGTTTTATCATATATTTACTATTGGCAATACTAGCGGTGACCATCACAAGTCACCCAGGTGCGAAAAGAGCCCAATACCGGTGACGGTCACCGATGGTCACCGGTGACCATCACAAGTGACCCAGTGTGAAAAGAGCCTTAGAGTGTTGCTGGTCGTTCAGTACAAAAGTTCAAATGTGTTTGCGGCTTTTGTGGAGTGTGTGGAGAATGTTAGTGTCTATGTTAATGTAGTTGTGGTTTGTATCAAGTAAATATTCCGCATAATTTGATTTTTTCTTGTGGAGGTATTTGATTGCTCTTATGTGTTCTTGGGATTGTGTTTTGAAAGATCTACTGGTTTGGCCTAAATAGAAGCTGGGTAATTATTGCATTTTAGTTTGTCTACATGTATGTTTATTTCTTGTCATAGCATGTGAGTGTGAGGAAGTTCTTTTTTGGTTCTTGAATTTGTGTGTGTTCACTTTGTTTGTGTTTAGTTAGGAGTATTCTATCTACCAAGTGTATCCATATTTGATACTATTTAATTCAGTTTTGAAGTCTTTCTTCTCCATTGTGTGCTGATTATAAATTTTCTCCATAAATTTATTAGCACAGTTATTTGGAAAGGGAAATATTCATTTAAAAATGATATTATTATTGTTTATTTTCTGGTCCAGTAATATATGCAAGCATGGTTACTCTCAACAATTCTCCCTGTGATGTAATAATTAGTGGCGTAATAATTAATAATGTAAGCATTTCAGTAACTTCTCTTTTCAAGTCATGTTCGCGCTCAGCTGTTTTCTTGCCTCTCTTGGTACTCCTGCGCTGAGGGAAGGAGTTGTGGCTGGCCTGCTCTCTCTCTCGAGAGAGAGGAGTGTCAGTCTAGGCATGCGCTGCAGCCAAGGCCTTGTGTAACAGCTGTTGTCATTTGCGTTGGTCTTCAAATTAAGTCATTAGATAGTGTTTTGTTCTTTAATTTTCTTTACCCCTTTGCATTCATTATGCCTATTGGCAATTAACTTGACGTCAGTTGGTGCTGGAAGGGGTGAGTCGTATATAAGCGATTGCCGCTGTCGACTCGTCCTCTCTTTTCGGAAATCATCCAGCAGCCATCATGGCTAATTTTCGTGTTACCAAACATACGGTGCAACTGAAGGGCGATAATTCGCCGATCTTGTTTGTTGTGATGCTTACGGAAGGTATGTAGGATCTGTTTATATCGCATTTATCCGCATGCATCTATAAATATTTCTGGCTAAGCTAGACTGCTGGATATCTTTCCTTCCTTTTGCGCTGGCGGGCCTTATCCCGTAATGAATTTAATTATGATTTTCCTTTAGTTTTGACTCACTTATTTTCCCGAGGAGGGATCTTTCATAATATATTCAGATATTAGTTAATCTTGAAATAGATATATTTTTTGGTATTTGGTCTATCGATTGTTCATTAAAAGTGATTTTTCTTTCTTGTTAGTTGTGTCTAGGCTTTCTTGGTGGCCTGGCCAGCATGTAGGCCCTTAAGGCATTCTAATTTCTCGTTCCCTTCCTTTGTGCAGTCTATCCTTTCGGCATCCTACCTACCTCCGACGCACAATGTTCTTGTAATTAATTGCACTGTATTTACTAAATTTATTTGTGTTTCCGAAAGGGAGCCTACCTTATTTCACTACAGCGGAATAAGATAGTTTTGTCTGAGGCACGAGAGTGCCCGTAATAAGGTATGATCTTTTATTTATGTTTTAAATAATCCAGAATGTTATTTTATCATCAAGCATGAGTTGCATGGTATAATCTGTGAAAAGCAAGTGCATGCTGTCTGCACCTTGATTGCATTAAAATCATTATTAATTTATTAATACTCTATAAATATTTCCTTGTACTATCATATTGTAATTAAAATAAAACTGCATGTACTAACCTGTATGAAACAAGTGCATGAACTGATCTTAACATGTATCATTATAAAAATATAATTCAAATTTTTATTTTAATAGAAACTAAAAGTGGTGCCTCACACCTCAGATCTGTAAGAAGTTTCCATAATTAATTTCTGTTTGTCAAATTACATTATCAATGTATCTTGTGTTTTTAAATAATAACTAATATTTAGCTTCCCAGTTAGTTTTTTTATAAACTACTTTCGCGAGGAGCCTTGCATTAATTGCAAGTCTGCTCGTTTATTGTGCCCTCTTTTCCTCGTCCCACTGATTATCTTTCAGAGCCTCTTCAGAATGGGCCTAGCATTCATCGGTTAGTCTGCAAGTGGCTGGAAGAGGAATATTTCTTGTCATAGCATGTGAGTGTGAGGAAGTTCTTTTTTGGTTCTTGAATTTGTGTGTGTTCACTTTGTTTGTGTTTAGTTAGGAGTATTCTATCTACCAAGTGTATCCATATTTGATACTATTTAATTCAGTTTTGAAGTCTTTCTTCTCCATTGGTATATTGAGTAAGTGGCGAATCATGAAGTGATATGCTGCATGATTGTATTTGGTGGGGTGGTTGGATGACTTGTGTATGGTCGTTACTATGGTTGTAGGTTTTCTGTCTATTTTGAACTTGTGTCTATTTTTCTGTGTCTATTGGTGACTGTGATGTCCAGGAAGTTGATGGCTTTGTTCTCTTTTGTTTCTTGTGTAAATTTCATTGATGGATGTATCTTATTGGTGTAAATTCCGGGGTGCGTGGGCAAAGAGAGTTAAGTCCACTTTCTCGTTACTAAGAATTAGAGTGACTTAATACACTATACCAGCCCAACATAGCTTTAGAGATGGATAAACCCATGAGGCACACATCCATAACTACGATAGGTTTCTGAATATGACTTACTGGAATTAACACAAATGAAGAGAACATTTTTATTTATAACTCTATGGACACATCTCAATTTTTGAGGATGGTGGACTTAACTCTCTTTGCCCGCGCACCCCGGAATTGTTCGATCTGTCTTTTGTGTCTACTGTACATCATTAGGATATTGTCGACATTGCATTTTGTGTGCATGCTTATTTACCTCCATATTGAGTAGGTACTTTTGTTCAAAATTGTATGCATATATTTTTGCCAGTATGCTGGAAATGAGGGACCCCATAGGGAGGCCTTCAGGCTACATGTAGAACTTATTGTTATATGTGAAGTAGTTTTGTTGTGTGATCGTTCTTGTGCTGATGAATATTTTGTTAACGTGTTCTTGTAGTGTCTTGTTTTCCTTTAGCATTTGTTATAGTATTTCAAGAGTTTCTGTTATGGGGGCATTTGTGTGTAGGTAAGTGATGTCAAATGATAATAATAATAATATTATAATAATATTTATTTGCAGCCAATAGTCCTTTTGCAAGTTTCTGGCATTGTCATGTTTCAGTATGCAATACTGAATTAAACTTAAATTTAGTACAAATTTGATCTAATTAACATTTACATTACATTTACATTAACTTAACTTAAATAGCCTACATACAATAATTCATATATAATAACTGATATAACAGCAGTGTTGAGTCTAAAACTAATCTAATTACATGTTTACAATTCATCTAGACCATACAGACATTTTGTTGTAAGGAATCCTTTTAGTTTTAGTTTGAATTTATGTTTTGAGACCTCTGCAAGCGATTTAATTTCTGATGGTAATTTATTATATAGCTTGATTCCTTGATATTGTACACCTTTCGTAGCTACATTTTTCTTAATATTACTCCTGTAAAAATTCATATTGTTTCTCGTGTTATGTTCATGGATATGGTGATTTTTTTCTGGAGCATAATTTTCTATAAGTAACATAATTGTTTTACAGGCATATAAAGAGTAAATGGTGAGAATTCTTTTATTAATGAATGATTCTCTACAAGACTCCCTAGCATTTAGATTGTAAATGATCCTAATACATTTCTTTTGATAGATTAGAAGCCTATCCATATGTGTTTTTGCAGCAGCCCCCCAAATTTCAATCCCATAGGTTAGATGAGGATATATACAGCCATAATATATAAGTTTGAGAATATCAAGGTTTTTGTAGTTACTAAAATATCTTAGCAAGTAAACTGTTTTGCTAATTTTGTTGCAGATGTAATCAATATGTTGTGCCCATGTTAGTCTATTATCTACAAAGACGCCCAAGAATTTATAAGTATTTACTACCTCAATATTCTTGTTTTGTACAACCAACCCTAGATTAGTACTATTGTACTGCATTATTTTAGTTTTCTCCATATTACAACGCAAGTTTATATCCTGAAAGTAATTGGTTAATTGAGTGGTAATTTTGTTCTGTGTTACTTTTAGGCCTTCGAAGGATTTATCCCAGCATACGACTGTAGTGTCATCTGCATACGTTACAACAGAAGTGTTTTGTAGACATTTAATATCATTAATATACATAATAAAGAGCAGTGGGCCTAACACTGATCCTTGTGGCACCCCGTATTTTACTAGTTCTAATTTTGATTTTGCCCCTTGAATTAGTTTTCCTTTCTTAAAAGAAATTTCAGTGTATTGCCTTCTCCCAGTGAGGTAACTATGGATTAATTCTAAAGGTAACCCCCTTATGCCATAGTTTCTAAGCTTACTAATCAGGATGTTGTGGTCTACACAGTCAAATGCTTTAGACAGATCAAAAAATAAGGCGCTAACTTTCTCATTATTTTCTAAATTCTCGATTACTGCACTGATGATTGTGTGGAATTTCTAAACCCTTAATGTTGTTAACTAGTTCAATGCTTTTATGACTGCTGTGTGGTTGTTGAATTCAATGTTCATTCTTATTGTGTGTTCCATGTGTTTAACTAGTTTGTATACTGGTACCATTGTGTAATTGATAACAGGTCTGATGGGGACACTTTTTTTGTGAATTTTTGGGAGGGCATTGAATTTTGGTGTGTATACTTTGGTTTATGATGCTCTTTATCGTTGTGTGGCACTGTGTTGTGGGGTCTTATTGTAGTTCCATGAGAGAGTTTTCTTGTAAATGCTAAATAAATGTTATAAACCAGAACTGGTATTTATGCATATGGTATGCTTCCAGAAAGTACAATGTAGCAATGTAAGAACATTTTAGAATAGGGTCATTCCATATAAAATCAACATGACTGCATAGCGAAACATCTACATAGAATTGGAATATTTCAGTCCCCAATCTGTCCTCTGTGCAATTCAAATCAAGAAATGGACTCAGAACATCTCAAAACATGTACCTCAATGGCTAACTATGAGAATATCTACGAAAAATATTGGAGTGCAAGAGGACAAATGACTTTGTTGTCAAATGTCTGGCATTAAAAAACAACAAGAAAAATATGTAATAAAAGGTGTTTTTTTTAACAAATGAATAGAGGAATATATAGAGGATATACTTCTAATGATAGAAACAAATAGTGAGAAAACAAACTCAAGAGATTACTACAAAATATTTAGTAGACAACTACAAAGATATGAACCTCCAACTTTAATGTTAAAAGATAAAAATAATGAGATGGCGCATAGTAACAGTAAAAATACATAAATTTTAGCAGAAACATTTAACAAATTACTAAACTGTGAAGACCCCTCAGAACTTCTTGAAATAAACACTGAAACCCATGTTAAAACACCAGCAGAAAACATAAACCCACCCACAATCCATGAAGTCTACAAAGCCTTGAAAGAGCTTAAAAACTATAAAGCAGGTGGAGAAGACCAAACATTTGCGGAACTTTGGAAATATGCAGCAGAACCAGTAAAGATATCATTACATCAATGCATAGTGAAAATATGGAACACAGAAAAACTGCCAGAACATTGGACTACAGCTATAATACATCCATTACACAAGAAAGGAGAAAAATCAAATCCAGACAACTATAGAGGAATTTCCCTTTTGGATGTCACATATAAAGTTTTATCAGGATTCTGTACGGTCGCTGCAAAGATCAACTTGAACTGGAAATTGGAGAATACCAAGGAGGATTTAGGCCTTGGAGAAGCTGCCCAGAATAGATAATCACCTTAAAACTAGTAATGCAGTACTACAACAAGTTATAACCTTTGTAGACTTCAAAAAAGCCTACGATTGTACTCACAGGTCTTCAACGTTGAAGATACTAAGGAATTTTGGACTTCATCCCAAATTAATAAAAATGATACAATTGACTCTAACGAACACCAAATCTAAAGTAAAATTTAGAGGAGAAATATCGGAACTGTTTATGATTAAAACAGGGCTAAGACAAGGACTTCGGATCCCGCTCTGCAGAACAGCACGAACGAGCTCCGAGCAGAAATCATGAATTACTTGAACCGATTGCTGGGAACAAATCCAGAATCGGTGGTACTAGAAACACGACCAAACAAATGATCCTGAACTACGTTCTTGATCATCCGAGTTGTCCTGTTTCCGGTATTACCGAAACATTAGATTTTGTCATGCAATTCGGTTTAATTGATTCCAAAGTTGTAAATCAGTGCATAAAATGCGCTGAAAAAATTATTAATAACATGGACTATATTCAAATTCAAAATTACATTCATGGTAATAGTCATTTTGGTGAAGTTAATTGTTTATTCGAAAGTGTTAAAAGACCATTCTCGGAAACATATCTATCTGTGAACGAAACACATTACATTGTCCAGAAACTGTTAAACTACCAATTTCCACACGAGGAGGATAAAGTATCTTTCATTCACTATTTGTATCAGTGGTGTACATCCACCACAGGTAAATTTAACACTGTGTTTCTAATAGGAGAACCCAATTGCATGAAAACGAAGTTCGCTTCGTGGATATGTTCTAGTTTTCTTCAATGTAAGAAAGTAACAAGAATAAATCGTTACTCGGGCACCTTTTCCATGCAGCCTTTTGCCGAAGGGAATTGTATCTTGCTTGACGATCCCAACCTCGATCCGGGGGCTATGCAATCTTTACTCGCACTGTTTAGCGGCGACGCCATAATAGTAGATGTAAAGTACGAGCCTCTGAAGCAGGTTAGGAAGTTGCCGGTCTTCGTATGTGCCAACGAGGACATATTCGAAGGCCCGCAATGGGAGGTCAGAATAAAGAAATTTTATTGGAGACCAATTCCCTTCGGTTCCTACATTCCCGTTCTCCTCAAAGAACTTAATCCATTTGCTGTAAGAGGTTTCTTTAGGACATATGGTCTAATGCTACAGGATGATGAAAGGATAAGAACACCAGATATTGTAAACCTATATGATTCCATGTTTATTTGAATAAAATGCACGTATTACAGGAGATATGTACTTTTTACAATACAACATAATCATTATCTTCCATTGCCACTTCCTCCCTCCTTGCAACACCTGCCGTTAATTTGTTGTGACCTTTTCTTAGAGAGAAGTAAGTCATTCCAAAAAATTTAGGTAGAGCATATAGTTTTGTCCATGACATAACATTCGCTTCCAAAGCGGAAACGCATAGACTTGTTTTATTCAAAGGAATGACTTGCAACAAAGGGAAATAAGAATTAACATAACATATTAATTTAATGTGGAACTTCACATGCCAATCAGTATGGGAAAACACATAGTTGTTCATTTGGGAAGGAGACGATGCGTTCACGGGCTGTTGGCCGAAAGCCAATACCGGAACGGGTATGTAATCCTTTTTGCCCTTGTACGGCTTTAAAGTCGATTGGCATTTTTCTATAAGCTGAACATTGCTACTTTGCTCGACGTTGACGTCGCCATGGTTGGGTCCCACAAAATCATTTTTGCCCGTAATGAGCAATTCTCCCGTCTCCTGAGTTGATTGTGCTGTTCCAGTGGTTTGCCCGCTGGTCTGTATGAACGTCGGATCAGAACCAACCATGCTCTGATTGATGAAACTTTCCTTTAGAGCCAGAGGCCAAACTGCTACACCGTCTCTGATCATACCGTATATGAAATCGTGTGATTTCATAAATACGTGTCCTTTCGCTATTGCCATTTTCCATTGAAAATTTTACAGTCCCGGCATTGATATTGGGACGGCCAGTGTCTGGGTAATCGATGTATTGTCCAGCATCTTTCTTGTCTTTCTTCTTTGTCCACAAGACGCTAGTGTAATGCACGTTGCTTTTGTGGCCGACAACGTTATTGCCATTCAAATTTGAATACATCATTTCGTTGATGTGATCCAGCTCTGCGTCGGCGCTCCCGTTCACTTTGAAAGAGTTTCCTGTGGTGTCATAAGTAAGCTTTCTTCCCAGCGTCAAAAAAGAAGAAAATAAATCTTTATCTGCAATGCCTTCCACATAATGATGCGTCGATGCCGTTCCGCTAAGAGTGTTGCCGGTCTGGAAAGATGTCGACATTCCTACCGGAACGGCTTCCACCTGATTGGCCACCACAATTACCTTTGCAAACCCCTCCAGGGATTTAAATTCTCCTGGACTAATAAAATATGGAAGAGCATCCAAAGATATATAAGTCAGCGGGGTCACTATTTCCGTTGCCACCGACACAGATTCAACCTTGTAATCGAATTCTTTGTAAGGGTGTCCATAAGTGCTTATTCTTGCATGTTTACTGAAAGACATAGTTGTGGATTCGTTATTTGGGCCCGAAAAAAAAACGAGATCGGTGGTCGATCTACCGCCGCCACCCGCACCTCCCCCACCGCCACCAATACCATTTCCAACAGGAGACCCAGGAAAATCAAGCACGTGATTGCTAGCAATATCCATACCGATTTCACTATTACTTCCTGCCGGTTTTGAAGTCTTCGCAGACGATCCTGTTGGAGCGCTTCGTGAGCTAGATCCGCTTCTTCCATGGGCTGTTGTCGGTGGGCTTTCCACCTGTGGTCCTCCTCTTGCACCAGCTGTGGAAGGTCCTGCTTCGCGTTGATCGACTTCGGGAATATTAGCCAAAAATTCGTCGAAATCAAAAGGTGGTATTTCCCCTTGATCCTTTACCAAATCATCAAGTCCGGCTTCGTTTCTGGATTTCTTCTTGGGTGGATTCTCTCCTTCTTCCCCTTGCGCTTTCCTCGCTGCTTTGGCTTTGTTGATCTTCCTTATCGCTGCCCAATTCTTTGATAGACCGGGTCTGTTGGGCATGTCATTTGGATATTGTACACCGAATACACTTTCTGCGATGTACTTTAGGCTGAGACCCAAAGCTCCTGCTGCTGCGTGAGGATTACCGTAAAACAACCATAGATCTCTGAACTGTCCGATGGCCGTGAAGTCGGCGTTCCTTACTTCTGCGTCGTCACGTGCATACTGGTAGAGAAAATCGTGCACTCTGGCGACTTGATCGTCTTCGTCAACGGGAAGTACGTTGGGATCGCTTAAATCGCTTCCTGGTCCAAGATAGTTGTGTCCGGGTATATGTGGCATACTATATTTCGGTTGAACTATACCTTGTTTTTATATTAGAAAGGCACCAATCCCTAGCGGTGTGGTCTGGGAGGCTGTCTGGGTCACGTGGCAAGCCCACGCGCGACCTCGCGACCGCGTGGCCTTGTTTTCGTTATTCATGCTGCATAGCTATGCGCCCTAACCATTACTTTTCAACTGTGCTCTAGAGTATGTGATGAGGGAATGGTACAAAGAAAATCCTAAAAACATACGAATTGGAACCAAAAAGGATGGAATAAACTTAAATTGCTTGGGATTCGCAGACGACTTAGAATTACTAGCTAATAACATTCATGAAGCCAGAAATCAAATAACTAGCCTACAAAATATATCACAAAGAATAGGACTTCAGATATCATTTGAAAAAACCGAGATAATGGTAACAGACCCACTAGTAACCAATCACATAACAATAAATAACAGGAAAATAAAAATAGTAGAGCAATTTAAATACCTACCGGTAGGAGAAATTATAACACATAACTTGGACGAGAAACCTGCATGGCAAGCGAGGAGTAATAAAATGATAAAAGCTCAAAAATTAACATGGTCTACATACAATAAAAAATGTCTATCGATCCAAACAAAATTAAAACATTACAAGACGGTGGTTCAACCAGAGGTGACATATGGAAGCGAAACTCTTTTTAAAATCACCCAGAAAAATAGAATAGACAAAATCCTGAAAGTAGAGAGAAGAATAGCTAGAACATGCATAAATAAAAAATACCAAAAAGATGGACAGTGGCGGATAATACCAAATGAAATGGTGTACAGAGAACTAGAACCTATCACAGATACTATACGGAAGAAAAGGATCTCTTTTTTTGGTCACATTATGAGGACACCAGAAACTCGACTGACAAGAAAAATTATAGAGAAACTCTGGAATATGAAGCAACAAGTAGGATGGATTACAGAAATTAGAGAGGATATGACAGAATTAGAAATAACTTTGGATGACTTGAAAAAACAAAACAGGAAATTCAAGGAAACTTAAAAATATTAAAATAAGTTTTAAGCCAAAAATAGACAGACACCAGACAATAAAGAGGGTATTTACAGATGAAGAGCGACAGAGAAGATCGGAACGCATGAAAAACTACTGGGTAAATCGGAAAGGAAGACCGAGAAATGATTGACTGAAGTGGTCCAATGAGGCCGTAAAAGCAGAAGAAGAAGAAGAAGAAGAAGAAGAAGAAGAATAGAGGAATATGTGTGAAATCTCTTCACACTAATAGATTATAACATTTTTTCAGGATTTTAAGATATAATTATTCAGTTTAACTCACCTCGCTTATGGCCAGTAGGAACACATGAAAAAGTCACCATTTTTAAATCAATTCCTTCTTTAAGCCACAGTTTATCCATAATACGAACCATCTGAATAGTGAGCATGTCTTGCTGTAGGTCTTCTCCCACCTGTAACAACAACAACAACAAAAGTACAAAGTTTTAAAATGAAGTTTTTTAGACAGTGAAGCTTGACTAATTATTTAAAAGTAGTCAAAGGTTAAAAACACTTTTAGCTCACTTTACGTGCCATTACTAGGACATGTTTCAAGAGGTTAACTCCCTCCCATCGTCGGCTAGCGGTCGAACCTCTGACTACTTTTGAATAATAAACAAAAAAAGTACATTCCTTTAACAAAGGAAGCTAAATCACAAATTACCTGCTCATCATTACTGTATTTGGATGTCTTAATTTCATAAGAGGCAAATTGACTTAGTCATGAAAGAATATATTTCCACAATTCAATGAGCCTTGACATTTCATTGGTCACAATTTACAACAGTACATTAATTTAACGTGGGCAATAAAAGATTGATAAGATAAACAGCAAACTCTCAATTATATGTGTGATTATCCACTTTGTAGATTATTTGGCAGCCCTTTTTTGTTTCTTTGTTTAAAACTCAAGGCTTTCTGAAAGCATGTGGATCGAGCTTATATCTCCATTAACATCGATTATGAACCCAAGATTTCTCTCTGCCAACATTTAAACGTGCTATAAGCTAAATGATTGTTTTCTATAGAATCATATCATAGGCCTATAGCCTAGGCTAGATTGACCAGACACCAACATTACATTTTCTAAATACTAATAAAAGAAGAAATAAAAAAGATCTCCAGAAACCGGGACACATTGTAAACTGGCAGAACACTGACCACAGCCTCCAAACAGGGACTGTCCCGGTCGAAACCCCAAGTTTAATGATTCAAGTAATGCAAATGCAAAAGCATGCCGTTACCTTGAAAATAGCTGGTATAATCCCTGTTTCTGCACTGAGAAAGTTGATTTTTAAAGGCAAAGTGTTAGATGGAAAATATGAACATGTGCAAACTTGTACACCACGAACTTCAAGGCTTGGACTCAATGGGAGACATGTTGGTGATTCCTCCAGTGAATGATGCAACACTTCCAAGTCCCGTGTCAACACTTTCAGCCTCAGAGATTCTTTTGTGGACTTCACATTTCCTGCTATTTCATACATATTCTGAAACAAGAACAACATAAAGGATATCTAAGGAAGTTCCAATGTTTCATTACACACTACACCAATTTCACTCTGGCTTACAACAAAGGTGCAACAAAGAAGATATTTATGTCATTGCTTATTCCACCATTTGCAATAAGATGACGAGTAGGAAGATGGAAGGATGGTGATTGCACACATCTCCAAAAATTCACCATTGTAAATAGACTTTAATATTGGCTAATAAGCTAATAACTAGACCTGGGATTTTAGGTTCTAAAAAAGTTAGGTTTAGGCACCTAAAATAGGCTTTTAAAACAAGTAAATAGGTTTTTAAAAGAGAAAATAGGCACTTAAAAATGTGTAAATAGACAGAAAATAGACTTTAAAATACTACAAAATGCTCTTAAACTGTAACGTGATCTTTTTTACTGTAAGAAACACAAATAAATGCAAAATTAAGACAGAATTAAAAATATATTTATCAAAAACAGTTTTGCTTTATATGAAAAATTGACTTGTTGTTTTGAGCTAATCCTCCGCCGTCAGTCAGCATTCCTTTGGCGATAATTGTTTGGGAAAATCAAGTTTCTGAGAAAAACCCACCCTCTGCTGTTCTGCTCTTCATTCAGGGATGTCCATTAAGTGACTGTATAGGTTACCAAAGTTGAATTTTATTTTAAATTTACAAAATAGGCATTTTAGGCACTAAAATAATAAAAATAGGCTCCAAAGGTTCAAATAGGCATTTTAGGGCACTATAAAACTCTATAAATATAAATAATTTATCGTGAAATGTAAACATATTTTAAAATTTCCATGTTATTTCATAAGGAACAAAACAGGCATTTGCCTTCAAATCCCAGGTCTACTAATAACAAACTCCATTAATTTTACAATAGCGATCAAAATTATCCTCTGAATCATTGTTGTACAAAACATTTTGGCATAACTTATAAGTACCTTTTACTATAACATTTCCTTATCTCTTGCTGGAAATATCATTCAAATACCGAATGAGGTTTGGGCAACAAGGATTTCATCTATTTTACCAAACACAAAGGTAGTTTCAAGGAAAGCATATTCTTGAATGGGAAAAGCACCATTTATTGGCTAAAGAAAGAACTGCATTAAATGAAAGATCACACATGGAAAAATCCACAAACCAAATAATTTGGGCAAGAATAACATGAGTGTAAAGCATGTAAAAAACAGACCATTATTTTAAAAAGTAACAGAATTACAGTGTTATAATATAAATTCACTATGACTAACAAATACAAATATGATGAAAAAAGACAAAAAAATACAGTGTGTCCACGCTAGAGGGATCGAGAAATAAATGCTCGCCAGTTAAAACGAGATAAGGATATTGCTGCATTCTGCATATGACAGGAAAGGGAAACTCTCCGAGATTGTGCAACACTGTTTTCAGACAGCTCCACGCGCATGCGCATGTGCGTCAAGAGCTTTTGTCTCGAAATGTGGACACCGCAATAGAAAGTTCAGTGCGTGTTATGGCTAGCAGAAGAGAATTCTGTTACTCGGGTGCAACGCCGTGTTCATCGTACGTGGAATGTGGATCCACCTGGTCATAAAGCGATTCTCCAATGGGACAGAACACTCCGAGAAACAGGTTCTTTACTACTCTCGATCCCTCTAGCGTGGACACCCTGTATTAACTTTTGCAGAATGCATACTATTTCTTTCTTCAATATGAAAAGGAAAAAATGTCATAAAATTATATTAACATAATTTTTAAGTTAATATTGAAGGCATTTTTAGCACAGTTAATATTATGATGTAGTAACTTCAGAGCCAATCAAAGTATCGGTATGCATGGAAAAAAAAAATGAAGTGATAGTGAACAACAGACAAAATACCTTACCTTAACAAGTAACTGTTGGGCTAAAAATCTCCCTCTCAGAGCTTCTCCTGATATTGCAAATAAGGCACGTAGCATTAGCTGCAGGCGACGATGGTAACGAGATTCTCCTATGCTGATATCGTCATCTGCGGCTGATTCAGATGAATTCTGGCAATGTAAATAAAATATTAGAAAGACTTCAGACTATTTTGTTAAGCACAAAGAACCTACAATATTCCTAAATCACTAAAGTGAACAATATGTTTTGTACGCTAACCTCTAATAACGGCCTTACGTTACCTGGGGGAACTCTCCAGGAAGAGCTTGAGCAAGTAACCAGTAAAGATGATGAGCGACTCTTGGGGAAGTAAGTGCCCTTTCTAGTAGGAAATGAGCCAATGATGAGCACTCCCATGTCTCATGTTTCAGTGCTTGTACTAACTGAGGAAGATAATCAACCAGTTCATCACTTCCTAATGACCGCATCCAGCTCACAGCGACTCTCCGCACTTCTACGTCTGGAAAACTGCAACACATAACCATTAATTATGAATAGCAGATAGTGGTAGTCAGAGGCGCCGAATTCAGTGGTACTTTGCATTTTCAGCACCCCCAAAATAATTATTGGCTGTGCTGAGCATGTTCTTCCCATAGATGCTACATGATCAAATCTGCATCACATCACAGATTTTCAGATTTTATCTCCTTTGGAAAGAAGCTTTTCTTCTCTCTCCATAGGCTTAAATCTTACCCTAAGTCTACAATCATTCATTTCCAAAGAGAAGAAGCTGTGTGCTTAGATTTGGATGAAAAAGCAAATGAGTTCATCACTAGAAATGAAATTCGCAGGCAGACATTTGAAACCTGAAAAGCAAAAAAGATTACCCTTCTGTGGCACAACATGTTAAGATTTGTAATCCTCAAGAAAAGTGGTTGTGTTGTTAATAAGGCAATAATATTATTGATTAAACAAATTATGAACAGAGTGTTTATGTCTATTAATTAATAACTCCATTTGTTGCAATGAAGGACATAAGAACTTTTAACATCAATTACATTAAATCTGAATGCGATTTTCCTGACCAATCCCAATAAATTTTACAAGACAGTGCCTATGGTTCTAGTAATACTTATTCTAGCATTGAAGCCTCGTTTTATGGCAGTATTATTAGGTCTATAGTATTATTTCCAAGATGAATTTACTTTTAGGTACGGTAGATTACTTGCCCAGCCTTGCTTCCTCAATGTATTGTATATATGCACACTTGCATTTTCTCTGCACAACAATCGGCAAATTGTGAGAATGAACTCTACACATTAGACTGAGTAATATTGCTGAACTCTGAACAGACTGATTGTGGTGAAGCCATAGACTTACTACTATCAGCCAAAAACTGTACACACATTTTCAATTTTTATAGAGGATAACTATTTTGAGCTAGATCAAATCATGACAGTTGGTAGCAATGTACAGTACAGTGTTTCCCAAACTTTTTTGGCTATGCATTATGACCGACCTTTCAGTAACACTTCACAATGATAGGGTTGGCTAGGAACCTTTAAGATTTGGATCAGCACTGTGCTGGATTATAAAGGATAGCATGTATGTGATTAATAATTTTCATGCACAGTAAAATAAATATAACTTTCCTTATTAGTATGAATGCGAAGTTATTAAAAACCGTGGCACAACTGAATAATAAAAATAAAGTTTAAAAACACTTATGCACTACTTACGTAAGTGGTGCATAAGTGTTTTTAAACTTTATTTTTATTATAACTTTTCTTGCTAAAATGTTTAAGATCTACAAGTCTGATATTTAACCGATTGATTTTAAATAAAACATTTGAACATTACTATTGCAATTATTTACTGAAAAAATTATTTTATATGTCAATCTCAATTTCTAACGACATTTTCGTCTTCATTAAATTAATAAAATCTTGTATGCACTCTTGGCGATAAAACTATACTCAAGTGGATATTCATAATTTAGAATAATTCTTTTAATTTCCAACAAGCTAACTTCATTGTCCTTTAATTTACTTTACTAATTCCATCTTTTACAACAACAATTAAGGGAAATTTTAACTTGCAAACAATCTTCGAAGAATGCTCCTAAGATGTCATCCTGACGAATCCATACTTGTTGTATTAACTCATGCCGGCGAAAAGTTTAACAAGAGGGTTTTTTGCAGCACATGGAACCCCTTTTTTGACTGAACGATAGTTTTAGAAAGTCTGATGACATTATAGTGTGAAAATACATCCCTATTGTATTGTTATCGGTACTTAAACTGTTATTCTACTAAATCATTTGTTCAACACATTATATATTAATATACAGTCCGATAAACTTTATGAACGCTTTTCATTTAAGAGAATATGTAAGGGAATACTCATACAGTAAAAATCATAACTTTCTTTGCAATAGCATAAAATAATGTTTCAATCTTAAAAACATACTCAAATTGTTTATATGAAAATCTTACTGTGACCTCCTAACCTAAAGTTCCATTTATTTTTACAGGTGATTCAATATAATTTTCAAAAAGCAATTACCAAACAAATTTTACAAGTCATGCTAATGATATAACAATAAAACTGGAATATGGAAACTCAATACTACTGATGCTTTTGCTATTTACTAACACAGAGTTTCTTGAAGTTTGGAATATTGGGTTACAAGTGGATCTTCATGTCAGATTTTCGTTGAAGCATACTGGTAATATGTAAAAATCACATTTCACAAAGACGTTTTTGCAGATTTGCAAAGATTTTAATGAAGAGATTTGACTGTATTTTATTATACATTTTTACTGTTACTCGAATACATGCATGTTCCGATTAAAATGTTTCAATTTTCTAGACAGAAAAAGCAACAAAAATTCTTAAGATCTATGCCATCGTCCTATTCATTATGTAAGAGAAGTTATTTGATTTTAAAGAAATGAATAATATATATTGAATTTACTATAAGATAAAATAAAATCAACTTGAACTAAAGTCTTACCATGGTAAAAGTAGCTGCATGGCACTAACTGGTTCCATTGGAGTCCACATGTTTAACATAGCATGAAGGTCACCAAGACAGGCCATATCCCAGCTATGAGCAGCCAAAAGAACTTTAGGCAGTGCTTGGGGCATGTCAAAAAGATAGTGACGTTTCTCCCATAACACTTCCCTGTCTTCTACTGCTGGCCTGAAAAGAAATGTTTTTACTAAGCAGGATACTCTTTATGAAATTCACAAGCATGTCTGCTATAAATGTGGCAAATTAAATGGTATTGTGCACCTAGCTTTTCAACTTACAGTCTTACTACTAATCTGTGTGTACCATTTATACAAGGAATATACGAGGGCCATCCGGAAAGTGGTACCCGTTTGTGCAATAGACACAGGAGTAAATATTAACACATATAAACATTTTTATTGGAAAGAGCATACTTTACACTACTTCTCCACATAATCTCCAAGCAAATTTAGTCATTTGTCATAACGTGTGACGAGTTTTTGTATTCCAGCGTCATAGTCCTCCGCTGCCAGCGTATTGAGATATGTAGTCACACCTAGTTTAAGTTCTTCATCGCTGTCAAATCTTTTTCCCGCCAGAAAGTCTTTAAGCCTCGTACACAGCCGAGGAGAAAAATTAACTAATAATCCCTGTGTAAAAGACTGAATATGGGCAACACAGCCTGTAGAAACTTGATGTAAATAATAAAGATGGCCGATATTGTAGTGGTTATTTGGTAGATTTTTTTGAGGTTATGCATCCTTTCCTAAGGTAATTTGTTATGAAACATACTCAGCTGCTTCTGTGGAATTATTAACACTATTTCTGTGTTTGCGGATCATATTTCCTTAATTTCACCCATGATTACAGCTTTCTGAAACAAATTTTACAGAATACTGAAACTTGATTTTCTCACTGCAGACAACACACTGCTGTTTGTTCACTGAACAGACAGATAGATGGCAACACTGGTGGAGTGCAGTCTCAAAGGCAGTCATCAAGAGAAAACATCAACGATTTCAATGGAATTGCTGGTTTCTATGAGTAAAAATCCTCAAATTTCATATAAGCATAACTCCAGTAATCTTACATATCTGCTTTTATACAATTTTTGAGGTGATGCATGTATGGGTCAGTAGCAGTGAAAAGGTTAAAAGAAAACTACAAGATAGAATAATGATAATATGATAGGAGAAAAATCCTCTGACAATGAGATTTGAACCCAGGACCTTTGGCTATCCATGCCAATGCTCTACCAACTGAGCTAAGCCAGAGTTCACTTCACAGCATCAGATGGAACCTCTCTCCTATGCCTGGTTGTCCCATTGTTATTGTACAGTAACGTTCAAGATAGATATATGCATATGCATTCATGAACCACAGATTGTCTCTGTTGGACATAACATGATGATATTATTGGATAAAAGTTTCTCTGACACTGGAATTTGAACCCAGGACCTTTGGCTATCCGTGCCAATGCTCTACCAACTGAGCTAAGCCAGAGTTCACATCACAGCACCAGATGGAACCTCTCTCTTATGGCTGACTGCCCTTAATGGTCATAATGTCATAAAACCGAATGAACTTACCTGGAAAAAGTATCTTGTTCAATAATATTTAAAAGTTGCTGTTGTGTGTTGGGATCTAAACTCTTCCAATCATTTGCAGGTGTTGTATTTAGATCATGAGATTTACCATCCTTAAAAGTTGGCTGGGGTGGGAACACAATACGACCACCAAGGTCAGGAAGCTCTATCCCTAAAAGAAAAGTAAATAAACTGTACAAGCAGTCGTTCATTATGTAACTCACAGCAATCTCATGGACTTCACATAAAGACATATAGTGGCAAGAATGAGAACAATAAATCATAATGATATTCAGAAGAGGGGAATAAAGAGAGCAACGATTATCACATGATGACTAGAGACCGGATTTTAAAGGGAATTCCTTTTTTTATATTTCATCATAAAACGTGATGAAACTGAACAGGACATTACTGAGTAAGTTTCAACTGCCAATTACCTGATTTTAACTTCCCTTTTTTCTTTTTTTTTTAGGCTAATCTCCCTTCTTTTAGTAACTTTCCCTTTCCAGTACCTTTTTTGCTAATTTATTTTGAAAATTTCGTAAATTACCCAGTATTTGGTAATATGAAAACATTAAAAATTGTTTTCACTGATTCACCATTAAAAAAATTATTCCTCCCAGCAGAATAGAGCGCTGCAGGGAAATAACAGGCTTACTTTGTTAATGAAGTAAAATAAAACATAAAACAAACATGTACCTCTCTGTTGAATTTTTACACTCTCTTATACTTTTATATCTCTTTTTCCCTCCTTTTTTTTGGCAATAATTTTCCCTTTTTTCGTCCTCTTTTGGGTGAAAATTTTTCCTTAAAATCCGGTCTCTAATGATGACACCGAGCAGGGAAAAATCACAGCTGTCTTCCAGTCAGCCTGATAAAGCGAGGAAATGAAGTTTCAATTGACAGTCTTGCAAGTGTACAGAGAGTACAAGAACTCATAACAAGCAGACATTTCCAATCCCTCACTGCCCATGGATGAAAAAGCAGACCAAGAAGAATAAAGAAGACTAAAGAGTTCAGGAGGTGGTCAAGATAGTGAGACGAGGGGCATTCAACACAGAAGGCACAAGAAACTACAAGCCTTCAACTGGAGATAATGATCAGTGTTCATGGTCAGCTGATGGTGAAATTTAAGCAATGCAAGCAGTTAAAATTAACCTAAAAGTATGTGCGATGTAATAAGGTCTATTAAAAGATGAGTGAAATATAACTTATTCCTGTATCGCACGTTTATACACACAGCTTTCCACCATGGAATGACCTTCATGTATGCAACTTACATTTATTATTTGCATTCATTATCGTTTTCGGGACTACAACTTACTTGATTTACCCAGTTGTTGTCTTAACTAAATAAGATTAGGGCATAGGAAGTATTGTTTTCTCCAAGTGCGGCATGTATTTTCTTTTATTAATATTGTTATTATTTTCTAATAGAAGAGGTATAGAACCTATCTTTAAAAAAAGAGCATTTTTCTTTACCTACACCTCTATTAATCTATTAAAGAAGTGTTATTTGTTATTAAAATGTTTTCTGGGAAAGTGGCTAGCATTAGAACTGGTAGACTTATTTTGAAATCTTTTATTAGTACTATAAATATACATGCTGTGACGCAGTGGCGGATCCAGAAAGGCATTTTGGGGGGGGAACTAAAGTAGAGAGGGAAGTTTTACTCATAAAAATTAATTATTCCCAGTACACAATTGAAAACAAAATGAACATTTCAGCATTTTCTTACAAAGGTATTTCAAAATAATGAATGTCGTTGCTTTAATTGAAGTATTTGGGTTATGTTCTAATAAATTTTCAATAATTTGTGCTTCATGTTACAAATTTTGGGGGGGGAAATTTCCCCCATTTCCCCCCCCCCCCCCGTGGATCCGCCCCTGCTGTGACGTACAGTAACCTCATTTATCTAGTCATTATTGATCCATATCTTTTTTTTTTCTTCTTCTTTTTTAAATGCAATGACTATCACAAGTAAATGCACTGTTGTGTAGATTCCCCTACCCCCACCAATTCTGATATAGCAGTAAACCCCTGTCCAGCTTTCTCTGTTAGATACTGTTACATACTGTGTATCTTACAGCGTGCCTGCCTTCTATCTTAAGTCACAAATTGAATTCTTTTCCTGTTCCCATATGACACAAATGAGGTAAATCTATTTTTCTGCCTTGACCATGTGCTTAAATGGTTAAACAATCATTGTCGGATTCATACAACATATGTGTGCATACTAACACTGTTTACTTTGTGAATGTAAACATGCAACAACAATCACAGCCTGTGGCCTACAATCTTGTCAGTCTTGAAACAACTGTGATCGACATGTGCTATCTAATGTTCACATCATGTAGCAATGAAGAGCGTTTTTTCAAAAGCCGATATCTCTGTAGATATCGGCTTTTGAAAAAACGCTCTTCAATTATAATTGCTACAATAAAATAATTATTGTTGTTATTGTTATTGATGTGGTTATTGTTGTTATTATTATTATTATTATTATTATTATTATTATTGTTATTATTATTACTATTCAACCTTTAGAATAAAGAGTTCTTCACTTGTAATGCAGTACAGGACTTGGGGGCCATGAAGCTATATTCCACAATATCAGTTAACCCTTTCAATGTTCTTACTTTTAGTGCCACTTGATATGGAGATTTTTTTTTTTTCTATTTTCTTAGAAACACCTTTAATGATTTTGTTTAAATTTTGTACATTAGGTACTTATAATAAAAGCTAAAACTTTAATTTGGAACTTTTTTTTTTGTAAAAATTTTCTATCCACTAATTGTAGAAAGTCATTCTTGCCTAGTGAACAAAATTTTGCATCAGGTTGAAACAACTGAATACACGCTCTTTTCAATACAGCCTCTTATTCTTTATCAGAATGTGAAGCGAGAAAGGTATGTTACCCAGGCTTAGGATAAAGAAAATTACTTGAGTGCATTAATAAGACTTTGTTTGGGTTGTATACCCTTCGGGGATGCAATGCGATGTGGTAACGACATTCTCTTCACTTCTACAACCAATTTATTTGAAGAGAATGTCATATATAATATACAGTGAAATCTTGATACAACAATTTCGCAGGGACCAGAAAAAAATACTGTTGTAGAGAGAGATATTGTTATATCGAGAATTTACAAAAAAATGTTCAAATTTTGGTTGTTTATAGGGAACAACTTCAATAATTGAAATTCTTTAGATATTTAGGGAAATAAAGATTTTTAACACAAGAACTGCTATACTGTACAGTATTCACTCCACCCTTACATTATTACACTATGAGCAAACCCATTTTACATTGCATTATAGCACAGCACCATGAACAGGATGACTCATCATTTTTGCCCCTGTTTGTAGAAGTCAAAAATCAGTCTGCATAGCTTCTTTTATGAACAGGGATAAACACAATGCCCTTATTGATTCGAGGTTCACTAAATGATTTTCTGGCACCGATGGAACACTCAACAGAAAATTCTGCAGAGCCTCGCAAGAGGCAATGGCTTCGAGTGCGGTTAAGATTGGTAGATGCACACTTTGTTCTACCTTCTCTTCTTCTCCTTCATCTTCCGCCTGCTTGTTTTGGAATTTCTCAACAATGTTTTCTTCCGTTAGCTCTGGAAAAATCACCTCATCATCTACTGTCACGTATTCTACAGCAGGTGGAACATTTTCACCACACAGTTCACTATACTTAGTGACAGCAGTAGCCAGCATTTCAATTCCCTTTTTTTATCGTTGCACCGAGGAAAATTTACGGGGATTCTAAATGCAATCGTAATGAAGAGGTTTATCGTTATTAAGAGTATTGTAAAACCGAGGGGAATTTTACATTATATTAATGGAAAGAATGCCTGGACCAAAATATTTTAACGTTATAAAGAGTATTGTCATTATATCGGTAATCATTGTACGGAGATTTCACTGTATTATACTAAAATGCTAAGTTTTATTTGGACAGAGGAAGTTATGTGTTTCACAACAGATTTTTTAATAGGGGAGATAGATTGTTCCAGTTAGTGTGTTATTTATTTATTTATTTATTTAATTTTGCTGTAATACAGGGTGATCCGTTACAGATGTCAGAAAAGTAAAGCATTGTATACAAGAAACTATTTAAATTTATTAATTGTTAATAGTACAAACAGGTGTAGGAAACCTGTAAGTTTTGTATTCCAGCACATTAGTACTCAACATGACCGCCATTGCGAATGCGGCACAGATCATACCTCGCGGACAGGTTCCGCCACGTGGCGCAGAGCATTTCTGGAGTGATTTGCTGTAAGGTCGCTGTAATCATCCATTGTAGGTCAGCTACATTCTGTGGTCTTTGTGTGTACACAGTTGACTTGATGTACCCTCACAGAAAAAAAAAAACTGGAGGAGTCAAGTCCTATCACGTAACCTTCCACTTGTACGAGGCATTTTGATACCATCTTCCAAGAACATGTGATACCAGTTAACAATGTCTTGATGCGAACGGGCAGTTGTACTGATGTCGGAAAGCCCGCTGTGTTTGTATTACACTAGAAAACTTCGCATAAATACCATACTAAACACTGAGCACGCTCTTGTGGCGTGACCACCATTTTGTCTTCTTTGCCGCCAAGCCATATGGCCGAAGTCTGAAACATCACTGATTGTTAACTCCCATCCTTTCCACTTACATTACAGCAAATTTCACAGAGCTATATACACTAACCTCTTAAATATAATGTTTTACTTTTCTGACATCTCAAATGGATCACACTGTATTTTATATGTAAGGAACAATTGCCAAAAATCTGTAATGCTATACTAAAAATTCTTGTAGACTAAAAATTACTGGTTTGGCTACAGCCTTCAAGCTTGAAATTTCATGCCCTAGTATAGGACTAAGATTAAATTCATTCATACTCAACTTACATAGAACAGGGTCAGTATCTCCATGCGGTCTGGTACCTGGTGAAGGAGCTGGTCCTAATCTCTTGTCTGCCACTGCAGGCCACAATGACAGAAGAAAACTGCCTTGTGCCATTACCCTAAGTGAATACAAATTTAATTTAATTTCTTATATGCATTCAACACTATATCGAAAGTTAACACAGTGCGTTTCTTTTTAAAACAAACCTGTAAAACGCTTTAAAAAAAAAAAAAAAAAAAAAAAAAAAAAAGTGATGCACGATTGCTTTATGACTGCTGCAGACAAAAAAGAACGGCAAAGTCGATCAGCTGAGAGCATGCTGGATGAATCCGGCAATGTTTACAACCCTTTAACATGGTTAAGACACGTGCAAATAATTATACGGGGATGGGAATAATATTTATTGTACAATATGATGTACAGGTAAAATCAAATGATACTAACTGCGCTGAAGAAGGCGTTCATACTCGGGAATTTGAACAATGATGTTAAATCCATCAAGGAAATTTTCAATTATCACCTAGTCTGCCATGACAGTTCGTGCAGCAAAACCATGCAGCAGTCGTAAAGCGAGATTTGAGTTTGTTGCACGGGTAGTAGAGTGGGGGGTATAGCGAAGCTGCAGCAAAATGTAAAAAAGAATGGTTTTGATGCAGCAATGGTAAAGCGCTTTAGCTTCGCTTTAAAAAGAAACGCACTGATATATTATAATTTGTGATGCTCGAAGCCCTCAAGCATTTTGATTGGTTCTTGAGGACAACCAAATCTGGTAAATGAATTATATTATTCAATGCAAACACTGGTTCATTATGTGCATGTGAGGTATCAATCAAGATTTTTGCGCTCCTGTTTGAATAATTGAATTGTCTGTTATTTTGTGTCATCTGGCAGATTCCTAATGGGATCAGAATTTCAACTGAATCATTAATATCATTTGAGTAAAAGCAAAAGCAGTAGGGAAAAAAGGCAAAAGTAAATAGCTGATATACAATAAATTAAAGAGAAGCTTTAACATAAAGATGATATGAATACTTACCCATCATAATTGAAGAACTGTATAGCAAACCACCCTAATTCAATCTCGTTTATGTGTGGCTCTTCTCCACTGTTTTCAGGTGGTTGCATAGTACGACCATATAAAACTAAAACCAGTCTTGCTTCTCGAGGTAGCATACATATGCTAGTGCTTTCTAAACTTAACCTGTAAAGAGTAATTTCAAGATGGTATTCTCATTTGAAAATTCATAAATATATTAATTAAAAAATAATGAAAATAGTAGTAAAGAAATCAGAATTTAAGTGAGACAATATAATAGTTAGGTAATGGAAATGCAACAGAGGGAGCATACTGTATTTACTCGCATAATAAATGCCCCCACCACAATAGATGCACCCCAACTTTTTGTGTTAAAAAAAAAAATTCACCACGTAATAGTTGCATCTTATTTTTAACAGAAAATTTGTTAATATCTAAAGTCGTAAGATAGGATAGCCTGATTATCTTTCAGTGCAAGCTTTTAAACAACAATGCCTGGAAACAGTAATTGTGATTGATTCTTGTTAACACACAAATTACACAAGACTGTCGATTAATATTGCAGTATTCTTAGGTCATGCAATAGACAGTTGTGTTGATAAACCTGGATAAGAACCAATAAAAATATTCAAGTTATTTAGCAAATTTTAGGCTGAAAGTTATCAAATTTGCAGAAGAACACAGTAACAGAGCCACTGGATGAGAATTTACAGTGTCTGAGTGTAATGTGCGTAAATGTTTCTTATCTGTTTATGAACTGCTATCGTACATCATAAGTATGATGCAATCGATATATACAATAGTCGTGACTGATTTATTGATACGTATGCTATCAATTGTTAGCTGGTGCATCTTTTAATAATTTTTTCCCCACATCAAGGACACACCCTAGTTTTTTGTTATAAAATCTGGGGAAAAGTGCATCTATTATGTGAATAAATGCGGTAATAGATTCAGATTACCTAACATATATCTAAATATATAAGGTCATAGCTTTACAGAATGTTCCATCACTAAACTCAACACTTCAATTCTTTTAATATTTGAAAATTCTCTTACCAGGAATCAAACAGAACACGATCATAAAATCCTTTGCTACGTGACGCGGAATGAGAGAGGACTGGCTGTCCAACTGGCCTTGTTCCATGATAGATTTGTGCAGCCAAGAGGAACTCATCTTGATTCCAACCCGACAAAAGACGATGTAAACCGCCCACATGAACCAGTACACTGTCCAACACAGCACTACTGTGTTTTGTTGCTATAAAGAAAAACAGATTGGAGAATATTTTAATTCTACATAGTTCAGACTTCCTTTATATCTTTACAGTATTAGCCAAACCTCACTCATACTTTTCGAACCTCACTCATACTTCAAAACTAGTATATTCTGTGTACTCTAAACTGAACTAAACTAAACCCCGTGGCGCTACATCCCTGGAGGGACTGGGCCTACCACCCGACCTCTACGTCATCTACCACAGGCAGATGGCAGGATAGGGGGCATGTGGTCAGCATGCCGACACCCATGGCTGTTAATGGTGGTTTTCATGACCATCTCAAGTAGCTCCTCAATTTGAATCACGAGGTTGAGTGCACCCCTGCCAGACCTCCCTACCTCAGAAAAATCCGAGGAAGTACCGGGGATTGAACCCGGGCCGACGGATCTGTAGTTAGCAACGCTAACTACAAGACCACGCCGGTTAATAAAGCAAATTCAATTTTACTGACTTCAATGCATACCCTTGTATGCTGTGGTGTTGGGTTGGTCCCTGGAGTGATTATTTACAAATTTTTTGTGGTATGATAGATCTTAAAACAGTCTGGAACATGAAGTGCCATTAAACACTCAGAACACTCGCATCTGGTTTCACTTCTCTTCTTTTTTGCTTTACACAACACAAAATCAAATCAAGGATTTTAACTTTTAGGATTAGGAGGGAATAAACTGTAGAAAATGGGTCCGATGATTAACTTGAAGACAGATAGGGGAAGGGACCTGCTGTGGCCTGCCACGTCGAGGGTAGATGAGGAGATCAACACCCTCAATAATTTTCTCAGCCAGCTGTATCCTAACTTTTGTGAAGTGCTGTTTTTTTTTCTTGTTATCTTTCTCTGTAATGCATAGCTATTAAAATAGCTACATCCATCATGTAGAAAAATATTTCTTGTAGCCTTTTGCATATCTACGTATTATAGGAAATGTTTCTTGTAAGAAGCCATTTTTGTAACTGAATCTGACTGAGAATCCAGTAATCATAAGATTATCACATAGACTTACAACTTAGAAATCGATATAACACTTATGTTGAATACAGCAAGATAGAGAACGTTCTTAGGTATAAAACTCTATAAGGCATGCCATGACATCTACTGACAGAAAGCTAGAATAACCACATATTTATAACTTGAAAATCGATATAAAGAGTTCCATGCCATTCAACAGCGATAGATGTTAATCTATTCATAGAAAGCTAGAACTAAAAGAAAAGGAATCAGTTGCTCAACAAGTTTGGCAGCCATGAAGGTATGAATGGACCTGTATTGTGGAGCTAGCATGTACATGTCAGGGTATGCCAATGTATTAAATTATATACTTAGCTGCTTTAACGAGTAAAAGAAAATTATGAAATTAGTATAGCAAACAATAAATTACTATTACAAACTAAAGGAATATTATCATAATGTTTAAGGACTTACTAATAGGAAGTTCTGCCTTTGAATTCAATTGAAAATCAACTCTGAAGGCATGGCAGTAAGTTTCAATTAAGGCCTGGACAGCATCACGAATTCTATCACAGTGTAAAGAAATTGTTTCAGACAGCGGGCGACGCAGACGAACTATTGAATAATCATCATTTTCACTTTTAATTTCAGGGCCCATGTTGTCCTGCAAAATAAAAACACTGTACATGTAAACTACATATAAATGTTTATAAATCATGGAAATAAATTCATATTTTTAAAAGATGTAGCAGACGTTAACGTCATTCAGACAACTAACTAATATAATACAGTAATAAGTAGATAAATTCACAAGAAATAAGCAAATACATAAATTACATAAAAGTCATAGAAAATGAAGGAGAGCAATAGTATAACCATATATCAAAAGATGCAGAAAATCATAAGGAATTAAAATATGTTAACCATATTTTAATCCACCAGATACAACAAGAGTTATTAATTTAATAAACATTTTCTTTGTCTATTTCGCGGGAGATCCTATCAACAGATAAGACTCCACGCCAAGCTAACTCCACGGGTTAAACCCAATGAGTCATTATTTCTCCGCCGCTGCAATAATCATGAACAGCACTACCCGTAGGAGACTGACGTCATTGAGAGCCAATCACAGTAGAGATAGCCTCTTTGACGACAGTAGAGGGGTGTTGCAGTAGCAGTGCACAGTACTGTCTCGGCTGGAGTGGGAGAGAATTCGCGATGGGTATTTAAGCCGCAGCGCGTGCTAGGCGGACATCTTACCATCTGATCTTCTGAACGGCTACTCATCTGGACACCTTGTATCGTGCTGGGCGCACGATATCTTCACCTATGGACTCCACGAGTTCGGACCACGCTTGGCCGATAGCATTTCTAAGCGCATGGCGCAAGTGAGTAAGAAACCTACAAGAAGCCCAGGATCGCCCACGCACAGCATAGTTAGTAATAATTAACTAACAATATTCAGGTTGGTAATTCTCTAGATTGCTCTATATCAGAATAGGCACGTTGATGCAAGGCCCTGAATACTTATACAACTTCTCTCTCCCCAAGCTTTAAGTAAGATTGATAACCATTGTATAAAGATTACTACTGTAACAGCAATATAAATAAATCAGCTAACTAATTGATCCCCTGAGAAAAGATTCTAATTGCTCTACCCTATACACATGTACTTACACATGTGTAAGTACATGTGTATAGGGTAGAGCAATTAGAATCTTAGAATCACATGTGTAAGTACATGTAAATTAGTGAAGTTGAGTGCTCCATAGCAATCTTTTTTGTAATATTTGATTACTTCACTGTGATTCCTGCATATAATAGTGAAGTTGAGTGCTCCATAGCAATCTTTTTTGTAATACATACACCATACATAAAAACTATTTTGCAATATCTTTTTAATAATGAAAATCTATTTCTCTCAGAAAGTAAGCAAGATTTCTGAGCTATGATGAAAGATTTAAGACATTCCCAGCAGTTCTCCTTTGTACTTAAGAAAAGAACAATTATTGAATCTTTGTGTTATTCTAATTCTCTAATTATAAAAAGAATTAGCTGGTCCTCATATTTTTTTTCTGTTATGACTACACATCCTTCCACTAAAATTATTTCAGGGACAGGAGATTTGTGCAAAACTTATTGCTAGCTGAACAGAGATTTTTTTTTTAGTTAAAAAACCACGATTAATATTCTACATAGATTTTTATTATAAAATTCCTGCTAATTGTTGTCAGTAAGTGAATCTTACATTAAAAGCCCCTTCAAAGAAGTCCTGGAATTAAACCCAGCAAGTTATAATTGATACTGCAATAAAGTTGAGATGTTAAATTTTTATGGTAGATTGTTTGTACCACAGAAGAAGGTAGAAATTTGACTGGTAAGTTTATCCATAATTATGTTAATGTCATTTAGGTGAGCATTAATGTAAATGCTTTACCCCATGATAGTGTTTTTTCATCCTTTTCCTGTTTATGCTATCATGTAGAAGCTCGAACTTCCTGCATTCAGTGCTGATAACCTAACAAAACTGCATTTTTGGCTTATTTTGCAGGATATATGTGCATCATTATAACAGAAGTCTAACTTTTGATATACCGTATATACCCGAATACTACCCGCCTCCGAATAATACCCGCACCCAAATTTTTCGAAAGGAAATTTGAAAAAAAAAATCTATAGGCCTCTATATAAAATTATTTTGCCAGGTTTATTCTTGATTAAACAGTTATAATTAACATTACATATCATAAAAGAATTAAATATGGTAGGCTAAAATGTAGTTTTAAAAATAACGTGGTAACAGCCAGCTGGAAATCTCGCCATCTTATACGCGCTGCGTCTCTTTCAACAACAGCAACACTCTCCAGCTGATCGGCGGGAATCACACGTGATGACGTGAGTCCGACTGGTCCGAGTCAAGGTCAAATTCACCGAACTGGCGTCTCTATACGTAAAGCTTTGTTTCACGGCCAGTCATGGCGGACCATGTGCATTAGAAAGCACTTTCTTTGTCTCATTTTCCTTTGATTACAGCTTCGCTACTGTTATACTATACTGTGATACTACTACAAAGCATCGTGCTATATTGAGCCGATATGGTAGACATTGTCGAAATTCAGATGAGAGACCAGTATTCAAATAATACCCGCACCCCAGTTTTTCACTCGCGATTTTTGGAAAAAATATGCGGGTAGTATTCGAGTATATACGGTATTTATATTTGCAGGTAAAGATTAGAATCATATTTTCTAGCTGAATTTTATCATTTCAATCTTACCCATCTCTTCCATTTTATTATTAATGTGAATAAGACAAAATATGCTAACGTGCATTAATACCATTTGTGGTGAGGGAATGAACTGTAGACAGAAAGATTCAAAGCCTTCTACAGCTTCAGTGATGTCTTGTGTTTCTACATTCCCCATAAGTGCACTGACTGCTTTCACAGCCTGGACTACACCTTTGGATTGAAGCTGGGGCATTAAACCAGGTGTATGTGTTCCACACATCTGATTAGCTGCTGTTAGCACCCGTTCCATTTCTCGTTCAAGTGTTTCTGTAAATATAAAGAAAACTATTAGCCAAAATAAGATAACATAATATAACACAGCGCTTAACATAATCAGTAACTAGTACATAACCAGTTTCTTACTTCTGACCTTTTTTTGTTCCAGCCCACATAGCTTCCTGTATGTTTCCAAGTCTATGCCCATTTTGACCAATACTTTCTGCCTCACAGAGCTCCATGTAAACACAACTGCTCTCTATTGCTGCTTGCACCAGACTCCAAATGTATGGTATTTTAATATAAATATGGTTGAGAATAACATATTCAATAAATGTATGAAGTATTTAAGTGAAGGTAGGAGGCATGACAATTGGGTGGAACAAATTAAAAGGATATTGTTGGAAGAGATGGGAATGAGGGATATTTGCCAATGAGGAGAAGGTAATAGGATAGGATTTTGGGAGAAAGTAAGAAAAAGAATAGAGGACATGGAAATAAAACGAGAGATTCGGCCAAGCTTTGTAAACAAAAGTTCCTTCAGATTATACAGAGTAATGAAAAAAGAGTGGGGAAGGGAGAAATATGTGAATAAGAGAGGGATATGCCTGGATGAGAACAGGGGTGATATACTGTATCTGAAAGGGTTAAGGAAGGTCAGAGAGAAAGGTTGTGTATTACGCTGTAAAGAGGAAGGAATATCGCACTACATAATAGAATGTGAAGGGGTAAGAAGGGAGAGAGAAGAAATTTGGGAGACAAAGAAAATTTTCATAATGAGATAATAGTCGTTAAAGATGTTGAAATTCAGAGGAGAAGAAAAGAGGAGGAATATATGGGAGTATGTAGGAAAAATGAGAGAGAAGTGGATGAGGAAAATTAAGAAGTAGACTAAGAGCAAAATAATCAGGAAAGGTGTGGTAAATTAACTAGAATCCCCAATCATACATAAAACCTAGGGGTTAAAGTATGAGGGGATTCTTAGTGGACAGTGCTAGACTTATAGATAATATATAAAGTGGATGTAGTAACTATGTATGTAAAAGAATGTGTAAATAAAGTTCTATTCTATTCTACTTCTGATCAGTTTCTAAGAACACAAACCCATTTTAAAAATATAAGATAACAAGGATAGGGTATTTAATTCTTCTTTGTTAAGACAGAACAAGCTAAACCAAATACAAGAAACAATATTATCCCCAACATGTCACATTCTTTTCTACATCAAAGTCAATAATACATGGTTGTAGTTTAAAATTGCATGTTTGCATATGTTTAGTTAATAATTTCTAAAATCTGCATAATATAGGTAGTTTTCTACCAAGGCTTGTTCAGCCATCAACAACCACAGCCATTCAGACTACAGGTAGCTAAAACCACCTATAGTACTGACAGAACAAATGATGTTACCCTTAGAAATCTATTTATTCCAACACAAACTTGTTCTGTGTTGATTTGTCCGAATTTCATGATAAGCGACTATAGATAACAGATGGCGCTATACACTCGCACACTTTGAATGGCTTCCAAAGAGAATTTCTTTTATCTGTAGCCATGCAAAGAAGTGTGTTGTATATATTCAGCAATAGCACTGCCAGCAGTAATGCAAACTATATACAGTTCTAGCAGTAATAGGGTTAAAATAAAATCAGGTAAACTGATTACCAAAGTGCCAGAAGTGCTGTTTAAACAGTGATAATTGCAATTATGATATGCAGAAAACAAATAATTTTTTTAATCATGTTCTGAGTTAAGCACCAGATCTATTCAATAAGCATGGCTTACAGAAGAACAAAGGTCCAGTTTGATAAGCATATGTGAAGGAATATGTGGGTAGTGTTATTTGTCAAAGCTACCTATACTGCAACTTCCAAAGCCGTAAATGAACCCCTCTAAAACAATATGTTGCCAAGAGAACTGATTTGCATTCGATGAATTCTTTCTAATACATTACCATCAAATAGGAACTAAATTGGGATTTACTCCGATACCAGTCAACTGATTTGGTCCAATATCAATAGGCTTCTTCCCATGGACGTTATAAATGTGTATACCAAGTTTCACGAAAATCCATTATAGTGTAATTGAGTTATCGCACGTACAGACACACAGACAGACAGACATTTTCCCCACATACTCTTATAAAGTATCAATCTGGCACATAATAACAGCACTTTTTCAGAGTAACTGACTGAACTATTATTTTTGTCTTTATTTACTTCATTAACAACCTTAGATTAATTACATTATGCAACAAGCCTATACTGGCATTTATTACAACACGAGTATATTTTTCATATCAGTGTTTTCACTACCAAAATAGGCAAGTTGTATACAACTGTTTTTCTTTGACCATAATTAAATGTTTTAATTTTTTGTTTTTAGAATACCTGCAAAGCACGCAGGCTTACAGCACTTCTATTGAGCATAAATGTCAAATAACACATAAAACAAGGGTTGATTTTTAGTAGTTCAGCCATTTCATAAAATATGGGAATTTTTCCCTCACAGAGAGATGTTATAAAACTATTGTAAATGGGTGGTCAAATATAAGTTTAAAACTTCAAGTTCACTGAATTATAAGGAATTACAGGTATTTGAATTTGTTACAAGTGTAAAATCAGTCAATTTACTTAGTTATTGCGTTGTTAGTTTTTCTACCATTTTTAGCATGATTTTAACACTCTTCAATACCATGCAGTCAACAGAAATCACCTATGTCCATTTTGATTTGACAAAATATACATCTTAAGGTACAATTGGGTATAAGATTAACTTCAAAAAGTATGTGTGGTTAGTTACTATGTAAAATAACGAACAGTGACTTTTTGTCCCACCCGTAATGTTGATAGTTTTATTAAATTATTATTGATGAGTTAAATAAATATTCTGACAAATCTAGAAACAGTTTATAATTTGTATTTAATCCCTTATATCTCCATTAATAACAACATTAAGGCCGGTATTCATAGTCGGCGACTTAAGAACCGACTTTATAAAGCTGAACTTATTTGACTAGTCGACTTATATGTTTTTCGTATTCATAGTCTTCTTTCAAGTCGTACTTTATTAAGTCTGACTTCATAAAGCTCTACTTGTTCTACCTATTAAAGTCGAACTCAATAATATGAAAAATCATGCGTACACTGCCGTAACAATTGAATTAGCCAATCGTGTTTAAGATTTTTTCAGATTTTATGTAAAGCAAAGCCGTCTGAGTACGTATTTCGCTGTTGTGATATAAAACATACAGACGGCGCTGTTCATTGTAAACAAAGGATTCAATTCATCCAGTCATATTATGCAGCGTGTAAGTAAGCTAATAAAAAGTTCTTTACAATATTCTGTGTATATATTAGCTTGGACATTGTTCTGAATTAAGACCGGTACGCTTATGTATTTATTTCGATATTAACTGAGTTCTAGAAAGATTGAATACAGCTTAGGAAGCTTTGGGCCGATATGAAATACCATCAGAGAGAAATACCGATGAAAGATAGGTGATTGATATTTCCAAAATTGTGTCTTCTTGAAACGAAATCTCTTTTTAGATTCATTGTCACTGTAGAATTTGAATACATTCATCATGTTTCGCAAATAAAGTTTTGGGGAACGAGTTTATTCTAATACCTCGCCAAGATCCTCAAAATCACTGTCCATGGTTCTGGCTTAAACTGAAATAAGTCAGGGGGACCCTTGACTTCATAAAGTACGACTTATTTCGACAAATAAGTCGTACTTTAGTGACTATGAATACCAATAAGCTCGACTTTGTCAAGTCTGACTTTATAAAGTAAATACGTCATAAGTCCGACTTGTTTGTGTCAGAAACTCAACTTAAGACGAGATTAAAGTTCGACTTGGATATAAGTACGACTTATTGCGACTATGAATACCGGCCTAAGACCCTATCAGTAATAGCAGAGTAAATGAACTGTGTTTGTGCACCATTAAAATTGTTGTCCAAATTATGTCCCACCCGTAATAGATTTTGAAAAACAAATTTAAAATATTTAAAATAAATTTTAAATAACGCTTTGCATGTAGTGTGGAGGAGAAGGCATTGTAAATTTTACAGAGTGTGAAGAACCAATTCTAGTTTATTATTTATATGTTATAAACAAAAATATTTTTCATAATATGCTAGGATGTCCCACCCGTAATTATGAAATGGCTGTAGTGGCAACTATTTTATTTCTCCACACATAGCATATGTACATGGTTTTAACTTCTATAGGCCTTCGATGTAATCACCACCATTGAATACAACATGTTCCCAGCGATGCTGAAGTCTTTGAATCCCGTTGGCACTGTCTAATCTGTTGGCGGTGCGAAGAGAGCAGTCGGTTGCGTGTAAAACATGATTGGGATGGTGTGATCTTAAAACATACCGTTCCCCCAAGGCATAACGTTAATGCAGAGCACTACTATTAGTTTTTGCAAAACAATCTGCAAGCAGCTCTAAAAAGAAAACGGCAACACTTCATGGATAATCCACCCATCATTCTGTATGACAAACCTAGGGTGCATACAGCAGGAGTTGTGTCTGAACTGTACAATCGCTGGGGCTGGGAGGTGCTCTATCATTCTCCGAACTCTCCAGATTTAAGTCCCTGTGATTTTGATCTAATCCTGAAGTTGAAGGAGCCAGTTTGTGGGATTCACTTTTGTATGATTGAAAATGTTTTACAGGCAACCGGACACTCTCTTTGCACCATCAACAGATTAGGCAGTGCCAACGAGATCCAAAGACTCCTGCATCACTGGGAACATGTTGTAGGCAATGGAAGTGATTTCATGAAAGGCCTATAAAACTTAGAACCATGTATGTATGCTATGTGCAGAGAAATAAAATAGTTGCTAGAACTTAAAAAGAAACTTGTAAAATAAAGGAAATAAATTCAATGTAGTATAACATTATAATTAAGACCAACAGAATTGATTTTATTTTAAATATAGGTTGTTTAATTATTCATTTTCATTAGCTGCTCTAATGGTATCAAGACCGTTCCATGTTCGATATAATCTATACTACACCAGTATGGAAATGGAAATCAGTTTCGAAATGAATATCATTACGGTACCATTACGTCACATGTAATAAGCGTATCATAGTATGGTCAAATAAAAAATGTAGTTATTTCATTAATTAATAATAATTATTTCAGTTGCAAGCTATCTTACCTAGGAGTATTATGAGAGAATCATAAGAGATGGGATGATTTGGTTCATTAGGAAGCAAGTCTTCTAATGTTAAAGCACCATCCCTTTTATCATCTTGTGCCTAAAAGAGAAAAAGAAAAAACTATATTATTTAAGGAAATACTGTAAAATAGACAAATCAGCAGTAGCTGATGTTTAAATTTAAATATATAGGCTACATAGGCTACTATGGACTCGGGATTAACTTTATGTGCAGTAAGTAACAATGCATATATGTACTGTACAGTAATTAGCAATTTCATTAGACATATCTCATTCTCTTTCATTTCCATAGTATAAACGTCCGCTGTAGGGACGTTTATACGGCCCGGGCCTTACATGACCGTGACCTCTCAGGAGAGAAATTATCTTTGGATCACACTCACCACATCCTTAAGAAAACCAACCTATTGAAATCAGTTAATAAACAAAAAGATCTGGAAGCGTGGGAAAAGATTTATATGAAAAAGTATGAAGATAAACTGATGAATTTTGAAATACCGCTAGAAGAAAACTTGATCAAGAAGTTTGTTAAACCAAAACCAGAAAGTGCCAGTGTTCTCCAAGCAGAAAATAGACAGTTGACAAGCAGTTGAAAATGTCGGCAAAGCTCATGAAACGTACGTCCTGTAAAAATGTAAGTAAAAGCAAAGCCTAAAGTGTTTAATAGTCAACAACTTAGTTAATTACATATAATTTGTTGCTTCACTGTATTAAGTTCCATTATTTCTTGATTCTTCATAATGATATTAAATAATTTTTCTTTTATCTATAATGGTTAACAATGGGTATTTTGCCTCTCTGGCCTAGAGCATCATCTCTAAATCCTTGATTTAACATCTTATGCATTTCTGCAGCAGTTTTTCCGAGTACTGAAACAAAACTTTAAGCAGACTTTAAGCTCTCTCACATCTGTCATTGTGAAATTAACACGAGCAAAATGCAACAACATATAAACACAAATACTAAATGCATTTACTCCAAATGAGAAGCCATTTGGCACATTGACTCACAAGAGATTTATAAAGTATCACCTATTGTTATTTTTTGTACAACCACTCGGTCGCATGCTACTTATGAATTTCGGAAAGTTTTGGGTAGCACATCGTATTAGCATGCTGATGGGTGTGCAGAAGGGTTTACAAAATTCTGCTGGGAGAGCTGAATACAGAAAAACATTATATCAAAGGAGACTAAAAGTATCTGTTTACAATCCAAGAATGACCAAGACATCCCAATTTAGCACAAACAATCAGCCTAAAAAAGCTAATTCCATCCCTGATGACTAAAATTAGTTTTATATTTGTAGATCGTACTTACTGTTCTGGCCAAAGGTCTGGTAAGGTGATCAACATGAAGAATAGCAAGTTCTACATCCTGTTCCAATTTTATACATTGATGGATATATTCGTAGTCTGATAAAGAGGTGTGGGACGTAAAATATTCAGCAAGACCCCACACTTTGAGAACATAATCTGAGACATCACCACTTAAATCCCCTTCCAGCTCACATACTACATGAAGAATAACATGCTCCACTGTTGAACTAACTGAAATACACAAAAATGTTTAATTCATTATAATGCAGATTTAAGTATGCATCCCTTGAGATAAAAAACAAGGATAGTCTAAGCCCCAATTGGAAATATTTGGGAGCAAAGTAACACAGTAAATGCTATGTACCAAATACATGAGATAGACATGAATGTTATGTCCCTGTAACTTTGTCTCTCTTTAGTTATTTATAGACGACAGTTGACTGCTAAGAAAGTCACATTTTGTTAATGCTTCAGAATTAGAATTTCTTGTTTGTTTAAATTGCTAATATATAACATCACAATGCATAACATTAAAATAATAAAATATAATTAACTATAAAATAACAAATTAAGGAAATAATAATTAACTAATAGACTACAATCTTTCTTGGTTGAATGGAATCATACTTGCATTCTATCTGTATTAAACTAAAAAAAGTCACTAAAAATGACAGCATTACTAACAAGGACTACGAACTTTCTTTAGCTGTCCCCTTTCATATATACAAATAAGCTATGTATATAAAATGAGTGCTTAGTGTGCTGAATTTAATAAAATTTCCCATTTGATAACAGAGTTTTTTGGCATTTCCTCACATACAAATTATTATATAAATATTGTACACTAGGAGTTGAAGGAAGGATGCTTAATTGGATATACTCGTTCATCAACCAACGCTTCTGTGCCACAAAATACGGAGAAACCACATCCTCATATAAACAACAACGACGAGGCCTACCACAAGGCTCTGTCATAAGCCCAATGCTGTTCAATGCAATGATAAATGATCTCCCCAAAACAGTAACTCAGACCAGAGAAGCAAAATGCGCTCTGTATGCAGACGATCTGGTCATATGGATATCAGCACCCAGAAAATACCAAGACCAGCTCTCGGATAAAATGAACAACATCCTACGATCACTAGATGAGTGGTGCAAAACAAACAAGATGATAATTAATACAGCAAAAACGTCATACAAGACTTTTACGCTAGCACACACTATCCCCCAGATGAACCTACAAATCAATGGAGAAAATATAAACCAACAGAGGGACTGCAAATATCTGGGTATGCATTTAGATCAGAAGTTAACATGGGAACCACATGTTGAACAAACAACAGCCAAAGCAAACAAGAGGTGCAACATACTAAAGCGACTAACACACACCAAATGGGGATGCTCAAGAAGTGTTCTGAATACGACATACAAAACCTACATCAAACCGGTACTTATGTACGGAGGGGAAAATCTAATTACGGCTAATAGAAGAACACTACAAAAATTGGAAACAACACAGAACCTTGCGATGAGAATTATCACAGGAGGTGTTAAATCCACCCCGATTAAAGCAATGCAGATACTAACAAAAAATAACCCTATAGAAGAAGAAATTAAAAGAGCAGCATTAATACAGTATGAGAAACAGATTAGGATGTCCCAAGATGACTACTGGGCAAAATACCAAACTACCCAGAGGAAACTCAAAACTCAGAAAGGCTATATGCAGCGCATAGAGGAACTAAGGCCAAAGGAACTCGGTAAAATTAAACCAGAAAAGTTACTACCCCCAAGATCACCACTGAGCTACCAGGATATCCCATACAGAATAGACCTAATAGAAAACATGAAGAAATCAGAAAGCTCACCAGAACAGTTAAAACGAGCAGCACTGGAAACAATTCACACACGGTACCCACAAGAGGAATGGATTCATATATACACGGATGGCTCATTACTTAACAAAAATGAGAATGCCGGAGCAGGAATACACTGTAGTCTCTTCAGCCAGTATATCTCGGCAGGACCTAACTCTACACATTTTGACGGTGAATTACTAGCAATAGATATGGCGCTAACACAGCTCCTTTACAGAATAAATGAATTCCAAAAAGCGGTTATACTCAGTGATTCATCAGCGGCCATACAATCCATTGTAACATATGATGTCATTTCGTCCAACAAACGAGCTCATGAGATACGAAGCAAAATAAAAACACTAACAGCACTTAATAAGTGCATTAAGCTACAGTGGGTCCCTGCACACTGTGGGCTGCAGGGCAATGAACTAGCGGATCAGTTGGCAAAGCAAGGAACAAAGATACAGCAAATCACACAATACGAACTTCCATACCAATCAGCAAAACTAATAATCAACAGAATGATTAAAGAAAATATAACAGAACAAAACAGAATTGCCAGTAACAATAAGCCATGGGCTATCCTAAACAACAAAGGGGTAATCCCAGATTCTCCCAGACAAGAAGCAGTGGCGGTTTTCCGTACAACTACAGGACATGACTGCCTGGCAGCACACTTGCACAGGTTATCTATATACCCATCACCGAGGTGTGTCTTATGCGAGGAAGAAAATTCCATAATGACAGCAGAGCATCTTCACACATGTCAGGCCCTATCCGGGCTTCACCCAGCGTCAACATCAACTTTATATTGGGAAGCAAGAAGGAGAATGGAGTTCATCCAAGTCCTTGGGCATTAGACTACTACTACTACTATATTGTACAGTAGAACTTCATTACAGCGACCTCGGATTGTGCAACATCTCGTCTATAATGTCAAATATTCAGTGGTACCAATTAATTCCTCATAAGAATTACAGAATAAATTTATTGTACTGGCTATCCGGGTTGGGTTGCGTTGTGGTTTTAGTGTCTAACGTATCGGACATTATATCGAAACGTTGGACAGTAAAACCATGATGCGGCCCAACCCAGATAGCCAGTACAATAAATTTATGTATGACACCGGCTGTGGAAACCTAAACTAATTTACAGAATAAATTGTTTTACTAAAATATAAATAATGATTACATAAACATTAATTACACTTTCTCAAATGAAATAATAAACTTGAACTGCAAATTTTCCCTTCTCAAACACATTTAACAGATCTGGAAAATGCATGATGTTTTCTGACACATAAATGACAAATCAAAAGCACAATTTATGTTTTGCAAAATAACATAAAAACATAACAGATATTATTAGATTTTCAAGTAAGTGTTTACCAAGAATTTAAGTACCTGGGTATACTTTGAATGAGTAAAAAGTGAAACAACAAGGTTCTTACCATCACAAGTGAATATAACACAGTTTTCTTCATTTTTGGAATGGACTATCAACTTAATGCTTGTACCTTCTCCATAAGAACTATCAATTGTTGGACTGACCACCAATCCCACATTTGTATATGGATCATTATAAGGAAACTCAGCTGAAAAATAAATTAAACAAGATATTAAACATAATCAAAGAGAATGACTCACCATCGTTAAAAAGAACAGATGAGTAAACAAGTCCAAAAGGGAGCAGAACTATATATAACACAGTGAGTCCCACGCAAGAGTTGGCCAATCATGCTGGTTTCTGCATTGCGGCGACCCCTGCTCTAACTCCTGAGCGATCGGGTGAAATATCTACACAAATAAAGCTGCTGACGGTTAATGATTGAGGTTCTCACAATTACAATTGGAATTAACCATGTACCTCATCACAATAGATGTTGGAAATGTCCTCTTGCATCCACACAACACTGGCATCTTTTCAGGAAATTTTCTTTCATGCACATAAGTTCAGCTTCTGAGCTAGAGTTAATTTCTCTTGTGATATTGTCTTTAAGTTCTTCTAATAGTATGTGACTATTATTTATGGGAAAACTAGAAAAATAAAGTATATAGATCAATTTTCCATACATTAGAGGAACTTAAAGACAATATCACGAGAAAAATTAACTCTATCTCGGAAGCTGAACTTATGCACGTGAAAGAAAATTTCTTAGAAAGGTGCCAGTGTTGTTTGAATGCAAGAGGAGGACATTTCCAACCATATCTTGTAATGAAGTACATGGTTATTTTCATTTTAATTCCAACTGTAAATGTGAGAACCTGAACCAGTACACAGTCAGCAGCTTTATTTGCATAGATATTTCACCTGATCGCTCGGGAATTAAAGAAGGGGCCGCTGCAACGCAGAAACCCGCATGATTGGCCAACTCTTGCATGGGACTCACTGTATATATACATATATATAGTACTAGACCACCCTAACAGCCTAGCCATCAGTGGTGGATCATGGGTATAGAAACAGGGTGTTGCACTATTTTACAAGAATTAAATACATAGGCCTAATGGACTGGCAGGTGGACGCTGCTAAGATTGCTAAGATTACTTTCAATTCAAAACCATTTTGTCATTAGTTTGTGGAGGGATGATCTATTTTAATAAGAAACATCAAGATCACTATTTACTGTTGACAAGACTTTTCTTAATGTAAAAAAATTCATTGTTATGGAGAAAGTCATGCACAACTATGCTAATTACTTCTTTCACAACCTCTTCACATTGTTCATCCAACACTTTCTGGGTATGGGACTCATAACCTTACCGACTCCTGACATCTCTTTACAAATATCATAGATTTTAATTTGTGGCACACCGGTGAACTCTAATGCCAATTTCACAGACTAAAAGTTAAGCTAACTTTTTACAAAATATATTAAGAAGGCCTGATATTAGGCCTCTAGTTTTTTCTCTGCTTTTAAATGGTTTTCCCCTCTTAAGTTTTACAACACAAAATGGTGAAGCATATTCTGCTATGGCCATTGTTATGCTTAAAGAAGTCTTTATTTATTATTTATTTATGTATTATTTAAGTATCTTCTCCTGGAGGTAAATGGCTAATTAGTAATTTGTTAACCAAACATTATGACATATAATTGTTATGCAATATAGTCACCACATTAAATTATAATTATACTACATTCAAATCATAAAAATTGTTAATAGTTCCTGAACATAGCATTAAAACACACGTCCTTTATTTAAAAGATGATATTTTAGTATGTGGAGACTGCAATGGAGATGGTGGAAGTTGTGGAATGTTCAAGAATCGTTGTGGAATGTTCAAGAATCAATCACAGCAAATGGGAATAAAGAAAGGAGATCCTCCACTGTTACTTTTTTTTTATTTAATACTTCTTACCATTGTAAGTTGCCCAGGGACAAAGTATAATAAATATACACCTAGTATTTGTAGACTAGTGTTAAAGTGTTACAGTAAATTACTATAAAAATTAGCTTAACTAATGGTAGCATAAGTAGTTTTCAGATTACACAAGCATTAAAATGTATAACAAGTCTCAGAACATTGAAACATTACTTTAAGCTGTCTGGAAATATGAAGTAATCCATTAAGGGCTAGAAAATCTGGTCCCTACAACCAGGCTCGACGAGAGGGAGGGGCAGTCGGGGCTGCAGCCCTGGGGCCCAGGCCCGAAAGGGGGCCCGGCCGACCAGGTTTTATTTTTTACTTTCTAAATTTATTCTAAAATAAAATTTGTTATACGTCAATAAACAGCTTAAGTTATGTTTTATGTGTTTATTTTATCTGCATTGTGCTGGCTTATAACGGTGACATGAAATTACCGTAATCAGTTCATCTGAAACAGATTATTCTTGAAGAAAAATGTATATTTTTGAAAAGTAGAAGCAGAAATCCTTTTGGACTCAACAGTAGGCCTCACTAACGTTTAAAATCACAATTTTCAAAAAATTGAACTGATTGTTCCTAAATACAATGTTTTAATGTATTTTTCCATTTCGTGCCCGGCATCAGTTAACCAATTTGGTCCAAAACCGATAGTCTTTGTCTCATGGGCGTTATAATTGGTATAGCCTACTGTACCAAGTTTTATGAAAATCTGATAAAGCGTATTTGAGTTATCGCGCTTAGAGACACACGGCCAGACTGACAGATGGACAGATATTTTCCTGTCTACCAGACAATCTCATAAAATACCATGTAATATCATTACATAGTCTTTTTGTTGCAAACATTATAACGGGCGAGTTGGGTAGTGAATTTAATATTTGACGGGGACCTGGGAAAATTTGTCCCTGGGGCCCTGTCTTCTTTCCACGGCCCTGCCTACAACACATTATTTTCTCTTATCATTAAATCGTGGGATAGTGGGTCCTAACACGGACGATGCAAACTAGCTATTAATGAGATATGTTCAGTAGACATCAGTCCTCCGCCCCTCACTGCAGTACTGTAGTGTGCATGAAACTCAAGAAAGCGTTTAGCTATCATATTGAAGAACTGATTATGGAGCCAATTCTTATACCCAGACTGTCTTTCATTATCTAGCAAACCAATAGTAAATAAAATTGTAATATGTAATATAGCTTCGGTGCCTAATAAACAATTTTTTAACAGCATTTGATGTGACTTAATATTTTAGGTGAATTAACCCACATGTCACTTTTATGACTGAATGAGATAGGAAGATAAACCTAATACAAGCCCAAACTTAACCATACTTGTTCTCTGCACACTAACGTATGCAAGAAATGTAACTATCTATTCTAAATCATCTGTCTATAGAAAGTTAACTCTGCAGTACTCACCACGAAGTTTCTTCACCATGGAATGGAATGCCTGAAGTTCCGAGTCATGAAGTATTGCTCTTTGCTTCACAACTCTTACATTTTCATATAGCCTACTCCTTACTCTTTGCTGTAAACAAAATTTAATTGATGTAAGAAACAAAACAATTACAATACAATACATATTGGTCTCAAAAAGATTTAAATTGACATTCAGCTTCAACGGACTATCAATCAGACATCTAATAATAATCAGCCACTTGCCTGAAAGCATACAACAAAATGGAAAGTGGTGTAACAAATTTTGATGGCAAAATACATGAAATTCTAGGGTCCCTAGTTAGTTTGTTAGGTACTAGCAGGTTACTCAACTGCTAGACATTTAAACAATTTATTTAACAGAAAAATAATTAGTACATAATATTTATTAACGTTCAATAACATCATTTATACATAGATTAAATTAATTTCATAAGTTTATTTTCAATTATATTATTAGACGAGTCAATATAAACAATTAAAAAGAATCAAACAAATTTTGCCACCTGGGCATACAGATTCAAAAAGAAACAATTAAGATGAACCACAGATTAATCAACCTTGCTCTTATTTGCAAATCATGCATAAATAATTAAAACAATTGATAAATAAGAAGCTAAAAATCAGGGACTGAGGTGCATTTCACAATTAAAGTGTGCCACCCAGGAGAGAAAAAAAGACCTCAGATTTGAGTTCCCTGGCCCAAAAAAAAACATGCATCATTCAATATTTCCCCAATTAAGGCTACAATCATGACAAAAAAAAAGTTTGCTGTGGTAACTGAGCAAGGTCATATTCAGAGGCACAGAACTTCAAAATAATGTTGGGGGGTGCAAGAATTGGATTTTTAGTAGTTATACATAGATCTTATAAGGTAAAACCTGAAATGTTGTAGGAGGGGGCAGAAATTACCTTGCCCCCCAAGTTGCCACCTATACCTTCAATGAATTTCACAATATTGAATACAATCTACAAAGAAACATCAGCTCAAATATTATATTATATGTTACTCAAAATAATCTCAATTGGATTTGTAAGAGTTCTTACAATAAGAACACTTATAAAACCAAATTCGAGGGAATAGGTGCAATTGTTTTACAAAATATATAATACAATTTACATCTCTCATAGGAAAAACGAAATAAGAAATTTATCAACACTCATTAACTGTACCAAAAGGTTACTTTGAAATGTGAGTGATTGCATGCATTGCTGTTAGCTCAGTGTTAATGTTCTTTCTACTTACTCTTCGTTCACCTGATGCTCTTCTTCTCTCAATAGTACTCCAGACTTGAGAATTTCGTGGCGGAAGAGGAGGGGGAGATGATGCAGCTGTAGGAGTTCTGTCCTTTACTACAGCAGCATATAAGGGATCACCAGCTGAACCAGGGCCATCCAAATAGTCAAACGGATCATATGCATCGTAGAAACTCCCTGAGCATTCTGATTCAACCTCCTCTCCATAGTTCTCGGCTCCAACTACAACAAACAATTGAATTGTGCAGCAAATTATATTATTATTTTGCATATAAAAGGATATTATATTCTTGAATTTCATCCATTTTGTAGTGACATAACTTAAATGTGAATTTGGTTAAACTTTTCTAACTTCTCAGACTTTTTAAATTAAAAATAATTTTTAATTCTTCTAAGAATTATAACTAATTTTTTAAAACCAGAAAGCTTTGTTTTCCAAAATAATTTTTAGGGACCCTGATATGAGACTAGGATCCTAGAAGTCATTACAGCTATTATCAGTGTACCACACCAACAGTGATGGGAAGTAATTGAGTAAAAGTAATCGGATTACAGTAACAATTCCTTTTTTGGTCCCACTTACTTGTAATCAATACTTTTTAAAAAATGTAATTTCTACTCGTAATTAACTTCTGGAAATAAAATTGTAATTGTTACAATTTAGTAGTCGTTAGTATTAGTATCATTCTCGCATGCCATATCGTCATCATTACTGTTTTTGCAACTAAGCTTAATATTCAAATTAGAGTTAATATTAATAAAAAGTTATTCAATGTTTCCGAAAATACTCTCATTGACATTATGTTTTTTTGTTTGTTCATTAATAATTTGGGCTTGTGTCCAAAACAAACCAAAAACAATGAATATTTAGGTCCTGCCATTTTGTAAAGTAATTGTAATTTTACTGATCACTTTTAGAAAAGTAATTTGTAATTGTAATTAAGTAAAATGTCTCTCGGGTAATTGTAATTCAGACCAATTACTTTCTTTTTGTACTTTTCCCATCACTGCACACCAATTACATGTTAAGTTGTTAAGAAATAAAAATCATCCTGACAGAAAACTCACGACCAGTCAGTCAAATAAAACTTGAGGAAAGACTGAAGCAAGACACTTATCAGACATATAGAAACAATTTTTGGACTTGAAAATTTTCTCACAGCTCCTATTATGAAACTTCAATTTAATACAGTTCATTCTATTTTGACTCATGTACTGTATCAACATACATACTTTTATATAAACATTCTTGTCAAGAATATACCAGCTATATTTAATCTACATCATTCCAACTAAACAGAAAATAGCCAACATCTTCCAGTGCCATACTCTACCAATTACTAACTACTACTGTCATCCACCTATTGGAAAAATTAACTGACCTACTGTCGCATTTGTTAATGTTAAAAATAAGCAAGTTCATGCAAATATGTTTTTGATATTTTACATTTCACTGATGAAAAACTGTTTTTGATAAGTCTACTATACTGAAATTATCACAATTTTACTTTAAAACAACATGTATATCAATACATGAACTACAGCAAGTTTATAATAACAAATACAACATTCTCCTGTTACTCCTTTTATTAAAAACTAATAATAATAATAATAAATTATAACAATTTTACTTTAAAACAACATGTATATCAATATACGAGGTATGTTAGATAAGTATCCGACCTTATTTTTTTTCTCGGAAACCTGACGGATTTGAATCAAGCCCGCTTGCATGAGCCGACCTTGAACCTTCGTGCGCATGTGTGAATTTTTTCCCGCCTGTAGATAGCGTCTGTTGCTGGCAAGCAGCATTTGAGTGAGGTAGTGTATAGTGCTCTCGTCGTTGCAAGGAAAATAACGGAATGACTGGAGCAGCGCTATTTGTCTGAAACTGGGCAACAGCCAGGTGAAAACCATTCGGAAAATTTAGACGGCTTTCGGCGATGATGCTATGGTCATCACACAGATTAAGGAGTGGTACAACCGGTTTAAAGATGGACGAACATCGGTGGTGAGCGAGCCACGCTCCGGTCGCCCATCAACATGCCGAAATGACCAGGTAATTGCCAAAGTGAACGCTGTGGTGATGCGGGACTGTCGTGTGAGTATCCGAGAAATTGCGGAAGAGGTGGGCATCATCACTTTTTCGGCCCATTTAACTATGACCGAAGATTTGGCCATGAAGAGAGTGGCGGCGAAATTCAATGCCGATGCTGCTGACGGCGGAGCAAAAGCAATTTCGTGTTGAAGTCTCACATGACATGCTTGAGTCCACAAACAGTGACCCCGACTTTATGAACATCTTAATGAGTGGTGACGAGTCCTGGTGTACGGGTACGACCCGGAAACCAAATTCCACTCATCACAATCGTTATTTTCCTTGCAACGACGAGAGCACCATACACTACCTCACTCAAATGCTGCTTGCCAGCAACAGACGCTATCTATAGGCGGGAAAAAATTCACACATGCGCACGAAGGTTCAAGGTCGGCTCATGCAAGCGGGCTTGATTCAAACCCGTCAGGTTTCCGAGAAAAAAAATAAGGTCGGATACTTATCTAACAGACCTCGTATGAACTACAGAAGTTTATAATAACAAATACAACATTCTCCTGCTACTCCTTTTATTAGAAACTAATAATAATATAAAGATTTTAAAAAATTTGTACAACCGTTATTCAGAATGGAACACAAACAGCTGAAGGTTTCATTATTTTCATTACTTAACGTCCCCCTAAGAATCTCAGGAGTGTGGTGATTTTGTATCAGTGCAATCTACAGTTTTGTTACTAAGCTTGATGCAGTACATTCTAAACCACATCCTGCTATCACATGATGGAAGAGAACATGTCCATCAACTTCGCTAGTAGATGGCATGGCCAGTATGCAGTGCTTCAATGCCACTAAAAACTGTTTTCTTGACTGGTGCTATGAATAATTTATTCAATTAGCTCCTCAGCTGACTTCATGAGTCTAACTGCATTCATTCCCGTCCTTTCTTCCTAAGGAAAATTTTAGTTAATGGGGATATTAAACCCAATCTCCTTATCTAGCTGACTCACGGAGGCACTCAACAGTAGTATGAACGTCACTAAAAAAGCTTCACAACAACCCTTATAAACAGCCACTAATTCTTGAATCAAGTAACTCATCGGCTGTTCTCTTAATAAAAATCTCCTTTCTGGAAAAATTTGAGGCACTGGGGATCAAACTCTGGCCTCCAAATACATACGGTAATTAGCAATCCTAATTACTGGACATGGAGACAATCGAAATTACTTTTAAAAACTTAACACAATGATATAAAGACTAAGCACATTACACTACAGTTTAACACACCGTACAATCAGATATACCGGGTGTTCGGAAATTCATATTACAAACTTCTAGGGCTAGTAGCAGGGAGTTAGTAGACAATATTTCGAATAGGAACCCATGTCCGGAAATGTACCGTTTCCAGGCTACAGCCATTACAATGTGTCGGATATGCCGGTGTTGTTTTGCAACCGAAGAGGCATTACATGACGTCAGAAGGGCACCATGTGAAATGAGGTGTGACGTAAGATACAGAAGTAATTGACATTTGACTCATTACAGACGAAAGTCAAATTTTTTGGTAACAATACCAAAGTAACAAAAAAACTTTCATTGATCACAATAACACTTGTGTCAACAGTGGAAAAAACAAATTTGTTTCTGTATTCTGCACTGGATGTGTCCCATACGAAACTGCTCACTACAACAGAGGCTCGATGTGATGACCACAAAGTCGTTGCACACACTGTAATGATGAATCATGTTCTGGTACACTCGTTCCATCAGTTCTTCCTCGGTCTCTACAGGAGTCTCGTACACCATACTCTTCATACAACCCCAGAAGAAATAGTCCAATGGTGTTAAGTCCAGTGATCGTGACACATTGTAATGGCTGTAGCACGGAAACGGTACGTTTCTGGACTTGGGTTCCTATTTGAAATATTGTCTACTAAGTCCCCTCTACTAGCCCTAGAAGTCTGTAATATGAATTTCCGAACACACGGTATTGTAGCAATATCATCTGTAAGTGATATTGCACTAAAGGACTTTCTAATTTAAACAAACTACAAAATTTTACTGAAGTAAGTTAGGAACAGTGACTTAGGTATTAAATGAGTGTGTAGGCTTCCATGGCTAGTGTCATATGTGAAATGTTTATATTGGGTTTCCAGGTTAGGCAGCATTGTGTTACATTAAATTTTAATGCTTTAGACATCATATCTATCCGTCTTCAGAGAATGACTGAACAAAATGAAATTAAGTTCTATGAAGAATTTTATACTGTATTGTCTCGGGAAAGGAAATCGTTAGTGAGCCGAACTCCCTGGTTTCTTTAGAAGCAAATTAAACACATTCCGTGCTACACTTGCAGTTTATTCACAATATTTTCTCAAGCAAGATGCCAAAAGAAAGTATTCTAAAAGTTGGCTGATTAATTTAAAAGTTTTCTTGCTGGGTTTATGTAGTGGAATTGGAAATTACAGGGATAATTCTAAAATTAATTGTATTCTATACAATGTTGAAATTTTAGCAGAAAGTGTTCCTATATAGTTTTGTGGAGCCATAAAAATAATTGTAAATAAAAATAAAATTAATCAATAGATGTTTCAATCTGTCTATTGTAGGTGAAATTTAAAACAAACAAACAAACAAACAAACAAACAAACAAACAAACAAACAAACAAAAAACAAGACAAAAGAAAAATAACTTATCTGAAAATAGCAAAAACCTAAAATAAAACTATTTTAATATGTTTAATAAACTAATACACTGAAAACCTAAAACTCCGGGCCCTACTTATTATTATTATTTACAAGAAAAGTTAAATAACATATGGAACAGTAAAAATAATAGGCCTACTCATTATATTATGAAAACAAAATAACTGCTATTATCAAATTTGACACACAACAAAACTAATTAATAAATATATATATATATTTTTAAATAATACAAAATGAGAAGGTTTTGATTTCTAGGGGGTCCAGACCCCCCCCCCGACGCCACTGTGGCTTCTGCTTCCATATTGTCTATTTGGTAAACTTCTGCAAACTTTTTATGTATCAACTGAGTTTTAAATAATTGTCTTAAAAGAAAAACATCTGACTAAAATTATTAATATACTTTTTCTCCTTTCCCTGAGAGTTGGGGGGGGGGGGGAGGGTAGGTTAAGTTTGGGCTTGTATTAGGTTTATTTCTGTTGGATTTCAAATTATATAGATGACATGTTTACAACAGTTTCCTAAAAACACTTCGTAGATGTACTTAAGCTATTAGACTTATTCACTAGAAGTAAACTGAGTAAATAATTGAGGGCAAAGCCGCAGACAGCTGGTGGTATGTATACAAGGATCAAGTTTTATAAATGCACTATAATTCAGCAAGTCTTTAGCATGGGTATTAATGATATCTGTACCATAACATGAATATCACTCACCCCTATCCACAACCTAATTGTGCCAGGTAAACCACCATGACCTATTTTTCAGCTTCAGTTTTTCCACACGATTATGAAGATCATGAATACCTTCCTAACCCATTTCGCAGTTAAGATATCAAAACTACATAAAAATCTAACAACAGATTCAGGGGTTGCATTTCTTTCAAAGGAAAACAGAAAAGAATTCTGAAAGTACTAGTAAACCACCTCATGCACAATATTTTCAAAACTTCATAAATTTACATACCTTTTCGTGCCAATACAATTTCCACTGAACAAACGAAACAACAAAGATGTAAAATTATTTTGCAAAATCGCCAGAAGTTTATGTTCAAAGCTATTCAATTTTTCAACCCAACTTCTTGCATTTATTTATTAACTATATTATATTGTAATAACTTAATTTAAGTACATGTCCACTGAAAACTAGAGAAATTTATGGTGTATTTTTTTCCCCTACTAAATTATCACTTCACTTTGTCTTTCTCATTTGTGTTACGGGCTATGTGCAGAAGATTTAATGTTTCTTTGGAAATGAGGTGGCATTCAAACCAAGGTTTGCTTTTTCTTCTGGTCTTCCTGAGCTGAGCTTCTATAAAGAGGTTTCTTACTGTTTCAAGTGCTTGATCTAACATTCCTCTTTCTATCAAAAGCGGTACATGATCTAGGTCTCTTTTTCCTCTTTCCAAGGCGTTCATATTAAAGGTCCATGTGATGATGAGATCAGATCTATTCTTCTGGTTTGAAGTGTGCTCTGATAATTATAGTCGCATGATAACGGGAATGTGTCATATAGCACCTCTTGGTTCAGTAGAAACATATGAGATCTATGGTGCTTTTACCACTTTGCACTATGTAGTTCACATTTTCTGGGTCGTTCATTAGAGTACATCTTTCATCATGCAGAAGCTATTAACAAGCATAGTAAACCTTGTCAATTAGAAATCTTGAATTCAAGAAATAAATTTGACAATAATAACTTTTTATATTTTTTATGGCTGGAGTGGGTGCGAATGCATTATTATGCCAAAGCTTAGTAGCCGAGACCACGAGTAGTAGTTGAAAGAAACGAGTTCAGATCAGCCTCCTGTGCAATTTCTTCTTTTTAACAAGGCATATTAAGTTTTGCTGTGGAAAATATGATAAAAATGACACGTAATTTCAATTGATGTAAATATATTTAGTTTAATTAATTAGCATTAATTAACAGCAAGCGAATTTTATAAACGTGCACTACTGACACAATCGCCATTATCTTTGCTTTCTTTACACGGAATCATTGAAAATGAGTGAAAAAGTGAGCTCTCCTAATGAGAGAAATTTTAGATAACTTTTTCTAAAAACTACTGTATGCACCACATATGCAAAAACTTTAGCAGATTCATCCAGCATTTCAGACTCGGCTATGCCTTATCCGAAATACTAGATTCGTCCACTAAAGCTTTGCTTTGCATACTTGATACATAAACAGCTATATATGGACTGGCAGCAGGCAGGTATGAAGATGGGATACAAAAACGTATCACACAGTAATGTAACTGCTTAAAATGCAAAGTAACTATGTTAAAAATAGCCTAATAAATATGAGGGGCATACTGAAAGTCATGAGCAACATTTTTTCACAACCTTAGTCTTTAATTGTAAGTGAAACCAAATATATCATCTCAATCAACAGACCTTTCTTTCACTCTTCCACATAGTCTCCGTTTTTGTGCACACGTGTTTCCCATCATTCTGTAAGTTTGAAAATACCCTTGCGATAGAATTCCGTTCCGTGCAAGAAATGATTCACAGCTTATGTTATCAAAAGGTTTGTGCTGGTTGGGTCCCACGTTTATTGATCGAGGACCACAAACGTCAGAGATGAACCATTGCCCAAAACCTTCTTCAGAGATTTTGAAATGAAGGTGATGAATTTTTGATGAGTATTGTGACTGGAGATGAAAGCTGGTTCCATCATTATGAACCTGAAACAAAACGACAGAGTATGGAATGGCACCACTTAAATTTGCCATCGAAGAAGAAAGTTAGGGGGAGCGTCTTCTGGGATGCACAGGGTTGCATTCTGGTTGAGTTTCTTGAGCCTGGACAAACCATAAATTCTGCCCGCTACATCCAGACACTTTTGAAGCTCCGTCGTGCATTGCATGATAAATGTCCTGGAAAGAAGATCATCCTTCAACAGGATAATGCACATCTGCATAGTGCACATGCCACTATGGGGCAGATCAGGAGATTTGGGTGGGAAACACTTCCACATCCTCCCTACAGCCCCGACATGGCACCCTCCAACTATCATCTTTTTGGTTTTGTGAAGGAACAGATGCGAGGCCAACGCTACGAGACACTGGAGGATATTCACCAAGCAGTGCGTCAGTGTCTACGGGGAGCTGGAATGGAATTCTATCACAAGGGTATTTCTAAACTTGCAGAACAATGGGAAACATGTGTGCAAAAAAAAAAAACTGAGACTATGTGGAAAAGTGAACGATATACTTGGTTTCACTTACAAATAAAGATCAAGGTTGTGAAAAAATGTTGCTCACGACTTTCAGTATGCCCCTCGTAGATGTAAACTGAAAAGTTCTGTTGAAAAAACTCAGAACTGTAGTTATTTTGTAATTCTACAGGAGGATATTTTTGAACAAGCTTTGTAATAAGTATGACAGCATTGGAAACTTTAATCATTACTATTTTTTACTATTAACATTATAAACAAAATAAATACTTTTCCACTAAAATTTTATCTCATGTAGTCAACAACAGATTACATAACATTCTAATAGTAAATTTACCTTACGGTGACTTTTATATTATATAAATAATAAATTTAATATTAATAAAAATTTCAGGTAACACAAACCTTTATTTTCAGCTGGTGTTTTGTCCACTTCAGGAATGGATGGCTTCCTCTCTTCCTGAGGCTTTGAAAGCAAGGGGTCAAAAACTTCCAGCACACTTCCTCTTACAGATCCGACAGTAGTGTCTTCCACAGCCTGATTATCAAAAGGAGTTAGGTCTATCAAATTACTGTTATCCCGTTTCTCTACAACTTTCAAAACATCCAAATTAGGCCTGTTATTCACCTGACTTTTAATCTGGTCAGCAGACTGGATTGCTTGTCTGCCTGCAAAAACTGGACTATAAACTAGAGTAGAAGAATCCCGCACTGAATCTATTGGAAGAAAAGCAGCCTGTCCCAAAGAATGAGTCAACAGGGAAGGTCTGGTAAGCCTAGGGTCACTAGTTCTTTCTACAAAATTAGCTGTGGATGTTGTTAAAGTGAGTTGTGTCTGAGAAGAAAATGGAGTTTGAGTGCTGAAGGCAGAAGAGGCAAAATTTACAGTTTCCTTAGTCTGTTCCCACGCTGAACATGGATTATTACGTCCTTTGGGTGAACTCTCCGGACTGCCAAAAGAGATAAGATCAGCAGCGGCACTACTGCGACGCTGCGATGAAGGTGGTGGTGCTAAAATTCTTGGTACTCTTGGCCCTCCTGTGTTAAATGAGCCAGGTCGAGGTCTTGACTTCAAAGGTGCATTTTTTAAGCCTGGCTCTTTCTCCTCATGAATCTCTTGATTTCTCAACGAAGAAACTGTATAACAAGAAAATAGAAAACAAAAAGTAATTTTGAGCTATTTTCAATGTAATTTAACATTTAACTGAAACACTCGTAGGAATCACTGTAAACATGTAATATATGCAGGGTCAATCCACTTGAAATGTATCAATTTGAATAAAATCTGTTGCTCGACATCTTTGATTTTCCTAATTTTTTTACCAGTTATTCCCCAGTAAAAGGTGAGTTCAAAACTATGGTAAGAAACATTTTAGGCTCATACTTTTTTTGGCACCCATTTTAAGTTTGCTTTGTAACTGTTTTTCAGCCACAAATATGTTTTGCACAAATGTTTCTAACTCTGTTAATTTTATAGATAACAAGACAAAATAAAACCCAAAATTATCAGAATGATATGCTTTAAATTTTTTGTTATAAGTGAAGAAAGTGAAGAAAAAATTTACAACTATAAATTGAAAATTAACTTCAAACGGGAGTTTTAGTGCTGCAAAATTATTAAAAGGAAGAAAGACTGACCTTTAATTTATTTCTTGGTTAGATTTATTAGGACTACATGCTATAAAAGTCCCAAACTTGAGAACTTTGCCCTCTTTTTTATACAATTTTTAAAAAATGCCCAAAAGCGCAACATTTGAAGTGGAATATCTCAAAAGGGACTTAGTGAAAATTATACAGGTATACAGGTAACACCTCTTTATGATATCAAGATGTGATAAAAATTTGGTGACTGAGGTGTATTTTTCAAAAGTTACTGCAATTTGACATTCCGAAATTAGCACTGGCATCCAGTTCCAAGCCTTCACAGTTAAAAATCTGAAAGGGGGAAGAGTTGCTGGGAAAGAAAGTGAATCTACGCAATCTCAGAGACCAGGGTTCTGTGCAAACTATTTAACATAAATAAGTTATAAGAACAGCCAGTACAGCATTTGAACAAATGTAGAAATTCAAATATCTGGAAGCAATAATTACACATACAAATAGTATTAAAGTAAAAGTGTCTACTAAAATCATGAAATGCTTCTTTTCATGCAATTCAGAAACTTTTAACTTTTCGTCTTTTGTTCAGAAATTTAAAAATATCCATATCGTCACTGTTATGCCAAAACCACGAATAGGCAAAAATTCAGATTTTGACTTCAGTGCATTGCTGGCATCTGTTTACAATAATCTTTGTTCTGTAGGTACTACAAACATATTATTTTCTTTCCTTGGTGAGTAATAGTTTCATTTCTATTAAAGTTAGTTAGTTTCATTTCTATTAAAGTACAAGTTCTGCTTTACTTTTTATGCTGCAATAACAAATGTGATCCATTTGTGATTTTTAAAGTTTTGCACATTCGTGGTTCTGGCATAACAGTGACGATATAAGATCATTATCCTGCCGGTTATACTATATGGATGTGAGACATGGTCCTTTACTCCTCACGAAGTACATAATTTGAGAGTGCTTGAAAACAGGGTCCTTAAGAAAATATTGGGGATCTAAGAGATTAAAATGGGGACTGGAGAAAACTCTATAGTGACGAGCTTCATAATCTGTACTCTTCACCGAATAAAATAAGGGTAATTAAATCATGGAGGATGAAACGGGCTGTACATGTTGCGTGCATGGGGAAGAAAGACTTATCACCAAAATATTGACTGGGAAACCCAAAAGGAAAAGACCACTTGGAAGACCTAGACATAAGTGGGTAGCAATATTAGAATAGATTTAAGTGAAGTAGGATTTGCATGGGATGGTTGAATGGAGTTAGCTCAGAATAGGATTGAATGGCAGGGTCATGTAAGCACAGAAATGAAACTCCGGGTTCCATAAAACAGATAATATTCCATTAGCTAAATTTAAATCAATTGGTTAACAATTTAGAGACATAAAGTTGATCACAAACTCATACGCTTATGGATCACTTTTATATTCTTCTGGCTCATCTGCTAAAAACTTTCTTGCACCACCAAAGACCATTTAATACTTCACATATTTTTACTAGAAGTATCTAAATATCTGAAATTCATATTGAATATTTAATGTTTACTTCGTCAGTAAGCTTGATACTTTGGCATGATTAAGCATTTCATTTCTGAATAATGCTTTATACTTGCAAGGTGCAGTAGAATAGGCTTTTCTTTTTTGCACCATGATGAAATCAAAAAACTACCTCATTACTGTGTGAATGACACCAGTACTCTACTGTATGCATAGGTAGAAACCGTCATACACTTACATTTGGTAGAACCAGACAAAACTAGGGTACAAAGTTCCATTACTTTTGTGAAATCTCAGGAATTCAGTCATAAAACTCATCCCTTGTTACTGTTTGCAATTGTTGACAAGGAAAATCCAGTGCTGTAGTTATTCATACTGCAGAAATATGTTATGCAGGTTTGTGAAATAAACTTGATTAATACAGGGTTCTAACAAATGTACTTCTGCGTTTCGAACACTCGTTACTTAGGTTTAATGAAACTCAGAAACATGAATCTAGTATCGATAGAAAGAGAAACTCAACAAATTTTGTTCAATTACCTCAGAAATGTTCAATGTAAGAGCTGACAAAACGTCACACATCAAGTCTATAGACCATTTCCATCCAGATACGTTGTGGCATTTGACGGTCGTTCTACAGTTCCCTCGCTTACTGACTGGCGTCCAGTCACTTCATCTTGTCTTAAAATCAGAGTACCACAAACTGAAAGCCAACTGGATGGATCCACACTAAATCTTATATGGAAATATTGTTGAACCATAATAACAGATTGATTAACATAATAATTGAGAACGTAGAATGCTCTGGTAGCCTCATTAGCAGCCATTTCACAATCTCAACAATGTGCTTCAATGTTGCCAACTGTGTGCTTCTATGTTGCTCAATGAAGTAACTGAACAAAACTTGTTGAGTTTCTCAGCATAGTCCAAGTGTAGAGGACCTGTTCCACGCAATATGCACATTTGCATGGACAATGTGATGTTATTTGTTTTTGAGCAAAGCAAGATGACCAACTGTCCTTCTTACACACTGCAAAGTAGTGGCAGGTAGTTTTTAGGTAGATTTCGAAGAAAAATCTACCTATTGCAATCGATACCATGTTATGATTTTCGAAAAATCCTTTCATATCTTTACGTTTCATGCTCCCCTAAGTACGAAACCACCGCCCGTTCAAAGAAAAATTTTGTGATATTTATATATATCTTTACACGCTAGCGGCCGTAATTTTGAAGATATTTGAACCAAATTTTATTATGTCATTTCTAGGCCCAATAGTTCGGACAAGTTCGTTAATGAGCAAATTTGGCCCAAGGGGGTGGTCGGGGGAGGGGGTTGAAATTTTTAAAAATGTATATCTCGGCCCCTATGAAGTATAGAGGGAAACTTTGTTTGAATAAATTAGAGTACTCCCTATGGAGTTCACAGTGACACCAACGATTCGGGGGTTCGAGTGAGGGTGGGGGATGAAAATTCGAAACTTTTGAAACCACGTCTTGTGGGGTATCGTTGAAAAGCTCTTGATGAGTACTCTACAAATCAATAAATAGTTTCTTGATAGCTCTCATATGACGCGAGATTTTAATGTTTGAAAATAATAACACTTAAAAGAATTATTATAATATCATAATTTTGTCTTGTTTAGCGGCTTTGCTAATTTTATTCATTGCTGATCTTGTGCACGGCCTTCCAGAATATTATATCCTATTCTTGTTGTCAAAACAAATGATTGTAGGCTCTTCCTCTTTACTGCAGGTTTGCCATGCCAAGGCTAAATAAAAATCCCTTTAGGCAGGCCTACAGGCGGAGGTAGATTTCGAAGTGCTTTTGGTTTAATTTATTGTCGCTGCATAGCACTCTTCATCTTTAGCCTTGGCATGGCAAACCTGCAGTAAAGAGGAAGAGCCTACAATCAATTGTTTTGACAACAATAATAGGATATAATATTCTGGGAGGCCGTGCGCAAGATCAGCAATGAATAAAATTAGCAAAGCCGCTAAACAAGACAAAATTATGATATTATAATAATTCTTTCAAGTGTTATTATTTTCAAACATTAAAATCTCGCGTCATATGAGAGCTATCAAGAAACTATTTATTGATTTGTAGAGTACTCATCAAGAGCTTTTCAACGATACCCCACAAGACGTGGTTTCAAAAGTTTCGAATTTTCATCCCCCACCCCCACCCCCACCCTCACTCGAACCCCCGAATCGTTGGTGTCACTGTGAACTCCATAGGGAGTACTCTAATTTATTCAAACAAAGTTTCCCTCTATACTTGATAGGGGCCGAGATATACATTTTTAAAAATTTCAACCCCCTCCCCCGACCACCCCCTTGGGCCAATTTTGCCCATTAACGAACTTGTCCGAACTATTGGGCCTAGAAATAACATAATAAAATTTGGTTCAAATATCTTCAAAATTACGGCCGCTATCGTGTAAAGATATAAATATATATATATATATATATAAATATATATATATATATATATATATATATATATATATATATATATATATATATATATATATATAAATATCACAATTTTTTTTTTTGAACGGGCGGTGGTTTCGTACTTAGGGGAGCATGAAACGTAAAGATATGAAAGAATTTTTCGAAAATCATAAAGTGGTATCCATTGCAATAGGTAGATTTTTCTTCGAAAATCTACCTAAAAAGAAGAGTGCTGCGCAGCGATAATAAATTAAACCAAAAGCACTTTGAAATCTACCTCAGCCTGTAGGCCTGCCTAAAGGGATTTTTTACTTTAAGGGCAGTTAGCTTGGGTTAGGTTCGTTAGGATAGGTTAGGTTGGTTAGGTTATGAGCAGTGGTATTAGTTTAGTAGGGCATACTGAATTGTCGCATTTTGAAAATGTGTCATATTATATCTCCAGTGAGGTTTGTCAACCTGTTGACCCACAATTCTAGCTGTTCTAGCGGTATGACATCACAGATCTATTGTCCAATAATGAGTTTCTTCACAATTCAAGGACAGAAAAATGGCGGAAAACAAGCAACTTTTCGCTAGATTGTGGTATAAAAGAAAATGTATAATTTAGGGCAGGTGGGTTGGACCGAATCATTCGCCAAGACATCATCATCTCTCCACAAACTATACAAAACAAAATTTGTGTGATATTAGGTGTTTTAATTAGAGGATCTCTGTTTTAAAATACGGGTCCTCTAGGATTAGATTTTACCAGTTTCTCTTTCTATCGATACTACGAGGGTCGTGAGAAACGTAAGTTTCCCTGTTTTGTTAAACAGGGAAAAATTTTTATGGGACTCTCATATTTTGAGGGATTTTTATTAGATATGTAGTGGCAACACTGAACCTGTTACCATTTCTTTACAACAATCAGTTTGGCATCATGGAGACACCCTTAATCTCTCACGCTGCCATCGAATTGCATTCTGTGATCCGTTTTCTCCATGCTAAAGGCAAAAATCCGACTGAAATTCACAGAGAAATTGTTTCTGTGTATGGTGCGGGTGCGACGAGCGTCCAAACGGCGTGGAATGTTGTCAAAAGGTGTCCTTCTCCTCCACGACAAAGCACGCTCTCACACAGCGAGAAAAACAGTTAAGCTGCTTGAAAAGTTCAATTTGGGACATTCTGCCACATCCACCCTACTCCCCAGATATTGCCCCAAGTGACTATTACCTGTTTCCAAACTTGAAAGTTCACCTGGGCGGACAGCACTTCCACAACAATGATGAACTCACGACAGAAGTCAACCAACTTTTGAAGGAGGTGATGCAAGGGGAGTATGAGGGTGGACTGAAAATGCTTGTACCACGGTTACAAAAATGCATTGAGAAAAATGGTGACTATGTTGAAAAATAGTTCTTGAGTCTAAGAATCAAAAAATAAAAGAATTTTTTTGATATTTCCTGTAGTTTTTTTCCTTCTAAAAATAAGGGAAACTTACTTTTTGCACAACCCTCGTTATAATAGTTTATGAGTTTCATCAAACATAAGTGATGAGCTTGCAAAACCCAAAAGCACATTTATGGGAACCCTGTATTTATACTTTCACAATTATTTTTTCTTAGGATATGACTTGCATTGCACTAAATCCAAATCCACGGTAAATCAGACAGCACTAAAATAATGACTTTTACTGCAATATTATTTCCATGTTACGGCAAGAAAGGAGAAAAATACCCTCTTGGGGAAAAATATTGGTATCATCTGAACAAGAGAATGGTTTTACTAGCCAAGAAATTTCCCCTTTTCTAGTTAATCTGCAATCTGTTATACAGCCATTTCATAAAATATGGGAATTTTTCCCTCAAAGAGAGAAGTTATAAAATTATTGTAATTGGGTGGTCAAAAATAAGTTTAAAACCTCAAATTCTGTGGATATTAAGGACTTAGGTGTATCTGAAGTGGTTTCATGTGCAAAATCTGTCGATTTACTTATTTATTGTGTTGAGTTACTTTTTTTTTGGCCATTTGTAGCATGATTTTAACACTCTTTACTACCAAGTAGTCAAGAGTAGGCCTAATCAGCTATGACCATTTTCATTTGAGAAAATATACATGTTAAGGTACAATTTTTTTTAATGGTAAACCGGCTCGCATACTGTTACAATATGAATTTCCTTATTTTGATCTTCTTTTTCGCTGTAGAAAGAAGGCCTCTTCCTATATGGCAAACTTATTCACAACCGGTAATAACATCCTCCTACCTAAACTCCAACATCTATCGGAATTATGCATACGTTACCCTCATACTCAAACTCCACATACTGACGATCTGGTAGACTTTTACGTTCACTTTACCCGTTTCCCCTCGATCTACAGAACCCCAGTTAATCCTATTTACCTTATGGAACGACAATCCCTTCCACCAGATGTACAGATTGACGTTACTACTTTTCAGAATTCTGATTTGGAAAGAATTTTCCAGCATGATGGCCAAAGAATATCCCACCCAAATTTATTTCACTGATGGGTCCAAGACCTTGAATAATATAGGAGCTGCCTACTTCAACTGGTGTGAAGGATATGGCAGAACATGGAAACTACATCCCCAGATTGCTATTACTACTGCAGAAACTATTGCGATATATACAGCTCTCAAAGATGCACGACAAAATACATGCAATCGTATTCATATTTTTTCAGACAGCCGAACCACTCTACTTTCCCTATCTAAACATTATTCTGCTCGACACTCGGTGTGTGAAATATTCCTTAAATCCCTTCTCTACTCCCTCGTCAATCAAGGTTTTCAGATCACCCTACGTGGATCCCTGCACATATTGGAATCCCGGGTAATGAACTAGTAGATGCCTTAGCCCGAACATCTGAAGCCAAAGAAATAATTGACCATTTTCTAACCCCTCCCTCACACTTTGAAGAACCAATTCTAGTTTATTATCTATGATGTAAGTTAATAAACAAAAATAGTTTTTTGTAATTTGCTAGAATGTCCCACCTGTAATTATGAAATGGCTGTATAACTCTATATGTAGCCTATGGGACTGCTGCATTCACACACACAAATGCAATCAAACTAGGTTGCAACTGAATCTGCCTACTTGGGAAGAAATCCAGTGAAGAATGGACACTTATACTAGTATCTCAGCAAATACTGGAGCTACTTCTTCTGTCTGGATGTAAATATTTTTAAATAACTTATATGATCGAAATAATACATACCATTAAATAATCTAGATGAATGCTGAATTTGTTCAAGTTGTTGCTTCTGAAGTCTAAATTTCTCCAATGCTAAACTTTCCAAGCTAAGAGCTCGAGCCCTTTCCAGATCTTCTTGAAACTGGCGATCATAATCTGTTGATGACGCTTCCCCACCTTTACCAGTTCCAGCCATCTCTCCCAAGCCTGCACAAATTATTTTACAATTTCACATATGAGATAAACAACACAAAATATTCTTATTGTTACTTGCACAATCAAAGGATTAAAATGTGACTTGCTTATTTTGTTATGAAATATGGAAGTTATTTAGAATCTTATAAATCTTATTAAGCTTAATACATAATAACTTCTCTAATCATACCGTAATTACTACAATTCGAAGGAAGTATTCTACTACACTCGACTCTAAAATATGATGTTTAATTTTCACAGGCATAACTTAAATCTTTTGAGATCACTGAATCCAAAAATTCCATTAACAGAAAAAGTGTATGCACGGTGTGTTTGTGAACATCACACCTCAAAAAAGAGAAACCTTAAAGGTGAACAAAATTTTATAAGCCTGTTAGAGTTGGATATCTTTAAAGGATGTGACATGAAGCATGTTAAACCAATTTCTATTATCCTTACCAGTACTCTCATTTATTAAAAGAAATATCAACATCAATGCTAGAAACTTAAAATTTCCTACAATTTCTTAAAAAATTCAAATTCCAATGGTTGGAACAATACTAACAACAATATTCATTGGCATACTGTAGCAGTTATTTTAAAACATCTAATAACATTTCAATATGTGTGAGTTGTGGCTTTCCCAGTTACTGGTAAAAAAAATAAAAAATATATATATACCGGTATATATATAAAAAATAATAATAATTTAATGATTTCTAGGTTTAAATGCAGGTTAATCATAATAATAATAATAATAATAATAATAATAATATTTATTAGCCGTCCATGTAGACCACAATTAGTCTTTCGGACATTGTCAATTACATATAATTACATACAATTACATACAGTTTAACATCTACCCTCAGGATACATCTTACAAATTATATATACATGTTGTCATTATTTCACATCAATACTTCTAAAAGTAACAATACAAATCTTGTCCATACGGACATTATTACATATTATATTGTACACATGATAATTATATATACATAGGTCAAGTTATATACAAAAATTGTTAGGTACAGATATTGTTAAGTAGCATTAATAAATGAATGGAAGGAGTAACATTAATAAATGAAAGGTATAATATTAATATTAATAAATGAAATGAAATGGCACAGAGACAAGCACTACTTAGAGTCACCAGAGTATATTCGACTACATCAAAAGATGTGCTAGCAGTATTGCTGGAGAAATCCCATCAGACCTGCTACAAGAAGAAAAATTGCATACAAAATACAAAACATCTCCCTACTTGAGTTGGACAGCAGGAACTAAATCAAGATATTTATGGAAAGTACAATCGTTCAGAACTAATGAAACAGCTGGGTCCAGCCCTATCTCCTTAGCATTACAGTTTTAATTTTTACTACTTGAAACGTTAAAAATGTGTCCCTAGGCGCAAGGATTCTACTTAGCCCCAAAATTTTTCATATAGGCCTATAAGAATATAAGAATACGTCCTTTAATACATAATAGGCTAATTACATACATTACCTTAAAATACGTAATTCATGATAATAATATATAATTGACGGCCATCTTATCTGGGTAAACAGGTAGACCAACACGACAAACCTCACGGGAGATGTAATTTGGCACATTTTCGGAATGTGTGAATTCGGTATGACCAACAAAACTAATATCACTGTTCATAACCTAACCTAACTGCCACTATTAATAGAATCTACCTGCCACAACTTACCTTAGTGAAAGGAGGACAGTTGGTCATCCTGCTTTGCAGTTGCTCATCCTACTTCGCTCAGAACCATAATATGGCTGGCGTGTTTTATGTGTAGTAAAAATGAACTGATTGAAATGGGTAAAAATACAAGATCAAGTTCTAAAAACTACTAATTTTACCCCTTAACCAATTTCTTGAACAAAAGTAAGTAGGCCTACATTTAAAGAAGTTTCCAGTTCCAGGAAGGAAAATTTCAATGCTAAGGAGATAGTGCCCTACCCAAAGCAGCTTAGGAAAAAAAAAAAAGAAGCTCAATTGTACATGCATGGGAACACTGCTGGAAAGAGACCCCAAAGGACCTCCTAGCGTTCACAAACAACTTAGTAAAAAATGGATCGTTCCTGAGTAGGCCTACTCAACATCTCAGTTCTACTCGGGACATGGCTACTTCACATCAAACCTACTACGCCACCAAGTTAAATCTGCACGGCAATAGGGGAAGTGTTTCGGCGCTAGTGTCGCCCAGCTACGGAAGGGATGTAGGGGAAGCAGTACAGTCATGCTAAAATTGTAACTGAAGTGAAGGCAAAGTAAACAATGCAAGTGAATTAAATCTTACCTGAATTATTCTAATGGAAATACCCCAGACATATCATCGCCATCATTTTCTTCGCTGCTGTGTTCATCATTGTCACTATGGTCAATGTCACTGCTTTCATCACTACTCTCTAAACCGCCTAATTCAATGATAATTTTTTCAACTTCTTCTTCCATCAAACCATCATTTTTCCAGTATTGTTCCTCCAATTTTAGAACATGATCACACGTTTTTCTCCACTCGTCCGGTGTAATTGAATCGAGGGCCTCATGCGTAAGATGTTCAATATCTGATGTCAGTTGTGTCACATTCCTCTTCTTTACCCTGGTCTTAACTGTATTCCATATGTACTCTATGGGATTGAGGTCACACTGATAGGGAGGTAATCTAACAACTTCGTGTCCGTACTGTTTAAACAGATTGTCGATTTTATAGGAAGGTGGAGGTTTATGGACTTTTAATAGTGCCAATAGTTCAGATTTTCTAGCTGAAGGAGGAAAAGGAATGATATTTTTTTCAAGCCAGTCTCTAATGTCCTGTATTCGGGAGCCTGTAGTTGGGGGTTTGTTGTCCAGAACGCTATGGTATGGGGCATTGTCCATCACAATTATACCATCTGGTGGTAAATTTGGTATCAGTAGTTCTTCTGCCCATTTCTTGAAATTTTCGAAATTCATTTCGTCATGATAATCGCCGGTTTTCTGTTTGGCTTTGAAAACTAATTTGGCACAGGGGATGAAACCATTTCTGCCTCCAGCATGCACAATTATGTAACGCTGACCAGCACTATCATTTTTCCTAATGCCAAATTCTGTCTCGCTTTGCCACTGTATAGTGAGGGTGTATCCATGTCTCGTCTAGATATGTGACTGGTTTCTTTTCAGCTCCTAGTTTGTCGTTATTTCTAATTCTTCGCAAATAACGAGCTCGGCTGGCTACAATATCATTTCTTTCTATTAATACATACCGGTTATTTTTACACTTGTTAAATTTGTATCCCAGTTTCTTCAATATTTTCCTAAGTGTTTCTTTCTCTCCCCTAAATTTTAATTGTTTCTTTGCTTCCGCTGGAATATCAGTGAGAGTTGGGACTTTCTTCTCGACTGTATACATAGATGTAATTATATTTTTCAGGGCACATTCTTGAAAGCTGTCCAATGTCTTTCTACGAGCTGACGTTTTCCTTTTCTTCCCAGGAGTTACAATTTTGCTTCCAGTTGCTTCGGCAATTTGGCCTTCTTTTCTAATTTGTGACACAGTACGAACTGACACTCCTAAAGCCATTGAAGCTCTCAACGTTGGGTTGTTAATAGGAGCACTTAAAGCACCATTAACTTTTTCTTTGTCAAAATGTTGAATAACCCTATGTATAAATTTTCTACCTTCACTATGAATAGTAACATTTGACATGTTTGACATAAATAAATAAATACCGGTAAATAAATAAATAAATAAATAAATAACTATAAAGGAAGAAGTAAATAAATATAAAAAATAACACATAACAAAATATACTGAATAACTGGCAACTGAAATTTGCACGACAGACTGTACACCCGATCACTACTGAAAAGAAATTCAACTGTGGGTGGCGGATACCTAAACACGTGCGAAAGATCATAACATGGTTGCCAGACTATTCATTTGGACTGCGGACTTGGAAGGTGTCAGGTCATTTAAAAACACAGTAATTCTCAGCGCCTCTGTTCCAGCCAAGTAACCCAACACCGTGGACAGGAAGTGGCAGCGTGGCGGCGGGGGTGAAAGAAGGGACAGCTCATTTTCCCCAGTTGGGACATGGTTGCCAGACTATTCATTTGATCTACTGTAGTCGAAGGTGTCAGGTCATTTAAAAACATAGAAATTCTCAGCACTCCTCTTGCAGCCAAATGACATAACTGAGTGAATAGGAAGTGGCAACGTCAAAGGAGGGAGATAGCGGTGGAAGACACATTCCTAACATATTTTCTGCATGCAAAGATAACTTGGTGGCGTAGTATTTAGGATTACCTCTGCTATTGTGAAGACTGTGAGCATAATATGATGTACCACGCCTTCTATATATGTGCGCAAGATATAGGGAAGCACATAATTATTAGCTTAAGAGAGGTAGCCAAAGAAGCAGGCGAAGTATGGCCACCAGAAATCAGTTTCTGGAAGACATAAGGGAGTTAATGCTGCTTTCAAAATATTCACACACCACATAATAAAAAAGCAGGAAAGAACAAGAACAAGATGATAAAAAATCATATATTGATGATGCCTAAGATATACCAAATTTGAGATGAATCCACCTTGAGGGAATGCTCAGAACCCCAAGGTCAATACCGAGTAAGATGGATATGGTAGACTGCCCAAGACTTGCCTCAGAAAATGTGGGTTAACCTCGCAGCAACCAATCTGAGTGAGATTATTGTGGGGTTGCCCTCACTCTACCAGGTGAATAGCATATCGGAGACACATCCCCATGCAACAACAGACAGATGAACAAGAATAAAATTAACTGAATAAAGTGCCAAAGTACCCTAAATTCATCAAACATTTTCCCTGTGTTCTATGATCAAGAGAAGGTGACGCAACCATCTTAAAGAACAAATGTGAAATCGGTTATTGGATCGGAGATATAGCCTATGGGTCAGATAATCCGGGGGTGGAAGGCGAGGCCAACACAGTGGCGTACCAATGTCTTGTGGCACCCGGGGCAGGATATTATCGTGGCACCCGGGGCGGGATATTATCTTGTCACCCCCTCAGAAATGAATTTTGAGTATATTTTCCAGTGAAAATATAGTCCAAATTTCTCCCGCGAAATAAATTGAAAATTAAGGACTTGTCACTGTTAAGACACGGTGTTAGGGTGTTAAGGTGTTATAATTCATAAATAAATTGTCTATTTCAGGTTGTTTGATTTTAATTTTTAAATAAACTAAAAATTAACTGGCTATTCAGTTCTAGCGCAATACTGCTGTTTGAACAAGATAAGTGGATAAAAGAAGGAACATTATTTTTATTTACAGGTTTACTATACTGCAAACAAATTAATTTACGTGTAAACATTTTGATTCTTATTTTATTTTTAATAGTGTAGTTTTTAATAGTTGCAGTACTACCAAATAGTCACTTTGTCTTTGTTCAACTTAAAACTTATTTTTTCTAACTTTGGTTTCAGCAAATTTGGAAATAGCCTCATCAAAACATATTTTTTGAGCGATACTCTTTTCAATGGATAAATTATTTTAAGTTAGATAGATGTGCTTGGCTCATTGTTGATCTCAGGTAGTTTTTTTTATCAGTTTGAATTTCAAAAAACTCCTTTCACAACGTAACGTTAAAAAAAAAAAAAAAAGCCTTAACGCCAAAGTGAGGATTGGGAGAGAGTCTGTAAGTTCATGTTTCACTGTAAACTCCAACAGTTTTAAAGAACTCCAATCCAGAGACTCTTCTCTAGGAACGTTGGCTGCCTGAAGAAACCTTCTCAAATGTAGGATTTCTTTTGCCATGTCCTCTTGAGAAATCTCATCATACTTTTCAACTAGATGTGTTACAAGTCTCGGGAGTTCAGATTCTGCCGTTTTGATAGGATTGTCAGGATCTAAGACCGAAAACCGAAGTGATATGGTTTCCATTCCTTTGCAACGTGAGTCGATTCCTCGATGAAACCTGTCGATACACTCCGGCATTGGGCTTATAAGTTCTTGTTCCAAAGTCAGCGCCTCATCTGCTGCCTGTTCTGCTGGCATTAATTTCTGCTTTCGGACATGTCTTCGTTCGAATAAAGGAATATCCATCTCTCTGCACAAGTCTTTTGAAAACGTCAATGCGTTTTCCAGAAGTTCATTTCTACTGTCCTTTAAATAGATCTTTAGACTTCCCATCTTCATGACACACCTCTCGAAGCTGATTCCGAGAATCTGTAAGTACTTTTGAGCGTGGTTAACTTCTTCTAAAACAATATTCCACAAACATAAATAGCACAAAAACAAGAAATCATATACTGCAGGCAATAGGTTTTGAGCTCCTCCTCTAGTTTCAATCTTTTCTGCAGGATCACGGTGTTCCCCGATGACACGAACAATCTTCTTAAAGCACTTAAACATGGGTTTGATAGCTTCATAGTGAGTACTCCATCTAGTTTCTGCTAGCCGCTTGACCGTTACCTCAACGTTTGCTGTAAGGGTATCCCGTATGTGAGTTGACGCTGAGAAAAAGACGTATAGACTCTCTAAGGTGCCAAAAAAGGTTACACATGAAGAAACTGTTGCAAAAGAGTGCACTTCACAAAGATTTAAAGAGTGGTTAGCACACGGTACAAACAAAGCTTTAGGGTTAAGTTCAGAAATACGAGCTTGAACTCCTGAATGTAGACCCGCCATTGTAGAGGCATTGTCGTATCCCTGTCCTAGGCACATCTTCATATCAAGACCATCACGCTTTATAAGCTTCAAAATATCTCACCCTCACCATACCCCACTCCACTCCACCATTCCCACATCTCAGGTATACACACAGTACACCAACAAGACACCCTGCACGCTGCACTCTCTGATACAAATAATGGACGCAGTCACATTTCACTGCAAGTAGCGATTACTTTCCACTTTGACATACCATCGCAAATTATTTGTAGTTTGTCTAACCCTCTAAACGAATTTGGGATTATTTTTTTTCCCCTTTCTGCCACAATGACACCCCCTAACCACCTATGGTTCGTGGCACCCAGGGCGGACCGCCCCCCCCCCCGCACCCGCCTTGGTACGCCACTGGGCCAACACAAAAAAAATTATTTCTTAGCTTCAAAGCAGGTGAATGGGATAATTGTATCTGAGCGATTGACAGTTAGCTCTACTGGAAGAAGTGAACTCTTTATCAGGACTAAGGAGAAAAACAGAGAGAATTGCATAATCGGTCACTTTCAGGACTAAGAACCATTTGGAGAGGGTGAAGGGGTCAAAAATGGGGAAAATGGTATATTGAAAATCACCTGAGTCCCCCACCCCTACTCTCAATCCCTCCCCTAGCGGCGGCATTTGAACTACTAGCAGCGACGGTAGCACCATCTCTTAATGAACTGATGAAACAGAAAAAATAATTTATTTCTTCTTTATTCTCTTCTTCTCTTCCTTTCCAGTCTCCTTCCTCTCTTCCTCTCACCTCCTCTTCACCCTACCTACCTATTTGAGACCAATTCCTAATAGTAAATTTTGGATCGACCGGGATTCGAACTCGGGACCCCTAGCATTATAGCCAGGAGTCTTGACCAATGTTGAGCACTGAAGGAAGATTTCGTATATTTGAGTTATGTTAAGGGGGTTTCATGAGTTTTAACGCAAGAATCGGTTTTTTATAATTTTGTTAGTCTTGAAAAGAGTAGTGTTGGTACAAGGGAATTGTCCTGCATCAATTTAGCCATGTATTTAATATTATAATACGGCGTTTTTTTTATAATTATGAAATATTATGTATGGTAAGTTACAAGTGTATTTTTGTATTGTGAAATAGCCTATTTTGTTGCAAGGGTCGTTTTTATAATTATGAAATATTATGTGGAGGTGTGACTACGGATCCGTCAGCCCGGGTTCGATCCCCGGTACCTTCTCGGATTTTTCTGAGGTAGGGAGGTCTGGTAGGGTTGCACTCAGGCTCGTGATTCAAATTGAGGAGCTCCTTGATAGAGAAGTAGCGGCTCCGGTCATGAAAACCACCATTAACGGCCGTGGGTGTCGGCATGCTGACCACATGCTCCCCAATCCTGCCATCTGCCTATAGGTAGATGACGCAGCAGTCGGGTGGTAGGCCTTGTCCCTTCAGGGATGTCGTGCCATGGAGTAGTAGTATGTGGAGGTGCAAGGGTATTTTTTTATTGTGAAATATTAGGTGACATGTCAATTGCAATCATGGATTACTAGCGTTGAGCAGCAGCTACAGGCATGGCGGTATGGGCTGTGTTGAAGCGGGGCAGGCAGCACGCAGCAAGCAGTCAGGCGGGGAAGTGGCCAGGCAAGTGGCGAGTAGAAAGGTGAGCAGGGTAACTTCCTGAATTCCTGGCCAAGTTGTAGATCACCGTCCCTATCAAAGATCTGGCTTTGAACCTGTATTTCTTACTAACTATTCAGAGTAAGCAACCTTTGCATCCAGGATCTTGGTCTATCAATCGGAAACTTGGCCCAGTGTGCATCTGGTGCCGGCTATGGCAGACTTGTCTGGATGATACAGCCTGACTGCTGAGAGCTCGGATACAATTATCCCACACATCTCAATTATCCTAAGAAACATTATTCAAATTTTACAGAAGCCAAATGTAAACTTCCTGATTGTATTAAAGTAAAATATAGCCTAGGCCTACTCCATGCACATAAAACTTAAATTTTATTTTATTTTCACCCCTTCATTATGTCATATTGGGCTCAGGTAACGCTGGTTGCCTTGCATAGGGTTTTCACTGTGACATGCCATCCTGTTGCAACATGGCTAATTAATGATCAAATATCCAATAATGGATCCCTTGTAAGTAAAAATCTGAGAATACTGTCCCGTAATTTAGACCTAGGCATTTTAATTATCAGACCATGCAAAGATACACTTCTGAGTCCCTTTTACAATCTTATGGAATGAACATTGCCAAAAATAAAAGCCCAGCCCTATAATAGATGTATTGTAATATATTATGTTTAACTGGTTCAACTCTACTGCAATTCATACATGGGAACTATTTTTGCCATGAAAAAATAGTTTAAATTTGGATTCCATTGGAATAATTTTTAAATTCTTTTGTTTCTTACAATGACAAATTAACATGCTTATAATTCATTCATATACATATAGCCTATTCAAGATGGGAAGTGTATAATGTAAGTATTGTGCATACGTACAAGGTACAGTATATACTGTACACAGTAGAAATTCCATTATCCTGACATTTGTCAAAACTTCCCATCCTAACCTATATAGTACTCATTAGACAATCATCCATTAGACATGTTTCTGTTTAATACGTACCTTAGCATGTAAGACGAAGTACGACCATTGTCATCTTAATTCGAAATTATACAATGCTAAGATAAGCAATTATACATCCCTCTCAGCCATTAGAAGTCGCCAATTCACTAATAATTTACAAACATAACACCCAAAACAGGCGATAAGAGCAATTTTCTTGTTCTTGCAGAACAGGTGTAAACCCCTCTGCCCCCTTACGGTCATTGCAAGAACTACAAGGAACACTGGATCCCAACCTGTGGACCGCGTAGTGTTTTCTTCTTTAAGGATAAAAACATATAGAAATAGAATTTCACAAAAATAATCAACAAATTTATACTTAAGTGGCGTTGTTTAACGAATTATTTTATATATTAACATATCAATACGTATTACAATGTAGATCAAGTAAATTTATATTTTATGACTAGCATGTGCCCGCGATAATTATTTCAAAAATTAAAAATTAAGAGCATAATAGTTAAATCATTATATTTATTAACACCTAAATCACGTGGACTACATACCACGATTAGATAGCGTCGCCTGGTAAAAGCGACCTCAGATTCGATTTCCTTGGCCCAGAATACCCCTGTACAGTGAGTTTCGTCCAAATCGAACAATTTGACCATATTTAGGCCTATCCCTCTTCCGTGTAGGTTGAAAATTTCATATGTCTACGGGCCTTGACATTCTAAACAAATGAATCGACCAGCGTGGGCTTACAACAATCTAGCGATCGCGATGCTTTTATTACCACGGTATGACAAAAATAGCCAAAGCCAACTGCAATTGATTTGACATTGAAATGTATTACTGAAATCTGATGCTTCGACAGCGCTAAAATCACGTTTTCTGCCAGTTTTTCACTCACAACTCGCGAACGAAAGCTAAAATTAAAAATCCGGCTTCGATGCGCATTCGCCCACCTTTCAGACCATCTATGTTTAAAATTTCAGATCTCTGCGTTCAGTAGATTTCGCTGGGCATCGTGGACAGACTGACAAACACGTCCTTTTATTATTTTAAGATAGCATGTGCCCGCGGCTTCGCCCGCGATAATTATTTCAAAAATTAAAAATATAATAGTTAAATCATTATATTAACACCTAAATCATGTGGACTATATATCACGATTAGATAGCGTCACCTGGTAAAAGCGACCTCAGATTCGAGTTCCTTGGCCCAGAAAACCCCTGTATAGTGAGTTTCGTCCAAATCGAACAACGTTTGACCATATTTAGGCTAATATTGATTATCCCTATAATAATAATAATAATAATAATAATAATGATAATAATCCTCTTCGGTGTAGGTTGAAAATTTCATATTATGTTTGCGTGCCTTGACATTAAAAACAAATGAATCGACCAGCATGAGCTACAACATTCAAAAAATCGCGATGCTTTTATGTCGAAGGAATGACAAAAATAGCCAAAGCCTAGTGTAATTGATTTGTATTACTGAAAACTCATGCTTCGAAAACGGAATAAATACACGTTTTCTGCCCGTTTTTCACTCATAACTCACGAACGAAAGCGAAAATTAAAATTCCGGCTTCTAGGTGCACATTCCGACCCTTTAGTCCATCTATGTTTAAAATTTCAGATCTCTGCGTTCAGTAGATTTCGCTGGGCATCGCGGACAGACAGACAGTAGTATTGCCACCCAGCACATCAATAAAATCAAACTTTCAATCACTGTATTCACAATGAATGCCCAATATTTAATAACGGTCACGTATGCTGTATATTTTCTACCTAAAGCCAAATCCAAATAATAAAACCGTCAAATAATCCAAAACATCACTTGATTATCTTTTATTTCTGCAGAAGTTCAGTCAGGAAATAATAGGCTTATATCAATTAACTTATTATTATTAGGCCTACCGGTATATATAATGCAGTACTTATTTTCTATAAAACAATTTAAGAGGGACTATAAGCAGAGTCATTTTCACAAAGGCACATATAATTTAACATATGAAAAAACTGCAGAATAGCCAGAGACAGAATGTCATATGCAGCAACATTAGTGCAAATAAATGCAATTTGAAGTCAAGAGAAAAGGGATACATCAGACTCTTGAGCATGTGCTAATGTCGAATCGGTAACATAGTCATCTGTTTTCCAGATCGCAGCACTAATGTCAGGCCCCACCTCTCAAAAATCATGGTATAGATAACAAACATAACACTAAAAATAGCTACTTTAATGCAAACGATGCACATAATCACTTTTGTTACTTTGTTCGGTAACATTATAATTAAGTAATTCATGCAATTTATGTAAAAAAATAAAAATAAATAAAAAGTCAGTGTTAAATATAACATTTCAATTATTGTTAAATAAATTATTTAAAAAATTTAGTTAATTATCGTGGGCGAAGCCACATGCGTTTGCTAGTTAAAACATAAGCATAACATATTAAAATCACTGGTGTGAACGTTTAATTACACTTCTTTTCAGCATTTCTGGTGTCAATTTGAGTTTTGTGGCCACAAGGCCATCTCAGTTACACTTACTCGTCAGAAGTAACAACAAGCAGTGATGCTAACCATTCCCTAAATTGCTAGAGGGTACAAATTCGCATTAAACGACAGTATGTTTGTTCTTAGTGCACTCTGAAACAATGAACATACATTCATATATATATACTGGAAGTTTACACAGTGAAGCTATGGTTATAATATTGAGTTGGGTCTAGCACGTATACTTCACTTTTTGTATAAATACCTGAACTAGTTTCAAAGACCATCGTCATTCATAATCATCAGATTAACACCAACTGCCGGCTGGTCGTTTGTGCTGCCATCTCGGGGAAGTTTGCTGCATTTGGCGATGAGACTTTGTCTGCTGGGAAAGTCGTATACGTGCTAGACCCAACTCAATATTATATTTTTTATAACGAACATACAGTTCACTCATGAGTACAATGTCAGATACCATGCGTCACTCAGCGAAACTGTCAATGTATGTATGCATGAACTATGTGTTATTGGTTTCTGAGGGCTCTAGGAGCAAACCTATTATCTTCGTAAAACTTTCAACATTATCGAATATCAATATTTTCTTACCGATATAATACTGTTATCAATATTAGTAACCAATATTCATATTGATATAAATATCGATCTTTTGCTTCCGATATCCTTCGCTACTGTGAGCATGAGCTAATCCAGGAAAAAAAGGTAATTTTTTCTAAAGCTGTGATATTATTCACAACAAATTTTTGTCCCATGAGAAGCAGTTGACTGTGCCTTTTTTAAACATATCTTATGGTTCAAGTGTTAAAATAATTAATTGAAGTAATATATACAGTAGAGCATATTGTAAAACACAACACACACAAAAAAGTGATCACCACATCAAAAAAGAGATCAAACTTTTAAAACATGTCAAAAATCCATCTGAGTTAGGAGTTTGGGAGAAGATATTCATCATTAAGAACCAAAACAAGATCTTGAATTTTGATGTCCCAGCAGCAGATGGGATATTTAGTTTTTTAGGTAATAGGAGTGGTAACACTGTAAGAGCAGATGCATCAGATCAACAAGACATTGGTATCAGCAGGGCCGTAGCTAGGCGGTGGCTAGGTGGGCGACCGCCAAGGGCGCAGGGTCGAAGGGCGCAAAATTAACCATGAAAAATCCCGCTTTTTTTAGGCTGGTGAAATTTATCAAGCAATATAAATTCCAAGTCAGTGGAAGAAATCTTTCAGGTTATTAAAAATGAATGCACGTGAACTATCTATACCTATAGTATTATGCCGATTGTCTACAAGCAAAAAGCAGTCATGCAACGTCCTTTAATTAACACGATTCATATTGACAGAGTAAAACATAAATCATGAACAGTATGGAAAGATATAACGACAATGAAAATTAATATGTATGTTATTATTGTGATGAAAGTGGTTCAACTCAATCCCTTTCCAGCTGATTGTCGTCCTCAGTGCTACTACTGTCGGCAGGATTGATTACAAAGCGATCAACAATGGCATCGCTCATACTGTTACATGCTACATGCAAAAATGACTGACCAACTATATTATTACAACAGAAAAAGCCGAATGTGCAGATCTCAATTCCTTTTGTTATTACTATTTTATTATAAATTAAGTGTGAACTAAAATTTCTTATTTTAAAAATGTTTAGTTTTTTAAATCACACAATGTATTAATGTACATTAAAATTAATTTCTGTAACTTTACATTGAATAATGTGTTGTGATCCGCGGACGATGCACGCTCTGCCAGCTGGCAGTACACATGCTGTTTGTTTTGATCAAGTTCCCTTCTAAGGCCGGCGCTGATATTATAGTCGCTGCTATTATTTTTAATTATATTATACTGTATTATTATTAGGGCCCGGATTCCGATGACCTAAAATTGTTTGAAAAATTACCTATAAAATGACCCCAAAATTTAAAGAAAATGACTTAATAATTATAAAAAATGACCTAAAAACTGATATTTTATTTATAAAAAGTTATTATTGTACACACAAAATTATAGAATAATTTGTACATAATTGTTAAAACCTTAAATTCAGAGAGGATGTTGTAGGTCTAAAAAACTTTGATTTTTGCTGTGAATATTCTTTCCTTACGGAAATTTATACTGGCACTGAGGCACTGGCGAGTCAAACTTCAGCATTTCCTTTTGCGGTCTGCCGGATTATATTGTTTATTGAGGGTAAACAGTAGTTTGCACTCTCAAATACAAGCAGGTGGCAGACTCTGGTGCCAAGTCAATCTAATAATACAACATTTTGGCGTTCCTTTGATTCTCGTTTCCGACTGAGACATGACAACACTTCAACATAGAGTGTGTCCTTCTTGCATTAAACAAACACTTCAAAGACAGCACTGCTGGGGACGAAATAAATGCCTAAAAATATAAAATTGCATACAATGTAAAAAAATCCCTTTAGGCAAGCCTACAGGCTGTGGTAGATTTCAAAGTGCTTTTCGTTTAATTTACTGTCGCTGCGTAGCACTCTTCTTCTTTAGCCTTGGCATGATAAACCCGAAATAATAATTGCAAAAAAGAGGAAAGAGCACTTTTTCAAACATTCAAATCTCGCCTTAAATGAGAGCTATCGAGAAACTAGTTATTGATTTGTAGAGTACTCATCAAGAGCTTTTCAATGATACCCCACAAGACGTGGTTTCAAAAATTTCGAATTTCCATCCCCCCCACCCCCACCCGTACCCCCAAAACCCCCGAATCGTTGGTGTCACTGTGAACTCCATAGGGAGTACTCTAATTTATTCAAACAAAGTTTCCCTCTATACTTCATAGGGGCCGAGATAAAAATGTTTTAAAATTTCAACCCCCTCCCCCGACCACCCCCTTCGACCAATTTTGCTCATTAACGAACTTGTCCGAACTATTGGGCCTAGAAATAACATATTAAAATTTGGTTCAAATATCTTCAAAATTACGGCCGCTAGCGTGTAAAGATATATAAATATCACAATTTTTTTTGAACGGGCGGTGGTTTCGTACTCAGGGGAGCATGAAACGTAAAGATATGAAAGAATTTTTCGAAAATCATGACATGGTATCCATTGCAATAGGTAGATTTTTCCAATCTAGAGCCCATGATTATGATTTATCTAAAAATTTGCAATATCTATGCAGCATCAATAAAAAAGATGACATGTCATTAGAATCCGGGCTCTGATTATTATTGTATTTTTTAACTAAGCGATTTTTAAATTAAACAGTGAAACAATATTAATGTTTGTGTTGTTTCGTCTCTTGTTGATGTTGGCGTTGCTTCTGTTGTATAGGTAAGAATGATTTCAGTAAAAAAAAGTGCCAACTAAAACTACCATGACCATCATAGCTTAGTCTACATTATTAGTTTTGATCTATTAGGCAGTGGTTTTTTAAAGAAATGGGACCAAAAAAATCCTTCTGCAAGCGAATTTAAGAAAATCAGTTTTACAGAAATTTAAAAAAAAATGTTCATTTGGAGGGCGCAGATTTGTCAAACTCGCCAAGGGCTACGGCCCTGGGTATCAGTCAACCACCAGCTGAGGATGAGGGAGTAATCCCTGGAAACTAGTCCTGCAAATTAAATGTAAGTGGAGCAAGAAGTGTAAATATTAAATAAATGTTGACTCTGTACAAGTTTTATATCTTATGATATTGGAAACTGATCCAGATTGTCCAACACTGCATAAGATTGAGTACTCCACACAGTAACCAAGTAACCGGTGATGTATACTTCTTCAATAAGTCGAAATTGATGTTGAAGGGTCATTATTTTGAGAATGTGCACACACACATAACAAATTGTAACTAATAAGTTAAATACACCAACAGAAAATAACTTCTGGGACTGCAATGATGAATGGGAAAAAAACAGGACTTCCAAATGTATTTCGAGGGATATAACTTGTAATTTTGGCTCAGTGTAATATAAATACAAATAAAAAATCAGAATGCTTTATTTTTGGGATAGACCTTATAAGTGTATCCAAATATGCCTACTAGATTTTCAATGAAGGAAAACTTCAGAGGTTCACATAAAGAATATTTCTTTTTTTCAAAGGTATTTTACAATCTATGTATTCTTTTCTTCCCTAAAAAAAAACTAGCATGACATGACATGTGTGCAGAACAACTTGTGTATAAAAACAATTACCAAAATAATAGCCAATCATACCTTGGTAGTGTTTTAATAACTTGTTATGAAACAATCAAAAGAATTGTACACATTGTCAAGTTGATACCTGCCTTCAGATTTAGCATATCACTAGGTCTTCATTGCAGATAGACATACACAAAAATTTAGCTGCTCAATTCAGTTGAAGTGCATGAAAATTAATTGTGAATCTCCTAATTCAAAATGTTGAGTAGCCTCACACAGTTGGTGGAGGAGGAAGAAAGTTGTGTGTCTTGCCTACCTACTACCCGCGCGCCACTTCTTGAGCGCTGGATTTACGGGGAAGTGAGGGTCGGGGGGAACAAAACATAGCTATTCCGCCAGTATTTCTGCAGTGTTGTCAACCAAAGAAATAACGTTTCAGCAGAATCGCGCGTATGGTATTTTATGTAGTGACTATAATATACAACGATTTTAATGCAGTCCAATAATATAACGTGGTGACGGTATTGCGTAACAATTAATTGCACGTCATAAGCCTTTGGTTATCAAATAAATCATCAAATAAGAATATTATGCATAAAAAGGCTCAATATTTTTACACTGGATGACTAATTTTAAGCATAAAGAAGAGTCTTAGCAGAACATGCTTCACCATTTCGTGTTTTAAAACGTAAGAGAGATAAGGCATCTAAAAGTGGAGAAAGCTATAGGCCTAATTTTAAACGTATTTAATACAAATTGTGAAAAGTTCGCTCAACTTTCAGTCCATGAAATTGACATCAGAGTTCACGGGATCGTCAGAAATTAGCACATACGGAATTCTTAAAGAGGCGAGGAAAATGTTGGATGTACAATGAAGTGTTTGTGAAATCAGCAGTTCGAAAGATTGTATTTTTCCCCATAACTCGATGCATCAGAAAAGATAATGTCAGTAAATAAATAAGAATCCTGAGACAGAATGAAAGCTTAGTATTGAAGCCACTAGATGTCAGGGTGTATAGCGTACTTCGTGTTTCAATGTTGTCAGCTTAACCTACGAAGTTGAACGAAACCTACCGAATGAGGACTAGGGAGCCGAGCGCTCAAGAAATCGCGCGTGGGTAGTACTACCATCATGTCAGCCTGTCACAGAATTGTTGAAAGGCAAGTTTGCCTAGTTTCTCCTTGTCTTTATCACTATGGGAGGGAATAATATCATAGTGATGAATAATACCACTCTCTAAATACATTCTTGTATTCTAGTAGGTACTGGTCAAAAATAATCCTGAATTAATTAACCCGAACAATTACCAATTAACAAGATTAATTTATTATTTTAAGATTTATTTTTATTTTTCACGTTTCTTCTTCTTCTTCCTACAATTCCTACAATTGGTGTGGAAGGATGTTAAATGAATGTATTTTATGCAACAATTAAAGCTAGTTTTCACCCACTTAAGTTAAATTGAGCAGCTACTTTTTATGTGTTTCTGACTGTAATGAAGATCTACCAACATGCTAAATTTGAGAAGTGTTTCGACACCCGTACAGTTCCTTTGTAAGCAACATGCAAGAACAGGAAATTTAGTCTAGAAACTTTCAATATTCCTTGTGTACTTCAAAATAGTAAAACACTAAAAAAACAGCATGTATGGGAATATTATGTCTGAAAAACTTAGAAAGCAGAAACATTGCTCTGCAATATACTATACATAGGTTAGAGAATTCAAGTATGCTTTCCTGTCAATATTTATAATTAATTCATTTTATTTAATACCATTCTTTCTAGACTTTCCTTTGTGACCAATAAACAGTACGCTTTGAAGAGAGGTTCTAACAACGTAAAAGAATAAAAGCTTCTACACTGAATGTTATCAACATATTCTCAAATTTCCACAGAATAAAATATGAATAATACCCAAACTATTAACAAATTTGAATGATGAATTAATTAAACCTTGTGAAAGCAACCAAACAAGAACAATATATTTCATACACATATGACTCGGTAAACACTGGGCAATCAAAGGGAAAAATGTCAATCATACTTATCCTAGCAATAGAAGAAAAGCAGGAAACAATAATTAAATAAAAAACCATATACAAAGCATAATAATCTTTTTAGTCCAGACCAAACTTGCCATCCCGACTCTCAGTGAAGAAAAGTTCATCCAAACTAGGGTGTCCATTCGTCTTGCTTTTCCTAGGAGAGTCCTGTGTTTGACAGAACATCCTGCTGTTCTGATAGTTTTATTGGGGATACTCAAATGTCCTGCTTTTTTGTGACGCCGACTGGTCAGTGTATTTTACACTACGTTAGTGAAATTTGCAACAGTGAAGGCCTTACTCATTGTCAAAACACACTTTTATGGGGTATCATGTGCTGGCTTTTATCACAAAGAATCAGAAAAATGCACTTCTTGATAAAATACATAAAAGTTTAAATGTACAATATCTACTTCTGCAGAATAAATTATCTACACCAGTCTGCAGAAAGAATTTAATAAGTCATTTGGGATCATTAGTGTGCACAAGACATTGAAAAATTTGAAATGATCACTCATTTTTTTATCTTAACTGCCCCAGGTTTTTTCCAAGTCCTGTTTTTATATAAACATTATATAGACAATAAAGTAATAATAAAGATTTTGTGGAACTTACACAGTGAAGCAATTATAATACATTTAATTTACTATATTAGTTGGCCTGGACTAAAAAGATTATTATGCTTTGTATATGGTTGTATATGGTTTTTTATTCAATTATTGTTTCCTGCTTTTCTTATGTTTTATGCTAATTTCACGATCATGAAATTTCTAAAGAACCAAGATTATTAAAGTCAGCCAAAAAATGAAGATATGGAAATATGGGAGAAAATTTATATTACAAAATTTAAAAACTCATTAATGAATTTTGAAATACCTGAAGAAGACAATCTGGTCAAGAGTTCATAAAAAGTTCACCAGGTCTTAAGATCATTAAGATCTTCCTGAGAAGGATTTGGCAGTTGACATTGTATTTGTAAATGAGGAGGTAGCTCCTTGAAACGCATCTTGCTAAAATAATGGTAAGTGAAGCATAAAAGTGTGTATAGTCAACTCATATCGTAAATTTATTATAGGCCTATGGACACCCTAATCCAGGCACTGAAAAGCAATATACCTAAGAGTTCGAACTCTCAGAAGTGATTATAAAACATACTTAATTAATATATAAACTGGAATTCCATGCAAACCTATCTGTTAGTCTTTTAATGTGTTTGACTGTGGCATATTGAAACTGCACTATGTCCTTATTCATTGGTTGAATGATGTAGCTTTAGTAGGTGCTGGTCTCTTTAGGGACAGGCACACAAATATCAATTAGGAATTAATTTCTGTTATCGCACTTAATTATCATTAAAATAGACAACCGTATACTTCTAACAGATTACTGACTGGCTAGATACATAATGGTTGTAAAACCTACAGAGAACATGGTGGCTTTTATCACAATAAAGATTCGAGGTTTTGGCATAACAGTGACAATATGCTATTTCAAGCTCTCAATGAGCATGAGCAGTCTTGCTCATTCAGATGCATTTCTCAATATTACATTTATATTATATTATGTAGTAAAAATTGTAATTTTTGTGTTTTATCTTTTTTTCCACAGTAGAAAATTTGTAACCTGGATTTTTGTAATTCGAAATTTTGAAATAATAAATAAATAATTGTATTTCAGGGATAATTTTGGCAGACACATATTTTGCAAATTGTAGAGGTTCTAAATGACAGATAGGAGTTTCAAACTGATAGTTTCCTAATCACAAACTGATGGTAATGACATTTTTACTTTACATTATAATTGCTGATTTTTTCTACTACATAAGACAAAAGTATAAAGAATATCAGACATTTTAAAGACTGTAGGATGGGGCACATTTTTAAAGTCATTGATTAATTCCATCAATGCCATTGGGTTTTTGTAAAGTCAGCGGACAGATCAGGAAAGCATCAGGCTGTTTGTAAACTCACCGCTGTTTGTCTGCTGACAGTCATCAATTGCAATCAGCCTCATCAAACTTTATGTATGATGTTTCTTAGATAACAGACATGGCGGAGCAGAGAAGCAGCCACTAGCATGAGTTATTTTCATGCGAAAGCTAATGAACTGCTGTTCATCAGAGTGCAAGTCCTCCGAAAATGAAAAGTGACGAGTTGATTTTATTTCAAGATGAGAAAAGAAAGAAAAAATACCCTACATAGAAATCTATTAATTAATGTCATTTTCCAAAAATCTCAAAACTGACAGTACAGGTTATCCATAATTGCCCTTTGAGGTTAGGTACCGTTTTTAAAAATGCAAAATGTTTTATGGATTTTAATATGCTCAAAACATTATTTATAAGAATGGTAAAACTCAGTTATTAGTTCCCTGCCCCTCATGTATTTTAATTTACACTTACAAATCCATGATACAATAATTATTATACATCTCGAATGCTCCCACTGAAATCCATCAACTTGTTTGTAAAATCAACAGCAATCTGAGGCCCATCACACAAAAAGCACGATTGTAGTGCAGAAACAGCTGTTAGTAGGAAACATTCCTGTGTTATGAGGGTCACTTGAGGAGAGGAAGATGCTCACTGGTTGATTTAAATTTTTGGATGGAAAATTAGGAATGTTTCTAGTCCAGTGTAGCTAATAGATCTGGATGGAAAATATAAGATGAAATTGTGTACAAATGCAGTTGTCCATGTCACACAATCCACTCTGATGGTTTGTAAAAATTTGGTTAAAAATTAAGATTGTAGGATATTGGCATTAGATTAGTCTTAAATTTTGACCACATTCATCAGATTATTTACCTCTTAATACCCATGAACCTCCTCAACTTACAGTCTAACTCATAACTAAAGAACCCAAGAAATTTTTTATTGTAGCTGTAACATTGAAGTGTGAGTGATGCTGTTCCAACACTCCACAGTCAAATTACACCAGCAGACAAATGCACAGCTTTGCATAAAAATGATTCTTATCACTGATTTTCATGATGAGCATATATTCAATCACTTATGAACATTCAAACTCAGGTACATCCCTTGCGAGAGTCAATAGAAGTTAGGGCAGTAATAAGAAGATATTTTACAGTTTATGAAATAAGAAATTATTTTACAGTTTACATAATAAGAAATTATTTTGCTGTTTACCTATGGATTTGAGAAGAGCATAACAACATTTGAACATACAGCAGAACTCCAAATATCCGGATTAATTGGGACCTGACCTGATCCTGATAATCATATATCTGGATAATTGGATAAATCATGAGAAAAGATAATTTCATATACATATATAAGGGTCATTTAACTCGAAGTGGCAACATAGTTGATAAATGGAATGTAGTGAAGCACTTGCCGCAAGAAGCTTATTACAGTCCTTCGATGTAGTCTCCGCCTGCCTGTTGAACCCTTCGCCAGATGTCTGGTAACCGTTGAATACCTGTCAAAGTCCCATTTAGGGAGAGGGTGTTGACAGTGCGCCCTAAGGCACGAACAATGCTGGGAATGTCCCTGAAACATTTGCCCCTGAGAGGTTCTTTCATTTTTGGGAAAAGATCAAAATCGCAGGGGCTCATATATGGGGAATATGGCGGGTGCTCCAGTACCTCTAAACCCCACCGTCGTAACAGAGTCAGTACTGGATGGACTGTATGACATCTGACATTGTTGTGAATTGGTCCAGATGCCAGGAGGTGGGGACATTTGCACCCCTGTGATTTTGATCTTTTCCCAAAAATGAAAGAACCTCTCAGGGGCAAACGTTTCAGAGACATTCCCAGCATTGTTCATGCCTTAGGGCGCACTGTCAACACCCTCTCCCAAAGTGGGGCTTTGACAGGTATTCAACGGTCACCAGACATCTGGCGAAGGGTTCAACAGGCGGGCGGAGAAAACATCGAAGGACTGTAAGCTTCTTGCAGCGAGTGCTTCACTATATGCCATTTCAGAACTATGTTGCCACTTCGAGTTAAATGACCCTCATATATATATATATATATAAGCACAGTGCTGTACAGTTTAGTTTATATATATAAACTAAACTGTACAGCACTGTGCTTTCATAAGTATAGCATCTTGAATGTACTGGTCAGAATCAGTTGAATTGGTGACAAACAGTTTATATTGTTGGCTAGAAGATTTTGCTTTTTCGCATATAATTGGCACTAAAAGAGGGTTTTCAAATGCTCGCTGCTGCAAAAACAATTTGAACACGGCCTCAAAATAATCCTAGCAATCCACACAGTTGGAGTTCAACTGTACTCATGATTGGCTGGCACTCTGTAAGTCATGAAATCCTTATTTGATCATTCCCATTTCTTCATGAGCTCCTATAAGCATTGGGTGGCAAAAAATTTGGATATTTCAAACATGATCTGAGAATTTGTTGTTTAGTTCACTAACATGCCTGTTTAATTGCTTGTTTGTAAATTCTCTTTTTGTTATAAATGTTTTCATTCATCATCTCTATCTTCCAACAGAAGCATAACATGAGAAAACAAAGTATTTTAACCCAATTAGAACAGTCCTCACTTATTCAATCACTGTTGACATAGCATTAAAACCCACTCAGATTTTAATGCATTTTGAGTGAAAAAAACACATCCGGAATAACATTTGGTCACAGTCTTGAATAATCTTAGTTCACTAACAGTGTCACAACCACCCTAATATTTGTGCTTATGTTTGTGTTTGCGAGGCGGTGGTGACGGAGAAGACCCTCTATGCCTGCTCCTGGGTGAAGAAGGAGAGGTTGAACCACGACGCTTTACTCGCTGAGGTGAAACAGGTGATCCCCTCCTTTTCACTCTTGTTGGTGAAGGTGAAGAACCTCTATGCTTGATGTGAGGAGGTGATGGTGGGGATGATACCCTATGTTTGACACGAGGTGAAGACGGTGACTGATTTCGAGATTTCCTGCTGTGTGGTGATCGTGAACGGCGTGAAGATTTTCGACTATGGGTTGGACTCCGACTACGAGACCTATTAAACAAAAAAATATATAATATTTAATGATATCATCCAAAGGAACATCCATCTTCTTTAGTATACTATCTTTAGCCTTTTATTTCTAATGAAGTAAGGAAAAGGTAAAGGACAAAGCTTAATTAAAACGTTCTGGTTTTTGTGAAGTCATTACTGATATATTTACTGACATGATATTAATAAAATCAGGTAAACTGATGTAACAAAATACCAGGATGCTTTTGTTTATTTAGTGTTAAATGCAATTATAATATGCAGAAAATGTTATTTTTTAAAACAATTTCCAAGTTAAGCACCAGATTGATTCATTAAGCAGGGCTTGCAGAAGATCAAAGGTCTAGTTTGATAAGTATATGTGTAGAAATATGTGGGTAGTTTTATTTGTCATAGCTAACTGTATTGCAACTTCCAAAACCGTATATGAACACTGCAAAATAATATGTTGCCAAGAGAACTGATTTGCATTTGATAAATTCTTTCAAATATATTATAATAAACTAAACTACAAACTCCGTGGCGCAACATCCCCAAAGGGACAAGGCCTACCACCCGACTGCTGCATCATCTACCCATAGGCAGACGGCAGGATTGGGGGGCATGTGGTCAGCATGACGACACCCATGGCCGTTAATGGTGGTTTCCATGACCGGAGCCGCTACTTCTCTATCAAGTTGCTCCTCACTTTGAATCACGAGGCTGAGTGAACCCCTACCAGACCTCCTTACCTCAGAAAAATCTGAGGAGGTACCGGGGATTGAACCCGGACCGACGGATCCGTAGTCAGCGACGCTAACCACAAGACCATGCCGCGGTCAAATTATAATAAAGCAGGCACTAAACTGGACATTACTCTGGTATCGGTCAACCAATTTGGTCCAATATCAATAGACTTCTTTCCATGGATGTTATAAATGCATCTAACAAGTTTCATGAAAATACCATAAAGCGTATTTGAGTTATCGCACGTACAGACAGATGGACAGACATTTCCCAACCCCACACAATCTCATCAAGTACCATTGTAGCATTTAATAATGTCACGTAACTGATAATATCAGTTACATTATAATGTATGTATAATAATATAAAATGGAATATGGGCCCAGTGAAAATAGCACAGTTCCTTGGATGTCTACTGTAGTGTTCAAGTTTAAGCATTTAAGCACCCACTACATGGCCAGTTGGAATCAGCTGAAGATGAAGGGAAAATCCTCTAAAACATATTGCAAGATAAACATACTCAATAAGTGAAGTCTGTGTACTCAAATTTCCTACAAATGTAAAATACATGTTACCTATGTGCCACTATCAGGCAGTACCTCCAGGTATCATAGGTGGGATTATACAGGAAGACATATTCAGTTATCTTTGCTACAGGTCTGTAATAACTAAGTCTAAAAATCATTGTACCCTGCTTGTAAAGCTTGCACAATGCATACAAGAAGCATATAAAGATATATTAATACTTGATTTAACATACCCAACTTAATTTAAATCAAGAACTAACCTGAACATGCTTCGAGCATACATGATCATCCTCAGCTATACTCCATCTGATGTTTGGACCACAGCAACACCCAAACTTTGAGCTCCTTGTGTCTCTGGACACACTTCTTTAATTTTGGCTCCAAACTTATTTAATGATCCTTTTCTCAAAGTCTGTGACCTACTAGTGTTTTACTATGAAGCCTGGGTCTCAAAGCACATACGAGTTTGTAAGTCGCCACTGGGTTGGTATTTCATATTGAGAAAGCCTGGTGGTATACTGGGATATGTAAGCCGTTGGAGAATTTAATGTTGTACCGGTATTGCCGTGGAAGCTCAATTGGTAAGAGCAGTGGCACGGAGAGCCGAAGATCCTGGTTCAAATTCCAGCTATGGCATTGAATTTTTCAGTGTGACTTCACCTTTCCATGTGCAGCTATTGCTGACCCAGTCTGTCCAATTTTTATATATCTAATACGTTCTTTTGCCCTAACATCAAAACTTTTTTTAGTTTTCCCTATGTATTTCAGATTGCAGTTATTACAATTAAACAGATATATTCCTGATTTTCTGCTGTAAGGGATTTTTTCTAGGTTAGTGGATCTTAACATGTTTCTTAAATTAAATATATTTAATGGCATTCAGTTAACTGATTAAAATATTAAGTCATCTAACTTATGTCACATTATGAGCCTTGTAACCTCTATCAATTAGACGGATACAATATCCCATAAACCAAAGGTCTGGTATTCATTTTTTATTTGTCAATAGAGGAGCTGGACCAGATGAAACTGGACAATTTCAAGATCTACATACTATATACCGAGCATTAAAAAATAGTGTTATTAACATTCTAAACATCTACCTTAAACATTTTGCAACATTGCTTCCATTTAAATTAATTATACTATTGTTCTTTTGTAATTTAATTAACAATCCTACATTTTCATCTTAATTATATTGTTACTGTGAACATTTCTCACTCTCCTGGAATGATTTACCTACCCTGCCATCGCTTACACTATTATAAACTAATGTCTAAATAACTAAACTTCATGGGCGTTACATCCCTTTAAGGGACTAGACCTGCCTTCTGACTGCTGTGTCAATTTGACAGATGGTCAGCTACTTTATGAGGTACTCCTCAGTTTGTGTCATGATGCTGAGTGCACCCCATTCTGGACTTCCCTAACTCAGGCCTGAGGATCCATAATGATTCATAATCACTAATGAGCAATGCTAACCACTACACCAAGCAGGTACTAAACTAATGTCTGCATAAGAATAATTAAAAACTTTCCACAAAATAATTGTAAAATGCATTTTAAATAGTGACATTTTTAGAGAGATTAGGCTTTATGAAGAAGCCCACTTACTTACCTGTAACGTTTAGAAGAAACTGGACTTCCTGATGAACTACGTGATCGCTTAGATTTTGATCTTGAGCCTGACCTATAAAAATTTAAGAACACAAAATTATTACAAATAGGCTCTCTTACTTCAAAATTTGACATTATTCTTATTCTTATCTTTCAATGAACTTCACAAAATTTATTTGGTATTACTATCTTATATGGGGGGACGCAATGTGTTACAAACCATAAGGTTGTGGGTTTGACCTCCAATGAGGCCACTGGGATTTTTCAGTTGGCCTAATCTATTTAGTGGCACTATGATCCTGGGGTTGACTGAATTTTAACAGAAATGAGTACCAGGTGAAGGCGATTAGCGCTTAAGCCTGATAATCTACCACCTTCTTGTGCTGAATGTCCAAAAATATGGCAGCCTCTATCTCCTGGAGCCATAAGTGTTTTTATGGCCTTTATAGGGAACACACACCTATCTTCTACCTACGAAGTGTGTAATAACTCTGATCTGTGCTTGGGGTCTTCGATCTTACCAAACAGAAGTTTGAATCACAGATATCTACAAGTGAATATGAGCACAATTCGAGATAATATATTTACAGACTTACAAAATGCATATTTTCCTTAAAAAAGTGCCACACAATAGCTATTTATGTATTAAGTACGCAAAATAACACTTTAGCAGACGAATCTTGTAAATCAGCCAAGGCTGAAATACTGGATGAGTCTGATAAAGTTTTGCGTACGTGGTGCATACAATATTTTTTAGTAAAGCTCTAAATTATACAAAATGAAACAAAAATACTATATAATTAATTATAATGAAAGGTAGTCAGCCATTTGTTACCGTCTTATTCTCACAGCCCCCTGAATTGCCAAACAGTAATGAACCTTTCATACCAATACGAAATGCGCTATAGATGCATTATATTATATGAGTCGCTTTTTGTAAACAATATTGCATACGAACTAGTATTTATGACAAGCTTGTGAAAATATGAATGATAATCCCAAGGAAATTTCAATCCAAGCCAGAAACATTGAATTGGAGCTGCTGTCAGCAACTTCACGGCAGCAGTTTGAGTGCAGTTTTATGCAATTTTAGCAGCCTTGGATGCTGAAATGCAATTTTTTGGCATGTTACCAGTCCTACAAAGCAGTTGTTTTTTAGAGAGTGTATACTAAAAAAAATAATTATCACTTTGCCTTCATTCTAAGGTCCAACACCAAGTTGAAGGAAAGTGTGCAAAACCTGGTTTTCAAATCACAGTAATACAGTAATGGATAGCTGCACTCAAATGACTTCACACCCTCAGTCAGAATTTTTTTTTCTAAGCCTAAATGTGAACTGTAAAATATTTAAGATGACAATTAATAACCAAACTACAAGTTCAAAGTACGCATGCATTTTTGTACATTCCGAAAGTAAATTAAATGAGTTTTATTTTCCTTTATGATAGTTGCAAATAAGGTATTTTTTTAAATCCTGAATGATCATAGGTAAGAGTTGATGATACAAGTAAGAATCAGCTTGAAACATTTTATGTCATAACCGGGATTTGAACACGGATCTTCGGCTTAACGCGCCGATGCTCTACCATTGAGCTACCATGACAACAAGCCAGTACGACATCAAATTCCTCAACTGATTCAGAAGACAAGGCCGACCACGGGAGGTTTCTCCGTTGAGAACACACATCCAATGGCGTCCTACATTTGTAGGTACTTTGAAGTCAAGTTATATTTATATACTATTAATTAAGTGGAGGGAAAGGAAATAGACATTAAATCCATGTCTGGGATATTAATACAAGTAAGAATCAGCTTGAAAAATTTTATGTCATAACCGGGATTTGAACACGGATCTTCGGCTTAACGCGCCGATGCTCTACCATTGAGCTACCATGACAACATGCCAGTACGACATCAACTGATTCAGAAGACAAGGCATCTTCTGAATCAGTTGAGGAATTTGATGTCGTACTGGCATGTTGTCATGGTAGCTCAATGGTAGAGCATCGGCGCGTTAAGCCAAAGATCCGTGTTCAAATCCCGGTTATGACATAAAATTTTTCAAGCTGATTCTTACTTGTATTAATATCCCAGACATGGATTTAATGTCTATTTCCTTTCCCTCCACTTAATTAATAGTATATAAATATAACTTGACTTCAAAGTACCTACAAATGTAGGACGCCATTGGATGTGTGTTCTCAACGGAGAAACCTCCCGTGGTCTGCCTTGTCTTCTGAATCAGTTGAGGAATTTGATGTCGTACTGGCATGTTGTCATGATAGCTCAATGGTAGAGCATCGGCGCGTTAAGCCGAAGATCCGTGTTCAAATCCCGGTTATGACATAAAATTTTTCAAGCTGATTCTTACTTGTATTAATATCCCAGACATGGATTTAATGTCTATTTCCTTTCCCTCCACTTAATTAAGAGTTGATGAGTTTATCGATAGATTCGCGACTGCGCAGCAGGAGCGAATTTATCTGATGAAAGTCGTCAACTTGAGTTGGATTTATTAAGACTATTCCATGAATAAAAATGTAAAGGATTATAAAAATAATAATTACTTTCGTACTTTGTTGTATAAAAACAAAACTAACAGCTACGAGATCACGGCATACTCTGAATCAATCATCCATGAATCGATTCCAGTTACCATTTTGTGACAGTGCTACCAATAAGACATAGTTAACTTCATTCAGGTAAGCTAACAGCAGAACAGAATAAAAGCACACCAACTAGCTTGCACCAAATCGAAACTGTTTTAATCAATGTACGCTTCTATTATTTCAATTTCCAAACAAGTTATGTTGCATAAAATAATCTGTTATCGTGATGCTTAAATAGCAGCGTGTGACGTATTAATCACTGCACACTCATACTTACATGAACAGTAATGAGCAGACGATTTTATCAATAAAACAGCTTCCTCATATTAATAGCAAGCATTTTATAGGATAAACGATCGTGATTGGTCTATATCCGAGGAATTGCTAAACGTTATTGGTCAATATCAAACACGTGGAATATGAGTGGAATAGTCATCCCAAAATCATGAGTGTGTCTTACAGTTCAGACCATTTTATGGTCTAAAATAATGATGGCAGTTCTTAAATGAAAAAATTGGGATTATTTGAATGCTTTAACGCTAGGAGAGGCTTAAAGTGAGCACAACTTCTCGAGTAATCTCGCTTCGTATCATTTTGGTTAACTTCATTAATGCGGTCTAAGTTTTGCAGGCAAGAAAGGCATATAATGAACACACATGGTAGTTGGTGTTGCCGGTTTTTAATTTTTAATAGACCATAGGACAGTAGACAAGACAGCGTTGTTATCTTACAGATCTTTACTCTATGAATGCTTGTAGTAATGCTACGTGAATGGTTTGTGATTCACTGTATGGGTGAGTCAAACCTATTAGCAGAGCCAATAGCAGTAGATTATGTAATGTGATGAGATTTCCGAGCCGAACATTCAAATGACGATTTGAGTTATATATCGAGTCAGTCTTAGTAGTTCTCAGATATCCAGTTCTCATATCTCACATTGTAAGTTCTCAGATCCTTGCTTTCATCCGAGAACTTCTTCATTTGAATGGTCGTTTGATTCTTAATTTAGTCTTTTACAGGACTTCAGCTTCATTTTTCACGTTAAGTGGTAATGTGGCCTTCTACAAGCTATTGGGGATGGGGGGTGGTTAGCCATACTTCAATCATGAGGAAGAGAAGTTTCTACAGCAGGGATCCCATTGGTCAACATCTCATAGGCTTGCTGACTATAATTTGAGTTTGTTGTGAGCTGCAGAAAGTTTGGGTGAAATAATACTGATGACAAGTCATTTTGAACCTTCAAAATTGTACACAAATTAGGTTCACTCTTCATACCAGATAGTATGAACTCTTTGGTTTCCATGAAATATGAATAAAAGTCTGATTAAATGAAATCCTACAAGAATATGAAGATATGCATTCATGAACCACAGAATATTTTCTCTGTTGAACATTACAGGTGAATACTGTAGGAGAAAAACTCTTATGACACTGGCTTTCCATGTGGCTGCTCTACCAACTGAGCTAACTCAAACCTACCATACCTTGCAAATCCTACTTCCCTTAAATCTATTCTAACATTGTCCTTCCACCTATGTCTAGTCTACCACATGGTCTTTTCCCTTTGGGTCTCCCAGTCAATATTTTTTAGATATATCTTTCCTCCCCCATACGTGTAACATGTCCAGCCCATTTCATCCTCCATGATTTAATTACCCTTATTATATTCGGTGAAGAGTACAGGTTATGAAGTTTCTCATTAAGCAGTTCTCTCTAGTCCCCATTTTCATTTCTCTTAGGTCAGAATATTTTCCTAAGCATCCTGTTTTCGAACACTCTTAGATTATGTTCTTCCGAAGAGTAAGCGACCATGTCTCACATCCATATAATACAACCGCCAGGATAAGTACTGTCTTATAAATGTTTATTATTAGATTTCTGGATAGAAGACGAGAAGAAAGAAGCTTCTTCCAGATATCAATTGACATTTAACTTCTTCCTTAATGTTGTTTGTATCTGTAATTATTGCTCCCAGATAACTGAATTACCACATATACCCGAATACTACCCGCCCCTGAATAATATCCACACCAAAATTTTTAGAAAGGAAATTTGAATAAATAAATCTGTAGAACATATATAAAATTCTTTTGCCAGTTTTATTCTTAGCCGAAATCTTACCATCTTATATGGGCAGCCTAACACTTTCAACAACACTCTCCATTCATGAATCAAGCTGTGCAGCGGAAATTCACACGCAATGACGTGCGACCAACACAACGTCAAAGTCGTATGGAAATTCACCAAACTTTTCCCGAATTAGTGCTTCTGCTTGTACTGCACTGTTACTTGCTTGGCTCTCTACATGTGAAGCTTTGTTTCATAGCAGACCATGTGGATAAGAAAAAATCATCTTTGTCTCATTTTCATTTTATTACAGCTTCGCTACTGTTATACTACACTGTGATTTTACTATAAAGCATTGTGCTAAATTGAGCCCATATGGTACAAAATGTCAAAATTCAGATGAGAGGAAGCCAGTATACAAATAATACCCACATCCCAATTCATTCGTGATATTTGAAAAAAATATCCACACCAAAATTTTTAGAAAGGAAATTTGAATAAATAAATCTGTAGAACATATATAAAATTCTTTTGCCAGTTTTATTCTTAGCCGAAATCTTACCATCTTATATGGGCAGCCTAACACTTTCAACAACACTCTCCATTCATGAATCAAGCTGTGCAGCGGAAATTCACACGCAATGACGTGCGACCAACACAACGTCAAAGTCGTATGGAAATTCACCAAACTTTTCCCGAATTAGTGCTTCTGCTTGTACTGCACTGTTACTTGCTTGGCTCTCTACATGTGAAGCTTTGTTTCATAGCAGACCATGTGGATAAGAAAAAAATCATCTTTGTCTCATTTTCATTTTATTACAGCTTCGCTACTGTTATACTACACTGTGATTTTACTATAAAGCATTGTGCTAAATTGAGCCCATATGGTACAAAATGTCAAAATTCAGATGAGAGGAAGCCAGTATACAAATAATACCCACATCCCAATTCATTCGTGATATTTGAAAAAAAAAAAAAATGCAGGCAATATTTGAGCATATGTGGTAGTTAATGATTTTTTCCCCTCCCATAATGCTTTAATGTAATATTCAACAGAAACAGTATTCTGTGGTTCATGATTGCATATCTTCATCTCAAACATTACTGTACAATGACAGTGGATGCCCGATTACAAAATCACTAACTAGTGTTCCTCATAATACTGCATACGGCAAAAAAATATCTTTTAGTGAGATAGACCATTAAGGGTCATAGGAGAGATATTCCATCTGGTGCTGTGAAATGAACACTGGCTAGCTCAGTTGATAGAGCAGCAGTATGGAAAGCCAAAGGTCATGGATTCCAATCCCAGTGCCAGAGGCTTCAAGAAGTTTATTACCAAAATGAGATAAGCTTATGAATGGACACTGTATAATTTAAACAAGATAAAAAATATATGTATACAGTGTATAGTAAAGGGAAACAAAATTTCACTGATTTCTATCGGAAGATCAAGTTGCTAAATTCGATTTTCTATCAACATAAGTTTATTTCTAAAGATTTCAGTTTATGATGATTCAGCAAAAATGAATAAAACAATATCAGTATGTACTTACGATTCTCTATCTCCACGATGATAGTAATTCTCATCAGGTGATGAGGAACGTTTACTACGCTCACTGCGACTGCTATCACGTTCCCCTCTTCTCCGCCTGTCTAGCGAAGATGAACTGCCCTGCTGTCGATCCCTTTCTCTTTCTGATAGAATTTCCTGATGTGACTCCTTCTCTACTTCAAGTCTCTCTCTTTCTCGTTCTCTTTCATTCTCCTTCTCTCTTTCCCCTTTCTCAGCCTACAAAATTATAGTTAGTATAGTTTAATTTATAGTGGTCTGTAAAATCCTTATGTATCAATGTATATATCAATGTATATATCTAATATATAAAATCAAAAGCGTGTATGTATGCAATTCCCTACACAAATCTATATTTCTTGAGCAATTTGCACAAAATTTTGCATACATACCCACTTTCAACCCGGAAAGTAATGTAGTCTACATTAAAATTGAAACAAACCACTCCTTCCCTTGAAAAATTATACAATTTCTGAAAATATTACCAAGAATTCATCAAATGCAAATCACAGATCTCGTGACAACAGTGTATTGTTTGCAGTGTTCACAGGTAGCTTTGGAAGTTCATGATACTGGGCTTTAACAAATTAGAGAAGCTATCGATATAATTCATATTGGTGTAAATAAATAATGAAGAGTGAAATTCACGAAAATAATGCACAATGTGATGCAGTCACATAACTTTCTCTACCCTGGACATGGAGAATATCATTTTCTCACTTCACATTTTGATGTAGAATAAGAGATAGTATTGGAGGGACAGCTTAATCCAGTTGTCTCAGCGTGAGCGTGTGCCAACAAGTATGCTATATCAGAATTGGGTAAAAAATCCTATCCACTGATACATTATCCATAGCCATTGGCTTTGTATTAGTTGAAAAAAAGGGATGTTTATCATTGTCCCTAAGCATTTAAAGGGAGAAAAAACAGGATGAAACATTTTTAGTTCCATGTACACAGTAAATGAGAGTGGTTAGAATATGTATGTACAAAATTCCAAATATTTCATTTATGTGGTTAGAGAGAAGCAAAAATGTTATATGGGGTTGAAATGTGGGGGTATCAAAGAGGTGGTTGAAAGTCAACCTTGTACATAGGATGTTTTATAAGGAAGTGTTATGAGCCAATATTAAAAATAATATTTATTTTTATAAGGCATGCTATTGACTCAAAGGGGTTAATATAGATTTAAAGTATAATGAAGTTTTAATTAGTAGTGTGGGAGTGAAGAATCTGTTTTACACAAGAATGTGTCAGTCATGTATCACGTGCCCATTGTTGCGTATGGATCCTGGCAGATTTACATGGTATTTAACTTCGTGATGCTTCGTGAGCGCTCGCTTACGATGGGGAGATGACTCGTGTAGAGGGGTAAGAAGCGAGGCTTTTCTGTCGCACTGCAGATGTGCGGGTCAGAAGCGCGTCGGCGCTAGGCAGGGAAGCAGCTTCGTGCTGCTTTGTGTCAAGTTTTGTTATTCGTCAAATGAGATTATTACAGTCTTTTGTTTTTTTGGTTATATAAATTATCATCTGATTGGAATGAAGTTATTAGCGCCAGAGAAGAGAAGGGGGGGGCTACATTATATAAAGGAAGGTAACTTTTACCTCCCTCTCACTCATTGCTCAGTACTCATTACTTCGGTGTTCCAATTTGGTCATCATGTTAGGGCCTGAATTCAACATGGTGGAACCGGCCGGGTTCGCCATGCTAGGATAATTAAGGTACATGTATCCTCTTTTATTTTCATGATCTTTAGGGGTAGCTAGTTTCTTGCTTGTGATTATTTTGGCTGGGTCCTTCTTCTTTTATTTTGTCATGTACGTGTGAAGTGGTGTAATTTATCATGCCGGGTAAATTAAGATTTAGCTTGGGCTTCACCCCTGTGTCGTTATTTCTTGCTGTGGCATTGGACTTTGAATTTGAGTCAGCCGTTGTGTTTTAAAATTAATTTAACTTCTAAATACCTGATTTGTGATCCATGAGGATCTGGTTTTCATGTTGTGCTTTAGTTTTTTTATTTTGGATACACGTAGCTATTTTGTTAATTGAGGTCACCAGATTGGAACTTCGTAGACATATTTTCTGTCCAGGCATGTCTGGCGGGAACTTTTCTTTGAGGTATGTACATAGAACCTGTGTTAAAACTAGCACCGGCAATGAGATTTATTAATGTTTAGAATAATATTCAAATGTTTTATTACCTGGCCGATGAAGAATCAAATCTATGAATAGGAGTAAAATATTCATTTTAATCCCTGTTTTGGGGGAAACTGTTTTAAAGATTATTTTAATTTATTGATGCAGGTCCATCAGGCCTAAGTTGTAAATATATTTATTTTAATCTAGAGCTAGGCCAATAGGCCTATGTTGTAAAATAATATAAGTGTAATACATTGTTTTATGTCTGGCCCATCAGGCCATAATGAATTTTATTATTTTGAATAAAAATAATTCTGTAATTCATCACATGATTAATTGTACATATAACTTTAAATATGATTGGCCCATCAGGCTGTAATTTAATTTATTTTAATAAATTCATATCTTTCAGTTTTCACATGTTGAGTTCTAATCTCAGCTGCGAAGGGCATCTAAAACTATTTTACATGCTCTTCGTTACGTGATGCCACCTCCACCTGTCTGTTACCCTCCAAGTTATTTTATATAGGGTCGGCCTAGCTGAGATCAGCACGCTTCACATCTGATCGAGAAGGCAGAAGAAGAGGAAAAGGGTATTGGGTGTTGGTGGGCGTTGCAATTTGGTAGCAGAGCGTGGTTTCGATCCACGGACCTCTGGGTTATGGGCCCAGCACGCTTCCAGAAGTGCGGCTCGGCAAAACCTGCTCAGTGCACTAAACTCGGATTCTTGTCATCCGAAGTGCCCAAGGCTCCTTTGGACAGGCTCTTTATAGATTTCGTTGGGAAATTCCCTAGGTCTAGATCCGGTAATTCTTACATTTTGGTAGCTGTAGATTCTTTTTCTAAATTTGTCTGGATGTTTCCTGTTAGAGTAGCCACTTCTAATTCCACTATAGAGTGCCTCAAAAGAATCTTTTCTATAGTTGGGTTTCCGCGTAGTATAGCATCAGATAATGCTTCGTATTTCATTTCGAGAAAGTTCAAACAATTTTGCTTTTCCCTGGGAATACAACATGTAAAGACTGCCCCTTTTCACCCGTCGCCCAATCACAGTGAATGTTTTAATAGGAACCTGAGAGCCGCTCTAATAGCGTACCACTCAGAGGATCATGCTGCATGGGACAGAGAGCTGTTCTGGCTGCAATTCGCCTTCAATTCAGCCCTGCATGAATCGCATAAACAGACTCCGTTTCAGTTGATGTTTTCATTTAAACCTAACAGTCCTCTTTCTAATGCCTGGTCAATCAGTGATCTCTTACCAGAAGTCAAGGATGCTGCTACGGTCAGACAGATCTGGAAAAAGGCTGCTGACAATCTCAAATTAGCGCATCAGAAAACAGAGAAGAGATATAATGCTGATCGAATACCAGTGAATTTTAATGTTGGAGATAGGGTTTATGTTAAAAACTTCCCTAAAAGTAAAGCCATAGATAGATTTGCCGCTAAACTCACTGTCAAGTTCCGTGGTCCTTTCAATGTGGTTAAGTTTCTTACTCCAGTGACTGTTTTGCTTGAAGACTTGGATTCAAACAAGACTATAAAAGCTCATGTCAGTCATTGTAAAAAGGCATAGTGATTCCCTGACTGCTTAGCTGACTTTCCCTTTTTAAGACATAAATTTCAGTATGAATTATAAGAAGAGTTGGTCTTCGGCATCTCCTGTCATCCGACATCATGTCTAGGCGAGTCGATGATGAATACTGGGGAGTACGACAGAAGAACCTCGATGTCTGAAGTTCCGGGGAGTCCCTCCTTGCAGATGACGGGATGGGGAGATATGGTCTGGACTCAACAAGGAGATCCACATCATAGGAGAAGAGGAATTTCATCTCGTCTTGTTGAAGTATCTTTTCTACTAATTATGTCTTAATTTATCAAGAGTTGGAATTGCTAACTCAATATTGTCATCTATATTATAATCTTTTATTTGAATTATAGAAGATTAGTCTTACCCGAAGTAGACCTAATTGTATATAACTTGTTTTAATTCTCATGTAAAATTTTAATCGCTTTATTCAATTTGTAGGTTAGATCTGACCCAATCAGCTTGTCTATATTTCTATTTTGAGATGAATTCAATCTAACTAATATGTTTAATCTATGTATTTTAGTAATTTTGTTGCAACAATAAGTGTAGTCTCCTTCTCTTCTTAGGACATCTTACTATCTCTTGAGTAAAGTTTTCTGTTTGGTAATCTCCAAATTAATTTTCCTTTAAACAGTAATCTGAATTTTTCATCTTAAGTATCTCTTCAAGATCAATAGGCGTAGGAGGTTCTGATTCATGAAATTTGTCTTGTCTTGCCTTAGTCTGCCGCTTGCCTTGTTCTTTCAGAAGCAGTAATCAGAGGTGGAGAAGTATCACTAGATGTCATACTGTTGGGCGTCTTCCTCAACGAGCTACCTGACCAGCTGCTCAGTCGCTGTGAGGGTTTGTGGACGCAGACTCGCAATTTCGTCTACTCTCGCCTCGGAAGGCAACAGTGTACTGGCAGTGAGCACCAAACAAGGACGCATACCAAAGTATGGACTATAAAGCCATGTGAGAGTGTGAATTCTCCGAATGAAGGTATGATCTGTCCATTTTGTATTCAGTGCATGTGTGTGTCGGGGGCCGTTGTGGAAAGGCCATTACTGTATGAACATTGGTGTGATAGCTTTCTTACTAATTTTGGAATATATTAAGTAAGATATTCCAAGTCGGGGACTGGGAGAATTGAGCCAATATTAAAAATAATATTTATTTTTATAAGGCATGCTATTGACTCAAAGGGGTTAATACAGATTTAAAGTATAATGAAGTTTTAATTAGTAGTGTGGGAGTGAAGAATCTGTTTTACACAAGAATGTGTCAGTCATGTATCACGTGCCCATTGTTGCGTATGGATCCTGGCAGATTTACATGGTATTTAACTTCGTGATGCTTCGTGAGCGCTCGCTTACGATGGGGAGATGACTCGTGTAGAGGGGTAAGAAGCGAGGCTTTTCTGTCGCACTGCAGATGTGCGGGTCAGAAGCGCGTCGGCGCTAGGCAGGGAAGCAGCTTCGTGCTGCTTTGTGTCAAGTTTTGTTATTCGTCAAATGAGATTATTACAGTCTTTTGTTTTTTTGGTTATATAAATTATCATCTGATTGGAATGAAGTTATTAGCGCCAGAGAAGAGAAGGGGGGGGGGGGCTACATTATATAAAGGAAGGTAACTTTTACCTCCCTCTCACTCATTGCTCAGTACTCATTACTTCGGTGTTCCAATTTGGTCATCATGTTAGGGCCTGAATTCAACATGGTGGAACCGGCCGGGTTCGCCATGCTAGGATAATTAAGGTACATGTATCCTCTTTTATTTTCATGATCTTTAGGGGTAGCTAGTTTCTTGCTTGTGATTATTTTGGCTGGGTCCTTCTTCTTTTATTTTGTCATGTACGTGTGAAGTGGTGTAATTTATCATGCCGGGTAAATTAAGATTTAGCTTGGGCTTCACCCCTGTGTCGTTATTTCTTGCTGTGGCATTGGACTTTGAATTTGAGTCAGCCGTTGTGTTTTAAAATTAATTTAACTTCTAAATACCTGATTTGTGATCCATGAGGATCTGGTTTTCATGTTGTGCTTTAGTTTTTTTATTTTGGATACACGTAGCCATTTTGCTAATTGAGGTCACCAGATTGGAACTTCGTAGACATATTTTCTGTCCAGGCATGTCTGGCGGGAACTTTTCTTTGAGGTATGTACATAGAACCTGTGTTAAAACTAGCACCGGCCATGAGATTTATTAATGTTTAGAATAATATTCAAATGTTTTATTACCTGGCCGATGAAGAATCAAATCTATGAATAGGAGTAAAATATTCATTTTAATCCCTGTTTTGGGGGAAACTGTTTTAAAGATTATTTTAATTTATTGATGCAGGTCCATCAGGCCTAAGTTGTAAATATATTTATTTTAATCTAGAGCTAGGCCAATAGGCCTATGTTGTAAAATAATATAAGTGTAATACATTGTTTTATGTCTGGCCCATCAGGCCATAATGAATTTTATTATTTTGAATAAAAATAATTCTGTAATTCATCACATGATTAATTGTACATATAACTTTAAATATGATTGGCCCATCAGGCTGTAATTTAATTTATTTTAATAAATTCATATCTTTCAGTTTTCACATGTTGAGTTCTAATCTCAGCTGCGAAGGGCATCTAAAACTATTTTACATGCTCTTCGTTACGTGATGCCACCTCCACCTGTCTGTTACCCTCCAAGTTATTTTATATAGGGTCGGCCTAGCTGAGATCAGCACGCTTCACATCTGATCGAGAAGGCAGAAGAAGAGGAAAAGGGTATTGGGTGTTGGTGGGCGTTGCAGTTAGGCCTACCAATGGGAGTGATACTAGCAGAGTAAGGAGGGTAGGAAGGAAACTAGACAGTAGAAAGAATTTTAAAATATTGGTATTGTAATATAGATTTGGATGAGAATAACATAATAAAAGAATGTATGAAGTATTTAAGTGAAGGTAGGAGGTAGGATAATTGGGTGGAAAAAATTAAAAGGATACTGGAAGAAGTTGGAAGGGGGGGATATTTGGCAACAAGATAGGTTTTTGGAGGGAAGTAAGAAAAAAGAATAGAAGACAAGAGAATTGGGTGAGCTTTGTTGGAGACTATACAGAGTAATCAAAACAGAGTGGGAAAGGGAGAAATATGTGGATTGTTGTGATAACTAAGATAGTTGAAATGTTGTGATAAGCTTGCAAGGAAGGGATACGCATGGATGAGAACAGGGGTGATATTTCTGAAAGGGTGAAGGAAGATAGGAAGATTGTGTGTATTGCAGAAAAGAGGAAGGATGTGTGTAATGCAGAAAAGAGGAAAGAATATCACATTACTAATAGAATGTGAAGGGGTAAGAAGGTGGAGGGAAGAAATTTGGGAGACAAAATGGAAAAGCTTACATAACGAGGCCATCTACACCTGTGGCCATTAAGATGTTAAAATTCAGGGGAGAAGACAAGGAATATAGGGGAGTGTTTAGGAAAAATGAGAGAGGAGTGGATGAGAAAAATGAAGAAGTAGATTAAGAGTGAAATCATTAGGAAAGGTGTGGTAAGTTAACCAGAAACCTTGACACATAGAACCTATGGGTTAAAGTATGAGGGGATTCTTAAGAAATAGGTGCTAGACTTATAGATAAGATAATATGTAAAGTGTATGTACATAACTATGCATGTAAATGTGTGTATATAAAATTCTATTCTATTCTATTCTTCCATTTTGGTGCTGCAATTATTTGTTACTTGTTGTCGATAGATTTTAACTTAATTAGGTATTCCTCTAGAAATCAATATTGATATTAGATGGAAATCTACAGTGAAGTATTGATATCTGTAGCAAGATTGAGATCGGAAACATACACATTAACTTCACTAAAAGGTATATTTAACCAGTATGATCATTTCAATGGGTCTTCCCATCATCATCAGCTGATTCCAACTGGTTCTCTAGCAGAATCAGCTGATGATGATGGGAAGACCCATTGAAATGATCATACTGGGTAAATATAGGTAAAAATAAATATGAAGTTAGTGTGTATATTTCCGATCTCAATCTTGCTACACATTCCTCTAGAACAGTGGTTCCCAAACTTTTCAGTCCGCGGACCCCTTGAAAAATAAAATAAAATTTCGCGGACCCCTTCTGGGTTTTGAAACAAAAAACTAAATAAAAACTTTGATTCAAATGTATTAAATTCAATAGACAAAATAACAATATCAATGGTAACAAACAGAGTTTACTCCTTAATGTGAACAGTGAAGCTGCTTTTGATTAATTAGCTCTGCAATGTTAGGTTTAATGTCTGATAATTTCAATATTAAGTCACTTTCAACTTCAGGTTTATTTCTCAACTTTGATTTCAAGTACGTGAGGTGGGAGAGTGCTGTTTTACATAGATAAGTAGTGGGGAACACAGTTAAGCCCTTCAAAGTTACGTGATATACTATTTCTTCTTAAACCACCTGCGGACCCCCTGAAACACCATCGCGGACCCCCGGGGGTCCGTGGACCCCACTTTGGGAACCACTGCTCTAGAAGGTTAACTTACTTGGCCAAAAAATTGACTAGTTTTGACTTTGCAGTAATAGACAGGTTAGGTTCACTACAATGAAGCAATTAAATTTTTGTTAAGCAATAACTGACAGTTAAGAATCATGTAGAACAAGACAGCGAACATGTAATTTAATTTACTTTCCTTTTACTATTTGACTGAAGAAGGAGGAGTAACCTCCATGGGAGTACTTCATAGCATTTTATACATAGCGGCTACTTATAAATTGAAAATCTTAGAATTATCATGCTTAATTTTGCATAATTTTGTAGGAATTACATCACAAAACAATTAATTACCAACGTAAAATGGAATATATCTTAATTACAAACTGAGGCAAATAATGCAATCTTAAAACAAATTCTGTTTTCTGGTTTATAAATTCTTAATAAACACCACGCCTTGCTGTTAAGAAGGGAACTGAATCCTTTTTCAGGTTTTGATTACGATTAATCTTATTGTGACCAATTTAATCTCCTTAGACTGTCAGACAGTATCATTTACATTTAATTTTAATGAATTTAAATACTACATATTTATGAACTTTATGGTTATGTGCCCGATGGGGAGTACTGCTACATAGGCCTGTGACTATCACTGGTGGGCTGGAATTTTGTTCTACAGAAGTTTCATATGCATTTACATCTACAACCAACTATCTTAGACAAAGAAAGCCAGTGTCATGCTGGCTGCACCTCCCATGTCGAGGTATTTATGAATTTGCAAATACAATTTAATAAATTATGCCTGATCATATGGAGCATGGTTATCAATTAATAATACAACAGATTATCTGGTACAGTTTTAAGAGCTATTCAAGAGGTTAAATGTGAATGCACAGGCTACGAGGAAAACAAAAGAAGCAATGTCAAAACATGGGTAATGATGAATGAATTATTGAACAGATCTTTATATTAAAGAATAACAGTATTTGATTTAAAAAATATAAAAAATAAAAATTAAAAATAAATAAAATAAAAAAATAAAATAAAAATAAAATGAAAAACAGAAGTATGCATGAATAAAGTTATATCAAAGCAGCAAACTTTTACAGTATTTCAGAAGGTTTGGATATACCTGAGAACACAGGAAAAAATAAAGAAACTGAAGATGTTGGATAGAAGAAAACTTACTTTTCGAAGTAATTTCCTTCGGTAGTGTTCCACTTGCTGTTGAATACTCCAACCACTTTTAAGCGTTCTTTGTCCACATTCCAATTCATCTTGATATTGTACTGCTTTCAGCTCAATTTCACGCAGCTTAGCCCTACGGTCCTCATTGAGATCCCTAAAGCATAAAGACACAGACAAAGAAATGTTACCATGATGAACCCAACAAAAAACAGATAAGTTTCCCTGATGCATTTATATTTTGTTTCTGAAAACAATTTTCTAAATAAGGGTTAGTGATACCAGAGGTGATACCAGTAATCCTATAATGTGAACCCCCAATTCGGCTTTTCCAAAAATTCAGATATGAAATATATTACAGTAGTAATATATATTTTGTGTTTCTTTGAATATGTAATGTCAATATGTCTTCTACAGTCATCTCGACCACCACATCAGTTACAGAAAAAATCACATGAGCACACACTGCAGAACATGTGGTTTTCACTAACTCATGAAGTAACTAAACATGGCCACCCCTTTGTATAACATTCTTGATATTCTTGCAGCACTGCTATCTTTTTGCTAGTGGTTGCAATTTGAGAACCAACATGCTTCATTTTATAAAACACAAAACCAATCAATGAAAATTACAATTACGAGGGTGATTCAAAAAGTAACAGCTAACTGATTTTTGCAAAGTATATATTTCAATTACAGATACAAACAAGATGTCATTTTTCAACATAATCATCCTTCATTTTGATACATGTCTCACATCATTGCACCAACTTTTTATTCCATTGGAAAATAATGTTTTTTGTTATGTCTGCAACCAAGAATGCACCACTTCTTTAACCTCGTCATCATTTCCAAATTGTTATTCAGGGGTCCAAACACATGGTAATCCAGAGGAGCGAAATCAGGGCCGTATGGGGAATGATGCAAGACCTGACATCTCAATCTCTGAATGACATAAAAAGTGCAGGGGTAGTGTGGGAGCGGGTGGTGTTGTTCTTTAGGATAAGAATTCCTCTATGCAAAAATCCTCAGCAATAGCTCTGTATTTCTGCCTTTAACTCATTTTTCCAACATTGCACTGTACCAGGCAGTATTCACTGTTTCACCCCTTTGCTGATGGTGCTTCAAAAGCGGCCAATTTATATCCCAGAAGAGTGTGTTACTTTGCTGTTTCTTTTTGAACCACTCTCGTATCAATATTACAATTACTGAGAAGTTGGAACACCAGAAAGGAAACTACAATTAATGGAAAAGGAAATTCGATAACAGCCATAGAGAAAGCAAAGAACATATACATAAAGCAGAAAGCCATAGAGAAGGAAGAAGCAAACCAACAACAACCCAAAAACTACCAGCTGACTAAGAAGTAGTTTTTTATTAATGAAAAGGTGTTTTATACCTTAAACGAAGAAGAAAAAAATCAAACAGCATTTCAGTCAATACAGAAAATGTAATGCTAAATAATTACAATAATAAGTGCAATTTGCAAATAAAGCATTTTTTACTAAATAAAATCAAACTATGCATAAATTTTTATATATTTCTTAAAATGTTAAACACCCATTTGAAATAAAAATAAATCTGTATTCCCCCAAAAAGTTCAAGGATTTATTGGTAAATATTGGTTCTTAGTTACAGTAAACAAAGACTGATAATGATTGATCACCAACCTAGCATCATAACTTTGGTAATCTCCTTCCTGTGAGTCATCTCCGCCTCCACTGTCAGCTTCATCTCTCTCGGTTTGTTCAGTTTGTTCTGTCTGCTCCAGAAGATCCCATTTACTCGTCGTCATAGCCTGAGCTTCAACCTGCTCTGGATCCACTGTTTCCCACCGTGATGGAACAAATCCAGCTGGCATGCTACCTGATTTTTTACCTTTGGCAGAACTGTTTGGATCCATATCTTCCATTGGTTCTCCATCCAAATCATCATCCACTAAAACAGAATCAAACAGTTAGAATATACAGATAATACAAAATGTATGAAAATATGTATATAAAAATATTGAACTGAAATTGTAAAAAAAAAAAAGCATTCTTCTTCTTGAGCGATTTCTGCAGTCACCAAGAAAAGACTGGCATTTAAAATCATCTCTCAACACAGTACTTATCTCATCAACTAGAAATGAATAAATTTTCCTAAAACTATGAAATACACATAAACAAACAATATCACTTATTGCCACTTTATACGAAACTTTCAATGGTAAAGTATGTTCTGTACATCAAAATGCCGAATTTAGCAAGTAATGTAATGCCACCCTTAAATTCCAGAACAATAAATCATAAAATCTTAATGCACATAGGCGACATAGACTTTTCAATGCAAAAAAAATAAAAAATAAAATAAAAAATAAAATCAGGTCAATTGATGTAACAAAGTGTCAGAATGCTTTTGTTTAATCGGTTACAATTGCAATTATGATATGAAGAAAATAAGATTTTTTTAATCAATTTCAGGGCTTACAGAAGAACAAAGGTCTAGTTTTAAAAAAATCAGATTAAATTGTCCAGCATCAACAGAACTATACAGATTTGTGATATCGCGCACACTCACATAAAAGAAAGAAAGGGGGAAAAAGTCAAATTGGCTGGCTACAGGATTTGAATCAGGGACCTCTGGAATACGAGTCCAAGACGTTACCATCTCTACCACCTCGCTCAGTTTAACGGTCTAGTTTGAGAAGCATATGTGAAGGAGTGGCGTTATTTGTCAAAGCTAAATGTATTGCAACTTCCAAACACTCTAAAACAATATGTTGTCATGAGAACTGATTTGCATTTGATAAATCATAACACAAAATAGGCACTAAATTGGGCATTACTCCGGTACTGGTCAACTGATTTGGTTCAATATCAATAGGCTTCTTCCCATGGATGTTATAAATGCGTAAACCAAATCCGATAAAGCATATTTGAGTTATCGTGCATACAGATACATGGACAGATGGGCAGACATTTTCCCGTCCCCTACACTATCTCATAAAGTACCATTCTGGAACTTAATTACAGGTTTTATAGGAATAGTGTTGCATCGTGACAAGAGGGATATACTAATAGCACGCATTTATTTTTTGATTCTATGGAAACTAAAAACTTTTTCCTTTCTCTCATATGATTTGTAAGGATGTTAGGGGGGAGGGGGAAATAAAACATATTAATAATAAATTTAGCCTATATACATCACTTAAAGGACCAAGGATTAGCTCATTTTGACGCTCCTAACGTAGGCTATTCCTAGGGAGCAGGCAAAAATGCCACCCCCCTAAATTCTGCTGGCCTCACTACCCCACTATGTCCGTTGGTAAATATGGGTCTGTAGATATGGGGCTGTGCACATTTTTTGGTACCGTTACTTCATTTCAATTTTGTGATCCTCGTACCAAATATGCTCTGCTGTTGCTAATATTTAAAAAATAATTTTTCCATCTACATTCCAGTTTTCTTTCTTCTTCTGATATTATTGCAATTATGGCATTAATTTTGTAAATTAGATGATAAGTGCATTTCAAGAATGTTAGATTTTGGACAAGGAATACAGAACTGAAAATGAAACGAAGCAACCAAAAATGTTCATAACCATATGGCAGAATAGGACAAAATATTTACAGATACAATCTCCTGCATTTTGAGATTTCAGTTGTGATTGTCCTAACAGGAATGAACTTCCAGGATCTTGTATTCTTCTGCATCTTCAACCAATGTGTAATATAGACTTTGGATTCCATATTGCTAATGGTGGTCCAATGATATTAAACATTAATGACAATAAATGGTGTGCAGTCAAGGAATCTGCGATGAGTTTAAGAAGTAGGGGTATGCCGTTCCCAATGTGCTAAAAAGTAGGGGTACGACACATACATTGCCTGATACAAAACACATCATGCCATACCAGTGATATTTGCCAGTTCAAGATGGAGTTCCAGCAGTTGAAGCACAGCTGAGCATGGGAAAGAAAGCTCCTCAAAATATGTCTTAGGTAATTTATCCAATGGAATTAGTGAGGTTGAGAGTTTTCAAAAATATGTCTGTGAGAAGTGAAAATTTGACAGAAACAATAGATAGTTTGTAACTTACTAGGGACTCCATCCAGGTCTTCATCGGGTGGTGGCAAAGGTCGAGTATGCTTCATTGCTCCCTTCAGAAGGGCAGCTCCATCCAAAGGAATTCCATCAAGGTCTTCACCCTCTCCTTCACCACCAGACATGGGCATACCGTCCAGTTCTGACTCCATACGATTCTCGGCCTCTTCTTCTCCTTCACTTTCATGAATGGACTTGCTTTCAGACTAAAACAGAAATGTGACTTAAAAGCAGCAGGGGCTGGTAAAATCAAATATATTAAAAAAATTAAAATAAAAAATAAGATTTCAATAATGTAAATAAGCTGTTCCTAAATCACAATTTTTACCTAATTTGCAATAATTAATTTATTATTAATTAAATTTCTACATTTCATGGTAAACGATAATCTTAATATTAATTAAGCTTAATTTTGGAAAAAAGAATTACACGAAAAAAAATTATAGAGATCCTCATTTTCAATTCATACAACGGAGGACATCCGGTAGAGAAGCAAACTTGTCAGTAGATATCAGCTGTTGATGATGGGGAATCCATCGAAACATACATTCTAATTTGGTAAGTTTTTACTTACAGCAATTATGTGAAGTTGAATGTTTTAAAGATTAAAGAGAGAATATAATGATAATTATAGCTGCCCTGTCCAAGGTCACCAGAAGATACAGCCTAGCTAGATCAGTCTGTTAAAGACAAGTTTACAAATACATTATCAAAGGGTTTTAAATCAACATAACCATTATTAAAAAGTTTATTGAGTAGAAATGGTTGTGGACTATCTCTAAAGAATCACGCAAGATTTGCAGAGAAACGTCCACTAGAATATCTGTGTGGAACCCACCAAACAGTAGGCCAATGACTTTCCATTGATGGATGTTATATTTATTGGCAAAATAACCACACCTAAGTTCATAGTGTTGGTGTTTTTCTCTATTCACCTCTGCAGCTTGCTTATCTCCTTTCTCAAATCTCACTGTTGGATTGATGACATTTCCATTGTCGTTTGGTCTATCGATGACTATAATGTCAGCTCTTTTTGTAGACCCAGTGCTGGAGATACAGCGAACCTCTTCAAAGACATCATATCTGTGGGTTTCTCAAAAACAGTTAGCAATTGTAATTCTAACTTTATTGTGACGTTTGATCCTAAGAAGCTCCCCTTGACGACAGTAGCCAAGCACATGTGAAAGGGTTTCTATCTCATTGCAATGTCTGCAATGGACTGTCTGACTTCTGCCTGGGACGCTTCAAACAGCCACCAGGTTGGAATTCATTTTAATGGCATTTGTCCACTGTGATGAAAGTCCTTACTTGGTCGAAATCCATGAATTACATTTTTTCCAATCAGACAACATAGACACCCCTTGTCCCTTGTGTGGAAGGTTCTTCCATTTTTCATACTGTTGTTCTTGCAGTGTTTTCCTTAATTTTCTTACATTTGTGAGATTTTCAGTGTCAAGTTCCAGACTTTGTAAGCTTTCATTGACTTCACAAGGAAAATATAATTTCAATAAACTTTTTAATAATGGTTATGGCAGTCTCTGTCTAAGAAGTCTGTTAATGATTACCATTCTAATTTTCAATTAACATGATTTTTCTCCGCCGTATCAATTGTTATGCATATATGCAATTTTTGTTGTTTTAAAAATCTTAATTAATTTGTAAAATTGTCTTTAACAGACTGATCTTGGTAGGCTGTATCTTCTGGTAACCTTGGACAAGGCAGCTATGCTCCACTTGGGTGGGCCACATCACATTACATGGTGATGTGTAACTGGCAGAAGTGTAAGGTGTGAAGAGAGTAATGTATAGTGATGTATATGTATAGTTTGTGTAGAGTCTGAGTGATGATGGAGAAAAGTGAGGAAGTGTGATGGGGAAACCCAGTGCTGGCATTAGACCACTCTTGTCGAAAGACACCAAGATGATCGCCAAGCTTAACATCCCTATCCATCGGATGAATCACCACAGACTATTGACCAGAATCTGTACAGTGTACACCACCATTTTTCCTAAATCCATACCTCAGGGTCAGATTAAAAAATACACCCTTACCAGGAATTGAACCCAGGTGCCAGGGTGGAAGGCAGGCAAGCTGCCAACTGCACCATAGCAGCGAACTGCTAGCTAAATCTAACTTTCACAATAATAGAAATTATAAGGACTTCATACTTACCATGTTAGCAAGGCCCAGGAATGTGTTCTGAAGTCTGATTAGAAAATCTTTAGGATAAACAGCCCACTCCTCCCAAGCACGGAACATCTGCATGACTCTCAGTTTAAAGCCCTCTGCCTTAAGTCTACTTTCCAGGCTCATGTAGGCAGCATGCACATCTTGGAAGATTTGAAGGAGACGTGCTTCCAACCTAAAACAAAAACATTTTACTCAGAAAAATCCTTCTTAGAAATCAATCTTAAATGAAGTCTATCGTATTTACTCATGTATCACATGCAGTCACATCAATCATGCTATCTATCCTCTCGTTTTTTTGCTATCTATATGACTGTGAATAATTTATCAGTAGTTGTGGATCAATTTAAGTAAAAATTGAAGAATATGTGCTGTTCAACGGATTTTTGTAAATATGAAGACTGTTCAATAAATAAGTTTCCCTAGCATTTAAAAAAAATTGAACATAATTTATTTATTTTACATATTACAAAGCTATTTACTTGCTTTTCCACATAATCACCATTTTTTCAAACATGTTTGGTAGTATGACACCAATTTTTTAAACCATTGTTGCACCATGCCATGTCTTGTGGCATCATGCAGCAGGAGGACTTTGTGAGACAAAGTTCGAGGACAGTTTCTTTTGATGGCAGCTCAGAGATTCCTCAAGACACTGTCCTGAGGCATTAATTGAGAGATCCAGGAGGAACCCAAGAGATTTAAGTGGGAAATTTTCTAACATCCTTCATATTCTCCAGATCTAGCTCCTAGTGATTTTCACATGTTTGTCCAACTCAAGTTGCATCTCGGAGGTGTGCACTTTCATACTGATGATGAAGTGAAATCAGAAGTGAACAGTTGGTTATGGCTTCAGGACACGGTATAATAGTGGTTTGGAGAAACTGGTGTCACGCTACCAGAAATGTCTGTAAAAATGTTGATTATGTAAAAAAGTAAGCTGATGAGTTGTAATATGTAAAATAAAGTTCTTTCAACAAATAAATTGTTTTTAATATCTTTTTTTTTTAACAACAGGGAAACTTATTTATTGGACAGTCCTCGTACATGTTTGCTGATGGTGTACTGATTAAAAAAATGTTAGATAAGGTGTTATGAAAACTTAAGGACTTATTTATTACAGTGAACTTGTGGTAAAAAATTTGCAGGTAGTGGGTTGCCAACTTCAAATACGGCTCACTGTCCTCAATGTATGGTACTGGCAATGTACAATTATGCATTTTAAACATATATGTAAAATATGACCATGTGAAAGTAAAATAAAATAACAATTTACTTTGTGAAATACTATCTTCTACAGCAGTGGAAGGTTGAGGTTTGTTTGACAACAATCCTATTCCGAGTAAACAGATAAAAAGGTTAGGTTGAAAAATGAAAGCAATGCAATTATTTACCGGAGACCATGGATTCCTTATATCAAAACACTCAGAAAAAATCCCTGAACAACTTGAGAAAGTTTGTTGGTGGAGTTCATATTCACTCTGTGTAGTCAAGAAATTACCTTCTGGATACTAAGATATCTGGAATGGATATGGAATAAATTGAGGCGCACACCTTATCACTGAAATGAGTTTGTGGCTATTTTAAGATCTATTTAGACCTCCATTGCTGAATATGAATATTATCAAGTTGCCAGGTACATAATATGGGCTACACGAGGCTCAGGAAGTAATGCACTGGATGTGCGAAATTATCTACCCCTCATTCGCTCCCTTCCTTATTCTTTCTATCTGCCATGCAACTAGTCCCAGAAAGAACCGGTTTAGTTATCTCTATCTGTGATTGAAAGACAGTAGTAGGGACGAGAGGGAGGGTAACTTCACACTTCCAGTGCTTTCCTTGCCGTCCCTGGGCTACACTGTTAAATCAGTATTCAACATTTAAATTTTTATGGTAGTTGCCAAACTTTGATATGTCCAAAAACAAAATTTACGGTTCATCATAATGTAATTTCATTTGTTACATCTAAACTGTTGAGTATTATAGAATAACATATACAGAAGAAATTACAATATATTTTTCTTTTTGCCAGAATGTAAAGTAAGTTATATGAATACTACCAGAACCTTTAAAACCCTAAAAAACTCGAATTTTGGATGTATCAACTTTTGGTTTAACTACACAATTTATTCTTAGAGGTGTTTTGTATTAATATATATTATAAGGGCCTTTTCAGAACTAATCTTGATGTCCTACCTGTGCTTGAAAAAATTGAACAGAGCCAGTTACGATGGTTTGGGCACGTCCAAAGAATGGATGACACCAGAATGGCTAAGCAAGCTTTTGATGCCAGAATGCAAGGAGTAAGGCCGCGTGGAAAGCCCAGAAGAACATGGGAAGAAGATGTAAAGGAAGCTGTGGAAGCTAGGGATGGAGAGTGGAGGAGCGTGAAGGGATTGGCCCGAGACAGAACTCGCTGGAGGACCCTCTGGAAAACCTCAACACCGCAAGGTAGAAGAGGATCGACTAAGTAAGTAAGTAAGTAAGTAAGTATAAGGGCCTTTCTGTAAACGAATGGCGAGAGGCCTTGAAGATGACAGCAAATGTCTCTGCAGTGCGATCAATACCGGGCAGATCTTTGGACAATGCCGTTGGCGATGCCGTAGAGAGACTGAAACATTGGCACATGTCCTGGGATCCTGCCCATATGGTGAGCTACTGAGAAACGCCAGGCATCATCAGATCCGAACTGGAATTGCAGACCTCTTACGTGAGAAAAGTTTCAAAGTCTTCGAGGAGGTCCATGGTGTGGCCACAAACGGAAGCCACCGCCGTATTGACATGATTGTATACGCTGAAAATTCATTAAAGGGATACATTCTTGACCCAACAATAAGATTTGAAAAACACAGAGGTCAACCAGAAGAGGTCAATAGAGAGAAACAACAAATATATGAACCTACAATTCCATATTACCTGGAAAAGTACCACCTGAAAGAAATACAAATATACGGCATGTTAATAGGAGCTCGAGGCACAATTCCATGCCATGTAGTTAACATCTGGAAACAATTTCAACTAGACGTGCAGAAGCTGAAGAATCTAGTTCTTCTTGCTTTGAAAGGATCACTGCATATTTATAGGCATCATTGTTATAATTTGACATAGTGTTTTATAATTCTATAGATTTCTGCTATATATGTTAATGCTTAATGTTTAACAATTCATTTATAGATAAGATTGCGTTGTATATTATACTTTGTCACTAGGCAGCCTACAGTGGTAGGAAGTGTTGAAAAAAAAAATCTGGAAGAACTTTTGCAGTCAACAGTCACTAGCTTCAGATGACGAGAACACAAAAATGTGACAACTTGCCCTCTTAATGCTTTATAATGTAAAACTGTTTCGAAATATGTTTACCACACTCCTTTTAACTATCCAAATGAGACCGGTCATGTTTTGTGTAGAAGAAAGAAGCCATGATAGCCATGGGCAGATATATTTCTTTGATTAGAACAGTAATCTGACAACACTACTCACCCTTTTCTGTAGAAAGACGCATTAGTTATCTTCACTCCACAATTATGCAAGATATCCGATATAAGATAGAGGCGAGCAATCTGTCAAATAAACATTAAAACAAAATTAAACATTGACACATCATTTTCTTATTTACTGTATTAAAAAAAAAGTCTCAGTCTATGTTACGAAAAATCTTTATTTTGTTCATGTTCTGCAAATCTCAAAATTTTACTTTTAAGTATGAAATTTGAAATGTCCCAGTATTAACAGCTTTACATAACTTACTATTAATAATTTTCATTGAATACTAGATTTTAGATTACAAAAATAAACTTCTATATTGGGGAACATTCAAATCAGTTTAGGATTCTGAGAAAAAATTTCTGATAATAATAAAGATCCTTTCACAGAGCTCTGAGTAAAGGTCAGTAATAGAAGAACCATTAAAGTTATTGAAGAAGAATTAGAAATGTGATTTGTAGATAATAAGGGTAATAACCACAATGATTTTACCTGGTGGAATACCAAAATACCCGTTTTTAAAAGACAATGAAGTGTATTCCCATATACAATAGAACGTATGGCTACATAGCTTACCTTCACGGCATGGTAACAGTAAGACACTGAGCTGAACTAAAAGAAAACTTGATTTTCTAAACCTTTTTAAAAATCTAATATATTTCTTGAGTTCTACGTATTTCTACATAGTAAACTGCAAATAAATAAATAAATAAAAAAATAATAAAAAAAGCAGATTTATCAGCTTGAAAAACATGACACACATACTCCGTTGGGAGAAAAATTTGAGATACAGTGCATAATTCTGCCCACTTTCCCTAGTTCAACTTATAAAGTTTCTCTCACTTTTGTAATTTCACTGGACTGCCCACACGCTACCAGTTAATCTGCACTTATTCAATGCCTTGATACTTCCATTTCTGCCATCAATATAATAACAGAAATAGATATTTGATTACCTTCTTGGGAATAGGTGTCTGCAATATTGATAAAGACTCTGCAATACAGTCACAAATCTCTTCTGCTGCTTCACTGTGCTCAATGCAAAATACCATGGCTTCTGCAACCTTCAAACGCTCCGGTGTCATGTTACGAAGTAAGTCTTCCAGTCGATCCCTCTGGCTACAAACAAACGTAAGAAATATATGCATGGACACAAAAGATTAGATATTTTCTTTATAGGGATATAAAAAATCCACATTTGTGATAAGGCAAGTTTATATTGCTTTCGCCAAATGTAGTTTATACATACATTTTGAAATTTTGAAACTAGTATAGTGAAATTAATTGACTACAAGACAGTGATAATTTGTGTGTATAGAAATCCAAGTAGCAATTTGCAGATTTTTCTCCAAAATTTGGAAAGCATTCTTGAATACTATAAACTTAAGACTCACATTGTATTAACAGGGGACCTAAATGTAAATTTCCTAAAGGATAGTAATGAAAAGAAACAAATAGAAAATTTGCTGAATATATATGGCCTGCAAGCAGTAATAAAGAAACCTACCAGAATACAAAATGAGGCCAGAACTGCTATAGACCAAATAATCATAAATACACATACATTTCAGTATACAACGTCAGTGCTAGAAACTGGTTTTTCAGACCACTTTGGTCAGCTAATTAATATATTGCATGAATCGGGAAAGTTTAATGAAGCAAAAACCAATACTAAAGCTATTTACAAAATAGTAAGGATAATTAATGATGAAAATATCAATTATTTCAAATATCTGCTGTCAGATGATCAATGGGAAAATGTGTACAACCACAATGAGGTAAATAATGCCTGTGAAGATTTCATGAAAACTATCACCCACTACTTTAATGCTGCATTTCCTTTCAGGAAAATAAATGTAAATGCGAAAAAGACAAATAACTGGATTACGCCAGGAATACAAAAATCAAGTAAAAAACTAAGATTCTTAAATAAATATGTTAAGGAGAATAGTGTAACACAGGAATTTATGTTGTATTTTCAAAATTATAAGAGGATATATAAAAAAATCATCAAGCAAGCTAAAATGATGTCTAATAATAAGCAAATATGTGAGGCAATAAATAAATCTAATTCTATTTGGCACATTATTAAGAACGAAACTGGAAAACAGAAGGAATTTCACAATGTCCAGTCAATAAAAACAAATGGTAAATTAGTATCTAACCCATCTGAAGTTGTCAATTCATTTAATACATATTTTAATGAAATAACAAAAAATTTGCAGCCTGATCAAAGGGATAAAGACAACGAACATACAAAAGTACAATGTCTTCCTTTTTCATTGTTCCTCTTGCCTACGGATGTAAACGAAGTTAATGGGGTAATAAGAAGCTTCAATAACAAAAAATCATGTGGTATAGATCTTCTGTCCAGTTATCTAATAAAAAAATGCTTTGCCCACTTAAGTAAACCTTTAACATACTTGATAAATCTTTCATTCAGCACAGGAAAATTTCCAGACTGCCTTAAGATCTCAAAAATAAAGCCACTTTTCAAAAAAGGATCTAAAAAAAAGTGGAAAATTACAGACCAATTTCTTTATTACCAATATTCTCTAAAGTTATAGAAAAAATTATGTTCAGAAGATTAATATCCTTTTTTAATAGGCATAATATATTACCAGAACAACAACATGGTTTTCGTAAAGGTAGATCTACAGATACAGCACTAATTCAGTTTCTGGAAGAAGTTTACAAAAATCTTGATAACAAAACGAAAAGCTGTATTGGTTTATGTTTAGACTTATCAAAAGCATTTGATATGGTCAACCATGATTTACTATTGTCTAAATTACATTCATATGGTATCAGAGGAATTGTTAATAAATGGTTTGCTTCATATCTAAAGGATAGAAAACAAATGGTAGAATTAGATTTTTTAGATGTAGATACAAAACTTCTACGACAAGAGCGCTCAGAAATGAAAACTGTTCAATGTGGAGTTCCTCAGGGTTCTGTTTTGGGCCCTCTTCTATTTTTGATTTATATAAATGATATAACTTGTATTTTACCGAATGATGATATAAAACTTACAATCTTTGCAGATGATACAAACATACTTGTTGCTGGAAATAACAAAGATCAAATTACGCAAAACCTTAGTAAAATAAATGAAGCAATTTTTCCTTGGTTTGCACAAAACAGTCTAATTATAAATAAAGAAAAGACAGTAGCTATAGGTTTTCGACACAAAGCAAATAAAAGTAGTTCTTTTCCAGATATTTATCTGAATAATACTAAAATTACGTACGTAGCTAACACAAAATTTTTAGGTGTCTGGATAAATCAAAATTTGGATTGGACTGTACACATAGACAATTTGTGTAAAAAGTTAAGTAAAATTTGTTATGCACTAAAAACATTAATAATGACAGTAGATATTGCTGTAGTACGAGTAGCTTATTTTGCCTATTTTCATACTCTTTTAAATTATGGTGTCATTTTCTGGGGCAGTTCAAAGGAGTCAAATAAAATATTCAAAATGCAAAAGAGAGCTATAAGGATAATGGTCAATCAACCAACACATGTGAGCTGCAGAACTTATTTTATAGAACATAAAATTATGACTCTCCCATGTTTATATATATATAATATTCTTTTACATACTAAAGCATCCATAAAAAATTTTAAGACATACTCAGAAACGCATCAGCATGATACTAGAAGAAGCTCAAATCTATCAACAGTTAGTCATAACACTGCATTATATAAACGCTCATTTACCTATAATGGTATAAAAATGTATAATAAACTTCCACTTTATATAAAAGAACAGCGCACAGATAAAACTTTGAAAGGAAGTCTTCACAAATTTTTAATTGAAAAATGTTTTTATTCTACAGAAGAGTTTTTAGAAACCTAATTTGCTTCATTTCCTTATATACTGAAATCTTCTTTCAAGAATAGGCCAAGTATGTTTGTTTGTTTGTTTGTTTGTTTTTTGTTTGTTTGTTTGTTTGTTTGTTTGTTTGTCATACTACAATATATTATGTTACACTTTGCTTTGTAATTCTGTATTTTGTACTTTAGAATTTTTGTATTTCTATTTCTATTTGTATTGACATGTCCATTATCTTATGTAAGATAGAAGGATGAAAATAAACTAAACTAAACTAAACATCAGAAGGGAATTAGATGGTCAACGTTCTATTAAAGTTTATAAATCAAAACTAAACATTACAAAATTTATCAAAGTGTATCATAACATATTTGTACAATTCTCAAATAAGTGACTATTTTTTTTGTATTACTAGAAGAATGGTTTCTTAATAGTAGCGGATATATGATTATAATAACCCGGATAATCAAATATCAGAATAATTAGATAAATCATGGAAAAAGACAATTTCTTTATAAAATAAAACGTACATGAAGTGTCACATGTGGAACATATCGGTGAGAGTCAATTGTTTTGTTTTTTAATTAACAATGTCAATTCTATGCCTGCTTTGAAGTCCGAGAAACCCGATATCCATTCTCAAACAAAGAGAGTAGGATTACAAATAATCGCCATGACGTAAGACATGGAGGAAACCACACATCAGGACTACTATTAGCAGTTCATATCTTTGTGGATTTGTAAGTTTTTGTTGCAGAACAAAATGGCACGGAATATTTGGATGCTGTTTGATTAAGAGAAATCTGCCTTGAAAACAATTAATAACCTAGCATGGGTTTCATAAACACTGAAATAGCAGCAGCAATACGAGCTGTGGAATATCCTGGTAGATTTCAAATAGAAGTGATCATTGCTAAATTTTTTTATAATTTCTCTACAATTAGGTCTTTTCAGACCATTCTTCTTTAAATCCACTGTTAGCAAAAGGTATCTCTATAAACAATTCCATGTAAATTACACATTTCCTTTTTTGTGAATATGAAAACAGGGCAGATTACTCTTGGTCTGCGACCTATTTTCATCATTTTCTGCTTTACAATCATATTTTTGCTTCAGTTGTATTTCTGCAAGACATTTACAGCATTGATGTGAGGTTGAAAATTCTTTTTATGTGGTACTTGAGTAGTGCATTCTTGTTGAGTTCTCACTAGTAGGTTAAGAATTTTCCTGACACAGCAATTATGTATCAGCCTTAACAAAAATGTTTTTATATGACTATTCAACTCATACGCCACGTGTTTGATATTGACCAATAAAGTTTAGCAATTCCTCGGATATAGACCAATCATGGTCGTTCTTGTAGGAATCACGAAGATGATGTTTTATTGTGATAAAACCGTCTGCTCGTTAATGGAAACACAAGTATCAGTGTGCAGTGATTAATAGTCAGATGCTGCCACTAAGCGGCACGAAAACAGATTATTTTATACAACATAACTTGTTTGGAATTTGAAACCAGTCTGGTAGCTATCAGACATTGCTCCACTGAACTTCTTCCTCTCGGGTTATGGAAGAAGCCATATTTTTGCAACTCTAGTATAAGATCTTCAATATTTACGAACCTGTATCCATGACACAATTGCAAAAATATCAACGGATATATTAGTCAGAACATGACACGAAATTGAATACTAACTCAATATTGTGCTACAAATGTTGCACACGTAAAAGTATTAGGTGAAAATGACAATTCTTTGAGTTTCGTTCTCTTTTAATGCCAAATTCATTTCATAATTTCACAAATTTTGTTAACAATGATTAAATAAAATATAGAAGCTTTGAACAGAGCCCCCTGTATTTAACTACTAAACAAAACAAAGAAACAGCTAGAAGATCACACATCAGGTGTCAAGGAGAAACTGATAGAAATTCCAAGTGCCAAACAGAATATTCATAACTAGAGACGATACTTTCATGCACCATAAAATACTGAAATATGCATGCATTCATGCAACTATCAAGCTCTGAAACATGCATGATCAAGGGAAAAAATACACTAAAATATGCAGTATAGTAAAAAATATAAGATAGGAATCCCTATACAAGCCATGGAGACCCTGAGGGTTCCAGGAGGTTGAGGCTCCCAGATTTTAGAGATTTGGCACTTTAAGGTAGTAAGGTTGTCAGCTTTACACAGCGGCTGCCTTTACCCCCAGAAATACTCTTGGTACTCATCTATGTTAGAGGCTGAGTCGACCCCAGGCCCACAGTGCCACCAGAAGGAATACGCCAATTGAAAAATTCCAACAACCTCATCAGGGATTGAACTCATGATCTTCCGGTTTGTAGTGCAGCGCCTCAACCAATACTACATGGCGTATTTTGCTAAAATATGAACTTTCATTTTTGTTCCAAATTCCTTATTTCACTTCGCCTCTTTACTGCAAGAGTTGCAGAATACAACTTCCCCATTCAATCTATGAAAATCCTTTTCTTCAATTCACTGTACAAGGACTACACTTTTGAAACCTTTAACCGGAGGCATATTATACTCACATTACACAAGTAGTGTATTATGGAACTGGTGAAAGCATGGCTCAATTACAAGTGAGCATAAAAACAGAAAAAAATAATAAGAGAAGGGAAAATTACGCTAGGATAGTAAGTTTTTGGAAAACCATTAAAACATGCATTTAAACTTAATATAATGCATATTATATGCATGATTAGGCTAAAATTCCTTGATTATGCATTAAGCATGTCTCTCACCTGAAAAGGCCAGAACATGCAAACGTGCATACAAGAAGTACGCATATTTGAAACCAGAAAGTATGAGATCGGAAATTACTCAGTTTGAGCTATGTCCTATATTCTTATAAAAACATGCATTTGCAAGAAAGTCTCATCTCTATTCATAACAGTGGCACAGCCAAGATTTTAATCTGGGGGGGGGGGGGTGCTAAAACCTACAAAATACATGGAAATAACTTTTTTAAATTGCTGGTTTATAGAATGTTGGATATTCCACTTTTAACACATCACAGAATTTCATTTAACTTTTGAAATTGACAGTTATCATACCAGTACGCCTAATCAGAACTGAATCTGCTCACCAATAGTATTAGGTTCCATGTATTTTTAAAGCGATTGTGTGAAGTGCTGTAGCAAATGAGAGTTGAACAATTGACGATTGAATGATGGATTGACGGAGAAATTAACATTAGTTAGAAATAAACATACTAAATTGTTTGAACTTCCGTGATGACTTGAAATTATTGCCATCACAGAAGATTTCATCATCTTCTGCCATTATGAATTCTGCAGCAAACTTTGTATAGCGGGATGTGGACTCGATTTGGCAAATGTAAAGCAACGCTGAACACTAATGTATTTGAAATCATTATTGAATTTCTGTTATGTATGGCAAAAACTAATTACTAACCCAATCAACACTTTCAAACAATGTATGTGAAATATTTAAAACAATCTTGCATTCTTATCACTAATTGAACTTGTGAAAATGATACACTAAAGAAAAACAATTCTGATCTGAGGGCTTTAGTACCCCTAGCCACTGTGCCACTGATTCATAACCTAACACTGTGTGAAAAATATGTATTACTATACTTCACTTGCACCTGGCTAATCTCATTCAGAACTATGTAGTGATTGGATATTGGGTATCTAACGTAAGCCTGTCAAAAACTTGCTAAGATACTACACACAAGTATGTTGTTATTACTAAATTTTCAACACTGATATTATTATGATACTATATGATGCCATGATGATAATATAATTGATAAAAAATGATGTTTACTTACGTATTAGACAAACTGCCTTTACGAGGCTCTTTTTCTTCTCCCTCTACTAGCTCATCTGGCATTCCTTGTGTGTATGGATTCATAGGAGGTGGTTTCCAGATAGAGCCTCCTTTAAAACAAACAAAAGCAAATGACAGAATTTAAATATTTAGATGAAATAGCATACAATCCAATTAAACTACATATATCAATAAACGTTAAATAATGGGGGGAAAATGCTATGTAATAAAGGAATTTTTTGCTTAGAACACCATTAAGAATATATAGTATTCTTGGAAAGAAAGTCTTATGTTCTCATTTATTTCATTGTTAAAACAAAAGTATGGGCTACTTATGAAATTATGCATCACGTACAACTCCTGAATGCCTGTCATAAAAATCTAAACTTCTGACTGTCTGTATGCTACAAAAACAAATAAACAAACTGAATGCTATGAACTTGATATTATGTCATAAGTAAATGCAATGCAAGTTCATGACATACCCCAAAACTTTATTTTCTCAAAATGGGACACTGATGGAACAAAGTAAAAAAACAAATAAAAATTTTCTATTCTTTATCCCATTTAAGAACGATCCTGTTCAAAACAAAGAGGCATGGCTGTCATAGTCCGCACGTGAGAACGCATGACATCACCGTGTTAATGGTAGTTTGTTTATTCTCAGTACAACTCACCCGCAGGGTCATCGTGAACAATGAATCCTTTGTTTTGTTTGCTACTTGATATACTATAATGATGACGATGCCAGTGAGAGTTTGTTATTTCAAGTGTAAATGTTGATATTATTGTTGCATGAACTTACGAACACTATTTCTGTACTAGCAAGCCACTCCCTGGTAATGGTGCATACTAATGACTAACCAATCACGTTTTGTTACATGATGCGAATTTTCGCGAACTCTCTGTGAGTTCTCCTCCCATTTGTTTTGAACAGGATCAAACTAGAGTGGGACAAATTATAGCAACTGATTTGAACAAATAACAAACAAACAAAATGACATAAAAAAATACCTGACAAGAATTTTTGAAGTATTAATAGCTGTAATACTTAACTTGCTTTCAGTGTTGTATGAAATGATACAGAACCAGTAAAAAAATAATACATGACAGTCTTTCGAAGTACATAAAGGATTTAGAAAAGCAAAGTTAAATTCTGTTTGACTGTACTATTAAACTGTTCAAATAAAAATAAATTTGTTCAGACTTACAATTTTTGGCCTTACCTCTGTTTCTATTTTTAAACTTACCAAGCCATTTTGGAAGAGAAGTAATTTGAGTTCTATCAAGATCTACTAGAAGGGTGTTTGCAGAATAAAGGATACTTTTTCCTATATACAATACTTCTGAAACCATTACAGGATAACACATGATTTTTCTAGCCTTCACAGGACTGCACTGTAATTAATGATTTAAAAGATTTTGATAACTGTAAAAAATGTGACTGCTTACAATCTAAAAATATAATAAACATACCTTTGAACATACGAAACTCGGTAGTTCGCCATCGCATCTGCAGGTCACCTTGTAAGAGTGAAAACAATTTCCATCGGTAATATACGTGAGCTGGACTTTGATTCTCAAAAAGAAACCTATAACAATCATATCAGAGTGTCATCTAAGAGATTTATGCAGCTCAAGATAATGAGAGATACTGAGCAGAGTAAGGTTGATGATTTTCCTGGTTACTTAGCAGAACATTAACAATGGTACGGTGTTTCATATTTCCATGTTCTTTGGATCGTCCTTAGATTCCTGGAGCCTGCTGTTAAGAACTGAGGAAGCAGCCACCTTTCATTGATTTTTTCAAATGGGGTTTTAAAGTTTATCCTGTCAATTGCATGGACAATTTATAGTTTCTTAACAATATCGGAATTATGTTTGCTTAAATTTTATGAGGATTCCATTTAAGATAAATACAACTAATTGTCAATATCAGATGCATGGAAACAGTAGATTAAGCTGACATGTAATATGTGGCGTCATTAAAGTATCGACAAAATATTACAGAAAACTTCACAGATATTAGTAGTCATATGCAAGCTAATCATATTTTAAGTAAGATTAGAGGAAGTCAACTTGGACGGGTGAATTCAGATGATTTGTGATCAGCAAAATACAAGTTGTAGGTCATCCTTGCCTTAAACCATTTTATATAATCTTTGTCATTTCACTGGGCACAATGCATGCTTTACACTGATTACATTTATTTCAGAAATTTTTTATGTCCAAATTATCAGCGATCTCAGATTATTTTTCTTTATTACTAAGATGATTTGAAGGTTCCACATGAGCAGAGCTTACAACTGATAAAGTGGTTGGCTCCTTTTGTTTATTAAGATAATTTAATGATGGTTGTGTACTGTCATTTAAGTATGTAACTATTCGATAATACTTGCGGGAATACACAGTGAAGTGGTTAAATTAAAACAACACACTTATTTTTATCACTCAACTTCACTTATTAAGTAGATTATTACCCATAACGCGTTTCACAAGCTATAGCTTGCATCATCAGATGGACACTGCCGGTTTCACTGGATTGCTGGTAGATGGCTCTGTAGGAAGGATCCATCTTGCGATCAAATTGTTTTCATTTGGTATGTCAAAATTAACTAAATTGTTCTTGTTCCTTTGGATATAAATTCTTTCCCATACACTCAGGTCCACCAGTGGACAGATCCTTCCACCGGTGGACCTGAGTGTATGGGAAACTACAGATCCTTCCACCAGTGGACCTGAGTGTATGGGAAAAAATTTATATCCAAAGGAACAAGAACAATTTAGTTAATTTTGACATACCAAATGAAAACGACTTGATCGCAAGATGGATCCTTCCTACAGAGCCATCTATCAGCAATCCAGTGAAACCGGCAGTGCATCTGATGATGCAAGCTATAGCTTATGAAACGCGTTATGGGTAATAATCTACTTAATAAGTGAATTAATACAAGTAAGAATCAGCCTGAAAAATCTTTTGCCATAGCCGGGATTTGAACCACGGATCTTCAGCTTAACGCGCTGATGCTCTTGCCAACTGAGCTACCATGACAAACTCCCGATATGACACTAAATTCTTCAACTGATTCAGAAGTCAAGGCAAACCAACGGGGGTTTCTCTTCCTTCGAGAACACAACACCCAATGGCGACCTACACTTTGTAGATACTTTAAAGCCTAGTTATTATTATTATTTAAATACTATTAATTAAGCTGAAGATCCGTGGTTCAAATCCCGGCTATGGCAAAAGATTTTTCAGGCTGATTCTTACTTGTATTAATTCCCTAGACATGGGTTTAATGTCTATTTCCATCATTTCCACTTAATTAATAGTATTTTAATAAGTGAAGTTGAGTGATAAAAATAAGTGTGTTGTTTTAATGTAACTATTGCTTATGTGCCAAAATATTATTTCACAGGAATCATTTTGCATACCTATAAATCTAGACATGGGTCTGCAAAATTTAAGTAAATATAGATTGACCTAGATTGGAACGAACCCAAGAATTAGGGTCAGGGTTAATTTACTTAACTTTTGATTTGAACATTTATTTTTGAGTAGTTCAAAACTATTATCTTTTTGCAGTGCTATTTATTGGAGACCAGGCAAACGATGGAAAAACCAGTTGATCACACAATTTTTGACTGGTCTCTTAAAAGTTTGTTATCACATCACTTATCACTTTATCACTTTAAATCTAATTTTCCATGCACACATTGAAACATATTAACCTCGGTACAGCTCTTCAGATTCCCTTATTTAATTTGAATAGAACATTTTTAGAAAAAAATGGAAGATGCATAGTGAGAATAAGAAGTGACGCAATCTGCAATATACTGTTATGAAAAATTTGTTTTAGATTTCTAGAACTTTTTAAAAGTTTCACCATAAAATTCCATAAACTGATAATGTGTTTCTACTATTTACCTGACGAGTCAGCTGCTGCTGCAAGCGGAACCACTGATGACTCAACGATAACCACAAGAAGCCGTACCAGATTATTAAGTTTCAAACAATAGAACTTAGCCGGGAGTTTTCAAATAGTAACTTTTGATGAAGTGTTAATTTAAATAGATTAAGGTTCATTAAGAGTGAATTGCCAAGGAGTATAGGGGGAAAGTAGAATAGTTCAAATCATTATTGTAAGATTAGGGAGTTGAGGATCAAATAATAATTTAGTGTCTAGTATCACATCCATCACACGTCTCCAGCGTCCATGATAGCGTGTGCCCTATGAAGATATACGATCGGCAGTTCAATAAAGGTAGTGTTTAAGTACTAAAGCTAATGTGATTGATGTCGTTGAACTATCTGCCGTGTGTTAATTATGTATGCATGTATTATCTGGAAAAGGACCTGCCAGAAACCGGAAGGTAGGTACGGCTCCTTTTCGAAAGTGTGTAACTTAAGGGCCAGTGTAAAGTGTCTTAGAACAAATAAATCATATCATATCATATCATACTATTTACCTATACCACAGTATAAGTATTAATACAGTTAAGAGACTGTGTGTTAAAAGTCTTATGACAACATGCTAACTGGATGACACTAGCACTCCATGTGGTGAGTAACTAAAACTATATTCTCATCATATCAAATTACTTGGGAAAATACATGAACACATTACAAAATACATTATATTAAGAGAAAAAAATGCACAATATTCTTCTTTATTGCAAATCTGAATTTTAAATTTAAGAAATAATGAAACAGATATTATATTCTAGTTGAGAACAGGTAAACAATACCCACTGTTAAGAGCTATATCTGTCTGGACCTAGTATTATTCCTTTAAAATTATCATTTAAATCATAATATTAAAGGGTAGTCTTTCAATATAGGTCTGTCACGCTGTTCATCCTCCACTTCATTGTTGACAGTGCATTTTGTTTCTCTACCTTAAATGGCAACATATAACTTCAATAAGATCTACCTACCCTCAATTACTGCAGGATGAACTTCAATAAACAAAACAAAAAATCCTGGAGCATTTAGAATTGAGAACACCATCGGTACAACAGTTTTAATTAATGAGTTCTTATAGGAATCAATAAACTGGCTGTTTTCGACACGTTCCAAACGTAGATGGCAATTTTCACTCAAATATTTTACATCTTTTGTTATTAGGTCTTCCTGTCGGCCATTAAAGACCCATTCTTTACACCACAAATCATTACAACAGAACGAAATATAAAATATTACATTAAAGTAAGTTGAAACATAACCACACCGGAACATGTGTCACGAGTAAGCCAGTAGGCCTACAATAAATATTACGTATTTCTGTTCTTACTTTCCTGAATCTTTTGCAAAAGTGAAGAAATGCAATTCAGGATTTCTTCCTTTATTATTACTGCAATTTACAGCAGAACAATAAGGTCCTTTTGAAACACGCTTGTTCTAATAAATACAACACTCCTATTTATTTACATACTTCCCGCAGTAGTTACTGTAGTGTTTGTTTATGGCCGCTACGATCGCTAGGTACATAAGCGCGCATATTCATCTGACAGAAAAACGGACTGAGTTTCATTACGGTATTAATATACACTGTGCCTACACTAACCCTATACAATCAGCAGTATCTCTGTAATAATGGTTTAAGTGATAAAATAAAATAATTCATAATAATCAATCTTTTTAACAACCAATTACATTAAATACAGTATATGACTTACCTAAACATTGGGTTATTGATTTCTCTGTTCATGATCATAGCCTCAAACATAGGTCCTTCTCTAATAACGAATTCAATCATTCTATGTATTAACATAAGTAAATTCCTGCAAACAAAAACATATTAATGTCAAAAACAGATCCACTGAAAATCATAGTAGCACTTGATATAAAAATGTACAAAAATACAAAGCCAATCAAAAGACTGCTACCGAAACCAAACACTAATTAGCCTAATTATTGTAAATAGCAGTTCCTTTAATTAAAAGGCTAAGTCAAGCCTAAAATCTTGTCAGATATGTCTGAAGTATATAATTTTTATGCTATAACCGTGAAGTGTGCATGTTTAATCACAGAAAAAGAGGAAGCATGAAATAATTTTCCGCCCCTCACACCTAACTGCTTTTTCTCGTTTGGTGCAATATTCCACAGGACAAAAGCTAAATACCTGCATATACCATCATGGGAAAGATATTCTTTATTCTTAAGTTCATAATAATTACTGGTAATTATTCAATTACAGTCTTCTAGGAAGTCTGCAAAATTTATGTTGTTTTCAGTGTACAAAATTAGAAATGTTAACACTGTTAAACAGGGCTTTTAGTAGCAATGTTCTAATGTTAAATATGGTACCCACAAGGTTACACACACAGAAATCTAGCTATGCTATGACTTGAAATGGAAGCTAAACTAAGCCTGCTCTGGCCTCTGTGCAAATACAACAATGAATACCGGTAATGGTTTAAATTTGTTGTAAACATATTTAAATTTATACATATTTAAATTCAAGCTTCCTTCGTATACTTGTAGTTGGAAAGTGTTATTACCAGGGCCCGGATTCTAATGACATGTCATCTTTTTATTGATGCGGCATAGACATTGCCAACTTGTAGATAAATCCTAATCATGGCCTCTAGATTATAGAAATACGTTTTTATTAAGTAATTTTTTTTTTGTCATTTTATGTGTTTTTATATTTTTAGGGCATTTATTTCAATTTTATGTCACTATTTTGTTTTTATCGTGTCATTTGCTTCCTTATTTTGTCATTTTCATGCATTTACTTTAAATAATGCAACATTTTTGGAGAATCTACTTTAAAAACAATTTTCTTACTTTTCTTCTCAAATGTTCCAATCAAGAACAAAGTTTTTAGACCTACAACATCCTGCCGTCATTTACAGTTTTTACAATTATGTACAAATTAGTCTATATCTTTGTGTGCACAGTAATAATTTTTATAAATAAAATGTCACTTTCTAGGCCATTCTTTGCCATTAAGTCATTTTGTTTAAAATTTAGGGTCATTTTTCAAACAATATTAGGTCATCAGAATCCGGGCCCTGGTTATTTCTTATAAAAGCCTATTATATTGTATTATTAACTTTGTAATTAATGTGTCTATGACCAAAAACAAGAGCTCGCAATAGAGAATCCACTCTCTCCATCCTTGGCAAACTTATACGTGAGCTTTATGGAAATGCATATCACAGAAAGTTTTCCTCAGATTTTCAGATCGAGGCATAGGTATGAGGACAATATATTTGCCACAGTGAATAAGAAATTGAAGATGCTGTCAAATTACTTAACCTCGGGACAGTTCAGTTAAATTTATGGCAGAGGTCATCAGAATAGGCAGGAAATTATAATTCTGAATTTACAGAAAAGACACAGACAACTACATGGATTTACTGAAAATATGGTCAACAAGAAAATTAAGAAATTAGAAAACCAAAAGTGTGTAAAAGAAAATACCCTCTTAAGAAAACCTAAAGAACAGCTTTAAAAAATTCACTTTCCATCGTTTAATGCAGGGATATCAATGAGGAGAAATTGTGCGTAACGTAAAACCCCCTCTCCTTCCAGCCTTCCATGCTTGACATAACACAGTGCACTTGAGAGAACGCTGTGGGATGATTCGATGGCGGATTGCAAAAGGATTATAATTAATAAGGACCATAATGTATTAATTCATATTTATTTATCAATATTTATTCTTAATTTATTGAGATATCTTGTAGAGGTGGCTAAGCAGAAATTTCAGTTTCCTTGGTTTGTTTTGAGGCAGAGTTCAATGTAGCTACTATATTGTCTGTATTAGGCTGTATTGTAGAAACAGCTAAACATAATGTTGAAACCAAATATGATCACTGATTCTGGACCTTGGTTTACTTTTAACATTTTCATGGAAGGAAAAAATTGTTCGTATGAATATGTTCCCCCTAAAGTAGATGTAACGCGACTCTAAAACTTTTCAATTTTGATAATATGAATACTCGCTATTTGGTTTGTACAGTTCTCTATTCCAGTATTTGAGAAATTTCTGAGACGAATATAGTGCTGCAAATCAATAATCTCCAATTGCAAACATGAAGGTGCTTCCTCTGCTTTTATGGTTGAATGGGTAGTTGAAAATTGATACATCCATGGATACAGAGAGGTATTTATCTGGAATATTGAACTATTCAAGTATTATGGATTTTAAAATAGGAAAGTGAGATAAATTCGAATTCTGAATCTGATGTATGTAGCTACCATGGACATGCTGCATATGTATGGAATTCGGATCATGACATGGTAAAGGAAGCAGTTCTACTTAACAATCTTCATCATCCAATTCAGTTGATCATATGGGAAAAGACACTGAAGGACACCGAAACATAGAAATGAACTCCAAAATTTCAACATCCCAGGGGAGTTAATCTGCAATCAGCGTCTTCAAGTGTCAACAGCGTCAGGTGGTACAAGATGGAAGTTTGGCAGTTGGAAATAGCTGACGAAGAGAGGTGGTCCTCTTGAAAACCGGTTACTAGTAAGTAACTAATAATAATGAAGTAGCGAGTGTTCTTCAAGATACTATGTATGTATTAATATTGTTCCACTCCATTGTGTCTTCCCATACAAAGTGAATTTAATGAAATACAAAATTCAGGCATTTATGAAATTGACTGCAATACCTGTGATAAAGTCAAGATTTTCAGAATGAAGAGAAATTTAAATCCAAGATACAAAGAGCACGTGGGAAATTATATACAAACAAATATTAAAAATCTGGAGTGGCTCATCATTTCTGGTCTACAGGTCATGGTTTCAATAATGGGCCAAAATTACTGAAACATGTTCGAGAAACTTGATTTAAGTGTTTGGGGAAAAGTATACATTAAAAAAATAGACTTAGTGATTTTGACATCCCCCCAAAGAAGACCACATTTTCAAATTGATACAACCTGAAAGACATCTGGTGGACAGAGAAGCAAACTTGTCAATAGATCTCAGCTGATGATGTTGGGGGGACCGTCTGCGTGGTCTTGCGGTTAGCGTCACTGACTACAGATCCGTAGGCCCGGGTTCAATCCCCAGTACCTCCTTGAATTTTTCTGAGGTAGAGAGGTCTGGAACAGGGTGCAATCAGCCTCGTGATTCAAATTGAGGAGCTACTTGATAGAGAAGTAGTGGCTCTGGTCATGGAAACCACCATTAACGACCGTGGGTGTCTGCATGCTGACCACATGCCCCCCAATCCTGCCATCTGCCTCTGGCAGATGAAGCAGCAGTTGGGTGGTAGACCATGTCCCTTCAGGGATGTTGTGCTACGGAGTTTAGTTTAGTTTTTTGATGATGTTGGGGAATGGATCGAAATGTACATTCTAATTTGGTAAATTTTTACTTACAACAGTTATGTGAAAATGAATGTTTTAAAGTTTAATATATATATATATTACCGTATCTTACGGACTATAAGACGCTCCGGAGCATAAGATGCACCTTGATTTTAGCATGAAAATTTAAAGGTAAAGAAATTTAACGTGAATCTAAATAAATAAAAAATAAAACGGGACAAGGCTGTTTTAGAGGTCAATACTTTCATTTAAATCACCCGGTGGAGACAACTCCTTTTGTATAAAAGAACTCAACATTCCTTTCTTTTCGCGTTGTATACCTGGCTTCCAGCTACCCTCATTTCACTATTGTGACAAGTGCACTGATGTACAGACTGTGCCAAAATTTGTAACTATCTTATCGTTTACAACACCTTGATTATAACTAGGGATGGGTCCTCGATACCTCGATACTCTCGATACTTGCAAGGTATCGGCATCGAGCGATACTTCAGAAAACTCGCTCGATACTTTTTCGATACTGTGGTAATTCTGCAATTTAAGGAAATGCAGTATCTCTTTCTGCTTTCACCACTCCGTGACTTTAGCTTAGCAGGGTGTCCACCAAGTAATGCTGAAGAAATTCCCGGCTTATTCCCTGATTTTCATTGATCATTTCAGAAATTCCCGACCAAAATATGAAGCACTTTCTAATAAATGTGTAAGAAAAATTATAGGATTATACATACTTTAAATAAGAAAAACTTTTAGTAACAAAAGTAATTGCAAACAATAATTACTTAGGCTATAACAGATACAAAAATTAGGAACAGTAAAATAAATTAAATATACTTTCATATAGGCCTAATATTGTGTAGAAGTCTTTTTGATCACACTTTGCAATTTTTCGAATTTTCCCGGATATTTTAATAAATTCATTGACTTTTCCCGGATTTTCCCGACCATACGAAATTCCCGGCCTTTTCCAGGATTTTCCCGACCAGTGGACACCCTGCTTAGTCATAAATAAAGACTTTCCGACTTTTAAAATCCAAACAGAAGAGATTCTTAATTGTTTCGTTTAAAATCCAAACAGAAGAGATTCTTAATTGTTTCGTTTCCTGTCAAATGTTTCAATAACAACCAACAAGTAAGCTGACTGTCCAAACCCCATTGTAATTTTTTAACAAAAATTTGTAAGTGGACTGTTTCAAAAACTAATTTTAGTTTTAATGTAGAGTTTAAAAATAATTACAGGCTACTGATGATATTAAATTTTGTCTCATTAAATATGCACACTTAATTATTTTAGTTGGTATTACATAGTTCTCTCAACTTTTAATTTTTAATATACCTATTTATTGAAACTGGAAATGTTGACGGTATCGAGTATCGAGGAAAAAATCATGTAGCGGTATCGAGTATCGAGAAAATCTGGTATCAACCCATCCCTAATTATAACTATGGTATTTCAGCAATATTTACCATAATTTTAATTTTTTTAGTTTACTTTGGACCATTAGATGCACCTAACTTTCATGGCTCTGTTTTCAAAGCAAAAATTGCGTCTTATGGTCCGTAAAATACGGAACTTTTAATTACCATATAAACAATCTATAATATCACAAGAAAATTGTGCAATGTGTTTGAGGTAACAAAATATGATTAAGTTATTTTATTTTCAATAAAACAGCCAATCCAGTCAGATAGATGCCAGAAAAACAATTGATATACATGCTTGAGGCAAGCTTCAAAGAGCTCCAGCTACAAAAATTGTCTCCTCTGTGATCTGTGAAATGTAACATAACATAGTTTAGCTTAGCTCAGCTTAGCATAGCTACCTGTACATGCCATACTATAAACTGCACTGGAGCACTGCATAACATAGTATAGCTTTCTGTGTGGCAGCCTTTATGTTACAAAATAGAAAGTAATTAGTGGTAAATTTGAACTAAAATTCACTTATATTTTTCCCAGGACAACAATGATGTTAAATAATGATGCATTTATTTTATATAGGACTATTACCTTTCCGTCGGAATTACAACCTTGACAACAGACAGAGACAATACCTGAAACAGAAACAACATAGGATAATGAAAAGTAGGGCCTGGTTTCTTATCTTACGTTAGGAAGCATTTTGTTATTACTATAATATTCTAACATAATTACCTGTTTAGTGATCATAGCAGTCAAAAAGTTGTACCTTAAGACATTAGTCTAATAATGTCCCTCCCTAATTGCTTGTTCAACAGAATAATTAAACATTAAAATATTAGAAGGGTAACAAATGAGGAATATAGACAGAGTTTAGATTAAAAATTCTTACTCCTTATGAAACAAAAGCTAAAGGCTTCAATTAACTCTGTCTAATTTTGAATTAATAAATTAGGAAAAAATATTGACACCTTTTGACACTGTACGAGATTACTGCTTCAAAGAACTGTTTAAATTTAAACCCAGTAGAAATAATTTTTTCCATAACAAAATTTTATGGTATCTCCCGTTGTGTAGTACATTTAATCTTAGCTGAAAGTCAGACTTCTTTCAGATAAATACCCAAACATTTTTTGGATGAAAAGGCAGTTGATTCTGTCAGAATTTAGCAGCCTATAAGCATGCTGAATGAGTACAATTATTGGTTGTTTTGTGTCCAGCCTGTTATCCTTCTCCTAGTACCTTTTCACTGTGGCAGCTTCACCATGCAAAACCTGACAGCGCTTTTCATTTGTAAAGCAACAATATATAACCATAAATACATTTAATCAAATCACATTACATAATATATAAAACAATGCTGTGTTGTTCTTGAGAGCTACAGAAAGTACACTAAAGCAGAATTAAAACAAAAAACTTCACACAACTGATATCATCTGTATAAACAGAAAAAACGGGAAGTATTAAGGACTCATTATTACATTAACAAATATTTACATGCACATGCATGCTGAATAAAGTATAAACACTTCACAAAAAGTCTGGAACATATACTTAATTTCATGAAATGAGTTACCTATTTTATTTTACAACAGACAGGTAGCTTGAAAACGTAGTGTGTTAACCAAAACTTTAGTTCATAAATGTCACCCGAAATAAAAATAAATACATTTTCTCTGAATGGAGAGAAAATGTGAAACTGATTGTTATTTTTTCCTTATTTTCTTCCGTTGTTAAGCATGCTAACCACACATTAGAACAAAAAGGGACAAAATAAATTTATTTATTGGTTCTGAAAACTTTCCCCCATTTGCAGAAAGGTAAATAAAACCTTGTTTATTCCTGGCAGGCTTGACAAAATACTGTATCACTTTGCCACCTGTAATAACACTCGTCACCAATCTGCTACTTGCAAATTTACTTATTTCAGCATTATTAACCTTCCATTGGTCGTTAGAGGCCTGGGAGACCCCTACCATTATTTAAATGTTGTAACTTCTAAAGATATGCATCTACGAAATTGCCTGGTTAGGACATCTAACAATATACCTTACTCAATTGTTTGCTGTAGTGATAACCTTATCTTTTTTTTGTTTGGCTGCAAGAACAACTGATCAGCAGTTGCTTGTTGCCCAGATCAACCGGACCACGCATTGCCTACTTTTTTGTACTTACATTTCTTTGCCAAATGCATAAGAACACTGCTTCTTGCTTCCGGCTGACACATAATAACTGTGAAAAATGAAAATTTTGACTGTTCAAATGTATCAAGTGATTTTGAAATGCCTTCTGAAAAAATATAAACCTGAAAAACCCACAGCAGATGACTTTCCGTGCCATCTACATTGAAACAAAGACAAAAATAACACCAAAACTAAACATGCATGTGGGAAATGCAACATTCCTCTCTATTCGAGCAAACTTGCCTAAATTACTTGTGAAAGTTGCCTAGTCAGAGAAAACAAGGAAGTAGATGATTCTAAGTATCAGATTCTGTGAAGAATGAATCAGAGCAAAAAAAAAAATTATTTTCATGGTTTGTATCCTTATGTTTCTTTACTAATGCAACATTTCAAATTATTACAAGGTGCATATCTAAAAATGACCATGCATTTTCTCTATTACTAGTCTTCATGCGACCAACATTATTCTACCTAACGTATGCCTAATACAGTAAGATAATACTAATAAAAACCATGTATATTTAACCTAAATAAAGCTAAACGTAGAAGAAGGAAAGAATAAAAGAAAAAATCAATATAAACATATAAGCACAAAAAATTGCATGGGTCTACTAGGTCCAGAACAACCAATGGTGTTCTACCAAAGAACATGCCTAATGGAAGGTTAATACTTCTTAAAATTAACAGTGTGACCACTCAATATGAATTACAGTGCAAACAACCTCTTGAAAACACAAAAATCGGTAGATGAAAAGAAAACCTTTCTTAGCCTTATCCATCCCCCCCCCCCGAAAAAAAAATTCTCTCTCTAAAAATATTGACTTCTCAATTAAAAAAGGCTAACGAATTAAAAGGACAAAAGAAACCTGATAAAGAATAAATTAGGTATTGTAATTTTTGTACCCAATTTAGGTGTTTCTAGGTTCCACATAATTAATGTGTAAATCCTGTGGATATGACTGGAAAAAGTGCACGAGCGTTTCTGGTTTTGGTAGTAAGGGAAAAAATAGGTAAAAACCTATGAATCCGATCACTAATTATTACAATGTTCGATATATATTATATTATATTATATTATACTAATAGCAAAAACTTTATTTTAACATAAGAACACAATAAATTATCTGAAGTGTAGTTATAAGCTTCTCATTTCATACACAAACTTAGGTCATAAATATTATTGCCTTGCAAACAATGCAATTTCAAATGAGGCTGAGACAATTAAAGCATACTATGCAATACAATCATGTACTGTACTCTATATTGGAATATATTAAAGTAGACAAAATTGTGTTTCACATAAGATTTTTACATGCAGTTTGCTCCTATAATAACTCCTTAATGCCTCAACATAGACCATCTAATCCTTCAATATTCCAAACTTTTTATGAAAAGTTTATGTATATTATTAAGATAATTTTAATGCAATTTTGGTATCACAGTACCTTTTTTTATCTATTGGTATACAAAAACAATAAACTTATTTTTGAAAAAGAAGCTTTTAAAACAAACTAATGCATCACATCATCAAAACTAATCTATAGTTTAGATGGATGAGCATCAGCAATAGTAAATCAAAGTTGAAACGTTACCTTGTCTATGTCTTCTCTCTCCTTAGGATCTGTTGGATAAGGATCATTTGGATGCAAGTGTGCTACCTAAATAATACAGCATCAATTTAATTAGATGAACACAAACCATATAGTTATTTTCTATATAAGCTCTTCTCATTCACTGAATTCAGAAAAGGTATTTCTATGCTTCTCATATCTTCTTCCAACATGAAACTTCCTTCTCTTCGCTGAATGATTAAAAAACTATTTTACCAATGTTCGTATTACACTAAGAATATAACAACTCTGGAGTTACATCAGATCGAAAATTGCCACAGTCATTTGTAACGTAGCACTTCATTCATAATGAGTTCAGTTCATTTGTGAGTGAACACTGTTCAATTCCATACCTTGTGTTTGTCCTTCTTGTTTGGTTGTGCATTGAAGGGAAGTCCCGAAGGCGGAGGAGGCATAGTCAATTCAAGCATCGCAGGAGGAATGTAGATTGGATGAGGTGGTATTGGAACTGCTTTGCCCCAACCCAATTTCATCTCATAGGCCATTACATCCTTTCCTGTAAAATCAAACAATTTATAATCCTGGAGCTGTTTCATTATGAACTTTTCATAAACTAATATGAAACACTGATTAAAAAGAAGTAGAAAGAAGTAGTTTTAAATAGATCACAAAACACTATTTTATACCTGATCAATGAAACAAGAGGTAGACTGCAGTGCTAAGGAAGAAGGCAGTAACTACATGTACTAGAAAACTGAGAAAATTGAGATCAAAGTTTAATGAAATTCTCTTTACTTTCTACTTCATGAATGACTTTGAAATTTACACAATAACTATAAAACAAGCAGGAAAGTTTATATCTGGCATCAAAAATTATATTTTCCTTGAATTATCAAATTTTGACAGATACTGCCTTCTCACAAAGTGTATGTGGATTTGCTAACGCATTAAGTGGAAATTCTTCTTCTTACGTTGTAGCCAGTATTTATTGCTTTCTGTCATTGTTGAGTTGTTACAGCGTGGGACGAAAATCCAATCTTAAACACCAGTACGGTGCAGTCTCTACTTACTGCTTTCTGTCATTGTAGATGTTGAAAAAATTGCAAAGGCAGTAACTGACTTTTCATTATATTTTTAACAAGAAATCATGTTACTGCTTTTTAATGATGTATTGTGATGCAGAACATCGAGAAAGTTCAAACCATACCAAAAAATCCATATTTTTAATTGCTGCAGTTACTGCTTTCTTTCTTAGCATGGCAGTAGAGCTATTTCACCAGTCTTTATCTAAGCTCTTTATTACTGATTTACAAAAGTGAAGTACAAAAATAACCAAGGCTACATTTTTTAAAAGAAAAAATGTGATGTATTGTGAACAAAGTCCATGACACGATACTGCAACATCATGCCATGTTTGTGGGTGTCGCCCTATTGTAAATGCCAAAATGCCACATAACGTGAATCTAAATGGTAAAACATGATCAATAAAGCTAAACTCAAGATTAACTGGCAGTTAAAGTTCGTAATACCAGAAGCTAAGAGCCTGTATCACCATCTCCCAATAAAATATTTATCTGTCAGGTAGGGAATTTATCTGGATGTTGGCTAAATCATCAGGAACCAACAACATCTTGAATTTGGTATCCTCCATCAGTGTCGACAATTACATAAAACAAGATGGCTTCAACCCAAGAGCACATAAACATGCAATATTGAACAGCTTAGCCCAAACACTGGTTCACATCCCCCTCAGTAAGATAGAATATGGAAAAGAATACCAACAAATAGTAAATACAACAGAAAGGAATGGATTCAGTAAAGAGTTGTTGGACAAGAAAATAGACAGTTTCAAGAAACAGAAAAAAATTAAAGCAATCACTACACTGAACCCTATAAAAGAAAAAAACCCGCTTTGAAAAGATGACATATCACCCTTGGGCAAATCATAAATTCAACAAGATCTTCAAAGAACATAACATAACGTTGGCTCCTCAAAATAAATTCAAACTCAAGACTTTGCTAAGATCAGAATTGAGAGACAAAATTCCTCCAGACAAAAATCAGGCATTTATAAAATAATGTGTAATGATTGCAACAATGAATAGACAGATAAAACAAAAAGGAACCTAAATACTAAATGGAAAGAGCAATTCAGAAATATTAGACAAGGGGAAATTGAAAAGTCAGCAGTAGCAGCTCATGTATGGAATTCTGATCACGATGTGGTAAAGGAAGCGGCTCTACTTAACAATTTGCATCATCCAATTCAGTTGACCATATGGGAGAAGATCTACATACAGAAACATATAAGTAACCTCCTCCAGACAAAAATCAGGCATTTACAAAATAACGTAAGAACAGGGGAGAACAAGTTAGGCCTTATTGGGAAACTTGTGAAACCACAACAGCGTCACCAGGTGGTACAAGACAGAAGTGTGGCAGTTGGATGTAGCTGACGATGACAGGGAGGTCCTATCGAAAACCTGTTACTAGTAAGTATTGAATATTAATGAAGTAGTGAGTGTTTTCCAATATACAGTGGAACCTCGCTAGCACGTTCCGTTTTCTGTATTGGTCGAGGTTGACGATCGCCCAGCTCCTTTTTGTGTTACGCTCGTTCGGCCACTTTTAAACATTTCGATCCACAAGAAAAGGGTTATGAGATAAAGCACTTTCCCCGTATTGTGATAAAAGTCTCCGATGAATTTCGGCACCTTTCACACCCTCTGACCACAAAAATCTGATCACTCCTTGTTGATCCTCTTTGGTGCAATCTGATAGCGGAGCTGAAATGCTTACACTGTTGTAGCTAGAAGACAACTGATGCGATAGTGATTAACTTTCGCACACATGCACATGCGCCACATGCGCCAACTCAACGCATGCGGTTACCACCTATCTTAATAAAGTTGTAGAACAAAAAGTGTAAGCAATTTTTGACTTACCCTCATACATAGGAAATGGCTCTTATTTTTTAATGCGGTGTTATCAGAGGTTGTGCTATTTTCTAACAAGTCTCTAGAATTAAAAATTTCTGGAGAAAACTTAATTTTTAAAATAATGATAAAAGAACAGTTCATGCTAATGTGATCTAAACAAACTATACAATGAAATATATAGAATGTTTATTTACCATTAAGAAATTTCAAAGCCCGTTCACCATCTTTCCTGTTCATGAAGGCTACAAAACCACAGTTTCTTCCACGTGCTTTCTCTTCATCTGACCTAGGCCACATTATCTTTATACTGGCCAGTGGCCCATATCTGCCGAAGACTTCCATCAGCTGCTGTTCTGTAATCTGTTGCATAGTTTGCAGAAAATTAGCTTCATCTAATAAAAGTTAGTTAATTTTCAAAATAATACATATTTTAAACATTACATAATATATAATTACAAAGTGAAACAATCAAGTTAATTAAAAAGTATATAAGTAAAACAACAGCGAAAAACAAGAAGAAAAGAAGAGGACAGATGCAACAGAAGTTTAACTTGAAGATTTTTCTACCATTTCTATGTTTTTGATTCTAATGCTATAGGTTCTTCTTTAACCCTGGGGAGCAGAATATGGATATATCTGCTGGTAACAAGCTGTATAAAAAATGAGAAAATTTCAAATTTACCTTACATTGTTAATAATCTCTATGCAAATAACAATGAAAAATAAGTGCAGGAAATTCAAAATATTTTGATTTTTTGTACACCATGTCGCTCATGGATATATCCATTTTCTGCTCGCAAAGGGTTAAATGTATACCATAAAAAATGAATATTAATGTAATAATACCGCATTAAAATCAAATATTTTTCAATTGTCTTTTAAATTTTGTTGAAAGAAGGTTTTATGTGGTTATACTAGTACACTAAAAAGAAGCTTAAAATAACCTTGTCTAAAAACTACGCAGACTACTGGAGGGTTGGATTAGCAAAGTGTTGGACCACAGAGACTCTTACCTTGGGATTTAAATTTCCAAGATATAGGTTGGTGGTAGTTGGATCCCCATTATCATAAGACCCATACTTGGATTCTTCAGCAGCTAAGAAAAGAAGAAATGTACAACTTTGAGAACATAAATACCTACATACATCAGAAATCAAATTTCAGTTGTCTTAGCTTCCACATTGGGTGAGTAGGCTATAAAAATTCATTGGGGAAAAAAATTACAGTTTTTTTGCAGATGTTAAAATAATAAAATATGTGTAACTAATAAAGAGTGACCGGTTAAAGAGCAGAACACACATCATTACAATTATTAAATCTGAAGTGACAAAAAATAATACGAAAGAGAAAAGAATGAACAGTGCGAACCACAGATGAAGTCACCAGACTTCTACTTTGCAGGATGCAGCCATCACCACACACTCATTACTTCACTCGCCTCTCTTAAACTAGATGTTAAAAATCTTGTCCTTTCTAGTCTGGGGCATATCTGACTATGATGTACAAAAATAAGAAAATTATGGATTTATTAACATCATACTAGAATCTGAACTTTGACTGAGAATAGCTGGAAATGATGAAATTAATCAGAGGCGGTATCATCTGTTACAGCAATTAAAAACTGAGAACTGTAAGATGAAAACTTTCAGAATATAATTTTGGCTTACATATCATCAGAAAATAATAAAATGTTTAACGGAAAAGGTTTTTAATGCATTCATTCTTGACGAACGTCCTTCAGAGAGGGACCAGTGAGCTAGCCTAGCCTCAATACCATGTCAGCAAAATAGCTCATGTTACAATAACAAACAGTCTGCTTCCCTGTGCTCTGTTTGGAGAGGACAGTTAACTGCTAAGTCTTATGCAGCATGGGTGCATGCAAGTGTTTTAACAAGTGCTATTTATTTAATAATGTGATAATGCCTCCTATACTGTCAAAACTAAAAGGGAAAACTCTACACAGTCAAAGCCGTGAGATTATTGCATGTACATGAAGGAAGAAGCCAAACATAAAGATTTTCTCCAGCGTATTTTAAAGAAATTCAGAAAGTGGCTGCAGCCACCAAGACATCGCGTAGCTCAGTTAACAGAATTGTGGGAGAAAAACGAAAGCATGAAGAGGCAGGAACTTCTTTTGGTACTCCGGGAAAGAAGCACACCGTCCCAAACAAGAATTACTGAAATCAATGATTTCGACAAGTGTGTGATTCGACGCACTATATACAATTTCTATGTTGAAGAAAAGACTGCACCTACAACAAAAAGATTACTACACCCACTGGACAATCAATTTTCAAGGTAAACTCACGATCCTTTGAATTTTTATTAAAGAAATGGGCTTTAAGTGGAGAAAAACAAGAAATAAAACACATTCTAATTGAAAACCATGATAATTGTTCTTTGCGCGAGGTCTACCTTTCTTCTCTCCGTAAATACAAAGCTGAAGGACGCCCAATAGTTTATGAAGACGATACCTATATACACAGCAGTCACACTGTTCCAAAAAGTTGGTCTGATGACAGCACTTCAGGTTTGATGGCGCCTGTATCCAAAGAGGAGCGATTAATTATAGTCCATGCAGGTGAAAGGTTCGGGTTCATACCAGGTGCTCTCCTTATTTACAGATCCCAGCAGAAAACAGGAGACTTTCATAAAGACATGTGCACTGAAAACTACGTCAAGTGGCTTCGTACAATGTTAATTCCAAATGTACCTCCTAACTCTGATTTAGTGATTGACAATTCTTCCTACCACAATGCACAGTTAGACAAACCACAAACATCAAATTCACTAAAAATAGATATGCAGTCCTGGCTACAAAATCACAACATTTCATTTGATCAGCACAGCACGAAGACACATTTGTATGATTTAATGTTAGCCAACAAGCCAGCTCAGAAAAAAAATATTTGATTGACCAAATATTGGCTGAACATAACCACACAGCTTTAAGACTTCCACCGTACCACCAAGATTTCAACCCCATTGAATTAATATGGGGAGACGTCAAGCAATGGGTAGCTGCTAGAAAGGTAACTTTTAAATTAAAAGATGTTGAAATCCTCTGCAGCCAAAGATTTCAGGAAATTGGATAAACGGAAGGCTTGCCATCATGTCGAAAAAATAGAACAAGAATACTGGGATAAAGATGCTATAGTGGAAGAAAGGATTGAGAGAATTATTATTCAAGACAATGGGATGGAAAGCAGCGACGAGGATAATGAAAACGACAGCAATCTAGACGAGGAAGAAGACGAGGGAGAGATGTCGGGAATAGAAGAAATACAACAAAATTAAGTGAAAATGTTTCGGAGTGCGTAATACATGTGGTTGACAATATTGGAAGTGTGGCAAATTGCTTTGTAGTTCCTGTACTACTTCAGCACAGCAACATGTGGGTAACATACACAACATCTGACTCAGCTCCTGCCTCTGTATGGCAGTCCTTCCGCAAAAGGTGAGTAAGTGACTCGCATCTAACCTCTCATATAATTTTTTCATTTGTTAAGATTAAACAAATGGGATTGCCTGCTTACCAATTCACTCACACACAAGTATACATTTCCTACATTTTCCAGCAATTATCTTTGCACAAAAAAGAATTGTTATTTATCCTTACATGCTTTAACTGCTGGTACTCCATCTTCAAAAGTTGACTTCAACGCTCCTTTATATTTATGTCTTTCTTCTCTTTCTTCCTGAATACTGTAACAAAACAATTTAAAAACAATACAAGTTAATTTAACAGTAGAACAAACCATATTCCATTAGTACATATAGACAAAGCCTTGTAAATATACTACTGCTTGTTTCACTTGTAAAACACAATACAATAAATTGAAAATACAAAGAAAATGGACTAAATGAAAAGAAAAATCTCCTCTCAAACCTTTTAGACAAAACCTGGAAAATCTCTCAAAATCATCATTATTATCACCAAACCAAAAATTAAATATTACAAATCAATATGTTTTCCCACACTATTGTAACCTTCCCAGACAGCTCTTTTCATGAAGATACCAGCATACATTCTTGAAGGGAATGATGTAATGAACAGACAAACAGTTAAAGAAATTGTTTGTCTTCCAGACATATAGTTGGTAAAATAAAATAGTTGTCCTTCTGTTTTGCGGGTATTTTGCAAAACAAAATAATTTATACAATTATTATGGCCACTTTTGAGGTTATAATGTTCTTTAAAACCTACAGAGTTCATATATAATCTCAGTTTGTAGCTAAAAGATATGCAAAATGACAGAAAAATCTGTTGAATCTTCACTCTCTTCCATAACATCATAGGCATCACAAACTCGACACAGAGGTAACAGAAAAAGAGTGTGTCGTGTTCACTGAATAACGTCCATTCTTCAGTCTTTGCTGTAATTGATCATAAGTATTGATAACTTCTCAGCAGCCACAGACTACGAAGTAATGGAAGCATGCTATAAGAAATGAAGGAGAAAAAAAATTACACTAGAACAAAATATTATGATTTTGAATCAATTTTTTTTTTCAATATGTATATAAAGATATTTCTCAATTTATATATGGAAAGGGCAAATTCAAAATCATAATATTTTGTTTTACTGTGATTTTTTGGTAAAATTAAATAGCTGAATTCGGGTAGCTCTTCATGGTATCACAAGATTGTGTGCACCCCATGAACAAAAATGTCACAGGTTCTTGTCTGTACATTTAAAGGCATCCTGTAGGGCAAAATTCCAGCATACGGGCGACGGTCAACATCATTAAGTTGCAGTGTGCCTCCTTCATTAACACATTCTGAACCATAGACATCATAAGATGTTTAAGGTTCTCCTCGTACTGTGGGCCATGAACGTCTATTGACGTTTAAGATGGCACATGAAAGAACTCTTTTTATATTTAGTGCCCAATGATTCTTATACCTTAGTTAAAGTCATTGCTCATAGATGGAAGTTGGTTCAACATTTTCCTTCATGCTCATGCTTTTAATGTACAAATATTTTTATTATTGGCTGACGTGAAATCTAATATGGTTGCCTAGAGACAAGCTCTTAAACAAATGTGTTGCTTAGCAACTGATTTCCAAATCTTTAATTCTTTGCGAGCGGTATGTAATATTATATTTAATTTAACATTGGCAGGATAGGTGGTTTGACTGGGACATTTAAAGTATTCATGTTACTTTTCTAAAATAACGAATGCACTTTTCAATGCAATTGCAAAGTACATTTTGAAGAATTACACAAATTATATATATATATATATTTATGTGATTTAAAAAAAAAATGGCTAATACTATTTACTTTATTTTGCAAATAAATAATTCCCCTGCCAGATTAATAGCACCAACAAGTCTAAAATTTTGCTTAAATTCACATCTCAACATTAGCAAACAATTTAATCAATTTTATTACAACATCCGATTCTATTTACATTATTAATGCAGTAACATCAATGTCATCAACTTCCTATATAACACAATACTATGTTTTTACCGAGGCTCAATTGACAATATCGGCAGAGCATGGAGTCTTCTTATTAGTTACTTAACAAATTAAATAATAAATGATATAGCAGAGCTGCTTGCAGTCACCACAAATTTCAGGCTGAATGAAAATCAGATGCACTGATTTTAAGAATCATGCACCCTTATAGCCAAAATTCTTGCCTATGATGGCATTAGGAAGTTTAGAGTTCAAATTGACTATGACAGAAAGAAGCCGTAAAATTAAAACCACATCACGTCCTCATGTTCATGCTACAGGTTAAAGACAATGCAGTACAAAAATTTCAGTAGAAAAAGTGACTACTCAGTACTTATTTTTAAATTGTTTTTGTTACAGGTTCTTCCAAACAAACAGAATCAGAATACCAGGGCGAGCGACAGAGATCTTGAGTTGTCTCGTTAAGATAGAGGTAATATCTTGTTAATGATAACTAAGTCCTCAAGTTAGTGCTCTTTTAATTGACGAAATATGCATGCAAATATGCTCTAAAATTTGTAAAATATGTTTTGGAACTAATGAGGCATGCTCTAACATTTAAGTAAATTTAATACTTTAAGTTCTCTTGTTAGCTGAATTACATTATAATTTAAAAATAAAAAATAAATTACATAACAAAACCCTAAAAAACAAGGTCAATGCAACAAATTTTTGTAAATTGAAAACAAATGAAGTAAAACGTTGCTTTCATATTATACAATCAGTTGCAATAACATTAGGAAATATACTTCAAAAAACTCTGGTCGGAACGTTCACAGTGGAGTGTAACAACATTTGAAAATGATGTGAGTTGACTACACACTATTTTCTCCACTTACCAAATTTTTTTGGTAGAACATGTTTCGCATATGTTCATATGCATCCTCAACTACTTGTCAAGTTGAGGATGCATATGAACATATGCGAAACATGTTCTACCAAAAAAATTTGGTAAGTGGAGAAAATAGTGTGTAGTCAACTCGCATCATTTTCAAAAGGAAATATACTGTTAATTGTACAATTGGTTTTCAAAACATTCACTTAGCCAGATACTCTGTAAATGCTTAAATTAACAGAGATATGCACAATATTTAAAATCGGTCAGAAATACGCTGTTAAAGAGTAACAAATTAATAAGACAAATATTTTAATATCGAGTAAATATGATGCATTATAACAAAACTAACAGAACATGTAAAAATATGATAAATGCAAACATCAACGTTCTGTTATTTATTTCATGTCTTACATTTTAACAGTAGGATTGAAAAGAGTATATTAATAAAAATAAGATTTTTCATAAACTTCCGGGCCCTAGAGATAACTATCAATAACTATCAAATTTAAACTTATTAAAGAACACAAATATGAAATATGATTATTTTCCAGATATTGACCAGCTACTGTGGAGAACAAATCTCAAAGTCTATGAAACTATCTGTAGATGTTGGCCAGCTGAGACAGAGCGGGATCATATACAATGCGCCAGAATACATGATCTAAGTATTCTTTCTTTTCAAAAGTTAAATTTACATATTACCAAACATGCTTCCGACAGCACAACAAAAGACTCAAAAGTTTAGAACTAATATTTGCTTTTATAAGAACTGGAAAATTTATAGTTAAACATGTCCTGTAGCACAGCTGTTTGCGGGCTCCACAGATTTCATTATTGAAAACTATGAGTACCAGTAGTGCTTCTGGCATTAAAAGTAAGGAATCGAAAGTTTGGAACTAAAATTTACTTTTATAAGCACTGGAAACTTTAGAGCTAAAAGTGTCCTGATTTTGATGCTAGGATATATAAAGTATTGGTACTTCTTCAAAAAATTCAATAAAAATCTGCAGAGTACCACAACATTTATCGCTATCAATATTATAATAAATTGTTTTTATCTGTTATAGGTTCTTTCAAGCAAATCTGGTTGAAACCAGGAAATGGGGTGAGCATTATATTCAAGTAAATAAGGTAATTGGAAACTGTCTTCTGACCAGAGAGTTACTCATGCCAGGGTGACCACAGAGGAGATACCAGACGAAGTGGATCACGGACCCCAACCCTAAGGTGTAGTGCGAACTGTGCTGATGGGGTGTATGGCTACATACCTTAGTTAAAGTCACTGCTCATAGATGGAAGTTGGTTCAACATTTTCCTTCATGCTCATGCTGTTAATGTACAGTTGGTCAAATAAAAACCGTCGGGTGGTATTTGATTAAGTATCACGAACGAGCATATACGTATGTACAGGAAGACTTAAGGTTAGGTTCACATACGCCTCTTGTCTATCCATGTATTTTCTTGATTATTTAGTCAGTTTTGTTCCAAAACAAACACGTATAGAAGGCTGTGGCTATATTCCTCAAATCCGCCATATTCTTGGTTGCAAATTTTTATAATATTAATAATTAATAGATTTGCAAGGAATATGTTTATTCAAGGAGCATTTTTTAAAGATTTTATTTTATAATACCGGTACTTCTAGTGCAAAATCAATAACTTACGCTCAACTTCTGCAACCAATCTAGCATCGAAATACGCCAGATTCACGTTTCGTATGAAAACTTCCGATCGCAATATAGTGAAGTTCCCACCTCCGAGCTGCTCTTTCATAAATATGGAACCTTCTCGCTGCTTCAGAGGCCGAAAAATGCAGGTCAATTACAGCCCTAACTACACTTTCTCTCACTTTAGCATTTGTATGTGGTGATGACACAAAGCAAAATTAATTATGACAATACATTATGTTGAATATCATATGTTGCGCTTTCTGCGTTGTTCATTTTTTCCCTCCTGTCGCATGGCCTCATATGTTCCGAAAATGACCTGTATTTTATGTTTTTTATAGGAAACTTGTGAACTAATGCGTAAAAACTTTAATTTTAACTGCATACGAGTCCCGACGTTTTTTATTTGACCGACTGTACAAACATTTTTATTATTGGCTGACCTGAAATCTAATATGGTTGCCTAGAGACAAGCTCTTAAACAAATGTGTTGCTTAGCAACTGATTTCCAAATCTTTATTTCTTTTGTGAGCGGAGTGTAATATTATATTTAATTTAACATTGGCAGGATAGGTGGTTCGACTGGGACATTTAAAGTATTCATGTTATTTTTCTAAAATAACGACTGCACTTTTCAATGCAATTGCAAAGTACACTCTGAAGAATTACACAAATTATATATACACACACACAAACACACACACACATATATATATATATATATGGGTCATTCTACAGGAATTACGTTTTTTTTTGTCCTCTCTTAATACTCTGTAAATAACATTGTTATTTCTATACTTTTATTTATCCATGTTTAACTATGGAACCCATTGTTATAATACTCCTGTCCCTGTAATGGAATCCCGTAAAAATTTTAGTACTGATTTGTCTAACCAACAAAATCGTGTGAAGTACATATAGGGGAGTCAGAAAAAGTTGGGTAGACATCACCATATTCTGGACCGGGTGTTTTAGACACCATTTTCCAAAATGGCCGACACTGATTTTATTTTGTATATATTTCTGCTCCTATGACAGTCATACTCATCATTTAGGTGTCTAAATACATGTTTTTAAGGGCAAGGAATCTATTAAGATGGTTTGTGAAGTTACCTGACTGCTATTTATTAAAGAAAATCACTTACTTTGGGTTTTAAATAAAAATATGAACATAAGTGAAATAATATTCTCATTGACCCATAAGTAAACTCTGGTATGGCAAACTGAGTGTAAAACTAACAAACTTTTTTCTCATTCTGACTGTAACATTGTTCACCACATTTGCAATACTCTGTGCATGTCAAATATTGCAATTTACATTTACACCTAAATTACTGGAAGTGCATGCTGTACAACTGCACTGTTTTAATAGTTCAGAAGGCATTTTGTTAAGGCACAGATCAGGCTTTAGCACAACATTTGCATCTTTGCACCATCCATAATCTATCAGCTGCAGGCTTGTATAAGGAAAATAGTTTTGTGATAGGTTTAAGCATTCCGTAAAACCAAAAAGCATCCTCGATTATGTCCTTTTCTTATTGAAAAAAATTAGGGTAGCTCTGATGAGTGTTTCTACTTGTGTAATGAATAACGAGGTACATAAATCTTAAACTTTGATGATGGATAACTTGAACAAGGTATTCCTCTGCTTTGTCGAGTGTTTCTTCAGACAGAGTATTATCTTCAGCAAATCGAAGTAGTAAAGCTTGTGGCGATGCTTTTAGTGCAGATGGTTTTGTTCCAATCTTACTTGAGGCATCACAACCTGTAAGTATGTGGGCCTTATTTAAAGTGGTGCAAAGTGCAGCTCCCAGTTACCTCCAAAGTGTGTGTAGAGGCACATAGCTCATTTTATCACCCACTCCCACAATTCTTGCAATCCTTGCAGTTCAAATATGAGCTATATCGACATAAGTGTCATTTTATAGCACTATAAGGCATGTTATGCCGACTGAACAGTATAGAACAGATGGGTTATAATTCTGCTATATGCTTCTTCAACAAAGGTTCGAAAGTCCGAGCAAGTTTGACCTTCTTTGTTCGTTACTGCTGTCATTGTCTCCTGTGATGGTTCACTTAGCACTGTAGTGTAGTTAGTCATTTTTACCTTTTTCAATTAAACTAGTAGCAGCAGCCAATTGGAGTATCTCTTTGTTTTTATCTGAAGACCAGAATCTGCCTATCTGGGCTATAGTAATAACAGTCTCCTATTTGATTTTTATCAGTTCGATGGGATCGGCATTTCTTCTTCTTTCTCTTTCACCTTCTTTGTGTGACTGCTCAATGTAGCTCTCAAACACAAAGTCTACTCGTTTAATTCTCTTGCAGTTACTTGCATTAGTCCACAATTGATCAAATATATTTTCAAAGTTAGTTACGAGTTGTCGAATTTGTGACATTAAATCAACTATGACAACAATATCCATTGCATAACACTGTTCAAAACAGTATTCCGTCTGATCGAGTTTCTTCTCTAGTTCAGTCAGTAATACATAAATTACAGGTTTAACCGTGTAGCCACTACTATATAACAACAAATTATATTGCAAAATATGTTTCATAGTCTCTCCTCTTGCGCTATGTGCCTCTACACACACTTTGGAGGTAACTGAGAGCTGCACTTTGCACCACTTAAATAAGGCCCACATACTTACAGGTTGTGATGCCTCAAGTAAGATTGGAACAAAACCATCTGCACTAAAAGCATCGCCAGAAGCTATACTACTTCGATTTGCAGAAGATAATACTCTGTCTGAAGAAACACTCGACAAAGCAGAGGAATACCTTGTTCAAGTTATCCATCATCAAAGTTTAAGGCATATGTACTTCGTTATTCATTACACAAGTAGAAACACATATCAGAGCTACCCTAATCTTTTTCAATAAGAAATGGACATAATCGAGGATGCTTTTTTGTTTTACGGGAATGCTTAAACCTATCACAAAACTATTTTCCTGATACAAGCCTGCAGCTGATAGATTATGGATGGTGCAAAGATGCAAATGTTGTGCTAAAGCCTGATCTGTGCCTTAACAAAATGCCTTCTGAACTATTAAAACAGTGCAGTTGTACAGCATGTACTTCTAGTAACTTAGGTGTAAATGTAAATTGGAATATTTGACACGCACAGAGTATTGCAAATGTGGTGAACAATGTTACAGATAGAATGAGAAAAAAGTATGTTAGTTTTACACTCAGTTTTTCATACCAGAGTTTACTTATGTGTCTATGATAATATTATTTCACTTCTGTTGATATTTTTATTTAAAATCCAAAGTAACTGATTTTCTTTAATAAACAGCAGTCGGGTAACTTCACAAACCATCTTAATCGATTCCTTACCCTTAAAAACATATATTTAGACACCTAAATGATGAGTATGACTGTCACAGGAGCAGAAATATATACAAAATAAAATCGGTGTCGGCCATTTTGGAAAATGGCGTCTAAAACACCCGGTCCAGAATATGGTGATGTCTACCCAACTTTTTCTGACTCCCCTATATGTACTTCACACGATTTTGTTGGCTAGACAAATCAGTACTAAAATTTTTACGGGACTCCATTACAGGGACTGTATTATAAACCAAGTAATCAATGTCAAACTTATGGAAACTTTTCATAGTGAATTTCAGCCCTTTTAAGTAAAAAATCAATCTCCTGGGCTGTCCCCGCTCCAGGTTCACAGTACTCTATTGACGATAGAAACAATGTGTGGCATGATTATTTTAATTCACTTTGTGACATTGTTCTTTATTGTATTGGGGACTAGTTCACGTGTATGTTTCAAATTTTTGAAGTTTGAATAAGTTTGTACTCTGTTCAAAAGTTCAGTCCCCAGCTTCTGAACTCACTCTCCTGGCGCTATAAGAAAAATTTGAGGGAAAAAGAGGGAAGAAAACTTTTTGCTTCTCAATGTGGCAAAGCTGTTCCAGATCAGTGAACAAAGAAGACTAGTGAAGAAAAGACATTTTTGTTGTGATTCCTGGTGCAACTGAGCAAAATACATCTTCACTTTTAAGTAAATATGTTTATTGCCAATCACTCTCCTGGTTGTAGTATTGTTTTAAATTTAAGAGTAAAAAAATTGAAAATAGAGCAATTAAATGCTTTTGGTGATTCAAAAAGTCTCCCTAAAAGCCTAACATCAAGCTGTGTCTGTACTACCTGCACATGGCAAAAGTAATAAAAATCCTCACTCTCCTGGCTAAGAAAATTAATCACTCTCCTGGCTAACTTTTTCCAGGAAAGTGATATGGTAGCCAGTAGAGTGATTTGACATTAGTCCTGTAAGATACTTGTGCACTTTCTTTATTTTTACTTCTTGGCTTAAATAATTCTTTTTCCCTAATAAATGTAAACAGTTCCTAACATTTTTAAACATATTCCATCAATACTTTGGAAAATTGTGAGGACACTTTGTAATAATTTTTTTTAAAAACTAGGCATATGTTGTTTTGTGAGTTACATCTCAACTCCCATTCTGTCCTAGGTCCTAGATAGTTTTGAAACCATATATACTGAAAAATTAAATTTGGGGAGGTGGTGGGAGCCCTATATGGAGATTGGCTGACCTGAAATCAAATATGGTTGCCTAGAGACAAGTTATTAAACAAATGTATTGCTTAGCAACTGAATTCCAAATCTTCATTTCTTTTGTGAGCAATGTGTTGTATTATGTTTAATTTAACATTGGTATAATAGGTGGTACTGACTTGGACATTTAAAGTATTCATGTTATTTTTCTAAAATAACAACTGCACTTTTCAACGTAATTCCTAAGTACACTATGAAAAATTACACAAATAATATTAATGTTCATTTACGTATGTAAATTCACATTTAGGTTAGGTAAAGGTTACATTATTTTTACGTACATAACATTTATAAATATAAAGTGTTTTCTTTCTTTTGTATTCAAAGGGTTTTGCGTATCTTTCTAAATGTGTAATATTTCCTGTATTTCACCTCATGTTTGTATAACTCGTCATGTTCAATGTGTTTACAAACATTAGCGGCCATGATATGTGTTTAGTTTTTAATTTGCTCACTAGTGTTTAAAAAAGAGTCATTGTTACCAACATTTCATGCCTTTTTTATTTTACTCGCAAAATTCATAGAATCCGCCAAATTTAGTTTATTGCTAATTAATAGTAATTTATTTTACGTATTCAAATTCTGAAAGTAACTTCAGATTCCAAACCTTTGTAATTCTTTCAATACATGGTAGGAAAACTTTTCATTAAGTCAAACGTCTAAAAATGGCAATAGCGTCTTACAAAATTCATAACTTTTACAAGCAAATATATTCTAAAGTTTATAATAAATGTTTATGATTTATATATCATGTAATCACTTGCAATTGGGTCTAAAATATACTTCATTTTCAACTTTACAAAGGCCCTTCTTTTGAAATTGCGTACATACGCTTTCTTCGGCATTCAGCTACTTAATTGTTGCTGAATACCAGGCCTGAATATCACAACATAAGTTTTTATTGGTCAGAGCATTTCACAATGAATTCATTAGCCAATGTCTTCTTCTTAAGATGGAAAACTTGTAACACGTAGTTCGATTAAATATATACGAATGTAGCGTCTAAAAAGCCAGAGACGCTTCGGGAACTTCTACAAGAAGGATCGCGTTCCGTAGTACGGGCTCCGGTTAATCAATTTCAATCAATCAATTTCTACAATCGCCGGAGGCTCGTATTTTACGTTTAATGCGCGCGTCTTTCATTTATCTAATCTGACGTGTGTCAATTCAATCTATCGATTCATGAAATAAATCGTGAAACCAATCCAATCTATCGATCACGAAATAACTCGTGAAAACAATCAACATCAGCATGTTTGCAATATGGCGCAACCATGTCATAGTGTACTAATTTAGACATTCAATTAATTGACTTTCTAATCTCAAAACAACAACAACAACTATTCGAAAAATCATAAATTTTCATACGTTTAATTGTGACATTTTTCGTGTATCCAACAATAAATGACCAATTGTTGTGCAACCAATCTCAACACAAACACGAGTGGTGAACTTACTTCAACAAGTAAAATCTCATCAAACAAAGTCAAAACATATTGTATTTTATAATCGGCAAGATTAAGTGAGACAGTGCATCATTGTAACTTCAAGCTAAAATCAACAACATCGAACCATCTAACTTCAATGTGACGTCAACACTCCAGAAGCTCAGAACAGTGAACAGTGCAAATTTGTAGTGTATTTCACAACAGTGTATTGTATTTCAATGTATTATTAACAGGCTAACGCCAGGATTAATAAATTAAGAATAATTTATTCATTCTTTCACTCCAATTTCGGAAAGGATTGCATCTTTATACAGTCCACTAAGCTTTGTCAAGCAAATATTTTTTGCTTTAATTCTCCTTTATATTTCAACTCTTTTCAAACCAGATGCAAACCTTTTCAATTAATATATATATTTGTGTGTGTTTTTCCCCTATCAAATAATTTTTTGAACTTAGAACATAAATGGTCTCCTGTCAATGATGTTTATTATAATCAGCCCTAAGTAATGTAGCTGTCAAGAATAATCAAATTGGGGATTAATGCTCATCTGTGACCCTAAACTAGGGACAGGTAAAAAATGTTAAACAACCAATTTAAACTTTACAATTTTAAATATGAAACATTAAACTTTGAATATGAAAGCCTGCTATTTTAAGAGAGTGGCCTAATTCGGTAAATCTTTACTTCCAACACAGTTAAGACCATAATCTTCAATTCTAATTACACTAGATTAAACTTTTCAATGTATTTTGTCACGGGTGGGACACTAAAACAAATTCAGTGAATTCTAGTATTATCGTAAAAAATCTTACTTTAAGAAAGAAATTTCAGGTGCTGCTTGAAGTTATTTATGTAATAGTTATGATGTAACTTTACAGGCAATCACAAAGTTTACAAAATGAGCGTTAGCGAGTTTTTTTAATTGTGTGAGCCTGTTAAGTTCTGATAACCATCCTACATTGTATGTTACGTTACATTTTAGAGCAATCACTTACACCAAGTCAAGAGGACAATCATTTAAAATTGTAGGTCTCGATCTTTAGAAAGCATGCCTGTCTCACGATCAACTGTATGTGGGTCGTTTAAGAGTTGGAGAAGTAAATCTGTATATCTTAGCTCCAAATGGAAGGACAGTTAATATATAGTTTATCTGGCAGCTCTGTAAGGAAAGATTAGTTGCTTTTTGTATAGTAGGCCTACCGAGTTTTATACATTGTTTTACTATAATCTGTAACAACACCAACCAGTTATGCTAAACATTAAAAGTAACAACTCATAATTTAAAGCAAAATTATGTAATTCATGCCATTTACCGTATATACTCGAATACTACCTGCATATTTTTTTCAAAAATCGCGAACGAAAAACTGGGGTGCTGGCATTATTTGAATACTGGACTCCTCTTATCTGAATTTTGACAATTGTGTACCATATCGGCTCATTATAGCACGATGCTTTGTAGTAGCATCACAGTAGGTTTATAATATAACAGTAACGAAGCTGTAATGAAAGGAAAATGAAACAAAGAAGATGCTTTCTTATGCACATGGTCCGCATAGAGACGCCAAACAAACAGTGCAGTCACAGCACACGTGCAGTACAATAATTCGGGAAAAAGTTAGGTGAATTTCCAGACTACTTTGACCTTGGGTCGGATCGAGTCGGACGCACATCATCGCGGGTGATTCCCGCAGAATGAAGTGTTATTGTTGTTGAGGTAAGTTATTACTAGGGCCCGGAAGTTCATGCCCTAATAAAACAGGAAATATGCACTATTAAATTGAACGAATTATTGTCCCTAGGCAGTACAAAAGACGAGTTAGCATTAAATTAATAGACTTACATTATTCCTTAGAGGATGAAGCAGAAGTGTTGTCAATGTTGACTGATGAATTGCAATTCACCACCATCACTTTGCACAAATTTTCAACTGAGAAACTTCGTCTGTTGTCTCGCAAAACACTTTTGTAACGTGAAAAACTCTCCTGGAGGTTATGGCTATGAGGCCAGTGCCTTAGAGTCATAAATATGTCTTACGCAATTTACTTTCTTCAGGCACGTGTTGTTGGGTGTATTTGACAAGATAATGTTTTAATGTGGGATTATTAATTTTCCACAATGGAATATCAGCAGCTACAAATGCACTGCACAAGTCATAAGAAAATTCTGTAAGCCTACTTCCTAAACACCCTACTAGTTGCTTTTGAACAGGCTGTTTATTTGCTATTTTCCTGGTCAAATTCTCCTTATGTTTTGCTGTGTTTATGTGTTGAACTACTTGAAATCTTTTCTCACTCCCTAATTTTTCTCACACGCTCCACAAAACAGCACCCTATTATCGGTAGATATTAAGTCACCTGAAAACTTCTTCTGCAAATTAGTTAATCTACCACTCGAAGTTGGTCTTATTTTCGGCATTTAAAGCGCTTTTAACACTCACTTTATATGCGTAACTTAATACAATTAGCACTCAACCAGATCACAGCACTGTTACAATACAACTGGGGGTGGCCAGCCCAAGCTTAGCTACAATGCATAGAAGGATGTTGCAACAGGGGATTCACTGCATGACATCATCACATCGCATTACTCCTCTCCATGTGACGACTCAGGTTGCGTAATCACGCTCAGCCTTACTGACAATAACATTCAAATTAAAAAAAAAATTAAAAATACCTTAAAACTAGTTTAAAATATGCCACATAAGCACAAAAATGTTGTAAAATAAAGCTTTTGTAAAAAATCATGAAAATATGCAGTTATATGAACCATAAAATCATGTTTAAATGACTGAAAATTACATAATTCGTACACATAATGTATAAGCATATGTTTTTAACCCCTAATTAAAAACATGCTAATGCATGAACTTCCGGGCCCTGGTTATTATGCTGTGCGTATAAGACGGCGAGATTTCAGTGGGCTGTTACCATGCACATTATTTTTATAGGTGCCTTTTAGCCTACCATATTTAATTATTTTATAATATGAAACATTAATTATAACTGTTTAATTAAGAATAAAACTGGCAAAATAACTTTATATATGGGCCTGTAGATTTTTTTTTTTCAAACTTCTTTTTGAAAAATTTGGGTGCGGGTATTATTTCGGGGCGGGTAGTATTCGGGTATATACGGTATGTAAAAACAATAACAGTGTAATAAATACAAATATAATGTTTAGTCGTTATCTTGTTGTTAAATAAATTCTTTAAAAAAATCTGATATATAATAAAAGTGAGCAAAGCTGTGGATACCTGCTAGTAATACGTATGAGGGTATTTGAGAGAAAACAGTCAGCCCCAATCTTTATTGAACAACCCTTGTAGTTGGAACTAGAGTTTTTTTTTTTTAAATTTGATAATTAAGTCTTTTGATAAATGTTTTTAACTTACAGTTTCAATTCCTCTTTAAACAGTTCTAGGTTGCTTTTCTTCTTCTCCCTATCACGCTTCTTTCCAGGGCGTTCTGGTTTACGGTCACCAAGTAATCGAGCATATTCCTGTGCCCTCTCAGCTGTTGTTAACTTATCTGCCAATTCTGAGAGTCGTGACTGTGGCTTATATAATTTTCCTTTTTCTCTTGTGTCTTCCTCTGAAACAAACACAACCATTCTTAATTAGCAAGTACCAACATTAATTAAAAGTAAAATCATCCCTTACTTCACAAGAGTCACTCTTTCTTCATTCAAGGATCTCCTCAGATCTCACAAGGCTGAGTGCATCATGTTTCACATGTCCCTAACAGAGAAAACTTTTAGGAGTTGCATTCTGTTTACTTTGCATTTTCACAATGACATGTGAGAGACGCAGTGCATATGTGTAAAGATTTGTTTCCCACTTGAGAAAACCTGTGACAACCTTGAAAAGAAAACCTGAGTCATCATGGAGCTGATTCTGAGGATCTCTGGCAGACACACAGGCGATATTGTTTCTGCTAGCACTCAGTAGACTTGCTAGACTGCTGAAAGTCTAGCAACAAACTTTGCAGCAGTCCTTTTCATGTCGAGTTCCTCAGAAAAAAATTCCTTTGGCGTATGCTATACACAAGTATGTGTCTTGGATGGTCTGCCTGCAATCTTGCAAGATCACAGCTTGAAAAGCAACAATATTTTTTGGTGTAATGTTGCCCAGAACGATCATCGTCACCAACAAATGTTCGGCAATTTTTAAACCAGACGAACCTTTCTTAGGTTTATGTCTGGCCTAGAGCATTGACTCCAAAAGATTGGTCTAATTAATCTTGTGTTTCTACAACAGTTTTGAAACATTTAACTTTACACAGACGTGCTGCTCTCTCACATCTGGCACTGTGAAAATTGAAATATTAGCAGCATACAACAATGTAATAACTAGGGAGCGGATTTCTATGACATGTCATATTTTTCCCCTTTGCATTATTTCAGGTTTCCGACTAATTTAAACCCGATTCCAAGCATCGTGGTGAAAATGGAACGGCTTTTATTGTGCATATAACAGCATATTTAGGAAATTTTCAACTATTGTAGATATTTAGTATGAATATGCATATTTAGGTCATATTTTTGGCATATTTGTGTCCATATTAATGAAATTTTGAAGTTTCATATCATATTTTATGAATTCACGTTTTAATTTTTGAGAATTTACATTATATTTTATATTTTAATAAAATTAATTGTAATGAAACTTAAAAAAATACAGTGCTTTTACTGTACGACTTGGCCGGCAATCGCGTGGGCCGACTATCTGTGACTCATGCATCAAGCGCCCAAGTGATGTCTCGTTGTCTCGTCGCTGAAGTCTAGCATGTGATCTGATTGCGTTCACACGTGAATAATTATTACAGCAGTGTTTGTGTTTTTTTTATGGTTAAAGTAGTTTTTAATTTTGCTTGAAATGTTTTAAGTGTTTTAAAAATGCCACGACATAATTATACATTAGAACAAAGAATGTTTATGTACGATTCGTATGTTGTTTCAAATTCAAGGTTACTGTTGTCCAGGAATTGCTCCCTCGTGATAAGGTAAATTTATATTTTAATTTTATATTTCATATTTTCATATTTTATTGTGATTACAATTACGGAAATATATACGATTCGCCGGGAGTACCGTGATATGGCACGCTCCTGGCCCCGCATGCGGTTTATCTGTGACGGTGGAGCGGCCCGTGCGATTGCCGGCCAAGTCGTACAGTAAAAGCACTGTATATACATAATGTGTAAGCGGTAAAGTCATATTTTAAATTTTATTGGTCATATTTTAATGTTTTTTTAGGTCATAAATGCATACATATATCCTAATTTTTAGGTCATAGAAATCTGCCCCCTAGTAATAACACTCAGAACAACTCAAAACAAAGCCTGATATAGGTTGGTACAACAAATGTTTGGTGTCATAATGGAGAACAGAAGGAGTCAGGTTCACAGGATTTTGATGTGATGCATTACTAAGGTGGTGGTATGTGTAACTCATCACTAGACCTGGGATTTTAAGGCAAATGCCTATTTTGTTCCTTATGAAATAACATGAAAATTTTTAAATATGTGGACGTTTCATGAGAAATCACTTACATTTATAGAGTTTTATAGTGCCCTAAAATGCCTATTTGGATCTTTAGAGCCTATTTTACTATTTTAGTGCCTAAAATTGCCTATTTTGTACATTTGAAATAAAATTCAACTTCTGTAATTTGTACAGTGGACATCTCTGAATGAAGGGCAGAACAGCAGCGGTGGGTTTTTCACAGAAACTTGATTATTCAAAACAACTGTCGGTAAAGGAACGCTGACTAACGGGGAGGGGGAGGATTGAGGAGGAAGGACTACCGTGTCAAGTCACCAGTGGTTAAGTGAATATAGTTCGTGATGCCTAATTTTGCAGTTAATTCGGTTAAGAATAGGTATACCACGTTTCTTGCAGTAAAAAAAAAAAAGAACATGTTACAGTTTATGTGTATATTGTAATATTTTAAAGTCTATTTTCTATCTATTTACACATTTTTACAGCCTATTTTAAGCGCCTATTTTCTCTTTTAAAAGCCTATTTACTTGTTTTAAAAACCTATTTTAGGTGCCTAAACCTAATTTTTTTAGAGCCTAAAATCCCAGGTCTACTCATCACCTACTTTTAAAATTGTGTCTCTCTCTTCTTCTTCCTGGCTGCCTTTGCAATCTATACACTTTAAGCCTGCTCACTATGGATTGAGAAGGATACTTCATCTCAGGGGAGCCAATTATTTTATAAATAACCATTGCAAAGATTTAGCTTCTGGTCCCACAAATAGGCCCTCTTTAATTTTTGTCTCACTAACTCTCAGAAATTTCTGTTTCAGATACAAGAACCCTCTTCTGTTCCGATCTAATGCTTTAACAACAATTTTCACTAAGCTCCATTTAATATGCAGTGGTGGTAGGCCTAGAAATATGTTTTTAGGGCCAACCAGTGGCTCGTCGGTAATATTTTTTAGACCCGGAGTTAGTGCTTGACGTGGTGGCCATTCCTTCTGTATATAGTGACGATTTCGGGCACGGCTGTCCCATTCACACAGGAAAGAACAGTATTTTGTGTACCCCAACTGCAGTCCAAGAAGAAGCGCTATCACTTTAAGGACTCCACAGATTGACCAATCATATTCTTTATACCGGATGTGTTCTAGGAGATATCGCATATTTTCGTATGATTCCTTCATATGAATGGCATGAGCTACAGGTACAGATGGGTATTTATTGCCATTGTGAAGCAAAACTGCTTTTAAGCTAAGTTTAGAAGAATCAATTAAATAGGCGCTAATTGCTTGGTTCATGTTTCTGTCCCAATGCATCAAATAAGTTGTCAACATCCATGCAGTATACCGAAGTCCCTTCTTGAGCGAAACAATGTGAAAGCCCTTTTTTACGTTTTCAAAAGTCAGTTATATGTATGTCACCTTCGAGGAGATTCCATCATTTTAATCTGGATGCTATGAGTTCTGACTGTGATTTCACTAGTTTTAAAACTGGAACTAAATCATTCAGTTCAGCTTTTGAAATCAGATGTGGTTTTGTTGAACATTTTGGTCCTTGAAGTGTGGATCAATGTCGATTTCCTGTGGGAATTGCATAACATCAGCTGGATCACTGGCACAATCGGATTCTTCTTTGTCCAATCTCCACGATTCTGGTGGGTTTGGGATAGGAAGTTCTTCACTATGTTCGACGGGCCATAAGGCTGATGGTAAATTGGGATATTGCACAGTATGCTTGGACTTCAGTCCGATGCTCTGTATTTTAGTGAGGCAAAAGTAACAATCTGTTGCATAGTCTTTTGGTTCTCTCCACACCAATGGTACTGCAAAGAGCATATTACATTTTTCACCTTTCAACCAACCTGTTAACAATGTTACACAAGTCTTGCAACATATGTGAGGGGCCCATGACTTATCTTGATTTCCTACTTTAACTCCAAAATAAAGTTAGTAAGCTCAGTCGCACAACTTGTCTTAACACGCTGCTACACTGCTGATACATACTTTACTCGAAGTGGTACAATATAAATACATTGACTCACAAAACTGTTGCAATGATCGCTGTTTTGTTGTTGTTGATATATTTTTAAAAATTCAGTAAAATATTTTTTTTTTAAATTCAGTAAAATATTATTTTAAAAATTATGAATGGTGGGGTAGGGTCTTCTTTTATTCTATGGCAGCAACAAATGTATTACTCACTATATATTCAGAGTTTATTTAAATTTGTTTTCATTGTTATTGCAACGGTTTTGTGAGTCACTATATGTTGCATACTTGCAGAATATAAATGGTTGTTACTAAAAATCTGTGGGTGAGAGGCAATTTCTGTTTTTAAATTTGTTTTTAGGGTCCCTCAATACATCTTAAACACCTAAAAATTTCCATGTCACAAAATGTGTGTTTAACAGTGTAATCTGTCTGCTCCTGGTTGTTAGACTGAAAAGCTGCAACATTGTCCATTTTGCATTTCACCAGTTACAGTAACTTGGTTTTTCGATAATATCCAAGCTAATGCTTTACCGGTGAAATATCTGCCAGCAAAACAGGATAAACCAAGCTAATTATGACATCAAGATGGCAGGTAGGCGATTGGAACACCTGATCAACATGACGACAGTGACAAGGAATATGAAACAGAACACAGAATAAGGCACCCTAGATGGATAAAGAAATGTACATTGTACTTGGACATCTATGACATTAATTTCTGCACAGATTCAAGGGGAAAACAAAATTATCTGCTATGCGCCATGCCCCCACAAAAAGTGAGACATCTCGTGACCATTTGTAGAACTACTAGTGAGAGACAGCGTGAGGGGAACTTTCCTGTCGCTATGGCAACGTGTACATTTAGCGCCTGGACGCAAGCCAATAATAATTTTTCTCCTGCTGTTTCACACAACACCCGCCAGATGACGATGGTTTCTTTTATGAAAATTTTAAGGGTCAGACAAGTAGTAGACAAAAACAAGCTTTTGAAAACCAAGCTCACAAACTATGTGGAGAAATACGAAAGGTTTACCATTTGAGATAATGGATTAATCGTAGTTTTTATTATCCACGATATCGAGAAATTTTATCTGTGTTGGTGAACACAACCTTTATCAATTATCAATATCTTCTACCAAAGTTTTCTGCTTATTGTTTTTAAAGTAGATCCTACAGAAATGTTGCATTAATTTAACCTAGTAATTTATTTGAATATATAAGAATATACTCAATGTAAATGCTTGAAAATGACAAAATAAGGAAGCAAATGACACGAAAATGACAAAAATGACCCAATAAAAATGCATTTCTATAATCTAGAGGCCATGATTAGGATTTACCAACAAGTTGGCAATGTCTATGCAGCATCAATGAAAAAATGACGTCATTAGAATCCGGGCCCTGGTTATTAACAACACTACTGTACCAGAATGAGTATATACGGTACTTACGTCTACGTCCAGCATCATAAGTGCCAGCTTTCACCCATACTTTTCCAGCTTTACTCGGCGTTTCTTGAAAAGTAGCTACAAACTCTTCAAAAGCCTAGAAATATAAAAAATACAGTGGTGTAAGAATTAGGTAATATACAGTCACTATCTACATTGCAGTTCCTCTCAGGGCCAGATTAATTTATCTGCTGATATAGTAGAGTTCCACAAACATTACCTATTGTGGACTAAGAGGGTGATGAGTAGGGCAAGGCATTTGATGATTTTGCATCTTTTTTAAATGAAGGTTAAAAGATAGCTCGAATATATAATGTGTATGTGAATATATAAAAGTGTATCGTTAATTAATTAATAAAATAAGGGCAATTAGTTTTTGCATTTCTTTGCTTTATTTTGCATTTTTTCATAATAATTTTCAATAGATAGGTCATTTTCAGAATTTTATGTCTTTTTTGGCATTTTTAGGTCTTTATCAGCATTTTTTTAGTTTTTTAAATGAAGTCTTACGTTACATTATATTTTTAGTTTTTTATTATTATTTCTGGTTTTTAATCTTGTCTATTATAACTGTATAAGCAAATAGCATCCACAGGAAATAAAGCAGACTTGTAGTGTTACTGGAAGGAAAATGCATTTTGAACTCTGTTACATTCCTAAGAAAACATAGTACAGTGAAATCTCCGTACAACGATTACCGATATAACGATAATACTCTTTATAACGTTAAAATATTTTGGTCCCAGCATACTTTCCATTAAAATAATGTAAAATTCCCCTCGGTTTTACGATACTCTTAATAACGATAAACCTCCCCACTACGATTACATTTAGAATCCCCGTAAATACATTTTCCTCGGTACAACGATAAAAATAGATCGTGAAAGTCCAAATCATGAACTCCCCCGCCTCGTTTTAAGGGTGGAATCGCCTTCCTTGACCTTGATCGTGCTTCACCCTCGCTCAAGTGCACAATGGAGTAAACCAGTTGCCTGGTCGCCAGTCAGTGCCTGCACTGCACGGCAAGTTTGTTTGGTGGTGTTCGCGTATTGTTGTGCTTCTCTGTCAGCATGGCTTCTCGCAAACAAATTAGTATGCAGCAGAAATTAGCTGTAATTAAAGACATTGACGCAGGCATGAAACAAACTGCAACATCGAAAAAGTACGGGCTTTCGGAATCTACGGTGTCGACTTTCTTAAAGAAAAGGAATGAGATCGAGGAAAAACTCAATTCAAATGCCGTGGATCCTACTAGAAAACGGCAACATTTATTGACTTGGATGCTGCAACCTTGGAATGCTTCAATGAAAAAAGAACTTTAAACATTCCAATAAATGGACCGTTGATTTGTAGTCAAGCTAAGAAGTTTGCTACCATGCTTGGTGTGGAGGACTTCAAGGCTAGCAATGGGTGGCTTGTCCGCTTTAGAGACCGCCATGGCATAACTTTTAAGTTAATTCAATGGGAAGAGAAATCTGCACCAACAAATGACGCAAATCTCTGGCGCAGTAATGAAATGAAAAAAAAAAATTACTGAGAAATATTTGCCAGAAGATATTTATAATGCTGACGAGACTGGGATGTTTTACCAGCTTCTTCCTGAAAAGACAATGTGTTTGCTCATAAGTTAGTGTAATAATTTAAGGGTGGAGTGAATACAGTACAGTATAGCAGTTCTTGTGTAAAAATTCTTTATTTCCTTAAATACTTAAAGCATTTCAATTATTGAAGTTGTTTCCTACATATACTACCAATATTTGAACATTTTTTGTAAATTCTCGATATAACAATATCTCTCTCTACAACAATATTTTTTTCTGGTCCCTGCGAAATCGTTGTATCGAGATTTCACTGTATAAGCAATTCGTGCTTCCCCTATTTTTAAGCATTTTAAACTAGTCTACATTTCCAAGAAAACATAAATATACCTCAACATGAGGCTATTGATGAGACTTGGGAGAGAAGATCCGTTAGACATAAGCGAGGCGACTATACCTGCTTCATTATTTTAAAGGAATGTGCACCATGAACTAATCCGAGCATCCTATTGTTATTCATTTTCAGGTAGGAGGACTTTCACTGGGTCTTTCAGTTGTCTGTAAGAGTTGTATGAGGAGGTTTGTTGATAATAGAGTTCAGTATGATGCCCACATTGAATAAAGTACATTTGACAAATTAAAACGATTTGTTTCAGAGTACGGAGAAAATGTTTTTTCCACTGGAAAAATATTGTTCTGCAATAAAATAACTGTGGCACAAGCTCTTCAACCCGGTGATCCTGTACATAGTCTGCGCATGTTTTGTGAGTGGAGACTCAATAGTGCATACAATGTTCAACTAGACCCATATTTAATATTTTTTTTCAGATGAAGCCTGGTTCCATCTTCATGGTTATACGTGTATAGTCCAGTTATTCATTGCATGGCCAGGCGGCTTCCTTTCGTCAGGAGGAAAAGTTTGCCGACAGCTCAACCTATGTTCTTTATTTTTACCGCACCAATCAGCTAGTTACCCCAGCCAATCAGAATCTAAGAATGTCCTGCGACAGATATGACAGCTACTCGTCAACTCCACGTGGAGTGGAACGCGAGGTTGCAAGATCTAGTTACAGTAAACGATAACATGTGTGAATTGATTAAAGCGAGGGAAGAACTGACATCAGTGATAACAATGAGAGAATATTGCAATGTTGCTTTTGTTTTGGAAAGCGGAAACCAAACCCGATATAGTCAGATCAATTAGCATAAAGAAACACCGACTTAATGGTTTATCTCTTTGAAGCCGCCTGGCCATGCAATGTATAACTGGACTTTACACAAAATAATCATTGGAGCTCTGAAAACTGAATGATGTTCATGAAGTACCCCTCCATGACAAAAAAATTGAAGCATGGTGCACCATGAGCAGAGAACAAATTATAGGGTCCATTTTTCACAAGGCAACAGCTGACATCCCCAGACACATGAATACAATTTTGCCTCTGTTTTTCAGAGAATTAACAGACAGGGAGCATTGCCTTTGGCTTTTTTCCAACAAGACTCTGCCACAGCCAATATTTAGACGAGAACAAGTGAAAGTGTGTTTGAGGAGGACAGAATTATTAGTAAAGATTTGTGGCCCTCCTTGGTCCCCCAACCTAACCCCATGCGACTTTTCTCCTGAGTAAATTAAAATTGCAAGAATTAAAATAAAATATTTATCAGGAAATTTCCAGCATTTCGCAACGTGATCTATGGCGAGTGACGGGAGGGTTTCTTAAAGAGGTGTCAACGCTCGCCGCCATCACAAACCAGAAAAACACCGTGCAGCCAGTTTATAGTTCATTGGATCTGCCTGTATTATACAAACTCAAAATATCTTATAACTCAAAACTAGGAATAGTGAGACATGAACTTTATGGAAGAACGCTATAATTCATCATACTCGGATCCCATAATATTTCTGCCTCTGTTTAATATGAAAATTTCATATGATGATAAATTACCTGTGCTGCTGCTTCTTCTTGTTCCTTTTTACGTTGTTCTTCTAACTCCTTTTTAGACATCTGCCTTTTGCCCATTGTTCCAATAGAAAAGGCCTTCAATTTCTGTTCTGCTATTTGCTGCAAAATAAATATTGGAATATCAATTTTAGCATTATGTTGATAGCCCTATACTATACACAACTGCGGCTATATTGGTGCTTATGTATCTTATTCTCTTATGCCCAGTTTCTATAAACTCGCAAAATACATATGGGTAAATTATCCAATGGACAGAATTTACACAAAGATAACTTCTACAAACTCAAATATTTTTAAATAACAATCACATACACTTAAGGGGAGTTTCTAGATAAATGTTTTCTGGGTAAATATAAGAATGACAGAAAAAAGCGTTTCTACAAACTTGGGTTAAATCTTTCCAGGGGTAAACCGCTGAGTTAATTTATCCTTTCATGGATGGATGGATAAAAGTTTACCTTTCGTAGGATCAATATGGCGGATGTACAGAGCTGATTGCAATTCCTGTAAAATACAGTTTTAGAAGTGCTGATATGATTTATAGTGCTGACATGGTTTCTTTGTGATAGAATAGGATTATCAGAATTTTATATTTATTAAAAATTGTATGTACCATATAACTTACTCTCGGTAATGGCCGTATTTTCCGGTAGTTGGTACCACTAGGTATGCAAACATTGTAAACTAAGCTCTTATTTCTCAATTTTTCCTTCCTCTCATACCTTAAATCTCGACTATATATGAAGATAATATTATTAATCACATCTTATTGACTTGCAGCATGATAACAGAGGAAGAAACAATTACATCTGTTACTCAAGATCTATTCTCAGTATTCAATGCAGCGCATTGTCAGCTAGCTGGATTATGGTTCTAGAGGTCCATGGTTCTCCCGGCTTTTTTGTTTCCCTCATTTTATCATTAGTGCTCTGGTGGATGATTTTGGAAATAATTTGTCAAATGGATAATTTACCCATAGGTATTTAGCAAATTTACAGGAACTGGGCATTAGAGTCAAATAGCTAACCTCCCCCCTCCCAAAAAAAAGCATGAATAACTTAGATCTAATATGATAATTATTCTGTCCAAACTTTTCTAAAATCAAAGAACTTTAATTACGGTATGTTAACATTGGACATCACTTCTACTTCTTTAGACTAATATAATTAACCCCTTGAAATTGTGCAGAGATATAGAATAACCTCAGACTGTTTCATTATTTACCGCAATGTTTCTATTCAGTTTTCTTTAACTGAGTCTCTACTGGTACTCCTCTATTCTGAATATCCTCACGAAACCAAATGCAATCTAATAAAGGGTTCTAAAATCAGAAAAATCTGAGGAGGCTTTAGTTTCAAAGCCCCATATAGGTAATAGGCCTTCCAAATTACCTGAATTCACTTCTCAATTATCAAGCCTTTTCACTACTTAGCTTCATAGCTCGTTGCTTACATCAATATTTACATTGGGCTTTGATTGTAGGAACTTCTGTATCCCAAGGCCAGACAATATTCCAACTGATAGTAAGTAATGGCATGCAGCAGTCTAAACAAGCGATTTGGAGGGCTTGTTACCTGTACAAAGTTCTTAGCTGGATTTATAGGTCTACCGTGGAAGGTTTACTCTATTATTAACTTATGGCAGAATACTGCAAGGCAGAATCAATACTGGGTGCCAGATTGCCAAGAAAATTTGTATTGGAGCTTAAAATTTTCCCTAGCTAATAATCTTATGATGTGCAACATAACTGGATCATCCCTGAAATAATTTTACCCAATGAAAGCAGTGCAGCAGTAGTCATCAGAGCAAAGCTACAAGACATGTACAAAAGATGAATATCAAAATGCACACTTTTTGCACTCTCCATGAAAATATGCTGAATTCAGATATGATTTAGTTTTTCTATCACATACAGTTTCACTATTCTATTTTCACTTTAAGTTCAAAGGAGATGTAAACAAACTCTAAGTACCACTCCGCTGAGCATGTGACAATACCACGTGGAGATTTACCCACAGCGGAAAGAAACGGAATGACGATTTGGTATATTCCAGTGTTCTCAATAGTATTGTATTTACTTTAAATTTTTTTTATGACATGCACCATTGTTGAAAAATGTTCTAGTTATTTTGCAAACATCAATACGTCTGTACAAAATTAGGCTTAATATTGGTAATTAAGAAAGTCATAGACAGTTAACAAGAAGATAATAACAAGTATAAAGAATTACTCTCATTTTGTAATGTTGGCTGCCCTCTTCTGAGGCGTTTTCTTTTTGAATGTTGTTCACTATTCATTAATTGCTGTTTGTAACCGCCCCAACCCTCTCAGAGCTGTAGGGTAGGCCTACATGTAACTTTTGACAAAATTTTTGTCTTGTTCTAGCACACGACTTTCTTGTCCTCACGTACGTGTTGTATAGCCGATATAAATAAATAAATGAACGCACATTCACATTCACATTCACACACCCATTTCTTGGAAGGGAGCTGTGGCATGTTCATTCCATGATGGCGTGCTTAAGCATGCGTACAGCCGTCGTAAACGCCTACTATTTACATTCTGTTGTAATGGTTTAATTAGTTCCCTTAGTTATTATGCGTCAGGTAAATCTGTCAAATTAATTTTGTTTTAAAAACAGATCTGCATCAGAAACGTGTTTTTAAATTTCCCTGCACGAAAATAGCTACAAAAAGGTACGGTTTGAACCGAACTATTTTATTAAGAGCAAGAGTGTGCATACTAAGCAGCAAAAGTTACATTTCACCCACCAGCCAATTGGTGGTATAAATAAGACCAAGCAGCGGCTCAAAACTCACTAATTCATAGCAGCTGCTTGGTTTGGTATAAATAAAACGCGGCTTCCTCAGCCACCTGCCTAGCCGTTGCTCAACGACCTTGACAGCTCAGCCGCTGCTTAGGATTTGGTATAAATAAAACTAAGCCGCGGCTCTCTGTTGGTAGCAGCGGCTTGCTTTTTTCTGAGGTACCTCATTTGCGGACTCAGCTTGCTCAAGTGAAGTTTTTAATTGTATTGGCGGGGTTCATGGGGGTGATTTTTTAACGAATATGAGTATTTTATAAGGAACGTATGGATTATGATGTGCACAGATGTAAAGAACCGGTTGTACAATAAAATTGTAAAACATGTGTAACTTAACTTTGTTACTTTTCTTTATTATAATAATAATAATCACGAAATAATACATCATTATAGGTCTAACATATTCTCATATTTTACTGTTATCAATATGAACTAAAATATTTCAAACGTGATTAATTCTTTTAACACTATTTCTAATTGTAATACTGTAAACTAAATAACTTCAAATCTATTATGTAGCAAGTAGATTCAAAACGAACGTATTTTATGAATTAATTATGGAGAATAATTAAATATTAATAAAAGAACTACATATATATGTAGACCTACCTTCTTTACTAATAGCAAAACATATTGAAATAAAAATGGAAACTCCATCCTCTTACAAAGCTATTTAATGAGGGACAAAATAAGCTGATCTGAACAAATTTCACACCCTTAAAAGCTTATCCGGGTTTGTTTGTCTTGCTATCAATTTGACTATGCCCCCTCTTCAAACAAACATAAATACTTGGAGGGAATGAAAGAAACGGGGTAGAGCACCAGCTTTTAGACTCTTCAGTGGTACAGTCTGCACAAGAGCAAACTAGGTATTAAAAATGCTAAGATTATAAAATATCCTAATTATTTACCTAATAGGTACTAAGTAGACTTGTGATTTTAGGGCAATTGCCTACTCTGTTAAGTATTATTTAAAATTTTAAACTATAATACGTTTCTATGACGGTACAAGTAAGCAAAATATCCAAATTAGTATAAAATGTTAACTTTTGTTTATTAAAATTAAGTAAAATTATATCTGTCTACTGTTCTAGTTAAATGCTTAATTCATTAATTTACAAGCCTAAACATAATTTTTAGTGCCCTAAAATCAAGGTTTTCTAATAAAACATGAATACTAGAGAATACTGTAGGATAAAAATTCCTCTGACACTGGGGCTTGAACCCAGGACCTTTTAATACTAGGCCTAGAGATGTAACAACTACGGGGACATGTTCTCACTCTCTTGTCTCTTTCCTTTCTCCCAAAGTAGCTTTTCTTTCTTTAAATTCAATTTATACATAATATACTGAACTTTAAATTTTAAATCGGTACACAGACAGTTAAGTGGCAAGTTTGTTTACTCAGCTGCCATGTGCCGGGCGGTATGGGATGCAGGTGTCCAAGCACTTGCTACCAGTTGCCTGAGCCGCGGCTTGGCAGGGAGGGGAAGTTTTTATTTATACGAAAGAGACAGCGGGTGCTTGATTCTCAACCTTCTCATAAGCAACGGCTTGGTAGCAGTGGCTTGGTTTTATTTATACGACCAAATGAGGTGCTCCCTTGTTTACAACTACTTTGAACTTAAAGTGAAATTAGTATAGCTGACATCAATGTTATTTTTTGTTATGGATAAACTGACTGAAATAAGTTTCAATTCACATGTAGCAGGGAAGCTTTTTTCTCTATGACAAATAAGAATATGTAGCCTATGTAATATAACTTACAACCTTATTCCCTGAACCATACATTAAAACAAGATTAACCAAAGCTTAAAATGTTGTACAAATATATTACAAAGTTTGCAATTTGTCAATAAAGCACACTATATGTCAAAGTGTAAATCATATGTACAGAGCACTGTCATCAAGAAGTTACCATGAATTGCAAACGGCAATGAATAAACTGACAGAGTGGGCAAGATCAAACGACATAAACATAAACACAACAAAGACAGAGATGGTAGTGTTTCGAAATGGAGGCAAAGTCCGTAACGAAGAAGAAATTCGCTGCAATGGGGAAAAACTTACAAGAAGAAGCCATTACAAATACTTAGGAATCACTCTTCAGACTACAGCCAGATGCTTCTCCATGCACCTAAACGAGAAAATGGAGGCAGCAGTAAGAAGCATGAACGACATCCAGCATTTGAGACTAATATCATTAGACACAGCCATGAAGTTATTCGCAGCGAAGGTCTCTCCATGTGCAGAATATGGAATACAGATCATATGGAATCACCTAACTGTTGCCCAGCTAGAAAGAATCGAGAGTATAAAGGCCAAATACCTGAAGAAGGCATTAGGGCTCTCCAAGTACACCCCATCAAGGATGGTATATGAGATGGCAAGGGAGACATTTTACTTGGAGGATTTGAGACTGAAACACTTGCTGCCATCAACTGACAACTCAGAAGAAGCTCTCCGCAGAAGACGAGAAAAGAGGAAAGAAATAGACCGAGACTTTTATGGGACGACTGCAATGATAGACAGAAATTGGACAAAAGCTAACTTTGAAATGAGACATATGTTTACACGCTACGCAGTGCACGGATTTCATTATAAGATATGCACAGAGAAGAAGTGGCACAATCCATGTGAGAAATGTATATGTGAGCTGTGCGGGAAGAGATGTGAAAAGTACCATCTTGAAATGTGCACAAGGAGAAAGAGATCGCTCAAGGAGTATGCAACAGAGCAGTAAACTCTTATCATAAAAATGCTCATTTGAGTGCGATTTCCTAATTATATGAAGTACAGAATTAAAAATTAAAATATTTACAAACCACTGAACATGATCCATACAGATTAAATTTTCACAAATAGATTGCTCACTTTTAAAATCAGATGTGAAGTGATAATAACAAACACTAGTTAAAAAATTAAAAATCTTGTTCAGCTTGGTTAGGTCCTTCTTCTATGATGTATTTTAAATATTTAATGGCAATAAAACTATCTATCTATCTATCTATCTACAGTGCATTTCACATACCGGTAAGAATTGGCCAATCATGTGGGTTTCTGCATCTCGGAGGTCACACTCTAACTCCAGAGTGTTCGGATGAAATATCTATGCAAATAAGGCTGCTAATGGTGTAATAGTTCAGGTTCTTACGATTACAGTTAAAATTACAATGAAATTAACCAAGTACCTTATCACAAGAGATGTTGAAAATGTCTTCCTCTCGCATCCACCCAACACTGGCACCTTTTTAGGAAATGTTTTATGCGCGTAAGTTCAGCTTCCGAGACAGAATTAATTTCTCTTGTGATACTGTCTTTAAGTTCTTTTATGTATGGGGGTTTGAACTTGACACTTTATTTTACAATTTCCCCCTTAATTAATGGTCATATACTGTTAGAAGAACTTAAAGACAAGAACAAGAGAAATTAGCTCTTTTTTGGAAGCTGAACTTATGTGCTATATAAAAGAAAATTTCCTAAAAAGGTTGTGTTGTGTGAATGCAAGAGGAGGACATTTCGAACATCTCTTGTGATGAAGTACTTGGTTATTTTCATTGTAATTTTAACTGTAATAGTGAAAACCTGAATCACTACACCCTTAGCGGCTTTATTTGCGTAGATAATTCACCTGATCGCTCGGGAGTTAGTGCTGTGGCCACCGCAACGTAGAAACCGTCATGATTGGCCAACTCTTATTGTAAACGCACTGTATCTATCTATCTATAGTTCTAGAGATGCATTTCAGCATTTAAAATGTCATGTGTTGAAAGAATTATCACAAGCAAAAACTGTCATAATACCATATAGGCCTATTGTAATATAGCCTATTTATAAATTCCAAAATTAGGGTGGAATAAATTGTCCCTCACCTGGAAATGATTATAATAATTTTGTGCTGAGCTGTAATTATTTTCTTATCAACTACCAATAATGAAAGTATCAAGGTAAGGTGAGATATAATTTTTAAATAATAAGTCTTTCAAACAAGCTGAAATTCACAAACTGCTTAGAACTGGAGTAAATAATGTAACGGCAAAGGACTGGTCCAATTGTGTAGAACATGTAGTGAAGAAGAGCTGCACGAATTTGAATAATGTAACATGGCTGTTTCTATTCATTATTACATTATAAATAAAGTGAGAAATTGTAAGCCTATACCCTCAATAAAAAGATTAATCAACCAATGAAGCGAGAGATCATAGCCTATAGTGTTAAGTAAACTAGAATATTATATTAGGTAATGGTGCATGCTCCGACATGCTAATGACATCAACCAATCGCGTTTTGTCACATGAGGCGAATTCTCCGTGAACTCTTCTCCCCTTTGCTTTGAATAGGATCAAACTTGAGTGGTACAGAGAATAGGCTACATATGTTTACATCTTTAGTTACTTGCAAAACATAGTAGTATAGGCAGTATAGCTAGTTCAGGTAAAAAGCATAAGGTGTAGCCTACTTAACCTAAAATAGCCAAGATGACATGTCTTGCATCACATTTTCTCACATATTAACTATAGAAATTGTCTGTTCAGTTTGCTGACAGTTTTAAATGATGTGTTATAGCATACTATACTTAATATTACTACACTGAGCAATATACCAATTTATGTACGACACCTAATTGTGTTCTAAAATTTACCACTCTGCCAGACTGGAGAACTGTGAGTTAGCCTACCTGAATCAGTAACTTAAGTAAAATAATATGGCCTATGGCCGTTTCGATATATTACAAACATATTAAAAATGATCCGTTCAGTCTATAGCCTACATGTTTGCTTTCACATTTTGTACGGCATGCCATTTCTGAGAGATCTCCTGAAACAAACAAAAAAACTCTCTTACCTTCATCAACGCTTTATCTGCCATTTTGAACTTAAAATCGATGCTCAAACGAATTCTTATACCAGACTATGTTAATAATCGTTTTAAGAATCGCATAATACGCACAAATGAGATAATGCAAAAACTAAATATATTCTGACGAGCAATTATACGTAAACGTACATAACTTCAACTCTTCCGCCATATTGATTATGCATGTGCTGTCCTCTGATATCGATTATGGAAGTACGACGCACCACCTTACCATGATTATGACCGCCCTTTCGATCCTAATATAAATGAAATTCCCTCATATGAAAATAAGATTTCTAAACTCCAGAGGTCTATTAAAAACCAAGGCTAAAACCAAAATTAGCTTTTTACCTCAGACCTGTCACTGTGATGATATATCACATTATACTATTGAGCTTTTAAAACCCCAATTCGGTTCAGACTGGTCTGAAAATAATAAATAATCTACCCCCCCAAACCATGACTGTTTCATTTACCGATAATCAGTTTCTTATACAAAAGAACTGCCTCCTCATCTATAAGTACACAATGCTGTAATTGAGAGATGTGGAAATAATTAGGCCTACAATCAACCCTCGATGCTACCATCCGTTCTCTAACATTTAGTGGCACAACGCGAGGGTGGGACTAAAACAAAATTTAATTTTTAAAATAAAATTGGCATAATACAATATTTCCTATGCATCTCCAATTAACAGCTTTCCCCCACAATAATGAAAAATGGCTAAACTTTGGAAATCTTTCACTGTATTCACAAACTTCTCGTTTCTCTTGAAGTGTAACATCCTCCCTTCGTTTTAACAAGCTATAGTGTAGTGTAGTGTAGTGTAGTGTAGTGTAGTGTTTAACAGCTGAATGGACACTGGACTAAAAGAAGTGAAAGTTTGGAATGTCTCATTGTATGAAGGGCTCTTTCTATCTGCTTCACCCTCACACAGGCTGTCTGTCCGACTACTTAACATAGCTTCCTCATTACACTGCACTACATTTACAGTTAGTGGAAGGGGAACACACACTTCTTGGAAATAGGCTACAGTTTCTTAAATAATCTTCCTAACGTTCACGCCAGTTTTAAAACTATTCTGCAACTGAAAAAAAAAATCACTGCAAGCTATATTTTCTAAACATTTGTCTTATATTCACTGGCACAAAATGAAATGACACAGTAACGAGGTTTCTTATGTATTTTATATGGGAGAAGATCTGTTCACTTGAATTTATTGGTATAGTGTGAGGGTGGCACTGTAGGCTATAGAAGGGCATTATATCGAGGATTGACTGTATATTTCAAAAGATCCCAGATCACATACAAAATGAGCGATTGGGACATTGAAGTCAAACTAAAATTTTAATTGCCTTTCAGTCCAACTGACCTTATTAACAATATACCATTTAGTTCCTTTGAATAGCTTCGAAAATCACTTAGAAGAATATTATTATCTTAATCGGAATGCCTTTCAGCCCAACTGACACACTGTACTTATTAAGAAGATACTATTTAGTTCCTTTGACTAGCTTGGAAAATCTCTTAGAAGAATATTATCATCTTAATCGGAATTATCTGTGAAGTACAGTATCAGAAATATTTACAGGAGCCTATTATCCCGTGAAGGAAGTGCTGGGGAAAAAAAAACCAGAGGCAGTAAGGCCTATGCTATTCCAAGATTTTCCCCTATCACACCTCTATTTAAAAGAAAGCATACAACATATTATGTGATATGCAGGAAATTATTCTACAATATAGTGTCAGCAGTCGGCTGCGGTGGTCTAGAGGTAGCGTGCCCGCCTCTAGATCCGAAGGTCGTGGGATCAAACCCGACCGCAGTCGATGGGTTTTTCAGGACGTAAACATCCTGGGCACGGAGTCCTCCGGGAGGGACTTTAAGCTGGGGAGCCTGTGTCATAGATTTACAGCACGTAAAAGAACTTACTTTACTCCGTGGCGCTACATCCCTGAAGGGACAAGGCATACCACCCAACCGCTGCGTCAGCGACGCTAACCATGCCGGCGGTCCACGTAAAAGAACTCCAAGCCTAAATTAGAGCCTCTGGACAAAATTTCTCGGCCCTTTCACGTCCAAGTAATACCTTAGTTTCTGGAGGGGGGTTGAGAGGCGATGGGCTTACCACCTGTCCCTCTGCCCTCTCTAGGAAAATAAGCGTAAACAAATTCGCATAGGTAAACAGAAACCTCCACTTGGAGACCCTTTGCCCCAACATGGGGGCATAGGATTCGAGAGAGAGATATAGTCAGCAGTGTTTCTAATGAACTTGTTCCATGATTAACCAACCCTGCTTTATAGATGACCAATAAGTCACAAACAACTTGTACTGCCGATTGACAGAACTTGATTTATTTCAATAAAGATATTTTAAAAGTATTTAAACAACATAAAAGTTACAATTTTCTTTGCTAAGAAATATTTTTAAAATGTCGGATCTAGCACTGTAGCCATTAAGATGGTAACAACCCACACAGCACACTACGTATAATATACGAATAATCTACGTATATACGTATAATATAGGCTACGTATATTATACGTAGTGTGCTGTGTGGGAAAGGCCATCACAAGTTACCGGACACAGCCTTCTGGCAATCCAGTGAAATCATACCAGTGGATGAATGATCATGAAAAATATTTATTATGATGCAAACAGATAACAGGGCCTAGGCCTACAATGTTTTTAAGATTCAATGATTTTAAAGATGTATTTAGGTTTCCATCGGTTATTAGTATTGTAAATGCACCAGCAAAATTATACGGGAATAGACCTAGGAAGTTGTTGAGTATAATAATTGAAAATAGCGAGAGGAAAATGTTGGTTTGTTCAACATCAGAATTTTTAATGTTGTAGCTGAAGGAACTCTTCTTTCTTGTCTTTAGAGTTTCTGTATTACTTAAAGAAGCAGTGGGAATATTGTTAGGCCTATATATTTTTCAGAATATTTTATTTAATCTTTACAACATGAATGAATGAATGAATAAGCCTTATTTGTCCCATGAAGGACTATGGCCTCCTAATTTGGGATAGCTCGATTAGGTATCACATATGGAGGGCTAGTCCATATGATCTTCAACCTTCTAAGATTGACTTGAAGTCTGTCTTGTGATTGTCTTTTCCACAACACTGATTTTGCACCACTGTTTTTATAGCCATATAAAACTGAATAAAGTCAGTGGTTTAAAAAATACCACATTTTCCTCATTTTTATTACATAAATGTGTATGCATTTTTACATTGACATTACATAAAAATCTTTGGTCTAATCACTAATCTTCATGTTTGCTTTTAGCAAGTTTTGATAAGGAATTGGGTACCAGTATTTACCAGTAATCGCAAATTCCTGCTTCAACAATTCTTCTGCCACACAAATATCTTCATACATGCACATACACATATGTAAACATAAGATTTTAACACAAACTCAATCAATCAATACAGTTGAAAGCCTGCAGTTAGATGTAACATAACATTTGTGTAGGGTGCTGGCCCCTGTCCAAGGGCAATAGGAATGTTTTAATTAACACTTTCCACCAAGATAAGCTATAACACATTAAACACACTTGATAGAAATGGTAAATAGGCCTACTATATTTCACATAAAATTTAATTTTGCTGGACTTTTTGCAGGATATTTTTTAAAAGCAGGATATTTATGAGATTTCCAAACCTATTTGTGGGCCACAGGATAAGGTTTAAAAAAAAAAGAGTATCCTGCGAAAAATAGGACATCTGGTCCCTCTGTCTAAAAGTGAGTTTTAGCTCATGTTTTACGTACGATTTATTTTGCCCTAATTCATTCTATTATTCAATATGGCATAATTGGGTGGGTAGGAGTTGCAAAAACGATCCTCAGCCCTTTGCTTTGTCTTCAAAAACGCATCATAAAGATTTGTTTATCTAAGCCTCCTGATTATTCTTCCAAATTATTATTTTCTGAATTTAACGTCTTCACCATAGACCAAATTTACAAGTATGTCATACTGAATTATTTTCATAAACATCGTGACAATTACAAGTCAGAATCTCACGTACATAACACGCGAAGGAATCAATTTAATTTATTACTTGAACCGAAAAATGTTACAACTGCTGGAGCTAAGCACTGTTCAAGTTTTGGCCCAAGACTATTCAATTCATTTATTACCAACCATCCTGATCTAAATAGCTTAAACAACAAACAATTTAGGTCTAAAATTAGAAAATTTATATAATTATTACTTCTGTTTTCTACTATTGCTGTTATAACATTTTTCATATTAAAATTTAAAATTTGGATAGAACTTAATTTTTTTTTTGTTTTTTACTAAAATTTGAACAAATAAATTGTTATGTATTAATATTGTATTACCTCGTACCTTTGAATTGTAAAAAGAACATGTTCTAACCTTTTATACATGTATTCTGTCATACTTCTCTAAATTTTGTATTGTTTGAAGTAATTATTTAGTATAAGTTTTTCTCATATATAGAACTGAACCACCCCCGAACACAAGCTCTGCTTCTTCGGGTGGTGTATCAACTTTTTATGTATATTTTTCGTGTAATTTGAAACAATAAATTGTAAATTGTAATTGTAATTGGTTTTGCGGGTAAAGGAAATCTTGAAATTGCCTGAGGGTTAATGGTTTGACTACTGATAATGATAAGATTTTATAAACTACAAATTGTATTGCTCAATAAAATATAAGGCACCTAATTTTAAAAATTATACACTGCATTTGCATCTTAAAAATGTTATGAAAGGACAAAATATACCCTAATGAGGATTGAACAGCCGAACTTTCGCATGATAGTCAAGCTTCATAACCATTGAGCTACTAACAACAGGAAAGATGAAGTGTGAATATTGCTGATCTGAACCAGTTTGGTACCATAAAATAAAACTTTGAGTACATGAACGATGCGGTTTTTATAATGCCATCTGGTCTGGTACCCTATGATCCCCAGGTGGGGCGAAGGGGCCTCCAATGGAGGTTTCATTACCTATACTAATTTTGATATGCTTATTTTCCGAGAGAGGGTAGAGGGACAGGTGGTAAGCCCATCGCCTCGCAACCCCCCTCTGGAAACTAAGTATTTCTTGGACGTTAAAGGGCCGAGAAATTTTGTCCAGAGGCTCTAATTTAGACTTGGAGTTCTTTTACGTGCCGTAAATCTACGACACGGGACCCCCAGCTTAAAGTCCCTCCCGGAGGATTATAATGCCATAGTTTCGGAATAATGGTATAATTATTGGTGAAAGATAGTTTCAAGTTGGCCCGGTAAGCTTTGCCCACTCTCACTCGCTTTCCAGTGTGTTGCCATGGCAGCAGCCCACCTCCCCTACTTCTCCTAGCCTTCAGCCTTCACTCTGGCTATCAAGCTGCTTAAAGCCGGCAATGCAGCTCACTGATGTGCCCAATGTCATGTATAATGATGTTACTGGATGAATAAAAATACTACTACTACTACTACTACTTATCAAATCATATGCGCTAATTACTACAATATGAAAACGACCCTTTTACCAAAAATATATTAAGGAATTACTACAAAACAAAAATGACCCTTGTACCAAAAAATTTCACATTATAAATAGGGTTCTCAGCCATTTGTGCATGGAGATGGAGATTTCCAAGAATTTTTTTAGACATGAAAATTAGCCTTGGCCTTCTTCCCTTTCAAATCATGGGAAGCCAATGCTGTGTAAGAAGAAGTCAAGTCTGCTCAAGTGCTTTTCGACTTACATTAATGAAAAAGTCATTCACCATGTTACTTCATACTGGAGCACATAACTTCGAAGAAAACATTCCACATGTTACAGAACAAATGTTTTCAGTGTCATGTTTGAATGTTGTTTGGGATGAATACAGCGAAGAACGTTTGAAAAATCAAACTCGTGATGAAAGAAGTTCTGGTAGAAGAATCCATGTAACTGGTGGAGTTTCAATGCCTAAAAATGGGAGACCTTTTTAAAAGAATCTGAAAACAAAAAGTCTTTCTTCAAGTTCCTCTCACAGGGAATTAACTTAGAACATTCCCTACTTCAGAAGGAAAAGAACTTTACTGTACTGATGGGAAATTTGTGATAACTTCTGCGAGTGTAAGAAGGGCAGAAATGAATATTCTGGCACCCTGCAGACACACGACTGCTGCTACATGCGAAGGATGCTGCTCTCCAAGGATATACCAGAACTGATTGAACCGGACAGTGGATACCGATGTTATAGTTATCTCCACATCCAGTTTTCAAGAACTAGAGATAAACAGTCTTTGAATTGCCTTTGTGACAGGAAAAGATTTCCAATACATTCCTATCCATGTAATTGCAAGTGGACTAGGACAACCTATATCAAAGGCTCTTCACTACTTTCACGCATTCACTGGCTGAAATACTGTTCCACAGTTCAATGGAAAAGGAAAAGTTAAGGCATGGGAGGCGTGGATGTCACTGCCAAATACTACTCAGAGTTTCCTCTTGTTTGCGAAAGGAAATATAGAAGAAGCCTTTTCTGGAATTCATAGATATGTTGTTGTTCTGTACAACAGGTCTAGTAGTGCGGAATATGTCAACAAAGAGAGAAGATTTTTACTTAAGACAAAAGGTCCCAAATGGATGGAAAATATACAATCAACTTCCGATGCACTGAAACTGCATGCAATGAGGACAGCATACCAAAGAAGAACGAAGCAACGCTCAGAAACCGATACAACCAGACTAAGATCCTTCTAAGTGGGGCTTGACTAAGACTGATGATGAATGGGTACAAGTATGGATGACACTTCCAGAAGTGGCAGCATCTAGTCAAGAGCTAATTCACTGTGGCTATACTGAGTGTGCGGCAAGGCAGGTCTTCCATGAACTCAACTCTGCACATGTGATGGCCTTTGCTGGGAATCTAATCAATAAATAGGTATATGTCTAGATCATTTCTCTTCTCTCTTCCCTTTCAATTTTCTAATATATTATTCGTTTTCCCTATATGTGCCCTTTAATATTCTTGGCAGCAATCATTAATAGTACAATTCCTTAAGCCTCCCTTATGGGTTGGCAATTAATAATCATACCGACTTTCCTCTTACACCCCCAACACATGCCAAATTTACCTATATAAACAGAAATCACCATAGCACACTTGTTCAGTCACTCAAAAGTTTAGATATTCTTGAAATACTTCTGTGTACATTTTCACAGAGATAACACATTACTGAAACGAGCCACGCCATTGTACTTGTGTTCTTCTACTGGTCACTGTGAGCTTAATTGTGCATGGAAATGAGTGTTGTATGGTATCAAATTAAAGATTAAGAAACGTCCTTTCCTGTTTATTTGAAAAAATTACAAATACTGACTCTCTGAAAACTGTTAAAAATAAAAGTGAAAAGAAAAGCATTTTTTACATTTTTAAATGGTTCCACTGTTTGTACCTAAACTATCATTGCAGCAACTTATACCACTTAACTTGACCTTGAATTAAAAAAAAGAACATTGAAATCAGACCATGGGGATAGGAGCTAGAGGCGATTTAGTAAGTGACTGCAGCCACCATTTTGAACCCCCTCTTCCCCCTCCACTGCAAAACTTGCATTGGCGCTCCTTCCAAAAATACTCCACTGGGGTCAAGGAAGATGTGTGCGAAGTGGGACCTTTTGTTGTAAAAATGCATAGTTCATCACATTTTTGGTTCTTAACCACCAGACTAATACCGCTATTGTAGTTTACGAAATTACAAAGGAATCATGAGTTTTCTCGTTTTGTGATTGTATGTGAGATTTTCAAGTTGGTGGAACTTATTGACTTTGTAACGATTGTTACCATTTTGCACGTCCTATTTCAACATGTTTTCAGGATTTTTAAATAGAAATGGACTGAGCTGTTGTAAGGTACGATACTTTTGTCTTGAAATGCTGGAGATGAATGAAAATAGTTTACAAAAGACATGACACAGCAATTTCATTAAGGAGTGTCACCCTAACAAATTTTCCTCAATCTTATTTTCACTTCTTTTTCATATACCGGTTTTTTTTTTTTTGGCAAACCTTCAGCAATTCATCCCAAGAACTGCACTTTGATACCACGAGGAAATGATTGTGATGTTCATTTTATGATAATTGTTGTTCATAATGAGCCAAATTTGAAAATTCTCCAAAGTGTAAATAGTAGGGTTTGAATGTTTTTGACATGTCATATTTTTATTCTGACCTCCATTCTTGCTGCAAACAGAAATTAAACACTAATTCATGCTTTTTATCCTAATCGGACCATTTTTATTTTGCATATAAGGTCATATTTTGGGCTTTTTTGTGGTCTTCGCCATATTTGTAATTTAACGTCATATTTCGGTTATAAATTCGGTAAAAGAGCACAGTTATATAGTGTATGTACTATATGGTAGAGTTATATTTGAAATTGATGTCATTAGTTTAATGTTTATGCAAAATTAATTTGTAACTGAAATTTTAAAATCAATACAATTGTTTATATTTTATTCGGACAAGCAAGGTCTACAAAATATTACGAATATTTGGATCTGATGAAGCGAGCAAACAGGAGAAAAGTCTTTAAAAATAGAAGTTCATTACAAGTAAAACTGCAAATCACCTGTAAAGAGTGTCTTTAACATTTTAAATTGGAACATTTATTTTTTGAAAATATGTTATTTTACTAGGTCATATTTACTCATTTTTAAGAGCATATTTGCAGTCATATTTTCCACATTTTTAGAAAATAGAAAGTTAGGTTCTGATTTTTAGGGGTCCGGACCCCCCTTTCCTAATCCACTGTGGATTATGCTTCCATGTTGTCGATTTAGTAAAATTTCTCCAAACCTTTTATGACTCTACTGACTTTTAAATAAATGTCCTAAAAGAAAAACACCGGACTATAATTATTAATATACATTGATATAATCGGTAAAATCTATCTACTCTTATACAATTCAACGGCCCTAAATAGCGTGCTTGCTCGCCCGCTTCGTGAGACATCGGGTATACTCGGCGATGTTCGTCTCTCGCAGTCTAAACTTTCATGACGACTACAAAATTAGGAAGGAAAACCGTTTCTTTATTATATAAGGCCTAAGTGAAATGAACACAATGAACAAATATTCTAATTTTATTTTTACTTACAATTTTCATAGCTCTGAACCACAAACATTTTTAATAATCTACCAGTGTAATTTTCTTAAAAATCCTGGAGTCGTTGAATAATGGCGGGCGAAGCCGGGGGCAACAGATGTAAAATATTGATGGTTTTATCTCTTGAAATATCGCTGATAATAATAATCCAAACAAACCATTTCTTCCCTTGAAACATTATGTAATTTCTGAAAATTACACTGAATTGATAAAATAAAATTCACATCATATTCATGTCAATAAACAGCTGAGAAACAATACGTATTATGTGTTCACAGCTTCTTTGGAACTGCATAATCGATTCTGATATAGTTTTCCCAGGGGGCGCTTTCATGTCGTGGAATGTACTCTAAAGCAGGAATTTTAACTGTTTCAATAATTATTAATGGCTTAGTTTATGAATAATTCGCGTGCAAGTGTTAATAAATATAATGCTTTAATAATTATTATACTCTTAATTTTTAACTTTTAAAAGAATTATCGTGGCGAAGCCACGGGCACCTCCTAGTTAAATACAAAGGAGTACCAATTTGTGTAAAAGTGGAAGGTGGAAATTTTGGGGTGTTTAAGCAGATTAACGATTGGTCAAATAGATCGCCAATTAAATGTGAGCTTTAAGGTCAGGTGACCAGGATCCACCAATGATAATTAATTGAGGGAAGCCTAGTGGTCTTTCTGTGCAGTCTATACTAATTAATTGAAGAGAGGTGAGAACAACTCTGCTTTCGGCAAGTGCCGATTACTTCACTCTGCTTTCGGCAAAGCGCCGATAACGATTCTGCTACGCGGTGAAGTGTGCTGCGAATTAATTGAACTTATAAATTTTCGCAAGAGTAATTTATTGGACTTAGAATATTTCAGCGCAAGGAATTTATTGGACTCTGAAAATTTTATACGCTACCAATTTATCGAATTTAGATTTTTCTTCGGTGATATAATTTATTTGACTTAGACATTCTCCGGGTAACTAATATCAGTACTTATAAATTATTCTCCGAATTAATTTATCGGACTTTGAGATTTTATTATCAAGCAAGCCATCATAATACCATTGCCGATCTATCTGGTGTTAATTTACTGAAATAACTTTCTGTGCGAGATTCTGTACTTTAGTTCTCCTGTTGACCATATTTTCTTGGAAGTAAATAAGTACTACTACTGAATTCTGCGAGCTTTATTTCTATTAGCAAATAATAACATTGTTCTTCACTCTCTGCCCTCAGGATAGAGGTAAACAGTGGCGGACGCAGAATTTTTTTTCGGGGGGGGGGATTTGAATAGGTAGAATGAATACAAAAAAAATTAATTAACTTACATATATAATATACATCCTTTTTTCAAATTTCGGGGGGGGGGGGATCTAACCCCCCTATCCCCCCTCTGCGTCCGCCACTGGAGATAAATGTTCTGTGACCGACTGACATAGCTGGAGGGAATCGACGTGTACTATAAAAATATAAATTTAGTATAAACTATTCGTTTATACAAGGCGCCGAACAACATAGTCACCGACCCGCTACAGCCTGCATACAATCAGTATTTAACAGGATCTCTCAGACAATCAGTGGCGGATCGTGGTTGTAGGAACAGGGTGTTGCACTATTTTACTGAAATTAGATGCATACAAATACAAACTAAGATTACTTGCAACCTGATAATATATAAATACTCGCTTCGTTCGTTCGGGGCTCTGTGATTTTCAGAAAAAGCTTTTTTTAGTGAACTGACACTGTAACGAAAGTAGAGTCTTTGTATTTAGACTGCCGTAGCCCATAATTACTGTTTCGCCATACTAAACCTTTTAAAAAGAGTGCAGAACCACTTGAAGGCTTTTCTGGGGTAAAAATAAAAAACAAAATTGAACTTTTTGGAATTTTCTCGTCGGTTACACGCTAAAAGCTATAAGTTTGTCACCTAGAAGTTTGTCAACATTATTGCCAGTAAAAATTTTCGAAGTTTCTTGGGGTCTAAAAAATTAAAATTGTGAAGTTTTTGGAATTTTTCCATCGATTATAGGCTAAAAGCTATAAGCTATAAGCTATCTAGCTCATGGGGAAGTGGGTAAATATTAATGTCAGTGAATGGGTGATTTAGACTGTGCTAGATGTGAATGACGTTAGACTAAACACTATTTCCACACTTATAGGGCAGCTAGAATCACCAAATTTGGCATTCTTATGAAAGTTGGATGTGCCAATATTTCTGCTACATTTTATGATTTTAGCTGTTCTATAATTCGTAAAAAATTAAGATACTTAATGTGTAGAAAATTACACAATTTAGTTAAAATAAAAATATGTAGCTCTATCTAAGGCATAACCGAAGGAGATACAACAAAAAGTCATAGGAGCAAAGTGATTACATTGGCAATTGGCATCTCTGTAAGGGATTTCATAGTTCGCGCTTGAAGAAGAAATCTTGCTTGCAGAGCAGCCGACGCGACAGAGAAGACAAGCGGCGAAGACAAGAATCACGTTGTTGCAGAGGTGCAAGCGACGACCAAAACGTTTAAACCCCGGGCGGGTTACCACAAAGTCAAGCATCTCGCACCCGTTACTAGCCGGCAAGATGAGGCAGCAAGTCGTCGCATTTCCAATGCCACGACCTTCGCGCATTTACATGTTTAAAGGATTTTAAATAGTTAAAAATCATGGAGGCATGTTTCCAGTCAATAAGAACCTATGAAAAAGACGATTTGAAAGTAATTTAATAGTATAAAGTAATAAAGGGTCTAAATATTCTTTACATTCAAAACTGGTCGTTGTGCAACACTGCAACATGATCAGAGGCCGCCACTGCAGACAATGTTAATGGCGATATGACTGTTCGGTTAACTGTTAACTGATATCCCACGAATTTGGGAGCTATCGGATGAATTACTTAACTTGAAATCTGTACATGCAGCCAATTTCGTTAAAAATGATTTCTCGCCATTTGACCAACTAAATGCCGTAAAAGCCTTAAATCTAGAGACTTGTTCCCCAACCTTGTTGTGGCCCTGCGCATATTTTTAACGATACCTGCCACGGTCGCTAGTGCAGAGCGGTCCTTCTCAGTCCTGAAGAGAGTCCTGGAGAGAAAGCAAGGGCCCCAGGGACAAATTTTCTCGGGCCTCCGTCAAATAATAAATTCACCACTGAAACCCTACCTCGTCCTTTAAAATGTATGCAACATAAAGATTATATAAAGATCAGTGATGGGAAAATTACAAAATATAGTAATTGGGCTGAATTACAATTACTTGAGAAACATTTTACTTAATTACAATTACAAATTACTTTTTGAAAAAGTAATCAGTAAAATTACAAATACAACTACAATTACTTTACAAAATGGCAGTACCTAAAACTTCCTTCTTTTGGGGGGGGGCACAAAAAAGTAATCAGTAAAATTGCAATTACAATTACTTTACAAAATGGAGTACCTAAAAATTCATTCTTTTTTGGGGGGGGGGAACAAGGGCAGAAACTATTGGGCCATTCAGCTACTTGGGACGTTACAAAGTCTAAAATTATTAATGAACAAACAAACAAACAAAATACATCAATACCAATATTTCCATACACATTGAGTATCTATTGTTAATATTACCTCTAACCTGGATATTAGTTGTGAAAAGTGAAAACAGTAATGACGATGTTAGCCTATAGCAATTGAGAATGAGAAGCAAGTTTCAAAATATGATTAATTAAGAAATGTTCTTACTGAAAGCATTTAACTGAGAAAGTTTTAAATGGGAAGAAATATATATTTATTTATTTTCCCACGGCTTACAAAATTATGCATAATCTTTAAACATAAAATAATGAAGTTATACATAGTTATTCCAATGCCATTTTAAAAATGTCTGATGTTATTGTATACCGAACCCCGTTCTGTCTGCACATGGTGCTTTCCGTGCGTTCCTTTTTAAACCGAATCTGTAAATCGCTTCAGCTTCACTGGCCATGACAGTTCTTGTAGCAAAACCCATAAAGTGACATTTACAATAGTGAAACCCCCACAACACGCAACTGCAGTATCACAAAAATTAGATTTGATTAAAATTAGAAAAGACGAATACCGGGATCCAGAATCCTACGATCAGAGCACGAGCAGTTTGCTCATTCGGGTGTATTTCTAAATAAATATTTGGTTCTTTTCTTTCTCTTTCTTTTCTTAAAAAGTATTGTACTTTAATTTTGAAATTTGTAAATGTTTTTTGTTTACTTGTGTATTTTTGTATTTGTATTTGTATTTCTACATAAGTTTATAAATGTAATTTAAATAAATAAATAAAATAAATAAAAATCTTAAAAAAAATAAAATTATATGTGAATGTCACCTTGTTGCAAATCACTGGTCCTCATACAGCATACATGAATTTTCAATGCCAGAAGCAGTATTTTCAGGAGAGCCTCTAATGCTCGGTAATTAACTTTGAAGTTGAGGTTAGATTGAACTTAGTTTATACCGTGGAACAATAGCCCTCTTTTCAAAGAAAGGGATATAAATAAATTTTATAGGCTGAGAATAGGAATTTTAATTTCTTGAACACGTCTTGAAATAAATGGAAACCATACAGAAATCTAATTAAATGCAGTATCGCTCCCCGTAAATTGCTCTGGCTGTGGTCAGCATTGGAAAAAAAAAAAAAAAAAAAAAAAAAAACACACACACACACACACACATACACACAAAATACATTCGACTTCCGCTCTTCTCAGCTGATGTCGCGTTGCCACGTTTTTCCGCAGAAATGCTGACTTGCCATGTCGAATGTCGCGTCGCTGCTTAAATCGTTACAGTTTCGCTGCAGCAAATTAAAGTGTAAAAAAGAACGGCTGATAGTCCATGCAGCAAAATCCGTAAAGCCAGTTTCGACGTCGCTTCACCACCGCTGCAGCGACCATACAGCGATCCCTAGTAGCACACTTCGTTGGCCTAACGGAGGGATTTCGTTGGCATGGTTGGGATATGTTGGGAAAACGTTCGTTGTAATTTCCTCGGTTAGCCCACGTTACGTTTCCGTTGCGTCATGCGCTAAGTCCAACCGTTGGGGCTATGACGTTGGCCCAACGAGGGCTCTTCCTACCGTTCGGGTTATGATTGCTGGCCCAACAATAAATCTCGTTGTAATGTGATCGCATTTATGTTAAAATTAAAAAGTGTTGAAATAACATTATAAGCGTTAAATTTTCATTTCCTATAAAATAAAACAGTTTTAATTCATTAATTATTCGAGCTCTTTGTGCGCGTTACATGATAAAAATTTAATTCGCTCCACCTCTTCCTGCTAGTCTTCGGCAATTTCCGGCGTAGTTCGGGTCATCACGAACACAGAACAGAAACTTGATCACGAAGACATGAAGATACAACAGTTATTCGCCATCTTGATATGTTGAAGAATCAGAATGGTGTTTTTACTTCTATTAATATTAGGGCTCTTTATTTGTTCTCTGAAAATAACGTTATCATATATTCACATCAAATATTCAAAATACGAGATGTATATCCTTCTTACTATTTATCATGTATTACACATCTCTGTAGTAAATAGGCTAGAAGAATTCTCGATTTCTATTTCAACCATCACTAATAGCGTAGTGGTTAAAGCGATAGACTATAACGCTAGCGGTTCCGAGATCGAATCCCCATAGGTGCGAATTTTATACGATAGGAATAGGTAGGTAGGGTGAAGGAGAGAAGGTAGTTAATAGGGAAAAGAGGAGAAAAGGGATGAAAGGGATAATAAAAAATTAAATTTTGTGTGCTTCTAGTATTTCCGCCAGATGTCTCTGCGCTGCGCTGCGTAGTAGTTCCACCATTACCTAATAGATGTCTCTCAACTGTTGGGATTTTGTTGTATATTGGTTGGCTACAGTTGGCAGTTGGTTGGATAAAACGCTTCTTGGCAACCGAACCCCGACGGACATTCCTAACCGTTGACCAACGAAACATGGCGATCATTCCCCAACATTGGCCCAACGATCTGTGCTACTAGGGATGCTGCAACAGCTATAAAGCGCTTTACGTTCTTTCTAAAAAGAACGCAAAGTTCACCGCCGCTGCAGAGACTGCCAGCGAGTAGAAGAAAGGAACATTGCCAAATTCTCAATTCGATAATTTTCGATTACACGATTACTCAAATGTAACGATTATAATTTTATTTCCAGAAGTAAATTACGAGTAAAAATTACATTTAAAAAAAAGTAACGATTACAAGTAAATGGGACCAAAAAAGGAATCGTTACTGTAATCCGATTACTTTTACTCAATCACTTCCCATCACTGGTAAAGGAATTACATATGTTAATTGTTATATAATATCTGTTCTGTTATGTAAGTACCCATTTACTTGAAGACATAATATTTTTGAAAGTAATAACAAAGTTAGTAATATTTTACAAAAAAATAAAACCATATAAGTTTGAAAGCTTTTCAGTTATGCTCACAAGAGGTCCTTATAATCCACTTTATTTTAGAGTAAATTTAGAAGGTAAAAAAATAAAACCTATTCGGCCGGGGCTGCAGCCCCCCACCCCTCTCGTCGGGCCTGAGAATGAAGAGAGTTTTGTAATCAACCATGTGTCAAGGCAGGCTCTCAAATCTAGGAGTGCTAGCTGTTGAGTCAGAACTTACTAGAAACACCAACACAAAATAATTGATAATTTCGCCATGAAAAAAGTTAGAAAGGGCATTTTATAGTCGTTTAACGAACAGAAAATACTAATTTGTACAAGTTGTAACTGTAAGTAAAGTTAAAAATAAAGAAAATTTAAACTTTAGATTAGTTGTTGCGGCCAATTTGTTTTTATTTCCTTAGGATGTGGGTGTCCACCGCTGTGGCTCAGTGGGCCGGGTTCGATTCCTGGTCGGGACAAGTTACCTGGGTTTTTCCTCACCTATGAGACAAATGTCGGGTAACTTTAGGCCTTTGTGGTCCCCGGATATCATCTGGCCGTCATTCTCATATTCATCCCATCCTCGCCGTGTTTGGAGTGGTGTGTCTCGTCCTATGTGTTCGTGTTTTAAGATGGCCCCGGCATTGGGCTGATCACTCATTCGGGGAGGCTCTCCATGTCCTTGTCTGGTCAAAAAAGTATGTATGTGATCCAAAGATAATCCCTCTCCCGATAGGTCGCGGCCCTGTAAGGCCCGGGCGGCTTGGGTCGCTTAAATCTTAAAAGGGAGAGGTAAAACTACGGTAAAAAAAAAAGAAGGAAAGAAAGGGTGTGGGTGTGGGTCCTTTCATCTTCAGGAAGAAAGAATTGCTTTTCACAAATATTTTGTAAAAATAGTATGCCAATAAATCAGACGATGTAGTGGAATATTTCAGCCCTAGGGCCCGTGAAAGCTCTCGCCGGCCCTGTCACTGAGCTGTACAATAACAACAATTAAGCTGGACAGATTTCCTTTTTTTTTTCAAGTTTAATGGTTTTTACTACTGATTATTTGAATTTTCCTGTTATTATGTTTATGATCTAACTGAAAGCTTGTAATTTTTGTTTAAGTGTATACTTTGTTGAAAGATATTCTTTGTCTGCAAGGCAATCTGCGTTGTGCAGAAAGACTACAAAATAAAATGGTAAAATTATATATGTGAATATCTGGTTTAAATTTTCTGGAACTCCAATAAATTAAAATATTTCACGGCGAGAAATTTCAAGGATAAAGAGGGAAATTATTACTATCATTACTGGGAAGTCAACAGAAAAACCTGGCAACCCTGTTAACTGTGAGAACGCTTAAATAGAAATAATAATGAACAAATATAAAAACAAATGCAAGCAAAATTACAGAGACAGTAAAATGGACTCCCATTATAAGGAGAAACTCAGGAGCAGCACAAAGAAGGTAAGTATTAATGTAAAATGCGATATTTAGTACCTGTGAAAAGGGGGCGAAAAAGTCGGGGACGGACAATCACTCTGCTCCATGTGACATTTTTGTTTTAGAAACACGAAAAAAAGCCTTACTTATACAGTATAACGATTAGGATTTTTTCTTTGTATCAATAGTCATAGGTCCAGCTGCAGTAAATCGAAGATGATATTAATAATAAATATAGTAATAATAATACGAATAATAATAATAATAATAATAATAATAATAATAATAATAATAATAATAATAATAATAACAACAATAAAATAACAATGGAAGTGCGGTCACAAAAATCACTAATTAGTGTGCTTCACAGTAGGTCTACTGAATATGACTGCAGTTGTGAAATGAAGGATGGGAACTTGGGGGATATTCACAAATGAAAAAGATTATCTATCGACTAAAAGTAATCATTTGTACCCCTAGTTTATGTTCAAAATGCACATTCCTTAAAAATTGGAGTAGCATTTATGATATTAATGAAAAATTGAAAATATAACATAATACAACATGCTAAAAAACAAACAACTTTTATTTTAATTTTTTTAAAAACTATGATGGGGTAGTTAAGTCAGTCTACTTTAGGCTGAAACAGCTGAATACACACTCCCTGCAATACGTGTTTTATTCTATGCTTGAAGTAAAGAAAGTTATGTGAGTGCTTCAGATAAAACTTTATGGCAACAACTTTCTCTTTATTAAGAGTTAAAACTATTCGGGTAGAGAAGTTACATCAAATCTCTTTGTTTTTTGTTTTTTTAGTTTTTCATTTTCAAATGAAATTTCTGTCATTCACCATATTATAATAACAACAATGTGCATTTTTTGTGTGCAGGCGTCTTCTAAAAGCCATTTGGAGATTGATGACAAACCAACGCCTCGGGATCTGTGTAAGGTAACTCACATGCAGGGCCGTGGAGAGAAAGTAGGGCCCCAGGGACAAATTTTCCCGGGCCCCCTTCAAATATTAAATTTACTGCTGAAACCTAACCTCGCCCTTTATAATGTATGAAACAAAAAGATTATGTAGGCCTACTGATATTATATGATTATTAAGTGCCAGAATGGTATCGGTACTTTATGTGATTGTGTAGTAGACGGGAAAATAAGGCTGTCTGTCCGTGTGTCTGTAAGCGCAGTAACTCAAATACGTTTCATCGGAATTTCATAAACTTGGTATAAACATTTATAACGCCAATGCAACGAAGTCTATTGATTTTGGATCAAATCGGTTGACTGATACCGGAGTAAAGCCCAATTTAGCGCCTATTTTATGGCAACATAGGGCCCGGATTTTTAGGCTTTTATAAAAGGTACTTTAGCTTTTTATTTTCGCGGAATAGACCGTTTTAGGTTTTAAACAAAAGATTTTAGCCGCCTTAATAAATCACTAATAATAATACCAAAAATTGTATTATTATTTTGACACAGTTTTCTCTTTTTTTTTTTAAGAAAATAAACAAGTAACTATTCCTTATATCGGCACTCGAAAAATAGCACAAACAATTGAGATATTTACCCTTTAATTGTACAATTATTCTTCCTTTTTATGGTATTTTAATGAAAAGTCTGTAATTCAACGAACACTAAGAAGACGACAGTAATTTAAAAATAACGTGTTTACGAAAAATGCCAACTTCATTTCAATTGCATATGGTCGGTACAACGCCAAAGTGAACTAAGCGCCAAACTCCTTATTTTGAGAAAACTGAAGTTGAAGTTTGAGTGTTGTAAAAAAATCTTGATCAAAACGAAATTTCCTTTTTTCTCAACTGATTTTACTATCGTAGTATCGCTTAGTTCGTTATTGCAGACCGTAGGATATCAAAATCTGCACCATGAACTACCAATAGTCTATATTTTGACAATTGGCGCTTAGTTCACTTTGGCGTTGTACCGACCATATATACTAGTAAAATAATTTTAAATTTCAGATTTAAAAATCTGAAGGAAGAAGTCTGGTAGGTAAAATAAAGATAGCTATGTTTACTTACTTGTTTTTGACAGGCTTGGCAGAAAATTACTTGACCATCAGTTGTGAAATTGAGGTCTTCCATAATCCACTGCCGGAAAAGTCCTATTTTTTTAGATTTCTGTTTAGGCTTATCAAACTATCTTAAGCATAATAAGGGTCAATACACCACGCAACTTTACTTCCGACCTACAAAAATAAATAGACTGAAGTGTCACAAATTTGTTCCTTACACTTCTCTATCGTTGGTCGGAAACTTGTTATTTGAAAGTTGAAACGACATTGGATTAGTTGCAGATTTCAAAGTATTGCAGACAATAGATGGCTCAAGTTTCATTTCCTGCGATGGCGAGGTGGCACATTTTCGAGTTACAAAGACAAGCGACAAATCGACATACCCATTGTTAATTTCAGTGCGTTTCAGATAATATTGCCTACTGAAAATGATTGTTTTCAATTCATAGAATTAAAATAATGGAGCTATAACTTAGGATTGTTCCAGCAAACAGATATTGATTATTTGAAGATTTGTTGTACTAACAGTAACCTCAGAATCTTGTTGGAATGATAAAAGTTCAAATTTATTTTCTTAAAACGCACAAATTCACATCTTTATTTTCCTTCGCATTAACTGGAAAATCTAAGTTATTTAAAAATAATGTTTTTATGCAAAAGTCCTCTTTAGCCCCTAGTTTTTCAGCAAAAGTCCTCTTTAGCCCCTAGTTTTTCAGCAAAAGTCCTCTTTAGCTCCTAGTTTTTCAGCAAAAGTCTTCCTTTGTCCCTTTTAGGCCCTTCAGTCCGATTTAGCCCTTTTTAGGTTCTATGAGATCCATATATTCGGAATCAAGAGGCATGAAATGGAAAAATACGTTAAAATGTTCTGATTAGGAATAATTTTATCTGTATGTTTCAATTTAATCTGAATGTACCAAAATTAATCTTTTGAAAACTATTATTCTAAATGCCGAACGTTAGTGAGGCCTACTGCTGAGTCCAAAAGGATTTCTGCTCCCACTTTTCTAAAATAGCAATTTTTCTTCAAGAATATTTCGTTTCAAATCAACTGATTAATTCCGTGTCAACGTTATACGACAGGACAATGCAGATAAAATATACACAGGCCTAAAACATAACTTACGCTGCTAATTCATTTATAACCAATTTTATTTTAGAGTAAATTTGCAAGATAAAAAAATAAAATCTGGTCTGCCGGGCCCTCCAGCCCCGGCTGCCCCTCCCTCTCGTCGGGCCTGCTCACATGATAAACTGACTTATTCTTTTTTGATTAAATTAATCGGGAAAACATTGTGAAGTGTATATTATATATAATCAATAAGAATATTCTTCTTCACACATATTTTGTAAGTCAAAACTTACCAAAAGGACGATCGTTTCGGTGAGTGACTTCTCACCATCATCAGCTGTTCTCAACTGTCGTGTTTCCTTCTTTATCCACCAGATGTCCTCCATGTAGTAGAAATTTAGAAATGAGGTCATTGTCCTTTGGGATGTCAAAATTCATAAGTCTGTCTCTATTTTTCTGTATGTATACTTTTTCCCACACCGCTAAATCCAATGGTTGTTGAACATTTTTCAGTAATTTTGCCTCACTATTGAAATTATGACCTGTAGACCAGAAATGATGAGCCACTGCAGATTTTTCTATTTGTTGGTATTTAATGTTTCTCATATGTTCCTTGTACCTTATATTTAAGTTTCTTTTTGTTTTGCCAATGTATACTTTTTCACACGTATTACAGTCAATTTCATAAATGCCTGATTTCTTACTTCGATGAATTTTATCTTTCATGTCTCATCTTAAGAGATTTTTAATATTGTACTTGGTGACAGGTGCCAATGTGATGTTCTGTCCTTTAAAAATTTTTTTGAATTTATGATGCATTAATGGATGGAAAGTTAATTTCTTGAAAGTTGTTTGTTCTTTGGCATTGCATAAGGTGGTGTTTTCTTTAACTTGCTTTTGGTTTTCAAATTTCTTGATTTTCTTGTTGACTGTATTTTCTGTAAATCCATTAATTTTTGCTGTTTCTAAAATATGCATCATAAATTCCAAAAAAATTTCAAAGGACTGAACATCACATTGGCACCTGTCAACAAGTACAATATTAAAAATCTCTTTAGATCAGACATGAAAGATAAAATTCATCCAAGTAAGAAATCAGGCATTTATGAAATTGACTGTAATACGTTACGAATTCTGATGATTTTATACCAGTATTAAGGAATAGTGTTCACACTTATGAAACAAGATGTGCTAATTAATTTTATGTATCATATATTAGACTAGGCAAGACTGTAAACTTTATGACAAGGTTCCTGTCAAGTATCGAAACCCAGACATTAAGAATTTTAAAATTAAAATTTTTGAATGGCTTATGAATAATCCAGTTTACAGTTTTGATGATTATTTTAACACAAACATTTTACCCCTTAGGGATATGGTGCCACGGAGTTTAGTTTAGAACTAAAATATAGGTGACTTGGTTTATCTATTTTGTTTTTGAGAGCATAAAAAAACAACTACTCATTAGTCCTTAGCAATTTTCTTTAAATTTCACATTAAAATTTCTTTGGTACTGTTACAAGTCAAGACTACAAGTTACAAGTCAGCCTGAAATATTAAAAATGCGGAAAACCTCAGAGTTTACAACTTTTAGGTTCATTCAAATTCAAATCTTTATTTACCATTAAGCACAAGGATAGTTTGTACAATAGGCTTTATCAATTATAGAGATAGTTCTATCACTTCACTAAAACTATAATAATTATCTCATCGAAAAATTAGCTACTGTATCAAAGCCAATATAATAATTAAATAAAGATCCATTATATGTTTCAGAATATTAAAATTTGCTTATCTTATTGTACTAAGGTGAATAAAAACAATAAAAAAATCAGTAAATCCTATACTTTCTAAAATTTCACTCTCTATAAATTCTTCTACTATATAAAAAGCCTTACTTTTAAACGAGTCTGTTAAGATTTTATTAAGTTTCTTCTTCTCAAGACTTCATGAGTGGAATTTTATGAAAAAACATTATTTATATATATGATAGTGTGATAGGTAGAGACTTGGAATTTTGACAGTACCTTTGTTACATAATGTAAGAGCACTGCTCTGTGGTAACACCGCGTAGCAGAACGTCTAATGCCTGTCTTTTCAAGTCTTAATTTTACACTAGCCATCAATGCATGTCAACACTATTATCTTCATAAATCTTCATAAATCAAAAGCTGCAGTTTAACTGAGGGGTGAAACATGTTTTATTGCTTAAAAGAGAACTTTAGGTAATTCCACCTCCTTGAACTGGTCATCCTGTGAGCTATTTCCAATACACAATTCAATTGAGTTAGAAACAAAATCCTTAAAATAAAAATAAAAAAAGTTGAATGGCGTAAAGTAATTGGAAATAAATCCGTAAAAATGAAAATATGATAACATAATAGTCAATGTATTCTCTGTTACTGTGCCTGAGCATGAGCATGAGCACGAGCTTTTGCTCATTCAGTCATCAGTAATGACTGTATTATGTTTTTTTTTTTTATCTCCAAGTCTTTATGAACCCTATTTTGCCAGAAGGCATGTTTGGGTTATAGCTACACAACAGTATATAACCTACAGAAAAATACAGAACATGAATTACATATGGTTGTGTTAGATACTGCATAAAATGATCATAATAACATTGCTTCGTGAAAACTTTTTGACACATGGAAATTTCGTCACAATTTTCAAAAAGCAAATTTAGCTGGAGTCTTTATGTTTCGAACATAGGACAATCGAACAAAACATGTTTTACAGTTAGTATGGATTCCTGACACTTACAATTATAACCACTATCTGAAATAATGTGAAATCGTAAAAAATAACTCCCAAATTTTCCATGGCCTGTCATAAATTGTGTTAAAATAAAATTTGGTGTAAATATTTTAACATTTAGCCGAAAGTGCACTGTAGGGAAGAAAAGTTCTGTTATTGTACAGTTAACATTCAAGATGGATATATGTAACCACAGATTATGTCAGATAATATTCTCACGTAATGTTTCATTATAAGCAGGGCCCTGATTTTGATTACTTAAGTACTTTAAAAATGAGCTATAAAATGACTGCAAAAAATACAAAAAATTGACCCAAAAACTGAACAAATGACCAAACAATTTCTATGAAAATACTACAGTGAGTCCCATGCAAGAGTTGGCCAATGATGCGGGTTTCTGCATCGCGGCTGGCACAGCTCCAACTCCCGAGCAATTGGGTGAAATATCTACGCTAATAATGCCGCGGTCGGTGTAATGATTAAGGTTCCCACATTTACAGTTAAAATTACAATGAAAATAACCACGTTCCTCACAACAAGAGATGTTGGAAATGTTCTCCTCTTGCATCCACACAATACTGGCACCTTTTTAGGAAATTTTCTTTCACGCACTTAAGTTCAGCTTCCGAGACAGAGTTACTTTCTCTTGTGATAGGCCTATGTGATATTGTCTTTAAGTTCTTCTAACAGTATGTGAATATTATTTATGGGAAAGTTGAAAAATAAAGTGTATAGGTCAATTTCCCATACATAAGAAGAACTTAAAGACAATATCACAAAAGAAATTAACTCTATCTCGGAAGCTGAACTTATGCGCGTGAAAGAAAATTTCCTATAAAGGAGCCAGTATTGCGTGGATGCAAGAGGAGAACTTTTCCTACATCTCTTGTGATGAGGTACATGGTTATTTTCATTGTAATTTTAACTGTAAATGTGAGAACCTGAATCAATACACCGACCGCGGCATTGTTTGCGTAGATATTTCACCCGATTGCTCGGGAGTTGGAGCTGTGCCAGCCGCGACGCAGAAACCCGCGTCATTGGCCAACTCTTGCATGGGACTCACTGTAGTTTATTCATCAGATTTGTGTGTATTCTACTCGTACATTCATGATGTTGATCCAATTACAGGCTTGTAATTAGTAAATTGATATATACAGTTAAATGCAAACAGCAAACACAGTCTTTCTGTAACCAAATTAAAATTATAACAAGATCTATTTATTTATGCTTATTTAGAGTTCCGATAATATTCATTGTAAGCAAATGCACAAAAACTCTATATAATGCCAGAAACAGTAGAAGAAAATAATGACTTTATATTAAAACAATGTGAAATGTAGAAACAATACCCCAAAACAACCAAATAATGACATTTAAATTCTAAAAATTACCTAAACATAAAAGAATGGGCAAAATGTCAAAAAATTACCCTTTTTATAATATAGGAGTCATAATCAGAATATCTGCACTAGTGGGCAACATCCATGAGCAGTATAGCATGCAGTGACATTGCCTTGGATGACGTAAGCAAGATGAAAACATTCTAGGAATTTACTAAATTCATTAAGTACAGAAGAAGAATTTTCTGAAAATCGTTGTAGTTTCCTGGTACTGAGAGTGTTAATGATGACAACCTGTTGTAGGATAGCGACTGCGCTTTTGATGCAGATGAAAGTGGCAATGACTTGAACTTTGGTGGTGGGACTAGAAGCCGTAAATCTCAAGTGTCTCGACGCAGTATAGCCTGCAAGGTAATTGATATGTTTACAGGTGGCCTAGACTCTACTATACTGCTACTCATAAGTTGAATGGATTCTACAACACTACAACTTAACTGGGCATTAATCATGATATTTTCATTGACACTAACATTTTCTACAGGTTTATCTACCTGACTTAACACATCTTTGACCGTCGGCGTGGTCTTGTGGTTAGCATCGCTGACTACAGATTCGTTGGCCCGGGTTCGATCCCCGGTACCTCCTCGGATTTTTCTGAGGTAGGGAGGTCTCGTAGGGGTGCACTCAGCCTCGTGATTCAAATTGAGGAGCTACTTGATAGAGCCCGCCTGATGGTGGGCTCTGGAGAGATGAAACACATTCCGTGGAAGCAGCAGCTTATAGTAGACAGACTCAGCAAGAAGTCGGTTGTCTGCGGCCTTCAGGATCATCTTATCAGCTCTTCTGCAGCATTCTTTCACATGGCTGGTTAATTTGTTTTATCAGTCTATGACTGCAGATAATTTAGGTACTGTTTCTGATTTTAATTCCCTTTCACTTGGTGGACTTATTGGAAATATTGCTTATATAAGCATAGGTTCCTACTATCTTGGGTACACCTTGTACACAAGTTCAATTATTTCACCACTGTAATTTACCCTATTGTAAATGAAGTTATTCATAAAAAAAAAAAAAAGCACCACTTGGCATGCCATTTTGATATCTATTATAAAAATAAACAATTTATTCGGCACCAGGTTGGGCAACCAATTTGATATCTGGTGCTGCCTAGTTTGTATTATGAGAGATCTGTATAAGTAAAAATATACAAATCTCAGGGTTTCAACACTATGGGAGTTTACTTACTTGGATTTTAGGTGATCTTTTGTTGCACTCACCTGAATATCAGCATGATTCAGGTCAGCGGATAGCGATGAGCTATCTCAGTTCAAGTGGTTTATGGATAATATAACTACACTTACTCGGAAATAAACAAGATTCAAGGTTCTAATTGGTTTTTATTTGATATTCTCTTGTAGCTGAATATTATATAAAAACCAATATGCATAGTGCTGAATAGGCTATGTATGAAACTATACACAAGAGAATCAATATGTTATTTCCTACTCTTGTATTAAATACCTTTAGTACTTGATTATCTGCAGTAAGGCCCCGGAAAAATGTCTCGATTATTCATTATTGTAGGCTGATTAAAGTAAGCTGTACTTAGGAGCACTTTACTCCTTACACATGCGTCCGGTCTCGGCAATCTCATCTCGCATAGTGACCCTCCCATTCGCTCAAAAATCATTCTCCGTGGCATATTTTCTCCTCCACCCATGGTAGGGGTATACGCTTATGAAGTATTATTCGTTTGATTGTTCTCATTTAAATATTTTCAAAATTTCTGTTACTTAACACTCGCACCTTCTTCATTCAAAATCATGCAATACGTTATTTCATCATTCTCCCGGGGTAGGGGTATATATGGATGACCTTACCCGGGGGGCAAGTGGAGGCTGCGGCCACCCCCCTTCCCCAGCTCTCAGGGAAAGGAAAAAATGTATATTAATAATTATAGTCAGGTGTTTTTCTTTTAGGACAATTATTTAAAAATCAGTGGAGACATAAGAAGTTTGCAGAAGTATTACCATATCGACAACAATGAAGCAGAATCCAAAGTGGATTAGGAAAGGGGGGTCCAAGGGGTCCGGACTCCAAAAAATCAAAACCTAAAATTCTATTTTTGTATTTAATTTAATTTTTTTTTAATTAAACAATTTTTGTTGATGTGTCACATTTGATATAGCAGTTATTTTGTTTTCGTAACATAATGAGTAGGCTATGATTTCCATTGTCCCATGTGTTATTTAACTTTTCTTATAAATAGTAGGAATCATACTCATACAAATTTGCTAATTAGTTTTTCAGCGCTAAAATAGCATTGTGATTTTCATTACTTCAATATTTAAAAATTTTCTGGGGGTTGGACCCCCGACTTAAGTAAAGATTTTTTGTTTATGTTTGGTATGTCTTAGAGTATGGAACATACTTTCACAACAGACTCTATTCATTTGTGCAGTTGTGCCATAAGGGATGGCAGAAATGTTGAATTATCCATTCTTAAACAAATAAAGCAATTCTTATTTTGGTGTCAATAAATCAAGAATACCCTAAGATATGTATCTGCAAAATTTTATGCCATTTTGATACATGCAAAAGGTGCTGCTGATAAGTTACTATTTTTAAGCCTCAGTGCACTTCCAGCTGTCAGTGCATGCAAAATTTAATCGCTGTTTTCTCGGTTTCAAATTGTCATTTTCTCCCACAAAATTAGAGATATAACTATGCTAAGCTTTAAAATTGTCTAATACAATACTAAAAAATCCATCAGTAAATTTGTAAAGCAAACCTCAAAGAATACATTTGTAAAAAATGCAGGTTCATATGTTATATATTTTATCAGAGGACATAGATTTCGATTTTTTATTTAGAGTAAATTTGTTACTTTAATTGGTAGAAGGTTGGTAGTGCAACAGTTATTCTTATATAAAATTATCAATGGTAAAATTGATAGTAATGAACTTTTAAAACGTATTAAATTTAATGTAGTGCAATTAAATTTAAGGAATAGGGAATTGTTATATATTCCTGTCATTAAATCAAAATTATTAGAATGTTCATCTTTCATCCAAATGTGTAAACGATATAATTCTCTATCACTTCAAAATGCTCTTCTGGATTTTGACTTGTCATTGAATCAGTACATAGGACTTCTTCATAAACTGTTATATGTTCCATATGATTTGGCTTAATTTTTAGGTTGTCTTGTTAAATTAATTGTAAGTTAGTTATTGTAAACCATTTATGTATTTTTTTTTCTTTATCCTCGCACATTCGTTCATTTATTGTATTGTATTTTTTTATAGTGTAAAACATGTATTGGCGAAACTACGCCAACTGTAATTGGGATTTATTCCTGTAGTTGGCAGAATAAAAATAAATAAATAAATATTAAAAAAAAATATTGATATGTAAACATGTAATTTTAAACTTTAGTTTAAGTTTACATTTTAAGTGTGAGTAATTTCAGGTTTCTAATGGCCGGTTTCTATAAACTCGCGAATTAACTATGGGTAAATTACCCAATGGACAGAATTTACACAAGAATAACACCACACAAACACAAATAATTTAAAGATAGCAATCACTTACACTTGTGGCGAGTTTCTAGATAAATGTCCTCTGAGTAAATATGAAAATGACAGAAGAAATGTTCGTAAAAGTTGGGCTAGATCTTTCCAAGGGTAAATCGTCGGGTTAATTTATCCTTTCATGGATGGCTGGAAAAAATTTAACCTCTTGTAGGATCAATAACAATGAGAATCAAAGCCTTCTGAATTAAATTAACTGCACAACTCCAAGGCCTTGCTTATTATATCATTGTGGTTGAAATGGGACTTATTTATCCATGGATAATTTACCCATAGGTAATTCACAAGTTTGTAGAAACCGGGCATAAGACAAGTAATTTAGAAAACCACTTTCCCTTAGTTCTGTTTTTGATTTTTGAAAAAACAGGAATATTTTGTCAGCATCTCAAGGCTATGCACCATTAGAAAATAAATAAATAAAAAATTAAAGTACTTTTCTATTTCTTGAATTGTATGTATGACTCATGCTAACTAATCTTTTTTAGGCACACAAGAAAACACAGACCCCTATACGTGCTCCAGACGATGGCTGTGTACTCATATTCAAAAAAGCGTAAGTACCATTGCATGCTTATTTATAATTGAATCGTCTAGAGCTAAAAGAAGTTTTTACAATTTCTCAGGAGAAAGAAAAAACATAAATTTAAATGAGATTGTACAAATTTCAGACACATTATTTTCCATAGAGGACTGACAGATACTATCTCTATATATATAAGAGGCTTTGTCCTGACTGAATGACTGACAGAGAACCAACGTACAGCCTAAACTATAACAGGTAGATACTTGGAATTTTGACAGTAGGCCTACCTTCGTTTCATAATGTAGGTGCTCAATATGTCCTGTAGGGGTTCAAATAAGAAGAAACAGAAATTCCGGTAACATAAAATTGTATTATCGTGGCTAAAAATTTTGTTTCTCACTCTCATGTTACCATAAAACAGTTTTGGGAATAAAATTAAACAGAATACAATATCACTTTCATACATCTCTTCCCAAAGCATATCACCTTACCTCATATTGTTTTCTCTATTTCCAGGTTAGAGGAAGTTATGTGACTGCATTATTTTCGTGGATTTCATTCTGTGATATAATAATATATATATATATATACCGGTATATATATTACCATACCACGAATTGTTTTCTCTATGTCCAGGGTAAAGAAAGTTATGTGACTGCATTATTTTAGTGGATATTGATAGTTCTCTCATTTGTCAAATTTATTCTACTTTCATTTTTTTTCCAAACCCATCTGAGACCCACTGGCAACAATATGTTTTAATGTCAAATGTGATTTGGATCGGTTAATTCTGTGTAAAAAGGGATTAAATATTCTCAAAAACATTTGATTTTTGGCATTTAAAATCGAAATTTTCCAAAATCCTTTCTTAGTGAGCACCTACATTATGAAACGAAGGTACTGTCAAAATTTCAAGTCTCTACCTGTTATAGTTTAGGCTGTACATTGATTCTCTGTCAGTCAGTCAGTCAGTCATTCAGTCAGGACAAAGCCTCTTATATATATATATATATATATATATACATATAGAGATTGAGCTCGGCTAGTCTATGTCTTTCGTACACTAAAAGTGTCAGTGTCTGTTGCCAGTGGTGCCAACTTTTGAAGAATATTGAGTGGGCTCAAAGATTTTAAAATTTCCACACTTCCACCCTTATTATGGTTTATTAAATGGTTTTATAACATAATAAATATATAACTGTGCAAGAAACAATTTCATTGTTTGTAATAACAATCACATTTTGTAATTCAACCGCCAAGAAAGTGGTGTGTAGCCTGGTTAACAATTTTTTTTAAGATTACAACATTTAATACACTTATTTTTTTTAATTTTCGTTTTTAGGCAACTTTTAAAATAAAAATATGTGGCACGGAGTATTGCAAAATGTATTTTTTTCAGACTGGAGTTCTAATAAATTCATCACAAGCATCATATCATCTTCTTTGTCAGTAAAACTGCATTGGCAGAGTAAACTTTAATGAATGCTACTGTTTCAAACGATCGTGAGTGATTTCGGACAAGAGGAGATCGTACTATATAAATCATCAATAGCCTGACTGCCACTTTACAGTGTTTCAACAAAGAAACGCGATTTTTATTAATAGCAACAAATAATAAATTATAATAATATACGAAAAATTATTGGGTGGGATGGAACCCCATAGGCCCATATAAGTTGGTGCCACTGTTTGTTGCTATTTATAGATGTAATAAAGAAACCTTAGAGGCCAATGTCTGAAGTTCTCAGCAAAAAATGTTACTTCTATAAAGGCTTCAAAGTCAGTTAGCTCAAAAGCAAGTTTTATGACATTGGACCTTTTAGAACCAAGCCACAGAATTTACCTGTCTCCTTTTTTATTACCTGCCGCATAGCCTTGCTGTTAATATTATAAGCAAGTCATAGTTCTAAAATGTTGTTTGTTTTTTCTAGGGAACCAAATGCAGAACGAGGAATTAAAGTCAAACCCCGCAGGACTCTTGCAGAGAATGCACATAATAAAGAAAAAGGTAAAAAAAATTCTGCTAATCTTCAGAATAACGTGACCAGCTTCTCATTCAGGCCACGCCACCTTTATCACTTTTCATTTTATGATATACAGGGTAATTCAAAATGCACTCCGGGGTTTAAAAAAACCATTGCAGAGTGGTTATTCAGGATATCTTTTCTAACCTTGGATAGTAACATAAATAAACTCTGGAAATTTCATTTATAATCGCAACAATGGAAGGTAGTTTCAATTTTCGGCCGCCAGGTAGCATTAAATGAAAATGGAGTTCATGGCTGGTGAGAAAGCATTTTCTGTCAGTAATCTCCGTCCAACATCTCTTTCGGAGTGAATATGGAAAGGATCCACCAACAGACAAGACAATTCATGCATGGTATGCACAATTTAAAGAAACTGCTTGCTTGTGCAAGAAGAAATCAACTGGACGTCCGTCCAGAACACCAGACGACGTGGACCTTGTGCAACAATTGTACCAACGAAGCTTTCAAAAATCCAAGTATCAAGACTGCAGAGGACTAAACAGAGAGGTACCTAAACAACAATCTGCCATGACGCTGAATTGGGCGTGGGTGTAATCGCAACAACAGGCTGATGCCATGGCCTCCGCGATCTCCAGATCTCACCCCCGAGACTTCTTTTTGTGGGGGTATATCAAAGATGCTGTCTTTGTGCCACCCTTGCCTAATGGTTTGAATGATACGAAGACGCGTATCAGAGCCAGCGTCAACACCATCGATCGTGACATGTTACGTTGAGTGTGGGAAGAACTGCAATATCGCATTGATGTGTGCCACATGACCCGAGGTGGACACATTGAACATCTGAAGGAGGCAAACCAAACTTTCACAGTTGCTGTTTCTTTTGGTACTTATTGCATCAATTTATGTTTGGTAGTTTGGATGTAGTGGCATTATAAAACCCCGGAGAGCATTTTGAATTACCCTGTTGAATAAGAGGGTGTATTTCAAAGAGCCGGTATTTAGTTGTTTCAACCTGATGCAAAGCTTATTGTTCATCAAAAAAGACTAAGGCCCTGTACAATGACCTGCTGATATCATATTTATCTGCCAGGTAGAGAACTTATCTGGAAGTTGGCCAAGAATTGTGTACTATGATTTCTTGACAAAATCCCTCTGGAAAGACAACTATCAGATAAGACAGCAGGCTGATAAAATACCAACTGCCAGTTAGGGAAGCTTGGTGGAAACAAGATGGCAGCACTATGAAGCCTCAAAGCCATCTGAGTTTCAGAATTGATGCTGGAAGATTTAACTTACACAATAATGCACTTCTCTCCCAGAAGATGGCTGCAGAGCTGACAGCAGCCGAAAGCTCAGAAATAAACCATACTTTAACCCGGTTGGAAGCCCGAGAGACCATTATATAAAATTGTTCTTATTTAGAACATTTTAATGTATTTTTCCGTTTCGTTCCCGATTTGGTCCAAAATCATTAGGCTTTGTCCCATGGGCGTTATAAGTGGTATACCACGTATTTGAGTTATCGTGCTTACAGACACACGGACAGTCAGACGGGCAGATATTTTTCTGTCTACCAGACAATTTCATAAAGTACCGGTACCATTCTGACACTTAATAATTATGTAATATCATTACACAATCTTTTTGTTGCATACATTATGAAGGGCAAGTTGGGTAGTGAATTTAATATTTGACGGGGGCCCGGGAAAATTTGTACCTGGGGCCCTTGCTTTCTTTCCACGGCCCTGGTGATCACAGAACTATCAGCTTACTATCTAACGTAGGAAAAATTGTGGTATGGATACTAACCAGAAGACTGGAAAGAAGAATAGAAGACATAATAGGAGAAGACCAATTTGGATTCCGGAAAGGAAAAGGAACTAGAGTTGCAAATGGAATGCTAAGGATTATATCAGAGAGAGTTTTAGCAGTCAATGAAGAAGTGTGTGTCTGCTTTATTGATTGGTAAGAAGCTTTTGACTGAGTGAATTGGGAAAAGTTAATGGATATACTCAAAGAAATAGGCATTGACTGGAAGGACAGAAGACTAATCCGCAATTTGTACCTGGGACAAAAAGTGAAAGTGTGTCTAGAACATGGAGTGACCAAGAGTGTAGAAATAGAAAGAGGTGTGCGTCAAGGATGTTGTATGTCACCCATCTTGTTCAACCTTTATGGAGACTGGTTAGCAAAAGAAGCCTTAGATGGAGTTAGGAATTTTATGATAGGAGGAAACGCTATTAACACCATAAAATATGCGGATGACCTGGTGATTCTGGCAAAGAAACAAGAAATATTGCAAGGAATGATTGACAAGCTGGTGGAAACAAGAAGAAAGTATGGAATGGAAATCAACATAGATAAATCGAAAGTGATGAGGATATCGAAGGGAGAAGAGCCTCTTTGAATTATCAACGGAAATCAAGAATTACAGAATGTGAACCGGTTCAAATACTTGGGAAGTTTACTGATGAAAGATGCCTATTGCACCAAGGAGATTAGATCAAGAATTGTCATGGCCAAGAAAGCATGTATGAAGAAGAGAACACTGCTCACTAGTAGTTTGAACCTAGAGCTACCGGGTGATGTGTTATATTTGGAGTATTACTTTGTATGGATCAGAGACGTGGACTTTGAGGAAAATAGAGAAGAAATATTTGGAAAGTTTTGAAATGTGGTGCTGGAGACGGATAGAAAAGATAAAGTGGTTGGACAAGGTGACAAACAAAGAGGTTCTGAGAAGAGTAGCTGAGAAGAAGTCAATCCAACACACAATTCGTCAGAGGAAACCAAATTGGACTGGGCACATCCTAAGAAAAAACTGCTTATTACATGACATCATAGAAGGAAGGCCGGAAGGAACAACTAGACTCGGAAGAAGAAGAATTCAGCTGTTGGACGATGGAAAAAGCAGAAATATTGGATGCTGAAGGAGGAAGCAGAGGATAGAAAGCTTTGGAAAACAAAATTCACGTACCAAGTTTGATAACCTGCCGAAAGGCAGAATACCTACTACTACTACTACTACTTGGCTGCGGTGGTCTAGAGGTTGCGTGCCCGCCTCTAGATCTGCAGGGCGTGGGATCAAACCCGGCCGCGGTCGATGGATTTTTCAGGATGTAAAAATCCTGGGCACAGAGTCCTCCGGGAGGGACTTTAAGCTGGGGGTCCCGTGTCGTAGATTTACGGCACGTAAAAGAACTCCAAGCCTAAATTAGAGCCTCTGGACAAAATATCTCGGCCCTTTCACGTCCAAGAAATACTTAGTTTCCAGAGGGGGGTTGCGAGGCGATGGGCTTACCACCTGTCCCTCTACCCTCTCTCGGAAAATAAGCATATCAAAATTAGTATAGGTAATGAAACCTCCACTTGGAGGCCCCTTCGCCCCACCTGGGGATCATAGGGTACCAGATACCAGATACTACTACTACTACTATAGGCTAATTCTGAATTCTTTAAAAAGTTTTTTGCTGCATTCATGTAACTAAAATATTTTTCTTTTTAAATCCTCTGCTTGTACCATAGGTACTATTGATAGAAATAGTATTTTTTAGACCCCCAAATTCGAAGTTGAGTTTTTATCATAAATACACGAGGTTCTTCTGAATCTAAAAATACTATTTTCGGAAGGAAACATGTCTCTGTGTGTGTGTCTGAGAACAGCCTAGCTCCAGAATGGAATATCAGATGAAAACCAAATTTTGTATTCTGATTAGGTACCTTCTTCTGAGGGCATGACAGAAAGATTGGCGACAATTTTCTCTTATTTTTAAGGGGACTTTACATAAAGAAAAGTTTGTTTTTATTGATAACTGCTCCACGATTTTCTTTAAATTTTGTACATAGGGTGCCTATACCAAGAACTAAGTTTTTAATTGAAATATTTTTTCAAAAAAATTATCTGAAGGGTAGTTATAAGCAGGCTTTAAAACTTTGTGCCCGAACCCACAGAGGGAGTTGATTCCAGTTACCAACAACCTGAGTATAGGGGGTGGAGGGTGATTGTGTAGGCTGATAAGACAGTCATTGATAGTAGTACCGGGAAGCGAATGCACTTGTAGTACGGTGCCTATCAAATTGGTCAAAAGTGTACCTTGTCATTGTGCGTGTTTAAATTTATAATACGTGTTCGGCATGCCGAAAGTAAAGTGTTCTAAAACGCAATCATATATTCAAACATTTGGGAGGGACTATTATACACAATCAGGAGAAAGTATCGTTTTGCATGCTTGTGATGTGAGTTTAGATAATGAGAAGTTATTTTGTGGTCTTCCTATATCTGTATTGCGGTTTGTTTACTATCACGTGAACTAGCATATGGTAGCTAGGGCATACGCCGAGCAAAGTCTGTACGGTATGGTTGCTGTTAACATATTCGATTGGGCACTAAGTTTTAAAGCCTGGTTATAAGTCACCAACTGTTTGTAAAAACTTAGTCTCTCCTGCTGAATAACAAAGTTATGTATCAGGTTCAAACAACTGAATATGTGCTCTTTGCAATATGGCCTCTTATCCTATATCAGAATGTGAAGTGAGAAAGATGTATTGACCATACTTATGGTAAAGGAAGTTATTTGAGGGCATTAATCGGATTTTATTTGGGTTGTGTATCCTTCAGAGAAGCAATATGATGTGGTAATGGCATTCTCTTTATGTTTACAACTAATTTACATGAAGAGAATGTCATACATAATATGTTGTATGCCTACTAAGAGGTAAACTTTATTTTGGAAGCGGAAGTTATGTGAGTTCCACATCAGATTTTTAAAAATGGATAGATTAAAATTATGTTATGTTATACAATTAAATAAATAACCTTATTGAAAAGTGTTTATAATTATTGAGAATTTTAATGTAGGCCCTATAATTGGATATAGTTGGAAACATATCCATAGCACTTTTACAGGTTAATTTTAAATAAATTAGTATAAATATAACTTATACATACTACAATTCCTCCCGATACTTGACTTCCAGATAGCTTAAGTGGAAGATGTCTTGTAATACCACCACTGAACTGCTACTGGCAAGAACGCAGTAAAATTTTGTAAAATGATCCATAGTTAGTTGAGCAAAGTGGTGTGTTTGTTGTAGTTTGGTAGTCCTCTGCTAGGTGCGAAGCTCGGATTTGTATTTGTACAATTAAATTACATAATAACATATCGTTTTAATCAATTTGCAAAATTCTATTTCATTCATATGTAAGCCTAAAATGACATTTTTGTGTAAATTAAATCTTCCAGCATCAATTCTGAAATTCAGGTGGCCAGGAAGGTTCGGAGTGCTGCCTTGTTTCAACCAAGATTCCCTAACTAGCAGTTGGTAGTTTGTCAGTCACTCCATCCTCCTGCTAGCTTAGCTGGGAGATGACTTCCCAGACAGATTTTGTCAGGAGTCTATAGTACGCAATTCTTGGTCAACTTCCAGATAGGTTCTCTATCTGGCACATAAATATGATATCAGGTGGTCATCGTACAGGCCCATGGGCGTCCGCAGAAATTTTGTCAAGGGGGGCCAATGAACAAATTACTGCCATCACTCAAACCACTTTATTATTATTATTGTTATTATTATTATTATTATTATTATTATTATTATTATTATTATTATTATTATTATTATTGTCATCATATACCGCGTTGGGGTGATCACTCATCCGGGAAGGCCCTCCATGTCCTTGTCTGGTCAAAAAAGTATGTATGTGATCCAAAGATAATCCCTCTCCCGACAGGTTGCAGCCCTGTAAGGCCCGGGCGGCTTGGGTTGCTTAAATCCTAAAAGGGAGAGGTAAAACTACGACCAAGAAAGAGAAGAATAAGAAGAAAGAGAAGAAGAAGAAGGAGAAGGAGAAGAAGAAGAAAAAAAGAAGAAGAAGAAGAAGAAGAAGAAGAAGAAAGTCATCATATACTATTATTCCTATTATTATTACTATTCACATTATTGCTATTATTATTATTATTATTACTATTATTATATAATCAATATCCTTCATTTACTGTAGCTGGACCTATGACTATGGATACAAAGAAAAAATCTGATGTAGGCTATACACTCACGTGACTTTTTCTACATCTTACAGTTTCATAGGTACAATTCATATAAAATATAAAATGCGACATTTCTTGTCTTATTTCCATTGTAATAAAATGTTTGGGTATAAATGGTTTCAAGTTTAGGGGAAGTAATTATTCCTTCATACTCATATCTGGTCAGCTGTTACAGCCTTTTTTCATCCAAACAACGCGAACACACAACAGTATTTGGAGACTTAAACCTCAATTCACATTAGTAGCTTATAGTCACTTAATTTAGAGGTTTACGTGTAAACAAAATTTCCACGGAGGGGCAGCGGCCCTACCCTGCCCCCCCCTTCCGGACGGCCATGTACAGGCCCTTAGTGTTCCCACACAGGAAAATAAGATAATTAAATTCCGGGGTGCGTGGGCAAAGAGAGTTAAGTTCACCATCCTAAAAAAATTGAGATATGTCCATAGAATTATAGATAAAAATGTTCTCTACATTTGTCTTAAGTCCAGTAAGTCATAATCAAAATTGTACGGTAGTTATGGATGTATGCCTCATGGGTTTTTTCATCTCTAAAGCAATGTTGGGCTGGTATAGTGTGTTAAGTCACTCTAATTCTCAGTAACAAGAAAGTGGACTTAACTCTCTTTGCCCGTGCACCCCGGAATTCTTATAAGTAGGGTTTGGATGTTTCATGTCATATTTTTATCCTGACCTTTATTTTCGCCGCAAATACAAATTAAACATGAATTGCACACTTATTATCATAATTGGATCACTCTTATTTTCCATATAAGGTCATATTTTGCTCAATTTATGGTCTTGGTCATATTTGTAATTTAATGTCACATTTCAGAAATACTTCCATAAAGGAACACAATTATTACTTAAAGTATATGCACTAAGTGTTCGAGTTAGATATGAAATTTATTTTATATGGTCTACAAAATATTATTTTGAGCTGATGAAGCAAGTGAAGAGGAGCAAATTCTTTAAAATTAGTTCATTACAAGTAAAACTGTAAAATCACCTGTATAACTGTTAAAAAGTGATTGCCTGATTGAATTCATGTGATGTAATAATTTAGTGTCATTAAGCATTTTAAATAGGAACATTTATTTTTGGAAAATATTTTCTTTTATTAGGTCATATTTAGGATTTGTTTAGTCATATTTGGTATTTTTAACGGCATATTTGAAGTCTCATATTTTCCACTTTTTAAAGTCATAAACATCCGAACCCTACTTATAAGTGTACGTTAACTACACTATATTTTTCCTTAGCAAAAGTTTGATTTTGTAATGACTGACATGTATGTTCTAGGAGCAAGAAATCATCAAGCTCTTCTCATGTTTCTTCTCTCTGGCCTGTTGCTTGTGATATTAGTTTTATTGTTTGGTAAGTTTATTTCAACTTTTTCATAATAAATGCATAATAAACATGTGAATCCCAAATGAGAGAAAAAAATGCTTTATTAAAATAACTTATTCCTGTCCAAAGGAATATAATGAATTAGGCAGCTTACTATTGAATATTGATGTAGACCATGTGAATGGTATAAATTGTGAATACTGATTACTGCCCCAGGCCCCCTTCACTGTTAGTATGCCACTGTTAAAAACACAATAACACCTTTTGATTGGAGGTATGTGTAAACATATAGATGAAGCTGCTAAATACATATAAATTAATTTCCTTCTCTTAAAAAAAATCAATTTTCTAAAAGAAACATCAAAATAAATTTCTTCTCTGTTATCTCTTCAAGCTTTGTAAGTCACTTTACAGCAGGGGTGGCCACAATGAGGCTTGCGAGCCGCATGCAGCTCTTCTTGAGTCAATCTCTTGCGGCTCTTTAAACCAAGCTAAGAGGGAATCTGATAATCTGATACACATTTTGAAAAGTATATAATTAATACAATTTACTAAAAACATGTTACAAGTGAAAATCTTATTTCTGATTTTGCGCAGAGTGTATTTAGTATTCAGGAAAATTAAGACTCTTTCGGAAAGACCTTGAGATTAAAACATTCACTCATTTTGAATATTTGGAGAAAATTACTGAAAGCCTTCCTGACGATCAGGTGAAAACAGAAGATTATTTGAGTAAAATGTCTGGCCTTGCTAAAGAAATCAATGGCAAATTGAATGATTTGAGAACACTTAAACCTTCATTTTCATTCCTGGAAAATCCTTTTGCTGTTGATGTTGTGGGTGATGGCTGTCCTGTTTTGTCACCAATTACAAAGGATATGGTTGGAGTCGATTTGGAGCTACTGGAACTGGAAGAGAACAGAGGACTAAAAGGACTTAAACGGAATGGTGTTCCAGCCATAAAATGTTGGTAGAAAGTTCCAGAAGAAAAATACTTACTAACAAAAGAGTGTGCTAAGAGACTTATCTCGATATTTGGAACTACTTACGTGTGTGAATCTCTGTACTGAATGCTTAAGTTCATTAAATCTAAATCTAACTGATGAACATTTAAGTGAACTCGTGTGAACTGTGATTACCAGTTATCAGCCAGATTTCAACAACTAACAGTAAAATGACCACTCGAAAAAGCACTTCTCAAACGTAAAGTCTTATTTCTTGTTGTGTGATTGAACAATAATGCTTAGGCTATGTCTATAGTAAAAACAATGTGGTTTGCTTCGAACAGCTTCATAAATTTGTGGCACCCAAAGTTAAAGTTAGTGGCCACCCCTGCTTTACAGTATGCATCGTACCACCATTAAGCTTCTATTGCTCTTGCTATTACCATAAAAAAGTTACTAAATAATGAATAAAACTGAACTTGTATGGGATTCATTAATAATGAATTGACTTATAAACAATCCTTACAATACAGATACGTATGTAATAAAAAATTATGCCTTTTCTTTAGCACCTACTGACACTCCTCATGTTTCTAGCACACTCTTTTATTTTGCTACTGCTTTAACTGTCTATCTGTTGCACACTAATTACTAGGTACCCGTTATTAAAGCCAGGCACATATTCTTTTATGTTGATTACTGCTTAGGTCAATTGACATCTGTATTGAAAGACTGCTTTCAATCACTCCCTCTCCTGCACTCCATGGATCTCCCTTCAACCATGGTCCGACAGGTATCTGGGAACTGCTGACTTGAGTTATCCTCACCCTTCTTTCAGTAGATAAGATATCTGTTTCACTTTCTCTCTCTGTATCATCAGCTGGGCTGCTCATGTGTTGCTATTCTCATATGAGCTCACATCATCATTGTGGTGTCATTCACTTCCCATTTCTCCTCATGCTTGCAGGATGTTCTTTTTCCTTCAGATTCACAAATCTGCTGACTACTTTTCTGGTTGCTGTTCCTTGTCTGCTTATGTTTTATTCAAATTTTACTCCATCCACTTATAATTCCATGTTCCTATAACATCCTCTTTTCCTGCTTTCCTTAGTTCTTTCATTTTTTGTACCAATTTTCTCCTGCTGTCCTGTTTAGTTCTTCCCTGTTTATAAAAATATTCAAGCCTTTTAATTTAGGCACCATCTTCAATGTCATGTAAACAATCTGTTTTGTGGCAAATCGACTATCATTCATCTGCCCTTCAGATTACTGGTCCGATAGGCCTCGATAATTTCCCAACCTTGTAGATCAGGGTTCTCCAACTTTTTCTCTAAAATTTTAACATGTCCATTCTAGCCATGATTCCTTTTCTTTTTTCTATCACCGTGAAAACATATGATTTATTCTCGAATTTCCTCACACTAATTTTGTTACTCAGTCATTCTTCCAGACATATAATCTTTTAATTATCTCTTCAAAGCTGACCTGTCTATTTGCTGATCCCGGGTTCATTCCAATTCCACCTAACATTAATGGCAATGGAGCTGTTTTCTTTCCCGTAACACTGTCTGGTGGTAGATTGGCTACACAATGCTCCATTTTGTCAAACCGAGAATCGACCTTTTGATGAACCCAATAGCCACTTTTGAAGAAATCATTCCTCTTTTTGAATCCAAAATAACAGTGACTATTCTTCAGTGAAAAGATAGATGATCTAATTTACTGCCATCTTGCTGGATAGCCAAAGGTCCTGGGTTCAAATCCCAGTGTCAGAGGAATTTTTCTCCTATAATATTCTCATCTATTGTCCAACAGAGAGACAATAACCTGTGGTTCATGAATGCACATTAGCACAGCCAGGAGTGATGTGAGCTGATGCATATATACAGCTGTAGCAGTGAAAGGGTTAAAGAAAAACCTATATTGAATAAGAGTGTCTGTGACATTATATAAATTTTTTCTCTTGCAGTTGGCCTGTTTATTAATAGTGAGCCAGCTATAAAAAAAACAAGCATGCCCATTCCTACGACAGGAATTCACATTTACAAGCTCCAGGTAGGTGTATATTTTTATTTTTAAGTCAATCCATTACTATGAGTGTGAAAATATTTTGTTATAACTAGGGCCCGGATTTAAAGGTTTTAACCTATTTTTTCCCCAGCTTCCTAATTAGAACATTTTAACATACTTTTCCATTTCATGCTCCTTGCTTCCGAATATAGGAATCTTACAGAACCTAAACAGGGCTAATTGATTTGTTTTGGACTGTTTTTCATCTCTTTACAGACAACAGTGTTTTACAGTTTGTTAATAAACACTTTAGAATTAAAAGTGAAGTCTAAAGAGTTTAAATGTCAACCATCTTATAATTAACATAGAATATGCTTCACTGCATAAAAGTTCCATTATTATATTGTTTAAAAAAATGGTTTACACATTTACGATCTTCGAACTGCATTTGCGTTAACAAAAACATTTGACTTCCAAAACTCATTGATAAGCCTGATTGATGGTTTCAGAGATGAACAAAGTATTCATGGTACGGCCATTTAATTCAGATCATTTTTTTAAAATTTGTGTGGCTGCTGACCTCAGTGTGAGGTGGCTGTTAAAGGGGGGATATTAACAGGCTTATTGGCTTATCGGCACATGTTGTTTAAATACCAGTATTCAATATTTCAACACCACACAATAGTGTGGACAAATGTATTGATTCGTAAGACTTGAGGCTTTCTCGGCATTGGTTACTAATGATGGTTTCACGGGCTATAAGCCGAGTAAAAGGATATATTGCATCCAAGCTTTCAGTCGCTGACATCTCTGCGGCCCTCCTCAGGGAAATGAGTGTAGAAAAAGGGGAAGAGAGAGCTTATATATGTTTTGAGTGAAAGCACAAGAAGAAATTAACTTAGAAACAGATCCGAAAATTCAAAAAACTGAGACCTCCTCAAACAGAAGTTCCACATCTAGATGAACTTAAACTGGTTGTAAATTTATCCGACAAGACACTCGACGAGGCCACAACATTTGTTCTTGCCAAAGGACTCAACTTCGCCCTGGCACCTAGTAAATTCCCCATTGTAGAGATCATCAGTGGAGTGGAACAAGCTATTAAGACACTTCCACAAGATGAAGCTGAAGAAGTGAGAAGAGATGTAAGCAGGGTGGTCAACAGAGCTTCCCCGCCTAAATCTAACATCACAAGGGATGAGCGCCTGGCTTTGCGGAAATTACGTGAAGATGAAGAATTAGTGGTCCTTCCAGCAGACAAGGGGAATGCTGCGGTTGTACTACATTCAGCATCATACCAACAGAAGATCTTAGATTTATTGGCAGACCCCACCTACAAGAAAGTAGCCCGTGACCCGACCAAAAGCATCATGAAACGGACTTCAGCCCTACTCAAGTCTTCATCTCTGGAAGAGTCGGTTACCAAGTCCCTGATCCCATGATCAGCAGCGCCACCTATATTGTACAGATTACCCAAGATCCACAAAGAAGGCACACCTCTCAGACCTATAGTCAGCGCTATTGGATCCCCTACTTACCGACTGGCCCAACATCTTATTGGACTTCTATAGCCATTTGTAGGCACCTGTGTACACCACGTGAAGAATTCCACAGAGTTTGTCAATATCCTAAAAAACATCAGAGTAGCCCCATTAGATCTTCTAGTCAGTTTCGGTATAATTTCGTTATTCACTAAGATCCCTCTCATGGGAACCTTACAGCTACTATCTGAAAAATTTCCGCCTGACGTTGTAGAACTATTCCGTCACACACTGAGCTCTGCCTATTTTAGCTACAATGAAGAAATATATGAACAGCGTGGCCATGGGCTCTCCCCTATCACCAGCATTGGCCAACTTCTTCATGCAAGACTTCGAACACAAAGCCCTAGGATCAGCAACACTACAACCCACACATTTCTATAGATATGTAGACGACACTTTCGTGGTCTGGTCACATGGACAAGAACGTCTACTGGAGTTTCTACAACATCTCAATAGCATTCATCAGAATATCCAATTCACCATGGAGCTGGAGAAGGATGGCCGCCTTCCATTCCTGGATATATCTATATACAGAAAACAAGATGGCACTCTGGGACATGGAGTTTATAGAAAACCCACACACAGTGACCTTTATCTGAACGCCAATAGCCACCACCACCCCTCACAGAAACGTTCTGTCCTGTCCAGCCTTCTGCACCGTGCCACTAGCTTCTCTGATTCTGACAACTTGCAAAGAGAGATTGATCATTTATTTACTACTCTACTGCAGAACAACTATAGCCGCCAAGAAATCAGCTGGGTCCTTCATCACATCACTGCCAAGAAAACCAGCACCCAACCTGACTCCATCAGCACCCCAAGGAAAGCATTCATCCCACACTGCGGCAACCTGTCCAACAAGATAAGCAGAATCCTAAAAAAGAAGAACTTAAAGACTACACAAATGCCTCCCACTAAAATTCAACAATTTCTACGGCCCGTAAAAGACCATCGAGGCCTACGGACTTCAGGAGTTTATAAGATCCCCTGCGAATGCGGCAGTGTCTACATTGGGCAAACTGGAAGGACGGTCCAGTAGAGATTGCAGGAACACCAACGCAACATGAGGTTATTCTATCCAGAAAAATCCGCTGTGGCACAACACGCCATAGAAAATGACCATAGAATCATGTTCGACAACACCACAATCATGCACAACTCTACAGCTTATTGGGACCTTGTCATAAAAGAAGCAATAGAAATAAGGTCACATCCCAACAACTTCAACAGAGAAGGGGGACTCTTCCTCAGCAATGCCTGGGCTCCATCCCTGAAGCTGTATCGAGAATCAACACAAGAAACATCCAACAGTAGCAACACTTCAAAACCCCCAGACCCCTATGTCTTCTTTTTAAGCATTGGCCCTGACTTGGACCGAATATTTCTATTTACATTTTTACACCGGTTATCCCCCTAAACCACTCTGCTTTGGCCCACATTATTAATCTTTATTTTTATCCCATTGGTCCTGATATGGACCGATTGCTTCTTCAATGTCTTTACAATAAAGAAAATTCCTGCATTCTGATTGGCCATTTCCTATTTCCTCCAATCACAGAATTTCTGTTTTCCCTCAAAACATATATAAGCTCTCTCTTCCCCTTTTTCTACACTCATTTCCCTGAGGAAGGCCACAGAGATGTCAGCGACCGAAAGCTTGGATGCAATATATCCTTTTACTCGGTTTATAGCCCGTGAAACCATCATTAGTAAATGTATTGATTGTATGAGTGTATTTATAATTATAAAGTACTAGATATAGAATAGTCAAGGAATCAGATATCCATAAACATCCATGAGAGTCTGCATTGTGCTACTGTAATGTATTGCGGTAGTTGGAAGCATGAAAGCACATACACCCACACCATGATCCCTTAAAGTTTAGTACAGATGAGCATTCCCCAAAACTTCCATCAGTTCCTTGTGGCATTCTCAGGCATTTCTTCCTTGGATAGTGACTATTTTGACATAAGAATGTTGTTCACATCTTGTCATATCCATCTGCATGGTGGATGACTCACAACTAATTCTGGGGTGCGCGGGCAAAGAGAGTTAAGTCCACCATCTTAAAAAATTGAGATATGTCCATAGAGTTATAGATAAAAATGTTCTCTACATTTGTGTTAAGTCCAGTAAGTCATATTCAAAATTGTATGGTAGTTATGGATGTGTGCCTCATGGGTTTATTCATCTCTAAAGCTATGTTGGCCTGGTATAGTGTGTTATGTCACTCTAATTCTCAGTAACAAGAAAGTGAACTTAACTCTCTTTGCCCGCGCACCCCGGAATTTACCAATGCCTTTATTCGTACAATTGTACATCACAATGCTACCAAGTGATGTGTCCATATACTAGATCTGCCACACTCTACCATGGTATATAACATCTTGTGGTACCATCACTTCACTTAGAGAAGAAAATTAGTTTCCTTCACTTAGGTACCAGCCACACTAGCAGCGTTCTGTGGTGCTGCATGTTGAGCAGCGACGCAAGAATACCACAAACCTCTGTTAACAAGTGCAACTGGCCATACTGTCAGCGGCGCGAAAATTTTGAGGGGAGGTGAACTCAAGGACACAGCTCAGTCCTGTTTGAGATTTCGCGGCGACGCTCTGGATGGGAAGTCGAGTACTGACTACAGAGTAAAAGAAAATTCTAATATCCGAGGTGCAAATTCCAATATTCAGTGGAATGACAGAGAGAATGACCATGTACACCACTCTTGTTCGTAATTTATTTATTTTTTGCCATGAAAACTCCCACGAACACGTGTAAATTTACTATGTTAAATGTTAAAATGTTATCATATTTTCCACTTATTCAGTGATTTAGTTGGCACAAAATATTTACAGAAACTCACTTCATTAATTCAGCAAATGCCATTTTCTAAAGTTATCAAACATCACAAAATAATAATAATAATAATAATAATAATAATAATAATTGTACGGGTATCAGGACCGTGAGGACAAATGTTTGGGTAATGGTGTAAAATACCCGGTCCAAGGATCAAATTTTAGGGTTCAGGTGAGGAACAAATGTTCTGGACGGAGTGAAACAATGTATGTGCAATACATAGGAAAATTTCTCTTAGTAGCGGAGGATCATTTAGAGCAAGAGTGGACTATATCACGAGGACACTGGGTACAGAGATCACAGGAATCATATTGGTTTAACAATCTAACATGTAATGAAAAACTTTGCACTTTATTAATACTTGTAAACACTTGAAGAAAGAATATATGAACACTGAATAATAATTAAGAAACACGTTGAAACAATGAATTGTAAAATGGCGCGAATAGTGTTGCACCACTAGAAGTAATTTAGTAAATTTTGTAATTTACCAATGAATTATATCTCAAATTAAAGGTAATAAAATTTACTGTAGAATAAAGGTATTTAAAGTTATTAGCACTTGATTGCTCACGTGTTATAGCTTCTTGGTGAGTGATGACGTCACACGCTATGTACTTACGTGGAACTAATAAGTGAATCTAATGAACTTTTAATACGGAGAATATGTAAATTATGTTTAAGTAATTTACTTGAAACTAATAAAACTTATAAGGAAGTTTTATTCCTACGATTTCTAGTATAAATACAAAGGGCGCGAAGAGGCCTTTGTTACTAGACAATCAGAGCAGTGTTAGAACGCGACTTGTTCGTTTAACTGCAGGCTTAATACTGATGAGGCTTCCTGACGCTCTTCAAGGCATCCTTACAGGGGGAATACCCGTCACAAAGAACTCGTGCTCAGGATATGATGTAATATACGCCTACTCAACTTAATACTTGGCGCAAGAAAAAATAGCGGATGATTTGAATTAAAACTATTCACTGCACATAATAAATATGCTGGAAAAAACCCTTAGCTTGCGTGAATAATAATAATAAACAGCAATGCGCACCTGACCGCTTGCTATGTGACCGAGTCCTTATGCTTCATCCCTCATATGGCAATGAGAAATTATAAAGTGTTGTGGTGAAAGGGGGGAATCTAATCGAACATATAATAGATATGATATTTTCAGGATAAGGATACTTTGATACTAAAAGCATTGAGAACATTGAAGTGCTAAAGGTATGTTTTCTTTGAACAAAGTAGTAGAACTGTTTGATTTCATCTTATAAAGGTGAATATATTAGATAGATGAATATATTATAAAGACGAATACATATTTAAAGAATCGTATAACTCATTTGTGGATCAGTATTGAAATAAATGATCGGCGGCTTGGTCTTGTGGTTAGCATAGCTGACTACAGATCCATCACCCCGGGTTCGATTCCTGGTACCTCCTCGGATTTTTCTGCAGGGGTGCACTCAGCCTCGTGATTCAAATTGAGCAGCTACTTGATACTGAAGTAGCAGCTCCGGTCTTGGAAACCACCATTAACGGCCATGGGTGTCGGCATGCTGACCACATGACCCCCCCCCCAATCCTGCCTTCTGCCTATAGGTAGATGATGCAGCGGTCGGGTGGTAAGCCTTGTCCCTTCGGGGATGTCGTGCCACGGAGTTTATTGAAATAAATGGTGCAAAAATATGTTGCACAAACTTTTTTGCATATACATTAAAGGCTAGCACAGAAAAAAGTAAATTACAGAGACAATTAAATTTTATTTCTTACATTTTTATAAAAGTATACAAGTATCTATATAGAACGGAAAGCATCAGGGTCGATCTTTATGTTCAATGCTTTTACCGTGAAATAATAGTAATGATAACAATGGTAAAAATAATAATAATAATAATAATAATAATAATAATAACAACAACAACAATAATAACAACAACAACTTGGGGTTTGCATGGATTCCTCAATCTCAAAGGCAAAAAATACAGAATATAGTGAGATATCTCCGAACAATAAAGCAAATGCTACAAAAATGAGTTATTACAATAGCCTAATGGTAAATTTGGGCGGCCACGAGGTTTCATTTGAACCCAGGACCTCTTCCCTATTAGCCTATACCACCTCGCTGTAATTGGTTTTGGTGTGTTCATTATGACTGAGCTAAACTGACTGCATTTCACAACAATTCGTTTTCTTGTTATGCGAGAAAGTAAAAGCAAATTTTAATAGTTTGATTGTATCTATTTTTCATATCTGAATCATACCAGAAGGAACAGAACAATGGGAAAGACTTGAACAGTGACCAGCTTCAAGCTGTGTCCAGATATGACGAGGTCCAGCTCGTGAACTCTTGAAGCAGTTCAACAGAATTGCCATAGATGCAGCCAAGCAGCACAAAAAGCAGGCAAGGAAGAAATTTTCAGAGAAGGCACAACAGGAGGTAGCAAAGGTTAAGGAGATTCTTATGGTTCAGGTGAGTTTGTCCATCATATTTCTGTATGCATACCTGAGGTCAACAATTTTCTTTAAATTTCACAATAAAATTTATTTGGTACTGTTACAGGTAAAAAAGTAGGATGTTAAACAAATTCAACCATGATAGTAATGAATTAAATTTTATTTTGTAGATACCAATATGTGCTAAGATTGGCCTGAAATATTGAAAATGTGGAAAACCTCAAAGTTTACATGACCTTAAATTTTTTAGGTTCTTTTTTCGTATGTTGACCTTCAGTAGAAAATCATCCCACTCAGCACACATATGTAAAATATATGTAAAAATTGCGTTATCCCTAGATCTAGGTAATGTATATCACACATATTGGTTAAATAAAATCTACGTATAATATACGCTCAAATGTCCCACTTTTTTATGTATATCGTACGTCTATTCATGTCAATACAGACATATAATATATATCAATTATACGAACAATCGCATACATACTATTGATGTACAATATCTATACGTAAAAAATATGTCAAGATGATCTATCAAACGTATATTTTATATATAATTTATGTAGCCTATATAGGGCCTTTGGTTCATAAATGTACACTGCTCACATACATTTTACATATACTATCAATACATGAGATATCAATAACTAAAAATGTCATCAAGAACACTTTTTGTGCTTACTATCTTGCAGTTTTTTGGGACTTCTTGCTGAGGTATTTTGCAATTATTTATTGTAAGCAAAACACTGAGGTCGCTCATAATACACACTGAACCAAGAATCTTCGGAACATCATCATTAACATCCATTAAGCACAGCACTAGCCTTTCTACTGCCATTATGCTAATCCACTGCCCTTTAAGTCCTTCTGTTACACTTAGGAAGTACTGCATCACATCTTCCAAACAATGCAGAGCTTGTCATTCAACATAACTTTTAAGTTCTTTTAAGCTTTCTGCAACTGCTTGGTTTAAATTTTCTTCTTCTGCATCAATTAATCTTCTGCATGATGGACCTGGTCTTGACAAGTACTCAGGCAGATTAGGAAATATTGATGGTACTGCACCAAGTTTCAGTTTAGGGCAAGTTCTAGGAAATGTTTTTATTTCACCGTTAACTACAAATGTCTCTGTTCTTGTCACACTCTCTTCAGGAAAATACTTCACACAAATAACAGGCTTGCTTACCCCTGTAAAGTCTGTAGGAATCTTTCTATGTCTTCTATGTCTTCTTAAGTTCTTCGTCTTTTGGTAAAGAAAATGTACTAACACTTTCATGTTGTGACTTGTAGTTACTTTTACAGCCAACAACACTACAGCACCTAGGCATTGTGAATTCCTGAAACAATTAAGAAATACTTTAGCAGCGTTATCGTAAATTATTATGATCAGAGCTAATTACCACAGCATCTGTATTATAAATCGGTTTGCAAGTCGTTGAGGTTATGATAGGCCAATTTATGCATGTGAAACAAATCTTGCACAGGGACTTACCAGTACTGTTTTATGTGTAAATGTTTTTCTTCTGCCTCATTTAATCTTCTACATGAAGGAGCAGGTCTTCACAAACATTCAGGTAGGCCTAAATTAGGAAATGTATTCTAGGATCTAGGGTATTACCCTACAGATCACTGCACGTTGCATAATATTTCGTCAGCTTTAAATACACACATATGTACATTTATTCTTCGTTTCTATGTTATATACATAGGGAGTAGTTGCAACAGAACAGTGCAATTCTCTCCACACACAATTTCTTGTTAATAAAACACTATAAAAGAGAAACTTATACACGCAACCACCAACAGCCAACAAACAACCTTGAATCAGCAGATCTACATTGCTGATGTCACAGACAAGATGGCCGCCAGTCATAAAAAATAGTTCTACTGAATGTACGGATGTAATCATTTTAAACCATTTTTTAAATTAATTTCTGATTAGCGTGAGTAAATTTTATTGCGTTCCCTTAATTTAACCAAATCGATTTACTAGAGTAAAACACAATAAACCGGTGTTTACAATGTACAATTCTAGACGTAAAATTTACGTATAGTTGGTAGGTAATTTTGATGTTACAAATGAACAATCAAATCGATTTTGTTTTATATTTAATCTTACTTATGTAACAGTAACTTTAATTGTGATATATTATAAATATAAAGCAGGATTAAATTACAACAGTTTTTATACATGTATATATTGGACATAAAATATACGTATAATTTACGTTTTGACTTTGACCAATCGTAAGATTATGTAGCTCTAAAATATACGTATATTATACATATCGTGCTGCGTGGGATAACTATTTTACTTTCTTCTCTTCCTTTCTTTCTTAATCTTCTTTTGAAAATCTAAATGTTCTGTGCAAGTGAAGATTATTTTTAGTTTAGATTATAATTGTAAATTCAGGTAAAACTTGTAATACTCAGAGTTATGTTTTATGACTGTTGCTGAAGTACATAAAACTATGAGGTCAAAGTTTTTTGGCAAATACAGTACTTGTAAACTACCGGTACCATTTAAACAGAATAATAATTAAATACAGCGAGTTTAAATGATTAAGTGGTCCAATTTGCGTATTTTACTTTTAATGCCACATAATGGTCCTAGCTACACGAAGTTGCCATCACACTAGCTACTAAAGAACCGCTTGAGTATGTCCAAGAAACCACCTACTTGGGGCAGATTTTTTCATTCCAGAATAACTCAGACAAAGAAATAGCAAGTCGCATCACAGCAGCATGGGCAAAATTCTGGTCCCTTAAATTCATCCTCCTAGATCATTCATACAAGGTTTACCAAAAGGCCGAAAAATCATGAACATGTGCATACTCCCGGTTTTACTATATGGAGCACAAACATGGAGCTTAACAAAGAAGCACAGACAAGCCATAGAAATCTGTCAGAGGAAAATGGAGAGGGATCACACTAAAAGATAGGATACACAATCACGAAATACGAAGGAGGACAGGTATGAGGGACGCAGCAACCACAGCAAGCCGCCTAAAATGGAGATGGGCAGGGCACACCATGAGACTACAACCCACCAGATGGACGTACAGAATAACTTCATGGGACCCCAGGATGGGTCAAAGGCACATAGGAAGGCAGAAAACATGCTGGTCAGACGACATCAGGCACACCTTTGGTAACCGATGGACGACGCAAGCCAAGGATCGTCAAACCTGGAGACACCTTATAAAACTTAACTTGGACACTACCAAAGACTGATCTCTCCTGGACTAGCTACCCGGGTCTGCAAGAACCCAGCTACCTTTCATAGAAAGAGGCCCTTGCCCGATAGGGATGTTACGGGCTTATACTAATGGTCCTAGCTACGTCAATATTGGCTGTTGCATATTTACAAATTCTTTCTAAGTATTTCCACTGTAAGAAATAAAAGAAAGAAAACGAAGTCATGTGATCAAAATTGCACTTGGCAAACTATTTATACTTCATAGAACAATATTCATTATGAATTAATAAGATTTTACTCATTATTTTATATAATTTATTCTGTTTTAAACCTACACAATTATTCTGTACAGTACATTGAAATCTCATTATGAGGTATTTCTTCACTCGAAATAATATTGGTGCAATCACTTAAAATAAGAGCATATTAGTAAGCAAAGTTTTGTATTGTGGCTTATTGCTTTTTGTTGTGGGAAGTATTTTTCTTGGAGTGGACAAAATGTACAAAGATTAAACATAATAAGATGTGCGACAAATAACAAATTATAAGAGCAGTTGATCAGAAGATCTGATTCCTTATTGCACATCATTCTTTACAAGATGTTCTTCATAACATGGGGCAAGAAAATGTTCGTGAAGATTTCCTTGCTGGTTTGAATGGTGTTACTCAACTTCAACAAGAAGATCTAAAGTATTCTGATGATCTTTACAGAGAAGTTTCACCAAAACATGGTGCAGAAGAAGAATTTCCTTCTTTTCAGGTTGGTTAACACAAGATGAATTGAAGGCCTATTACATTTTTAAGGTTTGGTTAAATCTCCAAATCTTATTATCTTTTTCTGGTACATATTATGTTACTAACAAGCCTTATTGACAGAATTAGTCTATGCTCAGAAACACTGGAATAAATAGTGACTAAGAAAAACGATAAAAAGTGCAACAATCTCAACTTATATAAAAAGAGGATCAGGACTGTGTCTTCCCCCGATCCCTTCTATTATCATAGGTAACCCCATGAGAGATTACGAGTTTATCGATAAATCCGTGACTAGAAATAATTTCTGAATTTATGCACATTAATCAAACACTTTGTACAGTGAGTCCCACACAAGAGTTGGCCAATGATGTGGGATTCTGCATTGCGGCGGGCACAGCTCCAACTCCCGAGTGATCGGGTGAAATATCTATGCAAATAAAGCAGCGATTGGTGTAATGATTCAGGTTCTCACATTTATAGTTAAAATTACAATGAAAATAACCACATACCTCATCACAAGAGATGTTGGAGATGTTCTCCTCTTGCATCCACACAGTACTGGCACCTTTTTAGGAAACTTTCTTTCACGCGCATAAGTTCAATTTCCGAGATAGAGTTCATTTCTCTTGTGATATTGTTTTTAAGTTCTTATAATGTTTGGGAAATTGACCTATACTCTTTATTTTTCAAGTTTTCCCATAAATAATAGTCTCATACTGTAAAGCTAATGCTTTATGATTTGAGTTTTGGTGAAAATTGTGGATTTGTTTTTCTTCAGGACCAGCTTCAACAAATGGCCAAACACCTACTTGCCATTGTAGAAGGAAAGAGCAAGGAAATTGTTGAAACAACATACGCAAAACTTAAGGAATTGGTTGCGACAATTCTTGCATATGCAAATTTTGACCAAGCACAAGAAGAGGCCGTACAAGAGGTAAGTCACATGGGAAGTTTAACAAATAGAAGGATTGTTGTGGAAATATTTTATTTTGTATGTTGTGGTAAAGCACAATTTTTAATATCCATGTTAGTATAAATTTCTGCAGTATCGTTCCTAGAAAACGTTGCTAGAAAATGACTGCTAAGAAAGATTGGAGTCCATCTTTAGTATTCATTGAGTTTGAGTAGCATTTTGTAGGTTAATACAAACAGAATGCAAGTTTGATTCCATTCAGCCAAGAAAGATAATAGTCTTCTAGTTAATTATTACTTTCCTCCCAATATTTTAACATCAGATTAGCAACTTGAAAAAAATACCGTAGTTGAAATTCTGAATTAATAAAATATGTCTCATTGTTTTTAGCCATCACCCTTCAATTTAATTCAATTAATAATGAAGAACTTTAGTTACTGCTACTGTATAACCAACAGAATCACAATTTTTAACCCACTGTAGCTAATATTTTTATACCGCTCTTCCTTGAATTTATTTACCACTTTTCAGGGTCCCTAATTTTAATGCACTGTAGCTAATATTTTTATACTGATCTTCTTGAATTTATTTATCACTTTCAGGGTCCCTAAGGCATTGTTTCCATAATTTTAAGTTTAGGAACTCTTATGTTGTTGGGTAAAAAGGAAAGATTCTGCAATACTTATAGGGTCATAAAACAAAATTTAAAAAAAAAAACATTACATTGCAGGTTGCTGGTGAATGGATTTGTACCTGCAGGAGAAGAGGTATATGTTGATGAAACGCCCGCCGTTCAACCTGCTGAAACATTCCCTCAAGGTAACCTAATTTTTTGTTTAGGCCTATTTATTTGGGTATAATACATTTTTTATTGTGTCAAATTGCATTTGTATACTGTGTACCCAGTGGTGATTATCAGGGAGAATGCTACAGTACACATACTGGTACAGTCAAACTTCTACATTGAACTGAAAAAAAAATATATATATATATATATATATATATATATATATAAATTGCCGATAAGGAAATTTAAATGTTCTTTTTCTGCATCTGTTATATTTACAATATCTATGTAGACTGTAATCTTGTTACCTTTGTGGTATGATGACATTTCGGAGTTGTAATCATGTTTTCAGTCCCAAATTGTGTTGTAGCATGTTTGCAATGCTTTTAGTTCATACACTTGATGTTCTCTTTCTTTCTTTCTTTCCCTTTATTTCTCCTTTTTAATCAGTTGCGTCTTCCCTTCTGTTTGTTCAGCTAGTAATTTTAGGTTTCAGTCAGTTATGTAAACAGTAAATTGAAAGAAAGCAATATTTGTTACATTCAATAAATATCTCCCTGTGCGACAGTAACATTTAATCTACTTGTACAAAATCGGCATTGCATGTAATTGGGACTATGGCTTGCACAAATTATATATATATATATATATATATATATATATATATATATATATATATATTTAAAAAAAACTGATATTCCAAGTGTTAGAATTATTATTATTCTAGCGACAGGCTAGAATGTTGCCATGAGCTGCACATAATAATGTGGATTTAATACTCTGCAAATGCTAAAATAAAGTGCAGGGAATTCAGATCAATTTTATAAGAGCTTTTGTGTAACTTAGTTTAATTTTGTGCATAATCTGTTTTTTGCTAGAACCCATAGTTTTTTGTGTATTTAGGGAAAACTGAGGGAAATGACATTTACTGGTAAAAGTGCCCCCACCCCCCGCTCACCCCCTATCCATGGGGACTTTTACTTTGTTGTTTAGGACACTTTCCCCCACATCTCTGCCAAATTTCAAAACTACATGATTTTTTTGTCCCTATTTTTCCTTTCTTGCCTGGAATATAATGTATTTTCCATTACATGTACTGTGCTTGTACCGTGATCGGATTTTTAATAAATTTAACTTTAATGATTGTGTGATATTTCTCCACTTGTTTTATGATGTAAATACACAATATACGGCTTATATACAAAGATATAACCCTTAAATATAGAGAAAGTGTGATGTATGGTTTTCTTTCGAAATCTCGAAATTTGACCGAAACTTAAAATGTTCATAACTTTTGAACATTTGAAGACAAAGTAACAAATGACTACTCATTTTAAAATGAATTTATTTCCCTACAACTTCTTTCATGAGAACATTACTGTGTACCTAAGGACTAAAGCGCTAGAAGGCAAAGTGTGTCGAAAAGCGTGAGGCGAAAGAACATGTTGTTCAGGACACTTCCTCCGACAACTCTGCAAAGTTTCAAAACTACACAATTTTTTTTTCTTTCTATTTTTCGTTCGTTGCCTGGACTATTGAGCTTTTAAAGACTATTGTAAGGTAAACAGTGACACAATTAATGATTGGAGCACGTGGTACCATCCCAAAACTATTGTTTGACTTCTCCAAAAGGTTCAGCCTGCACAAAGCCATCCTTGTAGAAATATCACTGGTGGCATTGAAAGGGTCTATTGCCATATTTCACAATCCTACCTGTGGACCATGACTTCTAATTTTAAGTTGTTATCTATATACTAATTGTTAAAGCCTCAATATGAATTTAATCTGTTTTCTTTCACTGTTTACATAGGCTATATATTTGTTGTTGGTACTCTTTGTCAATGGCAACCTGCAGGTGTTGCAGGAAGAAATAAAATAGAATAATAGAATTACTTAGAATATTCATTACAGCATTTACATAATGTAAGTAGAGTTTAAAGATATATTTATGCTTTCTTCTTCTTCTTCTTCTTCTTCTTCTTCTTCTTCTTCTTCTTCTTCTTCTTCGGTTCTACACCCCAGGGTGGGTATTGGCCTCCCTCAAGAGTTTCTGCCACTCTTCTCTACTTTGGGCGAATCTCCTCCAATTCTTACATCCTGCCCTTGCCGCATCCTCTTCAATTCCTTCCTCCCATTGTGGTTTTGGTCTTCCTTTATGATGCTTTTCTCCAGGATCTGATAACAAAACCTTCCCAGTGGGGTTGTTTTCATTTATTCAGATCACATGGCCTGCCCACATTAGCCTACTTAATTTTATGCATTTAACAACATCAGGCTCAGGCTTGCATAGCTGGTAAAGTTCAGAGTTTGTTCTATGGTGCCATCGTCCACCTTCGAGTATTGCACCACACATTTTTCAAAGAATCTTACGTTTGAAACATTTGAGCTGGGCTTCGTCTTGTTTAGAAAGTGCCCATACAAGAGTAGGCCTACTGGTCTAATAAGAGTTTTGAAAAGAGAATCTTAATTCCGGGGTGCGCGGGCAAAGAGAGTTAAGTCCACTTTCTTGTTTTGAGAATAAGAGTGACTTAACACACTATACCATCCCAACATAGCTTTAGAGATAGAAAAACCCATGAGGCACACATCCATAACTACCGTACAATTTTGAATATGACTTACTGGACTTAACACAAATGTAGAGAACATTTTTATCTATAACTCTATGGACATATCTCAATTTTTTTAGGATGGTGGACCCGCGTGGTTGCCCGCGCACCCCAGAATTTTCCTATCTATTTTTTTAATTTAAGACGTTTCATCAGGCCATATAGACATCTACTGGCTGAGAGCTGTTGGGCATTTATTTCTACAGTTCTATTATTTTCTTTATTTATGCTTTATTATTTGATAATTTAATATTTCCTTTGTATCTTGGTGTAAGATTTAGAACATTCAATTGGTGACTCTGCTCATCGCTGATTGGTCCTAGCATGCAGGTTGCCTCTGTTAGCCACTAATAAATTAGATGACATAGTTTCACCACAGTATAAGTATTAATACAGTACAGAAACTCAGCCCGTTTTTCTGCCAGACGAGCATGCGCGCGCATTTACTAGCAATCGTAGTGGCCATAAAGTAAGACTACAGAAACTACTCTGGGAAGTATGTAAATAAATAGGAGTGTTGTATTTATTAGAACATGTGATATTCGAAAGGACCTTATTATTCTGCTGTAAATTTCAGTAATAATAAAAGACAAAATCCTGAATTGTATTTCTTCACTTTCTTGAAAGATCCAGAAAGGTAAGAACGAAAATAAGTAATATTTATTGTAGGCCTACTGACTTACTCATGATTCTGGTGTGGTTATGTTTCAACTTACTTTAATGTGATATTTTTATATTTTATTCTGTTGTAATGATTTCTGGTGTATAAAATAGGTCATTAATGGTTGACAAGAAAACCTAGTAACAAAATATGTAAAATATTTGAGTGAACATTACCGTCTATGCTTGAAACACGCCGAAAACATAGTTTATGAATTCCTATAAAAACTTGTTAATTTAAACTGCTGTACCGATGGTGTCCTCAATTCCAAATGCTCCAGAATTTGTTTAATGGAGTCCATCCTGCAGTAATTGACGCTACATAGACCTACAATAAATTGAAGTCGTATATTGCCATATAAGGCAAAGAATCAAAATACACTGTCAACAATGACGTGCAGGATGAACAACGTGACAGACCTAAAATATAATTTACATAATTAATACGTAAGCTATTTAATATCATAATTTGAATTATAAATTATATTAAAGAGCAATGATTTTAAAGGAAAAGTACTTGACCAAGATACAGTCCTTAACAGTAGCCTATTTAGGTATTGTTTACCTCTTCTTAACTTGAATATAATACAGTATCTGTTTTATTATTTCTTAAATTTAAAATTAGATTTGCATTAAATAAAAATATTCTGTATTTTTCTCTTTTAACATCATATTTTGTGATGTGTTTATGTATTTTTCCAAGTCATTTGATATGATGAGAATGTAGTTTTACTTAATCTCCACATGGAGCGCTAGTGTTGTCCAGCCAACATGTTGTCATAGGACTTTTAACACACAGTTTCTTTACTGTATTAATACGTATACTGTGGTTTCACTTCCTTCTTCTGCACAAGTGCCATTAGTCACAGTTCACTACACAGGTCGTCATGTAACAGCTACATTCACATGGATGCCATTTTAGTCCGCAACATTTTCAGACAATGATTTCTGAAGACATCTTCTCTCCAAGCCACACATCTTCACAACTTAACACACAGTTTCTTCACTTCAACTAGCAATTTTGAACAGTGCGACATGTGTTCACCACATCCTGCCATGAGGTGGTATCTATTCTTGCAATGTTAATCAACAGTAACTTACCAATCCTTTGCTCTACATGAGTATTAAGTAACACAGTGGCGACTTACAAACTCTTAAGTGCTTTGAGACCCAGGCTGTAGGTCACAGTGGAATGATAATTCTTTCACCCTGGCCGTGTGTAGGCTAAGATGGAAAGGTGAAGTTCGACTGAAAAATTCAATGCCATAGCCAGGATATGTGATTCAGTTAAGAATTTATAGTGTTGTACTGGCATGTTGCCATGATAGCCTAGTAGGTAAGAGCAGCAGCATGCAGAGCCGAAGATCCTGGTTCAAATCCCGGCTATGGCATTGCATTTTTCAGTTTGACTTCACCTTTCCATCTCAACCTACACAAGGCCAGTGTGAAAGAATTGGATAAACCCTGCTGCTATGAGGTAATAGGGTGACTGCTTGGATTCAAAGGAACCATGTAGATTAATTTTGCTTACTGTACCTACGTGCCTATCCAGCAACTCAGTCATCTGTTCAAATCTTCTAAGATTACAAACATAATAGATATTAAATAACAAGTTGAGGAACTATAAAGATTCATTCTGCTTATTCTACCTACCTATCTGTCCAGCAACTCAGTCATCTGTTCAAATCTTATAAGATTGCAAATGTAATAAGCTTGGTAAGCTTATATGATCTTATAAATATACTGTATAAGCTTTCATGAACCACAGATTATTGTCTCTGTTGGACATTACATGAGAATATTATAGGAGAAAAATTCCTCCGACACTGGGACTTGAACCCAGGACCTTTGGCTATTCGCGCCAATGCTCTACCAACTGAGCTAAGCCGGAGTTCAATTCACAGCGCCGGATGGAACCTCTCTCCTATGACTGATTGCCCTAATGGTCTCCTCACAGACAGAGAGAGAGGAGAGTCATAGGAGAGAGGTTCCATCCGGCGCTGTGAATTGAACTCCAGCTTAGCTCAGTTGGTAGAGCATTGGCGCGAATAGCCAAAGGTCCTGGGTTCAAGTCCCAGTGTCGGAGGAATTTTTCTCCTATAATATTCTTATATGATCTTGCTGCAGGGCCCTGTTTCATAGAACTTTTACACACATATTATTAGCAAATACATATTAATATCAGTTAATAGGCCTATTATTAGTTTTCTGTTTCATAAGAATATTTTCTAAGAATATTAGTAAGGAGTTCATGGCTCTAAATTATCAGTAAATATTACTAGTATTATTAGTAAACTGTTTCATAGACTGCAAAGGTAATACAATTTACTCATAATATTAGGTGTTTTTCTGTGAGGGTCTTTGGACTAATGTGTTATTCTCAAATCCAGGTGATACAGATTTTGTGATCTTAAAATTCTGGAAAAATGAATCTCTCTGATTTAATTATCAATTAAGAAAATCTCACATTTGCAATCAAAGAAGTTTTTGTCTTTAAAGTTTAGAATTTGAGATTTACTAATTTCTTACAGCTAGTTATTAGGCTTCAAACCACAAAAGATTTGGTTCACTGAAAAACAAACAGGAAAGTAACATAGTGGTAACTCATATTTGATCTCTCTACCTTATCTTCTATGTTTGAATTTGAAGCCTGTGCTAATTATGCTTAATTCATTTAATGTCATGTGTGTGTGCTTTTACCGAATACCTGACCACAGTAAACATGGCACCGACAATTTTGTGATAAAACTGCATGATCTGTTCAACCTAGTTTACAAACACAGTGTGAACAAACAAATTGTCTTAACTGGTGATTTTAACATAGACCTCTGCGTTGATAGCAACGAAGTAAAAGAAATATATAATTGCTTCGACAGCTTTGGTGTCAGGCATTTAATCGATGAACCCACTCGACCTCACAACAATGGGTCTGGAGGAACTTGTATTGACAATGTTATTACGAATATTGATACCAACAAATGCTCAGCCAAAGTAGTTCATACAATTCTATCAGACCATGATGCCATTCACTTCAACACTAATCTAAAGCCCAGCAGAACTCAGCCATCTAACCCTGCATATACATTTAAAAGATCACTTAATGCATCTAATATACCATATTTCATGTATTTATTAAGTTTAGTCAGCTGGTTAACATTGTATGGCTTAACAAATCTAAGTGATAAAGTTGATTATTTTCTGTCAATCTTCTCAAAGATCACTGATGCAGCATTCCCTTTTGTACGATCACGTATTGGACCAAAAAGAGGGAATAACAAAGAGTGGTACAATGATGACCTCCATAAATTAAAAGAAGAATGTACTATGTATTACAAAATGTACATACACAATGGCAAGAAACAATATAAAGATAGATACAGTGAATTACAAAAAAAGTACAAAAAAGCCCTTAAGGCCAGTAAGATAAATTATTATTCTAATAAAATCAATGGTTCAATCAATAAACCTAAGTCTACTTGGTCAATTATTAATGATCTGATAAACAAGAGTGATAGGAGTTCTACTCCAAATATTGACCTAGACGCTGAAAATTTTAATTCTTATTTTATTGACAAAGTACATGACATTGTCAACAACATACCAAGTGATTTAGATCCAATGAATCTCATGAACAACTTATCCAAGCCTCAGATCAGTTTCCTATTTAAACATGTAAGTGTCGAAGATGTTTACTCTGTCATACTAAATTTAAGTAATAGTTCATGTCTTGATATATAAGGCTTAAACTCTAAAATCTTGAAATTAGCATCTGTGTATATTTGTGAACCTGTTACCCATATATTTAACAACTGCATTGAGAAGGGGTACTTTCCCAATACTTTTAAAGTTGTCAAAGTTATCCCTGTTCATAAGAAAGGGAGTAAATCCGATTATGGAAACTATAGGCCTATAAGTATAATACCAGTGCTATCAAAGGTCTTTGAAATATTACTAAACAAACAAATAACCATGTATTTTGAAAGCAACTCTATATTTACACCCTCACAATATGGATTTAGAATGGGACATAGTACTATTGAAGCTGTACTTGCATTTATTAAAAAATGTTTTGAAGGCATCGAGAAGGGTGATCATGTTGTAAGCCATTTTTTTGATCTATCCAAGGCTTTTGATACAGTTTCCCATGACATATTAATTCATAAACTTGTTTATTATGGTTTCAGCGAATCTAGCTTAGAACTTATGCGTTCATATTTGAGTAATAGGTATCAATCTGTTCTCTTTAATGATAATGTATCAGATTATAAGCTGGTAGAGTATGGTGTACCTCAAGGCTCTGTCATGGGTCCTGTCCTTTTTATAATATATATTAACGATCTTCCCTCTACAGTACGGGAGAACTGTCTCACTACCTATCTTTTTGCTGATGATATAGCACTTGTATCATGTGACAGAAATGACTCTATCTGTATTGACAATGCTTCTTCTGACATTACTAAATGGTGTGATGCTAATAACCTAAGTCTTAATGCTAGTAAGACTGTTGAATTGACAATTAATCTTCAACGCTCCAATAGCCTACTAAGGAATCCTGTAAGATTTTTAGGATTATATATCCAAACTAATTTGGAGTGGAATTCTCACATTGACTATGTTGCCAAGAAAATAAGTAGAGGTATATTTATGTTGAGAGTACTAACTCATAACATAGATGCTAAGTCACTCTTACTAGTGTATCATGCCCATATACACAGCCATCTCAGTCATGGAGTCCTATTGTGGGGAGGACATCCTTATGCCAACAAAATATTCATCTTGCAAAAAAGAGCAATAAAAATTATCTCTAGAGCATCGCCTACAACATCCTGCAAACCACTCTTTACAGAACTTAATGTACTTACATTACCATCAGTGTTTGTTTTGAGCTGTCTTCTCTATATAAAAAAGAATGCACACTTGTATAATAAATGCTCTACTATCCATAGCTACTCTACCAGAAACAATGAAAACTTATATATAAATAAATGTAAATTCAGCACCACCCAGAAAAGTTTTGAATATGTTGCCCTCAGACTATTTAATTCATTGCCAAACAAAATTAAGGAGTTATCATATGTTCCATTTAAAAGGTCAATTAAATCTAACCTGTTGTCAAATACCCTGTACAGTGTCAAGGACTTCAATGACATTATCTGGTGAAATGTGTACTTGTATATTTTATCTCATTTGTGTTTATTGTTATTGCTAATACATTGTACAATGTCTGTGGCAAATAAATCTAATCTAATCTAATCTAATCTATGGGCCCATGGGGCTCTAGCCCACCCAATAATTTGTTGTGTATTATTATAATTTATTATTTGTTGCTATTACTAAAAATCATGTTTCTTTGTTGAATCACTGTAAAGCGGTGATCAGGCTATTTTTGACTTACATAGTATGATCTCCTCTTGTTTGAAATCACTCACTATCGTTTCAAAAAGTAAAATTCATTAAAGTTTTACATCTTACTCTGTCAGTGCAGTTTTACTGACAAAGAAGATGATATGATGCTTGTGACGAATTTATTGGGAGAACTCTAGTCAGAAGAAATGCATTTTGCAACACTCCATGCTACATAATTTTATTTTAGAATTTGCCTAAAATAGAAAATTAAAAAATAAGTGTATAAAATATTATAAACTTTAAAAAAAATTGTTAACCAGGCTACACACTACTTTGTTGGTGGTTGAATTACAAAATCTGATTATTATTACAAACACGGAAATAGTTTCTTGCACAGTTCTATATTTATCTGTAGTTACATCAATATTACATTATAAGACCATTTCATAAACCTTAATACGGGTATCTGTATCTGTATCTGGTACCCTATGATCCCCAGGTGGGGCGAAGGGGCCTCCAATGGAGGTTTCATTACCTATACTAATTTTGATATGCTTATTTTCCGAGAGAGGGTAGAGGGACAGGTAGTAAGCCCATCGCCTTGCAACCCCCCTCTGGAAACCAAGTATTTCTTGGACGTGAAAGGGCCGAGAAATTTTGTCCAGAGGCTCTAATTTAGGCTTGGAGTTCTTTTATGTGCTGTAAATCTACGACACGGGACCCCCAGCTTAAAGTCCCTCCCGGAGGACTCCGTGCCCAGGATTTTTACGTCCTGAAAAATCCATCGACCACGGCCGGGTTTGATCCCGCGCCCTGCGGATCCAGAGGCGGGCATGCTACCTCTAGACCACCGTGGCCGACATAATACGGGTGGAAGTGTGAAAATTTTAAAATCTTTGAGTTCACTCAATGTTCTTCAAAAGTTGGCGCCACTGAAGTAACATAGGCCTACTATGTGAAGGCAGTAGATGAAAATAGATGCCATCAAATATTCAAATAATAAGATCTATTACATTTATGAAGGTGTACATAAGCTGTGCTGCTTTGACGTACAGAAAAGAATAAGAAGGTACAATCCAGGCTTAACCTCCATCAATCATCTGACTAATGAAATAATAATAGTGAACAGATTTTATGAGTAATGTACATATCTCTATGAAACAAGATTTTGTTAACTAATAAATATTATTAACTAATTATTTTTTACTAATATTAACAAGTTATATGAAACAGGGTGCAGGACTGTGATAGTACAATTAACCCTTTCACTGCTAATGTGTTACTTACTGTGCAAATTGGTGGTGCTGAATAATTAATCTGAAAATTTGTATTGTAATCATAAATAGACAAACAGTTGCAAATAATTTGTCATTTTCCTACGAAACAAGAGCACTGTATGTATTTCTTGAAGTTTAAACTGATTTTTGAACCCTGGGGTAGCCTGAAAGTCACCACAACACAGCTGAGATATCATGCATTTCAATGGATGGTGCAATACATCATTCTGAGCTACAGAAGGCAGTGCAAATAAGAGAACAGGTACTGATTGATGGTGTCAATGGTGCAGTATTCTATAACATGCTGCCAGGGCATATAAAAGAGAGAAGAAAAACAGTTAAAATAAATAAAAAAATATCTAATCAGCCAGGCCTGCTATTCAATTGAAGAATATAAAATCAATTGCACAGAGAAATGGTAGTAATTCTTATAGGGTATTATTTTTTTATTTTGTGTTGTATTTAATTTATATTGTTTATTTTATTTAAAGACACAACTATGTGAGTAATTCCTTATAGTGTTTAACAACATAAATTCATGTCTATATTGATGTATTTTATGATGATGCCACCTGTATTGTATAATACTTTGGGCAAATAAAGAAAGAAAAGAATTAGACAGCAGATGACACTGTACACTGACACATTTTGAATTGCTCTCATGCGGAATTTTTTTTCTTTTATTGGCATCAAAGTGGTGCGTTGTCTATATGCGTTAATAGCACAGCCAGCAGTGATGCGCGCTGATGCATATATACGGTTGTAACAGTGAAAGAGTTAAAGAAGAACCAGTATTGAATAAGGGTGTCTGTGACATTATAACAATTTTTTCTCTTGCAGTAATTACATCTGCTAGCCAGCCTGCCGCTTCGATGCCAATTCCTAGCACTATGGTTCCACAGTCAACTGCTCCAGTTCCAACACCTGTAGCAGCCGTTGAGAGTTCATACTTCAGTACTGCTGCACCCACCTTTGTTCCAGCTCAGGCACAAACTCGGCCTTTGAATGAAGTTATTAATTCTGTGAATAGTAGTTTCAATTTCCTTCAGGTAAGTGTATTTATTTTTATTTTTCAATTGGGTCATTCCATTATTATAGGTGTGAGAATATTTTGTTATAACCAGTGGCGTAGTGTAAGGGTAGACTTTGAGACTGAGTCTACCTAAATAATATAAGGAAATAGTGGATTCATAAACAAATAAATAAAGGCAGCAACAATCAAGCCATTAATCATTATAAACTCATTAGCCGTGTCATCAAAATATTTTTCGTCGTTGCATTCCCCAATCCCAACGCATAAACATCAATTTGTGGTGCCGCGTGCTTACGCAGCCTCGAAATTTCATGATGCGGCAGTACAGACGAGCGAGCTGAGACTATAGCAGTGAATGCGCATGTCTAGTTTCATCAAGTGCGAGTTATATGACTTCTTCCACTAAACGTTAACTTACTCGTTGCGAATTTGTTTCGCAAGAGCGGCATAAAGTCACCACCAAAGAAACTGAAGAGCTTTTTGAGAACACTAGTCTCTTCGAAAACGGCGAAGAGTTGCTTCCGAAGCAAATGGGCTGTGACGTCACCTCCTGCATCAAGCCGCCAAATTTGAATGTTAAATTCATGAAAACGGATTTCACAACCCCCAGCATGTGTTCTGCCGCTCTTGAAATAATCACGCGACTTTCTCTACCTTAATAAAATTCTTACTATTTTCTCTCTTCTGATTCCAGCTCTTAGAAAACACAACACAATTTTCTCACGCGACTTTGTCTACCGTAATAAAATTGTTACTATTTTCTCTAGCCTTATTCTACCTCTTGAAAAACTCACAGAACGTTTTGTGCCATAATAATTAAAATAACTATTTTCTCGCGTCTTCCATCTCAGGGAGCTCTCACACGACTTACTCTTTCCTAATTATTTTTTCTATTTTCTCTCGTCTTAATCCAGCTCTTTAAAGACTCACTCACTTTCTCTAACAGAAGCATTGAAATTACTATTTTCTCATGTCTTATTCCATCTCAGGGAGTTCTCACACGACTTGCTTTACCCTAATAATTTATTTGTCTTTTCTTTCGTCTTATTCTTCCTCTTGAAAAACTCACACAACGATCTGTATCTTAAGCAACAAAGTACCGTTAACTATTTTCTCGCGACTTATTTCACCTATTAGAATAGTCACGTAATTCTGTCTAGCTTAAGCACACAAATTACCATTTTCTCGCGACTTATTTCACCTCTTAGAACACTCGCACAACTTTCTCTAAGTTAAGCATAGAAATTACTATTTTCTCGGGACTTATTCCATACCTGACAACTCTCGCATGACTTTATAACCTTGTTAAATAATTGGCTATGTAGAGATAATATTATGTAAAGTTAAGTAATATTGAAAGAAGGAAAGAAATGATGCCATAAGTAGTCTCTTCAGATACCTGCTTTCTTGAAGAGCGCTTGAGTATGAAGCCGGACAATAGATTGAAAAAGGGAAGGGTACGGTTTATCTTAAAATTGTGATTATTTACATGTAGCACGTTTTAATATAATAGGAATGGATAACACCGTTTTCGACTCTATCTTATGAACCAAAAGGTAAAAACCAACTTCTAAGCTTGATTTAGGCGTTTTTCTAAAATTGAATCTTATACTTTATTTTTTTTAATCTATGTAACTTAGTTTAGTTTAAAATCCAAATCCACTAAAATTCGATAATAATTAATAAAGATTGTGCTACTATGACATAAAATTTTTCAAGCTGATTCTTACTTGTATTAATATTCTACTGTTTATATTTAATTAAACAGTTGCCATTGTCAAATAGCAACTTTGTTTTGTACCTTTTTCTCAAAATATGTATAAAGTACATGTTTTAATGTGCTAATAGCTTTCCAATGGCTGGTTGGAAACTGCCATTCATTATTAAAACTGCCGGTGTCATTAATTATGCTGGGATTTTATATTTATCAGATGTCATTAACACCACAGTGAGCATTGTATGCCATCCACTCAAGATTTATGCTGGAGCAATCGCAAAGATGAAAATGACTACACAGAGCGATAGGAACCTAGATTTACAATTAGAAACAAATTAAAAGATTCAGAACTGAGAAGACTTTGATTCACAAAACTCCTTGTTTGTTCAGTAGGATAATTCATTCATTCATTCACAAATTCTGAATTCATACACCTCATTCAAAAAGTCTCTTAATAAGATTTAAACTATTAGGAAAATTAAATTCACTTGATATGGGAAGAACAATCAAGTATCAACATATGGTATGTATTAATGTATGTTAATGCTTAACAATATCCCATAGCATGTATTTGCTCAGAGGATTAAACAATAAACAATAAACAACATAGTGGGTTACCTACTTCTGAATAGAAAGAAGCCTTGAAAATGACAGCTAATGTGGCCCCAATGTGAGCCATACCAGGCAGGACAACCACTGCAGAAGATTTAGTGAGATTGAAACCTTAACTCATGTCCTAGGTTCTTGTTCACTTGGTGAGGCTCTTCGTAATATCAGGCACCACACTGCAAGATAGTGACTTGCAAATATTGTCCATAGCAACAGGTTTATTGTAGCAAAAGGTTCATGGTTTGGCGACTAACTACAGTTCTCGCAGGATCAATATTATTGTCATCAAATCCAGAGAATGAAGAGGTTACATATAAGATGAGACTCACGAAAGTCAACCAGTCGAGGTAGACGAAGAAAAGAAACACATACATTCCAACTGTTTCCTTTTACAAAGGCACCATACCACTGAAAACTGTAGAATCTTTGAAAAAGTTTGGTGTCTCTTGTAAAGAGTTTAAACAAATAGGCTTCATACATTAAGAGGTTCCCTTGCCATTATTCATTTCAGAGGCCTGTGATCATGTTAGCTATTTATGTATCAAGTATGCAAAATAATGCTCTAGCAGATGAATCTAGTACAGTGGACGAATCTAGTATAGTGGTCGATCCCAAAATACTGGATGAGTCTGATCAAGTTTTGCATCGTGGTGCATACAATATGTTTTAGTAAACGCTCTCTAAATTATATGAAATTTAAAAAATATATATAATTAATTAAAGTGAAAGGTAATCAGCCATTGCAGAACAACAGGGTCAATCCATTAGAATTGAGCCAAATTGAATAAAATTTGTTGCTCGACATTTTTGATTTTCCTATTTTTCTTTACCAGTTACTCTATATGATAAAAAAAATTATGCTCATTTATGACGGTCATTTTAAGTTTTCTTTGTAACCATTTTTCAGTCGAAAACATGTTTTGCACAAATGTGTCTAACTTTGTTAATTTTATAAATAAGACAAAATTTCCATATATTTTTACCAGCACCAGCCATATAACTCTTACACTCACTTTAGCTTTACATCTTTGATTAAGACCAAAATTATCAGAATGATATGCTCTAGATTTTTTAGGTAGATTTTCGAAGAAAAATCTACCTATTGCAATGGATACCACTTTATGATTTTCGAAAAATTCTTTCATATCTTTACGTTTCATGCTCCCCTAAGTACGAAACCACCGCCCGTCCAAAAAAAATGTTTGTGACATTTATATATATATATCTTTACACGATAGCGGCCGTAATTTTGAAGATATTTCAACCAAATTTTATTATGTTATTTCTAGGCCCAATAGTTCGGACAAGTTCGTTAATGGGCAAAATTGGCCCAAGGGGGTGGTCGGGGGAGGGGGTTGAAATTTTTTAAAATGTATATCTCGGCCCCTATGAAGTATAGAGGGAAACTTTGTTTGAATAAATTAGAGTACTCCCTATGGAGTTTACAGTGACACCAACGATTCGGGGGTTCGAGTGAGGGTGGGGGTGGAGGTGGGGGTGGGGGATGAAAATTCGAAACTTTTGAAACCACGTCTTGTGGGGTATCGTTGAAAAGCTCTTGATGAGTACTCTACAAATCAATAACTAGTTTCTTGATAGCTCTCATATTACGCGAGATTTTAATGTTTGAAAATAATAACACTTAAAAGAATTATTATAACATCATAATTTTGTCTTGTTTAGCGGCTTTGCTAATTTTATTCATTGCTGATCTTGCGCACGGCCTCCCAGAATATTATATCCTATTCTTGTTGTCAAAACAAATGATTGTAGGCTCTTCCTCTTTACCGAATTCAGTTCTATTACTGCAGGTTTACCATGCCAAGGCTAAAGAAGAAGAGTGCTATGCAGCGACAATAAATTAAACCAAAAGCACTTCGAAATCTACCTCCGCCTGTAGGCCTGCCTAAAGGGATTTTTTGTTCTAAGATACCTAAGTAGTGAGGAAAGTGAAGAAAAAATTCACAACTACAAATTGAAAATTAACTTAAAACGGGAGTATTATAAATAAATAAATAAATAATAAATAAATTTAGCCTACAATACATCCCCTAAGGGCCAAGGCCTCCTGTATTCACAGGGAATTGCTCTTTGTTTGCTCCTTAAGTGAGCAAATCTTAAGGAGCTACACGAATTTGTTCCCTTTCTTTGTTGCACTGAACACTGTCTCACTATTCACTGCCTGTCTTGGTTGGATGCGGGTGGTTGCAGTTCACTCTTTGTGTGTCCGTCTTTTAGTGCTTGATGAGTCCTCCCCGAGTCTGTCACTGACGCTGGTGGCCCAAGAGTCTCCACACCTCTCTATCCTTTGCTATTCTTGACCATTGGCCTCCTGCTACGCTTGTGAAGTGATCTGCCCATCTTGTTTTCTGTCGACCCACATTCCTCCATCCAGTTCTTGGGTCCCACATGGTGACTCTGTGTGCCCATCTCTGGTGGTTCATCCGTGCCACATGGCCGCCCCATCTCCACTTTTGGTTCATTGCTACTTTTACTATGTCAGTCATACCCGTGCGTCTGCGAAGGTCATCATTTCTGATCCTCTCTCTCAAAGATATATGTAAGATTTTTCTCTCCATCCTTCGTTGACATACCCTGAGTGTTAATTTTTGTCTTTCAGTCATGGACCATGTCTGACATCCGTACAGAAGAGCTGGGAAGATGCATTTCTCGAGGATCTCTATCTTAATGCTTGTTTTCTGTCTCTTGTCCAACAAAATGAATTTGAGGTACCAGAACTTCCTCCATGCTAGGCCTATTCTTCGTTTTATTTCCGCTTCGGTATTTGGGTGTGTGGAGATGGATTGTCCTAGGTATGTGTATTGCTGTACATATTCTATGGTGACCTGTCCTAGCTGTATTTGAACTTCCTCGTCATTTGTCATAATTTTGGTTTTACTTGCGTTCATTGTTAGGCCTGCCTCTCTGCTAACTGTGTCAATGTCCTGCAACATTTCCTTCAGTGTTTGTGCTGTGTTCGCTATGATTATGATGTCGTCTGCAAACCTGAGATGAGTAAGCTGTTGTCCATCGATATTGACACCGTATTCTGGTTTCCATTTAATCTTTCTAAATTGGTGCTCCAGAAGGCTGGTGAACAGCTTAGGTGACAGAGGGTCTCCTTGCTTCACTCCCCTTTCAACTTTGAATGCTTTACCTTCTTTTTCTGTTCGGATTTTTGCTTGATTCTTTTTGTACATTTTCTCTAGAATGCGGATATATTTAGTTGGGACTCCTTGGTGCATTAGTGCCTGCAGCACACAATTTTGTTCAACTGAGTCAAATGCCTTGTTATAGTCAATGAGTGCAATGTAGAGTTTGTGGTTGAATTCTTGGGCTTTTTCAATTAGTTGGTTGATAGTTTGTAGGTGGTCTACAGTGCTGAAGCCAGTTCTGAAGCCTGCCTGCTCCACCGGTTGGTTTGAGTCAAGGGTCTTGGTCAGCCGTCTCGTTATTATCTTCATGAACAGTTTGTACAAATTGGATGATAGACTGATTGGTCTGTAGTTGTTGATATCATCTCTATGTCCTTTCTTGTGTAGTAGTATAATTGTGCTAGTATTCCACATATCTGGTATTTCTTCAGTCTCAATTATTTTGTTGAACAAGTCTCTAAGTACTGGTATTAGCTCTTCTTGTCCTAGTTTGAGGTATTCGTTATAGATGCCATCGTCCCCTGGGCATTTGTTGTTTTTCAGTTCTTTCAAGGCAGTTCTGATCTCACTTGTCAGGATTGGTGGAACATTCTCAGTGTTGTCAAGTGGTGTGAGAGGGTTTTGGTTTGTGTTCCTGTTTGTCTGCGAGTTTTTGTACAGTTTTCTGTAGAAAGTGGTGGCTTGTTCTATAATTTCATCTCTCGGTGTCTTCTTTTGTCCTGCATCATCTTTTACTCCTAGCATCCAGTGCTTCTCCTCTGATAGTGTCTTCCTTACTCTCTTTATTGATTTTGAATTTTCCATTATCTCCTGGATCTGTCTGTGATTGTAATCCCTTGTGTCTTTCCTTATTTCTCTTTTAGTGTGTTTGTTGAGTTCTGTATAAGCTTCTGCCAGTTGTGGATTATTTTCCATTTGTTCTTTGAGTGTTGCTCTCCTTTCTATTAATTTTATAGTTGTTTCTTTTAACTTGCTTCTCCTCAATTGTCCATGTGTGTCAAGCTTTGAGTTTTTGGCTGCTTGTAAGATATTTCTTTCTATGTTAGAGTATAGGTCTTGGACGTCTTCCTCTCTTCGGTTAACTGGTTCTTGTATTGCCCGCAGTGCTGCATAATTATCAAAAGGAAGAAAGACACACCTTTATTTATTTTTTATTGTATAGATTTACTATAGGACTACTTGCTGTAGAAGATTCAAGCTTGAGAACTTTGCCCTTTTTTTTTAATACAATTTTTTAAAAATGCCCAAAAATGTATTTTGGCAATATTTGAAATAGAATATCTCGAAAGGGTCTGCATGAAATTATGAAATTTATACAGATCACACCTCTGTATGATATAAAGATGTGATAAAAATTTGGTTATTGAGACTAAACTTGTTCCAGAGTTATAGTGCAAAAAAGTTGGCCAAAAATTGCATTATAAGCACACGAAATTTAACGGTAATTGGTGATAAAAATCCATTTTCCTACTATTTAACAGTAACAAAATGTTTTTATCATTCAATAAATTCAATTCAGTCAATGTAAATTTGCACAAAACACGTGCCCAAAGCATAAAAAGTTGTAGAACAATAGCTTATGTCAACTTATGCATAATTTGAAGGTAAGAAGGAAATTTCACGTTTAGAAACTAAAAATATGATTATTACCTATTTGGATGTATACTAAACAGTAACATCTATTTCTCCTTTGTTTTCGTAACACCCCACTCTTTACTTTTGTGGAACAAAGTAGTCAGATGTTTCTGAATAAACCATGGATATTTCATATCAGAAATTACATTACTGAAGTTGTAATCCCATTGCTCCATCTAGTCTAACAGTGTGTCAAGTGACAACAGAATTCAGCACGGGACCTTGAGTCACGCAATCTTTTGCATACTAAAATGGCGTGTCCTTCCAGAATGTGAACAAACTTAGGATCACTAAAATTTTGTATTTTAAAGTACAATATGGTTTTTTACCATTTAATTACGGTTAAATTTTGTGTGCATATAACACAGTTTTTGGCCAAATATGATGCACTATAACTCTAAAACCAGATGAGTCTCAGTCACCAAATTTTTATCACATCTTTATATAAAAAAGAGGTGTGTTCTGCAAAAATTTCAGGCCCTTTTGAGATATTCTACTTCAAATATTGAAAAAATACGCACTTGGTACTTTTTTAAAAACTGTATAAGAAAAAAGGGCAAAGTTCTCAAGATTGAAACTTTTACAGCAAGTAGTCCTATAGTAAATCTATGCAAGGAAAAAAAAAATAAAGGTGAGTCTTTCTTCCTTTCAATTATTTTTCAGCACTAAAACTCCCATTTTAAGTTAATTTTCCATTTGTAGTTGTGAGTTTTTCTTCACTTTCCTCACTACTTAGGTAATATTAGGACAAAAAATCTAGAGCATATCATTCTGATAATTTTGGTTTTTTATTTTGTCTTGTTACCTACACAATTATGGCCTGTATAGGGATCACTTTACCTTTTACCTTTTACCTACACAATTAACAGAGTTAGATACATTTGAGCAAAACATGTTTTCGACTGAAAAATGGTTACACAGCAAACTTAAAATGGACGCAAAAAAAAAGTATGAGCCTAAATTCTCTTTACTGTAGTTTTGAACTCACCTTTTATTGGGGAATAACTGGTAAAAAAATTAGGAAAATAAAAAATGGTTCATTTCTAATGGATTGACCCAACATTGAATCGTATGTACCAATATGAAATGTGGTATAGGTGCATCATAATATATGAGTTGCTTTTTGTTAACAATAATGCATACATCTAGTATTTATGTTGTCCGCCGGCATGGTCTTGTGGTTAGCGTCGCTGACTACAGATCCGTCGGCCCGAGTTCAATTCCCGGTACCTCCTCTTATTTTTCTGAGGTAGGGAGGTCTGGTAGGGGTGCACTCAGCCTCGTGTTTCAAATTGAGGAGCTACTTGATAGAGAAGTAGCGGCTCCGGTCAAGAAAACCACCATTAACGGCCGTGGGTGTCGGCATGCTGACCACATGCCCCCCAATCCTGCCATCTGCCTACGGGAGATGATGCAGCGGTCGGGTGGTAGGTCAAGTCCCTCCAGGGATGTAGCGCCACGGAGTTTAGTTTTAGTTCTAGTATTTATGAAAAGCTTGTGAAAATATTAATGATAATCCCAAAGAAATTTCAATCCAACCAGAAACAATGAATTGAAGCTGCTGCATTTAAATGCTGGTGCATCCATGGTGAGCAATATTTCTCTTATAAACCAAGATGTGAAAAGTAGTTGGCTTATATTTGTTGTTATATGATGAAGTAGGTTACCGTGTTTCTGAAAACAACCCTAGTCAAGTTTCTATCATAAAGAAACATGTTGGCTTAAATTTGTTGTTTTATGACCAAATATATGCTTAAATCAATTGCAAGCCTCACACACAAGCTCTTTAGCTCACTCCTGGAGTGTAAGGGCAATGTCGGGGGAAAGAGCTTGCAGGCAACCACGTGCGGTGCAAAAATAAAGCCCAATATGCATGCACGTTGTTCCTCGCATGATAGAGTGTCAACAAAAGAGTACGCACAGAAGATTGTGCGTGTAATTGCCAAACACGCGCAAATTCTCTCTCAAAAGAACCGTGCGTGGAGTGTCTAAATTTTGTACACGTCAGCTAAGAGCATGCAGTATTGTTTAAAGTTCGGTACAGAGGAGTTGATGTGCTCTTGGAAAGTTTTGTTTGTCTTCTGCCTTTACATACACACACACTTCCAGGCGAAAGAGTGCAGCGTTGCACAAATGACGTACCGCGCGGTTTCTTTTGTTTGTCTATTGCCTTTACAAGCACATGTTTTCACGAGCATTTGAGTGCGCACCTGTTTAAAACCGAGCGATAAAGCTTGTATGTGAGGGTAGCTTATGTTAAAGTTGGTCAATGCCATCTGGATTTTGTTTATAGATTGTCATGGCGACTTTAGCGTACTAGGCGATGAAACCTGCATTTTAAATGCATTTTTTTCTTTTTTTTCTTTCATTTTAATGGCCTAGGTTGCTAAAATGCAATTTTTTGGCGTGTTACCAGTCCAACAAGCAGCTGTTTTAGAGAGTGTGTACTAAAAAAACTTTTAAATTAGTTTTTCTCCAGAACACTAACAATGCAGTTACCGTAAATGTATTTTGGTTATGGTGATATTTTGATGTTTTAATTTTCCCATGCATGTTAAAGTACATTACCGGTATGTTTATATGTTTTATTTTATGTACCTTATTTTACATTTGAAGCGTGACTGCTAAGAAAGATTGGACTCCATGTTTTGACTCCATTCAGCCAAGAAAGATGATAGTCTTTTACTTAATTGTTATTTTCCTCCCAATATTTTAACATTAGATTAGCAACTTGAAAAACTATACCGTAGTTGAAATTCTGAAGAATTAACAAAATATGTCTGACTGTTTTTAGGCTTCACCCTTCATTTTAATTCAATTAATAATGAAGAACTTTATTTACTGCTACTGTATAATCAATAGAATTACAATTTTTAACCTACTGTAGCTAATATTTTTATACCACTCTTCCTTGAATTTATTTATCACTTTTCAGGGTCCCTAATTTTATCCCACTGTAGCTAATATTTTTATACTGTCTTCCTTGAATTTACTACTTTTCAGGGTCCCTAAGGCATTGCCCCCCAAAATTTTAAGTTTATGAACTCTTATGTTGCTGGGTAAAAGGAAAGATTCTGCAATACTTGTAGGGTCATAAAACAAAATTTAAAAAAACATTACTTTGCAGGTCGCTGATGAAGGAGACCTGGTGAATGCACTTGAACCTGCAGGAGAAGAAGTATATGTTGATGAAACATCCGCCGTTCAACCTAATAAAACATTCCCTGAAGGTTAACTAATTTTTTGTTTATTTAATTTGGGCATAATAAATTATTTCTTCTGTCAAATTACATTTATATATAATGTATAAAGAGGTGATTATCAGGGAGAACCCTACAGTATACATAAAGTTAAACTTTTGCATTGTAATGAAAAATAAAAAATAAAAAATAATAAATATGTACCGGTATATATATATATACATACAGTAGAACCCCCTTTTTTACGTTCCTGCCTTTTACATTTTCCTGCCATTTACATCATTTTCTGCTGGTCCCGCCTTGATTTACTTAACTGTATGTTTGAGTGTCCATTCTTGATTGCTTTAACAAAAGTTTAGTTTTAAATATATCACTTGACAAGCAAACTTAGATTTACCTTTGGTAATCCAGACGGCCGTTTCGCACTACTTTAGTGCATCATCAGCGGTTTTCGAACTGTTACTGGTGGGTGCCTGTGTTGTACACCTAGGTGGTGTGGGTGTTGCGTTGGTCTTGAGGTGGGAGTGGGAGTATTTGGCGGTGTTTGAATGTCAGGTATCGTGTCCAAAAGTGTGTGTGATTTGAAGTGTAGTTGGTCATTCAGTATAGATGTGGGGTGATTTTTTGTGTGTTTATATATTTCTAGTTGTTCTATTGTGTTTAGTTTGCGACTTTTGTGAAGTGTGTGGAGAATTTCCATGTTCGTGTCTATGTTAGTGTAATTGTGGTTTGTGTCAAGTAGGTGTTCTGCATAATTTGATTTTCCGTTGTGGGGGTATTTGAGTGCTTTTATGTGTTCTTGGAATCTTGTTCTAAAGGATCTGCTAGTTTGGCCTATATAGAAGTTGGGACAATTATTGCATTTCAGTTTGTATACTCCAGTTTTGTTGTAGGTGTCCATTTGTGTGCTTTTCCTTGTTAGGTGTTTCTTTAGCGTATTGTTCGTTTTGTAGGCTATGTTGTACTTGAGTTTTTTGAAGGTTGATGCTGTTCTGTGAGTTTCCTTACCGTAGTATGTTAGTGTGATGAACTTCTTTTTTGGTTCTTGGGTTTGTGTGTGTTCTTTTAGCTTGTGTTTAGTGTTTCTTAGTATTCTATCTACTGTGCTGGGGTTGTAACCATTTTCTTGGGCTATGAAACTAATGAAACTAAACACCATCAAATACATAGCCCAAGAAAATGGTAATTTTAGATTTGTGTAAGTTATGTAAACAGTAAATTGAAAGATAGCAATATTTCTTGACAGAATCAACAAATATCTCCCTGTGTGACAATAACATTTAATCTACTTATACAAAATCGGCACTGCATGTAACTACAGTAAACTGATTATCCATTTTAATTGGGACTGTGGCTTTCACAAATAATCGGGGGGGGGGGGGACAGATATTCCGAATGTTAGAATCTTTATTATTATTATAGCTACGGTCCAAAAACACTAAGTGTCCAATGATTCAAGGAAGGTATCACATGAAAAATCGAAGTCCTAAATTACTAGGCCAGGAAATTTTTAAGTATGGAAATCTGTATGATGAAAAAAAACAAGTTGAAATTTCCAATCAGGGAGGAAGAGCAAGTTATTTTAAAATTTGAAATCAAATTGCCACAAAAATTCTTGGTTACCTAATTCACAACAAGATAATTTTTGAATTCAATAAAATGTCGAGAAGTGCAGTCTCAAAGAACTAAGTACCACTCTGGCACTTAATAAAGAGATCCTCAGTTGTATAAAGTTCTGTAATTTGTAATGTAATATACAATGGCTATAAGAACAATAAATAAACAAAAATTCTATTGTTATTTTGGAAGTTACACAGTGAAGCAACTATAATAAATTTAATATATTATAAGAGTTGATTGTACACACTTTGTTGTTACCATTATTTTGGTATGACGTGTTTTAAGGATCCTCAAACAAAAGTTGAGCTCCTAGTATAATATATTTTAATACAAAAAATTCCTTTACTTCTTATCGCATCCCTGAAGGATGTATAAAATCTGGTGTAATGCACTTGCGTAACTTTCTCTACATGGGCAATATACCTTCCCTGCTTCACATTCTGATATAGAATAAGAGGCCGTGTTGCAAGGAGTAAGTATTGTTTCAACTTGATGCAATGGTTTATCGTTCACCAAGCAAGACAGAGGTTCTATGAACAATGCCTAGCTTCTAACTACCCTTCAGGGAATTTTGCAAAAAAATTTAACCCTTTGCCCCTTGCGATTTAAATTTCTCTGCACGATTGTAATAACAGTGTTTTTTAAACTGGGTATCATAATGAATAGAGGGAGAAAGTGTGATGACTCGGCCGCTCAGATAATAATAGTAGGTATAGGGAGCGCGGCGGTCCACCGAAACACTGGCAACACCTTCGTTTGCGATTCAGCTTCTGAATGCAGCACCATGATAGTTTGGCACCTTATGATTAAACTCGCATTCTTTAATTAACCCTTGGTCCTATTTCTGTGAAATTTGTGCAGAAATAATCTACACACAATAGTCCTTCTGATGGTTAAAACAGAGCCTTAAGAAGCGGATATAAATGTTTTTATTTCATTTTATAAACATTACCAATTACACAAAATTCATGGAGGGTGAAGCGAAATTTGACTAAATGACAATTTATTCTCACATTCTGCTTTGATCTTTCCTGTTTCTTCATAGCATGCAGGGATATACAATTTTCATATTGTTGATTCTTCTGGTGTTTTGTATTTTGTGAGTCAGGAACTTCTTGGGCTCTGGATTCTTCAATTTATATAAAGGAATATCATACGTAAGAAATGTTTTGCACAAAGCTAAGTAGTATTCATAACTTTTTGCAAACTGAGTATGTGAAGAAGAAGCTGTTTCACCTAGGAGAACTTGTCTAGGTGCTGAACGTGAAGCAGTCATTGTGCGTTTACTACCAGCTAAATGCTGCATGACTTGAGATCGCTGATCTGCATTTACAGATTTCCCTCATTTTTGACAGAATAGAATTTTCCCATCACTTGTAAACGTCCCACTAAATTGAGCAACATATTGCTGTAAACAAGAACGAACACTGCACTTTACTTTCGGCATTTTATCCGCACTATCACTTTATACAGTCTAAAAAACAGTCTCACTACTAGTCATCAAAGCAACGCGACATGAGAGACCGAGAGTCAGACTCACTTGCATGTGACACGGGGAATCACACACGTCTTTGTTCTCCACCGATTAGAAGGCGCGTGCAGTCAAGGTCACATGCAGTAATACAGGAGTTTGAATTAAACAAATTCACGTTAAGAAATACATTCACATCGAGTTTTCATTAATATATGTCCATGAAAACAATTTTTAAACTGAATTTTAAAAATTACAACAAGGAAAATATAACAATATTTGTATTTATAAGTAATTTTTTAAAAACATTTATTTAGATAAAAATATTACAGAAATATGTGTTTTTATGTGAAATAGAATTTCATGTATAAACTTCGGGGTTCTAGTTCGGAATTTTAGTTTTAGGTGCAGTCTTCTGTCTATAAGCAGAAAAAACATTTATTTACATAAAAATCTGCTCCCTAGTAATCACCATAGCTGTTAATATATTTATCCCACTGTGAGAAAAGACGGTCAATGGCTTCATGGAAAAATGTTTGCTGTTGCCTATGGAAGCATGATTCTACCCAGGCGTGCATCTCTTTGTCCAAAGCAAATCGACAGCCATGATTGTTTTTCTGCATTTCTCCAAAAATATGGAAATTGTATGGAGAGAGATCTGGACTGTATGGAGGACGTGTAAGGATTTCCCAGTGAAACTTCTGCAGTGTAGTCGAAACAACCTTGGCAACATGTGGGCAAACATTATCATGCAACAGAATGATGCTGTCCATCAACATTCCTGGGCATTTGGCACGCTTCAATTTTTGCAAAGTTTCCTCCATACAGTTCGGATCTCTCTCCATATTTTTGGAGAAATGAAGAAAGACATTCATGGCCGTTGATTTGCTTTGGATGAAGAGGTGCACACCTGGGTAGAATTATGGTTCCATAGGGAACCACAAACATTTTTCCATGAAACCATTGACCATCTTGTCTCACAGTGGGATAAATGTATTAAAAGTTATGGTGATTACTTTTGAAATAATAAACAGTTTACTTACATTTTTTTTTCCATTTGACTCATTTTCATTTGACTGCCCCTCATATTTATATTGTTACAGATAAACATCTATAATATCAATTGATATAATACAGAAATCAAACAGTTGAGAGTCAAAGAAATTTATGACAATTAGGTCAACGCACTTGTATTGTTCTTATTTACTGTACTACGTTCAACATGTCTTAAGAGTTAGGAATAGTACATAATGTATTTAAAAGGTTTTTAACAAGATACTGCATTCAAGAATAAGCTTGAGCGGGCTGGAGAATGCTATAAAATAGAGGATTGCTCCATAATGAATGAGGATTCAGACATAGGCGTACCGAGGGGGGGGTTTTGGGGGTTTGAACCCCCCCCCCCCATTGATTAAAAAAAGGAAAATTGTATAATTTTTTTAAGTCTGCCCATAAATTACTTAATACAAGTATAAAGCGTGGGAAGCTTAAAACTCGTTATTTTGCGTCTTGATTTTTAAAATTTTCCGGGGGAGGACCCCCGGAAGCTTAAAACTCGTTATTTTGGGTCTTGATTTTTAAAATTTTCCGGGGTTAAACCCCCGGAAGCTTAAAACTCGTTATTTTGCGTCTTAATTTTTAAAATTTTCCGGGGGAACCCCCGGAAGCTTAAAACTCGTTATTTTGCGTCTTAATTTTTAAAATTTTCCGGGGAAGCCCCCGGAAGCTTAAAACTCGTTATTTTTCATCTTCATTTTTTAAATTTTCCGGGGGAGGACCCCCGGACCCCCCTCTTCCTGAATGTTATAACCCCCCCCATATGGTCGGCCTGGTTACGCCTATGGATTCAGATGGTAGCGACCAGTGGCGGTCTCTCCTATTGTGCTGCAGTGCTACAGCACACAGCTTGTTTTCTGCTCGTCGTATAATGTTATTTTCAAACGCAATACTATATTTTCTTTTGCGTAGATTTTGAACTTGGCGTGTCCACGTGAGAATTTCTTAGCTGGTAGCTTGGGAGTCAAGAGTTGGTAATGTGAATACTACCATTCCGGCACCATGATGCTATTCTGTGAACAGCACATTTTTCGTAGGGCTGTGACGTTTGTTTGTTTGTTTGTTTGTTTATTCACCATATAAAATATTACAATTTTTGGCTTCGTCATACAATATACAATTTAAATACCCTGCAGTATACATTAAAATTGCTGTTTACACAGGTATACAATTTGTTATCTATAAGTACAATATTAGCTGTTCAGACCCATTTTGCTCCATGCCCTACTCAGTAATTAATAAACATGCAAACGTATATATAATATCCACATCATTTTGTGAAATCAGAATAAAATAAAAGTGAAGTAAAACAGACCAGTATCGGTATGAGATTATCAAGATACAGTAATAATGCATTATTATATTTGATAAGGACAAAAATACTTATTCAAATTTAGAAACCGTGCAGTATTCTTCATATTCTTTTATAGTGTAGAATGATTTGGCAATTAAAAATTCTTTGAGTTTTATCTTAAAACTTCTTGTCGAATGTATTTCTTTAAGTTGGGGTGGTAGCATATTATAAAATTTAGAGCCAGAAAAGATTATGTTCTTCTTTGCAAATTCACCTCTGTAAGAGTTCAAGAAAAGGTCAGTACCTCTTCTCGTATAATGATTATGAACATCTGCATTTCTAACTAATTTAATATTTTTGTTAGTTTTAACAAATGTGATTACGTAATGTAGATAGATTCCAGTCAGTGTAAGTATTTTTAATTTGGGAAAAGTATGCCTGCAAGTTTGATTATATTGTAATTTCCCAATAATTCGAATAGCTCTTTTTTGTAGTGAAAACAATTGGTTAAAGCTAAGACTATTTATAACTCCCCATAGAGAGGCATTATATTCAAGGTGTGAATGAAATAACGAAAAGTAAACTACAATCAATGTCTCTTGTGTTATAACCTGTGATAGTTGCACCAATAAGTATATTGTTTTATTTAGTTTGCTATAGAGATTTTCAGTCTGTTTTTTCCAGTTCAATTTACTATCAATATTAATACCAAGAAAATTTATAAATTCAGATTTGAGAACATGATGATTTTTGTACAGAAAATTAATATCATCAGGATTACTTTTAGTTAAGGAGAAATCAATATATTTTGTTTTATCTACATTTGGAATCAAGTTGTGTACATTAAAATAATTTTGTAAAAATTCACTTAATATCTTGCACTTATGGTTGATTTCTGAAATTGTTTTACTAGATATCAACATAGTAGTATCATCGGCATATAAAGTAGTATCAATGTCAAATTTTTTTAAATTATTAGGTAAATCATTTAAATATATCAAGAATAAGAATGGTCCAAGGACCGACCCCTGAGGAACTCCAAATTTAACAGTTTGGAAAGTTGAGCAATATTTTGTTTTTTCTCCATTTTTACTTAAATAACTAATTTCAGTACACTGTAATCTTTTTGAGAGGTAGCTTTCTATCCAGCTTCCTGATATTCCCCTAATGCCATAGCAATTTAATTTGTATAATAATACCTTGTGGTCTACACAGTCGAACGCTTTGCTTAAATCAAGAAATAAGCCTATAACTTTATCCCTTTTATTTAGAGAGTCTATAATTTTATTTAATGTTAAATTAATGGCATCCTTAGTGGATTTGTTTTTCTGAAAGCCAAATTGATTTCCTGTTATGATATTGTTCTTAGTTGTGAATTTAATCATTCTATTCAAAAATACTTTCTCAATTATTTTTGAAAGGGAGGAATTAATAGTTATGCTCAACCTTCACTGCATGGCCTATATGGGAGTTTTAACCTGCAGAATGTGCTGCGGCAGCGGGCAGCCCAGAGTGAGATTCTGAGGCTTTACTACTACCCGCGCGCCACTTCTTGAGCGCTCGATTTACGGGGAAGTGAGGGTCGGGGGGAACAAAACATAGCTATTCCGCCAGTCTTTCTGCAGTGTTGTCAACCAAAGAAATAACGTTTCAGCAGAATCGCGCGTATGGTATTTTATGTAGTGACTTTAATATACAACGATTTTAATACAGTCCAATAATATAACGTGGTGACGGTATTGCGTAACAATTAATTACACGTCATAATCCTTTGGTTATCAAATAAGTCATCAAATAATAATATTATGCATAATATAGGCTCAATATTTTTACACTGGATGACTAATTTTAAGCATAAAGAAGAGTCTTAGCAGAACATGCTTCACCATTTCGTGTTTTAAAACGTAAGAGAGGTAAGGCATCTAAAAGTGGAGAAAGCTATAGGCCTAATTTTAAACGTATTTAATACAAATTGTGAAAAGTTTGCTCAACTTTCAGTCCATGAAATTGACATCAGAGTTCACGGGATCGTCAGAAATTAGCACATACGGAATTCTTAAAGAGGTGAGGAAAGTGTTGGATGTACAATGAAGTGTTTGTGAAATCAGCAGTTCGAAAGATTGTATTTTTCCCCATAACTCGATGCGTCAGAAAATATAATGTCAATAAATAAATAAGAATCCTGAGACAGAATGAAAGGTTAGTATTGAAGCCACTAGATGTCAGGGTGTATAGCGTACTTCGTGTTTCAATGTTGTCAGCTTAACCTACGAAGTTGAACGAAACATACCGAATAAGGACTAGGGAGCCGAGCGCTCAAGAAATCGCGCGCGGGTAGTAATTACTTCACGTCTCACCAGCAGGCACGCTGTTAGTTATGTGAGAAGATCTTCCACCGCCTGACGGTAGGGGGCCGTGATGTACAGTGTGTTTTTTTTTAAAGCAAACCTTTAAAGCGCTTTACGAGTGATGCACGATTGCTTTACGACTGCTGCAGGCAAAAAAGAATGGCAAAGTCGATCAGCTGAGAACATGCTTTATGAAACCGGCAATGTTTACATCCCTTTAACATGGTTAAGATAGTGTAAATAACAATTATACAGGGATGGGAATAATAATTATTGTACAATATGATGTACAGGTAAAATCAAATGATACTAACTGTGCTGAAGAAGGCGTTCGTACTCAGGAATTTGAACAATGATGTTAAATCCTTCAAGGAAATTTTCGATGATCACCCAGTCCACCATGGCAGTTCATGCAGTGAAACCAAGCAGCAGTCGTAATGCGAAATTTGAGTTCGCTGCATGGGTAGTAGAGGGGGATAAAGCGAAGCTGCAGCAAAATGTAAAAAAGAACAGTTTTGATGCAGCTATGGTAAAACGCTTTAGCTTTGCTTTAAAAAGAAATGCACTGGTAGCGGAGGACCATCATAGTCGAGTAAGCAATGCTTTTCATCTTCACCGCCAAATTCAAATGTGTTAAATTCAGAAAAACCCGGATTCCACAACCCCGATTAAGTATTCTGGCACACTGGGAACACTAAGCGACTTCCTCTACCTCGATCATTAAAAATACTATTTTCTTGTCTCTTATTCCATTTTGGGGAACTCTCATGTGATTTTCCCTGCCCTAATTATTATTATTATTATTATTATTATTATTATCATCATTATCATTATCATTGTTATTATCATTATTATTATCAATATTATTATTGTTAATATTATTTTTAATTTTTATTTTTATTTTTGCTATTTTCTCTCGTCACACAACTCAAACAACGTTCGACGAGACGAGAGAAATTAGCAAAAAAATAATTAGGGCAGAGAAAATCCCATGAGAGTTCCCAGAGATGGATTAAGAGATGAGCAGTTTAGATAGGCCTACTAATAATTTTTAAAAATTTTTAAGTTTGCTGTATGAAATAGTATTTGCAGCACACCCTCATTTTGAGCCACGAGCCGCTACTGGAGCTTACATCCCTAACTGCATTTTTCATAGGCCTACAATTCACAAATCCAGGCCTGCTTGAGTTACAGCCATCATACAAGCAACCTACATCTACACCTGCTCTAAAAAGGGAATGAAATTAAGAGCAACAGGCACACTATTTATTTGGTTCTTTCTTGTAATTTTATTACTGACAGCATCAATGATTTTAGAACTAACATACTTTTTCCCTATGTTATTTAGATGAAGGCGATGTGAAATATGAAAATCTTTCCCTTGTTTACTTAATTCTAGATGTGTACAGTTTTAAAAATATTTACAAACCTTCCTAATTTCTTCATTGGTTCTTTCCACTTCTACATTTACACGAGATGAAAGAGCCAGGTCATGTCGGTGTGGAACAGAGCAAACCAACACATTTGTGCCCTGAAAAGCTTGTAGTCTCCTACGAAGAGCAATCCTTAGGCCTTTCTTATCATTCTTTGCCAAGATATGGCGAGTACAAAATTGGTTGATCTATTCAGCCGAAATCCACATTGGTGATCTCCAATAATTTTGTGTGCATATGGGGTTAATCTTGATAGAAGTATATTAGACAAAATTTTGTATGATGTTTATAAGAAACAAATTGAAGAGCGTTTTTTTCAAAAGCCGATATCTACATGGATATCTCAGTGCAAGAGGTGACTAAGTGCCATCAAGAAAAGTGCTAATATTTGTGTGTATTGACCAGCAAAGATCGTATTCTGTCTAAGCCAAACATGACAAACAGCCTTGCTGTATCAGTTACAGACACAGTAATGGCTGCTAGTCATGTTTGGCGAAGATAAAATACGATCTTTGCTGGTCAATACACACAAATATTAGCACTTTTCTTGATGGCACTTAGTCACCTCTTGCACTGAGATATCCATGTAGATATCGTTTTTTGAAAAAACGCACCTCAATTACTCAGTAGTTATTACATTGGGTCTTATCTCCCATTTTATGTCTTGGAATAATAATAATAATTGGTTATTTCCATTCCTTTGGCAATTCTTCCTTTTTCCAACATCATAAGAATAGACCAGTCAAATTAGCCCCATTAAAGGCAATTTACAGTTTGAAATCTTAAAATTTTGAAACTTCATAGAATTGTTTGGGAAGGTCTAATAATGCACATATCAAAAGTCCTGATCGATGAAAGGTGAGCAGGGGGAGGGGGAGGGCAAAATATGTTACTGTTTTTTGTTTTTCATAAATATCTCGGGAAATATGGGTCCTACCATCAAGTACCTCAATAACAAACGTACAGGAAATTAAATGATCTAAAAATATGTCCCTTATAATTTTTTCAGTAGAGCCAGTAGTGTATGAGATATTCTCGTTCAAACATTGAAAATTTTAGTTAATGTTGCAGTACTCTACACATTTGTATTGAATTTTCCCCCTGATGGCGTTTATTTTGCCAATACTTTATTATCTTAGCGTCAACATCAGGACGTGTTTAGCTCTGAAGTTTCCATTGCTTATAATATTAGTTCTAAACTTTTGATTCCTTAGCTGAGCTGCCAGAAGCACTATTGGTAGCACATAAACTTATATTCAATATGAAATCCGTTGTGTCTGCAAGGTCTTGTTTTAACGTTTAGTTCATGAAAAGAAAGAATACTTAGATCATTTATTCATGCGATGTGTATATAAACCTTCCCTTTCCAGCTGTCCTTTCATGCAGGTAGTTAAATAATGGTTGAGAAATTTCCTCCACAGTAACTGGCGAATGTCTGGAAATTAATTACATTCTACTTATGGACATTGATGCCTCTGTCTGAACAATTCAATGCAAGATCTCTTATGCTCATTCTGGTTTGCTGGTTAGAGTGAATTTTGTTTTTCTTTGGATGTTCCTGTAACACATTAAAAACCATTTTTTTCTTTCATAAAAACATATAGCAGTAAATGTTGCAGTACCCTACAGATTTGATTGAATTTTCCCCCAGTTGGCGTTTATTTTGCCAATACTTTATTATCTTAGCGTCAACATCAGGACGTGTTTAGCTCTGAAGTTTCCAATGCTTATAATTTTAGTTCTAAACTTTTGATTCCTTAGCTGAGCTGCCAGAAGCACTATTGGTAGCACATAAACTTATATTCAATATGAAATCTGTTGTGTCTGCAAGATCTTGTTTTAACATTTAGTAAATGAAAAGAAAGAATACTTAGATCATGCATTCAAGCGATGTGTATATAAATCCTCCCTCTCTAGCTGTCCTTTCATGCAGGTAGTTAAATAATGGTTGAGAAATTTCCTCCACAGTAACTGGCGAATGTCTGGAAATTAATTTCATTCTACTTATGGACATTGATGCCTCTGTCTGAACAATTCAATGCAAGATCTCTTATGCTCATTCTGGTTTGCTGGTTAGAGCCAATTTTTTTTTTCTTTGGATGAACCTGTAACACATTAAAAACCATTTTTTTCTTTAATAAATACATATAGCAGTTAATGTTGCAGTACCCTACACATTTGTATTGAATTTTCCTCCTGATGGCGTTTATTTTGCCAATACTTTATTATCTTAGCGTCAACATCAGGACGTGTTTAGCTCTGAAGTTTCCATTGCTTATAATATTAGTTCTAAACTTTTGATTCCTTAGCTGAGCTGCCAGAAGCACTATTGGTAGCACATAAACTTATATTGTGCTATTGTGCTATATTGTATTGGAAAGAGTAGTACGGAATGTTCGGATTAACCCAGGTGGCACAATCTTTAATAGAATGGTCCAAATTATGGCATACGCTGATGATGTTGTCCTGATCAGTAGATCCATACAAGAAATGCAGACAAGCTTTATACAATTAGAGGAAGAGAGTACAAAAATGGGACTGAGAGTGAATGAAAGAAAAACGAAGTACATGATTGCTCCAGAGTAGAGAATAGATGGAAACAGATTGATAGTATATCTATTCAGAATTATAAGTTTGAAAGAGTTCGTTCCTTTAAATACTTGGGGTCAGTTATTACTGAAGACAATGAGATAGCAGAAGAGATAAAAGCAAGATTGCAAGCAGGAAATAAATGCTATTGGGCTCTATTACCGCTAATGAAGTCAAAGAACCTCTCAAAAAATAATAAAAAGAAAATATACAGAACGGTAATTAAACCGGTGGTAACTTATGCATCAGAAACATGGTGTATGTTAAAGAGCGATGAAAGAAGAATAGCCATATGGGAAAGGAAAATCTTACAAAGAATATATGGACCCAAGGTTGAGAATGATGAATGGAAAAGTAGAACCAATAGAGAGATTTATGAATTGTATGGCGAACCTCAAATTATAGGAGATATTAAAGGAGCAAGGCTCAGATGGGTAGGACATGTGGAAAGAAGTGGTGAGAAATCCCTATTACAAAAGATATATAAAGGAAAACCAGGTGGAAGAAGATGTGTGGGGAGGCCAAGAAAGAAATGGATAGAAAATATAGAAGAGGATTTGAAGGAATTGGGTATAAGAGGATGGAGACGTAAAGCACTGGACAGGAGAGATTGGGCGGCAATAGTCAGGCAGGCTCGGGCCCTACAAGGGCCGTAACGCCATGGAGTAAGTAAGTAAGTAAGTAAGTAAGTAAAGGGAAAATACTGGTGAAGTGCTATTTCACCTACTTCCCCTGAATAGCCGCCACTGATTGGCAGTAGTTTCTAAGTCTAGTGTATTATTCGACTTCAACAGTAGAATGGCACCATCAGTATATGCTAACTGTGTGCACCCATTCGGGAGACGTTGCTGCAGTAGCTCATCATATAGTATAATCCAGAAACCCGGGCTGCACGCCAGTTATGTCTTTAGTAATAGTACAGCCACCTATTGTTAATTCTATTCATCAGTTTGTGAAGTAATTCTGTATTAATTTATATAGATTTCATGGACAGATTTTATTCTTAGCTGGTGGAGTATTTTTGGCCACCAAGCATGAATAAAGGCACTAGCTATATCAAGAGAGATCACTATATATGAACCTACTTGCCTTGTTTTTAATGTCTCATGAATCCAGTTTACTACTTTACAAATCGCATCTTCAGTTGATTTTTGAGGTAGAAAGCCAAACTGATTTTCATTCAACAAGTTGTTGCAAAGTAAGTGGTATGTGTCACAATCTATGATAAGTTTTTCTAAACACTTACTCAATACAGGTATTAAACTGATAGGTCTGAAGGACAGTATAGTATTTTTCTTTCTGTAATTTAACTTTGGTATTACTTTCACACCTGCGAGTTTCCAACTACAGTGGTACCTCGAGATACGAGTGCCCTAACATACGAGTTATTTGAGATATGAGCTGTCGAGCGAGCGAAGTTTTGTTTTGAAATACGAGCGACATTTGAGATACGAGGAACGGCCAGCTACGACGCTACACACGGCCCACCAGTTTACTGCGCCTGCGCCTCGTGCGTCTCGCGCATTATCCCACGTATTCCCCCAGTGTGCTTGTTTACCTCGCTGTTGAAGCATCTTTTTATAACCATGGGTCCAAAGAAAGTGAGTGGAAAGGTGAAGAAGAAGATGATGTCTATTGAATTAAAGCGTGAAATCATAGAAAAAAATGAGCAAGGTGTGCGAGTAGCTGACTTGGCGAGGCAGTACGGGCGTAGTACTTCAACGATATGCACTGTATAGAAACTAATATTGGGAAGAACACAGTGAAGTCATCATATAAATTATTAAGGCTATATTTCACACTTGAACTTCACTATTAAATAGTGAAGTTCAAGTGTGAAATATAGCCTTAATAATTGATATGCACTGTGCTTAAACAGAAGGAGTCGATAAAGGGTATGATGCCAGCTAAGGGCGTTACAATAATTTCTAAGCTCCGGAGCTCTCTCCATGAAAAGATGGAGAAACTGCTGATGGTTTGGGTGACGGAGAAGCAGCTTAAAGGCGATACCTTAACACAAGGGCATCATATGCGAGAAGGCACGAGCGATTTACGGTGATTTGCTGAATCAGACCCCGCGCACTTCCACGGACGAGGCATCGGAAGACTCGTTTAAAGCCAGTCGAGGCTGGTTTGACAACTTTAGGAAAAGGACCGGCATTCACTCCGTTGTCAGGCATGGTGAGGCAGCAAGTTCACTTGTATGTACACTTTATAAAACCATTTTTCTTTTGCTTTACATTCTCTTTTATTATGTTTTTATACAATATTTGTCATTTATAAATACATTTTTCTTATTCAAAAACACGTAACAAAAACAATTGGGGCTGGAACGGATTAATGGCATTTCAATTACTTTCAATGGGAGAAATTGCTTTGAGATACGAGCAAATTGACATACGAGCAAGGTTACGGAACGAATTAAACTCGTATCTCGAGGTATCACTGTATTTGGGAATATACTTAATTCCAAACACTTGTTAAAAATATCCATCATGAGCGAAGGAAAGCAGGTGTGAACATTTCTTATTATGTTGGTGATAACGTCATCTGATCCTGGTGCTTTTTTATCGTTTTGCTTTGACATAATATGTTCTACCTCTTCTAGCGTAAACAAGCAATCATTTGTGGTATTAACATCCTTCTCAGCAAGTCTTCGAATTTGTATTTGTTTCTTGTTGTCAGTTGTGTCGTCTGGGAAGAATGGTGCAGTCAAAGGTTCCATGTTTCTTGAGGGTTTACAGTAAAGTGTCTTCTGTTTCTATTGTTGATAGGGTTTGGTTAAGATTTTCTGGTTTTCTACAGTATTTATATATTATATGCCATGGATTATTTGATGTCTATTCTGAGCAAAACCTCTTCCAGCTTTCACTTTTGGCTTTCAAGATGTTCAGTCTCTACTCGACTTTAATTTGATTGCATGCTGTTCATGAAGTTGTGCACATAGCTATTTTTTAAACCTTCTATAGGAACCTTCTACAGGTTCAAGTTCCACCAGTAATTTTTTTCTGGCTTCTGGGAAAGTTTTAATAAGTATGAGCCACACATGCTAACTATTATTATTATTTTATTTGCTTTCTTGATTACAAGATTGCCTAAATGACAAAGCTTACTGTGCTTCTATTAACAATGAAGTATAACACACCCAACAGTTTGAGAAAAATTCAACTTAAAGTTAGAAGTTACCAGATATTACGAATTCAATAATTGTATCATAATTGAAGTAGATAATGCATAACTTTAAAAAAAAAAAAAAAAAAAAAAAAAAAAAAAAAAAAAAAAAAAAAAAAAAAAAAAAATTCTTTCAGATTTTGGGCGACCCCATGTTGGAAATGTGACCATATCACATTTTTTGTTTTGTACAGACAAGTTAGATGTATCGGGTACCCTATAATCCCCAGGTGGGGCGAAGGGGCCTCCAATGGAGGTTTCATTACCTATACTAATTTTGATATGCTTATTTTCCGAGAGAGGGTAGAGGGACAGGTGGTAAGCCCATCGCCTCGCAACCCCCCCTCTGGAAACTAAGTATTTCTTGGACGTGAAAGGGCCGATAAATTTTGTCCAGAGGCTCTAATTTAGGCTTGGAGTTCTTTTACGTGCCGTAAATCTATGACACGGGACCCCCAGCTTAAAGTCCCTCCCGGAGGACTCCGTGCCCAGGATTTTTACGTCCTGAAAAATCCATCGACCGCGGCCGGGTTTGATGACGAGTTAGATGTACTTTATTTAAACACTGTAAAGATTTCACATATAATAATAAATTACAAAAGTTATTACTAATCAGATTCAAACTGATTCCTCATACCTAGGTAGCTACACACCTTACCAATGATCTAATGCTATGCACTCTAATCTGCTGCAATAAGAATAGTTTCTCTAGAATGGAATTCTATCAATTTAAAAAGTCATGAATATTTTAAAAATTGGGGTATTGGTGCCCTAAACCATACATCAATTTAAATTTCCTTAGAAGTACCATACTCCCATTTCATCAAAGCTTAGTTAAATGGATACATACAGAACGTGAAATCTCCTGGTAAGCTACATACCAAGATAATACTTAACTTAAGAAAAGAGATTTCCAGATTATATATTCAGGAGGTGCCATGTATATCCAACCCTCTCTGTCTGAGCTGTCCAACATCTGAAGGCAGTTAAAGTTGTTGAGATCCGTGTTCCCAATAGTTTGCCAAGATAAGGAAATGTATGACACTCCAGGTGGTTAAATAGTGGTTAAGAATCATGGTGCACACAGTTACTAGTCAAGATATGAAAATAGTGACATTCCAGGTATCAACATATTCATGTTCTTTACAGTATTCATTTCAGAGTTCCTGATACTTTTCACAAACAGAATTATCCATGGACATTCCCCTCTGAATGAGTGTACTCAGGATCTCTGTTGCTTGTCCAGTTTTTGGTTTCTGTTTGTTTGGAAAAACCTGTAACAAATTAACAACAGTCAATTGTTTTAAAATAAATACTGAGTAATCACTTTTAGAACATCACTTTGATCCTGTTAGCAGTAGTAGTTTCAGTTGTTCCCGGTTCAGTTTTCAGATGTCTACTTAATTTTTCATAAGGTGAAATGGGGCAAGTGTATATCTGGGGGAAGTGTATACTAGTTGAATATTTATTTTCTGTGGTATTGTCAGGTGTTGCCATCTATTGTATGAGCTATGTTACTTCATAGTTCATAACTTACACACAAGATGGCGGCCAAATTCAACGTCATCAGAGGACACTGTACAATCTTTGAAAATATGGCTGGAGTTCGTGTATGAAGACATTGTGCTGCAATCTTTGAAGTTAAATTGTGTAAGTAATTCTTGGAGAAAAAAAGTATATTTTATGTTTAATCCCACCAGTTTTAAATAATCTTTAATTTGGTTATATAATTTGCCGAATTTATAAAGGCATTTAGGAATAAATGCTATGGTGCACAGTTGCCCCAGCCAGAAACCACATGGGGCAAGTGTAACCTAGGCTTGCTGGGGGAAGTGTGCACCATAGTTTACACTTGCCCCAAGTAATTTCTTATGCTTTATTTTCAGGTTATTTCAACTATGGTGAGAAATTATACCAGAAAAACGGAGAATGCCTATTCCAAGGAGATCTTGGAAGAAGCATTGAATAATATTAAAGGAGGATCTCTTACTGTTTATAGGGCTTCAAAACAGTATGGAATCCCGAAAATTACCCTGTACAGCCGTTTAAAAGGTAAAAGAGGAGTTAAAAGTCAGTCTCTGGGGCGAAATACTGCAATCCCTGAAGAGCATGAGGCTAGGCTTGCCTCCTGCATAAAGACTATGGAAAAGTGGGGGTTTGGCTTAAGCCGAAAAGAAGTAATTGAAATTGTAGCTGATTATGTGGCAAAGAATGGCCTTTCTACTCCCTTTAGGAATGGCATTCCAGGAGAGGACTGGTTCCTTGGGTTTAAACAGCGCCACAAATTATCTATCAAGACACCACAAAGTGTGGAGTATGCAAGGAAAAAAATGACAGATCCATTCATTGTTAATGAATATTTTGACTTATTGTTGAGTTGTTTGAATGAACTTCAGCTTCATTCTAAGCCAGAAAATATCTGGAACCTGGATGAAACCAGTCTGTGTATTGACCCATCCAAAACTAAGGTAGTTGGTGAAAGAAATTCTCCTGCAAGCAGAACCACAAGTGGTCCCGGAAAGGATAATACTACTGTGTTAGCTGCCTGCAATTCTGCTGGAGGTAAAGCCCCGCCACTGATTATATTTAAGGGGAAATATGTCTGGGATCAGTGGGTTTCTCAAGATGGATATCCTGGCACAGTCTACGCTGCTAGTCCCAATGGATGGATAGACAGTGAGATCTTTCTGTCATATTTTAAGAACTCACTCTTGCCAGCATTTGGTGAGAGCAGGCCAGTATTGTTGGTTTACGACGGCCACAAAAGTCATGTCGATAATAGACTAGTGGAAGCAGCTGTGGAAGCCAATGTGACCATTTTGAAACTTCCTCCGCACACTAGTCACCTTCTCCAGCCATTGGATCTCTGCGTGTTTCGTTCCCTGAAAAACACTTGGGATTCAAAACTTGTTCAATGGCAACGCAATCACCATGGTGTCAAAATTCCGAAATGTGAGTTCTCTAAACTTGTAGGAGAAACCTGGTTGAATGTCCGGCCTGATCTCATTGTTAGTGGTTTCAGGAAGGCTGGGATTAGACCATTTAACCGAGATGTGGTGCCGCGAGACAAGTACGATGTACGGGCACTAAAGCGGTGGGAGGAACATCAGAGGAAGGCAATTGATAGAGATGCTGTGTCCAATACCTCTGAAGTTTTGTCCAGCAATACAGAAGCTGGTCCAAGTGGAGTAGGCCTACAGAAACCTTCAACTGACAATCAAATGCTGAATTCAGTTGTGGAAGGCGATGTGGTTTCTTTTGAAGAACTTCTTCTTGAAGTAGTGAAGCAGATACCAGATGAGAGGGGAAAACAGAAGAAACGTGTTGCTACTGGTGCAGAAGTAATAACATCTACGGAGGTTATTCGCCGAAGTGAAGCTTTGGTGAAGAATGCCAGTACCGGTAAAAGGAAGCCAAAATCACTTCGCAAGAAGAAAACTGTAGTTTCTGACTCTGAGAGTGATGTCAGTCTTCCTAGCAGTAGAAGCACCACTCCAGACATAGCAGAAGTAAGGCGCGAGATACTTGAAGAAGAGGAACTTGAGAAGACTGACAACGATCTTTTTTCTTGCGCTAAAGTTGTAGAAGTCGGAAGATGGATTCTGGTAAAGTTCACAACAAAGAAAACATGCAAACACTATGTTGGAAAGGTTATTTCAAAAAGTGACAAGGACAGCTCCATTGTAAAATTTACAAGGAAGGTAGGCTCCACATTCATTTGGCCTGAGATCGAAGATATGTGTGATGTACCAGATGACGACATAGAGATCACGCTACCAGAGCCAAATGTAGGAAGGAGAGGAGAACTTTCATTCAGTGTATCTTTTGAAAGTTACTTTATAAACTGAAAACATGTCAGGTAGGCCTATGTAGTGTGCACAAATTTCTTGTTTCAGTTTTTTTTAAATTATTTTTTTTAAATTTTAAGCTGATGTTTTATGTATTACCAAGGTAAATAAGGAAGAAAAATTTTGAAGAATAAGCTTCAGTAACTTTACTATGTAATTTATAATAAGAGCTAATAATTTGTTTTGTTCATAGTATTGTTTTTTAGCATTCTCCAAGTAACACTGTTTCCTTAAAGTAAGCTTACTGGTACAAAGCGAGGACATGTTCTGCCTTGCTTTAGAATATTTTTCATAACTCTGGTCCATATTAACATATTTTAATAAACTAAACACCACCTAAACCAGAAAAACATTCTGTATACACTTGCCCCATTCATATCCTTTTCCCATCCAATTTGAAGATTATCTTAGACCAATATACACTTGCCCCATATGCAGAGCACCATAAACAACACAAATTATAAATGAAAATTATGCTATAATTATGTCATCAATGCATTTGTGTGAAAAATCTTAATAAGTATGAAACTGAATATGATCTATGCCATTGTCTGCCAAAATTTCAGAAATCTATCCCAGGTTTTCCCCTTGATAGACATTCTTAAGCTTGAACTAATCAAATTTTGGGTCACATTTGCCCCGCTTCACCTTACTGCATTGTTTAGAGTTTCCTTTAACCTGTAGCATCAGCATGAGGATATTTTTTTGTATGTTACAAATAAGGAGATTACTAGCTCTTGCATATTATGAGTTTAATTGAGCCATAATGAATAGAGGAGGAAGTGTGATGACTGAGGTAGTTCACTGGTTCCGCCGCTAGGTAGCAGTTACTCTGCTTGAGATTCACGGGAGCAAGATTACTACGGGCGGTATAGGAAAAATTGCAAACATTCTTAAACAAAATAATACATTAATCTATTTCAAAATGACTCACCTTATCTAAATTGAATTGTTAGATACTTTTGACAATTTTCGGGCTGCTTTACACGTCTTGGAAGATCTCATCTCCATAAATAAACATGGCCGTGTGTAACAGGAATTTCTCAGATTGCAAGAAGCTTGACCGTATCATTTCGTTCCACATCTTTCCAAAAATCGAATATGTTCACAAGCAATGAACAATTATATAATATAGGTATGAAACAGCTAAGGGATGATTTGATCTAATATTTTGTTGCCTAGAAAATAGGGTAGAGGGTATGTTAGTATAATTTGATGAGAATTTGTTAAAGAATGTACATTTGTATAGAAATAACAACGTATAATTAGGGTAGAAAACAGCTAAGGGATATTTTATAAATTAATATTAATATTACATTGTATAAGAATATTACTGAGTATTAATTTGTATTAATATTGTATTAATAGTAATATTATTTATATTAATATTAATTTTCTCCTGGCTGTATGGGGTAAGCTATGTAGGTGAAACACGGTCAAAAGTGTAGATCTGTGTACAAATTATGTGAACAGAGATAATATAAACTAAGGGATGGTTTGTGAATTGCAGGGCACGGAAAATTTCATAAGCAGCACTACAAAAATAGGGCGCGTGATCTTTAAAATTGGCGTCTCAACATCCGATAAAATTGTTTTTCAATGCATTCTACATATATCACACAATATTTCAAAGCATTTTCCCTGATTTTTTTCATAAAAAAATTAAATCCTCTTGCCTTAACTACAGCCCGCTATTTGCTCAAACCCTCGACCATTCGCCGTTCGCTGTAACTGATGTACATCTTATGTTGTTAAATGATATTATTAAAAAAAGGAACAATATATTAAACTAATAAGACATTTGCTATGATAATTATACATAAAAATTACTAACATAAGTGAACAGAAAATATGATAATTAATCCAATAAATGCATAAATAAAAGTAGTGCAGCTTTACTAAGTTAGAAAAAAGCTTCATTCACTCCTTTTCCCCAACGGGTCAATCTTGCAGTATGGGTACAAGTAGTCAGTTAATATAGTATTATTATTGAGTCCACGAATAAATTATGTAAAAATGTTTACGTTATTGTTGGTATTTTATGGAAAAGATGCCTGCTAATACCTCAATACCATTCTGATAGCTTTTGCTTTAGAGTAATTACTATTACTCGTTAACCATTATAGATATATAGGTGGTACTCCATTTATAATAAGATCCAAATATTTCACTAAACCTTACACGCTTGATCTCTTTGTGGACACAAAAATAAAATAATAAATTTCGCATAGTCAAATTTGCTTCACCCTCAACATTTCACGATCGTCCCACATCATTCATTCAGCTGTAGCGCTCGGAATAATTACCACTCAATTACTCGTAAACCATTCAAGATATAAAGGTGGTACTGAATTTAAAATAAAGTTGAAATATTTCACTAAAACTTTCTCGCTTGAAGTTTTTACGGGACACAAAAATGAAAAAAATTGTCACATAGTCAAATTCCGTTTCACCCTCCATGAATTTTGTGTAATTGGTGATGTTTATATAATGAAATAAAAACATTTATGTCCGCATTTTTAAAGTCTCTGTTTTAACCATCAGAAGGACTGTGTTGTGCAGATTATTTCTGCACAAATTTCACAGAAATAGGACCAAGGGTTAATTAAAGATTGCGAGTTTAATCATAATATGCCAAACAATCATGATGCAGCATTGAGAAGTTGAAACGCAAACGAAGGTGCTGCCAGTGTTTCGGTGGACCGCCGCTCTCCCTATACTCACCATTGTATTAGCGGTGGAGTCATCACACTTTCTCATTCTATTCATTATGATTGAGCCTTGGTAAAATCAGAGTTTAGTTAGAGTATTATTTTGTGCAGCTTGTTGATGACATTGATATTATTATATTAGGCTAATAATACAAATAAGGAAAACTGATATTGTAATAAAACTTGTTAAAAATGATTGCTCCTAATGTTGAGGTAGGTATAAATTTAAGCAAAATTTTTGACTTCTGACACAGATTAGCTTGGTGCTTTTAGTCAGTCGGTGGAATTATTTATGTTCAAAGTAAAGTAAATAGTATTACTGGTAGCCATTTTTGTACATAATACAGAGTGCGACATTTATCGTTTCCCATTTTCAAAACTATGTAACACATAAGCTACATTGAACAATTTTAAATGTCTTATAGTCTTGGATTTTCAATTCTGGTCTTACTTTTTGAATATCTTGTCCTTGAGATGCCCTCCATTAACTTCAACACATTGGTCCAATCTCCCTCGTACACTGGCTATTATGCGATGTGTGGTGTCTTTCGTAACATTTGCAATTTCCTGCTGAATTGCATTTTTAAGACTGTTAATGTCAGAGAGGGCATGAGCGAAAACATTAGACTTCAGACAGCCCCACAGAAAACATCTGGTGCAGTAAGGTCGGGAGATTTGGAGGGCCATTGGAAAGAATTCGGCTGGGGAAAGCAGTATGTAGCATGTCCATTGAAAGACGTGCAGTATGTGCTGTAGCATCATCCTGTTCAAACCACAATATCTCAATATCTAAGTTACGATGTGTCATCTCTGGTAGGAAGAAAGTTTGCAGCATGCGATTGTAACGTTCAGAGTTGACAGTCACTGAAGCACCATTATCGATCTCAAAGAAATAAGGACCAATAATACCCTGTGCTGCAATGGCACATCACGACCTTAGGATTTGTGAAGTGGCCGCTCATGGATTGTACGACACCACACATCGCTTGATGGCCAGTGTACGAGGGAGATTGCAGCAATGTGTTGAAGTTAATGGAGGCCTCTCAAGGACATCATATTCAAAAAGTAAGACCAGAATTGCAAATCCAAGACTGTAAGACATTTAAAAATGTTCAATGTATCTTATTTCTATGTTAAATAAATGTGTTACACGGTTTTGAAAATGGGAAACGATAAATGCCGCACCCTGTTAATGATACATATATCACACAAACAGAAATGTATGTATTATTTATGTAATTGTTCGTAGTGTACTGAATAGGGTTAAAATGAACTTAAAATTAACTTATCCAAAACAAATTGCTGCAATCTCATCCATTTGGTAAATGAGGAATCAAAAAACTTTGATTTACACTATTTATTGACCTTAAAAGCTCGTTGCTTATTTAAGCTATATGTAAGCACTGAATTGAACACTATAAATCACTAGAGGAGAATAAAAATAAAATATAAAAATACAAAGAAAAATTGAATCTAGATGTGTCATACTGTTCAAACTTCTTGAAATGTCTTGAGATTGTCAAAATTGTAATGCAATCAGTCAAAACTTTAGTATGCTGTTAGCGGTTGCAGTGGATATTGTAGAATGGTAATAATACATAGAATAATTGTGATAAATATCCAGTTATTTATTAAATCACCAAGTTGGAATGTGGATATAAAGTGTCACTGTGTTGAAGTATGATGCAGTGTGTTGCACTGTGTTGAAGAGTTTGGAATTTATGTTCTGCGCATGCCTATCTACATTGTTATGCACCATGATGCATATATAATGAGAGTTACTTATGACACTGCATTGTTATGTACTGTGTTGCACAGATGATGAGAAAAAAAAAATTCAAAAAATTACTTGTAAGCTTCCTCATAAGTAAAGCATACTATGATGTTGAGGAATTCTTGGAGGATGATTTATCTTAATGTATGTATGTATGCTGTATGTATGTATGTATGATGTATGTTGTATATTATGTAACATTTATTATGCATATCTTTGTATTGTGAATATTGAGTTTTTATAGAGTGCTTGTTATGAATGCAAGGGTGCAAATGCAGATGTTCATAAACATGTATTTTTGTACTATGTTATGATGAACAAATCTAAATAAATAAATAAATAAATAAAAGTAGGTATCGATGACACTACATTGTTATGCACTTTGAGCCGGTATGAGAGATGGTATGAGAAATTGTATGAGCAGGCTCATCCCAGCTTCTTAGATTCATTTCCAAATAATAGATTACGTCAGAAAAGCAATACGTCATAGTATTATTGGACTCGCATGGTGACAGACAATTGAAGTCTTGCGCATGCAAGCTTTATCCCTCTGGTTACATCAGAACCGGTTGGGATGGCGCTCTGTAAAGATGTTCATTTTGGGGCTCCTTTCGATTTAGGCTTGTAACTGAATTTAAGAAGTATTTTAAAGTTATATTAGTGAGTGTGTGTTCTGACGGGCATATAGAAGATATTCACAAATTCAATAAAAATCTGCAGAGTACCACAACATTTATCGCTATCAATATTATAATAAATTGTTTTTATCTGTTATAGGTTCTTTCAATGCAAATCTGGTTGAAACCAGGAAATGGGGTGAGCATTATATTCAAGTAAATAAGGTAATTGGAAACTGTCTTCTGACCTGAGGGTTACTCATGCCAGGGTGACCACAGAGGAGATACCAGACGAAGCGGATCACGAACCCCAACCCTAAGGTGTAGTGCGACCCGTGCTGATGGGGTGTATGGCTACATACCTTAGTTAAAGTCACTGCTCAAAGATGGAAGTTGGTTCAACATTTTCCTTCATGCTCATGCTTTTAATGTACAAATATTTTTATTATTGGCTGACCTGAAATCTAATATGGTTGCCTAGAAACAAGCTCTTAAACAAATGTGTTGCTTAGCAACTGATTTCCAAATCTTTATTTCTTTTGTGAGCAGTGTGTAGTATTATATTTAATTTAACATTGGCAGGACAGGTGGTTCTGACTTGGACATTTAAAGTATTCATGTTATTTTTCTAAAATAACGACTGCACTTTTCAATGCAATTGCAAAGTAGCCTACACTTTGAAGAATTACACAAATTATATATATATATTTGTGTGATTTTTTAAAAAAATGGCTAATACTATTTACTTCATTTTGCAAATAAATAATTCCCCTGCCAGATTAATAGCACCAACAAGTCTAAAATTTTTCATAAATTCACATCTCAACGTTAGCAAACAGTTTAATCAGTTTAATTACAACATCCGATTCTATTTATATTCTTAATGCAGTAACATCAATGTCATCAACTTTCTATATAACATAATACTGTTTTTACCAAGGCTCAATTGACAATATCGGCAGAGCATGGAGACTCCTTATTAGTTACCTAACAAATTAAATAATAAATTATATAGCAGAGCTGCTTGCAGTCACCACAAATTTCGGGCTGAATGAAAACCAGATGCACTGATTTTAAGAATCATGCAACCTTAGAACCAAAATTCTTGAAGGGTACATCAAGTTTACATTTACCAATTTTGCCTACGATGACATTAGGAAGTTTAGAGCTCAGATTGACTATGACAGAAAGAAGCTGTAAAATTAAAACCACATCACGTCCTCATGTTCATGCTACAGGTTAAAGACAAGTCCAAACAATGCCGTACAAAAATTTCAGTAGAAAAAGTGATTACTCAGTACTAATTTTTAAATTGTTTTTGTTACAGGTTCTTCCAAACAAACAGAATCAGAATACCAGGGCGAGCGACAGAGATCTTGAGTTGTCTCGTTAAGATAGAGGTAACATCTTGTTAATGATAACTAAGTCCTCAAGTTAGTGCTCTATTAAAAGACGAAATATGCATGCAAATATGCTCTAAAATTTGTAAAATATATTTTGGAACCAATGAGGCATGCTCTAACATTTAAGTAAATTTTATACTTGTTAGCTGAATTACGTTATAATTTTTAAAAAAATAGTAAATTACATAACAAAACTCTCTACAAAACAATGTCAATGCAAAAAATTTTAGTAAATTGAAAACAAATGAAGTAAAACATTGCATTCATATTATACAACCAGATGAAAAAACATTAAGAAATATACTGTTAATTGTACAATTGGTTTTCAAAACATTCACTTAGCTAGATACTCTGTAAATGCTTAAATTAACAGAGATATGCACAATATTTCAAATCGGTCAAAAATATGCTGTTAAAAAGTAACAAATTAATAAGACAAATATTTTAATATCGAGTAAATATGATGCATTATAACAAAACTAACAGAACATGCAAAAATATGCTAAATGCAAACATCAATGTTCTGTTATTTATTTCATGTCTTACATTTTAACAGTAGCATTTAAAAGAGTATATTAATAAAAATAAGATTTTTCATAAACTTCCGGGCTCTAGAGATAACTATCAATAAATATCAAATTTAAACTCAATAAAAAACACAAATATGAAATATGATTATTTTCCAGATATTGGCCAGCTACTGTGAAGAACGAATCTCAAAGTCTATGAAACTATCTGTAGATGTTGGCCAGCTGAGACAGAGCGGGATTATATACAATGCACCAGAATACATGATCTAAGTATTCTTTCTTTTCAAAAGTTAAATTTACATACTACAAACATGCTTCCAACAGAACAACAAAAGACTCAAAAGTTTAGAACTAATATAAGAACTGTAAAATTTATAGTTAAACATGTCCTGTAACACAGCTGTTTGCGGGCTCCACAGATTTCATTATTGAAAACTATGAGTACCAGTAGTGCTTCTGGCATTAAAAATAAGGAATCGAAAGTTTGGAACTAAAATTTACTTTTATAAGCACTGGAAACTTTAGAGCTAAAAACGTCCTGATTTTGATGCGAGAATATATAAAGTATTGGTACTTCTTCACAAATTCAATAAAAATCTGCAGAGTACCACAACATTTATCGCTTTCAATATTATAATAAATTTTTATCTGTTATAGGTTCTTCCAAGGAAATCTGGTTGAAACCAGGAAATGGGGTGAGCATTATATTCAAGTAAATAAGGTACCGGTAATTGGAAACTGTCTTCTGACCTGAGAGTTACTCATGCCAGGGTGACATAGGCGTACCGAGGGGGGGGGGTTTGGGTTTTTTTTTAATCAATGGGGGGGGGTTCAAACCCCCAAACCCCCCCCATTGATTAAAAAAAGGAAAATTGTATAATTGTTTTAAGTCTGCCCATAAATTACTTAATACAATTATAAAGCGTGGGAAGCTTAAAACTCGTTATTTTGCGTCCTAATTTTTAAAATTTTCCGGGGTCAAAAATTGTTATTTTGCATCTTAATTTTTAAAATTATCCGGGGGAGGGCCCCCGGACCCCCCTCTCCTTGGGGTATTCCATACCCCCCAGACCCCGCGGATGCTATAACCCCCTCCCCATATGGTCGGCCTGGTTACGCCTATGCAGGGTGACCACAGAGGATATACCCGATGAAGCGGATCACGAACCCCAACCCTAAGGTGTAGTGCGACCCGTGCTGATGGGATGTATGGCTACATACCTTAGTTAAAGTCACTGCTCATAGATGGAAGTTGGTTCAACATTTTCCTTCATGCTCATGCTTTTAATGTACAAATATTTTTATTATTGGCTGACCTGAAATCTAATATGGTTGCCTAGAGACATGCTCTTAAACAAATGTGTTGCTTAGCAACAGATTTCCAAATCTTCATTTTTTTTGTGAGCAGTACAGTGTGTAGTAATATATTTAATTTAACATTGGCAGGATAGGTGGTTCTGACTTGAAAATATTCATGTTATTTTTCTAAAATAACGACTGCACTTTTCAATGCAATTGGAAAATACACTTTGAAGAATTACACAAATTATATATATATATATTTGTGTGATTTTGGCTAATACTATTTACTTCATTTTGCAAATAAATAATTCCCCTGCCAGATTAATAGCACCAACAAGTCTAAAATTTTGCTTAAATTCACATCTCAACATTAGCAAACAGTTTAATCAGTTTTATTACAACATCAGATTCTATTTACATTCTTAATGCAGTAACATCAATGTCATCAACTTCCTATATAACATAATACTATGTTTTTACCAAGGCTCAATTGACAATATTGGCAGAGCATGGATACTCCTTATTAGTTACTTAACAAATTAAATAATAAATGATATAGCAGCTGCTTGCAGTCACCACAAATTTCAGGCTGAATGAAAACCAGTTGCACTTATTTTAAGAATCATGCACCCTTAGAGCCAAAATTCTTGTAGGGTACATCAAGTTTACATTTACCAATTTTGCCTACGATGGCATTTGGAAGTTTAAGGCTAAAATTGACTATGACAGAAAGGAGCTGTAAAGTTAAAACCATATCATGTCCTCATGTTGATGCTACAGGTTAAAGGCAAGTCCAAACAATGCAGTATAAAACAATGCATTAAAATTGGCAGGATAGGTTTGTTTGTTTGTTTGTTTGTTTGTTTGTTTTGCAACATTGTTACAAAATTACAATACAAGTGTAACTTACATAAATATGGTTTTGAATGCCACTCAAGAAGCAAAGTTTGTCCTCGGGGGCAGTTCAGTTTAATACAACAAGATAATTTAGACAAAAATAATTATTTAACACTAGTTCAAAAATGAGATTTACATAACAAAGAGAAGAAAGAGTTAATATTATTTACAGTAATGACAGAACTTTTTTACAACAGTAGAAATGTACAAATACATGCAATAATATATATTATATTTTTTATTAAACAGATACCGGTACCTTTGAAGTCAGCAAGATTATAGAAAGGGTTTTCTGCAAGGTAAGATTTTGTACATTTTAGCTTTTCAGTTATGTGGTTCTGACTTGGACATTTAAAGTATTCATGTTATTTTTCTAAAATAACGACTGCACTTTTCAACTTAATTGCAAAGTACACTATGAAAAGTCATATATAGGCCTATATATATATATATATGTGTGTGTGTGTGTTAGTTTTTTATTTTTTTATATAAAATGGCTACTACTATTTACTTTACTTTGCACATAAATAATGCCAGATTAATAGCACCTACAGGTCTAACATTTTGCTTAAACTCAAACCTCAACATTAGCAGCAATCAGTTTACTAAGTTTTATTACAACGTCCGATTCTATTTATATTAAATATATAGTAACATCAATGTAATCAACTTCCTATATAACATAATACTGTTTTTACCACGGGTCAATTAAAGTGACAGTGTACAGAGCATGGAGTCTACTTATTAGTAATATACAACAAATTAGATAATATATGATATAAAAGAGCTGCTTGCCATTACCACAAATTTCAGGCTGATGAAAACCAGATACACTTAATTAAAGAATCATGCAACCTTAGAACCAAAATTCTTGAAGGGTATGTCAGTTTACATTTACCAATTTTACCTATGATGGCATTGGAAAAGTTAGAGCTCAAATTGACTATGTCCTCATGTTACTGCGACAGGTTAAAGGCAAGTCCAAACAATGCAGTATGATAAATTCAGTAGAAATATGAATACCGAACCTGCAAGAACTGACTGTGCAGGACCGAATTTATATTCTAAAAGTGATAACTCAGTACTTATTATAATTGCTTTTGTTATACCGGTAGGTTCTTCCAAACAAACAGAATCAGAAACCAGGGCAAGTGTCAGAGATCATGAGTTGACTCCTTCAGAAATAATAATAATAATAATAAGGTTTTATTTTGCCTGGCAGAGTTAAGGCCATAGGGCCTTATCTTCCACTCAACCAGGATAAATACAAAATACATTAAAGTAATACCTACAAAAAACAAATACACTAGATACCATATATAATAGTAACGAAATGCTAGCAATAGAATATTAAAATATAAGAAAATAATGAGTCCAATAATGAAAAGAGAAAACAAAGTGAATTAAGAATTACATATACTCGTAATTGGGTGTGTGTATATAATCCTAATATAATAATATAATATACACTAAAACTGGAACCTAAAACTAAGAAATTAACAAATTTAGGCAATATATGCTAAGTGATATAAAATATTGTACAATGTAAATTAACCTAGGTTGTGTAACGAAGATACCTCAGTAACTTAGACTTAAAAATCTGTAGACTCCGACTACCCCTGATGTCCGGCGGAAGGGAGTTCCAGGTGCGGGTCATGGCTATAGTGAACGAGGCAGAGTACAGAGATGTCTGATGGCGTGGAATTGAAAGTAGGCTGTTATTCTGAGATCGCGTGTCGCGGTTATGTTGGGAAGACAAATAGGTAACATTTTGTTAATAATGACTAAGCTCTAAAGTTAATTCTCTATCAAAAGACGAAAAATGCATGCAAATATGATCTAAACTTTGTAAAATATGTTTTGGAACCAAAAAGGCATGCTTTGACATTAAAGTAAATTTAATATATTACGTTCTCCTGTTAGGTGAATTACATTATAATTTACAAAAAAATAGTAGTAAATTACATAACAACACTCAATGTCAATGCAACAAATTTTTGTAAATTGAAAACTAATAAAGTAAAACGTCGCTCTCATTAAACAAACAGTTTCAAAAACATTAGGATATACACTACTAATTATTGTACAGTTCGTTTTCAAAACACTCCCTTAGCCAGATATTCTGTAAATGCTTAAATTAACAAAGATATGCATAATATTTAAAATCGGTCAGAAATACGCTGTTAAAAAGTAACAAATTAATAAGATGTGCACTAATATTTTAATATCGAGTAAATAAGATGTATTACAACAAGACTAACCGAACATGAAAAAAATATGCTAAATGCACACATCAATGTTGTTATTATTTTATGTCTTCATAACATTTATTTCATTTTAACAGTAGCATTTAAAAGAGTGTATTAATAAAAATATGATTTTTCATAAGCTTCCGGCAACTAAAGATAACTATCAGTAACTATAAAATTTATACTCAATAAAGAACACAAATAGGTAATATGATTATTTTTCAGATATTGGCTAGCTACTGTGGAGAATCATAGCTATGTTGGACATCTGAGACAGAGGGGGATTATATACAATGTGCCTGAATATTTAATCTAAGTACAGTAAAACCTGTCTTAAAGACCACCCCTCTTTAGCGACCACCTCCTTTAAAGACCAATTTTTCTAGGAACGGACAGTAAAACCCATAAGGCCAATGTTATTTGTACCCCTATTAAACGACCACCCCTCTCCCCGACCAACGACCAGAGTTTAATTTTCGTTAAACTCCTCTATAACGACCAAAATCATAAAAAAATTTACTCAAATGATAGGCATTAATCAGTATTTGAAGAGAAATACTGATGTGGGCACTGCAATTTTCAATACAATGCTTTGGGTTGTTTTCTTTTCGCGTTCTGGGAAAATCCTTACAGTAGACAGCGTACAAGTACCGTACAGCGCACGGCGTGAAAAGAACACATTCCAATCTCCTACTTCTGACCTGCTTGTTTCAATACATTTAAGAATTCATGCCTTTATTATCTACATGATCGCAGTGACTCGGGGGGGGGGGGTAATACTATTTCTTATGAAAACATTTATTCAGTGGACATAAGGGGGTTCTGAAATTCTCGATTCTAAGAAACGTGCTGGACGAGTCCCTTTCATTGTCCACCAAGCAAAATGTAATGTAGGGAAAGATGTGTCTTTCTTTTCCTGGAAAACATTACCCAGGTATACTGTAAATAGAGGCTCGGTGTTCTTGACCTGCATAGATTAAAGTGTCTTATTGTTGTGCTGCAAATTTTAAATACATTAAAAGTAAGTAATAATCAACTGTGTGTTACATAAGACACCTACTGTATTGTACCGTATTTATTCTATTGTATTTTCACTTTCAAGACATAAAAATGCATTCCCCCTATTAAGAGACCACCCCTCTTAAAGACCACTTTTTTGTGGAACCAGCGATGGTCGTTATATAGAAGTTTCACTGTATTCCTTCTTTTCAAAAGTTAAATGTTAAATAAGATATTAAATTTACATGCTACCAAATATGCATCTGGTAAAACAACTTACGATTAAAAAGTTTAGAACTAAAATTTGCTTTTATAAGCATTGGAAACTTTACAGCTAAACACGTCCTGTAGTACAGCTGCTTGCGGGCACCACAGATTCCATTATTGAAAGCTCTGACTACCAGTAGTGCTTCTGGCAATAAAAATAAGGAATCAAAAGTTTAGAACTAAAATTTACCAGCACTGGAAACCTTATAGCTAAAAACGTCCTGATTTTGATGCTAGGATATATAAAGTATTGGCATGTATTAATAAATTCAATAAAAATCTGCAGAGTACCGCAACATTTAATGCTATCAGTATTTATTAAAATAATAAATTGTTTTTATTTGTTACAAATTCCAAGCGAATCTGGTTGAAACCAGGAAACGGGGAAAGCATTAAATTCAAGTAAATAAGGTAATTTGGAAACTGCCATCTGACCTGAGAGTTACTCATGCCATGGTGACCACTGGCAATACCAGATGAGGAAGCGGATTACCAACCATCCTGATGGGGTGTAAGGCAAAATTGATAATATCGGTAGAGCATGGAGACTCCTTATTAGTAACATACAAGAAATTAAATAATATATTATAATATAGCAGAGCTGCTTGCGGTCACCACATAGATCTACTCAAATTCCACTTTTCACTTTAACTTTGTTCTCTTAATCCTTAATGGTTTTAATAAATGTAAAGTAAAAAGGACTGATTTATTTTAAATAGGTAATTTTTTTTTATTGGAGGCAAATTAGGAGTATCATATACCTTTTAAATAAACAATATAACGATATAACAATATATATGAACAAGATTTTTAAGTCTATAAATTCTTTAAACGAAAAAGTGTGTTATTATTAATATTGTTAATATTACTGCCTAATAACACTGTAGTAAAGGAGCATCATTCCCCAAGTTAAAATGCATTTGAAATTTAAAAATACTAATTATATTTTTGTTTGCATTCTTATTTCAGTATTACTGTCTACCACTTCCTATGAAACCTTGGCACCTCACCAGAGGTGCCAAGAGAATATCAAATATTATTATGATCATTTATGTCATTTGTTACTAACGAGTTTAGAAAATTCTACTTTTATCCAAATAGTATGTAGTGTCATATTATAGCCAATAGGTGTAATATTTATTTATTCACTTAATAAGAAGGACCACGTGACAGAGACATCCAACTAATTAGAAAAATATTTTAATTTTAAATTAATTTCTCCCTTATCACTGAAACTACACCGGACCGCAAAATTATTTTAATGTCACGAATTAATAAGGCTTTCCCACGCCACTTTTCTGACAAAAAGAAAGTGAGAGACCTACATTTAATATTATTAGCAACTGGAATGGAATTCATAAATTATTTATGTTCTTCTATACCAAACTGCATTATCAGTATTATCTGGCAGAAACTCTAAGTTCATAGCAAAATAAATTACAACTAACATTTTTATTATTCTTATTTGCATTGTCATTACTATATTATTAATAGTTTTTAATAGTTAATCACTATTTATCATTATAGTCGTACATAAAATTGTTTTAATAAATATCCAGAAAATTAAGTATTTTATATATTTTCTTCACAACGTTCAATTCCTTCATGGTTTTCTACACTTGTCAAAACGAAGACACTTTCTACTATAGTATATTACGTTACACAATATTTTCACATCCATCAGTGACATAACACTTAAACAAACACTTAACATTTAAACACTCTCTCAGCGGACAAAAACTTAATAACCACCAGCTTTTTTTTATCATATTCCCTGCCGAAGGAAATCGTTAATGTAACGACATAATATGACACAATGTACACACACATACATTCCAGTCAGTGGTCTAGACCAGGGGCCGGCAACCTTTTGAGTCGGAAGAGTCAAAAATTACAATTTACAAAATTTCAAAGTTTTTAAAGAGCCAAAAATTTTTTCTTGCCAACAATAAATAGTACTCGCATAAATAAAACTTTTTTGATAAAAAACTAATCTATTTATTGCAGAAAATGCAATACCAAGACCAAGACTGCATCTGCGTTATCAAGACCAAGACCAAGACCGAGCATACAGGAACGAGACCAAGACCGAGACAAAGTCTGCAAGACTCTGGCAAGAACAAGACCTAACTGCAGGATTCTTGCAGTCTTGCTAGTTGAAAAATGTTTTATAAATGCTCCATTGTGTATGCAGCGAACCAGCGACCGCTACTCAAAGGCGCCGCAGAGTTGCAAGCCGGAGCAGTCCAAGGTTAAACTAGGATTTGATACAATACAGACGTCAAGAACAAACCGGTGTTGTAAATCTGATGACAGTAGCGCTGAAGGAAGGTCAAGATTTCCTCCAGGAAATTCCCAATAAGCAGTAAATCAGGCCCTTCATTCAGTTTTTATGGATCTTCTGAAAACATCTGACCCTCTTTTTGGAAAGTTGGAGGCGGGGGAGCGAACCAGTTTTCTTGTAAGTCTATTGGAACGCGAGGCTGTAGAACTTGACGGTAATATATATGCAGACCATATGATTTATTAATAAAACTGTAAAAATTCTGCCATACAGTTATTTAACAACTAGATTCTCTGACCTCATTACAAGAAAACTATGATTGAGGATTTGAAATTTTTCACACATACCCCTCATAACTTAAAACACCCATTGTCGTGTTAAGTTGCCTATTTTATTAATGATTGTATCCTTTTTTTTATCCCTATCTTTAATATTCATACCCTAGTTATGTATCTGATTATACTGTACGCCATATAGGCCTATACAGTAGAACCCCGATAATTCGAGCTAATTGGGGCTGAGACTACCTCGAATTACAAAAAACTCGGATTATACGGAAATTTCACTAAATCAATGGGTAAATCGCAAATAAATGTTTAATGAGCACAATAATGGTTTAAATAATAAATAAATAAACAATATAGTAGGCCTACATACCAGTGTTACGCCTGTATGTATACATCGGCATCCTTTAAGGATTAAGTCATTGTCTGACCCATAATGGAGTGGAACGGGAAAGCGATGCTACTAGGAAAACACTTTTAATTACCATTGTAGGGATTACTGTAACAATACAGTATTTTTTTCTGAAAGGATGGGGAAATTTGCACTGTACAATTGATTGACACGAGGTCCCGACAAAGAAAAATCGAACCTAACGGTTTCTGTCAATCTGTAATAGAAATGAATTAGGAGTCTGAAGCCAAGGTTATTTCTGAGTATTATGAACAAAAACCCTAAGTGGGACAGTTTTACCTGCATTTTTGTACATGGAAAAATTGAAAGAAAGCTCAAAATGTAACACATTCGGAAGTGCGTAAAACTTACTTGCGGACACCGTATGAAAACGGGATTTTACTCTAGTTTTATGGACAATTTTAAGTTTCTTAAGAACAGCTCGAATTACACGGAACCTCGAAATACCGGGGCTCGAATTACCGAGGCTCTACTGTATTTTGCTTATGTTAGATTGGACATTAGAAATCCAATGGAACCAGCAATGATTTACTACTAATCATGTTATCGACACAACGGCGATGGTGATTAATAGGGCCCGGATTTGTATGTAAACAAATTTTTTTTTCCTGATGTGTACATTCCTAAAACAAAGTTTTATATCCAAATCGAGGTCCGGCAAACACAAATTCCAAATTTTATTTCACATAAAAACACATATTTTACAAAAAAAAAAGTTATGTGAATAAATATTTTCGATATTTTATTTTAAATATATATTTTAGTACTTTTCCGGATTTTTTATGTAATTTTTTTTCCTGATTCTCATATCAAGGTCCGAAAACCGCAAATTCTAAATTTTATTTTACATAAAAATACATGTTTTACAAAAAAAAATCATTTTCGGTATATTCTCCATAAATAAATATTTTAGTACTTTTCAGCATTCTCTTTTAACATTTTACAACAAAAATTTGTATCTCGAATGAATTCAACACAAATGCTTCACTTGCAATGAGGTGAGAGTGATTCACTTGCACTTGCTTATCGGGGAAGAACAGAACCCAATCTCAACATTGCGTAGCTCAGTTAAAGAAATACAATATGTTGAAAGGTAACTTAACACTATCTCAGGTTCGAAAATAGAAGTTCTAAGAACAAAATTTAAAGGTATGTTTGAGAAAAATGGTGGCTACTAAACCCTCCACAAAGTTGCTCATGTTTTGGAAGGTCAAAACATAAGTGAACTTGATCGTGTGTGTGTTAGTGATATACAGTACATCTCTTCAAATATGCAAGGTTAACATTGTGTGATGTAGAACGTTCCTTTTCTCAATGTGAGGCATTATTCTCGGTTAATAGGCAAGGATTTGTGATCCATAATCTGGAGATGACATTTGTTGTGCACTGAAACTCCAGTCAGCATTTTACATCTGATGTTTAGCTGCAATTGGTGAGTTTCAATACACATTCTGATGTTTTTGTTTCTTTTTCAGAAAAATATTTTTTTTACTTTTAGCACATATCTTTAAAATTTTAGCACATATTTTAAACATTTTTAGCACATAAAAAATAAATATTTTTAAGTCTTTTAGCACATAAAAATCCGGGCCCTAGTGATTAATAGTCCACGCAACGAAGGAAAGATAGAAAAAATAAATTGTTTAGTTTTGAAATTTGGCAGAGTTGTCGGGAGGGAGTGACCTGATGAACAAAATAAAAGTCCCCGAGTATGGGGGTGAGCGGGGGGGGCAGGGGGACCGTACAAGGTCCCTTTTATAGGTTTTTCGCTTATATCTAAACAACGATGCATCGTAGAGGAAAAGTTACTACGCATAAAGTTCAAGCTGATAAACTTTTCTAAAAGTTTGATCTTACACATTTTCTTCTATTCCCAGTAGCTTTCGAGATATCCGCCAGTGAAAATAGCAAATTTTCGAAAAAAGCTCCTTCGCCTCATGCTTTTCAACATACTTTGCCTTCTAGCACTTCAGCCCTTAAGTATACGGCAATGGTCTCATGAAAGAAGTTGTAGGGAAATAAATATATTTTAAAATGAGTAGTCATATGTTACTTTTTCTTCAAATGTTCAAACGTTAGGACAACTATAATTTTCAGATAAATTTTTAAGATATTGAAAGAAAACCCTACATCTCACTTTCTCTATATTTAGAGGCTATAGTTTTGTATATAAACTGTATATTGTATATTTACATCAGGAAATTTGTGAATAAATATTACACAGCGATTAAAGTTACATTTATTAAAAATCCGATCATGGTACAAGTTCAGTACATGTAATGGAAAATACTTTTGGTCCAGGCAACAAAAGAAAAATGTGAGGAAAAATATGTAGTTTTGAAATTTGGCAGAGATGTGGGTAAAGTTTTCTAAGCAACATACTAAAAATTCCCATGGGTGGGGGTGAGCGGGGGGTGGGGTACGTTTAAATATAGTATTCTCAGTTTTTCCAAAATACCTCATATACTATAGGTTCGAGCAAAAAACAGTCTGAGCACAAAATTAAACTACATAAAATTTCCTGCAAAATTGATTGGCATCATATTTCTGTAGGATTAGTAGTTCAGGAAATAGAAGAAGTTGAAGTATGACATAATTCTGGAAATTCCTTTTTATGCAGACCTCTTATAGGCTATTATATTTTTTAACACAAAAGGGAGCATATAAAGTATTTTTCAAATGAGAAGCCAATTCCTTCACCGCCAATCACGTGTACGAGCTAACGAAGTACCGCTAGCAGTAAGAGTCTTCCCTCCGTCTTGCCGTCTCTGATTGGACCGCGTATCTAGGCAAGGAGAAGGACAAACTGCTTGTCATCTGCAAAACACTGTAGTAGCCTAATTAAAATGGTACGATGTCAAGCAAACTAGTTCTTACGGAAATCGACTTACTAAAGGTTAACATTGCACATAAAACTCATTATTATTATTATTAATTTTAATTTCTATCATTATTATTGTTCTTCTTCTTCTTCTTGTAAAGCTTAGCCGTTTTGTTAAAAATATTACAGGTATTTTGAAAAATGGTAAGGAATTAGATATAGCCTATTTAGAAATTGTAAGACATAGTACGTCTATCTATTACTGTAAATAAATGTTGAATTGTCTATGTGGCTCCTGAGACAATATTATTTTGTCACTGTTCAACTCAGTGTCGTGGAAGATATGGATGCCTAAAAGCTGGCATTAAATCCTCATCCGTTTGTGGAAACTGTCATGGTATATGCACCAACAGTATACCATTAGAAGAAGAAAATGAGATTAAAATTGATGATATCCAAGCAAAAGAAGTCGTTTAGGCACTTTTTAATTACTGTTGTATATTGTGTATGAATACTGAGTGTTTGGTAGATATCAAAATATAACACTAACTTATCACACAATATGCTAGGGTTCCAATATTGGAGATTGAAAAAATAGACAACTAAACATTTATTTAAAGTAATGGGTAGGCCTATTAGGTCTTATAATTTCTAAACATACGTAGAAACTGCATAATATGCAGAGATCTTTTCAGAACAGATCTTTGCTATTGAAGTGTGGCGTTCACTACGACACTACACATATGATATTTTCTCTGAATAAATTTCTGCAGCAGATTTATGGATACTTAGTATTAAACAACACAACTTCGTGGTTATTGAATTTACTGATAATCATGACACTGATATAGATTATAGGTTACGAATAATAAATTAAAGTTGATCAATATTAAAGTATAATAGAGTTTTTATTAGAAGGGTACAAATGTGACATTTTCATTAAAATTATGGAAAAATAAAAAAATACAAAAATAATAGTATTGTCCCGTTCAAAACGGTACATATGATCACCCTGGTTATCTGCAATGCTGACAGGTTCAGTCTCAGGCCTGAAAAATAAAGCAACATATTATATAAATAAAATAGTATGGTAAAGAAATAGGTCCTTTCATCCCACTTTTTGAGAACAATTGTAGAATATCAGATTTGTTACAAATTCTTCTAAAAATGACCTGATATCAAAAAATTACAGTCAGTTATTGATAAATCAGACCCTTACTTAGAATTCGGTATTTTTTGGAAATAAAATGTTATTTATCAAGCTGAAGGAAAGTTACAGCTTCCTGAAACCTATATCTCTTACTACCCGCGCGCCATATTTTGGGCGCTGGATTTACGGGGAAGTGAGGGTTGGGGGGAACAAAACATAGCTAGTCTGCCAGTCTTTCTGCAGTGTTGTCAACCAAAGAAATCACATTTCAGCAGAATTGCGCATATGGTATGCGCACATCAACAGCGTAAGTGTGGATGCCGAATTGGATAATTAATTCAGATGAATCATCCTCACTATTTTATGTAGTGGCATTTAATTAACACCGATTTTAATGCAGTCCAATAATATAACGTCGTGACGGTATTGCATAACAATTAATTACATCTCATAAGGCTTTAGTTATCAAATAAATCATTTTCCTCCGGGAAGAAAATGTTATATAAATAGACTCAATATTTTTACACTGGATGATTAGTTTTAAGCATAAAAAAGAGTCTTAGCAAAACATGCTTCACCATTTCATGTTGTAAAACATAAGAGAGGTAAGGCATCTAAAAGTGAAGAAAACTATAGGCCTAATTTTAAAAGTATTTAATACGTATTTTGAAAAGCTCGCTCAAAATTCAGTCCATGAAATTGACATCAGAGTTCACGGGAATGTCAGAAATTAGCACATACGGAATTCTTAAAGAGGTGAGGGAAGTGTTGGATGTACAATGACGTGTTTGTGAAACCAGCAATTTGCAAAATTGTATTTTTTCCATTTGCCAGAAAAGATAATGTCAATAAATAAATAAGGATCCTGAGACAAAATGAAAGCTTAGTATTGAAGCCACTAGATGTCAGGGTGTATAGCATACTTCGTGTTTCAATGTTGTCAGCTCTACCTACGAAGTTGAACGAAACCTACTGAATGAGAACTAGGGAGCCGAGCACCCAAAAAATCGTGCGCGGGTAGTAAGTGGTACACCAGTCCGCATTGAACTTCTACAATCTCACAAAAGTGTGAATCAGATTCTGTCTAAAATAATAAATATTGCAGGGACTTCACCAGGAATTTTATTAAGGGGAGGGGACAAACTCAACATAATTCCAAACACAATGATTCTTATAATTAAAAAGTATACTACATAATAAGAATAATAAGAATTAATTTACTATCGTGAACAATTAACTTAGTGTATTATGACAATAATCTAAATAAGTGTATTGTGAGCTAATTCCTAATTTAAGTTAATCCACCTACAAGTGATATGAATATTTTATTATGATCGACTGAAAATCAATTTCACACCTCAATTTCAAATGTACTCATGTGTAATAGTTATCTTTAATGTGTATGAAATTAATCCACAAGAGTTTAATTTTAAAAAAGTGAACATCTTAAACTAATATTGTTTTTATAGTGTAGAAGAGTTTTATGGAGGAACAAAAACTCACTTGAGTGACGTCAACCTTTCAATTTCCTATAATTTTGTGACTGATAATTTTCAATGTTAAAATATCCAACTGAGTCATTGCTTTTTTCTATATAAAATAACTAATTGGATATTTTGAAAGTAAGATTATTTCCATAATAATAATATATGATGGATTCATTTTTCTCCTCTTCATAAACTAATGTATATTTTACCTGCTACTCGTAAATGTTTAAGTCAATGATGCTTAACTCATAATATGTTTAAGTCAAAGATGTTGCCCTAGAGTTATTTTGTGTATATGTTTAATATTAAGTTGTCATTAAGATGATATAAATTTTTATTACTGTACAACTTCATTATTTTAAAAACATTATAGCTAATAGAAAAATTTTAAAATTGTATCATAATCAAAAACTTTGTATGAGTGTGCATGTGTGTGTGAGGAAAATTGTAAGTTCTGTATTGTACAGACTTGAGGTGTCCTATATCAATGTAATTTGATCAATGGATGAATAAACTATTATTATTATTATTATTATTATTATTATTATTATTATTATTATTATTATTATTTGAAGTGTAAAGAATGTGACCTATGTAAACTGCAAAGATGCAGGCAGTGTCAAAAGACTTGAAATGTTTTACAGTATGGTGGAATGAATAATGAAGCAGCTGTAATCTGGTACATATGTTGATTGCACACAATGAAAATTTAGTACAGGTCTTAATTATCAAACCAATTTGTTGAAAACAAACATTACGTTTTTTTTCACACAATACTACTGTAGCATATTCAACTGGTAAAGGCCTACTCCACTTTAAAGGTGTGGTTTTATTTTAACGGTAGGTCTACAAGTAAACTACAGTAGTGATCAAAGGTTTCACAATATGTAATCTACTGTATAACATAGTGGTCTTCAACCTTTTTTTAAATTAAAGGGTCACTTTCTTCTTGTTGAAAGACTAGTGGGCCGCATGGATTTATTGACTATTAATAACAGATACTGTATTCCAAAGCAGAGAACTTCTCTGTGAGGAATGCGAGGAATGTGACCGTTACGTTACGAGTAGGGCATAGGCGTAACCAGGCCGACCATATGGGGGGGGTTATAACATCCGTGGGGTCTGGGGGGTATGGAATATGGAGGGGGGTCCGGGGGTCCTCCCCCGGAAAATTTTAAAAATTAAGATGCAAAATAACGAGTTTTAAGCTTCTGGGGGTCCTCCCCTGGAAATTTTTAAAAATTAAGACGCTAAATAACGAGTTTTAAGCTTCCCACGCTTTATACTTGTATTAAGTAATTTATGGGAGGACTTTAAAAAATTATACAATTTTCCTTTTTTTAATCAATGGGGGGGGGGGGGGGTTCAAACCCCCAAACCCCCCCCCTCGGTACGCCTATGGAGTAGGGTGGCCATTTCTAAAATGTCAGAAAGGAGGACACACATTTTCGGTAATCCAGCATAGTAGCCTATAACTTCGGGCATGGACGGCTGGACAGCAGATATTACATGGTATAACCCTGACTAATTCTACTTAATAACTGCATTTATATAAAATAAATGATTATTATACACTGCAAAAAGGGATTTTCATCTGTAGGCTATTTATGAATGTACAATACAATGCAATGAATGTACAATACAAATGGAGTCCTGAACAACAATCAACAACGGCCAATGCCACGTACTGCACCAAACAAATGATAATACGCTATCATCGTATGGACAAGTGTGCCAACCTTAGGAATAGATTCCTTGGCAGGAACGTAAGGGAAAATACAAATTTTATTAATACGCTTTACCGATTCATCAGAGTCTGGAAAAGGGGGACAAATCAACGTTCGGCATAAAGCCGCGGATGGAGGACTGCTCAGCCAAAAGCCGGACGACTGGCCACCCTAGTTACGAGTCAGAACTGTGCCATGCTATTATTAAAATTACAGTACGCTACACTAGCTGTTACAAAAACATTCACCTTACCCCTTTTTATTTATGCCAGAAATTACTAACTCATGGGCTGAAACACATGCACACTCTAATCAAAGGAACATCACGTAATTATACACACTTGAAATAAGTAACAACATATTAAAATAAAAGTACACGTAAGGAATGATAAGCAACTGAAGTACCTGCCAGATATATTTTACTTTGTTAATAGAGAATCTCGCCACGCGCAAGCAGCCAATAAGCAATCGTCTAGCCACCTGTGACGGTAGCCCTCACCTCCTCCTCCACTACCACCTCCTCTTGCCCCTCTAATTTCAGTACACCCCGCAGAGAAGTTTTCTGCTTTGGCTGACGATACTTAAATAACACAAATACATCAATTATATTACAATATATTACTTAAGATTACACATGTGTGTGTTTTACATTTCGTCTTCCACTTTGCTATGTTAATGAAGCACAAAATTTAATGTGAGACCTGACACTGTTTATTTATCACTAAATTTTCAATACTGGCATTGTAGTTAAAATTAGTATTAGTCTGCAGGCTGCCAAAAATGAAGCCATGAACTTTGGGTTGAAGACCACTGGTATAACATTTACTGTATGTATGCTGTAAATAATTAATTGTGTGTGAATTACAGCAGTTGTCACTTGTAACTCTTTCATGTAAATATGTAGATTATTTTACTCCAAAAATGATTGTTTTTTCTTAAACCTATCTAGGGAGGACATCCCTCTTTAGCGGATGATTTTTACAGTCCTGGACGTATCTGCTAAAGAGAGTTTTACTGTATTGTGTTATACACACTCATGACTGATTTCTCCAATCTATGTGAAACAAATTAACAGCCAGTTATACAATGTAAAAATATCTGATCTGAAACACAACTTCATCTGCCCAAATAAAAGTTTTGCAACTTAGTGCACCCATAATATAATCATTGCATACAACATTCTCATGTAAATTGGTTATAAGAATGAAGAGAATGTCATTACCACATCACATCCCCGAAGGATACACAACCCAAATTACATCTGATTATTGTACTAATATAACTTTCTTTATCCTAAGCATGGGCAATACACCTTTCTCACTGGACATATTTTTGGAGATACAAGGCTTCTTTTGAGTTGTGGAGACTACAAAAATTGAAATTAATATTTTCAAGAATAATTTTAATCTTATTTTCGCTTTAGAACTTGTAAGAGTTAAAAGAATTTCCAAGTACCAAAAAGAAATTACGGGCTTTCCAATACATGTTTTATGATCAGGTAAAATGTTGAGGTTAATGACTGAGAATAACTGTGATAAACGAGCTTTTTTGTGCTAGTTTCACGAGAAGGAATTATAGAAAGTTATGATTGTAGAACATAAAAAGGAATTACAGAAAATCTCTATACAGTTTTCAATTATTCATAAACTGATTTCTCCATCAATAGAGGGTACCAGTATCCACAAATTGCCGAAATAGGAGTAATGAGGATTGATGACTAAAATTATTAAAGGAAAGTGTTTGTTTACTTTTAAATATTTTGTAGAATATGATGTATTAATATGTTATTAATTGAGCTTAGGATTATCAGTCTATCTATAAATTTCTTAAATTTTGTGTAATCATTTCTTTGTTCTGTTTGCTAAATTGACTAACAGAAGTGTTATCTCTAATACATGAATTATGATTAAGAGGATAGAATTAAGAAAAAGTGAAATTACTTGACTTCTTGCCTTGCTTCAGGAGACAAACAGCTGATCTCTGCAACCTGTATCGCTATATGAGACTTAAAAGCATAATTTTTACTTCCTCTGCCCATACCATACCATACCATAGGTAGAGGAAGTATTGTTTTTGACCCCAAAATTCAAAGTTGAGTTTTTAACATAAATATATATTTTGAGGTTCCCTGGATCCAAAGACACTATTTTCAGAAACATGCCTGTGTGCTTCTGAACAGCCTAGCTGAGAACGAAAAATTGTACAAAAAAACAAAATTTTATATTTGGATTAGGTACTTTCTGAAGATGTGACAGGAAGATTGGTGACAACATTCTCTTACTTTTAATGCCACTTTATTTAAAAAAAAAAAAAAAAAAAAAAATGATTCTTTGTTTTTATAATTTTTTTCAAAATCAGCTCTTAATGATTTTCTTTATAATATACAAAGAGGCTAACTTTTATTTGGTTAGATGAAGTTATGTGAGATTCACATCAGATTTTTTTTCTTTTTTTTCTTTCTTTTGATGTTCCAAATTCTATAGAAATGTAAAACTTTTGTATTAATTCAAAGTTACAGCCAGAAATAGGGCAAGAATTGAGCACATAGGTGCTGACTTTAAGTTGTTATCATATAAGGTTTATACATAAATACTAAAAATCAAATTCTTGCCCTTCCAAAAATGTTTTCAAATCGGCACCTCTGCAAACAGCCAAAACAGAATAAACAAATGAATTTTGAGAATTATATGCCAACATATCTTGAAAAATGCTACAATTTTTCATAAAATAATCCAAGTCACATAGCTTTTTATTGAGTGAGAGTAGGAATGTTTAATCAAAAGGTACTTATCATCAAGGAAGTGGTGAGTGTATTTACTTTTCCCCTATGTTTGTTAGAAAAAGTTCACAATATAGGGTTTTTACCAAGCATTTCAGGTTCTAATGTCTTCCTAGAGAAGATTTTCCCTCTAATGAAGAATAAATTGACAGACTTAAGAAACAGGAAACATCCTGAGCTGATCAATGCAGAACTACAAGTTGTACAAAATTTTTCTTTCATATAAACAATTTTACCAATTTACAAAAAAGGATGAACAATTGTTAAGCACTGTAACATCTAAAAATAAGTACCAGAAGGAGTAAATGAAATGTAGTTTGTGTGAAAATGGTATGCTAACTAGTAAAATAAAATGTTTGAGGTTAACCAAGGATTTTTTTTTTTTTAACAGAAATCTGTCAACCCTAGTGATGAATAAAATCTGCATTCTGATTATACTTTATAAAATAATGAATGTTGCATGATCAGCTTATTGGGGGGGGGGGGGGGGGGGAGAACCAGATTGTGAAGTCTCAATTTGTCTATATCCACTCTGAAACAGCACCTAATTCATGCATAAAAAGATACATTTTCTTACATCTAAACATCTACAGTTATAGTGTACACTTGAATAGATCACATCCATAACACTCAGTACGAGGTGTGGCTATAAAATAATCAGACTGCAATTTCTATAAATTTCCTGATGCCACCAAGCACTTCTATTTACATTTAAATTTTCAAGCATCTCCGACTGTTAGTCGGTATATACAGAATATAATATGTCCATTACAAACCAATTTTTCCTCCTCTGTTCAGTGGCTGTAACAGGATATTTTGACATTTTCATCCATCATTTTGGGGGGGGGAAACAAAATGCATTGAGAAAATCGAATGGCAATGGAAACTTTGGTTCATTATGTTTGAAAAGATTTGTTCTGCAAGCATTACTTACTGCACCAGTTTTACCTAACATCAGTGAGGAAAGTGAGGCAGTATGTGCTTATATGGAATATACCAGCACTATTTTCAAAGGCACAGTAGCATACCAACATTGGTTCCAGTGGTCAAATAGCATACTGTCACTGGAAATCAGTGGATCTCAAAAATATGTTAACGTTCCCTTGTAACAAAGTCACAATAGGCTACAATTACTTTTCATGATCATTCATTCACTGGTAGCCAATGACAGTATGGAAGGCTGTGACCGGTAACTAGTGATGGCCTATGTTGCCATCTTAATTACTGCACTACTAGATCCGACGTTTTAAAAATATTTCTCAGTAACAAAATATTGTTTAAGTAGATTTTAAACACTTATTTTATTTTATTTTACTTTTTTAATAAATATAGTGCTGTCAATCGACAGTTCAACATGTTTGTGACTTTTGAGCTCCTGCTTGGTAATCATCTATACACACGAAGGAAGATAATTAGAAATACCACCGAGTGTATAGAAAAATTTCCTCCAACCTCATAATAATTATGCTGTAAACGAGGGGGTATGCTTTTTTTAAATTGAATTATGCTAGGGAAAAATCTTTGGATAGCATCCCGCTTCTGGATTTTCCTACTGCCTTACATGACCACACAAAGAATATTTTCCATTAAGACTGATTATAATGCTGAATCAAATCTACAGAGGCCACTGGACAGCAAAAATGCAGGATGCCTAAAAACATGTTAATGCATTAATTTTTAATATAATTTGAAGACGTGTTTTTGTTTAATATAATATTATTTTTTTCCCTTCAGGAACCTGTAATCATGAGATCAGTAGACTAACCGCTAACCATTTATTTTTAAGGGCAAACATCCTAAATATGTCATACTATTGCTTGTCTAATCAAAATCACAATTTGGTTAATTCTTCTACAATAATAAATGTAAAGGAAAAAAATGAAGCTATCTGATATAAAGCAAGTAACAATCAAATTTGACTACAATGAATGACCAAGGTGAGAAACTTCTCATGCTCTGCACTCTCTGCAGCGCATATTAGGGGTTTAAATTGGTGACAATTTAAAAGAATACAATGAACTAATCTGCTTTTTCCTTCAGATGAGGACAGTATAGTTGATGCATCAGGTATGAAACTAAATCTTCCTTTAGTAACTTTAAATTTGTCATTTAATACAGAATACCGTACAGAATTTGATTACAATCCACTGTAATCAATAATTGGCAACTATAGAACTATAATTTTTTAACACTTTTTTTTTTTTTTTTTTTATTTATTTATTTATTTATTTAGTTCTGTCAACATCAAATTGTGCATCATTAATTCTCAGCCAGATTACATCAGGCATGGATAATGACTAGGAGTATACTATAGATCAAAGATTCAATTTTCATTCTTACACAGTCTGCCTTTTCAATTAAAATATTGTTAACCATCTGCCAGAAAAAATTGGTGGAAAATGTGTCAGTATCAGTTTTTGATATTACATTTCAATTGTAAAATCAATTGCAGGTGGCTTTGCTTTTTTTTTTTTTTGGCCATAACTTGAAAATAAGAGCATCACCATTTTTTCATACAGCATGGAATTATCAATCACTTCAATTTTTTAAGATCACCCTGGTCGATTCATTTGTTTATGGTGTCAAGGCTCGCAGTTTGAAATATTCTGAAGTTTTCAACATTGATGGAAGAGGGATAATGAATATAGGTCTAAATGGGCAAACATTGGTCGATTTAAGTGGTTTTGGCCAGAAAACTCGAATCTGAGGTCTTTTTTCCCCCAGATGGCTGTTTTGTTATAATTATTAATTACTTAGTTTATGAATGATTCACATTGAAGTGTTAATAAATATGCTTTAATTTCTAACTTTTTAATTAATTATCGTGATTTCTAACTTTTTAATTAATTAATTAGAAATTAGAAAAAGCCACTGAATCCTTTCCAGGCAAGGGCCTCCTACTATTGGTAGGGTTAGCTCAGTTTGTACACACGGGGTGAGCTATTTCCTGTGTGCATGCTCGGATTTGAGCGTTTACTTTAACTGTTAGTTACTGTCACCTGCTTGTCATTAATAGGGGGAGGATATCGATGGATTTTTCTTTTTTGTTTAAAGATTACAACAATGCCTAGTGATACAAATACAAAATGTAAGCATTTTCCCCCAGTTTGAATTGATAAGTCATTATGAAATCCTGGTGGAGGGGAAGAGAAGACCTGGACATATCTCTATCAGGCTAAATAAATGAATTACATTATTTCATGTTATTAATCTTTTTTAAGGTATTTTACTACTTTCATTATGTATTTTCAACCATTTAAAATGAAGACTACACAATTATACTAGGCATGGATTTTTTTTCTCAATGGTGATGGTAACATATGTTGTATGTCACGGAAAAGTGAGGCCTCACTAGTATATAGACACATCATATGATAGCATAGCAACGGTACAGTTATATGTATAGGGTTGTGATTCCATTTGCCGTTCAGAATGGATATAAGATGTGAATGGCATTCTTACATCAAAATAGTTACTATCCGAGGGAGAAATGCCTGAGAATACCACAAGGAGCTGATGGAAGCTTTGGAGAGCATGTTCACCTGTACCGAAGTTCAAGGAATCATGGAGGGGGTAAGTATGCTTTCATGCTTCCAACTACATGGCACGATGTAGTCATGAATGGATGTTTATGCATGTCAGTTTCTTTCAATATCCTACACCTAGTACCTGTAATCTACATTATACATACATTCCACATCCTGCCCTTTCAATTTAATTTGTATTTCAAAATTTTAAAATGGTCTCACATTTTCAAAAGAAAAGACAGTTTCCATGACTTATGCCCCATCTTTTGTAGAATACTTTTAATAGCTGAATGAAGCGACCAGTAGTACGGTGGTTACATAAAAATAACAAATCCTCGGTAACATTTCCAGAAGGCAGCACTAAGCCTTCCTTTGTTCGTCAATTCGGTATAAAATTAAATAACAAAGAGGTTAATTCTTAACATCAATCAGTTAAATTACTTACACATTGTATTGCTACATTAAATTGTGGTACTTATGTTTTGATTGTAATCTTATGTCTTAAGAACGTTTATTTATTTTAGGTAATTTTTCCATAAACATAATAGAATATTATTTATGATTTTAACGTGATTATTAGGCCATCAGCATATGCTCCTACTCATTAATATTACTATTTTAAAAAACCGACAATTCAAAGTAATAAGAAAACAAAGTAGTTAGAGTTATTCATGCAGAATTGCCACATAAATCTATTAAAAAATAATTACACACCCTTATTAATGGCACCTTATGATCACTGTGGGGCGGAATTTTTTTTCTGAACTCCATAAACACAATATTGTGCATTTGATGCTTGTAAGTGGTTTTGTATGCATTCTATAAGTCAACTCCCCTTGCATTTCTTTTTTAAAGCAAATGTCAAGCCCCTACCAGATTTGTTTCATAATTACTACAGCAATGGTGAAGCAATATCACATTCCGCTTTACGAGGTTTATGCATTTTTCTAAACCTTGTTTGCTGCAGGTTCGCTTTAAAAAAGAAAGCACGGTCTGGAATGAGTGGTACAAAAATCTGAAATGTTTGTTAAACATTGTTTAGTTATGAAAAACTGGAAAACCAATGACTAATTCAATGAAATTAAATTTAACATGACAAAATAAGGTAGCATTCCTGAAGATTATTGACTACATCGCAATCTGAAATCTTCCCTCCCAAAATGGAGTTATGCGCTAACAATTACTTTACTAAATGCCGATTCTTTCTTACCTTAATATTACCAATAACTTTTATTTTCCAGAATAATGCTAACCCTTCATTTCACAGAGATGCTTTGAAGTAATATTTACTATTATTATTATATTTACTGGCAAACCAGTTTTTCAGAGCATATTTAGTGACAGAAAAAATCAAATTTCCTCATGAAAAAAGCATAAAATTCCTCTCCTTCATCAAGATTCTACAGATCTGTTACTACATTAAAAAACCAACCTTTGTATAAATTAATTTTTTTTTTTTCTCCACTAAGGCGGGATTCTACAGATTCCCAGTAGCATGCAAATTTTTCTGAAACCCAACCCTACGGAACATCATGTTCACTGACACATTAACCATACTGGAAGTGATGGAGACAAACCACTGACAAGGTAAAGCATATGTCTTAATTTAAGTTCTTATGTACGTACAGATCATGCAATCACTACATTAACAATATAGTGTTGAAACTTACTGTGAACATAGATGCAAACCATTTTTCAACCAACATTTTTACCTCTTAGGATGTTGAGCTCTGTTTTCCTTCCATATGATTGAAGACAGTCATCATCAGAAGCTCATGGAGTGGGCTGTTCAATATTTCACCTAGACCAGTGATGGGCAAAGTATGTCCCTCAAATAGGTTCCATGTGGCCCGTTGCAGGAAAGAAGGAGAAAAATATATTTCTTACTCTACTGCTTTTCCTTCTATTGCATGACTCCATGGTGAATTTAAGAGAACTCAAGATTTCTAGCTTTGAACAAGCTATTATTCTATTTACTGTGAGCTGCAAACAGTACAACCGAACATTCAGCACATATTAGTTAAGTTGAAAAGTAACACTTAATTGTTGTTTCTTAACAAATCAAGTTTCCAAATTATTATTTTTCGTACCATATTTGTATCTTCATGTGTGCATGAAAGAGTGTTTTAATTCTTTGGCTTTAAAAAACTTGTGTCAAAAACAGACTGACTGACAGAATTTTTTGACTTCACTCCTGAGGCTCATCTCGTTCCATTTGCAACCGGAAGAAACTTTTTGAAAGTAGTGGTGCAGTCCCACTTATCTTATACTTCTTCATATATAAATAACTGACAAAATAGTTCTGAAAACTGTACCATTTCAGCATTTTAACAAACTATTTTGGTCTGCCTTGTGAAATTTTTTTGTCATTTAACCCGCTCCCATAGAAGTTTGCCCATCACTGTCCTAGACTAACTAGCATCTGCTTTTGTGAAGATCGTAAGTATAGTTGTTTAAATACAACATGTTCTATTCAACCATCTGCTTTAAGTTTGTAGATTCTATAGTAATTGCAAGATAAACAACTTTAATTTTTATCCAGAATATGCATTAGAACCAAAGTACCGGTATATATTTTCAGCAAAACCTTGTACATGCTGCACATTAATATAAGACATAAAGGAATAAGCAGCAGAAGATATATAGCCTATATTCAATAGTTTTCTTATTATAAGCACATTACTACTAGAGCTACGATTTTTATGTAGTTTCATTTGGGAAATATGTACATACATATGTAATTCAGAATGCCATAAATGTTCATAAAATCCCAGTGACATAACATCAAGGGAGCACAACATCTACGTCAAGACATCACTTGGATGGATTCCAAAATTAATTTCTAAGTCCTTATTTTTCAAAATTAAAATGTTTACCCATGCTGCAAATGTTTTGCTAGTTGTAGTGCTTCTTAATAACTTTGGTTTTGAACATTTAATGAAATCATTTGTGGGGTTTTATTTTAAGGATATATTAAAATTGATTTTAATTTGAAAATATATTTCAATTAGTATCTAAAACTCGAAACAAATCTAAGGGCCTGTACGATGGCCTGCTGACAGCAAATTTGTCTGCCAGATAGAGAACTTATTTTAAAGTTGCCAAAGAATTGAGTATTATTATCTCTTGACAAAAATTGCCTGGAAAGTCAACTCCCAGTTAAGTTAGGAGGAGGATGGAGTGTTGATAAACTACCAACTGCCAGTCAGAGAAGCTTGGTGAAAACAAGATGGCAGCATACTGAAGCTTTGTAGCCATTTGAATTTCAGAATTAATGCTGGAAGATTTAACACCATTTTAGGCTCACATTTCAATAAAATAGAATTGCACAAATTGATTGACTAAAAACGAGGGGCAATCCAAGATATATATATATATATATATATATATATATATATTTTTTTTTTTTTTTTAAGGGCTCGTGAGCAGGTAGAAAGTCCAAACAGCCCACTGATGGAAGAGTTACTCCCATTGAGCGGTTTATTCTTTCAGAATTAGAGAACTGCATGTCTAAGAAACGACAGAGTTTTTATTTCTACTTCAGAATCTAATAGATTGGAAAAAAGTAAGCAGGTTTGTTCTGTTTGATGTACATCACAGCCATACCTTAATATCAGTCATACCTTAATCTAAGGTCAAGGCATTAAAACCAATGAATCATGGAATAAAATGAAGCTTTCTTGCTTTTCCACTAATGGAAAATTTATCAAGCACCATTTCAAGCACTTCTTGCTTTGCCACTATAATCTACCCAAGGGGCAGTACTGCTAATTTGCCCCATCTGAAGACGCCCCTGGTTCTGTACAATTACAAATATACATTACTATCGAGTTGTCCCACCTAGCAAAGGCTGACGGAACTACAACAAACACACTCTTAGCTCAATGAGCTAAAGATGTTTTTATGAAATTTTACTGTATTCTTCCCAATAGCAGTTCGATGGTAGTATTGTAAGATATCTTCCAGTTAAGCTATCTGGAAGTCACGTATCGGGAGGTGGTAATACAAGCCCTAAAAGTACATTCCCATTCAGTGTCTGAGTAAGTCTGCCTGCTTTGTACGAAAGAAGAAAAAATGTTCGCTAATTTGGCACAACAAAATAAAACAGGTCAATTTGATCCAAACTACTGTATTATGATACATTTGCTCTACAATAAATCTATGTACAGTACATACAAACATTTTTGTAGGAACAAATTGAAACTTACTATAACGAATCTAGTAGAAATAAACACACGGTTGTTTCTTAGGGATGCAATTCTGTAATTCTGAAAGAATAAGCCACTCAATGGGAGTAATTCTTCCATCAGTGTTGGGCAAAGATCCGTGATGGCCTTTTTGGACTTTCCACCTGCTCACGAGCTAGACCCGTTAAAAGTGCCCAAGGGGATAAATTATGCCAGCATGACCAAAAAACCAGACCAATGAACGCAAGGTTATGGACATGATACAACTGTTGCAAAGAACCAACTTGAGAATCTCTGGAGGTATTTCGACTGGTAACCAGTATAAATGAATTCACTGCTACTTGCAAATTAAACAAAGAAAGCAGGCCCTGTTCTATGTTCAAACATGAAATTCTACTGGGAATGCTTAGGGGCCTGATTGTTTGATAAAATAATATGATTTTGGTGTTAACTACCATCTACTTTGCAAAATAAGTTATTTTATACTATATTTAACATTAACCAAGTTCTCTGCTTTAATTACATTTATATTAAAAATAAGAGAAACATGCAACTGAAATAGTTATATCAAACAATATTTGGCAATGAAAATACATTTAAGTTTCAGCAAAGAAAAATAAAACATAATTAATTCCTGAACATGTTATGGAGGGATTTCTTTTTAAATTTTTGGATAATTACATCTTTGATATTTCCTCTCTTTATTATTCTATCTCATAAGTTCTATAGTCTGTATCTATAGTCTGGTATCATGTGGCAGCCCTCAAAGGAAGCTTTTGTAGTTTTGTGGGAAAATAAAATTTAGCCATTTGCCAATCACATTCCATAAAATAATTAATCTGCTAATGGCATATTTCCTTCAATTATTATAATAATCGAAAGTATCTACAACTTCTCAGCAGTCACAGAGACAGTATAAAAGGAGAACAGGCTACTAAGAGAATGGAAAAGAAATTGCAAATACTAACAATTATGATTTTAAAACATATTTTCTTGCACATTTCTCAAAATACATCTTGGAAAGGGCATATTTTGTGCTTATTTACACAACAAATTTAGTGATATTTCATGGATATAATTTGCTTAATATTGCCATTATAAGCAAATGTAATGTAAATGTAAAACATTTATTTTATAAAGCCAGGTACGGCAAACAGTTTTGTAAAATTTTGCACTAACTGTTGCAAAAAAATACGGTATCTACAAATACTGTTACAAAAAATACAGTATCTAGAAATAATGTATAGCCTACTCCAAAATTGGTATAATTAAATAATAACAATAATATTAAAAATCATACACACACACGCAAACAACAGTGAGTTCTTTCTTTCCTGTTTGAAGTGCCTACCCTCAAAACTATAAAATTATTTCTAATAACAAAAGAAAGCAAAGAACTCCATTCTTGAATTTGAGTCCAATAAGAACAAAAATCTATTAGGAATAGTCAGTTATATTCTATATCACAAAGGAAGTAAGCTATGGCATTTCATGAAATGTTAACTCATTAATTTTCTGGATACCCAGTAGGATGAATTTCAAAATAGGCTGCATTTTCACCAGAGTATTTTTTTAAGAAATTGAAGAAAAAAATTATTACAGTAAGACTGTAGTATTGATAGAGCCCAAAATTCAACATTTATTGCTTTTTTAAAATCACACAAAATGTGGACAAAATGCTTAGGATAGTCATACCCATCCAAGGACTTTACTGTGGCTGAATGGTTTACCAGATTACTACATAAAGTTATTTTATAAAAGGATGGGTTTCAGGAGGTTTTGGCTCCCAGATTTTTAGATGTTTGGCACATGCAAGTGGTAAGGTTGTCAGCCTTATACGAGGCGTGTTTTTTAAGTAAGTACCGTTTTGGAATTAAAAAAAGACGTGCAAAGATATCGCAATAATTTTATTTTTATGGTTACCTACATCTCTTGTCTACGCACTGACGCCATTACAGTCTGATTCTTCATTGTATACGTTGTTTACTGAGTGTTTAAGATGCCTCCGACAATCGTGAGTCCCGCCGATTGTGAAGTACGGGCTGTTATACGATTTCTTAGTGCTAAAGGCGTAAAACCGATCGATATTCATCGTGAGATCTGTGAAGTTTACGGACAAAACATTATGAGTGATGGAATGGTAAGGAAATGGGTGAGAGCATTTAAAGATGGCCGCACAAATGTGCATGATGAAGAACGGAGTGGACGTCCTTCGGTCTTTAATGAAGATTTGGTGCAGAAAGTGGAAGAAAAGGTGAGAGAAAACAGATGCTTTACAATTTCATCAATGTGCGACTGGTTTCCTCAATATTCTCGTAGTGTTTTGTATCGCATTGTGACCGAGAACTTGAATTACCGGAAATTGTCAGGCGGCAGAATTTTATGAGAAGGGTATTCAAAAACTGGTGCCACGTTATGACAAGTGCCTCAATATTCACGGAAATTATGTAGAAAAGTAGATTAAGGTACAGGCTTTCATGTAAAAATAAAATTATTGCGATATCTTTGCACGTCTTTTTTTAATTCCAAAACGGTACTTACTTAAAAAAAAACGCCTCGTACATCACCCACCTGAACCCCCAGGATTGCTCCTGGTACTCATTTCTGTTGGAGGCTGAATTGACCACAGGGCAAAAAGTCACTCTATTAGTCCAGTCAATAAACGTCGAAAAACACCAAATAGAAAAAAAAAATCGTGTAGTTTTGAAATTTTTCAGAGATGTCGGAGGGAGTGTCCCGAACAACATACTAAAAGTCCCCGAAGGTGGGGGGTGAGCGGGGGGCAGGGGGGCCCGCAGAAGGTCCCAGTTTTAGGTTTTTCGCTTATGTCTAAACAACGGTGCATCATAGAGTAAAAATGTCTATATACAAAATTAAAGCTGATAAAATTTCCTACAAGACTGATTCTACACATTTCTTTCTATTTCCAATAGTTTTCGAGATATCCGCCAACGAAAATAACAAATTTTCGAAGAAAGCTCTTTCGCCTCGCGCTTTTCGACACACTTTGCCTTCTAGCGCTTCAGTCCTTAGGTATACAGCAATGTTCTCATGAAAGAAGTTGTAGCGAAATAAATTCGCTTTAAAATGAGTAGTCATTTGTTATTATTTATTCAAATGTTCAAAAGTTATAACAATTTAAAGTTTCGGTCAAATTTCGAGATTTCGAAAGAAAACCGTACATCGCACTTTCTCTATATTTAGGGGTAATGTATTTGTATATAAACTGTATATTGTGTATTTACATCATGAAACAAGTGGAGAGATATAAAAAAACCATTAAACTTGATTTATTAAAAATCCGATCACGGTACAAGCACAGGACATGTAATGGAAAATACATTATATTTTAGGCAAGAAAGGAAAAGTGGGCACAAAAAAAAATCATGTAGTTTTAAAATTTGGCAGAGATGTGGGGGAAAGTGTCTTAAACAACATAGTAAAAGTCCCCATGGATAGGGGGTGAGCGGGGGGTGGGGGGAAGTTTTGAATGTAATTTCTCGCAGTTTTCCCTAAACACACTAAGGCTATGGGTTCTAGCAAAATACAGTTTATGCACAAAATTAACTACATAAAAGTTCTTATAAAATTGATCTGAATGATATTTTTGTGGATTTAATGGTTCAGGAAATAGAAGGATATGAAGTATGACATAGTTCTGGATATTCTGTTTTACATACACCTATATATTATATTTTTTAACAAAAATGAAAGGAGATGATAATTAAATTAGCATGATGCCAAGCAAGCAAACTAGTTTTTAGAATAATATTCGTACTAAAGGTAAACATGAAAAATAAAACTCATTGTTATTATTATAAAGCTTACAAAAATCTCATGGTATGAGTGTACGTTATAAGAAGTATAAACCAGGCCTATTATCCATTATATTTTTCTTATAAAATCTCATTTGGAAAAATTGTGAAGAGTTAGATATATTTAGTAATTATAAGACCTAGTAGGCCTACATAGTACTTGAAATAAATGTATAGTTGTCTATTTTTTTCAGTCTCCAACACTGGAATCCTAGTACATCGCATGATAACTTAGGGTTATATTGTTCTATCAACATTCAGCATTTATACACATATACAACATTAATTAAAGAGTGCCTGAACAACTTATTTTGCTTGGACGTCATCAATTTTAAACTCCTTATTCTTCTTATTCTTCTTCTTCTAATGGTATACTTGTTGGTGCATGTACCATGACAGGTTCCACAAACGGATGAGCATTTAATACCAGCTTTTCGGCATCCATATCTGCCACCACACCGAGTTGCACAGTGACAAAATATGATGTTCAAATATTCTCAGAAGCCACATAGACAAGTAAACATTTATTTAAAGTAATAGGTAGGCCTACTATTCTTACAATATCTCAATATATCTAATTCCTTACCATTTTTCAAAATACCGGTATTTTTTTAACGTAACATAGAACGGCTAAGCTTTACAACAAGAATAATAATAATTATGATGATGATGATGATGATAATAATAATAATAACGATAATGAGTTTTATGTGTGACGTTAACCATTAGTAAGTATATTTTTCTAAGAACTAGTTTGCTTGCTTGGCATCATGCTAATTTAATTATCATCTCCTTTCAGTTTTGTTAAAAAATATAATATATAGGTGTACGGTATCTAAAACAGAATATCCAGAACTGTCATACTTCATATCCTATTTCCTGAACCATTAAATCCACAAAAATATCATTCAGATCAATTTTATAAGAACTTTTATGTAGTTAATTTTGTGCATAAACTGTTTTTTGCTAGAACCCATAGCCTTAGTGTGTTTAGGGAAAACTGCGAGAAATTACATTCAAAACTCCCCCCCCCCCCCGCTCACCCCCTATCCATGGGGACTTTTACTATGTTGTTTAAGACACTTTCCCCCACATCTCTGCCAAATTGTAAAACTACATGATTTTTTTTGTGCCCACTTTTCCTTTCTTGCCTAAAATATAATGTATTGTCCATTACATGTCCTGTGCTTGTACCGTGATCGGATTTTTAATAAATTCAAGTTTAATGGTTTTTTTTATATTTCTCCACTTGTTCCGTGATGTAAATACACAATATACAGTTTATAGACAAATATGCAAATATATTACCCCTAAATATAGAGAAAGTGCGATGTACGGTTTTCTTTCGAAATCTCGAAATTTGACCGAAACTTTAAATTGTTATAACTTTTGAACATTTGAATAAATAATAACAAATTACTACTCTTTTTAAAGCGAATTTATTTCGCTACAACTTCTTTCATGAGAACATTGCTGTATACCTAAGGACTGAAGCGCTAGAAGGCAAAGTGTGTCGAAAAGCGCGAGGCGAAAGAGCTTTCTTCGAAAATTTGTTATTTTCGTTGGCGGATATCTCGAAAACTATTGGGAATAGAAAGAAATGTGTAGGATCTGTCTTGTAGGAAATTTTATCAGCTTTAATTTTGTATATAGAAATTTTTCCTCTATGAAGCACCGTTGTTTAGATATAAGCGAAAAACCTAAAACTGGGACCTTCTGCGGGCCCCCCTGCCCCCCGCTCACCCCCCACCTTCGGGGACTTTTAGTATGTTGTTCGGGACACTCCCTCCGACATCTCTGCAAAATTTCAAAACTACACGATTTTTTTTTTCTATTTTTCGTTCGTTGCCTGGACTATATGTATATTTTAAATTTCCAATCAGCACTCCATTTACAACAAATATTAAATTTGTTATTTGCTTGGTCGTAAAGTCATTAGCATGGATGCCAAAATCCATGCTAAAGACAAAAATTAGGTTGTGATTAGGGCCCGGATTTGAAGATTTTAACCCATTTTTCTCACAGCTTCCTAATTAGAAGATTTTAACGTACTTATCCGTTTCATGCCCCTTGCTTCCGAACATATGAATCTTATAGAACCTAAAATGGGCTAAATCGGACTGAAAGACCTAAAAGGGGCTAAAGAGGACTTTTTCTGAAAAACTAGGGGCTAAAGAGGGCTTTTGCTGAAAAACTAGGGGGCTAAAGAGGACTTTTGAAGAAAAACACGATTTTTAAATCGATTTTCCAATTAATGCAAAGGAAAGTAAATATGTGAATTTATGGATTAGTGCATTTTAAGAAAAGACATAATAAAAATAAACTTATACAATGCACTGGAATTAACAATATATATATATATATATATATATATATATAATATATATGTCGCTTGTCTTTGTAGCTCGAAAAAGTTCCACCTTACCATTGCAGGAAATGAAACATTTGAGCAGTCTGCAATACTTTGAAATCTGCCACTAATCCATTGTCATTTCAACTTTAAAATAACAATTTACCGACCAACGACAAAGAAGTATATTAAAGGAACAAATTCAGTCTACTTATGTTTGTAGATAGGAAGTGAATTGAGTGACGTATTGAATAATTGTATCAGTAAAGGGTAAATATCTCAATTGTTTATGCTATTTTTCGAGTGCCGATAAGGAATAGTTACTGGTTTATTTTGTAAAAAACTAGAATAACTGTATCAAAATTATAGGCTAATACAATTTTCGGTGTTAATATTAGTTTTCATTATTATGGTTTATTAAGACGGCTAAAATCGTTTGCTTAAAAAGGGCTATTTTACGAAAATAAAAGGCTAAAATACCTTCTATAAAAGCCTAAAAATCCGGGCCCTAGTTATTATCAGTTCCTTGTGAAATGGGTAACAAAGATGAATTTACCAGTTGTCCTACTGTTATTATTTTGCATGAGCTCTTTAAAATAAATTTAGTTCTGTCTTGTTAGTACTATTTTTCCAGTAATATCATCCATATTCATATCAAATCTTGAAGAAAAAGAAAATTAACACATTTTTAACTTCATTTCTGTCCAGATTGAAGTCCGTGCTGATAAACTGAATATCCTTTCTTTGTATGATGAACCATGGATAATACCCACACATATTTTTCTCCATCTGAATGTTGTCCACTGGCACTGAACTCAAGGGACACACTTTAAATGCAGTAACAGTTTGATTTTTATAAAGAAAAATAAATAAATAAATAAAATAATAATAATAATTAAAAATAACAATGAATACACAAAACCATTCTCCACTGTACCTATTTTACAATGAAACCATTAGTTCACTGTAATACAACAAAGAAAATATGATAAAAGGTTTATTTACCTCTAATACTGTGGTACGGTGCTTCCATGCTACAGACGTATTTGGCTATAAAAGAAATGCTACACCTCCTTTTGGTAACTCGAACATGATTTGTAATACCTAAAATTATTCACTGTAGACCTGTTAAGCAGGTAAGTTTACTATTCAGAGACAAGAAACACAGCCTATTATGACAATGGCTTATGTAACTTGAAGGAAAAGTCTACTGTAATGGAGACTAACCTATTACTAATGAGGCAGCCATATCTAGAAATTGAGGGTGAAAGTTTCTTTTGAAAATGCTTCTCTATATTCAGGTTTAACAGAATCCAATCAGACAAAACATTTCTGTAATCTCTCATTCAAGTAATAGGAATTCAAGTCTGAGATTGGCCCCCTCCCTTTTAAATTCAGGTAAACAAACTGTTTTTTTTTTTATTTAGGTTTTTGAGAGTTTATTTTATTATTAATTAAGTTAACATGCAGGAATTTTGAAAATGAAACTTTCTTAAGACAATAAAATTTAAAAAGTTGCTTCAACACTACTACAGAAGCAAATGATTGTGACATGCACGAATAATTGAAAAACACAGATAATTTTAATGCTAGTAGAATTATTATTATCCTAGCTTCGGGAAATTTTGGTTTGGGGTTTAACTCTCTGCGAGCAGAGAGTGCTCATCGCACTCATTCACACACATAAATTTTAAACCTTTGGCAAGAGGAATACAGGTATAACTGAGTGTGAGGTTTTGAATTTCGCACATTTTATGTTGCCATAAGGTAACTTCTGTAACGTTCTCTATGTACAATGTGACAGGAATTTAAAAACCTCACACCCAGCTGTAACTGTATTCTGCTCACAAAGGGTCAAAAAGAGGAGTTTTCAGTACTTATAAAATGTATCTACTCATAATAACGAATATGTTCAGTGTTCAAATGTACAAACAAAAGAATGTCTTACAAAAACAAAAATTCATTAGATTGATTGCTTCTTTTCTCATCAGTCATCACACATTCTATTAGCTAAACCTATTATAAAAATTACCAATAATAGATGTATTTTGCTGGAATGAAAAATGCGGACAAACTGCAATATGTTATCTATAATCCAAATGTGAGAGATTTACAACCCCTTATACTACCAGTACTCTTTCTGATGATCTTTTTTGTTGTGCTTTCAAAGAGATATGATAATCATAGGAACTTCCACCCATGATTTCTCAGAAATAGCCAATTCCAATATATTAGGTTTTATAAACATGTGTTCCCAACACAACGATGCCAAGATTTTGTCCCAGAATTCTATTGGTACCTTCAAATGTTTCTGTCTTAGTACTAACCAGAAGCTTCTTACAATATTTATTGTGGAGAAATTCTGCATATGAAGGGTCCAGCAGAAACAATGAACATATCATACATTGATTAAAACTATATGTGGCAAGCTTTTAGGGTAAACATTAGACCAGTGGTGTTCAACCCTTCGATTTTGGCAATACTAATTCACAAGGTGTGTTCACAAAGAGTCAGCGGTTTGCGTTATACAGTGGAGGAATGCAGTTGTGTAATTAAAATTGGTTCCATTTAAACAAGAACTTCATCAACGTAATTCTCCATACCACGTTGCTGGTCAACCTGAAGAAAGCAATGTGATAAAAATAAATTTCCACCCTGAACATCTCACTCTCTAAAACATACTACTGGTGACAAAGGCAGATTTCTGTCACAGATTAACGCAATTAATGAAAGAGTATTAATAAATAATCTTCTGACTAACAGCAGATCCAACTTCCATAAATGTGGAGGTGTAAATAATTAGGATATGAGGTATTGATATACTGTGAACCTCCAGTGCATTAGATCAGTGTCCTTTTTTATGTTTGGAAAATGACAATGTGCTGTGCTGCATCAATAGAGACCATATCTTTCGGTAAGCGCAAAATTTTACAGCTTTCCTTAGCTGTATTTAGCTTTGTACATAAGTAAAATACCATTATTAAGCAAACTGTATCCACGAAATATTGCAAAATTTGTTTGATTGAGCAAAATGTCTAAATTAGTGCGACATATGCCCTTTCCATACATGAATTGAGAAATATATACAAAAATTTTATTCAGAATCGTAATTTTTGTTTTAGTGCAATTTTTCAGTCACTTCTTACAGCATGCTTCCTTTTCTGCTATTTCAATGGCTGCCGAGAAGCTATCGATACTGTAATCAATTACCGCAGACTGAGGAACGTACGCTATTCAATGATCACGATACACTCCTTTTATGCTACCTCTGTGCTGAGTTTGGGATGCCTACGTTAGATTCAATAGATTTTGTATTTCATCCCCAATTTGTGCAAATAAATTACGCAATTTTAGATTATATATAAGTGCCTGCTTCTTCATGGTTTCCTTTCATTTCTTATAAGTTTTAGCAACAAACTGAGTTTATTTTTTAATTCTATGGGTTTTAAAAAACAGTATAACCCTAAATATGGCCAATTTTTGTGGTTCTATAAAAGAATACAGCGTTCAGTGCCATAGCATTCCCGTAAGGAGAATTGTATAAAATATTTTATTTCACACATTACCCAAGAAATAGAAGTTATCACCGAAATCAGCCGTTTTATTTTGCCAAAAAATATGGTCGCTGTGTATTAGACATTGTAACTTTTCTTATAGTGGCAAAATACTATCGAAACATAATTCAAACTCTAATGCACCAAAAATCCATGAATATCTCTGGATCCAGCAGGATATCACAACTTGAAAAATCAACATGACAGTTCTGGAAATGTGTCTCCCAGAGAATCTAATTCTCCAGTTAGATAATGTTCAGTGGTGTCACAGAAACAATCAAATAAGATATGGCACACCAAGAAAACTAATCAAGAATTGCAGCAGGAATATAAACATTTTTCACTTTTAAACATGTTCATTATTTCTGCTAGACTATGTAAATAATATTCAACTTACAGGAACTAAGTACAACTTCAATTTTTTAAATGTATTCATCTCAATGCAATTTAGATTTATACAGTGAGCTTTACAAATTGAATTAGCAGTCAGGTTACAGCACTATTCTGAAAGTAATCAGGTTTGTTGGAGAGAAAAAAATTTGTAAGTTGCTAAAAATAAATCAATATTATAAAATTAATTAAGAATCTGTCTTATAAATACAGAAATTAATTATATCTGATATATTGTGTACTTTCAATATAATGATAAGTGGATTTTTAAAAGTTGATAAATCTAAATAAATTAGATTTAAAAAGTAGCCATGCTAGGCTTTCTATTTCCCATCTGAGAACAACCTACAGATATGTACTTTGAACTTTTCCTGGTGCTGGTAATATAAAATATTTTCACGGGCTTCTAACTAAGTGGTTTCCTGGATATGTTTCAGGGCCAATCTGAAGCTCCAATGTCAAAGGGAACGATACTTAGTCTCCTTGACAATGGAGATTTTACTTGATGGTTGCTTCTACCCATATACATGAAAAAATTCAGCTCTGAAAACATTAAGAAATAAAAATACTGCACCAATTTTACATCAGATTATTTCAGTCACTATTTCATTTACCTTGTGCTGGAATGAATGACTGAATAAAATGTTTTAACATCAAATAATTTTTTTGTTCGATCATACTATAATGGGCCATTCAAGACAAAATTAACTGTAAACGTAAAGTAAACTTAAAAGTTTGGGGACATGTTTTTCAATGTGACCATTCACAATGCATCATGTAAATGTGAAACTTAAATGTAACATTAAACATAACGTAGAACCTTGCAAACACCAAGCTTCTACGTTACGTTTATGCGAAAAATAACGATACAACCAATCAGAGAACAAAACAGGAGACGGAAGTGGAAGTACCCAAGAGATGGCATCTATGAATGAGAATCTCGTAACGATGTATCCCATTTTGTCTTTTTTATAAAAGGCATCCATTATATAAAGATGCGGCATTGAAGGTAAATATATGCATATTAGTTCCCCAAGAAATGGACTACAGTAGTAAATACAGCCCATATACTATTCTGTTAATTTTTATGTCTGCATACGTTTGTATGATTTCAATTTTTAATGGCCTACACATGTTTAATAGAAACATGAAAGTATTTTCGTCTGCTGCAGACATTTTATCAGCTGTGATTGGTTGTTATCTACATTTAAGTTTTCATTGCGAATGCTCAATGTCGTGCTAAAGTTTGCGTGTGAGTTTACGTTCTTACATTTATGGTTAAATTTCTATCTGAATGGCCCATTACACACTTATTATGTGTGATGTAAGTGTGTCATAATGATACTAATTTCGAAACTGATCTTCATTATGACATTGGTGTGGTATCAATTATTATCGATTGTGGGACTATCTTGAAACCTTGAAAGTAGCAGCTGAAAACTGCGTAATAATCAACTGGTATTTAAAATACAATCAATTTTGATTGTGTTAATTTTAATATCCCACTAAAATGTATTCATTTCATGTTGTCAAAATATGTTGGTTTAGAGAAAATGACCAAAAGGAAGCTTTGATTTGACTGCTACCATGAGCTGCAATCTATAATAGGAGAAAAGAACTACAACCAGCTGATGTGAAGGACATGTTTGAGCTAATCTAAAATCTCAAAATTTAAACACTTAGATTAATTATGGTCGAACAAAAACAGTCACTTGCAACTTGGCTATAATGGTAATTACGATATTCATATTAAAATTATGAAACTTGCATTGCTCGTCTCATAAACATACTCTTATCTTAATAAAATCAGGTAAACTGATAGAACAAAGTGTCAGCCGGTGTCATGTGCTTCTGATATACACGATACAGACTTTGTATTATTAATATTATTATATAGGCATATCTAAAACATAAATGTTTATTATTAACAGAGTACCCTATTTAAATATTATAATAAGATGTTAGTATGCAATTCATTAGCAGTAATGTAAAAACAAGTAAGTTCACCCTTCACAAACTATAAATCACATTGGTATGAGTGTAACCAATACTGACAAATATTTATCATTAACATGTGTTTACTTAACTTACCATAAGTTTTCTCTGTGAATTGCATATATCCATTTAAGCCGTCTGGATTCATTTTTGGGAAATTTAAACACATTTATAGTGGGGGAAAGGAGTATTTATTTAGATTTCTGATACTGAACTGCTTACTAACATGTTGTTATAACATTTATTATTAATAATAAACATTTATGTTATAGATAGACCTACAGTGATACCTCGAGATACGAGTTTAATTCGTCCCGTAACCTTGCTCGTATGTCAATTTGCTCGTATCTCAAAGCAATTTTCCCCATTGAAATGCCATTAATCCGTTCCAGCCCCAAAAATGCTACCCCCAATTGTTTTTGTTACGTGTTTTTGAATAAGAAAAATGTATTTATAATTGACAAATATTGTATAAAAACATAATAAAAGAGAATGTAAAGCAAAAAAAACTGGTTTTATAAAGTGTACATACATATTTGTTACACTTTCTTCGGACCCATGGTTATAAAAAGAAATGTGATAAAGTATGTAAATACACAAAACGCGCAAAGCCCTAGAAAAACTTAGCAAAGATGCTTCAACAGCGAGGTAAACAAGCACACTGGGGGAATACATGGGATAATGCGCAAGACGCACGAGGCGTAGGCGCAGTAAACTGGTAGGCCGTGTGCAGCGTCGCAGCTGGCCGTTCCTCGTATCTCAAATGTTGCTCGTATTTCAAAACAAAACTTCGCTCGCTCAACAGCTCGTATCTCAAATAACTCGTATGTTAGGGCACTCGTATTTCGAGGTATCACTGTATAATACAATATTTAGAGTACAAATTCTGTGCCATGTATATCAGAAGCATGTGAAACATGGCCTATTAACTTCATCTGGCATTTTGTTATATCAGTTTACCCGATACTCGTTATAGCAATTACTGCATACTTTCTTTGAAAGTACATTTATCGTGTAAATGTACACTGTGAAAATATCCAACTTGTATGGTAAGGGTTTCAGGATGCAATGCAATCAAGAGGAAGAAAACAAAGTTCATCCTTTAAAGACCATGTATTACACACATTGACAAATATAATTATCATCCATAGTATACATACACTTAAGCTTAAACATACTATGAAACTATTGATTATACAAGAAATTTTTAAATCAACAGAAATCTACTACTAATCCATTAAATGATGAAAATGTAATAAGCAATATTATAAGCACCGCTAACTAACTGCTGTAGATAATTTCTTCAACAATACATTTAGTATCTGAATGAAAGAATGGGATAATAATCACCCCTTTATCCGGTAAAGAAGAAGTATGTTAAAGATCTCAAAAGAGTAGCAGATTTCATGTTTTTTTTTTTAAATAAAAAGGGAACTGTTGGATGAGACTCAGCAATGAAAACCTATAAATCTGCTTTAAAGTTATCTAAAAAAAAAGTATACAAGAAAACAGAACCTAGAGCAACGTCCAAGAGGTATACTTAATTTTTTATCTCATTTTGTGCTTTTGTGTTGTCTATTGTATTAACCCGTTCTAGATTTAATCCTTTCAGCAACATCTCCAAGAAAAAGAATTAGCTTGAAGTAACTGGTAGCCTGGATGAATATTGAGAATATTATGCTCTCTACAGCCTAGTTGTGGTCGTGTGTTTGGAGAGGAAAAGGGTTTGAATCCATTAGAAAATAACCACCTTCCTCCAACTCAAACTGCATAATGTAAAGATTTAATTGAAGTCAGTTAGCAAAGGGTATATAAATGAATTCAATTATGTTGAAAATTTATACTAGAATTTAGAAAAAAGTTTATACATAATAACGATCCTTGAGTGAAACTAAGACATTACTTAAACTCAGTGGCATACCAATAGTGAAGGGGCCTGGGGTTGTAATCAATATGGGGGCCTACCCAATATTCACAATTTATACCATTCACACAGTCTACATATAGACGATAGTAAGCTGCCTAATTCATCATACTCCTGCGAACCTGAATAAATATTTTAATAACGGATTACGTTTTTTTTTTCATTCTGAATTCATATGTTTATTATGCATTAAGTAATTTTACGTTTTTACCATAAGTTTTTTGCAGGTGAATAAACTAGTTTCTCAAAAAAGGGCAAAACACTGTAAAGTTGGGTTAAAAAAGCACAAAAAAGCTACAAAATCCTTAAAATTGCAATTTCCTATAAAATCGGCAAAATATGCAAAACAATCCATCAACAGGTGTGCTAAATTTAGCTCGTCTTGTCGTGAAATACATTTTATATCTATCTGAGCAATGTATTAGCCTTACCAGAAAAAAGATGCAAATGCATTGAAATCCTAGCCCTAATTATTACAGTGGGCCTATAGTACTTCAGATTGTTTATAACCTGTTTTTTATTGATTTAAAAAGGTTTAATGTTGTTTAATTTCAACACTGATAAAGACTCATCACTGGTCTGGTAAAAATGAGAACGAATGAAATGGGGGGGGGGAATGTGGCAGACTGCCCCTCTCGCCCTTGCCTTGGTACACCACTGGTTAAACTGAGCAAATTTTAAGACAAGAACAATATCTAAGAAGAAGCAAATAATGTTCATGTTCATATACCAAAAGACAAACTAGATCCATAATTAAATAAATCAGAATTAGGTTGCAAAAAATGCCTATTACCTAAAAAGTACTGATGGAAACATGTCTCTTGAATGATCAAAAGAGAATTTTATTTTGTTTCTACCTATTAGTGTGTATGTCCAATTTGGACATGCTTGTCTATGCCCGAATCATATACTGCATAATTCTTATACAGAAAGCAGAAGGTGGGCATCATATTAATAATAAAATTGGTACCAACAGCTCTGTATACCATAGTTCTGGAGCTTACGTTACGTTGGAAGTACAGCTATAATTCTGTGATAAATTCCGTCCCCTCCTAGTTCACAATTTCACTACCAGATTCCAGTCTAATGCACTGTCATGCATGCATTTTTAACTATGTTTATATGGGAATGTGTAGTGAGTTTTAATGTTAACTCTGATATAATTGATATACAGTATTTAGCTCATTTCAAGAAAATGGTGCACTGTTATGTTTTCAATTGTATGTCAGATGCTGCGAAGAAACAAGAAAACGTGACTTTTCACAATTTTCAAGCAGATCCCGCCTTGAAAGAGAAGTGGAGATTGGCTGTATCTAGACAGGTCAAGAAAGTGGGTTCTCTCTAGGTACCTATGAAGTTTGCATTTCATAGAGGCTGATTTCAGCAAGGTCTAAATACTATTAAAAAGATACTTCTGCCTAATAAAGTGCTTTCGGTATTTCCAAGCTATCCACCTCATAAGCAGAAGAATCTTAAGCTTAGGAAAAATCCCTCTTCCGAGATGTGACATATTGCCATCCAAAAAGAAAAAAATCACACATATTCATACATGGGACCAGAATACAATTTTATCTTTATCTTTATCTTTATCAGATAATTCGTAAAGATAACATCTCACCACTGAATAATCTACAACAAAATATGTGTGATATTAGGTGTTTTATGAAGAGAAACTTTGTTTCAAAATATGGGCCCTCTAGAAGTTAAGTTTACCACATTACTATTTGTTTCAACACAGTTTAATGCATTTGTAGGGTTGACTTTTCTAATTATTCGTTAATAATTACATTCAACTATATTTGGTGACGTTATGCTTTACCTTTAGGTACTGATGACTACCTTCAATTCAACCAAACCAAGAAGCAGTCCAACTAACCACAATGCAAGTAATTATTATTATCATTTTAGTTGGATTCAGCTATCCTCACAGAGTTCATTCTCTTGCTGGTATAAGTCAGTCTCTTTGACTGTTCATGGGTATGTCTATCCCTTGTTTTCATTAGTCTTTCTCCAAGCCTTCCTTTATATCGTAAGTTACGATAGGTCACAAAAGAAAACAAAAAAGCATCTGCTATATATTATACATTAAACTTAAAAGCATCCACTCATTGAGTACTTAATTATAATATATGAATTGAGTGTTTTTAAGTTTCATGTATAATGTTGAAACTTCGCAAAGTATCCAGTTTATTTTAATTGAACCAGTTACATAGTTTCAAACCACTGGCCAGTAGATCACATTCAGTAAAACAACACAACTCTTTTGGGAAAAATGTTTTAAAACCCCTTTAATAAATTCATATATAACTTATATAAATATGAACAAAATGGATAGTTACTGAAAAGATATAATCACTACTAGTTAATGGATTAAAATCACAATTAGCATGGCTATCTTATTAAAATCTGACATTTCTTATAAGTCCCACTTCTGGGAGGTCACAACTTACTCAACAGTTTATACTTCGCACATTAGGCTAAAATTAATTGTGATCTCTCTGAAGAAGAACATTAAAGAAATGTCTGAAACATCAGATTTTAATAATATATCACGGCTAAACTCAAGACAGTCATGCCAATAGTGATTTTATTTATGACATCGGCTGCAGAAGCCTATGCACTCATCCTAATAGGTACTAGTTACTGGAATTGCTACAATGTTTTGGACTGTTGGGTGTGATAAAAATACCACATACATAACATAATGATGCATTCAGATGAAAAATAATAAATTTGTCAAACCTGGCAAAATAGTTTTTTGTTTGTTTTTTCTCTCTATAGAGCATCTCAATTTCAAAGAGTGACAATTGATCACAAAAGTATAAGAAAGAATACTTAATACAAAGTTATAGTTTTCTAACGTTAAGCTGTGAAATTTACAATGATTATAAACAATTGTCTTTCGCAGCCCTTACCATTCTGGGTATCTAGAAGAAAATTTTAATATGCTACTATTAACTATAGTATAACACAACACTCTTCTTAATATATAGTGTTTAGTATGCAGAGAAAAATCACATAGGATTCAGGCAATAAAAAAAAGCTAAAGTCAGTAAAGCTTTAATAACTAAAATAGAAAGTTGTCAAATTTCAATACAATCTTCTCTTCTTCCATGTGATGGATGAAGTCCTCTTGCTTTACAATCTTCTCTTCCAATCTTCATACTGATGCTGAAAACAGTGCTGAAGAGCCAGAAATGTAGACTGAAGAATTCTTCAAAGCAATTACACATAGTACCGTACATTGTATATGCACAAATTTTTAACAGGACTTGCAACTCATGGGAACTATTTTAGTTTTATGTGCAATCTTTTACACTTAGTTTCCTACTGACAATCTTTTCTTTTGAAATTTCACAATCTAGTTTGAAGTTCTGAACGCAAAACTAAATATATGCTCAACTATTTGGCACTCAAAAGAACAATGCCAACTTAAACAATGTAATAGTGTTCTATCTTATTTGCAAGAGTGATCACCCTAGTTAGTAATGTCCTTAAATGAAAATGCTACTGAAATGTCCCAAGCCTGCATGTAAGTCTGCGTAGTCAACACTGTTGTAGTACAATAATCAGAACGACAGGGATAACTGCTTTCTTTTTTGTCTTTTCGCAACTTCTTCTTCATCAAGTACTCTCAAATAGGGTAGTCATACAATGTGAAGTGATTGTTCAACTCAATGAAATTGTGCCATAGTGAATTTTAAAAAATAGCAGCTGTTAATTTTCCCCTTCTACTTCACAATATTACATGAAGTAGATTACACACTTGAATTACATTTCTCTTGGATTGAAGCAGATGGTCCATTTACTTGCAGTCTACATTATACATTAATGATTGTAATACACTGAAGTGGGAAAATAAAAGGGTGTTTAAGACATACTTAAAATACCAATTGAAAAGTGATGCTACTCTATGTCCCTATTCACATGACAGGTTAATTTTATATTCATTCAAAATGCACTGTATTAAGGACTTAACTAGATTAATTACTTACCCTGAAATTCAGGGTGTTGTTTAGAAAATCATCAACTTGCCTCTCAGATATTAACTATAGGGCAGGAAATGATGACCAAATGTTAAACTACACAAGACGTGAAGAATGAACACTGTTGTATATTCCTCTTACATTCCATTCCCTTCGCCACTCAACAGTTTAATGCCGTGAGCTGCGATGAGAAGATTCCCTTTCTTCCCTGCGTTCTCGTTCTCTGTCTCTTTCACGCTCTCTTTCAGGTTCTCTTCTGCTTGTTTCACGTTCTCTATCCCTTTCACGTTCACGTTCACGGTATCTATCATCATAATACCTACAATAGATTTTTCTATGTTAGAAGAAGAAATATGCACACTAATCAATGTTATATAGTATCTGATATTAACCTCTTAAGCTCTAACACAGAAAAAATCATAAAAAATGACATTACAAATCTATTCTACAATTCTATTGTAATTAAATTCTACTTATTTGATAAACATGAACATATGAGGGTGTATCAATTAACAAATAATGGCTTTATTTCATTCAAAGTTACTTACAAAACTTTTGAAGTATTCTCCCTCTGATGAAATACAACTATTCCAACGATTTACCCATTGTTTGAAACATTCGTTGAACCCCTCTTTTGACAGCCTGTTCAGTATACCCATAACAACGTTGTTCAACTCCTTGTGATGAGAGTTGGTTCCATCACCACGACCCATTAATAAAACAGGAGAGTTTGCAATGGAAACACCCATTGAACCCTAGGCCTAAGAAAGCAAAAGCTCAGAAAAGTGCAGGAAAGGTCATGCACCTCATATTCTTCAACAAACAGGGCATTCTGTAGGACGATGTTGTAACTAATCATCGCATAGTAACGGCTGCTTACTATTGTGATATACAATCAATAAATTCAATACCTCAATCAACAATACTATTTATAGATATAAATAATCTATATTAATAGATTCTAAATGTCGGCCGCGGTGGTCTAGAGGTAGCGTGCCCGCCTCTAAATCCGCAGGGCGCGGGATCAAACCCGGCCGCGGTTGATAGATTTTTCAGGACGTGAAAATCCTGGGCACGGAGTCCTCCGGGAGGGACTTTAAGCTGGGGGTCCCATGTCGTAGATTTACGGCACGTAAAAGAACTCCAAGCCTAAATTAGAGCCTCTGGACAAAATTTCTCGGCCCTTTCACGTCCAAGAAATACTTAGTTTCCAGAGGGGGGTTGCGAGGCGATGGGCTTACCACCTGTCCCTCTACCCTCTCTTGGAAAATAAGCTTATCAAAATTAGTACAGGTAATGAAACCTCCACTTGGAGGCCCCTTCTCCCCACCTGGGGATCATAGGGTACCAGATACAGATAGATACAGAATAGATTCTAAATCCATTGCATTTCTCTGCCAAAATAGTCACTTGATATTAAACCCAGAACATAAATTATTTATATTATTTGGTCCTTTCATACTAAATTTATAATTTATCCAATTTATAGATAGAAACCAACCTGGCTTACACCGATTTGAACCCAGACCATGTAAAATTTTAAAGGTTGAACAGACCTAATTTAATCAATTTCTTCTTAATCCAACACTTCCGAGAAGCGACCAGATCTTGCCAGGACAGGATGGATCTTGCACCAAGGCAATGCACCGGATCATCAAGCGCGTGAAACTCAAGGTGTCATCGAAGAATTGGACATTGAGATCATGCCTCATCCACCGTATTCTCTGCATCTCGCTCCTAGTGATTTTCACCTCTTCCCTAAAGTGAAAAAGGAGCTACGTGGTCGCCATTTTCAAACAAGGAGTTGAACAGCGTTGTCATGGGTATACTGTACAGACTGTCAAAAAAGGGGTTCAGTGAGTGTTTCGAACAATGGGTAAATCTTTGGTATAGTTGTACTTCATCAGAGGGAGAATACTTTGAAAGTTTGTAAGTAACTGTGAATGAAATAAAGCCATTATGTGTTAATTACAAAATTAGTCCACTTATTTATTGATACACCCTCGTATTACTGAACAAGATATTATACAGTTTGAGACTTTCCTTGGTGCTATTTTGTAATAATGGCTTTAAGAGTTATAAACCAAGACAAATTATCTTGTGCAGCTCCTGTCATCTCAAACACATTTCTGAGGACACGAGTGTGTTTATGTGTGTATCCAGTGCCACCCTGTGCTCTCATGCGTTTGGGGTCCATACTAAAATAGATAGAAAGATGGTGAGAGTGTGGTCAATTTTTTAGCTATGCATCTTTTAGCAGGCCACATTACATGGTGATGTGTAGGGTTTGGATGTTTATGACCTAAAAAAGTGGAAAATATGAATGCAAATATGATCTTACAAATGACTAAATATGACCCAAAAATCCTAAATATGACCTCATAAAAGAACGTAATTTCTATAAATAAATGTTCCAATTTAAAACGTTTTGTAACACTAAATTATATTATCACATTAATTCAATCACATAATCATTTTTTAACAATTTTACAGGTGATTTACAGTTTTACTTGTGCAAAACTTCTAATCTGTTAATGTTTCCAGATACCAGTGCAAAATGTGAACTAAAAATCTGGTAAAACCTGTCATTTGGAATTTGTTAACAACAAGCAGGAAGAAATAATTGTGCTATTACTTGTTACTGTCCCTTCACATTTCAATTACAAGTAAAACCAAAATACTCGTGACTCTTTTAAAAAATAAAATAAAATAAAATTAGTAGACAATTTAGTGCACATAAATTACTGCATAATTGTGCTCGTTTACCGATTTTATAAGAGAAATATGACGTTAAATTACAAATCTGACCGAAATATGACCAAGACCATGAAAATGACCAAAATATGACTTTATATGCAAAATAAGAACGGTCTGATTAGGATAACAAATGTGCAATTCATGTTTAATTTGTGTTTACGGATGTCAGGATAAAAATATGACTTTTCATTAACATCCAAACCCTAGTGATGTGTAATTGGCAGAAGTGCAAGGTGTGGAGAGATGTGTGTGTGTAGTGGTGTTTGTTTAGCCTAGTGTGGGGTATGAGTGATGATAATGAGGTGAGGAAGGGTGGAGGGGAAACCCAAAGTCGGCATTAGCCTACTTTTGTCAAAAGACACTTAGGAGACCGCCAATTTAACGTTCCCCACAGACAGATGAATCACTATCAACAGTGACATCTGCCTCCTCATACACACTGCAGAGAGGTTTGGGATTGAACCCAGGTATACATAGTGCACAGACTAACAGGAGAGTTGAGATAGCAAGGGGCACATTGGTGTGGGATGCAGGGAGAAAAAGAAGGCAAAGGATTGGTGGGATGAGTTGAGAATTGTGAATCAATCAGATTGGAGAGTAGGACAGGGATTTTCATGTGTATTCCACTTGAGAAGTGTACATTCAGGACAAATCATGACCTATGAAATCAAGGGAGTTCAATTAGCTGGAAGTTTTCTCCTGTACATGCCAGTGCTGACTGAGGATATGAGATGTTAATTGATAACAGGGGCAATAATGTATCGAGGGATCTTTCTGTGTTGAAGCTTCCTCCTTTAACACACTAGCAGGCAGCTGTCTCTGTACAGATAACGGGAGACAGGTGGCGTTGCTAGGCTGAACTTTCTCATCTCTATTGAAACTGTGTTCATATCTTATGATGCAGACATGATGATGACGTTTAGGGATCGTATTTTTTGGTAACAGTTTTAACTGTGAAATTTTAGAAAACTGTTTCTACATTTAGATTTAAAGATGATTAAAATTATCGCAAAATTTGATTTCAAGAATGTGTAAATATATTGCAAAATACACCCCCCCCCCCAAGGTGTATATTGAGAAATGTGCACAAAGTATTATTTAAAATCATAATTATTAGTGTTTTTAATTTCTTTTTCATTCTCTTAGTAGCCTGTTCTCTTTTTCTGTGACTGCTGAGAAGTTAATAGATACCTATGTTCGCTTAAAGTAATTAAGTCTTTTTTTTACGGGATGTGACTGGAAATTCTATTTGAAAATGGCTATTTACAAATTTACAAAACTTACATAAATGAAGTGATGCAAACAAGAGAGATTCAGTTAATACGTTTAAATACCTCAGATAAAACGGTCAAAAATTTTAAAAATCCTCCACAAGATGTATAATAAATATTTTTTCTATTATCACTGTAACTAAAATGTATTTTTATTACCAAATAATGAACATTGTAAATAATTTTGGTCACACATTTCTTAATACTACATTTGAGTACAAAATGTAAATAAAGGAGCAAACTTGATCAATATCATACATAGTATAAAATAATTTATTTTGAAAACATCCACCAAAATATAAGAAAGTGAACACCAAAATATGCTACTTCATTTAAAAAAACAATCAGACTCCTCACGATGACAGGCATTGTCAAACATGGCCCATAGTTTTTTATTTTTTTTATTTTATGGAATGCTGAGCTGTGGTGGATTTGATTGCTCAGAAGAATTAGCAGTGGCTTAGCATATCTTGGGAAAATACCACAAAATCAACAATCCCTGGTCATACAAAATTTGACAGTATACTGAGGCAGCTCATAAAAGATTGATCAAATAAAAACAAATACAATGAACAAATAACCAATTCCAACTTCAACTTAGCAATGCCACAAGTCCTCTTGTTGGTCTGTACATAAGGAGGAAATTTCCAGTAGATGATCTGTTTTATGTAACTTGACTGGATCAATTAGTATATCACAACCAGCATGCAACTGACACATTATGGAAAACTTATGGCTGAGAGAACTCTTATGTCATCATGGATCCAGATTTGGGCCAAATACTCATTACTTTACCAGAGCACTACTCTTCAATCTGACACACTCTAACCCCTCCTACCAATCTTTCACATTCTTTAGTATCCTATATAAACCCACGCCCCTTAATCCCTGAGGAGGACCTCAAAGATGACAGCAGCTGTTACAGAATAATTTGACTCGGCCTGTGAAATCATTACTATAGCACACCACCAGATTTACAAAGGTACTGAAAACATATAGAAAACATTATTTATTATTATTCAATATGGAGAACATGCCTTTAATGAACATCTTAAACTAGAATTACTGTATTTACTCATGGATAAACACTACTTGTGTATAGGCCCCCCTTTTATTCCCCTAGGAAAAGAATTGTTTACAGCTCAAAAGAAGAAAAAATGTGCTGCACTCCTATGCAGCCAGAGAGGTTGACAGCTCTCCCTCTACTCGCTAATAGTAGAAGTGAACGAGAAAGATCTATAGTTGATAGGAGAATATTAATCTGTCTATCTCCATAGTAGATAATAAAATATCAACCTCCCGATCTCTCTGGCTCACTCAGCGAAGCAATACATTAGAACGCTGAAATGCTGACCTCTTTGGCTCCACAGTATTGTACCACATTGTTGACTACTATTTATGATATCTCATTAACCTTGCCAACCCTCCAGGATTTCCCAGGAGAGCCCATTATTTTCTCTCCTGGAATAATTTTTACAATCATTAAAATATCCCAAATTCCTATATTTCATGTCCCTTCACAAACAACATGCTGATTTATTTTGCCACTACTATAAGGCTGGTGTGGGATACCTTGTATGCTCACATAAAAAAGAATCTTAGCCATGATCATAAAGGACTACAAACGAGGACAAAGATGGAAGGATATAGCCTACTTGGCACTTTAGTAATCATCTCACTTTGATTTGTCTTGGAATCAATCTGCATTATGAATCGTCTAGAGATATATATATGTTGTATTTTGTAAAGTAAGCTTCCATCTAATGCCTATTGTAAATTAATTAATTAATTAATTAATTGTGAGTGCGGGTCTTCAGTCATGTAAGACAAGTGGCGGAAGGAGAGAGGATGTTGCTCTGTGAATCTTATAAAGAAAGAATTGCAAATATGTTGCAAATGCAAGGTACGAGACATGTAAGCAAATGTACAGTAAAATAAAAATTACAAGAAACTTATAGATGCAGCAAAGAATGATAAGAAGTGATAAGAAGCATAGATTCAAGAAGTAAAATCATAGCAGTAAGCAAACTGAGTATTTTGAGTAAGTAATGCCATAATTTTAAATTTTAGGCTTGCAATATAGTTTTCTAGTCTAATAAAAGGATTAACATCATTTACACCACATAAGGGAACCATAGTGAAGTAACAAAATACTAAATGTTGAGAAGGATTTACTATTTAACTCCACTATAATAAGTTATCACTTACACAGTGTTCCACAGAAATTCATCTCCATCTTCAGCAGTTATCAACCGCTGAGCTTGTGGAAGACTGGTAGGTATCTCTGCTGGCCATACCAACTTAGAATGAGGTTGCCGACCTTTAGAAATTCAATTTTTTCTTTCTTTTTAATAAAGACTTTTCCCAAACAGCCAATTTTATCATTTTTGTACAGCTTTCAACAATTTTATGTTATCTTCAAATTCATGGACTGTGGACCAAAAATGACGAACACCTGCAGATTTATCAGTCTGTTTGCATTTGATGTTTCTTGTGTCTGACATTTATATTTCTTTTGTTTTCTCAATACACAATTTTCCACGGTCCTTGCATTTCAATTCATAGTTGCCTGAATAATTTTTGTTGGCGGGGGGGGGGGGGGGGGGGGGGGAATTGTCCATCTTCTCTGATTTCAGTAACTTTTTTATACTGCATTTCTTGATAGATTTTAAAATGGTCAAGATGGCATTAGCTCAGATCTGATCCCAAAAAACTTGAAAACAAAAAATAATTTTAAAAGTAGCACTTGAAGCAATATCAAAGATGAAACGGTATTCAAAAAGTTCACATTTCACTCTCAAGCCCATTATAAATTATTTAACAAGATCTTTGGAGAAGATATCAGTTTGGCCCCTTTCAACAAATGCAGTATAAAAAATTTACTGAATTCAGAGAAGATGGACAAAATTTCCCCCCCCCCCCCCCAACAAAAAATCAGGCATCTATGAATTGAAATGCAAAGACTGGAAAATTGTGTAACTGGAAAACAAAAAGAAATATAAATGTCAGACACAAGGAACATAAAATACAAACAAATTGATAAGTCTGCAGTTGCTCATATTTTTGTACCATAGACCATGAATTTTCTTTATTTAAGAAAATAAAAACAACTTCGTAAATTTTGAAATACCAAAGGCCAACGACCTCATTACTAAGTTGGTATGGACAGCAAGAGACATCTACCAGTCTTCCAGAAACTGGGCAGTTGACAACAGCTAACGATGCAGATTAATTTCTAATGTGTATCATGTAAGTGATGCCTTATTATAGAGAAGCTGAGTAGTAAATCCTTTTCCACATTCAGTAATATAAGGATATTTATACTTAATATGTGGCCTGTTCACTGTAAATCAATATTGTACTGTCACTATAAATTTGTGTTCCGAATTTTTACTTATGAAGGTTGGCAAGCTTATGCTTCATGTAGAGGCTTTATTCATGTATTATGAAAAAGATCACCAAAAAAAGAAAGCTTATACACAAGTAAAATGCACCAATTTGTTTTAAAATAAGAAATTGTTACAGTGTCTGCATTGAATAACATAACAGAAATCAAAACAACTTTTATATGCCTATTAGAAAAAAAAACACAGTTTCCAGTAACATAATACAAATTCTGGTGACAAATTAAAAAAGCAAAAACTGGACATGGATGAATCTTAATATTGTGGTGTGTACATGTGGGTAAGAGAGAAAGGCGTATGGACATCTATATACAAAGAGTGTAACCAAAAATCAATGTCCAAATTTCTAGACACAACAGGACAGATCAACAAAAAAAAACTTTCTGTTTACAAATCTGAAAACAAACTGAGTGACTGTTGTGTTAGCCATGGTGGACCCACTGGATAGCTTGTTTCTTCTTGCATCCCCACTTGACTTGATTTTTGTGCAGGACCTTTTAATTGTCTAGTGCAACGTTTCTCAACCTATGGTCTGCGGACCACGGTGGTCCGCGAAGATGGTCCACAGACCTAATTAATTAAAAAATACCATAAAGCAAGTGGGAAGTAAAGTAAATATTTTTCACATAAAATGGACACTAGATATCAAAGTTTTTAAAAACTTCGAAAATACAGGTCATATTGCAAGTTTCCTTACTGTTGCAGTTACGAACCACAGTTTCAAACCCCTGATGCACTGACGTCTATGGTTCCCTCTTTCATTCAAAACCCTAAAAAATAAGACTTTGTTGGAATTTGTTATTAGAGGTGCCATGCAGTTGTCAACCTCCTATCTTTGTGAGAGGGGATTTTCATCACTCGTTTAACTAAAAACAAAATACAGAAACCGACTTAATGTATCTGCTGATCTTCGACTAAATTTGACTAATATTGAGCCAAATATCCAGGAACTCTGCAAAAGGCGATAAGCTCAACCATCTCATTAAAAGTGAGTAATAACATAATTCCTATTATATTATCAAAGTGGTAATACATATTAAAGTCTGTTCAAAATATAATTTTACTGTCAATATTTTAATTCCAATTCAATAACTGTGTTTCCATCAAATTAAAAAAACATATTTCGTAATAACGACCTATAATTAATACCCCAAATATTAAGAATATAGGCCTACATATAGCCTACTTTTATAAATGGGATGTTAAATCAGGGATCCGTAAATTTTTTTTAGACATTTTAGAGGTCCTCATGTTCAAAAAGGTTGAGAAACGCTGGTCTAGCGTATACGAGTCCAACTTCATCAATAGAAGGAGCTTGTAGCTCGAATTCTGGAGCTTTGACAAGTTACATTTAACAGTATCTTGAAACAAGACATCCACATACTTGCAGAGTAGACACTGAAGCAGGAGACTACATTATTTTTAACAGAAACTATAGGAAGGAATTTACAATAACGTTGAATAACCATAGCCATTGTAATTCTCTGTCTTTCACAGGTTTATTTCCCACTCAATATATGGTTGGTCTCTTAGAAATCTGGTACTGAATTTTGTTAAACCCTGCACATAGAATTCCATTTGTTTAACTCTAAACATCTATTACCTAATTTAAACCCCTCTTCATTTTACTATTTCATTCTTAAAATAAGTAATTATTAGTTTAGACTTTTTAGTTAATTACCCATAAATGTTATAAAACTTGAAAACATTTTAACTCCAAAGTTATATATAATCAACCGCTCAAAAAAAAAAAGTTTTGAAGGCTATTTATCATAAGCTAAGAACCATTAATGTATTGGGATGCATATTCTATAGATGTTTTTGTATAGGTTTTATAAATTTGAGATATCAAAATACACACATTATTTTTGTAATGTGCCAAGAACGCACAATCTGCACGGCTGCAAGGTCGTCAGCCAGTAAAGACTCACAAACATAATTTAAGCCCACAAATTTCTGAATTAGGCCTATAGTTAGAATAATCACCTACCTTTGTCATAGAAGATGATCTCCTTCTACCGCCACACATTTCTGACATCTTTTAAGAAAGGTTGAATACATATGCATTAATTCTTCTTGTGAAATTGCTGCAATTTCTCTTATGTTCCTTTCAGTTCTTCAATTGTATGCGGGTTATTCCTGTATACTTTATTCTTTAAGTTCCCCCAAAAATAAAAATCACACATTTAATTTTTTCACGGATGAAACATGGTTCCATTCGCATGGCCATGTCCAATAACAGATATTGGAGTGCAGAAAAACCCAGAATTTTTCATGAAATGCCATGCATGATGAAAAAATTGGGATATGGTGTACAGTAAGTGCTTACCGAATAATAAACCGTATATTTTACGAAGGAACCAGTAAATGCACAGATATACAGGGATAACATTATCACCCCATTCTTTGAAGAATTACAAGATGATGAATGTAAATTTGCATTTTTCCTACAAGACTCTGCTACAGTGCATACTGCAGATCTTTCGTTAGATTTAATTGAAGAACTGTTTGAAGATAGGAAAATTAGTAAGGTGTTATGGCCAGCAAGATCTCCAGATCTTACTGTATGTGATTTTTATTTTTGGGGAACTTACAAAATAGTGTACAAGAATAACCCTCATACAATTGAAGAAATGAAAGAGAACATAAGAGAAATTGCAGCAATTTCACAAGAATTAATGTGTGTGTGAATGCAAACTTTCTTAAAGATGTCGGTAATGTGTGGCAGTAGAAGGAGATCATTTTCAACATCTTCTATGACAAAAGTAGATTATTATTCTAACTGTAGGCCTAATTTAAAAATCCGTGCACTTGAATTGAGGGGTTATGTACATGAACATTTACTGGCCAAAGACATGCTTCCAGGCACGGACCGTGAGTTCTCGGCACAACGCAAAAATAATATCTCTGCATTTGGCAATTGCATTACAGATAAATATAATGCTTAGCAGTAGAAATTACACACAGTCTTACCTCTGTATAACAATATTTTTGGCCCCAGATCATCATGTTGTTTTATGAGGGCTGTAGTTATATTGACTAGGGTACATGATACATAGAAACTACCATATGCTATAATTATGACAAAAACTGATATCTCAGTAAGATCAGGAAAACATGTTTCATGATGCACTTAGACCAAATTTGGAATGATAACTATTTGTGCAGGCCTCTTGTGAGTAAATGGTGTATTGTATTTGGTTATATTTAACTTGCTTGTGCAGTTATTGTACTAAAATGTTGTTTCTATTGTTAAAATATTAAAGATAGTTTTAACAAAAACTTTTTTCATAATTTTGATTTTGAAAAAATCTACTAACTTTAAATAATAAAAAAACTATGTTCATTTTCCTACAAGAAGTTTCATGTAAATATTGCAATGAATTATTAATTTCATGGTAAATCGTAATTAAACGCTCATTTTGCAAGTTAAAATTCGCATCGAATTGTGATAGTACAATCTATTAACTATGGGGACAATTGCTATATAATAGCTGATACCTTTTTATTACGTATTAACAAATTTTGAGTTATTGTTATCCACCGAAAAATTGTCTATCCATACAGAACAAATGCATAGCAGTATGCACCCATTTAAATTTGCCAATCTGCATGCGGAAGGTGAGGGATTGTATATGGTATCTATAATGTGAACCATGGAAACAGGTCAGCTCATTCCCCATCATTTCATCTGCTGACTAGCAAGTTTGAATAGTTACCAAAGATCTGTTAGTTCATGCTGCTATCTGTCAACAAGTTACTTGTTTTGTACATGTCTGTACAACTTGTTTAACAACTCTTGCAATCTCTGTATACAGAAAGCATCAATAAAAGTAAATTTAAATTTTTTTAAGAAAATCACCGTCCCAAGCACAAGCTTTGCTTTGGAGTTAGAATTAGTTACATTTGCACCAATGTTGTATTGTAATTTGTAGTAATAACTTTATTATATTACATATCTTTTTAATACCATAATTGCTAATTAATTATAAGAGCTAACTCCTCTTAACCCTATCTGCTCAATAAACATGCTATTTAATTTCTGCACAATAAACATCATATTACTTAATTAACACAATAAATTATCAATCTGTATTTATAAGAATATCATTCATCATAAACTTTCCTGAATAAGGAATAACTTTAGTTTTCTTGATCCCCTCATTGCTTTATGTTCAACTGTAATAGTTTTTGGTTTGTTTTGAATTACTCTTTGTCACACATTTTTGTATAACTCAATAACTCAGTTCCATATAGGATTGCAGATACTAAGATCACTGCGTTTGAAGTGATGTTTCTCTGAGCATGTAAATATCTATAATCCACAAAGTTTAACGCTTCAAATTATGTCATACAACTGTGTTTTAGTTTAGATATTTTACTGAAAGACATTTCTTGTTATGCTGCCAAATATTATATGATATATGATGAAGCTTAAGTACCCAAAGGTAATAAAATACTATAAGATCAATGCCCTGTATCACTGAAACCAAGAATATTATTAAAATTTTTAGTGCGATGAAAAAAAGACTGTATGTAACAAAATCTGATTCACTGTTTTATCATAACTATCACTACTGTCGTTGAAATATTTGTTTTGCTTTTTTCCGTCACTTCTTCACCCTTGTTTTCATTGACCATCAGCATATATATATATATTTTTTTTTTCATCTCAACAGGAATTTAATATATTATGGAAATAAACTTAATGTAACTAATGCCAGAGAAAAAGATTAAGTTATACAGCAGACACTAAACTGAATGTTGGTACTTAGGCAAAAGAACTGCCACTTTTACCCATATTGTATTTCAGTGTGGTCCAATTTTCTCATAAATCAGGGACCGCACTCTTTCCCAGATATAATGAGAGCCAATTTCATATTTTAGGACTAGAAATGGCTTCTATGATGCTTATTCTTATTATTGTTATGGTAGGATTGTTGATACTGTTATTGTTATATTATTCATGTTGATTTTAAAGTACTAACAATTCATTGCTGGTGTAACACAATTATATTCTGCAGGAGTTCTTCCGCATGTCTGTAAATCTACAGACACAGGACTAATGCATTTATGCACATATAAATTCTATCTATACATATGGAGTGGAAATGACAAAAGAAAACCACAAACTGGGAGCGAGAAGCCAGTCCCTTACTGAATGTTCTAGCTAGAATTACTTATCTTGCTAGTCTGAGCATTGGAGAGTACTATTATTGTATAAAATGGCCAGTCATTTGGCATTTTTTAAAATGACACACTTCAACATATGTTACAGGTAAAGCTGGGAATTGGGAAAATATAGCTTTACCTGGTTAAAGTGTCTATTACACAAAAGCACTGGTAAAGTTGGAATAAAATATATATTTCTAGCTTTACCAGGTAATCTTAGGGTCAAGATGAATCTCAAACAAGCAACACTTTCAATGTGAATATCATTAAATTGGTGGATCTTAAACAGTGAAGCAACTATAATAAAATAATTATAATATGAGTTGAACCCAAAACACTTATGCCTCACTTACCAACTTTTTGGTAGTACATATTTTAAGGACCTTTGTCCCCATCCTCAGATACTTGTTAACCAGCAAACCCTGGCAGGATGTACTACTACATGCACTACCAAAATATAGTCAAAGATAAATTTTAAAAACAATGTCATAACATCAACCATCTCATTTAATTAACAAAGATATATTGTTTGCCCTTTTAGAGTAATACAAGCGGCTGAGAGGTAATATAGATGGAAAAGAAACCCTGGATTTCAACATTTTGTAGTGTGTGTGAAATTTTAAATGGGGCTTTCCTCCATTACATGTGACCTTGAAAGGTTGTTTTCCACGTACAAGAACATTCTTTCTAACAAGACAATCGATGAGCTCAGAGAACTTAGAAAAATATGTCACTGTTCACTGTGCTAAAAAAATCTAATGCATGATTCTCCCTTAAAACATAATACTCAGGGTAATAAATGGCACTAAGTATGAGACATTACATAATTTTATGATTTTAAATATTTTTCACTACATATTGTACACATTTCCCAATAAAACTACACATAAAAATCCTTACTCTAGTTACCACTCATGATCACACACACAAGTTACCACTACATCATGCAACTAAACAAGAAACCAAACTGAAGATCATGTTTTCTTTTCTGTAACTATAATGGTGCTATTCCTGTCAATTGCCAGTTAATAATAAAAAATACAATGGAGAATAATACAGAACACTTTGCAATATGTAGAGGGACAGTGTCGTGAGCAACATCTAGCGGCAGAATCTGGTGAACTGCTGAATACAGATGTTGATGAAGTATTGGGAAAAAAATTTACGGTAAGAGAGAGAGATTGTTGTTAGCAACCGCTAAGTTTAAATGGTCTTGAAATTTGAAATATTTATTGTGTTTTCACTATTATTTCATGAACTATTTTGCAAGTTCTGTGTATTGTTTGCTTATTATTCTTATAATTACTTAAACAGTGTTTTGGTGTTCAGTGGTTGGTGAAACATTAAATCATTAAACTTTACATATGTTTTGAATATTTTAATTTGGCACCAAGTTTAGAGGTTCTGCCACCAGGAGTCCTGCAGCAATCTGTCCTCCATTTTTCCACTGTCAAAGTAGTAAGCGTCCTGCATTATTTTGTATTTTATAACATTTTGAATGTGATAATCCACGTCAGCATGTACATTAAAGCAGCTTCATTATTAAGATATGGAGAAGAGAGGAAGAGGAAGTTTCTTTCATGTCACTGTGTTATTCCTGTCAATTTTCAGCCAATAACCTTTTTAAATGTTCATCATCTGCATGTTCAATGTATATACAATAACCAGTTAAACAATAACAGTCTTACTAATAATCTATGTGTAACATTTATGTCAGGATATATACACAGCCAAGGAGAAAAATTTACTAATAATCCCTACATAAAATACTGAATGTATGCAACACTGTACACAGCTAACTTTCTTGTGTAAACTTGATGTAAATAATGAAGATGGCCGATATCTGTAACAGCAGTCGTTTGGTAGATGTGAGATTGAATGTTGAGATTATGCATTGCTATGGAACATTCTCAGCTGCTTTTGTGGAATTATTAACATTGTTTCTTGTTTGTGGTTCATATTTTCTTAATTTTACGCATGATTACAGCTTTCTGAAATGAACTGAATAAAATACTGAAACTTGATTTTCTCACGGCAGACGACATACTGTTTGTTTACTGCATGGATAGATTGCGATACTTGCACAGAGCAGTCACATGCTTCCTATACTGCCGCAGGGTGTAACCAATAGCAGTTATACTGGGATTATTAGTAACACAGCTTATATAGAACTTGCCTGGTGATTTACCAAACAACTGTTCAATGCACATTTAAGCAACTTTCATTAGCAAGGCTGTAAATTTACAACTTCTGAAGATGAATTTGACCACCAGCGTGGTCTTGTGGTTAGCATCACTGACTTCAGATCCGTCAGCCCGGGTTCGATCCCTGGTACCTCCTCGGATTTTTCTGAGGTAGGGTAGTCTGGAACGGGGTGCACTCAGACTCATGATTCAAATTGAGGAACTACTTGATAGATAAGTAGTGGCTCCGGTCATGGGAACTACCATTAATGGTCGTGGGTGTCAGCATGCTGACCACATGCCCCCCAATCCTATGGTAGATAATGCAGCAGTCGGGTGGTAGGCCTTGTCCCTTCAGGGATGTAGTAACACCGAGTTTAGTTTAGAAGATGAATTTATGGAACTCCAGACAGAGAAATGCAATTCAGGAGTATGAGTGAGCTTCACATGAAAGACAATCTTCAGTGAAATGAATGTAGGTCTTACAGTTATCAGGCTCCTACATAAGAAATCTAGGGATGGGATGGACATTAATCTGACACCAGCTCCCATCCACATGGCTAAAATAATGATTTGCAATAGAAATTTAACGTCAAAATATTGTTATAAAAGGGTGTTTATAAAATAGCTTCCTAGTTGTATTGAATGAAATTTAACATTATTAAGATAGGAAATTATTTTCCAGGACTGAAGAAAAATATTGCTAAATGCGGGTTTATGGTTATATTGATCTTTGTTATAAAGAGGCTTGACTGTATTTAAAATGTCTGCTTCCTGCTGAATATATGCTTCAGGGTAATGTACAGTAGCAGTAGCATTCACAGCACTCATTACTGGCTGTCATTTAGATGTGCTCTGTTGACCAGGGTGGCAGTTGACCGTATAAACAAAGGGGTTAAGAGTCACTAGGCCAAAAACTGATTCTAGTGTAAATGAGAGGAGTACCAGAGAACTTACCAATCATTAGAGAGGCTGTCTCCCTCAGTGTCCCTCTGAGTTGATAGTAGCACAATAAAGATGTTAAAATACATAGAAAGTTGATAATTTTCGGGTAAACTTTACCCTTTGTCAATCACTAGGAGAAGACTGAGAACAGAGTGAAGGGCTGCCAACTGAAGCCATTCCAAGGGTAAAGTTTACCCGAAAATTATCAACTTTCTATGTATTTTAACATCTTTATTGTGCTACTATCAACTCAGAGGGACACTGAGGGAGACAGCCTCTCTAATGATTGGTAAGTTCTCTGGTACTCCTCTCCTTTACACTAGAATCCATATAAATAAAGGGAAATTTACATGCGATTTATGGGGAAACAGGTCGGTTTTAGAGAAAAACAACCATTAATTATTGAGATGACTGCTTCGGCAGGTTTCACTGTATTTAACTTCTAATGGAATTATTTTTCTTCTATTAACGAATTTCATCATGCAACAATAAAAACAATACCTCGTTCCCTGCTGACTGTTTTATACAGTTTTTAATTTACTTTGGTATTTTGACAGTTGGTCGAGGGGAAGATGGGAGGGCAACCTGTTGCAGCTTCTTTTAGCTAGTAGCAATGATTAGCATGTGTTTGTCAACATAATTTCTGCCTTTTCCCTACCTTTACAACATCAGACACAAATTTATTATGAATATGATACATTAAGAAAAACTGAAAAAACAAAATAATACCAGTACTACAAACCCATAACTGGCAGGAAACTTAAACAGATCACAAACGCTGTGGCAACGTGCCCAAGACTGTGCACAATGGCAACGTTTGCTACCCACCCCTAGAGCAGAAAAAATTTCTTGGAGAAGGAACCAAGGGGTGTTTACACATATATACATGAGTATTTAACTGTATGCTCCAGTGCAGTGGTAATGTACAATACTTCACACATTTGCATTAACCCATTTCAAGTAATTTTTTATAATTTCTTAACCTTTAACAATTCAGAATATTCTCAGCCTTGAATTCCTTTACCACAGCAGATTATCAGAACCCGTGTCTATCTGGTGTGCCTATCAATGCAAGGATTGGAAGCCTCGTGGCACTCATGTACTTCTCTTTGCTTTCTCTCTACAGATATTCCTAATTTACTGTAAGACCAAATTACTTACGCAAAATTACACTATAAATAAATAAACAATCTAGTAAATAAATAAATCAAGAATAAGCCGATTAACAGCAAATTTCAATTAAATGTATTCCTTCACTAGTTATCTTTAAGCTGTAAGTGACCTTAGTCTATCTTGTAAAACATCTATTGGGGTTAGCCATTTCTGAAGAAAGGAAAAGAAAAGAAAAAGGAAGAGGGGAACGTAACAAGAAATTGAAACTGTTAAGACTAATAAGTTTATAGTACCATTTGATTTATAATGTGATACTTAAACTGAGTTTCACCCACTTCATGCTATTTACTTGTTTTATAAATATTATTTGGAGCATAATTTCTACAAATTTCAAAAGAGGGGAAAGTGAATGGAATATTTTACATTTAGGGACAAGGGATAAAGGTGTTGAATCATACCTGGATTTGGAGCTCAGAACAGCAGCTGTATCGGGTGGCTCAGGCGACTTGGCCCTTGGGCGAACTGCCTGACGTGTTGAACTGGAATAGACACTGGAACTGGATCATTGGAATAGTGGTGAATTATGGAGGTTACCACCCATAATCAACTAATTATAAGTGTTCTCCATATATTTGCGGATGAGATTATATCACCTTTTGAAATCTTTGCAAAATGTAACCACCACAGATGTTATTTATTACATGCATGACACATGTTTCTTTTTTTTTTTAAATGAAAGACAATGTAAAAAAATTGGCATCAATCAACAAAATTCAACTTCTGTTATCTGCAACAATTCAAACTGCAATTTTTGTTTACCCATCATTCCTTCTGTTATAGATTGCAGCTACAAAAAATTACGATTGACATACTGATCACGACAAACAAATAATTTACCAATGAAACAAGAATTTAAAGAATTGCACGAATATAAAAATATACATTAAAAAAATTACATATATGAAAACAAGAAGGCTGTCCAGCTTTGATTCACTATGAGTAACCAATAAATAATGATGGCAAAATCCAAACATCAACTCTACCCATATTTTAAAACAAATTATCATAGATACTCTCAAATAGGATTTATTAAGACTATTCCATGAATAAAATGTTAACGAATTTTGTAAGTAATAATTATTTTCTTACTTTGCTGTCAATATTCTTCCCGCTTTGAGATATGGCATACTAAATGAATGAACAATCCATGCATCGATTCAAGTTCCTAATGCTGTTACCCATAGTGTGTTACCACAAGATGGAGTGCGACAGCATCAGAACGCTATAAAAGCACATGAACAGGCTTGCACCGAATCAAGATTGTGTAATTAATCAATACACATTTACATTATTTCAATTTCAAAACAAATTATGTTGTTTTAAAGTAATGTGTTTTCATTCTGTTCATTGGCAGCATGTGACATATTAATCACAGCATGTTGATGCCTTACGTGTACAGTAATGAACTAATGTTTTATCAGAAAAAATTGCCTCCTTGCTGCCCGAGGAAGCACATTATAAGCTAAATGATCATGACTGGTCTATATCCGAGGAATTGCTAAACGCTACTGGTCAATATCAAACATGCGGCATTTGAATGGAATAGTCTTTATAAAACACATGTTTTCTGGAGAGGAGATGTTTCACGAATGATTTACTCCAAAACCATCCGACCTAAATAGCACATTTTCTTTTATAGTAAGAAGTGGCAAAAAATAGTGATATTTCTGCCATATTGACTGTACAGAATGGAGAGACTGAACATTGCCAGTGTCATGTCACATGGCGAGGTACTGTGACTAACATAACAAAACACATGAGATTAAATACAACTGGATATGCTACTACTGAAGTAATACGTATAACTGTTCCTAACCAATATAACCTATCACTAACACTAATATCTCTATTCCTAACTTAACTGCCACTAATCTAGAACATATCTACCACTACAAAATGTGTGAAATTCGATATGCTCCTTTTCTTAACCTAACTATCACTAATCAAGCTCTACAAGTCACTAACACTAATATCACTGTTCCTAACCTAACATAACCTATCACTAACATTAATATCACTGTTCCTAACCTAACATAACCTGTCACTAACACTAATATCACATGTAAGTCACAATGCACCTATTGCATACCGCAGCAGCCATTGTACTACTGCAATGAGCACAGTTGGTCATCCTGGTTCAGTTGAAAACATATACATCACGCTGGACATGCAAAGCCGTCTTACTGCGACGAGGGGGATTGTTATTGGACTTTACCAGAATGATTATGCAAGTAAAACTGGCTAAATAATGTGAAGGGGAGATAAATTTCTATATTACTGTATATTGTTTTTTTTCATTATAACCAATATTCATTCACAGCAAATTATCACATCATTACCATTGTTTACCAATATTTGGAACTGTACTATATGAGTTAATATTTCCAGTCTAAGATCATAAAATTACCAACTTGTCAACAGAAATATCCATAAAAAAAACCAAATAATAAAATAAAAAATTACATAAAAATAAATAAATAAATAAAATAAAATAAAAGCCAAATTTGAACAACTTCAATACAGCATCTGTTAGGCTCCGTTATTCAGAATACATAAATGACTAAAAAAGACTAAGGTGGAAAAAAGATTTATGATTCTCTAGCAAAATCTAAGAATATCTTTCTAAAATTAAAAAATGCATACTGTATATACCCGAATACGACCCACCCCCGAATAATACCTGCACCCAAATTTTTCAAAAAGAAGTTTGAAAAAAAATCTACAGGCCCATATATAAAGTTATTTTGCCAGTTTTATTCTTAATTAAACAGTTATAATTAACGTTTCATATCATAAAATAATTAAATATGATAGGCTAAAAAGCACTTATAAAAATAACGTGCATGGTAACAGCCCGCCGAAATCTTGCCGTCTTATACGCACAGCGTAATATCTCAAAAACAACAACACTCTTCATTCCGACTCGGTCCGACCCAAGGTCAAAGTAGTTCGGAAATTCGCCGAACTCGACCAAACTTTTTCCCGAATTATTGTACTGCACGTGCGCCGTGACTGCACTGTTTGTTTGGCGTCTCTATGCGGACCATGTGCATAGGAAAGCATCTTCTTTGTTTCATTTTCCTTTCATTACAGCTTCGTTACTGTTATGCTATAAGCCTACTGTGATGCTACTACAAAGCATCGTGTCATATTGAGCCGATATAGTACAAAATGTCGAAATTCAGATAAGAGTATTCAGTATTCAAATAATACCCGCACCCCAGTTTTTCGTTCGTGATTTTTGAAAAAATATGCGGGTAGTATTTGAGTATATACGGTATTTCTTTATCAGAGAGTGACCTGAAGCTCAATATTTAAAATTGCTCTCTAACTACTCTCTTTCTCTGAAAAGTGGAAGGAGGGCTTAATGACGAGGGGTCAGCATATTGTTTACTGAAGGTACCAGAAAGGAAGTAGATGTAGTATGCTGAACATTATTTAATTTCAGGAGTTTTGTTTTGAAGGTATCATTCTTTAACCTGCCATAAATCTATAACATATAAGTTAAGACCAAAGAAACAAACAACAAAAGACCATGTAACAAAAAGTATGCTCAAGCCTTACACCTTCCCCGCTGAAGAGTTGTGTATTACAGCATTACTTTAAGCATAAAAAGTAAACACTGACAGTCAACTAATGGAATAAGTTACTATTGTTTTTTCATGATGGCCTTGTCAACAGGTACAGTCATCTAGGCTGAGTCCATGTAACATAAACAAGGAAATGAAGGGGTTCATGAATTAGTTGTTGTGCAACTTTTTTAGTGTGCATGTCTTTGTGGTGTGTATTGTGACTAAGTAAAAACATGGTAGAACGCCACCCGTTCAAAGCAAAGAAAGTCAAATGTTGTCAAACTGAACTGTAACTTCTGCAAGGATGTAATGAATAACAATGCTACTAAATTTTGTTTAGTCATCAAACGGCACATCCAACTGGTCACAGAAAGACTCAATTAGAGGAAAGAATTAGTAAGGAAGAAAATGCATGGAAATTCAATGAAACCCCTACTTTATACTTCTGCAGGGGACACTAAAAATATGTAAAATTGAGGAAAAGTAATAGACAAAATTCAAGATAGAGCAACAGTTAAATCCCATTATATCACATCAACAATGTCTTAAATAAAAATGATTTTTTGAAGTATGCCTTAATTGTAAGTATATTACACACTTACCTATCTTCACGGCTGCGTTCCCTATAGTCACGTTCTCTCTCTCTTTCCCTGCTACGTGACCTGTCTCTTGGATAACTTTCAGCATAATAGCGATCACGATCTCTTTCTCGTTCCCTATCTCGATCTCTGTCACGACTTCTTTCTCTGTACTCTCGATCTCTACTTCGAGATCGCTCTCTGCGTCTACGATGTGAACGTTCACGTTCTCTGGATCGTGATCTGTCTGTTAAATAAAATCACAGGACATGTTATACACTACAATGATTGAGTCTTGACTTACTAGGGATTAACTATTTAGTAGAAGATTATTTTAACATCAACTTCCTATTAATATTTAAAATGTAGGTGGCAGTTAACTACCCACTTATAAAAAAATGTATTTAACTTCCAACTCAGTTCTTCGATTTTCATATGCAGATTACACTAACACCAGAACATCATGCATTTGTACACTGACCGGCAGAAAAAACCGATCACTGTAAAATTTGTTGTACTTTTAAGATTAAACATAATTTTGATTGGATGTTTATACATTGTTGTTGGTGAGGATGAATCATTATTTTTAATGGATCATTAGCTATAGATACAGCATATCTGCTTTCTTCATATCTTCACTTTATCACCAATAAAACAAACAAAAACAAAAAACATTGCAATAGGGTGATTCCAATATGATTATAAGCACTAACTTTCCATACATATTGGTAGGTGTTTCATTGTTGTATTGCATCATTTCCTTCCAAACTGAACGGAAACTGTCTCCCTTCGCATCGAAGTGATTCTGTCAGTAAGTTTAGTTGAAATTATGCCTCTCAGTCCTGAAGACGTTGCCAAAGCTGTTGCTCTAATTTATGATGGATGCAGCCTCCGTTATGCCCCTGCAACCTTAGGCTCACCATTCACCACGGTGCAAGAGGCAACATGGGGAATTAAGTGTAAAATGTGTCATTAAATTTTAATGTTAAAAACGTATACAATTGCAGTAATTTTATTTCAAGCACTAGGCCTACTACATAATTTTTATTTAAACTTGATTTTTAAAAATTTCCTTAAGTGATCGTTTTCTTTTTTGCCAGTCAGTGTATATCATATTCACAAAATCAAATTAACAACATGAAATATAACACACTCCCGATTACACTGAAAAACAAAAAAATAGAATCGGAGGATATCTAGGTATCCAACACTTCTTCTAAGACAATTGAAACGTGCTGATTCAGAATATGCAAACCATTTGTCTCTATCACCCATGGTCTTTTTTAATATACATCGTCAACTATTTATATATCATTAGAACACTTACTGATACAGAGGGTACTAATGAACATGGCGTTAGCTAAGAAAATAGTGTGGTTGAGTCACAGAACACATATTCTGTACATAAATATGTAGTTAAAGGCATAATACACATATAAAATCCATCAAATTGCTATACTTTCTTAATCTAAGCTGTGTTTGGTTTGAATTTCTTGGCTGTAGACTTGCGTTTGTGCTGAGCTTTTGGCATGCCACGCTGAAGCGTCCAGCAGTAGTCAGCCAACATTGCTGCACTCCATCGACCCTGATACCGTGACTCCATTACCGAGGTGTCCTGATGAAAACGTTCATCATGTTCGTCACTGACTGAACTTAGGTTCTCGGGGAAGAAGTCAAGATGTGAATCAAGGAGATGAATTTTGAGAGACATGTTGCAACCCAGCTGTTTGTATGCACTAATGCACTTCTTCACAACATTCACGTAGTCACCAGATTTATAATCTGCAAGGAAATTGGCCACGACTGATTTGAATGCTACCCATGCATGTCTTTCAGTACCATTCAGTAAATCTTGGAAGTGGCCGTCAGCAAATATCTTCCTTATTTGTGGGCCTATGAACACACCTTCTTTCACTTTTGCATAACTCAACTCCGGAAACTTGTTGCACAAGTACCGAAAAGCATCTGAATCGTTGTCTAGTGCCTTCATGAAATTCTTCATGAGCCGCAGTTTGATGTGACGCGGTGGCATGATAACTTTGTCACGGTCAATCAATGGTACACGAAGGACATTTTTATTTCCTGGCTGCATTCTGTCTCTGATCGGCAAATTTTTCTTTGTGTAGTGGTGTTTTCTGTCTCTGCTGTCCCAATCGCAGATAAAACAGCAGTGCTTGGTGTATCCCGTCTGCATTCCCTTTGAGAATAGCAATAACTTTTAAATCACCAGTGATACACCATTTATACTCGTGGTAGCGTAATTTTTTCAAGAAGTAGCGACATAGATTCGCGATATCGAAAATATTTTGATATATTACATTAAGTATAATTGGTTTCACAAATAACACAACAATGTAGGCCTATGACGTTGCATGAAAAATTACTAAAAACTACATAAGGATTTTGATGAACGGTGTTCAATGAAAATTAATTTTTGTTGATATCTTCAAAACCTGAGGTGATAGAACGAAACTGTTTCCAGAACTGAAATCAGCATAAAAAACTGCATTAGAAAAGATATACAGCTTGTCAGATATCTACAGCTTGTTTATCAGTGTTATCTGTGGGCAGATTATCATGTTTTATCTACACATTTCAGATTATCTACACAAGATGTTTTCTCCAAATTAAAATAATTTATTATATGGTGATATGAGCCCGTGAGCCTTATTGGCCAAGGAAATGAGTGTGTGGTGGCTGATGGCATACAGATCTCCTATACTCCTATACTAAGTAGACTTCATCTATGACACGAGCTGGTGCACCTTGCCAGCCAAGGTGAAGTGTGTCAGGTGGCTGTTGGAATGTGCCTTGCTGGCTGAGGGCACCACAGCCTGTCATGTTTGGCGAAGAAGACCAACATCCAATAAGATTTATTTTTGTAATTAATTATATTATTGTTAATGAAAATTCCAAATATTAGTATTATGACAAATTTAGTAGCATTTATAGACTATTAAAATCACTTTACAATATAAGTGCTGTGACAATAGTGAATCTGTGAATACTCATGAAAAGTGTATTCAGTGTAGCGGATGTATATGAGGCATTCCATGATGCTCTGTTAGATATATCAGACTGGCAATAGGGTGGTGGACATGCATATTTTTAAATATGTTATTAAACAAAAAAGACATTATTACAAAACTTGGAGATAAAATAAACATACTAACAAAGCAGGTAGAAATACTTTCAACGACTAAGGTTGTGGAAAAAACCAGCTTTTTATTAACAGTGAATGTAAGGACTCTGGTCAGTGTTCCTCAGAAAACAAATAATTACAATGGATAAAAATACTTGTAGCATACTGGTAGGTGTGGTAACTGGTTCTGCGGATTTAAAGAAAAACGGTATGAATAGTGCTGTGGTAGATTTATTATCTAATAAACCTGAAATGCCAATATTTAAATATGCACAAACAGCTGAGAGTAGTAAAGAATGTTCTGAAATAGTGGTTAATCGCAGCCTATATAGTGATGTTGTAATGGAAGTTCTTCCAGATCCTTCTATGGTCTTGATGTACGTTTCAAAGCAATCAAATGTAAAACACTATGCACCTTAATTTTTATAACTTTATTGTTTCTTGTAAAATTAGTTAAAAGCAAAGCTACCTGGTTCTTGCATCCATATCTTCAATTTTTATAATAAATTAATCATCAAAGCGCTATATAAAAAGAAAGAGGAGAATTTATTACCTAAAGAAAGTCTAGCTCTTATGAAGAGAACACTATATACTGGATTTTTTATACTACTTTTTAATGAAGAGGATAAATGATCATAAGAGAATGGCTGTACTTACCCCTACGGGCAGAGCCATAGCTTTTTGTTTCAACACCATGTAGAGTATCTTGAAGTGAACTGATCAAAATCTTGCAGCGATCATCATTTGCAACTTTTGACTGTTTTATAAGAGAAATTGCAGTGACCAAGGTTTCAATGGCACTTGCATATTCACCTGTAATCAACAATGAAAAGAAGTTTCTTGACAGATGTTACATAAAATTAACTATGCAAAAGTTTAAAGTAAAATTATCCTACACTATGCCTTCAATCTGCATATTCTCAGAAGCTTCCATGACTAGTTGCAACATAGGAATATCGCAAAAATATAGAGGATTCTTTATTGGTTTGAAGGGCAAAGTCACCCAACCTTAAAGCTTATTGTTAAAGGGTTGTAAACCAGCACATTGTGGGCAGGAACCAGAAACAGAAAGAAAGTAAAAAAACTTATGGGATGAGGATGATTAGGAGTAAAGAATAGTGTATGTGTGGCTATCATGTTCTTGCACTGAAATGAGGACAGATAAATCTGATAGAAAAATGTCTGTTGTTTCATAAGGGTCCAAATATTGACATAGAGAGTAAAATATTTGTGGATGGTTAATTGCATATATCCACTTTAAAAATGTAAATAAAAGTTTAATTAAAATCATAGCTGCTAAAAATTTAACTATCTGCATTTCACTGATCACCTAAAAACAAATTTGGTGTTGGTTATCAGGTTCATGCACTAGGCCACAGAATTCTATGTTTACGGGTGCTGGATCTTCAGTAAGGTATGGATAACAGATAGGAGTCATTTTTTTTGGTGGAATAAAATGGCTGATTTCAATGTTACCTTCCTCTTTGTATTCATGGTGGTTAACCTGATGCTATTTTATCATAGTGATGAGTATAGGTGCAAACCCCAACAAATGTTGAAGGTGCCTTGCAATTGTATCAAAATGCCAATATGCACTTTCCATTGTCAAGAATCAATTCAAATTGCCTTAAATAATAAGCTTAAATACTGGAAAGGTCTGTGTTTGCTTTTAAATGCTCTAACAATCATACAGTATCAATATGCCTTCTTTTATTTGTACTACTGCTTTTGTGAAAGCAGTTAGGCTATATTCTATTTATCAGGTTAATATTACAACATCGTCCTCCATTATTTATTTACTCTGAACACACTTCTTATATTCACACACAAATATAAGAAATAATTAGGTAACACCACCAAAGAAGCCACGTTTCTTACCAGTATGAAATCTCAACACAGTGATGCCTGACAGTAATCACATGATGGTCATCAGTCTATTTCTGTGTTGGCTGAATGGAAATGTCGCTGTTTGCACTTCACAGTTATGAGCAAATGTTGGGGTTTGCATTTATAACCTAATTTCGTCAGCATTAAATGAATGGGAAATTTTGCCATTTGTATTCAATTGTCACATTAAACGACAGATTAGCGTGGCAAGATATAAACAAGCGCAAAACATATTTTTGATAAAATGTGGAAATGCCTCGTATATAAAAATACACTGCAGTATAGTGATTACTAAAGCCCAGATTTCCATGCAAATGCATGTTTTTATATACTTTGGTTACACTTCTCAAACTTCGTAGTTACTCATTAGATGACTTCTAGATTCCAAATAACCATATTTTTTCCGTGCATGTTTGATTATTTCGGCCTTTTTATGGCAAAATTCATGCATAATGCATGTTTTGGATTTTGTTGGTTTCATATAGCATATTCGGACGTTTTTAATGCATATAAACCCTCATTTTCTGGTTTTAGTGCATAATATCAAGTTACCATGCATAACTGTGCATATTATGAATGTGCCTCCCTAAAATTTCGGCATTTCAAAGAAACGTAAAAATGATGTATTGTATTACCATTGTTATTTGAATGACTTGGCAACAGAGTCTGCCACCTGCATCGATTTGAGAGTGCAAACTACTGTTTACTCTAAATAAACAGTAATATAATACTCCAGGCTAAAAATTCCGACTCACCGACCCCCACCACCTTCCATTGAAAGATAACTGCTAAACAGAATGTTCACTGATCGAATTTGTCAGTCACTAGCCATTGTTGAAGACGTTGAATTACTTTCGGAATCGTGTTGTGGAGAAATGGGTGTGACAGGGAAAAACTTAAGAAGGTACTTAAAATGATAGTAATTGATATCCGGGTTAGGCCGCGTCGTGTTTATGGTGTCTTCTGACGTTTCGGACAACATATCGTGTCCTTCTTCAATTACTATCATTTTAAGTATAACTCTGGCCGTGGAAGCCTGCGAACTAAGAAGGTACTTAGTTCAAATCCTGATCTTAAACTTCTGAAAACAGTGAAAGACGTATTATATGGAAAAATGGAATGGAATTCGATCTCACCCTCAGTCTAATTTCTTCCAATAAGTATGCACCTGTTACTTCTTGTGAAGTAGAAATATACTTTTCTGCGTTCAAGAATGTCCTAACTGATAAACGCATGAGTTTAAGTGAGGAGAATTTGGAAAAACTCGTATATTTTTTAAGAGAAATTGAAATATATTGCAGTGCAGTGCGGATTTTTGATCGTGCATGTTTCGTCCTTCATTGTGCATGTTTGGAGATACGATAGTGCATGAATGCATGCATGTTTTTAAGTTTGATAGTGCATGAAAATCCGGGCTTTAGTGATTACTATGAAAATGTTTACAAAGCACCAGTCTTCAGGACATGCTATGATAAAATGTAGTGTTTATGAGTATTATAAAACACCTTTCATAATAGAAAGAAAAGAAATTCTTACCTGCAGCTGCATCTGAAACAGCCCTGGCTATTGCAGAGCTCGATACTGTACGATTGCGTCCCATTATCTCTTCAAATTCTGCTTCACTCAATGGGGGAGGACCTTCAGGCCTGTGCTCTGGTGGAGGGGCTCCATATTGTGGCTAGAAACAATAATACTTGCTAGTATGTTTATAATAATTGTACATGTTGTGTTCTCAAGTATGCCGTTCATTCTCATAGTGCACTCAGCTGCTTGGGAGATCCTGGTGTACTAAGACATGAACTGGACGGCTCAGTGCCAGAGGTGACTAAGTGCCATCAAGAAAAGTGCTAATATTTGTGTGTATTGACTTTTCTTGATGGCACTTAGTCACCTCTGGCACTGAGCTGTCCAACTGTAAGTGGAGGAATAATGGAGAAATCCACAGCATAAAAGACAGGATGAATACAAACTCCGTCTGAAGAAGCAACAGTATAAAAAACAACTAAAGAAAGTGAAGGAAGTGAACAAGAAACTTATTCCAAGGAGGAAGAGAAAGGCCAAAACATTAAAGAGAGTACACAAACAAGCTCGTCGAGGTCCATAAGCTTGATAAATCAATTAAGTCCATATTCAAATGAAGTTTAGCTAAAGATGGAGGAGACGACAGTCTCAGAAACTTGATATAAAATTTGAAAACAAACTAAAGAATTGAACACAATCACAAGAAAACAGGTGGGCAAGTCAATAAGTAAAAGAATACAATCTGTTATATTATAAATGTATTATTTTTGAACATCAAATGGGAGGACCATATAACTAGTGTGGTGGTAATGAAAAAGCAAACTAAACAGCATAGAAGCCATCATTATCAGGCACCAAGACTCCCTCAGCAAATTTTGTACAGTGAACTTTACACTGGCAAGAGGACTTGTGGCACTCCTCAAAAGCAATATAAAGACCAAATTAAAAAGACACTGAGAAGGGTAAATACCAGCCCAAATGTCTGGCATACTCCTGCAGTGGCTGTGCTACCATCTCAGTTGCAGCTGTCCAGTTCCAGCATACTACCACACTACAAATACTACCATGCCCCCACCTACAATCGGATGTGACATATGCGTCCTCATGTTCTATGTAAAAATTGGTATAATAAGCCATCTGCATCACCTCCATCGACTGGACCACTAATATATGGAACTACAGGAGAGAAGTATACACTCGGACATGAGTCTCGGCCGATGATTTTCCAACATAGTATTTTTTATACACTTGTTCCAGTGTTGTACTAGATCCTGGATGCCCACAGTAAAAATTTCTTTAACCGAGCCCCAAGTCGTTCATGCACTGCCTCCTTCAGTTCTTAGTCTAACAAGAGAAACAGTACGAGGTGTCATGTGGAAACCTACACTCAAATTTTACATATTGATAGGTCTTCATTGCAGATAGATGCATGTGAAAAATTAGCTGCTCATATAAACTTTATGTAGGAGAAAATTAATTGCAAATCTCGTAAATTCAAACACAGGCGGCGGAAGGGGCATGGTCCTTCGCTACCTAATGCAAGCTATATAGGCTGTCACATGCTACATGTTTCAGAAAATAGTATTTTTGGATTCAGGGAACCTCAAAAGTGTTTTGTTAAAAACTGAACTTCGAATTTTGGTGTCGAACACAATACTTCCTCTACCTACAGCACCTATGGTATGGGTGGAAGAGGTAATAATAATGTAAGGCTTCTACTGCTCTATAAATGGATTACAAAAATTGTGTGCTGATACTTAATGACTTGCCTTCGTATAATCACAAAATTCATAAAACCACCACTATGATACATTTTTTTAAAGAAAAAAGTTTCAAAAGTAAGTTGGTATTTGCCTGAAGATCACAAAACCTGTTCTGTCAAAATTTGTCAAGCAAAGTAGAATGAGTAATTTAGTCAATTCCAATTTTTAAAACTAAAATAACTATAATCATGCAGCTCATGTTATATGAACGAAAATTGGAAGTGTCATTAGGGAGGCTTGCTTAAGATGAGTAGTGAATGATAGCAAGGTAACAATACCCTCTTCAGGTAACCCTGTGCCTAACAGAAGCGCTATGTTGTGCAATTTTACTTTTGCACTAAGAAACATTACACAAATCAATAATTACAACTTCATAGAAAGAACAACCGCTTCTAAAGCAATAGTTATCAAGCTATGGAGTGTTGAAGGATAAATAAGACTGTCGAGCAATCATGTGCCTCAATGCATCTCGTTTGTTTTTTATGTAAACGGTTTCATAACCATCCAAATGCTCTTCCCTAATCCACTTTCCTAAACACCCGGTCAGGTTTCGGCATGAGGTTACAGTACGTTCTTTATCTCGACAGTACTGTTATTACTACACCTCCTAAGATTTTAGGAAATTAAATTTCAATCCGAAATATGTTTTGAAGCTGAATTGTCATAGAGTGCAGTTCCCATGGCTAAAGCATGTGACGTAAGTGTGCACACATTACTGCTAATTTTGAAGGAGTGTTAAAAAAATTAATAAAAAAAATAAAAACTTAACTTCAGGGAATATAAAATGTAGGATTTTTTTAAAGCGATTTTACATTAAAATAATCATATTATCCCAACAATAATTCAAATTTGAATATATAAATAATAAAACAGCATTATGCTTTAATTTAATAATATTGAGTTGGGTTTAGCAGTATGCTTCACTTATTTTATAAATACCTGTACTAGTTTCGAAGACCCTCATCATTCATAATCATCAGGTTAACACCAACTGCCGGCTGGCCGTTTTTGTTGCGCTCTGGTGCAAGTGTGTGGCATTTGGCGATGAGATCTTCGTCCGATGGGATGTCGAAGTTCATAAGGTATCCTTATGTTTGTGGATGAATATCCTTTCCCACACTGAGAGTTCCTTGTGACCTTCGACACATTTAATCAGTTTTGGATCCCGATCGATGCCATGCCCCTCATTCCAAAAATGGGCCGCTACTGCAGATTTTTCCGTATTTGCGTATTTTAAATGTCTCATGTGTTCCTTTGCCCTAATCTCCAACACACTTCCACCAGAGCGCAACAAAAACGGCCAGCCGGCAGTTGGTGTTAACCTGATGATTATGAATGACGAGGGTCTTCGAAACTAGTACAGGTATTTATAAAATAAGTGAAGCATAGTGCTAAACCCAACTCAATATTATTAAATTATAATATAGCTTCACTGTGTAAACTTCCATACAATGATTAAGCATTATACTTGTTTATACGTATCAACAAGGAATAAATTGAATAATCGACACTTTACTCTTTCCCTCAGGTGCAGCAGTAGCGCACGAAGAATTGGTAGGGATTGAGGTACACCATTTATCTTCGTATAGCATGAGCCATATTGTGAATAATTTAAATTGATCTTAACCAACTCCACACAAAAGACAGGGCACAGATAATTACAAATTTGCTTAATTCATACTGCACACAAATATTAGTGTAAAGGTGCTAAAATGGGGGCATACAGGTAGTGAGTTAGGTGCTCAACTGCTAAGGAGGAGAATGTTAGTAAAATGAGATTCCGAACAAATGCTAGTGTTCAAACACAATCATCAATGAGAAGATACAGTGTAAAATTGAAGTGAACCAAATCCTTAAGAATACTGTGAAAATTCAGGAACTGCATATAATTTGTGATTGATTTTCATTTCCTAGAATTTTCTACAAATATATTTTCAATGTACACATTCTCATACAATAACGGCCAGTTTTAACAACTTAACATAGACAGCATTAGCGCTAAGAACTCTGTAAGTCAGGGCGCGAAATTTCCGGTTGCCACACCGCCATTTCCATCAAGATTCTGATGCGGGAACAAAAGATTTAATTTTGGAAAAAAAATTCTTTTTAGTTGCTTTTATTATTTTAGTTTCCTTAACAAAGAAACAGTATTCACTCAGAAGCGTTTGGAAATATCTGGACGTTATCAATATTATTTTAATTTCTATAGCGACTTTCATTGGTTTTGGTTTTAGTTTTAACCAATTGCTGCTATAGCTTCTCTAGTAACAAGCAACTGTAGCTGCTGAATCCTACAATGGTGAAATATTTCCAAAATAGTCTATTTAATAATTATTTCTTACGTATTAGTTTGTGCATTCAAAAATAAAAGTAGTATTTCTTTGTTTTTGTTAGTTTTATTTATGTACTGAAACATTATTGCTGTGTCATTTAGTGGTTGAGACAACACTAGTGCTATATTTGGGAAATGGCATTGAATTTTTCGTTCTGACTTCACCTTTCTATTATAAAGTAAGTTCCAACCGTGTCCAGTCCAATCGTATGACCAGTCAGGAATGCATGCACATGCTTAGCAGTAGAGAGGGGATATGTGGGAATGTTGCTGTGTAGTTTCAGTCTTGTGATACCAGTATTTGTTGAACAGCACTATGAGAAAGTGGTTGCAATGATATTGTCTCCCGCTAACTGTTAACAAGAGGCATTACACTTTTGCACGACAATGTATGGTCCCATACAGCCAACGCCAGATGGAATCAGTTGGATGGGAGATCTTCAACCATCCACCCTACAGCACTGACCTCGCTCCAAGTGACTTCCATCTCTTGAAGCACTTTCTGGCAGGAAAACGTTTAAAGAACAATGCTCAGGTACAGACGACACAATTTCATGGCTTCAGACGTTGGCGGCAGAGTCCTATGACAGGGCATACAATTGTTGGTATATCCCTACAATAAATGCCTCAGTAACGGTGGCAACTGTGTACAGAAGTAGCAAATGAATCTCTGTAAATACTGCAATAAATATTTCTTACTTATTGATGTTTTTGTTTTCTTTATCGGCAATCAGAACTTATTGTCTAGGCTGTCCGGGTAGCGCCGCGTCGAGTGATGAGATGCCAACGTTTCTACAGCCATGTTGCTGTCTTCTTACAGACTTAATCAGAACTTACTTTCTGGATGACCTTCGTCTAATGTTATCAAGCTTCAATGCATTCTGCATGTGCTTTGCAGTGTAAAAGAGAATCAAAATAAGTTTCTGTAGTGCAATCAAATTACAATATGTACACCTTTAGGACTGTGAATGACATACTTATAACTAGGGATGGGAATTTTTCGCGATCGCGAATTTAACGATTTTTATTAAGAACTGTATTAGGAATAATAACTAGCTTCAACACACACAACAGTACCCTGAAAAATGCTTTTTGAACTCGCGAATTGATGCGAATTTCGCATGAAAGTGCGAATTTTGCATGAAAATGCGATTTTGGCGCGAATTTTTACTTTAAAATGAGATTTTGGCGCGAATTTTTACTTTAAAATGCGATTTTGGCACGGATTTTTACTTTTTTACGATAAAGAGGCCGAAAACGAAAATTATTGAAAACTTGCTGAACGCTAAAGCACCGTATTTATCTTAATATAAGCCGCACTTTTTTCCTAGATTAAGCCCAGCAAAATGAGCCTGCGGCTTAAAATCGCGTACAAGTGTTTTTAGGCAGTAATTGTAAAATTGAACACAATATAGCCGGTGGATCCATCGTAGCTGGTTCCCCTCCTCCAAGCACCATCTATCGATTATCTCGAATCTCCATGACAATCGATATATTAATCGATTTAACGTCGAAAACGTATCGATTTTAATCGAAGCATCGTAAAAATGCGTATCAAGTGATGTTTTGCGTATTTTGGGCATTTTTGATAGCGGTATTACAGAATATGCATGTATTATGATCTGTTCAGAAGTAAAAAAATGCCGTAACGTATGGGAATGTGAATAAAGGCAATTTTGAACTGATGGTAACTGAAAGTGCAGTTATGAAGAATAGAAAAATTGCGCGAAATTCAACACTGAAAGTCATATGAAGTGTAAAGTACTGATTTCTGTTTTCTTTCTCGTCAGTTTTATTTATTATATTAAATAAAATTAGAATATCATAACTTAAGTCTGCTGATACTTTCTTTTTCTTATTTCAGGCCTATTTCGGCTAAGAAATGTGTTACTTTAATATTATGAATATGAGGCAATTTATTTTTTCACTTTGGGGTTAATTTAATTATTTTCCCTTTTCTTTATTGCTAAAAAGGCAGGTGTGGCTTAAATTCAGGATAGATATGGTACCTTCATATTGTGTTTTTACAACCTCTTTGGACTTTTACCGCAAGACGTCACGATCGACCTTCAGTATGAAAAATAACTTTGTATTGTATTTTTACAAGCTCTGTTGATTATTAGGATTAGTATTAGTATGACGTATTTAGTTCTCTTTAGAGTTTGGCATCGTTTTGGTTTTGTTTTATGATAAGACCTCACGAGATCGTCGTGATTGTTTCTGTGAAAATTGTCGAATAGTAAAATAATAAGGCCTCAAGATGCTAAATAACACAATGGATAGGGCTTTCCAATTTCAGAAAGATTAATTTTATTCCACTGAGCACATAAAAAGTATGTTTTCCCGTGAATCTGCTATAGTTTCGAAAGTACCGAAAAGTTCAATTGAACCCACCGAATTTCACATTTCAAAGTACCGCTTTCTTCGGTTTGAAAACACCGAAAAATTCCTATCTCTACTTATAACTTATACTGCAACTATAATTTAATTTAAATATTATGTTTCTGTTTGAATTTAAATTACAATACCGCTTTATTTTATTTCCTGAAATACCATAAACTAGTAAAATGCTAAACTTCTTTGAGATCCATTTCTCTTCCTCCCCCCTCTCCTCTCTCGTAATAGTGAACAAAAAATATAACACAATGATAAGTTTAGCACTATTTGTAAGAGACATGTTATACAATGTATCAAAAAAACAAAACAAATAATTGTTTTCTTTTAATACAATACTACAGTCTAACATCAGCAGCAGAGTATGGGTTACTCAATGGATGGAATATAAGAATCTACCACTAGGTGGCAGGGTAATCCCATGATATTCCAAATTTACACTCTTGCGGGTATGCAAGATCATTAGCAACAGACATGTTTGACATCATTTTTAGTGAAATTAGTGGTACAATATACTGAACAAAAAATTTGACTCTGAGCAACAGGTATAACACATTAACGGTCAAAATTAAGATATTTGAGTGAAACATAGTAATTGTAATACATTTTATAAAGATGGCCATTAATCTATGACGAATGAAAGACATTTAAATGAATTTGATTCACTTTTAAGAAACTAAATTATATTACTGGTAGATAAATAAAAATAATACCTTTCGGTGTTTTCATTCAATACTTACAGGCTTCCTTACCTGAGACGAGGGTGGAGGACCATAGCCATGAGGTGGTCCATGTGGAGGTGGTGGACCCTGGTGTGGAGGACCTCCCTGGTGAGGTGGACCTCCACCTTGCTGGAAAAAGGCAGGGTTAACATGAGGGGCAGGTGGACCCTGAGGAGGGCCACCATGAACTCCAGGACCTCCATGTCCAGGTGGAGGACCTCCTGGACCTGAAACAAGTGGATTATGTAGTAAAATCAAACTGTTGATTATACTCTGTCTATGGGGAGGCATGTTTTCAAAACTCCTACATGTCTCCAGCACTGGGTAGAAAAATAAAAATCAAGAACTCCACAAATAAAAAACAATCATATAACAGGCATGAAAAACTGGGTTAATTAACGTGCAGTGAGAGCCTTCTCCTTTCCCTCAGTATGGGAGACATGCAGAAAAACGTACCTCCCATCTGTCCAGGTGGTGGGCCTCTTGGCGGGGGTCCCTGGCCAGGTGGGGGGCCCTGCATAGGCGGTGGCTGATTGTGGGGTGGGAACCCTGGACCAGGATGGTGGTGTGGCATGCCTATTGGTAACAAACAAACAATGTAATATGAATTGATAACCAATCCAAACCTGAAACGAAAAAAGGCAAGCCTGAACAGTGACACTTAGACAAATCAAAATTTATGGCCAGCACACACAGAGTTCCATACTAATTTTTCAGCTCTCTACTACTTCAAACCTCAAAACAATGAAGAATTTCTGAAGCCAAATGGGAGGAAAAGAATACCCTAAAGTTGAGAATTTGCAGATTAATATCAATCATGAAAACAAGATTATTGTTAGTGTCCAGGAGCAAGCCAAACTTACTGAATAGGAGAACATTTTTATTAAAATTCTCACACACACACCAATGAACTTAACACATTTACAGAGTATCATCATCCAAAATTCTATCTGGTCATCAACACCATCTCCCCATCAGTTCAAGCATCAACAGGGCCTGCAACAAATCTGCCAAAGGGTCAGAGAAGCTGACATGTGGGCAATGCTTCCTGACAAACATTCAAGAGAAAAAGTTGAAGCTGAGTATAGACTAGTCACTTTATCTTGAGCTGAAAAAATGCAGGGGTGAGGGGAGCAGATATTGCAGTAAAAGAGAGTGGCTATCGCAGAAGGTGGTGAGTTGAAATTGACATCATTTCTGAAGGGCTGCCAACTGCTAGAAAAATAACAGGTGAGGTTTTATAGAATAGAGTGGAATTGACGGTAGTTCGTTGCTTTTCCACCAGGGGACTACAAAAAGCAATACTGACAACATATTGTGGGAGAAATGAATTAAGTAATTTATTTCTTTAGACAAATGTTTCCAATCAAGATAATACATTAAAGAAAGAAGTGAGAAACAACCAAACAGGAATATAAGACACTTGTGATTTAAATTCCCCTGCACGACTATAACAACAAAAACCATGTTTTTTAAACTAGGGCCCAGTTTCACCAAAATGGAGTAACGTTTTACACGAGAGTAAGTACAGACTTAATCTCGAGTAACCATTCATATCGTTTCACCACAAAGTTATACGCGAGTAACTAGGTTAATCAAGATTAATATTTACATGGCCAAATTTCAGCGAGTAACTTACCTTAATCTTGGAGTAGCAACACGTCAGACACTACTACACCATTATGGCTTGTAGATTGAGGAATTTTGTGTTTCAAGATGAATCTTCAAGTGAAGATGAAGACAATAATAACAGAATACAACGGCCAAGATGCATACGAGATAGGAATGATTGGTTCCAGAATTATGACGAAAGGGAGTTCGTGACACGTTTCAGACTGTCCAACGCTTCTGCGCAAGTTCATGCTTGGCCACATTTTTTTGTATTTTCCCAGGCCACCTTTAAATTTTCGGTACTTCTGGGCATATTACCTGACACTGAGTTATACGCTTGGGCAACTCTTTCCCATTCTGAACTTTTTTGCCGCATTGTAACAGCATCCGTGCTCTTTACTTTCCAATATGGAAAAAGGTTTCTCAACGATATCCACCAACAACATTTTCTCGGATGGAAGCCAGTTCGGACTTCTATACCTCCTTTTCTCCTGCTTGCTACTTGTATTTGCTTCCATTTCCATTTTCAAGTTTGTTTATGTTTGTATGTCAGCTGTCACTGCACACTATCATCTGCTGTTCATACAAATGTTAGTCATGGCATAGTGGATTCACATGTTTCAGTATGAGAAATTGCAGGATCAGCCCCATAAATCCCCGTGTAACTACTCGAGATTATATTTATCCACATGAAAGTGTGGTGAAACACAATTGTGTTGTCTGAGATTAATTTCGAAGAGTAACTTTTACTCGAGTTTAACTACTCGACATTTTAATCTCATCTGGTGAAACCAGTCCTAGGTATTTAAATTTTGGAGAGAGAGCTACCTAAATGCACCTCTTCAACTTTTGCACTTTCATTCTGAGATATCCATAAATTTTTATTTGTACTCACTTTAATTTCGTATTTTCGCATTTTGCTTCTGGTAGTTATCCAAAAAGCAGCCCGGTGGTGAGATGTGAAAACTCCCAATCAGCTGTACTAAGTTGAGACTGAAGGTCAGCTGTCGATTTGCTGTAAGGGCTAGCTGGTTATTTAGGTAGTTGAAAATGGAACATTCACTCAAAGAAAAATAACTTCTGAGGTTGGATTTTGTACTTGCATCTGCATGGATGCAGGAGTGTTTTGGAACGCTTAATATGGCAGCATGGGTTTAAAACTCAAGCAATCTGGAGCGTTAGGGAGAGCAAAGGGTAACATTACCACACTACTACTCATTCTAATAATTTCACTGCAAGATTAAACAAAGATTTCACTGCATTAAACAAAGAAGTGAGAAACAACCAAATAGGAATGTAAGACCCTGGAAAGACAGCACAGCAGCAGGTGAAATACAACAGTTAATGATATTTGTTGAAAAACAATGAAGCACTGACCACTTATTGTCAGTTGTCACATATGTCCAGAAACCAATGTCCAGTGCACTCTTCATCACCAATACTTTCCAACATCAAAGATTTTAAATCTATGAAGCAAAGCAGTATAATTTTTATATAATCAAGAGTATGAAAGAGAATTTAAAAACTTGGTTTATTAATTTTAAATAAAAATCATGCAAACCAATTAATACTACCTGTAAGGAGCCAAGGAACCTTCTTAGAATTTTCTTCAGTCTTCTATAATCTATCCTTATGACATGATTCAATATTGAATATTCAATTTTATTATTGCAAGTAACTACAAATACCTTGCCTGTTTATTAAGTTTACCTGGACCAGGTGGTCTGTTCCAATCAGGTCGAGGAGGAGGTCCTCTAGGATCAGGAGGCATACTTCCAGGTGGTGGTCCTCTTGGTGGACCCTGACCAGGTGGTGGGCCTTGGAATGGCTGTCAAGTAAAAAATATTCTTATAACCACAAATTATAAAAACCTATATGTAGTATTAGTATAAAAATGACACTACAATTCGGGAGTTTAGAGACATACAACATATCTAACATGTAAATCCCTAAGTAGATACGTCGTTATGTATCTAAATCCCCGAATTAATTATACATATTTCCGATGGTAACTGCGATAAGTGCAAAATTTTACAAAACTGCTTTCCATAGCTTGAAAGTTGCTGAAAATATCACCATTAATTAATTATATTTGAACTTTATTGGATTTTGCGAAATATGTAAAGAAATGCAAAATACACCTCCGCAAGGACGTGTATTGAGAAATGTGCACAAAAATATTATTTAAAATAATTTTTAGTGTTTTAAATTTCTTTTTCGTTCTCTTAGTGGCCTGTTTGCTTTTCTTGCTGTCTCTATGACTGCAGAGAAGGTAGTAGCAGTAGTAAGAGATTCTATTTTATGTAGCAAGTTAAGGCAATTTGGCCTTATTTTACACTATATGACTGGTATTAAGTGATTATATGTGATTGGTAATTCTATTTGCAAAAATAGAAATGGCTATTATTATTGTTTACAAATGTGTTAGAGGGGTGTCATATAAACGAACCGATACAAACAATAGAACTAGATTAATACGAGTTAAAATACCACAGATAGAATGATTCGAAAACTAAAAGACATAAGACATGCCACAATTATATTTTACCTTTCATCACTGAAAACATAGGCCTGTTTTCATTGCCATATCATCATTCCGGCAGAAGTCACTAAGCCCAAAATCAAAGTTTTGAGATTCAGCTTTTTTTAAAGTTTGAACAAATCATTGTATATATGGACTTAGTGAAAATTTAGGTATTAGTTTCATGGAAACAGGTCAGGATATTAATTAGTGAGATCTACCTGCCTATAAAGCATCCTTTCACCTATGTAATAGGCTGCACATGTATGGAATTCTGACCATGATTTGGTAAAGGAAGCAGCTCTACTTAAAAATGTTTATCAGCCTGTTCAATTGACCGTATGGGAGAAGATCTACATACAGAAACATAGAAATAACCTCCAAAATTTTGACATTCCAGGGGAGAATGAGTTAGGCTTAATTGGGAAACTCGTAAAACCACAACAGCGTCATCAGGTGGTACAAGATGGAAGTTCAGCAGTTGGATGTAGTGATGATGAGAGGGAGGTCCTCTAGAAAACTGTTACTAGTAAATAATTAATAATAATGAAGTAGCAAGAGTTCAAGATATTATGTATTAATATTGTACCACTTCATTGTGATTTCCCATTCCAAAGTGAATTTAATTTAATTAATTTGTTGTTTGTTAAAACTGATGTATAAAACTAAGCTGACTCTATGTTAAACATTTTGGGCTCTCCACATTATTCATACATTACTAAAAAGCTGTATTAAGTGAATTAAATTTTCCAATTAAAAATTGGAATTTTGGTAATCACAGTCATTTTATTATTTGCTTATCTCCCAGTTACCTATGTAATTGCTACTCTGACTACAATATAGATAGATTACTGTTGTCCAAAGCATTTCCCTGTGAGGAATGCGATCGTTATGTGCACAAGCAAGCCGGCAGCCAAAACGAATATGCCTAGCCATCTGTGATAATACCCCCTTACCCCCTCCACCTCCGAAGCAAAATACCTCCTCTCACCCCTCTAAACAACAGTGTACCCTGCAGAGAAGTTCGGTGCTTTGGTTAACTATTATAGCTATTCTTCCAAGCTGTTTCCTTTTTACTCCACAAATTGCCACGAGGCAAAGTTGAAAGGATGGAAAGAAGGTTCAGTCCTTTACACCAGAGAAATTATGTGACATGCTAACAGATAAGGACAAGAATCTGAAATCTGAAAACTGAAAACAACTGATGTGTTTCAAGTGGACTCGAACAGGCATCCATCTAGATGAGAAATTACAAGAACAGTGCATTTATCGATGTGGCCTCATCGCTGGACATAATAAAGCATCTTCCAAAAGAAAAATGTGTGGGAAGGTAGGTAGTAATCTCATTTAACGGTATGTCATTAAATTATCTGATTAACATCATTCAGGAAAATTGCAATTATGTTCCATGAATGAATGCCTCATTAATCTTGTAACTATATCAGCTGAAACTGAAGTAACAGGCACAATTAGTTTTAAAATTTTATCTTCTACTATTAAAGAAGTGTCAATTTTATGGGACGTGAGTGATCAGGATATTGGAAAAATTAACACCAAACTTTACTATCATAATTATGCAGTACTGAGTGTTAATTATTTCAATTTCTTATTTCATTATTTCACTGTTACTTCAAATGTATTAATTTGTTCTAACTAATTAATATATAATGAAGACTTACCATTCCAGGAGGAGGACGCTGTTGTGGTCCTTGTGGGTGAGGAGGACCCTGTGGAGGTGGCCCTGGCCGAGGAGGACCTGAAAATAAATCATTAAATACTTTAATTATCACTTTTTAAATCTCTTAATCCTGCATCTATATTGTAGTAATTTATAAGATGTTTCTCCAAATGTAATATTAATAATAGCTGTGATATTTCATACTGCACTGACATCTTGTTACACCGGATGTATTTTAATAAATATTGGAGTTTTATGTGCTTTGTATGCTTAGGCTATGTAAGTAATCTTAGCTCTTTGCCACAACTGTGGAAGTTCCAATTCTGCGCATGGTCAAAATTTTATTTTCTAACTCTGCCATATGGTAGAGGAATTTGTAAAGATGACAATTCCCGAACATAATCTTTTTTGAGTTGGAAATCGCAAAGTCCAATTCAGTTTTGACAGTTGGAACAGTTCGACGTGACAGGCAGTCAACATTGATGTATGCTCTGCCACTAACATCCTAGCTGTTCTGAGCCATGAAAAACGAAAGAGGAACAACTGATGCAGTGACGAAATTTCCCACAGCAGCAGGAGATTCAATATGGCACATAACGAACCTCTTGCTATTCAGTATGCTGCTGCTAAACTAATACAACTTCAGACCTAACATAACCTATCACTGGCACTACATATCACTGTCTACTAATTTCTTTGTTTCTCATAAATACTTAAGGTAACTCCTATTAATAGTGATTTTAGTCATGATCCTGAGCTCAATCAGCATGTAGTCACGTTTGTGATATTGGTGACATTGTACACTTGGTTCAGCTTGGCTGAAATGGTGATCACCGAACTTCAGGAGGGGGCCCATTGGTAAAATTAAGCCTTCAAATTTTGTTGAACATATTTCTTAGTTACAAACAAAGTAGCCTTTTTAAACACATACCACACTTTTTACTGTTCCAAAAAATAATGTTTTGAAAATAAGGCATTAAAATGAAATTTGAAGGCTTAAATTTAGAACTGTATAATTCTTTCAAAATATTTACTTATCTAAAATAGTCTTATACAAAATGGTAAAAAAAACTGTAAAAAGACAATTAAATTTGGCAAAATAACCACACTTTAAAAAATAACTTGGGTAATGGGATTAACTAATGATGCATTTTAATGTCAAAATACACTAAAAAATGATCCTTATGTTGAAAAATCTAAAATGTCAAGGCAACAAAAAACTAAATGTACTGTATAATTTTTCAACTTAACAACCCTATTTCAATTGTATTTTTGTAAGACTTTTTATTTCGGGGGGGGGGTTTCTCCTCTCAGTTAGAAAATTATGGTGATTACATCAATATCAACCTGACTATATCATCTTTACTTTTGTTTCAACCTACATGCTTTGGTGTTCAGTACACAATCTACCATCCTTCACCTTCATTCTTGATTAAAGCCTTTATGAAATGTGTTTTTTCAAGCAGTGAAGTGTGTTCTTTCATAGCCAGCAGTTATACCAATATATAGAGGTGTTTGAAAATGTTTTTATTTTTTGTAAGATTTGTTGTTTTAAATTTCAAAAGGTGGTGTTTTGTGATGCCACAGCTGTGGGAATATTACCATGAAATTTCGAAAGAACCTAAACTATTAAAGTCAGTCAGTAAACACAAGGATCTGGAAATTTGGGAAAAAATTTACATTCAAAAATTCAAGAACAGCCTAATGAATTTTGAAATACCTGAGGAAGACAGTTTAATCAGAGAGTTCATAAAAAGCTCACCAGGTGCGCAAAAGAATCTTCCTGAGAAGGATTTGGCAGTTGACAGAGTATTTGAAAATGGGGAGGATGCTCCTTGAAACGCGTCATACCAAAATATGGTTAAGTGAAGCAAAAAGTGTGTTTATGTCAACTCATATAGTAAATTGATTCTATTATAGTTGCTTCACTGTATAAAGTTCCACAAAGTCTTTATTAACTTTATTCAGCTTCAAAGTTTGATCGGCTTGAAGTTCAGCCAATCCTTCTGTCCCTTCTAATGGTAGATGTTTAATGTCCTCATCAGTAACGGCAAAAGGATTGCGAACCCAGTCGCATTTGTTCATGTTGAGGGAAGGAAAATATTTTTGCAGTCTATTATCCAAAACAGAAAATTCATTGGTATCAGCTGTGAGAGGAAATATTTAAAGATCACTTTTTTCAACTTTTGACTTCCACAGTTGAATTTTTCTTAAGAACCGTTCAGCTTGTCAGTTGATGTAAGAATATTATCTTTCTTTCCCTGCATACTGGCATTGAGATTATTAAAATGTCCAAAAATATCAGCTAGGTATGCAACTTTGGAACACTGAGTTTTGTCCCTAATAAGGTCAGCAAACTCAGGTTTTTCTGTGGCAAATATTTGTAATAACTCATTTCTAAGTTCATAAAATCTGGAAAGTACATTTCCTTTGGACAACCAGTGAATTTCGGTGTGAAGGACCAGAGTTTCATGAACAGCTCCTGCTACCTGACACATGACTTTGAGAAGTCTAGTTTTTAGAGCTCTACTTTTAATGTAATTAACCATTTCAATCAACAACGGAGCTCATTACGTTCCTTAGATCTGAAGGAATGGTTTTTGCCACCAAAGCTTCCTGATGTAAAAACCATATGTGGATCCAATGTATGGAAACTCTTCCTTCAACCTTGAAGTAAAACTTGTTTCTAACAGCGCTAGTGTAAGCCGAGGTTCATAGGAAATTTGATAGGTGTCATCAAATGTCAGATTTCACCATGAGAACGACCACAAATATTAGTTTATAAAATGGTGCACAACGGGCGTTTGAATGGTGAACATAAGGTGAAAGTTGTTCTGTTTTTCGCCGAAAAGAAGAGTGTAGTTTTGACTCAGGGACGTTTTCGTGCTAACTTTAATACAAGATGGGCTCCTAGCAAGCAGACAATTTACAGACTAACTGAGCAGTTTGAAAGTAACTATTCTGTGTTGGAAAAAAAGCGGTCGCGATGGGCTAGTGTTCGTACACCGTAAATATTGAAGTGGTTCACGTTGCTTTGACTCAAAGTTCGTCTAAATCAGGCCTGTCCAACTTCATAAGTACTCGGGGCCAAAATATTTCGACAATTGATGCTGAGGGCCAAACACTAAAAGTTTCACTCACATAACTATAACAGTAAAGTACAGCAGACCAAATTGTTGAAATAGGATTCATTACCAGTAGGCCGAAATTAGAACTTAATGTGAGCACTGAGGGTTTTCAGACTGCTTCACTAAAGTATGGATGTCCACTTCTATGTTAGTAACTGCCAGTCTCAGTAGGTGTAACAAGGAATCATCAGTGAGACAGCTCCTATATTTATTTTTTATGAATTTCATGTTGGAGAAAGCACTCTCACAATCTCTAAGCTGAGGAAACCTGCCCTCTGGAAGTAGCTTGAAAACGTTGAGCCCTCTCTCAGACCTGGTTTGAAGAAAAGGATCAGCCTGAAGATTGCAGAGCTCCAGTTGATACATGGATGGCTGATTCTCAATTTCCATATTCAAAGGGTCATTAAAAAGCAGCAGTTTACCTGTAATATTTTCTAAGTCAGAAAATCTTGGATTGAATTATTGAATAATAACTTCAATATTTTTCACAAAACTCAGAAAAATTACCATCTTCAATTTCTTCTGACACCTCTTGACAACATGGAAAGTGTGTTAAATAATTTCTTGATAAGGTTGATTTCAGAATGTTTAAAACCATTAACATGACCTCTAACCCTCAAACACTTTGATTTTTGCCCTGAAGTCTCTGGTTCAACTCATTCAAGTATTGTGTCAGGTCAGTCATGAAAGCAAGCTGCCTTAGAAAGTCTGGATCTTCAACCCATCGAACAAGATTTTCACTACCTGCACTCAGCCAGCGTACATTTGCGTGGAGTGATAGATCTCTATATTGGGCTTGCAGCTCATCCAAAAATTCCCGGAATCTGCAGTGAAGTTGTGCCTTATTGCCACCACGTATCTTGTTGGAAACTGTAACCACTATATTCATTGCATCGCTTTGTTTCACTGACTTCCCGCACAACGCCTCTTGGTGAATTATGCAATGGAACATGAGGAAACTTAACCCAGCTTTCCTAATTAATCCTACCAGTCCTTTTCACCGTTTCATTTACTGCTTTAAATATATCTTCGCCTTTGGCTATCCACGTAAAGAACCTAATTGAAGAATTTCTTCTTGTGTTGAAAAATCATTGTTGATCATTCGTATGAAAATCAAGAGTTGACTGGTGTCAGTCTGGTCGACACTGTCATCCAAGCATAGTGAAAAGTAGCTGCATTTTCCAACCATATCTTCTATTTTCTTTGTTATTTGTCCTCCCATACTCTGTACTCGTCTTGAGATTGTTTGATGAGAGAGGGGAACAGCTGCAAATTTTGCAGATAGATTGCTTTCACCAAATGCAATTGCACATTTCTTAACTATATCTCCATCACTAAATGCTTTCTTACCTTTTACAAGTTCCAATGATACACTGTAAGAAGCAGTTAATGCAGCTATCTGCGTAGACAACATTTGTGTAAAAATACATGTCTGATGATGAAGGTTTTTCTTATAATCTTGTAAAATTGCAGCTCTTGAAGCCCCCTCATACTTCTTCAATTGTTTTTCATGTGAAGTAATGTAGTGTCTCTTAACATTGTACTCTTTACAAGAAGAAATTATCTGCATGCACACAACACATTGCAACTTGCCATTATTATTTGTGACGAAGTAGTTCAATTCCCATGCATCTTTTATTTCTTTTTTCCTCTTGTATTTTTCGTTTCTTGCTAATGTTGCTCATGTTTGCTCGTTCTATCTAACAACATTGTTATCTAACAATTTGCACGAACAAATAAAAAAACGTACACAACCTCGCGTAAGCACATAAATTAGAAACAGGCTTGTTCTGAACAATCAAAAACAAAAATTTCGCCCTCCGCGGCAGCGATACTGGCGCTCTGAACACGGCCAATTGGATGTTTTTCGTGATCATAAACTTGAACAAATATTCCACCACAGTCGGTAATATGCAACGCCCTATGTCAAAGCACGAAATTTCAAACCGGGATTGGTTGTCGTATTAGAAGTATCCGCGGGCCAAAAAACTGTGAGAGCGGGCCACATGCGGCCCTAGGGCCGCGGGTTGGACAGGCCTGGTCTAAATCAACAAGAAGGGCTTCTGCAGAGTTGGGAATCTCTCATAGGTCAGTACAAAGGATTGTCTATTTAGATCTTTACTTATTCACCTACAAAATGACTGTACTGCATCAACTTACAGACAGAGATAAACAGCGGAGGCTACAATTTGCATTATGGCCATTGGAGGCCATACTCCACAACACATGGTTTATAGACGAGGCCTACTTCCATGTGAATGGTGTTGTGAATAATCAAAATGTTCAATTCTGGGTGACAGAAGCTCCCCAAATACTGCATGAGAAAGAAATGTTTGGGGCAAAAGTTTCTGTATGGGTCACAATTTCGAGTCATGGAATCATCAGTCCATTCTTCTTTGATGAAACTGTCAACCAAGTTTGATACAAAACCATGTTGGAAAACAGTTTTATTTCCCATCTCATGACAAAAGGTCTCCCTAAAACCGCGTTCACACCTGTGCAACGTTGCATGGGCACAAGAGAAATGCGCCTGTCACGTGGAGATGCAAGCCGGGGCATGCAACGGTGCAGGGTGAGGCATGCGTGGAATCTGTGCGCACAGGCCATCTTGCGCCGGTGCACGTAGGCGCAAATAGCTCCCCATTTGAAACGGGGAGCTACGTGCAACAGTCATGCGTCTTCCAAGGTTCTGTTCTGATTTTTCATTATGGCGGAGTGGTCTAATGAAAGGAATATTGAGTTCGTGGAGGATTATCGCTCTTGTCCATGTTTGTGGATGGCTAGCTCCCCGGACTACAAGGACAGGACAAAAAGGAGCGATTCCTTGCAGTTTCTAAGAGACAAATATGCTTTGGGAACAACGAAAGCGGTGCTAAATAAAATAAAAAGCCTCCGATCATACTTTCGTAGAGTCATAATGAACATCTCTCAAAGAGGAAGAGTGGGTGCGGAACGGATAATTTTATATTATATTAATATTAATATATATTTATTGTTATTAACATTAATTTTAATTCTGAACTAACTAAGATTTTTATCCACTTTTGGGTTGCAAACGTAAATTATTATTTTAAATTAGAAATTAATATAAATTATTATAAAATATAAATTATTATAAATATTATTGCTATTATATAAATAATATAAATTATTTATATAATTATTATTTTTAATAATAAATTATTTAAAATAATTAAATTATTTTATAGCAAAAGTTATTATATAAATTATTAATTATTTAATTATTATTATTAATAATTATTAATATAAATTGACGATAAATTATTATTTTCCAATCGAAGGTAAGAACTCCATGCTTGAAAAATGGCCCGTTATAAAATTGTTTATAATTCCACCTTGTGTTACTGGAATATATTTTTTAGGAACAATTTTTAACTCATACCACGAAATGGTGTAGTCTTTAATACGTAAGTCTTTGACACAACATGTGTCATTCGTGAGCGGAATTTGTAACTATGTGGTAATTTACAAAAACTAGCGCCAAGTACAAATAGGCTACGAAAACATTCAAACAGTACAGTACAGTACAGTACTTTAACCCGCGAATGCTCGCTTACGTCTTAAATGGAAAAGCTGTTATGCCATCACAGCATTCTGCATGTTTATTATTATTATTATTAACTGTGCTAGTCAAATATAAATGGTTGACATTCATACGTCTTTCAACAGTGGTATTATTTCAACGAATAGCCCTTTTTAGGCTTTTTAAACAAACGAGTTTAGCCGTCTTAGTAAAACATAATAATGGACACTAATATAACACCGAAAATTGTATTATAATTTTGACAGAGAAGTTTTTTTCTTAACAAAATAAACAAGTAACTATTCCTTATATTGGCATTCAAAAAATAGCATAAACAATTGAGATATTTACCATTTTTAATGATACAATTATTCAATACCCATTCAATTCACTTCCTATCTATAAAAATAAGTTGACTGAAATTGTTCCTTTAATATACTTCTTTGTCGTTGGTCAGCAAATTGTTATTTTAAAGTTGAAACGACAATGGATTATTTGCACATTTCACGCTTCTTACGGTTTCGTCTTTGTCGCAAAATAACAACAGCTGCAGCAGCAGCTACGGCACCTAAATCCAAAGCGGACATTTCATCTGCGCACTTCTACCAGGTGTGAACAGAAAGAGGCATGCGCCTACAATAATCAAGCCGCAAGAGGCAAGGTGCATGCGCGAGCTTGCACCGTTGCATGCGCAGATGCACTGGAGAGGCACTGCAACTAGGTGCAAGGCGAACAGGTCTGAACGCGGCTTATGGAAACACAGTGGTTCATGCAGGACGGAGCCTGCCCACACACTGTTCTGGATTACCTGCACGACACGTTTCATCTTAGTGTGATGCGACATCACACGAAGATGAAATGTTCTAATGTTCTTATGATGTACAACTTGAATGGAGTCAATGGAAATACTTCAACCCAACAAAAGCAGTGCAGCTGTGGTACTTCAGAGCAAATACAAGACAGAATATAGAATATCAAGTTTCTAGCTCCTAGATTTTTTAACTGGCTCTTGGATCTATAAGAAATTTGTTTCCCCTGGCCTAGGCCTCTCAATGTGGTTTTACTTTATATTATTGTTTGACCTCAATGGTACCCTACAACATGTATTTAAACACATTTTTAAAAATAATCTAGGCCTAACAAATAACAGCTACAATTAATAATTAATTATGCATTCACAAACAGCGCCACCAATCACCTCAGCACTTTCATTCTATAAACCGTTTGGATTTTTAACGCTTGTGCCATGGTATAAAACTGATAAAATTAAAAATTTTGAAAGTTATATATAATTTACCATTCTCAGAAAATATTTTTACTCTCTTGTCATCTTAAGTGGCGACATAGAGATGATACAGCACCACAGAAGTGCTCTAAGAATCCAAACGGTTTATACTCTACTAACCATTTGCTCGATGTCCATTCCAATTACCATGTTGAAATCCTGGTGGAGGATGTCCCTGATTTGGTGGTCCAGGAGGATGACCATGACCTGGAGGGCCCCCATGACCCATGGGTGGCCCTGGCATTCTAGGCCCTGGACCAGGTGGTGCCATATGAGGGGGTCGCATCCTGGGTCCCATTCCTTGTGGTGGGCCCATCATCATTCTTGGTGGATGACCATGAGGGTGAGGGTGTGGATTTCTAGGACCAGGATTTGGAGGAGGGACAGGTCGGGTTTTTGATTGTGCTTCAAACTAAAAAAGCAAAAAGTTAAAGTGTTAGTAATATTTTATGCAGACGAATTATTAATGTATGTCTCTTCCAAAATTAAAATTTAAGCATATTACACAACTGATTTTGTATCTGTCTTGTTCATGAAACAAAGACAGGAGGAGGAGAAAGTAAATAGGTAGACATGTAGGTCCAGAAAGTGTGCCTACATCAGAGTTAATTTTCCAAAATCCTGTCAGGTCCAGTTAGGGTTGCCAACTATCCCTTATTACCCAGAAATCCCGTATTTTCATTTTTTTGGACAAGAATACAGAGTCCTGTATTTTTAAAGATATATCCTGTATTTTCAGAATTCTTGCCATTCATTCTTTTAAATTTGTTTTTGTATGATATTTTCTTAATGATCATATTACATGAAACATGACTGGTAGTTGTAATTGGTTGGCAGGAATGTTATTTATCGGTAATAGAGAATATTAAGTCAATACTATAAGTGACCATTGATTATGCAGTTGAGTATTACATTTTGGGTCCCTTATTTTTGGCATTTATCCCTTATTTTAACCTCTGTTATAAGTATTATTTAAAGTACTATACCTTATTTCCATTTTCAAGAGTTGGCAACCCTACACCCAGTCTAGTGAAAATACCTTTTGAAGATGTTGAGAGTTTGCATATTATTAAAAACTATTTAACTGTAAATAAAAAAAATATGGTATCAAAATGTGCAAATAGAGGGGATACCACAAGTGCAAGTAGAGGGGATATGTTGTCACCTCAGTATTGGGTTGTACCACATCCACAGAAAACGAAGGAAGAAGCTATGAATACTGACAAGGAACCTTTCACTACCCTCATATCGAAACATGCCTCAATATGTAAGCATATGAGTGGAGACTTAATACACTGAACTTCACTAAATATTTGTACTAACCTGGACCGGTTTCGGGATTACAACTTTACCCCATTTTCAACGTACTCCGACTGATGTTTGTGTTGTATGGGCACCCTCCCGCGGACGTCCTGTGAACCTCCTGACCAGGTCATCTTCTGTTGGTATTTCAAAGTTCATTAGGTTATCTGCATTCTTCTGGATAAATATCTTCTCCCAGACTGTCAGTTCACTATGTCCGTGGGCGCACTTAACCAACTTAAGTTCTTGTTCAACTTCATGGTTCATGTTCCAGATATGGGCTGCTACTGCGGACTTTTCAATTTGTGCATATTTGATGTGTCTTTGGTGTTCCTTCATCCTGGTCTCTATATTTCTTTTTGTTTTGCCTATGTATTTTTGTGGACAGTTTTTGCAACTAAACTGGTAGATGCCCGATTTTTTCAGGTGTTGTACTCTCTCTATGTTGGTTGACCTTAACATATTTCCTAAACTGTATCTATTAACCGGGGCTAAGGTGATGTTGTGGTCTTTGAATATTTTCTTGAATTTTTTGTCCATTATTGGGTGGTAGGTGATTTTCCTGTATGTAGACTTCTGAGTTGCAAAAACTGTCCACAAAAATACATAGGCAAAACAAAAAGAAATATAGAGACCAGGATGAAGGAACACCAAAGACACATCAAATATGCACAAATTGAAAAGTCCGCAGTAGCAGCCCATATCTGGAACATGAACCATGAAGTTGAACAAGAACCTAAGTTGGTTAAGTGCGCCCACGGACATAGTGAACTGACAGTCTGGGAGAAGATATTTATCCAGAAGAATGCAGATAACCTAATGAACTTCGAAATACCAACAGAAGATGACCTGGTCAGGAGGTTCACAGGACGTCCGCGGGAATGTGCCCATACAACACAAACATCAGTCGGAGTACGTTGAAAATGGGGGAAAGTTGTAATCCCGAAACCGGTCCAGGTTAGTACAAATATTTAGTGAAGTTCAGTGTATTAAGTCTCCACTCATATGCTTACATATTTAATAACTTCACTGTGTAAACTTCCTTCATTAATTAAATAATGCCTCAATATTTTTACTGGGTCATCTAGATGATGTAAGAAGTCCACACTGCAAAAATTAGCTGCTGGTTTCAACTGCAAGTACCCTAAATCGAACCTGGAAAATGTCGGGTTGAAGCAGTGCAATGGGAGAAGTTGGACAACCCTTATTGCAGTTCGAAGTTCCAGATGCGCGGAGACAATTGACTGTCGAAAACAAAAGATGTTGGTGTTGATGCAGTGATTAAAACACAAGTTCATTCTGCACCAAGCACAGCAAATAATCGCGTTATTATCACATTCTTCTTAACATGTTTTCACATTTGTCTGCAGAGAGAATTTGATCGCAGAGTTGTATATTTGATTGCAACTAGACAGACGACAGAAGCTAGGTTAAAAGCTTGATCTTTTCATTTGCGAATCCAAGCCCATGTAAACAAATGCATGTGATCTGAACCGCAGCACACATCATGCTTCAAGACAATATAGTGCGGTACTACATTTGATTTTTATATATTTAAAAACTCATAATATGGGACGAAAATTATTAAGATAACAATATTAACTTATTACAAATGTTTCAGCGTATTGCGAAACGTGGCATTCGTAATATAATCCTTCAGTTTGCAAGTTTGTTGTGATAATTAGGTGAAAGTTGTAGGTGAAAGGCTTGTTCCGATATGTTTCTGATTTGAGGATTACGCCACTGCCGGAGAACTCCGCTTAATGTACGTAGGCCTAATTATTTCACAGTAATATTCTGTATATATTCTGTACATACCATTATTCATTTAGCACTCAATTTCAGCTTGAACAACGAAATAAGCAAACAAACATGTCTTTGTTTTTAACGCATATGACAGATGAAAGTAGCCCTCGTGGATATTTATTATGGAAGGAAACACGGCCTACTAGAAATTTTTCATTGTCCGCGGGAAGGAGATGATTGACGTAGGCTAACAGTTGACGAATCAAATACAGATAAGGGCGGAATGATACCAGTGCAATGTTTATATGGACTTCCATTCTCAAAATGAATGGATGACGTAATATTCCCGCCAGTCAGGGTTGTCCAGTCCCATCTCTAGATTACCATGTTATATTCCCTATGTGTTCCAAGATATTTGCAAAGCATTTTAGGGTACTTGCAGTTGAAACCAGCAGCTAATTTTTGGAGCGTGGACTTCTTACAGCATCTAGATGACCCAGTAAAAATATTGAGGCATGTTTCGATATGAGGGTAGTGAAAGGTTCCTTGTGAGGAGACTCATAACTACCATTATGTAGAACACTTGTTTTGATAATTAGAGTTCGCAAAATAGGTTTTGCAGTAAGGCAAATTTCCGTCAAAATTAACTATAAAACATGTAAATACAGATACAGTTACTCTTCTATGAAACAAAAATTATATGTATTAATAAATTACAACAAAACAGTTTACCTCATTTCTTGCCCAAAATTTTTTTTGATAATCCATTCATGGTTGTTGAGTAACTAATGGGTTAACAAGTGCCGAGTTTTCGGGACTCTGCTGTACTGCAAAATTAGGCATGTTTTCTATATGTGAATATGATGCATACGTATGCTAAGAATTCAAAATATATATTGTCACTTCTTTTTTTGTAAAAAATGCAGTACCAGTGGCAGCTTGTAGCTAAAATTAGTGGGGGTACCGCTCCAGAAATGTTTTAGCCTTTGTTTTGAATTTGTGTAAAAGGAAACAAACATATACGTATAAAAAAAATATTATTCAAAACTTTAAAAAACCTAAAAGAACAAAATCAAACATTTTGTACTTAATTTAACCTAAATTGTTACAGTCAAGCCTGATCTATTCATTTAAAAATGAAATCCATTTTTCTTGTTTTAATTTGCACGAAAAGATCAATAAACTTTTCCTTGATTAGCCATGGTTCAAGTTTTCTGTTAAATAAAAGAAACTAAAAAAAATTAATCAAATAGAATAGCTGGAAACAGGGTAATAATCTAATTCTACACTTAATCACATTCAAGAATATGGTACATGGTTTTAGCACAACACATGCAACTACCTTCTACCAGCACGCCAAGGTCGGCACTTTGGGAGCAACAGTGCTCTCTCTCCCTTGTAGCCTCACGTGCAGCTTCCTATGTGTGCATGCACACAACAGTCAAACACCACGCCGCTGGAACTATGTGAAGTGCACAGTTCCATACAAACATTATTGTATATTTTTTATTCAGTAGGGGATGGCTAGTGACATTAAGCTTAAGGATTATATATTGTACACGTATAAAGAAAGAATTAAAGAAAAAGGACTCATTATATTAAATGTTATCGATAATATCAAGTGGAAATAGGGGGTGCTGCAGTTCCACAGTGCCTATACACAAGCCGCCACTGAACAGTACACTCCAATACTCAGCTGACAATTTGTTATATATATGTTTTTATTATGATTAATTAAAAAGGTCTCCTTAGCATAGGATGATTGTAGAGAAAAAATAATTTCAAAAGTGGCGTAAAATTGTTTACTGATAGAAAGAAGAAACGTGCGCTCACAATTCTATGCTATTTTTCCTGATTTTGTAATTTGCAATTACTGTATTCACATATTTGTCATTATTTCATGGAAAAATATTGCTTCACATACTATAGTTATTTACATACATAACTTCTGGTAAGTTTCCCAACCAATTTGGGGAACATTTAATAAAGCCAATTTTAACCCACTTGTGAAGATCATAGGTCGCAACAAAAATAAATTATCCATGTTGAGCTGAACAAGTTACTTCAAGAACTGTAAATACACCCCTGAAATATCTTACAATACAAGTACCTCTAGTTGAACACCACTGCTCTATGATACACAAAGAATTCATATTATGCAAATAGCATTTGAAATGTAACTATGTGAGAGAATTTTCCTATCAAGTCTAAGAGATATACTGCATTAAACTACAATGAAACAAAATGCTCCCTATTGGGGGCATCATCATCCCATGTTTTCCCTTTCTCCTTAACTGCCATGAACTTCTTTTAATTGCATGAGAGTCCTTAACTGACATATATGTAAACTAAATAATTATTTACATTGGAAGAAATTTGAAGGTGGCAACCACAGATCATTCAAAGGTGAACTGTGACAATAAATATAAACTATTGATGTTTCCATCAATTTCATAACAGAGTTAAAAAACTTTGCAATTTGAAAATAAAACATTATTGTTTGCTAAAGCTTTTATTGTTTAAAGTCCCAACAAAATTAGAGAAATTGTTGAAATTTTCAAAAGTATATAAATATATGCTAATGTTGACAAAAAATGTATGATCACTGGTAAATTTTTCACCAGAAATAAGAGCCTCTAATTATAGCTATAACACGCATTACATTTTGTCAAAACTTCAGTGAAAGTAAGGATAGATGAAAAATAATTTTCTGTAAAGGAAGTATTACTGCTATTTACCTTTGTATAAAACCCACCTGATTTAATGCTGTCTTTGTAGGAAATGTTACTACAGGGCATTGTCCATGAAGCTCCTTCTTTGGGAGTCTTTCCATACACATTCGCATACTTGGCTCTGAACCCAACGTAATAACACAAAATCCTTTTGACTGGCCATTTGCTCGGTTTTCAAAGAATTTGACTTCTACAAAGTCAGTAACTCCAATTCCGATTACAGCATCTGTGATATCTTGATCTGTGGTCCACTGAAAATATACAAACATTATAATCCAAAGTGATTTCATGTCTCTAGGTACAGAAAACTTGACCTAGGGTTTATTAGGAGTATCTTTTTACAGCAAGTAACATAAACAAGTAACAAAAAAGGCAATATAAGTTGCTAACAGTTAATCCCTTTTATAATTCAAATGATTTTGTTTAAAATTCTGACTTGTGATTTATTTACGATGACCTCATGAGACTAATCCAACTTCTAATGGTATACAAGGCATCTTTTTAAATTAAGTACCGATTTTTATTTTATTTTTTTAAAATAACAAAACATAATTTTTCAATACTTTATCATTCATTACCTTACACCTTACACTACTTCTCCACGTACTCTCCCCGTTAATCAGGCACTTATCATAACGGGAAACCAGTTTGTATGCCTTCATCAAAGAAAGGTGTTGCCTATGATGAAAGACAAGTCTGCACTTCTTGTTTCACATCGTCATCGTCGTTGAAATGTTTTCCGCCAAGGAATTTCTTCAGATGAAGAAATTCTTTGACAAAGGCATACAAAAACTGGTTTCCCATTACGACAAGTGCCTGAATAAAGGTGGTGACTATGTGGAGAAGTAGTATAAGGTAATGAATGATAATAAAGTATTTGCAAAATAAGGTTCTGTTATTTTTTAAAAATTATCGGTACTTAATTTAAAAACACACCTCATTTCTATACCTGTCTTGAAATGTTAGTCCCTTCCAGGCTCTACACGGCACTTTCATCTGCAGTCATTATGTATTAAGACAATAGTGGTTGTGCTGTACTTAACATGAGAATAAAAGAATTCATATAAGTGAGCAAGGTCAACTGTTAAATCAGAATAGAATAGGTGAAGAAATAGGGGTTCACCAGAGCATTGTTTCAAGGGCAGTCGCTTTTGTAACAGAAAAAATTATGGAAAAAGCACATAAGTTATATGGATAAAATTTCTTTCTGTGCAGTAAGATTTGTAAATTTTCCTTCTTCAGATATTCATAAACGCAACCATCTGTATTTATGAGAAACCATTTGCTTAGCTAGCAAAAGCATGCCTTACACAAGCATTGTGATGGGGAATTTAGAAACTACTCTGACCGGCAAAAAAAAACCGTTCACTTAAAGACATTTTTAAAAATTAAGTTTGAATAAAAATTATGTAGTAGGCCTAGTGCTTGAAATAAAATTACTGCAATTGTATACGTTTTTAAGATTAAAATGTAATGACACATTTCACACTTAATTCCCCATTTTTCCTCTTGCACCGTGGTGAATGGTGAGCCTAAGGTTGCAGGGGCATAACGGAGGCTGCATCCATCATCAATTAGAGCAACAGCTTTGGCAACGTCTTCAAGAGTGAGAGGCATAATTTAAACTAAACTTACTGACAGAATCACTTTGAAGCGAAGGGATACAGTTTCCGTTCAGTTTGGAAGGAAATGACGCAATACAACAATGAAACACCTTGCAATGTGTACGACAAGCTAGTGCTTATAATCATATTGGAATCACCCTATTGAGATGTTTTTTTGGTGATAAAGTGAAGATATGAAGAATGCAGATATGCTGAATCTATAGCTAATGATCCATTAAAAATTATAATTCATCCTCACCAACAAAAATGTATAAACATCCAATCAAAATTATGTTTAATCTTAAAAGTACAACAAATTTTACAGTGAACGGTTTTTTTTGCCGGTCAGTGTAGATGAAAAAATAATGAAATTTATGGTTAATGCTTTCTTGTCACAATCAAAATCATGCTCAGAATTTGGATGGTCGCAAATAGTAACGGAAATGCCTGAAGAGTGCAAAATTGATTATTAATGAAAACTAAAACTTACGGTATGCTAGCATTCACTTCATAGCAGAAGAATCATGTTTATGCATACGATATGAAGTTAATGCTTTTCCTTTTACCTTTTCTTATAGGTAAAGTAAAACATTGGGTACAATTTTATGCATACCACTCAATGTGTTTTCTTGGGCTTAATTGCAGTCTGAATAAAGCTTGAAAATTCCTTTAACAGAAAATATCAATAATTTTTTCCACACCACTTCTGAACTTTGATTCTTTCATAAACCAAACTCAACTACACTTGTCACTTCCACAGACGATGGACTGTTGCTTTGGTTTGCAATCCACACCAATAGCAAATGCAAACTGGACATTGGAAAGCCTTAACTATTTCAAAAACATTCACTCATCAATAGCATATATAACTTGAAATCACAAGCAAAATAAAATGCATGCTTTGCAGGGGACTTTACAGCATTAGCCACATATAAGAACTGAATATCGCACAGTAATTTACAACCCAGCCATCAGAATAAGTTGCTAGCACCCGCACCCTCATTTACCACATCCCAAGACTCTCTGTTTTATAGTTTTGTTCAGCCCGTTCCAGCTCATTCTTGAATGCAGTATCTTGATAAAACCTTTAAAATATTCCAAGATATGTTGAATGTAGTACTGATAAATACCAACAGTTCTAGCTAGTATGTAGCCCTAATTGACCTAACCTGTGCCGATTATGTGTAATGCGAAAGTTGTTTCTCTGTAATGATGTAAATATTATATGATCATTCTTTAAAAACATAAAGATAAACAATAAAAAATAAAAAGATTGTTTGGATAAATAGTAACACACTATATATAACAATTAAATTATATAATCAACCAACCAAAATAATTACCATTATACTAGCATCATACATATTCCTAACACTAATTATTGTAGTTAAAATTACAAAATAATATCGTCGAAGGACCCCTATGAAAAACCTATTACTGAATAAATCATTACTAACAAATCACCCCTTATTAAAAATTATTAACAATGCCTTAATTGATTTGTCCACACCCAGCAACATATTAGTACCTGATGAAATTTTGGATCACTGATAACTAACGTTCGGATTATTAACTTAGTTGAATCAGAGTAACACTACATTTAATTCAATTAGACGGTGCATAGTTAGTGGAAACAGAAACTTTTATATTATCTTGAAATTATTTTAAGTTCAAAATTATAAGCACAAGATTGCAATTAAAGATCCTGTAAAACATTAATCTGACCAATTTTGACATATGGGTGTGAGGCTTGGAGATTAACAAGTAGAGATGAAACCATGCTTAGGATTTTTGAACACATCAGTAAGATCTTGGAGGGAAATTTATGGCACAATACAGAGTTAATTTTAATATTACACTAAATTGAGTTTATTTTGTGTGTTTTTAATGTGTGTTGTTTGATGATAAAGGTCAAGAGAAGCCCTGCGGCCTGTATGCCTTGTAGCCTGCTATCTATCAGAAAAGACAAGAACTACTAACACCTGTTGTCCAAGAGTCCTTTGCACCATCAATTAAGGGGTATTCTAAAGACCTAGAAATTGAAATGGTCGAACAAAAACTAGCATATGCAACTTGCCTATAATGGTAATTAACCCTTGAGAATGCGCACGGGGTAATTTTTTTCCAGGAACTAGAAAGATGGCCTATTATACATTGAGTTTATTTCTGAGGAGGCCAACAATTCACTTATTCTCCAGTGATCTTGTTCAACATGTGTTTTTCTATATTTTAAATAGCCTATCTAGAATATTTTTAGTAACAATATTTATAGTAGCAATTTCTAGTAAGTATTTCTATACCTTGTTGTGTTGTTTACTTTATATGAGAGTAGAAATGTTCAGAATGAAGATCTTTGACCGGTGCCAAAAGTACAGCCATCTTGGAGGTTTCAGGTGATGGAATAGCTGGTGTAACATTTTCATCAGATAAGGCTCAACAGAAAACATTGATCATGATGCCAACTCAGTCAAGAGCACTAAAAGTGATCAAGATGAAAATGGCACATGATGATTTTTCAGTTTTGGCAGTTGTCTCTGAGGAGGTCATTCCTTTGGCATTATGTACTTTTATAAAAGGAAAAGACGACACAATCTGGTACAAAGAATTGCTAGATGTTCAAGGTAGAATGCCTGCTTGAAACATTGCAACAGTGAGACCCGGTCATATCGAATTCCAGTGTCAGGGAAATTTTTCTGCTAAAATATTCTGAGTATAGGTCTAGATTTAAAAAATTATTAAGTGACCATGGGGAGGGGGAAGTGCTTACTATAAAAATTAAGTAAATTGCAAAAAATGATCCCGTGCAAGTCCTCGTGTAGTACTAATAGCACGAGTTCTAAAGGGTTAACACACTTGCTTTTCTCATTTCACATTAGTAATGTACAGGTGGGGGGGGGGGGGGGGGGGAGCGAACAGACTCTTGTAGCTGATTTCAGAGCCTCGTGATACATAAATAAATGTAAGAGATGTAACGGAAACATTTGTTTTCACAAGAAATGCAAATTACAATTTATCGGCTACAGAACAAATTTCAATGCATTCCGTGCTATCCTGTGAATGCCGCTAAGCATGCGCAGTGGCTCATATCGGCAACTTAGATATTTTAGTTGGTACGCTTTTTTTCCCCCCCTACCAGTCCATATAATTAACTGATTTGTGTCTTTAACATATTTCTAACTAGCAATATTTCATTGCTCAGATCTACTTTATTATTTTCTTCATCTACAATTTCCTTTCACAGTTTAGCGTTAGATAATAATTTATATGAATTATTCATACTCGTGTCTTAATAAATGCCAACTAAAATGTAATTGATTTTGACTAAATAGGCCCTAAACAGTCATTACTTTATTATCTGTATTGTAAATTCTGTCAATGTTTTTATAGCCTATTCAAGACATTCAGTGCAACTGCAAATAGAATTCAGTCATATTATCACAACGCTTGAATTGAGTTAAAGCAATAAGACTATTCTTTGAACATTAATATATCACAGTTGAGTGTTCTGGTTAAAGTAAGTAAATATTGTAACTATATAATATAATTACTATCACACTCAAGTCAGAGAATAAATTACTGACTTCTGTTCCTAATTTAGTGTCCGAATCAGAAGAAGATACAGTATAACTGCTTTAGCTATTTATGTTTCTCAAAATATTGAATTAATTCAATCTCAAATTTCTTGACAGGCTCTTAATTTTCAGCACTTAGAAACAATACTTACCCATGTTAAATTACCAACATAAAGTTGATGTCGACGACCAACTTGATTGGGTTGTATGTTATTGCCCATTTGATGGTATGGAGGGTTTGAATTATTGGGTGAATGACCATCAGAATTTTGAATTGGAGGTCCAGGTGTATGAGGAGGCTGAGAATTATCATCTCCTCCTCCACCTGAACTGGGTGGTGCAGCTATCACATCATCGTACAGGTCCACTCCATCTCCAGCAAACTCATCCTGAGAAAACAATGAATTACTTCAATGTAATTTCATTATAACTGCATTAAATAAATGTTCTACTTTTTTAATTTCCTTATAAATACAGGTCCATCGAGAAGTCGCTCTACAACACTTGTGCAGGCAAGAATCCCCTAAGGAATGTAATTCAGTTATGTTTTAGTACAAGCAAAAATACACACAGAACAACACACCTTACAGGTCTAAAAGAAATTAGGAGGGAGAGAAGGAGAAATATTAACCTTCCTGTGGGTGGTGAGCATAATCAGTACTGCGGAGAGTTCTCGATGGCACTATAGAATCAGAATATTTCTTTTTGGAAAAAAACATATAGGCTAGCTATTCAACAATTGTCTCAAAAATTAGCCAAATGTCTCCTCATGCTCCTGATATTTAAGAGTGGGACCCATCTGTAGAATTTTTTTTGTAATTTCATGATGATGACATTTCTGCTTAGACCTATAACCATCACCGTCTGCCAGAGTTTTACTCTGCAGTTATGCCTGTAATTGTACAGATATAGAACTGCGCGATTATGCACATACGAGGGTCGTGCAAAAAGTAAGTTTCCCTGTTTTGTTAAACAGGGGAAAATTTTTGTGGGACTCTCATATTTTGAGGGATTTTTATTACATACGTAGTGGCAACACTGAGCCTGTTACCATTTCTTTACAACAATCGGTTTGGCGCCAGTAGCTTCTTAACCATGGAGACACCCTTACTCTCTCACGCCGCTGTCAAATTGTGTTCTGTGATCCGTTTTCTCCATGCTAAAGGCAAAAATCCGACTGAAATCCACCGAGAAATTGTTTCTGCGTATGGCACGGGTGCGATGAGTGTCCAAATGGTGCGAAAATGGTGTTCTGTTTTCGCAGAGGGCTGTCAGAATGTTTGTGATGAACTGTGCTCCGGTCGTCCTTCGACCGCCACTGAGGGGAACACTGTGCAGTGCGGTTCAGAGATTGTTGAACGTGATGGGTGCCTCACCCTCAACGATATTGTTGCTGCCTAACCTCCCCACATTGAAATCAGTCGAAGGTCAGTAGCTAACATCTTAAAAAAGAATTTGGGAATGACAAAAGTGTGTGCACGTTCGGTCCCCAGCGAGAAAGACAGTTGAGCTGCTTGAAAAGTTCAATTGGGACATTCTGCCACATCCACCCTGCTCCCCAGACCTTGCCCCAAGTGAATACTACCTGTTTCCGAAGTTGAAAGTTCACCTGGGTGGACAGCATTTCCACAACAATCACAAACTCAAGATGGAAGTCAACCAATTTTGAAGGAGGTGGCGCAAGCGGAGCATGAGGCTGGACTGAAAATGCTTGTACCACAGTCACAAAAATGCATTGAGAAAAACGGTAACTATGCAGAAAAATAGTTCTTGAGTCGAAGAATCGAAAAATAAAAGAATTTTGTCGATATTTCCTGTGGTTTTTATTCTAAAAATAAGGGAAACTTACTTTTTGCACAACCCTCGTATTAATGACAAAATCATCATGACCGTTTTTTTTCTGTTCATTTTGAATTCATTTTTCATTGCCTAGTCCTCTAGTCTATTTGTTGCAGTTTGTAGATCTTTCTTCTTGTTCGACCCCAGGACCATATCGTCAGCATATAATAATAGTGTGACATCCAATCCGTCTGTTATACTGGTAATATCAGCTGTTGCAATGTTAAACAGAGTCGGGCTCATCGGGTCTCTCTGCTGAACTCCATTTGTTTGTGTTTGGGTTTTGATGTGCATATTCCATCGTTTATCACTATTTTATTGTTGGCTAGAATTGTGCTGATGATTTGTTCCATTTCGTTTTGGCTTCTCATTTCTCTTATCTTTTGCAGTAGCTTCTGTCTATTCAGCGAGTCAAAGGCTTTTTCGTACTCAACGAAGACGGTCATGTATTTACCTTTGTTCAATCTCAAGTCGTTTCCGATTTCTTGTATTAAAAACTTTGCTGGGTGCAATGTCCCTTTCCCCCTCCTGAACCCAAATTGTTCTTCGGGTATAAAAAGCTGTCTCTTCTACTAGTCTCCTATTCAGTATGGCGGAGAAAATTTTGTATATGTTGCTCTCAAGTGCTATTCCCCGATATGAGTTGGGGTCTTGTATGCTTCCTCTTCCTTTGTACAACATTTTAAGTGTCGACATCCTCCAGCTTTTTGGCATATATGCATTTTCAAGGCACCTATTGAATAGTTTTGTCCAAAAGCTCACTAATGTGTCTAACTACTAAACTAAACTCCGTGGCGCGACATCCCCGAAGAAACAAGGCCTACCACCCGACCGCTGCGTCATCTACCCATAGGCAGAATTGGGGGCATGTGGTCAGCATGCCGACACCCACGGCCGTTGATGGTGGTTTCCATGACCGGAGCCGCTATTTCTCTATCAAGTAGCTCCTCAATTTGAATCACGAGGCTGAGTGCACCCCTACCAGACCTCCCTACCTCAGAAAAATCAGAGAAGATACCGGGGATCAAACCCGGGTCGACGGATCTGTGGTCAGCGACACTAACCACACGACCACGCCGGCGGTCCCACTAATGTGTCTGCTGTTTCCTTTATGTTTTCATTGAATATGCCATCTGGTCCGGTCGCTTTTTTGTTCTTTGCACGTTTGATGGCTTCTGTTACTTCTTTAGCAGTCACTGGATGGATGGTAATCGTTTCTTCTGTTTTTCTCGCAGGATATGCTTCTTCCATTTGGTTTTTGTTGAGAAGATTCGTAAAATGCTGCTCCCACGTGTTAATTTCTATCCCAGCAGCCGATATTCTCAATATCTGCCTTTGTGCGGCAAAAGGGTTTCCCTGGGCTTTTTCTGCTTGTTTCCTTGCCTGCCCTTCTATGTATTTGTTTTTCTTTTCCTTAATTGTTCTTTTGTATCTCCTCCTTATTTCTGAGTATATCAGTAGTGCTTCCTGAGTGTAACTATGTGTAGTTGATGTAGCACCTCCCACCTCAGTTGATAGCACTCTCTATCGAACCATGTTTTCGATTTTCTCTTCTTTTGTTCCACCTGTGCTCCTCTTAAATATTCCTCTATTTTTTTCTAGTGCTCCTTCTATATCGTCCTCGTTTATTAGATTTGTAGCTGAGTCTAGTAGGATGCTGTTTAAGAGATTATGATTTAGTTTTCTTGTTCTTGTGAACTCAGGACGCTTGTTCCCTGTGATCTCAGTTTGCATCTTTGATATTTGGAATATCGTTACCACCGGTATGTGTTTTCTTAATGGTGCTTCGTTGCTATAGTATAATACCTCTTGTCTGCACAGTTTTATGTTTCTCCCTCTATAAAATACGAAGTCTATCGTACTGACTCCATTTGGCGCTATGTATGTTACTTTTTCTTTCTCATTTACCAAGTTGAAACCTTCTTCTTGAAAGAGCTCTAATATTAGTCGTGTCTTATTGTTGGGTTTGTCCAACCTGCAGTTCAGGTTCCCTGCTATTATTACGTTTTCATCCTCTTTTACCAAGAATATAGCTTTCGCCACCTGTTCTATAGCATGCGGGGAAAATGGCAGCGGAAGACAAGATAACATTACAGGGAGAAGAGCTTCAAAAAGTCAACTACTTTCGGTATCTAGGGATCACATTACAGACGACCGGAGTGTCATTTAAAATCCATGTCCGAGAAAGGACAGCAGGAGCCATAAAAGGAATATTCAGCATAATGGACTTATGAAGACTTTCACTAGACACAGCACTGGAATTATTCAAAGCTAAGATTATGCCAATATTGACATACGGCATCGAACTGATATGGGAACACCTCAAAAAGGCAGAACTCGAAGCACAAGACTCTGTGAAAACAAGATTCTTAAAAATGACACTGGGCATATCAAAGACAACACCATCACGGCTAGCATATGAGCTGACGAAGGAAACTTTCTTCATTGAGGACATAAAAAATAAAATGCTACTTCCAGGTACACCGCAAATAAATGAGCACATTCGACAGAGAGAGGGAAAAAGAAAGGAAATATTTGAAGAATTTTACGCATCAGATGCCATGCTGAATAGAAGTTGGACGGGTCCCAACCAGGAACTATGAAGTGCCATCACGCGCTTGGCTGTACATGGATTTCACCATAAGTTCTGTGAAAAAACATACCTCCATCGACTGAGTGACGACTGCGTGTGCAATCTGTGCCAGAATAGATGTGAAAGATATCACTTTGACAAATGCAAAAAGCACACAAAGTCCTTAAGTGAATATAGCAAAGAGGAATAACATTCTTTGAAACAAAATCTATGCACTTTTGTGCACGTTCCTACTATTATTATTAATGACAAAATCAGAACAGAAAGTCAGTGCAGAATTTCAGTTAAGCAGAAGAACTTTATACCACTTTCTCATGGTTATTTCCTAGATAAACAACAGGGGTTCTCAAAAGGTGTGCCAAGAAATTTCTGGATTGTGTTGTGAGAAATGTTATTGGGTAAGTGCAACATGTAAGCAGAAGAACTTTATACCACTTTCTCATGGTTATTTCCTAGATAAACAACAGGGGTTCTCAAAAGGCGTGCCATGAAATTTCTGGACTGTGTTGTGAGAAATGTTATTGGGTACCGGTAAGTGCAACATGTAAAAACGAGCTTGTGTATTAAACATTTTAGTTGTGTTATTTATTAATCTTAGAGAACTGAAAATAAATGCAACACAATAAAAAAATAAAATAAAATAAGAACATGTCAATAATATTAGCCTACATTATTGCTGCAGTAGAGTGTGACACACGGGCTTGTTTAATTTTGCAATTGTTCAATGCATTGACAAACAGCAGAGAAATACACTCGTAATTCTTGGTCTACAGAAGGAAGTCACATTTATTATTTTTGATGTTGGTCCCTGTTTGCATAGATATGTTATTGAAAATGGAACTAAGTTAGTACAGATATGGTGTGTTCTGATAACAATGAAAAGTCTCAAGATGGATATAAAGGGTGGTTCAAAAAAGAGCGCCGGTTTTGAAACAGCTGGTAAATTTCTGTTTGTCGGTTGATGACATTGTTTTGTTTCATTTCTATTTCCAGGAACATTCCGTTGTTGATGCAGTTGGAATTTCTTGCATTCTGTGTCTAACCATGGAGCAGTTCACTTGTGAGCAAAGTGTGCTAATCGTGAAAACATTTTATCAGAATGGAGAAAGTTATGCAGCAACTGTCAGGCGACTTCGCACGATTCTAGGGCGTAATGAAGCACCAAATGAATCTACAGTTCGCAGACTTATGAAAAAGTTCTTTGAGACAGGTTCAAGAGTAAACCTCAAAAGTCCTGGTCGTCGTTCTAGTCGAAGTGAGCAGAACATTGCTGTGGTTCGTGACAGTGTGGTTGTTAGCCCAATGAAATCAGTTCATCGCCGTTCCCAACAATTGGGATTAAGATGTTCTTCAGTACAGAGAATTCTCCGGTATGATCTCCATTACCACCCCTATAAATTCAGTTGATCCATGAGAAGTTCCCAGATCGCCTCATTTTGCGCAATGCTGATCATCAATGGCCACCAAGGTCATGTGACTTAACTCCTTGTGATTTTTTTTTGGGGGGGGGGGGTCATCTTAAGTCATTGGTGTATGCCAATAAACCAAGAAATATCCATGACTTAAAGGAGGAAATTCGACGAGTTGTCGGCGAAATGGAAGCGGAAACTTGTCGGGCAGTCGTAGTGAATTTCAGGGACAGAGTTCTCGCATGCCAGCGCAGTAGAGGAGTTCATATGCCCGACATAATTTTTCATACTTGAAATGGGAAGGTTAGATGAACATGTTCATGTATTTTGTTTATGTTTTTGTTCAAATAAATTTCTTAATTTCATATATCAAAACCGGCGCTCTTTTTGAACCACCCTTTATATGTACCGGTATCATGAACCAGAGATTATTGACTCTGTTGGACATTATATGAGAATTTATTATAGGAGAAAAATTCCTCAGAAACTGGGATTTGAACACAAGACCATTGGCAATCCGTGCCACTGCTCTACCAACTGAGCTAAGCCAGAGTTCACTTCACAGCGCCAGATGGAACTTCTCTCCTATGACTGACTGCCCTTAATCCCAGTGTCATGAAGAAGATGAAGAAGTGGCGTGATTATGCTCTCAAAAAAAGTTCAACTAAAAAAGCAGAAGAAAGTAACAGATTTCTTTTAATTTTGAAATTGTAATTGTAATGCTGTATTTTAATTTTTGGGTAAGTACGCTTTAAAAAATTGACAAAACCATCTTAAAAGTTGGTTTTTGCTTTAATAGGTTATACTTTACATGTTTAAAAGACTGCTGGATGGTCCGGCCATTTTTTAATCCGGTCTAGGGTCCGGTCCCGGGGTGGCCGGATTAGAGGGAGTCGAGTCCCCCACTTCAAATATCTTGGCATTACTCTACAATCACAAGGAAATACCTACACCATCCTCATCAAGAAAGAATGACAGCTGCAATAACTGCAATAAATGGAATCAAGAACCTCCATAAACTAACTTTGACCACGGCAATGAAACTCTTCCAGTTAAAGATCACGCCCATTATAGCATACGGAATAGAGATCATATGGGAACACCTAAAGAAAAACAACCTGCAAGACATAGAAAGAATAAAAGGAATGTTCCTAAAGAGGGCGCTATGTCTGTCCAAATACACGCTTTCCCGTTTGACATATGAGCCAATCCATAGTGACGGGTGTGACATTTGGACAGATTTCATTACACTTATTTCTTTCTACCTCTGAACCATATTGCAGGAATGTCATCAAAGTTTTTTGTGTTAACATACCAACCCATTGGAAGTACAAAATATGATCTAATGTTTTTTTCAAGGCTGTATGCTTGAGCTGGAAAATATATTGTGCATGTGACGGGTGTGACCATAATTGGACAAAGGTTTTTTCTTATGTAGGTTTAATTGAAATTTCTGTGAATTGATTAGCTTCACTATATTTTTTTTATTTTTTCAAGTAAGAGGACTGATCAACATACTGAAATGCATAATTAGATTTTACAAAAATATTTACATAGTTATTGAAAATTTACTTTATCAGTGTGACGGGTGTGACGTGACGGGTGTGACATATCGGATGGGACAACATCAACTTATAACCGAGACTTAAATTAAACTAAACTCCGTCCCTGGAGGGACTTGGCCTACCACCCGACCGCTGCATCATCTACCGTAGGCAGATGGTAGGATTGGGGGCATGTGGTTAGCATGCCGACACCCACGGCCATTAATGGTGGTTTTCATGACCGGAGACGCTACTTCTCTATCAAGTAGCTCCTCAATTTGAATCACGACGCTGAATGTACCCCTACCAGACCTCCCTACCACAGAAAAATTCGAGGTGGTACCGGGGATCGAACCCGGGCCGATGGATCTGTAATCTGCAACGCTAACCACACTTTGCACCTTCTGCCTCTGTAAAAATTTTTTGTGATAATCCTGGGGAATCCCAGCACATGATCTCAGCATAAAAAATAATTCCCTTGTTAGTCTTTTTTCCACTCTGTCCATATTTTTAACAGGCTTGTGTAAAGTTGTGAAGTGAAATGTTCCTCCGGTACTAGTTAGGCAGTTTTCGTTGTCCTCTACTCTAAAATCCTGGACTACTTCACAAACTTTTACTGAATTGATGTGGATCTGGTTATTCTTGTCACCAGGACATTTTTGTTGTCTCTCATACAAAAATAATATTGTGTAGCTATAAGTTATTTAGATTGGCTGATTGTTTTTCTATCTGTTCTCCTTCATTTGTTTCCATGTAGGCCTACTCATTTGATCGGCTGTTAGAGGTATTGTCTGTCTGAATTTCTTAGCAGTTCTAAGATACACAGTTACCAGTATAGAAATCAGGCACAAAATTAATTAGGCTATCACTCTCACTTCTTTATTGGGGTACAATGTCATGCTGCTGGTTGAGGCACTGTGCTACAAACCTGAGGGGCACAGGTTCAATTCCTGATGAGGTTTTTGAGCTTTTTCAATTGGCCTAATTCTTCTGCTGGCACTATGGCCCTGAGGTCAACTCATCTTCTAACAGAAATGGGTACCAGAAGCAATTCTGGGGTAAAGGCAGCCAGTACATAAGACTGACAACCTTACCACCTTCATGTGCTAAAAGTCTAAAATTGTTGGAGGTTGAACGTTTGAATCCTAAAAGCCTTCATGGCCTCTATAGGGATCACTAGATCTTTACCTCACTTCTTTACCACCATTAAAACATTTGTGACATTTCCACCGGTCATCCGTGTCATCCATTGCCAAAGCTGGTAGATCTTAGTTTCTTTGTCTTGCAAACTACGAAGTTCTGTTCTGTACCACGGAAGTCCAAGAAGTCCAAGAGCCATTTAAAAGATACTAATAATGAAAACATATGATTTATTCAACATCTGCATGAAATAATCACTATACAAAAGCTGCAAAAGGCATTTTCCATAAGTGTCACACCCGTCACACAACATATGTCACACCCGTCACGCAACATGTGTCACACCCGTCACATCAAAATTAAGCCAAAATAGTAGGCATTTCAAAATTATATTTTAGGTGTGTCTTCTGTATTGAAATATCTTAACTTTTACCAAGTTTCCATTTTATACAATGATTACTTGGCTTTCTACCCAAACTATTACATGTTTTTTGTGACGGGTGTGACAAGGGTACCTTGAAAATTGATTTGATGAATATCTTCACTGAAACTCATCTTAAAAATTTGTTTTATGATGACAAAATTTCACTTATTTGTGCTTTTGTGGGTGAAATTAAAAATTGCAGCAAATCTACTGATTCCATGAGTATAATGCAGTACTAGCCAACATGTTAAATTATAAATTTCAGTCAACGAAAAAAATACACATTTCAGCAGTTGTTATTATATAGATACCTTTAATTTAATAGAATTGTGAATATATTTTAAAATTCTACAGTCTTTTACCTTTACTTTGATATATAACATGTCTATGTCACGTAAAAAAAAAATGTAACCACCTTTGTCCACTTTCACATGGATTGGCTCATATATCCTTGCGAAAGAACAATTCTTTATAGAGGAACTTCACTACCGCTTGATGCTGCCAACAACAACAGCCTACAGAGAACTCCGAGAAGAACTATATAAGAAGAGGGAAACAATATGGCCAGAATTCTACGCCACGGACGCAGTGATGAATAGAGAATGGACACAAGCCGGATATGAGCTCAGACATGTGATGACGCGGTTCGCCGTTTAACACTTAAGTGGTTCAAATCATATCTTTCTGATAGAACTCAAAAGGTAATAATAAATGGAAATGAATCTAACCTAGGGATTGTTAAGAATGGGGTACCTCAGGGATCAATACTGGGACCTTTGCTCTTTTTAATTTTCATTAATGACTTGCCCTATAACTTAAGTGACGAATCAAAGGTATTGCTCTTCGCAGATGATACTAGTGTACTTGTAACAGGAACGTCACAAGAACATTTATCAAGAATAGCTACAAAGGCTTTTCACGAGTTAAACACATGGTTTCTAGCTAATAAAATGACACTTAATATTGATAAGACCCATTTTATACAATTTAGGACAAAAAACAGATGTATCTCAAATCTTGAAATTAATTATGGAACACAAATAATACAAGAAATTAGCAATGTAAAATTTTTAGGACTGCAAATTGACCAAAATCTTGACTGGAAGACACACATAGAAATGATAAGTTCAAAACTGAGTTCAGCATGCTTTGCTTTAAGAATTTTGAATAATATATTAAAACAGGATGCATTACTTATGGTATATTTTGCATATTTTCACTCAGTAATGAGGTACGGGATCATTTTCTGGGGCAACTCTACCCATAGGGAGAAAATATTTAGATTTCAAAAGCGGGCAATAAGAATAATATGTGGAAAGAAAAAAAGGGAATCTTGTAAACCGCTGTTTGAAAAATTAAGAGTCCTCACTCTTACAGGGGAGTATATGGGTCATTCTACAGAAACCCTGCAGTTTTGATGCAATAATAATAAAAAAACGAATTCATCAGATATGTCCTAAAAATATTTACAGTACTAGTTTTAAAGTACTTAACCTGTGGTTTAAGTGACTCAGGTCATCTCTTTTTGGTTTTCTTTAAAAAAAATCTAAAAGAAAGATGCTGTCCATGGAAGTGATTGCATGTCCACAGAAGTGGCTTTTGGTTATAATAATGAACTTTTGTTATAAATTATGCTTGTGACACTTTTTTCTAAAGGAAAAACAGATTTAGGTTTATTATTCAAGAAATTAATTTACTGCCATAGAGTAACCACGTATAACATACTGTAGACAAGATGTCACAATCAGAATTCACTAAAAAATAAAACAAAAACTTATAAATTATTAAAGGTTTACAAAAAGATACAGGTGTTCCTCATATACATAACATCCCATAGTGTTCATGTTTGGAGTTTTCAATTTCTTTACAATGTTCTCTTTAGGAACCATATCTTTATCAGGCATGTCAGGAAACGAAAACAATTTGTCACTTTCAGTGAACACAGTTATTGCAGTTAGTCTGCTAAATTCATCTTTTTCTAAGAATCTTATCACATCTTCTCTTATATTTTTCAATTTCATTTTTCTCAAAGTTTGTCCATTTGAAAGCGTTGTTATCCATTGTGAGGTGACATAAAATAACCTTGGCACTGATATTTTTCAAAAAACTTTCCACATGTAATTAATTTCAATATTATCTTTTCCTTCACAGATATTGATTCTGTGTATTTTGACTTAATCTGTGATTGTAGCACTTCTGCATAAATTAGCTTTTTCCTCAGAAGTTTGGAAAATTTTTTACACCACTTAAAAGCTTCTTTACCTTTCTTTTGCTTTTTTAAACAATGGTTCTTCTGCCAAAGCTTCGCATATTTCCTTTCTGTAATTTAAAGTTTTTTCTGTAAATTCTTACTTCATCTCTTGTCTTGTATTTTTACTATCTTCTCTCCCCTTTCTCTTCCACTTGATCCTCATTTTTGTAACTGGTAAATGTAAACGGCTCTTATCGTGTGACTGAACTAAAAATCAGGAGTAGAAGTGGAGCCTGGCATCGGTTCTTGAATTTCTGGACTGGTAGGTGAAGTATGACTCTCAGTGAAATCAACTAGTATGATTTTTTTGCCCTTGCGACTCTCTGTAATTCTTTGAACGTTTTCTCCACTCTTTTCGAACTTCCCTTCTCTCCCTGTGTGTCAGCTGTGACACAGGTTCCCTTTCCTGCTTTTTCCCCCCCTTTGGTATCGCTCCCTACCTTTTCTTTTCTCTTCTCTTCTTCATGCTTCGCTGAATCCTGTTGCATTTTTACTCTAACTCTTCTCGTACTGTAATTTGTTTCGAAAATAATAAGTAACCTACTGTTCAAGATATAATATAGTAAGTAGCCTCCCCAAGCCATCCCATTAATTATGATGGGCATGAGTAGGCCTAGGCCTACATCAGGAGACATTAAAGAGGCCTAATGTAGATTGTTAATTAATAAAATGACAATTTAATGACAATTTAATGATAGTGTACTCATTGAATATGACTTAACTGTTTATGAAAGATAAAACGTTACGATACTGGTAAGGAACTAAAAATATTAATAAATATTTTTTTTAGTCAGCATGTTGTTATAAAATTTAATGTTAGTGGTCAACTGCATACATCACAGCAAGTGCGTAATTTTAAAAATAATGAATCAAATCACTTCTGTGGACAGTTATCACTTCCGTGGAATCCGCATGTCCACAGAAGTGATGTCCACGGAAGTGATAAAAAGTTATGTTTCTTTGCAAACTGCCTTGCATTATGAGGTCAGAAACAAAAGCTCTTCAGGTTATTGAGATTATCACTTTTTAAAGGTCATGTCTATTAAAAATTATTTTTTAACTTAAAAACTAAACTTTAATAAAGACCACAGAAGTGACTGGATGAGCTATGCCACATGCAAAGAGTGAATAGAAACTTGATATTTACATGAAAGAAATCCAATCCAGAAGAACAAAGACACTCCACTCTGCAATATGGGTGCCTTTCCTCTTCAGCTGACTCTCAGAGAAAGGTAACTAGCACATACTGCTGAATATTTTAGGCATTTTTTGAGTGTCCACAGAAGTGATGGCAAACCTTGTGACTTGAACTCAGGTTGAAAAATATTGACAGTAGGGACAAAAAAAAATATTTCATTCATCATTATGCTAAACTGAAGTATTTTCTGACTAGATACTATATTTTTTAAGTGAAAATGTTAAGAAGTACAGTATCTGTGACCTTTGGAAGTTCTCTACCTGAGGGTTGTGACGGTCCACGGAAGTGAGAAATCACCTTCTGTGGACAACTTTTTACAGCTAATTTTTTTAAATTTCCCCAAAGTAAAGTACTAACTAATAGATAATATTGTATTTTAATATCTGATTTTCAAAAAATGCAAATATTATAACTAGTTTCCAATATATTGTCCTGTGACATTAAAATGCAGGTTTTCTGTAGAATGACCCATATATACTCTGTTATGTGTTTTGTAGTGAATAATATTGATAAATTTCAAACTAATTTTAGTGTACATGGACGTACTACCAGAAACATGAATGATCTACACAGACCAAATAACTCGTTAAAACTCTTTCAGAAGGGTGCGTATTATTCTACAGTACAGATATATAACAAGCTTCCAAACAACATTAAATTATTATGTATTCAAAGAAAGATCAAACCTTTCAAAACAGCTGTCAAGGCATTTTTAATAACTCACACCTTCTACAATTTGGAGGAATATTTCCAGCTTGGATAAATTTGGCAGCTTGTAGTTTCTGTAGACCTATATTATTGTTATAACATGCATGTATTTTTTGATCTGACGTGTTCTATATCCTTGAGCCCCGCTCAACACAGGATCTACAGGACGAGATATCTACATCTACATCTACATCTACATACGGCTTTCATCACCGAGTGTGCAAGACAGAAAAATACCACGACCCCGACGAAAAGTGCGAATGCAGACTGTGCGCCAGCAAGTGTGATAGATACCACGTACTGACTTGCAAACGTCGAGATGTATCTTTGACCAACTTTTGCAAAGAGTGATAAACTCAACTAATACCCATTGGGTGCATTCCCACATATTATTACTGTAGAAAGATATCACACAACGCCATGGCAAGAAATGTCAGAACTAAAGGCAAATCAGAACGAACAGTAAAACAAGAATATTAACAGAGTGTGGCCTAAGTCGAGGGCTCTGATGCAGAGATGGCCAAACATGTATGTATGTATGTATGTATGTAACTTATGTATACGTATGTAGCATAAACATATCCGACAAACTAAAGAAAAAGCCACCCAAAAGCCATTTATACCCTAGCTTTTAAAAGATGAAGGAATCCCCGTAAAGAAAAGATAAAACTATTTGAAACCTTGATATTTTCAATTTTAACATACGGCTTCACCTGTTTGGGGTAATGTCATGGACTCCACCCTGAAGCCATTACAAGTAGCATAAAATAAAGCCTGCTAGTGACTGGTACACAATCACAGTTAGAATTCATGATGACCTTGGAATGAGATACACAAACCAAGAAATAAAACAACAAAGAAATGTTATCTCCGTCTTCAACTTAACCTGAACCTACTTGTGCAACAACTGGGCAAATACAATGTAGAGCAATACATTAGATACAAGACACCAAAACATGCCATTACCGTAACTTATCATGGATATGTACCTCTCCTGATGTATTGTTTTCTTTATAACCTTATGACTGTGTTATAAACAATGTTGTACTCAGGGACTTTTGTCTGATACTACTGTCTTATGGTTTTGAATCCCGAATATTAAAAAAAAAAATAATAAAATTAAAAAAAAAAACTATCCCTCCTTCCCAGGCGGGTCCCGTTAATGAATAGGAGTGGGGGGCTAGGGTGCCACAAGAATTTCCCCCCCCCCCATTTAACTTCATGCAGGTATAGCAAATGCATAGTTCTGTCAAGTATTCATCTTTCTGAAAACTGCAATGGATGCAACGAACCTTCAACACTGCATTATTTTGTAACCTTGTAGACTTAATAGGTCTAAACCATTTACACGAATAACGTACGTTGGTTCGATCTTAGGTATAAGGAAATAGTTTAAAAATAGAATTTCTGACAACAAGTAATATATTTTACCTAGAATATATTTTGTTTACAATGCCTGGCTCTACAACCCGGCATAATACGGTGTACGGGGTGTACGAGCAGTTCAGTAAATGCAAAAGTATACAAGTATTTGTAAATATTTATCAACATTTTATCCTCAAAACAGCACGTTGGGAACAAGAAATTAGCTTAAATTAGCCTACCTGAGCAAAATCCTGCTCGATATCATCTGCATACAAGTCTATATCCACGCCATCCGCCATTTTTCCTTAACGCGTCTTCCCTTGATAACGCAAGTAGTCTCGCCATCTCCACAGGAATGGAGCAGCGTGTACACGCGGAAGACTGCTCTATCACTGTGATCTCGATGGATAAGAGATAGAATGGCGGTCATTCAGAAATTGTTATGAAATAGGCTAAATTGGATTTTTGTCTTTTAATTTTCCCTAGAAGTGTGGAATCTTTCTTTATTGGTCTCTGTTCTGTTCTGCCCTGTCATCAGACGCAGCTGTGGGCCACTACACTTCACGATTGTTTCAAATCTGACAGCTGTACCGCCTGGAATTTTTCCACTCAATTACCCGTAAAGCATTCAAGTTACAAAGGTGGTAGTTACTTAATAACATAATTCAAATATTTCACTAAAACTTTGCCACTTGAGAAATAAAAACATTTTGTGCCCATTTTTAAGGCTCTGTTTTAACCATCAGTAGGGTTGTGTGTAGATTATTTCTGCGCAAATTTCACAAGGTTTGTTCGCAAAGCAAATCCGTGACCGCTTGAGAATTTGTTGTACTGCGCATGTCCAGTCTGTAACTTACCCGTGCTTTGCACTTTGCGAACGGTTACAAGAATTTGGAATCGATAGTTTCTGCGTTTAATCGATATGATATGCAAATAAAATATATATTTCCCTTTGACATGTTATAAATGCAATATACATCGACAATATAATCTATATTTTGGGAAATTTTTAATTATCTTCCATTATTCATACATATAAGTAGCCTATGTTTATAAATCTGGCGCAATGTTATAGGAGGGAGGAGTCAGGCGCGTGAAAATAGGTTACTGAGCATGTCTCTGATAACAATTCATGCTAGAGCCTGCAAACTTTTCTTACAGTAACTAGAAACTGTCCGTGAGAGCTTTGCGAACAGAAGATTGAAATCAGAATCACGGATTCTCGCTTTGCGAACGCGTGTGGAGAAAGAGCGCATGCGCGAACGATTTGTTCCTGGTTTCTGACTGCTTTGCGAACAAACCTATTGTAATCCGACCAAGGGTTAACAGTAGGGATGAGCATCGATAGTTAAAACATCGATGTTAAAATCGGCTATAACCGTCGATAACCGTCGATTTGAAAACATCGATTTTTTTAAGTCATGGTTTCAGAAAATTAGACAAAATTCATAAATAAACTGAAATATTACCATAAAAACTATAGATGTAACAAATCGATGTTTTTGGAAATAAGGCTGCTGTGAATAAAGTTATATCTTAAAACCAAAGTAGGCCAATTAATCTTAGTTTAGTACTGTAAATATTTTAAAACATCGATGTAGTGAAAAAGATCGGTTATTTTCCATCGATGTAGAAGACATCGATCATCGACATGAAAACATTGGCCATCGATGCTCAACCCTACTTTGAAGCACGTGGTTGGTTGAGAACTTGAGATAGTTTTTGTTGATAAAAGATGTGTCATATCAAAAGTGAGTATATCGTCTCAACAGAAACCTCGCACGTGTGTAAATTGCACGTTATGTTCTCTAGTTAAGGTTTTACGTGTGTTGTCTTCACCTGTCATATCCATCGTGGGGGAATGTTTCCATGATTACGCTCTATGTTTATTACAAAAAGTTCAAAATCGGTGATTTTTGGCTTGCTGCGTTCTTCATAAACCATAGAAACCATCCATATGCCGGTAGCAATTTAGTTTTAGTTTTTTTTTCTCCTGGAAAGTGTCCGATACACTGGGCAAATAATAAAGATGTCACTTTTCTAACCTATAAATAGTAGTTGAATAAAAACACTTTCTTCAACGCACTTTATTTACCTTAGTAAACTTCTGGACGGCCGTTTCGCAGGTGGTGTTCCTGCATCACTGGACGGCCGTTTCGCAGGTGGTGTTCCTGCATCATCAGCAGAGTGTCAACTGAGGTCTCTGGAGCAGGTGTTTGTGAGGGTGTCTGTTATGGTGGGGGTGTAGTTAAACCATTCCTAAAACAAATCAACCAACAAGCCCCAAAACTAAATGCACTACCCAAAATACACAAAGAAAACACCCCAATCAAACCAGTAATCAACTACATGAGTGCAACTGCACACAAACTAGCAAAACACATGGACAATGTCATCAGATCAAATATAACCCTAAGAAACCACACCCTAATAAAAAACAACATAGACCTGATCAACAACATTCAAGGCAAACACATCCCACACAATAGTACACTAGGCTCATTTGACATATCAAACATGTACACCAGCATACCAGTAACAGAAACCCTTACAATACTAGAAGGTATGCTAAAAGAAAACAAAGTACCAGACCCTGAAATAAAAGAAATTATAAACATAACAGACATCATCACCAAACAAAATTATTTCACATATAACAACAAATACTACACACAAACAGAGGGACTACCAATGGGATCACCCATCTCGTCAATCCTAGCGGAAATATTCATACACAACATTGAACAAACACCGATACTAAACGATAAAAATAAACACTCCAACAAAATCATCTACTGGTACAGATATGCAGATGATATATTCTTGTACAATGGAAACACCCGACAAGCTGAACAACTACACCAATACATCAACAACTTACACCCAAATCTAAATTTCACATTGGAAACAGAAAAATACAATTCCATAAATTTCCTTGATCTCACAGTAGCAAAAAAAGACAACCAACACAAATTCAAAATATACAGAAAACCCACAACCACAACAACTCTCATACACAACACATCAAACCACCCTATACAACACAAACATGCAGCTTTCCACTCCATGATCCACCGACTAATAAGTGTACCAATGGAAAAAACGGACTACTACCAAGAACTGAACACAATCAAATATCTAGCGCAACAAAATGGATACAATCCCGAAATGATAAATTCAATGGTCAAAAAAGCAGAACGAAAAAGACACACACAAAACCCCCAACAAACACAAAAAGATAAATTCATCACACTGACGTACCAAAACAATAAAATGTACAAAGTCGCAACCTCATTTAAAAAACTGAAATACAAAATTGCATACAGAACAAACAACACCCTGAAAAAACACCTCACAAACAAACACACACACAGACAAATTTAATTCAACTGGTATATAGGCTACAAACTCAAATGCCAAGACTGTCCCAGTTTCTACATAGGCCAAACAGGCAGATCATTTCGAACCAGATACAAAGAACACATCAAAGCTATCCACCAAGCACAAAACAAATCAAATTTTGCAGAGCACATCATCACAACAGACCACAATTACGAAAACATAAACACAGACATGGAAATACTACACTTCACACACAAAAGCAAGAAATTAAATACATTGGAACAATTCGAAATCTACAAACACACAAAATCACACCCAACATCAGTTTTAAATAACCAACTCAATTTCAGATCACACACGCTATTTGACACATTAATACACACAGGCAGTCAAACCAAACCCCCATCACCTACCCCCACCTCCACTACACCCCCACCATAACAGACACCCTCACAAACACCTGCTCCAGAGACCTCAGTTGACACTCTGCTGATGATGCAGGAACACCACCTGGGAAACGGCCGTCCAGAAGTTTACTAAGGTGAATAAAGTGCGTTGAAGAAAGTGTTTTTATTCAACTATTTGTTACACAGCGCTAAAGTCGGACACAAGAATGAACTATAAATAGTCTCTGAACAGAAAGTGGCTCTTGGAAGGCGAGAATTATGCATGGGTCACGTGATCCAGAAACAAGGCTGGGATTTGGGATTGTAAACTTGATGACAATCAACACTAATATCACTGGGCGTTCCTAACCTAACTGCCACATACTTGGAGTTTTGTTATCTTCACCTTTCACATCTAGAACCCCATTGTTAAATAACCATAAAACCGACTACCGAATACCAACTGCTGACTGCCTGCTGTCGACTGCAACTGCACATTGTGAATGGCATCCATTACTCACCACATGTTATACTTCGACTACCAACTACCGACTGCACATTGTGGATGGAGCTTCACATCTAACCCCATTGTTAAATAACCATGAAACCGACCATGCTTTTATTTTTAGAAACTCATTTTCTATATAGGCTATCTGCTTACACTGTATGGTGAGCAAGTTTGCTTTTGTTTGCAGAGTGGCAGATGGATAGGTAGAGGTGGATCAATTCCTTAGCTCTCACATGCCCTCTGAACCAATACTGTTAATATTAGCTTCTAAGGCTAATTGGAACTTTCGGTTGCCCTTGCACCAAACATAAAATTTCACAGTTACAAAAAAAGCACCGTATATATGCCAGCAGAACATTTCACAATTCTAAAAAACAAACTAATATTTCATAGTAAAAAAAAAAAAAAAAAAGACCCTTGCTCCATATATTTCACATAGAGAGTAGGAGTGGGGGACTTGGGGGGCAAGCTAAAGTTCCATTTTCCCTTAACTTACTTTTATTGTTGGTGTTTCTACCCTATTGCGGTCTATACTCTCATGTGAAATTCCATTCTCCAACACTTTCAATTTTCTACTTTGCACATCTCTAATTCTCCGTAATTTCATTTTCTTCTTCTTGATGTTATCCAGTATCTCAGTATTATCTTTTACCAAGTTTTATTGTTCCTTTTTCTTCTGAAAACTTCTTCAATTATTATTCTGCCTGTCCACCGGATCTTTTCCCTTTTTGTCCAACACCACATCCCCAAGCTCTTTAAATATTTCTTTTCCATTTTTCTCAGGATCCATGTTTCAGCTGTTTACTACTACTACTACTACTACTACTACTGCTACTACACTATTACTACTACTACTACTACTTACCAGACTGTTTTGCAATTGGCCTGTAGGCTACTATTATCCTATGTTCGAACAAAGAACTTGAAGAGGAGTCTATGGCTTTAAAGCAACACTCCATATGTATGTTACGTAAGTTTCTTTCTTACATAGCTGGCCACCTAGGAAGATGTTTGGTTGCGAATGTGCTCTTGGTACCGTGCAATGTGGACTTCCCTTCCACTCCCTCCCATTTCACTGGTGCCATCACATTCACATTTCCCCTCAATGGAAGTCTTCCTAGCTAAGAAACTTTTGAATTGACATATATATACTTGTGGTGGCTCCAGTGAAGGGAGAGGGAGTGGAAGGGAAGTCTACACTGCATGGTACTAAGAGCAAATATATGAGGGTTATTCTCCAGAAAAGGGCAGATTCATGTCGCAGTTGATTTTCTGGTGTAAAATAAGTACTTATGGATTATTAATTATTATGATACGTTAGATTGAAATAAGGTCTATTTGATCCCATATTCCACTTTTTAAACAAAAGTTACAATTTTCTGCATTTTAGGACACAGTATGTGAGATCTCACCTCCGTGTCATGTCCCAGTGCCTGACTTGTCATTTTCATTCTTTCATAATTCAACAGGCTTTAATTTTTATTCCATTTTAGTGTTATAACAAGAACAAACAGCTCAAAAAATGAGTCACTAATAACTGAAAATAAAATATATCATTTTGTAAAGACAATTTTTTGCACCACACATGCTTGTCCCAAGGTGAAACCTCACCTCCGTGAAACAATATAAAAGTTCAATTATTTCCATAGATATGGCACTGTAGTCTTTCTATTTTCCTTGGACTCCAACTTTTGGCAGTTTTCTTATCATTTATATAAAGCCAAGCTGTTAGTGTGATTTTAAGTGTTGTTTTGTTTGTGTAAAAGGGCTAAATGCAGAGTTGGTAATTGGACTTCCTCACCTCCGTTACCTACACCCAACGGTAAAGTTGTATGTTTTTATATTTACTTTTACTATAAATTTTAATAATAAGGAATGCTAAGTTAAACTCTAGAACTGAGATTTTCTAACCTCAAATGTTCCCAAGCTGTTTGACAAATTAGAGAAAAATCTCACCTCCGTTACTGTTACTCTCGAGTCCTATCCATGGAGGTGTAATTAATATTGTAATTGATGACATATTTAACTGTCTGCATTTTTTATTTTTGTTTAAAGAAGATACTGGTATAGCCTAATACAGGGTCTTTATTATAAGTTGAGACCGGGCGACCGGTGTTTTCACTCTCCGCTACGGAGTCCGCATTAGCCGCCGGTGACGCGCGCGCGGCTTCCCTGCTTAAAGTGTAGGCTATATAAAGTATTACATATCTTACCTTATAACATATGTTGGAAGTGTCGTCCTTCCTGTGTTATACAGGCATTGTATCTGGAAACCACATTCTGGCTGACGCGAGTGAGTTCTTCCACTGTAATGCCCCTAATTTCATTCGTAATGTTTTCTTACAGCTCCTCCAATGTGTGAGGATTTGTTCGATAAACCTTATCTTCATCACGTACACGTCCAGGAGACTCGTGCTTAAAATAATGTTTACACACAAAAATACGATGCTGCAGCGTTATGGGTCTCACCATGTTGACACTTTAACAATAACTGCACGTGCCGATGTTGCATCAAGGTCAGACCGGCTCCGCGCACCTTCCGTCGCCTGGTCTCAACTTATAATAAAGACCCTGTAGTTTATGACAATATATCATGTTTTGATTTTAAGATGATAATCTATTTTAACATAGATAAAAATAAGTAAAAAGTTGTGTGTTATCCATTTGTATGGTAATAAATATTGTTCATTATCATGATAACATTTAATACAGTAAATTAATTCTAATTCTCACATAACTTCTATTATAATTACTATTTCAAACTATTTTCTCACCTCCATGAATGCGCCATTTTGTAACCTTGTTAATTTAATGCAAAATACCACTCGGTAAGTAGGGCAAGTACCTCAGTAGTACTCTGGAGAAGGAAATATTACATAAAAAAATTACATGATCCAAAATAAAAATTATTAAAAAAAAAAAAAAAATCTAACATTGAAATCTGCCCTTTTCTGGAGAATGACCCGTGACCAAACATCTGCCTCAGAAGTAGCTGCAAAAAACACCTAGAAGGCAACCAGAATTAGACCTTTTCTCCCTTCCTGTATTTCAGAACGGCGTTGGTGAGGATATTGGTTGAAATTTGATATTGGTTGGTTGGTATAAAGTTATTTAACGACGGGAATGTACAGTCGGTCAAATAAAAAACGTCGGGACTCGTATGCAGTTAAAATTAAAGTTTTAGCGCATTAGTTCACAAGTTTCCTATGAAAAACATAAAATACAGATCATTTTCGGAACATATGAGGCCATGCGACAGGAGGGAAAAAATGAACAACGAGGGAAAAAATGAACAACGCGGAAAGCTCAACACACGATATTCAACTTAATGTATTGTCATAATTCATTTTGCTTTGTGTCATTGCCACATACAAATGCTAAAGTGAGAGAAAGTGTAGTTAGGGCTATAATTGACCTGCATTTTTCGGCCTCTGAAGCAGCGAGAAGGTTCCATATTTATGAAAGAGCACCTCAGTGCAGTGGTGCGAACTTTACTATAATGCGACCGGAAGTTTTCATAGGAAGCGTGGATCTGCGGAAAGCCGCGTTTTTCGATGCTAGACTGGTTGCAGAATTTGAGCGTAAGTAATTAATTTTGCACTAGAAGTACCGGTATTATAAAATAAAATCTTTAAAAAATGCTCCTTGAATAAACATATTCCTCGCGAATCTATTAATTATTAATATTATAAAAATTTGCAACCAAGAATATGGCGGTTTTGAGGCATATAGCCACAGCCTTCTATACATGTTTGTTTTGAAACAAAACTGACTAAATAATCAAGAAAATACATGGATAGACAAGAGGCGTGTGTGAACCAAACCTTAAGTCTTCCTGTACTTGCGCATATGCTCGTTCGTGATACTTAATCAAATACCGCCCGACGTTTTTTATTTGACCGACTGTACTGCAACTTACGCCTGGGACTGTCACTAATGTGCTGGAATTTTGTCCCGCAAGAGTTCTTTTACATGCCAGTAAATCTACTGATATGGGCCTGTCACATTTATGCACACCTAAATGCCATCAACCTGGGCCAGGATGAGGATATTGGTGTGCATCAAAGTTCTTTATGTAAGAATGTATGGTAAAATTGTAGGAGACGAAATAGGGGAGAAAAGTCACTTGTGGGTAAAGTTTCCTTTGCGGGGTCAAAGCAAAAAAGACAAGTTACTTACTTTACCATTAAATTAAGATGTTCGCAAAACAGTTTCAACTATAATCTCTATATATAAATGGCAATGTTAGTATGTGTGTCCGTTATAGATTAAAAACTGCTAGACTGATTTAGATGTGGTTTTTTGCAAAATTATCTGCGTTGTCCAGAGAAGTTTTAAAGCTATTGAAATCCTTGATGTGAGCAGTAGAAAGAAAGTTAGGGGCCTAATTTCTGAAAATATTACACTGAATTCATCAAAAGCAATTCAGTTCTTATGACAACAATATTATTTGCAGCGTACTTGGGAATTGCAATACACTGGGCTTTGACAAATAATTATTAGACATAGTAGCGATACAAATCATTTCCCTAAATCAACAATGGAGTGTGAAAGTGACGTAAACAAATATTGGGTGTGATGCATCACATAACTTTCTCTATTATATAAACGTCAATCTGAGATCAATTCGCACTGAACTAGGATCAATTTTGACTGTAGAAATGATGATAAAAATGACTTGTCAGGCTCCCTGTGTGTTTTAGCTTGTCTAGAGCAAATGCTTTCTCCATTCTTTTTTTTATGTGACCGACTAACCCTTTCAGAGCTGAGATTTTACATTGGTAATAAGGCAGTCAAGTAAAACATCAGGTTTAAAATTCATAAGGAAAATTTCAGTGGAATAGATGGTTTCCATCACTGACAAACATACTGTACACCATAATAGATAATCCTCACGTTTTACATAAAACATTACTCTATTAATCTTACATCTCTGCTTTAATAGAATTTTTTAGATGAAGCAATTATACGTCAGTAGCAGTGAAAATGTTAAGACAATTTATATTGCCAGAACTGAAATCTGAGGCAGTATTTTTCCACACATTTTACTTTTATACAGATGTTACTGCATCCGTCTTTTTGGATTCTATAATGTATTTATATTTTATCAAGATAATTTCAATCAGGACATCCTTGTCCTCCTTTAAAAAAATTAGTGGAATGATTCTTTTTCCTGCTTAATTTTGGTCATATTTTCCCTTACTTTCATACAACACATAGTCTGAATATGAAGGAAAACAGAGTAACAATGCTCTCGCCTCACGATACTCAGCTGTTTCTGAGATATTGCCAAGCAATTATACTGTATATATCAACTGGAATCTAGACTGAACTTCAGTTACCTGATCTTAGATCAGTGTTATGCAATACAACTCTGATCTGAACATAGATCATAATTGATCTCCAGTCAATGATGTTTATACAATCAGCTCTAAAATGTGTACCCAAAAACCCATAAATAAGTTGAAAGATATAACTGAATAACCGCTCATGCACATGAGCATATGCTCAAGGCAATGAAGTTCAGTTAAATGTACTATCCCCCCCAAGAGTCAAACAAATTACTAGAAGGAGGAGCTAAAAAGTCTGCTAACAAGGTTGGGTTCTTTTACTATGAGATTTTCTACTTCTGTCAGTCCCAACACGAAAGATATATTTTTAAAAATGGGTGTGTTACATTGCCCTCACATAACTTTCTTGACCCTAAGTTTGTGGGCAATACATGTTTCTCACGTGATATAGGATAAGTGGCTTTATTGCAGGGAGTGCATGTTCAGTTGTTGCAGCCACATGCAAAGATGTATTGTTTGCCATGCAAGACTTAAAAGCCTGGATTTGTTCAAATGATGGCTGACTTATAATTACTCTTCAAAGAATATTTCGAAAAAATATTTGATATTGAAGTTTTAGCCTTTAGTACAGCGCGCGCCAATAAAATGTACCTGTTTTTCTCGTTTAATATTTCGTGAAGTTGGTAATATATCTTTCTGTTCTTTTCTACTCATTGTTGTGCAAGCCTGGGAGAAAATTCCACAATGGTTTTCACTATGCCAGAATTTATTATAATAGTCAAATTTTATTTGGAAACAAAATGTATAGTAGAGACACAGAGAAGATTCCGCAATCACTTCCATGTTCGAGAAGCTCCAACATCAAAAACAATTCGCAGATTTCCTCTTGTGGGGCTACACAAAAGACAATGTGTATACACAACACCCGAACACAATCTGCCAGCTCAAGAGAAGAATCGAAGAATTTATTCATGCAATTCCGGTGGAAATGTGTGCTAGAGTGATACACAATTTTGGGTTTAGTTTGAATCGTTGTATGGGCCTTGGAGGTGGACATATTGAACATGTTGTTCTTAACAGATGATTCTCCCATCTTTGTTCTCCATGTCTGTATTTTTACAATTGATTTATGTAATTTATTCTCGAACTTATGTGCATTTAGAAACAGGTACATTTTATTGGCACGCCCTGTACAAGCACCTTGTGTACAAAATTTAAACAAAATTGTTAATAAGTTTAAGTGTTTTTTTCAAAAGTCACGAAAAAAATTAATTTTAAATTAAAATGTCTTGCTAGTTTTAAAGCAAAGAACAACTCTTTTAATTTAGAATATGTAATTCAGGCAAGGATTGTAGCTACTGGTACACTTTGATGTAGCATATTTCAGGGTTTTAAAAATTAGATACTGGTAAGAGATCTTCACAAAGTTATTTCACAATATAATTAGGTATATTTAAAATTCTTCCTTTCTTTGCAAGGAAGTCAGCAGCTTCATTTCCCATAATTTGACAGTGGGCAGGTATCCATTGAAATGCAATGTCTTTTTTGAGACTTTGAAGTATTCTTGTTGTCGTATGTATTTCTCTTACTTTTTTGCTTTCTGGGTATGGTGATGCAATTGCTTGCAATGCAGTCTTTGAGTCCGTGAGGATTACCACTTTGTTAAATTTGGTTATATGGTTTAAAAGTTGCTGGAGAGCTGTGCTTATTGCTTGTACCTCTCCATCATAGTGTGTTGACATGGGTCCGAGTGATATGTAGAATTTGAAAATGTCACTATAGATTCCTGCGCCGGCATTGCTGTGTTTGTCCAGTAACGACCCATCTGTATATATATATGTACCCATTCTGGATTTGGGTAGCGTGTATGTATAGTTTCTAGAGCTAACAGTTTCAGTGTATTTAAGTTCATATCCTGTTTAGCAGCAATGTGTTCTATTAGGTTGTCTTCACATTTGATATCTGGTAGTAAGAAGGGATGAGCAGGGTGTAGAAGATTCTCTATATTATCAGAAGTATCCAATTTGTATTTTATCTTTAATTTTCTGATTTCCTGAAGGAATCCGGACTGGGTTTTCAGTTTACGGTCTTTATGCTTGTACGATCTCCAGTAATCCTCATTAGGAAGTCTCCGCAATTTCTCATAAAGGGTAATACTCTGTTTTTCTATCTGTACTTGTAGAGGGATGTTGTTTGTTACTATCTGCATTGCTGTGATGGGCGTGGACCTCACTCCGCCTGTTATTAGTCTTAGGGCTTGGTTTTGAACCCTTTCTAACTGTGTCATTTTCTCTGGTGTTGCAGTTATAAGTGATTCACTACCATACAAAAGAGTTGGTTTTATATATGTCTTGTAAGTCGTATTCAGTGTTTTCATGGATGATCCCCATTTACTTCCAGCCAATCTTTTTAACACGGTTAACCTCTGCTGAGCCTTCTCTGTTGTATGTTTAACATGTTCTCGCCACGAGAGCTTGGAATCCATAGTTACGCCTAAGTAAGTATAGGCTTCAGTTTTTTCAATTTTATCATTATTAATTTTAATCTGAATTTCAGGTTCAGTATGGCAAAGTGTAAAGACCTGGTATTTTGTCTTAGACATATTGATTTTCATTTCATTTTCTGAGCACCAATTGGAGAGTTCAGCTAAGGCAGCATTCATTTTGAGAGATAGATCATTGTTTCTCTTATGTGGTGCTGATGTCCAAATTATTAGATCATCAGCAAATAGTGCACACTTAATATTGCTGATTTTGGTTAGTTTTGGTGGTAGATCATTTATCATTATATTGAAAAGAGTAGGGCTGGAAATCGATCCTTGTGGAAGTCCTATGTGTGTCTGTCTATAGTTTGAGAGACAATTTTGAAATTTCGTGGCACAAAATCTTTGTATTAAAAAGTTATAAAACCATTTCAGTAAGTTATTGTAGCATACCTTTTAACAATGCTAAGATCTGGACCCAATATAAGATTAATCAAATATGTAAAGAGAAAAATGAAAAAGACAGTCACAAGAAGTCATGGAATTCCTTACTGAGGAATAAATCAGCCATTCCTGATCTACCCAGAAGACAAACAGTTGCTCTTTTCCGCATAACTACAGGTCATGACTGCTTAGCTTCACATCTTCATAGAATCAACATCTATCCTTCACCACAATGTACCCTGTGCAACGATCCAGCTTCAATAATGAATGGAGAACACCTACTGACTTGCCCGGCAATCAAGAAGATTGATGCTGATCTACCAACCCAGCTCACACATTACTATTGGAACGCCCGAAGGAGAATGGAGGAAATCCAAGTTCCTGAGCATTAGTAAACAACAACAACAACAACAACAACATATTTAAAATTTATTCAACTTTAAAATTACACAGTTATTGAAAAATTTGATTTGATTTCCTCTTTTTATTACTATCAAATTATAATAGTGCCTGTAATTGGCACCTTATTCTCTGCTCTACCAGAAGGCAAAAGGTAAGCTCTTAAAATTTTTGAAGTTGCTTTATTTTGATAATTGGTTTTAGAGTAGGAAAATTCTTTTATTCAGTTTTGAAAGTGGAATTTTCAGCTATGTAATATATACAGTAAAACTCCGATAATACATGCTTGTTTATTACACTATCCCACGTTATACGTTCTTTTCATCTGATCCCTTGATATCACTGTATAAAACTATATAAATCCAACTCTTAATACGCTCGGCATCCCGTTTAATACACTCTTTCGTCTGTCAAAAATTATAAAATATCATGTTTTTAAGGGTACTGAGAAAATATTTTCCAGACTTCTGCATTGACCGTTAGCACCCGCAGCACATTTACTGTTAGCGCCCGCACATTCAATAGAATGGAATGCAACTCTTGAGTATCTGAAAGACTATTCATATCACGGATTCAGTCCTCCACGGCCCTCCTTGCTGCCAGTTTTAAATTTCATTGTAACTTGATCTTGTGTAGAAGTGCGAAGTGGTTTGTTAGCGCCAACATGAGTAAAGGAGTGAAACGAAAAGCTTTATCGATATCGGAGAAATTAGAAATTCTCCATAAACTGATGAAAACACCAGTATGAATCAGGAACAGTTGGTGGAATCATTACGAATCCCTTCTTCGACGCTTAAAACAAGTGAAAAATCGTTAAGCGGTTTACTAATTGTACCACAGTACTGTAGTATACTTGTTCGTACTTTTTTTCTGGAAGGAAAGAATATAAAATACCCCTCAGCATAATTACTGTATTTAATCCTTGATTTGATGCAACAAATGTTTATTTTGATTCATATCTTGGTATATGATGCAGTTGCTCAAGAAGGTGGTTTAGAGCATCTTTCCATCAATAAAGGCATAATTCTCTCTATGAGAAATGCCAATGCAAGATACAAAGAAGCATTTCAAAGTAATAAGTTGAAACGTACAGAAGAAGACAAGGCGAATGCAGAGAAAAGGAAAGTACATTTTCTGGCCAGAGAACAAGAAGAGAAGAAAAGAAAACTACTCCTTAGAGTCCGAAAAAGCTGCAGCTGCTCTAGATAAAAATTAAGTTGCTTAAAAAAAATAAGTGGGATCAAAAAGACTTCTAGACATTAATAGGCCTATATGAAGGTATATTTAATTTATTTTACTGTTCCTTACTTTTGTATCTGTTATAGCCTAAGTAATTATTGTTTGCAATTGCTTTTGTTACTAAAAGTTTTTCTTATTTAAAGTATGTATAATCCTATAATTTTTCTTACACAGTTATTAGAAAGTGCTTCATAATCATATTTTGGTTGGGAATTTCTGGAATGATCAATGAAAATCAGGAATAAGTCGGGAATTTCTTCATTATTACTTGGTGGACACCCTGTTCTAACAAATAAAAGTATGAAGCATCACCTTTTGAATTTTAAAACAACAAATCTCATAAAAAAATTAAAACATATTCAAACACCCCACTACATATAACAAACACAATATCTTTCCTACTGTAAAATATTAAATAATTGCTTACAGAAAGAGCGGAGGATACAAAACATTCCTCAAACGACTCTGATGAGGACAGCAGCTTTGACAGTTCCATCAGTGACAGTGACAGTGACAGTAGTACTAATGAAGGCAATGAGACTTCAGCAGTGGTTGATTGTGAAGCAGTTAATGCAAATCATGACTCTGAGGATGAAGAGGAAGATGAAATCGTGAAAGCTATAAGAAGTGAACGGGAGAAGAGCAGTGAACATCCACCAGACATACACTCAGAAGATTTTGTTGTAGATATATCTTTTCATCCAGTGAGTGATGTCATTGCAGCAGCAACTATCACTGGAGATGTGATTCTGTAAGTAGCCTGTTCTCTAATATAACATTTGAATTCGTGTTTCCATGTAGGCTTCATCCGCCACTGTTATCAAGACATTCAGTCGAGAAATTAATTGCCATAGCAATCGGGGGAAAAAAGCATGTCGCTGAAATTGATTTTTTTGCAATAAAACTCATTAATTTGTCAATTGTTTTGATTTTGTTAACCCTCTGCACATACTTGATTTATTTATTTACAACTCGCAGAGATATTTTTTTTTTTTGCACAAAACTCACTATGGAGGGGTTTTCTGGGCTAGGGAATTCAAATCTGAGGTCGGTTTTTCCCTGGGTGGCACAGTTTAATCATGAAATGCACCTCGAAGCCGGGTTTTTACCTTTAGATATCAATCATTTAATTTTTTATGCATGATTTGAATAAGGTTCATGAATTTGTGGTACATTTTGATATTTTCATTTCAAATCTGTATGCCCATATGAGAGCTCAAGATTCGTTTTATTCATTTAGTTATTTATATTTATTACTTAAAACAATATAACTTAATTAAGAATAAAATTAAGTAATTCATGTGCAATTTATTTAAAAACAATGTCAGTGTTATTAATATGTTTTTTTCTTTTAAATAAGTGATTGAAATAAAACATCATGCAGTTGAGTAAATAATCTTGGGCAAAACTGCAGAACAGTTTCTTTATTTTGATCCATCTGTTTTATAGGCTATTTGAAATTTAAAATAGGGAGGATGTTTTGCTGCACCCTGTATAATAACAAAGGTAATCATAAAGAATCAAGAGAGAATGGAACTTAATACAGTGAAGCAACAAATTATGTAATTAACTAAGTTGTTGACTATTAAACACTTTAGGCTTCATTTTTCCTTACATTTTGCAGGAAGTACGTTTCATGGGCTTTGCCCACATTTTCAATGTGGGCAAATTGACGTACAGTTGAAAATGTGGGCAAAGCTCATGAAACGTACGTCCTGCAAAATGTACGGAAAAGTGAAGCCTAAAGTGTTTAATAGTCAACAACTTAGTTAATTGCATAACAAAGGTAATGTTTTGAGATTTTATGACAAATACGGTTTTCTGAGAACCAAATTGTTATAGAAGCATTTCTACAAAGATGGAAAACCAAATGGCATGTCAGAATCCATCGCAGAGGATGCCAGAAAATCATTGGCATACCGTGGTATTTCATGGTATAGCATGTCTAGAGGCTTGTATGAGACTTTAAGTTACTTTTATGCTGTCGATTTAGCCAGGGTTTACATTCTTCTAATAAGCTTAATCTTACAACTAGCTAGCCTTTCCTTTACCAGCACATAATTATATAAACAGGAACGTAGCACACTTTTAATACATATGGCTGCCTATTATATTCTACTCGTATTACTATCATTGCCATTTGTGTTACAGATACAAATATACAAATGATTCTACTGAAGTACTCAATACACTGGAATTGCACACAAAAGCTTGCAGAGATATCGAATTCAGCAGTGATGGAAGTACATTATTTTCATCTTCAAAAGACAAGTCCATCATGTTATCAGATGCTGATACAGGAAAACTTAAACACTTTTATGAAAATGCACATGAGTAAGTTGCAATGTTGAATAATTGTATTCTTTACTGCATTTCTTTCATGGTCACACATTAAATTGTCTACCACATAGATCTTATTTCTTCCTTGATTAAGGTAATCTTAACTATCAAAATCATGTCATAGGAATTGTGAGTTAATCATACGGTTTCCTGAACAGTAGACCTTCCTTGACCTCTGTCGTGGTAGTTCTGCATCTACACCTATATTATTCCTATTTTTACTCTGCTGTGGGGTGCCCTAAGAAATGAGATAATTAAATGTCCAAGTTAATTATATTTCCTTTGTTAATAAGAAAACCGTGAAGAAGACGCAGTGAGCTTCATGGAATCATAGGTTTTCAATCTAGGAGTTCTTGGATATGATGCTAGATAGTGTAAGACTACTTGCTTAATTGAATTAAATTAATAGTAATTCATACTTAAGTACTATTGCGTCCACACTCACAATGTGGTCACACTTTTCAGTAGTGAAAAATCCCTTTCCCTGGTTCAGGACTGGGTGTGTGTGTCGTTCATAGGTTTATATGTTAGGCAGGGAAATGGTGCACCCCAGAAACAAATCCGCTTAAGGAGCACCAGGGGTTGCTCACAACACATTGGAACTTACATTACACATTTTGATATAGTCTACCATTTGATCTAATTTCGTAACCTTATGAAATTTATTAGTAGAGGCACTTGTTTTTTCACAAAGCACAAATTGCAAATTTTGTTGTGAAAAATTACAAATCCAGCCTGAATGTCCACTCAGAATCATGAAATAATTGATAAAATTATGTGAATGACATTACAAGCCGTTTGAAGGTGACACTGCGATTCAATCAACAAGGCAAACTGTGAACAATAAAAATTGATAAGCTGATGTTTCAATTTATGTTATGATCCAGATATATATATGTGTGTGTGCGAGCGCGCATGTGTGAAATGAGAGTTCATATGAATTTTGAAAGCCAGTTAAAATTAGTGTTTGCTGAAGTTATTACTTAAAAATTCTAATAAAAATGGCATAATTGCTGGCAAATTTTCACAAAAAATTGATGTCTCTAGTTATTAATATTGGCATCAACTCGGTTATTACAGAAGTAAAAAAAACACATCAAGTGTGACAGTATTTTAAACAAATGCTATTAACTCCAGCAGGATATAGCAACAAGATTGCACCAATAGAGTGCTCTGATTGGGTGAAATTATGTCCTTAACATAACAGTCCATTGGTGTATGACTAAATAGTCAAAGTAACAACTGAATATATTTTTTATCTTCTTTCCAGAGATCCAGTATATTGCCTATTAGTTATGAATGAGAATCTCTTGGCATCAGGTGATGATGGTGGCACAGTGAAGTGTAAGTCACAATGCATTAATCTGTAGTATTGTATTCTTGTATTTTGTACACCACAAAGAAGTGACTATACTTTGTTTCTCAGTGCAACTGTGTTCTTCTGGAATTAGAGAATTACACTGACAGGCTTACCTGTCCGCATCTAACTCCATGCAAGCCTAACATTTTCTGGTGTCTCGTTAGATAGCTTGGCATCATGTCTTGCAGCATCTAATTCTTTTCTGTTGCCAAGCTTGATCCGATTCATTATCTTGCCCAAACAACATTGCTTTGGCTTCTGTAGACTTAGTAGAAAAATTACTATGCCTCCTCCTTGGCATTTTTAAAGAAAGGAATATTGGCAAGGAACATAATCATATTGTTTACCTGAAGCCATTAAATGGTTTTCTCTTGATAGCCATAAGAGAGATATTGAAAAATAAACTCTGACTATAGTAAAGTTGAATATCGGCAATGAACATAATCCGGTTGTTACCATAAGCCTTTAAAATGGCCACCATCTTGAAAAGGTGAAACATTTTAAAATGGTTATAGTAGGACACCAAACTTCTGGTTGCCAGATCATCACTGAGACCAGAATTCTGAGGCTGGCAACAAAGGTTCAGTTTTAAAATATTGCTATTGTTAGTTTTAATATTTAGTTTCGGCAACAAATAATACCACAGACATTAACTTCTGACATGTACAAGTTGAATGAATATTCTTAATTACTCAGAAGCTTCTGAAATATCTGGAAGTGCTCTATACAAATTGAATCTCCAACAGGAATTCCATTGGTTTTGGTCCCTGTGTTTTAGCTAATAGATGCTCTAGCTCCTCTTATAACAAGCAATGTTCTTTGTGTCTGCCTGTTTGTTATAGCTAGGGTTTGGATGTTTATGACATGTCATATTTTTATTCTTACCACTGTTCTCGCCGCAATCACAAATTAAACACGAACTGCACGCTTGTTATCCTAATCGGGCCATTTTTATTTTGCATATAAAGTCAAATTTTGGTCATTTTTGTGGTATTGGTCATATTTTAGACATATTTGTAATTTAACGTCATATTTTATAAATTCGGTAAAGGAGCACAATTATACAGTGTGTGTACTACATGGTCGAGTTAAATTTGAAATTTATTTAATTAATTTAACGTTTATGCCAAATTAATAGGTAACTTCAATTTTAAAATTAATGCAATTGTTCATACTTTATAGGGACATACAAGGTCTACAAAATATGACGAGTATTTGGAGCTGATGAAACGAGCAAACAGGAGCAAATTCTTTAAAAACCGTCCGTTACAAGAAAAACTGTAAATCACCAAAATTGTAAAAAAGTGATTATCTGATTGAATTCATGTGATATGTGTCTTTAAACGTTTTAAATAGAAACATTAATTTTTTTATATACGTTATTTTATTAGGTCATATTTAGGATTTTAGGGTCATATTTTGTCATTTTTAAGGGCATATTTAAAGTCATACTTTCCACGGTCATAAACATCCGAACCCTAGTTATAGCCATTAAAGCTTATAATATTGGTGAAATAGGTCTACTTCCAAAATATTTCATTTGTTTTAACAGTTTGTTACAAACTAGTTGATGTTATACAAAAAATACAATACAATACAATACTTGGACAAATGTTTAAGAAAAGACTGACCTGGCTAAATCAGGACAATTGGTTGCTTGCCTTCAGGTGCACAAAAAATATTAAAAGAAAATTAAGTGAAGATAATTCATAATTTACAGTGAATAATTATTGAATAGTTAGCTTTAGTTAAGTAGTTCCCATTTATATCATTGCTGCTTTTCAGTATAATTTAAGGACAAACCTGGTTGAATCAAAGCAGTAACATCAAGAGACACACAGTGCATCGTTTTTTATAATTTAACTAATTTAGCCATTGGTTTGGTATTGTGAAAATAAAGTTTCTCAACTCCCTTTTTTTAATCACAGTTGTAAATGTTACCTCTGACCAAATATGTAATTTCTATAATCACTTGTGTAATATTATGTGCCTCGTGATTGTTTGCAGTATGGGATATTAGACAAAAGGATCCAGTTGGTTCAGTGAAAGAAATGGACGATTATGTAAGCAGTATGGTTACAACAGAGGCTCTTAAGTATCTGGTTTGTTCAAGCGGAGAAGGAACTATTACTTCAATAGATATTGGAACCAGGAAACCTCATGTACAGGTAAGAAATGAAATTTTATTTAAAAGTGTTTCATATAGAAGATATATATATATATATATATGCTGTAGTGCTGATTGAGACACTGCACTACAGACTAGAAGATCATAGGTTCAATCCAAGATTAGGTCATTCTAAGTACCCTTTTGATACTGGACCTTCGTGGCCTATATAGCAGGGAATACTTTCCATCTTGGCCTACACACGGCCAGTGTGAAAGAATTATCATTCCACTGTGACTTATTTTTTATCACATAGAGACATTTTTTGTGTAATTTTCCTGTTAGAATTGGGGAAATCTTTCTCCTGAATAAGTTAAATAGAGGCAGAAAATATCACTTTGGGACATGTATGATGAATATTAAATCATTATTTGAAAATAGGTTATGAATTCTCTTTTATTTTTAAAATTATATTTTTACAGTTTAAACTCTCAAAGAAATATCTAACTAGTGTATTTTTTTTTTACTTTTGCCTTGATAACAGTTTACATTTCATCATGATAACTTCATAGTAAATTAATTATCCTCTTAACTTTTCATTACAGTCAGAAGAGTATGAAGCCGAACTCACATGTCTGGCAACAATGAGGAGGGAAACTAAGTTAGTAGCAGGTTCGTCCAAAGGAGTTCTTTATTTCTTTGATTGGGGTGACTTCGGATATCACAGTGATGAATACCCAGGAATAAAAGAATCCATTAGTTGCCTGCTTCCTGTGACTGAAAATATTGCAGTGTTTTCTGGAGAAGACGGAGTGTTAAGGTAAAATTAACTTTTAGTGACTGCAAGTCATAATAATTTTGCATCTTTAGCTATACATTGTATAGGTAGACATTGTCAATATTATTTAGAATAAATAAAGGTCATAGTAACTGCAAAATCATTTATGTATAAAATCCTTAAAAGAATAAAATGTCTTCTCATACAAATTTTCTTTCAGTTTAAATTTAAAGCATCTGAGATTTTTCACATTTAAAATACTAGCTTGTAAGTTATTTATAACTTGACTAACAATGTAAACTGGCAATTTAGTGTATCTAAAAGTTTGATATTTAAAAATATGTATAACGTCTTTGCTCATGTATAGGGACCGGATTTTTAGGTTTCTAAAAACACTGTTTTAGGTTTTCCATTAGGTGAAATAGTTTTTTTTAGGTTTTTGTCCAAAATATCGTTTTCGGGTAGAATAATTCGTTTAATGAATTTGAATGTGCTACATAGGATTCAATACATAATACTTGTAAAGCTTAACTTAACAAAATTGACTTAAATTTGAGTAAACTTGCTTTAGGACAATATTATACAATTGAAGAAAGAAAGCATAAACAATCAAAAGAAGCAGTGAAAATAAGATTGTCTCACATTTCCTGGTTACAATATATCACTAAATATCTTTCAAGAATCTCGACTGTGAAGTTCTTCCTGTTATCTCCTAGAATACATTTGAAGGCAGAAAATGTCCTTTCAACCTCACATGACGTCAACAATGGTTGTTCGTACGAGTATTTTAAAAGGAGTACGCCGGTACTCTTACACTTCCTCTCTTGATACTGTCATCCTAGACGACATTGGGTTTAACGAAACGCTGGTGGTATTAATTTCAAGCCGACAAAAATTCTCTCTCCGCAAAACGATTTCTCAACTGACAAACAAAAAAGACAAAAAAGTAGCCTAAATTAGATATTTTAGGTTTTATATCCCGTTTAGGTACATTTAGGTTTTTATACCCCATTTAGGTATTTTTAGGTGCCACAGAATTAATGTGGGTGAATCCTATGGACATGATTCGAAGAAGTGTATGATCGCTTTTTGTTTTGGAAGTAAGGAAAAAAAATAGGTAAAAACCTAAGAATCCGGTCCCTACTCATGTAATTCTGAATTAAAGATGAACTTTATACATAAACATGCAAACTGTATATGTGTCTTGAGCCATTTTTCTAACAGAAAGCAGTACAGAACTAGAAGTATTGCTCTTACATTAAAAAATACTATAAGAATGCTAATATTACTTTAACTCGTTGAGGAATTGTCTATTGGCATTGAGTAAGTAAATACTTGATTCCTATCTTTCAGAGCCTTGCATCTCTTTCCACAACGGCAACTTGGAGTGGTGGGAAAGCATAAGTTTGCAGTTGAATCTTTAGACATTTCTGGCGATGGACAGTACATTGCATCTTCTTCAATAGATCAAACCATAAAATTTTGGAACATTAAGTATTTTGAGGATCTTACTATTGACTGCAAGAAGAAAGCTATGAAGAAAGAAGCCAGTCACAATCTTCCTTCCTCTAAGAGTACTAATGCTTCTGATTTTTTCTCTGGACTAACGTAGTAAATGACATTTTTGGAATGTGTCAAATTTCATGCACAGCAAGCTCAATATTTATGGAAGATAGGCATATGTTAAATATGTTCTAACAATAGAAATAAAGAAAAAAACTCAATTATTGTTGTTTGTTAATAACTCCATGTATTTGTTATTTAGACCTTTCACTGGTAATTATCCCATATACGAGTCCATTACGTTACCATCTGGGTCACCTCAGATTTGTGGTGTTTTCTTTTTTGGCTTGAATGTTTTTCGTCAGAAATTGCTAAATTTTACATCCTATACACAGTTCTGACATTAGCATCTTCTTTATTATTTTAATGTACTAAACTAGGTAAATTGATTTTTAAATTAATTCAGGAAAGGAGGGGTTCTCAATTCAAACAATACAATGTTTAGTCATAATTTCAGGATTATTCCAAACTGGCTGCATTGATTGCAATGATTTTTATTGAATTTGGTTTATGCTCTGGTGGCCCGTACATTTTTTTCTTTTTCAGTCCTTAAATAAACTATATTCATAAGATTAAACATTAATCTGTGGTACATTTGTTCATGTTAACAATGGCTGCTGAATCAATTTATTTATTAACTGATCCTCCAAGAATGTTTCTCCTTTTCACAGCCCGTGCAGAATCTTTGAAAAATTGTATTTTAATGTGGAGTATGAAGTGTCTGAAACCTCATCAATAATATTACCAACACTTTTTTGCTTTCTCTGTCTGTACTATAAGTAAAGGAAATACAGCGTTCTGAGAAAACAACCAATTAGTTAAGTTTAAAAACTCAATAATAAGATTTTTAAAAATGGTGTTTGCAGCAAACTACAGAGGCAGCTTTAAAATTTTTGGTGACTGGATCAAGTTAATTATTACAAACTAACGTGATTGAATTTGAACGCCAGCAATCAAGTGCAAGTTTCAAAAATCAAATCAAATCTGGGGAGAATCAGTGAGCAGTAGCAATCTTGACAGCTTCCCAATGGTAAAAGAATTTATAGAAGAACTAGATTCAGACATACCTAGGATCTCTTAACCCCTCAATCGTGCTGTCCTCTCATCCTGAATGCTTCGTTACCAGTGGCAACCCAAAATCCTACTCACCAAGAGTCTACACTTAACATGTCAACCTTCTTCTGCCATCTCAGGGGTTTTCTGTGAACTATTTGGGCAATGCAAACTGAAGAGCATTGACCATGGTTTAAGCCAAAGTTTTTTGTTTTAAAAAAACACTATTTTTATTCTTGCTATTTTTACTACTGGAAGAGCTGCAAAGAAAAGGTGGTTTAAACAACAAAAAACTCTTTAAACAACAATAAATTTTTTGGGGCTTTTATAAAGAAAAGCCTGTTTTTTTCCCAACACTGGCATTATTGTGTGTGTGTATCGAATGCCAACCCTGTTCTTTGACACATTTGGGGTCTGCTCTAAGGTAGATAGATAGCGATGGTGTAGCCCCTTTTCGAGTTATGCACCACTTGGGCAGGTCACATTACATGGTGATGTGTAACTGACATAAGTGAAAGGTGTGAAGAGGTGAGTGTGGGGTAGGAGTGATGATGGTGGAGGGGAAACCCAGTGCTGGTATTAACCGCCTACTCTTATTGAAAGACATCAAGCATTGCAAACTGTTTGTAAAAAACAAATCATCTGAAAATTATATCAGATCTAAAAATACATAACATGCAACTAGATAATTTCAAAAGCTCTACAGGATATATTACAGAAATGCCTTGGGATATCATGAACGTAAAAAATAAATGATCTGATTCAATTATCATAGGTAATCCCACGAGAGTTTACGAGTTCAATCAATCAATCAAGTTTATTGTCTGTAGACCTAGGTACAAGGTGTTAGACAAATTCAAGTTACTTCTTGGACAAAAATTTGCAGGAGTAATTACAAGTAGACTTAATAGCTATAAGTATAAAGTTAGACCGTAAAGAAGATATGTCAAGCAAATCGATAGACTCGGGACTGCGCAGCAGGAGCACTTGAGTTGGATTTACTAACAGTTGTGAGATCACGGCATACTGTGAATCAACCATCAATGAATCGATTCGAGCTACCATGCTGTAATCAGTTCTACCAATGGTGCATGTAAGACATAGTTAACTTCATTCAGGTAAGCTAACAGCAGAACAGAATAAAAGCACAGTAACTGGCTTGCACCGAATCGAAATTGTTCTTAATCATTTACATTTCTATTGTTTCAATTTCCAACCAAGTTATGTTGTATAAAATAATCTGTTTTCGTGCTGCTTATTATTATTAATCACTGCACACTGATACTCTCGTCTCCAGTAACGAGCAGACAGTTTTATCATGACAAAACACCATCCCTGCGATTCCTACAAGAATATTGCAAGATAAACAGCCGTGATTGGTCTATCCGAGGAACTGTTAAACGTTATTGATCTATATCAATATGAGTTGAATAGTCAATATAAATTAAATTTTGTTTAGTAATGATTACAAAGTCCGCCAGGGTGGTCTTGTGGTTAGTGTCACTGACTACAGATCCGTCGGCTCGGGTTCGATCCCCGGTACCTCCTCGGATTTTTCTGAGGTAGGGAGGTCTGGTAGGGGTGCATTCAGCCTTGTGATTCAAATTGAGGAGCTACTTGATGGAGAAGTAGCGGCTCCGGTCATGAAAACTACCATTAACGGCCGTGGGTGTCGGCATGCTGATCACATGCCCCCCAATCCTGCCATCTGCCTACGGTAGATGATGCAGCAGTCGGGTGGTAGGCCAAGTCCCGCCAGGGATGTAGTGCCATGGAGTTTAGTTTAGTTTAAGGGGAGATGGTAGTTACCAGTGACAAAAAAATCGATATTTCTTTTTCTTAGGCTCATGTAATAAATCATAGTTTTGTGAACATTTTGATATATAGGTTTTATATGTTCCGTTATTATTAAGCCAAGCAGAGCGACCTGGAGCTTTCTAAAATGGATAAAACACCATAAGGCACGTCATTTTCTTTTCGCTCTCCTGTAAAATTACATTTCTTGTAGTTCAGGTACCATTTTCTGAAAAGCTATTCATGCTAAAATAATGAAACTTTCAGGAATTCATTATAGATAGACGACAAATCTCCCTTAGCAGAATTATGGGAAAAGTCTTAACTATACAGAATTTTCAACTATTTTTATTTTAAAAAAAGTCTTCTTTTTTTAGACGTGAAGTTTTAATGCAGTTTTCATGCAGTAATAATGTACATGTTAGACTGATTGTGCTAGGGTAAATAGTAATACCTGTTGTTAGTAAGTTCCCAAAGTTTCACAAAAATCTAAGCTACAGAAATTGAATAAATTGTACCTATGTCAAGGGAAGTAACTGTAAAACAAAATTATCACCTATGTGTTAAAAAATTCTTTCCTACCAAACAGCGAGATCTAGAACAACCATTTTCTGCTTATTTTAAACTGCAGAGTGCACTTGCAAAGCATAAAAAAATTCAACTAAATCTGACTGTTAACACCTGAGTTATGGCTTCTTGAATATACGCTATATTTTCTATCATTTTGCTAGCGGTAACTACCATCTCCCCTTAATGATTACAAACATTATGAATACTACTTTCCCCACAAATGTGGACAGCAAGTACCAACCAGAACTGTATTTTCAAAGTAAACTGTATGTGGAGATAGGACTGTACCAACTTTTCCCCACTGAGCCGTCATTGCTTTATCCTTAATAAAATCATACAACAAGTAATTTAGAAGTAACAAAGAATAGAATGTGGTTACAAACTATATGAAAAATACAAGCAGTATGGGAGCAAACCTCAGGAAAGGATAATAAACAGCAGAAGAAAACCTGACTGTCAGTTCTTGGAAAAATAATAGGATGACCCAGTAATAAGGTGCAATGGAGACAAATATCTTTCAAACCTACAAAGCAAATAGTTTATTTTTTTATAGTCATATTTTTTTAAAATCTTACTATCAGCTCAGATTATGTATACAGTAAAAATCTGTAGGCTTTTCTTAAGTATAAATAATTTTTAAATACATATAACACTAAAACTAATAATAACAGTGCTGACATGATTCCAGCAATGGCTGCATAAGTGTGCACAGAGACAGGTATAAACTTAGAAAATATAAAATATTGATACATTGCTTCAAGTTCTGTTACATTCACATTAAATATATAATTTACAGAGAGAATGAGAACTTCAATTACTCTTTAATTGTACCTAGGAAATAGATTATTGATGCTAATATTTTCAAAATACTATCAAACGATTCACTTCTGCCATATTGCCCAAACAAGCATGCAAGACAAAGTATGCATTATGTTTACTATAGATTGCCTGACTTAAATGGGACTGTAAGTTTACCTGTGAGAATGAACTGTGCGTCAGTAAATACATAATTATGATAAAACTAAAAAAAATCTCTTAAGTCATGCCCAAATTTGAATTAATGGAATCTAGCGTAATATACATTTTCTTTAACAATTATGAATAATACAATTTAAAAAGAAACAACAAAGTAAAGTAAAAAAAATCAACTAACGGAAATGCAAATATTGGAGGAATGTGTTTTTTTTAACAATTTTCACACATGCTCCCTCTCTACTACCCCCTTTTATGTGGCCATATCCTATACATTGTTACTTCTGATAGTCTACAACAATGATTGGTATATCCCAATTATGTGAAAGGATATGCAACCCATATAATATAATAGTGTATTTTTTTTTTTTTAACTAGGTAAATGTATAAGAGAATAGTATTACATCAGAGTTGCATAGAACGGTAAGGTACATTATGACTGCAATAAAAGTCATGAATACAGCTGTAATCACAACATGCATTCTGTCAATCGCTGGTCTACAATAAAATCAGAATCGACATGTCATCTGTTAAAAATTAAGAATTTCAGGCTAACTGTGAAATATTAAGAAAAATACAGTTCTATAATAAATCATGTATAATCGAGCTGCAGGGAGCATAATTGTCATGTAAAATTCTACTGAAATAATAATAATAACATGAAACTGAGCTAAGTCAATTATCAATGCTAATACAGCCAACTCCCAATTATCCGTGGGTGGATTATCTGAGTGCGAAAGTATGAATTTCCCACATGTCATTTTGAATCTCCTGCATTTTATTTCAAATTCCCCACACTTTATTTTGTCAGATTTTTAATTTCCCACACTTAATTTCGTTGTATATGTGTAATATGGCGACAAAATGTGTGAAATTCAAAATTAAGCGTGGGAAATTCAAAATCTCGCACCTGGTTTGGATTATTCCGATTATTCGTGCATGTCATGGTCCCAGTTAACATTGACAATCGGGAGTTGGCTATAAATATTGTAATACAAATGAACTCACTGCAGAAGTGAAAGGAATTAAGATGCATAGATCTTGGCATACTTTATTATTTCAAATTAGGATAAACTGATATGATTGGTATTAAGTTACATTGTATAATGGCAGAAGTATGAAAATAAGCAAATTACTAGTTTCACGGCCTAGTGGTGAGGTTTACTACTAATCTTCAGATCCCAAGTCTGATTTCCAGTTCTGCAATGGAAATTTTTTATCTTTCATCTGGCAATGATGATTTGGTTAGAAAGCAAAGTTCAAGGACATCCATGACAGTTGCATATTTATATGTCTCATTCAGTGGCGAACGCAGAAGGGGGGGGATAGGGGGGTTACATCCCCCCCCGAAATTTGAAAAAAGGCTATATATGTACTCTAAGTGGCCAGTTTTATAAACTAATTGTATATGTAAGTTGATTAATTTTTCTTAGTATTCATTCTACCTATTCAAATCCCCCCCCCCCCCCGAAAAAATTTCTGCGTCCACCACTGGTCTCATTGTCACTTTACTGTGGCAAAATATCTCTGCATCATGGCAACTTGAGAAGTTAGCTGGAAGTATTGGCAATCCAGGGGAGGAATATGATGGAAACAGGGGAGGACAATGAAAATAATATTTTCAACACTTCACTTTTCTAAGGTGGAGACAACTTAAGGAAAATTCCACTACCCTTCGTTGAACTGTAGGAAAGGGAAGATGTAATTGATGCATGATTAGAATATAGGACAAAGAAATATTTGTACACAGTGGAACAAAAAAGTGAAAACAAAGCAATGACAGAAGGAAAATGCGAGATCAGTAATGGAGACAAGAGGACTGAAGTGGGAAGTTGTACGATGACAGGAAGAAGTAATGACCATCGAAAGTAAAGGTGGAAATCAATCATGATGTTAACCTTCTCAAGTCAGATTAATAATTTAATTACAAGAACGGAGATATCATGATCTGGTGAAGTGACAGGTGGGAGTACACAGCTTATTAACAACTAAACCGTTTCTAGAAATAATACACATTATTTCTCCATATCCAGCACTCCTTCAAATAATATACATTATTTCTTCATATCCAGCACTCACTCATATTGCACACAACTGCATTCTCAAATAACTGATGTTACAACATCTTTCTGTCTGTTAATCACATCAGATTATTTTTGTGAGTGGGAGCTAAGCTAATGCCATTTGCACTGGTATCTAGAAATACCTCTTTCACTTTTAGTTCTCTAAGCATAGTGTGCTAATGAGTTTTTTTTTTTTTATTTAAAAATGATTACAAAATATCTGGAAAAACTGGTATCCTGTGATAAGTTGAATACTGAAATCAGTAGTACATCACCTAAAACAAACAAGAACAGTCAACCCCCATTAGCAAACTGAAACAATTTAAAGTAATATCTCTTTCAGGAAAATTTAGATCTCTAAACAACTTGTAAATTTATTTCACATTCTCAGAATCCAATCCATGTTGTAATATATTGGCAACTTTAATAAAAATGTTATAATTAAATAAGACGGGGGACGGGCACAGTGAGTGATCAGTTGGCTGAGGCTCTGAGCTACAAACCCCATGGTTGTGATTGTAGGTTTGATGAGTTTAATTCTTCTGGTAACATTATGAGCCTGGGCTGACTCAACCTCGAACAAAAATACAAGCAATCCTGAAGGTAAAGAAGATATCCACCAGAAGACTGAACAAGAAGATATACCAATAGCTCTCCGAGTAACATAGAAGAAGGAGCAGGAGCTGGAATATACAGTGAAATCTTCTCCCAACACATACCATTTGGACCAGGAACAATAAATTTTGAAGCAGAACTGAAAGCAATAGCAATTACATTGCAGAACATTCTCGATAGACCTCAAATAGGAAAAAAATAGTAATTTTAATGGATTCCATGGCAGCAATGAAGGCAATAACCAAATACGAGTCAATGATCTCACAAATCATCCAGGAAATTAGAAGGATGTAAAGATTCTGAAGATACAAGGTAAATATATCATACTACAACTCCTTCACATACTGGTCTATTCAGAAATGAACAAATTTATTAGTTAAACAAGGCTCCAGCATCCAACAAAGACCAGACAAAAAAATATCACTGCAAAGAAGGCTACAAGAAGTAAAACAATTAACATAACAAGACAAGAGCAAACTTGCAAATAAGAAATATGAAACCATTGGTCTATTCGCCGACAAGATCAAACGCCTTCCACAACGAACAACAGTAGCACTTCTAACAAGGGAACCATACGAGTTGTCATGTCAAAACTTAGCCTCAAATTCTGCACATCGGTAGGTCTTCATTGCACATAGACACATGCCAAAAATTAACTGCTCATATAAACTTTTAGTGGGTGAAAATTAATTGTGAATCTCCTAAATTTGAAATATTGAATAGTCTCTTACAGCTGTGGGCAGGAGAATGTAGTTGCCAAATCCCACATCAGATATGGGTATTTGTCGTATCTCTCCTTTTCCTTACATTATGATAGGGAATAATATTATAATAATGAATAATGTCATCCTCTGATACACTTGTTTGTATTCCGGTATTTGTTGTCAAGTAATTAGTATCTGCTTAAAATTTTTAGACTTGTGTCTGGACAATAATTGTCAACATTGAGGATAAATTGATCAATCAATCAAGTTTATTGTCTGTAGACCTAGGTACAAGGTATTAGACAAATTCAAGTTACTTCTTAGAGTAATTACAGGAGTAATTACAAGTAGACTTAATAGCTATAAGTATAAGTTAGACAGTAAAGAAGATATGTCATCAATTATGTCATGGCTATCTCATTCAGAGAGTAAATATTATAATTTAAATAACTTTACAGCATATCATTCTCATAGGCCAACTAAAATTGGTGGGGGGATAGCAATATTTGTACGTAATAACTGGAAATCAAAATTTATTAGTACAATTGAAACTGATGAACACAACATCTTAGCAATACAAATTAATCAAAACAATGTAAAATTCACCATTGTTGGTACCTACAATTCAAATGTGAACAATACACCTATTTTTTTACAGTCTTTTGAGAAAATATTATATTCTTTATGTAAGGATACATTAGTTGTAGCTGGGGATTTCAACATAAATATTCTGGACAACAAAAATCCACATACAAGAGATTATAAATTACTTTATGAGTCCTATGGACTATTGTGCTGTAACGTTAAATATCCTACAAGAATTTCAGAAAATTCTAACACATTAATAGATCATTTTCTTGTCAACCAGCATTGTTACATATACAATGTAAATAATATTAAGTCAGCCATAAGTGATCATAATATCTTGATTCTAAAAATCGAAATCACTTGCTTCAAAAACAAGGTAAATAATAATATTCAAAATGTAAATAATAATAATTTAATGGACAGTAATGTCAACAGCCCTATAACATCAATAGATTATAATAAACTTAACCGATATTTTACTGATGAATTATTTTTTCCGGAAGGAGACATTGATTTTTGTTATGATAAGTTATTAGATTACATAGAACGAGGAATTAAACAATTTTCAAGAAATTATGATAAAAATCAAATACATAAAACGAGATATAAATCTAATGCACCTTGGATTAATGACAATTTGCTTTTATTGATCCAAAGAAGAGATATTTTACATGCATACAAGAAAAGATTTCCTCAAAACAAATTCATTTTATATGAATTTAATAAATTAAGAAATACTATTACCAAAGAGAAGAGAAAATTAAAAGCAAAGTATTATGAAAATATGTTACAGTCTGTATCTGGAAATATCTCTTTGTTCTGGAAAAAAAATAAAAGGCATCCTAACTAATTCAATAACTAATGGTTCTATAAATCATGGAAATATAGATAAATTGATGTTAGATGGGACAGAGATAAACAACACTGACATTCCCGAAGAGCTTAATAATTATTTTGTAAATGTAGGCCCAAAACGTGCACAGACTTCAGTAAAAAAGAATATGGATAGTAACCAACAATCTATTGATATAGGTATAAGAAATTCACTTTATTTAACACCCGTAACATCACATGAGGTTGAAAAGCATATTGACAGTTTAAAAAACAAAAGAAATGCAACAAAGGATGGAATAACAAACATATTTCTAAAGAAAACTAAAAAATCACTAAAATATGCCATTTCAGAATTCATTAATTATTCCTTCCTGAAGGGAGCTGTTCCAAAAAAATGCAAAATTGCCAGGGTTGTTCCCATTTTTAAGGGTGGAGATAGTTCAGATCCAGGAAATTACCGTCCAATCTCAATTTTACCAGCCCTATCAAAAATCTTAGAGAAATATATGAAGGAAAGATTAAATAATTTTCTAGAAAATAACAAAATCCTGTATAAATACCAATATGGGTTTCGGAAAACTTCATCAACCTTATGTGCTGCAGTAGATATAATAGCCCAAATTGAGGATGCAATGGATAGTAACAAATTTTCTTCAGGACTATTTATTGACTTAAAGAAGGCATTTGATACTGTAGATCATGAATTACTTTTGAAAAAACTTGAATGTTTTGGAATAAGAGGTATAGTGTTAGACTGGTTCAAAAGTTACCTAAAAGAACGCACACAATATACTTCAGTAAATGGATTGGACAGCAATGCTCAAGTAATAATTTGCGGGGTCCCACAGGGCTCGATATTAGGACCCATCCTTTTCCTAATATATGTAAATGATATTCAGACCTTACCTTTACATGGCATACCTTCACTTTTTGCTGATGATACTAGTATTTTTTATGTTGGTGATACAGTTGATGGATTATTATCATATATGCATGAAGATCTCAAAATTCTAACAAAATGGTTAAGTCAAAATAAATTATCATTAAATGCCCAAAAGACAGCATATATGGTCTTTCATAAGCCAAACACACACTTAGGTATTTCTAAAGAGTTAGTAAATGACAATAAGCACATAAAGCGAGTAACGGATACTAAATTTTTAGGCCTAACTATAGACCAACATTTAACTTGGAAAGGACACATCAACAATATATGTAGCAAAATTTCTTCAGTTATAGGGATATTTAGGCGAATAAGGGGAATATTGTCAACTCCTGGCTTGAGATCCTTATATTATTCACTAATACAGTCTCACATAACTTACATGTTATTTATCTGGGGTCTTTTCATAAAACGGATCTTCAACCATTAAGAGTACTTCAGAATAGAGCAATCAGAATTTTACTAGGTGCACATTATTTGACACCAACTCGCATTCTTTATGAACAATCGAAAATCTTGCCGTTTGAGACCTTAGTTAAAGTAAATGCCATTACATATATGCACAGAGTAGTACATGGTAACATCCACAGTAATTTTCCAATAGAATATAACAAAGACATTCATAACTATGAAACAAGGCAAAAACAGAACATATACCTCACACATTCTTCAACTGTAACTTATAGAACAAAGGGATTAAAATATTATTTGATCAAAACATATAATGAATTACCACAAGAACAAAAGAATATATTAAATTATAACAAATTTAAATCACAAATAAAACTCTTTTTAAAATCTAAGATTAATTAAGTTCTTTGATATAGTAATAAATAGATACTGTATATTGATCACTATTATACTATGTAACTATGTTTCCCTTCATCATCTATCATTTCACTTCACTCTTAAAATCAAGTCATTTTGTTTTGTGTTCCTATATTCTGTACCTCTTCACTCTTGTACCTCTTGTATATATTGCACCTCTTGTATATTTATAAGTTATTTGTAATTGAAAATTTATGTATCACAATGCATGTCATGTTGTATATAGCCCCTTAAGGTGAGCTTTGCTCGTTGGGGTTTTCTTACAATAAATAAATAAAATAAATAAATAATATAAATAAATTATACAGTTACAGGTCATTTATATTGTATATACATTTTGATTGAAGCACTGGTAGGCCTATTGTGATTCGCTGTGCATGGAAAATATCATCAAATATCACAAAAGTTGAGTGGTCATGCTACTGTAACACCCACACACACTAACAATCATAAAAAACCCTCAGTGTCTATACAGATTATACAGTTTCAAAATGGGGAAATGATAAGAACAAATTATTATAAAAATAATTTAGTTAAACACATTCCGTGAGTAACAAGGCAGTTCCTTCCCTTTATCGCACACCCCGCCCCCGCTATCACGCGAACCTAGCATGCAGGCTACTCAAGCGAGCTCTGTAAGTTGTTAACTTATGGATGGAACATAACAAACACGTTTTCACCCACTTACAGTTTATATGAACAGCTAATTTGTTGCATGTTTCCGTCTATAACGAAGACCTATCGACATTCAAAATTTGAGGGTAGGTTTCGAGATGACAACCCATACGGTTCCCTTGTAAGACTGGAAACAGGCCATCACTGTTTAGGAGAAAACCTTCAAAGAATGGGATTTGTCACAGGAACAGGGTACCCTTTGTGTAGAGAAGATATTCCTCTAAACAAAGAGCACTTGCTACACTGCAGATGACCAGACCCAGAGAAAAAAAGACCGAAAAGCTCTAGCAGAACTCTATTGGGAGGCACAAGGACTGATGGTGTGAAACCAAGCTACAGCCATTTGAAAACAACAACAGATGATACTACCTTCATGTGCCTATTGTCTGAACTTGTCATCAAGGAACTCCAAAGCCTGCAAATTGTTGATTCTTCTGTAATACTGCCTTTAGATCCTATATTTTACAAACCTATCTCATATTTCTCTCACATTCAAGCCTACTGACATTATTTTCTTAAATTCATTCTGATACAATGGTAAGTATTGATGATACTGGAATGGTGTTTGTAATTGTTTAATGCTATCTCCCACTTCCTCCCTCTTCCTTGCTTTCTCTTCAGTTATTGGACTCACCAAAGTAACTTCACGATCACTAGGGCATTATGGACCACTTGTTCTTATTAAGCAGTGGAAAGTTTTGATACTAAACAAGTTAAGCACTGGTGATGAGTAGTGGAGAAGTTACCAAAGCTGAACTTTAAATGACTGAAAATGTTTACTCTTCTCGAAGGTAAAAGAAGAACTTTTAACGGTAGACGATATTAATTAAAAGGAGAAAATTATGCCACTGAGTGTTATAAAATTATGATACTCCAGGGTGACCAACTTAGATTGCTTTGCATGGAAAATACTCTTTTAATTAAGAATAATTGCATATGATTATTAAATAGAATCAGTGTGATATAAATTCAAAATGTTAAAATTCCTTATGTCTTTTTAAAATAAATGCTAAATTCCTCACAGTGGTCACAAATATGTCATGGTTATTGGCTGAAAAGCATTATCCATTCCATCTCTTACATTGGCAGCCATGTACGAGAAATCAATAACCTCTGTCTGCGCAAGTGCATATTAGGTGACAGGAGAGTTCATGAACAGCTGTAAAGCTCACAAAATGGTTGCAACATACCTATTAAAAATTATTATTTCACAAATATTAATGCCTGTCTAAAAAATATTGTATGATACACATGGTAAAATATTATTTTGCTTGGATTGCTTCACTCGCCCTTAAGGACTCATTCCGCAACAAACCTACTTGCAAAATAAAATTCTTCTTTTAGCCCTTATATCATAAATAACTATTTTACTTTTGTATAAACAGATGTAACCATACAAAGAACAGGCACATTGGGAATAATGACAAGGTAAGCATTTTATGTCTCTTGTAAGTGCTAATTCTTTTTTGTGTCTTAGTTCTGATCTATCATTATTTGCTAAATAAATATTTGAATCTAGAATGTTATATGATGCAAACTGATGTTTACATTATTACTTAATATTTTTAGTTCCAACAAAGTTTTCACTTTTATAAAATCAGGAAAACCATAGAAATAATAAAAACTAAAGCAGTTTTATGTGTGTGTGTATCCAATGCCAACCCTGTACATTGCATGCAGTGTACATGTTAAAAACAGTAAACTTTGAAACTGTTGCTCTGACACATTTGGGGTCTGCCCGGAGGCAGACAGATGGTGATAGCGAGGTCTATTTTCGAGTTTATAATTAACATTTTTTTTTCTTAAACATTAAGGCTTGTTCTAATTATTGTCATTACATTCTGTATAAGTATTTTTATATGCACAGGCCTTAGTTTTACTCTATCTCTATATATATACGAGGCGTGTTTTTTAAGTAAGTACCGTTTTGGAATTAAAAAAAGACGTGCAAAGATATCGCAATAATTTTATTTTTACATGAAAGCCTGTACCTTAATCTACTTTTCTACATAATTTCCGTGAATATTGAGGCACTTGTCATAACGTGGTACCAGTTTTTGAATACCCTCCTCATAAAATTCTGCCGCCTGACTTGTTAACTACTGTATCACAACTGTTTTGACTTCGTTATCGTCTTGAAGACGCTGACCACCCAGGTGTTTCTTCAAGTGCAGGAACAAATGGTAGTCGCTGGGCGCCAGATCAGGGCTGTATGGAGGATGATCTAGAGTTTCCCATTTAAAAGATTTAATGAGATCTTTGGTCCGATTAGCCACATGTGGACGGGCATTGTCATGCAGCAAAACGATACCCTTACTCAACTTGCCACGTCTTTTGTTCTGGATTGCACGACGCAGATTGTTCAATGTCTCACAATAAGACGCTGCATTTATTGTCTCATTACGAGGCAGAAACTCCACTAGCAATACTCCTTTTTTGTCCCAAAAAACTGTGCACATGATTTTCCGGGCAGAAATTGTTTGCTTAAACTTCACTCTTTTGGGTGATGATGAATGTCGCCATTCCATGGATTGTTGTTTTGATTCTGGTGTGACGTAGGCCACCCATGTTTCGTCACCAGTAACAATTTGGTCTAAAAAATCTTCACCTTCATTGTGGTACCGCTCAAGGAAAGTCAATGCACTGCCACAACGTTGGGTTTTGTGCAAATCCGTCAACATTTTTGGAACCCAACGTGAACACAATTTCCGGTAATTCAAGTTCTCGGTCACAATGTGATACAAAACACTACGAGAATATTGAGGAAACCAGTCGCACATTGATGAAATTGTAAAGCGTCTGTTTTCTCTCACCTTTTCTTCCACTTTCTGCACCAAATCTTCATTAAAGACCGAAGGACGCCCACTCCGTTCTTCATCATGCACATTTGTGCGGCCATCTTTAAATGCTCTCACCCATTTCCTTACCATTCCATCACTCATAATGTTTTGTCCGTAAACTTCACAGATCTCACGATGAATATCGATCGGTTTTACGCCTTTAGCACTAAGAAATCGTATAACAGCCCGTACTTCACAATCGGCGGGACTCACGATTGTCGGAGGCATCTTAAACACTCAGTAAACAACGTATACAATGAAGAATCAGACTGTAATGGCGTCAGTGCGTAGACAAGAGATGTAGGTAACCAGCGCGCATGCGCGGATCGCCGACCGTAGCGCTGCGGCGGCGGAATCGCAAAACGGTACTTACTTAAAAAACACGCCTCGTAAGAGGCTTTGTCCTGACTGAATGAATGACTGACTGACTGACTGACTGACTGACTGACTGAATGACAGGAATCAACGTACAGCCTAAACTATAACAGGTAGAGACTTGGAATTTTGATAGTACCTTCGTTTCCTAATGTAGATGCTCACTAAGAAAGGATTTTGAAAAATTCTGATTCTAAATGCCAAAAATGAGTGAAAAACGGGCAGAAAACGTGCATTTTTTGGGTTTTCGAAGCGTAATATATTACAATGTCAAATCAATTACAGCTGGCTTTGGCTATTTTTGTCAAACCTTGGAAATGAAACTTTCGCGATCGCTCGAATGTTGTAGCTCACGCTGGTCGATTCATTTGTTTTTAATGTCAAGGCACGCATACATATGAAATTTTCAACCTAATCCCGAAGAGGATTATTCTTCTTATTATTATTATTATTATAAGTGGGATAATCAATATAGGCCTAAATATGGTCAAACGTTGTTCGATTTGGACGAAACTCATTATACAGGGGTTTCCTGGGCCAAGGACCTCGAATCTGAGGTGGCTTTTACCAGGCGACGCTATCTAATTGTGGTATGTAGTCCACGTGATTTAGGTCTTAATAATAATAATAATGATATAAATTAAATGTTTTTGAAAATACTTAACCCCTTTTTGCACAGATTTATCAAAACAAATTCTCAGAACGTATTGTTACCAATGGTATCAGGTGGGCTTGGATTACATGAAATGGATGTTTGACAAATTAGAGAAGGTATCATTATAATTCATATTATCTATATTAATAAAAGGAATTGTCCTCGATGTCCAGCGAAATCTACTGAACGCAGAGATCTGAAATTTTAAACATAGGTGGGCTGAAGGGTCGGAAAATGCACCTCGAAGCCGGAATTTTAATTTTAGTTTTCGTTCGTGAGTTATGAGTGCAAAACGGGTAAAAAACGTGCATTTTTTGCGTTTTCAAAACATAAGTTTTCAGTTATACATTTCAATGTCAAATCAATTACAGTTGGCTTTGGCTATTTTTGTCATATCTTGAAAATAAAACTTTCGCGATCGCTTGAATGTTGTAAACCCTAAATATGGTCAAACGTTGTTTTATTTGGACGAATCTCACTAGACAGAGGTTTTCTGGGCCAAGAAACTCGAATCTGAGGACGCTTTTACCAGACGATACTATCTAATCGTGGTATGTAGTCCAGGTGATTTAGGAGTTAATAAATATAATGATATAACTATTATGCCCTTGATTTTTAATTTTTGAAATAATTATCACGGGCGAAGCCGCGGGCACATGCTATCTCTCTATATATAAAAGGCTTTGTCCTGACTGACTGACAGGAATCAACGTAGAGCCTAAACTATAACAGGTAGAGACTTGGAATTTTGACAGTACCTTCGTTTCATAATGTAGGTGCTCACTATGAAAGGATTTTGAAAAATTCTGATTTTAAATGCCAAAAATAAAATGTTTTTGAGAATACTTAATCCCTTTTTCACAGAATTATCGAATCCGAATCACATTTGACATTAAAGCATATTGTTGCCAGTGGGTTTCAGATGGGTTTGGAATTAAATTAAATGGAAGTTTGACAATTACAGTTTGCTTTGTCTATTTTTGTCATACCTTGGAAATTAAACTTTCGCGATCGCTTGAATGTTGTAAGCCCTAATATGGTCAAACATTGTTTATTTGGACGAAACTCACTATACAGGGGTTTTCTGGACCAAGGAACTCGAATCTGAGGTCGCTTTTACCAGGCGATGCTATCTAATCGTGGTATGTAGTCCACGCGAATTAGGTGTTAATAAATATAATGATTTAACTAACTATATTATGCTCTTAATTTTTAATTTTTGAAATAATTATCGCGGGCGAAGCCGCGGGCACATGCTAGTAATGTTATATAATGTAAACCAATCTTCACAATATTAATAGATTACCGCATTTGCTTGTGTAATCTGTGCACTTCTTACCCTATTTTGTTCAATGAAAAAGGGGTGCATAAAATATGCAGATTTGTTATAAAGAGTTCTTGACAACTGTGATTCCATTGTTTCTCAGTTCTTAAAAATTGTAATCGTTCTTCGTACTCCATTCAACCGAGAACATTATACATAGCCCCCTCCCTACTGACAATACGCACCCTACAGTTTAGTCTTCCCACATAACACACAGTCTTCCCACATAACACACCTAACTTTAAACATTAATTGCTCCATAAGAGAAATAGACACAACAAAACTAATTACACCAATTAATAGCGGACAACATCTGCAACAAGTTCATATAAAACACTAAATGTTTTATTAACCCTTCTATCATTTTAATATAAAAACATCAATAACTCTTTTGATTTACATCACCCAGAGTACAGACTTATACCGATAAATGCGGAATAAATTAACCCATACAGATAAAACAACTTGGACTATGATAACCTTCAGTTATCATAGTTATTGATACAAATACTAAAAACGACTCCTCCTACTTCCGGTCCACTAGACTTCAAGACGACAAGGGATTTTGACACATTTGAGAATTAATGACCGAAGCCAGAGTAGCGTTGGACGCTCTCTTAAACCGACATTATTTTAAACAGTATAGCAGAACAAAATCTCTGCAACCAATTAGAAGCAACTTATACATTAACACAACCAATGACATCTACCTTCCCCCACTACATCCTAAGAACATATTAGCACCGAGAGCCCCGAAATCACCATCATTCGATCATTAGACAGAAGACAGACTCCACGTTACTTAGGACCAAAAATTACACCACGTAACTTAACTATAATATATAAAGTAATTTCGAGAGACAGCATCATTATAGAGATAAAAGTGAAATATATCCGCGCATTAGAAATGGATTAATAGGAACTCAGCGAAGCGCGTAAGTTAATCATATTGTATTTATAGAGACATTGATAAAAAGTAATCAAGTGAAATTATAATTAGTGAAGGTTAATTAAAATCTTGTTTGAGTAAATTTTCCGCGCGGTAGAAATAGATACAACGAATTAATATAAGTGGAAAGAGAAATAATCAATGAATAGCGCGTATGAATTAACCCAGTAATTACTAATATAATATTGAATATAGTTACCAAGTGAAAGACAGACATTAATCGACGAACTTACATCATCTAACCTCAAAGACAATATTAATTCTATAACTCAAGGAAAATCATTTTGAAAGAATATATTTAGATCTGGAAATCAATTGTACTGTTTAATTATCCTAAATCCTTAACATCGACCCCTCAGTTAACATAGCCCCGATATTCTGTAACCGATAAGTATCTTCGTGCTACCAACTACCATCTGAGCTAATTAACCGGCATTCCCATTTTCTACGTGACAATAAATAATAGAACAGGATTACAATCATCGCTACCCCAGTAATTTCATCAGAATCTAAGTACAGCTATAAATACCGGACCCGACGACCTGAACTCTTATAAACGGCTCCCAACTTAATGGCAATTATTAATGTAAAGCAACGATCTGTTATAAATAGTTACCCAAAGTGAAGCTAGATCAACTCCACACCAAAGGGCTGTTATAAATGGCTACCCAACGTTAAGATCTGTTATAAATGGCATCCAATCTTGAGGCCTAATTAAAGAGCTGTTATAAATAGCTGCCCAACTTGTGGCCTAAATATCCTCCATAGAAAGGAACTGTTATAAAATAATGTAGAAGTTTATCTTCTATAGTGGGATGTTTCCCAGCTTTTGGACTACAAACTTCTGCTGTCACTTTTGCATTTTTGATGCATCTTTTTCTTTGTTTGGATATTAAAATGCTAAGTGTTGGAGGATTTCTTTGTGAAGCAGATAGTGGAGTTTAGTGAATGAACAATATCTCCCACAGAATTCAGAATTGACCTTGGCGAAAGGTTTAAAAATCCCAAAATTCATAATGTCACATTGTAAAAAAAGTGCATAAAATGTGCAGAGCAAAAATAAAGTTCAAAATAATATGTGGGTCTGCAAATATGGTAGGGTACTGTTTAAGAATTATCCACTATTTGCAAGCTGACTTTAAACTCCTTATTTAAGAATTTTATAATTTTGTTTATACCATTAAAGCTTGTGAAAAAATTTAACTAACTTAAATCTGATATTAATAACCTTCCATGGAAAGGTAAAAGAAGTTTGCAGTTGTAGCAGCACAACTTCTATTATGTATAAACGTAATAATCACTTCACTGTGTAAACTTCCTAAATATTATGATATTCTATTATGTATCTTCCCTCACAATATAATCAAGTTTCACTCATAGATTAAAGTAAATACCTGTAATTAGTGCTGTACAGTCTGACGAAGATGTTCTGGTCGATAGTAATGAGCTTGTGCAGCTAAACTGGGATGAATCGGTGGAGGGAAGCACCGTACATGCTCAACTGCCATGACATCTGAATCACTTGACTTAAGGAATTTATTAAGCACTGCAAATATCTGGGAATTTAGCACCTGGAACCGGCGGATTCGATCAACCATTCTTTTCAGAGCCTGAAAGAAAAACATAAAAATAGATAACATTTTAAATCACAGCATACTGTAAATATTAGTTACCACGTAGCAATACATATACAATAGAATAGATGTTTAATATTCATTATAACATGTAGTGTAGGCTGCATGGAGTAGAGATAGCATGCCTGCCTTTAGATCCAAAGGTCATGGGATCAAACCGGCCAAGGTCAATGGGTTTTTCAGGGTGTAAAAGTCCTGGGCACCAAGTCCTCTGGGAGGGACTTTAAGCTGGGAGGCCCATTTTGTAGATTTCCGGCACATAAAAGAACTCCAAGCCTAAATTAGAGCCTCTGGACAAAATTCATCAGCCCTTTCACATCCAAATAATACCTTAGTTTCCTGAGGGGGTTTGTGAGGTGATGGGTTTACCACCTGTCCTTTGGTTATCTCTCGGAAAGTAAGCATAACAAAATTAACCTAGATACTAGAAATTTCCACTTGGAGACCCTACACCCCACCATAGGGAAGCAACATGAAAAATCAATCATCAATCAATCAAATAATATATAGTACAGTATACTTAGATATTTCGTGAACATAACTATGTCATAACAAAACCTTGCTCCCATGCACTAAAAACAAAACAACAACTCATATGCACTCTTCACTCAGTCAATCATTCATAAAACACAAAACTTATGTAGACTATCATTTTAAGTCATCGAAATATATCCTTCCAATTATGATCACACGTTTTCTTTTATCATGTTTGGATCTTTGTCACAGTATCTATGAAATAATTAAAATGATGATACTGAATAATAAATAATAATAATGAAATAATCAATACCAGTAATATAAAAGCATTATAATAAAAATAATAATTTTAATGTAATAAATAAAATGCTGGTAAGAAGGTAGGAATAAACAAATTTTATTTTGAATCTTTTCCTCATACCTCTGCTCTTATCTACTTTTATGCTAGTAGCAGATCTTATTATGTTACAGAAAAATTTCAGCTTTCCTTTGTATATGTTGATAAAATGACCATGAAAGTGCATGAATAAGACACCAAAGCAATGACTCAAAAACTTGTTGCTGCTTTTATAACAATTGAATCCACCACATAAAGTACAGGGATCGAAAAAATTCAACACTCTATTTCAAAATATCTGAGCTATTTTTTAGTGACAGAGCACAACTTGTTTAAATCGCCCATGTGGATTCAGCACTTTCTGAACCAAACACTATATTTCAAAGATACTTTAAACAGTGAGGCAAAGCTTTAAACAGATTACATAGATCTATTCAGTGCTATGGAAATACAAGGAATCTGTATGAAACTACATTTGTCAAAAGATGGACTGAGTGCATTTTGATACACTGCTCTTAAAGTTTTTTGTTTTTTGAAGTTAAGGTTTTGAGTTTTCATCCATAGAAATCAAATATATAATTTTTTATATGTTTATTTTTATGTTCTTATGTTATGAAAAATTTCTCATACACAATCAATCTAGCCCCTTGTCAATCAAGAGATTCTACCATAGACCCTTCTCTACTTAAAATATATTAATCCATACAAACATACATAGTCTTACATTATGAACAGTTAGCAAAGTAATAATTTATATAACTTACTATTCCTTTAACATTTTCATCTTTTCCATCTACTCGTTGTACACGTAAAATATGGTAGCAGAAATCAAGTGCTTCAAATCGCCGTTGTTGCCCTAGAAGTACAATCATTGTGCAACCTGCCCAGTTCAGGCCTTCACCAAACAATTCCCTGTGAAGAAAAAATAAAAATTAGCAAAAATTTAATAAATTTAAATGGGGAAAATCCCACTAAAATCTGTGAAGAAAATAATTTGATGATCATGAATGGAAATTTTGGAAATGACACAAAAGGAAACTTTACCTTTACTTTGAGATTGTTATACCCAGTATAACAGGGATGGCCACTAACCTTAACTTTGGAAGCCGTAAATTTATGAAGCTGTTCAAAGTGAACCACATTGTTTTTACTATACACATAACATTATTGTTCAATTACACAACAAGAAATAAGATTTTTCTTTTGAGAAGTACTTTTAAGTGTGTTCATTTTTGCTGTTAGTTGTTTGAAATCTGGCTGATAATCAGTAAGGGCAGTATGCACAAGTTCACTTAAATGTTCATCAGTTAGTTCAGATCAATATTTAGATTTAATGAAGTTAAGCATTCAGTACAGAGATTCACACACATAAGTAGTCCCAAATATCGAGATAAGTCTCTTAGCACACTCTTTTGTTAGTAGGTATCATTCTTCTGGAACTTTCTTCCAAAATTCTATGGCTGGAAACACCACTTCGTTTAAGCCCTTTTACCTTTTAGTCCTTCATCTTCTTGCAGTTCCAGTAGCTCCAACTCTACTCCGACTGTATCCTTTGTAACTAGTGATGAAACAGGACAGCCATCGCCCACAACATCAACAGCAAAAAGATTTTCCAGGGATGAAAATGAAGGTTTAAGTGTTCTCAAATCATTAAATCTGCCATTGATTTCTTTAGCAAGACCAGATATTTTACATAAATAATCTTCTGTTTCCACCTGAACATCAGGAAGGCTTTCAGTAATTTTCTTCAAACATTTGAAATGAGCAAATGTTTTAGTCTCAAGGTCTTTCCAAAAGTCTTAATTTGAAATGAAACCTAAACAGACTCTGCGCTAAATCAGAAATAAGTTTCTTACTTCCTCGTAATATGTTTTCATTAAATTATATTAACTATATACTTTTTAAAATCTGTATCATATTTACTCTTAGCTTTGTGTCAAGAGCCGCACAAGATTGGCTCAAGAGCCGCATCGTTGTGGCCACCCCTGTTATATAAGATTTTATTTGCATACTTACAACATTAGCGCATATGTATAAAATCTTAATATAAAGAAAAGTTATTGTAACCTGTAATATTTGTTTTGTGGTGTTTTTTTTTTCCAATTTCGGTATTATCTTTCACAGCTGTTGGCTCCTCTCGGCCTTCAGACCACTGAGATAGTCATGTCTAAAATATATACAAGGCCTGTCCACAAAGTAACTTCCGTTTATGCATAGCACGAGAAGTAGTGGGGGTAGCGCTTCTAGCTGTGCTAGATGTAGCATCATATTGTTGCGTGTTTGCTAGTTACGACCAGAAAAATATGTGTGCCGCAATAGAAAATCCCGCCAAGTGTGTAGTGTGTGGCATTATAAGATTTCTTTGGGCAAAACATCACTCAGCAGCCGAAATCCATCGTGAATTGTGTACGGTTTATGGTCCAAACATTATGAGTGAAGATGTTGTCCGTCAATGGGTACGATTTTTTAAAAATGGAAGAACAAACATTCACGATGAAGACAGGAGCGGTAGGCCTTCTCTTGCCAGTGATGACCTAGTGAACAAAGTTGATGAAAAAGTTCGTGAGAATCATCGGTTCACAATCTCGGAACTTTCCTGTCATTTTCCTGAAATTTCTCGGTGTCTTTTGCACAAGATAGTGACTGAAAACTAGGCTATTGCAAGTTTTGTGCTCGTTGGGTACCAGAACTGCTGACAGAAAACCACAAAACCAATGAATTAGTTCTGCCATAGACTTTCTTTCTCGGTATAACTTTGAAGGAGAAGAATTTTTAAACAGGATTGTTACTGGCGATGAGATTTTGGTGGCCTATGTGAATGCTGAGACAAAACAGCGGTCAATACAATGGCGCCATACCGCTTCCCCAAGCAACCCAAAGAAAGCCCGTCAGACTTTGTAAGCAAGAAAAGTCATGGCCACTGTTTTTTGGGATGCTAAGGGCATCTTGCTTGTTGATTTTATGGAACGTGGTATGACTATCACTTCTGCAGTCTATTGTGAAACTTTGAAACACTAAGAAGAGCAATCCAAAACAAGCGTCATGGTCTACTGGCTTCTGATGTTGTGTTTTTGCATGACAACGCCTCGCCCTCACAAAGCAAAAGAACAAATGAACTTTTGGCCAAGTTCAAATGGGACATTTCTGACCATCCCCCATGCAAGTTCCCACCGCTGTTTCCTTACAGAACAATACAAACAATTATTAATAAACTTCATTATGAAGCTTAAATATAAGAATTTCAACTAGTATAGCATAAATCAAGTTTATGGTAAAGGTTCCACCTGTATACTAGTAGTTTATACATATATATATACATATATATATATATATATACATATATATACATATATATACATATATATACATATATATACATATATATACATATATATACATATATATACATATATATACATATATACATATATATATATATATATACATATATATATACATATATATATATATACATACATATACATATATATATACATATATATATATATATATATATATATATATATATATATATATATATATACATACAACATATATATATATACATCCATATATATATACATATATATATATATACACATATATATATATATATACATACATATATAGTATATATATATATATATATATATATATATACATACATATATATATATATATATATATATATATATATATACATATATATATATATATATATATATATATATATATATATATATATATATATACTATAATTAATATACAACTGACAACTGACAGTTTGGGAAAGAATACATATACATAAGAACAGGAACAAACTCATGAATTTTGAAATTCTCGGGGAAGAGGACCTCATTAGTAAGTTCATTGGTGGCCCGCGAGAGGACGCTCATGTTGATCAACAAACAAAGGAGCATACAGATGGAATCTAGCTGAGGATGTTCAGGGATGCCTAAATGAAACTGCAGTCCAGGTTAGTGGCAATTTTTAGTGAAGTCAGTGTAATATCCATCTCATTATTAATTTTAATATATGGTGTTATTAAAAACTACTAGTATATAGGTGGAACCTTTACCATAAACTTGAATACAAACAAGTTTTCACCCACTTACAGTTAATTTGAGCACTTAATTTTTTGCATGTTTCCATCTATAATGAAGATCTATAGATATGCAAAGTTGGAAGGTAGGTTTCGATATGACACCTCATATGGTTCCCTTGTAAGTATTTCTAATGATAGCATGTTCTTATAAACCTGTAAAGTAACATATTCTATACATCTGTAGCAAGATTGAGATCGGAAATATACACACTAAACTTCACTAAAAGGTACAGTAAAACCTGTCTTAAAGACCACCCCTCTTTAGCGACCACCTCCTTTAAAGACCAATATTTCTAGGAACAGACAGTAAAACCCATAAGGCCTATGTTATTTGTACCCCTATTAAACGACCACCCCTCTCCCCGACCAACGACCAGAGTTCCATTTTCGTTAAACTCCTCTATAACGACCAAAATCGTAAATAATATTTACTCAAATGGTAGGCATTAATCAGCATTAAAACAGAAACACTGATGTGGGCACTGCAAGACGTCTCTTCAATTTTCAATACAGTACTTTTACAAAAAGTGAATATGGTTGAACAATGCTTTGGGCTGTTTCCCCTTCACCTTCTGGGAAATACCTTACAGTAGGCAGTGTACAACTCACGGCGTGAATAGGACAGATTCCAATCTCCTACCGCTGACCTGCTTGTTTCAATACCCTTAAGAATTCAAGCCTTTATTATCTATTCTACATGATCACAGTGACTCGGAGGGGTAATTCTATTTCTTATGAAAACGTTTATTCAGTGGTCATGAGGGGGTTTCTGAAATTCTCGATTCAAAGAAACGTGCTGGACGATTCCCTTTCATTGTCCTCCAAGCAAAATGTAATGTAGGGAAAATAGACGTATCTTTCTTTTCCTGGAAAACATTAACCCGTTATACTGTAAATAGGCTTGGTGTTCTTGGCCTGCATAGATTAAAGTGTCTTATTGTTGTGCTGCAATTTGAAATACAGTAAAAGTAAGTAATAATCAACTGTGTGTTACATAATACACCTACTGTATTGTACCGTATTTATTCTATTGTATTTTCAGTTTCAAGACATAAAAATGCATTCCCCCTATTAAGAGACCACCCCTCTTAAAGACCACTTTTTCATGGAACCAGCGATGGTCGTTATATAGAGGTTTTACTGTATATATATACCGGTATTAGTGAAGTTTAGTGTGTATAATTCCGATCTCAATCTTGCTACAGATATCAACACTTCACTGTAAATTTCCATCTAATATTTATATTGATATTCTATACAGATGATTACATGAAGTTTTCACAAACATAATCAATTATTATTGCTCATACTGTGATGATAGTATCAACAATTTCTGCTTTTCTTGCCCTTTCCTTTTCAGTATAAAGGAATGAATTGAAGAATAAAATAAAACAAAATTTAATAAGAACAACAACAACAATAACAATAATAATAATAATAATAATAATAATAATAATAATTGTGATGATGATAATAATAATAATAATAATAATAATGTGGTTTTATTTTGAAATGTTCTGTGTGCAACACAATTAACTTCTAGAAGAATAACATTTACCTCCATATTTAAATGTACTTACTCAACAGTGAATTCTGTGTCTCCAACAGGAATGCAGTACACAAACTGCAATGCAGACCATAAACGATGGAATTCTGTACACTCGTCAACATTAAGAACTCCATTTGCTGGTGGAGGACCCACCCAAATTGGATCATCCAGGAAGCTGCGTAATCGACTCAAGACAACTTCAAAAATGGACAAACCACAGCACAGTCTTTCCCTTGTAAGCAAGTCTCCTTCTCGTGCAATCATTGATTGCTGAAATCAACAAAATCACCACGTTTCTTTCATGCAAAATCTCCATCATTATGAAATTTATTTTTTGTTCAAACACACTTATCTGTAACGTAACAACACCACAATGACACTCATTTCGTCACTGTTTTTTATTTTGACATGTGTACGGTATCGATTATTATCAAACACAGAACAATCTTGACACCTTGAGAGTAGGAGCTGAAAACTAAGTAAGAAATAGCCTGTATTTAAAATAAAATCAATTCGGTTCATGTTAATTTTAATATCATACTAAAATGTATTCAATACCAGTTGTCAAAATCCATTTCTTTCAAGAAAACAACCATAAGGTAGCTTCAATTTGACCGACACCATTACCTGCCATCTCTCATAGAAGAAGAGAAATACAACAATCAGCTGATGCGAAGGACATGGTGGGCTCGTTAAAGTTTGTTGGAGTGAATCTAAAATCTCAACATTTAAACATTTAGATTAATTATGGTCGAACAATGGGTACAGAAGAGAACTAGTCAACAAAAAATCAACAAGTGCAAAAAACAAAAACTAACAAGAGAGATCACCACCTTGAAACCAATAGAAGAAAACTTGAAATACAAGAAATTTACATTCCACCTTTGGGCCAATAATAAATTCAGAAAAGTTTTCAGAAAGCATGGCATCACAACAGCACCTGTAAACAGATACTCTTTAAATAGCCTACTCAGATCTACAAATTTAGAGAACCCCCACCACAGTAAAAAAATCAGGCACCTACCAATTTAAATGTAATGATTGCGAAAAAGTCTATGTAGCAAAAACCAAGAGGACATTGGAAGTCAGAACTAAAAAACACATAAGACACATCAAATATTAAAATACAGACAAATCAGCGGTAGCGGCACACTTTTGGGATGATGGACATGAAGTTGACAGGGATCCAGAACTACTAAAATGTGCCCATGGACACAAGGAGCTTTCAGTCTGGGTAAGGATTTTTATTCACAAGAAGGGGAACCAACTGATGAACTTTGATACCTGACCAATGAGGACCTCATCTCAAAGTTTGTACCACATCTGCAGGAGGGTACCACGGCAGTTGAAGCTTAGCTGTTGACAATGGTAGCGAAGGTGCCGAAACTAGTACAGATAAACTTTACCAAAAGTGAAGTTTTTGTGTAAAATTAAACTCTTATATAACTATTATCTGTAGCAAGTTTACCAGGGGTCTAGACTATTTGGTCACTGGTGTACATCTGACAAATATGAATGATGATGGTTTACAAAACTAATTCAGGTATTTATAAAGAAAGAGAGGTATATGTGCAAGACCCAACTCGCCATATATCTTGTAGATAAGACTTGATTATTTACAGTAATAATCATATCTACTATCAGTGATATCATACAGGGAAGCAGAATATATCAACCTTTACAAAACACTAATAAATTATTTCATCATGAACATTTTTAAAGCAGCTTTCTTCCCATCTTCATTTAAGTTCCAACTGACAACCTTCCATCTTGTACCTCCAGATGTTGCTGTTATATATTAATTAATTTTCCAACTAGGCCTAAATTGTCGCTTTACTGCCATAAGGTCCTATGTGCATTTCTGCCAGAAAGTTGAATACATACAACCTTTTGGTTCTGGAACTATTGGAAAAAATAACAAATAACTATATGGAATACACACCTACATTAAGCGAGAGTGGTTTTGACATACAACCTTTTGGTACAAGATATTTTGCAGACATTTGAAGTGAATGAGCACATAAACTTATTTTCAGTGGAAACTCGACATAGGACCTTCTGGCAGAAAAGCAACAAAATCATCCCCTGCTAGGGAGTCAACAATTTTTGAAGATTTTTCCATATCTCTGTATGAAGATCTTCTCCCACACAGTCAAATGAATTGGATGATGCATATTTTTCACTAATATTGCTCTACTGTCTGTTTCATGATTCAAGTTCCATACATGCATGGCTGCAGCAATGGCAATTTCGAAAAACCTGATATAGCTGTGCATGCGGAACTAGGATCATGAAATAGAATTACAGCAATATTCATAAAAAGTATTAATTATCCACATCCATGGGAAAAGTCTTTGTACAGAAACAGGGATAATCTTCAAATCCTGACATTCTGGCAGAAAATAACTTAGACTTAACTTAAAAAGTAATAAAGCCAAACCAGCAATATCTGGTAGTCATGCTAGAAAATCAGCAGTTGAAACTTAGATATGGAGGATGTAAGTTTTAATTAAATTTATTAAGAGTTAGCTAGCTAATATAGTACTGAACATACCTTGTTCATTGAGTTTCAAGAAAGGAATTTAAATGCAATATGCCATGTACCAAACATAATTAATTTCATTATGCTTCTTTAAATTTACCTTTGGTGTGCCCAACTTTTCTATGCTGGGAACTATCTGCAAGGCTGAATATTTGGCTTCCAATCGTTTCTGTTTTGTCTCAGGTTTTTCTCCATCTGAAAATAATTATTGAACACATATGTACAAAACAAATTCTTTAATTTGCAATGTTTTATGGACTTCCTAGTTTACTCTGATTTAGCATTTTGCTGTATCTTACAATATATCTAACTAGTGAGCATAAGGCGAAGCTCACAAATGGAATTATTTTTATGATACTTTCCTTTGATTTAATGTTTTACCATTTCTTACAGCAGACAGGGGCAAACCCCTATCCATTGACACGCAACCCGCAAAGTTTTGTCAACTTACACATAGTTCGAAAAGAACGGATAGATGGAGACACAAGCAGACAATAAGTGCAGTGGTGGTTGCTCATTCTTAGGGAAACACCAATTTCACTTTAAAATGTACACTACAAGAAACAAATAATACTAACAATCTTGAATTTTTAATTATTCTTTTACGTGTGCAATTATTTCATTATACAAAGGCTTAGAATGTGTCATAACGCCTTTCCAATCGGAACTGTGTCGCGACCCGTCACTGATTGCAAAGAGAGTATGACTCATGCATGGGAATAATCTACCACGTACACCGAATGTCCGCGATGCCATCTTGTGTGTTATGTGGGAAGTTCAAGAACCTCAAGTGGTTCGCGAACCAGTAAATGCCCATGTATGTCTTACAGGATCCAACTCATAAAGGTTAGATGAAACTTTTTTAGCATATATATTCCTCATGAGTTATACTACACAGTACTCTCTGTAGTCCGGCACATCGCTAATCCAACCCTCCAGCAGTCTGGCGTTGTTTTTGTGTTTAAGATTATGTTTAAGCTTCTTTTTACTGTACTAGTAAAACCATATAAAACCTTGTTTCAACAAATTTTAAAAGACAATTGAAATGTGTTTGATTTTAAAGCAGTCTTATTACATCGGAATTCTTGTTTTGTCTTTTTTATATAATATTATTTGTAATAAAACAGAACTTTATGCATTTCAAGGGGTTTTATTAACGACCTTCCACTAATCCGGTGCTTTCACTATTTTAAGTTTTATTAATTGAAAAATCCCAAAATAAGTTCAGAGAATATCTGAGTGAGCTAGCATGATTAGTTCTATAGCAATCCTCTGTTGAAGTTCTCCATCATATTGCGATGATGATTCATCGTAGCCTAGCACAATAGCGTAGCGCACAGTACTCGCAATTTGGTTAGCATATTGCAGAATATTGTGTTTGTTATTGTAATAATAAAATGATGACTGTGTTGTTTAAATTTTCTTAAATTCCCTAGTACAGAAAGATCACAAGAACAATAATGCATTTTTGTTTTCAACTATATTCCAAAGACGAACAACACACACTACTATCAGCAGATTATAAATGCTGTTGTTTGTGTTGTTATTCTTCCAGCGACATCTTTCTTAATAATATAACGCAAAGCTTCAGTCGTTCAGAACAAATACCCTAGCAGCAAAATGAAGTAAAAGTAAAATAAATTTAAAAAATGCATACACACCAGATACATTTCTTCCTTTTTTCATAGACAAAAGGGAAAGAAGGGATTTTCCTACAGATATAGAAAGATATGTTTGCTTTAAACAACAATCGTCCAGATTCTGCTACAGAGGTAAACTAACCCAACTGCTCTTTTTGCAAGGAGCTGATGACCACTGGTTTAAATCACACACCTCAATTTTCACAGACTATTTTTTATTAAAAAATTAATCGTAAAAAAAGATTGGTATAACACTCACCTTTACAATAAGGCCTTGGCAAGATATTCTGGAAAGGTGCTGCATGTAGCAAATCACATACTTCCTCCTGTGATAATGCCTGTTCCATCAGAAGGCAGAACAAAATTGTGTTACCAAACTCTCGAAAACTGTGGAACAACTCAGTTCTGGCATCTGGGTACTGAACAATGTCATTAAGCTGGGCATGGTAGTATCCAAGAACACCTGAAATTTTAAATATAAAAATTATTAATCACACTATCATGCTATTGATCTGAATCTGTTCTCCTTTTTCCTTGGTGTTATAATAGCTATTTACGTATCAAGTATGCAAAGCAAGGCGGACAAATCTAGTCAGCTAAAGTTTTTGAATAGACCTACCTGGTGCATAAAATAGTTTTTAGTAAAAAATTATCTAATTTTACAACTAATAAGCTCAGTTTTTCACTTACTTTAAATGATCCTGCATAAAAAAAATAATAATAAAGATATAAAAAAAAAAAAAAAAGAAGAGGAAGAAGAAGAAGAAGAAGAAGAAGAAGAAGAAGAAGAAGAAGAAGAAGAAGAACAAGACAAGACAAGACAAGATGCGTGTATCACTGGTGTATGTTTATAAACTTGGCTTGCTAAGGATTTGTTTCTTTTTCTTAAATACTTCTAAAAACATGGTTCAGATAATGATTTTGATTAATTAAACTAAATGTATTTATATTCAATTGAAAATAATTTATGGTCCTATTCTTTCCACTATACTTTTTATTAAAACATAATACCTAGGTATAATATGAACAATGACATTTATTTATATATTGGATAAAACAAACTTTTTACGAAACACAACGTTACAGCCTGCCCTCCAGGCCTTTCTCAAGTGTACTGACTGCATAAATCCTGTTGTTTCGACGTGATAAACATACTCGTATCTGAATAAATGCCATTATAGGCGTGTTATAGTTTATTGTGGTTGAATTCTTTGAAGATAAGAGCAAACTATATATAGCAATAACTTACCAGGTGAACCATAGTCATACCGAGGTAGTTTGCATAATTTTGGCATTGCTTCCATCAATGTCTTGGTGAACTGAAGCAAGTTCCCTTGGACCAAGCTTTTAACAATTTTCAGTAACTCCTCCATTACAACGGCAATGCCCTGATATCCCAGTAGTCTGCACATTGTCCTAAAATGGGTAGCTCCCACAAATCCTGTTAACAACAAAATTAAAGTATTTATTTTACCCTCCTCAATGGAAGTGATGGAAGTATAGTTCAATTTAAAGATAAGTTCGACATGGCCTAGTTCACCAGCAAAATTAGTTCAATAATCTACTTTTTGAGTACACTTAGTTTGTTTAGTTTGCTGAAGCTACAGACAGGAGATGCAAAGATACAGTCAGAGGCAAAGAGCTTCGCAGCTCATTTAGTTTTATTCTTTCATCTAATTTGCTCAATCTGAACAGAGGAGATGCAATGATCCAACTAAGGCAAAAGAGACAAAAAGTACTGCAGTTGGCAGCAGGTCATGTTTGAGAGGGAGATCAACTGTTGAATTTTGTGCAGTGCTAACACTGTTTGCTCTCCCAACACAACTATTTCACATGAAACTAATACATCCCACTAATTATTTACTTACCGTATCTTTTTTTTCTTAACTGTAAAATAGATACTGTACTATAGTTTAATAGAAAAAGTATTGTTTCCAACCCCCAAATTCATTATCTAATGTCAAATTCTCAGCAATAACACGTCAGCTGAGGTCCTTGAATAAAAAATAACACTTTTGGAAAATGTATACTCAAGTGTTTGTGGATGCATGAACACATGTGTTTGTATGTCTGTCAACATCATAGCTAGAAAATAAAAAATCATACAGAAATGAAATTTCACCAAGGGATATTTGGATGATTCATTTAGTTCATATAGTTCGCTTGAGACAGAGAGAGAGAGAAGGAGATTCAAAGGTTCAGTCAGGAAAAAAGAGGTCTGCTGCTTATTTAGTCTGTGCCCTTTATTTAGTTCCCTCAAGCTAGAGAGAGAGAAGTGGATGCATAGAGGTGAAAGAGTTCTGTAGAGACCAGCAGAAGAAACGTTCGCATATGGTGTGGAGACCAACTGTTGAGTTTTGTACAGCACCTACACTGTGTGCTCTTCTAAGATAAAGTATGGATGTGACACGAAGCACGACTACAGCTTTCTCTTTCTCTCTATCTCTTCTCTTTATATTACATGAAGAAATATAATTCTTTGCACTTTTGTAGAGAAAGGCTCTAATGATTTCGTTTAAATTTTCCATACAAACTGTATAACTGTGAAAACTTCGCGAATATGAACTAACAATGGCCAACTCCCACAAAATTTTTAAACCTCCACATTGAATGTAAATAAAGGTTTCAATTTTCATGTGAAATTGTTATTTTCTTTTTTCAGTTAGTCAAGCTACGAAATTTCTCCAGGATTTAGCTGGCTGCAAATTTTCATTTTGTTGACTGTTTGTTTGATCCACTGTTGTTAAAGTGATTCATCTAGTTCACGAACTACTTTTTCAGAAATTTCAAACCAGTTTATGTAGTTTCCTTCAGTGTTTAGTTCCACCACTAATCCGTGGTGAAGTACTAAGGTTATCAGGTGGGACATTCCTACTCTTCTGCTAGTAGGTATTGAAACATGGCTCAAGGTTCATGGAAGATTATCAGTATCATCATTAAGAACATTTGGAGGCTAAGATTTACACAATGTTCGTAAAAGCCTTAAACATTTAACTTTAAATGAAAACTCAAGACCATGCTGGCAATAGAACATTTATCTTTCAATAAAAATGCATAATTATGGGACCGCCGGCGTGGTCTTGTGGTTAGCGTCACTGACTACAGATCCGTCGGCCCGGGTTCGATCCCCAGTACCTCCTTGGATTTTTCTGAGGTAGTGAGGTCTGGAAAGGGGTGCACTCAGCCTCGGGATTCAAACTGAGGAGCTACTTGATAGAGAAGTAGCGGCTCTGATCATGGAAACCACCATTAACGGCCTTGGGTGTCGGCATGCTGACCACATGCCCCCAATCCTGCCATCTGCCTATGGTCCCTTCAAGGATGTAGCACCACGGAGTTTAGTTTTAGCATAATTATGGAGCAAGAACAAGGTGACCCCTTGATTAAAAGCCATAAATTCCAATCACTAAGGACAAGTCAAATTAATGAGGAAAATCCAAGCAACTGTCAATCTTTCAGGAAGGAAAGGAAAGGACTCTAAAGAGGAAAATAAATAATGTTTAGCATTACACAATTTAGTTATAAACAAAGTTATAACTTATTAGGGAAAACTGCTGCAAAAGGACTGTCAAGCTTAAATATGCATGAATTAGAAGAAGTGCTGTAAGAGGAGGTATTTGTTCATCACTAATGGCTAGGGATAGTCACATTTCGTTAATCCCCAAAACACGAAATTAGTAATAGAAGTTCAAATTACTGTAATAAATTTGTTTCTCGTGTTTTTTTATTAAAAATATGTGTTTATTCATTCGCAAAGTTTCGCGAAATGTGATACTTTTCGCGAAATACCCGGTTTTTAAGGTTTTATCCCATTTTTACGCGAAATACGGGCAAATGTAAAAGTTCTACTTTAAATTAACTCATATTTGAATATATTGTAGTTTTTTTTATCCACGGAAAATATTTTAATTAAAAATGTGAGCCGTTGATGAAAACGTAAGTCGTCGGCTTTATTTGAAACGCGAAGATGTCAAGGTCAACTGAAGAAGGGACTTTAGAGGAAGAGGGTGGAGGAAGGAGTTTCTGGCACCAAGATGTCGGCGGTCGGCGGCGTAATTCACGGCCGAAACATGTAAGCAAACGACCGATCTATTCTTCCAGTCTTTATATAATCGAAGAATAATAATACAAATTTAATAATGAATTAAAACAACCTGTAAGTTACGTATTTCAACAATCTCGCGTTTAACGAAATGGGTTTTGGAGGCTACAACCTGTAACGTCATGTTCCCGCCGAATCCCGCGTGAAAGAGGTTAAAACATCGATATCCACTATCGATGTTAAAATCGGCGGTAACCATCGATGTGACGATAATATCGATGTATTTTGACGGAAAACATTGATGCATATTTAAAATAAAAAAGTATGGTTTCAGAAAATTAGGCAACATTCATAAATAAACTGAAATATTTCCATGAAAACTATCGATGTTTTTGAAAATTTTGACAATACGTCCTGATTGTCCGACTCAGTATGTATATTCATGAAAATTAATGCAAATAACTGTGAATATTAAAAAAAAGTGTGCGTGGAACGCCACGAGACAGAAGTAAAACTTGTTTTAATTTTTGGATTTTTTCAATTTTGGATTATTCGATTTTTCAATTTTGGTTTGTAGAACTTTTAAATATTGGGTTTTTGGACTTTTTTATTTTGGATTTTTTGAATTTTTGTTCTTTTAATTTTTTTTATTTTGGAATTTTAGATTTTTAATTTTGGATTTGCGATTTTTTAATTTCGGATTTTTTTATTTTTAAATTTTGGATTATTAATTGTTTAATTTTGGATTTTGAATTTTTGAATTTTTAAATTTTGGATTTTTGAATTTTGAATTTTGGATCTTTAGATTTTTTAAATTTTGGATTTTTTAATTCCTGGATTTTTTAAATTTTGGATAAGCCTAATCACTGAGTAGATTGTTTTCTGTGCAGACCGTTCCATCACACCTCACTAATTTTGTGATGATTTTGAGCGTAACACTAATTTTGTGATGACTTTTAGCGTAACACAAGATCTCGATTTACCCCTACCCCGGCTAGAGAAGTTTCACTTCAAAAACATCAATGTTGGGGAGAAACATTGATTGTTTTCCCTCAATGATGGTGATGATGACGACGAGTGATTATTTTGACTTTATTCATACTTCTATTTTTTAAGTTCTACATGTTGATGAATAAAATATTTTAGGATGAATTTGTGCATTTTTTTAACTGCCGTAACCACAATGTAAAGGAAGGAGTTTATTTAATTTTAAACTAAAATACAAGCACCTCAAGTAAATCAGGTAAGCTGTTTCATTTTTATTTCATATGAATTCAAGACATTGTCATATCACTCCTGGATGTTGCTTGATATATACTATGAGTGTACGGAAAAAATGCAGTTAGATTTAAAAGCTGATTTTCAAGATTTTTTTTTTACCATTTTTATGACGAAATTCAATTTTTAAATAGCGAAATATATGTAGACATTTTTCATTTTATTTGACGAAATCCTGAGTTTTTATTCACCACAAACCATCAACTCTACTAATGGCTCTACTGGTGATGATATATTAAGATTAAATGTTAGCAGATTTTGTTGAAGAAACATAATATTTTTAATCAGTGCATATTATTTCACACTTTAGTATCATATCTACTTAAGGCTACACTACTCACCTGTATATTGTCCATATATTGTACTGTAGGCCAAGTTCAATTGCTTGCTTCCCCACAAGTAGTGATGGCCCATCTGTGGAGGTTTGTCTCGATGCACAGGCTGTGTGAATGTTATTCCACGACATTTCACAAACCTGTCAAAATATAATACATTTGTATTACAATGTACCTACAACTGCATTACAAACATACAATTTTAAGCTGGATTATCTGATAAGTTTGGTTTAATAAATTAAATCTATTATAAGAGTTCCATAATATCTATATTTATAACTTTGATTTATTTTTTTTTGTCTTCAAACTTGAGACATTAATTATATTACAGTTCAAACAACTCACACTCCATGTGTTAGAAAGTTTTAAAGGTAGACTCACGTGCTTAAAAACTACTCCATTAGAACTATGTAGAGTTACTTTGTAACTGAAGTAAAATAATTTACATGAACGCATAATATTACCTGTTTGTGGCAGCATTGTAACAATAATTCGGAAGAAAATCATAATTTAGTTCCCAGAAAACATGAAGAGTTATGCGACCATATGGAGCCAGCACATTGTGATTGGCCTCCCTGAACATAGCATCATAGTCGTCCAGCGCCAGGTGCTTCGTTAGCAACTTGTGACACAATCTATTAACTTGCAGAAGCCCATCAAGTTCCTGTAACCCAAAGTTATGAAGTTGGCATTAACAATATATTAACAAACATTACACACACACTCTGGAAGGATTATTCTTAGGGGAGGAGATCTTTATGAGAATTATTACTTCAACCAGTGCTTTCTTTCTAAAAAAGATTTAAGGAGTACTTTCGCTTTTGACTTGACAGAACATTGTTAGACTTACCCAGGACATATTTAGAATAAAAGTAGAATCACACAATATGCACAAGGTTATATGAATTTAAGTCCTCTGAGGTGGATTCAGTTCGTACACATTTACTCTACCTGTAAGCTGCAATTTAGTCTATGATATAATCACAGGGTTTCTTACACCTTTCACCAGAAGACCTCAATTTAAAATGAAAATTAGCTATGTCTCTGTTTTAAAGAGTTGGAGCCTCACAGGTTTGCTACCAACCTTAGAACTACTGGGGGATAATGCTGATCGTCTGACTTGTTCATAAGCGGAGTATTTTCACAAGGAAACATATAACACATAAAAAAACTGCAGAAACACCAGAGACAGAACGACATGTGCAGCAACATTAAAGCAAATAAATACAATTTGAAGCCAAGAGGAAAGAGGTACAACAAACTCTAATGTTGGATCAGTATCATTGGCAAAGTAGTCTTGGTTACCATTGCAGCGGTGCTGTAGCGCTCGCTTGTTTTCCCGATCACACTGCTAATATCGGAAATCATGGGATTGAAAATGAACGTAAAACTAAAAACAGCTACTTTAATGCAAAGAATGCATATAATCACTTTAATTTTGTTTGGCACAAATTTCTTCAGATTTCAGTATTGTGGAAATTAATGATTTTCTCCTATATAAAACTGGAAAAATCTTTTAAGTGTTATGCATACCCCCACATACCCCCAGAAAAAAGCACTAACTTCAACCCTATTTCTTCATAATATCTGATCTGGGTACAAAATATATCATGAGCAATGAATAAAATCTATCTGAAAGTCTACTGGTAATTGTTAGTTTGACAACATCTGATAAAGTGTCTTTTTCATCACCATAAATTAGCTGGATAAATATTCTAACAATTCTGCATTGAATTGATAAGTTTTCCAACTGAGACCGTATTAAATGTATCAAACTAATAAATAGGACTAAAATCCAAGTAGCCAATTACTAGTTCTATTGGTGTAACTATAATTTCTCTAAGCAAAATGAGATAGTTTTGTCAGCTGCATCATATTTTCATTTGAATATTAATGGGTAATGAACATGACAAGAAAAAAGAAAGAAACCGAAAAATGTACTATTAAAAACCTTTCTAATTCATATTTAGGAGAAGAGACAGGAACTGGTATTTCAATGAAAATTTCTTCATAGAAACATTTATGTGTAAGGAAAAGACAAGGAGAGAAAAAGAAAAAAACCTTGAGCATGAAATCTTAAAAGAATTCAGAAAGAACTTTTAAGCTGTACAGTATCTATTTACTTAGGGGGAAAAGTTTTAGAAAACGCTAATCATATTAATGCTACCACTGAGAATCTTACCACAATTCCTGTAATATCTCCTGCTTCAAATTTGCTGACTGCGAGATCTAATGACTTCTGCATATCAGCATTGATGCGCTGAGTGATTAGCTTGTTAAGATCAATGGAACGACCAAGAAGCTGAACATGCCTTTGTTTCAGTAGAGTTTCATATCTATTTGCTCTGGGGTATGGCAACAGGTAAGTTCCCAGTGCCACACACTCAACTCGAAAACGTTTGTCTAATAGAATGCTGAAAACATATTAAAGAAAACAGTTGTACATGTCACACTACATCCTTGAATTTATTTCGTGATATTTTAACTATCAAACATTTGTCTATGCACATACAGTCAGTCAAATAAAAAACGTCGGGCGGTATTTGATAAAGTATCACGAACGAGCATATGCACATGTACAGGAAGACTTAAGGTTAGGTTCACCTGCCTCTTGTCTATCCATGTATTTTCTTGATTATTTAATCAGTTTTGTTCCAAAACGAACAGAAGGCTGTGGCTATATGCCTCACATCCACCATATTCTTGGTTGCAAATTCTTATAATATTAATAATGAATAAATTCGCGAGGAATATGTTTGTTGAAGGATCATTTTTTAAAGATTTTATTTTATAATACCGGTACTTGTAGTGCAAAATTAATAAATTTGGCTTTATTGTATTTTCAAGCTTGGATATTACAATCTCATCAGAATTATGTAGGCTATTCTCATCTGTTCGCAATAGCGTAATGGTCAAGACAAGAAATGAATGTATGGGGTCAGAGTTCGATCCTTAATGGGTTCTTATATATTTTTTATTTTTATTTATGTTTCTTTTTTCAAACGCAACAATGACTGGAATAACATAATAATTACTTGAATTATCATTTTTGGTGTCGAATTTTGGATACACACAAAAGAAAGCAAGAAAGAAAGTATGATTTTACAACAAATGCGTATCTGTGGCATAAAATAATAAGAAACATACTGAAAATAGAAGATAACATAATGAAACATAAAGAACTTAATTAAGAATAAACCAAAGCAAAATGAATTATGACAATACATTAAGTTGAATATCGTGTGTTGCGCTTTCCGTGTTGTTCATTTTTTACCTCCTGTTGCATTGCCTCATATGTTCCGAGAATGACCTGTATATTATGTTTTTTATAGGAAACCTATGAACTAATGCATTAAAACTTTAATTTTAACTGCATACGAGCCCCAACATTTTTTTATTTGACCGACTGTACATACTTCTTACACAATCACATGCTCACATATGTCCATTCACTCATGTGTGCACACATATGAATGCATTGTTCATACACACACACATTATTTATACAATATTCAACACATACTTCATGAACTAAAGGCTAGTTTACATGATGACACTAGGTTTTGTAACCGCTTTCATAAAAGTGATTTCGTGAAACTAATTACACACATTTTCTTTCCAATGCAACCACACATTTAATGTTATTTCTGAAGTTCAAGTACAGTGAGTCCCACGCAAGAGTTGGCCAATGACGCAGCTTCCTGCGGCGCGGCGGGCACAGCTCCAACTCCCGAGCGATCGGGTGAAATATCTACGCTAATTATGCCGCGATGGGTGTAACGATTCAGGTTCTCACATTTCCAGTTAAAATTACAATGAAAATAAACACATACCTCATCACAAGAGATGTTGAAAATGTTCTCCTCTTGCATCCACACAATACTGGCACCTTTTTAGGAAATTTTCTTTCACGCGCATAAGTTCAGCTTCCGAGATAAAGTTAATTTCTCTTGTGATATTGTCTTTAAGTTCTTCTAATGTTTGGGAAATTGACCTATACACTTTATTTTTCAAGTTTTCCCATAAATAATATTCACATACTGTTAGAAGAACTTAAAGACAATATCACATAAGCCTATCACAAGAGAAATGAACTCTGTCTTGGAAGCTGAACTTATGCGCGTGAAAGAAAATTTCCTAAAATCAGTCACATCTGTGATAAATCGTGCATGTACTTCTTGCTGCATCTCTCTGTTACATTTCGCGTTTATAATTAATAACAAAAACACCTGGCCCTGATCATTATCATGAACTACCACTGTTAGCACACCAAAGTTTGAAAACTTCTGATTCATGAAATCTACATTGATAGTTGAAAGCTGCTGATGCTCTAATTAACCCTTCTAGAAACTGATGGGGTCAGCACAACAGTGGTCTATCCCACAGTTTTATAGTTTAGAGAAAAAGCAAGTTAAAGTCTAGGCTTGTAGTTTTTCATTCAATTTGAAAAATACAGTTTTATTGGTAGTGGAGTGTTCTATGATGCTTGGTCAACTTAACTTCAATGTTACATAGTCTACTGTTCAGAGTGTTCAGAGATATTATCATTTTTATAAGACGCTGCAACACTGTTTTCTTGGTTAGACTACTGTTGGCCTGACATTTATTTCAACTTGACAGAGAAGAAAAAAATTATTTCAAAAAATGTTGGATTTTTACATGCATTAAAACATTATTTTAAGAGGAAAGGAGTTGTATTAATTTTATTTATAAGTTGCAATGATTATTCAGTTCTACATACTATGAAATAAATGAAAAAGCTCACTACCATTCTCCCCAGTTTCTTCAACACTTAACTCATTTACAGAAATCAGATATCATGAAATTAATTATAAATGAACGGTACATATTTCTGAAGACCGTTAACAGTCTCTAGTTTCTTTGAATTTACTTATCTAGGTTTTTAAATTTTTGGTTGCCCTTACACAAGAGGAATTCTGTTTCAGGGAACAGATTATAGACTTCAAAACTACCTATAGCAGATTTAATTTGTTCAACCTCTATATAAGAATAAAGTTTATCTCCAAGTCATGCAAATAGCATTACTATTTAATATTCCATGTCGGAGGAATCACTGTTGCGCTAACCCCCTCAACTGCTTTGAGATCAAATACTGAACTACGATTTGCTCACCTGTTACGTGAAATAACAAGCTAATTGATTTGATTTTATCTGATCATGCTGAAGATCAGTTTCAGATAATCAACCGAAAGCATTTTCCCATGTGTAACATACAGAAACTGTGTACATCAATAGTATAAATAATATATTTACTAAATACTTACCTTGAAGCCAGCTGTTTGTAATGAGCAAAGATCTGTTCACTCAGCTTGTAAACAAATTGATCAAAACAAAGATTCACTTCAGCCTCTACTTCATCATAAAGAAACTGTTTCCGGAAGACTGTTAGTGCATACACAGCACTGTCATTGTACAAGTCCAGAGGATACAGAACATATCTATAGCACAAGAAAGAAAAAAAAATTAAAGAATGCATTTTTTTTTAATTCCCCAGTATGGTACCATTTACACTGGGAGCTTCAACTTATGTTAAAGAACAACCTCATATAATTAGGTATGAATTTTGAAGATTTGTAAAACTACAGTATTTGATTTTTGTAGGCATAATGCAGCATATCTTTAATTTAACTTCGAGATATGTGAGTCAGGTGGAGAATTTATGATATACTGGCAGCAGCAAGGATAGCCGAAGACCGGTGGTTCAAATCCTGGCTATGGCATTGAATTTTTCAGTCTGACTCTACCTTTCCACCTTAGCCTACACACAGCCAGTGTGAAAGAATTACTGGTATAATTCCACTGTGACTTAGTAATGGTTTACTATAAAGCCCAGGTCTTGAAGTACTTACGAGTTTCTAAGTCACCACTAGGTTGCTATCTCAATATAGAGAACCCCTAGTGACATACCAGGATATGTAAGTCAGATGGAAATAGCTCAAGTGACAGAACAGCGACACAGAGAGCCTGTGTGGTTCAAATCTCGGCTATGGCATTGAATTTTTCAGTCTGATCATATCTTTCCAGCTTAGCCAACACAAGGCCAGTGCGAAAGAATTATCATTCCACTGTGACCTACTAGAGTAGGCCTACTTACGACTTTATAAGTTGCCAGTAGGTTGTTATCTCAATATAGAGAATGCCTGGTGGTATACGGGGAAATGTAAGCCAGTTGGAGAATTTAATGTTGTACAGTCAAATTGCCACGGTAGCTCAAATGGTAGAGCAGTGGCATGGAGAGCTGAAGATCTGTGGTTCAAATTCCGGTTATGGCATTGAATTTTTTAGTCTGACTCTACCTTTCCAATAGTAGTATGTTGCTAAAATGCTAGGCTTTCCTGCAAACCAAGCTTCTCAAAATTTCTTTTGCACTTTTTAACAAACAGCTAGAGTTTAAATTTGTATTAAAGAATGCATTGATGCAATAGTGAGATGTACCCACTGGAAAAAGATGGAGTTAGTGAATGAGAGAGGGGAGAAAAGAAGAAAATAAGAGAGTGAATAGAATATTGGCATAGTAGACCATTCTGCTCTCTATACAAAACAATTAATATAATAATTCATAATGACAAAATACTTGCATAATATAATCGTAAAAATGTGCGGAAAAATGATAACAATTACGAAAAAATTACAGATATGCTGCATTAAGATAAAATATGCACTTTTGCCAAAATCGTTGAAATAACCAAAAATAAGTAAAATAAAAGTGGTTTTGTTCAGATTATTCATTGCTCGAAATGCAAAAATATATTAGCAGTTTTTAATTATGTTCTATCATTGAAGACATGCATTTTCATACAAATCCTCTGTGTACTTACTATTATATGTAACATCATTAAAACTTAATTCTTTTATTTTCAATAGTGTAATCCTTCAGAAAAATCTGTTTTGGAAAATTAACAATCCCCTGACTTTGTTACAATTAGTTATAAACAATACTACAGTAAAATTAGAATTTGAAGAGCTGAGGCGAGAATTTAAACTGCAATGTTTAACATTAGTTTGAAGGCTTCCACTGCCGGTGTCATACATAAACTGATTGTACAGAATCCATAGAAATTATTTAAACATCCCCATAACATACACAGGGAAGATGGGTACAAGATCAGTGACATCTGGTGGGAAACAATTAAAACTTTAAAGAATGCACCCACTGACGTCATGACAACTGCGACTGTTTATTCTTCACAGGCATTTCTTTTTAATATGAATCTTTCTCCGAAGAAGGACATGATATGATGTCCGAAATGTTAGAGGCTAAAAACACGACGCGGCCCAACCTGGATAGCCAGTACAATCAGTTTATGCAATGTTAACAGTTCTACAGCATGCAACAGAGCTTTAAGCTCCTCATCCTTGAATACTACCTATTATTATCAGTATAAGTATAGTAACATTTCTTTGCATAATCTTGTAATCACTGATACCACTATCCCTACCCTATCAGAACTACTCTTCCCCTATCTAGTGATGTAAAAGCAGCACTACAAAACAATAAAAAAGCTTGTGGAGTTCTAATTTTATAGTAGTTGTTGAACACAGTGGAACTTAGTGAAAGAATGACATTGCCTGGGAGAGTTCCATGCACATTGCACTCACCGCATATATATATTAATGTTTATTTACATTCAGCTTCCCTTAGTTAAGGGTTGCCCTAAGACAAAGCGTAATATAAAAGAAAATGATTTGCACCACAAAGAAGTGTTTACAAGCATTTACAATAAACATTAAGGAAAACTCACATATATCAAGAAAACTTATGAAACAAGAAAAAAAGAAAATTGAAGACAAATATATACAATTTAGGAATATAAGTGATTCCTGAGTATAGAGAGGGAACCTTTCAGGGCTGTCAGAGACACTTCTTTTATTAAAATGCTGTTCAGACGGAACATGTTCAATATTCTTTAATATATTAATATTATTTAATATATTATTTTTTATAGAAGTTACATAAGTCTCTGCTATAAGGGGTGATCACACTGATGGGAAAAGTACAAAAAAATTATTGGGCTGAATTACAATTATCTGAGAGACATTATAATTAATTATAATTACAAATTACTTTTTCAAAAAGTAATCAGTAAAATTATAAATACAATTACTTTACAAAATTGCAGTTCCTAAAAATTCCCTTTCTTGTTTTTTTGTTTTGGGCACAAGGCCAGAAACTATTTGGCCAATCAGTGGGATTTTACCACGTCTCAAATTATTAATGAACAAATAATGCTTCAACTTTGGTGCAGCAAACTAGAGTAAAAAAGGCCAAGGCAGTTCTTGGAGCAAAATTTATACAGTGAGATTTGAGATCGCTTCACCGCCGCTGCAGCAACTGCAAACGGGCATAAGGAAGCAACGTTACCAAATTCTCAATTCAATCAATTACTAAAATGTAGCCTAACGATTACAATTTTATTGGCAGAAATAATTTACAAGTAAAAATTACATTTTTAAAAAAGTAATATTACAAGGAAATGGGACCAAAAAAGTAATTCTTACACGTAATCCGATTACTTTTACTCAATTACTTCCCATCACTGACAATCTATTAACATAAATTTAGTTTTAAATGATCTTTTATGCTATCTACGTCAATAGTATTTCATTCTTGAAATGATTTGAGTTATGAAAGTATATCATTTTTGCATGCTATTCACAAAAGAAAACAAATAAGTTACAAACATTTTTTTCAACATAACATACAACGGTATTTTCAGTCTATTAACAAACTGATTGTTATTGTACTGTTCAAGATGTTTAGTTTATACTGCGTGAACTTGAAGCTACAGCAGAAGCATGAAAATCAATGCTATAGATACATTGCTCGTGTGTGCCTTTTCACAATAAAAAATACCACTTGCGGTCTTCGTTTCTTCTTCAACCCAATTTTCTACATATCTGCTGATTCCTAAATGTCATGTGAAATAACACTTCCATGGCTTTCCAAGCTCATATTACTTAAATTTTAATTTAAGAAACTTGTATGTTACAATAACTGAATATGGCAACCACAAAGAACTTTGTTTATTTACGAGTATTAACATGGCAACAAGCTCTAGCAACACAGTTTTCACTAAACTGATTTATAAAGTTCCACTACTAATTATCAGGAGGTCTTGAATATTAATTCAAATTGCATCTCCTACACTTCAAAAATGACAAACTACATAACAATATACTTTTGAGGTAGGTAGCAAGAAAAAAGTATGTATACAACATGTATAGTCTGGCGGGTTTGTTTTGAAAATTTCTCATGCACGTTCAAAAAAGTGTCACTTTCTATACTTGTTGCATAAATAACTATCATAATATTTCCTTAAAATACAGGCTTCTTTGCAGTTTTTCTCTGCATACAGAGAAAGATGCATATTTATAGTGTACTTTCAACTAACATCCACTTCTTATTAAAGTAATGCGCTATGTAAAATGTGAGGTTTTTTCGTTCAGATTGTTAATTTGCGAAAACCAGCTATGCTACTGAAGTTCTCCTCATCGATTTAAGACTTAGATGATGATTTCACTTCATGACTGCCTTATTATCAGCATATAAATTCAGCTCTGAAAGGGTTAAGGAATATTACCTAACATATAAAATGTAATATAATTATATGATCAGCTACTTGTGAATATACTTACTCCATCATAGAAGGTTCCTTTGTTCTGAGAATATGGTCGGTGAGGATCCAAGGCATCGACATCTCAATAGGGAACTAAAAACACATCAAATGGAAATAATAGATCACTTAAGAAAAGATAAAAACCATCTAAACGAACTTTATTATCCTGCGATAATATGAGTCAAGTAGATGTTTAATAAGCAATTGCTAAATGGAGGAAAGGTTCTACAGTTAGGACAGGCAACTATCTTGTATTTCCTGGGAATATTGTTTTTACCATTATTTTAAAGGAAACCATACTACATCTACCTCATCTTTCATGTACTGCATATAGATTTTTTTTAAATTTATTTTGGTACAAATACAGCCAGCTGCAGACAGGATGGGCCACCAAAACATTTTAAGTCCCAGACTCAGAATACTGCAAATGCTCGTCTTGTCATCGCCTGCATACATAAGACAACACACCACTAAACCAGTGAAATTTGTTATGTTTTGTTTATGACCTTGATATTTGTTTTTAGTTAAACAGAGAGTCAATTCTGGAGACACTGGGTTACCTGAAGAATTACATAAGAATATAATTGAGAAACATAAAATCCATTGGAGCCAATATTGAATTATACGGCTGTCCTATATCAGCAGGCACAGTGTTATATAGTTAAATACCACTGTTAAATAGCTGACCAAGGAAAGGAGCGAGCTGTATCGGCTTTACAGCTGATTATAATGATCCTTGGTTACTTGAATTACAGGTTTCTGGTCATATGTTTAGCAAACAAACAAGGTGGGCCTAATAATCCCAATCACATGCCTTTATTGTGTGTTGCTAATGGCATTTGTTTTTGTTTTAAGGAAAATAAAATTTGTTTATTCACTTCAGCTTTCTTCCAGGAAGTTCACTTTTTTTTACAGACCCTTCAACAGACCACTAGCTTTTAAAAGACTAGCAAAACATTGTTTATTAACGAATTAAAGAGAAACGAACTCACAATTTTCGGTACATAAGGCAGAGAGATTCTGTGCCAGACAAACCTCATAAAGTTAAATACATTGTAGATGGTCGACTATCAATGAACAAACATCACAGCAATGAGTATGTTCATTTATACTTGTGAACTGTTTCACAGCACTTAATTTTCTATTGTACATGAGCCAAGCCCTCTTTTTTTTGCAACTGGCTGCATAATGGTATGTAAACTGGTTTTGTACAATGTTAAGCAGGTAAAATGATGGTATTTGTTTGATGGTTTAATTGGTTTTATGCTGTTTGTGATTTCCTGTTTCATTCTCCAATTAAAGTAATATCTTAGGATTTATACTTCACCGTTAACCCTACCGTCTACTTTGGAAACAAACTACAGGCTGCCATATAATCTATTACAAAAATCACAAAACAGGAGTTATAGATCTAACATGCTCTATTTAATTACATTAGGGTAGGGATCATGAGTTAATTTATGAATATAAGTAATTGTGAATTATTCTCATGTAATGTCCAATAGAGACAATAATCTGTGATTCATGAAAGCTTATTTAATCTATATAAGTAATTGTATTACCTTTATTTACCTGGTTATAAGATTTTGAACAGGCCTTTTTGAGAATTTTTATTTTAACAAATTCTGACTACCATTAATTAAAGACGCTGAAATGCAATTATTTTTTTCATCAAACGCCATAGTCGCTGAGCTAGCTTTGTTCAGCCCTGTAGCTTAAGTCCCGCCCTCTTCATCACCCATACACACCAGTCCCTTCTTGCTTTCAATTGCGGGTTGCTTGCTGTCGGAAAATTCCCCCTTATCTCCGGTGCCTTCATTCTGATAACTTTTCGAGTAATTATAAAGCCTTCATTGAGTTTTACTCATACATACTGCACAACGTGCTGCTCCAATTAATGAAACCTTTCCTGCTTAGTTCCTCTGAAAGTTTTTCGTGTAGAACTGACATTCTTCACCTGATGCCACTTACGAGCATTCACTTCTGAGACACAAAATTTTCTTCTTGCCTCGGCATCAATAATGACCATTAACTTAAAGTTAGCATTGTAATGTCTGCGCCAATCACTTATGAACTGTAAATGAAGAATTTGGGAAAAAACCTCGTCTTATAATCAGGTAAATATGGTATTAGGCAAAACAAAGCAGGTAAACATTCAATGGTTATTCTTATTACATCTGAAAGGATAAAAAAGAATTATTTCATGATAAGCGGTGAGAACACACTACAGATGCTGCAATACTACAGTACTGGCACATATTCCTTTGCTTACTTACTTACTTAGTATTCTACCACAGCATTAAACTATAACAATACGATCTGAAGCATTCCTAAACATGATTAAAAGCTGACTATGAAATGCAAACCAATTTTTAAAAGATTAAGATTATTATTATTATTATTATTATTATTATTATTATTATTATTATTATTATTATTATTATTATTATTATTATATTTCAGAAATATAAAGTCTATACAATATATAATAAACTACTGAAACAAAAAATAAGTCTTGCAGTTACCACATATTTACTTATTCACTTAATAACTTAACATATAAGTGAAAGACATTTCTGTAGAGTTGCTCTAATTTAAATTATCCATGGGCAACGAAGCAGAGTTCTTTGCATACTGGTACTGTAAAATAATACAGACTGGAAATTATGAAAGCAAAGAAGGCTTACCAGCAAGAACATACTTAGGTCATTAAGTCATGGCTGAATTTCTTTCTCCATTTCTTGTAAAGGAAAATTTATGTTTCAGTCTTCAAAGTGAAATAACTCATAGTTACTGCACGAAATTTACAAGACATCTTTAAGATATTCAACTGAACATTTCTACCATATGTTTTTTTCTAAAATTTAGGTTACTTTAGTAAACATGGGTTTTCAAGTAAGTATATCCATAGATTTCAATAATATAAAATTTATTTATTATATTTAAAAAAAAAAAATTCAAGCAGTAGCATTACAATTTAATAAAAATTCATCTGGCACATTTGTTGTGGAATTTATAAGCTTTTCTTTAAAAACAAGTTCAGTAGGGTCCCCAAAACTCGGCACATGATAACCCAGAAATACGGATTACCCGGCGAGAAACAAATGAGTAACAAACAATTTATGGCAAGAAATGAAGTAATTATGCTTTATGCGACCTAACAGTATCATAATGATATCCATTTCAGAACTGATTTCCATTATAACATAGGTGTGGTATCGAACACGGAATGATCTTGAAACCTTGAGAGCAGCATATAAAACAGCTTAACTAAAAAACTTGTATTTCAAATAAAATCAATTCAGTTCATCTTAATTTTAATATTATACATTGAATTTATTTGCTGTTTTTTGATATGCGATGTTTGATGTTAAAGTGTCAAGAAAAGTCCTATAGCCTGCCATCTATTGGAAAAGATGAGAACCATAATAGCTGATGGTGCTAATTATCTGCTTAATCAATTACGAGGTATTCTAAAAACCCAAAACTTAAATATTTAACTTAATGAATGCAGGCCCGATGAGAGGGAGGGGCAGCCGGGGCTACAGCCCCGGGGCCCGGGCCTCAAAAAGGGGCCCGGCCGACCAGGTTTTATTTTTTACTTTCTAAATTTACCCTAAAATAAAATTGATTGTAAGTAAATAAACAGCTAAGTTATGTTTCATGTGTTTATTTTATCTGCATTATCCTATTGTACAACGGTGACACGGAATTAATCAGTTAATCTGAAACGGATTATTCTTGAAGAAAAATTGCTATTTTTGAAAAAGTAGAAGCAGAAATCCTTTTGGTCTCAACAGTAGGCCTCACTAATGTTCGGGATTTAAAATCATAATTTTCAAAAAATTAAATGGCTACATACTGATAAAATTGTTCCTAATTAGAACATTTTTAATGTATTTTTCCGTTTCGTGCCCGATTTGGTCCAAAATCAACAGGCTTCGACCTATGGACGTTATAAATGGTATACCAAGTTTTATGAAAATCCGATAAAGCGTATTTGAGTTATTGCGCTTACAGACACACGGACAGACAGACAGTACCGGTACCATTCTGGCACTTAATAATTATGTAATATGATTACATAATCTTTTTGTTGCATGTATTATAAAGGGCGAGTTGGGTAGTGAATTTAATATTTGACGGGGGCCCGGGAAAATTTGTACCTGGGGCCCTTGCTTTCTTTCCACGGCCCTGAATGAAGGTCAAACAAAAACAGTTGTATGCAACTTGCCTATAATGGTAATTAAGACACTTGTATGAACAACATACATGATTGAAATTATAGGCTCATTGCATAATGTACTATTGTTGTAATTTATTGACACATATTTTTGTTTCATAGAAAAGTAAGTATATCTGTATTAACATGTTTTATGATGATTTTTATTGATGTTTGTTATATTTTATATACACATTTTTAATTTTTGCAATATCAGTTTTAATTTTCATGCCCTATTCCAGATAACTTAATATTTTGGAAACTCGGTCCCTTTTGATCCATATTAGGCAGAGTTTGTGGAACTCTACTGTACAAGCCTATTAAATAATTTCATTTTGCATCTATTGTTTTCTTATTGTGGGTAACGAGTGCGTTGTCCTGAAACTGAAATAAATGTATTGATTCTGATTTAAATACTTTGTGAATATGATCAAGCATTAATATATTTCATAGACACAACAAATAAGAAAAAGACTTTCATAGATCCCCCCCTTACTTTCATTATTAATTTAATTTGTAGTTCCTATGTTTTTAAGACATGAAATGTTATGAAAAACTGTGAACCTAAGGAGGGAGAAGCTGGTAATTGCAAAGGGATCTGCCCAGTAAGCAGCCGAGCAGTCATCTGAAACTATTAAAAAGAAGAACATTATTTTAACAGAGTTGAAAGACATATTTCTTTAAAAAAAAAAAAAAAAAATTACAAGGTGTGGGAGCACAAGTTCAACTGCATTTTGAATAGTTTCAGTTTTTCACTGTATCATTCTTACTGACACTATTCCATGCATATGACGCTTTTTTTATATCGGATCAATAATGTTTAGCAATGCGTCAGATATCGACCAATCACGGTTGTTATCTTATAATTGCTAGGAACACAGAATGTGATTTTATCTGATAAAATGTCAGCTTGGCACTGGAAACATAAGCTATCGATATGCAGTGATTAATATGTCACATGCTGCCAGTGAACAGAATAAAAAATGCATTATTTTTAACAAAAAAACTTATTTGGAAATTGAAATAATATAAATGAGCATTTATTAAAAACAAAATTCGACTTGATGCAAGCCGACTTTTGTGCTTTTATTGTGTTCTGATGTTAGCTTATCTGAATTAGGTTAACCATTTCTCATACCATTGGTAGCATAGGTTAGAATCTGGTTCTCATTCGATTCATCATATGGTGTGATCTCACAGCTGACAGAAAATTGATTTGATTTTAAAGTACAAGGAAAGAAAGTAATTATCATTTTTTTTAATAAAATCCATTACATTATATTCATGGAGTTTCATCAGATAAATTCGTAATGTCTCCTGAGATTACCTATTTATATTAATAAAAGGAAGTGTCTGTCTTTCCTTCTGTCTGTCTGTCCGCGATGCCCAGCAAAATCTACTCAATGCAGAGATCTGAATTTTTAAACATAGGTGGAATGAAGGGTCGGAAAATGCACCTCGAAGCCAGAATTATAATTTTGCTTTCGTTTGTGAGTTATGAGTGAAAAACGGGCTGAGTCATTTGTTTAGAATGTCAAGGCTCGCAGACATATGAAATTTTCAACCTACACGGAAGAGGGATAATCAACATAGACCAAAATATGGTCAAACATTGTTCACGAAACTCGCTATACAGGGGTTTTCTGGGCCAAGGAACTCGAATCTGAGGTTGCTTTTACCAGGCGACTCTACCTAATCGTGGAATGCACTCCACGTGATTTAGGTGTTAATAAATATAATGATTTAACTATTATGCTCTTAATTTTTAATTTTTGATTCTTGAAATAATTATCGCGGGCGAAGCCGCGGGCACATGCTAGTATGACAATATAAGTAAAGTGTTCCTTATTTAGGCGACAGCAGCTCTTAGGGTTCCAGAAGGTTGAACTTCCCAGATTTTCAGACATTCAGCATATGAAAGTGATAATTACCCCTAGAGTAATTATTACCATGGGGCGGGGGTAATCATTAGCCTAGGGCTGCCATTACCCCTAGGCTGAGTCAATCTCTGGACCATAGTGCCACCACAAGAATTTAGACCACTGATAAATCCCAATTGGCTGCATTGAGAGTTGAATTTGCAACCAACTGGCATGTAGCAAGTTGCCTCAATTAACCTATATTATTGTGTAACCCCTGAGACAATATACACCCACTAAATGCTGCATACATCACACCAAACATACCTTATAGCTGATAAAACTTAAAAAAATGGAAGTACATGCTTCAGGTATTCAAACTATGATAAATTATTCATAATTATTTATAGTTTTCACTTTTCACTTTTCTTTATACTCAGTAATGGCTTCATTATTAATAATCCAAATTGGAAACTAGTGCCCATTACCATAAAGCAGATCTACGCTAACAAATATAAAAAACAGTGTAATTACAATATCAACACACAAAGCAATTACACAAAAACAATAAGAAAACAAACATGCCACACATGGTTGCTGCAACACGAAATCAAAGCAACCAGACAGCCAACCCGAATCAGCAAACATGCCAGAGAAATAAAAAATAAAAAAATAATTACTGCAACACAAAATGGGTGCTGACTCTGACTAGTAATCCTGTTATAAAAACTTGCTCAAAATATCAAAATTCTAATGTTTTCAAAATTAATTAAAACATTCCAGTTATATCTTAAGAGGGTATAAATATTTACTGACAATATATATCCTATTATGGTTTGTAACACACTTAAACATCACTAACTATAAAAGTGAAGTTTAAGTGTGTTGCAAACCATAATATAAATGCTATGACTTCACTGTGTTCTTCCCAACATCATATCTATTTACTAATAATATTTATAAGTATCCTTTAATGTGAATAAGAAAGGAATTTTAGTTGTTCCAGAAAAAAAATATATATTTAAAATAAATACAAAACAAGTAAGTAATTTCACTGTTATCAAGTCTGTAGAAGAAGAATCAATGAATTACTATCTCCATGCATAAATTTACCTATCTACATTTTTATAAAGAGATACAGATTTGTGATGGAGAAGGGAAAATTCTCACCAAAGTAGTTCTTAGATGGCTATTGTAAGGAATTTAGTAATTGGATCATTTGTAAATTAAATACTAGTTACTAAAATATACGGGCCCAACTCAAAAACTGAAAACATTTACTAAATTTACAGAATGGGAATATTTTAGGAACTAGGAACATCAATCAGTCAAGTCCGTTCACACTTGCACAGTGCAGTGTGGTGCAATTAATACAATGTTGATTAGCAGATGAGGATGTGGTCAAGTGTTCATAAAACATGTACTGCAAAGTAAGGTAAATAGCGTCTCATTGAGACATAAGTGGAGCTATCAATGTTTATAAGTTGGCTATTTTAAATAATGATTCAATAGCTTTACTGTATACATCACTTTCTTTTTAATTTGTAAATAGTGATGTCGATGAAGTGTTCTATGTTAATCTATACTTGTTTAATAAGTATAATCCATATACTTGGGAACATTCAATAATTAGTGGCAACATTTCAATTAACAACATGGAAAATGTTTTCGGACCAGGCACATTGTTGCAATGCTCAGAAATAATCTCCTCCAGCATGAAGAACCTGCCACCATACCGCATGGAGACGTTGGATGCCATCCACAGCATCTTGAGGTACTAGTCTTCGAACAGACTGCTCTACTGCTGCTATAATAATTCCCTCTCTAGTCCTAAAGCGAACATTCTAAGTGGTTATTTCAATTTCATAAAAAGGTCATGATCATATGGGCTCAGATCTGAACAACATATTGCATCCATCCAACCAGTCACGGTGTGGTATGGTAGAGCTTCTCTACCACAAGCTTCCAGTAATGCTGTATGGCACTATCTTGCATTCCTGCCTCTTAACTTTAATAAAGCATCTTTGTTCATATTTGACATTTTAGAGCACTACAATTAAAATTATATACAATTAAATTCATGACACATAACTTACAAATGTGATTATTATTCTTCAAACTTAAAGATAACACAAATCAGATGCTCTTCTTCCTCATTGTTATTAGCTTGCATCATTTACGACTAACATCAACAGACAGTGTGGCCACTAATTACTAAATGACTCAAGTATTTAAATGGGAAGCTAAAGAATGCTGAACATCATTGTAGTGCACTGCATCACAGTGGGTATTAATAGGAAAGAAAAAAAATTTAATTATTCATATACACCCTTTTCATCTGTAGGTGTAGCGGTAGATATAGATATCTCGTTCTGTAGATCCTATGTTGAGTGAGGCTCAAGGATATAGAATACGTCAGATCAGAATAACCATGCATGTTATCAACAAAATACAAAAACTATATTGAATACAATAAGCAGACAATAATTATCATTTACATTGTCAAAAACTGTCACACACTTGCACTAAACAACAATCTGTTCCCAACAGACAACACAAAAAAGGACAATTTTGATTTGTGGACGAGAACCTTGACCTGCTGAAGGCTAATGTTTACTAATTAAATTAAAAGAAAAGAATTTCATCCTACAACTTAACAGTCTACTGAAAGGAATATGAAAGTTTCCATTGTGAACGCTAACAAAATATTGATATAACATAAGGACTATGAAAGTTAAACCACCAAAGTCTCAAAGATTCACTGCCTGTTCTATGTTTTATTTTTGCAATGTAACAAATGGCAACACCCTGGCGTGTTCTGAATGATTCTGTGGGCTCCATTACAGTACACTGCGTTAGCTATGACATTGTGAGCATTAACTTTTTTTTTAAGTGAATTTACATTGATGCAAACAATCATCAAGAAAAGTGGGGTCTAAATTTGAAATTGATTAGGAAGATTTTATTGGAAAAAGCTGGTTTCACAAATGAGAATCATAACATGTGGAAATAAATCCTCACATTTTACAGAAAATATTACTCTATTAGTCTTATACCTCTGCTTTTATATATTTTTCGAGATGAATGATTTACATGTCAATAGAAGTGGAAAGGTGAATCTTAAGTTAGTTATTTAAAATTTAGTATACTTGCAGGACATTATGACACTATATTTCTTAAAACTTGTTTCTTTCCTCCACAGGGTACATACAACAAAACACATTTTATGTTTCTATTTTCACAATATTGGCCAGCAAAGGTCAAACAAATTTCACAGGTATTTCGCTAACCATCTGTTCATGATTTAAGATTTCACATATCATGCTGTTAATACTGAATGTGAACTCCCTCACTGTAATCAATATGAGAAGTGAGAAAATAACAAGATAGTAGGGATAATGAATAATGATAAATAGATAGGGATAATTAATTTTTTAGATCTGGTTTATTTCTTTTGACTAAGGAGAATATGGTTTCAAAGAAAATAAAGAATGTTGGTACAATTAGTCCCAAGCATTCAGTAAGTACTTAAATAAAACTATTTTATTTTATTTCCATTTTTCAGTTGGTCTACTTTTAAAGTGACAATAGAAGAATTCAATGCAACTCATTGTAATTTAAATATAGAAACTTGATTTTTGGCTGGTGCCTTTCTTTATCCATAAAAAAATTTAAAGATGTAAGTAAAAAAGATTACAGACGTATGCTATAGCAGAAAAAACTGAGGAATCTGGGTGCGTACCAAGTTGTCTCTGCTGGAGAAATTTGATAACAGGGCACTATGCTGAACTCTTATGTTAGTAAAAAAAGCATGGAACAGCTGTGCATATTCGAGATATAGCAACGAGTAAAACCATAGTCAGGCATAATATTGCATAGTATGTTTTAAACAGTCAAAAAAAAAAAAGAATGCTAGCATGCCATCCCATGCTTGTTAAAGAGGTCAGGACTTCTTGATACAAAAGGATTGCTTTCCATTCATATACATGTTTGATTTCTCTTCCACTTTTCATGCAGACTTTACTAGGTTGTAAAATAAATATGTTAACTGCAGGCCAGTTTTAATCAGTATACAAAAAGTACTCTATTTGAGATGGTAAACTTATATTGAAGTAGTGAAATGTTAGTGTTAATTCCATCAAAATTCACTGCAAGAAGTGATTTATTCATTTTTAAATCAAAGAACACACTAAAAACATAATCAAATTAGATCAGCCAAATTTTTAATTTTGTACATTAAGAGTTTTGAAATTTTGAGCCACAGGATTACTTTTTGCATGGGACAGATAAACTACCTGGATACGTTTCTCCATGGTGATGAGGTCGCTGCATTCTTCGTTATGTTGATGCCTCACTGTGCACTTCTATACCGCACCAACAAGAAAACAACATACCAGCACCATTATATATGTGGTGTACCAGACACCATTACAGACATAATTTACTTATATCGCTATGAAAGTAATTACACAACCATACTTTACTTCGTATTGTCAGTACCATATTATTACAGTTTAGTGAAACCATTTATTTAAGAACAGTTGGTTATAGTATATTTCCATTCTACTTTAAATGATTGCTACAATTAATCAACTACTGCCTACACCTTATAGCACTGAAATGAAAGGCATATGTAATAGTTTTGCCACAAGGGACCACTAACATATTGCTTACTATTTCAATATTGTGCCTTAAGTCTGTATATTATTTTTAGGGTACTTAGAACAAAACTATTATCTTAAAAAATCTGTCAGAAAAGAACGTGCGCTTTATATAAAATAAAGTTATACATTAACGTAAGTCTGAATTAAATGGCAGATAATTTAAACAAAATTTATGAACAAATAAATCAACACTAGAAGAAGAAAAATAAAATAAAAAATTATTTTGAATCGTAAACATTGCTTAACCGATTTCTCTCTATGTAAAATTCCCCTACAAACATTATTATTCCTGCCGCTATTATTATCGTGTACCTGTTAATCATTTACAATTCAATATAACATAAATAACTATTATGGCAAAAAAAACTGTGGTCCATAAACTACATACAGACACTTAAGTTTTTGACAAAACACCAACATAAGCCAACACAATATTTAGGGTCGCTCAAAACATTACTTAAGGCCTTTATTTCTCCCCATTCATTCAAGTCTGCAATTCCTTATCATTAATTATTTGCCTTTTTTATAACTTCAAGAGAGATATAAATCTCTTTACAAATATGTAAATTTATACAAATATTTCCGCGATGTTCAATTGTTTCAGATAGTGATTTGTTTCAAATAAATTGTTGCCAACCAAAAGAGCCTGAATTCTGCTACATATGAAATAACAAAAAAAGTTCTTTGATTACTATTCTAAACAGAAACGAACTGAAATTATTTTCCTTTTAAAATTTACGATTCAAAATAACATAAACATGGTATAATGTTCAACCGTTATAAAAACTTAACAGGCTCACATGACTGACGTATGTGGTTGGTTGGTTGGTATGCAGTTATTTGCCGATGAGGATGTAATGCCAACTTAGGCCTGTGTGCTGGAATTTTGTCCCGCAGTTCTTTTACACACCAGTAAATCTACTAACATGGGCCTGTCACATTTACGCACGCATAAATGCAATCGACCAGGGCTGGGATTGAACCCACAATCTTGGGCACAGAAAGCTAGTGCGATACTAATTGCGCCACCCAGGCCGACATTAAGGCATGTGAATTAACAGACTGGCATGTTCAATATGTTCCTAGAATGTCAAACCACCAAAGAGAAAGAACTCAAATGCTGCATTCTTAGTACCTCAAACTGGCATTAAGGGTTTGAAGGCATTTACCGTGTCTTTCAGTAGCTCATTACGTAGCATGGAGCTACCATTCTATGGGCCCCGGTTCAAAAACTGGCAGTTGCAAACTGTTATAATGTGAAGCCTCTGTTGTGTTTAAAATTAGCACAATTAATTATTACTATTCAAGTTCTATTTCTTTTACATTCATTATGCTTTACAACACAATTTAAAGAAAGTTTTTCATTAATAATTATCAATTAAGTACCGTATAAGAAGTAAATAATAATTTATCTACTTTAGTTGCAAAGTTAGGCTGTTGGTTAACACTTTTGTACAGTCAAACTAGGAAAATTCAAAGCTGAAGGGATCAGCAAAAAAAAAAAATCACAATTTCAAATTAGAAAAGTTTAAATTTCTGTATAAGTATGTTAAGGGACCATGCTAAAAGTTGGGATTATCCCCAATTTCAAATTTAAAAAGTCTGAATTATCTAAGTTCAACTATATTACAAATGTCTAACTTCATTTTCACAAAAAGTAAGAAATATGTTACTATGTAATTTTACTGTCTGTCATTAATTTCATTGTGTTTTGGTGAAATGAAAGGAACTTTGACTAGTATAAAGTGATGTATCGTTTTAGGTGCTAATAACCCCTCATTTACAAAATATTCACGATTGTTTAAATTGGTGTTGTTCCACTCTAGAGAAATTCTGCCGCACCTTATCAATGAGCCATCCACAACACACTGTACAAGGAACTTCAGGTGCACTGAACTACACCAATCACCCATCAGTGGTCTAAGCTACTTTTTTTTTTATAAAGAATAGGAAAAAAAGCAAGTAAATGTTTTACAATTACAGTTTTTATTACAAGTTAGTGTTCTAGTGGCCAATTAATATTATAATGTTACTCAGACATCTGTTCAGAATGCTACAAGATAATTAGAATGCCATTTTATGAGAGACTGCAACATTTTTTCTTGGTTAGACCAGGGTTGTAATAACTTCTACTTCTACTTCAGAAAGATGGGGGAAAAAAAACGTAAATAAATCTTAAACTTTTTAAAAGTAATGAAACATTATTTTACAGGAACAGATTTTTTTAAAATCAGTACTAGTAAATAATCGGTAAAATGTCATTGTCATTATTTACATTTCCAGAAATCAGAGTACCTTGAAATAAATAATGAACGAGCAGTATGTAATTAAAAAGGTCACTTATGTCCTTAAGTTTCTTTGATTTGTTGGTCTTGGTTTGCAAAATTTTTGTTGAACTTATACAAGAAGAAATTGTGTCAGGAAATAAATTAAGAATTTAAAACCATATAAGCAGGGCTGCTCCAAAAGGGGGGGGGGGGGCTGGATGGGTTTTGGCCCACCTAAAAAAGTGCTGGTGTATCCTTTGGGCCACCTTTGCTTTATACAAAATTGATTATAAAAGATTAGAGGACAAAGTATAAAAACAAATTGAAAATGAACTTTATCCCAGAGACTTGGGTTCTTGTGAATATTTATAAATTGCTTATCCGACCATATTACAATGCAAAATAATTAACACAAATTTAATTCAATTATTTATCAATTCAGAGACATAAGCTTGATTTAATACATACACTCAAAGCCCACTTTTACATTCTTCCGGACTAAATGCAGACAAAATACAGGCGCCGCCACTGTTTACAATATTTTACTGGTGCATCCTACAACGTAGGGAGATAGTTCATCTCCAAATGATACAATGCCCATCAATACCTAATTTCCCCTGTCGGAGGGATTAGACTAGTGTTGAGCTGATCCCCTCAATTTAAACAATAGTGAATATCTTGAAAACACATAGTTATTGGTGCCCTAAAGCAAATATCACATCAAGTTGATGGAAGTGTACTTTCATTTCGACGAAACTCAATGAAACTGATGATACATGGGGTGGAACAAAAGTCGCGATCGGATATTTTGTATGTTAGTTTATGCAATAATAAAATACCAAAAACTTTATTTATTGAAGTAGCAAGCATTAAGGGATTGAAATATGGTTAAATAAAGCTCCCTGGGCCTGTCAGCGTCATTGTTAAACGTCCAACGTTTTGGTATGTGCACCATCGTTTTCCGTGCACAGTAGAATGCACCGCCATGTCCTTCTGCTTGCCTGCCTCAGCATTTGGGGAGTGATCATCCTGAAGATACGGATGATCTCTCTCTTCACTTGTTCAAAAGAATCCATCCGAATCATTCCAAGATTTTCTTTTAAGTAGGACCACAGCCAGTTGTCGCACATTGTGAGGTCAGGGCTTCTTGTAGGCCAAATGAGAGGTCCACCTCATCCAATCCACGTAGAAAAGCTGGTACTTAACCATTCCCGAACTGGAGTCCAGAAATGTCCTGGGGCTCTATCTTGTGGAAGAACAATGGTGTTAAGAATACCAACTCTGTCAAGTTCCGGAGCCAGCCATTGAGACAACATTTCGAGGTACAATTTGCCAAACACAGATGTTTCAAAGAAATAAGGCCCGATGATAATTTCACTGGTAACTCTGGCCCATATCATGACATGAGGGGGATGTTGTTGAATTTCTTCAAAGAAATAAGGGTTATGTTTGGCCCACAAATAAACATTACGTGAACAAGAGCTCAGATACACAGAGCATTTGTCAGTCATCAAGACATTACGACGAACCGCTAAGGTGGGAAAAGCAGAAAGTAAATCTTCACATGCGACACGTCGCGTTTCCATATCCCGGCCACTTAATTCATTTATGGTGGTGGACTTATATGCATGATCACCTTCATTTTTCATCCAGCGGCACAACAAAGTTCTCGGGATCTGCATTTCTGCTGATTGCTTCCTTGTTGATTTCATAGGTGAACGCTCCAATGATTCACTCAGACAATTACTGACATTATCACCGTAATATTTTTTAGGTCTTCCGCTGCGTTTTGCATCCAATACAGAGCCTGTTGAGAAAAGTCTTCTTTTCCAGTTTCCGTAGATTGGCTTCAGTGGGAGCTGCTTTATTGAAACGAAGAAAGAAGTTCTCTCTGATTTCTTCGTACGTTTCGCCAGTTTGTTCTTTTTCATGAACCCACACACTAACAATGAGACGTTCCTCAATCATATATTTGCTTGTATCCGCCATTGCTTACAACACAAACATAATACAGCGTTTCACATCGACAACAATCGTCTAATAAACCCGCACGCAAGAAAAATCTGGCTTGTCACTAAAACATAACAATGTCCTTGCTCTATCGGACAAAAATGCTACAAAAAGTATATGAAGGGGTAAATATTCCTCTCAGCCTATGAATAGATTTTAATTAATTTTCGGTTTCAGAAAATGAGTTATTTCAATATAAACATTATCCGATCACGACTTTTGGTACACTCTGTAGTGTTTCTTTGTAAGATATCTCAAGCCGTATATATTTTATTTAAAAATCAGAATATAGAGATTGTGTAAAGTCTAATCCTGTGGAGCATTTTGAAAAGTAAGTATAATGAATGAAATTTAATATAACTTATTAGTATTAACATTAATTTTATAATTGTCGATCTAATTAAAAGTTGAAATATGCAATAAAAAGATTTTAAAATAATTATTTTCAAAAATAAATAAAAGAAAAAGAGCACACACTAATCTAAACACCAAAATCTAAAAAATGCTATTAATATAAACATTTTTAAGTAACGTTAAAATTTTGCCAAGTAAGAGGATTCAAAACAGTCGTCTCCGAGTTGTTCATAAAGAAAGGTTTCACTACATCATGAAAAATAATAAGGTATCCAATCAATCTTGTACTACTATACACACATTCAAATATAATTATACACAACCAGACACATGAATATCCTATAGGTATGAACTTTTCTCATTGACATTTTCAATAAAACTATACAGCAAGCTTCCCTTAAAAGAAAGAACCATTCCGATGACCCTGCATATACATTAACTACATATATATATATAGAAATAAATCACAAAAGTATAATTCAGTTACATATAACAATAAAGGTATAAAAAATACAGGTACAGAAGAAAGAGCAACTTACACCCATCTCAAAGAACATCAAAAGCTCACAGTGGTATCTTGCAACCATGGTTTAAGTTCTGTCATATTACTAAAATGTAATTTTCTTACATTTACCAATTCTTTCAAGAGTGCAAATAATATAAGCATAAATTCTCACCTGTATTCTCCTTCCCATGGTCATCTCAAGATAGAATTCACGATACCACAACTGAGACAGATCACAACAGTCTTGTAACGAGGCTGAAACAAGGATTTTAGCGTTTTTACTTAGTAAAAAGGTAAAAGACAATACAGTAAAGCCTTGGTAATTTGAACCCTAGTATTTTAAGGTTCCATGTAATTTGAGCATGCCTTATGAAAATTAAACTTTTAAAAAATAGATAAAACATGCGTTCGTTTTTCGCACTTACAGTAATGCAGGATCATTATCAACTCGTAATAAACATGCTATTCAACATACTAGGTAATTCAAACCCAGGTCCAACTCTTTCCACCGGTTATGGATATAAGTTGATAAAACTATTATTAAAACTTTGGTACAGTGGATAATAGTTTTATCAACTTATAAACACATTATTTTTTTGGAAAAAATGTAATCTACAATTTCACAATACATACAAATATTACAATCTATAACAAAAGTAGATTTACTTCCAATGTGCGAACTTACGTATTCAGCCAAGAATAAAAATTATTTTATCACAAAATTCAGTTTTAGCAGTCCGGGAAATGTAAAATCAATATGTCCTTGTCATGTCTGATAACACCGATCAAATAAAATTGTAATTCAATCTAATTCGTGTTCTATTTATGTCATTTATTACCGCTGGGTCATGTGTATGTCTCCTCTCTTCATACTTTCTAAAAACACAACCTTTTCATAGAACTTACCACTAAATGCAAGCATGTAGTTCCAGTAGAAAGATGTCTTATGGAACTGGTCAATTTGAACTAGGTACTGGCCATCAATATCCTTCCTCAATGTACGCTTTCCACCAGATTTATCAGCAATTAGTGATTCCAACATTGTGCGTACCATGTACAACTGAGTTGATGACGGACCTGAAGTAAGTAGAATAGAATAGAATTTTATTTACATACATACATAGTTATCTACATCCACTTTACATATTATCTCACTCATATGTCTAGCACCTATGTCTTAAGAATCCCCTCAAGCTTTAACTCCTAGGTTCTACGCATGATGGGATTCTGGATAACTTATCACACTTTTCCCGATTATTTCCCTCTTAATCTACTTAATTTTTCTCATCCATTTCTCTCTCACTTTTCCTAAATACTCCCCTTGTTTTGTTGTTTTGTCTTGTGTCCTCAATTTTAACATTTTAATGGCTATTATCTTGTTAGGTCAATTTTCCCATGTTGTCTCCCAAATTCCTTCCCTCCTCCTTCTTACCCCTTCACATTCTGTTGGGTAGTGTGATATTCCTTCCTCTTTACTGCTTAACACACAATCTTCATCTTTGTCTTTCCTTAACCTTCCAGAAATATCACCCCTGTTTTCATCCATAAATATCCCTCCCTTCCAGGCTTATCACAACAATCCACATATTTCTCTCTTCCCCACTGTATTTTAATTACTCTGTACAGTATCAAAGAACTTTTGTTTACAAAGCTGCCCCAAATCTCTTGTTCTGAAGTAAGTAAGAATGCAAAATAAATTATACATGGCATTACATTCTTAGTTCACGTAACTACTTTTTAAGAATTAATTAGCCCATAATTATCCCAATACAGACAAGGTCCTCCTGATATAATCAGGGTGGCTGACAGAAAGCATCTCTAGCTAGCCTATCCCGAGAATTGTAAAATCTACAAATACTGTACCATAACTAATTACATTTTAACCTTAACTAATAATTAATTAATCCTAATTTTAGCAAATATCCTATTAAGTTTATGCACTCATTTGTAAGGGTCACTGCACCAAATTATAATGCTAACATGAATGCAAAAATTTTATGCACTGACATTTTAAAATGTTATGCAGTAACAAACATACCAACATTCCTCCGAGGCACTTTAATCCCAAATCCATTATCTGGATCCTTCTTCCCTCGTAATGCTGGATCTGCTTGAGGTTCTACTCCACGCTGCCAGTCTGCACAGGTTTCTCGTACAGACACTATTATACTGAAACAGAACATACATTTTTAGTAATAAACTAAAGTTGTCTCTCCAGTAAACGAAGAGGTGGATGTATCAGCAATAGTTTGTGACATTCCAGTTGCCAGAGACACAGGTGTATTAAATGGTCTAGGCCTAATTTCTGTGAGTGACAAACTTAGTAGGCCTAAAATGCATTCAATTGCAGATATTTCATCAATTAGTTGCAATAATGTCACTAAAATTTTCCACCAGAATGCTCAAAGTTTAGGTAATAAAAAGCAACAATTTGAATTTTTTTTAGAAAGTTCTATTGGTAAGGATTTAGATGTACTGTGTTTTACAGAACACTGGTTAGGGAATAATGAGATTGATCTTATCAATTTTCCAAATTATTCTCTCATTTCACATTTCTGTGGAGAAAAGAGAAAACATGGTGGTTCATGTATTTTTGTAAGGTCAAATATTGCTGCTAAATCTTATACTTTATTTAATAATTTATTTATTGAAAATGACTTCGAGGCCAGTATAGTGGAACTCTCTCAACTAAAATTATTCATCATTTGTATATGAGGAGCATCGTTTCAAAATGTATTAAGTGCACTAAAATAAAGTTGTACATAATACACTTTGAACCGTTCATTCCCGTGCACATAATACGATTTGATCCGATACGTCAACTTTGACAGTGAATTAACACGGGTTATAACATGAAATGTTCCATTCTGAATTGATAGCGTTAAAGAGCGCTTAAGAAATAGGGCGAAATCGTATCAAACTGTATTTTGACCAAAAGTGCACTTAATACGTTTTGAAACGATGCTCCTCATATATAGAACTCCTAGAAGTAACATAAATATTTTCATAGATAATTTAGACATGATACTTCAAAATTTATCTAAGAAGACCAAGAATATTATAATTCTAGGGGATTTAAACATAGATTTCCTATGTAATTTCAAATGTGTAGAACTTGAATATATGTTAAATACTCATGGTCTACAAGCTATAGTAAAGGAACCAACCAGGGGAAATTCAGCTCTTGACCAGATAATATTGAATACATCACTCTGGGAACATAATTACATGGTGGTTGAAACTGGATTTTCGGATCATTCAGCTCAAATATTACAAATTTCCACAGCGCATGGGAAAAACAAACAAAATGTTCTAAGTAGCTATAGAACAAGCAGAATATACTCAGTAGAAAATGTCAATTATCTTAATTATTTACTCGCAAAAGAGACATGGGAAGATGTTTTTTCCAAATCTGAAGTTAATGAATCATATCTTGAATTTTTCAATATCTTTAAATATTGTCTAGATACAGCTATTCCAATTAAGAGAATTAAAATCAAAGAAAATAAAAGTCAATGGGTTACACAAGGCATAAAGGCAGGGGCGTATCCAAGATTTATTTTCGGGAGGGGCTGTGATAATCCTAACTTTACTGTCACTAGGGTTCAGAAGTTGATGATCTAAAAACGCCTAAAAATGACCTATAAATTACCTTAAATTTTTGAAAATATGACATGAAAAATTTAAAATATGATAATATTTCTAAATATATATCTAAAAAAGGGAATATACAGTAGCATATTAATATAATAATAAACAAAGGACAATATTTTAAGTATGTTATTTGACTACATTAATATTATGTTTACTATATTAATGAATTACGAGATTGCTTTGTGTACAATGGTGGAAAAGTTCATTCTGAAGACAAAATAGGAAAAAATGTAACGAACGAATGAAAATTTCCTAAAAATGACTGGTAGAAAATAAAATGCAAAATATGAGTAAGGTATTATTGTTCGTTTTGACGGAAGACGAACTTATACTACATCCTGCATTGTCAGTGATGTCTGAGAAAAGAGATGACATATCGTCAACCTCTGAGCCCCAATTATCACACACAATTATACTGAACACGTTAGAATAACACATTTCATCCTTTATAAGTCAAAATGTGCAATTGAACTGTCTACTTTCTGAGAAATTAAAGTGCCCTTATGTGCAACATATTAGCATGACTTAAGGGTATATGTACGTGCATTATTTTGAAATTTATGTTTTTTGTTTATAGCACTAAAAAATTGTGCTGAATTTTCTGCATCCATTGATATATAGTTTATATAGGTTTAGAAATTATTTGTGGCATTTAAATGGACATTTAAATATGTTTACATGCTCTGAGTCACGCCCTTAGAAAGGTCAAATGAGAAATTCACTATTAACTTAAAATTGAATTTCCCGGTAACTCTTATTTTACACATATATTGTTAGGTAGCTCCACAACCATTAGAGATAGAAGGCTGAAATTTTTTACACTAATTTTACATGCATATATGCATAAAGTAGACTACAATGATGCCCATAGGTATAAAATTAAAGAAAATGTTTAATGAAATATTGATCAAATTTCAAGATATTTTATATGCGATATATAAAAATTAATTGCATTAAAAATAATAACTTTTGCTGTATAAAAGTAGTCTACTTTGTAGAAAAATATGTTCATTATATGCATTAAAAAAATAAAAGGCGTCAGAGAAACCAGAAAAATGTTATGCCTATAAGGAAGTGATAAGTCCATCTGAATTAATTTTTTTCATGCTCCTATAAAACGTGTAATTTAAAATAAACTTGGTCAAATTTTTATACTTTTATCTGCTAGTTATGTGCTAGTAAGCCTTGTTATAGGATCCTGTAATTTTTGTCCACTTCTGAGTTCATTTTCTTGTAAAATTTTAATATTTTAGAACCTGCATTTTTTTTATCCTTTTGTGGTTGTTCACGTATATATACCCTTAACGTTTCGGGGGGGGGGGTGCAGCCCCCTCAGCCCCCCCCCCCTGAATACGCCCCTGCATAAAGGTTTCGGGGAAAAAGTTCAGGTATCTTAGGAGTTTAGCAAAGGGAGGGAATATGTCTGAATCATTCTTAAATTATTTTCACCTATACAAAAGAATCTACAAAAGAGTGATAGTTGACGCTAAGAGGATGTGTAACGATAATAGAATAAAAAGCTCCAATAACAGATACAAAACCATGTGGGATTTAATTAAACATGAACTGGGAATAAAAAAAACAAACAGATAAAAATATACAACTAAATAATAAGGGTATGAACATAACGGATCCAAAAGAAATAGCCAATCTGTTCAACAAGCACTATATAAGCATAGCAGATATTTTATTAAAGAATGCCCTGCCGACAAAGAGTACTAATTTGGATTCACTTGAGATATTACAATGCAACAGTATGTTCATAAGACCGGTTACAGCAACAGAAGTTTTAGATATTAATTATTACAGGAAGTTAGTAACAGTGAAGTTTTTCTAATATAGCAATATAAGAATTGAGTCAATTTTGAAATCCCCGCCTCCAATGACCTGTTCAATAAATTCATCTTAAAGAAACCAGAGGGCAGTCAAGTAGCAACAAGCAGCAGTCAAAATGGAATGAATATGGGAGGAATAACTTCCCGAAACTAGTCTCCAAATAGAGGACTCAAGTGAAGTAAGTGTCACAAAAATTTACTCAATTCTTATATTGCTATAGAAGTTTTAGATATCATTTCAAAATTTAAAAACACATGGTCAACAGGTCTGGATGACATTCCTATAAATGTAATAAAAAAATGTCACATACACTTCGTTCATCCTTTAATTTACATAATAAATTTATCACTAGCCTCAGGAGTTTTTCCAGATGTTTTAAAAATGGCCAAAGTTATACCATTATTTAAAAAAGGATCAGAAAAAGATATTCAAAATTACAGACCAGTATCGCTTTTATCAGTTTTCTCTAAAATTATTGAAAGGGCGGTACAAAATAGACTTTCAAAATTTTTAAATAAATACAATAAGTTAACTGCTAACCAGCATGGCTTCTGCAAAGGGAAATCTACAACTACTGCCATGACACATTTTATAAAAAGAGTCTATGAATCTTTAGACAATAAAGAAACTAATATTGGTTTATTTATGGATTTATCAAAAGCCTTTGACCTGGTTGATCATAATATTTTACTCAGTAAACTTTCAGCTATTGGAATACGTGGTGTGGTTCATAACTGGTTCAAATCGTATTTAAAAGATCGGGAACAGTTAGTTCAGATAATCTATAAACAGGAACATAGTAATGAAATAACTAAATTTTTATCATATAATGATTATGTTAAATACGGAGTTCCACAAGGCTCAATACTTGGACCTACTCTATTCTTAATATACATTAACGATCTAGATTCTACAGTTACAAGTGGAAAGCCAACACTCTTTGCTGATGACACAAGTGTAATTATATCAGGTCAGGACATCAGAAGAGTGCAATCAGATATAACAGAAACTACTCATAATCTTCTGGAATGGTTTGAAAAGAATAGGTTAGTAATAAACAAAGAAAAAACAATTGCTTTATCATTCCATCATGTTCAAAACAGGAATCCACAGTTTCCAATTATAAAATTAGACAATACGATAATAAGTTATTCAGACTATACTAAATTCTTAGGGATGTGGTTAGATAAAAATTTGAACTGGGGTTTGCATATACAAGAAATCTCAAAAAATTAAGTAAAGCCTGTTTTGCGATAAAGATGATAAATAATATAACCAATTTCGAAACAGTAAAAGCATTATATTATGCTTATTTTCATTCGATCCTTACTTATGGAATTATTTTTTGGGGAAATTCATCACATGCTATAACAATCTTCAAACTACAAAAGAAAGTGATTAGAATTATGATGAAAGTTAGCAGAAAAACTAGTTGTAGGCTATTCTTCAAAAAGTTAAACATATTACCTCTACCAAGTATCTAGATCAGGCCTGTCCAACCCGCGGCCCTCGGGCCGCATGCGGCCCGCTCTCACAGTTTTGTGGCCCGCGGATAATTCTAATACGACAACCAATAAGGCACAACTTCACTGCAGTTTCCGGGAATTTTTGGATGAGCTGCAAGCCCAATATAGAGATCTATCACTCCACGCAAATGTACTCTGGCTGAGTGCAGGTAATGCACTGAGGAATGAGATTCCAGTATTTTAAAAGGACAGTAGGCCTACCAAAGATAGTGAAAATCTTGTTCGACGAGTTGAAGATCCAGACTTTCTAAGGCAGCTTGCTTTCATGACTGACCTGACACAATACTTGAATGAATTAAACCAGAGACTTCAGGGCAAAATCAAAGTGTTTCAGGGTTAGTGGTCATGTTAATGGTTTTAAAATTTCTGTAATCAACTTTATCAAGAAATTATTTAACACACTTTCCATGTTGTCAAGAGCTGTCAGGAGAAATTGAAGATGGCAATTTTTCTGAGTTTTGTGAAAATATTGAAGTTATTATTCAAGAATTCAATGAAAGATTTTCTGACTTTGAAAATATTGAAGGCAAACTACTGCTTTTTAATTACCCTTTGAATGTGGATATTGAGAATCAGCCATCCATGTATCAACTGGAGCTCTGCGATCTTCGGGCTGATCCTTTTCTTCAAACCAGGTCTGAAAGAGGGCTCAACTTTTTAAGCTACTTCCATAGGGCAGGTTTCCTCAGCTTAGAGATTTTGGTTTGCAGCTTCCTTCAATGTTTGGAAGCACTTATATATGTGAGAGTGCTTTCTCCAACACGAAATTCATCAAAAATTAATATAGGAGCTGTCTCACTGATGATTCCTTGTTACACCTACTAAGACTGGCAGTTACTATCATAGAAGTGGACATCCATACTTTAGTGAAGCAATCTGAAAATCATCAGTGCTCACATTAAGTACTAATTTCGGCCTACTGGTAATGAATCCTATTTCAACAATTTGGTCTGCTGTACTTTACTGTTATATTTATGTGAATGAAACTTTTAGTGTTTGGCCCTCAGCATCAATTGTCGTAATATTTTGGCCCCCAGTACTTCTGAAGTTGGACAGGCCTGATCTAGATATATGAAACCTTAATTTTTATGAAAAATAACTTGCATACATATTCAACCAATTCGGATGTACACTCATACAATACTAGAAATAAGCATGATCTCTTTACTCCATTACATAACACTAATGCCTACCAGAAAAGTTTCCTTTACACCGGCCTCTACTTATTCAATAAATTACCATCGTACATTAAGGAAATACCTTCATGCCAGAAATTTAAAGTAATATTAAGGGGATTTCTATTGAATTGCTGTCCATATGACATTAACGAGTTTATTGAAATGTGTAATTAATATAAAATCTTAATGTATCTGTTTGTCTTTAGTTATAGTATTTGTCCATTTGTAAATTTTGAGGTATTATTCTTATTCTTTTTTGTTTCTTATTTAGATTCTAAGGTTCTTTTTTTTTTAGTTTTGCACAGCTGTGTGATTTGTACATATCTCATCTCAATTTGTGTTTTTTGTGTATATTTGAGACGTATCCAATGTCATGTATAATGATGTTACTGGATGAATAAAAATACTACTACTACTACTACTACTCCACAGCATGCCATTAATAGACACAGCTTACTTATATCAATAAACTGCTCCACTAAACTTAAAAACACAATTTTTTTTACAAACTTCACGTACTTTTCTGTGAACACCCCTGGTGTTTAGTACATGACCAAATGGTAGTCAAACATATGAGGTCACTACTAAAGCAAATTAATTTTATTGTACTGTAATTCAAACTCATTATGCTGCACTATCATCCCTCACCACTTTACCAAAAGTATCAAGCATAGGCATTGATATCATTGTCTGGAAATCAAACATCTGAACCAAGTAGCCTAATGATGACAGTGGGATCAAGAATCATCAACCATTTTATTATTTTCGCACACTCTATTTAATTTAGACACCCTCTGGTGGAAGTGTATTAAATTATAGATGGCACAAAAAGTTTTTCATTCAAAATAATTCCTCTATTTTAGATACATCAGCACCCAGCTAGTCTGATAACCTAGATAATGCGAACCCAAAAAATTGTTACAGGAAAATTCAAAATTATCAAAGAAATTTGAGACTAAAATGAACCTCTAATGAAGAACATCAAATGTACCGTAAAAATAATACAATACATCATTATATGCTTATGTTAAGTATCACCAGATTTACCAACAAATTTAACTGTGAAAAGGACAAAACAAACAAAACAAACATTAAAACATTACAAACATTAATCATTATTACACAAAAATTCATTCACTTTCTGCTGATGCGAAAACGAAAATCATTCAACAACAGCATTTGCATCACAAAAATAACACTGCACATTACAACAACCGAGTACAGTTAACTTGTGCACTTCATATGTCCAGGATTCGAATTAATGGGAGGGATTTCCTCCTTTTGTCAAAAAATTTCCCTGGTTCGTCAATTAAAAATTCCTTTTTTGCCAGGGATATAGTTTAGTACATTTTTATAAACTTCAGTTTAAAATTCCAATAAAAATATCACAAACATGTACTTATGTTCATTTGATAATGCTGTTTTTGAAAATTATGGTATCACTAGAACAAACTTTATCTAACAAGCATTTGACATGCATAGTGTAACAGAAGCATAAATATAGACATAAGGTTTTTATTACTGCTTTGTGTTGGTTTCTTTTTGCTGGCAACAATATGGTTGAAGAATGGTTGCTCTGAAATGAGTGCAGTAGTGTCTAGTGTTACGTGGTAGTCTGTTGAGTATGTCTTTTACAAAGAGTGCTTGTTAGTTGGTTAATAACAAGGATAATTTTTTTTCATAAAAAAGCATAAAGTAACAGAGTCTGAAACGGCCAAGCTTTCGGTCACTATAACTCTATCAATATTTACGGTTAATATCAGATTTACATTCCTGCACCAACATTCTTTACAATGTGGAAATTCTGTAAAGTATAATTTGCCTGCCATTAATAATTTATTTATATTAATACTTGAGATTGAGATTTAACATACATAACTTCACTTAATTCAAACTAATCTGAACATGTTTCGAGCCAACATCATGACTCATCCTCAGATATGTGGATAGCTGTTGCGATATTTAATGTGTAAGTGTATGTATAGTGTGTCATTTTTGTATATATGTATGGCTGGTATTTACTTAATGTGTAATGTATATGTATTTAATGTGATATTTAATGTGTAGTGTCATTTTTGTACATATGTATGGCTGGTATTTATTGCACCACTGCCACCGGGTTGTTGACCCACTTGCAGTGTAAGAAAATAAATACAAATACTCCATCTGAGGTAGGAACAACAGCTGTGCCTCCTGGTGGGTGTTTATTAACTTCACTATATAAACTTCCTATACATTTTGTATTTGTTTATATATTGTACGTAGAAACAAATTATCTGGTAATTCTGTAGGCCTACATACATATTAATTTCTCAAACAATTCTGCTAAAATACAGTAATTATTGATAACATCAGTTGTACTTTTAAGAATGTAACAATTCTTATTATATTTCAAAAGCAAGATGGTGAAACAATTATATATTAATGAAAAGCAATAAACTTAATTATTGTAGAATCACCTTTACTTGAATACCAGTAATTAAGCTTAGCTGTGAGTTTTCAAAATCCTTGATGCAAGTCAAAATCTGTTTCGAAAACAACAAAGTGCTTGTCTGCACTAAAGAACCACATTTTAATTTTCAGTATACAAGAGAATATACAGCATGTTTCAAGTAAGAGTTGGCCAATCATGCGGGTTTCTGCCGCTGCTGCAGCCACTACGACGCAGAAACCCGCATGAAATACACTGTATAAGAGGTAACAGGGAAGATGTGCTGTGAAAATTTGTAGTTTATACAAAATTATACATACCTCCTAATAAGATCTTTCTTGTTCTTTATGGCTTTGCGAAGTGGTTCTCTCAGTATCAACTGCACAAAGTCTTGTAGTTCAGCATATATGTTTCGACGAATAGCATCAGTGAATACAGTCTCCATTCTTGCCATCAACACTTGTAATCCTTTTATCATTGCTATTACTTCAATCAAAGCAAACTTTTCCTCATCTGTGTAATTATATCTTGTCGCCTAGAAAGAAAAACAATAACATAATCTAATCCATTCAAAATGACAAACATATCTGCTAGATGGGACAGGGAGTCTTTTGTACAGGAAAGATTAATGAGTTAGTAATGTGTTCATGTGGTCTTATAGAAAAAGTGGGCAATGCATCAAAATGTTGTGACAGCCCTTCCTCCCTCACAAAAGAAAGTTGCCTTATTAAAGAGCCACGTTAATATGAGGAATTTCAACTCACTCTTTCATATTCTTCAGCTTCTTGAGGGCACTCCTTGTTTTGATGGTGATCAGTAGGATGTAACAACTTCCATGAATATAATTCTGTGACAACACTTGTCCATTCAGAAAGCAACTGAAGACCACGAAGAGCCAGCTCTGCTGTCTCCTTATTTTCTGCATCACTTCGAGTTTCTTTGTATGTAGTAGTCACCTAAGAAAAGAAAAGTAACTCAACTTGGTTAAATGTTCTCTCTTATCTTAATACACATGGTTAATTAAAGATAATTATTATTGAATCTCTGTTCAAAGAAGTTTATTCTACCAAAAGATTTTTATTTAGGCCAGAATTTAAAAAAATCCCTTTAGGCAGGCCTACAGGCGGAGGTAGATTTCGAAGTGCTTTTGGTTTAATTTATTGTCGCTGCATAGCACTCTTTTTCTTTAGCCTTGGCATGGTAAACCTGCAGTAATAAGAACTGAATTCGGTAAAGAGGAAGAGCCTACAATCATTTGTTTTGACAACAAGAATAGGATATAATATTCTGGGAGGCCGTGCACAAGATCAGCAATGAATAAAATTAGCAAAGCCGCTAAACAAAACAAAATTATGATATTATAATAATTCTTTTAAGTGTTATTATTAGGGTTCGGATGTTTATGACCTAAAAAACTGGTAAATATGACCTTAAATATGCCCTTAAAAATGACTAAATATGACCCAAAAAATCGTAAATATGACCTAATAAAAGAAAGTATTTTCTAATAATAAATGTTCCACTTTTAAACGTTTAATGAAACTAAATTACTACATCGCATGAATGCAATCAGGATCGTGTTTTTAAGAATTTAACATATTATTCACAGTTTTGCTTGCAATGGACATCTAACTTTAAAGCATTTGCTTCTGTGGGATTGCTTCACCACTTCAATATAATATTTTGTAGTCCATGCGTGTCCCTATAAAACATGAAAAATTGCATTAAATTAAACATTAAATTACCTATTAATTGGGCATAAACATTAAATTAATGAAATAAATTTCATAGTAGGCCAGACGAGTGCCGTTCAGTCAGTACCATACCACTCCTTAAGTGCCAGACAATGGCTTAATCCTCAAAGCATCCCGACTGTCTACATAGGTCTAGCCTCTACCATAGGCTACTCCAACTACCTGCACTTGTTATTGTCCCTTCACATTCCAGTTACAGTCAAACCAAAATATTAGTAACTCTTTCTCGAAAAAATTTTAAAAAATTTTAAAAAATTTTAACTCTACGATTTAGTGCCTACAGTACACTGTGCAATTGTGGTCTTTTACCGAATTTATTTTCTGAAATATGACGTTAAATTAAAAAATGACCGAAATATGACCAAAACTATAAAAATGTCCAAAATATGACCTGTGCAATTGTGCTCTTTTATGACTTAAATATGACGTTAAATTAAAAAATGACCGAAATATGACCTAAACTATAAACATGTCCAAAATATGACTTTATATGCAAAATAAAAACAGTCCAATTAGGATAACAAAAGTGCAATTCGTGCTTAATTTCAGTTTGCGGCAAGATTAGAGGTCAGGATAAAAATATGATATGTCATGAACATCCGAACCCTAGTTATTATTTTCAAACATTAAAATCTCGCGTCATATGAGAGCTATCAAGAAACTATTTATTGATTTGTAGAGTACTCATCAAGAGCTTTTCAACGATACCCCACAAGACGTAGTTTCAAAAGTTTCGAATTTTCATCCCCCACCCCCACCCCCACCCTCACTCGAACCCCCGAATTGTTGGTGTCACTGTGAACTCCATAGGGAGTACTCTAATTTATTCAAACAAAGTTTCCCTCTATACTTCATAGGGGCCGAGATATAAATGTTTTAAAATTTCAACCCCCTCAACCGACCACCCCCTTGGGCCAATTTTGCCCATTAACGAACTTGTCCGAACTATTGGGCCTAGAAATGACATACTAAAATTTGGTTCAAATATCTTCAAAATTACGGCCGCTATCGTGTAAAGATATATATATATATTATATATATATATTATATATATATAAATATATATATATAAATATCACAAAATTTTTTTTTGAACGGGCGGTGGTTTCGTACTCAGGGGAGCATGAAACGTAAAGATATGAAAGAATTTTTCGAAAATCATAAAGTGGTATCCATTGCAATAGGTAGATTTTTCTTCGAAAATCTACCTAAAAGAATGAACCGAAAAAGGAACATAAATATGAGGACAATACATCACAACACAGTTGGCTGAAAATATTAATTTAAAGAATCTTCTGCAACAGCAGTTTTTTTCAGTTAGACATTTGTTTGTTCCTAACAGAAACAATCCATTGTTGTCTGAAGTTCGGTGTACATTAATTACTACAAACACCTTTCTAAAGGTAAAAGAATAATTTCAGAGTAAATTCCAAAATTAATTGTCCTAATGTACTGTCAAAATTTATATATATATATATATATATATATATATATATATATACATATAAAACAATAACATTGAGACAAAAAAAACTAATTTAATCTTTCCCAGCGAATATTACTGTGAATAACTTCTCTGGCTTGTACTTGGATCAGAGGTATTTCACCTTTGGTGAAGAAGACCCGTGATGATGGCAACAGAGTGTGTTCCTGAAAGCTTAGATGAAATACGTCTGACTCAGGTACAAGCCCAAGAAGTTAATCTAAATACTGAGATTTTAAAACAAAACAATTCACTTAACAAACTGATCTAAACATATTTGAAAGTCATTACTCTTATCTTGTGGCAGAAAGCATTGGAGGAGGATTAGGAATCTTATAATATACACTGCTCAAAAAAATTAGAGGGACAACATTTTGAACACCTGTATTATTGTTTCAAGAATGGTTGGAGTGAAACATACATTTTACCTGGAAAATGAAACCTTTATTTAACTGAAATGTGCATTTCCTGTTCACTTCTTATCACATGTGTTAGTGCTGTGACCAGAAATTCAACACAATGTCGTGAACCAAAGTGGAAACACCTTCAGTTAATTCACATAGAACACAAAAAGAAACATTTCAATATCTGGTAGGCCCTCCATGTGCCTGTACTAGTGCCTCACATCTTCGAGGCATGCACCTGACAAGTCTGCGAATAGTTTCTTGTGGAATTTTGTCCCACTCCTCAATAAGGACTTCTGAGCCAATCCATAGTGACGGGTGTGACATTTGGACAGATTTCATTACACTTATTTCTTTCTACCTCTGAACCATATTGCAGGAATGTCATCAAAGTTTTTTGTGTTAACATACCAACCCATTGGAAGTACAAAATATGATCTAATGTTTTTTTCAAGGCTGTATGCTTGAGCTGGAAAATATATTGTGCATGTGACGGGTGTGACCATAATTGGACAAAGGTTTTTTCTTATGTAGGTTTAATTGAAATTTCTGTGAATTGATTAGCTTCACTATATTTGTTTTATTTTTTCAAGTAAGAGGACTGATCAACATACTGAAATGCATAATTAGATTTTACAAAAATATTTACATAGTTATTGAAAATTTACTTTTATCAGTGTGACGGGTGTGACGTGACGGGTGTGACACGTTGGATGGGACAACATCAACTTATAACCGAGACTTAAATTAAACTAAACTCCGTCCCTGGCCTACCACCCGACCGCTGCATCATCTACCATAGGCAGATGGTAGGATTGGGGGCATGTGGTCAGCATGCCGACACCCACGGCCATTAATGGTGGTTTTCATGACCGGAGACGCTACTTCTCTATCAAGTAGCTCCTCAATTTGAATCACGAGGCTGAATGTACCCCTACCAGACCTCCCTACCTCAGAAAAATTCGAGGTGGTACCGGGGATCGAACCCGGGCCGATGGATCTGTAATCTGCAACGCTAACCACACTTTGCACCTTCTGCCTCTGTACCATTTTGCATGAATTTCATGAAATTTTTTTGTGATAATCCTGGGGAATCCCAGCACATGATCTCAGCATAAAAAAGAATTCCCTTGTTAGTCTTTTTTCCACTCTGTCCATATTTTTAACAGGCTTGTGTAAAGTTGTGAAGTGAAATGTTCCTCCGGTACTAGTTAGGCAGTTTTCGTTGTCCTCTACTCTAAAATCCTGGACTACTTCACAAACTTTTACTGAATTGATGTGGATCTGGTTATTCTTGTCACCAGGACATTTTTGTTGTGTCTCATACAAAAATAATATTGTGTAGCTATATTTAGATTGGCTGATTGTTTTTCTATCTGTTCTCCTTCATTTGTTTCCATGTAGGCCTACTCATTTCATCGGCTGTTAGAGGTATTGTCTGTCTGAATTTCTTAGCAGTTCTAAGATACACAGTTACCAGTATAGAAATCAGGCACAAAATTAATTAGGCTATCACTCTCACTTCTTTATTGGGGTACAATGTCATGCTGCTGGTTGAGGCACTGTGCTACAAACCTGAGGGGCACAGGTTCAATTCCTGATGAGGTTTTTGAGGTTTTTCAATTGGCCTAATTCTTCTGCTGGCACTATGGCCCGGAGGTCAACTCATCTTCTAACAGAAATGGGTACCAGAAGCAATTCTGGGGTAAAGGCAGCCAGTGCATAAGACTGACAACCTTACCACCTTCATGTGCTAAAAGTCTAAAATTGTTGGAGGTTGAACGTTTGAATCCTAAAAGCCTTCATGGCCTCTATAGGGATCACTAGATCTTTACCTCACTTCTTTACCACCATTAAAACATTTGTGACATTTCCACCGGTCATCCGTGTCATCCATAGCCAAAGCTGGTAGATCGTAGTTTCTTTGTCTTGCAAACTACGAAGTTCTGTTCTATGCCACGGAAGTCCAAGAAGTCCAAGAGCCATTTAAAAGATAGTAATATGAAAACATATGATTTATTCAACATCTGCATGAAATGATCACTTTACAAAAGCTACAAAAGGCATTTTCCATAAGTGTCACACCCGTCACACAACATATGTCACACCCGTCACGCAACATGTGTCACACCCGTCACATCAAAATTAAGCCAAAATAGTAGGCATTTCAAAATTATATTTTAGGTGTGTCTTCTGTATTGAAATATCTTAACTTTTACAAAGTTTCCATTTTATACAATGATTACTTGGCTTTCTACCCAAACTATTACATGTTTTTTGTGACGGGTGTGACAAGGGTACCTTGAAAATTGATTTGATGAATATCTTCACTGAAACTCATCTTAAAAATTTGTTTTATGATGACAAAATCTTCACTTATTTGTGCTTTTGTGGGTGAAATTAAAAATTGCAGCAAATCTACTGATTCCATGAGTATAATGCAGTACTAGCCAACATGTTAAATTATAAATTTCAGTCAACGAAAAAAATACACATTTCAGGAGTTGTTATTATATAGATACCTTTAATTTAATAGAATTGTGAATCTATTTTAAAATTCTACAGTCTTTTACCTTTACTTTGATATATAACATGTCTATGTCACGTAAAAAAAAGATGTAACCACCTTTGTCCACTTTCACATGGATTGGCTCTTCTGCAAGTTGTTCAAGACTCTGAGGTGCTACAGGACGGGCCCGAAGGTGTCTGTCCAGCATATCCCATAAATGCTCAATGGGACTGAGGTCAGGACTCTGAGCAGGCCAGTCTAATGTTTGAATCGCGAAGTCCTGAGAGTTTCCATGGTGGCTGCTGCTGAATGCGCTCTCGCATTGTCATGTTGCAGGATAAACTGGGGACCCATTACAACTGTAATGAGCATAACATGACGCAGTACAATCTCGTTTATGTACCTCTGAGCATTAAGTCGGCCTCTGGTTATCTGAAGGTCCAATTGGTCATCCATTGTGATACCACCCCACACCATGATGGAGCCGCAGCCAAATCTGTCCATTTCCTGGACTGCTTCTTCAGTATAACATTCACCATGAGGACGATGTACACATATATGTCCGTTGCACCATGTGAGACGAAAGCGGGACTCATCTGTAAACAATAGTGACGAAGTGACGAAGCTGCCAGTTCCTATGGTCCTCAGTGAATCGAAGTCGATCTCTCTTCTGCCGAGCAGTTAATCGAGGGACGTGATAAGGTCTTTGAGGTCTTAAACCTGCCTCTCGGAGTCTTGTGCGTATTCTTTGGTCACTGACACTGCAACCAGTTGCTCCTCTTAGATCATTTTGTAGGTCCCGGGCAGTCGCAGAGCACCGGCGGAGAGAACAATTCACCACATATCGGTTTCTCTGATCGATGTTTTCAGTTTTCTCCCTTGCCCTGGCTTTCGTGTGTATGTACCAGTTTCACGAAATCGTTTCCAAACCCTCAACAACAGATGAAGCCACATTCAGCTCTGTAGACACTGCACGAATAGTCCAACCTTCCTGCAGTAATGTCATTGCCCGAACACTTTTTGCCTCATTCAGATACCTCATCTTGACTGATGAAACGTACACAATGAGTATAGAGACGCACTATTTACTTACACTTACTAGATGGCGGAGTGAGACATTCTCGCCCATTTCACTTTTGGGCATAGCACGATACATTTGAATAAGTTGCCACAAAGCCATGGCTTTCCAACGTAATGTGGAGGATTCCTCTCATTCCTAAAACATGTTGGAAGAATAAGAGCAACAGGATATAGCGAAATCACGGGCTACTTACATGGTACACGCAATCAAATTGTTGTCCCTCTAATTCTTTTGAGCAGTGTATAATGTAAAATCACATAATGGAGTCCCTGTATCAGTAAGCAACTTATATAATATGCTGAAGGGATAAAATTAAAAGTGCAGAAGAAGAAAAATGAAGTTATGAAGGAAGCCTCCACAATGCCAAAGGCAAACACTCCAAGTGAACAAAGTATTCTGAAGTACCACCAGATTTAATGGAATTCTATCAAAATGTCAATTACAATGACATGAGGTTTGTTGGGATGGGTACACAATAATATCTAAACTCGTTAAATAAAAAATATTTAATGTAATTTTGGTAGTGGTACTGTATTATTTCTATTTAAATAACAAAAACTGATTACGTCTGTATTAACTTCATCACTGATTAATTGATGTAAAAGGTACTGTAAGTATTGTAAGCCTTCAAAAAAGTCTTTATTGTCCTTAAAAATAAAAAAATAACATTAGAAAAGTCTTCAGAATAAAATAAGTGCATAATGAAATCAGTAGGTACCACCTTATTCCCTCAAACTGTCTAGTTTTGTTGACGAAATATCAGCGCTAGAAACGACTGCAAGATACTTCAAATATATAGTGCTAATTTAAGCAACCTTGTCAGTATAACAGATTGTTAAAAAGTTCAAATTTAAGCCTATTACTAGTATTGGTTTAAAGTAGGCCAATAACATGTAGAGAAAATTATTTACAATTTAAAATTTACACACATGAAACTAAAATACACTAAGAATAATAACTTCAATGATGTCAAGATAATAAAATAAACAAGTCAAATAGATAAATTTAAGAAACTAGGACTATTGTTGATATAAGTTTCACAAATTAAAATTTAAGATTTAAAAAAACTATATACATTGAGTAAAACGTCACTGTAAATTGAATCTCTAGGCCTATTACATTTTTAAAAACTTGTCTTTCACAATATGGAAATGAGTCACTTCAGTCTTGTTGTCATGTCAGGATGACGTATTTAGAGCAATTATCTATTTTCAACAAAGTTAAAAAAAACACTGTAGTTAAAAAGCTGGTAGTTCTATATTCTTGGTTATGTTCTTGAAGTATCTGCTAGTTGTAATATCTGTTCATCCTCTTGACACCATGTGCGCTAATGTAGGATGGTATTTTGTATGTTTTAACACTGTTGTGTTGCTGCTTTCCCCACTCGCTACAGAAACCATCACACAGCTGCTGGCACATGCTCAGTCTTGGCTTTGCAGCCAGTTTGACGCTACCACCAAATGCGAAGTTTGTGCAGTTATTTGGTTTTTGAATGCAAAAGGTGTCAAACCAATCAAAATTCATCAACAGTATACAGAAGTGTATGGAGAGTCGTGTATGGATATTAAAAATGTCCACAAGTGGTCTAGACATTTTGCAGCTGGTCGTACTGAAGTTCACAACGAAGAAAGAAGGAGAAAATCACCAATTCTCGACTCGACTATGACAAAGGTTGAACAAATTGTGCTTCACGATCGAAGGATCACTCTCGATGATCTTTCCATTGTTATTCCTGAGGTTTCCGAATCACCATTCATAGGACATTGGTTGAATGTTGAAATTTGGGAAGGTGTGTGCAAAATAGGTCCACAAATGCTCACAGACCACAAATGGCAACTTCCCACCAATTTCTTCGGCACTATGCAGATGAAAAGGACAACCTTCTGGATTTGACTGTCATGGGTGATGAAACCTGGGCTTTCCATTTCACACCTGAGACCAAACAACAATCATGAGGGTGAAAGATGAGGTCCAACACTTCCTCAATAGTATGACGACAAGCTGGTATGAGATGGGCATACAAAAACTGCCACAGTGCCTCCAAAAATGCATTGACCGAAATGGTTATTATGTAAAAAAGTGGAAGAATTGTTGAAGCTTCAAAAGTATGTACCATTTAAGGGAAATAAACATTTCTTTATATTCTTAAAAATACAGGACCTTACTTTTGGGATTACCGTAATTGTTTATTTTCTGCCTTTGTATTAATCTTTGATGTGAAAAATATTCCTGTAAGTATCAATTCTAGACACAAAAAAATAAAGTTTTCTGAATAAATGTAAAAATAGCATCTATCTAAATTTGGAAGAAAAAAAACTCCTCAATTATGCATATCCAAAATATATCTTAAATGTTATATAAGTAAATAATAAACATTATTTATAACATTTCATGAGTACAAATTTCACAGTAAAAAGGTATTATGCATCAATTACAAACTAAATCAAACAGATATGACATCAAATGCAATGTGTGTTAAACAATACACTGGTATTAATGACACTTCACAATGTTTTCCCGCTTGATTTAATCAAATATAATGATAATCAGAGATCAATGAGAACTTAGAGAACCCTGTCTGACTACGGGTGGGTTTACGGTATTTAAATTTGTTGCATGTAATGTTGCATTGATAGAATGCAAAAGCTATTATTGTAATGATAATGGGACAAACACAGATTTATTCAATTCCATAGGACTGATCTGATCAGCTGAAAACTCCGACAATTCCGTCACTCACTGATGAGTTGGAATATCTTTTAGACTCTTGCCTCAAAAAAAGGAAAGAACTTACCTCATTACTATAACGCGCTAATTCACTGATGTATTTAACATGATCTTCACGAATCTGTGGAAGGTGCACCATTAAATCTGCTTGAGGACTAATGCTGTTTGAACTTGACAGAGGCCATTTTGATGGATCAAAATGTTTGCTGCGTTTAATGTAATTAAATGGTGCAATCTGCATATCACCAAACAAAGGAACAACTTCAAGATTCTGAAAATAGAATAAAGAATTATTAATTTTAACAATAAAATTTTTAGGAAGTTTATTCAGTGAAGTTATTATTATGCAAAAATAATTAAATTTTCACTGATCTGGACTGCAATTTTGAAGGACATCACCACTCACCCTCAACTAAATGCCATCTGTCTATTGGTCGATGTTGGCATCCTCTAGTGGGAATCCGATGAACTTCCAACTGCAGGAAATTCAAAGTTCATAAGCGTGCTTTTGTTCTTGTAATCTCCGTGGCGCGACATACGCGAAGGGACATGGCCTACCGCCCGACCGCTGCGTCATCTACCTATAGGCAGATAGCAGAATTGGGGGGCATGTGGTCAGCATGCCGACACCCACGGCCGTTAATGGTGGTTTCCATGACCGGAGCCGCTACTTCTCTATCAAGTAGCTCCTCAATTTGAATCACGAGGCTGAGTGCACCCCTACCAGACCTCCCTACCTCAGAAAAAATCCGAGGAGGTACCGGGGATTGAACCCGGGCCGACGGATCTGTAGTCAGCGACGCTAACCACAAGACCATGCCGGCGGCCTTTTTGTTCTTGTAGACGTGTATATTTTCCCATACTGTGAGCTGTTTGTGTCCATATCATTTCACAGTATGGGAAAAGGTACACACTCACAAGAACAAAAACACGCTTATGAACTTTGAAATTCCCACTGATGATCTTATCGGGAAGTTCACTGGATGCCCACAAGAGGATATCGATGTCGACCAACAGGCAGATGGAGTTCAGGTGAGGATGAGTGCTGATGCCTCTCAAAACTGAAATCCAGATGAGTTTAAAGTTCAATTTTAAATACAGTTTGTATGTCAGAATCCATCTCATTATTTTTGCATAATTATATTTTTCTATCAAATAAAATTTATTTGCTTCTTCTAAAATGAATGTTCAAATTATATTTTCAAAAATACAACCCAAAGAATCTCTATTGTAACAGAGCAAGGACAAATAATACAATAGCAACTATCTACAATTATAATGCTCTGGTATAATAACAGTACACAGAATTCTCACCTTGAAAATCCTATCTATCTTCTCCAGCTTTAATTTCTTTTTCTGATCTAGTTTGTTTATGTTACATAATTCACTATCCATCAGAAAAAGACCAAATCCCATTACTTTCACCAACATATGTTTCTCATTTGGTGTTAGATACATTTTAGTTTCAAACATGTGAACACAAATATTGACAACATCTGCCAGAAGCTCTTCGTAGCCTAGAATTTTCTCCAGATTTTCCTTTACAGTGTCTCGAATTTTATTCTGGGTTGCAAGAAACATCGAAAGATTCTGAGATTCCTGAAGGGTCTGGGAATCTGCCATAACTTTCAGAAATTGTGCAGCCCTGAAACATATAAAACAATCTGTGTTATAACAGTATTTTTCTCCTTACGACTTAAAGAGAAATGGTATGCAGCATGATAACATTTTTTGCCTAAACCCTAACAGCCTTCAACTATATATTTAAAAATAAGGCTATACTTGTAACTCTCCCCCCATGCAACTTACAAAAACTATTGAAAATCAGGATGAAAACGTTAGGTCTTTACACATATACAAGTAAGAATCAGCTTGAAAAATTTTATGTCATAACCGGGATTTGAACACGGATCTTCAGCTTAACGCGCTGATGCTCTACCATTGAGCTACCATGACAACATGCCAGTACAACATCAAATTCTTCAACTGATTCAGAATACAAGGCAGACCACGGGAGGTTTCTCCGTTGAGAACACACATCCAATGGTGTCCTACATTTGTAGGTACTTTGAAGCCAAGTTATTATTTATATACTATTAATTAAGTGGAGGGAAAGGAAATAGACATTAAATCCATGTCTGGGATATTAATACAAGTAAGAATCAGCTTGAAAAATTTTATGTCACAACCGGGATTTGAACACGGATCTTCAGCTTAACGCGCTGATGCTCTTCCATTGAGCTACCATGACAACATGCCAGTACAACATCAAATTCTTCAACTGATTCAGAATACAAGGCAGACCACGGGAGGTTTCTCCGTTGAGAACACACATCCAATGGTGTCCTACATTTGTAGGTACTTAATTAATAGTATATAAATAATAACTTGGCTTCAAAGTACCTACAAATGTAGGACACCATTGGATGTGTGTTCTCAACGGAGAAACCTCCCGTGGTCTGCCTTGTATTCTGAATCAGTTGAAGAATTTGATGTTGTACTGGCATGTTGTCATGGTAGCTCAAAGGTAGAGCATCAGCGCGTTAAGCTGAAGATCCGTGTTCAAATCCCGGTTATGACATAAAATTTTTCAAGCTGATTCTTACTTGTATTAATATCCCAGACATGGATTTAATGTCTATTTCCTTTCCCTCCACTTTACACATATGTTTGTCTAACTCTTGATGAAGTCAATAATCTTATACCAAAAGAATGAATTTATAACTGAAGTATTCAACTGGCTGCAACATTTATATTTACATAGGCTACCATATGTTAAGATATATATCTTTCCTAAAAGAATATTATCAAATACAATCTTCATGAACCTACACCCTGATGAAAAACTAGCAAGTTTTACCAACAGATCTTTGTGTGCTCTACACTTCCCTACCCTCAGTGCTATAAACAATGTTCTCGTTCTTCAAAAAAAGCTGTAAGAATACTTACTGGCTCTTGTTATGAGGCACATTGTATCCCCTTATTCATTAGAGAACAAATTTTAACAGCTATAAATGCATATATATATTAAAATGCTTATTACAAGACAAAAAGAATATGAACATATTAATAGGTCTAAATTATATAGTTATCACACAACATATAATTATCATCTTTCTGACCCAAATGTTAGAATGAGCAAGGAAAAAGGAAAAAAAGGGGGTAAAAAATGGCTTAGCTCAATTGCCATTACCATGTTAAACGTTTGCTAACATAAAATCCCTTTCATGTCCTTAAGGAATTTTTCAGCTCTCTAGTTAACATCCTTTTATAGTGCAAAATTTTCATATCAATTCATATTAATTTGTATTTCATTTTTTGTATTGTATTTCATTCATTAATTTTGCTCACGATAAATTAAATTGATTGATTAATGCTAACACGAGCATGTATAAATGCATCAGGACCTTCTGGAGGAGGTTTGATTATTGAAGATGAATTTAATTATTTTCTTGTAGAAGGAAAAGTGAATGGTGGCAGGCTCATCGACTCAACATTATCTAGTTGGAGAGTAAGGTATTACCAATACATGCAAGGTTTGGGAAAATAGCATCCTGAGGCTTTGATTTTGGCTTGGAGTTCATTAATGACCCTTAAATTTACAATACAGGACCTAGCATTTACAGTTCCTCCCATTTATTTAACAGTGCTTCAACATAAAACTCAAAGGAGTTCTAATTGAATATTTTTAAACCTAAATAGTATTTACAGTGTAAAACTCTTAAGGATTTTACACACTGCATAGACACTCCACCAAGTTTGGTAAGCCTACAGGCCCAATTATTTTATTGTAAAAAGCTTTTATTGTAATTTTATCTTTTAACTTTTGACAATGTAGGCCTACATAGGGACATACAGTGAGTCCCACGCAAGAATTGGCCAATGACGCGGGTTTCTGCGTCGCGGCTGGCACAGCTCCACCTCCCGAGCGATCGGGTGAAATATCTACGAAAATAATGCCGCGGTCGTTGTAATAATTCAGGTTCTCACATTCACAGTTAAAATTACAATGAAAATAACAACATACCTCATCACAAGAGGTGTTGGAAATGTTCTCCTCTTGCATCCACACAACACTGGCATCTTTTTAGGAAATTTCCTTTCATGCACATAAGTTCAGCTTCCGAGATAGGGTTAATTTCTCTTGTGATATTGCCTTTAAGTTCTTCTTATGTATGGGAAATTGACCTATACACTTTATTTTTCAAGTTTCCCCATACATAATATTTACATACTGTTAGAAGAACTTAAAGACAATATCACATAGGCCTATCACAAGAGAAAGTAACTTGGTCTTGGAAGCTGAACTTATGCGCGTGAAAGAAAATTTCCTAAAAAGGTGCCAGTATTGTGTGCATGCAAGAGGAGAACATTTCCAACATCTCTTGTGATGAGGTACGTGGTTATTTTCATTGTAATTTTAACTGTAAATGTGAGAACCTGAATCATTACAACGACCGCGGCATTATTTGCGTAGATATTTCACCCGATCGCTCGGGAGTTGGAGCTGTGCCAGCCGCGACGCAGAAACCCGCGTCATTGGCCAACTCTTGTGTGGGACTCACTGTACATCATCTTAAAGCTTATAGTATGTGCATATAATGATTTTAATTATTTGAATTGGACATGTAACTTTTTATATATGTAGACCTAACGCTTCATTTTAATGTTAACAAATGAAAAAGCCATCACAATAAATTGGTCCAGCTCCTTAAGGATACAGTGTGTTGTATTTGATTAGAGGGTATAAGGAGAAAAACTATTTGGAATGAATCTGCTAGTAAACTAAATAAATGTTATTTTATAAGAGTACTGAAATTAAGTGTTATTTTATAAGAATACTGGTAGTAAAAGAAGTGTATGAGTATGACATTAAAAATCAGGCCTACCACAAAATTTTTCATGAAATTTCTACCACATTTTAAACTATAAATAGGCCTATGACATTTTATATATTTTTCATGAAATTTTTACTTCCTCTGCCCGTACCATAGGTACTATAGGTAGAGGAAGTATTGTTTTCGACCGTAAAATTCGAAGTTGAGTTTTTAGCATATATACACGTTTCAAGGCCCCCTGAATCCAAAAATACTATTTTTGGAAACATGTCCGTGTGTGTGTCTGTCTGTGTGGAAGTTTGTGAACAGGCTAGCTCCGAAACGGAGAATCGTATGAAAACAAAATTTCGTATTTGGGTCAGGTACCTTCTGAAGATGTGATTCGAAGATTGGCGACAAATTTCTCTTATTTATAAGGGGACTTCACATGAAGAAATTTTCGTTTTTCGCGATTTTCTCGAAAACGGCTCTAACGATTTTCTTTAAAATTTGCACATGTGTTCCTTTTACTGAGAGCTAAAACTTTTATTTGAAACTTTTTTCCGAAAAAATTCTCTGAGGGTAGTTACAAGCCACCCACTGTTCACCCACTGTTTGTAGAAATTTTGTCTCTTTCACGGCCTCTTATTCTATATAAGAATGTGAAGTGAGAAAGATGTATTGTTGGCCAGGTATAGAGTAAAGAAGTATCTGAGGGAAATATTCGATAAATTTCGGAAATTATTCTTTATGGCGGAAAGTTCAATAAACGTCTGCAGTCACCTGTTCTTTTTTTTTTTAAAGTTTGTTATATAGCCTGCGCTTTTAGTCGCATCATTGAAAGAAGAGGTATTTATAGGATAATTAGCGTAAAATTGTGTCTTGCGATTCTGTAAAACGATATGTGAATACTGCTAACTTTTTTTTGGGCAGAGGAAGTTATGTGACTTTCACATCAGATTTTTTAAATATAAACACACAAAAAACCTGGCCCTGCTAAAACCGTTGATGTTTGCATTGTTTATAAGTTAATATGATTGCACTCTGTGGTATTATATTCTGTATATTATGAGGGGTACAAGGAAAAAAAGACTGTAGCAGAGCAACCTTTATACTATTGTTTTCAAACTGGTCTTTATTCATTAAACAATAACAATCACAACAATAGTGGATGAACCCCTGTGAAGACTATAAAATTATGTGCTTACTCAAAATAAAATTTAACTTCCTCCATCAAAGAGGCATTGCAGCAAGAAAAGCAAAGTATATGAAGTATTTTTGTACATTTATCACATCTCCATTATCCACAGTTCTTCCAATGTAATGCTGTGTCCAGGAAGGTTTTTATTCATTCCCAATCCTCCAGAAGTTGATAACATAATGTAGCGAGTCAATCATTGTAGGCAAGTAACTTACCTTCTGTATGTTGAATAATCATTCTTCACACTTGATTTCATGTTCTTCAGTTCATCCAATACAGCAAACATGTTGATAAACTTGCCAAGAGTAAGAAGATAAGCTTCTGAAACAAAATCTTTTCTCTTTTCCTGATGGCATAGTCTCTTCACTTCTGCAGAAAATCTTTCAATTGCTTTCCTCTGTAAAAAAAGATATTTATTATTAAAAGAAAACACAAATAACTTAGAATAAATCTAGTAAAATACTAGTTATGGGAGTTCTCGAATGAAAAAAATTGTAATTATACAACTCCTGAAAGTTCTTGAGATTTCAAGAGTCATATAAAAAGTATTCGAATGATCATTCAAATGATATAATGCTAGGAGAAGATTAAAGTGAGCATGACTTCTCGAGTTGTCGTGCATTTGCTATCACTTCAGTTAACTTCATAAACGCGGTATTAGTTTTGCAGCAAGAATGGCATATATATATGAAAACGCAGTTCCATGTGCACAGGGCAGTTCAGTGTAGCCATACTTAGAATTTTTAGTAGACCATCGGATGGCAGATGAGACTGTTATCTTATGGATCTTTACGCTGAGAACGCTTGTAGTAGAATGACAAAGAAGATGAAATACACTTCTTAAAAAGATGAAATACACTTCTTAAATAAATTAAAACATTTTTCAGTTATAGACAATTACTCAAGAGAAAACAATGCCCATGGTGGGTCGGCTATACTTTTAAAAACCAGTTTAAATTTTGAAACCAAAGTCAGAGAGGATCTCAAATTATTTAAAGAAGACTACACTTTTGAAGAGTCTGCGATTGAGATAATTGGTTTGAATACTATTGTAATATCTATATATAGAGTACCTTACCATAATACTCTCCAAATTTTTCTACAGAAACTAGAATGTCTACTGAGCAAATTAGTTAGAGAGAGGTGGAAAACAATTATAATAGCTACAGACTGCAACATTGATGTAATAAAAGAAACCGATGTTACTGCCAAAAATTTAATAAATTTAATTGAAAAATATGGCTTGAGACTTGAAATAAAAGAGCCTACGCGAATAACTGCTACTTCCTCAACTTGTATCGACAATTTATTCACAAATTTAAGTCAAAATGGTAAAAAATCCTTTGTATTAGATTCTGGTCTATCAGACCATAAAGCTTTTTACTCACTGTACTTCCCAAAACGCAAATAAATAAAACAAAAGGAAAATACTCAACCACGCGCCTCTATAGGGAACAAAACATTCAGGAATTCAGAGAACTTCTAGCAAAAAACAATTGGCCTTTTGATAATTATAAATCTGTGGATGAAAATTTTAATATCTTTCTAACTACTTTTCTAAATACTTACAATCACTGGTTTCCAAAAGTTGGGATTAAACAAACTATCAGAAATGTTGGACTAAAGTGGTGTACACAGGGGATACGGATTTCCAGTAAACGGAAAAGAATACTGTACAGGGAATATAAGATCACAACAGATAATAATAAAATCGAATATTACAAAAAGTATAATAAAATTTACAAGAATGTGATAAATCAGGCGAAAAAAATGGCAGTGGATGATTATATAAAAAGTTATAATAATAAAAGCAAGGCTACCTGGAAAATAATAAAAAATGAACTCGGATTGAAACAAAAAACTGAACAAACTCCTAAATCAAGTACATGTAATATGGATTCAAAGAGAATAGAAGCACTAAACAATTATTTCACTAATGTATCAACTCTGACTCAGGAAACTCCCCCTTCATTACAAGAGTCCATGAACGAAACTCATCGATTTACTCTCTTACAGCACCCCCCATTTGTATTAGGTTCAGTCACAGAAAATGACATAAAAAAAGTAATTGATTCGCTGGAACCAAAGACTTCAAAAGGCTGGGATGAAGTCCCCCCTTTCTTAATCAAAGAAGTTAAAGATGTAATAAGTAAACCTCTCTCAAAGATTATATCACAATCATTTTACATGGGCCTTTTCCCGGAAAAAATGAAATATGCTATAATTAAACCAATTCATAAAGGAGGATCCCATGAACCAAAAAACTATCGCCTAATATCTATTCTCACTACTTTCTCGACAATAACTGAAAAGTTAGTGCACTCTCGTCTAACAACTTATTTAGAAAGTCACAGCTTATTAAGTGATCATCAGCACGGCTTTAGAAAATCGTTTTCAACAACTACTGCCCTTGTAGATCTTGTAAATGAAACATCCAAAAAATTAGATGAAAAAAATTATTCAGCTGCCCTAATATGCGACATCTCAAAAGCATTTGATTGTGTGAAGCATGATATACTGTTACAAAAACTCAAATATTATGGTATCGGAAATGTTAGTTTAGAATGGTTCAAATCTTACTTAGCAAATCGCAAACAGAAAATAATTGCTGTAAACAAAGGTGAAACGGTTCATTCAAGCTGGAAATATATCAAAGATGGTGTACCTCAAGGATCAGTATTGGGGCCAATACTGTACATATTGTACACAAATGACCTCCCAGTTAATATTAACGGGTATTCAGTTCAGTTTGCTGATGACACTACTGTCATTCTAAACAATCCAAATTTTGGAAACTTAAATACCGATTTAATCAATGCAATGGAAAATTTAGACAACTGGTTCACTTGCAATGGATTAAAATTAAATAGAAGCAAAACAGGTATTATTCACTTCAAAACTTCAAGTAAATAAAATACTGAACCCAACTACCAGCAAAACATTGAAGTGAAAAATGATAGTAAAATCCTAGGTGTAATCGTTGATGAACATCTTAGATGGACCAGTCACATTGATTACACAGTAAAAAAACTAAATTCTGCTTATTTCAATATGTGTTGCCTTGCTCAAATAACTAACATGCAAACGAAAAAAATGATATACCATGGCTATTTCAATTCAATAATGTCGTACGGAATAATTGTATGGGGAATAACCACAGGATGGGAAAGGGTTTTCAAAATTCAAAAACAAATTATAAGGATAATGGCAAATGCTGGCTTCAAAGACTCATGCAGACCGTTGTTCAAAAAAATGGTAATTCTAACTCAACCTTCTCTCTATCTTTTCAATTTATAAATTACTTTCACATCAATTTCAACACTATTCAAGAGCATCAGAATCAGCATAGTCATAATACCAGGTTCAAAGAAAACATAAAATATCCATCTCATAGGCTAACACTGTTGGAAAAGAGTCCATACTACATGGGAATCAGGGTATTTAATAAATTGCCAAAACCTATTAGACTAATAGAAAACCATAATCAGTTTAAAAAAACCGTGAGAGAAATACTTATAAACAAGGCTTATTATTCAGTGAAAGAATATATGGATGAGTAGTGAAAAAATAGTGGGTCCATCGGAATTCATGACATAAATGTTAGTTACATTTTGGCTTTCTTAGTATTTACTAAATTGTTTAATTTAACATTACTTATAGTATTGTTTCACCACTACCTAATTTTTCATTATATTCTGTACATATGATTACTGTATTATTTTTATATCGTTGTATGGTATTATTATTTTATATAACAACATTGTATTAATAATTGTATCCTGTTCAGGAACTTTTGATGAGTCACCAGTTACGAGCAATGCTCAACCATGTAAATGCTATGTGACGATTAATAAAACTAAACTAAACTAAACTAGACATTAATGCAATATCTGAAAATGCTGCATGAATGGTTTGTACAGTGAGTCCCACGCAAGAGTTGGCCAATGGCGCGGGTTTCTGCGTCGCGGCTGGCACAGCTCCAACTCCCGAGCGATTGGGTGAAATATCTACGCAAATAATGCTGCGGTGGATGTAATGATTCAGGTTCTCACATTTACAGTTAAAATTACAATGAAAATAACCATGCACCTCATCACAAGAGATGTTGGAAATGTTCTCCTCTTGCATGCACACAATACTGGCACCTTTTTAGGAAATTTTCTTTCACGCGTATAAGTTCAGCTTCCGAGACAGAGTTACTCTCTTTTGATAGGCCTATGTGATATTGCCATTAAGTTCTTCTAACAGTATGTAAATATTATTTATGGGGAAACTTGAAAAATAAAGTGTATAGGTCAATTTCCCATACATAAGAAGAACTTCAAGACAATATCACAAGAGAAATTAACTCTATCTCGGAAGCTGAACTAACGCGCGTGAAAGAAAATTCCCTAAAAATGGTGCCAATGTTGGGTGTATGCAAGAGGAGAACATTTCCAACATCTCTTGTGATGAGGTACGTGGTTATTTTCATTGTAATTTTAACTGTAAATGTGAGAACCTGAATCATTACAACGGCCGCGGCATTATTTGCGTAGACATTTCACCCGATCGCTCGGGAGTTGGAGCTGTGCCAGCTGCGATGCAGAAACCCGCGTCATTGGCCAACTCTTGCTTGGGACTCACTGTAGTTCACTGTATGGGTGAGCCACACTCATTGTCGCAACCAATAGCAGTAGATCATGTAACACGAAGAAATTTCCAAGCTGAACATTCAAATGACGACTTGAGTTATCAAATGAGTCAGTCTTAGCAGTTCTCAGATACAATTGAGTGATGAGTTCTCATATCTCGCATTGTGAGTTCTTGGAACCTTGCTTTCATCCGATAACTTTTTTTCATTCAAATGATCATACGATTCTTAAAATTATATGATTCTGCCCATCACTATAAAATACTATCAATGTATAATTATTTATTGAAATCAAATTAAGACATGGTTGCCAATTTCTTTATGCAGAAGCATCAGTAAATGATATTTCATTTTGTGGAATGTTCCTTTTATCGATAACAGTACCTCCTGTATCAATAATTGCTCCCACATAAAGCATGTTAACCATGCATCAAGATTATTTACGCTTTTAAGCATTATAGAAGCGATATCTGAATGTCTGCACGTTAAATGGATGCTAAGTACTATGTAAGTTTAAGCCCCACACCTCTAGATGAATTACGTGAACTATAGGGTGACCACATTTCAAAAATGAAAAAACGGGACACTCAGGCATGTCATATGGATTATCGAGAAAACTGAATCCATAATTATAAAATGTTACACATATTCTATAATTTAGTAATTAAATTTTAATTTTAACCAATGAAGTGAACATGTTATAACCTTACAAATAATATTCTAAAAATACTTCAATCAAATCCTTGCCTGCATCATAGAAGTTAAGTTCAGAATCAAAATCTTATTTAAAGTTGCAGTGCATCTGGGATCTGAACCAGTATTTCTCTGATATTTTTGCAAGTTCTGTATTTCTTGCAAAAGTTTTGGTTGTTCTAACAGAAAATTATAAAAACTTATGCAAGATATATCATGGAAATGAATATTGACTGTAACCATAGTCTTAACAGTTTCAACATTAAACCTATTCTGTTCATCTGTCCACATACAATTGACAATTGAAAACACTCTCTCTAATGCTGCATTTGTTCCTGGAATCACCAAAGCAAAGATCACAAGACACAAAATGCTCTCAAATTCAATATTTTGATCCTTCATAACAGTAAAAGTATCCTCCCACTTATTTTCAGTTGCAGATCCACTGCTCTTCCAAGTTTCACTTTTAATTTCAAAGATGTTTTGTACATGTCATACTTCATCAAAAAGTTTATCTTCGTCTATCACTTTTTCTAATCTAATCTATTATTGTCAATTTCTATGATCCACTGCAAACACTTCTGAACCTGGTTCCATGATGGAGGACTGTTCAGTTGAACCCACTGAAGTTTGCTGAGTTTTTCAAAAGGCTGTGCCCAGTTCTCTATGTATTGTAGGAAAGTATCATAAAACCTGCTTGCAATCTCTGTAAATTCACAATCGTTCATCAAACCCCCATCTTCTAGGTCTTTCAGCAAGGAAAGCATTACGGAAGTTCGAAAATTCTGTGTTTTTCTGCACATAAGTTTGTTTTTCAAGGTGCACAATTCATCTGCAACTTCGTTGCCACATATACTGTCCTTTTCTATTTTTCTCACAGTGTTTGCACACACTTTCAATCGAGAGTTTATAAAATGAAGACAAAATTGTGATTGTGGATTGCTGAAGAAGTCCATTAGTAGCTTGGGACACTTCTCCTGTGAGAGAAAATAGGATTTAAGACCTTCATACATTTCGATCACTCTATTCACAATGGTTGTAATGAAAGCCATCTCGTTTTTACACTTCCTAACACCTGTTTGTATTTGACATCAACAAACTCACAGAAGCTTTTCAATTCAGATACTCTAACAGCATAAATGTGGAAATACTGGAACACCTTATTAATAATCGTGTCAGCATCAATAGGTAACTTGTCTGCATGGCATTGTGAACAATATGAGCAGCACAACCTATTCCAAAAATGTTATCATTTACCTCCTGTCTTAATTTGGAAAACACATTGCTGGACCTTTTCTTTGAACACCACCGAAGTTAGTGTTGCAGTTGTCACCACAGAAAGCAATCACTTTGTCAGTCAACTTATATTTTTTTCAAGATGCACAGAATGTGGTTTGTTAGTGAGCTGATATGTGAAGCCGGCTCAATTAATTTGTATTCAAGTCGCTGGTTGCGCCACCTTGTGGAGCCAGGTTGCATGTTAGTTACTAGATGGAGCAGCCTTGGTAATTTCAGTATGCCAGGAGGTGGCATAGGTCCGCTGGCCGCTCCCTCTCCCCTTTGAGACAGACTCAAGTCCTTGGTGATTTCCCTTAGCATGAAAGGAGCCAGGACGTTACAAACGGGACGTCTGGTCACCCTAGAGATGCCAACTGCATTACAGAATATTACATTAAAGTATTTAAATTACACAGTAATTTCTATTTTAAATGAGCCATTGTATTTATTTACTTGATTCAAACTTCAGTTGTTAACTAATATTACACATAACTTTTGATATTATGTTTAGCACACTGGCTCTTACCTTTCGCCCCAATTTGATTCCCAGCAGGGCGAGATTTTTAATCTGATCCTGAGGGTGTGATTTAGGAAAGGTGGTGGGGTACAGCTTCTAATCACTAGTCTGTGCACCAAAAATACCTGTATTCAATCCAAAACCTCTCTGCAGTGTGTACGACTTATTTTATTCTATTTATTTATTTATTTGCACCACGTATACAATCCCTGAGCATAATGCTTATGATGGGACAATGGCATCTCAGAAATGGGTACAACAAATATACAGTGATACAAAATTACAAAATACAACGGAATAAAAAAATTAACAAAGAAGTAAAATCCATAGAGTAGTCTTAAATGTAACCATCATCCAATAATTATTTTTATCATTAATATTTTGCAAAGAAGTCAGGAGAAATCTATTTATGCTAATGCTTAATTTAATTTCATCAGGCAACTGACTGTACAAATGGATACATTTTTGTATTATGTTCTCAGTAAAATGTGTACAGTTGTCGTTTTATGTCTGTGCCTCTCGTCGACTGTTGGAATTTTGTTACAAGTTCTTGTGCTGGAGCAGGTCGTCCATGTATTCCAATACAAAAGACATCCAGTTCCCTTTCTAGTCAATGCTTGTCCGAGCTCAAATCTGTTCACATCTGCTGCCCATTGTAAATTTAAGAAATGTTCTTGTGCATGCTAGTAGAATCGAGCCTCTCTCTCTTCTGCTACCAGGAAATAGTCACGTGACAGACCGGCAGAGATATAATACGAGGTCTGTAATTGAAGCTGAAGGCATATTTCACTGTTGATAGTGATTCGTCTATTGGATATGGTAGTTAAATTTGGAGGTCCCCTTGGTATTTTTTTTTTACAAGAGTAGGCTGGGTACTGGGTTTCACTTCCACCTTTCTTCACCTCACCATCATCTCCCCATATCCCCACTACACTACACAACCCACATCTCTTCACACCTTATACTTCCTCCTGTTACACATCACTGTGGCCCACCCAAGTGGTGCATAATGTGCTGTGTGAAAGTGTAATTCTCAGTTAGGAAACGGAACATTCCATGTAATTTTCTGACTCACCTGGAAGTACATGAAGTTTAGAAGTTTATTGACCTCAGGAGCCAAAACTTCCACTGTTTTTTCATAGATCTCAACACGGTTAGGCTGCTCATTTGACTTGGGTTGAGGGATAGCTCTCGAACAGCAGCGCCATGTATACAGCATTACAGCATGAACCAAACCTTCCTCTAGAAGTTCATTCTGTAACAATTATAGCTGGTGTATTATTTGACTGATAAAAACATCTATTAAGAACAATGAAGAGGTAAATACCTCTACCAAAAACCTACAGAAGACACCTATCAAAACAATTACCAGTTTGCTGGATTGCAAAAATCTAGCAACTACTTTTTTTTTCATTAATCAACCTTGCTACAAGTGTCCTAATGCTTTTTATGTGGTCTAGGAATTTAAAATTCTGTACTCTTCTACATAAAACAGCGTAATATAAATTAGGCCGCTTATTTTAAAATGAAAATTAAATATAGTTTTGTTTTATAAAAGGAAGGCAAATACCGTTAGAGTCATAGAAGAGATGGTGATAATGACAATGACTGGCACTTATATCACAGTTTGATTCCAAGCTACATGAACAGACAAACCACAATTGTGACAGAAGGAATGATTATCACGTTGAACTGCTAAACTATTGTCACTATTGTGAATCTAGCTGCCATTAATATAGGGTTGCCAATGTTAATCTATTTTCACTGTTGTTAACCTAATTGCCACTAACCTAAACAGTGGTGGCTCAAGTCAAATGGAGGCCCCAAGCAGTAAAAACTCAAATCAGAAATACAAATTGCAAGAAAACTCTCATAACTTATTAACAAAAAGAAAAGTAATGACAAATTTCATACCACTACACATTAAATAAATTTATTTTAAAAATATTTTTAGCCTACATGAATTTCCACGAGGTGTTCAGAGTGGCTACACAACCTGTAAGTTGGACACCAACACTCCCACTGGCTGCTGATGATCTTGCATCTCATTGGTCCTTCCCACAAAGGCTTATCCAGAGTTGCCAATAGTTTTATATAGGCATGCTCTCCATCAAGTTATGTGGTATGGTTCCCCCCTTTACTGTTTACAATTAAGTTAGTACCATACTTGAAGCTTCCAGTGAAGGGGGTCTGCTGGAAGCTTGGAAGGGGGTGTTCAGGGGTGACATCCCTAGTGGGGTTTGGGGGCAAAGCCCCATATAAAATCAGGAAAGGGATCCGGGATGTACTGTGTGGAAGTCTGGAAAAGTTTATGAGTTCTAAGATATTAAATCTTCCACAGTACAAATACGAGGGTCGTTCAATAAGTAATGCAACACTTTTTTTTCTTAAAGCAGGTTGGTTTTATTCAGGATTCAAATACAACATATTATTCCCCAATCTTTTGGCTACAAAACCCTACTTTTCAACATCATCTGCGTTCAATGCTACAGCCTTACGCCACCCTACAGCCCGGATCTCGCACCTTCTGACTTCCACCTGTTTGGCCCGATGAAGGATGAACTCCACGGGAAGCACTTCGTGGATGATGGGGATGTTATTGATGCATCAAGACGATGGTTCTGACATAGACCAGTAGAGTGGTACCATGCAGGCATACAGGCCCTCCCATTAAGGTGGCGTAAGGCTGTAGCATTGAACGGAGATTATGTTGAAAAGTAGGGTTTTGCAGCCAAAAGATTGGGGAATAATATGTTGTATTTGAATCCTGAATAAAACCAACCTGCTTTAAGAAAAAAAATGTGTTGCATTACTTATTGAATGGCCCTCGTACATTTTGTAATTTTTTAACTGAAATGACATTTTGGATTTTAAAGAAGAAAGAAATTATACTGAGTTTAAAACTTATTAAATGCAAATATTCTGTCATATGTTAAAAGCAGGTAAAGGGAAAAATCTGCAAATATGTATTTTAATTTAGAATCAATTTTGTTATGGCTTGATACCAATTTTAAGATTGTGATGTAATTTGATGCTGTGGCGTCAATTGTTTTATGTCATAAGCCAGATGTGGAGTGGCGAATATTATTAAAGTGAAAGATGATAGTTAGTCGGAAAGCGGTCACAGCGGCTGATACGAAGTTATCATTCTCAAAGTTTTCTGTGAAAGGGGTCTGGCAGAAACTAGAAAGGGGGTGCAGGAGTGAAGCCCCCAATACAAAAACACAGGAAGGGAATCTGAGGCAGAAGAATATGAAGTTTTTGTACCTGATAGATACCTTGGCCTTGAAAGCGACTAAGCCACTGACACCAACTTTTTTTTACCGTTAGGTTTCCAGCATTGAATTATCTCCACATGACCAAGTGCCCACTCCTGTCCCGACAATTAAACATCAGCCAGCAAGATTTAACAGCAGTTCTCAGCACCATTTTAAGTTAATTTTATGTCTACGTCTTCACAATTTTACTTATATTTAGAACCTTCATACAAATATAAGGTGCTTATAAATGAGGGGGTACATTTCAAACCGCATTAAGTACACCCACGGACGAAAATGAGTTTTATATGATTTTTGTATAGTTCCGCCTTCCGAGTATGCTTTATCATACTTTGAAGTCTATTTTCATCTAACTTAATTAAATCCCCATCAAAATAATGTTAAAACTAAGTGTTCTTACGTCCCTTAGTTTACATTTAAACAGTTTTTCTTCTCTCCTGAAGAATTTACAAAAGTGGACTTAATACAGTTTGAAACATAACTCCGCAAATGAAATCTATAGGCTCTAAAGAATAATATAACATCAGATTTTGCTGTTTTCCGTGCTTTCAAAAACTAGGCAAAATCCAAAAACAGATCGCTCCTTAAGCTCCACCTACTCGATATTCACACTTGCACGGACTGTGTAATGTATTTTGTTTCTTAGCGAAGCAGGGTGACCAACAGCCCTTGCATATTGTCGCAAGTGCCTTGTACCCACCTCATTACATCTCCCGCAAGGTTTGTCAGCCTGTCACCAGTCGTTTAGCGGTATGACGTCACACCGCCAACATCCAGTCACGAGTTTCTTCATAATACGAGGACAAAAGAATTCGCTAGATTGTGGCATAAAAGAAAGTGCACCATTTTTGGTGGGTTGGGTGAAATACCACCATCTGAAGGTGCGCCCTGTTTTTGGATTTTCCCAATGAAAATATCACGGACAATATAGGCCTAGAGTGCTATACTATCCCTGAAATTTATTTTATCGACAATCAGTCAGTCTATTAGCCTTTACATTTAGATAACTTACATTATATTATTGTTGCACCACATACTTACCAAACTAGCATGCACTGTGGCTTCTTCTATATATTTAGCAATCCCAGTCACAAAACCATTTCGATCTTCGAAGTTTGTGTCAAAATTTGCTTGGTAAACGACAGAACATGGCTGAGCTTCAATACAGGGTTGCTCATCTGGTAAAGTGAGCTCATCCAAAACGTCTACATTAGACAAGGCATCAGTAAGAGTTACCTTTTCAGTAGCCATTTTATGGAGACGCCCAGAAATCTAAAACGAAAAGACGGGGGTTCTTTCAAATATATTCGACAAACTCCAAAATGATAATAGTATTCCACTAGTCATTCAACAGCACATTATGATATAATTAACACTAACGTGAGCACCACAAATTATAATATTTAACGATACAAATATGTACTGTAAACATGCACTAATCGCATTAATTATTTATAATTTATGATCAAATTAAACGTGAAATAATGTCCAAAATGTTCATTTTAACCTCCAAGTTACGACCTCCGTTCATATTATGAATTACGAAATTACATATACACTTACCTGTTGTTTATTTATGTATAATAATAACAGTCACATAAGTCTGTTCTTTCAGTCAGAGGCATCTCATACTGATAGAAAAGAATGAAAATCTCATTTTCGTTTCCTACACAAAATGTCAACACGAAGAAAACCACTGTACGTCAAACGAGGAGCGGCATATTCCAAATGTCAACCATTTCATCAACAGAAACTCTCCAATTCTGTTCCAACGTTCGTTTCAACGATGGTAACGATTGTCTACGATGATCTCGCCAAGGCCAAGCCATCTACACTTGATCTCGCGTACTCGCCGGCGATTGTGAGCGTCAGCGATTTTCCCAGCGATTGGCTAGTCACTCACAGAGTCTCATCCCTTGCTCCATGCAATCAACTATCTCATGCATCTCTGTTATCTCTGGTCATTTCTGGTGGTCCTGTGCACTGCAAGGTGGTGGGAGGTAGCAGAAAGCATAAAATCGTATTTCCAAAGTGAACAGCGGTAAGACAATTTAATATGAACAGATTTTGTTGAATTGAAGCCCAGTCTATCCCAGAATTATTTTTCCTGTAGAGACCTAATGAAACATATGTCTGATACTAAGGAAGTGATGTATTTCTTCTATACTGCATGGTTATTTCAATGGCGCATAGCAGTCTATGGTGCTACCGCAATTGATTTTATTAGTTGCATATAGTTTACGTTCAGTCTTAAGATGCTTTTTGTGGCATCCTCTTTTATATTAATTTCAGTAACCATCCTTGGCGTCGAAGATGTTAATGCAATGCAAATTTAAGTTTGTCTAAATTGTTCGTGAACGGAATCTGGATAGACCTAAAATAAATAGGCCTACATTATATGTTTATATTATAAAGACATTTAATTCTGCACTGAGTTAAACATGCACATTTGTACACATTTCCTTTATTATTATTATATGTTTATAAGATCGGATATAATATTTTTTTAACTTAAATTCCTGTAGCAAAACACACAATATTTTAAAATTAAAATTGTTATGGAATTTTAGTATAGGTTAATAAGTGATGTTTATGTGTCATGTATGAAAGTGCTGTTATAACATGGAACATTATCTCATCCTGATTTTTAGTAAGTTTAAAGAATTATTACATAGCAAATAATGTAGATATTGTAGTCTCAAATGAGTCATTTTGCCCAATTGAGGCGGCCGAAGGCCAAGGGGTACAAGTGACATTTTAAAAATATGAGATTTAATGGTTAGCTATAAAATGATAAAATTAAACCTGACAGGAAAACTGCTCACAATAACAGCTCGGTAAAAGATGTATTTATGCCATGCACCGGCCAAGCTCTGCCGTTTTGTTAAGTTAGGAACGTTTATGTTAGTTTAGGAGCAATATACTGAATAGTGCGAGGTTTATTGTCTCACCTTCCCAGGTGGATCCCATTGGAGAGTTGGTGGGAGAAGCCTAGTATGCGGCATAAAACTATTTTTTCCCGTCCACACTAGTTTTTTGTCACTTGTACCCCTTGTCTTCTAAACACCTCAATTTAGAACGCTTGTTCATGTGTAGATGTAGATATCTCATCCTTTTGATCATGTGTTGAACAAAGCTCAAGGATATGAAACATGCCAGCTCAAAATATACTGTATTAGGCATGTTATAAGTCTTAGGCTATTTTAATGCCAAAATTGGCCATGAAGACTACTTGAAAGACATTGCTGGAAAATTCTCGTTACATTTGGAAACAAGTGAAAATGGAAGATATCTAAGCCAACTAGCAACAGCACAAAACTTGATAATTAAAAGTACATGCTTTGATCATAAACGAATACATAAACGCATGTGGAAAATCCCAGGGACTGAGGACGTCAACCAGATAGACCACATTCTGATAAGCAAAAGGCAGAGCTCATCAATAGAAGATGTCAAAACAGCCAGAGGACCAAACTGTGAATCCGACCATTATATGGTAAAGGCTAAACTTAGAGAACGTCTGGCCATAATAAAAAATATGGATGGAAATAAAAGGATTAAATGGCATACAGATAAGCTCAAGGATGAGAAACAACAGAAGAAATATGAACAGACATTAAGCACCAAATTGAGAAATAGTTTTCTATCACCCGAATGCGAAGATAAATCAACAGAAGAACAATGGGACATTATTAAACAAAGCATCATTGAAACTACCAAACAAACGATAGGGGAAAAACCCTAGAATGCAAAAATGCCATAGACCAAAGAATCTAGATAGGGGACTTATGATGCAAAAAAAGACTCGAGCAGCTCATGAAAAATATAAAGAAAGTAGGAGAATTGCAAATAGAATAATTAAAGATAAGAAGAAAGCATACATTAAAGCCAAAATAGAAGCCATCGAAAATCTTAACAATCAGAAAGAGAACAGGAAGTTCTACCAGGCTGTTAAAAATATGAATAAAGGATTCCAACCTAAACTGGATACCTGTAAGAGTAAGGAAGGACAAATGATAGAAGATAAGGATGGAACAATCAACAGATGGGCAGAATATTATGAAGAAACATTAAATGTCGAAGAAGAGGACCAAGGAACAGATCAGGAAGAGAATGAATATGATATAGAGAGTAACCAACTAGAAACGGAAATTCCGGATGAACATGAAATTGAAATGGCAATAGAAAAACAAAAAAACAATAGAGCACCAGGTGAAGATTCACTCACAGCCGAGCTTTTTAAATACGGAGGACAAAACCTTGTAAAGGCAATACATAAAATGATGGTTAACATTTGGACAAGTGAGAAAATACCAAAGGAATGTAATACGGGACTAATATGTCCAATATATAAGAAAGGGGATAAATTTGACTGTAATAATTATAGAGGAATTACTCTACTTAATGTCGCGTATAAAATATCCCATATTATTTTACAACGGGTCAATAGATTCGCTGAAAATATTCTAGAAGAGTGCCAGTGTGGGTTTAGATTGGAAAGAGGTACCACAGAACAAATTTTTGTAATGCGTCAGATTATGGAAAAATGTCACGAATACAATACAACCCTTCATATACTATTTGTTGATTTTAGACAAGCTTTTGATAGTATCAATAGAAGGTATCTATTGAACTCTTGAAAGAGTATGGTATACCTAGTAAGCTCATAAGACTCACCAAGATGACTTTTGAAAACAGTGAATCAAAGGTAATGATAAGAGGTATGTTAAGTAAGACTATAAGTGTGACAACTGGAGTAAGACAGGGAGATGGTTTGTCAGCGGTCCTATTCAATCTAGCACTAAATAAAGTATTAAATAAATTAAACCTAAATGGAAATATATTATACAAATCTCAACAAGCCTGTGCGTACGCGGACGATATTGCCCTAATAACAAGAAATCTACCAGCACTGGAGGAAATGATTAAAATAATCAATGAGGCTGGAAAATCAGCAGGTCTGATTATTAATGTAGACAAAACTAAATATATGAAGACAGAAGAAAACCAGACTAGCATTATTGAAAACCCAAGACAGCACATAAAAATCGGTAACTTTGAGTTTGAAAAAGTCCAAAAATTCACATATTTAGGTGACAGATCAATAATAAGGGACCAATATCAATGGAAATTAATAATCGAATTATGCTAGCAAATAGAGCATATTTTGCAAATCTTCATCTATTGAAATCAAGACTATTGACTAAACCCACAAAACTAAAAATGTATAAAACCTTGATAAGACCTATCGTCTCATATGCTGCCGAAACATGGACATTAAATAAAGAGGACGAAAATACCTTGAGAATATTTGAAAGAAAAATTATTAGGCATATATATGGTCCTGTACATGAATTTAGTTCCTGGAGAATAAGGACGAACGCTGAAATAGATCATATATTGAAAGGAGAAGACTTGGTAAAATTTATTAAATCACTAAGAATCAGCTGGTTGGGTCATGTTGAGAGAATGGAGATGAGCAGAACACCAAAATATCTCCTATATAACGACATAATAGGAGTTAGAAGGAAAGGAAGACCTAGGAAAAGATGGCTACAGGACGTGGAGCATGATCTGTATAAAATGGGAATACGAGGCTGGAAGAGAATAGCACAACAGAGAGACGAATGGAGCAGGATTGTGAGGGAGACCAAAGCCCACCAAAGGCTGTAGAGTCATGGAGGAAGGAAGGAAGGAGGCATGTTATAATATATATGGGTGATTCTTCTTGAAATACGGAAAAATTTGGAGTGTGTAAAATCCAAATTTTTTACTTTGTTTAAAGAAATCTCAAAAAAATTACTAAAATACTTCAGGGGTTACTTGATTATAATACGACACCAGCAGAGCTTAAATGTTTATATTTTTATTTTTTTAAAGCCAATGTGAATGACATCCGTGTACATGTGGATGGCAGAAGGCCACATTGATGACTAACTTTGGCAACAATCTGCTTTTCTTTATGTGATTTCATATTTTTCTCAGCATACTTCAGTTGATTTTGCACCAAATTTGCAAATTTGTGTGCATACTCCGGAATTAATGTAATTTTAACGAGACTGTGTTTTTATGGTTTTGGGGGAGGAGGAATGAAGCAGAAATTCATTTAATCAGTTTTAAGATCTTAAGTACAGGTCACAGACACCGCAAACACAATAGTATCCTACATTTATATCTACATGACTTCAGAGTCATCCACATACGACTTCATGAGACATGTGGATGACACAAAAATCAGGCATGTGGATGACAAAAAAGGAGTTTAAGTGGTCTCAGCAAGCCATTCCTAAACCTCTGTAAGCTCAACTTCAGTCAAGTACTTTGAATTGGAAGGTTTATCATAGTGAATAATCAAAATTAATTAATATTCACTTTCTGCCTACTTTCTAGAAGCCATGTTAATGACGGGGAATAAAAACGCTTTCCTTGAAAATTATGCAAAGTCCTTTGTTAATCCCAAAATGTTTGTAAACAAGCAAAATTCAACCTTACAATTGAATCGGCATATGCTAAAAGGGCCTCAGTCACAAAAAATGGCAAACTGAGTTAAGCATGAAAATTGCATTTTATACGCTAAAAGGTTCTCATGTATAAATGTTAATATAGTAAAAAAGGATAACGTTGAAGTAAGTAATACCTTCCAGTAAAGTTAATTAGTTTTAAAAGAAAATTAGGGTTGCGTACAAACAGTTCTTTTCAGACTTCTCCAAACTGGGTTGCTTGGACTGAGGCCCTTTTAGCATGTGCCGATTCAATTCAACCACAAGCTGCCCTGTTGACTTTCTAACACTGTTGCCAGTTATACAAATTTCTCATTTCTGCAGAAAAAATTCCATTCTTTTCAGCCATGTGGAAGACCAAAAACCCTTGGGACATTCTTTATGTTCATTAGGTGGGGTGACAATTTTATTTTATTTTATTTTTTAGGGGTTAATATTCTTCACACATTCATACTCATTGACAGGGAAAAAAGTTGAAAAGGAAATAACATTTTGTTTTGTGGAAAAATGCATTAGAATATACAAAACCGAGGTTTGGGACAGGGCATGTGGATGACATTTCATTGAATTAAATTTGATTTATCAGAATTTAAAGTTAGTGACATTTCAAAGTGATAGTTGTAGTATGGAAGTAGTAGAAACAAACTTTTATTTTAATTTTTTTTAAAGTTGAATTTGAAGGGAAATATGACTCCGGAACACAAATTTTCCCGTATTTGAAGAATCACCCATATAGGCTAATATCCTTTACTGTAAACTGACTTAAGCTGGAACTATTCATCCATATTAGATGCAGGTCATTGTGAACTTCACACATGAATAAACTTACCTACTTACTTACTAGACTCTATCCCTTTTTGGAAATTGGCATGCAAGAGGACTGGGTCATTCCATGTCAAGTGAACCAATGGAAAAACGTGACCACCTCCGATTTTAGTCATACTTGGTTGTCATGAAGTACCACCTGAGATATGTTGAAGTACAAAATATCAGATTTTTATGTGTTGTAGTTTTCCAGTTATACCCTTCTGAAATATGGAAAAAAACCAAATTTTCTGCATAAGTGCAATCACAAAATGACGCATAAATCAAGCTGGAATTGACATAGATGAGTGGGAAAAGTACCAAAATGTAGCTTATATTATGAGCTTTAATTTGATATGTCACACGAGTACTTTCGAAAAAAAATATTTTCAAGGTTACCGAAAAAAAATTTGAAAACTGAATTTTTCAAAAACCTATATTTTGAAAATTTTGAAAAAAATCTCACAGAAACATACATATTTCAGCATCATGTCCTACAAGTTTTGTTATGGGATCGAAATGGGATCATATTTTTTTACATTTATAACAAATACTATGCACGCTGGGTAAGAATATATGACACAGGAATATTGCACTTAATTCTAAAATCCATTCCTTTGTCCAGGGAGTTGTTTACCAACATGCATATACCAACTTGTGCAAGTGGTCAAATGGGTATGAGTAAACACAGTCTGCAAGCATGTGAGTCAGCCAGGGAATGCAAGTTGTAACCTGTTGGACCTGGCTTCAGTTGTGCCTTGACTCTCATGCAGTGTGCTTCCTTTCTTCAAAGGCTGTACAAAGACTGTATTGCTGCATGTAAAGTAGTGGGTTCAGTGATTAAAATAGGCATTGTGTATTTCCCCAGTATGGCTGAAAAAGTAAGTGAAACAGCAAAGATTTTCTGCTGCAACCCTTTCAAGAAAGACAGACATCAGGGTGTGAAAAGAAGTGTGAGGCCTGTTACTGACTGGATGTGTGACATGTTTGACACCATTGTGGTAGGTATGAAAATTTGTGACAGTTGTAGGAAAGAACTATCAAAGCAGAAACAGGTTACAGATACAACAGATGACTGTTTAGTACCAGTAGCCAATACCACTAGGCCTACTAATGTTGATGAATCATTTGTAGCTTTAGATGTTACCTTAGAGTACCTTAATAAGTCTCTAAGCTCTCTAGAGGAGTCACCTGTTGCTAAGAGGAAGTTGCAAATGAAATCATACTGTGATAAAAAATACAGTAAAATAAAAAAATGTTTGACAGAAAAGGTACTAACAGCAGCAAGTACAAATACAGAGAAAACTGTTGACCATAAATCAGAATCATGTGAAGTCATTTGTCAGCTAAAAGAAAAGTTTCAAGAAGAAAATATAAGTGTTAGTGAAAAATTGCAAATTTTAACAGTACTACCTAAAAGCTGGTCATGCAGTGAAATACAAAATGAATTTCAGGTTAGCAACAGAATGGCAAGAAAAGCTAAAGCATTGGTGAAAGCGAAGGGTATTCTGGCAACACCAAATCCTAAACCAGGAAAGGTTTTAAATGAATCTGTGATTGAGAAGGTAATAGGGTTCTACAACAGTGATGATGTCAGCCGTCTTATGCCTGGAAAAAAAGACTTTGTTTCTGTGAAAACGGGTGACAGTAGTAGAATTCATGTACAGAAGAGGCTAGTGATGGGCAACTTGAAGGAAGTGTACGAGCTGTTCAAAAACAAAAATCCTACTGATAAGATTGGATTTTCGAAATTTGCTGATTTACGACCTAAACATTGCGTCTTGGCTGGAGGAAGTGGTACCCACACAGTATGCGTTTGTACAGTGCATCAGAATGTTAAATTAATGCTACAAGTGTTGAAATCCAAACAAATTACACTGAATGATGGCACAGATATAAGTAATTATAATTCCTGTTTAGCGAAGTTAATGTGTGAAGAGCCAGGCACAGCATGCCACCTTAATGAATGTCCTTCATGTCCAGGTGTAGATAATTTGAAAGATGAGTTACAGTTGCTGCTAGATAATGAACTGGTGGACAACATTACATACAAGCAGTGGGTTTCTGTTGACAGATGTAATTTAGTAACCTTCATCAAAACTGCAGATGAGTTTATAGAAACTTTGTGTGAACAGTTGTTGATTTTGAAGAGACATTCTTTTATTGCAAGAAGACAGGCAGAATATTATAATCACTTGAAGCAGAATATTGGAGTAAATGAAGCTGTGGTATGTATGGACTTTGCAGAAAATTATTCGTTTGTACTACAGGATGAAGCCCAGTCTTTTCATTGGAACAATGATCAAGCAACTATTTTTCCTATAGCAGTCTACTACAATGATCATAATATACACTACAAAAGTATTGTATGTATCTCTGAATGTCTACAGCATGACACCACTGCTGTTCATTTATTCCAGAAAAGGCTTATCTCTCATTTGAAGTTGGAAGTAATTAGAGATTTGAAAAAAATTTACTACTTCTCAGATGGTGCAGCTGCGCAATTTAAAAACAGAAAAAACTTTTCAAACTTATGCCACCATGTTCATGATTTTGGAATTGAGGCAGAGTGGCATTTCTATGCAACAGCCCATGGGAAAGGAGTATGTGACGGTCTGGGTGGTACTGTGAAAAGACTTGCAGGAAAGGCAAGCCTACAGCGGCCATACGAGCATCAAATCATGACACCAGCACAGCTGTTTACATGGAGTGAGGAAAACATCGACTCCATGCAGTTCTTCTTCTTCAATGAAGCACAATACAACAAAGAGGAAAAAATACTTGCAGACAGATTTCTGTCTACAAAAGCAATACCAGGCACACAGAAGTTCCACAGTTTCATCCCATTGTCAGATAAAGTGTTGTTGACAAAGGTATTTTCAAGAAGTGAACAGTCATCCACTTTTTCAGTGTTAGGACCACGTGTGCAACAGAGGCTGAAGCTAGCAGAAGTAAAAGGATATGTTACATGTGAGAACAACAATCATTGGTGGCTTGGTGTAGTTGTGGACAAAAATGAGACAGCACAGATAGTGGAACTGATGTTTCTGCACCCTGCAGGTCCTTCTCCATCATTTACTTTCAAAAGTGACTGTCCAAATAAACTGACTGTGCCTCTCTCTCAGATCCTCACCCTTGTGCAACCTACATGTCCCACTGGCCGTAGTTATTACCTCTCGAAGGAAGAGATGGATGCGGCAACCATGGCTCTAGAAAATTACTGTAGACAATAAATTCACGTTTTTGTCATTGAAGAAGGGAAGGTAACATGTTTTCTGTAAGTTTTTCTTTTTGATTGTAATGAAATTTTAGAATTAAGTGCAATATTCCTGTGTCATATATTCTTACCCAGCGTGCATAGTATTTGTTATAAATGTAAAAAAATATGATCCCATTTCGATCCCATAACAAAACTTGTAGGACATGATGCTGAAATATGTATGTTTCTGTGAGATTTTTTTCAAAATTTTCAAAATATAGGTTTTTGAAAAATTCAGTTTTCAAATTTTTTTTCGGTAACCTTGAAAATATTTTTTTTCGAAAGTACTCGTGTGACATATCAAATTAAAGCTCATAATATAAGCTACATTTTGGTACTTTTCCCACTCATCTATGTCAATTCCAGCTTGATTTATGCGTCATTTTGTGATTGCACTTATGCAGAAAATTTGGTTTTTTTCCATATTTCAGAAGGGTATAACTGGAAAACTACAACACATAAAAATCTGATATTTTGCACTTTAACATATCTCAGGTGGTACTTCATGACAACCAAGTATGACTAAAATCGGAGATGGTCATGTTCAAAATTGACAAAAAATTGGTTCACTTGACATGGAATGACCCGACTAAGGAATCAGTGTTCTGTCTGTCATGAGAGGAACTGCCACCTGGGACAGACTGAGAAATCAGCGGTGGTAGAACACACTTATTCAGGCATGTAATATGGCATAAACTTCAATGGAACTACAATTTCGGTGACAACAAAACATTACCATGCCTGATTGTAGCGGGAGGCAATAAAGATCTGCAAACGTAAAAACACATTCAACAGAAAAGAACTAAAACTAAACAAGACATGATATCCTGTGTAGTAAAAGATATTTTTACATGGTACCCTGTGCTACAAAATCACAGACATGACAACTCTACCAATCAATCAGGTACGATACCAGACGAACCAAAAGAGAGAGCCAGCTAGAAAAGACTGATCCACCACCTATCCAATCAGCTACAAGCTACAGTGCAAGTCTATGTAGCCAGCCAGCTGTAAATTTGTGCCGAAATACAGCTGCTACATCTGTCTCTGTTGAGATATCTAGCAGTCAATTTCACTGGAGATCTTGCTGCTGATGATACCAGTCGTAGATGTGGGCAAACGTAAGGACCCTCATCCAATGGACTATGGCTATGTAGCCGAAAAAATCTCAAACATATGGACACCGGCATTAAAGCCAACACCATTTTACTGAAGATTAGGAAAAAAATTCTCATCTTAAAAAAGTCTATATATAGTTTTTACAATTTTTTGATTTGGGTGTTTTCTATTGGTACCCTTAATTTAAGGCAGCTATCCTAACAGGATTTCCCCCCACTGTCTAGAGTTGACATTTCTGGCATATGCTTAGGCCCAAGTTTGGTATGATCCATAATGTTAAATCAGTCTGAATAGTACTTTTTCAGTGTGCGGTTGTAAAGTAGCTATGGTTACCACTCAGTAGTAGTCAGTAAGTTTAGAAACAAAATTAGCTGTCTTTTAAGATTTCGTATTGTGATTAATTATTTTTTCCTTCTTCACATGCTTGTTCCTTGAATTATCTTACAGACCACAAACTGTTCTGAATGTAGGCGTAGTCTTCCTAATATGTAGGCCTAGTATATCACAGCCCCTCAAGATATCTGTAATACTCGTATAACGATATAATCTCCTAGGCAGTGTTGGTGATGCTTTTCTCACCCACGGTAAATACCATGGTAAAAACCGGTATTTACCATCCAGCTTTCTCCACATGGGAAAAACTGGGGAAAACTCATTACTGAAATGATTTTAATCGTTAAATTTTTTTCCTAGCATATACTGTTATTGCAACTTTTAATGCAACAAAATTTACTTTAAGTCTTATTGTACAGTAATAAATGACAACATATACACCCAGTCCATCCAGCTGTAGAAATATTTTTATATGACTGTAAAACAAAGACAGGCTAGAATGAATTGAAAGTGTCATGCCATGACTTGATTCTATAACAGGCCTGCACAACTTGTTTCACTCTTAGGGCCAAACTCAAGTATTGCCACCCGACCAAGGGCCACATCACTGCGGACCTTGTATCTTACATTAGGCCACTGCAGCCTTATTTATAAATGTTGTTATTAGGTCTACAGTAAAGGCAAATTAATATGCATACTTAAGTTTTAAGAGTTGCAACTAAAATTATATTAACATTATTTACTTACAGATGATGTTACAAGATTTCACAATAAATACCATTTAAACACACACGAGGTTTACTAATAATTGCACTGGCATCTATCCTTAACAGTTCAATGTGACACATTACATTTCTTTGTTGCAACTGTTTTATCAAAGTTTGGTGTCATATTTGAAGTGGCCGTTCTTAATATGGCCTCTAAATTTGCATCAGTTAAAGATGAACGCTGTTTGTTTTTGTTCAAGTTCATGACAGAAAATGTTTGTTCACAGGTATATGTACTCCCAAAAATAAGTTACAAAATTACCTGGTAGGCAGTATCCTAAAAAATTTTAAATTTATTCTGATCCAGAACAGAACAATACTCTTGTAAACTACTCTCCCTATGCTTGACCCGATAGTTTTCAGAACACTGGAGATCAATGACTTCCATCTGGAGATCGACAGGTAGATTTCCTGCATAGACAGAAAATGGATCCTGAATCACTTTAATGCGGACTTCGTCTTCATTACTCAATGGCATTCTTTTCTGAAACTCCTCACTTAGAAGTGATATATGCATCTTATATTTTCCACCCACCACCGAATGATATTCAGAAGGAATATTCTGTCACAAGTTATAAATTGCGACATATCCCCTTTAGCAAGTTGATTTTCAAACAGGTTTAGTTTAATTTTGAAGGTCTTTATATGAGAAATTAATTGAAAAACAAATTTATTTTTTCCTTGAAGTTAAGGTCATTCAAGTGACCCAAAGTGTCACACAGGAAAAACAGATCTTTATTCCATTCTTCATTCATTATATCTGGAAATTTTTCCTCATTTCCTTCAGATTCCAAAAATTCAACTACTTCATTTTTTAGAAGGTCAAAGCGCTTCAAAACTTTACCGCTGCTTAACCAACGTACATCAGTGAGGTATGGTAGTTCCCCATAGTCGGCATCATTTTTTTCTAGAAACGCCCGAAACATTCTGTGCTTCCGAGCTCGAATATATTTGACCAGAGCATATACTATTTTCATCACATGATCAAACTGCAAAACCTTTGAACATAATACCTGCTGATGAATTAGGCAGTGAAATTTTGCCAGTGGTTTACCTGCGAACTGTTCAATAATTGTTACAGCACCAACATTTTCCCCCCCGCATAGATGGGGCACCATCAGTGCAAATTGCTACTAAATTTTCGAAATTTAAATATAGTTTTTCTGTTACACACTTCTTATATTTTTTTTAATTAGAGCTAGATGAAAAAGTCTTATTTCCCTATCCTATATATATTAAATAAAATAATTTTAATCAGTCAGACGGGCCAGAATAAATAGAAATGCGGGCCGCATGTTGTGCAGGCCTGTTCTATAAAATACAGAAAAATCCTGGTAATACATAATTTCCATATAGGCTACACTGACATTTTTCACCAGTCTCAGAAATTACAATCCACATAAAAGTAAATTTTGAGGATGAATACTAAAATTTCTTTTTAAAATTGCGCTGCATATAGCAAACTGCATTAGTCTATTTAAAGTATGACAAGGGAATGTGAAATAACTTGAAAATTAAAGTAGGTTCTGCACAACATAATTAAGAAAAACAGTGGTGGAATATTTAAACATTTAAGGCCCTTTTCACACTGGGTCACTTGTGACGGTCACCGGCAAAGAAGCATTGGTTTAAATGGGAGTATTCACACTGGGTCACCATAGTGACCCACCCAAACACAAGTGACACTGCAGTGTCTACTCCGAACACTTGTGACTGTGACCGTCACCGGCGAAGAAGCATTGGTTTAAATGGGAGCATTCACACTGGGTCACTTATGGCGGTCACCGCTCGGTCTCCGCATTTATGATTGCCAACAATGCAAGTTGTATATACATAATTCAGTTGTATAATTGAGCTCAGCAAAACTAGTTATCCAGCCATGTGTTTAGATTTGATTAATACTGAAGATTTTATAAGTGAGGTGGAATGTTAACCTGCCATTTGGGATATCAACAGCAATTACAAATTGTTTTATCATGTAGTTACTATTGGCAATACTAGCGGTGACCGTTACAAGTGACCCAGGTGTGATAAGAGCCAAAAACCTGTGACCCAGTGTGAAAAGAGTCTAAGTCTTACCAATCTAAAGTTTCACTTTCCATTTTGAACTTCAGCATCCTGTAACAAAACACTAATTTAGAAGGTGTCTGTAAGCCTAATCTGTTTCCAATTTTGTTATGATTAAATGAGAAATTTGAAAAAATATGCTCCAAAGATGCGGATGGAGCAATGAATATAATCCATAAAGTTAGAATTTGTTAACATATCTGAAGGTTTTCAAGTTTTTCCCACTTTTGCACGTTATTTATAAATTTGTCCCAGTATTTACCAGTTTTTCTATATTAATTTTGGACAGGAAAATGCCAACCATTTATTAATTTATTTATTTATGGTAAGAAGACCCCAACGAGCAAAACTCACCTTAAGGGGCTATATACAACATGACAAGCATTGTGGTACATAAATTTCCAATTACAAATAAAATCAGGTAAACTGATGTAACAAAGTGCCAGTATGTTTTTGTTTAATCAGTTATGACTGCAATTATGATATGCCGAATTTTTTTTTTTAATTGATTTCAAGTTAAACTCCAGATTTATTCATTAAACAGGGCTTACGGAAGAACAAAGGTCTAGTTTTTTTAATCAGATTAAAATCTTCCAGCATCAGCTGAACTGTACAGATTTGTGATATCTTGACAATCGCACACTCACATAAAAATACAAAAAAAAAGTCAAATTGGCCGGTTTCGGGTTTTGAACCAAGACGTTACCATCTCGGCCACCTATGTCAGTTTAACGGTCTAGTTGGATAAGCGCATGTAAAGCAATAGTGTTTTTTGTCATAGCTAACTATATTTTAATTTCCAAAGCCTTATAAGATCACAGTAAAACAATAGGCTATGTTGTCAAGATAACTGATTTTCATTTTTTTTATAAATTCTTTCGAATACGTATATTACCATAAAATCTAGGTACTACATTGAGCATTATTCCGAAACAGGTCAACCGATTTTATCCAATATCAATAAACGTCTTCCCGTGGACATTATAAATGTGTATACCAAGTTTCATAAAAATCCGGTAAAGGGTATTTGAGTTACCGCGTCTTTAGAATAGACACTAAATTGGGTTTTACTCCGGTACCAGTCTACCGATTTAGTCCAATATCAGTAGACGTCTTCCCATGTACATTATAAATGGGTATACAAAGTTTCATGAAAATCCAATAAAGCATATTTGAGTTATCGCGACTTCTTATATATTAACATAAAAGGCACTAAATTGGGTATTATTCCGATACTGGCCAACCGATTTGGTCCAGTATCAATAGATGCCTTCCCATGGGCATTATAAATACGTATACGAAGTTTCATAAATATCCGATACAGCGTATTTGAGTTAATCCACCTTTAAAGTAGACACTAAATTGGGTTTTACTCCGGTACCGTTCAACAGATTAGGTTCAAATTCAATAGGACACTTCTCATGGACGTCATAAATGTGTATACCAAGTTTCATGGAAATCCGATACAGCGTATTTGAGTGATGGCGCCTTTCTAAATATGATTTCTCTATTCTGAAGTACAGTAGAAGCCTGAAATAGCGCAGTTCGAAATACCGTGGATTCAGATGTAACGCGGGAAAGAGTATGTCACGTGGGAAATTCAAATTATATTTCCGAACACTTCTGAGTAAATAGGCCTATAAATATTCAGTCATCTTGTTCATGTCAAAAGTGTGTCTGTAGCAATTCTACTATTAAATTAAATACCAAAAATAAAATATTTTGAAAACTAAAATAATAAAAGCAAAATTGAATCTTTGTCACTCTCCTCAGAATTCTGGTCACCAATGACAATCTGGCAACCGGAAATTTCTCACCCTGGCTTAGGCTCTTCTGTTACATGGAACCATCGTCAGCAAATCTTGCTTGTAGAGTCATATTTAAGAAAAATAAAATTGCTTCACTATTGGCATTTTTAATTAAAACACATTTTAAGATTTAGTAATTTTAATTATGCTAATATGAAGCAGTTCTATTCTTCATAAATGTCACTCTATAACACCATGTTATAACCCCAAGATGCCCTGATGGTTTCACATAACGTAAACGTATTTTAAGCAAAATAAAAGAAGTTGATAATAAAGGTGAACCTATCATGTATTATAATATCTATGTCAAGGCATCTGTTTCCCGTCGGGGACAGCTTAGAGAGGAGGAAAAAGTAAACTAAGAGTAACCAAGAGGATAGATCAGACTTTTACGTAGTGGTGAAATCTACTATGCGGTCCTATCCCAAAAACTTAAATAGATATCCATGAATAAAACAGTTTGTCGTGACTCAGAAAATATGCCATTTAGCATAGGCCTAATGATTTACAATACTACTGTCTCTAAATGTTCCTCAGCTATTGAAACCTGTTGTTTACTTTTAAAATATTGTTGAATAATATTCCTCATTCTGAGTGTTATTCATGAGTCAATCATATCATTTCAAAATTTCATATCCATTGAGTGGCATGCCAACACTTCTGTAAAATCACAGTGAATCTTAGCAATATTATACCACTTTTTTTGGTGGATACCATGCATTCTTTTTAAAAGCAAACCTGTTAAATACTTTAGGCTGCAGCAAACTAAAACTAAACTAAAACCAGTGGCGCAACATCCCCGAAGAGACAAGGCCTACCACCCGACTGCTGTGTGTGGTCAGCATGCCAACATCCACGGCCGTTAATGGTGGTTTCCATGACTGGAGCCGCTACTTCTCTATCAAGTAGCTCCTCAATTTGAATCACGAGGCTGAGTGCACCCCTACCAGACCTCCCTACCTCAGAAAATTCCGAGGAGGTACCGGGGATCAAACCTGGGCCGATGGATCTTTAGTCAGCGATGCTGACCACAAGACCACGCCGACGGTCAGGCTGCAGCAAACTAGAATGTAATAAAGAACCGCAGTGGCAGCCCATGCAGTAAAACTCATAAAGTGAGATCTGATTTCACTTCACCACTGCTGCAGTGACTGTAAGCGCTGCTGCAACTCAACCATATCTCAAGGCTAAATGGTTTCTCTTAATTATGACATAATTCCTTCACAATCTTGGAAGAATGTTTAATTGAACTCTTAATGAATTACTGTGTTTTTGCAGGTACCTCAATAATATTTCATCAAAGGTTGCTTTTGATGAATACCTGACCATGGAAACTAACTTGGTTTTTTACAAACAATATGAAACAAGTGTTGTAATAAAGTTCTTAATACTACCTGCTGCTTGAAAGGTTGAAGAATCACACCATTTCCAACTGAGAACATAAACAAAATGGAAGGAAGCTCTGTGTGCAGCAGGACCACAGTTTATTTTATGATCAGCTTTCGACAGCTGTGCATTGTAACTGTGTCCTTGCCGCTGTGTGCACTGCTCATTTGTTTTATTACTGCCTACATCTTCCAGCAGGACGATATTCATGAGACACATTGTAGGGTGAGTATAAACCTATTATTTATGTTTTTGTTTGTTGTTTGTGTGTTACAAGGAATCACTACATTGCTGGTACTTCAGAGTTTCGTTTTCAAAGAGCACCGGAATTTTAGTTATTTTCACTTTTTATTTCCTTCTACAGGCATAAACTCATTGGCTACAAATAAGTACAGGAGGCTAATGTAAAATATATTAATTGTAAAAAATATATCAGTATGTATATATGTAATTATGGTCCACAACAATTGTAAAAAATATATCAGTATGTATATATATATATGTAGGCCTAATTATGGTCCACAACCCATTTTTCAGACATTTTCGGGCCCTAGACAACAATGGCAATACAAATTCACAAAATACCAGATCCTATAAAAAGCAATAATTAGCTATGCTGCCAACGGCTGGGCCCCTTACATTAAACAGAAGCCCAAAACACAACTCCTTTCTGCACAGCGACATGCTCTCATCAAAATTACCAAAAGTATACACAACTGCATCCACAGCATGCCTTCCAGTAATAGCAGGAGTACTCCCGATGGACCTGCTATTAGAAGAAAGAATAGCACATTATTACAAAGTATGGAAACAATTTCCATTAAAAGTACGACCATCATGAGTGGAAGACACACTATGATCAAATCCATTCTAAAAAATTAGGCAATGTAGATGGAACATAGCCCAAACTGGCAGAATAACCAGAGTCTTCTTTCAACTGTTTGACAAGGACAAAGATGACCAGAATCACACCAGATTATATGTCACACAGATATTTACTGGCCATGGCAACTTTGACGCAAACATCATTAGGTTCCAATTAACAGACTTGTCCGAAACGTAGAGATGCACGAATAATACTGCATGAAGTTGTGAATGCCGCAGATGGGCACCTGAACTTCGGTTCTGGACTTGACATGACACTTTTCCGGCAATCAAAACTTTCGCTAGAGTAGTGCTGCTTGAATACGCCCAAAAACTAAACCCAGGGCTATTCGTAGACAGTAGACAGCCTCCTAGCCTGGGACAATCCCCCACTGCCACCCAATCTGAATGTCTTGCAGATGATTCCCTTACTTATAGGCAAATGCCAGATTGGTGCCATCCCCTGAACAACATCTTTATAGGAAAACAACACACACAAAAAGTCAATTTTTTTTAGCTGGTTGAAAGATTTATATTGGTATATTTAATTAATTATTATAGGATCTATTTCTTTAGATGGGAACATCTGAATAATTCAGCTTGGAGCAACTTACATAATTGAATGTAATTATCACTGTTCTGCTAATCCTCGAGATTACTAGAGACCAATAAAACCTATACTCAGTATTTATGCTACTGTTTGGCACAGTACTGCTGACATTACTTATATTTGTTTTTAGAATTTCAAGATTTTCACCTTCATTTATGGGACATACATTTGTACATTCACAAGTGGCATATATTGCATTTGAAATTTAAAAAAGAATCATCTAAACCAGTTTGTTCCAACTGGCTGCCCACATTAGGCCTACACATTTGCTCTACATTATTTTTCTCAGGTCTTTGACTATATTCATAGAGTAGGCTACAAAGATTTTATTAAAAAAAAAAAAAAAAAAAAAAAAACTTAATAAAGATTTTTGAAATCTCATTTTTTACAAAAGGCAACTGCAGAACAAAATTCTGGTGATGATTTTTTAGTGTTTTGAAGTCATGACAAAATATTAAAAATCATTATGATCATAAAAACCAAACAAGTCTTAAAATGTAAGCTTTGACCTCATTATGTCTATGAAAAATCTGGTTCTTGTCCAAAAAAGGATTTGATCACACTGATCTATACTACAGTGAGTCTCAGTCAGATTGGTTCCGCCGCGCGTTGGGTTCCCCCCAGATGACGCTCCTATCCCCGGTATGCGGCAAAGGAACTCCCCGGCAGCTGACTGACTTGTCCGTGCGTGACAATGAAAATAAATAAAATAAGTTTGAAAATAACGAAAATAGGCACCTACCTTATTACAGGAGATGCTGGAAGTGTCCTCCTACATCCATACAGTTTTGGAATCGTGATAGGAAATTCCGATTAATACGCATTAATTGTTCTTCCGTTATTATTGAGTTTATCTCTATCCTAATGTTATCTTTTAGTTGTGGCAACTACCGAATAACACTTTCACGTCTGTACAACACGAGAACAATGCTCAACTGCAGGCTATGCAGGAATTGTTTACTTATCTGCGGGGACACAGCTGGCCGCGACGCGGGTAGTGTTGAGTCATCACAAGAGAAACACGGCGCGCGAGAAGCGGAACCAATCTGTCTGAGACTCACTGTATATAAAATGAATTTTTAATAATGAGGGTTATACCTAAAGACCTGTACTATTGGCTGCCACATAAAATTAGGGTTTAAATTAGCTATAATTTTTCAGGAAATTAGATTGGAAACATGCTTACCTTTTAAATACAATCTAGAAGAATATCTGAAGTTAGGCTATCTGTTGGATCTAGTAGTTGATTGCACTTCTAATTTACAGATAAGCCAAGCCTTATGAAAACAAAATGGCATGCCACCAGAATTCTAACTTGGGCATAGTAAAGTTTAACTTTGAAAAAGTTAATTTAGCATTTCATATTTTTACTTCGCCTGCCAGTACCATAGGTACTATAGGTAGAGGAAATATTGTTTCCGACATCCAAATTTGAAGTTGAGTTTTTAACATATTAAGCTTACATGTTTTGAGGTTCCCTGAATCGAAAAATACTATTTTCGGAAACATGTCTGTGTGTGTCTGTTTATAGCCGATCTCCAGCATGGAAAATCAAATGAATACAAGATTTTGTATTTGGGTTAAGTACCTTCTGAGGATGTGACATGAAGATTGGCGACAATTTTCTCTTATTTCTAAGGGGACTTCACATAAAGAAAATTTCGTTTTTCATTAATTTCTCGAAAAGGTTCCAATGATTTTCTTTAAATTTTGTATGTGGGGTGCTTATACCAAGAGCTAAAACTTTTTTTTGAAAAAATTATCTGAAGGGTAGTTATAAGCCACCCACTCTGAATGTGCACTCTTTGCAATATATGCCCCCTTGTTTTATATCAGAATATGAAGTGAGAGAACATGCTTCAAGTAAAGAAAGTTATGAGAGTGTATTATTCAGATTTTATTTGGGTTATGTATCCTTCAGAAATGAGGTGTGGTGTGGTAACGACATTCTCTTCATCTTTACAATCAATCTACATGAAGAGAATGTCATACATTATTATTATTATTATACTAAGAGGCTAACTTAGGCGGAGGAAGTTGTACGAGTATCTATCAGATTTGATGTTATAGAATGGAACATTTTGTTTAATAAATGTGGAATTACGAACTCTACGCAGCATAATAATAATCCTTTATTGCAACAAAATGGTCATATTATGATGAATTGAGCAATGGTGGAATGATAAATGGCAGGGCACCCGACCCCATTTTGTCCACCACATGTATTGCACATGGTCCACCAAGATTCGATCCCGGGTCCCAGTGGTGGTAGGCAAGCAGACTAACCTCTCAGCCATGGGGGCAGCCCTTTGCAACATAATGACATCTAGAAGAACACCAATTAGAATTCAAGCAAAGAAGCATCCTCCTGCTTTTTGAAAAGCAGAAAAGTTTACTAACAATCATTGCTGTTATAAAATGTTACTGCTTGTCTTCCAGATGGGAATCACACAATTATAATCTAGTGGTACTACAAGGGAAAATATGAATCTTCTAGTTTAGGCAATTGCAAGATACATATCTGAATATTTCTCATATGATCGTAGTAGAGGCCCTAATTTTTTTACTGGGGTTAAGTGTCAAATTTTTCAGGAAAAATATTACAGTTACCACAAGAAAAGAAATTATTTCTGACGTTTCAAGCAAAACACATGGTGGAGACAAGAATAGGAGACTGTTGCAACTTTTCCCCATCCTGCTGAGGGTGAAAAAGAAATCACTGTTTATTAAGTGCCAGTATGGTACTTTATGAGATTGTGTGGTGGACGAAAAAATGTCTGTCCGTCTGTCCGTGTGTCTGTACGCACCATAACTCAAATACGCTTTTTCGGATTTTCATGAAACTTGGAAAACACATTTATAATGTCCATGGGAAGAACCCTATTGATATTGAACCAAATCGGTTCACCGGTACCGGAGTAATGCCCAATTTAGTGCCTATTTTAATAGATTATGGCGCCTTTCTAATATAAAAACGCCATCACTCAAATACGCTGTATCGGATTTCCATGAAACTTGGTATACCCATTTATGACGTCCATGAGAAGTGCCCTATTGAATTTGAACCTAATCTGTTGACCGGTACCGGAGTAAAACCCAATTTAGTGTATATTTTAAAGACGCGGTAACTCAAATACGCTTTACCGGATTTTTATGAAACTTGGTATACACATTTACAATGTCCATGGGAAGACGTCTATTCATAATGTATAAAATCGGTTGATCTGTTTCGGAGTAATGCTCAATTTAGTGCCTATTTTATGGCAATATACGTATTCGAAAGAATTTATAAAAAAAATGAAAATCAGTTATCTTGACAACATAGCCTATTGTTTTACTGTGAGCTTATAAGGCCTTGGAAATTAAAATACAGGTAGCTATGACAAAAAACACTATTGTTTTACATGCGCTTATCCAACTAGACCGTTAAAATGACCCAGGTGCCGAGATGGTAGACCTTTCTTCTTCCGTAAGCCCTGCTTAATGAATAAATCTGTATCTTAACTTGGAAATCAATTTAAAAAAAACATATTCTGCATATCATAATTGCAATCATAACTGATTAAACAAAAACATACTGGCACTTTTTTACATCAGTTTACCTGATTTTATTTTTTATGTGTTAAGGGAGTATCAATGTGAAAAAGGAATAATTAATTTATGTATACTAATAATAATATTGAAATAGATAATTATTGTTACATAAAGTTGAATTGAAGACAAATTAGTAGCAAAGCAAAGGGTTTCACTGTGGCAGCGTTACAACACTGTGGAAACCCTTGTTTTGATCCCATTGTGAGAGGGAAGATGGATGGGTAATAAAACCAGTTCTTTCTTCCATTCTACTGGCTGATACTAAGTTCGGACAAGTAGAAAAGTGGTAAGAAAAACATGTGGGAGAACTGTCAGAAATTGTTTCTTTTCTTGATATGACTGTAAATTTACTACTTTGGAATTATTTGCATTTATGCTTGTCTTGTTGCTCTGTGAACACATGAAAATTGTAAAGGTTGGTCTTCTTGTTCATATGCATTCAAATAACCTGGGGTGATGTGTATCAAGTGTTTCCAAACCATGTGATGATAACAGACAAGAACACCAAAGAAAGTTATCTTCCAGGAACAAATTACACAGCTCTGAGTCCTCCTTCATGAAAGATAAGATAATCACAACACATGTCCCATTCAAGATTCTGCTGTATGTGTACAGTCTAGCGGCGAGCTGAAGACCAAGGTAGCATTCCCCCACTACCTTACCATGCACTTGCATTTACTGTCTATGTCTTTCCCCCACTATGCCACCAGCTCGGCCTTCCGCTTACTGCTAGACAGTAGCTTACCACTACTGTGCTGCCTTGAGAACTATGCATGCATTTAAATTCTTAAATTTTTACTCTGTGATTTGTTACTTTCCAACTCTGAAATTTTGCACTCTAATAACAATTAAACATAAAATACAGTGAAACCCCGATAATACATGCCCGTTTGTTACGCTATCCCTTGTTATACACTCTTTTCATCTGATCCCTTCACATCATTATATAAAACTATATAAAATCCACTTCTTAATGTGCTCTCATCCCGTTTAAAGCACTCTTTCGTCTCCCGAAAATTCTAAAATATCATGCTTTTTAAGGATACTGAAAAAACATTTTCCGGACTTCTTCATTTATCGTTAGCGCCCGCAGCATATTTACCATTAGCGCACGCAATATATTTACCGTTAGCACCCGAAGCATATTTATCATTAGCGCCTGCAGCATATTTACTGTTAGCGCTTGCAATATATTTACCGTTATCACCCACACGTTCAAGGACTTGTAAAAGTCTTTGATTGTTGGATACAATAGAATGGGATACAACTTTTGAGTACTTGCAAGACTATTCAAAGCACGGATTCATTTCTGCACGGTCCTCTTTGTTGCCAGTTTTAAATTGCATCATCAGTGAAGACTTGATCTTGTGTAGAAGTGCGAAGTGAGTAAATTAGTGAAACGGAAAGCTTTTTCGATATTGGAGAAATTACAAATTCTCTGTAAACATTATGAAAACATATTAATCCTTAATTTGCTTCAACAAATGTTTATTCTGATTTATATCTTTGTGTTAAAACTTTGAAAATCTAAAATTGAGCCACTCTCCCTAATAAGTGGTCCTGTGTAATACGCTATTTTTACATGGCCCCACGAATAGCGTCTTGCTGAGTTTTCACTGTATTTTGATATCTTTAAATTGGTGTTTCATTAAAACATAATATAAAATAATGTCACTAATTTGTAATAGTGGATAAAACATTAAGATGTAAAACCTAACACAACCTGTCCCCACCGTTACTATCGTATGTTTATAATTTATGCAGTCAGCACACTTGAGAAAGGCCTGGGGGGCAGGCCGAAACGTATTGTTTGGTTTTACATCTTAATGTTTTATCCACTATTATAAATTAGTGACATTGTTTTATATTATGTTTTAATAGTGTATAGTCAAAAGAATAGGACCCTACATTACTTTCAATTGAATATGGTGTTTCATTATCTATAAGATTATAAGAATAATTATTTTTGCAATAATTAGTGCAAAATGTAGGGTGAATATTTGTATGAACACAAACTGAGTTGAGTTTTGTCCAAGTCTATCAGTGTTTTCCCCTTTAGGCTTATCTTCATGATCCCCCTTCCGTTTGCATGTGTTAAAATTAATTTCACATCCATCCATGCCATGGCTGGGCATCAACAAGAGGAGGATACAGAAGAAAATGCAATAGAATTTCACTTAATTTAAACATTATAAATTCAAAACCTTGAATTTAATTTAATTGAACCTTTCTGTCTGATCTCTTCCTGTATAATGCATTTTTTAAAATTGTAATTAATTTGAAATGTCGATTAATTTTATTTTTAAATAGTTTTTTTCAGTTTTGAATTAACTAACTTCAACTGTGCTAGAAATTAATAATTTTAGACTTAAATGGTTTATTTTAATTCAGAAAATTTTGAATTTGTGAAAAAAAATTATTACATAATAATGGAATTGAAAAGTTTAGACCATAACTTGAATATTTTTAAACTCCAGATACATATGGAAATGTTTATTTTCAGGTTTATAATGTGATCCCCTCCATTAGTGCAATCACAGGAATAAGTCCTCAGCGATATTTATGGAGAGTGTGTGTAGCATTCCACGTTGGCCCTCGTGTCATTATCGCAAACATGTATTACAACTACTACAACTCTCTATTGGCATCACAGAATCCAGGACCAGACCACCCAGGCAGCAAGGGCTACCGACTCTTAAACATCGCATATTGGCTCAGTATTGTGGAGATTGCTGCACTTTGTGGTGTCACATACATCTCTAACAGAGAAAACTATCGTACGTTTGAAAACTTACATCTTTGTTTTTATTTACATTTAGTTACAGTATTGTTGATTGAAATAGTGGATAAAATTTTAGTATGAGCATTATTTTTATTTGCGTTTATAGAATAGAATTTTAGAATAGAATTTTATTTACACATACTTTTTCATACATAGTTAACTACATTCACTTTATACGTCTCTTATCTATAAGTCTAGCACTACCCATTAAGAAACCCCTCATATATAACCTCTAGGTTTTATGTATGATTGGGGATTCTGGTTAATTTACCACACCTTTCCTGATTATTTTGTTCTTGATCTATTTCTTAATTTTTATCATCCACTTCTCTCTCATTTTTCCTAAATACTCCCTTATATTCCTAGTCTTTTCTTCTCCTCTGAATTTCAACATCTTGATGATTATTATCTCCTTATGAAATTTATCCCACTTTGTCTCCCATATTTCTTCTCTCCACCTTCTTACCCCTTCACATTCCGTTAAGTAGTGTGATATTCCTTCCTCTTTACTATATAGTACACAACCTTCCTCTCTGTCCTTCCTTAACCCTTTCAGATATATCACCCCTATTTGCGTTTATATGTTTGAACTTTCTAGCTTTGTATACTAATTTTTTTTTTTCCAGCTATAATGTAACTTTTTAAACAATAGCATTATGGTTGGTAATTGATAACTATTACAAACATAATTTTCTTGGAATAAATATCTTCCTTGAATTTTTACAATAGGCCTATGTTTATGGAAGTAAAATGAAAATAAGAATTAGAATAAGAAAAATATAACTAAGCTACTTTATTTTCAGCACCAGAATCTGATTTTATTGTGTTTTACTCTCCATTCATGCATATTAATTATTACCATACTTTTGTCAGTGCATTTGTATTTGAGACAGCAACTGTGGGCCATAACTCCAAATATATGGTCACTCCTATGTTTAATACCAAAACCAGACCTGTGACTCACTGGTAGGAAGGGTTGAGTTGCAGAGATGATTGAGGTTGTGAAAAACCTGTATTGGTTTTTACTAATATAATTGTGTGACATGCTTTAAAATCAGTAACTTACATGTTGGGGCTGCTTTTATTAATAACACCCAATAGAAACAGGTCACTGGTATCAAAAATGCTTAGTGTCACAAAAAATGTTATGAAATTAAAAGAGTTTGAATTATTTAATTAATTTAAGCAATGTTACAATAAACATCCAAAAGCACAATAGATGCACTTCAAGTGTTGCAAAATTGGGGCTGTAGAATTAGTTACTTTGGATAAAGTGATAGTTTACCAGGCCTGCAGAAAATGACTGACTGACTGACTTCTTCCTGTAACCCCTGTGGGGCATAGGGCCTCCAAGTGGAGGTTTCATTACCTATACTAATTTTATTTACACTTATTTTCTGAGAGAGGCAGAGGGACAGGTGGCAATCCCATCGCCTCTCAACCCTCCGGAGGAGGGTAAAACTAAGGTATTACTTGGATGTGAAAGGGCCGAGAAATTTTGTCCAGAGGCTCTAATTTAGGCTTGGAGTTCTTTTACGTGCTGTAAATATACGACACGGGCCCCCCAGCCTAAAGTCCCTCCCGGAGGATTCTGTGCTCAGGATTTTTACGTCCCTGAAAAATCTATAAACCGCGGCTGGATTTGATCCTGCAACCTTCAAATCTAGAGGCGGGTACGCTACCTCTAGACCACCGCGGCCGACCCTGCAGGAAATAATGTTAAATTATTATGAGCCCTACTCTTAGAAGGAGAAGTTACTTACTGGTCTTTTGTGCTACATCTCATGAGAGACAAGTCTTACATGCCACTCTCACATCTTCTACCTCTAGCTTCAGCTTTGCTGGCAGATGGCAGGATTAGGGGCATGCCAACACCAGATATGGTTAGTGACAGCTCTCTTGGGCATTTCACTGATTCTTTATTCAAATAGCTCCTCACAAGAGTGGGTGCACCTTGTTCCAATTCTTCCTACTTCAGAATAAGAAAGGCTAGGAGACAGTCATTGATGTGATACAATATTCTCTTCTAAACCTGATACTGTCTATACCTTAAAAATATTTGCAACCCCTCAAGGTAATATCTTATGTGTCCGTGACAGTTTTTGAAATTAATACCAATAACAAGCCTATATGTAGTATTTGGGTGCTGAATTATCAAGGTTGGCTTTACAATTCATGACACAATTTCAATCAGTGTTGGAATTTCATTACAGTCTACTCTCATTTATCCGTGGCCACACTATTCAGTTTGCTTGCGGATTAACCATGACCTATTTTATTTGAATATTTTTATTTAAATTTGTGTATTAATTTTGTTATGGTTGTGAATCGACCTGTTTGTAACGCGCTTCAGGTTCATATTTATATTGCCTTTCAAGGGTTTTGACCTTTTTTCTTTACCAACATACCATGTTGGTCATAGCTGAAGGATGCAGACAGCTACCTGCTGTTGAAGGGATTGGGGGTGCAGATGGAGAAGAATTAGTCTCTGCCAACAGTGTGGGTCATGGAGAGGCACTGAATGCTCCTTTTGTACATAGAACAGCAAAGTGATCATTTGTTGCAAGAAAAACCAATGCTCAGGAAATTGTGTAATGATATATGAAAGAAAGCCAATGCATCCGTAAACGAAAGAAGAAGACAGTTTTTCAACCTAAAAGCTTATTTTATTTCTTTATTAATTCTTTTTTTTTTTTTTTTTTTTTTTTTTTTAATCTAAGGCATGTGTCTTATGTGATGTGTGTCCTTGCATGCAATAACTCGAATACGCTTTATCAGACTTTCATGAAACTTAGTATATGCATTTATAACATCCATGGGACAAAGCCTATATATTTTGGACCAAATTGGTTGACCAGTTCTGGAGTAATGCCCAATTAACAGTTTAAATATAGCAAATCATCACTATACTACAAAGCTGTGCCTAACTCACTCATTGACATAATTGTTCGCCCACTTCCAGATGAGCCAGAAACTGGAAATTTAGCATACTTATAGCTTATAGCCTGTAACTGACAGCAATACTAGAAATATTTCCAATTTTTATCCCAAAAAACATTCAAAATATCAGACATAACTTTATGGTCTGTGAAGGCCTTCTTTGGAGGCTTTTAATAGGTAAACTGTAAGGAGTATAAAAAACCAGTTGCACCTACAGTAACGGATTTTAAGAGATCTTCAAGTTTGGTCCTTTGATTTATTGTCGTATCTTCATCAGTTATACCTTAAATTGAGTTAGATTTTTTATCTTGAGTAAATTTTCCTCACATTATGTAATTTTTTGTACACTTATAGGACAAATAAAATTGCAAAACTTGGGAGGAATATTGGCACATAAAGTCATAAGTGTGCAAAATTTGGTGTTTCTAGCTGCTCTGTAAGTGTAGAAAATTTGGCTGGATTGATGTGATATCATTAACATCTGTGACAGTCTAGATCGGTGGTCTTCAACCTTTCTTAACTAAAGGACCATTTTCTTTTTGGTGAAAGACTAGCAAAAGTGCCAGTAGGAGAGGCTCTAAATTACCTCGAAGGGATTTTTCCGCAAGACATAACATCTCTATTCCGTCATTGCCTAATGAATAGTTATTTCGAGTGGGGGTGGCTACTGTTAGCAGATAGACGGCATGGCGATGGGGAGTCCTTTTATTCCGACCATTGTTAACTTCTTCATGGAGAAATTTGAGGTGACAGCACTGGAGACAGCCACATTTAAAGCCAAGGTATGGTAGAGGTACATAGACGACACATTTGTCATTTGGCCTCATGGGGATGAAAACTTGAACCAGTTTCTACAACATTTAAATGGTATCAACAACTGTATTCAGTTCACGATGGAAAAAGAAAACAATAGTAAGCTGGCTTTTCTGGATGTACTGGTAACTAGAGACTCCAACATGAGATTAGCACACACCGTCTACAGGAATCCCACCCATACGAACAGAATACAAAGACTCCAACCACCACCCCTGCCAAAAATGTGGTATAATCAAGACCCTAACACTAAGAGCTAAGAGAATCTGCGACCCCCTCTTACTAGAAGGAGAGATGAATCACCTCCAAGAAGCACTTCAGGCCAATGGATACAGCGCGAAAAATATAAAACGGGCCTCCAATCCTATTGGTCCTGAAAAGGCCCAATTGGAAAAAGTATCAAGAGCCCATATGTAAGAACAGTCATGGACCGCATTGGCAAAACACTGGCTAAGCATAAATAAGGACTATCTACAAACCGAAGAAGAAAGTAAAACAGTTTCTCAACTCAGCGAAGGATAAATGAGACCATCTCTCAACAGCAGGCGTATACAGGATACCATGCAGCTGCGGAAAGGTCTGCATTGGAACCACAAAAAGCATGTATTAACACCAGGTTAAAGGAACACAATAGTCATTGTAGACTGGAAATATAGAAAAATCTGCAGTTGCAGAACACGCACTGCAGTCAGGCCACGACATCTGCTTCCAGGAAACAGAAGTCCTCAGCACCACATCACATTACTGTCCACGGTTATACCGGAAAGCCATAGAAATCCACAAACACAAGAATAACTTCAACAGAAAAGAAGAATTACAGGGTACACAAATCTTGGATTCCAGCCATCACAAAAACTAAATGCAAACCCACTAATCACAGACCAATCAGAGAAGGAGAAGGAACAGTAGAGCGCCGACCAATCTGAGCGTGAGGAGGAAGTATAAATATCAGCAGGACAGTGAAGTGCTAGCAGTTGACAAATGACCTGTATTTTATGTTTTTTATAGGAAACTTGTGAACTAATGCATAAAAACTTTAATTTTAACTGCATACGAGTCCCGACGTTTTTTATTTGACCGACTGTACATAGGTTTTTATATATCAGTGTTTTATTCTGAATTCAACACTCATTTTAGCACACTAATGTGCATTGTATAGTTTTAACAAGACATCATTGGACAGAAGAACTCCAGTATTAAATTACACACCAAGCAAGCAAAGATTTTAACCTTATAGTTTTTAAAATAATAGGCCTATTCAACACCAATAAGATAATATATATGGACATATGTACAAATCATATTACTGTTGAAATATTGTAAATACAACTTTATACTGTGATGCTTTAATCTGATTCATTCACTTATTTTAATACACCAGTGTATATTTTATGAGAGTGTTCAAACACAGGGTGCTTTGGAAAATATTTGGGTCTAAGCAGGGTTGGAATGTTTAAAACAAGTGTTTAAAACATGTTTAAAGCAAGTGCTTGTGTTTTTTTTAAGTTTGTTTAAAACGTTTTATATATATATATATATATATATATATATATAATAGGCCCTATACATTAAAATGGTTGTTTTAAACAATGAACAATTTAAACTTTTTTTAAACAAACAACATTGTTGTAAACATAAAAAACGTTTTAAAAACACGTTTAAAACAACCAACAATGAGTGATATAAATAAAAGAAAGCCACTGCTACCTAGCCGTTGCTTATGAGAAGGTTGAGAATCTAGCAACGGCTGGCTGTTTCAAATAAATAAAAAATTTCCCCTCCTTGCATAGCCGCGGCTCAGGCTACTGGTAGCAAGTGCTTGGACACCTGCATCCCATACCGCTCGACACATGACAGCTGTGTAAACAAACATGCCACTTGACTGTCTGTGACCGATTTAAAATTTAAAGTTCAGTATATAATGTATAAAAGTATTGAATTTAAAGAAAGAAAAGCTACTTTGGGAGAAAGGAAAGAGACAAGAGAGTGTGAACATGTCCTCGTAGTTTTTACATCTCTAGGCCTAGTATTAAAAGGTCCTGGGTTCAAGCCCCAGTGTCAGAGGAATTTTTATCCTACAGTATTCTCTAGTATTCATGTTTTATTAGAAAACCTTGATTTTAGGGCACTAAAAATTATGTTTAGGCTTGTAAATTAATGAATTAAGCATTTAACTAAAACAGTAGACAGATATAATTTTACTTAATTTTAATAAACAAAAGTTAACATTTACTAATAAGCACATTTCGATATTTTGCTTACTTGTACCGTCATAGAAACGTATTATAGTTTAACCTTTTAAATAATACTTAACAGAGTAGGCAATTGTCCTAAAATCACAAGTATACTTAGTACCTATTAGGTAAATAATTAGGATATTTTATAATCTTAGCAGTTTTAATAGTTTGCTCTTGTGCAGACTGTACAACTGAAGAGTCTAAAAGCTGGTGCTCTACCCCGTTTCTTTCATTCCCTCCAAGTATTTATGTTTGTTTGAAGAGGGGGCATAGTCAAATTGATAGCAAGACAAACAAACCCGGATAAGCTTTTAAGGGTGTGAGATTTGTTCAGATCAGCTTATTTTGTCCCACATAAAATAGCTTTGTAAGAGGATGGAGTTTCCATTTTTATTTCAATATGTTTTGCTATTAGTAAAGAAGGTAGGTCTACATATATATGTAGTTCTTTTATTAATATTTAATTATCTTCCATAATTAATTCATAAAATACGTTCGTTTTGAATCTACTTGCTACATAATAGATTTGAAGTTATTTAGTTTACAGCATTACAATTTGAAATAGTGTTAAAAGAATTATTCACGTTTGAAATATTTTAGTTCATATTGATAACGGTAAAATATGAGAATGTGTTAGACTTATAATGATGTATTATTTCATGATTATTATTATTATAATAATAAAGAAAAGTAACAAAGTTAAGTTACACATGTTTTACAATTTTATTGTACAACCGGTTCTTTACATCTGTGCACATCATAATCCTTACGTTCCTTATAAATTACTCATATTGGTTAAAAAATCACCCCCATGAACCCCGCCAATACGATTAAAAACTTCACTTGAGCAAGCTACCAACAGACAGCCGCGGCTTAGTTTTATTTATACCAAATCCTAAGCAGCGGCTGAGCTGTCAAGGTCGTTGAGCAACGGCTAGGCAGGTGGTTGAGGAAGCCGCCTTTTATTTATACCAAACAAAGCAGCTGCTATGAATTAGTGAGTTTTGAGCCGCGGCTTGGTCTTATTTATACCACCAATTGTTGTTCACATAAAAAACGTTTTAAACAAAAAAAAATGTTTTAAACAAAAAAACGTTTTTTTTTTTGTTCTTTTTAAAAAAACATGTTTTTTTCCAACCCTGGGTCTAAGAGAGATGAAAATGGGAACTGGAGAAAACTGCATAACGACGAGCTTCATAACCTGTACTTGTCACCATAGTAAGGGTAATTAAATCACAGAGGATGAAATGCACTGGACATGTAGCACGCATGGGTGAGGAAAAACATACCTCAAAAATACTTATTGGGAGACCCGAAGGAAAAAGACAACTTGGAAGACCTAGACGTAGGTGGGAGGACAATATTAGGATAGATTTAAGGAAAGTAGAATTTGTGAGGGATGGTTGGATGGAGTTAGCACAGAATAGGGTTGAATGGCGGGCTCAGGTAAGCGTGGCAATGAACCTCCGGTTCCATAAAATAGATAATATTCCTTTAGCTTGCTTAGGAATTGTCCATTGCCATTGAGTAAGTAAGTAAGTGTAATTTTACATTTTAGCAAAGACTTAGGCAAACATACATGTTTATGAATTATTTTTAATCACTAGGCCATATTGTAATATTTAATGTACAACATTTGTATATATAATTTTAACTTTTATTAATGTAAATCAGGATTGCTGAATGTGTGAATGATTGTTTTTATATATAATGCAATAAATTTAATGATTATAATTGGATATAAATAACATATTTCATTTCAGCAAGAATCTAGCGTCATAAAGCCTATAATTTAGTTAGTGGTTGGCCTATATTGAGGCCTATATTGATGGAATAATTGAATACAATTGAATGTTTCCTTCTACTTCATTTTGTTTATCTTATACAAAGTCTTGTTTCATTGCTAGAAAATTTTCTCTTTCCTTTTGTGTAATTATATTTTATTCTACCTTCAGCATGTTTTCTGTGATTAGTAACTTGGTGTTTTTTGTTTCTTTTCCAGCTGTACATGAAAAAATCTTCATTGTGTTCATGTTTGGATCCCTTAGCTACATGCTTGCCACAATCAAAGTCTTCAAATTGGTTAAACCAAACATGAGTGATACAGAGAAGAACTCTTATTTAATTAAAAAGTTTCTTTTTGCCTCGTCGATTGTGAGCACTGTCGGATTGTGCATCTTTTTCCTCAAACATCGCCTTCTCTGCCATGATATGGGTAAGTTCTCTTTTCTTTCTAAAACTTCATAATGCTTCTTAATGCTTCAGCATCAAACAAAACTCTATAAAGCTGTACAGTGAGAAAGTTGACCACGTTCAGATCTTCATAAATCTTTTCTGCATTAAATTTTGATGCTTTGATAATAAATTGGATATGCTGTTACTATGATCAGACAGTCCAATATCAAGCGAGTCTGGTCAAATTTATACCATTGAAGTACAATGAATAGAAAAAATTAACAGTTTACATAGATGTTCAGGCAGCCAGTTATGTAGTTACCAGTACAAGAGCATGAATATTTTCATTTTTTCTCTCTCTCTTACTCTCTATTTTATATGTGTCAGATATGAGAAATGTTGAGATGCCATACAAGACCAAAATAATACTTTTTTAAATATTACCCTCTGTGCTATGCTGCTAAAACTGTGCGGCGTTTTCCAATTGTGTGTTTGAATTACCTGAATTTTGTTTCTCTTGCTATATGTAGTTTTAATTGAAGATTAGATTTTTATATCAAACAACTTGTAATTTGACTCTGCATCCACATGATTTTTATTGTGGCATTTGGACTTCACAAAGTTTCAGTCAGCTGATATAGCCCGGAAACTTTCATTAATATATTATAAAATGTACTGGCCAATCGGAATCACAAAAAAATGAGATATGTAAGCGTCCCAGTAAAATTTTCGGGACAGTGGAACAATTGGAAACTTTCTGGGAGCATTGTGTCAGCTAATCAGGAAGACATAGCTCATTTTGAAAGCAAGAGATATGCAAAAATATAGATATTTATAAACTTTTTGAATACATATTTTAAAAATCGTTGTTTATGGCAATTCCAGTTACCCATATATACCCATCACTTAAAATTATTAAGTATATTTTTAAAAGGAAATAGAAGCATTTTCCCACTATTTAAACTTACGTACAAGGAACCTTTTAAAATGATTGGGCTATAGAGGCAGCAAGTCACTTTATGGAAGTGAATGTGTTGTTAAATAAATGCATCAATTTTTTTATGCTTATAAGAGCAATGAACAGTATTTAGAGCTGTTAAAGTGAGCTCATTTCAATTCTGTTTGTCTGGACCTAATGCATAGCTGTAGAGAATTTTCACCACCATGAATGCACAAAGATTCATCATCATTTGGAAGATAAGTCATAACGTAAAATTTCACATCTGTGTGTTAAAAATTAAGGCTCTGGTGAAGAAGCTGTTATGTGTGAAAGGTAAAAAAAATCAGTTGGAGTAAAAACCAGGCTTGAAATCAAGTGGAATCGAAACAGTCCTTGCACTTACACCAATTAGTTGATCCCAGTTTCCTAAAACTAAAACATTTTAACTAAATCTCATTGACTCCTTGAAGCACAGAATTAATCTTCGACTCATTTCCCATAGTTACATATTCTCATCTCGGTCTGCCCTCGCACAAAAGAAAGTGTCTGACTGTGGACAGAAGTTCACAATTATATATAAGATTATAGGGAAAGAAGATTCAACCTCAATTCCTCACTTTCTACACGTGAGGTCCGCTCAACTCATCGAAGGTAGATGTGTTAGGGCAGGGGTTTACAATGTGTCAGTCGTGATCGACTGGCCAATTACCAGGATATTTCAGGTAGCTCGCAGAGAAATTTACGCTAAGAAAATGAAGATAGATTTGATTTGTTGCACCCAGCGAGAAATGCCCAGTATTGAACAATGTAGCTCCAAAAATAAAGGCGTTGTGTTGCTGTATTTATCTCAACATTTTCAACCATAAATTTTGTTTTATATATATATATATGTATGTATGTATGTATGTATGTATGTACCTAGGTATATATATTATATAGGCCTAAAGAGAAACAAACTAACAAACGAACCACTGAATTCTTGTATCCAGATTGGGGTAACCAACTTCTAGCCACACATCAAGAACTAAGTATAATACCATCATATCCATAGCTGAAAACAATGATTTCAACAGAGCACTGGTAGACAAGAAAATAAAAAAGTGTCAGAAGAAAAAATTACCTACAGACCTAACCACCCTACAACACACAGAAGAAAATAAGAAATTCAAGAAAGTTTTCAGCAAATATGATTTCACCACAGCACCAGTAAACAGATTCTCATTGAAGTACTTTTAAATTCCACCAACTTAGAAGACAGACAACATAGCCAAAAATCAGGAATATATCAATTCAACTGTGCAAACTGGGAGAAAGTGTATGTGGGGAAAACCAAGAGGAAATTAGAGGTTAGAACAAAAAACATTTGAGACATCTTAACATCTTTAACATCTTTAACAGGGAAATGCAGACAAATCTGCAGTAGCGGCCCACTTTTGGAATGAAGGTCATAACATCAATCAGGAGCCAAAATTAATTAAATGTGTCGAAGGCTACAAGGAACTTCCAGTTTGGGAGAGGATATTCATCCACAAACATAAAGAACGTCTCATGAACTTCGACATCCCAACAGATGAATGTCTCATCGCCAAATGCAGCAAACTTCCGCGAGAGGGCAACACAAACGTCCAGTTGGTGTTTATCTTATGATTATGAATGACGATGGTCTTAAAAACTAGTATTTATACTAAAAGTGAAGTATACATGCTAAACCCAACTCAATATTATATCCTGTATGAGTTTAATACTGTTCAAATTTCAACAAAAATCTCTTTAATATTTTAATAAAGGTATATGATCAATGCTTCATCCAATTTTAATGCCTCATATAGCACAGTAGATCTTAGTAGTTAGCCATTTCATTGAATGGTTCATGTATATCCATAGGTTGCCAACTCCTGTGTTAGGGTGTTATATCCAGTTAAAAATAACAGTATTCTATTTCTCTTATTAGATTTCTCATTCGTTGCTCAACCCTGTACCCCTGGTGTCACAAGTTGTTACTTTTATTTATAATACAACAGAAATCTATGAAGCAGCAATTAATAGTCTTACAATAAAAGTTGCTTATACAGGCGCTAAATGATTGTTTGGTTGATCACAATGCAAGTTTTACATAATCTGTGTTCAAATTCTTCACCAAAAATCCCTGTCTAGCTGGAAACTTACTCAAGCTTTGTGTGTGCCACATCATTGAAACACCACAGATATGTCATTAGTTTCTTGCCTAAGAGTTGGAAGGAAGATGTAACTGTACTCTGCAGTGCCATCTATGAATAGACAGTCAGCAGTATATATAAAAAGTATTTTTATAATTTACATTAAGTTGGAGCTGATAGTAGTTCCAAGCTGTAATCAGGGGTAAAATCAATAAAAGGACTAATGTTGTTAACAATATGCTGTTTCCTAACAAATTGCCATAAAATAGATGCATAACCTCAAAATACAATTGCAATCACCTCCTATGTGGCTGGCTATTGCAGGTGTTGCACACATTCAGTCATTTACACTGGAATTATTAGTCAATATTTTTATCCTTGGCACACAGAATACATAATATTGCATCATCTGTATCAAACACATACTGGTCTGCTGTAACGAACTCATTCAGGACGTAACAGGCAGCAATCAGTTGAGTTTTCGAGTCTGTTGCCTACTGCGTTTTTGTTGGAATGGACACTGAAGAACTGATTAGAGAGATAAAAAAATACCCACTTCTCCATGACCATTTTTAATTGCCAACCTTTCTCTTGCAGGAATAAGCCTCCTTCAGTTTGTTCTTTATAGTCGGTTCCAGTAGGTTATGTAACATTTCAAAACACGATACACTCGAAAGCAAGTAAAAATATCTATCTTCAAAACTCTCTAATTCTCGACATAAACTGTGATATTCGTCTTAATTGCTCTTGTTGCAAATTCATTTCGTGAACCCACTTTCTCTTCTTGGTCTTTCTCATAAGAAAAAGTAAGGTTAACATTTCCTCTTGATCATAAGAACACCAGAAATTTTCCAAATGTTTTAAAGAATGGTACATTTACCAAACAGGAAGTTTTCTTGTATGCTTTTTATTTTTTAATTTACATTTATTTTAAGACTTCTTTCGAATAATGTGTTGCCTTACATTCTAATACAGTGTGTAACATGTGTATATTGGGCAGATTTCTTTACTAGTATTGATACTATCTCTTTTTCCTTCAGTTTCCAAATCCTTAATCTTCTCCATGCTATCCTTCTTTTTAAACTTTATTTCTCTATGTTTCAACTGTGAGGTCTTATCACTAGGGCCCAGATTTTTAGGCTTTTATAAAAGGTATTTTAGCCTTTTTAGGTTTTAAACAAATGATTTTAGCCGTCTTAATAAAACACTAATGCTGGTTGTCGACCAACTAACTTAGCTTGGCTTAGCTCACATACAGTGAGGGATTTCATATATAGTTGTGCCGGATTTCATATGTAGATTTGTCGACACAACTACATATGAAATCCCGCACTGTATGTGAGCTAAGCTAAACTAACTTAGCTTAGCTTTTGGTCGACAACCGGCATAATTGTATTATAATTTTGTATAATTTTGACACAGACCCTCCTATGCTTCTCTGTCATCGGTCGGCAACTTTTTATTTGAAAGTTGAAACGACATTGGATTACTTGCAGATTTCAAAGTATTGAAGACAGCTCGAGTTTCATTTCCTGCGACGGCAAAGCGGCACATTTTCGAGTTACAAAGACGAGCGACAAAGTGACATATACATTGTTAATTTCAGTGTGTTTTATAAATTTATTTTTATTATGTATTTTCTTAAAATGCATAAGTTCACATATTTATTTTCCTTTGCATTAATTGGAAAATGTATTAAAAATCATGTTTTTCTGTAAAAGTCCTCTTTAGCCCCTAGTTTTTCAGCAAAAGTCCTCTTTAGCCCCTTTTAAGCCCTTCAGTCCGATTTAGCCCTTTTTAGGTCCTATAAGATTCATATATTCGGAAGCTAGGGATATGAAACGGAAAAATACATTAAAATGTTTTAATTAGGAAGCTGGGGGAAAAAAAGGTTACAACCTTCAAATCTGGGCCCTACTTATTACGTGTTAGGATCTATGGGTATGCTAGTGTCCATGTAGCCACTGATGTGCATCTGTTGTTGTGTTATGGCTTATGTTCATATTTTAAGACTAGCAGGTCCCCGTGGCTTCGCCCACAATAATTAATTCGAAGATTAAAAATTAAAAGCTTAATAATTAAAACATTATATTTATTAACACTTGCATGCGAAACATTCATAGGCCTAAACTAAACGAGTAATAATTATAATGAAACAGCTAGAAATCTGGCTTTGAAGTGCATTCCATGATTAGAAAGCGAAGCTTGGAAAAAAACAATCTCAGATTTGAGTTCCTTGTCCCAGAAAACCCCTGCATAGTGAGTTCAATCAAAATTGTTCAATGTTTGTCCATTTAGGTCTAGATTCATTATCCCTCTTCTGTCTTTGTTGAAAATTTCAGATGTCTGTGTGCCTTGACATTATAAACAAACGAATCGACCAGGGTGAGCTCACAAAATTGAAGCGACTGGTAATTCCATGCGATGTGATGTGATAAAAAAATCGCTATGCTTTTATTTCCAAGTTATGCCAAAAAAAGGAAAAAGCCAGCTGCAATTGATTTGACAATTGAAACATATTACCAAACTGAAAACTGATGCTTTGATACCACAAAAATTCATGTTTTCTGTCAGTTTTTCACTCCTAATTCGCAAACTAAAGTGACAACTAAAATTCCGGCTTCAGTCCATGTGTGTTTAAAATTTCAGATCTCTGCATTCAGTAGATTTCGCTGGACATCGCATATAGACAGACAGAAACACAAACACTTCCTCTTATTATTATAGATATTCAGTTTTGATAATAATGGTGATGAATCATACTAAGTAATATCCAGTCCACATTCCTTTACAATTGGAAAAACCCCAAGCCAAATTGGCCGACTACAATTATTTTAACTTAGAACCTGATGTTACCATTTCAGCTACCTCACTTGCTTCATCTTTTTTCTTATTATTTACACTACATTTAAATTACTTTGATATCCTGACAGTTGTTTGTGGGGAAAGTGGGAGGGCAACACTGGTTATGCTTCTTGGAGCTTGTAGCACAATCGTTGTCAACTGATGGCTTGTGCTGCACATTGAACTGACCTATCTCTGGAACAGTCGTTGTGCAGGGGCTTGGAGGGAGAGGGAGGGGAAATGAAACTGACTCAGCAGTGATCTACCAGTACAGTCAAACCATATCCCACAAACTTATACTCTCATAGTCTGCCAGTCATTTCATGTGCTTTGTTTACGATATACATATTTCACTTCAAAACTTGCGTTATTTAAAACATGTGATCATTAATTTCCTCTGACAAAACAGTAACCAAACCGAACCCATTAAACATCTTGAAAGCACTGAGTTTACCAATCCATTTTGTTCCTTATGCTAGAAATTATGCATGTCAAACTGTTTCTTCAGTTTTAAGTTTAATATAAAGTGTTGCTTTTTTAACAATTCTAAACTAAAATATTAAATCGGAATAATGGCCACAAATATCTAAAACTAATAAAAAGTAATAAATGATATTCAGTAGTTCCCCATGAAACTACAAAGTAAGAGTGGTGTTTTCTTTTAGCCTATGTTACAAACATGTTTTTTGTTCTATAAACCATAGTAACTGATATATAAGCTTATAAAACTTATTTTCATATAACGAATTACAAAGCAACCAAAGCTAATGACTATTGTGCAGTATAGTGTAGTACAGCGGTTCTCAACCGGAATTTTTGGCATCTGGGGCAGACGATAGAACCACTACATCCCTCCCAGATGTAATACAGTATTCTTACTTAAAAACAGCAATTTTGCCTGAAAAATTAAAATGGTCTTTGTGTACTTTTATAATTGTAGTTTTTATCTTCACATAGGAACACTTGTTAGTGAGTATGAAACCACTTATTGCATATATTGCAAACACATATCTCTTGTTAAATAGATAACTGTTTTGTTATGAAGTGCTTATATTTTGTAACCATTTTCAAATCAGAACACAAATTGTTTATCAATAATCAGTCTGTATCTTCAAAAAAAAGCATATATAAGCTTATATATATTTGCAATATTTGATGGTAAAATGTATATATACATAAGGAAGGGATACGGTACTTTTTTACTCCACCATGGACCAATGGACCATGGAGGTATTCCGATAAGGAAAGGTGGGTTGCCAGCTGAAGAAGGTTGGGAACCACTGGTGTAGTACAGTGAATGCCACGTAATGTAATCACAAATAATATTATCAGTCAGGTAATGTTATCATCACTTTTATGAAGTCCCGTACGGATTAATACTCATATATTGAAAAAATGCTGTTTATTGTGATTAAAGATTTAGTTTATGTTATCACATTTTCCTTTTTACAGCTTTATTTCAAGTACTTTACGTCATTCAAAATTTTGTTTTTAAGGATTTAATTTCTAACTTCACAGCTCACAGTTCAAGGGGGTGGCATTACCCAACTTTTTCTTTTCAGCAGTAAAACATGTTTCACCCCTCAGTTGAGCTTTATGCTGCAACTTTTGATTTATGAAGATAGCAGTGCTAACATGCAGTGATGGCTAGTGTAAAATGAAAAGACAGGCATTAGATGTTTTGCTACACTGTGTTCACCACAGATAAGTATAGACTTCGAAAACACTCTTACCTGAGTATGGCGTATTGGTTAATGGACTCCTAAATGAAAACAGATACAATAAAATTAAACACCTTAGTGCTTACAGTTTAATACTGTATTATGACCATGGCCGTCCGGAAAGGGGGGCAGGGTAGGGCCGTTGCCCCTCCCTGGAAACTGTTTACACATAAACCTCTACATTAAATGACTATAAGCAACTAATGTGAAGTGAGGTATAAGTCTCCAAATACTATTGTATGTTCGCGTTGTTTGGATGAAAACAAGCTGTAACAGCTGACTAGATATTAGCTTGTAGGAATAATTACTTCCCCTAAACTTGCAACCATTTATACCAAAACATTTTGTTATAATAAGGCAAGAAAATGTCGCATTTTATATTTGATACTAGCTGAAAAGGCCCGGCGTCGCCCGGGCTTTGTATTTTTTAATTTGAAATTAACTTATGAAGGACTTTATGTACAGTATGTAGAACTTGAAATGAAGGAAAAGATTTATCACACTCAAACTGTTCCATCAGAAAATGCTAGATATAGCTTTTTATGGCTCATAGAGGATGTCGAAAGCTGCATTCCGTTGCTTCTACACATCATGCTTGGGAGGGGTTGAAATAAGAAGAAACATAAATTAAATAAGATTGTATTGACTTGACGGAAAATTTTATTTCTCATTCTCATGTTACTATACAATCGTTTCGGAGCTGAAATAAAAGAGAAATGCAGTATCGCTTTCATACTTTCCTCCCCTAGAACCCGGGACATAATATACTGCGAGCATAGGACTCAAAATGTTCCATCCCATGCTTAGGGCCTATGATAAACATCCCTATTTCTCAACTAATACAAAGCCTACAGGTATGGATAACTTATCAGCGGAAAGGATTATTTACAGACTTTTGATACAGCATACTCACACACTTAAGTTGTCCCTCTTATTCTACATCAAAATGTGAAGTGAGTAAATATTTCTTATGTCGAGGGTAGAGAAAGTTACGTGACTACATCACACTGTGCTTTATTTTCGTGGATTTCATTTTCAGTAATTATTTTCGCCAATATATTACATCGATGGAATCATAATTCGTTAAAGTCCAGCATTAGGCTATATACTTGCCAAGGCCCTATGTAATCATAGTAAACAATTCACTGTTGCCATGTGAACTAAACAGCAATTCATTTTTTCAATATAAAATTCTCAGAAATTATATAATTTTCAAGGGAAGGAGTATTTTGTTTGAATTTTAATGTTGACCGCTATACTTCCCGGGCTTAGCTGGGTATGTGTGCAAAATTCCGTGTAAATTGGTAAAGAAATGTAGATTTGTATAAGGAACAAACATACATACATACATACATACATACATACCCACAAACACACATTCGACTTTATATATTAGATGAATAGTACCTATGAAATTGTAAGGTGTATGAAAAGTCATGTGAGTGCATACGTCAGGTGTTTTATATAATAATAAAATCAGGTAAACTGATGTAACAAAGTGCCAGTATGTTTTTGTTTAATCAGTTATGACTGCAATTATGATATGCAGAATATGTTTTTTTTTTTTATATTGATTTCCAAGTTAAGCTCCAGATTTATTCATTAAGCAGGGCTTACGGAAGAAGAAAGGTCTACCATCTCGGCCACCTGGGTCATTTTAACGGTCTAGTTGGATAAGCGCATGTCAATTAATATGTTTTTTGTCATAGCTACCTGTATTTTAATTTCCAAGGACTTATAAGATCACAGTAAAACAATAGGCTATGTTGTCAAGATAACTGATTTTCATTTTTTTTTATAAATTCTTTCGAATACGTATATTACCATAAAATAGGCACTAAATTGAGCATTACTCCGAAACAGGTCGATCGATTTTATCCATTATGAATAGACGTCTTCCCATGGACATTATAAATGTGTATACCAAGTTTCATAAAAATCCGGTAAAGCGTATTTGAGTTACCGCGTCTTTAAAATATTCACTAAATTGGGTTTTACTCCGGTACCGGTCTACCGATTTGGTCTAATATCAGTAGACGTCTTTCCACGTACATTATAAATGGGTATACAAAATTTCAGGAAAATCCAATAAAGCATATTTGAGTTATCGCGACTTCTTATATATTAACATAAAAACACTAAATTGGTCATTATTCCGGTACTGGCCAACCGATTTGGTCCAATATCAATAAACGTCTTCCCATGGACATTATAAATGCGTATACGAAGTTTCATAAATATCCGATAAAGCGTATTTGAGTTATTGCGCCTTTAAAGTAGACACTAAATTGGGTTTTACTCCGGTACCGGTCAACAGATTAGGTTCAAATTCAATAGGGCACTTCTCATAGATGTCATAAATGGGTATATTAAGTTTCATGGAAATCCGATACAGCGTATTTGAGTGATGGCGCCTTTCTATTAGAAAGGCACCATAATCTATTAAAATAGGCACTAAATTGGGCATTACTCCGGTACCGGTGAACCGATTTGGTTCAATATCAATAGGGTTCTTCCCATGGACATTATAAATGTGTTTTCCAAGTTTCATGAAAATCCGAAAAAGCGTATTTGAGTTATGGTGCGTACAGACACATGGACTGACGGACACACAGACGGACAGACATTTTTTCGTCCACCACACAATCTCATAAAGTACCATACTGGCACTTAATAATAATATCAATAATGTCCATGATTATGACTGGTTCAATGATTCACAGTTACGTATTATCTTATGAATAAATAGCTTTTAATTCTGTTTTTGTAGTATATTATCGTACGTATGAATAAATAACCTCCAATTAATTATTTCGGCTACTGTTATGTTATCGGATTAGCTGCATCCCAAAGCGATCACAATAAGCAGTGTGCACTGTATTGTGTAGGATAAGAGTAGTTCATTCTTCTCCCTTAAATAATTATGTCATAATCATTTGAATGATGGGAATAATAATGCAGTTGTAGGTTGAAATTCCTTCTCTTGTTCAGAAGTTTACAAGAAACCAAACACATGAGTCTTCTCTCCTTTTTCAGTAAATAGAAATAACTCCCCATAATAAATTCAATGGTGTTGGTGACTTATTGGATGTCCCTGTCTGGTCCACCACTTCGTACTACCGAGAACGAACTGGTTACATGCAGGTGCACAGACAGTTCTACTTAGCAGTCATTACTTTGCACACAACTTAAACAGACAGACGGACAGACATTTTTCCGTCCCACACACAATCTCATAAAGTACTGGCACTTAATAACAAGAGATGTTTGAAAATTCAGTGATACATTGCAATAGTTAGTTGCATTAAAATTTGAATGTGTAAGTTTTTACAAAACCAAAAATTAAACTGTGAATTTGAAAATAAAAATAATTAGTTTATGAAATATTGCCCATTAAGTTAAATACTATATTGCTGATCATATGTTTTCTCGCAGGGACCTCTTAAGCATATTGGTTCCAGTAGTCTTTTGTGCCTTTGTGGCATCAGTTTTTTATTCTTAGTAATGTTCAAAATAAGATGGTTTTCACCTGTAGCAGAATTTGTTTGACCTCTTGGCAATTTTTTTCTATGATGTCACATATGGGTAGCAAACAGATGACATACCGGTAATACACTGTTATTATTTCAGAAGACTGTGGCAATAACAATTCTGTAACAAGGGCTCGTCGGGGTTTGAAATCAGAACACTTATTCTCTAATTGAAGAATGGAGGTTCCTTTATTTCCTATCACAGTGCTCAATACAACCAGAAAACTCCTGAATGTTCTCCAGTTCACTCTTCGGTTCGGTGCTTGCTGCTGCTGCACGATCCACCCGTCGTGCTGAGTTAATCAGAATGGCACTGTCCCAGTCCAGTCCAGTTCAGTTCAACAGTTCTTCCATTCACTAGTTCCTCCTGTCTTTAGTTCCCCGTTGACTAGTTCTTCCGTTCACCAGTCCTTCTGGTCACTGGCTCCTCAGCTCCTCAAATCACAGTTACTTGAGGTCGCGCTGATCGGTTCACTCCGTCCAGTTCACACTCTCTCTCTCTACTCTGTCTGACTGTCTGTCTACATTGACTGACTCACTACTCACGGACTGACTCTACTCACGGACTGACTCTACTCACGCTGACTGATTCTCGGACTTATATAGCCCTTTCAAATGTTCTAGAGCTGATGTCTCGAAGTCTCTGCCCGCGCATGGTTTAGAATGCCTGTGGCGTCGCTCAGTCCCACCCCTTAGCGCACAGCTTCTCCCTACAGGCCTTCCCCACGGAGCGCGGCCCACTCGCTGCGCCATGTCTTGCTAAACCACGTCCACCAGCACTCGCCTCCCGTCCGTCCAATAGGGGGCCCTGATCTTTCCAGATGTCTGTCGTTTCTTGTAGTTTCTAGGCGTACCGCGGCATTGTGACAATACCAAATTGTGAACTTAGTTAAACTATTTAACTTTGTAGATTGACACTCACTGCTACAATTAGGCAATGGAACACTTTCAACTGCATAAGCAGCCATCTTCAGCAACTGACTCAGTTACTACATCATTACAAAATGGACAAAATTCAAGAATACCAAATTGTTTACAGCTATCTAGCAAACGTAGGAAGAACTCTTGATGCAGTGAATATGGAAGCATCATTTCCGAAAACTTGTCACCAAACTTTCAGAACCAACAACATAAAAAGCACATAGCTATTGAATCCACAGTCTTATTTTCCAAAAACTGAGCATGTATGAATCGTGTCTTTTTATTTCACTTTTTTTTTATTATTTACTAGCATGTGCCCGCGGCTTCGCACGCGATAATTATTTCAAAAATTAAAAATTAAGAGCATAAAAGTTAAATCATTATATTTATTAACACCTAAATCACATGGACTACATGCCACGATTAGATAGCGTCGCCTGGTAAAAGCGACCTCAGATTCGAGTTCCTTGGCCCAGAATACCCTTGTACAGTGAGTTTCGTCAAAATTGAACAATGTTTGACCATATTTAGGCCTATATTGATTATCCCTCTTCTGTGTAGGTTGAAAATTTCATATGTCTTCAGGCCTTGATATTCTAAACAAATGAATCGTCCAGGATGGACTTACAAAATCAAGCGATCGCCCGCGATAATTATTTCAAGAATTAAAAATTAAGAGCATAATAGTCAAATCATTATATTTATTAACACCTAAATCACGTGAATTACATACCACGATTAGATAGCATCGCCTGGTAAAAGCGATCTCAGATTAGAGTTCCTTGGCCCAGAAAATCCCTGTATAGTGAGTTTCGTCCAAATCGAACGATGTTTAACCATATTTAGGTCTGTGTGTTATTATCCCTCTTCCGTGTAGGTTGAAAATTTCATATGTCTACGGGCCTTGACATTTTAAACAAATGAATCGACCAGCGTGGGCTTACAACATTCAAGCGATCGCGATGCTTTTATTTCCACGGTATGACAAAAATAGCCAAAGCCAACTGCAATTAATTTGACATTGAAATGTATTACTGAAATCGGATGCTTCGACAGCGCTAAAATCACGTTTTCTGCCAGTTTTTCACTCATAACTCGTGAACGAAAGCTAAAATTAAAAATTCGGCTTCGAGGTGCATTCGACCACCTTTCAGTCCATCTATCTTTAAAATTTCAGATCTCTGCGTTCAGTAGATTTCGATGGGCATCGTGGACAGACAGACAAACAGCATGTGCCCGCGGCTTCCCCCGTGATAATTATTTCAAATTATAACACCTAAATCACGTGGAGTGCATTCCACGATTAGGTAGCGTCCCCTGGTAAAAGCGACCTCAGATTCGAGTTCCTTGGCCCAGAAAACCCCTGTATAGTGAGTTTCGTTCAAATCGAACTATGTTTGACCATATTTAGGGTTGATTATCCTTCTTCCGTGTAGGTTGAAAATGTCATATGTCTGTGGGCCTTGACACTCTAAACAAATGAATCGTCTAGGATGGACTAACAAAATCAAGCGATCGCGTTGCTTTTATTTCCAAGGTATGAGGTATGATGACAAAAATAGCCAAAGCCATCTGTAAGTGATTTGATATTGAAATTTATTACTGAAACTGATGCTTCTAAATCACAAAAAAATGGACGTTTTCTGCCCGTTTTTCACTCATAACTCGCAAAGGAAAACTAAAATTAAATTCCGGCTTCGAGGTGCACTTTCCGACCCTTTAGTCCGCCTATGTATAAAATTTCAGATCTCTGCGTTGAGTAGATTTCGCTGGGCATCGCGGACAGATGGAGGACAGACAGACAGACAGACGGAGGACAGACACTTCCTTTTATTAATATAGATTAGTACACACTCATATATTTGACATACCTACACTCTTATCAAGTCCAAACTAAGCCAGTCTTATTTATATTGTCTTTTACATGTATTTTTCAATAGTGCAATGATCCTTTTTTTTTCCTATAATATTTCTTACATATAGGCTATATTTGTCTTAACTAAAATTACACCAATTATTGTAGGATACTATCAATTCCCATTTCATAGCTAGTGACCAAGCTTGATGAATTTCTGGGGATTCCTATAATCTTTTTATACAAACAAACACACACATATATATATACTAGCAGTTCCCCTCAGCTTCGCCCATGATAATTAATTAAAAATTAAGAGCAAAATAATTAGAACATATTTATTAACATTTGCATGCGAAACATTCTTTGAAGTGCATTCCAGGGTTAGAAAGTGCAGCTTGTGACAAACGACTACAGATTCTAATACCCTGGCCCAGAAACCCCTGCTTGGTGAGTTCTGTCCAAATCAATCAATGTTTGACATAAAGACGGCAAAGACACTTGCTTCGAAAGAGAAAAAAAAACACTTTTCTGCCAGTTTTTCACTCGTAACTAGCGAATGAAAGTAAAAATAAAAAATCCAGCTTTGAGGTGCATTCGGTCACCCTTTAGTCCATCTTCATATAAAATTTCAGATCTCTGCATTCAGTAGATTTTGCTGGACATCGCATACAGACAGACAGACAGATCACAACATGTGCTCGATGTGACCACCATCCATTGCAGTGCAGCCTTCCACCCTACGTCTCATGGAATCACGCATCCTTTGGAACACCCCTGGTTGTTGCTGGATTACATCACAGGCATTGCACACGCGTTCTCGTAGTGTCTCCACAACATTGATGGGGACTGCATACACCAAGGTCTTTAAATGTCCCCACAGCCAAAAATCTAGAGGGTTTAGGTCACGAGAACGAGCAGGCCAATCCATCGCCCTTGAAAGACTTGTGTTAGGTGTCGCCTAAACCGAACATGAAAATGGGTGGGTGCCCCATCATGTATGTATCACATTTGAATTCGTTCATGTATGGGCACATTCTCGAGCAACAGTAGATGTTGTAAGTACAGAGAAGGACAACAAACTAGTAAAGTAGGCAAGATATGCGCATTGTACAAACAAAGACCATAACGTCGAAGATATTACGTTTACGATCAATATTTATGGGAACATTTTGTCTTGCTTTGTTGCATACTACAACCTCTTTCAATATTGGAATTTTTTTCGGGACACCCTGTGTATATATATCCATATTCATCCATGCTTTATTTTCTCACAGTGGGTTATTGGTATTTATAACTTAGTGCAACAATTTAATTCTAAAGTGGCCTAAAAGATCAAAGCTACAGTAATCTACCCAGGTTTTATCCAGAGGTAATATTGCTTAATCTAGTGATGAGCTCTGAAGTGTATGACCACTAATCCATAAGAAACTGTAATGATGTTTGCTATAAATATTTTATTTTAAAAGATAAAAGTTTTATCATTTGTATATGAAATGAAATGAAATGTTATTTTATTGGTGCTATAAAACCTTTACAGCATTACTCAAAAGATCAACTGTTTCTGGCCCTAGCCACTTTCACAGTTGACTTCTATCACATCACATGCTGGTCTTCACTATTTATGCATGCAGTATAATTATCCTCTGTCCATTAACTATAACATTAACACTTGTCATCTACAGTTTTTGTGTACTTTTCTCTTACTACATAATCAACAGAATTCCTTAAGAACAATATGGTAACTCACATCCCTCCCTTCTCTACTTAGAATTTTCTCTCTACTTCTATGTATTTATCCCACGTTCACCTATTTATTTCCAATACTAGACATGTTACCTCCCCAATGAATTCCCTAAATCATTCTCTGCAGCATTCACTATGGTCTCTAGCCCTGCATGCATGCTCTCTTCCAGATTCCTGAGAATGATATTAATTCTTCATTTTCTCTCATGGGGTCAATCTCCTATCACTTCTAATTTCATACCACACTCGTCTGATTCAGAATCACTCACACATGATGAGGAGTTGCCACTGGAAACTGCTGAATCACCCTTCCAGAGTCCGCCATTTGTTGCAAATTATCATGGCTGTTGTTACCCCTTCTCTCCCTGGGTGCACCCTCTACCTTCCAGATGTTGTGCAGTTGCGTTATCCAGATGACATAATTTAGGGACGGAAATCCTCCATGACATCATTGTCTTTTCGTTTCCTTTACTCTGGTCATTTCCCAGTTCATTACTCCTTGTGCCTTGGGTCCCCACTGGTCTGCTGACTCGCTCATTCAAGTTACTAGCCTCCCCAACATGTACTGCTGACTCCCTACTATTGTCTGCTTAATGCCTTACGCCATAGCTTTTTCTCTTGAGTCTTATGTCGTTCTTACTCTCTTCGTTCCACAGTTCGTTGTTGATCCATAATTGAAAGTTTTTAATGGACACTGATTTACCCATAATTCTTGCTCCCTTCATTTTTTTTTTTTTTTTTTATGAGCTGCTTCCTAGTTAATCTCTGTTCATGTAATAGATCCCTCTTGATGTAAATGTTAGTATCCCTCTGCTTATGGGATCTTCCTAAGATTTTGTAAACAACATGGTGCCAGCTTGATTACAATCAACCTCTCTCCTACCTTCTTTCCCACTCAGTAGGTGTTCACTATTTCCCAGCCACTCAACTTTAGTCCTAGAAATTTCTTGGAAATATCACACACTTCTGCCTGTGATCCGCTTCCTCTTCTTTCCTTTACACCTGAGATTACTAAGTTCAGCTTTTGGTTACCTTTTTCCAACACTTGAACTCTTGTTTTAATTAATTCTTACTCCTTGATCCCCCATATTGTCTCTGTGAAGTCTTCCTTGATACTCTGCACTATATTTTCTTTTTTGGACTACAACCTTTCTTCCATCTCCTTCATTTTGGCTAGTATGGCCTCCCATGTTTCCGGTTTGCTCTTGGGTCCTGGATTCCACTCCACTTCTCCTATCAGCATTAATACTCCCTATTATTAGTCCTCTCCTTATTAGATTCTCCAAGTTGCTATTTTGTTATCACATTTCATCTTCATTGATTATCATATGTAATTTCTTTCAGCATTCAGCTGGTTCTCGTTTTGTGAATACTTGATTGCATCTGCAAATATGGCATTTCACATGACAGTGGTACTGGACTTTCCATCAGAGCATCTGATTGTGGCTAAAGGCTCTCCTGTTGGAGAGATAGCCGATACTCAAACTGCACCTAAACTGGAAGTACCACAAAAGCAAGAACAACACTGGAAGCCTGAGTAGATCCTCACCTTCTCACTTTAACTTGATCTTACACTCACTCTCTCTTGCAGTCTTGTCTCGCTTGCTTTTTCCACTTGCCGGTCACTATTGGAGTGGCTGGGCCGGAATAGTGTATTTACAATTTAGATGCAACATTGGTGCTTGTCTGACATGGGGATTATGTTTCTGAATACTTGAGTATGTGAGTGTGCGCATGTGTCTGGTGTGTCTGTCTTAGCAACTTTCAGCATAAACAGCTGAATAATTTTGTGTTAATATATTTTACATTTGTATGAGTCAAGAGACTTGTTGAAACAATTATTTTAATGTTTCATGAATTGGCCGTGATATTGCCCGTTTTTAATTAGACATTGTGTTATGCATGAAAAGCATGAAGTTGCAAATTCCCATATCTGTTCATATTATGAGTTTCCAATGCTGCATATAAATTGGTAAAGTTTCGTGAATCTGGCAAAGACTGTTGGTTGGCTGTTTGGGCCCAGCCCAGCCTAGTTAGTCTAGCCAGCATGTGCCTACAAGCTACTGACGGATAGTTTTACATTTTCTTGTAAAATTGTAGGCCAGAAGAGAATTATGCAGCTTAATCTAAAAGTTAAGCAGTTTTAAGTCAGAATTTTTATTTTTATTTTTAATAAGATACTTATTATATAACTGATTTGCCCTTGTGGATTATTTATGCTTATTATAAGTGAATCTACCTTGTGAATTATTTTATAAGCCTTTGTATGTATTGGGATTTGCAAGATTTAAATCTTGCTGCTCCTAAGAAGGTACAGTCAGTATTCCCCAAACATACATTTTGTTTGCATATTAGTATTTTTGTTACATAGCAAGTATTGCATTGTTGCAGAGTATTAACATTATAGTTTAGTAATTGGTTTGACTAGTCACATATCAGGATAAAACTGTCTAATTACCTAATATAAAATAACATAGGTTGCATTGCTCATCCTTCAATAATGGCTCAATAAATAAATAACTGCCATTACCTTTTTCTTCATAACATACATGTGTGACTTATTGTATCATGCGTTCTAATTTCTTTAAATTGGGTAAGTTCAAGTGAAACTTGATTTCAAAGCTGCATTTTCATTAAAAAAAATTGAAATTTTTTTTGCTTATTTTTTCCGTTTCGGATTATATTTATTCATGCTCACATTCTTTGAATCTTTTATTTCCCTTTCTTTCTTTTAATCAGTTACTGTAAATCAGTGATTGGACTTCAAAGCACTAAGAAGTTGTTTCTCCTGAATATGTTGGTTATTTATCTCATACTTTCTTGTTCTGTTCATCTTTAAACTGACATTCCTTGTTTCGGAATTTTTTTAGACAGCCTAGAGTAAAAGGAGTATTTTTAAACTATTGAAAATAGCATTAGAAATTCTATATTACAGTATAAGTAGAATGCTAAAAAAAGATTTACCTCTAAGACTGTGTTAAATATGACTTTTTCTAACATCTCTGCATTGCATTATATTAAGAAGATATACAGTCTAGTCTTAACGGATGGCCTACATTTAATGATATGGGTAGTTTATGAATGGAAGAAAAAACTGGATAGATAACATGAAATTATTCCACATATAATTCATTTTAAAATAAGCTTTTAAACAGTTACCTAAAATAATTCCATTACCCTACAGGTTAAATTGATTTTATTTTGTTTGTTGGATTTCTCAACTTCACCTTGAGCCTTTTCTCACTAACATCCTACTCACAAAATAAAATCTCAATTTCAACCCTTTTCAGTAGCGGCTATTCAGGTGAAATAGGTGAATAGTTTTTCACCTATATTTATACAAGATATTTTGGTTTTTATTACTGTTGTGCTGAAAGGTCTGAGCTTTGTTTAGCTCATATGCTTTTTTTTTTTCTTCTTCTTTCTTTTTTTTTAACGAAAAACAACCAAACTTCACCTTATCTTTTTCTTCAAAACATGTAGAATCCATATACAGTATAAGCACTTCTCTTGTAGGAATATTGTAAATATAAGTAAAATCGCTTAGAAGTTCACAGAAAATTAACCTAAAATGGTGCTATGAGAATCTTCTGCTCAGCTGTGGGAAGGGAGAGAGTTGTTGGGTCTCGTTATACAGAAACCAGGGCTGTCAACTTAATGGTAATGAACACTAATATCACTCGTTGTTCCTAACCTAATTGCCACCATCCTAGCTCTATGTGTCACTATCACTATTTTCACTATTCCCAACCTAATTGCCACTTACCTAGAATCCATGAATATAGTTTGCACAGGGAAAGCACTGGAAGCGCCCAAATCTTGATCTGGCACCTAGGAAAATAATAAACAGTAACGGGGATCCTAACGTGATTCCTGTGTACTACGAGGGTCATTTCAGAAGTCATGGCAACTATTTTATATATTCCGAATAACCGCATATGCGGTTATTGCACTATATACATTTGAAAACATGGTGTACACAGTATGGGATGTGGAAGTGCCCAAATCTTGATCTGGCACCTAGGAAAATAATAAACAGTAACGGGGATCCTAACGTGATTCCTGTGTACTACGAGGGTCATTTCAGAAGTCGTGGCAACTATTTTATTTATTCCGAATAACCGCATATGCGGTTATTGCACTATATACATTTGAAAACATGGTGTACACAGTATGGGATGTGACCGCCAGATGACGTCTGAGTGCATTGGTGTCCAGTAGACAACACATGCAAACGTTAGTATCCTAGAGACTGTGTTCTGAAATGGATGTCACTAAAGGTGGTGCCACATGCTTTAACTGAGGTGCAAAAATGGACTCGATACGAGACATGCTGTATCAATCTGGAACGATTCCAACATGAAGGAAATGAGATGTTGTATCACATTATTGCAATTGATGACATGTGGGCACGAGCGTATGAACCAGAACTAAAGAGGCAATCAAATGAATGGCATCGTCGTGGTTCACCACGAAAACACAAGTTTCGATAGAATCCATCACCCACGAAGGTCATGATTATTTTGGCTTATGACAGCCAAGGTATTGTCTTGTGTCATCCTGTTTGTGAGGGCCAAACTGTCACTGCCATTTACTACAGATCATTCCTACTACACACTCTGCATCGTACACTGCGGAGGGCTTCTCAACAATGCAATCCTCCTCCATGATAATGCAACAAGCTACACTGCAGCCTGTGTCCAGAATCTTGTGCGGCGGTGGGGGTGGGGGATCTTGGGACACCCTCCGTACTCCCCTGATCTCAGTCCGTGCGACTTTGATCTCATTCCAAAAATGAAGATGCCACTGCTTGGGATGTGGTTTACAAACAGGGAGCGCGTCGACGAGAGGTGGCGTGCATAAACGCATCACTCACAGCTGATGGTATTCAGGCGCCTTCCTCATAATTGGCAAAGATGTATGGACGCCTGTTGGGACTATTTTGAAGGTTGTTAGCTCGTAAGAGTACGAGTATTATGCATACTGTTTTGTGCATATGTTATACAAATAAAACAATGATCCTTATTTACGCATCTTTCAATGTCCCTTACCCATAGCGTCTTGTATCCGGATCCCAATTTAGTACCAGCATTGCGAAGAGCATTCCAACGACTTTCAATCGTGTATCCTGATTTTTTTCCCCTGCAGCTTTATTGACTGATAAATAATAATTGCCATGACTTCTGAAATGACCCTCGTATATAAGTATAAAACCTACCTACAGATGGCAGGAACGGACACACCATCTCTCTATCAACACACCACTCCCTCGCATTTGTTTGCAGTGTGGCATTAAAGTGTGTCAATAACGCAGTTGTTCAGCATATGCATGAAGGACCAGTGAGACAAAAGTTTGTCAGTTTTGGAGAGAGTAGCAACCAATAGATAAAGATTTCAGAGTTTTCAATATGAGTGCAAGCTGATCTGCTGCCAATTTGTTTTATTTGTTAGACAATATTCTGAGTGACTAAGATTTTTTTAAACTTATTTATTTACTTATTTCAGTGTTTGTAGAAAAATGAAAGTATTCATAGGTCTGTATCTAGAGTTATTAATTTCAATATTATCAGTTATCCATGTGTTTGCAAATGTCATTAGCAATTTAACCTTTAGTATGCATGAGCCGCTACTGATCCTTGCAGTCATAAATAATTACTGTAAAATCATCCTAACTAAATAATATGGGTGTCAGTTACAAGAAGGTTTAACTTAATTATGCTGACTAAGAAATTGAGAGGTAGATTTATGTAAGAAATGGTATTCTAATTTTTTGTTTTAAATTATACATTGACAAGTATACCAATTCATTTGAAATACTTTTTCCAGATGAAATCATATAATTTTTCAATATATGAGGTGCTAACAAAAGATTCTCAAAATTCATAAGTGGTGCACAACTGAGCGGTAGTACGAGAAAATGCACCTATGTCAGCTATCATCAAATATTGAGCAGTCTGGTTTGAAGATTGCCTGCTCAGTACATAAGCATGATGGGAGCAATGGAAAGAGGAGCAAAGTGGAAAATGTTTACATCATTCGTACCCTCCCTCCACACAGCAGCCTGTCAGTTTCATTCTTACCGAGTAGTGTTTGTTCACTTCAAATCAATTTGTATCTCAAAATTACTCCTGTGCAGTTTCAGGAACCACCATTTTGTTTACAAACCGGCTTGCTGCTCAGCTTTCCTTGTGGTAGATGCTAACGGGAGTTTAGCAGGTAAAGCCGGCTACCTAGAGCTGCATACTGACAATGGCTGACCTAGGTAACACTTCATGCTTCTCTTGAGAGTCACTGGGCCAAGCGGCTGAGTTTACGCATTTAGTATTTGTGAGTGTTTTTTCTTTGTTGCATTTTGCTTACATTGAGATTTCACAATGACATGTGATGGGACACAGTTCATCTGCATAAAGTTTTGTCTCAAACTCTGTAAAACCTGTGATAACCTTGAAAAGGAAGCCTGGGTCATCATGAAGCTGATTCTGAAGATCCTGCAGACACTGGCGATGCTGCTTCTGCTAGTACTCAGTAGCTGCAGAACAAACTTTGCCACAGTCTTTCTCATGTTGAATTCATTGGACAAAATCTTCTGCTGCAGGCCATACAATAGTCCGACAACATTGCAGACATCTTCCACAATCTGCGTGTAATCTTTTAAGATCACAGCTCGAACAGCAAAGACATTTTTGGGTGTAATGCCAGTTGAATGCCGTCTGGAACGGTCATCATCATCAATTGATGTTTGGCCATTTTTAAACCACTTAAGCTACTTGTAGGTTTGGGTCTGGTCTGAGCATTGTCTCTAAATGCTTGCTTTAACATCTCATGTGTTTCTGCAGCGGTTTTCCAGAATTTTGAAACAAAACTTTACGCAGATGCACTGCTCACTCAAATCTGTCATTGTGCTATTCTGAAACTAAGCTACATGCAACAATGGAAAAATGCTCACAGATGCTAAATGCGTTAGCAGAACAAAGCGTCACTTTGCTGCATTTTCTCATCCTACCACTCAGTCGCGTGCAACTTACGAATTTTGTTAACTTTAGAGTAACACCTCATAACTGTTTCTGAATGTTCATAAATTTGGGATACATTATTTCAAATATTCCTAGATTGCATTTCTTTCTTCAAATAAGAATGGTTATGGGATTATGTTTTATTGATCATAGAAAAGGTAGATAATTAGACAGTTGTATTATGATCACTATTGTTGCTATGGTTTATTACATTATTGTTGTTCATGTGAAGGCTATTGCCTTACATGTTTTCACGGCCTGGATACACCATTGTGCCCATATATTGAGTTGGTGTACTTTGCAGTGGAAACTTTACGTTACTAGTCATGGCTTTGTCTAGTCTTGAATTGCATTTCTCTTGAATTCAGCTTTAATCAATTTTTACAAGTGATAGTAGTTAATAAGATGATGAAATATAAAATACTATTAAAGTTGATATTAAAAACAGTTTAGGTGAGTCACATTGGTGACTTATAAACTAGTAGAATCAATGATCTGAAAACAAAGTTTACTTCATAAACCAGTAGTATCAATGGCTTGTATACAAGTCATTGAATACAAGTTTACTTTGTAATCTTGTGAAGTATGTCAGTGTATGAGACACTTGTCAAAACTCTTATTTGTTGGTTATAATTGAAACAATTTTTTTATTGGTATTTAGGGTGGCCAGATGACCCTTTTTAATGGGCTTGTCCGTCTTTGTAGACTCTGGTCTCGATTTCTCGACAAAACCTTAAAGGAACACTTATTGCCCCTTTTTATAAACTTTGATCCGTTTTGTTCCTTTTTAAAAAAATCATACCATGACTTCATTATTGTATGTTCGAATATGTTGATTTGTTATTTTGAGATACAAAAAAACTACATGAGTCCTATTACCTCGCATTTACATTCCCGTATTTAACATTTTCCCATTGCTTACAACACTTTTTTTTGGTCCCCTGGTTTACACCACCATTCCTCTGGTCCCTTGGAAAACGTAAAAGAGAGGTAATACTGTGTGTCTATTATATTCATCTTTCTGAAAGCAATATCTTTGCAATAAGTTGAAAATGCTGTGACGAGTTGTAGCACTGCTACAAGAAGCATATTTGCAGATGCCAGTCTTTGTGTATTATACCAGTAACAGTAATAGTGAAGTTAATATAGCTATCTGTATTGTGAGCATCCTGATTTTTTATCATGCTGAAAAGGAAATGTAGTTTCACTCGAGGTTTAAATTTAGAATATCCCTTCTAGAGAGAAGGTGCTAATACAAAGATGTTACAGACAACTACAGTGTGTCATTCTGTTTTTTTCGATTGAATACAGAGGCCATTCAAAAATAAAACAGTATTTGAGCAAAAAAAATATTTCTTGTGCTGACTTTTATGAGAGAATTTACTGAAAGAAGAAAACTTTTTGAAGAAGATAATATCTTCGCATAAATATAATGATAATGATACAGTAGAGTCCCGAAAACTCGGCCTAAAGTGGACCGAAGGGTGGCTGAGTGTTTGAAAAGCCGGGTTATCGGGAAAGGTTTTAAAAATAAGTACGAATGTTTCCTAAGAAAATACAGTGCCGAGTTTTCGGGACTACTGTAATTCTATTACCATGTAACTATAATCATAAACACTTGAGTCCTGCATTTAATTTGTTCAAAACAATTGTACAATAATCAAATATGTTACTCAATTTTATATAGATCGTCTCCTGTTTTCTTTCCTTTTTTTAAGGGTTGAAGTATTCAAAGTGTCCATTTTCTTTTTAATCTGGTCACCCTATTATTATTAATAATCTGATTGAATTTGGTGGTGTTTGTTGTAGCAGTAGTTTGAATTAACATTTATTTTTCTATATTCATATATAATACTCTTCACTATACGGCTCACACTGTAAGAAGGAAAATTGGTTGGAGCTTTAGCAAGACCTCTCTTGTGCAAGTAGCGAGTTAGCTTTGCCCGCTATAGGTAACTCTGCACCTAAGAGAAGTGTCATGTTATGCTATTTCAGTTGCATGTTAAAAACCTATACACAAACCAAAAATGTCAAGCATAGCATGAGAAAGAAAAAATGCCTCTCGAATCAACTGTACAAAACCCATATTTTTACAGTAAGTGGTTATTGAACTGAGAGGTTATGAATGAAAAGTAAGATTGTTGAGTAATCATGTGTCTCCCCGGGAGTAGTCACAGGCAATCTACGTTCTCTTTCTTCCTTCCGACAAGTGCGGCAGCAGTGCACAAAGAGTCGACAAGGATTAGTGCACACCATTTTCCTTCGTTCATTGTGAGCCATATACATTTTTAAGAAGGCCTATAATGAAAATCGGGGATTATATGTGCAAAACTAGTTACTCTATCTTTTACAACTGCACAGTGCAGGTTATTGGGTCTGAATTATCAATATTCATAAGTTAAAGCTTACGTTCAAACACTTTGAACCATTTGAATTGTAGCGGTCATTGCATGTATTTTCCTACCTAGGTAGGCTTGAAAACATACTTATTTAAACATTTTACCAGCTTAGAAGAAGTGAACTAATCATTACCGTCACCCTAAAAAATCCCAATAAATAAATGATTTCTTTCTCTCTCTCTCTCATGCAGTTTTATTAGACATGTTTTTAAAACAGTAGTCTCTAGTTTTTAAGCCCATTGACCTCAATAGAAATCCTGATTTCACCTGGTTTTGATTGAACTGTGTAGTCAGCTTGATTTTTCCCAGTTTGAGATTTATCTGATAGCTGGCAGTTTTGTTATTCAGAATACAAGTAAAACAGTATCACTCCCCACAAATTATTCTTTCGTACAATATTAATTCTCAGAGCTATTAAAAACTTAAGTTGGTATGAAACAATATCCAGCTGTTTCCCTTTAGCTAGTAAAGTAGTTCACTTTTTCACAGCAAAATGTACCATATACCAGTATTAAACTGAAGCATTGTGACAAAGCTGTGGGTCTTATTTTTTACTGCAGGGTGTCAAAACATGTAATATAAAAAAGGCCTCTTTCTATTTGTTCTGTGCTTATTTTCAGATACAGCGTACTTAAAGTTTATAGTCAGTGTTTTAGTATTTTATGACAATTTCTTTGGTACAGTTTTAATTTTCTTGTTTGTGTAATTAATTAATCCCACATGTATGGTTATGTGGTTGTACAAAGAAATTCTTGTGTGACTTAAGGCTTTCCTAGTGTTGCAAATGTATAATTGTTTCTCGGGCTTCCAATCAAGAGGATTGAATTGAAACTTTTGGCTGCTTGCTCAGTTGCCATCTTCTGAGAGAGATTGAAAGCCTGAGAAACCACCATTGTACCACCATTTGAGATAGATTTCCGTAAAAGTGTTCATGAATATCTTTTTCAGTGATATACGAATTCTTGTTTGATTCATTATAAAGTTGCATGCTCTTTTTTTTGGGGAGGGGACATCCGCTCACCAGTTTTCTTTGAGTTCAAGTTAAAAAGATATATCAGATTAGATAATTTGACAGATATCACGCAGAAAGAGACAATAAGATTTATGGAGTTGTTACATGTGGCAGAGTTACCAGGCATGGTACTCATGTGACATTCTCCTTCCCTTGCCCCATTCAGGAGGAATTGATGCACCTATTATAGCATTTATAGTGTTCTTTTGTTTAAATTCATGCATTTAGCCTTTTGTTTTTCCATTTGCAGAACTAATATGAGCAGCAATATCAGAGAAAAATAATAAAGCTTATAGCTGCCCTATCTAAGGTTACCACAAGATAAAGCCTACCAAGATCAGTCTGTTAAAGACAGTTTTATGTACACATTATCTTATAGTTTTTAAAACAGAATAAGTTGCATATACGCATAAAAATTGAGAAGTTTGAGAAAAATCAAATTGATTTAAAATTGAAAATATAATCAATAAAAGTGAAAAACAAACGTCTTGGGAGAGACAGCCATAACCATTATTAAAAAGTTTATTGAAATTTTATTACCGAGTACAAATGGTTATGGACTGTAGTTAAAGAATTGTGCAAGATTGGTATAAAGAAATGTCCACTAGAATATCTGTGTGGAACCCGAAGCGCCTGAAGATACCCACTGAAAATTGCGTAGCAGTACCTCGAGCACCAAAGAGTAGTCCAATGACTTCCCATTGCTGGATGTTATATTTGTCGGCAAAATAACCACAAGAGGATTCATAGTGTTGTTGTTTTTCTCTATTCACCTCTGCAGCTTGCTTATCTCCTTTTTTCAAATCTTACTGTTGGATCAATAACATTTCTTTTGTTGTTTGGTCTATCGATGACCACAGTATCGGCTCTTTTTGTAGACCCATTGCTGAAGATACAGTGAACCTCTTCAAAACCTGTTCAAAGACCTGTAGGTTTCTTGAAAACAGTTAACAGTTGTGTTTCTAACTTTATTGTAATCCTAAAAAGCTCCCCTTGATGACAGTAGCCAAGTACATGTGAAAGGGTTTCTATCTCATTGCAATGTCTGCAATGGACTGTCTGACTTCTGCCCAGTATGCTTCGAACAGCCACCAGGTTGGAATTAATTTTAATGAGAACCCTGAGATATCAATTTTTTTTCTTTTGGACCTATGGAAGCATTAGTAAATCCATCATTGGTGTGAATACTTGTATCTTCTAGTTTTCCATGATTAATAATGATTGCTTTGGACTTTTCATCATTCAGCTGAAGGCCAATGCATGTTAAACACTGATTACTGTATAGTAACTTGACACTCATTATTTATTAGGGAGCGGATTTTTAGGTTTTCACCATATTTATTTCTATTGTACAGGTGAAATGCAAGCAGAAGTGTCGTTTGCAGCAACACACTGCTTCTTTTGAGTCTTTAGGTTTTCTTCAATTCTATATTAGCAAATTTAACTTAATTGTTCAGTTAAATTTTTTTTATGTATTGTGTGAATTCTATGTAGCACATTCAAAATTCATTAAACCCTTATTATAGCCTATATCAATGTTTTGGAACTTAAACATCCGGTCCCGGTTCCTGCTCATAATTCAGAATCACTCCACAGACCTCACTAGCAAGTGGCCAGACAAAAACTGAAATCAAATGTCTACTATCCCCTTCCCTCTACCATAATAACTATATTTTGAACAATATCTATGATATTGGAAGAGTTTTGTGTAAAAATAGATCTTAAGTATGAAGTGAATAAAGTAAACATCTTAAGATGCCTCATACACTGACAGTAATTCTAGTTATGAATATAATGTATGTATAGTACTCCAGTTGGTTTTATTGTTGCTCATCAGGTGTATCCTAGTCTGTGGACTGTGGTGTGCTCGAATAACCACCCACTCACTTGTCTAGTCTTTTATTTTTGTTACTTATAAGGAATGTTGTAACATGAATGGTGGCTGCTTTCGCCATTTTAAATGGCAATGTTAAGTTTTTAATTTGCATATGGTGTTTATACTGAAATGACCATTGGATCTTGGTACATTTTTGTAGACTTTTTAGGGATGAATATGTTTAATTGAATTTGTGTGTATTTAAATACATTTTCTAGATTAACCACATAGGAATCCTTGTTCATGTTTGTATTTTCATTTCCTCATTTCTAGTCTCCTAAGCAGAATATCGATACGGATAGTAATGTGATTCAGTATATTAATCAATGAGTAAATGGTATGTATTATTTATTAAATAGGCTATTGTTTAATAAAAGAGAAGTTCAAACAAGAAAGTAAATGTACTTGACAATCTTCAGAAGAAAATTTTATCTCAGCTAGGAATCTGGGACCTCCTGCTTAGTATGCAGATGCTCAACCAATAAGTTATCCAAGAGACTATCTAGAACTATATATCATAATCTTCCCTTAGGTCCTAAATATCTTGCTGAAATCATTAAAGGCCAATTATAGAAGCAATATTTAGGAGATGTTTCATGTTAATATTTCGCCTAAGTATGGGTGCTTTGTTGCAAAGATGTTTAATAATTAGACCCTGCCTAAAGTTCATGAGGATACTGTTTAACCTCAGTCTCATTGAAGAGGGGGTGAGCATATGAGTTATGTTTAAAGGAACACATTAATTATATAGTGTGTTCTGACAGTGTCATGAGGAGATTTTGTTACTTCAAGTCTTCTACATATTAACTTTCTGCATGATCATAGCAATCCTTCTGATATGTATGGAGAGGCGCAATTTTAAGCTTGCTTTTTCTTCTCAGAGGGAACTCCCAGGAACTCTTTGCATAATATCGGACAGAGCATGACACGAGATGTTTCTCAATACCTATTACACTACAGTGACATTACAGTTCTTAACAACTGGTCCTTTTAAGCCATAAATGGTGATATTGACTGTTTAACAATATAATTAGGCACACACCTATTTATTTGATAAATTTTCGATGTATATGTTGATTCCCACATTAAATGGCCGAGTAGTTATTCTTGTGAATAAAATCGCAAAGTTACATTTAATTTACTTTGTAACATCTTGCTACTACATGGCAGGTTCTGGGTAAAACTGATGCTGAAAACATTGGTTATTTGTTACCATGCCTTCTTCTTTTTTCTTCTTTAATGTAACATTTTTGTTAGCTTTCCTTTTGAGAATCTAGTAATTCTAGTAATTAATGTCCAGTTGTATTGTCTTTTCTGTGATTCTTGTGGATTTTTTAATAACTTTGTCTTAAAGATACATTGCAGTTTATGTTTTTTTAATTATTAAAGAAAGAAAAATTCAATATCAGGTTGCATGAGCGAGTTAAGGCAGAATAGTACAAGGACCTTATGCATAGAAGTTCACTACAGAGAAATTTGTATGAGACTGAGATATTGGTTAGCTAGACAGTGCCAAACAGGTAATCATTTCTCTAGTCGACTGTTAACACATAATTAAATGTACTTCTTTCAAAAACTGATGACGTCGATCTTTGTTATTCATTATGTACTGCATACAAGATCTTTAACATACAGTACATCATTTAATCGATAATAATGATAATAAGTATACAAATAATAGTCTAAAGCAACAAAATAACTACAGTACATACCGTACTATGTAAACAATTTGCAAGGAAATATTGCATGCACAGAAGTGTAATTTTTCACATAGATAAAGACCCGTGCTTTCCTTATGAATTGATACACCAAAATCTAAAATAGCTTGCTTCTAATGAAAATACAAGTTAATGGGAGAAAAGAGAAAGAAAAAAGATGACCTGAGGATTGAGTCCAAGTTTGTTGGATGTCTGCCTTGCACTGTACGGTTGTGCTGCGATAATTAAAGTGATCCCTATTACAGGCCATGGAGGCCCAGAGGGTTCCAGGTGGTTGAGGCTCCCAGATTTTTAGACAACAGCACATGAAGGTGGTAAGGTTTTCAGCCTTACGCACCGGCCGCCTTTACCCCCAGGATTGCTCCTGGTGCTCATTTCTGTTAGAGGCTGAGTCGACCCCAGGGCCATAGTGCCACCAGAAGGATTAGGCCAATTGAAAAAATCCAGCGACCTCATTGGAGATCGAACCCGCGACCTTCCGGTTTGTAGCGCAGCACCTCAACCACTACGCTATGGCATACCCCGCTGCGATAATTATTTATTAGAATTGTGTGGTGTGAATAATTCTTGGTAAAGCTCAGTTAAAAAGTGTAGAAAGCAAGAGGTCTCATTTTGATTCCTGGACTAGGACAAATTTCCCTGTGAAGATTATAATTTAGAAATTATATTAGTAAGAAATTCCTTAAAATATTGTAAATTGCAAAAATCTCACTTGTTCTGAATACAGTATTTAATATTCTGTTTCTAAAACTTAGCCTCAAAATACATTTTTCCTATTTTTTGTTTTATGAAATATATACATATCTTTTTACTCATGCGCTGGATGAGAAACAAATACAGACCTAATTACCACAAAATAATAAGTGAATGGAAAATCACCAAGTGCCAGAGCATTATGATGATAGCTCCAGTCAACTGTTGTTCTTCAAGTATGAAAAATACTTTCTAATAGTTTAAATAGTGAGTATATTTCTTCCAGTATAAGTACGTTTCATCAAAATAATTACACTTTTAGACACTGCATGGTTACACTTGCTTAGCCAAATACTGGTGTCAACTTGATCTATTACAAATTATATTGCACAGAAATATTTCTTCAAGTATTTTCATTGCTCACTTCTTATTCTTAGTAATAAACTATGAAAGCTTTTCAAAGTTTAGTTTGGAGATAGAAGTATGGATGTGGCACTCTAATATAAACATGAGCTCATAAAAGGTCAGCCATTTAATTACACTTGTTTTAATTGCTTATTTATTGTAAAAACATGAGATTATTTTAAAATAATTGTTATATAGATTTGTATTGTTTTTTATGATAGGAAAATTTGTAAAACCTATTTTGTTGAATTGATTGAACTTCCAAATATATTTTTCTCTTGTCAGACATGTTCTTGTATGCTTCCCTCATATATATGTGAGTTTCCTCAATAAATTGTTGTAAATTATGGTTCGGTATGGTGTCAGCAAAGTGCCTGCACAGTTACAAATATTTCAACAAAATTATTACTTTTACCAACTATTGTATTTAAAATTTGTCTTACAGGATAATAAAACCAAATTTTTAATATTTCAATCTGTACAAGATATACATTAAATATATTTGGAGAGTGAGGAGAAGTATTATTGTATTGCACTAGAAACATGAAAGAAGGGAAATAAATTTTAGATCTCCACTCAATTGATTGACTTTTAATAATTGAAACACACATCAAATTATTTTAAATTAATTAATAGTTATTTTTTCTTCAAGTACACAAAATTTCACATAACCTTTTCACATTTTCAGAAGTGAAGTCCTAAAATGAGTTAATTATATACGGTATATTACATAAATATCGTAAATATTAGTGCTGATTGCTAATGCAATAAATTCTTAAAGTGCTAAAGTGATCCCTGTGTGGGCCATGGAGACCCATAGGATTGTCAGCCGTATGCATCAGCTGCTTTTTACCCCCCGGAATACTCCTGGCACTCATTTCTGTTAGACGCTGAGTTGACCCAGGTCCATAGTGCCACCAGAAGGATTAGACCCATGGAAAAGAAAACCAACCTAGGTAACTTGTCCCAAAAAGGATTTGAATCCAGGCCTGCTACGTGAGAGGATCAAACACATCCCCTATACCACAGCGGTGGACCAAGAAATTCATATATTCATAATCTCTACATTTTGTTGAAAGAAAGATAAAAAGTATAAATTTTGGCGTATACAGTTAAACAAAATTTATTTTGGCTCATCCAGCACAAACATTATATAAAATCTAATGTTGCAGAAACATAAACATTAGCATTTAATTTAAAAGTTTTAACTTTTATTATATCCACATTCACAGAAGAAATTTTTACTTCCCATTAGCCTTTTGCTTCCAGTGTTGCTTTGAGCTACATGAATTTCTTTCACTTACTTTCAATAAATCATTATTTAATTTGCCATGAGCATCAAGAAGATGCTGTAGACCATATAAAATATGATTAATTACCAGTAAACAACAGAAAATTTATAAACGTAGGCCTAAGAATGAAAATACAAAATAATGAATGCAGATACAACACAAAGAATGAAGTACAAATTAGTATGAATTGTAAAGATATGAAAATTTTGGACTACGGAAGGATATTAACAGAAGAGTCGAAGAATTCCTTTATATCATAGAAGGGATTTTCTGCCAGCTAACATAGCAACATTATGTAACATTAAAATTTTCCTCCAAACCCAGTGAATCTTGAAATCTACATGTTTGTACCAAGAGGTGGCAGGTTTCATCAAGAACAAACTGAATTTAAATAATGTAGTAAGTGAAAGAAATTAATGTAACTCTCAAGCAACACAGGTAGCAAAAGGATTAGTATTTCTTTTCACTTTATTTATAGCTGGGTTATGATGTTAGGATGGAAAATTGTACCACCACAGTTCCCTCCACATTCACCATCATTGTGAGCCTACTTCCATTTCTGAAATGAAAAGAATTCCTGAGAAAATGATAACTCTGTATAGAATGTTTATCATATCAGAATACTACTACTACTACTACTCGATGCTACAGCCTTTGGCCTATCAGGCAGTTGTAACCCAATCTTGTCATTCTTCTGCCATTTCTTCCATCTTTCCCCCATCTTCCTTAAATCATCCCCCATATCATCCAACCATTGTTTCCGTGTCTTCCTTTGCATCTTCCAAGTTGCAATGTATGAGGGTTGGACTTTAATAGTGGCAACACATCTATAAAATCACGATGAATTACAAAAAGTTCAAATCATTTTTGACAGATGTTGGTTGCATATCCAGCATACTTCGGAGCAAAGAAGAGCGTTTTTTCAAAAGCCGATATCTACATGGATGGCTCAGTGCCAGAGGTGACTAAGTGCCATCAAGAAAAGTGCTAATATTTGTGTGTATTGACCAGCAAAGATCGTATTCTATCTAAGCCAAACATGACAAACAGCCTTGCTGTATCAGTTACAGACACAGTAATGGCTGCTAGTCATGTTTGGCGTAGATAAAATACGATCTTTGCTGGTCAATACACACATATATTAGCACTTTTCTTGATGGCACTTAGTCACCTCTGGCACTGAGCCATCCGTGTAGATATCGGCTTTTGAAAAAACACACTTCAATTATTAAAGCCTTCCATCACTATGAATACATTCACTGTAAACAGAAGAAATTGAGCTGACCTAATAAATAATTCAGTACCTTAAAATTATTCTTGATTCACAATAAACTGCAATAACATTATGAACAGTTTCAAGATAAAAAGTTTTACTCGTGATGAATGATTGAAAGTTACACATGACTGAACCTCAAGAATTTTCTTTTAATAATGAATTGCTATCACCTCTGTGACAACTTGTAAAACCCATTTTAGACCAGCTGATGGGGCCAGCTTATTTTCTTGTATTTACTGTGAGTCATTCGTAGTGATAGTGATAATGTTTACTGGATATCTAAGCATTATCTGACAAAAGTGATTCAAACTTCTGTAATTCACTGTCATTTTATAGATGTGTTCCCAGTATTAAGTATCCAACACTCGTATATCATTTTTCCATTTGTATATTTTTTTTTTCTTTCTTTCTTCTTTTGCCTGGGTCATTCATCTAAAACATCAGTCCAGCTATTCTTGTCATTGAGTTTCGTAACAAATGGCTTTTTCCGATATGGGGTTGTTAGCCCCATGATCAACATCCAGCCTAGAGTACCAGGGTATCCATCTGGGTCTTCATCTTGGATCTGTTTAGCGCTTGGTAGACCCTACCAGGAGCTTGTGCTCCTGCCAGGTTAACTCTCAGGATCGCTTGGCAAGTAAACCTCCACAACACTGCAAGATGAGGATACCATTGTGGGGGGAACTAATCAGAATACTTGCTGAAAAAACACAGAGTTACTTCAAATGAATTCCCTAATTTTGCATTTTTGTATTATACCCAAACTATTAGGTTTAGAATAATGAAAGTAAAAATGACTGAAAGAAAATTCAAGACATTCTATTTCATAACATAGTGCAAGTATTGCAGTTCCCTGATTGATTGCCAAGTGGCTATAGGAGAGCAGTGTGCATATATATATGTATTTTTTTTTTTTTAATTCTATTCAAACAATCTGTAATTACAGTTCAATGTTCAAAGATACTTTCACACACTATTTCAAACTATTCATGGTTTACAGCAAGTGAATGTCTGTGCAAAGGAAAAATCTAGCAGCCTTCGTCAGTCTTGGAAGGAAGAGTTGAGAGATCTTGGAATACCACAACAGACAATGTGGAAGATCCTGTGAAAACATTTGAGGGTAAGGCCATATGGTTTGCAGCTACATTGAAATTTAATTTTACATGATCACAACCAACATCTAGATTTCTCGTTTGCATTTCAGAAAAAGTTGAAAAACGAAGAATTTGATGAGAAACTGATTTTCATTAATGAGACACCTTTCACTTAAGTCATAAGGTGAATAAACATAATGAGGTACTGATGACTGTAAATTGTCAAATTTGTTTAGAAGTTATACAGCTATGGCTACCATAAACCAGAGCTTGCTTCAACGTTTGGGAGCAGAAATGAATTGTCAGCTATTGTCATAGTGGATGAAATGGATGTGTGTCATGTAATGCAGGGAGAACACATTCAACATCTGCAGATGAACAAAACCTGGTGAGATTTTCTTTTTAAACTTTTTGTTTTGTTACTCTAGCAAGGAAACTTTGTTTTGTCAAAACCTACCCTCAAATTTAGCATATCGGTAGGTCTTCATTACAGATAGACAATGCAAAATATTACCTGCTCGTATTAAGTGCAAGTCTGTGTGAAAATTAATTCTTAATTTTGTAAATTTGAAATATTGGGTAGTCACAAAGCTGTCGATGGGAGGGAGTTGTGGGTCTTCCCTACCTACCGGACTTGCTGTCACAAAGTTTCAAGGCAAGTTTCCTGCATCACATGTAGTCATACTTGTAGTTTGCCTTATCTCTCCCTTTCATTTTCACTATAGGGGGAAATAGTATTATAATAATAAATAATGCACTTCTTTGATACACATGCGTGTATTCCAGGACATGTTGTGAAGTAATCACTTTCTAATTAAGTGTTTAAGATAGCAAAATGAATCTTGTATGCTTTTCAATTAAATTTACTTACATTGGCCTATAATGATGGGCACAATAAGTAGTATGTTAATCTGCATTTGAACACCTAGAGAGGTTTAACTGGACAAGAAATGTCAACGTTGAAAAGAGGTTGATTGAAGCGCTAGTATTTTGGTTTGCTCTGCACAGCAAAAAATGAATCTTTGTTTTAATCACTCAAATTGGTGGTCACATTTAATCCACACAAACTATCAATCATAACTAACCCCTCAATTAGGGTGGCCATACGCCCGGTGTTTGCGCCGGATAGTCCGGATTTTGAGCTAATTGTCCGCCGTCCACCACCAACTCATGCCGGACGATAATTTGTCCTCCTTTTTTGACGATGAACCATAAATACCGCCCACAGGTAGAGTTGCTTAAAACAAAGCTAAAAATTTTCAACAAATCACCAAAATGCTCAGCCATGTACCAAGTCTGAACACTGTTAGAAATGAGTTCATTAGAAAATGACATTCATATTGTCAGATCTTCGTGGCCTAATTATTAAAAACTAGCAGGTGCCTCCGTTGCATGAATTAAATAATTTAGTTCTTAAATGTATTGTTTTACACAATAAATATAAATAATTAAACGAATAGAACAAATCTTTTTTTACCATATGGGCATTGGGCATACAATATTCGAAATGAAACGAATGATAATTAAAAAAGCTAAAATCCCAGTTTTGATTTGCATTTCACAATTAAAGTGCGATTCCCGGGGGAAAACTATTTCAGATTAGAGTGCCCTAGCCCAAAGAAAATCCCGCATAATTTGTTTCATCCACATCATTCATTCTCCTCCCGCCCTCGATTGCTATTTCAAACAGAGCCAGGCCACCTTCAATATTAATTTCACAATATATAATTTAACACTGTCTTGTTAATAGGTGGCGTTGGATGTAGCCTACACGGAAAAGGAGTTTAAATATTATGTTAGATTCTGTAAGTTCCACTTAGGTTGAAAAATGTTGAAACCTCTGCAGTGTTGTCTGAAATAATTTGAGTTGGGCTCAAAGGTTAAAAAGAATGAAAGGAAAAAAATGCACGATACTTGAAGTCAAAATTAACATGTCCTCCATTTTCAAAGTTTGGAAGTGGCCACCCTACCCTCAATGTCTGAAAACATTAAAATATAGTTTCAAAATGTGGAAATGATAATGGTGATATTTATCTAAAAACGAACTAGTGAATTACACTCAACGAGTAGCAAGGTAGCTCCTCCATCAAAAGAGCTCATTCTCGCTTATGTTCCCACCATGCAGACTATAGAAGCATGGTGTTTCTTTATGCAACAGTACAAACAAGTTTTCTTCCACTTATAATATTATATTATATTATAATATGAGCAGTTATTTTTTTTGCATGTTTATCTGTATTGAAGAACTATCAATATGCTAAATTTAAGGGTAGGTTTTAACATCAAAACCCATAGAGTTCCCATGCCTTAAGTATAATAGTTTGGGAATGATACAAAGGCCAAATCAGCAGGGGCATCATATGTAGTGGCCATTATAAAAGAAGCAGTGATTCTCTGCTTGTTGCATGGGCCTTGGGTAGATGTAGGTTTTGAAATTACTTGAGAAATTGTTTGTAAGTATTGCTTAGCTTTAAACCTGTGTCATTTATGGAAGTAGCATAGAGCGTACTTTCCAAGTGCTCTGACATGACTTTACTTAACTGAAATAATCTTTTCTAAAATCATTATACAATTGCACCAAACTGATTAATTGATTAACCATCTTGTTCACAACAGTGTTGCCAACATCTGAATCATTACCTGCATGATAATATTATAGGAGAAAAATTCCTCCGACGCTGGGATTTGAACCCAGGACCTTTGGCTGTCCGTGCCAATGCTCTACCAACTGAGCTAAGCCAGAGTTCACTTCACAGCGTCAGATGGAACCTCTCTCTTATGACTGACTGCCCTTAATGGTCTACCTCACTGACAGACAAGTTATGTCATATGCAGTACTGTGAGGCACACTAATTATTAGTGGTTTTTGTGACCGGGCTTTCACTATTATTGTACAGTAACATTCAAGATGGATTTATATCCATTCATGAACCACAGTTAATTGTCTCTGTTGGACATTACATGAGAATATTATAGGAGAAAAACTCCTCTGACACTGGGATTTGAACCCAGGACCTTTGGCTATCCGTGCCAATGCTCTACCAACTGAGCTAAGCCAGAGTTCACTTCACAGCGTCAGACTATAGGCCTATCATCGAGTCAATTGTTTTTCTTTGTCATTCGTCACAGTTTTCAAATCGTGATTTTAAAACCTTACAATTAGTGTTCTATCTGATTATAAATTTATCAGGAGAGCGATTTAAAGTTAGAACTACATAATATGGGATAATGTGGTTAGAACAAAATTATTGGCCTGCACGTTACTTAGAGATTATAAACTTAACGTCAAAACATGAACGATAGGTTAAAGAAATTACTGTTAAAAAGTATTTAATAAGAAAAACAAACAAAAACAATTTTAAAAAGTTAAATAGAAACCTCGGTTCTATTCTCACGAAATTTATGAGAAATCGAATCTCGGCGAAATTTAAGGGTCCTGTTAATTCATGCCAGAAGAGGTGAAGGTAAGCTACACACTATTTCATCGTTAACTTTTCAAGTTCTATAATTCCGTTGCGAAAACACACTGAGGAATTTTGTACTCTTAAATCTATTCCATCAGAGCACAAACATTCGTCGCAAAGGTTTGTCATAAATATTTCAATTGAAGTCTTGACATTCCACTTGAAAGGAATCTTTCTTCCGCTGTTTCTTGCTTTCGTCCGATAATATGCAAAATATTCTGAGACATGGTAAAATGCAATTTCATATGTATCTTTCCAATGTCGTATATTTTCTTTCTTCTGGAGGTACATTTTAATAAAGTGAGATATCTTTTTTCCATACGCATGGGGTGAGAAGGAATTCCCTCAATTTAATTCAGGGAATGAATCTGTATCCCTGCAAGAATAAAATAACCATATCGAAAATAATGGAATAAGCTTTATTTTAACACTTATACATTGGTTATAAAATACTTGTTCCTTTTATACAAAAGTTCGAGGTTCCTTTCGTTCTTTTATATTTATTTTGTGCTTTAACGTTAATAGGCCTATATTTAAATCTATAGCTTGTCTTATATATCAATTGAAAACGCTGGTTCTAAAGATTGTCTTATACATCTATTGAAAACACTGGTTCTTAGTTTTTTAAATTATATTTAACTGTGCAAGTGAACAGCTTATATTTAAGACATATATTGGTTATAAAATGCTACCTTTTTATGAAAATTCGAGGTTCCTTTCGTTCTTTATATTTATTTTATGCTACAACGGGTGGGGGCCGTTCTTGTATATCAGTCTTTTCTATATATGATGCAGTTTTTTTCCAATCCAGCTCACTTCTCCCATAAGATGGCAGCGGAGAGAGCTGACGAAAGCTTGGAACCAAACCTTCAACTCACCCGGCTGGAAGCCCGGGAAACAATAATATATTCTTAATACCGGGAAAGCCTTAAGTCACACAAAACTGAACAAATCCATACCAGATTAAATCAATACTGAACAAGACCATCTATGTCGATCAAAACCGAACAAGTCCGTTCGTTTTCGACATTTAAACAGAATGTAGCTTCAAAATTCATAGGCAGATGGCAGGATTGAAGGTATGTGGTCAGCATGCCGACTCTCACGGCTTACTGAACCGGAGTCGTTACTTCTTTATTAAGTTGCTCCTCAGATTGCGTCACGAGGCTGAGTATACCCCTTTTCAGACCTCCCTACCTCAGACTTGGGTCACGAACCCAGACTTGCGGATCTTTAGTCAGCAACGCTAACCACTAGACCACGCAGGCGTTAGCAAAATAAATTAAATAAGTTAATGTTATTTAAAACTTTATTGGCATCTTTATACATACCGGTAAATAAAGTGATAAGATAAATACATAGCATATTAATGAGGAAACGTTCTGCATTTTATATTTTGGACTGAAGCCTATGATTGGCTTATACCTTTATCAGTTTATATCAGTATCCACTGATGGACATCTAGCGTATAAATATAAATTTTTCTATGATTATATTTCAAATTGATAATGTAGAACGGTATGGTTTCTGCGAAACTTTGTACTGACACTACAATAATAAGTTGGCATCAGTAGAACAATCTCTTTCGAATTTTTCTTCGCAGCTCATGCATAGTCAACTTTATGTTGTGGCCAAGAATTGCAAACTGAACCAAGAGTAAAAAAAAAAAAAATCGTCAGTTAATACGCGTAAATAAAATAAGGAATAGGCTATAAAATATTTGTATATAGACCTATGATATTATTAGCCTACATGTCCCGATTTTTATTCATAAAAATATGGTCACCTTATTCAGCTACAGACAAATATACATTTCATCGCTATCAAGATATGAAGATACATTTACCATTCAATTGATTTTGGAGTGAGACTCAAGGGAGTGCAAAGCCTGTTTTATATAAATTGTCAGTAGGAAGATGCAAATAGTACCGGAGCAGGAATTCAAAAAGAATGTCTAAGATAAAAATTGCAAGAAGATCTCTTAGCGTTAAGGATTTCTAATTTGAAATAATCACTTTACTGTAAACCATAAACACATACGTAGCGTTTTGAAAATAATAGGAAAAGTATTGTCATGATTAATTATTATTATCACAATCATGTTTTGTAACTCGAAAGAAATTTAAAAAAATGGTCTTTTTAAATTATTTATAAAACGAATTAAGGTTGATTACTTACAATTTTATACGGGCTACAGCTTTCAAAATAGAAAGTTCATAGGATTTACAGAATTATAAAAAAGGAAACTTTTTATGTCTTGATTACCTATTGAAAACAGTAGCATTTCAATAAGCCTGCACACTAAAACGTACTTAAGTATCTAGGGCATGGGCGTACGGTGAAATTTTGTTCGGGAGGGGTTCAATGTAAAGTCGTCTCAGCTCCATGTCCTTGCGCACATTGTGAATTATTACTTTTTTAATTACTAAACAGTTGTATTGTGATAATTAATACACTGTAATAAATTAATAAACAGCTCAGTCTTTGAAACGGTTTTTCTTGAGATTTCTATCCATTTCTCGTTTAAGCTGGAGTCTATAAATAAAAACTTTCTTTTTAAAAATTATCATAATACTATATGGTGCATAGGGCACGTTTTTAAAGTCATCTGTAAATCTACCGGTGGAAAAGCCCGATTAATGCCGATTACTTCATGATAATTTTGTGATGAGCTCGTGATTACTGTTGGCTTTACAAACAGGTTGATGGATTTCAGCGGGAGTATTCGAGTTTGACAGATTCCAAACGCATTTTTGTTTACTAGTAATACATCACTGTTATTAAGCTGAAAAACTATCAACACCACGAGGAATTGAAATTTGAATCTTAAATAAATTACGATAAATCTTAAATAATGCTTTGATATGTACGAAATTGAAAAATATGTAACAACCGATTCAGAGCTTTTTTTTATTTATTTATTATTTTTTTTTTAATTTCGTTCCATGATTTATATTCTTCAAAATATTGCAGATATTTCGTGAGGGGTTACAACCCCCTGAGCCCCCCCCCCCCTTACCGTACGCCCATGATCTTGGGATACCAACATAGTTCCACGTTCCGCTCTCGGACTTCCGAAGAAAGAAGAAGAAACGGATGTAATATGCAACCCACAGTACACGTCCGTCAGAGAAGTTGCCGAAGGATCGTGGCGTGAACGAGTTGATGAGGGACGGTTCCTACAACCATTCTAAATATTCTGCTCTTCCTATTGTTCGTTCTTATAGCATTGGGGCAAAGTTAAATTCAGACGAATCGAATATATGCAAAATACATGTGTCCATTTTCCTACTTCTGTTTAAATTCTGATAACTTCTTTATACCAGAACGTGTCATATGAGCCTTTTGCTAAGTTACAAACCTTTCGCCAACATAGGAAATTATTTTAATTTAAAATATACTAATGAGTTGAGAAACTGAATTAGTATGCGATAATTATATTAGTGATTGATACTACATTAATACATCGTTATTGAACCAGAGAAGTCTACATGTATTGTTACTGGTACTAGAAAAATTGTCTATTTTTTCTGTTAGAGTTTTTTCCACAATGTTGTTGTTTCCCTCAACCAAACAATACATAATAATTATGTATTCTAATTTTAACTTATTTTTCTCCTCCACTGTCGTCAGCCCATCGTATTTATCATACTCCCCATCACCATTCATAATTATAGTTATAGTATATGCATAATTAGCTAGTATATTAATTAACAGTTAATTAATTCATTATTTATTTATTGTATCTCCAAGTCTTTATGAACCCTATTTTGCCAGAAAAAGCATGTTAGGGTTATAGCTTACACAGCAGTATTAGGTACAGTAAAATATAGAATATTAATTACATATGGTTGTGAATATACGTATGTTAGGTACTGCATAAAATGGTTATAATAACATTGCTTCGTGAAACTTTTTTGACACATGGAAATTTCGTCACAATCTTCAAAAAGCAAATTTACCTGGAATCTTTTTGTTTCGAACATAGGACCATCGAACAAAACATGTTTTACAGTTAGTATGGATTCCTGATACAATTATAACCACTAGGCTATCTGAAATAATATGAAATCGTAAAAAATAACTCCCAAATTTTCCATGGCCTGTCATAAATTGTGTTAAAATAAAATGTGGTGTAAATATTTTAACATTTAGCCGAAAGTGCACTGTAGGGAAGAAAAGTCCTTTAGTCAAGGCCCCATTTGTACATTTTATCCAAATGTCATTCCAACAATGAAAGATGTAATGTTACATTTTGTTTTTAACATAAGATATGGGGCTCTTGGAATATGAATGAAATCAGGTAAACTGATGTAAAAAAGTGCCAGTATGTTTTTGTTTAATCAGTTATGACTGCAATTATGATATGCAGAATATGTTTTTTTTTAAATTGATTTCCAAGTTAAGCTCCAGATTTATTCATTAAGCAGGGCTTACGGAAGAAGAAAGGTCTACCATCTCGGTCACCTGGGTCATTTTAACGGTCTAGTTAGATAAGCGCATGTAAAACAATAGTGTTTTTTTGTCATAGCTACCTGTATTTTAATTTCCAAGGCCTTATAAGATCACAGTAAAACAATAGGCTATGTTGTCAAGATAACTGATTTTCATTTTTTTTATAAATTCTTTCGAATACGTATATTGCCATAAAATAGGCACTAAATTGAGCATTACTCCGAAACAGATCAACCGATTTTATCCATTATGAATAGACGTCTTCCCATGGACATTGTAAATGTGTATACCAAGTTTCATGAAAATCCGGTAAAGCGTATTTCAGTTACCGCGTCTTTAAAATATACACTAAATTGGGTTTTACTCCGGTACCGGTCAACAGATTAGGTTCAAATTCAATAGGGCACTTCTCATGGACGTCATAAATGGGTATACCAAGTTTCATGAAAATCCGTTACAGCGTATTTGATAATCTATTAAAATAGGCACTAAATTGGGCATTACTCCGGTACCGGTGAACCGATTTGGTTCAATATCAATAGGGTTCTTCCCATCGATATTATGAATGTTTATACCAAGTTTCATGAAAATCCGAAAAAGCGTACTTGAGTTATGGTGCGTACAGACGCACGGACAGACAGACAGACATTTTTTCGTCCCCCACACAATCTCATAAAGTACCATACTGGCACTTAATAACGTAGACCGGAAGATGCCGCTGATTTAGCCAATGTATCCGCACGTTCGTTACCAACACTTCCCTGGTGTCCCAGATGTTTTGTGTAGTTTATAATATTGTTTCTAATTTGAGTGGAGTTAGGATTCAAATTAAATTTATCAGAGATAGACTGAAGAGCAGCTTGAGAGTCACTGAATATTAGCGCACAACATTATGTTCAGTAAACCACTAACTGCTTCTTTTATAGCAAATAATTCAGCTTGGAACACAGAACAGGCGGGAGATAGTTTAAAAAGTTTAAAGAAAACCCCACTGTCTTCACAATATACAATATAAGCATATCCAACTTGTACTTCATTTTCTTTGGTAAATCGTGATCCATTGGTATAAATACTATAAGTATGCACTTTTCCATAGTCTTTGGTTGTAAATACTGTCATATTGTATGTCAGGACGACCAGCAGCCAAAAACGGCACATTATGTTCACAATCAAAATTGAAGTGCAAAAAATTACTTTTACGATTCTTTTTAATATCATTTATACCAGCTGAATAAAGGCCGCATAAATGCAGGGGAGGAATACCTACGATGACAAATTCATTAATCAATAACACAATATGAAACTGAAAAAAAAGTTCATGGAATACATTCAAAGAAATTGTGAAGAAATGTCTGAGCAATGTGTTAGCCTGTAGAAATATAATATATTTAGCCTGGACAAAGAAATGTCAGAAACACGTTGCAAAAATTTAAGAGTGCTCGGCTGACATTTGAGCCTGAAGCTTAATTTGTTAATGTCACATTCTTAACTACCTTTCTTCGAATTTATGAGCCGTCGATGAACAAGGTGAAAAAAGAAAAGGTTCCTTCGACCTAAAAGATGCAGAAGTTATCTTGGGATTTAGGCTGTAAATACCACTTATGGTTCTTTGGGTCGAATATATATTGATTATTTTCTCTAATGACTTGGAACAGATGATTAAACTTTCATATAATTTATTCTTTGTTATTTAAGAATTAATACATGAAAACTAGGCCTAAATGTGTGTTTGAATTCAGAGAACAAATAAATTAAAAATATTCACCTATTGAAGTTTATATGACAGAAAATGTTTTCAGGCTAATGTTATCAATAATTAGCCAGTTGCATCCCAATAAAGCCAATGAGATTTTTCAGTTTAGCATAATCCTTCTTTCAAGAACTGGGAATTGGACCATCCACCTCAGTTGTACGTGCTTCATCCAGCTAAAATTATTTTACTTTTTGACACTAATTAATAATATCTTAAACTCCGCGTTACTTTTTTGTAATTTACTGTCATTTTTGTATCCGACTTTAGGGTTGTATAATAGAATCACTGGATTAAAAATACTTTTTAAACGCTCTATATTTACCTCGGTAAACTTCTGGACGGACGTTTCGCAAGTACTGTCCCTGCAAACTACATTTGCAACAAGCACTAGTACTAGTAATTGACAGGGCCGCTACCAGAACAATTCCACTTCATCAAAAACTGCATATATAACTCTGTAATGTACAATAAGACATTTAAAAAAATCATAGGAATTTGAAAGAGAGGCTTTTTGAAGAAAGGCTTTTTACCACTCACAGATAGTTTTAACAACAAAAAGAAAATGAAAAGTTCTTTGTGAAAATTGTAGATTTAATTTTTGACAACTTTATTTTTCCTAACATGACCTACGTAAAAATGGAATAATATGTGTTTGTTTCGGGTTTGAAAATGTTGTAATATATGGTATTTTCTTCTGTCAATTTGTTTTCATAATTACTATAAATTTAACTCAGCTGTTAGTAAGAAAGAGTACAAATATTTTGAGAGTTTTGTACTGAGTACTTATACCACCTGCTGTTAGTAAGAAAGAGTACAGTAAGAAAGAGTACAAATATTTTGAGAGTTTTGTACCGAGTACATATACCACCTATGATTATAAGTTAATAAATAGCTTAAGTTACGTTTTATGTGTTTATTTTATCTGCATTATACTGTCGTATAACGATGACACGGAATTAATTAGTTAATCTGAAACGGATTATTATTCTTGAAGAAAAATTGCTATTTTTGAAAAAGTAGAAGCAGAAATCCTTTTGGACTCAACAGTAGGCCTCACTAACGTTCGGCATTTAACATAATAATTTTCAAAAGATTAAACTGGTACATACAGATAAAATTGTACAGACCCCGGACAGTTAGACAGTTAGAAGGACAGATATTTTCCTGTCTAAGTTACCAGACAATCTCATAAAGTATGGGCATCATTCTGGCACTTAATAATTATGTAATATCATTACATAATCTTTTTATTGCATATATTATAAAGGGCTAGTTGGATAGTGAATTTAATAATTGAAGGGGCCCGGAAAAATTTGTACCTGGGGCCCTTGCTTTCTTTCCACGGCCCTGCACCTATGTGTAATGTACGTAGAGTTACCAGATGTACTCTTTAAAGAGCACAATGTACTCTTTACTTTTTTTATAAACTCTTGAAATTCTATTCTGTCAATCTATTGTTTTTCTCAAACCACTATAAGATTTTGTTTTGTTAATCTCGCTTCTTAATGCTAAATTTCCTATTCTTGGCATCTCTTCATCGTGTGATGCTTCGCAACCTCTGATACTCTTATGTCATTAAACGACTATTGGGATAATATGCAGTCGTGAACATCACCGCGTCAGTAATCAGTTTTCTATTTTAAAAACACAGCATTAATGTCAGCTGTGTGCAGTTTTATTAACTGTATCTAAAGGATAAGGATTTGCTTCATCATGTCAAAAATTCTTCTTTTATACAGCAAATGCGGATCCGTTATGTGAAATGACAGTCACAAGCATAGGCATAACGAGGGGGGGGGGGTTTGAACCCCCCATTGATTAAAACAGGGAAAATTGTACTATTTATTTCATTATTGTGATATATCACTTTTTTTTAAATCTGCTTATAAATTACTTAATATGAGTTTAAAGCGTGGGAAGCTTAAAACTCGTTATTGTGCATCTTAATTTTTAAAATTCTCCGGGGTAGGACCCCGGAACCCCCTCTCCAGATGTTATAACCCCCCCCCCCATATGGTCGGCCTGGTTACGCCTATGGTCACAAGAGACAATGAAAGTAAGCCTTATGAATTCAACATTTTGGTTTCGTGTTCATTAAGATTTGTGCAATGATCTTTGTAAAACTGTTAGAAGTTGAAGTGTGCCTTGAGCTAAAGTTATGGCTGTGTAGTAATTTAAAAAAGAAAAAGAGGTACACTTTTTCTTGCTCAGCGATCTAATAAGCTTAAATGTATGACAAATTATTTTATGTTATTTTGAATCAGAACTCTCTCCGTCTCGGTCGAGCCCGTTCTGGTAAAAAAGTAGGGTCTAGGTCGTTATAGAGATTATGCAGGATATCACCAGATGTCACTGTCGTTCACTTCCCTTTCGTACAAATTAATAATAATTTTTTAACGACTTAACTAATTAGTGGTACTTACGAATATTGTTGCCGTGGATCGTAAGTTGACATTCCCGCACGCAATCTTGTTGCTACGGAAACAAAACAAATTTCCGTGAGTAAGAATTTACTTACGGCACTCATCATAATACAAGCCTTTATGGACAAGCCCCCCCCCCCCCCCAGGAAAAATATTCGGTTCCCATAACAACAAACACATGCGAATCACTTTCTGAAATATAACATCCATCTTCAATAGTGTAGGCTATATACATAATATTTTCAGCTAATGTCTCAATTAATATAAATAAATTGATATACATAATCATCGTGCAAAAAATGGCATGCAATACTCGTGCCGTAAGCGCATAACGGATCTCGGAAATTGAAAAAAAAAACTCTTTCCTCGATCCGTATGTACCGCTTACGGCACTTGTATCGCAATATACTATATCAATTTCCTTCATTTTAACCACTACAAATACTATTATTCCTACTACTACTATTATCATTTACAATATTCAAAATAACATAAATAATTATTTCGGCAATGAAAATTTGGTACATAACATACATACCGGCAGTTATGTTTTTGACAAAGCACAATCATGAGCCAACACAACATAATAGTATCGCTCAAAACATAACTTACGACCTAAATTTCTCCCCATTCATTCAAAATCTGCAATTCCATATCAAAGCGAAGGATTTTTCCAGAATGGTTCTTTATTTGCCTGTATTTATTTATTCAATCTTTCTGCATAACGCAGATTGCCTTACAGACAAAGAATACAGTATAACTTGAAGAGAGATATAAACAAATTTCAATCTTTCTGCATAACGCAGATTGCCTTACAGACAAAGAATACAGTATAACTTGAAGAGAGTAAACAAATTTCTAATTTCAGCAAATGTAGAAGCTATGCTCATTTGCCTTCATATGTAATTTGTTCTTAACAAATTGTCAACCAATTTTGTTATTCCAAGCACAAGCGAACTGAAATTATTTTCCTTTTAAAATTTACGATTCAAAATAACATAACAAGTCGTACAATGTTCGACCGTTACAAGAACTTAACAGGTTCACAAGAATAACAAAGTCGTCTCGCTATCATCGTCCCCAGCGGTGCTGTCTTTGAAGTGTTGTTTGCTTAATGCAAGGACACACTCAGCGTGTTGAAGTGTTGTCATGTCTCAGCCGGAAACGAGAATCAAATAAACGCCGAAATTTTGTATTATATTACTATTGTTATTACTTTGGCTTGTCAACAGTCTGCCACCTGCTTGAATTTGCAAGTGCAAACTACTGTTTACCCTCAATAAAGAATAATAAGTTATAATCGCAAACCGCAAAAGGAAATCCCTACGTTTGACTCGCCAAGTGGGGACGAAGAAAACGAGAGCACTGTAAATAACTATTAGGTGCCCCATTGTTTGGAAGGCATGCATAAATGCTCTGTGCGAAGTGGGTAAGTTGTTCATTGTTGTGATTCGATCCGAGAATTTCGTTTTCATTTGAAATGGCCACGGAAACTACCCCGCGAAGACGCTACCAATACGTAAGCAAACCGGTATATGACGCAAAGGTGTGAACGCATGAAGTGGGGGAAACGCTGGCAGATCAAACTCCAGTTTCTCCTTGTTTCAGCTTGTGTCACCACATGCGCGAATAGATTGCGCAGTGGTACTGTGCGTTGTCTGGATTCTTTGTGCCATTCTTGGCATACCAAAATCAGAGTTAGTCTTCATATTTACGGACCAAATACCGTCCTAATTTCCACCAAACTCGCTGAGAAGGCGTCTAACTTTCCCTCTGGTGAGTACTTTCATATTTCAATATAATTTTCATACATTACATGAAGTGTTTTCGCATAAATAGCGCTAGAATGCTAGCAATGTGATCGCGATTCCTCCAATACTTTACATACTTGTCATGTTTGCCACTACGAACTTCCGGCGACGGAGGATTGAGTTTACGTACCAGTGAGCTGTGACAAAACATGGATTTCAGGCATGTCAAGCTAACCTACAGAAAACTCATCTACAGTTTGTGTTTATTGATCGTGCCATCGTGGTGTAAGCAATGTTAAGTGTGGTCAGATATGTGTGTCTAATCTGAAATATTGCATTAAAAGTATGGGTTAGCGAACAACAGGAAAGGTTGTTTTCCTCTAAAATTCCTTATGGAGTTAAAATGGGCTAAAGTGTTCCCGTAAATCATTCACTTCAATCTTGGGTTTATAACATGAGTGCCAGAGAGGAGAAAAGAGGAAGTTTTTGTGGTAGATAACATACTGGCTTACGGTGGATTAATTTCGAGTTTTGTTTAGATGAGGGTGGGAAAGTATCATAAGGCAGCTCTGTTGACATTTGTTTGAAGTGTGTATTTAGTTACAGATTTTTCGTTGAAGTCTGCACCCAGTTTATTTATCTGGTTCACACTTGAGCTTGCCTGCATAACACAATAACATTTAAAATATAATTACAGTGTGAAATGACAATCATTGGATAGGCCTAATAAAAATAAAACAGTGAATGAAATGAATTCTTGGTAAATTTTTTGCTTTTTGTGATGATGTGCTTGGGTTTGTTTCAGAATCTCTAGTAAATAAAATAAAACCTAGGTCTTTAGTACTGTTTCACTTATAAATGATCCCTTGTGTGTTCGTCCTAGTGATTCAGTGTTATCAGAATTCAAAGTAGACCCCAAGCGTAATTTAAGAAAGTGTCCAGTTATTATATAGTAAACACACCTGTTGAAATTAACATACCCAAATAGCTTTTTGGTACCATACCCAGTAGTGTTGCCACGAAGGTTATCCTGTTGTAAATAATAAAAGCACAAATATATCTCTCCATACAGGCCCAATATAGTGAAATCTCTGTTTGTACAGACTAGGTTATGATAGCATTCTTTACGCAGAGCTGATTTGCCTGAAGTCTGCTAGCTTTTATTAAATATTTAACATCTAGATGAATTGAGAGCAGAAAATTGGGTTATACCGTAGTCTAGGTATTTAAAGAACATGTAGCAATTTTATATCTAGACTATTTTATGCAGTTCAACGATCCTTGTGAACAGTATAGCCCTCACTGTGCCTGTTTCAGGCCTGTCTGGTAGGTGTATTGGCTGCAAAATGAATGTTTAGAATACAGTATAAAAATTGTAGAAACTTGTATAGACTAATCCCAATATGGGTGCCACCTTAGATTACGTGATGTTCTCTCATTTCGTGTGTGCGCATGTTGGTTTGTGCCGGAATGACTTTAAAAATAATTCACAATTTTTTTTTACTCTATCTGCAACATCAAACATATGGGCTTCTAGGGTTTACCACTGGCCCAGGAATGCCAGCTGCTAAACTAATATCATTGGGAGTGAACCAAATTACCATTAACCTAGGGTTATCACAGTTCCCCGCTAGTGGTGCTAACACATTGCATCAATGAGAAATGTGCTTCAGGAACTTGCATTATGGAATTTCAGGGTGCTCGCCCTATTCACAGCAACTGCTGGAAATTATCTGCATTCGCTGACATTTTTCACATGCAATAGTGCCTAAGCTAGTACAGTTCTAATTGTAAAAATTTCACTCAGCATTTTATTAAAAATTGGTGAAGTATCAATTTAATGTATAGTACAGTTAATGTTCAGCCATTTCATAAAATATGGGAATTTTTCCCTCAAAGAGAGAAGTTATAAACTTATTGTACCGTAATTGGGTGGTCAAAAATAAGTTTAAAACCTCAAATTCTCTGAATATTAAGGACTTAGGTGTATCTGAAGTGGTTCCATGTGTATACTAATTTTTTGCGTTGAGTTACTTTTTTTTTTTAACACACTTTAATACCAAGTAAGGGAATCAGCTATGTCCATTTTCATTTGAGAAAATATACATCTCAAGGTACAATTTGGTATACGGTAAGATTAACTTCAAAAAATATGTGTGGTTAATTACTATGTCAGATAACAAACAAGTGACTTTTTGTTCCACCCGTAATGTCCCAAATTATTATTGAGTTAAATAAATGTTCTGACAACTTGGAAACAGTTTATAATTTGTATTTAATCCCTCCATACCTTCATTAATAACAACATTAAGACCCTAACAGTAATAGCAGAACAGCAAATGAACATTTGTTTTGCATCATTAAAATCAGCGTCCAAATTATGTCCCATGTGTAATAGATTTTGAAAAACAAATTTAAAATAAATTTTAAATAATGCATTGCATGTAGTGTGGAGGAGAAGGCATTGTAAATTTTACAGAATGTGAAGAACCACTTCTAGTTTATTATTTATGATTTGTAATAAACAAAAATAGTTTTATAATTTGCTAGAATGTCCCATCCGTAATTATGAAATGGCTGTATTGCCATAAAGTGTGGCATATGGTTCCAGTAATTGGGGTAGTTGTCCATTTCTCACATAACATACACCTACTCTTTTGTCATGAAGTAGGAATTCCATGCATTAAGCTGAGGATCTATTTGCATATGATTATAGAATCATTTTTTGATTCTTATGGGAGATTTATTTGACAGCGAATGGAAAATGTGTGCAGCAGCCGGTGTGAACATGGTGAATGCTTGTGGGTTTAATAGTGCAAAGGTGCTTCGATAGGAAAGATATACCGGTGTATATGGCCAATACATTGAGCAATTGGACATCAGGGTTATTCCCATTGAAGCAGCTGTTGAGTCATGTCAAATAGATAAAACATGACTCTGTATTTGTTTACATAGACCAGGCCTAGAAATTATAAGTAAGCAGCTAAGCTATTATATGGGCTATAAGCACCCTGTATTACAAAATAAGACTAAAAGTAATACCTAGTTAAGTTACCAATATTTTGTGTTAGTTCAATAACCTCTTGTTCAAACAATTAGGTATATAGATGCTCTTCAAGATTCAGAATTTTGGTAATTTTTTTTTTCTTTGAGTTGGAAGCAAGCAAGACGTTGCGTGTCGTTTTTATTATTATATTTTTGGATAATTCTACATTATTATTATTATTACTATTACTTCTATTATTATTATTATTATTATTATTATTATTATTATTATTATTATTATTATTATTATTATTACGACTTAAAGCTTATCTAAATGCTATAAATTGTTTATACAGGGAATGTGAACCCACGAACAGCTAACGCCCGGTTTCATTGACAAGGGTTAAGTAGACCTATAGCCAAGGTTTTTAAACTAGTAGATAAAATTTGGCAAGAGAGTTAACTGATCCATTTTAACACTCGCAATAGCAATCTAGAAGACATTGACTGAAAATTCATTTCTATGAACGTACTTCATTGTGAGTTTTTATTTATTTTTTGACATTTTTAATAATACATGGAAGAGACTAGAAAGAAATATAGTTACGTTTTTAATACAGTACTCGAACTTCTCTGTTATTAATTCAGCTTGTGACACAGTACAGAACCATAATCAAGTGTAAAGCAACATAAAAGTGGACGGTGCATAGGAACAGATTACAAAGGAGTTAAGGAGTTTCTTTCCATTGCAAATATTTCAACCTCTCATGAATTTTATGCACAACTTGATTGACGAGTGCTTTCCTCATATAAAGTATCAGTGTTTCTTCTAGGACTACCTTTTATGGACATCATTTAACATATATCCAAATACAGCAATTTTACATTAAACACTGATTTAAAACAGCCATTTTGATTTTAGGTTTTAATAAAAAGAAATTAGATCTTGTGTCTTTAGTCCTATTAGATTACTGCGTGGTAAAATGGTTGCAACGTCAGCCATTTTAAAAACGTTCCCGAACACTGACTAGCTATTTGACTCATACAACACATGATTTGAATCAATAACATGCAAGAATGAATTGGAAATCGACCAATCATAGTGTTCTGTTTTGATAATAAAGACCATTCCTTTTTACACATGGACTGTGACAAGCTGAGGATATAAACAAGAAGTTCACTGCTGTTAAGCCAAGAAATATGTTATGTACCAGTAGTTCAGTACCGTATGTATGGAGCCAATTAAAATGTAGACATTCCTCTTAATTTTTCACAAGAGCATTAATGAAATATTCTTACCTGCATAAATATTGTTACATTTATGTTTGGGTAAACAATGTTTGCAGTTGTCTTCTGCTAACAGATAACAGCTACATATTATCTTGTAATTAATGTGCTTAATAGGAGACCTATGGTAGTAAAATAATTCAGTTATAATACATTTGCTAAAAATTGGTTTTATTGATTATTTCTTCCATTTTATTCATTAAATAACCATTATGAATGCAACTTCTGTTTCTGAAATTTCCTGTAAATACCCCCACTACTAGGCCGCTCGTTCATTTATCAGTTATTTCAATAATAGACTATTCCTTACATTACCTATTATAATACCGTAAACTGGGGTAACATTGGCCACTTTTGAAAATGAAAATGCTGTGAAATAGAGCATGCATTTCCCAGAGTGTTGTTAATGGGCTTAAAATTTGTGTCTGTAATTGTACTCTTCTAACACCAAGTTTGGATTACTTAGTTAATAATAAAATATTAATTACAGCAAATTAACTGGTGGCCAATGTTACCCAGCAAACCGGGGAAACATTGGCCGCCTATTTTTTTTCAACATATTTGAATTCTGAGACATCTAATATGGCATGTATGACTTTAATTATACAACTGACACATTTAAAAATACAAATAAACACAGAAAAATGCATGCGGAATAACACACATAAACAGGTTTCAAGCTGAGTTCAGCGACAGGCAGAAATTAATTTACTTCAGGTCTACAGACTGTGTAAACTTATACATTAACCTTTCCCCTGATCTTTTCAACTTTTTTACTATCTGACTGACATTAATAAGTGAAACATCATCTGGTTTAGCCACAAATTGTTTTCCATCTCCATTAACATCACTTAGACCCATTACTTCAGTTTCATCAATCTTCATGCTTTGAAATCGCTTTTTGCCTGGGAATTTAACAATTACAAAATCACCTCTTAAATTTTCCGAGTCTACGCAAGTTGCTGAATACTCAGAACAGACAGAATGAGGCACTGCTTCAGGTTGTTCATCTTCAAGAGGTGATAATTCAGAGTTGTCATGAAGACTTATGTCATCGTCATCCCCAATTTCCTTATTGTATTTACCAGTACGTTTATTTTGGAGAGATCCTCTTTTCACTCTTTCACTCAACACATTGTTGTTATTATCTCTTTAAGCTTTCTTTAGATTTTCTGGGTCATAATCTGAAAATCTCCTTGCTCCTGTCTTCCTTTTTGGATTACGAGGCATGGCCAAAGTTACCCCAGAATTCCCGTCAGGTAAAAAATTTAACAGCTCTATGTGCAGACTTTGTCAAAATAATCTGGTAGATACATAATCAAATTGTTCATGGTTCAAAGAAATAACACACAGTTCATCTTGAAATTATAGTCAAAAACCTTCTCGGGGTGCAAAATTAAAAAAACAACTTTTTCCCCTCACACTTTCACACTTTTTAAATCTAATTGTAGAAGAAATAGCAGCAGCTTGCAAACAATGTTTTCCCTCTAAAACTTCAGCAGGTTCTCCAACAATACCAGTATAACAATAGTTTACCAAACTATCAATATCTGTATGGAGTAGGAAAATTCAAATCTCCAAATGCAATTAGTGGCCAAAGTTACACCAGTGGCCAATGTTACCCCAGTTTACGGTAACTTTGCAAGAAGTAGGTCTACTTTACATTCAAATCAGTAACATGTGTTTCTTGGTTTTTGGGCACAATTATTACCTTACTACTAGAAAATTAGCAAGCGTACATCTTGCCGTTTTAGTACACTTAGTGGATTAATGTGGATTCAAAGCGAATTCAGTGTAGATTTATTGTGGATTCAGTGTGGCATAAATTTACCTGAATAATAAAGCCATTATATTATGTTCGACGATAACCTGAAATTTTGACCTTAAACTTAACACTGACCTTTGATTTGAAACTTAACACTGAACTATGATTTGAAACTTAACACTTACTGTTGAATGTAAACACACTTATAAGTTACTGTAAAAATGAAAGATGAACTGAGCAATGTGATTTTTGCTTGATATCTGGAGTGATTGTTTCAACGACTGTCACAGCCAGCTTTAATACATATAGATTTCATTTATAACTCATATTTATTTTAAGTCAATTTCCTAAAGGTTATCACGATTGTTGTATTGGTTAGTCAGTGGCCTTTCCACCTACCAGTAATATGTTAGTTTCTCTATATACGGCTAAGTACTTTCATGTCCATCTGTTGCAACGACAGTCACAGCCGGCAAGCTTTAATGTATATAGGTAGCTCTCCGAATGTATAAAGACCTATGCAATTGCACTTTCTCATGCATATATTTTCTGCAGTGTGTTCGAGTCATTTGTGCTATATACATCAGGTTTTTAAAAGAGCTGAGGAGTGACACTCTGCCATATACCAGTATGTGCCTGAGCTCTAACCAGGGGTATTAATTATTTTGGGGAGTTATTCCTTTTGCAGTCTACGATTATGAAATATACAGTACAAAAAAGTCTTCAAGTTTGATTAAAGTTGTGGTACGGGTTAAATAGCCTGTAGATTGTCACAATGCTGCCAGTAACTTTACATGCGAAGAACAAGCACAAGGTTAGTGACATAATCCAGCTCTGCAGCTGAAAGCTTGGACTACATAAACTCCTTCACCTGGCTGGAATCCCGAGAAACCATCATATGTAACCACATCTGGGAAAGCCTCAAGTTTCTTATAATCTAGGATTATGATGGGTTAGATTAGTTCAGTTTAGAGACAGGTAGCTCTAGCAGAACACCATAACCATGGCAACATCATCAGGTTGTCTACATTGTTTCATGTGATTCTGCACATCATTCCCCATGTCATGACTACCTGCCGAATCTTGAGGGGTAACCAGTACGAATTATGCCATTACGTCAAATAACCATTTTAGGTTATATAAGTACCGGTACCCACTTCTTCACAATTTTTATTTAATTTCACATATTTTTAGGTATAAACTGAGCCTTATGTGTGATTTCTAAAGGTTCTAAAGAGCATTAAAACCTTTCTTGTTTCTAAAAATATAAACTAATCATGTAGAGTGTCAAACAATCCCTGTTTCAAATAAACTTGCAATTCATGGTAGCTAAAATTTAGCTAGATTCATAATGTTGGTATGTTTATTTTAAAAAAAAGATTTTCCAGTGCCATAAAAACCAGAATTTAGCTAAGTAATTATACACCATTATACAGTCATTTATAATCACATAGCAATTTCTTAAAAATATACATACCGATTTCGCATAATTGCACTGGCAATTAATTATGTTTGTAATTCGGTTCACTGAACTACCTGCTATGCACAGCAAAGCCACCTTCAGGCTGTAAACAATCCATCGGCGATTACATTAATACTGGCTCCTAAATAAGTAACTGTAAGGAGTATTTAAAATGAAATATAGGTTACTGTCTTTAAAGTTTACTGAGTGATAATTTTATCTTCAAAATTTATCATATAATCATTTATCTTTTGTATTAATGTTTACTGTTCATTGGATAAATAGCTTATGGGGTTTTGGATTGACATGTCGAAACAAAACATTCTGTAAGACTTTAAAGTAGGCCTATAACATTTTAATTTTAATATTACAACCAAAACACTAAGTCAGTGGTATGCAAATTATGGCAGCAGAATGAAAAAATCCTTTAATTGACACCTCACGCATCCGTAATGATCCAACATTTGCTTGCAAAAGTGTAATTTATTTACCGGTTTTGTAGTAACGCGGCCGCTGATTTAGTGTCTTTGAGAGCCATTCAAAATGCTTCGGGGATTCGGACATCGCATTTTATATAATAGATAGAATCAACCGAAATTTCACTCTGTCACAGGCAAGCAGATAAACGAATTTTAAATCCTTGTTTATTTATTTATTTAGTAGCTTAAAAGTCCCTGCATCGCTCGGATTTTGTATTTTGACATTTGAAATTAACTTATGAAGGACTTTTGCTTTTCCAACTCAAGGTTTTTAAATGGGTATTTAGAATTTGAAATGAGGAAGAACGACGTACCATACTCTAGCTTTTCTTTCAGAAAACACTTGATGTAGCTTTTTATGACTCATAGAGGATTTAGAATTTTGCACTCATTGCTTCTACACACCATGCCTGGTAGGGGGTTCAAATAAGAAGAAACAGAATTTGCGGTAACATAAAATTGTATTGCCTTTACAGAATATTTTATTTCTCACTCTCATATTACCATACAACAACAGTTTCGGGGCTGAAATCAAAAAGAAATTCAGTACCACTTTCATATTTTCCTCCCCAAAACCTGGGACATAATGCGTGCATAGGGCTAGAAATGTTCCATCCTATTTTGTCTCATTTTATTTGCTCAGGGCCTATGATAAACATCCATATTTCTCAACTAAAATACAAAGCCTACAGCTATGAATAATGTATCGGTGGATACAATTTTTTTACCGACTTCTGATATGGCATAACTTACTCGACACACAGACTGAGACAGCTAGGTTACCTGTCCCTGCAATATGACCTCGTATTTTACATCAAAATGTGAAGTGAAAATATGGTATTTCCTATGTCCAGGGCAGAGAAAGTTATGTGACTGCATCACATTGTGCATTAATTTCGTGGATTTCATTCTTCAATATTTATCTACACCATAAATTCTATCGTTAGCTTCTCTAATTTGTCAAAGTCCCGTATCATTTATTTCCAAAACTACCTGTGACCACTGCCAACATTGCACTGCTGTAATGGGAACTGTATATGGAATTTGGATTTCATAATTCTGTGTAATAAGGTATTAAGTCTCCTTTAAAACATTTGATTTTTGGCATTTGAAATAAGAATTTTCTAAAATCCTTTCTTAGTGAAACGAAGTCACTATCAAAATTCCATGTGTCTACCTATCTTAGTTAGGCTCTACGTTGATTCTCTGTCAGTCAGTCAGTCATTCATTCATTAAGTCAGGACAAAGCCTCTTATATATATAGAGAGAAGGAATATATTCCTGTAGGCCTGCAAGACTGGCATAGGGACGATATGTCACGGTTGTTTTATCTGCATATTATTAATCAGAAGCCCTTATTAATTTATGCATATTTGCAAAAATCATTATTACATCTAAAATGTAATTATTTCAAGACCCAACCCTGCCCATGACAAATTTTTGCATTCCAAGAAAACTTGAAGTTACTGGAATGAGTAGGCTTAACCTAGGTACGATTATTGTATCTATTTACATGTTTCTCAGACCACATTTAACATACAAATTTATAAAACTCTTTAATGTGAATGTACGTTTGAAAAATAAAATGATAAATCTACCTGGAAGTGGTTTTGTTTTCCTCCTATAGTATTGTGGGAAGTTCTGATTATTTATTACAGTAAAGTATTGCCGGACTAATTGTGTTGATTCTTTTACACCTTTCCTTTGAGTATATTCTCATAATCAATATTAGAAACTGTATATTTTCGCTACCGGTAACAGCAATAAGCAATGCATTTTACAAAACATTTTTGTTAGCTATATTTATAGATTCTTAAAATATCCTATTAAGCAAATTGTATCCATAAAATACAACAAAATTTGTTTGATTTCACAAAATTTTTATGTAAGTTTGTAATAATAGTAAGTATGCATATTGAGAAATATGCATGAGAATACAATAATTTAAAACAGCAAAACTTCCCATAATACAGAGCTGCCACAATGATACAAACAAAATAGAAATAAAATTGAAATACGACACATACCGGTACAATGCTCTAAAAATTTGAAAATTTCGATATATGGCATACTATAATTAATTATAAATCATTAAATATTGAAACTAAAATTTATTTTCGTTTCCATATTTTTAATAATATTTTTGGTTGTAGTTCTCATCCTTATATTTGAGAGTTAATGCATATAAAGGATTAACTTCCAATGTCTACAAAATGATCATTTTGTAACTATGCATCGAAATGGAAAGGAAGTTAACATTGAAATCGACCATTTTATTTTACCAAAAAGTCATTCTGTTAATATTACAGTATTTTGTTGGGATTATGTGCTGTTGCCTGTAAGATTTGAAAAATAGTGCATACACATTTTTTAATATTTTAAAGGAGACCAGAGGTAGGACCTAAATCCAACAAAGTAATATTAATAGAAGTATGATATTTATAAAAATAAAACAGCTGATTTCGGTGTTAACTTCCTGCCTTTCAGTGCATATTTCATGAAATAATTTATCTTGTAGAATTCTGCATTTGCTGTTAAAAAGTTCATATACTGCACCAGCAATGTCTAATAAGTAGACCTGGGATTTTAAGGCAAATGCCTATTTTGTTCCTTATGAAATAACAAGGAAATTTTGAAATATGTTGACATTTCATGATAAATCACTTAAATTTATAGAGTTTTATAGTGCCCTAAAATGCCTATTTGGACCGTTGGAGCCTATTTTTACTATTTTAGTGCCTATTTTGCACATTTAAAATAACATTCAACTTCTGTAACTTTTACACACATTTAATGGATATCCCTGATTGAAGAGGAGAACAGCAAAAGGTGGGTTTTTCACAGAAACTTCCCAAACATTTGCCGCCAAAGGAATGGTGACTGACGGGGGGGATTAGCTCAAAACAACAAGTAGCAGGTATATAGTGAAAAGGGACATACTGTGTCAATTTTTCATATAATCCAAAACTGTTTTTGATAAATGTATTTTTAATTCTGTCTTAATTTTGCAATTATTTTTGTTGAGAATAGGTATACCATGTTTTTTTACAGTAAAAAAGATCACGTTACAGTTGAAGAGCATATTGTAGTATTTTATAGTCTGTTTTCTGTCTATTTACACATTTTTAAAGCATATTTTAAGTGCCTATTTTCTCTTTAAAAGGCCTATTCACTTGTTCTATGCATGCATAGAAGGGGTTTTATTGGATGAAACTTCTCCTCATTTCCGATACTTGATTTGTCAAAGTATCAATAGGCATTGATTAATATGTCACCTAGCTGTATTGTCAGTGAACATAAGTTATTAAAAAATGGAAACTTTTTAAATGTGCATTGATTAAAAAAACATCTATTGTTCGGTGCAAGCCGCTTCATGTCAGTGAGCTTTTGGTTATTTCCCAGACAAGTTTTAGAGAATAGAGGATTGTACCCAATTCTTCCAGTTAAATTTGCATCGTTGCCTACGTCTTCTTCACACAGTAGTGATTTAATTTTGAACAACACAAGTAGGAAAGTAATTATCAGTTGTTTATATGTGTTGCATATTATTTCTGGAATATTCATAAATCTCATTTGAGGTTACGAGTTTCAGTAAATTTACTTGTGCTTCACACTTGCAAAATTATCGATAAACTCGTGACCTCTTGTGGGGATTACCCATGATAAAAGCATACTTAATATAATTGTCTAAAATTTAATGATTAAATAGAACTGAAATGTGCACCCAAGAGAGTTTTTGTTTTGTCACATATCTCTAGATTGGAATATTTTTATATTTATAATTTAAAAAAACTAAAAATTAGCTTCTTAAAACATTTTTAAAATGTCCTAATGCTTATACTAATAAGGAGACCCCATGCTGTATATCACCTGTTTAATTGAACTTTATGAAATGAAAGTACACATAAAGTATGATATGGTATATGGTTCATGGTGCAAATCAGGACCATAGACAGGGTCAAGCTTTTCAATAGGCAGATCAAATTTCAGAGGGGCCATCAGGTTTAGCATTTTTATATATATATAATAATCATAATTAATAGTGCAAACCAAAACAGTTGAGAGTACACTATAACAAAAGCAAGAAAGTTCCAGTAAACAAGTGTCCATAAACAAGTCATTTGCAAGATTTATTATTATGAACTTTTGCTGAAACTTTTTTGCTTCTGTTATTGTATACTTCCACCCGTTTCAGTGTGCGCTATCAATTATGATACACCCTGTATATCTAACCACCCCAAATCAAAATGAACTGATTCATAAGTAAGGAGATAACCACTCCACCAGATAAAATAAATTAAAACAAATTACAGACACTGAAATGAAGATATTGAAAATTACAACAAATGATATACTGTACTTTTAAAAAAAGTGTGGAAGGATTGAACCCTTATTTACCAGTTAAAATTATGAATTGACAAGCATAATTCTTAAGCTTATAAAGCTAACTCTTTTTTCATATGCTATATTAACCCATTAACGCCCAGAGGTCTAGATCGCTGCAAATATTATATTTTCTCTCAAATCTTACGATTTTCTGAAAGCCAATTTTAATATATAATTGTCATCAGCAGCGTAATAGAATTGTGCAAACATTTTATCATATTTAAAAAAGTAGAATTTGTGTGACTTAATAATAATTCACAATGTGAAGGTGCAAATGACTGGTGTAGCTGAGAAAGAACATCATTATTATTATTATTATTTTTGTTTTGTTTTGTGCTACGTTAGAATTGGAAGATGTACAAGTCAGTAGGGTATGAATTTATTTATTTAATTTTAATGCAGAGGCGTATAGTTGAAAATATTGTTGGGGAGGGCCATGAATTGGATTTTTAGTAGTTCTACATAGGCCTTATTTGATAAAAACTAATGTGTAAGGGGTCAGAAAGTACCTTGCCCCCTCCCTGCGTAGTCGGCGCCTATAACTTGATACATACATAAGTGGTTCAACATTGAAATCCGATGAATGGTGGATAAGTACGCAAGAAGTTAATAGGAAAGGAAATTTAACATGAAATCGCCGTGAAAAGCAGGAGAAATTAGCCAGCTGCTGTTCATTCTCCTCACCGTACCACCATGTGCTAGTATGTGAAGTCGACTGTGTCAAGGCGGGGACGCGGACTTCAAACTACTGCGCTCGGTGTGCGTACTGAGTGAGATAATACTGCTTAATTATTATGCTCTATAATGTACGCTTTGGTCGTTTTATATACCTTAATTTTCATTGCTGATAAATTCGCTGATTTTAATAAATGACGGAAGTTTTTAAATGTTCATTTAACTGCAGACTTAGAAATTGTACTACGATCGTGGGTATATTGAACCTGAATTTAACAGTTCTTTCATTTGAATTCCTGACAGTGAAACGCGGACCATAGGAAGAGCGAAGAATCACATTTACGGGTTGTCCAGTTTCGAAACTGAAAATGACAATGGAGCATTACCAAAACTCGATTTAGAAAATAGCAGTGATCGATCACATGATTGTTGAAGTCATTGAGTCTGATTTGAAATTACACTACTAGCCTGTAGGTTTCACTTTGCCATATTTTTGAAATCATGAACATTTTACCTGAACGTATAAAAGACTCACGGTTAACTTTCTTAGTTTCCAATACCTGTATCATTCGCCTACAGATATCCGATTTCCTGTCTCGAAAGGATTTTTTTGTACGAGGGTAAGTCAACAAGTATCCCCGCTTTCTTTTTGTAAATGTATTGCAACAATACAAAACTTTCAGTTATCTCATTTTGCAACATAGTCCCCTTGCTTTCTGCTGAGTAGCAAGCCATGTATGCATCGTTTCTATCAGTTCTTGGTCTGTGGTGAATCGACGGCCACTTCATCAGTCACTCTTTGGTTTGTCTGAATCATGATATGCACTTGTTCAATTTTGGCGTCACTAGTGGTTGTGGATGGGCGTCCTGTTCTTTCCTCGTCCTTCACACTTCTTCCACAATTTTTGAACTTTTTAATACATTCGTACACGCTTCGCCGTGGTAAAACATTGCCCCCATGTTGTGCGGAAAGTCTTCGATGGATTTCGGCTCTTGGTACACCTTCAGACGGAAAAAAAACTGATTACTGCATGATGTGCTTCTTTGGTGCAAATGTTGAGCGGTGCAGCCATGTTTAATGTGCAATAGCGCAGCACTGAGTGGAGTCATAACGACCAAACATTCCACAAGCAGAGACATATGAACATTTCAACGTGCCCGAATACAAAGCGGTACAGCCTACCTACAAAAGATTATACAAAAAGTGCGAATATTTATTGACTTATCCTCGTACGTTGCCTATCATTCGAAGCTTATACGAGGATATATTTAAGCTGTGTGCGCCTTCTTGCACACGCTTCTTAATTTTTGTCTTATTGCCTCGTTTTACTGCTTCCAATAAACGATCATTAACATTCCTATTCAACGGGTTCAATTAAATCTAGTTTTTGAACATAACATATTTTATTAATGGTCCAAATTGCATACATTACTCCAACTCTAGTTTCTTTTCCAATATTACTGTACTAATATTGGAAAAGAAACTACCTTTGGAGTAATGCATGTAATCTGTTTTATTATACACCCAAAGATTTATTAATTTAATAATTCATCTGCCCTCTGCTGATGTTGACCTTGAAGATCTAGAATGAGGGTTATATTTAAAATAATAGATTAACTAGAAGTCTATTAATAGATCGGCCAATATAATATTACTAGTCTATGGATGTAAGTTTGTTTTGAAATTAAATGATAAGTCCTTGTTTTAGTGACACGTTGAACAAGATGATTCTGACAGGTTAGTAATATGCGAGCAAGTAAATTGAGAATATTGGTGTCAAGAGGAGAGCTCTGAGCAGGTAGCGTGGTGCCAGGATGTGTAGTCCGGATTTATCTTTAGAAAAGTTAAAACAAGCGGAGCCAGATCTATTTCTAGCGGCGAAAGACTTGGCTGACGCATGCAGCAGCATTAGCACTCAAGTAGTTTTTACAGGCTAGGCCGAATCAAACAAGTCTCCGCCCAAAATGCTCAAATTAAAACCAGAACCGAGGAGGTGCTGTAGCGTTCGCTATTGTACCAAAATTAAGTGTCGTTACTAGATGCTAATTAGAACGGAGCTTGAGTCTTGAGTTCTGTTTCGGAGGTAATTATTTCATGCGTGGTCAATGCCGTGCGGAAGATATTGGAGTACCGTTCTGATATGAGTAATGCATAATTCTGATGAAAAAATGTGATGTGAAACTCACATAATTTCCTCTGCCCAATTAGAAGTTGCCTGTTAGTATATTATATATGTCATTCTCTTCATTAAAATTAGTTATAATAATGGGGAGAATGTCGTTACCACATCGGGGATGCGATGCTCACCAGGCAAGACAGTTTCTATAAACAGTGGGTGGCTTATAACTACCCTTCGGAGAATATTTCCGAGGGAAGTTAGTACTTTGCGACTCACCCTGTTCCCCTTTCCACTCACCTGCCATGTCACCTAATATTTAACAATAAAAAAAAATACCCTTGCACGTCCACATAATATTTCATAATTATAAAAACGACCCTTGCAACAAAATAGGCTATTTCGGATTGAGAGTAGGGGTGGGGGACTCGGATGAGTCGCAATGTACCATTTTCCCATTTCCGAAAAAAAAAAGTTTCAAAAAGTTTAGCTCTTAGTAAAAGCACCCAAGGTACAACATTGTAACAAAATCGTTAGAGCAGTTTTCGAGAAAATCGCGAACAACAAAATTTTCTTCATGTAAAGTTATCTTAGAAATAAGAGAGAGTCGTCGGAAATCTTCGTGTCACATCCCAGAAGGAACATAACCCAAATACAAAATGTTGTTTTCAACCTATTTTCCGTTCTGGATCTTGGATGTTCACAAACACAGAGGTAAATTTCTTAAAATAGTATTTTCAGGTGACACCAAAACGTGTATTTATGTTAAAAACTCAAGTTCGAATTTGTGGGTCGAACACAATATTTCCTCTGCCTGTAGCACCTATGGTACGAGCAGAGATAGTAATTATGCATACGTCTAATAAGCGACACGTTTTTATTAACAACATTAGATGTGATAAAATATTTAGGTGATGGTAATAGGTGTTTCCGTTGTTATAGTAATTGGTGACCATAATAATTACAGTCGCCACAAACAAAGAAGCGATTTCTGACAGTTCGTGAGAATCACGTGGAAGAGGCTGCGTTACAACACCTTCTATGCATGGTGGCAGCAAACTTGTCTGTCAAAAGGGTCCTGCCTACCCCATTCAGTGAAGAAAGTGTGCTGGGTTAAGGAAAGAAATGCGGTTACTAGTGGCTGGTTCAGGGGGTTGCTGATGGGAGAGTGGTAAGACGACCATGTGCTTGAACTGTCAGAAGTCGCTTCTTTGGTTGTGGGGACTGTATATTCGAGGAAATATAAACTGTTTTAAAGAAAAACAGGAAACCGTGGAGGAGAAATATGCATCTTTAAAGGGAAAATCTATAAACCCTCTTATAATTAATAGTTTCAGCAATACTTATACTGTGGTTTCAGGCTCTTTGACGATATTTTTAAAATGTTGCTTGCTTCTATGATTTTTTTACAACAAAAAGGTTATATTAATAATAGTTGGTCTAACGTGCATATGGTGGATTCCATGTTATGACGAATTCTTCCTATTTATTTTCTATAAAAATAATACAGTGGCATTGTTCCATAAAAAAATTGTCCTGATTTATGTACTGAATTATAGTATTTACTGTGGACAATACTAATCACTACTCTACATTGGTGTCGAATCGACACAACGACTAGCTTCTTTGCACTGTAGCTGCAATAAAACAAATGTTTCCTAGAACAGAGGAAGTTGGGATCTGTCTGCTTACAACTAATTGAGTTGTTCATTGATTGACATATCTAAGGGTAGTGGGTAAAATAGTATAAGCAGCAGTTCTAGGAAGAGACGGACGTCATCATTATATGAACAATTCTGTACACCCTTCAGCACTCCATTTGAGCGCTTAGAGTTTTAAAAGTCCAAACTTGGAATAACTCGTTGACGCATTGATCATAATATTATGTTTACGGATTTTAGTTTCTCACACGACGTATATCATTCCCATTGAGATTGATGCAGAAATTTATGTCTTCTATTCCAACACATACGTCTGTGGAAATATATGCCTTCATGTACCACAGATTATTGTCTGTGTTGAACATTACATGAGAATATTATAGGAGAAAAAGTTCCTCTGACACTGGGATTTGAACCCAGGACTGCTCTACCAACTGAGCTAAGCCAGAGTTCACTTCACAGCGCCAGATGGAACTTGTCTCCTATGGCTGATTGCCTTTAATGGTCTACTTCACCGACAGACAAGTTATGTCATGCAGTACTGTGAAGCACACTAATTAGTAATTTTTGTGTTTTCACTGCAATTGTACAGTAACATTCAAGATGGATTTATATTTTATATCCATTCATGAACCGCAGTGAATTGTCTCTGTTGGACATTACATGAGAATATTATAGGAGAAGAATTCCTCTTACACTGGGATTTGAACCCAGGACCTTTGGCTATCCATGCAACTGCTCTACCAATTGAGCTAAGCCAGAGTTCACTTCACAGCGCCTGATGGAACTTATCTCCTATGACTGATTGCCCTTAATGATCTACCTTACTCACAGACAAGATGTGTCATACTCATATGCAGTACTATGAGGCACACTAATTAGTGATTTTTGTGACCGCGCTTCCATTGTTACTGTACAGTAACATTCAAGATGGATATATATTCATTCATGAACCACAGTTAATTGTCTCTGTTCGACATTACATGGGTATTTTATTTCCTATAAAGTCTATGCAAGCATTGCCTGTCATTCCGAAATGGCTTGCGTTACTGTAGATGTAAAACTCAGACTAGTTTTGAATGGTTTGTTGATTACTGTTCACCAGTGTTCTGTAATAATTATTCTTATTACTTTTTTGTCACCTGTATGGCCTACAAATGTATCACTGTTTGTTGTAGTTGGAGTATGCAACCTAAGTATATGAAAGAATTTAATTTTTCTCGGCGAATACTATTGACGAGTTTTGGGCTGATAGCCCGTGAAGAACTCGGTTTATATTAACAGTTTATATTATATTAACTTCCTCTGTCTGTAGATATTGTAGGATGTCGAGAAAGACAAAATAGAGAAACAAACATATTGCCATAAAGCCATGGAAACCAGAAGGCTAAGAAAAAATTCAGATCGAAAGCAAAATCAGAACCAACACAGAGTGTGGCCTATGGTCGGGGGCTCTGGAAAACGACAAGTGCAGGCCAAGCGATATATATGTAGATATTGTAGGAAACACGCATACTGCGTTCGAAAAAGATACGCTATTTCTATCTTCGAGATTTTTGGTCATTTTCAGAATAATGTTGGCCAACTTGGAACCTAGCTTCTGCAACGGATGTTTGTATTCAATTATTATCACGTAAGTTTTTAGATTTTCCCCCATCGTAGAAAAAACTGTACGTGCGTGAAGTGTACAACAATCTCGGAAGTACAAGAAATATGTACCGGCTCGTTTTCTAAAGTTTTCTCTGTTCTATTAAAACACACCACACAAGAATTGCAATATACTATTACGTCATATTATACACAGCAATTGAGGCAAATTTATTGATTTATGACCGGGTAGTAATAATCTGCGCAATTATGTGTGGATCATGAATTTTAACTACAAGAAAATTCAAGAATAGCCCTTTGCGATTAAACGGAAGTGTGATTCCTTTATTACCACAGTATGTCGGTAATTGCGGTTACCGGTATATACTTGAGGAAAGATTCTTGGCTATTATTTGGGAGAGGATTAGATGTAATCGAGTGGCGAACTGTAAACCAAAGTTTTATAGCTTAGAGCAAGTGAAGGAGTCATGAGTTTGAACAGAGGAAAGTGAGGAGGCAGAAAGTCTTTGTGGATCCTATATAGTGGGTCCGAATATAGCCCTATAACAAGAGTTAATATCCGCAACTTGTCCCGCCTCGAGCTACTAGCTTCTGACTGCTCACCGCCAGCAAGACTTCTTCGTCCTTTTCCATTACTACATTGAAGTGTTACGAAAGCTATGAAACGAGAATAAGCATATTGTTAAATTTCACACTTAGTTTTAATATGATTTATCGATACACACTTGGAAAGAGATGTTGAGGAAGAAAATCAGTATCTAAAATAACCTCTCAACTGTACAATATATCGTGAGTAAAAATGCTGACCGTGTTTGCGGTGACGTTACTTATGGAAAATTGACATGGCAAATTGTTAGATATATTTAAAAGGAAAGAAAATTACTAGTTTCCCATTCTCTGGGTATATTCATCTACACTTCTTACCTTTGTATTTTTTCTGAATCAGGAGCTATCCCACGAGGTTGTGTAGATCATTTTGTATTGTCAAAATATTAAAATCTGTACGATCATAATATCTCTCATCTGCAATACACTTCAATAAAAATGAATACACCAGTTGACCAGCAGCCGAGGATGGGAGAAAACTCCCGAAACTAGTCCTGCTTATTTTAAGAACTGGGACTTAGTGGAGCATCAGTGTATGCAATATTTTATTCATTTTTATTGATTTAGTATCTTCCACTGTATATATTACTTCGTTTTTATATATTTTAATTTATTTTGCAATACACTTATTGCATAAAAATGAAGTGATTCACGGCATTCATATTCCTAAGGCAATATTGATCATATAACCGCTTATTTTTTTAAACTAGACCTGAACAGGTCTGAAGGTAGGACATCTGGAAAGGTCATTTTGAGTGGAGTTATGTCTGAATGCGGTGTTTATGGATGTACAATATATACTTCTTCAGATTTGTACCTTTAAGCTTGCAGCTGCAATTGTAATATTGATTCTTGCTTACAGTCAAGACAGTTGGTTGTCTGCTCGTTTTCCTTACCGCTGAATTTATTGTTCAGTTCTTGTCCTTGGTTTTTAATGTCTCGTAAAGTTAAATATACCGCATTCAGAACATACCTTGAACTTTTTATCTCGTCCTTTTTTCCGACTTTGAAGTTAATGTTTGTTAGGTGATTTTTAACAATATTACTGCAAAATGTAATAGGGCCAAACATCGATTAAATCTTAAATGTCGATGTATAGTCAAAACAAAATATCCTATATTTTTGTCCAAGTAGAGCACAGAAATAATTCAAAACCTTTAAAGCAAAGAAACTTTTTTCGTTCTATTTAGAAGCCAGAACTCGAAAGCCTAGGCCTAGTGCGGGTCGGCTCGTCTATATTGGTGAACTAGGCAGCCGCCTAGGTTGGGAAATTTTTAGAAACATTTTGGGCAGCAACATTTAGATTTTTTTAAAATCTGAAATTTTTAACGCGACATTTAATGTCACAGACACCAGAACAAGTATTGAACTTCATTTTCAGCCACAACCTTGAAACTGGGTTCCCTAATTTATGTATGGCTCTTCGGGTTCTCTTCTCACTACCTATCTCTGTGGCAAGTGCAGAAAGGAGTTTTTCGAAACTATAACTAAAACATATCTGCTTAGCTCAATGAGCCAGGAAAGACTTTCAGATATTGATACAATTTCCGTCGAAAAACAGTTATACACTTAAATGGACGTGAAAGATCTTGTCAAAGAGTTTGCAAAAATTAAAGCAAGAAAAGTACCTTTAGGGTTTTAAATTTAAACATTTTTTCAACTCCTTGGAAAAAAGCTCATAGCGTATAGGCCTATAATATAAAATTTTCAATTTATCGTACTTTTTATTTAATCTCCATATTATCTAGAATGTCTTCATAAATACAAGCATTTCCCAAATTAGGCTAGTTCAAATCAATTTTATTTATCCACTTACCGTACGAGGGTAAGTCAATACGTATCCGCACATTTTATTAAATGTTTTGTAGGTTGGCTGTACCGCTTTGTGCTCGCGCACGTCGACATGTTGTTAATTTATCTTCGCTTGTGGAATGTTGATTGTTATGACTCCACTGTGTTTTGCGCTGTTGCACATTAAACATAGCTGCATCGCTCAGCATTTGCACCAAAGAAGAACGATTTTTGTCGTCTGAAGGTGTACCAGGAGCCGAACTCCATCTAAGACTTTCCGCACAATATATATGGAAGCTATGTTTTACCACGGCAAAGTGTGTTCGAATGGATTGAAAAGTTCAAAAATGGTCGGACAAGTGTGAAGAACGAGAAAAGAACAGGACGCCCATCCCCATTCACTAGTGATGACAACATTGAGCAAGTGGATATCATGATTCGGACAAACAAAAGAGTGAATTGGCAAAACATATGCAATGCCGTCGATTCACCACAGACCAAGAACCGAAGTAAGCAATGCATACGTGGCTTGCTGCTTACCCGAAACACTTTTTTTTCTGAGAGCATTATGAAGCTTGTGTCACGATGGATCAAGCGCATTGAGAAGCAAGGGGTCCATGTTGAAAAATGAGATAGTTGAAAGTTTTGTATCGTTGCAATAAATTTAAAAAATAGAGTGAGAATACTTATTGACTTAGCCATAATGAATTCTATTCATTATGACTTAGCCTTGTATAAGCCTATTGCATTTATTGTGCTTTAGGCTGATATTTTAATATGTTTAAAAGAGGGGGAAATAAATCATTGCTAGAGTGAAATGTAATGGTCCTTGGTATAGTTGTAAAGTAGGCCTACTGGCTTTAAAAGAGAGGGAATTCTCGCATTAGTTGTTAGTACAGTTTGTGAATTTCATGTTTCGAGTGGTAAAATTAAAATTGAAATTTGTGTAAGGTTCCGCCAAAATTTACCGCTTTTTAATGAACTTCAGCTTAAACTTAGTAGTACAGTAATTTTACTTGCTTGTTTAATAGTAGTAACTGTCATAATATTAAGTCAGTAGTGAATATTATTAGATATTGTCTTAGGTATTGTAAAATAATTTATCTTTGAGTTTTCTGACGATCTAAAAATTATTACGGAGACCAAAGATAATATTTGTGGGAGCGGTCCAAGTGTACTAGCGCCGTCACTGGAATGCAGACATTTCACTGGAAGTATAATAATAATAATAATAAATTAATTAATTGCTGAGGTAACCTGAAAAATGAGTGCGGATTAAATAATAGCGGTAATTGTGATACACTGTAATTGTTCTGGAAATGAAGACATGATGGATCTCATAAATTTATGCAGAAATGTTGCGACCGTGTTTCTGAAAATAAAAAAAAGTCAGAATCAAAACAGGACAGTTCCAGCTGAGAATAAACCATCTCTAGACTACATTTAAAATAATAGCCTATATTATCAGAGGTCATTTCTTTGTGTGTGTGTTTGTTTTTTTTAATTAGGTACACAAGACGATTTAAATTTAACATGGCTTTGCTTGTTATATTTTCTTTGTTTCTATGTACTTATAAGTAGGGGGCGAATTTCTATGACCTAAAAAATAGGATATATGCATTCATTTATAACCTAAAAAACATTAAAATATGACAAATAATATTAAAATATCACTTTACCACTTACACATTATGTATATTTTTTTAAGTTTCATTACAATTCATTTTATTAAAATATAATGTTAATTATTTAAAACATCTGTAAATTCTCAAAAGTATCAGTATAATGCAAAATTTACAAAATATGATATGAAACTTCAAAATGTCTTCAATGTGCACAGAAATATGCCGAAAATATGACCTAAATATGCATATTCATACTAAATATGCTTCAATAGTTGAAAATTTCCTAAATATGCAGTTATATGCACAATAAAAGCCGTTTCATTTTCACCAGGATGCTTGTCATAGAAATCCGCCTCCTATTTTCACTTCATTGTGTGCATATGATTATAATAATAATATTAATAACGCGTCTCTAGAATATACTTATTGTATAGAGTCTGTTGTTATATGGCTCTTATGTTCTAAAGCAGTTGGAAAATACTTGGGCCTAAATTGACACTATATTGAAGATTCTTGATTTTTCCAGCGTAATTATATTTTCTAAAGTTTGCCATTACATTTAGTTTAATGTCTACTCTAGCAAAAAAAAGTAGTTTCATTGTATTTTTTAAATGCCCTAGCAGATATTTTTTGCTAATACATTTTTCACTTCCTCTGCCCGTACCAATAGGTAGAGGAAATATTGGGTTCGATCCCGAAATTCGAAGTTGAGTTTTTAACATAAATACAAGTTTTGAGATCCCTGAATCCAAAAATTGTATTCTCAGAAACATGTGCGTGTCTGTGAATAGCTTAGCTCCAGAATGAAAAGTCATATGAATCATTTTGTACTTTTGTTAGGTATCTGCTGGGGATGTGAAACGAAGACTAGCGACGACTTTTTCTCACTTTGAATGCTAGGCTACTTTATATGAAAGTTTAGTTTATTGCGATTTTCTCGAAAACGGCTCTAACGATTTGATTTAAATTTTGTACATGTGGTGCTTAGGCCTATACTAAGAGCTAAAACTAGACATTTACGTGAGTGCATTAGTAAGATTTTATTTGGATTGTGTATCCTTCGGGGATGCGATGCGCTGTGGTTACAACATTCTCATTATACTAAGAGAGAATTGTTATTTGGGCAGAGGAATTTATGTGTTTCACATCAGTTTTTTTTTTTTTTTACTTTAAGTTACTTTAAGAAGCTGTTGGTAGGCTATCACACGATTTTGCTCGGAATAAATTGAAATTTTGAACAGAAGCTCTAGAATCGATGAAAATTGAAGTTTAATCTAGTTTTCAATACAATATGAGCCTTGCAAAAACGAAGAGAATGTATTCTTTAGTAAAATTGATCCATATTAACATTTTTTGTAGTTTAAGGTAAATTAAACAACTTATTTTTGTTTTCACATGTAGGCTAGGCCTATAAGGAAACATTAAACTGAATATTAAAATAATAAAAATTGTTCCCAAGGAAGTTATATACATAATACAGTATCCATAAAATGCATATTAAATTAATATAATAGGATGAAATTTGGTGTGTGTATTACTATTAATGAAATATAGGCATCAGTGCTCAAAATTTAATGACCAGCTTTAAAAACTTAAGATATAAGTGTCCCATTATGCGTGAATGTTTACATAGGCTATTCAGGACTTGAATAAATAAAAATACTGTTTATGCCCGGTGACATGTTTTCACAACATTGTGTTTGACTTTTAAAGAAATAACCACTTCAAGTAATTTTGTATCCTTCATGTGTATGATATACGTACTTCTAAGGTCAACTTTATTCTGTTGAGCTTCGACCGCGATATCAAGTTTGTGATAATATTACGGGTTGGTTAGAGCCAAAACCAACTTGTCAACAGAAACAATTTTGAAAGATTCTGTAATGTAATTTGATCTTTTAATATTCACCACTTACGCGATATACTACTTCAAGTTTTAGAAGACCAGAAACCTAGAAAACTGATTTAGAAATAATCTCTTTAGTGTAGGCTCAGTTGAATATTAGAATGCACACTCACTACGTTTTGCTAAAAATTAGAAATTTATATTTCGGACTCAATTAATTAGCAGAATCTACAGGTTGAAATGAAATTTCAAATAGTTTCAATTTGTGAGCTAATGGATCTTTACAGGCAACAGCAAACTAGTCTGTAGGTTTATTTTGTAAACAGACATATTTCTAAAATGTTTATAGCATGCAAAGTCAGACTGTTTAAATACGTAAATACCTTTTGACTGGCAGCCCAGTTTTAAAATATACGCGATAATTTGTTTCGGATTGTTTTGAAAACAGTGCGTTGCAGAGTATGCCTTGCTTTTGCGCAAGCTGTTCTATTTTCAATTTTTGAACATTTTAAATTCAGACTAGCAGCAGCTATATAATTTTCATTTGAGGTTTCCTTAATAAGTGTATAACTAACTAACTAACTAACTAGCTAACTGTAGGGGCATCAAACTGAGAATAACTTTTTTCGATGACGAAACTAAATATTGTCGGATCTATATGGGGTATACAGGAAGGTATAATTTAATGATGAAATAAAAAGCAATTAGTTGGCGTAGTTGTTTCAGTGCTAATAAAAAGTTCTTAGTATCAATAATACTGGGCATTGTGCCAATTTGTTCCATGGGGTTGGACAGATATCGTGATACAAAGGAATAATAGTGCACATAGATTTACTACAGGGTTTTTATTTTTGTGTTTTAGTGACGTGAGCTGTGTGATCGCCTGTGATCCGATCTTTAGTTCGTGTTGTAATATCCCGACATATGCATTTATGTAAAAGCGGCGGGCAAACCAACAGGGAGGGAGAGTTTTATTATGGCTTCCTGCATCAGAGGCCATTGTTTTTAGTCGGTCTCTTATTGAAAGGTTTTGTCGGCCGGTTTAGTCGGCATGCCAGGTATGACTGTGACCACTCGGGGTATGCCAGTAATGTTGACGGCACAGTTTCTCTTTCTCTCTCGTACCTGTCGCTCTCTCATTTCCTCTCCCGCACACGCTAGCTTATTGTGCTAACGTCGCGAGGGAAACAAAGGGATGTAGTGTAGCTAGTTGGGAGGAGCGGAGAGGATTGACGGTGGCGTTACTCAACAGCCGCAGGGCGGGGCAACTTATTACAGACGTATATTATTTAACAAACCAAGGTCACGTCTTAGGATAGGCTAGAACGGGTTGACAAGGAAAAAGAAGAGATTCATGTTATGTCCATACCAGCTGCTGTTCTCGCTCTTCTTCTGGTTTCTTGGCGATGTGTTGTTCCCGCCGAAAGGCAAGCAACAAGTTGGCAAACATCTTTCGCTGGAATAAATACCCCGGAAAAGCGCCCACCCTCCTCCGTTCCTCGATGCCTTCTTGGAGTAATTTGCGTGTAAATCGTGAATGAAATTTGTGCTAATCTCACTTGGGAGACTCGGCGCACGTTTCTCGTTTCCTCCCTCACTCATGATTTGCTTCTCTAATCTCTATGTCTTGTCTTCGGGCACCCGTCGTCGTTATATTTGCACAACATCACCTCCCTATCTTCCCCTCCATCGAGCAATTCTTCTTCTCCACTCTCTTTGCCTTGCTATATGACCGAACCACCGCCTCGACATCCATATAGGATAATATAGAGAGAAGGTGACTTTTCCTTTCTCTTCCTTGTAGCCTTTGCGTCTCCTGCTTCTTGGGAAGGGAAAATCAATAAAGGCTAGCCTGTCCGCCTCACGCGCGCGCACACTTTGGACACCTTAGGCTTTTATTACTGATAAAAAAATATTTGTGACTTCTTTTAATAAATTTGCAGCAGTGTCTGTTACTGGATATTTCTTCGAAACAAAAGCAGATCTTGCGTTAAATAGTTAAGAAAGAATATTATTTTTAAGATGTGGAAGGCTCTAATTTCAGTTAGAGATGGGCTTTAATAAACGTACCGTTAACCTTTTTCCAACATTTTTCCTACTAAGTTATTAGGTTTTTAGTAACAACTCTAGCATTTTTGAAATTTAGACTAAGTGGTGGAATTTAAATATTATTTTCACATGGATCAACCGGGATACAACCATTGGTTCTATCGGAGGAAGGCAAATGGTCTTATTTCCGGTTGTTCTTCCAGGAAACCCACTATATGTTGTTTCGGGGTTATTTGCTTATTTTGAGTATAAGCATCCCATAATAAGGGCATTTGGCGGTGAATTCTAGGCAAAAATAAAAACGATGCTCGAAGTTTTAAAATTTTAAATCAATTCTCGATCACCATAGGCCTATCGTGGGTAAGTCGGTAGCACGCCTGCCTTCCACTCCGGCGGCCCGGGTTCGATTCCCGGCCGGGTTGGGGATTTTTCAGTAGTGAAAGATCCCCTCCCCGGGTTCAGGACTGGGTAGGTTAAGTCTTAGGTTAAGATAATGCACATTGTGCGCGATTCCTTAATTATTAAAGTTACCATACTCCACTATAAAGAAAATCTTTTAAACGAATAATTTTGTACAGTATGTTGTAAAGGTCTATGTTAATCTATATTAATAAAAGGAAGTGTCTGTCCTCCGTCTGTCTGTCCGAGATGCCCAGCGAAATCTACTCAACACAGAGATCTGAAATTTTATAAGTAGGCGGACTAAAGGGTCGGAATGTGCACCTCGAAGCAGGAATTTTAATTTTCGCCTCCGTTCGTGAGTTATGAGTGAAAAACTGGCAGAAAACGTGCATTTTTTTGCGTTTTAGAAGCATCAGTTTCAGTAATAAATTTCAATATCAAATCACTTACAGATGGCTTTGGCTATTTTTGTCAACATACCTCATAGCCTACCTTGAAAATAAAAGCAACGCGATCGCTTGATTTTGTTAGTCCATCCTAGACGATTCATTTGCTTAGAGTGTCAAGGCCCACAGACATATGACATTTTCAACCTACACGGAAGAAGGATAATCAACCCTAAATATGGTCAAACATTGTTCGATTTGAACGAAACTCACTATACAGGAGTTTTCTGGGCCAAGGAACTCGAATCTGAGGTCGCTTTTACCAGGGGACGCTACCTAATCGTGGAATGCACTCCACGTGATTTAGGTGTTAATAATTATAATTTGAAATAATTATCGCGGGGGAAGCCGCGGGCACATGCTGTTTGTCTGTCTGTCCACGATGCCCATCGAAATCTACTGAACGCAAAGATCTGAAAATTTAAAGATAGATGGACTGAAAGGTGGGCGAATGCACCTCGAAGCCGAATTTTTAATTTTAGCTTTCGTTCGCGAGTTATGAGTGAAAAACTGGCAGAAAACGTGATTTTAGCGCTGTCGAAGCATCAGATTTCAGTAGTACATTTCAATGTCAAATCAATTGCAGTTGGCTTTGGCTATTTTTGTCATGTCGTGGAAATAAAAGCATCGCGATCGCTTGAATGTTGTAAGCCCACGCTGGTCGATTCATTTGTTTAGAATGTCAAGGCCCGTAGACATATGAAATTTTCAACCTACACGGAAGAGGGATAATCAACATAGACCTAAATATGGTTAAACATCGTTCGATTTGGACGAAACTCACTATACAGGGATTTTCTGGGCCAAGGAACTCGAATCTGAGATAGCTTTTACCAGGCAACGATATCTAATCGTTGTATGTAATTCACGTGATTTAGGTGTTAATAAAATAATGATTTAACTATTATGCTCTTAATTTTTAATTCTTGAAATAATTATCGAGGGCGATCGCTTGATTTTGTAAGTCCTTCCTGGACGATTCATTTGTTTAGAATATCAAGGCCCGAAGACATGAAATTTTTAACCTACACGGAAGAGGGATAATCAATATAGGCCTAAATATGGTCAAACATTGTTCGATTTGGACGAAACTCACTGTACAGGGGTTTTCTGGGCCAAGGAACTCGAATCTGAGGTCGCTTTTACCAGGCGACGCTATCTAATCGTGGTAACTTATGTAGTCCACGTGATTTAGGTGTTAATAAATATAATGATTTAACTATTATGCTCTTAATTTTTAATTTTTGAAATAATTATCGCGGGCACATGCTAGTTTTTTAATAACGGTCCTTGAATTAGATGCGCCTACAGGCTCAAACCTAACTAGGGTAATATGTTTGTTACGAACGCTTATGCTTTTTCAAATAGTTTGTAGCTTATAGGTTTATGTGTAATATTTGTATGTATACGAATGTAATGTTAAAGTTTAGACCCAATTGGATTAGAAGATTGGTCCTTTTCATTATGGTCGCCATGCTTGTAGGTTAACTTTTTATAATTTGTAAATACTTTTTTGATAATAATGAATTCTGTTGTACTTAACTTGTTTTTAAAATATGAATAACATTACCATTGCCGCTACCACTAATAGTACTAATATTAATGTAATATTGAAATCTACTTCTATTGATAGTTAAAAACCGTAATAAGAGGGCAGTTATATCAATTTTGAAATACTTGAAGCGTAGCAGCGATAACTGATGAGTAGAATCAGAATTTTATGTAATGTCAAAGTGTGATATACAGTACGAACATATGATGTAATAATAACTAAGAATATGTAAGATATCTTGTTCTGTATCAGGATGTGAAGAAAGATGTATTGGCCATGCTTAAAGTAAAGAAAGTTACGTGCATTAATCAGATTTTATTTTGGGTATGTATCTTCGGGGATGCGATGTGATGTAACATCATTCTCTTCATTTTTACAACCGATTTACATGAAGAGAATGTCATACATAATATATTATACTAAGATACTAACTTTTATTTGGGCAAAGGAAGTTATGTCAGATTTATATAAGATTTTGAAAGGGACTTAACATGAAGAAAATTTCGTTTTCTGCGATTTTCTCGAAAACGGTTCTTACGATTTTCTTTAAATTCTTTTAGATGGTGTGCTTATACCAAGAGCTAAACTTTCATTTGAAACTTTTTTTTTTAATATCTGAAGGACAGTTATAAGCCACCCACTCGGAATATCAGAATGTGAAGTGAGAAAGATGTATTGGCCATGCCTAGAGTAAAAAAAGTTACGTGAGTGCATTAATCAGATTTTATTTGGGTTATGTATCCTTCGGGGATGTGGTAACGACATTCTCTTCATTTTTATAATGAATTTACACGAAGAGATTGTCATAGACGAGGCAAATTTCTATTTGGGGAGAGGAAGTTATGGAGTTTCACATCAGATTTTTTTCTTGTCCTATTCTGTAAATAGTTGCTTCCTCTGATATTGTACTACGATACTGGCATTTTATGCACATAGCCTATAGCTGGCCCATACCAAATACAGTATAATAGAATCTATTAAGCCCATACATACTACCATTTTAGGTAGATTTTCGAAGAAAATTCTACCTATTGCAATGGATACCACTTTATGATTTTCGAAAAATTCTTTCATATCTTTACGTTTCATGCTCCCCTAAGTACGAAACCACCGCCCGTTCAAAAAAAAAAATTGTGATATTTATATATATATATATATTTATATATATATATATTTATATATATATATATTTATATATATATATATATATTTATATATATATATATATATTTATATATATATATCTTTACACGATAGCGGCCGTAATTTTGAAGATATTTGAACCAAATTTTATTATGTTATTTCTAGGCCCAATAGTTCGGACAAGTTCGTTAATGGGCAAAATTGGCCCAAGGGGGTGGTCGGGGGAGGGGGTTGAAATTTTTAAAAATGTATATCTCGGCCCCTATGAAGTATAGAGGGAAACTTTGTTTGAATAAATTAGAGTTCTCCCTATGGAGTTCACAGTGACACCAACGATTCGGGGGTTCGAGTGAGGGTGGGGGTGGAGGTGGGGGTGGGGGATGAAAATTCGAAACTTTTGAAACCACGTCTTGTGGGGTATCGTTGAAAAGCTCTTGATGAGTACTCTACAAATCAATAAATAGTTTCTTGATAGCTCTCATATTACGCGAGATTTTAATGTTTGAAAATAATAACACTTAAAAGAATTATTATAATATCATAATTTTGTCTTGTTTAGCGGCTTTGCTAATTTTATTCATTGCTGATCTTGCGCACGGCCTCCCAGAATATTATATCCTATTCTTGTTGTCAAAACAAATGATTGTAGGCTCTTCCTCTTTACCGAATTCAGTTCTTATTACTGCAGGTTTACCATGCCAAGGCTAAAGAAGACTATGCTACTACTAAAGAAGGCTATGCAGCGACAATAAATTAAACCAAAAGCACTTCGAAATCTACCTCCGCCTGTAGGCCTGCCTAAAGGGATTTTTTAAACTCGTGTGCCCCCAATGGTCAAGAATTCTCCATATAAAGTAGAGTATAGCCCGCACAGTTATAAAAGGCTTAATATGAACTGAGCTGCATTAAAATACGAATTTCCAATAGTATTTAGTGCCCTGGACGTCCGTGAACAACAGAGTTTCTTATTTTTCAATTCTCAAAAACACTATTGGGAATTCGTCATTTTAATGCACGCATTAGCTCAACTCATAGGCTTATGCCTTCTAAAACCGTGCGGCCTTTAGTAATCTAATAAACTCTTAACTTTGGCTGTAGCAGGGCGGGGAGGGGGCTTAGTTTTTTTCATTTTTCATGACCTATTGCTTTATATCCCAGAGCTCATTTCAATTCCGAGAGGTCAATGTCAACAACAACGGAATTGTTGGATATAAAGAGTGTACGTATCATGAAATCAGTTTTCTTCTTCTTACGCTTTCTCCTATTATTTATCTTCTTTACCGTCGTTTCTCTCCTTCATTAATTAGGATAAATTCGAGTCTTCTTTATTTAAAATATCCCATTCAAATCTGAACGGGTGGTAATCTTAGACCTGACGAGGAATTGAATTCGTACTCATTCCCAATTCCTATCCGTTCCTTTATTTCCAGAGAGTCTGATTGAGTTATTCACAGAGTCCGCTTTTACAGGACGATCTCGATATGGGGAAGTAAAGTGGTAAACAATAATTAGAGACTATGGTGGTAATATAAGAAAACCAATATCCGTCGTAGGGAGGAAAATTAACACACTACATGCGACCAAGATTTTGTTTGCTCTCCCTCCACTGTGAATGTCATAATAACCCGTTTCGTATAGTTTTATTTTTATCCCAATCGAACAAACAGCTTCCTAATTTGGTAGATACATAACTTCATGGTTGTGCTGCAGTATTGCTGACCAGTCCAGCTGCTAGGTTAATTCCTGCTGGTCTTATTTGTCACACTGGAGCAACGACGATAAACTCAGACATGATGAATGCGTACCGCATTAAAGTGACAATCCTGTTACAAATGGACGTACTTTGGATACCTACATCTATACATTTACTCAACCAGCCCACCAATAATAGTGACACATTACCCTAATCTGCTAACACAAACCACTATTGTTTCCATTGAAAATTGACGTCCCTAATATCATCTCAAATTAATTGTGTTTCACAACAATAGTGCCAAATACCAGTTATATCATTATCTTCATTAGCCATTGTTGCAGCAGCAGTTCTGTCCAGTTGAGGATTTTATGATTACTGCCGTAATAAATCACACTGCATCGGTTTTAGATTAGTACAACGGAATAATCAAAGCATTATGGCTTTGTTGCGAGTTGAACTCGCCATGATTAATTAATTATTTAGCATAGTATTACACAGTCACATGTTCAAGAATCCTAGATAAGCCAGCTGCGTATGCAAGTTCATTGGGAGTCCTTATCATATCAGTCCTTGCTGCTATAATGATTTCGAGTTATTGAATGATCAGTGACACGTCATTCAGAGCTGTCGTCACTAGACTTCGGACTTTCAGGTTGCTAAAATGCAATTTTAAGCGTCTAAAATAGTCTCCAAATGATTATGAAATATGCTCTTGAAAAAAGGCTCTTATAAAATTGTTAATTACATTTTTAAGTTTCCAATTTTCTTAATTATAATACAGAATTTTATTTATTATTAAGCTCACTCATCAGTGATCATGATTCGTAATCAACACTGACACACAGCACAAGAAAATACACAAGCATATTACTCAGACCCTTATTACTGTCACCAAAATGTAATTCATTACTTTACATGAACATTTCATATATGTAGTAAGGACATACATTTAGGAAGATAAACTTCATTAAGTAAAAGGTCTATAAACAGTATTAATTTCTTCAAATTCTTGCCCATAATTGAGGACCGTTTTGACAAAACTCAACATGTGCCAAAACATAAATTGTTCAGGAGAAGGTTTCTTTAGTTTTTATTAACATATAGAAGATAGAAACTTTGCAAATTGAGGCTTCAAAATGAATTGGTTATGTTGACTTTTCTTATGTTCTATTTTCACCATCTTAAAGATCTCATTTCAAAGCACCTTAAACCATTAAAAAACGAATTTGGCAAAAATTGGAAATGCCGAGTTTTGTCAAAACGGTCCTCAAATGGCTTCACAATAAATTTACTAACACTCTTTCCAGTGAAAAGCAAACTCGTCTATCATTTAACAGTTAATTATAGGCTGGAAATGAGCACTCCATATGTATTGAATAATTTTTTTTTCTCCATATGGTGGATTCTGATGGAATATTCTTATGATAATATTTGTATACGAAACTTTTAAAACGAAGGAATATTATTTTCTTGGACAAGGCATTGCTGCTCCTTAGACATAAGATTCAGTATGGCATGTAGTGTACAGTCCGAGCTAAAATTCAATATGAACTGAAAATTAATTCTAAAACTTATAACATAAATGTACAAAGGATACCTTATTTAGAACGCTAAAAAAAAGAAGGTGCAAAAAGGCTCTGTCGGGCTCTAACATTAAAGTATAATTGCGGAAATATCTAAATGACGAAGTCAGACCGAATCGTTATTTTCTTTAAATTGAAGATTATGTTAACGATGGCACGAGTTCAGGTTAGCTGGCGACGCCTTTTTATAATACATGCCAATATGTAGGCCTATAAATGCTCTGCCGAAAGTACTGTTTTAATGTTTGTGATTTATAATGCGGTGCATACATTGGTTCTGCTCAGTAATAAGTAGAAAATGCAGGCTATATACGGAAGGCTTGAGTTTCGATGATGAATCGTAAAACAGTATAGCCTATATAATGGCATAAATTTATTAGTTTATAGCAGTGACCCCATTTGAGAAATATCTAAATGACAAAATAAGGCTGAATCATTGTTTATATTGAAGGTTACGTGAGAGAAGTTGAGGTTAGCTTGCAGGGCTTTTTTAAATATATCCCTATATTACTACTATAACATGTAGTACCGGTATATCATTTTTGAAATTTGGATTAAATACTGAATAATCGTGACGCCATTTTGGACTCCTATGCTATAAACGCCGGGAAATCTTTGATCCAATGTAACGACATGCAGAAAGTCTTCAAATGCTCGTCCAATACAGTTTCCTTGAAGCAACGGGCGGACATTTTATTTTTTCTAGACTGTTTTCTAGACGATGACCAAATAGGCTAACGTGGATAGTGGAATACCGGCCTTAGGTTCGTGAACGACCCCTGGTGATCCTGTAACGGGGTATTCTCAGTGGCGCGCCATTCCCCTACCTAACACTCAAACGTAAGGACGACACAGACACACACCCAGTCCTGAACCCGGGCAGGGGCTAAACCGGCCAGGAATCGAACCCCGCCCGTCGGAGTGGAAGGCAGACACGTTACCGACTCACCCGCGGCGACGCACGAAAGGATAATTTACCCATGACGTTACTATTATTAATTTCATGTTTCTTTCTAATCAGAACTACGTATATCGGTTCCAGTTAAGAGATCTCATTTAAGGGAACGTGTGAATGTAAAGAGGTTCAAGACTTGTCCAGGTTCAGCTCTAGAACGTTATCCAAAGTGGCTGTCTCTCCAAACTTTCCCAAGGTTCAGACATGGGAATCTGAACCTGAGTCAATTCAGCTTGCAACATGAATGAATACCAGAAGAAAATGAGATCGGCAACTAAGGCCGACGTTTTATTTGTGTGTATGCCAATTGTAAGGGCAGGAGCCTTAACCTGCAGGATCCTAGGGACCCATCTAGACCAATATAGCCATTACTATTTCAACGCCACCATTACCAATGTACTTATTGAGTTTAAAAGGAAATTAGGCGCTAGACTTGCTTAATTGAGTCGTAACCTGAATCAGTTTCTTTCAGTTTTTTCAGTGCCTTAATTACACCCACAGCCAAGTTAATCCGTTTGGCATCAGTTTAAATGCGTGTTAAAGAGGAAAGAGGGGGAGAGAGAGCAGCCGATTAATTCTGTTGCAAAGTCAACAACAGAAGTGAGACTAGCCGAGAACATCATGGGGATTTCCTCGGTGCGTGATTCAGTCGCAGGAACGGACGTGGCTAGTTGCCAGAACGACTTTGCCCAACCTGTGGCTGGCAGGCGTATTACTGTTTGTTGGCAAACTCGACTGCATTGACGATGTTATCTTTAGCACATACAGCACTCCATGCGATTGACCAGATACGTTTTCTGGCGTTTACTGCATTTTATTACTTGGCAGCAGATTTCGCTAATCTCTTTAAACCCAAAGGCCGTAGAGACCCAAATACTAGATAGATGTAATACTGTTTTATCTGGATCATTCTGTGCATTGGTATCGTCAAAAATATCGGTGTGTGATTCTTGTAGTCGTCGGCTTATTTGCCTTTTTTAGTCATTTGTTCTAATTTTCTTGACCCGTTCTTTACAGCTCGTCCTTATTCTTGGTTTTGTCTTTACTGACTTTTATGTACTACATACTGTCCACTGCAGTAGACCTCACTAATCAACTACTGCATTTCACCGCTTCGATGTACCGGTATGTTGAGCACGAATTACGTGATAGGCTAAGATTGCCCACTGTACCTATATCCACAAGTTAGGTTTGTCATCTATGGAAACTAGCTATTCCACTGAAATTTTCCTCATTGATTTCAAACTTAGAGCCCAGTGGTGATTTCACGTGATGATTACTTATATTAATATACACATTCATCTGAAAGGGTTGTCGTTATCTACATCCTTTTCTAAAGATAAATTCTCAAAGGTTATTTTATTTCAACGAAAAAACTTCATTACGTTTCCGATTTATATTACGTATTTCTGTAGCTGCCAGAAGGATGACATGGAAATTGCCAAAACCCTCGTACGAATATTGATTTCTAAATTTTTGCAACTGCAGGACCATAAACAATACATTCCTGTTTAATTATAAGGCATTGAAATTTAAGTGAAAATCCTAAATTTTAGGAGAGAAATAGGTCGCAGATGGACAACCCTGCTTCATTAGAGATACGCAACAGTAAGTTCAGACACGACAGTATCCGCGGAGCGTATTTACATTAGCGCCTTTATATTTATACTACCCGCTCGGATCTCGGAAAATAGATTCGCGTGGATTCCGCCATTCCGCGAAGTCTGAGTTTAGCTTTAATTATCTGCTTCTGTAGTTTTCCTACCATTTATACTGTATTTATGCATCGGAAGTCTAATTTAAGATCTTTCTATACAAAAAGACAGCTACATTTTTACAAGGTCTTTAGCTTTTTATTTCTGTCTTTAAAATTGAAAGATATGTGTAGGCTTGTATCTTTGACATTTTCATGGAGTAACACATACGTGCCCACAGAGGCGTTAATATGAAAATATTGTTGGGAGGGGGAAAAAATTGGATTTTTGGTAGTTATATATAGGCTTGAAAACTTAAATGTTGGAGGGCAGAATGTACCCCCCCCCCTCCAAAGTCGGTGCCTATGTGCACCCATAATATAAGACAATCCTGTCACCTTTTCCAGGGAGGGTAAGTCATACAACTGCTACGTCAATTTTTAAAAAATCCATATACAGTACCATACTTACTTACTTACTTACTTACTTACTTACTTACTTACTTACTTACTTACTTACTTACTTACTTACTTACTTACTTACTTACTCTCTCAAAGGCAATAGACAATTCCTAAGCAAATTAACCCGGAGGTTAATTGCCGCGCTTACGTGAGCCCGCCATTCAACCCCATTCTGTGCTAACTCCATCCACCCATCCTTCGAAAATCCTACTTCCCTTAAATCTATCCTAATGTCCTCCCACCTACGTCTAGGTCTTCCAAGTGGTCTCTTTCCTTCGGGTCTCTCAGTCAATACTTTTGAGATATGTCTTTCCTCCCCCATGCGCGCAACATGTCCAGCCCATTTCATCCTCCGTGGTGACGAGTACAGGTTATGAAGCTCATCTTTATGGAGTTCTCTTCAGTACCCATTTTCATCTCTCTTAAGTCTAAATATTTTCCTAAGCACCTGTTTTCGAACACACTCAAATTATGTTCTTCCCGAAGAGTAAGGGACGATGTTTCACATCCATATAATAGCCTACAACCGGCAGGATAATTATTTTATAAATATTTATTTTTAGATTTCTGAACAGAAGACAAGGAGATACGATTTTCTGAACTGCATAAAAACACAGAGATGATTTGTTTTTGTCAAATACTGAGTTAAATAAATACATTAAAAATAGAACAGTAGTTAATTACATAAAAGCACAGAGATTGAGTTGGTTTGGTCATGTTAACAGAATGACAGATGAACGATTAATAAGAAAGGTGTATGTATGGAATCCAATAGGAACAAGATCACAAGGAAGACCGAAAAGCAGATGGGAGGATGAAATAATAAAAGACTTAAGAAAGATGAATATCCAAAATTGGCTGAGAGCAGTCAAGAATGGAAAGTATGGAAAAAAATGGTTGAGAAGGCCAAGACGTTCAATACCTGAAGTTGTAGTGCTTCTAGAAGAAAAAGAAGATTTGGTTTTGTTAATCCTACGTTAGTTCTTAGATTGAACTTAGGTCTACGTATACAGAAGTTGTAGGAAAAGTTATATCTATGAGAAAAAAACACCGATTTTTATAGTTTTACCCATCTAAACCTTGTGATACAGTACAGTCCGGACTTTCGGTGATCTGGACAGGTTTCGGTCTCATCTAGTCCGGGACTCTACTGTATTAGGGTTGAAATTTTACTTGTCAAATGTCCGGTAACGTAAATATTGACGCGTGATGAGAAGCATTGAATGTACCCATTAAATAAGTGTGAGATTACATAGTCCCACATAAGTAGCCACGCATATTTAGTTTTATGTCGTGTAATGAATATAGGCCTATATCTTTATCAAATAAAATCTGCAATGCCTGTGCTCTTAAAAAACTAGAGGTGCTACACACTCTCTACGCCGAGAATCCCTTTTATAGCCTATATCAATTTGAGTGCACTTCATTAGCCACGGAAAAAAAACCACCCCGGTCTACTGCTTGCTTTTACTAATGGAATGTTATTCATCGAACACCAGAGCTGCGGCAGAAAAAAAAGTTCTTTTGGTGTCACACAAAATTGTAGTCAGCGTGAAATGAAAATTCAATTTGGCCATAGGAGAGGAGAGCATTGGATAAAAAAAAAAAAAGAGCTATGTGTTTCCCTTTGATGCGGTGATATTGGAGGTAAAAGAGAAGAGGAGATGGGGTGGGGGTAAAGCTGCTTGACTCAAATTTGCATTTTGCTTTGTGGATTCGGTAAACTATCACTCGCGTGCCGGCCGGCTTCAGAAGAGAAAGGGAATTGTCATACAAGGACAGACGGCGGCGGCATGCCGCTCCTCTATAGAACGGTCATCCAGAACCTAATTATATCATGTATTTTAATCGCCGTGATGAAGACATTCATTGTATTTAATATGCCTCGCGTTTCCTATGAGCAGCTTTCGTTTTACTGTACTTTGTAGATAATATTGTGACACTGCTCCACCCAGACCTTTTTTCAAGGATTATTATTACCAGGGCCCGGATTCTGATGACCTAAAACTGTTTGAAAAATGTCCTATAAAATGACCCTAAATTTTATAGAAAATGACTTAATAATTAAAAAAAGGTCATACAAAACTATTTTATTAAAAAAAATATATTATTGTACGCACAGAGTTATACACTAATTTGTACATAATTGAAGAAAAAAACTGTAAATGCAGAAAGGATGTTGTAGGTCTAAAAACTCTGTTCTTTATTCGAGCATTTGAGATGAAAAGTAAGGGATATGTTTTTAAGTAGTTCCTACAAAAATGTTGCACTATAGTAACCTAGTAATTTATTTAAATATTACCCGTATAAAAAAAAGCTTCTAAACCCTATCTTATTCAGGATTGCAGTAAATTACTGTCAACATACCGAGATCATCCAAGGTATAAAATTAAATTTAATATAGTCAATGTAAATGCATGAAAATGACTATATAAGGAAGAAAATGACAAAATAATGACGTAAAATTGAAATAAATGCCCTAAAAATACAAAATACAAAAAAATGACCTAATAAAAATGTATTTCTATAATCAAGAGGCCATGATTAGGATCTATCTACAAGTTGGCAATGTCTATGCAGCATCAATAAAAAGATGACATGTCATTAGAATCCGGGCCCTGGTTATTACTATTATTATTATTATTATTATTATTATTATTAAGGCTCGGAAGTTAATGCTCTATTAGAAGGCGAAATGTGATTGCAGATATGCTCTAAAATTGGGGGGGAAAATGCTAAAGTACCAATGTAGTATGCTCTGTAATTTAGGTAATTTTAATACTTTACGTTTTCTTGTTAAGCTGGATTACATTATAAATTACAAAAAATAGTTGTATAAATTATATTACTTAAAAAAGTCAATGCAACAAATTTTAGTAAATTGAAAACTAATGCTAGTAAAACGTCGCTTTAATATTATACAATCAGTTCCTAAAATATTAGGTACCGGTAGGTCATACTGTCAATAATTGTTGTACATTCGGTTCTCAAAACATCCACTTAGCAAGCCAAATACGCTGTGAATGTTTGAATTAATAGAAATATGCACGATATTTAAAATCTATGAGAAATATATATTTATAAATGTGATTAAATATTAATAAAATGTGCACAAATATTTTATTATGAGGCAAATATGAGTAGACCATTCTGACAATTAAAGAAAATGGAACTTGCATAATTATTGTTTCTGAATCATCTTAAGTTTTCATTCATACAGCAGCCTGTATCTACAGTGTATCGTAGAGTATAAATTAAAAAAAAAAAAAGTTTTCTACAGTAAAAAACCTTCTGGAAACAAAATGTTTACTAGGAACACACCAACCGCATGCTGACAACCAAAAATGCTGCTGAATGGTATACACTAGCTAAAACAGTGAGTATTTCTATTTTATTGTTCCAATATATACAACATACTCAATAACGAATTAATACATTAAATGTCATTTTTACGAATCTAGACACAACTTAATTTTCCATATAATTGCCGGACTTCTGGTTATTCGGTCATATCCCTTCCCCTTTGCTACGAATTACTTTAGTATATTATGCGTTATCTGTTCAGTGAGAATCAGAGAAGTTGTTTTCCATATCACAGTTGTACGATATTTAAAATTAGCCCGTAACTGTAAGTTGTTGTAGTCAACAGCTGAAGGCCTATCATGTATAAACACTGGAGAGTGTAAGATTACGTACAGCTCTGTATTTCATCATAGTATGAACGCGACTGAGATAATACAGAATAATTTCAAATATGGAATATGGATAATTATGTAGTTCTTGCTCTTTATAAAGAGATCAGTCCGTTGAATATAGGCTATTATGTTCATACCAGTATGTCATTTTATCTTAAAATGTTTGTTATATATCAATTCTACACATAATTACATGAAAAATGACACCAAACAATGTATAATTTACTTTAATAGGAACATTTCTAACAAATGAAGTAAGTCGCTATAAAACTTCATCATTTGTTAGAATGTAGAATTGATATGTAACAAACATTTTAAGATAAAATGACACATAAAAAAATCTAAGATTGACTGGTTGAAGTAGACTAGGTGACTCATGGGGCGGAAATTACGGTTGGTCCTAATCTCCTGCGCTTGTAAAAGTGAGGGTGCTTGCGGGTGAAGGAACCTACCTGGCCTCAACCGCCATCCCTGTTTGCTAAGGGTATAGTATCAGAGGTTCCGTAAAGAAAGTTGCGTATGCAATCGAAATAAAATAACATCTGACAGGAAATATTCCAGGCGTAGTGAAGAGAGTAAAATTATTGCAAATAAAATCTTGAAATATCTATATTTTACAGTACCTATGCTCTCACAAGCATTTGACCAAAATTCGTGGAACGGAACTATGATTTCGTTGTGATTTTTCGATTTATGCAATTTCCTCTCAAATATCTTAATCCGCTTTTATAAAGATACTTATTTATAAAGAAGTAAGCCGCTAATACTGTATGTTAATTATTTCCTTAAAGTGTGAGCGTTCTTTGAATTTTCTGTAGGTAGAAAAGAATTCCCTCATTCATAACATAATTATTCAAATAATTTCTCGTGTCAAGAGAAGCAAATGAGCAGATGTCCGCCGACGGAAACTCGATATAGGCTCACCGTCTTAATTTCACTGCGAACATAATGGAAGAAAAGATATTTAAGAATTGAAGTAGGTTCAGTATGTAGCCTACTATTTCGGACACCAGAGGGGGGAATATTACAAATAAACCCTGCGTAAGCAATTCACTGGCAATGCTGGCATATTACACATATTTTACTACTTGTCAACTTTGTTTGAACTTAATCATAAAAAATCAGGATAGCAGATATCCTATTTGGGAACAGCTGTTCGCTTGGTAGGTGACTGTGATTGAATTTTGCTATAATGCAATCATTCTTACAGCAGTTTGTTATTAAACATCCTTAGCTCCTTTTGTGGTATTATTAATAATGTTCCTGGTTTTTACTTTATTTCACCTATGATTAGAGCGAGTCATTACAATGTTGAAACTAGATTTTTTCACAACTATTCCACTCATACGCCGCGCGTTTGGCAGGCTATTGGTCAAAAACGTTTAGCAATTCATCGGATCGCAAGGATGCAATTTTATCTGATAAGACGTCAGCTCGTTACTGGACACTTAAGGCATCAACGTGCGGTGTTTAATGCGTCACATGCTGCCATTGAGAGAATGAAAACATTATTATTAACAACATAACTTGTTTGGAAATTGAAATAATATAAATGTCCATTGATCAAAAACACTTTCGATTCAGTTGAAGCCTGTTCGTATGCTTTTATATATTTTTGATGCAAGTAACTACCATGACGCCCTCTTGTGATGCGCTGTTGGTAGCATTGGGAACTCGGATCGATTCGTGGACTGTTCATTCATCTAGTATGCCGTGATCTTACGGCTGACAGAATATTCACAACAATGTAAGATACATTATTATTATTATTATTATTATTATTAACATTAACAAAATCCGTTACATCTTATTCATGTAATAGTCGTAATAAATCCTACTCGAGATTACCTACGACAAATTGTTGGCTGTCCATAGATGACACGGCAGCCAACTTTTTCCCATGGTGCGACCACGATTTTCCTCATGTTAATGAGGAATCTGTGACGTCTTACGCCAAATCTAGTGTACCTTTTGTCAGGTCCACAGAGGTTGGAACGATATTGGAACCCTTCGTATTTAGAACATCCATTGATCAGCCATTAACCTAACAACTGTTCAACGCCCTAATAAGCAATTAGTTTTTAATCATGCCTGAGATACTATAGGTAGCCAGACAATTTTGAATAAAAGTATAAGTTAATACTTGATGTATGCAGTAAATTCTGTCTTCCAATGTATCGTTATTCCCGCCTTTCTTGAATATGAATAGCAACTTGGAATGCTCCTTTCGTTTACAAACGCAATTCGAAAGTTTATCAGTCAAAACTACTTATTTCAAGCTCTACTCGACCAGGCCGCAAAATGTAAATTCTGCCTGTGTATTGCCAGCTAATAAAATTCATACAGTAGATTCATCTTTAGTTTTGTGTGACTAAGGAAAAGCTTGTACGTGCTCCATAAACTCCTCGTAATAAGAAAATGATGCATAAGAATTGGTGAACGATATCTGAGACTTACCCAATGTTACAAACACTACATTGATAAGAAACATACTGCAGTAACTTGGGAATACCGCGAGTGTAGTTCTCTTTGTCTTCCGGAAGCTGGATTATGGATTGTTTCTGTCTCAAATTGTTATTAAAAACACATATTGAACCTTATTTCTTCGTAGATTGCTGAAGTTCTAATACTTTGATCTAGAATGATCGTTAGTGCTAAAACTGTTTCTTCTTTATTCATTCATAATGCGGCACTGAAATACACAAGTAGGCCTATATTATGTATAACTCTATGAAAGCATTTTTCATAGATCATCCAGTCAGCATAGCGCAGTGATGGCTAGTGTAAAACGAAACGACTTGAACAGACAGGCGCTAGATGTTTGGCTGTGCGGTGTTCACCACAGATTAGTATAGACTTCCAAAAATACTCGTAACTCGTAACTGAGTATGGAGTATTGGCTAATGGACTCCTAAAGGAAAGTAAAAACAATTAAAAACTTTGTTACTGGTTGAAAAAATAGTGCTTGCAGTGTATTACTGTATTAGGCTATGAGTGGTTCAATGATTCACAGTTATGTATTATTTTATGAATAAATATTTTTAATTCTGTTTTGTAGTCTATTATCTTATAATATATAAATAATTAACCTTCATTTAACTCCTTCGGTTACTGTTGTCAGTGGGTTAATATTAGCCTATCAGATTAGCTGCGTCCCGAAGTGATCACAATAAGTGGCGTGCACTGCGTGTGTGTGTGTGTATACATATATACACACACAGGGGTGTCCATGAAATGAGTGCAGATTTCTCGTTTGGTGGTAGGGAACATCCATACGAGCATTTTCATTTAATGAACCTTGGTGCGGAAATGCGCTGTTATGGATGTAAACAGAAAAACTTGTTGCACGCAGTTGAACACAAAAAGTAGGTTATTATGCTTACTATAAGGGAAAAACAATGCTATTACATGCCATTTTAGAGTAAAATTGTTGAACACACAATATTGTTAGGATGTTCATCGTAAGATGTAACAAACTAGCCTAGTTGCACAACCCCGCGCGTCTCATCAGACTTTTTCTCTGAAACAACGTGTAATAGCTTTGTTTTTTCATACAGTCAGCATAATTTTGTGTTCAACAATGTGCACTCATATGGATGTTGCCTACCAGCACACGAAAAATCCGCACTCCTTTCATGGACAGCCTGTATATAGAGATAATATTTAAATATCATATTATATTAATTTGTAGTTTCGATTTGTATAAAATACAGATTTGTCATATAATATTGTTATATTAATCTGCCATATTACTAAAGTGCGCACGTTCAATCTTCTCCCAGTTGATATAGTCTTTTGTTATGTTATTGTTTGCAGTGCACACGGCTGGCTTGTGAAATTGCATTAAAGTGGATCTTAGTTATTCAGAAGTGCTCAGTTTATACTACAGTGAGTCCCACGCAAGAGTTGGCCAAAGACGCGGGTTTCTGCGTCACGGCGGGCACAGCTCCAACTCCCGAGGGATCGGGTGAAATATCTACGCAAATAAAGTCGCGATCGGTGTAATGATTCAGGTTCTCACATTTACAGTTAAAATTACAATGAAAATAACCACGTACCTCATCACAAGAGATGTTGGAAATGTTCTCCTTTTGCATCCACACAGTACTGGCACCTTTTTTAGGAATTTTTCTTAAACGCGCATAAGTTCAGCTTCCGAGATAAAGTTAATTTCTCATGTGATATTGTCTTTAAGTTCTTCTAATATACGGGAAATTGCCCTATACACTTTGTGTTTCAAGTTTCCCCATAAATAACAGTCACATACTGTTAGAAGAACGTAAAGACACTATCACAAGATAAATTAACTCTATCTCGGAAGCTGAACTTATGCGCGTGAAAGAAAATTTTCTTAAAAGGTGCCAGTATTATGTGGATGCAAGAGAACATTTCCAACATCTCTTGTGATGAGGTTCGTGATTATTTTAATTGTAATTCCAACTGTAAATGTGAGAACGTTAATGACACCAATCGCGGCTTTATTTGCGTAGATATTTCACCCGTTCGCTCGGGAGTTGGAGCTGTGCCCGCCGCGACGCAGAGACCCGCGTAATTGGCCAACTCTTGCGTGGGACTCACTGTAGTAGGATATCTAACCTTTAAATAATTTATCCTGAGAGAGAATCGAACAATAACATTTTATTATTATTATTATTATTATTATTACTACTATTATTTATTTTCCATTTTCCAGGCACTCAATAAATTTGGGCTAGATATATTGTAGTACTTTAATCAGTTAATGTGGTTTAAAAAAATGCATACGAGTATAGTATTAAGCATCATTATCTTCCAGTTAAATCATTGTTGCAGAACAGCTTGTTTCAGGTGGTTGAAGGGTGAGCTGTAATAGGTCTTAATCGTGAACCAACGGTGGTTTCAAACTTAGGTTCAAGTCTGGAAGTGTACTTTATCTGACCGTAACCGGGTATATAACTTGAACTACCATAGAACGTCGCTTCCTTCCTTCTTTATTCTCTCTCTATCTCTCTTTCTCCTCTCCCCCGTTCTTCACCCGCCCTAACTTCCTAGCGTGTTTATTAAATCGATTTCATCACAAGATCTGTGCCCTGTTGTCTGTTGAGTTAGTGGGAAACAGTTTCGTCCCCTTCCACCCGACTCGCAAGTATCAAGCTGATCCCCCCCCCCCCTCTGCCCCCTGTAAAACTCATTCTCTTGGCTGGCTGGCAGCGCGTGGTCGGCTGGTCGTTCGGTCTTTGATGCAGCTATTGCTGCTGTGTTTGTTTGCTACTAACTCGAAACGACCCCGGCGCTCGCTTGTTCGCCGCTTACCGCTTGCTACTGCTGCTTGATTTAGAAGGATCAATAGGCTGGGCAACAACACACGCATACACAGTAACTAGACTAGTGGCGATTTAGAGAGATGTTTATGCTTAGTTGAGATAAACACACGCTAATGTATTAACATAATACGTAAAATAACTTTACTTTCTCTTAAACTTGACCTAACTTTTATTTTCTGTTGTTTTGAATCTGAAATGTGATTCTAAACGGATTTATTGTGTTGAATTAGAAAATAATCTTCATTTTCCCCCCATCACGTCAGGTTTTCAAACAATTCACTAGAAATGAAATTATAGCTTTGTACAACGTCATAAAATTATTTTCAATAAGAATTTTGTGAGAAAAACTAGGCCACAATTTGCTGTTTGCCTCTAATTAATCATTAATTAATATTAATTAATCATTATAAACACATTCATAACTTTACCTCCATATTGCACTTCAAAATTTCTCCTCTTTGACCTCCTCGAATGTTGATTTTAACATCCAGCATCATGCCAATACTCCATTTCCCTTGATACTTCATTTGCATATTTCTGATATCCTGGTGAAATGTTTCACCTTGTTCCTCATTATAATCTCCTAAATTATCAGGAAAATAATTTAGATGGGAATGAAGGAAATGCACTTTGTCCATCATTTTTCGAATTTGTGGGCCAACGAATATACCAGCTTTAATTTTGTTTCACAGAATAGTGAAGGAGATGTAACACGAAGGTATTTCAAGTACTCATTGCCTTTATCAATTGCTTCGTTAAACCTAATTTCACATGGAGAGGTCGCAACAATACTTTTGAGGTATCAATAAGAGGCTCACCTTTTTTATATTTTTTTGACCCGATGTTAAATCAGCCCTGTTCTGACCTAGCTCTGTTATCCCATTCACATAAGAAACAAGGATATTTTGTGAAACCAGTCTGCTGACCAAGTAATAGTCCAATACTCTTGAATTCTCCAGTGATAGACCATAATTGGTTTTCGTATTTTAGTTTTTTCAACAAAAGCTTTAGATTTCCATATGTTTCCTTTGAAACAGTGGGCCACATGAATGGAAGGATTAATATTTCCATTATGAAGCTAAACATCTTTAAGACTTTTCTGAGAAGAATCTATGAACAACCTCCACTCTTTGGAATTATACTGTAGTTTATGTTATACGCTTTTAAGACGGCAATGGAAGATGTCCCCCAAGATCGGATATAGTTAGTACACTTTAATAAACATATAATGTAAACGTGAAATATATTCTTTCACATTTTAAGTAATAAAGTTAAAATTATAAGTTGCCGTGCCTTTCTAATAATTTTTAATAAATGACAAGCACAAAGGAATATTACTATATTACGAAAATATTGAAATCATAAAATTCTGAATTGTGAAAAATTCTGATGTGGTACGCAAAAACGGATTTCACTTTTCAATCAGTAGTGTAAAACTGTGATTCAGAAATGTATTTCAAAACAAAATCCATGCAGAATGGTGTAATTAAACGAATAGAACGAATCTTGTGCTTCCGCATGGGCATAAAGATTCGAAAAACGAACTATTAGAACGTACCACAGACTCATGAACCTTACCAAATCATGCATAAACAAAACAATTGATAATAAAACAACTAAAATCCCGGTTTCGATGTGCTTTTCACGATCAAAGTGCGATGCCCGGTGAAAAAAGACCTCAGATTCGAGTTCCCTAGCGACCCCCCCCCCCCCCAAAAAAACCCTCGCTTAGTGAGTTTCGTCCAAGTCATTCAATGCTCTTTTTTTTTAATATTGTCTTGTCAATAGATGGCCTTGGCTGTGCGCATATCACATAGAAATTTGCTTTTTTATATAGCCTAATATAGTCCAGTATATAGGTAGTGAAAAAAGGGTCCACCTTGCATTAATTAGGGTAAATGATTTTCCTTTCTTATATTGTTTGGTATAGTAAGAGTAGTGTTCTTCTGAATTTTCGACCTCGAAAGCCCCAGGGACAACTTTCTGTGAGCAAAAAACCTCGAAATTTTCGCACTTTTTTCAGTTTATCGGAAAAATTTCCTAGATATCTACTCCTCTCAAACATTTGTCTATCACCATTCGAAAGAGCATAAAATTTCCTGCAAAATGCACTGGTCAAACTTTAATTTACATGTAGTATTACAGGTACTATAGTACTTGAAATTTTGTAAAAATATATTAAAAGGCGTGTATTGACCCATTTTATCGATTTATGGCGGTTTATGTAGTCCATTATGCGTTTTAGTTATGAATGACCATTCAGTATGTATATGTACATTATTACAAGGTTACCTTTGGGGTGGGGGGTCAAATTCGATGAACATAAATTTACGACCAGATAACATAGAAAGTTTAAAATCCGTTTAAAATTACGTAACTTTGGTGTAAAATAAATTATTTTTTAATTCCTTTTTTTTAAAGGGAGGTCTACTGTTCACAGTAGCATACTGCCCGTGTAAGGTAAATAAATCACAGAATTGCTTAATTATGATGCCACTTTGTGATTTTATTCGTATTTAGGTGGGAGAATTGAGTCAGAAAACGTTGTGATGAGCGGAGGGGTCCTGCATGGCTGATTTCTTCCTTGGTTGCAGTAGCCTAAACTTGTAAAAACTGAAGTGTATTTTTTCAAGCTTGGTTATTTGCAATGAAAAGTTTTGTTTTTCCATGGTCAAATGGGATTCAGGTGGTATCGCAACCACTAAAAGCATGAATAAATAGAAGATACATTGGATCATATTGATATGAGGTTCTGAAGTGAGCGTCATGTTTGCCACTCCTTCCTGATTTGAGAAGGTGTATGTTTTGGCTTGAATTGGGTATCCCGGACAGGATTACAAGCATGCCAGTATCCTCACCTACAACGGCGCTATCCTAAGTGGCTACTTTTGACATAGCTGTAGTAACTATAAGCACATCTGCGTCTTCTACTGCCTGTAATACTTGCAAATATTTTCGAAATGTTTTTTTTTTTCAACTTTTGTAAGAGACGACTCTTATTACTGTCATTCCCCAAGAACTTCTATTGGGAAACAGCAGGGAATGTTTTCTCATAAAAAATTCTTGGAACGGCGAACCCTTTCTGAACATTTAGTACCACGTTGATTCACATCATTTTGGTATCCATCAAACACATAATTAATTCCGACTCATATTGCTTCTTAGCTGACGTACCTCTTGCAGATAAAACCAAATGATTCATTGCTTTTCCACAGTACTTTATGAATGACAATAACCAACGTGCATTTCAGAAACGATATTTGGATATCTAGAGGCTTGAAAACTTTGTAATGATTTGGTACCCTTTCATAATCCTTCTTTGCTGAACAAAGAAGGAATTCGTAGGTGAATTACCTCTTCAAGTCTTGCTATGCAGGTTCTCTGAAACAATATTAATGCATCAACAGTGGTCACTTGTTCGAAACCAATCTTCAAGGTGTTCGTGACACCAGCAAGTGTAATTACTTGATCATTTCGTTTCAAGTGTAGGATTTTGAAGTTTTTACCAATCATTTTTGCCATACAGGTCTTGCCTACTTCTTGGGATCATTGACAATTACCCTGCTTTTCACCTACTACTCCATTATTTATTAATATTATAGAGTCTGCTATGGGAAACGGATCGTGCTGAACAAACCATAGCTTCAGTTTCAGTGTATCATCCTTGTCTCGATCCACTCGAGAGGGCCTTGCGTCTACATACTGCTCAGATGACACTGTAATCACTAGGGTCCGGATTTTTATGTGCTAAAAAACTTAAAAATATTTACTTTTTATGTGCTAAAAATGTTAAAAATATGTGCTAAAATTTTAAAAATATGTGCTAAAACTAAAAAAAAAAAAAAAAAAATATGAGAAAAGAAACAAAAACACCAGAATGTTCGTAACTTACTAGAAAAAATTATATTGAAACTCGCCAACATCAGATGTAAAATGCTGACAGGAGTTGCAGTGCACAACAAATGTCATTTCCAGATTATGGATCACAAATCCTTGTCTATTATCCGAGAATAATGCCTTATATTGAGAAAAGGAATGTTCTACATCACACGATGTTAACCTTGCATATTTGAAGATTATGTTTTGGCCTTCCAAAACTTGAGCGACTTTGCCACCATTTTTCTCAATCATACCTTTAAATTTTGTTCTTAGAACTTCTATTTTCGAACCTGAGATAGTGTTAAGTTGCCTTTCAACGTATTGTATTTCTTTAAGTGAATTACGCAACGAGATTGGGTTCTGTTCTGTTCGTCCCTGATAATAACTCTCACCTCATTGCAAGTGAAGCATTTGTGTTGAATTCTTTCGAGATACAAATTTTTGTTGTAAAATGTTAAAAGAGAATGATGAAAAGTACTAAAATATTTATTTATGGAGAATATATCGAAAATATTTATTCACATAACTTTTTTGTAAAACATGTGTTTTTATGTAAAATAAAATTTGGAATTTTCGGTTGTCGGACCTTGATATGAGCATCAGGGGGAAAAAAATTACATAAAAAATCCGAAAAAAGTACTAAAATATGTATTTATGGAGAAAATATCGAAAATATTTATTCACATAACATTTTTTGTAAAATATGTGTTTTTATGTGGAATTTGCGTTTGTCGGACCTCGATTTGGATATTAAACTTTGTTTTAGGAATGTACGCATGAGGAAAAAAAAACATTTTTTTACATACAAATCCGGGCCCTACTAATCACTGCAGTAAGTTTCCATGGTATCACAATATATTGCAGATAGACCTTCCCTTGTGTCCACTGTCCGCTAGCCTATTTAAGACCAACAGACCGACAGAAACCCTCCTCTCCCACCTTTCAACCTAAATACGAATAAAATCACAAACTGGCATTATAATTAAGCAATTCTGTGATTTATTTACCTTACACGGGCAGTATGCTACTGTGAACAGTAGACCTCGCTTTAAAAAAAAAAAAAAAGGAATTAAAAATATTTTTTTACACCTAAGTTACGTAATTTTAAACGGATTATAAACTTTCTGTTATCTGGTCGTAAATTTAAGTTCATCGAATTTGACCCCCCCCCCAAAGGTAACCTTGTAATACATGTACATATACATAATGAATGATCATTCATAACTAAAAAAACTAAAAACGCATATAGGACTATATAAACCGCCATAAATCGATAAAATGGGCCAATACACGCCTTTTAATATGTTTTTTAAAAATTCCAAGTACTATAGTACCTGTAATGCTACATGTAAATTAAAGTTTGACCAATGCATTTTGCAGGAAATTTTATGCTCTTTCGAATGGTGATAGACAAATGTTTACGAGGTGATTTTTCCGATAAACTGAAAAAAGTGCGAAAATTTCGAGGTTTTTTGCTCACAGAAAGTTGTCCCTAGGGCTTTCGAGGTCGAAAACTTAGATTTACACTACTCTTACAATACCAAACAATATAAGAAAGAAAAATCTTTTACCCTAATTAATGCAAGGTGGATTGTATCTATATACTGGACTAATAGATTAACTCGTATATTTCCATTGTTGTAAGTAGGCCTATAACATGTTCTGTCCTTACTGTTGATGGTATTGACTCATATTTTTCTATGTTTTTTATATCAATCTGTTATATTACTGTAAATAATTATTTTAGTGTAAGTTTTATTGTATTGAACTAAACCGCCCCCGAGCGCAAGCTTTGCTTCTTCGGATGTCGTTCGAATTCACATTAGTAAATATTTTATATTGTAATTTGTAGCAATAAATTTATTATTTATTTATTTGTATAGGTACGCCAACCATCCCGTTCTTTTGTAGGTTTACTTAGATTTCATCTATCTGGGGTTCTGTAAATCTAAGACTTTACTTCCCTTCCGAAGGTAGACGTTCTGCGGACTTTGATGCCCCAATAACCTACCACTCCATTTTTGCAGCTGCTCTAGATTTATTGAGCAAAGTAATTAGTTCTTTGTACCCCAAGACCCTGAACTACGAGGGGTCAGCCCGTCGCCTATGGAAAAACTAATCAGGGTTGAAAATGTAGACTTTTTACCCAAAAGTCTTTATTTCATGGGTTCTTTAACCTTCTGTTAATGTGCGATACGAATGAAAGACTTTATCTCATTTCCGAAAGATAGCATTCTTGAAATTGTGACGCCCGAAAACCAAGGCCCTCATCCGGGTGTGAAACCGCGAACTTAAGTTTGGCTGCTGGAAACTCGAGACATGGAAGCGCCTGTAAAAGTTTGTTCCTCCAAGTAACATAATCTGACTTCTTTATTTGCTGTTCGCAGATGTAAGAAATTAAAATATTTATAGTGTAAAGTTTTTTCTAAATTTATAAGCCTTTATTTGTAATTCTAACGAAAATTTTAGGATTTAATAAAAACAACAGATCATGTTTAAACACATAGAAAAAAAATTGCTATGCAGGCAGATCTCATTGAAGTTACGTAACCTACGGCTTAAAGTACCATGTAAGTGTAGGGATTATTAGGGCCTATGCTTACAGTTCAGTAATATACAGTAAGCTTATATGCAGTACAACAGAAGCCAGGGACTGGAAAGTTGTGATGCTTTGGGGGAATAGAGGTTTAAATTGATTAAAGAATAAATTCGGCAATATTGATTAGAAATCCCCCCCCCTCTCCTCGTTGCAGATGAAAACCCGATCAGTTAGAATCGGCAACTCAAATGGCATGTAAAGTTTTCCAATAACTGAATATTTTGTCCTCGTAATTGAGAGAAAATTGCCAATATTTGGAATTTTAACACTGGTTTAGAATTTACTTCGAAAGATTCTTCAAACTCTTTCTATATTACAGCATGAGAAATAAATGGATTTTGTTATTCCTTTATTTAATATTGGTAATTTGTTCATCAAGTAAAGAATAATAGACTACTATTCAGAATTAAACATTGCAGCAGGTTCTGCCGTCTTTTTAACATTTCTACTTTAAGTAGACTTCGCGCATTGCTAACTTAGCGACTACAAACCGAGGAATACAGGGTTCGGATGGGATTTGATAGTCAAGGATTATGCCGTGGTACAGTATGTATGGAATGGGTGTTTGTATTCTTGGATTGACGTTAAGGTATTCATGTAACCTTGAATTTGACAATTTTCATGAACATTTTCTATAAATGGTTTTTTGTCCCGCATGAAAGTCTGATTTCTCTCGTTTATAAGAATATATGTAGTTTATATGAGTTTTACCGATAATTAAACTCATTTAAGTTTTTCTTATAGCATGTAAGGAATTAAAGGACTAGGGTCGTGGTGCTGTTTGTTTCGTTTTGAATCTAGGCGATATTTTTTCTATTTGCTAATGTTTGATTCAGAATTAGCAGTGAAGTTGGAGAGTGTTATTTTTCACAATCTATTCATTCTGCGCTGTTAACTATGGACTAGATGGCAGCACAGCCTGGAAAAGAACTAGTTTTTTAAATAATAAAGTAAGGTATAATTTTCCCACCTTATACCCTCATTTAAAATAACAATGCTTGGATGGTTTGCCCTAAATTCCTCAAGTATTTATTCTTTAACATAGAATAATACATTGATACCCAGGTTAAAATTGTCAAGGCAAAATTTAGGCATATATCTCTTTTGCATCAAAGGATTAGAATTACAATAAAATATTCCTGTTAAAATTAATCTTACGATTAAAAACAATGTAACATGTAAGAAGAAATAGTAAAATAATAATAATAATAATAATAATAATAATAATAATAATAGAAAACAGCTTGGCTTGTATAGGCCTACATGTAAGGTTACACATAAATTCCTGATTGTACACAGTGAGTTCGAATTCACGATGTAGAAAAAGGAAAAACTCGTGCTTTTCACAGCATCAGCATAATTTAACAGCAAACACTTAAAAAAATAATGTTGCAAATAATGCAGTAGGTGGGTTCTAGAAGCATAACTTAATAGCGATAGTACACTCTCGTATATCATATTCAAACTTTTTTTTCTGTTTTAAAATTTCTGGCATTTCTTAATCACTAGAATTAAGATAATGGCTTAATTTAAACACCAAAATTAAGCACAGTAATACATGTGCGTTATAACCAGCAGTCTAAAAAACTATTTGTGAAAAATTACATCGAAACATATATTCCATAAATATTTTTTTAAATACTAAGAAAAAATGTCTAAAATTCTCAGTCTTATAATAAATTTTAGATACATTATGTGCACATTCAGGATCATTTTGGTGAAAACACGGATGATTTAAATTATCTAGAAATATAGTTGAGGGCGGCCAAGGTTCTCCAAGGACTGTAGTGCCACAGAGGAGAAGAAGAAGAAGAAGAAATATAGTTGTGCTTTCTCAATTTATAGCTTTAAAATCTCGTTCATGTCCCCCCAGGTTTTTAAATATTAAAAATTCTGTTTGTGCAGTTACTTTAGTTTTGGTGTAAATTACATGTGACAAGATTTAGAAGAACTTACGATAAATAGTATAGATTTTCATTTTAAAACTCTATGAATACGTTAAAAAAGCCTCTTTAGGTCTAAGTATCAGTATGAGACTGACGCATTCCGGCAACAAATCCTCTGAGAACATTCCTTACGTTATAACCAGGGGTCGCTCGCATCCCAAAGGACTTGCCCTGTAAGTAGTAATACACATGTTCAGATGAGTTGTGGCAGCGATGATAATTGATTAGTAATTTCTTATTACTATTGAGAGCAATCGTAGGAGGAGAACAGATAGAAAAGTATCAAAGTAAATATAATAAACTACTACTGAGCTATTGAGAACTGCTGTATATAAAAATACCGTATGCATATAATGTAAATAGCATGACCTACAAACGGTACCTAATAGTCGAATTGAGTAATGCGAGTGGGTCCGTTATGAGTTGATATGTACTGACAAGGGGAATTATTTCTTAAATGCCATTAAAGATAGTCAAAACATTATTATTCTTTGGCAGTACCAGGACAAACCTCCCCCTTTGTCCCCCTTTGTCCTTAAAATACTGTAAATATGTATTTGGCGTCTCGGCATAAAGCTATCTCACTCACTGTATTAGGATAAGTACAGTACCTCATTGGATCTGTATTTTAATAATATTAATCAATAAATCAGGTAAACTAATCAAACAAATTGCCATATGGAAATTTTATTAATCTTATATAATAGAACAATATAAAGTAGCACAACATGTAACTATGTATTATCTTTTCACTGCTTGCATCTGTCAATTTGAAACAAGTGCGCACAGGCCAAAAGCTTTAAGTTCGCCAAATTTCATGTTTCTAGCTCATTTGGAAGTGGGTATACATAAATGTCTGTGAGTGGATGCTCAAGTCCTAGTCTGTCGTAGATGTAAATGACGTTGCGGATATCTAGTTAATTTTTCCATTCTTGTAGAGTAGGTAGAAATACCAAATTTTGCACGCTTATGCCAGCTAGATGTGCCAATATTCCTGCCGTATTTTATGATTCTAACTGGCCTATGAGATTAAAAATTATATACCGGTAGTGAGAAAAATAAACAAAATTTACTTAAAATCTAGCTATCTAGGGTATAATCGATAGAGATAGGCAAAAAGTCGTAGCTAACTTGTAAAACTCTCAAAATCCGTCACTTCTGTGCAGTCGGTGTTTTTATACGACTTCCCGGTTAGCTACCATAAGACTCCAAAAGAAGGTCTGCAAAGACCTTATAGTTGCGTCCACCATTTTGAATGTTTTTCGGAGGATTAAAAATTTGAACTTTTTGGAATATTTCCCCGGTTACAGACTAAAAGCTGAAAGTATGTCAAATTAACATCATCTCATCTGGAAGTGAGCAAATAGTTAGGCCTACGTCAGTAATTAAGTAGTATAGTGATATGGACGTCATAAACGTGTGTTTTATGAAAATCTGATGAATCGTATTAGATTTATCGCGCATACAGATACACTGTCGGACGGACAGACATTTTTCCCATTTACCAAGTAATCACTGGTATTTAGATCTTCTGATGAAACTTGAAGTGACGGAATGAGCTTGTTCTGAAAAAAAAATCAAGTTTCAGACCAATTTCCTCTATCGTGTGCCAGACTCGATTGACAGAGTTTGTCGTAACCGGCATGCTTTTCAAGGCTAGGATGCGACAGTTTGAATTTAAAGGAAGCTGCTCTGATACCTGAGATTTTTTGTTTTTTAAAACTAGCTTAATATTCTATCACGTCAAGGTTTCACCAAACAAGGAGGCCCAAATGCCTGTGAACGGACTATAAGTTACCATTCTGGTACTTAATAATCAAATCGAAAATTGCATCCACGCTAGCCAATAAAAATATCCAGGCCTATTTTTGAAGGAATTTGCTCTCTTTTTTAGGTGGGTATGAATACTTAATTATTTTCCCCCACGTATCCTACAATTCAGCGTGCATGTTAAGGAGGAAAAGAAAGAGAAAGTAGAAGCGCAGTCAGTGGAACTGGAAATATCCACTTTACTGCAGTGCCCCTGTGTGTTGGAACTGCTCTGGTAGCAGCGAGGAATAAAAATACTATAAAATAAAAATAAAGGTAAAATGTTCTTTGATAAATTCTGTAGTAAGTTTGCTTAGTAAGCAATTTAAAAGCGTCTATATTTTGTTCTGTCAATTTACAGTTTTACCTTAAAAGAATTCAGTGGATTTTCTTTTAAGCATACGGAACTTATTTCATTGGTTGCCTAGCTAAGGGGATTCCCTTCAACGATGCTGTAAGCAAGGACTTAATGAACATTCTATGTGAAATTATCATCTTATCCCCTAGAGTGTAAATGTCACTGAGAAACCTTATTTTGTATCTCGACGGAAGGGAGACGTTGAGGGAAGCTTTAGTGACCACCCTCAACTCATAGCGAACATTACTTACAGTACATCGATTACAATAGGGATTGCCATCCTCATGGGGAACATTTTGTGAGGGATCTTCCGGCGGTGAAATATTTTATGTTATAGAAGAATGCCTATGCGAAAATTGATTTAGTCAAGTATAACCAAGGGTAATAAGGAGGTTTGATTTCCACTGGAGTGAAAGTTAGATGAAGATAATTTCCTTAGCGTTGGAATGTTGTGCGCTTTATTAATTGACTAGCATGTGCCCGCGGCTTCGCCCGCGATAATTATTTCAAAAATTAAAAATTAAGAGCATAATAGTTAAATCATTATATTTATTAACACCTAAATCACGTGAATTACATACCACGATTAGATAGCGTCGCCTGGTAAAAGCGATCTCAGATTCGAGTTACTTGGCCCAGAAAATCCCTGTATAGTGAGTTTCGTCCAAATCGAACGATGTTTAACCATATTTAGGTCTATGTTGATTATCCCTCTTCCGTGTAGGTTGAAAATTTCATATGTCTACGGGCCTTGGCATTCTAAACAAATGAATCGACCAGCGTGGGCTTACAACATTCAAGCGATCGCGATGCTTTTATTTCCACGGTATGACAAAAATAGCCAAAGCCAACTGCAATTGATTTGACATTGAAATGTATTACTGAAATCTGATGCTTCGACAGCGCTAAAATCACGTTTTCTGCCAGTTTTTCACTCATAACTTGCGAACGAAAGTTAAAATTAAAAATTCGACTTCGAGGTGCATTCGCCCACCTTTCAGTCCATCTATCTTTAAAATTTCAAATCTCTGCGTTCAATAGATTTCGATGGGCATCGCGGACAGACACACAAACACGTCCTTTTATTATTATAAGATAGCATGTGCCCGCGGCTTCCCCCGCGATAATTATTTCAAAAATTAAAAACTACAAATTAAGAGCATAATAGTTAAATCATTATATTTATTAACACCTAAATCACGTGGAGTGCATTCCACGATTAGGTAGCGTCCCCTGGTAAAAGCGACTTCAGATTCGAGTTCCTTGGCCCAGAAAACCCCTGTATAGTGAGTTGTTCAAATCGAACAATGTTTGACCATATTTAGGGTTGATTATCCTTCTTCCGTGTAGGTTGAAAATGTCATATGTCTGTGGGCCTTGACACTCTAAACAAATGAATCGTCTAGGATGGACTAACAAAATCAAGCGATCGCGTTGCTTTTATTTCCAAGGTATGAGGTATGATGACAAAAATAGCCAAAGCCAACTGTAAGTGATTTGATATTAAAATTTATTACTGAAACTGATGCTTCGAAAACGCAAAAAAATGCAAAGAGTGTAGGCCTATACGGTGGTCATGTCTATTACATAATTCTCAAGATAATGGAGTTCTGATTTAGTGAGTAAAGCATGTTGGGTCATATCTTTGATAAAGTTATAGTAGGAAGTAAAACGCATTGCACTTATCTGTAATATTTTATTTATGATATCAATGATACATAATTCAGAATGTCTGTTGTTACTTGAAGAGATCGGTGGTTCGACCGACAATTGCTTGAGACCTTTTTTCCATTCTGGACGTTGTGACATCGTAAACCGGGAAGATTCGATTGAAGATACTCGGTGAACTCCAAAAATTAAGTCTTACAAGTTAGTTGTACTTATACTTCTGTGGTCGTTCGGTGATGCCATGTATTTTCTGAAAAAATGTCCATATTTTTGATGGTTTTAATGATGAATAGATAGTTTTTCCTTTTAGAAAATAATTATTATTATAACAACGATTTAAAGAAACGTCTCATTAATCCACACGCCAACGGCCATTTTAATTTGAACAGAGTATACATCCTATAGCTGATCAAGAATCACTAACAGGAAATATCCACATCTATTTAAAGGTTTATCAGAATATAATTTACAAACTAAAATAGGTATCGACATAGCCTTTTAAAAAGGCGAGTGAAATATGGAAATCCTCTGTAATTTAAGGCCATCCATTTTAATATCTTGGCTTGTGCTGTCCAGGCATTAGGTTTAACCCTACTGATGATGCTTGTGTGTAGGAACAGGACTATTCATTAATCAATATACTACTACATTCTTTCCTAATATTATTTCTTTCCTCAATAACCGGGGACTGTGTCTAATGTAGTTTCGTATAAAAGATTGCTATACATTTACCTTGACTTAACTCGCAATGTGATGTGCCGTATTAAAAATACGTTTTGTTATCCATAGGCCCTAAACTAAATTGCAGATAACAGTGATTGGATTAGTTTTGTATTCTTCGACATTGATTAATCAAAATGCGTCTGTGGCCACTTAACAAAGCGATGCGCACAGCCCAATTTCATCGTCAGTGAATATCCTGATACAGCATGAAAATTAGCCTAGCCTACAGCCAATTTGTTTTAATCGTCAAAACTAAGCAACATGCATTTCAGGATTTAAGAAAAATACAAGAGATTATTGTCCATCGCTGTGGCGCAGGGGATGCATTCGCTCTCTTCCCTGCGGGTCCTGGTTCGATTCTTGGTCGGTTACGTTACCTGAGTAGCGGTTTTTCTCACCTATGAGGCGGATGTCTGGTAACTTTAGGCCTTGTAGTCCACGGATATCATCTGGGCGTCATTGTCATCTTCATCCCGACCGCGACTTTTTTGGCATGGTTATGCCTTCCATGTCTTATCTGACCAAAAAAGTTATAATACATGATCCAAGGGCAATCCCTCTCCCGACAGGTCGCGGTCCTGTGGGTTCGAGCGGCGTGGGTGTCACTATAACGGGAGAGATTAAGGAACATATTCGTGGAATAACATATTCGTGATAATTCAAAATTTTTCCTTAGGCATCGTAGCCTACAAGATGATGGCTAAGACACCAAATTTGAGAAGAATCCACCTTGAAAGAATGCTCAGATCCCCGGGGGCTCTACCGAGCAAGACTGATATGGCAGATTGCCCAAGTCTTGCCTCGGAAGCTGCGGGATAGCCTCGCAGCAACCGATGTGAGGTTTTCGGGGGGTTTCCCTCACTCTACCAGGTGAATACCAGATCGGGGACACGTCCCCCGGGACAACAGACAGATGAACAAGAATAAAATTAACTGAATAAAATACCAAAGTAAATTCATCAAACATTTTCCTTGTGTTCTATGGTCATTAGAAGGTGACGCGACGATCTTACAACAACAAATGACAAATCTTGTTGTTGGACCGGAGGTATAGCCCATGGCTCAGGTAATCCGGGGGTGTAAGCCCCCCCCCAAAAAAAAAAAGTCTCGTATCCTAAACAGATTTTCAATTGGGCACTGTCAACCTTTAGTGTGTTACTTTTTAGTTTACGGCATGAAGATAAACATGAGTGCCATCCAGAAGGTAATCGAGGACTTTCAAATTGCTGTTTTTTCTGACTCTTCTCTTGTTTTGCTTGACGTCCTGTTGATCACCATGAGCAGTAGTGGATTCCGTACTGAAGATGGCTGTCGTTGGGAAGACTCCCCTAGCCCCGATTGTGTTAGACTTAATGAACCTTCTTCTGCTTCATTAAGCCGATTGACTCTTCTTCAAAGTACTGAATCATTTGCTCAGCTTTATGGTCCATTATCTGACACATCATCATCCTACTAGTATTAAAGTTAATGGTGGACCTTGGTTTTATAATACTGTACCGAAATGTCCAGCCGGAGTCAATCATCGCTGAACGAAATCTGAAAGTCGTCGCTAGATCTGTGGAATGTGTAAGTTAGATGGTGGTGTTGGCTAAGGTGTTTATGTTGTCAAATGCTAATTGAAATAAGATCCACAAGGTCTTGACGTCCAGAATCATATTATCAGTATTTTCTTTTTCTTTCTTTATCTTAGTTTTACCTTTCCCTTTTAGGATTTAAGCGACCCAAGCCGCCCGGGCTCAGTATTTTCAACGTGCTAAAATTTATAGAGTTCTTTGATTAAGAAGACTGTTTCACGAATATTAATGTAGGAGCATGAAACACAATTACGTAACATACACAGAAATGTATATTGCTATCGGTTCAATTTTTTTGCAGAACTATCGCATTCGATTGATATATACGATGACTACCAAGATAGGCTACAAACGCATGAAGTCGTCAACGATTAGCTAAGGTGTTCCATTCAGGACAACGGCTTTCTGTAGTAGGGATGGCTTATAATCGCTTAATTGTTGAGCCATTCCAAGAAAGGGTGGCACTCATTACTCATTGTCATTACCTACATACTAAGAATTATTGCCTCAAAGCTGTAATTATGCTAAGAATTCTTCTACAAATTATTATTGTTATTGTTATCGTTATCATTAATTTAAGAAAACCGAACAAAGTTAATACCACTTGAACATAAGAATAGTCTTTATCGGCCAAAGAGGATCGTATTATTGTTCCACATCGTATTATTATCATATTACAGGTGAATAGACATCTACCAGTCCCTATATAGCTTTATATATTCATTGCTTTGAAGAAAAATCTCAAAATGGACTTTTTTAACCCTGGTTTCTTGAAACTGGGTATTATTTCGAGACTGAGGGTTGCAGTGGATGAAACTTCTGAGATTAGCTCATACGAATGCTTAAACCCTGTAACATATATATTGAATAAAAAACTAAACTACATGGCGCTACCATCCCTTTGAGGGACTATAGGCAGATGCAGGATTGGGGGACGTGTGATCAGCATACCGACTAACACGGCCGTTATTGATGGCTTACTAGGCCGGAGCCGCTATTTCCTGATCAAGTAGCTCCTCAGTTTGTGTTACGAGGCTGAGTGCATCCCGTACCAGACCTCCCTACCTGAGAAAAATCCGGTGATCGAACCGAGACCAGCATATCCGTAGTCAACAACGCTAACTATTAAACTACGTAGATGGCCATATAAATTGAATAGTCAACGAAAAAAGGTTGTTGATGTGAATGCTGCGAGTGAGAGTTGATCTCTTTATTACAAGTTGTCCCTAGTCTTTCTGAGATAAGGAGCACTAAGTTTTAAGAGGATACTGTATTGAACAATAATTTTCGCGCTTCTGTTATAAACTCGGTGAATGTGTTTTTCAAATGTGGTAACTTAGGTAAAATGTTATTTAGAATGAAATGGTTGGTTGCAGAACTATGAGGCCTACCGCTTGCTAACTGGTACCAGGCAGCAGTAGTAGCAAATGGAGGGTGGGTTTGGATGGAGGTTGGTGATTGTTTTTAATCAGCGTTCATTGGTTGCGTTCCTGTGGGTTGGCGAACTAGTTAGAACTGAAGGGTGGGATGAGGGCTGGGGGTGAGTTGGAGGGCATATCGTGGCTAGCGGGTGGGTTACTCCGGTGTATCTGCCGGCACGATGGAATGCGAGAGAGGAGCAGGAGAACAGAACGAGGGCCATTCCGCAAATACCCGCGGCGATGCGGCTCAGCGGCCTCACTCCCCTTGTTCTACTGCTGCTATAGGCTATCCGTTGACCCGTCCGTTTCGCGGTCGCTTCATTAGGGGTAGCGGCTTCACATCCGTTAAATAACCGCGCCGCTCCGCACCGCGCTATGCCCAACAAAACTGCATGTCCAATCAACATTTTATATAAAATAAAAAAAAATCGCTCACCGCCAAATCAAATCATCACACAAGAGAGAAAAATAAAGCAGTGGATGCGGGCGAGGTGAAGAGAAACACACGAGAGGGGTATTTAATTAAAATAGAAAACAAATGCACTGCATACATCCGGGGCGATGAGTCGTTCATGGGCATGCGCACATATTTCTGTTCGCGCTCTCTCTGGGAATGCAATAGAAGCGCGCCGTGTTTTGTTGGATGGCATTACTTTGTAAATTGACTCGAATTTCATAAGTCGAAATTGCAGCTGATTTAAACTTTGTCAGGACGTGTTGATCACAGAGATGAATATGCTATGGCACTTGTCCCTAAAATAAGTTAATTCAAAAGTAAGTTGCCAAACATTTTAAGAGGAAAAATATTATATAATATTAATAGCACAATTTTAATTTTGTTTGGTCTTTCAGCGTTTTCAGTCCAATTTATTCTATTTTTTGTTGTTCTAAATGCTATTTTAAACCACTGGTTAATGCTGAAAAAATATTTTTATATACATTGTACTCATAAATTTAGAATTTTTCGTTTGTAGTATACTGCGTATTGATATGTAATTATATTTATATTAATCTACTACACCCCTAAACACGGGCTTTGCTCATATAGGGGTATGTTTGGTTTTATTTGTTTTTACTTGTATTAAATGTGTAATAATAATAATAATAATAATAATAATGTAATGTAAATAAGTAATGTTAATAAAAAATAATAATAAAAAATAGTGTGGTATGTTCTCAATACCTTTAAACAAACCGAACAAGAAGGCGCAGCGTGAAAAATGTCCATTTGACCAGTAATTCACAAAAATATTCACAAGTATCCTCTTAAGAAGCCTTCACAAAAAGTAAAACTTCCTTAGTTTATTTCAGCTTAGAGTTTCGGTAATGTGATTTACGGATCTAATATAGTACAGTAATAATAGTTCTGATATAGAGATTCACAAAAACATTCACAAGTATCCTCTTAAGAAGCTTCACAAAAAGTAAAACTTACTTGGTTTATTTTGGTATGGAGTTTCTGTACTGTAATTTACGGTTCTAATATAGTACAGGAGCCATTTTAATGTCGTCCCATAGGATTCATACGATGAAGGGTACGGCGTACTTTCCATATTAAATTTCTATGTATCGTATATTGGTTTTAAAGATCAGTTATTGATTTGTTGAGGTCAGCAACGCCGAATTTCACGTCCGTTGTAGGCTATTGATTCCTAAGATTCGTCCTATAGTGGCGTTCAGGCATTTCATAATCCTATCCCATGATTCAGCATAACCAGGATTAGCCTAAATTATTATTATATTGATATCTGTGGTATGGAAGAAAACTGTACCTATTTTACTGAACGAAAAATCTCTCTTAGGAACGTAAATAATCTATGAATGTTTGGTGAGTTGTACTTTATTCGTAACACCTCAGAATTTCTCAGTCGCTCTAGTTGTATGTATAGTTGTTTAGATATTAGTATTACCTCACCAGAACTTTATGTGCAAGTACTGACTGCTGCCTAATATTCTTTTCCAAGTACGTGTTACCCATACGGCCGTGCAGTGGTAATTAGTAGCTCAGATTGATTGCTGTGAATTGAATTTCGAAAATGTGTTTCCAATTGTATATTGAAATGAAGTGTAATTTAAAATTTACTCCAGATTGGAAGAATATACAGTCGAACTTGGATAATTCAAACGTTTTAAATTCGAAATCGTGAATAATTCGACCTTTTCTCAGGGTCCCTTGACATCTCTATACAAAACAATAAACTTTTCTAATTCGAAATCGTGATTAATTAGATTTTTCTTACCAGACCCTTCAGCTTCGAATTAGCCAAGTTTGACTGTAAATCGATTTGCGGGAGGGGGGGACTGTTAACCCTTCTAACCACGAAACGAATTCTACAAGTGTCGCACTTTCATAATGCATAACAAAAGAATAAATTATATTCTGAATTTCCAAAATATTGTGACAGTTACTGTTTATTGAAGTGAAATTGAATGAACAAGTTTATTTCTGCAATGATAAGTATTTGTTCTATGTTGCAATGTATGTAGGAGAAATAAAATCAAGTAGGCCTAAACTGATATAACAAAGTGCCAGAATGCTTTTGTTGAATCATTTATAATTGCAATTGTGATATGAAAAAAATAAGTTTTTTTTAATCTGATTAAAATCGTCCAGCACCAGTAGAACTACAGATTTGTGATATCTTGACAATCACACATTCACATTAAAAAAATCCATGTCAAAAGCCGACTCAGGGATTTGAACCACGGACCTCCAGAATACGGTTCCAAGACGTTACCATTTCGGCAATCTGGCTCAGGTTAACGGTCTAGTTTGATAACCGTATGTGAAGGAATAGTGTTTTTGTCAAAGTTAAATGTATTGCAACTTGAAATTCTTAAAATATGTCATCATTTCACAAAATTTAGTGGCAAAGAACACCGCTAATTATTTCACAATAATGTACCTTCTGTATATAACAGTATTCATGTAGTACTCAATTTCAAATGGGTCAACGAAGTAAACAAACATCTGACTGCATTGCAGACAAAGCCCTCAATGATTAAAAATGCGGCATTGTAGTATAGACATGATTTTAAAAAAGTGACTTTTAATTAGTTGTTACTCTCTTACCGGTCAACCGATTTGGTCCAAAATAAATAGGCTTTTTTTTTGCCATGGACGTTATAAATGCGTATACCAAGTTTCATGAAAATCCGATAAATGGTATTTGAGTTATCGCGCTTTTTGTTATATATTACCATAAAAAGACACTAAATTGGGCATTATTCCGGTACCGGCCAACCGATTTGGTCCAATATCAATAGACGTCTTCCCATGGACATTATAAATGCGTATACCGAGTGTCATGAAAATCCCATAAAGCGTATTTGAGTTATCGCGCCTTTAAAATGGGCACTAAATTGGGTTTTACTCCGGTACCGGTCAACCGATTTGGTCCAATATCAATAGGCTTCTTCCCACAGACATTATAAACGCGTATACCAAGTTTCATTAAAATTCGTTAAAGCGTATTTGAGTTATCGCGCATACAGACAGACGGACATACATTTTCCCGTCCCCACACAATCTCTTAAAGTACCATACTGACACTTAATAATTATGTTTAAATTAATGTGCTTGTAAGCGTAGGCCTATTACTCGACTTCAGTTGTTCTCTCGGTATCGATGTGTTCAAGTTTTTCGTTACTATTATGAAGTAGGTAAATGAAACTACTCACACATTCTTTGATAATTATGATAAATTGACATCCCTGCACACCAAGTTTAGATTCTCGGAATTGCTGAAGCTACAAGCTACTTAATGTGACGAAAGCTCTTGGATGTACGAAAGCCATGTTATATGTAACACCGAGGTATCTCACTTCAGGCGAGAATATTCCCATTCATTGTTCACATTTGTCTACACAGCGATGTCATTTCGCAACATTACAGGTTTTTCTATCTTATTTATCTGTTGTGCTAACTTTTGCTGAAGAGAAGATGTAGTATTTTGTTCAAGATGGCGATGATAGTCATGACTAGGATAATAGTTTTGGGATGATGAAAGCAGCCAAGTCTGGCTATTCTAAGAAAGAAACCTTAGTAAACAAAAACCTACAACAAACGTACACTCATTTTGTGGGGGGAGGTGGGAAGCGACAATTAGTGCTACAAAGCATACTTAATTTTAGTGTTTCCCTCATATTTCATATACGTACTGTATTCTTCCTTATATATACTTTCAGAATAACGAAGACAAAATTATGTTAATATTACCTCTATATATATGATTGTGCGTGCGTGCGTGCGCGCGCGCGCCCGCGAGAAAGTAAGACAAAATTCCTTTGAACAACAACCTTTTTACATTTTAGAGAATATAAGGTCAGTGTACTAGATATCTTTGCATTTTGGTTACTTCCAACGTTTTTTATTGTTTTATAACGATAGCGTATATAATAATTAAATAGCCATATTTAGTTTTTAGCATTAATTTTTAATGCTTTCTTCAATTGTGTGTGTATATATTTATAATCTGCCTAAATTTATATTTGAACAGTTGTAGTGTAATATTCCAAAGTAGGAACATAAACTTACACGCAAATTTATTTTTCTTTAATTATAAATCATTTTACTATGCCAAATGTATCTCGTGTAGTCATTATTGACCTCGAAAGCCCTAGGGATAAATGTTTGCGAGGAGTTGATATCTAGGAGATTTTTCCGATAAACTGAAAAAAGTGCGAAAATTTCGTGGTTTTTTGCTCACAGAAAGTTATCCCGAGGTCGAAAATTTAGATTTACACTACTCTTACTATACCAAACAATATAAGAAAATCTGTTACCCTAATTAATGCAAGGTGGAATGTATCTACAGCATATTTGAAAGAAATGCGTATTGGCTTTATACTTTTGGGCTGTATTAACTGATTTTTTGTTTGTTTATTGTGATTGTTATGAGATGCTTGTTTATGCTATATACTGGACTATTAATACTGTCCTGCTATTTTTCCTGAAATCAGGGTTGTCATTTGTTAAAATCTGTATAGTGGAATTAACTTGACGCGATAAACGTATTCTTGTTAAGTACCGCGGGAAATGGATTGTTATTATAGTGGTATTTATTCTCGGTACAGAAAGTGCGCTGAACTGAGTGAAACCTCTTGCTTACCGAGGCTGTTAGCTTGCTCATAAAATTAAACATAAAGATAACATTAGTTTAATGCTTCCTTCGGTTTGATTACAGGAACGGATGCATTTATGGCATTTACCTCAGGAAACAAGTACATAAATCGATTAAAACACTATAATTTTTTAGTAGACCGGTAAAAATGACTTTATAGATAGGCCTAGAGGAAGGTAACAACCCTTAGAATAGAGTCACAATATGCCATTTAAGCGATAATACAACTTGAAGGTACCAATAGAGGTGTAAATACGTTATAATGATAATGATGATGATAATAATAATAATAATAATGATGATGATAATAATAATAATAATAATAATGATCAAGTGGCAAGAATTTATTTAATTTCTTTTCACTTTTTTGTGTATAGGTTTAGGGCTGTGAATAGGAACAACAAGCCATTTTTTAAATAATTGGAGAGGATTAAGAAGAGGAAAAAGAGAAGGAAAGAAAATAGACAGTTTGTGGCAACAAGTTTCAGGAATTAATTTTCCTTTTTATGTAAGAGCTGCAGATATTACTTGATTCGGTATACAGAAACTTTCAGATATTTGAAATTCCTCCCCCCCCCCCCAAAAAAAAAGGATTCCTGCTTAAATTTGGAATCTTAAACTGGAGTAACTGCTCAGAGATCTGGGTTGCCTATAGTTCTTACTACACACGTCTTTCATAATTGGGCTAATTATTTACTCGTTTTTCAAAATATTCTTGGATGCGTCAAATTTAGAGAGAGGGATAATTTGCATAAAACAGCCATTATTTTATAAGATGTTGTTACGTAATCGACATTTAAAGTGGTAACCTATGGGCCTACTTTTTTCCGAATGGCAGTAAATTTGTTTAGTTGGAAGCAATGTCACGTAGGCCTATGTCACACAGACTGGCCTGAATATGGCGCTTATTTATTTTGATGTGTAAATGTAGAAAATTTCAATATATAGACCTATACTGAATATTTTAATGTTTAAAAGTGGAAATTATATAGACTAATGAAAAATTATTACAGTTGTCTACATATAAAATATATATTTGATCTGTATACATCCAGAAAAACGAATATATATTACAAAGTAAATGGACGTTAATTTAAAAGAAAAATAGATATGTATTTACATAGAAAAAATGTTCTTATTATAAAAAGATTGTGAATTGATAAATAGCCTTTAAATATCAATATTAATATTAAGTTAGATGGAAATCTACAGTGAAGTGTTGACATCTGTAGCAAGATTGAGATCGGAAATATACACACTAACTTCACTAAAAGGTATATTTACCCATTGAAATGATCAAACTGGGTAAATGTACCTTTTAGCGAAGTTAGTGTGTATATTTCCGATCTCAATCTTGCTACAGCCTATAAATAATTCAGGCGATTTATGGGTGGTTCTACTTTGACGTCTATTGTTGTTATTATTATTTCTATTATTTGTAGTATAGTTTTGAGTTGTTTATAGTTAAACTTACCCAATTCTTTGTAAGATTATTGAAATCTACATGAAGCTGAAAAAAACGGACTGTTGAGACGAGTAGGACTATTCCATTCATACGTCGCGTGTTCGATATTGACCAGTACCGTTTAGCGATTCCTGGGATATAGACCAATCACGATCGTTTATCTTATAATATGATCCTTTAACTGCAAGGATGCAATTTTATCTGATAAAACGCCAGCTCGTTACTGGACACGTAAGGCATCAACATGCCGTGATTAATACGTCACATGCTGCCAGTGAACAGAATGAAACACGTTATTATAAAACATAACTTGTTTAGAAATTGAAATAATGTAAATTTAATGCGTTGATTAAAACACAATTTCGATTCGATGCAAGCCAGTTCGTGCGCTTTTATTGCGTTCTGATCTCCATCTTCTGATACGCACTATTGGTAGCATTGATAACTCGAAGAGATTAATTGAATCGATGCATGAACTGTTCATTCATTTAGTACGCCGTGATCTCACAGCGGGCAGAATATTGAAAAGAAAGCAAGAAAATAATTATTACATACAAAATCCGTTACATTTTATTCATGAATAGCCTAATAAATCTTACTCGAGATTACGAGTTTCATCAGGTAAATATATCGATATACTCGTAATCCCTCGTGGGATTACCTGTGATTATTTGATCACGAAACTGCAGTTTGAATACGTACACCGGCTTAGAAATGATTGGCTTATGACAAAATTGAAAACACGACTGGAATCAGATAAGGGAGGAGTAAAAACACAGGCTGCAGTGTATAAAAACCCCAGAAAGTTAAGAAGATTCGTTTGTTGCAATGGATAAAAGTAATTAATTCCCTTTTACGTGTAGATATGACTTGTTTATTTTTTCGTTACACATCATTTCTTTTCATTACACACTTGTAGTTGTCCCTCTGCTGACATCAATTTATGGACAGTAATTCTCGCGAGTTAAGTGCTACCGGTTCTCCGATCAGCAGACAACCCACTACATCTTTCTCTTTTCCCTTCCTCCTTTTGGAGCGTCTCCTCTTGGCGACCATAATCAATATCCTGGAGAGGACAGGCAAGCAGCAGACAAGATGAGGAAGAGGAGGTGCAGGAAGCTAGCCTGGAACTCCAGTGCCAGTGCACGCGACTTGTCACAGTGGTCACTTTATTGCTTTTCGCCATCACCATAGCAACAGCAAGCTAGATTCGAGAATAGCACACGGCAAGGAGAAGAGGCTGCTGCTGCAGAACAATATCTGAAGAAGCACACATCACACAAAAACGTTATTCATAATGTAGAGCTACATGTAAATAACTCAATATAAAATATTTTACTTGCAGAAATATTACTGCACTAAGAGGTATTTGGTTTATCGTTGAGATTTTGCTTTCTTTTTCAGAATATTGTACAGAGTGGGCCAAAGGTCTCGCACCATAGGGATTATACTATTCTGTGATAATGTTTTCAATATGAGAACCGTTCGAATCATAACTCGTCTGTAAACGGTCGCCCATGTACCGTAGAACATTGGACACAAAGTTTGGCGTGACAGCACGGCATTCTGCTATAATTCACTCTCGAAGATGGTTTTCATCCCTGATCCTCACCTCGTACACGTTTGCCTCCCATATCGCATAATCCATTGGATTTAAATCAGGGAATCGAGGAGCCCACTTCACTCGTCCTCTACGACCAATCCACTGTAAAACAAATATCCCTATGGTGCGTGACTTTTGACCCACCCTGTAGTTAGTAACCAAAATTACTTGAGTTGTCACGAATTCGGAATAACTTTTTCCAGTTGATGGTAATTTATGAAGCTCCAATACAGAAGTTTAATTTTTGTTTCAATAAAACTATAATTTATTGCTTTTATTTTTAATATACAACATTATTTTATGTTTTTCTTATTTTTATTGAACACTTACATAAGTATAGTATTACGCCACGTTCACATTCCATACACGGCCGTAAGTGAAATGCCGAAAGGGATTAACGTAACGAGTTTTTTTCTTTGACATTCAGTGAAGATTTTCATATTGGATCGTGCACGGAGCTTAATGACCAAACAGAACGAAAAACTTATGTTAGAAGTTCTCGCAAGAGAATTCTTTCAGACAAGTCCGAACCCTCCTAAAACATCCCATTGTCAAGAACCCAAACAGATAGGGCGGCTTCCTTGTGTAGAGACCCTTGTCACAGCGCCGTTTTTTTCAGCATAGGTTTTGCCATATTCTCTAAAATCGTTGCAAAATGGCATCTAATCTAATCTAACCTATTCTAACCTAACCTAGCTTAACCTATAATGGCAAAACCTATGCTGAAAAAAAAAAAACTGTTGTCACAGCACGGCTCTAAGTATTCTGTACCACATCCATACATAGCATATTTGCTATTGTACTCACCAATAATAACATTAATGAAATAGTAATAGTAAAAATAATATAATAACATATAATTATTACACACTTCTTTCAGCAAATTAATGTACAATTTCTTGAAGATGAGACACTTTTATACTCGTGATAGGCCTAAATCTCATTAAAACTTCAGTTAAGAATAATCTGAAATAAAGTGCGATTTTAAAAGAAGAATTCTTACAGTATCTATGACGGTGAATTATATAAGCTCGAATTCTGTGGGAGAGAAATAAGATAAAACCACGAGTAAGTGTATGATTTGAAGTGAATATTTTATAATTATTAAGTGCCTGTATGGTACTCTCCGAGATTGTGTGGTAAATGGGAAAATGTCTGCAGTCTGTGTGTTCGCGCGATAACACGAATACACTTTATGAGATGTTCATGAAACTGGGTATACGCACTTAATAACGTCCATGGGACGAAGTCTATTGATTTGGTACCAAATCGGTTGACCGGTACCGGAGTAACCATTAATTAACGGTCACATGCTTTTTAAATGGTAAATCATCACAATACTACAAAGACGCGCTGCACTGCCTTCTTTTGCTAACCATAACCACGGCCTCCCAGCTCAGATAAGACGTCATAATGTACACTGCCTTCTAGACTGTATTACTCGGCGGTGATGTACACATTATCCATAGCAGGTCGGGCTTGTTGCGAAAATGCACGAGTCAGCCATTAATTACATTATGCTGGATGAAAGTACTTTTATATAGAAATAGAGAAAATCCCTAATAAGCGTTGTGTTCCTGGCTGTACTATAGGTAATGCCAGTGGAGTCTGTCAAAGTGTCTAAATTTCCCCAAAATGAATCCCGACGGCTTAAATGGATAGCTTCAATTCACAGGGAAAATTTTATACCATCATATAGGCGTAACTCATGGCATGTACACATTAATTTTTTGTAAAACCTAAGAAAATAACTTATTTATAGTAACATTCCTGTTTATTAAGTGCCAGTATGGTACTTTATGAGATTGTGTGTGGGGGACGAAAAATGTCTGTCTGTCTGTCCGTCCGTCCGTCCGTCCGTGTGTATGTACTCTGTACGCGCCATAACTCAAATACGCTTTATCGGATTTTCATGAAACTTGGTATACGCATTTATAACGTCCGTGGCAAGAAGCCTATTAATTTTGGACCTAATCGGTTGACCGGCACCAGAGTAATGGGCTAATGACTAATTAAAAGTCACATGTTTTTTAATTTTTGTCTACTGGTATAATTTGACAGTTAACACTATTCCTTCACTTATGCTTATGAAACGACACCGTGAAACTGACTGAGTTGGCCAAATGGTAACGCCTTGGACTCGTATTCTGGAGGTCCCCGGATTAAATCCCGGAGCCGGCCGATTTGACATGGATTTTATTTTTTTATTTTTATGTGAGTGCGCGATTGTCAAGGTATCACAAATCTGTAGTTCTGCTAACGCTGGTCGATTTTAATCTGATTAGAAAAACTTATTTTCTGCATATCATAATTGGAATTATAATTGATTCAACAAAACCATATATCAGTTATATCAGTTTACCTGATTTTATTAAACGTATTATACTACCAGGCACATTAATGATAAATATCAGTATTTTGTTAAACCCATGCAGTGGTAGTAATTGTGATTTATAGTTTGTGAAGGGTAGCCTACATTGTTTACATTAATGCTAATGAATTGCTAAACATATTATTATAATATTTAAATAGGGTATTCTATTAATAACAAACATTTGGTATATCACGGCTTGCATTAGATGTGAGACATTTGTTGTAATTTCGTTTTGTTAATATTCTAGCTATCCTACTTATTCCTTCACATATGTTTATCGAACTTTCGCAAGAAACCGTGTTTTAAAACTCAATAGTTTCTGAAATATGGCCTATTAACTCCATCTGGTACTTTGTTATAATTTTATTAAATGCCAGTATGGTACTTTATGAGATTGTGTGGGAAACGGGAAAATGTCTGTCTGTATGTGTGTCTGTACGCGCCATAATTCAGATACGCTTAATCGGATTTTCATGAAACTTGGTATACACATTTATAACATCCATGGGAAGAACCCTATTGATATTGAACCAAATCGGTTCACCGGTACCGGAGTAATGCCCAATTTAGTGCCTATTTTAATAGTATTATATTAGAAAGGCGCCATAACTCAAATACGTTTTATCGGATTTTCATGAAACTTGGTATACGCATTTATGACGTACATGAGAAGTAACCTATTGAATTTTGACCTAATCCGTTGACCGGTACCGGTGTAAAACCCAATTTAGTGTATTTTAAAGGCGCGACAACTCGAATACGCCTTATCGGATTCTTATGAAACTTGGTATACACATTTATAATGTCCATGGGAAGATATCTATTGATGTTGGATAAAATCAGTAGACCGTTATCGGAGTAATGCCCAATTTAGTGCCTATTTTATGGTAATATATTATAAAGAATATTTTAACAAATGCAAATCTCTTATCCTGACAACATATAGTTTTACACTGTTCATATACGGCTTTGGAATTTGCAGTAGTTTGCCATGACACATCCCTTCGCATTTCATTATCAAACTAGTCGGATGTTTATTTCGTTCATCAAGTTGAATACTGTTATATACATAAGATATATTACTCTGAAATAATTAGGCCTACATGCATTAAGTGGAGTTCTTCGCCAGTGTATTTTGTGAAATGTTGACATATTTTAAGAATGTCTGAATGTTTGAATTAAGCTTAAGTGTCAAACTTTAGACCTTTGTTCTTCCGTAAGTCCTGCTTAATGAATCGATCTGCAGCTTAACAAAAATAACTTATTCTCTGCATATCATAATTCCAATTAACTTTTTACTGATTAAACAAAAGCATTCTGACACTTTGTTACATCAGTTTACCTGATTTCATTAAGTGTCAAAATGGTATTTGCTAAGATTACATGGTGGACGGGAAACATATATGTCCGTCTGTATGTCTGTACACGCGATAACTCGAATACGCTTTATCACAGAAAATTGAAAAATGTTCAGGTATTGTACTGTACCATGTAGTTCCGTATAAATATCCTCACATAAAACAGCAATAATTGAAGTGTGCCTAAGTCATATATTGATGTTGTTTAACTTCACTCTCTTTTATGATTTATTTTCGCCGCCTAGAAAATGTAAATCAATTGAATAGTCGGAGCAATTATGTACTCAGGTAATAACATTATATAATACAGTACTAATTTTTGAATGGCACATACTGACTTCTTTCCTCAACATAAAACCACAGTATAGTATACTGTGATAAAACCTCAGTAATAAAAATGTTAACATATGAAACATATTTTGCATAGTTTACTTTAAAAGTTATCAAAATTATAGTGTAGGTATACTAGGACCTGGACCATAGGACCAGCCAATCACATAGAGTTAGTGTATATTGCCTTTGGCAATTGTGTTCTCTCTACCGTATTTTAACCATATTCCGGAGAATTCTGTCAACGTATAGTATACTGTGATAAAACCTCAGTAATAAAAATGTTAACATATGAAACATATTTTGCATAGTTTACTTTAAAAGTTATCAAAATTATAGTGTAGGTATACTAGGACCTGGACCATAGGACCAGCAAATAACATAGAATTAGTGTATATTGCCTTTGGCAATTGTGTTCTCTCTACCGTATTTTAACCATATTCCGGAGAATTCTGTCAACGAGTTTCATAATCTATTGGTCTTCAGAAAATTTATTGTCAAAATATTTGCGAAGCGCTAATATTTTTGTGACATAATATAATATTTAAGATCAAATAACATGAGAAAGTATGTTAATATTTAAACACATTACTTTTTTATTTACACAACTTGCAACGTCGCATTACTTGTGACAGACTGCCGACGACAAAATAATAAAAGCAGTTAACTCTAGCAGTAAGATGGTATTTTTGTTCATACTTCACCGAGGGTTGGGGGTCTCTGAGGTGCACATATAAATATTTTAATACATTGACTCATTAATTTTGTTATTATAAGCTTTGAACCAAACAAAAGTCAATTTTTTCTTATAAGTCAAAACATATCACAAAGAAATCAAGATAATATGTACCTAAGTATTATGTTATAATTGTTTATAATAATGATGGTGATCTTCAGTGGATTTAAATGGGAGGATGCCTACAAAATGCTAATTCAGGTATAAATGTCACAAATTATTCCTAATAATTATTATTATTTCTATTATTCCTAAAAAGTTAAATGAATATTTTCTATTATCTTACTATCAATGTTACTAAAACTAATTTAATGTCTCTCTCCTTAATTGTTTCTGGATTAAAACAATTAAATCCACTCGAACTTTTAAAATTAATAATCATAACTCAGATTGTGGAATAGAAAGTTAATACAGGTAAAGTCGTTTATTTATTTTCCTATGAAGCGTATCATTAACTCGCTTGAATACGTGAGTTTCATGCCTGAAGGGCAGGTGATATCAAAAGGCTTGAACCTTTTTATTTTGAGCTTTGTTTTTTGGGGTGGCGTTATAATAAATAATTTATATTATAATTTCTAGTAATAAATTTATTTATTTTGGTCAGCGAAGACAATGTTAAAAACACAATATCACTTTGGTCGACCAAATTTATTTAATTCAGTTACCAGGCCTTAATAACAGATAAGATAGGTACAGTAGTATAAAACGCCTCCTGTAATACCAGACATTTTTTGTTAGTGTGCTATCATAAAAAAATTATTATTATTATTATTATTATTATTATTGCCCCCACAGATTAAAGTTATCTTTGAAGCATATTTTATTTGCCATTCAGCACTACACAGTTTTTACGTCTGAAACAGCTCGTCTCTCTCGTAATACTCCATTTCATGCATTTTTAGAAATGTTTACGCAAAAGTATTTTGTTTCACGATTTCGCGTTCGCACATGCACAGAAGACATATAGCTCTAATTTATTGTTTAATTTCAGTTTTCAGTAATTGAGGCACCATGTTTTCTTATAATAATTAAAGTCGTATATTATATTGACTTCGTTTAATTTGTACTCTCTATTACGATTTATTTCCTCGACCTAGGAAAACTAAACGGATAGTTGGCCCGGTTATTTATATTGTTAATATGCGTTAGGCTGTTAAGAGAACATTTTATCATTAATTCTGTAAGATCCTTAAATTTATTGAACTCCGGAGGTTGTATATTAACTCTTTCGTCAACCTAAAAACCACAAATTAGGCCTACAAACCTTAAGATGAGAAATTTTGTGCAACATGTTTTGTACCGTACCATTTATTTTGTTTTATAAATGTTTTGTTTATTTTTATTACTATTTTATTATACTCAGCATAAATTTGCATAAAAATTTTATAGACAAATATAAACACTTTAATAATAATAGAGTAATGTAATTGAATGTTATAATGTTACTAGATTATACAAACAGCACATGACAATCTAGTCTTTTCTGTAGCAGGATTGAAGAGGGTATGACATTTATTACTTAGTGTTGTGTAGTAGATGGTTGAAGAGGGTCAAAGGATTCGGATTTATTACTAAGAGTTGGTGAACCCAATGTGAACACTCACGTTCGCCATGTGAATGCTTTATGTCTGAAAGGCTGTATGCTGTGTGAACCCTCCTTGACGTATAGTCGGAAATGTTTTAGACAGTGGGATGGGCTTGAACCGGTCCGAAAGTAAACAAGTAAGTCTATCTCACTATAGTGCTTTGCTTTCACATTCGGCAGAGGTTTCAAAGCCACAACTTCTCACGTCTAATATGCCCCCACTGATCAGCAGTCAACAGTATTCCCCTTTGCGCAGAGGAGCTGCGCTGTCGCACACACTCATACGACACCAAGGGGGAACTCCCGACTGGCTTGTCATGTGACTGGCGTTGGAGGGGTATGATGTCATATGAGCACGGTAAGTGGGGGTATCATAGGCGTGCTACGTACGACCTTGAAACCTCTGGCGAATGTGAAAGGACTATAGCACAGTATTCATGTCTATTTAAGAGTGAGACAGACGCACTTTTTTACGTTAGGGACTTTTCCAAACGGACAGTATTTACCCATCCCATTGCCCAAAATATTTCCGCGCCCACTATAGGCCTATATACAGTATAAATGCTTAGTGTTTCAGATGACTTTTTAAACAAATTCTTTATTTCCGAGCCGGCTTGGCACTTACTTGCTGCAGTCGTATATACTAGTAGTTGCTAGTTAGTTCAAAATACTAACAGTTTACTTGTATAAAGCGAGTTTGTCGTATACTAGTCTAGTAGTGACTAGTTAATTATAAATACTAAGGGTTTACTTGTATGAAATGATTAAATACTATATAAATGCTTAATATTTCAGATAACTTTTTAACAGATTATTTATTCCGAGTCGGCTTGGCACTAACTTGCTGTTGCTGTATACTAGTAGTTGATAGTTCAAAATAAAATAGGCCTACTAAAAGTTTACTTCTATAAAGCGATTTTGTCATATACTAGTAAAGTAGTTACTATTTAGTTCAAAATACTAAGGCTTTGCTTGTATAAAGTGATTAAAGTTTTAAAAGGCCTTTTTGATTACTGTATAATGAGTCCAGAACAGTATATGAAAAACTCTGATTAAATATTGAAACTTATATGACTGCTTAAGATAACTTTTCCAATTAGCACAATCCTTCTATCTAGCGGCTCCATGGTTATGGCCGCGCTTAAGCCCAACACTCTTACTATAACATACCTTCATGTATCCATTCTCAAACTTAAATCTATACCTGAGACAAGCTAAGAAGGAAACCTGAAGTAAACAAAAACCTGTATGTCTGTCTCATTCTTAAGATATACGTGTAATGTGCTAGAGTGAGACAGATGTACTTGTTTTTGTTTACTTGAGGTTCCCTTCTTAGAACGGCTAGACTTTAGAGTGTCTAGCTCGACCGCGAACAACTTACTAGGGGGATTAAAAGATGGGGAGGAAAGTGATTTAGAATTATAGAAATTTACCTGTATTAATGCCTTTTTAATAAAATGATTGGCCTGAGATTGATATTAGAAAGTGAAAAGGACGCTGGAATAATGTTAGCATTAGCAAGCAGTAAACACCCCATGATCAGGCCAACGATTGAAAGTAGATAATGTCGGATGACGTTGATTAGAAAGTTAATTATCAAAATGATCGTGAGACATTAGATGTATGGCTGATACCAGATAAGAATGTGGACAGGTAACTGAAGATTATATCTTTACCGTCATAATTATTATAGTTTGCACTAATACAGAAGGCGAGTTGATTACTGAGACCCTTACTAAATTAAGACAAACTGATCACTTCTTTTATTAAGACACAAGCTTGCTGTTGAAAATCTTTGCTTTTTTTCCTAAATATATTTCTAAACACTGAATTTTATTATTTTGTAGCCTAAGTAGATAACAAACCCCTATTTTTACTGTATTCTTGAGTTATGAAGATCTGGTGTTATAGTTAACTTCATTGGAAATATTTGCACGGATTGTAAGCGGTTACAGGAATAAACGGAAAAAAGTAACAGGAATCTGGTATACCATTTATTTAATGGAAAAGAGGTTAAAATGCACGTATTTTATACCAAAATGTAACCACTGTGATTCAATAAAGCACAGTTACATTCCACCTTATTTTTCTAAATCTGTGCAAACATGCATAATATTTACCAATATATTCAACGTTCCTCTGGTAAAAGTTCAAATTCCCCCAATGCAATCTTTTATTTCCATTGCTTTTCAGCAGAACATAAAACAAAGCATGCTATTTGTTATTGTTATTATTGTTTTGTATCACATATTATTTGTAAAATAGAATTACTGAGTTTTCGGAAAATTTGTGTTAATCTACTAATTATCTACTTGAGTTACAATTTTCATGGTTTCCTGAGTGGGAATGTAGAGTATCCTTATATTTAATACACATATTATAAATACAAAATACAGTTAACTAACTGTGCATGGTATGTGCTATTAATGTCAGAAGAGTCCATAATGTTACTGTATTGGCCTGCCTGTTTCAAGAATACTAGGTGTATCTCTTACTGTAACGCGAAATCTCGATAAGATCAATTGTCAGTACTACAATCGTATTAGGATCTGATCTTTGAATCTTGAACTTTGTTGTATATTATAATTTTATGCGGGTTAAAGAAGTGAATATTGTGCGGTTAAAAAAATGGTATTACTTACAATAACAAAATTCAATCGTAATTAACCCAGTAAATCGACATTCCATCACTACAATACCCTTCGGGTATCTAACTTGACCGACCAAATTCGAATGGAGCACCATCGTTTCCACACCAATGATTCGATTTTGCGGCTGGTCTCAGCTGAGAAGAGAGGGCAATTTCCTTGCGACATTGGGAAGGACGTATGTCACGGCTACGATACCTGCTAAGTCGCTAGCAGTATTTGCATTAGTGATAAATTTGGGAGGTCCCGTGGATATTAAATGGGATTATCTATCCATCTACAGGTCCCTAGAAGTGTGGCTTTTGGGCCGAAAACCTTTGATCAAAGCCAATCAACAGCTCCCTCATCTGTAAACGTGTATTTTTTGTTTACCATTGTTACCTTACAAGAAATTGAAGTCTCGTTCTTTTTCGTTTTTACCATGCTAACTTATGAACATGAAACTGTGGGTTATTTATGTGATACTTCCTCCAATATCTTTCCGTTGGACTGTGTATAGTATATAGTAGCATTAAGGACTTATAATATGCTCACGTTTTTTTGTAATTAAAGATGCTCACGTTTTTTTGTAATTGAAGTTTGGACATAATGCAATGTATTTTCTGCAGTGTTACTAATATACAAGTGTGAAGTTGCAAATATCTTAAAATAAGCTATAAATTCAGTGTTTAGTCTACATCCAGATTTTTTAAAAGTTGGCCAATGAGAAGTTACCCAGAATCCCTGAGCATAGGTTATATCCGTGGACGAATTACAAGTTTTTCATTTTACAATATGATGTAGGCGTTCCTTGCAGTACTCGCCATTTTTGCTTTTGTATCCGATTTACAGTTAGTCCTTTGGCGTTCTCATGTTGCTTCATACTTTACAGAATTGTTCACGTACAAGATGAGATAGGAACAGCGTTATAAATGCATATAAACATACAAAGAAGAAAAGAAAGATATTTGGTTGAAAGGAAGCACACAGATGTTGATTTAGCATTGACGGAGCCTACCTTATCTTCATTCTTCCCCGTCATTAAGAATAATAGATTTTACATGCATTGTGTCGCTTACATGCAGAGTGAGAAATAATATATATATATGCAAATGAATAATGTAATTAATAGTGAATGATAGAAAACCCATAGATATTTTAGGCAAGTGTTTGCGAAAATACTTATAGTATTATAGTTAGCTAATTATAACTTAATCACAAAAGTTATCCTTGTTAACATTGTTCATCTATACAGAAAAAGACCTGAAAATTTGTATCGGCATCGAGAGCCAGCAAGAGCTATAAATCTAGCACCATTTGGAAATTTGGCATTAACCCTTATCTAACATTTGGGGTTAGAACATAGTTGAACTAAAAAACTTGAACATTTTATTTCGCGTACAGAAGTTTGGTTCAAGTGATTCATAATATCCTTTAATTCATTCCATACATGACAACATTTCAACAATTATTAGAGATGAGCATCTTATAATAATGCTATAGCTTTTTATAGTAGTCACAGTCAGTGTTCAAAAGTTGCTTCCATAGGGAATTTCCACTGCTTCTTTATTGTTGATCATGCACATCGGTTGCGTGTAAACTTACCTCTAACATATAGAGTGTGTTGGTGGGAGCCGGCTTAAACTGCAAATCTCAGCAATGTCTGCTGTAACCTATAACATAATAATTAATAATTCGCTTTCATTATGGAATTAAGTACTTATAATCTTTAGAAGACAAAAGACAGATAAAACTTTAAAGTTTAACGCGATTGTAGCCTATTTCCAGAACGTGTTTTTCGAAAAAGAAATTGAAACTAAAAATGTTAATCGTAAGTAAACATAAAACCAAAAATTGTATTGGGTATTTATTATTATTATTGTTATTATTATTATTATTATTATTATTATTATTATTATTATTATTTAATTTTAATTCGTGATGAAGGCACCAAGGATTTTTGTTACAATTGTTTCGTTTCCTCAAATATTGGTGAACTCACTTGGCCGTAACATTTCTTTTTTAAATTTGTTAAGTGCTTCATAAAATAGATTAGTCCGATAAATTTAGGAAAATATGAATACTTAGCGAATTCAAAACAAAATAGCATCTCGAAGAAACTTGAACAATGGTAGAAAGTAATAGTTTATAAGTATCAGAAATGATTATTTCTCATAAAATTTTTATAATAAATAGTTTGGTTATTGCTATTACTTGCGTTTATTAGGTGGACAGTTACCGCAGCTCCAATAGCAGTCACTTTTGGTTCAATAGAGCCAAAACCCTAATTAGTTAAGAAATAATTATTCAAGAAAATAAAGTTCTTTACATCACGCATACCGTGAAACATGCAGGAAAGATAAGACGGCAATAGTCGGGAAAGCGTTTTGATGAAGGAAGGAGTTTGCAGCCTGGCAAGAAGTAAAAGGAGGCGAGGTGAACAAGAGTAATGGTGGGTTTGTGCAATAAAAGGGAAATTAATAAGTAGAGCATGGACTTTAACTTCTAAAAATTTCCTGTTGCCATAAAGGAGTTCTTTAAATAATGAGCTACCGGTACACAATATAGTAGAAAGGCTGTGTTACATAAGGCAAGTGGACACCTTTGAATTTGACCTGTAACTTTTTTACAAAAGGAAGGAAATGCATTATATTGTTGCGCCAGTTTTGTGGGATTTGCATGAATTCCTTTATTTTCCGGAGAACATGCAATTCTTACTGCGATAATTAGTAGGCCTACGTGGCAATTGACTTCCAGTCACCGGTACCAATCTCTTAAGCACATGCAAATAAAGATAGTTCAGTGACAGTGCTTTTATAATATTTTATAAAATTTATCTTATTTTAAAGGTGTGACGAAATGCAATTTTTATTTTAATTATTGGAACTCCACGCCAGCAAAAAATGCCCTGAAGATGGTGTAAAGGCACCGAAAGGCCTAGGCGGCAAATCACAAAATATATAGTTGAGCAGCTGGTATCATATTTATTTTATTTTATTACATGAGAATAAATTAACAATTACCACATATGGAATATGGCGCAAGTCGCGGATTCGATCGCTTAAAAAGTCGTAGGCATTTCTCAACAGGCCTAATTTTTCTGATGGCAATATGGCTTTAGGGTTGGCTCAGCCTCCAACAGAATTAGTACCAGGAGCAATTTAGAGGTAAATGCGGTTGGTGCGCGAGTCTTGAGTTTTTTTAACCTTCTGTTCGAATTCTAAAAATCCGGCAGCCTCAACCTCTAAGAAATAGCTTCCTTTACTTTTACAATTTCTTTTTTAATCTTCAGAAATTGAACATTCATATGCTGAAAATAATAACTTATTTCATTGCTCCGATAGAGTGTGGTTATTGGGCTAAATTTCTTGTAATAAATATAACATAGTTAGAATTAGAATTAGAATTGTTTTATTTTACCTGGTGGAATTAAGGCTATTAGGCCTTCTTTTCCATTCAACCAGGATTAATACAACTGAACTTTACAATATTACAATAGAATAAATTTGATACAAGTACAGTACAAAGTTACAAATACACAGAAACATGATTATACTATTATCATTTAATGCTTAAGAACTAGTTCTCTAGAGATAATGCAGTACACAAAAAACAATATGTTAAATAGTTAAATAGTTATGTTGTGGCTGTGACGTGTATTTTTTAAAAATTAATTTGAGGATTCTGTATAACAATGGTGACCTAATTTTTTTCGCTGGCTAATTCGGACGACGTAACGAATGCAAATTATTTTAATATCGGAAGTTCGTAAGATACCAAATTGCACTGCTAAGATATTAACACACTCCGAAAATATAGCACATAAGACCTATTCACACTTAGGTCAATCCTGCGCCAAAATACAAAGACACGAGTACACAGCCAAAACACGTCACATCATCAACATCCCCTACGGATGTACATAAAGGAACAATAGATATACACATATCACATTTGGTTACCAAAATTTGGTTTTACCGGAGCTTTAGGCTTAATTGCTTGGCACTCCGGGGGTAAGGGTGGGCACACAAAAAAAAAGTGCTAAGATATTATTAATATAATTTATTCGTACTTACTGCGTTTAATTATAATACCCAGGTAGGCTACAAGTGTGTGTCGTCGAGAAAATTTGTTAGTTCAATGTTTTATGCTTTTATTCCAAAGTGCTGTAAAGGCAGAATATCATCCTTTAGGATTTCATATAAATATTATTACAATTATTATGATTTTTTCCTTTGATTTTGGTAATGATCCGCCGGCTGCACTGCACTAGGACGGTTTTGCACAACGCGGGCGCCTCTGGAAAGTAACAGTATTCAGTTTTCCCCCATGGATAATTTACATCATCTGTAAATTAGTGATGATAGAATTGGCAATCTGTAAGCAGAACGAGCAATAATAATTGACACTTAATCTGTTCAGAGTTGAATTTATTGATTAATATAAGCAAACTTGAAGTGTAATCATCAGTGTAAGTTGAAACAGATAAGTAAAATGTCAGTGGTCTTCATAAATGACAGGCATAACACGTAGATAAAAATCCTCACATTTTACATAAAGCATTATTCTACTAATCTTATATCTCTGCTGAACAATATTGTTAGTTGACGCATTTGTAAGGTAGTAGCAGTGAAAATGTTAAATTTTTCAGCACTCTTCAATCACACATTGTGATATGATATACATTGATTACCTGCTGCATGCGCGATTTAATGTTCATGTAAGTTGATAGCTTAACCAGTAGCGGACGCAGAGGGGGAATCGTGGGAATATATCCTCCCCCTCCCCCTGAAAGTTGAAAAAATAAAGTAAAAAGAATAGGTTATAAATGCGAATCAATATGGCAAATTTTACGCTCCTTTTTATATCCGTTTTCGGAAATATTTAAATTGCTTATTTTTCATCAATTGAAAAGACAACAGCAAAAATATACAATATGGAAATAAATACACAAAAAACTAAATGCTTAACAGTATCGAGAGAACCATTAAGATGCAAGTTAGAAGTGGAAACAAAAATAATTGAACAAGTTTCAGAATTTAACTACCTAGGAACTCTGATAACAAACACTAGAAATCTAATTCATGAAGTAAAGAAACAAGCCAACAGAGCAATGCAGATATCACGTTGTATGAAAGACATAATTTGGAGAAACAAGTACATGGCGATAGACAGTAAAGTGCGCATTTATAAAACAATATTAAGACCAATCTTAACATATGCAGCAGAAACGAGAGCAGACACAAACAAAACTAAACAGATATTAAGCACATGTGAAATGAAGGTGCTAAGAACAATTCAGGGGAAAACTTTATTAGGTAAGATACACAATACAGAAATTAGGGACAAATGCCAAATTCAGGACATAACTAAATTTACCAATGACAGAAGAAAAGTTTGGAAAGAACACGTTGATAGAATGGAAAACAATCGCCTAGCAAAAAAGGCTCAAGAAAGCAGACCAGACGGAAAAAGATTAGTCCTGCTACGAGATGGAAAGACAGTACACATGACTCATCTGAGGAATAAAGGGAAATAAACAGGATGCCATTCTACATCACAAGAAGAAGAAGAAGAAGAAGAAAAGAGAGGATAGTGGACTTCATAATACAGAAAATATTAGTCCTTAGCAGTGCTTTAGTTGGAAAATATTTTATGGGGGTACTCACCTTACTTCAAAATTTTCCATATCGCCTCATACAAAAGAGTTTTAAAAAACCGAGCATCTTATCAGGATAGCCAACATGTAATCTAAGGAGAAAGTAATTATTGTAGAAATGCGCACGAAGGTGAAGATTAGAACGCATATCTATTGCGAATTTAATAGTGTTTGTCATTATTAACAAATATACTCTCGTGAATTGGACATTTAATAAGTATTTTAGGACAATATCGTTCCTGTACTGCCAGTACGACGTACCGGAGCACATATTTTTCCCGGTATGATAGAAGGAAAATAATTTTATACCGGTACGCAGTACCGGTGAGTACCGGCCCAACTAAAGCACTGGTCCTTAGTCAACTCTGTCCAGATCGGATTTCTACAGTCAGTCGTTCTTAGATCTATCCTAACGTTATCCCATTTTCGTCTCGGTCCCTGTAACGATCATTTTCCTTCTGGTCTTCCCATTAAAATTTTGTTAAATGCCCTTCTCCACCCCCATTCGATCAACATATTCAGCCCGTACTAACCACCTGCATTTAATTAATCTCACCGTATTAGGAGAACGATGCAGATAGTAATTTATCGTTGTAGAGCTTTCTCCATTCCCCTGACATCCTATTCTTTTTTATCCAAATATTTTCCTTAAAACTTTATTTTCAAATACTTTCAACTTGTGTTCCTCCTGCAATGTGGCCACGTTTCACATTTGTACAAAACTACAGGTAAGATAACAGTTTTGTAAACTCATTATAATTACAAGTGAACTTTTCTCTCTCTCTCTCCCTCCCTCCCCCTCCCTCTCCCTCCTCAAATCCCTCCCCGAAAGAAAATTCTGCGTCCGCCACTGAGCTTAACTGAGCTAATTCGTGTGTGATCATGATCATGAATAAGATACTCGACATATTTTATTTAAAACTTTTTTGGACATTTAATGGGTTTGGTTAATAAAAAAGCCTTAGATCGCACGGATCACATGTAATCATCGCGTGATGTCAGCATGGCCGAAGAAGCTAAGTGAATGAATAGTGATGTTGCGGTAGCGATCATCTTCAAGCGTTACCTGGTGTTACCACTATTGTGCATTCTTTTTGTTCCGAGTGTGCACACGTACAAAGCAATTTGACAGCTGTGCATCTATTCTCCTATCTGAATAGTCATTTTAATGGGAACTAATCAACTTTCTGCATATACCGGTAACTTGATTGTGACGATCTATTCAAATTAAGGAAATTTATGTAAATTTGAAGCATTCCTAGATACATTACTGTAGCGTAGCCTATTTGCTAAAAAGAAATTTACCATTGCGAAAACATAGGCCCTTAATGAAAAAAAAATTATTTATTTATTTTCACAAAATTTTCTATTACAAAAAAAAAGAAGAAAAAATACACTAACTTACAATTTATGGTAACCTATAAGATAATAGGCCTAAATATAATATTGAGAAATACACCCGAATGAGCAAGACTGCTCGTGCTCGGGTGCAAACGAAGGGCTCAGTTAATAGGTGGTACAAGTTACATCAACTTAAAGTTTTATTTCTAGTGGAATTGATTATTAAATTGTAAGCAGAAAAAAAAGTAGAAACTGCCTTTTCCCTTGGCTTTTCACTTGTCACTTGTAGTTTACCACCTTTTTTCTAAGCCCTTCAATTAAGAAATATTAGTCTTCTATGGTCGAATGTTGAATAAGCTTATATGAAACATAGTACTCCGGCGGATTGTCGACCTAGTTCTTGTAATAGCTTGATACTATATTTCATTACTCATTAAATATCGTATGATTGGTAAGGATTGTAAACAAGTACAGTATTTTGCTATTATGAATTTCTTCTATAAAAAGGTACTGTTGAATTAAACTGGGAGTCTGTTTGCAGGGAGAATCCTAAGCACATCCACAATTTTTAGTACTGTTTCAGAATAACCATTCCAATGTGTATAAGTGTAGCCTATTAAGATTGGCGTAGGTTATAATGTCAGTATTTTACTGTTCTCTGTTTAAGGCATTAGCGGTGTGCGACAAAGGAAGCATTAACTGAAATTGTGCATGGAATAGAATTTTTATTATCTTGCGTGAAGTGTTTGAACATGCTTTTCTTAAATACAGAAGATAGGCTACAAAAAGATTAAAAGGTCATCGAAATAGTAACATCCGCATACCAGTACCCACAGGCAGACAAAATATGAGATCATGCTAAAATATATTACTATGTTTTAAAGGTGAAAAAAAAAACCCTACCGTCCACTTCCAATAACCATTAATTATTTTTTAATTAAGTAAGTTTTACAGAATTGTCTTCTGTTCCACTACGTTGAAAAGGGAACGTACGATATTATAAATGTTGTTTCACTTAGTTATATTAAAACTAATTAATATGCATTTACACTATGAAATAACTATAGTAGGTTAATGGTACAATTTAAGCCGTGTTTTATATAGTAATTAGAAAACGGAAATTCATCCTTTATTTACTTTTATTGAAACTCATCCATGAGCAAACGTGAAAATATAATTTTTAGACAGCTTGAATTTAAAAGAGACAAGAAGTAGTTGCACATTTTCGCACTAGTTCTGTGAAATCTTTATGGCACACTATCGTTACCAATTATGGTTTCAGTCACATGGAAAATACTTTTTTAGTTATGAATATTTGTATAGAATGAAGTTATTACATGGATTCAGTTCGATAAAAATTGAAAATGTTAAAATTCATTATGATTTTTTAATTGTTAAATTTCTCACTGTGGTTGCAAAAATAGTCATACTAGGTGGTTAAAAAGTGTTGTCGACTGCTTGTAGGATTAGTACACTCGCCCTTGCTCGTTTTGCAAACCTCGCAAAATAAAATCTACTTTTACCACTTAGAATTCCAACAGTCTTTTTTATTATAGTTTCTTACCCTCCCACCACCAATTTTGCAATTAAACAGAGAATGCAATGTCCATGATACAACATTCTAAATTAACGTAACTTTCGGATTGTGCGATTCAGCTATTAAATTGCCCAAGTTAGCCTATATATGAGCATCATATTTGCTCGTTATTTAACGGTTTACTGCTACACAGTGTTTAATTGTTTCTTATCCTTTTACAATAAATTTAGAACAAAACAAATACATTTCATATTACTGACAGATAGTACGAGTGCCAATACAGTATTGATATGAACCTGACTTTTGGAGTGTACGAATTGATTAATTTCAATAACAGCATATGTTGCATGCTAAGGATATGAAGGAAAGAAAAGTCAATGTCTACAGTGGCTAAGTTTGTTATAACGACCGTAAGTTCCGAGAATACACAGTATAAACTGCATGTTATAAGTTGTCAGATAAAAAAGAATGAAAAACTCAATGGTAGAAACCATAAAGCGATTGAAAAATGTTAACAGCACCTGCTAATATCCTCATCATCATAATCATCAATTCATTACCTTCATTTATCATAATCATTTATCATTATTATCTGTGTCGATTGGTTGCCAGAAATTACATTAATACTTTCCAATATTGCAGAGCTGCATTGCCATATACATAATATGTATCCCTTAAAATAGTAGTAAAGAATGTTGAAAGAGTTTTTGTTTACTGATGAATGTTCGGTAAGAAGCAACATTCGAAAAATAAAGTAATATTTTTTGTTTGTTTCAGGTAAGTGTACGGTTGACACAAACTACTATGGAAGTGAAATCAGGTTTGTTACAATACCATAAGGCATGCGTTCCCAACCTTTTACTCGCCATGGCTTCCTAGAAAGACTTATTTTGCTTTGAAGGACCCCATATTGTTGTTCAATAATTTATGAAATTTAGGCTGCTAAAACTGAAGTTTGTTTAAATATTGGGTGCACAGCTACCGCAGTTGCAGATGTTCCTAACCAAAACAAGATGCATATAGCACAACAAGCCTTTCCATCTAATCACACTGGAATAAACAGAGTTTTGGAAAACTGTTCTCCTAGAACAGGGACGGGAAGGAAAGCACTGGAAGTGTGAAGTTACCCTCCCTCTCGTCCCTACTACTGCCTTTCAATCACAGATAGAGATAATTAAACCGGTTCTTTCTGGGACTACTCGCATGGCGGATAGAAAGAATAAGGAAGGGGCGAATGAGGGGTAGATCATTTCGCATGTCCAGTGCATTACTTCCCGAGCCTGTCCTAGAAGGAGGGCTAATTCAAATATTATGCTATCTACTTTAGGCTTACACTTATTTTGTCAATATTTGAAGAAAGTTAGTTTTGAAAAAAAGTCTTCAATTACAAACAAAAAATGTACGATTTAAATATCGAAATAAAACAATTGTTAGACAATAGTTTAAAAGTTTATAACATTACTATTCTTTATATTATAGGCCTATAACTTACCTTTCCCTGTACCATTGCTGATGCTTAGTTCTTTTTTTCTCTCACGCCGAGTAGAAGCCAGCAAATGTAACGTAATCTTATATTGGTCCGCAGATATAGCGTATTTATCTCAGCACGTATTTCTTTCTTGGACACCTTCTTTTGCTTTTTAATAAAATGGTCCTTGTGTTTAGGATCCCAGAGTAAAGATCTGGTTTTATAAAAATCAATTTCAGTACATTTTCTTCTGACCACTCCATAAATTATTAAATACAAAACTGAGAACAAAATTAATAAGCACATACGTACAATGGAGTCTGGAGGTTCGCGGAAAACAAGGAACTAACAACATACACGTCCCAATGTGAAAAAAGAAATCTGTGTTTGTATTTTAAGAAATTAAAAAAATAAATAAAAAACCGAGCTTGCTAACCATTCGGAGTGCATATGTGTACACGGCTTAACATGCCGAAAAATAAAAATTTCGGAAATACAGTTGATTTTCTGAAATACAAGTTTCTAACATTTATTTTTATATACCGGCAATTGTTAATTTATTGATTTATTTACTTATTTTTTATACGCAACTCATTATTGTTACTCAAACGTACTGTAATCTAGTTACAGAGATCAGTTTTACAAAAACAACATACACAACTTAAAACACACACAAATAATTGAAAAAAATATAAATATAAAGTAAAAGTTCAAATTTAATTTAAGTGGATGAAATAGGGCTTATATTTAACACAAATACAACAGAATTACTAAAATCATTTAAGTAATTAATTCTCGCATTTTCCATTGAACATTTCTTGTATTTATCATGAATGCTGTATTAACTGTCAGGAAACATGAATGGAAATTTAATGATTTGTTGATTTCAACAGTAGAGATAGGTTCCCTTTATTAATACTACAGCTTCTATTGCACTTCTTGCCATGTTAACATTTTCAGGAAACTTGAGTAGTACAGGGCCAGGGAATGTAAGTGGAAGGGGGAGTTGCTTTCAGTAAACTTTGGTCCTTACCCGTGTGCACAGTAGCTAGGAACTTTTGCAAACTGGAAGCAGTGCCCTCACGCCCCTTACTGTGCACCAAGTTAATTACAAACTGTTGTGCTGCAGAGACAGCTACTGTAAATGTGCCTCTGGTAGTATCACGTGTTCTCAGTCGGGATTCCCCGCATAGTTTCCTTGTCCCTCTGTTTCATACTTTTCCCTACTTCCCGAGCATCCTGCCGACATAATAGTCTTCTCTGAAGACAGCTCCCTACACCCAAATGACGGTGATGAACTAGTTTCTCAAATTTAACTTAGAGTATATCTTAGCGAAATTCTACTTTTTCGCAATGTTTAAATAATTATGCGGAGTAAAATTTCAAGAAAACCAGTGTACCGCAAACTATTCTGGTTTTGATTTCTGAATTGAATGTGTATGGTACTTCAAATAAAATAAAACCAAAATATGTAGAATTCCTTTTTAAAAAAATTAAAAATTATTGTAGGTTTTTGCCGAATTATTACTCTTGTATAACTGAGCTGATGATACAAACTGAATGCCGCTTCGAAGCTACTCCACAAGCTTTAAGCTGCATAAGCTATTTTGTCTGGCCGTCCCGTTTTGCCATTTCTATTTTCCAAACTGGTCGGTAATACCAGTATGAATAAATGGGTGGTAAAATTGGACGTCACTCATTTGGTGTTCTATCAGCTTATCAAACTCTTCCAGACTTCTCTGGCAAGCTCAGGGTCAGAGCGATTAAAATAAACTTGCACTAGCCTCATCCCTGTAAATTCGAAAACTTGAGCTCCATTCCTCTAGCGTGGTCGAATAGAGTCGTTCGTGTTCATAAGTCTGCCTGGCATTCCTGCGTTAATTAATACTAGCACTGCTCAATTCCATCGATGGATAACCTCGTAGGCTATTCCCTGTCTAATCTACTCCCTTTTTTTATCCTACAACTACTGTTAAAGTCAGCACCCAGAATATTCCAAAGATTGGATGTTAGCAGACCACAGCCCGTGGGGGAGAGCAAACATATCCCACTACTATTGGTAGTGCCTACACCCTACACTAATCTGAATGCTAACTATAAGATTCTGTCTGGTACCCTATGATCCCCAGGTGGGGCGAAGGGGCCTCCAATGGAGGTTTCATTACCTATACTAATTTGGATATGCTTCTTTTCCGAGAGAGGGTAGAGGGACAGGTGGTAAGCCCATCGCCTCGCAACTCAACTATAAGATTAATGAGACTTAAAGACGCGCTGACAGGATTTAGTAACCGAACTACATATCAGTAGGACACACCGAAGTTTAAACTGCGACAGCATATTTATAGTATTTTTCAAAACATGAAAGCCTTGTCTCACCCCACCGCCCGAGGTCTGACATGCCTTTGAAGAATGATTTTACATTGTGCCCTCTTCTAATGAGGGTCGTTCGTGGTTCGCTAATCCCGAAGTCAGTGTATTTAGAGAGTAAGCCTACATATTCTTCTGATGAGGCGCATAAGACCTGGGTTGAGAAAAATGAGGACGTATAAATTACGGTACTGTACACTAACACAGCGAGTGCAACTATTCAATATGGCACACTCTAGTGCACGGAAACTTTCCGATAATTCTGTTTTTTTTTTTTTTTAAATTAATTAATTAATTTGAAGTTTTCATTGGATCTCAGTTATCACTTGTATTCCACACCAGCCCTGGATGAGCCAGTCTATTGTTGATTTGAGTTCAAGTTCGACCACATACATTATAGCCTATGAAGAACGCTCAGGCCAAGTTGGGCGATGAAAGGGGCTGAAAGCCGTATTCAGAACGAATGTCTAGACCTTGCCTTGTAGGCAACGAATCTAGAAGTTCTTAAGCGTATCCGCCATTGCGAAAAAGAGGAGCAGGGGTGGGGAATGGGCATGGCGGAGCCGTTTTAGAATCCCCTTACCAACATAAATCACTGCGCATCATATCGGAAAGATTCCCGATGCACTCAAGTGTACGACAATCGACTGAACAATCTGCAAAAAAGAGAGAAACTGAAAGCTTTGTTTCTAGGCCTTTAATGAGGCCAAGCGAGACTTGAAAGTTTTGAAAAGTACTATACCAGAACCATAACTCTGTCCCATAATAAGTTTTAGGTGAACATATTTATTGTGTTGGTTGTAAGCTTATAGACTAAGGTACTTTGACCAAGGAACGAAGTTAACCCAACCAGTTGGTTTTATTACATTAGGCCTACGTAGTGGTAAATTTTCTGTCCTTCTAAGAGTCTACAGTGTACATACATAGTGATGCAAATATCGAAAAAATGTTACATGACGGCCTTATGTTCTTTGAGTTACAGTTTTGTTATCTTCGGTTTCAGTTTCCTGATTGTATCACTGTGAATACGTGACATCTTAGATTATTTTATAGCCGAGTAGTGTGTACCGCTGCAAAATTAATTTCAAAGTTACTGAAGGGTACGCAGTTAATTTAAACTCCTTAGGTTATTTTAATTAGACGGTAGTTTGATGTTGGATCGAATATAATTTTGATCACTTCATTAAGGAATATTTTAATGAACCCATTGCAGTCTTTCTTAATAGATAGAATACATAAGTACAAGATATTTCCGTCTTAGGAACTCTGACGTAGTTTGTACCTTATCAACCGGAGTTTCTGACAGAATTAAGTCAGCGATCCCTATTTATTTATGTTGTTTGAGAAAACCTTTCAGGATATTAATTACCAATTCAAATTTGGATTAAAATATTTACCAGAGACATGGTTATAGGCACTTTCCAGAAGCGCGTTAACAATTAATTTATAAACATTGTGATAAGTAAAACAGTGAACTTTTTCTTTGATGATTCAATATAATGAACCCTTTATCCTTACTCCCCTGTGCAGAAATAGTATAAACACATTTGTATCTAATACAAAGCACCTTTCTACTAGAAGTCTATGCCGAAATAATATTCATAATAATAATAATAAAAGAAAATTCTACCTTAAGGTAATTGTTCCGTAATATGACAATTTCTGAAACAAGTAACTTATAGCGGGTCCCTTTCCCGTGAAGTGTGAACCGTTCATAATATGTATTTTTCTGTGAAGCTTCCAAATATTGTGAGATGCATAGTGCAGTGTAAGTCACTGGGATTCTTCAATTGGCCTAATCCTTTTGGATCTGCGTGGGTGGAGCGGTCATATAGCACTATCATTATGTGGCCAAAGACGTGGTTCCGTCCCGGACCAAGTTGATGACATTTATGTATGCCTAAATGTGACTGGCTCATATCTGTAGATTACAGGCCTATAAAAGAATTCCTGCAGGACAAAAATCTAGTACACAGGGGTACACCGTCGTTAAGTAAGCCATTTTTTCCAGATGACAAAACACAGTTCTATAAGTGCTGAATTAAACATCTGGCTCAAAACACATTACCCACAAGCGTAAAGTACACAAGAGCGAAAAGTAGAGCAATAGAACACAAGCGCCGAAAAGTTGTTGGGACCTGAGTATGGCCTATGGTCGAGGGCTCCGGGGGTAGTGTAGGGCCAAGAAACAAACAAACAAACAAAACAAAACAAAACAAAACAAAACAACAAAAAGCCATTTTTTATGCCACTATGACTCAGCCTCTAACGGAAATGAACAGCGGGAGCAGTCCCGGGGGTAAAGGCGGCCGGTGCTTAAGGCCTTATCACCTTCCTGTTCGAATATCTAAGAATCTGGGATCCTCAGTTCCCTTGAACCCCAAGGGCCTTCCGGGCTTGAATAAGTAAAGATTTATTTCCAAATACTGTGATCCTGTCATAATATTCTGACCGTAGCGGGATTAATGTAAATCTGAACATGGCCGTTCGTTTCAGCTAAAAGTGATGCCATCAGCGTGCATCAGTACAAAGCAACGTTAACAATTTGTGACGTGTCAGCTGCGACTTTATTTCACACCACTTCTGGTTGCACATTCTCTCATTTACGCAAACGTAGCAGCTGAATGGACTGTCACAATTTCAGAGTTAACATTAATTCCACTACATTGACTTGCAAGGAATCAAAGATGGGTAAAGAACCATGGTTCTCCCATTCAACGCTACTACATACATCGTTCAATTAGGCCTAACTGCTGAGTTGGACCTACGAATGTCTTATTTAAAAAAATACGAATACTAATGCTGGAGAAAAAATGCTATAAAATTGCTAGTCAGAGGTATGCAGTCATGATTTTTAATCTACCTTCTTCTGGCAGTAAACTGTCATCCGTTCAATACGAGTAAAATTACCAATGGTATTCGAGAACTTAAAACACCGTATAAAATTACACGTAATATCAAAATACATGGTACAACTGTTGAATGACACATCTCAAATTAAACATTTTCAAACTTTTTTTAATCAGTTCTAATCAAAAGAAAATTCTACGCGTTATATCAAATTAGACAATTTTACATCGTCAGGAGAATGTAGATTCACCTGAATGTACAGAAGTCTATGGCCGTTTTGAGGTGAAATTGGCAACTAATAAAATGTTCTCTTTATAGCATAGAATTTCATTGAGTTGAGTTAAACGCCATCGTGCCTGAGAACTGTGATCTGGATGATCGTGCCGTTGGTGAAAATAGAAGGGCCTAGTTCCATAAGGGCGTAAGGCACAAGGACAAAGTTTCGAGAAATCTTGATGTTTTTAAACAATGTTACCACTCACAAGCACAGGTCTTTTCTTATGACTGAGCAGAGGTTTAAGGCACAAGTATAAATTCTTCACTGAGTATTTAAGAGTAATGAGGAGAAGGCATAAATGTTAAAAGCTCAAAATTAAAGATTTGCCTTACGCCCTTATGGAACTGGCCCTTCTAATGTATACACATTGAAGCTTATGTGGGATGGGACTTGTGGCGATTGGATGACAACTAGAGAGGGTTTGAATTTAGGCGTGAGCCACAAATCTTTTTGTGAAGAAGTCATCAACGACACTATGTTTCAAAGATCGGTGTTACAGAACACGTAGAATCACGATACAGAGAAATCCTTTCTGGAATCTCTACCTGATTATACCTGAGCGCATGAATTATCGCGTGATACACTCCCCCACTTCTTCCTATAGAACATGCTTAGGGAACCTAACGTTCCTTGCATGAACATTCGAAGCCTAAATATTACATTACAGTAGGTCTATCTTGGTTATTTAATAATAAATTTCCCTCCTGACTAGGCCAGCAAATCAGAAAATATGGAATTTACCACTAGTGCTAATTCTAAAATATTTTAATACTGGTACAAACGTTGACGCCACCTATATGATGGGATGCTTCCTTGAAGAGCGTATATAATTTATTATAATATATTTAGGCATATATATATATAATTTAAAGAGAATATAACCGTTGTTGAAGTAACGTACTTTCACTAATATAAACAAAATGTGTGTAATATAAATGCCATTAAAACTTAACACACGTTATTATCATTCAACTTATGAATAAAACATATCTGTTGTTAAAATGCTTTCAGTGATATATATTATATGTCACTATTATAAACTATTATATTTATATAAACTATTATATTTATATAAAACTATTATATTTATCACATACATATTGTATTTAAAGTATAATGTGTTTACCATACTATTACCTCTAGTTGTGTAACTTAAAATGAACTAATTCTTGAAGACCTTTAAAATGGTTTTAAAATTCATAAAATATTATTAATTAAGAGACAATGCCAAAGTATTGTCACAAATGTAGAAGATTAACTTCTAATATCTTACAATATTGACTGTACGCTCACAATGAGCATTCACAACAATTTGCGTTTAATATGATTATACAGTATAATGTGATGTATGAAGCGTCAGAAGTCTTAAGGTCATAAAACCTTCTTGCAAAGCTATTCCGTCAGAATAGGTGTACAGTTAATTTCATAATTCGTGATGCATTTTGCTATATTGGATACTAGCATGTGCCCGCGGCTTCGCCCGCGATAATTATTTCAAAAATTAAAAATTAAGAGCATAATAGTTAAATCATTATATATATTAACACCTAAATCACGTGAATTACATACCACGATTAGATAGCGTCCCCTGGTAAAAGCGACCTCAGATTCGAGTTCCTTGGCCCAGAAAATCCCTGTATAGTGAGTTTCGTCCAAATCGAAAGATGTTTAACCATATTTAGGTCTATGTTGATTATCCCTCTTCCGTGTAGGTTGAAAATTTCATGTCTACGGGCCTTGACATTCTAAACAAATGAATCGACCAGCGTGGGCTTACAACATTCAAGCGATCGCGATGCTTTTATTTCCACGGTATGACAAAAATAGCCAAAGCCAACTGCAATTGATTTGACATTGAAATGTATTACTGAAATCTGATGCTTCGACAGCGCTAAAATCACGTTTTCTGCCAGTTTTTCACTCATAACTCGCGAACGAAAGCTAAAATTAAAAATTCGGCTTCAAGGTACATTCGCCCACCTTTCAGTCCATCTATCTTTAACATTTCAGATCTCTGCGTTCAGTAGATTTCGATGGGCATCGCGGACAGACAGACAAACACGTCCTTTTATTATTATATAAGAAGATAGCATGTGCCCGCGGCTTCCCCCGAAATAATTATTACAAAAATTAAAAACTAAAAATTAAGAGCATAATAGTTAAATCATTATATTTATTAATACCTAAATCACGTGGAGTGCATTCCACGATTAGGTAGCGTCCCCTGGTAAAAGCTACCTCAAATTCGAGTTCCTTGGCCCAGAAAACCCCTGTATAGTGAGTTTCGTTCAAATCGAACAATGTTTGACCCTATTTAGGGTTGATTATCCTTCTTCCGTGTAGGTTGAAAATGTCATATGTCTGTGGGCCTTGACACTCTAAACAAATGAATCGTCTAGGATGGACTAACAAAATCAAGCGATCGCGTTGCTTTTATTTCCAAGGTATGAGGTATGATGACAAAAATAGCCAAAGCCAACTGTAAGTGATTTGATATTGAAATTTATTACTGGAACTGATGCTTCGAAAACGCAAAAAATGCACGTTTTTTGCTCATTTTTCACTCATAACTCACGAACGAAAGCGAAAATTAAAATTCCGGCTTCGAGGTGCATTTTTCGACTCTTCAGTCCGCCTATGTATAAAATTTCAGATCTCTGCGTTGAGTAGATTTCGCTGGGCATCGCGGACAGACGGAGGACAGACACTTCCTTTTATCATCAGGCAATAATGAACAGTGAAATATATGGATTATTGCCCATGAGTAGAACTGCTCACTGTTGTAGTTGGGTTTCTTTCTGGTTTACAAAATATGCCCTACGACACGTGTTAAAGTATGAACAATAAACTTAAATTGACCATTTCAATTATTTTCATTTTCCTACTGAGCTGTATAATTTGATTTTGTTAATATATACTCCACCTATGCTCAGTATGTATTAAAATTTTAAGACATCTAACGTATTTTAAAACATAATTTATCCCTTGACATTTACCTTGTTTAAAAGTAGTATAAGCTACTGGTCTATAAATAAATAAAACACTTATGTACATATAATACAATAGTCAAAACCTTATTAAAATTCTTAACTCATTAAAAAAATGTTTAAAGTCCTTAAAATTGTTCAAGTCTTGTGTTAAAATGCAGATGTCTTCGTACACGACGCGTTTCGACGTTAATTTCGTCATCTTCAGGTATTTTGAGTAATTCGTGCAGACAATACAGCTGCAGGTCATATCTCCATCCGTGGGTAGATGGTGTTCCAACTCATTCTACTAAAGACACTAAAAATACCAATTAATGTTCTCCGCTCCCCAAAATATGCATTTTATCCATAATCAGCTTATTTTATGAATTATATCTAGTCAAAAGATAAAATGATGCATCGGCGGGTGTTATTCCTTTGTCGTTTTGATTGCCAGCAGTAATAGCGTGTTGGTAACTTTTTTGGACTCGCATTCGGAAGGTCCCAGCTTCAAATCTCGTGGCCGGCCACTTTGACATTTATTTTATGGTTTCCCCAGTCGTAAAGGCAAATGCCGAATTGGATATTTACTTACCACGACTCATCCTCGCTATTTCATCCTGTGTCATAATAATTTAAATTAAAATAAGTCGAAAATTACTGACGCCATAAAATACACCAACAATAGAAAATAGTTGACTGTCAAAGTTGCATGGCGTACTAATGCCTGTACACACAACCTGAACTCCTGATATGGCCTCATGCTCAAAGAAGTATAAATAAAGATGAATTTAAGAAAATAGCATGTTGATAATTTAATATTTGATCAAGTTCGTAATTAATTAATAGAAAGTCTGTTTGAGAAATTATCTAACGTACGCCAGTATACATTATGTCAATAATTGAACTGTGTGAAAGCTAGTACATGCGCTTTCAGTGTTGTGTAATTTTTTATTATAATTTCGCATAATTTCTTTGTTAATTCCCTCTTTTACTGTACATGTACTGCAAGTTTTATGTTAGCTAAAGAACAACCGAGGTACACTTTTGTGTTGAGAACAGCCATTAAATATAATGATAAACACTTCGGTAAGTCCGTTTTTAAGAACAGTTTCAGCCGTGTTTTTAATTTTTTTATGTCTTCCCTAGATGCATTAAAATTATAGTGAATATTTAACGTGGTTTGTAATTGCAAACACACTGTTAATATTTATTAATTTATTGGGTTTTAAAGGCCATTCATTTTCACTGAATTACGCGTCAGGATTCCTGAATATAAAGCTTGATCACCCAACACAACTATCATTATTGAACATAATCCCAATCCGATTAGAACGGCAGCATTAATAGTAGGGCTTAGGGAATTTTCGTACCATCTGTTTTGAACGAGATCAACTCGCTAACCACTCAGTGAATCATGTTGACGGTATATGCTATATTATGTAGGAAATGTAATTTTAAAAATGACTAATTAGGTATCTGCATAAATAGGCTATAGGACAGCTGAAAATGGTTTTCATAGCAATAGACATCTAAATTTCTCCGGAGTTAATTCTTGTATTAGTAAGATACTGAAAAAAGGAATTTTGATTTTTAAAAAATAAAGCAAAAAAGCTCCCTTCAGATCTCTATTTTTATTGTGGCACCGTCAGTAGGTTTGTAGGCCTATATAGAGGCTTCAAAGTTGTTATGGAAAAATGTCACCACATAAATACACGTTACAGCAAATTCTTTTTATGGTACAGATATATTTAAGAAAAGCTTGTTATGAAAAAGTGCGTAAGTTCGTAATATAATATCCAGGTATTTCAGTTCTGGACAGAAGCACTTTTAGTAGACTTGTAAGCTAGTTTAAGGAAACAGGTCTCTGGTGAATAAAATAACAAGAAAACATCTTCCTATGCTTACTGAAAATATTGTAGAAAGAGGAGAGCAATTAGAACAGAATCGAATTAGGTAGGATTCACGGAAGAAGAATGTGTGCGTGTAGGCTTAAATGCAACATTTTCTAAGAAAGTGTCATGAGTGTATGATAATGGAGGGACAAACTACTAGTCCTTGTTAGAATGGAAGTAAGCACAACAACATATAATTTTCACAGATAATACCGGCGTTTGGGAGATTAAAATAACCAATTTCTTTCCTCTGCACGAACGCTGACAACCCTAATGCCGCTGAATAACCGTGTCGGGCAGCGGAACTCCGAATGTTTTGGAACGCTGGGAGTCGTAAGTTTAGGCTACTTTCCGCATCTAGATTATCCAAAACTATAAATAATTTCGAAGTTATGGTAGCAATGCGTTTCGTTCTCATATTATCGTATCCGTTGGCAGGCCTAAAAACCGTATGTGCTTGGTTAGTAAATATGCCTTTTTATTCCATAGACGAATACTTTTATTGTAAAATACCTGCGTTTTAAATCTTTATAGAATCTCTCTGATGTGTTCCGTTGTATGTTAACATGTTTTATATCGTGTACTAGCTTTCGAGTTGACTTCGTCCTATACTACTCTAGGCTATTCTTAGACATTTATTTTTATCGCGAAGTAAAATTTATCCGACTTGTTCTATTGTAATGCAAACTTTTTTTAAATCTTATGCGGGTTTACTTCGTCCTATACTACTCTGTTCTTGGACTATTAGATGTACTATAGTGTAGAGGGCGAGCTTGATTTATCTTCCTTCTCAAGGATGAAGTTTTCAGCAGACATTATTATAAGTTCTTGCAAGTTGAAGTGCTACAGCAAAAAGGTATTAGAAGACCCGATTTTGAATGCCTAAGGGAACAACAAGCATAAAAATCAAAGCATGTGCTGTTTGTGTTAGTGATTGTTTATAAGGTTATAGTAAATGACAGGGATAATTTTAAATGTCTGATTACAAGTCAATCTACCAGGTATGCTTTCGCCAGAGTGACCAGACGGGCAAAGCGGGGTTCAGAGCGAACATCGTCTTTAAAAAAAGAGACTTCGCGTTCTAGCAGTTCCGAATAGGAGCATAAAGATATAATTAAGAACAGGATTTCCATGCAAATGCATGTTTTCATATTATAAGCTTGTTACAATTTTCACACTCGCTAAATATCCAATTCATGGCTTACTGATTCCAAATAGGTATACTTTTTCGTTCATATCTGCATGTTTTGGCCTTTTTGTGGACATTTTCATGCATAAGGTATGTTTTGGGGGTTTGAAGTATAATAAAGCATATTTTGAAGTTTATCTTGCATATTAGGTTTAGGTTAGGTTTAGGTTTTAGGTTTATTTTATTTGCATTAGGAGTTTAGCTAAAAGTAAACTGGTCGAAGTCGTCAATGGAAATCCTAATTTTGGACTTGTGTGTTCCATAAAAAAGTAATTTGCGAGGAAAATGTTGTCCTGACTTGGTCTCAAATATCATTTATGTTTATAAGTATCATTCCGAGAACAAAGTTCATTTTCCGCGAACAAAACGTTTTTGACAGACAAATGCATGAACTTGACTATTGAAAATTTGGAAAGGTTGTTGCTAAATTGTGCCACTCAAAAATAAAATGTACCGTACGTTTGAATTTTAACAGCGCATGCTTGTAGTGTTTTTCCCCCTTCATTGTGCGTATTTGAATGCATGCATATTGTAAGATCTGACAATACATGGAATTCCTGACTTTATATTATATAACCTTTTTTAGAGATGGCGACAACTACCATTCTCTTAATTTCAGGAATCACTGAACTAAGCTCGAATACATACAGATTTTACAAAGGTCATATACCCTCTTGTGTAAAAAGTGGATTACATGGGAAATCAGTTGCTTGATAGAGATTATTTTGCATTCTCAGGGTTCTATATTGGGATGTTTGGAAGCACGGTATGCATGGTAGCTGGCGTCAAACTCATATCAGCTGCGGTGTTCTTGGCGGTCGACACAAGGTTGAGATCTAATTAGCCAGTGCGAAAGGAGACAATGATCACGGCGCAGCAACAGAAGCGGTAGTGAACCAGAATCATAAGCGTGTATTCTCTGTCTCTGTCATTTCGAGCTCACCTGCACTTGTAATTGAAGTTCGTAAGGGGTGACAAATCTTCGTATAACACATGAGTGGTCTGGTAGCTGCGAATGTAATTAACCTATTTCACGCTGCAGAAAGAGAAAAACAGCCCTCCATGATTTACAGCCTTCCTGACTTCTTACATTCGCTCCCAGCTACTGGATAGGCATATTGTCAACAGTAGACTTCTCTCAAACCCAATGCTGGTAGTTGATAGTTTATTTAATAACACAGTACGGTGTTTTTTAGTAATTAGAATTGTGATTATCCGGATAAAAGTTAACTGATTAACTGAGCAAATAATTATTTAAATAACTGTTATCTCTTGTACAGTTAACCTAATAACAGTTAACCAGATAACTGGATAATGACGTGATTTTATCCAGTTAATTGTGATTATCCAGATAATTGTTAGAAGAATTAACTGCAGTGGAATTAATAAAATTATTGTCTCGATAATTGACATAAAACGCTCTTCTATTGCAAATAGTTGCCACTTAACTGTATGTAAAATAACAGTTAATTGTTTTATCTTCTCTGCAATTAATTGTCTGTGCAGTTAACCATTATCCAGTTATTTATCCCAGCACTAATTAGTAATACAACAATTTTAACGAAAGGACTATGAAACTAATATTTAGCAGTTAGTAATACAACAGTTTTATCAAAAGGACTATATAACAAATTTGTTCACAATAAAGTATAAGGTATATTGAAGTGGAATGTGCACAATATAATTTCAGTACAATTTCAGTAACAGATAAGAGCCTATCCTACCACTAGTATGCATTAATATTATGGTAGTAAGAGCATTAATAATAATAATTTCTTATAAATAATAAATAACTATTTGTGCGAAATAGATAAATTATGTAGTACTTTTAATCAGTTCTTTATGGTTTCATCCAAAGTATAACAATGTCATCCCAAGTGCTTTCATTTTGAAAATGTACTGTAGGTATTAAAATCTTCAAAACTAGATTAATATTTATATGCCACTGCTTTTTCAATATGAATTTCTTCGTATGAAATGTGTTACCGGTATCGAATATCTGGCTATTGAATTTTTTTTTAAATACCGAAAGTTGAATCTTCATCACCGGTTACAAAATAAAATAAATCAAGTAGTTAAAGGACATGAGGTCAGCATGCTGGCTCCCTGGACTGTTGACTGTTTTCTTGACCGTAGCCGCCAATAATTTTATTGGTTGTAAAGTACAATAGCTTCTTAGCTGTCCTTACGAGGGTGAGTATCCCATTTCAGCCGCCTTCATAGGGGAAAAAATGAGATACCGGAATTGAACCCTGGTCTGCAGAGCCCTGGTGAGCAACACTAACCACTGGACCAAGGAGGCAGTCATACGAAATGAAATTGTTATTATTCAAAACATTGCTTCGCATTGATCTCACATCACGTGACATTAGCTATCACCTAAGTATCGCGTGAAGTCTAAACAATTCAAGCAGGCGATAGGAACTGTTCGGAAAACCTGAGCGATAGAATAACAAACTGATTTAATATCAACTTGAGATAAGTACGGTTCAACAAATTGGCTAATGAACAATATACTGTGTATACGAAAGTGTTTTCCATCCAAACAATAAATTTAAAACAACTAGAGTGAGACCTATAGGCTATTATATGCGCCGTATTGGTCACTTTCAAATTGCCACAAAGTACCACTATGCAGTTAGCAGGAACATTTCATAAACGATTCCGACTTATTGTAGTTTTGTTATTATTATTGTTACACTTATTATTACGCTTATTATTATTATTATTAATATCATTATTATTATTAATATCATTGTCATCACCATTATAATTATTACTGGTGGTGGTTTTGCTCTTATGTATTAATAAGTGCATATTCACCTTAAGAAACATAAATAATGAAATATAGAAATTCTGCATCAAAATTAGAACAAATCATGTATAGTTTCGTGGTATATGTATTTAAAATTGTCATTTAAAACTAAATTTGTTATGGTAATATGGCGTTTTTAGAAGTATTCTCAATATTAAGTTAGGACTATTATATAATATTACTACATATTGCCTGCAGCTTCAGGGATTTCGTAATTTGGTAGAAATAATCCGCCGATATTCCAGTTAAGTAATTCCTATTTTTTTAATTTCTGACTAATGTTGTAAATGAGAAAGTGTAAGAATATTATCTTTCTCCACATAAACTTTGAAACACCTTATGACTCATTTTCATTTATAAACAGTTTGAATTTTGGGAGATACTGAAATAGGTGTTTCATTATTATTTGTGTTGTAGAGTATTTTTGCTAGTTTAAAAAAATCATGTTTTCCAATACAAACGATTTACCCCCTTTGAACCCCTTAGGGGTTAATTTCAACAAAATTGTAAATACCTATCTTACTATAATTAGGTTTTGGAGTGATTGGTCTATATCCGAGGAATAATTGCTAATCCTCAAAATCAATCACGCGGTGTATGATTGAATAATCTTATAAAAATCAATTAATATATTTTTTCACATACCGCAGTCTGCTCGACTTGTCTACACCTTTTTTTCAAATGGGAAGCGTTTTGTTCTTCTCCTTGCTTAGATACGCGGTCCAATCAGAGACGGCGAGACGGAAGGAAGACCCTTCCTGATAGCGGTACTTCTTTAGCTCGTACACGTGATTGGCGGTGAAGGAAAACGCTTCCCATTTGAAAAAAGGTGTAAAGGTGCAAAGTTTTTTTTAAACATGTATTTGGCGGTAAAATAGTTTTCTTCAATTTCCCGAAAGTTGTGGTTTGTGGAACATGTGCCTTTTTCCCCCTCACCAATTCAGTTATATTAATATTTAATAACATTGCTATGTTAGGAAGCATAGAAACATGAGAACGACTAATGGCCGAAGCCGCCTGAAGGTTCGCCTCCATTTTAGGATTATTATTGCTACTAATTTTTTTGCTCATGATAATGCGTTTCGTTAAAGATGTTATTTGAGCATTATATTGCGTTTCTGATGTTTAAATAAATCAATATAAGTATGCTGACTTTAGGAGTAGAAATACAGTGTAGAAGTCTTTTGTTTTGTATGTTTGAAATGATGGTGATCGTCGATGTGTATCTCCCGAAGATTTCATTAAAGAGAAATGAGTACAATTTGACACCTCATTGACACTATTGATCCTCTTTGCGCAGCTGCTAGGAAGTACTCGGAATAAGATGGAATTAACAGTGGAGTTCAGCATACTTCGTTCAGAGTATAGCAAATACTATGTAGATGTTTTTGTAGGCTGAAAATTAGTAATTGATTGGTGTGAAATAAAATGCCATTTTCCGAACTAGACACTAAGTAGCTAGACCTCAGAACATACTAATTACGCTCAATAACTTAGTACGGTAATAATATGAATGTCAATATTAAGATATGAAGACTTTTATACGAAAACCAGAGTGGACTGATCTTACCAGAAACTTTCATTCTCAAAACCAGAAAAGTTGATAGGCCTAGACAAGAACATTTTTAAAATGATACAGATGAAAGGAAGGATTGAACAATGAGAAAACCGACAACAGTCTAATAAAAATTGAGGGTCTCTTACGTGAAAAATTAGATAGTAATGCTATTTGCATGACTTGGGGGTAAACTTGATTCTTGTATAGACGTTGGACCAATTAAATCTGCTGTAGTCTATATTCTGTTCCCTGAAACAGAATTTCTCTTTTATAAGGGCAACCAACATTTTTAAACCCAAGATAAATAAATCCAAAGAAAATTGAGACCATCTATCTATAAATAATTTCGTGATAATCTTATTTCTTTAAATGAGGTAAGTGTTGAAGGAACTGGAGCTTTTTCATGTACTTCATCGAGTGTAGAACTGAATAGTTATTGGAACTTATCAATAATACTAATACAAGCCATTTTCCTCTTAAAATAATGTTTTAATACATGTAGAAATACATCATTTATTGAAGTAATATTTTTCTCTTCTGTCAAGTAGAAATAAATGTCAGTGCAACATTGGTCTAACCAAGAAAACAGTGTTGCAGGGTCTATTAAAATGATCATGTACAGTGCTTTAGTTGGAAAATATTTTTTGGGGGTACTCATCTTACTTCAAAATTTTCCATATCGCCTCATACTGAATGTAATCCTTCGGTTGACATGTTCTGCTTGCAGTTTCTTCTGCTGACCTATTGCCTCCTTGTAGCCATGACCTGACGTATGGAGCAGGATCAAAAACGTCTAGTGGTGGTCCCACACATTTTATGAAAACAAGGTGGCTAGCCAACATGTGATCTAAGGAGAAAGTAACTGTAGAAATGCGCACGAAGGTGAAGATTAGAACGCATATCTGTGGCGAATTTAATAGTGCTTGTCATTTTTGGTATTGAATTAGACATTTAATAAGTATTTTAGGACAATATCGTTCCTGTACTGCCAGTACGACGTACCGGAGCACATATTTTTCCCGGTATGGTAGAAGGAAAATAATTTTATACCGGTACGCAGTACCGGTGCGTACCGGCCCAACTAAAGCACTGATCATGTATCTGAAAAATCTGAACACTAGACCATGTAACATTGTAGTTAAGTTGACCAAGCACCATAGAACGCCCCACTACCAACAAATTGCCTGAAAAACTACAGGTGTAGAATTTTAATTTGCTTTTTCTCTAAACTATATAAAAAAGGTGTCATAGATTACTGACCCTCTCAATTGGAATCAACTAGCGCATTAGTTCATCCATCATGATAAGACGTTAAAAACTAAAAATGTCTAAAACGGGTTTTAATTATTATAATACACTAAAATACTTAGTAAACAGGTGTTTGTTAATCATTATGTTATTGATCCCGTTAGAGAACAGAAATCCCCGGTTTCTTCAGAAATGAATTAAAGGCATTCTAAGAAGTTTAATAGCCTATGCAGTTTATTCACAGCATTTGCCGAAAGCGAAGTATTTAAAAAAGTTAATTGATTATTTGAAAAACATTCTTGTTGAGTTTATGTAAAGGAGTTAGAAATGAGAGGGGTAATTCTAAAATTATTTGTGTCCTATAAACTAAGCAAGAACATTAAAAAAAAATGTTGAAAATGTACATTTAAAAAACTAATAACTAATAACCTAAAAATCCGGGCCTTAATCAGGACTTACAATACCGGAATTTCAGTAAAGGTTTTAAGAGTGCGAAAATTGGAAGTAAAATTATCACAGTTGTTGGAACCAAAAAGTAGGCAGATGTACCACATTTAGATAGCTCTAACATTGCTTCGCCGGACACATAGGCTAATGAGACAAGACCCTGCTCGCTGGACTCACAGAATAACTTCATGGGAACCAAGGACGGGAAAACGGAAAGTAGGAAGACAGAGGACACGATGGTCGGATGAACTAAGGACAACTTTCGGCAACAGATGGACCACCACAGCTAAAGACAGAGGAAAATGGCAACTTCTAGTTAAGACAGCAATCCAAAACAACAAAACAGGATGAAGACAGTAAATAGCAAGGAGCAGGAAAGCAGTGCACGACTGAAAAGCGAAGACCTAAACCCACAGTGTATAGTGCTAGAATTATATATAGGACAACAAAAATGATAGACTACATATCGGACCATAAATGATAGACTATAGGCATAAGTAATAATAGGAAGATTCTACCCGGAATGGCTAACCGGGATTGCGAACACAAGCCACCTCTCCCAGGAGAGAGGCCCGTGCCCCTCGGGGACATTATGGGCTAATACTAATACTAACATTGCTTCGTCAGATATGTTCTGTATTCATAATTATATTAGTTATCATCGCATATGCTTTATAATAGATTAATCGCTTATCGCACATTCTTCAAGTACACGCCGGAACATTTATTCATTCCGAAAGCTTGCGTTTATACTTCAATAAAAATATACCCCACAAGCTTGAATAAGAATTTTTCATGCCTTAAGCAGTTGTTTTGAATTACATAAATTGTTGATAAGGGCAATATTAATCTTTAAAAAAAATGCTAAACAGTAGTCTGGTGATTATATTTTAGCACATGAATATGCGTGTGCCTTACAGTTAAGTATATAGAGGGGCTTCTTGTGGGCCCCGGAGCGTGCGTGCATACGTGCACCTGTAGCTGGATGTATTGTTGCTAGGTAGGAAGCGTGAGAACCACCCCAGGGGCTGACTTGCTTTTCCTTCGCCCAGCCCAAGGCTTCCTCCAGGCAATCTCAAGTGGGAACCTTCCTTGTTTCTTCGCCCGACTGACCGGCTACACAAGAGCGGCGTTGTCAGCTTCACTCGACTCCTCTCTGTCCAAGACGAGAGACTCTTCAATTTATAACTCAGCAAACACATGTACAGAAATAAGCATGTTACAGTAGATTTCATAATGTAATGAACTTTTACAATAAAATAAAATGGTCTTGTTTGTGAAAAAAATCTATATTTCATTATGTGTTCAGCTTGCCTTTTGTAGTACAATTCTCATATTATCATTAGAAAAACTAAAACAAAGTTGTGATAATATTGTATGTTTGAAGAAGAATTGCAGTATTTGCAGTCGTTATTTTTCTGTAACTTAACTAGTTACTGTAATGAGATATCCACGCATGTAGCCACATATTAGGAGCTATTACCCAGTATAGTGATTTAAACGTGTTTTCTGCAGAAGTGGTTATGCCTCACATGTTTTTTTTTCCTATCAGCCTGGTTGTTACATATCTATTTTGTACTTTTACAATGGTGAGAAAGAAAGGCACATATTCCACAAATCTCAACTTTCGGGAAATTGAAGAAAACTAATTCACCGCCAAATACATATTTTATGCAAAAAAACAAAAACCTATTTCCATTCATGATGTATACCTTTAGTCAAGTAGAGCAGACTGTGGTATGTGAAAAAATATCTATATTGATTGATTTTTATACGACTATTCCATTCCAACCTAGCAAAAATACTCTACAACACAAATAATTAAACACCTATTCAGCATCTCACAAAATTCAAACTAAGGGTTTACAAACGAAAAGGAGTCATAAGGTGGTTCAAAGTTTATGTGGAGAAACGTAATATTCTTACAAACAAGAGGAATTCCCTGCAATAAAATTCACTACAAAAGCCAATCTCATACGGACAGGAATTTCAGCTTTCCAATAATTTCTAGTTCCAAGGTTTCATAGAATTATTTGATTTTGAAACTTGAAATAAATCTCAAAAAAAAAAAAAAAATCTTGAATGAACTAAAGATTAACTTATTCGTATAGTATAATTCCCACGTTATCACTGGAAAACCAAGAGAGATCGTCATATTCTTGTATTAGCAGTAATCTCTCTTAAAGATAAGTTACTAAGAATACTATTACCACAGATGTTAAAGATAATGTTCCAGATTCAAAGATAAATTTTGGTCCTCTGATCATGTCTACTGCCTACCGTTTTGTGTATGATACTCTTGAAATTTAACATTACTTAGAAGTGTTATGTCGGCCTACATTTGATTAGTAGTGAGAAGTGAGAACGTGAAGTTTTTAACTTCCAGCAATTTAACTTAGTTGCTTAATTTTTTGTGCAGATACTACCGGTACTCTTTAGTAAATAAATACTGAATACCAAGCAGGCCCGTCGTGTTGATGCGTGTTTAGTTTTTGATATGAGAAAGTTTTAACAAATATTCTGTAATTTTCCAGCGCCTACTCCAAATTTAATTTGTAGAACATGGAACAATGCTATATCAGTTTGGAAGCTACATACAAACAGAAATCATTTTATTTCTGTAGTGGTATGGAATTTAGAGAAAATTTGATATTTTTAAACAAATATTTTCACTGTTACAATAAATTAGTTTTTAGAATGAAATAATTATGAATAAAACTTCCATTTTGTTGTTTGTAACAGTATGCCTACACTGAATTTTCGTAGAAGCTGCCGTACTAATAGCATCAGAACTGTAGGAACCAACATTTTGAAATCAAAGAAACTTCTTCAAAATCAAAACAGAGAAATGCAAGTTAAATATTACCATGTAAATGAAAGCAATATTTCCAGCTTTGAAAATGCCATCTACAACTTCTTGAAACGTCGCATACATAAATATTGGCAAATCGGCACGGTAGGCCTACATGTTAATTAAGTACTTTAAAAATATATTTACCAGCTTGTTACAAAAAAACTAAAGGCCTTGAAGCCCATAAGGTAATACATTGTGCAGCAGATGGTGGCAGTAATATGAGAATCAATATTATTGCCATTATCAAGAAAAATAATAAAGTTGAAGTAACTCATTTCACGGATCTCTTTGAGATCCCGAACATTGCTGGTGTAATATAGATAAATAGAACATTTTACGAACCAGTTGTGCATCTTTTTCATGTTGCACCGTACCTTCTCTTCTTTGGAAATAACGGTCATACACTTTAAAGGTCATTAACTGGTAACCGTCGCTGAAATGCCGAATTTTGTTCTGGAGGAGTTATTTTACTTGTTTGTTAATGTATAGTTCTTCCCAAAAAAAAATGAAAGCCTTCACTTTACCCCGAGGCCCGGGCTGACTTCGCGGAATGGTTTCACATTGAGTCGCGGAATGGTTTCACATTGAGTCCCTTCTTAGTGAGAGTCGCTTATTGTTCGCTAATCCGAGAGTCAATGTATTTTGAGTGGACACATTCTTCTGATGTGTGGATGATTGCCATTTTTACATATGGGTCGGAAAAAGGGCATATGCTTTATAACAGCGGGTGCAACTATTCAACACGATATAGGACAGTAGACTTGAACAGTCTGTAGAAAAGAAAGAAAACTTGACAGTGTTGCCTCTAGCCCTTTAATGAGGTTCGCCCATTGTTCACAGATCCCTACAGTTAAGTAGCAGGGAGGAAATGTTATATCAGTGGCTCCAAGGACTGAAGATTTCATGTTTTGGAAAGAACTATACGTACACGAGCCTTTTATTTACGCACTTGGAAATGCTTTCATCCTGGGCCGGCTTCGAACTACGAGTATCTGAATTAAATCGATTCCACCTTTAAATCAAATCGGATTTCTACTAGAAATACTCTACTAGAAATGTTTATCTGTATTTGACTTACATCTTAAAATGCATAGACAAAAATAAAGAAAAGAGGAAAGGAGTATCGAAATCGTAAAAGTAGGAGTGAATTACTGTACTCGAAAGTGGGAGCGATAAAAGATAATTTCTGTTGACAATAGTGTATTGTCAGACACTGAAACTTGTCTGCATCTGAAGTGTCTTCTCACGACGAGGATGTCTGTAAATCAATGATTTCTAGTTGTAGTTAACCTTGGTCAAATTCCAGGAAGGGACATTGTTATGCTTACTGGGGGGGAAAAATCTTGATTAAATTCACAGTTACATGGAGACAAAGCGACATTGTTTTTCGCTTTACGTAGATAGGCATGTTGGTATGTTAAAAAAAATCTATACATGTATATTTCTCTGAGCTTAGCTAAATTTCTATGACATATGGGAATCTGGTAAAACTGACAAGAGGTGTAATTTTGTGAATAATTTAGTTAGTGACCAGTTTAGTTCTAATTTAGTTAGTTAAATTTCACCTCCAACAAATAATCCTGCAGAAAGAAATAGTTCTCAGTATTCATAATACTTTCTATAACTCCTTAAACTGTCGGAGTTTTTTAATGTTCTTAATGGTTTTTTCATAATCTGCTTAAATACAAATAATAATACGCGTGCCTGTTCCTTGACGTTTTCAGTAATTTATTATAAATTTCGCAGGCAGTGATTACCATCTCTGTGAATTTCAAATTTTGCATATTTTTGTCTGCCTGTCTGTGTTTCTGTCACAGTGTCATACAAAACAAAAGTTAGTAATTTCTGTATTATCTTTATTAGTAATTAGTTACAGTTATCAACACAAACAACTTCAACTTTTGGACACTGCCTAAGTTGCAAGCTAAGAAACACATTTAATTCTAACGAGTTTTCTACAAGTAAACGTGGGGTGGGGGAAATCATGGACGTTGTTTATGTTCTCCAGGACGTTGGTTCCAACACTTACAGTGGCCTGCATTTTCAGAAGTGATTAACATTTGTAAAGACTATAGTTTTGAAAACATTAGTAATAAATGTATGGAATATTCAATTTTGATAACCCTACTTGGAGGGCAAGGCGTATTAATTTTGTTACATACAGGGTGTTAAAAAATTACGTTTACAACGTTTCAGGGATGATAGAGGAGGTAAAAACAAACATTTTCTTTCTGTGACAAAACTTTGGCATATGCTCCGTTTTGCCGCTAGATGGACTTAAGGGTAGATGGCTTAACTGCCATCACAACACGCACCGATTAGTTTTGTTTGTACTGCTTTGGTCGTCGTGTCAGGAACTATCTAAATGCTACATTCCCCAATCGTTGGATCGGCAGGGGTGGGGCGGTACCGTGGTGGCCACCTCGTTCACCGGACCTATCTCCACTGGATTTCTTTTTGTGGGGAGACATGAAACGTCTTGTGTATGAGACACCGATCGATACGGCAGAAAAATTAGTTGCTCGCATTGTTGAAGCTGCACATGTTATTTGAGACAATGTTGGTATTTTTGAGCGTTGCAGACAGTCCATAGTACGAAGATACCAGTTGTGCAATGCCTTCAAAGAACGGCAGTTTAGACACCATCTCTAAAACGACAATTGACCTCGTTCCTTCTGGATAATACGAACAAAATTCGAATGTTGCAATTAACACTTATGTAGGCCTACACAATAAACGGCGCATATGCCAAAGTTTTGTCATATAGGCTAAATAAAATGTTTGTTTTTGCCTCCTCTATCATCCCTGAAACGTTGTAAACGTAATTTTTTAACATCCTGTATATACAATATAATTTGACATTAGTTGGAAGAATAACTTTTGGCAGAGAACGTATTAGCCGTTGTTCTTTATAGCTTACGCCTTACAGCTCGTTATGTCCCAGGTGTTGCTGGTCTGGTAAACACCTTGGCAACAAAGAAACACTTTCTCAATGGAAGTGATTCACCTTTTGGACTATTTCCCGTTCTTTACTAGGGAACAAATACTGGCATGGCATCATTCACGATTGAAAAGGTTCTAGGAACATTGTCATGTAAGTCTCTAATTTTACTTCCCTTCTGCAAGTTGTATGTATGTATGTATGTATTTGGCCCCTGAAGGGGGAAGGCGGGTTGGGACTACCCTAAGCACTTCAGCCTTGTGGCTCATTGTGCCAACCTCCGGAATGGAATGATTTGCAAGCCCAACGGTCCCTCGACAACAGACCCCACCGCGAGCCCCCACGGAACTCCCCTACATCCAACAGATACCTCTACCATGCCACGTGTGCCGCTGCCTCGGTACCTCTTATAGAGCCCCCAGGTTGGCAGCACACCAGCCAGCAACTTCAGGACCACAAGCAACGGGGAGGACGGGAGAGGCCCACAGCAGGTGCTGGGGGCGAGGGTATACCGGAAACCGGGAAAGGAAACGGGATGATTATGAGGGGGAGTTTGAAGATGAAATGGAGAGTGTTGGTGGAATGAGAGGGGGAAACGGGAGGATCCCCGAGAAAAACCCCCAAAGGTCACGGCTTCGTCCACCACGAATGACACGCCCGCCAGGCCCGGGGATTGAACCCGGGACCGCTAGCATGCCAGACCCACGCGCTAAGCATGAGCCACCGCGACGGCTTCTGCAAGTTAAAGGTTCTCAGGGGATTTGTTGTTCGAACTATAGCCTAACTCCCAGTTGTGTTTATGAAATTTATCAGTAGCCGAATCATTCCTCTGAACTTTTTCTGTAGGGTCAACAACGAGCAATATAAATGAGTAAGGTTGTAAGACAAACCATGCCAGAAGCCAAATCAAGAAAATACTCCTTGATCAGTTTGTCAAAGAATCTGGAGCTTGTGCTGTCTTAACTCCCATGTGCGTGCCTTGATTTCAGTAGAGTATTTTGTGTTTTGGAAGACTGAAGTTTTTGCATGGTATGGAAATTAAGCTAATGATGAATAATGCATTAGAATCCCTTCTTGACAGTCTTTCTAAAGGGAACATTATCTTGTTTTACGTAATTAATAATTTATTAATGGTACAGACGTGTATTGTTCAACAGTAACAATATTCTGTGGTTTCACCAATACGAATTATCTTAATCTTAAATCACATTCACAAAAATAGCTAAATTAGTGTAGCCTACCTCACAATTACTGCATAATATGATGTAAATACCTTTCAGTTAAGTCGACCATTAAGGGTAATTATCTGGGGATGTGGATCGAACTCTGGCTACTCAGTTGTAGGATGTCGACTCGGAAAACCGAAGGCCATGGGTTCAAATCCCATTGTCAGAGGAATTTTATCTTAAAATATTTTAATGAAATATTCAAATTATAATTTTAAAAACCTAATTCCTTCAGATTTTAAATTGTAAATTTAGGCAGATTGTCCTTTGCTCCTATCAGAAGACCTAATACTACCCCTTGTTGTCGAGGTATACCGATACTGTATACCCAGTGTGGTGCTAAGGTGATCGGTGCAGGGATGTATATAGCCTTCTTCTATCTGGTGTGTCTGCAAAACATCCCTTTCAAAACGGATGGTCAGGCTCAATAGGTCTATTATTCCTTTATTACAATGCCTATGAATGGCCAAAATATCTGCCTCCTTTTTGAATCTGCGGTGTACTTCTTCACGGACTTCCCAGTCATTTCTTTTTAAGATATCAGCTATAGATGTCCTAGCTCTATGATACCTGTTATTCCGCAGCAGTTCCGTTTTTCGAGAGAGAAACGAATCGAACATCACCCTTTTTTAGCAGTGCCAAGTGAATTTGTTTACTGTACATAAATTATGTCGACCGCGGTTGGTAGAGGTAGCGTGCCCGCCTCTAGATCCGAAGGTCGCGGGATGAAATCCGGATGGATTTTTCAGGACGTAAAAATCCTGGGCCCGGAGTCCTCCGGGGATGGACTTTAAGCTGGGGGGGGGCGTTTCGTAGATTTACGGCACGTAAAAGAACACAGCCTAAATTAGCCTCCGGACAAAATTTCTCGGCCCTTTCACGTCCTTGGTTTGCGGAGGGGGTTGAGAGGGATGGGCTTTCCACCTGTCGCTCTGCCCTCTCTGGAAAATAAGCGTAACAAAATTCACATAGGTAACAGAAACCTCCACTTCGAGGTCCTTCGCCCCAACATAGGGGATATAGGAAAATATACAGTAGGCCTACATACGGTAAATTATAGCTGTAGCGGCCTACGTAAATATGTAAATACCATGGGTAAGCATATAAGCATTAATTAAATTCTGTGTGCGCTGTTCATGTGCTTATGAAATATATGGATTAAGATATTTTGCACTTCTAACTGGAGGGGGTAATGTGCGCTTTTAATGATCACCAAAAAGGTACGTTATCCTATTTCTTATGAAATTTGTATTCTAGCAATATCACCGCAGGACTTTGCATGATTTTGCAAACCTGATGGATGAAACGAAATCAGATTTCCAGTAACCTATTTGTTTTGGAACATATTAGACTCGTATATTACCTAAATCAAATAATTTAAATCTCATATAGGCCTAGTGCCGTGGTAATTCTTGAAATGCATGAAACAAAATACATAACTCCTCTTGAGGTTCATTATAGTAAGTGCTAAAACGATGTGGTAGATTGTCTTTTATAAAAGATCTCGCCACAAAATAAATTGGCCAGACCTGATGTAGTGATGTAGGACGATGAATGGCTAAATGTGGATGAAAATGAGGGAATTGCTGATAAAATTTCAGGAATAAATAAAAACAATAAAAGAAACGAATTCAATATTCCCCTTAAATCTAATACAGTATAATAAAACAAAAGCACGGCTAAAATTTGCCCTCAAAGTCCTGCGTTGACCAGAGTGAAAACTTGACGGGGATACTGCATGAATCTTGCTCAAGGTCATTGAGACAATGCATTCGAACTCCTGTTTAGTCTGTTCATTTTTAAAGGGATCGCTAATTGTTGTTTAAATTTCAGAGAACTTTAACATTGCAGGTACGTTCATGATACGTAGTGCTATTTTTTTCTTCTCACACTGTTATGTACAAAAAAGAATCGTCATTGAAATAAAAACAGGTAATGCGATGAAAGATAACGATGATGATAATGATAATAATAATAATAATAATAATAATAATAATAATAATAATAATAATAATAATAATGCTTTTTCTGTGTTAGGACTCACCTTCATCGTACCACCACTTTACATTCAGGATAACATTTTTCATGGTACTGGCATACCAAATGTGAGATAGGTCGTGGGCCCCATAACTCTATTTACAGAAAGAGAAGACGTACAAACCGAGTAAGAAGAGATTGGAGGTTGCCAACTTTCAGAAGTGTTATTCCGAGAACTTCTCGCAGGCAGTAATTTGACAATTGTACAGTGAAGTTTTCAACTTATCATTTATAATTTGAAAACGTTCAGTATACATAGACACATTCCTTTCTGTAAACATCTTACAGGCCTAATTTTAGTCATATTTATACTTTATGGCTAACACCTACGCATTATTGCTCCTTTTTCTTATTTCCTGAATTTTACGTAGCTACAAGCCTAGGTTCTTTTTCATGAACCTAGGTTTTTAAAATTACTATCTAGTTTGAATGAACTGTAGTAGATCATTAACATTTTTTTTAACAGGTGCCGTATAAGTTATAAACGTCATATCAGAAATGGGTGTTCCATGTTCCATGACAAAGAGTAATGTAAAATTAGATTTTTATGATTTCGTGTATACGCGATCTTCGCCTGAGGCATATTGTTCATTTTTTTTACTGATCCCCCTTTTTAAGAACAGTAGCAGAAATCACAGGTAAAACTCAACTATACAGATGGGAAAGGAAGTTCTCGAGCCCAGGGGAGGGATGCCTTCCATTATACTTGATTATAGGTTTCTGAAGGTTAGGAGCTGCGGCCAGCGCATGTGTGTGTGCGTGCGTGTGTGTGTGTGTGTGTGCAGTCGATCGGATTCATTCATACCGTTGTGTTTGGAAGAAACTTATAATACCATGATTTCGTGCCAACTCTCAGAATGAGCTTCAAATATTGTATAATACATACTAAGCGGTACCTCCATTATTGTTCTTGGCCTGTACTCTGAGGATATAAATAAACAAGGAAAACAAGACCGTCTAACAACGGAAGACGTAGGAAGAAAATACCCTATTGTCTGTTGCACATAAAGCACACACCCATTTCTCTGTTCTGAACAGGATTAATATTACGATAAATAACACTTCCATCTGAAAATCCTGTAATGTACGTTTTCTAGTTCGGAAATTATAAACTAATAAATTTTAAATAAGCTAGTGTCGGTTGAGAATATGTTAAGTATGACTGATAAATCTGTAGCGCGCACTGAATTTTTATTATTTATTTGAGGACGTGTTACGAATGGGAATATTACTATTTCAATCCCTGATAAATTCTGAATTGATCTAATCCTCTGCCTTTGGGTTGATTCAGTGTATTGTAGAAACACGCATCAGAAACAGTTCAGCATGGGGAAAGATTTTAACATCAGCATACGCAAATTTTTTTTAAAGTTTTCTCATCTTCAGGAACCCTAGAACCATATCCAGCTTTTATTTTATATGGAGCACTTTCTGCACAACGAAACTTAGTAGTTCTTAATGGATATTGATTGTGCCATATTCTCACAATTTACGGTATTCAGTATCGGAGATGCTCGATGCTATGAAGATGATTGATTCTCTTTTCAGTTGCAGGGATGAGGACAGTATGATTGCGGTTTTAATTTTGTTTGGAACGGTACCCAGTGTTCCATTTTATTTTCAATATAATATTTTGTTAATCAGTCTTCTTGTAATGAAGCTAATGATGACTTTTCTTTGTTGCAGGTGAGTTTATCTACTGACTGTTGACCATTGTTGATTGGCAGGTAAAGTACCGGTACACTTATGAAAAGTAATGATCGAATGGGTTGTAAAGGAAATTTCAGCTGCAAAGGCTGAAAAAATAATCCATTTACAAGAGTAATAATAACCTCGGCTAGGGTCTATAGGCCTACGTAATAAAAAATGTCTAAATTTTGCATATATATACATATATGGGATAATATGCATAATGGTAATACCATATCCCGCAAAACTAATGACACATTTGGCATCACCGACCTAAATATACCCAAGAATAAGTATAAATTCTAAGGCACCAAAATGGCTGTTAATCTGTGTTATCTGACAATAACTTTGAAACCATAAAGTATGGAACATATTTAAAATAAAACGTTCAATTATGTAAATATATGAGAGTTTTTCTAAAATGTTTAAGAATATGTACTATATCTTGAAAAATGGACAAACGTGGAAAATCAGATGTGTCTTACACCATTCCAAATGTCCAATTCGTAAACATATATAGAAATTTTAACTTTAACGAATGTAAAAACAAATATGTATTTGCATAGAAATCCTAACCCTGGTAATAACAAGTAACTTCTTGTTGAATTATTGTGAGCATCTCCGGAAAAAAATATATATTAGGGTTCGCATACATGCAATTAGCGTTATATTCCTAAAGACGATAGATAAATGTTGGATCTTGTTACAACTGATTGCTCAAAAGTGACCTGAGTTTGTGGGCCATAAAACCTTGAGAGTGTGGAGACTAGCTGTTTTATTATCCAGCTAATTTCATTTGCAAGAGCAGTGTGATGGTATTTTACAGTTTTGACAATTATTTCGTCTGTTATTCTGGGAAGTCTTTTGGATGCTTGTGACTTTTACTGTACTGCGCTGGAGAAAATGTGTTGGTGAGATAAACTACAAGTTCTAGTGCTGTAGGTGCTAAATCGGGAGAAATTTTGTGTAAAGAAACCAAGTGGACTTGAATGCTTGTTTAGTTTTTATAAAAATTTCAGATTTATTTAGTCTTTGGAGCGCATTAATTCACCTTTGTGAGCTGGTTACCTAAGTTCTGTTACAATAGGCCCTATGCACGTTATTTACCCAGACCTTGAATGCATGGGTTATATCGTTTGGGATCCTTGCCCATTTCACTATGTCTGTGATGCTCAATTTCACGATGTCTATGAGGAAGGTACATTCTATTTTCGTACCCCTACTGGAGGTCAGCTTTGATAGCAAGGACTTTCATCTTTTAAACTTGTAGACACCACGTTTTCCAGCATTTCAAATCAGCACAGCTTCGGCATCCATCGTTATCTTAAATTTATTGAACCATACGTACTTACATACCGCAATTTATGTTACTCGTTACCAGAGCCCGGCTTTTAATAACATGATATTTTTTATCAGAATGACCTTTAAAATTACAAGATAACATGACTTGAATACCTTAAAAATGACCAAAAAATAAACCGGTCTACTTATACTTTAAACAATTTACAGTTGCAATTCTCTCAAACAATATCTGTATGCGGAAGATATGTATAAAAATGAAATCTTAGTTAGTCGATCAAATTATCGGATGGATAAATCAAGGAGAAATGTTCGTCTATTTGCATACAGTGAGTAGCCCATAGGCTTCAATTCTTACCTCATTCTTCATTGCTTCCTGTATTTTAGTGATCCGGAGATCTGATAAGTTAATTAATCCATTTATAATGAATTTCACCTCTAGTGAATAGTTACCAATATCATTATAATCATATTGGCGAAGTTTCATTTTTTTAAATGGATTTGTGTTATGTTCATACGATAATGATAGCATCTATTCAGTTTGTTTTTGGTCCGTAGTTGGTGTCCTTCCTGTCTGGCGATGGGTTCAATCCGGCTTCATAAAAGTTTGAAGACATTACTAAATTGGCATATTTTCCTTGCATCTGGCAAAGAGAAGTAGGATGGATCAGAGCCGGATGGACACCTTAAGCATATTTTCTCCTTGAACAGAATTTTATTAATGTTGTTATTTTTTTACAATTTGGACAAAATATAATAGGGGTTGTTTGTGACGAAATAAATTAATTATAGCATCAACGCTTCTGGTATGCACTTATTTCTTTTATACTTGGTTTCGTGTCCGCTAGACCCCAATGCTTGGGGACGAAGAACACTTTAGTTGGGGCCCATGGACATACAAGATTTGTCTATGTTTTCAGTCATCATCGTCATAATAATGATTTTCACTGTCTTCAGTACCGGTATCCTTCGTATGATACCACTTGTAAACCAAACACTGAAACCACGTGTACCCCTCTTATCGAAAGAAAATTTTTTTACAGCCTTGACAGTAATTAAATGTCATATTTATGCGGATTCTTTTTCTCCTTCTGCAAATCACTCCGTCCTGGTTCTAGTTATTGTTTCTTGCTGTTCTTTTTCTTGTTTATTGGCTCCTTCCATGCTCTTTTGCTTCTCCTTAGGTGATTTCATAAACTCAGAAGATGTTATCTCTTTAAAGCCTCGATACTTTTTTCTCTGAGTTAACATGGACAAAGGAGACAGTTATTTCAAAGATGAATTGGTAGAAGTCAGAGACTCTACTCTCGACAACGAAGACAATAAAATCGTTCACTGAGGAGGTCGAGTATTTTTTACTTTCCTTCTGGCTACCATCTTCAGTGATGTGTCTGCACCAGAACGGTTCCGAAATGTGTTTTGAGAGTCTTTGTCGGTTAAAAGGATAAATATTTTAATAAACAGGCTAAATGCGAAAAAAATTAAAGGTTTTGCAAGACACTGTTAGGAATTATGAAGCGTGCCCGTCGACTCTAAAGCCCAGTGTCCATCGACTCCAAAGCCCAGTGTCCATCGGCCGCGATTTCATATTATTAAAAAGTCCAACGTATGATCAATAGATGGCATCCTGTTCTAATAAATTCTTAGTCTCGTGTAGTCATTGAATCAAGGAAGCAACCCCTGCCAAAATCTGTTTGATTCTACCACGTATTTAGCCGTCAAACGGTAGCAAATGGCACAGAAATGTTACAATACTATCCATAAAATGGCTATATCTACTCACCTTGAGCTATTTAAACGAAGATGTCGTTAAAATATTTAAATAATACTCATGACGCCCATGCCAACGTACATAACATAAACCAGTCTACTAGGAGAGCATTTTTATTTATTTATTTTTTAATTCCTCTAGGAGTGTAGTACCTTCCAATCCTAAATTTTAACGTACTGTGATTTGGCTAGTTTCTTCATGTTAGGCCTATTAAAAGTTCTTCCCTTTCATTTTGAACATAATGTAATAACTTTCTAGTGGGTTCCCAGGTTTGCTTACATATTCTCTCAATCGCCAAGGCTGTTCATATTGAAAATTTTTAAAGGAGAAATCATAGGTAAGATTTTTTTTCGGCTGATTAATAAAATAAGTTTATGCATCATTTGAGGTTTTCCTTATGTACCATGTGTAGAAATTCTTTTGGCTTTTGCAGCCGGATGAGAAGTTTGGAAGTTACCCGACGTTTCAGAGGCTGAATCTCCCTCCATCCTCAGGGATACAGATAATTTTTCTTGCTGCTTTTATAATTTCTCGTTTCAAATGATTATCCATTTTTTTAAAATTATCTCGTTATATGGGATGCACACCTAAACTGTTGATACACACGTATTGTTCATGCTACTCCCCCATATACTGTTAAGACCGGATACATATGCTTACTTCCTGCAATTTCTAATTGTTACAATATTCTGAAGTAGTGTAGCGATTCTCAAATCAAAATCGAAATCATGGAGCTCAACTGAGCACCGGTTTGGTATTGGCGCTGTTTAGAACATGAAGTGGCTTTCTTTACCAACATGTGACGCAGCAAGAGCGTATGAAATTTGTTCATGGGTTATACTAAATCCATGTCGAATGTGCAAGTATCGCTTCATTAAACACATTTTGTAGCTCATACATCGCGATAAATTTTTAAAACCGATTCAAATTACAGCACCGTGGTCAAACACAGACCAGTGGCAAATCGGAATTCCATGTGCGGAAACAAGGTATATCAACCGCATGGTGGTATTAGTCCGTGTATATCCGTGCCCCGGCGAGATGAAGGGTAGGTTGAAGTGGGATGAGGTTGCTGCATTAATTAAACGCGTGGGACAATGAGTTCACCACCTCACCCTCACCCTCTTCTCTGACAAAACCCCCTATACTAGCCAGGGCATGAGCCACTCACTGCTCTGTATTTGTATGCGCCTATGTGTGTGTACGTGAACAGGACACCCATCCAAAGCAGGCCATGCAGGCCGTGAATATAGAACTTACCGTCAGATATTAAATGCTGCAGTCTGCATTCCAACGGGGGATGGCACAATCATTATACACCAAATTTACAGCTTATATAAAACGGAGCGGGGGTGTGGGGTTAGTGCACACTGTTGGGCTGGAGGGGAATGGCAAGTGTTGAAATAAATTTCAGCTTCCTCCCCATTTCCCTAATATAATCCTTCTCATTCCCTCCCTAATCTGCTGACTTCTACGACCTATATTCCATAAAGTAACCATTCAAAATACATGTGCCATATAAACGCACTGGCGTTATTTCCATGCAGAGCAGTGGCAAGATCAAACCGTGTAGTAAGGGAAAAGTGTGTGTTTTTAAATTCACATTCCCCCCCCCCCCAGGTCATTGTGTAAGCGCACGTGCATTATTCTGTAGCATGAGCTAGCTTCCCCTCGCCGCGCCGCCCGCGTTAAACTGACTATCAAGCCCCGACGCTCAAGCCCAAAAGAGGCTGTAATTTAATTTCTAATAACGCAAAGCCCCCGGGATGTGAGCCAGCGCATTACGGCGCCCTTCCACCATCAACCCCCTCCTACACTACCCCCACTTGTTGCGCCGTTCTGCAGCTCCTCGACGCCCATCGACCAGTTACATATGGAATCTCCCCTACGTTTTATGCAATTAAAAGAATTTATCAACAAAATCAATTCCCATTACCCTGATTCCTAAGTGGGATTTACCATCATAAAAACAAAACTGCTTATGAGGTCATGCAGTGTGTATTTTACAATATCCGTATATTCTCTGCTATTTCATTTTGGTCTACAAGTCTCAATTGGCGTTCTTCCTCTTCAGACTGTCACGAAAATAGATCTGACAAGGAATAACTCTCTATAGCGTCTTCTCAGAAATGGATGCAACAAGCTCATTTTGAAAGCTGTGGCATAATGAAGTACAGCCAAGTCCAAAGGAGAAGGGATTGAAATGGTTTGAGCACTTCAGTGACTAGTGAACCAACGAAAGCATGCTATGGTTAAAGATGATGAAATTAACCAAAGTGAAAACCTCGGTGAAGATGTATGTCAAAGGAATTTGAAACCCGATGTTAACCATGACTAAAGCCCGGATTTTCATGCACTATCAAACTTAAAAATATGCATGCATTCATGCACTATTGTATCTCCAAATATGCACAATGAAGGGCGAAACATGCACTATCAAAAATCCTCACTGTAGCCTACTGCAGTATATTTCAATTCCTCTTAAAACAATACACCACGAGTTTTTCCAAATTCTCCTTACTTTAACTCGTGCATTTATCAGTTTGGACATTCTTGAACGCAGAAAAGGATCTTTCTAGTTCACAAGAAGTAACAGGGAAGAAGTTTAGTTAAGGAACAATTAAGGGAAGAAATTTGAATGAGAGTGAGATCGAATTCCATGTATTTTACACTTTTTCCACACAATACGTCCTTCACTGTTTTCAGAAGTTTAAGATCAGGATTTGAACTAAGTACCTTCTTAAGTTTTTCCCTGTCACACCCATTTCTCCACAACACGATTATAAAGTTAATTATTCAACGTCTTCAACAATGGCTAGTGACTGACAAATTCAAGCAGTGAACATTCTGTTTAGCAGTTTTCTTTCAATGGAAGGTGGTGGGGGTCGGCGAGTCGGCATTTTCTTTTGTAGCCTGGTGTATTATATTACTGTTTATTTAGGGTAAACAGCAGTTTGCACTTTCAAATCAATGCAGGTGCAAACTCTGTTGCCAAGTCAATCAAAATATAACAATGGTAATACAATACAGCATTTTTACGTTTCTTTGAAAAGCCGAGATTTTATGGAGGCCCATTCATAATATGCACAGTTATGCATGGTAACTTGATATTATGCACTAAAACCAGAAAATGAGAGTTTATATGCATTAAAAACGTCTGAATATGCTACATTAAACCAAAAAAATCCAAAACATGCATTATGCATGAATTTTGCCATAAAAAGGCCGAAATATGCAAACATGCACGGAAAAAATATGGTTATTTGGAATCCATAAGTCATGTAATGAGTAACTACAAAGTTTGAGAAGTGTAACCAAAGTATATAAAAACATAAAACTTTGTAGGTTCTCCCGACGAATACATTGTAAAAACTGCTCTCGGGTTTCCAGTCGGGTAGTTATAGATGTGTACTCTAAGCTTTCGGCGACTGTCTGCGTCGTCATCTTCGGAGAAGTGAGGTCCAGAGGTTGTGGTGTTGTATATATACCCATGGCAGGACTAGTCAGATGCAGTGGTGGATCCTGATTGGTCGGTGGAAGTAAACGATCTCTCCTTCCGTGATTGGAGCAGAGAAATAGCAGGTTGCCAGGAAGCGGCCAATTGGAACCCTCCGTCTCTATTGATGTTATTTGGGTTCAGTCTGATGTGAAAGGCTTCTTTGATGAGACGGTCCCATAATCCCGGGGTAGAAGCCAGTACCGCTGTGTTGAGGTAGTCCATCTCGTGGCCCATGTCGAGACAATGCTCGGCGATGGCGGACTTTTCAGGTTGCCCAAGACGGTAGTGCCGTTTGTGCTCCTCAATCCTGGTGGAAATGTGGCGTCCTGTCTGTCCAATATAAATCTTGCCACAACTGCAAGAAATTCCATAAACCCCGGGTCTCTGTAATCCAAGGTCATCTTTCACAGGTCTTAGTAGTTGCCGGGTTTTGGTAGGAGGTAGGTGTACAGTCTTGATCCCGTGGCGGCCGAGTATTCGAGAGATCTTCCCGGAGAGAGGGCCAGTGTACGGGATGAATGCCCGCTTAACATTTCCGTCTCTATCACTCGGTGCTGAAGAATCGGTCCTTTTAAGGGCCCGGGTTATATTAAAGTCTGAATAGCCGTTAGCACTGAAGGTACGTCTGAGGTGTTGAAGTTTCCCATTAAGGCTATCTGCATCGGAGATGGCTCTGGCTCGGTGTACTAGGGTGTTGAGGACAGCCTGTTTCTGTGCTGGATGATGAAAGCTGAGTCCACTCAGATACAAGTCGGTATGCATAGGTTTCCGATAAACGCCATGCCCCAGAGTTCCATCGGCACGTCGATAAATGATTATGTCTAAGAAAGGCAGGCGGCCATCCTTTTCCAAATCCATAGTAAACTTGATGTTATTGTGGATCCCATTGAGATGGTCAAGGAACTCTTGCAGAGCCTCTCTACCATGAGGCCAGATCAAGAAGGTATCGTCTACATATCTGGCGAAGATTGTAGGCTTCAGATGGGCGGTCTCTAAGGCACGGTGTTCAAAATGTTCCATATAGAGGTCAGCTATGGCAGGTGACAAAGGTGACCCCATAGCCACGCCATCAGTCTGTTGATAGTACTTTCTATCATACACGAAGTAGGAAGATGTGAGGACGTGCTTAAAGAGGTTCACAATTCCTGCATCAAAAAAGGGGGAGAGGAGTTCAAGAGAGTCCTCCAGGGGTACTCTAGTAAATAATGATACCACGTCGAAGCTGACCATGAGGTCTTGGTCACGGACTCGGAGGCTGTCAAGTGTGCGAACAAATTCCATGGAGTTCTTGACATGATGTTCACAGTTCCCCACTAACGGAGACAGAAGTCTGGTAAGATATTTAGCCAGGTAATAAGTAGGTGAGCCAATAGTGCTCACAATCGGCCGCAGCGGAGTGTCTGGTTTATGCACTTTAGGGAGACCGTAGAGCCTAGGAGCTGTGGATGACCTAGGTGTCAGACTCTTCTTCACATCATCGGGTAGCCTCGCCGATTTAATCATTGACGTAGTGGACTTTTCAATCTTCAGTGTTGGGTCACGTGCTAAAATCTTGTAGGCTGGGTCATTGAGAAGAGCCTGGATTTTCAAGTCGTGATCTGATGATTTGAGAACGACGGTGGCATTCCCCTTGTCGGCTGGTAGAATAACTATATCTGTGTCCTCGCGTAATGCACGTAGAGCTGTGCGCTCTGCTCGGGAAATGTTGTTCTTGAAGGGAACTGCATCTGACTAGTCCTGCCATGGGTATATATACAACACCACAACCTCTGGACCTCACTTCTCCGAAGATGACGACGCAGACAGTCGCCGAAAGCTTAGAGTACACATCTATAACTACCCGACTGGAAACCCGAGAGCAGTTTTTACTATATAAAAACATGCATTTGCATGGAAATCCGGGCTCTAACCATGACTTATCAACGACTATTCCACTCATACGCCGCGTGTTTGATATTTACCAATAACGGTTAGCAATTCCTCGGATATAGACCAATCACGATCGTTTATCTTATAAGATTCTTCCTCGGATTGCAAGGATGCAATTTTATCTGATAAAACATCAGCTCGTTACTGGGCACCTACGTGCGGTGACGTCAATGCTGCCACGCAGAATGGAAACACAATATTTCATAGAACATAACTTGTTTGGAAATTGAAATAATATAAATCTCCGTTGTTTAAAAACACGATTTCGGTTCGGTACAAGCCAGTTCGTGTCTTTTATAGCTTTCTGATGTAAGCGAATATCTCAATCTTGTGATGCGCACTGTTGGTATCATTGGGAACTCGAATCGATTCGTAGACTGTTCATTCAGTATGCCGTGATCTTACGGTTAATAGAATGTTAACAACAAAGTAAGAAAATTATTATTATCTACAAAATCAGTTACATTTTATTAATGGAATAGTCTTAATAAACCCTAGTCGAGATTACAAGTTTCATCAAATAAATTTGCTCTTACTTCGTTCTCGCAAATATATCGATAAACTCTTAAGCTCTATCCACAATGCGCAGTCGGCAGTTGTTAGTCGGTAGTCGGCAGTTTGCAGTTGCAATCGGCCGCTTGGGAGCAGCACTCGAGTCGTCTACAATATGCTGTGGACATTGAGGTTAGGGCAGTGATCTCAATATATAAACAGGATACACAACAGCTGTGCTTTGGAACTGCATAAATCGTGACGTTCACTTTTTGTTAAGTTGGCTACTCCGTACGTATTGGTGAAGTGTGCTTCCTATGGTAAACGTATATTTATGAATGCGTTTTTGTTATTTTTCATGACAAAATGGTCAAATATTGCGTGGCATATGGCTCCACAGAGCTCCAGAGAAATGGAAGTGGACTTAAGCCCCTTCCCCCAGCAAAAGCTACGAACACGACTATTTTTAACTTCTTTTTCTATGGCTAGCCTTTTTGTCTTTCACTTCGTCTCCATGGGCTAAGCTATACGAAAAAATAAAAGCCAGAATAAGGGAGCGAACTCATGTAGTATTTAATGTATTTATTTATTAAATACAAACATATATTAGTCCAAAAATATTAAGTTAACTAATTAGCAAAATACAAATATGTGCATAATTAAAAAGTAATGAAATGGGGAAAATGGTCATGTTTAAATATGACAAAAATTAGGACATGTTCTATTTTTCATCAGTTGAATGATGCATTTCAGCGCAGTATCCAACTACGCATCTCCTAGTAACCTCTCACAGCAGGAGACCAACACATTGATAATAGGAGTCAATTTTTTGTAATTGGTAACATGTCAAATATGCAATATTTGTATTTAATACAAAAATCCGATGATCAAAAAAAGAGGTGGAACATTAATTTTTATATTAGGGTGGGGCATCACTAGGGGCCCCCATAGTAAGTGGGGCCCGGGGCGGACCGCCCCGCCGTAGGAACGGCACTGGTCACCCACAGCGAACAGTACATTAAGCAGCAGACACCTGATTGCTATAATGTCAAGGTCTGGTGCACTCGTAAAATTACTAAGAGATGCTGTACCATCAGTCTTCAATTTTCCAGGACATCTTCAAAAAATGATTGTTCCAAAAAGACAAGTGGTTCGTAATGTGGTTAGTAGTAGGCCTACTTTAGGTACCATGTAGGAATATAAATTATGCAATATGTCAGTCATGTAAATATAACTTAGTATTCTTATGCATGTAGGCCTAAATTTTTCATGCTAGTTTTTAATCGAAGAAATAAGAGGAAGCAGAAGGTTTTGTATAAGACCTCGCTGAAAATTATACGAAAATAGATAAACAGACACAAACAGATGACCTCCCACCATCTCCTATCAAAACAGAATTGAGAAAAAACAAAAGGCTACAGACGATTGTCTGTTGCAAGAACAAGAAGATAAATAGCATGGCTAATTAATTTCAGATTTGAAGAAAAAGAAACTTCTAAGTAGTATTAAGACTTTAAGTATTTTGAAATTTCATTTCAGTGGCTTCCCTTTGCGCTAGTCTACAGGAAGTATTAGAAAAAATAATAAATAATGTGAATTGTATCCAGTACAGTAACGGTACAGTTGAAGGTCACGGTTTATGCATTTCCAAAGCACTTAGCACAGATTTTGCCTATTCTCTTTATATATAGAAATGAAGCATAATATCGCAATATGTAGGCCTAATGTGAAGTTATTTTAAATTTTTAAATGCGAGTGTTTACAACTGTTTACCAATGCACATTCACGCCTGATTTAGATTAAAGAAATATTTTTACCAAACCATTACAATATGAAATTAGTTTTGTTATGTACTTAAAAAGCATCAAGTAGTTTATATTGAAACGCTTCATTCATAAAAGATTTAAAAACGCCAATACATCTTCATAATTCCATTAATTCACACGAGTTTCTTAGAAGGAGATACGGGATAGGAGCTAAAGTATACGTTCACTTTCATGGCGGACCGCGAACCCTGCCGTCACGATTTTTCATCATGCAGTGCTACCTCCAGTATGTAATAGAGCTCAATGGGTTAGGGAAACATTTTACAGAATAAAAAAGTGGAGGAATCGCTTTATAATTGGATAATATATGTTTTAAACACAGCTTGCTTCCTCGTAGTATGCTAATCTGTGTATTTGCACTAGTAAATAATTTCAAATCTCGTAATATGTTACTTGCAGTCGTTCAGTTGGTAGTCAGAGATGAATTTCTCGTCTGCCGACTACTGTCTACCAACTGCCGATCGTCTGCTGTCGTCTGCAACTGCACATTGTGAATGGCGTCCATTGCTCACCACACGTTATACTTCGACTACAAACTACCGTCTACCGACTAACAACTGCCGACTGCGCATTGTGGATAGACCTTAAATCTCTCGTGAGATTGCCTATGATAAAACTGTTCGGCCGGACTGTTGTGCCTCTTATATATTTGATGACTTTTAGGGAATAGTATATAGGCTATGGTAAAAACTAGAGGCCTAATATCCCGAGTTATATTACTGTATTGAACTATGTACACTCCTCAAGACAGTATACAACTGTCAAGACAACTGGGTATTTTTAAACACACAGATACACACTTGGATTCAGTCCAAGCTACGAGCAATTAAAGTTCGAAGTATAAGCATAACTATAAGGTCTGGATTTCACCGGCCGATGTTGAATCCTAAAATGTTGTTGAAATGATTTAACAATAAGACCGCCTGCGTGGTATTATGGTTAGCATTGCTGAGCTCGAATTGCAGACCCGGGTTCAGTCTCTGGTACCTAGGATGTTTTGAAGACGTAGAAAGGTCTGAAACGGCATGCATAAGTATTGTGAGAACAACCGAAGAGCTGCTTCATAGACGTTGCTACTTTGGACAAGAAAACTACCAGCAACAGTCTTATGAACCGGTGTGCTGACTAATTCTTCCAATTTTATTATCTACCGATAAACGTGAAAGACGGGGAAGAACACGCAGCGGTTAGATGGAGTTTATTATTATTTAATTTCATTTTAGTTTAGTTTTAGGCCTTTTTTAAATTCTGTGGTATAAATATACGTAGGTCTGTATACTGCTAGTGTAACCTTGTGTTGCATTTAAATTAAATATAAATTTAGTTATTTCTAAATGGTCAAGTGCTGCAGAAGTTACGAGGAAAAATTGTGACATTACCGTTGCCAGATTCATAACGTACATAACTTCATGCATATTTAATTCGTAAATCTGAAATAGTTTGGGAGCCTCTCTGCGATTATAGGCTATACCGCTGACGTGATCTTGTCTCATCTAGTCATGAAAATTATGTTTCGATGGTTTAGCATACCGGTAATAAGATCAAACAACAGGAATGAGAAACGAGGAATGACAGGAAGAAAGAAAAAGTGTAATGATTTTTAAGTTCTCATAATAAACAAAATACTGATTCCTACAGGGAGTGGTCTGTTTACTTGTTGGAAACATATTCATATCTTGATTTTGAATGATTTGAATAAGTATTCATGCTTTTATATCATAGTATTATTGTAAGAACAAAGTAGTCTTTAACTTGTAGTGTAAGTTCCGGTGTTAAAATTATTGGGAATTTTTAAATTCAAGTTATGTCACGGTTTTCACCCCTTTTTTTTCGGTTTCCATCGCCATAAGGAAGGAGTTGTGTGCACAAGAAAAAAAATTGATTTTTCTCACTACAGTCCTAAAGCTTTACATGGCGTTTCACACACAAAATTATGCTATTTATTGTCTTTGATTGAATTGAGGATATCTGCCGGTATTTTATTTACATAATTGAAAATGCAGTCAATTTCGCTACCTGTAACGAAATTTAATACAGCTCCATAATTCGAGGTAGACCGAGACTACCTCGAACTACAAAAAACTAAAACTAATGAAACAACACGAAAATACTTGTCTACACGAAAACAGTTACTATGTTAAATATTGCAGCACGAGTAGTTCAGAAAAAAAAAACATACAGATTGCCTTACATTAAAATTAATTGTCAAGGGCTTTTTGTTGTGTAAACTACTTAAGTCGAACATTGCAGAGCCTATTTCAGTAGTGTTGAAAAAATAACACACATTTCATTACATTCAAAATTCTAAACTATATCTCACAATTATCAGTACTTCTTACGATGATTTTCTGACTTAAAATCGATATTGCGCCAAAATAGATCGTTTCTTACGAGGCTTCACCAGAAACATGGAGCCATTTTGTTAATATCTCACAGATATAACCTAATAACGACCAATTTCGGAGATACAAGATATCTCTTCTTTACCCTCTCACAGTATCTAGAGCTCGTATAAGGCACTCGCACGCTGAAAACTTGGTTTTATTAATTTATTAATTAAAAATTTTGGCTCGAATTCATGGGAATATCGAACTATCAAGTCTCGAATTACAGAGACTGCACTGTACTTATGTAACATTAAGTTATCGTTAAGTTATTTGGAGATTACAAAAACTGGAGGATATGAAATCTAATTTTGTTAAGTGCAAGGTAAATCAGAGATTATTTAGATACTATGTACTGGCGTTTTGTATATTTTTTTTTTATCTCCAGAACTAGAATAATTAGTCAGTGAATTGTGTTTTTAATTTTGACACATACCTCTGTAGAGCCACATGCGTAAACTTCAATAATGGAAAAAAGGACATTAAATCTCGTTCATAAACTTTATTAAAACGCTATGATTTATAAACACTATGTGGCTGCTCATCTTGTTGAATCACATTCCGGTATTTTTAACACAATAAATTTTAATTAATGAAAAATTGCATTAGCTGTAGAGACACAGGAAATGTACAAGCAGCGGCGAACCAGCGACTGCTGCCTGAATGTGACATGGTATCATGAAACCGCAATGGAATCGTATATGTTTGTGTTCGAGCACACATAGTTAGAACTCGGTTGTGTTGTGTTTTGAAATTAATTAAATGCGATGGTGGCCAGTCGTAATTCTGCGAATGACTCACATCCTTGTTTCCTCTCATCTCTACACCATTTTCACTCCTTGTTTTAAAAAATAAATTAAATAAAAAAGAGTTGTTGCACCTAATGAAAATAAAGAGGAAAATTTTACATGGCATAATGTAAGACCTAAATCAGATTTTTATGTTTGAGTGCTACATCGAAGAGTTGAGATGATTTGACTATACCTCCCTTTTTAACATTCCATACAGATTACACCCAGAATATCAGAAAATATTGCAATTTTTAAGAAGTAGATTCATGGATAAGCATTTCTGTGTCAGAAAACTGTTATCTTTTCTCTCTCTCTTTTTCTCTCTGTATGTGTATGTAAATGTGTGTTGTTTTGTTTTTAAACTGACGCACGCAGAGTTACTGTGAAATCTTAAAAATTCAGTTGAAATATGTAATACTATAGTATATCCCAAGGAAGTTTGATCCTGTTCAAAACAAAGGGGAGGAGAACTCACAGAGTTCGCGGAAAATTCGCATTATGTGACAAAACGTAATTGGTTAATGTCATTAGCATGCGTCATTACCAGGATGTGGCTTGCTAGTGGAGAAGTAGTGTTCATAAGTTCATGCAACAATAATATCAACTTTTATACGTGGAACAACAAACTCTCACTGGCATCGTCATCATTATAGTATATCAATTAGCAAACAAAACATAAAGGATTCATTGTTCACGACGACCCTGCGGGACACCCATGCATATCTTACTCCTCTCTCCGTACTTGTATTTCCCTCTCGTGTTTATTTGTTCAAGATAGACAGGAAGAGATGTACTGAGAATAAACAAACTATCATTATCACGGTGATGACATGCGTTCTCACGTGCGGACTAGGACAGCCACGCCTCTTTGTTTTGAACAGGATCAAACTTACTTGGGATATACTATAGCTTGATGGGCCCGTCATAGAATTCCGGGTTTCTAGATTAAATGCCAATTTATGGGCGGTAAAAAACAAATACATCTGCTAATTCACGTTCATTTGCCCTAGATAATTGTTTAATCCGAAGGGTATATTTGAAAAACAATCACAGACCATTCACTCATTCTCGAAATAGTTCATGGTATACCACATTACTATGATATAATTTTTTTTATAGTTGGATGCTATGGCAACCGAGCAAGTCCACCTTCAATTATTTTCAAAACTGAATACGGGTCTACACGGAAACACCAGCTCAAATATAACATTAGGTAATACATTTTATTGAGGTGTTGAAATTCTAGCAAAATTAATTTCAAACATGTATTTGTGGACAGTAAAATTATTATGAGCGCGGATTTTACAGTTTGTTATAAAACTACTTCGGATTAGATCTAGAGATTGGGAAACTATTTGGGAAAATATTGCGCAGACATTATTTCAAAACACGTATTGTTATACTGATTACGCTTATCTGATTTTCTCAATTTTTTGTATAATGCCATAATGGGGAACACATCTTACACTTAAAAAAAAAGTTAACAGTTTTCTCATTTTATACTGTGATTTTATAACTAAGTTTGATTCATCATACATGATGAAGTATTGTTTTACTAAACAAAATAAGTATGATGAAATAGTGAAATCATTTTCTCTATATAATAGAAAGAAACATTAGATATGCGAAAAGCATTTCTTTGAAACAGGGAAAGAACAAATAACAGTATTAGGTTCAAGGATCCCATAAAGAAGCGATCCACATACTTAAGAAATATATTGCACTTATTATAGAAGATGTTAACTTGACAAGTATTTTGTGCCACCTTGTAAAGTGTAAAATCTCTTAGATGAGAGCAAACGGAAACTTGAGCATTCTTGACTAGGGAGTAAATTGTGTGAATGAGTCATCTCGGACGTCAAACGACTCAGCTTTCAATTTATTCCCCGATGACGACCATTTTACCATCATTGTAAACGTAATCAATGGCACTTATCCACGGAGTTGAATCAGGTTGCATGCGCCTGTTTGTTTATACGTATTCATAAAATATTTATAGCTTATATTTTGTTTACTGGATAGTAAACAAACAACAGTATTACATTTGTAGCACTACAGTGTCGAACAAAGCATTAATATTTATAACTGTAAATAGCCTTCGCTACAACAGGGATATGAGAACAACAATTCTTCTTCTTCTTCTTCTTCTTCTTCTTATTATTATTATTATTATTATTATTATTATTATTATTATTAGCAGGTGCCCGCGGCTTCGCTCACGATAATGCATTTGAAAATTAAAAATTAAGAGCAAAATATTTAAACATTATAGTTATTAACACTTACACGCGAATCATTCATAAACTAAACGAGTAATATAATGATAATGGAACAGCTAAAAATCCGTCTTTGGAGTACATTCCACGATTAGGAAGCGTCATTATAAACAAACGAATCTACCTGGGTGAGCTCACAGAATCGAAACGATCGATAATTCCATGCGATAAATATATTTAAAAAAAAATCCCGATGCATTTATTTAAAAAAGGGGGGAAGCTTCCTGCTATTGATTTGACAATTGAAATGTATTACCGAAAACTGATGCTTCGATAGAGCAAAAAATTCACGTTTTCTGCCAGTTTTTCGGTAATAACTCGCGAACGAAAGCTAAAATTAAAAATCCTGCTTGGAGGTGCATTTGGCCACCCTTCAGTCCACCTTTGTTTAACATTTCAGATATCTGCGTGCAGTAGATTTCGCTGGGAGTCGCGCACAGACGGACTGTCAAACACTTCCTCTTATTATTACAAATTATTATTATTATTATTATTACTATTGTTGTTGTTATTATTATTATTATTATTATAACGGGTTGTGCTTACATTTCAAGAAACTTCATTTATTGGGACAAAAAGGATGGCATCATCTGTGATAAAATCCCAGAAAAATTTCGCTAGTTTCTTTTGCTGTAGCTTTTTGTTTCTGCAAAGAAGAGTCGTAAAGCAGAAATTTTCCATTCAGTTTTATTCAGACTTGAAATTTTCTAAAGAATCCCTACCTATAAAATTAGTAACCATTATTATGAGTAGTTTATTATCTTTCTAGAGGCCATCAATAAACTTGAACTTCTGGGGGACCATGTAGGTTTCAGCAGTAAAACATTTGTGTTAATCCTTTCTTTTCTCAACAATCAAAATGAGTCATTCACCTTGTAATTTGACGTAATCACAATCGTGGGCATACGGTGAAATTTTGTTCGAGCGGGGTTCAATATATTATAGTCGTGTATCAGCTCCATGTCCTTGCGCACATTGTAAATTAATAGTTTTTTTTAAAATAACTAATACACTGTAACAAATTAATATGCAGCACAGACTTTGCAACTGTTCTTCTCGTTTAAGCTAGAGTCTAAATAAAAACTTTCTTTTGACAAAAATTATAATACTGATGTTTTGGGCAGAAAGATAAGCTTATTCCGCTTTCGGCCTAACAGTTTTTGCCAGTCGGGTAATGCCCAGTTTTCCATAACAGTACAGTATCATCTTTAAATAAATAAAAATAAAAATCTTGCTATCTCTCCTTAAAGTCACCTCCAATATTCGACGAGCTATACTAGTGTGGGAGCATGGAAAACAGACACCTTGAAGAGTGGTCCATTGTTCAAGGTATCCGTTTTCCGTGCTTCCGTGGATGATAAACATGTTAGTTAATGAAATAGTATATCAGAACTTTCCCCCATGGTCTCATGTCACAAATTTACGGTATGTTAATGAAGTCCAAACCTGAACATGAGCCTCTAGACCAAATTCCCCTACCTATTTACGTCCAAGTAATACCTTAGTTTCCTCTAGCTGGTGAGCGAGGCGATGGGCTTACCACCTGTCCCTCTGTCCTCTATAGGAGAATAATCATAACTAGGGTTCGGATGTTTATGCCATGTCATATTTTTATCCTGACCTCCGTTCTCGCCGAAAACACAAATTAAACACGAATTGTATGCTTGTTATCCTAATCGGACCTTTTTATTTTGCATATAAAGTCATATTTTGGTACTTTTTGTGGTCTCGGTCAAATTTTTAACCATATTTATATTTTTAAAGTCATATTTTAGCTATCAATTCGGTAAAGGAGCACAATTATACAGCGTGTGTTCTAAACGTCAAGTTAAATCGGAAATTTATTTCACTAATTTAATGTTTATGGTAAATTTATAGGTAACTTACATTTTAAAATTAATGCAATAATTGTTCATTTTTTATAGGACGCGCTAGGTCTACTCCGATTGAATTCACGTGATTGTAAGAATTTAGTGTTTTAAAACGTTTTAAATTGGAATGTATATATTTTTTAAGTTCTTTTATTGGGTCTTATTTAAGGTTTTTGGGTCATATTTAGTCTTTTTAAGGGTATATTTGCAGTCATATTTTCCACTTTTTTAGGTCATAAACATCCGAACCCTAATCATAACTAAATTAGACAGGCAATGAAGGCCCTATGCTCCCTTCTGTGGAGTGAAAGGATATCATCCATCCAAAAGGACAACATTTTTGCATACCGGAAACTGTTACAGGCCTATGTAGCAGCACATATCCGTCGTTAAATAGCTAACTGTAACAAACTAAATTCTCGAGGGCGAAGCTAACCTTAGCTCCCACGATTTTTCGTGACAAGGCTTGTTGTCCACGACGAGATTAAATGAAGTGATCATGTCCTGCGTCTAAGGAAAATCTTAGTGACATACCTAAAATGTGTCGCACATTATATTATTAAATGACAGGTCTAATGACAGTTAAATGACAGGTTTACTGTAACTTAAACAATACGTTGTGAATATAGAGTTTGGGGAGAATGTCTCATTACAATCAAATCCAAAGATTGCAGAAACTGTTATAACTTATCACGCACGACACCCGAAGCGGCACGCTCTTTTGTTTTCTACGGTCTGCTGCCCAGAAGCAAAATGAGTACCGGTAGTTCTCGACTCTGGTGCGGTGGTCGATGAAAGTGAAACCTCACGTAGTAATCTTTCCAGGAGCATTGTTCTCCTGCATTTTACGACATTATAAAGCAAGCCATCACAGTGACTGGGCACCTTTACCTTACCGTGAAGATAGATAGCATAATATATGAACGGGCTGCAGTCTAAAAATTTTACATAATTAAGAATCACCCACAATACAACACCAGATGAATACCTCCCAGTTATTGAAAGACACTGTGGTTGGCGGTAAATTGTGGATATTACACAAATCAGGATAAAACAGTAAAATCTCTCCTATCTATTTTTTAAAGGATTGGTGAGGAAGTATGAAAATCGAGACATAAAGACCAGTAGAAAACGGTGGAAGTACATGGTGTATATTTAAACCTTCCATATCAGATGCAGTAAACCCTCTCAACGGTTGTTCATAGTTCCACTGGAGTCCGATTTTAGCGACGTTGTGAACTACTTTTCAAACTTATTATTCTTTATTATTTGGATATAATTCGTTGAAAGTATTCGCTTGTGGTTGGAGTTAGTATTTTGGCTAAGAAATCATTCTCTCTCTAAGGTCCCTCTAATAGATTAAATAATTTATATTTAAACTGAATAAGGACAATGTCAGGACCATTCTTGATTCCTTGAGAGGGAGATGTAAGAAAATAACAACAGTGTACAGTACGCTTGCCAAACTAGACATCGTGCTTTCTATATGAGATAATGAGGAAAATTGCCTTCCCTATTTTGCATTCAGCCCCAAAAAATGACATGGTTATCGACGTGGCTATAGGTGTTATGTAGGTACAAAATTAGGATCTCCCTAAACAAAATTTAATGCATTGTAAGTTATGTAAGAAAATTGTTTTGCACATTAGAACGATTCCATAGGCATACGACGTAATTATACGTAGTAGTGCTTGGTCAGTCCATCACAACAGAAGCACATTAGTAGATGCATCCAGTTGATGCTTTCATTTTTCCATTTCATTTTTTCATTTAGTATAGCCTACTAGCATAAAATAGTTTGTATGAATTTTCTAATCCGTAGTCTATTTTTCTATAAGCCGAACGCATCCAACCTACCTGTTATCACTGCCTATCTTGAGCATACATAACATAACATAGGTTTATTTCATCTTCATACAACAGGGACTTTGGTTACATTTCTGTTTTACCAATCAGTCCCTTGATTACTAAACAAACTTTCTATAACTAATTCTATCTATTACTTAAAACAACACCCACGTATGCTATATATTATTTCCTACTTCACTTGTATTTCTACTGCTACTATCTTCTATTTTATTCAACCATTTACTTTTAGCTACAATTAAAAATTTCCCCATTCTTTTCAATAAATCCCTATTTTTTGTTATGCAAAGCTTCTTATATGCTACCCCTTTATTAATTTTTAGTAATTTGTCACCAATTAAATTTACCCTCCACCTCTCAGTTTCCTTACATTCTAAAATTATATGTTTTGCATCCTCTTCCTCGTTACATAATGGGCATATTCCCCTAGGTACCGATCCTCTCAAGTTTTTCAGTCTCCAGATTCCTAGTCTCCACCAGGCCAAACTGGATCTTTCTTCCCGATGACATGAAAATAGATAAGCTTCCATACCCCATTCCGATTTCATCTCTGCATACCTGTTATCACTGTACATAATTAACATATGCCAAATTCGACAAATATTAAAGGATTAAGTTAGATAGAGAGATAGCAGAAAATTTTCTTTTATATTCCTCGCTGTGGATATTAATACGTATTTTAAAATGACCAGGATTTCAAAGTTTCCTCTCCTCCACTTAGGGCGTATGCACTGTAGTTTTAATGTCATAGTTAGGGCCCAGATTTTTAGGTTTTTATAAGCCGTGTTTTCGTTTTTTAAACATATTAAAATAGTTTTATTATTTTTTGTTGCCATTTTCAAACTTTTCTTAGTTTCACTTTAACAAGTACAACATTAAAAAATATATATATATTAATATACGAAATTAATTTATATGTATATATAAAAATTACTTTCGTTTTTACTTAAATTTGCATGGTTCTGAACCACAAAACTATAGGAATACCGGTTCTTTTTGCTTACATTTAGAATTTTCCCTATCACCAACTTCACTACAAAAACTCAACCAAGAACTTTTCAGTTAATCAGAGTTTAGAATACTTCACTTTCTGCACCTTGCTCAAGCAAACACTGTGAATAAACTGCAAGTGTAAGCTTACTAAAAATGCCTTTAATTTGCTCGTAAGAAACCGGTAATTTCGGTTCACTGACGATTTTCTTTACAAAGTGCCAACATTACAAAATGCAATACTACATTTTGTCTGACAATAATGCACTGGTAACAATGAGCAAGATGCAAAATGCGGACGATATTTGAGAAATTTAAGTAGAACAGTATAAACAGATTACTTTCATATTATTAGTTTGTGAAGTATTTTATTGCATTTTAATTCAAAGGCATTTTTTTGCTATTTTTACTTTCTAACGTTATATTTAGCCATTTTTAAGTTTAATAAGATTGGACTATGTGATTGCCATGACAGTGAAACGGATAATAATGTTAAAATATCACAGTTAGCTAGCAAGAAGCAAAATAGTTTAAAACCTAAGAATCCCGGCCCTGGTCATAGTATTAAGGGTATCTGTGAATTAACCGAATAATGCTAGTGGAAAATCACCGTGATGTTGGTGATATTCCAAAAATAATAAAATATATTATTGTTTTTCAACTCTTGTCTCGTATAAATTTCCCATTTCATCAACTTTAGAGCAGTGAGTCATTGATGTGATATTATTTTAGTGTTTCCCTTGTTGTACAGCCATAGGCGTAACGAGGCCGACCATATGGGGGGGGGGTATGGAATACCCCCCAGGGAGAGGGGGGTCCGGGGGTCCTCCCCCGGAAAATTTTAAAAATTAAGATGCAAAATAACAAGTTTTAAGCTTCCGGGGGTCCTCCCCCGGAAAATGTAAAAAATTAAGACGCAAAATAACGAGTTTTAAGCTTCCCACGCTTTATACTTGTATTAAGTAATTTATGGGCAGACTTAAAAAAATTATACGATTTTCCTTTTTTTAATCAATGGGGGGGTTCAAAACCCCAAACCCCCCCCCCCTCGGTACGCCTATGTGTACAGCATAGGAGCTAAGGCCGGGTGGTATTCATCTGGCAATGTTAAAAATGTTGTAATGTTAAAAATAAAATAAATCGTCGCTAATCTCATCGTCAGAAGATACCTAACCCAAATACAAGTTTTATTTTCACACGATTTTCCGTTATGGAGCTAAGGCCGTTTACAGACAAACACACACAGATATGTTTCCGAAAGTAGTATTGTTGTAACTATATATAGACTATTTTCGAAGTGAAGAAATTTAGGTGGCCTAAAGATAGTATCTTGACATAAACAAAAAAAAGTCCTGGTTTTGAAAATAATTCAATTACTAGGCCTATATCTGTGTTCATTCAGGTTACAAAGTCTTAACTCATATTTTCTATTGCTTTACTTCTAGTATTGTTTATTGTCTGAACTTGGACAGAAGTAAGGATTATTTCAATAGTGAGTTTGTCACAGAAGTACCATCTGTTAACTTTTTACCCCGACTAGATCCTTCATGTTTCCACGAATCGCCTCCGAAGAAATAAATCTGAAGCTGCACAAAGGTTTAGTTCTACCCACTTTCTTTAGGTCGTGATTCAAGTTGCACAGCTACGTTGCCACATGTAAGATAGAGGAAAGAGAGCGCTGTACGTGGTACCGACCATTCAAGTTTTTTATTATTAAAAAACCTGTTGCATTGACTTGGGTGAGTCATTTGATGAAGTCATAGCGGCTGGGCTGGCTGGGCTGTTGATTGTTGGTTGGTTGGTCTCTCGGTCGGTCGGACAGCGCCCATATTCCGCCCTAGGGGAAACAACGGCTTAATGCTCATCCCGCTTACGTCTGTCGGTGTCTTCCCTCCATAACATGCACTGATCAGTCGTGAGTAGACTCATGAACGGTTGTTAGTGCATTTCATCTCCTGTATTTTCCTGGTTAGTGAGAAATCAAACTATGTGTTTGTTTTGCGATAATGCTTAAGAATAACATGGACTGACCTTAATAGGAATCGTATTATAGTTGCTATTATTGTTATTGCTATTATAATTCCGTTACGCATTTCTCTTCAATTGCTTTAGTTCTTCCACAATTTTATTATTATTTATTTACAAATTATTTTCATATACATGCATACATAGGACTTGAAAGCAGTTTTCTTGTAACTTTTATTTATGTATTTGTTAGAAATGTTCCTATTAAAGTAAATTATACATTGTTTGGTGTCATTTTTCTTGTAATTATGTGTAGAATTGATATATAACAAACATTTTAAGATAAAATGACATATTACAAAAATCTAAGATTGATTGATTGAAGTAGACTAGGTGACTCATGGGGAGGAAATTACGGTTGCTCCTAAATCTCCTGCCCTTGTAAATGTGAGGGTCCAAGCGGGTGAAGGAACCTACCTGGCCTCAACCGCCTTCCCTGGTTGCTAAGGGTATAGTTTCTACACTTGCACTACTTGATTTCAACATACTGTAGTTGGAGTTGTTTTCTCAAAAGTATGTTATTAATATGTGGGGAAAGTTCTAAAAGTTTAGGATTAATAGTTTTTTAATATGTGTAGGCCTACCTAGCAGAAAATAATCATAGGTAATATAACGAGAGGCACTGATTTATGTTGCTCGTGAATTAATCCTGAGAAAAATCCAGAACTCGAATTGTATTTATTGCGACTATTTAGCAAATATACAGGCATAATAATTAACATCCTACTTACTTGCATTCTTCTCTTCTTACTAAATATTCATTAGGTTCCTTTCCAAAAGTTTAGAATTGCCTGCTTTCACAAGAAAGTAAAGTGTTTTTAGTTTTATTTTAAACGCTTTGTTATTACACAGGTTAGTGTTATTAATATTGTAGGCCAACTTATTATTATGCGAGATTTATGAGCTTCATCACACATAAAATAGCACATTATTTTCACGTCTTCTTTTGTTCAAATGTAACTTATACAGTATAATATAGGCTAGGCCACACAGTCACTGCGATCAACGATTTTTTTTTTATAAAGAAGCTGCAGGTATGAAGATGTATTAGTGTACAGTCATTATGAATTTACATAAAAATAAGTGCACGTAGGTGCGAAAAAATAAAGTTTATACAAATAAAACGATAAAACTATGATGATAGGAACCTGCAATTGATTAAATTCCACATTTTTGTACTGGATTGCTCGCCCATTCATGAGCTAAGTAGTCATCGAAATTTTCATTTTTAGCTAATCTTCTTTGCTCCTTCCTTATTTTAAAACACAGCGGTAACGTATTTCTGTGATTTGCTCTCAACTCAATAATATTTGCTAATTACTTGGTGCAAAGAAAATTAGTCTGTGTTTGATACAAGCAGAGTTTTTGTTGTTGTTGTTGTTTTTTGTTTTTGTAATATGTATAAATATTGGAAAACGCATTCAACAGCTCTTCCTTTAAACAAAAAAACGGGTCGGGTCGGGTCTTTTGTTCAAATGTAACTTATACAGTATATGATAGGCTAGGCCACACAGTCACTGCGATCAACGATTTTTTTTTTTATAAAGAAGCTGCAGGTATGAAGATGTATTAGTGTACAGTCATTATGAATTTACATAAAAATAAGTGCACGTAGGTGCGAAAAAATAAAGTTTATACAAATAAAACGATAAAACTATGATGATAGGAACCTGCAATTGATTAAATTCCACATTTTTGTACTGGATTGCTCGCCCATTCATGAGCTAAGTAGTCATCGAAATTTTCATTTTTAGCTACTCTTCTTTGCTCCTTCCTTATTTTAAAACACAGCGGTAACGTATTTCTGTGATTTGCTCTCAACTCAATAATATTTGCTAATTACTTGGTGCAAAGAAAATTAGTCTGTGTTTGATACAAGCAGAGTTTTTGTTGTTGTTGTTGTTTTTTGTTTTTGTAATATGTATAAATATTGGAAAACGCATTCAACAGCTCTTCCTTTAAACAAAAAAACGGGTCGGGCCAGCAATGTCTTGGAGTGATTGAAGGCAATAAAGCGCCACCAGCATATTTAACTGGCTTATTAGCGTTATAGAGATTTAAACCTCCGCCAGACAAGCGAAGGCACTAAAGAAGAGAAACGCAGATGTCCCGATTAATTAGCTACTGAATTGTTCCATATCATACGCGCATCATACAATATAGTTGTTCAGCCACTCTTACAGGTTTTCTTATTACGTGAAATTGTTTCACTTGTAAAATGTTCAACTTACAGTGTAGTCTCGTCAGTGCGATAAAATGAAAAAAAAAAAAAAAAAAAAAAGTCAGGTAAACGTGTTGTAACAAAGTGCCAGAATGCTTTTGTTTAATCAGTTATAATTTCAATTATGATATGCAGAAAATTATTATTTAAAAAAAAAAATTGATTTCCGAGTGAAGCTCCAGATTGATACATTAAACAGGACTTACGGAAGAACAATGGTCTACTTAAAAAAAAATCGCATTAACATCGTCCAGCTTCAGCAGAACTCTACAGATTTGTGATATCTTGACACTCTCATACTCACGTAAAAATATTTATAAAAATATAAAATTGGCCAGCTACGAGATTAGAACCAGGGACCTCCAGAATACGAGTCCGAATTGTTACAATTTCGGCCACCTCGCTCAGTTTAACGATCAAGTTAGATAAGCATGAAATAATAGTGTTATTTGTCATAGCTAACATTGCAACTTCCAAAGCCGTATATGAATAGTGTAAAACAGTATGTTGTCATGATAACTAATTTGCATTTGATAAATTCTTTCTAATATATTAGCATTAAAATAGGCACTAAATTGGGCATTACTTTAGTACTGGTCAACCGATTTGGTCCAATATCAATAGGCTTCTTCCCATGGACGTTATAAATTCTTACACCAAGTTCATGGAAATCCGATAAAGCGTATTTGAGTTATCGCGCTTACAGGCACACGGATGGACGGACGAACAGACAGACAGACGGACAGACATTTCCCCGTCCCCCACTCAGTCTTAAAGTTCCACACTGGCAATTAATAAATAGTCATGAATTTTAATAATTGAAATAAGATATTGGTCTTTTAAACCAAAATTAAGGTTCACCTTTAAAACTTCAGAGATAAAGCATAATTGCTTATTTTTTAATCTCCAACCGATCTCATCTAATCCAGGGATTTAAATTAAAACACCGGTTTATAAATCAAAAGTTTTGTGTATTTTAAATTATTTTTTTTTGAATCGATCCATGCGGTAGACAGGTTGTCAAGAATAAAAAAAATTGTCCAGTAAAACCAAGTAAAATTGTCCGGAAAGTACCGTACTAGTGGTTGATCATGGACGTCCGCAATTCTGCCAAGGGGAGCAAATGAACAAATTACCGCCGCCACCACCATCACTGTGCTATTACGACATTTTTATTATTATCATTATTATTATTATGATTATTATTGCTATTACTATACTCACATGGGATTTTCTACCCCCTTACAATTTCACATGTACTATTCATATAAAATGCAATACTTCCATTGTCTTACCTTCATTACCATAAAATGTTTGGTTAGTGGAAATAATTATTTCCTCATGCTCAACTCTTAAGTTACCAAGTAGTTACAACTCTTTTTTTATCCAAACAACTCCAACTACAGTATGTGGAATCTTAAGCCTCATTTCACATTAGTTGGTTACAGTCATTAGTTTAGAGATTTTTGTATACACAACATTTTCGGGGGGGGGGGGCAGCAGCCCTACCCTGCCCTCCTTCCGGACGACCATGTGGCTGATAAGTGATAACCAGGGCCCGGATTGTAATGACATGTCATCTTTTTATTGATGCTGCATAGCCATTGCCAACTTGTAGATAAATCCTACTCATGGCCTCCAGATTATAGAAATACATTTTTATTAGGTCATTTTTTGTCACTTTATGCAATTTTATATTTTTAGGGCATTTATTTAAATTTTAGGTCATTACTTTGTCATTTTCGTGTCCTATGCTTCCTTATTTAGTCATTTTCATGTATTTACATTGAGTGTAGCGGTGCTGTCTTTGAAGTGTTGTTTGTTTAATGCAGGAAGGAAAAATTCGGCGTTCAAGTGTTGTCATGTCTCAGTCGGAAATTAAAATCAAAGAAACACCAAAATTTTGTATTATATTACTATTGTTATTAGATTGACTTGGCACCAGAGTATGCCACCTGCTTGGATTTGAGAGTGCAAACTACTGTTTACCCGCAGTAAATAACAATATAATCCGGCAGAAAACAAAATTTTTACTCGCCAGTGCCTCAGTGCCAGTATAAATTTCCGTGAGAAAAGAACATTCACAACATTACAGATGTTTACAGTTTTTACAATTATGTACAAATTAGTCTATAAATTTGTGTGTACAATAATAATTTTTTATAATTAAAATATCAGAGTTTAGGTCATTTTTTATAACTGTTAAGTCATTTTCTTTAAAATTCAGGGTCATTTTGTAGGTCATTTTTCAAACAATTTTAGGTCATCAGAATCCGGGCCCTGGTGATAACACAATCTATCCAACATGTCTCTTTGCCGAAGTTTAATATGAAGATATGAAGTAGTTTGAAAAATTCAATCCTATTTTTTCCCCCTGAAACACTGAGGCGTACCAATATTGATGTTAAGTAATTGCAGAATATGGCGTGACAGTAGTAACGTTTGTGAAGTTTGCCTGCGACTGTAGATAGTGAAGACGTGAGCAGAGTACTAACATACGTTTCTTTAATAGTAGCTGTGATGAGGTAGCCTACTCGCATGAGGTCAACGGTCCCAAGGCGACACAACATTTACTGTACTCTGCAAAAATGAATGATTCTCTTGAAACAGATATTTCCAGCTCCTTGCAGTAACCGTAGTTGATCCCTCTTAATCTTCCGTCTAGTCAAGGGTTACAGGTCACTCAGCAGAAAGTGTTAATATGCTATATCCGTGCTGTATTAAGCAATATGCCCCGATTTACTATTATTTTATATTTGCTATTTTTATAATTATTTGTCACGGAATAGTTATTTACGATACAAGTAGTAAAATCGAGATTCCATTTCGCTCGTAGGATTGCTACACTCGCCCTTACGGCTCGTTTCGCAAATATTCCTACTAGCAAAATGAAATAATTATACCGTGTGTACCATACACTATTCTTAGACACCCGTTAATATTTGTGAAATAATTTTATTACGCACCATGCAGCCATTTTGGGATTCGTCCAGCTGTCCTACCATCTGGTATGTACTTTCCCAGACAGAGGATATTGATTTTTTGATGCGTGGCTGCCGTCATAAGGGGCAATGCTTTTCAGCCACAAAGTATGACTATTTTTCGACCACCGCCGTGAAAACTTAACATTTAAAAAGGCGTAATGAATTTTAACATTTTTTTTAGTTTTATCAAATTGAGTCCGTTTAATAATCATGTTTAATAACCAGGGCCCGGATTCTAATGACATGTCATCTTTGTTTTGATGCTCCATAGACATTGCCAACTTGTACATAAATCCTAATCATGGTCTCTAGATTATAGAAATGCATTTTTATTAGGTCATTTTTTGTCATTTTATGCCATTTTATGTTTTTAGGGCATTTATTTCAATTTTAGGTCATTATTTTGTCATTTTCATGTCATTTGCTTCCTTATTTAGTCATTTTCATGTATTTACATTGAGTGTATTAACTTTTTTCGTCGCTAGGGGTGCTCTCTTTGAAGTGTTGTTTGTTTAATGCAAGAAGGTAAAATTCGGCGTTTAATGTTGTCATGTCTCAGCCGGAAATGAGAATCAAAGAAACGCCAAAACTTTGTATTATATTACTATTGTTATTAGATTGACTTGGCACCAGCGTCTGCCACCTGCTTGGATTTGAGAGTGCAAACTACGGTTAACCCTCATTAAACAATAACATAATCCGGCAGACCACAAAAGGAAATTCCGAATTTTGACTCGCCAGTGCCTCAGTGCCAGTATAAATATCGGTGAGAAAACAACATTCACAACATTACAGTTATTTACATTTTTTACAATTACGTACAAATTTATGTGTACAATAATATTTTTTTATAAATAATACGTCAGTTTTTAGGTCATTTTTTATAATTATTAAGTCATTTTCTTTAAAATTTAGGGTCATTTTATAGGTCATTTTTCAAACAATTTTAGGTCATCAGAATCCGGGCCCTGTTAATAACTCTGAACTAAAATAGTATTTTTCGAGTTACTGAAATCCTAGTTGATGACAGAGGAGTGCCATAAAGATTTTATAGCACTAGCAATAATGTGCAACTTTTATTCGTGTGCCTTGTGTTAGAACTTAGGCCTATACTTTTAATTCATGCCGTATTGTGTGTGTATATATATATATATATATGCATATATGTTTATATATATATATATATATATATATATATATACATACACACATATTTGTAAAAGTTATATAAAGTTACTCACAGGTACCTTAAATCTTCCGATTGCAGACAGTACTTTTTGATCTTAACATCTTGATAGTCTGTAAGTATAATTTCAGCTGTGGTATAACTTATAGACAGGTAATAGAACATTTTAATTTATAGCTCCCTAATATAAAATACCGTCGGTGTTAGCTGTTTCCTCATAAATCAACTGCATTAAAATTTAAAGTCAGGTCTTAAAGGGGTGTCTAGAGAAAGATGTGGACTAACATGAGTATTTCCTCTTTGGGCTATGTGTCTCAATGTTAATGGAATAAGACAGTAAATGTTGTGTAAAGCTTTACCGTATATACGTATATACTAACCGCATGAGTAGCAGAAATTAAATGCAATCGAATTTATCTTTGTTTTACTTCCTCTGCTCGTAACATAGATACTATCGAGGAAGTATACTATTTTTCCGAAATATGTCGGTTTTGTTTTTCTTTCTATTGGCAAGAATCATCATTTCAGAACGAAATGTTATATTTGAATTAGGCTATGCATTTTCTGAGGATATGAATACCAACCACATTCTCATCCTCTTACTATTTATTTACATCGAAAAAGTAGATTAGATTTTTTTTAAACGGCCTAACGATTTTGTTTAAAACTGTTTACACGAAGTGTTTGTATTTATTCCCCCAACTGCTGTTTTTTTTTTTTTAATTCTTCATTTTTTGCCGGAACGGAGTCTAGAGATAGTGGGGAGGCTGTGGAATGCTCATTCCTGCTTATGATCGCTTATTCTATATCATAATGTAAAGGGAGAAGATTGCAACATCAATTTTAAGGTAGAGAAAGTCATATAAGAATCTCGTATCGGATTTTTTTTATTACCCCATCAAACATCGTACATAGGGTGTAATAAGACAAATCGCACCCTTAATTTACTAGATTTAAGCCCATCGGGCAGATCAAGACAAGTCACAGTGTGCTACGGAAGTTCAAACTGTGTACAGATGTGTACAAAAATTTGTGTATACCTATTTGCATTATGTATTTACATATTTACAGGTCATTCTTCTGCTCGATATTCCTTTTCCACTAATAATCTTTTGGACTGAAACGATCCAGCCATTGTTGAGATAACCTTGCCTTCGTGCTTGGCCTTCCTTTCCCATCTATTCCTGTTCTTCTGGAAAGTGTTAAGCCGATGTCCCACGATCCAATTTTCGGAACAAATGTCTACAAACTGTCAGATTGGATCATGGGTCATGGACGAGTGCCATTGCACACAATTTCATCCTGTCTTTTCCATACAATTGTATTGCATGTAAGGGAATAGAAACATTTCCAATTCTTTATTTAAAAATATGAATTCGACCAATGAGCATCTTTCTCCACGTGACCTGCATGACGTAGAAATATGGCAGCTTCTTTCCTCTGCCAGCCAGCGCTCAATAAGCGAACATAACCAAAAAGATAAAACGATATAAGATAAACGAAGATCAACAGATGCTAAGGAAGACTTTGCATTTACAACAGTACTTATTATAACCATTATTACAACGGGCATAAATGTTGAGGTGCTCTAGAAATTATGAAAAAGATGCCGTGGAAAATTTTACCAGTGTCTAGTGAGTGCATATCGACCGCCATGCTGACTGTAATAGCTACGATTTCGTTTCGGGAGAACAGCTGACGTTAACAAATGGACCAAAATCCACTCTTGACTGCATAGCCAGAAACAATTGTAATTAATAGAAATGCTACTTGATACAACTTTTTCAACAAAAAAATTGGATCGTGGGAGGTCGACTTTATGGGAGGGGATATGCCCAGTTTTGCAGGTTCACAATATTACGGGATCATTAAACGTTCTTTAATTCTTCACTTTTCCTGATTTTCCTTCTTTGTTTTGTTTTTTTAATTCATTCAAAAATTCCATAATATATTTTTATTAGAACCCGAACTGCTGGTTGAGATCGAAGTTTCTCAGTAGGAGTATGATTTGCACATAATTGTCAGCGTTGTACATACGATTTATCATTGAGCCAACAGTATTCTTCATATCGTATTACGCGGCTATGAGTTCTGATAATGACACATTACAGAGACAAGATAAGAAACCTTCCTGTACTGGAGTGTTGACTCATTTACACAATACTGTAAGTGTCACTCTGTTAGCACAAGTATTGTTCCCTTCATAATCAATGTAACTATCCCCTATTTATTTATAAACATATAACACCAAGCCAAGAAAACACACTTCCTTATATGGTTGTATGCTAATATGTGCCATATTATAGAATATGGATGTTTGTTATCTGCTTCAGTGATGCGACTTCTGTATTACTTAGGCTATATATAGATGTATATAATTATATTAGGGATGGGTCCTCGATACTTTCGATACCTCGATACTCTACTTGCATGGTATCGGCTTTGAGCGATACTTCAGAAAACTAGCTCGATACTTTTTCGATACATTGGTAATTCTGCAATTTAATGTTTCTGCTTTTAGTAGTCTACTAAATATAGTAAATACTTCTATTTCTCCTTGAAATGGTGAAAACCACTCTGTGACTTTTGTCTAGTCATAAACAGTCCAAACAGAAGAGATTCTTAATTGTTTCGTTTCCTGTCAAACGTTTCAATAACAACCAACAAGCAAGCTGACTATCCAAACCCCATTGTAATTTTCAAACAAAAACTTGTAAGTGGACTGTTTCAAAAACTAATTTTAGTTTTAATGTAGACTTTAAAACTAATTATAGGCTACTGATGATATTAAATTTTGTCTCATTAAATATGCACACTTAATTAATTTAGTTCTCCCAACTTTTAATTTTTATTGTAGCTATTTATTGAAACTGGAAATATTGACGTATCGAGGAAAAAATCATGTATCGGTATCGAGAAAATTTGTATCGACCCATCCCTAATATATAATATATATGATTTTTGTATACTTATCTAGGTTCAGACTGATAATCTTCTTTTTTGTGTGCTAGGTATCCCAGATTTACTCTTACTTTAACTCTGCCAGAAGTTGAACAAAACCAAAACGCAAATCTGCAAATAATTACAGGACCAAACTCCCTCTAAAGCCTATTTATAAAGAAACCGTTAACATAACGCTATGTCATAAACTTATTAGTTATGACTTTAACGTAAATAAACAGCAGTGACCCAGTGATAGGTTAACATTATAAGCACTCGTTAGTGCTTATTTGTTTTCTCAGGTTTGCGTTCACGTAATTGTTAAGAGTTCGTGCTTATAATAGGTGTGAGAGTACTTTTTTCGTTGCAAATGAATCTTTACTTACACATTAAACGATATTATTATTGTTATTATTATTATTATTATTATTAATAGGGATGGATCCTCGATACTTTCGATACCTCGATACTCTCGATACTTGCATGTTGCATGGTATCGGCATCGATACTTCAGATTCTTCAGAAAACTCTCTCGGTACTTTTTCGACACTTTGGCAGTTCTGCAATTTAAGGAAATGCGGTGCTTTTAGTAGTCTACTAAATATAGTAAATACTTCTATTTCTCCTTGAATTGGAGAAAACCACTCTGCGACTTTCGTCTAGTCGTAAATAAAGACTTTCCGACTTTTAAAATCCAAACAGAAGAGATTCTTAATTGTTTCGTTTCCTGTCAAACGTTTAGTTTTAATGTAAAGTTTAAACATAATTATATGCTACTGATGATATTAAATTTTCTCTAATTAAATATGCACACTTAATTAATTTAGCTGGTATTACACAGTTCTCTCAACTTTTAATTTTTAATGTATCTATTTATTGAAACTGGAAATGTTGACGGTATCGAGTATCGAGGAAAAAATCATGTATCGGTATCGAGTATCGAGAAAATCTGGTATCGACCCATCCCTTATTATTATTATTATTATTATTATTATTATTATTATTATTATTATTTTATCATCATTCATCATCAATGGGGCTCTAACTGGAGCATTAGCGTTTATAAATACAGCATAACGTTAATGAAACTTCGCTGTTTTCACTGTCACTGTGTCTTCCTCTTTCTCATTATGCAGATGATTTTCTAGTGATTTTTAACGTAATAAGCAGAAGGCACGTGAGAACAAAGAGCCCCTTCCTCATAAATCTTACCCTCCTACTCGTCGGCTTATTGAAGTATTTTATCACCCTCTCATACTCTTCCGGCGAATTCCATAGTAAATTGTATTCATAAACAGGCGAAAGAGGGTAGGAGGTTTATTTTTGCTTTCTCTGATTAAATACTAAATTTATATAAACGGTGGTGTGTGTATGTTCTTATGTTAGTCGTATGCACTTCTCTGTAACTTAATCGTCCCTTTATCTTCATTTCCTTTAACTTTATTGCGAACATTTAATATGTATGATCGTGCTATAACATTATTTGGGACAAGTCTGTAAGTTGTACTGCAACATTTAAATGACATGTATAGACGTAGCAATTGTATATTAATTATTGTATGTAGGCTTATCCATTTAATGTTAATCAATCTAGTTCTAAATATCCGTAATACGAGGCAGTTTAAACTGAAGTTGAGAAAATTATCTGTGTGAGAAATCCTTCGACTTCAACAAATTCTTGTTGGTTTCTTGTAAATTATTTGAATATGTCTGTATATAGGCCAGCTATATATATAGAGCTATATTATAGGGCTCTTTACCAGTTTGGACGTCTCCCTTTACATATTCTAAATTTTACAATGTTCTTTTTAATAAATTGTTGTATTATCTTGAAACGCATCCAAGGAAAAAATATACCTTTTCAATAAGAAGTTTGTTTGTCAGTTTAATATGACTAGGCAATGCATTTCTAAAATATATTTATAGGAATGTTTCGCGTTTGTATTTGCGCTTAAGCCACCTTCTGCTCGGTGTTTTTAAATAAAAATTTGATATAAAATTAAATAAGTTATATACTATATTCATTCAGTATTTGCTGTGAACAGTTCCTTTATATATTATTTTCGATTTTGCTCTTGAAAAATAAATTCGCACTTATTTTATCAGTATTATATTCGTGTGAACTGAAAATCTGTGATGTCGTTAAAATAGCATAAACGACCGATTTGCATTAAACGTTTATGCATGTTTCAAAATCAATTCTGGCTGTAATTTTTACAACACGTGAAATTAAAACATCATAGCACTGTCTAAACATACTAATCTTTACGAATCGTCTCCATGCTACTTCCGTAACTCCGTGGCGCAACATCTCTGAAGGGACAAGGCCTACCAGCCGACCGCTGCGGCATCTACCAGAGGGAGATGGCAGGATTGGGGGCATGTGGTCAGCATGCCGACACCCACGGTCCATACTACTTACGTTTTAAAATATTTCATTCAGTCGTATTACAAAACACTGAACTTTTAGAAAACTGTTTCTATGATATAAACAGTTTTTATTCTTGTAGTTTTGTATATTTATTTTGAATTTGTCATTTCTAATGAATTTTATATGAGCAAAAATAGGATATTTATTCACAGTTTAATTTTCAATGTACAACAAAAATGTATTTATGAAATATCACCTGTGTAGTAAAGTTCTTTCCAAAACACGAAAACTTCAGTTCTTGGAGCTACTCTGATAAATCCCCCTTGCTACTTACCGGTAATTGTAGGAATTAGTGAACAATAGGCGACCTTCATTGAAGGGTGAAGCAGTATTGTCAAGATCTCTTTCTTACTACAGATTGTTCAGTCCACTGTGTCGTGTTGAATAGTTGCAACCGCTGTGTTAGTGTTATAATAATATATCCTTTTTTCAACCCAGGTGTAAAATGCCCATCGGTGTCATGGAAATCACTGTAGTGTTTCGCAAATGGAACTAACTAATCCGTATCTCAAGTTAAAAGCCCAAACATACATTTATTTGTGTAGTACCTACTCCGTACGCTACGGATTTTTATGAGAATTATGGTCTGGAAAAAATTAAATTGCCCTGCCTGGTGGGCAGATTATAACTGGAAGTGTATGCATTAAAAATCGTGCTCATCTTCTAACGTGGTCTATAATAATCCATTTCGAACCACATATGAATCCAGTAGATTCCAGGATTAATTTTTCTCCGTTGTTGTTAGTATACATCAGCAATTATTTATATATTGCACATTAAGTATGCGCAAAAATAATCTCTCTGTACAATGAGAGATTCACCCAGTGTATTGTTTGCATTAATTTAACACATACTTTATGCACATCATAAAACCGAACAAACACTATATTTAAAACGGATTTTACAGAAATTCTGTCAGTAGCAAGTAACGTAGTAACATATATCTTATGCACTGCAATTTTTATCAAATTACTGTGAAAACTGTAACTTATTGACAGGAAATTTCTGATGGAAAGTACCCCAGATATAAACAACTAGCAGGTGCCTGCGGCTTCCCTCGCGATTATTTATGCAGCTGCTAGATGTTTTATTTAAATAATTTATTTAATAGAGAAATAATTATAACTTTGTATTTATTAATAGTAACATCGTTTTTACATAAATTCAATGAGTTACATAATTTTTTCTTTAATTATATTGTTTGGCGTAGTAAATATAAATAACCTATCATATCATTACTTTAGACAAGATGTACACACGTACATCGTACAATACTGGGAGTAGTAGAATAATTTATGTACTTTTTCAGAGACTAACTAAATATTTGAATGGTTTTGAAATTTTAGGAATTAAAATGCTTAATAGATTACCATTAATTGTTATATGGTTACCATCAAAAGTATTTAAATATAAAATTTATAATTGGTTAGTTAACTCAACTGTCTATTCTATAACGGAAGTCTTGAATGTGACATTGTTATAGAGTCTTAAAATGTTACAGGTCAATCATTGTACTTGTGTTTAAAAGTGTACTGTTTTATATTGTCCTTGTCTATAACTGTTAAAATTCAGTGACAAATAGTATTATTATTATATTAGATTCGAAATGAAATAATTAAAACGCTTACCCTTAAATGCAAGTCATACAAAACATGAACAAAACGATTGATAAGTAAAAAGCTAAAAATCTGGATTTGAGGTGCTCAGTCCGAGAAAAGAAAATCTCAGATTCGAGTTCCCTAGCCAAAAAAACTCACATTTGAGTTACGTCCAAATCATTAAAAAAAAAAATAGTTAATACTTTAATACTTATTGGCCCCTGTCGTGGATTCCTATTAGAGGCCTCTATATGCACTGTAGGCCTACAATTTGCGACTTATAATTATATAATTATAATTTATAATTACATACGTTATCTAAACTACTTACAACTTAATCTGAAGATTATACATCTAAAGAAAGAGGGGGGAAAACGTTTAACAATTTAAGAAGAAAAACAAGACATTGATAACTTAATAATATACTAACTGCATTCATTCAATATTTTCACATTTAGACCTACTTCATGATCCCCCTTCCGACCACATATTTAAAATATAAATTGCTATGCCAATCGACCAAGGCAATCACAATTGAGTAAGATCTACACGGAAACACCTGCTCAAATATTATATTAGATGCTTAATTTTCCTTCAGTAGATTTTGCACATTAAAACTGTTTATTGTATTGCAGGTAGTTAGGTGGCAGCCGGCAAGATTTCCTCGCCGTGGACTCCCGCCAGCTCCGGGCCGCCGGCCGACACCAATGGCTCCGGCTCGGATTCAAAAAATCTCGATGTCGGGGACGAGGTAAGCGACGAGGTAATGTTCGATCCAGTTTTTTTACTTTTTTCCTAGTTTTAATTTACATTTAGTTTATTTTAATTTGTATTCTAACAAGGTAATGTGTATTTATCTCCCTTAGTGGAATTTTTGCCTATCCGATTTGAAAATGCAGTCTTATTAATTCAAGTGCTCTCTTAAGATCTAAAACTTTATACTAACTAATAAATTGTTTTAAACGTTTGTTAAGTTTTGTAAATGATAACGGCAGCGATAACTTAATCCTTATCTAATCCATCGGGAAGGTATATGATGATCTCTGACATGAGTAAAAGCATTGCATTAAAAAATAGCTAATCATAAAAATGTTGATAAAACAGAGCCATATTGACTTGTCTTTGATTGAATCTTTAAATGATTTTAACTTTTTTAAAAATTATATCACTGAGGTGACCACAAATTGGTTGAAACCTATTTTAAAACTTTGATATTGACAAGGCGAAGTCTTGCATTTGAGATTCAAGCTAATCATAAAGAATAGTTCATAGACCTACTGTTTTTATTTGATCTTAATGCCTTGTAATTTGTTGACAGCTTCAAATTACATTATGTGAACATCAACCCTTCTGCATAGATTGCATACTGCAAATACGGTGTACGAGGGTCATTCATAAAGTAACATCCGTAAATTAAAAAAAGTGAAGTTACAGAATTTGTTTTATAATACTTCGAAACTACACATTCTATTTTATTTTTCCACATAGTTTTCAGCCATATTGAAACACTAGTCTTAGCATTTGACGAGCTTTAAAATTCCGCAGATATAAAATACGGCCGCCTGCGACTGCAGCCAACTTATGACTCTCATTAAGGGGCTGTCACACTGGATCGATCGAGGGACAGCGTCCGACTGACTGGTATAATGAACCTATAGACAGCAGTGGTACCAGTCACATAGCATCGATCGCCAGCGATCAACAACGAGGGTGAGAGATCATCTGGTCTGTGAAATCGAACCTGTCCGTTTTTCAATCGCCAGTCGATGGCAAACTTCGTACCCACCTGAATTTCAGAATTGATGCTGGAAGATTTAACTTACACAATAATGTCGTTTTAAACTTATATTTGAATGAAATATAATTGCACGAATCATTTAAGGCATTTAAAACGATATCTTCTTATGTAATTTAATTTTAAAAACACAAAAATAGATCGGTGGGCGATCGAACTACAACAAACCTCTTCGCTCGGCCGACTGATGGAAGCTTGAAGTAAACAGATGTAGCCTGATATAGTAGGCATAATATTAAACTTTACATCCCAACACATGTAGTATGATAATGTGCAGGAAATAGGCATTCGTATTCCTAATAAGGTAATACTTTACCTCTAATATACAGTGATGAGTAGACCTAGTAAAATCATATAGGTACATAACCTATAATATTTTCGTTGATCGATGACGCTCGATGCAGTGTGACAAGGAACAGAAATTTAGTCGAGAGAGCAAGATGGCAGTCGGCTGGTCTTGATCGATCGAAGCTCAGTGTGACAGGCCGCTTAGTGAAGGTGATGTAAGACAATGGTGTCGTATGTTCAAGTGGTTGACCGAGTATCGTGAATGTAGATCTGATTTGGATGGTTGAGAAAGGATTAGAGTAAACCGCAGATTCACCATCTAGAAGCTTTCTGACCATTTTCCATAGACTTGTGTTACTCTTCTGTACTAAGGTGATTTGCCGCAAATTTTGTGTCTGTAAACCAGCGTCGTACCGTTGGCTTCAGTCGCAGGCGACCGAATTCTACGACTGCGGAATTTCAAAGCTCGTCAAACGCTATGACAAGTCTCCCAATTTGGCTGAAAACTATGTGGGAAAAAGAATTAAAATGTGTAGTTTCAAAGTATTGTAAAACAAATTCTGTTACTTTATTTGCATTAAAAAATGAACTGTCTCTTTATTTACATTTTTTTAAATAAACTGTAACTTTATTTACATTTAAAAAAAAAATGGACGAAAGTTATTTTATGAATAACCCTCGTATAAAATTCTTTAACGGTAGGCTTTTTTTTCACAATACCTTGTAGAACACTTCATCTTAATGTAGTATAGAATGAGTTTGTATGCATGATTTTCAGGCAGTGTTTACAACCCATTTAGTTTATATATGGGATTCACACCATCGTGGATGCTCATGAGCATGCATTATTTTTTATATTCTTTACTCTCCAACTTATTAGTGTCTTTTTTTACATCTGACTTTTAATTATTGAAATCATGGTACCTGAATAAGATTATTTGTTAAGTTTATAATTAACTGATGTATCTACCAAAATGTCGGACTACTTAAAAACATCCTTGAGCGAAAGTTTAAAGTCTGGATGCAATTTTCCAGTATCTACCCACAGCCTGTACTAAGCTTTCCGAAGTTTATCACTGGTCCCGATAAAAATATGTATTTGCATATGTAGATACAATTTTGGTAATATTTCCTAGGTTGTTGAAAGTCCTCGTATTCTGCAAGTTTTATACTGTCTTGAACCCCGCGCAGATGGTGGTCTATTAATAATTATACTGTTTTTCAGAAAACTCTTCTTTGCAATTTGACTATGTGGGAACCACAGATATATTTTACTTTTTTTTTTTTAATTTTTAATTTATTTATTTACACACGAGAACGTCGATTGATTTCTGTGGAAAAGAGGAGGGTTGTTATGTAGAATGCTATTGGTTATTTATTTTTGTTACAACAGCTATAGATTTACAAATTAGGAAGCTAATAATTTAGCATATCTATGCTGGCATAATACATATTTTTGCTAATACATTTTGGTATTTAAGAATATTGCTCTATTGAATTGTACATAAAATATTATGTGAGATCTACGAAAGTTCTTACCTTGTGTGTGTGTGAGTGTTGTAGAACACAATTGTAGGGTTGAATACATGAACCAGATTACTCCACTTTTACTATTTTTGCATTAAGCGAAAAAAGTTTTTAAAAAATCATGGCACATTTCAGTGCTTTAAAACATATACCATGTGCTAATAGTAGGGTACCTTATGTCATCCCGTGGGCTCCTTCGTGAAGAAACCAACACACCTATATTTTCAGTTTCTATGAAGTCTAAGGATACCCGAACCACTTGAGGCTACTCTGGGGGTCGCGTCTGAGTCGCGTGATGACGTCATCAAAATGGCGGACGTCGCGTTTCACAGAAATGGCCATAACGTGAAACCTATTTGAGATAGAGACTTGCAAAAAACTGTTTTGAAATCACAATAAAATGCTCTACATTATTGTTTCTTACGCGTATGGAGCTAAGACGGCATATTCTACCGAAAAATTACACTTTTTGTTGGAAAATTGAAAAAAAAAATGGTCCTGTAGAATGTGTTCTCTTGAATTTTCAATAGAAGATGATGCCGTGCCATAAATTACATGCAAACAAATTTTTTGAAGATTTTAATAAGGATTCTACTCCCGTTTACCAGAAGTTTCCAATGTCAATAGCAGTGGCGTCTCCTGCATAGGATCACATGAGCACGTGAACCCCCTAATAATTTTTACCTTACCTAATTTTGTCAGCATTATTGAATAAATAATAATTCTTGTATGGTTTGCCGTCTCCCTGTATAGAAAGATGTGTATTTTGTTCCCTTTTGCGGGCTTCCTCGAGGTGGTTCACTAGCTAAGGGGTGAACCTCTTAGTATTGCCTTTTGCATAACCTAACGTTAGCAGGGGCTCCGCAGCTAGCACGTGTGACAGGATCACACGTCATTCGTGCACCCGACCTCTTAAGGGCAGCATCGGGCAACGCATCTGATTTTTCCCCCTTCAACTGAAGACGGCAACATCGGTAAACTCAGAGCTCTATGGCACTACAGTTCTCCGACGTATTTTTCTTACCACCCCTCCATCTCATCCAACTTGCGAGCTGCCAGAGGGAACTTGTTTTATGACCCATCCATCTTCCCTTATTATATAGGTGTGAACAGTGTTGTCGCATTGTCCCAATTCACAGTGAAGCTTTGATTTGCTGTTTATTTCCTCTACATTCCGTCGTTTATGTCACAATTACCTACATCAATATGCCATTATTATAATTATTCATAAATAAATAAATATTTACTTTAGTACATTGATACATAGCCGAAGAGTGATTTCTCTTTCACCCTCAGGCGGAAGGTATAAGTTGCAACACAGTCTTCGATCCCTGTCTTTTCCATGAGTTTTGCTCAAAACTTCAAAATATATATATTTTTTTCTGGCCAGCAAAGATTAACCAGCGGGTGGTAGGTGGTGTGCTGTTCATGTTTGTAGTAAGGGATGCGAAGTTTACAGTTACATTCTCTCCCAAACAGGAATTCTGTATCAGTTCAATTGGAATTCTCACAGCGTGAAGTAGTAGTTTCTTTGTGATGTCGCAATTGATTGTTTAGTTTAGTAGTGTATATAATATTAATAATTCTAGCCTAGTTTAAAGAATAGTTATAGTAGTTAAAGAGTAGAACAGTATACATAGTTCACTACTATAACCATTTGGAAAATGCATTCAATAGGCTAGTTCGTTATCTACCAGTGAACTTAAAAGTAATTTTGTTTATTAATGTGTGAATACCGTGCAGCACTTGCAATGCTGGCAATAGAGAAACGTCTAGTGCGCGAGAAGAAAGACTTCAACTTTCAAGTTATGGAAAAGTTCGCTGCACAGAAAGAAAGAAGAGTACATTTTTTCTACAAATGATGAGATTCGTAAGTCCTGTATTTTGTTTTTATATTTTAAGCCCAATGTGAACACCCAAATATTTTACCCACGCGACGCCACTGGTCAATAGTTTTAATTCTGTGATAGTTTTTGTAAAAGGATCACACCATATGAAATCATCCAATTTAAAAAAAAAAAAATGGTTGCATGACCATTTTAGAAAAAAAATAATTTTTTGTATATGAGTTCATACATTTTTCAAGATGTCAAAACAAGTTTTCAAAAAATTCTTATGTTCTTGGTTTCCCAGGGGTGTCCATTTTTCAATCCTGGTGTAACACATTTTTTGCGAATGTAGCTGATTACAAAATATATTTTCATAACTCAACAATCATAAGAGTTAGAAATTTGAATTATGAACCATTTTGTAACTGTTGAAGCGTACTTTTATAAATATTTTATTGTTTTCTTAAACAAAAAATTTTTCATATGAAAATATGAGTTTGAAATTGGTGTAAATTTTTCCAAAAAATCACTTTTTGGGTCAAATTTTATGTGAGAAGGAAGTGATTGTAAACATTCAATTTCTTTTTATGTTCAAACCTGCATGTGATTTGTCTGTGAGGAAAACATCAGCTTCCAAAAATACATCCCTTATTTCTAAACTGGCCTCAAATATTTTCGTTTTTCAGATTTTGACAACTTTTGGGCCTAAATATCTCTGAAGGGTACCCTTCAAAAAATCTGAAAAATTGCATAAAAGAAGCCTTTCATGTGCCTAACTCACAGTTAAAATTTCTATTTCTAGAAACAACTCCTTAATTTGATAGAACTGAAATATCACACCTTTTAGGGTACCGTATTTGGAAGAAACTACATATAACTCAACAACCATAAGAGATAGAAATTTAAATTATGAGTCATTTTATAACTATTGAAGCTTGCTTTTAGAAATATTTTAGTAATTTCTTCAACACAAAATTTTTCATATGAAAATATGATTTTGAAATTCGGGTAAATTTTTTCAAAAAAATAACTTTTTGGTCCAAATTTTATATGAGAAGGAAGTGATGGTAAACATTCAATTTTTTTATGTTCAAACCTGCATGTGATTTGTCTGTGAGGAAAAAATCAGCTTCCAAAAATACATCTCTTATTTCAAAACCGGCCTTAAATGTTATCGTTTTTTCAGATTTTGACTATTTTTGGGCTTAAATATCTCTGATGGATACCCTTCAAAAAATGTGAAAAATTGCATAAAAGAAGCCTTTCTTGTGCCTAACTCACAGTTAAAATTTCTATTTCTAGAAACAACTCCTTCTATTAATTTGATAGAACTGAAATATCACACTATCACATGTATGTAGTTTCTCCCAAATACGCTACCCTAAAAAGAGTGACATTTGAAACTTCTGGTAAACGGGAGTAGAATCCGTATTAAACTCTTCAAAAAATTTGTTTGCATGTAATTTATGGCACGGCATCATCTTCTATTGAAATTTCAAGAGAACACATTCTACAAGACCATTTTTTTCAATTTTCCAACAAAAAGTGTAATTTTTCGGTAGAATATGCCGTCTTAGCTCCATACGTGTAAGGAACAATAATGTAGAGCATTTTATTGTGATTTCAAAACAGTTTTTTGCAAGTCTCTATCTCAAATAGGTTTCACGTTATGGTCATTTCTGTGAAACGCGACGTCCGCCATTTTGATGACGTCATCACGCGACTCAGACGCGACCCCCAGAGTAGCATCAAGTGGTTCGGGTATCCTTAGACTTCATAGAAACTGGAAATATAGGTGTGTTGCTTTCTTCACGAAGGAGCCCACGGGATGTGATTTTCTTACATAAGGTTCCCTACTAGTACTATGAGTATAATATTTCATATTATTGAATGTGACAGGGATGTTATAAGATTTTATATTTATTGTCGTTTAGGGGTTACCATAAGACGCGTATTTGATGTTTACCAACAACATTTAGCAGTGTCTCGGATATCGACCAATCACGGTCGTTTATCTTCTAATATACTTTGTCTTATAAAACGCCAGCTCGTTACTGGATATACGTATCTAGGTATGAATATGCAGTGATAATACGTCATTGCTGTTAGTGAATAAGATAAAAGCACACTATTTTATAGTCTACAACATAACCTATATGGAAATTAAAACTATTTAAATGTGCATTGATTAAAAATAGTTTGTTTTATTTAGTGCCAGAATGAGATTGTGAGGGGGACGGGAAAATGTCTGTCCGTGTGTCTGTAAGCGCGATAACTCAAATACGCTTTATCGGATTTTCATGAAACTTAATTTGCGCATTTATAACGTTCATATTGAACCAAATAGGTTGATCGGTACCGGAGTATAATGCCCAATTTAAATCTATCCTAATATTGTCCTCCCACCTACATCTAGGTCTTCCACGGGCTCTTTTCCCTTCGGGTCTCCCAGTCAATACTTTTGAGATACCGGTATGTCTTTCCTCCTCCATGCGCGCATATTTTCTGCATATCATAATTGCAATTAACACTGATTAAATAAAAGCATTATCATTTTACCTGATTTTATTCTGTTCTGATTTTAGCTTATCTTAGTAATCAAGTTAACTAAGTTATTTGGCATTCCCACTTTTGGTAACATTGGTTAATTTGATTGTTCGTTATTTTGGTATGCCGTGATCCGAAGCTAACACAGTGGTGATTTATTTTAAACAACACAAATAAAAGTTAATTATTATTTATAGAATCTAATACATTTTATTCATGGAATGGCCTTAATAAATTCCATGCGAGATTACGAATTTCATCAGATAATCTCCCGTGGGATTACCTATGATAAATCTATGTACTACATTGTATATTTATAGGGTTCTAATTGATATAAATATACAATTATAGTGTCAAGCCGATTTATAGTAATTCGAGTAGACAATTGTATGCTCAGTTGGTTTATAGCAAATGATTTTTATAGGTGTACTGACCTTACATTTTCTCAACAGATTTCCTTGTAGGCTCACTGTCTAGGTTTGATTACCTTAAATTAATATAGTTACGTTCGGCCCAGATGGTTTAGGATAGATAGGCCTAATTTGTTTTCATTGCATTTTGGTAGTTATAGACTAAGCAAAGTTAAATTACATAAAATTAGATTGCTAGGAAGTCTAGAATACAGTGGATTATGCTAGGTTAGGTTACCTTAAGCTAAATTATAAAATGTTAATTACATTATTTCACAGTTTATTCCTGCTTTTCTACCTGTTACACTAAATAAAAACATAAGAATGCTTTATACGCTAAAAACACCTTAATTGTTAACTTGGGGGAAAAATACGTCCAAAAATACCATGTCCTCTTGAGTGAATTCTCATTTTTTCAATAGCATTCGTAATTACATTTCTCTATCGTATTTCAGGTACATTTTAAATGCTGCTTCACTCCATCTTACAGTGCTAAAGACTTCATTTATTAAAAAATAAGTAACATTTTATCATACAATGTGTAAAAACTGTCGATTTTATCTTAAATCTTCTACCTGGAGCAAGGTCCTTGAAAGTTACGAAATTTGGCACTTGAGGAATTTCCAGTGCGTTTAAAAAGATGAAGTTTGGTGTGTAGGTGATCGTTAAAAAATGCTGTAGGCCTAGGCTATACACACTAAGACGAAGCAACTTAAAGACTTTAATTATTTCCTTTTATTGGGGAGTAAAGGAAGTTGTATATTGTTATAAACTAGAATTCGGATCATATCTCGCTCCTAATAGCTTTCGGGTTCCTTTATGGTGTAATGATAAGCGTAGAGTCACCGGAAACCAACCATGGCGTACAATGAACATATGACCTGCCCAGGGATGCCCACAAGGGATGGGGTTAAGACGCAAAGTGCATCATTGAAATTTCCGGGATGAGGGGGTTGAAAATTGTTGCAAAATTACCATTTTATATGTTAAAAATAAAAACTGTCAAGCTTTATAACTTCAAAAGGTAATAAAAACACCTTCTAATTCTTTAGAATATAATATTCTGTAATCATTTGTTCTCTATATATATACTGTATATATAATTATATCATGTAAAAGCAGCCTCATTGAAAGTATTTGGGAAGACCTTTTAGAGTAGGCCTGCTGTTATTCCACCATTAGTGAGGAGGTTTACTTTTCATTTGGAGCGAAACGAAGTTGGAGGAGGGTTATTTTTTATGAAACTTGGGGAGCGGGGGGGGGGGGTCATGAAGCTAGGCGGGATGGGCACTCCTGACCTACCTTGAAGAGCAACTAAATCTAGTCTTTGCTTGCAGTGTAGGCCTTCGCAGAACAACCATTTTCACTTCTACTGCAGAAAAACCATCACTTTTATATTAAGTAAAGTACATACAGTACAAGCTGTATTATCGGAGCGAAGCCAAAACGGGTTTAGTTTATTGTATTTTCAGCCCTTCAAATGAAGAAAACCTATACTTAAAATTGAGTTGGAATGTTCATTTAAACGTAAAATGAGAGCTTTTGAATGGGGAAATGTTGTGAACTAGGAGTTTCCTAATATTCTTAAAAATTCAACTGTAGGTTTTATGTAGAGGTATTGTTGATTTTTTATGCATTTTAAGTAGTCTGTATAGGGTTTAGTTCAGGCCATATTAGTAGGCCTACTGATTTTACTTTGATTATTATAATGTAAAACTTTTCAGAGTGTAAGTAAAAATACTTTGATAATAATCAATGCCACAGTTTCATTGCATACGTATAGATCAGTGTAAAAAATATAAATCGGTAATTTATTGAGTGTTGCTCCTTTGAAAAAAATAAAAACATACAAAGGATCCTTCATACAGTTTAACATAGTTTGTTTTCCATTAGTACGTCGATATACTAGAAAGAAAAAGTCAGATATGATGTGAACAATAGTGAAGATCACTTGTTTCATTGGATACTTTTTGAAGTAGACTAATTACTGGGACAAACGTGTTTTGATTGCAGGATGACAAGGACTTGGCAGCTGCTGACGCAGAGGGCGTTTGGAGCCCTGACATTGAACAGAGTTTTCAAGAGGCCCTGGCCATTTATCCACCATGCGGCAGACGGAAAATCATTCTTTCGGACGAGGGCAAGATGTATGGTAAGATTCGTAGCATGTTTACTCAGAGAATTAATATGTTTCCCCTGAACGTAGGCTATTTCCACAAACACTTATCATTCAAAGTAGCCTACATTTGAAACCCTGAAAGAATTACTGTTAAATAGATATTACGTGTAAATTATTCAATTTATATATCCCTGATTCGCGCATATAATGTATGAACTTATATACGGGTACATGTTGTAAGTACCGGTAACTTAAAACTGGTTACTTTTACTCCTACTAGGCCTACTTCTAAATGACCTAATTCCATTCTGGGATCATCAATATCCTGTTGCAAACATTAAAATAACTAATTGGTTTAATATGGGCAATGGAGTCAAATTAGGTGCCTCACATTCAAAAGATCAATTCATCCTTTTACCTGGCATAATCGTAACCTATCTACTGTAAAAGGTTCTTCAGTGAAGTCCTACAGCCTATATTCTTAATATGTTCATAAATGTGGAACATATCTGTCAAGTTATCTGCAATAAACATTGAAACTCAGTTTCAGTTTTCAACATTTAATACATATGACGATGATAATAGATATTAACATCCGAATTGCGGGGTTCGTATCCCAGAAATTTTCTGAAGTAGTCCGATTCCAAGATTCGACAAATTTTAAGACTTTATATGGGTGTAGGGCATGTCTAGGGAGTGCCCATCCCAATAGATAGGAGGAAACTTATAATAACACGTCCTCATCTTGAGTGGCCAGAAATTGCGTGCTTAGTTTTGTTACAATATATTTTACTTCCTCTGCCCTTAGGTACTCTAGGTAGAGGAAGTATTGTGTTCGACACCGAAAGTCGAAGTCGAGTTTTTTAATAAAAATACAGGTTTTGAGGTCCCTGAATCCAAAAATGCTATTTTCAAAAACATGTCTGTATGTGTGAAAACAAATTATGTATTTGGGTTAGGTCCCTTCTGGTGATTTGAAACGAAGATTGGCGACAACTTTCTCTTATTTTTAATGGTACTTTACAAGAAGAACATTTCGTTGATCATGAAATTCTCGAAAATGGTTCTAACGATTTTCTTTAGGCCTAAATGTTGTACACGAGGGGCTTAATTTTCTCGAAAATGGCTCTAACGATTCTCTTTAAATGTTGTACATGAGGTGCTTACACTAGAGCTAAAACTTTCATTTGAAACATTTTTTTTTCCGAAACGATCTCGGAAGGGTAGTTTTAAGCCGCTTACTGTTAGTAGAACATTTCTTGTCTGGTGAACAATAAAGCTTTGCATCAGGTTGAAACAACTGAATACGTGCTCTTTGCAAGACAGCATTTTATTCTATATCAGAATGTGAAGTGAAGTATTGCCCATACTTAGGGTAAAGAAAGTTACGTGAAGTACATTACATGAGATTTTATTTAGGTTGAGAATCCTTCGGGGATGCTATGTGGTAAGACTTCTCATTTTTACAACCATTAACTTTTAATTTGGCAAAGGAAGTATGTGTTTCACATCTGATTTGTTGTTGTTTAAGGTTGGATAGTTTTTGTAATACAGTAGTAGTCAATATGTAGATGTAAAACTACCCCAACTATTTCTGAAAACAGGCAAATAAAATATTGAATATGTCCGGAACGTTGTGGTCCTCTTGAAATAAGTATTGCTCACTATTTTTTTCGTAGTACACAGTTTTAGCAATATTAAAAAACTACTTATAAATAATATCATCTCCCTTTAAAACAACGTCCCACGATTTATGGTGGAAACTTGGGCTTCTCAAGGAAAAATGTCTATCGGCTGCTAGATTAGTTCGGGACTAACTCTATAACTAATTTCAAGTTCGATCGTTAGATTAGTGCATTTGAGAACGAATCGAAAATTTGATCATATCTGATGACCTCCGCAAATACGCCAAAGAAACTCTTCAGTGTAAGGGTTTAAAATGAGGTAATTTTAGACCTTTATAGGCCGGATAAGAGTATTAGCACTACAAATTTGGAAAAACCATCAACGTGTCTCTGCATAAACTGAAGTCACTATTAGAAGCAAGAGGAACGAGGTTCTAGTATTATTGCCATAGGGGAGATAAATATTGCCATGAATTTCAAAGCATAATGATATTGCTCATTTGAGGTCACTATATCAAGTGTGGGTCCGAACCTGAGCGGTGTAGTGTGATTCATTGCTTACTACGAGATGATAATTACGGGGGTGATGGTCGCATTGGGAATGTTTCGGGGTTTTGAACTAACGGCCATTAACCATGTTCATTCCAATGCCTATATAAGTACTTTTGGCGCACATTCAGTCTTTCTTGATTATTTAATCGAAAATACATAAATATATAACTTAGAATGTATATTCATATGAAGATCGTAATGTAGCGATTAATTGCTGATAAAATTATGTCTGCCATTATTTGACTGTCATTCCTTCGTAGGGTTACCAGTAATTCCGGATTTCGCCGGACATGCCCTGCTTTTCATGTCTTTGCCTGGCGTCCGGCCTGATTCTTTATATCCCATCCTAAATAGATTTTGAATTCATTTGAGTCATAATCGTGTGCGGCCAAAGAACAGCTGGCATATGCGAACTAGTAGGCAGTGCTTAGATCACAAGATACGGAAGCAGATTTCGATAAATAATCGATTAGCATACTTCCGGAACTTCTTTTTCCTGTGAGATTCATGTAGTTAACTTCTTTAAGCGTTTACTATTTGTAGGGGATGGGACTCCCCCTTCTGGTTTTACCTATCACTTATTTAAAATGTTTAATCTGGTAGTAAATCTGTTAGACATTCCCCATCTGGTAAAATCATAAATACCAAGTACTTTGTTTACGTTAACTTGCCTGTATCTGGTTTTCTATATCCCCTATCTTGGGGCGAAGGGCCTCCAAGTGGAGGTTTCTGTTGCCTATGTGAATTTTGTTACGCTTATTTTCCGAGAGAGGTGGTAAGCCCATCGCCTCTCAATCCCCCTTCGGGAACTAATGTAGGCTATTACTTGGACGTGAACGGGCTGAGAAGTTTTGTCCAGAGGCTCTAATTTAGGCTTGGTTTTCTTTTATGTGCCTTAAATCTACGACATGGGGCCCCCCAGCTTAAAGTAGGCCTACCTCCCGGAGGACTCCGTGTCCAGGATTTTTACGTCCTGAAGAATCCATCGATTGCGGCCGGGTTTGATCCTGCGATCTTCGAATCTAGAGGCGGGCACGCGCTACCTCTAGACCGTCGCGGTCGACTTTTTATTTATTTATTTATTTATTTTTTAATTTTTTTTTTAATTTAAAGAGAGAGAGAAAATGTCCTGTTATTCGATTTTTACATTCGGTAGCCCTATTTCTTCATCCATCCAGACTTTACAGCGGCCTGGTAAATGTAGGGGAAGACCGTCATATTGGAATGCCAACAAAATGTTTCAGTTAAAAAAAGCTGTCTAGATTTACATAGTAGGCCTAAATATTTGAAGTTTATAACCGTCTTCGAGAACTTTAGGAATTCTATTTTGCGACGAATAAACAGTTTAAATTACGTTATAAAAGTTGCGTTAATTTTGTTAATATTTCGCATAAATCCATGCAATTTCGGTGTTGTTTCGCATTTAATCCAAACAGCTTTATGGCTCATGTGATGCAAAATATTGGATATTTCTGCAAAAAATATAAAATCCCTTTGGATTTTAGGCTTCTCATTATGTAGATTTTAACAATAATCAGAGTTCACTATTAACATTTGCCTGTAGTATAGATAAATAAGTGCAACACTATCTCCTTTGAATACTTATATCGAGGGTGCATTTGAGGACATAATTTACTGAGCACAGATATTTTTGTGTTGAAATAGAATATAAAATAAATTAACTGTCATAAATTAAAATAAGCCTATGCTTTAGTAAAAAACAATTTACATGAACAACTCTTTACGTGAGATTATTTTAATTTTAATTGAAAAAAATGAGTTAATTTTTTTAGTTCTGTACACATCACTGACATACCTGCCAACTCAAAAGTTACATGGTTTCTTGAATATTTATTGTATTAATGTTGTATTATTGCATATTATTGTAATAATGTGCTCATAATACATTATGTACGACTCTCAATAAATATTTAATTTGACTTCCTTGAACATGCGTTTCCAAAAATCGAGATTTCCCTTTAAAAATAGAAATTCCTTTAAAAAAGAAGAGTGTCGCACTAAAAAAGAAAATTTCGCAAGTACACAATATTTTCAGTTTTTCTCAAATTTAAAATGCAATATTTTGGTCTAGACGTGTATGCAACTTTGTCAATGGTAATAACAACAATTCGTGAATCTGTCACTCACGAAAACTAGGGTAAGCCTAGCAATAAAACCAGTGTTTTAAAATCAATCTTGTCCTTAGGGTAAGAGAAAAACGCCGTCCATTCTCTGAAGAGAAATTTAGTTACCCTGCCACTTTTAGTCAATGAGCTATAGGTCCTCTGTTAACACACAAACAGAAAGAAATAGTTTTTCTTATAATGATTTGATTTACCTGGAAACATTTCCCGTGAAAACTGGAAAAGAAGTTTGTGTTCATGCCACTTCATTCTAGTTTCATTTCCCAGCATTAATATGAATTAGCATTGTATCAGTAATACAATGAAATAAAACAATTAAAATGTATAACAAAGCACTTCGATGGGAGCCAATCGAAAATTTCCCAAGGGCGATCATCACCATGCACGCGATTTGGAGTGTACATGTTGCCTCGAAGGATGGAGATAGTGCCCGAAGTCATATTTCGCTTTAAGTCACGGAATATATTTTCGAACAGATTTATACTTAGGCCTACAAATTTTTCGTTAGGTAATGAGACGAATTTATTAATCTCTTTCTTCAGGGAAAAGGGTGTATGGACAAACTTTAATTTTGTAAGTTTAAGTGCTTGTATTGGGGTGGGGGAGACCGAAACTACGACTAAAAGTAATGTACTGTATTTAGTGAAATGGGGATATCAGTGGTTTATTAATAAAATTAATTTTGTTTTGTGAAACATTTTTTAAAAGGTAGGATGTTGTCAAGCTATGTAATTATTTGTTACACTGACCATTCGCTTTTTTCCTTCCTCTGCCCGTAGCATAGGTACTATAGGTAGAGAAAGTATTGTGTTCGACCCCCAAATTCGAAGTTGAGTTTTTAACATAAATACACGTTTTGAGATCTCCTGCGTCCAAAAATACAATTTTCAGAAACATAGGCCTACTTCTTATGAATGTCTTTTTCTGTGAACACCCTAGCTCCAGAACGGAAAATCGTATGAAAACAAAATTTTCTATTTAGGTTAGGTACCTTCTAGGGATGTGACTCGAAGATTGGCGACCGACTTTCTCTTTTTTAAAGGGAATTTACATGAAGTGTTTGTTTTCTTTTTAAGCGATTTTCTCGAAAACGGCTCTAACGATTTTCTTTTAATTTTGTACATAGGCCTACTTAGTTCTTAAACTTTTATTTGAAACTTTTTTTTAATTCTCTGAAGGGTTCTCATAAGCCACTCACTGTTTGTAGAAACACAGTCTTCCATGGTGAGCAATAAAGCTTTGCATTAGGTTGAAAAAAAAAGGAGAGCACAGTGATGAACCTGATAATTATGAAAATACTGTCACGAAAGAAAAAATAGAGAATCCGAACCCAGCACATAATGAAGCCCGAAAACTGATTAAATATTGTAATGTAAATGATTGAAAATATGCTCTAAATGAATTGAAACAAACAAACATTAAAATCTCTTTTTCAGAGTAACTGTAACTACCGTACTGTAATGACACAGAAATGTTGATTAGGGCAGTTTTTTTTAACAGAATCACTGATGATGATAACTTAGTAATAGGCCGAACACATATTGGTATTAAATTTTAAATTAAAGTTATGTTTTGTTGTTACTGCATTTTTATATCTTACTTTCTAACTGAACTCTATCTACATTAGTCATAAACGTGTTTATGTACATAAACATGTTATCTACATACGTGTTTAATTAAACTTTTGATAGATAAGTGAAAATCTTTGTAATAAATATTCTTTGGCATTTAATTTTTTTACGGTAACCTCTATCACCTCAGGCATTTTCAGGTTTATTGTCGTAAACAAGGATAGAACAAATGCGTTTTTCTTCGACGATAACCGATATCAAAACTAAATTTGGCGCTTGGAGGTTTCAGTTTTTGTTTCAGATGACTTCATGGTTTTCTTCTCTTTGGATATTATTCTTAGTTCAGATGTGTACTTATTACAGTGGCGTTATATTTGTCACATTCGGGTATATTGGAAACTTTTTTTAGGTAGATTTTCGAAGAAAAATCTACCTATTGCAATGGATACCACTTTATGATTTTCGAAAAATTCTTTCATATCTTTACGTTTCATGCTCCCCTAAGTACGAAACCACCGCCCGTTCAAAAACATTTTTTGTGATATTTATATATATATATATATATATATATATTTATATATATATATATATATATATATATATATATATATATATATATATATAAATCTTTACACGATAGCGGCCATAATTTTGAAGATATTTGAACCAAATTTTATTATGTTATTTCTAGGCCCAATAGTTCGGACAAGTTCGTTAATGGGCAAAATTGGCCCAAGGGGGTGGTCGGGGGAGGGGGTTGAAATTTTAAAAAATGTATATCTCGGTCCCTATGAAGTATAGAGGGAAACTTTGTTTGAATAAATTAGAGTACTCCCTATGGAGTTTACAGTGACACCAACGATTCGGGGGTTCGAGTGAGGGTGGGGGTGGAGGTGGGGGTGGGGGATGAAAATTCGAAACTTTTGAAACCACGTCTTGTGAGGTATCATTGAAAAGCTCTTGATGAGTACTCTACAAATCAATAAATAGTTTCTTGATAGCTCTCATATTACGCGAGATTTTAATGTTTGAAAATAATAACACTTAAAAGACTTATTATAATATCATAATTTTGTCTTGTTTAGCGGCTTTGCTAATTTTATTCATTGCTGATCTTGCGCACAGCCTCCCAGAATATTATATCCTATTCTTGTTGTCAAAACAAATGATTGTAGGCTCTTCCTCTTTACCGAATTCAGTTCTTATTACTGCAGGTTTACCATGCCAAGGCTAAAGAAGAAGAGTGCTATGCAGCGACAATAAATTAAACCAAAAGCACTTCGAAATCTACCTCCGCCTGTAGGCCTGCCTAAAGGGATTTTTTTTATCTTAGTCTTGATCGGAAAGATCGCAAGGAACTGTATTTTAATGAATCTTACGAGAAGTTGGAACTAAGAAGCACAGATTTGTACGAATAATAATATTGTGTTTGGAATATCTGTATAATTGCACATGTGTAGATAATTGTTAAACCTTCTACTTGATTACTTTTTTGACGGTATCATAGGCGCTGACTTGTAAAATTTATTGGGGGTGCTCACCCAGAAAAATAAAATCACATTGAAGTTTAATACAATTTATGTCCAAAGTCCTCCTTTATTACAACAAACGACATTATTAATTGATAAACATAAACAGCTGTCCATAGCCGGTTTAATAAATAATTATTTCATTATTAACAACACTACCATTTTTCTTAAAACTTGTTAATAAAGGGTCAATCCATACCAAGTGGTCCAGCACTGGTTGCTTGACCATCTCAGAAAAATTTGATCTTTGCTGGGTTAGTTCCCCAATGTTTAGTGGTCACAAAAATATTTTTTAAAAATATTTATTGTTTATTATTTTGAAACGGCAGCCATTTTTGTTCCAGGCCGCATGAGTTTTTTGGCAATTGCAAGCATCTGCATTTTTTAAAATTATTCAGTAGTGGATTGTCCTAAGCCTTTCAGATAAAATGCATTTAGTTCAACACACTCTGGCCTACAAATTAACATCATTATCACTTAGCTGAATGTATTCTTTAATATATTTTTAATAGTTCAAAGTTATCAGCTACAAATTAAAAAAACTCAATTTTTGAACAGTATTTTTCCAAACAAAGAGTAACTTCTCAGCTTTAATATTTTTTGTGCTATTACTCTGTACAGTATAGTTACTTTTTATAGAGTATCAATGGTGAGCAGCTTACACTTAAAAAATTACACTATTTTAAAAAATGGATTTTTTGAATTTTTCCATTTTCTGGCCTGCAATATCTTTGTTGGGGGACCAGATAAAAATCTGAAAATTACACAGTTAATAGATCTTTATGATATCAAACTTCAGTATAAATTTCAACTTTGAGATTCAATTGGAAGTATGCAAAAAAAAAATTACAAACATGAGTCAAAAATACGTTTTTAACATCTGCAATATCTGGTAGGCTAATCAAATAAAGTATATCAATTGCATAATTTAACACATCAAATTAGAGTAGCTAATGATTATTTGTCAAAACAATGCTCTGGTGAAAGTTTCAGCAGGCTAACAAGTGCATCTGCAAGTCTGTACAGGCTCAAAGACAAGCCTATACAAGTCTGTTCCTGTTGTCTTCCCCCTTACACCAACAATTGTCCACTCACACTTAGTTAGCTAGAAGCTCTTGAAGTGTGCAGTTGAAAAATGGAGTCTCAGTGTTCTATTGGTGTTATTATTAACGAAGCCTGTCATAAAAGTGTGTATGGAGTGTTTCCTAAAGACATTACTTTAATCAAAGATTACAGAGAAGAAGAAAAAGTGTTGCTTTTCTTAAGAGTCGGCCCAGAGGTTAAATCAACGTGCAAGTACCATGAAATGAAATACTTAAAAAAATTTCATCACCTTTTTGGTCAGTCTTGCTTGGACCCTTTTAAGAAACATAAGAAGCCTATAACAAAAGGTCTGAGAGAAATAACGTTTGATCATTATTCTAACAATAAAAGCCCTTTTGTCAATATAATACCAGGAAAATCATTGTGTCCTACTTGTTATTCTAAGATATTTGTAATTGACAAGGAAAAGGATAGTGATACTTCAGATAAAGAATTTTGTGACTTATCAGAAACCATAAAAAAAGTAGATTCAGCTTGCGAAATCCTAGGTATATCGCCTGCTAGTAAAATTAGAAAACTAAGTGAAGAGAAAAGACCAATTGCCTTGAATACAAAAATTGAGAAAGTGGCAGCTACAGTCAAAAGAAAATTTGTACTAAAACAGATGGATGTTCTAAAACTTCACCAACCGAATATGATGATTTGATAGAAAAGCTAAAAACTAAATGCCGTACTTCAAACAAAGAGGATAAAATTAAGATTATCAGTTTACTGCCAAATTCTTGGAGTCGAGCAAAAGTTAGTGATGAATTTACTGTGTCAGAACGTCTTGTTAAGTTAACAAGGCAATTAGTAAAATAACAGGGAATTTTACCTGTATTACAAAAGAAAAGTGCATCTAATTTGATAGATGAAAACACAATCAAAAACGTTATTAGGTTTTATGAAGATGACAATTACAGCCGTTTGATGCCTGGCAAAAAAGACTGTGTTTCTGTGAAAGAAAATGGTTCTAAGGTTCAAAGACAAAAAAGGTTAATAATGTGTAATTTAAATGAACTATTCACTGAGTTTAAAAAAGAAAATCCTGTCATTAAAATTGGAAGATCGAAGTTTTGCGAATTGAGACCGAGATGGTGTATTGTTGCAGGGGCATCTGGCACCCATAACGTTTGTGTTTGTTTGTATCATCAGAATGTAAAGTTGATGATAGATGGTGCCAATCTTAGAGTTGACTATAAAGACCTTTTGGAAGTTATGGTATGCAATATTGACAGTTACAATTGTATGATCATGGGAAAATGTGAAGATTGTCCAGGCAAACAAGCCTTACTTGACATGTTTGAAGAATCCGAAGAAGACGATTTGATGCCTGACAATATAGAATACAAACAATGGGTGACACAAGACAGAACTGAAATGGCGACAGTCATAAAACCACGAGAAGAGTTTTTTGAAGTGTTGGTGGCTAAACTTGAAAATTTGAAAATGCATCATTTTATTGCAAAAGCTCAAAGTAAGTTTATGAAAGACAAAAAGCAAACCTTGGCAGCTGATGAATGCTTAATTCTAGCTGACTTTTCGGAAAATTATTCATTTGTTGTTCAAGATGAAGTACAAGGGCACCACTGGGTAAACAAACAGGCCACAGTGCATCCATTCGTATTCTATTATAAAGATGAAGATATACTAAAGAGCCACAGTTTTTGTGTCATAAGTGACTACCTTGAACACAACACTACAGCAGTGCACACTTTTCAACTAAAATTAACAAACTACATAAAACAGTACCACCCTTCCATAAAAAAACTGATCTACTTCTCTGATGGCGCAGCAAGTCAATATAAAAACAAAAAAAAATTTATAAACATCTCCTTTCATAAACAAGATTTTGGATTTGATGTAGAATGGCACTTTTTTGCTTCATGCCATGGGAAGAATGCTTGTGATGGTGTCGGGGGTACAACAAAGCGAGCTGTCGCAAAAGCAAGTCTGCAGAGGACCAATGACAATCATATCATAACACCTCAAGAAATGTTTAAATTCTGTAAAGAACATATAAAAGGAATTACCTATGTTTTTGTAAAATGTGAGGAAATACAAGAAGTCTATGCCAATATCTTGAAGGAAAGGTTCAACACTTGTCAGAAGATTAAAGGCGCTCGATCTTTTCATTGTTTTGTACCCTATTCACACGACTTGCTGAAGTGTAAGATCACATCAACATCGCCTGATAGTGAACTTCATCAGTGTGGAAAACTTGTACAACTGGCTCTTCAAAATAAAGACATAGTGGCTTGTGTTTACGATGAACAGTGGTGGATTGTCGAAGTTGATAATATTGATTGTCAAAACCAAGATGTGCATGTTTTTTTTACCACCCTCCAGGACCAAGGACATCTTTTAAAAAAGTTGAGAAGGATCAAGTTTGGATGCCACTTACAAATGTACTGAGGAAGCTGTCTCCCATGGAATTTACAACTGTGACTGGGCGAACTTTTAATCTCACACCCAAACTGGGTGAAGAAATTTCTCAAATGTTCAATGAGCGATGTACTAAAAACAAATAACATGATAACAATATAATGTAAGTAGTTGGCTCATTTTCAATAAAAAAATAAGTAATCATAGATATGATTAAATTATATACTGTAATTGACACATTTTACACCATTAGCCTATATATCGCAGATGTTAAAAAACGTATTTTTGACTCATGTTTGTAATTTTTTTTTGCACACTTCCAATTGAATCTCAAAGTTGAAATTTATACTGAAGTTTTATATCATAAAGATCTATTAACTGTGTAATTTTCAAATTTTTATCTGGTCCCCCAACAAAGATATTGCAGGCCAGAAAATGGAAAAATTCAAAAAATCCATTTTTTAAAATAGTGTAATTTTTTAAGTGTAAGCTGCTCACCATTGATACTCTATAAAAAGTAACTATACTGTACAGAGTAATAGCACAAAAAATATTAAAGCTGAGAAGTTACTCTTTGTTTGGAAAAATACTGTTCAAAAATTGAGTTTTTTTAATTTGTAGCTGATAACTTTGAACTATTAAAAATATATTAAAGAATACATTCAGCTAAGTGATAATGATGTTAATTTGTAGGCCAGAGTGTGTTGAACTAAATGCATTTTATCTGAAAGGCTTAGGACAATCCACTACTGAATAATTTTAAAAAATGCAGATGCTTGCAAATGCCAAAAAACGCATGCGGCCTGGAACAAAAATGGCTGCCGTTTCAAAATAATAAACAATAAATATTTTTTAAAAATATTTTTGAAACTACCAAACATTGGGGAATTTATCCAGCAAATATAAATTTTTTCTGAGATGGTCAAGCAACTGATTATTTTTTTCCTGGACCACTTGGTATGGATTGACCCTAAAATTTTAATACGTTGTAGGCCTACCACAAAACGGTGGCCTTTTTGCTAATGCGAATTACGTTGTCATTGCAAATGTCTACATGCTAATTTCATTTCTAGAGATAAACTCATTTGCTATTTCATCCAAATGTAAATGCATAGCTTCTCCGTGGGAATGAACGTTCATTCATTCGCTGTTGACCCATAGTAGACTTAAGTGTAGGATTTAAATCTACGGAGAGAGGAGAACGATCGCTCAGCAGAAGAGACAGATTCTAAGAACGTCCCATGAACTTATATTCTAATAGCATGTCACGAAGAAAAGCTTCTCTCGGAAGGATAGTTGTGGGAACTGGGAAGTATGTATATAAATATTATTGCGGTTCTCGTCACCCCAGTAATTATTTTGGGATTGTTGAAAATGCAAAGCACCCCCGAAGTCGGCGCCTGTGATGTACGATACGCATAAATACACATACAGTATACCCATGTAATATAAAAATTATCCCTTTATAAGCGCTATGGCTTTCACATTGTGGTCTAATTTTCTATTCAATATCACAAGTAAGATTCTCTAATTCCACGTTGAGAATGTAAATTGATTTTACAATCTCGTTCAAAATCATAAAAATCGAACTGGTGGCTTTTATTAAAGTATTAGCACTGTGTAGTCCAGCGAAGTGCAAGAAAAGGACAGCGCAGTTGAGCAAGGCTAGCATTTAAATGACGATCTCTCCAGCACCAGTAGCAGGCAAGAGGCAACTCTGCGTTTCTTAGTTTGTGTGTTCCTTCTTTCGTTTTCCCCTTCCACATTACCCAGGGGACAGACGAGCGGTAGCCGGACACGGTCAATAACTGGACACATTCAACGTTGCTGACGACGCCCGGCGCCTTCTCTTTGTCATGTCCAGTGTTGCATGCTCCTTGGCACAATCTTCTCCGCTCTTCCGCCCTCCCTCCACCTCGCTTCTCCCCTTCAGTTCACCTCTTGCCTCGCCTGTAGTCGTTCTTTCATTTTTTTTCACAGTTGACAAGTTTTCATCCTTCTCTCTTACTGTTCTTTATTTCTTACTATTATTAGTGTACTGTTGTCATCGTTGTTTGTATGGTTACATGAGGAAATTTTGTAGGCTAGCTGAAACAGCTTCACTGGAGGACAGATGTTTACAGTTCATTTAAAGAGATGAAAGTGACGATACTGTTGATTATAACGATTTGAACGTGAAATCAATACAAACATCTTGATGTATAACCAAATATAGGAAAGTCAGTATAAATGTGCCGAAGATCTGAGCTCATTTCTATTTCCTATAGCCTCTGATCGAATATTCGTACTAAAAACTAAAATCACTATGAATGATCAAAGAAATGCTTTTAGTTATAGTTTGCACTTTAATGTAATTCATTAATGTAAACTTCTGTTTGAGGTATGAAACCGGGAAGGAATTATTAAAAAAATATCAGTCATTAAAAACAATTCAATCCTAAAATTTTTAATATCTTCGTAAAAATTTGCAGGGAACTTTCGTGCAGTAACATCCGAGATTAGTAATGTAGCCTAAATTCGAGCGAGATCTGTAAAAAACCCGTGAAGGACAGCGCTCTCCTTCCGAGAGGTTTTCCTGTTTGGTTCTTTCCTTCCATTAATTCTAAACCTTGGGTTATCATGAAAATGTATGACCCAAACGCTGTGCCTCCTGCACATAGACCATGCAGAATGGTTATTAAAGCAAGTGGTGAGAAGGCAGTTGAAATCTACCGCGTCAGTTTTTTTGTAGTATGGCAAACTTTTGTAGGGTAATCGATAACCTTTTTTTTTTTAAAAACAAATTCTTATTATTTTTAAGTAAAATTTTTTTTAAACAAACTGTCTTACGTTAGATACGCTACTCCATCCAAGAATTCCATATTGGATTACCAACTCTACTATAGCCAAATAATATCTTGTCCGTAATGTAGAATTTGGAAGAAAATTACGAAAGATGACACATTTATAAATCATTTTACGTATTTTATTAGTAATAATTCTTTTATGCTTCTATTTGATATTATTATGAATAATGCTTCAGTATTTAGTTTCAGAAGATTCGTTTAAACATGGGCTATTACAATTTTGAGTAAAATCACAAAAGGATTCATACATTTTGGTATATAGGTTAAATCAGAATTGGGTTTAAATGGTTGGTAATGCAAATTTAGGGCCCTCTAAATATAGTTTTAGAATATTTTTCACGTTTTGAATGAAAATTAACCTAACATTTCATCCCCTTGAACGCTGTCAGAATTATTGACATTCATATTGTAGTCATGCTCTGCCTTCCAACTCAAAGGGATTTTTAAAAAATTTCTTTGAGTGAATTATGCATAAAAGGAACGAGAAATTGAGTCTACTTTTATTTTATTGAGGCAAAAAATAGTTATGTGGCAATGCATTCATCACTAAATGACTTCAGTGAAAAGAAGCAACAACATTAATTAAAAATATATTTGTATGAAAAGCACGATGCACGTTTTTAGAGGTATTGGAACCCACTGGTGATTTTTAGACTGACTGGAAGACACTGGTGAATAAAGCAGCAGCGAATTTAATATTTAATTGGAGTAAAAGATAGATCAGGACTACAGCTGATCAATCATGGAGATGATAAATATCTAAAAATAAGTTTGTACAGAAATGTTAATAAAATGAAATTGCGAAGTGCCCGGATTTTATTGAATATCAAAATATGAAATATGTAACCAAAATATTCAAAATGTTTAGTATTGCCTAAAGATAAGTAGGTAATTAAAAAAAAAAAAAAAAAAATATATATATATATATATATGTGGGGTTTATCGCAAACTGCTTCTACAGTAGGAAAGAAGAACTGCTACGTCAGGTTATTTTGTAAGAGCTAAATTAACTGCCATATTTGTTCATTGTAAAATCCATCATATTTTCTACATCCATTTTTTTTTTGGTAGTGCTTCATCCAGACTATTGACCGAAACATAAAGGCATTAAAGGCATCAGAACAAAAGAATTGTTTACAATTTAGGTTTTGTAGTGTGCCAGTGAAAATGGTAAACTGAAACTACTTGTTGTTTTATTTGTAATAGTTAATACACTTCAAAATATGTAAAGTATGCAGAAATTATCAAAATATTTAAATATATTATGTAACTTAAAACCTTGAAGGAATGACCTTTTCAGCATAATTTCATTCCAGTTTTCTCTTTCCTACAGATCAAATAATAGAATACGCAAGTACATATGAACTACTCAGCGTGATTTATAAGACACTGTGAGTAAATTCAAGAATTTCTGAACATAACAGCTTATTTTAGCGTCAAGAAAAAGTTGACGCGAAAATAAGTTACCTCGCGAAAATATGAAGCACCCCATTTTCTTCTTGTGTTGGAGCTGTCTAGGCCAGCTCGTCCGCCCGCTCACTCGTCTTTCCAACCCCTCTAATGCTGCCAGCAAGCAAGCCAAGTGGGTGATACGCATTGAGCAGAAACTATGCGAAGAATGTGCAATTAGTGAGCCGCGGAAGAAAATGAAAGAAGATCGCTTTGGAGGGGAATAGCGTTGGTTGGGAAGAGGGATCGAAGGAAGGGGTTGTGCTGGAGTAGCGATGGCACAAAGAAAGGGTGGGTGATGATACGAAAGTAGGGGAGTGGGCGTGGAAATTGACAGATCTCCTGCCCGGAACCACGTGCTATAGGAAGAGAGATGCAACTCTGAGATCAAAGCTCCAGTCTTCTTGTCAAGGGAGCGCAAGACATTTTAACGTTATTTATTTTATTTTTCACTTACCCTCGTCTCCACTACAATGCCGGTGCTTGGGATTACGCCTATTATTATTATTATTATTATTATTATTATTATTATTATTATTATTATGGGCTGAAAATCGATTAAAATTTTTAATCAAGTTAACGCTTGACTTTAATCGATTAATCGGCTGATTAATCGACAAACAGGTCGGTATTTTAAACGAAACCAAAGTGTACATTTAATATTGCTTTACAAGTTTAATAACTACTACACTACAGATAACCAGAAGAAATCCTGAATTAATTAATACCATTATTAGTTGACTAGTGAAAAAATATATACAAAACTTAAATTTCCTGTTACTTTTTCAGCCAAGACTTACGACACACGAGTTTGGTGACTAAACTACCCTTCAGGTTTCTAAGTAACGGGCATTGTTTGGGCCCAATAGGCTGAATGACACATGATGTGCCAAGGCCGGAGAAGCGAGAGAAAGGAGTTTGGTCATTTGACCCATTTCTCGAAAAACTTTTTCAGAATTCGACTAAACCGATTAATCGGAAAATGTAATTGATAGACGATTAAATGTTTAATCGATTAATCGATACGGCCCTATAATAATAATAATAATAATAATTATTATTATTATTATTATTATTACAGGACCATCAAAAAGTCACTCCGCAGCACTTCTGCAGGCAAGAATCCGCCAAGAAACGGAATTCAGTTGGCAGCGCTAGCATATGAATTATAATGCACTGCTGCACTCATTTATAAAATAAAAAGAAATAAAAATACAGTAACATAATACATACAAGATGTTGAAAATGTTAGACTATCAGAGAACACCTCATTTACTCGCCGATATTTTATCATGTATCGTTTTCATTATTAATGAATATGCTTTGAAATTATCACGTGCCATAAGCACGTCAACAGTAGAAAACAAACGTACTTAAATATTTACTATTTCCTACTACGAGTCTGAAAGGAAGATAGGGAGAAATACCAACCTTCCTCTGGGTGGCATACGTAACCAGAGCTGCGGAGAGACTTGCTGATGGCACTGTATTATTATTATTATTATTATTATTATTATTATTATTATTATTATTATTATTAGTGTATTATTGTCAGTATCATTACCGTCATCATTTTCATTGTCTCAATATCATCATAATTTTTGTTGGGAATTTTTCCATTACGATAAATAAGATACGATTTTTTAGTTATTAGATTCCATGAATTCAAAGTACACGTGAAAGGACAATTTGAATATAGAAAAATTCAAATTTAAAATTAGCACTATATATAACTACTAGAAATTCATGCTAGCTAAAATTTAGCTAGATTCATAATGTTAGTATGATTATTTTTTTAAAACGATTTTTCAGTGCGTAGTGCGTAGTGCGTAGTGCGTTGAGAAAAATTACTTAAGAATACAATTAATAAGTATTGGGATAGTTCCTGGTTGTAGTTCAGATATAGTGTTTCAAGCGCACTTATCCGGATTCTATTTCTCACCCAGGCTAAATTTGTTTCCCTATAAAGAGTTTATTGTAGATCTCATCAGTTCAGTTAAATTTTATTAGTGCAGTATTCCCATCTCGCGATCTACAACTTGGAGGTTTTGAAAAATATGAAAAATATCGTTGGGAGCTCTATGTAAGTTGATGGCTGAAAGTTATAATTCATTACAAAGATAATATTTAACTAACGCAAATGATTTTCTGAGAAGTAATCTTGATTTCAAGGTTATCAGTTATATTACCGGTACATTTCCGCAATCAGTCTTATCAAGCCGTACTAAGATAAAAGTAATTCTTGTGCCACAATGCAGTGATTCATCAGATGCACTGATTAGAGCTGATATAGTTGCAGATATATATTTTAAGTGCATTAATTAGGTTATTGCGTCTACAGATATTTTACAGATATTTATTCCTTCCCTTGTTCATTTGTTTGCTGCTTGTGTGTGTGTGCATTTCACCTTGCTGTGAGTCTCCTTTAATAACTTCATCAGCAGGGATATCAGATGTTGAAGGGTTCCACATTCCGGATAAAAAATGGCATGGATAAGATAACGCTGCAGCAGTGGATAACTCACTTATAAATTACGGACAGTATTAATTCGCTGAACTTCGTAAAGAGCATGCCTGTTAGTTCCATTAACGGAGCGAATTGGTGACTGTTCTGTACAGTTTGATTTGGTAGATGTTTAACTTAGCAAAAAGTGTTTTGTAGCCTAATCTGTCAAATATAAATGTTGACAAAATAACTTCTGTTATTTTTAAATTTTGGAATACTAGATCATCAATGTAGTCACATGTTCGTTTAGAATTAAGGTATTATCAATTAGTATCAATTCCATTACATTTTCTCCATTCGGAAGGGTGATGATGCAGCTTTCTCGCATCACTCCTACCTTAACTCCCGCCCTGTGTCTGCGGCAAGTGTGTCACTCTTTTTTAAAAGTAAATATAGGCCTACACCAAATTGGGTTGAAAAAATCCCTTTAGGCAAGCCTACAGGCTGAGGTAGATTTCAAAGTGCTTTTGGTTTAATTTACTGTCGCTGCGTAGCACTCTTCTTCTTTAGCCTTGGCATGACAAACCCACAATAATAATTGCAAAAAAGAGGAAAGAGCACTTTTTCAAACATTCAAATCTCGCCTTAAATGAGAACTATCGAGAAACTAGTTATTGATTTGTAGAGTACTCGTCAAGAGCTTTTCAATGATACCCCACAAGACGTGGTTTCAAAAATTTCGAATTTCCATCCCCCCCCCCCACCCCTACCCCCACTTGTACCCCCAAAACCCCCGAATCGTTGGTGTCACTGTGAACTCCATAGGGAGTACTCTAATTTATTCAAACAAAGTTTCCCTCTATACTTCATAGGGGCCGAGATAAAAATGTTTTAAAATTTCAACCCCCTCCCCCGACCACCCCCTTGGGCCAATTTTGCTCATTAACGAACTTGTCCGAACTATTGGGCCTAGAAATAACATATTGAAATTTGGTTCAAATATCTTCAAAATTACGGCCGCTAGCGTATAAATATCACAATTTTTTTGTTGAACGGGGGGTGGTTTCGTACTTAGGGGAGCATGAAACGTAAAGATATGAAAGAATTTTTCGAAAATCATGACATGGTATCCATTTCAATAGGTAGATTTTTCTTCGAAATCTACCTAAAAAAGTGCCCCATAATAGTATGCAGCAAACTCCGGAAAGCGAACCCCGGAAAGCGAGATATGTGATAGCTTCTTCGCCGCTGCAACAAACCTGAAGCAAACCTGCCGCGGCTATAGGATGGTTTTGGGGAGCAAGGTGTGCAATACTTATAGCATATTCTTCTTTTCAGTATTTGTACTCACTTTGTTCACAGTAGGTTCACACCATCCAGTTATATTATAGCACAGTATTCTAATTTAAAGAAGAAAAAACCATATCGTAATTCGAACATACACAACCACTGATAACCAGTTGCCAACTAAACTGAAAAGTAGAAATACAACCTGAAAACAAGCAGGCAGTGAGGTGAGTGTATCGTCAACCTTAATGAAGGTTTCGCATTGTGTTACAGTAGGGGTAGATCTCAACAATCTCCATCTCTTTCTTAACTGTTTGTGATAAGTAAAAGCAAACAAACTGTTATAGTTTTAAAGCCTCTCGAAATCATTGCAGGATATCTTTCTTCAATAAGAAATTAATCTGTCGATATTCGTGAAACCAAAGATAAGAAGATGATTCGAATGGGATGATGTGAAGCCTAGCATTAAATCGAATGGTTATTCTGGAGTCAGGTGGAAAGCTACCACTTGCATCTGTCCAGTCGCTTACGAACTCCACCTCCACCAACTCGTTTCTGCTAATTCGATATTTCCGGCGAGCGGAGCGCGAGATGGTATCATCACATGCTCCGGTAGTCAGCCGCCCTTTCCACACGAGGAAACCCTCTTATTATTATCATCACATCGTACGTTTTAATTCCTTACCATAATCCTACATTCTTAGTATGTTAGTACGTTTCTAACACTTATTTATGAATTACGTTCAACGCAAGTAAGTTATTTAGAAACCGTCACGATGTTAACTCTCATGAATGATCTTCAGCGAGTGATACAAGGGTCATCCAGAAAGTAAAGAACGATTTGGCATAACTAAATAATAACGATAGATATCAACACAAACTTTATTTACAAAAATACAGTACCTTACTCTGTTTCTCACCCTAATCGCCATTGCTGTCAAGGCATTTATTGTAACGTGGTACCAGTTTTTCAATGCCGATGTTGTACTGTTCTACCTCCAAAGACCTGAGCCAGGATGTCACTGCCACTTTGAGGTCTTCATCGGTTGGGAACTCTTCTACCCAGAAAGTCCTTTAGTTTTGCAAACAATTGAAAATCGCTAGGTTCCAGGTCAGGGCTGTAAGGAAAATGTCCAAACATTTCCCACTTAAAACGTCGGCGTTATGCCTGTGTTTGAGCAGCGGAGCGTTGTTGTCAATCAAAACCACCTTTTCAGAAAACTTTCCCACGTCTCTTGTTTTGGATACCGCGTGGCAGAGTCGTTGAAGAGTTGCACAGTAGGCCTCTGCGTGTATTCCTTGCCTTGGCAGAAACTATCTGAAGCCAAAGTTGTTGCCTGTGAACCTGCATTTCAAATGCTTACTAAAAGAAGGGTATCACGGAACCTTGAATGAGGGAACATACAAATTATGAACTGTTCAAAATAAATGTTTTATGTCATTATTGACATTATAGTCTCTGTCATGAAAACCCGATATGAGTCAATGAAGCGTTTAGAAGAAAATTTTGGGTTCTTTTGGAAATACTCAAATACGACAGAAGAACGGTTTCTGAAGCATGCAAGCGATTCATTAAGTGAATATCATACTGATGTCACCTCCAGGTGAATAAGATGCATGAACTTAAAAAATGTTAAGCTTATTTCCGAATATATGTATACCTTTGGGCTCTTTACACCCTACCAGTGATTGTAGCTGAAGCAGAAAAACCATTCTGGCTCGTGTTAAAAATTGCCTTAGGTCAAATATGCATCCACAAGGCTTCACAGATTTGGGGACCTTGGCAGTTGTTCCCGCTCCCACGGTAGCTCGCAGGCGAAATAGGGACACGGGGAAACCTCTCCGGTTTGAAGGATGCTACACTAAGTCAAGTTTAAATACATTTATTGAGCCCCTTGAAAGATACAAAGAGCACAATGGACAAATTGATAAATAGACCCTTTAAAATACAAGATGGAATTTTGTATCTTGCTTTACAAATAAATTCCTCTTCCTAGCGGTGCCGAAGAAGATGAAATGTTGATGAAGTCAAGGGGAGACGACTTAGTAAGCTCCTTCTGGAAAATAAGGCATGCTTGCCTTATAAGACTGATGAATAGCTCGGAGGACCAGAGCAGAGCAATTTTTATAGTCGCGCTTGCTCGGACGACTGAGAAAGAATTTCACTATTCTTGAAGTGAATGCGCACTATCAGCAAATTATTTTAAGGTCGACTTGCTGCTTCGACCGAAAAGAAGAACCTTTAGATGTTGCTTCGACACTGCAACTAAAATTAAGCACTCTGAAATATTCACTTCACAGCAGTACTTACAGTAAATCCTTTTACTTAATGAGTTACGCATTCAAGTCCATACGGTTTGATCAGGGAAGTAAAAAACTTGGCTTCACACATTTGTAATTAAATCACAAATAAATTACTTTGATGAATGTACTAAATTGCGTCTCTGCAATAACTAGGGCTGGGAAACTTCAAATTCCCAGCTCGACAATAATAACTAGATTCAGAATTCTGAACTGAAAACTAGCCTGGCGAAAACTTCGAACGAGTGAATAAGAATGAATAGCAAGAATGACAGACGTCACGACATGTGACGTAAAGCAAGAATCCCATTGGCCAAGAAAAACAATAAATAATCAATCTTGGAAATAAATCAATTAAGTTACATTAAAATACTAAAACATAAATAAGAGAATTAATAGCATTACTTCAAAACTGAATTGTTTCTTTAAAAACACAAAATTATGAATAAAATATACTAAAAAATAATCAGACTGAAACTTTGGGTTGGAGATTATAACATGACTATCCAAAAAATGAAAGATGCGACAGTCAAATGTCATTTCTTATGAGAATTGATGGGAGAAAGAACAAACAGATAAGTAAACATATTTAAAATTATATTGAAGACACAACAAGAAAATAAAACAAACGAAGACACAAGCCTGTTGCCATAGCAACACGGCGAATGACCTCGCGAAACCAGCTAATGCCTCAAATCCGGCCAGACACGAATGCTGGACGGAACATATTGCCCGCGATAATTTCGCTCGTGAAATTATCTAACAGAATGTGACGTCAAGCAAATTCGTGAATGCAAGGATTCGAGGCCAAAACAACTATCAAGTCGCAATAAAGTCAAAATCGGTGGAGTGGGATGCGTCCGGCATCAGCACTCTGAATGAAAGCAGGTGTCACTGTCCCTCTTCACTGACAGGCAGAGGAGCCAACTTGATGAGGGGCCTCTTATAAGTGCCTGAGACAGTGCGCACAGTGACAACTCTGACAAGGCCGTCTGGGCCTGGGTGTACTTGGTGCACCAGACCAAGCACCCACCTATGAGGAGGTACATTGTCCTCGAGAACCAATACAGGGGTACCCAAAGGAACGTCTGGCAGTACCTTGTGCCACCTTGCACGACGCTGTAGCGTGTGGAGATAATCCACGGACCACTTCTTCCAAATGCAAGTGACCATCTGCTGAAGATGGTTCCAACGGGAACGCAGGCTGTACCCACCAGAGAGGTCAGGACTGGGCACCGATACAATGGGCTTGCCAATAAGAAAGTGGCCGGGAGACAAATATCCAAAGTCATCCACGTCCTCAGATAACGACATCAAAGGACGTGAATTCAAGAATGACTCAATTTGTGTGAGAACAGTAGACATCTCCTCGTAAGTGTACTTACAGGACGAGGACATCCTCTTCAAGTGGAACTTCAAAGAGCGTACTGCCGCCTCATGAAGTCCTCCCATGTGTGGAGAGTGAGGAGGCAAGAAACGCCAATGAATGTTCAAATGCGCAGTGGCGTCTTGCACTGCGGAGTGATGTTCTGATGACATCAAAAGCCTAGAGAGGTTCTGCAGGTCGGCGTGGGCTCCGACAAAGTTTCTACCATTATCACAAGTGATTGAACTTGGAATTCCACGACGACTTGTGAACCTTGACAATGCCGCCAGGAAGGCACGTGAGGTGAGCGAAGTCACTAGCTCAACGTGTACGGCCTTCGTGGACATGCAGACAAAAATAGCAACGTAGGCTTTAGTAGTCACCTTGGACCGCGGGCCACCAAACTTGAGAGAGAATGGACCGGCGTAGTCCACACTAGAGTTTGTGAAAGGAGGGAGAGGATTTACTCTCTCAGGAGGCAGATCAGCCATCTTTTGCTGAAAAGCCTGAGCCTCAAAGCGGAAGCAAACACTACAGCGCCTCCGTACACTGCGAACCAGCTTGCGAATGCAAGGGATCCAATACGACTCTCGCAAGTGTGAGATGACTAGCTGAGGTCCTGCATGACCTAGATGCAAGTGCACATGGAGAACTAACTGCCTGGTGAAAGCATGCTCTGCAGGAAGTAATATCTGATGCTTGTTGTCAAAGGGTAGGTTGGACCGACTTAGACGTCCACCTACACGCAGGATGTTATCCTGAATAAAGGGGCATAGTTGCCGGATCTTACTAAAAGAAGGCAAATCTTGCGAGGAAGACAATGCTTGAATTTCCTTTCTGAAAGCATTCCTTTGAATGATTCTAATGCAAGAATGCAAAGCTTCAGTAAGCTCTGACGGCAACAAAGGGCCATTGATAGGTGACTTGAGTTTCAAGTAATTATTGATGAAACGTCGCACATAAGCCATGACCCTGATTGTTTTCAAATGTGAAAACTTAGTCAGCCATGGGCTTAAGCTTGAGGTTTCGATAGTGACTAGCGCTGTTATCTTCACCTCTGGGAGAGACGAAGACTCGAGCTCAGTGGGCAAACTGGGCCACTGAGTGGAGTCGGCAGTAAGCCTAGAAGGGCCTGACCACCACAGAGAGTTGTTAAGTAGATCAGAAGGGGTGGCTCCCCTAGAGATGAGATCAGCGGGATTGTCCTTAGATGACACATGCGACCAAGATTCAATGGCAGTGAATTCTTGGACGTCCGCGACTCTGTTAGCCACGAAAGTCTTAAGTTTAGAAGGTGAATGGTTTAGGTCTGCAGTTAGGAAGGCTGAGTAATTGGAAGACATAGCCTCCGAGCATTCAGGCTCTTTTGGGCTTGCTTCAAGATAACGCTTAGCCGTGGATCGGCGTCGATGACCATTGGAAGTATGGCAACGCTGTGAAGGGAAAGGCGCAGAGGGCAGTTTCCCGGCGAAGTACCAACCAAGGTGCGAGTTCTGAATCGTAGGTAACTCACAGGTGGAAATTTGCCCTGGACACACCACTTGGGCGCAAATCTCCACTCCAAGAAGTAGATCGACACACTTAGGACGACTAAAAACTGGGTCAGCCAAGGGAAGATTCGGAGGAATGTTCCATTCCTTCGTCTCAATGAAAGAGCTCGGGAACCTTTTCTCCGAAATCTCCGGAACGACAATGGCCTGTGCATTGTAGCGCCATGAAGTCACTCGCGACTGAATCGTGATGCTGGTTAGCTTATGTGTGCTAACATTAGTGGACAAAATTCCCGCTAGCGTAGTCCGCTGCGCATGAGGAGCTAGTCCAAGACGCCTAAACAGCCTGTCGCTAATAAGATTGCAGTCTGAACCGCTATCCAGGAGGGCTGTGGCCTCAACAGGCGAGCCGTCTGAGTCCAGGATGCGGACAGTAGCAGTAGGAAGCAAGCAGCGCTGCTGGGTCTGACTAGAAGCCATAACACCTGCAGTGTTGGCAGCCTGGTGACTATCGCTAGTCGGGTCGTGGAGGAATGTGCTATGTCTCCCAGCACATCTCCTGCACTGAAAAGTCCTACAATTGTTGGCATGCCCTTGACTATACAGGCATACGCGACACAGTTTGCGGTCTCTAACAAACTGGTCTCTTTGAGCGAAAGTCATGCTCCTGAAGTCGCTGCATGAAAACAGGTCATGCACAGCAGTACGACAACAGAGACATTTAGGCCTCGAAGAAGAAGACTTTGACTTGGAAGGAGCCGGAGAGCTCGGAACTGACTTAGCAGCCTGACTTTTCGTGGCAGCATCAGTCATCTGCAGTATGCGAACTCGGCTTTCCAAGAAGACAAATAACTCCTTGAGAGTAGGGAGCTTCCCTATTTTGACAGATGACTCCCATTCTCTGATGAGGTTCATCGGAAGCTTGTCGATGATAATTCTGGTAATAATCAGATCTGACAACTCCACTTCTGTATTAAGGGAATTCAGTGCATGCACTGTGCTTATAAAATGATCCAGGTATTTCTGCAGGGATTCTGCAGAATACCTCTCAATCTGAGGGGGAGAGAAGAGATTGTCCAGATGGGTGTTGGCGATTAGCCGGTCGTTATCAAACCTATCAATCAAAGTCTGCCACGCCACCTGGAAAGTCGCAGCAGAGACAGGAATATTCTGAATGACCGTACTAACCTCTGATGACAGGCAGGACTTCAAGTACTGATACTTGTCCATGTCCGAAATGTGCCTGTGTTGAATTACCAACGACGAGAAAGTGTCACGAAACTCGATCCACTCAGAGGGGTTCCCATTGAACTGAGGAAGACGGATTTCGGGGAGTTTCGGTAACAACGGCGTGACAGGGTCGAGCGAGGAGCGCTGACTGGCAGTCTGCGCCTGCTCGGGTTCATATAGCTGTTTCTTTTCAGCTATCATGGAGTCAAAGAAACTGATAACTTTGTAATAATCAGATTCCACTGCGTGAAAGTCGAATTCATGATCCTGGTAGGCCTCGTCAATGGCCACCTGAGCATAATCTGACTTATAGGCCTTGAAGATCTCTACGAATTCAGAGCGGCGAATGCGCGCCTCATGAAGCGTAGCGAGATCTTCGATTTCGTACTCTCGCATAATCTGCATTTGACGCAGAAATTGCGATTGCAAGTACTCGAAGCGTCTTATTTTAGCCTTTTGGGCAGCTTCGGCCTGGGCGTGGGCTTCGGCTCTCTTAGCCTCAGCTTCCTCACGGGCCAGGGCGAGCTGGGCCTGGGCCTGCCTTTCTGCAAGTGCCTGCTGGGCCAGGGCCTCCGCTCTCTTGGCTTCGGCTTCCTCACGGGCCAGGGCGAGCTGGGCCAGGACCTCCGCTCTCTTAGCTTCGGCCTGGGCCAGGGCCTCCTTGTCAGATAAGGCCTGAAGAAATTTACACAACTGAGAGTTGCCTCTGGAAATGACGGCGTCGACTTCTGCCCTATAGGCTTCTTCAGCATCAGAATAATCCACACCGTCGATTTCAGTCTGCACAAGGTCGAACTTAGCTGCAAGTTCGTCTAACTTAGACTCATACTTTTTGAGTTCAGGATATGTGACATCCTCAATAGCTAAATTACTAATGACATTAACCTGCCGCGTAATCTGGGCCTTAATGGGAACTCGCTTGGCTTTAAGAGCCGTCAAACCGTCTGGACTCGACATAGCGACTTGCTTATACAAATGTCTGAATTAAATAGGTTGCCCGCCTAGAGCCGGTGCAACAATGACAAATTAAGGTTTGTTTATAAGAATGGAGTGAGTTGCCCGCATAGGAGCATACGAGTAGACAAAGAAATAGTGTGTAGCTGTACAGGTGTAAGTACACAAATGTAAATGTTTACACTTTACAAGAAAGTACCAAAAACTTAATTGAAATCTGTCAGAGACCTCCCTCAAACGCAATGCGGAGGAGAACCACAGATACTTATAGCAACTGACTTTAAACTACTTATTACTGATGGCTACTGATGGTAGCGTCTCACACCGGCGGCAAACTATACCGGGAGAACAAGATTGATATATAAGAATGACTAGAATTGTGGCTAATCACTGAGGTCTCTGAAATAAGTGACCAAGACAAATTCAAACTGTGTATTGAATAGTTACTTTACGTTAATTATAGGTCACTAACTATCAATGCATCTTCAACCATAGGCCTCTGGGTCATATCTAGGCCCGGAGGAACCACAAAGAGATGTTCCCGCTCCCACGGTAGCTCGCAGGCGAAATAGGGACACGGGGAAACCTCTCCGGTTTGAAGGATGCTACACTAAGTCAAGTTTAAATACATTTATTGAGCCCCTTGAAAGATACAAAGAGCACAATGGACAAATTGATAAATAGACCCTTTAAAATACAAGATGGAATTTTGTATCTTGCTTTACAAATAAATTCCTCTTCCTAGCGGTGCCGAAGAAGATGAAATGTTGATGAAGTCAAGGGGAGACGACTTAGTAAGCTCCTTCTGGAAAATAAGGCATGCTTGCCTTATAAGACTGATGAATAGCTCGGAGGACCAGAGCAGAGCAATTTTTATAGTCGCGCTTGCTCGGACGACTGAGAAAGAATTTCACTATTCTTGAAGTGAATGCGCACTATCAGCAAATTATTTTAAGGTCGACTTGCTGCTTCGACCGAAAAGAAGAACCTTTAGATGTTGCTTCGACACTGCAACTAAAATTAAGCACTCTGAAATATTCACTTCACAGCAGTACTTACAGTAAATCCTTTTACTTAATGAGTTACGCATTCAAGTCCATACGGTTTGATCAGGGAAGTAAAAAACTTGGCTTCACACATTTGTAATTAAATCACAAATAAATTACTTTGATGAATGTACTAAATTGCGTCTCTGCAATAACTAGGGCTGGGAAACTTCAAATTCCCAGCTCGACAATAATAACTAGATTCAGAATTCTGAACTGAAAACTAGCCTGGCGAAAACTTCGAACGAGTGAATAAGAATGAATAGCAAGAATGACAGACGTCACGACATGTGACGTAAAGCAAGAATCCCATTGGCCAAGAAAAACAATAAATAATCAATCTTGGAAATAAATCAATTAAGTTACATTAAAATACTAAAACATAAATAAGAGAATTAATAGCATTACTTCAAAACTGAATTGTTTCTTTAAAAACACAAAATTATGAATAAAATATACTAAAAAATAATCAGACTGAAACTTTGGGTTGGAGATTATAACATGACTATCCAAAAAATGAAAGATGCGACAGTCAAATGTCATTTCTTATGAGAATTGATGGGAGAAAGAACAAACAGATAAGTAAACATATTTAAAATTATATTGAAGACACAACAAGAAAATAAAACAAACGAAGACACAAGCCTGTTGCCATAGCAACACGGCGAATGACCTCGCGAAACCAGCTAATGCCTCAAATCCGGCCAGACACGAATGCTGGACGGAACAGCAGTTGAATCTAAATCAGTGGCGATTATTCCATATAGGATGTGAGGATCATCCTACACTTCATAATTTATCTACATAAATGTTTACTAGCATTCATTGTCAAGATTAAAACAGTAAAATGACAAAACAGCGTTATTGTAGAGCACTCGGGAAGGAAGTTAGCAGTTCTGTTTTGAGCAGGTTGGTATTTGCGAGGATGTCCTCAGTCGCTCACTGTTGATGTTACGTAGTCCATGCCGTTGTTAAAGCTCTTGGGCATGTGAAGGGGGAGGTGGTGAGAAGCCAGTTTCATATGGAGGAAGTTGAGGACGTCTTACGTTCCTTCCTCACATGTGTTCTGTGTTTTCTCACGTTTGATAGCTTATTTCTAAGGAGGGAGTGATCATATTTTTATTAATATTAATTAATTAATTTATTTATTTATTTCATTTCTTGGTATATATTATAGGCCAAGCTATTATTAATTTTTACAGTGCTGTTTATATTTCAATATAAGTATTCCTGGGGTAATACAGGTTTCACTAGTGAATTAAAAGTTTGTTATCAGGAACGAAAATTATAGCGGAATAGCTGATTCCCGTAAATGCCAGTTTTCATAGGTGGTTAAATATTTTCATAATTTACGATAAAGCATTAATGTATTAAATTTATATATCAGCCTTTATGCATTTTTTTTACGGCGAAGCATATGTACGTCAATAGCAGTGAATGGGTTAATTCGCTCTCTCCACACCATCCTACACAACTAAAAATCCAGGAGTCGCCACTGATCTAAATTGCCTAAATCATCCATCTGAGCATATGGATCTGTTGATACATTCATAATATTATACTTTAAGGAACAGTATTTACCAGTATGCATTCCTAGGAACTTATTAATATAAATATGTTTTACGTAAGAATTTAAATATCTGGGAGCAATAGTTATAATTACAGATACAAATATTATTATAGTAAAAGTTAAGTGTCGACTGAAGCCAGGAAATGCTTGTTTAAAGCAGTTTAGACACGTTTATCTTCTCGTCTTCTGTCCAGAAATCTAAAAATAACAATTATCCTGCCGATTGTATTGTATGGACGCGAGACATGGTCGCTTACTCTTCGGAAAGAACACAATCTGAAAGTGTTCGTAAACAGGGTGCTTAGGAGGAAAATATTGGGTCTAAGAGAGATGAAAATGGGGACTAGAAAAAACTGCATAATGATGAGCTTCACCGAATATAGTAAGGATAATTAATTCAAGGAGGATGAAATGGGCTGGAAATGTTGCGAGCATGGGGGACGAAAGACATCTTAAAAATATTGACTGGGAGACCCGAAGGGAAGAGACCACTTGGAAGACCTAGACGTAGGTGGGAGGACAATTATAGGATAAATTTAAGGGAAATAGGATTTGCGAGGGATGGTTGGAGTTAACACAGAATAGGTTTGAATGGCGGGCTCATGTAAGCGTAGCAATGAACCTTCGGGTTCCATAAAATAGACAATATTCCTTTAGCTTGCCTAGGAATTGTCTCTTGTCATTGAGTAAGTACTTTAAATTTGTAATTACTGTATTGTTGTTCAATAGTGCGCTGTGTTCTACTGGGGAACTATCCGAATGGCAATGTTTTGTATTCTGGGTCCTTATAATATCCTACTTGTGACTTATCCAGATAATTGCTAAAAGAATTAATTGCAGTGGAATTTATTGTCTGGATAATCGACACAAAATCCAGATAATTACAAATAGTATCCAGTTAACTATGTGTTCAAATAACAGTTAACTGTTTTATCTTCCCTGCAGTTAACCGTTATTGTCTCAGCACTACTGTTAATGTGTGAGATTGCAGAAGTATTGTGAAAGAAAGAGCAATACTGTGTAAAATTAATATCCAGTTGATGCACTGTTGACCACACCCATCAGAAAACGTACATTAAGCTGGCGAGTTATATTTACAGGAATAAGTGCTTTTAACTGATCGCAAACTGTAACAGGGGAGGGTTAACACGCATGGTTACCCTGGTATGGATAATTCATCCCATTATTTAATCATGAAGGGGAATCGTTTTATGGCGCGGTGGCGTACAATATGCCAGCGCATGGAATTGGAAGATGACACTTGGTTAAAATAAACATTTATTACGGCATTTTAATGCAGTACCTTCACAAATAATGTATTTGGTGTTTACTGTTATACAGGTGACCCTGCTAGGAAAACTCAGTCATAGCTCGGGAAAAAAAAGAATATTGGCCTATATATTTTTTTCTCATATGAATGGAAAGGAAATACCTTTAGCTCAAAAATGTATATTTTAATGACCGGAAATTTCACTGTGGTTATACAATCTTAAATAAATAATAACAAAAAAAACAAAAACAGGAGTATGGGAAATTGTTGAAAGGATAAGTGGCAATGGTTGGTAGTAGGGGAACAGTAACAAAGTTCTTTATTAACTTCTGTAAACGTTTCTCAGTGTCACAAGATCTGTACATTGAAGTGGCGTTATTATCACTTAAAGGATCCATCCAAATAAGAAGATACCACCTATACAATAACAACAATTAAGCCGAACAGGTTTCCTTTCTTCAATTTTAATGGTTTTACTACTGATTATTTTAATTTTCCTGTCATTATTGAATCATTAATGATCTAACTGAAAGCTTGTAATTTTTGTGTAAGTGTATATTTTGTTGAAAGATATTCTTTGCCTGCAAGGCAATCTGCGTTGTGCAGAAAGATTATAAAAATAAAAATAAAAAGTATAATTTATGGCAGTTGATATCCAAAGATAAGGGACTTAAACTTCAGTTTCACAATACTGTGATTTCATGCTCAAAGTTTGTCATACACTAATTGAATGTCCAACCAAAACATAAAGCATATTTATAGTTTCCGACACAAAGAGTACAATAACAAATAAAACTTTAGGGATAATGATATTTCCATTGAAGATGAGTTTCTAAAAGTGTAGACATCGTTTCATACTGAAAGTACTATAGTCAGTAATGCTGTCTTTAAGTTTGTTGAGATCAGAGAAGGTTGTTCAAGAATGAAACCAATAGATGTGATGACATCAGAATCTAAATATCGACATGTTACATCCCGATAGCTGTTTTCTGCTGTTAGGCAAAAACTTGATTGGATTTCCCTGCCACGGTCACATATAAATTACAGCACAAGAATTACGCGATTCAATAAAATGCATTAACATTTGTTTGAAGGGAAAATAAATATGACATTATGAACTTTAGTCTTACACATGTAGTCTTATGTAGAAGAGGTTTACTTATACTAGACGAGTCCACCTATCAGTTCAAATAATATGCAGTTTCTGCAATTATTATGACTATGTCAGTCAAGTGCAAGAATACGTTAAATATTAACCAATTATAGATCTGATTTACTAGTCTTTATCGAATTTTGCTTTATTACCTCCTATAAAAGTGATAGATAGTCCACTTTTTTCCTCTAGAAAGTGTATTATGCATACGCCACCATTTTCGCGGTCGGCATCACAAACTGACTGATATAACCTAACCAGTAGCGGAGGGCGGACTGCCCCCCCTGGTTCTACTTTTACATTGATTCGACTTTTTTTTTATTCGTCGAAAATAATTACCTAGCGAAATAATATTCAAATTTATTTAAATACAAAACTAAAATAAAAACATTTATTGTTCTCCCCTATTTCAACTTGAAGATTGTAAAGTGCAAGGTGAATAGTATTTTATATTCTAGACGCCTTGCGGTATTCTGCGGGATTTACTCCCGAATAATCCCATTCCCTCAGCCGGGGTTTAATGCACGAATATTTTGTTCTAACAACCTCGCGAGAGGCTGTCCACCCGTTCCGCTTTCCCGGGACAGTATCTTTTTTGGTAGAACGCCCCGCTTTCCCGAAAGTTTTAATAGGGACACTCAAATATCCCGCTTTTTTGTGATTCCGATTGGCCACTGTATTTTACGCTACGTTATTGAAAGCTGCAGCAGTGAAGGGCTTGCTGATTGTCAAAATATGCTTTCATGGGGTATCTAACATGTGCTGGTGCTGACTGTTATGACTTATGACACAGTCCCAAAAGAAAATGCATTACAGCTTTTTAGAAAAGGCACAGGAATTCCCAGGCATCTACTTGTGCGGAATAAATTATATACCAGCCTCTAGAGAAAATTTAAGGAGTCATATAAGTCGTTTGGGATAATTTGTGAGCACGATACAAAGGTAAATTTTAAATATTCACTAAATATTGTGGATGACATTTTTGTATCCTTTTTCCCATTTTTATATAAACATTATAAGGACACCTTACATCATGACCACTGCATAAGCTTAGCCTCATGAGAGTTAAATAAATAAATGTATTTTTTAGGAACTTGAAACCTCTGGTTATTTAAACATAAAGATAATAGTTATCGCAGTTTATTTACTTTGGGGAAATACGTGATTGCAACTTGCAAGGCACCTATTAGTTCAGGTCGTCACCCCGCCATCTTTGTTTAGACGTCGGTCGTCGAGTTGTAAGATTTTTTCGAGGATTTTGTTTCGTGATCTTAAAATAACTGCAGAGAGACTGTTTATTACCTGAGCACTACAAGGTATGTAGGTTCATGAGTATAACCGATGGTCATTAGAACCGGCAGATGTTGCAGGCAGTTTAGAATAGAAACAGCGTGGCGGAAAGAAGATCAAGCCCTTGTACTCAATGCCCTCTCGCTTGGCTGACTAATGGTACCGTACGGGCGTACGGTGTCGCGGGAGATGGGGTGGGCGGTATAAGGATGGGCGACGGACGGATGCTAGAAACATCCACTCATCTAAGCTTTGCTTGCTTGCTTACACCTTCTCTTCCTCCCACTCTTCCGTTTCATCACGAAAGTGGAAATAGCGAGATGAAAGAGTTGTTTGAACTCAAGCAAAACAACGTTTGTTCTAGTCGTTTCAATGTCCGAGTTCTCTGACGACAGCCTTTTCCCCCGTATGGCCGTGTCCATTTTTGCTTAAACTTTGTAGTTAAATCTGCAAAAGCGAAATAACATTAGAAGCAGAAAGATCGCACGGTAAGCTTACTCGGTTAAATCTCTAAGCATGTGTTCATCGGGGGAAAAAAAGATGATTATGCTTTGTCATCTTAAAAGTTGACTGTGTATGGAAAGCCTATCCCTAAATACTGTACGAGGAAGAGGAAGACTTTTGTGTTTTAAAATAGTTTACGTTTCTCGCTTTAAAAATTACAGATCGACCGGAAATTTCACTGTAGTTATAGAATCTTTAAAAAAACAGGAGTATGGGAAATTGTTGAAAGGATAAATGGCAAACATCCTTTGACTTGCACCATATATTCATAGGTCATTTACAGGGCCGTCGCGTGGGCGGGGCGATCGCCCCGGGCGCCGCGACCAGGGGGGCGCCGTGGCAACGGCAAAAATAAAACAAAATTTGAAAAAATAAGTAGGTTGTACATAACATGTTTTTTAAAGTTAGGTATAACTGAATTTTAAATATTACGTTGTATGTTTTTATTGAACAAATAATTATTTGACACCAATAACTTTAGGCCTATATTTGCTAAGTTATCCCATAATAAATATTTCCTTATAAAGACATATTTACGATGTACTACGTCACAGGAAAGACTAAATTCTCTGGCCATCTCGTCCATTGAAAACGATGAAGCACAAAAAATAGACTTGAAGGAAATTCTAACGACATTTGCTCGTGCAAAAACCAGGCGAATGCCATTTAATGTTTAGTACCTTATCTTAATTTGATAAACGCGGTTCCCTTTTCTATATTCTATTCAATGTATGTATCGAGGTTTCCCACATTATTAATTTGTAACCCATTAATAACGCCTATAGCATTTTTTAAGATTTTCTAACATTACTAAACTTGTATTAATTTGATTCTCAATACAATCTTATTAAAAAAATTAAATAATTTTATTTCTGGTATTTATGTAAGGTAATCCGTTTAGGTGTCTCTTTTGGGCACAAAAACACAGACAGCGACGCAACCCGACGCGCAACTTGGCTCGAGCGACTGGACGCGATGCGGCTTGGAACTTGTCCAGTCCACGTCGCCCCAAGTCGCGTCGCTCATTGCGTGTTCAAAAGGTGGAATGTCGGGTGGGTGCACGTGGGATTGAGTTTTTTTTTGGAGGGGGGGCGCCTGACGAAATCTTGCCCCGGGCGCCAAAAAACCACGCGACGGCCCTGGTCATTTATGCGTGAAATTACCGATACATTAGACTTTCCTTCAGGATACAGTTTGATAAGTTTCTGATGTCTTATTTGCTGAACTTGAACATGCCCAAAGGAATGAAAGCTGTATTCATGTCTCTAAATGCACAGTTTTTACTAGGCTTTCCTCATGGGCAGTGATAATAGTTCAGGGAGTCCGGACCACCCCCGAAATCAAAATCTAAAATTCTATTTTTGTATTTTTTAAAAATATTTATTAAATTATACAAGTTTGTTGGTGTGTAAAATATGACATAACAGTTATTTTGATTTCATAACTCATTGGAAGAAAAAGTTTCGTATGTCATGACTTGAAATCCATGACTGCTGGTGTCGTCTGTATTCGGAAATATTCGGGAGAGTTTCCATTGTTCCATGTGTTATTTAATTTTTCTATTAAATAGTAATAAGTGTTACAACTTACATAACAATGTCTTGTTTAATTCGACATGCCTTACTAGTTTTTTGTTGCTAAAATAGCATAAAATGTGTTTTTCATTAGTTCAATATTTAAAAATTTTTGGGGGGTGGGCCCCCGGACCCCCCCTTCTTGGGGATATTCCATCCCCTCCAAACCAGCCGGTACATTAGACCCTCCACGAAATTATTTTCTGGCTATGTCACTGCTCATGGGTGCTAGGGATGTTTATGGAATTTCTACCAACATGTAGGAATAGGATTACGAGATGTAAAAATTGAAAAGGAGGATATTTTCTCCAAAAAAGCCGGACATGACACTCATTTTTAAAATTCATATAAAAGTTGATGGAACTAGTTGAACATTGTATATTACAGAATTGATACTCGATTGATAATTATTTTCCTACATAGTTGAACAATGTGCAGGACTTGACACATAAAATAAAGGTTTTCTTCGTTATGTGTAATACGCGTACAAAATGAGTAATTAATGTAATAAGTGTAAAATACCGTAAAAATCTTTTGACTTAACTTTGTTGCAGTTTACAAATTTTATACAATTGAACTAGAATTGAAATCCATTGAATGGTGATGCAGAATAATTATAATTTGAAGCTTGTTTATGTAGAAACTCAATTTCCACACACTCAGCTACTATTGCATGTGAACTGGAAACAATAGCTGCTGTTGAAAAACAGAATTTTACTCCGCAACATTTCATTTGTATTGGTGGTAAATTATTTTGGACCTTTTTCCTCAACAGCAATAAATATTACAAGCTTGCAAAATTAAAATAGATTTAAAATCCATAGACTTCTTACTGTGGTGGAGAAGTATAAATACATGCCAGAAGAACTGCATGATTCAGTAAATTAACACAAGCAAGAGGTAAAAAAAATTAAGAACTAAAAAAAAATATAAATATATTATTAAATTGAATCAGATCACTTATACACTTCCTCTTACGTGTGGTAAATTAATGATCAGAGAATAGTTACAATGTTCTAAACTCAATTCAAGAGTTGTGATTATAATGTGACTGAATTCAATTTGCAGTTGAAGTGAATATTTTATCTATAAAATGCTGAAAGAATTTGCAGTAGGCCTACAATGAATAAAGTATTGAAAAAATTATGTGTTGTCAAAATCAATTTAGTGTTAGTTTATTACTTCACTGCTCTTTACATGATTTATTTTACATGTAATTTAGTTATAGAATACCTACAGGTAACTATTACTTTCCCAATCGGGGTGGTGAACAATACAATATAAAACCTAGAAAGTTTGGCCTGCCAGATGTGATTAGTGGTTCCAAGTCATTCAGCACAAATAAATAATATACTATCTTTTTTTCCACCACTACTAACATCTTAAGTCTAAAATTGTCTTTGTTCAATTACCCTTCGTGGTATCGAAGGAGGGAAAAAGAGAAATATAATTATTATGCTCTGAAATCTCATCAAATGAAGTTAGAAAATTACTCTTAGTTCTGATATAAACTTCACTGAGTATATATAACTAGTGAGTGGGAATCATATAGTAAAGTAAAAGTAAAGTGTTCCCTATGCAGGCCTTGGAGGCCCTTAGGATGTCAGGAGGTTGAGGCTCCTAGATTTTTAGACAAACGGTTGTCAGCCTTACATACTCAGCCTTTACCCCCAGAATTGTTCTTGTTCCTCATTTCTGTTAGAGCCGACCAAGGGCCATAGTGCCACCAGAAGGATTGGACCAATTGGGGAAAGGGGGAAAACCAATGGCCTCATCGGGGATCAAACCACAACCTTCCGGTTTGTAGCACAGTGCCTCAACCACTAGGCCATGGCATATATTACATAGTGAAGTGGTAATAAATTATTGATAAACATACTAATGTTAATACTCATAATTCCAGTGGCGTAGCAAGCTTAGGTGGTACCCGGTGACGAAAATTTCTTGTCACCCCCCCAATTTAAATTATGAAAAGATGGAACAGTTCCAAGTGTTATTTTTTGGATAGTCAAAGGTAATCCCACGAGAGTTTAAGAGTTTATCGATAGATGCAGCTGCAACGAATTTATTTGATGTAACTCGTAAACTCAACGGATTATACAAAATTAGTAATAATTACTTAAAAAACAAAACTAAGCTCCGAAATCATCCATAAAGCGATTCGAGTTACCATGTTGTAACTAGTGCTACCAATGGTGCGTATAAGATATAGTTAACCTAATTCAGCCAATTTTTTTAGGATTAAGGAGACATACATATCAAGCACATTATGCTGTACATTGTACATTGTACTGTTAAACGGCAATAAATGCTATTATTATTATTAATAATAATAATATTATACATTGTTTTCGTGAGCGACAGATTCACGAATTGTGGGTGTTTCCATTAATAAAGCTGACATCTTTTGTTTCACACATTTCTAAGCCAAACTACACTCCCGAAATTGTGTAAAGTTTTATTTTTGGAGTGATTTTTTATACTTTTATATTTTGTTTTCCAAGCGAAATCTTGAATTTTGGAAAGATGAATTTTGATAAAAGGAGAAAATTTTGTATTTATGTCAGGTACCTTTCAAAATGTGAACCGAAGATTGGAGACGAGTTTCCTTATTTTTACATAAAGAAAGTTTTCTCGAAAACGGCTCAAATGTTTTTCTTTAAATTTTGCCCGTGGGTTGCTTATACTACGAGCTAAAACTTTTATTTGAAACACTTTTTCGAGATAATTCTCTGAAGGGTAGTTATAAGCCACGCACTCTCAATACGCGCTCTTTGCAATACGGCCCCTTGCAACGGAAAATCGTACGAAAACAATTTTTTTTAAATTTGTGTTATGTACTTTTGGGGATGGGACACGAAGATTGGCGACGACTTTCTCTTACTTTTAAGGGGAGGCTAACTTTTATTTGGGCAGAGGAAGTTATGTGAATTATACATCAGATTTTTGTATAGGTTGATCCTAATAAATTTCACAAACAAGTACTGTAACTATTTTACGGAACTGTATTATTAATCATCTATTCTTAAATATTCGCAAATACTAGTTCAAAATCTAGATTTTGATCCTAATAAATTTTATAAACAAGTAATGTAACTATTTTACGGAACTGTATTATTAATCGTCTATTCTTAAATATGCGCACATACCAGTTCAAAATCTAGATTGCCGGAGACTTGGGAGTCAACTCACATTCGAAGTTTATTTTCGTCAAAGTCATGACTGCCGCAGCGGGTAGAATTGGTTGCGGCTTGAGTGATATAAAATATCACCATTTGTTGAAGTCTAATTTAAATTAATAAAACTGCAGAGACAAGCATCGGCAGAAATAAACACCCCTCCCCCTAACCATAATATTATTGTTCCTATTAACATAGTGGCCAGTTTAGCCGCGTTTTATTACCTTTGTTGACTGCATTTCAAATAAAAGAAGTTTCAATACGCATGTTGACTTGTAGAAAGTTGTTAAGTTTATTTAATTGTTTTAAGTAATATTATTATTTTCTTTAAATTCCCTTAAGCGATTTTTTACTTACAAAGACATATTTTTACTTTGTCACCCCCCGGGTGATGGTACCCGGGGCGGTCCGCACCCCCCGCACCCCCCTTCCTACGCCACTGCATAATTCACTAAAATACCTTATCTTATCTCGAGATCAGCTGATGATGAGAATGATTAACTTTTCAAAACATGCCCTAAAGTAAAATATCTCTACCTTTTTAGTGAAATATGTGTGTTAATATCAGTATGTTTAGCTACTGGTACTTTTTATGGATTGTTTACATCTTTCCTTTATGAATGTGGGATTGCACTAAGACAGCACTGTATCTTCAACATCAAAATATCTCTAAGCTGAAGTCTATCAATCAATGTTCATGGCATTGTGCATGGTATATAAAGCATGCTGAAGTTGATGATAAAAACTATAATGTTCTGGACAGATTTTGTCAATGTATAAGAAGGTCAAGACTTCTATATGCTCTTCATATCACTGTTTTCTGATTACAGGTCGCAATGAGCTGATAGCCAGATATATAAAGCTGCGCACAGGAAAAACAAGAACTCGTAAACAAGTGAGCTCACATATCCAAGTTCTGGCAAGGAGAAAACTTCGTGAGATCCAGGCAAAACTCAAAGTGGTAAGTCTAAGTATGTTTCCTGATAATGTTTAAATTAAACATTATGCCCCTTCGCTTAGAATCAGTTTTATGAGTCTTGATGATATGTTAATTTAGACAGGAAAATTCTAGGAGGAGGGCTGGAGTGCATTCAGAAAACTAATAAATATGCTGGCTGCCTCATGGAATAGCTCCACATATGCTTCTATGAAATTATTGCTGCTTGTTTTTTTACTTGTTGCTCTAGTACTCTTGCTGATGTATGAAGTTCAACTTCAGAAAACCCACAGTTTTTTTAAGTGTCCGTCGGCACACCACAGGTGTCTCTATAGTAGCAAAGCTTAAATGAGAGTTAGAAATACCCTTGTCTCTCCCAAATTGCTGCCTTGTCAGAAATATGTTAATTCAAAGCAATTTCAATTAATGATATGCATAATATAGAAGTGTAATTTGAGAATACCAGTACGTAACATTTAACGGATCATGTATCATCTGTAAATTCATGTATCTGAATTTTCTTTTGCAAATAAATACTTATCTTTGTTACGTATTTCCAAAGTAAAGTGACATATCAGTCTACATAAATGTAAAACTTCTATTCATAATTACTTCTAAGTTCCTCCTTTATTTTTGTAGTCTAAAAATTCCTCTTCCTTGTGTCAGTTTGCAGCTGTATTCACATTCTTCATGCTTTTATAAGTTTCTGTGTAGGCCCCTAAGCCCCCGTTGTCAGTCATTTGTAGGTACCGGTACCTTACATTTTTATATTCATAATCCTTTTTACAGTGATCACAAGTTACTACCAGGTGAATGGTAAAATATTTTATTCTTAAGTAAGGATGAGAAGTGTGTTTTAACAGAATCAAGGATAAATCAGATAAGATTGAAGGGGTAAAATTCAGCTAGCAAATATGATTGTATTACATGTCTGTAATAATAAATATACCAAAAGTTAGAGGCTTTGATATAGTGATGCACAAATGTGCTGCAAAGAAGGTAAAGAAGCAGATATTTTAAGTTATCAGCACTGGGTGCAGGAAGTTCAAGTTTCTGCAGGATAGCCTGAACGGGAAATTGGTTAAAAAGCACTGTTGTAGAAAAAATGTTTTAATGCAAAATTTAATTTCTTTTATATCCTGTGATGATTTAGAATCCATCTTTAGGAAAACCAGTAATTATTAGCAAGAATTTATCCTCATGAATAAGTTTGTACACTTCACAATCTATTTATCCCCAGCATTGTACACTCTATCACTTCATTAGACATTCCCTAATTTTAAAGCTTTGAATGATAGCATTTCTCAAGCTCCTCCAGTTCATACTACTGTTATTTCAGAACAAAATTTGGATGGTTTACTACCGTCCACAGTGCTGATATTACCTGTTATAGTTATTTTGCAATATAGGTGGCCCATAATTCAATTCAATTCCACATAAAACTGTAGGTCCCTATTACTGTGGTAAGAACTAGAATAATGCAGTGAAGTAAACAGTCTTTAATGCAGTAAAGTAAACAGTCTTTAAACCTATTAAAAATAGGAAACAAGAATTTGATGTGTCAACTTGTGGCATTCTTGATTTTACTAGTCATCTGGCAAGAGAATGCATTGATTTTCTAGTGGGTAATCAACAATCCCAAATTATGTGCAAGTGCCCTGCATCCTCAGGGCCTGTCAGTCTCAGCGAGACATTGGGGCAACTTCTTCCCTCCTCGCAATTCAAACAATATAAGCATGTAAATGGTGGTAACATTTATGTATTTTGATAAGAGGAATCAGAACACTTCCAAGATCGCCTCACAACTTTTCAGTCCCTTATGGAAATTTAACTTAGTACTGATTATATCATTCTCTCCCTTTCTTCTTGTGTTTGTTTTGTGTAAAACTGCCCTATTAATCCACACACAAATAACTAAATTATTGCTTTGTTAACCTTTCTAAGATATGTGTATTACTTGAGATTATGATTATTTTAGCTAAAAGACTTATGTAGGCCTAGCTATTTAAACACAAATTATTAAAAAATTGGAAACTTTCCTGGTGAATGCTATTAAGAATAGCTTAAACCATGATGAGATTCCTGTCTCACTCTGAATGAAAATTGGCCTATGAGCTGGCAAAGGAAACATTTTATTAGAGGACCTAAGAACAAAGTTCCTGCTCCCATATACAGACCCCATGCAACAAAGCATCGGAAGAACAAAGACAGAAGCAAAGACTCATAGAATGAGAAGTTCTGTACAACAGGCAAAATGATCGACAGAAACAGGACTAAAGAAAACCAAGACTTAAGACATGTTGTTACAAGATTCGCTGTACACAGATTTCGAATTTTTACACATTTTTTGTAAAAACCCAAAATTCCACGAGACTGATTAAACGTGCAGATGTGTGATATGTGACAAGTCTTGCGACCATTACCATGCAACAAAGTTCTCCAAAGGTCCCATCTCGCTGATCACCCTCAGCAAAGACTAATGGAAAACACAACTTAATGCCCACTCAAGTGCACCTTTCTCTTTAGTGTTATTAACAATAGCTTCTTGGGTTTGTACCAGGGCCCTGGGTGCAGGTCCAAGATGTTTTTCCTAAATGAATTTTCCTAATAACAGTTTTCCTAATATGAAAATTTCCTAATTTACTTTTCCCGTACAATTTTCCAAAAAGAATTTTCATAACATTATTATGTCCTAACATTGTTCTGTTTCATTTTTTTTTTTTTTTTCATCATTCATTTTATATTAATGAAAGTTGACCAAGGGGGTAATGAAGAGCTTTATCCGGTAGGAAAATTGGATCAATATGAGGCAATGCTGAACGGTTCCCAATGAATGAATAATGCTTGCGAGCGATGGTGTAACAGGTTTAGAATGCAGATTTGTATTTGGCATGGGAGGAGTTTCAGAAAGAGCAGGCGCATACAGAGATTATTGTAGCAGAATTAAATACAGTATAGAATATGAGTTAAGGCAGGTTCAAAAAAGAAGTAGATGGCTTGAGAAAGAAGAATTATAAAACATAACGTTAAATGCAGGGCTGGATATAGCTTTTCCCTTAGGTCCAATGTAAATAAGCTAACCCTAACATGTTTTAAAGAACTCAAAATTACCATTTCCTAACAACTTACAAGCAATAACGGTAATTGCTATTGGTGGTATGTCATATTATTTAATTCAGTTTGTCAAAACAAACAAATCCTAAAGAGTTTAACCTGAATTGTAATTAAGATGGTATCATACCCAGGTCTTCTAATTGAATATGTTTCTCATTGTTGAGTATTTTTCTGTGTTGACTCATAATGACAATGAGTGCATTAACTATATTTAAAAAATGACTAAATATAAGTTGTCACATAAAACTAATATTTCTAGCATACAGGCACACCGCTTCTTATAATTGACCTTAGGCATTCATATAACATTAACTAAGAAAATGCCTCCCTTTACAAAATGATGCCCTTCACCTGGTCCTGTGAAGCATATTTCATTGAATAGGGCCTGGTTGATTGCGAATACCACTCAACCTCACTATTATAAGTTTTCACTTACACAGAACAGGTTCACAGACATCCTTGTTTGCATCTTCAGCTGAGATCAACTGACAAGTTTTTCTGGAGACTAGTTCTTGTCTTTGCTGGATACTGTATGTCAAGTTAGAGATGACCATCATCTAGCTAAAAGCTGCTTGGATGAATTCTTTCTGTCAGGCTACTAATTCTTATGGCTTCTTAACTCGTTTTAGTAGTTTTACCTCCTATTCTATCTCATGCCCTTGCTTCCAAAAATATGCTCCTATTGCTGATTTATTTGTTTGTTTGGAATGTAATATTTCTTAAGTGTTCAGAAGCAGCTATTGGCTGTTCCATTCTTTCAGATATCTAAATTCAATTAGAACCAAATTAAACAGATAGGTTAAGGTCAGTGAAGATACCTTGATCACCCATGGCATGGTTCATTTTAATATTGACTCTGCAGTATCCTGCTATCCTTCTTGTGCATGTTAGGTTGTTACCCTTGGATATTTCTTCAGTGATTGTAACTACAATTGACAAGCATTTACTTACTGCTAGTAAAGTTATTAAATAAAATTTATTAAATAAAAATTAAGTTAAACTATACTTTGAGGAATGAATTTAATTCTGTGTACAGCTTTATAATATGGTCAAAATAACTAACAGTGAACAGAAGATTGTTACAATCATTTCTGAGAAGAAATACAAAATTGTGAAAACCGATAAAGTTATATGAAAAACTCCAAAGAGACATGAAAACTAAATCTGAAAAGCAGGCTTGGGTAGAAATTAGCTCTTGAAAATTACTAGATACTGGACATGGGTAGATTAGGACTTTTTCTTTTGTGCGCATTATAAGCATTGCAGATTCTTAATTTGTGTGAACAGCTAAACTTCATTTTTTGTTAAATGTAGTTGGCTGTTATCATTACTTGCTTTATTATTCTATGTAATGATTATTTTTGTACATATAGCTGGGTTATTAGGTTGACTTCCTACAATGTTATCTTTTATTAATAGTATTTGATACCTCCTCATCAGTCTTTCATGTGGACATCAGTACCTGTAACAATAGTCAACTTTCAATAACCATACTAAAAGTGGCAGAGATCTGTCCATGTGTCCAACTAGCAAAATATTTGGCATTTTGAGGAAAAATGAGTTTGTTCATAGATAATGAAAAATTACATTTTATCTACTGTACAGTACTCCCATGAATGTATAATATACGGTACTTAATGTTTGGAGACACATAACTGAGCTTCGTATTATAGAGAGAAAAGTTGCGAGTACACTACATTGTTATTTTATACCCGACAATTAGATTTGAGCTGGCATCTCATCAAGCTCAAGAAAAATTACTACTTTATTATAAAGAATTATTTAATATTGTATTATAGAGAAGGTAGTATATTTTCTTGATGGACGTATTGAGTTCAAGAAGATCAAGAAAAATACTACTACTAAACTACTACTAAAGAATTATTTAATATTCCATTATAGAGAAGTATTTTTTCTTGATGGACTTATTGAGCTTGATGGGATCCCTGCTCATTCTTTTAGGAGTTCAGGAAAACTCTTCGTTTTCCACCCTTCTCTTCGAGATGATGTAGTACTAGTGTTCTAATAAATTTTGACAGGTACTGACAAGCCATTGATATAATTTTTTGTTCACTTATGTATGTTCAGTTACTTGTTATAACTTTTATATATGTATTTTTTTCTTTCAACTCTTTGTAAGTATACTGAACCAAAAGATTCTCTTATGGGAGGCAATAAAATTGAATTATTCACTGTTTAATTCTTAGACTGATTCACACTTTCCTTAACTACATAGAAACAATGGCAATTGCTATGCCAGAGTGAGAATATTTTTCTCAGCAGGTATAGGTTTCAAGAAGCTATTAAATCACTTGCATCTTCATGTGGTGTATGATCAGTTATTTCACAAGCAGTTCTAAAGTGTCTAAAAAAGGCTGTAGTTGAGAGTCTGAAGACAAATTTCTAACATGAATGAATATATTCATCTTCCACAAATTTTTGTATTCATTGATACTACATCAGAATATTATAAAGAAAAATTTCCCTTTTACCATGAATTGCTCCTGGGACCTTGCTTTCTGTGCTGATGCCATTATTTGATATACATTGGAGATTGGTATACCAGAGCGAGAATATTTTTCTCAGCAGGTGTTGGTTTGAATAAACTATTAAATCGCTTGGATTTCCATGTGGTGTATGATCAGTTATTTCACAAGCAGTCCACAGATTATTGCTTCAATTGGTTATTCTTATCAATATACTATACTAAATGCACCCTGAGATGTGTGTGTATGCTTGCTTACTCTGAGACCCTTTGACCTAGAGGTCGGAAATTATGACTATACGTTCCCGATGGCCTGTGGGGAGTTTCTGTCTCAGAATTCATCCTGATAGCACAGTCGGTTCGGTCAAAATGTAATTTTTAATTTTTGTTAAGGTTATTAGTTCTGCTTTATGCAGTACTGTAAAGTTATGGTATGGACGGCATACAACATATTCTTGCAGTGATGGTATAGATTGCATACAACATATGAGGGGTGATTAAAAAGTTCCAGGACTGATTTTTTATGAGTTTATTAAAAATTTGTACAGGCTATTGGACATCGTCCCCTTCAAAGTACTCCCCTTGGGAAGCTATGCATTTTTCCCACCGATGTTTCCACTGCGTGAAGGACCCTGAGAACTCATCTTGTGAAATGCTGTTTAGCTGCTCCAGCGATTTTTCTTGAATTTCATCTACTGACTCAAATCTCTTTCCTTTCATGGGTCTCTTGAGTTTTGGAAACAAGAAAAAGTCCGCAGGGGCAAGGTCTGGTGAATATGGAGGCTGGGGGATGACCGTCATTCCGTTTTTGGTGCAGTAGTCGCGAATGAGCAGGGCAGAATGAACAGGCGCATTGTCATGATGCAGCACCCACTCACCGCTCCGCCACAGCTCTGGTCTCTTCCTCCTTACTGCCACGCGCAAATTTCTCAGGGTTTGGAGGTAACGGAAGCGGTTAATGGTCTCACCTCATGGAAGAAATTCATAGTAAACAACACCCTTCCAGTCGAAAAAAACAGTGAGCATCACCTTCATGTTTGATTTGACCTGACAAGCTTTTTTGGGTGTTGGAGAGGATTTTGTCTTCCATTGTGATGACTGGACCTTCGTTTCGACATCGTAGCCATAAACCCAGGTTTCATCTCCAGTAATGACTTGTTTTAAGAAGTTTTCATTGCCATTTGCCATTTCAAGAAGTTCCTGACAAACCTGAACTCTGTGTTATTTTTACTCCTCTGTCAACAGTCTCGGAACAAACTTTGCAGCCACCCTTCTCATCTGCAATTTTTCTGTTAACATCTGTTGACACGAACCAAATTAAATGTTCAATTCTTCAGCCATTTCACGAATGGTTAGTCGACGATCAGAACGCACGAGAATGTTCAATCTTGCAACATGACTGTCATCAGTGTTGTGTTATTATTTACACATACTGAGTTTATGTATGTGCAGAGCTTAGTGTTGTGTCATTATTTTCACTTTATGTATGGTGACCAACTGTTGAAGGAAGGAATGAGGGACGCAAGACAGCTACATTTTTAGCTACAATTTTTAAATGTTAACACTTTCAAATGCATTGTATTGCCAGTGTCCCTCTTTTTTGACCAAGAGTGATCTTTATGAAGTAGTAATATAGAAAAATACATTTTACTCATCTTTATTGTACAATTTCTTTTCCAGTCTGGGGGGTGACGACCCTTAATCTAAATGAAAACATACAACAGTCAAATTTAAATGATAACATACAAATTTCAATGAATTCTGAAATAATAAAATAAATGTTAAACTTATTTATTGTAATCACAGTTTTTTCTAAATTGGAAATAGAAGAAAAAATACATATTTGTGACTCCTTTTAATTTTATCCGTTACACAAAATACTTTCTAACAGCACTTGTTCTAAATTCCAACCTCTAGTTATAACTACTAGCTAGATGGCAGGACAGTTGCATATTTTGAAAACTTTTACTGAAAACAATAACACGAAAATTCGTTTCGTTCAGATAGAAAACTAAACAATTGTGGGACAAATGTCGTCCCACATGGGGCATTTATAAAATACCTTAAAATGCAGGATGTATGGTAAAATCCACTTAATGTAACAGGCTTAATTATCTAGTATAAATGAATAAGCCTGGAGCTTTAGCAAGCAGCTGGTATGTTAATCAACAAAATTTAAGTTGCTTGGTGTTTCCAAAGTCTGAATCTGAGTGAGTTATTGAAGGTTGACTGTATTACTGTATTAGACATTGATGACTGCATGAAAAATGTTCAAATCAAATAAATACTTATTTTCTAAGGAAGTATAATGTCTATGCAAAACTCTATAATCACAGGCTATTTACATGTTCATGAAATGTCAACTGTATCTCAAAAATTCTTGGTTGTTGTTTATACCTTTACAAATATTTCTGCTATATCCAAACTGCTGTTATAACCATTTTTTCGTTTGATTGTTTAGCCTAACAGGCACTGGAGTTAGACAGTACACAACCACTTGTGAAGTTTAGCTTAAAATAGTCTAGAAGTAAATTTTAAAGAAAGGATTGAAAGTTGAATGCATTTTTATAATACTGGCTATAAGTTGTTTAGAAGGATTAAGATATCAAGCTTGAGATAATTGCTGTGTTGACATGACGTAGTCTCCTACTCAGGACCATGCAGCAAAGGAGAAGGCCCTCCAGACCATGTCCAGCATGTCCAGTGCACAGATTGTGTCGGCCACTGCTATACACAACAAGGCGGCAGCAGCAGGATTGGCAAGCTTGGGATTGGCATCTCCAGTTTCATATCCTGGAGCGGTGAGTATAAAGTATAAAGTCATTGAGATTATATTATGTCGATACTACACCAGTGTTTCACTAAACTACACTGCTGGGGGGGAAAAAAATAAAGAAAGAAAAAAAAACATAACACTTATGATTTCTTGAGAATTGCATAACTAATCAACAAAATGTATATTCTACATGTTTAATAATCTCATCAGATTTTGTGGCATCATTTATTGTATCTTTCTTTAGACAATATGTATATTTTTAACAAAAAGATTGAACATTTAACTGAAAATGAACAGAAATAGAAGTTGCTCAGTTTTATAGTGTATTGTGTGCTGCATTTGGCAGGCTTTTTGGTATGTCAGTTGTAGAATTCACGCATTTCCATTTCTCGTTTGTTGAGTTTGCTGCATTTGGCACTGTTTGCATACATTCTCCAAACTTTTCATTCAGTATTCATTTCCTATAGGAGATGGGAATCAATACTTTGTACTGGCCAGAACGAAATCCTGATCTCAATTCAATCGAGCATGTATGGGACTTTCTTGGATGTGGAGTCGTTGACAAGTTTTTTTACACCATAATTGCTAGGATGCTGAAAAGAGTGCAAGCTGTTATTGGTTCTAGGGGTAGTAACACCCATTACTGAGCATCCACAATTGTTTTCAAACTGCTCAGTGTTCAGTTATTGGTTGGGGTTGGATAGGAGTGTGTAAAAGTGGTTTCATAGCATATGTAATGAAATGGCACCAAAGGGGTAGGCTATGATGTACAGCTTGTTTATTTCTGTTCGTTACCAGTTAAATGTTAATTCTTCTTGGTAAAATAAGCATATTGTCTAAATAAAGGTGAAACAAATGATAACTCGAAATTTATGAAAATATTATTATTGTAGAACATTTTTTTGATCATATTTTCTAAAAAAATTCAAAGTGTTAAGCTTTTTTTGCATGGCAGTGTACTTCCAAAAAGATAAAATTCTTGCTTTGTCCTCTCTATTGCTGCATTATGTACCGATGTGACTCTTCTTCCCATTTTTGCTTTGGTTGCTTGACATTGCTGCTATAACAAACAAATTACATAACAATATTCGGATTTGGCAATATTAAAATTACAAATACAGTGGAATCTCAATGTCCAAGCTAAGATGATAAGGGCTATTTTGTGTAACTGAAAACTTTGTCAGTACAGCCTGTTGCTCTTTATTTATTTATTCATTCCATATGGTTGCCAGTATAATAGGCATAACGATAATGCTAATAATTTGTATTGCACATATCTCCACTGTTGCTTCCACACAAAACTAATCCAGACTCCTTATAATAGAATTTACAATTATCACATTATGCAAGAGTCTATAATGGCATTTATGAAATGAGCGAAGCGATTTTCACAATATTATTTCGAGTGTCTTAATTACTGTTATAGGCAAGTTGGATATGACTGTTTTTGTTCGACTATAATTAAGTGTTTAAGTTTTGAGATTTTGATTCAACAAATAAAAGGAGACGGCTGACCTTGGCACTCAGACATTAGTAAGTTCTCATTGTTCTCATCTTTTGCGATAATTTGGCAGCTGATGGAGTGTGGTCAAGTTGTAGCTTCTTATATAGAATTTTAGAAAGTTTATACAGGAAAGTTACAGCTTCTTCTTCACTGTTTTAACTTGAAGCCAATGGACTTTTACAAGACAAAATGAACTTATTTTAGATAATATTAAAATTAACATAAACAGAATTTATTTTATTTTATGCATTAATGGCAAGCAATGGAGTAAAGAGGAAAGCTGTTCATACTGATTGTGAAGTCTCAGAAGAAGTATTTTCAACATTTATCAAAATCCTTGTTTCTGTTATTTCTTGACCAATCTACAGAATGAGTCCACTGGAAAAAAGAACAGTGGTAATTAGTTTAGCAGTGGCTTTTGATTTGTGTGACATTTCTAACATTGGTTTGGCTTAAAATGACCTGGTCTTCCCCTGGCATTAATCGGCACTGAGATCTCGCTTACTTATCAGAGTTATTCCACTTGTGCTTGTTTTTATGATAGTGCAAAAGGAATGCATGCATGAATATAGATAACATGAAAAGATTACAAGGCCCTACAAAAGTCGAGACATAAATGCATGTACATCAACTGGATATCACTCCAGTTGTTTAAAAGAAATTGAAAGTTTCCAGAAGTTGTTTCAAATTGTAATAGAATCCTGTTCAAGTATTCAGCTACATTTACCTGTTTTTTTCATCTGCTATATTCAGACAATTGCATAATCTTAAGTTGCTTGCTTCTTTTAGTTGGAAGAATGTAAATCATGAAAAATAACATAATCCCATAACACAATCCAGCATGACTTCTTTCTATGTTCATTAATTATATTTTTAAATACCAATTGTATAGTTACATTGTTACAATATTCCAACTCTGGTGGTGGCCTCATTTTTTTAGGGTGAACTACTTTTACTTGTCCTAATCTTAAATCTAATACAGTACGTAGATGATGTTTGCAAACATGCATACGCACATGTATACAAACATACATAATTATGCATGTATGCTAGGCTTATCATACGTTCGGGATTAGGTCAGACACTCCTTGATTTCTTACTTTGTTCTGGGTGATGTCCAGGATTGCAAGATATTCAGGTTATTGGAGATTACAATACTTTATTACAGTAGCATAGCGTAAGGATAGACTTTGAGACTGAGTCTACCTAAATAATGTAAGAAAATAAACTGATTCATAAAGAAATACATAAAGGCAGCATCAACTAAGTCATTAATCATTATAAACTCATTAGCCCTGTCAACAAAATATTTTTCGCCCCTGCATATCCCAACCCCTCCTGCTATTATACATCAACTTGTGGTGCCATGTACTTAGGCAGCATCGAAATCTCAAGATGTGGCAGTAAAGACGAGCTGAGACTGAGCGATGGTCCAGCCGGTAGAGTCTCATGCAAGTGTGAGTTATATGACTTCTCCCACTAAACGTTAACCTACTCGTTGTGAAGACAGGCCAATTTGTTTTGCAAGAGCGGCATAAAGTCACCACCAAAGAGACTGGAGAGAATTTTGAGAACATTACATCCCTCAGTCATTACTGACCCAGCATTGAGTAAAGTGTTAGATATGCACAGTTTGAATAACTATCACAATTTAATAAAATATGCAAAAATGGTTTAATATCAAGCAAATATGATGCAATATCACAAAATATGCAACAATATGCAAAACTATGCCATCAATTTTCTGTTCTTTCATTTTTTGTACACATTTTAACACTAGCATGTAACAGAGTGCATCATTAAAAATATTATTTTTGATAAATTTCTGGGCCCTAGCGATGGTAGAAATTTTTGTTAGGAAAACAGATAATGGAAGTGACTTACAATAAATTAGGTAAGGATTCAATGTATGCTTCGAAATTTCATATTTGTGCCTTTCACAATTTTTATAGCATGCTACTCCACTGAATCCGGCAATTAGTATACGAAAAAGATGAACAGGTTTTAGCATTGCAGAATATTCTAATTCTTTCAGTTCATATTGTAAAAGATCGTAGAGTCTGGGAAAGTTCACATCATGGGTAGTTAATTTATTTTAAGTGTGTCATTTTAAAATAAGGTAATGTTTGGACTTAAACTCGTTAATTACAGTGTGAAAATTATGGGTAACTACGCAGTGTATGGGAAAATCTTGTTTTATAAATTAGCAGTAACAGAATTTGAAGAGGCTTAAGATTGTTTTTTATGTTGTTGTGTGTGACTGAGCCATGCTAAAGTCTGAAACTTTGTTTTGCTATAATGTGAATTGGTTTTACTATTACATTGTTATGAAATAATCGTAAGTAATATCAGGCATTATTTATTATAGCAATATTATTTACTGGTATATTATTATTATATCTAGAAGAATTATTAATGTAATTTGATGGTGCTTGCTCTTTCTTGAGGTCATGCTTTACCACAGGTGTACAGTCGAGTGCACAGAATTATTCTGATATGAAATGCCCTTACCTTAAGTTAATTCTAAACCGGCTCAGCCATGCCCACTCCCCACCCTGCTTCTCCCCTATTTTTCATGATGGTGGTTACAGCTAGAAACATCTAGATTCGTTGAGAGAACATAATGATTTCAGAATTAATCTTAACCTTCTTCGCTAAGCGAAATGTCTGTTTGTTGTCCATGTCCTTTATTCACTTCAAATGACTGTATGTATAACGCAGAAGACACTATTCGCAAGGCAATTTCTTCAACACTCCACTTAAAGAGTCGGACTCATCCAAGAGCTGGTCTAGACATTCGTTGTGACGAATGCCTTACAGCCACTCAAATGACACTCCATCTCTTTCACCGCTCACCTAGGCCTGAGCGTTGTTCGTAGGATGTAATGGATGTGTTCGGACTTGAACTCACATCAGTAAGAGAGAGCCTCACCCAAGGTTGGTGTGGAACACAAATGATAAGGAGATTTATAAAGAAAAACGTCAGAAGAAACCAGAAGCATCGGAAAGTTTCCATGCACTCGAGTGTGCAGTATGAATACATTTTTACACACATGGTATAGATGCACACATTACACAATAATTATCATTCATGAATGGTTGTTACTTGTGATTCCTACTAATAATACCAATAACAACTATTGCATATTTTGGGTCTCCCTCTTACTAAATGTCTGAATAATGTTATTATTTACTGTGGAATTTATTTTGAAGAACAGATAGAAGCTGTTAATAAAAGCTTTTTCTTCTTCTTCATTAATCATGTTTTTTATGTTAGAAATAATAAAAATTTACAGTCTTTTTCTGAATTTAAACTTTCTTTGCATAAATATGCATTATATGTAAGGAGGCAGTTGTTTTGATCCTTTCTGGTTAGAAAATGCAGAGGTTATGAGCTTTAACTATAATTCAAAGGTCAATTGTATACTCAGGTTCAGTTCATTTAATCATTTTTGTGATGATATTATAGATAAAATAGATTGAGCATGGTGGGAGTTTGATCTTCTTTGAGGCAGTCCTACAAATAATCACAGAACATAGAAATAATCTATGTGTGATTTTTGTTCGTACTGTGTTTTATATCATCCAGTAGTAAAGGTATAATAATTTTTATTTATTTGTGTGTGGATTTTTGTGTGTCCAGTAGAGACTTTTTGACTAACCGTAAAAGTTTGAAGCTAATTTTATAACATTATTATCACCCAATGGTCTTTTTTTGACTGACAGTTCTTTTTTGTACAAGGGTTTCATGCTGTATCAAGAGATTGGTACTTTGAGAGAATAAGGAATTTTAATAGAGCTCTATTCGTAAATTTAAAAATCTGAAGCATTGTTTTTATTGTGTTCACAGTTTTGGCAGCCAGGATTGCAACCAGGAACCTCACAAGAGTAAGTGATTTTCTTTAATATTTTACTTGATGCAGGAACTTTTTTATATCAGATACATTATGGGACTTAATTCACCATTTTTTTAAATTTCATATGAGTACTATTTCTTATAAATAAATTCAAAACTGTGCTGCCAGGATATTTCAGATCTTGTGTAGGAACTAGACAATCTGCTTGTAAAATATTCATTTTTAAATTATCTTCCATGGGTAACTTACTTTTTATGAAAGATTTTCCTGCTTTTCATTTTCTTTCTAGCTTAGAGTTTCAGTTCTGAACTATTATTTTGCAATGTAGGCTACAAGTAAGATTTTATTTAAAGTAAAATCTTTATAATAAGAGGAGGTGTTTGTCTGTCTGTCTGTCTGTCTGTCTGTCTGTGTGTGCGATGCCCAGCAAAATCTTTGACATGTAGAGATCTTAAATGTTTAACATAAATGAACTTGAAGGGTGTCCAAATGCACCTTGAAGCCAAATTTAAAATTTTTGCTTTTGTTTTTGAGTTACGAGCGAAGAAATGGCAGAAAACATGATTATTTGCACTATCGAAGCACAAGGTTTTGCTAAAATATTTCAATTGTAAAATAAATTGCAGATGGCCTTGCTCTGCTGCCATAACAAATAACAATTTTGTTAGCCCACTCTACTTGACTCATTTGTTTATAACACAAAGATCTGATTTTTTACATAGTTGGCCGGAAGGGAAGTAATGAATCTAGGCCTAAATGGGAAAACAGATTTTAGCTTTTTTAGTATAGTTTAGTATAGTATAGTATAGTAGAGTATAGTAGAGTATAGTATAGGGCTCCTGCTAGTATTATAATAAATGAGCAATCAAAATATTATGCATGTATCCAGTAAAAATCTTACCTACAGTATGTTATGGAAACAAATTCCAGAAGAATCTAATAGAACTAAGATAGCATTCACTTGGAATTTAAATGTTCATTTAACCAATGATTCTACCAGAAGCCATTCCCAGCAAGAGAAAATGACAGATATCTGGAGGGAGAGGTTCTAGTATGAAAATTAAATGACTATAATATGAGAGTCATCCAGAAAGTAAAGAATGATTTGGCATAGCTAAATAATAACGAAAGATATCAACACAAAACTTTATTTACAAAGATACAGTACCTTACTCTATTTCTCAACTTAATCGCCATTGTTTCAAGGCATTTATTGTAACGGGGTACCAGTTTTTCAATGCCAATGCTATACTCTTCTACTGCCAAAGACCTGAGCCAGGATATAACTGCCACTTAGAGGTCTTCATCAATTGGGAACTTTTTTCCACCCAAAGTCCTTTAGTTTTGGAAACAAGTGAAAATCGCTACGTGTCAAGTCAGGGGTGTAAGGAGGATGTCCAAAAATTTCCCGCTTAAAATGTTGAAGTTGCGCCTGTGTTTGAGCAACCAAATGAGGCCGAGTATTGTCGTGAATCAAAAACACCTTTTCAGACAACTTTCCACATCTCTTATTTTAGATAACGCATCGTAGTTGAAGAGTTGCACAATAGGCCTCTGCATTTATTCCTTGTCTTCTTGGCAGAAACTCCAGGCTCAGGTCTTTGGTGGAAGAAGAGTATAATATCGGCATTGAAAAACTGGTACTACATTACAATAAATGCCTTGATAGCAATGGCGATTATGTTGAGAAATAGAGTAAAGTACTCTATCTTTGTAAATAAAATTTTGTGTTGATATCTTCAGTTATTATTTAGTTATGCTAAATTGTTTACTTTCTCTACAGCCCTCGTAAAATATTACATTAATTATCATAATAATTTTGTAATAATAATAATAATCATCATCTTCATCATCATCATTGTCATCATTATTATAATTGTTAATAATAATCATCATTATTGTTGTTATTTCTAGTGTTAAGCCATTTTCACAACCTGGATATGCTGGCAAACCAGCAACTGCTGTGTCTTCGAGTGATATGAGTCTACAGGCACCTCCACCTCCACCTTGGGAAGGCAGAGCTATTGCTACACATAAATTACGTTTGGTTGAGTTTTCTGCTTTCATGGAGCAACAGCGAGATGCTGATACGGTAATATACATATATATTTTTTATGCCTCTGTACGAGAGGTGGAGCATAAGTCATGGCAAATATTTTTTTTTTCTCAAAGTAAGGCGATGGTACCATGAAATGTTGTATGTCACAGGAGAGAGTGTCATCTCTAGTATGTGGACACATCATTTGATGTGATGTGCAGTTATATGAATAGAGGCAGTGGTAATTTAGTTGTGAGTCAGCCGCCTTGCAGAATAGATATGACAAGATTTGAACAGCATTCTTACGTCAAAATAGTCACTATCCAGGGGAGAAATGCCAGAGAAAACCACAGCTGGTGGAAGCTTTGGGGAATAATGCCCATCCGTACTGAACTTTAAGGAATCATGGAGTAGGTATGTGTGCTTTCATGCTTCCAGCTACCGCAGAACTTTAGAGTGGCATGATGCAGTTGCGTATGGATGTTTATGGTTGTCTGGTTTCTTCATATCCTACATCTAGTACCCATAATCTGCAATATACATATATTCCAAACCCTGCCCTTTCATTTTTCTATTTCAAAATTTTAAAATGCCAAATAAATTAATCCAATAAAAGGTTAAGTGTGAGATATAAAACCTCTTTTCTGTGAAATTATGATTTTGTGCTTTATCGAGTTTTGAAAAAAAAAAACTCATTTGATCAATGATATTTCCAGTGGCATAACATATCATTATTCATCAATCTGAGGTTTTCATAGCTGGAATCTTCAATGCCAGACATCTGTAGGCCATGTTTCAGGGCGTATGTTCTCACAGACATTAGGATCTCAACTGCGGGAAGCTTCTTCAATTCTGCATTGACTCTTACTTTGACGTCTGAAACGGTGCCTTTACCAACAGTGCTTGTTCATTTCATGGTTGTTGTGGCACCATTCACTTATTATTTCTGTGGACTTACAGTGGTACCTCGAGATACGAGTGCCCCAACATACGAGTTATTTGAGATACGAGCTGTCGAGAGAGCGAAGTTTTGTTTTGAAATACGAGCGACATTTGAGATACGAGGAACAGCCAGCTGCGATGCTGCACACGGGCTTTACATTCTCTTTTATTATGTTTTTATACAATATTTGTCATTTATAAATACATTTTTCTTATTCAAAAACACGTAACAAAAACAATTGGGGGTAGCATTTTTGGGGCTGGAACGGATTAATGGCATTTCAATTAATTTCAATGGGGAAAATTGCTTTGAGATACGAGCAAATTTACATACGAGCAAGGTTACGGAATGAATTAAACTCGTATCTCAAGGTATCACTGTATTTTATATTGGAGGGGCTGTTGTATTTGCTGTGCCAATGGGAGCGTCTCTCGTTGTAGTATGTCCTGTCTTAGTAATATTGGAATCGATGTTCATATCAACAAAAAGAAAGAAGACAATAAGCTTCCTACATTCTATCTATGTGTTTCTTGTGAAAGGTATCCAACACCTGCTTCACAGATGTATTCAGAAAGAATAATAAATAAACGTAACTTATTTTCCTCCAGAGATGCCTGCAATATCCGATGTAATATGCCGATAACATTGGACTGTTTTTTTTGTGCTGCACTTCAGGAAATATAATTTGATTCATGAGTAATGAGGCCATGCTGTCTGTGTACACAAAGAAAACCGAAAGCTGGAAAGTACAGTATTTATTAGCTAACATGACTGGATTAGTGTAAGCTTTACCAAGTTTTGAAAAAAAGCTTATGTTTCCCTTGTCTGTAAGAAAGTGAAATATTGGATTATGTGAGATCTGACTTCACAGATGTATTGGTAGCGCAAATAATATAGCGATCTCATGTAATTTTTGTTTTTAATTTTTGCTTTATTGAGTTTTGAAAAAAGCTCCTCAAATCAAATATTCGCTGGAAAAGATGAGAAGGTTTTGCTTTATCCCTGTTTCCAGATACTCACACTCAAGGCCCCAACCATATAGGGTTGTACAGTATTTCTTGGGTGCATAATTGTTTGGTATTATTTTCTGTTAGATTATTTCTTTGCATTTCAAGCGATACTTTCATGTGATAGTTTGTGGTCAGATTTGCTATGTTATAAGTTCTTTCATTATTTCATGAATATAATTTCATCATTTAAAAACAGTGTATATATATCTCACTGTCAAGGAAAGTGTTAATAATATTTTGATACAATATATTTACTATTGAGAACTGTTGAATGGATGTAAGAATGCAATGGACATCCAAACAAATCTGTTTTATAAAATTAGTATTGTTTTACCTGGCCTCAGGTAAAACAAGAATAGTAGGCTGTATTTGAAAGTATCTTAATTGAGCAACAAAGGTCTTTAGGGGCTTCAATGAAGATTATTTGTGATTTAGTATCTTGGAGACCATGTGAGACTACAGTCATTTGTAGTTTTTAGGCATCAACAGATAAATACTACCATGGGCTCCTGTTGCACTTGTTAAGTTGTCAATCGTTTTGCCTGTCTGTCTGCAAACAAAGGGCCTTAGCACTTACACACTATATATTATGTAAAATGCAGGTCATAGTTAGGCATATCACACAGAAAAAATAATTTTGTATAGGCTGCTTATGTGTCCCAACAATCAACCACTTAGATTTCTTTAAAGTTTCTTCCTTTGTTGAAAATAGAATGCATATTACATGCCAGCAATCAGCCGGATGAAAACTTAACTCTTTTGAAATATCATTAAACAGTCACATAATTATTAGAAGTTTGCTTGCTCAATTACTGTTCTGAATATTCAGAGTTCTAATTATACTGTAATTTTTCTCTGTTTCAGTACCACAAGCATCTCTTTGTACACATAGGTGGGTCAGCTACTTATGCAGATCCTCTCTTAGAGGTAAGTTTTTAATATAGAATGTATTGTCAGTTAGATTATTGCAAGCAGCATTGTGTCTAGTGCTGAAGTTGGAAATTTTTTCTAGGGGAACCCATAAATTTATATGCATGTATTTATTTATTTATTTATTTTTCATTTTATGATACCAAACATCATAGTCAAATTACCTTTTTAAATTAATCACATGGAAATTAAATTACTTAACCAATGCAACCAACTTCGTCATGTACACATTCAATCTATGGCATCGTGGCAAGGCAACTGTCATGACATTAATAGGAGATCATGACCCTAATAATAGTTCTTTATTAAAAAGTGTTGCCAAAAAATACGCCAATTTCATGTATGTACTTTTCCCCTCCCTGTATTTATGCCGGAGCTATAAAGAGTACATTTTTACTTTGCCATAGCATCATTCCGGCCCAACTTTAGCACTGATTGTGTTTAATTTATAAAGAGCTGCTCTCAAAATTCTATGTCAGCAAAACCTGTTTGTCTTACATAGTCAATCTGTCAATACCTATATCTCTTGTGTAAAGCAATGCAAAATATCAGAAAAGGAATGCTGGATTGTGGTGAGCTGTCACTGACTACTGTAACATAACATAAAACAGGCACCCCAAGAATGAAAGTACGAATGTGTTTTTTAATGTGAGCTAAGCATGTTTATTGGAAAAAATAGTATTATTATATTGCAGTAGTTGTATTATGAGTACTGTTTTTAAAAAAAAGCTCATATTCAGAACTGTGTATAACTGTTTATTGACTTCCAGGTATCTACTGCATCATATTTAAGGTGTCTGCTGACAGTAGCCTTGATAAAGACCACAGTAAGATGGTTGAAACATCGCCAGACACCTTAAATATGATGAGGCAGATACCTGAAAACCAAGATGATCTTATTGTCAACTCGGGCTGCGGAAGCTTATGTTCACATATTAGATGTGGGATATTTACCACCATTAACACATTTGTACATTATTACAATATGACTAACAAAATGGTCCACTTCCTAGCTGAATAATATATTCGTAATCCTTCCCCATAAAATAAATATATATCAGTACGAACACTTTGTACACATTTCTAAAAAAATCATTCAAGAATTTGCTCTCATTGCTTAGCTCCTATAGAACCCTATACTGTATTAACATATAGTTTGCATTGTACAGTATTTTGAACATTGTTACAATGGATCAATGAAAAATAGTAGTTGAAGTATATGTTTTTTTATAATTACAGGCTGTAGATGTAAGGCAAATCTATGATAAGTTCCCAGAGAAGAAAGGTGGGCTGAAAGAACTTTATGACAAAGGTCCACAGAGTGCTTTTTTCCTAGTGAAATTTTGGGCAGACCTGAATACCAACATCCAAGATGAAGCCGGGGCATTTTATGGTGTTACAAGTCAGTAAGTATTATGTGATAAAGGCTTTTAAGTATTTAAGGCAAGTCATGAAATTCTTGGTTGCCAGATCGCCATTGGCGACCAGAATTCTTAGACAGGCTACAAAGATTCAATTTTGAAGAACTGTAAAGTAGCAGTTTACTTTTGTTCTTTTACTTTCTGCAATAAAAAATACAATTTAATTGAAGATACAGCCAAGTCCTGAGTGTCTATCAGTGTCAGTTGGGACCCCCATGAGCCCAAATAATTGAAAAACATGGATAATCTAAACTGGGTGCTACATTTTGGATTTCCTGCACTTAATTTCAAATTACAGCATTTTGTCACCATATTGTGAAAATATGACTAAAGTAAGTGCAGGAAATTCAAAATCTGAAGAAATAAATTGTGGGAAATTTGAAATAAAGAGCAGGAAATTCGAAATGACATGCAGAAAATTTGAAATAAGTGTCGGAATTCAAATTTTCACGCATGGATAACCTGCAAACCAGATAATCAGGAGTTGGCTGTATTGCCAAATGTCACTTTTGTACCAGTTGACTGAACTTATATTTACTCTGAAGTATTCGGAAATTCCAGAAGTTATTGTTATGATTTGACTTTAACATTGATTTTGATTCCCTGTGTCTTAGCCAGTTTGCTTTCTCCTCTAGTAACAAGTCATATTCATTACTTACAGGTATGAGAGCAATGAGAACATGACCATCACGTGCTCCACCAAGGTTTGCTCATTTGGCAAACAAGTAGTCGAAAAAGTTGAAACAGAGTATGCAAGGTTTGAGAATGGACGTTTTGTGTATCGTATACATCGTTCTCCGATGTGTGAATACATGATAAATTTCATTCATAAATTGAAGCACCTACCAGAAAAGTACATGATGAACAGTGTCCTTGAAAACTTTACCATTCTTCAGGTAAGTGAACATGCTATAGTGCACAATTACAAACACTCATTATGATTAATTCGTCTGATTAATAATGTTTTCTGAGATAATCCAAGAAAGTGAATTTATTTTAAAAGATTAAGAAAAGAAACCAGATTCTATCATTTACATTCCCTATTGTTTTTACCATATTTTCTGGACTATAACAGTCTTCAAACCATAAGACTATCCATAATTTTATAAGAAAATTTGAGGGAAAGAAATATCGAAACCCAATTCTCAGTTGGAAATCTTGAAGGGAGTAAGATATTGTGTTGCATATGACATTTATCATTTTGTACAATGAGATCACGTTTCATGGTCAGTATTCTAAAGATCCGAGCTGAGCAACTTACTGTATTTTACTTGAAAACCCCAGGTATTTCTTTAGATTCTCACCCTCAGAACAGGATATCAAAAACAGAACAAGGATGTTTTTTCATTTAGGTACCCAATCCCATTAGACTGACAATGAAAAGCTCCTTTTGTAAGGAAGGTATCCCTTTGCGACATATGGTACTTGAAGGCACTGTTGAAGGTATTGCTAGCTAGCCCTGTGTTAGGACCATAGCAAGCATATTGCTGTCTAGTTAGTGACATAATTACAGGTGCAAGGTGCCATGTAGTGTGTAGTGTAAAATTTTAGTATTAACTTGTATTTTTAATTCCTTGCTTTGTGTATGTATACACAAAGAACAGGATGTTTGTGTATGTATACACAAAGCAAGACATCTCTCAGGCTTCCATTCGGGTGAATGGGTTTAGACATTCTGAACTTTCCGCTGCTACAAGCTCTGCAGCTATCTCCTGGGAAGGAAGTGAGCTATTTGAAGAAGATAAGTTTAATTTAGGTTATAGATGAGAGAACTGCTGGGAATGGAAGCAGGAACAGGTTGTTTTCATTAACTCATGTTGTGGAGCTCTTGTCTCTGGTTGGTCGATGCCTGCTTAAAATGTCAGGGCCGGTTTCCAGGCCTGGCTGAGCTAGAGGCTGATGTCCCTGTTGATGTTACAGCCCCCAAAGCTGTTATCTCCAAGGTCTCTGCAATGACCCTGTCCTAGTAGTGATTCTGTCTAAACCCATTCACCCAACTGCAAGCCTGTTGGGAAAGCCTCAAGCCATATGATACAACCCTGGTATTACAAATAGTTTTTCACCATGGGGTGTACTTGATATGTACAAGCTCTGGTTAGCATTAATATGTGTTTATCTTAGTGCTATTTATACTTAAAAACTGGATTAAAAAAAATATGTCAGTTAACTATGTTAAAAAAAATTAATTGTTCCGCATAAAATTATAAATAAATAATATGTGCTTAAAAATGGTTGCAGGTGGTGACAAACCGTGAGACACAAGAAACACTGCTATGTACAGCGTATGTGTTTGAAGTGTCGACATCAGAACATGGTGCTCAACACCACATCTATCGGCTGGTGAAGGACTAGCCAATCTGCCCAAATCCAGCCCCTAAATCTTTCCAACAGTGCCTAAATATGCACACGCAATTGGTCGTCGTGTGTTTATTCCCAGGGATCCTACTTCTATGCCCTATCAGGTGGATGCTGAAGAACATTGTCAAAGAGATTTCAACCTTCTGGATTGGGCTAGGGACCCTGGTTTGTTACAAGACTATAGTAGTATTATTTTTTCATTATTATTATTATGAATGACTTGATTAATCTTCCTCTTCAGTGTGGATTACTTTAGAATTTGGCAACTCCCATGATTAGGGATGCAAATTGACAAAATACTTCAAGTCAGCTTAAATGTTCTATTTTTAAATGTTTGATACAATATCCATATATCATGAAAAACACCAGAGTATATTATATCCCACATTCTTGGTATTTGTTATGAAGATGTATTGTTCTTAAAAATTAGTAATGTGATCCAAATTTAACCCAATAACCTGATTTTCATCTTTTAGTGTATTTGTAATTTCAGTCCATGACTTGTTTGTATTACTTCCACTTCTATGTATATTCAATGTAGTTTAGTGGTATTTCAACGTATGAGAGATGACCAGTAATCAGATTTTGGTTCTGTGAATTAAGATTACTAACTTAAGTCATGCCGATTTGACATCCCTAAGCAATTACTTCCACATTGTAGAGGGATATGATAAATCTAAATAACATATTAATTTTGAGTGCTAAAAACAGCAATTTTTTGATCTCTCTTTTAGTCAAACATTATTTCAGGGTGAGGAAAAGTGTAGTATTTGCAGTTTGGCAGCTGAGAGCTTTTACTTAAAACTGAACCAAATGAATTTGAAAAAAAATAGAAGTTCAAATGACGTATCAAGATGTGCTTGTTAATTAAATGCAGCATCACTATTATTATAATATATATATAAATAAAAATATGAGATATATATATTTATTGTATGTCTTCTGTGAAGATGTAAATCACTCTCTCACCATTCGCATTGTCTTGTCAGCCAATCTGTCACCTCAGCCAGCCAATAGTATGGTTACTTGGTTCAGAAATTCTCCTTCCTGAACCATGTTACCAATATATTACTTGACTCATTACTTTATTGTATATATTATCAATCTTTAAAAGGCTGGCATAGGTTTGTTTTAGTTTTATTTTATTGATAAAGCATTGTGCCAAGCGCAAACATAAAATATAAATCAAGAAAGGTTTGGTGAAAGATATTAAAAGTTTATTAACATATATTTAAAAAGTTGGCCATATCTTTAACTGCCATATCACAGTATAGATCAATCCTTTGTACTTAAAATAAAATATACCAGGAATTTCTAATAAAAATTATGTAAAGTATTTCAAAAATTATATGAAACATAAAATTTATGTTATTTTTTTTAAACATTGCAGTCTTGCACTTAGTTAAGTGCCTTTCTGTACTCTTCACATTGACTGAGTCATATCTAATAATTGTGCTTTATATGCTAAATTAATTTTAGGGACAGTGATTGGTCAAGATGTCAATTATATCAGCAGTAACAGCAGAAATTAATCATCTGTAAGATCCTCTGGATTTGTATGCTGTGTAGGACATGTGCCATGTATCATTACAGCTGTTCTTCATGCTGGGGGTGACACTATAAATGATTCTTCTGTTTTGTATTAAAAAAAATAAATGTTGAGAACTTAATTTTAAATGTGTGCTAATACCACTTGTCGTTAAGTAAAATATCTTCTCTGTATGCAAGACTCTTGACCAAAATTTGTCCTCGGCAACAATAAAGAATCTTAAAGATCTTCATCCCATGTAGAGAGATTGTATAAAATAATATTTTCCATTACATTGTCATTGTGATAGACATTTCTTATACTGCACCTAAATTTGTGTTTTGTTACAGTATGTGTGGAATGTAACATAGTCTTATTTTGTAGTGTTTATTATTAAGTGGCATTGAGCCAATTTAATTTAGTTATATAAAACTCAAGTGTTTGAAACACTTTTTGTACAAATCATCTCTTTTTTTGTTTTTTTAATGTTCCAAGTTGCCATATCTGAAGTTATCAAGATGAACTATGTATCAGAGTATAGTATTTTACAGAAAACTCTTGAATTTTAATTTAACATCGTGTGGTTAACAATACTGGAACATTCATCTTGATAAGGAATGAGATTTTTCTTTGAATTAGAGGTACAGATGCTAGTAATTACTTTATGAAGAGATTTCATGGGTTGTTTGGTCAGCAATATTCTTGTGAACAGGATTTTTCTACTTACATAAATCATGATATATCATATGTGCTGAAAGTGAATTCTCATACAATATAATTTGCAATCAAATTGGAATTGGTGATATTAAAAGCATTTTGAATATTCCAGTTTGATATTGTACATTCTTCCTACATCAATGCAAGAATTGACCAATGCTTTATGGGATTTCGCTAATATTTTCACCAACTCTCCGATTTTTTATATAGGTTGTGTTATGTCGTGATATAAAAAGTTTTCGTTGTAATGTTTTACATTTCTTTGCTGCAGCTTTTTACTGTATTTGGTTTGGGTTTTTTATTTCTCTAGCTTTATACTGTAGTTGGAAGCTATTTTTATTGGCACAGAACAATTGTGTGTCACTCTCTAGTGTTTACCTAGATGTGGCATCAAAACTGGAATATAGAAAATAAAAAATATATATATATATATGAGAGAATGAGAAGGAAAATAAATACGGACACTTTTGTACAGTTGTAATATTATATTTTGTTACAGAGGCCATCCAGTTTTTTCCTTTCCCTTCACTTTTTCCCCACATGTTGATAACATAAGAGCAAATTATTATTAATTTATAGAGATCCATGAAATTTTCAAGACATGATAACGTCAATAATTGTTCTTATTTTGACGAACTTTCACAGAATTCCATTTTACTGCTGCCTATAACCCCTAAAACAACACTTTTGAATCGGGGTGTAAAGCAAATTCACATAATACGAAGAATAAACATAATCACAGTTTTTAGACGAATTTCAACAAAAATTGTTTTAATTGGTCAAAACCATAACAATAAACAATATTTTTGTAATTTTCATTATTTCCAAATAATTTTTGCTATGATGCCATGGAACAGTGATCTTTAAAGTTTTTTAACTAAAGGGCCATTTTTTTATGGTGAAAGATTAGCGGGCTGCATTGATTTAATGATTTATTAATAGCATGATACATAATACAAATATATCATAATTATATTACAATAACTATAGGGATTACTTAACATTATACATGTGCATGTTTTATATTTTATCTTCCACTTTGCAATGTTAATGAATAACACAAAATACAGTAACATTCTTGAAGTTAATGTGAGAAAGAATACCAGTTTTTATGTTTAGTTAAAATTAGTATTTTTTTACAGGCTGCCAAAAATTAAGCTACTGCCATAGAAGAATTGTAAGGTAGATCCAATGGCGGTTATTCAGTGGAACCTACGCATGCATTCTTGGTACGGCGCAATGCAATGTAATGGTAGACTTCCATTCCATTCAATCTACTCTTACAGGTGCGAGGCATCTTCAAATCAAATCAAATCAAATCTTTATTCACCTTTAAATACAATATATTTGTACAATAGGCTTCGTCAGTTTTTGGATAGTTTTATATAATAACAAAAAAAGCTAAGAATACAAATTTATATCCATAATATTTTCTGGTATATTACTCTCTAAAAATTCTTCTACCGTGTATATCGCTTTGCTTTTGAACCAAATAGATAGAATATTGTACAGTTTTTTTTTAAGATTTCTTATCTTTAATGGAATTTTATTAAAAAAAAACCTAGTTAGACCTAACTTCCCAGCCATGAGCCGCACCTGGATAGAGCAGCAATTTTTTGATCCAAAACGAAAAGCTCACAGAGGAAGCCAAAGAGGAAGGAACTTAGGATTGACCTATGATGCAAAGTACTGCATGTGCATTGGCATATTCAGAGTACAATACAGTAATCAAGTACTATAATTACCATAGTTGCTTCAACAGGTGCTCTTGGTCTTGCCAACATAACAGTAACAATAAAAACAGTAACATTCAATTTTTAAGTAATATTTGTTTCCTAAATTCTTTCAGATATCATTACTCAATTATTTACTTACATACTTACATTCTTATGAAATTACCAAAAAAAAATTGAAATTAATATAATTTTCTAACAATAAACTAAAAGACAAAGAAGCGAGCAGTTTGAATTAAGCTGACAGTATGAATAGAAACGGCTGCACTTACTAAGTGCCAGTATGGTACTTTATGAGATTGTATGGGGGACGAGAAAATGTCTGTCCATCTGTCCGTCCGTGTGTCTGTATGCACGATAACTCAAATACGCTTTATTGGATTTTAATGAAATTTGGTATACACGTTTATAATGTTCATGGGAAGAACTCTATTGATATTGGACCAAATCTGTTGACCAGTACCAGAGTAAAACCCAATTTAATGTCTATTTTAAAGGCGCCATAACTCAAATACGCTTTATCGGATTTTCATGAAACGTGGTATACATATTTATAATGTCCATGGGAAAACTTCTGTTGATATTGGACCAAATCAATTGGCCGTTACCGGAATAATGCCCAATTTAGTGCCTTCTTATGGTATTATATAACAAAAAGCACGTTAACTCAAATACGCTTTATCGGATTTTCATGGAACTTGGTACAATCATTTATAACGTCCATGGCAAGAAGCATATATATTTTGGACCAAATCGGTTGACCGGTACAAGAGTAACAACTAATTAAAAGTCACATGGATTTTTAAATCATGTTTATACTACAATGCCGCATTTTTTATCATTGAGGGCTTTGATGCAATGTAGTCAGATGTTTGTTTACTTCGTTGATCTAGTTGAAACTGAGTACTGCATGAATACTGTTATATACAGACGGTACATTACTGTGAAATAATTTGCAGAGTTACTTGCCACGGAATTTTGTGAAATGTTGACATAGGCCTATTTTAATAATTTCAAGTTGCAATACATTTTAGATTTGACAAAAACACTATTCCTTCACATATGCTTATCAAACTAGACCGTCAAACTGACTGAGTTGGCCCAATGGTACGTCTTATATAATTCTGGAGGTCCCTGGATCAAATCCCGGAGCCGGCTGATTTGACATGTATTTTTTTTTTTTTATGTGAGTGCGTGATTGTCAAAATATCACAAATCTGTATTCTGCTGACGCTGGTAGATTTTAATCTGATTAAAAAAACTTATTTTCTTCACATCATAATTGCGATTATAATTGATTCAACAAAAACATTCTGGCACTTTGTTATATCAGTTTACCTGATTTTATTAGTTTGTAACATGGGTCATGGGTTAATTATACAACTTGCACAAAAATATATATATATATATATATATATTTTAAATAACACTAAAATATTAAAATTTAAAAACGAATTTTTCCTGAAAATATAACCACTTTCATGGAACTCTATTAATTCATGTTATTGTGTGCAGTGAAACTGTCTTCCCAGTTATATAATAGTTTTACAGTTTCAGATTAACAGTTTTATAAGTTATTGTCTTCATTATTACTAATCTGCCAGTTGCTGTATCTGTTCCTGTTTGGATATAGCTTTTCCCTTGTACCTTTATCTGAGCGAATATAACGAGTAATTATATTCTCTTTGGTATTCTAAGCACACTCCTTTTATTTCCATGTCTACCTATACCCTAGCCAGCCAGATTCTCCTTGACATTCTGAGTGCCCATGTTATATCTCCATATCTACCTGTATGTTAGCTAAGCTGAACAGCTTTGTTTTTCTAACAATTACTCTTCCAAGAATACTTCTTTTAACACCATGTCTAATTGTGCATTAGGAAGGTGTCCAGCAGCCTTGAAAATCGGGAATTATGCTTGGATTTTCCATGTCGGGAAAAATCCTTGAATTAAGCTTGAATTTTGTGAAGCGTCGAGAAAAATCGCATAGATTCAAGTTGATAGTTTTTACGTAATTTTACCAATTTCAGAAATATTAGTGATGAATATTCACTCATTGTGTCCTATGTTCATACATTTTTTAGGTAGATTTCGAAGAAAAATCTACCTATTGCAATCAATACCATGTCGTGACTTTGGAAAAATTCTTTCATATCTTTACGTTTCAAGCCTCTCTAAGTACGAAACCACCGCCTGTTCAAAATTTATATATATATATATATATATACAGTGAGTCCCACGTAAGAGTTGGCTAATGATGCGGGTTTCTGCTCGCGGCGGGAACAGCTCCAACTCTCGAGCGATCGGGTGAAATATCTACGCAAATAAAGCTGCGGCCGGTGTAATGGTTCAGGTTCTCACAGTTACAGTTGGAATTACAATGAAAATAACCACGTACCTCATCAAAAGAGGTACACAATACTGGCACCTTTTTAGGAAATTTTTTTCATGCTCATAAGAGATAGAGTTCATTTCTTCTAATGTATGGGAAATTGACCAATACACTTTATTTTTCAAGTTTCCCCATAAATAATAGTCACATACTGTTAGAAGACAATATCACAAGAGAAGTAAACTCTATCTCGGAAGCTGAACTTATGCACGTGAAAGAAAATTTCCTAAAAAGGCGCCGGTGTTGTTTGGATGCAAGAGGAGGTAATTTCCAACATCTCTTGTGATGAGGTACGTGGTTATTTTCATTGTAATTCTAACTGTAACTTTGAGAACCTGAATCGTTACACCGATCGCGGCTTTATTAGCGTAGATATTTCACTCGATTGCTCGGGAGTTGGAGCTGTGCCCGCCGCGACACAGAAAACCGCGTCATTGGCCAACTCTTGCATGGGACTCACTGTATGTGTGTGTATATATATATATCTTTCCACGCTAGCGGCCGTAATTTTTAAGATCTTTGAACCAAATTTTATAATGTTATTTCTAGGCCCAATAGTTCGGACAAGTTTGTTAATGAGCAAAATTGTCCCAAGGGGGGGGGGTTGAAAATTTGAAAAATTTATATCTCGGCCCCTATGAAGTATAGAGGGAAACTTTGTTTGAATAAATTAGAGTACTCCCTATGGAGTTCACAGTGACACCAACGATTCGGGGGTTTTGGGGGTACGAGTGGGTGTGGGGGATGGAAATTCGAAATTTTTGAATCCACGTCTGGTGGGGTATCGTTGAAAAGCTCTTGATGAGTACTCTACAAATCAATAACTAGTTTCTCGATAGCTCTCATATAAGGCGAGATTTGAATGTTTGGAAAACAATAACACTTAAAAATATACCTCAGCCTGAAGGTCTGCTGACTGGAATGTGTGAGAACCGACTAAGGATAAAATTACCAATGTAATAGAGTTTGAAATATTAAAACTAATAGTTACACATCTTTAGAACAATATTGCATGGCAGAATCAAAAATAGATAATAAAATATAATATAAATTTAAAACATAATAAACAACTCTCTTTTTATAAAAGAAATTTCAAATTTACTTATATTTCATATGGTGCATTGTACACTTTGATATTGCTGTGATAAAATAACTCTCAATAAAAAGGAGTTTAATATGAAAGTGTTGTCCTCAAAGAACATTGGGACTACTATTCGGTTATGTTGATACCTTGATTTTGATAGAGTTATCACAGTCATGGCTCTCTTTAAGAATTATTATAATATAATTAATTTTCTCTTGTTTAGCGGCTTTGCTAATTTTATTCATTGCGATCTTGCGCACGGCCTCCCAGAATATTATATCCTTTTCTTGTTTTCAAAACAAATGATTGTAGTCTCTTCCTCTTTACCAAATTCAGTTCTTATTATTGCGAGTTTGTCATGCCAAGACTAAAAGGAAGAGTGCTGCGCAGCGACAATAAATTAAACCAAAAGCACTTGGAAATCTACCTCAGCCTATAGGCCTGCCTAAAGGGATTTTTTAATATTAGTAAATAAAGCTATTGTTTTGAATTTTGGAAATTCAAGCCTTGAAATCCTTGAATTATGCTTGAATTTCTTCGCCTTGCCTCACTGGACACCCTGATTAGCTAACCATATTCTCTTTGATATTTTACTATAGTAGACAGTAACAGATAGTACCCGATGTGGAAAATATTGTGACCCCCCCCCCCCAAGATTGAAATTATTAAAAGAAGGTTGAATGATTCAAATCCTGTGTACCTGAGTTCTTTGCGATTTCAACGTTTTCAATGCTGGGCTACTGTTGCTCAAGAGAAGATAGGCAGACATGTTTGACATGTCATGTTTTAAATTATAAAACTCAATCAGAATGAAAGAACTACCAGTATTCATCTATACTTTTAAAATCTTATAAAGTAAACACATTACATGAGTATTATATTCACGTTCTCATCAACAAATGGAAACTTCAGAATACTAAACGGCCATGAACAGTTATATTTGTAATATTTTGTATAAATTGGTACATATTTACATTCGTCGGAAGTTCAAACTCAACTTTTCATTAAATAAACTACATAAAGGTATACATTTTGTCTTCTCATAGATAGATTTTTCTTTTTTAGATTTGCATATTATATAATTATATATGCCATAAATTCAAGAAATACCGAAAAAATATTGATTTTTAAAATATTTTGATAAATGACTGGGTTGATGGGGGAGGAAAGACATATCTCAAAAATTCCTTCAGGCAGGCCTTACAGGCTGAGGTAGATTTCGAAGTGCTTTTGGTTTTATTTATTGTTGCTGTGCAGCACTCTTCTTCTTTACCCTTGGCATGACAAACCCGCAATAATAACTGCAAAAAAGAGGAAAAAGCACTTTTTCAAACATTCAAATTTCGCCTTATATGAGAGCTATCAAGAAATTATTGATTTGTAGAGTACTCATTAGAGCTTTTCAACGATACCCCACAAGATGTGGTTTCAAAAATTTCGAATTTCCATCCCCACACCCCACTCGTGCCCCCAAAACCCCCAAGTCGTTGGTGTCACTGTGAACTCCATAGGGATTACTCTAATTTATTCAAACAAAGTTTCCCTCTATACTTCATAGGTAGTGGCGCCAACTTTTGAAAAACATTGGGTGGGCTCAAAGATTTTCAAATGTTCATACTCCCATCCTTTATTTGATTCATGAAATGGACATATATGATAATTCGGATAAATATAAATTTGTGTAAGAAACGCTATATTTGTTTGTAATAATAAATTACAACCAACGTAATTCAACCGCCAGAAAAGAATTGTGTAGCCCAGTTTACGGAAATCTTTTAAAATTAATAATGCTTTATTATAAAGTTTTTAGTACCTACCAAAATAAAATAATTATATACCACGGCGTGTTCCATGTGTTTCTCCTGACTGGAGTAAATGATCTTCTTTGTCTTTCCTTAGGCCAGGTGTCTCCCCAATCACACTATCTTTTTCGTCGTTTATTGTCCCATCCACTCTTTCTTTTTAACAGTTATCATGTCTTATATCACAATTTTTTGCCATGTCCATTATTGACTTTCCTGTGATTTTTTTTTTCTCACAAGCATCGTCTAAATTCTACATCTAGCTTTTCTCTCCTTAAGTAGGTATATACAGTCTTTTTGGAAGAGTGATGGCCATGAAAACTGCACTGACAGACATAAAAATGTAATGAATTGTGGAACAATTTCAAATTATTGTGAGGGAATTGGAACAAGAGACCATATTATGTATGTCTAAAATAGCCTGATTTTCGCTTGACAGCGATTCAACAAATAATAAATAATTGTGATAATAACACACAGCAATTTATTGGATGGGCTTGAGCCCCACGGGCCCTTATAAGTTGGTGCCACTGTTCATAGGGGCCGAGATATAAATTTTTCAAAATTTCAACCCCCTCCCCCGACTCCCCTTTGGCCAATTTTGCTCATTAACAAACTTGTCCGAACTATTGGACCTAGAAATAATATAATAAAATTTGGTTCAAATATCTTCAAAATTACAACTGGTAGCTTGTAAAAAATTGAACGGGCAGTGGTTTCGTACTTACGGAGGCATGAAACGTAAAGATATGAAAGAATTTTTCAAAAGTCATGACATGGTATTGATTGCAATAGGTAGATTTTTCTTCGAAATCCACCTAAAAATATTGACTGGGAGACCTGAAGGGAAAAGACCACTTGGAAGACCTAGACATAGGTGGGAGGACAATATTAGGATAGAATAGAATTAAGATAAATAGGATTTGATAGGGATGGCTGAATGGAGTAAGCACAGAATAGGGTTGAATGACGGGTTCAGGTAAGGGCGGCAATGAACCTTCGTGTTCCATAAAATAGATAATATTCCTTTAGCTTGCTTAGGAATTGTCTATTGCCATTGAGTAAGAAAGTAATTGACTGGGTTGTGCCTATGCATAATCATAGAGTAGACCAATAGTCACAAATATGGTATGTGTGTCACATGCCATGAGGTATGTGCACATTTGTCAGTTCATTTAAAAATGAAATTGTGCGCAATGAGTCATGCAGCAAAATTCATACGTCTTGGTACATGATAGTACAGCTGTAGGAACAAACCATTGACGATTGCAGCATTGTCAACTATTACAGTTAAAGTGTGTAGGCCTACTTGTGAGAGTCATTGAAGATAAAATTGTTGTTATATACTTCCTTAATTCAATCCTGTATGATTTACGCCTGTGAAATTTGGGGAACAGCTCGTATACACCATCTGAAATGACTGGATGGAATACAATGTGCTGTGTGCAGATTGATAACAGGAGCAGACTATCTTGTCTGCATTGTTCAGCTGTATCACTTGGGAAAGTTCAGTGATTATGTTCAGATGTTTCAAGTCAAATAAAAAAATTCTTTGAACTTTCATCCGAATCCACTGTTACGAGAATTCATGGAAGAGGAGTGACAAGTAACCCCATGCTTCGCTTTTAGTGATGACCAGTGATGGGAAGTAATTGAGTAAAAGTAATCGGATTACAGTAACGATTCCTTTTTTGGACCCATTTACTTGTAATCGTTACTTTTTAAAAAATGTAATTTTTACTGGTAATTTATTTCTGGAAATAAAATTGTAATCGTTACTTTTGAGTAATCGTTACATTTTAGTTATCGAAAAGTATCGAATTGAGAATTTGGCAATGTTGCTTTTTTCTACTCGCTGGCAGTCGCTGCAGCGGTAGTGAATTTTGCGTTCTTTTTAAAGCGAACGTAAAGCGCATTACAGCTGTTGCAGCATCGCTGTAAGGTCGCTGCAGCGGTGGTGAAGCGAAGTCAGATCTGGCTTTACGGGTTTTGCTGCATGGGCTATCAGCCGTTGATTTTTACACTACTTTGCTGCGGCGAAACTGTAGCGATTTAAAGCAGTGACGCGACATTTGACATGGCAAGTCAGCATTTCTGCGGAAAAACGTGGCGACGCGACATCAGCTGATATGAGCGGAAGTCGAAAGTATTTTGTGTGTGTGTGTTTTTTTTTCAATGGCGACCACAGTCAGAGCAATTTACGGGGAGCGATACTACATTTAATTAGATTTCTGTATGGTTTCCATTTATTTCAAGACGTGTTCAAGAAATTAAAATTGCTGTTCTCAGCTTATAAAATTTATTTATATCCCTTTCTTTGAAAAGAAGGTTATGTGTTCCACATTATAAAACTAAGCTCAAACTAACCTCAACCTCAAAGTTAATTACCGAGCATTAGAGGCTCTGTTGAAAATACTGCTTCCGGCATTGAAAATTCATTTATGGTGTATGAGGACCCGTGATTTACATTCACATATAATTCTGATAGTAGGATTCTGGATCCCGGTATTTGTCTTTTTCTAATTTGATCAAATCTAATCTATTGTGATACTGCAATATTACGCCGCGTGTTGTGGGGTTTCACAATTGTAAATGTCACTTTATGGGTTTTGCTACATGAACTGTCATGGCCTTCTTTTTAACCTCAGTGAAGCTGAAGCGATTTACAGATTCGGTTTAAAAAAGAACGAAAAATGCACCCTATATTTGTTTTTTCTCAAAACTTTTTCAGTTAAAATGTTTTCAGTAAGAACATTTCTTATTTAAGTATATTTTGAAATTTTCTTCTCATTCTCAATTGCTATAGGCCCAGGGGAAGTCAACTACGTCTTGTGATGACGTTTGTGGAGCAAGAGCATGCGGATCCCTTGTGTGTGACGTCAGCAAGAGCGCATGGTAGTAGGGGTGTTTAGAGTACGCTAGAGCTAGGTACTAGAGGACCTATTCACTTTAGCTCTGTGGGTAGAACAACTTCTGGTTGGAAATACGGAGCATTTTTCAAAGTTATTGCAAGTACGCGATCCTGATAGTGTTCTCTCTGCAGAACATGTGTTAGTTCTGCAAAACATTCTTCTTCAGTTCGAATCGAGGTTTCAGGATGTGGAAAACCTTTCTCCAATGTTTAAACTTTTTGCTACCCCATATTCAGTTAATGTCAAAGACGTTCCTTGCCGGTATCAGTTGGAACTGCTAAACTTACAATGCGACGATCTGTTAAAGGACAAATAGGCCTACGAACGTAAAGTGGTCTTGGGTAACTTTTACAGAAATTTCTCTGAAACCAGATTCCGAGACATGCCGCACGAATATTATGTAATTTTGGATCGACATATGTGGCCGAACAATTTTTTTCACTAATGAAACGTGCAAAGCTCAAATCAAGAAGTACATTGTTAAATCACAACCTAAATGTAGTCTTCAATTAAATATTGCTCAAACATTACGTCCCAACATTGATAAACTTGTTAAAGAAAAAGGGACAGGAAAATCAGAAAATTGTTACTGTAATCTTGTATCATCTAAGGTGCAAACGAGCTTGTATGGTAATTAATTCAGTTCATTTTTTTTATCATTTTTACTGTAGTGAATTATGTTAATTCAAATGATAGTAGCCTATTGTCTATTTTTGTCAAAGAACATAGATTTTGTGGAAAGGGAATTGTTCTCACAGAATAGAAAAATAGAATTATTTATAATATGTTAAACTGCTGCGCTGTAATTAACCGATAAACTATCAAAAAAATCGATTGATGTTTCATTAACTTGGAAACACGTATTACGTAAGTTCTAACCCCCTAAATTCCCGCTGCCCGCAATACTAATGCCCCTCTCTTCCCCCCTGTTCACTGATGCCTACATTTCACATGCTCCTTGCAGAGATATAACGCAAGCACTGAGAGCAGAAAGCAGTGACGTCACAGAGCAAGCTTCTGTCTTCCCCTGCTATAGGCTAACGTCACAACTAATATCCAGGTTAGAGGTAATATTAACAAAACTTACTCAATGTGTATGGAAATATTGGTATTGATCTGTTTTGTTTGTTTGGTCATTAATATTTTAGACTTTGTAACGTCCCAAGGAACTTTATTAGCTGAATGGCCCCTATAGTGCCCCCCCCCCAAAATAAAAAAAATTAGGTACCGGTACTGCCATTTTGTAAAGTAATTGTAATTGTAATTTTACTGATTACTTTTTTGTGCCCCCCCAAAAAGAAGGAATTTTTAGGTACTGCCATTTTGTAAAGTAATTGTAATTGTAATTTTACTTTTTCAAAAAGTAATTTGTAATTGTAATTAAGTAAAATTTTTCTCAAGGAATTGTAATTCAGCCCAATTACTATTTTTTTGTAATTTTCCCATCACTGGTGATGACCTTGGCAAAATTCACAAATCAACAAGATTATTTGAAAAAATATGTTTTTGTATAAGCCAAGGGCCCAACTGAGGCCTGGTACTTATACATTAAAATTTAAAAAAAAAAAAAAAAAAACTTTAGTATGGGATTTTTTTTTTTTTTTTTTTTTTTTTTTTTATTATCTTCAATATGTTGTACAAGTTTCGGCCTATGAAAGGCTTTTACTCAAAAAGAAGTATAGTAAAAGCTGAATGTACAATGACTTGAATAAATTACATATAATTTGATGATTACTTCATTGCTAATGCTCTGATGAGTGGGTTGCTGTGATATACTAGTGTATTTTCAAAATTCTGGACAGTTTGTTGAATGAATTTATAAAAGGATGGGATCTGAAGCATGTCGTCTAGCTGGCTGTTGGTTGTGTGATAATCTGCGCCTGTTATTATTAGAGCTACTTTCCGTTGTATAGCATGTAGTCTGCGAATGATGCGTATTGAAGCAGTGTTCCATATTTCAGACCCATAAATCATTTGGGAGCGGATGACTGAAGTATAAAGACGAGTTTTTATTTGAAGATGAAGATTTGGAGATTTTAATAGTGGGTATAAGCGAATAAACCGTGCAATTGCTTTGTGTCGTGCACATTCTACATGATGTTGATAATTTAGTCTTTTGTCAAAGGAGAGTCCTAAATATTTAACTGTCTGCTGGTATGGAATTTCTTCTGAGAATAGCTTGAGGCGGTCCGGTGTTTTAGGTTTTCTTCGAGTGAAGATAATAGCTTGAGTTTTGGAGACGTTGACTCTAATCCGCCATTTCGTGAGCCATTGCGTTAGTGAGTTTAGTTGGAGTTGCATATTTTGTTGAGCTGTTTTGATGTACATGTCACTTGTATAGTATGCAGTGTCATCAGCATATAGACCAAGCTTACACGTTGGCTGCTGAGGAATGTCCCGTACATAGATAGAATAGAGATGAGGAGCTAGTACACTACCTTGTGGAACTCCAGCAGATATGCGTCGAACTGTAGATAATGAGCCTTCCGTTTTTACTTGAAAGCTTCGATCTGACAGGAAGCTGTATAGAAGATGAATTAGACTGTCTTGTACGTCAAGATTCTGCAATTTGTGGATGAGGCCAGCATGCCACACAGTGTCAAAGGCTTGAGCAATATCAAGAAAAACGGCAATGGTATGTTCTCCTCTGCTGAAGCCTTCTGTGATAGATGTTGTAAGCCGTTTCAGTTGATGAATACAAGAATGTTCCTTTTTGAAGCCAAATTGTACATTATGAATATTTGATGGTGTATTCAAAATTGGAGAAAGACGATTGTATATTATTTTTTCAAATACTTTAGATAAAACACACAGTAAACTTATAGGTCGTCGATTTTTTGTAAGAAGAGGGTCTTTCTTAGGTTTGGGAAATGTTACAACATGGGCATGTTTCCATGGGTTTGGAAAGTATTTATACTTGAGGCATGAATTGAATATTTTTGTAAGGTGTGTAATTGCATTAGTAGGTATATTTGTAAGCATTTCTGCTGTTATCCGATCTGGACCTGGAGATTTGTTGCGCTTTAGTTGAGCGATTATGGAGTTAACTTCTGTTGGTGTTGTTTGATCTATGTCATTTTGTGGAATTTGGCTGGTATATTGTTTAACTTCTGATTCGAGTTCCTGTGCGTAAGTATGGTTCATAGGAGTAATATTTGGTGAGAATCGAAGTTCCAGTGAATCGGCTATTACATTTGCTTTATCTTCTGGTTTGTAGTGTGCCTGTCCATGTTCATCCAGTATTGCTGTGTTTGGTGTTTTTGAAAGTTTCCCTAAGAGACGTTTGGAGAATGTCCATACCTTCATAGGGTTTTCTGTAATTTCATTGACAGCTGCCTCAAATTTCTGTATTTTATAAATATTTGTTTTCTTTTGGACTGCTTTGTTGAGTCTGTTGTAGCATCGTTTTGCTTGAGGACTCCCTGTAAGGAACCATCTTTTACGGGCCTGGTGTTTGGATTTTATTAGGAATGATAATGTGTTATCACCTTCAGTCACATGAATGGCATCTTGGAATAAGGAAGCTTGCTTGTAAACGTCTTGTAAGGTGTTTGAGAAAACGTGAATCCCGAAGTCGATGTCATCTTTGGAAAGAAATTTAGGATTTCCTGGTATCGCCGTTTTTAGATTAGCTTTATAATGACTCCAGTCGGTCTGAGTGTTTGTATGTGCTGTGTGGGTTCTGAAAATTGTTGATGTTGTAAAGTGACATAAAACTGGAAGATGATCTGAGTCCAGTGCATTTACTGTTTCCATTGTCGCTGGGTTGGCGGACGTTTTAAGTAGCATAATATCCAGAACATCTGGGCTATGTTCTCCATTGTACGGATAATGAGTTGGTGTTTCTGGACCTGTAATGATATATTCATTCTCTTCTGCGTGTTGTTGAAGAATTCTTCCTTTAGGAGTAATAATCTTGGAGTTCCATATTTTATGTTTGGAATTTAAATCACCTCCAATGATGAATTTAGAATGATGATTGGTGATGACGGATAATTCACTGGGATTTAGTCTGCTGTTTGGGGGAATATAAAGAGATGCGATCATTACTTCATCATTGCGTATCATTACTTTCATCGCTGTAATTTCTGCCGAATGTAGACCAGTGATTTGAATTGGGTAATATGTAATGCCTTGTTTAATTACGATAGCAGTTCCACCTCCCCTTCTATTGATTCTATCTGTACGTATGATATCATAGTGTCTTATCTTCAGACGATCATTCATGTCAAGGTGGGTTTCTTGTAAAAGAGCAATGTCTACATCGTAATCGTTTAAAAACGATTGAAATTCAAAAAGTTGTCGTTTTAATCCATTGGCGTTAAATATGGCTAAGCGAAAGTCGTTTAACTTTGTGTTTTTAAGGGCTGCCATTTTCGAGGTTTAGTATATTTGTGACAGCATCGAATATTATGGCAATCTTAGAGAGAGTATCAGGAGCCTGTTTAAGCCTAGAAGTGGCAAGCTTTAATTGCGAAATGATTTTATTTATACCTAGGCTCTTGACAAACGTAAAAAGTTCTTGGATATCTCCAAGAAATGAATTGTTTGACATCTCTTGAGTGTTGGGTGGCGATGTTGTGGCCCATGCTGGAGGTGTAGTTACTGTTGGAAGAGACGGGAAGTCTTTTGAGTTGATGGTGAAAGTAGGCTCCCTATCTGTGAGTCGTCGTTGTTTTATAGTTTCTCTGTTTACTATTACGGTTTTCTGTGCTAAGTATGTCTCACATTTCCTGTAATTTGCTGTGTGTGATTTACCGCAGTTAGCACATGTAGGAGAAACTGAAGGTCCTTTAATAGGACAATCTACTAAACGATGATTTTTACTGCATTTGACACATGCAGGCGGAAGGTGACAACCAGATGAGGTGTGACCGAATTGTTGGCAATTGTAACACTGATATAGTTTTGCTATGGGAGTATAATCTTCAACAAGGATTGGTTGGTGATAGATGGCCGTGAGATTATATATGCCACGTCCATCGCTATTGTTGCGTAGTGAGACTATCCATATTGGTATGAAAGATTTTGAGGTAGCTTCATTTTCTTGCTGTCTTCGAGCAAGCTGTCGCACATGTGTGACCGGAAAGTTTAACAGTAGCAATTCCTCTTTAAGCTGCTCTGCTGTTACATGTACTGGCAGCCTTTTTATGACTACTTGTAGTGGTTTCTGAAATTTTGGAGTGTATGTATAGTAACCTATACCTTTTACCTGGAATAGTTCTTGTAATTTAGTGAAGGCCTCTTGTGAGGCTACATGATATTTAGTTCCTTCTTTTTGATTATAAATTACTTTAATCGGGTAACCCAGTTCTTGCTCTAATTGTTTGTGGTATGTGAAGTAATTTTCATGTCTTGGGAGTTTTGGAACGATTATTGGGGGAAATCGTGGTTGTTTAGATTTATATGTCTGTTCATTTATTTGTGGATTTATTTGAGTATCTGATAATTCCATATCATCATTGGTATTTTCTAGCTGTGCTAGTGGAGCAAAGAAGTTTTTTGTTGTAACATTCGGTATTGCTTGGCAATCTATGTTACCAGTACATCCAGGGAGTGCTGACGATGACTTGAGTTTGTCATCATTATTTCCAGTCGGAATGTTGTTTTCAGAACGGGAGATACTTACTTTGTCTTCTGACATAGTATTTTTATATACAGATGACCTTTTAATTGACTGGTGGTCCTCAGAATCAACTGGTAAGTTCCGTTTGGTAGATTCTTTCCGTAAGTTTATCAGAGAACTAGCTTTCCCTAGAGGCTTCAATGCATGTTGATGACCTTGTGAGACAAGATAAGTTTTTGAGTTTGGGTTTCGTAACACAGTTAAATTGGAAGTGTCGTCTTGCATAAAGATATTTCGTTGTGGTAATGTCATTTCATTATTAATTATTCCCTTTTCAGGGCACTCTAGAGTCACAGATCTATGAGCAATTGTTTATGTCAAATAGTTCAGTATTTATAGAATCACTTACGTAAACTTTTATTTGAATTGATGCACCTCTAAACTATAAACAGATATGTAACACTAAAATAACTAAGCTAGCACTAGATTAGTAATTCAACTCGTTTAAATAGCTTTGAAATTCGCGGTTGCTATGAGTATGGGATGAGCATCGATGTCAATGTTAAAATCGGCGGTAACCATCGATGTATTTTAACGGGAAACATCGATTTATATTTAAAAAAAAGTAATGGTTTCATAAAATTAGGCAAAATGCATAAATAAACTGAAATATTTTCATTAAATCTATAGATTAAAAAATCGATGTTTTGTGAAATTTTCTGACAGTACATTCTCAATATCCGAATCAGTCTATCATTATTAATTTATAAAATGAATGCATTAAAAAACATCGGTTGTTTTCCATCGATAATCGACATGAAAACATCGGCCATCGATACTCAACCCTGCTTTACAAGTTTACTATTGTGATCTGTGGTAGACTGGAAAGAAAGTTCTGGATAATGAATGTTTAAATATAGAATTAAATACACGTTAAGTAAGGGATAACAGTGCGGAGTTCTTGTGTTTTTAAAATTCCTTCTGTCTTCTTTTTATGGTTGTATTTGAAAACCCGAGTCTTTAATTCATTTTAAGACGGAAAAAGTTCGTATAAGGAAACAGGTAAGTTAGGTTATAGCAAGTCATTGGTCATAATTTTATGTGTAAAACGTTTCGTGCCCATTACTCCGATGTGGCATTTGAGACTTCTGGTCATGAATATACTAATATAGTATACAAGTAGACATAATACCAGTTTTCTTTTGTTTTGTTGCAGATCCTTTTACCGTATTGATTTTTTAATCACTTCTTTGTTTATAGACCTGTATTGAAGGGACGAAGTGTAGGCCTATTATATGTACCAAGGGTGCCCATATGATATTTTCTAGGGGGGCAATTTTTGAAATGAATTTATTTTTTGTCACTTTCACTTCTTGGGCCACATTATTGAGTGCATTATTGTAAAATTCAGTTGTATTAATGCTGGTTGAATGGAAGAGAAGGCCTAATGGCCTTAATTCCACCAGGTAAAATAAAAACAATTCTAATTCTAATTCTAACAAGCACAGATAATTCAAAATCTTGGATACCGGTAATGCAAAATAAACACAATCATGCAGATTCTAAAACCACAAGCAGAGCAACTACAGCATATATGGGTCATTCTAAAAAAATGGGCAGATTTCAATGTTAGAATTTTTTAAAATTATTTTTTATTTTGGACCATGTAATTTTTTTTATGTAATATTTCTTTCTGTAGAATGCTACTGAGGTACTTGCCCTACTTACCGAGTGGTATTTTGCATTAAATTAACAAGGTTAGAAAATGGCGCATTCATGGAGGTGAGAAAATAGTAAGAAATAAGTTAGTAATTATATAGAAATTGTGTGAGAATTAGATTTAATTTACTGTATTAAATGTTATCATGGAAAAGAACAATATTTATTACCATACGAATGGATTAACACACACCTTTTTACATATTTTTATCTATGTTAAAATAGATTAGTATCACATTAAAATCAAAACTTTAAATCAAAACATGATATATTGTCATAAACTATTAGGCTATACCAGTATCTTCTTTAAACAAAAATAATAAATGCAGACAGTTAAATATGTTAAATATGGATAGGACTCGAGAGTAACAGTAATGGAGGTGAGATTTTTCTCTAATTTGTCAAACAGCTTGGGAACATCTGAGGTTAGAAAATCTCAGTTCTACAGTTTAACTTTGCATTCCTTATTATTATAATTAGGGGCCATATTTTTTGGTAATGATAAGCGCGAAATTTTATAAAACAACCTCCCTTAGCCATATTTAGCTTTTATATGCTTAACATACTAATATGAACGAAATTGAATCCACGAAATATCGCGAAATTTACTCAATTCCGCAAAATGTGTCGTAAAGCGTGAAATGTGCCCCTTCTGTCCGTAAAGTGAGAAATGAGCACGAAGATGTGCCTTAAAATCACAATATTGTGTTGTGGTGCAATGTATTGTTTATTTCTTAGCAGCATGCTTTTTTTCTGCTGTTTCTATGGCTGTCGAAGGTTTACCGATATATCAATATTTGTGATCGATTACAAATATTGCAGAATTTACGCAAAGATAGTCTGTGACCTGGTTTGTACTGTTGAGTACACTCCTTTCCTGCTATGTCTTTGCCAAGTTAGCGATGCCTACATTACAACAGAATGTTTGTTACATGTATTCAACAGATTTCGTCTTTTATCCACAGTGGTATGGTTGGCACTTCTGTTTGCATATGGCTATCTGATGGTGTTTAGTAGAAATTACGATAATATTTCTCGTAATTATATTTGAACATTAACTCTATTCATGTCTAAATCGAAAGTTACTTCGGTTCATACAAGGGCAGAAGAAAATAGAAATGAGGGAGGGGGGTGTTAGTTCATGTAAATAAAGAAGCAAAGTTTATCATTGCACAATGTTCCCAATGTAGTATAAGTAATTTATTTCACGAAATAGAAGGAAGTTACCACCGAAATCAGCCATTTTATTTTACCAATAAATCAGGGACCTAATTATAATTTATAACAAAAGTAAATATAAAAACATACAACTTTACCGTTGCGTGTAGGTAACGGAGGTGAGGAAATCCAATTACCAACTCTGCATTTAGCCCTTTTACACAAACAAAACAACACTTAAAAGCACACTAACAGCTTGGCTTTATATAAATGATAAGAAAACTGCCAAAAGTTGGAGTCCAAGGAAAATAGAAAGACTACAGTGCCATCTCTGTGGAAATAATTTAACTCATGGAGGTGAGGTCTCACTTTGGGACAGGCATGTTTAGTGCAAAACATTGTCTTTACAGAATGATATAGGCCTATTTTCTTTTCATTTATTAATGACTCATTTTTTGAGCTGTTTGTTCTTGTTATAACACTAAAATGGAATAAAAATTAAAGCCTGTTGAATTATGAAAGGATGAAAATGACAAGTCAGGCATTGGGACATGACACGGAGATGAGATCTCACATACTGTGCCCTAAAATGCAGAAAATTGTAACTTTTGTTTAAAAAGTGGAATATGGGATCAAATAGACCTTATTTCAATCTAACTTATCATAATAATTCATAATTCATAAATACTTATTTTACACCAGAAAATCAACTGCGACATGAATCTGCCCTTTTCTGGAGAATAGCCCATATACAGTGAGTCTCAGGCAGATGGGTGCCGCCGCGCCGCGCGTTGGGTTCCCCGCAGATGACGCTCCTATCCCCTGTATGCGGCAAAGGAACTCCCCGGCAGTTGACTGACTTGTCCGTGCGTGACAATGAAAATAAATTAAATAAGTTTGAAAATAACGAAAATAGGCACCTACCTTATTACAGGAGATGCTGGAAGTGTCCTCCTCCTACATCCACACATTTTTGGCATCGTGATAGGAAATTCCGATTAATACGCATTAATTGTTTTCCGTTATTATTGAGTTTATCTCTATCCTAATGTTTTCTTTTAGTTGTGACAACTACCCAATAACACTTTCACGTCTGTACAACACGAGAACAATGCTCAACTGCAGGCTATGCAGGAATTGTTTACTTAGCTTTACAGTAACAGCTGGTCGCGACGCGGGTAGTGTTGATTCATCACAAGAGAAACACGGCACGCGCGAGAAGCGGCACCAATCTGTCTGAGACTCACTGTATATATATATATATACACATACTTTTGTATGCTGCATAGAATGAGGGTATCCTATTGTTCAGTAATCTCTACAATTAAGTAATGGTAGCCTCAAGAACTGAAGGCTTCCATGCGTTGGAATAAATTACAGCAAACTCCCTATTTCCCATGTTAATTGGGTCCATGACTTGCACGAATAATCAAAGAACACTGATAATCCAAACTGGGTGCGAAATTTTGAATTTTCCGCACTTAATTTCTTATTTTCATATTTTGTTACCATATTGTGCATATGAAGAAATTATCTGTGGGAAATTTAAAATTTGACAAAATAAAATGCGGGAAATTCGAATGATATGTGTTAATCTGCAAACCGCATAATCCGCCCACAGATAATCAGGAGTTTGCTTTATACTGGATTACTGAAGAGAACTTGAATAAAAACTACAGCCCAAAATGTTTTGGGAAAAAAGAGTATAAGCCCACTAACCTAAGGAACTTAACTTTTATGAATTTGCAGTGACAATGACAGCTGATGAAAAAATGGAGGTTGTTGGCGATGCAGAAACAAAACAGTATACTCCAGGTCCTAATGCAGTTGACATCACACCAGAAAAGGATGGTGGGATTTTAAAGGAGATCATTAAAGAAGGCACTGGAGTTGAGACTCCTGCTCCTGGAAGTCGTGTCTTTGTTCATTATGTTGGCACTTTAACAGATGGTACAAAATTTGATTCCAGCAGAGACAGAGGAAAACCATTTGAATTTAATCTTGGAAAAGGTAAGCTGAATTGGTTTTGGTACAGCTGGAAATTTTAAGTCTCAAATCAATTGCAAAGACAAGAGATTGGCTAGATGTGATGTGATGTTTTTTTTTAAAATATTTCTCAGTAACTAAAAATTTTAACTTTTAAATAGGTCTAGGTCTTAAATACTTTTAAAATATCTTTATTGAAATGAATAATGGTCTGTCAATCGACAGTACAAGATGTTTGAGACTTTTGCACTCTTGCTTGGCGATCATCTATAAAGCCAGTGTTGGTTATTCAAGAAGGAAGTTAATTAAAATCACCACCGAGTGTATAAAAAAATTTTCTTACACATCACATAATAATTATATTGTAAGGGAGGTGGACTTTTTTCAAACTGAGGGAAAAATTTTGGGATAGCATACAGTCTCTGGTTTTTATTCCCACTTCCTTCAGTGGTATGCTTTATGTCCAAATTGAGGTATGTGAGGGGAAAAATCTTGGAATAGCATACCACCTCTGGTTTTTTCCCCACTTTTTTCACTGAACACACCAATTCACAAAGGAACTATTCACTCTACTGCAGACCTGAGTTTAAAGCGTAGGCCTACTGAGGTTAGCTACTTTATTGTATTCTTCTAATAATAATAATTTTAGTCTCAGGACAGAATCTTAGGGGTAGAGAGTTGTAAAGACCTTGTGACATTGTATTGAAATCTGCTGAGGTTTATTGTTCTTCTAAGAAATTTAGTCTTAGGCCTGTACATAAGAGTTGGGGGTTTGGAATTCCAGTGTGACAATACAAGGAAGTCTTTTCTGGGTAGGGGTAACATAAATTAACATAAAATATGCTCTCATATTTTAAAAAATTTGTGTAATATGCAAGAAAAAATGTTGCATGAGAAAAGTATACCTGTTTGGAATTAGTAAGCCATGAAATAGATATTTATCAAGTTTAAGAACTGTGACAAGTTTATATAAAACATGCATTTGGATGGAAATCCTATCTTCTTTAATGATGATACATTTTTAGTAGGATTCATAATGTTGTATAGCCTGTGTTTTGGATAGTCATTAATCATTATGTTGTGTTGAGCCTAGAAAGGGGTATTGCTAAATACAAAATTTTGTGATCTTTAATATTTTAGGTAGTGTTATTAAGTCATGGGACATCGGAGTTGCTACCATGAAGAAAGGAGAAATTGCTGTTTTGACTTGTCGGTCAGAATATGCTTATGGTAAAAATGGCAGTCCACCTAATATTCCACCAGATGCGACTCTAGTGTTTGAGGTATGTAACATCTCATTTCTACAATTTAATCTGTAAAAAAGAATAGGTAAGGGATAAGTCGTAGGCGTACATAGTTATAAATATTTTGAATTTTGGATTTAAAAAAAATTAATGTGCAGCTTCTAGTGCATATTTTTTGTTTAGAGAGGTTTGACAATAACATTAATGCTTTTTGATATTATACAGATAGAAGTAATTGACTGGACAGGAGAGGATTTGAGCCTGAAGAAAGATAATGGCATTATAAGATACCAAATTACACCTGGTGAAGGAGTTGCCACTCCAAATGAAGGAGCTGTAGTTGAAGGTAAGGAGAAGTCATAATTTTCTTTTGGTATGTATGTATAGCACACATTTTTTCCAGATTCTCAAATGAACTGGTAATTTAGCATAAATTAACTGTTAGTTTGGGAAGAAACAAAACTGTGTTATGAATGGGTCCTGCTAATTCCGGGGTGTGGGGGCAAAGAGAGTTAAGTCCACTTTCTTGTTACTGAGAATTAGAGTGACTTAACACACTATACCAGCCCAACATAGCCTTAGAGATGGATAATCCCATGAGGCACACATCCATAACTACCGTACAATTTTGATTATGACTTACTGGACTTAACACAAATGTAGAGAACATTTTTATCTATAACTCTATGGACATATCTCAATTTTTTAGGATGGTGGACTTAACTCTCTCTGAACCCCGGAATTGATCCTATAAAATAGGAGTTGCTTACAAGCCTAGCATGGGGAACTTCATGGGAAAAGCATTTGAAAGAGGGCTTGGCAATGACAAAGTCGAGAGTTATCAAATGCACTACGGTAGAATGTCAGTCATCCAAATATTTAACCCTAGAGCGGGCGTGCTTTGTAATGTTACGTGACTAGGCATGCATTGTATTCTGTACACAGTGCAGAAAAATGGCAGTTTGTTACTATTCAAAGTTAAGATTAATTCTGAAATGATTATGTTCTCTCAATGAATCTAGAGGCTCTTAGCCACATCCGCCATTGCGAAAGAAAGGGTAGTAGCAAAGTTAGGGAGTGTGCACAGCAGAGCCGGTTTAAAATTCCCTTACCAACATAAACCACTGTGTATTATATCGGAACGATTCCATGCACAGGACTGTACATACAGAGTATACACACAAGCAGAACAATATTAAACTTATAAACACCCTTCAGAAATTCTTAAAACAGTATGTTAAAAAGAAATGGTTTAATCACTATTTTCATTTGTGATATGAGATAAAATAATGTGGCTGAAAATGGTTTTGTAAAATTAAAAATAATGTGGCTGAAAATGGTTTTATAAAATTAAATAAATTGTCTGTTTAGTTTTTCCTATTCTGTGTTTTGAAACTAGAAATTTTCACATTTATGAACTGTTTTTTATATATTATTTTATGAAAATGCTCATTTATCAAGGCAGGGATGGGAGGGGCGGTCTGTCCCAAACCCTGTTTTGATCATAGGCCCCCGTCACCATACCAGTGACTAGTCCTAAAGTTTGAGTGAATAAACAGTTGTGTATTAAACGACATTATACCTTTCTAAATCAATAAATTAAACAAAAAATCTGATGTGAAGTTCTCTTAACTTCCTCTGTCCAAATAAAATTTAGCCCCTTAGCGGCCTGTCACACTGAGATTCGATCGATCAAGACCAGCCGACTGCCATCTTGCGCTCTCGACTAAATTTCTGTTCCTTGTTACACTGCATCGAGTGTCATCGATCAACGGAAATATTATAGGTTATGTACCTATATGATTTTACTAGGTCTACTCATCACTGTATATTAGAGGTAAAGTATATTACCTTATTAGGAATACGAATGCCTATTTTCTGCACATTATCATACTACATGTGTTGGGATGTAAGGTTTAATATTATGCCTACTATCTCAGGCTACATCTGTTTACTTCAAGCTTCCATCAGTCGGCCGAGCGAAGAGGTTTGTTGTAGTTCGATCGCCCACCGCTAGGTGCTACAACTCGATCTATTTTTGTATTTTAAAAATTAAATTACATAAGAAGATATCGTTTTAAATGCCTTAAATGATTCGTGCAATTCTATTTCATTCAAATATGAGTCTAAAACGACATTATTGTGTAAGTTAAATCTTCCAGCATCAATTCTGAAATTCAGGTGGGTACGAAGTTTGCCATCGACTGGCGATTGAAAAACGGACAGGCTTGATTTCACAGACCAGATGATCTCTCACCCTCGTTGTTAATCGCAGGCGATCGATGCTTTGTGACTGGTACCACTGCTGTCTATAGGTTCGTTATACCAGTCGGTTGGATGCTGTCCCTCGATCGATCCAGTGTGACAGCCCCCTTAGTATAATATAATTATTGTGTATGACATTCTCTTCATGTAAATTGGTTGTAAAAATGAAAAGAAAGTCGTTACCATATCACATCATATCCTCGAAGGATACATAACGCAAATAAATCTTGATTAATACACTCTCGTAACTTTCTTTACCTTAAGCATAACCAATACATTTTTCTCATTTCACCTTCTCATATAGAACAAGAGGGCTTATTCTAAGAGCACATATTCAGATTGGGTGGTTTATAACTACTCTTCAGAGAATTTTTTCGAAAAAATGTTTCAAATAAAAGTTTTAGCTCCTAGTATAAGCAACCCATATGCAAAATTTAAAGAAAATCGTTACAGCTTTTTTTTGAGAAAATCTCAAAAAAGGAAAATTTCTTCATGTAAAGTCCCCTTAAAAATTAGAGAAACTGGTCATCAATCTTCTTGTCAAATCTTTAGAAGGTACCTGACCCAAATACAAAATTTTGTTTTTATACGATTTTCTGTTCTGGACATCACAGACACACACAGACCCTGAAAACGTATTTATGCTAAAATCTAAATTTCAAATTTGGGGGTCGAAAACATTACTTACTCTACCTATAGTACCTATGGTACAGGGAGAGGAAGTAAAAAAGTATTAAAAATAACCTGAAGTTCCATAGGCCCACTGTAATAATTAGTGTTAGAATTTCAATGCATTTGCATCTTTTTTTCTGGTAAGGCCAATACATTGCTCAGTTAGATATAACATGTATTTCACAACAAGAGGAGCTAAATAAACAGAGTGTCTACAGGTCAAGAAAGTCAAGAAAAAGTCCAGAAAATGAACACTAGGGCAAGAATGTCAAGAAAAGTTAAGAAATGGCATGGTAGGTCAAGAATTTGTAAAGAAGTAAAGTAAAGAAGAGAAACTTTTTGCAGTCTCCTTTGATGAGAGCTTAAATAAAGTAGCTCAAAGATGTCAGATGGATTTTGTGATTACATTTTGGAATGAACAGTCAACCCCAGTGTCAGAATTTCCTCAGAATTGAATGAGATGATCCAGATCAGCCATAAATTTTTTACTTGGGAACATGTTCTTTGCATATTGTACAAGGAGCCTACAAAACTTCTCATAACAAGATTAGGTGGTCAGTTCACGAGTTTCTTCATTCTCTTTTTTAACTGTTCTATGATTATCCTTCCAGACGAGCAGATTACACACACTTTTCTGGTTCCTTAAGATTTCCTTTAAATTTCAACATGTCAGGTAATTCACAACCCAGGTCCAACTCTTTCCACCGGTTATGGATGTAAAATTGATTAAAACAGTTATTAAAACTTATATACAGTGGATAAAATTGTCACTACGTTTCAGGTGAACTCCTGAGGAAGGCCTGGAGGTCAGGCTGAAACGTAGTGACAATTTTATCCACTGTATATAAGTTTTAATAACTGTTTTAATCAATTTTACATTTCCTTTAAAGTTAAGGTGACTGGAAAAGTCGAAAACCATTAAGAGAGCCTTAGAAATTATTACTTCTCTTAGGAAGTATGTGAGTGGTGTCCAGAAAAAGCCTCCTCAAACTAAGAGCTTTGAAAAGGTACAAGAGTTTCTGTGGGATCAGCTGTTTTTTACCCTAAAATGTTGTAGTACTTGGTCAAGAAAATTTGTAAAATAGTCAAGAAAAGTGAAGAAAAGGTCAAGAAATTTGGTTTCTCAAAATTTGTAGACACCCTGATAAATTAAACACATCTGTTGATGCATTGTTTAGCATATTTTGCCGATTTTGTGGGAAATAGCAATTTTTAAGGATTTTCTAGCATTTCCGTGCTTTTTTAACCAATGTTATACATTGTCTTGTCTTTTTTGAGAAAACGGTATGTTCACCTGCAAAAAAACTTATGGTTAAAATGTCAAGTCACTTAATGCATAATAAACACATGAATCCCAAATGAAAAAAATCTAATCCCTTATTAAAATAATTTATCCGGATCCACAGAAATATAAAGAATTAGGCAGCTTACAATCGTATATTTATGTAGACTGTATGAATGGTGTAAATTGTGAATACTGGTAGGCCCCCTTATTGATTACTGCCCCAGGACCCCTTCACTGTTGATACACCACTGTTATTTACTTTTATTTACATGCTGCCTAACTGGTATCCCCCATACCAAAATAAATTGCTGATATCTTTAAAGTCTATGGAAATGTTGAGGAGACCTTGCACTCAAGTTACTATTTATTTTATATAGAATGTGTGTTGCAGACGTGAAAGTATTCTTTTGAAGGGTCCATACAAATAATTTATTTTTAATTTTTATTTTTACAGTTAGCCTAGTTGGAAAACATGAGGGTCGAGTATTTGAACAGCGTGAAGTAACTTTCCCGTTAGGTGAAGGTAGTGAGTATGGAATTTGTGAAGGCCTAGAAAGAGCACTTGAGAAAATTAAGAAAGGAGAAAAGTCTAGACTGCAAATAAAATCAAAATATGCATTTAAATCTCAGGGAAATCCAGAATTAAATATTCCACCAAATGCAGATATAGAATATGAAGTAGAATTGAAAAACTTTGAAAAGGTGAGTATAATGGTTTTTCAACACTGTTCTTTTATATACAGTGTGTTTCACAGAAGAGTTGGCCAATCATGCCATTTTCTGCTGTGGCGGTGGCCACCACGATGCAGAAATCCGCATGATTGGCCAACTCTTCTTATGTGAAACACAGTGTATGATCTTTTATATTATGTGTATATTTGGGAGTGTATTCTTAAATGTTACGAGAATTAATTTCAAGGAGAAATCAGATGTAAGATTATGATGATGCACCTTTGTGTTCAAGGGAAGTAAAATTTGTTTAACCCTTTCACTACTACAGTTGTACATATGCGTCAGCATGCATCACTGCTGACATGCTACTGATGCATGTGTACGATGCACCACTTTGCATGCCAATAGGTGAAAGAAATTCTCAGTGAGAGGGATTGCAAGTGTGTCAGTGTATAGTAGTAGCTTCATTCTACATTCTGACACCATAAGTTGCCTGTTATGTTTTGGGCTGCCATCTGTAGCTAAATATTTCAGGCACTGTATTGTACAGGGTGCGGCATTTAAAGTTTCCCATTTCAATACCGTGTAACAGATTTATTTAACAAAGAAATAAGCTACATTGAACATTTTTAAATGTCTTACACTCTTGGATTTGCAATTCTGGTCTTACTTTTTCAATATGATGCCCTTGAGATGTCCTCCATTAACTTCAACACATTGCTGCTATCTCCCTCGTACACTGGCCATTACGCATTGTGTGGTGTCTTGCGTAACATGTGCAATTTCCTGCAAATCCACACATAATCCACAAGCTGCCACTTCACAGTCCTAAGGTCGTGGTATGGTGTGTCATTGCAGCACAGGGTATTTTTGGCCATTATTTCTTTGAGAGCGATAATGGTGCTTTGGGTTCTGTCAACTCTGAACGTTACAATCACATGCTGCAAACTTTCTTCCTACCAGAATCGACACATCGTAACTTGGATATTGAGAGATTGTGCTTTCAACAGGATGATGCTGTAGCGCATACTGCACATCTTTCAATGCACACCCTTCATGCTGGTTTCCCCGGCCGAATTCTTTCCAAATTCTTTCCCTCCAAATCTCCCGACCTTACTACAGCAGATTTTTTTTTTTTCTGTGGGACTATCTGAAGTCTAAAGTTTTCGCTCATGCCCTCCCTGACATTAACAGTCTTAACAATGCAATTCAGCAGGAAAGTGCAAATGTTACGCAAGACACCACACACCAGAATTGTAAATCCAAGACTGTAAGCCATTTAAAAATGTTCAATATAGCTTATTTCTTTGTTAAATGAATGTGTTACACGGTTTTGAAAATGGGAAACTTTAAATGCCGCACCCTGTACTTTCCATTCAAATGCATGGTAACAAACTCTGCTGTGTTGTGACAACATTCATCCACAAACCTTCGTTCATGGAAAGCAATTTAATCCATATGTGTCCTTTTTCTGTAATTTTTTCCATTACAAAAGTGACTGCACTTTGCACTGCTGTGGTGAAACCCTGTTTCTTCACCTATTCTATTCTGAAATCCTAAGTCTGGCACATATATCAACAAAATCCTCATTTTTAGTTTGAAGGTTGGGCTGCTCCTCGTCTTTCTCCGCTATAACCTATAAAATAATCACTCACCAATTCAACATTTTCTTTCTCAAATCTATAAAGTTTCTTATAAACAGTAACTTATGATGCTCTTTATACTTCTTTTTATCTTTTACTAGCAGGTGCCTGCAGTTTTGCCTGCGATAATTAATTCAGAAATTAAAAATTAAGAGCAACATAATTAAAACATGATAAATATAAACACGCGTGAATCATTTATAAACTAAACAATTAATAATTGTAATGAAACAGCCAAAAATCCGTCTTTGGAGTTTATTCACATTTAGAAAGTGTCGCTTGGTAAAAACAACCTCAGATTCGAGTTCCCTGGCCCAGAAAACCCCTGCATAGAGAGTTCTGTCCAAAGGATAAATATTTGCTGATTTAGGCCTACAGTCATTATTCATCTTCCGTATATGTTGAAAATTTCAGATGTCTGCGTGTCTTGACATATAAACAAATGAATCGACCAGGGTGGGCAATCAAATTCAAGTGATCACAATGCTTTTATTTCCAAAGTATGACAGAAATAGTCAAACCCACCTGCAATTGATTTGGCAATTAAAATGAATAGCGAAAACTGATGCTTCATTAGCACTAAAAATCACGCTTTCTGCCAGTTTTTCCACTCATAACTCACGAACAAAAGCAGAAATTAAAAATCCGGCTTCGAGGTGCATTCGGCCACCCTTCAGTCCATTTATGTTTAAAATTTCAGATTTCTGCGTTCAATGGATTTCGCTGAGCATCGTGCAGAGACAGACAAACACTTCCTCTTATTGTTATAGATTTGTAAAAATGCAGCCATGCAAATTGCCATCAACCATTCACTAAGCAATCTAAGCCACGGACAATGCATGCTACAATTTTTCATAGTAAAACTTACAAAGAGTTCTATACTACATTTTATGCATACATTTCATAGTTTATTCTGAGGCTTTGAAGGAAAATCTAATCATGGCCAAAACTGTCAATTTTTTGCTAATAGGAAAAACTTTAGGGTTTTTATTCATACAAATCTTAGGCCGGTATTCATAGTCGCAACAAGTCGTACTTATATCCAAGTCAAACTTTAATCTCATCTTAAGTTGAGTTTCTGACACAAACAAGTCGGACTTATGAGTATTTACTTTATAAAGTCAGACTTGACAAAGTCGAGCTTATTTGTATTCATAGTCACTAAAGTACGACTTATTTGTTGAAATAAGTCGTACTTTATCAAGTCAAGGGTCCCCCTGACTTATTTCAGTTTAAGCCAGAACCATGGACAGTGATTTTTAGGATCTTGGCGAGGTATTAGAATAAACTTGCGCCCCAAAGCGTTTTGCGAAACATGATGCATCTATTCAAATTCTACAGTGACAATTAATTTAAAAAGAGATTTCGTTTCAAGAAGACACAATTTCGCAAATGTCAATCACCTATCTTTCATCGGTATTTCTATCTGATGATATTTCATATCGGCCCAAAGCTTCCTGAGCTGTTTTGAATCTCTCTAAGACAATAATTAACATCGAAATAAATGCATAAGCATACCGGTCTTAATTCTGAACAATGTCCAAGCTAATATATACACAGAATATTGTAAAGAAACTATTGATCAGCTTACTTACACGCTGCATAATATGACTGGATGAATTGAATTCTTTGTTTACAATGCACATCGCCGTCTGTATTTTTATATCGCAATAGCGAAATACGTAACCAGATGGCTTTGCTTTATGCGAAATCTGAAAAAATCTTGAATGTGATTGGCTAATTCAATTGTTACGGCAGTGAAAGTGCGATTTCTCATATTATCATGTTCGACTTGAATATGTAGAATAAGTAGAGCTTTATGAAGTCAGACTTAATAAAGTACGACTTTAAAGAAACTATGAATACGAAAAACATATAAGTCTACTTGTCAAATAAGTTCAGCTTTATAAAGTCGGTTCTTAAGTCGCCGACTATGAATACCGGCCTTAGTATTGCCTTAGAAAAGTGCTGTAAAACTTTCTACTACCATTTTATCCATACCACCCATGCCTTGCACAATAGCTACTGATAATTCCTTTATTCTCAACATGATGTAATGGCTTTCTGATTTAAAATTATTCTATGATGTTAATATTAAGTACTATTCTAGGCCAAAAATGCGTGGCAGCTTGATACTGATGAGAAAATTGAACAAGCAAAATTCTTTAAAGAAAAGGGGACCAGTTACTTCAAAAGTGGAAAGTATGCCCTTGCTTTGAAGATGTATAAGAAGGTTATGAGTTTTGTGGAATTCGATACAGGTAAGATATTTTAAAGATTGACTTGTATAATTAATTTGCAGATTCTCTTGTCTTCAAACAGTGTTTTATATAGTACATCTTGGAAGTCACATTCTGGTGCTCATTGTTCTGTATTTTGCAACTAAAGAAAAGATTTCCATGTACATAGTGGGTGCTCAATAAGTGTACTTGGTATTCTGAAAATTTGATATTACTATCATAATTGTTTAAGAAATGGTAAAATATTTTATTGAACTCTGCAAAGAATTTTGTGATGCCAAAATGAAAAAAAGAGGATGGCATCATAACTTAAAACCTAAAATGAAATGCTGTAAAATCAAATTGTGATATCAGCATGTAGGAATTGTTAAATGCTTTGGAAGTTGAAAAGTAACATCAATTTTGGAAGTTTTGAAATCCACAAATGGAGGTGCAACAAATTGTCAGATAGGCCTATATTAATTATAACTAGAAGCACCTGTTTTTGGTGAAAATTTTTGCCAGAATTCAGGTAAAATTTTGTTAATTATTTCGTTATATTTTTCGCTATTTTATTTAATTTACTCAACAATTTTACTATTTTGTTTAGGATTTGTAGGGAATAAGAAGTTCAGCAATACTAATTTTAATTTATGCAGCTTGGTTTTGTTTTCAAAATGCAGGTGAACCCTTGTTTTGAGTTTAAATCGTGAATTTGTTTGAAACATAAAGCTGCTAGAGTCGGTTTCATTTAATGTTTCATTGCCAGGCTGTGTACCATTCTTGTGCATCCTTATTTTAAAATTTCAGCAAATCTGTAACATCTTTCGCTTTAGATGGTTTTATCCCTACATGTGGCACAGGAGCAAGAGTGGAATCACTATGGTTATGAACAAGAACATTGCTCTTCTATTACGCAAGCTTCCTTTGTACCAACCGAGAGTAACTCTGTGTTTTATGAACACTGCCATCTTGCTTATAACTGAGTATAACACATTTCTGTAGTGGGAACATAATAGAGTTCAGATGCAAAGTCCAGTCTTTCAGCATGGATTAACAGTATGTGCTCACGTAGGCCATAATATATGTTGCAGGGCGATATTTGGAAGAAAGACGCTACACAGAATACTTCATAACATGCCATCTTTTGGAGGTTTTTGGTTCTAAATTTGCTATATTATAGATCTGTTGGTTAAGAGTGCTAGTAACGCATCTCCGAAAAAAAGGGTGTAACCTGACTTACGCCCTTCTTCCACCCAATCCCTCAACTTTAGATTTCCAGAAACTTTTCCCCGAAGTGACTATTCATACTTGTTCGAGCTGTTTCTTGTGCTGGTGACTGATCATTGGCAGCATTGATTTCTTCGTAATTATAAGTAGATTATATAAATATTCTTTTCTGGTTTTTAGCCAGATGAGAAGACACCAAACTTCTTACCTGGCTGCAAACCTGCCAGGAAAACATCATTATTTATTTTTATAGTAAGTTATGTTGTAAAAACTGCCATTGTGATAATTTCTTTCTGTTTTCATAGGATTTGAAGGTGAAAAAGAGGAAGAACGGAAATCTCTTTTATTAGTAGCTCATCTAAATCTTGCTTTGTGTCATCTGAAACTAGAGGAGCATGTGGAAGCTCGAGAACAATGCAATAAGGCTTTAGAATTGAATCCCAAGAGTGAAAAGGGGTTATTCAGAAGGTAAAGTAACTGTTTTATTAAAAGCGGTATTATTATTTAATTCTACAGTTACCAAACTTTTAATTTCACAGCTTCCTTGAATTAATTCACTTTTGCTTTGCATAGTTTATGGCATTTAGGCTATCATAGCATTATTATGTTATTATATTTATAATGTTCCTTTGAAAACATTCACTTAATTTCAGACATCCATTCAACAGTATTATTCATCTACGCTTTCCACCATTTTATCAGTATGATTTTTTCACCATTGTATTAGCTAATTCTGTTTTGACTTAACATGTATGTGTCCCTTCTTTGCAATTGTGTGGGCAATCTTGTATAAGATGTTTATAAAGCCTTTTCATTGTTCTAAAGCTATTCCTATCACAGATTTTGTACATTCTTTAAGCTCTATATGTTGTAAAGCATTACAATTCATGAAGATGGTGGAATGGAGAAAGAAATTCAGAATACAAATACTCAGGGCAGAAAAGCAATATCCCTATTAAATGGGATATTGTGAGATGGACATATCATGAGAATGAAAAAACAGTATATTTATGATGCTATAGTTATGAAAATAATACAATACTCTTCAGAAATTTGGTCAATTAAAAAGAGAGAGGAAAGGAAATTATTAGTAACAGTCATGGATTTTTTTAGAAGAGCAAATAAAACTTCTAGAATGGAAAGAATTAAAAATGAAGAAATTTGGAAACAATGAAAGTACAAGCTATAACAGATGAATTTAAACATGTTGTGGTCATGTGAGAGGATGGGGAGAGATTACCAAAAATTATCTCTGGGCAGAAAGAAAAGAGGCAGACCAAAGAAGACGTGGTTCAATGGGAAACAAGAAGATACGAAGGAGAAAAACATTCCTGAGAATCTATGGGAGTATAGAGTGGCTTGGAGATTAAGAATACGGAAGATGTAGCCTACGTAGTATACATAAAAAAAAAATAAAAACAATGTAAAAAAAAAATGACGATAAAAATATTCTGATGGATTTTTAGCAGCATCACTAAGCTTGGTTTCTAAATGTAATTTGAAGGTCTTGTTTCTTGATCGTTAACACCTCACAGCAAATAGCATAGAATAATAAGCTGTTGACAGTTTCCTCACAAACACAGTGAATCACAAATCTAAATAAGTTCTGTGGTATCTTCAAAATTCCCCCCCCCCCCCACGCTCTTTGCTGCATGTTGAATGTGTGAAGTCTCCATTGTTCTATCTCTTATGAAATTCAGTAATAATCATTCAACCATATTTACTTGAAAAATCACAAACATTGAAAGACATGAGGATTTAATCAAGATAACTTAAATGACAAAACTGCATACCACAATGCAAGGAACCTAGAAAACCTAAACTGGACTCTGCTTTTTATTTTTATTATGTTTTATTGAAACAGGATTTGGAAATTATTTGAGAGTTGAATGAAAGCGAGATACAGAGTGTCATTTCTCTTTCTTTTGGCTCCCTCTATCTCTCTCTCCTACCCTTTCTCCTCCTCTTTTTAACTCTGGTGCTTCCTCTTATCTCTTACCATCTCACTATCTACCTAGCTAACTCCTCCTCCTCTCATAGATAAGATTTTTTTTCTGCAAGTGTCGTTTATTTTCGAGTTAAGTTATTTTCCACTTGTGTACTTGTAAATTTTTGAAGTCCCTGAAGTGACAGAAATAGTAAAAAAATACATTCGAAAAGCAGTCGGTTATCAATGTTGCCCACACTTGATTTTCAGACAAAACAAGATTTAGAGAGCCACACTAGATGGAAGCAGGTGAATCGAAGCAATACATCCATCTACTGGAATTTTATGGAACTTTTCAGATAATGATGTCAGAATGAAATTTGCGGAGAAAATGAAATATATTTATAAGGAAGGTCAAAAAAGAAACAAACTAAAATCCTGGACATTTAAAAAAATTAAGAATCTGCTTGTACATAAAATTCATACCCCGAAAAGAGGACATGTCCGGAAAAAGCAGATGTTATGGTAGCCCTATGTTAAAAAACAAATTGTATTCTTATGTTCTGTCCATTATGGTGTCCTCCCTTTGGAGAAAGCTGAAGGACTTCTCTTCAAAATAAAATACTGTATGTATTTTATTGTAACAAAAATCTAACCTGGTAACTAGAAGTTAAATTATGTTCTTGTTTATCCTTTAGGGGACAAGCTAACCTCGGATTGGGTGAACCAGAACATGCCAAAGTTGACTTTGAGGCTGTACTAAAACTTGATCCAAATAACAAAGCAGCAGCTAGCCATGTTGTTTTGTGCAATAAGAAGATAAAAGAACAGAAAGGGAAGGAGAAGAAGATATATGCCAACATGTTTGAAAAATTCGCTCAGAGAGACAGAGAGGTAGGTGATCCAATGGAAGCAAGTGAATCTCATTGAAGGGGCTGATTAATATTAGAGTAGCTTGAGTATTGAGACAGTACTTGGCTTTCCTAAGTATTGTATTGACATAATGAATGGCTGCATTTGTTGATGATTAACAAAAAAACAAAAGGAGTTCTGTGTGTGTATAATTATGCATTGTATGGACTAACTTTCAGTTCCAGCAATACAGTTTTTAATTTTTAAAAATCCTATTTTGGTTTAGTTTTCTTTTGAACAGTTTTGCCACCATTGCCACACATTCTCACAAAAGAGAAAACACACATTGTTTGAAGGTGACCCTGTTTATGGGAGTCAAAGCTCAGACAGGTTTGCAAAACTGCCCATAATAAACTGAATAAAAGACGTGATAATTAATATTACATAATACATTATAATCTAAAACATGCGTTTTCATAGTTACTGTTACGGAATAATAATGCATTTAACGGTTACTTCACAGGGTACAAGGGTACAACGCTTACTTAGGTGACTACACACTTTTAACATTCAGTTCTTTATGCCCCAGTACTTCTTTGATGAATGAATTTTATTCAGGAGATGTTTGCATCCCTTTAAGAAGTTATAGATTTCTGAACAACTGTATTTCAAATTAACTTTCTATCACTGGTATTGCTTTCAAAGTGCTTTCATTCGAGGTTTTCTCACATGGCCATACCTTATTCATCAAACAGAACTTGTTCAACTTCTGCATTTTCATCAGGAAGTCATAATACAAATTCCACAATCTTAGAAATATATTCATAAGATGATATAACTTCCGATGTGAATGGCTGCAACATTTCTACCCAAAACATATCATTGCTTTTTTTTTCTGCTCTGTTTCCTCAGTTTGCTGAGGTATAACAAACTGCTGCATATTAACAGTCTTTGAACAAATTCATTGTCATTAATTTTTCAATTTGATAAGAATTTGTATGGGAGTCTAACATTTTTATACTTTATCCCATGCAGTGCCGTTTGGGCATTGCAGAGTTTGTAACAGTCTAGAGTTAAATGAAGTAAGGTGAATAGATTATAAAGAAGCTATTAGCTATGCTACATATTCTGTAACCTTACGGCAACGGAAAACATTAGGGTTAGCGCTAAGCAAATTAGCCCAGTATCTACTACAATATAAGTATTATTGAAGATCTCGAATTTAAATGCATTGCTCATCATCAAGTAGGTAGGGTGAATGCATTTCATAATATGGTGCTTCAAAGTAAGAGTTTTGAAGCAACTGAACTTAATTTATTACTTACATTGCTAAAAAAAATTAAATTATATGTTGAAACCTTAAATAACTGGGCATTCAATTTGATTTCTAAAAAACCACAACATTTAGGCATCCCAGCAGAATCTGAAGGGGGCCAGGGATCTTTGCTCCAAAAATCAGAACTATCCTGGCCAAATCGGGACGTTCGGTCACTTCATTGTATGGAAATTGTACATATGCTTTGTTCATAACGGAAAATAGTTGTGGGTGATAATTATGTAGGGATTGGAATTTTCCTTGATTTCGTAGTACCTGGGGAAAGCAGATTTGAGGTGTGGAATTCATTCGTTTCCAGTGTTTCTGAAATGGGTGATTTTTTCAACCAATAGTTTCTTTAATTTTTGTGTCATAAGTAGAGTACAGACTTTAGGCACTAAGATACTTCTAAATAGGCAGACAAAAAGGCACAAGAAATCTAGTAAATATATGTTTGAATAGGCACTATTTTTTAACATATTCTCAAGGATCAAATCAAGTACTGACATTTTACTATTATGTAGGCCTGTGAAGGTTGCAATATATGCAGAGAATGGATATACTCTATTTTTCAAACAACCTACTATCAAATCTTTAAACTGTGCTTGTATTAATTAAAACTACATGGCCTACCTGAGAACGTGTAGTAAACAAAATTTGAAAAAATTAATAATTAACCGATACTATGACACCACTTACATTAAATGGATATCTGTCTTCGTGGATATGTAAGGAAACTTGGAGAAAATAGGTAAAAGAAGCCCTCTTTCCCTTCCACAATCTTCCGACCCACACTGGAGTATGTATAAGACAAATCCTAAAATTTAACAAATTCTTTTAGGAAAAATAAAATTGGAAGTAAAAGTGTGCCAGTAAATATACAGTATGCATATACTTGAAACTCAACTTAGTAACTGATTATCTTTAAACTGTGCTTGTATTAATTAAAATTACATGGCCTACTTGAGAACATGTGTAGTAAACAAAATTTGAAAAAAATTAATAATCAACTGATACTGTGACACCACTTTCATCTTCGTGGATATGTACAGCAAACTCAGAGAAAATAGGTAAAGGTAGCCCTCTATCCCTTCCACAATCTTCCGACCCACACTGGAGTATGTACAAGACACACCCAGAAATTTAACAAACTGGTTTTAGGAAAAATAAAATTGAAAGTAAAAGTATGTCAGTATTTTCCATGATAAGTAATGATAAATTCACAGTATGCATACACTTATAATTCAACTTAGTAACTGATTATTTGGGTGAGATCGTCCTAAGCTGTTCAACCCTTATTGTGGTAGAAGTCTTGAGAAAGTCAGGCAGATTATCTGGCTCAGTAGTTCTTGGAATATCAAAATGAGTGCATAGTAAAGATCTTGGAAATCATAACCTTTATTATATAACCTTTGTTATATAAGACGCACCCTTTTTTAAGGCTTGCTTTAAGTATAAAGAAATGCACCTTGTACACCAGAAAATACGGTAGTTAGGCGTGGCATGTGATCGGTCATCCATTTCTCTCTCACTTGATCCAGAGCAGTTGATAGTAGGACATGTGATGTGTGCCTGTTTTTGAAACTGCAATAGGATACTTGTATTGTCCCTTGGTTGAGCATTTCACTTCCCACCTCTAAACCATGGGTTTGCAGTACTTGGAAACATTTGATGAAGAAGCCAAATATGAATGTGACAGCTGTGTATTTTTGCTTTATTCGACCATTGTGTCACTTATTTTCCCTAGATGTATAGCTTATCTGCTGTTTGATAGTTTCTAATGCTTGACATTTTGTGCTTGAGAAATATAAGATACTTGAAGAGTGGTGTGAAGTATTGCCCAGTGTAAGTTAATTCTTAATCATGTCTAAACTGAGAATGTGCTATAATATTATTATTCTTAAAAGGTGTTGATATCTTTAACCTGGCATCACTCCCGTGTTAGATTTTATCACATTTTTTCTTTTATAGCTATTACAAAACTAAACTAAACTAAACTAAACTCCATGGTCCTACATCCCTGAAGGGATTAGGCCTACCACCCAACTACTGCGTCATCTACCATAGGCAGATGGCAGGATTGTGGGGGCATGTGGTCAGCATGCCGACACCCATGGCTGTTAATGGTAGTTTCCGTGACGAGTCACTACTTTTCTATCAAGTATCTCCTCAGTTTGAATCACGAGGCTGAGTGCACCCCTCAGAAAAATCTGAGGAGGTACCGATGATTGAACTCGAACGTGTGAATCTGTAGCCAGTGACGCTAACCACGAGACCACACAGGTGCTCTTATAGATATTAAATACAACTCAAACACATGGATTAAACTTGCAATAAGATTCTGTGTAACCATTTTAACATTTAAAAGCAAACACTGTTATATTTTATTTTTCAAAACATATAATAATGAATAACCTTTCAAAAAATCGAATTATTTTACAAATAACACATTTAAAATAATTTTTATAAAATCGATATTAGGAAAATTCATAATAATATAAGCATAATAATGAAGTAACATATTTTAAATATGCTCGTAACATTGATTTTAGACAGGAACACAATAATGAGGAAATAATGAAACCATATATTATATACTTCTTATTATTGCTGACATTATTTTACTTACAACTATTATTATTATTAAAATTGTTATTACTACCGGTATTATTATTTTTTATCGTTATATTTAAAAGTGCATAAAAATGTATAGAACCAAAATAATATTATAAGAAGACAAGACAAGATGAAATGGAAGATAAAGTCATAACATCAACACCAATAATATAAATACTCTACACAACTTCACACTTACTGCTCAAGAACTTACTAGAACGATTGATATAGGCATTTGTGTATTAAGAATTGCTGACTTGTTAAAGTAACAGTACGTGGGAAGAAATAATAGCGTTGTTGACATATGTAGGTGTCTGGGTTAATGCAGAAAAATTATGTACGTAATCTATGAATTGATGTGAATCTTATGCATTTCCCTTGTTACTGAGTGAATAAGCAAAATTGTTGTGATGATGATATGAGCCTCTCGTGTTCATGCAGTTGAACCAGCTGTTTCCATGTTATTGCATAATTGCCTTCAGTCATTGGCAAATTTTGAATCAACTGAACTGCATGTGTAGGAGCCTGTTTTTGGTGAAATAAAACAGCTGATTTCGGTGTCAACATCCTTCTATTTTAGTGGATATTTTACAAAATAAGTAATTTTATAGACTAATACATTTGACATTGACAAAGTTTACACCTTTATTTACAACTTACAATACCCAAATATAGCAGTGAGAAATATAACAAAAAATTATTATAGAACATTATTTGGCAACAAAAATAAATTTTAATTTCAGTTAAATTTATTGATTGACCTCAGTAGTACTTCAATATGAATTTTAAAACTTTAGTTTCATTGTGGAAGAAAGATAAAAGAATTAATTGCAGATTGCCTCATGTAGAGACTTTTTAATTTTTGGATCATTGCATCTGTAATACTTCAATTTTCATTTTAACACAAATTCTATTGTTTGTATTACTTTGTCCATGTTCCAGCCTCTATAAGGGAAGTTTTTGTTGGTAAAAAAATAACCATTTGCAAATATGTGTCAAGCACATCCCATGAAATATGGAATTTGTTGAATACTTCATAGGAGTCATTGCTGTAATCGATCATAATTATCTAAAACTTCTCAGCAGTCACAGAGAGCATAAAAAGAGAATATGCTACTAAGAGGATGAAAAAGAAATTGCAAACATTATCAATTATGATCTTAAATCATCATGTTGATACACATTTCTCAATATTTGTTCTGAAGGAGGTATTCTGGACTTATTCACTCAGTTTGTGAAATCCAACCGATTTCGCAATATTTTGTGGATTTAGTTTGCTTAGTAGTGACTTTTTAAAGAACCTGTAAAGCTAAGTGTAGTTATGGAAAGTTTTGTAAAATTTTGCACTTAAAGCTATTACCAAAAAAAATTGTCCCTCTGCATGTGCAATTATTGTGAACTAAGGTTAAGAACATATCAGAACCCCATTCATATGTTACAACTACCCTCAGGTAGGAAGAGAAATTGAAGGAAGCTTGAGCCGATTATCTGTATTTGTAACGTTATGCTCAGCTCATGCATGAGATTGGTTGTTGACTGAAGCATGTTTAGAAGTAACATTTTGCATTTGGACCTTAACCTTAAAGTACATCTCTACGACTTCAGTGCAGTAAATTTCATGTTCTATCTCATCGGCTTCAAGTTTTAGCTGTGATTGTTCATAATTGAATATTATCCAAACATCTGATAAATAATGAGCATGACAATGTACGTCAATATTTTGTGTTTCTTTAAATCCCTACATGAATTTTAACAAACTTGTAATTTAGCAGCGTATATTGTTAGCGGTATTTAATTCATTGTTAAGACTATTTATTTAGCTCATGAATCAATGACCAATCGAGTATTAGAATATGTGGATTTTCAACCAATCGCAAGTGTGTATGATGATTTTATCTTTTTTTATCACTTTTGTTTTATCGTACCTAAGTGCAATTGTTTTTTACAAGGACTGAACACTAAAACATCTTCATACTTGCAGCTTCTTTGATCAAAAACAATAATTAATCATTGACCCATCGATGCATATACATAAGCTGCATAAGAGCAAAAGAAGATATGAAAATAACATATAATTATTTATCTGTGCGGTGAAGCATTTTAAGTCTCGTATTATAATAATAAATAACAATATCAATAACACTAGATATTATTAGTGGCACCACTGGCACCAGAGAGTTTAATCTACAAAAAATAAAACAAAATAATATTTATGGGAAGTGTTAGTACCGTTAATAACTGCACACAGCACACTCGATATGTCGACATATCAATTGGATCATCATGTGTTATCTCGCTTACAGTGACTTAATAGTGAAGTGTTTTTATTCGTTTTGTGGCTTTGAATTATTCATTACATGCTTAAGTATGTAAGTATTCGCTAAATAGACACAATAATTATAACTCGAAGTCTGGATTCTCCCAAGATAAATTCACGAGCAAGTATAGGTAAAATCCTGACCTCTCGTTATTTTACCTATGGTAAAAATACCCTACTTATTTGAGGAAAGATAACAGTGTAATCCAAATAAGAAGGAAATATTCATCAAGTTGACTCACTTGAGATAATTTTGCTTTAACTAGAGATAATTCGGTTCACATAAAGTAAATAAATGGTAAGGAAATGTAGTTAACACCACATATTTCCACAACTAGACCCCTTTTGAATGTTTTAAAGTTTGTATATAAATTTTACATATTCATTTCACTTATCATATAAGAATATATACAACGTTGTAGCCTAGGTCAACTCGTGATTGATTTACTCAAAACTGTGTTGGCGGAAGTTAAGGTTTTCTAACATAGCAGGGCTGCATTGTTCCAAGCGTCCCTCCTTCTTTGTTACACAGATTGGAAAATATTTCAGTGCAATTAATCACCTACCAGATATTTCTGTGTGTTTGGCCAGGATCCCAGTCAGTCAAATTTTTCATTACTCTGGTAATAACTGTAGCACAATTGTTCCTATTTATGAATCACAGTATTCATGTATTTTTATAGATCTGTATGTTAGGTAAATATGCCCATTTTTCCTCATATTTTTCTTAGTCCTCTTATAGGTAGGAAAAGATTTTGCCTAATCACACAATTTCAGAAGTCTTACTACTGTATAACAGTTATGGTACAAATTGCTTCAATAGAAATGGACAAAACAGGTCTTCAGTTTGGGTGGCAGGAAATTTATGTGATATTTGATGTGAAATGAAGCCTCAATACCATTGTATATTAATGCTGACACTGGTAGAGTTGTTCCTGGAAAATTAGTTAAATAAATAAACAATATACATACAACTCCAGGTGTATGTGTTTATTTTGGTATACTGTTCTTTGCAGTATTTTGCCCTTCTAACCCTTCCGCCTCTCCCACTTCATTTAGTGATGAATACAATATGTTACAATCAACATGAACCTAGGTGCTCAAGATCTGATGCTTATCCAGAATACTGTTAGGGCACAAACAGCATGGATTCAACCATAAAGTCTCTGAAGCACTTTGAATTGTTATTTTTCATTGTTACATGTACCTGCACATGCACCATGATACCAAGATTTGCACGCACCAAAAAATTTTACAGAATCTTCTGCTGATGAATTGCAATTTCTGCATAAAAAACTTGACCAGTCGATGTGAATTATTTAGTCACTAATGTTTTGAAGGAAGAAATTAACATCAAGGAAATAAAAATCATAGCTGGTCGAGAAAATAAATAAATGAATGAAATCATCTTCATCTAAAATGGTAGTAAAAGTAAAGAGAAAGTCACTGCCATAATTAATATTGCATCCCTGAAGGATAAATAACCCAAAAAATTAAATAAAATGATGCAACCAAGACACATAACTTTGATGATAGCTTCAAAATTAACAAAAAAGATAATAGAAACCAAAAGTCCAGGTTAAAAAGACTTTGTCAAAATGCTGAATTTACAGAAATAAGCCCAAAACATAACCTGAATAAGCTACTAACTGAGAGAAATGTTGAAACATAACCTTTAAACAAATTACTGACAGTATGGTAAATAAATATATCCATAAGAATCTCTCAATAAGGAGGAAGTTATGCTATTAAATAAAGGGCTTAAAACGTGCATTGATTTTTCTAATATTGTTGATATGTAGCTGGCATAAAGATAGCAATTAACCTACAGTGACAAAGCAGTTGTCAGAAGAAATGTGAACAAACTTTGGAAAACATTGATACAAAGAATTTCAACAATAAACCCCACAAGAAACTAGTAAAGTCGTTGAGCAGTCTTAAAGGAAGTGATCTATACCAAAAGACAAGAAGATAGTTATACTAGGCCAGGAGGACTGCACACAAAGATCGGAAGGGATTCATTAGAATTAATAAAGAAAATGATAACTTACCTCAAGACATACTGGGGTCTTTTGATATCTTTGTTCCCCAGCACACCAAAAGACAAAGTATTGATTTGCCTATAAAAAATAGCTGGAAGAAATAAACTTGATCAAGGTCACCAACAAAAGTATGCATAGATGAATTTCTGTCCCTTCATTGGCAAAGTGTACCAGCAAGAATCAGGCTTAGTGATGAGCAGTCTCTTATCACCATTCCTAGCCAACATTTTCTTGAACCATTTTGAAACTAACCTAACAAATTCCTTTTCCTGTTTGCAAACATTGATCTATATATGTGGACAATGTTTTTGCTGTTATCATTGAAAAACATATACTAGAAGCATCTCTCAAATTGCTAAATCTACAAGAAAATTACATTAAATTCACAATAAATAGTGAAACAGACAGAATGCTAAATTTTACGATTGACAGTACAGATGGCAAATTAGAATTTGGAATATTCAGAAAGCATACTCACATAGACTACATCAAAGCAAATAGCTATAAACCTGGACCATGTAAGCATGCAATTATCAATAGCCTGACCCACAGATTGGTGAACATACCTCTAAAAGAAGGAGAATGCAAAAATGAATAGGCTACAACCACATACAAGAAACTGTAAAAGTTAATAATTTTGACAAAAAACTGATAGATGAGAAAATAGCCAAATTTTCTAAACAGAAAGAAATAAGAGCAATAAGTACACTTTCTTCAGAAAAAGAAAAAGTAAAACTCAACACTTGAATTAAAAAAAATACCCATACCCATATTTTTGGCGACACATACATTCTACATTAAAAAAAAAAAAAAAAAATTAAATCTAAACAATGACAATATGCTTCCAGAAAAAAATACAGTAATAGGTTTCTGTCAGATAAGTTGTACATATTGCAGCAAGATGTATAGGTACATTCATAGAAAGTGTATGTTTTGATTACATCAGCCGATATGTTAAAATGCTGTGTTAGTAACCTCTATGTGGCTTATAATGGAATGTTATTCTTATTGAAGTTATATTTTAAAACAAAATGGTACATTTATAAAGAAATACATATAATTCAAATGCTTATATATAATATGTCCTTATATACATATTATGTATAATATGTGCTTAGGCCTACATATTTTGGAGCATTAATAATTTTTAATAATGGCTAATAATCTAATGAGCAATATCATGCCAGAACTTCATGATTGAATCAAAATGGCAAACTATGTTATGGGCAACGTATTTTACTTCTAGAAAGATATCTTAGGTGCAGGGGTTAAGCTGTTAAATGTTTGAAAGTAGGGGGGCCTCAAATGATAGGAAGGAACCAATTTCAGAACATAAGGCTAGTAATGTTATTTCATGTAATCGGTAATAATTCAAGTCAGTGACATCTACCATCCAAGTTGTGAACTGTCAAGCACATTGTATATTACATTTTGTCGTTTATTATCAGCAATTTATTAGCTCAGTGGAAAGATTTGTGGATTGAATCTTCAAGTATCCAAGGTAAGTTTCATATGAAATGTTAGTTCTAAAAGGAAATAGTAAAAATAAGATCTGCAAGGGAAAGAAAGAAATAGGGGAGACAAAGATGTACACATTCTATGAGAAACACTGGACTCAAAGAACACATGCGAAATCTTAAATACAATCGGATAGAAAAATCAGCTGTAGCAGCTCATTCCTGAGACAGTGACCACATAACCTATAGAGAAGCAAAATTATTAAAATCAGTGAATAGACTGAAAGATTTGGAAATCTGAGAGAAGATCTGTATGAAAAAATCTGAAAATAGAGTGATGAATTTTGAGATACCAGAAGATGAGAACCTGATCAAGAAGTTCATCAAACCACCAGGTGCACATGAGGATTTTCAAAAGCAGGATTTGTCTGTTGACAATTAACTGAGGATGGAGAGGATGGTCTTTCAAACATGTACTACCAAAGAAGTTGGTAAGTGAAGCATAAGTGTCAAAGTTCAACTCAGAATTATTTTATCACATAACCTTTCTTTACCCTAAGCATGGGCAATACATCTTTCTCACTTCACATTCTGATACAGAATAAAAGGGCACATGGCAAGAAGTATGCATTCTGTTGTTTAAACCTGATGCAAAAATTATTGATTCACCAGGCAAGACTGAGTTTCTACAAATGGTGTTTGGCTTATAACTAGCTTTCAGATATTTAACAAACAAAACAAAAAATACAAATAATAGTAAAAAAAATGTAAATGCAGGATACAAAAAACTATTTTTTTTGTTATAAAGCATCCGGATAATGATCCAAAGCAGTGGTGCCAACTTTTGAAAGTCATTGGGTGGGCTCAAAGACATTAAAATTTTCACATTCCTGCCCCCTACATCATCCTACTTTATTCACGAAAATATTTTATAAAGGCCTAATAATTAAATGACTATGGATAAATATAAAATGGTAGACCTACAAGAAATTATTTCAGTATTGTGTATAACAATCACAGGTCACGAAAGTATTACATTATAATAATGGTGATGATCAGATGAGTGCTCTGCTCGAAGGAAGGTCCAGACACCCAAAATGAAGCCATGGGATGATGACTCATCCAAGGCTCTTTCAGGAAAGGATGATACCATGAAGATTTAACATTGAGTCTCATGGGAAGGTGATGAAGTGCCAACACAACACCCCGTCCCGAACCCAGGAATGAAATTCTCCACTACTGAAAATATCTCATCCGGCTGGGAATTCAGCCCAGGGAGGAAGGCAGCCGTGGTACCAGCTCCCCCGCGGAAAAAACTCTAGTTTAAAGAATATGATAGCAATAGTCTCATTTTCATTTTGCACGGATTAAACAATGAAATACGATATTTCGTAATAATAATAAATATTTACAATAATGCAAGGCAAATTATAGAGTGAGCTTGAGCCCCATGGGCCCTTATAATTTGGTGCCACTAATCCAAAGTCAATTTCAAGCCTTTTTTTGAAAGACTCTCCTCATATGTCATAGTCTCAAATTACTTTCTCTTTTAATCCAACAATTTTTAATGGCAAAGATATATTAATTTTCATTTCATGAAATCAGAGATAAACCAATTCAATGAAGTTCTTTGATTTGTTATAAGTAGACTTTGTACTTTTAGGTTGCTAAAATTAAATTTTAGGTACCTACAAAATGCTCTATAGTTAAAGGAACATGTTCTAAAAATTGGAAAATAGGCTGTGTTAGTAAAATCTTTAATTTGATTTCAGTTGTCAATTTTCCAAAATATTTCTCTTATAATACAGCATTGTATTTATTAATATGCCTTCTCACCTACGATCATTATCAAACAACACGGACATAGAAGTCCACAGAATTACACAGGCGTATTACTTGGCCTATATTACTATCACTGATATGTAGTACACTATTTTACATCAGAATTTCATATCGTATATACATTTTAGGGACCACCTGCATGATCTCGTGGTTAGTATTGCTGGCTGCAGATCCGCTGGCCTGGGTTAGATTCCCGGCACTTCAGATTTTTCTGAGGGAGAGGTCTGGAAAAGGGTACATTCAGCCTCATGATACAAACTGACTGAGGAGCTACTTGATTAAGAAATAGTGACTGCAGTCACAGAAACCATCATTAACAGCCATGGGTGTCAGCATGCTGACCACATGCCCCCAGTCCTGCCATTTGTCTATGGTAGATGATGCAGGGATAGTGCCATGAAGTTTAATTTTCTTATACATTTTAGAAGACAAAATTCGTTAAGTAACATGGCCATGAACAACATTAATTAATTTCTTCCAATAGGCTTCCTAATAAACCATTTTTCAATATTTCACATCATACGCTTGAGTCAATACAGCTACATAGCAATTAAACCGACCAGTTAAATGTTAACTGAATGAGCTTCCAACCTATTGTTCTTGGTTTTACCGTTATGCAGAAGCTAGGCCTGCTACCTATTCATCCCTCTCATACAACATTTCTCAGTCATTCAAAGAACTATAATTTCTTTTCTTACTTGTAGTGGATGCAAAATAACTAATTCAAGGAATTCTTATCATGAAGACCAGACATTGCTGCTCTTACACATACCATTTAGTATGGCATGTACTGTACAGTCCGAGTTAAAAATGTAATTAGTACCGAAAATGTAGAAAAAATATCTTACTTGGAACCTTAAGAGAAAATACACGCAGAAAGGCTATATTAGGTTCTAACATCAAAATAGGCCAAGCATTAGTTTCAGACATAGTCACCTATGAAACGCGTATGTACAAGTTTTTGTGTATATATCTTTTAAGGATTAAAGAGCCAAGTTTTCTTTATGGTGTGATTTTTCTTTGAGCTTGAGCTTTTCTTTGTGTAATTTTTTATCTGTCCTCTGATCATAATGCATGATGCACAGCATCTAATATTTTAATATTTAGATTTCCTGACTGTGAGTAGTTTCTATCCCATTTTTGTGTAAGCGCATGTTAAAAAGCACAAATTGTTTTCTTGTGCATTCTATGTCTGATTCTGCTATTTCACTATTACTATTTCGTTTACTAGGATCCCAATAAGTTGCTATATGGATGGTGGGATGAAAATGAAGGAAAAGTGTTGGCAGAGAAACTTGAAGAGGAAGAGGAACAGGAAGAGGATAATAAAAAGTTAAAGAAAAGGCTTCCATATGTCCCTCCTAAATTAAGCAAGGAGGAGAACTCTGAAAGTCAAAATGCTGATGAAAGCAATAAAGCTGAGAATGATTCAGATAAGTCTGAATTAAGGGATGCTGATAAGACTGATGCAGATAATGCTGCTGCAGCTACAGGAAATTCGAATGCTCCTGAGCAAGGGTCTGGGGAAAATGCTGCTGCTTGCAATGACAAAGAACAGTAATGTGCTCTTCCTTGTTGCTGTATTGTTACTGTTGAGAACTGAAGGACTTGAAACAGATTGAATATACGTCTGGTTTAAAAGTTGTGATAGGAAATATTTTAAACTACTTTATCTTCATATTAATATTGAATTGATAATTTAATAGTGGCACTACATTTGGACGAGGTGCATCCATAAAGTAAGTTTCCCTGGGGCTGTTTACTGAAACAAAACACAATTTCAAGGAAATATTTATTGCAACAGACACAACTAGTGTTCAACTATTTTTCAACATATTCGCCACTGGAATTGAAACATTTGTCTTAACGTGGCACCAACCTTTGAACACCTGTGTTGTAGAAGTCTGCCACCAGGGATTTGAACCACTGTGTGACAAACATCTCCACATCTCTGTCATTCCCAGTCATTTCTTTAGATGGAGGAAAAGATGGAAATCACTGGGAGCGAAGTCCAGGCTGTAGGTTGGATGTTTAAACACCTTCCTAGCAAGTCTCCTGCAGAAGTTTGGCTGGTAGCTGTTTAAACATTCACCCTAAAACCCGGACCTCGCTCCCAGTGATTTTTATCTTTCCCTACACCTAAAGAAATGACTGGGAATGACAGAGAGGCAGAGATGTTTGTCACACAGTGGTTCAAATCCCTGGTGGCAGGCTTCTTCAACATAGGTGTTCAAAAGTTGGTGCCCCTGTAAGACAAGTGTTTCAATTATGGTGGCACATATGTTGAAAAATAGCTGAACACTGGCTGTTTCTGTTGCAATAAATATTTCGTTGAAATTATGTTTTTGTTTTTTTTTTGTAAAAAAAAGCCCCAGGGAAACTTACTTTCTGGATGCGCCTTGTAGAATACAGAAAAACATATAGGCCTACTAACACCACAATGAAAGGATTCCAAGCCACCATCTGAAGAAGCAGAAAGGCTTAATATACGAAAGTATGTCCGACTTCTTGACTTAGAGAGTGGAAGTGATTTCTCTTCCCTCTTCTGAACACATATTGCTAATAGAAGGTTTTGTAAGTTGGTGTCCACTTACAGAATTGTGAAATGTGATATAGCAATTGGGACATCAGAGATAGTCCAATTTTCAATGCTCTTGAACACCTGGCAATGCTAATATCCAGATGCATGTCTTTATGATAGATGTTTATCCGAATGTAGTAAATGACTTGAAATATTCAAATATTTGGCTCCAATAGCAGCTGCCTGATGATTCATTGACCATGGTTAGTTTAACAACTTCTTATTGTTTTTGTCCCGTAGTGATTGTATACTCGGTATACTGTAGGTGGAATGGATTCTTTCTGATACTATTAATCAGCTGGATGCAAAAAAAGAATGTGCTGATTCTTGTTCATTAGAAAATTAAAGATCTGTGAAGTGGTTCACAAGTGTGGATGAACTTGCAGTCGTTGTGGTTGGTTCATTGACAGAACGTCTGTACCGAAGCTTGTGGGTTTGTTTCCCATTCATATATTAATAACAATATTATACTCATTTGCATTCCTGAAAAAAAGGTGAAATATGTGAACGGTTTTTATTTTAATTAAAAAAAATAAACAAATGCCATTAACATTAGCCTGTTGGGATTAGTATGTTTTGACATATGACCAGAAACTTGTAATTAAATAATTAAGGATTGTTTGAGCCATTATTTATTACTCAGCTATTTAACGACCATAGCCACTTTGCTTGATAATATAGTAACTGTAATGTGTAGAATTCAAGATTTGCTCCAATGGATGTTATTTTGCTCAACTATTTTAATTCATCAGACAGCCTGGTGCATCCATGATATTAACAAATATCAGACTCTTAAACAAGATACAGACAATTTCAATGGTCTAGTTATGTGTATGTAGGCTTGTGTATGCATACAATGACGAGACGAGTATGTGCAGAATTCTCTAGCAAGTTTAAATGTTCTTAGTGAAGGAATTAAGATATGACTTAATATTTTTCAGCCAATTGTGGTATTGAAGAACGAGTGTTTTAAGAATCTAACAAGCTTCAAAAGTGCTTTGATGTTTCTGTCAGGCTGTATAATTTTTTTAACTTCCCATTTGTATAATTTTAGATTAGGAAATATTGATAGTTAATTATTCTTGTTATATTAGAGGTTCATATAGGGATATAGAGAATCTAGGTAATTGGTATATAGGCAACATTTAAACTTAAATACCTCAAGGACTACAGATGTTTTGCCACTATCAAAATTTCAGCCCCATTATTATTGTACTTAATATAACAGTTATGATAATGTGTAGAACTGTAGAACTCATTGTGTAACGTTTCTAGCTTCTTTGTAACTTACATTTTGGAGACTTTCCAAAAATTTGTCATTGTTCTTACTTCGACTCTTGTATAATTAATGATTTTATTTGTTTTTAAAATTAATCTATTCCTGTGTGCAAACTATGTATTACCGGTAACTCTAAATTAGCGAAATTCTCACACATTTCTGTTCATCGGATAGCGGTACTAAAGCCTATAGAAAATGTTATAACTGTAATAATTTAACAGTAGCCACTATATTCGTGTTATGTTTGTTTCAAGTAAAAAGTAGGGGTAGGTAGGCATATAAAACATTTGCACAGAAATTACACATGAATACTTGGTGTCATGCCAGTTGTTAATTGTATGCAGTGATAGGGAAATTACAAAAAAATAGTAATTGGGCTGAATTACAATTACTTGAGAAAAATTTTACTTAATTACAATTACAAATTACTTTTTGAAAAAGTAATCAGTAAAATTACAATTACAATTACTTTACAAAAGGGCACAAAAAAGTAATCAGTAAAATTACAATTACAATTACTTTACAAAATGGCAGTACTGATACCTAATTTTTTTTGGGGGGGGGGGCACAGGGGCAGAAACTATTGGGCCATTCAGCTAATAAAGTTCCTTGGGACGTTACAAAGTCTAAAATATTAATGACCAAACAAACAAAACAGATCAAAACCAATATTTCCATACACATTGAGTAAGTTTTGTTAATATTACCTCTAACCTGGATATTAGTTGTGACGACGTTAGCCTTTAGCAATTGAGAATGAGAAGAACATTTCAAAATATACTTAAATAAGAAATGTTCTTACTGAAAACATTTTAACTGAAAAAGTTTTGAGAAAAAACAAATATAGGGTGCATTTTTCGTTCTTTTTTAAACCGAATCTGTAAATCGCTTCAGCTTCACTGGGGTTAAAAAAAGGGCCATGACAGTTCATGTAGCAAAACCCATAAAGTGACATTTACAATTGTGAAACCCCGCAACACGCGGCGTAATATTGCCGTATCACAATAGATTAGATTTGATCAAATTAGAAAAAGACAAATACCGGGATCCAGAATCCTACTATCAGAATAATATGTGAATGTAAATCACTGGTCCTCATACAGCATAAATGAATTTTCAATGCCAGAAGCAGTATTTTCAACAGAGCCTCTAATGCTCGGTAATTAACTTTGAAGTTGAGGATAGTTTGAGCTTAGTTTTATAATGTGGAACACATAACCTTCTTTTCAAAGAAAGGGATATAAATAAATTTTATAGGCTGAGAACAGCAATTTTAATTTCTTGAACACGTCTTGAAATAAATGGAAACCATACAGAAATCTAATTAAATGTAGTATCGCTCCCCGTAAATTGCTCTGACTGTGGTCGCCATTGAAAAAAAAACACACACACACAAAATACTTTCGACTTCCGCTCATATCAGCTGATGTCGCGTCGCCACGTTTTTCCGCAGAAATGCTGACTTGCCATGTCAAATGTCGCGTCACTGCTTTAAATCGCTACAGTTTCGCCGCAGCAAAGTAGTGTAAAAAAGAACGGCTGATAGCCCATGCAGCAAAACCCGTAAAGCCAGATCTGACTTCGCTTCACCACCGCTGCAGCGACCTTACAGCGATGCTGCAACAGCTGTAATGTGCTTTACGTTCGCTTTAAAAAGAACGCAAAATTCACCACTGCTGCAGCGACTGCCAGCGAGTAGAAAAAAGCAACATTGCCAAATTCTCAATTTGATACTTTTCGATTACTAAAATGTAACGATTACTCAAAAGTAACGATTACAATTTTATTTCCAGAAGTAAATTACCAGTAAAAATTACATTTTTTAAAAAGTAACGATTACAAGTAAATGGGACCAAAAAAGGAATCGTTACTGTAATCCGATTACTTTTACTCAATTACTTCCCATCACTGATTGTATGATATCTGATTTCTCTTAAATATTCTTCCTGAACATTCTTTCTGTTTCACCTTTGTGTTGAACTTATCAACATTAAAGTATTATTATTGGAAAAATGGCCTTGTTATGGGCTCATGCATTCATTCAATTAATTACAGTATTATAAATTTTTGCAAGAATACAGTATATTTCATTATAATGCTAGTGTTCTAGTAATCTCGATAAACTGTAAAGGTAGAGGTGTTTGTATTATTTTCTTGGAAAATTTGCATTGTAAAACTTTCATTTTCATCTTATTAAAAAGTAAATAAACCATAAATTTACTTTCTTAATAAGTTTTTTTAAATTTTTTTAAGTTTATATATGACCTGCTAGCTTTATGCTTTTGATAACTTTATGCTCTTGAAACATTTTTGGCATTAATTGATTGATGGATTTGATTTTGAGTACCAATTTGTTAGCAGTTTGCACACAGCTAGGGTTCATAGCATCACCTAGTGTTGCACATGTGACCAGCCTGTTGTGTAGCTTCCATCCTTTATACAGCTCTGGGTATTTACCTTTTATAGATGGGTTCCCAGGGTAGACCTGTTCTGTTAAGCATATTAGGATTTAGGTTTAAGTTCCTACAGGCAACTGACTGTTCATAAATCAAATCCTCATCTCATCTGATCAGGATATAGGTCTCAGCTTGAGAAACGTCTACCAATATGGATAAATAGGCGTGGTATTGGTAATAAAAAATAATAATAAAAAAAAATGTCCTTTGCTCGATAAACTGAAATTGCTTTTGATTTATTTTTCTTACTAACTTGGAGTAAAAAGAATCAAACCTACAGCAAACAATCCATTTAAATATGACACTGGCTGTGGAAGCCTACAAATTTATTTAATTTGTAGTAAAATTTTTTTGTCAGACTGTAAATTTTTCATATTCAATTTGGTATATTTTTTGCTATTTTTATTTAAATTTGTGAACAATTTCGCTGTTTTTGTTGGGATTTTAAGGGAATAATAGCTTCAACAAACATTAATTTAAATTTATTTGGCTTGATTTCATTTTCAAAAGCAAATTCATTTTTTCCATTATATATATCAATGTGTTAAATAAGTTTTTATATAAGCTGAGATTTTTTAAGGTACACTGCAAGTGGGCTTACAAACCAGTGGCAGTGTTACAAATAAACATTATTTATACAGACATCTACACGAACACATTACATAGTGCCTCACACTATTACAGACTGTTACAGTTGGCCTTTGATGATTGAATCAAAGTAGCCACCTTCTATAGTTGTGATCTTTAAATTGCTTTCAATATAATTCACACAATTCATTACTTATCTTGTGATTTTGCTGAAAGGGGAATACTTTCTGCATTTTTAGTCAAATTTGTGATTTTAAAAAATAATTGCATTTTGAACTTTGCAAAAAACAAAGTACTTCTGTTGATCACTATGGGTACCTTTTCTTGCAGTTCAAAAACTTCTTCCGATGTTATGGTACCTTCTCTTACTTCAACACTATTAATTATTACTTGCTACTTATAGTCATGCTATCTACTTGTGGCTTTACCTTATTTTATAACTTTTTATGGATCATACAGAATTGATTGAACGTTGATAATGGAAAGACTATGAGATCAAACAAATAAATGATGGGGAAAATTGTGATTTCGCAAATAATTTTCTTAATAGTACCAGTACTTCTTTATAAAATTGTTTTAGTACACATGTTTTACTGATAACGTGTGGAAAGGTAGAACTTTCGCAGACTCTTCTCTCAACTTATGGCAGCTAGATGTTTTTAGTACTCTGTACTGTGTCTTCCAGTGAAGTTATACGTATAGGTTAATACTATTGAGGAGGATTTGGACATCTTGTATTCATGAAATAACATAATAATAATAATAATAATAATAATATTACTTTATGTTGAACGTAATTGGAGATTGACTCGAAAGCATCATGTCTGCATTACCACACCTTAGTGTAGACCACTATACCATGACTGCTAGTTGAACAGAACGAGTCACTGCCAATGGATATGTTCACCTCTTTGAGTCTATCCTCATAACATGTCCTGCCCAAATCCATTTCAATCTGGAGGGATCACCATCTTTCCTTTAGTGTCTTTATTTCTCATTCAATTCATCGTGAAATTTAGCTGTTTTTGCTCCATCTTCCTTTGGCAGACCAGTAGAATATTTTTCTTTTTTTTAGTTCCATGTTTGGGACACATAAGTCATAACTGGTAGAATGCAAGTCATATATTTCTTTATCTTCATGCTCAAGGATTTATCTAGAAGAATTAATTTCAAGTTCCAAAATTTGTTCAATGCCAAAGAAATTCTTCTCAACACTTCTTTTTTAATTTTGTTGTCGCTGAATGATATGATTCGGCCTAGGGGTATAATTTCTTTTAAATATCCTGCTATAACTTATTATTAATTTTGATTGCCTTTTTTTGTGTAATTTGTCATTTGGCATTTATAATGAGACCAACTTCTTTGCTGAATTTGCATAAATTTATCATATCTTTGGCTGCTGCATGTGATTCTGTGACAAGGTTCAATAAATGCACAGGCCACGATCATAGATATTTAAGTTAATGATGCCATCTACTAGTGTCTATCATTTGTTTTAACTGTTATGAATCAGACAGTATACTTAATACTGTTTTACTTAAGGATAAATTCAGGGTAAGGATAAATTGAGTGGTGCTCACCCCCTTCCCCGACTTCATATCACCCCAACCTTATGATAAGTAACCCCACTTACAAGTAGTGGAATGACAGTAGGTCTACTCTAAAACTTCCTTCCAAGGAAAAGGTTATGCGATAAAAAAAAGTGTCAATTGAAAAAGAATGTTTAAAGAGGATGCTTTCTTATGATATCTATGTAACTGATAACATAATGATTACAGAATGTATTCTGAGACAAGTTTAAGAAGTATTGGGAATGTTTTAACTTTTTAACTTTTCTCTCTTAATATCAACTTATGTATATTTTGATAATATTGTTTTGATAAAATGGTAGTATAACTTTTATGGAACAAAGATTTATGTTACACTGTTACTAGGCATCCCAATTCAAAACTACATAAATTCCAAACAACGGCTTTGGAGCGTGTTTTCTTAAAACTAACAAAATGCAACATTAGACCTTTGATCACAGTTAAGCTTCAATTCCTTGTAAAACATAGCAACTCTAAAATATGGGCTGTTAACAATATGAGTGAATGATCATGTTTCTTTTGAATGTGTTTAATTTTAATTTGGAATAATCTGATAAACTTTTTGTTTCATTCTTGAATTATTTCTATTTCTATATTTCTTCCCCATACTATTTTAGAATTAATGCTCGTAAGGCAATGGTGGTGGTAGTGGTTGAGTATTAATATTATGTTTGGAGCTCGTAGCTTTTTGTAGCTAATGCTACAAGCTACGTGGGGTGACACTTTTCAGAAAGAAGAAGAATGGCGCCGAAACCAACCAGATGTCATGAAGACTTTAGGTGAATGGGGTCAGGATGAACGTGAACGTGAAATGACCGATTTTGAGCGTGAAAATCCAAACATCCTAATGCTAAACAGCACTAGTGACGAGTTTAAGAATATGTGAAAGCTCGTCTGCAGGATTTGAAAATTCATGAGAAAGATATTTCTTTCCTATGGAGAGGGGAGAAAGCTTTAAGAAAGAGGTAAGTGTTGTTTAATTATGATATACGTAGTGCATTAATCTGGCCTGGAATTAGAAGACCCAGGTGTACAAAATGACAGAAAAATAAAATAAAATACCCTCAAAATATATAAAAGTTACTTTTCAGCAGAACTTGTGACTGATACTTATATAATGTTGTAAGAAAGTTACAATGAAATCTGTCTCAAAGACCACTCCTATTAAGAAACTCTCTTAACCATCACAGAGCTGAATTTATATGTTTACATAAGCAATCGTCAAGTGAATTCATCAGTGGGCTCTAACTTTCAAATCAATGAGGAAAATTGTAGTGGAACAACTGGTCTCCACAAAGGGCAATCATAACATGTGGATAAAAATGCCTGTATCTACTCTTATACAATTCAACGGCCCTAAATAGTGTGCTTGCTCGCCCGCTTCGTGAGACATCGGGTATACTCGGCGATGTTCGTCTCTCGCAGTCTAAACTTTCATGGCGACTACAAAATTAGGAAGGAAAACTGTTTCTTTATTATATAAGGCCTAAGTGAAATGAACACAATGAACAAATATTCTAATTTATTTTTACTTACAATTTTCATAGCTCTGAACCACAAACATTTTTAATAATCTACCAGTGGAATTTTCTTAAAAATCCTGGAGTCAATGAATAATGGCGGGCGAAGCCGGGGGCAACAGCTGTAAAATATTGATGGTTTTATTTCTTGAAATATCGCTGATAATAATAATCCAAACAAACCATTCCTTCCCTTGAAACATTATATAATTTCTGAAAATTACACTGAATTGATAAAATAAAATTCACATCATATTCATGTCAATAAACAGTTGAGAAACAATATGTATTATGTGTTCACCCATGGCCTCCTTTATAGGTTCTTTGGAACTGCATGATCGATTCTGATATAGTTTTCCCAGGGGGCGCTTTAAAGCCGGAATTTTAGCTGTTTCATTAATTATTAATGGCTTAGTTTATGAATGATTCGCGTGCAAGTGTTAATAAATATAATGCTTTAATAATTATTATTATGCACTTAATTTTTAATTTTTAAAAGAATTATCGTGGGCGAAGCCACGGGCACCTCCTAGTTTTATATAAAGCATTACTTTAATATTCATATATCTGTTCTGGCATAGTTTCTTTATGTGATGCCGCATGTATTCGTCAGTAGCAACGAAATGGTTAAGAACCAATTATTCATAAAATGGTAGTATTTTTTACCTCCATTTAAAAACCACACCTCTCCCCAAACACCAACCAGCTAATTGAATAGTTTTCATCTACCTAGGTATAATAATAAGAGGAATAATATAATAATAAGTGTTCGTCTTTTGTCTGCCTGTCTGTCTGTGTGCGATGACCAGCGAAATCTACTGAACGCGGAGATCTGAAATTTTAAACTTAGATGGACTGAAGGGTGACTGAATGCAGCTCGAAGCCGGATTTTTTTAATTTTTGCTTTCGTTCGCTAGTTATGAGTGAAAAACTGTCAGAAAACGTGATTATTTTTTTTTTTTTCACTATCGAAGCATCAGTTTTGGTAATACATTTCAATTGTCAAATCAATTGCAGGTTGCTTTGCCTTCTTTTGTCATAGCAATTTTTTCAATATATTGCTTGGAATTATCAATTGCTTCGATTCTGTAAGCTCACCCTGATTGATTCGTTTGTTTATAATATCAAGGCATGCAGAAGTCTGAAATTTTCACGGAAGAGGGATAATGAATATAGGCCTAAATGCGCAAACATTGTTCGATTGGACGGAACTCATTATGCAGGGGTTTTAAGATTAAGATTCTTTATTTCCGCCATTAATCATCCATCTAGATAGAAATAGGCATTGTCCAAATAGTACACAGTTTACATACCAATAAAAAGTACAATGCATTACAGTGCAGTAAAAAACCCTTGTATTGAAATACATCAATAAAACTCAGTGGCTGAGATTTTTAGTGACAGAAATTCATTTAGTGAATAATGTGCTTTAGTTTTTAGCCATTTGGCAATTAATTTATTGAATACTTTTGAGGGCAATTCTCTTATAGATTGAGGAAGATTATTAAAAAGTTTAACTTGCAGATATTTATAGCTGTTGCTTGTTTTGCTTAACCTGTGGTGTGGTACGTTTATATCATTCTTGTGCCTTGTCTTATAGTTATGAAAGAATGCTCGTTCATTAAAATCTTGTATGTGTTCTCTTACATAAGTTAGATTGGAAAAAATGTACAATGATGGCAGTGTCATAATTTGTAAATTTCTAAAACTTTCTCGACAGGAGTCTCTTTTTGAGAGTCTCTGAATACATCTTATGGCCTTTTTTCTGGGCCAGGGAACTCGAATCTGAGGTCATTTTCCCAGTCAGTGCTTTCTAATTGTGGAATGCATTCCAAAGCCGGATTTTTAGCTGTTTATTGTATAGTTTATGAATAGTTCTCATGTAAGTGTTAATAAATATAATGTTTTAAATATGTTGCTCTTAATTTTTAATTTCTGAATTAATTATTGTGGGTGAAGCTGTGGGCACCTGCCATTGTAACATAATTTCACTCTAAATGCAAGGAATTTTTCCCTAAAGACTTGGCCTACCTTTTTGTTACAGCCTGTATTAGTTTTGTTATTTATACTTATCTTGCCTATAATAGCATCCATCTAGTTTTTTTCCCTTCTTTCTTTCTTTCTTTTTTCTGTGAGTTCATAGAAATTTACAAGTCTCTAATTTCTTTTTCTTTTATGCAAAATCTGAAGCAAGGATCTTTTGGGCTGCTTTTCCATAATTATGTTTTTGTCTTATTTTCATTGATGTTCTTCTGGTAAGCATGTACAAACTGTACCAGTAGAAAATGTTTATATTCCTCTTTTCATTTCTGGCATGTCATCTTCAGCCTATCAACAGTAATTCTTCAGCAACTGTGCCTTCACATAACAACATAAGGCACTTTATGTTTTAAAGAAAAAACATATAATAGTCTTGTTCCTTCCACATCAGATACAGCTTTTTAGACCCAAGATTTAACTTCACAAGAAGAAGTTATGCAGAAAATAAAATTTTCTCTGCAAAAATCTGAATAATTAATTTGAAAAACCTTCCATGTATACAATACTTTAAGAAAATGTTGAGATGTAACTTGCAACCTAAAGTTGGATTATTTTTACTAATTTAGAACACATATTTTTGACTGTAGGTGTAAATATGGCTACAGAATCATTTAATTACTGGTACATTAATAGTTCAACAGTTATGGCTACTAATTACAAATTCTTGGGGGCAATCACCTGAGATTAAATGCTCTCCAAACAATGCAGGCTGTTGCCATCTTCACACATTTCTTTGTTATCCCTGAAGATGACACAAAACTTGTTGCTGAAAGCTTGGAGTGTTTATCTCACCCGGATGATATCCTGAGAATTTATAATTAATGTCTGCCAGATAAGTTGTGGATTGTAAGTTTTGGCTGTGTTTTGTGCATTCTGAACTTCTATCTGGGTCCAGAACATTTTGTCTTAAATTTGATGCAAATTTTAAGAATAAATAATTCAAGTCTAGAATATGTAGTACTAGTGAAAGTGCATAACATTTCCTTGTACATTGTGTGTTCCAGCATCTTTTCCAGTGATCTCACAGCAATAAAGAGCAACTGAGTTTTATTGATCATATGAACTTTTAGTGAATATCCTAAGTTTCGGGTGCATAACTTCATGGAGGACCGGAACTTGTAATTGTAGGCATACCCTACATACCGGTATTGTAAGTGTGAAAGTTATTGGCCTAAATTCACTGTGATCCAACTGTGTGTTTTTGTGTGGTTTGATTCCTGTATGCTTATTCTTTGATGTAAAATAAATAAAAAATATGTATATAAGGGAATTATTTATAAAGGTTGCTTTTTGCTTTAGACTTCTACACATAAAGTCTAACAATGAGAGATTTTCTTTATTTAATCCTACACAGTTTGCAGAGTAATGAAACCAGCATATGCAGTGGGAAGAAATATTTTGTGCAATACTAAATAGATAAAAGCATATTAAATATCCTATTCATAAAGTCTGCATTGTATAAGTTGCACACAGTTTCAGTAGGAAACAGCACAACTAATTAAAACAATAGTGTAATCTAATTTAATTTTTTACAAATGTAACACTTGTGAGTATCTTGAATTTTTTTGTTTGTTTTTTGTGGTGTTATCACAGTATAGTATAACAGTAGCGAAGCTCTAATGAAAGGAAAATGCATCCTTTTGACAGATCGGTGCGACACTAGCACCCCAAGCGGCCAGCAAGAGTCAACTAGCAAACAGCCATTTCCAGCATTGGAAAGATACAAATATATGGCTGTATTTCTTCTTATTTTTAAAATTACTAGAACAAGATTGTTACCGGAAAGGCATACTGGTGAACTCATCAAGTTATAGACTTTATGGGAATATAAAGAAGTTGTAGTTTCAAAATCGATGGCATTGTATATCTTATAAAGTATCAGACCGGTTTCCGTCCTCCATATAAGCTACATCCCTACGACAAATCTTCAAGAATTTAATTGACCTACTATTAACACATACTTACACTGAAAATTCTGACAAATAGGAAAACTTAATAATTTCAATAGGCATGTAGTAGTAGTAGTTCAGAAATTAGGGGGTAAAGTCAAGTTCTAGGCTTATAGCCCGATATGGTCAATATCAGATGCAATAACAAAACACTTTTGTCTTTTTCTTCATTTTATTAAACACGATAAATTATTAAAAAGTAAGGGATTATACACGTTATGTTTATTCTGGACAGTTTAATTTTGTTAAATTCAATTATATAGGCCTAACATAACCTTGTGTTAAAACATTTTCAAAATTAGTAGGGTCAGGTGGGGTATTTGTAAATAGGTCTATATAGGCCCTATTTAGAAACTTTTGCTTCATTAGGATTTTTATTTATGATATACATATAAAAATAATTAATTGTATATAGCATTTACAAGCCACATTCTGCTCCTAAAAGTAAAAGAAATAGGAGTAAATACACTAGTATGGATGCAAGCATGACAATCACAAATTTGCAATTTAATTTCACAAATAACTGTTTTTGCTTACCTCTCAGGACCTTTAGGGAACCTGAAGAAAGATAAATCGGGAGAATTCCTTTAGCTGTTGGTGCAGTTTATAGCACAACAAGCATTTCCATAAAATATTGTTGACATTTTTCATAAGAAACAATGTAACAGATTGTGTTGTCTCTTGCTCACCGCTGCAGTCGCGCCGGTTGAAAAAAACTGTATGGAGCTTCGCTACTGTTATACTATATTGTGGTGTTATGCTCTGGTCTCCTTGACATTTTCTTGGCTATACCAATCATGTATTTTTGTTTTGATAATTTTGGGATGTTGTCGATGCATGAACAGTTTTGCTTCCCAAGGATTTTGTTCAGCCAGAGATAGTAAAAAAAGAAATTGAGGTTCTCGGTTTCGTGACTTACTGCAGGATGTTTCATGCTCTTCAGGAAAGCTCATGAAGTGCTGAATATTTAGGTTAATCTAAAAACTACCCAAAGAACTACGAGGATTATTCCGAAAGTAAGTTTCGTCAGTTTGTCACACGGACACTTTATTGACCCAAAAGCAATACAGCATGGCAGCATGAACTATACACCGTGCACTATTTTTCGACATAGTCGCCAGCGACATTGAGACATTTGTCGTAGCGTGCGATCAGTTTGAAGAACCCACTGTGGTAAAACTCGGTGCCCTGCGATGCAAGGAATTGGCGCACAGCCTGCTCCACCTCAGCATTGTCGTGGAAGTGACGTCCCGCAAGTGTGGCTTTCAAGGCAGGGAACAGGTGAAAGTCCGATGGGGCCAGATCGGGACTGTAGGCCGGGTGCTCCAAGCGCTCCCATCCGAAGCGACGAATCAGTTCTTGTGTGAGCCGTGCTGTGTGTGGTCTTGCGTTGTCGTCCAAGAGCACCACACCGTCACTCAAGAGGCCTGCGTCGAATGGCGGACCGGAGGTGGGTGAGGGTGTCGCAGTAGCATGCCGCATTGATGGTCCCTTCATGGAGGAACTCAAGGAGAAGCATCCCTTGCGCGTCCCAGAACACGGTGGCCATAATCTTTCCTGCGGAGGGTGCCACCTTGAATTTTTTCCGCACAGGTGAAGTGGGATGCTTCCACGTCATTGAGGCGGCCTTGGTTTCGGGGGTAAAGTGGTGCACCCATGTCTCATCGCCTGTGATGATGCGGAACAGAAACGCATTGCCCTCTCGCGCGTACCGCATCAGGTGATCGAGGCTGCTTCCCATGCGTGCAGACTTGTGCTCCGGAGTCGGGTTGCGCGGCACCCATCGGGCCGACACTTTGCGGTAACCCAACACATCATGGATCATGTGATGGGCCTGAGCACGACCAATCCGCAGTGTGGATGCCACGTCGGACACCGTTATGCGCCTGTCCGCTAACACCATGTCCTGTACTCGAGCAATGTTGCTTTCATTCGTGGATGTGGACTGACGCCCACTTCGACCGTCATCCTCGACACTCTGCCGTCCTTCACTGAACATGCGACACCAGCGAACAACCATTTGACGCAACATGACCTCCTCACCATACACGGTCTGTAGGCGTTCATGGATGACGGACACACTAGTCCCACGTGCCCATTCATACCGGATAACAGCACGCACCTCCGTGGGCGACCACGTTGTCAGTACACGTCTGTCTGCCATCGTGAGCGGTACACTAATACCCGCGGGCATGCCAGTCTGCTGCGACTCGCTCTTCTACGGCGCACTGCGCCTGCGTCATGCCTCCTCCGCTGACGCCACTTCCGTCGTGGAACCAGCCACGGGTGGGGATTCGTCTGGCGTTTGTTTGGTTCCCCTGGTGAACACGCCGCTCCTGCCATACATTGATGAAACTTACTTTCGGAATACCCCTCGTACACAAGGTGCTCTGCATCTCTGAAGCCATTGCTCCAAAATTGCATGGATTACCAAACATTAATTAGAATGGCTTGCCTCCAAGACTGATAATTGTGCCATCATATCTCTGATATACACCTTGGCTAAACATCTTATGAGCCTTCTAAAACTACACATTGGCAGTACAGAAAGCTACAAGAGATTCTACTGATTTCATACAGAAGATGGAGATGGTCTGCTCACTATTTCACTGCTTTAACAGTGGAGGATGCAGTACGCCATGGCATAGTGGTTGAGGCACTGTGCTACAAACTAGTAGGTCGCCGTTTCGATCCCTCATGAGGTAAAGGGAATTTTTCAATTGGCCTAATCCTTCAGGTGTCACTATGGCCAATGGGGTCAACTCAGCCTCTAACAGAAATGAGTACCAGGAGCTGTACTGGAGGTAAAGGCGGCTGGTGCATAAGGCTGACACCCTTACCACCTTCATGTCTAAAATATGGGAGCCTCAACCTCCTGGAACCCTTAAGGCCTCCATGGCCTGTATAGGGAACAATTTATTTTACTTTACCATCGAAGATACTCTCTCTCTCACACATTGATGAAATATTCCTGGAAGATATCCTCAACTATTCGGACATTTTCTGACCACAATCTACTTCCAGTAGACAAGAAGTTCTATAACCAGTATGAAGGAGTGGCAACTTAAGCCATTAAGTCTGGTCATAAGATCCAGTTCACAAGGCAGACTTCTTTTCCTGGACATTTTCAACAATCAACCTTGGAATGGAGTGTGTATGAAGAACAGATGCACACGGACATAGCTCAAAATCTTTGGAAAATCATGAGCCATACATATCTGCAATGCCCTATGTTAAACGGACCTTATTGGTAATTGTTGGCCAAACACAACATTAAGACAACAGACCAACAAGAAAAATTAAAGAAACACTGTGAACAGTTAAGGACTCGATGGAACCACTACCTACTTGGCAAGGTATATAAAATACAGTGCTCTTTCGGAAAATCTTATGTTGGAACTACAAAGGAACACGTATCTAAGGAACATAAGTTGAACTGCTACTGAAGACATGTCAGCCATTGCAGAACATGCTTTCACAGATAGGAACCACAAGTACAGATACCGATATGAGGATACCAAAGTACTGGCTAGAACATCACAGTACCATGACAGTCTCAAACAGAGAAGCAATGGAAATTTTCAAATTGCTTAACAAGTTCAACAGAAAGGAAGAAGTCCATAAAGGCTAGTTTACACAACAAAATTATGTTTTGTAACTAAGTTTCGCAACTGTTTTTTACTTGAATGCGCAAGCGTGAGATGTACTGGCGACAATGAGTTATGAAACTACGCAGTTACGGCTGATTCCAACTTTTCACGAAGCTATAATAGTCATTTGATATTTTATGCATATTTATCTTGTTCGCATTTCATAAAATGAAGTGGGGAAGTGAGGAAATTGTGATTCATACATGTTTCAAACTTGTATGTGGGATTTCAACAACTTGAACTTCAGAAATAAGATGAAACGTGTGGTTCCATTGGAATTAAGTTTTAAAGAAAATGGGTGTAATTAGTTTCACAAAATCACATCATAAAGTGGTTACGAAACCTAGTGTCATTGTGTAAACTAGCCTTAAGCTTTCATGGACATTGCTTCCAGCATTAACCCTTTCAGAGCTAAATTTATATATTAATGTAAAATCATAATTGGGCTCTTAAGTTTGAAAGCAATGAGGAAAATTTCAGTCGAGTAGCTAGTTTCCATAAATGACAATTCTAAATTGTGGATAAAAAAATCCTTACATTTTATATAAAGCAGTACTGTATTGATCTTATTCTCTGCATTTAAACGATTTTTAACGTGACAAATTTATGTTAGTAGCAGTGAAAAGTTTAATAACTGGAAAGTCAACTTTTGCCTGTAGCTCTTTCAGCTGCTTTGAAGCGAGAAAACGAAGAGGGAAAGCAGCAGCCCGGAACCAGTCAGAAAGCATCAGGTGAAATAATCCTTGAGCGTTCCTATATCCCAGATGATGCCCAACAATTAGGTATGTCATTATTTATTTAATTTTGAAGAATTTAAATTTCATAAAAATGGAGTAAAAAGTCTTGTAAACAATTCCATTAAAGTACTCTGCTTTTACCATTTCCGCAAAGAATTAAAAACAATTAACTTACAAAATACAAGATATGATCAAGTTTTCGGAATGCCCTCAGAATGAATGTGTCACTTAAGCTGTCTTTTATTCTTCTCTAGACTGTACATGCAGGAATTTATTCTGTTTAAAATGCACCATCTGCTCTGACATTCCAGTGTAGAAATACAGGCTCCGAAGTGTAGGCGTGCTTTATACTTGCAGTGATTTTCATTCCTAGCAATAATGTGGGATTACGATGAACAACGAACATGCATCAAATTTTGTTTCAGACTCTGAAAAAGTGCAACAGAAACATATCAAATGCTTAAAACGGCTTTTGGGGAGGATGTGATGTCAATTCAAGATGCAGATAGTTCAGGACAACTATCTTCAAGCAAAACAAAAATGAAAATATCGCTGGGGTAAGAGAAATCATGTTAAATGATAGATTTGTTACAATACGGCAAATTTTTTAGGAAGTAGGATCTTCAGTAATGTTCAAAGCATTGTTAAAGATGACTTGAACATGAGAAGAATTGCCGCAAAGATCATACCTTGCCTCCTTTCAAATGACCAGAAAGAAAGACTTGTGACTGCCTGTACAGATCTTAAAGAACAAACAAGTGCTACAAAGATTGAGAGAGAGTGCAACGCAGACAGAGGACTGGTGATGGGTTTCTTTATCACGATAATGCGCCCATGCACAGAGCCATTTCTGTCAGCCGGTTTTGGAAAAGAATAAGATGACTACTATTCCACACCCTGCTTATTCTCCAAATTTGGCTCAAGCAGACTTTTTTCTATTCCCACGACTGGAAATGGGGCTTCGCAACATCGATTTGAGGATACTGCTATCATCCAGAGAGAATTGGTTTTGGAGGTATTCCAAGAAAAAGACTTTCAGAAGTGCTTCCAGCATTGGGACAGGTGCATCAATTCCCAAGGAGACTACTTCAAGGGTGACAGTGCGAAATACACAAGTTAAGGTATTTATAGTGTCATTCTGGAAATGATCACATCTCATACTCTTATTGATTAACAAAGGCAATTATATACAGGAAAGACAAAAATTAATTTTCGAGGTGTCTTAATTCACCCATGAATTAAAAAATCAGTCTGTAGCCTGTTCTTAACCATAAATATAACAACAATAAAAAAATTACATATAAGTAACTAATAGGAAAAATATATTAATTTCTAAAAATATAATCGCTGTACCTGAAAAATGGTGTGCATTTTTTGACAAAATTAAGTTATGTGCACTAGAAGGAGCAGGATACTCCTTAGAATTTATCCTTAAAATCAGGTATGTGAATTTTGGATTGTCACACTTGCACAAGCAAAGAAACAAATTCGGGTACGTGCTTTACACGAAAGTTGTTCCTACAAAAGTGGCCATGTGTATTAGAACTCACATACCCGTTCTTTACTGCCAACACTGCATACATTTGTACACACAGCAGGTCTTGACAATGTACTGCACCACATCGATTTGTTATCTTAAGAGATCATAAAATGACCCATTTATTATCTCTAGCCACTGATACAGACTGCTGACATTTTTGTCATTAGTATTCTGTTGATAGAAATGAGAGAGCAGAGGAATACGTTGAGTAATGGTAGTACTCGAATCTCAGGGAACTAGAGATATTGCATAAATACCGGTAATTAAACTCACGAGATACAACTTCGGATATGTATAATATTGTCTTATCATTGTGTACTCAAAGGCCACCCCATGGCTGAGTGGTTAGACCGTTCTAGTGGGATCATTATGGATAGCTTCCAGCTCGGATCCCGGGGGGCCGAGGAGAAGGTACGTGTTTGCAAGAGCTTCACACTCGAATATACGGTAATGTGGTCTGCTGTCTCTTCTTCCATGCCACATTTCTTACAAATTGATTCTTCTTTATAGATACCCATTTTGTTTAGATGCTTTCTAAGATGACAATGTCCAGTTAATAACCCTACAGTTATTCTGGTTTGTTCTCTTGTTAGCTTCAACAAGTCGACTTATATGTTATTCATATTCATAGTCTTTTTTCAAGTCTTAAGCTTACTTTGTTAAGTCTGACTTCATAAAGGTCTAATTGTTCTACATATTAAAGTCAAACTTTATAAAATGAAAAATCGCGCATTCACTGACGTAACAACTGAATTAGCGAATTAATAATAATATAAGAATAGCGCACAATGTGCATAGAATAAATTATGTACATAGTTCCGTTAAGGATATAGTTCTTTTCGTACATGTTCTAGCATGGTATCGCTGGCAGAGACCCCCGCACCAGTCACATACACAACTCTCACTTGGGTCGTGGTAGCTTTTGGTACAACATAGTTTGTGGTGAAATCCATGCACGGCAAAACGGGTCATGGTGTGCCGAAGCTCGTACATCGAACCCATCCATTCCGACGTGTTCATTGCATCGGTCGTGTAAAATTCTGCCCATATGTCAGCTTTCTTTTTGTACAGCTCTGTCAGTAGTGTCTGGTATGGCTGTGTAGATGGTAACAGCATCCTTGTCCGCAGTTCCTCTATGTAAAACGGCTGGCGTGTAAGCTCGTAGCTTAGTCTTGAAGGGGAGTACTTGGATAGGCACAGGACCTTCTTGAAATTAATTAAGATTTTTTTCAGATTTTGTGTAATGCAAAGCCATCTGGGTACATATTTCACTTTCGTGATATAAAAATACAGACGGTGCTGTGCATTGTAAACAAAGCTAATTGAACTCATCCAGTCATATTATGCAGCGTGTAAGTAAACTGATCATAGTTTCTTGAGAATATTTTGTGTATATATTAGCTTGGACATACTTCAAAAAGAATACCGGTACGCTTGTGTATCTATTTTGATATTAATTATTGTTTTAGAGATTCAAAACAGCTTAGGAATCTTTGGGGCAATATGAAATGCTGATGAAAGATGGGCGATTGATATTTCCAAAATTGTGTCTTCTTGAAACGAAATCTCTTTTTAAATTCATTGTCACTATAGAATTTGAATGGATTCATCATGTTTTGCAATGCTTTGGGGCGCGATTTTCTTTTAATACCTTCGAATACAAATAAGTCATACTTTAGTGACTATGAATAGCAATAAGTTTGACTTTGTCAAGTCTCACTTTATGAAGTAACTACGTCATAAGGACGGCTTGTTTGTGCCAGAAACTCAAGACGAGATTAAAGTTTGACTTATTGCGACTATGAATACTGGCTTCAGATTTACAATAATGACTGATATAGATCAGAACTAGAATATTAGGAATGAAACACATTTTAATAGACAGGAAAAAGCATATGACAGTAATAAAACAACAATTCAAATTAATTATCACAGTATTCTCTATTTCATTATGTCAATATGCACTCAATTTACATGTGTTTTCCTTTTAAGATCGATTCAAGGCAAACACAAAATACATTCTCTCTTATAAAATGAGAATTTGTTATTACTGTAACGTTTTAAAATTAAATAAACTTCAAATAATAAATTTACATCAAAACTGTTAGAAGTTATTTTCATATTCATTCCCAAGAATATGGTTGTCTTACTGTCCTTGATAGTACGCTGATGATGTATCCATTGGTTCCTCACTGGGAATAACTTGCTGTCATTTGGGGCTGTCGATTACCGCATTTGCAAGATTTGACATCTTCGGATATTTAATCTTCTTTTTATCCAGTTCATCTTGAGCCCAAAGAATTAACTTTAAGAGACTTGACAATTTTGGTGTATGTGACTCTCTGTTCTCCATCTTCAGAATTGCAGCATTTAATTCACTGGCCACCTATGAACAAATACAAATGAAGTATTAAACATACAATACTAATGACAGAAATTTATAAAAGCCATATATAAGTTTATAGGTAAATTTTAGCAGTTGGGCTGCAATATCATATACATATAGGGATAGAGCATCATGATGTATGATATATTGATCAATTACAAATTTTTAGTGCCTGACCATAATTTAAATGACATAAAACAGAAATTTTTGTATTAGTTATTTATAATGAGGGGATAGTACAAGTTATTCTATTTTAACTTCTGTGTGATCTTATAGCATTTGATGCCTTACAGAACTATGAAAGTTGTGTGTATCAAAAGAAACATTCCAATTAATGGGCATGTTAAATTGTTGCAGTATGTACATGAAGAAAGGATGTAGCAAAAATTTACTACAGAAGTGAATTAAAAACATCTCACACAATTAATAATAAAGAAATAAAAGTTATATTTAAAACTCTCAGAGGACACTCTACCCTAAGCATAATTATTGCAATATTCTTGCTTCAGATCCTAGCAGGGACTGTTTCAGTATCAGCTTCACAGTAGGGCACCAAACATTTGTTATTACTGTAACGTTCATTTTTGCATCTACAATTTGTACAATACTTCTACTTATAAAATGTAACATTGCTTCTAAACTAGAATAGCTAGAAAAATGATTTCTGTAAATCATACATTGAACATTTAGAACTGAGTTTACTGAGAATGGGTAAAGAAGTGGACAATAACAAGGGTGACAAATATGAGATGCTTTGTTTTGTAATTGTGGCCCATCGCTTACAGAAATTTCACTGCTATCTGAATCCAATTCAGGAATAACTTCTTCAATTAAAGATTTTTAGGTATGGTTCCGAACTTACAGCATGTGCACTGAAAGGAAGCCATGGTGCTGACAATATATTATTTGTCTATAATTGACATGTGGGTGACACAGTATAAAATCATGGAACGAATACGTGTGTATATGAAGGAAAATGGTGAACCTACTCCCATCTATGAGCAGTGACTCTAAGGCATAAGAATCATTGGGTGCTAAATATAAAAAGAGTTATTTCACATGCGATCTTAAACGTCATTAGACGTTCACGGCCTGCAGTATAAAAAGAACTTTAAAGTCTTATGACGTCTATGGTCTGGAATGTGTTAATGAGCAAAGTACACAGTTTGTGTAATTTTATTTCCAAACACAATGCTGTGTTTCACTTTACGTAGATTTGGTCATGGGGAATCCAGGCGATGTGTTTTTACCAGGGTTAAGAGAAGGTGAACAGACCATTAGAATCTTTAGGAATTTCTATTAAAAGTTCATGTGCACATGTGAAATTCATGAGGGGGGGAACTAGAATTCATATAAATAGGCTTACTTTTGAACCTGGGAGCAATAGTAGTCTAAGAAGTTCATCAAAGGGAGATATAAAGGCTTAGAAATAAAAACTGTTCTGATATTAAATTGGCAGTATATCTCTTACATTTGGCAGGGTATATAAAGTATACCACATAGTTTTGTTCTAAAGGGTACTTTTTGGTAATTTTGAAGAACCTGTCATGTTTATGATGTTACCAATGGATCACTGACTTCAATTATAGTCTTGAAAATAAATCCTCATATCTATTTCATCAATCCTCTTTTCATTTCTCTTCTGGCTTCTTTTTTTACTACATATTTTTCAACTACTTACACCACCTATACCATTACGAGTATATATTGGCATTTACTGATCTTAACTTGCATAGCTCAGGATTTTATTTATGGACCTTCATATTGCCAGTCCAACACATTATCCATTGATCTAAGAGCTCGTTGAGAAATGGACAAAATATAAGATAAGCTCTGCTTATAGTAATTTGCAACTTAGTAATAGATGTTCTGAGTTTAATTATCACCAATTATATGATATAACTTGACGGGACTCCTGTTCTGAACTTGTTTCCTTCCTATTTTTTAGAAGTAAGTCCCCGTAGGGATGTAGCACTTAACCCCATAAGCTTACACGTTTATCTCAGTACAAGTGAAGTATGTTGGACATAACTTAGTCTGCAATTTTAATTTAATCACGAAGAAGTATGAATCTGATATATTATCCACTAGCCATCTGCGGACTGTTGTTTTCACTTCTGCATCTGACGCAAAGTGTTTACCGGCCAGGAATTTCTTCATGGGACCAAACAAATGAAAGTGTAACGCGATAGGTGATCCAAGCTTGCCATTCGCGGCCCTTGTGGTCACCTGTCAGGTTCTTAGGCACCCAGCGAGCACTAACTTTACGAAACTTCAATGTGTCATGCCATTGGTAATGTGTAATGTGTGCGTTCTTCCATATAACAAATGTTTTGTAAATATGTGTTTTGTAAATATACTGTTCATACTGTGCAGTTCAAACAATATTAATATTATTTCTTCTTAAAATGTATTTTAACTGTGAAGTTTCTGCTACTGACCACAGACTGCAGAACTTTTGTACATGTAGACCACTACTACACAAGCGTCCAAGTGTTTACTCTTATGTCGAACATACTTCCAAACTCTTACATCTTCCTCAGCACACAAGGGGTTGTTAAGTATTCCAATGGATTAAAATAGCAAAAATCATTTGGAAACAATTAGATCAGTATTCCTCCCTGTTCCATAATTATATTTTGGATAACTTATGTTAGCATTATAAATACTTATCAAATATAAATGGTATTAATACAATAAGCTGTTGAAGAATATAAAATGAAAACCTTTTGCCTGTGTGTTGGATGAAGTAAATCACTGAATGGACACTTGTGGGGCTCTTCGAAAGCTAGTAAAGCCAAAGTACGCTCCAGTTCATTCAACACTGTAGGATCCGATTCTCCTGCTTCAGACAATTGATCTTGTGCAAAATGCAAAGCTTCTTCAATTCGCCCATTCCTTATTAACTCTATTAAATGCAATTGCTGTAAGAAGAGAAAAAAACTATATAATAGTGTCTATAACTGAAATAAACACATCTCACAGCAGATACTGATTTATGAAAACATAAGTGTTTGCAGATTTCATAGCTACACAGATAGTCCAGTCAATGAAAAGTTGTAGAGGGAAATGGAAGGAACACAATTTTTGACTTTGGGACTTTATTTGGACTAGTAAGGAGGTAAACATACTAAAAGTCCCCACTCCTAGGAGGTGAGCGGGGGGCAGGGGGGCCCTTAGAAGGTCCCTTTTTTCGGTTTTTCGCTTATATCTTGGGAACTATGGGTTCTAGCGATAAGACCCTCCTATACAAAATTAAATTTGATAAAATGCTCCACAAGATTGATTTAATTCATTTTTTCGCTGTCTCGCCTAGTTTCCGAGATATCTGCGCTCAAAATTAGCTAATTTTGAAAAAAATAAAATTTCCTCGCGTTTTTCGCCTTATTTCGTTAGCTAATTCTTCAGCCCTTCGTCCTAGAAAAAATTCATAAGGAAGGAAGTCTTAGAACATTAAATTGCCTTCAAGAATGTATGTCAGTTTACGTTTTATCTTCAACCGTTCAAAAGGTAGAGCAGTTTTAACTCTATGTGTAAATTCCGGGATTTTGCAGAAAAACTTAACTTTGGTATTTTACGTTCTTCCACTGCTGAAACTCTATATAAAATCCAATATATATGTATTATATATATTTATATGTATAAATAGTATGTATTATATATAAATGGCACATAAAGAAATTATGTGTATATATAGGCTATGTATTTATAATATATTTTCAAGTATATATGGTGTTCTTCAAAAGTAATATTGTTTGGTGTCGTTTACTAATTTCGAACCCCGAACCTAGTGGAACCACTTTGAGAGCTCCATCATTTACCCCAGAGAAATACAATTACTATAATATACTATGGAAATTTTTGATAATACTCAAAATTGACAATTTATCGAGGATTGACGAATCTTTATTGTTATTTAGGAGCCATAATTACCCTCTACATAGGCAATAATACTTTTATTCAATGTATATAATATATAATGTACAGTTAATATAATATATAGGCCTATAGTCTATTAACTATACATTCGCTCCGCAAAGGCATTAGGGTAGGATGGGGTAGGATGATTCCAGAGTCAACAACAATTTGTACATAACTTTTTTTTATTAATACATTAACTCGTAAATGTTTCTTGAAACTGTGTTACATTTACTTTAATAATATAGCCTATTTACACCTTATAGTACAATTGAACAGCATTAATAATTATAAATTCCTGACTCTCTTGGAGCAGGAGGGTCCTTCCGCGTCATGGAAACTTGATCCTGGGTATAATTCTGCTTCATTTTCTTCTTCATCCATTGAGAAAGGGGATACATCTAGGATAACTGGCAGAGGATCGATGTCGAGTTCTTCATCCTCATTTTCCAAGAGGGGACCCCCATTAAGACTGTTCCCCTGGCAGTTTTGGCACGCAGGGGAACACTTGAGAGATGCCTTTCTGCATCCGCATTTGGTGGTGGCACAATCCTTTGTGCACCGACAAAAAAAATTAATATATCATCCGGTGCAGCCTGGTGCTCACTGTGTACCGGGGTTAGAAATTTGTTGGTTAACTCCCACCCATACATCTGAGGAGGCAGCTAATGTCCCAATCACATCTCGACTTTGTGATATGCCCTCAGAATGTTATTTCGCTGCCCCCTCAGTTGGTGGAAGGCACGAGATGTCCGGTTTGATATTGGCTACCGATTTTACATAGGATTGGTAACGGTAAGCGTTTAGAGATTTCTCTTTAGGTGGGGCCCCGTACCACCTCAAAATACACTTTTCCTTAGTTTCCTCTACATCATCCTTGGTTGAGGAAGGGTCTAAGAAAACTGCAGCAGTTCCCTGGATATCTGGAGACTTCAAATACAGTTTGATAAATCCCAGCTTACTCTTTCAGAAGGCTGCTGAGGTGGTATCGCACCCAGTGAAGACATGTAGAAATAGTATGTCTCGCAGCCCCTGGGTAGAAAACAATGTAGGTTTTATGTTTCTATGCCCAGGCTTGACAGAAATTATGTTCTGGTCATAATTTATGTTTTGGCCATCAACAGGTCTATTAGGTCGACATCCTCACCAATAACTGCAACAGCGGTGGTATGTGACAACTCCATAGCCATATCTACAATGAGGACATCCACATCATTCCGTGCTTGCAGGGTTCTGACTCCATGTGCCTGTAGTGTGACTTCCAGCATGTTAATCAGCAGACTTTTGTTGTAGAAATTTGACAGGAAGTCTTCCTGCTTCTTCCTGCTTACTGCTTACTGATTGAAATGTATGTCAGCTGACTTGCTGAGACGGTACCGCCTTTGCTGCTCAGCGACCTTTGTACTTGAGGATGAGCTCGTGTACCCATCAAACACTACAGTGCAACTCCTTCCACGATAGTGACTGTTCATAAAATTGACGTTTCCATCACAAATGGCAGATGTCGTGGAACCTCTTTGCCAAATAACTTTGTGCAGGTGAAGTCCTCCGTCTATAACAATGTCAAAGTATGTCACACGTACATCTTTGATAGTTGGATTGAGCTCTTTCTAGAGACAGTTTGATACTTATTTTCAAACTTTAGAAAAAAAGTTGTTATTCTTGAAAATTAATTTCCGATCACATACAAGTTTAAAATAAACTGTGCGAGATACCGAAAAAGTGAAAGGAATCAGTCTTGATGGAACATTTTATCAGGTTTAATTTTGTATAGAGTGGTATTAACGCTAGGATGAATAGATATAAGCGAAAACCCGAAAAAAGGGACCTTCTACGGAACCCCCTTGCCCCCCGCTCACCTCCTAGGAGTGGGGACTTTTAGTATGTTTAACTTCTAACTAGTCCAAACAAAGACCCAAAGTAAAAAACCGTGTTCCTTCCATTTCCATCTATTCATTCAATCACTGAATGGACTATACATACGGCACCCGAGCACGAGCAGTCTTGCTCATTCGGGTGTATTACTAAATTTAATACTTCTTGTGAAGATATAGCCTATATTTCTTTTCCTCTTTTTAAATAGTAGTTGTAGTTAATTTTGAAATTTGAAAATTACTTTATTTTACTTGTATAAATATGTATTTGTATTTGTATTTGTATTTGCAATTCTATGTAATAACGTAAATAAATAAATAAAAAAATATATTTCTTGAAAATATATTACAAAATACATATATATATATATTGATTCGTTTATGTACAACTTATATACATAGTACATACGATTTATATATATAAATACGTAATATTGGCTTGTGTACAGAGTTAGAGCAGTGAAATAATGGAAAATACGAAAGTTAAGTTTTTCTGCAAAATTCCGGAATTTACACATAAAGTTAAAATTGCTTTAACTTTTGAACGGTTGAAGATAAAAAGTAAACTATTACATATGCTTGAAGGAAATTTAATGCTCTACAACTTCCTTCCATATGACGTTTTCGTAGGACGAAGGGCCAAAGAGTTAGCTAACGAAATAAGGCAAAAAACGCGAGGCAATTTTATTTTTTTCAAAATTAGCTAATTTTGAGCGCAGATATCTCGGAAACTAGGCGAGATAGCGAAAAAATGAATTAAATCAATCTTGTGGAGCATTTTATCAAATTTAATTTTGTATAGAAGGGTCTTATCGCTAGGACCCATAGTTCCCGAGATATACGCGAAAAACCGAAAATAGGGACCTTCTAAGGGCCCCCCTGCCCCCCGCTCACCTCCTAGGAGTGGGGACTTTTAGTATGTTTACCTCCTAACTAGTCCAAACAAAGTCCCAAAGTCAAAAATTGTGTTCCTTCCATTTCCCTCTACACCTCTTTTTGAGCATTCATTGACTGGACTAAGAACATGTTTTAAATCTAAAATATTTGAAACACTCATGTTAATCAGAGATCACATTTCCTTTTACTGGATACTAAGTTATATTACCTGTAAGTGAAAATAAAGATAACGGTCATTGTCCAGCAATTCAGGATGAAGCTGGTTGACCAATGCTGTGGCTTCTTGAATGCGACCACTCTGGATTGCATCTCTAATTCTGATTCGGTCATCTAATGAATCTAACTCCATGGATGGGCAAACACCAGACTCTTGCTGAAACTTTTCTGCTGCTTCTTTAAAACCCTCTGTAACATAAAGATATGTTCAGAATGTTAGCTAAGAATATAAGTACTGGTAATATTAAAAATACAAATCATTAGTAAAACAGCAAAACTCCTTATCAGGAAATTTTACAGGCTAGCATTATAGCAGAAATAACTATGAAACCAAGTATTTAATAATTTCCTTTTATAATACTGTAACGAAGAGGTCACTATGCCACAGAAGATTTTTCACTAGCGTACTACCTCCCACCTTCCATCTATTAAGTAGAAGCATGTAGCATAGCTCACACCATCTCCACAGCAGTTTTAATCAAGGACCTGAATACACCCTCTTCAACCTGGTTCAGAAAAGCCAATTTATTTCTATTTCTCATTAAAGTGGCATAGCTCCCCTTCTCACGAGACCTCTTCAACCACTTAGGGAAGTGAGGCGGTATGTGCCGGTATGGAATACCGTCACCGGTTTTAAAGGTCCAATGTCATACCGGCACTGGTTTCAATAGTGAAATAGCATACCGTCACTGAAAACCAATGGCTATTTAATACAAATTGTTAATGTTCCTTTGAGTCAAATAATAATTACTTTTCATGATTATTTACCAACTCATACACATTCATCGGCAGCCATTGTCACTATTTTGTGATGGTTTTCGTTTTTATCGTATTGACTACACCACTAGATTCTACGTTTTAAAAATATTTCTCAGTAAAAGAAAATGTGACTTTTATATTGTTTAAATAGGTCTTAAATACGTTTAAAATATCTTTATTGAAGTAAATAAACTAAACTCAATGGCTGTATATCCCTGCCCTACCACCCGACCGCTGCTCATCTACCATGGCAGGATTGGGGGCATGTGGTCAGCATGCTGTCACGCACTGCTGTTATTGATGGTTTCCGTGATGTAAAATAAATAAAGGTCTGTCAATCGGCAGTACATGACGTTCTAGTCTTGTGTTGTGCTCCTACTTGGCAATCATATATAAAGCAGTGTTGGTTACTCATGAAGGAAGTTAATTAAAAACACCACCAAGTGGATATCACATATCCTGCACTCACATAATTATTATCTTGTAAAGGAGGGAATATGCTTTTTTAAATTGAGGTGTGTTAGGGAAAACTTTTGGGATAGCATACCACCTCTGGATTTTTCTCACTTCCTTCACTGCCTTCAACTGATAACAAATTCATGATTACTGGACCTATTCATATTACTATACATCAAACATCTTTTAATAAACACAACTCTTACTATTGTTCCCACTCTAGAGTCTTGTTAATTTGAGGTGGATGAGACCAAAACTATCTCGAATTATAAGAATACTTGGATGAATAAAATTACGTGAAATTAAATATTACAGCACAGTAGAAAGAAAAATATCAGGTGGCATGGTAAACAGTCTGGGGATTGTAGCACTGGTATTTTGGTTGATCTGGCCAATGGGATCAACCTACAAGTCAGTGGGAGTGTCATTACAACTCTTTCAGAAGGGTGCTTATTTTTCTGCAATACAGATTTATAATAAGCATCCAAGAAGCATTAAATTATTGTGTATTAAAAGCAAATGCAAATCTTTCAAAAGTTATCAAGGAATTTTTAATAAATCACACCTTCTACAATATAAATGAATATTTCCAACTTGAATAAGTTTGGCAGCTTGCAGTTTTGTATATTGTTATAACATCCACGTATATTTTGATGTGTTCTACATCCTTGAGCCTCGCTCAACATAGGATTTACAGGACATCCATATCTACATTGGCAGACAACTTTTGGCCTGCATTACCACAGAATCTCAGAAACCATAGTACCGGTACCGGTACCAGTGCTACAAAACGCAACAGTCTTCCTGAGTGGAACAGTTCACAGGGCTGATCCCAGCTGAGTTGACATTAGGGCCTGCATTATTGTGACAGTCCCATGCCTGTACATTTACAGGTAAGTAAAAGAGCTCCTGCAGACCAAATTCTAGAACACCAGATATAGGCTTAAGTAACAGTTACCACGTTTACATGCGGGATTGAAATCTGTCTGAATCCGATCCCAACTCAATACGTTCCCCGTTTACATGGAAAGTTCTTGGAGTGTATTGAGATTTGTTGCACTATTGGCTAACTTGGTTATGTATGGCTATTTGTGTGGCTAACCTGTGTAAACATTTGTCGTGTTCATTCCATGATTAAAAATATTAAAAAGTGTGGGTTCTATTAATAATTTCTAGCCACCTTAAAAAAGTCATGGCATAAAAGAGTAACATAACAATATTAATATTACAGTGTGAGTGAATATTTTTGATTAAACTGAAGATCAGCTGACCGAACAAATGACGAATGTCGAGCGAGTGTATGCACGCGCACCAGGATTGAGTTCGCTAGCGTTTACATGGAATTGAACTCGACTTGAATCCGATCCGTTCCTCCATTTGCAGAGGATCGAAAATTCATTCCAGACTGAGTCTGCGTTTACATGGCGAACTCAATACGGGGATCGGACTCAGATCGATCTGAATCCTGCATGTAAACGTACTAAGTGTACAACTGTTAATAAGCGTAAAATCTATAGGATTTTGTTTGGACCTTAAACTGCCATGCAAACTTACAATAAACACAAGAAGAAGAAAGGGGAGGGGAAGAGGCTTTTAAACAAGTTTTCTTAGGAACTCCAACGCAAGCTAGATCAGATATTAAGGGTAACGGGGATGACCCAGGGTAACATAATGAAATCCCGTGTCACTGATTTCATGATAGGCTAGGACAAAGTTACCTAGGATGAGTTGCTTACCAGTAACTAAATAATTCATTATGAGCTTATTCATGTCAGCTCTTTGAAGATGCAATCCTTCTAGACGATTTAACCAATCTTCTTTTGATATATTCTCATGTTTCTCCGTATAACTCATGCTGGCTCGATTTCACCACTGTATTTGGCACCTACAGAAAAAATTTGTATTTGTACACCACCATGAAATTTATTGGAAATGTTTTCAAGATACGTATAACTCTATATTCATCATATATTTCGAGTAAATTAAACTCTTAAAGCGCACCCACAACCTTCAAACACGATAAACACTTTCTGTAGTATTATAACTGGGCTGTGCCCGTGTGTCCAATTTAATCTTGACAGCTGACTGTGAAATGCGAGTGTGAAATTATTCTGTATTCCGTAGTTTCAAAGATTATACACATCACTGTCATCCATGACATTTCTGTATATAGATTTACCAGCGATTTATGAAAACTCCCTTCTTAAAATACAAGCAAATGTGAATCAAAAAGCATTTCAAAGTAAATATAAGCAACTGAGGCGCATCAAGTTCACCACAAAAATGCATAAAATTAAATGATAATTTTTTATTTATTGATATAATTGATATGTTGTGAACATATATGCCAAAAACCCTTTTAAGATAACATTTGGCTTGAATGGGGTAGTCTGACATTCGTAAAAATGGCTGCTGTTAGATATTTAACATTTTAGTTATAGTCGGTAGAAAATTATGTAATAAATGTGAGTGGTAATTTAAACCGTGTTGGATATCGGAATACCGACATGACCACCGAAAGGTATGTCTTTTTCCTTTACTCTATAGATTTATGAGGTATTCATCCCAATAAGTAGGCTCAAAATCAATACTTAAAATTAAATGGGCTGGCCCTCTATTTTATCATATATTCAGCAGATTAAATGCACGATATTCTTACTACATCACGTTTTGAACACATACACTTTAATTGCTAATGTTAAATAGGGCTTCGCCTTTTTTTTTGAGCCAAATCTGTTCTCCTAAAGTAGAGAGTGATCTTTGACAGTTTATCTTGAGTAATGTAGTGTAAGTTTGTAGGATTAGATAGATTATAAGAAGCATTCTTAATATCGGAATAACAAATTCATTTATTCCTGTTGATTGTATTACGGGGGAGAATCTGGGAATGATACAAAATCTTGTTAAAGCAAAACTTTGCATGAACTACCTATTATCAGGGAGATGGGTTTACCACCACCACCAGCCTAAGTTACTTGGTTAATGCTGATATTAATTAAAGACTAATTTATATTCAGGTAAATGGTAAGTTCATGCCATAATCAATGGTATGTGATGGTTCTAATTACGGGAATCAAACACAAGCATGTAGACCATTGTTTACTGTGTAGGGTATCATTAGGTGTCAGACCATTGGAGTTCTACAAGATGATCCCATAAGCCTTCTGTTATTTACCTATGCCACTGTAAACATAACAAACATTCTAAATCAATCCCAAAAACATCACTGATTATGTATGCAGAGAACATTGTCACAGGAAATCAAAACAAGACAGAACTGCAAACAGTTCTGAAGGAGCTAGAAAAATAGGTAGAGGAAAATAGCTTTAGCATAAATCTTGGTATGACAGTCCAAATGACATTCAGAAGAGGAGGAAGAACTTCAGTAGATGACAATTTGACACTGGGAACAAAACCCTAAAGGCAGTAAACAAATTTAAATATCTAGGAATAACCCTACAAACAAGGACAGTGTCATTCAGCCAACACATACAGGATAAAACTACAGCAGCCACCAAAGCAATATTCAGAATAAAAAAATCTACCCAGACTATCATTGACCACAGCCATCACCTTCTTCGACACTACAGTCTCTGCTTTGGGATTGACCTGATCTGGGATAAGCTAACTATCAGCGTCTTGATAAGAATAGAAAAGGTGATAGCACGTTTCCTGAAATGTGCACTAAGAGTAGGGAAGACAGCTCCTTTGAGATTGGTGTACAAACTAACAAGAGAATCTTTTTATATTGAAGATCTCCGGATAAGACTATTCCTACCAGCTACTGAAGGTACTAAAGCATACAATGAACTATTAGAAAAAAGAAGACAGAAGAGGGAAGAGATAGAACCTAATTTCTATAGTATGGGAGCGGAAAAGGTCAACAATATGGGATGAATTTTATGCAACAGACGCTATGATCTCAAGAGAATGATCGGGCCCAGATTACGAGCTGAGACACATAGTCACCCGATTCGCGGTTCACGGGTTCCATTATAAGATCTGCTCAGTGAAGAAATATCACGAACCAGGTATCCAGTGTCAGTGCGTATTATGTGGACAACTGTGTGACAGGTATCACGTACTGAATTGTAACCGACGTGGTACCTCGCTAACAAAGTTCTGTGAAAATTAAACTATCAATGCACATTGTGCAATATACCAATTTTATTATTATTATAGTATGGGAGCCATGATAGATAATAACTGGACAAGAGCAAATCAGGAGCAAAGACATGTCTTAACCCGATATGTGATTTATGGTTTCCATCACAAGATCTGCATTAACAAGAAGTATTAAATAAAGGTAGAAATGCACACAAACTTGCATTTTTCCATTGAGTCTATTTCTCGTTGCTGTAATCAAATCAAATCATCTTTATTGCAGAAAGCTCCTGAGATCTTCAGGTGCATTACAAACGTCTATACTATTATAAAACACAATACAAAATAAAATACAAAAACATACATTTTTACCTGAGATTTGTTACTAATTCATAAAATTCATTCACACTAATTTATACATGGGGTTAGCTTACGCGCTAATTTAAAATTGTGTATAGGTAGCAATCTAATGTTACTAGGTAAAGAATTAAACAGCTTAATCGATATATTTTTAAAGCTAATTACAATACATTGTCATTATATTGTGTTTTCCTCTTGTATTGTAATTATGACACATACCATGTTCTGTGTGAGAACTGTAGTTTTCCTTTATATACACAATAGACATTGAAAAACAAATAGCACTGGCAGTATCATGACTTGAATAATCCTAAAACTATCTCTACAATGGCCATTTGATGGTAATCCACACATCAACCTAACCACCCTTTTTTGCAGTCTAAGCAATTTGAGTCCCATATGATGTGGATATGTGCAAAGTACACCAATTTCAGAACATCAAGACCAACACAGGATCTCGAGTATTTAATCATTTTCTAGGCCTATTTCAATACATTTTGACTAGCACTGGGATGGAGGAGGCTGGATTTTTTCTTGTTTTGTTTACAAAGAACTTTGAAAACATTGATTCTTGTAGTCAGGGAGATGTAAGTTTCTGGTAATGGAAAATAAGGGTAAAGTCAGGGAAATTTATTTCAAAATTTCTGTGGACACTTTTGCAGTTGACTAAGTACTAAAGTATTTTTCAAATGAGAAGCCAATTCCTTCACCGTCAATCACGTGTACGAGCTAATGAGGTGCCGCTATCAGTAAGGGTCTTCCCTCCGTCTCGCCGTCTCTGATTGGACCGCGTATCTAAGCAGGAGAAGGAAGAAACGGCTTGTCATCTGCAAAGCACTGTAGTCTGTACTACCGGTATATGTGTAGGGGAGAGTGTTGTACCTTGGACCAATTTTCACTTTATATTTTTTAGCTGCAAATCTAAATTTCCCACAGACTTGGAAATTTTGTCAGAAATATATTACACCTTTCCCCATTGACACACAAATTTTCATGCAACACATTGAAACACAACCTACAAAAAAAAAGTTTTTTTAAAGTAATCACAAATGGTCCAAGGTACAACATGCTGTTGTACCTTGGACCATCGAATGTTGTACCTTGGACCATTGGACGTTGTACCTTAGAAGGCATTACTTGTCAGTTATAATTGACTCCCAAGCCAGTTAGTTGAATGATTCAAGCTATTCAACCAAATAAAACACAACATTCAGTAGAGCTGACAGGCAATTCACAATTAATAGAGTAAGTAACAGTAGATAAAACAAAATGAAAGTCTTTTTATGGGACTAAATATGTCATTTTTATTAAAACATAAAACATGTTAGGAATCTATATGTTAAGTTATATGTTGCTAAGTACACACAAAAATATATTTGCGTTAACTGACGCTCAGAAGTACCTGTTGTTTTTGGGCAAGGTAGTTTCTTCCAAAACATCACTAACATCACTGTCATCTCGCAAAAACTTGTTTGAGTTAACCATTTTTTTGAAGAACTTAACCTGGAACCCATCACTGTTACTATTTAAAACTTCAGCCACATACCGTTTCTTTATTTTCTTTCCTGCTAACTCAACCAGGACAAAATCTCCTACTGATACATCTGTTGCAGTAGCTTTCTCCTCTTCTTCCTTAACTTCTTGTCTATGCAATTCCAAAAGACTTTAAAATTGACTGTCATCACTTGAATCTTGAAAAATTAAGTCTTCATCCACATCCTCTTCAGAACTAACTTAAAATACATTTCTTTTTTGAACCACTGGTTTGACACGCTTTTGTTTTTTTGTTTTCGATTTCTTCCTTCTCTGGTGTGTCTGTTAATATCCTGGTTCTCCCTGTAGATCTTCCTCCTTGGGTTTTTCTAGGTAGGGCTTTTGGGTAGGGGCGAATCATTTCTGGTGACATTGCCACAAATATGTGCTCTTTTTCAAAACTGGTAGATGCTGTATTTTCATCATGGCTGTGATCAGCGGGTGTATTTGCAGAACTTGAAGGCCCATTATCTGAATTAACAGGACTTTGTCCTTTATTGGATTCAGCGCATGGTCGATCAGTAACATATGATGTGAGGAACTCGTGGTCACCAAATGTTTGCTCATTTAAAGGAAATATTCCTGTTACCTTAAAACCTTTAAGACTGATTTCAATAGTGAATGCTCTCGCATAAGCTTTGCCTACAATTTCGGAGAGAGTTTTCAAATGCAACAATGTTGTTTTCGAGATTTCATGGGTTTTGGCAGCTACTCCAATGGACATATTCCTGACCTGGACATCTTCAATAGCTTCTTTCAGCCATTGAACATCAACTGGAGGCCTTTTTATCCCTTGTTTGCTTCTGGGGAAAAAATATTATATTTTACGAGATTCCAAATATTTTTTAGTTACAGTAGGCCTACATTAAATGAAATTATTATCACTTGCACAATTGTTTTTATTATTAATATGGTTTTGATTATGAACTAAATGTATTTTTAACTGAATGGAGGAACTGCTTACAAAGGGCGATGTACCTTGGACTGGTCCAAGGTACAACAATTGCACTGGTCCAAGGTACAACAAGAAGACATTTTTTTTATTTGTTTCATTTCACCAATGCAAGCCATGTTTCTTCAAACATTTTATAGTCAGTCTTACAGAGAATTAAATGAAGATAACTACCTGTCTTTGTTTACCTTCCAAAACTGCAACACTGAAGTGATACTTTTGCCCAAACTTTTGTTGAAAAATTAGTTATGATGAGTAAAAAGTAATTTATTTCATCAGCACATGATCTGACTAGCTTACATAGCCAACTACACAATACAGAACCACCTGGTGTTACAAGTGAGAATTATCTCCACTTAATACTAAATTTTTCTACCAGATGTCAGAGATATTCAGACTGGTCCAAGGTACATGCGGTCCAAGGTACAACACTCTCCCCTAAATGATTATTAAAACAAACTAAATATTTTGGAAATATTTAAAGTGATTATAAGCAGTAGTGGCTGTAACAGACAAGAATCAACACACAAACTAAATCGTTTGTTAGTAAAGGAATTAGATTGTCTAAAACACAGGAAGTCAAACCAAGCAAATGAAATGGGAAATTCAAATTATATCGATACGGTAATCAGATATTTTTTAATACATCTGAGTCAATTCAGTCATCTTTTTCATGTCGAGAGTGACTGCCTGAGGCAATAACTAACATTAAATTTGATTTATATTCCGGAAACTAAAATAATAAAAGTAAATAATATACAGTAGCTTCAACTAACTTAGTAGCAGTTTTTCAAAATTTAATCTTTGATGCCAGCCTCAAAATTCTGGTTGCCAACAGCGATCTGGCACCCAGTTTATTTTTCATGCACTGTACTACTTGGTAAATTATTTCCTCTCTCAATTTTTTTGACATAAAGCCATATTGTTTGAATGTAATTGAATTACTAAGATTCATATGATATACATGATGTTTCAAAAAGGTTTGAGGGGTTACAGAAATTTATTGTAAATAAACTATCAATCTTACATTCATGAAAGCAATTGAGAATGAATGAGGAACTCAAATAGTTGTTTTAATCACCTACAAATGTGTGTACCACGAGTGACAAGGCAGACATCCATACTATGGTCCAATTTGTGCCACACTCTCATCAACATGGGCTTTTCGATAGTACGAGGGTTATCCAGAAAGTAAGGAACGTTTTGGAATTTAAAAAAACCCAAGTACATGTGGTATTATATACATGTGAAAGAGGGACTAAAATACTACTTTTCAACATAATCACCATACAAATTCAGGCACTTATCAAGCGGTGGACAAGCTTTGAAATTCCTGTGTCATAGAATTCTGCCGCCTGTGATCTCAGCCACTCAGTGACGCGTACCTGGAGCTCCTCATCGTCGTGAAGCTTCTGTGAAACAATTTCAAAAAATAAAGTCCGTGAAACTTGTGGGAAACACAGAGAAAGCTCAGTTATTTTGAAACGGCGGTTTTCACGAATCTTTTCGTCAATTTGGGCGACCAGATCGTCAGTCACAATGCTCGGACGTTCACTCTTCTCTTCATCATGAACGTTTGTTCGCCCATTTTTAAACTGAATACACCACTTCCTGACACACTCATTACATTGTTCCCGTACACTTCACACAGTTCCCGATGAATTTCTATTGGTTTTAAGTTTTTTGCCAACAAAAAACGAATCACATACCGCACCTCACAACTGGCGGGATTTTGGATTGCAGCACACATTTCAAATTTGAATAATAAAAAAAGGGGCAGCGCAGAGATATTCCCGTTGGGACAGCTGGACGCTGACTGAGGTGCCGAGTACGAGCACACCATTGTATACGCTATTGGCGCGCGCCTGGTGGCATCAGGTGGAAACGTTTCTTACTTTCTGGATAACCCTCGTATTTACAGCTGTGATACTATGCTTCCTATGTCTGCAATACTATGGGGCATTGGTGGAACATACATCCTGTCTTTGATGTAACCCCACAAGAACAAGTCACACAGTGTGAAATCTGGTGATCTTGGGGACCACAGCATTCAGTGCTCATTATCTTCAGATGCACGTTTTGGCAACATGTTATTCAAGTAGAGATAGAAAATAGCTATATCACTGAAAATTACCATGTCGTCATTTCTTGGAATGAAAACATTGTGTTACCTTGCAGCATGACTATGAACTTGCTGGCAGCTGTACACAAACTGTTTGAGTTCCTTAGTCATTCTCAACTGGTTTAATTAATTAATTAATTCTATAGTTTTTTACAATAAAATTCGGTAACCCTGTGTATAACTTGTCTAGAGTAAATTTTTCAAGAATTTTTCCAATCACAGGCCTCAGTTTATCTGCTGTAGGCCTATGAGTTCTTGTTTTGTTGCTTGAAATTTGGTACAATTTTTACAATTTTTTTTTGCCACAAGCAGTCAATTTTGACATGGAATGATAATTCTTTCACACTGGCCGTGTGTAGCCTAAGATGGAATCGTGAAGTCAGAATGAAAAATTCAATGCCATAGCCAGGATTTGAACCAGGATCTTCGGCTCTCCGTGCCGATTCTCCAACCAACTGAGCTACCATGGCAACATGCCGGTACAACATTAAATTCTCCAACTGACTCACAATCCCAGTATACCACCAGGCGTTCTCAATATGAGATACGAACCCAGTGGCGACTTACAACCTGTAAGTACTTAAAGACCTGGGCTTTATAGTAAACCACTAGTAGGTCACAGTGGAATGATAATTCTTTCACACTGGCCGTGTGTAGGCTAATATGGCCACATGAAGTCAGAATGAAAAATTCAATGCCATAGCCGGGATTTGAACCAGGTGTTCTCGTATCTCATATTGAGAACGCCTGGTGGTATACTGGGATTGTGAGTCAGTTGGAGAATTTAATGTTGTACCGGCACGTTGCCATGATAGCTCAGTTGGTTAGAGCATCGGCACGGAGAGCCGAAGATCCAGGTTCAAATCCTGGCTATGGCATTGAATTTTTCATTCTGAGTTCACGTGTCCAATTTTGACATGAACAAAATGACGTTATCGATCTAATTTGAATTTCTTTCATGGTTTTGATTGGTTCCCTGTATTTTAGCCAATTATTGCTCTAGTTCCTCTAGTAACAAACAATTTAGTTTGTGTGTTCGACTGTTGTTTATTAATTCTTACAGTCATAATATTTAATTTGTTTTATTATTTCGATATTACAAATTAGTTGGTGCCTTACAAAATAACACAAACTTAGTAATTAGAATTTTTTTAATGGGGAGATATTTTATTAATTAAGTGCCAGAATGATACTTTATGAGATTGTGTGATGGATGACAAATGTCTGTCTATATAAATATTAGATGGAAATTTACAGTGAAGTGTTCAAATCTGTAGCAAGATTGAGATCGGAAATATACACACAAAACTTCACTAGTGAAGTTTTGTGTGTATATTTCCGATCTCAATCTTGCTACAGAAATGTCTGTCTGTCTGTCTGTCTATCTGTCTGTCCGTGTGTCTATGTACGATAACTCGAATACACTTTATTGGATTTTTATGAATACACATTTATAACTTCCATGGGATGAAGCCTATTGATTTTGGACCAAATTGGTTGACTGGCACCGGAGTAATGCCCAATTTATTGCCTATTTTATGGGAATATATTAGACAGAATTTATCAAATGAAAATCAGTTCTCATGACAAAATATTGTTTTACAGTATTCATATAAGGCTTTGAAAGTTGCAATTCAGTTAGGTTTGAAAGTAACACTACCCACATATTCCTTCACAAATCCTTATCAAACTTTAGACCTTTTATCTTCCGTAAGCCCTACTTAATGCATCGGTCTGGAGCTTAACTCTGAAATCGATTACAAAAATAACTTTTTTCTGCTTATCATAATTGCAATTATCAATGATTAAACAAAAGCATTCTGGCACTTTGTTTCATCAATGTACCTGATTTTATTTATTTATTTAGTTTTGATTACTTATAAGCGATATAAGCTTAATTTTTTTATATGTAAAGTATAAATAGAGGAGGGCTAGCTCTTCAAAATATTTCCAAAGGCAGTAATGTAACAGTTTAACAATATTGGTGACTAAAATTATTGATGTAGCTACTGCCTTCAAACTTGAAATTTCATGTCCTGATGTGTGCTACCTCCATCTCATGGAACTTCTCATCATTCTAAGTATTTGGAAGCGTAAGTTATTCAGAATGTATCCAGTAGTCTGAACTGTGTTGTTGATTGTGTCTAGGGGGAAAGTAAGTCTATTAAACTATTTGCTGAAGGGGAAAGTAAGTCTATTAAACTATTTGCTGAAGGGGAAAGTAAGTCTATTAAACTATTTGCTGTCTCTGAAGGTGTCTTTGTATTATAATTATCCATTTCTGGTTTCTACTACTGTTAAAGTATTGCTCAAATACCCTTGCTTGCGACATCTTGTAACCAGTTTTCCATGGGTTTTTCAGAGTTTTATGTGGAGCTTGTTATTTTTGCTTCCAAGGTGCTTGTTTGGTACTTTTCTCTGACTTAATATATTATGCTTTTCCATATAATTATATCAAGTAGAGGAATTCACCTTGCTCTTCTAAAATGTCTTTCACAGGCTTATAAGCACTTCCACAGCAAAGTAAGTTCTGAATTCAACCAATAAATTTTTGACTGAGTTAAGCAATCTTTCCAGGGGGTTAAGCCAATGTCCATGGTTTTTAAAAAGGTAATGCTCTTCCCACTGTGGTGGTGGGCAACTTCAGAGGCTGCTGAAGCATTCGTTGACAGGAGCAAAGTATTTTTGTTGAACTCCAGCTGCAGGCCATGCACTGGCATGTATATGCTTGGTCTTGAATGGTTGTCAGCACAGTCCTTCTTGAGCAGTAGTGCTGCTACTTCCTGCAGTGTCATGTGCTGAAACTTGTTGACTCTGAGGCACTCCTCCTTTCTGTTGAAGTTGTTACAGTCTTTGAAGATTTCAATCGTCTCTTGGATAGTCTTGGATAAAAATGCATGTTGTGGAAAGGACTTGCATGTCATTATACATAATTTTATGTTTCCCTTCCTCAAAAAGAGCATGTTCTGTCACTGCTAATTCCTCTGGCTGGTAGAGTTGGCTTGTCTTGTGTTCTTTAATACAGATAACATTATTGCATTTCATATTGGGGATAAACACTTTTCTACATCTGCAGGGAATTTTGTAGACCCCTGAGGAAATGAGGGGTCCCAGATGCTCTTTGATGATGTGAGACACTCTTGCAATTTTCTCGTATGTTTGTATATGATTCCAATGTTGTGCTTTTCGGGAAGTCTGACAACCACCCTCGCTCCAATACCAGGGCATAATACCGGTGTTCAACAAGATCAGAGCACAGTCTATGACCAGAGTTCAACAAGAATACTTCGTTCCCGTCAATGCTTCAGCAGCCTCTGAAGATGTCAACCAAAGAAGCAGGCAAAATGCTAGGTTTTAAAATCCATGGACCATGGCCTTATTAGCTTGCAAGATTGCTTCTTTCAAGACACCAGCCATGAAAGCCTCCAAATTTGAGTTTTTTGACTGTTTGGAGAAACTCTAAAATGATATAAATTGCAGTTTATGATAATGTGGTGTGTAATTTGTTTTTCAAATTCATTGAGACATTTTATTGATCCAGAGTGATTTTGTCACATTTGTTGCTTAGCATCTTTGTAGTTGTTCACTGCTTTTTAAATCTACCTGTATGTATGTACATAACCACTAGGGTGGCCAGATGTCCGGCTTTTGGCTAAGCAGTCCTCCATCCGGTGCGGCTTTATGCCGGACGTTGATTTGTCCCCTTTTTTGAGACTCTGATGGATCGGTAAAGCGTATTAATAATTTTTTTATTTTCCCGTACGTTCCTGCCAAGGAATCTATTCCTAAGGTTGGCATGCTTGTCCATACGATGATAGCGTACTATAATTTGTTTGGTGCTGTACTGTTGATTGTTGTTCAAGTCTCCATTTGTATTGTACATTCATTGCATTGTATTGTACATTCATAAATAGAGATGAAAATCCCTTTTTGCAGTGCATAATCATTTATTTTATATAAATGCAGTTAAGTAAAATTATTCAGGGTTATACCATGTAATATCTGCTGTCCAGCCGTTCATGCCCGAAGTTATACTATGCTAGATTACCGAAGATATGTGTCCTCCTTTCTGACATTTTAGAAATGGCCACCCTAATAACCACATGCTCAATACAAGTAATGATTTTCTGTTGGCGATGATTGAATTAATTACTTCCAGTAATTTAGATTGAATGGAGAGAACTTCATTTCTAAGATTTATATAATATAAATAAATATTTATATTGCGAAAACACACCTTTCTTTACTTTGTTTACCATGAGATAAAAGCTTGCTTAAACTGCTATTTAAATTTCATGACGGATTTCCCTGAATGGCATTCTATACAGCTAGTTCCTTCAATAGGTGGGAGTTAAATTCACGATAAACACTCTATATTCATTTTTAAAATGTTTAATTCTAGTAGGCCTATTATGGTACGAAAGACAAACGGATGTAACAAAGGCCCTAAGCCAAATATGAAATTTTATTTTGCGTACAATAAAAATACTGACCACATAATTGATCAATAAAACTTTAAAATTCTGCCATACTAGTTTCTCTAACCTCTCACTGGGTTAAAAGAAAGCTATGACTGAGGATTTATAATAATTCTTTATTACAACCAAATGGTTATACTATGATGAATGGAGCAACGATGGAATGATATATGGCAGGGGAAACCAGAGCACCCCAAGAAAGCCTGCCCCGACCCCACTTTGTCCACCAAAAATTCCACATGGATCGAGAACCGAACCCGGGTCCCAGCGGTGGAGGGTGAGCGGTCTAACCACTCAGCCATGGCGTGGCCTAGGACTGAGAATTTGAAACTTTAAACAGTAGCCCTCATAACTTAAAACGCCTATTAACATGCTCAGTAACCTATTTCATTAACAATGAAATCCTTTTTTACACCTAGGCCTATCATTAATATTCATAGTCTACTCTCACATATAGAATCTTTCCTGTCTACTTGACATAGCTATTCTGCTCATTCCATTCTCCTTGCAAAAAATTTCAAAATAAAGTGAAGTCTGAAAAATTCAGGTTATACGCCCGGTATTCTTCATAATTATTCAATAAAACACAATTAAACCGTATATTAATTAAAACAGAAACTTATTTGACGGGTATTTGCTAGTTATTAATTTACAGTTACGTATCTGAATGTACTGTAGCTATACAGGCCTACATTTTTCTGATGATAGGTAGGACATCCACTGAAAACCGTTTTTACTACTACTTGTTATTGACACATAACGATGGCGGTGTTTAAGTTCTTGCTGCTGATTCATATTAAGAATGCATATCGAATGGGAAAAGATACTAAAAGTAGAAAATGCCTGGTCTAGAAATATTTGCTTACATGGAGCAACGATGGAATGATATATGATATTAGTTGAAGGCCCGAAACTTGAAAGCAAGTAGAAAGTAATTTACGGGGGTAGCGTAAATCTTTTAAAGTGCAGAAATGATCTGTTCACAATGTGTTATAAATTAGAACTAGGGTATATGGAAAGAGAAATATTATTTATTGCAGCCTATGGGTTTGGGTTTCGAATGGTCATTGTGTGATTTTTCTATAGATTGCACAATTTCTAAAGCATCTGCTTCAATGCCGTTATGTTTTGTTACTATATTGTACAGTTTTAAACAGGTCAGACAGAACCTCTCTCCTATGCGGAAATCTTTTAAACATTTCATACACATCCTGTTAATAATACTTCTGGTCTCCACAGCCGTTCAATTTGAAACTTTACAATATAATATTCATCATTTTACACTCTCAAAAAGTGTATAGCATCTCGTGGATTTTGGGTTTAAAGATCTGCAATAGGATAACAGAGAATAATTAAATTTACACTCAAAGTTTAATGTTCTAGCTTATATCACCATGGACGTTTCGGTAAACAACGTGACATCACATTACTGTTTACTTGGTCAAAGCAACTAAAAGCAATTAGCTTTTGTTACTTTTGCAAGAAATAACACATGTAATCAGCGTAACTTTAAATCATGTAAACGCCATCGATCACAGTAAGATGCGAAAACGAAAACTGCAAGACTCTTGCGACAAGACCAAGACCGAGTATGCAAGACCGAGACCAAGACCAAGACCAGGGTTACCTATGCAAGACCAAGACCAAGACTAGGGTTACCTATGCAAGACCAAGACCAAGACTGAGAGTGCAATACCAAGACCAAGACCAAGACCGCCCTGGTCTTGGTCTTGGTCTTGCATTTGCTCATCACTAGTTACAGCAAATAGGCAAATACTTCAAAACCCATGTCATTAAAACTATTACTTCCAAGGCTCTAAAAATTTGTTTATAGTACATAGACACTATCAGAATGAAAATATACCATATTAAAATTTTTAAAAAATGTGAACATTAGGGTTTTTGACTTATTGTTTTGCATGGATTGACCCTACTGTCTCAGTTTACGATAATTTGTCTGAAATAAAGTAATGAAAATTTGCATTTACCAGTGCTTCTTTATATGGCTTGGAGTGGATACAAAGGATAAAAAACTTTCAAAGGAAAACAGGAAATTATCAATTAAAAATCAATATCAACTTTTATTATTTAATTGCTTTTAACACATTAGGTACATTAAAATTTGTAGTGATACTGGTATAGTTTAGGCCTATATGACTGCATATGTAATAAATCGTTGAACTAAAGTAGGCTACCTGCTAGATTGACTATTTACCTACAATTGAAATTTTAAGCTACATTGTATATGAAATGTCAAATGATGGAATTTGCTATTTAACTGGCACTACTGCAGAAGTGGTGAAACTCTTATCTTCACATCAAGGCTGTTGCTCTTAATGTTTCTCATAAACTCAACTTTTTTTATTGGTGATGTCATCCGTGCAACATCTGTTGAAGAAAGACTACCGTCTCCAAACTATGTGTTACAGAACTCACGCTTCTACTCAAGTTTCATGCTTCTGTATTTTCAGTACAATATGGCATAAACTAATACAATAAGAGTAGTAAAATTACCTGGAACCTTTATTAACTGGAAACCAGTTGTCTGAGTAATAAACAAGCATAATAATTCATGTTTAAAGCTAGCTAGACCTACTAGTAACTGAAGTGATCTTTTTCCCTTCTCATGATAGAGATCATGTAGGAACAACATAGTTTGAGCCATAATTATATTATGTACCATTTGATATCAACTATAATAAGCAGGGCCCGGATTCTAATGACATGTCATCTTTTTAGTGATGCTACATACACATTGCCAACTTGTGGATAAATCCTAATCATGGCCTCTATATTACAGAAATGCATTTTTATTAGGTCATTTTTTGTCATTTTATGCAATTTTATATTTTTTAGGGCATTTATTTCAATTTTAGGTCACTATTTTGTCATTTTCATGTCATTTGCTTCCTTATTTAGTCATTTTCATGTATTTACATTGAGTGTATTAATTTTTTTTCGTTGCTAGCGGTGCTGTCTTTGAAGTGTTGTTTGTTTAATGCAAGAAGGAAAAATTTGGCGTTAAAGTGTTGACATATCTCAGTCAGAAGTGAGAATCAAAGAAATGCCAAAATTTTATATTATATTACTATTGTTATTAGATTGACTTGGCACCAGAGTCTGCCACCTGCTTGGATTTGAGAGTGCAAACTACTGTTTACCCTCAATAAACAACAATATAATCTGGCAGACCACAAAAGGATGTGCTGAGTTTTGACTCAGCAGTGCCTCGGTGCCAGTATAAATTTCCGAGAGAAAAGAACATTCACAACATTACAGTTATATACAGTTTTTACAATTAAGTACAAACTAGTCTTTAACTTTATGTGTACAATAATAATTTTTTATAAATAAAATATTAGTTTTTAGATCATTTTTTATAGTTATTAAGTCATTTTCTTTAAAATTTATGGTCATTTCATAGGTCATTTTTCAAACAATTTTAGGTGATCAGAATCCAGGCCCTGATAATAAGCAAGGAATATTTATTGGTAATTCACATTTCTTTTTCTTGAATTCTTCAACTGCATAGATAACAGCCATATCTTAATGCTGTTTTTTCAGTGAATATAGGCTAGGAATTTTAAAATACATGGTTTTCCCGGGCTTCTAACCAGTTGGCTATTTTTATGAATTCCAAAGTTTTGGGAGCCGATCTAAGTCTTCATTGTCAAGGAGAATGAAGTGCCGGGACTCAATAGTGCATTTCAAGAGGATGTGCAGAATATTTAAGGATACTGCTGTACAACAATTTTACTAGAAGAAACCCTGATATGATACCACTAAACAATAAATTGTTTAAAAAAAGAGTACTCGATTTGATTAAATCTAACTTGTAATTGTACTTTTACCACTTTTTATGTTAATCATTCTCAACTGTAAATTTTTAATTTTTAACATTGGGTATTTTTTTTGTAACTCTGTTATGTTACTGTAATTTATTTTTTCGTATCTTCGTTCATGCATTTATTTCATATAAGCAATCTTATTTATTTTTATTCTTATTTTTTACCTAAAACTATAATATGTATGTTTTTTGTTATTTTTATATAATTTTCAAAATATAATTTTAGTATGACTGAACTGACCCCGAACACGAGCTATGCTCATGCGGGGCAAATAATACTCTTTTCAAATTGTACAAATTGTGTGTATATTATTTGTATTTGTAACAATTTTGTATCAATTTGTATTTTTTAATTTGTAATAAAAATTTGTAATTTGTAAAATTTGTAAAATCATGTTTTTATTGTTTGTATTTTCTGTAATATATAATTTTTTTAAATAATATAGTAGAAGTTTGTTAGTTTGATGTTGGATAATTTGAAATCTTGTATAATTTGAATAGATGATCATGCCCTTTGAAATTGCAGTATAAATGTGTGTTAAAATATTGCACTTAATTCAGACTTTGTAATCTTAATTTGGATAAATCAAAGCCAGAATTTGTCTCACGTTAATTTTGTGAGCTTAATTGGGATAAATTGAAGCCAGAATTTGTCTCACATTAATTTTGTAAAGGTTCCAAGAATTCAAAACTTCAAAGAATTCCACAGGACTATTCCATCCTCAAAGTTTTAATGTGTTGAAAATGTAGAAGTGTGGTGCATACACTAGTTTAATGCTTGCGAACATATTAGAAGTGTTAAGAGAGGTGGAGAGAGGGTTAAGGGAAAAAATGTGACATTGCAAAAGAATATGGCATACCGGTACTGTAGAGTAATGCCCAATTTAGTGCCTATTTTATGGTAATATATTAGAAAGAATTTATCAAATGCAAATCAGTTCTCATGACAACATAATGTTTTACAGTGTTCATATACAGCTTTGGAAGTTGCAATGGAGGTAACTTTGACAAATAACACTACCCACTTATTCCTTCACATATGATTATTAAACTAGACCTTTGTTCTTCTGTAAGACCCTGAAGCTTAACTCAGAAATTGATTAAAAAAATAACACATTTTCTACACATCATAGTTGCAATTATCACTTATTAAAAAAAAGCATTCTGGCACTTTGTTACATCAGTTTACCTGATTTTATTATTTTTTGCAATTAATTTATTTTTACAGCATTTTCATTTAAAAAGTCACAGTCATGTTAATTCAAAATTTGGAGTCCATTGTAATTGAAACTGGCACTATTGAAATATGTAGACATAGGCTATACACAGGCCTTATATTGAGCTTGCAACAGTTTTAAAAATTATATTGACATATGATTTGAGAAATTCTTGATAATGTAATGACATTTTTCTGGTAGTTGAGTAGTGATATACTGGGTGTTCGGAAATTCATACGAGGGTCATTTCAGAAGTCATGGCAACTATTTTATATATTCCATATGTGGTTATTCCACTATATACATTTTAAAACATGGTGTACACAGTATGGGATGCGATTTCTGCGTGGCAGAAATGCTCATGAGTGGCATGCCGAGCTACGAGAAACATTGGGTGATTGGGTGTTGCCCTATCGAACTGTTGCATATTGGGTGGTGGCCTTTAAATGTGGATGTGTAGCAACTGTTGACCTGCCGTGCAGTGGATGCCCAGCGTCTGTTCACACAGAGGTGCAAGTGGCTATTATTGAACACTGTTTAGCAGATGAAAGGCGTTGGACTGTGGCGGAATTAGCCGCAGTGGTATATCTGCATCGACAGTGTTCCGCATTTTACGGAATGACTTGAAGATGCTCAAGGTTTGTGCAAAGTGGGTGCCACATGCTTTAACTGAGGTGCAAAAATAGACTTGATACGAGACATGCCATATCAATCTGGAGCGATTCCAACATGAAGGAAATGAGGTGTTGAATTGCATTATTGCAATTGATGAAACATGGGCACGAGCATATGAACCAGAACTAAAGAGGCAATCAAATGAATAGCATCATCATGGTTCACCACGAAAACACAAGTTTCGACAGAATCCATCACCCACAAAAGTCATGCTTATTTTGGCTTATGACAGCCAAGGTATTCTCGTGTGTCATCCTGTTCGCGAGGGCCAAGCTGTCACTGCCATGTACTACAGATCATTCCTGCTGCACACTCTGCGTCATACACTGTGGAGGAAACGTCCAGGGCTTCTCAACAATGCAATCCTCCTCCGTGATAATGCAACAAGCCACACTGCAGCCTGTGTCCAGAACCTTGTGCAGCAGTGGGGGATGGGAGATCTTGGGACACCCTCCGTACTCCCCTGATCTCAGTCTGTGCGACTTTGATCTCATTCCAAAAATGAAGATGCCGCTGCATGGGAAGCGGTTTGCAAACAGGGAGGACATCCTAACAGTGCATCGACAAGAGGTGGCGTGCATAGACGCATCACACACAGCTAATGGTATTCAGTGCCTTCCTCATTGTTGGCAAAGATGTGTGGACGCCTTTGGGGATTATTTTGAAGGTTGTTAGCTCGTAAGAGTATTACATGTACTGTTTTGTGCATATGTAATACGAATAAAACAATGATCTCTTTTTATGCATCTTTCAATGTCCCTTACCCATAGCGCCTTGTATCCGGATCCCAATTTAGTACCAGCATTGTGAAGAACATTCCGACTTTCAATCGTATATCCTGATTTTTTTCCTGCAGCTTTATTTACTGATAAATAATAGTTGCCATGACTTCTGAAATGACCCTCATATTACAAACTTCTAGGGCTAGTAGAGGGGAATTAGTAGACAATATTTCGAATAGGCCTGCCTTCCACTCCGGCGGCCCGGGTTCGATTCCCGGCCGGGTTGGGGATCTTTCAGTAGTGAAAAATTTCTTTCCCGGGTTCAGGACTGGTTTAAGTAGGTAGGGGACTGGCGCACCCCGGTAACAAATCCGCTGTGAATATCCCCTTACGGGATCCCCAGGGGTCGCTCGCGACCCAGAGGAGTAACTTTATTTCGAATAGGAACCCATGTTGGGAAACATACTGTTTCCGTGCTACAGCCATTACAATGTGTCGGATTTGCCGGTGTTGTTTTGCAACCGGAGAGGCAGTACATGACGTCAGAAAAACACCGTATGAAATGAGGTGTGATGTAAGGTGCAGAAGTAAATGACGTTTGACTCATTACAAACAAAAGTCAAATTTTTTGGTAACAATACCAAAGTAACAAAAACTTTCATTGATTACAATAACACTTGTGTCAACAGTGAAAAAAAAATTGTTTCTGTATTCTGCACTGGATGTGTCCCATACGAAACTGCTCACTACAACAGAGGTTCGATGTGACAACCACCAACATTGTTGCACACATTGTACCGACGAATCATGTTCCGGTACACTCGTTCCGTCACACCTGGTGTCCTGTTAATCTCTCGTGCCAGCAGTTTTTCCTCGGTCTCTACAGGAGTCTCGTACACCATCCAACACATTGTAATGGCTGTAGCATGGAAATGGTACATTTCCAGACATGGGTTCCTATTCGAAATATTGCCTACTAAGTCCCCTCTTCTAGCCCTAGAAGTTTGTAATATGAATTTCCAAACACCCGGTAAGCAAGTATATTATTGACATTAGATTTGTTTCAGCAACGTTCAGTGGCTGTTCATCGTCATTTCATTGACAAATATGTTATGAACTGACAGTATGTTTATGTGTTGGGTTCATGATTACTGATTCTGAATTCTGCTGGAACAAAATTATTATCTGAAGAGTTAATGAAAATACACCCCTTGAACCCCTTGAAGATACGTGGTAACATTCAAAGGGAAAACAATGTCTGTGATGCAATTATTTGTCTCTTTAAATTAAGAGCCAGAAGGGCTATTTGTGAATAAGAAGAGCATGTTGCTATAATACCTATATAAGCATTCATGAACCACAGATTATTGTCTCTGTTGGACAATACCAGAATATTCTCATGTTTTTATAATATACGAGGGTTGTGCAAAAAGTAAGTTTCCCTTTTTTTTAGAATAAAATCTACAGGAAATATCGAAAAAATTCTTTTATTTTTCGATTCTTCGACTCAAGAACTATTTTCTACATAGTCACCGTTTTTCTAAATGCATTTTTGTGACCGTGGTACAAGCATTTTCAGTCCAGCCTCATACTCCGCTTGCGCCACCTCCTTAAAAAATGGTTGACTTCCATCTTGAGTTCGTGATTGTTGTGGAAGTGCTGTCCACCCAGGTGAACTTTCAACTTCGGAAACAGGTAGTAGTCACTTGAAACAAGGTCTGGGGAGTAGGGTGGATGTGGCAGTGTGTCCCAATTTAACTTTTCCAGCAGCTCAACTGTCTTTCTCGCTGGAGACCCAACATGCACACACTTTTGTCATTCCCAAATTCTTTTTTTAAGATGTTAGCCACTGACCTGCGACTGATTTTAATGTGGGGAGGTAAGACAGCAACAATATCGTTGAAGGTGAGGTGCCCATCATGTTAACAATCGGGTCATTCCATATCAAATCAACCAATAAAAATATAATTTTTAACCTTGAGGTTTTCAAAATGGCTCATATTCAGTGATTGTGTTCTGTTCATCACTATGACCAAAAGTACAAAGTTTTAAATTTTTTCGACCTTTCGTTTTGGAGTTATACGTTTTTGAAAAATTTCATAATGACAGTTTTTAGGAACGTTTTGATATATTAAAAAGCATGTAACTCAAAAACGGTTGGTCCTAGAAAGCTCAAATTTGTACCATTCTTTTTAGAATTACAAGGGCTTTAATTTGACATGTAACTTGACTGTATCACATCACTGTATATTTCTTCCAAAAACTCAAAAAGTTTTTTTTATCAAAAACTTAAAATCGGGATTTTTAATTTTTATGAAAAAAATATATTTTATTCTAAACCTCTTTAGTAAGTTGTGTACAAATTTTCATGATGGCATTTTTCTGGTTTCATACTAAAATTAATTTTTATATGAATTGAGGCATATAGAAATTCTGGTAAATTCATTCATTGTTATTCTATTAAAAATTAATCATACTGTTGTAATTAAGCTTACTCTAATACTAATTTACTTTTTTTACATTAGGGCGTATACCCTAAAAGTTTATTTGATAAAAGTTAGGTCTATATAATAGGATGATGATGGTCCATATGGTAAAATAACAACTGGAACTAACAAGAGTTACTGAATCAGTGACATGTTTCTTTCCTCCTGTTAAAACTTGCAACCCCTCAGTCAGCAGTTCTTTCTCACTACAGTCATTGTGTCATTTTTATAAATGCCTTTTAGCCTACCGTATTTAATTATTTTATGATATGAAACGTTAATTATAACTGTTCAATTAATAATAAAACTGGCAAAATAACTTTATATATGGGCCTGTAGATTTTTTTTACCTAAACGTTGGTCTTGTGCAAGAATGGAATGTGAATTTGGTATTAGTAACTATATGGCATGGAAAGCAAAAGAACTTCTTGAAGAAAAGGGGATACTATCGACTCCTGACCCAAAACCTGGAAAAACTCTACCTCCCGAAACAGCTGTTTTGGTAAAGGAATTTTATAATAATGATGAAGTGAGTAGGCAAATGTCTGGGGAAAAAAAATTATGTCTCCATGGGTAAGGATATCGAAGGAAAGCCAATCCATTTAAAAAAAGATTGATTTTTGGAAATTTGCGTGAAATTTACAAACTTTTCAAATCAAATTTCCCTGATTTAAAAATTGGCTTTTCGAAGTTTGCAGAACTGAGGCCCAAGAACTGCATTATTGCTGGTGCCACTGGCACTCAATCTGTGTGTGTGTGTGCACTGCACACCAGAATATGAAGCTCATGTTTTCAGGAGGAAGATTAAATAAACTAACACTGCCTGGATCTGACAGTCCTCTAACGAGTTACAAGGAATGTATGGCTAATGTTATGTGCAATCCACCATTACAGGCATGCTTCCTAAATGAATGTGACTATTGTCCCACAATTGAGGACTTTAAGGAAGCTTTAACCGAGTGTTTCAAGGAGGAAATGATTGACAACATTACTTATAAACAGTGGATTACTGTAGACAGGTGTAATTTCGAAACATTTAAAGAAACCAGTTGATGAGTTCGTCCAAGAATTTTGCAGTCAATTGAGTAATCTTAAAATACATGATTTTATTGCAAAACAACAATCATTTTTCTTCTCTGAAACAAAATCCTCATTGGAAGAAAATGAAGCTGTAGTAACTTGTGATTTTGCCGAAAATTATTCATTTGTTCTACAAGATGAGGCTCAAGGGTTTCATTGGAACAATTCTTTGGCTACTGTGCACTCTTTTGTAATATATTTCAAGGAAAGAAATCAAGAAACAGGAAAACAAGAGCTAGTTAACTGGAGCTTTGTATTTATATCAGATTGCCTAGCACACAATACTGTTCTTGTTCATGCTTTCCAGAAAAAATTAATGCTCTATCTAAGAAATTATCTACCAAACTTGAAAAAGCTGTACTATTTTTCAGACGGTTCAGCTGCGCAATACAAAAATAGTAAGAATTTTCTGAACCTCTGCTATCACAAAGAGGACTTTGATGGACTTGAAGCTGAGTGGCATTTTTATGCTACATCACATGGAAAGGGAGTTTGTGATGGAGTAGGGGGTACAGTCAAAAGGCTTGCCGCCAAAGCCAGCCTCCAAAATCCATTAGAAAATCAAATTTTAACACCTTTTCAGCTTTTTCAGTGGGGTGTGCAACATTTACCAACAATCACATTTTTCTACACAACCAATGAAGAGTATTCTGATGAAGAAAAAGTTCTGAAATCAAGGGTTGAAGAAGCTGTGGCAATCTCGGGGACCCAGAAATTTCATGCCTTCATTCCTCTAGACCAGGCCTGTCCAACCCGCGGCCCGATGTGGCCCGCGGATACTTCTAATACGACAACCAATCCCGGTTTGAAATTTTGCGCTTTGACGCAGGGTGTTGCATATTACCGACTGTGGTGGAATATTTGTTCAAGTTTATGATCACGAGAAACATCCATTCGGCCGTGTTCATAGCGCCAATATCAAAGAAATTAGAAGATATGGTTGGAAAATGCAGCTACTTTTCACTATGCTTGGATGACAGTGTCGACCAGACTGACACCAGTCAACTCTTGATTTTCATACGAATGATCAACAATGATTTTTCAACACAAGAAGAAATTCTTCAATTAGGTTCTTTACGTGGATAACCAAGGGTGAAGATATATTTAAAGCAGTAAATGAAACGGTGGAAATGACTGGTAGGATTAATTAGGAAAGCTGGGCTAAGTTTCCTCATGTTCCATTGCATAATTCACCAAGAGGCTTTGTGTGGGAAGTCAGTGAAACAAAGCGATGCCATGAATATAGTGGTTACAGTTTCCAACAAGATACGTGGTGGCAATAAGGCACAACGTCACTGCAGATTCCGGGAGTTTTTGGATGAGCTACAAGCCCAATATTGAGATCTATCACTCCACGCAAATGTACGCTGGCTGAGTGCAGGTAGTGAAAATCTTGTTCGACGGGTTGAAGATCCAGACTTTCTGAGGCAGCTTGCTTTCATGACTGACCTGACACAACACTTCAGGGCAAAAATCAAAGTGTTTCAGGGTTAGAGGTCATGTTAATGGTTTTAAAATCTCTGAAATCAACTTTATCAAGAAATGATTTAACACACTTTCCATGTTGTCAAGAGCTGTGAGAAGAAATTGAAGATGGTAATTTTTCTGAGTTTTGTGAAAATATTGAAGTTATTATTCAAGAATTCAATCCAAGATTTCCTGGCTTTGAAAATATTAAAGGTAAACTGCTGCTTTTTAATGACCCTTTGAATATGGATATTGAGAATCAGCCATCCATGTATCAACTGGAGCTCTGTGATCTTCAGGCTGATCCTTTTCTTCAAACCAGGTCTGAGAGAGGGCTCAACTTTTTCAAGCTACTTCCACAGGGCAGATTTCCTCAACTTAGAGATTGTGAGAGTGCTTTCTCTAACATGAAATTCATAAAAAAATAAATATAGGAACTGTCTCACTGATGATTCCTTGTTACACCTACTAAGACTGGCAGTTACTAACATAGAAGTGGACATCCATACTTTAGTGAAGCAGTCTGAAAATCCTCAGTGCTCACATTAAGTTCTAATTTCGGCCTACTGGTAATGAATCCTATTTCAACAATTTGGTCTGCTGTACTTTACTGTTATAGTTATGTGAGTGAAACTTTTAGTGTTTGGCCCTCACCATCAATTGTCGAAATATTTTGGCCCCCAGTACTTATGAAGTTGGACAGGCCTGCTCTAGACCTAAATAGGGTAAAACCCAAAGTATACTCATTTTCTGATGATTCAGAAACACATAGAGTACAGATCAGCCCTGGTGATGAAGACATTCCATTTTAAGATGTTGTGGGTTTTGTTGCTTGTGCTTATGATAAAGAGTGGTGGTGGTGCATGTTGACTCTAAAGATGATGTTGAAAAGAAAATTCATGTTTCCTTTCTTCATCCAAAAGGACCATCACTGTCATTCACATATCCTAGGAGAAAAGATACCCTAGCAGTGCCAATGAACTATGTTTTGTGCAAACTAAATCCAACCACAGCATCAGGTAGAACCTACCAAGTTGCAGCGGAGGAGATGACCAAAGCGACACAAGTTTTGGCAAAGAAGAAAAACCACCTCTACTGATTTAGAGTGTAATGAAAATTGTTCCATGATTTAAAGTAAGTTTAACTGTCTTTTAATAAAATAAATAAGATATCAATTTTCAACAGGAGGAAAGAAACATGTCACTGATTCAGTAAGGCAGTTCCAGTTGTTATTTTACCATATGGACCATCATCATCCTATTATATAGACCTAACTTTTTTCAAACAAACTTTTAGGGTACAGGCCCTAATGTAAAAAAGTAAATTAGTATTAAGTTTAATTACAACAGTATGATTAATTTTTAATAGAATAACAATGAATGAATTTACCAGAATTTCTATATGCCTCAATTCATATAAAAATTAATTTTAGTATGAAACCAAAAAATGCCATCATGAAAATTTGTACACAACTTACTAAAGAGGTTTAGAATAAAATACATTTTTTTCATAAAAATTAAAAATCCCGATTTTAAGTTTTTGATAAAAAAAACTTTTTGAGTTTTTGGAAGAAATATACAGTGATGTGATACAGTCAAGTTACATGTCAAATTAAAGCCCTTGTAATTCTAAAAAGAATGGTACAAATTTGAGCTTTCTAGGACCAACCGTTTTTGAGTTACATGCTTTTTAATATATCAAAACGTTCCTAAAAACTGTCATTATGTAATTTTTCAAAAATTTTTATCTCAAAAACTATAAGTCCAAAAAAGGTAAAAATCTAAATTTTGTACCTACTCAGCTAATACTACCTCATATTAAAAAATCGTAACAATCTGATGACGTGATGTTTGGACCATTGGTTGATTTGGTGTGGAATGACCCAATCTCTGAACCGCATTGCACAGCGTCCCCCTCAGTGGCGGTCGAAGGACGACCGGAGCGCGGTTCATCACAAACATTCTGACAGCCCTCTGCGAAAGCAGAACACCATTTTCGCACCATTTGGACACTCATCGCACCCGCGCCATACACAGAAACAATTTCTCAGTGGATTTCAGTTGATTTTTGCCTTTAACATGGAGAAAACGGATCACAGAACACAATTCGTTGGCGGAGTGAGAGAGTAAGGGTGTCTCCATGGTTAAGAAGCTACTGACGCCAAACTGATTGTTGTAAAGAAATGGTAACAGGTTCAGTGTTGCCACTACGTATGTAATAAAAATTTCTCAAAATATGAGAGTCCCACAAAAATTTTCCCCTGTTTAACAAAACAGGGAAACTTACTTTTTGCACAACCCTCATACTACAAGCTGATTAAATACATTACAATGCAGTATAAGACATAATTTTATTTATTTATTGAATATCTGAAAGTAAAAGCCCTATTTTACCCTTGGGTATGTTAGGGTTGTATTTTACCATTTATATCTGTGTTAGACCCATACGTCTTTTTATGTATTTATATACATTTACATAGTTAAAACATAACCTTTTCACTGCTACTGATATTTAAATGCATCACTTCGAACATTTGTATAAAGCAGAGATATAAGACTAATGGAGTAACATCCTATGGAAATGTGGGTATTTTTAAGCACGTGTTTTGTTCATTATTTATGGAAACCAGTTATTCTACTGAATTTTGTTTAATTGATTTTAAACTTAGAACCCTTGAAGTTTTCACATGGCAGTTGTTTATATACCCATACAAATTCAGCTCTGAAAGGGTTAAAATCTGTTCACCATATTTGATATACAGAAGATAATGTACTAATTATGTAACATTAAAGAGAATTAAATAACTCCGAAAGAGAACAATAAAATAATACAACTAACTAGATACTAAGAATACTATGTTAAGAAATAAATTGATTCACTAAATTGAAGTTGCAAACGGTAATCCGATAAATGACTTGAATTTTATAAACAAACTGAAATGTTGAAAATATATTTTCATTGAAAGTATCTTTATAAGTGGGATTGTATAATTGTATTCTATTCTGCTCAGTAATAATACAAGTTGTTATCTTTCCCGCCAAAAGAGTGGGCATTCAAACAATAGAATAACTCATAATTTAGGAACTGGGTTTCACTAATTTTAGCTTATTCCTAAGAGATGGGAAACATTATGCTATTTATAAGTCAGGTTTGAACTGCAGTTAGCTTCGTTTAAAACAAATTGTTGTGAGACTCATCCCTAATTCGCGGGTGCGTGGGCAAAGAGAGTTAAGTCCACCATACTAAAAAATTGAGATATGTGCATATAGTTATAGATAAAAATGTTCTCTACATTTGTGTTAAGTCCAGAAAGTCATATTCACAAACGTATGGTAGTTATGGACGTGTGCCTCAAGGATTTATCCATCTCTAAAGCGATGTTGGGCGGGTAAAGTGTGTTAAGTCACTCTAATTCTTAGTAACAAGAACGTGGACTTAACTCTCCTTGCCTGCACACCCACGAATTCTTTGTTTATTCTTATGCCTTCGGTTTTCATCTTTGATAAAAAGTTGATTGTTTATGATTTCTTTCATTCTTTGTTTCAGAATGGAATGGGTGGAGATTATTGAGCCCCGTACAAAGGAGCATATGTATGCTAACTTGACTACGGGGGAATGTGTATGGGATCCTCCACCAGGAGTGCCAGTGTGAGTTGATCATTATCTTAAGATATCAATTGAATGAACATTATATTTAGATATTTATATATGCTCAAGTCTTCTACTGTGATCACTCCTGTTAAATGGCTAGGCATGTTGTTTGGTGATGGGTCCAACCAGCTCAAATGCACGAGCTAGCTCTTTTGCTCTTGCTCGTAAACGAGTCGTTCAAAAGAGTCAGTTCGTTCTTGAGCGGGGAACAAGTTTGTATATTGAGGCAGTTCCAGCTCTTTCACGTAGTTTGCATGATATCTCATAGATGGCAACTGCATCAAGTGCGTTCACTTTGTTCATGAGCTGGTATAAAGAGCTGGCTTCTGTGATATCTGCAGCTCGTTTTTGAACGACCTCGTTCATGTAGTTTGCATGGCATCTCATAGATGGCAGTCTTTCCACATCTTACTTCCATGTTGGAGTTTATATGACTTTCAGATGGAAAACATAACTTTTCTTCGTTCTGCTAAATGTTAAGATGTATAACAATGCAACCTACATGAATGCGAAGACAACAAATTGGCAACTTATGTTTCATTCTACTCCAGGCATAATTCTCATATTAGAGCGGTTGAAGTCATGTGACTATTCACGGCCACCTATTGGCTGCTCATGAGCAGGGTGCAAGCTGAGAGCTGGTACAACTCCTGCCTCATTTCAATTTCGTTAGTGAGCTGACTTATTTTGAACGACCAGCTCTCAGTAAACAAGCTGGCCATGACGTCTAACATATATGATCTATTTTATCAAGAGATACAATAATAAAATAAAGAAAACAGATCTAAATGTAATAAAAATGTAAAAATTAAAATTGTCATTATTTGAATATTGTGACGTGAGACTTCAGATCTATAATCAGCACACTCGAATTAGGGTTAGTACACTTGTTTTTGTTCAGTAGCAATATCACTGTAGACCAGTGTTTTCTGTTGCTAGAGGAATACATGTTATGTAACCAGGTGCCAGATTTTGAATTTTCACGGTCTAAATTTCAAATTTCCAGCACTTGACACCTCCATATTGTACACACAGAAAATGTTAGTCGGCTTCTCAATTTCTGGGAGCCTCACACATACAATACTTTTACTAAATAGATGTAATCTGGACCATTTAAAAACTTCAGCCTACATGTTGTGTTTATTTTCAAGTTCATTATTTAGTCTTTGTGACTTGCCCTGATCAGTGTGAAAGGAAGAAATTGTGGATCATAAAATTATATGCGGTTTTTCTGTTTTTATTTCCAGCAAGAAGACTGACAACAACCAATGGTGGGAACTGTTTGATCAGAATACTTCAAGGTTTTACTATTACAATGCAACTTCTCAAAAAACTGTATGGCACAGGCCTCAAAACTGTGACATCATTCCTTTAGCTAAACTTCAGGTAAATTTGCAGTAGTAGACTTATAGTTTATATATAATAACATATTTATGTATACATGAAAATATGGTATGAAAGAGATGCTATATTAATACTACACCTTTTCAATCCCAATTTTGGAAAATGTTTACAATGGAGTCTTGGTAATCAGGACCAAGACTACCTCAAACTATAAAAAAAAAACTCTGAAGTTGTGAAATTACATGCAAAATGTTGTGTATACGGAAAAATTTATTTATATTAGAAATTCCAGCATAGTAGTTTAGAAAACAAAAACATGCAGATCCCATTGCACTAAAAAAAAAAATAATATCAGATATCTGTTGGAGGGGGGGGGGAAACTACTTAAAAGGGGACTGAACTAGAATTTAACACTAACATTAACAATAACCCATTGTATCAGAAATATTAAGAGAATATTAACAGTGAAAACTATATATTTAGGACCATTAGTTCTCTTAGCAACTCGCCTTTATGTATTACATTGTCTTGACACGGTGATGTCTCACTGCCAAGTCAGCACCCTGCCGGTCTACAAAGAAGTGAGGCTCCATATTGTAAGTAATGCTGCTCTGCTTTACTTCTGGTGGGTTTTATTTTAGATAGAACACCATGTTTTTAGGAAGATAGATTTTGTCTGTCACACCTGATAACTTATATCATAAATGCCTGCTTTATTCAGTGAAAAGGTCATTATTGTAGTTATCACAATCATCAACTTTTGCTACCATTCACTCAATTCCTTTGTACACCAAGTCTCCTGATGTTTTAGAAAATATTACCGATCCAGGAAGTAGTTCCTTGATGTGTGAATTGTGGTCTAGTCCACAAGCATTGATCTTACAAACATTCCTTCAAAAGAAAAGTAGATTCTTTTCAGAACATTTTTGAGTCTGTCATTGTGATATGATTCTAGAGCTCCTATGTGCTTAAAATGATGCGTGTGATTTAAGACATCGATAAATCTTTTGTTATTTATAATAATACGATAATAATATCGGAACATTCACACACCATGTATGTCTGTCTGTCTGTCTGGAACCCTATAGTCCTTTATGTTGGGACGAAGGGGCTCCAAGTGGAGGTTCCTGTTACCTATATGAATTTTGTTAAGCTTATTTTCCGAGAGAGGGCAGAGGGACAGGTGGTAAGCCCATCGCCTCTCAACCCTCCTCAGGAAACCAAGGTATTACTTGGACGTGAAAGGGCAGAGAAATTTTGTCCAGAGGCTCTAATTTAGGCTTGGAGTTATTTTATGTGCTGTAAATCTACGATACGGGCCCCCCAGCTTAAAGTCCCTCCCAGAGGACTCTGTGCCCAGGATTTTTACGTCCTCAAAAACCCATCGACCACGGCTGGGTTTGATCTAGAGGCGGGCACACTACCTCTGGACCACCGCGGCCGACACATACATATGTTATTTCAAAATTCCTTCAAGAATTTAATTTTCATTAGATTTTTTTATGATCCATGTTGTTGTTCGTACATTCTTTTCACTCTGATCGTTGTGTTTACAACACTAAAATTTATTTCAGTCTTCCTAAGTGTGAATGTTACATAGGCCTATAATGTTTCAAAATTGAAAGTGAATTTTTCTACCAATAACCATTGTCACTTTTACAATTAGTGGATGCCCACCACAGATGGTTTGAGTGGACTTTTTCATTCGTAGAGCACTTCTGACTTCCCAAAATGTTTATTAATAATTTTCATCGGAATTTTTCAAGATGCCATACATTGAACTCATATTGGAAATTTTCTTTTCATCATAGCCCTTACTCCTGTATGCCTATCTGACAAAAAGAGTTTAATTGGCAGTTTTTCACCTGCAGAGTTTCACATGCTGCTTTTCAATTTCTCTGTCAATTGCTCCTCTCTGTAAGCTATAAAATCCAATATTTTATTATTAGCCAAATTCATAATGCTGTATGTAACATATTTAGCAGAGAAACCTGGTAAGTTGGTGAGTCATATTACCCATCCTCTGCTAAACATAAGTCATTTTCTTTCATATCGCCCTCAAAATTTATTTACTTTTCTTTAAGCCAAGAACGATGAATGGTAGAAAACATAATTTTTGCCACAAATCTTTAATAAAATGATTCTGAGAAAAACAGAAGTTTCAAAGCTTTCATGAATGAAGTAAACAAATTAAATATCATGGATGGCAAAAAAATAAACCCCTGAAGCACTAAACTTCTGTGTCGTGCTAACAGCTGGCAAGGACAGGGCTAGAGTTGGCAGTATTTCACCATTCCTACGCAACTTATATTGAAATTCGATTTTCCAAGTAAATACCACATATAGGAGGGTGGGGTTTTCCAAGTGTTATCAATCTAAAATACCCTTTAACATAATTATGAAAAATTATATTTTTAGTTCAGTCCACCTTTAAGTTAAACATTGTAGGAACTTTCTCAGTAGTGATGAAAACAAAAACTCACATTTCATGACATAAATTTAAAAAAAAATGCCAAGTGTCCTCTGTTGTAACGAATTGCGCTGTTTCCGAGCAGCAATGTCACACCACTGTCTAAACAGCAGGTTGTCCATTGGGGTCACCTCTAGCTGTTATTGGACATAACACATAGCTGCCTTTAAGTGCAGCCTGCCCTTCTCTCTGGATCACCAGTGGTCCAATAGTACTTAAGATGAGGGACCTGGAATCTCCAAAATGCCTTTTTCAAGAGACTAAAATACAGTAGTTATTTATGAAACTAAAAGACTACGAGCAAAATAAAATTATTTTGTCATGTGCTTCATACACTATTTTTTTAGACAGCTGTTAATATTTGTGAAATTATGCAGGCATTTTGGAGGATTTTCAGCTATCCTGCCATTTAGTATGCATTTGCACAGACAGGTTATTGATTTTCTGGTAATAGATGCAGCGAACAACACTTTTCAGCCACCAAGTATGGCTACTTTTGCAACCACAGGGAGAAATTTAACATTAAAGTTATACTTTTAATTCAAGCAGTCTAAAAGACAGTATTATGTAGGAGATCAATAACAATATTAATAATAACATTTTTATCTGTATTCTCAGTAACACAATGCTGAGATCTGACCTCTTTCGCATGTAAAGCATCTGTCGAAACTAGAGTAGATACTTTTTCTCACAATAATTGCTACTTTAGGCTACTTGATAATATAGCTTTTTTTCCATGGTTATTTTACAACTACAACCTAAAAATACAAATTATTAATTAGTTACTTTATTTATTTTTTATTTATTTATTTATTGTTACTTCATAATTTATGGGAATATTGCACTATTGAGACTTGAATTACTGAGACTCCCGAGACTGAACACCATTAAATGAAGAAAAAATTGCTTAATTTCAGAAAAGATAATCTAGAATTTTGGAAAACCAAATGTAATTTAAGAAAATGAAAGTTTATTTTGGGTAAAAATGGTACCGGTTTCAAGGAAATGAATGAACTCATTTCTGTGTATTTCAGATATTGAGCAGTCAAAACTCCCTAGTTCAGTAGTTTAATTTTAATGGCAAGAAACAACTGAGAGCTATTGTTTTCAGTGATTATCAGTAAATAAATAATTTGTGGCTAATGTTGTCTTGCAATGTGTTATTAAATTTACAAAACTGAGGCCGAGATGGTAATGCCGTAATAATGCATTCTGGAGGTTCCAGAATCAAATCTCATGGATGGCGAATTTTACTTGAATTTTTACATGACTTCCCAGTCGCCAGATTGGATATTTACTTTCCCTTGACACATCACAATTAATTCACATAATGGCTAATACTATAATAATAAAAATTATCTATCAGTTAAGATGATTATGAACAATCACAGTGACAATAAAGGTAGATGCACATTATTAATTTACATGGTCTGCTAGTACGTCCAAAGATCTGAAACATGTTGTATGTCCTCTGTAATTAATGCATCTGTAAGTAAAGGTGAATTAATAATAATAATAATAATAATAATAATAATAATAATAATAATAATAATAAAAAAAACAATTAAAAGTTAATATTATTTCTGAACTATGGAAAACAGAGTAGGAGGTATTTGCCATAAACAACCTGGCAGTTATGAATTTATATCAGATGAGAATCATTACCAAATCATGGAGAAACCAGAAATTGAAATTACTTCTGAAAATGAGCTTGAAAAGATGTAGAATGATGGAAGGGGTCAAAATGATCATCTCCAATTTCACAATATTCTTCCTTCCTTCCTTCCTTCCTTCCTTCCTTCCTTCCTTCCTTTCTTCCTTTCTTCCTTCCTTCCTTCACCTCCAAATCACATTAATTTCCTTCTTTTAACTTTAATTTGTAAGTTCTTGATTTGCCAATTTCAGAATTTTAATGCCTTGCCATATTGTTAAACTAATGCATAGTTCAGTGGCATTTATACATTTTATACATTTGAATTTGTTGTGCCTGGCAGCAATGAATTTTGTTTTAGTTTTATGCTGTACAAAAGTGAGAAGACTGAATTTACTTCAGTTATCCAGACTGTACTTATAAGGTATCTAAATGACCCCTTCCTAATGTTCTAGACGTGCAATTCTTTCTGTTTGTGAATAAATGAATGAATGATCCTGTTTTGTCCCATGAAGGGCCAAAGCTTCCTAAAAGGGATAGCCCATTTTAGGTAATCACGTAATCAAATGGTGGGCTTTACTGTATATATAAAGAGTCACTAAAATTCAAGATTAATCATTTCCATCTTAGAATGATAGGGTCTTAAGTGATGTACCATTCTCTGTCGGCTGTATTTTCCTTATTTTTATATTTTGTATGTATAAACTACTGGATGAATTATTTGCTTGGTTTTGCTGGTATGGATTTTTATAATTTGTAACTATTCCTGATTTTACCCATTTTAATACAGTCCAAAAAGGCTTCATTACGACAGCATTTCATGAATTAGGGTTTCATAGGCTTCCAGCAGTGTAAGCAGTTGATAAAATAACTTTCAGAAGCTAGCTTTGCTGGCATTTTCTGAGTAGAAGTGAACTAATCTTCATAATTTACAATCAGAATATATTGAGTGGACTTGCTGAAAAATAGATCGATAGGAAAACAGGTAGGAGTTTGTTTGAAAGAAGAGGTTTTATTGGTCGGCTTCTACCTTTTTTTTATTATTCTGTTAAGTCCTCTTCATATATTATATTCAGAGATTATATTATATATTATATAATATTATATATTATAAATTATATAATATATATTATATATATTATAAATTATATAATATATATTATATATTATAAATTATATAATATATATTATATATATTATAAATTATATAATATATATTATAATATTATATATATTCAGAGATTATATAATATTGTAATATTATATGTTATATTTACTTACTTGCCCAGCTGAAAGCTTGAGAAACCCTTAATTCTCAACAGTGCTGGTAAGGTCTAAAATAAAAGCTCAACTTTACATGATATCTTTTACGGTTACTTTAAAATCATGTTAACAACAGTATTGGCTCTGACATAATCAGTTTTGTTATTTATTTAATAATTGTATGTCAGTCACTTATTTCTTTGCAGACTTTAAAGCAAAATACAGAACCTGTTACTGAAGACACAGGTTCTGCTGAAGAACCCAAGAAAAAAGAGTCTGTTGCAACACAGACACCTGGTCGCACTGTGAAGAGCTTAAAAAGCCAGCAGGAATCCAGCACTCCCATTCAAGCACAAGTAAGTCATTAATAATAATATAAGACTTTAACGTTCTCACTGCTACTGACGTATATTTGCATCACCTCAAAAGATTGCATAAGCAAAGTATAAGTTTAACAGCAAAATGCTTTACTTAAAAAGAGGGAATTTTTATCCACATGCTAGAATTGTTGTTCATAGAATTGCCATTTTCGTGATTGACTTCAAATTTAGAGCCCACTGATGATTTTACTTAATGATTGCTTATATAAATATAAAATTCTGCTCTAAAAGAGCTTTTCTTTTTATTATTATTTTTTTATTTTATTTATTTTTAATGGGTTTTATGAACCATTGCTAACGTACTGTGAATGCATAATATCTCTCCAAGTTGTTGTAGTACTTTAATGCTGCCAATAAATTTATGTTGATGTACAGCAATGAGTTTTATAACACATTTTTTGCTTCTCGTGAAGGATTTTACTTTTTGGTGGTGAGATCCCTTGATACACTCTTCAAATGTATAAGGTAGCCAATTAAGAGTTATTTTCAGGGTACACTTGTTAGTAGTTCAGCGAGAGGCAGAGAGGTCTTTTGGCTGGCAATACAATGGTTGCAGGTGTGTTCTTTATCTCTTGCAAGTTTCTGACTGTGGAGAAGTTAAGTATCTGGCAGCTTGGGATGTCCTCTCACAGGTTAAGTATCTGGTGGCTTGGGATGTTGGTATTTCCTTTCACTGTGGAAGATAGTGGAAGAAAACACTGGCAACCTCAAGCCACCAGATATTTAACATTTCTATGATCACCACTGTGACAGTCAGAAATCTGCAGGAGACAAAGAACGCTTCAGTAACTGGTCTATCACCAGCTGACAGACCTCTCTATTTCTCTATCTCTCTTTGGACTCCTGAATATGATTTCTGATTGGCTACCTGATACATATAGTCTCAGCTGATGAGAGAACTTTTTACCATTAATTTCTATGCCTCATTCCTGTCAATATGAACATGCTCATTCCAATCCCACATTCCTGATAAAAGCCATGGAGTTACAATAAATTATTGATGTTGCTTTAAAAAATAGTTGTATTTATTGTAAATGAAAATAAAAGTAAAATCGTGGGTGCGCGAGAGTTAAGTCCACCATCCTCAAAAATTGAGATATGTCCATAGAGTTATAGATAAAAATGTTCTCTACATTTGTGTTAAGTCCAGTAAGTCATATTCAAAAACGTACGGTAGTTATGGAAGTGTGCATCGTGGGTTTATCCATCTCTCCATGGTGGGCGGGTAAAGTGTGTTAAGTCACTCTAATTCTCAGTAACAAGAAAGTGGACTTAACTCTGCCCACGCACCCGCGATATAATTTCATACATGCTGAGGGAAATGCCGGGTTATACCTGAGTGATCCTAACATAATTGCTGAAATTTGCAGCCCATTATGTTTGTTTGGAATGGTTATTTTTTGATGGTTATGTGCAATCGTCACTGGTATTCATTCTGGAGGAGTTGTTTTTATAAATGTATACAAGCATTTATGTAAAAGGAGAAATATGATATTAAGATCAGTCTCCTTAGACTGACTAGTCCGCCATCATGGGTGAGTTCATAGCAAGACTACCTTTCACCCTGGGGGCCCAGGTTCAATTCCCGACCAACTTTGTTTTTCTTCTTCGCAAATTCTCCCTATACAGTCAATTGTTGTAAATCCAAAAAAAAATATAACAAATCATGTAATCAATTCTATTCCTACTTCCTCCGCTCAAGGAATTACCATTTCAACTTGTAATAATTGTAAAATCAATATTTCTGTTTATGGTTGCTGAGCGTTATAGCCAAAAGAAATTTCTGAAGAAAACAAAAAGAAAATTGCTTTGTCAATTCTCCCTACACAGTGAACTGTTGTAAATCCAAACAATATAACAAATCACTGTTACTTAGAAGAAACAAATGACTGCGCTGAGCATCACAGGTACGAAACAGATAAAAAGAATCTAATTTTATTAATAATCTATAATTTGTTTATAAATATTGACGACTGTTCTAAAAATAGTGTATGATACTCGTGGGAAAATTATTTTATTTTGCTCGTAGCATTACTTCACTCGTCCTTATGAGCTCATTCTGCAAACTTACAGACTCATAAAATAAAATCCTTCTTTCAGCCCTTATATCATAAATGACTATTTTTGCATGGTGCAGTACATCACCTGAAATATTTAGCTACAGATGGCAGCTCAAGGCAGAGTACAGGAAACTGATGGTATCAGAATGTAGACAACAGATGACACTATACACTCATACGTTTCGAATCGCTCTCAAGGAGAATTTCTTTCATCTGTAGATATAAAAAGTGGTATACCGTATATATTCATCAATAGCACAGCCAGCAGTGATGCACGCTGATGCATATATACAGCTGTAGTGAAAGGATTAATCGTATTTACATTATGTAGAGTAATAAAAGGTAAAACATCCCCCCCTTCCTGCTACCAATTAATTATTTATTATGACCTTTCAGTATACTGTAGTCACGCTGTAACGCGGGGGCAAGGTATGTCCTCTGACAGCCGCATTATATAAGGTTTCTACTGAACATAAACCACTGTTTGTGTTTCTTTATTGCATTGAATTGGAGGATATGTAAAGTTTTTACTTTCTTCAAAATGTTGACTTCGGAATGAAACATTTCCTTTTTCCTTTTTAGACTGCTACAACCAATATCACTAAGTCAGATTCATTTCGCCCTTCACGCGCTCATGTTCCAACAAATTGCTCCAACAAATCATCTGCGACAACTGAGACTCAAACATCTCCAGTTGGTTCACCTCGTTCTGCCAGACGACATCACCATCATCATCATCGCCATCATCATAACAGTAGTGCTGGAAGCCATGGAGAAGAAGATAGCACTGGCCAGCGAGGCAGAAGAGGAAGTCAAGGCAGTGGATCGTGGTACAACAAAACTGCACATTCTCAGGTGAGAGTATGTATTGTTTTCTATTCCTTATTATTCTTTGAATGCATGTGCAAAAGGAAACAGCCATAAAGGTGACAGCTAAGCAAACAAGAGACTGGGGTGAGCATTGCCCTTCGTTCAGATGAAACTTTACGGTTTATTTCTGCTCTTAATCTGCTTACCTCCTTCTGGTTTGTTTCATTTGCATGTGTAATCACTAGAGTTGGAAGTTTGGATACTGAACATTGGAACTTAACTAACCCTGTATTATAGGAATACTACTGTTTACAGTAACAGAGCATAGATTCTAAAAAGGTCATTCATCTTAATGAAAACTCTGCTCACTACAACAATTACAGTACAGCCCCTTCAGAATGCAGATGCTAATAACTTGCTCTCTTTCTAATCAACCTTTTCGATGTTAGGAAGATGATATAAGTTGATAAAACTATTATTAAAACTTGGGTACAGTGGATAAAATTACCTTCAAACAGTCACTACGTTTCAGCCTGACCTCCAGGCCTTCCTCAGGTGAATTGATGTCTAAAGATGATAGTATATGAGCATCACAGCAAGAAAATGTCAATCTATAGCCAGTGAGAAGCTTAACCTATACATCTGCTATGCAACAATTTTGGTGTCCAAACTTCTAGCCCTAGTAATAATAAATTTTATTAACATTACCATGCTACATGTTTAAGACATGGTTTTTACATGTGAGGTTATTGATTTTTCCACTTCCTAAAAGTTGACAGAATAGTCAAGACCGAAAGATATGAAAAATTATGAATAGAGCCAAAATTTGAACTTTCTGTGTGCTGATTTTCATACAGCTGTAAAAATTACTTGCTACAACATAGTTAAGCGAATTTGAAGTTTGAAAGGAAGAAAAATTGATTTGACAACTTATTGTTTTCAGAAACCTTCAACCATTTTCATATTCTTTATTGTAAGACAGCAGAAAAATGTAAAGGAAAAGATTTCTGACTAGTAAACACTATACAAGAAAGATGAAAATAAACTGTGATATTCAAAATAGCATTCTATATTCAAGAAAAAAGTAAGAGGCCTTAATTTAATTAGAACCACATGGGAAGCCTTCCTACAACAATGTAATGCCTGTATCTCTCAATGCCCGTGTCATCAACAGGAGTTAAGATTTAACCTAGAGTTATGTGTTCCAAACTTGATTTGACGAAAATTTTGTTTCACTAACAAGAGTTACCACTAACACTGGGTTAAACACCAACTTTCCGTTGTGTTGAATGTATACTGGTAACTTACTTACTCAATGGCAATAGACAATTCCTAAGGAATATCTGTTTTATGGAACCCGGAGGTTCATTGCCAAGCTTACCTGAGCCCACCATTCAACCCTATTCTATGCTAACTCCATCCAACCATCCCTCACAAATCCCACTTCTCTTAAATCTATCCTAATATTGTCCTGCCACCTACGTCTTCCAAGAGGTCTCTTCTCTTCGGGTCTCCCAGTCAGTATTTTTGAGCTATGTCTTTCCTCCCCACGTGCGCAACATGTCCAGTTCATTTCATCCCCTGTGATTTAATTCTGTATCTGTATCTGGTTTTGCATATCTCCTATGTTGAGGCGAAGGGCCTCCAAGTGGAGGTTTTTTTCCGAGAGAGGGCAGAGGGACAGGTAGTAAGCCCATCGCCTCTCTAAACCCCCCCCCCCCTCCGAAAACTAAGGTATTATTTGGACATGAAAGGGCCGAGAAAGTTTGTTCAGAGGCTCTAATTTAGGCTTGGAGTTCTTTTATGTGCCGTAAATCTATGACATGGGCCCCCAGCTTAAAGTCTCTCCTGGAGAACTCCCATGCCCAGGATTTTTACGTTCTGAAAAATCCATCGACCACGACTGGGTTTGATCCCCCGACCTTCGGATCTAGAGGCAGGTACACTATCTCAAGACCACCACGGCCGACTGTGATTTCATTACTCTTACGTATTCAGTGAAGAGTACAGGTTATGAAGCTCGTCATTATGCAGTTTTCTCCAGTTCCCTTTTTTATCTCTCTTAGGCCCAAATATTTTCCTAAGCACCCTGTTTTCGAACCACACTCAGATTATGTTCTTCCCAAAGAGTAAGCAACCATGTTTCACATCCATATAATACCACTGGCAGGATAATTGTCTTATAAATTTTTATTTTTAGATTTCTGGACAGAAGACGAGAAGATAAAAGTTTCTGAGCTGCATAAAGACAAGCATTTCGTGATTTCAGTCGACACTTAACTTCTACCTTAATACTACTGGTATATAATATATATTTGAATTTCTCCACTTGTTCGATTTACTGGCTATTCTAATATTTTGTAGCATGGGGCTAAAATCAGAATGGTTGCTGTAAATTAGTAATTGATAGAGGATAAATTGCTGCATTTGGATATGTTAAGTAAAGTTCCTCATACAGAAAACCTAATAGAAAGAAATTTGAAATTTTATCAGAGGAAAAATTTGTTTCAGATGAAATATAGACTATCAAAAGTAGCAGTCAGTAAAGTTATGGGTGGAATTCATTCTCTTTTGCATTTACTCCAATTGTTGCTTTACACTCTATTACACTTTGTTTATACTTCCTCTTAAGCTAAGTTAACATAAACTTTGCAAATACTGGATAGTTTGTACCTTGATTGCTCTTTTTAGCCTCTTCCATATTTGTAGTCACCTTTTAGCCTCTTCCATATTCGTCATCATCGCAAAATGAAACAGTAGAAACGCACAGTGAGAAGAAATTATCAATCACTACCGCTACTGTTCTTATTTCCTGCAAGTGTTAAAATACAATCTTGATACAGTAGAAGTTGTTTGTCTCTTTATGGGCTCAATGGGCTCAACTAATCTTTTATAAGTTGTAATCATTTTCAACTACACGTTTACAAATACAAAGGAAGCTTGAATTTAAATATTAGTGTAAGCAAGAATGTGCAAACTAGAATCAGTATGCATTGTCTTACTCGTGCAGCAGGCATGGCGTGTCATTTCAATTAGCGATGACAGTAGGAAATTAGAATATTCCTGTTGAAAGTGTGTCACTGAGAAACTGAAAAGCAGTCTCATTTATTTGGTAATTTTTGCCTATACTTAAATTTTCTAAAATTTGTATAAACAAGTTAAACTTTAAACTTTGAATATTCATTTTATATTAGAATTCAATTCTGATCGTATTATTTTTTCCAAACTGAAAATTATGCCAGTATTCTGGACTAGAGTGGTCTCCTGTATTTCCAGGCAGAAGAAAATATATGTCTCCTATTGCTTGTACCATGTGTTATGAAACATTTTTACTCTGCCCATATCTGCTATCCTTCCTAATAGTCCTTAAGTAAATATTTATACTAGAAAAGAATGTGTCTGTTTGTTATTTCCAAAATATGGCATCCCTGAAATACTAATTGAACTTCGATTGGTGGAAGAATAAGTTGTCATTTCTAGTTTTCATTTTTTAAAATTCTCATAGTGATTTTTAATTCATTTTCAAAAAATATATTTCAGGTAATTTTTTAAGTATTTTTAGGTAATTAAAATCAGGACCCTTGTCGTGAGTATCATAGCTCATAGCTCATAGAGTATAATAGCTATAATTATGTTAAAGCTTATAACTATCTTTCATATAATTTCTATGAAAAATTTCAAATCAACTTGTATGACTGATGACTGATTTTAATGGATGGATTTGGATGTAATGTCCAATATACCTTCAGATCATAAACACTTCCAGATTATGAATTAGATTGAAATCCACATTAAAACATGATTTTAATATAAGAAATGTATCAGATAACTACTATGTAGCACCATTGATTAATGTAATTACCTATTTTTTCCAGGATTCTGGGCGATCGAGTGATTCCAGTTCAGTGTCACATAGTCGAACTAGTCTGGAGTCAGGATACCGTCTATTAGAATCCCCTCACCATCATCATCATTCTGCAAATAGTCATCACCATCATCATCGCCACACTGCCAGCAATCCAGCTGGTAAGTACATGAAGAACATTTAAACTAGAGCACATGCAGGCTATGAGCTCGCCAACTCTCGATGAAGCAGGAAGCCCACACAGCCTACAGATGTAACACCCTTGGGCTTTGTGGGCTTTGCAGTTAGTGTTCAAACTTCAGCTGCTAAGGTTAGAGCCTGTAAAAGCTTGTCTGTAAGTCTGCGCGTCTGAACTCAGGTAGCAATCTTTGCCCTGTCCATGTAGCCTTGTCTCGCTGTCTTTTAGCTATCTATGTATGATGTCACCCTTTCATAAACATATTTACAGTTACATTACTTCTAAACATTATTCTGTCGTATTGTGCATAGAGCATCGATACAAGCCAAATAACATTCTCTAATCACGAGATGGCAACATAAAGTTGATGTAGTTCGGTCGCCGCACAGTTGGTCGCCAAATTTGAAGAAGTACGGTCGCCGATTATTTCCTCAGCTATTTGTGAAACTCTCTCAGGGATTTCGTGTGGTCGATATTTTTAAATAATACACACTTATGATGTTGATTGTAGTTTATTTAAAACTTGTACGCCGATATTAGCCACTGTAATATTATAATAAAGCTAATGCAATGAGGCGGCAGTTTGGTGAATCTGGAGGATGTCTGTACTCGGCGAGTGGCGATCTAATAATACATTGTTATTATGGCGACTGATGAGTGAATAATCCCTGCGGGTGCTGAAGGATTGCCATTTATATAGCCTCCCTTTTAGTTCTCGTGAGCCGCGATATCTCGCGTATAAAAGGGTTTACAACTTTAAATCCATAATAAATCTGGCTCTGCCATTGGCTAATTATTCAAATTTAACCAGTGTCCTTCTTTGAAAATTCTGTTAAGCGGACTCAATGGGGATTTCCCTTCACACACGTTACTAGTTATACCTTAGGACATAACAGGCACAAGTACAGCATCATCCTGATTGCAACATGATAAAATCTCGAAATTAAACTTTTCTGACTTACTAATCAAAATTCTAATATTGAAATCATAATTTCTGAATTAAAATATGCCTATAGGCTATTGTAATATCTTATTACAGCTTCAAAATGCCCCTTAATATAAGGAAACATTAAACTTCCAAGCAGGTAAGTTTAATTTTTCTTATATTAACAACCTCAAAGTAACTCAATAATTTTGATTTTAAGTGGCACACTATTAAAGATTACAAAATTTAAATACAAATAATGATTACATGAGTATACACTGGATATATTACATATGAAGTTTAGAATTAAAGAAAATTATTTTCATTTATATCATGTTTTCCTTATCATTTCAAAAATTAAACTTATCCTTTTTCCTATATTTTCCTCTTAATCATCATTATCATGGATATTTATCCTATGTTAGTTTCCTTCATCAAGTATTTATTTTATACTTTCTTTCAACAGATCATCTTATATTTAACCAAATTCTTTAGTGATTATAAGGGTTACTATTCATCTTGAAAATCTGCATTAACTATGAACAATATTATCAATATTTTGTTCTATATGAAATAATTAAATTGAAATAAAATGTAGTGATAAACATAAACATTACATACATTACATAGTAAATATCATACTTTTAACAGATAGCTATCATTATTTACGTCCCTTCATCGAATTACTACAACATGTGGGGTATTTATTTTAAATCATACTTGAAATTCAATCCCACTTGATATATTATGAAAATTACATTTATACATTCACTTGTTCATATCACCACGACACATGGAAACGCATTCGTATGTCACTCATGACCATACGTTGGATGTAAACAATGATGCTATAGGTTATGGATTAGATTCACACTTTCTAACCACAAAATTTTTAGCCTTTTCAATTCTTTACGAAGATCATAGTGGATGTATCAGTGGAATATATTAGAACTATGTTCATGAAGGCTGGTTAGAATTACGTCATTCCATCATGCATTAACATTCTAGCATCGATTAATCATTCGCAAGGGTGTTTATCACTTTGTTTGGTAATATTACGTGGAGAACTCTCAACACGATCATTCATTCTTATACAATACATAACACTCAACATTCTTTGTTGATATTGGTTATCATTTTGGCGTTGTGCCTTTACCTTGAAAATTCTTTAGATTTTTGTTATTCATCCTAGTACAGCAAATTCTATATATGTATCAGTCATAATAGCGTATATCAACATTTTATTTTTCCTCCATCCAGAACTTAAAATGTTTATTTAAAATTGATACGGCACTGTAAATCATTTCAAATACATCAGCTATATGTTTATCATCCTCATTTATATTTTCTTTTGACACAGTAATTATATTTATCTTCCTTTGGTAGTTACTAACTTCAATTGTGTATTTCCTATCAAGTCAACCTTATATACTTGGCAAAAATTAGCGTAATCAGCAAATTTTTTTTTTTTTTTTTTTTTTTTTTTTAAAGAACCATATTTTATCAATCCTCAGTAAAGTAAGTTAAATGCTATCAATCTTTTCTCTTAAGCATCTCCTCCATGAAATTCTTATTTCCCTTACAATTGTAGTCCCTTAATACGCCACGAACATATTTACTTCACAATAACATCTACTCAACAGTAGGAATAATAATATCGTTGCTTATCCTCACAACTATTTATTTACTTAACATCATGGAACTCTCAACATGATTTAATCATTTATTTCCTGTGGCTATCTTCTATCTCATTCACGCATCTACGGCGGATATATGTTCAATAATATAATTCTTATAGGGAACACTACACTATTCTCTTCCATTAGTTGACACCATCGGAGGGTAATTTATAGAATCTTTACTACTCAATCTTCAGATCTTAGGAAAATGGTTCAAATTATAATCAATCCTATTGATAAAATATTAACTACCTATATTAACTTTAATTATTCAACTTGGTTGTAACAATAATTAATCACGCTGATATCTCATATTCGTTAATATTTTCATTATGAGGAAAATCTACAATAACATTTTAATTTATTAGTTTTAATTTTGCCGTAGACATATTCTGTTCACTCATGACTCTTCAATTAATGGATGGGTAATCTAACATTTTTCCAGAATGTTGTTACATGCTATTATGTACCTAACCTTTTTATCAAAACAATTTTACATCATTTATATCTCTATGAATGTATTTTAACATGATCGACATCATTTTTATTTACATGAAGTTAGTAAACCTCATTCCAAGATTTTGGATATGGTATTGTAGGAGGATTTAGATTCCTGATTCTCCATGCACCTTTGTTTATTAACTTTCCTACATTTGCTCCGTTTTTAGCAATCTTATTGACGTTTCTTATATTCCCTTCAAGTTTACAATAACCTTGACCTAATACATTCCAAAGAATACTATAGTTGTTCCTTTGATTCTTGGCAGTATACTGGTTGATACTTTCTATTTCTTTCTGAATATTTATCATCATCCAATCTACCTGAACATTCTTTCGTTCTGGGAATCTATTCCAGTTCCTGAAATTTTCTGCCCCTACCTCAAATTTTTCAAAATTTACATTTTGAATACAATTAATATTTCTTAAGCATGATCGAAAATTATCCTGGTTGCTGGTTGAAATGTTTGCATTTTTCCTGACATTTTCTTTGAAATTAGAATCAACATTCTTTAGATTTCCTGAATCTAGCTTTTTCCTATCATCCCTATTTTCCTGGATAGCAATTTCATTAATCTCAATATTATCTAATTCTGGAGTCATCATATTATCATTCTTGTATTTGCTATCAGCTGTTTCTAACCTTCTATTAGTTTCATCATTAACCTTGCCATCAGCTGTTCCTGACTCTACAGAAATACTATCTTTGACCTCGCTATCAGCTGTTCCTAACTTTTCAGTAACAATCCTATCATTGACCTTACTATCAGCTGTTTCTACATCAGGATTTACATTATTCACTTTTGCTCCTATCAGAATATCTACCTCAGTATCTTTTACTGGAACTTTTTCTGTTACTGGTTTATTTCTGACTTCGGTTACTCCCCGGCCTATGCTAGCTATATTCTGATTCACCTTGCTTCTTTCCTTACTGACATCTTTTCTTATTTCATTCATACTATTTCTAATTTCCTCTTTCATGTCAGTATTTGACCTATCTATTTTATTACTCAGTTCTATGTTTGATTTTACTATCCTATTACTCATTTCTTTCATTTCCCGCATTACACTCTGCATCATATTCATTAGAACAATCATTTCCTCTCTTGACAACATCATCTCTTGACCCTCAAAATTATTTACTCTAATCTTTTCAGTATTCTGTTCTAAGTTCGCCATTTTTCCTGATCTATGTAAATTTTTCGTCACACGCAATTTTCTTCTTTGGAGCACTTAGGTAAATAAAAGGTCTTACTTGGAAAATAGTATGTGTATACTATTTATTGGTGCCTCCCTCGTAGTGAAGAATTCGTCACCTGTTGCGGGCCAGATGTTTTCATCACGGTCTGTACAGCTAGCAGATCACCACCTTCGACCTTGATTTTCCACTGCCTCCAGCCTTCCTCACGCTCAGCTGTTCCACTCGCTGTTGCTCTGGACTTCCCCGCTGTTTTTCCGTGGATGTATCTTCGACACTGGATCTGCGCCAGTTGGGCCGCCAAATTTGATGTAGTTCGGTCGCCGCACAGTTGGTCGCCAAATTTGAAGAAGTACGGTCGCCGATTATTTCCTCAGCTATTTGTGAAACTCTCTCAGGGATTTCGTGTGGTCGATATTTTTAAATAATACACACTTATGATGTTGATTGTAGTTTATTTAAAACTTGTACGCCGATATTAGCCACTGTAATATTATAATAAAGCTAATGCAATGAGGCGGCAGTTTGGTGAATCTGGAGGATGTCTGTACTCGGCGAGTGGCGATCTAATAATACATTGTTATTATGGCGACTGATGAGTGAATAATCCCTGCGGGTGCTGAAGGATTGCCATTTATATAGCCTCCCTTTTAGTTCTCGTGAGCCGCGATATCTCGCGTATAAAAGGGTTTACAACTTTAAATCCATAATAAATCTGGCTCTGCCATTGGCTAATTATTCAAATTTAACCAGTGTCCTTCTTTGAAAATTCTGTTAAGCGGACTCAATGGGGATTTCCCTTCACACACGTTACTAGTTATACCTTAGGACATAACAGGCACAAGTACAGCATCATCCTGATTGCAACATGATAAAATCTCGAAATTAAACTTTTCTGACTTACTAATCAAAATTCTAATATTGAAATCATAATTTCTGAATTAAAATATGCCTATAGGCTATTGTAATATCTTATTACAGCTTCAAAGTGTGGGAAATCAAAATATTATACATAGTTGTATTATTCATATTTTGCTCGCAGAGTTAAAATTTATATGTTATACCATTATTGTTAATGAAAACTCAGAGTATAATGAGCATTATGACAAATTTAGTAGCATTTACAGCCTATTACAATCACATTAGATTATATGTTTAGCCCAAGACAATATTGCCTGAAGCTAGAGTTTAATAGTAATAGTTCTGACATTCAGATTATCTATGTTTATTTATTTTTTATTTATTTATTATTCGTGCATGTCACAGTCCCAATTAGCACAGATGTACCTTCAGATTATGCTGTTCTTACTGTTCTTATTTTTGTGAGTTGTTGTTGTTGTTACTATTATTATTATTATTATTATTATTATTATTATTATTATTATTATTATTATTATTATTATTGTTGTTATTGTTATTGTTATTGTTATTATTATTATTATTATTATTATGCTTATGATTATGATTATGATACCTAGCTTCCCTCAGTCATGTGCCTAAAAGTGTATGTTATTAATTTCTCAAAGCTATTTTTAGTCATCTGATATTCACTGTAGATAGCCAAATAAAATAGCCCATTGTATTAGATTTTATGAAATTTTAAAATGATTCAAGTGTTAAAATAATGAATTGAAGTAATATATACAGTAGAGCATGTTGTAAAACTTGTTACAGAGTCAACATTAAAAAACACTTCTTGCTCCACTTACTTTGAGTTGCAGGACTAGTTTGTTATCAGTCAACCACCAGCTGAGGATGAGGGAGTAATCCCTGGAAACTAGTCCTGCAACTCAAAGTAAGTGGAGCAAGAAGTGTTTTTTAATGTTGACTCTGTAACAAGTTTTAAATGATTGTTCACAGGTCTATCACCACCACCTAATGCTTCAACTCTTGACCATCGACTTCGGGATAAAGAATCTTCTACGTTAGATCAAAGACATAGGGATGGGTCTAGCGGTTTGACCCTCTCTACTAGTACCCCTCTTTTCAAGAAGAAATCTCTAGGTGAAGCTAGCTCACAGGTATGAACACTTACAACATTTTACCAGATGATCACTTGATTAATAATACAGTAATTTGCGAAAGAACCAGAATATTTCCGCTCATATGAGCATCTCCGCAAAGCCTCGTTTAGACCTGTGCGCCTTGCGTCTAGTTGCCGTACCTCTCCAGTGCATCTGCGCATGCAACGGTGCAAGCTCACGCATGCACCTTGCCTCTTGTCACAAGATTATTGTAGGCGCATGCCTCTTTCTGTTCACACCTGGTGGAAGTGTGCAGATGAAATGTCTGCTTTGGATTTAGGTGCCGTAGCTGCTGCTGCAGCTCTTGTTATTTTGCGACAAAGACGAAACCGTAAGAAGCGTGAAATGTGCAAATAATCCATTGTTGTTTCAACTTTAAAATAACAATTTGCTGACCAACGACAAAGAAGTACCATTAAAGGAACAATTTCAGTCAACTAATTTTTGTAGGTAGGAAGTTAATTGAGTGGGTATTGAATAATTGTATCATTAAAAAGGGTAAATATCTCAATTGTTTATGCTATTTTTCAAGTGCTATATTTCGATGCTTGATCCCAAGAAAATTCAACATCTGAACTTGAAGTAATTTCAGAGTTTTCACTGCTGCTTGGATGCAATGCGTCTCATGGCTGAATTGACAAGTGGTTCAACTAAGGAGGTTGGAATTTTGAAACTTTTTGGGTTCAGTTCTAAAATTGGAAAGCAGGACATTTAAGCGACCCACAGTGATTTAGGGGACGCCAGGACAGTTGACTTGAAGTGAAACTGTCCTAGGGCAATTCCATGATAACATTGACACAGATTGAAAAATATAAAATGTTATAAATATTTTAAATTATTGCAGTTTCTCTAAGTCAAAGAGTTACAGTTTCAGAAAATATAAATATTTCATGCATTTCTCTTTTGAATTTGGACTTAAAATATAATCTATTAGATAATTGATAGAAAACACCAAATTTACGATGAACATGGACATTCACAATTTAGTCCAACAGATACGGCAGCAGTGCTTTCCAAGGATTCTTTTTCATCATGAAACAAAAGATGACTTATTATGGAGGGAAAACATTACTTCATTGAATTGCAGAAGTCAAATTAGGTAAATAATATATGTAAGGAAGTCCAATAATATACAGAAACTGTTAGTCCGTGACAAAAAAGATGTAAAAGTTTACCTAAAACAATAAATAATGCATGTATTGTAATTATATTTTATATTCTCTGAGTACTAGTATGGAGCAGTACACCTTCACTTGAAATTGAATGTTTTTTCTCCACAAATAATGGTGTCACAGACTAACAGTCACAGAGTCTCAAAATGATATATTTCACAGATATTAGAATATTTGTAATAAATGTGAAGGGCAGTGGAGAAAAATAAAGAATAATTAAATGTTTTGTGGGCCTAACCTATTTTTATATGAAACATATTTAATTTTCAAGAACCAAAATTTAAATTTATACTTATTGAGATCAAAATAGTTACGATATTCAATAAAACGAATTTTTCTGAAAAGTTAACGCATTTTTCTTTCTTTTTTTAGACCTATACTATAAAAATGGGGAAGACATCTGCTGAAAGAACCAAAAAATATCGTGATAGGTTCAGTGATGCAACATTTGTATTCAACAACCTCATAATTGAGGATTTCAGAATCAATATTTTGTCTAGCAATAGTCACGACACTGATGAAGGGGTTAAAAAATAAAGTTGTTTTCAAATGGTTGACTTAAACAGCTGAAAGAAGGCCAAAATAGTTTCAGAGCTGTAAAAGATGAAGACTACTCGCTTTTCAAAAGCATTTTCCATGCACTGACTGAAGAGCCCAAAACCACGTCTTCAACACGAACTAACATACTTCAAATCAATGAAAACGAGTTTGAGATTATTAGAAAAAAGTTTCAAATCATGTACTAAGCGTTCCACCCCTTTGTTATGTTGTAAATGTGATTTTCTAATTTACATCCAGAAGTTAGTCCGTGACAACTTTTCATGTTAGTCCGTGACACTAGTATTTCATTTTTTATTACCATTAAACTGATGGTTCATATTTTAAAGAACCATATCATAAGCTGCTATATACCTACCTACTTCAAAACAAATAAAACACATCTGCCTAATGTATATCAAATCACAGAAATTTTCTGTTTTGTTCCTACAAATGGAACCTATGTCCAAAATAAGTTAGACCGTGACAAGGTGCTATAAGTTAAATATATCTGTGCGTATAAATGTTAGAGAACTCTAAGTTTATTTGTAAATACTTTAAGTTCTTTATGTGTTGCTCTGCATATGCCAATTTCTTCTGTGTTTAATATTGTTGGTGTAATGGCTGCCAGTAAAGTGACTTTTCTCTGTGAATGTTAGTCCGTGACCATGGAATTGCCCCCTAGCAAATGCAGTATGTCTGTTCACCTTAGATTACACCAAATTGGAAATTTCTGTAGACATATAAGATGGTTTCATAGTTAGTTGTTATTGCAATTCCTAATAGTGTTTTAATATGAAAATGTATAAATAAAGGAATTTGCACAATATTATATTAATCTATTGAGTTGAGTTTTTTATAATTTCATTATCCACTTTTTGGAATGGCAGCTGAGGATGCGAACAAAGGTCAAAAAAACATATTCTGCATTTGGTAAGAGAAACATAAAATTGTAAAAAGGTGAAGTCAGTGATGTAACACTCCATTTTTTTTACAGGTACATTTGACCCAGCAACAAAGAAATAGCCTTGACAAATATGGGTTACTCTCCGTACCTTTACCAGTTAGTCAAAGACGTGAACAAAGTTCCAATGCAACTAGTAGTAATAGTGGTCCCTTACTTTCCAAACAACGAAGTTTTGATGTGGCAGAAAGTAAAGACATAGGAGGCAGCATTTTTAGTGGTCATGAAAATAGATCTTCCTCTCGTCAGAAAAACCAAAGTCAGCAACCCTTACCAACTCCTTTAGCTCGGAGTTACAGCTTTATGCAGCGTCGTGAGAAATATCATCAGTATCAAGATGAAGATGATTCTATGCACGAAAAATATTTTCTTGGAGCAGCTACTAGTAATGTCGCTGGTGGTAGCACAAGCAGTGCAGCAAGTGGAGGTAAGAAATATGTTTTGAATGCAGCGTTATTAAATTAATTTTAGTAATAAGAAATAGCATTATGAAGTGTTGACATCTGTGGTAAACTGAGTTGGAAAAAAAAAAGTTTTTAAAAATCAACCAAATAACCGGTCTTTTGGTTTAAATTTTTTTAGTTTAAACCACTTTTTTTTTCATTCATTTTATTTAACATCTTCCCATAACTATGGGTTGCCTACATAAAGAGCACAAAAACAAGCCAATTACCATATATACTCGAATACTAACCGCATATTTTTAAAAAAAATTGCAAATGAAAAACTGGGGTGCGGGTATTATTTGAATACTGGACTCCTCTTATCTGAATTTTGACAATTGTGTACCATATCGGCTCATTATAGCACGATGCTTTGTAGTAGCATCACAGTAGGCTTATAGTATAACAGTAACGAAGCTGTAATGAAAGGAAAATGAAACAAAGAAGATGCTTTCTTATGCACATGGTCTGCATAGAGACGCCAAACAAGCAGTGCAGTCACGGCGCACGTGCAGTACAATAATTCGGGGAAAAGTTCGGTAGAGTTCGGTGATTTCCAGACTACTTTGACCTTGGGTTGGACCGAGTCGGACGCACGTCATCACGGGTGATTCCCGCAGAATGAAGAGTGTTGTTGTTGTTGAGGTATTACGCTGCGCGTATAAGACGGCGAGATTTCGGCGGGCTGTTACCATGCACGTTATTTTTATAAGTGCCTTTTAGCCTACCATATTTAATTATTTTATGATATGAAACGTTAATTATAACTGTTTAATTAAGAATAAAACTGGCAAAATAACTATATATGGGCCTGTAGATTTTTTTTCAAACTTCTTTTTGAAAAATTTGGGTGCGGGTATTATTCGGGGGCGGGTAGTATTTGGGTATATACGGTAAACATTCAAAGAAGTGGGAATAAAATTAAGAAATAGATAACACAAAATTAGAAACTGTTAACAATAACAATTTTCATGATATATGTATATGGTTCCTCAGTATTGCAATGGTTGCTAAAAAAACTTCAATTATGATAGATAGGGATTCCCAATCTCGTGAACGTGTTTCTCAGGAAGTTTGTAGCTCGTTCCTACCATGAGTCCAAATACTTCAAGTTTTTTTAAGATTGTACTTCCCATATGTCCTGGAAAGGTGGAGTTAGACTGAAGAATTCAATGCCATAACCGAGATTTGAACCAGAATTTTCTGCTCTTGTTCCACCGCTCTACCATTGAGCTACCATGGCAACATGCCTCCATTAAATTCTCCAACTGACTCACATGTCCTGGTATAGATGTTCTGCTTTTCCTTTATGACTTCTTGGGGCTGTTCCTTGTTTTCTTCCAAACGCACAGTAGGGACAATTATTGTGGCTCCATCAAAACCAATAATATCAATTCACCTTGACTCTTGGTGGTAGAGAGACCATACACCTCTTCAAAGGTATTTTAACCTGCATCTTTAAGGGCATTAGCAACAATTAACTTGACTGTAAGGTGTCTGATGTTTTGAAGGATCTTGCCGTGCAGACAGGAACCCAGAACATGATATTGTATGACAGAAAATTGAGTCGTATTTTAATTGTTGGTACTGTAAAATGTCATCTAAATGTAGGCTTACTAGGAAACTTCAATGAAATTGAAGATATTAAATCTGATCAATTACTAATTCTGGGGTGCGCGGGCAAAGAGAGTTAAGTCCACCTTCCTAAAAAATTGAGATATGTCCATAGAGTTATAGATAAAAATGTTCTCTACATTTGTGTTAAGTCCAGTAAGTCATATTAAAAAACGTACGGTAGTTATGGATGTGTGCCTCATGGGTTTATTCATCTCTAACGCTATGTTGGGCTGGTATAGTGTGTTCTTCTTCTTCTTCTTTCATGGCTCTACAGCCCTTGGTGGGCCTTGGCCTCCTTCACAATCATCCTCCAGTTTTTATCTCGAACTCTCTCCCTCCATAAATCATTGTTCCATGATGATCGCCAGGTTCGAGTTCCATAACATCCATCCCTTATCCGAGGCTGTTGATTTGGTTTTGTAACATTTTCTGTTTAGAGGTAGGGTAGTTGGCCCTACGCCCAACCCCCAACCTGGAGGACCAGGGGACTTGATTTCGGAGACCCAACTCCTAGGAGATTGCCTTCACCATGGCTAAAGAGATGGTATAGTGTGTTAAGTCACTCTAATTCTCAGTAACAAGAAAGTGGACTTAATTCTCTTTGCCCGCGCACCCCGGAATTAGGCCTAACATTTAATAAAATGCAGTAGGCCTACTATCACTTGTCTCAAAATTAAATTCTGCTTAAAAGGCATTTCACTGGTCTTGTCCTTAAGGTACTAGACGGAGGCAAGTAGCTTAAAACAACTTTCATTCTGTATTTAATGACTTCAACAAATGAAAACAGATTCTCTGTTCTTATACACTAGACTAATAGCATTATTAATAATTTATAATTTGATGTTTCTACATATTTAGTCTCTTGTTTACATCTTATTGCATTTTGTAATTAGGACACAATAAGACCATCAGTTAATCAGGCTTAAATAAAGTACTAAAAATGAAAAATAGTTTTCTTTGAACAACAAAACAATAAATTAAGTATCACTAGCATTAAATATTTTGAATAATAACACTAATTTTGAGGCCTTTTCAGTTCCCAGTCCCAGTTTTTTAATTTATTATTTCTTTATTTGGGAAAATGGTTGTATACGCCACAACCGAGTCCCCCACTCCAACTCTCTAACGGGACCTGCCTGGAAAGTAGGGGTTTTGGTTGGGAAGAAACTTAAAACAGTAGAGACATCTAGCGGCGGTGAAGAAGAAGAAATCATTTATTATAAAAATGAAGCTGCTTGAATACACAAGTTGCCCTAAGACACAGCTTACCAATCAAGCCATGAAGGCCAATGGATAACAATTTTTGTTTTTGTTTTGTGTTTAATTGACTTTGTTAAGAATGATGCAAGGGTCATTTTTATTGTGAAATATTATGTTTGTTTATAATCATTTTATATAATAGTGAAATATTATGTTGGCGTTGGTGCAAGGGTAATTTTTCTTTTAAATGTGAAATATTAAGCTGCATTACCGGCGTTGAGCAGCGGCCAGCGGGTGGAGGGGGAGGCTTGAGGGGTAGCGGCCAGGTAGGGTAAGCGGCCATGCTGATGGAAGGGGGAGCAGGTTGTGGCACGTATTACCATCTTGCCCTTTATTTATTATTTTTAAGATTTGAATGCACTAAACCAACGATAGAAAAAATTCTTTCCCCACTAGTTGAAGATGCCGAGCAGTCAGAAGTTTTCTATAATTGGGAATACATTAGGAGAAACTTATTTAATAGCACTTTTTGGCTCTTCCAGTAGTAAAAATAGCATTTTTTAACAAACAAACAAAAATTACTCTGGTGGTAAATGAGATGTTTTTACCTTGAACAGATCAAGTTTCAAATGACATTTTCTCCATCGTCAGCTGGCAACAACTGGTTATCAACAGAATGGATTATAAGTTGCCGCAAGAAATGACTTCAGTTAAGTTCATTTTCAGGCTTTATTTTGTAAATTTTATTCTCTAATCTTTCTTCATCAATTTAGGACAAAGAGAGAGTGGGTCAATCAGGCCCTCCTTGGCACCTTCCCTGTGCATACTGAATGATACGACTAATGTTAATTGAATGATAGTATATGGTTGGCTTTTTAAACCTCAACTTCACTTTCTTGTCTTTTTTCAAGTACCATTCAGCCTCCTGATCATCCACCGACTGACGTAAGCTGAGGATGATCAGGATGCTGATTGAAACAATGGTTCTTAAAAAGTGACAAGTGAAATTGAGTTTTAAAAACTGACCATGTACTATCATTCTATTTATAGTATCACTTCACTGTAAAAAATCCCATTTCAAATATTGTGACAACTAATGTTATTTACCTCTTTGTAGGTGGAGGAATGAGGTCTGTTGAGTCAACGCCTCAGGCTCGACGGAAGTATCATAGTGGTGGAAATTCTAGGCAACTAGGTACAGCAGGTGCTACATCTTATTCTAGGTCAGGGAATTCTGGAGGAAAATCCTCAAAAGACACCGGTGATCCCTCTTGTAAAGATGAAATTGTTAGTGTAACACCGTTAATGCATCGGAAGACAAGATCTGAATCAAGGTATGTAATGTTATCTCCTTATCAGCTTCATACAGTCATGAAGTGAATAAAATGTATTATAAGATTTTCAATATTGACAATTAAACTAATATTTTTATTGTTTCTTACATGGTGCAGATTGGTTTGTAGGATTATTAGAAAAGAGCTCACTATATATTTTGTTAATCCAAGGTATATTTTGTTGAGTCTGTAGGCCTCCGCAGCCAGAGTCATCACAGTTTAGGCTGTCCGGGTAGCGCCGAGTCGAGTGTTGGTTTAGTCACTGACCTTCTGGCCCTGAAGAAGACAGCAACGTAGCTGTGGACACTTTGGCCTTTCAACACTCAATGCAGTGGTACCCGGACAGCCTAGACTGTGGTATATTTTGTTTCTGTTTTATTTGAAATTTAAGTTAATATTTCTAGAATATTATTAAAATAGAACAGTTAATCATGGTTATAAAATGTTACTTAACAGTGAAAGGAAATTGAAATTTCTTAAATTGTTATGAACATTGTTATGTTTTAATGCAACTATTCTACTCATGCATAATTTTAGTGGAGTTAAATTGCCCATTCCTTGTTAACCAATGAAATGTCCATTCTCTTCAAATTTCAGCATGCATCTGTTTTTAGAGAAAGCAAATAAAAATAATAGTTATGAAAAGCCATGTGGTTAGCCTCACATTACCTTCTAAACCAGGGGTTCTCAACCTGAGGTACCCATACCCCCAAGGTTTATGTGAAAATCTGTAAGGGGTACACTTCTTCATGAGAACTTGTTGCTTCATACCGAGGTATGCTGGCTTTCATGGGGAGATGATTTATTTTGTTTGTTTGAATTCTACAAAGAATTGCACCTATTTTTCATCGAGCACAAATCTTATTTATCTTCAGTACTTGGTGACTTCTATTGGCTTTTAACATTAGCATATTTAAATGACATTTTTTAAAAACTGAACATCTGGAATTTGTCTATGCAGAGCAGTGTTTAAGATATTTTCTACGTTGAAAAGGAACAAAATTACCCGTTGGGAAAAAGAACTAGCAAACAATAACACTGTGGACCATTTGAAAGATTAAATTCCATTTTTTGAAAGAAAATGAAAATAACGTCTCTGATTTTATTGACTTTATAATTCAAATAGGCCTACACCTGAATTTATTGAAAGCTCACATAAGAGAATATTTTCCATCAACAGATAGAAAAATGAACTGGATCCATGGCCCCTTTTCTTATGATGCTATGAAAACTTGTAGCAACCTGACTTATTCTCAGAAGGAACAATCAATCCAAGTGTTGTGTGATGTAACATTGAAAAACAAGTATTTAAGTGCTGCATTGTTGAATTTTTGGATCGGTGTTGGGAAGGAATACAAAGAACTATCAAGCACTGCTGTAAAGTTTCTTATTGGATTTATGACTACATATTGATGTGAAAGAGGATTTTTGAGTTTGACTTATCTGAAAAGTAAATACAAAACAAACTTAATGTTGTGGATGATTTAAGGTAGTATTTGACAAAGCTAAGAGCCAAAGTGTTAAGGGTGGGATCGGGAGGGGGAGAGTCATGTAGCTGGAAGCTCAAGTCAAGGATGAAGCTAAAGAATTTACTGCTATATCAAAAGAATGTCTAATGTTGCCACTTTTATCCAAGTTCAAAACCTCAATTTTCACGATGTTTAAATTTTTTTTCAAATTATGGATAAAAAATTAGGGGGCTCTTATAGGTGACGGCGTCCTATAGCCGAATAAATACAGTAAAACGTAGGCCTACATATATATATATATATATATACGAGGGCTGTTTTTTTTTTCAACCTCCGATGGGGCATAAAATGAAAACCACAGTGAAAATCAAAACTGTTTTATTTGGAACATTTAGGTACACCTTCTAGCTACTTCTGTACGTAGTTTCATTCCGATTGAAACATTTGTCGTAGCGTGGTACTAACTTTCCAATACCCTCTTCATAGAAGCTTGCCCCCAGCGTATTGAGAAGGGTCCTCACGGCATTTTGAAGTTTTTTTAATTTCTTCGTTGGTGTGGAAGCCAGATCTTAGGTTTGTTCGGGAAATTTGTGTGCATCCATTGTTTGGATTGTTTTTAGGATTCTGGATTGTCGTAACGAATCCACGTTTCATCCCCTGTCACGATGGATTTCAAAAACTTGTTCCCGTGCCAAGTGACTTTCATTTTTTTCGGCAGCTGAAGAAAGATCTGGAAGGACAGAGCTTCCACACCAATGAAGAACTTCAAAACACTTCAAAATGCCGTGAGGACCCTTCTCAATATGCTGGCGGCAAGCTTCTATGAAGAGGGTATTGGAAAAATGGTACCACGCTACGACAAATGTTTCAATCGGAATGAAACTACGTACAGAAGTAGCTAGAAGGTGTACCTAAATGTTCCAAATAAAACAGTTTTGATTTTCACTGTGGTTTTCATTTTATGCCCCATCGGAGGTTGAAAAAAAAAACAGCCCTCGTGTATATATATAAAATGTGTGTTCACAATGACATGATTCTGAAAGTGTTATATTAACAATTGTTATTGTTCGTAGGTATCAGGACCAGGTGCTGTTACAACAGCAACAGAAAAAACAGTCACATAAGTACAATGCACTTGGTGATCGAACCTCAGCACCATCTGTTTCTTTATCTAAGGCTCACGATGATGGTGATGATGACGAAGATGATAATGAGACTTCCAGTGAAGGTCCCACATCTAGTCCATCCCCATCATCTCCCGCAACCACATCCCCATCTAGTCCTGCAGCAGTTGTCAGAGGTTCCCGAAAGTCAACCCATCCAAATCCATTTGCATCTATAGAACCTCCTCCAGTCTCACGACACCGTTGTGTCACATTGCCAGGGGGATCAGATGTTGATGCAATTCTCAATAGTGATAAGGGACCATCTTCATATGAAGATCTGATCTCTATTTCTGGTGGTCAGTCTGAACATCTGAACAAACTTTCACAGTGTGCTCAGCAGTTAACCAGAGAAAATACTTCTGCTAAGGTAGATAACTTCTTGTACGTAGATAACATGATGCACAGTGCTATAACGTTTCTTGCTTTGGAGAATGTTGCTTCTTGTACTGCTGTGATACTTTGTTATGCATTACTTCTTAACACTTGAAATAATCTTCCAACTGTTTGAACAGAGAAAGGTAAAAGTATCCAATTAACTGTCGTGGACATGCTTAAAAGAGAAAGAAGATTGAAGTGGAACTTGCCTTCACAGTCAGCACATGAAGGTAAATTTACCAGCTCTTTCTTATGTACACTTTTCTTTAGAGCAGACCAGCTAGATATACCCATCTCTATTAGGAGCACCCTAACTTTTTTTTTTAAAATTATTTTTAAATTTTAAATTTGCACCCTTGTAGCTGTGAAAAATGTTCCTTTTAAGTCTACCATTGCTCAGTTGTGTGAATTTTGTTCTTTGCTTTGTATAATTTTTGAATACGATGCAGTTGTATGTTCAGGAAAATAATTGTTTTTATCTTCAAGAACAGGAGTTTGCTATTTATTTATGCTTATATTTTATTTATTTTAAAAGAAATCAAAACTTTGTTATAAGTTATTTTTGTAGCACCTTCAAATTAACTATACAGTCTGTATTTAAAAAAAACTGTGTGTTAACAGGTAATCAAAGTTCATGAAGTAATTTAAGATTGTAGTATTCTTTAGAAGTCTTTGGGGTGAAAATGATGTATATATACTGTAGGTAGGGACTTAATTAGCACCTTTTTCCCCTGATTAATTTTTCAAACCTAGCTTCATTTTTTTTAGATGGTCTTATGACTTCTTCAGAATGGGTATTTCTTTTCATTTGTTCATTCTATTCTATGTAAAACAGGCATTAACAGGAAAATAAATATTTAACTGTTGGAAGTTGACATACTTAACAAAATATAGTCTCAAAAAGTATCATACACAGAGTCCTTGATTTTTTCCATTAATACAATTTTTTTTAAATTCATGTGCCTGGTTAACATTATAACCTACAGAATTCAGAACAACTGAGATATCTGGCAGACACATTCATTCAGATACAGCTTAAGTTTGAGGCAGTCACTGTTGAGATAAGATTTTTCAATGTAGAGTTGGTACGATCTCTTCTTGCTGAAAAACTATTATTTTTCTCTAACGTAATACCAAGTAATTGCATGCGTGTGGTATTTTGCGTTTTGATTAACATTTTTCCCATTTTCAGTTATGAGGGAGGATAATGTCACTCTACCCTTTCAATATTGAAAACTAACATCTGGGGGAGGGGGCCTGTTGAGTGATCTTTTACAGTAAGAAGGTTTTGTCTCCATATATGCAGTCTATATTAATTAATACTCTGGTCATGAAAACTACCACTAACGGCCGTGGGTGTCGGCATGCTGACCACATGTCCCCCAATCCTGCCATGCATGTGGTAGATGACGCAGCAGTCGGGTGGTAGGCCCAGTCCCTCCAGGGATGTAGCACCACGGAGAGAATTAATTAATACTGTAGTGATATTTTAGTGTAACCCAGATGATATTTTGACATATCCTTAGAAACATTCAGCTACACTTTTGATTATTATTTTATGATTTTAGTATTTGTTATTTACACTGGCAGATATGTTCCATTTTCTATGGCGTGCTGATCAGTAACATTAAAAAGTGAGATTGAGAAAATTGTAGAAAAGGAGATATTGTAATATCCTATAAGAAGAAATATTGTAACATCCTAAGTTATAATAAATAGCATATGGCAAGTAGAAATAAATCACAAAACTTCCAAATTGTTGCAAGCTATACATTTACACACATGTAGGCATGTGTGCACACACACTTACATGTATGAAAATATACACACAATTTTATTGCAACTTCACTTTTAAACTTCCACAGAAAAAATAGGAAAACTTAAAATCCCCTACATTTTGCTCCTGAATACTATGGGAAAAAGCTTGTACTTAAATCACAAGGAGTCCTTTATCCATTCCATTGAAATTCATTATGGGAAAGAGGTCCCTTTCTTAAATTTTATTGACTGCTGAGTTAAAAATTTATTCATAAGGTGGTGAAGGATTCTCCCTTTTCTGTTTTACAATCCAAATATCATCATCATGGTTTTTTTACAGACTGTATGTGATCTTGATGTGTTAAACACTTTATTTAATTGCTTATATTGCTATATTCATATTTAAAGTGATATGGAAGAAAACTTCTAAGAAACACACTTAATGATGATATTATCAGAAACAGACATCTTTGCATTGTTATTCGTGAGGTTAACTTTTATCCAAGCAGGATGACTCAGGTGCTAGTGTCTAGGGGTTGCATTCAGGAGGTCCTGGACTCAATTTGACTTTGGTGTTTTTTTATGGTTTCTCCAGTCACAAAAGCAGATATTTGATTCAGTATTTACGTAACATGATTAATTGCCACAATTTCACACACAGCAATTTCATAATTACAGATGGGACATTCTAGCAAATTATAAAAACTATTTTTGTTTATTACATATCATAAATAAGAAACCAGAATTGGTTTTTCACATTCTGTAAAATTTACAATGCCTTCTCCTCCATACTACATGCAAAACATTATTTAAAATATTTTAAATTTGTTTTTCAAAATCTATTACGGGTGGGACATAATTTGGACTCTGATTTTAATGATTCAAAACAAAAGTTCATTTGCTGTTCTGCTATTACTGTTAGGGTCTTAATGTTGTTATTAATGAAGGTATGAGGGATTAAATACAAATTATAAACTGTTTCCAGGTTGTCAGAACATTCATTTAACCCACCAATAATAATAATTTAACAAAACTATCACCATTACGGGTGGGACAAAAAGTCACTGTTTGTTATTTTACATAGTAATTAACCACACATATATTTTAAAGTTAATCTTATACCAAATTGTACCTTAAGATGTATGTTTTCTCAAATGAAAATGGACATAGCTGATTACTCTTGACTATTTGATATTAAAGAGTGTTAAAATCATGCTAAAAATGGCAAAAAAAAGTAACTCAACGAAATAAATAAGTAAATCGGCAGATTTTACACATGAAACCACTACAGACACACCTAAGTCCTTAATATTCAGTGAATTTGAGGTTTTAAACTTATATTTGACCACCCAGTTACAATAATTTTATAACTTCTCTCTTTGAGGGAAAAATTCCCATATTTTATAAAATGGCTGTACAATAAAAGTAAAATGATCCTTGTATGGGCTGTGAAGGCTCTTAGGGTTCCAGGAGGTTGATGTTCAGACATTCGACACAATATCTTATCATTAAAATTAAATATCAGTCAAAATGAGTAAGCCATTTCACAACAACAGTAGGAACATAAATGTCAGTAGCTACATGGTCTACTGGTGCACGCACATATCCTAACACTCTATAATTTATGCAGTTAATGCATGAATAAACAAAGCTGAAATAAAAAACCAAATTTTTATTTTTGCCTTGAGAAATGACAGTCCTTTTATTGTATATGGTATTAAAATGACCTGATAAACCATTATCTTACACATTTTGAAAACTAGGGATAGCTCTGTGATTCCTTATTTATGTATAACTGTTCTGGTTAAATATGTCAGGGCTGCCAACCCAGAAATGATAAAAATAAGTTCTTCACTCTTGGTAAGTCTGGATTATTTTCAGATAACTTATTGGCTTAGTTATTGTATGTTTACTTACGGTGTCTATCTTAGATAATTTTTTACATTAATTTTGAATTTGTTAGTAAAGTATCCAAGAGTTTTTTTAAATGGATTTATTTTAACACAATGGCAGCCTGAGAACTGGACTATTTAAATCATGTGCACTCAATTGCAGGTGTGCATGAATACTACTTGGCATGCTTCTTAGCTGCATGACTCATCTGTAATGTTATAAGAAAAATAAATTTATTTCCTCCCCAGTACTGTGAATCAGTGTATGAAACCTTTCAAAACACAGTCCCTTGTAGAGGATAGAAAGAATAATTAATGTATCTTATCTTTTCTTGTTGGGAGCCACATAATATACTCTGCTTCATTTTTGAGAGGTTACTTTTGTTGACTTTTCAAATAATGGCTCTAACCTATTCCTCTTTACACTGTCCAGAAGTTATCCTGGGGATCTTTTTGTGGGGCCCTTGGTGTCTGAAATGATCTCCATTCCCAATACCAATGTGTGAACAACAAGGAGTTGTAAAATTTAAAAAGTTCTACACATGTACATAATTAGGTAGATTTCGAAGAAAAATCTACTTATTGCAATGGATACCATGTCATGATTTTCGAAAAATTCTTTCATATCTTTACGTTTCATGCTTCCCTAAGTACGAAACCACAGCCCGTTCAAAAAAAAAAAAAATTGTGATATTTATATATATATATATATATATATATATATATATATATATATATATATATGTATAAACCAGAAACCAGAAACCTGACTAAAGTGGTCCAATGAAGGCCAAAAAATTAAAATTAAAATATATATATATGGGTGATTCTTCAAATACGGGAAAATTTGTGTTCCGGAGTGATATTTCCCTTCAAATACAACTTTAAAAAAAAATTAAAATAAAAGTTTGTTTCTACTACTTCCAAACTAAAACTATCACTTTGAAATGTCACTAACTTTAAATTCTGATATTCCAAAATCGAATTTAATTCAATGAAATGTCATCCACATGCCCTGTCCCAAATCTCGGTTTTGTATATTCTAATGCATTTTTCCACAAAACAAAATGTTATTTCCTTTTAAACTTTTTTCCTGTCAATGAGTATGAATGTGTGAAGAATATTAACCCCTAAAAAATAAGATGAAATAAAACTGTCACCCCACCTAATGAACATAAAGAATGTCCCAAGGGTTTTTGGTCATCCACATGGCTGAAAAGAATAGAATTTTTTCTGCAGAAATGAGAAATTTGTATAACTGGCAACACTGTTAGAAAGCCAACAGGGCAGCTTGTGGTTGAATTGTAAGGTTGAATTTTGCTTGCTTACAAACAGTTTGGGATTAACAAAGGACTTTGCATCATTTTCAAGGAAAGCGTTTTTATTCCCCGTCATTAACATGGCTTCTAGAAAGTAGGCAGAAAGTGAATATTTATTAATTTTGATGATGCACTATGATAAACCTTCCAATTCAAAGTACTTGACTGAAGCTGAGCTTACAGAGGTTTAGAAATGGCTTGCTGAGACCACTTAATCTCCTTTTTTATCATCCACATGTCTGATTTTTGTGTCATCCACATGTCTCATGAAGGGGTATATGGATGACTCTCAAGTCATGTAGATGATAAATGTAGGATACTATTGTGTTTGCGGTGTCTGTGACCTGTACTTAAGATCTTAAAACTGATTAAATGAATTTCTGCTTGATTCCCTCCTCCCCCAAAACCATAAAAACACAGTCTCGTTAAAATTACATTAATTCCGGAGTATGCACACAAATTTGCAAATTTGGTGCAAAATCAACTGAAGTATGCTGAGAAAAATATGAAATCACATAAAGAAAAGCAGATTGTTGCCAAAGTTAGTCATTAATGTGGCCTTCTGCCATCCACATGTGCACGAATGTCATTCACATGGCTTTAAAACAATAAAGAAATAAAAATAAATAAAAATATAAACATTTAAGCTCTGCTGGTGTCATATTATAATCAAGTATCCCCTGAAGTATTTTAGTGATTATTTGAGATTTTTTAAACAAAGTAAAAAATTTGGATTTTACACACTCCAAATTTTCCAGTATTTGAAGAATCACCCATATATATATCTTTACACGATAGAGGCCGTAATTTTGAAGATATTTGAATCAAATTTTATTATGTTATTTCTAGGCCCAATAGTTCGGACAAGTTCGTTAATGAGCAAAATTGGCCCAAGGGGGTGGTCGGGGGAGGGGGTTGAAATTTTAAAACATTTATATCTCGGCCCCTATGAAGTATAGAGGGAAACTTTGTTTGAATAAATTAGAGTACTCCCTATGGAGTTCACAGTGACACCAACGATTCGGGAGTTTTGGGGGTGGGGGTGGGGGGATGGAAATTGGAAATTTTTGAAACCACGTCTTGTGGAGTATAATTGAAAAGCTCTTGATGAGTACTCTACAAATCAATAACTAGTTTCTCGATAGCTCTCATTTAAGGCGAGATTTGAATGTTTGAAAAAGTGCTCTTTCCTCTTTTTTGCAATTATTATTGCGGGTTTGTCATGCCAAGGCTAAAGAAGAAAAGTGCTACGCAGCGACAGTAAATTAAACCGAAAGCACTTTGAAATCTACCTCAGCCTGTAGGCTTGCCTAAAGGGACTTTTTATTTTCTTTAGAAATACATCCGATAAATTAAAAAATCATGCCTTACTTAACAAGAAAGTTAATATTATATTTGGAAATAACAATTATTACTCACACCACTTTTTTCCAACTTGGAGTTTAATGTAAATAAAAAAAAAAATCCTTTTATTGTAAAAGGTTGTGTGAAATTTCTAAATATAAGCTAAGATAATTGGGAGACAATGTAAGTAATGTAAGTATTTTGTTGAATGTCAATCATTTCAAATAGGACAACACAAAGAAAACTGTTGGACGTAACTGACGATGATAGGGAGGTCCTATTGAAAACCGGTTACTAGTAAGTAATGAATATTAATGAAGTAGTGAGTGTTCTCCAATATAGTATGTTTTAACAAAGAAAACAGTTTGAACAAAACAAAAATCACCTCTATGGAGACTTTGGATTAAACTTTTCTGGGCTTTGTGGCCGTGGTCCATCGGTTAAGTTACCGTACGTTTCGCCTGCGTCTATGGCAAGCATCCTCAGCGGCGTGGTCTCAAACGAAGTCTCCTTGGAGAGGTCTCATTGATGATTGACAGTTATCTCAGTCATCAATGAGACCTCTCTGAGAAGACTTCGTTTGAGACCACGCCGCTGAGGATGCTTGCCGTAGACGCAGGCAAAACGTATGGTAACTTAACCGATGGACCACGGCCACAAAGCCCGGAAAAGTTTAATCAAATGAACACCGGCCGTGAAAGCCTACATCATTTTATTCTATTTGCATTCTATTGTATGCAGATTGTAAATTATTTTATAACACATAAAGTGTTTGCAGTATAATGTGTATAACATTGCTCAAGCTTGTGTCCCACAATGCAAAATTATAAATTTAGCAACAATTACTTTTGACACATAAAACCACACCATTCATTCTCGGAGACCCTGTGTTTATATCTGGTAATAAATTTCACTTCTGAACACCTTCAAAGGATAACTTAAAGTATGTCAGTTCTAATTTATTTTTATGCTGAATAAGATGCAGCCTGCAGACAGGTAGTATTTGATACTCTTGTAATGAAGCATGTTAGGCCATTCTTCATATGCAAGTCTGTGCAGTCTATTCTGCAGTCATTTGTAGTTATGTCCATTTATAAATTTATTTGTTCCAGAGTATAATCCATTTAATTAACACTGAAAAGCAAAACATTTTTACTAGTAAATCTTGACAAATTTCTACCCCATCATGAGCAAACTATAGTACAGTAGAATATGGCCACAGCTTAGTTTGTGCTCAGACCTATGTATGAAGATTGGCTTTAAGGCTTTAACATAATTTCTTTTTAATTAGAATGCATGACTGGTATATTCTGCATGCCTCCATTGTTGGGAAGGAAGGTGGGAGGGAAAGAGTTCAGTGCATTTTGCATGTATGGATTTAAATATTTTTATGAAAAAATTCTTAATTGCAGGGTTTCGTAATTTTATCTCATGGCCATTATTTCAGGTTTCATAAAAATTCACCTGCAAATTGTCCCGTTTCTAAAAATATATAAAAACACTAATTTAAAGACAGTGGCAGAGCACGGGAATTTTTGTAAGGTAGGCTGAGGATAATGAATCTGTTGAACAGCAAAAATGGTGGTCTTCTTTTATTTGAAAAAGCACGAGTCTTGAAGAGATAAATTTTAAACATTTATGAATTACATTAAGTAAAATTATGTTACACAGCACTTAGAAAACATGTTTTGTAGGCTTATTGGCGAGTTATAAATCAAAATATTACGAACAACATTAAAAAAGAAAAAACTTCTGAAGAGCCATCATTGCCAAAATTTGAGAGTAGTTTTTTTGAACATAATATATTATAAAAGGTTTGAATTTTTCTCGGCGAATAATATATAAAAGTTCTTCACAGGCTTCTTTTTCCCAGAAGAAGGACTCAGAGATGGAGTCCTAAAGCTCGGAGTTTTTTAAACCCTTGACTTGGCTGTTAGCCTGTGAAGAACTTTTATTTATTATATTATCTTCTTGTAACTCTATCTTAAATACAAATTAATTTTTTAAGATATCTTGCTCTTGTCCGAAGCAACTGTTATGCTTTCCAATACTGATTTTTAGGTCATAAAATTTTTTTTTAAGGTAAATACAATATTTTGACTACCATGCAACCCATATGATCCATTTTCCCATAAACACGTGATATTAATATATTATTAAATAGTCACCTATTTATAAAAGCCTGCTTTTCATTTATAAAATTACATTATTATTTTGTCTAATTTAAACAAATTGCCCACAGTTAAAGTATCCATGCATTCAATATTATTTATCCATATTCTCTGCTTTAATCCAGTGCTTTTGGTTTTCTTAAAAACCCTGTAGAACACAGTTATAAGTAGAACCAGCTTGGAGCAACAAGGCTGAGCCTAAATGCTCTATGTAATAACTAGACTTTGGACTTCTAGGTTGCTAAAAAGCAATTTTAGGCTTCTAAAATAGGCTCTAAATGATTATGAAGTAGGCTGTAAAATAAAAAAATAGTCTCTATTATAAAATTATTAATTTCATTTAAGTTGCTAATTTTCTTAATTATAATACAGAATTATGTTTATTAATACGCCCACTCATCAATGATCATGATTAACGCTCATACATACAGTACACGAAAATATACAGGCATATTATTCAGGCCCTGATATGTAATTATTACTGATGAGTAATACAATGCTTTACATGAGAATTTCATATAGTATATACATTTCAGAAGACAAACTTCAGTAAGTAATAAGTCTACAGAGAACAGTAATTAATTTCTTCCAATTTTTGTCCATAATTGGTTTCACAATAAATTACTAACACTTTTTCTAGTTTTTCTAGTGAAAAGTACTGTCGTCTATCACTCAACATTAAATTTTATGCTGAAAATGAGTGCTCTGTATCTACTGAATAATATTTCTTCATATGGTGGACGCTGATGGAATATTCTTGTGGCAATATTTGTGTAAGAGACTTTTAAAACCAAGGAATATTACGAGGCACGTCCCTAAAGTAACTTTCCCACAAGCCATTAATGGAAACATTTATTGTAACAGATACAGAATGTGTTGAGCTATTTTTCAACATATTCACCACCGTAATTCAGACATTTGTCATACTGTGGGACCAACTTTTGTATCCCTTTTTCATAGAAGTCTGCCACCTGGGATTTGAACCACTTTGTGACAACCATCTCCACCTGTTTGTCATTCTCTGTCATTTCTTGAGGTGTAGGAAAGGATGACAATCACTGGGAGCAAGGGTGAATGTTTAAACACCTCCCAGTCGAACTTCTGCAGGAGACTTGCTGGGTGGTGTTTAATAATCCATCCTACAGCCTGGATCTTGCTCCCATTGATTTCCTCAAGAAATGACAAAGAGGCGGACATGGTCAATATGAACTGAAACAAAGGGTACAATTTATAAGATAAATGTACAAAAACTTATTTTAAACTTAAAGAGAAAAAACATTAAAAAAAAAAAAGGGAAAGTAGGCCATTTTAGGTCCTATAAAAGCATCAGTTTCAGGCCCTGTCGCCTGTGAAAGTTTTTGTGTTTGTATCTTTTAAGGATTAAAATAGGATTTTATCTAAAATCTGAAGTATAATAATAGCAGCTTATTCCATTCACCTCCCCTAAGTCTAAGTGCTGACTGCGCGTGTGTGGCGAGGGCTGTGATTAAGTAAACAGCTATTGATCGTTTATGATGGTTGTTACTATCATAACAGAATACTACTCAGTGTGATGGGCAAGTTCAAAATATAAAATGTTCTAAATCTGTCAATGTGCAGAATAAGGTGTGCTGGAAAAGTTTGGATAGGCTCAGCCTTACAGCCTTAGGCTGTTTAAAGAATATTTCCCCCCTGTTTAAAGAATATTTTTGAATTACCATTGTTACGGCTCATTTTAAAAATTGAACCTAATAATTCATAAGTTCTATAAGAGCAGCGTGGATAGTCTATTGTAAGATGTCGCACACTTTATTAATTTTTTAATTATTTGCCATGTTTGCTAGATGGCAGTGTAAAATGTGATTGCCTTCACATTAATTCAAAGTTCACACCTTAAAATTCCAAAGATATTAAACTAGTGAATAATTAAGATCAACAAGTTGTCTTACTGATTTAGCTGTAGTGTCCTGAAGATATATATTACTGTCCAACACACCAACTACAATAGTAGCAATGATGTTACTAATTTTTTTTTCTGAACAACCACGATTATAATTATAAACTGTATGTTACAGAACCCTAAAATATAATTTCAGTAATAGTAAATTACATTTGTGCTGTAACTAGTAAAATTTTATCACTATTAATTATTAACATGAAAGCTTCAAAGGTGAGAACAATAGTCATGCTGTATTCTTGTATATGCTGTAATATCCAGATGATGATTGTATTCTAAATCTATGGTCCAATACTTAATACAGGAATGCTACTTCAGATAAGCTATTGCTTAATTAGAATAATCAATTTTGAAACTGCGCATTAACATTTTTTATAATATTTTAGTCAGAGTAAATTCACTAGTTGTAAAGAAGTTCCTAGAGTTAGATTCTTTCTGAACATACTTATCATTTTGCTAAAGTTCCTCAAGGGCTTTTTAATTCAGTTTTCTTATTCACTTAGATTAGAATATATTTAAAAAAAGAATCTTGTAATACCATTTAAAAGAGAAGCTTTTAACTTTAACTTTAGCTTCTTTGAACAACTGACTGCATCTATCATAGATAGTTTTTTTTGTACATTTTTAAAATGTGATTATATTAATTTTCTTTGTCCTTTTTGGGCGTTTTTAAGTTCAGATACTTTTGTGAATTTGGGTAAAGTAACTGCCACAAATAAATTTATTTCTTATACATCAAAAGGTGTGAAAAGGTGATCTATTGTAAAATGGAGAAGATCTTTGTAAGGGGTTAATTTTATTCCTCAAGAAAAATATCTCCAATTTTATCTTTTTTGTGAAGTAAAAAAGTTACTTGTACTGTACCTACTTGATCATAATACTTGAAACATTCAGAAGATTTTTACATCATGTGTTCTTGATGTAATAAATTATTCTTTTACATCGACTTAACACAATTCTTAAATCTTTCCTTTTCTTGGGATAAAGGGGGGTGAAAGGTGACTAATACTGTGTGACGCTGAACATAGTTTCTACTGTGCTTTGGTTATGTAAATTTATCACTATTAATTTATCACTATTTAAAATCTTTCCCTTTCTTGGGATAAAGGATGGGTTGGGGGTGAAAGGTGACTATTACTGTTTGACGCTGAACATAGTTTTTTCTATGCTATGGTAATGTCAACTTATCGGTATATGTTTTCCTCTGACACTATCCATGAAATTGTTACCCCATTTTCTCTTCAACTGTTTATTATTCTAATGTATAACAATGTCAACTCACCCTATATGAGGCCTCAATGACTTTTGCCTTACCCTTTTTTAATCTTTATGAAAAAAAAAAAGACAGTGTTAATCCTTTATATGGTTAAATTAGTAATTTTCTTATATTTGGAGTTGACCATTTCCATTGGCTACATCATGCAAAACCAGTGAACACATCCAGTTCATGAAATGGGCAGATTTATTGTAAAATTCTACATGTCTTCCAGACAGTTTGAAGACTTGCAAGGCTGACAAAATTTTTCAGGAGATAAAACAAGGACACTGGTTTATATTTAAATTCAAAATTTACCATTCATGAGTTTACGTTCATATAATTAAACTGAAACTAATTTTAATACAGCTGCTGGAAACCCATACCAAGCACACAGATTTATTTATAATATTAGAGAAAAATCTACGTTGCACAAAATAGTTACAAATGAATAAGTCGATTTCTTTTGTACTTTTGAGAAAATAAAGAACAATATTAGCTTGTGTATATTTATTACAGTCTATATGCTTTTGCAAATTACTACTTACTCGCACAGTCCATGTGATTTATGTAATTAAACATGATTCTAACACTAAAATTTACCACCATACTTATTAGGTGAATGAATATTATTTTTATTATTATTTGTAGCAGTTGAAGTACTTAATCAAAAGTTCTGACCCTATAGAGTAAAATGATTTTTCCCTATTACATATAAGAGCAATCACTATATGAAACTGCCATGACTTTTCTCATAAAACATGATGATTCCATTAAACCAAAAGTTCTTTTGGGTAAGGAATTTTTTTTTTGTATTTTTTATTAATTGGGCATTCTTTTTTGACAGGGCCAGTCAGAAAACTGATTACTACCTTATTGCACTCATGTTAGGTAAAGTAACATTAAGTTTTGTGAAAATACATACCTCTCTGGCCTTCTTCAGTACATTACTTATGTTGCTTTGTGATAACATTAAATAATTGAGAAACACTTGGACTGCATTTTACTTCTGGATTTAAAAGCTGGGACAGTTAGAGATCTCAAAGAGTTTTCCCATGACACCAGGACTATCCTGGCAAATAGCCTGTGGTTAGCATTTGTGTAATTAATTAAATTTTGTGGCTAAATAGATAGTAAAAGCATTATTATTTTATTGTTTTAAGTATTCATTGTATCAGATACACAAAAATAAAACTATCCAGAACACCAACAGAAACAATTTTTTTTACTATGTCATTTTTAAAAATTGAATAGTGAGCCCACCCATTTTGATTCCTTTTAATATACCCCTTATAAGACTGCCTGCTTGGTCTCGTGGTTAGCTTCACTGGCTACAGTTTCACAGGCCCTCCTTGGATTTTTCTGAGGTAGGGATGTCTGGAATGGGGAGCACTCAGCCTTGTAATTCATACTGAGGAGCTACTTGATAGAGAAGTAGCAGCTCCGGTCACAGATACCACCAATAATGACAGCGGGTGTCAGCATGCTGACCACTTGACCCTCAATCCTACCATATGCCCATGGAGTTTAGTTTAGTACCCCTTATAAATTATTAAAATAAGTAAAAATACAGAGTTTCATAACAGTCTTTCGAGCCATTTTTGTGAAGAGCTCTAACAGAGATGCATACGAACAAGACAACTGAAATATTGGTCTCGTAAGACTATAAAAGAAGTAGCTTTCATGCAAGGCCGTAGCTAGGCGGTGGCGAGATGTGCCCCCGCCAAGGGCGCAGGTACAGAGAGGGTGCAATATTAACCATGAAAAATCCCGCCTTTTCATTTTCAAATTGAGGTTTAGGTTTTCTTTGATAATAACATGTTTTTATATTAAAATAATAATCAATTTTACAGAAATTTAAAAAAAATTGTTCAGACCCCCCAGTATTGGAGGGCGCAGATTTGTCAAACTCGCCAAGGGCGCAAAAAGGACCTTGCTACGACCCTGCTTTCATATAAGACAAAAATAGCAGTTCATACTAATATGACTGATTTCTTAGAGATTGCATGGAATACAATACTGCAACATATCAAAGACCTCATGACACATGTTCATTCATTCATTGTTCATGTTATTAACAGAATTCTGGTTACAACAATGGCAATCAGACGAGTGGAAAATTTGCTCATAGCAACCTAGACAATAGTAAAGGAATGTGTAGTGGTGCAACTACTGGACCTTTATACAGTAATCTAGGAGACTACCCACCTTATATTTTGGATCCAGAGATCCATGCACATCTTTTGCCACTGCAGCAGTATATACTGGAGCAAGCAAAACTTTCAGGTAATTGCTTATTGTTTGTGTTTACTATCATTGTTAGATTGTAGTGTTGTTTTCAGAAGATGCTAACTGAATATGCAATTAAATAAATTGTTTGTATTCTCAGAGCAACTTTTCCGTTGTATGTTGAAAGAACAATGTCTAAAACTACAAAAAATATTATTCAAAATATGTGTATTACCAAATACAGTAGAGAATAATACAGGAAACTTTGCGATATATTGAGGGACAATGTCCGTGAGCACCATCTAGCAGTGGAACCTGGTGCTACTGAATACAGATGCAGCAATTCAGTATCCAGATGCGAAGATGTTAACCGATTTCTGTTCTGCTGGTCGAAAAAAAATGAGTTAAAAAAATTATGGTAAAAGAGAGTTGTTGTTAGCAACCACTAAGTTTAAAATCAAAAGATTTATTGTGTTTTCATTAATATTTGGGAGCTATTTTGCTAGTTCTGTGTTTTGTTTGCTTATTATTCTTATAATTACTTAAACAGTGTTTTGGTGCTCAGTGGTTGGTGAAACGTTAGAACATACAGTTTAAATATGTTTTGAATTTTTGAATTTGGCCCTAAGTTCCCAGGTTCTGTCACCTGGAGTGCTGCAAAATCTATCCCCCATTTTCCCATTGTCGAAGCAGTAAGTATCCTGTATTATTTTATGTTTTATTTGGTATTAATGTTAAGAACTGGAAATATGAATTCACTCACCATGGTTATCTTAGATAATTGCGAGTATGAATATTTTATCTTCACCTATTAACCCTTCGCAGGTGGCGATGTTTTATGGCTGTGGGAGGAAGGAATTTTTAAAGAAAAAAGAAGTTAATGGAAAACCAATTGAAAGTAACTTAAATCATGCATTCATGCATAAAAACAACGTATACCTTGGAGTTTTGCCGAATTCTGCCCTTAATCTGTTCCAGAAACAATTTTTATTATTTAGCATGAAAATGTTTATGTAGAAACGGCACAAGTCTCACTGAGCGCATTATAAGTTTACACAGGCCTAGAGTAGGTTATGATTTTCAATTAGATCAGTGTCTTGATCAAAATTGGAAGGCAGAACTGGCCCTTGCTGGATATTGTAGATATTGTAGATTGTAATAGTTTGTGATGGGTCTGCATCGAAATTACTCACTTCCATTCAGCTGCATGCACTATTGCTACCGGTGTCACTTATGTCGCTCTCACTCTCACTAACGCTGCAGGTAGCAATCTCGAAAAAACATCCTTTCCGGTAACAAATCCGCTGAGAATATCCCTTAAGGTCACCAGGGGTTGCTCGCGAACCTGAGGAATACCTACTATCGCTAAATGATAATTCCCACACTTCACAATCACTTTGAGTAATTAATTCTTCAGTTTCAGAACCTGTAAGACACTTTCTTCTTGCCATTTTACTGAAAATAAGGGAAAAACACGGAACGAAAAGGGCGCACTATTCACTAGGTACGCACAGCCAGTGAAATCCTCTACTAAAATCATCCTGGGCACGTGTATAGGGGAATTCCGAAGTCAGAGTGGATAAGAAAACCTCCTGCCATCTCTTGAAGATTTTATGTACTTTGTGCATGAGAAGAGCCGGTCACATGAGTCAATCAGAGAACCCATATATGGGTTTCCACCTTCGAGACTGTGGACAGATATGCCATATATGGGTTTCTGCCCACAAAGGGTTAATACATAATTCAATAATATGATTACATAATAGAATTTTATAAAACCTGGATCACTTTTTTTTTTGTAAGGCATGTGGCGAAAGATAAAAACTGTTGAATCCAATGGGGGAAAAAGAACACATGTACGGTATGTTGAATTAAGAATAACATTTGCATTTGTTGCCTCAGGCTGCTATAGGTTTGGAGATCCTCTTAATGAAGAAGCAGATTCTCTGCATTCAGATGATGAAGACCATTCAACAGGAAGAGGGGAAGACGACAGTGATGAGTTTGCAGATGATGAAGGAATGTCCAATCAGGAAGATTCCAGTTCTCAGGAGTATCTTGATGACAGCAACTATCTAGATGATGATGATAGCAGTCATCGAGAAACTTATAGCCAGTTCCTAGCACCACAGCCTCCACTCAGGATAAGATCGAAGTACTCTACAGGTACTCTAAATACATTGTACATATACCATATACTGATTATGTGATTGCAAGTACCAGATTTTTTTGCTTTGCTCATCCTTTCCCTTTTCTATTAAGTTGGATTTATTTATTTGGTTCAAATATTCACTATTATCAGGCAAATTCCCAAAAAAATGTATTTCTTAGGAGAGGAGGTATTTTTGTATGTTTGTTTAAAGGGTTCCTTAAAAATGAGAATCGAAATTTTAATTTCTAAATTGGGAATTCCTTAAAATCAGGATTGTTAAAGTAGGGTTTTACTGTACTATTTAAAACCTGTTATATCACTCCCTGCTTTTGAAGAAAATGTAATTAATTGTTATGTTTTTCCACATCTTGTTCTTTATTAACTGTTTCTCTAGCATAACCTAATACATTGGCAAAAGGCACTACTTGATAAAATAGTAGCAGCTGTAGTCACAAAGACCACTAATAACAGCCTTGGGTGTTGGCATGCTAACCACATGATGCCCATTCCTCCCTGCTCTCTGGAAATGTTGAAGGATGTTGGCAGCAACCTGGTGGTTGTCCTTGTCTTGTCATATGGGTTGTAGCACTATGGATTTAGCATGTATAGTTTATTGTAATTTATATATAAGATTCTTGTAGAGTAAAAATGAAATGCATTTTTTTCTGGCATGTACTGTAATTGCATTGTCGTTGTTTGCAGAATGTCGCAATAATTCGGATTATGTGGATGGAGTAACTTACTATAATACAAACCTGACAACTAGCACCACTCTGACTGCATCTACTTTACAACAACACCAGCAGCATCAGCAACAGCAGGCAATGCAAGCAAGAGGAAGTGGAGCACTGATTGTTGGTGCAGGAGCAGGTAAATTTACCTGTTTTGAAGAACTGTCATAGTGGTCTGGTACATGTCCTGACTGGGTTAATCAAGGAAGGCTCTCAAGTGTTCTTTACATCCAGTACTTTCCTTTTCTTGCTTTTTTCTATTCTCTTTTTTTTTTTTAATTGTTTTATTTCTTATCTTCGGCACTGGCCATCCTTGCATGCTAAACACCCACCAGATGCAGGGGGCAACTGAATGAGCTAAGTTGCTAGGGTTATGGATCCTCAGTTTCCTGCCATTCTCACTACAGCAGTACCTTTATTACACTATGCAAGGAGCATCTGAGAATGTGTATTTCCTGGAGTTTTACGTTCCCCTGGATTCTTGAGTACAGTATACTGCTTCTCTCATTTCAAACACTAACACATGCAGCATGCTTCATACATCAACACACCGCATACATGCACTATCCCTATCTTCATTCCCCTCACCTTCACCCAGGTTAGCCTTCTGTTCTTTTTCTCTTCTTAGTTTTCAGACCTTAGGTTCATTTAACCTGTACCTCACCAACATAGATCTTTTCTATCTTCAAGGTGCTGTCCTTCAGTTTTTTTGTCCGACTTGTGTGCTATTCAGAGATCTCAAGAGTGAAGTGAAGGTGTTACCCAATGTGTTATGGATGGTATAATCTACCGCAAGACCTCTGAAGCCATGCAGATCTTTTTAGGCTGCATGATGTAGAGTGGGGAACCAGTGGCAGTTTTGTGGTAGTGATGGTAACAGCTCTGAAGTATTCTCTTAGACCTCGCATGGAGGATAGCCTGGAAGATTTAGTGGCTTGTCTTTTCATCCCCAAATGATAGGCAATTTCACTGACAATTCTGGACAGGGTCTGTCTAAAAAATTTCACTGACAATTCTGGACAGGGTCTGTCTCAAAATGTCTTCTCCACACATTAAACTTTATCACCACCTTTTTTTGTACTGGAACTAGACTTGACAGAAAAGACAACAAAAGATGTAAGCCCTTTCTGTATCCAAACAGAAATTGACTGTATTTACAGGAAAGTAAAAATGCTTCATGCCTTTGAGATGATGCCTTGCTAGTCAAAACCCACACTGACTACCAGTTTGAAAAAACTCATCAAGGCAAAGTTGTTTGGGTCCTGTCTCATCTTTGTTACCAAACATAAAGTCCTTAGCACATGTGGAGGTAAATTCTCAAAATGATAATAGATTTTAATAGAAAAACCCCAAAGTACACACCATAACTTCTGCAGTGTCCACCTTAAATATTATCCAAGCTTTGCAGGATTGATATGGATAACTCCTTGTTCAGTACAAAGTGAATGTCTTTTTGTTTGTTTGTTTGTTTTGTATACAAAATTTACTTTTGTTAACTGGAGCTCATTCAAAAACAAAAACAAAAAACTTAATATTTGATGACTCAACATCTTATAAATTTGTCATCTGCTATGACTTTCTTTTTCTTTTCTTTTGTACAGAAGCAGGAAATCTACACTTTCTTTCTTCTTAACCCTTGTGGTATCACTTGACTCCATCCCTCTTGAATGATAAAGAAACATTGTTTAAAGTTGACATAGACTTTTCTTCCTGCCAGGTGTTCTTTCTGCGGTCATTTTATCATAATTGGATAACATATTCATAGTTGTATGACCGTTAGTACGAAGCTGGCATGTGTTAACTGGCAATAATGACTTGGCACAATCATTGTTGTAATAAATTCAGATGCAGCTAGCAGTAGTATTTTGGTGTAGTTAGAGGGAAAAAACAAACATAAGGTGCACTTCTGCATGAGACGTATCCCGCCCAACCCACCCTCAGTGAAGCAGTTCCTTTTATACCACGATCTAGCGAATTCTTCGAGGATGAACAGGCTGACAAACCGTTGGGTACAAGGCAAACGTGTGGGTTCAAGGCAAACCTGTGGGTACAAGGCACTTACTCTCGCATTTTTAATATTTAGTACAAGGGGCACTCTCGAATTTTTAATATTTGGTACAAGGACAGTCTCGCAGTTTTAATATTTGGTACAAGGGGTACTCTCGCATTTTTAATATTTGGTATGGTCGGGAGTGTCGGCGACAATATACAAGGATAGTTGGTCACCTGCTTCGCTGAGAAACAAAATGTGAATATCGAGTGGGCGGAGCTTAAAGTGCACCTTGTATTTGACTTTCGCCTAGTAAGACATGATTATATTTTATTATTTAATGTTGAACTATTTTTTGGAACTAAACAAACTAAAACATAGTATTTATAGAAAGTGAAAAACTATAATTTATCTGTAACTTTATATCTGAAACAATGGTGTTGTATTTCACAAAATTAATTGCTATGATATGGGCATTATTGCTTTTGTGCATATATGTTACATTATACTTACATTTATCATCACACAATTAATAAAATCAGGTAAACTGATGTAACAAAGTGCCAGTATGTTTTTGTTTAATCAGTTATGACTGCAATTATGATATGAAGAATATGTTTTTTTTTTTTAAATTGATTTCCAAGTTAAGCTTCAGATTTATTCATTAAGCAGGGCTTACCAAAGAAGAAAGGTCTACCATCTCGGCCACCTGGAACCTTTTAACGGTCTAGTTGGATAAGCGCTTGTAAATCAATAGTGTTTTTTGTCAAAGCTACCTGTATTTTAATTTCCAAGGCCTTATAAGATCACAGTAAAACAATTGGCTATGTTGTCAAGATAACTGATTTTCATTTTTTTTATAAATTCTTTCGAATACGTATATTACCATAAAATAGGCACTAAATTGAGCATTACTCCGAAACAGGTCAACCGATTTTATCCATTATGAATAGACGTCTTCCCATGGACATTATAAATGTGTATACCAAGTTTCATAAAAATCCGGTAAAGCGTATTTGAGTTACCGCGTCTTTAAAATATACACTAAATTGGGTTTTACTTCGGTACCGGTCTACCGATTTGGTCCAATATCAGTAGACGTCTTTCCACGTACATTATAAATGGGTATACAAAATTTCAGGAAAATCCAATAAAGCATATTTGAGTTATCGCGACTTCTTATATATTAACATAAAAACACTAAATTGGGCATTATTCCGGTACTGGCCAACCGATTTGGTCCAATATCAATAAACGTCTTCCCATGGACATTATAAATGCGTATACTAAGTTTCATAAATATCCGATAAAGCGTATTTGAGTTATTGCGCCTTTAAAGTAGACACTAAATAGGGTTTTACTCCGGTAGCGGTCAACAGATTAGGTTCAAATTCAATAGGGCACTTCTCATGGACGTCATAAATGGGTACACCAAGTTTCATGGAAATCCGATACAATCTATTAAAATAGGCACTAAATTGGGCATTACTCCGGTACCGGTGAACCGATTTGGTTCAATTTCAATAGGATTCTTCCCATTGACATTATAAATGTGTTTTCCAAGTTTCATGAAAATCCGAAAAAGCGTATTTGAGTTATGGCGCGTACAGACACACGGACGGACAGACAGACGGACAGACATTTTTCGTCCCCACACACAATCTCATAAAGTACCATACTGGCACTTAATAAAATCACTGTGGGGTCAAAGAAGATCCCAGACATATAACATGTTTCTAAAGAGCTGATATCATGCAAGGGTTAAGACAAGTGAAATAGCAGCTTACGAATAATAGACAGTGATTGACATACACCATTTTCCTTTATATGCAGTGCCATTTAAACAACCGTTGATTTGTGACAGTTCATTCAAAGCGAATAAGTGGGAGAGCTGCATTGTATTACGTTGTACAGTGAGTCCCACTCAAGAGTTGGCCAATGACAGGGGTTCCTGCATCGCGGCGGGCACAGCTCCAACTCCCGAGCGATCAGGTGAAATATCTACGCAAATTGGTATTACCTTGGTATTATTATAGATCGTCGTCTGAAATTCGACAAACACATCACATATTTATGTACCAGATTAAGAAAAACATTATACAAATTTGTCTGTCTAAAACAATATTTACCGACTGAAGTCTTAAGAACAGTCTACTTAGCTCTAATACAATCTGTCCTCCAATATGGTATCATTGGCTGGGGGGAAGTGGCACATCTGTATTGACTCCTTTGATTCTAATACAGAAGAGAATTATAAAAATTTGTTTAAAAAAGCCTATAGAATATCCAACAGAATTGATATTTCCTGAATTTAATGTGATGACTGTAGAACATATTTATAAGCTCACACTTTTAAAATACTTACAAAAATACCGCAACGTACATGTATCGGATCCTCATAACTACAATACTAGAAGAAATAAAACATTGCCTTTATTAGAACCAAAATACTTCACCTCTTCTGGCTCTAAACATAGCATTTATTATGGTCCAAGACTCTATAACTCTATAATTAGGTCTAATCCAGAAATAGTACATATGAACAACAAAAAATTCTATAAGTTTATCAAAAATCTTATTTCATAGTTCAAAAGTTACTTCACTCTGTACTTAGTAGACAATTAAGGAACGATTTTATTTGTAATAACTCAGGGTTTCAATTTTTGTTCTTACTACTTTTCCTTTTTTCTTTTTACTTTTCTGTTCTTTCTTTATTATTATTATTTTTTAGGTTTTGATTTAATTATATTTTCTTTATGTATTTTGTAATTTGTATTTTGTAATGTAAATGGCTGAACTGTGCCCGAGCACGAGCGCATGCTCATTCGGGTGGTCTTGTTTTGTTTTGTATAAATATAAATAAATAAAGCAGCGATCGGTGTAATTCAGATTCTCACATTTACAGTTAAAATTACAATGAAAATAACCACGTACCTCATCACAAGAGATGTTGGAAATGTTCTGATCTTGCACCTACACAATACTGGCACACCTTTTTAGGAAATTTTCTTTCACGCGCATAAGTTCAGCTTCCGAGATAGAGTTAATTTCTCTTGTGATATTGTCTTTAAGTTCTTCTAATGTATGGGAAATTGACCTATACACTTTATTTTTCAAGTTTCCCGTAAATAATATTCACATACTGTTGGAAGAACTTAAAGACAATATCACATAGGCCCATCACAAGAGAAATGAACTCTGTCTCGGAAGCTGAACTTTTGCTCGTGAAAGAAAATTTCCTAAAAGGTGCCAGTATTTTGTGGATGCAATAGGAGAACATTTCCAACATCTCTTGTGATGAGATACGTGGTTATTTTCATTGTAATTTTAACTGTAAATGTGAGAACCTGAATCATTACACCGATCACGGCTTTATTTGCATAGATGTTTCACCCGATTGCTCGGGAGTTGGAGCTGTGCCCGCCGCAACGCAGAAACCCGCGTCATTGGCTAACTCTTGCGTGGGACTCACTGTATTACTTGTATTAGAGCTTCAGTCAGCTTTTAGCAGTGCTCCAAATTGAAAACCTGTCGCATAGCTTCAGCATTGCCATGGAAACATACCCCTCCAGCATTTCTTCACAAGTTGCAAGTTGCAGGACTGTAGTGTACCCAATTTATTATAGACTATTTTAGTTACACTTGTATTCCTGCAAAATGACAGGAGCTAGTTAGACATCGAATTGGGGAAAATTATTTGATTGAAGTTTACTTCTGAGTTATTAAAAACTCATGGATGACCTCTAACGTTGAGTAGTGAAGTCAAGAGATGATTTCTGCATATGTTTGCTAATATAAGAAGGCAAGGAAATGTATTAAGTTCCTAATAACGCTATTGTAAACTAAGAATAACGCACACCTGGTGTTAGTATTCATATTTTGTTAGAATCAGCCTTCTTTAGGTTTTTTTATAAACTGAATTCTCAGAAAGATGAGAAAAGCTCAATGCAATAATTATGTACATTTTTTGACATAAAAATTGTATAGATTTTATTGTATGTCTATTAAAATTATCTTTTTACTCTCTCATTCAGGATCATTAAGCAGTGCCATCCAGCATCCTTCTATATCTCTACCAAATAATGTAACTGTGCCATTGGAGACTCAACATGCTTCCCTCAAGAGAAAGAAGGAAGCACCGCCTCCTCCAACGCTTTATTCACCTATTCTTGAGAAGTCTGAGGTATGTATTTGCTTCATGTACTTCAGAACTCAGGTTCTCTCTCCTCTTCGTTGTTTATTTTTCACTAATATTTTGGGCAATATTTTATGGGGAATTGGATCATTTCGTGTGACCTCTACTACTGAATACAGATGCAGTAACTGGATCAAGATGTCAACCAATTTCTTTTAGAGGAGACAAAATAGCCATTATAAAGAAATCAATGATTATTGAAAGTTAAACTCATTAAAATGTTGTAATAAGAAAATACATTTTTTGACTGGCATTCTGAGGGACCAATATTTCTCAAGGCTCTGTTACAATTTTGTAAAGATCAATTTATTTGCGGAACAAAGGTTTATGATGCCTCTTCCATCTACCTATGCACTTATGACGAGAACTGACATTATGCAGAAAATTTTGAAGCGAAATGTGCGTTAAAAATCGTGGAGCAAGAGTCTATGTCGAACATGAATGTAATGTGCCTGCTTTCTTTGTGCCAAGCTATAACCAATCACTAGGGATAGGAATTTTTCGCAATCGCGAATTTAACGATTTTTATTAAGAACTGTATTAGGAATGATAACTAGCTTCAACACACACAACAGTACCCTGAAAAATGTTTTTTGTACTCGCGAATTGATACAAATTTTGCATGAAAGTGCGAATTTTGCATGAAAGTGCGAATTTTGCATGAAAATGCGATTTTGGCGCGAATTTTTATTTTAAAATGCGATTTTGGCACGAATTTTTACTTTTTTGCGAGAAAGAGGCCGAAAACGAAAAAACCGGTTGATCTACCGCAGCTGGTTACCTTTATCCAAGCACCGCCACCTATCGATTATCTCGAATGTCCAGGACTATCGATATAACATCGAAAATATATCGATTTAATTTAAACATCGTAGAAGAGGAGTAAAAATGCGGAAGCAAGTGATGTTAATTTTATTATCTTTGTTTTGCGTATTTTGTCATTTTTTATAGCGGTATTACAGAATATGCGTGTATTGGGTTGCTCAGAAGTATATAAAAAAAAAAAGCTGCAACATATGGAAATGCAAATGATGGTAACAAAGTGGTTATGAAAAATAGAAAAATCACGCGAAATTCAACACTGAAAGTCATATGAAGTGTAAAGTACAGATTCCTGTTTTCTTTTCCGTCAATTTTATTTAATTGTATTAACTTAAGTCAGCTGATATTTCAGGCCTATTTCAGCTAAGACATGTGTTACCTTAATATTATGAATATGGCGTAATTTATTGTTTCACTTTGGGGTTAATTTAATTATTTTTCCTTTACTTTACTCATAATGAGTAGAAGGAAAAGTGTGATCACTGAAGAAGTTCACTGTTCCTCCGCAAGATGGATCCGCATCTGCTCGTGGCGGCAAAAATTCAAGAGACCAAGCTGAAAGAAACTATATTATCTATAAATTATATTCTCACTCACCCTTGTCGAAGATCAGTTCTCAGATAGGCCTACTTTAGACAGCTTCCGGGTAGACTTTGCAGTTTTAGAAGTATTTAGTTCTTTCCTCAGTTGTTTGGTCACAAAAAAGAATCGGCACTTCATATAGTGTAATACGAGTTTAGGAATAATTTCCATAACATGATCTTCACAACAGCCCACTTTGGAGGATGGAATAACAGTGTGGTACAAGTTATCTAAACACTCGTAAGATATATCCCCCATAGACTGTATTTACATGAAAGTTTTTCTGAAATAATATTTTCAACCTGTATAAACAAATTAAATACATACATCTGTCGATGTCAGCATTATCACTGTAATCTTTAATTAAGGTTAGAGCTGCGACAGGAACTTGTTCTGGGCACTTTCCATGAAGCAGGTCGACACATTTATGACATTTTGTCACTTTGGATGCCTGGCGTACAATATAACCCCCTACGTCGTAAAGCAAGCATTCTTTTGGAAGATGTGGACTTTCAATAAGAAGCAAATTATTTTCCCAACCTGTTATGCAGTCAGACATGTTTTCAGGAACCCTCATATCCAAGCTTGTTTTATTTTACCCTCTGCCTCCCTTTCTATTTCCTTATTCTTCTGTTCTGTTTGTTTTGCAAGGGTCCTCATTTGATTTACGAATGATGTTAATGGCATTTCCGCCTTATATTCACAATTAGTACCTGAAGATAAACCTGACTGCAGCATATGAAGATTAAGAAAATCTACAGTTGATGGATGGTCATCACAGCTGAGAGAGCGTAATATACCAAAATGACGTTCTAGAGGGTCTTGAATAAATTTCTTTATGAGGACATAGGTAAACCCCTTTCTCCACAAATGGTCAGAGACCTCAATTGTTACCCTTAGGGATTCAAGAGTTCTGTCAGAAGCAAAGGTGTTCTGACTTTCGTTAAGATTTCCCCCCCACTTATAGAGGGTTTGGTGACCAGTCGATTCTTTATAAAGTGCTGCTGCTGGAGTACAAGAATTTAATATGTCTATTAAATTATTTACATCTCTTGTAAATGTCTCGGTAGGCTCACTGTCTTCAAATCCCTCTGATTTTATTTCTTCTTCCTAATATCTATACAAATAATATAACAGGCAAGGCTCAACCGTGCTCAACTAACGATGGTGCTGCTCCCTGCTGGCAGAACCATAAACCTCCATCCCGACTAATGGTAAAGGAGCGAAGTGATCACACTTTTCCTTCTGCTCATTATGCTTTACTGTTAAAAAGGAAAGGCAGATGCGGCTTAAATTCAGGGGTGGCTTATATTCGGATAAATACGGTATTAGGATTCGATTAGTATTAGTACAACGTATTTAGTTCTCCTTAACTTCTTGGCGTTGTGGATGCCGTGCGCAAATGCAGACTGCGAAAGATTTTTTTTCTGCATAGCGGTTTGAGTGACAGGCACCATCATTTGTCACAAGAGAACTTTTTAGTGAGATGTTCTTTGAAGGATAAACTTTACTTAGCCTTGTAAATATTGTGTCTTGATCGAGTTTAAATGCGTATTATTTAGCCTTTTGTAAATATTGTGTCTTGATTGGGTTTAAATGTGTATAAGTTAATTCGATTGTATGGTTTAAGCACATAAAAGGTATAAAACTTTGTAGGTTCTCCCAACGAATACATTGTAAAAACTGCTCTCGGGTTTCCAGTCGGGTAGTTATAGATGTGTACTCTAAGCTTTCAACACCTCCGACGTACCTTCAGTGCTAACGGCTATTCAGACTTTAATATAACCCGGGCCCTTAAAAGGACCGTTTCTTCAGCACCGAGTGATAGAGACGAAAATGTTAAGCGGGCATTCATCCCGTACACTGGCCCTCTCTCCGGGAAGATCTCTCGACTACTCGGCCGCCACGGGATCAAGACTGTACACCTACCTCCTACCAAAACCCGGCAACTACTAAGACCTGTGAAAGATGACCTTGGATTACAGAGACCCGGGGTTTATGGAATTTCTTGCAGTTGTGGCAAGATTTATATTGGACAGACAGGACGCCACATTTCCACCAGGATTGAGGAGCACAAACGGCACTACCGTCTTGGGCAACCTGAAAAGTCCGCCATCGCCGAGCATTGTCTCGACATGGGCCACGAGATGGACTACCTCAACACAGCGGTACTGGCTTCTACCATGGGATTATGGGACCGTCTCATCAAAGAAGCCTTTCACATCAGACTGAACCCAAATAACATCAATAGAGACGGAGGGTTCCAATTGGCCGCTTCCTGGCAACCTGCTATTTCTCTGCTCCAATCACGGAAGGAGAGATCGTTTACTTCCACCGACCAATCAGGATCCACCACTGCATCTGACTAGTCCTGCCATGGGTATATATACAACACCTCAACCTCTGGATCTCACTTCTCCGAAGATGACGACGCAGTCAGTCGCCGAAAGCTTAGAGTACACATCTATAACTACCCGACTGGAAACCCGAGAGCAGTTTTTACATAAAAGGTATGCTTCCCCGTGAATCTGCTATAGTTTTGAAAGTACCGAAAAGTTCAATTGAAACCACCGAATTTCACATTTCAAAGTACCGCTTTCTTCGGTTTGAAAACACCGAAAAATTCCCATCTCTACCAATCACATTGTCCATCTGTTCTACAATACGCAGCCAGTATTATTCTGTGGGTTGTTGTTTTTCCTCTCCTGTTATTAAGTTGTGTACTTTAGATATTGTTTCAATACAACAGTAATATGACTTTTATGGAACAAAGGTCTATGTTACATTATTACTAGGAATCCCAACTCAACAAGCAACAGTGACTTTGTAAAGTGTTTTCTCAAAACTCTTGGACAGGTAACATAGACCCTTGTTCAGGGTTTAGCTTCAATTAAGTTAATCTTACAACACTTTGCTATAAGAGTTGATTGTGTTGGTACTTGCTTAAAACTTGCAAATTTCAGTAGTCACTTATAACTTTTGACATTTAACTAGACTTATTCAGAGGAACTGAAGATATCACGTATGAAAAAGATAATTTTTTCTGTAATATGATAGTCGATCTCAGCCAATAATGTTAATTTTTTTTTTCCATTGAATTTCAGTCACCACATCTTGTCCTAAGTCGAGAGAGGAAGCTTCCTTCAGAAAGTGATATTGAAAAATACGCACAAGACAACCTTAACATTCACAAAAAAGGCATATTCAGGAAAAAGTTTTCTGTACGTGATATGCTATCCTGGTCAAAGGTAAGATATACTGCATTGTGGTTTATGTAAAACTGTAAAGTATTTCTCATAAACAAAGCTTCTCATATTTGGATAATCATTTCAGAAACAACATAAGTCAATATTTTTTTGAAAAGTTATGATGGAACTTTCACAGTGAAGTTATAACATTTTTTAAAAATATTGTGCATTGACTAACACACTTAATTACTCCACTTACCAAATTTTTTGGTAGAAAAAAAATGGTAAAAAATTTGGTAAGCAGAGTAATTAAGTGTGTGAGTCAATTCACATTATTATTAAAATTATTATTATTATTATTATTATTATTATTATTATTATTATTATTATTATTAAAAAAATACATAAGTCACTTTTGTACCACTCCTGGTGGATTCACACACTATAGGAGTAAATATATTTTTACCTTATGAATCTACATAAATCAGGTTGTAATCTGCTTGGGTTCCACAGGCATTCATTGCAGTGTCTCTTTTAGAAACAATGAAAGTAAAAAATTGCTGCAACTGTTTTCTCTTAACAAAAAACAGTGAACAGCTTTTATTAGTGTTGTCTGTGCATCAGGAGCTGTGTGAAGTGTCTTAACTTTGATAACGAACCTGTACATGTACAAGTACAGTGGTATTAATCAGACGTGGCAGTCCAAGCATGGATGCTAAGTAGATGCAGACGAGTCCAATAAACATTCGTACTGCATGGAGGGGTGTATGGGTTAGTTGTGTCGTTGCTTTCAGTGAGGTAAGATCGTATAATGAAGTGAAGAAACAAGAGACTTGTTACAATCGCTTCTCCTCTCCTGGAAGTGCAGTTCGACATTCTTACCCCTCCCCATGATTCCTCCTACATGCGTCACCTCTCTCACGCGCATCTGACTGCCACCTCTGATTAATACCACTGTATGAATGTTATACAGTTTTTTGAAATGTCCCAAAGTTGAAATTGTTGACTTATGTTATTACTGAAATCACCGATTCATTTAATAATTAAAAATTTATGACTTGTCCATATAAGGAGCATCAATTCAAAACGTAATTAGTCCATCTCCGATCGTAATTTAGCGGATTTTAAAAGCGTTCCCACTTTTTTGATCAAGAGTACTCTTACTGAAGTAATAACATAAAAAAATACATTTCACTCATCTTTATTGAACAGTGTCATGATTTGAAGACCCCTCATCTAAATGAAAATATATAAAAAATGTTACAAGCCCATGTATGTAGATTTACAAACGTGTAAAAGAACTGTGAGACAAAATTCCAGCATACTGACGATGGTCACAGGTTTAAGTTGCAGTACTTCCCCATCATTAAATAACCATAAAACCAAACCAATTGCCAGCTAAGAAAACTTATAGATACCATATAATCTTCCACAAGCTTTCTGAATACTTGTGTGTGCATATTATCGACCAAGTGAAGCGAGGTCCTGTTTTAACTTGACCGTTCAGCATTTCAACTGGTTGCATTTTTGTGTGTTATGCAGTTATGATCAGATGCCTTGTTTGATTTTCTTCCAATTTGGTATGAATGTTTCATGTCATCACTAAAAATTACTTATGTGTAGGGATTTTTATATTTGATTCCATTTTAAGATGGTGGCAGTTTCAGTGGTTCCGTTTCATGTAATGTTCAGCTTCTTTCAACGATTCTAGCCAAATGTTTCATATTATAAAAATTTGAAGACTACTTCCACTTTCTAAAGCTTCCTAGAACTTTGTTCCAGTACATTTTTGATGTAACTCTAATAGTTTACAGCCTTTTCATCTGTTTCCCTATATGTTTGTTAAGCAGTCACAATCAAAAGCTTCTATCGATATATTTATTTTTTGAATTGTTTCCTGTGGATTTTTTTAATTTTAATTTTTTTTTTAAATTCAGTTGTATTTATAATCCTTTCAGCTTCGAGGCCATATCAAGAGTTCAGGATCTGTGTCTATACAGTAGGCCATGAAATCATTGATTGTCAACCACTTTCTAATGTTGGTGTATTTTGAGAAGTAAATTTCAACTGATATGAATTTAAATGAATGTGGTACAGGATGAAATAGTGAGGATGATTCATGGTATGTAAATATCCAATTCGGTATTTGCCTCTATGACTGGGGAAGCCATGAAAAAAAACCCATGTCAAATTGGCTGGCCACGGGATTTGAACCCGGGACCTCCTGAATGCGGAAACAAACTCTAATAGTTAACAGCATTTTATCTGTTTCTCTGTAAATGAATTTGTTGTGCAGTAACAACCAAACATGTTCTTTGATTTTCTTCCAATTTAGCATGAATGTTCCTTGGCGTAATTAAAAACGACTTTGTGTAAGGATTTTTATTTTTTGGTTCAGAAACGAAGTTGGTGGCCGTTTGAACTGATGAAGAACAGATCTTACATTTTGAGGGGGGACGCAAGGACTACTGTTCTATTAGTACATGGTCAATTGAGAAAGTTTTGTGCAAATTTTTGTAAATCATTGCCGTAGCTAATTTTGTGTTGTTTTAATATCTTTTCCAGGATCCCATTAGAAAACCAATGTTAGTACTGTCAGATAAAGCTTTAAAAAAGGATGCTTGTGAACTTTTCAAGCTGGTACAAATATACATGAGTGATCGCAAAGCAAAAATTGGGATGACTCTGAATAGCGTAGCCCTGGAGATTTGTAACTATGGTTATTCGAAACCTGGGCTGAGAGATGAACTGTACATCCAGATATGCCGTCAAACTACAGAAAATCCAAGGAGGTATGGCTTGCATGCTTTGGAAATGTAGTAAGTAAATATTTTCGCAATTAATTTAATCAAAAGTAGGTGAACTTAACCCTAATACAGTGGGTCCTTGATTACCTGTATACAGATTAAAAGGTTATTTCCCCTGTAGGCCAAATTTGGTTTTTTATTTATAGCTTGCTTTTTATTGATATGGTATCATTGGATTTTTCTGCTTTTATGTATCCTAATTTGCCAAGGCCTCTGTGTGTTTTCGGAGAGTATAACATGGCTGAAGGAATATTATCTGGAAGATTAAGAATCTCCTTAACAGAACTTCTTATGATGTGATCAGTGTCTTCTAGGAACTTGGATGAAAGACAATGGAGAGGAGCACATTGAAGAGGGTATATCAAAATGACCATACTTCATACTTTACTTTTGATCACTTTTCAAAAAGACAGAAGACACTAGTTGGTCAGTATTATTCTGGAATTATTTAATAATTTTGAAACATCAAATTTAATATTGTTATTAAAACATATTCGTAAATATTTAATTTGATTGTCTATGACAATTGATGTAATGTGACAAGTGGCTGTAAATTTAGTGGTGTTAGGTACTAGTAACAAATTGTAGCATTGATTTAATTTTTACTAGTAATAAATTATATCATTGATTTCATTTTCTCCAAAAATGCAGTTATTACTTTTGAGGGGGGGGAAGAAGAAAAGAGGTGGTTGATTTCAGACATGCCATATAATATCTTTTAATATTATATATTTAAAACTGACTCCCAATGGAGATAGCCCAGATGGACTCAGTATACTTAAAAATATATAAATATTAATACACACTGAAGTAAGCAGTAAACAAATTAAAGGAGAAAGTAACAATAAAGTAAGGTAACAGTAAAAAGTAACAATAAAATGTTAGTTCATATGGAACTTATGTGATTATGGAGAATTTGACAAGACTTCTTAAGCACTGTGGTCACAATGTCATCTCTTAATGTTGGAGGGAGTCCATACTTTTTCCAAAAATCTTCAAAAAATTTAGGAGTAGCTCCACATGCTCCAATTAAGAGGCCAACAACTTCTACTGTGTGCAGGTTATATTTTTTCAGAAAATAAGGGATTGTAGGTTCATAAATCCCTGAAAAGTTCAGTCAAAGAGGTTAATTTAATACAGTGGAACCTCGTTAGCACGTTCCTCATTACTACGTTTTCCCGCATAGTACGTCGGTTTTTGGAAGTCCCGGTACTAATCTTAATAATTACATGTTTAAATGTTTCTTAACACGTTTTGGTTTAACGCTTAGTACGTTCGTATTTGGCTCGCCAACCACACTTTGCCAAACATAAGCTTTGAAAGCGCATCCGATTGTGTGATCTCTATGTCAGAATTCTTGTACTCTCTGGTGTCCAAGTCTCAATCTTTGCTCTATGGGACCAATCATCAGACATTTTGAACCATTGCAGTTTGCTTCTCATTGGTCATTTGACTTTGCAGATTTTGCCGAGTCAGCTGTTAGGCCGCCATTTTATATTGTGATAATTTTGAAGTAGTGAAATATATTTTAAATTTCTTACGGTTCGTGTGGTGAGGAGAAGAAATATTAGAATGTTTGAAGAAATGTATGCCAAAAAAGCAGATCGTGCTTCTCACGTCGGTATTGGATCGAATTTCATTACCAAATTGTGGCTGTGAACATGACCGTGTACACGACTGTTTGCAGAACTGGCACATGTGAAATTTTGCACAATTACAATATTTCGTGTTTGATAATAGATTGTGGAGTGCAACTTGTTTCATGTGTGATTTTCAGAATAAAATAGATGCTTTCTTTGTCTTTGTGAATTTCGTCTTGATTTTTCATTAAATATGGCTCCCATACATTCCATCAATTTTTGAAAGTTTTTTTTTTCAGATAAAATTGTTAGGCCTATGTATTTGTTTACATAATATAAATCTCTCGTAACAAATGGCTTGGCATAGAAGCACCTGTGTATCACTGTGGGTATTTCTGAGCCATTAGGATGCACTTTTGGGTGGTTCTGAGCAACTTAGAAAACATAGGCCTATCTACATATTCCCTACGAGTTTTTATTTTATTTTCAGTAGTACGTTTTCCCGTTTAAGACGTCTATTTTTTTTAGTCCCTAGAAAAACGTCTTAACGAGGTTCCACTGTATTTGTGTAGTTGATTCCTAAGTAAAACGTTTATTTGTTTCACTGTACATATACTTTAATTTTCTCAAACAATTAACTTTCTGTCAACACTACTACTAAGTAAATTTGCTAGATTATGTGCAAATTCAATGGAAACTGATTATGATTCGAGATTGAATTGCTCGGGTTTACAGGTTTTGAATTTAAATTCAGTACAATACAATGCATTGTTTCTACACTATCAGATGAAAAGGATGTCTAAACTGATCTCTGATTACATGACCATCTCGTAATAGAAAGTGGATTTCGATTGATCTGAATCATTCCATGTAAACATGGTACATGTGAAGCTACAGAATAGAAATATTCTTTAAAGAAATTGGTCATATGATATAGTTCATCATTTACTGTATTTACTCATGGATATGCCCTGCCCATGTCTCTCTAAATTTCAAGACCCCTTTTTCAGACAAAAAAAAAAAAAAATTGAAACCAGGAGAAAGAGTTAACAATATGTGTATTTATTTGGAGCCAAAGAAGCTGGCAGATTTTTGCTGTACCGAATTTACTTGCGTAATGGATGCACTCCAATTTTTCACATTCAAAATAAGAAATAAAAATTCCCTGGATAATAGTCTCATCTCATTAAAAAAAAATTGTTTCAATAACAGAATATCTGAAGTCATAAGATTCGTCTGCTTATCTTTTACTTCAAGTTTTTAAACAACAGTCAAAGAGGTTAATTTAATATGTTGATTTCTGAGTAAAACATTTCTTTGTTTCTTGTATATACACTATAATTTTCTCACAGTGTATGGAAACAGTAATCATGATAGGTTCTTATTAACGCACAAAATATACTCGATTAACAATTAATAATGCAGTATTCTTAGGACATCTGCCTGCAGTAAAAAATTGTGTTGAAAAACTTTAATTTGGAAACACCAAGTTCCCGAAATACCAAGATCACTGTGCAACGTATTTTCTCATAACTGGTTGTGCTTAACAGTATGCTATTTTCTCTCTTCTTAGAGATTGTTATGTTGATCGGCATATCAAAAAAGATCAGTGTATTCCCTTTTGTTATCTGTTTCTAGCCTGTTCATGCAACTGCTAACTATTGATCATCATGTCATATGTGCGACACAATCAATATGTAAATTAGTTGTGACTGTGCTATATTGATACTTATGCTATCAATCATTAGCTGGCGCATCTTTTAACTTGTGATTCTTTCTCTCACTAACATTTTTTTCTTGCACTCTAGTTTTTTGTTATAAAAATGTTACATGCCAATTATAGCACACTAACCTGCTGACTTCTCTGACTCACCCAGCAAAGCAGTAGACTAGAGTGTCAACCTGCCACCTCCTTGGCTCCATAGGAGTGCACGTTTGCTGACCCCACCTTATGATATATTTGTATAGGCATATATATCTGTAGATATATCTGTAACTGATATATCTGTATGTGTATTGCTTTTTTATAGAAAAATTCATAAAAAGATCTGCAGCTTATATATGAGAAAAACTGTATTAACCCTTACGCATAACAATTTGTATGCAAGTTATTGACATAATAATTAGAATAGTTTATACTTAATGGATTAATTAGGAGGCATGAAAAGTCTATACTAAAATCCTGGGTATTCTCATTTTATAATGTTGTTGTTAGTAACTATATATTGCATCATCATTGCTGACTCAGTGGGCATATTGCACCATCTTATATATAAGAATATATAGTAAAAATAGTTTGAGATGTTTTGTTCAAATTGTTCAAATTATTGTTTCTCTGTTTCCCAAAAGTTTTACCATCGTATGAACCATTATCAGATGTGATTGATTGGTATGCTGTTTTTAGGCAACTTGCTTAAACCAAGCAGCTTATTTCATTGAGTAAAATGTTTTCTTCCAAATGTTTTATAAGTGGACTAAATCACTTTAAAAAATGTTCAGTGATTGTAGTTAGTTAGTTATAAAAAAAAAAATCTTATATAATTTAACCTTCAACTATAGGGCCTATTTGTATTACTTCCACCATTTGGATCTTTGCCATCACAGTCACTATCAATTATATAATTTTCCAGTCCACTAAATTTGAAATCAAATTCTTCATAAGAATAAGTAAATAAATGAACGAATTTATGTAGTATTATATAACATGAGCATGTGGCACCTTTATACTCACTACAAACCATGAAATCGGCTGGAATTCCGTCTCTGCTACATATGAATGCTCTCTTATGGCCTTATTTTGTAACCAACTGTATAAAATGCAGGAAACAACATGTAAAATTTAAAATATTCTCAGGATTTTACATTAGGTGGTTAATATTCACAATTACTTTCTTATTAATGTATGCATCATCAATAATCACCATAACCATACCTACTCCACCATCACAGTCACCATCCCTATCTTCATTATCACCAAGAACATCATAATTAATCCATCACTGTCACCATTATTACTTCCACTCACTATCCCCAACCTCCCGTCACTATTTCCCATCAACATAATCATCATCACCATTGTCGTCACCACCTTCTATGATGGGAATGATTCAGTATTTCTGTCTCGTATAGAGGTGTAATACACACAATCCGTCAGAGCTGGGTCGAAATTTCCCCACATTTCCTTATCTCTTTGGTGAGCAAATTCTCATTGAAACCTAACCTAAAGTGTAACATGTTTTCTTGTACTTGACATCAAACATTCTCATATAGTTCAAGTGTTTTAAGGCTAACAAGATCAGAAGGCTTGATTCCACCTCAAAACATAACATTCCCTAGATATAATCCCTATTAATTACAAAAACTTATCCTCTGATTCCTGACTGGGTCATACTTGTGTTTAAGATAAAGTAGCACTTGCAATATAGCATTGTACACATTCCTTTCTTTCTTTATCAGGGAAAGTCTTCGTAGAGGCTGGGAATTGCTGGCAATTTGTCTGGCCTTTTTCCCTCCATCTCCAAAATTTCAGTCATATCTAGATGGTTACATGAATAGGCATAGAGATCCAGGATTTGACTTCCCAGAAGTTGGAAAATGGCCTATTCATGTTCAAATTAGTCATTATGCAACAGTAAGTTGTAAGAGGTTAGAAAGGATAGGGCACACAGGCAAGAAGGCTCCTCGCAAACCTACTGTTGAGGAAATTGATCAAGCTAGGGTACGTACATGAAATATTTATAACATACTTTCCATTCATATTATTGAGCTAAAAGGAACATTAAAAATGTCTTAAACATCTTCTGCCAGCATGTTTATGATGTAAGGTAATTTTAAGAGATTGCACATGACTTATTCTTGCTTGTGCTTATTTCAGCTTCAGATCTTCCGACCAAGTATGTTTGGCAATACCCTTGCTGAAGTTATGGCATTACAAAAAGAGCGATTTCCACATCGGAAACTTCCTTGGATTCAGACTACATTGTCTGAAGAAGTTCTAAGGTTACAAGGAGCGCAGACTGAGGGCATTTTCAGGTATAGTGTACTTATTATAGAATAACTGATAATAATAATATGATAACTGATAAGATACACTTCATTAATCAGGTTACTGTGTTTTTGAAATGGTAAGCAGTATGGCTGACAACGAATGATATATGCAGACTCGATAAGCACCATTATGTCCAAGTTCGCCTCTCCACCCTGTCCTTCTCTTTGACACATACTTCTGTCTCAATTGAGAATCTGTCTTGGCCATGAATGTTTTGCGTAGCTTCTAACCATTCCTGTTCCTTAGAAATATTAATCCATATTATTATAACTATAATAATAAACATGTTACTTGAATAATATATCCCAAAGCCTAAGTACAGTACCGATTTTAATAGTTTTACAGCTTGTTGAGGTGCCTAAACATTAAATTTAAGGGCCTAAAATGAAACATGGCTGCTACTTTGGATTTCCAATATTCTTGTTGACAAAACTGGAGTACTGCTGGAGTCAGCAAATGCGTGAAACAGGTAGCCTTGTTTATGCCACATGCTATGGAAGTGAGATATTGAGACTTTTTAAAATCAAGTTTTTCTCTCTTCTATGGAACACTTTTACCCTAGAACAACTAACGTGAGCCTTTCAGGCTCACCATGGTATATTTTTCGTGTTTATTACTTTCATCTTGTAATCTGTGATACATGCTTCCAGCAATGCTTAAAATTCTCACAAATCTAACATGTAATGACGTTTTGTAGTATCTTACTAATGATAATATAGTGAAAGAAATGCTTTATAACACCAAGATCCAAGGTGAGCCTGAGTAACTCTGTTGCTTTCCTTTCTATCATTTAATTTTACATTATTGGCAGGAATGCAATAATATTCCTTTATCATGTTCCATTCTTGTAGTTGTCACAAATAAATCACTCCATTTAAATTGTTAACAAGCTGTAAATATGTGCAAACAAGATTCTGACTATGGTTCCATTATCAGTATTTTCAGTAGTGATGAATCTATGACCCTCAGCACACTTTTCAGGCCACATACAACATATTTGGCAGAACATATTTTAAGGACATTTAATTGAAATTTACTCTTATCATTCTGGTATTTATGAGCAGTTAGCTGAAGAGGGGAAAGTTCTTGGAGCATACCCTGACCCATGAAACAAAGTGAAAAGTGTGTGTGTATTTTTCTGAGTTCCATTATGTTTATTTTCCCAGTATATTTATAAATTTGTCATATATGTAGCTTCTTCTCAAAGGATTATTAAAGTGTCCTGTTCACTTCCAGTTAACACATTTGTAGAATAGCTACATTCACAGATCAATCCTGCTTTCTCAGGACTTATGACAACCCTAAGGCTGGTATTCATAGTCGGCGACTTAACGACTTTATAAAGCTGAGCTTATTGGACAAGTCGACTTATATGTTTTTCGTATTCATAGTCTTCTTTAAAGTCGTACTTTGTTAAGTTTGATTTCATAAAGCTCCACTTGTTCTACATATTAAAGAACTCGATAATATGAAAAATCGCACGTTCACTGCTGTAACAATTGAACTAGCAAATTGTATTTAGGATTTTTTCAGATTTTGTGTAATGCAAAGTCATCTGAGTACTATTTCGCTGTCGTGATATAAAAATACAGATGGCGCTGTGCATTGTAAACAATTCAATTCATCCAGTCATATTATGCAGCATGTAAGAAAGCTGATCAATAGTTTCTTGAGAATATTCTGTGTATATATTAGCTTGGACATTGTTCAGAATTAAGATGGTACACTTATGCATTTATTTCAATATTAATTAATGTTTTAGAGGAATTCAAAACAGCTTAGGAAGCTTTGGGCCGATATGAAATGCCACCAGAGAGAAATGCTGATGAAAGATAAGCGATTGATATTTCCAAAATTGTGTCTTCTTGAAACGAAATCTTTTTAAATTCATTGTCACTGTAGAATTTGAATGGATTCATCATATTTCGCAAATAACTCTTTGGGATGCGAATTTCTTCTAATACATCGCCCAGATCCTCAAGATAACTGTCCATGGTTCTGGCTTAAACTGAAAAAGTCAGGCGGGACCCTTGACTTGATAAAGTACTACTTATTTGTCAAAATAAGTCGTACTTTAGTGACTATGAATAGCAATAAGTTCAACTTTGTCAAATCTCACTTTATAAAGTAACTACGTTATAAGTACGACTTGTTTGTGCCAGAAATTCAACTTAAGACGAGATTAAAATTCGACTTTCATATAAGTACGACTTTTTGCGACTGTGAATACTGGCCTAAGTCCACTTGAATCCAGGACTATTTGGAACCATGGTGTAAATACAATCTTTTTGAATGTTGTAACAGGGTCTCTGCTGATGTGGATGAAGTAAATTCCTTGAAAAACCGAATTGACCACTGGGAGTTACCAAATGACATTAGTGATGCTCATGCACCTGCGTCGCTGCTTAAACTCTGGTATAGGGAACTCTATGAGCCCCTTATACCTGACTCTATGTATGCTGAGTGTGTGAATCATCATGCAGATCCAGAAATTGCTGTTGCGTTGGTTCAAAGGCTTCCAGAGTTGAACAGGCTGGTCCTGTGCTACCTCATTCGTTTTTTGCAGGTAAGGAATGGATAAAAAATATGAAAATACCGTATTTATCTAAATACACCATGAGTCAAAAAGGACTTTACAACTTTGAAATCTTATAGAAATTTATTGATTAGACTTACAGAATCAGTAACGGTATCATTTTGTAGCAAAACACTTCAAGTTTGATTCACGTAGTCTTGCAGTACCAAACTGCGCCACTGCTAGCGCCAGCAGCATTGTTGTTAAAATGGCTACTTTCACTGGTGCGGAACGTGCTCGCTGTGTATTATTGTTTCATGAAACAAACTCTGCAACTAGTGTGCAGCGTAGATTTCGCAACGAATTCAGAAAAGACCCTCCAAGCAGGCCTACTATTTACAGTTGGTACAATAATTTTGTTGAGACTGGTTGTTCTGTTCGTCATGCAAAATCACCAGGTCGCCCGAGCGTGTGTGATGCTGTTGTCGAACAGGTTAGGGAAAGCTTTGCCTGTAGCCCGAAAAAATCTACGCGGCGTGCTTCTCGAGAGATTGAAATTCCACAAAAGACTGTTTGGCGAGTGCTACGAAAATGCTTACACTTAAAACCATACAGATTTACAATGGTACAACACATTACTGACCAAGATAAAGTTGCTCGTTTAAGAGTTCTGTGCTGAAATGCTGAATAGGATAGAGGAAGATGAAACATTCTTAAACTCAAAACCCAAGAGAAACCCTTGAACACGTTCGTGATAGTCCGAAAGTGAATGTGTTTTGTGCAATTAGTAAATTTAAAGTTTACGGGCCATTTTTCTTCATGGAGAGAAATGTTAATAGTGTTAGTTATCTTGATATGTTGGAGAACGTTTTGATTCCTCAATTAGATGAAGATGAACAACGAGCTGTGCCTTTCTACTACCAACAAGACCACCTCATTTCCTCACAGAAGTTCGGGATTTCCTAGATGGTGGCTTCCCTGGTCGGTGGATTGGACGTGCAGGGCCAATTGCATGGCCACCTCGCTCCCCCGACTTGACGCCTATGGACTTTTTCCTCTGGGGTTTCATTAAAGGTAAAGTGTACATTCCACCCCTACCACAGTGTCTTCACGATCTTAGAAACAGAATCTCTGCTACAGTTCATGAAGTTATGCCCGATTTGTTTGAACGAGTGTGGCAAGAAATTGATTTTCGGTGGGATGTTTGCTGAATCACAAATGGCAGTCACATCGAATGAAAATGAGAACTTTACAATAAACGTGAATCAAACTTGAAGTGTTTTGCTACAAAATGACACCGTTACTGATTCTGTAAGTCTAATCAATAAATTTCTATAAGATTTTAAAGTTGTAAAGTCCTTTTTGACTCACCCTGTATAACCTTGAAAATATAACCCACACTTTTTTGCTTAGATTAAGCCCAGCGAAATATGCATGTGGCTTAAAATCGCTTACAAGTGTTTTTAAGCAATAATAGTAGAAATGAGCACAATATAGCCTGTTGATCTACCGTGGCTGGTTCCCCTCCTCCAAGCACCCCCACTCGATTATCTCAAATCTCCAGGAATATCGATATATTAAGTTAATTGATTCAACATCGAAAATACATCCATTTTAATTGAACCATCGTAGAAAATGCTTAAAACTTCATAAGCAAGTGATGTTCATTTTATGATTTTGTCATTTTTGATAGCGGTATTACAGAATATGCTCAGAAGTAAAAAATGCCATAACACATGGGAATGCAGATAATGGTAATTTTAAACTGATGGTAACTAAAAGTGCAGTTATGAAAAATAGAAAAATCACACAAAATTCAACACTGAAAGTCATATGAAGTGTAAAATGCTAGTGTAAAATGCTGATTTATTTTTTATTTTCCATCAGTTTTATTTGATTGTATTAAATAAAATTAGAAATTCATAATTTAAGTCAGCTGATACTTTCTTTTTCTTATTTTGGGCCTATTTCAACTAAGAAATGTGTTACTTTAATATAATGAAAATGAGGCAATTTATTTTTTCACCTTGGGATTAATTTAATTATTTTCCCTTTACTTTACTGTTAAAAAGGCAGATGTGGCTTAAATTCAGGGGTGGGTTATATTCATATAAATACAGTAATATCTAATAATCATACATAAAGTATTGCGAGACTCACAGTGAAGAGGTCAAATTATAAAAAACTTACACATAGCACATTTCACAAGCGACTTGCTTGCATCCTCAGATGAGGTCCACTGCCGGGTCCAATGTTGGGCCGATAGATGTCTCTATAGGATGGATCATTCTGGAGATAAGGTCGCTTTCCTTTGGCACGTCAAAATTTAATTACTAAGTTATTCTTATTTCTTTGGATGAAGATTTTTTCCCATATAATCAGATCAACTGGTTTATGTACAACTTTTAATAATTTTATGTCATCCTCAAACTCATGTTCATTGGTCCAAAGTGATGGGCAACCGCAGATTTTCCAACAAACCCAGCTTTGAGGTGCATTTTACAATTAAAGTGCACGGCCTGGGGAAAAAACAACCTCAGATTCAAGTTCTATTGCCCAAAAGACCCCCCACGTGTGAGTTCCATCCAATTCATTCAATGTTTTCCCATTTAGGCATGAATTCATGAACCCCTTTCTGTCCACCTATATTTATAAAAATAAAAATAAATAAAAAAAATCTCTGAAAGTCGTAAACAAATGAATCACGATAGCAATCGAGCGAGGCCACATTCAGTTAATTTCACAATTGAATACGGTCTTGTTAATAGGTGGCGGATGTACACGGAAACACAAGCTCAAATATTATATTAGATTCAAATGTAAGATACATAAAATACAGAATAAAGTTAACGATCATTGCTCATGTGTGTGTGTCATTCAGTATTGGTAAATTGTAAATAAATACCATTAATAGACATTAATAATGTAATAAGTAACTACTAAGAAAAAATATGTTTAGATTACAAAAAAATTGAGGAAATGACAGAATTATTTAAAATAATTATAATATGAGTTGAACTAAAACACTTACTCTTCACTTACCAATTTTTTCGACCTTTGTCCCATCCTCGGCTACTTTACGTTAATGTAAAATTAATACACGTATATTAAAATATCACGGTGTTGCCTGCATGTCGTCACAACACAGCAGGGATGTAACGAATTTCAATAGATAGTGCAACACAGCACCTGAAATATTTAGCTTCAGATGGCAGCTAAAAGCAGAGAACGGGAACTGATTGTGTCAGGATGTAGACAACAGATGATACTATATACTGGCTCACTTTGAATCACTCTCATGAAAAATTTCTATTATTTATTGGCATGCGAAGTTATGCTTCGTATGTATGAGTCAATAGCAGGGCAGCAGTAATGCGTGCTGATGCATATATATGGCTGTCATCAGTGAATAAAGTTCCATTTTTGAATACCACCCCATATGAGAATACTGTATTGTATGACTGATTGTTCTCAAGTCTGATATATTAGATGTAATATGTATAATTAGTGGGATATGTGAATGTAATTGTACAAATTTGTAAATCTTTTTCTTTTAAACTCTTCCCACTTTCTTTTAAACTCTGAATGTTTTCACCAGTAGACACTACGCTGCTGTTGCAAATAATTTCAATCTGCTTCGTACCATACCTGCATGGTCTCTGATTTGTGCTAGTCACAACATGAGCTGAAAATTGTTTGAGCCAAAATGAAGTTTTTAAGGGAGTTCAGTAACTTCCTTGGAGTTTGACAGGAGTCAGCGATGCAGATTTCTTACTGTATGAATAAGAAATGGTTTGACTCCGATCTGATTCTTCAAAATTATGAAATGATATTCCGATCATTATTTACTCAGATTCACAGTTCTAATCAAATGTCAATGTAGACAGATATATATGTGGGCCACTAATCTTATTTCAAAATTAATTTTGAAGATAATTAAATAATGCTATACTGTACCAGAAAGTTGGATTTTCTGTTACAAGAAGTCTTATAGAGATGTAAGTGCACTCTTGTATTTTATTGCAGATTTTTTCTCGCACAGAAGTTGTCCAAGTAACAAAAATGGATGCTAGCAACCTCGCTATGGTTATGGCACCAAATTGTTTACGCTGCATGTCTGAAGACCCTCGAATAATCTTTGAGAATGCTCGAAAAGAAATGGCATTCCTACGCACACTTATCCAGAGCCTAGATACCAGTTTTATGGAGGGAGTTTATTGAAATATTGGCTGCTATGCAGCTACAAGTTTTAGGTATGGTAAGGTATGGTATGGTATGGTGCATTATATCGTCAGCACATTATCAGCATACTCATCAATAAGTATATTATTTGATGTGATGTATGAGCGCTAGTGTATTAAAACTCTGTCGGATAACCATGTACAGCATTTTTATTTGAACGTCGTATTACTCATGAACTGTAAAGTGTTTGTATTCCAGCTGAAGTAGTCTTATAAAAATGTAAAGCTTTTTTCTTTCTTGTCATTGCTATTGTCTGTCAGTGCTTTGAATCATATCCAGGTATTTCATTTTAAATTCACTAGTCATTTAAAAAAGTGATATCATGTAAATAATGAAATGTTTATGGCCTATGTTACTGTTATGATTTTAGTATGAAATGCCATTATGGACTCAAAAGCTCACACTCTGTGCATGAAATCGAATGTTCATGGTCTTAATGAAAATCTGTCAATCCAGGCATATCTATTGTAAGCTACAATAAAACGATTCTTTGCCTAATGATTAAAATAGCCATTTTTGTAAATTTTATATTAACTTTGTGCTATATTTTAATTTTCTTGCCTTTCATTTGTCATAAAGGACCAAAAATGCTTTGATCACTCCCCCTTATTTTTAACTATTCCTATGGATCTGGTGCCCTTAGAGTTTTTTTTTAGCTTTTATTTTCCCTTCCAAAGATCTAATGTCGGTGTCCTTTTGAGACTAGTAATGCTAAAAGAACAAAACCTCAGCGTACATTTTATGCTGTTGCAGTTATACAGATTTTGAAAATTAATATTTTGCTAATGACATATTGCCATGTAAAAGCAGATATTCTTTTCCCATCTCTACATAGTGGAGTAGTTCATAATTACAATCATAAATTCTCTTTCCTGCCTGTACCATATGCTCAAATTTTGAAAGTTCAGCCATGTCAAACTGCTGAATACTGTACTTTTAACTCTTGGTAACTTTTAGAAAAAGTTATAATATAATTTTTACTTTTAAGCTTTTCATTGAGGGGTTCTGTTTTGGAGCTGTGTTGCAATTATGGTTGTTTAGGTACATTTTAAACTCTAAAATATACTCCAGTGCTTCTTTGCATGGAAGGGCAGGGTCTATTATCCAATTTCTTCATCTTCTACGTCTTGTATTTTTTACGTCATAAGCAAGGGGCAGAATTAAGGGGCATATATTCAGCATACAGTTGCTATGGCCATTATTGAATGTTTTCTTGGCTGGAGTTACTTCATTCAAGTAGCTTTTCAGTTCCCTACGTGAAGAGTAAGGCAATTCAGTGGACTTTTTAATAAAGGTTCTATAATTTGCCTGGTGTCATTCTATTTCTATAGCCTTATTGTTGGTGTCTTCTAGAACCTTGTGGTTGTATTGGAAAGAAAAGTCTACATCAGATTGATTTAAATTGTATGAAAAAGAAGCAAATCTTAACACTGGACTAGTTATTGATCTCAGCAAGAATTACATCAGCGTAATATGCCATTTGGACAGCCTATGTGGACTTTTGAGTTAGTATTGTTGACGACTGATCTGGGGTCTGAGTCGCATGTGTCTGAATTTTTCTGAAGGTAGGGAGACAATGGAATTTCTTGATAAAGAACCAATCTATAGACTCATATCCTCATGAGTATCATATACTCCCCACAACACCAAGAAGTTAAAAGGTGGAGGTAGGTGGCAGTTGGAAGATAGACATTCCTTCATGGGATGTTGCTAGAACCATAGCAACAGGAGTATACTGCAACTTAGGCCTGTGTCTGTCCTTGGTGTGCCGTAATTTTGTCCCAGAGAAGTTCTTTTTCATGCCAGTAAATCTACAGACATGGGATTATCACATTTATGAACACAGTAGTATCAAACCAGGCCAGAATCGAACCCACAACCTCGGGCACAGAGAATCAGTACTATATTGACTGTTACCCAGGCCGACTTATGGTATCATGGGATTTGAAGTGACATCATGGGTGTATCGGAAGATGTCCACATGATAGGTGATCACTAACAGCTAAAGAAAAATTATTACATTGGCCTACATAAATTTTGTACCGGTATGCAATTTTTTATGAATGTGTATTTCTCAGTCATTTCTGCAGTATGAATATAATCATTTTAAATAGGATATCTGTTAGGACACATGCTACTGTTACTCTATATTCCATAATAGGATTAGGGTCCTGATTGCATTGTTTACTCTTGTAGTTGTGAATGTTGGGGAGATCTTAATTGTGCTTTGGAGACTTAATTTTTGTCTGATTTTTATATTTTATTTGTATATTTTGTACTGCCATATTTTATATAATATATTTTTTTGGTGGGTTTTTATGGGTTTTTATACATGCTGTTTTGCTTTACGTACTGAATTTGGTTATTTAGAACAGTTTTGTATAATTGATTTGTGGGGGAGAGAGTAATTATTAAGCGGTATCAGCATGTTCGCCTCCACTTAACAGATATGTTGAAGGAATTCATTTCTCATTTTAACAATCATAATAACGATCATGAGAATAGTGATTGGCTGAGGGGACCTATAGCTTACTGTATTGTCAAAACAGGAATTGTCAAAAGATAAATCACTGATCGTACATCCAGGTTCTGTCCCAGGTTCTTAACCTGGTGATAGCTAAAAAGTGGTATGGCTACTAGTTCGCTAGTGTTTGAAGACATGTTATTCCATGAACTGTAGATCTGACTACTGGTACTGGAATAAACAATTCATATAATAGCAAGATTATTCTCTATTCATGAAAGTTACTACATTTCTTTAACTTGTTTCTTTAAAACATCTGATCTGAAATCTGTGAAACTTCTATAAAAAAAAGTTGCATTGTAAGTTTTTTTATTGTACTCATCCTTAGAAGGAAAGAATGCAGACTACTTAAATTTCTTGTGATGATAAATGCTATGGTACTGTCTTCAATAATTAAGTTCTTACTTAATTTTAATAGAATCCCATCATAGCAGAGTTTGTTTCTGAAATTAGTGGCACTACCATATCTCTATTATTTCAAGGATACTACTTTTGTGGTTGAATTTTCTTAAATTCACACAGGGTGTAGCTCTCTTATCTCCTATTATTCATGCAATCAGTTCTCTTTATCCGACCTTTATTTTTCTGAATATTTTATTTATTACTATACACTATATGAATTACTTGGCAGCTACATTTTGGGCAGTTTATATTAATGTTATATTGAAGGAAGAGAGAAGGAACTCTTTTTTATTTAGGGCAGGATAAATCAACTGAAGGTATTTTATGATTAGACTAAAACTCCATCCTTTCAAATCCATCCTTCATTTACATTTCACCCCATAATTTTACATCCAGTGCAGATTATAATTATAACTTTTCTTGCCTCGACTTGTGATGGAGCTTGCCAGTTGAACTGTAATTATGGTAGCAGTGAAGGGGTGAAAAAACCAAGAAAATATATAGTATTTGTTATACTGCAAGCAGGGGTGGGATATTGATTGATATTTTCTTTTCAATATCTGATATTTTGACAGTGATATTTCAGTTTCAATAATATTGTGATATTGACATTGCTCTTCGATAATATAAATTTTTTCAATTCAAGAACAAGAATAAAATGGAGGGTAAGAGAGGGACGTAAACAAAATTACTATTATAACATATTTATTTATAAAAATGAGCAAAATCATTGTTTTAGCAATATCAAGTTAAAAATTAATAAAATTAAAACATAAGTATAAGCATATTGAATTGATGACTACCAGCATTTAATTACATTTATTTTCAGCATTTCTGCTCGTAAATTTGAGTTTTTCTGCTGCAGGGGTGTCTCAGTTACACTTTACTCGTCAGAAGTAACAACAACTAGCAGTGATGCCTAACCATTCCCTTAATTGCTTATAGGGTACAAATTTGCATTAAACAATATAGGTTTGTTTCTAGAGCAATCAGAAATCATGAGCACATGGTTCACGCAAGCGCACAATGTTAGTTTCCATATGTCATGCAGCAAAACTTGAATGTGTGCATGCATGAACTACGTGTTAAAGGTTTCTGAGTGCTTTAGGAAAAATTGTGTTGTCTTAGCAAAACGTTTGATATTACTGAGTATTGATATTTTCTTACCAATATTATACTGTTATTGGTACTAGTACCTGATATTCATATTAATATCAACATTGATATTTTGCTTCCAGTATCCCATCCCGAAATGCAAGTATAATATTCAGTATAATATTGTTGTGTTATTGCTTTAAAAAAATAAGTTATTTAACAGATTATTGTATGCTTTTTGACATGGCTGTTTCCCAATTTTTATAGCTGAGGCTTCATGTTGAAATAGTGGAAGACTCATTATATTGAGCATACTGTACTAACAGGGAGACACCATGCTCTGTATGACACTGATTTAGTTGAAGTTTGTTGAGATCAGGTGCAGTTCTACCTTTAGAACACAGGATCACATGTCTTTGCTGCCCCCCATCCATTTTGAATATACATTTTCGTATTCACAAGGAATAATATAATACTATATAACATCTATATATTTCAGACATCATGCTTTTGCTTCTGTACATGCCCTTGGGTTAAGGCAAGTTCGACAACATAGCATGATCCTTCTTGGCCTTCTCACATCCTTTTAATTTATCCCTTCTAAAATTTAAGGAGAATAAAGGAAGGGACTGTGGCTAGGTTTGTAACAGGTTTTGGCACTGTCTACAGTCTTGAGGACTTCTGTACAGTGGCACCAACTTATATAGGCCCATGAAGCTCAAGCCCATCCAATGATTTGCCGTGTATTATGGTAAATATTTATTATGCTTACTAAAAATCACTTTTCATTATTTAATGGGTGCAGAATGAAAATGTGTCTGTTCTTGACTTACGTAATTAACACTAATCTTTCTTTGTTTCAATTATCTCACATTAATGATCATTTAAAATTGTTCCTGAATACTTTAAATGTATATGTCAAATTTACTCTGTTAATGACAATTTCTACAGTATTTGCTGCAATATCTTTTTCCGCTTTGAAAAGACTGGAGACATTTTTGCATTCGACAGTGTCCTAGAAAAGACTTACACCCATTGCTGTTCTGAGTAGGTCTATAACCCTACGTATGGATAACAAGTTTCATGAAAATCCGATAAAGCGTACTTGAGTTATCGCGTGTACAGACACACAGACAATTTTTCCTGTCCACCACACAGTCTCATAAAGTACCATTCTGGCACTTAATAAACTTAACATTGTGGTACTGAAACGAAATAATGTCTAAACCTTCAGGATACTATCACAAATAATTTAAAAGAAACATGATCCAAATCGGTGTAGTAGAGTCTGAGTTTAGCGCAGACGTTTAATTTATAATGATTCTTATGCTGGATAATGACCACTCCGCATAGAACTGACAGGCTATTCCGAATCTGCTTATTCCTTGTGTTACCAAGTGTAACAAAATATATATTAAAACCTTGCTAGAGAACATATCCATAAACTAAAACAAAAAGCATATAAATCAGATTGCTGGTTCTCAAGCTATAAGCGCATTAATGGACAGACAGACGGAGAGACACATTTTATAATATGTAGGGAAGAAAAATTACAAGTATTTGATTATAAACTTGAAGCTCTACAATGATAGCTTGTTGCTTTACCAATGATCTGCTGCAACACAAGCGAAAAAAATCTTCATATCACTTAAATAATCATGAATATCTTGAAAATAGGGGGTTTTTGGTCACTTGTCCATAATTACTTAATTGCTAGGAGAATATTCTCATCTCACCAGAGCTCAGTTAAAACAATGCTATACAGACTTTGATGTCTCCTTGTAAAAGAGTGTATTCATAATATGGCCCTTATCGTGGCTGCTCATAGTCATTGCAGGACTTCCACTTCCATTCTCCGGTTAGCTGAGTAACGCTAATATTGTCAATTGAAAATACATTTGTATATGCATTGTAGAGTATAACGCCATTTTACTGACACGTTGTGTGCGTGGGAATATTGTGTCTTCTCTTGCAGTGTGATTAAAATAAATGTAAACCAAATAGTGCTGTAATATTTATAGTAGGAACTCAACATTTGCTATAGAAAGTATTCCGCTCTTTTGAATCATTCAGAAACAGAAAGATTTAATACAAATTTTCACTGCACTATTGAAATTTGTTATTCTTAACCAAGGCAGAAAATTCCTGTGGTTCCAAGGTAGCCAGGAAAGCCGAATGAAGCTCAAGATAATATATGAAAGAAAATTAGTCCAAAAACTTACATTTTTAGTTGTGCTGGTAGTCTATGAGGTACCCATATTTATTTTTAAGTACAGATATAAGACAATACTATTGAAATAAGTGGTATACCAAACTTTGCTATAAAGTAAGTTTTGTAAGCATTGAATTGTGAATGTATATGTTTTAATATTCATTTCCTGCAAAAAAGTATTTTGCAGCTTATTGGTTCATTATTACTGTTATTATAATAGGTTGAGCTACTGTATTTTTTAAATTAATTTTAGATATGTTAAATATACTGGTTGCTACTGTTGAAAATATAATTCATGATTATTAGAAATATTAGTATTATGGAACCGACACAGTGAAGAGACTATAATAAATTAATTTTATTATCTGAGTTCACTATTGCACACTTTGTAGCTCCACTTACCTGGATGTGAAATTTCTGGTTGCCAGATCACCCTTGGCAAGCAAATTTCTGAGACAGGTGACAAGGATTCAATTTTGAAAACTGCTATCTTATTTACTTTTATTATTTTAGTTTCTACAACAAAAACAAAAATAAAATTCAATACTAGTTATTGGCACAGGATTGGGGGCATATTATCATATGCCGACACCCATGGCTGTTATTGATGGTCTTTGTGACTTGAGCCGCTATTTAATTATTAAGTAGCTCCTCAGTTGTCCACAAGAGGTTGATCTCTTAACTTCCCTACCTCAGAAAAGTCCGAGGGGGTACCGAGGATCAAACCTGGGCTTGCTGATCCCTATACTGCAACACTAACCACTAGATCATAAAGGCTGTTGTAACATTATTATCATCACTGAAAAATAAAAAGATGTGAAAGTTTGAGAAGAAATCTATATTAAAAAATTTAAAAGGTTAATTAATATTGATATACCAGAAGAGGGCAATTTAATCTAGAAGATCATAAAAAATCCACCAGGCATGCATCAGGATTTTCCTAAGAAAGATTCAGCAGTAAACAGTTTAACCGAAGATGGGGAACAAAAGTCCCTCAAACAACCCCTACCAAAGTATTGAGAAGTGAAGCAACTAAGTGTGTAAAGTCAACTGAAATAATAAATTTAAATTACCATTGATGAACTTCAGAAAATTAAGACTTGCGAATAAGAGCCTTTTAGCTTTATGTATTCATAAAAAAAAACGGTGACTTTCAAGTACTTAGAAGAAAGGCGTAGCACACAGTATAACTAGGGAAGAAAAGATAACTTCCTCATATTTTCCATCCTCGAAAGTTCTTCAGACTTTTCTTCGGTTTGGTGAGATTCTTTAACATTTTTTTTTTCCCTGGCCAGAGAATATGTTTCCTGACAGTCTTATATGATATTAAATGGTTCTTAAAGATTCATTTCTATAATCTGTCATTCATGCTTTGTTTGCAATGTTTATAATCACTCAGTATTGTGCAGGTCAATTTTGTTCTTTCTATGTAGTTGTAAACTCTGGTTCTAATCTCACGACATTTCTACCATAGGAAGGGGAAAACTTGTCAGACCAAAATATTTGGAAAAAATGAAAAATGAATGAAGTAAAAAAGAATTATCAGTAATTTTTGTTGATCTAGATCATATATGGGCAACGCCCGGCCCGCGGGCCGGATGTGGCCCGCCCCGACTTTTGATCCGGCCCACGGAACATTTTAAAATTGCGCTCGAAAAAGTAAATATTTTCGATTCTCGCAAACAAGAGAGCAGAGGCGTAACGAGGGGGGTTTTGGGGGTTTGAACCCCCCATTGATTAAAAAAATGAAAATTGTACAATTTTTTTAAGTCTGCTTATAAATTACATAATACGAGTATAAAGCGTGAGAAGCTTAAAACTCGTTATTGTGCATCTTAATTTTTAAAATTTTCCTGGGGAGGACCCCCGAACCCCTCTATCCCTGGGGAGTATTCCATACCCCCCAGATGTTATAACCCCCCCATATGGTCGGCCTGGTTATGCCTATGCAAGAGAGTGAGAGGGGGGTAACACGAGGGTGCTCCTTCCGGTCAGCGCTAGAAAAATGCTGCAATAGGCCTAAATCAAAGTATCGAACCAGACTTACAGATGAAAATTTTGAGAACACTCTGCGCGTGTGTATTAGTGGGATTGATGCCAACATTGATTATCTTGTTTCTCAAGTTCAAGCTCAAGCTTCTCATTAATTTCTGCTGATTGTAAGTAAATACCTAATCAGTTCTATATTGTTCTCATTCAAGTAACTTTAGCATTATACTTTATAAATACAAAAAACCGTATCATGATTACTTTTTCACAACTACCTATTTTCTACGGCCCGCGACTTCATAAATATCGTAAAGTTTAGCCCGCATCTTTCCAAAGGTTGCCCATACCTGATCTAGATTGTGTTCTAAAACATGTATTTTTCACACACAGCATTAAATCCCTAGTACAGTCCTATTCACCCACATTAGGAATGTCATTTCTTATGTAAATTTATAAGGAAATACTTATGTTTTACTAGCATTTTACATTCCTTAGAATTTTTTCTGAAAATTGTTAGGAGAAATAAATTAAATAAAAAACTCAAGAGTGTCTTAGTATAATGCAAAAAAGTAAGGAACATATTCTGTGGCTTTCATATTCACTATCATAGGTATCCTAGCTAAAAGATGGGTCAGCATGCTTTAAGATATCGAATTTGATAGCTTTATTACATGTTATACACTCTTGCTGAAAATATCTGGACACCGTATGTTTACCATAGTGCAAACTGGAAGGTTCAGGCAGAAAAGCATAAAATTATTAATATTCTTGATTTTTAAATGTGTGACAATGGTACACAGTAAGAGCAATTTCTATTGCAACTTGAGGAAGCCTCCATTTGTAAATTAATGACTGTCCAAGGTTGACTTGATGATGTGAGAGCTGTATTATTTTATTGCCACACATGCTTTTGATCTGAACTAAACAGAAAATTTGGTATATACCGAAAAATCAACTATTATAGACCTCAGCATACATTCTGACCTATCAGAAAGAACAAAGATAAAAAGAATACTAGAAAATAGTGGGCCAACACCAGATGAAGTAATTTTGTTTATATAAGGAATTAGAATATGTCCAGGTATTTTTAGTTATCGTGTATATTGTACAATATTTCATTAACAAGATAAATGCTAGAATTCCTTTTAAAATTTATGCTTTAAAGCACAGCTGCCCCCAAAATTGGGCATAACATTACTAATTAGAATTAATTTAAGTAGAATTATAAGTCAAGAATTGTTGCCTTTCAGGAAACACTTTTCTATTTTTATTTTCTTTAAACATATTGCACCAAATGAGTGTAACTTATCGGTCTGTTAACTTCATCTGTTTTTAGTACCAGACATATTAATGTAATTTTCGGAATGGACTGAAGAAAATAATGTATGTATTATTCTGTACACTAGGGGCTGCTGTCACCTTCATAATGAAGCAGTAACATTTTGCTAAATGTCTTGCCTCTCCTGCAAACAGCCCGGAGCTCTATCTTTGTCAGAGCTCCCTCATGTGTGGAAATTTATTAGATCTGTCTGCAAAAAAATCACAGGGCTAACTAAGGGAAATAAAATGGTTTGTCAGATTACTACACAGAATGCTATGTGCAAATCTATTTGCTAGGCTAGAGTTCTGCTCTTTTCCCCTCAAGAGATTCACAACGTTTTCAGAATGTTGTAGTTAAAATCTTGATTGATCATTAGACTCTGTTCTGTGAATTTGTAGTAAACTGTCCCTTTCTAGTAAAAGACCAGATATTCCGGTTTCCTAAGGAGGAAAAGATACAGTAAACACACTTTTTACATTCCTGCGATTTACATCATTTTCCACTGGTCCTGTCTTTTATCCTATACCAACAATACAAAGCATTCCTGCCATTAACAATTTTTAAACAGTTGTATTTCCTGCTTTCCCGCTAGCAACATTGATTTTCGATGAAGAACTGCCTTCACTTAACTAAATTTTCCACTATGTTGCCAACTCTCGTCGACACGGTATCAGTTGCTATTTGTGTTAGTCCAGGTGAAGTAGGTTTCTTTTGTGCGGGTTCGATTTACTGTTTTATTATACTGTAGTCATTCATGTAGCATAATTCATTGTTGCGATTTGAAGGAACACTGGTGTTTTTGTGTTGCATGATTTTTGGCGGTATGATGGAGGTTAAGAACAACAATAGAAAACGCATTTCTTTGCAAGAAAAGTCGAAAATTCTACATCATATTGATTCACATGTTGGAACATGTGTCTGGTTGGCGAAAGAGCTTGGACACACTGTCTGAACTTTGAAAACCATCTAAATCTATAGAATAGTCAGAGCAATTATTTATTCATTTAAACATGTGTAATGCTACAAGGAGAATATTATATGAAAAATTTGGTAAAATCCCTAAACATGGAGGTTGCAAGTGAATTTTTGAATGGTACATACTGGTGTCTTTCAACCTGGAAACCTCAATATTTCAAAATAACACTTATATATGAAAAGTTTGTGCAACCTATTTTAAATAGATAATGTAAGTTTACGTAGGTACCTATATTTATTTTAATGTATTAAATTTTGCAATGTATAGCATTACAGCTTTTACATTTCCTGACATTTACACTTTATTTACATCAGTCTCTTGAAGAGTGTAAGAAGGAGGAATTACTGTATATGCTTTCTTCGAGTGAAGTGGATTGTTTGTTTTCCATTACATGTTTCGGCAGGGATTCTTAGGATATTAGTTTTATGGAGAGATTAATTAATATCAGAGACATTCCGGGAATTAAATTATATGTTTGAACTGTTATATTGAGTAATTATGTAGAAGCTTGTAAAGATTGTCTATAGATGGAAGCCAGAATTCTTGCTTTTAAGCAAGAAACATTTCCTGACACTTTTTTTTCACATTCAGAGCATCCTCTTTTATGGGGGTTTAGGCTTCTGATTTCACTTTTATTGCCTGGTCTTCTGTGTTACTTTGTGATCAATACAACCAATGGAGGTGCGTTACTTTCTTCATTAGCTACTGTCATTGTTGTGTTTTCTTCAATATTTTTTAAATATTTGTTACTGTAATATTACAGCTGCACATATTTGCTCATACACTTACAAAAATCTTTGTTAGCACTTAAAGAAATAAAGTACTGAAAGAAAAGTGTCTGCTGAAAAAGTACATGGTCTGCTCTTTTTTTAAAAAAAGAAATGAGTTGATTATGTATAAGAGAAAGATTGTTTTTTACCATATTTTACTTGGAATACTACATAATGATTATTGTTTTTAAACTTTCAGTTAGTTCATTTGATTTACAGTACAGTCCAGAAATGACCAGAATTCCTATAAACAGAAGTTTCATTAAAGAGACACGTCATTAAGCTTTCAAGACAGGTGTATCAGCAGCGAGTATTAAATTGTACATCGAATAGATGTGATTTCATATTGATTCTGAATTTACAACAGATTTCGTAACTAAAGATTTCCCAAGGTACATATCTTGTTGCTTAGAAATTTATACTAAATATTATGGAGGCCCCTTGTCTCAAGATATTTTGTATTTAGGGAGGTCTTGGAATGAAATTATTTGATAGAAAGTTCCACTTGAAATTACTGTACATTTTGTAAGACATACTTATGGAATTAGTTATGCAGTTACATTAGTTTAATATGGTTTAGGATATGGTACAAATGAACCTTTTTCTCTATGGACAGTTTCCATATTTCACTGATGCATGATATGACTTGATCTTCGAAGTATTGTGTGAGATCTTCATGAATAGTGAACTGTGTGAATAATCTCAAAACATGTTGGGTTTTGTAAAAGTCGATGTGATAAGCCAATACCAATGAGCACAAATGAATTTTTTAGATTATTTAGATTTTTAGTGCAATTTAGATTCAGTATGTCCAATATTAAGGGTACTTACCAGTAAGACTTTAATAATAAATTATTACAAATTATTCCAATTTATGGGTTCAATAAAGCTGTTCTAAACTTTAAGAGGTTTTTCTTGGAAAAAATAATGGAGTTGATGCCACAGCTTTTTTTTTTTATCAATATCATCATCATAATCATATTAACAGTATAAATTGTGCCATACTTTAAAATGTCTCCAAAAGCCATTTACTGCCAAGTCACTTAGCCCAAGTCAGAATAAGCAGCTTCCTCTCTTTTGTTATTGTGCTCATTTAACATAATGTTTTTTTTTGTGTATGTTACCTGTCCAATATCATCTGCAGAAATTAAGCCACCTAAGCTGGATTTATCACCGAAAAACCATTATTATACAGAAGTATGTATTTTTTGTTGTAGATTATTATTATTATTATTATTATTATTATTATTATTATTATTATTATTGCTGCTTCTAACACAGTATACAATACAGAACAATTGAATGAAATAAAATGTGAATGTGTTTTCAATCACTCTGCTTCCAGTTATTCTTGGTTCAGTTAACCCTCGCTTTTTTGGACATCAATAATTTGTACTGCTTTTCAGTACATTTTATTGCCTTGTAAAATACCACAATGTTGTACTTTCCGTCAGCTTATTTGTATTATTTATTTTCATGTCAACAACTTGTATATAATTTCAGATGCACTCCTTTTTTCTGGTGCTTCAGCTCTAGAATACCATGATTAATGCATACAGGTACGCAGGGCCATTTTTGGAAATTTCCCGCCCTAGGCTCTTGTGTATCTGACTCCTCTCTAAACAATTTTATAATAGTAAATACCACGTGTCAGGATGAAGAGTATCCAAAATAAAAATACTATTTCTCATAGACCATTTATTACATACATTTGCAAAAGAAACCCTCAAAGTTTTTTTATCTTAGTTTCACATCCTCAATAGATTTCAAATTACAGTCAATTGCCTGATAATCATTTATCATCTTCATTGGTAACGGGCAATAATTAATGGAATATCTTTTTTTAAGGTTGCCAACCACAGGTCTAGTTAATTTTCTTCATAGCAGATCTCTGCTGAGAAAAATTGGTGAGCGATTTTCTTGTCAGAAAAGTTAATAGCTAGCAGAGAAACTGTGGTATGTGTGCAGCTGCTGGTTCAAATATATGGATCTGAATGTTTTATGACGAGCTTCTGCAGGGATGACTTTTCAAGAGTAGCAGGTACCTGTACCAGTAGCCTACTTGCCATTATAGGTATTTAAATGATATTAATAACTTCACTGTTTTCTTTTTCTTTCCTTCTTTTTCCCCCAAGTGTTAATGAATAATACTGTAATTACTAACAGTGCGATCAGCGATCTTGTGTTCTCCCTTACAAAGATGAGGTAAGTGCAGCCCAGCCAATATAGTGAGTCAACTGATCAGATAGTATTTGTTATGTATTTCACGGCATTTGTCATGACAACGAATTTACCATTATATATGAGCTGAATTCTCCTTGAAGTGCAGCCCACATCACAAGGTAGGTTGTTGGTTGTACCTCTAGCATAGGTGCAAACACATTCATAGTGCGTGCGTGTGATTTCCCTTTCCCACTCTCCAGCCCATACCAGTGTGTAACCAGTTGCTACTCGCACCCCCTTTTTAATGATATACTTATTTTATAGGTGGAATTCTGTTTTTCTCCTACAAGGTTAGAGGTTTCACTCACCTTTGAAAGACTGTCTGTCAATTTAAATTTTAAACTCTCCACGTTTAATAAATTCAATATTTTGTGTTCATCTGTAGATATGTATTGCCATTATTGTTATATGTGTGTGAGAAAGGTAATTGTGCTTGACACGAGTCTTCTGTGGACTTGGTATGTATTTGAAGGGATACTCTTAGTGGAAAGACGAGGATAGAAAATAAATGTTAGCTAGTGATCAAACAATGGAAGACATTATCCTAACCTTCAATAATAATGAGATGAAAGATGTCTTTGAAGTGGCATATAGATTGTTTTCTCTTATTTTAACCATACCATCTACTTGTGGTTTGGTAGAGAGGATCTTCTCTTGTCTAAAGCATTAAAAGGCTGACATCTCAAGAAAGACTAACTTGGCGATAATTTATTCGGAAAAGTCTCTGCAAATTTAACTTTTGAAAGGTGCCCTTCTATTAAGACTTTACTGAAGTTTTCTGCCCCGAAGGATAGATTTAATGTACAAGCAGTAAAGCTTGTGAGTACAGAAATGTAGAAGCATGAATTTATTTTCTCATGAGCTGTCATTAAGTCTCTGCAAATTTTTTTTATGTATCCAGCCTGTTAAAGTTCACAATTCCTAATGGCTGGCTGGCAGTCAAAAGGCACTGATTCTAAGTTCAGAACAATCATAATAAATCTGAACTAGGGAAATTCATTATAATTAACTTATTTGTAACAAAGCTCAAACAAAAAAGATGCTATTTAAAAAATGATGGAACATATACAGTGAAGCAACTATAATATAATAATTACAATTTGAGTTGAACTTAGACACTTATGCTTCACTTACCAAAAAGTTGGTAAGTGAAGCATAAGTGTCTAAGTTCAACTCAAATTGTAATTATTATAAAAAAGATGCTGTCAGTATTTCACAAAGACTGCCAGTATTTAGATGTCTGTAAATGAAAACGGACAGCAACGCTGAACATTCCTGTTAATGCTGGGTAGGCTTGGTAAAAGTTGAGTTCCTGTAAGAGGAACATTTCTGTAATTATCACCTGCCCCATTAAACTGAAACAGAGAATAGCTTGACAGGTTTACTGAGCTTGTAGGCCTGGTCCATTCTTCAGGAGCTGTAGTAGCAAGCCAGCGGAGACTACACATTCCAGATCCTGAAAAAGTCTGCTGTGGTTACAAACAAAACATCACGAATGTTAAACCCCACTGGACCAAAGCCTACAAGCCCGAAAAACTTGTCAAGTTATTTTAATGCCAGTTATGAAAGCCTAAGCTGTTATATGAAATAGAGAAGGTTTACTGTAATTTAATTTTACCATTCTTCATTTATGTTTGCCCATATTTCACTAACTTCTGTCTTTTCTGATCCAACGTGAAGACATTTTATGGTGCCAAAACACAGAAAGGATGAAGACTACCACTACAAAAAAACTCAGTCAACAAGTTACTCCAGCACGCACTGAAAGTGTTCTGGTCAAACATGATCTCAAATGAAGACCTCTGGGAGTGGACTGGGGAAGTGAAAGTAGAGATCATTAAGAAACAGAACTGGAAATATATCAGCCATCTGCTGTGAAAAGAACCAGAGGATATTACACGGCAATCACTAGAGTGATTTACCTGAATGCAGGAGCGGGCCCCATGTGAGCTGAAAGTGCTTCCTTAACGAAGATCTAGCCAAGATTGGGAGGACATGGAGCACAGCAAAAGGAAAGGCAAAATTCCGAGTGAGGTAGAGGAAAGTTGTGAAGAGTCTAAGCTCTGCTCAGAATGAAGACATTTAAGTAAGTAATATTTCAATAACAATTTAAAAGGGATGCATTCATACCATTAGAGTTTGGTGATCCTATCTGCTTAAGGTCTATGCCAGGTTAGAAAATGTTAGATGAAATTCCATTGTTTATACTTAGATATGTGTGGTGTAAACAGGTAACTTGGTCTGTCTTTATAAATTAGTTAAGTCCAGTGGAATCTCGGTATTCCGAACCCCATTAATCTGAACAAAAAATATTTATTAAAAGTGAATCAGAAACAAAGCTAATATTTATTCCTAACTTAAAAGAAACATTTGAATTGGTCTTTACAGGTCTAGCATAAAATGCAAATCACTGTTAGCTCTTTCCATAATCTTTCACAGAGCATCCAAAGTAAATACAAAACTGCATTTGTTATAACAAGAGTAATTTACCAAATTTCCTGGATAATCCAAATTTTTCGGAATCTGATTACAGGTCAGCCCAAATTAATTCAGATTCCTGAGGTTTCCACTGTAATATATTTGGTAGCAATAAATATTCTTGCTCTGCTTGTAGTTTGGAAATCTGCATTACCGGTATTGTGTGTATTTTGCATTATCCGTGAGTTTGAATTATCCATATTTGTTGTCCTTGGTATTACTCTGGATATTTGAGGTCGACTGTACTTATGATACAAATGGTAAAAAAGAAATTTTATTTTGAGAGTAGGTACGCTTTACCATATGCATCATATGGTACAATATTTTTTAGACAGCTGTTAGTATTTGCGAAATAATAATAATAAATATTAGATTCATTCTAGTGAATCACATATTGGAGCGTTAAACTGCCTTGCTTTCTATGTACAGTCAGAGGTTATTGATTTCCTGGTGCACAGCTGCCAGCATAAGGAATGAAGTTGACAATGCCTTGAACCACCAAGTATGACTATTTTTGCGACCACCGTGAGAAATTTAACATTTTGAATCCTTATCAAACCAAGCCCATTTAATAATCATATACAAATATTTTTAAACTAAAAACTGCTGCCAACTAAAAGAGTATTTTTAGACAACTTGAATTAAAAGTAGAACTTCTAACGCAAGACACATGAAGTAAAAGTTGTACATTATTACACTAGTGCTATAAAATCTTTATGGCCATAAAAATAGTTGGTGACTGAAAAGTGTTGTCCACTCCATCCCTTATATTGGCAGTCATGCACCAGAAAATCAATAACCTGTGTCTGCGCAAGTGCATACTATACTAAACACAAATCAACTCTGAACATAAGATAAGCCAATAGAATGTTACACAACGTGCAGCGTTGACTACTCAGCAGTGTGCAGCTGTCTGTCTAACAGACTGAGAAGGGAGATGCATGCCTACTCACTAAGATGAACAAGCAAGCATTTATTTTAAGGTATTTCATTATTTTTAAATAAGCTGTTTTCTCCTCAGTGGAGCATCGTACAGATATGGGATTTGGACAGTCGGCTTCCAAATAAATACAGCTTTCCAATGGTGACTTCAGAAAAGACCTATATGTAATAGATTTTGTGTGCGCTTTAGCAGCACAGTCCGTTAACTGTACAACACTGCAACCTCATTCGCTTGGCACTCGTCACGTGATTCTGCCTGCTTCGCCTCAGGTTCAGGGTTGTTCTGTGTTTAATATAAATGGCAGGACAGCTCATGGACAGTTAGAAGGCTCCCAAAACAGGGTATGTAATAAAATTATTCACTGAATTAAAAATACTTTTTAAACGCACTGTATTTTACCCTGATACCTCGGTAAAAACAGTGCTTTTAAAAAGTATTTTTAATTCAATGATTTTACCTCTGTAAATACAGTGCGTTTAAAAAGAATTTTTAATTCAGTGATTCTACTATACAGGTGATTCTGAAATTAAGGGGAATTTTTTGTCCCTGTGACTTTACTGGATTAATATTTAATATTTTAAATGAGGAAGTTGGTATTAAGTAGAAAAAAGTTTATATTGAATGTTTGCAGTCTTTATTTTACATATATATTATTGTAAGGGTGCAAACCCTTACTGACACCATTTCGTAACAGTTGCTTTTCACTGTTACTTTTCGTGACGGGTAAACTTGGTTGTAACGCCGTCCTGTAAGGGTGGAAACCCTTACCGATACTATTTTGTAAGATTACATCTGTCTGGTGGTGTGCATACTTCTTCTGGTATGTAGCCTATTTGGGGTAACTTACTTTGACGTCCCGGTTCGGTGCTCCATGATGCTGGTGGTTCCAATATCTCTACAGGCCCCCCTCCTCCAGGCTAGAGGTAGGATTGGCTAGGATTCCTTATCTATAGAAAGGATCACTGATTTCCCCATTTTATCCCATTTATTCACAATTATATCTACATGGCTCTACTCACTATAATCCTCCGTTTATGTACACACTTTTTTGTACACCTCATCCCCTTCAGGGATTCTTCTACTAATATAAATCTACATCCTCCTCCATCTTTACTTCTTCAGCCCACCACGCTTCTCTACAACTCTACCTATTGCCACATCATTCCACACTCTTCAACAATAACATGTCTGTGTCTTGTGTTATAATTTTAATTCAAGTAGTCTAAATACTAATTCAAGTAGTACACAAGTAAGCATGCTAGGCGAGTTCTTGATTAGAGTGAAGAAGAAATGTTTCTGGTCGATTGGAAAGAAAACAAGATGAATGCAAGTGGGAGGAACCTGAAAAGTATGTGAACTGATTCATGTGAAGAAACTATGTACTGATGTATGCTTACTGTGCAATGACCTAGGTCAGAACCAAGAATCACATATTCAGCTATTTTTTTGTAACAATTATCTTAGTACCATTACTCAATAAACCATTACTTATTTAGATATTGGATAGATTTTCTTATCAGTTCTGCTGAAGTGAGGGAAGTAAAAATCATCATTCTATTAAAAAAAATACTGAATTATATATTTATACACCATAAAGACTATAACACACATTATTTAAAATATGTTCGATTTATTCTTTAAGATATTGGTATATTAAAAAAAATATAAAATCACAGATTGGGAACATGATATGGAAGTATTATTATGTTAAGGTGTTTTCGGCTTTATATCTAAATGAGTAAACCTTGATTTTGTGATAAACAACTGTTTACATATTTATTTCAATTAGTATCTGACTTATCTCTAAGTTTTTTGACAAAGGTAATACGAGATTTATTTCGAATACCATAATCCATCAGTAGTGCTTGATCATCTTTAAGTTTAACACCTTCATACGTTAGCCAGTATGTCCGCCAGATGTAACGCCAACTGATCTTGATTGATGACTTTTTAAGTCGTTGCAACCTTAACGTAAAATGACGACGAATTGCATGTTTTAAGTCTATAACGGTTGCTCCTTGCTGATGAACCTAAAATAAATTAAAACACAGACAAATAATTATATTGCATAATTGAAATGTTACGAAAGATATGATTTCTAATGGAGATTTTATAGATATACATCTCAAGAGAATAGATGGGTGACTTTGGCATATTCTCGTGTAAAAACTGATCAGTACTGGTAGCCAATTTAATAGGTGATCAATTTTAAAGTAAAAGTAAAGTAAAATAAGAAAGCATTCCATAGATCCCATAAAAGTCTGATGACTAGGATGTGGAACTTGTCAAAGCATTAAACAGAATTAAATTTACAAACTATTAACCTATTAACATATTATTTGTCATAAAGTCATCAACAGAGTAGAAACTGTGTGCATTTAAATACAGTATTTCTTAATCAATAATTTCATTTCTTTTGGTTTGTTAGTAAATTTTTTAATCTTTTTTGGAAGTTAGTTAAAGAATTTAATTACAGAATAGTAAAAACCTTTTTGTTAACAGCTGAGATTTGGCCTGGGAATATGTAAATCTGATTTCCTTCTAGTGTTGATTTTATGTAGGTCAGAGTTAGTTTCAAAATTATCTATGTTGTCTATTACAAAGTTTAATATTTGCCAAAGATATTCACTAGCCAAAGGTAGGATTTTTAGCTTCCTGAGAATACTAATATTCTTGTCAGGGGCGTATCCAATATTTCTTTTCGGGAGGGGCTGTGATAAGCCTAACACTATTATCACTAGGACTCAGAAGTTGATGCTTGAAAATGCTTGAAAATGACCTTAAATTTATGAAAATATGACATTGAAAATTGAAAATATGACTTAATATTTCTAAATACATATTTAAAGAAAGGAATATACAGTAGTATAATAACAAATAAAATGTATTGATGTATTTTATATTACTACTTTAATATTATGTTTTCTATTATTGCTATGTTTACAATATTTATTATAGCTTATATTTATTAAAGAATGTCTCATAGCTAAGAAAATACGAGATTGCTTTGTAATGTTGGAAAAGTTCATACCGTACTGAAGACAAAATAGGTAAAAATGCAACGAAAGAATTAAAAATTCCTAAAACAATGACTAGTAGAGAATAAAATGCCGAACCTTTTATGAGTCAAGATGTGCAATTAAATTGTCTACTATCTGTGAAATTAAAGTGCCCTTATGTGCAACATATTAGCATTAGTTAACGTTTCGGGGGGGGCTGCAGCCCCTTCAGCCCCCCTCTGAATACGCCCCTGATTCTTGTGAACAATAATAGAAAATAATATAATTTCCAGAACTTGCTTAAGGCCGTAAGTTACTTCCTCTCATTTCCTGAAACATTCTTATGCTTTAAGTATTTTTCATTAAAAACAAACATAATTACCACAACTGGCATTTCTTCACCATCATCACGAACAACATAAACAGTCATTGATTGTCCATGTTCAAGAGAAATTTGAGACTGTACTTCTTCTAATGTAACTCCACTTGGGAGATCAGAAAGAAGTGGATCTCTCTTCAAGATGTCATTAAGGGTCTTGTGTGTTATTTCTAGTAGTTCTTCATGGCTTAAAATCTCTGGTTCACTAGCCGAATCATCATTATCTTTATTGCTGCTTGTAATATCAGAAGATGAAGCCTGTAAATTAACAGAAACAGTTTTTAGAAGTAAAAATTATGTACATGTGAAATTATAAACTATTGTACTATAGTGAAAGTGGAATGTATAACCATCACAAAAATCAAGCAGCAGAGGACTTCAAATGTTCTTTAAGATTCATTTAATAGGTTTAGATGCCTTTAGATAAATGTGATAGTTCAAGGAAAGGGGACCTCACTTTACAGAATCAGAGAGAAAAAACATGTAACAAAATTAAGGTTTGGAAACTTAAAATTTAGAATGACAGAACTTCTACAATATTTTGTATTTTGAAGCCAAATAATACTGTAATTTTGTTTGGAATGTTCTGCTTTGTAACATGGTAGCCTACCAATAACACATTTTGGTTGAAGTGAAAGCTGAAATCCTTTTCCCACGACCACCAGGAATAAAGACCATTACAAAATATGACCTGGAAATGTTTAAATTTCTATACACTACCGACCTGCTTCCCCTAGCCACCAGCTTGTCTGTGCCAGCACAGCAGCTCACTGTTAAATTCACCTTTGTACCAAAGCATACGCACTAATTACTGCAATACGAAAACAACCCCTGTACCAAATCATCACCAGAGCCTCTTTTGCGTTACTCAGGACCCACAGAAGAAGTAAGTGGACATAGGGTTACAGTACCGGTAGTTGACCATGCACCTATAGTTGACCAAATCAGCATATAATAAGGCAGTGTTTTGTAGTGCTAAACCAAAGAGTATAAAATTATATATAATTTGAAAGAGTAGGGATTGCCTCACCTAATACAATTATCAGGTACTGAATCTACTGAATGGTTGCCATTCTTTAGCATTGTTTTCTGGTGGTGCAATGTGGCTTGCTTCAGATATTAATAAAGAAGGTAAGCGGCGCATTTTTCTATTATTCTTGTACAGCCATACTGATTAATGACATATTCATTTCTTTTGTAATTCATATGACTAAAATGCACATTACTTAATGCTAGTGACCTATTGCTAACAACCAGTTTTTAATTGTTAGGGCAAGAAAAGACTGGACAACTACTGAAACACCAAAATGGCCGGGCATCTAGTAGTTGACCACTAGCGGTCAACAAATGGAATCCCTTACTCTAGTAGTTGACCAGCACCTTACAAGTGATATTTATGGTCCAACATAAGAAAAACTGCAAGGAAATATGGCATACCAAATTCTTCATTCCTATTTAAACTAAAATGTACTGTTCCATTAAAAATTTAGAAAAATTTACTTGTTTCTTGGGATATTTCCTTGTGCAAAAGAAGTGCCTGGCAATAAAAAGGCACACAATGTTAGAAACTGTAAAACAAGATTTTAAAGATAAATGCAAATATAAAAATTCCTTTTAAAAACAACAAACCAGGAAAATGTTGGTTCGAATCGTTCATGGCGTGGCATCCAATAATGCCAGAAAGGTATTTAGAGGGTATTAATACAGCTCGAGCAGATGTGGAAGAAATAGAAACTGGTTCAATGAATTGCATGCTTATGTAAAAGAAGAGAATGTACTGGATATTTTGAAAGGTTCTTCAAGAATGTTTAATGTGGACGAGTCGGGCTTTTAAACTTGCCCCGAAAGTGGAAAGGGGGGGAATAAAGTGTTTCCTACACAGGACATGAAGCCCATTAGGGTCCAGGAAGTTGATGCTCCCATACTTTTTTTTTAGGCATTCTGCACATGAAGGTGGTAAGCCTTACGCAACAGCCGTCTTTACTCCCAGGGCCATAGTGCCCACCAGAAGGATTAGGCAAATTGAAAAACACCAGCCGTCTTTACCCCCAGGGTCAGCAAATTTTAATGAAACTTGGAGAATTGGTAGATGAAGAAATGGGTAGATAAGAGGTGCTACTTATTAGAATAGACAATATATTGCAAATGTGTTGATTTCATGGGTGTAGAGGTAGCAAATTAGGTTTCTGATCCTTCTATTAGTGAACGAACGTAGGCCTATACAATGTCTCTAAACTTTGTTCTGATAATGACATTATGCAATTTGCTTTATTGCCAAATGCAATACATATTCTGCAACCTGCAAACATATCATTTTCATAGCCTATATTTTTTAACAAAATTCATTAAAATGAATTGTGGTCAACTACTGGTGCAAGCGGTGGTCAAGAACTGGGTAGTAGTGGTCAACTACAGGTACATCACAACAAATAATTTTTGAACTGAGATAAGTTGTACACCAATTGTTTAACATTGAAAACTTTTATATGCAGTTTGTAAAGCAGGTTTCAAACTTCCTTTTACATAAATTAAATATTCAATTCTTGCAGTATTGTGTATTGTATTTTTTATCAAAGAAATAAAATGCCTTAAATGGTCAACTACTGGTACAGTAACCCTATTATGATATTGTCCAGTGAAGAGTTTTAGATTTGAATGGTATGCTACCCACAAGACGATTTGATTAATAAAACCAAAATGACCCTTGTACCTTGAACTAAATTGGTTCTTTTCAGAGCCAACTTAATATTTCACAATTACAATTAATACAAAATTATCAATCTCCGCTATTTCATGTAGCTCTCTAAACTTATATAGATGAATTCTCGCTTCACATTGCAACGATCACTTGATGGCTATGATGCTAGTGGTCCTGTGTTCGAATCCCACTCAGTGCACAAATTTTTTATAGGGTGAAGAATAAGTGAGAGAAGGGAGGAAAGAGGAGAATAGAAGAAGATAATTTTCCCCAATTTTAAATGCTGCTAGTAGTTCCACTAATGACTGCTAGATGTGTCTACTCGCCACCCTAAACCCCTCCTTCCCAGAGTGAGGGGAATGGGAAAACAACTGACTCTGACATATTGTGACACATTATGTGAGTATAATACTGTACACTTTAGTTTGGTATGCCTTTAGTTTTTTTTTTTAAATTTACCTTTTTTCATGACATCGAATTATCCGGATATTTGATTATCCTGATCAGGTCCGGTCCCATTAATCAGGATAATTGGAGTTCTATTGTAAGTCGTATGGATACAATATGTTCTGCAGAAGAGCAATATAATATCATATTTGGCAATTTTTCATGGAACCCCCCCCCCCCCCCCCCCAAAAAAAAAAAAATCAGATCTGCTAATCCCAATTTATCCTTGCGACTGTCCCGGACTAACAACTTCCGAGTATTACGAATTTTCAACTCACCATGAGTCAATTATTGTAAACAGAGTACACAATTAACAAACTGCATCGTCTTGCGTGTATTTCCTTCCTTTTTGTTTACAAATAACTCCATCTTGGGTATCAAGCAGCACTACCAACTCAAAGACCCCATCAAACGGGAACTTTTATTGTTTGACTGTTAGCCACTTGTTTTGTTGTTCCTTTATCCTTATCGTTCCGTTGTTGGGCGTTGTAGAAGAAAGTGTGTGATGGTTTTATTTATATAAGTTTTTCATACAAAATGTTACTGCGTGGTTTAGGATTTTTTATTTTTACTCTTTGTATTTATTTTCTGAAAAGTAAGTAACCATTACTTCTTTCTCTGTGGTCGAAATGGTATCTGGTTGTGATAACAGCGCAGTCATATTTGAGGTTATACAAGTTTTCTTCTAAATATTGAACTTTTCCCCAGTTTTCGTAATTTACAACCATGAACATACTTCGGACGTTAGCTTAGACGAAACGAATTCTTGTTTCGGATTTTCAAGCATGAGTTAAGGATCAATACAGTTTGAAAAATAGCATTGATCAGAAATGCCATTATTTTCGTACTAATCCTAAATCTGGATATCGTCAGAATTACCGCAAGTTAGATTGTCTTTGAATTATCGGTACCTTGTTATTTGAAAAGATGGGAACATTTATAAAACATCCAAAATAGCTCTATTTAACAAAATAAGCATGGCATCTTGTGCTGTGAACCTTGTTATTTATCCTGTATCCTCATAGCGAAGAGTTAAATGCTACCACCAACCCAGAACAACCATGATAGAATATATAAGTTACTGGCAGATCACCAGGACAATACCAGAGTTCATAGGATTCGACTTTCCAATGTTAGGTTATGAATGTTCTTGTGTCCATGTTATATTAGGTATGGCAGTTACCATTGCCAACATAATGCGGGTCTCGCGAACTCCGGTATAAACAGATTGCCTACCAATTGGTTGCCTGTGATAGTTCGACTCATTGCCACTTGCGAGGAGAACAAGGGCTAGATTAGTGACGGTAGCATGAGGTTTGTGATATGTAGCACAAGGTTAGTGACAGGTTTTTTATTTTATTCACAGTCTCAATTTTGAATTTATTTTCAGGTGCATCTGCAGAATGTACAATCCCTATCATCATAAGAGGATCTTGGTTTTCATGGGAAAATGGTCAAAACACTTTGACTGAGATCAATGCTGAAACAATGTCTCGAAGAGGTTATTGCGTTGCTGTCAAAGAAGATTACCATGTGAATTATACGTTTATTTTTCGTGATAGCCCTAATAATTGCTATCACTGTGTACAGCTAATGGTCAGAACTGTTAATGTTTTGGAAAAAATTGAAAGTAAGTAGCTCTTATTTATTATTATGATTGTTGTTATTATTATTATTATTATTATTATTATTATTATTGTAGGCTGCGGTGGTCTAGAGGTAGCGTGCACGCCTTTAGATCTGAATGTCGTGAGATCAAACCAGGCCGCAGTCGATGGGTTTTTTCAGGACGTAAAAATCCTGGGCGCGGAGTCCTCTGGGAGGGACTTTAAAGCTAGGGGTCCCGTGTCGTAGATTTACGGTACGTAAAAGAACTCCAAGCCTAAATTACTTAGAGCCTCGGGACAAAATTTCTCAGTCATTTCACATCCTAGTAATACCTTAGTTTCCGGAGGGGGGTTGCAAGGCGATGGGCTTACCACCTGTCACTCTGCCCTCTCTAGGGTTTAAAAAATTAAAATAATAATAATAATAATAATAATAATTGTTGTTATTATTATTATTATTTATTATTTATAAAATAGCCCAATTAGGGACTCAGAAATTATGGGGGACATAAGAAATTCAGTATCACTTTCATACTTTCCTTCCCAAAAGCTGGGACATATTATACTGCGTGCATAGCTGACTGAAAATGTTCCATCAATTTTGTCTTCTTTTAGATGCTTAGGGCCTCTGATAAACATCTCTGTTTCTCAACTAATACAAAGCCTACAGCTATGAATAACTTATCAGTGGATAGGATTTTTTTACCGACTTCTGATATAGCATACTCATTGTCAAACCCTTAAGCTGTCCCTGCAATACGACTGCTTATTCTACATCAAAATGTGAAGTGAGAAAATGATATTTTCCATGTCGAGTGTAGAGAAAGTTATTTGACTGCATCACATTGTGCTTTATTTTCGTGGATTTCATTCTTCAAGAATTATTTTTACAAATGTATTACATTGATAGCATCAGAATTTGTTAATTCCCAGTATTATATAGTTCCCAAAGCCCTATGTGAACACTGTATACAATACACAGTTGTCATGGTAATTGATTTGCATTTCATTTTTTTCAGTATAATATTTTCTGAAATTATATAAATTTTCAAGATAAGGAGTGACTTGTTTGATTTTTTATTGTTGATCGCGTTCCTTCTCGGACTTAACTGGGTATGTGTGCAAAATTTCGTGAAAATTGGTCAAGAAATGTAGATTTGTATAGGGAACATACATACCCTCATACATACATACACACTTTCGATTTGGCTTGGTTGCAAGACTCACACTTCTTTTTTGTTGTTGTTTTTTGTTATGAAAACATTTGACAGCAGAACTCTCAAGCTGTGCCTCATTTCACATTTCCGACTTTTTCCGTGGATTTTCCAAAAATGTTCTTTCATACAAACCTTGTCCTGACAATTATGAACACAACAACAAAAAATCAGCCAAGTCGGTCGAGCCGTTCTTAAGTGATGTGCCAACATACATGTGGCAATTGATTTTTATTTATATAGATGTATAACTGTTAACCCCTAGAAATTTCAGTGACGCACCCTGCATCCTAACCCCCCTTTCCCCGTGGGCACCCCTGTGGTAACTCATTCAAGTGTTCATTGAGTAAGCAGTGACCTCACAGTTAACACAATATTGATTTGATTTTAAACAGCACAACTAAGAAAGTAGCCTAATTATTATTATTTATTAATTCTTTACATTTTATTCATGGAATAGTCTTAATAAATCCCTCTCAAGATAACCTGAGATAAAAGATACATTCTACTAATCTGCATTGAAGCTATAATTATTTAACTTTCTCGATACGGTAACTTTTATTTTTGTGAAGAAATATGTTTTTATAGTAATATTAATTTGAACTCGAGAAATTTTTAGAAAGTTTATATGTAGGGAAGTTATTACTATGAAGAAATAATATTGAGATGAGTTACATACACTACTTCCCTTATTTTAATTACTAACCTAAACCCAGGTTTCGATGAGCCTTCTCATCATTTTCAGGTTAGTAATTAAAATAAGAGATGTATCTCATCTCAATATTAATTTTTCATTTGAACTGTTTGTACAACTTTACTGTAGCCTGCCTTCTACTAGGCTATAGTTTAGATGGCCAAGAAAAATTGAAAATGAACAAGAGTAGCCCTAAACTACCTGTAAGTAATTTTTGTAGAAAAATGAATATAGGCCTAGTTATTTTATTTTGCAAAGTTAGAAGTTTCAAAATTTAAATTTTATAAAAATACTTGGAGCCATTTTTCCAAAAATAAAAATGTTGACAAAAAGTCAATGAAAATTACCTTTAATATTTTGGGTATCTAGAACCAAATCCTGAAGGATACAATCAGCGCACAAGAAACATCATAATCAAAAAATAGGCCTATAATTAAATACAGTGCACCGTATTCCCACAACAGACCTGCTCAGATGGACAGATAACATTCCAAAAACACTTTCCAGTTTCTAAGCAGTTTATGCAAGAAACTAAAAATCCTTTAAGTGGTGATTAGAGTAACGTACAACTTACCAAGAGAAATACATTATTATTCTGATCTTTAATACCATGTAAAATATGTTAATTTTCTTCTAAAGAAGTTTAGAATCATTCTTGATTTAAAAAGTCCTGTGAGTTGCCTAAACAGTAAAGCATTGTTAAAATATTAATTTACATGTTTCCATTTTTTATAGCCGGCTGTGTTAGCTTGGGTGCAGGTGAGGAACCTACTGTCGAGAGAGTTTGCAAGGGTTTAAATCCAGATCAGCATCTTATAACATTATTCTCAGAAAACTATGTGCCAGTAAATTGCCGGTCAAGCTTGGAAGGGGTTTGGCAATTTGCCTATCAGGTATGTTAGAACAAGTAGACACCAACCAAGTATCAGTATGGATTTTATGTTTTTAAAGTTATGTTCCTATGAAGGTAATTTTGCCTAAATGGTTTGATTTTCATGCATTTGGTGTAAATAGCTACCGGTATGGTACATAGTGGAACATATTTTGGTTTCCATATTATGTACTGGTTTGTTATGTACAGAAATAATAACATGAATGGTAGAGCTCATAAAATATTTTTTAGCATAATATAGGCTAATATAAAAAGACAAATGGTAATTCTATACCCATTATAAAACATCATTTCATTTTTTTGAGTAGTCTATTTTTTGTTGAAATTTATAGTATGTAGATGTAGATGTAGATGTAGATATCTCGTCCTGTAGATCCTGTGTTGAGCGGGGCTCAAGGATATAGAACACGTCAGATCAAAAAATACATGCATGTTATAACAATAATATAGGCCTACAGAAACTGCAAGCTGCCAAATTTATCCAAGCTGGAAATATTCCTCCAAATTGTAGAAGGTGTGAGTTATTAAAAATTCCTTGACAGCTGTTTTGAAAGGTTTGATCTTTCTTTGAATACATAATAATTTAATGTTGTTTGGAAGCTTGTTATATATCTGTACTGCAGAATAATACGCACCCTTCTGAAAGAGTTTTAACGAGTTATTTGGTCTGTGTAGATCATTCATGTTTCTGGTAGTACGTCCATGTACACTAAAATTAGTTTGAAATTTATCAATATTATTCACTACAAAACACATAACAGAGTATATATACTCCCCTGTAAGAGTGAGGACTCTTAATTTTTCAAACAGCGGTTTACAAGATTCCCTTTTTTTCTTTCCACATATTATTCTTATTGCCCGCTTTTGAAATCTGAATATTTTCTCCCTATGGGTAGAGTTGCCCCAGAAAATGATCCCGTACCTCATTACCGAGTGAAAATATGCAAAATATACCATAAGTAATGCATCCTGTTTTAATATATTATTCAAAATTCTTAAAGCAAAGCATGCTGAACTCAGTTTTGGACTTATCATTTGTATGTGTGTTTTCCAGTCAAGATTTTGGTCAATTTGCAGTCCTAAAAATTTTACATTGCTAATTTCTTGTATGATTTGTGTTCCATAATTAATTTCAAGATTTGAGATACATCTGTTTTTTGTCCTAAATTGTATAAAATGGGTCTTATCAATATTAAGTGTCATTTTATTAGCTAGAAACCATGTGTTTAACTCGTGAAAAGCCTTTGTAGCTATTCTTGATAAATGTTCTTGTGACGTTCCTGTTACAAGTACACTAGTATCATCTGCGAAGAGCAATACCTTTGATTCGTCACTTAAGTTATAGGGCAAGTCATTAATGAAAATTAAAAAGAGCAAAGGTCCCAGTATTGATCCCTGAGGTACCCCATTCTTAACAATCCCTAGGTTAGATTCATTTCCATTTATTATTACCTTTTGAGTTCTATCAGAAAGATATGATTTGAACCACTTAAGTGTTAAATTATCGAACCCATAATGATCCAATTTTTGAAGTAATGTTTCATGATTTATACAGTCAAATGCTTTAGCTAAGTCGCAGAAAATTCCCAGAGCATATTTCTTTTTATCTAACGCTTCCAATATTTCTGTAGTAAGTTGAAATGTAGCATTCTCAGTGGACATGCCACTTCTAAATCCAAACTGAGATGAAGTAAGAATGTCATTCAAATTAACCCTTTCACTGCTGAGATATTGGCAAGCTGACATACCTTCCTTGCTGAGATATTTTCACTGTCACTCGGCGCTAAATCCGAAAAATAAGAAGGCAGTTTTAAAATACGCCAGAACTCCGTCATCACGTTAGAAATGTTTTTCCTTGCTCGTGAAAGCAATGACTGTGTTGAAATTGAACATACCATGGCCTTGATGTGATTCCCCGCTTGTCATATGACTCGTGAGTTCAATGGCTTCTTCAGACATCACAACATTGTGCAAGGCTTCACATTTTCGGCTACAGATTGCACCACAGGGCAAGGAAAGCAATGAAAATCATTTCTATCTAACCCCAAGAGATGGCAGGACACTATCCTTTCGTTGAAACCATGTTAAAGAATTCTATTCTTCGAGCAATTGTCTAATTCGTAGCACTATCTTCGCGGCAACATTGTGCAAGGCCTCAGATTTTCATCTACAAATTGCACCACAGAGCAGGGAAAGCAATGAAATTAAGTTCTATCTAACCCCAATAGATGGCAGGACACTATCCTTTCGTTAAAACCGTGTTAAAAAATTCCATGCCTTGTGGAATCGTCTTGTTCATAGCACCCACTTCGCGGGCGGAACAGGTCCGTCAACAGCACACGTAGGTGCCATTCTCCGCGCCGTCACAGTTCCGTCGTTAGCAGTGAAAGGGTTAAGATAGTGTATTATGCGGTTGTACATGACTTTTTCAAAAACTTTTGAAAATGAGGTTAAGAGTGATATAGGTCTGTAATTTGATGGTAGATTTTTGTCACCTTTTTTAAAGAGGGGCTTAACAATAGCATGCTTAAGTCTTTCTGGAAATATTCCATTTTCTAATGAACAATTGCATATGTGACTAAGAGGTTTACTGAGTTCCGATGAGCAGCTTTTTAATAACTTATTACTTATCTCATCCCATCCAGACGAGCTTTTACTTTTGAGAGACTTGATTATATTTTCAATTTCTATGTGGGAAGTCAGGTTCAATTGAAATCTATGGTTCCAAACTGTAGATTTTGTTAGTAGGTCTACTGCCTTAATGTTAATATTATTTATAGGAATACATTTCTCTGCAATATTTATAAAGTGACTATTAAAAGCATTTGTAATGTCTGATAAATTGTCTAGTTTTATGTTTTGGTATATTAATGATGTACAATCATTGTTTCCCTTTGTTCTCCCCGTTTCGTTTTTTATTATATTCCATACAGTCTTAACTTTATTATTTGATTTATTAATTACTTGTGAAAAATGCCTACTTTTTGCTTCTTTGATTACTTTCTTCAGTATGTTGCAATACTTTTTATAGTATTCCTTATGAGCTTGGTTGTTACTAGTTCTATATTTTAGGTAGAGCTCTCTTTTGTTTGCACATGATATTTTAATACCAGCAGTTAACCATGTGTTATTCCTTGAATTAGGTAAATTAGCAGTTTTCTTTTTTGGAAAATTTGCCTCAAAATGTCGTGACACTATGTTTAGGAATTCACTTAATTTACTATCTACTTTGTCATAGGATAACATAGATTCCCAGTTTTCATTCGCAAGATCTTGTTTGAAATTTAAAATTGAATCGTCATTCATTACTCTAGTCATATTACTATGAGCATGTTTACTGTTCGAATTTACTTTAATATTGTTCAGCACTAACATTTGTGCATCATGATCTGATAATCCATTTAATATTGGAAGTACTTTAAAATTAAAATGTTTTTCTATATCTATGAATATATTATCTATTGTTGTTTGGGAGTCGTTCTGAATTCTCGTTGGAAAGTTTACTATGAAATCTAGATTATAGCTACCCAATAAAGATATCAGTCTGATCTTCTTCTCACTATCAATTGAGAAATCTACATTAAAGTCCCCACACAGGATAATATTTACATTAGTACTATACAGTGAATTAAGAACCCTTTCTAACTGATTTACAAAATAATTGAAATTACCTGATGGTGCCCTGTAAATGGCTAGTATTACAAATGTATCATTGTCAAAATTCAATCTGGCTGAACAACACTCAAAATCCTGTTCTTTACAGAAGGAACTTGTGTCTATATCACTGAAATGTAAGTTTCTTTTGATAAATATACTCACACCTCCACATTTAATGGAATGTCTACAAAATTTTGAACATAGTGAAAAATTATCAATTTTTAATTGTTCCAGATCTGTTTCTGCACAGTGGTGTTCCGTTAGACAAATAACTTGAATTTCCTGTTTATTAGAATTAATTGTATCCTGAATGGCTAAGTTAAATTCTTCAATTTTATTTTCAAGCCCCCTTATGTTTTGATGAAATAGTGCAAATGATTTATTAGTTCTAGCTATAGGCCTAAGCGTATTACTATTATTGACTTGAGATATGCATATAGGCCTAAGCTGTTGGATTCTTTCACTTAGATTCCCCCTAAAAAACGAGTCGAGCCACCATCTATGACAGGAATAGGCCTGTTACAATCTAGTACATTACACTTCAACTCCTCTGCAACCAGTTCTGCCAGTGTCTTCTTTCCTCGAAGGTTGAGATGGAGTCCATGCCTGGTATACTCTTCCCTTCTTAAGCTGCTAACAGAAACAACATTGAAGTTAATATGATCACTAGAGAATTTCCACAACTTATCATTTATAGCTTTTACCTTTGATCGAAGCGAGGGCTTGTCGTACCTGTGGAATAATTCAACAAAATCTATATTAGTATGCATGCTACCTTCAGAAATACTATCAAGATCTGCTGCAACTGAATAGCTTGGATCTCTGTCTAGGCTGTTCCCGGCTCCTCCAATAATCACCACCCGGTCCTCCTTGGTGAATCCTTTGGTCAGTCCCTTGATACCTGAAACAACATCACTAAGTCCAGCATTAGGTTTACATAAACATTGCACTTGAAAATCGTCTCCTACGGCAGCTTGAAGAGCAGATCCCATGTGTCTGGCGTGACTGCTACCTAAAACTAAAATCTTTCTCTTATTAGTGGGCCTACATGTAGAAGCTGGTCTGGGTGGCTGGGCTTCTTCTTTGTCTACAGCATCAGCTTCGGTATCTAAAACAGAGAATCTATTATTAGTACTGACAGGCTGCACTGCTATCTCATTCATTCTGGATGATCTCCTTCTCCGATTAGGCCTTCTCAGAATATCTGCAAAGGAAACAAAACTGGAATTAAAATTTACATCATCACTAGTTCCTTCCATGAGGTCAACCTGCAAGTTACAATTTACTGGTACATCATTTCTGCCCTTCAGTTCAGCTTGCAGTTTCTTCACGTCGTCCTGTAACAAATCAATAGCACATTTTAGGTCATTAATCTCCCTGTCCTTGATGCAAAGTCTACACAGCCAATCTCCATCGGGAACATCATCCAAACATAACCTAACACATTTAAAATGAAACCACACATCACATGAATCACACTGTACACCTTCATCTACATGGTCAGTACAATTTCCACATAATCCGCTGGAAGTCATTTCTGCAACAGAGAAAGAACAGAAAGTTAGTAAAATCAGAAACAACTATAATAAGACAAAGCAATAATAACACTAATAATTATTAAAGTGACGATAATAGGCGTGTCTGTGAACAGCTGATTTCCTAACAAAATGGCGGACAGTTAGTAGCCTAGGCTACTGCAATTTGTAAGTTAAAAAATAAAGGCTTTAATTTGATTAACTTGCAAAATTTATGTTTGAGGAACAAAAGTATATTAACTCTAATTATATTTAAAAGTTATAAATCAGATACTAGCTAATTAATATTGAAAAACTATAAAGATTCTCGGAGCTGATTTCCTAACAATATGGCGGATAGCTACAAGTCTAGGCTATTGGAATTTGTAAGTTAAATAATAATGGTTTTAATTTGATTAACTTGCAAAATTTATGTTTGAGAAACAAAAGTATATTAACTGCAATTATATTTAAAAGTTATAACTCAGATACTAGCTAATTAATATTGAAAAACTCTAAAGATTCTCGGAGCTCAAACACAGCACGTCATCACAGTCTCACGCCAGTAGCGCCAGAGATAAAGATAATATTTTTTGGAGAAATAATTTGTTCGTAAGGTTTAGCATAAAAAAGGATAGAACATGCTTGGAAATGCTGAGATAATGTTATATTTTAATCAAATTTCCTCTCAATTTGATGTCATTTAGCGCTTTTGAATAATCAGAACATTTATAGTACAGATTTGCTTCCAAAGAAATTCCTTTTTCCATTATATGATAAACACACTCTGGGTAAGGCTATGTTTAATAATATTATTAGTAAAGTGCATGTATTGAGTTAAGGCTATGTTTAGTGTTAACAAATTTGGCTTGCCAGTTTCTAATACGACATATTTTATTTGCCTAAAGCTGTTTTTTTCTTTTTACTTTTGTATGCCCTAATAAGCCTTTCAGTTTTCTTGCAAAAGTAAAAAAATAATTTAATTATGTAATTGATATTAGGAAAGCATTACAATTACAATACAATTATTCCATTTCATGAGTATATAAATAATAAGTTTTCTTGATTTATTATAGAATCGCTTCAGGTTCACTGGAGAGTGCAATAATCCAGATGCACAAATACGATCTTGCCAGACTGCTGGAACTCAGTTTCTTATAACAAACCAGAAATTCAACATCACCTACAAAAAGTGCCCTGGAATGACAGAAACTTTTGATGGAGGTGAGGGAATATAATTTATTTATAAAAAGTTGTTTTTTGAATTCCTTCATATAGCTGTGGCTTGATAACAAGTAAATTGCCATAGGAGCCTTCTTAGGAATTATTACCGTATTTTTCAGACCATAAGACACACTTTTTTAGCTTCAAAACAGAACCTTAAAGTTGGGTGCGTCTAATGGTCCGAAGTGTACTAAAAAAATTTAAATTATGGTAAATATTGCTGGAATACCATAGTTATACACAAGGTGTTGTAAACGATAAGACAGTTACAAATTTTAGCATAGACTGTACTACACTACACACTACACACTACACTTGTCACAATCGTAAAATGAGGGTAGCTGGAAGTCAGGTATACAATGCAAAAAGAAAGGAATGTTGAGTTCTTTTATACAAAAAGAGTGTCTTTGCCCGGTGGTTTAATTGAATACAATGACCTCTAAACAGCCTTGTCCCGTTACACTTTCCATGTGCTGAATTGAGGGTTAGAGGGTGTAAAAGTATTTTCAATCTTTCATGAGAAATCAGTTCAGTTGTTAAAATTTACGAGATGCCACCTGTACAGAAGAGATTTTCGTACAATGCAGGTTTTAAGTTAGAATTGATTTTACACCATTTCCATTGTACAAGGTTATAATTTGCTTATGTAAAGATCTAATGAAGTATATTATTCCCTTTAAAATATTTAATTTAGAATTACATTAAATTTATTTTCCTTTAAATTTTGCATCCTAAAATTATGGTGCGTCTTATGATCCAGAACGTCTTATGGTCCAGAGCGTCTTATGGTCCGTAAAATAAGGTACTTTCTATTATAAGTTATATAATATGTTTTATATGTATAGATTATATAATAAAGAAATATTAATTTTTTTCCAGTTGTTGAGTATAGCTGCTTAGGTGATTGGTTCGTAGATAAGAATCACTACTTTGCTGTAGCAAACACGAAGGAATCAAGAAAAGATGAAAAGTACAGATGCTTCTTGAAGAATCGTGATGATGATCTGTATTTAGGAGTTTCCATTACTGCAGAGTGCAATACATTGAAGACTGTTGAAAAAAGTCCTGAAAGACTGCGAATAACTCCAGGTAAAGTGATCATTGATGTTAATCTGAATGGCTTTGTAGTACAGGTTAGCATTAAACAATCTGGCAACCTCAAGACCTAAGGAATGCTGGATTAAAAAAAAAATAAAAAAAAAAATAAATAAAATAAATAATAATGCCAGATAGGGTGAAATTTATGAATGCCAAATTATCTATATAGGGCTGCCAGGTTTACAATCCCTGAAGCCTCACCTACATCCACCATTTGAAGCAAACAGAGCTGACTTCCTGTTCCTGCTGGCCACTTTGTGTTTCTTACGATATTGCCAAAGGCAATGCAATCTTAGCAGGAGGAGGTTAGCACAAGATATTTTGCACAGGTATTATAATGTATCACTATTGCCAACTTTCCTTTGAATAGTATAATGTTCTTATGCTTATTACTAGGCCCTGGATTTTTATGTGCTAAAAAACTTAAAAATATTTATTTTTATGTGCTAAAAATGTTTAAAATATGTGCTAAAATTTTAAAAATATGTGCTAAAACTAAAAAAAAAAAAAAAAAAGATCTGAAAAAGAAACAAAAACACCAGAATGTGTATTGAAACTCTCCAATTGCAGCTAAACATCAGATGTAAAATGCTGACTGGAGTTGAAGTGTGCAACAAATGTCATCTCCAGATTATGGATCACAAATCCTTGCCTATTATCCGAGAATAATGCCTTACATTGAGAAAAGGAACGTTCGTACATCACACAATGTTAACCTTGAATATTTGAAGAGGTGTACTGTATATCACTAACACACACACACGATCAAGTTCACTTATGTTTTCGCCTTCCAAAACTTGAGTGACTTTGCAGAGGGTTTGGTAGCCACCATTTTTCTCAAACATACCTTTAAATTTTGTTCTTAGAACTTCTATTTTCGAACCTGAGATAGTGTTAAGTTGCCTTTCAACATATTGTATTTCTTTAACTGAACTACGCAATGTTGAGATTGATTCTCTTCTTCCCCGATAAGCAAGTGCAAGTGAATCACTCTCACCTCATTGCAAGTGAAAGATTTGTGTTGAATTCATTCGAGATATAAATTTTTGTTGTAAAATGTTAAAAGAGAATGAGGAAAAGTACTAAAATATTTATTTATGGAGAATTTATCGAAAATATTTATTCATATAACGTTTTTTGTAAAACATGTATTTTTATGTAAAACAAAATTTAGAATTTGCGGTTTTCGGCCCTTGATATGAGCATCAGGAAAAAATTACATAAAAATGCCAGAAAAGTACTAAAATATGTATTTATGGAGAAAATATCGAAAATATTTATTCACATAACTTTTTTGTAAAATTTGTCTTTTTATGTGAAATAAAATTGGAATTTGCATTTGCCGGACCTCGATTTGGATATAAAACTTTGTTTTAGGAATGTACGCATCAGGAAAAAAAAATTTTTTTTTACATACAAATCCGGGCCCTACTTATTACTATAAATTTTGTCATAGTCATTTATAGATTCATGTTACTTTTTATTGTACACCGTTGAAGAGCCAATGCATATTTTGTGTCATACCCCAACAAGGGAAGTGTTGATAGAGGTGACAATAATAATTTGTTTTCTACAACTTTTAATTTACTTTCAGTTAAAGCAGAGGTGGTGGAAGCTGGTTGTCGCCTTCCACAAAACTTCTCTGGAGACTGGATTAATACTGCCAATATTGATGCAGATATTTTCATCAATGAAACACACATTATTGAAACTTGGTACCCAGATGAGGGTCGTTACAGAAAAACTATCTATGTCTGTCGGGAGCAGAGAGATACACGTTATATGATGGCAAGACTTACTGTAGATGGATGGTAAGTAGATAATCATATTTGAGTGTTAAATACGAGTATAATGTGAAGTATAGTGCACATAAATGGAATTAGAAAAGCAAAACACTTTTTTGGAGTTAAGAATGGTCTAAGTTGGAAGTGGAAGAGATTTATGCCACTTGAATGATTTTTTGAACTTTCTTCTTATTGTAAAGCTTTCTGAGGTAAGGAGGTCTGGAACAGGATACTTCCTGCCTAATGAGAACAACAAGGAGCTACTTAATAAAAGAAGTAGCATGAAAATCTTCAGGGGAATGGTTGTGGGAGTCGGCATGCTGACAGCATCCTGTCTCTTACATTTAAATCAGTAGACGGAGGTAGAAGATTTAGAGGTCAGATGTAGTCCTTACACCCCATTAGAATCAATTCAGTTCAGTTCTATTAATTTTAATGGAATGCCACGAAGACCTTTCTCAATACGCTGGCGGCAATTTTCTATGAAGAGGGTATCGGGAAGCCTGTCGACTGAATGACAGATGTCTTAATCTTCGCGGTGACTATGTGGAAAGGTATCTGTGATTGTACTTGACTCCTGGTAATAAAACCATTTTGTGATTCACAACTTGTCTTCATTTAATGCCCCGTTGGAAATTGAAAAACAAAAAAATAGCCCTCATACTTATGAAAAACACTGCAATACATTCAACTATGGAGATGAGGTTACCTTGTGTCATATCCCATACTATGCAATTATTATGCTTACCTGGCTTATCTATTGGCCTGAACTGTTTTCCAAGTATATGTTATAGTACGTCTGCTTTATCCTGACACAAAATTCAGCAGGTAGCCAAAATTTACTCACTCCACTATTCCACTGACCTCAGGATAGGGTAGGGTCGTATAGAAAAAATGTAGAAAAACAAGAAATTCGCCGTTAAGTAATTGACAGACGTGCTTCAGCTCTCATATTGTCGTGTAGAAAAGCAGACGTGGCGGCTTGTTACTGTGAATGGTGTTGGTGTAAAATATTTATTTTATATTTTTGAGAGTAAATTGTAATATTCACATTTATTTGACTTTGGGATTTACTGCATTATTTTATTCCAGTGACATTTATAATGATACCGTAATAATAAATCACGCTTTTCTAAACGACAATACGAAAATTGAAACACATGTGTAAGGTATTAAAGCAATGAAAATTCCGGTACAAAAAAAATAACCAGGAGAGATACATTTTTATAGAAAGACCTTATGTGGGAGTAAGACGATTTACATACTTACGGAAACTCAAAGACTTACATAATTCTAACCGCCATAATATTTATTTGAGCGAAACGTGGGGTAATAACTTATATTAGGAGTAAATAAATAGTTGGTACTCCGAATCTGGCTTTATCCCTAATTCCATGTTATATTGCAAATTTATATCGAGGAACAGTTATATGCAAACACTTCAAAAATGATTTGATCAAAATTCTATTCCAAATATTCCTCCAAATTCAATAACACTAATGGATAACGCTAGCTACAATTCAAAATAAACCTCGTGCCTACCTACACTTACTTACTCAATGGCAATAGACAATTCCTCAGGAAGCTAAAGAAATATTATCCATTTTATGGAACCCGAAGGTTCATTGCCACGTTTACCTAAGCCCGCCATTCAACCCTATTCTGCACTAACTCCATCCAACCATCCCTCGCAAATTCTACTTCCCTTAAATCTATCCTTATATTGTCCTCCCACCTACGTCTAGATCTTCCAAGAGGTCTTTTCTCTTCGGGTCTCCCATTCAATACTTTTGAGATATGTCTTTCCTCCCCATGCGTGCAACATGTCCATCCCATTTCATCTATGATTTAGTTACCCTTACAGATTATGAAGCTCGTCGTAATACCTACTCCGTGTGAAAATCAGACACGCAAACTTGTTTAAGTGGAGGCTATATTAATTCTGATCCCGTGCTATCCCCAGAAAATCAGTGCTATATGGCTGAATTAAATCAGTCAAGACAATCACAGCCATTACGAGATAGGCACAGTACGAAACAACATTACCACACAGTTATAGCCTACGTTTACTGCCATACCATTGTGACTTAAACCCTATTGAATTAATATGAAATAAACTAAACTCCGTGGCGCTACATCCCTGGAGGACGTTGCCTACCACCCGACCGCTGCGTCATCCACCACAGGCAGATGGCAGGATTGGGCATGTGGTCAGCATGCCGACACCCACGGCCGTTAATGGTGGTTTTCATGACCGAATTGAACTAATAAGGGCACTGGTAAAATACGATATCACTGTCGGAAATAGCAATGAAGTAAAAAAGTGAATTCTGTGCATTGGAAAAATGCTTGTGTTCATGGTTAAAAAATTAAAGGATTTCGTTGGGTTAAATACAGTATAGTTTTGGTGTTGGGCAAATTTATTAAGAATTTAGGCGATTCAGATCCTGATTAAAGTGGCATAAACCTCACTGACCACCACTGCTTCTTGCAGTTACAATGATGGGTATATCTCCTCTGGCACCCTCGTCAAAGTGACAGCTTCAAAATATGGAGTGAGTAACCTTCCACAATAGTATGTTTCTATCTCTTTCTGTTCAATACCTGACTTCTGCCAAACATCTTCTGTCTCAATTTTCTGAACTGTGCCAGCTTAGACCAAACGGACTATAATATGTAGGTACTTGATAGAAATAGAGAAGTAGACTATCAAAAATGAGAAATCACAGGTCCATACTTATTTTAAATAAATACTTTTCATGATTGAAAGCATACAGTAGTCTTAGAATATTTTCCCTTAACAATGGTACCTCAGATTGGCCCTGAAATGTCGGAATTTCTTCAACTACTGTAACTATTTGATTAGAAACCTGGGAAAGTATTCTATATTACCAGCACCAGGAAAAGTTCAAAAGTACATTTTTCCAGTAGGCATTGTTATTATTGTCATTTTTATAAGTGAGAAGATATTAGACCATTTTTTTATCTTATATTTACAGCCAGAAGGACTATGTATGTTTTGACTTTGTACCACAGCACCACAACGTAATCCGATATCGACGTGGAGTTGCAGTTATAAAGGATGACTTCCACACTGTCTGCTCTTGGGTGCAATTCAAGAACAAAGAAGCATGGAAGTATGATTTGTACTTAGGTATGAAGCTGAGATTTTCTTAAAATAAGGTGTCAAGTTCCTTTCAAATGAGTGACACATGCATGTACAGTAAACTTTTATAAGATGCCTTCACCGTTAAAGTGTTGCATTCAATAAACCCATCCCTTTGGAGTCCTTGGGTTAAGACTGATCTCACAAAGATCAGAATGGGGCCAGCAGCTTGGCCAAGACACTAGGGCCTGGGATTGAGAATGTTTGTTGTTGGGGGTTCAACTCTACAGTGAGTTAGTTAGGCAGCAAGAGATATGTCATTTTACATGTCAGAGTTTATACTACTATTTCAACTTATTAAATTACACTTTGGAAATAATTTTCATGAGTACATGTCCATTTGTCTAGTAATGTTGCTGACTGGCCAAAAACAATAATCAAACCAGTTAGTGAATAGAGAATGAAAACTCAGCAAAGTCATATTTAAAACTGTTTTAAAGCCTTATTTTATTTTTGATCTTTCTGTTCATTTATTTTTGAAGTTTTGAATGTTCAGGTATTTTGCATTAATTTGCATTTCCCATTGATTTCTCCATTGTATGAGTGTATATTCAATAGTTGAGACTGTTGGTTTATTCTGGAGTAATTGTTATCTGCTTTTTCTTTTCAGCAAAAAATCCTGTTCCTGTACAGTGTCCAATAGCTGGAAAGTACAATTTCACCCAGCGAGGAGATGTACCTTTTGAGACACGTATATTGGGTGGTGTAACACTTTCTCCACGTCCAAACACATACTGCAAAGAAAACATATCAGATTTTTCTGTATGTGATATTGAACAAAAGGAAATTGCAATTGATGAGACATACTGTTTGAGTGTTGACCATCTGGGTAGACCTGTTGACATATACAGTAAGTTTTGAAAGTACTCTTAAAAAAGTTGGGAATAGGCATATAAACATTAGGTAGTTAGTGTGATTGCAAGCTATATGATATGACCAGTAGATTCTCATTACAAATAAAACATTGCTTGCATATCACCAGTTTCAGTAGTCTTGTTAGATTTTGTTGATAATGGAAGTATTCAAGTAAAATCCTTGAGTTGGGAAAAGTAATTAGAAAATGAAGTTTAAACACCTCCCAGCAAGTCTCCTGTAGAATATAATATATATATTTTATTTTTTGTTGAGGGGATGTTTACAAATATGAGTAAAGTAATCCATCTTATACCCTCATGAAGAAACTGAGTGAGGTGGCCGAGAGGATAATGTCTTAGACTCACATTCGGGAGGTCCCAGGTTCAAATCCCGTGGCTGGCCAATTTGACATGGGTTTTTTCATGGTTTCCCCAGTCGTAAAGGCAAATGCTGAATTGGATATTTACATACCATGAATCATCCTCACCATTTCATCCTGTCTCATATCCATTTAAATTAATATAGTTGAAATTTACTCCATTAAAATACACCGAAAATAGAAACAATTGACAAGCATTAGTTCCATGGCCCGAAGTCCTGATGTAGCACTCGAAGCTAAAAGGAGTATAAACACAGCTGAAATTAAAAAAAAAATATGATCTAACCTTTTAGTTATTGGTATTTATACAATGCCTTGGGTATGTTGTCAAATTCACTGTATAGAAGTTGTAATATACACTTTTTACTTTGTTGAAAAATTTAGTAATGTACGGTATATTGAACTTCAGGTTATAAAATATTAATTATGTACAAATTAAAATTAAAATATTTACAAGTTGTTAAAATTAAAACATATCACAAACCAAGCATGCGCACCTACACAGATTCTACAATTTTAGGTTCTTTAGTAAAAAACACTATTTAAAAATTGTAAAATCTTGATGTGGTTGGTTAGATCCTTCTTGTATGTATATCAAGATGCATGCATTTCAACATTTAAAATGCCATCTTCACTCTGTTCAGATAATATAAAATAATAGTTGTAGTAAAATTCATGTTCTTAAGTATTAATGGTCAACTTATATACACTTTAAGCTCCTCTTACGTCACATTCTTTCCTGGACTAGTTTCGGGGAAACAAACTCATCCCCATCTTCGGCTGTTGATCGACTGGTATCTACACGGCAGTGGCTAGAGATTTCCAGCTGTGTCTGTGTTGTGGCGCCATCACAGACACAGCTGGAAACCTCTAGCCACTGCCGTGTAGATACCAGTCGACCAACAGCCGAGGATGGGGATGAGTTTGTTTCCCCGAAACTAGTCCAGGAGAGAATGTGACGTAAGTGGAGCTTAAAGTGTATATAAGTTGACCATTAATACTTAAGATTCATTAGTTTCACTGTTTATATCACTTCCTGCGTTTATCGTTTTATTATAAAAATTCATGTTGTTTGTTCTTACATTAAAATTTTCAAAATTTAAAAACTAACCTCTTTTTGTTTGAAAAGTTTCTTCATTATTATTGAGGGTATAAGGTGAATCTGCAGAAATTTGGCTGGGACCTCACTCTCAGTGATTTCCATCTTATCCTATACCTCAAGAAATCCCTGTCCAGTTAGCAGCAGCGTTTTGAGAAAGAGGTGGTTGTCACACAGGGGTTCAAATCCCAGGTGGCAGACTTCTACAACACAGCTATTCAAAAGATGGTCCCACGGTATGACAACTGTCTCAGTTCCGGTGGCGAATATGTTGAACAACAGCTGAACACTTGCTGTATTTGTTGCAATTTCCATGAAAATGTGTTTTGTTTCTATAAAGGGCCCGAGGAAAACTTACTTCATGGATGAGCCTCGTATTACTGTACACTGTGCTTTAGCCAGAAGAAGAATTTCAACACTTGGTCAAAAGAATGAATAGATTAACTATGCGGTTGGCAGTAAGATATCTAAACTTAATATTTACACATAATTAATCCTTTTTACAGGTGATCCTGATTACAGAATGAAGTGTATTGGATTTTGGAAAGAAAATCTGAAGTCGTATTTAATTACATATGATGAACTAGATCCATTTAGCAAGTATCGCTGTTGGGTAAGTGAAATGTTATCCCAATAGGAAAGTCATGTTGAATGAAAGACAGGTATTCATAGTTGATTCTGCTTCCTTTGATAACATTTTGATGACATAATTAGCAAGTTGAAATTCTCACTTCAGTATATGTGATTTGGTTATTTGATACTAAAAATTGCTTTAGATCAAGTTTTAGTTAAGGTTTCAATAATATAAATCTGAGAACACTTGCAACTTTACATGGAAATAATAATGTTGTTAGCAGTTCTGATGATTGCTTATATAAATACCGTATTGGCCCGAAAATAAGATGACCCTGAATTTTTGAAGGGTAGTTATGAAAACATAAATAAAATAGCTTATTAGTACATTTTGCTTCACATAAAACAGAATTTTGAAGTTCATGTCGTAATTTCTTCTCTTGCCTTTATTTACGCATTGAGACAATGAAGATGCTTTCTTTTCCACATGGTCTGCCATGACTGGTGGTCAAACAAAAGCTTTACGTGTAGAGAATAGAGACGCCAAGAAAGTAACAGTGCAGTCAAGATCAGAAGGTCCTGGTGCAGTAAAAGCAGAAGCACGAATTCAGGAAAAATTAAGTTCGGTGAATTTCTGCACGACTTTGACCTTGGGTCGGACGCACGTCGTTTGCATGGGGATATCCGCTACAAACGTGCATAGCTGCATTCTTGAATGGAGAGTTGTTGAGTCTTAGGCTGCGCGTATAAGACGAGTATAGTTTTTAAAAGCACATTTTCAGGGAAAAAAATATTGTCTTATATTCGAGCCAATATGGCATACAAATTCATCTCTGAAAGAGTTAAACTTACTGAGATTTCAACGCATCTTTTAACTTTCTTCCTTGCTTCTTATACCAGTATACATATGTATAAATTAAATTATGTTTCTAGGTTTACCAACGTGCAGATCTGAATCGTGTGCTAATGTCACAAGCTATAGGGGCTTTCTGTGATCTGAAACAAGATGTGACTAGTTGGAACTATACAGAAGGTGCTGCAGTAGCTATTGAAATGCAAGAATACGAAAGAGAGAGTGAGTATTTTTGTTGGGTCAATGCTGAATGAAGAAAAATTCTGTACAGTTTGACGAGCAATAAGAATTTCTAAAAACTCCTGCAATATAACCTTGAAATTTGTAAAACATGTTCAGAAACATAATACTAAGCAAAGTGTTGCTAATTATTTGCATGACATGAAATGGAGGAGAAACTTTGAACTGCAAACAGAATAGCTAGAGATTGAAACGTGTTGTATTCAGTTTAAATGTGACATAAAGATTGGGGACAACTATCTCTAACACTAGCACTTTAATGAAGAAAATTTCATTTTTTACAATTTTCTAAAAAATGGCTCTAACAGTTTTGTTTAAATTTTGTATATGAGGTGCTTAAACAAAAACTTTTATTTTAAATTATCTGAAGGGTAGTTATAAGCTATGCATTGTTTGCATAAATTCAAGGTATTGCATGGCGAAAAATACACCTTTGCAATAGCTCAAACAACTTTATAAGCACTAATTTACCTATATTAAACTTTAAAACATTAAACTGCACATAATTGTTGTAAGTAAAAACTTACCAAATTAGAATATGTTTTGATGCGTTCCCCATCATCATCAGCTGAGATCTACTGATAAGTAGGCAAAGATAGACTTATAAATTTTGATATCTTTAAGGACAATGATCTCATTTTCAAATTCATACAACCTGGAGGAATCTGGTGGATAGAGAAGCAAACTTGTCAGTACATCTCATCTGATGATGATGGGGAACCCATTGAAAGGTACATTCTAATTTGGTAAGTTTTTAAATGACTTGAAATGTTTACTTACAACAGTTATGTGAAGTAAATGTTTTAAAGTTTAATATATAATATTGACACTTCACAATGTTTTCCTGATTAATTTAATAAAAAATATGGCCCTGTATTCTATTTCAGAGTGTAAAGAAAGTTGTTTTGTCCATGCTTGAGGTAGATAAATCTATGTGAGTATGACACATCAGATTTTATTTTCTTTCTTTTGCCATTTATTAGAGCATCACATTTTTAACAAAGTAAAACAATATGCATTGTATTAAGCATCAAAGATGAAATCCACTTTCGTAATTATTACAAGAACATATGGCTGTTCCTTATAATAATTATATTAGATTCCATAATAATACAGTATATAGTACGACCATAATTTTCATAATTTATAATAAATGAATTTACAGTATAAAGAGAGAATTCCAATGAAACTTAAGTTTTTAATAAAACAAAACTTAAACCATGCACAATAAAAAAATAAATAAGCACACTTATTTTGCTCACGTTTTGAAAAAATTGTAAAGTAATACAGAATACCAAACTGATACAAAAGAAACCTCTGATGAGGTTTGAACTCATGAACTTGGAGTTTCCTATCCCAAACGCTAGCAATGGAGCGAAGTCAACCAGACAGAAGAATACTGCTTTTTAATGTATTATTTCGTCATGACAGTTGCTGCTGAAAGTCATGTATGCATTGAGGGGGAAAATGGGGAAAAATGCAACTAATGTTTGATTGAAAGATTAGATCTTTTCTTGGCAAATAATATTGATGAGATCTTCACGGGCTAGCAGCCGAGTAGACTTGGCTGATATACCATAAAGATCTCATCAATAATGTTTGATTGTTACTGAAGTTTACCATTTTTGGAATCCTTATTTTCTGATGATTTCATTGAACATACTCTGTAATCGGCCAGAGTTGTATAGTAGAGAAAATTTAAGTGATTTTTAGATGTTGCAAAAGACAGAGCAGGAAGCTAGGGCTGAGTTGTAGATTTTATATTAGTTGAGATTCCTTTAGTGTTTGTTATGAAAGTTAATTAGTTTGAGAATCCTTATTTTCCACTGTATTGAATGACTGCACTCTCCAATAGATTAGGGTCATGTGTTATGTACAGTTCAAGTCTAAACCTGAAATATACTGTCATAAGTTGCCATTTCTCGGATCCAGCATTGCATATTGCCTGGGTTTAAGACTCTGGTGTGACCATGCAACAGACCTATTATTGAGCTCTTTGCATAACAGCCATTCCATTGTTACGGTCCAGACATTTACACACTTTTGGAGTCCTCATACTCATTGTTAAGATAAATTTTCAGAAGGGTTAACAATATGTATGAATTGCCTTCAAATAGTACTTCACCCCTGATATATTTTTAATCCCATCTCAACATTAATCATTCAAGAAATTTATAAAAAGTACCCTGTTACGGTTCAGACTCACACAGAAGGTACCCATGTCATTTTTGTAAAGACATGCAAAACTCTGTGAATTGTCACAACTTTATGGTGAATAATATTTTTTTCCTTCTTTATAAATGTTCAAGGATAATTATGCAGTATTGATCAACCTCAAATTTTCAATACTTAACACACAGTAAATTTTCAAAATATGTTACGGTCCAGACACATGCTGTTACGGTTCAGACACTGTGTAAAATCACACAAGTGAGAATTACTTAACAAATTAAGGGAATAGAAAATTTACACATGTTTTGTAAAATCTAGGAACCATGAACACTTAACTAGTCAAAATAAGTAATTTAACATAAACTTAGGCCCTGTCAAAGGGTTTATAAAACTGTTGTCACAAAGAAATGGTGAACGCTTATGAGGATGGCTCATTATGTCTATTAAAAACAAATTATCCACTATTATGAGTGACAGTAGGTAGTTTGACCACACAAACAATGACTGAAGCATGTACTACAAATATGACCTTTTTCTTGAGACCATATCCATGTCGATGTACTACTGGAATTAGTATAGTTGATTCTGTAATCATCGCTAATAGTGTTAAGTAGGCCTAGCTCAGCCTAGTATGTCTTTCAGCTTGACAAGGACAAAATCACAAAATTTAATTTACTCTGATGATTAAGGAAGGGTGATAATAAATTATCAAGGTGAAGCACCTGAACTTGTCTGATCAACTAGTAATTTATTTCTGGTTGGCGTAACCTGAAAGTAATCAGCGCTCTGTAGGTTGGGACTTCAAAGAATACCAGACTACCTTTTCTCTGGTTTTGACTTCACATGGTGGTACCCATAGTATTCTTACTGCTAACACTACTTTTTTTGCACATTATAAAACTGCTCAGGTGTATCCAAAAAATATTTTTGGCTCTTCGCTGGTATCCGAACATTATGCTTTGTCTTCTAACTCCATCCACTGCCACTTTCCCATAGAGTGGTGCCTAAACATTACATTCAATATTTAGAGAAACTTGTTTCCAAAGAATAGGAGATTGAAAAAGGTAAAAAAAAAAAAAAATTAATTGTGGTGCTGAACCATTAGAAAATATTTTTATATTAACTACGTTAGTAGGCCTACATTAGCAAATTCTGCTTTCATTTCTCATATGATTGTCTTCAGGAATGTCCAGACAGCAAATCATAGCTGAAAAAATATTTGTATTACATAACTATTACTCAGTGGAGGAGTTCCTGTCTGAACATTGAGTTTTTACGCATTTACATGAATAAGTAGACGAGCCAGGCAACAGCTGTGAACAGTGTTGCTTGTTGATGGGCCCAATGAGCTGACTGAATTAATTCATCCTGTGCAATGAGTGAGTAATTCTCAGCAAAATGTATCTGTAATACATTATACAAGTTCATTCATTTCCACTTTAGTTTTGTTCCATTTCAAAATAGGATGACTGCCTATGCGTCTCTTAACGTTCGGTAATGGAGTTGATAATTAATTTCAAAACCAGTTCTTTCACTGTAACATTTTTTCCAAAATCCAGTTTATCACAGTCTGTCTTTTAAGCTCATCTTTAATCTAGAAATTGTTCAAATTAATGTGTAATTTAAAACTTGAGTCAACACTGGATATTTGTCCTCATTTTTGGTGTCTGGACCGTAACGCTCATTAAATGGAAATAAATTAATATGCAAAAATTTTAATAAGTGATATGAGTTACATAACCCTTCTTGTTAGAAAATATTAAATATTACTATTGTACAAATTATTGTTAACATATAAAATAAACTTTTTCACTTTTTTTGTTACGGTTCAGACAAATGCATCGTACCTCGTAAATACAAGTAACAAAATTTATAATTAACTCTTGGTAGTAAATAATAATACTTCATAAGACTAGTAATATACTGAACAACAACTTTTGGAGAGAAATAATCAGCTGATTCTGCAGGCTGTCAACAATAGGGATTAAATACGAACTGTTACTTTTTCAAGAAATTGGTTGCTTTCGTTATGTTCAAATTTAACAATCAATAACAAAATGATACTTGCAGATCATAAAAAATGAGTACTGACATTTAAAAATATAAGCTTTTAGCTTTCATTTGACATACAACATGTCTACCTTACTTAAAAATATAAATATGGTAAAACAGGCTCACTTTTCATGGAATGGCTGATAACACGAAGCATTACGCGATATGCTATATGAAGCTCCATCGGTGTTATAATTTAATGTATTTCATATATAACTTTTTTACAGGGGATCAGTGTCCAATGCATTTTGACGATGGCAGCAATCCTTGGATGCATTCTGAGAATTACATCCAGGTTTTCAAGTTTGGTAATGGAGGATCAGCTGTATTCTGCTACACATCCAGTACACTGATAATGTTTGTGATCTATTACATCTTCATGCGTGTAACTGTAAACGGATGATGGAATGGAAGGTCAGTATACTTCTAGTTACAGACGCTTCTAATTTTTGTAAAAAATTGATTATATAATCACCGCTTACTTTAGGATTATCTGTGCTAACTAATTGCAAATCAGATAAATTAATTGCTAAATTTTTATAACACATACATTACACTGGAAAAATAGCTACATTATAAAATTGAATGAGGTAGTTACTCCGCTGACTTTAGGGTACAGATCACATGAAACAAGATTTTCACACTGTACACTGTGTGAAATTTACAGTATGCAATGGAAAGTTATAAGTAATTTCAAGGCAAATAAATGAACACTTCTGTTATTGATAAATCTCATCTTCAGTGTCTTTGAGGGAGAATTTTACAAAGTATAAGACTGTACATATAAGTCTATATAAATGATTCTTTAATTCATTGTTCAATAGAATATATTAGCAATTAAAAACCTTGTTACCTCTCAGAACTCCATTCACATAATTTGTAACACAATAAAAAGAACAAATTACAATATTTGTATTCATTCTTATGTAAAAGGTTGTCCACATTACTTTATATATATTCTGGCATCTTAAAAATTATTTTTTGAGGGTATAAGGCAAAAAGTAATTCTTATACTTTGTAGAACACTTCTGAGTTATTTAGAGAGTTTACCAATATTTGGCCAGCATACCATTTTTTTTAGCACTTCTGCATTGTCTATTGTGTCTTGTATATCTGTAGACTGTACAGCTCACACTTTAGCGGGACCTATGCCAGTAGCGCAGCAAGAAACTATACACAAACCAAACATTTCAAGTGTACCATGAGAAAGAAGAACTGTTTCTGAAGCCAGCTGTACAGAAGTCATATTTTTACGACACATTGTTGTTGAGCTATGAGGTTTTGAATGATAAGTAACATTGTTGAACAATCATGCACCTTCCAGGAGTTGTCGCAGGAAATCTATGCTCTCTTTCTTCCTTCTGACAAGTGCGGCATTAATGCAGGGATTGGCGCACACCATTTTCCTTTGTATAGCGTGAGCCATATAGAAGTAAAGAGCACTATGCCTTAAAAAACTAAATTGAGTTTTTATTACGTTTATGATATTTCAAGCTCTTGTGTTGAGCTGAAAAAATTGTTTCCTAAAGGTATATGTTGTTTTTATGCATGAATGCATGATTTAAGTTACTTTCAATAGTTTTTTTCATTAACTTATTTTTTCTTTTAAAATGCCTTCTATCCACAGACATAAAATATCAATGCCCGCAAAGGGATAAAATGCTCGTATGCAATTTTAAGCCACAAGCATATTTCGCTGGGCTTAATCTAAGGGGGAAAACTGTAAAACAATAGGCCTCATTCCATAGTAAGGCACAAAGAATCCATATTTATGAACTGTGTTTAAAATAAAGGAAAAAAGAGTGGAAAGTTCATATTATTATAAAAAAATACAATATTGTTTGTAAAAAACTGTTTAAGTATAGAGAACATTTTATTTTAGCACTTCTGAAAAGTGTGATGATCTCCAATGTATTATGTTTTATATATATATAGTGTGTGTGTAATTTATGACTGCTTGTGGTAGATGAGGAAGTGGTCGGGTGGTAGGCCTAGTCCCTTCAGGGTTGTAGCACCACAAAGTCTAGTTATTTATGTAATTTATTGCTATTTCTTTGAGATTTTTTAAGTTGTGCCAGAACTCTTTTTAAGTTTTTTGTTGTTGTTTTTGTTTTCAGAAACCATTTAATATGCAGCAATTTACATGAAACCGTCCAATGAGCTGTTCACAACTTACATTATTACTTCTGTCTCAACCAGTTGTCACGGTCAGTTATTTTTGTGCATTTGTACTATCTGTGCAGTACTTTAGACTCATTTAGAACTGAATTTTTATAATATTATGTTGTCAATTATTTTAAACCTTTTATTTTATGTGTACTTAAATTTGATTGTTGCATGGTGAATATTTAGCACATAATCAAATTTGAAAGACATGTATATTTTTAGTATCTATTTTTATACGTCTTTAAGGTTTTGTGGTGTCTCAGATAACAAAGAGAATAGAAAACTAGGATGACTGAATGAATCAATGCATGTGAGGAAATGGATGTAGGTTATGAAGTATAACACTGAAAAAAAGGATGTAGGTTATGAAGTATAACACTGAAAAAATTTGTATTGTTAACTTTATTTAATTTGAGTTAATACAAGAATTCTTTATAGCTCCAGAAATATTAGCAATGACACACAAAATATGTTATTATAGAGATTAGTTTACAGAGATTACTGTTTATCGGACTTATAAGATTTTAATTTGTATTTAGAAGAGAACTCAATTATGTTATGCTTCACAATGTATGTATAATATTTTTAACAATTTACATTGCCCTGAAATTTTATTTTATTATTCAGAGAAAATAGAATAGAGCAGTACAAGATTTGTTATTGTACTGTTAGGAGTTGTAAGAATAATTTCTTAGCCTAAACCCTCAAAAATCAATTAACTAATGAAGCGAAAGACTATAAAGAAACGTGTATTGATTTGTAAAAATCTAAAAAAATTTTTGCTGTAATTATGATAATAAGAAGATAATAGAAAATGAATTGAACTATTATTCACCATGTATTTTATTATATTGACATTGATTTTTACAAATCAATACACGTTTCTTTATAGTCTTTCGCTTCATTAGTTAATTGATTTTTGAGGGTTTAGGCTAAGAAATTATTCTTACAACTCCTAATTTCTATTGCCCTCTTATTCAAGATGAAGTTCATTAATAATTATTGTACTGTATTACCAAATCTCTTTGTACTGTGGTGTGTTTCACTTAATAGATGTTTGTGGAATCCATGTGTATAATGATTTTAACAAATTACATTGCCCCGTAATTTTATATTATTATAGAGATCAGCAATGATAGAATAGAATAGCATAGGATTTGTTATTATACTGTATTGCCAAATCTGTTTGCACCGTGTTGAAATTATTTCTGAAAAGTGTATTTGCATTATAAGGAGTTATTTTCCAGATAGGCTTTGCAATTCAAGTTTTCATCATAAATACCATAAATATCTGCATTAATAAAACAAAAAACACCCACTCTTGTGCATTGGAAATCCTATAAGTGGTTTACATTAAGTTGTCACAGATTTCTCACATTTTTACACATATGCTCATGCTTTTAAATATCTGAATACATTCCATACATTAGTATGATGTGAACTCTCAAGGGAACCATACGGGTTGTCATGTCAAAACCTAGCCTTAAATTTAGCACATCGGTAGGTCATCATTGCAATTATACACATGCCAAAAATTAGCTGCTCATATAAACTTTCAGTGGGTGAAAATTAATTGCGAATCGGGAAATTCGAAATATTGAGTAGCTTCACACAACTATTGGTGGGAGGAGTGTGGATTATCTCTACCCAGAGCTCGCTGCGATGGTGAATTGACTGTGCATGGCGAAAAAAACCACCCAAGTCGAGTGATCACACTTCTACCTGGTATAACCCCATTACACACACACAAACAATCATAATTAACCCCTCAATGTCTATACAGTTTATATAGTTTAAAAATGTTTAAATGATAAGAAATAATTATCTAAAACTATCTAGTGAAGCACATTCAACATAACAGGGTAACTCCTGCCGTCCTTTATCACACACCCCGCTATCACGTGAACCCACTACTCAAGCGAGTTCTACAAGTTCCCGCCAATGATTCCTTATGGAACATAAACCCATTTTCACCCATTTTTTTTCGTATGAGCAGCTAATATGTTGCCTGTATCTATCTGTAATGAAGACTTATAGATTTTCAAAATTTGAAAGTAGATTACGGCATAACCCGGTTCCCTTGTCAGAGATATTTCTTAAAGCTGCATATCTACTATCAAAATATAGTAGAATAAATGTTTCAGTATTTTGTACAATCAATTCATAACTTCTTCTTCTTCTTCTTCTTTCAAGGATTAGGCTTTTGCCTGTTCCGGTCTCATATCTGTTCAGTCCATCTTTTGATTGGTCGTCCAATCGATCTTCGTCCTTTAGGTCTGTACTTTAATGCTTGTCTAGGTATTCTTTCCTCTGACATGCGATCTAAATGTTTCATCCATTCTTCTCTGTATTTTTGTATCTGATTTAGAAGTGGTTGAACTTGTAATTCTTCTCTAATTTTCTCGTTCCTTATGTGCTCTTCTTTTGTACATCCCTTGACTGAACGTAAAAACCTCATTTCAGCTGCTTGTATTTTACTTTTATCGTTCTTCTTAACTGTCCATGCTTCACTTCCATAATGTATCACTGGTACTGCCATTGCTGAGTAGAATCGTAGTTGTGTTCAATTCATAACTAAATTACAAAATGTCATACAGTTGCATGTGTGATAGATCTGAAAATAACAGCTTACTTACTATTCAACTTACTTACTATTCAGCTTATACTATTCAACTTACGTAAGCTGGAATAAAGCCAACTTTACATTTTGTAACTTCATATTTCCTTCATTCTTCATATTTTTTATTTTTTTATATGTTTTATTTTTACATATTTTTGCATATATTTGCATTTTTCCTTCTTTTGATTAAAGTGGACACATTCTTTGGAATTTTAAAGAAATCTTTGCTTTACCATACAATAATACGATTATTATGTGTAATAATGATACTCATTTTGAAAATGATTTTCATTATGGCATCGATTATTATCAAACACACAGTGATATTGAGACCTTGAGAGTAGCAGCTGAAAACTGCATAATAAATAGCCTGTGTTTAAAATAAACTCACAACCAAAAGGAAACTTCGGTTTGACCGATGCCATGAGCTGCCAATTGTCGTAGAAGACAAGAACTAGAACAACTAGCAACCAGCTGTTGCGAAGGTCAGCACGGGCTTTTGTTTGAGTGAATTTAAAAATTCTAAGTTTAAACATTTAGACAAATGGCTGAACAAAAACAGTTGATTGCATCTTGCCTGAAATGGTAATTAATTGTATGAAAATTATTAAACTCGCGTTGCTCATTTGATAAACATACACGTATCTTAATAAATACCATTATAGGCTTGTTGTATTGTAGTGTGTATGTGTGTCTAAAGCATATGAGAGTTCAATTAATGTCTAGGAAAGAAATGAAAATTTACAAGACCATTCCTTAAAATTTTTCTTTAAGCATAGTAATTTCAATTATGCTAATTATGTGTTCTAATTGTTTCTGGTATGGTTTATTATACAGAGAAAATATTCTGTTTTTGAGAAGTAAATTTTACATTTATATAGTTAAAGTTTGGGAAAAAAGGAGACAATTGAAAAACATGATTTTGAGATATTTATCGAAGCAATGGTTAAATTTTAAAAGAGGTCTTATAATAGCCACCAAAAAAATACAAATGCCACAACATATTCCATTACTGCAGTCATTCTAAAATGCAGATGTCAGAATATCTTACCTTTTCAGGTTTTCCACATAACTTTTTGGCTTTTGCGTTTTAATAATATATCTTTACTAAATGAATGAAAAGTCATGAGATTTTAGGTGCATTCATAAAATAGAAAGTCTAATTTTATTATAAGAAATATATATATTAACAAGTTTTGCATTGCAATGACTTGTGGAATGCATTTTTGAATCAGATCTATTCCTGTGTTTGTTTGTCCGTCCAGAAATATTGTGATTTTTCATATTGACAGAAGTCCATCCATATACCGAATAATGTACGTATATTTAAAAGTTTTGTATTACATTAAATTTTATCATGTTTACATAAGATTTGAGGCTTTCTCGGCATTGATTACTAATGATGGTTTCACAGGCTTTTCGGGGGAAGAGAGAGCTTCCCCTTTTTCTACACTTATTTCCCTGAGGAAGGCCGCAGAGATGTCAGTGACCGAAAGCTTGGATGCAATATATCCTTTTACTCGGCTTATAGCCTGTGAAACCATCATTAGTTTATCATGTTTGTTTATGAACTGGGTTGACTGTAGAATTTCAAGAAACATTATAGAGCTAAAAGAATTGGGGACCATTTAGTCAGATTAATGGTGTGTTTTTATTAGTTATACCTGATTTAAAATTACTTAATTGTGAAAAGTTGTTAATAACACATGGCATTAGTGTTACTATGCTAAGTTTCTTTATCCTGCCACAGATACCAGTACTATAGTAGACAAAGGAAGATCGTGTTTAACCTTGTATTCAATTTAGTGTTTTCAGCATGTGTACACATTTTGAAGATCTCTCGGTTCAAAAATATAATTTTAAGAGAAATGTTTGTATTTATCTGGTTATCTCTTCATCCGTCTGCATGTCTCTGTTTGAGATGATTACAAGGTGACTCAATGCTCTATATAGAGTGAAACTTCCCAGTAGCGGACACCGCCGGGGAAAAAATAAATGTCCATTATTAAGAAATGTCCGCTATTTAGAAAATCGTTGGTACAAAAAAAAATCTTATTCAACACTATAGTTTACAGTAAGTACAGTAGACAGTGAGACTGTGGGATTGTTTGCGGTCAAGAAAATCTATACAAAAAGGTCTATGTATACAGCAGTATCAAAACTAAAGTTAAGTTGCAGAAAAAGTTTGTACAACAATACAGTACATGCATTTTAAGGCAAATTCAATTTATTTAATATGATTGCACTTCCGAATACTCAACTTCACAAACTAAGAATGTACGAACTGCTCATGTATCACAGCTAACAACTGTGCTGCTAAGAGATTGTGACTGAACTGAATGTAACAGTAAAAATGCAGGATAATGATTGTTGCAAAGAATTCTGTTAGAATTCAGTTAAATTTACAACAGTCTTTTTCTTTCACGCTGTCCATTATTTGGAAGTTTTAATTGTTGTTGGGGGATACATTTCAGTGTCTGCGTTCGTTTTTGAGAAAGTCCGCTATTTGGGAGAATTTTATCATTAGGGCCAATGTTATTTTGCAGGGGAATTGAAAAATGTCTGCTATTGGGAAGTGTCCGTTAAGGGAAGTTTCACTGTATCACTGATTTAATTGTGGTTTGGTGAAATGAACGTATATAGTGCAGTTACTCATTGGATGGCCAGTCGGCTTCAAAGGTTTCGGTGTTTCTTTATGTTAATTGATCTGACTAAATCGGTCTTGGGCTTCCGCTATCCAAAACAAAAGCAACGTTGCAATATTCTCTCATTGTTATCACTGACCTCAGTTCTTCCTTCGCTTTATTCAATTCACACGTGTTATTGTTTACTGTAACTTGATCTTGCAACAACGCATTCACTCCACGCGGAGTAGACAAGTAGCTGTCAAAATCGCCACAGGACATTCTTAGATTTTGATTGGCTGGGGTAACTAGCTGATTGGTGCGGTAAAACAAAGAACATGGGTTGAGCTGTCGGCAAACTTTTCCTCCTAACGAAAGGAAGCCGCCTGGGTATGCAATGAGTAACTGGACTATACTAGAGTAGTTTACAGTGATATTAGTTTATGGTGCTAATACATGTTTTCAGAATGTTTACGATTGCTTAAGTTGGTATCGTTCCATTTTAGAGAAGTTGATCTCATTGCAGCAGAGTAAAATGTGTTGCAATAGGGCACATTGGTGAAGTGTGGAGCTACCAATTTGTGTTCCCAGGTTCCAAACCAATTGAATCTAACTTTTTTTTAATAGTTATTATTTTAATATTGAGTCTTCTGGGTGTAAAATTTTCAGAATTATTACTATTCATATTGTTCTTCTTTCACATTTATTAAGTGCCAGTATGGTACTTTATGAGATTGTGTGGTGGACGAAAAAATGTCTGTCCGTCTGTCCGTGTGTCTGTACGCACCATAACTCAAATACGTTTTTTCGGATTTTCATGAAACTTGGAAAACACATTTATAATGTCCATGGGAAGAACCCTATTGATATTGAATCAAATCGGTTCACCGGTACCGGAGTAATGCCCAATTTAGTGCCTATTTTAATAGATTATGGCGCCTTTCAAATAGAAAGGCGCCATCACTCAAATACGCTGTATCGGATTTCCATGAAACTTGGTATACCCATTTTTGACGTTTATGAGAAGTGCCCTATTGAATTTGAACCTAATCTGTTGACCGGTACCGGAGTAAAACCCAATTTAGTGTCTACTTTAAAGCCGCAATAACTCAAATACGCTTTATCGGATATTTATGAAACTTCGTATACGTATTTATAATGTCCATGGGAAGACGTTTATTGATATTGGACCAAATCGGTTGGCCAGTACCGGTATAATGCCCAATTTAGTGTTTTTATGTTAATATATATTAGAAGTCGCGATAACTCAAATACGCTTTATTGGATTTTCCTGAAATTTTGTATACCCATTTATAATGTACGTGGAAAGACGTCTACTGATATTGGACTAAATCGGTAGACCGGTACCGGAGTAAAACCCAATTTAGTGTATATTTTAAAGACGCGGTAACTCAAATACGCTTTACCGGATTTTTATGAAACTTGGTATACACATTTATAATGTCCATGGGAAGACGTCTATTCATAATGGATAAAATCGGTTGACCTGTTTCGGAGTAATGCTCAATTTAGTGCCTATTTTATGGTAATATACGTATTCGAAAGAATTTATAAAAAAAATGAAAATCAGTTATCTTGACAACATAGCCTATTGTTTTACTGTGATCTTATAAGGCCTTGGAAATTAAAATACAGGTAGCTATGACAAAAAACATATTGATTTACATGCGCTTATCCAACTAGACCGTGGCCGAGATGGTAGACCTTTCCTCTTCCGTAAGCCCTGCTTAATGAATAAATCTGGAGCTTAACTTGGAAATCAATAAAAAAAAAACATATTCTGCATATCATAATTGCAGTCATAACTGATTAAACAAAAACATACTGGCACTTTGTTACATCAGTTTACCTGATTTTATTATACCTTCAACATAGTATAATGAAGTTTACAAAAATAATACATAATTATGACATATCTGACAGTATTTTAGAGGAAGAAGTAATAAAAGTAGTAGTATTTTAGAGGAAGAAGTAATAAAACTAGTGAAAGGGGTTGCTGCTATTTTTCAAGGGCAGATTTAAGTAAACTGTACAATACGTGCACAGTATGAGTTGGTGCAGGTAGTCTGGCAGTGGATTTATTTATGTGCTAAATAAAGTAAATAGTAGTCGCCATTTTATTAAAAGATTACATGAATGTATGTATTATTTCTGTAATTTTTCATAGTGTAATTTGTAAATGATTTCCAATAAAAAAAAGCTCTTATTACCTTGATATTTGATAAGTGCAATAAATGTAACAGAAGAATAATGTGAATACTTTACACATGAGCTACTGCAACACTCAGTACGCTGCTCCAATAAGTGCAACTTCTCTAGAACGCAAATGTATTGTTTTAATCAATCAGAATTATTTTGGAAACTTGGGATTAGTGGTACCCTAAACCATATAACACTTTAAACTACTTTAAACTAAACTCCGTGGCGCGACATCCCTGAAGGGACAAGGCCTACCACCTGAATGCTGCGTCATCTACCTATAGGCAGATGCAGGATTGGGGGGCATGTGGTCAGCATGCCGACACCCATGGCTGTTAATGGTGGTTTCCATGACCGGAGCCGCTACTTCTCTATCAAGTAGCTCCTCAATTTGAATCACGAGGCTGAGTGCACCCCTACCAGACCTCCCTACCTCAGAAACATCCGAGGAGGTACCGGGTATCGAACCCAGGCCGACGGATCTGTAGTCAGCGACGCTAACCACAAGACCACGCCGGCGGCTTAAACTACTTTAAGTGTACTTTAATTTCACCAAACCTCAATTACATTGGTGATACACAGAGTGTGGAGTCTCCTTGTTAGACAAAAAACTCTTTGGCAAGAAAACATTACAACATTTTTTTGCATGTGGCATTGTTGTGATTTGTTCTGCTGTGGCTGCACATGCATAGTTTGTGTCATCTCATTCCTGGTAAACTACAGGAAAAATTGGTGACTGAAGATTAATGAGTTGGCATTTCTCCTTGAAAACATTCAGGTTCAGTCTGATTCAGGCTGCGTAACTAGTGAACAACTTTTAAATTTAAACATTAGAAAAAAAAAATAAAAATATTATTGAGTAATATTAAAGTTGAAGAAAAGAATGCAGCTAATAACATTTGGTTTGTACGACATTCTGAATTCTAGTGTGCTAATACTATAAGTTTACTGTATTTACTCACATATGGATGCTCCCTCATAATGAATGCACCCCAACTTTTCACATTAAAAAAATGAAAAATAAACATTTCTTGCATAATAGTCACATCTCGTTTATAACAAAAAATTGTTTTAATAATATCTGAAGTCGTAGGATTGGATGGCGTGCTTATTTTAAATTCAAGTTTTTAAAGGACAATACATGAAAACCGTATACATGTCCGGTTCTTATTTACGCATAAAATAGCATTCAACAATGTTTTATTAATATTGCAGTATTTGTAGGACATCTGCAGTAGGCAGTTGTGTTGATAAACTTGTGTTTGGAAAAGTTGAAAGAACTGACCGAAATATTCAAGTTATATAGCGAGTTGTAGGCTGAAAATTTGTGGAACAACACAATAACAGAGCCTATGGACGAGAGTGCAGTGTTGAGTATACTGTGCTTGTTTCTCGTCTAACTATCGATTGTCATGTGTGACACAACTGATATATTAATTATGGCTGATCCATTGATACATACACTATCAATTGTTAGCCGGTGCATCTTTTACATACATGTATTTCTTTCACTAAAATTTTTTCTTCACATAAAGGATGTACCATAGCTTTTTGTTATAAAAATTTGGGGAAAAAGTGTGTCTATTACATGGGTAAATACTGTATACCTATGGAGATTTTAAAATTATTGCTCAATGGAAATTGTTCATGGACAAGGTTATATATTATTTAATAAAGACTATGTATGACAAGGCTTGAGCTGGAAAACTGAGTTTGGTGAGAATTAGTTCAGCTTTCACCCAATTATGTTTCATGACAATAATTTTTTTGGTTGGTAATAATAATCTAGTCTTGTTGTTCTGGCTGTAAAGATCGTGGAAAATTTGATTATTTGGTCCTTAATTTTTCAGCATTGTACCTAGGTATATTAGTTTGTAAGTTGAATTTAACTTTAAGAAAGTTGTACTATTTAACATACATTGTAGCTATTATTGTGTAAATATATTCTTTTATTAGTATTGACTTCCAAAAGTTATTTCAGCTATGTAAGATAAATACCTACCTAAGTGCAGGAAGTAGTAAGAAATTAATATTATTTTGTCAGGACTATGCTAACACAAAGGGACTGGATACAAATCAAGAGTGCAACATTTGTTGGAACAAACACCAAAGAGGGAGTAGGATTTTACATCTCATCATGTACACTTGTTAAAACTATGTACCATATTTTTTATTGAGTAATTAATTTATTAATTTATTTGTTTTTAGAGAGCTTTGTTTCTTAAGTGACACCCTGAGTGGTCTTGTAGTTAGTGTCGCTGGATACGGATCCGCTGGCCCTGGTTTGATCCCTGGTATCTCGGCTTTTCTGAGGTAGGAAGGTCTGGAATGGGGTGTACTCAGCCTCGTTATACATACTGAGGAGCTCTATTGAGAAGTAACGGCTCCAGTCACCGAAACCATCATTAATCCTTTCAGAGCTGGATGTAGCCTACATTAAGATAAGAAATTGTCAAGTGATATCAGTAAGTTTGTAAGTTTGAAATCAATGAAAAAAATTTTAATGGAACACTGGCTATATAAATGGTAATCGTAACATGAGAAAAACATTTCTCATATTTTAGTGTAACACATTTTCTATTAATTTTATATATCTGCTTTTATGCCTTTTTGCAGTGATGTATGTATACATCAGTAGCAGTGAAAAAGTTAACGGCCATGGTGTAGAATTCGCATATTTTCCATATCACTACCCTCTCAGTAAACCCATGAATCTTCAATCTCTTTAAATTCCCCCTTGGGGTTGAAAATTTTACCTGCCCAGGTGGCAGACAAAGATTCTGATCCGTATTCATTTTGTTTGTTTGTTTTTCTTTTCTTTTTTCTTTTTGTACCAAACATAATATTTTAGCTTGAATTCTACTTTTCTTCTTCTTCTTACTTTAAAATACTTTGCAACATTATAAACTGTGCCATAAACTTCACTTCTGAATGGCCTCCCTGAACCACTAGACCTTTTTTCTATGTTTACACTTTGAATGTTTAGATTAGAAAACAATTTATACTAGGAAAGGGTAAATGATGAAGGTGAGCGAGAAAAATAATTGGATATGATTTGAACGAGAGATGTATGAAAATGGGATATAATATTATGACAAAATGTTTAGAAAAATACGAAAATAGAATACAGTATATAATGTCGGAAGACAAGACAGTGTAAAATGTACTTGCGACAAACAGATCTTGCACGGAATATGGCTACACTGAAACTGAATGTCTTCCATCTCCGTCTGTGGAGGCAGAAACAAATAACATCTTCTGCGCAGGTTTCAAGCTTGTACCATTGTATATTAGGTATGTTTCCAAAGTCAATTCATGTACTGTCTTGTACCATGATGCATACACACATTGTCAGTTTCGCTGTGCAATGTATGCACACAAGTACTCTCATAATGTGCGCAGTCATTGTGGTAAATGACAGTACATGACCTAGCTTTGGAAACAGACCTAATAACTATACCAGTTGAATGGTAGGTTTGAATGCTTACTGAGGGGATGACTCTTATGCTTTAAGTCATGTACTCTGCTATCCTATCAATCCCTTTCTCTTTCTGTGTGTGCTATAGTAAGTTATCATTCCAACACAAAATTCAGAAGACTTTTGAAATTTTCTTATTTAAGGTATGAACGCAAAGAAAATATCTCATCTTTCAAAATTTGATCAATCTTGCAGCGATATTGTAGGCATGATTTATGATTGTTTTACGAGGTCTGCATAGCTCCACCCTAACCACTTGGAATTTACAGTAGGAAGTACTGCAATCCAATCATGTGATCTTTTATGATATGGAAATTTCACTTTGATTGTATAAAGGTGTCTCTTCAGTTTTCATGTAAACTTTTACGGCAGCTCTACAGTTGCTTATATCCCTCGAGAGCAATTGTGATGAACCACATGTAGAAGGATACGTAAAGCAAGGAAAGGGTGTGGCACAGGACCTGTGGCTTTTCTTTGGTATTGAACATACGAACGATGAGTTGAATAGCAAGAATGCTAGCCACTGAACGATAATAAAATGAAGGATGCTATTAATTGAAATATTTTTAAAACCAAGATTGTAGGGTACTTTGAAGGCTTGTATATTAAGATTTGACAGGTTATGTCAGAGTGAGTTTGAACAATATTTGAGATTTCATTTATTTACCACAACTGATTTTCTACAGAGAATAGTAAGAAAGTGATATATGTAATCGTTGTTTTCTAATTTACAGTAAACTGTAGAACAAGAGACTTACAGCTTGCATAGTTACGTTGCAGGACAGGTTATACAGTCCCTAGATTTTTTCCCCAAGATTCTGATTGGCTGGCTATGAATTTTTGACTTATTTTAATTGCATTGTACAATGCTGGCAATAGCCTTTCATCAAGCACAAGGTCAGCGACAAGAAGAACGAGGTTTGTAACAGGTTAGGTAAGGTTAGTTTCGTTTAGTGACAGGTAGCTTTAGTGGCAACACCATAATCACTGTAAACATCGTCAGATTGGTACACCATTTAACGATGAGATAGATTCTGTGCACTGTTCCCCTGTCATGACCATCTGCTGTGACTAGTTCTGATCATGCCATTTTTAGGCTATGTAAGTGCTCACTTCACGATTTTTTTTTGTTTCGAAAATTTTTAAGAACAAACAGTGTTAACACATAATTCTATAGGTTCTAATGAACATTACAACCTCAAATATAGCTGTTTTTCATTTTTGGGAAATGAGAAAATATAGCATGAATAGTGCCCTTCTTGCAATCCTCCAAGGCTCATAACGATCTCCCTTGGTACTGTAGAAGGACTGTAAGAGAAGGAAGTGGTTAGACGTGAAATATCTGGTAATTTTGTCCAGGGGCCTTTCTTGTACAATATGGGATTACATCAAGCGCTGCAAATCTACTACACGTGTATTGGGACATTTATTTATATGTGCACAAAGTGCTCCGCTTAAAATTTATTTTTCATTACATTAATATTTACTCATTTAAAAAAAAATGGAAATATGAACTCTGATTATAGCAGTGTGAGGAAGGGTCTAATTTAATTACGGGCATTTTAAAGTGGGTCTATTTTTCTTCGGCAAGTGTAAATTATAATTAAATGTGATAATAAATTAATATGATTATTAGAAATCAGTAAAACATGCAGTGAACATATTCGAATGCTAACTTGGATTCATTACAAATAATTTAATAGTCTTTATCACAAAATGTTAGCGGAGGAATAATTTACACCGATACCGGTACCTATGCGCATGCGTTGCATGGATACCATCTGGTACTGGTACAGTAGTTGGTACTGTACATGTTCAGGCCTTCAAGAAGTAAAGAACTGCTTTTGACGGTCCTTGACAAGCAACGAAAGTGAAGCGTAAAAAATATATATTACTTAAACCCATTTGTGTAAGAGTTCGCTATATTTTAGAACGTCTGCAGACAAAACGGGTTGTGATTTTGTACGTTGGCCGGACTGGACACTCCAATGGTTCGAAAAGCTTTCGAGAGTCGTCTTCCGCGATTTGTCTCTGTCAAGTGCGTAACGCAGCGTGGAGAATATTGAAATCTGCATTATCTGTGCAGTGCGTGTGAACAAGTTGCGTCGTGGGTACGAGTTCGAAGTGATCACGATTATTTAAGTGGTTGAAAGTAGGCTTGCGGAATGTGTTCTTTATAGTTTAGTGCCGTTGGTTGTGGCTTGTGACAAGTGTGGGACATTTTCGAAGAGGATAAAAACAAGAGGCATGGAGAGAAGTTTATGGATTTGTGTTTAGAACAGGACTTTGTGGACAAGGATGGAAATCAAGAGCAGCGAACAGGTAAGACAATAACAGGCCTAATGGTACAGTACTGTAGTAATATCCAGATATTGATGTATTGTAGGATGTATATTTTTTATGACAAATTAGTTGCTGTACAACTACTGATTGATACGGGCTACATGATGCAAGATGTTTTGTAAGAATCTCATTCGTCTTACTTCCACAGTGAAACTCAACTTTCATGTCAGGTTAGTTTCGTTACCCCAGACCCTCATTTCATCTAATAGTAATCGTTCACTTCTAGCTACATCAAAAAATCTGTACATTACATTATGGTATCTATCTATCTATCTATCTACTCTTATACAATTCAACGGCCCTAAATAGCGTGCTTGCTCGCCCGCTTCGTGAGACATCGGGTATACTCGGCGATGTTCGTCTCTCGCAGTCTAAACTTTCATGACGACTACAAAATTAGGAAGGAAACCCGTTTGTTTATTATATAAGGCCTAAGTGAAGTGAACACAATGAACAAATATTCTAATTTTATTTTTACTTACAATTTTCATAGCTCTGAACCACAAACATTTTTAATAATCTACCAGTGTAATTTTCTTAAAAATCCTGGAGTCAATGAATAATGGCGGGCGAAGCCGGGGGCAACAGCTGTAAAATATTGATGGTTTTATCTCTTGAAATATAGCTGATAATAATAATCCAAACAAACCATTCCTTCCCTTGAAACATTATATAATTGCTGAAAATTACACTGAATTGATAAAATAAAATTCACATCATATTCATGTCAATAAACAGCTGAGAAACAATACGTATTATGTGTTCACAGGTTCTTTGGAACTGCATAATCGATTCTGATATAGTTTTCCCATGGGGCGCTTTCATGTCGTGGAATGTGCTCTAAAGCAGGAATTTTAGCTGTTTCATTAATTATTAATGGCTTAGTTTATGAATGATTCGCGTGCAAGTGTTAATAAATATAATGCTTTAATAATTATTATACTCTTAATTTTTAAAAGAATTATCGTGGCGAAGCCAGGGGCACCTCCTAGTAAATTTACATTCTAGCTGTTTTGACATCTAATACAAGTAGGGTACTTTGTTCCGTTTAATTACTGACTTCGTAATTTATTCTAATTAGAGTGAGCATAACCTCACTCAGTGGCGGACGCAGGGGGGGATAGGGGGTTACATCCCCCCCCCCCGAAATTTGAAAAAAGGCTACATATGTACTCTAAGTGGCCAGTTTTATAAACTAATTGCATATGAAAGTTGATTAATTTTTTTTAGTATACTTTCTACCTATTCAAATCCCCCCCCCTGAAAAAATTTCTCCGTCCGCCACTGACCTCACTTACAGTAATAGGAACAATAAAACTCGCAGTCAAGAAGCGGACTAATCAGATTAGTTTTTGAACACAGTGTTTTATTCAAATAAAATCTACACTTACTCGTACTTAACTATTAGCTGGTGTTACTAAATACTTAACAAATGATCAGCCTCTCATGCAAAGTCATATGAGAATGGTAACTCATAGGCAATATATATTAATTGGCCTACCTGTTACATGGATTATTTTTACGTTAAAAGCAATTCATATTCAATGAGAAGAAATTCTGGAACTCCAAGAGATAGTTTATTTGGACGAAACATTAACATTTACTTGCTGTGTTTTAATTAATATTTCCACAATTGGGATATATTCCTGTACCTTGTGCACTCCTGGAACCACTAGCCACGCAGTGAACTCTACTGGAATATTGGGGAGAGGAAGTAGGAAACATGTAAACAAGGTCCACCACTGTACTAGACACAATTTTTCTCGTGAAATTATAACTTTATCGTCATTGTGTTTTTTGGACTGCAAAAGCTGCCCTTCAGGAAGGGTCAAATACTATTTCCTTATAACCAGGCTTTAAAACTTAGTGCCCGATCCCACAGAGGGAGTTGATTCCGGTTACCAACAACCTGAGTATAGGGGGTGGAGGATGATAGTAGTACCGAGAAGTGAATCCGCTCGTAGTACGGTGCCTCTCAAATTGGTCAACAGTGTACCTTGTCATTGTGCGTGTTTAAATTTATAATACGTGTTCGGCATGCCGAAAGTAAAGTGTTCTAAAACGCAAACATATATTGAAACATTTGGGAGGGACTATTATACACAAACAGGAGAAAGTATCGTTTTGCATGCTTGTAATGTGAGTTTAGATAATGAGAAGTTATTTTGTGGTCTTTCTATATCTGTATTCCTGTTTGTTTACTATCACATGAACTAGCATATGGTAGCTAGGGCATACGCCAGCAAAGTCTGTACAGTACGGTTGCTGTTAACATATTCGATCGGGCACTAAGTTTTAAAGCCTGCTTATAACAGTCTACCACTTTGAAGAGTATGTAACGGTGAAGCACCTCCGCCGCTATGGGTGTATACAGTATAGGTAACATACTTGCCTTCCACCCTGGCGGTCCGGTTTCGATTCCTGGCCGGGTAGTGGGGTTTTCAGTAACGAAAAATCCCCGGGTTCAGGACTGGACATCACCCAGGAAAATTATAGGCTATATCAAAAAGCCTTAAATTAAAAGTGGTGACTTGCTAGAATAGGGTATAGGTAACATAGGTCGCAGTGTTGAGAAGCCGAAGGGCTTACACTACCCCTCATTAATCTAATTAAGGGGTACTCTAGCTTTTGACTTGACAAAACATTGCCAGACTTACCCACATATTTAGAATGAAATTGGAATCTGACACTATATGCATAAGGTTATACGAATTTAAGCTTGAGGTGGAATCACTCTATTACTCCGTGATGTGCTCACAGGGTTTCTTGCACTTCTCACCAGAAGACTAATTTAAAATGTTTGCGAGTTGGGGTCTGACTAACCTCAGAACTACTGCGGGATATTGCTGATCAGCTGACATTATATACAAGGGTTGATTTTTTAGTAGTGGCAACTATTTTATTTCTCCACACATAGCACACGTACATGGTTCTAACTTTTATAGGCCTTCGATGTAATCGCCACCATGGCATACAACATGTTTTCAGCAATGCGGAAGTCTTTGGATCCCTTTGGCACTGCCTAATCTGTTGATGATGCGAAGAGAGCGGTCGGTTGCCTATAAAACATGATTCGGATGGTGTGATCTTAAAACATACCGTTCCCTCAAGCCAGAACGTTATTGCGGACTACTACTGTTTTTGCAAAACAATCTGCGAGCTGCTCTAAAAAGAAAACGGCGACACTTCGTGGATACTCCACCCATTGTTCTGCATGATAACGTTAGGGCGCAAGACAGCAGGAATTGTGTCTGAACTGTTCAGTCGCTGGGGCTGGGAGGCGCTATATCACCCTCCGTACTCTCCAGATTTAAGCCCCTGCGACTTTGATCTAATCCTGATATAATTCGTATGGTTGAAGATGTTTAACAGGCAACCAACAGCTTTCTTCGCACCATCAACAGATTAGCATTGCCAATGGGATCCTAAGACTTTCGCATCGCTGGGAACATGTTGTACGCCATGGTGGTGATTACATCGGAGGCCTATAAAAGTTAGAACCATGTATGTATGCTATATGTGGAGAAATAAAATAGTTTCCACTACTAAAAACAGCGGCGTAATTACGGGGTGGCAAGGAGTGGCAGTTGCCACCCTAGAATTCCCGAACCCCTCTTTTTGCCACCCCCAAAAAATTTAAAAATTCTTAAACTACATCGTTTTAACGCCAAATTTAAAAAAATTCCATACCCCCCTTGCAAACCTTGGCACCCCAGTTAAAAAGCTGGAATTACGCTCATGACTAAAAATCAACCCTTTTATAAGAGGAATACTTTCTACAAGGACACATACAGTTTAACGCATGAAACAAAAATGCAGAATAGCCAGAGACATTGACTTGTACAGCACCATTAATGCAAAAAAAATACAATTCGAAGCCAACAGGAAAGGAATACAACCACATAGTAATGTTGAATCAGTAACATTGGCAATGTAGTCATGGTTACCATTGCAACTGTGCTGTAGTGCTCATTTGTTTTCTCGATCACAGTGCTAACGTCAGGCCCCACTTCTCGGAAATCAAATAATTTTTTCCTACAAGAATCTATAAAATTTTTTAAGGGGCATGCGTACTCCCAGTAAAAAGCACTGCGTGCAGGTAACAAAAAACTGTTGCCGGTAGCTAAATACTTTACAAGTTAAAAAAATAATTTTCTTAAGTGAAGTAGCACTTTCTCGGTTTGGCCGGTTTTATAAAATATCTTGTTGTTTCTAACTTATTTGTAGAATATTTGTGAAAAGTAGAATGCTCAATAAGAAACACGGAATATAAAAGTTTGCAATAAAATTAATATAAATGCGAGTGTGGTGAAAGCTATCACATAAAGATGATCCCGAATTTAAATGAGATTTGACATTTTATACTAGTACACTTGTTGATATTAATTCTCTGAAAAAACAAGTTCTGCTGTGATTTTGTGAAGTAAAATACACGATGTGGTCAGCTGTTATTATTAAGAGAATTGCTTTCGGTTCTGTTGTAGCAACAATTTTACTCTCAATCAGGAGATTGGCTGAGAGTTTTCCTGGCGCTATCTACTTAAGTGGCTTTGTATGTTTCACTTGCACGTTCTTAAATATATTGCGAATGAAATTTCTTCCAGAAGGAAAACATGAGTACCGGTCTGTAGCCTAAGTTCAGATCGAAGAATTGTTTGTAATTCTGTTTTTTGTTATTATTACTTTAAACTTGTCCACCGCTGTGGCTCAGGGGATGCGTTCACTCCTCTCACGCAGCGGGCCCGGTCTCGATTCCTGGTCTGGACAAGTTACCTAGGTGAGGATTTTCCGGGGTTTTCTCTCACCTGTGAGACAAATGTCAGGTAACTTTAGGCCCTTGTGGTCGGATATCATCTGACCGTCATTATCATCTTCATCCCCATCCTCGCCTTGTTCGGAGTGTGTGTGTGTGAATGGTGTGTCTCGTCCTATGTGTTCGTGTTGTCTCGGAGGTGGCCCCGTCATTGGGCTTATCACTCATCCGGGGAATCCCCATGTCCTTGTCTGGTCAAAAAAGTATGTCTGTCTGTGTTGTGATCCATAGTTCATTCCTCTACCGACAGGTCGCGGCGCGGGCCGCATAAAGGTCCTACAAGGGAGAGGTAAAAACTACGAAAGAGAGAGAAAAATTACTTTAAACTTTCAGTTGTTAATATTCCTATTCAGTTAATAGCCTAATGGTATTATAAACATTTAATGGTAGGCGCTTATTCGAATTAATTTCTGAAATAGTAGGCCTATAGGCCTAAACCTTAGAGCCCGAGTGCAGACATCGGTTAGGAATTAACGAGTGTTTCAGCTTAAAGTAACAAATAAATTTTGCGGTACGCCAACACTTAATGTCGTTAAAATAGGCTTAGTAGCCGTAAACTTTATAAGGGTTATTCTCCAGAAAAGGGCAGATTCATGTCGCAGTTGATTTTCTGGTGTAAAATAAGTACTTATGGATTATGAATTATTATGATAAGTTAGATTGAAATAAGGTCTATTTGATCCCATATTCCACTTTTTAAACAAAAGTTACAATTTTCTGCATGTTAGGGCACAGTATGTGAGATCTCACCTCCGTGTCATGTCCCAATGCCTGACTTGTCATTTTCATTCTTTCATAATTCAACAGGCTTTAATTTTTATTCCATTTTAGTGTTGTAAAGGGGTACGCCGTAGCGTAGTGGTTGAGGCGCTGCGCTACAAACCGGAAGGTCGCGGGTTCGATCCCCGATGAGGTCGTTGGAGTTTTTCAATTGGCCTAATCTTTCTGGTGGCACTATGGCCCTGGGGTCGACTCAGCCTCTAACAGAAATGAGTACCAGGAGCAATCCTGGGGGTAAAGGCGGCCGGTGCGTAAGGCTGACAACCTTACCACCTTCATGTGCCGATGTCTAACAATCTGGGAGTCTCAACCTCCTGGAACCCTCTGGGCCTTCATGGCCTGTAATAGGGACGACTTTACTTACTTTTAGTGTTGTAACAAGAACAAACAGCTCAAAAAATGAGTCATTAATAACTGAAAATAAAATATATCATTTTGTAAAGACAATTTTTTGCACTAAACATGCTTGTCCCAAGGTGAGACCTCACCTCCGTGAAACAATATAAAAGTTCAATTATTTCCACAGATATGGCACTGTAGTCTTTCTATTTTCCTTGGACTCCAACTTTTGGCAGTTTTCTTATCATTTATATAAAGCCAAGCTGTTCGTGTGATTTTAAGTGTTGTTTTGTTTGTGTAAAAGGGCTAAATGCAGAGTTGGTAATTGGACTTCCTCACCTCCGTTACCTACACCCAACGGTAAAGTTGTATGTTTTTATATTTACTTTTGCTACAAATTATAATAATAAGGAATGCTAAGTTAAACTCTAGAACTGAGATTTTCTAACCTCAAATGTTCCCAAGCTATTTGACAAATTAGAGAAAAATCTCAGCTCCGTTACCCTCACCTCCGTTACTGTTACTCTGGAGTCCTATCCATGGAGGTGTAATTAATGTTGTAATTGATGACATATTTAACTGTCTGCATTTTTTGTTTTTGTTTAAAGAAGATACTGGTATAGCCTAATAGTTTATGACAATATATCATGTTTTGATTTAAAGTTTTGATTTTAAGGTGATAATCTATTTTATCATGGATAAAAATAAGTAAAAAGTTGTGTGTTAATCCATTTGTATGGTAATAAATATTGTTCATTTTCATGATAACATTTAATACAGTAAATTAATTCTAATTCTCACATAACTTCTATTATAATTACTATTTCATACTATTTTCTCACCTCCATGAATGCGCCATTTTCTAACCTTGTTAATTTAATGCAAAATACCACTCGGTAAGTAGGGCAAGTACCTCAGTAGTACTCTGCAGAAGGAAATATTACATAAAAAAATTACATGATCCAAAATAAAAAATATTAAAAAAAAAAAATTCTAACATTGAAATCTGCCCTTTTCTGGAGAATGACCCATAATCACATTGCTGACCCGTTACAGTTATTTACAATGTATGACCGTTATATAGAATTTAACAGGCAAGAACGAAGTTTACAAAACGAGCGCTTGTGTAACATTGTAAGCGAGAATGCAAGAAACGATGACGAGAGAATCTATAGCGAATAAGTTTCCTCATAAAAATCAGCTGGTTTTATGTATCGCACGGATGTGCGATAAAATGAAAGCGATGAAAATAAAACTAAAATTGTGATGATAGACACTTGTGGGTTTGCAGAAATTCCACATATTCTTATGCTGAGTTGATAATTGATTCGTGAGATAAATAGTCGTAATTAAGATATCCAGCAATTGATTTACTTGGAGTTGAATTATGATCAGCTGTATATTGTCTAAGAAGGTCGAATGGAGAAGAGAAACTGATAAAAGACGGTCTATAAGGAAAGTGGGTGTTGAGTTTAGCTTCCAATGGATAACATTTTATTGACTGCTGAGTTGTGTAACCGTTAATTAACGCCTGTTTATGTGTGCATCTCATTTTCGAAATTGTTGCCGTAAAAAGTTTATCGTCGTTACGTAGGGGTTGAATATAGGCCTTTATATCCACTACAACCGTTATGTACAGCAGACATAAAGTCTTAACTCAACGTGGTTCCATCGACGGCGACAGAGGTGGCATCATAATTCATGAAGACAGAAGAAACACACCCAATACATATTCCAATAAAAATAATAATAATTGCATTTCATCTTACAATTGCTGGTAATCCCTGACGAACATTTAAGAAAATTTAACAATTCCCATTTTTACTAGAGAAGGACAGAGCTTAATATATCTCTCTATATATAAAAGGCTTTGTCCTGACTGACTGACTGACTGACCGACAGAGAATCAACGTAGAGCCTATACTATAACAGGTAGAGACTTGAAATTTTGACAGTACCTTCGTTTCATAATGTAGGTGCTAACTAAGAAAGGATTTTGAAAAATTTTGATTTTAAATGCCAAAAATGAAATGTTTTTGAGAATACTTAATACCTTTTTACATAGAATTATCAAATCCAAATCACAGTTCACTTGACAACAGTATTGTTGGCAGTCTTCACATAACGCTTTGGAAATAAATGAATCGAGACTTGACAAATTAGGGAACTATCAATATAATTCATGTTATAAATAAATATTAAAGAATGAAATCCACGAAAATAATGCAGTCACATAACTTTCTCTACCCTGGACATAGAGAAAACAATACGAGGTATGGTAATGTGTATATTATTATATCGCAGGTTTTTGGAGAGAGAAGTATGAAAGTGATATTACATTTCTGTTTAATTTCATCCCCAAAACGGTTTTATGGTAACATGAGGGTGCGAAATGAAATATTCCGCAAAGACAATACAATTTTATGTTACCGGAATTTGTTTCTTCTTATTTGAACCCCTACCAGGCTTGCTGTGTAGAAGCGATGGGATACAAAATTCTAGATCCTCTATGAGCCATAAAAAGCTATACCAAGCGTTTTCTGAGGGAATAGTTTGAGTGTGATAAATCGTTCTTCCTAATTCAAATTCTAAATACCTATAAAATGACCTATAATTTAAAAATCGAAAGTCCTTCAGAAGATAATTTCCAATTACAAAATAAAAAACCCGGGTGACGCCCGGTCTTTTAAGCTAGTATATATACATAAGCGGCTTTGTCCTGACTAACTGAATGAATGACTAACTGACTGATAGAGAATCAACGTAGAGTCTAAACTATAATAGGTAGAGCCTTGGAATTGTGACAGTACCTTCGTTTCATAATGTAAGGGCTCATTAAGAAAGGATTTTGCAAAATTTTGTTTTTAAATGCCAAAAATCAAATGTTTTTGAGAATATTTAACACAATTCTACACAGAATTATCAAATCCAAATCAAATTCCATGTACAGTTCTCATGACAACAGTGTATTGTTGGCAGTGTTCACAGGTAGCTTTGGAAGTACTTGATACGGGACTTTGACAAATTAGAGAAGCTATCGATATAATTCATTGGTGTAAATAAATATTGAAGAATGAAATCCACGAAAATAATGCACAATGGGATGCAGTTTCATAACTTTCTCTGCCCTGGACTTAGAGAATATCATTTCCTCACTTCACATTTTGATGTAGAATAAAATCAGGTAAACTGATGTAACAAAGTGCCAGTATGTTTTTGTTTAATCAGTTATTATTGCAATTATGATATGCAGAATACAAAAAAAAAGTCAAATTGGCCGGTTTCGGGATTTGAACCATGGAACTCCAGAATGTGAGGCCAAGACGTTACCATCACAGCCACCTGGGTTAGTTGAACAGTGTAGTTGGATAAGCGCATGTAAAGCAATAGTGTTATTTGTCATAGCTAACTGTATTTTAATTGCCAAAGCCTTATAAGATCACAATAAAACAATTGACTATCTTGTCATGATAACTGATTTGCATTTCATAAATTCTTTCGAATACGTATATTACCATAAAATAGGCACTAAATTGAGCATTACTCCGAAACATGTCAACCGATTTTATCCAATATCAATAGACGTCTTCCTATGGACATTATAAATGTGTATACCAAGTTTCATAAAATCCGGTAAAGCGTATTTGAGTTACCGCGTCTTTAAAATAGACACTAAATCGGGTTTTACTCCGGTACCGGTCTACTGATTTGGTCCAAAATCAGTAGACGTCTTTCCATGTGCATTATAAATGGGTATACAATGTTTCAGGAAAATCCAATAAAGCATATTTGAGTTATCGCGACTTCTTATATATTATCATAAAAGGCCCTAAATTGGGCATTATTCCGGTACTGGCCAACCGATTTAGTCGATATCAATAGACGTCTTCCCATAGACATTATAAATGCGTATACGAAGTTTCAAAAAATCCGATAAAGCGTATTTGAGTTATTGCGCCTTTAAAATAGACAATAAATTGGGGTTTACTCCGGTAACGGTCAACAGATTAGTTTCAAATTCAACAGGGTACTTCTCATGGACGTCATAAATACGTATACCAAGATTCATGGAAATCCGATACAGCGTATTTGAGTTATAACGCCTTTCTATTAGAAAGGCGCCATAATCTATTAAAATAGGCACTAAATTGGGCATTACTCCGGTACCGGTGAACCGATTTGGTTCAATATCAACAGGGTTCTTCCCATGGACATTATAAATGTGTCTTCCAAGTTTCATGAAAATCCGAAAAAAGCGTATTTGAGTTATGGTGCGTACAGACGCACGGACGGACAGACGGACGGACAGACGGACGGACAGACAGACGGACAGACATTTTTTCGTCCCCCACACAATCTCATAAAGTACCATACTGGCACTTAATAACGGTCTTACTAATAATCCAGTTGTAACATTTATACCAGGAATATACACAGCTGAGGAGAAAAAGTGTACTAATAATCCTTGCATGAAGCTGAATGTGTGCAACGCTTTACACAGCCTGACCCCCTTGTATAAACTTGACGTAAATAGTCAAGATGGCCGATATCCGTAACAGCCGGTCGTTTCGTAGATGTCTGAGATTGAATTTTGAGGCTATGCATATTCTGAACTGCTTTTGCGGAATTATAAACATCGTTCCTTGTTTGCGGGGCATATTTCCATACTTGTACCCATGATTACAGCTTTCTGAAAACAATATAATGAAATACTGAAACTAGATTTACTCTCGGCAGACGATGCATCGCTGTTTGCCCGCTGCTCCGACAGATGGCGTTCAGTAGTCCTTCATAGCCAGGGGCTAGTAACGTCATGACTAGAGAGACGTGTTTGATGACGTTCCACGTACAAACCCGGTGTAAACCTTGGCAGTTATACTGGGTTTATTGGTATACGGCTTATGTAGAACTTGCGCGGAGAACAACAAAACAACCGTTCAACGCAAATATAAGCAGCTTAAGAGTTCGTATTGCACGGAGAGTATTTTCAGTTGTCTTAGCCTGAGTGTGTTAACGAGTATGCCGTATCAGAAATCTGTAAAAGAATTCTATCCACTGATACGTTATTCATAACTGTAGGCGTTGTATTTTTTGTTGAGAAATATGGATGTTTATGCCCTAAACATGTAAAAGGAGACAAAATAGGATGGAACATTTTTAGTCCTATGCGCGCAATATATTATTACGTCCCAGGTTTAGGGGGAGGAAAGTATGAAAGTGATATTGGATTTCTTTTTTAATTTCAGCCCCGAAACGGTTGTATGGTAACATGAGAGTGAGAAATAAAATATTCCGTAAAGACAATACAATTGTATGTTACCTGAATTTCTGTTTCTTTTTATCTCAACTCCTTCCAGGCTTGGTGTGTAGAAACAATGGGGTGAAAAATTCTACATCCTCTATGAGCCATAAAAAGCCATATCAAGCTTTTTCTGAGAGAATAGTTTGAGTGTGATAAGTCTTTCTTCCTCATTTCTAATTCTGAATACTGTATAAGGACTTAGAGTCTGAATATCGAAATCCGTATAACAAGAAAACGTTTTTTCGAAAAATAAAGAAATACCCATTGAATCATTGGGTTTTCTCCTTTGGATTTTGAAGACGGAAGTACTTCGTAAGTTAATTTCGAATTACCAAATACAAGATCCGAGCGATGCCTGGCCTTTTTAAGCTAGTATATGTATAGTGTGAATTATAAAGTAATGCGTTTAAATATTAACATAGTTCATGTTATTTGGTTTTAAATATTATATTATGTCAGAAAAAGTCAGCACTTTTAAAATATTTTGACTAGGAATTATTTGCAAACCAATAGATTACAAAACTCGTTGACGGAATTCTCCGGAATATGGTTAAAACATGGAACAAAAAACACAATTACCAAAGGCAATATTCTTTAGTCATCTTTTATAGTCAGGGTTCCTAATATTAATATTATACATACTTCCAGGTTGTAACCTGAGTAAATATTTGCTACGACTATTCAATAGATCTACATTTCCTAGGTGAAGAAAATAACTGTCTTCTCTCTATATATGAGGCTTTGACCTGACTGACTTATGAATAAATGACTGACTGACTGTCAGAGAATCAGCGTAGAGCCTAAACTATAATATGTACAGCCTTGCAATTTTGACAGTACCTTCTTTTCATAATGTAAGTGCACACTAAGATAGGATTTTGCAAAATTTTGTTTTTAAATGCCGAAAATCAAATGTTTTTGAGGAGACGAAATATCTTTTTAGAAAGAATCATCTCTCTATATATAAAAGGCTTTGTCCTGACTGACTGAATGAATGACTGACTGACTGAATGACAGGAATCAACGTACAGCCTAAACTATAACAGGTAGAGACTTGGAATTTTGACAGTACCTTCGTTTCATAATGTAGGTGCTCACTAAGAAAGGATTTTGCAAAATGTTGATTTTAAATGCCAAAAATTAAACGTTTTTGAGAAAACTTAATCCCTTTTTACACAGAATTATCAATTCCAAATCACAGAATATATTGTTGCCAATTGTATCAGGTGGGTTTGGAAAAAAAAATGACATGCAAGTTTGACAAATAAGAGAAGTTATCAAAATAATTCATGTTTATAAATAAATATTACAGAATGAAATCCACGAAAATAATGCAATTACATAACTTTCTCTACCCTGGACATAGAGAAAACAAAACAAGGTATGGTATATTATTATATTATATCGCAGGTTTTTGGAGAGAGAAGTATGAAAGTGATAATGCTTTCTGTTTAATTTCATCCCCAAAACAGTTTTATGGTAACATGAGAGTGGGAAATAAAATTTTCCACCTCGATATTACAATTTTATGTTACAGGAATTTCTGTTTCTTCTTATTTGAACCCCTACCAGGCTTGCTGTGCAAGCGATGGGATGCAAAATTCTACATCCTCTAAGAGCCATAAAAAACTATATCAAGCGTTTTCTGAGGGAATAGTTTGAGTGTAATAAGTCGTTCTTCCTATTTCAAATTATAAATACCTATATAAGGACCTAGAATTTAAAAATCGAAAGTCCTTCATAAGTTAATTTCCAATTACAAAATAAAAAACCCGGGCGACGCCGGGTCTTTTAAGCTAGTCATTGGTCATTCCATATTAAATCAACAAATGGGCGTTGCCGCACCATTTTTGATTTTGATGAAATTTGGTAGGTGATGTGTACCAGTCTTCTGAACCCCAAAACAAATCTTGTTATACCTCTAAAAAATTTTACTCCTGAGATATAGGCATTTGTTTGGAACACGAACAAGCAAAAAATGTAATTTCAGACCTATTTTCTGAAAGCCATAGAATTTCTATTTGAATCAGTAGGATGATCAAATAGGGCTCATTGGAAAGCTCAAAGAATGGACTTTCATTTGTGCATACTAAATTAGATTTAAGTTAAGTCTAAACAGACGTTTTTAGGGCTCTAATCTTCGTTTGTGAACTGTCGTTTTGCGTAACTTTAGGCATTAAAAAAACAATGAAGGACTTGGAGTAACAGGCCAATTTTTTTTCCTGTTACACTTATGTATGAGGAGTATGTGTAGGAAAAAAACTGAGCTGTTACTGGTGGTCCTTCACCCTGAAAAATTTGCTTAAACTTCAAAAAAAATGTAAATCGGGCTTTTTCTCGGTCCCAAAAAGTAATGTGGGACAGGTGATAAAAATCTGAAAATGCCAAGATGAGAAGCCCTTATAGTGTACTTTAAAATAAAAACAAAATCATTTTGTGACTGGAAGGGATAGAGGAGCTACAAGCCTTTGAAGTATCAAGAAAACAACACTTGACCGCTACTGAAAATAGGCTAAGCAGACAGGATAATTACCACAAAATTTAATTTAAATTTACATAAAATATAAAACATTTATTTACAAATGAGAATTTTCCTCAGTCATACAAATTTCTGATTTTTTGTAATTTTTCTAGCAATTTTTCACATTTAACTTCTTTTTAAGATACATTGATGGCAATTTCAAGTAGCCTACTGTATTTTCAACTATTGTATTTAGAAACCATTCTTATCCTGGTTTTTTGGATGTAGGTAATGCATTAAACACTAAAAGCTGCATAAAGCTATTTAAGGTTACATCAAATTAACCTTTTCTGTATGTTAACCTTTTTCTCCATTAGGTCATCTATCAGATACACAGTCCCTTTTCCTTGGCATCTATCTGCTGTACTCATCATTTTCGTAGAAGTCTTGTACAGTTTTGACTGAAACTTCATCAAGTTTATTCCTAGTCCTGTTCTCCTTATTCTGTGGCAAAATCCCGTTCTTTTTCACTAAATTTCTTGACTGGCGGGCTAAGTATTGGCTGACATTAAACTCACTCTGAACTATACTAATACTCCAACTACTAGGAGCTAAACTTACAATGTTCTTTAGTAGTTGATGCAACTCTCATTTTTTTCTTTAAGCTTGTGAATTAGTTGTTTGTACTCATTCGCTAAACTGGCAGGCTGCATGTTCATTGAAAATTCCTCATTATCAGTTGAAATGTTCAAATCAAAAGACTTACTTTACTTTCCTGTTATAGATTTGACTATCTTACTAACTTTATTTGTTAACACTGAGGGTCTAGCTTCAACTGACTGCTTCTGCACCTTAACAGGAGAAATACCAAGGACTGACCAAGCATCATTAACTGTTTCAACAAAATGGTTTCAGGTTTATAAATGTCTGGGCATTCATCTTCACTGTCATTACCGGTCTCTGTTCCTTGTTTTGGATTTTTAATTTTTTTTAAAGATTGTGCACAATACCTTCCCTGGGATTAATTTCAGCTCAGGATTGCACATGGAGAGTGTCATTGATATTTATCTGAAAGAGATTTTTAATAGGTTTTGAGTGAACACTGTAGGGGTCAGAGCAAGAGCGTACATAAAATTTGGAAGTATCTGTCCAAAACTTCAGCCTTGTGAAACATTTTATATCATCGCAACCAGATCTAATTGAAAATAATGTTTTTTGTTCGTCAGTGAACTCGGAAATAGTATTGAGTACTGAAGACCTAGAGTAAGATAATTTATGACATACCTCTCCTTTGAAGATGCCAACAGAACAAGAACACTCAATTATAGTAATATACTGGTAACAATTTCAATAGCATGTATTCAGCACAAAATAACAATAGTAATAATTTAAAAAAATAAATAAACTAATCAAAAGATAATGAAGCACAAACATAACCTACTTGCTGTGAGTCAGCTCAGTAAGTGGATAGTGGACAGCATTGAACAGAGGGGCTGGATCATATGAAGCTATGCATGTTCAAACGTGACTTGGTCAGCAACCAGACTCCAATGCACAGTGCGTGTCCAGAACTTATCCTATTATAACAGTTAACATATAATTCAATATACTGTATAGAATAGTAGAGTTTAATGCAGTACCTACACCTAATAAACCAGGATAAGAATGGTTTCTAAATACAGTACTTGAAATTGTCATCAATGTAGCTTAAAAAGAAGTTAAATGTGAAAAATTGCTAGAAAAATTACAAAAAATCAGAAATTTGTATGACTGAGGAAAATTCTCATTTGTAAATAAATGTTTTATATTTTATGTAAATTTAAATTAAATTTTGTGGTAATTATCCTATCTCCATAGCCTATTTTCAGTAGCGGTCAAGTGTTGTTTTCTTGACACTTCAAAGGCTTGTAGCTCCTCTATCCCTTCCAGTCACAAAATAATTTTGTTTTTATCTTAAAGTACACTATAAGGGCTTCTCATCTTGGCATTTTCAGATTTTTATCACCTGTCCCACATTACTTTTTGGGACCGAGAAAAAGCCCGATTTACATTTTTTTCGAAGTTTAAGCAAATTTTTCAGGATGAAGGACCACCAGTAACAGCTCAGTTTTTTCCCTACACGTACTCCTCATATATAAGTGTAACAGGAAAAAAAAATTGGCCTGTTACTCCAAGTCCTTCATTGTTTTTTTAATGCCTAAAGTTACGCAAAACGACAGTTCACAAACGAAGATTAGAGCCCTAGAAACGTCTGTTTAGACTTAACTTAAATCCAATTTAGTATGCACAAATGAAATTCCATTCTTTAAGCTTTCCAATGAGCCCTATTTGATCATCCTGCTGATTCAAATAGAAATTCTACGGCTTTCAGAAAATAGGTCTGGAATTACACATTTTGCTTGTTCGTGTTCCAAACAAATGCCTATATCTCAGGAGTAAAATTTTTTAGAGGTATAACAAGATTTGTTTTGGGGTTCAGAAGACTGGTACACATCACCTACCAAATTTCATCAAAATAAAAAATGGTGCGGCAAGAAATTTTCTTAAAATTTGTTGATTTAATATGGAATGACAAATCACATTCCATGTTCAGTTCTCTTGACAACAGTGCATTGCTGGCAGTGTTCACAGGTAGCTTTGAAAGTGCTTGATACGGGACTTTGACAAATTAGAGAAGCTATCGATATAATTCATTGGTGTAAATAAATATTGAAGAATTAAATCCACGAAAATAATGCACAATGTGATGCAGTTTCATAACTTTCTCTGCCCTGGACATAGAGAATATCATTTCCTCATTCCACATTTAGATGTTGAATAAGAGTTCGTATTGCAAGGACAGTATTTTCAGGTGTCTTAGCCTGAGGGTGCCAACGAGTATGCCGTATCAGAAGTCTGTAAAAAATTCTATCCACTTATAGCCTACGTTATTCATAGCTGTAGGCTTTGTATTTTTTGTTGAGAAATATGGATTTTTTTGCTCTAGTTTTGTAAAAGGATACAAAATAGGATGGGACATTTTAGTCCTATGCGCCCAGTATATTATTATATCCCAGGTTTTGGAGGAGGAAAATATAAAAGTGATATTGAATTTCTTTTTTGATTTCAGCCCCGAAACGGTTGTATGGTAACATGAGAGTAAGAAATAAGATATTCCGTAAAGACAATACAATTGTATGTTACCGGAATTTCTGTTTCTTTTTATTTCAACTCCTCCTAGGCTTGGTGTGTAGAAACAATGGGGTGATAAATTTTACATCCTCTACGAGCCATAAAACGCTATAGAATGGTTTGAGTGTGATAAGTCTTTCTTCCTCATTTCAAAGTTTGAATACTGTATAAGGACTTAGAGTTTGAAAATCGAAAGTACTTCATAAGTTAATTTCGAATTACCAAATACAAGACCCGAGCGATGCCGGGCCTTTTAATCTACTATATATGTATGTATAGTGTGAATTATAAAGTAATGCGTTTAAATATTAACATAGTTTATGTTATTTGATTTTTAATATTATGTTATGTACGGTACATTTCCTAGGTGAAGAAAATATCTATATTCTGTCTATATAGGCCTATAAGAGGTTTTGTCCTGACTGACTTAATGAATCAATGACTGACTGATTGGCTGACAGAGAATCTGGCACATTGTGCCACAGTGCGGTTGGGGAATTTCTCCCTCTACAGTCGCCCTTGACGTCAGCATAAAGCAGTTTCGATGTGACATTGAACATGAAGAGCAGGTTTCACACGTCACAGCAGGATGGGGGACTAAAACGTTTCCCCTCAGTTGCTCAGGTATGGCCTAAACTATAAAAGGTAGAGAATTTTGACAGTACCTTCGTTTCGAAATGTAAGTGCACACTAAGAAAGGATTTTGGAAAAGTTTGATTTTAAATGCCAAAAATCAATTGTTTTTGAGGATACGGAATACCTTTTTACACAGAATTATCAAATCCAAATCACATTCCATGTACAGTTCTCATGACAACAGTGTATTGTTGGCAGTGGTTACAGGTAGCTTTGGGCTTTGACAAATTAGAGAAACTACCGATAGAATTAATTGGTGTAAATACATTTTGAAGAATGAAACCACGAAAATAATGCACAATGCGAGGCAGTCACATAACTTTTTTTGCCCTGGACATAGAGAATACCATTTTCTCACTTCACATTTTGATGTAAAATAAGAGGTCGTATTGTGGGACAGCTTAATCCAGCTATAACAGTCTGAGTGTGTGTGCCATATCAGAACTCTGTAGAAAATTCTATCCACTGATACTTATTCATATCCGTATAGATTTGTATTTTTAGTTGAGAAATATGGACACCCTAAGCATTTTTTAAGTAACTAATAAAAAGCTGAGGATGCACTTAAAAAGTCATAACTAGGAGTTACACATAGCCTATAGATTTGCCTTTCTGGTTTGGTTTTCCCCAGCAATATCAATAGGCCTAAAAACTAAACTCCGAGGGTCTACATCCCTGAAGGCACTGCGCCTACCACTCGACCGCTGCGTCGCCTACCATACGCAGATGGCAGGATTTGGGGGCATGTGGTCAGCATGCCGTCACCCACGGTCGTTTATGGTGGTTTCCGTGACCGTAGCCAGCCGCTACTTCTCTATCAAGTAGCTCCTCAGTTTGCATCTCGAGGCTGAGTGAACCCTGTTCCAGACCTCCCTACCACAGAAAAATCCGAGGATCGAACCCGGACTTAGAGATCCGTAGCCAGCGACGCTAACCACATACCACGCAGGCGGTCATCAGTAGGCCTCTTCGAGATTATTTTTTTGTGTCATGGACGCTGGCCATTCTCAAATTTAGTTACCTTCGGAGTAATTGGACCACGTTTTGGATCACCTGGGATTTTCTTTAGGCCTACTAAAATAATCTGCTGTAGACCTACTAAATTTCTATAGCACTCTGTAGGCCTATATATTTTTTTTTATGCCCCTGTACTCCTTCTAATTCCGCCAATAATGTCTTGCACAACATAAATCCTCTTGAGTATTAATGAATTTATTATTATTATTATTATATATATATATATATATACAGCAGATTATTTTAGTAGGCCTAAAGAAAATCCCAGGTGATCCAAAACGTGGTCCAATTACTCCGAAGGGAACTAAATTTGAGAATGGCCAGCGTCCATGACACAAAAAAATAATCTCGAAGAGGCCTACTGATGACCGCCTGCGTGGTACGTGGTTATATATTGAGCTGAGAACGAAGATAAAACTAGATACAAATACAATAATTCAAGACAACATAAACTTGTATTAATTTACACCTACTACTTATCAATATAAAGATATTTGGACTATCTAAAATAAAAAAATATACTGAATATGTAATCATCTTCAATTGTGAAGTAGTGATATTACAAAAACAACTCTATCACAACCTTATAGTTCATCCATTTAATAGAATTGCTAACGAATCCATCACTATAATTAAACTAAGCAATGAAATATGAAAGTATAAGAATAAACAAAAAACAGTAAAAATACTATTCTCCATTAAATATTAACCTTTCTGAGGTAATAAATAAGAATTTTTAAAGATAAGTTATTTGAAAACTAAGTATTTTACTGTACTCATATTTTGATGAGACTGTAATTAAGTGTGACTAATTGTGTAAGATTTTAATAACAATTTTATTACTTGACTAATTAAGTGTGACTAATTGTGTGAGATTTTAATATAAAATTTTTTATTACTTGACTGTAATTAAGTGTGACTAATTGTGTAAGATTTTAATATTAAATTTTATTACTTGACATATTGATATAATTATGTTCATATATTATATCAATGCAATAGACTTGTATAACAATATTATTCATTATTAATGTAATGTATTAATGTAAATGTAACTTGTTTTTACGACTATATTGCATAACAAAAAATTAGCTATAAATAAGCTACTAAGCTTTATATGCAATGATATAATGTAATTTTATCCTTATGACTATATTGTATATCAAAACAGTTATGAAACAATAAATAACAGTAAAATATAAATCTGTATACTTTCTACGTCTTCAGCTCCAGTATCGTGTTAGGTTTCTTATTATATACTAGTGCTTAAGGCTGAAACTTAAACTATTATATTTATCACATAAATCCTCTGTCACGATGTACTGTAGAAGCCAAGGAAATAGTTTGCCATCCATATTAAAAAGGTTGAAATATCGGCACGTGCCCCCCCCCCCTCCCCCCCAGACGGGATATCAGAATTTAGGGGATTTAAAGAATCTGCTTTCGATGTCTGGTGTATTCACAGATGAAGTGTTAAGAATGCTGAAATGTCCAAAAGTAACTTCCCCTGTTTCCAATTTGGAAGGGAAACTAATATTGTCTCGAACCATTTATGGAAAAACCAAGAACACACCAGTCTCACAGACAGAAGCCTATAATAGCTCATTTTGTGTTCCAAATATTAGGATCCATCTTCTATTCATATCGATTCTATCACAGCTGGTAGCGCAAAGAGAAGTTCTAGAAATCTTCTGCCGAAAACTTAGTAGGAGACTTGACTTAAATTACTTTTGATATCCTCTATATTATAACAATTTGATTTAATTTTTCTTTCGTACTTCCTATAGTATTTGAAGATGCGAGTAGGCATAAACACTGCTTTATTAATATGAATTTTATTTTATTACCTTATATGTGTCCCGTGAAGAAATAACTAATTTTAGGTATATACTCTTTTGACAGAGAACCTCTGCTAGGCTGCATGGCATTGCTGAATCCGCCCCTGCAAGATATTAGAATAGTGGACAAATGCAAATCATTCCAAAATGGAACAATGGCTCTTGCTTTTTCTCTAAATAATGCATGCTGATTCACAAAGTAATGCAGCATTATTTAGACATTGCTGTTATCTTACGCTACATGCCTTATTAAGACTGTGCTAGAAGTATGCTTGCCCAAACTAGTCGGGTCTCTTTAAGAATGATTCTAAAGATAAAATATGTAACATAGTGATTGTTACGATTATCATGTAAAAGTTTTTTTTAATACAGCAGACGAAAGTATGTTTAAAAATTAGGGCTGAAAATCGATTACATTTTTTAATCGAGTTAACGCTTGACTTTAATCGATTAATCGACTGGTTAATCGACAAATAAGTCGGTATTTTAAACGAAACCAAAATGTACATTTCATATTGTTTTACACGTTTAATAACTACTACACTACAGGTAATCAGAAGAAATCCTGATTTAATGAATACCATTATTAGTTAACTAGTGAAAAAATATATACAAAACTCACATGTCCGGTTACTTTTTCAGCCAAGACTTGAGACACACGAGTTTATTGACATTTGAATGTTCGAAACACGTTCGTAGCTTGTTTACAATAATACTGACAGCACTAAAAACTATCTCACTCGGCACTGAGAAAGGAGTTTGGTCATTTGACCCATTTCTCGAAAAACGTTTTTCAGAATTCGACTAAACCGATTAATCGGAAAATGTAATTGATCGACGATTAAATATTTAATCGATTAATCGGGCCGATTAATCGATTAATCGGTACAGCCCTATTAAAAATAATAAATGATGCTGCTTGAAAGTAGGATGAATGATAAGTTTTCATTTTAATTCGTCGAGATTTCAAGAGAGAAGGGTTTTCTTACCTTTAACTGCTGCTGTTAGTTGACCGCCGGCATGGTCTTGTGGTTAGCGTTAAAGGATAATTAAAATGTATAAAGGATATTAGGTAAAAAGAGAATAAGTTACATCGTTTTTAAAATTGGCCAGAATTAACAAGTTCTAAGTCAATGAATAAGTTACTTGAGCATCTTACTGAGGCATAAATAACAGTAGATTTAACGAGGATGAATAAAAAAGTAACAGAAAATCAATTTTTACGAAGTATATATTTCAATTTCAGGTACAAACAAGATGTAATTTTTCAACAAAATCACCTTCCTTTTCGATGCATGTCTCACACCGTTGCACTAACTATTTATACCATCAGAAAAAAAGTATTTTCTTTGTGTCCGCAACCAAGAATGCACCACTTCTTTAACCTCATCATCACTTCCAAATCGTCAAAACAAATGGTCATCCGAAGAAGGGAGATCATAGCTGTATGAGGTTGTATAAGGGATGTGTAAGATTTGAAATCTCAATCTCCAAACGACGTGGTGAGGGGGAGCACGCGTTGCAATTTCTGACGTCATTCAGAGATTGAGATTTCAGACATTACAGCATCCCCCATACAATCTGATCTCCTTCGGATTACCACGTGTTTGAACCCCTGAAGAACGATTTAGAAGTGGTGATAAGGTTAAAGAAGCTGTGCATTCTTGAATACAAAACGTAAAGTGTTTCTCATACAGGCCACGGAGGCCCTAAGGGCCCCAGGAAGTTGAGGCTCTCAGATTTTAGACATTGCGGACGTGAAGATAGTAAGGTTGTCAGCATTACGCACTGGGCAATCTTGGTAACGGACACAAATAAAGAACACATTTTTCGCATGGAATAAAATGTTCGGGTAGGCCTAACGGTGTGATACATGTATCGAAAAGGAGGATGATCATGTTGAAAAATATCTTGTTTGTATCAGTAATTGAAATACAGTATATTCTTTGCATTAGTTTTCTTGTTACTTTTTGAATCACCCTGTAATTAGGGCCTGTATATTTATATGTAATACTTTTTTTTATTTCTCTTATGTCTAGTAAATTTTAAAAGTAGCCTATGCGTTTCGCTTATATGATTAAGATAACGGGGGTTTTATTGGCCATATGTGATATTTCGGATGTATTTTTAATCATTTACCATATTTTACATACATTTGCTTACTAGTTATCTAATAGATCGACTTTGTAGTTTGTAATTTATCTGAATTTTCTGTTTAGTTAATGTCATATTCCTAATAAAAAAATATAAATTTGAAGTGGGTATAAGACTTCAGAGAAACGACTACCTGATTTTAAATACACTTTCACAAAATATACATTGTAATTCGGGCCAAAATAAAAATGCTGAACTTTCATTTTTAAAGGTAAGAAACTTTTTCATGTTTGTAGATTACTAAATGCTCGCATAAACAGTTGGGCCCTTCATAATGTGCACACTATACGGCACACAGAACAATGGGACTTGGGTAAGGAATTTTGAGGACAGACTAGGTAAAACCTTATGAAATGAGTTGATAATAAATTATATTTTACTGGCTCCAACTGAAATTCCTGTATCCTTAAAGACTGTAATGCATCTATGCCTTTCAAGTGATACGAAGGATGGAAAGTTGTTGTAGAAATGCAGGACAGGATAAATATTTTGTTAGGATTCCCTCTTTTATATTCAATTCTATATTTTTCAAACTTCAAGAATACTATTTACATTTATTTGAAACTGTTAAAATGTCATTTTCCCAAAATAAATGGTACAGATTTTGCTGCTATGCAGATCATACATTGTTTATTAAACATATTTGCCAGTCTTTTCATTAAATTGAAAAGTACATTTTACAATATGTTTTCGACATTTAATAATGTAATAAAACAAATAAGTGTGAACATGTGGAATTGAATTATACCTAAAATGGTTTGTTTAATCTTGTGTAGTTGAAAGGGTTGGAAAAAAAAAAAAATCTTAAATTTCGCTTATCCTATTTCTGTCATTGTATGCATTGGTACTTCCAGTTATGATTATAGAGATTAACTCCATGGGGTTTCATGTGAGAATGAAACTCCCATTCAAAGAGAACCGCAACAAAAGGAATCTACATAGGGATGAAGCTGCTATACTGTGGTGTCTGCATGCTACTGTCATATTACGTTACAAATTATGAATTTCTCGTATCAGGCTTGTCCATGAAGACACCACAGAATAGCGTCATCAGTTGAAAATAATACAAAAGGTTGATAGGTGTTATAATAACATTATATAATTAAAAAGTTAAATTTTTACATTACAGTTCACAATATTTATTATTATTGAATAATTTACATTCTTTTCTTTGGATCCTTTTTTATTTAAACCCTCGAATCTTCAGTGGCATTATGAATAGGCAATCCACATATTACGTCCTCTTATTGTTTTTAAATTACCCAACAAAATAAGATCTTGAACGATTCTGAAACAAATATTGACAGATTTCAACTTGAAACAAAAATTAGGCCTGCATAATAGCTTAAGCGTTTTGCCCTTCCTGTTAATTCTAAACATGTTTTGGCAACTTGATTGGCATACGAACCAAGAAGACGAGAGCTAAAGTAGCATCAAAATTTATTAATATTTGCTTTGTTCATGCGAATTTTTATATCTAGTTTGAGAATAATAGGAAAGTACTTTTTTTGATGGAGTATCGTAATAAAATCTATAGACTTGTTTTAATTTTCTCACATCGGATACGTTATCAAATTCCTGCAGTACAAAAATGTTTTATATGAACTCAATTGTTTAATAAGTTACTTTAATTGCATACTGAACAATATGTGTGTACTAAACTCTATGTTTTGTGCAGCATCTTTTCATTACGTTCTGGGGTTAGCTGCACTGTACTAAAGATCTCAATATTGTACAGACTACTACGTCCATTGCAAATTTTGCAATTTACTCACGATTTAGACTGATCTTTAAATTGACCAGACAGAATTTAAAACGAAATTATAAGAAGTGTTCCTACTGAAGATCAGATTTATCAAGAATATTCTTATCATTTTATAGATTTGGGAGTATTGCAGTGCAATATTAAGATACAAAAATATAGACTATTTTAAGTACTCCGACTTAACAAACCTCACAGAAACATAAATGTACGTGGTATCTTATTATTGATACTATGTATTCTTCCATTCTCATGTCTGAAGACAATTAAAATATAATGCAATGAATCACATATGAAATATAATTTAAGTACGAAAAAAGTATAAAGGCAAGATATGTACGATATACTCGTATACCGAGAACAAAAACGAGACTACTATTTGACAGACATGAATAAATGTTATATAAATAATTTGTTGTAGCTCTAAGTCTTGAGTATAAAAATGCGAATGAATTTAGCTCGTGTACTTTGCTTTATATTTTGATCTGTCCTTATGTGTCAGATTTTAATGCAGTCGATAAGCAAATATCAATTGATTTTGTTGCCTCTATAAATTCGATAACATTTTAGTTCCTTTTTCGTTTTATGGGATGGAAAGATAATCAATTCTTGATGGTGATAAATAAATGGTGTTTTAAAAAATAATAAATGAAGCAATTTTTAGTGCTCAGATCTCTTTCCTAGACCGAATTCATACATAGGGATTCGTTTACCAAGACCAAAACTGAATGGTCGACGAAGGATCCTGGAGAATTCTTCGGGGGAAATATCCTCATTGTCTTCAGGCGCGGATGCAGCGTTAAGGTCGTACTTGCTGTAGGGATAATGCAAACTTCTCTTAACTCTCTCGCCTGAATTTTTCTTCTCATCTTTGGATTTCAACTGCTTCTCATTTTCTTCTTTCTTGACAGCTTCAAGCTCACTGGAGGTAACTTCTCGTTTTCCCAGAACAAAACTAAATCGATGATCTTGTGGAGATCTCTTTTCATCTTCGAGCTCTCTCAAGTCGAAGTCATCTGATCTCTTTCCGAGGCCGAAATTAAAACGGCTACCAGAGAGCCTTCCAGAGTTCACAGGCCTTTTCCCAAGACCAAAGGAATAAAGACGACCACCTTCCCTTTTTCCAAGCCCAAAGCTGTAGAGATTGGATGGACCACCACGCTTTCCAAGGCCGAATCCGTACATTTTTTGGGACTGCGAGGATGGAGCTCTCTTGCCCAAGCCGAAACTGTAGGGTCGTGCTCTCTTACCCAACCCAAAAGAATAAAGCCTCTCTCGCTTGTCCATGAGGTCTATAGAATCTGAGTCGTCTACATCTTCATCTCCACTTGACTGCTGATCTTCTTCGTCTTCATCTCCATAATAGTCGTCATTACCTCGCTTTCCCAAACCAAATGAATATAGTCTGTCGGCATCACCTCTCTTTCCAAGGCCAAAGCCGTACATTTTGCTTCTTTTCCCAAGGCCAAAATTGTAGACCGGTAACCTCTTGTACTCAGACACATAACTGTAAGCTCTTTTACCAAGACCGAAATCGTACAGGCGTTTCACTAAGTCCAACTCTGAATTGTCAGATCCTTCGAGATGTGGTAGGAGCTCATTACCACTGCTTGAAGGGGACTCTTCAAGAGGCCCATGTTCGGCTGTAGTTCCCGTGGCTGTTCCTATAACAAGAGCGCTGATTTCCAGTAGAAGAATAGGCAGAAGCAGAGCTTGAAAGGATATACTCGTCTTCGCGCCTTTCATTGTAATTCTGCAACATAAGAAATGTACAAAAATTTATTAGTAGAAAGTTGACAATTCGATTACTATATGTTATCCGTTATGAATTGCTTGGTAAAATTGAATCGTGCGGCCGAACAACGGGACAAGTGCCAACTAGGGAATGTGGCGCTTACCCCGTTGTTCGCCCTCACGATTCAATTCTTGACTTTTATTGTTACAACATTCAACATTGATGGACTTAGTTATTTGTATCAAATTTCTTTTAGAAATCATACTGTATAGCATAGCTTTGCAATTTCTATACTTAGTTTATCTTTATTTAAGAGAATATTACAGGAGAAAAATTCCTCCGACACTGGGACTTGAACCCAAAACCTCTGGTTATTCGCGCCAATGCTCTACCAACTGAGCTAAGCCGGAGTTCAATTTACAGGGCCAGATGGAACCTTCCTCCTATGATTGAATGCCCTTAATGGTCTACCTCACTGACAGACAAGTTATGTCATACGCAGTACTGTGAGGCACACTAATTAGTGATTTTTGTGACCGGGCTCCCACTGTTATTGTACAGTTAACATTAAGATAGATATATGTAAGTATTCATGAACCACATTATTGTCTCTGTTGGACATTTTACATGATAATATTATAGGGAGGTAGACCATTAAGGGCATTCAATCATAGGAGGAAGGTTCCATCTGGCGCTGTGAATTGAACTCTGGCTTAGCTCAGTTGGTGGAGTATTGGCGCGAATAGCCAGAGGTCCTGGGTTCAAGTCCCAGTGTCGGATGAATTTTTCTCCTATAATATTCTCATGTAATATCCAACAGAGACAATAATCTGTGGTTCATGAATACTTACATATATCTATCTTTATTTAGTTCAATTCAACGCAGCTTCTGAAATTTACTGCCAAAGCGTCATCAGTAAAAAAGATAGTTTGTTTAATATGTAACATACAATGATCCATTCCATGAATACGGAATTATACCGAAAATATAATTAAAGTATATAGTAATATTTGTAAAACACGAGGGTAAATGGCAACTAATATTAACGATGCCAGTTAATAAGAACAAGCATTTATATCAGCACGTAAAGAGAAAGTAATCAAGCTTTATCCTTGAGTTTCACTACTGTACACAGTTACTTTATTAAGTAATCATCACAAAGACATCAGCTAATCAAGAAAATCCTACTGTCTCTCTTCCTCATGTTACATTTAAATATTTAATACATTTAATACAACATAGGATAACGAAACGACAGAACCAGTAATTATCAACTTTGGTAAGTTTTTACGTGGGTTGATCGGGTCGTATTGTTGCTAATTTTATGGAAAAAAAGAGTAGGTCATTTTTAACACTTTCATACATTAGGCTGTTCCTGACTGAGCATTTTTTTGATTGGGAGTTAACTCCGTTATGCGAAAGATAAAAATTCTTTCTACACTCCATAGGTCAACTACAATACAGTTATATCTTAAATTAGTCAAGAAAGTATGATCAATTATTGCATGTGTGTTGTCTATTTTGTTGTATTTTTTGTATATTTTTTAAATTTGGAATAAGCAAAGAACTAGAAGAAAAGAGAAAATAGAGAGAAAATATGCAAGAAGAAAAGAGAAAATAGAGAGTAAATAAGCAAGAAGAAGAGAGAAAATAGAGAGAAAATAAGCAAGAAGAAAAGAGAAAATAGAGAGAATATGAAGAAATTGAGACAATTAATGTACGTTTGCGCTTCGTCGCAGTATATTTGATTTCTCGTTCTGTGTGTATTTTTCCCGAATCAATCGAATAATCTTGTTACTTGTTTTACATTTACACGCAATTTTTACGCAGGAAGAAATTCTATGATTAGGAATTTCGGTTAATATCAATGTTGCTTAGTTCATTCAAATAAAATATGTTGTTTTATCGAAAATAGTAATTTTAATGTTTGATTAAGGGTATAAAAGCGAATATTGTTGAAAATACCTGTAGGTTGAATTTAAACGCTTAATGAGATGCAAGTTTAATGAATGGTTCTTGGAGGCGGGCGTTGACTTGTGATGGTAATGAGGAAACCGATATCGTCATGTTAATGAACTCACGTGACAGATTTCCCAAGCAAAATCTGCACACGAGGTACTAAATTATCCCTTTACCTGCGGTATGTAGCCGTGACATTAAGTGCTGCTAGATTGGTGGGACCGTAACAGAGTTCCGGGCTTCTAGATTATATGCCAATTTATGAGGAAAAAACACAGACATCTGTTAATTCATTTATGTTTTTTTGAATAGTAAACATTAACAGAACTCTCTCCTTCTATGCAAGGTTTTACGGGCTGAGCCCGTTAAGGTAAAAAATAAAGTGCTAACATGTTGTAGAGATTATAGAGGATATCACCAGATGTCACTGTAGTTCTATTCCCTGTCATACAAGCTAATAGGCCTAATTATCAATTGCCTTCATTTTAACCACTGCAAATACTATTATTCCTATTACTACTACTATCGTGTGCCTATTAATAATTCGCAATATTCAAAATAAAATAAATAATTATTTTGGCAATAAAATTTGGCTTATAACGTGGATACTAGCAGTTATGTTTCTGACAAAACACAATATTGTAAGCAAACACAATACTGTATTAAGTTTTGCTTAAAACATTACGTACGAAATTCATTTCTCTCCATTCATTCAAAATCTGCAACTCCTTATCATAGCGAAGGATTTTTAAATATCAGTTTATTATTTACCTTTCGTAGCCTATTTTTAATTTCAAGAGAGATATAAATGTATTTACAAATAGATCAAAATTCAATACACACTGATATAACAGTTGTTTTAAAACTTTGTTGCCAACCAAAAGGGCCTGAATTCCGTGACATAAGAAATTACCAAAAAAAGTTTTTTTTTTTACTATTCTAAGCACAAGCCAATAAAATTATTTTCCTTTCGAAATTTACGATTCAAAGTAACATAAAATGCCGTACGATGTTCGATCATTATATTCTATATAACGGTCTTACCTCGTAAAAACTAGTTCGTTTGCCATTTTGCATATCTTTATTTTAACGCGGTTCTTCTCTAGTATACGTTTTGGTGAATTTTCATCAGCAGGGATCGTTTCTCTTTTATTTGGATTCTCCGTATTTCCACTTTTACTAACTGCACCCACTTTCCTGTTCTATCTTCAATCAGGATTTTGTTCTTACTTCAACCACGTTTTTCTCCTTAATTTTATTAACTTTATTCTCAACACCACTTATTCTTCTTTTTATTCCTCTTCTTCTTCTTCTTCTTCTTCTTCTTCTTTCTCTTTCAACGTCCTTCTTGATTTTTGACCATGATTGATATAATATTTCAACGACGCTTTTCTTACCACAGTTAAAGCTTACCTCTTCTACTCAATTCTCACTTAAACTATACGGGTTGCATATCATTTTACGTAATCGGTGATAGCCTATCCCTATTACAATATGTTTTTAAAAAGACTTATTTTAATAATTGAAAAATAAATGGAAATACATAGGATAATAGACTTTCTGCGTAATCCATTGGTAGCGTTACTGATTGCGAATACACAGGCTGATTCGATTCCGGTTCCTCCTCGGATTTTTCTGAGGTAGCAAGGTCTGGGACGGAGTGCACTCAGTCTCGTTAGAAAATCGAGGAATTTCTTCACAAATAAATAGTGTCTCCGGTCAAGAGAACAATGACCATAGGAGTCGTCATGCTGACCATATTCACACAATCCTGCTAATTATCCATGGTAGAGACGCAACGGTTGAATGTAGGCCCTGTCCCACAAAGGGCGTAGCGCCCTGAGTTTAATTTTGGTGTAAATAGCTAATAACACTTACTAATAGGCTTTTTTGCTTTGGACCACTGTAACACGACCTCGCCGTCACTTACAAACCGGAAGGTCGCGGGTTCGATCCCCGACGAGGTCGTTGGAGTTTTTCAATTGGCTTAACCCTGCTGGTGGCACCATGGCCCTAGGGTCGACTCAGCCTCTAACATAAATGAGTACCGGGAGCATTCCTGGGGGTAAAGGTGGCCGGTGCGTAAGGCTGACAACCTTACCACCTTCACGTCCCGATTGTCTAAAAATCTGGGAGCCTCAACCTCCTGGAACCCTCTGGGCCTCCATGGCCTGTAAATGGGATTATTTTCTCAATTAAATAAGTGCTCAAAATCAAAAGGTAATGTGTGATAATCAGGGCCCGGATTCTGATGACCTAATATTGTTTGAAAAATGACCTATAATATGACCTTAAATTTTAAAGAAAATGACTTAATAATTATAAAGAATGACCTAAACACTGATATTTTATTTATAAAAATATATTATTGTACACACAAAGTTGTAGACTAATTTGTACATAATTGAAAAACTGTAAATGCAGAAAGGATGTTGTAGGTCTAACAATTTTGTTCTTTGTTCTTGAGAAGAAAAAAAAATGTTTAAAGTAGATCCTACAAAAATGTTGCATTATGGTAACCTTGTAATTTATTTAAATATTACCCGTATGAAAAAAAGCTAATAAACCCTACCTTATTCAGGATTGCAGTAAATTACTGTCAGCATACGGAGATTATTGAAGGTATAAAAGTTAATATACTCAATGTAAATGCATGAAAATGACTATATAAGGAAGCAAATGACAAGAAAATGACAAAATAATGACATAAAATTGACATAAATGCCCTAAAAATATAAAATTGCATAAAATGACAAAAAATGACCTAATAAAAATGCATTTCTATAATCTAGAGACCATGATTAGGATTTACCGACAAGCTGGCAATGTCCATGCAGCATCAGTAAAAAGATGACATGTCATTAAAATCCGGGCCCTGGTAATAATACATATATTACTGTTATATTATACTGTGTTGATGTACTTTACACTGTGTTGTTCGTTTCTGTACCCTAGTGAACTGAGTGGTGTTTTTCTTTGGTTGGGATCCTGCAGTGAAGATTAGCTGTGGTCTTTCTTCTGCTGCTTGTTCTAATCAAGGAAGCCATTCAGTCTGATGACCCCTCTTCTGTGTGGCAACATAAATCACGTTCTTACATGCGTATTGTCAGAAGAAGTGTTATGAATTTCTACACGACATGCTCTGAGAGATGTGAGCAGAACGCCTGTAATCATCCATAGTTTTACAATAAATTTAGAAACTTTTACTAAGTTTCAAGGAAAAAAGTGAATCTTGTCCTGGGTTGTTGATTTAAAATAGAACAGATTATATGGTTGAAGAATGAATTTCACATTAAAAGCTATAAAACCGTGCTTACCTAGTTATTTTATTGTGCTTCTATCTCGCAACACTCATGTCATAACTTTTGGTAATGCTTTACTCTTAGTTTATGAAAAATGCTTTTACTTTGCGTTCTAGAATTCTCAGTCTTTCATCTGACGGACAGATACAATTTATTTCTTTATGCTTCACGTTGTGTATCTATATAAAAGTTTAAATGTATGTATAATTTTTTTTATTAACTGGGTCGACATAAAGAATAGATGACGTCTTATAAGTTAAAGGAAAAATGTGCAGAATATTGGTGTTCTGTGATGTGCAGTGCAATAAACTGCAGTGTGGCAATCGTGGACAGACACTGCCTTCTATATTAGGCAATGGTTCAGACGTTTCATTCTGTAGATTTGCGAAGAAGAAAAAATTAGGCTATATTATAATGTAAGATTAGGAATTACTGAATTTGCGCAACGAGAAAGAAAAAGTACTAAATACCGATGTTATAATAATACACTTAAGACGTTCGATGCACGTATGGGAATGTAAACAAATGACCAGTTATTAACCCATTTAAAATACAATCGAAAGGTAGACTCCACAGAAAGCAGTACACTACAAAATGGACAAAATATGGCTGCAAAACATTCTGAAGATATTGTTAAACTCGCTGCTAAAGTGTAAATTTACTAGCAGGTGCCCGTGGCTTCGCCCACGATAATTAATTTAAAAATTAAAAATTAAGAGTATAATAACTATTAAAGCATTATATTTATTAACACTTGCACGCGAATCATTCATAAACTAAGCCATTAATAATTAACTAAACAGCTAAAATTCCGGCTTCAGAGTACATTCCACGATTAGAAAGCACCGCCTGAAAAAACGATCGCAGATTCAATTATGCAGTTCCAAAGCTAACTGTGTACGTATTGTTTCTCAACTGTTTGTTGACAGATGAATATGATGTGAATTTTATTTGATCAATTCAGTGTAATTTTCAGAAATTATATAATGCCTCAAGGGAAGGAATGGTTTGTTTGGATTTTTATTATCAGCTATATTTCAAGAGTTAAACCATCAATATTTTTCAGCTGGTGCTCCCGGCTTCGCCCGCCATTATTAATTGACTCCAGGATTTTTAAGAAATTTACACTGCAGCCATTTCATAAAATAATGGAATTTTTCCCTCAAAGAGAGAAGTTATAAAATTATTGCAATTGGTTGGTCAAAAATAAGTTTAAAACCTCAAATTCTCTGAATTTTAAGGACTTAGGTGTATCTGAAGTGGTTTCATGTGTAAAATCTGTCGATTTACTTATTTATTGCATTGAGTTACTTTTTTTTTGCCATTTTTAGCATGATTTTAACACTCTTTAATACCAAGTAGTCAAGAGTAATCAGCTATGTATTCGGTGCTTAGGGGCGTTCCCACCCCGCCTCCCGCCTAAAGGGCACTTATTCAATTCAATTATTCAATTCAATCAGCTATGTCCATTTTCATTTGAGAAAATATACATCTTAAGGTACAATTTGGTATAAGATTAGCTTCAAAAAATATGTGTGGTTAATTACTATGTAAAATAACAAACAAGGGAATTTTTGTCCCACCCGTAACGTCCCACCCGTAACAGTGATAGTTTTGTTAAATTATTATTAATGAGTTGAATAAATGTTTTGACAACCTGGAAACAGTTTATAATTTGTATTTAATCCCTCGTACCTTCATTAATAACAACATTAAGACCCTAACAGTAATAGCAGAATAGAAAATGAGCTTTTGTTTTGCATCATTAAAATCAGTGTCCAAATTATGTCCCACCCGTAACAGATTTTGAAAAACAAATTTAAAATATTCAGAATAAATTTTAAATAATGCTTTGCATGTAGTGTGAAGGAGAAGGCATTGTAATTTTACAGAATGTGAAGAACCAATTCTAGTTTATTATTTATGACATGTAATAAACAAAAATAGCTTTTATAATTTGTCAGAATGTCCCACCCGTATTTATGAAATGGCTGACTGGTAGTTTATTAAAAATGTTTGTGGTTCAGAGCTATGAAAATTGTAAGTAAACATAAAATTAGAATATTTGTTAATTGTGTTCATTTCACTTAGGCTTTATATAATAAAGAAACGGTTTTCCCAATTTTGTACTCTTCGTGAAAGTTTACACTGCGAGAGACGAACATCACCGAGTATACCCATGTTTCACGAAGCGGGCGAGCGAGTGAGCACGCTATTTAGGGCCGTTGAATTGTATAATGGGCCATTCAGATAGAAACTTATCCGTAAACGTAAGAACGTAAACTTAAACGCAAACTTTAGCACGGCATTGAGCATTCGCAATGAAAACATCAACGTAGGTAACAACCAATCACAAACGAGAACGTGAACAACTGATAAAATGGCTGCAGCAGACGAAAATACTTTCATGTTTCTATTAAACATATGTAGAAATCATACAAGCGTATGCAGGCACAAAAAAATTAACAGAATATTATATGGGCTGTATTTAATACTGTAGTTCATTTCTTGGGGAACTAATTTTCATATATTTTCCTTCAATGTCGCATCTTTATATAATGGATGCCATTTATCATAACGAGGAGTTTCTCATTCATAGAATACTTCTTGGCTACTTCCACTTCTGTCTCCTGTTCTGTTCTCTGATTGGTTGTATCGTTATTTTTCACATAAACGTAACGCAGAATCTTGGTGTTTGCAAGCTTCTACGTTACGTTTAATTTTACGTTTAAGTTTCACGTTTACGCGATGCATTGTGAATGGTCACATTGAAAAACATGGCCCCAAACTTCTATGTTTACCGTTTACGGTTAATTTTCTATCTGAATGGCCCATAAGAGTAGATGTGCTGTTAACAGGCGGCATTGATTCTACCAGCCAGCAACTGTTCCCTGCGCAATATCATAGTACGTCCTCTCTCGTATTTTGAATATTTGGTACAAGGGGCACTCTCGTATTTTGAATATTTGGTACAAGGGGCACTCTCGCATCATTGTAATCGTATTTTCAATATTTGGTACAAGGGGTAGGCAACGTCGAGTGAGTCAGCGCGGGGCTCGGGAAGGGTCGGGAATGGTCGGGTGGTCGCGGGCCGTCAGCTGCTGTCGCCATAGCAACGCAATGGGCGGAGCCTAATTGGCACCTTATATTAATTTTTCTTTAGCCAATTATAGTAAGCCTTGTGTATTGTTACGAAATTAAAATAAAAGAACATCAATTATTAAAAAAGAGAGATTGAGACTAAACAATTGTTTAAACATGGAGAGCCAGACTTCAGGCTACGCTAAAACTGTCTATGAATGTTTTATAGAGATGATATTATCATCTGGTATGCTTCTTAGGTGTGTCTTCTTGCTTCTGGTTTCTTTCTTTCTTGGGATACATTACTCAAAGAAACCACGCCTTTCAGACCTATTCGTAAGTTTTTCGTAATATAGGACAATCATAACGGTATAATATAATTATATTTATTTGTACCATAAACGAACTTATTTATTTTAGCCGATGTTGCCTGGACACATTGGATTAAGAACTAAAATGGCCATAATCGTGGATAAGGAAATACCGTTGACTGATGTCCACAGTAAGTATACGCTACAAACCAGAACTTCGTGAGTTCGATCCGTGATGAGAAATCGTTAACGTTTTTCAATTGGTCTATCTTTCTGTGGTCGACTCAGCCTGTAAAAGAAATGAGCACCATGATCCCTCTTGAGGTTGCCAGCCCAAGCCTAGTTATAGTTCCATAAAACATGTTCATAATTCAAGTTTAAGACCAGAAATGAGACATTTACTCAAGTACAAATTTCTAAATAACATTTGAAGTAATAGAAGGAAAACCATTGGCTCAGGTGTTCAGGTTTTTTTTTTTCACTGATTTTCCCCCTAAGTTTCGATAATACCGATGAATCAAATGGTGACGTATCAAATTATTTTAAGCTCGAATGTTAGACTGATCGTTTAATTTCAGATGTGCTGTAAGTTATGGTTAGCATGAATAGCAGCCAAATGTTCTACAGTAACAGCAATAATCTTTTCATTTTCCATACAAACAATGTTGTTTAGTATACCTCCGGCTACCATAAAATTTTGCTTTCAACTCTTTTCAGTTGAAGTCTTAAGCCAGAGGATAAACCAGGAAATACGGTATCTTTTTCCACGTCCCATAGCTTCTCTAGCTACCAGATTCCTGGAAAAGCTACTCTTCTAGAGTTTTAGTGTTAGCTGAAGGACTGATTAGATAATTCCTTAAATCTTATTAACTTTTTGCTACAAGAAACTGTCATACTCAATTTCCCATTTTCAAATCGTGTCTGGATGAATACGGAAAAATGTGCTGGGTCCGGCCACCGGGCGACTGCGTATTTTAAATCACACATAGTTTGTATATTTACAGGGAATCTGAAGATTTCAGCAATTTGACCACCATGTGACTGTATTTTGAAATTAATCACTCAACAGCACCGATGTGATTAGGAAAATTATCCTTGATAAAAATCCATCTTTTGAATAGTGCTGTGATAAATATGCAATTTCCATCCTATCTTAGCCCAGTCAAATGTTGCCTGTTACCGATATGGTTTCCAAAAAACAGCCGCGGGCAAGATTGGAAAGGGAACCATTGCAACTGCGTGGAGGTTACTTATTAATGGATTCTATTAATGGATCCTAGGTAGTAAATGTACGCTTATATGTATTTCTTCCCACGATAAACAGAACATATCCGTTTCAGTTGTCAGGGATGTCACATTTTTACTGACTATAGGCTTTATATATTAAAAAATAAACTGATTTGTAAACTTTTTACCAGTAGAATTAATGTAGTATAGAAGGTGCCACTTAGTTTACAAGAATATAAAATAATAAATATTTTATAGATTTTTGTTCTTAATTTTCTTGATGGTTAGCATGCCGACTCCCACGACCGTTAAGGATGGTTTCTGAGACCTATTAGACGCATGCTAAAAAGTAAACATCACCTCGTTTTAACTGTAATTATACGGTATTGTCTATACAAACTTCAGGCGTGAGCATTCCCGATTCTTATGCTTGACCAGGTGCTTTTCTGATAAATGAAACATTTGTGGATATGGATTGGATGTTCTTAACCCGCGAACGCCCAATGTCACCTAAAGGGTATATTATTTTACGAGCGACTGGTATTCTGCAGTAATTTTTTTACTTTCTCGCATATACGTAGTACAGAGAAAGTATTGTGATCGTGACAAAAAATCGAAATCGAGATAACTCCGTGAAAACTTGTTTCACGATGCCTAGAAACCGAAAAAAATGTCTTTTGGAATGATATCTGTCCGTCTGTGGTCAAGCACAGCAGGTAAACGGTTCGTTCTTTTTACTTCATTTTATAAAATAAGGACTTTTTCGGAATTTTATCGAACCGCCCAGAATTTTAGTTTTATAACTGAAATATTAAGGGGACTTTTCATGAAATCTTTTTAAAAATCAAGAGTTTTGAAAAATTGGCTCTAACGATTTTAATAAAAATGTAAAATTCGAAAGTCTTATCTATGATTAATAAAATGGCTACATTAGTTTGTCTATACAGATGACTTAGGGGGTACTTTTTATTTTACTCGTATCCATTTTCAATTTTTCTAGATTATCTCCATTACAGTAGGCAATACATGAAAACCTACTACTGTAAAGTTGTAGAGAAAATGAACATATTTTGTTAAATACATTTCTTTATACAATTAATAAGTCTCAAGATAAAAACTAAATAAATACGGCTTAAGTGCGAATTTCAGAACATAGAGGTTAATTAAAATAATGCTATTATTATCACCATCATCATCATTATTTCACGGTAAAAACATTGTGCATAAAGATCTGCCCTGATGCCTTCCTTCTAGATACCTGTTAATGTTATAAAAATTTATTAAAAAATAATTCTCTCTATAATTTACTTTTTCTGTGCTAGCTTTTAACACGTATATGCGAGAAAGTTTGTGCAACATATTTTGCACCATTTATTTTCATTACAATCGTTTCAACTATTTTTTTTTTTAAGTGAGTTAGGCCATTGTTGACTTGAAATACTCTCATGATGTTGCAGTTTTCAAGACAATAAACCAATTTTTAATTTAAAAAAAATGTTCTCTACCCTTATACTAGGCCTATATGGTGGCACTATGACCCTGGGGTTGACTCAGCCTCTGACAGAAATGAGCACCATGAGCAACCATGGGAGTAAACGCGGCCGGTGCGTAAGGCTCACAACCTTACCACCTTCACGTGCCGAATATCTCAAATCTGGGAGCTTCATCCTGCTGGAACCCGTAGGGTCTCTACGGCCTGTTTAGGGATCACTTCACCTTTTACCCTTTTACCCGTAGATATCCCAGTATGCTCAACTCTGAAAACCGTACATTTTTGTAAATGTCGGGGGCATAATGTATAAAGGTACTTTGGTTCACAGATGGCCTATCTGATGTATGCATTAGCCAGTAGATGCCGAATTATCAACCAGGATTTACTATAATAATAATAATAATAATAATATTTATTTATCTGTCATTAAACTTATACAAAGTAATAGACATCATCAGTGTAAAAATTCTAAAACTATTAAAACACCAGATCATCCAGATTTGTCTCATCGAACTCCTGTATAGTGTAAAATGCCTTGCTTTTTAGCCATTGCTTAATTACTGTTTTAAATCTTTTAGAATTAACATTTCTAGCATTTAGTGGGAGTTTATTAAAAAGTTTAATTCCAACGTGCTTAAAACTATTCTGACTTTTATTCAATCTTGTAAAATTAGGGACTAAATTGTTTTTATTTCTTGTTTCGTATTTACTGGGTATGTTTATCTGAACTAATATTAAAATCATCATAATTATCTTTGACAAACTGTAGCACATGTAATATGTAAAGACTAGTCAAGGTCATAATGTTCATTTCAATAAAATGGGGTTTGCAAGATTCAGTATTTTTGATGCCCTTTATTACTCTTATGATCTTTTTTTGCCAGAGAAAAACTTTTCTGGCACCAGCAGAATTTCCCCATAGCAATATACCATATTGCAAGTGAGTATGAAAGAAGGCATAGTATGCCTTAATGACCAGGTCAATATTGGTGTATAATTTTAATTTCCTTATTAAATAGGTAAAACCCTCGATAATTTTACACAGACAGCTTCTGTATGAGTGTCCCAATTTAACCTTTTATCCAAATTAATTCCCAACAGATTTACATATTTGTCATTATTGCCATCATTATTATTCAAACTAAAAACAATTTCCTCAGTTTTATCTTTGTTAATAGTTAATTTGTTAACTTCAAACCATAGTTCAGATCTTGTTAAAACATCCTTATTCAACTGCTCAATCATGCCAGAGTTACTATTTGTTGTTAAAATAGTCGTGTCGTCCGCATATAAAATACATTTGTAAGGCACAAAGCTAGGCAAGTCATTAACATAAATTATAAATAAAAAAGGACCCAAAACATACATGGTCCGAAGAAGGACGTCCATGTGAATTGTACAGCGCCTCTCGAATGACCTTCGAGGTATTACAACGCAATTGCGAGGCTGCAGGAATTAACTACTGCATTCTGCAGGGGAATGAGGCGAAGACAGCAGCGATTGGTATTGGCCCAGGACCACTCACGTTATGGAAATGTTGGTGTGCGGCATTCCTCTCTACTAAATGCAACAGATAAGAGATTTGGTTGCATTAAGTTGTTCGGGTTGGAATCACATTTAAATTGATTCAGATATTATATGTGATAATTGTCAATGATATGTTAGATGTGTGTGGGTTTCATGTGTACTAATAAATGTAAGCGAGATAACTTAAGGAATAAAACATGCTAAAAAAGGTGTTTATAGATTTACTATATTTATAACTATCCGTAATTTGATTCACATTTATGCATGAATTTATTAGTTCAGTACTTGGTAAGTACTTGGATTTTAAAACATATTTTCAAACATATTTGTCGTATTTTACATAAGTTACATCACATTTTTTATTTTCTCTTTTTTTTCACTCTGCTCTTCGTCTCTCCTCCTTTTTCTCTCTGTTCTCTCTGAACTTGCACCCGAGCACGAGCAACCTTGCTCATTTGTATTTTCTGAATATTATGTTTATAGTAAATTAGGTAAGATTTGTAATTTTTTGTATTTTTTTTGGATATTTGATTTGTCATAAATAAATCTAAAAAAAAAGTTGAATTGTTTGTTGGATGCGATCTATTGACCAATGGTTTGAAAATATACTAGTTAGCTGATGCTTTGTGCTTTCTTTTATGATCCATACAGAGTTGTTGGCACCAATTTTATTACTATATGGTGCCAATCTTCTAGAATTACGAATTATATGGTTTAGGCATGTGCATACGTGCACATCCGAATAAGAAATAAGCACGAATAGATAGAAAGGTTATATAAATAATTTTTTAACCTTAGAAGAGACATTTCCATCATTACTTTTTGCATAATGCGATTCGTCTAGATGCTATTTTATGTATTTAATTTTTCTTTTTGAAATAATCATAATTTTTTGTTGCTTCTTGTCAGAAAATATTATTGTTTTAAAATTTGTCCCTGAAGGCTCACATTTATAAGAAGATTTTTTCTAAATTACAATACAAATTATGACATAATTATTGAAATTCATTTATGTTTTCTTTGCAGACTGGCTTCCATGTAATCTTGTAAAGTATGCAATTTGAGGTAGGAAGTTGGCGTTGGATTTGATTAGGAAGGTAGTTCTTTTATAATGGATACAAAACTTATTTCTAAAAAAACGGCCTCTACTAAGCTGTAGATAGCTTATTCCCCATATCCAACCAAATTACTTATTACTTGAAGCTAATTCCTTTTCTTGGTGATGTCGCCTAGATATAATTTACATTTCTGCAAAATTATAGGCCTATTGAATGAGGACAATGTAAAAAAAGGCTGGTTAGTGCAAGGGCTAAACTAGGATGAATTAATACAGGAAACGCAGAAGCACAAATAATCATCTACTGGTGTATAAAAAGCAAATTCGTAGGTATATATGTGATGTACGAAAAGCCATCGCCACCTATTAACAAAACAGAATTCAACTGTGAATAGCAACCGGCCAAAAAAAAAAAAAGAACATTTAATGACTTGGACGAAACTCACTGTTTTTTTTTTTTTGTTTTTTGTTTTTTTTTGGCTAGGTATTCGAATCTGAGGTCTTTTTTCCCCGGGCATCGCACTTTAATTGTGAAATGTACATCGAAACCGGGATTTTAGTTTTTGAAGTGAAACTTCTTTAGCCGCGCTAGGAGTAAATCGAGAGCGACTAACCCAAACTTGCGTTACGAACAAAATAGTCTCGAAATTAGTGGGGCTGTGACAGAACGGACTGCACAGAAAACAATCAACTCAAAGATTAGGCTTACCCAAAAATCCAAAATTTAAAATTCAAAATATCAAAATCGAAAATCCAAAATTATAAAAAAAAGAAATAAAAAAAAAAAAAAATACGGGAGCGCGCGGGGGAAAGGTATCAGGCATTGATTGGGGGGCTATTACTGCTTCGAGCTAGTGGCGTGGTAAGCCCTTCACCATTATAAAAAAATCAAAATTTAAAATATAAAAAAATCCAGAACTAAAAAACCACAAATCAAAATTTATAAATAAAACAATTCAAAATTAATAAATAAAAAAATTTAAAAAATCTAAAAATCCAAAATAAAAAATTGAAAATAAAAAAAAACTTCAAACATTCAAAATTTAAAAAATCTAAAATTAAAAAATCCAAAATCCAAAATTTAAAAAAATTAACGATCCGAAATTTAAAAAGTCCAAAATAAAAAATCCAAAATTAAATAAAACAAAAATATAAAATAAAAAAAGTTTAATTAAAAAATCGAAAATCCAAAATAAAAAAAATAAATATAAAATAAAAAATAAAACATTCACAGATCTAAAATTTAAAAAATCAAAAATTAAAAATCTAAAATAAAATAAAAAGTCCAATATTATAAAATCCAAAATTCCAATAGTAAAAAAAATAAAAGATAAAAAATTAAAAATCCAAAATAAAAAAAAAAGTCCAACAATCCAAAATTGGAAAATCCAATTATCCATAATCGAAAAAATCCAAAAATTAATACAAGTTTCACTTCTGTCGCGTGACGTTCCACGCACACTTTTAAAAAAAAATTATCAATTGTTTATGCATGATTTGGGTAAGGTTCGTGAGGTACGTTTTAATAGTTTCATTTCGAATCTTTGTGCCCATACGTAAGCACGAGTTTCGTTCTATTAGTTCAATTATTTATATTTGTTGCAGAAAAACATAATTAAGAATAAAATGATGCAATTTATGTAAAAAATGATGGAAGTGTTAATAAATATATATTATAATTATTTTTTTTTAAATAAATTATTTAACTGAAAAATCTTGCAGTTGAGTAAATAATCGCATTCGAAGCCGCGGGCACATACTTGTTAGGGAATAAAAATGAAATTCATCGCTTGGATCTTGCTATGGGTTATGTATTCTTCTATAAATTTATCCTTGTAGGCTATAGCCTACTCTTATAATTGCTACTGATTGTCTCAATGAATTGCTGAAGAAATTATCTACAGCGCTCAGTTACATGAGCAATATTATGGTGTCACTTTCAATACTTATATCACTTAATAGTACACTTAGTACATTTAAGTTGATTTCTTGTATGTTCAATATTTTAGTTTCTTAGTGGACTCTAAAATAGTGTGTTTGCCGTATCTCCCACAATGACCCAACTAACAGAAAATCAATGGTATAGTGGAGGCAACTTCTACATATACAACTTTCTTCAAGGGAATGCCGACAGACCCTTATAATCCGCAGTAAATAACTTGAAATGAGGGTGTCTTGGACAATAGAGTTGTATATTCTGGATTTTCAGCGTGTTTTCTTGGGCGTTGAACTTGCCTGACAGTCAATAGAATTTCGTGTGCAACCAATCAGTGCTAATTTCTAAAATTTTTGACATGACTCCACGTGGACACCAGACGAGTGCCGTTCAGTCAGTACCATACCACTCCTTAAGTGCCAGACAATGGCTTAATCCTCAAAGCATCCCGACTGTCTACATAGCCTCCACTATAGAGCCTCCTGTGAAGGGTGATCACTTTTGAACTTTTCAATCCATTCATACACGTTTCGCCGTGGTAAAACATTGCCCCCATATTGTATGGAAAGTCTTCGATGGATATCGGCTCCTGGTACGCCTTCAGACGACCCTCCCCCCAAAAAGGATCACTACACGCGCTGTACTTCTTTGGTGCAAACGCTGAGCGGTGCAGCCATGTTTAATGTGCAACAGCGTAACACTCAGTGGAGTCATAACGGCCAAACATTCCACAAGCAGAGACGTTTGGGAACACAAAACAGCGAACTTACAAAATATTAAACAAAAAGTGTGGATACTTATTGACTTACCCTCGTACAAACAGTGGGAGACTTCAGAGAATTTTTACGAAAAAATGTTTCAAATAAAAGTCTTAGCTCTTTGTTCAAGCACTTAATGTACAAAATTTAAACAAAGTCTAGATATATAAGCTTTCATGAACCACAGATTATTGTCTCTGTTGGACATTACATGAGAATATGATAGGAGAAAAATTCCTCCGACACTGGGACTTGAACCCAGGACCTTTGGCTATTCGCGCCAATGCTCTACCAACTGAGCTAAGCCGGAGTTCAATTCACAGAGCTAGATGGAACCTCTCTCCTATGACTGATTGCCCTACAGTAATGGTCTACCTCACAGACAGACACGTTATGTCATATGACATATAACATAACTTATATTACATAACTTGTCTGTCTGTGAGGTAGACCATTAGGGCAATCAGTCATGGGAGAGAGGTTCCATCTGGTTCTGTGAATTGAACTCCGGCTTAGCTCAGTTGGCGCGAATAGCCAAAGGTCCTGGGTTCAAATCCCAGTGTCGGAGGAATTTTTCTCCTATGTTATTCTTAAACAAAGTCGTTTTCGAGAAAATCGCGAAAAACAAAATTTTCTTCATATAAAGTGGTAGTAAAAGTAAGAGAAAGTTGTCGCCAATCTTCGAGTCACATCCACAGAAGGTTCGTAATAGGCCTACAAATATTAAATTTAGTTTTCACCCGATTTTTCGTCCTGGAGCTAGGCTGTTCACAGACACACACAAAGGCATGTTTCTGAAAATAGTACCCTATTTTTAGATTTAGGGAACCTCAAAACGTGCATTTATGTTAAAAAGTAAACTTCGGATTTCGAGATCGAATACAATACTGTACTTCCTTTACCTATAGTAGGCCTACCTATGGAACGGGCAGAGGAAGTAAAAACCCCTGTGTCTGAGAAGATAAAGAAGTTTAATAAGGAAGCTTCAGCGATCTGAACTCTTCTTAATAGATGTGGTGTGGAAGCTTATTGTGTTTCTACTCAGCTCATGTCTTTCACACACACAATAGTGATTAGCCAGGGACTTTGTTACTCTGAGGAAGTACTTAGTGAAGATTACATGCCTCATAAATTAATAACACTCATGCCTATAGTTAGCCTTCTTCCCTCACATAATCAACCAATTCCCTAATTGATTCAATTTAGCGTCAAACTTGTTCCATATTCCTTCAACCAGATACATGTGCCTGTGGAGTTACCTTATGCATCTGCATATCGTTATCTCAGTTTTACCATAAACTAGTTACCGGCAGTGTATTAGAATGATTGCTTTATAATTGAATTTAGATAGCGTGTACTCTACCATACTGTTTATAAAACTGCTACATTTAACTGACTTTAATACCGAGTGAGATGGTCGAGCCTGTAATGTCCTGGACTCACATTCGGATGGTTGTGGGTTCGAAAGCTCGCGTCATGTAGGCTGAAACTTGTCTTTCTTTCTTTCTTTATTTCTTTCTTTCTTTTTTGTAGTTTTACCTCTCCCTTTTAGGATTTAAGCGACCCAAGCCGCCCGGGCCTTACTGGGCCGCGACCTGTCGGGAGAGGGATTACCTTTGGATCACATACATACTTTTTTGACCAGACAAGGAGATGGAGGGCCTCCCCGGATGAGTGATCAGCCCAATGCCGGGGCCACCTCCGAGACAATACGAACATATAGGACGATACACTCCATTCACACACACACACTCACTCAGAACAAGGCGAGGATGAGGATGAAGATGATAATGACGGCCAGATGATATCCGGGGACCTCAAGGGCCTAAAGTTACCTGACATTTGTCTCATAGGTGAGGGAAAACCCCGGAAAAAACCTCACCTAGGTAACTTGTCCCGACCAGGAATCGAACCCGGGCCCGCTGCGTGAGAGGATTGGACGCATCCCCTGAGCCACAGCGGTGGACTAAAACTTGTCTTAAACAACTAAAATGATTAATACTGCATTTGGAGGGAGAGAAGTACTTTATTAATCTAAAGTCATCTACCTGGCAGTTCAGGTGACCGTATAGATCTAGGGGGGGGGGGGAAGGCGTACATTATATAATTGCTTGAACTGAATTGAAACCAAAAATAACGAATTTCACCTATTTCTTAGCACCTACACCTGTATGAACCCTCTTCAATAATGGATAATGTTGCATATTTCCGTACTGTATTTTAAAATCAATTATTTTTCAGTTTTCTCACACCTTAATAGCTATTTATGTATCAAGTAAGTTAGGCAAAGTAACGCTTTAACGGACAAGCCGAGGCCGAAATACTGGACGAGTTTGATAAAGTTTTGCGTACGTGGTGCATACAATATTTTTAAAAATAAAAGCTCTATAAATTATATGAAATGAAACAAAAATACCATATAATTAATTATAATGAAAGGTAGTCAGCCATTTGTCAACATCATATTCTCACAGCCGCTTGAATCGCAGAACAACAATGAACCGTACGTACCAATACGAAATGCGGTATATATGCATGATATTATATGAGTAGCTTTTTGTAAACAATAATGCATACAAACTAGTATTTATTAAAATCTTGTGAAAATATGAATGATAATCCTGAGGAAATTTCAATCCAAGCTAGAAACATTGAATTGGAGCTGCTGCCAGCAACATTACGGCAGCAGTAGACTACGAGAAGGAATATATTATTGCATTTAAATGCTGGTGCATCCATGGTAAGCAATGTTTCTCTTGTGAACCTAGATTTGAAAAGTTATTTGTTGTTATATGATGAAGTAGGCTACCGTGTTTTGCGAAAAACCCTGGTAAAGTTTCTGATTATCATAAAGAAACATGTTGGCTTAAATTTATGTTTTTATGACCGAATATATGCTTAAATTCATATTCATGGTCAATGCCAACTGTATTTTGTTTATTGATTGCCATGGCGACTTTAGCGTTCTAGGCCAATAAAACTGCATTTTGAATGCAGTTTTGTGCAATTTTAGCGGCCTAGGTTGCTTAAATGCAAATTTTCGATGTGTTACTAGTCCGACAAGCAGCTGTTTCAGAGAGCGTATACTAAAATAGCATATTGCGATACAAGTGCCGTAGGCGGTGCATACGGATCGAGGAAAGAGTTTTTTCAATTTCCGAGATCCGTTATGCGCTTACGGCACGAGTATTGCATGATATTTTTTGCACGATGATTATTTGTATCAATTTATTTATATTAATTGAGATATTAGCGGAAAATATTATGTTTATACACTACTGAAGATGGAAGTTATATTTCAGAAAGTGATTCGCATATGTTGGTTCTTATGAGGACCGAATATTTGTCCTGTTAAAGTCGCCACAAACTGGGGGGCCTTGGTTCCGGTTTCCATAAAGGCTTGTATTATGATAATTTTACTTAAGGCACTTGTGCTTTTTGTAATTTTTACCGCACGGAGATTTCTTTTGTTTTCATAGCAACCAGATTGCGTGCGGGAATGTCAAGATACGATCCACGGCAACAATATTCGTAAGTACCAGTAATTAGTTACGTCGTGCAAAAATTATTTTGGGGGCCCCAATGAAATATATGCGGGGATCCAACAGTTGTTAGCCTTCCACGATACGGTGTATATTACTGTACTTGGGACGAGGTAGGCTTTGAATACAAGTTAGCGTTCTGTAAGGTCAAGGAGGGGATATATTGATTACACGGAATCTGATGAGTACAAATAGCCAGGGATCAGACCACTGCTTACCACCTGTTGCTCGAGTTCCTAGCGTGGTGTTGTGTTTATATCTTGTTACCCTATTGACACATAAATGCAGGTTGGAATATTACTTGGTTCCCAACACTGAAAGGATATTGGTTTTGCTTATTCTGAGTTTGTATTTAAGTCCTGAGCTGTTTAACATGAAAGTAAGGTCAACGATAGCTTACATAGCCTATAATTCTGAGTATGTATTAGACACATAATTTTGTGGATATATTTTCTGTTGTAATTTTTTTTCCCATAGTTCCGTTTGGCATAGCTTTCAACATAATTTACGGATTAAATGTTGTCTTGCTATAAGCACTGTATTTCGAATATTCTGCTGTGATAAAACAATATTAAGTTCAAGTATCTCTTCCAACTAAAGCTGACTTTCCCAGGTCTCCTGATGCTGCGACAAAGTTGGTGCCATGATCAAACAAAATCATTAATTTAATATTTCTCCCTACATTCCAAGTCGCCTAGGTGTTTTTGTGGAGGGAAGTCTACTCAGTGGTATTTTTGGAGGGAATGATAATTTATTCTTGTACGAGGGTTGGAAGTTTAATAGTGGCTACACATCTATAAAATCAAAGTGAATTGCGAAAAGTTAAAATATCGTTTGTTGGATGTTGGTTGGATATCCAGCATACTTCAGAGCAAAGAAAGATAATTTCTCAAAACAACAAATTCGTAGATTCTTTAGAAGATATTGCTCTGAGTCTTCTATCACTACGAATGCCTTCACAGTAACCAGAAGAAATTGGTCTGGCTCTATCAACCGGTCAAAAATGATTTTTTGATCGGACAGAAAACCAATTATTAAAAATAATTCAATATCTTAAAATTATCCCTGATCCACAATAATTTGAAATTATATAATGAACTGTTTCAAGATCGGTTAAAGATTTTTTTCATTATGATGAATAAGTGTAACGCATGATTGAACCTCCGCTTGAAGGAAGTGAAGAACAAGTGACAGGCTTTGACCCATCTTGCTCCTTTTCGATATGAATTATTTTGGATCAAGAATAATTTTAAGGTATTGCATTATTTTTAATCATTGGCTTTCTGTCAGATCAAAAATTCATTTTACACCCGTTGATAGAGCCAGCTCAATTCCTTCTGGTTACTGTGAAGGCATTCGTAGTGATAGAAGGTTCCTATTTACTCTGAAGTATACTGGATATCCAACCAACATCCAACAAAAGTGATTTGAACCGTCTGTAATTCACCTTGATTTTATAGATGTATTGCCACTATTCAACTTCCAACCCCCGTATGTCATTGTGTGTGTGTCAATTTGAATTGCATAGTTCGGAATCGAAAAGTAAATGTTATATTCACGCTTGTTACCACTTAACTTGAAATATTTTGTTTATGTTCATTAACCATTTTTAATTTGCGTGACCCTTCTGGTGGTACTACTGCCTGGAGTCAACTTGCCTCTAACAGAAATTAACATTGGAAGCAATCCTAGGATGAAAAGCTGTCGGTCTGTAAGGCTGACCAACTCTTAGAGCTTTAGTACCATTTGTCTAAAAATTCGGGAGAATCAATCTCGAGGAACAAAGGTCATCCGGGAGCACTGATACATAACAGCTTATACTGAAGACCTCAACTTTAATTGAAAAGCTTTCTTTTTCTTTCCAGAATTCTGTAACGCGAAATAACTTGACTACAACACTAAAAGTAGATAGTTCCACTCCTCCGAAAACTCTGACTTGTCCGAGATGGGAGAGTGTGGAATGTACAGGTAGGGGGGAAAAAAGCGGACCGACTCTTGTAGCTGAATATAATATAATTTGTGTTAGTATTTTATAATAATATTAATAATTAATATATTCAGTTATAAAAAATACGATTAGAAACCATATTCTGGGTTTCGAAATGGGCTAAGTCAACAGTCGATACTAGAACAAATTTCAATACATTCCCTGTTATCCTGTGAATGCCGCTAGGCATGAGCAGTGGCTCATTCGGCAATTTAGATATTTTAGTTGGTCAGCTTTTTTTCCCCCTACCTGTACCCTCCTGCTAGGTAGTCATTTACTATCAGATGTAACTTGAGAAAATCACAATTCGAAGATTATCGGCGGTGTAGGTTTTCTGTACTTAGTTTTCTCTGAGGAACGAGTGTATTTAACTTGTTTATACAGGACACAGACCATCTAAATAATATGATTGACAATAGTTTGCCTTTTTGTAATAATTTTCATTACCTTGGAAACTGGGTTTGGGTTTCTCCGAATGAGTGTTGATCCTAAAGTTCTGAAGTATGTTAGCAATATAGTTCTTTACTATGTTAACATTACCATTTTCGTACAGTGGAAATTATTTAATTCCAGGCATTTTTTATTCTGCTTGACCAATATGTGCTTGGGAAGTTGGGGAGGATATTTTTTTGTGCAGGGACATTTTTTGCTGATAAATGCACCTTAGAATATTCTCAGTAGAACTTGTTCGATTCTACCTTAGTCGAATCTAGTTTATCTGTTTCTTTCTTTCTTTCTTTCTTTCTTTCTTTCTTTCTTTCTTTCTTTCTTTCTTTCTTTCTGTGGGGTAATAAATCTCCAAGCACACAGATATTTTATGGATTATAAAGGTTTTAATTATTGTAGTCTGTATTACCCACACACAATAAGTAATATTAGTCACTAAAACTAAATTTACGCCTTTGTTATATGAAAGAGGCAATAAATCAAACACAGTGTAAATTTTGCTTTAGTAACTAATATTATTTTACGATTTCACAGTATGGCTGATGTAATCAGAATAAGTTAAGAATGAACTAAATTGTTTATGATCAGATATGAAACAGTTTCTTAACACTATCCACATTGGTATAAGAGATGAAATGTTGTTGCGCTACATATCTTTGAACTTGCTTTAGTGTTTTCTAGGAGCAGATACATATTTTATGTTGTTACCTTTGTACTAATTTAAATTTAGCTCAATTAGTCATGTTTTCTTAAACAAGTCTGGTCATTTTCTGTTCTAAGGAAAGCCATTATAAAAAAATCATCTATTGAAAAATAATAAAAAAAAAATATACACCCTTCAAAAAATGAAGTACAATATCAAACGAAGTATAATGTCACAAACTGAATAAGGAAGTTTTGAAACAACCTATAGGAAAAGTACTCCATTATTACTCTCGCAATCATACATACAAGATATTATCATGCCTTTTCCAGAGCTATACTTTCCTTACTTTAACTGCAGTGCGTGAATAATAAATAAAAAAAAACGAGACTGCTGCTAATTATTATTGAGCGGGCGAACTTTACTGGATTAACAGAGTTCTGTGGTACAAAATACGCGCTGTTCCTTAAAGGCTATTAATATGCGCACTGCTATGACTCCCATTTTCAAATTTGAATACGATCACAAGTAAGCATTTTTTTTTCAAAATGTATCTAGATACAGGTTGGTTTTGAATTATGATACCCCTGATATAGGTTCAGATACAAACAATATTTATGCATATCATTCTTTTCTTTCTGCTTCCTGAACAAAGGTGTTACAAGTTCTTCGTCCTTCGAATGCAGAATACTCCCCCTTAGCTACATAATGCTTTTCCTGAAGTATGTAAATCGTAATTTTTATTATAAATGTAAGACAGTGTCTTACCAAATATTTTATTCCATTCAGATCGTATTCTTATGATCCTAATTTCTAAAAAAATGTGGTTTTTGGGTAAGTTTTCCGAGACATTAAAATTTTAGCCACTGATTGTGTTTGTACGGCACAATTCCCCCTTAAAATGTTGATTAAATTCTGAAAACTCTACATGGAATTCATGGTTCTATTCCCGAAGGTTACGGTTCGTGTATAGCACCTTCGTAAGAGCAGAGAAAACTGGATTCAATACAATGGTAAGCATTTTAAACCTTTGTTTCTACTTCACGAACCACAATAACATTTTAGCTAACTGATGTGCTCTGAATCTGAAGCGGTAGGCCTATTTAGAATAATTTCCTGTATAATTAATAAAAACAACTAAAAGAAGTTAAAATGGCAAAGTTCATGTTTTGAAATATATTTTAACCAGGTTTCCAAATCTGTATTAGCACCTGTTTTTGTTGTAATTTTTAAAATTGCTTCTACACGTGAACAAAATGAATCAGGTTGGGTGAAGCATGAGTCATTTGATATTGCTGGTAACAAAACTTTCTTCCACAGACCATTCAACTTCTTTATTCAAATAAGTTATGCTTACATGTTGGCTGGAAATTGAAAAAAATAGTATTTGTAACTAATGAAAAACAAGAAGCCATATTAAATGCATTAATACGAGTACCAATACACTTCTGAATGTGATCCCATTTTATACCAGCTTTTGGAATTCTGTTCTTTGCCAAAACACTTTCAATGCACTTCATCAGGAAGTAACGTTACTGCATCTCTTAATAAACTTTTTCACAATATCAACACAAATTTAAGAGCATTATACTCGTACCTAGCAGCTGCAAGAAAGTCCACAAAATAAACTTAAGTGCTGTAATGAAAGGTGTCGTGCACATTGGCACAGTCGCATTTTCGTGCACATTGGCATAGTATTTTTATCTTGTAATATTATCGTGCTCATCGCCACACAACCCGTTGGGGCTAGGGGTGGACATAGAGACTCAAACCTACAGCCTCCTTCACCACAGCTCCAAGGAAGCACCCCGTAGCTACCGCGGCTAAGGAAACCGATTGAAGATATCGTAGATAGGTTGTCAGGTTAGGTTAGGTTAGGTTAGGTTAGGTTAGGTTAGGTTAGGTTAGGTTAGGTTAGGTTAGGTTAGGTTAATTCAAAGTCTCATTCAATCGCAGGCAGATACTTTATGAATGATTTCTAAACAATTCAATTATAATATTAATGTACACAGTATGTATCTATAATAATAAAAGAAAGTGTTTGTCTTTCTGTCTATCTAGCAGTTACTGTGAACTCCATTGCATTCAATACGATAATGTAATTCCAACTTTGTCTCTATGTCCACCCCTACGAAGGGTGTGTGGCGATGAGCACGATGATATTGCAAGATAAAAATAATATGCCAATGTGCACGAAAATGCGATTGTGCCGATGTGCACGCAACCGTAATGAAATAAGTTTTACTCTGATACCTAGAAAATTGTAAATGGCAAATTTTATTATTCGTATATTGTTTCATAACATTGTAATATGATGTTATTTTTAGTTTAATAGATTCTCCATACAAGTGGATTAAAATCGAGGCTTTGTGTACTAGTTTTTCAGTAAGAAGGTGCTAATAATTTGGAAGAAGTATTTTCTAATGTTGAAATAGTAATAATTCGCTAATTATTATTAGGGCTCAGGTTTTTGGATTTTATAAACCTTGTATTAGATTTTTTAAACATATTATTAAAATAGTTTTATTTTAGCTCTTTCACCATTTTCAGACAAATTTTTAAAGTTTCACTGTAATGCCTGCAATAAGCATACTAAAACAAATATATTAATTAATTGTATTTATACTATATTTTTTGGCTGTGAACGACAAAACTATAGGAACATTCTTTGCTTAGTTTTAGAATTACCCCTGTCATTTCTAAGTCCACCACATAAACTCAAGAAGAACTTTTTCAGTTCATCAACCAGCTTTCGGAATAGTTAACTTTCGGCAATCTTTCTTCAGCAAACACTGTGGATAAACTGCAAGTGTAAGCTTCTTAAGAATGTATTTAATCTGCTTCTAAAGAAACCAGGGATTTTGATTCATTTACAATTTCTTTTACCGGGATAATGGGATTACAAAATTACAAATTGTCATGTTATATTTTCTCTTACAAATGTACTGATAGCAACGAGCAAGATGCAAAATGCAGGCAGATATTTAAAAAGTAATTCTTAGTTTATTAAGTATTTTATCTTAGTTTAATTAAATACAGTTTTAGCCATTTTTAGTTTTTAAAGTCTTATTTAGGTCCACCGCTGTGGCGTAGGGGATGCGTTTGCTCCTCTCACGCAGCGGGCCCGGGTTCGATTTCTGGTCGGGACAAGTTACCTAGGTGAGGTTTTTCCGGGGTTTTCCCTCACCTTTGAGACAAATGTCAGGTAACTTTAGGCTCTTGTGGCACCTGGATATCATCTGGCCGTCATTATCTTCATTCATCCCATCCTCGCCTTGTTCGGAGTGAGTGTGTCTCGTCCTATGTGTTCGTGTTGTCTCGGAGGTGGCCCCGGCATTGGGCTGATCACTCATCCGGGGAGGCCTTCCATGTCCTTGTGTGGTCAAAAAAGTATGCATGTGATCCATAGACAATTCCTCTCCCGACAGATCGCGGCCCTGTAAGGCCCTGGCGGTGTGGGTCGCTTAAACAGTCCCTAAAAGGGAGAGGTAAAAACTAAGGTAAAGTCTTATTTAGCCATCTTTAGGTTTTATAACATTGGACTACGTGACTGGCATGGCAATGAAACAGATAATTAAGTTTTAATATCACAGCTAGAAGCAAGGAAAAACATAGTTTAAACCCTAAGAATCCGAGCCCTTGTTATTACATGTTTTTGTTACTTACTCAAGAATCCTATGCATGGTTACTTCATTTCCATTCTACTTAGTGACGCTCCACTAACAGCGCTAGCGATTATGGGCATTCATAGGGAAACGATTCAATCTGCCACCATGTCGTAACTGGGGCTAACTCGGTGGGTGAATGAACAGCTAAAGGTCCCGGGTTCGAGTCCCTATGTCAAAGGATTTTTTGCTATTCTTTCGATGAAAGAAATCGATAGAAAAACTCCACGATAAAATTCAGTCCGAGCGGAATTCGAACCCACGCTCTATCATTCGGCAGGATTGCTTGTGAGATTCGCTACTTTGTGAGCCTAACAATGGCCAGACACACTTATGTGTATAAACATTTAAATTTTTATTCGGTTTCTGAAAACCTTAAACAAAACTTAAGAAGGCGACTGACCACATAATGCAAGCTTGGGAAATACCTACTCCATCATAAGTTTTAGGACACCGGAAACCTATAATAATAATAATAATTTATTTTGCCTGGCAGATTTAAGGCCATAGGGTCTTATCTTCCACTCAACCAGAATAAATACAAAATACATTAAAAGAAATCTACAAAAAACAAATTCGATATCATACATAATAATACAAAATGCTAGCAATAGAATAATAATACAATATTGTTCTGCCTATATTAAAACATAAGGCAAAAATGCGTCCAATAATATGCAGAGAAAACAAAGTGAATTAAAGTGAAAGTGAATATATAGGGAATGGGAAGTGAAATTTTTACGATTCGGAGTATATATAATGCATTAATAGAGTAGCAGTTACTGTACATTTCATGTGTTCTAATGTAGTGCAAAATGACTGTCGTAAATAAGGTAATAAAATAGGCACTTGAATAGGCAAAAACAGGAAAATTATATTTTCTGTGGGCCTACACACAGTTATCTGCCTAACTTCCGGACTTCTGTTATGTAAAAAATTAAATTATTATCTTCTCAGAACTCCTTTTCCCCATGGGACTTATTAAGGATTCATCTCTAGCTTGAGTAATTAAAAACTGAGGAAATGAGAAACAAGAAATTAAAACAATTATTCCTGTGCTCATTTCAGATAGCGGAAAGTGTAGGAGTAGTTCCAGCATTACGTATTACCGTCGTTACAAAAAACTAATGATTCCTCTCTGGCATGACGTTATGAACTTTAGCTAAAAGAAATTCACTCCTCCAAGAGAAATGTTCTGTTCTTCGTGGTTGTATTTTAATTACAATTAATCTATTTCTACTTTCTCGCGTATTCTGGTACTACAGTGCTCGTCTTTGCAGTATCAGTTCAATTTTCAAATTAAACCGGATTGGAATAATATCGATTATTAACAACGATTATTGCTGTAAAGATTCTTAAACATAGTTTCTTATTTGAAAGCCGTTTGCTAGAGGCTTAACTAGATCTAACTGAAAGGCTTCATTTAATTGAATAGGGTTGCGATAACGGAACTTTCCTCGCTCTTCGAATTGTACAATTTCTTTTAGGAGAGATTCACGTTTCTTCTCACGACTTCTATCGTTCCCTTCCAGTCTCTCAGTTTTTGCTCACTGCATGCAAAATTTCGCTCTTTTTTTCCCCAGACCAAATACCAAAAGCTCTACTTGCACGAATTCACATTCCATTTTTTTTCAGTTGTTAGTTTCTTTATTCTTTGCTAGAACTAAGTAACCCAATGAGGATAAGAACTTCAAGTAAAGCTAACATGATTTAAGAGATGGCCGAAGTGCTGAGAGTGATTTACTAAACTATTTGTGCTAGAAACGTGAAGTTTTCCACCCTTAATTAAAACGTAAACAGCTTTTGAAGTTCAAAATTTCATTTCAAAATCTACATTTTGATTTTGATATGTTGATTGATTTAATTAATTTTTTAATCAGAAATTAAAATCTATCTCTCTATGACGGGCATTAAAATATGAACCTAATTTTTTAATGTGTGATTTTTGATGCTTGCTATATAAATTTACTCATGGATTTTTATATGGTTTATACTTCTGTTATAAGAAAATAATTTGCACAAAAAATGAAAAATTAAAAACTTGGTATAGGCATTTATAACGTCCATGGGAAGAAGCCTATTGATATTGGACCTAATCGGTTGACCGGTACCGGAGTAAAGCCCAATTTAGTGCCTATTTTATGGTAATATCTTAGAATGAATTTTTAAAATGCAAATCAGTTCTCATGAGAACATATTGTTTTACAGTGTTCATATACGGCTTTGGAAGTTGCAATGCAGTTAGCTATGACAAATAACACTACCCACATATTCCTTCACATAGGCTTATCAAACTAGACCTGTTTTCTTCCGTAAGCCCTGCTTAATGAATTGATTTGGAGCTTAACTGGGAAATTGATTTAAAAAATAACTTATTTTCTGCATAATTGCAATTATCACTGATTAAAGGAGTACTGAACCAAATTTTTTACTTTATCTTGAAATAAAATATGATTCTCGCTAAGTGCAGAGTCGAAAACCGTTTCTTTTTATGTTCGCTCATTCTCATTCTGTGAGCAATTTAAGTTATACTCTTGCAAGGCTGTGACGTCACGCGGCTAACGCGCCGCGCCGTCAGCAGTTTCAGTTTGGTTTGCTCTGGTAATGTGTGAAAGGTGCCGGTCTTGTGTTCCCTAGTATTGTTTATTGTGTAGTGTAAGTGAAGATGCCTGCGTGCAGGGCTTACGGTTGTTCAAATAATTCTGGTGTCCATAGGAATGTTGGTTACTATGCATTCCCTGATAAAAACAAGAACAGACGTTTGTACGTACAACAAATGGGTTTCTTGCATGAAGCGTAAAAATTTTGTTCCAACAAGAAATTCTAGAGTATGTGGAAAGCATTTTAAAGAAGACGATTTTAATGAATCGGATATTTTAAAAATCAGAATACTGAATGATGAAAATTCAGGTGCCCTAGACTAAAAGACAATGCGGTACCTTCAAAGTTTTTAGTAGGAAGTAAAGAAATTCCTTCTCCCAAGAAAAGGAAGTCTAATTACTTTAAAAAGAGGGAAGTGTTGGAATTAATTGATAATTCAATAACTGATTCTGAACAAGAAAGATAAGCTACACAAGTTATGGGTAGAGTTGAAGACTGACGCAGAAATACAGTGTGAGACAGGCACAGAAATTTATAGAGCTGCAAATTCTGTTCATCTATGAACTACATTGATGAACATGACACCTCGGATGAAAAGGATGAAGATTACGTCCCCGATGAAATCACTAGCGAAGGAGAAGAAGATGGCATAGAAAATATCAACTTGTCGGAAAAATATTCTTTTGTGTTTGTCTGTGTAAGTGCCCTTCTTACACTGTTCAGTATACGCCATACATGTGGCGCTCCAGTTAATGAACGTAAAGTTGAAACGAGAGGAGTAATGTTATGAATAAAAACTCATTGTGTGAATGGGCATACATACGAGTGGTCTTCTGGAAGTATAGGTGGAAGTTTAAAAATTAATGTGTTCATAGCCTCAGGAATGTACCTATGCGGATTAACATTTAATTATTTATCAGCTTTCTCAAATTCTATTAAGCTATTATTTTTTTCTGAATCATACTTCTATAGGCTTGTAAAGAAAATTGTATTTCCTTCCGTACACAAAACGTGGTTAAAAGAAAAAGATGCTAACTATGTAGATGCTATGAGTGATTTAAATTTATGTTTATGTAGAGATGACTATATGACTTTCCTGGTTTCTCTGCCAAGTATGTGACGTATTCCATTTTGAATTTAGCAACGAATAAAATACTAGATTTTGTAATTGTACAAAGAGGAACTGTAGCTGGTGATATTGAAAGAGCTGCTTGTAAAATAATAATAAGCACAGTGAATGAGAAACTCCCTATTAAATTGTTCCTAACTGACAGACACACAGGTATTAGAGCTTTAATGAAAAACAAATTTTCACACATACACCATGAATTTGATGTTTGGCACCTTGCTAAATCTCTAATGAAAAATATTAACAATTTGCCGAAATCCTCCGTCATTCATGAATGGAAACAATCAATTTAGAATCATTTTTCATGATCATGTGGAGATTGGGTTTAGCTATAAGAGGAAGTACGATAAGAAAACATTTGAGTGGAGGCAAATTTTTTTAAGAAAACTGTCAATGATGTTGAACACACATCTCTGAAGTGTCCGTATGCAATACCAGATGTTACTGATCGGAATGACATACCATGCAATATGGGGTCACTCCACAAAACCAAACCTTCAAAAGCGGAAATGAGAGAGAGGTACTTTTCTCGGATTGGATTAACTTTGTGAATGAAGGATGCAAACAAAGAAATTAATACGATAAGTTGAGGCGAGTTACGGTAGGAGAGAAGTGTAATTACAACAATGGATACTCAACAATAAAGAGTGCAAAAATAAAACTAATATTATGTTGTGTTGGGGCTGTTCCGTGTGTAATACTCCCTGTCCGACCCGAGCTAGCCAGGTGACGTCACGACGTGCTGCTATAGACCGCTACAACTCGGAAACGGTAAGTTGGATCGAGTTTTTATTTTCGCCATAGTAATGCACAATCAGAGCTCTTACTCATTTGTAAATAAAATATGTATGTCATTTTTTAGTTCAGTTCCCCTTTAAACAAAAGCATTCTGGCACTTTGTTACATGGGTCTGAAAATAAAATTGATATTCGTCTATTTAAGTATGTGATAAAACAAAAAGATTGTATTATAAATGAATTGAAGGATAAAGTAGCTATATTGACAAAACAAGTTGAATTCTTCATGCAGTGAGAACAGTCTATTGGTGCATTGAAGGAAAGTAAGGTTAAGGTGCCGTATAAGGTAACTGAAACTTTGGATCGTGTGGTACGTAAAACTACTATGCCACCTGTTTTAGAGGGTAACTCTAGGACTGATGGAAATAACACTCACTTACCGGTACTCAAACAAGGTGCTTCTAATGTAATTGTGAATGATCAAAATAAGCTGGTGGACCAGAGTGATTCTTCTGATGATAAATTACCCAATGATAATACTTTGTGGACTGATGTAGTTAGACGCAAGAAGCAAAGGGTAATTATTGCTGGTAGAATGGCAGCTAACGAAAATAATAGTATGCTACAGGGAGTGCCTAAATTTGTTCCTTTACATGTGTATAGGCTTGCACCAACTGTTGAGAGTGAGAATTTAATCCAGTTCTTGAAACCATCGTATCCAGAAGTAATGGTTGAACAGTTGAATTCACGTCACCCTGAGGAATATTCCTCTTTCAAAATAAGTGTACATGAGGACAATGCGAAATCTGTCATGGATCCTGAATTCTGGCCTGTAAATACTAGGATTAGACGTTTTTTATACCCAAGAATAAGAACAGACGTGAAAATAGGCCAGTAACTGACTGTAGTAATATTAAGTCCCCCAACTTTTCCACTGAAAATGGTTGTAAGCATAAACGCAATGGGGATGAACCGTATTCAGGTAACGTAGTTATTACAATAATGCACCTTAATATTCAGTGTATTCGTAACAAAGTTGAAAGTCTGGAAGATTTCCTTAACCACAGTAATGGACATAATAGCCCTCACTTATTGTGTCTTTGTGAACACTGGTTAAGCCTCGCTGAGGCTGATTTTTATTGTATCACCAATTATACTTTGGCCTCTGTATATTGTCGTGATACGTTTAAGAATGGAGGATCTGGTATATTCATTAAGAAAGAATTGTCTTTTCGGTGTATTGACCTTGGTGGTTATGCAAAGGACAAAGAGTTTGAACCTTGTGCTGTATTATTAACGGACCTTAATATTTTGGTGATATCATTATATCGTTCCCCTTCCGTTAACCTAAATGATTTTATTCGTATTTTAGACAACATGTTACAAGACTTGGGAAAATATAACTATAAAATTATTATTTGTACTGATTGGAATATTGACATTAATGTTCGTTCTCCTATTGTGTTAGATTTAATCTGCCTATTAAAATCTTATAATATTTATTGTACTAACAATCTACCTACACGTGGAAATTCTTGTATTGATAATATTGCAACTAATATTAGCAATGTACATTTTAACATACATGTTAAGGATATTTTAATATCTGATCATTTATCTATTTTTATGTCTGTATCCTGTAATACTAGGTCTTCTCATACAAGGCTAAAAAGGTCTGGTGTGTCCAGATGTTTACGTTATGATAATTTAAATTGCCTAAGATTTAATTTAAGGAATATTGACTGGAGTTTTTTGATGTTGTGCGATGACCCTAATATAGCATTCTCGTCATTTTTATACAAATTCATTCAAAACCTTGATAATTGTTGTCCTCATCGTAGATTTATTATGGATGATTTTAAAAAGCCTCGTTCTAATTGGTATACACCCTTCTTGAAGGATCTACGTACAAAAGTCAGAGCAGTTCACACTATATGGAAATGTACAAACTCTGATGCAGCTTTTAATGCGTATCGTTATTATAAAAGGGTATACAGGGTAGCGCTTCTTGATGCTAAAAAACAATCCAATGATGACTACATCAATAATTCTAGCAATAAATGCAAAGCGTCATGGCGAATTGTAAAGGATTGTACCGGTAGCAATAATAACACAACTTCGGATATTAATTTTTCACCCGATGATTTTAACTCCTTTTGTATTGATTCTGTATGTGATTTAAAAAATCGTCTTAATTGTACATCTACAACAAATACTGGTATGGTACAGCCTATTGACAATGATATTCCATTTCAGAGTTTGTTTTCTTGGAAGAATGTTCATCCTGTTGATGTTATTAATGCTGTAAAACATTTCAAGCCATCTAGATCCACTGATATATATAACATTTCTAACTATATCCTTAAAGAAACTATTAATGAAATTGCAATTCCTTTGGCTATGCTTATAAATGTATGTTACAGTAAGGGGATATTCCCCGAGTGTTTGAAACTCAGTAAATTAATTCCTGTGTTTAAGAAAGGTAGTAGAGAAAACATCGCAAATTATAGGCCTATTTCACTTATACCCATCTTTTCGAAGCTTTTAGAATATTTTATGAAGGAGCAATTGAGTCATTTTTTAAAAATAAATAACATAATTACGCATTCGCAATTTGGATTCCAGAAGGGTAAATCTACTGTGACTGCTCTTGAGTGTGTAGTAAATCATATTTTGAATGGTTTTGAAAATAAGTTATATGCTTCCCTGAGTATGTTGGACTTAAGCAAGGCCTTTGACTGCGTTTCTCACGAACTTTTAATTGGTAAACTGCATCTTTATGGTATTCGTGGAATTTGTTTAGATTTATGTACTTCCTATCTCACTGGTAGAAAACAGTATGCTTTTATAAATGGTGATTTGTCAGATTTTGTTGATTTGGTCTGCGGAGTACCTCAAGGTTCTATATTAGGACCTCTTCTATTTATTATTATGATTAATGATGTTGTAAATCATATTGATGCATTTCCAGTTTTGTATGCTGATGACACGTCTTTTATAAGCATGAATTCCGATCTTCTTTTACTTAGGCAAACGAATGTAGATATCTTAACGTCCGCTGAATCATGGTTTACTAGAAACGAGATGGTAGTTAATAAAGATAAAACTCAGGAAATTATTTTTAGTTTAAGAGATATTGACAAAGAATATTCCCCAGTGAAATTGCTTGGTTTTGTTTTGGACAAGAAATTAACATGGAACGATCACATATCTTTGTTGTGTAACAAATTATCCAGAGTAATCTTTCTTCTTCGTAGACTTGTTTCCTTAGTTTCTAAACAAGTTCTTAAACAGATATACTTTGGTCTATTTCACTCTCATTTATCATATGGAACTCATATTTGGGGAAACTCCTCTCATGCTGAAAAGGTATTTATATTGCAGAAGAAAGCTATCAGAATTTTAAATGGGAAATCCACTTTTGATCATTGTAAACAGCTTTTTATTGATTCTCAGATATTAACTTTTCCGTGTATTTATATTTTTTCGTCATTGGTTTCTATTAAGGAAAGAATAAATGATTATGCTGTACGATCGGAAATTCATTCTTATAATACAAGAAATTGTGGTGCTCTTCAGACCAATCAACTTCGCACGTCAAAGGCTTTTAATAGCTGGGAATCTAAAGGAATCAATATGTTTAATATGTTGTCGCCTTCTGCTAAACATATACCTACCAAATGTTTTAAGAGAATTTTAAAGACTTGGTTGTTAAACAAGGCTTTTTACTCTGTTAATGACATTTTTATATCTGGAGTGCATGATCTGACCTTTTAAATGTACTCTTTTATATCATTCGACAATGCCTTGTACTTGATTATTCTGGCTGTAATTACATTATTATTATTATTATTATTATTATTATTATTATCAGTTTACCTGATTTTTATTTCATCCTATATAATAATCATAGGAAATTGAATTCCAATTAAAATTGACAGAAAAGGTGGTTAATCAAAAATAGAATGGATGCATATCAATAGTTAAACGGCCTACTTGTTATATCCACAGAACCTTACACGTGATATGACTTTTGAGCTAAAACGAGAGTAAATAAAGCAAGATAAAACAAATATTACCCTCGTCTATTATTGTAGTTCATTTAAAATAATTAAGGAAATTTTGCTGCTGGGAATGCTTATTTGGGGTAATTAATAAAGTCCCAAAAATTTAAAATTTTCAGCTTCTAATTTGGATTACTTTAAACCGAAAGCTAATTTTTTTAGATTGATTTTGTAAATAAGTTATATGTTTTTAATCAGGGCGTGGCGTTTGACTTGACTGGGAGAGATGACCGCTTTTACTTTTGTAACATTTGTAATAACTTAATAACTAATAAGTCATTGCAGTACTTCTGTTGTCAACTCAAATACTGAAAAACAAGGGTGATTAAGCGTAGTTCGAAGAACTGTGCGTCTTCTCATCATTTTTATGTTTTCTCATTTGTTTTTGTATATAAAGGACTCGAATAGTGTTTGTAACAAAGGACGAAAGAAACACTTCACAGCTAAGTGAAAAGAAACAGTTTATTAATAATTGTACATACAAATTGTAAATGTAAAACTTGTAGTTTGTCTAGGGGTATAGCCTATGGCTCAGGGACCCTAGGAAATTTCATATAGGCCAATAAAAAAAAATGGTCAACTCATTGAAGTAGGATTTCTGTGAGGTCTTAAATCGGAGAGGATGGCAAGTCACGGCGTCACCTGAGTGTTGGAATGTACCATGTACATAAAATAAAATAAGTAAATAAATAAATAGATAAATTAATAAACAAACAAATAAATATCTTTATTTTCCTAGCAGATTTAAGGCCGGGGGCCCTTGCGTACATATCTCTTGATGTCTATATCTTATTAAATTAAATTTACAAACTGTAGGATTGTTATCCAATTTAACGGGAAGGGGGTTGAGTTCTTGGGACTATTCCATTCACTAATGGATGATTTCATCACATAGCAACAGAAAAACAAGTTCGCTTTGGTAAAGTTTTGCTATAGCAGAGAGATAAGTTAGAGAACGAAGAGTTTTTTCTTCTTCTTCTTGATATTAGAGTTGTCTAGCACCCGTGTTCTTCCTGGTCACTCTTAACGAACTAATCGCAAGTAGGGCCATTTCTCACACAACTTTCCCTCAGAAAACAACTTCATCTTATTTTCGGTAAATGGACAGTGAGGAGACATGTGGAAAATGCTGATAGATTCGAACACACGCAGGACATTATCGGTCTTTGTTAGTATACTGGAAGCTACTCACCTTAGAGAAAAAATTGGCTGAAGTAGAAGTTATGAGATATTCGTTTAAGATAGTGAACAGATCGATATGAATGGAAAGGTGAAGTCAGACTGAAAAATTCAATGCCATAGCCGGGATTTAAACAGGATCTTCGGCTCTCCGTGCCGCTGCTCTCACCACCTTAGCTACCATGGCAATAAGCCGGTACAACATTAAATTCTCCAACTGACTCGTATATCCCAGTATACCACCAGGCGTTCTCAATATGAGATATGAACCCAGTGGCGACTTTAAGTAAGTATAGTTCCCGCACGATATCTGTGCCGATTGCCTAAGTCATTGCATTACGTTTTCGTGGGGACTGTAGCGTCGCGTGGCCTGCTAACTATCTCTCTCGCACAACAGTACCTCCCTTTCTATTTGTAAAGGCCAAGCTACCTCTCTCTCTCGCACAATAGCACGTCTCTCTCTAAAGAGTAACGGTCTCATCGGCACAGATTTCGTGCGAGATCTTGACTGTACTTTAAGACCCGGGCTTCCTAGTAGACCACTAGTAGACTTCACCTTTCCATCATAGCCTATACACGGCCTGTGTGAAAGAATTACCATTCCAGATCGATAAGAATGTTCGAACATATACTAAACTTTTTTAACGATATGTACAAGAATCCTGATTTTTGTGTGTTGGGAATAAGCGGGATATGATATCCGGAATTGCCATAAAACGTTATAGTAAAATTGGATTTTACATACGAATGAAGAAAACATTAAGCACGTAAATTTACAATAAAAAGAACTGATTTACATAAAGTTCTAAGACAGGGAACACAATTCCAATCATTCACAAACATAAGCAAAGCAGATTTTGTGAATATTAAAATGAAATATATTAGTATGTCCACAGTGAAAATACATGCCTTCCTATATCCGATCTCTCCACTGAAATTATTCAATTAAACAGTGTAGGCCTTCTTGTTAAACAACCTTTAGGCCTACATAGTTGTCGAATTTACTTAATGGTTTTCTTACAGTAATTTCACAAGTTACTTTTTCTTTAAAACGAACGTTCTAAAATGTTGCTTTTTCAATGACCTAATCCTTCTGGTGGCACTATGGACCTGAGGTCGACTCAGCCTCCAACAGAAAAGATTACCAGGAGCGTGCAATATCTGTATAAGCGGCGTTCTGACTGACTGACAGAGAATCACCGTAGAGCCTAAACTATAATAGCTAGAGTCTTGGAATTTTGACAGTATCTTCGTTTCATAATGTCAGTATACTAAGAAAGGATTTTGCAAAATTTTGATTTTGATTGCCAAAAATAAAATGTTTTCGAGGAGACGAAAGAAACACACGAGCAATTCGATTGTTGGGGAAAACGTTCCTATTAGCAAGACAGTATTTAATTGTGAAATTAATTCAAGATGGCCTTGCTCGGCTGCTTTCTTGATTGATTTGTTTACGATTCGCAGAGATCTGATTTTTAACATAGGTGGACAGAAATGGAGAATGAATGCACACCTAAATGGGAAAACACTGAATGATTTAGACAGTGAATGCCTTCCTAGATCGGGGTTCCGGGTTCCTCGAATCCGAGGTCTTTTCTTTTTCCCGGGTGGCGCACTTTGTTCGTGAAATGCACTTCGAAGCCAGGTTTTTAGTTATTTTAATTATCAGTCATTATAATAAAATTGTTTACGCATGTTTTTGATAAGGTTCATGAATCTATGATTCATTTTAATGGTTTCATTTCGAATTTATATACCCATATGGCAGCATAAGATTAGTATTGTTCGTTTAATGATTTATATTTTTAACGTTAAACATTATAATTAAGAATAAATTGATTTAATTCCTGCAATTTATGTAAAAAGATGTCCATATTATTAATATAATGTTATATTTATTTTTATGTTGAATAAATGATTTAAACAAAACATCTAGCAGTCGGGTAAACAATCGCGAGTGAAGCCGCGGCACCTGCTAGTAATTTATTAAATGAACTTGTAATCTACACATTTGGATATCAATATTTTCTCTCAGATACAAGCAACTGCAGGGAGTTAATATTGTATTTTTAAGAATAACACTTTCATGTGATGTTAAAAATAAGAATGAAAAGGGGTGAGTTTTTCGAAGAAACAAGCAGCAATTTCCTTGTCATATAAATCTCCCTTTAATTTGACCTTATAGACTACTCAAGAAGCGTAACTAATGCTAAATTGTTAACGAAGGGAACTTGGTGTTGTGACGTGAGCCTTACAGTTTTCCCCGTTTCTACCTACGTATTCTTCCATCACTTCCAATCGATAGCAAGTAAGCTATCCTTTTCCCCGTCATGTAAATGTCTGGAAAATAACCTTTCATTCTTATTTTGAACGTCAAAAGATGAATTAGGAGGAAAAAAGCAAAGGAACGTGGGGATGGGGAATATTAAATCCGCCAAACGAGAAACCATGTTAATGAAACGATATTACCTAAAGAATTCTCATCGACCTAGTTTCTTTTATACTTAACTTGGGTGGAATTCAATTATTCCACACGAGAAACAGCCATCAAAGGATTCTAAAGATATTTGTATATTTTTTGTTATTTACAACGCATTTGAACTGATCTAAATTTTAAAGAAACATTATCCTGCTATTTAGGCCTATAGGCCTATTGAAATATTAAACTGGAAGCAGACTAACAAAATTATTTAACTAAACACGCTTCTGTAATCTCGATAATTATCTTTCTGTATCTATACCATTGAACGACCCAAGTCCCTTGCCACCCAGGATCGTACATCTTTATTAAGCTACATGGATTTAGTCACACATAATCCCTAACAAAAATAACGTTGTAACGGGGTTGGAAAGTATAGTCATATAGACATTAAGTAGGATTTATTCAAAGGATGTCCTTATTTACATGATTATCATTGAATTAAAAACGATTAAGTATTCCATTCTCAGGTATATTTCCAGAAGCCAATCTAATCTCCTTCCATCAACGTTTTCTTAGTTGTTTCCGTCTGTAAAAAATCTGTCAACTTAGGTGGAGTTTGCTGAAATATCTTATATTTTAAAATCTACTCTTATACAATTCAACGGCCCTAAATAGCGTGCTTGCTCGCCCGCTTCGTGAGACATCGGGTATACTCGGCGATGTTCGTCTCTCGCAGTCTAAACTTTCATGACGACTACAAAATTAAGAAAACCGTTTCTTTATTATATAAGGCCTAAGCGAAATGAACAAATATTCTAATTTTATTTTTACTTACAATTTTCTTAGCTCTCAACCTCAAACATTTTTAATAATCTACCAGTGTAAATTTCTTAAAAAAATCCTGGTGAGGATGAATAATGGCGGGCGAAGCCGGAGGCATCAGCAGTAAAATATTGATGGTTTAACTCTTGAAATATCGCTGATAATAATAATCCAAACAAACCATTCCTTCCCTTGAAACATATAATTTCTGAAAATTACACTGAATCGATTAAATAAAATTCACATCATATTCATGTCAATAAACAGTTGAAAAACAATAAGTATTATGGTTTATTATACAGGTTCCTTTGGAACTGCATAATCGATTCTGATATAGTTTTACCAGGGGGCGCTTTTTAATTGTAGAATGTTCTCTGAAGCCGGAATTTTAGCTGTTTCATTAATATTATTAATGGCTTCGCGTGCAAGTGTTAATAAATATAATGCTTTAATAATTATTATACTCTTAATTTTTAATTTTTAAAAGAATTGTCGTGGGCGAAGCCACGGGCACCTCCTAGTTAAGTACAATTCCAAAGTGTTATGAGACAAAGTTTCATTAAAGTGTTATGGGAGAAAGTATTAAGATGGTACTGAGCTAGTTACGACAGGGAGCCGGATACTGTTAGACGGCAAGCAGACGGGTAGATAAACCGAAAGAAATAATTCAGATGTTGAGTAAGTCATTAAAGCTTGGACATGTAAGGGTATGTTCAAAGGGATGATTAAACATTTTTCATAATAGCGTTGAGTGTGCGGACACACTGAACAGTGTGAACTGAACGCGCAGAATTATTCCTACTCCAGATGTCTTACATAAAGTTGATTTCTAACGCCTACTACCTCCATTTTACCAATTTTATCAGTAGAGGCTAAAATCTTCTTGCGTGGAAAAAAGTTAACTATTACAATTTTGTAATTGTTAGATACTGGACACAGATAATAGTATAAATTACAGAGCACTTTTGTTTTTGTTGTATTTTAGAGTTTGTAAAAGATAAGTAAAATGTGATGCTCAGTAGGTTTTGGAAATAAACAGCATTTAGTAGGGTTTTTTTGTCAACTCAACAAGGGTGTAGTCTAAAAATAACAAAGTTCATTATAATAATGCAATTCCAGAGATATTTTATTTATCGTCTTAGTGTTATCAAAAACGAATTATAATTTAATTAAATGTTCCTGGATTTATCCTTTTCTTTCTAGCCTGTACAGACCTATCCGTCATTGTCTGCAACTCCAGTCAGTAATTCAGGCGTGTCTGTATTTCTCCCGTCAAAACCAATTATTCTGTGTTAGATAACACATGATAGGCCTACTTAATTACAAATTAAACATGATTAAAATAATGAAATAAATAGTTGTACAGAACAATATAAAAACAATCAGCGAATTACGTGACTTAACAATAATTGGGAATGTCCGCAATATTAGAAAATCTGTCACATGACCATTGTCAGCTTTCTTTATAGGTTGATATGGAATCAGCTGGTTATGAAGTAAACTCAGAAAAAGATAGTAGATTTTGGAAAGAAAATGAATTTCAGTCACATTTTTATATAGAAAGAAGTAGGTTTTGGATAGAGACACTGTGTCAATACATCCGTCTAATCTCAAAATAGACAGGGACATTCAACCTTTTTGGGTGGGGGGGGGGAGATAATAGGTTTTTAAAGGTTTTTTAAAACCCAGATTAGGAATCGAATCGTCAACTGCTGGAATGAAGAATGGGCTCAAAAATGAGAGTAGTCTAAGGAATCTTTTTCCTTACGGTGTATGGTATGTTACAGCCAAAGGTTTTTTTTCCCTTAACTTAATTTTAACACAGTTTCTAACAGAACTTAGAAAGTTGGGAGTAATTCTGTGAGGAAACGATTATTACAGAAGGAAACTGCGTCTGCAGATTCAGTTGTCTACAGAAATTATAAAAGAAATATTATTTAACTATCCAATATTTGCAAGAAAGTTAAGTTTCAACTTAATACATCTAAATGTGTAAATACATTTTCTGAGTCGTGTTTCCATTTATTCTACAATATCTGCTAGTCTTTAAAATTTATCCAATTCATAACTTAAATTATCGATTAGTTATAGTAAATAACTGTGTGTGGAGTTATCGTAACGTGTTTTTTGGGCTAAATAGATTTTCCGTCCTTGGAGATTATATTAATAATATCAATAATAATTACTTATTTACTGAATGGCAAAAGTCAATTATTCCTAAGCAAGCTAAAGGAATGTTATCGATTTTATGGAACCCGGAAGTTCATTGCTGCGCTTTATAAAAATAAAAATAATAATAATAATAACTATAATAATGATAATAATAATGATGATGAAAATAATAATTATAATAATAATCTGTTTCAACGTAGGTTTTACAATAAATTAGTGATTTATCCAGGGAACCAATGAAAAGTACTAGATCCAGGAGAGAAAGGAAGGAAGCGCTTTAGAAAAATTAGACTATGGGTCCCATGGCCTTTCGGATAAAATAGTAAATGGCGGGACGGCATGGAGGCATCCAACAAAGCTGAAGAATGAAAGAAAAATATTATGTAGTTTATGCATGCTATACCCATTCCAATTCAGTCTGACGATAGAGTAAAAAATTTGTCTCATCGGTATGTAAAGGAACGTTGAACTATGGCATTGAGTACAGTCAATACTAATTAAGAAATGTGATGAACTTTTTATGATTACGATTTACATGTTATTTATATTTATATGTGATATGTTAAGACAATTAACGTTATTATACTGTCATGTACTTGATCATATTGTTTATATTCAGGGTGATTCAGGGTGCTTTTCTTCCTCCCCCCAAAAAACTGTTTCTTTTTTTACGGAGGATTGCATACGTATCCTGCTTTGGTATTCATTGAATACATTTCAGGTGTGTAGGTAGTATATCTCAAACACTTCGTATCCTTTTACTATGCTGTATGCCATAACTGGGTGAAGAGGAGCTTCGAAAACTATTCTTTCTTCACTAGGCTTGTATACATAAACAAGACTTTGGATAAAAGTTGACTTCACAAAGAACCAAGTCACCATTTTCCTATTCATAGTTGAGACTTTGAAGAAGGTAAACTTTGATTGTGACTTTACTTCGAAGTCGCCAGCCATCTCGAATTTGACTTTGAATTTGGTATTATACTCGTATATTCACATAACATAAATATGGCTGACATTCTGGGAGTTGAATTTGCTAAGAATATTGATGGCAATCAGAAAATTATCATAGGAAATTACCAGTTCCTTGGCATATTATTATACATTCGCCAAACCCTATAGAATTTTATAGGGATAATAATTCAAATCAAAATACAGATTTGATAAGAATATAGTATTGAATAACCTCACCAAGTTTCAACGTGTACTGAAGAGTAATAATAAAATAGGATTAGGCCTACCTGTTCCACCGATGGTACAACTACTTATCATTATGATATTACGCAAGAATAAATGCATGCATTTAATATTAGGTCTATAGTGCATTAATTTTATAGAGATCATATCTCTGTATTTCTTCACCAATTCAAACAACACGTAACTTTCGTAGTCTGTCATTGGTGGACTCTTTATAACTTCCATGCCTTCAGAATAGACTAATTGTTTTTATTATATATATATATATATATATATATATATATATATATATATATAATCCTATATACAGGGTGGCCCTAAACTATATGTAAAAAATGTAAAAATAGGTAGAGGGGACCTAAATAAACATATTTCGTATAGGAATGTGTATGCAGTTATGACACATTAAAGCGCTAGCTTGTAAAGCAGTTTGAATCACAGGAAACTGAAAAGACAAGTAAAGACAAAAGAAAACAAAAAATTATTAACAGTTTACAAGAGGTGCTCGAAAGGCTTTTAATATGACCCCAAAAGAAAAAATCCAAGCAGGTTAAATCAGGAGAACGCGGTGGCCAGGGAACTGGACCGCCCCGTCCTATCCAATGCTGGCCGTAGACAGCGTCCAGGTGATTCCTGGCGTTTCGACACACACAATCTTATACGAAATCTGTGTGTATCGAAACATCACATAACATTTCGAAAATTAAAAAGGGATTAAATTGTAACAGATTATATGGACTGCTTCGAAACATACGAGAATTTAATATAATTAAGCATCTATTTCCGGTATGGGTCATAGCATTATTACATGAACTAAATTTTGACCAGTGGTTCCCAACCTGGGGGGATTTGACAGTCTTGGAGGGGCCGCAGGACGATTTGGAATTACAGTAGTGAATTTTTTAAAAAATATAAGTTAATATATATATATATATATATATATATTTTAAAAGCCTCAGATCTAAAGTGTGATTCAAAAGCAAAAGATAATTTTAAAATTTCAGGTCTGGGAGACTTTTGGATAAATCATTATGCATTTTATTCTCAAATATCTAGAGTTGCGATGACCGTTATTGTGCCATTTTCGTCCACATGTTTATGTGAGTCAGGATTCTCAACCGTGACTGTAATGAAAACAAAACAGCGTTGTCGGCTACATGACGCGAGTGATCTCCATTGTGCAATGTCAAATTTGAAACCAAACATACGAGCTCTAGTCAAGGCAAAACAGTGTCAACCGTCTCAGTGATATAATAATAGTGACTTAATTACTAAACTGGTTCATAAACAATGTGACTTAATTAATAATTACTTTCACTAGTTGATCTAATATCATGTTTATAAAAATGTGTGTTCATTTAAACGTGTTGTAAGTTACTTGTTATGTTGTCTTAGTTTACATTCTTTCTTTCAATATATTTATTGAAAAATGGCTGGGGGCGTAGTGACTTGCCACATCTCAAAAGGGGACGTCAAAACGATACGCTTTGGAACCCCTGATTTAAACCAACCTTGTCATAAATATAAATTTATTTTGATCAAAAGAAATAATTCAGAAAGAGAGATGATAATAACCTGCCCACTGCTAACATTTCTTTTAAGCAGTGGCGGAATTAAATATTAAATCTGCGTCCAAATGGGATTATGAATATCCCCTGTTTAAGAAGGAAACTTCAAATTATTTATTTTAGTACCAATATTGTTATTAATTTGTCATCTGAATATTATTATACTTCCTATAAAACGAATGAATGGCAAAGTCAGTCACTAACTTCTCCTGACGGATGATGCTTACGTTTTGTTCCATGTAATTTAGATCTGAAGATGTAGACAAAAGCTCATGGGATTTCTATTGTTTCCTAATAACTTCTTACGCGACCGCTTCGCATGTACAAGTACCCTTATGACATCGTAAAAAAGAACTATAGTTCCTTAATAAAACAGGCAGAGGAGCATTCAATATTGATGTAGAAACCAGTAACATGCTCATCCCCTTTAAACTTCGAACTCTTCACCACTGATCGTTCTCATTGTTCGGGATAAAATTGTATCGGGTGAAGTGTTTCTATAGCCAGTGCCCAGCGTATTATGTACGAACTCTTATTCAGTGTTTTGGAGGCTAAGTCTAAGGAGTCACGCACATTTTGCATTAGCTAACCTAAAACTTAACGCACTGACAAACAATAAGTCCTGAACCCGGGAAGGGGGTTTTTTAGTAGGCCTAATGAAAAATCCCCTATCCGGCCGGGAATCGAACCCGAACCGCCCACGGAGACTTCTAATCACAAAATAATATAATACATAATACATATACAGTAGAATCCCGCTATTCTGGACTATATGGGACCGGACCCCTTCCGGATTACCGAAAGTCCGGTTTAAACGGTATTTGCCTTAAAATGCACCTATTATACTGTAATACAAGTTTTAGATTGGTTAAACTATAAAAATAGATGCTTTTAAAAGAATATAAAATTTTCTACAACTTAATATTAGTTTTAATACTGCTATATACGTAGAACTAGGTTTTTAGCTTAAAAATTGGTATAAGATTAACAAAACAAAACACCTTTGTGACTATAATAAAAAATTTATTGGTTTTAGTATAACAAAATTCGTCCGGATTAACCGGTGTCCGATTAGGAACTATATAAGTATAGTGACTATATGAGAAATGCTTTAAATATTAACCTTAATAACATTGTACTAAGAACAGAAAATATCTGTAATATCTTTAAGATTTTTTGTTACGTAAGCCTAATAGTATGCAAGTGTTTTCGCTTGAGGCTTTAAAAAACTTCTTTTAAAAGTTCTCATATTGTCAAGTAGTCTATTTTTAAGGGACTACTTTACTTTACGTAGGACGTTTAAAAGAAATTGACTGTTTTTATATCATCTTTATTCATACTCTTTTCAACATAAAGATATCAGGAGTTCCGTGTATACCAATAAGAAATTGGTAGGGTTCGGATGTTTAATTATTAACTTGCAACTGTTTTTTGTTGTTGATATGTTTATGTCGTCTGTTACTTCCAGTTGATGCTCAATTTTATTGAATATGACACAGGATGATATCTGTCGATTAATCATGGAAGTAAATGTCCAATTCGGCATTTACCTTTCCGACTAGGAAACCGTGAAAAACTCAAGTCAAATTGGCCGGCCACAGGGTTTAAACCAGGGACTTTCCGAATGCGAATCCAAGACGCTACCTTTCGGCCACCTCTGTCGATGGGCTGGTTGATTTTCGAGACAGACAAGCATGTTTTTGTTTTATGGATGTAAAATCCTAATATTAAAAAAAAAAAAAATAAACGAAATGTATACATCACTAACATACATGGCTTTTTTTTTTTTATAGAGGCTATACCCATGTTTACATACATGCATACAGAACTACATTAGGGTTCGGATGTTTATGACATGTTATATTCTCATCCTGACCTCCATTCTTGCTTGAAACACAAATTAAACATGAATTGCATATTTGTTATCCTAATCGGACCGTTTTTATTTTGCTTGTAAAGTCATATTTTGGTCAGTTTCATGATTTTGGTTATATTTCTGTCATATTTAACGTCATATTTGAGTTATAAATTCGATATAATAGCACAATTATGCAGCATGTACACTAAATTGTAGATTTTTTTTTTTTAAGAAAAGAGAATCACGAATGTTTTGGTTTTACTGTAACTGAAATGTGAAGGGACAAATAACAGCACAATTACCTCTTCCTCCTTGTTGTTAACAACTTCCAACAGACATGTTTTAAAAATATTTTCAGTTCACATTTGCAGTGGTATATGAACACATTAAAAGTTTAGAAGTTCTTTATTAATGTGCTGCAATAATTTAGAGCCATTAAACATTTTATTTTAAATTGGATTTTTTTTTTTTTTTTTTTTTTTTTTTTTTTTTTTTTTTTTAGAAAATACATTCTTTTGTGAGGTTATATTTAGGATTTTTTAGTCATATTTGGTCATTTACGTCATATTTGCTGTCATATTTCCTACTTTTTTAGGTCATAAACATCCGAACCCTAGTTATAATCTATAAGTGATAGATAACTATGAAGAAAAATATTCTCGGTAGAAGATAAAAATGTAAAACTATAAAACATATTTAAAAATATTTTCGAAGTCAAAATTATTTTTAAAATTATTATTTAATTTTTGAATGTCACCTACGAAATAACGAAAGACAGGAAATTAAGAACGCAGTATTAGCAGCAAAGTGTGTTTGGCCACCTGCAAAAACAGATCTTTTAAGTAAATATAAAAGTAATTTTATAAACTTTGTAATTAAAATTAATTTTGATAATTTATAAACATCAATATAAACTAGGTGAGTACAAGAATTAAAGAAATAAATCAGAAAGTACAGATTTATAGGGTATTATATAATATTTAAAAAAGTAGGTAAAATAAATCATAAGAACATAAGACATAAGACATAAAGTCTGCACTAGTGTAATGGAACATGTATTATTACGGTCAGTAAAAGAAAAGTCAAAATTATGATAATAAAACAGGTTTATAATATATGCGAAATTTAACGAAACATAACTGAAGAAGTATAATATTGTCTTTCTCCACGTCCTTGTAAGTTCAGAATGGAAAAGGTAATCTGCACAAGATTTACATATTGAAGTCATTCCGGGCACAGACTGTACGAAATTGCAAGTTATGATTTCGAACTTTCCTATCAATTAAACCATAATTGAAAAATCTCTGACGTAGAAGAATATCCGACAGGCGGAGTAATGTGACAACGAATGGGACGCCTGTAGCTTCAGTCATACAAATTGATCTAAAAGATTCTCTTTCTTACTTATATCCGTTTTCTTCTTGTCCCTTTATTTTCTTCTATTCTTTGTCTTATTTTTCTTTACATTTTCTCTATTCCTGCATTTTTACTTCAATTCCCAATTCTTCTTTGGACACCTTCTTATTCTCTCTTATTTTCTTCCCCACTCATTCTATTATCTTGAATACAATCAGGGAATTAGGCCACCCGCGCTGTGAAACCCTGCGAATACGGTAACAAATATTTCATTTTTTCTGGTGGCACTATGGCCCTGGGGTCGACTCAGCCTCTAACAAAAATGAGTACCAGGAGCAATCCTGGGGGTGAAGGCGGCCGGTGCATAAGGCTGACAACCTTACCACCTTCACGTGCCGAATGTCCAAAATCTGGGAGCATCAACCTCCTGGAACCCTCTGGGCTTCCATGGCCTTTATAGGGATCACTTTATCTTTTTTTTTACATTAATAATAATGTATCATAATATTTTATTATATTAATAATAATTAATATATTATTATATATGATCAATAACATTTGAATTATTTAATGCTGGACCATATATTGTATTGTAGATTGGGCCACTAATTACACCATACAAAAAGGAGCACTATACTCTATTTTCAAATATCAATATTACTACGAGCAAAGCATGCACGATTAGATACAAGCACATTTGTGAATTAAATTTTTCTATTTTTCTAATGATCACAACTAAGCATATTATCAGTAGTTTTCATGGCGCGGCATATACGATCCCACACCTCAAATTCATATTGAAACACGCTGAGACATCTCTGAGTTACTTTTACGAGTAAAATAACCAATATTGCTTTTTTACTCAGTGTCAGTTATATACATGAATCTAATGTTCGTTATGTTTCGTATATGGAATAATTCCGATGAAGTTAAAATTAGAATGGAAAAGACCCTTATGGTAATGCAGTTTGCAATTACAATTATATAGGTCTATCCGTTTTTACACATTTATACATCTTAGTCTCACTAGAGCCATTAAAATTACACTGGGGGTGTTATAGAAGTAACAAAAGATGTTGATGCTGCACGAAAAATTTTCTTGGACAAGTTATTAAATGTTGGTATGGTGATGGACGCATTATATACTCCGCTCTCGTTATTCAAATATGCTCGGCTCTATTCATATCCGAAATGGATTCTGTTAATCCCACAGAAGCTTCAGGGAACGTCAAAAGATTTAATATGATGAAATAGACCAGCGCTGAAAATAAAATGTAAGTAGTATCCCTCACTGCCTCATGAAGGCGCCGAACTGAACAATATCGCTAAAATTCTTAGAATTAATATTTATTATTGCTGATAGCCTCATTGGAATGTAGTTACAAATAATGACTCTGTAGTGAAACACTTCATGTGATATAATCACATTACTTACTCCAAGTAAGCATAGGAAATGTGATTATTTTCACATTCCTACCTAAGAGTAAGTGGTTGTAGGCTCACAGGGAGACCCAATGAGCCAGCTGCGCGGTGTTTTTCCACTGGGTGTGTGGATACGTGTTTCCTGCCGCTGCTGCAATCAAGATCATGTTACTGACGCCGGCTTTGCTCTGCTCTGCAGTATTGCGTTGGCCATGATTTGGTGTAGTTCAGTGTGAGTCGGTGTTGTGCAGTTTTTAGGAGTTATTTATTATTGAGTTCTGTATTTAGACACAATTATGGATCAGTACATGTTTACTAATGCGAGGCGTGTACAACAATCCATAATCTGTATAATACATGTCAGGCCACAGGTAGTGTTCAGTGTAAGAAAGCTAACAGACAGCATAGGGTTCTTTCCGAAGAAACATTAGACTACATCGGTCATCGTTTGGAGATTTCCTCCCAGAAATAGCTTAGGCGTCTTTCACAACAGGTATTTTGTATGACTATGCAAAAACGACTAAATTGTTGAAGTTAAATTAAATTAAATTAAATCATAAAATACACAAGATGAACCACACACCCTGGAAAAATTAAAACAAAGTATCCGCCAGGAAATTGTCAGCATTTCACAACGTGAACCACGTCGACTGATGGTTTCTTAAAGTGGTGTCAAAAATGTATGGACAACGACGATGGCCTTTTTCAGCCCCTCCTTTCATAATGTTTGTAAGTATATTCTTGAAACATGAATGAATGAATGAGCCCATGAATTTCCCTTGTAGGGCTAGGGCCTCCTACTAGAGGGGAAGCTCGTTTAGAGAAACTCCCTCGGTGAGCTATTCCACGTGACACCTACTTCCAGAAGAGGCCAGATAAAAAGTGGACATGGAGATCGCTGGACGGAAAAACGCTAAATGAAGTCGATTACATCTTAGGAGACTCACTAAATGAGGTTAGAGACCAACTTGAAACATAGTTAAGGAAATTGTTGTATGGTTGCATCAGCGCCACTCTATGACAGACACAGACGGCAACGTGCGCCGCCATCGCGAACCGAAAAAACAGCCGGTTCGTAGTTCATTGGGTGTCCTTGTATATATGCATTCTGTTATCTCAGCCTCAGCTATGGGAATCGTAAAAACCTGAGTTCTGTGAATAAAGTTTTAAATGCAGACATCTGCATGAAGTTAGTATACGAAATTCTTAACAAAATCGTCGGAAGAATTTTCGAGAAAATGGTAAGAAAAACTATTCTTCATGTAAGCTAGCAAAAGTAAGAGAAAGTAGTAGATGTGTTTAGTGTCACTTCCTCAAAATATGAAATTTCGTATTGATGTAATATTTCTCATCGTCATGTACAGTAGTATAGATATTGCAGGGTGTGCACATTTGATTACGTAGTATGAATTTAGTATGTCAGAGGCTCCACCTTCATGACCTATGATAATACACTGTACTCCCGCTTTGAAATATCAAATTATTGGCATTCAGTACTAGTAATTTTAATTTGAACTAGCTGAAAAGGCCCGGCGTCGCCCGGGCTTTGTATTTTTTAATTTGAAATTAACTTATGGAGGACTTTATGTATGTAAAACTTGAAATGAAGAAAAAGATTTATCACACTCAAACGATTCCATCAGAAAACGCTAGATAGGCCTATAGCTTTTTATGGTTCATAGAGGATGTCGAATGCTGCATTCCGTTGCTTCTACACATCATGCCTGGGAGGGGTTGAAATAAGAAGAAACATAAATTACATAAGATTGTATTGACTTGACAGAAAATTTTATTTCTCATTCTCATGTTACCATACAACCGTTTCGGGGCTGAAATAAAAGAGAAATGCAGTATCACTTTCATACTTTCCTCCCCTAAAACCCGGGACATAATATACTGCGAGCATAGGACTGAAAATGTTCCATCCCATGCTTAAGGCCTATGATAAACATCCCTATTTCTCAACTTATACAAAGCCTACAGGTATGGATAACTTATCAGCGGAAAGGATTATTTACAGACTTCTGATATAGCATACTCACACACTTAAGTTGTCCCTGCAATGTGACCTCTTATTCTACATCAAAATGTGAAGTGAGTAAATATTTCTTATGTCGAGGGTAGAGAAAGTTATGTGACTACATCACACTGTGCTTCATTTTCGTGGATTTCATTTTCAGTAATTATTTTCGCCAATATATTACATCGATGGAATCATAATTCGTTAAAGTCCAGCATTAGGCTATATAGTTGCCAAGGCCCTATGTGATCACAGTAAACAATTCACTGTTGTCATGTGAACTGAACAGCATTTCATTTTTTTCAGTATAATATTCTCAGAAATTATATAATTTTCAAGGGAAGGAGTATTTTGTTTGAATTTTAATGTTGACCGCGTTATTTCCGGGGCTTAACTGGGTATGTGTGCAAAATTTCGTGTAAATTGGTAAAGAAATGTAGATTTGTATAAGGAACAAACATACATACATACACACTTTCGATTTTATATAATAGATACATCTCATAACTAATCAATTTCCAAATGAGGTCAAATGAAGGATCAAATTGAAAAGTAAAGAAAATGAAATACCCTATAATTGATAAATATTACGATTTGAATGGAGCGAGTATAAAGCGTACAGAAGTTCAAGAAAACGAAAAACTGAGAAGTGCTATAAAAGTTGTAGCAATAAATGTGCTATTTTTCTCTACAAAAGTCACTCTCCTGCTGTAGATGGTCTATAAAAAGCAAAACCAACTTCCGCAGCAGGGACAACTTCGATTATGGATTGAAGTACTTGTAGACAAATTGATGTCTTATACCGTGTGTCCCACGCAAGAGTTGGCCAATGACGCGGGTTCCTGCGGCGCGGCGGGCACAGCTCCAACTCCCGAGCGATCGGGTGAAATATCTACGCTAATGAAGCCGCGATCGGTGTTACGATTTAGGTTCTCACATTTACAGTTAAAATTACAATGAAAACAAACACGTACTTCATCACAAGAGATGTTGGAAATGTTCTCCTCTTGCATCCACACAACACTGACACCTTTTTAGGAAATTTTCTTTCACGCGCATAAGTTCAGCTTCCGAGAAAGAGTTCATTTCTCTTGTGATAGGCCTATGTCTTTAAGTTCTTCTAATAGTATGTATATTATTTATGGAGAAACTTGAAAGTGTATAGGTCAACTTCCCGTACATTACAAAGGAAACGGGTGAAATATCTACACTAATAAAGCCCGCTGATGGTGTAATGGTTCAGGTTCTCACAAAGAAAAACACATGTGATTTATCTGGTAATAGGCCTACTGATTAAAAAAGAAGCATTCTGGCACGTACTTATATCAGTTACCTCATTTTATTTTGATACAATTCGTGGATTTAAAAAAGACGAGTTCTCTCCCAATAAAAGCACGGTGTTTCTATCTCGGAAGCTGAATTTATGCGCGCGAAAGAAAATTTCTTAAAAAGGTTCCAGTGTTGTGTGGATGCAAGAGGGGGACATTTCCAACATCTCTTATGACGAGATACGTGGTTATTTTCATTGTAATTCCAACTGTAAATGTGAGAACCTGAATCATAACGCCATTAGCGGCTTTATTAGCGTAGATATTTCACCCGCTCGCTCGGGAGTTAGAGCTGTAGTCGGCGCGACGCAGAAACCCGCATGATTGGCCAACTCTTGCGTGGGACACACTGTAGCATATCCAGCATTTATGTACAGTTCTTTCCATGATAAAAAAGTTTTGTTGATTCAATTTCGTTTACGATGTTTAAACGAGGTTAAAAGTTCTCAAAGAACCATTATGCAAATTTAATTTTATTACATTAAAATGAATAAGTAAGTAAGGCAAATAATATTTATTAATATAAAATAACAGTGCCCAAGTTGAGAAAGCGTTTTAAGTTGAGGGTTTCATTTGCGTACTGTGAATCATATGGTGTCGATTATGTTAACAATGACTGTTAATACGAATTTACAGCGTAAATGATAGTAGATCAATAAAATTATTGTAATTGGTATATCTAGAAATGGATGTAAATACACCAAATTACTAACAGATTCTTGTCTGAATCTTCCTTCCGCTGTAAAGCTTTTCAAACCTTTGATACATTTTATTAATTAAGACCTGGGTTTTTGGTTCACTAACCTCTTAATTACTGAATGTACTACGATAAAAAAATATGATAGATAAGCGATACGAAGAAGTATCCTCTATTTATAGAAAGTATCAATAGAGTACTAATGCAATAAAAGTAATTCGGAAAGAGCATTGCAAAGAAATGTTGCTTTTTTGCCTATCTTTATAGAATTTTTATTCATCTAACATTAGCAGTGAAAATTAATTTTAAAGGATTATGGTACTCAAAACCATTCAGATGATTGACATATGAGAAAAAGTTTGATTGTTTCTATATACCTTTGAAATGAACTGCCAGATAAGGAAACTCGAAATGTTGCTATTCTCTGGGATTACTTGCGTTCCATTCATTAACTTCTTTCAATGCGACCGCTCAAACTAACAGACTGGCATCTCTTTATTGTTCACCTCCTTCCATCCTTCTATTTTACTCGAAAGAGAATGAAGGGATGAATACTCGCATATGGTAAATTTTGCTTTCTGAAAGCAGAGATTGAAGAACTTCGAAGTATGATGAAGCGTGGGCTTCTTGTCATGGCATATAGACACAGCTATTAGCCTTATCGTTATCCATACCGCATTGAAATGCAGAAGAACGCATTGTAATTCATAACTGTTTTCATCTGTCTTTATATACTTAATAGACATCAAGACCTCAAAGGTGATGTTTCTTTGAACTTAAACCTTGTTATTTCTGCTGATCTATATTAACAAACCCAGAAAGAATAGGCTATGGACAAGAAACATCACTCGATTATTCTCAAAGGATTATAGAGTTAGGCGTGCAAAAATAAATGTTCTTTTCATATAGTATACTACTTTTCTAGTTATACAGTGCTCAGAAAATATACAATGTTTGTTGTTTTTTTTTCAGATAGGAACATTAAGACATTTTCGTTTCACACATTTGCTGGGAAATGAAATATTTGTAGTTGTAGTTAACCATTTTTATATACGAGGTCCAACTATTTAATAATTACGCCCGTTATTGTACATTTCAAAAGGATTGTGTCTCTAAACTGAGTTAAGGGACACTTATCCGTTAGAGAAAGTACCGTATTTTACGGACCATAAGACACACATTTTTACCTTGAAAACAGAGCCTTGGAAGTTGGGTGCGTCTAATGGTCTGAAGTACACACAAAAATCCAAATATGGTAACTATTGCCAGAATACCATAGTTATAAACAAGGTATTATAAATGATAAGATATTTACAAATTTTGGCACAGACCGGACACCAGTGCACTTGTCACAATCGTAAAATGGGGTTAGCTGGAAGCCAGGTATACAATGCGAAAAGAAAGGATTTTTGAGTTCTTTTATACGAAAGGAGTTGTCTTCGGCGGGTGGTTTAAATGAATACAATGGCCTCTAAACAGCCTTGTCCTGTTACACTTACCATATAATGAATTGAGGGTCAGAGGATGTAAAAGTATTTTCAGTCTTTCATGAGAAATCAGTTCAGTTGTTAAAATTTACGCGATGCCACCTGTACAAAAGATATATTCGTACGGCGCAGGTTTTAAGGTAGAAGTGATGATTCCATTGTATAAGGTTATAATTTGTTTATGCAATGAAGTGTATTATTCCCTTTAAAATTTTGTCGTTTAGAATCGCATTAATTTTTTTTCCTTTAAATTTGCATCCTGAAATCAATGTGCGTCTTATGGTCCGGAGCATCTTATGGTCCGTAAGTTACGGTATTTCTGGGCCATCTCTGAATCAATAGCACGCCCTCCAGTGGTGATCCGTATTGCGGGAGGGCAGGGGAGTTTAGAGAATGAAAGTTAACTTTTTTGTTATTTTATTGCAGTTTTAGTTATTTTCTGGAAGAAGACTATAATGCTCCATCTAGTGATAATCTAGCGGTAGTAACGCAAATGCTGTTCCTAGCACATACAGTTCGCTCTCTTCACTGCGAAGCTTCTTTCCATTGACATTGTATAACTATATTCAGATCTTTCCCGCAGATAACAAAATGCCATTTGAATTTCTTCGTCGAGAACTCTTTACTGCTTGTTGCTTTCAAAAGAGCTGATGATTTCCCTTATTATAGAAGTAACATGTTTTTTTATCGGAATGGAACTTTTAACTTTCTTAAATCGTCTCTCATACCGATGAATTGATCGAGTTAATACGTATGAGAAATAAACTAAAAAAAAAAAAATACCTTTTGCTCAAGTTGAGAACCATAATACAGCAACGAAACACAAGTTATAATAAATGAATTTTTACTTAATAACTACTTAATAACGCAAACTGTTGACATAAAGGAGACAGGAAAGTTCTGGTTACCGTAGATAACTCGGTAATTGGAGAAAGAAAGTGGTTACACAATATAAGACAATATTACCGATTCATGGCCGTCTGCTGAGAGTGGTACTGATAAGCAATGTACAAGAAGGTTCGTTGGTCATCCTGCTTCGCTATTAAAAGTCGTCCGTGGAAATGTGCATATCGCGTGAACGGATCCCCTACACTGGGACTATGCCTTCTCCTGCACAGAATATAGTCTAATGTAAATTATTCTGATTTATATAATTAAAAAACTCAGTCCGTAATAAGAAAGGAAATATCTTTGTGTTACTTTAATTTGTGGAAAAGAATGAAACCTGACTTTTAAAAACATTAAGTTTCTTGCACATTTCGATGCAGATGTAATCAAACCCACATTGTATGGCACTTACTTCTCTCGGTGTTTAATGTCCATGCTGAACGCGTTTTTATACTAAAGGCACAACTTTTACATAAACACTTTGTGTTAAACATTCATGAGCTCTCTTTTACTTTCACAACTTTGCAATCAAAGCAACTTTTCAACACAGAGACGAAAGAAATTGTCGGAGTATAAAAGAATCGTGACCTGAAGTTGATCTGCATAAATCTCCCTGTAATATCATCATGCAAAGGGCAGTCTTGTATTTACTTAATTCTTATATAAACTTTTCCTTAACAGTTTTTATACGCTCTTGACACGAAACAGGCACACATTAGCCGACGTCTGTATGCTTTCCTACTTAACGCAGGATTTATTTTCGTAAAATTTTCGTGGGGCTCCTAACATTAGTGGTACTAATCAATTTACGAATCCACCAATTAAAATCAGTATAACTATGAAAAATATAATGAATTTGTCAGCTGTAACAATTTTTTTGCACGACTTAACAAATTAGTGGTACTTACGAATGTTGTTGCCGTGGATCGTAATCTTGTTGCTATGTGCGGTAAGAGTTTCCGTGCGGTAAGAATTTACTTACGGCACATCATAATACAAGCCTTTATGGACAAGGCCTCCCAGGACAAATATTCGGTTCCCATAACAACAAACACATGCGAATCACTTTCTGAAATAAACATCTATCTTTAATAATGTATTTACATAATATTTTCAGGTAATATCTCAATTAACATAATTAAATTGATATAAATAATCATCGTGCAAAAAATAGCATGCAATACTCGTGCCGTAAGCTCATAACGGTTCTCGGAAAATTGAAAAAACTCGGCGCAAGCGCCTCGTTTTTTCAAACTCTTTCCTCGATCCGTATGCATCGCTTACGGCACTTGTATCGCAATATACTATAATATCATATCTGGACTTGTGTTTCCGTGCACAGCCTATCAACAAGACAGTATTCCATTGTTGTGATATTAACTGGAGGTGGTCTTGCTTCGTTGCGATAGCAAACTGGATAATAAGAGCATTGTTGAAATAATATATCGATCATGCTAAAGTTGAGAAGGGCATTGAAAGAGAGAGACAGAAAAGGAAGTGGTGTTGGCAGAAAGTTGTGGGTGAAGTAAAAAGAAAACGTAGAGTAAGAGTAACTTGTTTGAAAGTCGAACAGAAACGTGGGTAAGTTGGTAAAAGCGGAAATGTGGAGAAGTGAAAATTAATCAAAACTGGTTAGAATAAATTAAAAGCAAAATACCAACCCAAAACAGGCGTATGCAGCACGAATGATAAAAATACGTCGAAATGCTAATGAAGAGCAATTTCAACGCGAAAAACAAAACGATGCTCAAAGAAAACGAAACACGTTTGGGGAGAGAGATCTGATTTTTTTTACATAGGTGGACAGAAGGGGATTATGAATGCACACCATTAATGGGAAAACATTGACACTTACTATGCGGGGTTTTTCGGGGTAGGGAACTCGATTTTGAGGTCGTTTATTCTCCGGGCGCACTTTCATTGGGAAATGTTACTCGAAGCCGGGTTTATAGCTTTTTAATTGTCAATCGTTTTAATTGTTTATGCATGATTTGGGTAATGTTAATGAATTTGTGGAACTTTTTAATAGCTTCATTTTGAAACTGTTTGCCCATATAGCAGCATAAGATTCGTTTGATTTGTTAATTATTTTATATATTTTATTATGTAAACATATATTATATGAATGCAATTATGTAAAAACGCTATCAGTGTTAATAAATATAAAGTTTTAATTATTTTTATGTTAAATAAATGATTTAATTAAAACATCTAGCAGCGAAGCCGCGGGCACCTGCTAGTAACATTATAAATTAGGTCATCTCTATAAACTTCATGCAATTATTATTCTGTTGTCGGAAGCAGAAATTCTAGCGACCAAGTGCACCAGCCATGATTAGCGTAATCAGAGTTTATGATTTCTTTCTGAACAATGATTAAGGATAGTTATGGAGCATCATCCGGTCATGGAAAACACCATTAATGGCCGTGGGTATCGGCACGCTGACCACATGCCCCTCAATCCTGCCATCTGCCTATGGAAGATGACGCAGCTGTCAGGTGGTAGGCCTTGTACCTTTAGGGATGTAGCGCCAAAGAGTTTTTAGTTTTTATAGAGCATCATTCTTGTAGCTGGAACTTATACAACTGAATGCGCACACCCGGAATACGACCACTTACTCTATGTAGCAATATGGTGTGAGTGTGTTCCATACTATTAGATTTTTGTTATCTGAAGGTCCATGAGTAGATTTTTGATTCTTGCGTTGTGAGCTTCTTTTTGGGATAAGTTGAATAGGGGAAGTGGAAACTATTATTACACCACCAAATTGATCCATAGTGGGCCACTTGCTAAAATTGTATGTGACGTTACATACAACCTGCATCTGTCTGTATGGGGACATGTAATGAAAATTTTACATTGATCTGTTAAGTCAAGTCTTTAAAATAGATAGATTTAACTACTTTTCACATTAAATGTATAGCATTGTCAGAATTATAAATGTTAAAAAGAATACCATAAAAATAATTGATAGTGTATAGAGGATTGACCAATGTTGCCCTAATTTTCCTCCTGAATACAGACAAAGGAAGATTTCTGATGACATGAGGAAAATTGAATAGATGTATATTTTTCTTTAAGGCAATTTCTGTCACCAGCCAAGAATAAAATATCTCTAGTATCACGCGGGATGATTTTACGGAAAATTTTATTTTTTACGAAGATGTAGGCCTATCCTCTTAAAAAGCGTTGAAATATGTGTTAAGGAACACTTATGAGGAAACTGATTTGTATAGTAAATCAAAATATCTTTAATTTTGGAATTTACATAATTCGCAGAACAAGCTACCGTATATATTAATATGGCAAAGGCGTGTTACCTCCAAGTTTCAGAGGAAAGAAAGATACTACGACAAGGGAATTCATGAAGAGTATTATTTGAAACATTGAAATAGAAAATAGTTCTAAAACAAGTTAAATACATTACATACAGAACTGTAGTTTTCTGAATTAACCAGCAATGAAAACTGTCTTTTGCAGCCCTTCTGCGTTACTTCTTTTATATTTCTTCTTCCTACGCTTTACAAGAAGAATCTTTACTTCACATTTAGGTTAAAGAAAATTAAGAATATACGTCAGTTTGCCTCCATTGTGCTATCTTACTTGTCTTCAGTGTTCACTAAAACCATGCGTACTCGTTACTTCCATGATAAAGTTCAGTAAATAGTCATTACTCGAGGCTGTTTTAACACATTTTCAAAAGAGAGGGAGGGAGGGAAAGGGAGAGAGAGAGAGAGACAGACAGACAGACAGACAGAGAGATAGGCCGACAGTATTTTTAAATACGTTAAACTCAATTCCCTTTGCCTTTTGCAGAGTAATCAGATGTATTATAATCTGGACAGCGTGCTAGCCTTTTATTGTCTCGAATGTAGTAAACTCTCGCATGTAATGATGCGCTTGTTGTTTATTTCATGTGTTTGTGTTGTCTATTGTCGCTATTACTCCGATCGACCTGACTTTTGTATTGGGGACTTTTGGTATATACCTTCCCCAGAGTTATTTTTGACGGGAATTGTTTAATTGACTTGCTATTAAAATACTGTATAAGATACTCGTGTGTAAAAAATTCCTTGCCTCGCATAATATTCCCTCCATCCAAAATCAAACACTTAAACGAGATACGAGCCAGTAAACAAGGATAATATAGATATGATATACCAGGTGTTCAAAAATTCATATGACAAACTTTTAGGGCTAGTAGAGGGGACTTAGTTGACAATATTTTGAATAGGAACCCATGTACGGAAACGTACCGTTAGAAAATCGATTCACATTACAATGTGTCGGATATGCCGGCGTTGTTTTGCAACCGGAGAGGCAGTACATGATGTCGGAAGAGCACCATGTGAAATGAGGTGTGACCTAAGGTACAGTAGTAAATGACGTTTGACTCATTACAGACAAAAGTCAAATGTTTTGATAACAATACCAAAGTAACAAAAAAAACTTTCATTGATCATAATAACACTTGTGTCAACAGTGGAAAAAACAAATTTGTTTCTGTATTCTGCACTGGATGTGTCCCATACGAAACTGCTCACTACACTGTTTAAACACCTCCAGCCGAACTTCTGCAGGAGACTTGCTAGGAGGTGTTTAAACATCCATCCTACAGCCCAGACTTCGCTCCAAGTGATTTCCATCTTTTCCTACACCTCCCAAATTGACAAAGAATGACAGAGAATGACAGAGAGGCGAAGGTGGTTGTCACACGGTGGTTCAAATCCCAGGCGGCACACTTCTACGACACAGGTATTCAAAAGTTGATGCCAAGGTATGACAAATATTTCAATTCCGGTGGCGAATATGTTGAAAAATAGCTGAACACTGGCTGCGTCTGCTGCAATAAATATTTACTGGAAATTATGTTATGTTTCTGTAAACGGCCTCAGGAAAACTTACTTTATGGACGCACCTCGTACTATAATGTAGTATTACTTAGTAATATTTAGTATTGTTTGAAAGAAAACATTTATTCTTTGTTTAACACCAATTTAAATATATACAGTAGGGCCTATATATACCAGGTATATAATGTTTTTGTAGGCTAAAATTATGTTAATAAAAAATGATTCCTACATCATATTGTATTTGGTCGTTATGATAAAATTATATTTACATACTATGGAAAGGCCTAGGTTTAAAATAAAATATTCTTGTTATGAAGTAGCCATTTCATTAACTTATTGATTGAGCTCAACTGTACTATAATGTGTATTTTAACACTGACGGCGAAACATATTAAATCGTAAACAGCAAAAAGGTAGATCTCTTATTTTACCCATGTATTCCTTGTAGTAAGTAATTTTAAAAATAAATCTTGAATAACAAATGTCATGTTCCACTGAATAGTTACAATACTACTTGCTGAGGTGTCTTAAACGTTTAACTGTTAATCAAAGCATATTTTCGAAAATTATGGATTTTACAAACTTCAGAAACAGATTTGTGTGCTTTTTGCTGAATCGACATTTGTAAATTCCCACTTGCGTTTCTGCTCTATTTCGTAGAAATTTTCTCTCTTCTTTTTCAACTGTTCATAAGCCCAGAGTAAATGATTAACAATCTGTGAACCACTTTTTACAAAGGTATTTCGGATTATTCATGATTTTGAAACTGTGGAAATATGATTTGAGTTTATCATGACCTAGTACTAGTTAATAAAATTATTTCATTGGCAGATTTCAGATGATCTGTCCTTTACCTTAGGAAAACTTATTTTGTAAATTGAGCCTTATTTGAATTCATTTAATCACATCACTGCACTGTTTGCAGTTTTCTTGTAGGCGATGTCTACGCTAGTATTGCAGGCTGCTTGTCAGTTTTTCTAGTAACTTATTAATTAACTAAACAGTTAAAAATGTAGTTCTAGCTTCTATTAACCTACATTTTTCTAGTATTAAGCTAGAGACGTCAAGCTTAGATAAAACTCCAGGACAATAACCAAAATTTGTAATCTTTGTGAATGAAATATAATGATTTTTGCATGCAGGTAGGTTTACATACAGTAGTATTATTTCTGTCTGACCCCGACGAAACGCGAGTGAGGAGAAGAGAATCCAGCGGTGTGGGTTAATTCAGAGACCTTCCCATCCCGCCGATCATGACAGTAGTAGCTTATATATCTTTAGTCAGCGTTTGTGTTTACAAACAAATCCCTATCCAAGTACAGCTCTGGCAGATATTTTTACCTCATTCATTAAATGTTATAACACTAACATTAAATGTTTTAACTCTAACATACAGTATGGAACTTTAATATATTTACTCTACATACCAAGTGTGGTGTTACCGCTGTGCTCAATTACAGGACTGGATATTATTCCATAGGAGTGACACCAGAGACTGAGAGTCTTTCCCCTTTACCATTACTATCAGCATCATCATCACCATCACCACCAACATTATTAGCATCCGAATCACTCTCACTAGAAGCATCACTATCACCACCCAAATGAATGACCAATTCTTGAGCCGCATCCAGGAGTCCCTCCCTTTCCAGATATTCCTGTTCAATATTCTTCACGTGCTGGCATCTCCGTTCCCACTCCTCTGCAGATATTGAGGAAAACTTCTCATCCGTAATCTTCATGACATCTTCCATTTTAAATGTCACATTGTTTTCGGCTACCCAATTTTTTACAGTAGCCCATATGAGTTCTATCGGATTGAGCTCAGGGTGATAAGGGGGGAGCCTTAAAACATCGTGGCTATGTTGCTGGAGAAGATGATCGATTTTGTAGCTTCGGTGTTGTGGCTTAAGTGTCAGTATTAGTTCATAAATTTCAGCTTTTGTCTTACTATGAAAGTTTTGTTTCTCAAAATTATCGTTTTCAAGGTGGGACTGCAACCAAGATATCATCACGTCTTTTCGAGAATTCGATGTGGGAGGCTTATTCAGCTGCACGTTATGGTAAGGGGCATTATCAATAACCAAGACTGAGTGAGGAGAAAGATTTGGAATTAGTCTTTCCTTTAGCCACTGCTCGTAGTTATTGAAATCCATGTCCCCATGATAGTCCCCTGTTTTTCTGTGTGAAATGAATCTCAAATAAGCATTGGGCACAAAGCCATGCTCTCCTCCAGCGTGAATTATAATAAGCCGTTGTCCTTTCGAAACTGGCGAGAAGAGTCCACTCAGCGATTCGTCACTCCAGGCACATGGTGTAGTATGTGTTGTGTGAAGGTAGGTTTCATCCATGTACACTATTGAACGCCCTTCAGTCCTATACTGATGAATAAACCTTAAATAGGCACATCTGAGGGACTTTATTCTCTGTTGTTCCACAAGAATTTTTCTATTATTTCTTGTTTTCCTCCACCGAAAACCAATATGTAAAATAATTTTCCTGAGTGTAGAGATGCTACCCTGAAAGTCAATTTTTTCTTTTAGTCTTGAGTGTATATTTTTTAAAGTCGGTCTCTGCTTTTCTTCAATATAGAAATTATTAATTGTTCGTCGGACTACTTCTTCGTTAAAATTGTCAGGAGATGATTTCTTCGAGGTACGTATTCTTTCTTTATCAGGGGTAGAAAAAGAATTAGAAGCTCCTTCTTCAATACTTTTGGCCTCTTTCACGATTCGCTTCACAGTGCTAATGGATACACCTGTAGCTGTTGAAACCCTTTTATATACAGATGCACGCTGACCCCTCACATCCCGAAAATATTTATATACATTATATACTACTTCTCTTGTCTGCGAATGAATAACTTTACTCCCTCCCAGTTTACTATGAATCGGAGGCATGTTGCAAAAGTCTTGCGCACAACTGCACTCACCTGAAGCACTGTCTGTTAGGCACCGCAACAAGAGATGTTCCTTCTTCCGAGACCTGTGTACTAATAAACAACCACCCCTTAACATGACAATTTTTCTATAGTGGACTCGTCTGTCTACGGCGCATCTTTCTGAGCAGTGTCAGACAGAAATAATACTACTGTACCTCGCGAAATAAACTTAGGTTGTTGTCGATAGTTGCGAGTCCAGGAATACACTACACACAAGTTGACATTAGCAAGAAGTTGCATTGGAGTAGCCGCCACGTGACGATGTTCTGTTCTTGTTTACAAGCACATGGCATGTGTGAGCCATGTGGATCGGCAAAAACTGTTTCATAAATGCAGATCAGCAGTAACACCCCAAAATAGCTCCCGTGACATGACAAATAATATGCGCCATCCATAAAACAACCGAAACATAAACGTTTGAAGCAAGAATATGGGACTACGATTGTTTATTTGCCATAAATGTCAAAGCATAGGCCTATTGATTCAAGTAGTACATGGAAAAGAATAGAAAATACTTAAATTACATAGAAATAAGTAACACAATAACGAAACTGAACTGATTTGACATCAAACAGAGTATACAGGATTCTTGAGTTTGCTGAGGGACTTTCTGATTGCAGTAAGCACAATTTCTGATATCAGATCTCCAAGATGAAATTTCCTATAGAATTTTAAGAGGACAAGAGGAATTGTGCCTCTAGCACCAATCATCAACCAATAACGTCAATGGGACTAAGATGGTATTTTTCCATGAAGAAGAGACTGGTCGGCTGGTAAATTCTGCATTTCTCTTTATAGACTTGAACAGGCTGATGTTCACTGATTCTATCCTCACTGCCTGATCAATGATATAACAGTGAGCTGAGTCTGAAGGAATGGCTGATATATCAATCCGCCGACAGGAGTCCTCATCGAATAGAGATAGACTATGAACCTATTCATAAACAGCGTGTGTCTTTTCTCCGTAGCTCTATAGCTATCAGAACTCAATTGCGGTGGCAGAAATTCGAAGCGTTTCATTAAAAGGACACATCCCAAAACTCTGGCCAATTGGAATGATAATTCTTTCACACTGGCCGTGTGTAGGCCAAGGTGGAAAGGTTGAGTCAGACTTGAAAATTCAGTGCCATAGCCGGGATTTGAACCAGGACCTTCGGCTCTTCGTGCCGCTGCTCTATCATTGAGCTACCATGGAATTTGTTTTTATTTCACTGTCGCTTTGGTGGCAGTGGTTTTCGTTTCGGGATCTCCTTCGAATGGAACGCAGAGAGGATACACATTTGCTGTCATTTTAAGAGCATCTCGCCACTGCAATTCTTTTAGTTATGTTGACGAATCCATTTGTTGGCGGGATAATCCTTCCCGCTTGCTTGCTCTCGTAGTGTTTGTCTTAACTTTCTGACCTTTATTGATGCAGAAGGGAAGTCTATAAGATCACGTTTAAAGACAGGCCTTAAAACAGAATTCTTCGAAACTGGCTGCAGAAGCATAGGTGCTTCCTTGAACATTTTCACAGTCTTTAAAGTGGGGATGCGGTACAATTGAAAACCGGTAAGCCACGGTGACATAAGTTAACAATGTAAACAGTCCCACCCAACAAAATCAATAGCTTATGGGTAAGCGCTCACAAAAAAATAAACGAAATTAATCATTCCAAAGCCCGCCTAGATTCCACTCTCATAACTAATATATTGAACAAAACTAGGCTCACCTTCAGTATTCATCTTGTTTAGTAATTGATTAAATGATCCCAAGGATTTTATTGTATTGAGTAAGACATGTTATTGTTAAGAATGGAACTGCAATAGGAAAGAAAGTGGGCGACCATGGAGACAGAATTAAGCACGAAAGAACATAATATATCTATGTAGGATATGGTTCCAGGGGCTTCGGCGTTTGGTTTCGATCTCCAGCCGGATTATTTTAATATTTAATTTTCTGAATGAGATATTAAAAGCTGCATTCAAGATGTTTCACCATGGTTTTATGCTTTTAATATATAATTAATTATTATTTTACTGATAAGTACAAAAACAAGCAGTTTAATAGTGAATTATAATTCACTAGCCTGCAAAAAAGAAGAAAAAAATTCTGCGGTAAAAACGAAAAAAGGTGTGCTTGATTAACTTCGCTGTGTTGAATTCGAAAATGCATTTAGTTTTTCTCCATCACATCTGGTTAACTGAAAATTGTGAAAAATGTTATTTTGACGTTTTATATAATAAAATAACTGCAAGCAGCTTTTGATATTGCATTTTGAAACTTTCTTTTTGCGGAAAGTGTTGTGGTACGTGATCTTAACTAATTTTGGGTCACTGAACACGAATCCGTTGATCATTTCTACATATCACTTCACGTTTTCTTGCAGTAGGTACATCGAAATGAGAGCAAAGACTAGCCTATAGGATAAAAAGTACTGAAAAATTAGGATAATTTGATAAGAATATGTAAAGGAATATATTGGATAACTGGAATATTAACAGAAAACATTTACGGCAAATTCCTCATGTCAACAATAGGCCTATTCCTTTATTTTTGTCAAATTATCTGAAGCCGTACAAATATGCAGTGGGAAAAAATCAAAGTTTATTTTGGAGGTGAAAATATTAAAGATTTGAACTTTTTGGTATTTTCCCATTGGTTATAGGCTAAAATCTATAAGTTTGCTAAATTTCAAGTTTCTAGTTCATCTGGAAGTGAATATCAATGCTAATAAGAGGAAGATTAGACTGTTGTAGATGTGAATGACGCCACGGCTTTCCAGCAAGTGTTTCTATACTTATGGGGCAGCTGGAAACATCAAATTTTTCCATGCTTATGGTTGTTGTATGTGCCAATATTCCTCTTCCAAATTTTACGATTCTATCTGTCCTAAGTGTGTCAAATATTACATAATGTGAGGAAAATATACAAAATTTACTTAAAATCAGGAAATCTAACTCAATCTAAGGGATAACCGATGGAGATACGACAAAAAGTTATAAAACCAAACTTGTAGATCTCTAAAAATCCGTTATTGTTGCTGCAATCGGTTATTGCTGCTGCAATCGGTTTTTTGATACGACTTTCGTTCAGCTACTATAAGCCTCCAAGAAAATCTACACAAACCTTAAAGTTGCGTCCGCCATGACACATTTTCAGACAGCAAACACGAAAACTAGATGTGATACAAAAAAATAGTGACATTTCTGAAAACAGGATACCTTATTTATAGCAAATTTGTAATAAGTAAAACCTTATTTAGTTAAAATCACTTGTTAAGTTCTTTACGCAAGATGATGCTGGGTAGTGTTTTATTACATTATATTAAAGTATATAATTATTTTGGAATGTTGGCGTAATACGCAAAAAGCAATATAAAATTTGGTGCTCGGGGCCCAATATACGCTCCTATTTTTTTTTTAAATACTTGATCTGGGATAGTATTGATTTACGATTGAAAATTTTTCTGTAATGTTGAAATTCATAATTCGAGTCTGAAAGGGTTAATTTCACTTTCTTCAGGCAAACTAAGGTTCCACCAATTTCTCCTGTAATAATGAATATAATCTATGCAAATGAACTGTCTGCATTCAGGTTCCAAGGCTATACGAAGTTGATGTATTTAGATCCCTCTTTCCCTTTCTTTTGAAAAGCTTCTCAAGATATAACCATATTTTCTTTGTCGTGCCTTACCTTATAACTGAAGATTGCTTAGCGATTAATTTGGGTCACAGTCTTCATCTTTGTAGTCCAAAGCTTCATCAAACTTCAATTAAAATGTAATCCATAAAGTGTAAGAAGAAAATGCGAATGCCTTGTAGTATCAATGTTAATATATTGGCCTATCTCTTGCCTTGAAGGTGTAAGTTTATTTTCATACCAACGTAGAAAAACATATATTTGTTTTTCTGGAAAAAGTTATAGGGCTATACGGCCTATACAATATATATAGCAATAAAATATCTAGTATATAATTATATTAGCTTCTTGCGGCTTCGCCCGCGATTATTTACTCTAGTGCTAGGCGTTTTATTTAAATCATTTATTTAACAGAAAAATAATTAAAACATTTTTAATAATGACATCATTTTTACATTAATTGCACGAATTACATAATGCTATTCTTAAATATGTTTTACATAGTAAATATAAATAATTAAAGGAATAAAATGGATCTTGTGCTACCATATGGGTATTCAGATACGAATTGAAACAATTAAAACGAACCACAGATTCATGAACCCTACCCAAATCATGCATAAACAGTTAAAACGATTGATAGTTTTAAAAGGCTAAAACTCCGCTTCGAGGTGCATTACACGATTAAAGTACGCCGCTCGGGGGGGGGGGGGACCTCAGATTCGAGTGCCATAGCCCAAAAGACTCATGCATAGTGAGTTTCGTCCAAATCATTCAGTGCGTTCCCCATTTAGGCGTGCTTTCAAGATCCCCTTCTAACCACCTGTACAAAAAAAAAAATCAGATCTCTGAGTTTTGTAATGTTATAAACAAATGAATCAAGTATAGCGGGTTAGCGAAATTGAAGCATCGACAAATTTATGCGTTATATATACGAGTATATATATATATATATATATATATATATATATATATATATATATATATATATATAAGATTTCAGCGGTGCCCTTTTGCTTTGGCAACCGAGCAAGGCCATCTTCAATTAATTTCACAATTTAATATGATATCCACGGAAACACCAGCTTAAAATATTATATTAAATGAATCTGCTTAGATGTTATGTTCATACTTTTATGAAGATCTCGCACGAAATCTGTGCCGATGACGACCGTTACTCGCTAGAGAGAGACATGCTATTGTGCGATAGAGAGAGGTAGCTTGACCTTCACAAATAGAAAGGGAGGTATTGTTGTACGAGAGAGATAGGTTGCAGGCCAGTCGACGCTACAGTCCCCACGAAAACATAATGCAATGACGTAGGCAATCGGCACAGATTTCGTGCGGGATCTTTACATATTGAATTTCTTTTAGTTAGAAATAAATTACACTCATATCTCGGGATGAAAAAATATTCCTATTAAAGAGCAAGATTTTTTATTCTAATGATTATTGCTTTTCCTCCATGTCCTAGACATTTTAATTTTCATAGTGATAAGCATTACGTCATTCAAACCACCCAGTCCTTCCTCTGATATCTTTGTTTATCGTGTAACTAGAGGAGGCTATATGGCAGAAAGAGAACTTATTAAGCTTTAATTTGCCGTCACGGTGGCTCATGCTTAGCGCGTGGGCCTGGCATGTTAGCGGTCCCGGGTTCAAACCCCGGGCCTGGCGGGCGTGTCATTCGTGGTGGACGAAGCCGTGACCTTTGGGGGGTTTTCTCGGGGATCCTCCCGTTTCCCCCTCTCATTCCACCAGCACTCTCCATTTCATCTTCAAACTCCCCCTCATAATCATCCCGTTCCCTTTCCCGGTTTCCGGTTTACCCTCGCCCCCAGCACCTGCTGTGGGCCTCTCCCGTCCTCCCCGTAGCTTGTGGTCCTGAAGTTGCTGGCTGGTGTGCTGCCAACCTGGGGGCTCTGTAAGAGGTACCGAGGCAGTGGCACACGTGGCATGGTAGAGGTATCTGTTGGATGTAGGGGAGTTCCGTGGGGGCTCGCGGTGGGGTCTGTTGTCGAGGGGCCGTTGGGCTTGCACATCATTCCATTCCCGGAGGTTGGCACAAAGGGCCGCAAGGTCGAAGTGCTTAGGGTCGTCCCAACCCGCCTTCCACCCTTAAGGGGACAAATCAATCAATCAAGCTTTAATTTTAAGTTCTATTTCTCTGGTGTTTTGATAACACTCCAAGTATTTCACTTCCATATTTCATACCAGGAATAAAAAAAAAGCTTATTCTTTCGAAGCCAATAAAATAAAACTAAGGGATTACGCAGGAATAATTTTTATTTTTATTCTCATTATTGATATGGGATTTCTAAGACTTTTGTTTATAGTTTTCACATAATTAGTATGAGATTTGTAAGACATTTTGTTTATAGTTTTCGCATAATTAGTATGGGATTTGTAAGATGCAATTCCCTCAATCTCCTGAAAATATTTTTGAGAATTTCATAAGCAAGCAGAAGAGGAATGTATACAGAGAAATGAGATTAATAATGAAACTTGCCATAGCCACTTGCGGGGGAGGAGGGCAAAGGAGACAAATGCATAAATGATTGTTTTATTGCTACCTCATATTCATTTTATTTTCCTTTTTTCATGTTGTTTTGACGTGTAAATGTCTTTAAAATAGGTCTTATGGTCTTGCTAAAACAGCATGTAACTACAATTAAAAGGTTCAATTTTGACCGAACCGACTGTACTATCAGGATTATATTTAAGATAGACAACCCTTAGGTCATGGAGAACTCATGGTGAAAGTTTCCGACCTCTGGACCAAAGGGTCTCGGAGGTGTAAGCGAGTATTTACACATTTCAGGGCGCGTTTAGTATAGTATAGATGGAAGCGACGGGCAATATGTACTTATTTCAGAGCAATTTCACATTAACAATCTACATAATATCAAATACCTTTCCCTATTATTACTGACATTACAGTAGAGTTTATTGACTACTAGTTAGTTACCTTTAGGAACACCTGTTACACATCATATAACAGTAATTGGATTTTATTCCGTTAACGATCTGGAGCAGTTATTCATTCCTCCAGCAGATGTACCCAATAGTAATTATTACTCCACTTCGCATTTTTCCTTTCTCATATGGCGCAGAACAGTATCGGTCAACTAATGTGACTCGAGCTGAAGTTATAGCACAATTCTCTGTAATCGTGCGAATAAATATTTAGCATTGTGCTGGACAAAGCGAAATAGCATGCACATTCATGTAGTGTTCATGTTATTCTTATCTTCACTCATACATAGAACATTTTAACCCGGAATAAAGGTTTTTGTTCTTTCTTTTTCTTTTTTTAGTGAATTGTATTGAGTAAAGTTAATAGGAGAGTCGAGACGAAAGTGATAAAAACTTGGCGCTCTTTTAATATTATTGAAATTGAATTTGTATTAATAGATAAATAGATAGTTACTGTAGTTGGATATATGGCCCATTCTCTAAAAAATGGACATTTTGCGAAACTGTCAAATATTATGTATAACTATGAATTATCTTGTACTATTTTCATGATAATATCCTTATTATGTTTTAAAATAATCCTAGTTATTTTGTATCTTTACATTGATAAGAATAATATTTCTTAGTTTTTTAATATGCTTAAAATGACTCCATGGAACGCAACTCGCTTAAAATTTAGAATTTGGAAACAGAATATTTTGAATTTTAATATTTATTTTTATTATTCCAATAATTATATATAAGAACTCATGCATTATTGGAAACTGTTATAAAGCTTACTAATTTCTGGTATTTTTTTGGCCTAAAATATATAACCCAGTTTTGTAAACTCCATGGACAAAGGGAAATTTTGTATTTAATCATCTGTTGGTATCTCTGAATGCAAGGGAAAATACATGCAGAAGAGTGCCAGGCACATAGTTTAATATGTTGTGAAAGAAGCCACATGCTGAGTCTCTTAAAATTGTTATGACTGATGAAATCAGAATTCCAGATGTGTCTCACTAATTCATCAACTCCATGCCATTTATAAAACTCTATATTATTAGTGATTTTTTTAGATAATCATTTATAATGTTGATTCTTTGTGTAAACAAACTAATGATTTCCTAACTTAGCTCTTTGTAGCCACATGCAAGCTTTAACTAGACATTCATCAACTCCATGGATGCTTAGTGTTGGCGAACAATTTAAATTAATTTATTCCATGGAGCTGAGCATGATTCCATGAAGTTGAGTTGTTATTATATATTTTTGCTTATAGAAACCCCCTGTTTACGTTATTGGTTGCCTATTTTGAAAATAAATTGAAAAGTATTATTTACCAGTTTTTTTATTTATTTTTTTAAAAATTTTTGACTACTACATTAAAATATCATTATTGTTTCTTACACTTGCAGTTTCACTTTGCTTTCGATATCACAGTCTAAATAATTTCTATATTGCAAACAGTTGTACTAGTCTAAAGTCATGAGAATGGGGAAAGCAAACTAGAAAAGAAGTCTCACATATTTAAAGAATTGAAACATTCAATATGCATTAAGCTCTCTTGGAGGTTTGGATTATTCCAGGCTGACCTGAAGCACTGATTAAGCATTTCATAGTGTTCTTCCATTTTATATTTGTTATTACATTCTCTTTAGTTGTGTCAATGTTTATTGTCATGCTAAAATATAAGGTTTCACTTTGTTAAAAAAGGAGAAAAACAAATTTGAAAAGTTGCTCATCTAATCATTATAAATAAATATCATACTTTATGATGTAATATATATCATATCATAAGTAAGCGCTAATTAAGAAATGAACCCTGTAATTAATTCCACTCTGCAGTTCTAAAACAATAATAAAATAATAGGCATACATATTTGGAAAAAAATGTTAAAAATTTGTGAGTTGAATTGCCCCATTTTTGGGCAATGCGCTATAGCGCAAGAACTCTCGTGAGACTCCCAAACAAATACTGTACTATGTTGCCTAACCATTCAGGCGCTTCCACTTTCCACGTGCAGCTATGCACTATGTTATGAAACGTTATGAGCGTATGCGGTGCGATTCGACTCCCGGACCGTTGACAATCTCTAATAGATACTGTAGATAAGTAGATGGATAAATACTGTAGATGGATGGAAGGAAGAACTGACGGACGGATGGATTTTGTTTTATTTTCATAGATATTAAATTATGTTCAACAACGCCAGTTAATAAACAAGGTAGGCCTATACGGAATAAAACTTATATTAAGATATACACAATTTACAAGTAAGTGAGGTCTTAAAATTCGTAGCTCTATAAAGAGAATTTGCCATGAAGGAAAAATGCAAATAGATGAAGAGGTTTAACGCTATGTATTCATGACTTTTTCAGGGATTTAATATATTAAATTTACTGGTACATAAATATATCCTCATTAAGAGTTGTGAAGATATGGTTGAGTGGATAAGTTTGATAAAAAGAAGGGTACAATGCATTCTAGGCAGGTATCCATGAAATACCTTTAATGCTTTTGTGATAAACCGGTACATTTTTTGTCGCAAGAAAGATCTCTGCCTCCATATCACTAATCCATAATTAAGATAAAACACATTTCTTGTCGTGTTATAGTTAAGTTATACTGTATAAGCAGATGACGAATTAGGAACTCTTGTCCTGTAACCTTTCCCCATCTGATATTTTTTTTCTTTTCTCTGCTTTTATTTCCTTATGCCATTCATTCTTGCTATTTAAGTGTTTTACTTTATTCATCGTTTTCTTATTTATTATATTTAGAATTTTAATTATTTTATATTTACACATTTTAGAAACATAGAGATAAGTGATTAGATAATGCAGTGAGAATTGTCATAAATAATACAAGAGTCGTCCAGAAAATAAAGAACGATTTGGCATGATTAAATAATAATGAAAGATCTTACTGTATCTTAATGTATTTCTGTATTTCTGTATTTACTGTATAATGAAAGATCTTACTGTATTTCTTAACCTAGTCGCCAGTGCTGTCAAGGCATTTAATGTAACGTGGTACCAGTTTTTCAATGCCGATGTTATACTCTTCTACCGCTAAAGACAAGGAAGACAAGGAATACAAGGAATAAACGTAGAGGCCTATTGTGCAACTCTTCAACGACTACGACGCGCTATCCAAAACAAGAGACGTGGACAGTTGTCCAGGGTTGCCATACATACGACTATAGTCGTACACATACGACTATTTCATACATTTGTACGACGTACGACGCAACAATGAGTCGTACGCCTATTTGTACGACTATTTTTAACATAGAGTTTTATATTTTTTAACCAGTTTACTGTGGAATTTTAAATTTTGATACATATATATAAAATACAGCTTGTTTATTCATGGTTTTTTTTTTGTAAGCATGTAACTAAAAATCAATATGAATGGAAAGCAGTCCTGTTCCTTTTGCAATAATTACAACACTGTGGCAACTACTGTTTATTTAATTTTATTGTATATTATCAAATTTACCACATCGGAAGATAATGAAACACGTCTAATCATTTACAAATAAGATGATTTATTAACAATTGCATGACATTTATGTAAGGTGTAAAATTCCGATTATGAATTATTATTATTATTATTATTATTATTATTATTATTAACGCAATACGTTCATTACACTGAAAAATTACAAAGTATACGACAGTTTTGACTAGAATACGACTATTTTCGAATATTGGTACGACCGTTCTACGTTTCTGATCTGGCAACCCTGCAGTTGTCTGAAAAGGTGTTTATGATTGACGACAACGCTCAGCCCAATTCGCCTGCTCACAGTCAGTATATTGTTTATTGTAAAAAGCCACGAGTATAAACCCCTGAAAGAATTATCATGCATAATTAATTCATTTCATTCTACGTAAATACATAAAGTCTAAATAAATATTTGCAATTACAGATTTTTACCACTCTGGTATTTACCATGGTAAACCTCTGGACAAGTGTTTCGTAGGTGGTATTTCTGTATCTTCAGCAAAGTGTTGGCTGAAGATGTAGGAACAACACCTGTGAAACAACCATAAGATAAATAGCAAGGCGCTAAGAAAGTAGGTCTACTTTTAATTCAAGAACTTTAATACACAGTGCTAAAGTTGGATGCAAGAATTAATTCCAGTTTTAGTATTGGTTTATCAGAACTTTTTTTATGTTGTGCTTTAATATGGTTCTCCAGAATGTCTTCCTGCCCGTTTTCTTTTTCATGTTTAAATAATAACATGTATTATAAAATACAGTGAGCAAAGTGCAATCATGGTATTACCATTAATTTTGTCATGTGGCAACTACAACGTTTTAAGTGGAAAATTTTTGGACATTCTCCTTACAGCCCTGACCTGGCACCCAGCGATTTTCACTTGTCTCCGAAACTAAAGGAATGAAAAGGGTTCCCAGCCGATGAATGTCTCAAAGCGGCAGTGACATCTTGGCTCAGGTCTTTGGCGGTAGAAGAGTATAATATCGGCATTGGAAAACTGGTACCACGTTACAACAAATGCCTTGACATCAATGGCGATTAAGTTGAGAAACAGAGTAAGCTAGGCCTACTGTACCTTCGTAAATCAAGTTTTGTGTTGATATCTTTCGTTATTATTTAGTTATGCCAAATCGTTCTTTACTTTCTGGATGACCCTCGTATAATAACAATAGCAATGGGGACAGTTCTAAATTACTTTTGAATAACAAAGCTATATTCTATAAAGCATTCCGAAAAGAAATACAAGAATAATAATATAAAAAAAAACTGTTTCATGTTCTTCGTGTTCTTCATGTTACCACTGAAATTTCTTTAAATTCTATTTACAGATTTATTTGTTTGTTTATTTATTTATTTGTTACAATATTCTGCTTCTGTTTTCTGTAAATTTACTCTTATTTTCCTGCGCATACTCTTTCTGTTGATTTCACGTTTGAACCTATTTCTTGTCCTCTCTATTTCTGTATTTTCTCATATTATATCCTTTATATACAACTTGATAATTCGCTGTTGGTTTTTGTTTTTTTGTTTTACATGAAACGTAGTCTGTTTGACATACGTTATTAAAAAAAAACTTTATCTTAAAATTAATTAATACTACATGATATTTTCAATACAAAGTACGGAATCTGCATTTAAATGCAGAATGTGTATCAGCTATTGGTAATGTTTTTCTCATTTAGCTTAGTGATTTGGATATTATTAACAAGGCACACCCGCATTGTTTTTCGCCGTTTAAAACCATCCTACGCGTTTCTGTAATTTTCACACTTGCCATTCTTAATTATTAGAATTTCATTATCACTTCCTACACAAATGTACTTTTTAAATTTGTATGAGTGAGAAGGGTGTGGATATGAAAAGACTGAGTGGAATTAAAAGCACAACTGCAAGTAGATGGCAACCGCTTTCAGGCCTGCTATCAAAGAGTCTTCTGAGCGACTGAAGTACGCTGTATTTGAAATATAGCGGAGCTTTATTTTGGTAACTAGACAAAAAACGCTTTTAAAGGCAGAAAAAAAAACATTTCAGAGCGAATACATATTTTTATGTGGGCCGAAGTGGATATATGTTCATGTAGTATGCACATTTAAAAGCTCTTTAAAGTTGTGACAATGCATCATAGAAAGGAAAATTAAAAACATCAAATCTAATGCATAGAGTTTGAAAACGCATTAAACCCGATAGCTTAAATCAGTCTTGCGCACCAGTCCCTAAAACAGGCAGAAAAACTCGAACTCTGTCGTAAACGAGTTCACGTTATGAACGGGTCAGTCTTAAAACCAAACAGTGTGCTCTTTTTCTCGTTATAGGCTGCTGCGTAAAATCAGTCTCAAAATCGTAATATTCAGTTGTGCTATAATTTCGCATACACTTATATGTTGTAATTCCTAATTCAATGTATAATTGATTATTCCACCAATCTACTCTTATACAATTCAACGGCCCTAAATAGTGTGCTCACTCGCTCGCCCGCTTCGTGAAATATCGGGCATACTCGGCGATGTTCGTCTCTGGCAGGGTAAACTTTCACGAAGAGTACAAAATTAGGAAAATCGTTTCTTTATAATATAAAACCTAAGTGAAATGAACACAATGAACAAATATTCTAATTTTATTTTTACTTACAATTTTCATAGCTCTGAACCACAAACATTTTTAATAAACTACCAGCGTAAATTTCTTAAAAATCCTGGAGTCAATTAATAATGGCGGGCGAAGCCGGAGGCACCAGCTGTAAAATATTGATGGTTTAACTCTTGAAATATCGCTGATAATAAAAATCCAAACAAACCATTCCTTCCCTTGAAACACTATATAATTTCTGAAAATTACACTGAATTGTTCAAATAAAATTCACATCATATTCCTCTATCAACAAACAGTTGAGAAACAATACGTATTGTGTGTTCACAGTTAGCTTTGGAACTGCATAATCGAATCTGAGATCGTTTTTTCAGGCGGCGCTTTCTAATCGTGGAATGCACTCTGAAGCCGGAATTTTAACTGTTTCATTAATTACTAATGGTTTAGTTTATGAATGATTCGCGTGCAAGTGTTAATTAATATAATACTTTAATAATTCTTATACTCTTAATTTTTAATTTTTCAATTAATTATCGTGGACGAAGCCGCGGGCACCTGCTAGTATAGGCTACAATTAAGTAAATTCATAAGCTTTTCAGGTTCCAGATTATTGCTGAATATGAAATAGGCATCTAAATGTACACAACTGAGGATGATATAATATAATTATATCGAAATGCATCTCATCCAATAAAAGGTTCCAATATACAACTGAAAACGAACCGCAACAACAACAGCAGGATTATTATATATAAAATACTGAAGTGTATACAAATCATCGTAGTGGAACTATTGTAAATAACGATTTTAGACAATGTCCTTTTATTCTGTTGTAACGCTCATTTGAACACACGTTTTTAATCATAATACGCCAGTGAACAGAAGACTTCTTTTATCAGATTTCATGTTAGGTAAACAAACATTTTAAAACTGATATGTTTATAAATAATTTCTAAGTAATGGGCCAATGCATGTAATGTGTAATTTAAAATACATTTGTATTTAATTTTAACTCTTTTTAACATATAGGACGAATGCAGTATGTGTGAACGATGGTTTTATATATAATGCAATAAATATTGGTGATTGTAGTTAGATATAAATAGCCTATTTCGTCTTCAGCAAGAATCTGGAGCCTAAAAAGCTTATGAATTTAGTTAATGGTATATTGGTGGAATCATGCATTCACTTAGAAATCAATAATTAACAGCCATATAATTTATCAGTTGTAATTGCTAGTTCTTATGGATATTTTACGTACGTACGGCTCTGTTTTTAGCGTTACCCCCACACCATGAGAATGTAACCCTACTTTGTTTGTTCGTTCTTCCGGAGTTGGAGAATACTTTTACAATCCACCTCCAGTTCCGAACTGTGACAAATCTGGCCTTCAGTTCAAATTGCGACATACACAAGAAGGCGTGTCGAATAAAAATGATGCAAAACTGATCGTGTGTTTGATTGAAATCCGCAGACTCTGCCTGCAGGCCGGAACTTTCAGCTGAATAAAAGTTTTGTAAATGAAGTGAATGATTTTTCAAAAACTTGTAGACAAATAACTGCAGAAAACTTGATTACATCTTCAAATACGTTGCTACATAATCTTAATTTCATTATTAATCGCTCACTTCTCATTCTCGCATTTCCCCCTTCTGATTATAAGGTTTGATAATTTAGAATAATTTTTAAAAATATACTTCGTCTATTCATAAATAATTTTTTCAAATTTTTGCTGCTAGTATTAAGCAGAATTCCAGAAGTTTCATGTGCGATAATTAATTGATAAATTTCCATTATTTAACAACCATTAAGTCTTGGTTGCTGGACTGTATTCATGTATGTATGTCTGTGTGTGTGTGTGTGAGAGAGAGAGAAAGAAAGAAAGGAAGAAAGAAAGAAAGAAAGAAAGGAGCGACAGAGAGGTGAACATCAACAGTTGCATTGAAGTCCTGGGCCAGTTCGATCAGATTGATTATTCACAATAAATTGTTAGCTCAGACTGAATGTGAGCCTGCTTGGGTCTTATCTTCTGTTCCGAACTATACAGTCACTGGACTGCAGGCGTATAGGCCCCTAAGACACGTGCCTATCTGTATCTGACTCTAGTGGCGTAGCTAGAAAATAATTTCGGGGAGGGTCGAAAGACCCGGGTACGGGGTTCCACTCCCGGAAAATTTTTAAATATTCAACTAATAAAATTAACATTTTACGCTATTTTAGCACTGAAAAACTAGTTAGCAAATTTGTTTACTATACCCCATGACCTTAAACCAACTTAAACAAGAAATCGTTACCAATGTTATAATACTTAGGTCTACTACTATTTACAATAAAAGTTAAATAACACATGGAACAACGGAAATAATAGGCCTACATTTACAGATTCAGAATTTTATTATTAAATAAAGTAATGAAATGAATATTTGTCAAAATGGGGCTAAAATAACTTAGATAGAATTTTAGGTTTTGATTTCGGGGGGGGGGGGCGGAACCCTGGATTTCCTTTTCTCTAGGCCACTGTCTAACTCCATGGACGCCCAACACTCTTCCTGTGTCTCGCTGGGCAACATGTTTCTGCATATTGTTCTAATCTCTGTTGCCGGGCTTAGTCCGATTCAAGTAAGAGATCATAGATTGACATCGCGTGTTTTAGAATCTTTAGGTTTACCAGTAGACCTACGTCTTGAAACTATTGATGTGTATCTGATTCAATTGCTGTTGTGTCATGGCTTGTGTTCATTTTGACTGATACTGCATTTTAATGATCATGATATTCGGTGTAATAGCATAGATGGGTTAATGGTATAGCCTAGTTCTATTTTCTTTCCAGATATACAAAATATATTCAAGCAAAATTCTATGGGTTAAGTAGCATTCGCGTGATAGAGCAACAGACAGACTCACTCACTTGAACCTCTTTATAAAGGGATGTAGGAATACTCAACTGCTTATTTATAATAGAGACATGGTAAATCCAACTTAATTACAATATTTATATGTATAGATTTATGTTGTCTCGAATAGTAAGGCTTGCATAGCGATATCGGAGGAAGAGAAACGAAATAAATCTTTCTCGGCGGCTGGTATGTACAAAGATGGTGTAGCTAACGACTTATGTAGCGCAATCTTCACAAGCTTCACACCATAGTAATTTCCCATGGGCTGCCCTCTCCCTCTCGAGGGATCCTAGCTGCCCTCGAAACAGAGTTTTAGATTTCCTCTCCAACTGATACCCTCTAGTTGTAATGTTCTTATTATGAATATTCAGTGCTCTATAAACCTTAACACCCTTTATTTTTATATGACATTACTTATACTTGTTATTGTTTATTTACAGGTAACATCAGCTTTCCTGAGATCCACAAGTTTTCTGTAAGTAAGCCTTCGGTACACATGGGCAATGAATAAATGCTCCCATGTTCTTGATTTTGATATAATAGGCATCGATCGATAGAACCAAAATAAAAAAGTTTGAATTCGCCCCTTCTGACCGTTTGAGAAGGATGGAGAACAACTCTTGCAAATGAAGAAAAGAAATCTATTTACAATGTGCATGTTCTTCTCGCTCACATAAGAGAAAACAATATAGGTTTCCTCAAGATGAAAAACCACATTGATATCTTCAACGAAGTACGAGCATTTCATTCTCAAATCCAATCAAAATTTTATTGCCATATAATTTATATTTCTTATTTCGTTACTAGTAGGCATATTATGCAGAAAACTGTTTTACATTAATATATAATAGGAATTTTCTCTAAATCGGGAAGGAATAAAATTTTTCATATTCGTGTTAATGATAGTCGGTCGACTGATATGGAAAACTTGTATCACATGTCCAACCAAATTTTTAATGTCATACCATTTATACGTATTAATTTACTTATTACAGTGATTACAACATTTATGAAAGCTATTATCCTCTTGAACATAAAAACAGTAACCATTCAACATTTTCATGGCCAGTATTGAAACCAGTGATATCAAAATATCCCAAGTTGGTTATTAGTATCTCTGTAATAAAATGATAATTGCACGTAATGTTTATGTACAATTAAAAATCCTCTAATTAAAAGTGCATAACAGATTAACATAAGCTGTCCTACATGTATTTTAGTACGAATAACTACTCTCGTCTTTGTGGTAATATTTATGTAGGCCTCGTCCTATAACAAATTTATTCACTTTCCGTTACATTTCTAGGATTTTACTGACTGAATTTATACTGAAAATACAGAGCTTAGTACTTACACTAATATTAGAAAATGAAATGCTCAATTTTCATTGTTCGATGTCAATTGTTTGTTTTTTAATCTTGAGGAAACCTATATTATGGTTCCCACTACAATTTAACACACAACATTATAACCCACAATTAAATTAGTGATTTGTGCTATACACTGATTTAAAATATATAATATAGTTTACTAGTTTACTTTGCCTCCAAAGTCCACCATTTTGCTTTTAATTTCGATTCTGGCAAAAGTCTTCTGTTTAGGTGATATTGTACTGAAGACATGGTTTCTACAACCAGTTGGTCACACTTATGTATTTCCGTTAGATGCAGTTTTAACAAGTGACCCCTCCATAAGAATAATTTTAAAAGACTTTACACGTCGAAAATGAATACAGTAACTACAATAATATATCTGGAATTTCTCCCTATAATACGCAATAACAGCCTGTTATTCTTTATATAAGTATAAATCTTAGTTTTAATATGCTAATTTTTTCTAATATATAAAATTGAAAGGGTGTTTGTATGGGGGTAAGTATGTTCCATACACAAATCTACATGCTTTGACCAGTTTGCACGAAATTTTGCACACATACCCACTTCAATCCGGAAAGTAACGCGGTCAACATTAATATTCAATCAAACCACTCCTTCCCTTGACAAAAAAATTATATAATTTCTGAAAATATTACACGGAATTAATCAAATGCAATTCAGTTCTCATGACAACTGTATAATTTGCAGAGTTCACAGGTGGCTTAAGAAGTGCATGATACGGGACTTGGACAGATGAGAGAAGCTATCGATATAATTCATTGCTGTAAATAAATAATAATCAGTAATGAAATTCACGAAAACAATGCACAATGTGATGCAGTCACATAGCTTTCTCTACCCTGGGCATGGAGAATATCATATTCTCACTTCACATTTTGATGTAGAATAAGAAGTCGTATTACAGGGACAGCTTAATCCAGTTGTCTCTGCCTGAATATGGGCCAACAAGTATGCTATATCAGAAGTCTGTAAAAAATCCTTTCCACTGCTGTAGGCTTTGTATTAGTTGAGAAATACGGATGTTTATCATAGGCCGAAAGCATGTAAAAGGAGACAAAATAGGATGGAACATTTATAGTCTTATGCGCGCAGTAAATTATTATATCCCAGGTTTTGGGGGAGGAAAATATGAAAGCGGTACTGAATTAATTTTTTTTCAGCCCCGAAATGGTTGTATGGTAACGTGAGAGTGAGAAATAAATTATTCCGTAAAGACAGTGCAATTTTATGTTACCAGAATTTCTGTTTCTTCTTAAGTCAAACCCTCCCAGACATGGAGTGTAGAAGCAGTGCAGTGGGGTGAAAAATTATAAGTCCTCCATGAGCCATGAAAAGCTGTATCAAGCGTGTTCTGATGGAATAGTCTGAGTGTGATAAGTCGTTCTTCCTCATTTCAAATTCTGTCTACCCATTATTAAGGACCTAGGGTTTGAAAATCGAAAGTCCTTCACAAGTTAATTTGGAATTACGGAATACAAAACTCGGGCGACGCCGGGCCATTTAAGCTAGTATTTTTTTTATTCTTCTTAATTATTGTAATCATATTATAACCCTTTCCCTAACTCTAGTATTGCTCATTTGGGAGCATCTGATGTTATCTCCCCAAAAAGAACAAATTCCATCCATTCCATTGTAAAACTTGTACATTTTTCTACTTAATAATTAAATAATTATCAATCTAATTAATAATAAAGTAATTATTAATCTAATTAATAATAAAACAATTATTAATCTAATTAATAATAAAATAAAAATGATAATGACTGTTGTAATAATAGTTGTAATAATAATATTAATAATAATAATAATAATAATTATAATTCTGAAACGTTTGTCAAAATTTAAATGTAGTTTAGGGAATTATTTTTACTATAGCAAGAACATTTCAGCGATTTTAAAAAATAAGATGGCCCTAACTCGAAGCAGTATGGTGGGAGTATTTTTAGTTCAAACTTTCCTTTATGGTAATTTTTCGTTTATTGTTTTGTAATAAAAAACCAATCTGTGTAGGACCTGATAATATAATACTACAATGTTGTCGTTTGTTACACCTATTAATTATCTAGAGATAACCATTACGAATACTATAACAAATTAATTACTGTCTCTAAGTAATCTAAAAAGAAATTTAATGAAATCATATCGCAAATTAACTTAGTATAACACTAAACATACTCGTAAATTATTTATATTATCTGGTCGTTTCGTAATAAAATAATTAAATTATAGATAGAAACCAACCAAATTATTCTCTATATAAAGATATTTATAACAATTAAAGTCAATTCGTAAGGAACCTGCTCTCTTGTACGCATAAAACCATGATAATGTCTTAATGCGAAATTAATTACCGGTATCTTCTATTGAAGCGTATGTTAAAATAACTTCATTATTCAAATATAGGCTAACTTACATTTGTACAACGGGTTAAATTTATTAATAGAAAAGTTAACGCTTCAGAAACTTAGATTTCTTATGGCTTGAGGAGATTTAATTTAAGTAGGTCAAACATAGCACTTCTCTTGGGAGGAAAATGTAATTAAAGACGTCGGAGCTCATATTTCACTTAGAACTTAGTCATTCACCACTAGAAAAAAAGTAAATAAAGAGTTTCCTTTTATGGCGTCATTTAGTTAAAAAATTGCACAAGTTCTGCTGATTGACATAAAAAGTGTGAATTCTGAAATACAAAACCACAGGAGTAGTGTGTTCATATTAAAATACTTTTTATTGATGCTGCATAGACTATGCCAACTTCTAGATAAATCCCAATCATGGCCTCTAGATTATAGAAATACATTTTTATTAGGTCATTTTTTATCATTTTATGCAATTTTATATTTTTAGGGCATTTATTTCAATTTTACGTCATTATTTTGTCATTTTCGTGTAATTTGCTTCCTTATTTAGTCATTTCTAATAACATGTCATCTTTTTATTGATGCTGCATAGACTATGCCATCTTCTAGATAAATCCCAATCATGGCCTCTAGATTATAGAAATACATTTTTATTAGGTCATTTTTTATCATTTCATGCAATTTTATATTTTTAGGGCATTTATTTCAATTTTACGTCATTATTTTGTCATTTTCGTGTAATTTGCTTCCTTATTTAGTCATTTTCATGCATTTACATTGAGTGTATTCACTTTTTTCGTTGCTAGCGGTGCTATCTTTGAAGTATTCTTTGTTTAATGCAAGAAGGAAAAGCTCGGTGTTGAAGTGTTGTCATGTCTCATTCGGAAATGAGAATCAAAGAAACGCCAAAATTTTGTATTATATTGTATTGTTATTAGATTGACTTGGCACCAGAGTCTGCCACCTGCTTGGATTTGAGAGTGCAAACTACTGTTTACCCTCTATAAACAATATTATAATCCGGCAGACCACAAAAAGAAAATGACGGAGTTTGATTCGCCAGTGCCTCTGTGCCAGTATAAATTTCCGTGAAAAAAGAACTTTCACAACATTACAGTTATTTACAGTTTTTACAATTATGTACAAATAAGTCTATAGCTTTGTGTGTACAATAATAATTTTTTATAAATAAAATATAAGTTTCAGGTAATTTTTTATAGTTATTAAGTCATTTTCTTTAAAATTTAGGGTCATTAGGTCATTTTTTCAAACAATTTTAGGTCATCAGAATCCGGGCCTTGGTTTTTACACTTAATAGTATATACAATTATTAATATATAGTATACACACTTAATAGTAAATGTCCAGTTATAATATAAATAGTAAAAGTCTACCAGAAGCTTTTTGTGGCAAAATTTTACGTATATATTTAAAAGTTGAAAATAGTTGCTCCGGTCAGTAACCTTACATGGATACACAGGCTTCATTGTATGTTCTAATAGTTCATTACTCAGTGCAATGTTTCACTTGGTGAATATTGTTAAGCTGTTTTCCATACGATGTACATAGACATTTCTTGGCGAATAATTATCTATCGTTATTTATATTGGAAAGTTATGAACTGATTACTCTTTGTGATGCATTTCGCTGCAGGTTACATCATCTTCAGCCATTTGTGTGTGGGGCAATTTTGTCTTGGGTATGCTGTGTCCGTCAATGCTTGTAGGCTACTACTTATATGAGAAAGTGTGCATGCAAAAGAGCTAATTAATGATCATTATGGTGGAACTGTCAACACAAATTAATTTAACTAAGTTATAATTCTAATTCTGACTTTACTACAGCACTCTTAAAGAAGATGGTTTCAGATTGTCAAAATTTGAAATTGTTTATTATAATAAAATAATTTGTTTCTATGGAAGGGAGGATTTTCATGGAACGTAATACCCAGAGACAACATGAACACTCGAGTGCACGGTATCTTTTCGATATGATACGCAATAGTTTATGTTAGTAAGGTAATTCTAAACTGGCTCCACCAACCCCAATCCCCACCCCTGCTCTTGCCACATTTTTTCCGCAACGGCGGAAATGGCTAAAAGAGCCTCTAGATTCGTTGAGAGAACATAGCCATTTCAGAATTAATCTTAACCTTGTTCGATAAGGGAAATAACTTTCTGCTTGTTATCCATGTCCTTTGTTCACTTCAAATGACTGGTTTGTATAATACAGAAGACACTAATTACAAGGCAATTTCATTCAATCCTCCACTTAATCTGTGAGTATTCCTCTAGTCCTTCGCTCTTGAACCTAAAACCGAGCTGTGTTCATAGGTTAATGTTTGACTGCCAGACTTGTGACATCAAACCAATACGAGTCGGACTCACACAAAGGGCTGGTTTTAGACATTCGTTGTGACTCACGCCTTCCAGCCCTTCACTTCTCACATCTGTGTCAGCGTTGTTCATAGGCTAATGAATGTGTTCGGCTTGAACACAAACTAATAAGAGGAGATTTATTGCCAACATTAAATAGAGAAAACACTAGAAGATATCAGAAGCATCGGAAAATTTCCATGCACTCGGATGTACTTTTAAAACGTGCTACTCAACAATAGAATTGGAAACCAGAATACCTTGGGTACACTTAGTTAACCAAATTATTGCGAGTAATCCAATGCTAACTTGTAAGAAAAAATTCCAGGAGCACTATTTTTAGAAATATTTATATCCTTTTAAAGCTTTGAAATGTAACAGAAATTATTATAGAAGTTATATTAAGATTATTGGAGGGCTCAAAGCGTTTTTAAAATCATAATTTTAGCCAGCAAATGATAGGTTGTTTCCTGTTGAACAATTTGATGATTTTTAACGCACACGAAAACCCATACCGGTACCTGATTTTGGACTCGAAACCACAGCATCCTTCACCCCGGCTTTTACGTCAGCTGAAACTTTACATAACACCTTGAAATACGATCTCGTAATGTAGCGTAATATTTTGTTTCCCCTTGAGAATTCTTTGAGAAGCGGCACTGAAAACTTCTTTGTAGTTTAGTCATTATAATAATTAGACGTTATGAAAGGGAAGAACATGAAGAACTACTTAACGGTGTAAGCAGTGAATGGAAGACCTTTTCCTTTTATGTTAGGTGTCCTTAAGCAGATGTAAAATAGTGTCTTCTTTACCACCTGTGATTTGATATTTCAGGCTGTTTGTCCTATAAAAGATTAGTATAACTACTTAAAACAATTCAGCGAAAGCCTAAATACTCATAACAGGAAAATCTTTAAAATAACGTGCACTAACAGCCTTACCCATAACAGTTATTTATGATTAAAGTTCCTAAATGAGTGCGGAGCGAAAAAGGGGGGCAGATCCGAGTTTCAAACTAATTAGTTCGCGACTGTCTTTTGCATTTACTTTTGGTGTTTAAAATGCATAACTCTGCGTCAAGATATAGCTTGAACTTTTTAGGCTCTTAGTTATATTAGTGCTGAAGCAAAAAGTCAGCTCAATACACATTTCCCAATGCTTTAGGTCATAAAAGAATGGAAAATGGAGCAATAGAAAAAAGGCGCCGAAAAGCTGTTAGGAACGGAGTATGGCTTAAAGTGTTCGCGCCTATAGCCTAGCTTATATTCTTCGCTACTTGTACAAAAGTAGTAGTAGTGTATTTATTTCTCACAAAAAATTCTCACATATAAACCACATTATTTACATTAACCGGCGCACGGGTCGGTGTCGACCATACGTGCTTACTGCATGCACTTAAATTATTACCCCATAAAAACCCAATTGAAAAAACTATATTCTATTATTTACATAACTACGAGTAACCCCAGACGTAACCCCCCACCCCCAAGCAAGTCAAAATTTCATAGACACATAGTCAACCTTAAGACGTTATGAAAGTGGAAACAGAATTCTTCGTGCTTTCTTTAATAGCGTGTGCGCAGTAGGATGTTTACAACTCTTCTGGACTAAAATAGAAACTAAAGCCATTTGAAGAAGTTTCTATACTTTGACGATCATGATCTGAGACCGAACTCATTGGCTTGACGAATAGCCCATTCAAGGAGCTGACTCCCATGTTCTCTGAATCGATAGCTCCGGATTCCGTCCGCTTGCCCGCATTTGTATGTATCCGTTGCTTAGGAAAGAGGCAACAGTCGCCAACAAGTCCCGACCTTGCCATCCTAAAGATTAAGTATGAATCATAGCGACCTAGGGATTATGCCAGTGACAGTGTTTCTGACATAATGTACTTTCTTCGCCGGCGTAAAGCTATTCAGAAAATTGTCCGTTAAGTAACTTTTAATCTTCTTTCTCTTTTAAAGGCGTTTCTACAGCGCGACACCAGTGATTTATGTTTTGTTTTCTCTGCCCTAAGCGTAGACCTTGATATTTTTACCCCACATTCTGAAAAGGAGTAGAATTAGATAAAGGAGTGTGCATTACGTTGAATCTCCCCTTAAAACAATGGTCACGGTCATGGGGAGAGCAATTATGAGTGTTGGCTAATAGACAACTCATTCCGAAAACTGTTTCCGATGTACTTTGTCGATCTCAAAATTATCAGCTAAAGTAGGCCTACAGAGGTTAAGGAAAATCGTTGAACCAGTTTTCAGAAAATGGGGATGTACTCATTTTTACTTTCTCTACCCGAACCATAAGTACTCTACATAAAGGAAATATTGTGTTCTTCCTGAAATTCGACGTCGATTTCCAGAAACATGTCTGTTGTGTGTGTCTGTGAACAGCAGTCAAGAACGAAAAATTGTATAAAAATAAATTTGTATTTGGGTTGGATATCTAGACAGGGAGATTGGTGACGACTTTCTGTTACTTTTATTACCATTTTAAAACCAGAATATTTTATTTTATTTTGATCGAAAACAGTTCCCGCGAGCCACTTAAGAGTTAAAACATTCATTGGATTTTTTTGTTGTTGCCAAAATTCTCTGAAAGGTATTTACAAGCCCAGGCATTAATTATTGCATGACCTAACAATACTTTTGCATGAGGCTGAGCCAAATGAATACGCACTCCCTGCAATACGGCCTCTTCTTCTGTATCAGAGTATGAAGTGAGAAAGATTTCCCATGCTTAGGGTGAGAAAGTGTGTAACACCAGACTTTTTAAAATACAAAGTGATAGACCTAATGGGGCAAGGCAATGTTGTAACCATACATCGGGTCACGTCGTTGCAAGATGTTTAACTAGAATGCAGTATAAAGGTTTTGAATAAGCACTTTTTTTATATAAAGATTTTGATGTAGACACGCACACAGACTTCAGTCTGATTACGAAATTTTGGGTCCTTTGTATTGGATCAAGTAAAATGTTCCCTATTGCAGGATGTTTGGAGTTGTAGACAGCCGGCATGAGAATATGGTAAGGTTGTCTGTTTTATCCGCAGGATTACTTCTGGAACTCTTTTCTACATCAGTTAAGTTTAGATTATAGTTGATTTAGTAAAAATGTTAATGGCTACATTAATGGTTAAATTAGGATCTACATTCGAAATATCTATAGGAAAACGACTTACAACTCCTAAAGAACATCAATGTTCCAACAGTTACATGCATTTTATACGATTATGTAGTAGTATTGTTTATTTCTCAACTTCATAATAATTAAAGTTAACTATTTATTTGGCAGATAAATGAAACTTTATGCCTGCTGGTTTGATAAATGGCTGACGGGCAATGTGGTAGGTCTTTTCCATAAGTCTAATGTTTACTGCCCAAAAATGTATTATATCTTCTATTTGGCAATGTTTGGTACAGGCAGCAGATAGGTAACATATACTGATTATTTATTTAGTTCATATTGTAACAGTTAGATGCCCGTAGATTGAATTTTTTTTAGGTTTGCATGCAGAGGGGCGTGCCCATCTCCGGAAATCGTTGCTGAGAGCAACTCTGCTATGAAAAGTCAGTGGGATGTTTTAGTATAAGCAAAGGATTTTAACGAAAACACTTTATACTTCTCATCGGATTTTGAATGATAAGTAAGGTAAATATTTTAGCTTAATATTCCTTGCGTGCTCCTCTAGAAGAAAACAAAATTATAAAGCAATAAGACAGGAAATTAAATTTGCCATCTCATCACATGAAGGAAAGAGACATGCTCTCCAGCAAGCAGTGGATGCGTTTCTGATCACTAAAATGTGTCACGAAGATGTGTAACTTCCTCGTCAAGGAATAAGATTGATGATGTAATTATGTGCACAGGTAACAGATATCTGTAAATTCGTTAAAATGATTAATGTTTATAAAAGAAAAACATGGAGGAAAGAATATCAACCGTGGCTTCAAGTACCCAAAACATACCAAACACAAAACGGTATTGCAATTTGTAGCCTAGAGTTAATAATGGTAGGGTTTTCAAGGTGGATTAGTGCTATCAGTACACTTCTTCAGTTTTACTTAGAAAAAAATTACCTCCTATTGCTTAGCATAACATTGACTTAATTATTTAAAAAAAAAACTGCTAGTAAATTTGTTATTATAAAGTAAGATGTGTTGTAAAATTTCTAGCCCTGTTATTTAACAAAAATCATATAAGGATTATCGGCTGCGGTGGTCTAGAGGTAGCGTGCCCGCCTCTAGAACCGAATGGTCGTGGGATCAAACCCGGCCGCAGTCGATGGGGTTTTCAGGACTTAAAAATCCTGGGCACGGAGTACTCCGGGAGGAGCTTTAAGCTGGGGGGCCCGTGTCGTAGATTTACGGCACTTAAAAGAACTCCAAGCCTCTGGACAAAATTTCTCGGCCCATTCACGTCAAAGCAATACCTTAGTTTCCGGAGGGAGGTTAAGGGGCGATGGGCTTACCACCTGTCCCTCTGCCCTATCTAGGAAAATAAGCGTAACAAAATTCACATCGGTAAACAGGCCACTTGGAGGCCCTTTGCCCCAACATGGGGGCATAGGATTCGAGAGATATAAGGATTAATTAAGGTTTATTTTTATTTTCTATATTGACTGAATAAGTCTCAAGAGTACAGTCATCGCGGGCCCAATGCGGTATCTCGAGAGCCGCATGCCGAGAGCCGAATAATTATAATGTGATCGTGTGATCGTAGAGTATAAATGTATGATTACATAACACAACTGAATGTCACAATATACTTGAGACCGATTTTATGCAACGAAATGTAACTTAATCACGAGTAGATTGTTAAATTAATATGACTAAAAATTGTAGTGCTAAGATTAAAAGTGAGCATTGCTGATTGCATTATATTCACCATTATAAATATTGGCTTCTGAAGCTATGCATGCCTCATAGTTCATTCACTGGGAATAATCTTTCAGCATGGTTTGATGCATCTCCGTAATTTAAATTTATTTTTAGAAGCTTTAATTGCAACAGAATACATACCATATTTAGCCTATACTATCATCAGCAATATCATCATCATATCGTCATCAGGGCTCGGATTATGATGAAATGTTATCTTTTTATTGATGCTGCATAGACATTGCCAACTTGTAGATAAATCCTAATCATGGTCTCTAGTTTATAGAAATGCATTTTTATTAGGTCATTTTTTGTCATTTTATGCAATTTTATATTTTTAGGGCATTTATTTCAACTTTACGTCATTATTTTGTCATTTTCGTATCATTTGCTTCCTTATTTTGTAATTTTCATGCATTTATTTTAAATAAATGACTAGGTTACTATAATGCAACATTTTTGTAGATCTACTTTAAAAACAATTTTCTTACTTTTCTTCTCAAATGTCCCAATCAAGAACAAAGTTTTTAGACCTACAACATTCTTTCTACATTTACAGTTTTTACAATTACGTACACGTTAGTCTATATCTTTGTGTGCACAATAATAATAATTATAAATAAAAGATCAGTTTTTAGATCATTCTTTGTAATTATTAAATAATTTTCCTTAAAATTCAGGGTCATTTCATAGGTAATTTTTCAAACAATTTTAGGTCACCAGAATCCGGGCCCTGATCATCATCATCTTTATCATCAGAATTATTATTGATATTTTGTTTACAAATTAAGTGCATATTTTTTAATAATAAACAAAATGTTGGGGTGTTATCACCTCGCTTGGTTAAAGAAACAACTTTATGCTAGTTAAAGAAATAACTTTATGCTAGTTAAAGAATAGTATAAAATTTTAGTATTTTACGATATAGGCCTTCACTATTTACTTATTTCTTTTATTGTTATAGTTTTATATGAAAATCGCATGGGAACCGTATCTACTTTTATTGTGGGTAGTCTAATATTTATTCATAATCTGTCAGATAATGACGGCCATATTCCTATGAAATATGGATTAAAGTCAGGAAGAACAAGTCTAGCTAAATGATGTGTTTCAAGAGCGAGATTCGTTTGCATATTTGAGATACTGAACGCTTGCTGTATGCAATATAAAATCTGTATGGACGTGTTCCGCAGCTTGATTGCATGCTAATTGATGAGGTGTGAGAAGGAAAGAGAATGTTCAGGAGTCCAACGGTGGAGTTTCGCGTAACTAAATTGTAAAATGAAACCATAAAAATACTGTTAACAACGTTTCAAATGCATGCTACCTTTAAAGCTACAGGAATGTCATACCGCATCGATTTGGTGTTATATAAAGAGCCTGCAAGATTCGCACAATATTCCCCTGATTTTGAGTTATAGGCCTAAATAAGTTACTGTACCATATCAAAGCGTGATAAGAAGAAATATGTAAATAGATGCACACGAGAGAGAGAGAGAGAGTAAAAATTTACGAACAAGAATGTCGGGACATACCAGACAGTAATAAGGAAATTAGTTCAACTAGGAACCACCGAAATGTGTTGCCGATTTAAACTATTTATTATATATATATTTTTATTTTTTAATATCTTATCGAAGATACAGGCTGCCAAACTGGCAAAGATTAACATATATTACAATTTTTAGTTAATAATAAACGAACAAAGGTGCAGTAAACAAATTATTACTACGAATAATATTAATTAGTATCATAAGTTTGAGTCTTTCTATCATTGGAAGACTCTAACCTTGGTGCACAAGGTATAATAATAATAATAATAATAATAATAATAATAATAATAATAAAGTACTATTTTTATTGTCATTGGACTCATACTGTCAAAGACAAGAACAAAATAAAATATTTTATAACATGCATATATGAGATCCATCTACAGTGTAAAAGAGTAAACTTTAGGTTTAACATAAAATTGTTATTTTATTAAGTGTCCTTTTCAGTCTGGCAATTTAGATTAATTTGCCTGTCATGTAAGGAGAACTTGTAATATATATGAAACATACAATTGTCATGATATATTTATACATTTTTCAGACTTAACACAATTGTCATATTTGTCACACCTGTCGAGTTTTATGAAATAGGGCCTTGATGAAGAGCTGCTTCATATTACGTAGATTCTGATTGAAACCCTTATATAAAAGGCAGTCTTATGATTAGAGCCTTGTTTTCTATTCTGAGCGCTCTAATTGGTCGGCAGAATCTCAGCTGGAAGTCTCAATTTCGAATGGTTTTTGATCTTCTCATTTTCATCAGGAAGTCTTCTGGTGATGCCAGTGTAATGTATTGCCAAATGCTTGGTTTGAATACCACTGACTCGCCGTCGATGTTATTCTAAATAATATTAGGCAAGAAAGTTTTCTTCTTTTACAGGCTACAAGAGTTACAAGGAAATCGTATTTTGTAATATTTTTTAAATATAAATATTATAAATGTCTTATAGAGAGTTAGAGCAATAACTGCTAAGAAAGGAGCAAAAACGTATAATTTTATATAAATTATCTGCTGCTTATTACTAAGAGTCAACAGTCCTAGCAAAGCGATTCTTTGATTTTAGTGTTTACCATGCAATATGGCACCATAAAACTTTTAAAAACTTGCGTATACATATGTAACATACTCTAGACGACGTAAATTATTATCTTTCCAATTACGGTCTTTAGACATGAATATTATGCAGTACTCTTTTAACAACCGGTACTGTAATAATGCCACATATTTAGAATAACATCAATAGGCTCTTCTGTACAGTACAGTTATTCAAGATCCGTATAAACTTGAAGGTTTCGTGTAAAAACTGCATCAAGATTATGGGAAGACAGTCCAGTACCTTGTTAGAACAATTTCTGCATTCAATATTTGTAGACTTTATGTAACTCAGTTTAAAAGAACTTTCTTACGAAGCTGGGTTTGATGAAAACTCTGAAGCAACGGACTGATGGAGCAAGGGATGTCTTTATTTAAAAGAACGATGTAGAAGGCTTAGTAAGGTAAAAGTGGAGGAAAGAATCTTCATTGGCCTCCAAATCCTTGCAATAAAGACGAGCCGTATCTTTCTAACACTGAAAAATGAAGTCTAGAATACGAGCTTCTAAAGCCACCACTGAAAGTTCAGTTAATACTATAGGGGCTTAAAGGTTTGGCTGTATTTTTAGAAAAACTGAAGAATAGCAAATTACTTTAATGTAGTAGTACTTTATTGTTTACCGTTTTGAGTCTTTGCAAAGGTGATACAAGTTGAACAATTTATTGGAAGGGGCTTAGGCAATAATTTGAATAGTGTTTACAAACTTAGAAGTAATAATAGTGAACATATATACATATTATATTACGTACTTACATATATAACATACATTCACAAACACAAGGCGAGCCAAATTCTAACTATAGTAAAACTGGAACTAAGTGCAATGTAAGTTTTCTATGTTGTAAGAACAATTGTTAAAAACAAAATTGAGTTCCTTTCAATGAAATTTCAGATTACTGTGAAAGAAAGTTGAATATTTTGGAGCTCAGTTAATGAGATAATTCAAAAAGTTGAGAAGTGTTATACTGCTTGTGTTTCATGTGTTATAGGAATGATAATCAAAACTAATTTTGAAAAAGGTTTCTGTGTGAATAGGCAAAAAGTGCAGTTTGGAAAATGATAATGCAAGGTAGAGGGAGTATCTCTTGCTCTTTGAATAACGGCTTACAGGAATCCAGGGTCTTAGCCTTAAAAATTGTGCGTATTATTCGGCTATTTCAAAGTATGTTTTGCACAGTAACAGCTAGTGGTAATCTTTATTACGATTGCATTGATAATTATGATTAAGTCTATCCAAAAGGAAATGGGAATTTTTTTAAAACATCGCATACTACATCTTTTCTTTTATGACAGTTTCCTCAATAATCTTAAAGAAGGCTATAAAAATCTTATCTTAATTGTTAGCGTAGGAAATATTTTAATGCAAGGCATTATTCAAATAGTCTGCCTTCGTAGTGTGCAGGTAGTGTTCCCCTTTTGGATGCGAAGTTTGCTCCAGCCCAAGGGTGATCAATCCCATGAAGCATATGGGCCATATTTTGAAAAAAAGAATTGGTGGAAGACCACATCGCTTCAACTTCACCACCCATATACATTTCATTCATGATCTGTTAACGCCATCTGTATTATCTATTAACTTATTAATATTAAATGCAATTTACATAAACTCCAAACTGTCAAATATAGATATGGCATACATAATTAATTTGCACTACTTAAATTCTGAAATTCGCAATATTGGGTTTAATTATTATCAGATTCCGATCGCTGGCCGCAGAAAATAATATTGTGGCGGGTCGTGGGTAGTTTACCGCTGGCGTCTAGCTGGTCGTGGAGTACTTGTTGTTCTGTTCAGTATGAGAAAATAAGCGTAACTAAATTAGACTTCGGTAGTGACATTTCCACTTGGAGGCCTTATGCTGCTTGGTATCCGTCCATCTGTATTCAAATACGATACAAATCAGAATTAATCATTGTTAATATTTTCAATTTTAGGACCACCCATGGTTATCCACATTCAGAAAACAATAATGAAAGGAATAAATTTCTTAACATATCTAACCGATAAAATCTTATTATTTTTTATTATTAATATTTTTTAAAGTCCTTAGAGTTTTCAGTACTTTTTTCATTTAAAAAATCTGCATGTGTATGTTAACTCGTCTTTTACTTGCAGTAACTTATATGTATTAAATAGATCTTCTAACAGAATTTTTTAGTAGAACATCTTAAAAACGCCCTTAAATTGAATGTTATTAGATTCAGAAGCATCGAGTTACTTTAGCTTCAATCCGAAAAAATTAACACCTTTTCTTCGTGAGCAACGAGGAAAAAAATTCAGCTGAAGTAATGTTTGTAGATCAAGTTTAAATAGGCTACCGATCAGAAATTCAGGGTCTTATTCCTATGTTTTTTTTTGACAATTATTTTTACATTATTTGAGGTGGGTTATTTACGGTAATATTTTAATGGAGTGCTATTGCTTTCTCTACATCTGTAATTCTTTAGGCCTAGTATTATTTTTTTATAACTTTTAATTTTCATTGAATTACCTGTTAAAAAACCCTGTATAGATTTCTTATGAGACAAATCAATATCGCGATGTCAAAACGAATTTCCACTCATTCTTTTGTTCGTTAGGAAGTCTGCAAGGAGCTACACGTTCGTGGATTATACATCAAGCGTACTGATAAGATTTATCTGCAGACCTCTTCCTCAGCAATATGGAAATAAACATCTTACTGTTGGACTTTTGTATCTTCTTTCTTGAGAAGTTTTCCATTTGACTGGAAAAAATGGATTCGGACAGTAGAAGTATCTGAGTCATTTTATATATATTTTTCAATATTTCGTATTCAGAATTTCAGTAAAGCATCATAATCTCAGTATATTGAATGACTATTACTGTACGCATCAATCTAACATCCAATCTGCTCTCAAATATTAAAAAAAAAAGATTACTTGACTTATTAACCCAATGGTCTAAGAAATGGAGACTTAAGATAAATGGAGATAAACTTCAAATGGTCGTATTCACGAAAAGATTTCCTCGCATAACTGAAACTCCACAAAATCAAGAGATTCCTTTCAGTACATCTGCAAAATATCTTGGTTTTCATCTAGATAAAAGACCGACATTCAGACAACATATACTTGCTACTAGAGAGAAAGGTTTCCGACGGTTCATGGCACTACATCCCATTGGAGATAAAATTATTATGTACTTCCTTAATTCGATCCTGTATGATATACGCCTGTGAAATTTGGGGAAAAGCTCATATAAGCCATCTGAAACGTCTGGATGGAGTACAACGTGCTGTGTGCAGGACAATAACAGGAGCAGACTATCTTATCCGCAATATTCAGCTATATGAAGACTTTGGAATAACGAAGTTCAGTGATTATGTTCAGATGTTTCGAGTCAAATTAAAAAATTCTTTGAACTTTCATCCAAATCCACTGTTATGAGAATGAATGGAAGAGGAGTGACAAATAACCCCATTCTACACTTATAGTGATGACCTTGGAAAAATTCACGAATTAAAAAGGTTATGTATGTAAATTATGTTTTTGTATAAGGGAAGGGCCAGACAGAGGCCTGCTACTTATAAATTAAAATCATTCAATAAATAAAATAATCATAATAACACTAATTTCGATACAGGTTTTTATTTCGAAACTGGTGTGGTATCTATTATCAAACACGGAACGATCTTGAGATCCTGAGAGTAGCAGCTGAATTTTATTTACAATGAAATAAATTCTGTTTCGTGTTAATTTCAATATAATACTAATATGCATTCATTACATGCTGTAAAAATTCGTTGGTTTGAACAAAACAAGTAAAGAAAACTTCGATTTGACTGACGCCGTAATCTGCCATCTGTTGCAGAAGACACGAACTACGCAACCAGCTGATGCGAAGGTGAGCGCGCTGAAGCGAAGCCGTTTCGTTTGCGTGAATCCAAATCTCAAAATAACATTTGGACTAAATATGGTCCACCACTGCGGCGTTGGGGATGCGTTCGCTCCTCTCACGCAGCGGGCCCGGGTTCGAATTCTGGTCGGGACAAGTTACCTAGGTGGGGTTTTTTCTGGGGTTCTTCCTCACCTGTGTGACAAATGTCGGGTAACTTTAGGCCCTTGTGTTCCCCAGATATTATCTGGCCGTCATTATTTTCTTCATCTTCATCCCTCGCCTTGTTTGGAGTGAGTGTGTGTGAATGGTGTGTCTCGTCCTATGTGTTCGTGTTGTCTCGGAGGTGGTCCCGGCATTGGGTTGATCACTCATCCGGGGAGGCCCTCCATGTCCTTGTCTGGTCAAAAAAGTACGTATGTGATCCAAAGATAATCCCTCTCCCGACAGGTCGCGGCCTTGTAAGGCCCGGGCGGCTTGGGTCGCTTAAATCCTAAAAGGGAGAGGTAAAACTAACAATAAGATAAAGAAAGAAAGAAAGAAAGACTAATTATGGTCGAACAAAAACAGTCGTATGCAACTTGCCTATAATGGTAATTAAGATACTTGTATGAAAATTATGAAACTCAGTTGATCGTTTCATTAGTATCTTAATAAATGGCGTTGGAGGCTTGTTGCATAATATACTAATTCCGATTACAATAGTATATTGCGACACAAGGGCGGAAAGGCACGTTTACGGGTCGAGGAAACAGATTGAAAACCCGAGGCGCCTGCGCCGAGGGTTTTCAAATTTTCGAGACCCGTAAATGCCTTTACGGCCCGTGTGTTGCATGCTATTGTTTGCACGACGGTTACTTATATCAATTTAATTATATTAATTGCTATATTACCTGAAAGTATTATGTATATACACTATTGAAGATTTATGTTTATTTAAGAAAGTGATTCGCATGTGTTATTGTTTATGGCAACCGAATATTTATAAAGCGGGGAGTCCTTGGTCATTACAGCCCGCAAATAAGCGTTTGCGGGCGGTAAAGTAACTTTCTGCCCGTCGCCCCTAGCAACAAGTTACTTTCTGCCCGTCGCCCCTAGCAACAAGATTGCGTGTGGTAATGTCAAGTTACGATCCATGTAAACAACTTTCGTAAGTAACACTTACTAGCTAAGGAGTGCAAAATAGTATATTGCGACACAAGGGCGGAAAGGCACGTTTACGGGTCGAAGAAACAGATTGAAAACCCGAGGCGCAGCCGAGGGTTTTTAAGTTTTTGAGACCCGTAAATGCCTTTACGGTCCGTGTGTTGCATGCTATTTTTTGCACGACGGTTACTTATATCAATTTAATTATATTAATTGTGATATTACCTGAAAATATTATGTAAATACAGACTTGAAGAATGGTGCTTATTTCAGAAAGGGATTCGCATTTGTTATTGTTTATGGCAACCGAATATTTATAAAGCGGGGAGGCCTTGGTCATTTCTGCTCGCAAATAAGCATTTGCGGGCGGTAAAGTAACTTTCCGCCCGTCGCCCCTAGCAACAATTCACTTTCCGCCCGTCGCCCCTAGCAACAAGATTGCGTGTGGTAATGTCAAGTTACGAGCCATGTAAACAACTGTCGTAAGAAACACTTACTAGCTAAGGAGTGCAAAAAATAGCTTTAAGTATAGGTTCCACATGGCACACATACACCTCGGCGTTTAAGCTTTCTCCTATTAATCATTAAAGAAAGGAAGAGAAAAGTACGTCTACAAGATTTCAGTCCAATTAATATATTTTCTCCACAAATAACAAAGTTATTTTCTATCTTTATGAAATAAATCTGAAATCTTGTATTTTTGTTAATAACTCGTAGATGAAGTCTCGTGTTATTTACTTAACATGGCATGTCTTAAATCTATCCACGTTTGCAAAACTTTGATGTACTGATTTCTATTTATTTTTGTAATCGATCTCAGAGTTAACTCCGGATCGATTCATTAAGTTTACCTCGCATTCGCAAAACTACCTCATGGACACAAGCTTACTTCGTGTGATGTAGCCGAAGTTTCAGGAATAGGTTCCGCAGTGTAAGTCTGTAGCCTCAAATCAATTTCTCCCCTATCTCTGTGGGCACTTTTCATAAAATATGCCCTTGAAATGAATTTCACTACTTAGGCCAGACCTTTTGCCCTCATGCTACAGTGTTGTATGGGTATGAAATATTTTCCTTATTAGTTCATTATTATTTCACTTACTAACTTAGTTTACTAGTTCTCTATGTTTAGCAATAACATGTTATATGTGTATTATTTACTTTTATTACCTATATTTTGGTGATATCTTGTTTGGTTGACATCATACCATTTTAATGAACACCTTCCTTCAGTTTTGTTTTAAATAATGTTGCTAATATAAGAATTTTAACAACTTTACCATTTTTCATTCCTCTCTATTTTCTGAACTATGGAAAGATTATCTAAATTTTTTTTGTAGGAAATTTTTGTTGGCCAACTTGGTACATAAAGTGGTTTTGCTAGAACCCATAATTTTCTTTAGATATTTAGGAAAAACTGAGACAAAAATTTCAACGTGCTCCCACCCCCTGCTCGCCCCCAACCATGGGGACTTCTAGTAGCCTATGTTGTTCAAGACACTCGTCCACACATCTCTGCCAATTGAGTGATCAGCCCAATGCCGGGGCCACCTCCGAGACAACAATAACACATAGGACGAGACACACCATTCATACACACACTCAGAATAAGGCGAGGATGGGGATGAAGATGAGAATGACGGCCAGATGATATCCGGGGACCACAAGGGCCTAAAGTTACCTGACATTTGTCTCACAGGTGAGGGAAAACCCCGGAAAAAACCTCACCTAGGTAACTTGTCCCGACCAGGAATCGAACCCGGGCCCGCTGTGTGAGAGGATTGAATGCATCCCCTGAGCCACAGCGGTGGACTATACAAAGATATACCCTTAAATAAAGAGAAAGTGCGATGTGGAGTTTTCTTTCGTAATCCTGAAATTTCTCCGAAACGAATTGCTATAGGCTAATGTTTGAACATTTGAAGAAAAAATGACTACTCATTTTAAAGGAAATTTATTGTCCTACAACTTCATTTATGAGGGCATTGCTGTACACCTGAGGGCTGAAGCGCTAGAAGGCAAAGCGTGAGGCGAAAGAGCGTTTTTCGAAAATTTGGTATTTTCGCTGGCGGATATCTCGAAAGCTTGGGAATTGAAAAAATGTTTAGAATCAAGATTGTAGGAAATTTTATCAGACTGAATTTTGAATAGAATAACTTTTCCCCTACGATGCAACGTTGTTGACATATAAGCGAAAACCCAATAAAAGGGATCTTCTACGGATTTTTAGTATGTTGTTCAGGACAGTCCCCCGACAACTTTGCCAAATTTAAAAACTACACGATTTTTTTCCTATTCAATGTTTTTTTTTTACCTTTATTCACTGTACTACTAGGCAAACTTGCATTTTACACAAGATGCGAAATACAGGTGCTCATGCCTCGTTCACCAGCCTCTCCGATTAAGGCTACGATGTTAATATATTCTGCTAGCGCAACTGTTAAAATGTTGGATCGTCACGCTGACGGTCCGAGGTTCTAATCACGGCCAACCGAAATTTATACGACGCGACGCAATGGACAGTCCTTACGGCATAGCCTGTGAAACGCCTTGCTGCATATCTTCTCAATCCTCAGAATGTGAAAATTCACTCTATATAATGTAGTAGGTTGGATTTTAAGAATTTACTTACATGAGTTCTGTGAACAATTTAATATACATTTCATACCTGGTTCATTTATTATTTTCTAGAAGGTTCTCAATTTTTAGAAGTGATCGTAGGTAAGTAGGCGTAAATGAATACTGCTGTTTGTTATTTTCGGCCTGAGTGGAACAGATGGCTTGAGACACTAGTTTTCTTTTTCCAACTTCGCGGGTTCGGTTATGGCTCAACTCCTTGGCATTTGTGTGTGCAGCAATCATACAGTCCCATGTCAGTAGATTTACAGATTGTCTGTATATTGTATAAATATATAGTTTCATTGATCAGAGCTAAGCCATCTCTCGATACTTTTAAGTAGGAATGCTTTTACTCGAAGTAGAAAATTATGCAATGTATCTTTACTATGTGGTGAAGAATTTCTGTGCCTGGGAAGAGACGAGGTGACACCCACCTCCGCATATAGCGAAATCCTTATATACTAGGGATATTTAGAAATTTAATATGGCGAGTTTTAGTCTGGAAAACTTGTATTCTCCATCCCATGTAAGGCAAGCGCACATCTTCAGTGCTATAGAAGAATAATGTATACAGAAGTTTGCATGTTTTCGTAAGTAGTTATTAGCTGAATGGATACTTAGAAAAGTTTTGATTGTAATAAATTCTGCATTCTTCTTTATTTTGAATAGGATTGATTATTGAAGAAATATGCAGAAATTTTTTCTCTCGTTACATTATGATTGCGTACAGCATGAAAGTTTCATTTTGTAATGAAGAAATTAAAGTAATACAAGTTATTATATTATTAGTTATTAGTTATTATACATAAGGTATACTAATAACAAGTATTAGTTATTAGTTATATTAGTTATTTATACAGATGATTCCAATATTCTTAACGTAATTATTTCTATGTAATGTAAACGAAACAGGGTGTGCAAATACTTTTTGGACATGCTGTATGTACCATTATTTCTGGGGGAAGGAATTGCTAGGACGGTGATAATTCTAGTATTCACAAACATCAGTCATGGCGACTCTTTAATTGATCTCTGAATCCTCTTTTATTCTTTAAGATTAGAAGATTAGACCATCATAGCAAACTACATTTTCTATGCATATAAAGATTTTCATCTAATTCCTATCTTGAGGTAGTGAGCTTAGCCTGCATATGGTATTATGGTAATTTATGTGTTGCACAGGAGTGGCTGAAGTATGATCTTTTTTTTACTCTTTAATAGTTCCTAGTATTGTGAGGCGCTGTAAAGGTTGTGAATGGTTATGTAAGTTCGATATGAGTAAGTGATTAATATGTTATAGGTCAAGTTTAGTGAAAAGGAACGTTTTTATTACTTCAAATTGTTACATGACAATATTGATTTCCAGTTCGCGGTAACATATATTTGTCAGTGGGCATAATATAAATATTCTTTGGAAGAGTAAACGGCGGTGAAATGTTTCCATTCCCAGGAAGTAATCATCTATTTCAGAGAAACTTGTCTGAATCGTGTTGGAAGGTCGATATTGCTTCTCTACCTTCTACTTAGCTTCAGAACGTGTGTTTAAAACTGACACTTAATGATACAATCAAGTGTCACTTATTTTGACACAGTTTTTTTCTCTAAACCAGAAGTATCGCGCTATGTATATTTCTTTTAAGAGGAAGTATTTCGAAATTGGTTGACGTACCCATGACCATTTTATATGTTCTACATTCTGGACTCTGTTATTTCCCGATAGCTCCGTCCCTGGACGGGTTTAGGTGTCAAGGAATCTGGCTTCGCGTCTCAGTGATCCTGAATGTCGTATTCATGATGGACAGAGACCGGATGTACAGGCTTTGTTGTTTTCCCGTTTCCGAATCGTATGCGGTCAAAACTCATCTTTCTTTTATCCTTCCCTTTTGTCTTTATTTCATTAATTTTAATTTCATTAAAATTCATCCAACTGACAACCACAGGTTGGCTATAGTGACTGTATGTGAAACCTTCACAAGAATATTGTTCAGTGGTACCTGAGCTATTGGTAAAACATTTGATCGGCTTGCGGACTTAGCTTGTTAAGAGGGGACCAGTATAAGGGATCTACAACTTGTGTCCGAAAAGTTTGGGGAGTCTGACCAGTTTCAGGATGTATATGAAAGCGAAGGTTAACCGGTCCGCGTGGAAAGTCAGGAAACATGGACCAATGCGGGATTTGGAGGATGTTGTGAGTGTTGCCGTGGCCGAGGTCCGAATTTGTGTGATTTCTAGCTCGAAGACGAACTGGATAGAAACCAAATTTCTTATTTTACAACTGGCAATATACTCGTAGAATATAATCTACATAATTTTCTTAGTACTTCGTCAATGTATTGCCATACAAACAAAAAATTACGAAGTATCTGTTTGTTCGACCCACCAATTTGTTCTGAATTCTCATATTTATTAATATCTAATACTGTAATAATAAGAAGCAACGTGTCTATTTATTATACAACGTAGGCTATACTTTGGGATCAAAGTTTGTTGTTTTAAGAACAATAGTCACATTGGAATACGACATAATGTAAATAAGAGGATGGAGCATAAGTCATGGAAACTATTTCTTATCACAGCAAGTCGATGGTACCATAAGATGTAGGCTATGTCATGGGAGAGTATGGTATATCTAGTTTATAGACACATAATTTGGTGTGATGTACGGTTATACGAATAGAGGCGATGGCAATTTAGTTGCGAGTCAGTCGCCGGGTAGAATGGATAAGACAAGATGTGAACATCATTCTTACGTCAAAATAGTCACTATTTGAGGGAGAAATGCCAGAGAATAACACAAGGAGCTGATGAAAGCTTTCGAGAATAATGTCCATCCGTACCGAACTTTAAGGGATCATAGAGTAGGTATGTGTACTTTCATGCTCCCAACTTCCGCAATTGGAGTGGCATGATGCAGTCGCGTATGGTTGTTTATTCACTATCCTGTATATAGTACTAATAAACTGCATTATACATTCATTCCACACCTGTCCTTTCATTTGTATGTTTCAAAATGTTAAAATGATCCTACGTGTTCAAAAGAAAAAATAATTGCCATGACTTATGCCCTATAGCCTATCTAGTATATTAAACATAGGCTAATCGCGTTATGACTAACTCTCCACACATAGCATTACGTTGTAAGTTATGTTTTCTTTGGAAAGGCGAAACCTTCTTGTGAACTGATCGTCACTGCGCCCTTCGTATTTTAACACGCGGATTTAATGCCCTCACAAGATCAACTTTCCCCTGATTAGTTTCTAGCTTCGATTATATTCATCTTGAATACCTACACCCTAGGTTTTAAACATACCATGGCCGTGGTTCGTGTAGAAGGCCTTGGTGTCGAGCCGTGTCTCAGAAAAAAATTCTAAGATCGAAAATTTAAGAAATCCAAAATTAAAAATTCAAAGATCCAAAATTAAAAAAATCCAAAATTAAGAAAGTCCAAAAACCCAATATTAAAAAGTCCAATAATGCAAAATTGAAAAAATCCAATAATAAAAAATTGAAAAAATAAAAATTAAAACAAGTTTTACTTCTGTCGCGTGGCGTTCCACGCACACTTTTTATTATTAGTATTAGTATTATTAGTATTATTATTAGTATTAGTATTATTACTATTACTAAAAATTAAACTAAACTCCGTGGCGCGACATCCCCGAAGAGACAAGGCCTACCACCCGACCGCTGCGTCATCTACCTATAGGCAGACGGCAGGTTTGGGGGGCATGTGGTCAGCATGCCGACACCCACGGCCGTTAATGGTGGTTTTCATGACCGGAGCCGCTACTTCTCTATCAAGTAGCTCCTCAATTTGAATCACGAGGCTGAGTGCACCCCTACCAGACCTCCCAACCTCAGTAAAATCCGAGGAGGTACCGGGGATCGAACCCGGGCCGACGGATCCGTAGTCAGCGACGCCAACCACAAGACCAGCCGGCGGTCTCAGGTCCTCATACTAGGTGTGAAAAATTTCCTTTGATTATTACTCCTAATCATTGAGTTGAATGTTTTCTGTGCAGTTCGCCCCGAAACACTATAGCCTAGTGATTTCGTGACGGTATTTGAGCGTTACACTAATTTCGTGACGGTTTTAGCGTTACACAAGTTCCCGATTTACCCCTACCGCGAGAAAAGAAGTTTTACTTCAAAAACTTTGTTTTAACACTCGTAACGTTCCATGGATAAAATCTTGTTTTAACAATCTGCCATTATTGTCGTGGAAAAGAGAGTTCTCAAGATTTTAGCGGTATCCCTTGTATATCAATAGCACTATGGTTCCCTTTTTACATACTACAGCTCTGCCTTTCCACAGGCATCAATATATAGGATCTCATATCTGTGATTATAAACACGCCTATGGCCAGGAATGAATATACACTGCCTCCTATTTGAAGTTGGATTAGCTGTTATTGATGGGACGTTAACGGGAGAGTGAATTTCAAGCAAAATGTGTACTAATGCGATTGTGTTGCCATGAATACTAAATACTGCTTCGCTGTATCCAGGTAGCAGTTAAATGAAACTGTAGGTGTGACAATCACATGACGTGTTAAGCTGCCTGAAAATGAGCTCGCGTCTAAAGTAAGTTTGACTTTAAATAATAAAAGTTTGCTAGACCTCTCAACATGCCATTCCCCTTTCCACAACACGGCGATGTTCCGAACTTTACCCTCGGTGCAACTCTCTGTATTAACTATTAAAGAGCCGTAAAGTTCTCTGAAAATGTCACGGCAACATGAGTGTGCCATTAATTTGTATTGCGACGTCTTGACCTTCACAAAGAATAGACAGGTTACCAAAGTAACATAGACTTAGGCCTACCGTCAGATGATTTACTGCATTATAGTGCATTAAGAATAATATTTTTAACAGAACAGATTGTATATAGAACAAATAAATGATTTCCATCTTGTGATCATAGTCAAGGCCATTTCTGTCTCCTGTTTGGGAATATAAAAGAAGAATTTAGCGAAAATTTGTTTTAGCCTTCTCATGATAGAACCTTGAGTTCTTGTATAAATCGGTTTTCCTTTACACATGTACCATGGACTTTTGAAAAAAAGTAAACTCATTTTAACTGACAATTACACTGGTCTGTAAAAGTTTTGTTTCTTACTGTAAACTTTGAATTTCTGTTAAAATTGTGTGGAAATATTTCAGTAAATTATATTGTAAACCGCACAAAAGATTAATTTATATGTTTATTTTTAAATTACGTTGACCTTTTAGTTTTCCTAATAACATACGAGTACATGCATGATTTATTTTATAAGCTGAATTAAAAAAACACAGTCATAGGCCTATTTAGCATGCTACATTTCGCTGGTAATACCAAACTGCAAACATTTCGAGAATATTGATTTTAAAAATGACTACATAAGAAATGTTAACATGGGGAAATCACTTTCAGGAGTTTTCAGGCTAAAATTTGGAGCCAGGCCATTCCAGAATTGGAATTTAGAGTTTTTTCGTCTTACGAAAACGAACGATAGATTAGGTCCTTAATATTTATCCTGTACATTCCTTTCAATTTATATTCCAGTTAACAGGCAGAGACATGTTACCCAATAGAATGGAATCCCTCCATATTTTTTCACATATGTACAATAAAGAACTGAAACCTGATGTCCTTTAGCATTAAAGATAAATAGAATGAAAAGAAGGGCAAGTAACACAGAGGCATTGGCATCGTGAGCTGTCATCGATTATAGAAAAAAGAAATGAAAGCGTACACAAGGTCTTCTCGAAGATGACTTTAAATCAATATTGTAAATGAGGTTACCTACGTAACATCACTTAGTAGAATGTATTATGAGCGCCATTTAAGAACACAACAGAAATTTAATGAAAACTGGTTAAAATGTGGAAACTGACAATTTCACTCGGAACCCTCCCATAGATTGACGGTTGAAAATTCTTATTATTTTGTGATATTAGTAATAGGGAAGATGAGTTATGTAGAAACTCTGGAATATTACCGCGTAAATTCCTTGAAAATATGTTATTATGATAATCTGAGACAGAATTTAAAAAATACACACTCTTTTATCTCGTAGCGCCATACTATGTTGCTTCTTTGCTAAGAAAAATGTAGGCCTAATACATATTTTTTTAATATTGTGAATTCTTAATCTCTTTTTTTTTGGTAGAAGAACCGTAATCTAAACGGAATTTCTTAATGGAGACTGTTCGTCATGGAAATTTCACGCTAGAATGTATTCTCTACTTCCTTATACCTTTGAATATGAAATTTTAATAATTGTAAAATATTTAATTGATTGATCTCTTAGTGCACGTCCACACCAACATTAACGTTTACTATGTAATCCTCGAAAAGATGTAAATGGATACAACACTAGAAGAAATGTTTGCTTCAACATTCCAAAACTTATATTAAGTAAAACAGTACATTCGTATTTATATTTAGGTCCCATATATTATAACATGCTACTCGATAAAATAAAAAATTACAACATACAGAGGTTTTCAAACACACACTATAAATGGTTAGTAAGTAAAAATCCCTTCTATATTCTTCATGATTTTTTAAAATTAAATTAATTATACATATACTGTAATTTATTTTTTCTGCTTTATTTGTATACTGTAAAATTCTTGTATTTTTATTTATTTATTTATTTGTTTATTTAATTTTCAATGCCATTATTTTATTTACATTTAAAATTTACAATCAGTAATCAGTGTTATCAATGACACATTTAAACAAATAATAATTTGAATAAATTTATAAGGTTTTCTTATTTTATTATCTTGGGTTTTGATTAATGAAGCTATTATACAATCTGGGAGAGAATTTGAGCTATTCCTTAATCCTGTTTGTGATACAGTACTTATGCCCAAAAACAGTACAATAAAAATAAATTAATATAAATACATTAAATTGAAATGGAATATTCGATTGTAACTCCTACTTTCTGGAATTGCAACAGTTTTGTTGTACTTATAGCTAGTACAATTTTATACATTTCTATTTTTATTCTTCAAATGGTACGAACTTGATCGTCGCTGTTATAAACAATAATGCATTGGTGTTTGTAAAAGTGAAATCTGCCTCGCATTATCATTAAAGCTTCACAAGTTGTTGTATGTAGCTCTTTCTTTCTATTCACTTTTTTACCATCCTTTCAGTCCTTACTATATCTATGGCTGACCCAAGCAATAAGCAGAAGTTCAAGCATTGCGGTTGTCCTGTGACAAAGCGATATTGTGTGGCGACATAAAAACGATTCTCGATGATAATAGCTTTTATGACATGCTGAAAATTAATGTTCAGGAAGTTATATGGTGTAAAGGAGCCTTTCATTCATATTTTATCCTAGGTGGTTTACTTGCCTTCCATACACTTCATTGTAAGCAGTATTTGATCTGTACGTTAAACAAACGTTTCTTATAAGAGAAGTATGAAAAATAAATTTGGTATCTTAATACAAGATCAATTGTATAAAATTAAAAAAATAGGATAAAATCTCGAAAAGCTACTTAAAAAAGTGCTAATATGGATGAGAGAAAATCATACATATGCTTCATGTATGTAATCCAGAGAATGTTTAATTCGATTAAAAATGTCATGTTACTATCTTTTATTTTCGAGTTAAACTATTAAAAAAACCATAGAAAGATACACAAATTTTTATGTTACAAATCCTTGAAAATGTTCTGATAACTCCTATAGGCTTATCTAATTTGGCGATCCAACATAATGCTCCACTACCTAGAATTTCTATGGTAGAGCTACTGAAAAAAAAAAAAAATGAAAAGAGAATAAGAGTGTGTATGATGTATAAATCTGGGTAAGTGAAAACCACAGGTAATAATTTTAAAATTCTTTTGTAAATATACGGAACAGATTTTTCTATACGTAGGCAGGGTATTATGGTGTCCGATCGAGTGAGAGTAAATCCATGTATCGGGAGCGTGAGCACACATTCAATTTACTAGCTTTATGATTTGGTGTTCGTGGTCATCGAGCAGGTGCAAAATCGAACAGTTCACATATCAGACACTTCCTGTTAGCTATGAAATCATCTCCGCTAATTTGTCAAACACAAGCTCAATTACTATTTCCATTCAGTTTGTGTATCAACATAATTCTGAGTAGTGGAAACATGCACTATTAAACTATGTAAAGGTGGGTGTGAGTAAATCTGGACCTCGAGCTCTATTTATTGTGATTATTTAGCGAATACATACAAAATTGTGCATTTAAAGAATAATTAAAATCACAAAAACGAATAAATCACATTGCTATTTCTGTATAAAGTGGATGGACATGGTGACAAACGAAGAGGTTCTGAGTAGAGTGGGTGAGAAGAAGTCAATCATACACACAATTCGTCAGAGGAAAGCAAACTGGATTGGGCACATTCTCAGAAGGAACTGCTTATTACATGATGTCGTAGAAGGAAGATTGGAGGGTACAACTAGACTTGGAAGAAGAAGAATTCAGCTGTTGGACGATTTAAGGGAAAAGCGGAAATATTGGATGCTGAAGGAGGAAGCAGAGGATAGACAGTTTTGGAAAACAAAATTCGCGTACCAAGTTTGAAAACCTGCCGGAAGGCAGAATACTTACTACTACTACTACTACTACTATTTCTGTCATTGTAGCGAGACCATTGATATGCTATATATAATATATGGATCGTCTGTGGCAAGACAATTAATATAACTTATAATAATAACGATAATATAGCCATGATCACTCGACAAGCGGTTGTTAGCAACACTTTTCATTACGGAAATCAGCTGTTTTATTTTTTAGATTGAATTCATTTATTACTAATAGGGGATGATGGCTAAACGAATTGAATGAACAATTATTTAAAACACTGATTATCGAAATTAAATGATTTAACTACCTTTCTTCGCCTGTGATTATTTACTCAACCGCTAGATGTTGTAGTCTAGCCAACCTCGGGATGTTATGTATAAGGGATATGATTTTTCTATGGTTCGGAAAAAGAATTTTGCTATTTGAAAAGAAATGGATTAAAACAAATTAAACTAAGATGGAACATTGAAAAAAAAAAAAAAGACGAGAGAGAGAGAGAGAGATAGTGTTGTTATTAGCAACCACCAAGTTTAAATTGAAATATTTGTGTGTTCATTAATATTGCGTGAACTATTTCGCAAGTTCTGTGTTTTGTTTATTATTATTATTATTATTATTATTATTATTATTACTTAAACAGTGTTTTGGTGCTCAGTGGTTGGTGAAACATTAAAACATTACAGTTTATAATATATATTTTGAATATTTTAATTTGGTCCCAAGTTTCCAGATTGTGCCACCAGGAGTACTGAAAATTCCCCATTTTTCCATTATCAAAACAGTAAGTGACTAAGGGCAACTTTCGGCAACAGATGGATCACCACAGCTAAAGACAGAGGAAAATGGCAACTTCTAGTCAAGACAGCAATCCAAAACAACAACACAGGATGAAGACAGTAAATAGCAAGGAGCAGGAAAGCAGTGCACGACCGAAAAGCGAAGACCTAAACCCACAGTGTATAGTGCTAGAATTATATATAGGACAAAAAAAAAATGATAGACTACATATCGGACCATAAATGATAGACTATAGGCATAAGTAATAATAGGAAGATCCTTCCCGGAATGGCTAACCGGGATTGCGAACACAAGCCACCTCTCCCAGGAGAGAGGCCCGTGCCCCTCGGGGACATTATGGGCTAATACTAATACTAATACTAATAGTTCTTCGATAGCGCAAGAAATCACGTTCTGTTGTATCTTAGAATCTCAAAATTGGTATTCATGCATGCTGTTTACTTTTAACAAGTACTGTTGAAATCGTATAAATTTATAATTTATATAGTAAGACAGTAATCATCTGAACTACAATCATAATGGAATAATACCGCGTTAGAAAACAGTACAAACGAGTTCACTGCACTGATATTGCGTATAGAATCGATCATTTGCCAGGTGAAATTATTTTCATGTATAAGGCTATAAGCCTACTGCCAAGACAAATAAGATGGGTATTTCTTATCAAATGAAAATGAATTGATTTGTACAATAAGCAAAATTAATTGATAATCCAGAATAAATGTATAAAACTTACTTTTAATGAAGATCATTAATAAAGTATTGGAAATAAAATTCCATCTAACTAAAATGGATATTTCCTACCAAATTGATTGGTAAAATATGCAAAAATAATTGATAAGGCAGAATAATGTATACAGCTTACACTTAAAAAATATTTTTACTAATGATTATCAATAAAGCATTGGAAATAAATTCCATCTAATTTTTAATATTAAAAATAAAGTTACAAAAAAGAACAGAAAGTGACAAAACAGAGGGCGGAATAGTTACAACCAATGCTTTTTTTTTTTCTGGGGATACATGGGGGGGGGGGAATACGCATACCCTTTAAATATTTTTCAAATTTCATATAGGAGAAAATCATAATTTGAAATCTTTAGAAATTTGTGCCAAACAAAACGACGAAAGTGATTATGCACATAATTTGCATTAAAATAGCTATTTTTAATGTTACTTTCGTTATCTATACCATGATTTTTGAGAGGTGGGACCTTACATTAGCTCTGCAATCATGAAAACCAGTGACCGCTACAGCACCGTTGCAATGGTAACCATGACTATGTTGCCAATGTTACTGATTCAATACATAGGTTGGTTTTTTAGTTTTGGCACCATAGTTATAACTGGATTAATAACTCAAAATATATGGTTCCAAGTTTCATAGGCCCTCGATGTAGTCCCCACCGTTGCGTACAACGTGTTACCAGCGATGCGGAAGTCGTTGGATCCGTTGGCACTGCCCAATCTATTGATGGTGCGAAGAGAGCGCTCGGCAGCCTGCTTAACGTCTTCAATGGTACGGAAGTGCTCCCCGCGCATTGTCATCTTCACCTTCGGGATGAGATCATAGTCGCAGGGACTGAAACAAACAGTTCGACCAACCCCCACCAATGTGAAGGTAATGTTGATTCTTGCCTATGATTGGGATGGTGTGATTATTCACCATACCGTTCCTCGAGGGCAAACCGTTAATGCGGCGTACTATTGTTCGTTTCTGCAAGACCATCTCCGAGGAGCTCTGAGAAGGAAACGGCGCCACCACATGGTTACACCGCCCATCGTTCTGCATGACAATGCTAGGGCACACACAGCAGGCGTTGTGTCGGCATTGTTGGATCGCTGGGGCTGGGAGGTCCTCTATCACCCCCCTATTCTCCCGACATCAGTCCCTGCGACTATGATCTCATCCCGAAGATGAAGATGACAACGCGCGGGGAGCACTTCCGTACCATTGAAGACGTTAAGCAGGCTGCCGAGCGCTCTCTTCGCACCATCAATAGATTGGGCAGTGCCAATGGGATCCAACGACTTCCGCATCGCTGGCAACACGTTGTACGCAACGGTGGGGACTACATCGAGGGCCTATGAAACTTGGAACCATCTATTTTGTGTTATTAATCCAGTTATAACTATGGTGTCAAAACTAAAAAACCAACCCATGTATTAGCACGTGCTCAAGAGTTTGTTGTATCCCTTTCCTCTTGGATTGAAATTGTATTTATTTGAATTAATGTAGCTGCATATGTCAATTTATCTGCAGTTGTATTACAAGTGTTAAATTATATGTGCCCATGTGAAAATTACTCCGTATATACATACGAGGGAGAATCAAATGAAAACTGCAATTAATTTTTTCCACTAGTTTACTGCAGGAAGAATGCTTGCTTGTACGTTATTTTTTTACATAGTCCCCTCCCAGTTCAATGCATTTGTGCCATCAGATTGAAAGTGTTTCGATACTGCATGCAAAAAAATTATTCTGGTTGACACTGTAGGCACTCATGCACCGCCGATTGGATGTCTTCATCAGAGTTGAAATTCTGCCCTCCAAGGAGTTCTTTTAATGGACTAAAGATGTGGAAATCTGATGGTGCCAAACCTGGCAAGTAAGGCAGATGTGGGAGGCACTTGAAGCATATGTCGTCGATGGTTTTCATGGTTGCACGAGAAGCATGACCAAATCTTTGGTCCGTTAAAGGATCTCTTTGGAGGGCAGAAGTTCAAATCTAATGAAGACGTCCAATCGATGGTGCAGGAGTGACTACAGCGTCAACCAAAATAATTTTTCTCATGTGGTATCGAAGTTCTTCCTATCCATTGGCGTAAGTGCATTGAACTGGGAGGGGACTACGTAGAAAATAATGTACAAGGAAACATTCTTCCTGCAGTAAAATAGTGGAAAAAATTAATTGCTGTTTTCACTTGATTCTCCTTCGTACATGTCAGGTGATAAACAATAATATCGTGTGCCCTTATATGTCGTATGAACAGACTCCAAATATAAAGGACTATAAGTTGCATTCCCGTATTGGTTTGTGAAATCATATCATGAACTAATTTGCAGATTTATATGTAAAACTCAGTCCAACTCAGAGTTCTTAAAGTCATATAACCTTATGCAACTTTCATTTTAAATATATAGGTAAGTTTGGCAATGTTCCGTCAAGTCAAAAGTGAGAGTACCCCTTAAATTTATTTTATAAAAAAAAACACTGGTTACAACTATAGTAGAAAGTAATGAAGAACGGAAAAATATAAGGGAAAAGGGTTCAAGGGGACAAGACAAATATAAAGTGTACTTTATGGATTAAGGACGAGTGCGCTTTTCATTCTAAAGAGGTGATGACTGTGCAGCAACTTAACATACAAACGACTGCTGATGCGAAACATGGGACGACCTCTGAATGTACACAAACCATTACTTCCAACACAGCGTTAAAGTGGACCATATGATAGCAGAGCCTCAGAGTACGTTATAATAAAATGTCATTGTAAAGAGTTTTCTTTTTAAAGGAGTACAGCTGCAGATGTTTGACTAAATCACATAAAACTTTCAAGTATCATCAAGGAATTTTCGATTACATTTTAAAACATAAGCTTGTTGAGGCCATCTTTAGTGCACGCATTTGCAAAAAAAAAAGTATCTGTAAAATGAACGATGCATTTGGCTGCTTGATAAAAACACAACCTTATACCCTTATTTTATCTTCTGTAGGTCCTGTTCAAACATCAGTATTCATACATAAAATATAACACCTATATAAATACAATGCTGTCAAAATCGTAAAAAAACTCACTTGCTTATGATGCTGGTTGTTAGTAACTTTCTTCTAAAATGGATCCCAGACGTTTATGTATTCATAAAGATGCATTGTTCTAAATGAACAATGTGTTTTAACTTAAACTGAGTAAGCTACGTCCGAAGCCTGTAGAAAATCTTCTCTATTCATAGGGGTATTGAAAGAAATAATGTAACTTTGAATATTTGCTCATAGAATGCAATGTCATTATACCGTTATCAAGGCTCACTATCAATTCGTTGGCGTAAATGCTATAGCTTACAAGCCTCGTGAAAAATAAACCTGTTATCCATATCAGACGTAATTTCATGAATTAGTTTTAAACTTGGAGTTATTACAATTTAAAACATTTTCAAATGATTTATGTGCATTTAATGCTTGTTTGCTCTATTTTTAACTCTGTTAACCTACTTAGGCTATGCACTTTTATTTCAAACTTCTAGTAAACTGTGCAGGCCTAGTTGAAAAACATTTCCAAATTTATAATCGAGGAGATGATCAAACTTGATCTTAACACTTTTATACAAATTACTATTATTGTTAGGTCTATTATTATTATTATTATTATTATTGTTATCGTGATTAATTTCCAGAGTGGTACTTTCTGAGATTGTGTGGTGGACGGGAAAATGTCTGTCTGTCTGTCTGTCTGTCCGTCAGTATGTCTGTACGCGCGAAAACTCAATATGCTTTATCGGATTTTCATGCAACTTGGTATACGTATGCATTTATAACGTACATGTAAAGAAGCCTATTGACCAAATCGGTTGACCGGTACCGGAGTAATGTCCTTTTTAGGGCCTATATTATGGTAATATATTAGAAAGAACTGATCAAGTGCAAATCAGTTCTCACGACACAATATGGTTTTGCAGTGTTCATATACGGCTTTGGAAGTTTCAATACCGTTGACAAATAACACTACCCAAAAATTCCTTCACATAATTATGCTTATCACATTTTAGACCATCCCTGCTTAACGAATCGATCTGGAGGTTAACTCGTAAATCGATTAAAAATAACTTAGGCCTATTATATATAACTTACATAGTAATTTTTTAATTATCACTGATTAAACAAAAGTATTCTGGCACTTTGTTACATCAGTTTACCTGAATGTATTATTATTATTATTAGTATTAATATTATTAATATTATAGCAGTAAGGTAAGTATATCGCTATATATTTGAATAAAAGCTTCCACGTATTGCGTACTTGTTTCTATAGCCATTGAACTACGCTTCATAATTGGAAGTTGCAAACATAAAGTAGGCCTAGTATAATCGTACTATACTTAGGCCTAATGTACCTCGGATTTCTACATCTGTGTCAAGAGCCCAATTACAGACTATTAATGGAGAGAGTTTGCTGTAGAATATAACAACCTCATTCGGCTTTCCTAATTTCATTCGCAATTAAATTATAATTTTCTTCAAAATACATATACGATATTATCCAAACGGAATATAGCTGTTGTCATTTAGTAATGGAGGGACAAGCAAACAGCAAAGCGTGATGGCTGGAACCAGATGTATAATTGTGTTGCCATTGTGGACAACAAACTTGGAAATGGACTATAATGGCTTTCATATGTGCTATACATCCACGCGAAAGCTTTAATTTAATTACTTGAGAGTGCTATCAGCTCGTCATCATTCACTTGTATCATTTCCCCAGGTGCGCTCTCATGCTAACGTCCTAAGCTCTGTGTTTCAAAATCCTAATTAAGCTCATTATCTTAATTTGCTCATGCAACTTAATAGCTTCAGAAAGACATGATATCGCACTTGAACTCTGTGGAATTACACACAATTCCAGGTAAAACAATTTATAATAACCAGTTGTTCTCCCGAAGATATTAAAACCATATTTCGTTTAATTTTATCTATTATAGGCTATACGTAAGTGATAAAATATTCCTGACTTATCATAGGAAATCCCACGAGAGTTTACGAGTTTAACGATAGATTTGCGACCGGACAGCAGGAGAGAATAAATGAATAAACATGTAACGGATTAAACAAATAATAATGACTTTCAAACTTTGTTATATAAAAACAAAACTAACAGATGCGAGAACACGACATACTATGAATCAACCATCCATGAATCGATTTGAGTTACCATGTTATAACCAATGCTACCAATGGTGCATATAAGACATAGGCTAGTTAACCTAATTCAGGTAAGCTAACAGCAGAACAGAATAAAAGCACAAGGAACTGGCTTCCACCGAATTGAAATTGTGTTTTTAATCAATGTACATTTATACTATTTCAATTTCCAGGCATTTATATTGTTTAAAATTATGTGTTTCTATTGTGCTCAGCTGGAAGCACAATGGATATGACGTATTAATCATGGCACAATGATGCCTCACGTGTCCAATAACTAGCTGACGTTTTATCAGATAAAACCGCATGCTCATATTAATAGCAAGCATTGTTTAAGATAAACGATCGTGGTTGGTCTATATCCGAGGAATTGCTAAACATTATTGGCCAATATCAAATAGCCTACGCGGCGTATAGTCAGTAAATATTATTATTTTGATAAGTTATATTTGTAGATGTCCTTGAGATTATACAACAGTGGAAATAGTACAACTGTGTAGATTCAAGGGGAAGTACACAACATTTAAATAAAACCTATTTTGCACTTTGTGATTACATCTATGGTTAATGAGCTAATTAAGTTGAAATGTTCAAAATTGGCAACAGAGCACTGCCAGATAGCTCTTCTGGTTGGTAATACCCTCTTTCACGCGTATAAAAAATCTACCCATGCGAAAATGGCAATCAAACATAGAACCACCTGTTATATGATTGCAAACTACTCGATCAGGACAGAGATTTATTAATTGCAGCAATGTTGAAGAAAGAAAGAAAAAAAAACTGGCCTATTAAAAAAATACGATTTATTAAGAAAATAAAATAAAAACATTTTCCATTTTGTAAATAACTTAAATTTTGAAACAGTACTGTAAAATTATAAACTGTGCGATTTTGTACTTCAGTTTCATCTGTAATTTGTTATAATTAACAATAATCACTTTATATGTTTGATAAGTACATGATGTAATGGAACATACAGTTAATAAAATGTTGATAAAAGACACTAAAGGACAAAAATATTCTTCCTTCCGCGTTGTCTTGTTTTGGTGGTGTACTTGGTCCAAGTAATAACTTTCGTATTTAGTTTGCACAAAATGGCCAACTTGATTGAAAACAGCAAAGGAAAAATATACTCCTTATTCTTTCCTTTGCTGATGCGAAAAAAATTAAAAGTGGACGGATAACACTTATCGAATACAACACGGTTAAAGTTTAGGAACAATCTTTACCCTGAAAAAAGTGTTCACTCAGGACAAATATGGTATTAGATTTTTTTGTTTTTCCCGAAAAAAGTGTTTACTAAGGCCAAAGTTGATTTTTTGTTTGTCTGATTCTACCTAAGGAATGAACATTTAAATGCACACAGTTATACTTCTTCCACTCTGTACGAATCTTGTTCCATAAGTGTGATATATATAAATAACTTACAGGAATAGTAATGTATGAAACAATCACTGCGGGATTTCTTAAAAAGTAATTATTTTGAAGTTATCAAGTCTGGTAAGTCTATTGGCGTTCGACGTTATACAGAATTGTAGACCTATTAGTTTTGTCATCAACTAATTATAATTTCATAGAACTATAAATATCTAGGAAAGATTGATGATATAGGTGAGATAGTAAAACCATATTTTAAAATCCATTAGCATAAACCGTATTTTATTGGTAGCGTAGGAATGTAATTAATTTATCATGTTTTATATAAAACCGCTTTAGGTACGATTGTAGGTATACAATACTTCCAAGTTGTAGATATACTTCCAATAAGATTAAGTTATTTATGAAATACTGTAACCTAATCAAATTCATTAAAACAGATTTTATTTTATTTAGTGCGTCAGAAGCATTATAAAATGACATTTGTAATTTTAAATCACCTGTATTTTTAATATAATTCAGAGCTACTAAAGAAATTGTTTTTATCGACTTCATTAACAGCGAGAAAAACTATTGCGTACTATCTAGTATAGGGCCAAAATTAATAACTATTTTTCTAAGGGACATGATTTCTATATTGATTCTAAATAAATTCAATCTTCTAATACCCATATGTCTTCACAAAGAAAGATTGCTTACAAATTCCAAGAAGTAAATTTTCACAAAATAAAATTCTAAGTTCACTCTGGTTTAGTTATAACATTTAAGTTATTTTACATAGATTTTGAGCCCTTTATTGTGTTCTTAGAACAGAATAGCGTTAAAAATAAGCAGTGTAAAAACAACGTGAGATTGTTCGTGTGGTAGCGGTAAATTTGAAGATTACTGCCAGTGCTAAGCACAAAACAGCCCCTGCAGTTATTGATAAGGGAATTCCCTCTCCCCGAACGGATGGCAGGACTGGAATATTAATGTCTGTCGAATCTGCTGAGCAATCACTAGACTGCTCAGCAGAAAAATATTCCTACGTTATGTAAAAATATTCTCCCCTTTCAATAATGACTTCTTATAATTCTGGTTTTATTAATGGTTGAATCTTTAAAACCACAAGCAATTGAAATAAATTAAAAGCCTAAAGCTATAATATAACTTCTAAAAGTTTTATTTTGGAGGAATGACCGAGTATAAATGCGAAAGATGCCAGAGAAATTATATAAATTATTCAGTTCAATAGTTTAAGAATGTTCTCGGATATGTCGTGGCAGAAGTAAGGATAGGCTTTCGAGAATAGTTTTCTTAAAGCTTATTTTAAAATACCGAGAGATGAAAATGGTGACTTGAGAAAACTGCATAATGACGAGCTTCATAACCTGTACTCTTTACCGAACATAGGAAGGATAATAATAAAACAATAGAAGAAATTAATAAAAGTTTGCTTAAAAACCTATAGAGTATCCATCAGAACTGTTATTTCCTGAATTTATTGTTATGACTAAAGAACAGATTTATAAGCTCACATTTCTAAAATATTTTCACAAATAGCTAAACATACACGTATCTGAACCTTATAGCTGCAATAGGCCTATAAGAAAAATAAAACCTTGCTTTTAATAGGACCAAAATACTTCACCTCTTCTGGCTCTAAACATAGCAATTACTATGGTCCAAGTCTCTATAACTCCATAATTAGGTCAAATCCAGAAATAGTAAATATGAACAGCTAAAAAAATCAAAAAGTATATAAAAATCTTATTTCATAGATTATAATTTACTTCACTCTGTAATCAGTAGATGTTTAAGGAACCATTTTATTAGTTCTCTCTCTGTAGTCATCAGTTTTACAACTGGTTTGATGCAATTCTCCAGTTCTTCCTATCTTGAGGCAGTCTCTTCATGTCTACATATTTTTTACATCCAAAATCGCCAATAATCTGTTTTGCATATTCTAATCGTGGTCTTCCCTTACAATTTTTCCCCTCTATTGTTCCTTCTAATATAGTGTTGACCAAGCCTGGATGCCTCATAATGTGCCCCACTAGTCTGGCCCTTCTTCTAATGAGTGTCGTCCATAGACTTCTTTGCTCCTCTATTCTTTCTAAGACCTCTTCGTTAGATATTCTGTCAGTCCACCTGATTTTCAACATTCGTCTATAGCACCACATCTCAAAAGCTTCTATTTTATGCCTTTAACTTTTTCCTAAAGTCCACGTCTCACTGCCATAGAGTGCTATGCTCCAAACATATAACTTTAGAAATGTTTTTCTGAATTTTAGGTCAATATTTGACACCAATAGACTTTTCTTGTTAAAGAAAGCCCTTTTTGCTTGTAATATCCTGCTTTTCACATCATCTTTGCTTCGTCCATCTTTAGTAATTTTGCTCCCCAAGTAGCAGAATTCATTCACCTCCTGTATTTTGTCATTTCCGAGTTTAATGTTCTTCATGTTGCATTCTTGCTGCATCTCATCACTTTTGTTTTGTTTTTATTAATTTTCAGTCCAAAATTATTTTCTAACAGTCCATTCATACCATTCAATAATTCACTTAGGTCTTCCTCATCTTCAGTTAGCAGAACAATATCATCAGCAAATCTCAACATTTTTACTTTTTCTCCATGCATTTTTATTCCTGATTCAAACATTTCCTTTAATTCCTTCAGTGCTTCCTCAACATATAAATTAAACAGAAGGGGAGACAGACTACATCCCTGTCTCACTCCTTTCTTAATTCTTGCAACCCTTCTTCACCTTCCACCTTTATTACAGCTGTCTGATTCTGATATAGGTTGTGAATGACTCTTCTATCCTTATATTTAAGACCTGTCTTTCTCATAATTGTAAACAACTTATTCCAATTCACATTGTCAAAGGCTTTTTCCAAGTCAACAAAAGCCATGTAAGTGTCTTTGCTTTTCTTCATTCTTCCTTCCACAATAAGTCACAGAGCTATAATTGCCTCTCTTGTACCCTTGGCTTTCCTGAACCCAAACTGGTCTTCATCAAGGATTTCCTCCACTTTTTTCTCTATTCTCCTGTAAATGATTCTAGTTAGTAGTTTTGAAGCATGTGTTGTGAGACTTATTGTACGATAGTTTTCGCATTTTTCTGCTCCTGCTTTCTTGGGAATTGTGAAAATGATACTCTTCTGGAAGTCCTCATATATCTTGGAAATAATTCTGAACAAGCTTTCAGTTCCTGTTTGCTCTAAAGATTGAAGCAGTTCTGATGGAATTTTGTCTATTCCCATTGCCTTGTTCGAGTTTGTCTTTTAAGTTTAAGTATCATTTTCACAATTCCCAAGAAAGCAGGAGCAGAAAAATGCGAAAACTATCGTACAATAAGTCTCACAACACATGCTTCAAAACTACTAACTAGAATCATTTACAGGAGAATAGAGAAAAAAGTGGAGGAAATCATCATCATCTTCCACATCTTTTTCTTCTTCCAGAGCGGTGTCCTTTAGGTCCTCTCCTCTGTATAAACCTTCTATATATTCTTGCCATCGGTCAGCTCTTTCTTCTTTTGTTAAAATGAGTTCCCCTGTCGTGTTTCTGAGGTTCTTGCACTTCTTTCTCATTTCTCCAAAATGTTGCCGTATTTTTCTGTATGCTACATCAATATTGCCTGAGATCATTTTTTCTTCTACTTCCTCACATCTCTGTTGCAGCCAATTTTCTTTTTCCTTCTTGCATTTCCTATTTATTTCATTTCTTAGTTGTTTGTATTTTCGTATTCCTTCCTCTGTGCTATCATTTTTAAACTTCCTTCTTTCATCCATTAAATTGAGAATATCTTCTGTCATCCATGGTTTTCTTCCAATTGTTTTCATCACACCCAGTATTTCTTCTGCAGCGTTAATTATTTCATTTTTTAAAACTGTCCATTCATCTTCTGCTGAGTCTCCTTCTGTGTTTGTTTTTAATTTGTTTTCAATAATATCTTCAAATTTTAATTTTACATCCTCCTCTTTCAGTTTATCTATCTTCCATCTTTCAATAACTTTGTTTTTCTTAAGATTCTTCAGCTTCATCCTACAGTTCAGCATTACCAAATTGTGGTCTGAGTCAATATCCGCACCTGGATATGATTTGCAATCTAAAATCTGATTGCGGAATCTTTGTTTGGTTATTATAAAATCTATTTGATATCTCCCAGTATCTCCTGGTTCAACCCATGTATATTTTCTTCTTTTATGATTTTCAAACAGTGTGTTGGCTATAATGAGGTTATTTCTCTCACAGAATTCGATTAATCTAGTCCCTCTCTCATTTCTTTCACCTAGTCTATATGCACCTACAATATTTCCTTCTTTTCTTTCCCCTACTATGGCATTCCAGTTACCCATAATTATAAGGTTGTCATCTCCTTTTGTGAATTTAATTAGTTCTTGTATTTCTTCATATACTACAAGTATACTACAAGTATACTACAAGATTTCAATTTTGTTCTTCCCACTTTGCAGTTTTCTCTGTTCTTTATATTTTTTTGATTCTATACATTGGATTTTAAGCTAGAGTTATATTTTTGCTTTATGTAGCCTATTTGTATTTAATGTGCATTGTGTAATATAAATAACTGAATTGAACCCGAACACGAGCCCTTGTTCATTCGGGTAATCTTTTCATGTACCTCTTGTGTTTTATACAATAAATAAAATAATAATAATAAAAATTAATCACGGAGGATAAAATGAGCAGGACATGTTGAGCGCATGGGGGAGGAAAGCCATACCTAGAAAATATTGACTAGGAGACCCGAAGGGAAGAGACCACTTGAAAGATCTAGACGTAGGTGGGAGGACAGTATTACAATAGATTTAGGGAAAATAGGATAAGCGAGGGATGGTTGGAAGGAGTTAGCACAGCATAAAGTTGAATGGCGGGCTCATGTAAGTGCGGCAATGAACCTCCGGATTCCATTAAAAAGATAATATTCTTTAAGTTCGCTTAGGAATTGCATATTGCCATTGAGTAAGTAAATAAGTAAGTAAATAAGAGACAGAATGGTGACTAGCAGCTGATCACTTTTAACAGGAGAGTTTTTAGGAATTTCATTTTTCCACTGAGGGTGAAATATTAGTATTGAAATTACACCACCTTATACCCTCAAGTATGTTGTGATAGAGGATATTTCCAAGGAGAGACTTACGGTGCCAGTATCATTACAATCTTGTTTATTTCTATCTGCATATAACCTGTATATTAATAGTTCAAGCATATATTACACGAAATTACGACCATTTGTTTCTGTATGTCATGAACTTGCTCAGCAGCCTGTCATATCATAACACATTCTTACCATATAGGAGAGTTTTGCTTATTTCCTTGGAAAGCTATGACCTCAGTACAAACTGGAGGATAGTATGTAAGGTGGAAACTTGAAATTCTGGTTGATTAGAAAAAGAGAGAAGTATAAGAAAAACATAGGGAACTCTTTCAGAAACACAAATGTTTTATTCTGTACCCTATAATGCATGCTTTTGGTAAAATTTATGTGAAACACCTCATTTTGTCTTTTAAACTTTTATTATTTGTCTATCCATTGATAAACCCGGCCGCGGTCGATGGATTTTTCAGGACGTAAAAATCCTGGGCACGGAGTCCTCCGGGAGGGACTTTAAGCTGGGGGCCCCGTGTCGTAGATTTATGGCACGTAAAAGAACTCCAAGCCTAAATTAGAGCCTCTGGACAACATTTCTCGACCCTTTCACGTCCAAGAAATACTTAGTTTCCAGAGGGGGGTTGCGAGGCGATGGGCTTACCACCTGTCCCTCTACCCTCTCTTGGAAAATAAGCATATCAAAATTAGTAGGCCTATAGGTAATGAAACCTCCGCTTGGAGGCCCCTTCGCCCCACCTGGGGATCATAGGGTACCGGTACCAGATACAGATACAGATATCCATTGATACTACTGTGATTCCAAACGATTACAGACCCTTAATAGCTTTGGTCGTGATTACCAGGAAAATTTGCTTAAAAGTACCCAAATAGGGTAAACAATTATAGCGTGTAAGTGTATACGAAAATCGCTTGTTTTAGCTTCACGCATGTTAATGCTTGATCAATAAGAAAAGTAGATAATTACTGAGCGGCAATTATTTATTGTCCACAGTTACCACAAGTATAAATGGAATAGTCATAAGTAGGGGCGGATTTCTATGACATGTTATATTTTTTCCCTTTGCATTATTTCAGGTTTCCGAATAATTTAAACTCGATTCCAAACATCCTGGTGAAAATGGAACGGCTTTTATTTTGCATCTGCATATTTAGGAAATTTTAAACTATTGTAGCATATTTAGTATTAATATGCATATTTAGGTCATATTTTTTGGCATATTTGTGTGCATATTAAATAAATTTTGAAGTTTCATATCATATTTTGTATTATAATGATACGTTTTGAGAATTTACAGATATTTTAAATAATTAACATTATATTTTAATAAAGCGAATTGTAATGAAACTTTAAAAAAAATATACACAATGTGTAAGTGGTAAAGTCCATTTTTTTAATTTTATTGGTCATATTTTAATGTTTTTTAGGCCATAAATGCATGCATATATCCTATTTTTTAGGTCATAGAAATTCGCCCCTAGTCATACGTAACATAAGTAGGTAGGAGATCTATGGTTCCTTCTGACTTTGTAATTATGATTAAAGATCTTTTGTCATCTGTATACCAAACAGTTACGATTTGATTATTAAGATCATAAATGAATTTGTTCTTACCACTAGTTAACCAGAATATAACAAAGAGATGACTCATGTATGTAAGCAAGGTAGGGAATAGAGATATAATTTCTAGTTTATTTCGTGTTGGATTTTGCCACAATTTTACTTTGTCACAACTCCTACTAATAGAAGCACTCTTCGTTGCCTCTCCTGACAGAATGCCTACTCCTTGTGGGTGTTGCTTGTTAGTAGTGGATTACAACACCCTTCTCCCACATAAACATATGTCTTGTTATTTAGATGAATTACTTTTGTCAAGACAGAGAAATACAGCATGATTCTTGAGTAATTGATTACCGTATTTTACGGACTATAAGACGCTCCGGACCACAAGACGCACCTTGATTTTAGGATGGTAATTTAAAGGAAAATAAATTTAATGTGATTCTAAACAAAAGAATTAAAGGGAATAATATACTTCATTCCACAAACAATTATAACTTTGTACAATGGAATCAGTGCAAATTACTTCTAACTTAAAACCTGCGTTGTACGAAAATCTCTTCTGTAAAGGTGGCATCGTGTAAATTTTAACTGAACTGGTTTTTCATAAAAGACTAAAAATACTTTTACACCCCTCCAACCCTCAATTCAGCATACAGTAAGTGTAATGGGACTAGGCTGTTGAGAGGTCACTTGCCTTTATTTAAACCACCGGGTGGAGAAAAACTCCTTTCATATAAAAGAACTCAACATTCCCTTCTTTTCGCATTGCATATCTGGCTTCCAGCTACCCTCATTTGACGATTGTGACAAGTCCACTGATGTAAAGTCTGTGCCAAAATTAGTAACTAATCGTTTATAACACCTTGTTTATAACTATGGTATTACCGGCAATGTTTACCATAATTTTAATTTCTTTTTAGTATGCTTCGGACCATTAGACGCACCCAACTTTCAAGACTCTGTTTTCAAGGTAAAAAAGTGCGTCTTGTGGTCCGAAAAATACGGTATATCGTATTTATTGTACTGAAATATCTGTATGCATTTGTGGAATGACTAGATCACAATGTTTAAATTAGTATGAATTAACGAGACAACACTGTGCGTGGGGTTATGGACCTACTTGAAATAAATTAACGCTTTCAGAGCTGAATTTGTGTGAGTATGGGCTTTGCCCAAACCTGTTCTCAGCGAATGCCCCTGTTCGAGACCTTGATCTGGACGGGTTGGGTTTATTTCCCGGCGACAGCATTCGGGTTTTTCCCAGTCTGTACAGGTCTCGTTACAGTTCAACAGTCGTAAACCCTTAAGTCCTTACACACTTGAGTGTGGTCTTTAAATTCCCTTCATAACAAAATAACATCGCCAGACATATTACAACAGATTGCCTTACGCACGGTATATTTTGCATAGTTTAACTCTGTGATGTGGTATAGAATCATATTCTTCCCATAGGGAGAAAATATTTAAATTACAAAAGCGACGAATGAGAATTATATGTGCAAAGAAAAAAGAGAATCTTATAAACCCTGTCATATGTTACATTATGTTGAGAGATATCCAACTAATTACAGTGTTCATGGACGTACTACTACAGTGTGTCCCCGCAAGAGTTGGCCAATGACGCGGGTTCCTGTGGCGCGGCGGGCACAGCTCCAACTCCCGAGCGATCGGGTGAAATATCTACGCTAATGAAGCCGCGATCGGTGTTTTGATTCAGGTTCTCACATTTACAGTTAAAATTACAATGAAAATAAACACGTACCTCATCACAAGAGATGTTGGAAATGTTCTCCTCTCGCATCCACACAACACTGACACCATTTTAGGAAATTTTCTTTCACGCGCATAAGTTCAGCTTCCGAGACAGAGTTCATTTCTCTTGTGATAGGCCTATGTGATATTGTCTTTAAGTTCTTCTAACAGTATGTGAATATTATTTATGGAGAAACTTGAAAAATAAAGTGTATAGGTCAACTTCCCGTACATTAAAAAGGAAACGGGTGAAATATCTACGCTAATAAAGCCCGCTGTTGGTGTAATGGTTCAGGTTCTCACAAAGAAAAACATATGTGATTTATTACATCATCTTGCAAGGACGCAAGACGTCGGTTTTTTAGCAAAATTCCCAGGTGTACGTCCTCCAAGCAGAGAAGCCGTGCGAAAACTTGTAAGCAAATTTCGGGAAACGGGTTCGATTCTCGATAGTAAACGAGGGACCAAGCGGCGCGTACTTACTGAACAGAAATTAGATCAAACCCACACACATTAGAAGAACTTAAAGACAATATCAGAAGAGAAATTAATTTTATCTCGGAAGCTGAACTTATGCGCGTGAAAGAAAATTTCTTAAAAAGGTTCCAATGTTGTGTGTATGCAAGAGGAGGACATTTCCAACATCTCTTATGATGAGGTACCGGTACGTGGTTATTTTCATTGTAATTCCAACTGTAAATGTGAGAACCTGAATCATAACACCGATCGCGGCTTCATTAGCGTAGATATTTCACCCGATCGCTCGGGAGTTGGAGCTGTGCCCGCCGCGCCGCAGGAACCCGCGTCATTGGCCAACTCTTGCGTGGGACACACTGTAGAAACATGAATGATTTACTTAAACCAGTTAATTCACTGAATGGCGGTTATTACTCTGCAATATAGGTATATAAAAAGATTCCAAAAACTTTAAATTATTATGTATTCAAAGAAAATGCAAATCTTTCAAATATCTCACAAGGAATTTTTAATGGCTTACAGCTTCTACCCTTTGGATGAATATTTCCAGCTGGAATTAAATTAACAGTATCATATATTATAACACGCTTTTATATAATGATCTGACGTGTTCTATATCCTTGACATTCGCTCAACACTAGATCTACAAAACAAGATGTTTACCTCTACATCAAATAATGTTTATAGGAGATCCTTTGAAATTACTTACAAGATAAAGTTTCGTCATAGACCCAGGATATAATTAGCATCCTGCATTTTATCTTCAGGTTACGTGAGTTACGAATATGATGTCGCTGGCACTTGGGACACTAATGCACTATAGCCTATAAACACCTCAATTGCTGATGTTACGTTGACGTCAATCGCTAGTTTGGGCGGGTTTTTCCGTTAAAGTGGCGCATTTCTATCAGTTGTGAATTGGTGGTTGCACATCGAGGATCGAATTCGCTCTAGTAAGTGATTATAGTATGTATTGTGTTTTGTTATCACTATTATGCTAGGTACTTCAAATATTTTTCAAGTTGTTCAGTAGTGTTTAGTACTTTGTTCTTCTTAGAATTCCGAGTCTCAATACTCTGTTTCTTTTGTGCTTTTGGTAGATTTATTGTATTTCTGTCCTTAAGTGGGTACGCGAACTTTCATCTGGTAAAGGAACAGGAAACTTTAAATGAGCGAAGTGATATTAGATGGTTCTTGATTTTTAACAAAAGCAATCCACATTATGTTTAATTTTATTTAGGTTAGATTAAGATTTAGATTTATTTCGTCCGTAAGATCAATACTAGACTGATATTGGACACGTCATTTAACTTACATACTAGGAACCACATTTACAGTAATGCTGAGTCTACAGAAGCTTAAATATAGTTATATTTACAAAGTACGTATGTTTCATTACTACAGACAGAGTTAACAAATGATTTAATTTAGCAATATACAGTATGTTATACAAATTTCATTTTTAAAAGCAGTTGCAATAGGAAAAAATAGCTTACAGTATATCTAAAAGTAAAAATATATTATATAAATTTTTATTGAATGTAGTGTTCGTATTTAAAATAAAAAATTACATTACAGTCTTGTGCTCTATTTATTGTTCGTTAAGGAACTCATCAATAGAATGACATGCTCTTTCTATAAGACAATTTAAAAGTTTTTTCTCTAAATCCATTTAATTCGTTTATTGATTTTATGTCTATTTGGAAGTTTATTGTACAGTTTTATCCTTTTATAATTTGGACTCTTCAAAAACAGCTAATCTGTGCTTCGTTAATCTGTAATAATTTTTGTTTCTTGTATACTATTCTTATCCATTCCTTAAACGTTTAATGTGGAATAACAACAGTGCTTGAGGTTATATTATGAGCCTAGTACAGGTTGAGTACAGTGTAGCCTACATAGAAATTTGTACTGGATCTGATTCGAACTGTTAAATTAACATTCTGGTAGTTTTATATTAACTTTCCTTCAGGCAACGATTTTTAAAAGTATACTACAGCCTTTTTAGCTGGTTTGTTAGTTTTATTTGCTTACAAAGTTCAGTGTTTGTCATTATACAAGAACGTTTATTACGTTTATTATCAAAATTTCTTAAATTACTAAAATTTAAAGTTACTAAATTACCCTTTTATTACAAAATATGGAATATACAATTATTATTACAATGTTTTAAAAGTGCTACATTTGTATACCTTATACTTTATTAGGTAGAATATTTTACATTTAAATATTTTCTGTACGTTGAAATTTAATCAATGAATAAATATAACTTATTCTTGCTAATACAAAATGCAATTGAAATTATAAATGTAATGAAGAAACATACGAAGCTTATGCTATACTTGAAGGTTGCTCAGCCTTAAGGTTTAATTACATAATTTGAATAATAATGTCCACTTCTGATTAAATGAGATTTTGAGATTAAGTTTTTAGAAGTATGCTTTATTTCCTATATATTATGTTTTTAAAATTATAATTTATTAACATTATCCTACTAGATCAGGGTACTAACCACGTCAAGCCAAAAGTGGCATAGCTTATTTCTGTTATGCTTTTAGATTGCTTTAGTTAATAGTATTTATTTCCTGAATTATTTAATTCTCTTTGTTTTTCTATAGCATTAAATTATCTTATCACAGTTAATTATATTACAATAGAAATACAAAATACTGATAAAATAATCGTAATATCATATTATAAGCTTAGAAGGAAAGCTTTAATTGGTTATCAAAACGGAAATGCAAGCTTCTCTGTGATTGGCTGAAAGCAGTAGGTATTTGCAATTTGATTGGATGAAGTAAGATGAGCTGTGATTGGTTGAATTTTGCTATATAAGGCCGGTATGACCCGGATGGTTTGGGTGGTATGTTACAATTCACTGACCCATCAACACCTCAACACCAATTCCAATATATAATATGCACCACCTCAAACCTTTAAGTAGACACCATAGTAATACCAACAGTAAAATATCTTCTTCCTCTTCTTCAGATCATAGTAATACCAATAGCACAAAAATATTCTCACCAATAGTAAAATAGCTTCTTCTTCCTCTTCTTCACAAAGTACCAAATACCTTCTTCTTCCTCTTCTTCACAAAGTACCAAATACATTCTCACCAATAGTAAAATATTTTCTTCTTCACAGATGTAGGCTATCACAAAGTACCAAAAACATTCTCATCAATACTAAAATAGCTTCATCTTCATCTTCTTCACAGATTTATCAGAAAGTACCAAAAACATTCTGACCAATAGTAAAATATCTTCTTCCTCTTCTTCACAGATGTATCACAAAATACCAAAAATATTCTCACCAATACTAAAATAGCTTCTTCATCCTCTTCTTTTCAGATGTTTAACAAAGTTCCAAAAACATTCTCACCAATACTAAAGTAGCTTCTTCTTCACAGGTGTATCACAAAGTACCAAAACATTCTCACTAATCTAAAACTAAACTAAAACTAAAATAGCATCTTCTTCCTCCTGATACTCTTTTATGATAATCCTAGGTTAATACAAATTAGGTTAATAACAGCGGCAGTAGTTTAGCAGTGGCATTCCTCGGTCAATGACAATTAAGATAAAAATGACATTGATTTATCAGTAGCAATCCTAGATTGTGATCCTTCCAGGAATGACATTGCTAAATTAGTGTCATGTTGTTAAACTAACTACCACTAAGCTAGGGTAATCAGCACAACAGAATATCACAGCCTAGGAGTCCAGGGAATGAGATTTATTTACTCGTCGTGAATCGTTTTTAACAATAATCCCTTCTCCAAATATATCGTGCTCCTTTCCTTATACAATTGACATAAAATGCACGCGTCTTGTAAGGAGAGTGCATTTGAAAAAAAAAAAATCATTACATTTTAAGACATAGTGAAGGTAACAAACTATTTCAAAGTCAATGGGAAGGAAATATTTTGATTTATGGGAATGTATGTAGCATAATATGATAAAAGGCAAAATAATTAAGAAATCAGAGAGCAGTAAAATAATATAGTTATTATGTATAACGATGACCGAACATGTATAGTTTTGTATTAGTTAAATGTTACACTTCATAATGAAAATTATAAACGAGGGAAATATTTTGCGCATATTATGCTTTATTTTGGATGATGAATAAATCAGACATATAACCGAGGAAATTCTCGTAATTTCTAATTATATACAGCACCCTACGCTACCTATAATAATTTCCTATGGCTGATATTGGAAATAGCTGCAAAATCTGACATTATTTCAACAGTTAATAATGACGCATTGGAAATCAAGGAATTATCACAGTCGAGACCACGTAAAATCCCGAATACGTATATTTTATAGCTGGGTACAGGCAAGCAGAGCTTTATATTCATTTAATACATTCCACCATAGAGTCATATGTTGCACTTAATGCATTAAAGAATGGTCGTATTAATGATTAAATTAACAGCTATGGTATCTAGTGTCTGTGTCTGATCCAAAATAACTCTTCCCAGAAAGTGTAATATTCACATAGGATGATGCGTCAATAAATATGTTCATTTCCAAATGAAAATATGAATAAAAACCATTGTTCCAGGTAAATACTTTCAGTGATTCAGACATGAAAGCGATTTTGTATTGATTTCTTATTTTGAAACACTAGGCCAATGCTTGGTGTTATAGGCAGTAAACCTATTATTTTTCCCCGGATGTCACAGTTGAGGTACTGCAAGAACCAGAATTTCAGTGCAGAGTTTTAACAGGAAATACGTGTTCTGGGTTAAATTTATCGAAAAAAAATATTAAAGAATAGAAAAGCCCCTATAAAAATTTCCTCCATCTACGGTGTCCTTACCACAACTTCTTCGAAACCAACTTTTCGCAATCTTGTCGATATTACTTAAATGATCTATTTTCAGCTGTGTATAGTAACTGCTTGAATTAGGACAATGAAATTGTTTTAATGAAGCTTTCTGATACTCATTTGAACATCGAGGTCATTATCAGGAGTCAGATTCTGTAGGTATACCATATTGAGCCATATAACTACAGATGTGAATATGTTTTCTGTTTTGATGTGTTATGGTTTTTTAACTTCAATTGACATTAAATTTTAATGGATACTATACAGAATTTTATAGCTGATGTGAGTTATGATAAGTAAATTTCCATTCAAAATTTGCCTTTACGACTAGGGAAATCATGAAATAAAGTCAGATTGGCCGGCCACGGTGTCCTAATTCGGGACCTCCCGAATGCTAGTCCAAGATGCCATCAATAGCAATTGGAAGCGCACTGAGGTTTAAAGATTGTGCCAGCAATACCATACGTCCAAACTTCATAACATTTTATACAGGTATACTTTAGGGTATGCTTGATTTTATACACTGAAATCCAAAAAAAAAAAAAAAAAAAAAAAAAAAAAAATGACCGAAATGACTAAATTAACACTTTTGTCTAATGACTGAAGAAATGTTAATATAAATTGAACACATCACAAATATGTTCTGAAGAATTCAAGTGTGCTCCTTTTAGAAAATGCGAAGGTATTGAGTGAAATGAATAAGGGGATATAAAGCCCTCCAAACAAATTATTTTCATCAGATAATTATGTTAAAGTATATGTCTAATATTACAAAGCCATGTGTGTGGGATGTAAAGATTGGTGCTTAGTGCAGAGGCAATCTGTTCAAGTGGGAAAAGTCTGGCACTCACCTGAACGAGTGTTCACAAGTTGAAGAGCATTTCAAGTACAGCACTACTTGTATAGCAGACGTGCATTCTCAACATATTAACCCAGATGTTATGTCGCACGCAGCTTAAAGAAAACACGTGAATGTAAATATCGAAGAAAACTTTGACACAATATTATTTACTAACTTTATGTCTTAATTAATAATAATATTAAGGGAAATATAATTTTAGAATTTTTTTAAAATTACCAAAGTTTGTTTCAGTCTCTCTTTCTGTTCTGTCGCTTGCAAGCTTCACATTAAATAATTTCCTTCTGTAATTAATGTTGAATATTTCTTCTTTTTAGTGTTTGAAACAAATCATATTAATGTTCAATACCATCCATTGCATTTCCTTTAATATCCTTTTTATTGCACAATCCAGTTTTCTTTTAGTCGCTTATATATAAATATAAATATAAATAACTCTCTTGGTTTCAGTTTTCCTTTCTTCAATTCTTCCTCCTTTATTTTCATCGGTTTTTCTTTTCTTTATTCAATTATTTATCTATTTCTTCTCTCTTACTTTCTCTCCTTACATTCTTTCTTTTTTTCTTCAAAGTTTTTTTCTATTTTATTTTTATTTCATGATTCTTTTCCTTTCATTATTGCTTTCTTTTATTCTTTCGGTATCTCTTTCTTTCCTCCTTTCTGTTTCCTTCTCTATCATTAATTAATTAATTGTTAATTCATCCTGTCTTTCTGTATTTGTTTTTTCCTTCCTTGTTTCTTTCTGTTTTAATTTTTCCTTACTTCATTTTTCCATTCCATCTTTGTTTGTTTCTTCCCTTCTTTGTTTTTAAGTATGTATGGTTTTTCCTTTCCTTTTTTTCGTTACGTTTTCCGTTTTTCCTTCTGTTTTAAATCTTATACTCTTCTTATAACTTGATATAAAATCTTTTCAGCTTAATATCGACCAACATCTACAAAGAAACGGGATTCAATTGAGGCCACTATTCTAATTATTGGCTTCTTTGAAGGTAGATTTTAAAAATTAAGATTCCAATCAAGATTTCCGGAGGGTGTCTTATTTTATTTTTAATGTATGCAAACTTTAAAATAACTTTTAAGCTTAAAACTTAAAAAAGAATATTATTAATTTTCACTAATTCATGTAGGTCTATACGAGAGGTAATTTAATTTGAGAAAACTTATTGGGGGGAACTATGGCTATTGAAAATATGTAATGTGACTAACTGGCCGTAGAGAATATTTTAAATATTATTTGACGAATTGATTGAGAATAAACTTCAACATAAGGGTTATAATAATTCAAATGACGTTTTGATTGGCAATTTAGTGATACTGCTATTTGCTGCAAATCAGTACTAGAACTAGTGCTCCACAGTTAGTCTTTCTTTGTGTGTTTTTCCTTTATGTTTATTCTTTCCTTTTTCATCTCTTGTGTCTTTAATTTCAATCTGAATTAAAATATTATTTATTTTTTACAACAGCTCTGATTTTTATAGTGGGCATATTTCTCTCCTTACGAGTTTATATATTTGTTCTATTTTTAAGGTTTAATACAGTATGATCTTTGTATCATATTACCATAATTTATATGCAATAGTATTCCGAATAATACTTTTTAAAAATTAAAATAGATTAAATCACATACTGTATGGACACGATCCCTGTCATAGAAAGCTTTTCGTTCTTGCCTTTATACAATTTTATTTGAGTAAAATAAATTTAAAAGGTCAGCACATCTAATTTTCATAAAACATATTGTACTTGTATCTGAATCAAATCAGTCAGCAAGGTACTTTCTATTTTATTATTTTGGAAATAAACCATAGACATGTAGTACTGAAGTTTAGCAAGTGCCTGTAACGTAGTTACAGATATCAGTTTTTCATATCTGTCTCAAGATTTGTGCTGTTTGTTGGAGAGAGTTCATGTGAATTCTGTTTCTGTAAGTTATATGCATAGAGAATTTTTCGACATATTGATATGATGTTCAGCGTACGCCTGGAAAAGAGGACACATTATTCTTCATTTTTACGTCACGCTGTAGGGAAATGGAATACACGTGTCTCCTCACGCACCACCTTTCTGAATGCAAAACATACTACGTTATATACAATTTGTCTGGAGATAGATTGTGTCGGCATCGAATAGTTTTAAATTATAAAGAAGAAGGAAACGGTACGATAAGAAATACAGACTCATAGTAGACGTATAAGCTTTCTGTAAAGGCTGAGTCTGCTTCAGGGCCAAAGAGTCGCCAGAACGATTAGATAATTTAAAAAATGCAACGACACCTTCACTGCGAATCAATTTCGCAACTTTCTGACTTGTCGCACAGTGCGTCAACAGCCCTCACTATAGCGTACCCCGATAAAAAAAGTTCATTATGCTCTCAGAAGAAAGAAAGAGAAACTAAAATTCAGAGCTGCTGCGTTAGTCCTATTTGAATGTAATCCTTTTAAAGTTAAACTTACTGCTTCCAAGAAAACGCTTATACCTAGGTATATAAGCGAAATGTAACTGCAAGATTGGTTTGATGTAATAATATGACAGCTCTTGGAAATACAATAAAATGCTTTCTGCAAACTATAAGTGGTTTTGGTAACCTTATCTAACGAGATACAAACTCAGAAAGTGTTTATTCAGATAACCTATGATTACTAAATACGGGTGTTAAAAAATTACGTTTACAACGTTTCAGGGATGATAGAGGAGGTAAAAACAAACATTTTCTTTCTGTGACAAAACTTTGGCATGTGCTCCGTTTTGCCGCTAGATGGACTTAAGGGTAGATGGCTTAACTGCCGTCACAACACGCACCGATTAGTTTTGTTTGTACTGCTTTGGTCGTCGTGTCAGGAACCATCTAAATGCTACATTCCCCAATCGTTGGATCGGCAGGGGTGGGGCGTACCGTGGTGGCCACCTCGATCACCGGACCTATCTCCACTGGATTTCTTTTTGTGGGGAGACATGAAACGTATGATGTATGAGACACCGATCGATACGGCAGAAACATTAGTTGCTCGCATTGTTGAAGCTGCACATGTTATTTGAGACAATGTTGGCCTTTTTGAGCGTTGCAGACAGTCCATAGTACGAAGATACCAGTTGTGCAATGCCTTCAATGAACGGCAGTTTGGACACCATCTCTAAAACGACAATTGACCTAGTTCCTTCTGGATAAAATGAACAAAATTCGAATGTTGCAATTAACACTTATGTAGGCCTACACAATAAACGGCGCAAATGCAAACTATACAAAATAAAAGTTTTCTTTTCGTTTTGAGGCGAGACCAATGTACACTACATCCTGTATTGTGTGTGATGTCTAAAAAAAAGACCTTTCATCAACTTCCGAGCCCTAATTATAACTGTATGCCCGTAACAGAAGACGTAAAGATTGCAGAGGGATTGAAGATCATAAAACAAGATTTTCCCCTATTGAGTGCAAGAGACCAAAATGCAACATACACAGAGAATACACAGCTCTTATGGAGTTTAAAGAGTCAAATTGGAAGTGAGTACATTTTTATCATGAATATTTGATATTAGAGGCCATAATCTGCAAGATAGCATTGATTTCTGTTTATATTTTCTAGAAAGGATAAGTAAAGCTATCTGAAAACATATAAGAATTTATTAATGCTATTTTAAACACTTCCTACCACTGTAGGCTGCCTAGAGACAAAGTAAAACGTGGAACATAGCTTATCTATAAATTAATCGTTAAAATGTTATAAATATAGATCAACAGCATATTATAGAATTATGAATTTCATAAACATTGACGTATATAGCAGGAATCCCATAATCATCAAGAATTAAGTCAAGTTATAGCAACAATTCCTATAAACGTGCAGTGAAATTGTTTCCAGATGGTATCTATTATATTTTCACATATGCACTTATATTGATTTTTCAAACCATGAAGGCAGTAGTCATAAACGGATATGTTTTTCTTAAATTACCTTATAAATTATACAGCAGAGATTCCCAACCTTATCGTTTTGACGTCCCCTTTTTGAATTGTGCCAAGTTACTATGCCCCCTATAATTTGTATATATCTTGAAGGCAAGAATGTAAAGTAACCAACATAACATGCATACTATGTTTAGATAAACACATATTTTTACAAACATAATATTAAATAAACTAGTGAAAATAATGATTATTATATTTAGGTCATAGTATTTCCGAACTAGTTTAGTAATTATGTCACTGTAATTAATTCAGTGAGACGGTTGACACTGTTTTGCATTGATTAGACCTCTTATGGTTGGATTAAGATTTGACAATGCATAACGGAGATCAATCGCAACAACTAGCCGATAACGCTGGTTTGTTTTCATCACATAATGAAAATGGGTGAAAATTGCAGAATAATCATCGCAAATCTATTTGAGTTAAAATGCAAGATGATTTATTCACAAGCCCTTCAGACCTTATGTTTTAAAATTATATTTTGATTTGAATCATACTTCAGTTTCGACTTTGTATGACAAAAATTTTACTGATTCCAAATCGTTCGACCCCCCTCCCCAAAGGACAGTTAAACGCCCCCAGGTTGGGAATCCCTTTTCATAGAGCATATTATATAGATTTTTCTGGAATATAAGAACATTTTCGGTCATAACTTATTTAGGTTTTCCTCCCTTCTCTAATACTGATGAAATATTACACTAGTGTGCATTAACTAACTAACTCTGTGGCGCTAACATCCCAGAAGGGACAAGGCCTACCACCCGACCGCTGCGTCATCTGCCATAGGCAGACGGCAGGATTGGGGCATGTGGTCAGCATGCCGACACCCACGGCCGTTAATGGTGGTTTTCATGACCGGAGCCGCTACTTTTCTATCAAGTAGCTTCTCAATTTGAATCACGAGGCTGAGTGCACCCCTGCCAGACCTCCCTACCTCAGAAAAATCCGAGGAGGTACTGGGGATCGAACCCGGGCCGACGGATCTGTAGTCAGCGACGCTAACCATAAGACCACGTGGTCAGTAACCTCCACTTGGAGGCCTTAATGACCCAAAACTCTGGGGATATATAGGAATATAGGATATAAGATAGACTCTACCCTATTTAACAAATTCAGAAAAGCAATCTATGCCTGTTACTATAGAAACATAATGCACTTAATTGTCTGATGAGATCAACAGGTATTCCTCGTTGCTGTGGAAATAACGTACAAAACTTATGAAGATCTTGCGAAAATCACAGAACGTTGTAAATTTTAATTTCATATTATGTGAGATGCCATGGAGATGGCTAGATTCTTTACAGTAAGCAGTCAGTAAGGATCTACCGAAATACACAACTATTTAAATTCTTTTGGAAATGGAACCTCTTGAGTACAACGGATATAATATAAGCAGGAGGATGATGGCGACCTTTAGTAGGCCTACACTGAATAAAAATTGCACCATCCCAATTCTGGATCATGTAAGTTATATTAAAAAATCTCATTTTCTTTTAAGGGGTATGGGTGAAAATTCTGGAATTCAAGAATCAGTTTACTCTTTCAGTTTTATATTTGTTATTTCCTTTGTAACGTAGCGTAAAATTATACCTTCAAATACGACCAGACAGTATACGACAAACCTAAAAAACTGCAAACTAATCAGACGAGAAATTAATTTTATGATATTACTCGAAATAGGCAGTCGGCAATGAAACCCGAGCCCCCTAACAACAATTTATTGGACAGTAAGTGAGCAATATCAATCTGTTCGCACCTAATTTAAACTTTGATAAATCATACTTCTCAATGATATCAACCTATGAGGATTTAAAAGTACATTACTTCATTCTTTCCCCATACAGAAATTGCAAGGGCAATTAATGAGCCTCAATTGGAGCCCTCAAATGTTTTATTTATTTATTTATACTGGCGAAGTAAGGCCATAAGGTGTTCTCTTCCACATCACCAGTAAGACTATACATATTACAAATATTACAAAATTTGATAAATGTCTAATAATTTAAAAATGAACACGTTACAGATTTAATTTGAGAATCTGATAAACTAAAACAAAATTAAATTTAACTAATAATGATTCTACATAACTAATGACTAATAAAATGAACACTAAATATATTTATAAATTTTGGTATATTTCGATATGACAGGGTAACGGATTTTAATAGCGAGGGATAGACACACTAAAAGATGTCGGGAAATGAACAGTAGGTTTTGAAAATGCGTTAGTGATGTCAGAAGGAAATTAAAAAGATAATGTAAATAGGAAGGAGAAGTAGTTTATACTAGGTAGTATATTGTGAAGGAAAATATAAGAATGGATCATTTTTCGTTGTTTGACGCGCACCCAATTGGTCTTGGAGTGCCGAAGATCCTGGTTCATATCCCGCCTATGGTATTGAAGTTTTAAGTCTGACTTCACCTTTCCAATGTTTGAATTGCCTGACATCAGCCAAGGGAAATTTTGTAAGCCCTGTACAGAGTAATAAATATGTGATTTGTGACCACACAGTTAGTTGAGCCTTTATGTTGACTAAATTTAAGAAATGAAGTATATTACGCAGCAAACAAAACGTGTGATATCATTAAAAATAAAACTATGTAAGTTAATACACTGGCCAACAGTTTTATTTCCCCTCACTGTTTCTTAATCATTTTGACGTGGTGATTTCAAATCAGAAAACGGTTTTTTCTCAATGCTCTTGTTTGCATGCAATTCGACCATAGGTAATAAAGTCTTTTATGATTATGTGATTGACAGGTAATAAGATAGATATGAAAACTGTTTCTGTTTATGTTCTGATAATAAATAAAGGCTTCATTGCATGTATATGGCCCAGATACGCTTAAATGAAATGATTCAAATGTCCTTCCACATACGCTATGAGAAAAAAAACAACGAAATTTTGATATATGTCGATTCAAAAAAGGCTATAGCCTGCAGAAAAAAATTCAGATCTGAAACCACAAAGAACAAATCTATTAGTAACAGCTATTGATAAAAATGAAAAGAAGGTTATGTTGGCCAGTATTATCTTTAATATAAACTTTTACAGTATGGGGAACACAAGAAGGCTCGAAAGACAAGAAAACAAGAAAAAGCAGAGGGACAACTTATCATAAACGTCGATTGATAGTACAATATAGGCAACGTATCACTGCCGTCGGTTTGATAGTAGAAATGAGACGACAAATAAACAACATTGATTTAATGCAAACAAAAAAAATGGTGTCACCAACACCGATTGATGGTACATTAGAGACAACGTATCACAACCGTCGGTTTGATAGTAAAACAGAGACGACGAATATAAAACATTCATTTAATGCAAACAAGAAGACAAGGTGTCGCAAACACCGATTGGTGGTACATTAGAGACAACGTATCACTACCGTCAGTTTGATAGTAAAACAGAGACGACGAATAAAAAATATTAAATAAATTCAAACAAGAAGACAAGATGTCACAAACACCGATTGCTGGTACATAGAGACAACGTATCACTACCGTCGGTTTGATAGTAAGAAAGAGACGACGAATAAACAATATTAAATAAATGCAAACAAGAAGACAAGGTGTCACAAACACCGATTGGTGGTACATTAGAGACAACGTATCACTTCCATCGGTTTGATAGTAAAACAGAGACGACGAATAAAAAACATTGATTTAATGCAAACAAGAAGACAAGGTGTCACAAAGACCGATTGCTGGTACATTAGAGACAACGCATCACTACCGTCAGTTTGATAGTAAAACAGAGACGACGAGTAAAAAATATTATATAAATGCAAACAAGAAGACAAGGTGTCACAAACACCGATTGCTGGTACATTAGAGACAACGTATCACTACCGTCGGTTTGATAGTAAAACAGAGACAACGAATAAAAAATATTAAATAAATGCAAACAAGAAGACAAGGTGTCACAAACACCGATTGCTGGTACATTAGAGACAACGTATCACTACCGTCGGTTTGATAGTAAAAAAGAGACGACGAATAAACAATATTAAATATATGCAAACAAGAAGACAAGGTGTCACAAACACCGATTGGTGGTACATTAGAGACAACGTATCACTACCGTCGGTTTGATAGTAAAACAGAGACGACGAATAAAAAAACATTGATTTAATGCAAACAAGAAGACAAGGTGTCACAAACACCGATTGGTGGTATATTAGAGACAACGTATCACTACCGTCAGTTTGATAGTAAAACAGAGACGACGAGTAAAAAATATTAAATAAATGCAAACAAGAAGACAAGGTGTCACAAAGACCGATTGCTGGTACATTAGAGACAACGTATCACTATCGTCGGTTTGATAGTAAAAAAGAGACGACGAATAAACAATATTAAATAAATGCAAACAAGAAGACAAGGTGTCACAAACACCGATTGCTGGTACATTAGAGACAACGTATCACTACCGTCGGTTTTATAGTAAAACAGAGACGACGAATAAAAAATATTAAATAAATGCAAACAAGAAGACAAGGTGTCACAAACACAGATTGCTGGTACATTAGAGACAACGTATCACTCCCGTCAGTGTGATAGTAAAAAAGAGACGACGAATATTAAATATTAAATAAATGCAAACAAGAAGACAAGGTGTCACAAACACCGATTGCTGGTACATTCGAGACAACGTATCACTACCGTCGGTTTGATAGTAAAACAGAGACGACGAATAAAAAACATTGATTTAATGCAAACAAGAAGACAAGGTGTCACAAACACCGATTGGTGGTACATTAGAGACAACGTATCACTACCGTCAGTTTGATAGTAAAACAGAGACGACGAATAAAAAATATTAAATAAATTCAAACAAGAAGACAAGGTGTCACAAAGACCGATTGCTGGTACATTAGAGACAACGTATCACTATCGTCGGTTTGATAGTAAAAAAGAGACCTCGAATAAACAATATTAAATAAATGCAAACAAGAAGACAAGGTGTCACAAACACCGATTGGTGGTACATTAAAGACAACGTATCACTTCCGTCGGTTTGATAGTAAAACAGAGACGACGAATAAAAAACATTGATTTAATGCAAACAAGAAGACAAGGTGTCACAAACACCGATTGGTGGTACATTAGAGACAACGTATCACTACCGTCGGTTTGATAGTAAAACAGAGACGACGAATAAAAAACATTGATTTAATGCAAACAAGAAGACAAGGTGTCACAAACACCGATTGGTGGTACATTAGAGACAACGTATCACTACCGTCAGTGTGATAGTAAAAAAGAGACGACGAATATTAAATATTAAATAAATGCAAACAAGAAGACAAGGTGTCACAAACACCGATTGCTGGTACATTAGAGACAACGTATCACTACCGTCGGTTTGATAGTAAAACAGAGACGACGAATAAAAAACATTGATTTAATGCAAACAAGAAGACAAGGTGTCACAAACACCGATTGGTGGTACATTAGAGACAACGTATCACTACCGTCAGTTTGATAGTAAAACAGAGACGACGAATAAAAAATATTAAATAAATTCAAACAAGAAGACAAGGTGTCACAAAGACCGATTGCTGGTACATTAGAGACAACGTATCACTATCGTCGGTTTGATAGTAAAAAAGAGACGACGAATAAACAATATTAAATAAATGCAAACAAGAAGACAAGGTGTCACAAACACCGATTGGTGGTACATTAGAGACAACGTATCACTTCCGTCGGTTTGATAGTAAAACAGAGACGACGAATAAAAAACATTGATTTAATGCAAACAAGAAGACAAGGTGTCACAAACACCGATTGGTGTACATTAGAGACAACGCATCACTACCGTCAGTTTGATAGTAAAACAGAGACGACGAGTAAAAAATATTATATAAATGCAAACAAGAAGACAAGGTGTCACAAACACCGATTGCTGGTACATTAGAGACAACGTATCACTACCGTCGGTTTGATAGTAAAACAGAGACGACGAATAAAAAATATTAAATACATGCAAACAAGAAGACAAGGTGTCACAAACACCGATTGCTGGTACATTAGAGACAACGTATCACTACCGTCGGTTTGTTAGTAAAAAAGAGACGACGAATAAACAATATTAAATAAATGCAATCAAGAAGACAAGGTGTCACAAACACCGATTGGTGGTACATTAGAGACAACGTATCACTACCGTCGGTTTGATAGTAAAACAGAGACGACGAATAAAAAACATTGATTTAATGCAAACAAGAAGACAAGGTGTCACAAACACCGATTGGTGGTACATTAGAGACAACGTATCACTACCGTTAGTTTGATAGTAAAACAGAGACGACGAGTAAAAAATATTAAATAAATGCAAACAAGAAGACAAGGTGTCACAAAGACCGATTGCTGGTACATTAGAGACAACGTATCACTATCGTCGGTTTGATAGTAAAAAAGAGACGACGAATAAACAATATTAAATAAATGCAAACAAGAAGACAAGGTGTCACAAACACCGATTGCTGGTACATTAGAGACAACGTATCACTACCGTCGGTTTGATAGTAAAACAGGGACGACGAATAAAAAATATTAAATAAATGCAAACAAGAAGACAAGGTGTCACAAACACCGATTACTGGTACATTAGAGACAACGTATCACTCCCGTCAGTATGATAGTAAAGCAGAGACGACGAATATTAAATATTAAATAAATGCAAACAAGAAGACAAGGTGTCACAAACACCGATTGCTGGTACATTAGAGACAACGTATCACTACCGTCGGTTTGATAGTAAAACAGAGACGACGAATAAATAACATTGATTTAATGCAAACAAGAAGACAAGGTGTCACAAACACCGATTGGTGGTACATTAGAGACAACGTATCACTACCGTCGGTTTGATAGTAAAACAGAGACGACGAATATTAAATATTAAATAAATGCAAACAAGAAGACAAGGTGTCACAAACACCGATTGCTGGTACATTAGAGACAATGTATCACTACCGTCGGTATGATAGTAAAACAGAGACGACGAATAAAAAAATGCAAACATTAAATGCAAACAAGAAGACAAGGTGTCACAAACACCGATTGCTGGTACATTAGAGACAACGTATCACTACCGTCGGTTTGATAGTAAAACAGAGACGACGAATAAAAAATATTAAATAAATGCAAACAAGAAGACAAGGTGTCACAAACACCGATTGCTGGTACATTAGAGACAACGTATCACTACCGTCAGTTTGATAGTAAAACAGAGACGACGAATAAAAAACATTGATTTAATGCAAACAAGAAGACAAGGTGTCACAAACACCGATTGGTGGTACATTAGAGACAACGTATCACTACCGTCAGTTTGATAGTAAAACAGAGACGACGAGTAAAAAATATTATATAAATGCAAACAAGAAGACAAGGTGTCACAAACACCGATTGCTGGTACATTAGAGACAACGTATCACTACCGTCGGTTTGATAGTAAAACAGAGACGACGAATAAAAAATATTAAATACATGCAAACAAGAAGACAAGGTGTCACAAACACCGATTGCTGGTACATTAGAGACAACGTATCACTACCGTCGGTTTGATAGTAAAACAGAGACGACGAATAAACAATATTAAATAAATGCAATCAAGAAGACAAGGTGTCACAAACACCGATTGGTGGTACATTAGAGACAACGTATCACTACCGTCGGTTTGATAGTAAAACAGAGACGACGAATATTAAATATTAAATAAATGCAAACAAGAAGACAAGATATCACAAACACCGATTGCTGGTTCAATAGAGACAACGTATCACTACCGTCGGTTTGATAGTAAAACAGAGACGACGAATAAAAAATATTAAATAAATGCAAACAAGAAGACAAGGTGTCACAAACACCGATTGCTGGTACATTAGAGACAACGTATCACTACCGTCAGTTTGATAGTAAAACAGAGACGACGAATAAAGATATTAAATAAATGCAAACATGAAGACAAGGTGCCACAAACACCGATTACTGGTACATTAGAGACAACGTATCACTACCGTCGGTTTGATAGTAGAACAGAGACGACGAATGAAAAACATTGATTTAATGCAAACAAAAAGACAAAGTGTCACAAACACCGATTGCTGGTTCAATAGATACAACGTATCACTACCGTCGGTTTGATAGTAAAACGGAGACGACGAATAAAAAACATTGATTTAATGGAAACAAGAAGACAAGGTGTCACAAACACCGATTGCTGTATCAAACGTATCACTTCCGTCGATTTGATAGTAGAATAGAGACGACGTATCGAATACATTGGTTTAATGCAAATAAGAGGATAACGTGACACAAATCCCGGTTGCTGACTAGATGGGTGCAGAAATATGTAAGCAGAGGCAAAGAATTTCTACCAGTTGATTTTGAAGTGGCCAACTACATCTGTAGATTATGCGAAGTGAAGTCTGTAAGCCGAAAAAGAAAATAAAACGCACATTTCCACTTTTATGTATATTTTGTACACTTATAATTGGATAAAGCTCTCATTAAGTAATTGTGCATAAATTTTGTGAAATGACGACTGTTTCATCTTTTATTTTTTATCTTCATGTCCACATGTCCACGACAAACGAACATCCTCAGAAAACACCCTTTTGATGTTAAAATTCTGAGACTGGTGTGTCAAGTGTATTTTAGTATTCTTTCCAAGTTGTCAGTGATCAATTTGAAACTGCCTTCATTCTGGGAATTGGTATATCGAAGTCAAAATATGAAGTAGCGACCGTCTCAAATCATTATCAAAGACTACACTAGGAATTAGTAACTCAAAACGAGTTCTATATGTATCAAAGAGTGCTAGTATATTGTGAATGCAAAATTATATCGAATTTACTAATTATGCTATTTAGCAGTGTCCCCTAAAATATTTTAATAAAGTAAATGGGAATTTCATACCTATATGAAAATGGGTCATCCGAACTGGTAAAAGAGAAGAGGCCGTCTAAAGCAAATAGGAGCCTTCTATCACTACGAATAACCAGAAGAAGTTGAGCTGGCTCTATCATCCGGTCTAAAATTAATTTTGGATCTGGCAGAAAGTCAATAATTAAAAATAATTCAATGCCTGAAAATTATTCTTGATTCACAATAATTCCATACCGAAAAGGAGCAAGATGGGTCAAAGCCTGCCAGTTGTTTTTCATTTCCTTCCGGCGGAGGTTCAATCATGCGCCTCACTCAATCATTCATCTTAATGAGTAAACATTTTAAACAGTTCATTACCAGTATGTTATTGCATATTATTGTGAATCAAGAATAATTTTAAGGTATTGAATTATTTTTAATCATTGACTTTCTGTCAGATCCAAAATTTATTTTAGACTGGTTGATAGAGAACGCTCGATTTCTTCTGGTTACTATGTAGGCATTCCCAGTGATAGAAGGCACCTATTTGTTCTGAAGTATGCAGTAGGTCTGGACTTTAGGCTGGGGGGCCCGTGTCGTAGATTTACGGCACTTAAAAGAACTTCAAGCCTAAATTAGAGCCTCTGGACAAAATTTCTCGGCCCTTTTATGTCCAAGTAATACCTTAGTTTCCGGAGGGGGGTTAAAGGGAGATGGGCTTACCACCTGTCCCTCTGCCCTCTCAGGAAAATAAGCGTAACAAAATTCACATAGGTAAACAGAAACCTCCACTTGGAGGTCCTTCGCCCCAACATGGGGGCATTGGATGAGAGAGAGTGAGAGAGAGAGAGAGAGTGAGAGAGAGAGAGAGAGAGAGAGAGAGAGAGAGAGATGCAGTAGGTCTAGTGGGCCTAGGTAACGCCCTCAGTATAGCGCTTACTTTCTGTGCTGAAGGTTAAGGGTTCGATACCAGACCTACCCTACCGGGAATCGAACCCAGACTTGCAAAGCCGTCAACAAGGCTAGTCCTCACAGGCAGTCATTTTTATTAAGTTCCAGAATTATACTTTATGAAATTGTGTGGAGGACGGGAAAATGTTTGTCCGTCTGTCTGTCCGTGTGTACGCGCAATAACTCAAATATACACTTTTTCGGGTTTTCAAAAAATTGGTATACGCATTTATAACGTCCATGGGAAGAAGCCTGTTCATATTGGATCAAATCGGTTGACCGGTGCCGGAGTAATGGCCAGTTTAGTGCCTATTTTATGGTAATATATTATACAGAATTTATCAAATGCAAATTAGTTCTCACGACAACATATTGTTTTACAGTGTTCATATACGCCTTTGGAAGTTGCAATACAGTTAGCTTTGATAAATAACACTACCCATAAATTCCTTCACATATGATAATCAAACTAGACCTTTGTTCTTCCGTAAGCCCTGCTTAATGAAACGATTTGGAGCTTAACTCTGAAATCGATTACAAAAATAACTTATTTTCTGCATATCATAACTGCAATTATCACTGATTAAACAAAAGTATTCTGGCACTTTGTTATATCAGTTTTCCTGATTTTATTAATATAGTAACTAATGGTTGCTTGGTAAGTTTTGTCCTCTGGCAACGTGTGTTGAAGAAAGTATTGTATCAATTTTAGGTAAAGTAAATTGAACCAGTTTTTAATACACATGCACCAGGCAGGAATAATTAATAATAATAATAATAATAGGCCCATAAAATGGCAATAATAATAATAGTAATATTAATAATGGTAAAAATTATAATTCTGTTGCTGATAATAATGATTTTCAACATTTTTAGCTGTTGCAACAAAACTCTTTGTTTAGTACCGGTATATTTTATGATTTTCTCAAGAAAGATTTCAGTATTTTTAAGGTGGTATTCAGAAAGATTACATCCACTTAACTGCAGATAAATTATTTCCCTGAGTTATACTTCCCCGTTGTAGATAAACTTACGCGGCCCAAGCCACCCAGGCTTTACTTTTTTGACCACACAAGGACATGGAGGGCCTCCCTGGATGAGTGATCAGCCCAATGCCGGGGCCGCCCCGAGACCACACGAACACATAGGATGAGACACACCAGTCAAATACACTCGATCCGAACAAGGCGTGGATGGGATGTAGGTAATAATGGTGGCAAAATGATGTACGTGGACCACAAGGGCCTAATGTTACCCGACATTCGTCTCACAGGGAGGAAAATCCCCACCTAGTTAATTTGTCTCGACCAGGAATCGAACTAGGCCTGATGCGTGCGATAGCAGATAAATTATGACATTTTATTATTTGGAATCGTAGTATTTTTATTTTAGACAAACTGAAATAATTAAACCAATTAACAAAAATAATATAGGTAAGTTAACATAAATTACATGTTTTCAACTTATATTAGTTTTATAGGTAAGTTACTTTTATTCTAGACTTCCACTATACGGAATTAAATGGTAATTGATTAAAATATAGATATGGATACTTACAATTTGAATGAAACTCTGTAATAGGTCTATATCGTGTTGTTGAATTAAAGTGTATTATTTAAATCAGACCACCCAGTGGAGTGACAACTTTAAACATGTTTATCTTTATTTAATAAAATTTCCTGTCAACTTTTCTTTTCCTGAAAGACATGGAGACAGACTCCAGGTTGTTGCATGAGCCACATTCGTTATGAGCTTAATTAAAATGGCACAGTGCATGCTTGATTAGCAAACCGCATGCAAACTTTCGTGCACAGCAGTGAAGAGGGTAACACCTGTGCTAAACGTGAGCGTACCCACGATTGTGCGGACCTCAACTCATAACATTATTCCCATTAACATCAACACTTTATCTTTCAAACCTCAGAAATAATTGCAACCTCTGTTATTAGATTCCATTTGTAGATGTCTGCATACTGTATCATTACCGTCATCCTAGTGGTACAGTTCTCTTAACGATAGCAAATAATATAGGGATCATCTCCAGCTGAGACATGGTATAAAAGTAACCCCTGATATGAAGTTCAGATATGTATATTCATTATATTAACTTATATATATTTTTATTCCAAATCGATGGAATTACTTGTGCTTAAGTGCTACAATCCCATGACTGCAGATACAAACATGAAAAAGATTCCTGCACACCAGATATAGGCTGAAGGAGCATTCGTTAAGAACGTATAAAAACGTATTACTTTTTCTTTTTCTCTCTGTATTTTTAATTTTTGAATTATATTTTTTTGTTTTTGAAATATATATATTTTTTTATATACAATCGCTAACTCGTTTTGAACACGAGTCTTAAGACTATGAAATATTATAATTGTTATAAATAAATACATAATGTTTACAAGCATTAAATTTATGTATTTATAATCTTTCCGACCAGTAAGGATAGTTCAACTATGGATGTATAAAACTTTATTACATATGGTTTATTAGGCCTATAAAACGAACTTCCATTAATTGAACTGGATTATTCAATGTCAAAATAGTTAATTCCATATTGTGTCCACTTTTGGAGAAACAAATTATATAAAAAAAGAATTATTAGGTTTGTTTATGTCGTTTCCTTTGGTTCTATGAAAAAGTAATTATTTTAAAAAGGGGAATATTGTATTTTTCATTTGAAGTAGGGATTGTCGTTTCATAGATTTTTGTGCCCCTATCGGCTTCTTAGGTTGACTAAAGCTTGACTCAAAATGAAAGTTGAGATTCAAGGTATATAACTAACAAAAATCCATTTATACTTTTGTATGGACTATTATATTTATAATATAGAGAAATTACTTTTAAAATATTCATAAATTTGTGATATCAGCTTACAACCGTTAGTGATCAAGTAAGTTAACTCATGCCCAGAGTAACTTCATTTTACTGTAACTAGTACTCTCAGTACTCTAATTACGCTGCACATCACATTGTACTGAACTGTGCTTACATAAACATTATTTTAACACTGTTTCTTAATACAATTAGGAGAGTGAGTAAGAGAGAGATCATACAGAGAGGTTGTCAGAGAGGAAACACAGAGAGGCAATCAGTTAGACAGAGAGGGAATGACAGAGTGGAGGAGAGAGAGAGACCCAGGTAGAGAGAGATGTAAATTCAGAGTCAGACGCAGACAAGACAGAGACAGACAGAAAGAATGAGGTGGTAAAGGAAGAGTGCTGGTTTCATGTTTTCAATGGCGTTGAACAAAGTGTTAAAATCACAATCAAATAGGCTTATAATATGTTCAATTATACAATTCTGTTTTCATATTAATCTAATTCCTAAAAACTTATGAGGTCTACATAATTTAAGGAAATATTATTTTAATAAGTTCTATGTCATAAAAGGAATGTTCCTTAATTGTTTGACTGTTAACTGATCTGTGTGTGGATTATGAAGTTCTCTTTTGCGTAAATCTTCAATATCCAGAAGTTGCATAAATACATTTACATTATCTCTTCTCTTTTCGTTGAATTTCCTACAAAGTTTTACTTCCTCTTGAGTTAGGACGAAGTTTTTTCTTTACAAGGAGGGGAACCAATTTAGATTATAATACCCACCAGAAGGAGAAAAGGGAATCTGTAATTGAGATGGAAATCGAGATGAAGTTCAGAAACAGAAATAGTCTACATCTTTCTTTATCCATTTAACCTATTAAATTATACATTCTCGATAGGCTACTGGTAGTATATTATGTGATAAGTTAAACGTAAGAAGTTGAGTTTAAATATGGGATCATATTGTATGTTTTCAAACAGAAATTAAGTTCTATCGATGAGTAATTTCTGTTCTAAGACTTGTAATTCATATAATAATATGTATTTACGAGGGATGGGGCATCCATCATGGGAACTATTTTTTCTTTTGAAAATATGGGACCATTATAAAATGTTGAAATATACAGATGAAAGAGCAGGGTAAGGATTGTACGTATAATGCAGCTTATGGGTAGTAGATATAGGCTAGTGAAGGAAATAAACACACATAAACATCCACACTTGACTGCATCGTGCCACTTTAATATATTACGATAGTTGGAAGCATGAACGCACACATTCCATCATCCCTTCGGTACGGACGGGCATTATTCCCCAAAACTTTCATCAGCTCCTTGTGGTATATTCTCTGGTATTTCTCCCTCGGATAGTGACTATTTTGACATAATAATGCTGTTCACATCTTGTCATATTCGTTCTGCATGGCCGCTGACTCACAACTAAATTACCATCGCCTCTATTCGTATAACCATACATCAAAATGCTACCAAATGATGTGCCCATATGCTTGAGATGATACACTCTCCCGTGACATACAACATCTCATGGTACCATCGCCTTACTTTGAGAAAAAAATACTTGCCATGAGTCATGCTCCATCCCTCGTAAGTCGACACGGATTTTGGGGCCTTTTTTTTATGATTCAACTATCGTCTTATCTGCAGAAATATACGGTAAGTTTAATGTTTATTTTCATGAGCTGTCTTCAAGAAATACAAATATAAACATATGTTATTTAAACATAACATGGCGCTGCATGATTCTATGGTTAATTCTCACAAGGTCTGTTCAGATGCGAGTTCAACTCATCGCCTTCAAAACGACCCTCATGCCGGTGTGATTATAAAGTGCGGGTTCATAATATATACAATTTTAGAATTTGCACTAGAATCAAAAAGAAAATCATTTTCACATTGGTAATACATTTATTTCTAACAGAACGTAATCATATTAGAGCCGAAAGAAAAGTCAACTTTGTGTGTGTGCATATTTGTGTGCGAGAGAGTGAGAGAGAGAGAGAGTGAGAGAGTAGAAGAAAGAGAGGGAGGGAAAGAGATTCGTCGTAATGCAACTTACACAAGACACAGAGTTTCTAGGAAATAATGTTGAAACATTATAGTCCTTTACTAGATTCACTTGGAACAACTGAATCGTCTTGATATCTCGTTTCAGTGACATCCTTAAAGAAAGAAAATCATTTGATACTCTTATGAGTCAAGAGTTAAGATTCTTCTGCCTCCAAAGCCTTTGAAGGAAATTCGGAGTTACTTTACCGTCTGGAAGAAATGAGTGGTGAATTCTTCAGTGATAGTTTCACATTTACATAATAATAGTGTATTTTAATAAAATTCTAGATAAACTTAGAGTTGGATTAGTCCCACAAAGTCTCTGGCCTTGAAGACAAACCCAGCCAGCGAGCTTCTCGTTACGTCTCGTTACCAAGATGCGCGAATTCGGTGCGCGTAAGATCAGTAAGCTACCGCTGGGCAGAGAGTGAACATCATGCAGCTTTTCGTCAGTCGTAGAAAATACAATAATAGTTGAGTGGACGGATGATGCCGCTGCGAGAGAGACAGACAACACGTGGAGCGGGATAGGAGAGCTGAGCCAATCAGGGTGCAGCTACCTCCCCTAGCCAGGAACTCTACGAGCGGTGAGACTCGCTCCTAAGGTATATACGTAAAAACCCAGAGACGTTGTGGAGGTAATCCTACTCTACTACCTAATTGTTTTAACAAATATCAAGAGTGTGAAATCGTGGTAATCTAACTTGCGAGCAAGGTTGCTAATGTTCTAATGTCGGGACTGTGGATTCATAATAGCCCTATATCCCTTGGCGGACTAATCTCACTGCAGTATTGGGGATTGTCTTCAATAGCAAAGTCAAATGCCTGCTTGGAATTCCTATGTCCTTGACTCAATATACTGTAAATCTATATACACATAGGTGGTATGCAATGGAGGAATATAAACCCGAATTACTCACAGAAGATGAGTAGGCTATACTATAAACTCTAAATAATAAATAATGTTCTAATTAATGCTATAACACATCACTTAAATTAAATATTACCGCTTCATAACTTATTCATGCACTATGTGATATAGAGTATAGTTATACTACTGAACTTGAATTATTGGCGCTGCCAATGCATAGCAAGTATTAAACGCATAACAGGGCTTTATACGAGAACAATCATGTGGTTGCTACCCAGGACATTATTTTGGGGGTCTAAGGATTTCGATAAAAATAACTTTTAAAAACACAGTAAAGCATAATTTAAAAAAAAAATGACGCATAATACAGAATATGTAATATAAAGCATAATTATATGAAAATTAATTGTGTATTTAAAATATAACAATAGATTCTTCCAGCAACAACGAACATTTCATACGTAAAGTTTGACGGTTTTATGGTCAGTGCACATTTGAATCAGAGCATTTCACACCTATTGAACAACAGCATACCCAAATATTGCTGTAAATACAATTCAAAGGATTCGTGAGTTTCGTGCAGATTGTTTTGTGGTTGAAAAGGGGAAACTATAATGTACGACCTTATGTTCAGAAGGCATTTATTTTGAAAAGAAGTCCATTGTGCAATAGAATGTGGAAGTTTATTTGTATGAAAGAAATAAGATTTAAAAAATAAAGCATAATCATAAACATATACATTATAATTATTAGAAGAATAAAGCATAATGTGGGTTGCTCTGCTAATAACACAACCAAAATGGTAAATCAATAATAACTTAATCATAAATTAAATTAATCATTAATTAAATAATTTAAGTAGCTATTCAGTCGGATCCATTCAATATCGCACTTTACAAATCTATAGGCTAAGCAAGATCCGGTTTAATTCAAGTAAAGGTAAATTTAACTTGTAAGAATGTTCGAAAACAGGATGCTTAGAAAAAATATTCGGACTAAAAGAGATGAAAACAGGGACTGAAGGAAACTACATAATGGCGAGCTTTATAATATTTAATTCTTCACTGAATATAATAGGGGTAATTAAATTACGGAGGATGAAATGGGCTTGACATGTTGCGCGCATATGGGAGGAAAGACCTATCAGAAAAATATTGACGAGGAGACCCGAAGGGAAGAGACCACTTGGAAGACCTAGACGTAGGTGAGAGGACAATATTAGAATATATTTAAAGAAAATAGGATTTGCGTGGGATAGATGGATGGAGTTAGCACAGATTAAGGTTGAATGGCGGGCAGTTAACCTCCGGGTTAAATAAAATAGACAACATTCCTTTAGCTTGCTTAGGAATTGTCTATTGCCATTGAGGAAGTAAATAAGTAAAGATGACTTTAGTTATGGCAACAGATGCTCGTTAAATAAACGAGTTCTAAACTGGAATTTAAATATTTTGAGGAAACAGTCGTTCACGTGGATATGTTGTTACGAACATGGTCGAAACCTTGTATGCAGACGATACTAATCTTGTTCATCGCTTAAGCTTAGTGTACTGTTTGCGTTTAGTAAATGGGGTAGAGGAGATATTGCTTATGCATGGCGTCACAAAGACAGCAGGTTTTAGTCAGTGTCACGACATGCATTTTACCCCTTAACGGTTTTGTAGGGGCTATAGCATTGATGTTCAGCACCTTGGATTTAGAAAGTTAGGTGTGTGTGTTTCAATCTGCAAAAGGTTGTTAACCTGGGACCTCAACTTCAATACCAAAAGCTAAAAGGTTGAAAACGGAAAGTCAGACATATCGATTTCCCAAACAGATGTATAATTATCTGATGTATTAATTATTAAACACACAGTTTGTAAATTTCTAATAATAAATAAAAGATCAGGGAACATTTCTAAGCCAGCTCGTTTACTCACATCCCATCATAAACATCATTGGTAATATTGATCACTTTCGAGGATCCAATCTTGGCAGTGAAATAGACATCAATCTTTACACCTGTCATACATTTTCAAACACTTATCCTCGTCTATCTCAGAGAAATGTTAGAACAGCGTACGATCGATCTTTATAATACTAGCTTTCATGTTGCACTCAACAAGTTATTATTGAAATGGATTACCTCCTCTCTCTTTTTTGTAAAACAGGAAGTCCTGACAACTTCCATTGCCATAATTGTCATCCTACACTATACTGAGCTTAAACATATTATTAGCACAACTTTCTTTCAAATAACAGCAAGATACGAAACAAGATGAACCTGGATACCGCGGTATTAATTGTTTGGAAGCACAGTGACAAAAGTTAGGAATGTAGGGATTACACATCCCAACAAAAAAGAACTTTCTCTATCAGTTCTACTTTTATATAGATTTTGTTCGTGAACTCTTAGTCTAGCAAAACAAAATCTTGCTTGATAATATAACTAGTGAAGGTTCTTGACCATACTTTGGGCATATAGGACCAAAACTGTACGAAGTACAGACAAACTAAAAGATGGATTATTTTTTGGCCTTCAAATTGACAGCTCATAAGTCATAAACGACCGTACAATATGTGATAATATCAATTTTTTGAAAGACCCCATCTTATATTGTTATTGTAATGTTAATGTAATGTTAGTGTGTTGCTTTTTTCTTCACGTGATTTAGAAGCTAAAAATAGGCACTGTTTTCTATTTATATCAAAGGTAAAATGGGATAATATGCATAATAGTAATACCACATCTCACAAAACTAAAGCTGACAGGGTAAAAATAATGGCACTTTTGGCATTAGCGACCTAAATATACCCAAGAATAAGTATAAATTCTAAGGCACCAAATGGCTGTTGGTCTGTGTTATTTATTGTTTCGGACGAAGACAACTGACTGGACTAGACAAATGGTTGAAATCAAGGCAGATTAAGAAAAGAAAAAATGCGAATAAAACTAATTGTATAGCATGAGAGTGTCAAGGAAGGGAGTGCGGAAACGAAGTTTGCTGAATAACTTTTTCATGGGATAGTAGTAAGCTTCCACATGGTTGATCCTTTTTTGAAATGCATGTTTATTGTGCCTATGTAAACTCCGGCACGGGGATTTGAGAGGTAAAATACAGTACAAACGTAAACTCCCGACGTAAAATGATAATATTAGTAAATAATAACTAGAAGTTATAATAATAGAACCGTTGATTCATAGAAATTATTAACAGAATCCTCAATATTGACAGAGTAATTCTGCAATCAATACATAGTCGTGCAAGAAATAAACTGTCACATTGTGGATACGCCGCGTCGCAGAAATATAATTTGCTATTTCCTCTACAGTCAAAGTGGCATTTTCTGAGGACAGCAGAGGGTTGAGATTACAGCCATAAGGACGGCGTGACATTTTTGAAGGACGCGATAAACATCATGCCGAGAAGTATCTGCAGGAAATATGACTTGGAGCTATATTGCTCGCCAAGAAAGTCTACTCTTTCTTAAGAACAGATTCTTGATTACTTTAGAGCTTTCCGTCCTCCTTGCTCAAACATACAGGTTTCATATTCACCAGCTCTTCCTGTTTCCGCCTTCTTTCATAGCTCCCGAAAAGAAAAACGGGGATGCCCGAAGTGTTGAGTGTGATTTTCTAAACTATTTTTGCTTTAAACTTTAAATTAGATAAACTTAATTGAAACGCGAACGTAAATTTAGTTTTAAACTTCAATTTAATACAACAATTAGTTTCTGAGTTAATTAATTTAATAGATTTTTAGAATAAAATTTGAAAGCTGTCTCCGAAAGGTATAAAACGTGAACCTGAACTTTTTACGTAGCATTCTTTAAGGTTTGCTTTAAAAATTACTGACGGATTTTTTTACCTTATTTATAGTTTTTGTTTTAATATATATTATTTTACATAAGAAAATGAAAATTTTGGAAAATTTGACTATGAAGATACTTTTTATAACAACTACGGACGATATAACAAAATACGATTACCGGTAATAATTTTGTTGCATATATTGTGAAGTACGTTTTTAGTGCATTTTTATGGGCGAAGAAAAATCTTGAATTTAATTAAATACCATGAAAATTGAAACTCAGAAAACGACTGATTAAAGTTTGCATGTACAGGCAGATTAAGGCCCATGTTACTTTAAATAAGGCGTCAACAACATAACTGGTTAAAATTTTACAGAGTGGTATACTATATTCTTTTACATTAAAGTATATAAAAAAAGAATTTTTAAAATCACAATATCCAAAGCAAAACTTTTGTAATCCCTTTCATATCCAAATTTTCTACTTGAAGGAGACTACACAACATTGTTTTCTATGCAACAACATAAATTAAATATTTTTATTTCATCTTAGAGTAATTGGTAGAATGACGGTTGCTGATATTTCAGCAGGATGAAACATAGGTTTTAGTTTCAGGTTCTTAAATTTAACTGTTTCTCTGACCTAACTCTAAATCTTGCAATTTTATAATTTTATTACTAATAGTAAGCAGCAGGATTGCGGGTGTGCGTATTCATTTGTCTCAGTTTCAACAAAGACTTATTGTTCTAGGGACAGGTATAAAAATAACCGAAGATATTGAAAGAGATGTTAGCTATAACCTACCCTTTAGACCTTTTCTACAAATAAATGTTTAATATGAAAATTCTAGATCTTAGTTCAAATAGTCAATGCATAAAAATAATAAAAATCGTTGGAGTGTTTTTATTAAAACTCCTGAAAAACAAAAATTTCTTGTTACAAAATAGTAATAACCCCTGAAGATAGGCTACCTAACTCTCATGTAAAAAAAAAAGTTCATTATCCGGTTTTTATAATTCAAGCTATGATGTTCACAGGCAGACTAGACACACAGACAATCCTGCCTTCAAAGGATACTTCAGTATAATACAGAATAATCTAGACCTGTACTCAATAGCCTGACATAATATCCACTCACTTTTTACTGTATTACTTTTAACTAGTTTTAAAATTATCGGTTTCTTAAAAAAAATCTTTATTCAATTCTCAATCACAAACATTTTCAGCCATGACTATCCTCCCTGCGTAGAAAGTTGAAGAGGTTCCATTAAAAATAAAATTATAAACCTTGTTGTTTACTTAACGTACCTGAAAATAATATTACTGCTGAAGACTGGAACTCAAATTTTGCAGTTGAACACAATGATTTCTGTGGCCCCGATTTCAGGTACTTTGCACCCTGTGTAAAGCTGTGTATAACTGCCCCTATCATTTTTATACCTTTTTCCCACCTCGAAGTTATTGTTTCAGTGTTAAGTTTGGGTTTTACCCAAGCAGGTCTATCAGTTAATAGTATTCCGATATCATTTTATTATTTCGGGTAATCCAATCACTACCTAGGCTTCACAACAAAAATTAAAATATTTTTTTAAAATAAAAGTAATTAGTTTTTCGCTGAAAATGCATTATTGAGACTGTAATTTCATTTATAAAAATTCTAAAAAATATTCGTAATATTTAATGTAGTCAATATTTGAAATTTTTCAAAACCATTTAATAGGCCTATATTTGGTAATTTTAAAACATATACTATATTACAATGAATTATGTTAATAAAATATCTGTATTGCAGCTGTATTAAAACCAACATTAAAAATGACTGTCTTATTTCTACTTTACGATGAGAATCTAAAACGGAACCTAACGTTTTTTATTGTTTCAAGTATAATTCTTTTAAATTAAATTGCCATAAAGTTAATTTTACAATTTTCCCTGGATTTTCTCTTGACATAGGAGAGCTATTTTGTGATCACTGTAAAACCACAGCATCCTAAAAGTCTTGAGATACCATAATTTTTAATGTTATAAAACATTTTCCATCCTGGACAATTGCCCAGTCTGCTCATTTATAAATCAGGGCATGTGTTTTCTCCGTCAGTAACTCAATAGTAAGAGTGGTATAAGTATAGAAAGTAATTGTTGCTCCTGACATTTGAAACAGTGTGATAAGTCCAAGTTATTTCAATACAATATTGCTTTATTATAGCTCTACAATCACGCAAATATCGTGGAGGTTATTGCGGCTGCCATATAATTCCTAGCTTAATACGCAGTTAATGAATTACATAGGCCTTATCGATTCCATGTAGAAGGTTCAACCTAATTGTATACCACCGCACGTTCTCATTCGGTGAGGCCAGAGTAAGACCAAGTTATAGTCAAAACGAAAAGTTATGAAGCATTCGTGGAATGACAGGTTATTAAGGCTTGCAGGAAATAACCATTGATTTAGTAGCCTGCTAAGTGCATGGAGGAAATACTCATTAAAATGGTGAATAAGGACTGGAGATAAGTATCAAATGTGAAAATATATATAAAAAAAGCAAATAAATTAATAGCACGTATAAAGCTCGTTACGACATGCATCATGATGTCATATTTTATTGAAGAACTCGTATTCTGCCTGTAAAAAAGGATCGTCTTCTGTTGCCAGGCATAGATGGTTCAGCTTTAGTAAAGAATTATACTCTACGAATTGGATGGAGGGATTCAAAGCAATATTTTTTTACGATCTGCATTATTTACTATATTTAACCCTCTTCCGTTAAATCACGGAGGGTGAAATGGGCTGGACATGTAGAGCGCATGGGGGTGAAAAGACATTTCTCAAAAATATTAACTGGGAGACCCAAAGGGAAAAGACCACTTGGAAGACCTAGTCGTAGGTAGGAGGACAATATTAGAATAGAAGTAGGATTTGCGAGGCGTGATTGGATGGAATTAGCACAGAATAAGATTTAATGGCGGGTTCATGTAAGCGCGGCAGTTAACCTCTGAGTTCTATAAAATAGATAACATTCCTTAGCCTGCTGAGGAATTCTCTATTGCAATTGAATAAATAACTAAGTAAGTAGGCCTAACCCCTTTTCCTATTCTAAAATGTATTTCAAAAAACCTGAACCAAACAATAAGATATTCTGTAGTCCTATTCTGTATTTGTAGATTACTAAATTACATAATTAACATAATAATGGCTCACGGTTGTTTTGGCCGATCTTTCCAACTTAGGTATGAAAAAGAGCGAATTTATAATGCCTTGAATTCTTCATGAGGTTGAGTCGACCCATCACCCAGTGATGATTAGGACGGAGAGAAAGTAACAAAAGGGCCTGAAAATTTTGCAAAGAAACTTTTTTCGGAAGTGGAATTCTTTAACGTTCTCTTTAATATTTTTTAAAAGTTATACCGATAGTACAATGCATAAAGATATGTAGTAGGCCTATTAAAAGCTTTGTATTGAATTATATAGGTATGGAGATTTATAGTACAATGACCCGATGAAGTTATTCACCTAATATATTACGTCAGACACATAATTGCGGCAAATCTGTATAAATGTAATTTACGGGTAGCTTCCCGTAACGCACTCAGGCACAGAAGGGAATTTAATAACAAATCATTTTCATATTAAATGCTCTGAAACAAGACAAGAATTAATACGTAGTTTCATGATGATATCAGTTATAGCATCAAGTTCAGAGACTATCAAAATGAAGGGCTTCTATGAAATTCCCAGTTAATATATAAGTACGGTACGAGGACAAATATGAAACTCAGAAGTGGCTGTGATGGTTACATCCGAAACAAGAATTTGCATATTATACATGATTCTAGATTCCCAAATTTAACTTCAATACAATATTGTGAATAACAAAAATGGAACTAGGTATAGTAATATTTTGGTTTTGTTTGAAGGAGAATATGAGAAATATGAACACGTGTATATAATTGTATGTATGTAATTATATGTATGCCGTGCTCCTAAAACCGACAGTTTTACTGTCACGAGAAGGTTGAATTTTTAGGACAATTTTTATATGAAAATAGGAAAGGCAGAGTTGCTAAAGAAAGAAAATAAAATTGCTATTATTTTGATAAATGCTTTGTCTTTCATTTCAGGGAAATAAAACCAACACAAATTAAACCATTTATATTATTATTATTATTATTATTATTATTATTATTATTATTATTATTATTATTAAGTGTTCTGCCCAGGGGAAGGACCTTGGATTAATATTAGTCTGCAAATTTTTCTCTCCTTTTCCTTCTATTCTTGACTTCCTCTTCGAGTAACCAGTTTCTTTTCTCCTTTAAAGCGTGTAGGTGCTGGATCCTTGTTCTTCTTTTTCCATGTCTTTGAATTCCCTCCAACTTTCCTTCGATTATGTCATGCAGTATACAATTTTCTTCTCAAGATGTGAGCTATCCAATTTTCTCTCCTAGGAAGAAAATGTGTTCAGGACTGATCTCTTCTCGTTCACTCTTCTCAGTGCCTCTTCATTCGGCATTTTGTCCGTTCATTTTAGTTTTTCCGTTTTCCTCAATCACCACGTTTCAAAACTTTCCGGATACTTCTCCATTATTTACTACAGTATCTCCATATTTATTAAGTAACATGCAATAAGTTATCATTAATTAAACATAAAAATATTAATCCAATCTTTGATATTAAATTGTCCATATTTTAACTGAAACCAAAATAGAGGTATATTACTGTTAATATAATTGAATTTTTATTCTAGTTAAGGAAATATGAAGCTCAAATGAAAGCTGCTAACTTATCGTTTTAACTGTTGAAGTCCGTTTATATTTCTAACATTTGCAACAAAATATGTAAGTTAGTCCAAGCCCACAAAAAATTAAAAGAGGAAATTTAATACTTTTTTGTATGTTGCAAGCACACTGTATTTGATGATGATCGGAAGTAGACAGGTTCAATTCTGTAGTCTTATGCTCACTGCACGCTGAGGAAAAGTTCATTGAAAGTTGATAGGCTAAATTAAATGTCGTTATTGGTTACTGGAACTAAAGGGAATGGTTTGTGATATACTTTATAACATTAATGGTGTATAAATAATTGATTAAAGAGTAGCATTTAAATGGGAGAAAAGGGTGGAGAGAAAAACAGATTTTTGATGTCATTAAAAAAACTGGAATTCATGTTAATTTTGTTGTTAATGTTAGGGGGGAAGCGTTTATCATAAATGGTGTTTGACCTTGTCAGCAGCCAATAATCTTTTCCCACCCCATGGCTCCTCCGAGAAATTCGTTCATCTCTTGGGGTGAGTAGCAAACGTTGCTGTTGTTCGCAGTCTTGAGCACGTGGTTACAGTGTTTGTGATCTTTTTCAGTTTCCTGCCAGTTATGTGTTTTAGTGCTTTGAACTTTATTTATTATATTATGTTTATTATTGTCTAATACTGCGTTGCCCTCCCATCTTCCCCCAACCAAATGTCAAAACACAAGAAGTAAAGTACATAGTAGTATCTTGTAAGAAATTTAAAGGAACTGATTAAAGACGTTCCCAATTTTTAAAAATTCACGAAAAACGAGTTTTCCCTATCAAAATGGCAGTAAGAATAACAACTGCTTCGTGTCACACCTCGGAAAATCACTCAACCTAATGTAAATTTAATTTTACAGCTCTCAGCCTTACATATTGGTAAGTTTTGTTTCTCAAATATGTTATGGTGTTAAGAACAGATATATTCCATTCACGCTATTGGGGGTCATGTCAATATTATTTTCATTTGCGAGAGATGCTATTCATAGACAGACACGCAGACAGACTGATTAGCAGACACACACAGATACAGACATTTTTTCTGATAATGACTTTTCCTTAAACTACATGCATTATTGGTGAAAGCATTTTTGAAGTTCTTGGTCAGAGATGATACTTCTATCTGTAGTAGGCCTACCTAATATGGTAGCGAAAGTAAGAAAGTGGACGCTAAACTGCACAATTCCACTGCCGCTGTCTCAGCCGGGCCACACCGATTACGACCAAGTATACAATCTAGCCAACATAAAAAACGTGACCACGTGCCGACCGAATTCAACAGATTGCACATTCTGTAGTCTGTGGATTAAACCTTGGTAAACAAATGTCGGTTAAGTAGTGGCAGCTAGATTCTAGATCAGTGATTATTAGGTTGGGTTTTGAATAGTTAACTTTAGTTTAGCATACTGAATAGTGCGGGTTTTCTTACGTGCCATATTGAATCTCCTCGTGCGCAGGGGAATTTCTACACTGCGAGAATCGTTCCTCTTTTCTTTTCCACGGATCGTAGCGGTAGGGACGTTAACTATTGACTGACTGTCTCATTGTGCATCTGTTTCAAAGTGGAAAACAATTAGTTTATCGGTAATGAATATAAGGCTCAGAAACAATTTTGTAATTTAAAATCAAATAAGTAATTAATTCCCAGTGCTTCCTCAATGTCAAAGTCTAAATATTGGAGAACAGGGTAGTAGCAAACAGCTTAGAAATTGCGATGTCAGTTTTAGACAGACAAGCTGCTTTTGAATGTTGCTAGCTGGCATTTTCTTTTCACAGTAAGCTGAACCGCACTCTAATCCTGGCATTCTGTGCGTCATTCATGACAAGCCAAAGTCGTCATGCGGAATACTCATAAAACTGTCTGTTTATTATACTTCCTCAGCTTCGCATAATGAAGGAATATTTTACCCGTTGGAACTTTAACATTAATTAATGAGGACGAGCTTAATTATATAGACTTTATGTATGAACGGCAATAGAGAACTAAAATTACAAAACCAGGAATGTGTGGAATATTGTTCCGAAATTAACCGGAAAGGTAGTAATAATCAGGGTTTTTATAGAGCAATTTGGAGTTTATGTGAAAGAAATCAATGCGTGAAATTTTATCTCTAATATGTAGAATGAAGGAATGTTTCAGTACCTTTTTCTTTTATTGCGATCATCCATTTTTCGATTCACTCTGCCGATAATCCAATCTTGTGTAATCATTAAATCCGTTGTAGCTTTTTCGAAGCCTTTACAATTTTTTGGAGTTTTCAGCAAATTGGAATAGCTTCCAATAATTTTTAATTAGTTAATTTTCACATTAATCAGTCATTCTTTTGATCTAGAGTCTAGACTGTGTATCCATGACTAAAGAGTCAGTTATTTCCAGATTACATAATCAAAAGCGATTGGTGATTATAACAGCAATACAAAATAATAGGCTAATAATAATAATAATAATAATAATAATAATAATAATAATAATAATAATAATAAAACAGTGATAACAATCAGGAACCATTAAATATGCGAGTTCAATAAAGTCGTTCTGGTAAAACTGTGCCCTTAGATTGATTCAGCCTCTATAGAAACTAGTACCAGGAGTAATCCTTGGGGTAAAGAAATCGTCGCCTAAGCTGACAGGCTGATAACATTACAGGCTGCATGTTATATAGATTAGGTAGACGTTTTAATAAATCCGGAAGCCTTAACCTTCTCGAACTATAAGAGGCTCGAAGGCCTGTAAATATGGACTACTTATGTTGCGGCTCGGAGGGGTGAGCCCTCAGGAACACGCTCACGTAGGCCGCAAAGAAGGGAAACTTACGACCTTCGTATTTTTGATAACCGTAAACTTTTTGAAGGTTTGGCATTACTAGTTAAAGGTGGGAGTTTTGTCTGCTTTTATTTTTTTTTCATAATTTGTTCGTGTTTGCAACAAGTACACTAAGGTGGAATAATAGTAAAGAATCCCGCTCAAATAACCCTTCATTAAAGAGTTCCTGGTTGTCGGACAGGCTTATAGGCTAGGGAAGATACATTGAAATGATGATAGGGAAGTGCAGCATAATAGTGGGGAAGTGGATACAGGTCACGGTATAATTGGGTGGGGATGTCACAGCGGTAGAAAAATAGCAGTAATAAACATGACGCGTCGCGGCTTCCTGACCTGATTCCTAGGTCAGTTACCTATCCAACATCCACTCTTCATTAAATAGTGGACGACGTTGTTAGTAGGCTGATAATCTAATGAGTAATGACCCATGCAATTTGAATTTAATTAATTTAAAGGCTTTCTTAAGTCTTCAAGCAAAGTATACAACCCTCTAAGGATCTTCATTATTATGCTGACATTTCCAGGGCCGGCTCGTTCATATAGGCCAGCGTTTCTCAACCTATGGTCCGCGGACCAATGGTGGTCCGCGAAGATGGTGCAGATGGTCCGCAGACATAATAAAAAAATATAAAGCAAGTGGAAAGTAAAGAAGTAAAATTTTTCACATATTTCGTTATAATGACCTATGATTAATACCCCAAATATTAAGAATATAGGCCTTCTCTTAAAAATGGGATGTAAAATTAGGGGTCCGTAAAATTTTTTAGACATTTTAGAGGTCCTCGGGTTCAAAAAGGTTGAGAAACGCTGATATAGGCGAACTAGGCAGCCGCCTAGGGCGGGAAATTTTTAGAAACTATTAGAGTAGGATTACCTCCACAAAGTCTCTGGGTTTTTACGTATATACCTTAGGAGCGAGTCTCACCGCTCGTAGAGTTCCTGGCTAGGGGAGGTAGCTGCACCCTGATTGGCTATCCCACTTCACGTGTTGTCTGTCTCTGTCTGTGCGGCATTATCCCTCCACTCAACTATTACAGTATTTTCTACCACTGGCAACGTGGAGCAAGATCTGTACTCTCTGCCTAGCAGTAGGTCACTGATCTTACGCGCAGAGAATCCGCGCATCTTGGTAACGAGACGTAACGAGAAGCTCGCTGGCTGGGTTAGTCTTCAAGGCCAGAGACGTTGTGGGAGTAATCCTACTCTAGGAGAGTCAACATTTAGATTTTAAAAAGCTGAAATTTCCAAAGCGACATTCAAATAAAAAGAAAATTATGTAGAGTATATGAGTATAAAGGACAACAAATTAAACAAATAAAGTCAGTACACTATGCCAACGTGTTTATTAGCCATGATAAAGACATAAACTAACGCCTGCCATACTAGGCTAGAGAACGTGAAATGCCATGTTTAATCAAATGGTAAGGAATGGAATGATTAACGGGTGGAAATTTAGGGAGGCGTCGAAATTATTTTTCTCCTAGGATGCCAAAATACCTAGAGCCGGCCCCGGCTATTTCTGAATTTCAGATAATCGGATCCTCATGCTGGAAGGTTTGTCAGCATTGAGTATAATCGATCTTGTATTGGTATATGATGTCATATGTTTATATTATATAAATAATAATATTAGCCATATGTATTACATGCTTTTTTTAGATGTGTTATATCTCAGGAAAACGAGCACACTTCCAATTTCACCAAGTGCCTTCATGAATTTGCATGTTAAAAAGGATTTCTCATCTAGAGTTCAATACTTCATAAATTCATTAATGAGCAAACTGTGACCCATCTCGTTGTAGCATGGAGATGGTTGTTTCAGTTGATAAAAATTACTTCTTTTTTGTTGTGCCTTTTACATTTTTTAAAGCATCTTACTCAACACGGTTGATAACACAAAAATTGCTGGTAAATTGTGAGGGTGAGGAATAGATTTAGTTTGTGTTATTTTGTATTTATATTATTTGTTCTTTTGTGTGTGTGTGTGTGTTTTTGCGTAAGCATGTACGGTCCATGCGGACCCATGCGATTGTTTGCATTGGAATTTGTAAAAAGTTAATTATTGTAATAAACACTTCTGATATGATATGATATGATAATCGATCTTTACACAAGCCTTGAGCTTTATCGACATGGTTAACCTTTTCACTGTTATTGTCGTATAAATTCGTCTCTTAAAAAATTGTATAAAAGCAAAAATATAAAATTTATAGGGTATTGCTATAATGTAGAATAAGAGGATTTTTATATTCGTGTCAGCACTGTCATTTGTAGAAAATAGCTATTTTAGTAAAATTTTCCGCATTGATTTCATCTTATGTTCCACTGATATTTTCATTTGTAGATTGCTTAAATCGATGTATAAACTCAGCCTGGTATAGGTTAACCATAACAATTATTTTGGTTTTTCTGCCGAAGAATTTGTTTTTAAAATATAAATTCCACCTATGCTCAGAATTAATAATAAAATGTAAAATGCACCCAATGGGCATTAAGATGATTTCCAGCTAAACACTGTTATTCGCTGCAGAGTTGTACTACTATACTGTGGTTGTACTATTGGTAATGTTCTTTTTGTGCAAGTCAGTGCTTAGTATTTAAAACAGTAGAAACCTAACCTACTTTAAAAAACATAACTTATCTTATTGTAGTCAACATATTATATAAGTAGCATAAGCTACTGGTCTAGTATGAAACCTGTGTACAAACATTAAATTAGTCATAAGTAGGGGGCGGATTTCTATGACATGTCATATTTTTCCCCTTTGCATTATTTCTGGTTTCCGACTAATTTAAACCCGATTCCAAGCATCCTGGTGAAAATGGAACGGCTTTTATTGTGCATATAACTGCATATTTAGGAAGTAGCATATTTAGTATGAATATGCATATTTAGGTCATATTTTTGGCATATTTGTGTGCATATTAAAGAAATTTTGAAGTTTCATATCATATTTTGTAAATTTTGCATTACAATGATACTTTTTGAGAATTTACAGGTATTTTAAATAATTAAAATTATATTTTAATAAAGTGAATTGTAATGAAACTTAAAAGATATATACACAATGTGTAAGAGGTTAAGTCATACTTTAAATTTTATTGGTCATATTTTAATGTTTTTAGGTCATAAATGCATGCATATATCCTATTTTTTAGGTCATAGAAATCCGCCCCCTAGTCATAAGTATTACTAAGAATTCTTAAAACTGTGTTTGAAGTCCATAAAATAAAAGTCTTATACTAAAATGCAGACGCTGTCTTCTTCCTACGCGTTTCTACGATAATACTCAATCTTAAGGCAGAATTTCATCAACTTCCGAGCCCTACTCATTAGGATAGTAATACTGTTTAAAAGATAAAGAAGATAGACCTTTATGATGGCTTACTATGTCCGTACAAATGGAAGTTGACAAACTCATATAATCCCTTATAATAATTAACGATCACAGAGATATTCTTAATGAGACTTCGTAACATTTCCGTTATCGAAAATAAACTAATTGTGCACAGGGAGTAAGTCTCTTACCCTTGCAAGTTATAAAAGAGGTTATTATTGACTCTCGTCCTATATGCCTATTAGGATTTAGAAATACAAAGAGAATTCATCCACAGGTAGGCGAACATAATCTTACAACGCATCGTATTCAATAAACCTCAGCCTACTGGGAAATCATCTTCTTCTGTTGTATTGTATGGGCAACGATTATTTTAAGAAAGACGTTCTATTCTATTTTTTTTCGTTTTTCGTGTCCTTAATTTTCTGCTTTTTAAAGACTTTCAACTTTAATCAACCATATTTCTTCCTCTGTCCATATTAATTCTTCTTCCTAAAATTATTTGTCACTTACAAATTACAGATTACAGATAGATTTATGCTAAGCATGAACAAGCGAATAAACGGATCGATAATTTCAGCACACGCCTAGGTTGCATGATCTATTTCAATGTTATCTTGCGCGAAGGTAGTGACATATCCAGTATTCAGTTGGCATGTATTCGCTTAAATATTTTGAATATTGTTATCGAAAGGCTGATAAATTATTCGTATGAATTACTAGTTATTTATCATTTTTTGAGCATATAAAATGTTTATTTGTGCCCTTTAAAATTATTGCATCCTATTTTGTTAAATGCATGCTTACTTGTAATGCTTACTTAATAATATTATTTTTACTTTACTGAAACATAATAAAAATGATTCCAAATCATGACATCAGTATCACTCGGGCTAATAATTTATCATTGATCATATGAAGCGTGAGTGAATACTCAGCTCGGTCGGTTAAGAGGCACGTGATATTGCCTTGATCGCAAGAAATATGGACTTTCCCGCCCTGCTGGAATAAATTAAATAAAAGTGTGTAGAAAACAGAGCGGTGTGTTTGTAAATAGTGAGAGGGACATTAAATGTACGATTGCTGATTGCATGAGTACATTGCCAGATTCATAAAATTTTGCTTCACATTTTTGTGCATAATTCAAAATAATTTAAGGGCATAGTTGCATGCATATTACAAGAGTTTTTAGAGCATCAACTTCATTATTCTGCTGATCAAATGCTCTCAAGAACGTGTGTTCATGTGTGTTCAAAAATACTCATTTGAAAGTCCCGTTTGCTTGGTGTGAGCTGGTGCCCTCTGCTCTATTCGTGAGAATGGCAAAAATACTAGATAATTTGGATTCATGTTGCATGCAAAAAGCTAGGCGCCTAGGGGTAGGGAAATTGAAACTGAAGTATGACTCAGCAGGCATCTGACAAATATCACAAGTAAGCCTACTGTATCACACGTGTTCAAAGGAATACACAGCTGGGAAACAATTTTTCTTAATGTTGAAAAAATTAATTGTTACTGGAATATTTTATGAAAATTGCAGTGGCGATGATGTAGTCAGAAACATCAACCCATTCACTGAATTGCCTACATTCAGTCATTACATCAGTAATATAGAAGAGAGGGAAAAATTGCTAAAATAGTCAAACACACAATACCACCCTTCTTTCTCCAGTACTGACTCATTGCTTTAGAGTTCTGCAGCGTTGCTAGTGGTAGGCATGCTACTTCTGAAGGCATAACTACTCTTTTAACTCACCGAGCACATAGGCCTAACTGATATAGAAGCTGCATGTATTTTACTCAAATAATTTTCAACACCAGTTTTTACGTGATTGAAGATCATGACAAATAAGACTTCAGAGACTTTCTAATTAGAGTAGGATTATTTAAAATAACATATTTATGGATTATACATTTTTTGGCATTTTCATGATTACTAGGCATGATAGACCTACATAATTTTAATTTATACTAGTTCTTCCACTTACGTGAAAGTTTCAAATATTGTCTATAAATCTGAATTATACAAACATGTTCATGGTTACTCGAATATTAATAGGTCTAATATTTAAGAAGATTGATTTGAATTGCCGTATAAACAATCGCGAGGGCAGCAATTCAAGACAAAATACATTTAATTTATATTTTCATTCATTTTTCTAGGGAAAAATTTCCAAATCGTGATGATGTTTGGTAGAAAATGTCGCCTTAGAAAATGTTCGCACTCTCATAAAATATGTTTGTTTATACCTATATATGTACTTATTTCTTTGTACCTTTACATCTGTAGTTTTGTTTAGTTACGGTCATGCAACTGGTTAAAAATAGAGAAGAGCTGTATATATACCTTCCATTCCACAATTCCTGTGCTGTATTTTACTGTACTATTCCTCGTATGTTGTGAACTGCTTTTACCTGAAAGAAAAGAGAGTACATGTTATTTCTGTTTTACTTAGCGGAAGAAGTTGGAAAGTAGGAATAATAAACCAACAGAATATACAATAACATATTAGAAACCATGATCTAGCTTAAGGTAATCTAATCTAATTTAAGCAATCCTAACCTTATTTATACTAAACTAATAAAAGGATTAGGAGTCGCGTCCATAAAGTAAGTTTCCCTGAGGCAGTTTACAGAAACAAAACACCATTTTAAGGAAATATTTATTGAAACAGACATAGCCAGTGTTCAGCTATTTTTCAACATATTCACCACCGGAATTGAAACATTTGTCTTACCGTGGTACAGCTAATCAGGCAGAGATTCTTTAAAAACAATATTGTCGCTCTGGTATTATAGCCTCTCAGGAAGGGAAATTATTTTAAGACTGTGTTGCTAATTGTTAGTTCTTGCGAAAACTTATTTTAGGACTACGTTCTGGAAAATCGTTCAAGTAGCGTTTTTAAATGCTGGCATAAAAAATGATCGTAAGTATTCAAAATTGATAGTAAGGAAAGCAAACAAAACATTACAACTGATGCACATCTGGAAAATAAATAAATATATCTAATTATTAATAACGTATATTTTAATTGTACTATATGTGAAGATAATATTATTCAACAACTAAAGTCCAAATCCTATTTTTGAGGTAATGCATTTAATAAGAAATGGAAGGGGATATCGTATAACGGAACTGAACAAAAGTGATGCTGTTATAAAATTAGAATTAGACTTACTTCAGTTTTGCGTTCAGCATCGAGTTACAACATAAGTGGATATGACAGATTCCGCAATTTTTGTGGTTGTCGGAAATCTGTTAAGGGATTACTTAGGTCCAATTGGAATGTCACCACTGAAGTGATTAGATTACATCACAATATCTGAACATCTGTATTAATACCATCATGAGCTAAGACGCAATTTTGTTGATGAAAAAACTAAATCCCCACAAGAAGAAGAGCCAAGCTTACGTTTGATAGATTGAAGCCTGTTCTCTTTTTCTGCCCACAGTAGTTGACAAGTCTAATTGAAGCTTGTAAACGTAATGGTCATATCACTTAGAATGGAACCTTTCCTTGTGAAGTATCATCCTATGGATAGTGTAAAAGTTTTTCTTTTTTCTTTTATGAGAAGTGTGGTTTCATTCAGAAACATTATTTTCTTTTGCAGCTCTGGCACTATTTATAGGCCTATTTATTTATAGCAGTCCCTGTAGGTAGTCCTTGGAGGTCATTAGGGTTCCTGGAAGTTGAGACTCCCATTTAATCCCATGAGCGCTTCTGGTACTCATTTATGTTAGAGGCTGAGTCACCCCAAGGACATGGTGCTACCCGAAGAATTAGGACAACGGAAAAATCCCAAAGACCACATCGGAGATCGTCCGATTTGTTGTGCAGAGCCTCAAACCGCAGCGTAGGCCTACTCCTCACCATTTATAAGGGAATTGTGATTAACTCAATGACTATTTACAGTATAAACACATTTAAACGATTTTCCCGAAAAGAGTTTCAAATAAATCTTTATAAGTAGATTTAGAAAGTTTTATGAAAACCGCTGGAGTCATTTTTAAATACTTAAACATTTCCAGTACTGTTTTGCTGAAGGATTACCTTTAAATGTCTACGAATAATATTGAATTTAATTTGCAGCATTCCTTACTGAACCACCTGCATTTACTAGTAGTTAGTGCTGCTGACTGCGGATCTGCAGGTCTGGGTTCGATCCCCGGTACCTCGGATTTTTCTGCGGTAGGAGCAAATGACGCGGCGGTCGGATGGTAGGCCTAGCCCCAAGTTTATTTTATTATAGAATTATGCTGTTCGTAGTACAGATAATGTCATTGGTCATGGCATTCTTATTAAAATGAATAATTAGACTAGAAATAAAGCAGTAAAATATATACGGTTCTTGAAAAGAGTATACACTGTAAAGAATATAAAGGTTTCCATATTTGTCCCAATCGTATAGGTATAGGTTAAGCAGGGTTGGCGAGGGAGGTTGAGTTGTGCTAAATCTATGAAACATTTAAATCATATATTTTAGAACATGCTAATAGGCCTCAATTGAATGGTAGTTCTTGTCTTTGTGATCTGTTTAGCTTATCCTTTTGAAATTGTTACTGCTTATCTTTGCAGGCCTACAGCAAACATTTTAATTTTACGTTAAAAAAAGTGATAATCTATTCAGTCTCACAGTCAATGTTAAGTAAAAAATAAGTTAATAGTAGTTTCAGATCTAAACGCTTTCGATGAAACGAGGCTATTTTCACAAGATAGTTTATATGCCAATGGCTTAAAACTGAGGAACCCTCAAGAGCCATGATAACAGCACATAAACAAGGTTCTCTTTTATTTTGCGCTCTGAAAACTTTTTGTTGTGTCTTTCGTTTTTTCTTTTTCGTTTTAGCATTTTAATTGAAGGTGACTTCTTTATCTGGTTTCTTAATATTATTGTCGTCCACCACCACGGGTGACTCGGCAGCACGGCTGGCTTCGATTTTGGCGATTCGGGTTCGATTCCCGACAGGTTTTGGAATTTTTCAGTAAGTTAGTGCGAACTTCCTTCCCGGGTTCATAACAGGATGTTGTGGTGTCCTTCCATTTATTTTCATTTCGAGAAAGGGAATGAAACCACCGGGGTATAACTTTGCTTAGTACGTCGGGGGCGAGACATGCTTCTCACCCCATGATTTCGCCCCCTGATACAACCAGCCTTCGGACTGTACACCTCTTCATCATCAACTGAATGCGCGTCTTCATTTGAAGAAATCGATATCGCTTCCTCATATGTCTTGCTGTGCGAATAAGTTATATAATATTTTACTGTTCCATTTTCAGCGATGTCGGCCTGGGTGGCGCAGTTAGTATCGCGCTGGCTCTCTGTGCCAAGGTTGCGGGTTATATCCCGGTCTAGGTCGATGGCATTTATAAGTGCATAAATGTGACAGGCCCATGTCAGTAGATATAGTGGTATGAAAAAGAACTCCTGCGGGACAAAATTCGGGCACACCAGCGACGGTCACAGGCCTAAGTTACAGTACATCCCCGTCGCTAAATTACCATATACCAACCAACCAACCAACCAACCAACCAATCAACCAACTAACGAACCAACTATTCACCGATTGTGGGTTTGGAAGGTAAAGTCCCGACCGCTTAGTCATTCAGCATGATGGAAAAAATGTGGTCAGCATTTTGCTCTTTCTGCCTTTTACCCCCCTCCTCAGGGATTTTGTTTGAAAGTAAAATTCCTGGGTATCATTTTGACAGACATTTGGACATAGCAGGAGGAGAAATCTTCTACCACAGTTAGTGATCGAACATGGACCATTTAGTCCATAACCGGGAAAACCGATTAACTTATCAAATCAGCCATACCACTTTGCAATATTATTTAACCAAACATTTTATTGTTTTCTGTTTTAGTCTTTTATCACATTATAAATCTCCGTATGTTGTAAGTTCTCTCGATTATTAATCTTATCAGAATTACTTTAATATTTGTATAGTATAGGAGTTTATGGTAAATATCGTATTGAGCACTAACTGTATGTCTTTGTAAATAGCAAACTGTGTGCATAGTTCATAATATGAAAATTCTGTTCGTATCATGTTTATTCTCTTCTGTAGGCTACAAGCAATCGTTGTCTGTATTATTTTGTTGACTCATCTACTTTTACACTTCTCCTTTTTCGAATGTGTTTTTGAACAGTAGGCCTATGTAACTACCACTACAAAATTCATAATCCAAGTAAAACCAATACACCATTCCACCTAGATTTTATCTCTAGACCAGTAGGGTAAATTGGTTCGTTATGTAATCCATGATCAACCCAAGATTTGTAGAGCGATCACTATTAAAGCAATGAAAGAAAAATAAATTACGTTCTTGTAGTTCTGATACCGAACTATTTTAAAGTCAACAAGAGTGAGGGTAAATGGTTCATGAAATGTAATATTTGAATTTTAAATAATGTTCGTACATGTTGTATACGAATGGGATGCGCAGAACATACTGACCGGCGCTTTATTCCATGATGGATGTAACCTTTATGCTAACCATCTCCACAACGTTCGAGTTTCGTATGTAGCAATTGGCCATTTCAAATAATATATGTTGAAAGTTTACTACTGTCTCCGATATTTTAAGCCAGTGTACCTTTAGTTGGTTTATTAGAATGAAACTGTTTGCTAGTGCTTTAAAATGTAATGTTCTTCTCAGAACTGTTGCCTGGAAGGGATAGGTATATGGAGAATGAGAGACGAATAGACAGGACGAGAAAGAGAGAGAGAGAGATAGATATTTAAGGAGTGAGGGAGAATGGATGAATGTTCATATACAATATACGCCTACAGTATAAATTAACAGCCATCATATAAATATTCATACGAGAGAAGCTACTGTACATTGCCTTCCCTTTCCTTCCTTCATTTCTCTTGGACTGCTACTATGCGATATAACTAAATTGTGTGGATAATCTATTTTTATTACAGACCAACTTTATAACCTGTAGGAGCACAGTACCAATGAAACTGCACATTTTCCTGCATTGCGCCAGAATTTATAGGTTTAAATAATTAATTTGCTGTAGATATTGTAAAATGAACTACACGTCGTAAAGTGAAAAATTCAACATTTAACTCAATTCTTTTTCCAAGAGTTCAGTTGTTATTTAGGTACTTATGAAGGGTATAATGATTTTTTTTCATATTTTTTCACCGAGTTGCTTTTGCCAGACAACATGCGTTATACTTTTAACTTGATCCATATTTTGATGTACATATAGTCTAATGTTAACTGTACCAGTATCTCATAGTGTAATTTATTGTATTATTCTGGATTCCGTGTTATGAACATGTCGTAAATTTTCTATATAAGTATGTACAATTGCTTTTTTATTTTATTACTACTACTACTGATTATCAATTGCCTTTCGGCTTGTAATAATTAAATAAATGTAATTATCCAGAAGTGCTTGTTTTTTTGTTGCGTTTGTTAGTCATTGGAGTTAATCAAGGGCACATGGTACAAGACAATACGTACTCTTGGAGTCCCTCAGTTGCTATAGGCCTAGTAGTTTCGTAGAGAAGAGTTTTATAAATTTACTATTTCTCGAATCGTTATTGCAGGGAGTATTCTGAGTAAGATCTCAGAAGTTATTCCGAATCTGAACACAGTCCAATATTTCCCTTCATGTAATCAGGGTAGATAATGCGTCCAATGGTCATGGGAATGACTTCATCACTAACATAAATGAGCAGGGATAGGATTTATATACAGTACATAATAAAAATGGCTAAATATTTACGTACGTATGGGCTAAACATTTTCAAAATATGGAGTAAAATATGGACTAATGCAAAAATTTAAAGAACTCCTGTATATTATCAACATTGCATAGTTATAAAATTAATACAATTAAAAACTTATTGCTTAGTTATTGAAGCACAGAAAAAATAGAACACATGCCACACAATAATTTAAAGGAGGGTCACAGAACAAAAGATTAACCTTCTTACATAATTGAGATATTTTAGCTGTTGCTACTATTTTGGGGACAATCTTAATATTTTGCTTATTTTGAAGTTGTGGGTTAAATTTTCAAAACTGAAACTGCGTCTCTGAAAATTGCTTTGTATTCAGTACCCTGTAAATGAGTATCACGTGCCTTCTTGAGGAAAACTTTACAGGTGCATAGGCTACTAAGGTATTAGATGTATTATTGTATTATTATTTTTTTGGTTTAACAAATAAATGGTAATTATTTGGTGATCTTGTAATTATTTAATTGATAATTTATCAATAAAATATAATTTGTTCTACTCGTACATGACTTTGAATTTGTACTGGCCATTCTAATAAATAAAAGGGAAACGGGATACCAAGGAAATAGGACATAAATCTCCATGTTTTCTATTGAATTTAATCAATGCAACGAACTGATTTTCACGTCAACGGTGTGCTGTTCATTGTAACAGAATATATTTTTCACATGTAAATTATAGGCCCATGTGTTGGTTTTTTCGTGTAGTTCAGCATCTGCAGACAATCTATAATGATTTATAAATCGTTTGCAGATACCCCATATAAATTAACATGCCATGAAGGATCGACAACTTTATACATCTTACAGAATATGAAACATATATTACAGTTCGAATAACATTAGGCTTACTAGATACATAAAATAATAATAGCGCAAGCAAATATTTTCGCGATTTTCACTTCTGACCTCATGAACATATTACAAGTCATATTTCCACATATTTTACAGTGTTTAGTTTTCTTTAGTCGACTTTACTTACAGACTGCTCTTTACAGAAAGATAAGAAATAATTATCTGCAAGATTTTTCTATTTAAATGATCTTTTCTAGATAGGAACAAATTTATAGACCCCAAAACATATCCCTTTGCTTTGAACGATTTTGGAATATATATACATTATACTTATTTGGGAATGTTGAGAATAAGCAATTCAAGAGAATTAATTATTGATAGGTCTATAGGCTTACTACATTTTCGTAGACATGCATCAGAATCTGAAGTTATGTTCTGAAATAGGAGAAGCGTTAGTGAACCAGGTCACTACCTTGTTTGGACGTGAAATGCAGAAGGAATCAAAAGAAAGAGTATTTGTTCCTGGACATGACCGAGAAAAATTGCCCTCAGGTTCACGGACCAATACACAAATTCTTTATCGCAGCAACTGGATGGTTTCAGAATGTCTAACAACCCTTTCACAGTAAGAATGTATTGAATAACAAACGATGAAAGTAGGCTACTGAATACAATATTAGCTTTCTGAAGTATTTTCTTTCTCAGTTGGCGGAAAGTTCGTTATACGACATAAAAGTTAATTGATTTAAAATTATATTTTGCTGCTTAGAAATAAAACTTAGCACTTACCATCATATCTTTTTATAACTTATATAACTTACATAAAATTTAATCCTTTTGCTATAGCAGAATATAGACAGTTGAAAATATATTTTATATAAATAAACAAACCAGCACAGTTTTAGCTAATTTCAATGCACACTTTTTTTCTGCAGGGAATTTAGTTTATGAAAGCAGTACCTAAATATTTAATTATTCTGACTGTTGAAAATATATCTTGAAAATAAATAAATTAGCACAATTTTCACTAATTTGAATGCACAGATTCTTCCACAAGGAACTTAGTTTCTGAAAATAGCAATTAAATATTTATTTTCTCTGATACTGGTGGTCTGGTGAAATGACATAAAGCTATAGGCATTATTAGCCCCACATTTTATGAGTAAAACTAATAAAGGCACCATTTACATTATTGGCATTCTATGGTTTCTGAGGTGTGTGTTTGATCCTCCAGTACCCATAGTAGAATTTTATAACCTGCCAGTGGGATTTAATATCATGCTGATCCACAATCAATGCACCATTTAATAGTAAGTCATAAAATTGAGGTTGTTAGATAACGAAGGGACCAAACAAGCAGGCATACCCTTTTAATAAAGGTGTGGCTATAATATATTTATCCAATACTATAGACCAGTAACTGTATACAAATGTAGTTTGCACAATCGTTGGATATTTAAATCTATTGACTGAAGTACTTAGGTAATCAACTTTGAAAAATTATTTATTAAGACTATGCCATTCATACGGCACTTATTTGATATTGACCAATAACGTATAGCAATGCAATGCAATGCCAATCACGGTCGTTTATCTTATAATAATATTATGCTTGCTAGGGATGCCAAAATGCGATTTTATATGATAAAACGTTAGCTCATTACTGGATACATCAAGGTATCAATATGCAGTGATTAATACGTCACACGCCTGTTTAGCTGCCAGTGAAAAGAATTAAAACACATTATTTTATTCAACATTACTTATTTAGAAATTTAAAAAAATGTGCATTGACTAAAAACACAATTTCCATTCGGTGCAAGCCAGTTCGTGTGCTTTTATTCTGTTCTGATTTTAGCTTTTTCTAATTAGGTTAGCTATTTATCATCCATTTGTTGCTAGCATTGGTTAGTATCTGGCAACTCATTCGATTCATCGGATGTTCATTCATTTAGTATGTCGTATTCTCACAGCTAACAAAAAATGAATTGATTTTAAACAACACAAGAGAGAAAGAAAGAAAGAAAGTATATATAATATGTTATGTTATATTTTATTATGGAATAGTCTTAATTAATCCCACTCAATATTACGACTTTAAAAAACTCGTGATTTCTCATTTCTCTATGATAATTGCAACGAATAGCAAGTTGGTTCTTGATTCTCTTTTATTCTCTTTATAGCTGTGAAAGAATGTGCACAGAATATCAATAATATTAACATACTATAAACGACTAAACAAATAAATCTATTCTGAATAACAGAATAATTTTATGTAACCATTCAAACCGAATATGAATAACTTATCAAAACAAAATTTACAACATAGATTTATTTAAGAAAAGTCAGATCTAAAACATACAACACATCTCTCTCTCTCTCTGTGGTCATTGTATTATCCACTCACGCTTCTAACATTGTCTTTCTTTTTCTCTAGAAAGCTCTTTTCCTGAGAGAGTCGCCGCTGACACGTAATTTAAAATGTAACGTGACAAAGGTAAGGAATGAAGTACTGAAATAGAAGTAATAAACGAATTTTGCTAATAGATTAATTGAAAACTGTTATATTAAATACTAATATAAAATATATTAAAGAGCCAGGCTCTGAAGTAATTTAATAGTACATACATTTATTATCCAATGTTGATATGTAGGAATAGTCAATTAACGTCATCATTTAACACAGTTGCGAATAGTAACAATGATAGTGTATCTGTTAGCTCGAGCTTCAAGGAACCAACCATATTCACCGGTGGTGAACAATCAGTGCTGGAATAATCCTACCGACTTAGCAGGTAACGTAACCATGGCAGTAAGTCTACACCATATTGGTTATCGACTTCTCCAGTGTCGAGTGGTTGGCGCAATCAAAACCCGGCAAAGTCAACCACAATCGCTAATCTCATGGAGGAATGCTTGAGGAGGTCAGAATCGCCTCTGCTTTACTCAAAAGGGTCAATAGACCTACGCATTACACGGAACGTTTACGTACCAGATTGGACTGTTAATGTAACGTCAAATATCATATTCTATGACGTATTTGCAGCTATTGTTCACATAATATATATTATGTAGGTAACTTCAAGGACCTTCAATAAAATGGACCCTGCGGGATGCTAGTAATAGAATACACAGACATACGTTATTTGAAAACAACTTGATTTTCTCGATTAATGGCGCTCTGCTTTAGAATTTTGCTATAAGTTTTTCTTAATAGGACACCAAATTGATATTTACAGTATTCTAAAATATATGTAGACCCCAGAAGAAATTAAGAGCCTAGTGTACGTGACCCTCGTCGAAACTAATGTGGACCTGGTTGCTAGGATTGTAACAGTCTCTGACCATGTGCGCCAATCTCTTGGGATGCTAGAGTGTGCGCGACAGTCAATGAGGCATCGGTGTGTAGTTTGTCGTGATCATGGGGGGTCGACATTTTGAACCATTATTTTAAACAGCGTGTAATTTGGGTTGTACAATAGTAGTTAGGTTAGAAATGAAAGCAATGAAATTACTAGGTACTGGGCCACCGGGCACCATGGGTTCCTTATATGAAAAATACTTTTACAAGTTTGTCGGTAGAGCTGATTCACCCTGTATAATGACCTACTGACCCATAGGTAGACTACAGTAATCTTGAGTGAGAAATAGAGAATCTACAATATAATTCCTGAAATGAATAAACCATACATTGACTGCATATTTAAAACCAGACCACAGACAATTTTTATTGCTATACAGTAGGCTGATTTATAATTAATAGCATGAAACTAATAACAAATAATTGATTTGATTTCAGTAACATTTTGGCTGTTGTCCAATGATTGATGCGGCTCTATACGTTTTAGTCACTTTTCATTCATACGGATATATAATTCGTGGATATCCTGTTTTTCTTTTCCATCCGCGCTTGATAAATTGTAGGGACATGGGGCAGATTCACCGGCATATTGATTGCTTGCTCCATTGTTCTTCTGCAATGTATTTATTGTTACGATTCGGACAATTTCTTCCACGCCATGTAGTCTTATGATAGGAACCGTTCCATGGTGCGGTACCGGACATAGGGATGGAGAATTTTGCGTTTGGTAGGATTTAGGAACAACATTTCCATAATGCCTTTGAAAGTCTCAACTAGGCTTACGATTTGAGTTCGGTTATGCTTATCTCTTACCCAGATAAGTACCGCGCCATGGCATGATTTATACCGAGCCTCGAGAGGTTTTCATGGAATTTAAAATGTTAGTTTTCTAAGCAAGTTCTCTCGAATAAGTATTTTGGACTCCTTGTTGGAAATACTGTGAATAGAAAAATATTCTTACACGTGGCAAGCCCAGATCGAGAACACTTAATAACATATGTGTTAAGAAATATTAGTGAACAAATCGCTCATTTTTGATAGGTAGCGGAAGAACCAATTAGGTATTTATACGGGAGAGGGTTGACTTTCTTTCCGTTTTTGCCACTTCTGGTGTCTGACAGAATACCGCAACAAAAGTTTTACTGTCCTTAAAAAAATTGGTAAAAGAATGCTTTTATAAATTACTTGAAACTACCGCGTTAGTGTGAAGTGTTTTAAAATTCAAAAGATATTGTTGCAGTACCTACTAATATTTATTCATAAGTTTTTACTTGCCTAAATTTTAAATTATATTGCTCACTTTGTACTGACTCTCATGATTATTAAAATTTGTGAATAATGATCACTGGCAATTTGTCCCCTTCTCAGCTGATTTCTATGGCGAGCTTCATTGCATAATATGCTTGTTCATATACTATTTTTTGAAACCAATATCATTAAAATACATTTAATCTCAGAACGTCTTAATCCAATGAAAATACAGTGAGTCTCAGACAGATTGCACCCGATTGCCGCGCGCCGTGCTTCTCTTGTGATGACTCAACACTTCCCGCGTCGCGGCCAGCTGTGTCCCCACAGATAAGTCAACAATTCCTGCATATCCTGCAATTGAGCATTGTTCTCGTGTTGTACAGACGTGAAAGTGTTATTCTGTAGTCTGTCACAACTAAAAGAAAACATTAAGATAGAGATACACTCAATAACGGAAGAACAATTAATGTGTATTAATAGGAATTTCCTATCACGATACCAAAAATGTGTGGATGTAGAAAGGAGGACACTTCCAGCATTTCCTGTAATAAGGTAGGTGCCTATTATCGTTATTTTCAAACTTATTTCATTTATTTTCATTGTCACGCATGGAAAAGTCAGTCAACTGCCGGGCAGTTCCTTTGCCGCATACCGGTGATAGGAGCGTCATCGGGGGGGGGGGGGGGGACCCAACGCGCGGCGCGGCGGATCCAATCTGACTGAGACTCACTGTATAATCAAATTAATTTAATGAAGTTATTGTGCGGAAATTACCATAACCTAGACTTAGATAGAAATTAAGAACTTATTTAAACGTTATTTTAAACAACATGCATTTTTATGATTGTTATAATTAATTAATTTATCATTAAATACTTAGGCTATTTTGTAAACTTCAGTCATTGGAAAACGTTCGACAAGTACATTCTTGGGACCGGGGACTTGTCTTACGAAGAAAGATTTGCCTTGTCACAAGACCATAATAGTCCAGTCATTTGGTGCTCAAAATGGGGGTTACCTGGAAAGTTTTCCGGGAGTTTTGAAAATTGGTGATTTTATAGATTTCGACGTGCTCTTTTCGAATTTTCACTTTGCTACCTCGTATCTTTGCCGCTCGCGCCGCCATATTGGAAAAATGGCGCGCAAAAACAGTTTTTTCACAATATCTCCTTTAGGACTCATTTTACGATGAAAATAATTATGTAATAAATTAAACTAGAGAAAATTTCCTATAATTTATGTCGTAACGATTTGTTTTGTAAAATGGATAGTTTCAGCGTACGAGCGCCGTAAAGTCTACTCCGACACGCGTTTTGGCCAAAGCCACGGAAGATGCGGATACGCTAATAACAATCAATATGGTACAACACTTCATCTACATTTGATTCCGTAATAGTTGTCGACAAAGATATAGATCTTATTCTTTTGACGGCTCTATCTACGCGTTCAGAGACACACACACATATTATATATAGGCCTATGTGTATATATATTCTCAAACCAGGAAAAGGGAAAATTTCGCAACGAATATATTCAACATAAATAAAACAGCCGCAGATAACATAATATTATTTCTGCACGCCTTCAGTGACTGTGATACAACATCAGCACTCTTTAAACAAAGAAATATAAAATGTGCTAATGTATTAAAAAAAAAAACAGAATTAAACGAGCTTGTCCAGGTATTCAGAAACCAAAATGCAGATCCAAAGATCATTGCTGAAGCTTCCTCCTTGCATTGTATGGTTACAGTGCAGTGAAAAGTGTGTCGTTAAACAACTATAGATATACATGCTTCACAAAATCAGCATATGAAAATAAATTTAATATTGCATCGCTGCCACCGACGGAAGCAGTAGCACAACATTCGTTCCAAACCTATCACCAGGTTTAGCAGTGGTATGGAGTTGAATATATTCGTTGCGAAATTTTTCCTATTCCTGGTTTGAGATTATATAGGCTATGTTTGAACGCGTAGATAGAGCCGTCAAAAGATTAAGACGATCTACATCTTCGCTGACAACTATTACGGAATCAAATGTAGATGAAATGCTGATTGCCGTATTGATTATATCAGCCTAGAAAAAAGACGAAAATAGGTGTGTTTGATTAAATTCGTTGTGCTAAATTCGAAAATGCATTTCGTTTTTCTCTATCACATCTGGTTAATTAACATTGTGAAAAATATTATTTTGACATTTTGTATAATAAAATAACTGTATGCAGCTTTGTGCTAAATTCGAAAGTGCATTTCGTTTTTCCCTATCACATCTGATTAATTGACATTTGTGAAAAATATTATTTTGACATTTTGTATAATAAAATAACTGTATGCAGCTTTGATGCTGAATTTGGAAACTTTTTCCTTTGCGGTAAGTGGTGTGATAGGTGATCTTAACCAATTTTGGGTCACTGAACATGAATCCGTTGACCGTTTCTACCTAACACGTCATGTTTTCTTGCAATAGGTACTTCACAACGAGAGATATAAGTTATTGCTTAGAGTAGCTTACAGGATAAAAAATACTTAAAAATTAGGATAATTTTGGTAATATTTTTCGGGGACAAATCAAATAATATTTCCAAACAGTCCAAGACGTATGTATTCCAGTATTTTTTGTGAGTGCAGGCCAAATAAATTTATTTTTGCCAAATCATCTGATGCCGTACAAATGATCAGTGACAAAAAAATCGAAGTTTGTTTGGAGGGGGAAATATTAAAGATTTGAACTTTTGGGGATTTTTACATTGGTTATAAGCTAATATCTATAAAATATATTTTAGTTGAGCAAATGGTATCTTAATTATCTTATTACATTGATCGAGCTGAACGATTTTGAACATGTATTTTAATAAATCTAAAATCTATAAGTTTGCCAAATTTCAAGTTTCTAGCTCATCTGGAAGTGAATAAACATCAATGTTAATAAGTGGAAGATTAGACTGCCGTAGATGTGAATGATGTTACGGCTATCCATAAAGTTTTTCTATACTTATGGGGCAGCTAGAAACACCAAATTTAGCACGCTTATGACTTTTGTGTGTGCCCAAATTCCTACCAAATTGTATGATTCTATCTTTCATACCATGTGTGCCAATATTACATAATGTGAGAAAAATATACAGAATTTATTTAAAATAAAAAAATCTAACTCAATCTAAGGGATAACCGATGAAGAAACGTCAAAAATCCATAAGACCAAACTTGTAGATATCTAAAAATCCGTTACTGCTTCTTTTTTTTTTTTTTTTTTTTATATACGACTTACCGTTCAGCTACTATAAGTTCCCAAGACTTTAAAATTGCGTCCGCCATAACAGCAAACACGAAAACTAGATGTGAAACAACAAAAATAATGACATTTTTGAAATCAGGAGACATTTAGTTAAAATCGCTCATTAAATGATTTACCGCAAAATGATGCAGGTAGTGGCGTATCCGCATCTTCCGTGGCTTTGGCCAAAACGCGTGTCGGAGTAGACTTCGCGGCGCTCGTACGCTGAAACTATTCATTTTACAAAAAAAATCGTTACTACATAAATTATAGGAAATTTTCTCTAGTTTAATTTATTACATAACTATTTTCATCGTAAAATGAGTCGGAAAGGAGACATTGAGAAAAAACTGTTTTGGGGCGCCATTTTTCCAATATGGCGGCGCGAGCGGCAAAGATACGAGGTAGCAAAGTGAAAATTCGAAAAGAGCACGTCGAAATCTATAAAATCACCAATTTTCAAAACTCCCGGAAAACTTTCCAGGTAAAACTACCAAATGACTGGACTATAAAGGTTGAGAAAGATTGAGTTAGACCATTTTAACACCGGTATGAAATATAAATCCTAGTTCATCTTTGTACATTAAATTTAATATGTAATATTTATATTTGTTTAATTTTAATTGTTTGTTTGTATGTGCTTCATTAATGTGAATTTCAGTTCATGTAAGAAATTGACTGTGCTGTTTTCTTCTAGTTATAGTAAATAGATGTTCGTAGGAGAGTTTATATTAAAGGGAATTACTCCTTTCCTCTGAAGTCTTGTTTACGCTTCATGGAAAAATACTCCTAATTGATCTTTTTCCTGATGTAAAATAAATTAAAACAGCAGCACCATTCTCCTAATCAGTTCACTTGAACAAGATTGTATTGGAGGTCAAGTAATTTCTGCAGATGATGGATCCTTTGTGATTAGTTCCTTAATAAGAACCTTTTATTTTATAGAAAGCAGACACTTAAAGCCTTTTTCCTATCCTATTTAGTCCTAAAGTATGTATGACACGAAGTTTAATTTTTGACGTTTTAATCAATTCCATTGTGAAATTTAATTCTCTTTAGCCTATAAATGTGAGTTTTGCAACAGTAGACTATCAGTTAACACGATATGTATATATATTTATTTGTAAAAAAACAACAACGAATTTTTCATTTTACAAATATTTAGAGCTATTATCTGAGAACAATTATCGCATCTTCTTCTTCTTTTTTATTTACTGAACATCCCTTTCGCTTTCAAGCATTTCATTCAATTTTAAGCAAGGAAGGTTATGAATTAATTCATCATAAAATTAAGTCTCTATGTATTGCACATTAATCATTTCAGAAGACATGAATCTGTTTCTGAAATTTTAACATATGTTGTGATGTTAACTATGAGGAAAGAAAAATAAAAAGCAACTACAATAAGCCCATTTATTGGATAGAATCAACCTGATGACAGAAGTCGACGGTTCTTTGATGAATCTGTTCGTAAGTTCTATATTATATTTCGTGCTTTATTGGTTTGCATTTTATTCGTTAAATATCATAATTAAATGATGCACTTTATAAAGATTCACGCTCTAAAGAACGGAAGATCTGATCGCTCTTACATGTGAAACTTGTATAAAAATGAATAACGGTTTCTCGAGCTTTCAACCAAGTGAATTGGATGACTATTTCTGACCTTTAGGGGGATCCCCTTCCATCTTTGGGGAGAAGTCTACAAAAATTTCCAGTAATAATCTAGTTTATAGACAGCAAAAACTTGAACACTAGGCTTAATGTTCCAAGTTTTGCCTTTCCTGAAATATTGGAGACTTGTGTAGACCTTCTTTGTGTATTTTTGTAGTGCTGTAATAAAATAATATAAAAATAATTTAAATATCACTTGTAGAAATCCTAGTTAACATTAGTCAAGCTAAAAATATATTATTTCACTTTATAATTAATAAATTTATTATTTGAACGATCTTCCTTTAGGTATTCAACGATTGAGAAACGATATTAAACGATATTGTATGCCAAATTCAGAAAGAAAGCCGGCTTACAGTATTTGCATAGCATAAATGTAATGGTGGTATTGGTTGATTTATTAAATAATAATATTTTTTGGTTTTGAATTCAGATGGTATTTTTGAATTATTATGGAAAATTTTAAAATGTGTAAAGCAATTTCTTGAAGTGTGGATTTTATGCTCCCACATCTTGCAAGAGAATGACACACTTGTTAGTGATAATGTCCCTTGCAACCACAATTATGCAATTCGCATTTTGTGTCGGCTTTAAAAGTACGTTTGAAATTAATGTTATGGAAGGGCTTACAACACATCACTATTCTAAGAAATTTGTCACGTTCTCATAAAAGTCAATGGTGATGCAGATTTCGGCATCAACACATTCACCATTCATCATTAGATCCTGTTCTAATTGTGTTGAGTTTGAACATGTACAGAAAGTCGAGACTGTGTACTTTTGATTTAACTTTACGTATTAAGTGTTGTATAAGACTTTTCTGACACCTTATACCATACCTGAGCAACTGAGGGGAAACGTTTTAGTACCCCACCCATGCTGTGACGTATGAAACCTGCTCTTCATGTTCAGTGTTACGTCGAAACTGCTTTATTCTGACGTCAAGTGCGACTGTAGTGGGAGACATTACCCCACCGCACAGTGGCACAATGTGAACCAGTTGCGCACCCGTGCCTTATACCTTCAAAAAATTCGGACAAACCAACTTGCAGAATGCCGTATTATATTGCACGAGATCGGCAGGGTTTATTTGAGTATTAATATAGCTAATTATGTGCTAAAATATTGGAACCCCTTAATTAAAACAAAGTGTACCAAAATACATATTTGTAGAATACAACATACAATATAGTCACCTGTTTTTTTTTATCACGCAATGATTGGATACAATACAGAATACAATAACTAGAACTTCTGAAAGGTGGACGCGCTCATCTTCTCGATGCTTCCTGATTGGTTGACCCCCTCAATATCGAGAAACTTCGTTCTGTCACCTAATTCGCTGACTTCCCCACATCCCGGAGTATAAATACCAACACCCTGGGTAAGCATATCTAAGTTATAGGATAGGAATCCGTTTTCATTTCCAGCAATGCATTTCATATGCAGGTATGGAATGGAGTCGAGGTCATCGCAACGCAAGCTTCGCCCGCAATGCTCCGACATCAGTTAGCTAATTTCGTTTCAGCTGGTCTGGATCACGCGGCATTTCAGTTTCCCTGAAGATGGAGGAAGCGCTTTCCTCTGAAACGTAGGAGCTTTTACAATCACTCACCTTGCTAACAGTGAAAAGATTATGTTGGCCTATGTAATAATATGGAAACTGGACTTCCAACTAGTAGCAAAGACAATTTAAACCTTAGGCCTACGCATGTTTTTTTATGAGTATTGGGGCGTGAATATGTGTCCGTAAACTGGCATTTACTTACAATACGGTCACCGGAGTGCAGTGTAACATAAAGTAAACAAACTAAAGAAGTTCATAATAGTACGACCTGTCTTACTACAGTGATTGGAAGTTTTGGTTGCTTTATTGCAAATTATTATTATAGGAATATATTGTTCCGTTGGAGAAATGGTAAAATATTATTATTATTATTATTATTATTATTATTATTATTATTGTAACAGGCCTTCTTGGAATTCCTGCTTGGTTTATCCGGCTTATTTGAGGGTATAAGGCACAACACTTATCATTCCTTCAAAGAACAATAATGATATTAATCAATCCTACTTATTGAATATTAACATAACAGTTCCATTCTAATCAATTATGACTGGGTGCTTTAAATCGAGGGTAAATTAATAAATATCCGCACTTTTTGTTTGATCTTTTGTAGGTTGGCTGTACCGCTTTGTGCTCGCGCACGTTCATATGTAGTTCATTTGACTCCGCTTGTGGAATGTTTGACCGTTATGACTCCATTGGGTGTTGCGCTGTTACACATTAAACATTGCTGCACCGCTCAGCCATGCAGTGCAGTGAAACTTTTTAGTCCTCTGAAGGTATACCAGGAGCCGAAATTCATCGAAGACTTTCCGCACAATATGGGGAAATGTTTTACCACGGCGAAGCGTGTACGAATGGAATGAAAAATTAAAAAATGGTCGGACAAGTGCGAAGGACGAGAAAAGAACAGGACGCCCAATCCATATCCACCAGTGACGCCAACGTTGAGCAAGTACGTATTATGATTCAGACAAACCGAAGAGTGACTGTCGATGAAGTGGCAAACCATAAGCAAATTAGCCATCATTCTGCATGTGACATTATCCATAACAAGCTTGGCTTTCATAAGGTCTGTGGAAGGTGGGTCCCAAAACAGCTCACTGAAGATCACAAGCACAATCGTGTGCTCATCTGCCAACGTTTACTGGACCGCCATGCTAACAATGGTGAAGCTTCTTTGAAACGAATAGTCACTGGAGACGAAACGTCTACCCATCTCTTTGAGGGTGAAAGCAAACACCAAAGCATGGAATGGAAACACCCTGCATCTCCAGTCAAAAATAAATTCAAAAGTCAACTCTCCGGAGGAAAAATGATGCTCACACTTTTCTGGGACTCACAAGGGCCAATACTGTAACATTACTTGGAGAAGGGCTCGACAATAAACAGTGCATGTTACAGTGAGATGTTGAGCAATGAGCAGAAACCTGCAATTCCAAACAAACGTCGAGGCTTACTATCGAAAATAGTTTTGTTGCATCACAATGCGTGCCCACATACTTTCGCCCCCCACTGCACAAATATTGCGAAATTGGTTTTTTGAGATGTTAGATCATCCAGCATAGCCTACAGTCTCGCCACGTCAGATTTCCATCTTTTTTTTGGCCCAATTAAAGATGCCTTAACGAGCCGTCAATTCACCACAGACCTAGAACTGAAGGAAGCGGTGCACACGTGGCTTGCTACTCAACAAAAAATATATATTTTTTTGAGGGCATCAGGAAGCTAAGTACATGGAGAAGCAAGGGTACTATGTTGAAAAATCAAGTACAGTAATTGAAAGTTTTGTATTGTAGTTGCAATAAATTTAAAAAGAAAGGATGCGGACACTTATTGACTTACCCTTGTTTGCAGTCGCACGGTATTGTTTTATGGAGATTGTTCAGCCTGATATATTTAACTGAATTCGATTTGTAACTGTTCGAATATATTGTTTTGTTTGATTGCTTGCAGCTGTCAGCTGTGTTTTAACCTGATTGGAATTTTAAATTTCGTTTTAAAATTTTAAATGTGTTCCAATAAATCACTTTTACAAAGTAATATTTATGTGGAACTGGTGAAACTGGATACTATGAACGAAAGTGAAAATTCTTATGGTGTCTGATATAAACAAATTAAAACAAATGATATTCTATTTTCCAAATTCATGTTATGCAAAAGCAATTTTAAAAATGTTGCGCAACAATTATAATACTTTTCAATTCTATTCACGGACAGTGCAAAGAGCGCTTTATTGTGACTGTCCCACTCATACGCCGCGTGTTTGATATTGACCAATAACGTTTAGCAATTCCTCGGATATAGACCAATCACTGCCGTTTATCTTACAATATTCTTGTAGGAATCAGGACCATGGCATTTTATCGCGGTAAAATCAGCTGCTCTTTACTGGAGACGCAAGTATCAGTGTGCAGTGATTAATAGTCACTGCTGCCACTAGAGGGCACAAAATCAGATTATTTTATACAACATAACTTGTTTGGAAATTAAAATAATAGAAATGTACATTGATTAATAACACAATTTCGATCCGGTGCAAGCCAGTTCATGTGCCTTTATTCTGTTCTGCTGTTACCTTACCTGAATGAAGTTAACTATGTCTTATACGCAGAATTGGTACCACTTTATTATACCACGGTAGCTCGAATCGATTCATGGATGGTTGATTCACAGTATGCCGTGATCTCACAACTGTTAGTTTTGTTTTTATACAACAAAGCACGTCGCGAATCTATCGATAAACTCGTCAACTCTCGTGGGATTACCTATGATAAATAGAACGGTCGAACTTCAGTTTCAAGTGTTGATTACTTGTCAAGTGTTATGCAAGGCCTAACGTTTGCAAGCCAATACTTCAGACCTAAAAAGTGGACCCAGAGGAAGTGTTATTTCTGGGGTTTGAAAGAACTGCTTTAAAAACTCTTGCAATATGCATGCAACTATGCGCTTATAATAATTATTTTAGAAATATGTAATAAAGGTGTAGCCAATGTTGTCGTTCACTGTGAAGACAGCATTGCTTCCAAGGAAACCATTTGGCGAGAATAGTTGGAAGACGGTGCACAGTGTAGCCTACATGAAACGGAACCATTAAAACGTCATCTTGAAACAGAATAAAAAAATAAAAATTCTTACACATACGTCATTTTTTATGACTTCAAGGGACATTTATGGTAAATTTAAAGAAAATCAAGGTATTATTATTATTATTATTATTATTATTATTATTATTATTATTATTATTATTATTATTATTATTATTATTATTATTATTACGATTATTATTATTATTATTATTATTATTATTATTATTATTATTATTATTATTATTATTCTCACTATTACTACTACTGTTGGTTTTGTCAGTTTCCTGGCAGTGTATTAAGGCCAGTTCCTGAGCTCTTTGTAGTTCCAGATGCCTCTCTTGTGCTGCGTGGTGGGAAGCTATTACTTAAACTTGGAAGGGCTTCCGCCTCTGTAAATGGACACTACCTTGTTATAGAATGTTACCAAAGTGAAAGTGACTTTTGCAGAGAGACATTTCGTGAGGAGCAAAGAAAGTCATAAACGGGCTGTTCAGAATGAATAGAATACATTCTTATTCCGCAATTAGCTTTTTCAATATCCAGGATCTGTACTAATTTAAAACCAATTCGCTTTCATTAAAATAAGAAATCTTCTATTATTTTCCTTCGGTGATAGACGGTTTCGTAATTATGCCATCTAGTTCCGGTTAGCTGAAGAATGTTTAATTTAAAAAGGCTCCAGGCACCCATCTTATTATCGTATTGGATAAATTCTACGAGTCTTGCAGATGATGCTTTCATATTAAAGGAGAGCTCTCTATTTTCGTTCGGTTTTGAGGGTTTTGAACTTCATTAGCTAACATTTGAACCTGAAGCAAAAATCACATAATCTGTAAAATCAGAAGCATATTCCACTGAACGCATCTTTACAAGTAGGACAAACTAAGCTTATTATCTGGATTTCTTAAAATTGGAATTATATTGGAGAAAGATTTAACATCGTTTGCCCTCTATTGAGGGTGTCCATAAGGATCCAGAATTCAAGATAACAGTATGTGTGTTTTCTTCTAAATGAAAATGGAGGACATATACCGCAACATTGATGACTTAAGTTTTGTACAGATGGTACTGTAGTAAATGAATGGATTCCTTAATAATTTTCTTTGCAAAATAGGCCTAGACTTCTCAATAGACCGTATGTAAATTTCGGCAACGTTTCCCAAGTAGAGAGAGTAAGCCTTGAATAATAACATTACAATATATTAAAAATTGCTTTTGTCTGCTTCTCTTTACAAAGTTAAAACTTTTGAGGTGTTTTCACGTTTCTTAGATATTGTAAATATCTGTAATATTAGGATTAAGTTTTCCCATTAAGGTTGCCCAGCATACGATCAGTAGATGTAAACACATATTTTTTAGAATGAAATTATTTTTAATTTTATTATTATTATTATTATTATTATTATTATTATTATTATTATTATTATTATTAGAACTTGTACTGAACAGTACATAACAGTTTGAAATAACAGTCGCTGATTATAATCAATACAATTGGGCTTATTACAGTTCTTATCTGCACACCACGTTTCGAACAGGAAAACACATTCCACAATGATGGCTCCCGAAAATGTTCGGATCTCCGCTATAAGTGCTCAAATTGCGATTAGTGAAGATTACGCCCCATCTGACGGATGTACTGAGGATTCGGATACATTTGTTGAGCTATTTTTTTTAGAAAAGGTAATCTGCGCCACTTCTACCTTTTCCTCCAACCTGCACGATGTAAATTGCGCCATCGACATATATAAACTGCGCCACCGATATTTAAATGGCGTCACCGTCATACTAACGCACTAACATTTTCATTCCCACTTCTCCAGACTTAGGACTGGCTATGAAATTGCATAGGTGTGGTTAAAAATGGAAGGCTTAATAGCTTTGTCATTTTAAGAAATGTTAGAAACAATATCCTAATTTCTTTTGCATGAACGCTTCGTCACTTATAAAATTGCTAAAAACATTACCCTAATTTTTTTGCACGAGCACTTTGCTCTCATATCAAAGGTGTTACCAACATAAAGATAGAGCAGATAAAGCCCTCGTTATCAACATAGAACATAGAACGGTACCAACCCACAGACAAGTAAGCTTCCATCACCTCATGTTCAAAAACTTGTTACTGAATAGAAACGAACATTCACATATTAGGTCTATCTTTTGTTTGCCTATAACTACTGCCGCAACCTATTTATCTCCGTGGTGCAGTTTACATATCTGAGTGCCGCAGTTTACATATTTCATTTTTATTCTATTTAAAATTCGGTGACAACCGTGACGCAGATTACATACATCCATTTTTTTTCATGAATTCAGAATCTTAACAAATTTAGCCGCGTTTACGATACGTACACGAAAGATTAATCGTAAATATTTCTTTTAAATTATTTATAGCATAACGCAACATGTTTTAAAGTATCAGATTTTATAACAGTATAACTATATTTTATCAAGTTTAAACTGATGCCTTGTAGACAAATGGTATTTGGTTATAACAAAGAATTTAGAAAGAGTAATACATATTTCATTTTCTTCATGAAGACTACATGGAGTATAATAGCGTTACAGATATCACAAATAAACATGAATTTTACGGGAAGAAAATACTTGACGTGCTTTGGTTCTATGGCGAGTGTGATAAGATTGACGCGAAGATAGGATTGTTCTCTCTTGTTTTCTCTATCTTAACTTTCACGGCTATAGATCTCTTTCTATTTAAAATGTCCTACTAAAGTGAATTCTATACTGTGACATTATGATGTCGGTATAATTTGGTGGAGCATATTTTGCGATCATCTCGCAAATTTTGGAACTGGTGAACATAATAAAGCTTATTTTATTCAAATTCTCAAAATTAACATAAATTAAATCAGGTTTTTTTAATGACTTTTTGGTAGAGATTGCATATCGATGTTTTTCGGTTTATAAATTTTTGTTTACACTTTTAGTAATGGATTACAATGTAAATTTTAATAAATCTAACTCAATTAACTAGTATGGATATAAGTAAGCCTGGAAGGTTATGCAAAATCTTAATGCAGTCTATTACAGTTCTAATTTCCTATCATACATATCTCTATCCTTATTTCCCATAATGTGATGTCACACTTTCTGTATTGTAAACTTGCTTATGTTAAATTAATATCAGTACATTATAAACTACTGTTCATTAATGTTTTTTCTTTGTAGATATTTTTGTAATTTTCTATTGATATTATAATAACATGTGTTGGGATGTTTGGTCTTGTTTACATGTTTAGGGCATTTCCAATGTAAATCTTTTATAATTTCTCATGATTTCTTCACTTAGTGCATTTGTTGTATATTCTTGTACTTTGACTTTGTCTATTGCTTCTGGCTTAACGACAATAAAATATTTATTATTATTATTATTACATGCGAGTGTTAAAATCTGTACATGACATTAAATAAATACCGGAAAACGCATGGTTTCATTTTGCATATTTTCTGGGTTTTTTTTTTCGACAATGCATCATATTTGCATGGTATTAAAATATTTCTGTATATTTTATTAAATTGTTCATTTTTACAGCTTATTCCCGAGTGATTTTAAACATAGTTTATATCTCTATTAATTAAAACATTTACAGCATATCTGACTAAGTAAATGTTTTGAGAATAAGCTTATTATCGAAACTTTACTAATTATAATAATTATTATTTACTGTACAGTTTATTCTCAAAACGTTTACTTAGTCAGTAGATATTTTCGGAACTGATTGTATAATTTTAAAGATTTAAATTTTTTGCATTTTTTAATATTCTTGTAATGTAATTTATAGAGCTCCTGCTATTTTCTCTGATTTATAATGAAGTTCAGATAACAAGAGATGGTAAATGATAGAGCATACTTCATTAGGTCTGGAGCATACTTTTCAAGCTTTAGAGCATATTTGCCTGCACATTTCATTTTCCGATAGCACATTAGCTTTCGGGGCTTGGAAATAAGGAAATTAAATCAAGAAATGTTGAAGTTTGATATAAAATCTTAATTTTTTAATAATTTCCTGAATTCTATGGCATCTGAACATGAATAACACCATAAAATATCGTATACAATCTTTAACTGAAATCGATGCGGTCAAACAACAGCATAGGTGTTTGTTTTCTGTTCGAATGAATTAGAAAGTTTCTCATACCATTATGGCTATGGAAAATCCTCTGAAAAGATTTTTAATTATTGGTGATTTTATACAGGACTAATGGCTTCACCTGTGTATTCAGCGGATTTTTATGTGGTATTTATTTAAGGTAATATTAACATATTGATAATACAATTTTACAGCCACCGAAAACGTTAAAACGAAAGAGAATGGCCTATCTAACTAAATGCTTTAATTTATTAGGCTACTCGCAAATTATTCACTGGAAGAAATTATTTAACCTAAAACTTCAGATTTATAAGCTGTCTGTTTTCGGTAAATACAAAATATATAACTTTTTATTTGAAAATGAAACCGGACTAAAGGGTAATGGCGAAAGTAATAAATGAAACAATTCCATTTATACGACGGGTGTTTGATATTGACCAGTAACACTTAGCAATGCCTCGGGTATCGACAAATCACGATAGTTTATCTTATAATACGCTTGCAAGAGTCGCAAGAATACAATTTTATTTGCTACAGTATTAATACTGAATTTCACATTCCTTGCTGCTATGACTTACCTACGAAATGCTATCCCAGAAATTTCCTTCCGTGCCCTATTCACACAACCACAGGCCACAAATGTTGGTAGTGTTTTCACTGAACAACTATTTTTTAATGAAATTACTACTTAGTGTAAGAAATTCATATAAGCAATGCATGGTTTACTTATCGTTTCTGAGCTCACTAATATGGTGACAGCACGAAGTCATCGGCTTCAGTAAATTTCATATTACCGTCTGTACCTATTATTATACACTGTTCGCTCTCGTACGGCTTTCGCAAGACTGTCAGTTGTTTTAGGTGGGTAGAATTACACTTGTTGAACAGATCACTTGTTGCGATGTAATGGTTATGTAACGTTTAGATGTCAATGTATTTCATATTTCCGATGAGGGGATATATTAATAGTATATTGCGATACAAGTGCCGTAAGCGGTGCATACGGATCGAGGAAAGAGTTTTCAATTTCCGATTGCATGCTATTTTCTGCACGATGATTATTTATATCAATTTATTTATATTAATTGAGATATATAAGCAGAAAAAATTATGTTTTTGCACGACTCAACTAATTAGTGGTACTTACGAATATTGTTGCCGTGGATCGTAAGTTGACATTCCGCACGCAATCTTGTTGCTATGGAAACAAAACAAATTTCCATGCGGTAAGAATTTTCTTACGGCACTCATCATAATACAAGCTTTTATGGACAAGGCCCCCAAGGACAAATATTCGGTTCCCATAACAACAAAAACATGCGAATCACTTTCTGAAATATAACATCCATCTTCAATAGTGTATATACATAATATTTTCAGCTAATATCTCAATTAATATAAATAAATTGATATAAATAATCATCGTGCAAAAAGTAGCAAGCGCCTCGTTTTTTCAAACTCTTTCCTCGATCCGTATGCACCGCTTACGGCACTTGTATCGCAATATACTATTATATACTATTGAAGATGGATGTTATATTTCAGAAAGTGATTCCCATATGTTGGTTGTTATGGGGACCGAATATTTGTCCTGTTAAAGTCGCCACAAACTTGGGGGGCCTTGGTTCCGGTCTTCCATAAATGCTTGTATTATGATGGTTTTACTTACGGCACTTGTGCTTTTTGTAATTTTTACCTCACGGAGATTTCTTTTGTTTTCATAGCAACCAGATTGCGTGCGGGAGAGTCATGTTACGATCCACGGCAACAATATTCGTAAGTGCCACTAATTAGTTACGTCATGCAAAAAAATATGAATATATTACTCAACATTTTCCCTCAATCATATATTATAAGAGATCTAAACAATGCTAAAATTTATCTGTACTCTGTTAAGAGTCCTTCTTGTCATATATACCGTCAAAAGTTAAAATATCATTAAGAAAAATACAGTAGACTATAACGCTCTTTTGAGCTTGCTCCACTTACGTTACTTATTAAATAGTCGAAGTAACAAAAATATAAAAATATTCTCACATCACCTGTGTCTCATAAACATGTTTTCCGTCTTCAAACCAGCACGTTAGTGTTTTAATTCATATATTTAATACAAGACAAAACAACAAGGATCTTAATAAATATATTGTTTTACTCCTATTTTATAAACAGATTGAAGATGACTTTTTAAATGCCGAAATGCATTTCAAGAATGTAGAAGTTCTAACCTACCTACCTATTAATTTAACTAGTGTTTATATTTATTACATCACACCTGAACTTAAAAGTGGACAAGCTATATGTATGTTTGTTTCTGTGTGGGTAATACTCGGGTATAAACTTAGGTCCTTCAATAATTTGTAAATATTTTTAATTCTTTTAATTTTTACATACTTTGTTTACATTTTGAGACTGATGTTCATTTACATAAGTAGACTTCGTTGATAATTTAGAAAAAAATGTAAGTATATTTTGGTACATATACTGGTTTTTAACTTTTGTCGGTATATATAACAAGGAGGACCTTAGTACTGTAAAGAAAAGTTTGAGCTTTCGTTAGACTTCTTATAATATATGATTGAAGGAATATGGTTGTTTTTACATATTCATATTTGTAATAGGTAACGTTTGTTTAAGTCGCTCAGTTGAGTCGATAATTTATTATAAAAAATTGTTTCGTATTATCAAAAAGAAAGAGAATATTCATTTTATAGCAATAGACAATATGCTTCTTATCAGTGGTGTAGCCTATGCATTAATTTAGTTAATGTGGGTAATTGAAAACTGCAAAAAAATTGCTTTGCATCTTCAGTAGGTTTTCTTTAAAACTGAAATATTTAAGTCGTACCGGTACTGATGAAATATGGTACTGACCTTGATTAGAAATAGCATGAGTGTGTTACCTAATGAAGTCTGTAATCCTAAAAATATGTAACAATCACTTTAACATATGTGCATATAACATAGGCCTTGAAAGAATATTAAATGGTGGGAGGTGTATTTACTGAGTCTACTTTTCATACTTTCGCTAGAACCTTCATGAATCACTTAACACATTAACCTGTTTTGAGCGATATTTCAATTTTGGAGAGGAATTCGTTATAGGGAGCGGATTTTATGTGTTAAAAATCTGGAAAATATTAATTTTTTATGCATTAAAAATGGAAAAAATATGTAAGTTATAAACATTTTACAAATATTTTGTGTAGTGTTATGTTATTAATTCATTTTATACATAAATACACATTAGTACTCAATGATGGGACATTGCAGGGGGCGAATACAAGGTGTGAACATAGAGGCTTGAATTACAGAAGAAACATGCAATTAAAGAACCATGTTTGCGCAAATGTTCAAATTGATGACCGTCATTTTCCAGACAAAGCTGATAACGCAAACGTCACAACACAGTTCATTTGGAATTTCGCGACATTGTCTTTAAATTTCCAATATCAATGCATCAGTTGTTCTTGGTTTTGTGCGATAAACTCTGTCCTTGAGGTATCCCCGTAAAAAAGAAGTCCATTGGCGTGAGGTCTGGAGAATGCGCAGGGTATTCAATGCTACCCCTTCGTCCAATCCATGTGTTTGGATAAGCTGCATGGAGGTGAGCTCTTACATCTCGATGGTAGTGTAATCTGTGATCTGTACATCTGTAATTCAAGCCTTTAAACTTGTCTCCATGTTCATAAATAATGTTTTTATACTCGTTCAAAGTGTTAGTACTTTTTTTGAGACACTCTGTATATATCAATGTGCAGAGAGCAATGAAGCCTTTCTCCAAGTTTTCCATCACAACCGTAGTCTGTTGTCACGGAAAAATGCACGAATCCGGGAGAAGGAACGATAAACGTTTCTTCAAAACACGCAGGGACATACAATTTTCTTATTGTTGATTCTTCTGGTGTTTCAAATTTTATGTATTTTGTAAGGAACATTTTGAGCTCTGGATTTTTCAGTTTATATGAAGGAATATCACATATAAGAAATGCTTTGGACAAATCTGCTTAGTATTCAGAACTTTTCGGAAACTAGGTATGTGAAAAAGAAGCTGTGTAAACCTAGAAAAACTTGAGAATATTATAAGAGAAAAATTCCTCCGACACTGGGATCTGAACACAGGGAGCCCGGACACAAAAACCTCTACTTAGTGTGCCTCACAGTACTGCATATCATGGGCTTATAAGCAAAATCCACTAAGTCAACAGCATTTCCATAAGACTTAGTGGATTTTGCTTGTAAACCCACGATATGACATAACTTGTCTGTCTGTGAATTAGACCATTAGGGCAATCAGTCATAGGAGAGAGGTTCCATCTGGCGCTGTGAATTGAACTCCGGCTTAGCTCAGTTGGTAGAGCATTGACGTGAATAGCCAAAGGTCCTGGTTTCAGGTCCCAGTGTCGGAGGAATTTTTCTCCTATAATATTCTCATATAATATCCAACAGAGATAATAATCTGTGGTTCATGAATGCTTATATATCTATCTAGGAAAACTTGTCTAGAGGCTGAACGTGAAGCGGCCATTATGGTTTACTTCCAACTAAATGCTGCATGACTTGAAGATCACTGAACCGCATTTACATTTCTCATATTTTTGACAGAAAAGAACTTTCCTGTCACTTGTACAAATCCCAGTAAATTCAACAAAATGTTGTTGAAAACGTGATCGAACACTGCACTTAGCTTTCGGAATTTTATAAACACAAATGGAATAGCTTTATACGATCTAAACAGTCTCAATTACCAATCATCAAAGCAATGCGAGAGACTGAAGGAAATTCGACTCGCTTATATGTGACAGCAAGCCAACAGTAGGAATCACACATGTCTTTGTTCCCCTCCCACAACAGACTAGAAAGCACGTGCAGTCAAGGCACATATACAGCGATGAGGTAGTTCGAGCAAAACGAATTCACTGGATATTAAGAAATAATTCACATCGTGATTTCATTAATATAGTCTTTAAAACAGTTCTTGGATTGAATTTAAAAAATAAAAATATGGAAAATATAACAATTTATGTATTTATAACTAAATTATTAAAAAATATGTATTTATATAAAAATATTACAGAAGTATGTGATTTTACGTGAAATAGAATTTCATATATAAACTTCCGGGCTTTCATTTGGAATTCTAGGTTTAGTTGTAGTCTTCTGTCTGTAAGTAGAAAAAATATTTATTTACATAAAAATCCGCTCTCTAAATTTATAACATTTAAAGAAAATGTTAATTCTGTCATATTGAATGTATGGAAGGGGATTTTTAACGAAGACTTTTAAAGAATGTTTTGTAATGTTTCATTCCTGACAGACCGTTGGAACCTTTCTTTAATATTGGAGTTTTAGTTCGCTATATTATGTAGAATAAATATAAGTTCCGAGCTTCTTTCTCCCACAGAACACATACTGACGGAGTGCGCATTTTGTACATTTTTAACGTCAATTTTTGGAATAAGTTAATTTATATTCGGAAAAGTGATTTTATTTCCGAGAAGATGAATTTATATTTCGAAAAGTAACCTCGATTTAGGAAAAGGTTAATTAAAATTCGGAAAAAGTAATTTCATCATTAGTTTAAAAGTGTGTTTAAACAATAATATAAAAATGTAATTGTACAATTAACAGATACAAATAAAAGAATGTATCTGTAGATTATGTAATTTATGCACTGCCTGTTATAGTACTGTTTTCAGAAAATATATGACCTTCTGTTCAAACAAAGATCGTTGTAATCCGTTTAAACTGCAGAATGCAGGACTATTACCAACAACAAGAAAATTATTTTGTATGTGTTACTGTAGATTAATTAATGCAGAAACACCGTAATGTATTTATAGGTTATTTATATTTGCAAGGAAGAGCTATAATTTTATACTTCGTATTCTACAATATGTTATATAAGAATAAGATGTCCTCTATACAGGCCATGGAGGTTCTTTCATAAAATTCAAAGAAGTTGAGGCTCCCAGATTTTTAGACTTCACTCATAATTTCTCCTGCTTCTCATTTATTTTAGAGGCAGTCGACTCTAGGGTCATAGTTCCACCAGAAGGTTTAGGCCAATTGGGCTTCCTTGGGACCGAACCCGCCACCTTCCGGTTTGTACCGTAGTGCCACAAATACACTTGGACATAACCATGGCTAATAACCATATAATGTGGAAAAATACTACATTTAGACATCAATTTTTAGGTAATCTATTTAGACACAGTACCATTGAACAGCATGAAATGAACAATTTAGGAAATTACAAATTATAAATGTTTGAAAATGTCATGGGATTGGTAGAAAACATTCATCAAGCCGAGCAATCAACCGTTGAAATTGAATTACCTTCCTCATGTGGCTTCAGGCTACAATTTTGCAAGCCTCTGCCCTGAAGGGCTATGCATCGATGAAGGGATTGTAAGCCTACATAGAGATAATAGTTAGTACTAATAGCAATAAAATTGTACGTATCAAAATGTTAACATAGTCTTCAGCAGCATTTTAATTCAGACAGAAATAAACGGTGCAAAAATATGTTGCACAAACTTTCTCGCATATACGTGTTAAAGGCTAGCACAGGAAAAGTAAATTATAGAGACAATTAAATTTTATTTATTACATTTTCATAAAACTAACAAGTATCTAGAGCGGAACGCATCAGGGTCGATCTTTATGTTCAATGCTTTTACCGTGAAATAATAATAATAATAATAATAATAATAATAATAGTAATAATAATAATAATAATAATAATAATAATAATAATAATAACTTGGGGTTTGCATGGTTTCCTCAATCTCAAAAGCAAAAATGCACTATACATTGCGAATTGCAGATATCCATTCAAGCCGTCTGGATTAATTTTTGGGAAATTTAAAAACTTGGACAGGCTCTCCGTTAGCATTATTATTGCTGTAGTACAGCCAGGAACACAACAGGTATTAGACATTTTCTCTCTTTCTGTATAAAAAGACAATTTTCATCCGGCATTATTTAATGGCTGACTCATGCATTCCGCTTGCTATGAATGATGTGTTTATGACGTCTTAACTGAGCTGGGAGGCCGTGGTCATGGCTAGCACCGCGGCTTTGTATTTGTGTAGTATGATTTGCCATTTGAAAGGAATGTGACCGTTTATTAGTCGTTACTTCGGTACCGGTCACCCGATTTGTTCCAAAATCAATATTCCCATTTAAGTTGTAAATGCGTATAGGCCTACCAAGTTTCATGAAAATCAAATAAAGCATCGAGTTATCGCGCGTACAGCCATATGTACGGACGGACAGACATTTCCCGTCCACCATACAGGAGCGAATCCACGGGGGGGGGGGATGGGGGAAATTCCCCCCCCCCAAATTGTAACACTAAGCACAAATTATTCAAATGGTCAGCCTTCTAATAAATTTTGTAAAAACAACATAACCCAAATACTTAAATTAAAGCAACGACATTCATTATTTTGAAATACATTTGTAATAAAATGCCGAAATGTTCATTTTGATTTCAATTATGTGCTGGCAATAATTAATTTTTATGAGTAAAAACTTCCCTCTGTACTTCGGTCCCCCCCCCCCAAATGTCTCTCTGGATCCGCCCCTGCCACCATACAATCTTATAACGTACCATTCTGGCACTTAATAATGAATTTTAAAATTCTACTGAATTGCCATAATTCATTACACTATGCGAGTAAGGAAGAACAGGCTTTAACAGATAAGCAGAACATGAAGGCTTAACTCTGGAGTAACGGCGATTACTGTTAGAGGAGTTTGTTCCTCGAATTCCGGGTGGGTAATTTGCTGGTCTTGTAAAGTACATCCACGTACCAGTGAGGAGAGATAACGCCAAGAGAATCCTATATCATGTAGACGTTAGTTATCTCAGCTCAAACACAAGCAGTTTAAGTTTGATCTTTGCTCTTACTCATGAATAATCTCATGAAAATCTGGTGTGAAACATCTTCACTTACCGCACTTTACATATGAGTGCATTATCATGTCTTTCACTAGTTTTGTTAATAAAAAGCTGTTGAGGATCTATAATCATGAAAGTTTAACAAAGTTTCTTTAAAATTCGTTAAAGATAAAGCCTATCGAGCATTATTATTAATTTTTGTGATAGTTTATGTAGTGTCCCTGAACAGGGTATAGTATTCAAAAAATAAATCCACATCATGTCATTAGCTATACGACTATCAGTATTTTGCTAAAGAGAATACTCTGTTTCATTAAGATAGTAAAATAGAAGTAAGTTTCAAATTATATATTCTAGTGCTAGGATTTATTGTTATAATTATCGTGGGGGGTTACAGTTCGTTGAGGCATTGAAGTGTAAACAGAAAAATGAACTGAGAAGTGTCTGTGATGACCAGGGCCCGGATGCTAATGACATGTCATCTATTTATTGATACTGCCTAGACGTTGCCAACTTGTAGATAAATCCTAATCATGGCCTCTAGATTATAGAAATCATTTTTATTAAGTCATTTTTGTCATTTTATGCAATTTTATATTTTTAGGGCATTTATTTCAATTTTACGTCATTATTTTGTCATTTTCATGTCATTTGCTTCCTTATTTTGTAATTTTTATGCATTTACTTTATATAAATCACTAGGTTACTATAATGCAACATTTTTGTAGAATCTACTTTAAAAACAATTTTCTTCTTTTTCTTCTTAAATGTTCCAATCAAGAACAAAGTTTTTAGACCTACAATATCCTTTCTACAATTACAGTTTTTAGAATTATGTACAAATCGGTCTATATCTTTGTGTGCACAATAATAATTTTTATAAATAAAATATCAGTTGTTAGGTCATTCTTTGTAATTATTAAGTCATTTTCTTTAAAATCCAGGGTAATTTTATAGGTATTTTTCAAACAATTTTAGGTCATCAGAATCCGGCCCCTGGTGATGACCATTCATAGAACCCTGAAAGAGCATCAGTGGCATCCTTACAAACTTCAGTTGTTGCACGAATTGGGTGGAATGGTTTTCAAATCACAGTGGTTTATTATGGTGAGGTTTGTACAATTCCTCCGACAGCATCCAGATTTTACTACCCGCGTATTTGGTGCATCATGATTTACTTGGAAGATTAGATTCTTGTTTGATTCGTGAGAATCGCATTCAAATTCAGTGGAAAGTTTGCAGGCTATGGCATCGTTGGGGATCATCTCATTGGACGGCCCTCTGTTGATTATGACAAGCTGCAGTTGCCTGCATGTATTTGGCTACAAATGGATGGTGCATCTCCATATTTTAACATAACAATGGCATGCATATCAACGATGACGGTATGTTTGTAGGCTCGCTCATTCGCCAGAACTCACATTCATGGTTTTCTTTCTATGATGATGCTAAAAGGAGCGATATATCCCAGAGTAAATTACATTGAGAGTTTCTGCAGGCGCATGAGTGCACTTGCCCTGATGTGGCATCGCAGATGATGCCACAGTAGAGAACGGATACGATAGTAGGGTAAATAACAGCATATTATCACTTCATAGGCCTCTTCTCCTATGGAAAGTCAACAGAGCTTGAGGAATAAAGAAATTAGCGTTGCTTCGGTCTATTGAAATTTCCTAGCCTATATTAGAACTAAAAGAGGAGAGGTAGAAATAACAACAGACAAATTAATGAAATTTAATAAATGAAATTGTAAACTTGCAAATGTAATAAACTCTTTTTGTTGCATATTATAATCATTTAATGCTCTTTCTTTTTAATACAATACCCGGCCGTTAATTACTTTTTTTAGTATAAGACAATAACCCTTGACAGTAGCGTTCAATAACAGGGGAATGTGTGACGAAAAAATTAGGTTATAAACAAAGGAAATGAAATTTAATTAAATGAATCTTCCGCCATCCCTAAACTTAAAAAAATATAATAAAAAAAACGCATCCTTGTCACCTGAGCCAAACATGTATGTAGTTTGGAGACATTCTGCTTTGTATTGCGACATGATTGAAAATAACTTTCTTTGATTTCTCCTAATTGGCTGTAAAAGGTGAATGTACTCTATTAGTTGCCATTTAATAGCATGAATGCAAATCCTTAGATCTGAAATATAGAATTAAAAAAACAACAGATTTAAAAAACTTAAATTTCAACGACGTTATTTGTGATTTAAGGTGTATTTAAAATATTTTTATAGGCCTATGCATATAATGGATGCTTAGGCTGGATACTAGAACTGCTTTTATGTTATGACCTATGCTAGCTTGTAAGTGCACACACAAAAAATATGTAAGTAGAATTCTAGTAAAATTTAAAATCATACCACTATAAGAAACTTTGACTTTGATTTATCGTTTTCTTAAGATTCTTAATAAATAATTTTATTCTTGATAATTTCTTCTTTCATTTGGCTGTATAGAAGCTCATACACATTACGCATTACACGCCTAGAACTTAATTCTTTAAGAGTTCATAATATAAAGGGTATTTTCAATGAAAACTCGGTAGTGCTGTTTACAGTCATGGAGCTAGTAAGAATGTTTTCTGATGTTTCTGGAGTCCAGAAGGAGAGAGAGAATAGAAGCTGTGAAAAAATATTCCTCGCAGCTACATGTAGCTTACTGTACAAAAAACAAATTCCAAACATTCCTTACGCAAGTTTTATAAATTAAAGGAATGTTACGTAAAAATATTATAAGCTATTTATACGAAAGTACAGCCATGCACCACAATACATTGTAAGGTACAGGACAGTCCATTAATCATTAGGTTCATTATAAAAAAATATTATAATAATTATTATTACTGTTATTATCAAGTAATAATTTTACTGAGCACACCATCACCAGATAAAAAATATGTATGAAAACAAAATACCAATTATTCTACTCTACAAATGACGATAACGAAACACAAAAACAAAATCTAGCGTTCTAAATTGCATTCAGTTTATTTACTCGCACAATCTGCATTTTTCATGCTCAATAACTTTCTCTTCAAAGGTTGTTTTCAATGCATACAAAAAAATAATAAATGTAAATTTGTATATATCTTTACTGACTTCATCACTTCTAATTAGTTTTACAATAATAAGATTGGATACCTTTATTCATTGATAATTTCTTACGTACAGCTAAGGATGTAAATGCAAAACTTTAAAATGCAACATAAAATCAATTTTTAAATTATTTTACTTTGTAATATGACATGTTTTCTTTAATTTAATGAACAAATTAACCATTTTATTACATTTTATAAGTTACGGCTATAATCGTTCGACATAACCCGTTTAAGTAATTAAGTGGTATTTTTGTCGCTAGTTTTCTGTGAATCCGCGTCAATTCCCACAGCTTCGTTTGCAACAGTGTGTTATTCCTGACAGTACCAATATTGTTCTCGATAATTTGCGACAGTATATTTATTTGTATACTGTTCTGCCTATACTTAGAAGACACATAACTAACTATACAGTGGAAGGATGGAATCAAAGACCATATCACCTTTTAAGAAATCCACATCCCAACTTATTCATCTTAATCAATAATATAACCTGAGAAAAGAAGCCAAATATCTTAAGTCAGCGATTCTCAACCTGTGGGGCGCGACCCCTAGGGGGGCCGCGAGAATATCCAAGAGAAAATATTAATAAAAAAAATTATTAACTGACAGAAAAACATACACATTGAAAACAAAATACATTTCGACACATTAAAAAAAAGTAAAACAACTTACTAAATAAAAACTTACTTTATCAAAACATACTAAATTAAAAACAAATTAAATAATTATTAGTGGCTTCCTTGGGCCTGTCTTGCAGAGGAAAGTTTTTCGAAGGAAGGCTCAGTATTAGAAATAGCCACTCTCAGTTCTGTTTCTATATTTAGCCGAGATCTATATTTTGTCTTTAACGAAGCCAAAGCAGAAAATCCAGTTTCGCAAAGGAAGGATGTTGAAAATGGCAATAGAATGCGAAATGCTCTGGTTTTTAGTGCAGAAAAATCATCATCTACTGCTGGCCAAAATTTAAATAGTGATTTATCACTAAATTGTTTTTTGGTTTCGCCACTTGTCGCGAAGTCTATGAATTTTTCTTCTTCATCAATTGAAAGTCCTTCGGGAGTCTTATGAAATGGATCCCTCACCCACTCGCAACTTTCTATCAAGTTATCGTCTGCAAGAAAATCCTTTTTAAAATTCTTTTCTAGCGTGGCTAAATTATTTTCAATGGCATACAAAAACAACTTTTACATGTTCTTCTTCAGCCTTGTAAGTTTTAATACAATCATCCACATTTGCAAACATTGTTAAGTATTTTTACTTTAAATTTCTGCTCCACAAATCCAATTTTCTGCAAAAAGCATTAACTTTATCACTCGTATCCAACATATGTGTATTTGCTCCTTGGAGTTGAAGGTTCAAGATATTTAATTTCTCGAATATGTCGACCAAGTAGCTTAAGTTCATCACAAATAAACCGTCGCGAAAATTCTCGGCTTCCGGTATGTTTTCTTCTTCTAGAAAAATGGCGATTTCTTCTCTTAATTCATAAACACGTTGTAAAAATTTCCCACGTGATGACCATCTTGCCTCGCAATAAAATAATAACTGTGAATGCACCGAACCCATGTCTTTACAAAGTGCGGAAAAGAACCTCGATTTCAGGGGCCTCCAAAATACTCAGAATGCATTATTGTTGTATACATTTTATTGTAAGTGGGGGGGGGGCGACGCGATGTAAATTATGATTGAAAACTGGGCCGCGATTACTGAAAGGTTGAGAAACACTGTCTTAAGTGATAGGCATGTCGTTATTGTGAAGGGGGAAAAGAGAAAAACGAATTATATACAAATTTACGGCTTATGTATGGCTTGTATGTATGTATGTAAAATATGGTTCAGATGAACGTATTATCAAAGGCTTCCAGAAAACAGTTGTACATCTGCACAAACCGGGATGGCTTGTAGTAACAACAGGCTTGTGTTTCTTGCATATATGCAACTTTGCTATTGCTAAAACCTTATAAAATCGAGTTCGAAGACAACGCTTTGTATTTAAAATTATATTTTCTAAAAAAAAATAGAGGTATCTTGATGTTTTCAATATCCCTTGTAGTTATTGAGAGAAGACCATTTTATGTACTTCCATTTACATTTTACGGTAACCCAAGATTACATATCTAATTTAATTGTCATTCTCCATTTCTGTCTACCTGTCCATAAATTCTCTTCAATATTACTTCTTTTAATTGATGTCTGAATTCCTTGTATCCATGTGGTCAGCGCTCTCCCTCTTTTCTTCCTTCCTGGTGGTTCCCATTGCATAATCCTCCGTGGTAGTCTCTTCTCTGACATCCTTTTTGTATGTAAAAAATGCCTGTCTCTAGGAAAACTTGCGTGATGGGGAAAATCCGATATCATATATGGATTCAGGAGAAAAAAATACTATCTATCCTTTCTGAGATAGATTTTTTAAATGTGTTATTAGTGTTACATTTCTCATTCTTTGTCTTGTGCATAGTAAAAGCACGATCGACCGTATAGGCCCGTGGGCTGGATTTATTCTATGGAAAATGTATTTAATATGTATATAAGAATAAAGATGCATCTTACAATACCATAAGAGCTGTTTTTCTTCTACAAAATAATTTATCGAATTCGTGACACGATTTTCTACCTGATGACTTCATTTCTGACTCTTTCTCATCTAGATATCCCTACGGACCGCCTCCCAAAGTCCTACTAGTTTTAATATATTTGCTATTACTATGAGTAAGTGACATCAACATTATCCTATACATCAGAATGATTCTTGCAGATGGCAACATTAAATTTGTACCACATCGCAATTAGTCGTGAATTCACACCATTGACAAGTGGTGAGTATTCCATTTATTCTTGTCCTCCCAAGCGACCGCACATTTGTTGAGTGACACTGTTTGCATGCTACAGGCCCACGAACCACTCATGCCTAGTGAATACGCGATTAGAACAAGTTCATTGTGTGTTGCATTAACGAAAGCAGAGTATTCTATCGCTTAGAAATTTATTTATATTTGAATATACTTAAAAAATCAAACAAAGTTTCTCGATAGTAGTGTCAAAGAAATCGACTTAATCTACTTTTGTAGTAATTCTATAGCAACCAATTAAAATTGTCAAATGTGTTAACAAAAGAAGCAGATCGCATTGTTTATGTGCTTCAATTTACATAAATTTGTAAATATATGAGAATATTATAGGAGAAAAATCCCTCCGACACTTGGACTTTATATATAATAACTTATATAAAATTTAAAGCATGTATGTGTATATATATATATGTGTAAAGTATGTATGTAGTCTATGTATGTATGTATAACAGAATTTGTGAATAATAATAATTTATCATACTTAGGTAAAGTCTTCGACTTTATTTTTCACCGTGATCTGGTTAGTTGCCATGGCTATTTAACAACGTTTGTGTAGGGCTATATCCGTCGCCGGTGTACTGGAATTTTGTCCCTCGTGTCTTGCTGTTCCCGACACATAAATGCCATCGACCTGAGCCATGATCGAACCCATGAACTTTGTTACAGAAAGCAACAGCCTTACTAATGGTTCCATTCAAGTTGACTCTGTCAATTTAGATTTATAATAGTTTATATGTCGGTTATTTTAGGCTAACTGTAACAGTAAAATCATTGTAATATTATTTAATATAATGTTTGCCTTTATGATTTACAGGTTCATGCATAGTCCCTGTAGAAGATCCAGATCAACTATTATCGGTGAGTTATTAAACACTGTATTGTAATACCAATTCAACAAAACAAATGGCCATGAGGGTGTGCATGGCATTTCAATTAAGCTATAATTTATTGTATAAAAAATAAACATTTTGATAGACCACGTTTCGTTGGTTTTTAAAAAACGATGTTCCATATCACTCAGGGGAATTCGTATTGTTTTGTAACAATAATTGACGGATTAATTTATTGATTCCGCCTGGGTGGACAGACAATTGTCATAAGACTAGAACACTGTCCCCTACAATGAACTACTGTTACAATAGAGCGATGGAGGTCCCAGCTCCAAAGCCATCCTTTCAGTTTCGGTATACGTTAATATTTCACATTATTCTTAAAAAATCTAGGATAGTTTCTTATGCAACATTCATTATAACACAGGCATGATTCACGGACCGATCTTGAATCCTAAGAGCAGCAAATGAAACTGTGTTAATAAATAATCTGTATTTAAAATAAAATCAATTGTGTTCTTGTTAATTTTAATATTATACTAAATTCATTTCATTTCGTATTAAATTTTTTTTTTCGTTTCGAGAACTCCTTCGACTTGACCGTACACCATCAGCTGCCATCTATCGCAGAAGACACACACTACGAGAATTTACTTATAGCTGATTATTGCGGTCAGTCGATTCCTTTTTTTACGAATCTAAAATCTGAAAACGTAAAAATTTAATTATGGTCAAACAAAAATAGTCGTAGGCAACTTGCCTATAATGGTCATCAAGATACTCGAATGAAAATTATGAAACTTGCTTTGCTAGTTTCATAAATATACTCATACCTTAATAAATGCCATTATAGGCTCGTTGCATAATGTACTATTGTTTATTTTACTTTATTTAATTTTATGTTTTTATTTTGGCTCTGTTTTTGATATCTATTACAAACATTCGGAGTAGGTATTAACTACATTACAATCCAGCATTCACCGAAAATGCCTAAATTGAGAATGTGTAGCCAAGGGATTTGAACCCGTGACATCCCTAATATGATTCCGTTAATTCCTCAGCCATCTCAATAAGTATGACTCATTTGAAACAAAGATATGCAGAATGTTATTGTTCTACATAGGAATTATTAACTTGAGCTGTGATTACTTAGAATCACATGACAGAACATTGCTGTGCACTTAGCAAACGTCAAAATGGTCTCTAGTGTAATAAAAGTGCCTCTGCTTAAACACCCCACAAAGTTGGGGAGCTGTGGTTTTATGGAGGAGTTAGATGAGGCGATTCGCCCGGGCCAGTGGCGTCAGCAGTGGCGCTTGCTACGTAAATGGCGCAACATGGCGGCGCCAACAAGTCTCCTGACAACTGGCAGAATCCCAGGCAAGCAGCAGCACAAACATGCGGACTGGATAATGCGTTCATTTGTACTAAACAGGGCCCTCGCTAATTCCTTATCCGTGACATGTCAGAGTCTTATGCTGATTTATTATGCCCTGTTGCAAAATCAAAGTTCCTCTTAATAGCGAAGGCGTATAGCAACCTTACTTCAACACAAAAATAAATGGCATATTGTTTGTACAGTGTGATCCATATAAAACTGAACACTTTTAAAGACTTATAATTTCCCTCTTGAACTTACTTACTTACTCAATGTCAATAGACAATTCCTAAGCAAGCTATCTTAAAGGAGTATTATCTATTTTATGGAACCCGAAGGCTCATTGCCGCGCTTTCGCCATTCAACCCTATTCTGTGCTAACTCCATCCAATCATCCCCCACACATCCTACTTCCCATAAATCCGTTCTAAGATTGTCCTCCCACCTACGTCTAGATCTTCCACGTGGTCTTTTCCCTTCGGGTCTCCCAGTCAATACTTTTGAGATGTGTTTTTCCTCTCCCATGCGTGCAGCATGTCCAGCATGTCCAGCCTCCCTCTTGAAACTAATAAAACATTGAAATTGGGTTTCATGATCTCAGTGTCTTTGGGAGAATCGATATTGGTACCTGTACCATCCTTCAGTGTTGCCTTATGACAGTTGATTAGTTTCCAATATCTAATTTTAGAGTCACAAACGAAAATGCAATTCTCAATTAGGTAGCGTGCTTTTCTTGTGAAAACATATTGCCAGACAAATTCATTGATTAAAAGACAACGGGCATTTCGAACAAAATAAAAAAAATTGTGCAATGTTCCAACAAGAGCAAATTTTTTTATCCATGGCAAGAAAGCAGGAAACAACTGGCTCTCTCCTCAACGAGACTGAAAAAAAGAATAATAAAAAAATATAAAAAAAAGACCTGCAGTGAGTCGATATCGTGTTGATGAAGTTCGAGAACGTTTAGTGAACTCACCAAAGAAAACATTGCGCCGGTTGAACCAGGAGGTAGGCTATTCACATGGCACATGTCAGAGAGCTGCAAAGAAAGCAGGCTTATGAGCATACAGAGTGCATGTAGTGCATGAATTAAATGAACCAGACGCGGAAAAGCGAATGCGTTATTGCCAATGGTTTCAGGCTCTTCTTATTGCAACACTAGACATTCTCTCCATAACCTCGGTTTCACCTCGTCTCAGGCTACGTCAACCGCAAAACAGCATATATTGGGCACCTGAGAATCCGAATGTCATCCACGAAGCTTCATTGCATTAGGAAAAGGTTGGGGTCTGGTTTGCGGTGTCAGCTACCAGAATTTTTGGTCCAATTTTCTACGACACTGCGGTTTATGGGAGCGTCTTCAATACATTCATGGAGCAACTGGACGACATCGAATTAACGGAAGGCTATTTCCAGAAAGATGGCGCAACATCTCATACGTCTGGTAATTTCATGAGACTTATAGCCAACTTTTTCGGTGATCGTCTTATCTAGAAAATATTTGACCTCCCAGATCACCAGACCTCACATCTTCAGTTTTCTTCTTATGCGGCTACCTTAAGGACAGAGTGAAAATATAGACCACGGTCACTTGCTGAATTCCGTGAAGAAATAAGGTTTGAAATAAGAAACATTAACGAGGACACGCTTCGGAAAACTTCACAGGAAATGGTGCGACGAGTACAGTTATATATGGATGCAGGTGGAAGACATTTTCAACATTTAATCTGAGGAATCTGAGGAAACTCTAAAAGATAATCTGTAATTCAGCACAGTTGCACATGTCTGCTATTATTAGTTTAAAGGTTATACGTCTTTAAAAGTGTTCAGTTTTATATGGATCACACTGTATATTAAAGTACCTGAAACAGAATTGTAAGGAAATGCAGTGGTGAAAATTTATAGATAGGATTGCCATATACGACAAAAGGAATCGGGGCAATAGTTGGGAGATATAAGTACAAATATAAAGAAAGGAATTTATTTTTAACATAATTTTTATACGATAGGCCTATTAATCTTATTTTTCTGATTGTGTTATACATCCAGTAGGTTCTATTTTCTAAATATACTCTAAGTTCATTAGGCTACAACTGACATTTTTCATATGATATACCGTAATAACCAGGTTGCTTGAGTTCCGCTAATCCGGATCCCGCTCGTCCGGACATCAGGTTAATCCGGACAGATTTTTAATACTGAAAATCAATATTTTATTTTGTTAATCAGTTCGTAGGTTAAAAACTTAGGTCTATGTACAGTGGCTTAACGAATAAAGGTAATTTAATTTGGGCCCCTAACAAAACAATTCATGTTCAAGCATATGGGTTCAGTATGCTGTGTTCGACCGCTGGAAATATCAAATTTGATAGGGTGACAGGACCTCGGAGTTATTAAAATGTACATGTAATATTATTATAGGTAGGCGGTATTATTATTTAGTTATTGTTGTGGCGCTAAGTTTGAATAGAAAATAGCAAAATCTTTCAAAAGTCCATTCACATGATGACATTTAGGTATAAATTAAAACCATTTCCTGTGTGAATTTTGAAATAAATCATACCATTATGGAAACTAGAAAGAATATTCTTTCATATGATACCAAAATGTAAAAATGTAGCAAAACAACCAAATTTTGAAATTGCAACGTGTAACTAACTGAATTTATCCAATAATATAAGCAATCATCAAGGTAAATCATCTGTGAGATCTACGCTTGAAATCAATAGAGAGAATTGCAAGGGAATAACTTGTTTCTATAGATTACAGCCGTAACACAAGAATAAAAAATTCTCACAATTTTACATATATCTTTACTCTATAAATATTACATTTCTGCTTTTATACAGTTTTTGAAGTAACGAATTTATATGTCAGGAGCAGTGGAAAGGTTAAAATTGTGTGTTTTATGTGCCTCGTATCACATCAAGGTATTATAATATACTACCCGCGCGCCAAGATCAGTAAACTAGACAGGTTGCGTATTCCGGGATAGACCAATCGCAGCACTTGAGTGCGTGACGTCACCAGATTCCAAATCTCGCAATTCCCAGTTTTTACTCAGTCTAGAAAATCTTACACCGCGTGATTAAACTCGTAACCCTTAATTAACCCTTGGTCGGATTCCTGAGAAATTTGTACAGAAATAATCTACACACATCAGCCCTACTGATGGTTAAAACAGAGCTTTAAAAAAGCGGACACAAATGTTTTTATTTCATTTTATAAACATCACCCGTTACACAAAATTCATGGAGGGAGAAGCAAATTTCACTATGCGACAATTTTTTGTATTTTTGTGTCCCGAAAAAACTTCAAGCGAGAAAGTTTTAGTGAAATAATTTAATTTTTATACAAATGAAGTTCCAGCCCTATACCTCGAATGGTTTGCGAGTAATTGAGTGGTAATTATTCCGGGCGCTTCACTTGTCGGAATGATTTGTGACGACCGTGAAATGTTCAGGAAGAAGCATATTTGACTATGCGACAATTTTGTTTATTTCTGTGACCAGAAAATTATTCAAGCATGTAAGCTTTAGGGAAATATTTGAATTTTATTATACATCAAGTACCACGTTTATATCTTGAATGGTTTACGAGTAATAGAGTGGTAATTACACCAGGCGCTAAACCTATTGGAACGGTACAGAGGTCTTTTTGTTCTATCATATAGACCTACTAGCAATTACGTAAAAATCCTTAAATATTTTAGTCGTGGACTCAATAATAAAGGATATTAACTGGCTACTTGTACTCATACTGAAAGATTGACCCTTTGGAACTAAATTATTTCGGAGGACTTCAATAGACGCCGGCCGTGAAAGCCTAAATACTTATAATTAATTATTTTTAATAAATCATTAAATTATAAAAAGAGTGCCGTCATGAATACCTATAACAATATAAGTGAATAATAGTCGCAACAAATTTAATAAAATATAATTTAGCCTGGTTAAATCCGTGGGCCCTTTACTCCGTGATCTACCGAGAGCTGTGAATATTAATCTTCAATAATTTCGTTCAGAAGAAACGCCAAATATTGCCTTGCTGCAGACTAATTTCCATTCCTCAATAAAAATACCCTTTCCAGTGCAATTAAAGAATTAATGTTCAATAATGATATTCTTCGGAGGTACCTTTTTATTTAGTTATTTCTACATAGCTGTAGGCTACATATAAAGCCAAACAAAGTTCTGTTGTCGTAAAAGCCCATGTAAATATGATTAATAACAATTACAATAATAATACTAATAAGAATAATACTAATATAAGAATATATTATTTACCTTTTTCTCTTAGGTTTTTCCCTTGGTAAATTCAGCAGTTCAGCTTTGAAATCCCTTTCGTAATCCTGCTCCGTGAAGTGCAAGGAACAAACTCTACTTGTATCAGGATTCCAAGAATCATTTTTTCGGCAAACAACAATCCATTGCTTGTGGACATCTTTGATTTTTGGAAAGACGTGGAACGAAATGTTACAGTCAAGCTTCTTGCAATCTGAGAAATTACTGTTACACACTGGAAATTACTGTTACACACTGCCACAGCATATCTCTGGCCCGGCATAATGGTTCAGTTATTTGCACATTCTAAAGCACTTTCTAATTGTACTATTAAAAACAATATGTATTGGTAATCTCTATCCTAAAAGACTACGGTCCAGCGGCCGAGATCAGTAGGTACAAAAGCCTTGTCAGCGGCACCATGCTCTCTACTGTCCTGCTCGAAGCGCCCGGAATAATTACCACTCAATTACTCGTAAACCATTCGAGATATGGGGCTGGAACTTCATTTGTATTAAAATTCAATTATTTCACTAAAACTTTCTCGCTTAAAGTTTTTTCGGGACACAAAAATACAAAAAATTGTCGCATAGTGAAATTTGCTTCTCCCTCCATGAATTTTGTGTAACGGGTGATGTTTATAAAATGAAATAAAAACATTTGTGTCCGCTTTTTTAAAGCTCTGTTTTAACCATCAGTAGGGCTGATGTGTGTAGATTATTTCTGTATAAATTTCAAAGAAATCCGACAAAGGGTTAATTAAAGGTTACGAGTTTAATCACGCGGTGTAAGATTTTCTAGACTGAGTAAAAACTGGGAATTGCGAAATTTGGAATCTGATGACGTCACACACTCGCCTGCTCGCCGCAACCCTCTGTCCTATAAACTCGCCGGAATACGCTACCTCTGTAGTTTACAAGCCTTGCCCGCGCGCGATTTCTTGAGCGCTCGGCTCTCTAGTCCTCATTCGGTAGGTTTCGTTCAACTTCGTAGGTTAAGCTGACAACATTGAAACACGAAGTACGCTATACACCCTGACATCTAGTGGCTTCAATACTAAGCTTTCATTCTGTCTCAGGATTCCTATTTATTTATTGACATTATCTTTTCTGACGCATCGAGTTATGGAGAAAAATACAATCTTTCGAACTGCTGATTTCACAAACACTTCATTGTACATCCAACACTTTCCTCACCTCTTTAAGAATTCCGTATGTGCTAATTTCTGACGATCCCGTGAACTCTGATGTCAATTTCATGGACTGAAAGTTGAGCGAACTTTTCACAATTTGTATTAAATACGTTTAAAATTAGGCCTATAGCTTTCTCCACTTTTAGATGCCTTACCTCTCTTACGTTTTAAAACACGAAATGGTGAAGCATGTTCTGCTAAGACTCTTCTTTATGCTTAAAATAGTCATCCAGTGTAAAAATATTGAGCCTATATTATGCATAATATTCTTATTTGATGACTTATTTGATAACCAAGGCTTATGACGTGTAATTAATTGTTACGCAATACCGTCACCACGTTATATTATTGGACTGCATTAAAATCGTTGTATATTAAAGTTACTACATAAAATACCATACGCGCGATTCTGCTGAAACGTTATTTCTTTAGTTGACAACACTGCAGAAAGACTGGCGGAATAGCTATGTTTTGTTCCCCCCGACCCTCACTTCCCCGTAAATCGAGCGCTCAAGATATGGCGCGCGGGTAGTAACTTGATATCAACAAAATCAAACTCCTTTCCAAACAGTACAAACTTTCTGTCCGGTTTTGTGATACACTTAGTGAAAATTATTGCTTGCCTTTCGTCTGGCTTGACTTGTGTTATCCACAGGAGAAACCAGCTTTCAATTAAGCGAACTCTTTTTGTTTTGCTGCTTTGCATGTTTTTCGCCTTATGACAATCTATTTACATTCCTTTTCTTCTGGATTTAATTTTGGGCCACCTAGGACCTCGGGACCTTTCGCATCACTGTGTCTGCGAGGCCTTCAGTTACGTCACCGTCTACGTATTTTAGTATATCAATACTAAAATAAAGTTGTAGGAAAAGTTATATTTACTTTAAAAACATTGATTTTTATACTTTTACCCTTCTAAAACTCGGATCACAGTACAGTAAGTGCATTTTGAGACAAATTCCTTTTAATCCGGACTTTCGGTGATCCGGACACAACATAGTGTAGGTTGCTTGGGTCTTTATTGGTCCATTTACACCTTAGATTGTAATTAAAAAAAATACATCCACAATAAATATTTCCTGTTGGAATTTTAATTGCATGTATTCAATAATATTCTGAATTTATTTTCATCGAATACTTTGTCAACAATTGAGATAATATCGCTTGGGCTGTTCGGTCATATCCGACGCTGTATAAATGATATTGTATTTTAATACTTAAACTGAAAACGTAGTTCAAATTCAAATGGTTATCACTTACAGTAAAGAGGAAAACAAAGAATTCGCCTAATAATGTATTTTCAGATGTAATTGACATACCTGCTTATAACGCATAGGTGCTGTTTGAAGATAGTAGCTTATGCCACGAATGGAAACCAGAATTCCTACAGTGAAGAAAATTTTACCTTCAATCTCTTGGTGAAATATTTATTAGAGAAGAAATATTTATTAGAGAAGAACTCAAGGGATGTGGTCATCTTTCAAGAAGGAAAATTGCAAGGAACGTTGCAAAAGAAGAAGAAGAAAAAAATCCAAGAACCATGTGACATCTCTACCGTCCACATCAAATGAAATTTTCACAGGGAATGAGAAGAGATGAGGAAGTTATCTCTGTCCAAAAACTGACATCATACTACGTACAGTGAAGACTTTAAGGTATAAAAAAATAATTTGGAAGAATCACCTTTCGTACCAATGTCTAATCGGGATGTAAAAGTTAAGAATACTGAAAAATTAATAATGTACTTGATATTGGAACATTTTTGTAGAACATTTAAAAGAATAATAATTACAATAATTTAAATTTAGTTTCTATTGGTAATTTAATTGTAGGAATAAAAGTAAAATAATTTAGAGGAAAATGCCTCAGAAGAAAAAAAACACGGTCTTTTCTGACCCGAACACGCCATATTTATTGTGCATATTCAAAACAAACACCGCACGAAGGAATCACTTTTTTGTTGTAGATCTGTCCTAAACTTTCATGAGTATCTGCTGATTTCGTGAAGATAAGTGTAGTACAAAACTATGGAATTTAATTATTAAAATAAAAGTAGGAAATATAAAGCAATATCAGGCCTTACCTAATCTGTAGACGTGTAGTAGACGGACTCCTGCGGACATTAGGCCTACGTGTAGGCTATTTATAATGCTTTGGCGCTCGTGTCAAAGTACTAGAATGTTCCTAATTAATTTTAACTCAAGTCATTGACAGGTGTTTCATGGTATCAAGTTTTTGTTTCTTCAAAATCTTTATCATTCTATATTCTACATCAATTTTATCCACTAGTTTCCTATCAGCCTGTATTATATCAAAACACGTTACTCGCTCCTAGTTTCCTAGGCGATGCTACCATTCTACTGTAAAAAGTAAAGTATTCCCTATACAGGCCATGGAGGCCAGGATGGTTCCAGGAGGTTGAGGCTCCCAGATTTTAGACATTCGGCACATGAAGGTGGTAAGGTTGTCAGCCTTACGCACCGGCCGCCTTACCCCCAGGATTGCTCCTGGTACTCATTTCTGTTAGAGGCTGAGTCGACCCCGGGACCAAAGTGCCACCAGAAGGATTAGGTCAATTGAAAAACTCCAACGACCTCATCGGGGATCGAACCCACGACCTTGTAGCGCGGCGCCTCAACCACTACGCTACGGCACCATTCTACTGTGCCTCTTCAAAATTTCAAACTTTTGTTCTATGTCATCTTCCAAGACAACGTCCTGATCGGAGATAGAAGCTGAGATCTCCGATTTGTAGAGCATTGTCTCAACTAACTGCTCCACGGCGTTCTCCAGAAAATTCAGTAAAGGCGCAAAGTGGGCGTACTCCCTATATTTTCTATACTACGATGGTTATGATTGATTGATAAATAATATATTGAATGGACATTTAGGTGATAATGCTCTCTGGGGTACATAAAAGAAAAAAATGCCAAATCAACACACAGGCACGAGACTCCTAATTATCCGCAAAACATCTCCTAGGACATGGCGCAGAATCCGGCTGTGTAATGAAAATGAAGGTATCTGGTACCAATGCCTCCGATCATTAGCCTAATCAGCTAGGTGTCCGTATCAGTCAATCAACCATAACTACAATTGTATGTCGAAAATATAAAGGGGTACATGCACTTTGTGCTCTCCTTAATAGTAGATATATAGGCCTAATTATCTTAAATTTGGATTTCTTTTAGGAAAATTAATGGGTGGATTATAACTCACATAATCAACCTGAATTAATACATAAAATTGTATAACTTGAATATAACTGTGTAATATATATAAAACTTCGATAGCCTACATAGATTACTTCGTACAATTAAACCGCTCAATTGGCACTACTTATTTCCAAATATCTTATTTGTAATGGTTACATTCAGTAGGGGAGATACCAATAATCTGGAGACTTAGGGGTCTAGAATCCCTCAACTTGTACAATGACACCTTTTTTCTTATTCAGAGGAAATTGTTTGGCAAGTCTTTTTAAGAAACTATAGCATAAGAACCTCAAACTATATTTTTTGCAGTACTATAATTATGTACAGTGTTATATTTTTACCACTCCTATAATATGTGATATTGAGATATTTTTCTCTATTTTTCTTATTCATATAGAAACTAAACACAATAACATAGGCAAGCCAACATAACCCCCGGTGGGATTAGAAACATTTATGCTAACGCATTGAATGAAAGTCAATAATTCGTAAAGAAAATAATTCTGGGAATATGCTAATATAAACTGTTTAAATTAATTACATATCGTGAGATTGAGGAACATATTTCTGAAGTTCTAGGGAAAATCCTACATAAACAAATAAATGCTAAAAGCATGTACCGTATTGACTATTTTGTAAGGCATGTACCGGTAATGTTAATTCATACAACATTTAACACCTGTAAGATGATACTGAAACTCGCAAAGGATCGCCAAAGAAGTTTTTAGAATGTTTACTACACAAAACATATTTGAAGGATTCAATTGGCCTAATCCTTCCTGTGGCAATATTGACCTGGGGATGACTCTAACGGAAATGAGTACCGGTACCAGGAGCAATCCTGGGGGTAAAGGTTCGTAAGACTGACTACCTTTACCACATTCACGTGCCAAATATATATATAAATCGGGGAGCCCAACCCCCGGGAACTCTAAGAGCCTCTACGACCTGAATAGGGACCACTTTACTTCTTATCTTTGGTCTAACGTATTTTGTTAATATTCCAGTAATTAATGTTATTTTAATGCAAAGAGAAAGTAGACTATGCATGTTGTACAAATTGAGTCAGCTTTGTAAGTGTGGAGGATGACATGTTGACGTGTTAATGATAAATGGAGAAGAATATCCTTTCAGACGCACTTGTTTTGTAGCGCTGTCTAATTTTGATGAAGTGATGCTACATGTGTCGCTTATTTTCATGTGACGCATGCGACATTTTTAGGATTAATTATTTAAAAATTTAGGCATTAATTTTGGGATGATGTTACAATAAATCGCTATTACATGATACTCATATCCCTATAATAGTATCTTGCGATACTCGTCAGAGATGTGTTCTAACAGAGTACAAGAAAGAAAGAAAAGAAAAGAGAAAAAAAGGGACGAAGTCAAGGTTTTTTCTATTTCCGAGATTCTGTTATACAGTCCACACACATGTATCCCATAGTATTTTTACTACGATGGGGAGGAAAGACATTCTAAAATGAATATTGACTGGGAGACCCGAAGGGAAGAGACCACTTGGAAGACCTAGACGTATCTGGGAGGACAATAGTAGGCTAGATTTAAGGGAATACGAGGGATGGTTGGATGGAATTAGCACAGGATAGGGTTGAATGGCGGACTCAGGTAAGCGCGGCAATGAACCTTTCGAGTTCCAAAAGTAGATAACATTCCTTTAGCTTGCTTAGGAATTGTCTATTAGTAATGATTATGTAAGTTTTAAATATAGCCTCTTAGGACGGTTATCAAGATTGTCCGTATGAATTTATCTCCATTTAAATTTTAGAACAGTGGGAGAATGTGTTAGTTCCAGGAAGAGGCCATATGGAAGCCAAGGGTAATGTTAGAGGCATCATTAATAGCTATATATGTCAATTACCGGTACGCAAAAAAAAAAAAAAAATGCTTTAGCGGACGAATCTAGTGAAATACTGGATGAGTCCGATAAAGTTTTGAATACGTGGTGTATACAATATTTTCTTGGTAAAAGCTCTCTAAATTATATGAAATAAAAATATCGTATAATTAATTATAATGAAAGGTAAATTAGCTATTTGTTTACGTCATATTCTCACAGTCACCGGAACCGCAGAACAACATGAACCGTACCAATACGAAATGCGGTATAGATGCATAATTATGAGTCACTTGTTTGTAAACAATATTGCATACGAACTAGTATCTATGAAAAGCTTCTGAAAATATGAGTGATAATCCCGAGGAAATTTCAATCCAAGCCAGAAACATAGAATTGGAGCTGCTGCAAGCCAGTGGCGGCTCGTGGCCGGAAAATTAGGTGAAGAGAAAAAAATGCCACATGCTTATGTTAATAATGGAATTCACCCAATAGCGGCTCGTGGCTCAAAACGAGGGCGTGCTGCAAATACCATTTCATACAGCAAACTTAAAATATTTTTAAAAATTATTAGTACGCCTATCTAAACTGCTCGTCTCCTAATCCATCTCTGGGAACTCTCACGCGATTATTTTTTTGCTAATTTCTCTCGTCTCGTCGAACGTTGTGTGAGTTGTGTGACGAGAGAAAATAGCACAAAAAAATCTGATGTGAAAGTCACATAACTTCCTCTGCCCAAATAATTCACATATCCTTGTACAGAATCGCAAGACACAATTTTACGCTAATTATCCTATAAATACCTCTTCTTTCAACGATGCGACTAAAAGCACAGGCTATATAACAAACTTAAAAAAAGAACAACTGACTGCAGACGTTTCTTGAACTTTCCGCCGTAAAGAATAATTTCCGAAATTTATCGAATATTTCCTTCAGATACTTCTTTACTCTATGCATGGCCAACAATACATTTTTATCACTTCACATTCTTATAGAATAAGAGGCCATGAAAGAGCGCATATTCAGTTGTTCATCACGCAAGACAAACTTTCTACAAATAGTGGGTGAACAGTGGGTGGCTTGTAACTACCCTTCAGAGAATTTTTTCGAAAAAAAAGTTTCAAATATAGGTTTTAGCTCTCAGCAAAAGGAACACATCTGCAAATTTTAAAGAAAATCGTTAGAGCCGTTTTTGAGAAAATCGCGAAAAACTAAAATTTCTTCATGTAAAGTCCCCTTAAAAATAAGGGAAACTTATCGCCAATCTTCGGCTCACATCTTCAGAAGGTACCTTACCCAAATACGAAATTTTGATTTCATACGATTTTCCGTTTTGGAGCTAGCTTGTTCACAGACTTTTCACACACACAGACAGACACACTGACACACAGACATGTTTCCAAAAATAGCATTTTTGGATTCAGGGGGCCTCAAAACGTGCATTTATATCAAAAACTCAACTTCGAATTTGGGGGTCGAAAACAATACTTCCTCTATGGTACGGGCAGAGGAAGTAAAAATAATAATAATAACAATAATAATGATAATAATAATGATGATAAAAATCTGATGTGAAAGTCACATAACATCCTCTGCCCAAATAAAAGTTAGGAGTATTCACATAGGCCTATCCTTGTACAGAAACACAAGACACAATTTAACGCTAATTATACGATAAATACCTGATAACCTCTTCTCTGAAAAAGATGCGACTAAAAAAAGTGCAGACTATATAGCAAACAAAAACAAGTGACTGCAGACATTTATTGAAACTTCCGTCGTTAAGAATAATTCCCGAACTTTATCGAATATTTCCCTCCAATATGTCTTTCTCACTTCATTCTTATATAACTTAGAATAAGAGGCCATGAAAGAGTGTGTATTCAATTGTTAACCACACAACACAAACATTTTACAAACAGTGGGTGAACAGTAGGTGGCTTGTAACTGCCTTCAGAGAATTTTTTCAAATAAAAGTTTTAGCTCTCACTATAAGCTACACTTGTGCAAAATTTAAAGAAAATCGTTAGAGCCGTTTTCGAGAAAATCGCGAAAAACGAAAATTTCTTCATGTAAAGTCCCCTTAAAAATAAGAGAAAATAGTCGCCAATCTTATCCTCACATCTTCAGAAGTTACCTGACCCAAATACGAAATTTTGTTTTCATACGATTTTCCGTTTTGGAGCTAGCTTGTTCACAGATATTCCACACAGACACACACACAGACACACAGACACACAGACATGTTTCCAAAAATAGTATTTTTGGATTCAGGGGGCCTTGAAACGTGTATATATGTCAAAAACTCAACTTCGAATTTGGGGGTCGAAAACAATACTTCCTCTACCTATAGTACCTATGGTATGGGCAGAGGAAGTAATAATAGTAATAGTAATAATAATAATAATAATAATAATAATAATAATAATAATAATAATAATAATTAGGGCAGGGAAAACCGCGTGAGAGTTCCCCGGAAATGGAATAAGAGACGAGGAAATAGTATTTTTAATGATCGAGGTAGAGGAAGTCGCTTAGTGTTCCCAGTGCGACAGAATACTTAATCGGGGTTGTGGAATCCGTGTTTTTCTGAATTTAACACATTCGAATTTGGCGGCGTCAGACCATCAGACGGTGGAAGATCTAACGTGCCCACCTCTTTCTCCGAGCTGACAGTGTGAGCTGCTGTCGACCTGAACAAGAGGGACGGACGGCTTCGTGGGTAGTCTGTTCTCGTCACCTAGCGGACGTGGGATAAGCGAGAAAACTGCTGCTTGCACTCCTCCGTGTGCTTGCCATCCTTAGTGGATCCTTAGCTAATTTTAGTGGAACAGACTACCCAAACATCTGGGAATATTCAGCTTCAATGCTAGGAGGACTTGGGAGCTCACTGCCTCCTAGCGTTGACACCAGTAGTGGAGGGAAATTCAAAATTGTAGAAATACATTATAGTAAAAACAAACATTCGTGATATGGAAAATAAACTTTAAAAATACGTATTGTAAAGGAAAAATACTGGTGAAGTGCTACTTCACCTACTTCCCCTGAATAGCCGCCACTGCTGCAAGCATAATCTCGGCAGCAGTAGACAATGAGAAGGAATATATTCCATTTAAATGCTGGTGCATCCATGGTAATCAATGTTTCTCTTGTGAACCAAGATGTGAAAAGTAGTTGGCTTATATTTGTTATTAGGCCTATATGATGAAGGAAGCTACCGTGTTTTGCGAAAAACCCTGGTAAAGTTTCTGGTTATCGTAAAGAAACATGTTGGCTTAAATTTGTTGTTTTATTACCAAATATATGCTTAAATCCATGCTAAAGTTTGCGTATTAATAAATTTCATTTTTCCTTTTGAGGGTGAATATTATAGCGTAAATTTAATGAATTTTATCCACCTTATACCCTAAAAAAAACTTATGTAACCTATACCATCCAACTAATGTTTTGGGATTGCTTCGAAAAATTTTACTATATTTTTGCACACGTTTCTATTTTCTATCTTATTGAAGCTAGACTTCTAAAATATATGCGTTAAAACAGGTTAAAACATATTACAGATAGCTAAAACATTGAAATTAGAAGTTACATATTACATTAAATTGTATTCACAAGTAACATTTGTTCAAAAATGTACAACATTAATTTAAACCTACCAATAAAATATTAAAATTCAGTCTTATGTATTTGTCATGTATAATAAAACTTTTTAATATTAAAAACCCATGCAATATGGAACAGTCATAGAATAAAACAACATATGAAGCTAGATTTTACCTATTACCTGTAATTATAGCAGTCTTTTGTTTATATATAAAATATAGAGGAAATTTCCTATTTGTATCAAATAGGCGTCGTAATTTCTGTATGTAGGTACTATTCAACCATAAGTACAGTATTAGATGTAACACCTGTTGCTGATTCTATTCAGCTAAAAGCAAATTAATGTTAATTAATGCTTGCTAGTGTATTATGCGTTTGATCCAGATAGAAATAAAATATGCTGTGATTGTTATTAAGTTCTTTTTTCCGCTGCAATCCCAATTTTATATAGGCCTATAAACAAAAGACTGCTATAATTACAGGTAATAGGTAAAATCTAGCTTCATATGTTGTTTTATTCTATGACCCATTTTGCATGGGTTTTTAATATTAAAATTTTTTATTATACATGACAAATACATAAGACTGAATTTTAATATTTTATTGGTAGGTTTAAATTAATGTTGTACATTTTTGAACAAATGTTACTTGTGAATATAATTTAATGTAATATGTAACTTCTAATTTCAATGTTTTAGCTATCTGTAATATGTTTTAACCGGTTGTAACGCATATATTTTAGAAGTCTTCAATAAGATAGAAAATAAAAACGTGTGCAAAAATATAGCAAAATTTTTCGAAGCAATCCCAAAACATTAGTTGGATGGTATAGGTTACATAAGTTTTTTTGAGGGTATAAGGTGGATAAAATTCATTAAATTTACGCTATAAAGTTTGCGTGACTGGTCAATGCCATCTGGATTTTGTTTATAGATTTCCACGACTCCTTTAAGCATCCTAGGCCGATAAAGCTGCATTTTAAGTGCATTTTAAGTGCACTATTGCGTCTTATCCCTTGTAAATCAATGCGTCATTGATTATGTGGAAAATACCTACTGCTGTCCGTATTTTAGATGTCACCATTATAACCATGATTAAGAAAAATGGTTGAAACAATCGATTATACAATTACTTGCGATGCTAAGCAACAGCTGTAGTTAAATAGACATTGTAGTCCTGATAAAACTTCAGTCATTAGCTCTCATGTTGCTCGTTTGTGAACGTTGTATGTTTAGTCTGCACTGAGGGTCTGTTTACTGTTACAATTTTAACAAGCACCTCAATGTAAAATTTAGCAGTCTGCGTTTCAAATTAAAGAGAACATTTCTCCTGCTCTTCGTAATCAAATTAAGCCCTTTCCTAGCGGAACGTTTTAAAAACAGAATAGCTTACAATATATTGCACAGTATTTAATTAAAGAACTCTTAGAAATATTTTTGTTTGCTACTATTTCCTGATGTCAAAAGAGACGATGGAATACAATTAACAACGGTTTGAAGTTATTTCCTAGAAAGTAAAATCAATCTAAATTGAATTTGTATAAGAATTCTGAGCATTGGAGAAGATTTTATGGCTTCTTGTTATCAACAACTTATTGATCATAAATAAAATTTGTCCCGCAGCACAATAATAAAACATTCTTTGTAGAAAATAACAGTAAGGCATACTATTATTAACCATGTTTACTTCTAAAAAGATGCAATTAGCACCTTTTCTTTTTAATCAAATACAGTAAATTGATTCACAGTATAAATAACTTCTTTAGGAGAGCATGCAAGAGATCTCTACGGTACAACATATACCAAGTACAGAAATCCCAAAATGAACAGGAAGGATCTTTAAAAGCATCGCTCGTTCAGTTATTAATTTTTTCTTCTCAGTATTCTGAATCACGGTTCACTCCTTTCTACTATTACGGCAAGGTTGTTGAGGGGAAGGGATGTAATGCTCGCTGTAGTGTTTGCGGCAACTAAAATAATTATTAATTACGGTATGTGAATGTTAAATTTTTGAAGTTCAACTTAGGCTGAATGAACGCCAACCTGTGAGCTGTGGCAATAGCGATTACCACGCTCATTGACAACTGTTCTTCACTTCGATTGCTTTAAGGCAGCGTTTCTCAACCTATGGTCCGCGGACCACTGGTGGTACGCGAAGATGGTGCATATGGTCCGCAGACATAATTAAAAAAATATCATAAAGCAAGTGGAAAGTAAAGAAGTAACATTTTTTCACATATTTCGTTATAATGACCTATAATTAATACCCCAAATATTAAGAATATAGGCCTTATTTTAAAAATTGAATGTAAAATTAGGGGTCCTCAAATTTTTTTAGACATTTTAGAGGTCCTCGGGTTCAAAAAGGTTGAGAAACGCTGCTTTAAGGTAAACAAATACTGCTGTGTTTGTCACACTCTAAGGTCATACGACAAATGTGCTAGAGTGAGACAGATGTACTGGTTTTTGTTCACTTTAGCTTTGTTCTTAGAGTGAAAACGATTTAGGATGGAGTTTCTAAAAGGGCTGTATTCGAGTTCTCACTGGAAATAATTAAATTGTTACCTTGTAACTTAAACCATTCCTCCTCAGAAACTTGAATTGAATATGCCAATCTCTGCTTTTTATAGATCTACTCCACCCTTCCATATCTATTTCAGTGCCTGCACATCAGAATTAATTGCTTTCTCTCTGTATTTCGTAGTACAGTATATGTCTATTGACACTCAAGTTCTATTATACAGATTATTCTGGTGGTTGATTATGAGAAGCTTAGTCACACAATATTGTCAACTCCGCTTATGTGCTAGTTACTACCTCTACCTACATGTTTCCCTTTAATGTATTATTGCAGAAATACTTGTACTTCTCTTCGTGAAAGGAGAAATTGTCGTCTAAGATTAATTAGTTACTCCTGAAATATAACTAAAAACGAGCTGAGGCGTTTACCACTTCAATCCTGTTGCAGTCAAATATTTTTAATCTAGAAGATGGAATCTCCTGAAGGAATTTAATAACATAACATACTGTGATAATACAATATTTTACTCACCGGGTGGATTACTTTTCTTTCGTTTAGCATGTTATTAATTAATAAACGGCGTCATTTGTGTTATGTTATTTTTTATTAAACAATGGATAAGATTATTATACCATGGTGTAAAAATATAATACAAGGTTTTGAACTAGTGTTCCTTAGTGTGGGAATAGTATAGTATAGAATATTAAATCTGTCATCTTCGTGACAAACTTTTCATTCACCTTCTTTTGTTTTAACCACTACCGGTACTGTACTTAAATGTTTTTGTAATTCTTTCGGAAAAAACTATAACAATTTGTTCAAATTTTAATATTTACTAAAAACACAAGTCCGTGAATTCTTTATTTGTGAAACCTTTTATTGGTTGAAATGTTCTGGAGCTTATTCAGGATAAAAGAAACAAATTCAGTTGGATACCGCATTTAAAAAAATTAATTTCTAATAGTTTCGATCAACTTGAGTTGGAAGCTTACGCCGTTTGTTTGTACAACTAAAAATTTTCAAGATAGACCTAAACAAATTACAATTCAATGTAATAAGGGAGAAGTGACATCACAAAAACATATAGGCCTAAGAGATTAATATTTCTTTAACGAAATGCATGGAAAGTGTCTTAGAAATTGAAGGTATAAAAACTGAGTTATCTTAAAAGTTATCCAGTAGCCTATTAAATCAGGAGAGATGGTTCTGGGTCACGTTTCGTCAAATTTAGTATTACATTTTTATTTGTAATTCTATTTTACTTCTTCTGCCCGTACCATAGGAACTAAGGTAGAGGAAATAATGTTTTTGGCCCCCAAATCTGAAGTTTAGTTTTTAATATAAATACACGTCTTGAGGTCTCCTGAATCCGGAAATACTATTTTCAGAAACATGTCTGTGTGTGTATTTGTGTGAAAAGCCTATTTCCAGAACGGAAAATCGTATGAAAACAAAACTTTGTACCTGTATTAAGTACCTCCTGGAGATGTGAAGCTTTGGAAGCTGGAGAAGCTTTGCACCAGGCCGAAACAACTAAATATGCGCTCTTTGCAATACGGCCTCCTATTCTATAGCATAATGTGAGCGAGAAAGGTTTATTTTCCCATGCTTTGGGAAAAGTGCATTAATAAGAGTTTATTTGGGTTATGTATCCTTCGGGGATGCGATACGATGTGGTAACGGCATTCTCTTTATTTTTACATCCAATTTGCATGAAGAGAATATCATACATAATATGTTATACTAAGAGGCAAACTTTTATTTGGGCAGAGGAAATTATGTGAGTTTCGAATCAGATTTTTTTTTCTGTTTGGAATTTCTCTCAATCAGAGCACGAAATTCGGTTATTTACAAAACAGAAAAGAGAATAATACATCTGCAAAGAAATGCTCTAATATTAGTAAATAACATTTTGTTTATATAAAATAATAGTTCATGAATTATAAGGGTTAGGCTATTTTAACCTTGATTTTTGCTGTAGTTTATGTGACTTGCTATAACGGTTTAGATCTGCTGGTGTAGGGGCTAAGTTGAACGTTTCCGCTTGTTGTTTCAGCATTTTTCTTCTTTATTGCCTGCGGTGTCTTTCTCATGCCGCACACTAGAGCTCTTGGCGAGCTATGATTCTTCACACACAGTACTTGTAAAGGCCTACACCCGCGTTTGTTCACAGATTAAAGGTGTAATATCCATGACTTCACTAAAACATGCGGTTGTTGTTCCTGAATGTTGGCGGAATTACTGTACTTATCATATATTAAACATCCGACGAAAAATTACTCTTATTAAAACGAATAACATTCTATGTAGGTTATTCCTGTATTGACATTAAAAAAATTAAGTGGATTAGTTGCATATCTTAGATATAGGCGTAACCAGGCCGACCATATGGGGGGGTTATAATATCCGGGGGTCTGGGGGGTATGGAATACCCTCCAGGGAGAGGGGGCTCGGGGGTCCTCAGCCCGGAAAATTTTAAAATGCTGAATGGAGACTATGACTGAGAGTGAGGAGTGATATGTATGTATATATACAGTAGAGTCCCTCTATTCCGAACTAATTGGGACCGAACATAGATCGGTTTAGCGGGAGTTCGGAATAGGCGGATTTCTCTAATAATATCAACGTATTGACTTGTTAAGGCGTAAATTAAGTGCGGGAAATTATATAAATGGAGCCGACATGTGCTGTAAGTAACCAGCTTTAATTCCAATTTGGTCTCAGGCGTTTTCATCAAGCTGTATTTAACTTCTTTGTATAAATAAATGTACGTTTTTTCACGAACGTCTGTTTAATTTCACCTGTTTTTTAGTTTAAAAAAATCGGTATTTTTTCTGAACACTGTTCGGAGTAGGCGGATTTTCGGAATAGCGGGACTTTACTGTATATGCAGACAGTGACAGACGGACAGAGAGAGACAGACAGGCAGATAGGCAGAAGCAGACAGATAGAGTTAGACAGATAGAGGCAGACAGATAAAGGCAGACAGATAAAGGCAGACAGATAAAGACACAGACAGAAAAAGAAGAAGAGATATGTTTGAGATATACGGGGACAGATATCGACAAACGGAGACGGACAGAGCCAGACGGAGCCAGACGGAGACAGACGGAGACAGACAGAGAATAAGAGAGCAGTCAGGTCACGGTGAGACGTGTGAAGAAGGGGTAGAAAGTAGAATTAACCATGATATACTGTTCGTTGAGATAGTTTAGCTCCAAAAAATATTTGAATTGTCTTTAAGTTATATTTCGAGGCCCTCTTATAGACTGAGGCCACCTGCGGTAACCTGGCTGCCCTTGCATTAAAATGGTAATGATACCAGGACTGTATTAAATCTACAGGAAACACGAGGCAGTTGTGTAGGATGCAAATGCTGGGATCCATGAGATTGAATTGCACTATTATATCCGTGCTTAACTTTAACGGAATTAATTATGTTTTTGTTATTGTTTAACACGGAAGTTGTAGCGCAAATACGTTGTAATTGAGGACGTTGTTTGTCGTGGAGTAGAGAAGGCAGATTGGTTGCCGTCTCGGTCGATAAATGCAATTTGTTGGGGTCTGAACAGCTGGCGTTTGATCCTGGTGTCGGGCCTTGGGAATTTCACATCCACAATGACTATCCACAGGTTCTCCAGGACGCTTCCCTGGTGAATATAGCTACCAGAGCATGAACCTGTTAATTCGCTTTCCTCCCCTTCTCTACAGCCGGCAGTATGCCTCAGTTCTAACTTTGCTTTGCGCTAAACAAGCATAGGCCTAACACTAAACTTTAGTGGAATTATCTCAATCCTGCAGTCCAGTCTAAAATAATCACAGTGTAAGTCCGTGCCTCTAGTTTAAATGAATTGCTATACCCGAGACGAGCTAAGGGCCATAACCCACTGACGCGACTAGTCGCTAGCGGCTAGCCGCGCGCGATTTACAAACACGCGACTACTACATACGACAAGGCGCGACAAGGATCTTCAGTATCAAAATGGAGGTTGAAGTGATAGCAGCTTTATTATTCAATCACGTTCGTAGACGGGGAAAAATAAAATAAAAGCTCGACGGTTCTGGATACACCCCATGTTAATGGAACGTTCAACAAAAGGCGCGTTCAATTTGCTTTATTATGATTTACGTAAACGTGATAGTAAGTTTTTCAACTACACATAAATGAGTGTGGAATCTTTCGACCAGGTATTACAACTAATCAAGAACGAAATAGAAGGACGGGATACAAATTTTCGCCAGGGCATTCGTCCGGAAGAAAAACTAATGGTTACTTTAACGTAGGCCTAAGTAAAATTTATTTTCACGTTAATTACAACCTACTAATGACTTATATTCATTATTTACTTAAAATTATTTAGTTTAGTTAGTTACCCACGCGCGACTGGCCGCGTCAGTGAGTGTTGTTTGCAGGGATTAGGTTACTTTTCTCCCCGCGCGCGACAAGTCAGTCGCCTGTGAAACGCTCTTCATAACTTAGCCGCGAGCGACCTGGCAGTCGCGCCGCGTTAGTGGGTGTTGAGTCTATATAAAATAATACTAATAATGAGGATGCGCGTCTAAGCGCGGCTAGCCACTAGCGACTAGTCGCGTCAATGGGTTATAGCCCTAAGAAGGAAGCCTGAAGTAAACAAAAACCAGTATGTATGTCTTACTCTTAGGTCATAAGAGTAATGTGCAAGAATAAAACGAATCTACTGGTCTTTGATTACTTCATGTTTCCTTCTTAAAACGGCCAGACTTTAGCTGTGGAACGCATGATCCTGCTTATCTAAGATATAAATTCCAAACAGTTTTTCTGCACCCATAGTCGCGGGTTCAATCCCAACCCAGGTCGATGGAATTTGTGTGTGTGCGCATCATAGGCGGAGGGGTGTGGCGGGTGTTCTTTTCTAAACAAACAGTGTTTAATTAATTTAAAATTTAACCTTAAAGCAGGCTTTGAAGTTCTGCAGTGCACTTAAGAAGTTAGTGCAGTGCAGTGACAAGTTGGTCTTGTGACAGAGTTTTTTTTTCTTCTAAACTTATGCAGGTTAAAACCAAATTAAGGGCAACCCAGAGACAAGGTTTGAAGCATTATTAATAATTTACGTGGAACAAGAAATTGCAGCTTCCATCGATTCCAGTGAAGGCATGGTCGCCTTTGATAGAAGCCTACTGTTATAATAAATTATAAAGTTGAAATCGGTATTTATTTTTTCCCCTACCCTGCTCATTAAGTTTTATATTGACACACTCTTAATAAATAGTTCTAATTACGCAAATCACATAGGGAACTGTTACCTGTGAAGCGAAAGAATATGAATTGAGCTTAGGGTTGCAGGGTATGTGCCTGAACAAGATTGGTCGCTGCCCCATAGGATATGAGCATACCTTCGTTATCAGTCCCCATCTTTTTCTCTGAAGGCAACTGGTATGGACAGTCGAATCTTCAGAAGTAACAATAGGCCTAATAGTCATTTGTTTTTTGTTTTATTACGGCTCGGAATGGTACTGTTACTGTGGTAGGTGAATTCTACGTTTTGCATCCACATGATTTCAGCAGCTGCACCATTTCCCCCTGGTAAAAACTTTTATAAACTGTAACTTTCTTCATGATTATCATTCTTTGATATATTCCTCCTACAAGAAACAAAATGGGATATACCGTTATATCGAGGAAATAAATCAAAGGCAATTTCGTCTCTATAAACAGCTGAAGAAGGATATATATTTTATACAGAAGCTACAACTTGATTTGACGTCCCACGCTGAGCTATGAATTGAAATGAGAAGCTTGTGAATGCAACTATATTACAAAACAGTTTACATATAAAGTCACTGACAGGAATGTAGCAGATTGTAGCTTATATAACACTCGAAAGCACTTGACATATTGTCCCGAGACTACCAATACACGCAATAGCTTTGCAATACAAATTCCCTGTTCACGTCACACTGGGTTTCAAGAAATCCCGATTTAACAACAGAACCAGTAAATATCGTATGAGATTCTTTACCCACAGTTGATTCATGAGTAGTCGTGTATTTGATTTACAACAAACAGTAACTAAGGATAACCATATGTATAGAGATTATATATTTTTGTACCCCGGAGGTATAGGTTATTATATCCATTTTTTTTAGTAAAGTGGGCTAATTATACACCCATATAAACTTTTTTTACCCTACCCAGAGGTATAGAAAGTTATTTCCTACATCAATAATTGGGAAGTTACATGCATTTAAAAGAACACTAAGTCCACTTCTATTTGGAGGAATGCAACACCATCTGGACGTAGATTATAGGGTTATCACTACTCAGTAATCAGTCAGTACGTTCAATATTAATTGTTTTGGTCAAATCATGAGTTCATATAGAGCAAGTGCACGTAAATGTGATAAAAAGAACAATCAAAATAAGGCAATTAATATTGATGAAAGTATAAATACAAAGTGTAAATTTATTCTGATTATAATAAAATAGTAATAAAAATACACTAAACATTTATAAACAAAATAAATGGTACAAAAAAAGATTGCATAACATTTCTCATGTTAAGGATTGTATTATTGAGGTTTTTAGGTTTACGAAAGAGACCGGTATGTACGATTAAAAACTTAATATACAATCTCTGGAGTTCAATACATTTAGGGATCTTATCGAATTATTGATAAAATGTTCTCTTTACAGTCTGAAACGTATTAACAGTATAAATAATCAGTCCGATTATCCGTTTAGTTTTCCTATGTCGAGGTTATAAATCATAATAGAGAGTAGGCCTACAAATTAAACGAAGTCAACATAATATACGGCTTTAATTATTATAAGAAAACACAGGGCATCAATAATTGAAAACTGATATTAAACAATAAATTAGACCGCGACCGAGAAATCGTTAAACAAAATACTTTTGCGTAAACATTTCCAAAAAATGCAGTCTACAAAAGTATGGAACGGAGTATTAGCCTCCGAGAGAGACCATGAGCTGTTTCAGACGTACAGACAGTGTGGTGCTGAATGGCAAATGGAATATGCTTCAAAAGAGAACGCCAATGTTTGGGGTCATTGTAATAATAATAATAATAATAATAATAATAATAATAATAATAATAATAATAATAATAATAATAATAATAATAATGATGATGATAATAATAATAATAATAATAATAATAATAATTATTATTATTATTATTATTTTTGTGATAGCACACTAACGAGAAATATCTGGTATTATGTAGGAGGCGTTATATACTACAGTAGGCCTACCTATCTCGTGTATCATTAAGGTATGTTAACAGAATTACATAAATTTAGCCGGCCACAGTCATATTGTGTTATAACATTGCCTTCGCTGACCAGAATAAATAAATAAATAAATAAATAAATAAAAAATATATTTTTTGCTACAAATTACAATATAAATTATTTATAAATTTAAATTATAACGCCATCCTAAAAAGAAGTGTTTTCAAGCCTTTCGATATCACCTGCCCTTCAGGCATGAAACACACCTATTCAAGCAAGTTAATGATAAGCTTTAGTGGAAAATAAATAAACGAATTTACCTGTATTAACTTACTATTCCACAATCTGAGTTGGGATTATTAATTTTAGAAGTTCGAATGAATTTGTTTTAATCCAGATACAATTCAAGAGAACGGCAATACATTAGTAGAGCCCGGATTTCCATGCAAATGCATGTTTTTATATGCTTTGGTTACACTTCTCAAACTTTGTAGTTACACATTACATGACTTATGGATTCCAAATAAACATATTTTTTCCGTGCATGTTTGCATATTTCGGCCTTTTTATGGCAAAATTCATGCATAATGCATGTTTTGGATTTTTTGGGCTTAATGTAGCATATTCAGACGTTTTTAATGCATATAAACCCTCATTTTCTGGTTTTAGTGCATAATATCAAGTTACCATGCATAACTGTGCATATTATGAATATACCTCCCTAAAATCTTGGCTTTTCAAAGAAACGTAAACATGTTGTATTGCATTAACGTTGTTATATTTTGATTGACTTGGCAACAGAGTCTGTCACCTGCATGAATTTGAGAGTGCAAGCTACTGTTTACCCTAAATAAACAGTACTATAATACACAAGGCTACAAAAGAAAATACCGACTCGCCGACCCCCACCACCTACCATTGAAAGAAAACTGCTAAACAGAATGTTCACTGCTTGAATTTGTCAGTCACTAGCCATTGTTGAAGACTTTGAATACTTTAGAATCGTGTTATGGAGAAACGGGTGTGACAGTCAGGGAAAAACTTAAGAAGGTACTTAGTTCAAACCCTGATCTTAAACTTCTGAAAACGTGAAAGACGTATTATGTGGAGAAAATGTAAAAGACATGGAATTCGATCTCACCCTCAGTCAAATTTCTTCCCTTAAGTAGGCCTATGCACCAGTTACTTCTTGTGAAGTAGATAGATCCTTTTCTGCGTTCAAGAATGTCCTAACTGATAAACACACGAGTTTAAGTAAGGAGAATTTGGAAAAACTCGTTGTTGTATATTGTTTTAAGATAAATTGAAATATATTGCAGTACAGTGCGGATTTTTGATAGTGCATGTTTCGCCCTTCATTGTGCATATTTGGAGATACGATAGTGCATGAATGCATGCATATTGTTAAGTTTGATAGTGCATGAAAATCCGGGCTTTATACATTAGTTTCAGTAACATCAAGAGAGAGTAAGATAACAAATATTATTTGTCTGACTTGCTTAGAAACAATAGGAATAATAATAATAATAATTATTATTATTATTAGGATATTTCTAACCACTTGGCAATCACATTTATACCCGAATTAGCATTTTGTAGGCATCCTCTCATTTTAATGCACAGAAGATCATCAATATTTTTAACAATTATAACATAATACTTGGGTATTATCATGATTCTTTGTAATATGTTTTGATTTATAACAAAAAAAATGAATAAGTGTAACTAGATATTTATTTGTGGACATCAGAGACCCCCCCTACGGTGAATAATGAACAAAAATACCATATTATTGCTAGAGTTAACTGCTTTCATTCTTTTGCTGTCGGCCTGTCACAACTAATGCAACGTTCAAGTTATGTAAATTATAAAGCAATTTGTTTAAATTCTAACTACTTTCTTATGTTATTTGATCATAAATATTATATTATGTCAGAATAATATCAACACTTTTCAAATATTTTGAACAGAAATGATGTACTGACTACTAAATTAAAAATCTCGTAGACGGAATTCTCCAGAATACGGTTAAAATATAATAGAGAGAACTCAATTGGCAAAGCCAACATGCACTAATGTCTTCCGTTTTCAATTTGTAATAACGTTTTAAAATGAACTGTGCAAAATATTTCACATGTTAAGATTATTATTATTGGAGTTTTTACGTTGACGAAAAAAGCCAAAATAGGCCTACACCATTTAAAAATTAATATTATGCAACCTCCAGGTACTTTAGACCATGGGCCACTAACATGCAACACTCCCCCCCCCCGTGGGAATTTCCGACACATACATTTTGTTTGTTGGTAATGCCATCTAGTTTAAGTTTCTAGTTGTTTGCCCCTTGTCAATTACAGCATTTGCCCGGAAAACCACGGAAATCCGGAGAAAATGAATTTGTTTTAATTTTCCATTATTCTTTGCTCCTAACTTAATATTCCCAGGGAATTACTGACTCACATATTTTTGTTAGTATTGGCCTCTAGTTTAAGGTTTCAGTTGTTTGCCCCTTACAAATTACAACATATCCCCGGAAAAACCACATATACACGTAGAAAATGACTATGTTTTATTTTTTAAATCTTTGTTCTTTGCTCCTAATATTCAAAGGGAATTTCTGACTCATGTTTTTTCATTGGCATTACCATCTAGATAAAGGTTTCAGTTTTTTTCCCTTATCAATTACAGAATTTACCCGGAAAACTCCGAAAACCACGGAAATCGTTTAAATTTTTTAAAATCTTTGCTTTTTGCTCCTAGTATTCAAAGGGAATTGGTGAATCATGTTTTTCTGTTGGTATTGCCATCTAGATTAAGGTTTCAGTTGTTTGCCCCCTTACTAATTACAGCATATCCCCGGAAAACCCGGAAAACTACGTATATACGGAGAAAATGACTATGTTTTATTTTTTAAATCTTTGTTCTTTGCTCCTAATTTTCTGATTCGTATGTTTTTTGTTGGTATTGCCATGCGAGAAAGAGTTAACTTCTATTTCAGTTACGTAGATATTTCACCCGAACTTGAACTTGAAGTACTTAAAGACAATATCACAAAAGAAATTAACTCTACCTCTGAATCTGAACATACGTATGGGCGTAAAAGAAAACTTCCTAAAAAGGGGCCAGTGTTGTGTGGATGTAAGAGGAGGACATTTCCAACATCTCTTGTGATGAGGGACGTGGTCATTTTCATTGTAATTTTAAGAGTAATTGTGAGAACCAGAATCATTAAACCGTTAGCGGCTTTATTTGCGTAGGTATTTCACCCGATCGCTCGGGAGTTAGGGCTGTGGCCGCCGCGATGCAGAAACCCGCATGATTGGCCGACTCGTACGTGAAACGCACATTATTATCTTATATAAATAAAATGTAAAAATATCTTACATTGCATGTCATAAATTTATAATAAATACATAAAATACAAAGTGAATACAATAAAACTAAAATAAGTTATGACGTAAAAGAAACATAAAAGTACAATATTCTTGTACATTAAAAGAAAATTATCTTTCTTCTTTGGTAAGCCCATCTATTTCTGGGATGCATTTCTGCATAGGCTATGCCATCCTCAGCTCTCTGAAACTTTTGCACACTTGCTCTTAAATACGTTTAGTTTACGTTGTAGAGGGCACAAGGTTCAGACCTGAACAAAATGTTACTTGATTGAGATTATGCCCTAATTACTATTGTACTGCCTTTATCTTACTTTTTTGATAGATATTACCATCGTCCATTATTATATTTACATTAATGTATAATTAAATTCATCTTCACGCTTTGCTATTATCACTTGTTCGTGTACATTATTTTACAATTCCTCTTCATATCCATGAGATTTTTATTTTATAATTATTAAAGCAAAGCTTTAAAATTTTTAATGCACAACAGATCCCAAAATGTTTTTCTCATAGGCTATTCCTGTATACCTCAGACCAATTTTCCCACTATTATTCTTAGTTAGTAAAGGTTTTCAACAACATTTCACTTAGTGATTTTTTTTGCGTTGTTTAACCTCTCATTCGTGGGTCTTAATACCCAGTGGTCATACGGTAGAGTCATCTATAGATCATAAGGACACAGAATGATGCCGATCGGTATTGGTTATTTATTTTATAACTGATCCCGAACGAGTTATTTTGATGACAATTTATCAAGTAAAAAATTCATTTAGTAAAGTAATAATGTATTATTATTATTGTGAATCTTTAATATTTTCTCTATATACTTAGAATCACTTAACCCTTTCACTGTCACAGCCGTAAATATCCGTAAGCACACATTACTACTGGCCGTGCTACTGACGGATATATCCGACGCATCATTTTGCTTGCCAATAGACGAAATATATTTTCAATGAGAGGGATTCCAAGTGAGTCAACAATCTACTGTTTAATTTCTGGTGCCATAGTTCCCTGTTCTGTGTTGTCCTCTGCTGCCATCTGCAGATAAATATTTCGGGCGATGTATTGATTGCACCATTCATTGAAACCATGTTGAATCAGCAGTGTTGTGACATGTGGGGTATTCCAGGATTAAGTAAATCTGAACTTCAAGAAATACATGCTGGGTTCTTGTTTTGGAGGAAACTAACAAATTACTAACAAAAGAAATTCGCAAATTAAGGATCACCACTTTGCACAGTGAATAATATGTTCACAGTGAAAAGGTACTCACTTACGAGATCACATTATCTCAAGAAACGATATTCTATCTGAAGTTCTAGGAAAGTCGGGGAAGGCTCGCTTGTGTCGGGTTGGCGTCTCCAATTTTCATTTGATTTATTGCTTCTGAATACAGCGCACATCTCGTGCTCATCCCTAGCACGTGTTCCATCTTCCAGTTCTGGTGCAGACCCACTATTAATGTAACACATCTCATCTATATAGATGATACTGTATGGATTCCTGTGTCAGTTTCATCTCACTTAGAAAATAGCATTCGGAGGGTATTACTACCATGTCTAATGCCCGGTTTCTATAAACTCGTGAAATACCTTTCGGTAAATTATCCATGGGCAAATTAGTTCCAGAATCACCCACAATGATATAATGAGCAAGGCCTTGGAGTTGTACAGTTAATTTAATTCAGAAGGCTTTTATTCTCATCGTTTAAATTATTATTGATCCTACGAGAGGTTAAATTTTATCCAGCCATCCATGAAAGGATAACTTAACCCGACGGTTTACCCTTGGGAAGATCTAACCCGAGTTTGTAGGAATATTTTTTCTGTCATTTTCATATTTACCCAGAGGACATTTATCTAGAAACTCGCCACAAGTGTATGTGATTGTTACTTTAAATTATTTGAGTTTGTAAAAGTTATCCATGTGTAAATTCTGTCCATTGGATAACTTACCCATAGGTATTTCGCGAGTTAATAGAAACCGGGCATAAGACAATCAGCTTGCGGTTATCAATCAGCGTGACAATCAAGCCAAATTGCCTGCGTGTAAATGTTTAAAGTAAAGAGCGTCCATATTCACAGGTTTCCATGCTCCTGAAGGTCTTAGTCTCAGGCTCATTACTACAAAATTACTTCAAAATGACTATTCCATCAACATGACGCCTATTTGATAACGACCAATAATTTTTAGTAATGATTGGAATATCAATCAACCATGGTCATTCATCTTATAATATGCTTGCTAGGAACACAAGTATGCGATATTATCTGACTGTTCCATTCATACGCCGCGTGTTTGATATTGACCAATAACGTTTAGCAATTCCTCGGATATAGACCAAATCACGATCGTTTATCTTGTAATATGCTTCTTCGGGTCGCAAGGATGCTATTTTATCTGACAAAACGTCAGCTCGTTACTGGAAACGTAAGACATCAACGTGCGGTGATTAATAAGTCACATGCTACCAGTGAACAGAATGAAAACACGTTATTTTATACAACACAACTTGAAAATTGAAATTGTAAATTGAAATAATATACATGTCCATTGATTAAAAACACTATTTCGATTGGGTGCATGCCATTTCGTGTGATTTTATATCGTTTTGATGTAAGCAACTACGACGGCACTGTCCATCTTGTAGTAAAGCATTATTGGTACCATTGTGAACTCGGATCGATTCGTCGAATCGATTCATGGACTGTTCATTCATTAAATTGTCGTGATCTTAAGGCTGACAGAGTATTGTCAACAGAGTAAAAAGACAATTATTATTTACAAAATCCGTTACATTTTATTCATGGAATGGACTTAATAAATCCTAATCGAGAGTACGAGTTTCGTCAGGTAAATATATCGATAAACTCTAAATCTCTCGTGGGATTACATGATATAACGTCAGCTCGTTACTGGGAAGGTGAGGTATTAATATGCTGTGATTAATACGTCACATGCTGCCAGAGAGAAGAATAAAAACGTATTATTTTATAAAACATAACTTATTTGGAAATTTAAATAATTAAATGTGCATTGATTAAAAACACAATTTCTATTAATCATGAAACATACGTATTTAAGAATCTCTCTTGTAAAGGCACGTAACGATTTACGTACACATAAAATATTTTAATAAAGCAAGGAAATTACCTTTAGAGTGAGGTTCTAAACGGGTTATAAAATTCTCGTTAAGAAGTATTCTGACAGTTTTTCGTACATACTAACACATTTAGGCCCAACAGAATAATGCCATAAACTATTCTATTTCAAGATTTTATGGTGGCAAGTACAAGCTATATATGTTTAAGTTAGTGCACATAAACTGTTTAGCTGCTTGAAATTTCTGCTGAAATTAATCTTGGACTCCTACGTAGGGTGGCTTATTCCATAAAATGAATTAAACCACAACTATGGGCCTTGTTTAAGATATAAATCATTTTGCATTGTAATACACGAGGCAGAGAACAAAGTAAGACCCGCGGAAACATTTATGACATCTAAGTTATAATAAAGAATTATCCGGCTTGCCATTGTCAAATTTACTATAATCATTATGCAGTGAAACAAGTAAAATCATGGGTTATGTATTACAGTAGGTAAAATTGTCCTTTCGTTTGGAAGATTCGACAGCATTTCTGCATAATCAGCAAACTGTAATGTAGGCATATGTAAAGATTTCAGTTTATGCGAAATGTTTCATTTAATGTAAACCATATGTTAAATTTCTTTTGAAGTACTATAACACGATAGAAAATTAGTGTGACTTAGAGTTTTAACCTTCCGACGATTTAATGTTTAAATCATGATTTCTTTTTCTTACAAGAAACGAAATTTTATATTTTATTTTTATTGTCATTGAAATATTAGTTAAAGAGCAATACTAATTCAAGCTGGTCTAAACAAAGTGAATAAATATTAGGCTAAATATATACTGGTTAATAAATATGCATTTAAGCCAATGTAAATTAACTGAAATTCTAACAACAAGGCTATATTTTTTCTTCGCAATAGTTAATGAGTCATAATTGAGTCTTTAAAGGAGTTATGATATTCTTGGTATTTTATGCTACTACTTTTTAATTATTGTTAACGATAAGTCAGTATTTCCTATTGGAGTCATATGGTGAAACTCTTGTGCAGTTATAATACTCGTATATTTTAAGTTGTATGTATTATGTTCCTTTTGAAATGTCGTTTTGTCGTTTGGCAGCCTTGAAATAAAGGAGGTTTTGAAAATAAAATGTTAAAATATAAAAATATTATTACTGTTAATATAATCAGTAACATTTATATGCCCTTTCAGTCCTCAAAGTCTAAAAATAAACGTGATATGCTTATTAAGATTTTGCTTTAGCTTAGAAAGGGGTTGTGGGAAATCTAAGGCAGGTAGGTACCAAATGTATTAAATAATGAAAGATTTAGCTCATTGCAATTTTATTTGTGATCCATTAACCCTTAATGGAAGTAACTGGTTGGATGATGCGACTATAATAGCCTTCCACTGCTGGAATCGTACAGTTTCCTCAAACTACTCTGCTTCCACTCCCACGAATATTTCCTACATTCATGGGTTTATTGAGCCTACTCTTTGTATAGAGTTTTATTTTAGTCAATTCAATCATACAATATCATAGCCTGTAACGTGAAACTTTCATATGTCTGCGAAGATATCTCCATTCAAAAAATGAATGTGTTGGGAAAAATATCCCCCTAAATCATACATGGGCATTTACTGGTTCGCGAACCACTTGTGGTTCTTGACCTTCCCGCATAACCCACAAGATGGCATTGTAGACATTCGGTGTACGTGGTGGATTATTCCCATGATTGAGTCATACTCTCTTTGCAAGCAGTGACGGGTCGCGACACAGTGAAGATTGGAAAGGCGTTATGGCACATTCTAAGCCTTTGTATAGTGAAATAATTGCACACGTAAAAGAATAATTAAAAATGCTAAATTGTTTGTATTATTTGTTTCTTGTAGTCAGTGGCGTAGCAAGCTTATGTGGTACCCGGTGCGGAAAATTTCATGTCACCCCCCCCATTTAAATTATTAAAAGTTGGAACAGTTCCAAGTAATATTTGTTGGATAGTCAAAGGTAATCCCACGAGAGTTTAAGAGTTTGTCGATAAATGCAGCTGCATCGAATTTATCTGATGTAACTCGTAAACTCAACGGATTATGCAAAATTAGTGATAATTACATTGTTATATAAGAACAAAACTAAGCTCCGAAATCATGGCATACTATGAATCAACCATCCATAAAGCGATTCGAGTTACCATGTTATCGCTATGTTGTAACCAGTGCTACCAAAGGTGAATATAAGACATAGTTAACCTAATTCAGTCAATTTTGTTAGGATTAAGGAAAGACATACATACCAAGCACATATGCTGTACATTGTACACTGTACTGTTAAACGACAATAAATGCTATTATTATTATTATTATTATTATTATTATTATTATTATTATTATTATTATTATTATTAATCTATAGTACGTTATAGACAGACAGGTATACATTGTTTTCGTGAGCGACAGACTGAGGGTGTTACCGTTAATAAAGGGAACATCTAGGCCACAATACACTCCCGAAATTGTCCAAATTTTTATTTTTTGAGTGATTTTTTAATATTTTTATATTTTGTTTTCCAAGCGAAATCTCGACCTTTTAAAAAAATGAATTTTGATAAAAAGACAAAATTTTGTATTTATGTCAGATACCTTTCAAAATGTAATCCGAAGATTGGAGACAAGTTTTCCTTGTTTTTACATAAAAAAAGTTTTCTCGAAAACGGCTCTAACGATTTTCTTTTAATTTTGCACGGGGTTTGCTTATACTAAGAGCTAAAACTTTTATTTGAAACACTTTTTCGAAATAATTCTCTGAAGGGTAGTTATAAGCCACCCGCTCTGGATACGGGCTCTTTACAATACGGCCCCTTGCAACGGAAAATCGTAGGAAAACAAAATTTTGTATTTGGGTTTGGTATAGCTTTTGGGGATGTGATACGAAGATTGGCGACAACTTTCTCTTATTTTTAAGGGCTAACTTTTATTTGGGCAGAGGAAGTTATGTGAATTATACATAGGCTTGCCAGATTTCTGAAATGTTCAACCGGGACACCAGAATGCCCCCCAGCGTCACGGATATTCAAGGGTACACACCCTTGGCGGGTTTTTAGAATGTTTATTCTCAATGCTATGAATAAATAGTTACTGATTAGGAACCTAAACCAGGTGTAATAATAAATAGCATAAGCATATAAATTTAAACATTTTATTTCTAACATGTTAATATTTAAAATTTACTTAAATAAGAAGAAAGACTTTGAATGAGGAATAAAAATTTGAACAATATTTACATGTACATTTCATTGGCTAGGACTTTTTTAAGAAAGTTTTTTTGTTTTGTTTTAATCTTGTTGTAAAAATCTTCACAAGCTAATCCGATATTAATTTTACATGTCATCAAGTCTTTAACCGTAGATTCCTTCATCAAACCCCTATCATCAGTCCATGCGTTGTTTATAAAAGAAAATACTCTCTCAACTGGTGCTGATGTCGCAGGTACGCAGAAGGCATACTCAACAATCTTGATCAGATTGGGGGCTGCTATGTGATTCTCCTTGAAGTGACCAAACAGCCTGAGCCATTTCTCTTCAATGAAATAATCACATTTCTGGTAGTCTTTTCTTGCTTCCACTGTTTTCACTTTTCATACAGTACAGATATAAATGGAAAAGTAATTATCCTAAATAATCCTTCATAGTTAATTATTTTTAGACTTTTTTGGTCATCTAGAAAATCAAATTTAATTTTTACCGGGACGTGAAGTAAACCGGCCCGAACACCGGGATTTTGTCTGAAACCGGGACGTCTGGCAAGCCTAAATTTATACATAATTTTTTATAGGTTGATCCTAATAAATTTCATAAACAAGTATTGTAATTATTTGACGGAACTGTATTATTAATAATCTATTCTTAAATATGCGCACATCCCAGTTCAAAATCTAGATTGAAGGAGACTCGGAGTCAACTCACATTCGAAGTTTATTTTCGTCAAAGTCATGACTGCCCCAGCGAGTAGAATTGGTTGCAGCTTGAGTGATATAAAATTTCACCGATCGTTGAAGTCTAATTTAAATTAATAAAACTGCAGAGACAAGCATCGGCAGAAATAAACACCCCTCCCCCTAACCATAATATTATTGTTCGTATCAACACAGCGGCCAGTTCAGCCGCGTTTTATTACCTTTCTTGACTGAATTTAAAACTAAAAGAAGTTTCAATACGCATGTTGACTTGTAGAAAGTTAAGCTTATTTAATTGTTTTAAATAATATTATTATTCTATTTAAATTCCCTTGAGCGATTTTTTACTTACAAAGACACAATTTTATTTTGTCACCCCCCCGAGTGATGGCACCCGGGGCGGCCCGCACCCCCCGCACCCCCCCTTCCTACGCCACTGCTTGTAGTGTACATTATTAAGTGAAATTAATGTTTCCCTAAGAATGAGCAACCGCCACTGCACTTATTGTCTGCTTGTGTCTCCATCTACCCGTTCTTTTTGAACTATGTGTAAGTTGACCAAGTTTTCGGGTTGCGTGTCAATGGATAGGGGTTTGCCCATGATTGCCCTAAATGCTCTGTCTGAGAAACAAGGCCCTGAATCTGTCTGCAGAAGGATTATTATACAGATCATACAATCACACAATTATTGTATTTCTTCATATGAGGCATAACAAAATAGGCTTAAGTATAATTTAAAATTGTCGACGCTTTTTTTTATTAAATCTACAAAACCTTCTAAAATTAAATTAGAAAATCATTATTGAAAGATTAAGAATACTTTACTTTCACATTTTATTCTACTTACAATGCACAATGAATAGAATAATTTCTGGGTTATGATTTTGACCAGCACTTGCCAATCTGCTTATGGAATTTTTATACTTAAATTACCTACCACTGTATACTTCTATAATTTATTCTCTTTCGAATTACCCAGAAGTTTGTTTGTTGTGGTTATTTAATGACGGTTGTCGTAGCTGTTCATCCTGCAGGAGTTATTTTACATGCGTGTAAGTAGAATGCAAATGATAAACTGGGTATAATTTTTTTCTCCCCATAAACAGATTATGTACCCCATGTTTTCTCAACGCTCTTACGCAAAGCAATTGTCAGTTTTGACGAACTTCATGACTTGGGAGCAGCAGGCTTGATTATTTTCTTGCTCTTCTTGTCATTGTTTATACACTCCTGAGCTCACAAGATATTCATTTGATTTAACAATTTAGAATTCGTAAAAATGTCCCTTTTTAGTTCAATTAAAAATCTGTCAAATGGAAGGAGTTCTCGTTTAGTCTATTTAATTATATCGACCACAAAACACAAAATTGAATTTATACACCTAAAATCCTATAAAATTATCTACTGCTTGCTGTTATCCTGAGAATATAAAAGGCTGCCGAACACTCAGAACGTTCAAGATAAAGTTAGTTGATCATTTGACCACCAACCATTAACATTTATATATCATATACTACTTTCATGTTAAAATTGTTGCTTTTGTATTAGTTTCATTAATTTTTATTTTACTTTTCTTCCTTTCCTACCTATTATTATTATTATTATTATTATTATTATTATTATTATTATTATTATTATTTTCCTCACTAATTTGTTTTACTTACAATGTTGAATTTTCATTATTAGGCTATAGTTTAAAATAGTTTTAATTATAGTTTTCACCAACATAATCTACATCTATATAATATAATCATGTTTCTCTTTTTATTGTTATTATTATTTTTTATTCTTAATTAGATTATTTTGTAAGGTTTGAATGTATCCACCTCTGGTTAGTGGAAGAGAAGGCCTTAAGGCCTTAACTACACCATAGGGAAATATAAATAAATAAATAAATTAACCACAAAAAAAGGAGCTAGCCATCGGTGGAAAGTTAATTAAAGCACAATACAGCACTGAAATCGACGACGTAACAATTTCTGGCAAATCATAATAGCAGACGCGCTGATAGGTGCAAATACGTTCTCAAAATGAAAAAAATAAACACTCGCCTCTCATATAATTTCAAATCCAGCGCTGCTATTTCACTAGAATCACAAATATCATGATTCGAAATTAACTACGTATTCATCAGCTAAAAGAAAAATATAACTTACGAACCGTGAGTTACTTCCTTTTAAATCACAGCATAAATTATTTCCTTGACCTTAATGTTACTTCATCACACCTAGCTTTCACCTAAACTTAAAAGTAAGGCGATTTTTCGAAATACTTTCTCTGTTTTCCGCATTGAATAAATAAAAAAAAAGTTAGGGTAGTACATATGGAATATGTCATACACATTCTTTCCACAATATAATGTGTGGACAGATGCTTACTTTAGATCTCGTTAATTAATAGGCTATTTCTTTCTTTCTTTTTTCATTCTTATCTCTCGATTATAATTATTTTCTTCATCTCTTTCATTCTTCGATTATTTTTCGATTATATTCAAATTACTCTTTTCATTTTCTTTAATTAATACTTCTTTATGATCAATTCATTATTCTTGTTGTTTATTTTGTTGTTGTACTGTATTTTATTCCTTTAAAATATAGCTCTCCGTAGTTTCACTTGCTGTGTATTTGTCTTTTTTTTTTATTTGTTTGTGTGTAGTGTGAGGGTTGGTCAGTGGGAGATAGAAAGAGAGACATGCACGGGGGGGGGGGGAATCAGAGAGAGGGGTATTACATTGTTTCTTTAATTATGGGAACTTACATAGACTGTCCTTTTTTCCTAAGTGATATATAACTTAAATTATTTTTCTTACCTATGCCTGTGACATCTTGTTATTTTAAAATAAAAATCCTATGCTATTCAACTTGTAAGACTTTTTATTTTATAACTTTATTATTTATTATAATATTTATTTTATGTTTTATTTATTTTTAGAATCTCATATATTTCTTCTTTACATACATGTTTTAAATGCCATAATGTTCATTAGCGTTTTAAGTTCACCTATTTCATCTGTTTATCATTTTTCGAATGGTCGTGAGATTTTAACTGAACTGACTTCACATCGATATTAACTTTGTTCGCTGTTATAACAACTATGTGTTCCATTAGAAGCTCTTCCATATTATACCGTTCATTCCACTTTTTCTATTGCGGATTAGTTTCTTCATATCCATATCTCTCACAACAGGTTCTGTCAGATTACGTAACTGGGTCTCATGATTGTGTTTCGTAAAACTGCTTTGAAATGTTTAACTTACTCTTACGATGGCTGTCGGCAAACAACTGACGGTTGACATCTAAATCTTGCAATATTTCTCTTGTATGAATGAGTTTTGTGTGAATCTCATATCTCTGTTACTGATACTAACTTTCGCATTCTGAAACATGATGTAGTGACCCCAGGAAAATGTTATCTCAAAGATAGGCCTAATAATAATGAACTGTTAAATAATCTCTTAGTGAATTGTCATGACTTTTTAAAAGTGTTGATATGAAAACATTTAACAAAATTATATTCAACGTGTTATTTATTTGTTGTATAAATTGTTCATGCATTTTAAGGTCGATAATAATCTACTGTAAAGGAAAGATTAAAGGGTCTAGCTATTATCGGGCGTTCTCTTCCGACCTCTTGTTCCTGTTGTGTTATTTACCTTCCCTGCCTAGCTGGGTAAAAAGAAAATGACCGTTAAGAGTACGAAATACAACCTCTTTCGTGCCATCGATCTTGGAATGGTCTCTATCAAGAAAGGTTTGGCAGATGGATGGATTATAATATCGACACACAAGAATCGGCAGTTATAGAACAAAAATATCATTACAGAAATATGGCAAATTTTAATCAAAAGCTTTTTAATTCAGGCTTGAGGCTACATAACGAGACTTTTGGGTTTCAGATGTAGGACGCTGTGCTTTTATTGCCTTTATTTTCAGCCCCAAAATCATACCGGCACCTCTGCTATATCGGTTTCGACTACGTTATGTTTAGTGTAAAGCGCAAAAACAATCGACCCATACAAGACTATTATGTTTCTAATGTACTAAGTGACGTAATTTTGTTGTACGGTAGACATGGGACAACGTGGAAGGCAGACGTTGTAATAGAGATCCAGAATAGTTCACATCTATTACACGAAGTCGAAGACCCGAAGCATTTTGATTGATTCTCGAGGACAGCCAATCAGCGGCCGAACCGCCGCAAACCCATTAGTATCCGTAACTAAGGTTAATAAGGCAAACTCAAATGTATTCTAACAGACGAAATTAGGCCTACTTACTAAAGAACATGCTTTCGTTTCCATAAGTTCTATCCAGCTGATAGATGACATAAAACTTATTATTTGTCCACTTGACAGCATACAAACTTAATGGGCATAACGAAAAGGTATTAAAAAAATATTGCCTGACCCACTCTTTCCAATATTCAGTATTACAGAAGGCTATGGTTACTGTTATGATTCGAAATTATATCAATTTCTCAATACATCTTTTTAAAAATGTATTTATTTAAGGTCGCTTTTTAACAACCAGGGTCATTGTCTAATATATAAAATCGAATATATTGTGTTTGTGGGTATGTGGATATGTGTGCATGTATGTTCCCTATACAATTATTCATTTCTTGACCGATTTGTACGAAATTTTGCACACGTACCCAGTTAAGCCCGGGAAGTAACGTGGTCAACATTAAAATTCAAACAAACCACTCCTTCCCTTAAAAATTTATGTAATTTCTGAGAATATTATACTAAAAAAATCTGATGTGAAAGTCACATAACTTCCTCTGCCCAAATAAAAGTTAGGAGAAACGCAAGACACAAGACACAATTTAACGCTAATTATACGATAAATACCTGATAACCTCTTCTTTGAAAATGATGCGACTAATAAAAGTGCAGACTGTATAGCAAACAAAAACAAGTGACTGCAGACATTTATTGAAACTTCCGTCTTAAGAATAATTTCCGAACTTTATCGAATATTTCCCTCCAATATGTCTTTCTCACTACATTCTTATATAGAATAAGAGGCCGTAAAAGTGTGTGTATTCAATTTTTAACCACACAACAAACTTTTTACAAACAGTGGGTGAAGAGTAGGTGGCTTGTAACTGCCTTCAGAGAATTTTTTAGAAAAAAAGTTTCAAATAAAAGTTTTAGCTCTCACTATAAGCTACACTTGTGCAAAATTTAAAGAAAATCGTTAGAGCCGTTTTCGAGAAAATCACGAAAAACGAAAATTTCTTCATGTAAAGTCCCCTTAAAAATAAGAGAAAATAGTCGCCAATCTTATCCTCACATCTTCAGAAGGTACCTGACCCAAATACGAAATTTTGTTTTCATACGATTTTCCGTTTTGGAGCTAGAGTGTTCACAGACGGACAGACAGACAGACAGACAGACAGACAGACAGACACACAGGCATGTTTCCAAAAATATTATTTTTGGATTCAGGGGCCTTGAAACGTGTATATATGCTAAAAACTCAACTTCGAATTTTGGGGTCGAAAACAATACTTCCTATACCTATAGTACCTATGGTACGGGCAGAGGAAGTAAAATGAAATCCAATTCAGTTGTCATGACAACAGTGTAGCCTATTGTTTATAGTGTTCACATAAGGCTTTGGGAATTTCATAATATTGGACTTGAACAAATTCTGATACTATCGATGTAAGGTAATACGTTGGTGAAAATAAATAATGAATAATGAATTTAAAACACTATGGCTGTCCGGGTTTAGCCGCGTCACTTTGTTAAGAACTGACGTTTCGGACATTTCTGTGATGTCCTTCCTCTGAGAGACGACGAAACTGAACTACTAGTCTGGTGTGCTGTGTGTATTACTATCACTCCTACCAACTGACGTCTGCGGTGTCACGTGTCTGTTTATCCCATGTTTCTGAAGTATGTCTCGCCAGATGTTATTCATTTTCCAGCCGTCTTCTCTGTTAATGTTGTGCGGATTCTTCATAATTTCTATTGCCTCTTTTTTTAGGCGAGGGAATTTTCTGTCTTCGTGGTATATTAGTTTTGTGTCATTGAACTGGATGTTGTGGCCGGTTTCTTCTGAATGCTGGGCTATGGCAGATTGGTCGGTATTCCTTTGTTTGTGGTATCTTATGTGTTCCTTTCTCCTGATATCGAGAGGGCGTCCTGTTTGGCCTATATATAGCTTTCCACATGAGCATGGAATGGCGTAGACACCTGGTTTTTCTACGTTCGGGATTTTGTCTTTTTCTTTCCTTAACGTATTTTCCAATTTGTTTTTATTGGAAAAGATTGCATCTATGTTATGCTTCCTTAGAATGTTTTTGATACTGTCCGTCACACCAGCTACATATGGTAAAAAGGCCTTGACCTTAGGTTTCGTAACTTTATCGGGTAGGCCTATTAGGCCTGAGTGATTTTCTGTTAAGTCTAATTTGGTTTTTGTTTTGTTGAAAATTCTATCTATCTCGTGTTTTGGATAGCCGTTGCATTGTAAAGTATGTGATAGGGATGCAAGTTCACTTGGGATATTCTCACCGTCACAAATTCTGAGGGTTCTGGTGGCCAATGTGTTGATGACAGCTCGTTTCACTGCTGTAGGGTGATGTGATGCCCAATTCAAGTACCGGTCTGTGTTCGTAGGCTTTTTATAGACACTGTGATTCATGGATCCGTCTGGCATTTTACTTACCAGTACGTCTAAGAACGGTAGCTTGCCATCTGTTTCTATCTCCATAGTGAATTTTATGTTTTCATGTAGATTGTTCAGATGATGTAGGAACGTAGGTAGAGTATCTTCCCCGTGAGGCCAGATGACGAAGGTATCATCCACGTACCTCAGCCAGCACCTTGGTTTTAATGCACTGTTCTTAATTGCTATGGTTTCGAAGTTTTCCATGAAAATGTTCGCTACGACTGGCGATAGGGGAGACCTCATCGGCATGCCTCTGGTTTGTTTGTAAAACCCTTCACGGAATTTAAAGAAGGTTTCTTGAAGGCAGCTTTCAGTTAGTTTTGCTCATTCTGTGGGTAGGCCTAGGCCAGTCAATTTAAGTTCCAATAATTGAACCGCTTCTTGGATTGGAATGCTTGTAAAAAGAGAGACAATGTCGAAACTGACCAATATGTCCTGCTCGTTCAATGTCCAGTTCTACGTAATGTCGACAAAATGCTTGGAGTCCTTAACATATGAATCTGTAGATCTGCTGAGTGGAGTGAGTCTTTTTGTTAGGTAGCGTGCTAAAGGATGAGTGGAGGAATTAACAGCACTCACAATAGGCCTAAGTGGGTAACCAGCTTTGTGAATTTTGGGTAGGCCGTAGAACCGTGGCATTTGAGGGTATTTAGGTATCAGTCCTTTCTTATCATCTAGTGGTATGGTCGTAGCCCGTTTTATGGTGTTGGTTATTCTCTTGTTAATTGAATTGATTGGGTTGCTAGATAATTCTTCATATGACCCATCTTCAAGTATAGCCTGTATTTTTGTGTTGTACTCTTCCTTATCTATCACTACAGTAGCATTGCCCTTGTCGGAGGGTAAAATCAGAATGTCTGTGTTATTTCTTAGTTTTATTAACGCTTTCCTTTCTAGAGACGTCACATTAGAAGGAGGAGGTCAGCTTTTTTCCAGGACTTTGACCACTTCGTGTCTAACTTTGTTCGCTTCTATCTGATCTAGTCTGTTTATTGACATTTCGACTCCTGTTATAATCTCTTCAACCGGGATTCTGACTGGTGTACGGGCAAAATTAAGGCCTTTGCTCAATACAGAAACTTCATTCTCATCTAGTGTTTGACTAGAAATATTAACTACTGTTTTGGACACGTCAAGTTGAGGTTTTTCCGGTTTTTGTTGTTTAACCAATCTTTCATACTTATATATATATGCCTACCTTTTGTTATTTCGTACTCTTTGGTGGATTTTATCATTGAAATGCGATCATCTTAATGAATAATGAAATACACGAAAATAATGCACGATGTGATACAGTCACATAACTTTCTCTACCCTGGACAAGAAAATATTCTTCATGTCCACTTCACATTTCGATGTAGAATAAGAGGTCGTATTGCAGAAACAGCTTGAAGTGTGTGCCAACGAGTATGCTATTAAGAAGTCTGTAAAAAATCCCAAGGCTCTAAAAGAAGACAAAATAGGATGGAACATTTTAAGTCCTATGCCCGTAGTATATTATGTCCCATATTTTTTTTTGGGGGGGGGGAGCATGAAAATGATTTTGCATTTTTTTTTCTATTTCAGCCCCGAAATGGTTGTATGTAACTTGAGGTAGAAAAATAAAATTTTCCGTCAAGACAATACAATCTTATGTAACCGGAATTTCAGTTTCTTCTTATTTCAATCCCTCCCGGGCATGGTGTGTAGAAGCAAAGCTGTATCTAGCGTTTTATGAGGAAATAGTTTGAGTATGATAAGCAATTTTCTTTATTTCAAGTTCTACATACATATTAAATAAGGACCTAGAGTTTCAAAATAGAAAGTCCTGCATAAGTTAATTTCAAATTAAAAAATACAATGCCCGGGCGACGCGGGCCTTTTCAGCTAGTAACAAATAATCCTTATTTTATAGAAGAATATCAGGTCTCATACAAATTTTAAAATAAAATTTTCCTGACCCACTTATTACAATATTCAGTATTACAGAAGCTAATACTGTTATGATTCGAAATTATATCCATTCCTCAATGCATGTTTTGCTTCATATCCCGGGTACGGCATTGAATTTTTCAGTCAATTCTACCTTTCCACTTTAGCCTAGACACTGCCAGTGTGAAAGGATGATCATTCCCTTTAAAAGCAATATTGGTATCAACTTTCAGTATACGATACTCCCACTATTTGTGCAATTTAATCATAACCACATCAAGTTTACATACAATAAGAAGAAACATACATTTTTTACACGCTTAGATACATCTAATATGTGTGTTTGTGGGTATGTGGGTATGTGGATATGTGGGTATGTATGTATGTATGTATGTATGTATGTATGTATGTATTTTTTTTTGTCCTTTATTTGCTGCATGCTCCATTACTTCTTGTAATATTACATGCATAAGTTACTTTACATACATGTTACAAATTATAATATTAATGGCAGTATTGTTATTAACATACTGATGCCTGCCAAGTGTTTAAAATGAATCAAGATCGGTACTGTTTATGAATTTAACAAAGAGTGTCTTATGTTTCACAATAAGTTCATTGTTTCTGATAGGCCACTTCCCTCCTACTTTCGTTATGTCTCTTTCCAAAATCTGTCTTTGAGTCTTCAATTGTTCACATCTCCACAGAAGGTGGTCCACAGATGTATGTATGTATGTATGTATGTTCCCTATACAAATCTACATTCTTGACCAATTTGTACGAAATTTTGCACACATACCCAGTTAAGCCCGGGAAGTAACGCGGTTAACATTAAAATTCAAACAAATCACTATTTACCATGAAAATTTATGTAATTTCTGAGAATATTATACCAAAAAAATCTAATGTGAAATTCACATAACTTCTTCTGCCCAAATAAAAGTTAGCATCTTAGTACAATATATTATGTATGACATTCTTTTCATGTAAATTGGTTGTAAAAATGAAGATAATCTCGTTACCACATCACATAGCATCCCCGAAGGATACATAACCCAAATAAAATCTGACAGATAGTCTACATATTGCATAATAGTAACCACATAGTGAAGCACGCAAAACACAGTAGAATAATGTTGTTATTAATAGGAACTCGATTCATACTCGTATAGCCTAATATGACCTCTTAATTCTATCACCACTAGGACAAAATTAATGTAATATAATTAAGGTATAATATGATACATGTGGTAAAATGATTTTGTTTTACTCGTAGGATTGCTACACTCGCCCTAAAGGAGCTCATTTAGCAAACATAACCTCTCTTTTTAGGTAGATTTTCGAAGAAAAATCTACCTATTGCAATGGATACCACCTTATTAGGTAGATTTTCGAAGAAAAATCTACCTTTTGCAATGGATACCACTTTATGATTTTCGAAATCTACCTATTGCAATGGATACCACTTTATTAGGTAGATTTTCGAAGAAAAATCTACCTTTTGCAATGGATACCACTTTATGATTTTCGAAAAATTCTTTCATATCTTTACGTTTCATGCTCCCCTAAGTACGAAACCACCGCCCGTTCAAAAAAAAATTTTGTGAATATTTATATATATACACCGGTATATATATATATATTTATATCTTTACACGATAGCGGCCGTAATTTTGAAGATATTTGAACCAAATTTTATTATGTTATTTCTAGGCCCAATAGTTCGGACAAGTTCGTTAATGGGAAAAATTGGCCCAAGGGGGTGGTCGGGGGAGGGGGTTGAAATTTTTAAAAATGTATATCTCGGCCCCTATGAAGTATAGAGGGAAACTTTGTTTGAATAAATTAGAGTACTCCCTAAGGAGTTCACAGTGACACCAACGATTCGGGGGTTCGAGTGAGGGTGGGGGTGGGGGTGGGGGATGAAAATTCGAAACTTTTGAAACCACGTCTTGTGGGGTATCGTTGAAAAACTCTTGATGAGTACTCTACAAATCAATAAATAGTTTCTTGATAGCTCTCATATGACGCGAGATTTTAATGTTTGAAAATAATAACACTTGAAAGAATTATTATAATATCATAATTTTGTCTTGTTTAGCGGCTTTGCTAATTTTATTCATTGCTGATCTTGCGCAAGGCCTCCCAGAATATTATATCCTATTATTGTTGTCAAAACAATTGATTGTAGGCTCTTCCTCTTTACTGCAGGTTTGCCATGCCAAGGCTAAAGAAGAAGAGTGCTATGCAGCGACAATAAATTAAACCAAAAGCACTTCGAAATCTACCTCCGCCTGTAGGCCTGCCTAAAGGGATTTTTTTTAACACTTGGATCATAAATTTAGATAGCTAATGTTGGATCTGTATTTTAGATAGTTTACGTTCTTTTAACTTGTAGAATGTGTTACGCTGTCATACATCAGATTGCCGAAATTTAAAGAACATTCGTGATACTTGGACCTAATACATAACCCTAAACACAGGAAAGGAATATTTCACTACTGAAAATTTCCCAACCGGGACCGCCGGGGCGGAAGGTAGGCGAGCTACCGACGACCCACCCAGGCTATAATAATTATAAAACGATCTGGAGCTTAGCTCTGAGATCGATTACAAAAATAGAACTGGTCAAGTGTTTAACACCCGGTGGGATTTCAATTAAACGAAAGTTAGCTATTATCATGTAAGGACTGCGAGATTTCATCTACGAGTTATGAATAAATAATATGAATTTTAGATTTTTTAAATGCAGATAGAAGAAAACGTTGTTATTTGTAGACGAAATATGTTAATTGGATTTAATTCCTGTACACCTTTTTTTATTTTTATCCCATTCTAAAGCGATTTGGGCCTACGATTAGAACGCATAATTGGCTATGTGCTGAGATTTATGTTTCCTATAATATCCCGTTTGTGCTTTTCTCTATTTCGTAATCTTTACTTTATCGCATATAGGCCTACGTTTTTCTATGCTAGCTTTTAACTTGTATATGCGAGAAAGTTTGTGCAACTTATTTTTTGCACGACGTAACTAATTAGTGGTACTTACGAATATTGTTGCCGTGGATCGTAACTTGACATTTCCACACGCAATCTGGTTTCTATGAAAACAAAAGAAATCTTCGTGCGGTAAAAATTACAAAAATCATCATAATACAAGCCTTTATGGAAGACCGGAACCAAGGCCCCCCAGTTTGTAGCGACTTTAACAGGACAAATATTCGGTTCCCATAACAACCAACACATGCGAATCACTTTCTGAAATATAACATCCATCTTCAATAGTGTATATACATAATATTTTCAGCTAATATCTCAGTTAATATAAATAAATTGATATAAATAATCATCGTGCAAAAAATAACATGCAATACTCGTGCCGTAAGCGCATAACGGATCTCGGAATTGAAAAAACTCCTTCCTCGATCCGTAAGCACGGCTTACGGCCCTTGTATTGCAATATACTATTTCAGCATTTATGTCACTTGGAGAAGTGATATATTGCACTTTCACAGGTACCTAACGAAATACAAAATTTTGTTTTCGTACGATTTTGCATTACAAGAGGCCGTATTGCAAAGAGCGCGTATTCACAGTGGATGGTTTATTACTACCCTTCAGAGAATTTGTTCGAAAAAATGTTTCATATAAAAGTTTTAGCACTTAGTATAAGCAACCCATGCGCAAAATTTAAAGAAAATCGTTAGAGCCGTTTTCGAGGAAATCGAGAAAAGCGAAAATTTCTTCATGTAAGTCCCCTTAAAAGTAAGATAAACTCGCCAATCTTCTGCTCACATCCTCAGAAGGTACCTGGCCCAAATACGAAACTTTGTTTTCATACGATTTTCCGTTTTGGAGCTAGCCTGTTCACAGACATCTACACAGACAGACAGACACACAGACACGTTTCAAAAAATAGTATTTTTGGATTCAGGGGAGGCTTGAAACGTGTATTTATGTAAGAAACTCAACTTCGAATTTGGGAGTCGAAAACAATACTTCCTCTACCTATAGTACTGTACCTATGGTACGGGCAGAGGAAGTAAAAATTAAATCTAATTCAGTTGTCATGACAACAGTGTATTGTTTACATTATTCACATAGGGCTTTGGCAACTACATAATATTGGACTTGAACAAATTCTGATGCTATCGATGTAAGGTAATAAGTTACATTGGTGAAAATGAATAATGAATGATGAAATCCACGAAAATAATGCACAGTGTGATACAGTCTCATAACTTTCTCTACCCTGGACATGAAGAATATCATTTTCTCTCTTCACATTTTGTTGTAGAATAAGAGGTCGTATTGCAGGGACAGCTTGAAGTGTGTGCCAACGAGTATGCTATAAAGAAGTCTGTAAAAAATCGTAAGCATCTAAAAGAAGACAAAATAGGATGGAACATTTTCAGTCCTGTGCCCGTAGTATATTATGTCCCAGGTTTTTGGGTAGGAAAGTATGAAAGTGATATTGAATTTCTTTTCTATTTCAGCCCCGAAATGGTTGTATGGTAACATGAGAGTGAGAAATAATACAATAAGACAATACAATCTCATCTAACCGGAATTTCTGTTTCTTCCTATTTCAATCCCTGCCAGGCATGGTGTGTAGAAGCAAAGCTATACGTATGTAGCGTTTTCTGAGGGAATAATTTGAGTGTGATAAGTCTTTTTCTTGATTTCAAGTTCTACATACATATTATATAAGGACCTAGAGTTTCAAAATCGAAAGTCTGCATAAGTTAATTTCAAATTACAAAATACAAAGCCCGGGCGACGCCGGGCCTTTTCAGCTAGTACCTCGTCATAAAGTTCAACATATTTTGTAGAATTTTTAAGTTAACTCGATGAAACAGAAATAAAATAAAAATGAATCGGCGTAAACCAATGACTTAAAAAAAAAGTATTTACTAAATGTTGTTACTGGCATTAGTGTTATTTATTTTGTATGTAGTGATAGAATGATAATTGCAATATTACTTAATTAGCTTACTAACTGGACCGTACTAACTCGAACACGTACATATGATAGTGCTAATTGCTTAACTAGCCCGCTAATTGTTTGGTAATGGAGTGTCTCACATCTATTGATCTGTTAGCTCAGTCTAAAATCGGCAACAGTTTATTATTGTATATGAAGTAATCTCAAACTTTTATTTATTTTCATAGTGAATTTTGAGCTTGCAAAAACTAACAACTGCATTATAGACTGTTTTGATTATAATATTGTCTTGATTTACAGTCATATTTTAAAGATTACATTTAAATCGCCTGAAATGTCTTATTTTCACATATGTGTCCGTCCAGTCGGAGACAAAAGCGCCTAGCGTTTAAATCACTGATGTTATGACTTTTGTGCAGATTATGTGAAGTGGTCCGTTAACCCGTAGGTGGTGTTGTACAATGGTCTTGATTTTTTTTTTTTGTTTGTTCTTTCAATGTAAGGCGATGGTACTGTGAGATGCTGCATCTCACTGGAGAATGTGGCTACTGAAGTACGTGGATACATCATTTTAAGGCAGGGTGACATAGGGTTATACATCCTGAGGTGATGTAATTCAGTTGTGAGTCAACCGCCATGCAGAGTGGATGTGACAAGATGTGCACAACGTTATTACTTCAAAATAACCGTTTTCCGAGGGAGAAATATCAGAGAATGCCACAAGGAGTTGATGGAAGCTTTGGAGAATAATGCCCTTCCATAACGAACTTGAAGGATTCATAGGGTGTGTGTGCTTTTTCATGTTTCAAATTACCGCAGTACTTTCTTAGTTGGACGATTCGTCGTGTGCAGATGTTTATGTGCGCCTGCGCTATTCCCTATCTACATTTAGTACCAATAATGTGCATTGTACATACATTCCACATCAATTGTATATGTCAAAATTTCAAAAGAAAAACTGCCTCGTCCCTCATATTAAAAATAACAACATTAAGAAGGAGCTAAGTGGAAAAAAAGAGTCTGCTAGAGCTCATTTTTCTAGTCTCAGTGGATGAAAATTTATTTTTAAAATTACGAAATTAAATGTGTTTCTTTTGTTTCTAAATGAGTCAGTGATGAGTGTAATGCGTACATTATGGAAAAGGATGTTATTGCAAATTATAGTAAAATAAAGGCTTACGATTAAAATCGATGTATTTGAATAAGTATTTCCTTCAGTTAAATAAACCAATGGACTTATGGTAGAAATGTCTTACGTCCCCGGTTACAGATTTGATCAGCATATGTGAAGGAATATGTGTAATAACTAGAATATTAATAGAAATACATGACAGCAAATTCTTCACGTCAACAATATCCCTTTATTTTTGCCAAAACATTTGAAGGCGTAGCCTACAAATATGCAGTGTTCAGTTTCCAACAGCATACTCAATTCTATTGACTAGTGTAATAAAAAATCCTATTAAAAAAAAAAAATGTGAGCATTAATTTGTCGTTTCTTCGGTAACGGTCAATCGATTTGGTAAAAAATCAACAGGGATTTTCCTATGAATTTATATCTGTGTATAGACCTACTTAGTTTCATGAAAATATAAACAAGCGTATTAGAGTTATCGTGCTAACAGACACGGGGACAGACTGATAGACATTTTTCGTGTTCACCAAGTAATCTTAGAAGGTGCCATTCTGAAACTTAATAATTCATATGTAACTTTCATTCAAGATAATAAATCAGTTTAAGCATTCAACTAATAATACCCCTGTGGTTTGGTTAACTTAAGCCTAAAATTAAATCAGTATCAGCTGCATTATCGCTAGACTGTAGATGTGCGAACATCAGTAGCGAGGTAGATAGGGATCTAAAGGAAGATTTGAAGTGGGTATAGGTACTACCTATAGGAGCCGAGGGGTCTAGGTGTCTTTGTACAAGCTGAAAATCTTGTTCCTATTCCTTTCCAGGTCAAATTTTTCTTTAGTGGATACAAGATGTTCTTTTCGAAACATCTTTCCTACGGAACCCCCGAAGTATGAACGTTATCGCGCTTGCCTTTTTATTCCAAACATTACCCCTGCAAAATTGGACTTCAGAAATGCTAAACAATAAGGTATTACTGATATCCTGTCAACCAAACGCTTCTAATTTAAAGGTTAAATTTCATACTTGTATTTTAATCCATAGATTAGCATATAACGAAACAAAGCCAAAACTAGAATATATTCGTCTCGCTATCATCGTTCCCAGCGGTGCTGCCTTTCAAGTGTTGTTTGTTTAATGCAATAAGAGCCCACTCGTTTCAGCCGCGTGTTGAAGTGTTGTCATGTCTGAGCCAGAAACGAGAATCAAAGAAAAGCCGAAATGTTGTATTACATTACTATTGTTATTGGATTGCTTTGGCAACAGAGTCTGCCACCTGCTTGGATTTGCCCTCCACCTGCTAGGATTTGAGAGTGCACACTACTGTTTACCCTCAATAAAGAATAATATAATCAGGCAGACCGCGAAAGGAAGTGCCGAAGATTGACTCACCGATTGGGGACGAAGAAAACGAGAGCACTGTAGAAGGAGTAGGGCATAGGCGTAACCAGGCCGACCATATGGGGGGGGGTTATAACATCCGCGGGGTCTGGGGGGTCCGGGGGTCCTCCCCCGGAAAATTTTAAAAATCAAGGCGCAAAATAACGAGTTTTAAGCTTCCTACGCTTTATACTTGTATTAAGTAATTTATGGGCAGGCTTAAAAAAATTATACAATTTTCGTTTTTTTAATCAATGGGGGGGGGGGGTGTTCAAACCCCCAAACCCCCCCCTCGGTACGCCTATGGAGTAGGGTGATTTGCAAACATAGACTATATGTATGGAAGTGGCAACACCTCTAAACTGGAACTGCGGTGTAATCATCATTTGACTGGATAAACGATTCATTTCACTAGTCTTCCACAAAGTGAAAATGGTACAGCTAAATTGAATTTTATGCTGATCATATGAAATTCACGAACATTGTATTGAATTTGACACTTCGAAATAAATTGCTATTGAAATGTTATATTATTTCATATCTGTATTGTATGCTAAGTGATTTTAATGAGTGATAATAATGAGGTCAATCCTGCATATTCTAGCCGGCGTCCAACCAGAAAGTAGTAATAAATTGTGAAAATTTGAAAGGTTGAACGATAGTTTTTTTATTTTATATTTAATTTTCCGATTGTTAATGAAAGTAAAACGCTACTCCGCTACCACTACGACGATTCTCCAGTAAAGAGGTTACCGTTATAAAATGTATTGTTCACCTATATGACCTATGTTGGTGTGGCATATGGCGGCTCGCAGACCAGGACTTCGAAGCCTTTTCTCTGGCCCTGACTGTATTCGTAAAGTAAGCTACTGTCTGACTGTGAGCTGAAGGCCGAGCTGGTAGCATAGTGGGGGAAAGACATAGACAGTAAATGCAAGCGCATGGTAAGGTAGTGGGGGAACGCTAGCTCGGCCTTCAGCTCGCAGCCAGACAGTACTTATGTTATTGAAAGTTTAAAAATATTCTTTAAAACAATGAAATTATTATCGAAAATAAATTTTACTTGCTTACTCATTGGCAATAGATACTTCCTAAGCAAGGAATGTTATATATTTTATGGGATTCGGGGGTTCATTGCCGCGCTTACTTGAGCAATTTAACACTATTCTGTGATAACTCCATCCAACCATCCCTCGCAAATTCTACTTCCCTTAGATCTATCCTAATATTGTCCTCCCACCTACGTCTGGGTCTTTTCCCTTCGGGTTTCCCCAGTCAATATTTCCGTGATATGTCTTTCTTCCCCCCCCCCCCGCGCAACATGTCCAGCCCATTTCATCCTCCGTGATTTAATTACCCTTACTACAATCGGTGAAGAGTACAGGTTATGAAGCTCGTCCTTATGCAGTTTTCTCCAGTCCCTATTTTCATCTCTTTTAGGCCCAAATGTTCTTCTAAGCACCCTATTTTTAACTTTCTCAGATTAGTTTTCAAGTCTTTCATGCAATAAATAAAATCCAATGCGCCAATAAAATCCGGGAAATAGCGGGCGGTTTGTTGTTATTTTAAAATAGAAATGTAGTAGGAGATATTGTTTAATTCTCTTCATCACTGGCTACATTGCAGCAAATAATTTTAGTAATATTTTCCCTTTGATATCAGGAAATACCAATAACTAAGTTTTCGAGAAATTTAGTCATACATAGCACTACAGAATGTCCTCGTTTTAAGTGTTATAAAAAGTATTAAATGAAACTTTATTAAACTGACACAGTTTCGAGGACAACAACGGATGTGGTAAGCCCGCAGTCATTTGTGTAACACGTACAAAATAAATATAATAAAAATGACGCTGCCTGAAGCATGTCTGCCTGTTGAACTTAGAGAACGGGTTAACAAATAAATAGACCTAACTTATTAATGGTTCAACTGAACCCATAAAGCAAATGAATAAAATATTCTGTTCCATAGCAAGTTTAACGATCTCAAAATATATCTTTTCTCGGTCCTAAGTAATTAAAGCTTTCTGGTTTTGAATGTCTGTTTAGGGAAGCTTTTACTGTTCCTTAGGTGTGAACCTATTAGTAAAATTTTACAATTAAGTGAGAAGTATACCAAGGATACCCAACTGGAGGCAGCGGGGTCTATGCGGCCTGTTAGTAATTTTGTGCCGACTGTGGCTATGTAATAACAATATATGTTATGGGAAATATATATTTTCCTCTACTCCAATAAAAATGTTGGCTCTTAGTATAATAGTATATGTTTTACACACTCAATGGCAAAAGAAGCGATTTAACGCAAGATGATATTAATTAAAAGGAGAAAATATGCCACTGAGTATTATAAAATTATAACACTCCAGGGTGACCAACTATGTTTTCCTGCTTCGCAAATTCTCCATACACAGTCATCTGTTTTAAATCCTAAAAATATAACAATCCATATAATCTATTCTATTCCTACTTCCTCGTCCTAGGAATTACCATTTCAACTTGTAATAATTGTAGAATCAACATTTCTGTTTATGGTTTATAGTCTATAGAAAATTCTATGGTAAACAAAATTCTCGTAAATTCTCCCTATAACTTACGTTAACTGTTGTTTTTCCAAACAATATCTACTCTTATACAATTCAACGGTCCTAAATAGCGTGCTCACTCGCTCGCTCACTTCGTGAGACATCGGGTATACTCGGCGATCTTCGTCTCTCGCAGTCTAAACTTTCACGAAGAGTACAAAATTAGGAAAACCGTTTCTTTATTATATATGGCCTAAGTGAAATGAATACAATGAACAAATATTCTAATTTTATTTTTACTTACAATTTTCATAGCTCTGAACCACAAACATTTTTAATAAACTGCCAGTGTAAATTTATTAAAAATCCTGGAGTCAATTAATAATGGCGTGCGAAGCCGCGGGCACCACCTATAATATATTGATAGTTTAACCATGGAAGTATCGCGGATAAAAATCCAAGCAAACCATTCCTTCCCTTAAAAAATTACATAATTTCTGAAAATTACACTTAATTTATCAAATAAAATTCACATCATATTCATCTGTCAACAAACAATTGAGAAACGATATGTATTATCCACCGCCGTCTCGAGAATTACACACGAGTAATACAGTAATTATAGAAGGCAGTGGTAGTATAGTATTCTCAGTTAGCTTTGGAATTGAATCTGAGATCGTTTTCCCAGGCGGCGCTTTCTAATCGTGGAATGTACTGTAAAGCCGGAATTTTAGCTGTTTCATTAATTTTTAATGATTTAGTTTATGAATGATTCGCGTGCAAGTGTTAATAAATATAATGCTTTAATAATTATTATACCGTAATCTTAATTTTTAATTTTTAAATTAATTATCGTGGGCGAAGCCGCGTGCACCTGCTAGTAAATTACATTTTGTAACATACAGATTTTTCCTGCTAGAAGGTCTATGTGTCCCCTGAATTTAATACTTGTCAAATGAGGATTTACTGCTTCATCAGTAAGAAATGTTTCAGAGGACTAATGCACTGAGTCCATGTTTCATCCAATTGCTTTTAGACGTCAAACCTTTTCAAGTGCCGTGTTTATAAACGCCTGCAATACATCATGCAGTCTACACGCAATACATCTGTGCAGGAGAAGTGCTCGAGGAGTCACGGGGCTACGTACGCTTTACCTATTTGTCTGTATCTCCCACAAATTGGTCATTGTTTGGTTGTGTTATTTCACAGTTTATAATGGTAATATCAGATAACTTAATGTATTAATTAAGTTATTGTTTGGATAAATCTCTTTCCGGTTGATTATAATTTTACATTTATCAAAGTTTTATTTTGCTTAAAATTCACATCCTTTTTCTACTGTACTCTTTTTCTTAAAACTATTTTCGAAGTGAAACTTCTTTAGCCACGGTAGGAGTAAATCGAGAGCTAACCCAAACTTGGGTTACGAACAAAATCGTCAGGAAATTGTTACATACAAAATCGTCATGAAATTAGTGGACGGAACGGACTGCATAGAAACAATAAACTCAATGAAAATAGACTTATCCAAAATAAAAAAAATAAAAAATCCAAAATTAAAAAATCAAAAAATCCAAAATTAGAAAAGCCAATAATCCAAAATTGAAATTTAAAAAATCCAAAATTAAAAAATCCAAAACTTGAAAAATGTACCGGAGCGCGCGGGGGAAAGGTATAATGCATTGAGTGGGAGGCTATTACTGCTTCGAGCTTGTGGCGTAGTGAGCCCTTCACCATTATAAAAAATTCAAAATTTAAAAAATAAAAAAATCCAAAATATAATATTTAAAAATCTAAAAATCCAAAATTAAAAAATCAAAAAATTCAAAGATCCAAAATTTAAAAAATCCAAAATTTAAAAAATCCAAAATTAATATAAATATAATGCTTTAATAATTATTATACTCTTGATTTTTCATTTTTAAATTAATTATCGTGGGCGAAGCCGCGGGCACTTGCTAGTACGTAACAAATCACTGATGCTGGGAAGGAACAAATGACCATCATACCCGCCCACATTATTACAGATATGAAATAGGTAAAAATATATTTTAATTAATAATCTGCAATTTGTCTGTGAATATTAACTACTGTCTAAAACAATAGTGGATGATACTCATGGTAAAATGATTTTATTTTGCTGTTAGGATTGCTTCACTCGCCCTTACGGGCTCATTCCGAAAACATATCTACTCGCAAAATAAAAGCTTATTTTAGTCCTTGTGTAATAAATAACTAATGTACAACATTTTCTTCATTTGTGTAAACGAAGAGAATTTCTTTATCAAAGCGCATCGCATCCCCGAAGGATTAACAACCCAAATAAAATCTGATCAGTGCACTCATGTAAACTATTTACTCTAAGCATGGGCAATAAAACTTTCTCTCTTCATATTCTGAAATAGAATAAGAGGCAGTATTACTAAACATCACGTAGGTTATTCAGTTTCAACCCAACGGAAAGCTTTAATGTTCACCAGAGAAGAATGGGTTTCTACAAAACAGTTGGTGGCTTATAACTACCCTTAAGAGTTTTTTTCGTAACTTTAAACACTGTTTGCCAGAATGATCATTCCATGCATTTTTACACCAGAAAGTCTGTTTCTCCCAAATAATGCATGGGGTTTTATTTTCGTTGTACAATTGACTGAATTGTATGGATATCATTCCCATAAGCCTTGGAATATTCATATTGTGCAATTTAACAAATTCACTATGGAACTAATTTTCAGAAAACCAAGTTTTAATCTTTACACTTACTTAATATGCTAAATTCAAATATACTCAAGCTATCTTTATGCTATAGGCCTAGCGTGCGCTACAAAATTCTTAAAATGTAATTAGTATTACACTTAGAAGTACAAAACTAAATAACACTTCAAATTTTTAAAACATATTTGTTGACATAAATCATAATTTTCCAAAAAAATTATAACAATGAGCAAAATACGTCGCTAATTTTTTTTATACTTTAAAATACAAGTTTTAAAAATTTAGTATCACACTCGTGAAATGTATGCCCTCGGTCAGTAAAAAATTTAAATTGTTCACGTTCCAACTGTTTTAGGCTAAATTTTATTTTAAAACACGTGATTTTCTTCAAAAATGTAAGGAAATTTTAACTATTTCATATATGAGCGGTTTTGATGTGATACTTGTGTTAGCTTCACAGTCAAAAGTTATCAACCGATTTTTATAAAAAGTTTTACTGAAGTTAAATCAGTCTAAATACAATGTTATGAAAAGGAAATGAGACTACGTTAGTTTTAAAACCGATCGTGTACAATTAGCTTAATAATTAGTTTAGGGCTAAGAGCCATACTGCATTATCGTTAAAATCTCAGTGGGCTCTTCATGAATTGCTCTGAGAATAAAGTCTTACGCTATTAAACAGATTGCTCGCTGTTTGAAGATGTCCGTATACAGGGGGTCAAAGCTTAGGAAGTATTATACAGCCTGGTCTTGTTTCTATTCTTTCTACCTTTCAAGAATTTCTTCAATGTGTGGCATATTGTATGCAGCATTTTTAAGAGTTAAGACAACACTTCTAATTCACAGTTTTTCTCAATATGTTAAATTTATTACCTATATATCAATTGTTTAGTTCTTTAATTCTGTAAAATTAAAACATACTAAATCCCGAAACCTAATTTACTTACTTACTCAATGGCAGTAGACAATTCCTCAGCAAGCTAAAGGAATATTATCTATTTTATGGAACCCTAAGGTTCATTGCAGCGCTTACCTAAGCCCGCCATTCAACCCTATTCTGTGCTAACTCCATCCAATCATCCCTCGCAAATTCTACTTCCCATAAATCTATCTTAATATTGTCCTCCCACCTACGTCTAGGCCTTCCACGTGGTATTTTCCCTCCGGGTCTCCCAGTGAAAACTTTTGAGATATGTCTTTCCTCCCCCATGCTCGCAACATGACCACCCTTTTCATCCTCCGTGATTTAATTACCTCTGGTGAAGAGTACTGGTCATGAAGCTCGACGTTTCGCAGTTTTCTCCAGTCCCCATTTTAATCACTCTTAGACCCAAATATTTTCCTAAGCACCCTGATTTCGTACACTCTCAGATTATGTTCTTCACGACTAGTAAGTGAAACCTAATATAAATATATTTTTAATCTACTTCAAAATGTTGGTAAAAATCTTTGGTTAATTTGAAATTCAAGAGCTGTTTTAAGTTTTCCCATCGGAATTGAAAAACTGAGATAGAATTAATGTCTCGTTATCTAGCCTAGGTAAATTTATATTGTACACTATTTTCATACCACTTAGCTTATATTGCTTCTATTTGTTAATTCCTTAGTTTTAAGTTTCAATTTTAGTGTATATTATAGTATAATATTATAATTATACACACATCCAATTATATTATAATTCTTTAATTCACTTTGTTTTCTCGGCATATTATTGGACGCATTTTTGTCTTATGTTTTAATATAGGCAGATCAATATTGTATTGTTATTCTATTGCTAGAATTTTGTATTATTATGTATGATATCTATTGTATTTGTTTTTTGTAGATTCCTTTTAATGTATTTTGTATTTATCCTGGTTGAGTGGAAGATAAGGCCCTATGGCCTTAACTCTGCCAGGCAAAATAAAACATTATTATTATTATATACATAATTATTTAATTTACATAATTATTTAATTTTGTATGTACGAGGATCGAAACACTTGTCTAAGTCTCGTAATTATACCATGAGTTGGATTAAACCTTCCTGCTTTAGAACAGAGTATTTGAGGTTCTATTTATTGCCTCAAAGGGGAGATTAGATTGTTCTGGGCGGGTTTAGTGAAGAGAAAGACATTCCAGTTCATTTTGTGCTCAATGGATTGATCACAATGCACTGAAAGTGAGCTTTCAGCTGTTGCAAGAAGAGTCATTTACACCCATAGTGTTCAGATTATTACAGGTCGAAGTAAGATTAAGGGTACTTGTACACTTTTTGATGACAAAAATAACAGAAATCAAATAAAGTGAAAGAAAAATATGTTTCAGCCACACTTTGGAAGATATAATAAAAACGTTGTTTTTGAGGAATCAATTTAGGAAATGCTTGTATCTATCACTATACGATAGTGCCACATGGCTCACTCACTCACTCATTCTATTACTCACTAAAACTAATGTTCAGCCACTTATAGATGGTCGGTGCAGACATTTTTTTTAAAGACTTGTCACTATTAAACGGCAAGTCGTATCAGAAAACGAATTGCTTCAACGGTAGTGGATTCTGAGAGATCTGCAAGTTGGATCCTTGGACTTCAGGTCGTATCTCCAATGATTATCCCTCAGAGCTTCATTTTTAAATTATAGGTAAATTTTGTACATTTTCCATATACTTATTTCGACCCTAAAATTCTATTTCAAATTTTTCAGCATTAATATGAGCTTTGCGGTCCCTTGAGATTAATTATTTTTAAAACGTCTGTGAACTGCATAGCTCGAAAATTAAGTCTTATCAACGCGAAAATTATATCTTTCGAGTATTTGATAAGGTGTTTTTGACTTCATATTCTAGCAGAGAATAACTGGCTGCCGAGCAGCAATGCGCTTTCCGCTGCTTTCCTATAAAGCCTGAGCCCCTTAAGTACTCAGGTTCTCCGTATTTTGGTCGACATTACCAGTTTTTAATTGCCTTTCATAGTATTTGTAAAAAATAAAAAAAATAAAAAATTACAAATACAACTTCTGTGTTCACAGCACTAGATTTACTGTAAAAAGTTTAAAACAAAAGATCACTAGGACAATAAAAAAATCCAAGAATAAAAACTGAAAAGTTTAGAAGTAAAGCGTCAGAAAGGTTACGATCAAGAAGAGAATGTAGGCCAGTTTGTTTCATATCTCCAAATGATGACGTTCATCTTCACTGATTTATAGGCATGCGCTGAATTATTCGTATTTTTGAAAACTCGGGGGGAGGGGGATCTCAAAACATGTAGGCTACGCTATTGAAAACTCTGCATCGATTTTCATGGGCTAATATAATATTTCCTCTATTTCTGGTACAGTAGAGAATGCTTAGAAAATGAAAATTATAACTGACCGTCCTGAACTAAGAGATACTGATTACTGTGCTTGAACTCAGTACCACGTTGTTTATAGTGTTTTGGTGGAGTTGGTATCATGATTTACCGTGGTAAATATATTCCAAGCTACACAGCGGAAGTTGAATATTTTATTACTCAGAATTATATATTTTATAATAGGTAGTCCCACGAGAAATTATGAGTTTATCCTGGTTCGCAGTTGCGAATTTAGCTGATGTAACTCGTAATCTCGCGTGGGATTTATTAAGCCTATTCCATGAACAAAATGTTACGGATTATATAAAAAAATAATAATTACTCTTTTGCTTTGTTGTTCAATCAATATTTTGTCAGTTGTGAGATTACGGTACCCTATGTATGAACAATCCATTAATCGAATGAGTTACCAATGCTGCCAATAGTGCGTATGAGAAATAGTTCATGTAATTCAGACCACACCGATGGATAATTCGGGTCTAACTTCTTTAATTCAACGTACTAGAGTCGAAAGCAGTGGCTGTTCTCCACCGAAGCCCTTGACAGGGTTACGTTATACAATATTTGTATTTTTCTACTTTAATAATATTGTTCATAATGAATCAATAATTTAGTACTTTTTTATTCATTTGTGTCCATCAGCATTCAAATTAATTGAATATTTCATCTCCTTGCACTAGCTCGGTCTCTAAAGAAGTACACCTTCTTTGGCCGCTTTATTTCTCCCAGCCCAAGAATGCGTTTTCAGTACCTGATACAAAAACTTCCAAGAGAATGCTTTGACTAACGAGAGGGAAGTGGGGAAATCCCTAAGTTATCATGACCTCTGAGAATCGCTTAACGTTAAATTTTTTTTCCGTCCCAAACTGTGTTCTCAACATAAAACTGGGTTTTCTTCGAGTTTCTTCACTCCTTCGAGGCAAGATATGCTGGCATGCTTGCTTTAGGCGGCTGATCAAGTGTAGGTACAGTTAAAAAGTGGATTTGAATATAAACAAGTAGCATTTTTATGATACGAGTGTGTTTTGAAGTTTCTATAGGAGCGTATGGGGTTCGTTGAAGTACAATGAATCCAACGGAGGATTTAGTGTGTACCTTATTCCAGAGACCGTTTACACACAGATACGAATCACACAAATCTTGGTGGCGTATTTTATTAGGAATTGGTCGATACCAGATTTTCTCGATACTCTATATAGATACAGGATTTTTTTCCTCGATACTCGATACCGTCAGCATTTCCAGTTTCAATTTAGATACATTAAAAATTAAAAGTTGAGAGAACTGTGTAATACCAGCTAAATTAATTAAGTATGCATATTTAATGAGAGAAATTCATATCATAGGTAGCCTATAATTATTTTTAAACTCTACATTAAAACTAAACGTTTGGCATGAAACGAAACAAGAATGTCTTCTGTTTGGATTTTAAAAGTAGGAAAGACTTGATTTATGACTAGACAAAAGTCACAGAGAGAAATAGAAGTGTTTACTATATTTAGTAGACTACTAAAAGCAGAAAGAGATACCGCATTTCCTTAAATTGCAAGGTTACCAAAGTATCGAAAAAGTACCGAGCGAGTTTTCTGAAGTATAGTTCGATGTCATGCTAGTATCGAGAGTATCGAGGTATCGAAAATATCGAAGGCCCATCCCTATTTATTATTACATTAATTGTAACTCGAGTGTTTTGAGTAAAAATTCTTGCCGAATCACCTATTAAATTACTCCAAAGCCACCCCTGTCCGAAGGTAAACAAATTTAATTCCGTTATTAGCTTCTACGTGCAGAGAAAACCCTATAAATCCCCATCAAATTTCTTGGCCACGGGGAAAGCTTCCATATTTGAATATGTGTTCAAGTTCATGTTAATGGGTACAAGTGGATAGACATCAGAACTTGCACTGCACATCTTACACACCAGATTTCTAATCACAATGGAAAAGGCCGCCCCCATGGCTAAGTAGCTAGACCGCTCGCCTTCAACCGCTGAAACCTGGGATCGAATCTCGGTGGATCTATGTGGAATTTGTGGTAGGCAAATTAATGAGATTAGGCAGGTTTTATCGGGGTGCTTTCTTTTCCCTCTCCATATATCATTCTACTTTTGTTCCATTCATCATGTTATGACCATTTGGTTACAATAAAGGAATTATTATTAATCGCGATGGAATTTATTGCTAATATGACGTGTGCACTCTTTTGCTCCATTACGGAATCTTCACAACTACATATTTTCATATGCCCAATCGTCTTACGAAAAAAATCATAAATAATTTTACTCCCCGAAATTGTGTAGTAATCAATTCAATATTTATGGTGCTCTTCTGTAAACGTTTCTCATTGTCACAAAATCTGTACAATGAAGTGGCGTTATTATCACTTAAGGGATCCATCCAAATCTTAAGAAACCACCTGTACAATAACAACAATTAAGCTGGACAGATTTCCTTTTTTTTTCAAGTTTAATGGTTTTTACTACTGATTATTTGAATTTTCCTGTCATTATGTTTATGATCTTACTGAAAGCTTTTAATTTTTGTGTATACTTTGTTGAAAGATATTCTTTGTCTGCAAGGAAATCTGCGTTGTGCAGAAAGACTACAAAATAATAAATAACCTTAGTCCTATTAATTTATTTTACCACAAAAGAGGGAAAATACGGACTAATAAATTCAACGAAAATAACTATGTTTCTACCACTAAGGTTAGTGTACACTGAGCTCAAATGTTACTGTTTACATTATCTGCCACAGTACACCTAATTTGTAGATTTCCACAGAGACAATTAAGTCGAGAGTTAGATTGCCTGACAAACTGAAGTATATTCAGCATGTGTGCAATTAACGTTTGAAGTGCAACGGTGTTGCTTTAATGGTGAATAATTGTTTATGTTGCTGGGTTTACCTTATTTCATCAAGGAAAACAGAGTATCCCCATGTTGACAGAAAGTTTCATTGGATTGTGATAAAAAATTGTAATGGAATTGAATTTAATCTTGAGTCTCTATTTCAATTACGAATTATTGTTGGTCATGTTTAGGGGAGAAGATATAGAGTACATATATTTATTGAATATGCAAAATTATAAACCCCACTTTACCATTAGGTATATATATTTTTCCTTTCTATATATGTCTTAGAGCAATACATTTATACATTTCTTGTTCGTGAAGTTGCAGCGAAATCTTGTAAATAGCACATATAAAACATTAAATAGAACCGAAATAAATTACCCTTAACCAAAACGATCTCATAACGCAAGTATAAAAATATAGTACCAAACAATAGTTATTGTTTTACTCATTTTGAAGCTGCAAGTTCAAGTGAATTACTGGTTTTTAAAATATAAATGCTATTTATAAACTAATTTAAATATTCAAAAGATATTTTGTTTGGAAGTATAATTCTAAATGGGGATTGAATAATTGCGGTCTATTCAGTTAGTCATAATACAAGCTGTTATCTTCCTCAACAAAAGAGTGGGCAATCAAATAATAGATGTTGCACTATCCTATCTCCATTTGTAGGAATCTTAATTTTTTATTCGAAATCTACGCCGAAGTGTCCAAATTTACTATGACGCCAGGAAAAATCGTGTCAGTACAAAATCTAGGGTTATGTCTTCATAAATAAATCTGTCATACATGATAAGGAAGAACAAAGTTTTTTTTTTTAAATTATAAAAGCCTTTTTACATGTGACCCATTAGCGGTTACATTTATTTACGGTGTCTTCTATAAAACAGTAACTTCGCATGATTAGGTTATTCGCTATTAGTTAATTTACGAACGATTAAACCTTTTTACACTTCTCTGCACATATGTAAAATTTATTACTGGTATGTTTGAGACAAGAACAAAAATGGTCCTATGAATGTCTTGCGAACACCGCAATAATTATCAGGGATTTTAATTATTTAATTCGGTTAGCGTCAACATTTCACTTGCATGCTTTAAAAAGTTTTGACCTTATGTCCGGTACATTTACGGGAATAATCGGTAAAGAACGTATTCTAATATAAATATTCGAAGAATTATAGAACTGATTAAAAATTACAAATGTTATAAGTGTTATATATTTTGAACGGAAACCTATGAAATGTCGTACTTTGTGTGTATCAATAAAGTGTTTTATAAAAATATGGTTTCTGTGTCCCACATACTACATGCGTCTAAGTATGACCACTAATGCTAATGTACAATAGGGTTTTATTTTCTTTACTGGAAATTCCATAATAACAATAATAAAGTATGACCACTGCAAGGAACACACCGATACTTCATCTTGGGTACAAAATAGTTATAATTAAATATTACGTATAAGAATGCAAGAATCGTATAAATCTGCTGTTGGAAATTAATGGTCTACCCTCCAAAAAAAACGAGAGATATGTATGCATGAAATATACAGATTCTTAAATACGAGAATGATTTTGTTAGTTATCCACGTTAAAGAAATAGAGACCAGAAACCTTTCTCGAACAAAAGAGATCATTTTCTATAGAGCGATTCAAAGAGAAGAATACCAAGAAAACGGTTTTATGGATCGGCTGTAAAAAAGTTAAATTTAATAAATAGGAGGTCGTATAACGCAGTATACAGGAGCTTCCAATAAAAAAATAACCCGACAAGTATTTCAAACACGTGAACTACTCAAAGTATTAACTGAGTACACACTAAGGACAAGCTGAACGCGCAATATTAAATTTGTCATCTTAATAATAATTAAGATTAAGGTATAGGCCTACATTATTGAATAACCACTATAAATATGCTAATGAAATTTAGAATACCCTAAACTGTATTTTTTCTGCGTAGTATAGTTTTATAATCATCAACGCATTTTTCAAATTAAAATTATGGGTATTTCTGAGCAGTATGTATTATTACCAGTTTAAACTTTTTTAGGTACTGTAAGTAGAGTATCTCAGTCTCGTGATTCAAATTGAGGAGCTACTTGATAGAGAAGTAGCGGCTCCGGTCATGAAAACCACCATTAACGGCCGTGGGTGTCGGCATGCTGACCACATGCCCCCCAATCCTGCCATCTCCCTGTGATAGATGACGCAGCGGTCTGGTGGTAGGCCAAATACCTCCAGGGATGTAGCGCCACGGAGTTTAGTTTAATAGGTATAGTATGCATTATGTGCCTGTGAAAGCATAGCTCGAGAAATAAAAATGGTATAAAAACAAAATTTTATATTTACCTTCTGGGATATGACATGCAGATTTTCCACGAAAGAAGGCACTAACGATTATGTTTAATTTTGAACAGGAGTTCTGAAGTCTAAAATGTTTATTTAGTAAAATAAGTGAATAAATTTATTACTACAAATTACAATATATATTTATTAAAATAACAACTCCCTGCAGATACAGGTTGCCAATATAGACAGAGTGTAACATATCCAAATCAGTAATATAACTATAAAGTCAAAGTTTTCCTATAATTAAATTATTAAACATAATTATTGTATAAGTGGTGACGAAGAAGAGCGAGAGAACCACGCAGAGTGGCAACGACAATATCTTTGATTTTCTTTTGATTTAGGCTGAACCTTTTCCAGGTAGAGAGGAAGTGATGTGGGATGGTACCACGTGCCCCTACCATCAGGCCAATTACTTCAATTGTTCTTAAGTTGTACTTCTGTTTGAAGTATGAAGCGGTTGGTACATATATGGCTTTCTTTTCTTCATTGACTTCCTCAGGCTGCCCCCTATGTTTCTCAAACATGATCGTAGGATCTAATATGTATCCCACTTCACTGTTAGAAGGTATGGCAATCATATCTATTCTCCTCGAACCTCCGTTAGAGTTTAGAAATGTGAATTTGAACGCCACCCCAAAAAAGTAAAGCTTGTGTTTGAGTGCGGTTCAGTTCAATACGATGAAATACATTAATATAATTATTTACAATGATACAAAAAAAAATATTTACTAACATAGCAGAGTATGAGTAAATAATATTACCAATAAATACAATTATGTTATAATTTGAACAATGGAAATGTACGAGTTAATAAATAATAATGTAATAATAATATATAACATTTTAAGTTAAATTAATTTTAGGGTAAAATAATTATATCTATATTTTAAAGTATAATATGGAAAATGTTATAATAATGACAGAAGTAAGGAAACATGGATATATATAAGTATTCATGAACCACAGATTATTGTCTCTGTTGGACGTTATATGATAATATTATAGGATAAAAATTCCTCCGACACTGGGACTTGAACCCAGGACCTTTGGCTATTCGCGCCAATGCTACCAACTGAGCTAAGCCAGAGTTCAATTCTCATCGCTAGATGGAACCTCTCTCCTATAACTGATTGCCCTTAATGGTCTACCTCACAGACAGAAAAGTTATGTCATATGCATTAGGGCAATCAGTTATAGGAGAGAGGTTCCATCTAGCGCTGTGAATTTAACTCGGGCTTAGCTCAGTTGGTAGAGCATTGACGCGAATAGCCAAAGTCCTGGGTTCAAGTCCCAGTGTCGGAGGAATTTTTGTCCTATAATATTCTTAAAGAAACAAATTTTCGTAACAATTCTCCTAGTCAGCCATCATTTATACAAGTCTTGCGTGGTGTATTATGCATCATTGCACGAGTCAGAAACGTGTTTATACGCACTTCCTATAATACGGCTTCATATTCTACATATATGAGAAATTGCGAGATAGTGGCATTGTCCGTGTTTATGGTAAAGAAAGTTATGTGAGTATATCAGATATTTTAAAAAAATTTCAAACAATATTTTGAAAATAATACTAACAAATTCGAAGTTATGAAATCACAAAATTACTTCTAGAAACATACATTGTAACATAACTGACAATTTCATCCACCTGTAATTAACTGTTTCTGAAATATACGTAGGCCTACACTGTATTTATAATAGTTTGCGGAAAACTGAAAAAGAAGAAATGAGGGTACTGTGCATATAGGCTTCATACTTTGTTTTATTCAAATTCTTACCCCACATCCGTGAATATGACTCTTTTCAGTTTTTATTAATCAGCCTCACATTGTATGAAAACATATTTGAGGAAGAAATTTGAACCTTTTTTATAAATATTGTTTTTAGGCAGTCCTATTGCATAGGAAGCAGGGACACCCATTAAGTGCACCCATTAAGTCTGGAAGATACATATAATATACTGATGACCTAATCCAGGAATTATCATTACGGTTTTCATTGACCTGGGTAGTGCAGTGAGTATGGCGCTGGCTTTCTGTGCCGAAGGTCGTGAGTTCTATTCCGGCCCAGGGAAAAAATGTGGCATAAATGTGACAGGCCTATGTCTGTAGATTTACACGCATGTAAAAGAGCTCCTGTGGGACAAAATTCCGGCCCACTGGCGACGGTCACAGACCTAAATTGCAGTACACCTCCGTAGTTAAATAACCATATAAACAACCAACAAACCAATTTTCATTATGGTTTTGTACTTCCTTTGTGTGTATGTGCGAATGGTGCTTTCCCTCTGCTCATCACCATGAAAGAAAACATTTAATGTACGGGAATAATTAGATAGAAATATAAATGTTATAATAAATGTATTATAGACTAGTAGTGGCCAGTTACCAGATTTTTGGGAGCCACATTTTGAGGGAAGAGTTAAATGTAATTTTTTAAACGTCAAATATAGAGATAAAATTATAATAGCAGTAAACATTTTATTTATCCAGAAACTTAGATCTCACCACTATTAATGTAGCTCATTAATAAACATTTGTATAACTTCAACAGATTGCAAGAGTTTTTGTTAACATGAACTTTTTGTACTGCCCACTCTGTTAGCTAATTGCTTGAAATCTGGTAGATGGCCACTTAAGACGGTTCTCACAAGTTCAGTTAAATGTACATCAGTTAGAACTGGTCGGTGCTTAGATTTAATGAACTTCGTTTTTGAATACGTTGGTTCGCACGAATAGGTTCCCGGAAAATAGAGTGGATTTTTTTTTTCGTTCTGTTGCTGATATCTAGCGACGAGTCGCGAAACTGTTTCGAGAAATGTGACAAGTTCCTCGGAACTTTTTGTTACCTATTTTGAGAAAAAAATTAATAAATCGACAGACCAGAAAAATTAAACAATTTTCAGTTTAACCTGAGAATTTTTTAAAAGCTATAAGATAATGTTTAGAAGAGCCGCATGCCGCTCGCGAGCCATGGTGTGGTCACCGAGGTTCTAGATTATCACCAAACATATTATTACTCAGAGAAAATATAACAAATCAGACAAGCAGAAATGTACTTTCGCCTCGCAAGTTTACGAAATGGTTCATCACTGATAGTAATAATAGTGGGTTATTTGGGGAACCTTGTTGTCACACTTTCTTTTACAAAGTTACACACGTCTATTAGGTTTCGGGAAAACTTATTCCTGGGAAGAAAATTTCATTTGGCTTAAAGCTATCACTGGCTTAGCTATTTGCTATGTTGAACTTTCGAGTTCCACTACTACTCTCGAACTTTCTAACTGTAGACATTACTTTGTTTCTATTTGTTCTTGGAATGTGACTAACTTTACTTATGTGCACCAATGCGAGAACTATTTGTCTCATCGATTCCTTATAGTTTAAGTCAATAATCTAAGAACAAATACAATATTCCTGTAAACCCACAGAGTATCTCAAAGTTTAGTCCTTGAGCTTTGCTTTTATATACACCTAATTAAGGTTTTCTCCTTTTTTATTAAATGATCTAAGTTGTATGTAAGTAAAGTGTTTAGTTATTAATAAAGTAGGTTAAGATGTAATAGATAGGCTATGTGTATAGTCTACTCATTTAGTCCGCCGCCGTGGGTGTGTTGGTAGCACATCTGACTTTCACTCCGGCGGTCCGGGTTCGATTCCAGGCCGCGTTTACCGAGTTTAGGACTGTGTGTTTTCCCTAAGTTTAAGTGTTAGGTGGAGACTGGCGTACCCCGGAAACAAATCCGCCGTGAATATCCTCTTAAGGGATCTCCAGGGGTCGTTCGCGACCTGGTAGGACTACCACCACACCATACATATTTAAAGAGTGGATTGAAGTATGCGTCACCATTGTCCTTAGTGAATCTGTAGAATACATGAACAGGGAGGGTAGTAGGTCTGAAAGTGGAGGAGCCAAGCGAAAGCTGTTTTATTTAAGGGGAAAACAGGTGATAATGAGACTAAAAGAACAGTAAGAACTGATATAAAATGATTTGGTAGATGCCAAGTGGGATAGTGACCAAGGTCAGAACCAGTCGATTTATTATGTAACGTTTCCCTATTGTAATGATTTTTAGCACCATTAAATTCAAATTCATTCACACATGTAAGAAGCGAGCGAATTTTGAATGTGACTAATATCCTGATTACATTAAAATATTAAAATTCCGATCTTTTCCCGTGCTAAAAACAATAACTGTTAAAATGTAAAGATTAACGCAATTGGTAAAACGCTTTTCTAGACACTTTCGAAAGTTTTCCGCAACAAGAAATATCAGTCATATTATTCTATTTCTTCTTAAGTAGTTAATGTACCGTAGACCAACATCTCCAACTATCATCAAAGGTCAAAGTTTCTTTATTCTCAGTACCGGTAGTCCAAGGTTTGTGGTATTAAGTTAAACGATTTTATAGTTAATTGTAATTTACTTATTTACTGTATTTATTTTAGTGATGTCGTTTAGATGGTGATCTTTGACATTATTAACTGTTTCTGTAGAAAATCCGCCTTGTTTACGTTAAAGAAGGCTATGCTAATATGAATTTTAAATGGAAAGAAAACTCGAATTAAGGATGGTATTGTTAGATTTCTCAAATGGATTTGAGTCCACTTCTTGATTGAAAAAAGAATAAGTTTCTTTCGGCTTTAACTGAATGTTCCTAAAAAAGAGAAAAGATAAATAAAACAGCAAATTTGATTAAGAGTTAAAATAAGGTTTTAATTTATTATATACGCCACGAATCTCTGATTGTTGTAATTTCTTTTAGACAGTAACTTATATGAATGAATGCCGCGGGCACCTGCTAGTATATATATAATTATATATATTTATTTATTTATTTATTTTTGAACGGCTTATCGTGTGCGAATCCGCGGGCACCTGCTAGTATGTATGTATGTATGTATATATATATATATATATATATATATATATATATATATATATATATATATATAATATTCATTCAATATTCATTCAAAACATTCATTCAAAATTTAAAAATTAAGAGCAAAATAATTCAAACAATATATTTAAAACTATTAATAATAATAACGAAATAGCTAAAAATCCAGCTTTGGAGTGCATTCCACGATTAGAAAGCGCCGCTTGGCAAAAACTCCTCAGATTCGAGTTCCTTGGCCCAGAAAACCCCTTCATACTGAGTTCCGTGCAAATGGATCAATGTTTGCCGATTTAGACCTACATTCATTATCCCTCTTCCGTCTATGTTGAAAAATTCAGATGTCTGTGTGCCTTGACATTAAAAAGAAACGAATATACACTTTACTTTAAACTTAGTTCTCGACCTGAAAGGATAAAAACCACAACAGTAAAAAATAGTAAAATATCGTGAGAGGCGTTTTATTCACAAACTTCGGTAGAGTGACGTTTTCGGGTGTTTCACTGAACAGGATATGAAATTGTAATTTTTTATGTTACCATATGAATTCCTTTATAGGAGTACCATTTTATAGAAGACGATAGATTCTTCATTGATATTTTATATCAATTTCATTGTGCACCGTGAATTAAAAAAAAAGAACTTTTCTTTAGTCGTGAAACTAGTAGTGGGAATAAAGTGTCCGTTTTTGAAAAGCAAGAAAAAATGAATTATATTAATTTATCATTTTAATTGTACTGATAATTTTTGCGTTTCAATTCTTATATTTTTATGTAATGTTTCCATTAACAAGTTTAAAATTACATGAACAAGTAGCACCCTACAGTTACATGCAAGATTGTCCATATATGACGTAAATTCTTTTCAATATGCACCCATATAATTATAAATAGTCACCGAAAGCTATTGTACTATTAAAACTTTTAAGAAATGAATAGTCCTTGTTTTATTTGAATTCAATACCGCAATCTATAAACTGCTACTTTTATAAATTAATACATTTATTAACAAATAAACATAAACTATTTTGAGATAATGTGCAGAAAAAATATAGGCCAATTGTACGAAACTTACAAAATTAAAACGAAGTACATTAAAATTAAAATTAAATCATACCGACTTTTTTAAAATTTGGATACGTATTAAGTATTAAGCCTTCATGGTAATTCGAATTCTTGGATTAGCATAGCTTAATTATTAAGTTTTCAAAATTTTTTATTACACAAAAAAAAATAGTTAAACGGATTTCTTACATTTTTCAATAGATTCAACAAATTCGTAAATATAGCATGAATAAATTCCTATTTGACATACGGTGAATTTAACGAACGTTGAGAGTCTTTGAAGAAAACATATAAAGTCGGATTTCTCATATCATTGTTCGTCATACAAATGTAAAACGAATAAATTAATTTATAAAATATATAACTTAGTACCTTGTTTTAAATTCTATAAATTTCATTAGAAATACTTCGGAAACTATTATATGTTATTATGTAATTAAGTTCTATCAGGTGCTTTGTTAAAATATTCTAAATTGAACAAAGTCCACTCTGATATTTGAAATCCTAAATATTACAAACATTATAACTAGGGGCGGATTTCTATGACCTAAAAATAGCATATGTGCATGCATTTATGACCTAAAAACATTAAAATGTGACCAATAAAATTTAAAATATGACTTTACCACTTACACATTGTGTAAATTTTTTTAAGTTTCATTACAATACATTGTATTAAAATATAGTGTTAATTATTTTAAATATCCGTAAATTCTCAAAAAGTATCATTATAATGCAAAATATACAAAATATGATACGAAACTTCAAAATTTCTTTAATATGCACGCAAATATGCCAAAAATATGACCTAAATATGCATATTCATACTAAATATGCTACAATAGTTGAAAATTTCCTAAATATGCAGTTATATGCAAAATAAAAGCCGTTCCATTTTCACCAGGATGCTTGGAATCGGGTTTAAATTAGTCGGAAACCTGAAATAATGCAAAGGGGAAAAATATGACATGTCATAGAAATCCGCCCCTAATTATAACATTTCAGAAAATGTATACTCATTAGCTGGCCGTATTCATAGTCGTCTGATGAAAAAATAAATTAAAAAATTGAATATTCTAGGACGTGGTCATTATTTACAGCTAAATAAAGCATTTCAACATAAAAAACTTAAAAATAATAAGTCTATTGTAATGAACTTGGACTCTATAGAGTATAAAGTGAGAAAGTTCTGCTGGCGGCTAATTATTTCGTAAAGAAGTCTCCGCTGAAATTCATTCTTAGCTTGGGGCGAGGCATTTGAAAATAAAGTGCAATACGAATAATAAAAGAAAATAACTTGTTCAAGCTTCAGTTAAAACTCAGTGTTAACACAAACTCATCAGTTATCAATAAATGTTTCCAACCGAATATTGCTGCTATGATTTATCAAATACGACAACGGAAATATAAGTTAAAAATAGAAAGAAAGTTCATTTAAATTTCACATGAAATAATTAGCATATGAGAAAAATCACTTAATGCACACTGTCATATAAAGCTCACCTGTTAGTGTGAAGTAGTCGATTTAATCCACTTGTTACACTCCAAGGAGCCAGGCGTCGTCGTCGTCGTCTTCGTGAGATGAGTCGTCGTCGCGAAGCTACGCTAAGTAGTGCGAAGAATGGGTTTCTGCTGGCGGCTACCACGTTGCAACGTGCTTTATAACATTTTACACAACATACGCTCTCAGAACTGTTTGGGCGCCGCGCTCTGACGTCGCATTCTCCCCACCAATCACATTCGCTAGCGGAGGCGGGAAGAGGCGCCCCCCTTCTGCCTCTGCATCACTATACTCCAACGCTCAGTATTAAGCTTGCGCCGTGTGATGAATTCTATATTAACATATCAACAGGCATATTTCATAGATAAGGTAAAATTACTTTCATAAATCCATTGTATACAACAGTTACAATTGGTAGGCCTATGACGTTTCCATAAATTCTGTGGGTGCAGTTTTGAAGAAGTGTTAAGTCCGAACTTCTAAAAAATTATGAGTATCACAATTAATATATATGTATATTACATATATAATATATATATGAATGCAGACACATTTAAAAATAAGGTTTTACGTTACAAAAGTTCAGTAAATTGTTTATAACGTATTTGCTAGAAATTAGCCATAATACGAATAACTTTCTTCTTCAGTCCGGTATCTTCAGGCGCTTTGGATTCCAGACAGATCTTCTAGTGGACATTCCTTTACAAATTTTGCTCGATTCTTTGCTAATACTCCACAATCATTTGTTACCAGAAATTAAATTTCAATAAGCCTTTTGTAATGATTATGGGCTGTCTCATCCCAAGAGGTCTTTGACAAATTAGAGAGGCTACCGACAGGGCCGTAGCTAGGCGGTGGCTAGGTGGGCGACCGCCAAGAGCGCAGGTACAGAGGGCGCAAGATTAACCATGAAAAATCCCGTCTTTTTTTTAGACTGGTGCAATTTATCAAGAAATAAAAATTCCACGTTAATGGAAGAAATCTTTCAGGTTATTAAAATTACCGCACGTGAACTATCTCCAGTATTATGCCGATTGTCTACAAAAAAAAAGTCATGCACTGTTCTTTAATTAACTCGTTTTTTATTGACAGAGTATGATAACATAAATCATGAACAGTAGGTATGGAATGATATAACAATAAAAATTAAAATGTACGTTATTATTGAGATGAAAGGAGTTCAACTATTCGAAAAAAAATACTTTACCTATATTAAAGTGTTAAACATTTTAGTAGGCCTCAGGCCTATTATGTAATTTACTTTTGATACTAGATTTTATAATTTAATTAATTTTTAAGAAGTTCAATCGTCTGAAAATAAGGTTTTAGTAAATTGAAAGTCCAACTCTTAGTTCATATTCAAATTGAGGTTTAGGTTTTCTTTGATAATAACAGTGTTTTTATATTAAAATAATAAACAATTTTACAGACATTTAAAAAAATTATTCAGACCCCCCAGTATTGGAGGGCGCAGATTTGTCAAACTCGCCAAGGGCGCAGAAGGACCTTGCTACGGCCCTGGCTACCGATATAGTTAATTTCTGTAAATTAATAATGGGGAATGAATTCCACGTGAATAAACATCGGACTTTCTCTTCACTGGGCATGGAAATGGGAACTAACTTATCTTAGCCTATGTAATGTTGTGACCCGACTTCGGCAAGTTTCCTTATTTTTATATTATTTTTTTCTTTCTTCTATCTCTTTGCTTCTATTCTATTTTATTTTACTCTTTCACTTTCCTAACAGTCCTGTCTACACTAATATTTTTAAAAAATGTCTTTTTCCTTTATTTTTCTGTTATTTTCATTTGTCTTTCTTTAACTAATCATTTGCTATATTTTTATTAAATTATTTCTATTAATATTTTTTTTCTTACTTTCTTATCATCTCAGAGATTTTCGCATGTTGTATGCGAAAAAAAAATATATATAGTATATGTGCTGGTATATATAGTACATACAGTATATACACATAGTATATCATCATAGTATATATATATATATATACACATATATACACATAGTATATCATCATAGTATATATATATATATACACATGTGTATATATATATATACACATAAATCTGTATTACATTTTGAAATGTTCGAAGTCGTAATTAATTTTTATTACATAATTATGTAAAGTACACAAGAAATTTGAGCAACATGTTCATTCACACACACATAATAACGTTCTTTATAGTTCTTTTAAACCCGATCACTCCTTCTCTCGCACACAGATTACTTCTCTGTATCAGCGTGATTGTATTGATTTCACATTTATGCCTATAATACCTAATTCGGTTGAATATTACCCTGAAAACTGCTTACGTACTGTATAAGATTTTAATTATAAATGGGCCGATGTATTTTCATTCCCATTTTAATCTCCTCAAATGTCACTGAGCACTGTATTGTGCGGCTCTTTCGCACGTACGCATTAAGTTAATTAATTTAAATTCAGAGTAATCCTCTTCACTTGACCCAAATGCGTATGTTCAACTTCAATGTCCGCCTTTAATCCTGATAAGTCGAATCTCATTCATATATTAATCACCGCTGTTGTGTTTATTATTTGCGCCATTGTTATTGTTATTGCATTATTATTATTATTATTATTATTATTATTATTATTATTATTATCTGTAGCTTCTCTAAATAAATAAATGAAATGAAATGAAATTATTATTATTATTATTATTATTATTATTATTATTATTATTATTATTATTATTATTACCATTATTCAAAACTACATAGAAGCATTTTTGGATATGCCGGAGTATAGTTGATTGAGACGCTGCACAACAAACCGTAAGGTCCGAATTCAATACCGATTAGATCATTGATGTTATCAGTTTGCCTGATCCTTCTGCAGGCCCTTGGGTCAGTCTCCAACGTAAATGAGTACTTGGAGAAATCCCAAGGGTAAAGGCACCTCATTCATCATTGATCAACGTCATGTCCATAGATGGTTACCAATATTTTGATCAACTTAACCCTTTGTTAGATATTTACAAATGTCTAGCTGATGTGAAAACATACACAATATTGCTATAACCAACAGTTAAATACCATAGCCTATTTCTACTGTTACACCATAAATTATATACAGTCTAGGGAAAATTAATTTGAAATTTGTTTACAATGTCAGTTACGATAAAATTACCTATAAAATTGATATGTCATGACGTATTTTAAATTAATTTTACCCTGGACTATATCCAAATTGACTGTACACCCAAGAAAAAAATCTGAATAATTGCATTTTTGAAAGCTTTATTTAGATAGAGAGTCTTTTTTCTTTAATTTCATATGTTAATTTTTAAATTGTGGCAGTTAGTTCCTTAGACAGAGCCCTTTTTCTAAGAAGCTTCGTTTTGCCATGTCTTTTACCCAGCTTTCAAATTTCTGTATTTTTATTCTTCACTCTCTGCTAGAAGTTCTCCTATAAACTATAAGTTATCATTTTTACAATAGTAAGTAAGTGGAGTCATGGGTGAGTAAGAATGAACTGTTTGAACTTCCAGTTTTCAGTTTATTCTTTCATATGTTTTACATGCGTTTCGAGACACGTTTTTCTTCTTAATATCCCATAAGTAGTAAATTTCTTGGTATTCAATTATTTCAAATTATTTCAGTTATCACAGTTCATCTATAAATTAACACATCAAAGAGATTTCGGTGTCATTTTGAGCCTTGAAATGTTTTATTGTGCTTCACGTGGATAAATTTCTGATATATGAATATTCTACTGTGTTCTGGATTTTTGTTTATAATGATGTGAACAAAAAATGTTTTCAGTATATATAGATATATGCAACAATTTAAAACCTTAAATATATAAAAACAAACTAAATGTGAGGCACTAGAGAATTATTCTGTATACAGAATAGTGATAATCTGGCGTTTTTGTATTTAATAGTTTTGAAGTAATCGTGTTGCAAGTTTATAGTCAATATTTTCAAGAAATAAATTTTTGTAAACAAATTATAATCATTTACGAAATATTTTTCTTCGAAATGTCCTAATATACAGCTATATAATATATATATATATATATATATATATATATATATACATACATACATACACATATAAATGAGAGTATTAATATTTAAAAATAACATTTTCATACCTGAAGGTGTACATATACCTTAGGAATATATTTTTAACTATTTGTGCAGCGATATTATACATGTTTTAACATTAACTAGACATTTATAAAATATATTTACACTTCAAGTTGAGCCTAACATCAGTAGAGAAAAATTACTAAAGTATGCAGTTAATAAATATAGATTTTCATAAAAGCTGATAAACATTTACGAAACGGATCTATGGACCGATCAATGAAGTCTGGTGAAGTCTAAACTCTATTTTTAATTTACTAGGATCGTGGCTGCTCGGCCGCTGATTGGTTGTCCTCGAGAACAATTCAAAATGCTTTTGGGCTTCGAACATCGCAAAATATAGTATAGATTTATCACACTAATGTCCTGATTTTCTGAAAATAATCTGGGAGCCTGAACCTCCATGAACCCGTGTATAAATAAAAGCGATATTAACAGAAGACTATTTGAAAACAGAGCCTGGTTCCATACTATTGATTTCCTACACCGCGCCGGTTCGAATGACAGTAGAATGAGTACCTTTTCATACATCATACAGTGGACTCGTAGTAATTCGAACCCCAAGGGGAATTAGAAAAAAATTGAATTATCCAAATTTCGAATTAACCAAAACTGTGACTTTTTAAACGAAAATGCCGTAAGAATGTTAAAAATAAACTCATTGCAATAAATAATAATTATTGTATAGTGAATCTTACCTTAATGACTGCCATCCTGTTGTTAGGATTTTAAATGAAACCATTTTTCCACACTAAAATTGTAACCCTAAATTGGTGTATGCTCCACGCTTTGACATTTTCAAACACAATCACACTTGGAGGATAGAATGAACACTAAAATTTTCACAGAAGTGTTGAATCCCTCCAAGACTGTAGCAGAGGGGGTGAACTTCGTATTACATTGATCATCTTTTCAGCAGGAGGAAGATAACATTGGTTTAAAATACATTTTAGTACTCTACTTTCTAGCGACTAGGGTTCTTCAGCGAAATAGAGAATTCTTGTGAAATTCCTGGAAGCAATGAACTCTTGGAATCCTTACAACATTAACATGAGACAAATTTTGGCTTCGATTTATCCAAATTAGGCTGAAAAAATTCGAATTATTTGAAATTTTTTAACATACATTTATGTAGGAATTTCAAGGGGAATGAGTATTTATTCGAATTATACAATACTAGCTTAAAAGACCCGGCGTCGCCCGGGTTTTGTATTTTGTAATTGGAAATTAACTTATGAAGGATTTTCAATTTTAAATTCTAGGTCCTTATATAGGCATTTATAATTTGAAATAGGAAGAACGACTTATTACACTCAAACTATTCCCTCAGAAAAAGCTTGATATAGTTTTTTATGGCTCATAGAGGATCTAGAATTTTGCATCCCATCGCTTGTACAGTGCACAGCAAGCCTGGTAGAGGTTTAAATAAGAAGAAACAGAAATTCCTGTAACATAAAATTGTAATATCGAGGCGGGAAATTTCCCACACTAATGTTACCATAAAGCCGTTTGGGGGATGAAATCAAACAGAAAGCATTATCACTTTCATACTTTTCTCTCCAAAAACCTGCGATATAATATAATAATATACACATTACCATACCTCGTTTTGATTTCTCTATGTCCAGGGTAGAGAAAGTTATGTGATTCCATTATTTTAGTGGATTTCATTCTGTAATATTTATTTATAACATGAATTATTTTGATAACTTCTCTTATTTGTCAAAAGTGCACATTTCATTTGTTTTTTCCAAGCCCATCATATACCATTTGGCAACAATATATTCTGTGATTTGGAATTGATAATTCTATGTAAAAAGGGATTAAGTATTTTCAAAAACATTTAATTTTTGGCATTTAGAATCAGAATTTTTCAAAATCCTTTCTTAGTGAGCACCTACATTATGAAACGAAGGTACTGTCAAAATTCCAAGTCTCTACCTGTTATAGTTTAGGCTGTACGTTGATTCCTGTCATTGTCAATCAGTCAGTCAGTCATTCATTCAGTCAGTCAGGACAAAGCCTTTTATATATATAGAGATTTCGAATTATCCAACGTCGAATTAACCAAATTCAACTGTAGTAGTCATTTTCCTAAAGGTTCGTACCTCTTCGCTATAATCTCTCTTATACAAGATGATGCAATTTCCACGACAAATTTTTTTAGTATAAAATAATAAAATATTTCGAAGGTCATACAGTGGAAAGATTACAATTTCCATACTGAAAAAAATTGTCCAAAAAGTTTAACATCTTGCAAATATTTATTGTAACTACAATCTTGATTTCTATTTATTTTTATTAAGTTTAGTTTTCTGTCCACGGTAAGTCCTAGGAATTGGACTGATAATTTCGTTCTCCTTCTCTTATCCTTGCCTTTCTCTTTCAGTAACCAGCAATTCCTTTTCTCCTTGAATTCGTGTAGCAGTTGAATATATCATTAGAAAATGTAGTAATTAATAATTACTTATCTCTTTTTATTCTGGCGTATTTCAATGAAATGGACTGTTTTCATTGTCTTAAAAGGACCAAATTAGATGCTACCATAATAATATCGGTTGACAACAATACGAAAGAGCTGGAAATGGGATGAATGTTGTCTTAATTGCAAACAGGTCAATGTCTTGAGTAGGACTTTCAAGTTTTCTGTGGAAGTAGATGCTGCAGTCTGTATCTTTCGTTAAGCTTTTAACATTCAGAATATTATTTAGTGCAATCCAAATATATTGGAAAACATAATTTTAATTTACGGAGAAACTTAGTTCAATTCCCGTCCTGGAAGCACTTAGTAGAGTTGTAGAGACAGTTACAATTATTTTTTTTACCAAACTTATTAACAGTACAGAGTTCTTTAAATACAGAGTTCTTTAAATACAGGGAAACCCAATGAACTATGAACCAGCTGCAAGGTGATTTTCCACTGGGCGAGTGGACACGTCTTTCCCGCCGCTGCAATAAAAGTCAGGCTACTGACACTGGCTTTGCTCTGCTCTGCAATATTGCGTTGATCAAATGCGGTGTATTTCTCTGTGAGTCGGTGTAGTGCAGTTGTTACGAGTTATTTATTATTGAGTCTTGTATTTAGTCACAATAAATGATGGATCAATATATGTTTATTATTGCGCAGCGTATATTTATGTATGTTCGTATGTGTTAACGCTGACAGATCATCAAGTGCAAATACGATAAAGCATACAAGACAAACCCACACATCCTGGAAGAATTAAAACGAAATATCCGTCAGAAAATTGCCAACATTTCGCAAGGTGAACTACGGCGAGTAATGGTTGGTTTTTTGAAGAGTTCCTAAAGCATAGTTAAGGACATACCCGAGCAACTGAGGGGAAACGTTTTAGTACCCCACCCATGCTGTGACTTATGAAACCTGCTCTTCATGTTCAGTGTCACGTCGAAACTGCTTTATTCTGACGTCAAGGGCGACTGTAGTGGGAGGCATTACCCCACCGCACAGTGGCACAATGTGCACCAGTTGCGCACCCATGGTTAAGGAAATTATTGTATGGTTGTATCAGCGCCACTCTACGATAGGCGCAGACGGCAACGCGCGCCGCCATCGCGAACCGGAAAAACACCACGCAGGCCGTTCATAGTCCATTGGGTATCCCTTTAGTTACGGCTTCAATGTACACATTCAGAAAATATCTTATGAATGGATATATGTAAGCATTCATGAACCACAGATTATTATCTCTGTTGGACAATAACATTCTCATATCTTATGAAAATAAAGCTATTATTTTATTTATAAGATTGTAGTGACAAGAAAGCCACCATTAATTATTATTATTATTGTGAAATAACATATGCATTTTGTAACTCATACGGGGATGAATTCGAGACTTGTCGTGTGCTACTATAGTCCTAAACCACAACGCCACTACGTGGTTATATACAGATTTCAGCTATTTCTCCAACGTTACTAGTCCTAATGACATTTGTACACAGTAATAAACCGGTTTCTCGAAAGTCTCGCAGGTCAGGAAACCCAATAAACCCTACCGCGCTTAAAATATTTAATAATATAAATCTTAACACTTGTATGTGAGAAAGTTTTGGAAACAAATTATGAACTATTTATTTTACTAGTCACAATACAAAACTGGAGGTATTTGTTCTTCCTTTCCGTTGCTTGAGAAATTACCTACAAAATCCGCCCCTTTCGTTATATTACCGATGACAATAAAACTATTGCAATTTGAATTGAAAAGTTACAAGGGATTTTAATTGTGGTAATGAACATTAATCTTCAAGATGTTCCATAATTACTTGTTGATGAAGAAACAGTGAATAAATGATCAGCTATTTCTATAGGAGGGTTGGCTCTGACACAATTTCAGATAAATTATGGTCTCCCGTTTGACCCACTCCAATGAATAGACCTTAACGATGGCTTTTACACTTCCTTTTGTCCCCGCAAATGCCGACGCATTAAAGCTGTGAAATTACAATACATTAGGCTCTCCTTAACACAGCTTTAAGTTGATACAGAGTTATAGCAGAAGTGTTTCCTGGAACTATTAGTGGTATGCAATAAGTGTTATTTGATCAATTACTCTCCGTAATTGCAGACGATTCTGTACTTTATTACTGAGTGCAATGAATATCAAGTGATGCTTGAAACAACTTTGCTGTTTTCAAAAGCGCACTTGTTACGATTGAAAATAATTTTTATATTGTACACACATACATTTAAGAGCACAGAGAAAAGCACAAAGTACCCATATAATATAACAATAATAATGTTTTAATGTCATTATGTACGTTTGAATACAATCAATGAAGATAATCATAAATGCTTAAAAAATATATACTAGAAAAGTGCAATACGTGTAAACAAAATTACACGACTTACGCTGTTAAATTTTAGTTATTTAAATTTTTGGAAATTTTTTGTCACTTGTCAAGTAATAATTTCTTTTGTTTAAATAGTTTCATGAATAGGCATTTTCATCAACAATTTCAAGCCATTCACGGTACCGATATTTGGGTTTTGACAAGCCTGCAGAATTAATTCTGCTCTAGAACCGGCCCTATACTAAACAAGTAAGACTTTCCCACTCTAGCACTTTACTAGAGACTCACTCTAGTGAGACAGACATACTTGTTTACTTAGGGCCGGTTCTAGAGCGGACAATAGCTATTCATCCCACTGTCTGAAACATTTGCGCGATGACTTTAGTGAGGTCTGGAGGGATCTAGTGGAATATTTGAATTACTTCTGGGATGGGTCCTGGGTATCGAAATGTTGTGCTCGATTCTAAGGCAGAATTTTTTTTCTATATGCCGTAGTGTAAACGAATTGGCAGTTGCAAGAAGGCAATAAGTGCCAAAGATTTGACAATTGAGATTCTTCTAGTTTCGACATCATGACAGGAAAACAAAACTGAGTATTTAAAAGAAATAATATCCAATCCATAGAGGTTTGAAAAAGAGGTGTGAAATTTGGGTAAGTTGATAGAAGGAAACAAATCAAAATCAATTTGTTTGGTGCTGCGCTGCCATCTCGTGACACTGTTTCTGTATCAGTTGGAAGCAGAAAATAAATCCGGATTTGTTTACTTATCTGGCAACCACAAATAATCCAGCTGATGATAATGAAGTTGAATAACTTTCATCTCAAGAATGTTCTTTTTAATTCTGTATTATTGTGAATAGCATCCATCTGAAATATTTCTTTTACTTTTATCTTAATTCTTCCAGTCACAAGTAACTAAGTCCCCATCATTACTGAAGGAAACAAATCCATAAATTTTTTAATTTCATGAGCCAGAATAAAATACTTAAAAACTGTTTGACTACTGGAATACGTTCAGAATGTCATTCTGAATGTTCTGTAAAAAATGTTTTTGTTTTCAGTAAATAAAGCACAATTTTAAACACTTTTGTTTAATAAAAAAATATTTTATTTATTTCCTTCTTTCAATTACCGATTCAAATCTCTTTAGTGAAATATGCGCTTTTTAATGTTTTCTTTTTACTCAGAGACTCAAAAATATATATTTTTGTTTTCAATAAATAGGGCACAATTTTATACACTTTTGTTTACTAAAAAAATTATTTTATTTATTTCCTTCTTTCAATTACCAATTCAAATCTTTTAAGTGATATATGCGCAATTTAATGTTTTCTTTTTACTCAGAGACTCAAAAATATATTTCCGATAAAACTAGTGTACATTAATTGCTTATCTTTAAATTCCCCCACAGTTACATCCTCATGTCTTCATACGTTGGGTTGGGTTGGAACTGTTGTTTATTTTTTCTTTCTTTCTTTATCTTAGTTTTACATCTCCATTTTAGGATTTAAGCGGCCCAAGCCGCCCGGGCCATACAGGGCCGCGACCTGTCGGCAGAGGGATTAGTTGTTTATTATCCTGGGAATTTTCGCAGCATTCACATTTTAATTTAAGTTCACCACATTCTGATGAATATTCACAATATGACTTGCCAGGTATAATCAACAAGTGGTTGTGGGAATCGGAGTTATGTGCGACGAGGTTGCATGCACTCAAGGCGCTAAAACACATAAACACAATGCAATGTAGTTAGCACTACACTAGTCTATCCCTTAAAGACAACACGAATCATTGAAGACAAGGGACAAGAATAAGAAATACCGGAAGGAAAGGAAAACCCAACCGGTATTTATCTTAACGGCAGTGAAATAATCCGAAATTATACTCACATTGGCCGACTCCTGGATCGAACCGGCGACCGCGCGACTGCTACCGCCTCAGGAACCTAGCTCGGAAAGGAAAGGAAGTAGATGTAAATTTACAAATATATAATAATTATACTTATATGTGGTCAGCACATTCTTCAGCTCATTTTTGTTGATTTTTGCATTAGTTTTTTTAATTTTTCTTTCTTTTCTTTCTTGGAGAGGGTATGCCATTGTTCAGTTCAACGAAGCACGGCATTATAAACCGGTTTCGGTTCAGATTTGGTCACAGGAATTTTCTAAAAATCCAGAAGTCCTAACGGTCTTCGAAGCTCGTAATAGAGAGGGCTAATCTATCGTCTGTGCACAAATCTATTCTCTTTCGAAAAAAAAAATACTTTTTTTTGTATTAGGGATATTTTATTTTCTAAATGAAATCAAATATTGACATGTAACTATTAAATATATGTTGTAAATAGCTGCAAGGAAGAACCGCTTAAAATTTCAACAAACTAAACGTGATTCAAACGAAAACGCTTAAAACGAGTAGGCCTATTTACAATACAGGAACGTTTAATGGTAAAAATACGGAACCACGCTGTTATAAAAGCCTACTACTGGTAACTGATACTCATTTTATTCCTTTTAAAACTTAAGAGTATGCCTACCTAATAACCCCTTCGTAACCTAATAATGTTATACTTCGTAGCCCAATGGTCAGTGTGCTCGTTGCCAATCTGTAGCCCCTGTTCAATCCTCAATAGCTAAGGATTTTTCTAAGATATAAAATCTGGAATTGTATGCAGTCAACCCTGCAACAACAATCGAGGCAGTGGGAGTCGATATGTTACCACCTACGCCTCCTATGTACCATGAAATGGAAATACGAAGGTAAAATATGACGCAGCATTAAGATGATGAATCTTGTCCCTCCTTGGGATGTTTGTGTGTCTGATAACTTACAAAGCTCTGTTCCTTTGTCACTTTATAATTTTCATCATTAACTCAGGGTATTGTCCGTAACATTAGCGATATAGTCCAGTCAAAACAAGGTTTAACCTCATAAAAAATCCGAAAGTTTTGAAACTTTGCACACTTATTTAAAGGTACCTAGGGATGAATATACCAAAAGTCCTCATGAATATGAGGCGAGCTCTAGCGGCAATTAGCGAAAACAGGGCATGTTTTTTTGTTTTTTGTTAATACCTCGAGAACCGTTGGTGGGAGGTAAAAGTTTGCTATATACATAATTGGAGCTTATTAAATTTGCAACAAAAATGATTATATACATTTTTCTTGTAGTCCCAATGGTTACCGAGTTATATGCCGCTAAAGGATAGCGTTTTTTTAAAAACCCCGCTAGCGCGGTACGATATGACATTTCTGATAATGTTTGACAATGGTTTACCAATTTTTTTGGATACCAAGGATGATTGAGGAGATAAACTTCACAGCTTTGTATAAAAAGGAAGACATGATATATATTAAACAATGAAATACGTGAAAAAAAAGCTGAGGATATTCCAAGGAAAATTGTGTACAGAAAAATCAATCAACTCTTGATTGCTTCTTGGTAGAAGGCCTTGCAATCTGCTCATCTTGGTCAGCTTCTGAACTTGCTGCCTGAAACACAGTAAGAAGAGGTACTGTCTAGCGGTGAGTGGAAGGCCGAGCTGGTGGCATAGTGGGGGAAAGACATAAACAGTAAATGCAAGCGCATGGTAAGGTAGTGGGGGAACGCTAGCTCGACCTTCAGCTCGCTGCCAGACAGTAACTATGCATGATATGATGATGTGAGAGAACCATTATACAGATAAGAACATGCAGGTAAAAGAAAGTAGGTAAGCGAGCAGTAAAACAATGTATGAACATAACGACCGATTTATGTATACTATTGCAAGGTAAATGAATAACAAAAAAAAATACAAATGTGCAATCTTACCTGACTTCTGGTTAAGCGTCCAGCAAGCACAGTGTTTTGATCTTCATGTACCAAATGTTCAGTGTTTGTTCTTTGCACTGAATGGTCTGTTTCTTCAAGGTTTATGACATCAGGGTCATCAGTCTTTTTCGAGAGTGGAAGGAACACCATTCAAGCATTCGCCATGGCAGTTGTGACTAATGCTTGTACACATTATTCCTGACTTTCGACAGCCACATTCTGTTCCCACATCCACCTGTACATTTGCAACAAATGAGGTTGAGGACAGCTTCAGGTGCTGCTGGATTCTCTGTTGTCACAGGGATCAGCTGATCGCTTTCCAACTTCCAACCCCACTGGACAGGAGGAAGTTCATTCCCAAGCCAAAATTGAATTTGGTGGTACACTCGAAATGTGTGTTGTCTTGCTGCTCCTTCTGTGGGCGGCAGAGCAGAAAGGTTGGATTTAGCATTGGCTACAGATTTGTTGAAAGCATTGTAGCGGTGCATGTTAAGAGAGGGTTGCTTCCTGGGCGCATTGTACAATGCCAGGAATATTTGTTTCCAGCAGCAGCTACAGCCTCACGGGATGAACTTGGGCTGTTAAATATATCAGCAACACCTTGCGGTACAGCTTGCTTCTTGAACAATTTGAAACAGGAAAGTTTCCCATTTTGATATGTAGCCGAAGTCGTATCGCATCCGCTGAACGCATGCACAAGAAGTATGCTGTCCTTCATTCCCAAAGTTTGCAATTGCTGGCTTGAATATACTTTCCTTCCTACTTTGCCATGGCTTGGTTTCACAAATAATATGTTTTGTTCAGTCGGAGTTAAGACCATGAGGAGAATAATAAGATCTACATCTTCACCGACTATTGCTACTTTGTCACAAGTGAAGGATTTCACGAGTGCTGTTTGGACGATCAAAATGGTGAAATAGTACGGTAGGTACCTACTTTAATTTTCACCATTGTGCGCTCCTCGAAAAAACCAAAAGATGTGCCCTGTTTTCGCTTATTGCCGCTAGAGCTCGCCTCATATTGATGAGGACTTTTGGTATATTCATCCCTAGGTACCTTTAAATAAGTGTACAAAGTTTCAAAACTTTCGGATTTTTGAGGAGGTTGGGTCATCTTTTGAGGTTTTTCATATCGCGCGCTCCTCGACGGTTTTAGAAAAAAAACTATCCTTTAGCGCCCTATAACTCGGTAAACATTAGGAATATAAGAAAAAGGTGCATAATCATTTTTGTTGCAAATTTAATAAGCTTTAATTATGTATACAATCAACTTTTACCTCAGACCAACGGTTCTCGAGATATTAGCGAAAAACAAAAAAAAGTGCCCTGTTTTCGCTTATTGCCGCTAGAGCTCGCCTCATATTCATGAGGACTTTTGGTATATTCATCCCTAGGTACCTTTAAATAAGTGTACAAAGTTTCAAAACTTTCGGATTTTTTTAGAGGTTGGGTCATTTTTTGAGGTTTTTTGACTGGACTAATATATTGGTTGTGATAATGTTATGCCAACCCAACCAGGAACGTACGCTCTATTCACCACATGTCAATAACCAGAACTTGATATTTGATAGCGGGTCATGTGTATGACAGGTTAGTTGTGATACAGGATCAAATACGCCGAGATATGCAATGAAATACGGCTGCAAATTACATGCGATAGCGTTTTCGATCTATGAACTTTATGGTTTATGGTATTTTTAAAATAAAAGAAAATTTCCGTTTAAAAAAGGGTTTGCCGTTTTGTACTGTGCTTAATGCTTTTCTAAACAAGTAGGATGATTTCAGAAGCTAAATGTTTGGTTCTTGTCGCTAACTTCAAAATTCATAGGGTCAAACCTCACTTGAACATCGTTCTATAAACAGCTTGTTTTTTTCACTGGATATTTTTTGTTAGTATTTTAACGGTTTTCCTTAGCATTTATCTTCATGGATGTTATTTAAACTGTTTTCCCAGTACCACTTTAAGAATCGTACAATTACAGGAAATAATATTAGTCTGCTTTTGCCATTGTAATAACCATGATTACGTGACTAATAGAGATTCTGATAGTGCAGTGACACTTGATCAATTATCGTTGACTATCTTTTCACATTATGAAATATTTTTATAAGGAACATGTTCATGTTAAGTGTATTATTATAGTGGACATTATAATAAATCATAATAAAATCTGATTTTTAAAAAGAACAAATTTATAAGAATGGTTTAACTGGAAAAATATTCTGGAGAAAATATAATATATACAAGAAAATGGTTCTTAGTAAAATAATATTCGCAGTAAAAATTGACCCATAATCGAGAAATCTGACTGTTGGTATAGACTTTAGGATCTTACTTACTTACTCAATGGCAATAGACAATTCCCAAGCAAGCTAAAGGAATATTATATATTTTATGGAACCCAAAGGTTCATACCGTGCTTACCTGAGCACGCCATTCAATCCTATTCTGTGCTAACTCCATCCAACCATCCTTCGCAAATCCTACTTCTCTTAAATCTATCCTAATATTGTCCTCCCACCTACGTCTAGGTCTTCCAAGTGGTCTTTTTCCCTTCGGGTCTCCCAGTCAATATTTTTGAGATATGTCCCCCATGCGCGCAGCATGTCCAGCTCATTTCATCCTCCACCCTTACTACATCCGGTGACGAGTACAGGTTATGAAGCTCGTCGTTATGGAGTTTTCTCCAGTCCCCATTTTTATCTCTCCTACGCCCAAATATTTTTCTAAGCACCCTATTTTCGAATATTCAGATTATGTTTTTCCCGAAGAGTAAGCGACAATGTCTCACATCCATATAATACAACCGGCAGGATAATTGCCTTAGAGGTCTTAATACTAGCAGCACAGATTCTTCCTAAAGTCTGTTGGTCACTCACAGCATGCCTATAGCCTATCTAGTACTCGTTGAAGGATTACATACCGTGAAAAAGGAAGAGCACTTTGTAAATAATGCCGTTGTTTCTCGTCTATACGACCTATTCCTTGTAAGTAAAACTATTCATAAGGATCTACAGAACATTGAACGTCATGTGAAAACGTCGCCTTCAGACATTAAATAAGAGATACAAGGATGCATGGATGCAAACTGATAACTAAATGTATAGACAAATGGTCAGTATAAACGTATTATACTGAAAGAAGATGGATATCTATAGAATACATTAACATTGCTACTATAATACTGTCTATCAATGAGATAAACTCAGCGATAGGGGTTGGAAATCTCCTAATATAGTAATGTTCATAAAACAGAGCCATATTGTCTTATTTGTTTTTTGTTATTAATATTATTATTATTATTATAAAAATTACAAAAATACAAATTTTTACAAAATTATTACAAATACAAATATAAATAATATAAACACAATTATTACAATTGCAAAAGAGTAGGCTATTATTAACCCCGCATGAGCAGAGCTCGTGTTCGGGGTCAGTTCAGTCATACTTGAATTATATTATAAACATTATATAAAAAACAAACATATTATAGGTTTAGGCAAAGAAATAAGATTGTTCATATGAAATAAATACCTGAATAATGAATACGAGAAAATAAAGTATAATAGCACAACAGAGGTACAAACAAAATACCTCATGTTAAAAATTTAAAAATTCACAATTGAGAATGAATAATGGAACGAATAATTGAAAACAAAGTGAGTAAAAATACCATTACAAGTTAGGTTTTAATCACTTCGAGTACTTGTTTTTTAAACAATTTATTGTTTAGTGGTGTCAGATTAGGGCTTCTTTTAGTAAAATTGTTGTGTAGCCTTGGTCCGAAATTTATATTATGCCTTTGACCTACTTCTGTAGCATACTTTGGTTCGAAAAGATTAAATTAATAAAATGCAGAAACTCCAACTTGTCAATATTAAAGTCTTTAAAATGTTGAAATCAAATATATTTCAATCAACATGACCACTTGACCAAAAGTTGGTTTACATATATTTGATTTCAACATTTTAAAGAATTTAGTATCGACAAGGCAGAGTTACTGCATTTCAGTAATTCCTAATATAGTAAATAAAAAATGAAGAAATGTGATGAGGTAGTTGTGGTGATATAATCAAAATATATTATTATTATTATTATTATTAATATAATTATTATCATTATTATTATCGTTATTATTTTCATTATCATTACTATAGTTAGTGATAAAATAATGACGATAATATAATTCTAATATACTACTGATAATATCAATGGATAAATAAGCATTTATTTCTAAACTCCTGCATTGTTTTTCTAGAGAGATATAAGCCAGAAATACGTTGGCCGTGTTTGTGGCTAGTCGGTCGTTTGTTCTATAAATTTTGTAGCAACCCCATAATTACTGTTTGCGACTCCCTGTCTGTTGTTTTACCATTAGGGACATGTAGAGTATCACATTATTTCACGAGATAGGGAATATTTGTAGCTTTTACTGCTGTATCAGGGTATGAAATATTTGAAGCCTGTAATTGGAAACTCCATTTCTGCTTTCACTAATTTTTCATGAAAAAAATTAAACCGAATATTGAAAAAGGAACTAACCAAAAACCACAACCTCACAGAATCTAACTCTCACTTCCAGAATTATTTTAAAAGTAAAGTTAATTGATCCCTATACTTGCCTTGGGGTTCAAGGATTTTGAGATTCCAAGATTTATAAATATTCGACACGTGAAGGAGAAAGGTGTATGACATATGCACCGGCCCCATTTACTCTTATGATTCCTCCTGGTACTCATTTCTGTTAGAGGCTGAGTCTACCCCAGAACCATAGTGCCATCAACAGAATTAGGTCAATTGAAAAATCTGAACAACTTCATAGGAAACGAAACCCCGTTCCTGTTTGTGGTGCAGTGTCTCAACCAACCAATCACAATACTTCCGTTTAGAATAAAATTTTTTGGTTAAACTCGGGAAAATGGTAATTGTCTGGACAAGGAATGCTAAGGATTTTTCAAAGGTTCCTTTTTGGAATATTTTTTGACATTGTTACAAAAGTTTTGAGTAGACTAATATAGTAGTAGTAGGTCTAGTAACGTTTTACTGATTTGATAATACTCGGAAAGAGACTTTGGCCTACATTTAATTATGATTATTTACCTATTTATTTTAATTATTTATTTGTTTATTTATTTATTTAAATTTAATAGATGAATTCAAGGAGATACTGTGGTTAAAAATTTAAAAACACTCTCATATAGGTAATTATTTCCCAGTTCCACTTAAACTTGGTTTAAAAAATTAAAAACACTCTCATATAGGTAATTATTTCCCAGTTCCACTTAAACTTGGTTTAAAAAAACAATTATTTTCGTATGGAAGTCACAATACTTTTTCCACTCATGTTAAACTCATATTCTAATTATATGCCATTATGTTTTGTAAAAGTTACCTTTCATTGATAGATCTCCAGGATTCTGGATGCCATGTAATCTGATATAGAATATAGGCAATAAGGTGCTGGCGTTTTTTAGGGGTGAGATGCAATAGGAATCTATTCTAAACTTTTGAACGTGTTTTCATGTAATTCACATTTTTCTTGTTTAGACCATACTTTTCTAGTAAATAAATTCCATTCCTTATTAAACATTTACAATACAGAGAGATTAGATAGATCAACATAAGGGATACAAATGTAACATTTCACTGCTATTAGCGTATAAATGTGACACATTCAAAACTGAAAAAAAAAGTGTAAGATTAGTGCAGTAATGATTTAAGTAAAATATGAGAATTTTTATCCATGTTTCTCTACTATCATTCATGGAGACAGCTGTTCCATTAAAATTGTCCCAATCGATTTGAAACGCAAAGCCCACTCATACTTTCATCTGACGATTTCTTATGTAATCATATAAATTCATCTACGAAAGGGTTAAAATGCCTTATAACAAGGTTTGATGAGTGCTTTATTACAGTAAAAGAATAAACTTTAAAAAGAATGCATCTCTTGAACAATATCATGGTTTTAATTTAGGATCATTTATATTTAAAATATTTTAATAATTAACTGGTTTTACAGCAATTAGTGAGAGTTGGAATTCTCTGGGATTTGTATGGACTTCAGCTTTACTCTGCTAACTTGAATTTGATTTCTAGGTTAACCAACATTACTTATAATGAAACTTAGTAAGGTGACAATTGTATTTAGTGTTAACATTTGTTGACTAGGGGAAGCTATTGGAGGTCCAAGGTGGATCGACTTCTGCATAAACCTAAAGTTCCAGCTTACGAAATAGATTCATTCTTCTCCAAAGGTGAAGCAACCTAGCAACCACGACCAAGAGAATTGGTGAAAATACTCATAATCCACTTCATCAGACTGATGCCAAAGCGAACAAGCATTCGGCACATAATAATAGGAATAATAATAAATGAGCCAGAAAATTGTTCTAAGATTAGTAATGAGAATAATATTAAAGCAGTAGTAGGCCCAATACTTCCATATTTTAAAATTTTATTCGAATGATTAATATAAAAAATTATTATTCAAATACTTTTTTGAAGATTTTAGAAGTCGTTTATATGATTTCAACAGGAAAGAGAAAGGTATGAGAAAAGAAACAACTCAAGGTAGTGCTAGGTTGGAAGTTGAGTTTTGGTCTTATTTTTCTTTTTTGTAATGTTAAAAGAAAATTAGTACGGGATTATAATAAAGTTGCAGAGAGGAATAATATAAGGTAATAGAGTATAATAAGGTATAATAATCTGCTATTTTTAAGAAGCAGATGGTTGTGGGTAGAGGGTATTTAATAATAAGAAGAAAAATGCCATTTATATAAAACTACACATTTAATTAGGCCTATTATAATAACCAAGATACATGAACCAAGGTTTTCTTAGTATATACACTGTAATATTGTTTTTCCTATGAATTTAAAGAACTTAAAACTCAAAATGTAAATACCACTTCCTTAAAATAGATTTATTACATTTTGCTCCAATTTTGTTATTTACTATCAAACATTTCTAATGCTGACTTATTTTGCTTCATTATTTTGGGACTTGATTTTACAGAATTTTCTAAATTACCTTCCGAAATCGATTACAACAATCCTTGTATGTCACCCTTAGTCAGTTTTACAACTATTTGCAATACAGAGTGCAGTGATTTTCATGATACTTAAGTAAGTTACATATATTAATAAAATATTTCTTAAATACTTAATAAATTTAATTTAATTAAATAACATTTTGAATACAAAATATACAGTATAAATTAATGTTACAATTTAAACGTCTGACTTTAACATGCTATATTTTAAAAATATTTTGCTTTATTAATAATGTACATTTGAATACAACTGTATTTAAAATTACATTTTTGATGTACTTAGAAAATGAATCTGTGATTAGATAATTTTACATCAGCAAAAATAACTTATATTGTAACTTATTTTTACTTATGTAAAATTCAATAGATATCATACATTTTTAAAGAAATATTCAAAATACGAACAATAAAAAATGTGTATATTATAGAAACAGTTTTCTAAAAGAAAGGATCTGAGCATATTCTTAAATTAAATTTGAGTTTTCTTGTGAAGCGATGTCAGGTAGAAGTGAATGAAATATTTTAGAACATAGGTAGTAAGGAGACGATTCGAGAAGATAGGTCGAGTGTTTAAATAAAACTATATTCTTTTTTATTTCGCATGTTTCAAGAATAGAAGTCAGAATTGGTTTTGAATTTAAGTTGGGGTTCAATATCTGTGATAAATTATTCTTGAGGGGGAAAATATAAAAAAAGGGCTATACCCCTCAGTTCAGTGGCACCTTAATGCCATCATTACCGCATCTGGTGAGTCGATAGGTATCGCTAACATTGGAAACACAGGGAAACACCAAACTTCCAGAGAAGTTCGAGAGCTCTGATCACACAGTTCATAGCTCAGTCACAGATGTCAGTAACGGTATTAATTGGCAAGATATACCGTATACCAGAAAGCATGCTAGTGAATTCTGCCAACAATATTACATTGTACTACATAAAATATTTCAAACCTAACACGACGATTTACATTTTCACAGTATATCACAGTATATCACAGTATATACACGTGTTATAGTATTAGAAAAACAAGTTAAACAAAACAAAATTATCTATAAATAACTTTCTGCGTAAGTAAATTTCTTTGTTGCCATATGGCAACTTCATGCATTCAGGCAAAGTCTGTTAGTACACCTTTATAATCAGATGACTGCTCATTGCCCATGCATTTCGCGCTTTTTCTGTGGGTGTGTGCAAGTTTTGTCAGTAATAAGATAAAATAAGTGCCGAAAAAGTTTACTTTATGGACAATGATAGCTAGTTAGAGGAACTGACAGACGAAATGACAGTGAAGACGAAAGTGGAGACGAAGATTAAATTTATGAAACTGGCAACAAGTTCATGAAAACACATGCTGCAGAATGAAACTAATTATTTCTGAAGCGAATGCTGCTACTCCAGAAACGACTTCAAATGAAAGTGATTCTCCTGGAAGTAATTGGGTATAGAGTAGCCCAAGAAGTTAATGCAAGAACCTCAAACGTAATTACTGATGGTGGTTATGAGTCATAGGGGTAGCTGATTTTAGAATTGAATTGGCTGAAACTTTGTGTAAATTTGGTTCCCCAAAGAGGGCTGGACCAAGCTCTACTGATAAATCACTATTGAAAAAGCAGAAGAATATCTTACATTTCCAAAGCAGTAATAGCAGATTCAATCAGGTAGGACACTGGCCTATTCATTTGGATAAAAAACAATGCAAGAATGAAAACTGCATAGGATTTACTATTATTAAAGTGTAATGTGGAATTTTAATAGTAAAGTGACCCCAATACAGGTTATGGAGGTCCCTAGAATTCCGGTAGGATGAGGCTCCCAGATTTTCAGACATTGCCGCCTTTACCCTCCGAATTTATTTATTTATTTATTTTTATTTATTTATTTAACCTGGCGGAGTTAAGGCCATAAGGCCATTGATCCTGGTATTCATTTATGATAGAGACCGAGTCGACCCCAGCGTCAGATAGATATATAGATAGATAGAGATTTATTGCTGGAGACATATTCAATGTATAGCAACGTCAAGAAAATAAAATACAACTTACAACTATAATTAAAACCACTCAATATTATAATACTCTTCAACACTCTAGAGAGGGTTAGTTGATAAAAATCTTCTGATTGTTCTTTTAAAATTACTTAAAGTTATTCTCTTTATGCTTTCTGGGAGACTATTGAATAAATTCAATGACATCACCTCATAACTATTCTGAGTCTTGGTATATTTACATTTATTTATATATAAATAACTACTGCTTCGAGTAGGATAGTTATGAAGAGATGTGCATCGATGTGTCATACTGCCACCAGAAGGATTAAGCCAATGGGAGAAACCTAACGACCTCATCTTGGATCGATCCCATGACCTTCCGGTTTGAAGCGCTGTGTCTCAACTATCTTGGCCAGAGTGTACATCCAATGTGAAATTGTGCTTGATCAAAATCCCCCAAAACAATAACTGTTTCATTGCATTTAATGTTGTGTAAATTCAATGCTTTTAAAAGTGTTTTCTAATCTTTATGGCCTATTTATAGTGTTAAATGTCAATGCAGTTCACCATTAAGACAATTAAATTATATTTTTTAACATTCCAGGTGCATTAAATCTTCTGATACATACCTTGCGTTGCTTGGAGTGGCTGATGAAACAGTTGTGGTAGTGAACAGTATATTATGGCTAAATGCATGATGCTGCCAATAAGCACAATATTAGATAATTAATAGGGGCGGATTTCTATGACCTAATAAATAGGATATATGCATGCATTTATGACCTAAAAAAAACAAAATATGACCAATAAAATTTAAAATATGACTTTACCACTTACACATTATGTATATTTTTTAAAGTTTAATTACAATCTATTTTATTAAGATATAATGTTAATTATTTAAAATATCTGTAAATTCTCAAAAAGTATCAGTATAATGCAAAATTTACAAAATATGAAATGAAACTTCAAAATTTCTTTAATATGCACACAAATATGCAAAAAAATGACCTAAATATGCATATTCATACTAAATATGCTACAATAGTTGAAAATTTCCTAAATATGCAGTTATATGCACAATAAAAGCCGTTCCATTTTCACCAGGATGCTTGAAATCGGGTTTGAATTAGCCGGAAACCTGAAAGAATGAAAAAGGGGAAAAATATGACATGTCATAGAAATCCGCCCCTTAATAATTAATTATAGTGGTATATTTTTTCAATATTTTCAATTTTTAATATTAGGGCCTATATAATTTTTGGAGCTAAAATAAGAATTCAAGCAATGTAGGGATAACTTACTAAAGCATTGCTTTGAGAGGGATTGAGATGTTATATTCTTCGGAAACAACTACAGTATTTTTCAGTCACTTGGCAGTGAAATTACAATTACGTCCAGTTCTAGGAATGAGAGGATCGAAACAAAGCTTGTGCGCCTCTGCTTCTCGGCAATTTCTCCAACAGCGATGTGTTTCCTAAAGTATATTCGTATCTTTGCAGGCGCAGAGAAGTATGGCAAGTTACTATACATAGTAGATGAAATTTTGCGCTGTTTAACTTCCATTCAGATACCCCTTTGGCTTGGACGGCGTATAAAGCAGCTTTGCGTTTTCACAATTCTCTATCCGGCAAGATTATCGACCGGTCTTCTCTGCTTACTTCACGCATCATAACAGCGAAGTTTATGGTTATTATTAGAACTGTCGGCGGCTAGCTTCACAATAAATCAGTAATTTATCTTCTAAAACACCGAAATAGCAAACTGCGTAAGGTAATTTCTCTATGTCTCGAAGCATATGAATAAAGTTTCGCTCCATTAGAGTAATTCAGGGATGGCCAAACTTGTTGGATTAAAAGGCTACGTTTCATTTCAAAATGACAAACGATCTAGTAATAAACTAAAGTCACTTAATGACAAATATATTTGATAAACCGGATAACTTATATATATATATATACATATATACATACATACATATATATATTAATTTATCAAAATCACTTGAAATTATCAGGCACTTAACATTGCACCTATCAAAATTATTTCCGCTTTATTTTAAAATTATTGAAAAGTACTTCTCACGCCTTGTAAGCTTCTTTAGCTTACTCTCACTTGAAGCTTTTTGTTTTGTTTAGTAAGAACTTAGGTGATTTTAAATAATGTTAATGATACCTTCGTTGTTTAATTTTGTCTTTGGCCTGTCATCGGCTTTCGTAAAGACTGATAGCTGAACTGTGATCTTTGACTTCGCTTTTTCTTTTCGAAGTTCTTTATCCAAAGAAATTCTATACCGAATTTCTAGAGAAGGTTTCGAATTTTTTTCTGTATTTACCCTTTTAAACACTTGAATTGCCTAATAAACCATATGCACTTACCTTTCATCATAATAAATAAAAAACTTTCCCCATTCTCTACGATAATGATAAGACATCGATTTCTTCATAACAGGCTACCTCCTGGTTGAGTCATTTTGACAAAAAATCTGTAAAATTGATAAGAAGTTGACTGTTTAACGTTTAACAGAGGAATGTATTGTAACAAAACACTGTGCTCATCAACTTGTGACTTAACTGATATTTTGACAGCTGTCACTTCTCAACTTTGTCTGCTGTGCTGTTTTGAAACTTTCTGGAGGCGACAATGTTTCCAACCTGAAATACATTCAACGTATAAATGTAAAGTTTATCTTGCAAATATTCTGTGGCGGATAACTCCCTAATTGCCGGTCGACGTCTTGGCCACCCCTTATGTAGATCAGCAGATCGCGCACTTAAATGTAGCATGCAAAGTAAATCTTGAAGCTTAGTTATATTACTATCATATTCTATATCGACAAAAATAATTTTAAGTTGATCTGATAGATAGGTAGTTGACCCAAAATTCGGTATCAACTTTTCCCATTGATATACATACTGATAACTCCTCCACCCATAAATATAATCACTAGTCTCCTTATATAGCTACTTGATAGAGAAGTAGCGGCTCCGGTCATGGAAACCACCATTAACGGCCGTGGGTGTCGGCATGCTGACCACATGCCCCCAATCCTGCCATCTGCCTATGGTAGATGACGCAGCGGTCGGGTGGTAGGCCTTGACCCTTCAGATGTAAAGTCAGACTAACCTTTTTTTCGTATCTACTAATGTGTTAATCCAGTAAGCTGACATTAGCTATTCGTCTCTATCCAGCACTACCTGATCGATATTTGGGATTGGGATCGATTTGGTCGTGACATGTTGGTACAGGTGCCGGTAAATGCTAATTCAATAAAATCAGGTAAACTGATGTAACAAAGTACCAGAATGCTTTTGTTTAATCAGTGATTTTTGCAATTGTGAAATGCAGAAAATAAATTATTATCTTTGCAATCAATTTCCGAGTTAAGCTCCAGATAGATTCATTAAGCAGGGCTTGCGGAAAATTAAAGGTCTATAGTTTGATAAGAATATGTGAAGGAATATGTGGGTAGTGTTATTTGTCATAGCTAACTGTATTGGAATCTTCCAAAGCCGTATATGAACACTGTAAAACAATATGTTGTCATGAGAACTGATTTGCGTTTAATAAATTTTGTCTGAAAATAGACATAAATAGGCGTAAATACCATAAATAGGCACTATATTGGGCTTTATGGCACCAGTAAATCGATTTGGTCCAAAATAGATAGGCTTCGTCCCATGGACTATATAAATGCATATACCAAGTTACATGAAAATTTGATAAAGCGTATTTGAGTTATCGCGCGTACAGACGGACAGACATTTTTCCGTCCACCACACAATTTCAGAAAGTACCATTCTTGCACTTAATAATAGTAATAATAATGATGGTAATAATAATAATAATAATAATAATAATATTAAAGAATACAAATTTCCAAAAAAGAACAGCAGAGATTTTCACAAGAATTTTGGGCATAAGGTGCAAGGATACAAACCCAGATGTAGTAACTTTAAAAATGAACAAGGTAAAATAATGCTAAGCAATAAAGACAATCTAGAAACCTTAGCCCAGTACTTCGAGAAGCTCCTAAATTCTCCGGACCCAGAAGAAACTTTTGATTTCAATGAGACAAACAATCTAGCACCCGCTTCAGAACCTCCAGACAAAAATGAAATTACAGAAATAATCAGTTCCTTGAAAAACAACAAAGCAAGTGGTAAGGATAACATAGTAGCAGGGATGCTAAAATTGGCCCCAGGGAGTCTAATAGATAAACTTGAACAACTTTTGAAGGAAATTTGGAAAAGTGATAAAATCCCAAGTGACTGGAAAAATGCTGTAATACATCCTGTCCACAAGAAAGGAGATAGGACAGACCCAAACAACTACAGAGGGTTCACACTCGTATCTGTGGTATATAAGATATTAAGTAAAGCACTATTAAACACAATCCAACCACCCATAGAAAAAGAGTTAGGAGAGTACCAAGCAGGGTTTAGGCCAGGAAGAAGCTGCGCTGAACAAATCTTCAATTTAAAATCAATTTTATTCAACAATACAAGAGGCACAAAACGAGATATAGTAGCAATATTTGTAGACGCCAAAAAAGCCTACGATTAAATTCATAGAGAGTCTCTTTTTAAAATATTAAATGAATTCAACGTAGACACCAAAACTATTAACATTGTTAGAGAAACATTGACGGACACCTTCTCAAAAGTCAGACTCATGGGGGAAATGTCAGAAGAATTTGAAATTAGAACTGGAGTGAGACAGGGAGACGGACTCTCCCCAATACTATTCAATTGTGCACTAGAAAAATTTGTGAGGGAATGGGTCAGAATATTGGAAGAGAAAGGAATCTATAATTCAGTTGCAATGGGACCATCAAAGAAACAAATTGTAACAAATCTCTCAGCCTTTGCTGATGATCTAGTGATACCTGCTAAAAATTCGGTAGAAGGAAAGATCAAACTATAAGAACTTGAAAAAAAATGCTGCAAAAATTGGGTTACAAGTATCTCATGGAAAAACAGAATGGATCACCAATATCAAAAATGCACCTGCAGAAATTACAATATCTCAAAATAAAATAATGAAGAGGGTTAATAAGTTCAAATACCTTGGTGAAGTAATAACGGCAACAGCGATAGAAAAAGGAGGGCATGAAAGCACGAGTTTATAAAATGGAAAAAGCATACCATTCAACAATGCATATGTATAACAAAAGATCATTATCCAAAAATGCTAAATTGAGGCATTATAAAACTGTAATCTTACCAGAAGCTCTGTATGCAATAGTGTGTATAAACACCTTTTCAGGTAGAAGAATAAGCAAAACAGAGATGAATCTTAAGGAAAATTATGGGACCAATTTGGGAGAATTACATATACAAACTGAGACCAGAAAAGGAGTTAAACAAACAAACAGAAAAAAAAGGCCATACTTTCAGGAAAAGAAGATCAAGATTCTTTGGTCATATTTTCAGAATGGAAAGAGAGAGACTTACAAAACAAATTTTTGATCACTATGTAAGTAAAAAAAAAAACTAAACCAGCATTTTTCAAGGAAGTTGAAGATTTGAAATTAATCAATATCAAAAAGGAGGATATTGCAAACAGAGATAAGTTTAGGAAAGCAATATTTGATGGCGAATTTTCAGAGAAACCCAAGAAGAAAACTGAAAGTAAATGGACGGAAGAACGGAAACAGCAACATCGCGAAAGAATGAAGACGTTTTGGGAAGACAAGAAGACAACTGTTTCACGTGGTCCTAAGCTGGCCTAATCGAAAGGGGGGAAAAAGAATAATTCTAACCATTTTGTTATCACTTTTATACCTGAATTAATATTCTGTAGACATCCTCCCACTTTAATCCACTGCACATCACCATCATTATTTTAAACGATTATAACATAATACTTAGGTCCATATTATCATGATTTCTTTTTTATAGGTTTTGACTTATAACAAAAATTTGACTTTTGTTTGGTTCAGAGCTTATAACAACAAAACAAGTGAGTATTTCTTTATAAATTTATTTATTAACTGCATGTCCCATTACAATGAGAGCAATACTACATGCACTAATTACTAATATCACATTTTTCATGCATATAATATACTGTCTTTTATCTTCCTTATTCTATGGCTGGTTATTGTAGAACTTATTCATTACCTTATTAAAACTAAATTTTCATACTATCCTTTACAATATTACGTGACATGTAGGTATACTGTATTAGTATACTAGTTAATCGCCTGTATTTCTAGTATATTAGTTAAGATTAGTTCTTGTGTATAATAGTGCATTAATTTGATTTTGTCAAACGTCCACTTTCCATGTTTACTTATCATCATTAACTACAAACGGCCCGTTCCGTCTCCAAACTACATATATACATATTTCCCCCTTTATATTATTACTTGTCCACCGCTGTGGCTCAGGGGATGCATTCAATCCTCTCACGCAGCGGGCCCGGGTTCGATTCCTGGTCGGGACAAGTTACCTAGGTGAGGTTTTTTCCGGGGTTTTCCCTCACCTGTGAGACAAATGTCAGGTATCTTTAGGCCCTTGTGGTCCCCGGATATCATCTGGCCGCCATTATCATCTTCATCCCCATCCTCGCCTTGTTCTGAGTGAGTGTGTGTGTGTGAATGGTGTGTATTGTCCTATGTGTTCGTGTTGTCTCGGAGGTGGCCCCGCGTTGGGCTGATCACTCATCCGGGGAGGCCCTCCATGTCCTTGTCTGGTCAAAAAAGTATGTATGTGATCCAAAGATAATCCCTCTCCCGACAGGTCGCGGCCCTGTAAGGCCCGTTCGGCTTGGCTCGCTTAAATCCTAAATGGGAGAGGTAAAACTGCGAAAAAGAAAGAAAGAAAGATATTATTACTTAAATTGGTCTTTCCAGCGTTTTTCTGGGCGTCCCCTTTTCCGGCGTCCACCTCTTGGTCCATACCGTAACAGGATTCGTGGAATGGGATCTTCATCCATTCTTAAAACATGGTTAAAATAGTCTTCCTGTTTTGTTTTGATTTTTTCATTTCCTCCTTGTGGCAAAGCCCTCTCACATTCCATGCACCAATTCTTAATGTTTCCGCTGTTCGAAAATCTATTTTCCTTTTAAGTATTCCAAGTCGATTTTCCGTAGTATCTCTCCGGTTAATTTTAGTTTGGAGTTTTCGAGTAATGTACTTTTTCTATGAATGGGATACCAGCACATAGCAAAACCCCCTACCAGGAGGACCGAGATTTTTAATCAAGGTTTACTCCTCTAGATGGGATGCTTTCTCTACAGCTCAGGGAGCCCCATCTACCCTCCTTTGGACTGCTGCTTCGTCTGGTCCCTGCCCTTTGACCTCTCTGGCTTGGGTATCCCTACCAGGAACTCATGCTCCTGCCAGCATAGCTCTCAGGGTCGTAGCGGGACACGCAAACCCCTCACCACGTTAAGGTGGCAGTCCCCGAGGGGGTTTACTTATCATATTGTTCTTAAAAATTTGTCTTTCCCTTTCAAGTTTGATACATTTAAATAGTAGGTGATCCACTGTTTGTTCTTCGTTTCCACAGGACTGGTTGTTATATTAAATCGGAAATAGTATGAGTTCATTTTAAGAAGCTAGTTATATTTCCATTTGTACGTTTATTTTTAACCTGTCTTTTATACTGGGGAGAAACGACTTTGTCACTGTACCGATTTTTGTACTGTTCATTCTTCTTCCCATTTACAAATGAGTAATTTATTGAAATATTTATTTGTGGACCTCATAGACCTCCCCCCCTCACGGTGAAGTATGAACAAAAATACCATATTATTGCTAGAGTTAACTGCTTTTATTATTTTGCTGTTTGCGCCGCCTGTCACAAGTAATGCAACATTGCAAGCTGTGTAAATTATCAAGTAATTTGTTTAAATATTACCACACTTCCTTATGTTATTTGACCTTAAATATTCTATTATGTAAGAGAAACATCAGCACTTTTCAAATATTCTGACAAGAAATTATCTGCAGACCAATAAATTACAAAACTCGATGACGGAATTCTCCGGAATACGGTTAAAACATGGTAGAAAGAACACAATTGATATAAGCAATACTAACATGAAACACCACTATTCCAGAGCAGTGTTGCCATGTCTACTTATTTTAAAGGAGATTTCCTTTTTTTTAACATTGTCTACTTTTCTACTTTAAAACTTTAGAAACATAGCAAATCTCCTTACTTTATGGCATTTTCCTTTTAAAATATGTATTTTTCCTTTTTTTTTTTAAATCTGATTTTACTTTGTCATGGAATGTAGTTAAATGTAAATAGAGATAAAAATCAAAGTCTAGTTCGTAAAACAAAAGAAGTTTTCCGATCCCACATTTCCAGCATTATAAAAAATTGTGGTGTGTACTGAGTCTGCCACATTCAAATGCTGCTGTAGAGCGTGTGTTTTCACAGATTAATAATATGAAAACAAAATCAAGAAATAGACTTGGAACACAAACAATCCATACAAAAAGACTTATGGTACGAGAAGACTGTCATTCATTTATGGTGAATAGGTCCTTGACAGATCGGGTGAGAGTGGATATGTATGAGAGCGAGGACAATTAAGTTAAAAGTGACATCCCTGTAAAATGTGTGGATGCAGCTGTGAGAATGACATTTTACATTAAACATTACATCATTTTAGACGTTTTGTTGTGAATTTTAGGATAAGTTTTTGAAAAAGACCAATATTTTCCGTGTATTTTATGGAAAAGTGGTACCCATTTAAATTTGAAAATCTACTTTAATCTCCTTCTTTTTTAGTGCCAATCTCCTTTTTTTGGTCAAACAGGGGTTGGCAACACTGTTCCAGAGTACTAGTGTACACTATAATTTTAATAAATGTATATAATAAACAATGGAAAATATGTCCCATATATTAAGATTTTTATTATTGAGTTTTTACGTTGACGACAGAAGCCAGTATGTAAATTAAAAAATTAATATTATACAACCTCCAACCGGAGTAAGTAATTGCTCCGACTGTTCAATAAATTTACATTTCCTAAATGAAGAAATTAATTCATGAAATAAATAGTATTTATTACATCACATATACAAAATACAGAAATATATATCAAATAAAATCAAGTAAACTGATATAGTAGTAGTAGTGTGTATTTATTTCTCACAAAAAAATTCTCACATATAAACCACATTATTTACATTAACCGGCGCACGGGTCGGTGTCGACCATACGTGCTCACTGCATACACTTAAATTATTACCCCATAAAAACCCAATTGAAAAAACTATATTCTATTATTTACATAACCCCAGACGTAACCCCCCACCCCCAAACAAGTAAAAAAATTCATAGACACATAGACATTATTAAGACAAAGAACAAAAAGATAATAATAAAAATAATAATACTTCTACAAAGTGCCAGAATGCTTTTGTTTAATCAGTTATAATTGCAATTATGATATGGAAAAAAAAGTTTAAAAAAATTGATTTCCAAGTTAAGCTCTAGTTTAATTAATTAAGCAGGGCTTGCGGAAGAACAAAGGTCTACTACTTTAAAAAAATCAGATTAAAATCGTCCGGCATCAGCAGAACTATGGTCTACAGATTTGAGATATAATGACAATCGCACACTCACATAAAAATACAACAAATGCCAAATTGGTCGGCTTCAGGAAATGAACTAAGGACCTCCAGAATGCGAGTCCAAGAAGTTACCATCTCGGGCACCTCATTCAGTTTGAAGGTCTAGTTTGATAAGCTTATGTAAAGGAATAGTGTTATTTGTCATAGCTAACTGTACTGCAACTTCCAAAGCTGTATATGGAAATTCTAAAACAATATGTTGTCATGATAACTGATTTGCATTTGATAAATTCTTACTAATACATTACCATAAAATAGACACTAAATTGGGTATTACTCCAGTACCGGACAACCTATTTGGTCCAATATCAATAGGCTTTTTTCCATGGACGTTATAAATGCGTATAGCAAGTTTCATGAAAATCAGATAAAGCGTATTTGAGTTATCGCGCTTTTCTAATATATTACTACAGTTAAAATAGGCACTAATTTGGGCATTACTACAGTGCCGGTCAAACGATTTTGTCCAAAATGTATAGGCTTTTTGCAATGGATGTTATAAATGCGTATACCAAGTTTAATGGAAATCTGATAAAGCGTATTTGAGTTATCACACCTATTGTTATATTTATAATAAAAAGGCACTAAATTGGGCATTATTCCGGTACCGGCCAACCGATTTGCTCCAATATCAATAGACATCTTCCCATGAACATTATAAATGCGTATACCGAGTTTCATGAAAATCCGATAAAGTCTATTTGAGTTATCGCTCCTTTAAAATAGATACTAAATTGGGTATTACTCCTGTACCGGTCAACCGATTTGGTCCAATATCAACAGGGGTTTTCCCATGGACGTTATAAATGCGTATACCAAGTTTCGTGAAAATCCAATAAAGCGTATTTGAGTAATTGCGCGTACAGACACACGGACGGACAGACATCTTCCCGTCCCCCACACCTTCTCATAAAGTACCATACTGGCACTTAATAAAATTAGGTAAACTGATGTAACGAAGTTATGCTTTTGTTTAATCAGTTATAATTATGATATGCAGAAAATAAGTATTTTTTCAAATTGATTTCCCAGTTAAGCTCCAGATTGACTCATTATGTAGGGCGTACGGAAGAACAAAGGTTCAGTTTTTTTAAAATCTGATTTAAATCATCCAGCATCTGCTGAACTATACAGATTTGTGATATCTTACCAATCACACACTCACTTAAAAATACAAAAATAGTCAAAATGGCCGGTTTCTGGATTAGAACCAAGGACCTCCAGAATGTAAATCCAAGACGTTAACATCTGGGCCACCTCGCTCAGTTTAACGATCTAGTTTGATAAGCATATGTAAAGGAATAGTTTTATCTGTCATAGCTAACTGTATTGCAATTTCCAAAGCCGTATATGATCACAGTAAAACAATATGTTGTCATGATAACTGATTTGCATTTCATAAATTCTTTCTAATATATAACCATAAAATAGGCACTAAATTAGGCATTACTAAGGTACCGGCAAACCGATTTGGTCCAATATGAATAGACGTCTTCCCACGGACATTATAAATGCGTGTACGAAGTTTCATTAAAATCCGATAAAGCTTGTTTGAGTTACCGCGTCTTTAAAATATACACTGAATTGAGTATTACTCCGGTACCGGTAAACCGATTTGGCCCAGTATCAATAGGCATCTCCCGATGGACATTACAAACGCGTATTCAAAGTTTCATTAAAATACGATAAAGCGTTTTGAGTTATCGTGCGTACAGGAACACGGACAGACAGACAGGCGAAAGGACAGACGGAAATACATTTTCCCGTCCCCCACACAATCTCATAGGCCTAACGTACCATACTGGCACTTAATAAAATCAGGTAAACTGATGTAACAAAGTGCCAGAATGATTTTGTTTAATCAGTAAAAAGTTGATTGGAATTATGATATGCAGAGAAAAAGTTATTTTTGTTATCGATTTCCGAGTTACGCTGCAAATCTATTCATTAAGCAGGACTTACGGAAGAACAAAGGTCTAAAGTTTAATACTTAACCTTAATTCGAACACTTAACCTTAATTCGAACTCGTATACACTGATATAAGACATTCTTAAAACATGTCAGCATTTCACAAAATACACTTAATGTATGTAGGCCTAATTATTTCAGAGTAATATATCTTCTGTATATAACAGTATTCAACTTTATGAACGAAATAAACACCTGACTAGTTTGATAAACAAATGCGAAGGGATGTGTCATGGCTAACTATTGCAAATACCAAAGCCGTATATGAACAGTGTAAAACGATATGTTGTCAGGATAATAGATTTGCATTTGTTAAATTCTTTATAATATATTACCATAAAATAGGCACTAAATTGGGCATTACTCCGATACCGATCAACCGGTTTTTATCCAGTATCAATAGATGTCTTCCCATGGGCATTATAAATGCGTATACCAAGTTTCATGAACATCCGATAAAGCGTATTTGAGTTACCGCGTCTTTAAAATAGCCACTAAATTGGGTTTTACTCTTCCCATGGACATTATAAATTCGTATACCAAGTTTCATAAAAATCCGATAAAGCGTATTTGAGTTATCGCACCTTTAAAATAGACACTAAATTGGGTTTTACTCCAGCACCGGTCAACCGATTAGATCCAAATTCAGTATGTTACTTTTCATGGACGTCATAAATGCGTATACAAAGTTTTATGAAAATCCGATAAAACATATTTGAGTTATGGCGCTTTTCTAATATAATACTATTAAAATAGGCACTAAATTGGACATTACTCCGGTACCGGTGAACCGATTTGGTTCAATATCAGTAGGGTTTTTCCCATGGGCGTTATAAATGTGTATACCAAGTTTCGAGAAAATCCTATAAAGGGTACTTGAGTTATGGCGCGTACAGACACACGGACAGACAGACGGACAGATATTTTCCCGTCTCCCACACAATCTCATAAAAATACCATTCTGGCACTTAATAAAGGATTGCTGGCTGATCAATCAAACTATTAATTAATCAGGGAAGATTGTTCAAAATCCGGCTCCAAATATGTTCCATTAGGACACTTATACTGAAAGAGTTTATTAATGCATTTACAATAACTATCATATAAGCTAGTACTTCTGTGAAAAGTAGACTTCGCGCTGAAAACTCTTAAGATCTGATTTTCTTCAGTAGAGGGTGAAATATTAACAATTTTTTGTCAAAATTAGCATAATTTGTGTTAAAAATTATTATGTACTTTGATGTATATTTTGGCTAGGTTTCTGTTGTCTCAAGACACTTTCCAGCCTCCCTAATTACGCCATATTAAGATGGCTACACTCATTAGATGTTTAAATCGTAGGGATGAAAATAATTAATTTAAAAAAAAATTAAACCGCATTCAGAAAATAATCCCTAAAAAATAAAAATAAATATAAAAGATGGTTTAATTTTTTTAAGTTCTGTTGTAAGGATGTGAGCTATGAATTAGCTTGCATGTAAACACTTTTCATTGAAATGTCATACAAACTTTTAAAGTCATTTTCCCACAATTTTATTTTTACAGCATTTTTATTTAATCAGATGTAAAATGGGTTCTACAAATTGTTCGTAGGGAGGCTGAAACTTTTATTGTAAGTTTTATAAAGTATGACTAACAAATGCGTAAGGTTTTTAGATCAGTAGTTTTAAAAATAAAATAAAATACAGTATGTGTGGCTACTATTCATTTTTTCTTAAATTTGAGATATACATTTAAATAACTTTTTTTAAATAGATATATAAGAAAAGCAATGCTTGATAATTTTCTAAACATGCAATTTCTTTAAATTTGAGATGTAACTTACATTATTTTCTCCTAGAAAACTAATGCACGGCATTTTTTCTAAAGATATAATTTCTATTGTTAAAGACTAACAGACATTTGACTGAAAAATGTTATAAGTTTCACTTTTAAATATACAATTTTTAAGTTATAATAGATTGTTGTGAGTGATGTTTATTTTGGGGTGGCTTTGTGATATTTAATTGTGTGAAATATAATCACTAGATAATACGAATAAATTCCTTCAATACAGGTACAAGAAATAAGAATTTACCTAAGAAATGATTAGCAAACTTGATTTCAGAGAATATTACAATAATTGTGTATTTTCTTTGTTTCAAGTAAGTTAAACTACACCTACATCTTCCTAATAATAACCAGAATTAGATTGGAATGGTGCTTGAGCAACTACCCATTCATCAATCATACCCAGCAGAGGCCAACAGACATCTGTAAGGAAGGAGAATCTTGGTCGTTATACTAAGACTAGGGTTATGAATAGGCCTAACAGGAATACACACATCCATTAAATAAGCTCCTTCAGAATAGCGTAGCCAGCCATGCTCTGCCATTAGCGACCGTGCCCCTCCGAGCCGCGGGGAACAAAGGAGAAACGATCGGCGCAAGGGTGAAATTTCCCGTCGTAGAAAAGATTCAATGTGAGACATAAAAAACCCCGCGCTATTCAGTCTACTGCTCCTAAACTAATACATATGTTCCTAACCTAACATAACCTCTCACTGACCTAGAATTCCATGCCTTTCGTAAAACATCGTTACATGGCTCGAACCCCGCGCTATGCAGAATACTGCTGCTAAACTACCATGACTGTTCCTAACCTAACGTAACCTAGAATTCTTAATGCAGAAGCTTTTTTACCCTTCCACATCTTTCATAAAACATCAACATATACTACAATCTTCCCACAAATTCTCTAATCTCTTACAACGCATCACCGGTAAATATTGGGGTGCTGATCCTCTGATCAGTTTTAATCTTGTGACCCCCCTTCTGCTTTCGCGTTTTGATTATGGCTCTCTGTTCCATTCCCAACTTACACAATCCACCATTAATCAATACATGTCTTTAATATATAATATTTACAAAATAATATTTCGCATTAATGGTAAACCGGCTCGCATACTATTACAATATGAATTTCCTTATTTTGATCTTCTTTTTCGCCGTAGAAAGAAGGCCTCTTCCTATATGGCAAACTTATTCACAACCGGTAATAACATCCTCCTACCTAAACTCCAACACTTATCAGAATTACGCACACGTTACCCTCATTCTCAAACTTCACATAATGACGATCTGGTAGACTTTTATGTTCATTTTACCCGTTTCCCCTCGATCTACAGAACCCCAGTTAATCCCATTTACCTTATGGAACGACAATCCCTTCCACCAGATGTACAGATTGACGTTACTACTTTTCAGCATTCAAATACCCCTCCCCTTCTGATTTGGAAAGAATATTCCAGCATGATGACCAAAGAATCTCCCACCCAAATTTACTTCACTGATGGGTCCAAGACCTTGAATAATACAGGAGCTGCCTACTTCAACTGGTGTGAAGGATATGGCAGAACATGGAAACTACATCCCCAAATAGCTATTACTACTGCCGAAACTATTGCGATCTATACAGCTCTCAAAGATGCACGACAAAATACATGCAAACATATTCATATTTTTTCAGACAGTCGAACCACTCTACTTTCCCTATCTAAACATTATTCTGCTCGACACTCGGTGTATGAAATATTCCTTAAATCCCTCCTCTACTCCCTCGTCAATCAAGGTTTTCAGATCACCCTCACGTGGATCCCTTCACATATTGGAATCCCGGGTAATGAACTAGTAGATGCCCTAGCCCGAACATCTGAAGTCAAAGTAATAATTGACCATTTTCTTACTCCTCCCTCAGACTTTGCTCACCATTTGACACATATCCTAGATTCAGATCTCACTGTCCAAAATCCTCCTGGTATATTGGAAACATCTAAATTGCTAACAACAACAAAAATTCTTAAGCAAGCACGCGCTATACCACAACGTTCCATAATGTATTACTACAGAATAAAATTCAAATCAGCTTAAGTTCTCGCATATCTATATACCATTAAACATTCCCCCACGCCCTACTGTGAGTGTGGGCAGGTAGGAACTATAGACCATATGTTCTTTGGATGTGAATATCGTCGACCACAAATTACCACCTTCTTGAAGATGATTTATCGACATACGTCACAAGGACCTATAAAAATGGACAGCTTATTATACAGTCCATCTATACACATTGCAAAAGCTCTTTTCCGTTATATAACTAAAACAAAAATGAAAGTTTAACCCAGCAGGTTACCATGCATGTTAAATAACGCCACCAGAATATCGCCAGGCGCTTGATACGGGTGGTAGACCTTGTTACCTTTCGAGAGACGCAGGAGCCATCTTTCATTTAGAGGCAGTGGCGTCTATAAACAAAAACGATGAAGAAGAAGAAGAAGAAGCGAGACATTTCATTTCATTCAATAAATTTAATTTATTTAGTATCATAGCCGTAACACAATATTAAATTTATGTGAAATGACACAATGATAACACAGACCAACGGCCATTTTGGTGCCTTAGAATTTATAGTTATTCTTGGGTATATTTAGGTCGCTGATGCCAAATGTGCCATTAGTTTTTCCCTATCAGCTTTAGTTTTGTGAGATATGGTATTACCATTATGCATATTATCCCATTTTACGTTTGATATAAATAAAAAAAAACAGTGCCTATTTTTAGCTTGTAAATCATGTGAGGAAAAAACAAAACACTAACATTACATTAACATTACAATAACAATATAACATGGGGTCTGTCAAAAAGTTGATATTATCACATATTGTACAGTCGTTTATGACTTATGAGCTGTCAATTTGAGGGCCAAAAAATAATCCAGGTTTTAGTTTTTCTGTACTTCGTACAGTTTTCGTCCTACGTGTCCAAAGTATGTTCAAGAACCTTCATTAGCTATATTATCAAGCAAGATTTTGTTTCGCTAGACTGAGTTCACGAATAAAATCTATTAAAAAAAGAGTGTGCGTGGAACGGCACGCGACAGAAGTAAAACTTGTTTTAATTTTTATTTTTTCAATTTTTGATTATTGGACTTTTTCAATTTTGATTTATTGGACTTTTTAATATTGGGTTTTTGGACTTTTTTAATATTGGATTTTTAAATTTTGGATCTTTGAGTTTTTAATTTTTAATTTTTTAAATTTTCGATCTTTGAATTTTTTATTTTTTAAATTTTGGATTTTTCAATTTTAGATTTTATTATTTATTAACTTTTTGATTTTTTTATTTTTTTAATTTTAATTTTTTTTAATTTGGAAATTTGAATTTTTTAATTTTTAATTTTTGGATTTTTAAATTTTGGATCTTTGAATTTTTGCTTTCTTTGCTTTTTAAAATGTTGGATCTTTGAAATTTTTATTTTTTGGATTCTTTAATTTTGGGTACTTAGATTTTTTCAATTTTGGATTCTTTAATTTTTTAATTTTTTATAGGTCTGAAAAATGTCCTTTGATTACTCCTAATCATTGAGTTGATTGATTAATGAATTTCATTTCCGTTGAAATGAAAAGTTGAAACATGAGATTGAACGTAAATATCAAATACAATATAAGAAAATCCAAAATCTTGAACAAGCTAAAATCCAACAAAACAGCCATAATCAGAACTTGTGTAGAAACACAAATAATGAAATACAGTTTTTCCCGCGGGTTATTAACCTAACATCAACAGTACTTACTAAACATGAAGAGGATTTACTCCAATTGGGTTATAAACATAACTTTGAACCTAATCGTAAAGAGCAAATTAAATCCTTAATCATAGATACAGAAACAGCTTTAACAAAAGTAAATCTAACAAACCAACTATCCTTCAGAAAAGATATGACCAATAAAATAAAACACAATTACGTAAACCAACATATGGATAGCAAAAACTCAAAAGTTTATAAAAAAACAATACAAGATCTAAATAGTAAATTAAGAGATAACGACATTAAACATGTCAAGGCTGATAAAGGTAACTCTATTATTCTCATAGATAATAATGAATACATAAAGAAAACCATAGAATTCATTCACGAAAATGATATTATACCGGTCGACAAAGATCCTACTGATAGATTTCAACAAAACATTAAAAGAGTAATAAAAAGCTCAAATCTCATACTAAACGATAAAGAAATGAAAAATGCCATACATATGAAGCCAAAAGCTCCAAAACTTAGAGCACAAATTAAAATTCACAAGAATGGTAATCCAATTAGGCCAATAGTAAACTTCATCAACGCTCCTGTATATAAAATTTCTAAGATTGTAAAAAAGATGTTACAGCATAAGTTGGAACTTAAAAACACTTACACTATAAAAAACACAATAGACTTAGTTAGTAAATTAAACGATATTGAATTGAACAAAAATGACAGACTTATTTCACTAGATATAAAAAATCTATATACTAATGTTCCAATATATGAGACAGTTAATATTGTACAACAAAACTTAATTAATAATGGGGATAGTCATGAAGTTGCTAAACAAATTACCACATTAATTACAGCTATTTTGGAACAAAACTACTTTAGTTTTGACAATAAAATTTATATTCAAAAAGATGGTCTAGCAATGGGATCCCCTTTGTCAGGCATACCACAGTATAAGTATTAATACAGTATGGAAACTGTGTGTTAAAAGTCCTATGACAACTTGTTAGCTGGGCGACACTAGCGCTCCATGCGGCGGTTGAGTAAAACTGCATTCTCACCATATAAAATAACTTGGGAAAATGCATAAACACATAACAAAATATGTTATAATAAGAGAAAAAAATCTTCTTTCAAAACTGAATTTTAAATTTAAGAAACAATGAAGCATGTATTATATTTTAGTTAAGATCAGGCACAATTTTTAAATGCCACTTACCTGTGACGGATAGTTAACTTGCACTGCAGTTCCTAGGGCTATTCTTATTACAAGTTTTAATAACTTCAAGATGATTCTTGGAAAACCAATTATAACTCATTTTTATTTTTAAAAGTAGCCTAATATTACATTAGAATAGAAATGTCATCATTTTACAAAAACAATACAATATTACATAAGATACAATACAAAATTCAAATAAAAATATAGGTTTCTATCAATATTTCTCAATTTCTAATACTCCAAAACTGCTTTTAGTATACAGTCGGTACAGCAGTTTTAATTAAAGAGTTCTTATTGGAATTCATAAACTGGCTGTTTTCGAAGTGTTCCAAACATAGGCGGCAATTTACATTTAAATATTTTACAGTTTTTGTTAGTAGGTCTTCTCGGCGACTATTGATGACCCATTTTTTACACCTGAAATCATTACAACAATTGAAGGTAGATCGAAGCCGTAAGATACAGAAACAAAATACAATCTCAACAATGAAGTTGAGGACGAGCAGTGTGACAAACCTATATTCAAAGGTCACTCTTTAATATAATTTATAACTTAAACGTTGATTTTAAAGGTGGGAAAAACCTTGGACTAGATACGCTTCTTAACAGTAGCCTATTTTAGGTAAGCCTATTGCTTGCCTAGGTTTGGATAATGATGTCATGTTAGTTTACTGTCGCAAACACCTTAATGGCACATGTATCCGAGAATTTATGATGTAAGATTATGTTTTCGTCATCTTTACGCCTACATCGTGTTCGAGAAAATAAATATCGTACCGCCTGTAAAATCGGCTATGTGCACTTTTTTACGAAATTGAGTTATGTGCACTGATATTCCTTAGCATTGATCCTTACAACCGGGCATGTGGATCTTTGATTGTCAGGTTTGTGCAAGCAAAGAAAAAAAATCGGCTACATGCTGCAAAATGGCCATGTGCATTAGAGCTCACATAGCCATTCTTGACTGCCAACACGGCACACATGTTTGTATACATAACCGGCCCTGACATATACATTACAATGCACATAGGAAATAAGCTGCACCGCAGCAAATATTGTGTTATCTTAAGCGATCACAATACGACATCCTAAATATTATTATCTTTAACCGTGATATAGACTGCTGACATTTTCATTTCATTAGTATCTATTGTTAGAAATTACAACATAATTAAAGATAAAAATATTACATTAAAGTAAATGTAAACATAACCACACCAGAACATGTGTCAAGAGTAAGCCAGCAGGCATAAAATAAATATTACGTATTTTTCTTCTTACCTTTCTGGATCTTTTGGGAAAGTGAAGAAATGCAATTCAGGATTTCTTCCTTTATTGTTACTGCAATTTATAGCAGAACAATAACATCCTTTCCAAACACGCATTGCTATAAAAATTCAAGACTCCTATTTATTTCCATTCTTTCCGCAGTAGTGTTTGTAGTATTACTCAATGGCCGGTAGGATCGCATGGAATCTGCGCGCGCATGTCCGTATGGCAGAAAAACGGACTGAGTTTCTTTACTGTATTAATACGTATACTGTGGGCATACTGTCAGAAACATTCTTACAGCACATAGAGGACAATTATATAGAACAATTAATTAAGAAACATAACATCAAAAAGTATTACAGATACGTAGATGATATTCTGATTGTATGTCATAAAGACGAAATTAATGACTTAATTGAAAACTTTAACAATATACATGATAAATTAAAGTTTACATTGGAAACTGAAATTCAAAACAAACTCAATTTCCTAGATCTCAACATCATAAGACAAGACAAAAAATTACAATATAGTATCTACAGAAAAGAGACATATACAGACAATATTATAAGCAATAAATCTAACCACCCTATTGGTAAAAAAATGGCAGCTTTGGACTATATGGTACGTAGACTTATAAACATTCCGATGAGTAAACACTACTTCAATAAGGAATTAAACACAATCTTACAAATTGCTAAAAATAATCACTATAATGAATCAGTTATTTACAAGCTAATAAAAAAGAATAAAATTAAACGAAATAAAGCTAACAATCAAAAGTCAACACTGGAACCTATAGAAAAAACTAATGGAAAAGATAAAAAATTTGTTGTTTACAACTATACAGATAATAGAATACACAAAACCTTAAAACCTCTGCAACAACAAAATCTTAAGATAGCATAAAACTAATAATACTTTGAAGCAATTACTCTTTAACAATGATAACAATAATAATGAAGATAAACTAGAAAACACTGGGGTATATCAGCTAACTTGTAACGATTGCAAGCAGGTGTATATAGGTCAAACCGGTAGATCGTTCAGACAACGTTTTCAAGAACATTTAGCAGATTTTAAATATAATAGAAACAGGTCTGCTTACGCTAAACATTTAATTAATAACGGGCACCAGTTTTCTCCAATAGATAATACGCTAAAAGTCTTACATAAACACAAAAAAAGCCTAAAGCTTAATACACTAGAAAATCTGGAAATATATAGAAACAAAAACAATATAATTAACGAAACAGCAATTGACCACAATGAACTTTTTGAAATGTACTGTGAACTATGCCCTCAGCAATAGCATAAGACTTCGTTAGTAGCAAGCAAACACTCATGTAGTGAAGACTTCGACGCACACAATTTTAAGGTTGGTTACTTTTAAATACATCAATATATAAAGTTAAAATGTAATTATTTATAATAATAAAAACAATTTCGTTTTGTTAATTTTATATTTTATATTTTAGGACTGAAGATGGCATATTAAGCCGAAATGCGCATATCCGATTAACAGCTAGAGTACTAGATACACGGATTCTAAAATGATTTTTGTAAGAAGATAACTACAACAAAAAAGAAGTTTTAACATAAATTGCTACAAACTAACACATAAACAATACGCTAATACCTCCAGATGTATTCTTAATGAGGTATTATAAGATAATATCTGTACTATACATGATATCAGACGATTTGAATAAGAAGAGTGGGTTACAAGGCAATATATTATCATCATTATGTGTACGGTGGTGTATATAAGATAAACATTGTTATTAGTGAACATTGATAATAAAAGGATCGATAAGATTCTCTAAAATAGATAATTATTGTACAATTAAGTATTATAAATTTAAGGTTAATTTATAATTTTTAAAACTGACATTTTAGAATTTAGCAATAATTATATTGACTATTGCGACATCAATCGCTATTTTAATCTTGTACCTTTTAACTTGTGTAATTATATGATATGATTAAATTTTAAGAATAATTGATATAGACTATTGCGACATCAGTCGCTAGTTTAATCTTGTATTTATTTATTGACTTGTATGTTCATATGTAAAAGCTTATAAGAATATAATAATTTTTAGATACCGTGTATCCAGTTTACAATCTCTGTTATTTTATTGTTTTGTGGTTAAAGTGGAACTTTGAATGACAATTAAGCTAAATTGAGTTGATTGTTTTGTGTGCAGTCCGCTCCGAAACACCCTAGTAATTTCGCGACGGTTTTGAGTGTGTCACTAATTTCGTGACGGTTTTAGCGTGACACAAGTTCCCGATTTACCCCTACCGCCGCTAAAGAAGTTTTACTTCAAAAGTATAGCTGGTAGAGAAAAACTGTTTACATATTTGGAATAAGCCCACTAAGTATAGCCAAAATCAGGTAAAACATCTGAGACACCAAACGAAAAGTTCAAAATTTTCAAAAAGTTATAAAAAGTTCTGTTTCTGTAATTATTGAGGTCAAGTGGCAAGGTTCACTTCTGCTAAAACAGGACGTAACATGGAAATACTGCCTATCTGACAAGGGGCTTGCCACTAAGTTACCGGCAAGTTAACTGACTATATTGCCTTATTCAAATACAAATTACTTTCGAGGATACCAAATATTTTAAGTTTAATCAGACATGGAACAGGTAACCATGAACATGAAAAGCGTAACAAGAATAAACATTACAGTTCCATTATAGAACCACAACAATAACATGGCAACAATTCATTAAACTAGAATAACCTTGGGCTTTACGTGAAAATACTAACGATAACAGTGTCGGATTCACTACCCGCGGAGAATACATCGACCATGTAAAATTTCATTAACCATAATAACAATCCTCCCTACTAGTTCAGTAATAAATAACAAATGTATTAAATTTACCAAAGGCATATTTTTAGGTAGATTTCGAATACCATGTCATGATACCATGATACCATGTCATGACTTTCGAAAAATTATTTCATATCTTTACGTTTCATGCCTCCCTAAGTACGAAACCACCGCCCGTTAATTTTTTTTGTATATTCTTGTATATTTATATATATCTTTAAACGCTAGCGGCCGTAATTATGAGGATATTTGAACAAAATTTTATTATGTTATTTCTAGGCCCAATAGTTCGGACAAGTTCTTTAATGAGCAAAATTGACCCAAGGGGGGTCGGGGGAGTACACAGTGACACCATCGATTCGGGGTTTTGGTGGTACGCGTACGCGTGGGGGTGGGGGTGTGGGGGATGGAAATCGAAATTTTTGAAACCACGTCTTGTGGGGTGTCGTTGAAAAGCTCTTGATGAGTACACTACAAATCAATAACTAGTTTCTCGATAGCTGTCATATAACGCGAGATTTGTATGTTTGAAAAAGTGATTTTTCCTATTTTTTATTACTTCCTCTGCCCGTACCATAGGTACTATAGGTAGAGGAAGTATTGTTTTCGACCCCCAAATTGGAAGATGAGTCTTTAGCATAAATACACGTTTCAAGGCCCTCTGAATCCAAAAATACTATATATGGATACATGTCTGTGTGTCTGTGTGTGTGTGTGTGTCTGTCTGTCTGTATGTGTGGATATCTGTGAACAGGCTCTGAAACGGAAAATCGTACGAAAACAAAATTTCGTATTTGGGTCAGGTAACTTCTGAAGATGAGAGGCGAAGATTGGCGGCAAGTTCTCTTTTTTTAAAGGGTACTTTACATGGAGAAATTTTTGTTTTTTGCGATTTCCTCGAAAACGGCTCTAACGATTTTCTTTAAATTTTGCACATGAGATGCTTATTCTAAGAGCTAAAACTTTTATTTGAAACTTTTTTCGAACAAATTCTCTGAAGGGTAATTATAAGTCACCCACTGTGAATACACGCTCTTTGCAATACGGCCTCTTGTAACGGAAAATCGTACGAAAACAACATTTTGTATTTGGGTTAGGTACCTTCTGAGGCTGTGACACGAAGATTGGCAACAACCTTCTCTTATATTTAAGGGGACTTTATATTAAGAAAGTGTTGTTTTTTGCGATTTTCTCAAAAACGGGTCTAACGATTTCCTTTAAAGTTTGTACATGGAGTGATTATACCAAGAGCTAAGACTTTTATTTGAAACTTTTTTATAAAAAAGTTTCTGAAGGGTGGTTGTAAGGTACTCACTGTTTGTAGAAACTGTCTTGCCTGGTGAACAACTCAATACGCAGACATTCACGGCCTCTTATCCTATATAAGTACTGTACGTGAAGTGAGAAAGATGTATTGTTGGCCATGCTTGCAGTGTAGAAATATCTGAGGGGAATATGCGATAAATTTCGGAAATTATTCCGAACGGCGGAAAGTTCAATAAACGTTTGCAGTCACTTATTTTTTCTTCTTTTTCTGTTTGTCCATAGCCTGCGTTTTTAGTCGCAACATACTAAGGAGGAGCTATAAGGTATTTATAGAATAATTAGCGTAAAATTGTGTCTTGCAATTCTGTATAAGGATATGTGAATACAGCTAACTTTTATTTGGGCAGAGGAAGTTATGTGACTTTCACATAAGATTTTTTAAGCAGAGTTTACATGAAGAAATTTTCGTTTTTCGCGATTTTCTCGTAAACGGCTGTAACGATTTTCTTTAAATTTTGCATATGGGTTGCATATACAGTACTAAGAGGTAAAACTTTTATTTGAAACTTTTTTCGAAAAAAATTGTCTGAAGGGTAGTTATACGCCACCCACTGTGAATACGCGCTCTTTGCAATACGGCCTCTGGTAATGGAAAATCGTACGAAAACAAAATTTTGCATTTGGGTTAGGTACCTGTGAATATGTAATATAACACTTCCCCAAGTGATATAAATGGTGCAAAATAAGTTGCACAAACTTTTTCGCATATACGATTTAAAAGTTAGCACAGAAAAACGTGGGCCTATATGCGAGAAAGTAAATAATAGAGAAATAGAGAAAAGCACGAACGACAGATAGAAAACATAAATCTCAGCGCCTAGCCTATAATGTGTTTAATCGTAGGCCTAATCGCTTTAAGATGGGATAAAAAAAAGTATACAGGAATTCAATCCAATTAAAATGTTTTTTTTCTAAAAATAACAACATTTTACTCTATCTTTATTAAAGAAATCTTAAAATTCATATTCTTTATTCATAACTCGCAGATGAAGTCTCGCATTCTTTACATCATATGGGCTTGCTTTCGTTTAATCTACTCCAAGTTACACATAAAATTTCCTTTGAACGTATTTATTTTTGTAATCGATCTCTGAGCTAAGCTCCAGATCGTTTTATAATTTTAGCGAAAGTCCGCCGCCGTGGGTGGGTCGTCGGTAGCTCGCCTTCCGCCCCGGCGCGCGGTCCGGGTGGGGAATTTTCCGTGGTGAAAAATCTCTTTCTCGCGTTCAGAACAAGGAGTTTAGGGTTAAGTATGTAACTTATCACGAATGTTCTTTAAATTTGTTTCGCGTGCTTAACCATGTGGATGGTATTATGCATTATTTAGACTATCTGTCAGATTTTATTTGGGTTATGTATCCTTCGGGGATGCGATGTGATGTGGTAACGACATTATTTTCATTTCTACAACGAATTTACATGAAGAGAATGTCATGTATACATAATACATTGTACTAAGATGCTAACTTTTATTTGTTCAGAGGAAGTTATGTGACGTTGACATAAGATTTTGCAGTTATTATTGCGGGTTTGTCATGCGAAGGCTAAAGAAGAAGAGTTCTGCGCAGCGACAATAAATTAAACAAAAACACTTCGAAATCTACCTCAGCCTGTAGGCCTACCCAAAGGGATTTTTATTTATTTTTCTGTGGCGCTTTTATGGTAATTGGTGGAGGTAGGTTCGTCAAAGGTTTATTGAATTTATACCCTGTAGGCCTACCCAAAGGGATTTTTATTTATTTTTCTGTGGTGCTTTTATGGTAATTGGTGGAGGTAGGTTCGTCAAAGGTTTATTGAATTTATACCCGATGCAAAGGATTTACCGGTAGATTTTCAAAATTAAAGGGAATTTTTACGCTACAGCCCAAAGATAATTTTGACTCTAAACCTGGAGAGGAAAGATCCTAATATGATTTATAACATTCTATATCCACTCACCAAAAAGCAATTACTACCGAAGGTGCACCAGAGGCACACTACAAGAGACGTAAGAAGTATATTACATATTGCTACCACGACGACGGCTTGACTCGCAGAAAATCGCGATGTACGGAAGAAAACACGCATACTCAAAATCGCACATGTGCAGAAAACAACTACACTACTGAGTTAGTGAGAACCTTTAGAAATCCAACCGAGTCGTTGCATACTAATTTATGAATAACCCAAAGACTAATAAACTAATAAGAATGAAAATTCTCCACAGCATTACCTAAAAACCTTAAGGTTCTATGTATGTAAAAAACAAAATATAAAATTCTAAAAGTGCAGATAATATAAGTTATATCCTCTACTCCCATCAAAATGGCCACCATCTTGAAACTGAATAAAAAAAATAAAAATCCTTACACATTCCTTTAATGACTTCAAGGAATATTCACGCAAAACTGGAAGAAAATTGAACAACGCATTTGGTCATAATGGCGTAATACTCGAATTTACAGATGACATGGCGAACAGGACAACTAGTTTTATGTGTCTAATGATACACAATATTGTGTCAGGGAAAATTCCTTTCTACAATTTGTCCCACTCTAGTTTGATCCTGTTCAAAACAAAGGGGAGGAGAACTCACAGAGAGTTCGCGGAAAATTCGCATCATGTGACAAAACGTGATTGGTTAAAGTCATTAGCATGTGCCATTACCAGGGAGTGGCTTGCTAGAACAGAAGTAGTGTTCGTAAGTTCATGCAACAATAATATCAACATTTACACTTGAAATAACAAACTCTCACTGGCATCGTCATCATTACAGTATATCAAGTAGCAAACAAAACAAAGGATTCATTGTTCACGACTACCCTGCGGGTGAGTTGTACTGAGAATAAACAAACTACCACTAAAACGGTGATGTCATGCGTTCTCACGTGCGGACTATGACAGCCACGCCTCTTTGTTTTGAACAGGATCGTTCTTAAATGGGATATAGAATAGTTTACAACTTAAATAAATTCGTAAATAAAATGAAAAATGAACAACTATCCACGTTCAAGGACTGCGTGAACATGTCTGGGACTCTCTGAAATTAGCTCTGGAGTTGTAGATCTCCGGAGACATCTAGTTCTCGTATCAGAACATATCAAATGTAACAGGTCTTCCCCACACATGCAACGAGTTTGGAAGCAATGTTTTTGTTAGTTCATTGACTTTCTTGAAGAGAACTTAAATTAAATCTGCGTGGGCGTGTTCCGTTTCATGAGGGCAGCTTCAGAGGGAAACTGCCTTCTGTGTTTTCTTCCTGCACACGCAAATGCCATCTCCTTGCTCCATCATGTACTCAACTTAGATTACTCTCCCAAACGGGAATTAGAAAAGCAGGCTATCTAAGAATAAACTTCTATCATGCCAAACAATGAATACTCGTAGTACCGTATTTTACGGACTATAAGACGCTCCGGACCATAAGACGCACCTTGATTCTAGGATGGAATTTTTTTAAAGGGAATAAAATACTTCATTGCATAAGCAAATTATAACCTTATGCAATAAAATTTGTGTAAATCACGTCTAACTTAAACCTGCATTAGGCTATACAAAAATCTCTTCTCTACAGGTGGCATTGTGTAAATTTTAACAATTCAACTGATTTCTCATGAAAGACTGAAAATATCTTTACACCCTCTGACCCTCAGTTCAGCCTACGGTTAGTGTAACGGGACAAGGCTGTTTATAGGTAATGCCATTCATTTAAACCACCTGGCATAGACAACTCCTTTTGTATAAAAGAACTCGACATTACTTTTATTTTCGCATTGTATACCTGGATTCCAAGTACCCTCATTTTACGATAAGTGCATTGTTGTAAAGTCTGTGCCATCATGTTTATAATTATGGTATTCCGGCAATATTTACCATTATTTTAATATTTTTAGTGTACTTTGGACCATTGGACGCACCCAACTTTCAAGGCTCTGTTTTCAAAGGTAAAAAAGTGCGTCTTATGGTCCGTAAAATACGGTACATCAAGCAAAATCATAGTCACAGATTATTAAAAAATAGTCCGAAGCTATTCCATAAAAAAAAGTAGATTATTATAGGATAATTTAAAATGAAATGGATATTGATGCAATACCTTCAGCTGAATACTCCGGAAAGACTCGTAGACTACGTATTGAATGAGTATCTGTACGTGTCACAATTTCTTCACCGGCTTTTTCAATATTGTGTCAAGATCGAAGACCGACAGAATTTTGCTCCGGTTTATAATGTCCAATGCAAAGTGTGCAAATAAATAATTCCAATCTGAAAACTATTCGAAAAGGAAAACGTCTTCGGACATTTTGCCTTACGTTCTTGCTTTGGACTCCGCTCCAGAATGTTATTATCCTGACACATAATTTGCTCGTCCACCAGTCGATTCTGGAATCATAAAGAACGACTATACTGCATCTTCTCTCGAGATAAAAGGGGAGTTTTGAAAGAGAAACAAAATAAATACAGTCTGTCTGAATGAGATCAGTTCATTATAAACATCTATGCGTGTATATGCAAGTAGCAAGACTATTTCATATTGATATAATACATAAATTTCAAACTATTCATTGATTTGAATTTTGCACATTCGTTCCGGCATTTCTTTTATGTTTACGTAAATTTTGGCACACCGTTGAGGGTTATAGACTCAAGTAGCAGTACATAGTCGTCGTTACATATTCATAAACAACAAAAACAACAATTTATATTTATAACTTGTTTTCCTCTTTAATAAAGATACCTTTTAATTCTGCTTCATCGTACAACTCGGATTCGTCACTATAAATCATACATCTACGTCATGATGTAACACAAAATTGTATAGGCAAGTAGTAGAAGGAAGAAAAACAAAGGAAGGGGTAAATCAATATTGTACTATATGCGTCATAAATTAATAATACATAACAATAATAAAATAATATAATAATACAATAGCAATGAACTTCATAATAAAATAAGGTTTTTCTATTATAAATTGAATGGTGAAGTATGGAACTTATTTTCTCTAACTAGGAAGTTTTAAATTGTTTTTCTTTAACAAATTTTATCTGGTGCTTTCGTTCTAGATCGATGTGCGTACGCAAGTCGTGTAGCTTAGTAGTTTCTTTTTCCATTTCAGTTTCTTTAATGAGTCTCTGTGGTCATTAAAACGAAGTTCATAATGAATCTTTACTAAATTTATAAGTAAAATTAAAGACAAGTAAGCAGGAAGGCGGTAGAAGCCAGTTATAACTCCGTGAAAAGTTCATGTATTATTTCTGTATTTCCTTTAGTAATGTGCTTTTTCATATGCATAGGAATTGATTTCTGACAAAAGTAAGTTTTATGGAATTGAACAATGCACGCCATGTCTAGAAGGATTACAAAACTGTACGTAATTTCTGGAAATAATAGCTGACTTGTAAAACCATTATAAGTATCTAATTCGAAAGAATACGAGGCTACAACCTCTTTTAATTGCTTCTATAGAGTATTTATTTTAATACGGAATTATATTCAATGCAAGGAATAATAAATGAATTAATGTGTCAGTTAAATCCCCTTATAATTGTAAAATACTATGTCTAACGGGTATTTCAATCACGCATCCCCTGGCTGCAAATAAACTAATCGTGCGAGAATGAACCGGCATCGCAGTAAATTGATGTAGGTTCTTCGTGATCAACCGTGCCGCTATGACATTGAAGCAGATTGTCTTGGAAGACGAGGCGGATTTCAAAAAGATAATTTTTCAGCGTCAATTGTCATTTTCTAGATAACCTATAAAACTTCCAAAAACACACATAGCCAATGTACCTGTATTCGCTACTCATTCTCGTACACATAGCCTAATTAATGAAATAAAGAATTAATTGTATTGTGAACGTGAAAAGTCACAGTCGAATCGCTATTGTTATTGTTTGTTTAATGGAATGGGATTAAATGTATGCTTCATCCTGGATTACTGAATAGCTGTTTTGTTTATGTGTAAATTTAAAATAGATTGTAGTGCATGATGTTTGTGAATAACATTAGCCTATACTTTCACTATCACTAGTATTGTGCTGTTGAATTTTGCGTGGGTGGAAATAAAATATTTGTCTTTCTGATACTTTAACTTTTCATATTATTAGAATAAGGTTTATCTAGGTGATGTAGAACACAGAATCCGTATTTTGCTAATTATAGGAAATATAAGGAAATAATACAGTTATCACCGCACTGTAGCCATTCTTCTCCCATTCAATAGGCCTATAAGGATGTGCAATGCTAAGTAGCCTATAGTGAATCCGAAATAGGCTCGAAGAAAATATCCATTGTCGTCACATTGAATTTCAGCCTTATAGTCTGAGACTAATGCAATTTTCAGATAATTATACCCAACCATCACGGATTATCTAGATATCGCGGAAATTCAGTGGAGAATGTGAGATGTATTATTTATATAAGACTTTAACGTAAGTTGTGCCCTTCTTTATTCTGAAGACCAGCATTAAAATTGGTATGTTTCCAACGAAAACTACGCTGTAAAATCACTTATTTCCTATGTAGGCCTAAGTAATTTTCAAGTTTTAATCGATGGTCTACTGATGTTATAGCTAATATTTGTACTCTCTGGCCACATTTAAATTTTATATGGTGCTTGCGCCAGAAAATGTTTTAAGGAAATTTAAATTATTGCATGTTTTTGTGATCTTTTTCCTCTTCAGATAATGTGAACTTGACGGAAAAGTACCAAATTGAAGTGTCATTCGTCATTTACTTAAGAGTTTTTCATCACGCCCATAAAAAATTAGTTTCGCAATGTTAATGCGAATTACAGTTTCACACACGGATAGACATGTAAATTGCGTGCTTGAAGTGAGAGTCTCTCAGGTTTTCATTATCCTCACTAGAAAATGCATTCGTGATCCTATGATCGTTGACGTCACAAAGTATTGATCACTTCGTTATTGTGGCATATCCGGGAAAATTCTTACGAAGTTATTAACTTATTAATGTTAACTGAAAATCTGTTGTGTAAGCAATTCTGCATAGAATGTATAGTACTACAACCGCAAGGAAAAACTGTCAATACTTATACCGGTACTAGATCCTCATTTCAGTATAAAAGTTCTTACTTCAAATATTTGTTCTAATTCTAAAAGTTATGCATACCCCACCATTCATAAATCCGATAAAGTCAAATATTTAGGTATTATAATCGAATCAACATTAAGTTAGGACAAACAAATTTTATATTTAGTTAACAGGATGTGTAGAAGAATATATATATAGGCCTATGTGTGTGTGTGCGTGTATGTGTGTTTTTTCCTGCCCTCAATTCTAAAAATAAACGATACATCAATGAATTTAATTGCAGTAGAGGGTTGGTACTATTATTGTTTGCATATACACCTTATACACTCGTACGTAAAAACTGTCTTAATTAATAAAATTTACATAAAATGTATTACATTATATTACACACAGGTTTCGTACAAAGTCAGTATTAAAAAAATGATGTATTAGTATACAAAGTTAAGGCTTTAAAGAGTAAAATTATCTTACACGTCAGTAACATAAACTATTTATTTATACAATCTTTCTACACAAGGCAGATTGCATTACACAAAAAGAATAACTTATATGAACAAAATATACACTTATACAAAAATAACATTAAATTTCAGTTAAATTATTAAGGTTTTCAATAATAACAGGAAAATTAAAACAATCGAGTAAAACAATAAAAATGTAGAACGCTTCACGATTTTGAGTGTCATCCTTGCGCTGGGGGCGTGCTATCTTCTCTGTATCGTTCCAATTTTAGTATATGTACCACCGAAGCTAGTATGAAAATTGTTGTTGTATCTCCTTGTATTTATTGCAGGGTATACGTTATGCCGTCATCAGCCCTTGGGATGCCGTTTATATTGTTTACGTAACGTTCATAATATACAATTTATCTTTAATACAGTCCATTATCATGTATGACGTAACTGGATAGGGAGGAACTTCGAAAAATATTCTTTCTGCACTAATTTGCTCCAAAAAACGTGTTGTTAAAATTTATCTATCTAAACTTCTTGACTATCTGCCTAAATTAATATTTTTCGACTTGAACTATATAGAGTCTAGTAAATTTATAAATATATTTTATTAAAATATTTAAATATAAATTCCAGCTTGAGATCGCATACACTTACTTGCTTACGATAATAGACGAAACCGAATTAGAAGGAAATGAACACCGAAATCAGCCAATTTATTTAACCAAAAAATCAGGCTCCTATTGATCACCCATAATTTTTTCGGATTTTTTTTTTCTCTGCCAATGGGTGCTCTGGTGTGAAGAAAAGAACCTACAGTAAACATTGTCAGAGATCGATTACCTTGCTAGAAGCAAGCGTTAGACAGCCTTATGAAATTAGAAGAAAGATCGAAAAAGAGAGAAAGAGGTAGATGGAAAAGAAAAGGTAGGAGGATAGATAAAGGGCGATAGAGGAAAATTGAATTTTCATAAATTATGAAAATATGGGTAAAATTCCATATTAAAACGTTTCCGTTTAAAATTCTTTCCATCTGAAGATAGATCTCTTTGCTAAAATTCCAATCCTACTTTTGACCTGACTCTTCGGTGTTGATTTATCATCCTTATGGTGGGCCTAGGTGGTGCAGTTAGTATCGCGTTGGCTTTCTCTGCCCAAGTTGCGGGTTCGATCCCGGCTCAGGTCGATGGCATTTATGTGTGCATAAATGTCAGTAGAACTCCTGCGGGACAAAATTAAGGCACACCGGCGACGGTCACAGGCCTAAGGTGCAGTACATCCCCGTCGTTAAATAAACATATACAACCAATAACCATCATCAGGATTATTTTGTGTTTGTCGTAAACTAATTAATATTTCCGAAAGATGAATTGGCCTAGGGTAAAGGAAGAAAACAATTAAAGTAAAATAAAGTCTAAATATAGAAGGTATTTTATTTTAAGCCTAATGAACTGAGTTCAACATAACAATCAAAGTGATATTTAACATTACAGATCCCTATATCCCTTGCTTTGTGCAAATGAGCATGTTAAAAAATGGAACAGCGCTGGGTTAGCCTACACTTAAACTGTAGGCCTACTGATCGAATTTGAACAAGATGTTCGGATTATCAAGAGCGTTAACTGGACAAATTTGTTTTAGGCAGTGATCATCATCATCACAGTAACTTTGATTCTTGATATATAATTTAAATTCAATGTACACATCGAGTTCATACTTTGTATACCCACACATTTATAATTAGGCTAATGTGTATGAGTCCTATCATTTTAATTTTGTATATATTTTCCTCTTCAGATCTTGTAACCAAAACTACGGCCATTTTAAATAATATAGCCACTTTCAAACCAGATGCTTTTAGTTTAATTGAGTAAATGTTTGTACCACTTGAATTCACTGTATATCTTTGTTTTCTGAACGTGAAAGGAAGAAATCAGAGTAATTGGTTTAGAGTAGTGAAAAATTCTCTATTCTTGAATATAATATGTTGCCTTCATAGGAAGGCGGCGTTCATAATCGTAAAAGTATGCTTTACATTTGCACTAACTATACTTCTACCTTTTGAAAGGAAACATGTATAGAGTAGCCTATTAGTTTGTTAGCATATTTTATTTCTTAATTGCCAAACTTCTTAGCAAACAGAATTTCATACTACAGGATTCTGACTTAAAGACCTATAATTAACTGCCGCTATAATCCGATCTAATCGACTATACCCTGTTCAGAGAGCTGAGACATTAAATGTACAAACTAAGCTTCAGATTTGTTACATTTACCATCATCGTAATTGGAGAAATAGCTGAACATTGCTATTCCTGGGTCCTATGTCATAAAAGTTACAATTTTACAGGTGAAAGGTTCAGGAAATTATCTGACAGATTATATTTTGACAATTTTGTGTTTTATAAATGCTGGCAACCTTACAAAAATGTCAAGACAATTTTCTATATTTGTATGACAATTTTACGAAAAGGAGGAGGGAAAAGGAGGACGACGAGGGAAAAGGAGTTTTTTAAGAATAAAGTTAGAATTGCTGAAAAAATTAATCAGAGAATTCAATTTTAAGCGGAATTTCTTTCAAATTTCTGCCAATTACAAATGCAACATAATAGTGTTTAAGGTTTGAGAGACCTGTATGTATTTTAAATTGAATTAATTTAATTTGAACGTTTCAGATCTCCCTTAAACAAAAATACCCCAGCTAAATTTGCTTTTTGAAGATTGTGACGAAATTTCCATGTGTCAATTTTTTTTTTACGAAGAAATTTTATTATGATCATTTTATGCAGTATCTAACAAGTATTCTCACCATATGTAATACATATTCTAGGCTATATTTTACTGTATATATTGCTGTGTAAGCAATAACCCTAACATGCCTTTTCTGGCAAAATAGGGTCCATAAAGACTTTGGAGATACAATAAATAAATAAAACTAATTGTCGAGTAGTTCTTGTTCGTTTGTTTCGGTATTTCTTCCTTTATTTATTTATTTATTTATTTCTTCCTTCTTTTCTTTCTTTGCGTTTGTATGTATTTCATTACATGAGAGAAGACATCCGTGATCATTCTCTAGTGCTTACTGGGGAAACGGATTGATGTTGTTTTTCAGCCCATTTCATCTCGAGAAAGAAGATTTTGTTTACATTGGAAGGAATATTCCTCCATTACCATAACATCTTCTGAAGGAACTAACCCTATCTCAACATATTCCTGGACGTAAATTCACCAGAAATATAACCTCAGTGCGGAATCGTATAGCCCTTATTTTGAAATAAACTTTTCGCAGTCTTTTATCAATCTTGCTAGTTACACTTTTCAAGGTTTAAAACTTATTTTCCTCAACAGCAAATCATTCACGTCTTTTTAGAACTGCATACCACTAAAACTTAAATTACACACAGAATTTGTTTTATACATTCATTGACAGGAAGGTTCTTGTTTGTCCCTTTGTATGTAATGCTGTTCAAAGGAGTACTCCATGTAAAACATAGATTAATATGTACAAAGGCGGTATGAAATTACTTTATATTCCTTACTAGATTGATTCTAAACCCGCATGTAACTATTTTACTGTTAACATGAAAAAGTAATGGATTCATAGCATGGCATAAAAGCGGTCTCAAACGTGTATAATTTACTGCACCAATAAAATATTATCTAATTATTTCTTCAATTTCCAGTTAGCATCCTAAATTGAATTTACAGTGCAGAACAAGATGCATATATCTTAGGCAGGAGGTCACATCTCGCAGATTTACGGGAATTATTTGATATAAAAGAAGGATCTTGAGAGTGCATAGATTTATGGCCTCTTAGAAACTACAGTTTGTTCTCAGAAGAGCAGAAAAGAGGATAGTGATGTACAATATCCAAAGAATGGAATATGTATCTTACAGATGTGTGTCGCGTCCGGTACTGAAAATAATGCAATAATAACAAAATCCTTCTCATGCTATTTATTTGTATATGCATTATTGACTACAGGATATAACGTACCTACATACGTAAATAAAATAAATCAGTAGGCCTAATTATATGATATCATAATATCTCCAATCGTTAATCAAATATATATGCCAAATAATTATTTACGATGCAAGACCGTTATAAGTCCGCCGCCATGGGTGTATAAGTAGCATACTTGCCTTCCATCCTGGCGGTCCGGGTTCGATTCCCGGCCGGGTAGTGGGTTTTTCAGTAACGAAAAATCCCCGGGTTCAGGACTGCACATCACCCACGAAAATTATAGGCTATATTAAAAAGCCTTAAATTTAAAAGTGGTGACTGCTAGAAGAGGGTATATGGTATTCACAATAGATCTATTAAGGTCGCAGTGTTGAGAAGCCGAAGGGCTTACACTACCCTCATTAATCTAATCTAATCTAAGACTGTTATAAAGAACATAACATGCAAGCATGAAGTTAACAAAACGAATGTTAGTGCTAACGGTAGAACGTTGTACGACTTTTATGATATTTTGAACCATGAATTTTAAAACGAAAATAATTTCATTTCGCTTGTGCTTAGAATAGTAATTTAAAGATTTTTTGGCTGTTTCGTACCTTACTGAAATGTAGCGGAATTTGGACAATATGCCACTTCCGCAATACTTGATTCGTCCGCAAAAAGCCTTATTTTGCGTACTTGATACATAAATAGTTAATAAATTCCGGGACAAATCTTTTCTAAAACCAAATTTATGGTAACGTGACAAAATAATTTCCTATTTTTAATGTGTTTGTTATTTAAGGTACTGTAATTTATTTTCCAGTAGCCTAATTATAGATGTCTATTGTGTACGGAATTGTAGCAACCATATTATAAGATAAACGATCGTGATTGGTCTATATCCGAGGCATTGCTAAACGTAATTGGTCAATATCAAATACTTATGAATAGAATAGTCTTAATAAAACTTTCGATATTATCGAATATCGATATTTTGTTACCGATATAATACTGTTATTGATATTAGTATTCATATCGATATCTTGCTTCCGATATTCTATCCCTACTCCCAGATGGTCACAGAAACATAGCGATATTTTTTCTAGGAATCGCCATAGACTGGCTGATGTTAGTTTTATTCTTCAACATTATTATTGTATACAACAAGCCTGAATGACAGACAGTGTTAGAGGATACAAAGTGTCTGTACCCGCAGCTTCCCGCCAGGACGCATCAAGTTAATCCTCGCTTCCATCCAGCCAGATATAATAAAGTGTATATGAGAGCTGTTAAACTTGCAATGATTGACGTGACGATGTGGGTCGTGATGCTGGCTTTTACGTCTCTCATCCACTTGTAATTAGTCTAGCTACAAAAACTGCCACCACTAAAGATAAGCTTTAGTCATACAGACATAACATGAATGTATTTGTACAATGCTAGCATTGTTTTCCTACTTACTCGCAATGGATTAGACTTGTATAAAATGTCTACTTTTGACTTCTTAATTCAAGAGCTTTTGTTTTTGTGTACAGCGACAAATGCAGAAATGAGGCCATATGATGACTCCAACGTAAAGCGTTTTTTCTAATTAATTTATTCCTGTAGATCACCTAGATTGGAATTTATTTAAAATCTTCCACCTTCACAGGTATTGTTCAATGCTAATATTACAGGACCTTTAGCATTGTCAACGAAAATATATATGTAAAAGGAATATTTAAGCAGTTAGAATTGAATTTAAAATAATTAAACTTGAATGATGGACCTACTGTACAGAATTGTATATTTTTATAACATACAAGTTATTATTCAGCTTCAAAAGTTACATAATCAAGGAAATGAATCTCAATTTTAAATTTAAAAAATGGAACATCTTATAAATTAATAATCAAGACACGCCAACCCTAAACACTAGATTTCACTTCTTCAGAGAGAAAAGTAGAATGGACAATCACCGTTTATCCATAAAATACCTGGACTCTCATTGATCTTCCATCTTCCATGGTATTGCTCAATGCGAATATTATCAGGACCCTTAGCATTGTCAACGAAAATTTATATTAAACATCTTCACAAGTTGGTTTAACACATGACGTTAAAATATAACATTCACAAAAAATGGCCTTTATCTTTACCCCCATGTTCTCATATCCTTTACAGTATTTAAATGGGAACGCTACACATTGGTATTGACCTTTGTGTGTGTGTGTGGTCTTATACTAAATACTGTTGTCCAAAGCAAAGCACTTCCCTGTGAGGAAGGCGAGGATTGTGACCTTTATGCACGCAACCTAGCAGGCAACCAATAAGAATCTGTCTACAGTGGTATTAATCAGAGGTGGCAGTCAGATGCGCGTGAGAGAGGTGACGCATGTAGGAGGAATCATGGGGAGGGGTAAGAATGTTGAACTCCTCTAGCGGGAGAGGAGAAGCTATTGTAACAAGGTCTCTTGTTTCTTCACTGCATTATACGATCTTACCGCTCTGAAAGCAACGACACAACTAACCCATACACCCCTCCATGCAGTACGAATGTTAATTGGACTCGTCTGCATCTACTGAGCATCCATGCTTGGACTGCCACGTCTGATTAATACCACTGTAGTTACTTGTGATGGTACCCCTTACGTCCTCCTCTTCCTCCACCGAAGCAATATTCCATCTCTCGCCCCTCTTAACAGCAGTGCACTCCGCAGGGCAGTTCTTCGTTTAGGGCAACAGTATATTCCGGTATATTAATACGGTTTTCTGAAAAGTTAATACAATATAGGCATGAGGAAAAGGTAGTGTATCGGAAGTCCATTACTTGAATTCTCTGAATTTTCGAGGAATAAACCTCAACCGTAACCAAATTGCTATTACGTGGACAGGTTTCGAACCACAATCGCAGAATTGCATGCGATTGCCCCTATTGGCCAATGACCTAGCCTGTAGGTAAAAGCATTTGTTTTGTCATTGTTCACTTTGCTTTTCGGTCTTGGTTGTGATCTCTACACTCGATTAGGTTAGCTCATCAATGGATCGGTCAGTAACGAACAGAACAATAGCCTAGGGAGGGACGATAAACTGGAATAATTCAAATAATACATCTATTGTTCAAACTTTGGATTCAGCAGAATTTAATTACTGATGAATTGCACGCATGTCTCCATTTAAAACGGAATGAGTGAATCAAACCAAATACATAGTGATTAAACTGTTTGAACAAATGCATATAATAAAATGAATTGTCAGAGAAGACCAAAAGCATAATAAGCACAAGAAACAGACACTTTTCATTTGGTTGTAACATTGATTCGATTCTAGTAGCCTAAGGTTACTAATTTAAAATCTTTTCCTCTCTAGACACATATACAGGGTGTTAAATATTACGTTTACAACGTTTCAGGGATGATAGAGGAAGTAAAAACAAACATTTTATTTATGTGACAAAACTTTGGCATATGCGCCGTTTATTGTGTAGGCCTACATAAGTGTTAATTGCAACATTCGAATTTTGATAGTATTATCCAGAAGGAACGGGGCAATTGTCGTTTTAGAGATGGTGTCCAAACTGCCGTTCATTGAAGGCATTGCACAACTGATATCTTCGTACTATGGAATGTCTGCAATGCTCAAAAAGGCCAACATTGTCTCAAATAACATGTGCAGCTTCAACAATGCGAGCAACTAATTTTTCTGCCATATCGATCGATGTCTCATAAACAAGACTTTCATGTCTCCCCCACAAAAAGAAATCCAGTGGATATAGGTCCGGTGATCGAGGTGGCCACCACTGTACCGCCCCACCCCTGCCGATCCAACGATTGAAGAATGTAGCATTTAGATGGTTCCTGACACGACGATCAAAGCAGTACAAACAAAACTAATCGGTGCGTGTTGTGACGGCAGGTAAGCCATCTACCCTTAAGTCCATCTAGCGGCAAAACGGAGCATATGCCGAAGTTTTGTCACACAAAGAAAATGTTTGTTTTTACCTCCTCTATCATCCCTAAAAGGTTGTAATCGTAATTTTTTAAGACCCTGTATATAGGCCTGGGCCACGTGTATTTATAACAGAGTGTATAAATATATTCTGATAGTGTCATTTCGTAAGTTCGAAGTAATAAGATCAAATTCATTATTGTTCTATATTTTCGAGAACGTGAGTCAACACTCTTTTCGCTTCGGCCAGCTTACTCGATAATACAATAGGCTAATTACGAAGAAAGCATAATCAAGGAAGACTTATTTAAGCTTACTATAAGGAACTTATTTATATTTGTTTTATTTAGATTATTTTTAACTTTATTATGATCCCGTGTACAACAATTCTGATAAAATTGAGTAATTAATAATAAAATTACAATTTTAGTAAAACAAATTATAATCATCATATAATAAATAAGTTATAGGCCTACCATTGCATAAAATTGGATATAACATTACCTATCAACAAATAAAAAGTTACACCAAAGGAACAAACTTTTCTCATAATAAAAATAATAATAGGCACTATTACACGCTTGCTTGATGCGGATGGCTAGCGAGAAACCTTTGTAAATGAGTAATGATACAAAGATCCTAGTTTCTTAAAGTGAAATGAGTATTATGTCTAGACCTCGAAATTTTATGTATGAAAAATTTACATTTTAGGCACATAAAATAGGTTACAAAATTTTGTCAAATTTTGTGATTGAACACGTGAGAAATGTAGGCCTACAGTAGGTCTATCATTCAAGTTTAATTATTTTAATTTTTGCCAAGAATTGTCTGGTGTGAAAAATAGGCCTCAAAACAATTAGTTATGCACGCAAGTTTGTTTTGTGTGTAAGTTATGTCTATAAGCATCACATGTTAAATGTTTTCATAATTACAATGTAGTCCATTATCAAGATTTTCTCCAAATGTTCAACTGCTATGCTATGTTTTTGTCCCTTAAAATCGTTTAGAAGTTTGAAAATGACTTTTCCACTGATACGGATGTTACAGGAGCAAACTTAAATATTGTTACATTTTTTATGGCCACTTCTTCCGGAATTTCTGCATCTTCACCCCACAAAAGAAAAAAAATGACCACACTAATTATTACAGCATATCCGGGATTTTTGTTTGCATTAAATTCTCCTACTTCCACCTTATTTTCTCCCCAATTTCTCCCTTAGATGTACCACAGCATAATGTGGTGTCATTCCGTGTGGGGCAAAATTTTTTAATAAACAAGTTTTTAATACACAATAATATTAAATCTTAAAATTTCTTGATTTTTTAAAAAATATTTTAAATATTACTTGTTTAGGCAGGTTTAGGCACAAAAAGGAAGAAATAGACACTAACACACTTTTTAAGTTATTTTAGGTAGGCCTACTATATCACTGCTCTCAATGAGTATAATTTTTCTTAAATTGGAAATATCTGGAATAATTTTGCACATTTTCCTAAAGGAACTAAATTGGCATTTGCCTAAAATTCTGATCTCTAATTTTGCCATAGATATATTTTTAAGTATAGCCTATGTTTCCATTGTTAACTTAAATTACATTTTAAACCTTAAGTAGATGTAAGATTTTCATCCCGCTCTCAACAGAAATCCTAGTATTTGTACAAGTGATAAATGAATGCTTATACTGTAGTAACATATTATTATGCTTTTTTTAAAAGCGATATCAACGTCAAATTCCATTGTAGGTGATCTCCATAATGATAATCTTCATAACTTGACATCCTACCCCTCCGACAACATGAGGCTTATGTCATAATGCTTGCACGAATCTAGTCACACAAGGGATTTTTATTACATTTGTATAACTTTGTGTGAAAAGTAAATACCCCTATTATCGTGCTGAAAATGGAGTAAATTGATAAACGTGTCCTGAGTAGGCCTAAGGGGTGTTACGTCTGTGAGTTTTTAAAATGTAGATTTGTGCACACTGGAAGAAGTATAAATGCGTTGATTAAAGCTTTTAACTTACTTAAATTTGAATAAATTTGTTCTCCATATAGAGTGGTCTACGAAAAAGAAAGATTGGAATTGGATAAGCACAGTGCTTTTTATTTGTATTATTATTATTATTATTATTATTTACATTAAAGAAGCGGTTACGTGCTCATCGGCACAATCGCATTTTCGTGCACATCGGCATATTATTTTTATCTTGCAATATCATCGTGCTCATCGCCACACACTCTTCGTAGGGGTGGACATAGAGACAAAGTTGGAATTACCTTATCGTATTGAATGCAATGGAGTTCACAGTAACTGCTAGATAGACAGAAAGACAAACACTTCCTTTTATTATTATAGATACATACTGTGTACATTAATATTATAATTGTATTGTTTAGAAATCATTCATGAAGTATCTGCCTGCGATTGAATGATACTTTGAATTAACCTAACCCAACCCAACCTAACCTAACCTAACCTAACCTAACCTAACCTAACCTAACCTAACCTAACCTAACCTGAGAATATTATAAGAGAAAAATTCCTCCGGCACAGGGACTTGAACCCAGGACCTTTGGCTATTCGCGCCAATGCTCTACCAACTGAGCTAAGCCGGAGATCAATTCACAGCGCCAGATGGAACTTCTCTCCTATGACGGATTGCCCTAATGGTCCACCTCACAGACAGACAAGTCATGTCATATGCAGTACTGTGAGGCACACTAAGTAGTGATTTTTGTGACCGGGCTCCCACTGTTATTGTACAGTTAACATTCAAGACATATATAAGCATTAATGAGCCACAGATTATTGTCTCTGTTGGACACTACATGAGAATATTATAGGAGAAAATTGATCTCCGGCTTAGCTCAGTTGGTAGAGCATTGGCGCGAATAGCCAAAGGTCCTGGGTTCAAGCCCCAGTGCCGGAGGAATTTTTCTCCTATAATATTATCATGTAGTGTCCAACAGAGACAATAATCTGTGGCTCATTAATGCTTATATATCTGTCTAACCTAACCTGACAACCTATCTACGATATCAACGGTCTGTTTCCTTAGCCGCGGTAGCTAAGGGGTGCTGCCTTGGGGCCGTGGTGAAGGAAGCTGTAGGTTTGAGTCTCTATGTCCACCCCTGCCCCCAACGTGGTGTGTGGCGATGAGCACGATAACCATTACAAGATAAAAATACTATGCCGATGTGCACGAAAATGCGACTGTGCCGATGTGCACGCGTCCCAATGTGCACGACACCAAAGAAGCGTAGGCCTACTGCAGTGCGTTTCTCACATTTCAGTGAGGTAACACGATAACACCTTAGTAGCAGATTAATTCGTTTTGCCACTTCTTCTTCTTCTTTCTCCTTCCTCCTTCTTTTAATTTAGTCTCCCCCGTTGAAGGGACGTTTATGCGGCCCAAGCCACCCGGGCTTTATAGAACCGCTACCTATCGCTAGAGTGATTATCTGGAACACAGTCATACATTTTGATCATACAAAATAAGGATGAGTTATCAGCCCAATGCCGGGGCCACCTCCGAGACAACACGAGACACACCAATCGTTCACACTGAACAAGGCGCGGATGGGCTGAAGATGATTAGGACGGCGAAATGATATCCGGGTACCACATGAAACATGGTATGCACATTTATTATGTCCATGGGAAGACGTCTGTTGATATTGGACCAAATCGGTTGGTGCCGGAATAATGCCCAATTTAGTGCATTTTTATGGTATTATATAACAAAAGGCCCCATAACTCAAATATGCTTTATCGGATTTTCATGAAACTTGGTATAAGCATTTATAACGTCCATGGCAAGAATCCTATTAATTTTGGACCTAATCGGTTGACCGGTACCAGAGTAACTACTAATTAAAGGTCACATGTTTTTTAATTTTTGTCTACCGGTATAATTTGACAGTTAATACTATTCCTTCACTTATGCTTATCAAACGACACCGTTAAACTGACTGAGATGGCCAAACGGTAACGCCTTGGACTCGTATACTGGAGGTCTTCGGATCAAATCCCGGAGAGGGACGATTTGACATGGATTTTTTATTTTTTTTATTTTTATTTTTATGTGAGTGCGCGATTGTCAAGGTATCACAAATCTGTAGTTCTGCTGACGCTGGTCGATTTTAATCTGATTAAAAAAACTTATTTTCTGCATATCATAATTGCAATTATAATTGATTCAACAAAAACATACAGGCACTTTGTTATATCAGTTTACCTGATTTTATTATCATCATCATCATCATTATCCAAATCCTTGTTTACTATAGGTGGAAATATGACTACGGTATGCATACGAAGAAAGAATCTAATCTAGTACACTCACATGACTTTTTCTATCCCTTACAATTTCATAGGTACTAAATATTCATGTAAAATGCGATACTTCGGTTGCCTTACCTCCATTACAGTAACATGTTGGCTAGAAATGATTTTAAGCGTAGTGGAAGTAATTATTCCTACATTCTTATGTCTAAGATAGGCTATAATATAGTCAACTGTGGTCAATTTGGTTTTACCCAAGCAACTCCAATAACAGAATGTGGAAATTTAAGCCTCTCTTCTCATTAGTTGCTTATTGCCAATTTAGTTTAGAGATTTATGTGTAATCAAAATTTCCAGGGGGACAATGCCCCTACCCTCCCCCCCTACCGGACGGCCATGGGTAAACTGTTGTAACAAAGTGCCAGATGGCGTTAAATAGGCTAATATCTGGAAACTTGTATTTTAAATTCATAACTCCTAGATGAAGTATTGTATTCTGTACTTAGGCCTATTTGTTGAAGATCTTTATAACTTTTCTTAAGCATTGTATTGCGGATGTTCTATAACCTAATAATAATAATTCTTCTCCGTTCGAAAGAATCCGATCCTACTACCCCTGAGTTGCCTTACCTTCCTACTTTCCTTGTTTGGTTTCATAAAAATCCGATAAAGCGTATTCGAGTTATCGCGCGTAAAGACACACGGACGGATAGACATTTTCCCGTCCACCATACAATCTCAGAATAAAGATGAGTAATTGTATTGAATTATCTATTTTTCGATTTCAGAGCATTCCCCCCGGGGCTTAGATTTGCTTTACTTTGTTGCTGCCGGCAGTTACAGGTCAGCTATTACAAGTAACTTCCTAATTATTTCATTGTTGTTTAAATTATAAGGTGATTTATTTTAACATTAACATATTTTGTTATGTTATTTAATCTTTAATATTATATTAAGCCTGAAAACTATTACTACTTTTCAAATATTTGGATGAAAAATTATGTGCAGGAGATTATATCAGAAAACTCATAGACGGGATTCTCCGAAATAAGATTGAAATATGGCAGAGCGAACACAATATTGCCATAAAGCAATACACTCCCGTTATCATAAAGTATAGTACTCATTTAAATAACCTTAAAACAGTGCTAAGTATATTGCACAGACTTTATTATTGACTTTTTACATTGATGAATGTACAAACCTGTGGGTTATTATCACAGTATAGTATAACAGTAGCGAAGCTCCATACAGTTTTTTCAACCGGCGCGACGGCAGCGCTCGTAGCGGTGAGCAAGATCCACACAATATGTTACATTGTTGCTTATGCAAAATGTCAACAATATTTTATGGAAATGCTTGTGGTGCTAAAAATTGCACCAACATCCAAAGGAATTCTCCCGATTTGTCTTTCTTCAGGTTCCCTAAAGATCCTGAGAGGTAAGCAAAAACAGTTATTTGTGAAATTAAATTGCAAATTTGTGATTATCATGCTTGCATCCATACTAGTGCATTTACTCCTATTTCTTTTAATTTTAGGAGCAGAAAATGGCTTGTAAATGCTATATACAATTAATTATTTTTATATGTATATCATAAATGAAAATCCTAACGATGCAATGGTTTCTAAATATGCCTATATAGGCCTCTTTACAAATACCCCACCTGACCCTACTAATTTTAAAAATGTTTTAACACGAAGTTATGTTAGGCCTATATAATTGAATTTAACAAAATTAAACTGTCGAGAATAAAGATAACGTGTTTAATCCTTTACTTTTTAATAATTTATCGTGTTTAACAAAATGAAGAAAAAGACAAAAGTGTATTGCTATTGCATCTGATACTGACCATAGGCCTATCGTGCTATATGCCTATAGAACTTTACTTTCCCCCCTAATTTCTGAACTAGTACTACTACATGCTTATTGAAATTATTAAGTTTTCTTATTTGTCAGAATTTTCAGTGTAAGTACAGTATATGTTAGTAGTAGGTCAATTAAATTCTTGAAGATGTAGGGATGTAGCTTATATGGTGGACGGAAACCGGTCTGATACTTTATAAGATATACAATGTCATCGATCTTGAAACTACAACTTCTTTACATTACCATAAAGTCTATGATTTGGTGAGTTCACCAGTATGCCTTTCCGGTAATAATCTCGTTCTGGTAATTTTAAAAATAAGAAGAAATACAGCCATATATTCGTATCTTTTCAATGCTGGAAATGGCTGTTTGCTAGTTCCGTCTTGCTGACCGCTTGGGGTGCTAGTGTCGCACGATCTGTCAAAAGGATGCATTTTCCTTTCATTAGAGCTTCGCTACTGTTATACTATACTGTGTTATTATCTCAGTAAATAATTTCTCCGACTATTCAAGAGACTTAGATTTTTTAGATAAAGAGAGCGTGAAAATTAAGCGAAGTCAGTGTAATATTATGGCTTAGACCCACTTTAATTATTACTATTTTCAGTGAGAATATTTAGGTGGAACTACATAGTGCCATACCTGAATATTTTTCATTCTTCTGTGTTCAGATTTCTTCAAGAAAATATAATAATCTATAGTTAAGAAAATGTTTTCTTTATTATTAATATCAGTACTATGATTATTATTAAGTGCCAGAACAGTACTTTATGAGATTGTGTAGAAGACAGGAAATGTCTGTCTGTCCGTCCGTCCATCCGTGTAGCTGTACGCTCAAAAAGCACTTTGTTATTTCAGTTTACCTGATTATATTTAATTTTAATTTTGTTGAGTTGTAAATCTTGGCTACGAGTTGAAGGAAACATGATTAAAAGGGAACTTAGATAAGCAATTACTTGGACATGAAAGGGCTGGGAATTTATCTAGAGGATCTAATTTAGGTTTGTAGTTCTTTAACGAGCCGTAAATCCAAGGTTTGTAGACTTCGTGCCCAGGATTTTTAAGTTCTGAAAACTACATCGGTCCACCGCTGTGGCTCAGGGGATGCGTTCACTCCTCTCACGAAGTGGGCCCGGGTTCGACTCCTGGTCGGGACAAGTTACCTAGGTGAGGTTTTTCCCGGGGTTTTCCCTCACCTGTGAGACAAATGTCAGGTAACTTTTGGCCCTTGTGGTCCCCGGATATCATCTGGCCTCATTCTCGCCTTGTTTGGAGTGAGTGTGTGTGTGAATGGTGTATCTCGTCCTATGTGTTTGTGTTGTCTCGGAGGTGGCTCCGGCATTGGGCTCATCACTCATCCATGTCCTTGTCTGGTAAAAAAATTCCTTTAGGCAGGCCTACAGGCTGAGGTAGATTTCGAAGTGCTTTTGGATTAATTTATTGTCGCTGCGCAACACTCTTCTTCTTTAGCCTTGGCATGACAAACCTGTAATAATAACTGCAAAAAAGAGGAAAGGGCACTTTTTCAAACATTCAAATCTCGCCTTATATGAGAACTATCGAGAAACTAGTTATAGGTTTGTAGAGTACTCATCAAGAGGTTTTCAACGTTAATCCACAAGACGTGGTTTCAAAAATTTCGAATCTCCATCCCTCACCCCCCACTCGTACCCCCAAAACCCCCGAATCGTTGGTGTCACTGTGAACTCCATTGGGAGTACTCTGATTTATTCAAACAAAGTTCTCCTCTATATTTCATAGGGGCCGAGATATAAATTTTTCAAAATTTCAACCCTTTCCCCGACCCCACTTGGCCAATTTTGCTCATTAACGAACTTGTCCGAACTATAGGCCCTAGAAATAACATAATAACATTTGGTTCAAATATCTTCAAAATTACGGCCGCTAGTGTGTAAAGATATATATCAGAAAAAACATTTTGAACGGGCGGTGGTTTCGTACTTAGGGAGGCATGAAACGTAAAGATATGAAAGAATTTTTCGAAAGTCATGACAAAAGAGGAAATAGATGAGATATTCTTACTTGACCCTTCGACTTCAAGTATTCAACATGTTTATGCCAGAGCAGTTTGTTATCCAAAATAGTTCCAAGATATTTGACAGAATTTGTAAAATGAATTTCTTGATTGTAAATCTGTAGATTTTCACGTGGTCTTTTCTTGCATCTTGTAAACATTATGGCTTGACACTTTGGTTTTGCCATGTTAGGTTAAGTTAGGTTAGATGCCATCTTGCGGCGATTTATGAAAACATGGCAAAACCTATGCTGAAAAAAAAAACTGCGCGACCATCAGGTATTAGTAGCACAAATAGCATACATGATTGACTCTAGGTCGGGACTCGGGTTAGCAGAACTCATCATATAAGAGGAGAGGTCTTAAATCCAGAGACTTGGGTACTCCTCAAGGCACCCTTTACGTGTAACAAAACTTTATAAAAGATTACCTATCGCTACAAAGCAGAACTTTATTACCCGAAAAGTTCTTGCTAAAATAATAGATCTACAAATTTTAAAGTAAGGATTAAGATAAAATCATCATGAAATAACTTATAGTAAAATAAATGTATCAACTTTATTATTGAAAAACTAAAAAAAAACTAAAATTGATATCAAATCTATATCTTATAGACTATTTAAGTCCTTTCCAAAAACCTGCGTTGTCCACTAGTTGGCGTTGGTTTCTAGGAATCAGCCCTCTGTTATGGCGTTACATTTTAATTATTTTCCTTCTGATTAAATGGAATTTGTAACAGGCCGAGCATATGTAAAAGAGATTCAGCAAGCATTGCTTATTGTTAGATCAGATAATGTTAGTGTGATTAGCTGATTACATTGTGTATTACTCGTGGACATCTGCTTAAATTAAAATGGAATAAATAGAGTGACATTTTCATTGTACAAAGTCAGTAAGTGTATCCACACATATTATGGTACGGTTGGCTCCCCTGATGTTAGTATCAAAGTATTAAATAAAATAAAAACAGCAGTTATAATTATTTTGTTATTAAAATACGAAGACGTATAACAACGCTGTGGTCAAAACAGTATACACTACGATTATTCCGGAGTAGTCATCTTCCGACTCACCCACCCTCTCGTGTCCTTGATACTGTACTAAGAAGTGAAGCGAGCTTTGCGCCTGCGCGCTCAATTTCTACCTTCCAGTTTCGGTTTGTATGTTGATTTGTGTGTGAAAGTGTAATGTGGTGTGTGTTTTGTTAAATAATTAAATTGTGGGGAAGTTTGGGAAAGACTACAGAAAATATGTTGATCTGGAAGTTGGTATGTGGAATGATATGTTTATTACTGACTAACATTACCAGCTAAGAATGTGATTGCTAGATACACGTTGGCACAGAATTGAGGTTAGACTTGCTCCTTTGCTGTTAGAGATTCGGAAGAAAGAAAATGTAATTTCTCAGTAGTTTTTTTGTTATTTGCATTGTGACCAGTGTACAACTAGGTAGTGGTGTTATTTTACTCAGATGCGTAGGTTAGAGTGACCACAATATCATCACAAGACAACAGGACCTAGTAGTTTTAGTGACAAACTAGACCACTGTTTCTGTATCTAATACCAGCTTTCTACATTTATGCTTCAATCACTGCTTCCACTTAACTGTAGATTGTCAAGGCCGTGTCTGAAAGCAACTTGATGACTAGTAACTAGAAGCTAGAATCTAGATATTGCGAATTCATTTATGTAGAGATTATGAAGGTTGCTGTATATGAAGGTATCAATGGAACAAGCATTCTCGATTGCTACATATGCAATAGAAGAAGTTAACTTGCTAAAGCAGTGGTATTCGCGATACCCTGATTCGGGGATGGTGCTTCCGAGTGATTCTTGCATAATTGTCTTGTGTTGCTGAGTCTCCTGGCCCTTGCCTCGTGCAAAAGGGTGGGGATTGAGGGGGAGAGAACATAAGTGCCGGCCAAGCACAGATTACGACTAACCAGACCTACTGCTATGAAATTCATATAGGTATCTAGTTTCTCTGATATTTACTGTTGTATTATAATTATTTCCTTTCCTATCGTTCATTTATAAGTAGTCTCCCGCTATTGCTAGGAAAATAGTGCTATGTATATATGAGCCCCTTAAAGCCCAAGTGATGTAACTCACAATACTGCTGTTCTGAGATATTTAAGGTTTTGGCTGTCACCAAATTCATGGCTTTATTGACAGCATAAAATTGTGCTCCTACCTACAGGGTTGCTATGCAAGTTATGACTTTCACCATTTGCGCTATTAATAAAAGAACACTTTCTGAATAGGATCCTGACCATAACTAAAAAAATCCAAAACCTGGAGTTACACTACCTGGGCTTTAAGGGGCTCATGTGTAGCTCATAACAACCAAAATTAATCGGAATTGCAAAGAAAAAAAAAACAAGTTTGTGTAATATAAAGTTATCGGTGCACTCCATTCTTCCACGGTAAGCACAATTAGCTATACTGAAAATTGCAAATAAATTAAACAAGGGTCAAGGGTTTCATGGTGGGGAAGGTGAGTTTAGAGACCCTATGTATTTGTTTGACACTTTATTAAATTCTCAGTCTTATTTTGTGTTATTTTCAATTTTCATATAGTGCTACAAGTAAAGGCAAGTTGATTTATTAGAATAAATACATTTCTATCGAGATATATGGTACACAGGCCTATTCATGTTTCTAGAGACTGTTATGCAGTTTCTATATGTTGATATTACATAAGAGTGGTTTGGAGAGAAATTCCTTACACCATGCTGACGCTCTATCAACTTAGGTAGTCAGATTTCGTGACAGGGTAGCAGTTGGAATCTCTATCTCATTACTATTCTTAATGATTGACCTCAATGAAAGACATTCTACTTCTTTCTTTTCTTTCTTTTTCGTAGTTTTACCTCTCCCTTTTAGGATTTAAGCGACCCAAGCCGCCCGGGCCTTACAGGGCCGCGACACATTCTACTTCAAAGTAATTTTTTGATTACATTACCACTGAAAATAGAACTGATGAAGGTATAGGAAGAAAGTTTCATTATATTCTTGCGTTTATTCCGTAAAACCAATGATATTTTCTTGGTCACTGGGTGACCAAATAATTTCCAAAGACTTGTTTTAAGAAACAATATTATATTATACATAAATGACAGACAATTATGTTTTACAACTTTGTTTATCAGTCCCCATTATCTGAAAAAAAAAGACTTCAAAGTAAGGAACATAAATGAGCAGTTCTAATATTGCATGAAACAGAATTGTTCCTACACAGTTGGGTAATATTCTTAATTATGTCAAAAATCACTACGTACTACATCACTGATATTTTTATTAAACAAATTTATAGTTTCGATAGAGTAAGTTATATGTTTACAAAACTCTTGCGCGGATTGATAGCTTTTGAAACAATTTTGCTTAAAATTATTTTTCTAATGTAACTACTCATACGGTTAAAATCTTGATAAAACCCACAACCTCATACCTTAACTGTGCTTGTCTGGGAGTAGGTTGCATCTCATAATTCATAAATAAATTAATAAAATATAACAAAAATAAAAGTTACTTTAAAACAATGTTGTCACGATCGTTAAAAGTCACAAGATTATGACGCTGGAAAGGTCTGGAATCCTTAAAAGAAGAAACGAAATAAAATTGTATATTTTATCAAGATTTTAACATCTAATACACCTTTACTAAGACAATGAAATTCATTAATACTCATACAGCCTAAATAGACGCTGAAAAAGCCAAAAATGGAATTTACTACAGTAGTGCAGTAATAATATAAGCATAGAACCTATAAAATAAAAGAATAAGACATCATAGGCATCAAAGTGATAAGAATGATAATCTAAAAATTACATAAATATAATCTTCATTATCTATACCGTGAAACACAATTTCGGATTGCAGACAAAATTTACCAACCCGTTAAGAACTTCTTTGCCATAATGAATATATTCAAGTAACTATTAAACGATGACAGTCCTCTACAGTACAGATGCTCTTTCTCACTTACAGATTACATCATTCTCTTAATAGAATTAGTCCAGAGCTCGCTGAATGCAGATGCCGTAAGTTGATCTAGTGGGAATACCTCACTTGGGAATATCACACAGGCAGTTCTAAATATTTATTAAGGCCCGAGTGCAGATTACCTATCAATGTAGGGAAACAATAATCTGGCAGTTTACGCTGGGACTGCAAATGGAATTATGTCACAACACCACTGCCTGTTGCTTTACCTCGAATATAGTTGATAACAATGGGATGAGGTTGTGTACCAATACCATCACATGTAGCCATTTACTTGATGATATTAATATGCATGAGAAAGCTATCCCTGTATGCCATCTCCATTACAGATACACAGCACCAATGTGATAAAGAATGGTGAGCCAATTTAGATACTGTAAAAATATGGGTAAAACAAAATAAAAATAAATTGACTGTCCTGGTTGGGTGGTCAATTTAGTTCAATAACTGCGTTATGTCGGGCTTCCGCGTTGATTGTGACAATCAACTTGCTCTCGTTTAATGGGTTTTTCGATATTTTTAGAATGTAACATGGCTTGCCCACACTCAAAAGTTACACATTTAAACACAGGCACTCGCACATATATACAGTATGCTGGGGAATCAAAGTTAATTCCTTGCCATTTTATATCAAACATGTGCTACCGTTCCATTTAAAACTTTTTAAAACCGCCATACATGCAAAGATGGAAGACGAATCCAGCTTTCGTAGCATCAAAATAAATGAAATAAGATATTGCGAAAGCTCAATGTATTATTTTCGAGGATATTTATTACTGAATATCCGAGAGAAACAGTAATCTAGCAGTTTACGCTGAAACTGCAAATGGAATTATGTGGTTTATCTATTTATTTTTCTATAACATAACGAGAACATTGAATAGGCCTAATAGCCTAAATGTTGTTTAAAACCAAGCCTCGAGTAATCTATTTTTTCAACACCTCTAAACTGCGTGGCGCTACATCCCTGAAGGGATTTGGCCTAACACCCGACCGCTGAGTCATCTCATGGGAAAAAACCATACACCAAAAAATCAATATTGCGTTTTTTGGACCATTCTGTGGTGGTCCTGGTGGGTATCCAACGAACTAACTTACAACACAAGCAATCGTAATCCGTAAATGTGAGGCTCTGAAATACGCTGAGTTGAGCACCCCTCACCCCCCCCCCCAGGCTATCCTATACATGAGAATATTATAGGAGAAAAATTCCTCCGGCACTGGGACTTGAACCCAGGACCTTTGGCTATTCGCGCCAATGCTCTACCAACTGAGCTAAGCCGGAGCTCAATTCACAGCGCCAGATGGAACTTCTCTCCTATGACTGATTGCCCTAATGGTCCACCTCACAGACAGACAAGTTATGTCATATGCAGTACTGTGAGGCACACTAAGTAGTGATTTTTGTGACCGGGCTCCCACTGTTATTGTACAGTTAACATTTAAGATAGACATGTAAGCATTCATGAGCCACTGATTATTTTCTCTGTTGGACACTACATGAGAATAGTACTGCATATGACATAACTTGTCTGTCTGTGAGGTGGACCATTAGGGCAATCAGTCATAGGAGAGAAGTTCCATCTGGCGCTGTGAATTGAGCTCCGGCTTAGCTCAGTTGGTAGAGCATTGGCGCGAATAGCCAAAGGTCCTGGGTTCAAGTCCCAGTGCCGGAGGAATTTTTCTCCTATAATATTCTCATGTAGTGTCCAACAGAGACAATAATCAGTGGCTCATGAATGCTTACATGTCTATCCTATACATGTTGCCAACCCGTTTCTTTGATACCAGCTGATTTGTGTCTTTAAGAAAGACATTGTACGATATCCATAAAGTGGTACTTGGGCTAAGGTGTATTTCAGAAACAAGGAAAGGTAGAAAGTCTTTTGTTTCTCCTGAAAATTTTCATTTTTGGACTATGTTGGTATTGCTATAAGCTCTTTAATGTCATATCGACATATTGAAAAAAGTAAAACTTTGTATGTCCGTTACTTGGATCTTTTTTAAAATTGTAAATATTATCGACCTGGGAAGTATTATTATAATTTGTGGAATTTTCAACTTGCGTTTTGCCTGTCTGTCTTGCCCAAATGACTGCATGCAAACCTAATTAACGGAAACTCCTCTTCGGAACTTTTACACTCCCCGGTGGGTTTTAGGTCAAAATTTGTTTGCAAAAACGTAAGTGTGGAATTTCATAAGAATATAAGGACAGAAAACTTTAAAAAAATCATGCTAATATCTCGCTTCATTTCCATTGCGATAATATATGCATTGTTATTACAAAAATTGCTATTGAATTCCAACACAATTTTCATATATTTTGTACGTTAATTGGTCGTGTTGTAAATATTTCTCTCTCTTATTTTCTTTACTTCTTACTATCCTTTCTTTTTCTAATTAATCTTTGTTTCATTCTGTTATTGTGTTGTTGTTAACATTTATCTATGATCTCATGAAGATTTTAATTCGGATATACCTGTAACGGACGTTGTTGTTTAACTATACAAATAAATAAATAAAATAAATAGCGAACATATAACAACATATTCAGACATTTTACAGTTAATTAAAAATTATAAATCTTGCACATTAGCAGGCTATCGCTGTGTCTAACCTTTGTTGCTTCAAAGGAAATTACAAATAACTGTTTAAGAAATCTTAAAATAATAATAATAATAATAATAATAATAATAATAATAATAATTGCTTTAAGACGGCATCGGCAAGTGCCTCCTTTGGCAACATATTTTATGTTATTTTCCATGGTCATAAAATTCTAGGTGGATAATATTTTATATGAATGTAATATAGAAAACCAAACTCATAAATTCGTTGTATTGAAAAGATGGACACAAGATAAATTTTAATATCTGATTACATATTATGTTAACATTCTTACATTTAATTGGCTTTTTTTCCTATTACTTGAAATACAGCTTTGTTTATATACGATACAGCTTCTGCAAATAATCACAGCTACTAATAATTAAACTTAATTAATTCCTTGCCAAAAACAAATTTAATAATAAAATATTTGATGTTTTACACTTTATTGAAAATATATAACAACGATAATTGTTCAAGTTCTCTGTAGAAGGGTTTCAATCAACAATTCAAGTTGTCACGTTATGTATTCATAAGATCTGGCTTTTAAACAATTGTTTGTGGAAATTTATTAAACAAAAAAACCAAGATTAGACGTTCATGTCACAGAGAATTATATGATTTTATACCGCATACAGAACGCAATTTTTTTTTTATGTTATACTGAATTTTCTGGAAACTTACCAAGTTTTACCTTGAATATGGACCTTGCATCAAAAATGTTCACTATTGACAGTATATCAGTAACTTTAGAAGAAAGAAAAAAAAATTGGTGAGTTATGATAATGATGTTTGCAACAATATTGAAATGCTTATAGCTCCCTATGTGCTTTGAATGTGCAAACTTTACTTGTGGAGAATAGCTCATAGTTTTCAATAGCCAGAGTATACTCTTTATGCCTGCATTTTGCACAGAAGATTATCGCCTCTTTGTTTGAATTTCAGTAACAAAATTTTAAAAAGTATTCTTTTGTATTAGATTATGGTTTGACCGTATGATGTAACCTACAATCTACACTCAGTGATTTGAATAGCAACGGAACATTATTTTTGTTTTCGTTTGTTTGCACCGTCTACTCAAAAGGTCATGCTCACAATCTAGTATTGTCTGGATAAACCCATTAAAGTTATTTGTGCTGTGCTCTAATTTCGACCGCACCTCGATGTATGTCACCGTACATTGAGCTTTATCAGAGTTTTACACGTACAATTTGACAAGCCATATCCAGTTTAACAACACATTGTTATTCATTCATCTCACCTCTTTTGTTTAATATCCAAATTAGGCAGAAATTTTGTAAACTATGAAGCATGTTGCTAATGAAGGGTAGTTATCTCCCAGGCTATTATTCTTGTAACATCTACAGTGAAAGCATAAGCATTTTCATAAAGCTAAAAACATATAGGCCTATATGCATTATTATATTGTAGATTTGTGAAATATATTTGTTTGTATGTTTTTATATTAACACTGATTTCATTTCAGGCCTATGTCTCTACAACACAGAAATATATAAATTAAAATTTATTAACATTATTTCGAGCATCATGTGAAATAACAATTGTGGCTAAAATAAGAAAATAAATAAGAAAACAAAAAAACATTTTTTAAGAAAATTCCTAATATTAATGTTTTTTTCAAATTATTATGTCTATTCTAAAGTTTCATCCTTGAAGGTATTTGTTTTGTAGAATTTCATGAGTGAGCTATTAAGTAGGCCTAGATATTCAGAACATATACTTGTAAAAAGGAGATTAATCTTTCTCTTCAATTCATATGCTTACACTTCAGGCAACAATAATAATAATTACTATTTAGTTATTCTACAATAAAAGTAACTTTTTCAATGATATATTAGGATATTTGAAAAGTTATATCACTTTTAATATATCTTAAATTTTTATCATTTAGGTTTAATGTTACACCGCTGATTGATTTTTTTCTTCAGAATTTTGTACATTTATTAAAGACATAGCTGAAACTTAGAGAAAGAAAAGACATGCGTATACCCTGGTAATATAAATTGCAGTATTCTATCTACAGAATTATAAAACTGATAACAAATCAAAGCTAAAATTTTGCATAAAACTAGTCATTAAAAATGTCATATCTTAAACAACAAAATATTCTCTTATTAGTAAAAGTATATACATGTGCAACCGTTATTCATGTAGATGTACTCGCTTTATTTTCCATGAAATTCGAAGAAAATTGGAATTACCGTATTCATACGCTTTAGCATGACTATTATTGGACATTTTCCGAACGAATACACGCGAAGTGAACTCCAACAAGTTTTACTTCAGGTGGGATGCGAAGAACATCGGGTGAAACAGTTGATGATATTTTCATCAGTTGTATTAGTGGATGTAGGTAATGAATTCAACGAGGCTTGAATTTTGTTTTGTGCTGTTACATGGCCTTGAATGAATTATGAGGGCGACTGTACTTTTCGACACGTGTATCAAATTGTGTCTTACAGAGAAAGAAGATTAACTGATAAGAAGAAAGATTAACTGATAAAGAAGATCGTTCTAAAGGTCGAAATTCATAAAGGTTTATACTAAGGTTTTGAAGATTTTTGCAACCATTTTCAAGTGACTCGTCTTTCTTTGATAAAAGATTGTAACCTTTGGGAAAAGGTAATCTGTTCCACTTCTACCTACACGATGTAAACTGCGTCACCGACATATGTAAACTGCGTCACCGACATATGTAAACTGCGCCACCGACATATGTAAACTGCGCCACCGACATTTAAATGGTGTCACCGTCATACTAACGCACTAACATTGTCCTTCCCACTTCTCCAGACTTAGGACTGGCTATGAAATTGCCACCACTAAAAGATAATGTACACAATGACTCTGAGACTGTAAAACACAAGTGAATGACTCGTTAGTGAGATTGTGTTTTGATGTGCTTCGCTAGAGAAAAGTTGTTACCAACCTAAAGATAGAGCAGATAAAGTAATCGTTACCAACATACATAGAATGGTACCAACCTACAGACAAGTATGCTCCCATCACCTCAAGTGCAAAAAATTGTTACTGAATAGAAACGAACATTCACATATTAGGTCTAACTTTTGTTTGCCTATAACTACTGCCGCAACTTACATATCTTCGTGGCGCAGTTTACATATCTCATTTTTATTCTATTTCAAATTCGGTGTCAACCGTGGCGCAGATTACATACACCCTAACCTTTATTGTGAATGGTAACACGGTTGAATTGAACAAGAAGACGCGGAAAGATGTAAATTACACAAATATGGTTGAATTTTGCAGAATTTTGCCAAGTTTGACGATTAAAATTATGATATATAATATGGATAAATCATTTTAAAGATAAAAGAAGAAACATAATCTTAATCTAACTTATATATATTTAGATTTATACAGGAAGGTGAGGTTGGCAATCATCGATCCAAATTCCGATCCGACATAGTGTTGCTTTATATCATTGTTCAGTTATATATCCACATGCATCCATCTTCTCTCTCTCTCTCTCTCTCTCTCTCTCTCTCTCTCTATTCCTCTTCTTTATCGCTCTCTTTTCTTCATCTCTCTCTCTCTTTCTCTTGTTTGTGTACACAAGCCTATATATACATGTATTCAAAGTATACATGATTATATATTTGTAAGTTTACACAATGTAACCACATATATTTGTCTCGTTATTATGATATATACACTTTCACGCACAAACGCACTTACATGTTTAATGTGTGTATGTGTGTATATGTGTGTATGTGCGTCAAGGACCTCGCATACGAGTATGCCTCACTTTAAGTTATAGCCTATAAAGTTGTTCTTAGTTTGATATTATTCAAATGCATATTTTCCTCTAAGCGTTGATCTTACGAAATTTACTAATTATCATAATGGGGCTGTTTTTGCATCACATGACATGTGTAATTCATATTTGCGTAACTCTCTGTCCAGATACTAACAATGTTTCTTTCTGCGAAGGCATCACAGTCTTCTGAGATTTTAATAATTAATAGCTTGGAACGCGTTCTTTCGATAAGATCACAAGAAATACTAAAATAAACAGACGGAAGAGAAAGTAACTAAAGTTTAATATCACGATTCAAGGCAAGGCGCTACATACTTCAGCTAAAAAGGAAGGAACGATGATCTCAATATAACTGCTCCGCAGGAAGTTAAATGTCCCGAAGGAGTTAATATAAATATAGACTGAATCACATTTTTTATTAGCGCCGCTAATGAACAATTCTAGAGTTCACTTCTGGGTAGTAAAAAAATCATTTCAGTAGTTAAAGAGGTACAACTCACAAGTAGTAAGTTTCATGATCTATTTATATCAAATTAAAAATCTAATGAAAAATAAATTCAATCGGTGTTTTGAATATAAAATGTCGTAACTTTTTATCTTTGGCTATTTAATGTATGACATTGTTCCCATTTAGGAACAAATAAAGTGTAGTGTAGTATTTTGGTTAGATTGTTTCAAAATTAATTTTAAGAGAGAAAATTTACAAGAGATTCCTGCTCAATTACTAGGGAAACCCTGAGGGCTCAGCCTACCAATTAATCTAGATGACACATTAATTTTTTTTCTGTAAAAGGAAACAAAATCTAGTATCGGTCAAAATCAAGGAAATTGGATCACAAAGATTAACTTATTTTGTTTATTAAGTGACATTATGGTACTTTATGAGATTGTATGGGGGACGGGAAATGTCTGTCCGTCCGTACGTCCGTCAGTCTGTCTGTCCGTCCGTCCGTCCGTCCGTCAGTCTGTCTGTCCGCCCGTCTATCCGTCCGCCTGTTCGTGTGTCTGTACACGCGATAACTCAAATACGCTTTATCGGATTTTCATGTAACTTGGTATACGCATTAATAACGTCCATGGCAAGAACCCTTTTTATTAAGTGCCAGTATGGTACTTTATGAGATTGTGTGTGGGGGACGAAAAATGTTTGTCCGTCCGTTCGTCCCTCCGACTGTCTGTCCGTGTGTCTGTACGTGCCATAACTTGGTATACGCATTTATAATGTCCATGGGAAGAACCTTACTGTTATTGAACCAAATCAATTCACCGATACCGCCGTCAAACCCAATTTAGTGTTTTTATTTAAAAGCGCCATAATTCAAATACGCTTTATCAGATTTTCATGAAGCTTGTTATACATATTTATAATGTCCATGGGAAGACGTCTGTTGATATTGGACCAAATCGGTTTTCCGGTACCGGAATTAGGCCCAATTTAGTGCATTTTTCATGAAACTTGGTATACGCATTTATAACGCCCATGGCAAGAAGCCTATTCATTTTGAACCTAATCGATTGACCGGTACCAGAGTAACGACTAATTAAAGGTCACATGTTTTTTAATTTCTGTCTACCGGTATAATTTGACAGTTAACACTATTCCTTCACTTATGCTTATCAAACGACACCGTCAAACTGACTGAGTTAGCCAAATGGTAACGCCTTGGGCTCGTATTTTGGAGGTCCCCGGATCAAATTCTGGAGCCGGCCGATTTGACATGGATTTTTTAAATTTTATTATTTATTTTTATGTGAGTGCGCGATTGTCAAGGTATCACAAATCTGTAGTTCTGCTGACGCTGGTCGATTTTAATCTGATTAGAAAAACTTATTTTCTGCATATCATAATTGCAATTATAATTGTTTCAACAAAAACATACTGGCACTTTGTTATATCAGTTTACCTGATTTTATTTTGAACCAAATCGGTTGACCGGTACCGGAGTAACTTTAAATTAAACGTCACATGCTCTTTAAATGGGAAGTCAATGCTGCGTTTCTAATCAATGCAATCAGATGTTTGTTTATTTCGTTGATCAAGTTGAAATGAGTACTAACGAATTCTGTTATATACAGAAGGTATATTACTGTGAAATTATTAAGCGGAGTGCATTTTGTGAAATGTTCATATAATTTAAAAATTTTTTATATCAGTGTATACGAGTATGAATTAAGGTTAAGTATCAAACTTTAGACCTTTGTTATTCCCCAAGCTCTGCTTAATGAATCGATATGGAGATAGATTACAAAAAGAACTTATTTTCTGCATATCATAATTGTAATTATCACTGAATAAACAAAAGAATTTTGGCACTTTGTTATATCAGTTTATCTTATTTTATTTTTATTTAATATCTACATTATCTCTGTATTTTATCTTGAGTTAATAAACAATGACCTCGAGTAGTAGACCCTACCTGAGTTTTAGTGGTTCTTCCATCTCGACCATTCAATCTATTATTTTTCCACATATGTTCTTAAGAGCAGATGGCCATAGTAACGATATTTCACAACAATTTTAAATGCAACTTTATTAATGAAGAAAAATAAACTTTATCTTCAAAGTCCCAGTGCATTATCCTACTGCCCAGTACGCTGTAAAAAGTAAATATGTTTAGAGAAAAATTAAACGTTATAAGGTTACACAAAGGTTTCATAACAGAGGCTTTGTTATTCTGCTGTACGTATTTATCTCTAATGGACTGTTCTCGTTACGAAATTCTCTTCGGTAGAGAAGGTTTATTATTATTCAGATAATTTTGTAGGTAGAACTTTGTAAAGCCTTACGCGTTTTGTTCCGAGCGTTTTGTAATGTGGTAGAATCAAATCTCACCAAGCGTTACGTAGCAAGCTAAATAAATCTTCCAATGAGAGGTATAACACCTTCATTGAGTTTTGTATAAAGGGAGGACTGAACTGATTAACTCGGTTGAATGACTCAGGAATTTAAAGCATAAGGGAATAATTATTCCGTTCAACATTGTAGCGAACATAAGACAGTGTTATTTAATTTTCATTATAGAAATATTAGGTATAGGTCTGTATCAGTATAATGCCTGTGAACGAATTTTGCACAAATATTCACTTAAAAGCAGAGCCTTGCCATGATTAGGCATAAAATTTAGCCATTTTAATTAAGTTATAACTGTAGCCTAAAAACTAAACTCCGTGGCGCTACATCCCTAGAGGGACTTGGCCTACCACCCGATCGCTGCGTCATCTACCACAGGCAGATGGCAGGATTGGGGGCATGTGGTCAGCATGCCGACACCCACGGCCGTGAATGGTGGTTTTCATGACCGGAGCCGCTACTTCTCTATCAAGTAGCTCCTCAATTGGAATCACGAGGCTGAGTGCCAGACCTTCCTACCTCAGAAAAATCCAAGGAGGTACCGGGGATCGAACCCGGGCCGACGGATCTGTAGTTAGCGACGCTAACCACAAGACCACGCCGGCGGTCCAACTGTAGCTTAAGAAATATTTATTTAACTCTTTTCTTAGAATTTCAGCCTATAAAAACCTTTTCCATTTCCAACCTAAAATTTTGGAGTCATATACAATAAATTATCTGCCTATATTCTCCTGAAGGATTAAAAAAATAGCCTTCGATTACAAAAATAAATTATAAAAAAATGTAAAGTAATATACTTTTTGCAACGTAAAGCATTCACGTATCTCTGGAATCCTAACTTAACAGCTAAAATTAAAATTATTTTCATAATACAATTTTCATTGAATTCACTCTTTCCACATAAATGATTAAATATTTTTCACTACAAAACGACATGAGAAAAGTTGACAGATATTAGATAGATTCATAATTACTAATTAAAACTCTTAGCCACAGTTCGCTCGCAAATTTTGAATTAACTCTTTACAAAGTGAATTCTTTTCGTTAATTGTTTTAGAACAATAAATAAAAAGTTTCCAGGAATAATATTTCATGTTGACTACATTCTAATTAATTCTGTTTAGCATATTTATTGTTTGAAACATGGCAATACACCGTTAAACAACATTGTGTGGCTATGTCAGAAGCTCTGAAACATTGCCTCTCATTTTGAAATAGAAATGCTCTGTGTTGTAACTTCCGCTGGTGCTAATTAATCCTGGAGGCATGCGATTGTATGAAACATACAATCAAACGCTTTTGGTTACCTGGAACAGCATGGGCAACACACCATGCAACGTATATGGAAGTGGGAGTAATTCAGGTGTAGTAGATACGAGTATTAAGCAATGACATTGTAAAACAAAGTTTGATTTCTCATCTTTGTGAAACGTGATTAAAATGTTTCCAGTTCATATTTCTATCATTATTCTAAACGACTTCTTGAGTATATTGTAGACTATTACAAATTACAAATTTTTCCTAAACCATTAACACTCAAACGTGTAATAGGCCGAGTCAAGTAAATTAAAAACTAAAACATAAAAAATCCACAAGGGAAAGACTACAATTAACAAATTCATTCATATTATAAAATGGATTATTTAGCATCCAGGTTTCCAATTTCATTTTAAAAACATTTGTGTGCAGCTCTTTTAAATCTTAGCAAGGCTTTCCTGGAAGTCCTCCGTAAATCCTTTGGATACTTTAATTTCAAAACCCTCCCTTACTCTGTATGTCTGTAGTTGGATGAGGCCACTAGGAACCAGATTATTTATTTTTATCGCTTAACTCTTTCATTTTTTAAACAGTAAGGTATTTTGTACAAGGAAACCATACGAATCCTGTTCCAATGAAAATACATGTTTATTTGCATCATCGTACCACATATGGTTACTTCAGAGTTGGGTCTTGAAGCATGAAAGAAGGTTTTCTGTATGGCGTAAAATAAAATTAAAAACGCGTAATTAACGCAATAAATGTAAAATACGTAAATATAACCTCTTACAACTTTTAACTTTGCCCCGATACAGGTTTATAATTTGGAGGTTGTTTGTGTGGAAATATTATTTCCTCACCCACAGCTACTTTTACACGTGGACGCAAAACAATAGCAGCTACTGTCGACACGCAAAATTTAAATCCACAGCATTCGGTGTGCATCGGTGATAAATTATTTTGAACCTTCCTGCGAAAGAGAATACAAATTAGGAAGATTGATATTTAAAGTAGCCTACGTAGGTTCAGTGATCAAACAGAGGCAAGAAGTTAAAAGTAAGAAATAAAGTTACTTACATACTCAATGGAAATAGACAATTCTTGAGCAAGCTAAAGGAATATTGTTTATGGAACCCGGAGGTTCATTGCCGCGCTTACCTGAGCCTGCCATTCAACCCTATTCTGTTTTAATTCCATCCAACTTTCCTGCACAAATCCTATTTCCCTCAAATCTACCTCAATATTGTCCTCCCACCTGCGCACATGTCCAGCCCATTTCATCTTCCGTGGTTTAATTACCCTTACTATATCCAGTGAAGAGTACAAGTTATGAAGCTTGTCATTAAGGAGTTTTCTCCAGTCTTCATTTTTATCTCTCTGAGACCCGAATATTTCCCTAAGCACCCTGTTTTTGAACATTCTCAGATTATATTCTTCTCGAAGAGTAAGCGACCATGTCCGGCAGGATAATTGTCTTATAATTTTTTATTTTTAGGTTTCTGGACAGAAGAAGAGAAGATAAGAATTTCTGAACTGTAAAAAGGAAAAAGCATTTCCATATTTAAGTCGACACTTAACTTCTACCTTAATATTATTTGTGTCTGTAATCATTGCTCCCAATTATTTTAATTTATCCACTTATTCGAACGATTTACCAGCTATTCTAACATTTTGCAGCCCGTTCTTTTGTCGTTTCATGACCATGTATTTAGTTTTTCTGTATTAATTTCCAATTCGACTTTCCTGCAGCCATCGAAAAGTACTAATTTGAATCAGATCACTGTGAGTATATTAATGACCTAAGCCATCGAAAAGTTATAATTTGAATCAGATCACTGTGAAAATATTAATGACATAATGACATAAGAACAGTTGTGATGTATATATATATATATACACACACACACACACAATTATCCTGCCGGTTGTATTATATGGAAGTGAGACATGGTCGCTTACTCTTCGAGAAGAACATAATATATATATTTTCTTTTTTTGCAGTATCTGTAGCCTACATATGGAACACTTTGATATTTTGAATTTTCGTAGGGGAAATTAAAACTAGTGTGTACAGGTAAAAAGGAAGAACGTCTTAACAGAGAAAACATCTCGAGGATTCAAAAGTTTTGCTATTGCTTTCTTTTCTCTCTGAATACAAGCGGATAAATGACTGCAATCAGTCGGGAAATACCAACAGGTTTGCAACTCTGACCTACTGCCATTAATCCATGTCTGAATTGTTTAGTATAAACTGTTAGTGAAATTTATTCTGAGTCGTATTTAATCTTTGTAAGAGTTTTTGAAGTAATTAGTTATTCTGTAGGCTTATAGGCTATCAAAGGCATGAAGATGAAATCTAAATTTCTAAATAATGAATTCATGATAATTTTTGGCAAAGGGAAAGATAGGAATTTTACATTTCTTTATAAACGTTGCTTCATACACTACTTACTGCACTGAATGATGTAAATATGTTAGAACTTTCGCATTATTGAATAGATAATTCTCAAAGCAATTTCTATAGAATAGATTTACTTATTCTATTCAATATTCTATCCCAATATCAATAATTACATTACCTAATGAAGCAATCTCCTTTGTCGTTAGATAGAATTGTTACTAGACCAATTGTAATTAATACGAGGGATGGGGCATATGTCATCTCAACTATTTATTTTCTTGAAAAAAAAAGTCCAGAACTATAACCTATAGTTCAGTAGTTAGTACAAAACTGGGGAACAGAGACTTACTTGTATGGGGCAAATAAAGAGGAAAGACTTGGTTTAGCCTGGTTCCGTCTAGGAGCTTGGCGGGCAATTAAAATTACAAATGATGAGAGGGAGAGAATATGCCCGCTTTGTGGGGCAGGAGAAACTTCACACCATATTTTGGCAGAGTGTACATTCACGGAAACACTGAGGCAACGGCATCTACCAGAGTCTTTCACTGCTTCTTGTAGGGGTCAGCTGTTCACATACGATCTGCTGCTTAACACTAGATTTTTTTTGGGGGGGGTGGGGAAATTTATGTCCAAAGTGAGGCAGCTTAGGATGGAACTGGCCGAGGGAGTGGGACCGAGGGAGTAAGGGTAGTACTCCGATGGGGTAGACGGCTGTATATAGAATAATATGTAAAATATATTTGGTTGGTGTGTTTAAGGGTATTGCTGGTGTATGTGCTATTTTTGGAGGGGAATGTGTGTGTGTGTGTGTGTGTGGTGTTTTGTTTGTATATTTACTAGTTTTTAACTGTTTGTGTGTTTTTAGTTTTACTTTTAGGGTACATTTTTGCTTGTGCACAGTTAAAGCATGAACAGCCTAAGGGCTCGTGCAAAGAATAATGTAAAAAGATAGTTTTCCTTGTTATCAATAAAAGCACTTCATTCATTCATTCACCATTAACATCAAAAAGTTTCCGAATTATGTTATTAATTCAGAAATAATTTTCTCTCCAACAACACTTTCAGCAAAACTGTTTCCTTCCTTAGCACTCATTGCCCCTTCAAATTAACTCCTAACCGAAAGTTGAAGAATAGGGATGGTTGCAGATCTAAGGAGTATGCAGGGTGTTTCAAAGCCGTCAAGTTGTGCTCTGCAAGGTCATATTTACCGATGTACAGGTACATTGCTCTGTAGTCGAGATCTCAAAATAATACCAACAAATGTCATAAAACCTGCCATCTCCACGTAATGATAACTATTGTCGTTATCATGAAACTTTTAAGAATGTGGTGTCATTAGTGAACCTGCACCTAACATAAAAATATTGAGCAGTATAGCATTAAATTGAACAAAGATTCCATATTCTCGGAACGGTTGGAAGCTATTGTTTTGAATAATATTTAATTACTTTAAATAATATTATTTGCACCCTGACTTGTTTTCTGAAGATGACATTGTATACTCCACTCATAAATAAGTTTATTTATGCATTTGTCTACTCTTACGATCATTTCTTATGGTTATTATGTCTTTTTTTCTTAAATAACCTCTTAAATAACGTATGTATGTCACGTATTTTAGTAAATCACGTTCTCTTTTCTTGAATACGATCCGCAATTTACAGAGTTTACGACCTTGTAAGAAAATCTCAATAGCAATTTGTTAATATTACAGTGAGACCAGGTTTCGTGCTTAGCAACCTTCAAGTCATATTCACTTACCAGTCTTGTTAAATGTTAGACTACTCTTATCGTCTAAATGCTCATTACCGAATAATAATAATAATAATAATAATATTTTTTTATTGTCTGTTTGCCGTGCATAGAGTACAGATAGAATCGTCAGATAAAAATCGTAAAAAATAACAAATACAATACAATACAATTAAAAACTAAAAAATTCATTTAAATCATAAAACGAATTCTTACTTAAAAATGTCTTTAGTCTTAACTTGTACAGATGAAGATTATTAATACTAGAAATGCTGTTTGGAAGTTTATTACTATCCTACTAATGAGGCAAACTGGAGATTTTGTATACCTTGTAGTTAAGTAATGAGATATGTGCACATGATTTCTTTGTCTTTCATAATTATGTATGTCCACATTAAGTCTAAAATTTTGGAGATTCTTCTTATAAAACACACTAGCTTTAAAAATTAAAATGCTTGTGACTGTTAGAATATTATGTAATTTAAAATACTCACGTAAAGAATCTCTAGGTTTAAGATTTAATATTACTCTTAAAATTCTTTTCTGAATTGTAAAATCCCTCTGAATATTAGATGATAATAATAACATTAGACTAATAATAATGTTAATAATATTAATAATAATGTTAATGATAACAATGGCGTTAGTCATGTTAATTATAATGTTAACAGTAAAGTTAATTAATAATAATAATTACACTGATAAACAAGCTGTAGATATCTGACATGCTGTGTACCTTTTCTAATGCAGTTTTTTATGCTGATTTCAGTTCTGGAAACCGTTTCGCTCTAACACGTCAGGTTTTGAAGATATCAACAAAAATTAATTTTCATTGAACACCGTTCATCAAAATCTCTATGTAGTGTTTAGTAATTTTTCATGAAACGTCATAGGCCTATATTGATGTGTCATTTGTGAAACTAGTTATACTTAATGTAATATATCAAAATATTTTCGATATCGCGAATCCATGTCGCTACTTCTTGAAAAAATATGGTATCACGAGTATAAATTGTGTATCTGTGGTGATTTAAAAGTTATCACTATTCTCATGGGCATGCAGACGGAATACACCAAGTACTGCTGTTTTATCTGCGAATGGGATAGCAGAGATAGAAAACACCACTACATAAAGAAAAGTTGACCGATCAGAGACAGAACGCAGCCAGGAAATAAAAATGTCATTTGTGTACCGTTGCCACCGCTTCACATCAAGCTGGGGCTCATGAAGAATTCCGTGAAGACACTAGACAATGATTCAGATGCTTTTCGGTACTTGTGCAACAAGTTTCCGGAGTTGAGTTATGCAAAAGTGAAAGAAGGTGTGTTCATAAGTCCACAAATAAGGAAGATATTTGCTGACGGCCACTTCCAAGATTTACTGAATGGTACTGAAAGACATGCATGGGTAGCATTCAAATCGGTCGTGGCCAATTTCCTTGAAAATTATAAATCTGGTGACTATGTGAATGTTGTGAAGAAGTGCATTAGTGCAGACAAACAGCTGGGTTGCAACATGTCCCTCAAAATTCATCTCCTAGATTCACATCTGGACTTCTTCCCTGAGAACCTAGGTTCAGTCAGTGACGAACATGGTGAACGTTTTCATCAGGACATCTCGGTGATTGAGTTACGGTATCAGGGTTGATGGAGTGCAGCAACTACTGCTACACGCTTCAGCGTGACATGCCAAATGATCATCACAAACGCAAGTCTACAGTCAAGAAATTCAAACCAAACACAGCTTAGATTAAGGAAGTATAGCAATTTGCTTGGATTTTATATGTGTATTAAGCCTTTAACTACATATTTATGTACAGAATATGTGTCCTGTGACTCAATCGAACTATTTTCTTAGCGAACGCCATGTTCATTAGTACTCTCTGTATCAGTAAGTGTTCTAATGATATATAAATAGTTGAAGATGTATATTTAAAAAACCATGGGTGATAGAGACAAATGGTTTGCATATTCTGAATCAGCACGTTTCAATTGTCTTAGAACAAGTGTTGGATATCAAGATATCCTCCGATTCTATTTTTTGTTTTTCAGTGTTATCTTATTATTGGTCCAGGTCAGTATTTCCCAAACCTTTTTGGCCATGGGACAAATTTCGTTTAAGGTAATACTGTATGGAACACTCATCCTCACATTAAAGAAACATACATTTCTTTGCGATAGCTTAAAATAAATGTTACAATTTTAAAACACATTATGCCCTCCTAGTCTAGAGTTTTCCTCTTTTCCATAAATTATACAATTTAATTTTTGAAAATCAGTTAGCAAAGAAATTTGAAAATGATACGATATATAACAATAAAATTGTAATATGGAAATTTTCTTGAAGTTGGGAGCAATGGGTGACAACTGGATCTTCATGTCAGATGAGGCATTACGTCTATTTATGAACAATATTTTCGTTGAAACGTAATACAAAATCCCATTTCACACAGATATGTTGTCACAAAAGGATGAACCATCGTTGACTTGATAGTATACCTTTCCAACTACAATTTCGGAAAAGCAGGACGCTCAATTCGGGAAAAGTATCTTCAATTTTGGGAAAAAATAATTTTAATTCCGAAAAAAATTGTCAGTTTCAGAGAAAGTAAATTCGAATTCGGAAGAAATTATAATAATATTATTATATAGGCTTAGAGCAAAACAGAATGATTTATGCATGATCATGACATACTATATTATGAAACGTATTTCAGAATCATGACCTTAAAATAATGCTTTCATTTGCTAGGTTACTGGTGTAATAAAACAGTTAATTGTAATGATTTTCTATATACAAACTTACTTACTTAATGGCAATAGACAATTCTTAAGCAAGCTAAAGAAACATCTACTATGTAAAATTAGGAAGTTTATTTCCGCGGTTACATGAACCCACCAGATGCTTATATTTTTAACTTTGTCACACGAATAAAAATGATAGTAATTTATTTCGTTCTTAGAAATTTATTAGCCCGATACTTTAAAAACAAATACCCATAGATTCTGTACATATTAGGGGGTTTTGTGTCTGCCTGAATGTTTTTTACTATTACTGTATTTTTTACTAACCTAAAGTATTGCTCTAGTGTAATAAAATTAATGATAACCTAATATAACGAAATATAAGATTGGGAATTAAACTCAAATAGCAAATTATAGTTTAAATTAAAAATAAATAAACACACACCACTACCATATTTTATGAAACGAATGAACTCTCACTAAAACAAAAAACAAAAACTAGCCTGTTACGATAGAATAAGTGCATGTGCAATAGCTGTGAATACAAATGAAATCTGCCAGACCCACTTAAATGTTGATACTAGGGTTCAGAGAATACAGGATAAGACTGGGAGTGTGTGTTGAGTTGTTTTAACATTTGTACAAAATTACGTTTATCTAATTGTAATTTTCTTTACAGAATGAACAACAGGGGATACCAGAATACGAAGATCTACCAGGTATCTTATATCGGGAATAGGTGAGTTATTCTTACATATATTGCAAATCGTTTGTATGCAGTTTAAAAAAAATTGTAATTGCAGTTATTGTTCTGAGCTTCAGAACATACTTTTTAGTACCTTTAATGATAATGATTTAATATGTTAATATTGTCTTTAATCATACTGATGCATTTAACGATTCTAATTCGGTTTGGTTTTTAACCCTTGTTCGTTAAATCGTAGCATGTTAGGAGAAGTGAAAAGACCCGGCGTCGCCCGGGTGTTTTATTATGTAATTGGAAATGAACTTATGAAGGGCTTTCGATTTTTAAATTATAGGTCCTAATATAGGTATTTATAATCTGAAATAGGAAGAACGACTTATTACACTCAAACTATTCCCTCAGAAAACGCTTGATATAGTTTCTTATGGCTCATAGAGGATGTAGAATTCTGCATCCCATCGCTTGTACACAGCAAGCCTGGTAAGGGTTCAAATAAGAAGAAACAGAAATTCCTGTAACATAAAATTGTAATTCCGAGGCGGAAAATTTTATTTCTCACTCTCATGTTACCATAAAACTGTTTTGGGGATGAAATTAAACAGAAAGCAATATCACTTTCATACTTCCCTCTCCAAAAACCTGCGATATAATAATATACCATATTACCATACCTCGTATTGTTTTCTCTATGTCCAGGGTAGAGAAAAGTTATGTGACTGCATTATTTTCGTGGATTACATTCTTTAATATTCATTTATAACATGAATATTATATTGATACCTTCTCTTATTTGTCAAACTTGCATTTTTTTTCCCAAACCCACCTGATAGCATTAGCAACAATATTGTGTGATTTGGATTTTATAATTCTGTGTAAAAAGGGATTAAGTATTCTCAAAAACATTTAATTTTTGGCATTTAAAATAAAAATTTTGCAAATTCCTTTCTTAGTGAGCACCTACGAAGGTACTGTCAAAATTCCAAGTCTCTACCTGTTATAGTTTAGGCTCTACGTTGATTCCTGTCAGTCAGTCAGTCAGTCAGGACAAAGCCTTTTATATATATAGAGATAGTCCTACGATATTTTTTTAAATTTTGTTTTCAAAATTAATTATTTTCAAACTTCTAATGCGAGCTAGTGAAGCATTCGAATTTCCCTCTTTCGAGAGATCCCCAGGAAAACTTTACATTTAGTAAGTAATTTAATCACTCTTATATAAATCGCTTACACTCACGTAAGAAATCCTTTAAAAATGTATTCAGATTTCACAGAAAGAACTGACAATCTATATTAATAAAAGGAAGTGTGTGTCTTTCCTTCTGTCTGTCCGCGATGCCCAGCGAAATCTACTCAACGCAGAGATCTGAATTTTTAAACATAGGTGAACTGAAGGGTCGGAAAATGCACCTCGAAGCCGGAATTTTAATTTTCGCTTTCGTTCGTGAGTTATGAGTGAAAAACGGGCAAAAAACGTGCATTTTTTGCGTTTTCGAAGCATCAGTTTTCAGTTATAAATTTTAATGTCAAATCAATTACAGTTGGCTTTGGCTATTTTTGTCATACCTTGGAAAGAAAACTTTCGCGATCGCTTGAATGTTGTAAGCCCTAAATATATTCAAACATTGTTTTATTTGGACGAAACTCACTATACAGGGATTTTCTGGGCCAAGGAACTCGAATCTGAGGTCGCTTTTACCAGGCGACGCTATCTAATCGTGGTATGTTCTCCACGTGGTTTAGGTGTTAATAAATATAATGATTTAACTATTATGGTCTTAATTTTTAATTTTTGAAATAATTATCGCGGGCCATCGCTTGATTTTGTAATTCCATCCTGGACGATTCATTTGTTTAGGATATAAAGGCCCGCAGACTAATGAAATTTTCAACCTATACGGAAGAGGGATAATCAGTATAGGCCTAAATATGGTCAAACATTGTTCGATTTGGACGAAACTCACTATTCAGGGGTATTCTGGGCCAAGGAACTCGAATCTGAGGTAGCTTTTATCAGGCGACGCTATCTAATCGTGGTATGTAGTCCACGTGATTTAATAAATATAATGAATTAACTATTATGCTCTTAATTTTTATTTTTTGAAATAATTATCGCGGGCGAAGTCGCGAACACAAGCTAGTTATTAATAAGTAGGTTATACTGCAGCTAAAGAGCAGCCGTAAAGGCTATGAACGGAGTGCACTAAATCACCTTCAAATTAAAAACAGTCGGTTGTGGAATACATTGATAGACTACTTGTACCCAAATAAGAAAGGAGTGTTTAAAGTAGAAAATACTCACATAAAGGTTGATAAACTTAACGTAACAGTATATCAATTCTCGATAAATGAACACACCAGGATGGCTAACATCAAGGATGTGTTTAATTTATGAATCGGACTGTTTATCCTCTATGGAGCTTTGGTATATCATAGTAGAGATTCCAGAACGAAAAAAACCCATGTGACTTTTAATGATAAAATTTTAATTGAATAATTTAGGCCTAGCTAGAATAATAATAATAATAATTTATTGTCAAAGAGCATTTTTTCCTGCTATAGATATTGTCAGTGTACATTATAATAAATGGAGGTATACATGCATAAATCCCTTATAGGCTTATCAACAATCCACTAAGAATCTAAGCATGTTAACTGTATTAAAACTCAGAAACTCATCAATACAGTAAAATAGATATTTTAGCAACCAATTAAAAATCCTTTTTAAAGACTACATATACTTAAATTGCAGTTCCGAAGGGCGTGGAAGGGTAACAAGGCTTCTAGAAGTAGTGACAGCCAAATTCTAGGCCAGTGACAGGTTATGTTCGGTTAGGAACAGTATTAGTTTAGGAGCAATATACTGAATAGCGCGGGGTTTATTATGTCTCACATTGAATCTTTTCTGCGACGGGAAATTTTACCCTTGCACCGATCGTTTCTCTTTTGTGCCCTGCGGCTCGAAGGGGCACGGTCGCTAATGGTAGAGCATGGCTGGCTACGCTATTCTGAAGGAGTTCAACGTTTTTTTACGGATTTTATGCTTTACCGACTGGACACCTGCTTCCAGACGTAAAATACGTTAATAATCGGCCTCTAAACGCATAACTGAAATATATAATTTCTGTTGAACGTCTAATATACCGTTTGCGGTTGAACAAAATTGGATAAAAATGAAAGATGTTGAACATTTCACCGACACCTTACACTTTTTACCCAAATTTCTCATCAAATTAATGCCGTCCGAACTCATAATTGCTTTCGGTTTACCTAAGTCCACGCCTTTACTGTATTTTAAAGCTCCTTTAGGTAATTTAGAGAAAAGTATAGATTTGTTTGCCAACGATATCACAATGATGTTACTTTAATAACGAACATTTTTATATCATTTGGCATTTTAGTGGCTTCCGAAATCACAAGGACATAACATTCGTTTCTTAATGTAGAGAGCGATCCAACTAGTAAGACATCCATGAGAATGAGGGGGAGATTGAGTGGAAGGGAAGGCTACCATTGCATTGCATTGCATTGAACGCTCAAACATCTTGCTAGCTAACCACTCTAATAGCTTCTCAGTCTCCGTCGCCTGCGGACACCATAGATCTAAAGCGACACCATAGATCTAAAGCGACAGCATAGATCTAAAGCGACACCATAGATTTAAAGCGACACCATAGATTTAAAGCGACACCATAGATCTAAAGCGACACCATAGATCTAAAGCGACAACATAGATCTAAAGCGACACCGTATATCTAAAACTCCAACTAATGGCAACGCTTCTCTTCAATTTCCTGAGATTATAGGAAAATATTTTTGTTTCAAACTACATCTGTGAGGATCTTCGTACTCTATAAACTACAAATTTTATCACTGTTTGTTAATTTAAAACATTTTTTAGTACACGCTCTCTAAAACAGCTGCTTATCGGACTGGTAACACGCCGAAAAGCTGCACTTTAAAGGACAAGTCCGCTAAAATTGCATAAAAGGGCATTCAAACTGCATTCAAAATGCAATTTTAGCGGCCTTGTCCTTTAAAGTCGTCATGGCAATCTACAAAACCCAGATGGCATTGACCAGTCAGACCAACTTTAACATGGATTTACGCATATAATTGGTAATAAAACAACAAATTTAAGCCAACACGTTTCTTTATGATAATCAGAAACTTTACCAGGATTTTTCGCAAAACACGTTATCCCACTTCATCACATGACAACAAATATAAGCCAACAACTTTTCACATTTTGGTTCACTTGAAAAACATTCCTTACCATGGACGAACAGCATTTAAAGCTGTAATATATCCCTTCTCATAGCCTATTTCTGCCGTGAAGTTGCTGGTAGCAGCTCCAATTCAATGTTTCTGGCTTGGATTGAAATTTCCTCGGTATTATTATTTATATTTTCACAAGCTTTTCATAAATACTAGTTGGTATGCAATATTGTTTACAGAAAGGAACTCATATATTATGCATCTATACTACCACATTTGTTATTGCTACGTACGGTCATTGTTGTTTTATGTTCTAGATGGCCATGACCAGATAACTTAAAGAAATGACTGACTGCCTTTCATTTTAATTAATTATACGGTATTTTTGTTTTATTTCATATGATTTATAGAACTTTTACTAAAAAATATTGTATGCACCATGTACGCAAAAACTTTAGCGGACTCATCCAGTATTTCAGCCTCGGCTTTCGCCTCGGCCGCTATACTAGATTCGTCCGCTAAAGCGTTATTTTGCGTACTTGATACATAAATAGCTATTAAAGTTATATTTTTAATTTATCTTCTGCATTTAGATTTTACCACACCTAATTTTTTTAAATTGTTGTATTTTAAAAGTCTTCATTTAGATTTACGGTCTGTTGAAAATTTTACAGTTATTATTTGCATATTTGGTTGGCTTTTTCTCTGAAATCGAAAGCTCGAATACCTTCAATAATAATACAGTGTGTACCTCTCGACCTGTATCGTTCTTATGCCATCTAAAAGAAACATAAAATAGGAAGGAAAATTTTACCACTATTATGGGAAAGAAGAACTGAGCTATTTACATATTTTTTTATTATCTCCATTTATAAGCCGAATTTTTGTTATTCGTGTATTTTTTCGTGATTTACGTTTTTAAAATTTCAGTGCGTCATTTCTACTGTGTTCCGTGAGTATTTCAGTTGTGGAGGTTACATCAAGCACTTCCGCATTTATTTAATATTCATTCCCTTGAGTCGGACCGTCGCGTCGTGGTTCTTAGCATTAAGAGATAACTTCCTACGGCCCACACAGAGGCTGATTTGCAGCCACCCACTAAAGGGCAGAAGTCACAGTCGGTAGAATATAACCCTTGTATTCCCCCGTGGAAGACAAATGGCTACTTAACCACCTGAAGCTTAAGCTTAATTCCTGGAGATTAGTCAGCAGTAATTTACAAGAGACTCCCATAACGCTGGTGACTGGTACACAAAGAGAACGTTTTAAAATTAAAATTCTTGAAACAAAGACATTGGTTAGTTCGTTTACGGATTTCCAACCAACCTTGCTTCCACCATATATTTAAATACATTTTCTCTCAGTTTTACGTGCATTTTTTTACTCAGATTCACTAGGTCTGAACACTAAAACATCTTCATACCTGTAGCATCTTTAAAAAGAAATAAAAATGAATAATCTAACGCGGCGATGGGGTATATATAGGCTAAGCTGCGTATGAGCAAAAGGACATATGAAAATAATGTATAATTTTATATGTGCTGAAGCATTCATTATAAGTTATATTTACAATATTAGGCTAATAAATCATATACAGACACACGGACGGACAGACATTTTCGTGTCCCCACACATAATCTCATAAAATACCATACTGGCACTTAATATGTTGTCATGATAACTGATTTGCCTTTGTTAAATTCTTTCTAATATATTACCATAAAATAGGCAGTAACTTGGGCTTTACTCCGGTACCGGTAAACGATTTGGTCCATTATCCATAGGCTTCTTCCCATGAACGTTATAAATGCGTACACCAAGTTTTGTGAAAATACCGGCTGTATTTGAGTTATCGCGCGTACAGTCACACGGACGGACGGACGTCGAGACATTTTCCCGTCCCTCACACAATGTCATTAAGTACTTAATAACGTGTTGTTATTAGTATTAGTAGCCTAATAGCAAGAAGTTTCGATCTAAAAAATAAAACAGCTGATGAAATGAAAAGTGTTTGTGTAGCGACACTATAGGCCTAGTCGATGGCGTTACGAACGATACAATTATAATATATCGATTGTCTCACCATAGGCTATCTCACTCAGGCTACATTGAGACAAAACCATGTGTTTTTCTTTATGTGACTTTCATTATTCATTACATGCTTAATTCTGTAAGTATTCGCTAATACTGACAAATATAACTCGATATCCGGACACTCTGACACTGACGGTCTCGTTATTCAGTATTTATAGAGAGGAGTGCAAAGAATTCTTTCGATAATTTACCAAGAGATGGAGCACACAATAGCCCTTATTTCATTAACCTAAATGACCAAGACACCAAGAACGCAGTAAAACCTTCATTTCAGGATTAGATAGGCTAAGTAAACAGAAGCTAGATGTGTAGAATGGATTAAAAGGCTTCAGTTTATACGAGGGCGCAAACACAAGCCAAGCAGGCTCTGTTTTTATCAATATACGTTAATACGTGAAGTAATTTCGCTAAAAGTTTTGTATGGAATTGTATGAACACAGCTCTAACCAGGATAACGACACAGCAAAGGGAAGACGGGGGACGGGGAAACGTACTTCACTGTGTTCTAAATACGTACAAATTGCATGAAACGTTTTAGAAAAGTATTATTTCAATTAAGTCATCCATATTGAAGGCTTCTTTAAGCAAACATAAAAAGCTGATTTCATAAAATTATATTTTATAGGTCCTTAAACACTAGCAGCACTGCGTTTTATATTTACTATGTCATAGTTCCACTTTCGACCAAGCAGTGTAGTAACATAAAAGTTCAGTCAATCATGTTTGATGTTTCTGATAAAATAACACGTCAATAGCAATTGTCAGGTTTTATCACTTCCGTAGCAAGTGTTTCTCTCTACAGTACATAATAAAACCGGTTGTTGAGTAGAAGTAATTCAACTAATTTAGTTTGAACAGCAGAACAATCGAGTTGCTTTGAATCAAATACATGGCGGACATGATAATCAAATAAGTAATCCAAAGTATTTTTTAAAATTGTTTGTTGTAATTAAGTACTTATTTCCTACTATAGTAGAGTCCCGCAGACTCGGCACTAACCCTGCAGTTCTGAATACTCTGTAACCATGACGAGGGGGGGGGGGAGACCTCATCGGGGATCGAACCCGCGACCTTCCGGTTTGTAGCGCAGCGCCTCAACTACTTGTTTTATAATTATGAAATATTATGTATGGTACAAGGGTATTTTTTGTATTGTAAAATAGCCTATTTTGTTGGAAGGGTCGTTTTTATAATTGTGGAATATTATGTGGTGGTGCAAGGGGCTTTCTTTATTGTGAAATATTAGGTGACATATCAATTGCAATTATGCATTACCGGCGTTGAGCAACGGCTACAGGCATGAAGGTATGCGTTGCGGGGAAGCGGAGCAGGCGGCACGCGGGAAGCAGCCAGGCGGGGAAGCGGCCAGGCGAGTGGCGAGTGGAAAGGGGAGCAGGGAGAGTCGCAAAGTACTAACTTGCCCCTCCAATTGTAGGCCCTAAGCCCCAACACTTGGGGATATATGAAACTAGAGAGAGTAATTTTGTGACCACCTGCGTGGTCTCGTGGTTAGCGTCACTGGCTACGGATCCCCAGGGTTCGATCCCCGGTACTACCTTGGGTTTTTCTGAGTTAAGGAGATCTTGTATGGGGTGCACTCATGCACCACAGACTATTGTCTCTGTTGGACATTTCGTGAGAATATTATAGGAGAAAAATTCCTCTGATACTGGGACTCGAACCCAGGACCTTCGACTACCCGTGCCGCCGCTCTACCAACTGATCTAGCCAAAGTTGACTTCACAGCGCCAGATGGAACGTCTCTCTCCTATGACTGACTACCCTCAGGTCTACCTTACCGAAGACAAGTTATGACATATTAAGTACTGTGAGGCGCACTAATTAGTGACTTTCGTGACCGTGCATCCACTGTTATTGTACAGTAGCATTCAAGATGGATATACAGTAAATACCACGTAAAAGCGTGATGCAAACTGAGGAATTACTTGATTGAGAAGTAGCGGCTCCGGTCACGGAAACCATCTTTATCGGCCGTGGTTGTCTGCGTGCTGATCACATGCCTATGGTAGATGATGCAGCGGTTGGATTGTAGGCCTAGTCCTTCCTGGGGTGTAGCGACACGGAGTTTAATTTAGTTTTAGTAGTGTAGTAACCTAACGCCAGTTGTGACAGTTTAGGTTTTGAAAGGACAATTTTTCTTATAACCAATTAATGTAATTACATTATTTAATAAAAAATGTATTTATTAATAAGTTACAATCAAATAATACAATAATACTGGATACATTTTATACTAACTAAGTATTGAATAATAACATGAATATTTAATTTGTTTCTAATTGTTCGACAGTCCCTGGTATGACGAGGCAACGAATTCCAAAGGCACTACACGCACTACAAGATGGAGAATAGAATGATGTATATCAGACATTAAAATCTGTAGTTTTTTGTTATGCGTTCGTGAGGTCGAAGGGAAATTAAAACGAGATTGAGAGATGAAGTCAGAATGAAAAATTCAATGTCATAGCCGGGATTTGAACTAGGATCTTCGGCTCTCCGTGCCGATGCTCTAACCAACTGAGCTACCATGGCAACGTGCCAGTACAACGTTAAATTCTCCAACTGACTCACAATTTCAGTATACCAGCAGGCGTTCTCAATATGAGATACGAACCTAGTGTTATTGAGAGATATTTGAAAATAAATTTTCTTGCAAGAAGTTTTAGCTAGATGTTTGAGTTTATATCGATGATTGTAGGGTCAGTTTGTCTATAAACTTATAACTTTCATCCAATACACAATTATATAAGAATGATGATTACCAACAACATGTCCTACGTAAATATTATCTTTTGACTGATGATTCATAAAGGATATATACTAATAGTGAACTTAATAATATTAAGAGCATGTCTATATTATGACAGCTCTATCGCTAAAACAAAAAAGCATTTTTTTACTCAAAGCAATTTGTTTATGGGTTGTACAATTTATGGGTTTATGTCAATTTGTTTATGCGACTTACAACCTGTAAGTACTTTAAGACCCGGGCTTCATAAGCTTCATAAGCCAGTGTGAAAGATTTATCATTCCATAAAACAAGATTGTAAATAAGTACAAGAAGAAGTTAATAATAATTTTTCTGAAAGAAAGTGTTTATGAAGACACAGCATGCTAACCAGATTTCAACAATTAATTTAATTTATTTCGCAGAACTTGTCCCATTTTACAAAACCAGTGTCGGCTGTTGATCCGGTACTCCATTTAAATCAATTTCGATATACTGGTAAGTAGTGATTAGTTTACCACTTGGGAACCATGTGATATGTGTTGCTAAACAACTTGGTGTTTCCTATTACTCGCTATTATATGTTGGAGAGGTTTTAGTTGGAATCGACCATGCACTGGTATAGTTTAGTACGTTATTGTGCATCCTGGATGTGGAGTGGACTAATCCGGAAATAGCGGCACTACAAGTACAGGAGGATATTCAGCCTTTTAATTAGTTTGCATGTTACGAGATTACCATACATACAAATTAATCGAAGCTGACATGCAGGAATAAGCGTGTGACAAGCATTTGGATATCGTGCAAACTTTATTCTTGATCTGATAAGTAAAGTTAAAAATAATTCCAATTTACGATCGGTTTGAAACTAAAGACAAACACTACAGTTCTTCCTTTATTACGTTTAAGTCTCGTTTTTACGTAACTTCTATACAACCAATTATACAAAAATAAATAGGGGAGATTGCCCCTGTACCGGTCAGGCCTCGTTACCGGTCAACAAGTAGTTAGACATTAAGACGCTAGACAAACACGGACTCCTTGTGAGGAATAAAATTCTTTTTATTCCTACCTACCACTTCATAACTGTTATTTGCTGCTATCTAGCGTCTTAATGTGTAAATACTTGTTGACCGGAAACGAGGCCTGACCGGTACCGGGGCAATCTCTCCTAATTAGATAGATTTTTAATGTCAGCGCAGATACAGGCAACAGAGAGCATCAGAAGGATCTTTGAAATTTTGCACTCTTAATATACTGAAAACCCATATTTTGTTAAATTATTTTAATATAGTCATCCAAAGAATTGAATTGGTTTGAAAGTAAAAATTTGTGCAGCTTACATTTTATCGTAAAACTAGGTTAAGACATTTAAAGATTTTAGATAACTTGTAATAGTTCGGTCCGATATACGAGGGATGGAGTAACTTATAAGTCATAGCAACTGTTTTTTGTTTCTCAAAGTAAGGCTGTATGTCACTGGACAGTGTGGCATCTCTAGTATATGGACACATCATTTGGTAGCATTGTAATGTACGATTATACGAATAGAGGTCAGAATGGATACGACAATATGTGAACAGCATTCTTTCACAGCATAGTCACTATCCGAGGGGAATTTCCAGAGATTACCTTATGGAAGCTTTGGGGAATAATGCCTATCCTGAACTTTAAGGGAACATGGAGGGTATGTGTGTTTTCATGTTTCCCACCACCACCTCAATACATTAGAGTGGCACGATGCAGTCGCTTATGGATGTTTAAGGATGTCTGTTTCCTTCACTGTCCTACATCTAGTAATTGCCATGACTTATGCCCCATTCCTCGTATAAGTGACTTTTGTGTGTTTTTTAGATATTAACGGAAGATTTATCATGTTTCTTTATACTCTCTCAAAACAGACTAATTGTGTATATCATTTCTAAATCCCAGTGTTCTTACTTTAAATATGAAATAACTAATATATTATATATATATATATATATATGTAAGGAATTATATTAATATTACAAATATTAATATATAAATTTAAAGCAGTTAAAATTACTTTCAATGCGTTGGCCTTTATGACATTCTAACTATCACATCTTTGTAAAAATACTTTTGTAAGTAATCGGATGTCCCTAGTGCTACTGCTGCCATTCTACAAAATATGTAATTTCTCTAAGAAGAGATTAAAAAAGGGGAAAATACGTACTTCTTGAACATATATAAGGAATATGATCTATTAGATTTCTGATAAGGACGAAGTCAAATAGGAAGTTACTTCGGACATCCAGAACAATGGAACAAGTGTTTTGAAAAAAGAACGTTGGCTATGTTGAAGAATTATACAATTACAAGGCTTCTGTTGCTGTTTAAGTAAATTATAAAAATTATATGAGGATATTTATTTGCTTGCCATTGTATATATATATAAACTACTATGGTTGCATTAGATATAAAACGAATACAGTACACCATTATTCCATTTCGTTTAAATGATGCACCGAAAGGATTTTTCCATTACTACCGGAGCATATGCGACCATTGAAAGCATCTTTAAAAGTATCCGGCTAAATAAAAAAAAACTCTCATCCCATTTCACCGTGTCCTCGTTTCGTATCGTCTGCCCAAGTGTTATTTCTTCAATAATGCGCCAGCCATCGTGGAGGTCAGACATAAGTGCTCGATATTATACGAAAATGGGAATTTCTTATAATATGGCTTCAAAATTTACGTCACATGCTGCATATTAGGCTACGGTCAAAAGAAGTCAAGTTTTTCAAACAAGAGATTAAAAAAAGGGAAAATACGTAAGGGAAATGGTAAGAGATTTAACCTGTTCACTGCTATTGACATAAATTCGTCACCTCAAAACATAATATAAAGACAGAGATATAAGGCGACTAGAGTAATACTTTATGTGAAATGTAAGGATTTTTATTCACGTGTTACAGTTGTATCTTATTGAGGACCAGCTATCCTAATGAAATTTTACTCATCACTTTCAAACTTAGAGCTCGCTGGCGATTTTACTTGATGATTGCTTATATTAATATTATGGATCTCGTTCTGAAAAGATTACTCAACTGGTGAGTCACCAGCGTCAGTCTACCATGTTTGACGATTTTTAGCATTCTTGGTTACTTTTTAAACAGAAATAGCCAACAAAAAGGATTTGGGGACTGGCGATTCGGGATGTGACGATAATATCGACCTGAAAATATCGATGCATATTAAAAAAAATAGTGGTTTCAGAAAATCATGCAAAATTCATAAATAAACTGAAATATTTCCATGAAAACTATCGATGTTTGGGAAATTAGGCTGCTGTAAAAAAAATATATTTAAGAACCAATGTAGGCCTGATGTAAATATTTAAAAACATCGATGTCGGGGAGAAACATCGATGTAGCAAAAACATAGGTTGTTTTCATCGATGTAGAAAACATCGATCATCAACATAAAAACATCGGCCATCGATGCTCAATCCTGCTGGCGATTAAATTTGGCTAGCAAACAAAACATAAGTGGCAAATAATTGGCAACATATAATTTTCGTCTGAAATTGATTAGAAAAGTGTGATAGAGACCAGAACAATCCCTTATGAAAGAGTATTGTAATATATGAATAACTGAATTAATTAACTCCGTGGCGCGAACATCCCAGAAGGGACAAGGCCTACCACCCGACCGCTGCGACATCTACTCTATTAAAATTAAGATAGTGTAACGCCGGCCTAACAATGGCATGTATTGGCCTCTTATCTTTGGCACAAGAATTTGTTTCTAGACTACATTGGTTTTATTTAGTCCATCTGAACCCTAAATCGTATGTGAGATAGTATTCTAAATAGCCTACAGAATATATGTCACTGTCGGCGGACGGTATTGGTAATTAATATAAAAGAAAAGGTAAGCAGGAAATTAAACTGAGGTACATAAATTCTTTAACGTTAAGGAACTTATAAAACAAGCTTTACTGAAATGTATTTACAGTAGAGCCTCGGTAATTCGAGCCCCGGTATTTCGAGGTTCCGTGTAATTCGAGCTGGTCTTAAGAAAATTAAAATTTTCCATAAAACTAGAGTAAAATCTCGTTTTTATACCGTGTCCGCATGTAAATTTTACGCACTTCCGAATGTGTTACATTTTGAGCTTTCTTTCAATTTTTCCATGTACAAAAATGCAGGTAAAACTGGATTTTCGTTCATAATACACAGAAATAACCCCGGCTTCAGAATGCTAATGCATTTCTATTACAGATTGACAGAAACCGTTAGGTTCGATCTTCCTTTGTCGGGACCTCGTGTCAATCAATTGTACAGTGGATAGCCTACCATCCTTTCAGAAAAGAATACTGTATTGTTACAGTAATCCCTACTCAGCGACAATGGTAATTTCAGCAACAATAGTAATTAAAAGTGTTTTCCTAGTAGCGTCGCTTTCCCGTTCCACTTCATTAAGAGTCAGACAATGACAATCCTTTAAAGGATGCCGATGTAGCAAATTGGAAGTGCTTGCCAATATACATACAGGCCTATTAAAGATATGTATGCCTACTATAATGTTTATTTGTTTATTTTTTAACCATTATTTATGATTTACTCATTGATTTAGTGATGTTTCCGTATAATCCGAGTTTTTTGTAATTCGAGGTAGCCTCAGCCCCAATTAGCTCGAATTATCGGGGTTCTACTGTATTTATATCAGTATCTGAGTATTGCGAAATGGGTAACTTCACAACCGATTATAAAAGAATTGAGATTCGAAACATCCAAAGTGAAACATAAGAGGTGGCAGACTGACTTCTGAGACATCTTGTTATTAACTATTGAGAAAAACCATAATTGACACAATGATTATTATGAATTGTACTCTTTGATCAGTGATCATTCGAAAGTCATATATTAATTTAATATTACAGTATTGTTATTATTATTATTATTATTAGATAATTATTTTATTTTTATGGTTTTTATTTTTTACATCAAGAGTATAAATATCATGAATTACCATAGTATAGACTACTAGGACTAGGGTTAGAGAAAAAATAAAACATAAATATGATCCAAATTTTCCGTACTTCTTATGTCCTCATTTCGTTGGATTTGATATGGCGATATTTTGGTTATTTCTTGTTCTGCACTTGGCTATAGTGGTGTAGAAAAATCTGGCGACCCTGTCACATCGTAGTCTGTTCCAATTTATGCAAATTATGACGTAATATCTTATTATAATTATGAGGTAATGTCTATTATTTTAATATCTTATTGTTCTTTCTGATTTTGACTGGCAGAGGCAGTGATGTACCATTCCATAACTTGGCAAAGTGCAACGGAAGCATTGGGATTTTTTAATGTTAACTATCAGTATTGTTAAGTAAAAATTTGATTATATCGAAGGCTTGATCTATATAATTAAAAAGTAAACCTTTCTTAGCCCAACATTGATTTTATTTAGTGGGAAAACTTCAGAAAAAATTTACATATACAGATTTCGTACGTTTATTTTCGTATCTTGCCATTTTTAATAAGAATACGAGAAACCATAAATATGAAATTCTTTTAAAGATTGCAGGTTATTATCTACCACTGTCTCGGCAATAATAAAACCAAGGTCTATGAACTAAGGTAGCTTATTTTATTTCTTTTAATTCACTGGCGTTGGTCATTTCATAATTTTTATACGAGTACCTTAATTACCGTTATAGGCAAGTTACATAGGACTGTTTTTGTTCGACCATAATTAATCTAAATGTATGAATTTAGAGATTTTAGATTCACTCAAACGGCGAATCCACCATGACCTTTGCATCAGATGGTTACTGGTCGTCGTAGTTCTTGTCTTCTCCAACAGATGGCAGCTTAAGGCTTCGGTCAAATCGAAGCTTCATTTTCTTCGTTTTCTTTAAAGCAATGGATTTTGACAACACGAAATGAATTTGTTCTAGTATGGTATTAAAATGGGGTACGCAGTAGGGTAGCAGTTGAGGCGCTCAGTGCCTGGATGTCACTCGTAAGACGTGTATTCATTTTCTACGTAGAGACAGCATCCAAGGAAATTGGTGGTGCAGAGAAAATTGCTGAAATCTACGAGAGAAAATTTGGATAAAGAACGGTGGGTATTTGGAGGACTGAAACGTGACAGAGGACCGAAGTGAAAAAAATCACTCATTGCACTGATAAAACATGGCCACAACCAGGAACAACAATTTTATTATACCCGATTCTTGGAAATTGTACAACAAATGAGTCAACATGGTTTCAACCATCTGAAAAGTAAACAATAATTCAATACAATTCATCAACCAACTTACCGGTGCGTAGCCTACACAAACACAATTGAATTTACATGGCGCCATGTTGAAGCTTCGCTGCCTCAGTACCACCGAAAATAACGAACGAAAGATGGCGGCCGGTAGTAACAACAGTGTAAAAGCCGCTCACAGTGAAAAACGTTTTAAAATAGATGATAAATGCCGGAAGTGTAAGAGAACTGTAAAAAATGGAATTTTGTGTGATTCGTGTGATTGTTGGTGGCATTTTAAATGCGCCAGGCTTCCTAATTTTGAAGATATAGACGAAAGTGTGGAATGGAGCTGTACGACTTGCATCCAAAAGGGCCCGACTTCAATGGATGACAGTGAGTACATTAATAGCACAGCATCGACAGACGAAATTATCAAGTTACTGGTAAAGGATATTGAAGAGTTTAAAATTGAAAACAATGAACTAAAAGAGAGAGTTAGGTTTTATGAAGAGATCACTAAGTCTAACCATAATTGCAAATCGTATCAAACAAATGAACCTAACCTAAAATTGCCTCACTTGGAGCCCAGACCAAAAGACAAATGGCATCAAGTACCTATGAAGAACAAAAGGACTGCCATGGATTCCTTGGTCGAATTTCCACCTTTGTCAAACAAATATGAGGCTTTGTCTGACTTAAGCACAAATGAGGAAATCTCACCGGAGGACAATAGATCTGTGTCAACCAACAACAAATGCCGACCTAGGCACAAGTTAGTTAAAGTTAAACTGTACGCAGATAGCCAAGGTAGGAATGTCTATAAATATTTCAATGACGACTTCCATAAGTTCACTAGTGTGATTAAACCCGGTGCTAAGTTCAAGGATGTTGTTGCAGAGACTAGTGATGTGGCATATAATGACGTAACGGTTTTCTTAGCCGGGACAAATGACATTGCTTGCAACGAACGGAAAGAACTTCTCTCTTCACTAAGAAGAAAATTGCAAAATATGCAAAGCCATAGAGCTGGGGAGGTATTGATATTCTCAGTAGCACACAGACATGATCTTCCAACTTGGTCAGCCATCAATAAAGAAGTGCAGGAGACTAACAAAGACATTTTTAATGTGTGTAAGCATTTTAGTAACTGTACGTACATAGACATAAGTAGTATTGGAGGTAGATTCCATACGTCTCATGGTTTACACTTAAATCATATAGGGAAAAAATATGTCTGTAGCAAGATTTTAGAAGTTCTTCATAAGCTAGCCAGTAAGCAGGAAATTGTACCGGAACCGATCTCTCTAATGTTAAACTCTAACTCTTTTTTAGAATATGGCCTAACAGGATAAACTTACCTCACACAGATAGGATGCCAAAGGTCGATAGGTCTAAAAGTGGTAGGAATTTTGCAGGCCTACAAAACAGGGATGGTAAAGACAGGCCTAATGAGTGTATCAACACTTTACCAAATATGACAACTGATAGGCCAAATTCTTTAAATTCTTTAGATTCTCAGTCTAGGCCAAATGAAATTGTAACCCTTTTGTGGAATGTTCAAGGTTTATATAAGAAATTTTTGAATATTGAAGAATATGTCTCAGAACTAAAAGCTGATGTTATTTGTCTTGTTGAGCACTGGCTATGTCCACATGAAATTAATTTATATGGCTTTAAAGGATATAAACTTAGTAATAGTTACTGCAGGCCTACAAGATGTGCTATCTTTGTCGAAGAAAACATTTCTCATAGGCCCATAGAAACAGTGACATGTATGTCAGTTGAAATGGCATTTGAAGTAACTGCTACTTTTTTAAATGATATAAATACAATTGTAGTCGCTGTTTATAGGCCCAATGTAGAGTGCAAAGACTTCAGTCTGTTTATTGAGAGACTGACTATACTCTTAGAACATCTTTCTTCTTTTAAGGCTAAAATCGTTTTATGTGGGGATTTTAATGTTAAATTTAGGTTAGTTAAGGATTTAGACTGTGTTCTGTTAAACAATGTATTTACATCTTTTAATATGACTATAACCACTTTGGAGATAACTAGGCCAACACTAGGAGGGGGCAGCTGCCTTGACAACATAGTAATTTCTAATGATAAATTTAGTGCAAGTTCAATTTTCAAAACTGTCATATCAGATCATTGGGCAGTTTTGCTTAGATATCATGCAGATTCCAATAGACTGAGTTCCAGAACTAGAACTAGCAAGTGTAAGTTCAGAGTTATGAAGGAAGAAAACATACCAAATTATAACCATGAACTTTTAAATACTGACTGGAATTCTATGTATAGGCAACATGCAATAGAAGATGAAGTTAACATTTTTATATCTGAACTGTGTCTTTTAACAAACAAGGTCTTTCCTCTGAAGTACTTAACAAATAAACCTACTCAACCTATACCTTCTAGGGTAAGAAGTAAAGAAATTCTTAAACTTAAAGAAGAATGTAAATTTTTTTTATGATTATTATATTAGTCTTGGGTCTAATAATCTCAAAGGCATTTATAAGAACTGCAAAAGGAAACTACATAGGTTAGTACGTGAAACTAGGATAAAAAATAACGATAACATAATAAATAATGCTAACAACAAATCTAAAGCCATGTGGAATATAGTCAGAAAGGAGAGCAATTCTTCATACATGAACAAACAAGATTGTTTAAATGAACTAAGTCCTTCTGAGTTCAACAAGTTTTTTATAGAAAAAGTTCATGAACTGATAAGTAAAGTATCTGTGTTATCGAACAATAGAGATTCAAGTTTTTATTTAAATAAGTTGACAAAACCTGATAGTGCCTTTAATTTTCACATTGTAGAAGTCAAGGATATTGAAAGAGCAATCCTAAGAATGAGTAATTCCAAGAGCGAGGACATATATAATTTAAGTTGAATTATATTAAAGTACGGGATAAACCATATAAAGGAACCTCTGACTCATATCATAAATTCTTGCATTATTGATTACGTTTACCCTAAAGAATTTAAGGTGGTTAAAGTAATACCAATATTTAAAAAGGGCAACAAATCCTCTCTTGAAAATTATAGACCGATCTCATTGATTCCAGTTGTTTCTAAAGTTTTTGAGACTATACTGAATAATCAGATTGTGGAGTATTTTGAGCGAAATGAGTTGTTTAACAACTCTCAATTTGGTTATAGATCTGGACTTGGTACAGTGAAGGCAGCTGTTTCTTTTATACAAAAGTGTATCTTGGGGTTGGACAGCAAGGAAAGTGTTAAAGTGAAACTATATGACTTATCAAAAGCATTTGATACAGTTTCTCACTCTCTTCTTCTAGAAAAGTTAAGATTTTATGGTTTTCAGGAGGAGTCCGTCTCACTTTTAAATTCTTATCTAAGTGGAAGGTTACAAAAAGTGGTATTTAATGAAAGAGAGTCTAACTTCTTAACAGTTTCACACGGTGTACCTCAAGGATCCATTCTTGGCCCAATTCTTTTTATTATCTATATAAATGACCTGCCTGAGAATATTTTGACACCCCTATCTAGTAGTTTTCTTTTTGCCGATGATCTCAATATTTGTTTCAAATCGCACGATATTGACATTTTAGGCTCTACTTTAAATTCAGTTTCAGATATTGTCCATGATTGGTGTACTGCTAACTTCCTTAGTATAAATACAGAAAAGACCCAAGTTTTAGCACTAACATACAGTAATAGTAATAGTCACAAAGTAGACAATGAGAACGACTCTGTTAATTTTTTGGGGTTCTTGATAGATAAAAATTTAGATTGGGAGAATCATATTATGAGAATTGAATCCAAGGCTTGTAAAGGGATTTATGTAATACGTAGGTTAAGATTGTCTGTAAGTTTGAAGGTTCTTAAAACAGTTTATTTTGCAAAAATACATAGTCATTTGAGCTATGGTACACTACTGTGGGGCCAACAGTCTTCGGCTTTAAGGCTACTGAAAATCCAAAAGAAATGTGTAAGATTAATGTGTGGGCTTTCTTTCCGTGGTCACTGTAGGTCGAGTTTTATTAAGTTGGGTATTATGACAGTACCAGCCATTTTTATTTATCAGTGCCTTCTTTATATGAAGGAGAACCTTTATCTTTATGATGAGTTAGGCTCAACACATAGTTATCAAACCAGAAATAGAAATTGTCTGGAATTACCCAGGTGCAATTATAGCAAAACACAAAAAACCTTTTATTACTTGTCTATTAAATTTTATAATGCTCTTCCTTTGTCTGTAAAACTGTTACCATACCCCAGATTCAAGAAAGAATTACAAACAATCTTGACCAATAACTGTATATATAAAGTAGAGGAATTCTTCGATATTAATTTTGCTGTTTAAAAGTTATGACAATGTATTGATTATTTTAGCATGTTATTAGAGTAATAATTTTGATGTTAGTAGTAGTTTATTTTGATGTTAGTAATAGTTTATTTAGATTTGACGGATGTAATACATTTGATGTACTCATTTGTTACTACAATAAAGATTTATTTATTTATTTATAAACCGGAAGGTCGCGAGTTCGATTCTCGACGAGGTCGTTGAGATTTTTGAATTGGCCTAATCCTTCTGGTGGCACTATGGCCCTGGGGTCGACTCAGCCTCTAACACAAATGAGTACCAGGAGCAATCGTGGGGTTAAAGGCGGCCGGTGCGTAAAGCTGACAACCTTATCACCTTCATGTTCCAAATGTCCAAAATCTGGGAGCCTCAACCTCCTGGAACCCTCTGGGCCTCCATGGCCTGTATAGGGATCACTTTACTTTATGGTATTAAAATTAACACGAACAGAATTTATTTTATTTTAAACACAGGCTATTTATTACGTAGTTTTTAACTGCGGCTGTCATGACTTCAAGATCGTTCCATGTTCGATAATAATCGACACCACACCCGTTTCGAAATAGAAAAACAGTATCGAAATAAGTGTCATTATTACACCGTTACATCACGCATAATGAGCTTATTATAGTGTGGTCAAACAAAAGTGTATTTTTTGTATAGTCTGCCTTTGGCAATGCAACTCACATAAGCCTATGAGAAGAAGGGATATTAGCTATAATTTTAATATTATTTTACTTTGCCCTACAAGCTACAACGAATGTAGAAAGCAGTTGATGACCTATTTTGTCTTCAGTTTCGGGAAACATTGTTCAATGGATCAGTAAATTCGCAACGAAACAACTATACCGAAAGAGTACCTTGCTTACTTCAACCTTACAAACTTCACAGTTTTTTTACACTCCTTTAGTCAGTTGGTTATGAAAACTCAAAAAAGAGATTCAACAAATAAGATGTTTTCTTTCAGTCGAATTTAGCCGTGTAAACTCAACCGCTGAGATTTCTTGTACTCCTATATTATTTCCTTCCTAGAAGGAAGTGTTCCATAATTAACAGTGTTATTAAAATGGTGGCAACTGTGTTCTGCTAAGCCACTCCAGGGCCCACTTCTTCATTCAAGCATCTGTCACTCATAACCTGGCAGCTACATCTTGGCTCTAAATAAATTGTCAGAATTCCCAATATTGTAGCTTTATAGTGAAAATGTAAAACTCCTTGGTCAGGTGTGCTTTCTACACTAAATAGATGTTTTTTTTTAAAGTTATTTATGAAACAGTTTAACTAAAAACTAATTACTTGAAGTCGATAAAAGAATAACTTTACCATCATAATTGTAATTTTGTAATTGTAATAATTTTGTTTATATTATTTATATTTGTATTTGTAATAATTTTGTATTAATTTGTATTTTCTAATTTGTAATTTTCATGGTAAATAATAAATCAATAATAATAATAAAAAAAATAAAAAATAAAAAATAGAAAGGGTCCTTCATTATTTGACCTATAGGTAGGCCTACTAGAGGCAAGATGAAGAATTGTTTTCGACCCTCAAACTGGAAGTTGAGTTAAATACACTTTTTGAGGTCCCCAGAATCCAAATTACTATTTCCGGAAAGATATATGTGTGTGTGTGTGTCTGTGTGCCTGTGAACATCCTAGCTCCAGAACGGACAATCTTATGAAAATAAAATTTTGTATTTGGGTTAGATACGTTCTGAGAATATGACAGGAAGATTGGCGATAACTTTCTCTTATTTTTAAGAGGACTTTACATGAAGAAAATTTGGTTTTTCGCGGTTTCGCCGAAAACGGCTTTAACGATTTTATTAAATTTTGTATATGGGATGCTTAAAATAAGTTATTTTTTATGGTTGATAAGATATGATTAATAATTAATCAAATTCCTACAATTATTGTAGAAACTTGAAGTGGTTTAATAATTGAAATGATTGTAGGCCTATAGATAAATATAATAAATTGAAAAATATAAACATCAATAATTATTTCCAATAGATATTGCGGTTAAGATTCAACCAATATGATTGACGGATGAATAAGTAAGAATGATGATGCTTAAAATAAGAGCTTAAACTTTTATTTGAAACTTTTTCGAAAAAATCTCTGAAGGGTAGTTATAAACCTCCCACTGTTTGTAGAAAGTTTTGCCTGGTGAACAATAAAGCTTTGCATCAGGTTGAAACAACTGAATACGCGCTCTTTGCAATATGTTCTCTTATTCTATATCAGAATGTGAAGTGAATAAATGTATAGGCCATGCTTAAAGTAAAGGAAGTAATTCAGTGCGTTAATCAGATTTTATTTGGGTTATGTATCCTTCGAGGATGCGATACGATGTGATAACGACATTTTCTTAATTTTTAAAACCTATTTACATGAAGAGAATGTCAAAATTTGAGCGGTTGAAGGTATGTGAGTTTCATATAAGATTTTTCTTTTTAGTAAGCTATGCATAATGGTAAGTACTGTTTCTTTAAATATGTTACGTACGTAGGAACAGATGTACGTCATTCATATTGTTGAGTTTATGTTTTTATAATGTTTATAGGCGGTGATTACAATTAAATGCCAACTTCGCTGAATTGTGGAATACATTTTCCGTAAAATGCTGATTCCTGAACAGCGTAATTCAGTTCATTACTAGAAGAAATCTGAACGTACCGCGACAATGACGACGAATTCATAAATCACAGCCTGATTAGAATGTAAAGGAAAGAGGTTGTTTACCATTTTTGTAGGAAAGTGATAAAGAGTGAATCAGGTCTATGACTGTCTAATGTCAGACACGTTCTTAGGCCTATATGTCATTGGTCCAAATCAAAAGAAAAACGTTTGGGGTAAATGGTATTCGTAAAGACTACACGAGATTTTTTAAAATAAAAACTAATTTCCTTCGAAGAGTGCAAAATAAAACAAGAGATTTTTTGTTGAAAAACAGCAGTTGAATATGCAGTTGAAAAATATTCTTATACCAATGGATTGAGACAAAAATGTCACTTCACTAGAAATTACCTACATTATATCAGTCAGGCAATTATCTATTCTTCATAATGGGATGCACTTTTTATGGAAGAAGTAGTTTTGTTCAAGGTTTATTGTTTAGCGTGTTAAGACTTCCATTATATTACGTTGCAGTAATCATTTCATGAAATTAATAAATTGATGTGGACGTTGATATTTTTGAATTTCTGTCAACATTTCATTTCCTGTGAATAGAACCTGCTAATTTACATCTTCGTAAGGTATAAATCAGTTAAATATTATTCCTTCAGTGAGAGAATTCATTTATTTGTGTCAGCTTTCCACACAGCAATCATTTCTGAAAATGTTTTAAAATCTCTACAGGCATTTCTAATGATATTCTCAGAAACGTCTTCCTCTTTTCTCCTGCTCAAGCTCATGTCACAGAGAAGGATTTATTTTTTATTCTGTGGATTGAAGCCATTTCCTTTATTTGTAAAATGCAGAAGTACGTGTCACTGTGTTTTCATGTACGTCTATCACAATTCTATAATTTTATTACAGAGTAATAATTTTATATTGCATAAAATGGGCAATGCAGAATACGGACAGTAAACGGTTTAAAAATACTTGTGATAAACTTGATTTCACGTATTTTTTAAAATTTAGCCAAAAAAGTAGAATTCATACACTTTGACTGATTGTGTAAATTCTGTGGACTGAATGATAATTGAAATACGCTCCTTGTCATTTTCTTTTTACTTAAATATCTTCATAACTAATGTTTTCTTCTGTTCCTGTCATTACGAACTTTTTATATCCTGTGTTATTTGTAGGCTTTAGTATTAGTTCAAATATTTAATATTAGTATTGTAGTATATGTCTTGCGAACAATGTGCAGTTACAATATCCTCTAATATTATTACAATATTCTTACAATATATATATATATATATATATGTCTTAAGAACATTGTGCAGTTACAATTACAGTTACAATAATTTTTTCCTGTTCAATATATATATATATATATATATATATATATATATATATATATGTCTTAAGAACATTGTGCAGTTACAATTACAGTTACAATAATTTTTTCCTGTTCAATATATATATATATATATATAAAGAACACATTTTAACACAAGGCTGTAATAGAGTGCATTTTAATGCGTTATAATTATTAAAAATATGACCTTCCGTCATTTTCCGGGCTCTATTATTTTTTTTTGTAACTGTATGACAACTATAAACACAGTGAGTTGAAGAATATATATATATATGTATATATATATATATGTATATATATATATATATCTTGAGAACATTGTGCAGTTACAATTACAGTTACAATAATTTTTTTCTGTTTTTTTGTAATTTCTATATAAACCACTGGTTAATGATGCAAAAAAAATATATATATTATATGTCTTGAGAACATGTATATATATATAAGATAAATAAATATTGCTTATTCTATAAAGGTTTAATGAAACAGGATTACGATTTGCTGATGTTGAAGATATTCTTACACACGATTTTGTCAGAGTCCAGTAATTAATTGACGCATATGTGCAATAGTCAAACTAAAGACTTTCAGCTCATAGCTTATGCAAACTTTCTTCATAAGTAAACTGAACATGCCGGACACATATGTAGGCGACAAGCTGCTCAGTAGTCTGTACACCCACCTAGCTATGGTTTTGCTACCTTACATGTGTCACGTACATTCCCTGCCAATAATTTGTGATTCAATTAGTGTTTGTTCAATAGCTTGTTATAATCAGCGCCTCAACATAACTATGGTCTGTTATAACCCAATCCTCTAAATCAGACTAACTCAGTATTTGACTTTGATACTCACTTTACATAATACAAGAGATAATACGATCTTACGGCATTAATATACGTTGCATCTATTAGAGTTCATTTTTTAACCAGGAGCACAGTTCACATCATCACTGTTATGCCAAAACCACGAATGTGCAAACATTCAGATTTGCATTGCTAGCATCTGTTTACATTAATCTTTGTTCTGTAATAACCGCAAACGTTGTATTTTCTTTCCTTCGTGAGTAATTGTTAGTTCCATTTCCATTAAAGTACAAGTTCTGCTTTATTTTTTATACTGCAATAACATATGTGACCCATTCGTGATTTTTTTAATTTTTGCACATACGTGGTTCTGGCATGACAGTGACATTACATACGAGATAGATGATCTTTGTTAGTAGAGCGGTTTGCAGGCTTGTTAATAGGCTTAATATTTACGTTTTCAAAACCCTATGAGGGACATGTTTACTGGACTATATATTGAAAAAAAAAACTCCATAACCTCCATAGCAAAATTATCCTCCGCTTAACGTCCCCCGTTGAAGATTGTCCAACCCACAAATAATTGAAGGTCATTAAGGTATTGAAATAAAATCACTCTAGGAAATGACGTTAGCTGTAGGTCCTCCAGTAATAATTATAATTTATGCTTTACACTTGTTTTCTATCTTCAGAATGGTAAGGTATTCATTGCACTTAATCGAGGGCCCTTAAAAAATTAAATCATTATTCTAAATTGATGTGATACAGATAAGGTAGTGAAGAGAATTCAGTAGGCTACAGCCTTTATCTTTTCCCACTCTTTTTTATTTTGTACATTAGGAAGCGAGTATTGTAAACCTCTGTTTCATACTTGATGGGATTGAAGTCAAATAAAATATTATCCTTACTGCTGCGTCCCAAGCTTATTCCGTTCATTGAAGATTTTAAACAGATAATAAGTGAGGTTTCGTGTCACATTCTTGGGAATGATAAATTTAAATATAAAAAAATTGAAGTTTTCAATTGTTATTCAAAGATAGACAGACGGATGCACGAAATTTTCTGAGGGTTCTTTTTTTTATTAATGTCAGTACTCTTGTTTCCGTTAAAAACTCAGAACATTTAGTAAAACCCGATTTCTATAAATATTTCTATACATATATATATATATATATATATATATATATTATAATATTTGAATATGTTATATACATTTAACTTATGTTTTTTAAGGAACCCTCACATAGGATGCCAAAAGTTTATTTGCTATAGTTGTTTATACAAATAGTGCTCATGCTGTATACAGCGGGGTAATGATAGACCCAGTTGACGAAGGACTAGACATGACTTATTGAGATCGAAATGTAGGCCTATACATATCCATTTTATCAAGAGGAAGACATAACCTAAAGTTTTATATTATTTTACTTTACAATACTTTGTATTTCAGGTTACTTAAGACATATTTTATATAATAATGTAAAGCATATAGATTTTAGGCCTCCTATGTAAGGGTATTAAAGAAAAATCATAAATTGCGGGTATAAGGCGGATTCAAATATTATACAAATCAACATAACACTCAACTAAAAATAAATTTATAAATAATGCTCGAAGATATGTGTTATAAATATCTAAGTGCTGTACTGTATGTAAATGGTGAACAATTCCGGTCTAATTTTCTACGACTAACCGAGTACGGATAGCAATATGGTGATTATCAGACAAGAACACAATAACACTAATTCCATGCTGTAAATACTACATTTATACAATTGGCCTATTTATTTCGAGTATGCACTCAGAATAACATTTAAGTGGTATTTTTACACACGTATTTACAAAAAATCTCGTTTCTAGTGTGTTTCATTCCAACGAACCTGTGTTTCACTTTCTACTGAACGCAATATCCGTACACGAGTTTCTCCACTTCAGCCATGGACCAGGTATTGGAGAGTCCTACATTTGTTTATGTGATGAATTAATTGAATTAGTGAGAGGGAAAATAAACAATGCACTTGCTGTCAACTGCAACACAGAAATGTGAAAAGCAGTATTATTCAGTCTCTCCCAGCCTGAGCTATGATATACTGGCACTTCCTCCAACACCTTCTCTCTCCCACGCTTACATTTATTCCATCCAGAGTTGTTATAAAAAGAATAATACATTGGCGACTGAAAAATACCAGTATTTTCAACTCACTGTGTTTATAATTGTCACAGAGTTACAAGAAAAAAATAGAGCCCGGAAGTTTACGGAAGGTCATATTTTTAATAATTATAATGCAATAAAATACCCTCTATTAGGGCCTACAGCCTTGTGTTAAAGTGTGTACAAGACATGAAATAAACAGCATCCAAGTGATGATTTCGTTTCTCATATTGTTGCGTATTTTGTTAGTTTCGGGATAATGCGTCTCATTTGTTTGATATTATAATATTTCGGCATATTCTATTGTTTTGTCACATGGCATATTTTTTAAAGATTAAACAATTGTGCATATCTCTTTTAATTTAAACATTTAGAGCACATTTGGCTAAGTGAATTTTTGAGAACAGACTGTACAATAATTGACAGTACATAGACTAATGTTTTCAGAAATGATTGTATGATATTAAAGAGACTTTGACTCTATTAGTTGACAAAATGACTAAAATTTGTTGAATTTGTTGGTTTAAAGACGTTATCTAATGTAATTTATATAAATTTAATTATTTTGTTGTACTTATAATGTAATTCAGCTAACAAGAGAACGTAATATTTTAAAATTACTTAAATGATAGAGCATATTTCATTGGTTCCGGAGCATATTTTACAAATGTTAGATCATGCATGATCTTCTGTTAGATCAATTACTTCCGGGTTTTAGAAATAAAATACTGAATTGAAATGAAAGTTATTCACACAAAAGTAATGATGCTTAGAAGTATTACATTGGATACACACTGTTTCGTCCAATGATATTGTTCACTTACAGCAGCAGTCAAATAATGTTATATTTAATTTATCTCACGTACTATCTATTCCCATGTTAATGTAATAAGAAACAACAATTTTCCTAAATTTGTTATTACTAATTTTAAGTTGAATTTTGGGATCGTTTGTTATATGCCACACTTGGATTATTTTCTGTTGACTATTTTATATAAATCTCTTTCTCAATACTTGTGTTTTTGGACAGTTTAGTGAATTACGTTCCTCCCTATAGGCCTACAGTCCTTTTCATAATGGACGTTCACTTTTACTTTCTATAGTATAGGCCTACATAGTATAGTATGCCAGAAAATCGAAATCGAGAAAACAGTGGCAAAACATGTTTCGTGATGCCTTTCTCCATGGCAAGATTGCAATTCCCATTAACAAAGTCCAAAGATAGACTTTCAAGAAAATTGGGATCTGTAATAGCATTCTGTATAGAGCATTCAGTCGTGTGAAGGTTCCAATAGACATACAAGTGATTGTTGAAAATACTTCTGACGTCGTCCAAGATGATTATATCTTATGTACAGAAATGTTATTTACAAAGATATATTATTAAAGGTGTGAAGATATCTTTCCTTCATTTGGCTTAAGACTGTAATACTCATATTGTTAATCCAAGAGTAGAGCAGTTTTAGCTGCTTTAGGCCACCAATAATGATAATAATAATAATAATAATTATTATAGTCTTGAATATTTAGGTAAATCGGTTCAATGGGTTTTATAGATTTAAAATTTCTGAAACATTCCCTCTCGCTTTTTAGAAAAACTTTTTCAGTATAAATCCATTTATTAAAGTTAGAAATTCCGAAATCTTTCTTTCTTTATTTATTTATTTATTTATCTGAGTTTTACCTCTCCCTTTTAGGATTTAAGCAACCCAATCCGCCCGGGCCTTACAGGGCCGCGACCTGTCGGGGATTATCTTTGGGTCACATACATACTTTTTTGACCAGACAAGGACATGGAGGGCCTCCCTGGATGAGTGATCAGCCCAATGCCGGGGCCACCTCCGAGACAACACGAACACATAGGATGAGACACACCATTCACACACACATTCATTCCAAACAAGGCGAGGATGGGATGAAGATGATAATGACGGCCAGATGATATCCGGGGACCACAAGGGCCTAAAGTTACCCGACATTTGTCTCATAGGTGAGGAAAAACCCAGAAATTCCGAAATCAGTTTAATATAATTTTGTATATCGATTAAAGGATTTGGACAGGATTCCCTCCCAGTGCTATTTACTACCGAGCAAAGTACACATCTGTCGGTAAATGAAGACATGAAGTATATCCATCTATTTCCCATCTCCACGAAAGTTTCCTCGCGGAATGGGGACAGCGATATAATAAATGTAAGATGACCTTTAGTGACCACTTTCATATAATGCTGGAGACATTGACAAATATAGCAGAATATCATTACTGCTTATTCCTAATGGAAACCCGAGAAGGCCTTCCTGCGATATACTAACATATTTCACACACAGTCGTAAACAATAACGTCAGAGTGTACATTTATATTTGTAGCAAGCGTAGCGAGACTTCCGCCTTGATTGAACAGGTACAGATGACAATTCTCCGCCGAAATGACCCCGTCGGGAGTCAGAATAAACAACCCTTACTCAGTGTCTCAATGTAAACACCACGTGTACCATTTTATTGTGTTATACGTCAAGGAAAACTAATATTCTCGCCAGCACGGAGGTGCGTAAACGGACAGTCTACAATAAAAGTGAAAATATTCTCTCCTCTCGCTACCAAGTAAAAAAATCCCTTTAGGCAGGCCTACAGGCTGAGGTAGATTTCAAAGTGCTTTTGGTTTAATTTATTATCGCTGCGCAGCACTCTTCTTTTTTAGCCTTGGCATGGCAAACCTGCAGTAAAGAGGAAGAGCCTACAATCATTTGTTTTGACAACAAGAATAGAATAGAATATTCTGGGAGGCCGTGCGCAAGATCAACAATGAATAAAATTAGCAAAGCCGCTAAACAAGACAAACTTATGATATAATAATTCTTTTAAGTGTTATTATTTTCAAACATTAAAATCTCGCGTCATATGAGAGCTATCAAGAAACTATTTATTGATTTGTAGAGTACTCATCAAGAGCTTTTCAACGATACCGCACAAGACGTGGTTTCAAAAGTTTCGAATTTTCAACCCCCACCCCCACCCTCACTTGAACCCCCGAATCGTTGGTGTCACTGTAAACTTCGTAGTGAGTACTCTAATTTATTCAAACAAAGTTTCCCTCTATACTTCATAGGGGCCGAGATATACATTTTTAAAATTTCAACCCCCTCCCCCGACCACCCCCTTGGGCCAATTTTGCTCATTAACGAACTTGTCCGAACTATTGGGCCTATAAATAACATATTAAAATTTGGTTCAAATATCTTCAAAATTACGGCCGCTATCGTGTAAAGAGATATATATGTATATATAAATATCACAATTTTTTTTTGAACGGGCGGTGGTTTCGTACTTAGGGGAGCATGAAACGTAAAGATATGAAAGAATTTTTCGAAAATCATGACATGGTATCCATTGCAATAGGTAGATTTTTCTTCGAAATCTACCTAAAAATTAAAGCAGATGGACATGTTTTTGAATGTCTGCATCAATTTCCCAGACATGAAACGGGTCTGTCACAGGTCCGTTTCATGTCTGGGAAATTGATGCAGACATTCAAAACGGGTATGTCACAGGTCCATTGGCGGATCCAAGGGGGGGGGGCGTAGGGGCATGCTCTCCCCTTGGCTTTTTCCCCCCCCATTAATTTAACTTTTTATATTTGTCGAAAGTAACTACCTAATAAAGTATCATTAAAATTTAGTTAAATACGAAATAAAATAATAGTATATTGCGATACAAGTGCCGTAAGCGGTGCATATTGTTCGACGAAAGAGTTTTTTCAATTTTCCGAGATCCGTTATGCGCTTACGGCACGAGTATTGCATGCTATTTTCTGCACGATGATTATTTATATCAATTTATTTATATTAATTGAAATATTAGCTGAAAACATTATGTATATACACTATTGAAGATGGATGTTATATTTCAGAAAGTGATTCGCATGTGTTTGTTGTTATGGGAACCGAATATTTGTCCTGTTAAAGTCGCCACAAACTGGGGGGCCTTGGTTCCGGTTTTCCACAAAGGCTTGTATTATGATGATTTTACTTACGGCACTTGTGCTTTTTGTAATTTTTACCGCACGGAGATTTCGTTTGTTTTCATAGCAACCAGATTGCGTGCGGGAATGTCAAGTTACGATCCACGGCAACAATCTTCGTAAGTACCAATAATTAGTTACATCTTGCATAAAATAATATAATATAAAATAAAATAAAAGTATTTATGTACTCGACCTATTTCGACAAGAGTCACAAGAGGATTGTAAAATACAATTTGAACAGAATATTCTGGACGCATTGTGTCAAATGCGTAGACTAGCTGTGACAATCCACAAGACAGCGGTTGTTCCAGTTCCTTATGTTTAATTGTTGTTATATAACTAGCATGGGCCCGCGGTTTCGCCCGCGATAATTAATTAAATAATAAAGCATTATCCTCATTAAGAATTACACGCGAATCGTTCATAAAATAAACTAATAATAATTATAATTAAACAGCTAAAAATCTGGCTTTAAAGTGCATTCCACGATTAGAAAGCGCCGCCTGGAAAAAATATCTCAAATTTGAGTTCCTTGGCCCAGAAAACTCCTGCTTATAGAGTTCCGTCCAAATGTGTTCCTATTTAGGACTACATTCGTTATCCACCTATGTAAAAATCAGATTTCTGAGTCCTATAATAATATAAACAAATGAATCCGTCAGAGCGGGCTAACAAAATCGAAACGATCGACAATTCTATGCGTTATGTTGAAAAATTTTGATGCTCTTATTGACAATAACAGAAAGGCCACCTGCAATTAATTTTACCACTGAAATTAATAGCCGAAACTGGTACTCTGCTTCGGTAGTGCAAAAATTCATGTTTTCTGGCAGTTTTCTGTTCAACTCGCGAATGAAAGCAAAATTTTATATCCGGCCTCGGGGTGCATTCGGCCACCCTTCAGTTCAGCGGACCCCTCTGTTTTTTGGGGATATTATATACCCCCATCCCCAGTAATTGCTAACATTTATTTATGTCGGCCCCTCCCTTCAATAAGCTCTGGATCCTCCCCTGCACGGGTCTGAGTCTGTGGGAATATTTTACACAAAATATAAGGAAGAAGTAGATTTTTAACAATTTATTCAAAGAGTGACATGCGTCGGGAAATTGTGACTGGCCTACAACATTAATCCCGAGTGTATTCTTGCTATAAAAAATACATTTCTTATGAATTTTCCATTTCTCTTCTTCTTTCTATGGTCTATGTAATTTACACATTTCAAGGGTAGGAACAGACACATCAGAGCGATCAATGTTTCTTAATATGGTTTTTTCCTATCTCTAAGTTGTTATAAATTCATACGTTAAACATTAGCATACATCGTGATATCTGAATCGTATGGCCTGTTTTAAAATTTCTTGCCTGATTCTCATTATCATGGAATTGCCTACATATTAACCATAAATTTGCCTCATTTAACCATGTTCTTGAACACGTAAGCTTCGGAACGATAAAGGTAACTATAATTCGTTTTTATAACTTAAATAAACAATGTTTTTTTCAAAAGAATTCAAATGACTTCCATATTATTTTCTCTTTTCTTAGGGATGATCTTTTGTCTTCGATTTTTTTAAGCATTAGTTTTTACTATTTAAAATGTAATATTATTTTTCATAATCAATATTAAATAAATTATATTACATTTATTAAAGAACTGTGCTACAAACTGGAAAGTCCCGGGTCTGATTCCCGATAGTTATTTGGGATTTCTCAGTTGACACAATTCTTTTGGTGGTACTCATATAACTATGACATACATGGGCATTTACTGGTTCGCGAACCACTTGTGGTTCTTGACCTTCCCGCATAACACACAAGATGGCATTGTGGACATTCGGTGTATGTGGTGGATTATTCCCATCCATGAGTCATACTCTCTTTGCAAGCAGTGACGGGTCGCGACACAGTTCCGACTGGAAAGGCGTTATGGCACAACCTAAGTCTTTGTATAATGAAATAATTGCACACGTAAAAGAATAATAAAAAATACAATATTGCTTGTATTATTTGTATATTGTAGTGTACATTATAAAGTAAAATTAGTGTTCTCCTAAGAATGAGCAACCGCCACTGCACTTATTGTCTGCTTGTGTCTCCATCTACCCGTTCTTTACGAACTATGTGTAAGTTGACAGAAGTTTGCGGGTTGCGTGTCACTGGATAGGGGTTTGCCCATGTCTGAACTATGAGAACATTCCCCAGGAGGGTGAAATGACATATGGAGTAGACTACAGGATGTAAGTTTTCGCTAGTATGAAGTAAGAAATAATTATGCGTAAATTTAGTTTACTGGGACACATTATTAAATGTTACTTACCTGGATGGCCATTGGCACACTTTGATTAGTTTTCTGACATTCCAGACACAAGAACTTCCGGTAACGGTCTTGGTCCTTCGACCTAGCTGAAAAATTCAATTTATTATTGATATTAGTTCATCCTTCCTTCTTAGCTGCAGTTAAATTCTTAATGTTGATTCAACTGCATTTCCAGAGCCTACGAACGGGGACGTGAAGGATAGGATTTTCTGTTATTCCTTTCAACTTTAAAATAGTTGATTTATTTTAAATATTGCATAAATTGCATTAACCATAATTAAAAATTAAAGGAATAACAGACATTAGGCTCCGTTATCGCTTCTGTGTTTAAATAAAGAAGCGATTCACCAAAGGCCAACACTCTTGAAAAGTACAGTTGTAAAAATGGTATTAAATTTTTATTTGAGAAGTAGTTCTAAGACGAACAGTCTTTAAAGAACTATCCGAAAGGTTTATTAAATTTTGTTTGAAGAGGTGGTCTTTGGTCCTATAAGGTTTATTATTTATATTTATTATTTTAGTCAGTTTACGTTGTTTCAAAACATTTTCTAAAAGTCAAATAAACATTAAACTAGACATCCGCCCGTTTTAACAAAAACCATTCTGTCCTATCTACCCATTCTTCTTCTCTTAAATGTCTGTCCTTCTTCGATTCCATGACTCCATTCTGTCATGTTCTTGAATGTGTCCTCTTGTTGTTGTTGTTGGTGACCATTGGAGGAATCTTCGGTAGCCTTTCTTGATCCATCTGGAATGTGTCCATACCATATTAACTGTAATGTTGAAATATCTTATTACTTCCTCTGCCCGTACCATAGGTACTATAGGTAGAGGAAGTATTGTTTTCGACCCTAAAATTCGAAGTTGAGTTTTTAGCATATATACACGTTTCAAGGCCCCCTGAATCCAAAAATACTATTTTTGGAATCATGTCTGTGTGTGTGTCTGTGTGTCTGTCTGTGTGGAAGTTTGTGAACAGGCTAGCTCCGAAACGAAGAATCGTATGAAAACAAAATTTCGTATTTGGGTCAGGTACCTTCTGAAGATGTGATTCGAAGATTGGCGACAAATTTCTCTTATTTTTAAGGGGACTTTACATGAAGAAATTTTCGTTTTTCGCGATTTTCTCGAAAACGGCTCCAACGATTTTCTTTAAAATTTGCACATGTGTTTCTTTTACTGAGAGCTAAAACTTTTATTTGAAACTTTTTTTCGAAAAAATTCTCTGAGGGTAGTTACAAGCCACCCACTGTTCACCCACTGCTTGTAGAAATTTTGTCTTGCGTGATGAACAACTGAATACACGATCTTTCATGGCCTCTTATTCTATAAAAGAATGTAAAGTGAGAAAGTTGTATTGTTGGCCATGCATAGAGTAAATATGTATCTGAGGGAAATATTCGATAAAGTTCGGAAATTATTCTTTACGCCAGAAAGTTCAATAAACGTCTGCAGTCACTTGTTTTTGTTTAGTTTGTTATCTCTATATATATAAAAGGCTTTGTCCTGACTGACAGGAATCAACGTACAGCCTAAACTATAACAGGTAGAGACTTGGAATTATGACAGTACCTTCGTTTCATAATGTAGGTGCTCACTAAGAAAGGATTTTGAAAAATTCTGATTTTAACTGCCAAAAATTAAATGTTTTTGAAAATACTTAACCCCTTTTTACACAGAATTATCCAAACAAATTCACAGAACATATTGTTGCCAGTAGTATCAGGTGGGTTTGGATTAAATGAAATGGATGTTTGACAAATTAGAGAAGGTATCATTACAATTCATATTATCTGTATTAATAAAAGGAATTGTCCTCGATGTCCAGCGAAATCTACTGAACGCAGAGATCTGAAATTTTAAACATAGGTGGGCTGAAGGGTCGGAAAATGCACCTCCAAGCCGGAATTTTAATTTTAGTTTTCGTTCGTGAGTTATGAGTGAAAAACGGGCAAAAAACGTGCATTTTGTGCGTTTTCAAAACATAAGTTTTCAGTTATACATTTCAATGTCAAATCAATTACAGTTGGCTTTGGCTATTTTTGTCATACCTTGAAAATAAAACTTTCACGATCGCTTGAATGTTGTAAGCCCTAAATATGGTCAAACGTTTTATTTGGACGAATCTCACTATACAGAGGTTTTCTGGGCCAAGAAACTCGAATCTGAGGTAGCTTTTACCAGACGATGCTATCTAATCGTGGTATGTAGTCCACGTGATTTAGGTGTTAATAAATATAATGACTTTACTATTATGCTCTTAATTTTTAATTTTTGAAATAATTACCGCGGGCGAAGCCGCGGGCACATGCTAGTAGCTTATATCCTGCGTCTTAGTCGCGTCATTTTGAGAGAAGAGATTATCAGGTATTTATTGCATAATTAGCGTGAAATTGTCTTGTATTTCTGTAGAAGGATAGTATGTGAAAACTGGCAACTTTACCGTTAAACCTTTTATTTTAATGGTTGGGCGGAGGAGCGTGAGAAGGAAAAACTTTAATTTCAATATACGTAAGAATTCATCCGAGAAATCTAATAGAATCGTTTTGGGATCAGTTAGCCAAAACAATGTTGCATTTGGTGTGCTTCAGAATACACAATGCACTAGCATGTCCGTAATGGCATTGTGTTTCTCGTCAGTAGTGAATATTCAGGAGTGGAACTGTGAAATAATAGATAGCATTTTATACTTTGGGAACGATTTGCATAAAAAATCGATTGAACATTTCAGTGGCATTTTACCTGACCCGCCTTATTTGTGTGCTGATGAAATTTGGTTACAAGATATTTTCGTGCAGAACAGAAAAACAACTTGCGAACCAGTTACTACTGATTTTCATTTACAAGGTGTGTTACAAACTGATTTGGAAAGTGTACTAGACACGTTTTTTTAATCATATGAACGTGGTGTTTTTACTGCTCAGTTCAAGTCCATTGCTCTTGTGAAGAACGATTTGGAGTACTGGGTATTTGATCCTCACGGTTGTAACAGTGAAGGTGTATACGACGATGGGGGAGTCGCAGTGGCATGTGAATTCCATTCTTTAAGCAACCTAGTAACATTAATTAAAAAGAATTTCGTTGTAACTAGTTCAGATGAACCTTTTGTTATAGTGCCCTTTATTTTTTCTGAATCTAATTCTCGCAGTAATCCAGAATATACGCCAAATAATACTAATGAGGGCCTAAAAGAAACAACATCGAGTAAAAAAAGGAAAAGTACGTGTTATAGTGTGCGATTGACAAAAAGAAAATTGCTCATGAAGAATGGAATTTGTTATCGATAGTAGAGATAAAGATGAATCATCTGAAGATGAAGTGATTGGAGAAGAGGATAATAGTGATGAGGATGGAGAAGAAGTTCTTTAACTCAATCGAGATAAATTATTACATGCAGACAAAATTGAGATTATTGCACCAGGGCAAAACAAGAAACCAGAAGCCTGGCATTTAATAGAACATTTTGATGAACTTCGTTTTCCTAAAATATTTGTAGGCCACAGTTTCAATGCACAAAAAGATATAACATACAGCGATAGAGCCAAATCAGAATGCAGGCGGGTCGATCGGAGATCTTGTGTCCCAAGCAGACTTTTATTCATGGCGAAACAAAAGATAGAAAAACAATGTATAGCAAACATTAATGTATGTTTAAGAAAAACTAAAAAGTCTTCCCTAAAAATGACTGCTGCCAATCTCCTCGATAAAGATTTTGTTAATAACATGATTAAAATTGATAGTGGTTATCACTTCATGAAGGAAATTCGTTCCAGTCCAGCTTTCTGGGAGAAGAAGAAAAAGGATTTAACAGCAATGATCAGACAGCTTGGTAAGCCGAGTTTGTTTGTAACTCTATCTGCAGCAGAAACGATGTGGCCAGAATTGATTGCCGCACTCCATTACTTGAAATATAGTAATAAAATAAGCCTGCAAGAAGCTCTAGAAATGAACACCAATCAGAAGACGTTGTTAATAAGAGATGATCCTGTAACATGTGCTCGATATTTCGATTACAAGGAATCTGCATTCATGAAGCTTCTGTGTGCAGAATACAGCATATTTGATGAACATGTGATCGAAGATTCATACCAGAGAGTAGAATTCCAAGTAAGAGGCTCGCCACATGAGCATATGTTTCTATGGTTAAGGGATGCTCCGAAGTACGATCCAGAAGGACCTGAATCAATAGATGATGTCATCAGGTTCATAGACAAATATATATCTTGCGAGTATAGAGAAGATGATCCGTATATAGCTGTCCAGAAGCACAAACACACACATACCTGCTATAGGGGAAAGAAGAATAAAAAAAAATTGTAGATTTCACTTCCCTTTGCCTGTGATGCCTAGGACTACAATTTTGACTCCACTTTCTGACAACGAGAAGACTGTAGAAGTAAAAGAAACAATGAAGAAGATAAACAATCTCATGCATTACTTTTACAAAAAACAAGAATTAATCACCTTCAGCAATGTCTTGGACAAACTAAATATTACGGAGAGTGAATATACGACAGCAATAAGGTCATCTTTGCATCAAACACGGGTTTTCTTGAAGAGATCCACTTTAGAGGTCGGAATTAATTGCTACAATAGAGAAATTTTACATCTATTTGAGGCTAATATGGACATAAAATTTGTTTTAGAAGAATATGGACTTGCCTCTTATATAATCAACTACATAAGCAAGGTAGAATCAGGGTTATCAAAACTATTGAGAAATGCGGCCAAAGAAGCAGAGTCTGGAAACCAAGGCTTAAGAGATAAATTACGTAACATTTCCAATGTATTTCTTAACTCTAACTTAATGTCAGCTCAGGAAGCTGCATACTGCACACTATCTCTGCCATTATCAAAGAGCAGCAGGAAGGTTATATTCATTAATACTAGCCCGATACAGCAGAGAGTAGTAATGCTTAAACATAAGACTGATTTAGGACGACTACCCGCAGATTCAGAAGAAATCTATATGGAAGATGTTGTACATAAATATTGCAAACGTCCGGAAAGATTAGTGAATATTTGTTTGGCAGAATTCATAGCTGTTTACCATAAACCTTACAGAAAGTCAAATCTTGAGTTGAACGAAGATGAACAAGGTGAAATGATAACACAAAGACAGAAACCTGCTGTTATTATATACAGGTCTTACAAACAAGTGCAAGATCCTGAAAACTTCTACCGAGAGCAAGTCCTTTTGTTACATGCATTTAGAGATGAAAGTGATGATATAGAAAGTAAAAACTGCTACGAATTATATGTGGACAATCTAGAAGAAATTAAAATAAACGGAAACAAGTTTTCCATAAAAACTGACCAATCACTGGAAGAAGCTCTAGAATTAATGCAGAGTAATTATTATAATGAAATTGAGATTGAAGTCGAATCAGAAGATCATGATGAAGAAATTATAGAAAAGGTTGATATTTTAGAGCAAGGAGGATTAGGCGAGCCTACTAAACCACAGGCTAACAGATTTTCGGTTCCAACTAGAGTTACAAGGTGTTGCAATTAATAGATTGCTTAAACGATGGACAAAAAAAATTGTAATGCATGTACTGAACAGTTTTAAAACTAACGAACTGCCAGTGCAAGATCCTGAAAACTTCTACCGAGAGCAAGTCCTTTTGTTACATGCATTTAGAGATGAAAGTGGATCAGCTGGAGTTGGAAAGAGTACAGTGATACACATAGGCGTACCGAGGGGGGGGGGTTTGGGGGTTCGAACCCCCCCCATTGATTAAAAAAAGGAAAATTGTATGATTTTTTAAAGTCTGCCCATAACATACTTAATACAAGTATAAAGCGTGGGAAGCTTAAAACTCGTTATTTTGCGTCTTAATTTTTAAAATTTTCCGGGGGAGCTCCCCCGGAAGCTTAAAACTAATTATTTTGCGTATTAATTTTTAAAATTTTCAAGGGGGAGGACCCGCGGAAGCTTAAAACTCGTTATTTTGCATCTTAATTTTTAAAATTTTCCGGGGAGGACCCCCGGACCCCCCTCTCCCTGGAGGGTATTCCATACCCCCCAGACCCCGCGGATGTTATAACCCCCCCCATAAGGTCGGCCTGGTTACGCCTATGGTGATACATGCTTTGTATCAAGTCGTAACGCATTATTTTGATAACTTACCCGGAAGTAATAAGGATAAGATAGTGGTGCTGTTATGTGCTCCATCAGGTAAAGCGGCATTTCTGATTAATGGGGTGACACTACACACTGCCTTTGCGTTACCTGTAACACAGTTTTCAGGTATAATGCCCGCGCTATCAGGTGATTTGGCAAACACGATAAGGGAGAAGCTTTTTAATTTGAAACTATTGATTATTTATCGATGAGATATCCATGGTAGGAAGTGGATTACTAAGCAGATTTGATACAAGACTGCGACAGATCATGGGTATAGATGCTCCTTTTGGGGGTGTGTCTGTTATAACTGTGGGCGACCTGCATCAGCTTCCACCTGTGATGGATTCACCCATTATAAATTTGCGAATAACGAATTTGCAGCATTAATAGACAGGAATCCTTTGTGGGATGAATTTCAATTTTTTGAGCTGACAGAAGTGATGAGACAAAAAAATGAATTACACTTTATACAAGCTCTGAATAACATCGCTGTTGGACAGACAACTGAAGATGACTTTAATTTAATAAATTCTCGAGTTGTAGAACCGAGTGAAGTGCCAAAGTCAGCGATAAGATTATTTACTAGGAATGCAGATGTTGAGGAATATAATGAATTCAGAGTAAAAGAACATAATACAGAAGAATTCATATCAACAGCCAAAGACTCTGTTATAGGAAACGTAACAGAATTTTGAATGCACTGAAAACCAAAATGGTAACGGAACTTAACGGGTTGCCTCATGAAATTAAATTAAAAACTGGGCTCAAGTATATGATTACAAGCAATGTAGATGTTGAAGATGGATTGGTGAATGGAGCTTGCGGTACGTTAAAGAACATTATATTGAAACCAAACAGCCGTGATCCGTATAAAGTATTCATTGATTTTGGTAATGAAAACGTTGGTCGAAAAGCCAGGAAGTCTTATAACGAAAATAAAAATATTGACCCAACCTTCACTCCAATAGAGTTAAAAAGGCAAATACGTATTGAACATATCTAATAAATTAGAACAGCAAGTATAAGAGTTCAGTTTCCTATTGTGTGTGCCGAAGCATTAACAGTCCATAAGAGCCAAGGCCAGACATACCAACAAATCTGCATTGATTTTACCAAATGCAGAAGAATTACCAGGTCAATGTTATATGTTGCTTTAAGCAGAGTGACTAGTTTATCAGGATTGTACCTCATTGGTAAATTCAGAATTCCGCATCCCCCCAGAGCTGGTGACGCTATTTTAACGGAAATGAATCGATTAAGAAAAGAGAGACTGTTAAAATTAAATTAAAGAACACTACAAAATTCAATGGATATTTGAGGGCAAGAACGGCAACCTCCAATTGCAGTGAGACATTAGTACCACGTGACTCACTCAGCTGTAGCTGTCTTACTTAGTGCGCGCTGAAGACCCATACATTTATGCTTGAGTGATTTGTGGGTAATATCAAGGTTAGTGTGAAGAAAATATTGAACAAATTTCGGAAATATTCAAAAAGAAATTATAAAACATTAAGTCATTGCAAATCCAGAAGTATACTTAAAAATTATTAGCGAGCATGCTACTGTTATAGAACTGGCTGAACAATGCAAAGTTTACTATTCGAAAAGTCTTATTCATGAAAATTTCCATGCAACCAGAACATTGCACAAATTCTCTAAATGCAAGAGATTTTACACAAAGAAGATAAAAACTGGAATTAGTGATTTAGTAAGAGGTGAACCACACCATAAAGTAGATGTAGGGGCATTTGCTGTTGTCAATAAGAAAAACAGTAACGCAAATAATTTAAAAAGTGATTGCTGTTAAATTAACAAAGAAGACTGATGTCAAAAATGTACTAGCCAAGCATTATGGAGAGTTATACCATAACCAGCCTAAGCTAGTATCGTTTTCAGCAGGTTAAGTCATTGCAATGATGGTAAAATATGAAGCAGAGTATAATAATTAAATGAGAAAGAGTACCTGAACTAGTAAGAATAGTTAAAACGTTTTTAAAGGTTTAAAATATATAATTATAGTAGAACATAAATGTTTCGAAGTTTTTTCCTTCACAGCAAACATGGAAATCCCCTTCTTTTATTTGGCATACATGGCAATCTCCAAACTTTAAACGTGACTTTCATGGACACTGTGAAATATTTTTGCATGTAATTCTGAACCTGTTTTTACGAGTACAATTCTTTGTAACATTCAGCACCTTTTGTCCAGATTTGACCAAGCCTTGCGTATAATAAAATCAGTTTTTCTCAAATATCTCAAAACATACGCTAGTGGAGATTGCCGGGTTTGCTAATAGACACCTCATTAAAAATTGTCCAAAAGAACTAGGCCTAGTGTATAACCAAAACGAAATTGACTACATAAAGTCAGATTGTTGGTGCTATAGTGGAAATGTGTTGAAGAAATTTTTTGTTTTTCGCGATTTTCTCGAAAACGGGTCTAACGATTTTCTTTAAATTTTGCACATGAGTTGCTTACAGCAATAGCTAAAACGTTTATTTGAAACATTTTTTTTTTCAAACAAACTCTCTGAAGGGTAGTTATAAGCCACCCACTGGGAATACGCGCTCTTTGCAATACGGCCTTTTGTAACGGAAAATTGTACGAAAACGGAATTTTGTATTTGGGTTAGGTACCTTCTGAGGATGTGACATGAGACTGGCGACAACTCTCTCTTATATCTAAGGGTACTTTATATGAAGACCTTTTTTGCGATTTTCTCAAAAGCTGCTCTAACGATGTCCTTTAAATTTTGTACGTGGAATGCTTATGCCAAGAGCTAAAACTTTTATTTGAAACTTTTTTTTTAATATCTGAAGAGTGGTTGTAAGGAACCCACTGTTTGTAGAAACTCTGTCTTGCCTGGTGAACAACTCAATATGCGAACATTCTATGCGCCTCTTATTCTATATAAGCACGTGGAGTGAGAAAGATGTATCGTTGGCCATGCTTACAGTAAAGAAATGTCTGAGGAAAATATTCGATGAATTTCGGAAATTATTCTTAACGGCGGAAAGTTCAATAAACATTTTCAGTCACTTGTTTTTTATATATTTTGTTTTGTTTGTCCATAGCCTGCATTTTTAGCCCCGCCGTCTTGAGAATTACATTGCCTGTCCTATGCTTTATTTTAACATGGAGTTCAGCGTATTGCTCAATTGCCTAATTTCTCCAGTAGAGGCAACACAGTCCGCACGCAAAATGCATTAAATACCAGCATACTTCACTTTCCGAGTTTATACTTCAGAGGGTGGTTTTTAGTCGCAACATTCAAAGAAGGGGCTATAAGGTTTTTATAGCATAATTAAAATATAAGTCGCCCCTTAAGCTCCGCCCATTCCATATTCACATTTCCAAGGACTAAGGACTATGTGATGTATTTTGTTTCTGGGCGAAGCAGGGTGACCAACTTCCCTTGTATATTTTCGCAAGTGCCTTGTACCCACTGTCCTTGTATATTGTCGCAAGTACCTTGTACCCACTGTCCTTTTATATTGTCCTTAGTGCCTTGTACTCACTGTCCTTGTATATTGTCACAAGGGTCATTCCATGCCAAATCATCACAATAAAGTGTAATTTCCAACCCGACCATCTCAGATTTACATGAAATTCGGTAAGAAGTTAAAATACATGAAGTTGTACACACACGAAAAATTTTACCCCTCAGTGATTTACGATATGCATACAGCAGGGTTGCAAACATGATAAAAATTGTAAAATTTTCCCTTGCATGCTCTGCAAAAATAAATCATAACTTTACTTCTAATTGAGGTAAAACCTTCATGTTGGTCTCATTTTGAAGCTAAAGGTACATAGTTTCCATTAAAAATAGTTGCATTTCAAAATATTAATTTTTTCATTCCAAGGTCAAAAGGTGTAACATTTGACCTTGAGTATCTAAGAAACTGTATCTTTAATTTTATTTAAGAAAAGATATGTTAGGCAGTTAAATGAATTCTATCTTTGGTACAAATTTCATTTTGGGATGGCTTTGGGAACAGGAGAAAAAAATTTCCCTATAATATAAAGCCACATGGCTGACTCACTCACTCACTCACTGACATTAATGTTTGCCCACTTTCAGATGAGCTAGAAACTTGAAATTTGGTACACGTATAGCGTTTAGGCTGTAAACCACATAAAAATTCCAAAAAGGTTATTTTTTTTATTTTTAGCCCTAAAAACCTCCCGAAAAAGGGCTCGTCTCGGCTCACTGACATTAATGTTTGACCACTTCCAGATGAGCCAGAAACTTGAAATTTGATACACTTTTAGGCTCTTTAAATTTTAGGCTGTAAACAACAGGAAAATTCCACCCTGTGCAACCCTGCTGTATCAATATCGTAAATCACTGAGGGGTAAAATTTTTCGTGTGTGTACAACTTCATGTATTTTAACTTCTTACCGAATTTCATGTAAATCTGAGATGGTCGGGTTGGGAGCTGTGATGATTTGGCATGGAATGACCCACAAGTGCCTTGTACCCACTGCCCTTGTATATTGTCGCAAGTGCCTTGTACCCACTTCTGCATATAGTCTAAATAATGCATAACACTAACTACATAGTTAAGTGCGCGAAGCGGAGGCGGCAGCCGTAGCGAAGCGCCCTTGCATTTTCGAATAATGTACGATACAATGTTTGTAGGTTTTGAAAATGTGCCATATTATATCTCCCGCGAGGTTTGTCAACCTGTCACCGCTCGTCTAGCGCTCGCTAGATCGTGGTATAAAAGAAACTGCATCGGTGAGGGTGCGGCGGGCGGGACCGATTAATCCCAAGGTGCGACTTATATTTGAATTTTCATAATTAGCGTAAAATTGTTTCTTGCGATTCTGTAGAAGGATATGTGAATACTGCTAACTTTTATTTGGGCAGAGGAAGTCATGTGACTTTCACATCAGATTTCTATGACCTAAAAAATAGGATATATGCATGCATTTATGACCTAAAAGACATTAAAATATGACCAATAAAATTTTAAATATGACTTTACCACTTACACAATGTGTATATTTTTTTTTAAGTTTCATTACAATACATTTTATTAAAATATAGTGTTAATTATTTAAAATATCTGTAAATTCTCAGAAAGTTTCATTGTAATGCAAAATTTACAAAATGTGATATGAAACTTCAAAATTTCTTTAATATGCACACAAATATGCAACAAAAATATGACCTAATATGCATTTTCATACTAAATATGCTACAATCGTTGAAAATTTCCTAAATATGAAGTTATATGCACAATAAGAACCGTTCCATTTTCACCAGGATGCTTGGAATCGGGTTTAAGTCAGTCGGAAACCTGAAATAATGCAAAGGGGAAAAATATGACATGTCATAGAAATCCGCCCCCTACACGCCGATTTCATATGTACTTTTTTTCCATGCGTTTATGCCGGAGCAATGAAGAGTAGATTTTTACTTTGCCGGAGCGCAGTTCCGGCCCAACTTCAGCACTGTTGACAAGTAATTAAATAAATTCATAAAACTGTTTGCTTGGCTACCATTCAACTCCTTCTGGCTGGCGGTAGACGAAGTAATTTTGTTGGAGGTTCTTCATCACACAACTCAGATGCTGAATTTAGATCGTCATTGTTATATTAGAAACGTTTCTTGTGCTTACAGTTTCCAAGGAAACATGTTAGATGAAGAGAAGGAGATATGCGATTATGTATGCGATTATGTATGCGATTATAGTTTTCCTGATAGTAGGTGATGTTTGTTTATGTAGTTCAGCGAATAAGAAATACGACGCAAAGGTTCACAAGTTTTTAGATGATGTCCGCAATGCTGAGACTCATCTTTCATGGATTGAACGATCTAATCCTCATAGAGTACTAGATAAGAAGAAGGTGGATACTGGAGAGTGGCCACCATTGAATTTGAGACACAAATCACAGAGTTATAGGAAGAAATTTCTAAACAACCATAAATTTAACCAGTTTAATGATAGAAATGTTGATTAAGGCCCAGTTGCATAAAACATTAATCGAAGTTTAAGCACTGAAACTAATCTACAGTCAAGCTAAACTTAGAATTTTGGTTGTATAAAAGCTAATCCAAGATTAATTCACCTTGATCGAAGATCAGATTTAACCGGCAAACTTTCTAAGGTTAATCTATATGAACTTAGATTAGCTAAGATACGAAATTGCTTTTATATATTTTTAAAGTAAATAAAACTGAAATGGTAAGTCGTTTTGTATTTAATTACTTGTATACAGAATTTGTATGGAAATTTCGCATTTCAACTATTCGCTAAACGCATTGTTTCGAGCTTATGAGCTACACATAGGATGCATTTTTAGGTTATGTTATTTTTAGATAACTAGGATGGTTCATCCGAAAATGAAGGTTTTTAGTTTCCTCGGGACCCTCGTGTATTTCAACACAGAACTCAGTGAACACCACTTTAAAATGAGATTTCGATTATGTAAACATATAGTCGAGGAACTACAGTGCTTTTACTGTACGACTTGGCCGGCAATCGCACGGGCCGCTCCACCGTCACAGATAAACCGCATGCGGGGCCAGGAGCGTGTCATATCACGGTACTCCCGGCGAATCGTATATATTTCCGTAATGGTAATCACAATAAAATATGAAAATATGAAATATAAAATTAAAATATAAATTTACCTTATCACAGGAGATGTTGGAAATGCCGTCCATACGAATCGTACATAAACATTCTTTGTTCTAATGTATAATTATGTCGTGGCATTTTTAAAACACTTAAAAACACTTCAAGCAAAATTAAAAACTACTTTAACCATAAAAAAACACAAACACTGCTGTAATAATTATTCACGTGTGAACGCAATCAGATCACATGCTAGACTTCAGCGACGAGACAACGAGGCATCACTTGGGCGCTTGATGCATGAGTCACAGATAGTCGGCCCACGCGATTGCCGGCCAAGTCGTACAGTAAAAGCACTGTAGAACAAAGACTGCGTCCACAGCTAGAAACTCAAACTAAAAGAAATCATGCATCGAATTCAATGTTTATAATTCTGCTCACCCTGCGATTATTTGCAATGGTAGCTTCCGGATGGTAATTGGGAATATTTTCCATATGAATAAAGGAACTGCAAGTAGAACCATACAATAAGTAGCAAGAGAGATTGCAAATTTTAACCCCAGTTCATCAAGATGCCTACTGACGAGAATGAAAAAGCCGTGTAATGCGATGCTTTTATGACATGTGTAATTTTCCTGGTGTTCTGTTATCTATTTTCCTTTTAATAATTAGCTATAACAACAACAGACAATTACGTAACATTAACTGAGACAAAAGAAAATCGAACAGCGCAGACAACTGACATTCGATGCGATAATATTATGTATTTCCCTCGCATTTCCCTCGAACTTGGCGCTGTTGTCAAACGTCTTTCTGTGATCTTCGATTAGTACTAAACCAAATTTGTGTGATCTACGATTAGCGTTATACAACTCGAGCAGCGAATTAATCTAGGATCAATTCTGAACTTCGATTAAAACTGAACTACAGTTAGCGATTTTTATACAACTGGGCCTTAGACGAAAATTACAATGGTTATGAAGAAATGGAGCCTATTGAACATAAACCCAAACATAGGAAGTTCACTAAAGATACCTGCAGGCATAAATCAATTCAGCGCAGAGGGAAACAGTTCAAGGAGCACTCCCCAAGAGATTCTGAGAATGAGAAGACTGAAAACATTAGGCACAAACGTCAGATTACAAAGTTTTGGTCAAATACTGCAGATGACGACGATGATACAACCGATGAAGGAAGGAAAGAAGACAGCAGAAATACTGCTCGTTTTGCTGATGACAGAGCACAGGTTCCCTCCTATGTTACAGCTTCTGTTTTAAACAGATTAAGGCAAAAAGACAAGCGTCTATCTTCATTGTCTGCTGAGAACTGTAAATTAATAAATGCAAGGAGCAAGATAAGTGAGAACTCATATACAGAGAAGGGATCTAACTCGAGAGAGAACAGTAATAATGCGGAGGTAAACTTGCAAGATCATGTTAGAAATGAAGGTGAAAATTTGTCTTCAAAGAATCCAGAAATGAAAAAAAGGCACTCTCACGATGCTGCACAGAATTATAGGACAGAAACATCAAGTCCACTCTCGGATATACTTTTACAACATACAAAACTTAAGGATCCATCAACAGAAAGTATTGCAGATAATGAACTTAAAAGTGCTGTAGAAGGTGGTTATTTATCACACTCAAAACAGCCTTTTACTTCTGCAATTTCAAACTCTGAGACCAATGGAAATTATGCTAAGAAACAATCCGATAATTTAATCAGTCATTTTATACTCCAAAACAGAAAGAGACAATATTCACAAGTAGATCACGGTGACAGACTTAAGGAACCATCAGCAGAAAGTGTTCACGCAAGCTATAGGTTCTACTAGCATTTTTCTACGTGTCTAGTATGAGTGTCTATTCAAATTTTCCGCTCAATGTAATATCGCTGAATCAGCTCTCTCAGCGCATTGATATTAGTATAAGCCCTCCGATTTCTGTGAATCCCCTTTCATCGACAGGTGCAGATGTAGAGGCAGCATGACATCACAGCGTCATGTTTTAACGTTAGTTAGTGTCGAGCCTCCACTCATGAGAGATGTGCTGGAGCTCAGTCTAGTATCCCGCCTAATTCATACAATAGAACAGAGGTTTTCTATTAATTAGCGGATAAATACATAATACTTCTATTTACAAGTATTATCGTGTGATATTAATTAATCTATACTAGTTACAGTAGATTCAGTATTAAGCCTGCAGTTATACGGACAAGTTGCGTTCTGATACTGCTCTGATTTACTAGTAACAAAGGCCTCTTCGCGCCCTTTGTATTTGTACTAGAAATCGTAGGAATAAAACTTCATTCCAAGTTTTATTCAATACAAGTAAATTGTTCAACATAATTTACGCATTTTTTAATATTCAAAGTGCATTAGTTTCACTTGCAAGCTCCACGTAAGTACATAGCGTGTGACGTCATCAGTTAACCAAGAAGCTATATTACGTGAACGTTCAAGTGCTAATAACTTTAAATATATTCAATTTACAGTAAATTTTATTACCTTTAATTTGAGATATAACTCATTGGTAAAATACAAAATTTACTAAATTACTTCCAGTGGTGCAACACTATTCGCGCCATTTTCCAGTTCATTGTTTCAACGTGTTTCTTTAATTATTATTCAGTGTTCATATATATTATTTCTTCAAGTGTTTACAAGTATTAATAAAGTGCAAAGTTTTTCATTACATGCTAGATTGTTAAACCAATATGATTCCTGAGATCTCTGTACCCAGTGTCCTCGTGATATAGTCCACTCTTGCTCTAAATGGTCCTCCGCTTCTCAGAGAAATTTTCCTATGTATTGCACATACATTGTTTCACTACGTCCCGAACATTTGTTCCTCTAGAACCTGAACCCTAACATTTGCTCCTCACTGACAGGGTTTTCGTTCCAATCCCTATCATTTGATCCTCGGACCGGGTATTTTACACCAGTACCCTAACAGAAAGTATTGCAGATAATGAACTTAAAAGTGCTGCCATTCCAAACTCTGAGACCAGTGGAAATTATGTTAAGAAAGAATCCGATAAATTCTGTAATTTTAAACTCCAAAACAGAAAGAGACGATATTCACCTGAGACCAATGGAAATTACCTAAAAAAAAGATCCCATTCCTTCAACACTAATTTAAACTCCAAAACAGAAAGAGACAATATTCACAACTAGATCACGGTGACAGACTTTGGTCTGCCTTGATAGAAGACTTAATTCTTGCCAAAAGGTCCGATAAAGATAAAACAAACACATCGTTTAGCAAGAGTAAAAAAGATGAAAATTTGAAGAAGCAGAATAAACGTCACATGCAACGTAGAATTCCTGATAAATACACAAAAGAAGTGTCTTTCAAGGCCAAGCTTAAAAAATCAACTGAAAGTATTGCAGATAATGAACTTAAAAGTGCTGCCATTTCAAACTCTGAGACCAATGGAAATTATGTTAAGAAAGAATCCGATAAATTCATCAGTAATTTTAAACTCCAAAACAGAAAGAGACGATATTCACCTGAGACCAATGGAAATTACCTAAAAAAAAGATCCCATTCCTTCAACACTAATTTTAAACTCCAAAACAGAAAGAGACAATATTCACAAGTAGATCACGGTGACAAACTTAAGGAACCATCAGCAGAAAGTATTGAAGATAATGAACTTAAAAGTGCTGCCATTCCAAACTCTGAGACCAGTGTAAATTATGTTAATAAAGAATCCGATAAATTCATCAGTAATTTTAAACTCCAAAACAGAAAGAGACGATATTCACCTGAGACCAATGGAAAGTATCTAAAGAAAGGAACCAATTATCTCAACATTTTAAACTCCAAAACAGATTGAGACGACATTCACAAGTAGATCACGGTGACAACGATCCATCGACAGAAAGTATTGCAGATAATGAACATAAAAGTGCTGTAGAAGGTGGTTATTTAACACACTCAAAACAGCCTTTTACTTCTGCAATTTCAAACTCTGCGACCAATGGAAATTATGTTAAGAAAGAATCCGATAAATTCATCAGAAATTTTAAACTCCAAAACAGAAAGAGACAATACTCACAACTAGATCACGGTGACAGACTTTGGTCTGCCTTGATAGAAGACTTAATTCTTGCCAAAAGGTCCGATAAAGATAAAACAAACACATCGTTCAGCAAGAGTAAAGAAGATGAAAATTTGAAGAAGCAGAATAAACGTCACATGCAACGTAGAATTCCTGATAAATACACACAAGAAGTGTCTTTCAAGGCCAAGCTTAAAAAATCAACTGAAAGTATTGCAGATAATGAACTTAAAAGTGCTGCCATTTCAAACTCTGAGACCAATGGAAATTATGTTAAGAAAGAATCCGATAAATTCATCAGTAATTTTAAACTCCAAAACAGAAAGAGACGATATTCACCTGAGACCAATGGAAATTACCTAAAAAAAAGATCCCATTCCTTCAACACTAATTTTAAACTCCAAAACAGAAAGAGACAATATTCACAAGTAGATCACGGTGACAAACTTAAGGAACCATCAGCAGAAAGTATTGAAGATAATGAACTTAAAAGTGCTGCCATTCCAAACTCTGAGACCAGTGGAAATTATGTTAAGAAAGAATCCAATAAATTCATCAGTAATTTTAAACTCCAAAACAGAAAGAGACGATGTTCACCTGACCAATGGAAATTACCTAAAAAAAAAGATCCCATTCCTTCAACACTAATTTTAAACTCCAAAACAGAAAGAGACAATATTCACAAGTAGATCACGGTGACAGACTTAAGGAACCATCAGCAGAAAGTATTGAAGATAATGAACTTAAAAGTGCTGCCATTCCAAACTCTGAGACCAGTGGAAATTATGTTAAGAAAGAATCCGATAAATTCATCAGTAATTTTAAACTCCAAAACAGAAAGAGACGATATTCACCTGAGACCAATGGAAAGTATCTAAAGAAAGGAACCAATTATCTCAACATTTTAAACTCCAAAACAGATTGAGACGACATTCACAAGTAGATCACGGTGACAACGATCCATCGACAGAAAGTATTGCAGATAATGAACATAAAAGTGCTGTAGAAGGTGGTTATTTAACACACTCAAAACAGCCTTTTACTTCTGCAATTTCAAACTCTGCGACCAATGGAAATTATGTTAAGAAAGAATCCGATAAATTCATCAGAAATTTTAAACTCCAAAACAGAAAGAGACAATACTCACAACTAGATCACGGTGACAGACTTTGGTCTGCCTTGATAGAAGACTTAATTCTTGCCAAAAGGTCCGATAAAGATAAAACAAACACATCGTTCAGCAAGAGTAAAGAAGATGAAAATTTGAAGAAGCAGAATAAACGTCACATGCAACGTAGAATTCCTGATAAATACACACAAGAAGTGTCTTTCAAGGCCAAGCTTAAAAAATCAACTGAAAGTATTGCAGATAATGAACTTAAAAGTGCTGCCATTTCAAACTCTGAGACCAATGGAAATTATGTTAAGAAAGAATCCGATAAATTCATCAGTAATTTTAAACTCCAAAACAGAAAGAGACGATATTCACCTGAGACCAATGGAAATTACCTAAAAAAAAGATCCCATTCCTTCAACACTAATTTTAAACTCCAAAACAGAAAGAGACAATATTCACAAGTAGATCACGGTGACAAACTTAAGGAACCATCAGCAGAAAGTATTGAAGATAATGAACTTAAAAGTGCTGCCATTCCAAACTCTGAGACCAGTGGAAATTATGTTAAGAAAGAATCCAATAAATTCATCAGTAATTTTAAACTCCAAAACAGAAAGAGACGATGTTCACCTGACCAATGGAAATTACCTAAAAAAAAAGATCCCATTCCTTCAACACTAATTTTAAACTCCAAAACAGAAAGAGACAATATTCACAAGTAGATCACGGTGACAGACTTAAGGAACCATCAGCAGAAAGTATTGAAGATAATGAACTTAAAAGTGCTGCCATTCCAAACTCTGAGACCAGTGGAAATTATGTTAAGAAAGAATCCGATAAATTCATCAGTAATTTTAAACTCCAAAACAGAAAGAGACGATATTCACCTGAGACCAATGGAAAGTATCTAAAGAAAGGAACCAATTATCTCAACATTTATTTTAAACTCCAAAACAGATTGAGACGACATTCACAAGTAGATCACGGTGACAACGATCCATCGACAGAAAGTATTGCAGATAATGAACTTAAAAGTGCTGTAGAAGGTGGTTATTTAACACACTCAAAACAGCCTTTTACTTCTGCAATTTCAAACTCTGCGACCAATGGAAATTATGTTAAGAAAGAATCCGATAAATTCATCAGAAATTTTAAACTCCAAAACAGAAAGAGACAATACTCACAACTAGATCACGGTGACAGACTTTGGTCTGCCTTGATAGAAGACTTAATTCTTGCCAAAAGGTCCGATAAAGATAAAACAAACACATCGTTCAGCAAGAGTAAAGAAGATGAAAATTTGAAGAAGCAGAATAAACGTCACATGCAACGTAGAATTCCTGATAAATACACACAAGAAGTGTCTTTCAAGGCCAAGCTTAAAAAATCAACTGAAAGTATTGCAGATAATGAACTTAAAAGTGCTGCCATTTCAAACTCTGAGACCAATGGAAATTATGTTAAGAAAGAATCCGATAAATTCATCAGTAATTTTAAACTCCAAAACAGAAAGAGACGATATTCACCTGATACCAATGGAAATTACCTAAAAAAAAGATCCCATTCCTTCAACACTAATTTTAAACTCCAAAACAGAAAGAGACAATATTCACAAGTAGATCACGGTGACAAACTTAAGGAACCATCAGCAGAAAGTATTGAAGATAATGAACTTAAAAGTGCTGCCATTCCAAACTCTGAGACCAGTGGAAATTATGTTAAGAAAGAATCCAATAAATTCTTCAGTAATTTTAAACTCCAAAACAGAAAGAGACGATATTCACCTGACCAATGGAAATTACCTAAAAAAAAAGATCCCATTCCTTCAACACTAATTTTAAACTCCAAAACAGAAAGAGACAATATTCACAAGTAGATCACGGTGACAGACTTAAGGAACCATCAGCAGAAAGTATTGAAGATAATGAACTTAAAAGTGCTGCCATTCCAAACTCTGAGACCAGTGGAAATTATGTTAAGAAAGAATCCGATAAATTCATCAGTAATTTTAAACTCCAAAACAGAAAGAGACGATATTCACCTGAGACCAATGGAAAGTATCTAAAGAAAGGAACCAATTATCTCAACATTTATTTTAAACTCCAAAACAGATTGAGACGACATTCACAAGTAGATCACGGTGACAACGATCCATCGACAGAAAGTATTGCAGATAATGAACTTAAAAGTGCTGTAGAAGGTGGTTATTTAACACACTCAAAACAGCCTTTTACTTCTGCAATTTCAAACTCTGCGACCAATGGAAATTATGTTAAGAAAGAATCCGATAAATTCATCAGAAATGTTAAACTCCAAAACAGAAAGAGACAATATTCACAACTAGATCACGGTGACAGACTTTGGTCTGCCTTGATAGAAGACTTAATTCTTGCCAAAAGGTCCGATAAAGATAAAACAAACACATCGTTTAGCAAGAGTAAAGAAGATGAAAATTTGAAGAAGCAGAATAAACGTCACATGCAACGTAGAATTCCTGATAAATACACACAAGAAGTGTCTTTCAAGGCCAAGCTTAAAAAATCAACTGAAAGTATTGCAGATAATGAACTTAAAAGTGCTGCCATTTCAAACTCTGAGACCAATGGAAATTATGTTAAGAAAGAATCCGATAAATTCATCAGTAATTTTAAACTCCAAAACAGAAAGAGACGATATTCACCTGAGACCAATGGAAATTACCTAAAAAAAAGATCCCATTCCTTCAACACTAATTTTAAACTCCAAAAGAGAAAGAGACAATATTCACAAGTAGATCACGGTGACAAACTTAAGGAACCATCAGCAGAAAGTATTGAAGATAATGAACTTAAAAGTGCTGCCATTCCAAACTCTGAGACCAGTGGAAATTATGTTAAGAAAGAATCCAATAAATTCATCAGTAATTTTAAACTCCAAAACAGAAAGAGACGATGTTCACCTGACCAATGGAAATTACCTAAAAAAAAAGATCCCATTCCTTCAACACTAATTTTAAACTCCAAAACAGAAAGAGACAATATTCACAAGTAGATCACGGTGACAGACTTAAGGAACCATCAGCAGAAAGTATTGAAGATAATGAACTTAAAAGTGCTGCCATTCCAAACTCTGAGACCAGTGGAAATTATGTTAAGAAAGAATCCGATAAATTCATCAGTAATTTTAAACTCCAAAACAGAAAGAGACGATATTCACCTGAGACCAATGGAAAGTATCTAAAGAAAGGAACCAATTATCTCAACATTTATTTTAAACTCCAAAACAGATTGAGACGACATTCACAAGTAGATCACGGTGACAACGATCCATCGACAGAAAGTATTGCAGATAATGAACTTAAAAGTGCTGTAGAAGGTGGTTATTTAACACACTCAAAACAGCCTTTTACTTCTGCAATTTCAAACTCTGCGACCAATGGAAATTATGTTAAGAAAGAATCCGATAAATTCATCAGAAATTTTAAACTCCAAAACAGAAAGAGACAATACTCACAACTAGATCACGGTGACAGACTTTGGTCTGCCTTGATAGAAGACTTAATTCTTGCCAAAAGGTCCGATAAAGATAAAACAAACACATCGTTCAGCAAGAGTAAAGAAGATGAAAATTTGAAGAAGCAGAATAAACGTCACATGCAACGTAGAATTCCTGATAAATACACACAAGAAGTGTCTTTCAAGGCCAAGCTTAAAAAATCAACTGAAAGTATTGCAGATAATGAACTTAAAAGTGCTGCCATTTCAAACTCTGAGACCAATGGAAATTATGTTAAGAAAGAATCCGATAAATTCATCAGTAATTATAAACTCCAAAACAGAAAGAGACGATATTCACCTGATACCAATGGAAATTACCTAAAAAAAAGATCACCATTCCTTCAACACTAATTTTAAACTCCAAAACAGAAAGAGACAATATTCACAAGTAGATCACGGTGACAAACTTAAGGAACCATCAGCAGAAAGTATTGAAGATAATGAACTTAAAAGTGCTGCCATTCCAAACTCTGAGACCAGTGGAAATTATGTTAAGAAAGAATCCAATAAATTCATCAGTAATTTTAAACTCCAAAACAGAAAGAGACGATATTCACCTGACCAATGGAAATTACCTAAAAAAAAAAGATCCCATTCCTTCAACACTAATTTTAAACTCCAAAACAGAAAGAGACAATATTCACAAGTAGATCACGGTGACAGACTTAAGGAACCATCAGCAGAAAGTATTGAAGATAATGAACTTAAAAGTGCTGCCATTCCAAACTCTGAGACCAGTGGAAATTATGTTAAGAAAGAATCCGATAAATTCATCAGTAATTTTAAACTCCAAAACAGAAAGAGACGATATTCACCTGAGACCAATGGAAAGTATCTAAAGAAAGGAACCAATTATCTCAACATTTATTTTAAACTCCAAAACAGATTGAGACGACATTCACAAGTAGATCACGGTGACAACGATCCATCGACAGAAAGTATTGCAGATAATGAACTTAAAAGTGCTGTAGAAGGTGGTTATTTAACACACTCAAAACAGCCTTTTACTTCTGCAATTTCAAACTCTGCGACCAATGGAAATTATGTTAAGAAAGAATCCGATAAATTCATCAGAAATTTTAAACTCCAAAACAGAAAGAGACAATACTCACAACTAGATCACGGTGACAGACTTTGGTCTGCCTTGATAGAAGACTTAATTCTTGCCAAAAGGTCCGATAAAGATAAAACAAACACATCGTTCAGCAAGAGTAAAGAAGATGAAAATTTGAAGAAGCAGAATAAACGTCACATGCAACGTAGAATTCCTGATAAATACACACAAGAAGTGTCTTTCAAGGCCAAGCTTAAAAAATCAACTGAAAGTATTGCAGATAATGAACTTAAAAGTGCTGCCATTTCAAACTCTGAGACCAATGGAAATTATGTTAAGAAAGAATCCGATAAATTCATCAGTAATTTTAAACTCCAAAACAGAAAGAGACGATATTCACCTGATACCAATGGAAATTACCTAAAAAAAAGATCCCATTCCTTCAACACTAATTTTAAACTCCAAAACAGAAAGAGACAATATTCACAAGTAGATCACGGTGACAAACTTAAGGAACCATCAGCAGAAAGTATTGAAGATAATGAACTTAAAAGTGCTGCCATTCCAAACTCTGAGACCAGTGGAAATTATGTTAAGAAAGAATCCAATAAATTCATCAGTAATTTTAAACTCCAAAACAGAAAGAGACGATATTCACCTGACCAATGGAAATTACCTAAAAAAAAAGATCCCATTCCTTCAACACTAATTTTAAACTCCAAAACAGGAAGAGACAATATTCACAAGTAGATCACGGTGACAGACTTAAGGAACCATCAGCAGAAAGTATTGAAGATAATGAACTTAAAAGTGCTGCCATTCCAAACTCTGAGACCAGTGGAAATTATGTTAAGAAAGAATCCGATAAATTCATCAGTAATTTTAAACTCCAAAACAGAAAGAGACGATATTCACCTGAGACCAATGGAAAGTATCTAAAGAAAGGAACCAATTATCTCAACATTTATTTTAAACTCCAAAACAGATTGAGACGACATTCACAAGTAGATCACGGTGACAACGATCCATCGACAGAAAGTATTGCAGATAATGAACTTAAAAGTGCTGTAGAAGGTGGTTATTTAACACACTCAAAACAGCCTTTTACTTCTGCAATTTCAAACTCTGCGACCAATGGAAATTATGTTAAGAAAGAATCCGATAAATTCATCAGAAATTTTAAACTCCAAAACAGAAAGAGACAATACTCACAACTAGATCACGGTGACAGACTTTGGTCTGCCTTGATAGAAGACTTAATTCTTGCCAAAAGGTCCGATAAAGATAAAACAAACACATCGTTCAGCAAGAGTAAAGAAGATGAAAATTTGAAGAAGCAGAATAAACGTCACATGCAACGTAGAATTCCTGATAAATACACACAAGAAGTGTCTTTCAAGGCCAAGCTTAAAAAATCAACTGAAAGTATTGCAGATAATGAACTTAAAAGTGCTGCCATTTCAAACTCTGAGACCAATGGAAATTATGTTAAGAAAGAATCCGATAAATTCATCAGTAATTTTAAACTCCAAAACAGAAAGAGACGATATTCACCTGATACCAATGGAAATTACCTAAAAAAAAGATCCCATTCCTTCAACACTAATTTTAAACTCCAAAACAGAAAGAGACAATATTCACAAGTAGATCACGGTGACAAACTTAAGGAACCATCAGCAGAAAGTATTGAAGATAATGAACTTAAAAGTGCTGCCATTCCAAACTCTGAGACCAGTGGAAATTATGTTAAGAAAGAATCCAATAAATTCATCAGTAATTTTAAACTCCAAAACAGAAAGAGACGATATTCACCTGACCAATGGAAATTACCTAAAAAAAAAGATCCCATTCCTTCAACACTAATTTTAAACTCCAAAACAGAAAGAGACAATATTCACAAGTAGATCACGGTGACAGACTTAAGGAACCATCAGCAGAAAGTATTGAAGATAATGAACTTAAAAGTGCTGCCATTCCAAACTCTGAGACCAGTGGAAATTATGTTAAGAAAGAATCCGATAAATTCATCAGTAATTTTAAACTCCAAAACAGAAAGAGACGATATTCACCTGAGACCAATGGAAAGTATCTAAAGAAAGGAACCAATTATCTCAACATTTATTTTAAACTCCAAAACAGATTGAGACGACATTCACAAGTAGATCACGGTGACAACGATCCATCGACAGAAAGTATTGCAGATAATGAACTTAAAAGTGCTGTAGAAGGTGGTTATTTAACACACTCAAAACAGCCTTTTACTTCTGCAATTTCAAACTCTGCGACCAATGGAAATTATGTTAAGAAAGAATCCGATAAATTCATCAGAAATTTTAAACTCCAAAACAGAAAGAGACAATATTCACAACTAGATCACGGTGGTCTGCCTTGATAGAAGACTTAATTCTTGCCAAAAGGTCCGATAAAGATAAAACAAACACATCGTTTAGCAAGAGTAAAGAAGATGAAAATTTGAAGAAGCAGAATAAACGTCACATGCAACGTAGAATTCCTGATAAATACACACAAGAAGTGTCTTTCAAGGCCAAGCTTAAACGATTTCCAATTAAATTATCTTCAAAATTTCAGCAGAAATTAAATCGAAAATTTGGATTTGATTCTTTGTTTGAGCGTTCTTAGGAGCTGCAAAATCCACATTCATCACCTGTAATAAAAAAATAAACATATTTTTGCTTAAAATCTATTTCGTTGGAAAGCTTTATTTCTTACGTCGTTGTAGTAAAAAGGCTTGCTTGAATAGTACAAGTTGATCGAAGTTGCCAGATTCTGTCTCAGAGAAATGGGGCACTTCTTAAATTTTAATAAAAGAAGTTCAAACGAATAAAAAGTAATGCCAATACAACAATAATAATGATAATATTTAAATATGTTATCTTAAAACGAAATAGCTTAATTGGAGTATTTTAGAAAGCTTCAGGTCGCTCTGCTTGATTTAATAATAACGCAACATATAAAACCTATATATATCAAAATGTTCACAAAACTGATTTATTACATGAGCCTAAGAAAAAAAAAATCGATTTTTTGTCACTGGTAACTACCATCTCCCCTTAACTAATTGGCCACTCAGTCATTCCTCTTCACAATAGTTCTACTTCTTCCTAAAACACTTACTATCCCTTCAAATTTTGCCTATACAGTGTTCAAATTAAGAATAAATATAATATGAGTGTTACTGTACCGATACATCATAAGTAAAGTTTGTGTACATGGTATATTTTTAAATTTCTTGATAAAAATTTAGATAGACATTTAGTTAAACTATATTTTCAGTTGCCAGGGGTTCGGTACTTTATTCCAATACCAAAAAATCCACAGTGAAAAACAGCACTGTATGGAAATTCTTTTCTTTTAATATCACATTGGCACAATATTGTTATTCGTTTATTTGCAATTTTCCTGGTACATGTTGGATGTATAAGAGCCAATGGTGGATTGTATTTGTAGAAAGAGGGTGTTACACTATTTTTATAGTTTTACAGGGAGGAAATGGCCTACATAATGGACTGGCAGGTAGATACCAACGAGATTACTAAGAATACATCTTGTAACCTGAGAAGTAAAATAATGTTATGTTTTAAACAATTAAATAAATATATAATAATGTATAATAGAATGTTCAAAATAGCAATTCAGATCTTGTCACAAAGTGATTACATATCTCAAGCTCTTAGAGGATGGGAAATCTTACTTGCAGATAGCAGCTGATGACATAGAGAAGCCCGCATGCTTCAGCCAGCTCTAGCAGCAAAGACAAGAATCATGCCTAGTCGCTGAAAATCTCATGCAACGATCAAAACCTTTAAATCCCGGTAAGTTTATACAAAATCAAGCATCTCGCATATGCTACGCACCCGAAGGATGAGGCGGGAATTCATTACAACTGGATTGCTGTGACCAACGTACACTTAATGTTTACATGATTTTAAATTGTGAAATACCATGTGAGGCATGTTTTCAGGCAATAAAATCATATCACACAGATGATTTGGAAGTCGATTAACAGTTTAAAGTAAGAAAAAATCTAAATAAGTTCTTAGACTGGTTGTTTTGCAACACTGCAACATGATCAGAGGCTGCTACTGAAAAGAGCATATAATAATATATTTAATGCTAAAGAAACTGCAGAATAAATCTTACCTTGTAGGTGGTAAATTGGCAGGACTGATGTATATAGGATTAAATGAGCTGGTTCGTGTTCCATGTTGTTTCAGGCTGAATCGAGGACGTGCTTCCGCAATAATTTGCTTCAAATCTGGAAGAACTGCAGTAGACTTCAAAGTCACTTGACTTTCGACTTTTTCTACTGTTGACTCAAAACCCTGATTCACAGGAGGAGGTAATGCCCTTTGGGATGATGGTGCTTTCACCTGAAATACAAACAAGTTAGGTTTAAAGTTACTGCAGCATTACACACAAGTAGTAAAATTAGCAAGAAATCAATTTAAAATTTTTAAAATAATCTCTATATATATAAAAGGCTTTGTCCTGACTGACTGACTGACTGACTGACTGACAGGAATCAACGTAGAGCCTAAACTATAAGAGGTAGAGACTTGGAATTTTGACAGTACCTTCGTTTCATAATGTAGGTGCTCACTGAGAAAATATTTTGAAAAATTTTGAATGCCAAAAATTAAATGTTTTTGAGAATACTTAATCCCTTTTTACATAGAATTATCGAATCCGAATCACATTTGACATTAAAACATATTGTTGCCAGTGGGTTTCAGATGGGTTTTGAATAAAATTAAATGGAAGTTTGACAATTACAGTTGGCTTTGTCTATTTTTGTCATACCTTCGAAATAAAACTTTCGCGATCGCTTGAATGTTGTAAGCCCTAATATGGTCAAATATTGTTTTATTTGGACGAAACTCACTATACAGGGGTTTTCTGGACCAAGGAACTCGAATCTGAGGTCGCTTTTACCAGACGACGCTATCTAATTGTGGTATGTAGTCCTCTTGATTTAGGTGTTAATAAATATAATGATTTAACTATTATGCTCTTAATTTTTAATTTTTGGAATAATTATCGCGGGCGAAGCCGCGGGCACATGCTAGTAGATACTATAAAGTAAAAACTGAATTTAATGCTTGTACTTGGAAATTTAACATCAAAGTTATTGGTCAGTTATTTGCTTGATCATAATCTGTTTTTTATTTTGTGTGTTTATTAACCAGAGAAACAAGGAGTGAAAAGCTACATGTTTATATTGCATGTGATGGTTTGATGTGTTATGTATGTTAAGACCACGGCCCGGATTCTAATGACATGTCATCTTTCTATTGATGCTGCATAGACATTGCCTACTTGTGGATAAATCCTACTCATGGCCTCTAGATTAAAGAAATGCATTTTTAATAGGTCATTTTTTGTCATTTTATGCAATTTTATATTTTTAGGGCATTTATTTCAATTTTAGGTCATTATTTTGTCATTTTCGTGTCATTTGCTTCCTTATTTAGTCATTTCCATGTATTTACATTGAGTGTATTAACTTTTCTCCGTCGCTAACGGTGCTATCTTTGAAGTGTTGTTTGTTTAATGCAAGAAGGAAAAATTCGGCGTTAAAGTGTTGACATGTCTCAGTCGGAAATGAGAACCAAAGAAACGCCAACATTTGGCATTATGTTACTATGTTATTAGATTGACTTGGCACCAGAGTCTGCCACCTGCTTGGATTTGAGAGTGCAAAGTAGTGTTTTCCCTCAATTAAACAACAATATAATCCAGCAGACCATAAAAGGAAATGCCGAATTTTGAATCGCGAGTGCCTCAGTGCCAGTATAAATTTCCGTGAGAAAAGAACATTCACAAGATTAGTTATTTACAGTTTTTATTATTATGTACAAACTAAGGTGCTTTGCAGATGACAAGTCCTATGTCCTTCAACGCGGTCCAATCAGAGACGGCGAGACGGAGGGAAGACTCTCACGGCTAGCGGCAGTCTTTTAGCCCGTACACGTGATTGGCGGTGAAGGAAAAGACTTCTCATTTGAGAATAAAATAATGATTTTTTATAAACAAAATATCAGTTTTTAGGTCATTTTTTATAATTATTAAGTAATTTTCTTTAAAATTTAGGGTCATTTTATAGGTCATTTTTCAAACAATTTTAGGTCATCAGAATCCGGGCCCTGGTTATGACTTATGAGGGTTGCTGACTACTACATACAATCAAATATTTAGTACAACAAAATGGACAAAAACCAGTAATAATAAAATCAGGTAAACTGATATAACAAAGTGCCAGAATGCTTTTCTTTAATCAGTGATAATTGCAATTTATGATATGGAAAAAATAAGTTATTTTTGTAATCAATCTCCGAGTTAAGCTCCAGATTGACTCATTAAGCAGGGCTTTTGGAAGAACAAAGGTCTAAAGTTTGATTCTTAATACTAATTCATACTTATATACAATGATACACTGAAACCTCTGTGTAATGATGTTTGTGAGCCCTAGCAGATTGTTATGCGAGTTATTGTATATTGAGGGTTTGTAATTTACCACACATTAGAAAAACTGCACGCAAAAAAAACTATGTAATCTACAGGATTGAATTTTTCAGTCTGACTCTTTGTTTCCACTTTAGCCATTACCATGGCCAGTGTGAAAGAATTGAATTCCCATATGGATTAATACTGAGACATTGAAAAAAATGCCGCTTATTGTGATCAAAGATTCGGTTTATGCTATCACTTTTTCCTTTTTACAGCTTTAATTCCAAGTACTTTATGTCATTCAAAATTTTGTTTTTAAAGATTCCGTTTCTAAGTTAACTGTATTGCGTTGTATTGGAAGTAGTGATACGGTTTCCAACTCACAGGGTGACCAGTTCAAGGGGGTGGCATTACCTAATTTTCTCTTTTGAGCAATAAAAGAAGTTTCACCACTCAGTTAAGCCTTAAGCTGCAGCTTTTAATTTATGAAGATAATAGTGCTCACATGCATTGATGGCTAGTATAAAATGAAAAGACAGGCGTTAGATGTTTTGTTAAGTGGTGTTTACTACAGGTCAGTAGACTTCCAAAAAACGCTCAAACTCGTAACTGAGTATGAAGTATTGGTTAATGAACTCCAAAATGAAAACAGATAGAATTAAAAACTTTCTTACTGCTTGAAAAAATAGTTGCTTGCAGTCTGATACTGTATTATAAGTGGTTCAGTGGTTCACAGTTACATATTATCTTATGAATAAATAGCTTTTAATTTTGTTTTTATAGTGTATTATCTTACATATGAATAAATAACCTTCAATTAATTATTTCGGTAATTGTCATCAAAAGGTTAATATTATCAGATTAGTTGCATCCCGAAGTGATCACAATAAGTGGCATACACTGTACATGTGGGCCTACAACAAATGCAAATAGTAAAATATACTGGCAAAAATATACACTGTTTAAAAAGGCACATTACCTCCCATGAAGGAGCAATTTCAATATTTGCTTCAGAGGTAAATGAAAACTCTGTTCTTGTTTCTTGATGTTCAGGGACTACATGCTTCTCATCCAAGATTTTAACTGTGTTAGACTGCCAGGTATCTGCTTGGCATGGAGGTACATCGACATCTGGGTCCCAAGTATTGTCCAAAGCACAATTATCATGTCCAAGAAAGTAGAGCTACGGAAATAAAACTCAATCCATCAGCTAGTCCTAATATACTAAATAACAGAACCTATCACAGTGGTACAATATACCCAGTGGCGGCTGGTGGCTGAAAATAGTGGCGTGCTGCATGATGAAATTTATTTAAAAAAAAAAAAAACTACTTTTTCCCTTTGCTTTTTGTTCAATTTTTAAGTCTGGTGTTGGCCGCCCTAAATTTTTTATCAAAATTTTATCATCAAGAGTTCGCTTCGAAAAAGCTGTTTTCAACAATGAGTCAACTGAATTCATTTTAGCATTACTTAAAAACTTTATAATAATATACTTATTTATGTACACTACACACCTACACACTCTCACACACAATGAACTGAATATTATAATTATATAAAATAGTCACCAAAATCTTCTATTTAAAACACTGATAAATCAACAACTCAACCACCAAGCTCTCACTTATACTCCTTTCACATTCACCAGAGGTTTCAAGGCCAAACGTAGCTTGCCTATGATCCCCCCACTTACCGAACTCGTATGACATCATACCCCTCCAATGCCAGTCACATGACAAGCCAGTAGGGAGTTCCCCTTGGTGTCCAACCTTGCAGGTTATCGGCTCTGGTTTGTTTTTTTGTGTAGAAGTGTTTTCTTGTAGTGATATGGCTTCACATATGGGTGGAATGAGACGACAGTCTAAAAATGTGATTTACAATGTGTACAATTACTTCAAGTCGCTTGAAAATTGTGAAGAAAAAGTAAATGTGTTGTTTAGAGATACGCAATACGTAGTCGCGAAAGCGTGTGGCGTATCATTAAGTACAGTGCAACGCATTTGTCAGGAAGCTCAGCAAAGTGCGCCTGATGATGTAGAGGTTCAAGCCCCGGCCCCTGGCCCGTCCTTTAATTCCCCAAGGAAAAAATTAATTCGAGAAAAGCCGGTCACAGAATTGGACGATTTCGAGAAAGACGTTATTCGCCGTTCTGTACAAGAATTTTATGATCATGGTGAATATCCCACTCTTAAAAAACTAAGGGATATATTGAAAGAAAAGATCAATTTCAAGGGCGGTATTACATCTATACATAAAATACTTAGAGAACTTGATTTTAGATACAGGAAATGTAATGATGGTAGGCGTTTCTTAATGGAAAGGAAATACATCGCAACTGCACGCGTTGCATTTTTGAGGAAAATGCACGATATCAAAAATGAAAATAATCCCCGTCCTATCATATACCTTGACGAGACGTGGGTAAATCAAAATCATAGTAGGAAATTTATCTCGCAGGACTCTACAAAGAACGGTGGCCTCAGAATTCCTTTGGGTAAAGGGTCTCGTTTAATAGTATGTCATGCAGGCTCAGCTCGTCATGGTTTTATTGAAGGGGCAGATTTAGTTTTTCAGTCCAAAAGTTCTATTGATTACCACCAAGAAATGAATAGCCAAGTGTTTAGAGAATGGTTTGTAAACTTGCTAAGGAGTGTGGATGAGGGATCTGTAATAGTGATGGATAATGCGAGTTATCACTCTATGCTTAAAGAGAAAATTCCCAGTACCAATACTAAAAAAGCTGATGTTGTGTCATGGCTTCAAAGTAAAAACATACCCCATAATCCTTTACACACAATTGCTGAGTTGCTCGTTATTGCCAAACAGCATAGTAGTAACTACAGAACATATGAACTTGATGAGCTGGCCTTGCAAATGGGACATGAAGTTGTGCGTCTCCCCCCTTATCATTGCCAGTACAATCCAATAGAACTCATATGGGCGCAAGTAAAGGGTGAAGAGGCCGACAAAAATTGTACTTTTAAAATTAAAGACGTCCGAAAATTATTACACGACAGCATAAATAATGTGTCGGTGGAAGACTGGCAGAATTGCGTTCGTCATGCCGAAGCACTGCAAGGAGAGGATTTTGTACAAGAAGGGCTACGAGATAACTGCATCGAAAATATCATTATTCGTTTGTGTGATGAAAGCAGTGATGACAGCAGTGACGATGATGACCTTGATGGAGTGGAAAGCAACGAAAACTGAGTATTCTACTTGGTAAGCCATTTTTTCTGTTTTATAATGTATTAATAATAATTTATTTATTTATTCGTTGCTCCCGTACTTTACAGGTCATGTTTATAATGTTTATTTTATATACGTTCAACTTCACCCACACAGAGAGAATCTTTCATCGTAACCCCCCCCCCCTATCGGTTGGATGTCGTATGAGTGTGTGCGACAGCGCAGCTCGTCCGCGCCGAGGGGAATACTGTCGACTTCTGATCAGTGGGGGAAAGCGTGCTAAATTTGGCCTTGAAACCTCTGGCGAATGTGAAAGCACTATAGTTGCTCATAATCATTAACTCACTGAATGAACCACACAAACACGTGTTTACTGTGGTGGTGGGAAAGATATATCGGATCTACCAACATAGATTAACAACTGATTCTGAAGTAATAATTTTGAAAGGGTAGTTTAAAAAACTTTCTAATTAAATTTTAATGACTATGAGGAAGTGAATTTGTTTGTTTACAGATTTGTTTAACAAATCAATGGAATAACGCAGTGAAGCAACATCACAGAGATATGAAGTTAGCTTCATGTGTCATGTGTCTTGGCAGCACTGTTTCTGTCGTCTGCTTACAAAGAATCTAAACGGAAAGATAGCACAGTTTGATGAGTGAAACGAGAAAACTTCGCACGGGCTGCTCATGGTGCAGCCCGGTGAACGACGGAAAACGATGGACGGAGGGGTGCGGGGATTTGCCTCGCGCAAGTGCACTACGTTTCTAAAATCATGCAGCCCGGGTGAGGATGGATTCCCTGTGTGTCCATAGCAAGCGCAAAAATAATATACCAGCATTTATAAATTTTACATAACTTTTACAAGTTGAGATGTTAAGTTAGTAGGTACATTTTATTAGGACTTCAGAAGACAATAAAATAGCGTGCTACAGCACGGCAGCACGTACCGAGAAACCGCCACTGAATATACCTCTTAGTGTTTGGTATGGTATTAAATTATTGTTTTTCTGTAATTACAATTACAATAATAGTTCAGTTGTTAAACAATTAACAACATGTATTAGGCTAAATATCAAAGATGGTAAAACAATATCGGTAATATACTAATAGTAACTTAAAAAATTAACTCAGATTTTGCAGAATTTTCATACTCATCAACGCTGTAGAATACATTAGTTAAAACTTAATAGTCATTGATTGATTACTGCCTTAAATCTGTTAAAACCAGGATGCTCCATTAGGCTGAAGTAAATTAAATAATTTAATTCCAATGTATTGGTAGCTATTTTTCACTTCAGTTATTCTACAAAAACGAGGATGAATCCTCTTTCTATGAATGCTGCTTCTAAGCTTAAAAGATGAATGATTTCCTTTTACATACAAAAGACAATAATATATAAATAATCAAGACAAAGTCAATATTTTAAATTCTTTAAAATACCTCCCATTTGAGACTTGTTCATTCAGAGATGCAATGCATCTAATAGCTTATTCCTACAACAACAAATACTGCTACAACATCATAAACATTTTGAACCCTGGGTACAGTGTGGTTTTGCTAAGATTATTATATGATGGATGGGCATAAGTCATGGTAACTATTTTTACTTCCTCTGCCCGTACCATAGGTACTATAGGTAGAGGAAGTATTGTTTTCGACCCTAAAATTCGAAGTTGAGTTTTTAGCATATATACACGTTTCAAGGCCCCCTGAATCCAAAAATACTATTTTTGGAAACATGTCTGTGTGTGTGTCTGTCTGTGTGGAAGTTTGTGAACAGGCTAGCTCCGAAACGGAGAATCGTATGAAAACAAAATTTCGTATTTGGGTCAGGTACCTTCTGAAGATGTGATTCAAAGATTGGCGACAAATTTACCTTATTTTTAAGGGGACTTTATATGAAGAAATTTTCGTTTTTCGCGATTTTCTCGAAAACGGCTCTAACGATTTTCTTTAAAATTTGCACATGTGTTCCTTTTACTGAGAGCTAAAACTTTTATTTGAAACTTTTTTTCGAAAAAATTCTCTGAGGGTAGTTACAAGCCACCCACTGTTCACCCACTGTTTGTTGAAATTTTGTCTTGCGTGATGAACAACTGAATACGCGCTCTTTCACGGCCTCTTATTCTATATGAGAATGTGAAGTGAGAAAGATGTATTGTTGGCCAGGTATGGAGTAAAGAAGTATCTGAGGGAAATAATCGATAAATTTCGGAAATTATTCTTTACGGCAGAAAGTTCAATAAACGTCTGCAGTCACTTGTTCTTTTTTTTAAGTTTGTTATATAGCCTGCGCTTTTAGTCGCATCATTGAAAGAAGAGGTATTTATAGGATAATTAGCGTAAAATTGTGTCTTGCGATTCTGTAAAAGGATATGTGAATACTGCTAACTTTTATTTGGGCAGAGGAAGTTATGTGACTTTCACATCAGATTTTTTTTTTTTGGTGTCCATTATTTTGCATTTTTAATCTTACTCATCTAGATGTTAGAGTTGACCACCGCCAACAACCTATGTCATTGCCAAAAATGTTTGTAAACTTTTTTGAATTACTATATTTTTGACCAGTTTGCAGTTTTAACAATAGAAATCTATTTTTTCTCTCTCTTGATATCAGTTTGCCCCATTATTATTATTATTATTATTATTATTATTATTATTATTATTATTATTATTTAGCATACCCTCAATTTATGTCATAACTAGTTATTTACACTTTCACATTCCTAATTCTTCTCCATCAATCTGCTGTAACCGTCGACAAATGCCTCAATAACGGTGGCGACTATGCAGAGAAGTAGTCAGTGAATCTCAGTAAATATTGCAATAAATATTTTTTGCCTTTTTATGTTTTTTTGTTTTCTTTATCGGCGATCGCAACTTACTTTCTGGACGACCCTCGTACTTCGCATTATCCTTTGAGTGATGTCCCATTATTTGCTGGCTCCTTTTCCTATGAATGATCGTGAAGAAACTTCATATACATTTTTGTGTAACCTGTAAGGAAAAGAAGTCACATGTAGGTGATTATTTTCGTCGAACGTATATCAGTTGTACAGTAGGCCTATAGACAATTTCATGAAAGAACAGCTAACTATCTAAAATACATTGTTTAATACAAGTTTATCAACTATGCATTGGTGTTTCTATTCTCCAATTCTTTAGGCCTATAATGTACTAGCATGTGCCCGCGGCTTCGCCGCGATAATTATTTCAAAAATTAAAAATTAAAAGCATAATATAGTTAGTTAAATCATTATATTTATTAACACCTAATTCGCGTGGACTACATAGGCCCCTACCACGATTAGATAGCATCGTCTGGTAAAAGCGTCCTCAGATTCGAGTTTCTTGGCCCAGAAAACCTCTGTCTAGTGAGATTCGTCCAAATAAAACAACGTTTGACCATATTTAGGGTTTACAACATTCAAGCGATCGCGAAAGTTTTATTTTCAAGATATGACAAAAATAGCCAAAGCCAACTGTAATTCATTTGACATTGAAATGTATAACTGAAAACTTAAGTTTTGAAAACGCAAAAAATTCACTTTTTTACCCGTTTTTCACTCATAACACACGAACTAAAACTAAAATAAAAATTCCGGCTTCGAGGTGCATTTTCCGACCCTTCAGCCCACCTATGTTTAAAATTTCAGATCTCTGCGTTCAGTAGATTTCGCTGGACATCGAGGACAATTCCTTTTATTAATATAGATAATATGAATTATAATGATACCTTCTCTAATTTGTCAAACATCCATTTCATGTAATCCAAGTCCACCTGATACCATTGGTAACAATACGTTCTGAGAATTTGTTTTGATAAATCTGTGCAAAAAGGGGTTAAGTATTTTCAAAAACATTTAATTTATATCATTATTATTATTATATTATTATATTATTTATAAGTCATTATATTTATTAACACCTAAATTACGTGGACTACATACCACAATTAGATAGCGTCGCCTGGTAAAAGCGACCTCAGATTCGAGGTCCTTGGCCCAGAAAACCCCTGTATAATGAGTTTCGTTCAAATCGAACAACGTTTGACCATATTTAGGCCTATATTGATTATCCCACTTATAATAATAATAATAATAATAATAATAATAATAATAAGAAGAAGAAGAATCCTCTTCGGGATTAGGTTGAAAATTTCATATGTATGCGTGCCTTGACATTAAAAACAAATGAATCGACCAGCGTGAGCTACAACATTCGAGCGATCGCGAAAGTTTCATTTCCAAGGTTTGACAAAAATGCCAAAGCCAGCTGTAATTGATTTGACATTGAAATATATTACGCTTCGAAAACCCAAAAAATGCACGTTTTCTGCCCGTTTTTCACTCATTTTTGGCATTTAGAATCAGAATTTTTCAAAATCCTTTCTTAGTGAGCATCTACATTAGGAAACGAAGGTACTGTCAAAATTCCAAGTCTCTACCTGTTATAGTTTAGGCTGTACGTTGATTCCTGTCATTCAGTCAGTCAGTCATTCATTCAGTCAGTCAGGACAAAGCCTTTTATATATATAGAGATATTGTGTAATCATCTTACTTCAGTAATTAAGCCTAAATATTTCACTAAGCATTTTTCTATTTTCTGTTCAGTCTTTTTATTACATTGTACAATGTTAATTTTGTGTACGACCTTCCACTACATCTTAGTATTTTAGTTTTAAGTTGTTTTATCTATATATTTTTCTTCTCTTTTTAGTATTATGCACTTAGAATAAGAATTGAAGTGTCCAGTATCATGTATTTGATTTATAGGATAAATAAACTACTATACTATACTATAACATTATATCTACATGCTACGTTCGCTTAAGAATGTTTTTTTCTAAAAGAAGACATATAATACTATGAAGAATCCAGGGGAGAAACCGTAAATGTTGTGTTTTGCGATGTCATCGGACAGCTCAACGAAAGTAGTTTTCATGGTACAACTTAAAAGCATAAAAGCTTGATAGGTTTCGAAAAATTTAAATATTTTCAAATAGTGTAGGGGAAAAGATCTGACAAGTACTAGTGAAACAGGGAATAATCTGATAAATCCACTGATTAATATGGACATTTTATTGTTCTTATTTATTGTAGTTAGTGCCTACACTGGTTATAATAAATTTTCTGCAAAACAGCCATTGTTGAAAGTATCTTCATTTGATGTTCTGTGCATTTTAAAACCAGATTGATTTATATTACGTGAAACATGGGAAGCCTTGAATTTTTTTATTTGCTCGTGTCTTCTCAGAATTTCCCCTTTAATGCATTAATGCAATTTCTCTAGATTTGCTCAGATTTATGAATTATTTATTTAATTATGTAACGTTACAAGCAGAACGTTAGTTTTAATGCATATGCACGAATATTATAAGAAACTCTCTACTCATATAGGCCTAGTTTGAAAAGTCTTCTGATAATTGAAATTGTTCGTTAAAATCCGGTACTCACAGCACAAATTCGATATATTGCGTTTAATAGACTTCACTGATGGATTATTCCTACGTTCAGCCCATTCAGTTTCCATTTTCTTCTGTTTTTCGTGATTTCTAAATTCGCATGCCTCTTTAGTCGTATTAAAACGTTCATATTTGATGATTTCTTCATTCCTTATATATTTTACGAAGAGATGTTTCTGTGGAAACAGTCCGGTAAGAATTAAGCCAGAGCATCGTCTTGGCAACATGCATAGATCTGATATGAAGTTTACCTGGCGTAGAATACAATGCACGTTTAACGAATTGTCAGTCAGGTATTCAGGCAGCGAAGAATCTACAACCTGGAGGGAAAAGAGGAGTGGGCAGACCTCTTAAGAGATGGAAAGAGGCGTTATCATCACCAACATAATGTGTGGAAATCAACAGGCATGTGCCTATAAAAAATAAGTATCCCGGTCGATGATTGCCGACTTCAGCACCCCTGATCGGAAAGCAGAGTGGTCGGGAATAATCGATCTGCAATCTGCTTACCTCGCTGACAGCCCGAAAGACGTTCTGTCATTAAACATGCCACATCCGTTTCTTGGGTGGCGCAGTGAGTATGGCGCTGGCGCAGTGAGTATGGCGCTGGCTGTCTGTGCTTCTGTGGGATCGATCCCGGCCCGGGTCGATGGCATTTAACTTATGTGTACATAAATGTGACAGGATCATGTCCTTGGATTACAGGCATATAAAAGAAGTTTTGAGAGACAAAATTCCGGCACACCGTCGGTCTCAAGCCTAAGTTGCAGTACATTCCCGTCTTTAAGTAACCGTATAACCAACCAATCATCGTTTTTATTCGGAATGAATAATAGCATAGATGTTCACAGGAAATAGTGATACACTATCCTCATGTTAATATACTGTCCACAATTTATTGTCCGCAGCAATGGATGCTATGTGTGCAACACACTCTTAACGTAATGAAATCATCTGGAAAAATATTTTAAAGAACGCATTCATTTTCTAACTTTTGTGTAAGGCCTTTATTAAAGTAAAATACCGTCTGAGCAGAAGGGGGGGGGGGAGTCACGTAAAGTACTGCATATATGCCCACATCTCCCCCCCCCCCCGAAAATGGTGTCATTGGACTTCGAAAGAATTGGTGAAAATTCTACATCGAATTTCAAATTATTATGTATGATGGGGATATATTTCTTAGAATATGCTATTTCATATATCATGTAGGTAGGAAAAAACAAAATTTATATAGGCTACTATTGCAGTCATCTGAATTTACGTAAATGTGGCCAGCCTTAGCCTAAGATCTTTGTCATGGAATTTTGTTCTGTCCCTTCTAATTGTTAATTCCAATATTCACATAGCCTAATATGTTTAAATCATAGCATATTAATCTTAAAATGCTTTTTACGCCTCTGATAGTTCTAAATTTTAAACATCAACGAGAATCAGCCCATAATAAACCATATTCATCTATTTCTCACTAATTAAATTTCTTCGATTATTTCATTTCAGTAATATTGTTACTTACATGCATGAAAGAGGAAAGTTCTTAACCTCCTTTAATCGGTCAACGTGCAACTAAGCAGGACTGCGACAGAATTCAGATCGATTAATCGGCTTTCAGGGTAAAGCGATAAAATTACAGGAATCATATTAACAGAAGAGTTATTTGTGGTATTTGGCGGCACGATGGCGATTGGGAGAGCAATAATAATAATATGTGAGGAAATTACATGACCCAGCTGGATTTATAGCCTTCAGACTCGTAAGTTGTTCAGTTATCGTTCTAAGAAACATATTAAGACTTGCCATACGTGGTCATAAAGCAAATGAAACAATAACGAGCACAATGAATCATCTTTATTGTTAATAAAATTACTTACTGATAACTAGACATAGTTATAATTTTATCGCAATTATATCAACAAATTGCTAACCGAAACTACTTAATAATAACGGTAAAACATTTAAAATCAGCAAAACAAAAACACTGTAGATAGCTGCATTAAGATTTCTGTCGTTATAGTTGGTATGGTTCCTCCTTGTTAAAGCTTCGGCTGTGTTTGAACCTGCGATTATGTAGAAGTGATACTCGTAGCTCTGCAGAATAATACGCAATTGTACAAATGACCTTTAAATTGTAGAACAGAGCCAATTAGCCACATGTTCCTGTAAATATAGGGTAAGGTGGTACATTTTCGAACACTTAACAAATATTCTTATTTTATGAACACAATAAACATAAGACAAGTTCAACTGTATTGTATTCACAAAGTTGGCAATGTAGTTGACCCTTCACAAAAATATCAAAGTCATACAGCTGCAATATTGGTCATGGCAATCGATCTTTCATTTCCAGAATATCGTTCGAAAATGTACCGCAGTAGGTACAATTCTAAACACCAGTGGGTACTATTTCGAACAGTGGCATTTTCAACGAACAAAGTGCTTTCTTCCAAATATTATTTTCTGTTATTATTATTTATCAGTAATATGAGCGTAATAATGATGTGTCACGTTTTAAATAGGCAGATGGCCGGATTGGGGCATGTGGTCAGCATGCCGACTCCTACGACAGTTATTGATGGCTTACTGAACCGGAGCCGCTACTTCTTTATGAATTAGCTCTTTTGTTGGTGTCAAGAGGCTGAATGCACCCCGTTCCAGATCACCCTACCTCAGAAAAATCCGAGGAGGTACCGGTGATCGAACCCAGACTTGAGGGTCCGTAGTCAGGAACCACTAGACCATTAAGACGGTCTGTTATAACATCAAGAGCAATAATAAAAATACTTAACAGCTGCATGCTATTGTGTATTGCATAAATGCTGAGATGAAATAACATTACAGAGGAAGTCTTAGTTTATAACTCTTCGTTGAAATAATACCACTGTTGAGAGATATATGAATACCACCCTTTTATATTTGACTTGCACAGTTAATAATAATAAACATGCAGAATGCTGTGACAGCAAAACAGCTTTTCCATGCAAGTCTTAAGCAAGCAATCGCGGGTTAAAGTACTGTTCGAAATTGTACCTAAAATTTGTTCGAATTTGTACCTCGAGCTAGTTTTTGTAAATTACTACATTGTTGAAATTCCGCTCACGAATGCCCATTGTTGTGCCAATGACTTACGTATTAAAGACTACGCTATTTGTTGGTATGAGTTAAAAATTGGTCCTCAAAAATATATTCCAGTAACACAACGTGGAATTATAAGCAATTTTATAACGTGCCATTTTTCAAGCATGGCGTTCTTACCTTCGGTTGGAAAATAATTTTTTATGGCCGAATGAGACAACTCGGAACATCATTCTCGCGGATACAGATCAACAAAACAATCAGTATGGACGCTATATTTTTAAAAAGAGGTTGGCTAACATTTGAAACCCCAAAATGGATAAAAATCTTAGTCCGTTCAGAATTGTACCATGTTCGAAAATGTACCACCTTACCCTAACTTATACTTTCTATTTCGACAATATTCCTAGAATAGTTACATCAATTCACTGACTAAATTTTATTTGAAAAATAATACGATTTAATTCTTAAGAATAGATCAATTTCATGATTACTTTAATAAAAAACGCCTCCAATTATTTCAACCTATTATGGCTTTCATTGGTTTTTTGTGCTTGGTCCCAGCTTAATTTTTGGTGAAAGCATTATAAAAAGTAGGCTGAATGTGTAACTGGAAAGCAATACGGTATCTCTCCCATACGAAAATATAATTCGTGCTACTGTGGTGAATACAAAACACAGGCATGAAAAATTCAACCAACTAACAATTCAAATAACGACTCTCGGTGGATATTTCATTAAGACAGAGTACGAAAACAGGGGGAAAAAAAAAGCTCAATCTATTTTGCGCACGCGACCTGTAACTACGTCTCACGGGCCTACCTTTATATTTGATAGCAAACAGTTCTAACAATGAGGCGTACGCACTATTTGAAAATATTCATTTTTGTGGAGGCTTAGGATTTGTTTTTAATGTGCGGAACAGCCTATAAAAGAAACCAGCAGCAGAAATTGGAAGAGGAATAAACCAGCAGATTTTCAGGATGCATCGATCATGTTGTATTTATCATAAAAGTGCAATTCCTTATCAGTAAAATGTCCATATATATATATATATCACAATAATTATTAGTTTTCCAGAAGGATTGATATTCACTCATTTTATTGATATTCACTTGATAGAAGTATTACTTTTTAGGAGAATAAAGAATCTATGTTAGTATTATCTGTGTTTTTACAGTTAATAATAATCACGGTTTCATGTAAATAAATTTTGCGCATTTTGTTAGTTAGTCACAATTGTAGGCAGGGGTACGCCATGGCGCCGTTAGTGGGGCTCTGCGCTACAAACCCCAACTGCGCCAGGTCGAGGGTTCGAATCCCAATGAGGTTGTTGGGATTTTTCAATTACCATGTCCTTCTGGTGGTACTATAGCCCTGGAGTCGATTCAGCCTCTAACAGAAATGAATACCAGGAGCAATCTTGGGGCAAAGGCGGTTGGTGTCAACTTGACCCCTCATGTCCCGAATGCCTACAAATCTGTGAGCCTCAACCTCCTGGATCTCTAAGAGCCTTGACGGCTACCACTTTACTTTACTTTTACATTTTTGAACACTAGAGTCATGCTCCATCGATTTAAAATAGAATATGATAGTTTGACCTTCACGCCATATATGAAAGAAAACCTTGACTATTTTTCATTCTTTTTGCCGTTAATTTAAGGTCACACTTGATTTTCTCAGTTTTTTTTTTTTCAAAATCACAATTAGTTCTATATTCCAGTTTTATACCAAGAATCAGGATTGGAATGAGGATAAGAGAGATGGGGAGATCCAAATTAAGCTAGAGTTGCCGATAGGAAACACAAAAAGATTCAATGGCAATTTTAAAATTAAATCACAGCATACAAGAAGCATGCTTGCACAAATTAAATCAGAACCATAATGTTGTTTTGGAAGCTTTCAGCAATATTGTCATACAATCTATAAAGAAAACTTTAAACCCAAATTCTACTTTTCTCATATACAGAATTTAGTCGTCAAATTTCTATGACATGACTTGACATGAGGGTCCGAAAATATAACAGCCGATTTTCAAATAGGTTATATTGATATTTTTTCGCATGAAGTTCGATAATTCTTAAGAAATCCTTTTGCCACAGATTCATTGAGGATTTTTCTTATTTCATAAGAATTTTAAAAATCGCTTCTTATTAGCTAAAATCTGATATCTGCTGCTTACGGAAGACTAAATTGTTAAATTTAATAGTTAGAAGATAATTATCATTTAGAATCGTCAGGATACATTTCAACAGAAAGAGACTGTGCGGAAATGTGGTTGCTGAATAAATGCACAAAGAACATGGAGTGAAAATAAGCAGGAATTTCATCAGGGTTTAATAAATGAGAAAGTGACAGAGACAAAAGATGTACGCGAAGAGGAAATGAAACCTTTTATCATTTAATCTAGTTAAACAATAGCGGTAGTTAAAGTAGTATATTAAGGAAGACGCCTTTTAACAAAAACCTGTTTTCCCGGAGCTTTTCCTTTTTCATACGATAGCTGGAAGCAGCATCTGATACGACCTTACAAGTCTAGCGTAATCTTTCTGCGATAATGATGTTAACGATTTTGTGACAGGAATTCAATAGAAAGGAAAGGAGCTTCATTTTTTATCATAACTTCGTACTTTACTTTTGATGATGATGTTGAAGACGATAGGCTGAACAGCCCGAAGGCGATGGAAATCCGGGACGGAACCGTGGGGTGGCACAACAGGTAATGTGATACCGCGGTGATTTTCATTTCCTTCCGCGGGAAGGAGATCAAGGGACATCACAACACCTAGTTTTGAATATAGCAAGGTAATTTCTCACTCTGAAAAATCATCAAGCTAGCCACGAATCGAACCCAAGCCACCAGATTGGTTGGTATATGGTTATTTAACGACGGGGATGTACTGCAACTCAGGCCTGTGACCGTCGCCGCAAACCGCATTAAAAAATCAATATATAAATTACTGTTCTCCTTATTCCTGAAAGATTTGAAACTTAGGCCACATTTTGTTTCCAGAAATAACACTAATGGAATTTTTGCACAGCTGTTTTATAGTAGTACAATACAAGATATACCAAACCGTTCATGATACGAGGCTCGTTCATAAAGTAACTTTCCCAGGCGCCGTTTACACAAACTACAACACAATTTCATGGAAATATTTACTGCAACAGATACAGCAAGTGTTCAGCTATTTTTCAACATATTCGCCACCGGAATTGATACATTTGTCATACCCTGCGACCAACTTTTGAATGCCTGTGTCATAGAAGTCTGCCACCTCGGATTGGAACCACTGTTTGACAACCATTTCCGCTGTCTTTCATTCTCTGACATTTCTTGAGATGTAGGAAAAGAAGGAAATCACTGGGAGCGAGTTTTGGGCTGTAAGGTAGATGTTTGAAGACCTCCCAAAGTAGCCTGCAGAAGTTCGACTGGGAGATGTTTAAACACCTCCATCTATTTCCATCTTTTCCATCACCTCAAAAAAAAGACAGAGAATGACAGAGAGGCGAAGTTGGTCGTCACACAGTGGTTCAAATTCTTGGCGGCAGACTTCTACGACACAGGCATTCAAAACTTGGTCCCACGGTATGATAAATGTCTAAATGTGGCGAATGTGTTGCAAAATAGCTGAACACTTGCTGTATCTGTTGCAATAAATATTTCTATGAAACTGTGATTAGTTTCTGTAAACGGCCCCTGGGAAAGTTACTTTATGGACGCGCCTCGAATATTAGCATACTATGCTAATATTGGACGAAAAGAGCGCCATGAAGTGATCAGATAAATTTTATGCACACGATACAGAGAACTGGCAAGGATGGACAAATTGTATTCCAGTCAGATGATACTGCTAGGAAATCGGATACACGTTCAAAACAGTAGCTGAATAACAATCGAACCACATCTTCCAGAAATGATAAAAAAAAATAAGCTAAAGAGATTCCGTGTGCATCTCTCTCTCAGTAGGAGACAAAAAGACGAAAGGTGTTTTTCTCGTTATTTATTTCCTTTGTAGATTATTCATAGCTCTGAACAAACGCTCCGATTTCTCTCCTTCAGTAAGGAGGAATCAACCATAGCAAATATAGGTTGTAAAAAGCTATCAATGGATATTGAAATAATTATCACTGTATAAAAAAAATGAACTTTTTTCCTGTACTTTATTTGAAACTATGTGATTCTGTATAAACAAAAGATTATTGATTCATGTATCAAAACTAAAATAGTCGAATAAAAACACTTTCTTTAACGCACTTCATTTACCTTGGTAAACTTCTGGACGGTCGTTTCGCAGGTGGTGTTTCTGGTGCTGATAATGCAGGAACACCACCTGCGAAACGGCCGTCCAGAAGTTTACCAAGGTAAATAAAGTGCGTTAAAGAAAGTGTTTTTATTCAACTATTTATTACACAACGCTAAAGTCGGACACAAGAATGAATAAAATAGCCCATCCCGTACTATTTTTGTTATTTTCAAACTCTTCATCAAGAAATTTGTGGGGCAATAAAAACCCATTCTTTTACCTTTGTCTCACATGTTTGAATTTGTTCCTGAGATGCAAGAAAGCCACTCCTTCTCTGTCTAGAGCTTTTACAAATATTTTCACCAAACCGAGTTTAATGTGCAATGGTGGAAGAAGGACACATTACGGATTCACAAGTGGTTTATGTGCAAAAATTATATTAAATATTTACCAAATGCTTCTAAATCGTACTTTCATGTAATTTACATAATATCTCTGAATCTCAGTTCTGTTAAACTTCTAAAGCACCCTGATACGAACAACGAGCTCTTTGATAATAGGCTCGTTTTTCACGTTTTTTATATATAAAATGTCCCGCTGTCCCGAAAGTTTTATTGGGGACACTCAAATATCCCTCTTTTGTGATTGTGATTGGCCAATGTGTTTCACGCTACATTAATAAAAGTTACAACAGTGAAGGTCTTTCTCATTGTCAAAACATACTTTAATGGGGCAATATGTGCTGACCTTTATGATAAATTATAAGAAAAAACGCATGGCTAGCGGCATTCACAGGATAGCAGGGAATGTATTGACAAGGAGACTACAGCCGATAAATTTGTTGAATTGAGAAATAATTTCACGTAATTTGCATTGCTTGTGAAAAAAAAGTTTCCGTTACATCTCTTAATTTATTTACGTGTCACAAGGCTCTGACATCAGCTACATGAGTCGGTCCGCTTTTTTTTCCCTACCTTTACAGTGACAATGAGGCATCTATTTCTGTGGAATAACTTATCCATACCAGTCTGCAGAAGCAATTTAAGAAGCCTTTTGGGATAATTTGTGTTCATGAGACAAAGGGAAATTGTAATAAATTATTCCCTAAATATCGTGAATTAGAATTCTGTTCCATATTTCCAAAATTGTCTCAAGTTTTTTTTTTTTTAAAATTAAGGGTCCCGTTTTTATTTAAACATTATATGGACACCCTATAGTAGGCCTGTATAATGAAATGTAAGATTCGTGACTAGAGAGGTTAGCGAGTGACTGGATATAGTTTAAAATCGGAAGTACGGTATGTAATTTTTAATAAGTAGGCCTATACAAAAATTGTAATTAATCTTGATGAGTACATTTTAGCCAATATTATAATCAGCATGGGGGTTTAATGAATAGCTCAATTTCCGTGGGGAATGGAAACCGCTACTTATTGATATAAACGATAGAGCAATTTCCGGAGTTGAAGCGTGACTTTAAAATGACTACCTATTGATGATGGTTTTCACGTCTCATTTATTAACATTAGTTAATGTCAACATGGCGGCGGTAATTGCAACTGTTGCTTCACAGGAAATTTTTCTCATTTCAACAAACAATTGCGTGAATTTATTTCGTGGAGCTTGAGCATTACGAATTTAGCCAATTTCTTTTCGCGTGCTCCGGTTAGGGAGCCTCATCAATCAGCTGTGACAAGATTCCGGTATTTGGTGAAGCATGCTTACAACTAAGATGCTGAAAATTCTATATAGAGCGTGGTTTCTTTATAAATAGCAGAGGAATGTAAGATCGTTACATTCAGTACTGGAATCCGTTTGCCTGAAATTAAATAAATAATAATAATGATGATAATAATAATTTATTGTTGCTGTTAAATATAATGTACAAATAATACTAACAACAACAATGATAATAGCAATAATCAATGGCAGAGGATGGATATTTTGAGTGGGTGTACACACCAGCCAATAAATTTTATTTTTCTAAGTAAATCATGCTTTGAAAAAATTATTACCTGCCCACAAAATAAACCAAGTGCTGCAAATCCGGGGTTTGCCTTTGCGAATGAGGAAACCATGAAAAACCAAAGTCAATTTTTGCGGCCACGAGGTTTGATTTGAATCCAGGACCTCTTCTCTATTAACTTCTACCACCTCGATGTAATTGGTTTTCGTGTGTTCATTACGACTGAGCTAAATTGGCTGATTTCACAAAAATAATTAGATTATTATTTTCTTGTTGCTATGGGCAACAAAATGTCATAGGCTATATATTTTAATTGACGTATGTTCTGAAATACGCATTTAAGCCGTACTTATTTCGTTTCTCTCTTAATAACTATTAATTGTATGAAGGAATGTGTTAAACAAAAAATGTTCACTTTTATTTTCTCCACAGCTTTACTGTGATTGGTTTTCATGTATCGCCTACTGTAATGGAGATTATCTAGAAAAATTGAAAATGGATACGAGTAAATTACCCCCTAAGTCATTTTTGCAGAAAAACGGATATAGCCATTTTATTAGTCATAGATAAGAGGTTTCAATTTTAAATTTTAATTAAAATCGGTGAGAAAATTTTTCAAAAATCAATATTTGTCACAAAATTTCATGAAAAGGCCCCTTAATATTTCAGTTATAAAACTCAAATTTCGGGCGGTTCGATAAAATTCCGAAAAAGTCCTTAATTAAAAAAATTGAAGTAAATACAATGAACCGTTTACCCGCTCTAAAAACAGTTTTTTTCTGTTTCTGGGCAACATGAAACATGTTTTTCCTGTGTTATCTCGATTTCGATTTTTTGTCACGACCACGATACTTTCTCTATACTACGTATATGCGAGATAGTAAAAATACAAGAGATTCCTATATTATGAAGGGGAGATCAAATGTACTTAACAATTATACTTGTTGCTTGAATGTAAACGTGGGATATTTCTTTAAACTGAGACTTTATACTTGACGGATTCAAGATTAAGGATTATGTTTTCCTTAAATATTTCTATGTTGATGTTATAAATTAATGCGAATTCAAATTGTGTAGAAGAATTGGAAGAGTTCCAATGTCTTTGATCCTGAAAGCGTTCTTATTGAATAGCTAGGCACGCTTCAGTAAACTCGATGTTACACTTTCGCTCTCACTTCTATCTCGCCTTCTTGCTCTTCCCCTCTTACTCTTTTCCTGATCATCACTCAGTCGGTACCAAGACGACAAAAATGTATCGCTATAAAATGCATACGCTATGCTTCAACTTACGTAACAATGAATTACTGAACGAGATGATAGTCTGAACATTATAGCCAGCCCATGAACGTTAGCTTGCTGTCTGAAGAAAAACGAAGAAATTATTTTAAAACATATGAAACATTAGAGGTTTTAGAAAGTTTAGTCCTGTTAAGTAATACGAATAGGCTTATTTAATTTAAAATATTACTTTTTTAATAAAATTTAGCAACCTTACATCAATGCATTGGTAGATATTGAAATTTATTATTACACGAAAAAATCTCGTACTTCTTTAGTATCTTTTTTTTATCCCTTGGAAATTAGATGGGATACCAATATTAAAATATTATGGTTAATAATAACAATAATAATAATAAAAATTATTATCATACTTACGTAACAATGAATTACTGAACGAGATAATAATCTGAGCATTATAGCCAGCCCATGAACATTTGCTTTTATTATTATTATTATTATTATTATTAATGATAATTATTTATTATTATTGCTCCGTTAAGTTAGCATTTTTGTTCATTGTTTATTAATGTAGAAATATGTTTGCTTTTAATTAAGATATTGTTAGGTAAAGGAAATGAATAAATGAAACTCAAAGAGTGTTATAGGCCTACTGTTGTCTGGTAAAAATATAAAAGAAGGTTACAACATTTGGATTTTGGCCTCCAATGTGAATGCATACCTTAAACGACAATGGAGGCTTACAAATTTCTCAAACTCAATTTCCTTTGAAGCTTATGAATATTAATCAGATCTTCCTCATTATACACAAATTCGTATATAATGTAGTGAGCTTTGATGACCATATTTACCTATGTAAATGTGAAGAGCAGATTACGAAAATGAAATTATTGTTGTTTGAAACTAAAGTATTGCAAGCGAGAGCCTAACACAACGAGAGACCAGTGCGGAGATTGAGTTATAAGAAAATGAGGCGACAGGGGATATCTTAAGCTACAGTTTCACCTCATTGAATTATTAATTGAATAATCATGTTTCTTGTCGCTTGTTAACGACTGGAGTGGTGCCTGTCCTTGTGGTTGGTACTATCTGAATAAATTAAGTTAAAGAGGGTGTAGCAGGGCTCTATTAAATTTTAATTCACATAATATAGATCATTATTTATTTATGGTATTATTTATTATGTATAATTAGTAGGTACGGAAATAGTTTTAAAATTTATATGACTATTGGTTTCATAGAGTTCTTCTTTCAACTTCACTTTCATTATGTAGGCTACATTATAATATAATTTAAAAGCTATTTATCCAACATACCAATAGAGAAGCCTGCTTCTAGCCTATATGCATACTGAATATGTAAAATTATATGTATATATAATATATAAAGTTTATTTTGTTCTAGTAGCAACAAGTTATTGAAAACTCTTTTACTCACTCTCCAATGAGGTAACGAGTGAATAAAAACAATGATTCTAAAACATTCACAAAGCTCCTAACATTAAAAATGCAATCACTTTATTAACAAATCCTTAAGCTAAGTAAAAATTGGCTGTTCACTCATAGAAGTACTGTACACTTAAATAAATCTTCACTCACTTTACCACTATTAAGATTAGTGCTAATAATTAAGGCAATTAAAATGAATGTCAATGCATGTATCGACCCTATTCCTGATTTTTTCTCTTTCGTAGTTTTACCTCTCCCTTATGCGGCCCGCGCCGCCCGGGTCTTACCCGGCCGCGACCTGTCGGGAAAGGAATGAACTATGAATCACAACACACACATACTTTTTTGACCAGGCAAGGACATGGAGGGCCTCCCCAGTTGAGTGATCAGCCCAATGCCGGGGCCACCTCCGAGACAACACAGAGGACGAGACGCACAATTCACACACACACTCATTCCGAACAAGACGGAAGCCTAGAACTGATTTTCCGCTGAGTTTCGCCAATTCCCACTTTACTGCACACAGAAGTAAGCAACAGTAGTTCGAGGTAGAAAGCAATATAGGTAGCCCAATTTGACCGGATTTCATGTAAAGCAGTAGAACTTGACTGCTACCAGTAAGTGTCCATTCTTCTACCTACAATAATGAGAATTCTTTTCTCCTCTAAGGGATCTTGAGGGAATGTGGTGTTCAAATATTGACTGATCATAATCGTAAATTGTTCAATAACTGAACAGATCTTACTTTATAGGCCTAACCTGAAAATATATTGTATAGGCTCTGAAGTGAAAACATATTCTCCTATTATCTACTTAAATAGCCCAATATTTATGAAGAATCAGACAGAAATACGATTTAATTCCGACCAAGGTAAAACTTTCCCATTCTACATACTATTAGCGTGCACAAGTAAGGCCTATACCAAAAGGAGGAATTTCATCTCAATGCTTTAAAATGGACACAAAGTCCTTCCTAAGTTATGTTTGTCCTATAGACCTACTTAGATTGTAGGTTCCCATATATCAGTATGTTGAATTTTATTTCTGACATGCGGCAATTCAGTTTCTTTCGCAATCGTTTCAAAGTAGTTCAAAATGTGTGAAATATTACGTTTACCACTTAAAGGAAAGTATGCAGACGTCATTTATATAGTTAACGAATAATTATAGTAATAAGCCTATAAAAATTAGATATTTTGGCATTATTTGTAATGGTAAAGTAATAATTAGTCCAATCGTAACCGTCGCAACAATAAGGATAAAATCAGGTAAACTGATGTAACAAAGTGCCAGAATGCCTTTGTTTAATCAGTGATAATTGCAATTATGATATAAAGGAAATAAGTTATTTTTTAAATCGATTTCCGAGTTAAGCTCCAGATCGATCCATTATGCAGTACTTATGGAAGAACAACGGTATAGTTTGATAAGCATATGTGAAGGATTATGTGGGTAGTGTTATTTGTCATAGCTAACTGTATTGCAACTTCCAAAGCCGTATATGAACACTGTATAACAATAAGTTGTCATGAGAACTGATTTGCATTTGATAAATGCTTTCTAATATATTACCACAAAACCATAAAATAGGCACTAAATTGGGCATTACTCCAGTACCGATGAACCGATTTGGTCCAATATCAATAAGCATCTTTCCATGGACGTTATAAATGCGTATACCAAGTTTCATGAAAATCCGATAAAGCGTATTTCAGTTATCGCGCGTACAGACACACGGACTGACAGACAGACATACAGACGAACGGATAAACATTTTTCCCATCCCCCACATAATCTTATAAAGTGCCATTCTGGCACTTAATAAAAAAAAACAGCAATGCTGAAACCGCAAAAAAGTTGAAAGTGAAATTTCCTGTTGAGAAAGAACATTAGATTTCAATTCATCAAGTGAGGAAATGTTTGCATTGAAGCACATCCAGTTTGAATTTAAAAATCATTTTGCGTTTTAAAGTTGCCAGTTCATTCTGAAGCAATTTGAAAGTTACGTAAACGCTGAGTGAAGTGGAAGTTTTAACAAAGTTTGTGAAACAGAATGGCAATTACTTGCCGTATAATTGCCATGACAACGACGGAGGCTTGCGACAAAAATCAATCGCAGTTGCAAATAGAAGTCGTTCAAAACCCAGTCATCACATCCACACGACGCTAATGGACAATGGCTCTCTCTCTCTATGGAAATATGATACAACAGGTAGTACAGTCAACAGGTAGTTCTTTGCAATCCACTGTACAGTGGGCTAAACACTTAAAAGAGTCTTAAGGCTTTCAGTCTTAAGTTTTGGCGCTTGATTTTAGATGTAGCTCATAATATACTCAAAATAAGATATATTTCGCTGTGCTAAATCAATATGAAAATATAATAAAATGAGGTAAACGGGAAAAAATAAATTTAAGTCGCACCTTGGATGAATGTTCCCACCCACCGCTCCCTCGCGATGCACTTTCTTTTATACCACTTCTTCTGTCCTCATATTACGTAGAAACTCGTGATTGGACGTTGGTAGTGTGACGTCATACCGGTAAACAAAAGCCTCATGTCTTACGTAAAAGTTGACAGGCTTACTAACGTCTGGAAGATATAATATGCCACATTTTCGAAACCTACAAACAGTGTATTGTACATTATTCGAAAATGCAAGGGCGCTTCGCTTCGGCTGCCGCCTCCGCTCGCGCACTTAACTAATGTGGTTAGTGTTTTGCATTATTTAGATTATGTGAAAAGGTGATTGTGGTCTGGTCGGGAGTGCCGAGTAAGCTAGAGGGTTGTCATTTTGGTGTAAGGGTTGGTAGCTTGTATTTGGTACGATTGGGAGTTTGGAGAGAAGGAACGATCGGGTGTGCCGAGATAACAAGCGAACAGCAACGCATTGTTCGGAGCGTAAGGGGCGACTTAATCTTATCTTTAGCCAGGTAAACGTATGTAACAAAGTGCCAGAATGCTTTTGCTTAATCAGTTATAATTGCAGTTTTGATATGCAGAAAATAAATTATTTTTGTGATCCATTTCCGAGTTAGCTCCAGATCGATTCATTAAGCACAGCTTACGGAGGAACAAAGCTCTAAAGTTTGATACTTAACCTTAATTCATACTCGTGTACACTGATATAAGAAATTCTTAAAATATGTCATTTCACAAAATATAATGGCAGAGAATGTATTTCTAATTATTTCTGTACCTTCTGTATATAACAGTATTCATGTAGTACTCATTTTAACTTGATAGACGAAATAAACAAACATTACAAACATCTGACTGCATTGGAGTCAAAGCCCCCAATGATTAGTAAAGCGGCTTTGTAATAGGGTCATGATTTCCCATTTAGAAAAGCATGTGATCTTTAATTAGTCGTTACTCCGGTACCGGTCAACCGATTTGGTCCAATATCAATAGGGTACTTTCCATGGACGTTATAAATGCATATATCAAGTTTCATGAAAATCCGATAAAGCGTATTTGAGTTCGCGCGTACAGACATACGGATACGGACAGGCAGACTGATGGACAGATATTTTCCCGTCCCCCATACAATTTCATAAAGTAGGCCTACCATCTGGCACTTAATAATTATGTGAAACGTCTAATATAAGTTTAAGCTACTGTATTCTTGAAAATGTAACACTTTCTCCTCCATTTATAACCTCAAAATTGTACTTTTAAAGCATCAACGAAGCTACAAGTAAAATTACAACTGTGAGTTATAAATTCATTAATTCTGTTAACCATTGATTCTTACTCAAAGATTGGTGGACATCTATCCTTGCAATCCCAACTGAAGCTTCCTTCTTCAACTTACCACAGGCCTTACTTCTCACTCTCACATCATCCACTATCCGCCAAATACATTAGTGGTGAGTAGGGCAAGGCATTTAATGACCATGAAATTTTGAAAAAATGCAAAATAAAAAATGCATTTATGACTTAAAAATAGTGAAAAGATGACACAAGGTTTTTTAAAAATCCCCAATAAATTAACCATTATTACTTATAATTTTTTTAAAGTAACGAATTGCCAAATACAATTTATGACAGTGTGTTATATATGAATTTGCATTATAAAACACACTTATTTTGTTACTAAGGAAGTAAATAGATTTATACAACTTAGACACCATTAGCGAAAAAAATAATTTCTTTCTGAACTGGCATGCCCATCAAATTGCCCCATTGTGCCATTTAAAAAGAAAGAAAAAATATTTATTGCTACAAGACAAACTGCTATGGTGTTTACGATAAACCTGAATTAAAATGAACTAAGAGCACTTGGCGGATATTCTCAAATAAAACCGATTGTCTGTTGTCTGAAAGTAACGATGGAAAAGCTCCTCTCTACCCCCACTGAAACATGCTCTAAAAATTCCGAAAATTACCTAAAAATGCCGAAAATTGCCTAAAAATGAAAAAAATTACCTAAAAATGGTAAAAAATGACCTATAAATTGCAAAAAAATACCAATAACTCGAAATTGACGAAAAATGCAAAATAATGCAAAAACAAATTGCCCTTATTTGATCAATTTGCACATTTATATATATCCGAGCTATCTTTTAACCTCCATATAAAAAAGATGCAAAATCATCAAATGCCTTGCCCTATTGTTGAGGAAAATGAACGGAACGTTTCCATGGAGAATTCAGATTAATCTGAATATGCTGGATTTCTCCTGAAAACGAGGTTTGAGTCTCGCCTAAAAAATGGGAACATATCGAATTGAGATCATATGAATTTCTTGAAAACACCTACCATATATTTCAATAAACTGCGCGGACATTTCATTGGTCCTCGCGTGTGTGGGGTGAACGTTTCACTGGCTGGAGCATCCAGCGGATCCAAAAATGATTAATAAGATGTTGATGTATTAAAAATAATACTATAAATATTAGTAATAAAATTAATAATGGTCTTGTAATAATTGGGTAATAACAATAAAAATCATATCAATGAGCTCGTAAGGGTTCTCGGGTCAGTTCCTTGAACTAGTTTGAAAATTTAAATAGCTATAAAATTATTCATTTGACAGGGAATTATTACTATTTTTGGGATTTTCTGTTTTCATGTCATTTATTTTCATTACAGTTGAACACAAGCAGCTGAATGTAAGTGAACGAAAGTACGCTTTTTGAATCTGAACATTTCCGGGAAGATTTTTAGGCTATTTGCTTTTACGGCAGTATATGATGAATGGTTATAATATAAGGGACCAAGTGGGGGATGGAAGGATGGAATTATTGCTTTTAGTTTATTTTATTTTACTAAAATACTTTTTATTTGCAAAACTTCAATCAGGATAAATTATCAACTGTATCAAGATGAAACTCCAGGGTTAAATAAAATAGATAATATTCCTTTAGCTTGCTTGGAAATTGTCTATTGCCATTGAGTGAGTATAAGTAACATAGCTTTAGAGGCCATAATCTACTAGAAGTCTTACTTCCCTAGCATGCTAGTTTTTTTTTATAATCATCAAGTTTCCAATGATGTCACTTATTTAAAAAAAATACGATATTTTAAGACGACTGCTCGTAAATTTATTTATCCTTGACAATACTATATACAGTCTTAAGCGACCCTTTTAGCTCATTATTAAGAAATATTTCATCGTTTTATATTGATACATACCGTCAAAACTTAATGCCATCAGTGGAGCCTGTGGGATCAAGGACAATTTTCTTAGTGATCTATTAGCAGTAATAGTGTCAACAATATTTAGTTTACAGTAGTACCCATGTGGTACTAAGTATTTCCAATTAACTTATTTCTGATATCGAATGTGTGGTATTTTATGCTGCTAAGAAATTCGTAAGCTTTACGAGATCCTCTGCGCTTCCAGCTACTGTAATTTGTCAAGGAGGATAGCAGCACGTCTTCTTCTAACTTCAGTAAATTACTTCTTCAAAGAAGTGTTGCAGCAGGAAGTAAAATAATCTTCTTTGCTAAAAATTCTTCTAGTAATCCATTTGGTAGTGATCCATTTGTACATAAATAGCCTATGTAATTCAATTAAGCAGAAACCCTTACCATGTGAGATGGCCGAGACGGTAACATTACACTCACATTGGTGGGGGGGGGGGGTTAAACCCCTTTGCCGGCCAACCAGAGTATGTTACTATGTTGGTCTTCTCATTTTTCTTGCTAGATAACTACATAGTCAATATTGGCCTATGGTTGGTGGATGTAGCTTCATTTTAATTCAACATTACTGAGGGTGATCACAAAGTGATCAAAATATATCTGACAATATATATTTTTAAAATGTTGGCGGAGCTTTAGTCCGATGAGGCCAGGGACGGACAGGGGATAAAAATCTGCCCGGGAATTATTTTAAAAAGCGGCCCTTACCAACAGCAACAATGATAGTAACAATAGTGACTCATGGATATTTACTAGGTTTTTAAAATGCAGTAATAATAGTAGTAGAATTGATTTACTTCTCCTAATTAATTAACTGAAAACAAAATAAATCCATCCTTAAAATGCAAGATGATTGTTCGCATGTACTTGTAAAACTCGACTGTCGTTCCTGTTTATGTGCACTTTACTTTAATTTGTAGTGAGTACTACATATTGTCAGGTTAGATTCTTGTAGAGATAAAATTAATGAAATTTTCTTTTTTTCGCATTTCCGATTTTATTTCCTTCAGAATTTGCCTAATTTCTTTATTCCGACAGTGAAGAAAGAAATTTCCACCCAAGTAAATTTTGTTGTAGGCCTAAATTAAATGCAAATCAATGAAGAAAAAATAAATTCTTTATAGAACACCACAGAGTGGTCTTTCCTCATTTTATTAACATATAATTAACATGGGAACGATGTAGGTGAAAATGTACGACATTTTAGATAAGAGCAAATTGGACCAAATCGATATCGCTTAAAGAGATATAAATAAACTTCTAATTTCCATTTCATTGAATAAACAATTAATAAAACACGATTTTCTTTACATCATCTGCGATGAATGATTATTATCATTGAAGTACGTTGCTTGTAGATGTGGTTTTCTGGTTAAATAATGCTCATTTAAGGTTGCGGGATCAAACCCGGCCGCAGTCGATGGGTTTTTCAGGACGTAAAAATCCTGGGCACGGAGTCCTCCGGGAGGGACTTTAAGCTGGGGGGCCCGTGTCGTAGATTTACGGCACGTAAAATAACTCCAAGCCTTAAATTAGAGCCTCTGGACAAAATTTCTCGGCCCTTTCACGTCCAAGTAATACCTTAGTTTCCAGAGGGGGTTAAGGGGCGATGGGCTTACCACCTCTGCCCTCTCTAGGCAAATAAGTGTAACAAAATTCACATAGGTAAACCGAAATCTCCACCTGGAGGCCCTTCACCCCAACATGGGGGCATAGGATTAGAGAGAGAGAGAGAGAGAGAGAGAGAGAGAGAGAGAGAGAGAGAGAGAGAGAGAGAGAGAAAGAAAGAAAGAAAGAAATAGAGAGAGAGAGACAGAGAGAGAGAGAGAATGCTCATTTGCTGAACGTTTTATGCTATGATTATCTTGACTTGTTTACAACCGGACATTATCAGTAAGAGGATAACACGAGTGTTGTATGTTACCGTAAGCAGAGCATTATGATTCGATGATTTCGAACAATTTCTCACACTTAACTGTTTTACATCAAAAGCGTAACGCACGAGTGAAATAATTATTAAAAAAGCTCTTATACAAAAACACAGCATGGGGTATTTGGTAAGTCAGACAGATTCAGTCAGAAGGTGCGAGTTTGTGTGCTCAGTCTCGATCCATAAAAGTTTTACCTCTTGCTGTATATTTGTATGTAACTGTGTGGTGTTGCAATCGACAAAGGCTGACACAAGATGGATTGCACACAGGTTGACATGCTTACTGGGAATTGTCAAAGCCACAGTGTTTATGCGTACCACTGGTTATTCTCTTTACACTACAGCACCTCTTAATAGACTATGCATGTTGATGTTGTTACAACACTAACTGGAGCACACCAATAACCATGTTCCCACAGGTCATGGCTACTGCTCATAAACTCAATTCATCATCATCATCATCATCATCATCATCATCAATAGCTCCACAGCCCACTTTGAGCCTCGGCTTCCCTTAGAATCTCCCTCCAGGCGTTTCTATTTTTGGCGGCATTCCACCATCCCTTAACCCGAATGCGACGTACCTTTGAGCAAATGAGGGAAAAATGCCTACTTCACTTGAGCAAAAATGTCCACTTCACTCGAGCACAAATTAGTCGTGTATTCGCATTCAACTGCCAGGCTATTACACTTCTAAATTATCCGTACCATGGTTCCTTAGAAGGAAGAATGAAAACTGCCCCAGAACTACAAATGGCGCAGAGTCCTTTCACATACTTTTCAAAAGAGAATTTTACTGTGCACGTCCATCGATATGTTACCGTTAAAGTATGAAATCCGTTATTTTATAGAATACCTAGTTATTCCATGAAATAACTGATCGTGTCCGTTAAAGTGTAAAACTCTCTTGTATTTCATGGTTTAACTAGTTATTTCATAGAATAACGATCTGCAGCCCGTTAAAGTGTAAAATAATCTATATCATATATCTCGCTTTTTAGTATAAGGTACATTTACGTTTCGTTTAACAATATGGAAAGTAGCGGAAAAAAAGAACGTTAATTTCGAATTCAAATAAAAATAATTTTTGAAGGACGGCAATAATACCAAAGCATAAAACAACGCGAATACTTTTTCGCCATACTCTCAAAATGTCAACGACAAATACATTTACCTTCCACTCCTACTGCATTTATGAACTATTCCAGGCCATAGGGAGAGAATTTGTTTAGCGTGTTGGCGCCAGTTCATTCCGGTCAATTGATTGCTTGCACGTACAGTGCCGGCTGCTGTTCGTCAAATACTGTTCTCACGTATCAGGTATTGAGATACATTTATTTTTTGCTTACGTTAAAGTGCAATTATTTTTCAGACCTTAAATTGCCTTGAACAATGAATTATTTAAGTGATAACGAAAAAAAAGCTGCAATGAAAGAAAAGTTTGAATCTTTACTAAATAAGCGTGATGTGAAAGAGAACAGTTCTTTGCTCACCCGTGAAAAATTATTAAGTTTGATAGCTGATGTAAAGAAATCTAAAACATCAGATAAGAAAGTGCCACGTGATTATTGGTTACTTCAACATTACGATGTCCTTGAAGTTCAAGGAGTAGAAAAATTAATAGTCCCAGTAACAAATGCAACACCAGATGTAATGTTTTATTGCTCAAGTGATTCTTTGTTTGACATTTTGTACGAAACTCATTTATCTATTGGGCACGATGGTAGAGACCGAATGATAAAAGAACTTAATCGTCGTTACAAAAATATTACGCAAAATGATATTAAGATTTTCCTGAATTTTTGTGAATCTTGTCAACAAAAACGCAAAGCGGGCAGAAAAGGTGTTGTTGTTAAGCCCATGATTTTTTCACATATGAATTCAAGATGTCAGGTTGACCTCATAGATTTTCAATCACAACCTGATGGAAACTATAAATTTATTTTAGTTTATCAGGATCACCTTACAAAGTTTGTGGTTTTAAGACCTCTTCAAACAAAGAGAGCAGAAGAAGTTGCAGGACAGTTGCTTGATATATTCCTGTTGTTTGGAGCCCCATGTATATTGCATGCGGACAATGGAAGAGAATTTTGTAACAAACTTATTGATGACTTAAAAGTAACTTGGCCAGAGCTTAAGATCGTACATGGCAAACCAAGACATAGCCAAAGCCAAGGCAGTGTTGGGAGAGCCAATCAGGACATAGAAAATATGTTGACGACTTGGATGCAAGACAACCAGTCAACTTCGTGGAGTAACGGGTTAAAATTTATCAAGTTTATGAAGAACAGAGCGTTCCATTCTGGTATTAAAAGGTCCCCCTACGAGGCTATGTTTGGTTGCGCAGCTAGAGTTGGACTGTCAACAACTGCCATTCCGAAGGAAGCACTTAATTCGTTGGTCGACGAAGATCAATTACAAAATACTTTGACTGCAATGAATGTTTCTTCTCAACCTGATAATGAAAAAGTAGTTGAACAAACAGTATTAAATAATCCCATTACGAAAGTGTGTGTTGTCTGTTTAAAAGAATGCAGTGGAGATATAGTTTGCTTCAAATGTATGGAGCCTGTCCATATATCATGTTCGGAAGATTATGTTTCAGAAGATGAAGTTGAGCAGAAAATCTGCAAGTTGTGTTTTAATGAACTTAATGTTCAAAGAGAAAGAGAAAAGTCTAAAAAATGTTTAGAAATTCAAGCGAAAAAGATGAAATTAATGTCGGATAAATCTCATTGTGAAGCCTCTGTGGGGTTTACCGTCCGTATCCCAGTGCCTGAAGTTGACAGAGGAAAAGGTGATGCCAAATCTATTTTAGCTATCATAATAAAAATAACCGAAGAAGGATTTTTCCAATTGGGCACAAGAAACGGCCGCATAAAACAATTATATTCCCGATCCCAGTTCAGTGTCTGCGAACAAAAATTAATTAAAATCGAAGAAGTACCGGATGTACCGGATGTACCGGTCGGTTGCTACAGCTCAAAGTTTAGGTACTGGTCAGGGATTTAAAAAATGTTCGTGTAAAACCCAGTGTGTCAACAAAAATGTTTTTGTTTTAGAAATAATGTTCTTTGTAATTCCAAGTGTCATTTTAGTAATCCTTGTGGTAACAAATGATTTTATGGTACGTTTCCATAAATACCATTTATACGCTGCATAAATTAGATAAATTGCTTCTGTTTCATTTTAATTGTCTATCATTAGTTTATTTATAGAATACCTAGTTATTTCATTTTAGATAAATTGTTTACTTTACACTTTAACTGTTTCTCATTAGTTAATTTATAGAATACCTATTTATTTCATAGAATAACTAGTTAAAGTGTCAAATTATTAAAATATTACACACTTTAACGGACACGATCAGTTATTTCATGGAATAACTAGGTATTCTATAAAATAACTGCATTATATACTTTAACGGTAACAGATACATATTTTAACACAGGTTTTAAAGGAGCGACAAATTCAAACGGACATATCAATCCGATCGCATCTTTCTGCGAAGCAAAGGGAAAATAAGAAGTCTGAAATTAGCCGACTTTATGCCATTAAGAACTGGGTCGATTATGTTTCGGGAAAGATTAATTTATTAAGATATGTGACGCTAATTGGAGCTAAATATAAAGCACAAACACACTAATTTTGACATTGTCATCAGGACGTGCCCATCAAATGGCGGTGGACATAAGCTAATTTTAGGAAGTGAAATTGCGATGAAACCACACAGTGTTACCACATATCGTTTAGAGAAAAAATGTAAGTACCATTTCTGAATTTCTTTACTTTGCTCAAATGAATATATTCATTTGCTCTAATGCTATGGCGATTTGCTCAAATGTTAATCACCGTAACATTCAACTTCTTCAGGTCTTCTAGAACTCTATCCATCCATCGTAATCTTGGTCGCCCTACATTCCTTTTTCCCTTAAATTTACTTTCAATAATCCTCTTTGGTATTTCATATACACTAATTCTTTGAACATGTCCCAGCCAGCGTAACCTTGATACTTTAATTGATGTGACCACATCCGGGGATTTATAGAGTTGATATAATTCGAAGTTATACCTGATCCGCCATGATCCTTAATCACAGATTGGTCCATATATTTTCCTCAGAATTTTAGTTTCGAAGGACCTCAATCTTTGCATCTGGGATGTGGTTAAAGTCCATGATTCACTGCCATATATAGCAGCACAGCATAAACTCAATTACGGTAACAAAAAATCCCTTTAGGCAAGCCTACAGGCTGAGGTAGATTTCGAAGTGCTTTTGGTTTATTTTATTGTCGCTGCGTAGCACTCTTCTTCTTTAGCCTTGGCATGACAAACCCGCAGTATTAACTGCAAAAAAGAGGAAAGAGCGCTTTTTCAAACATTCAAATCTCGCCTTATATTAGAACTATCAAGAAACTAGTTATTGATTTGTAGAGTACTCATCAAGAGCTTTTCAACGATACCCCACAAGACGTAGTTTTCAAAAATTTCGAATTTCCATCCCCCCACCCCTACTCGTACCCCCAAAACCCCCAAAACCCCCGAATCGTTGGTGTCACTGTGAACTCCATAGGGAGTACTGTAATTTATTCAAACAAAGTTTCCCTCTATACTTCATAGGGGCCGAAATATAATTTGTTTTAAAATTTCAACCCCCGACCACCCTCTTGGGCCAATTTTGCTCATTAACGAACTTGTCCGAACTATTGGGCCTAGAAATAACTTAATAAAATTTGGTTCAAATATCTTCAAAATTATGACCGCTAGCGTGTAAAGATATATATATATATATATATATATATATATATATATATATATATATATATATATATATATAAATATCACAAATTTTTTTTTGAACAGGCAGTGGTTTCGTACTTAGGGAGGCATGAAACGTAAAGATATGAAAGAATTTTTCGAAAATCATGAAATGGTATCCATTGCAATAGGTAGATTTTTCTTCGAAATCTACCTAAAATCCGTTCCAAAGCCAGTGGTAGGCGACTCATACGGACATTAGGGCACTAGGTACCAACCCTTCTTCTTACCCTATCTGTCACGAATTTTTAAATAATATTTTCTGATTATTTTCCAACTTATTGGTCTGTTGTTGTTATGTGTGCCGTAACAACCAGACACAATCACAAGATCTACACAGAGTCACTAAGGACTGAAGATTCCCCAACTTAAGGCTGAAATGCATATAAAATCTTGGTTAAAGAATATTTGTTATTCAGAATTAGGAAGCGGCCATTAATCAAGGTACCAACAGAAAGATGATTTTTTTTATTCAACTTCGAGTTCCAGTTTTGTATAATTTTAGAAGGATTAAACTGAGCCGTTATTTAATTAATTTAGTAATTTTTATACATCACCTTTTATATGTTATACTTCTGACTAACTGCACATTTTATGTAATTTTAACTGCTTAACTATGTAAGTGCAATAATATAAGAATTACTTGTATAATCAATAATTTTTTTTGTAGTTCCTGTTGAGGGTATAAGGTGGAAGAAATTAACATTCAACATGACCCTAACTGGCCTAGTGCTCTACAAATTTTAAGATAAATGAAGCAGAGTAATTTACTACGAAAATTAGCAATAGGCCTGCTGTACAACAGTATGAAGCAATAAAAACCAAAATATATTGAATCAACCTGCAATCTAAAAATAAATATATATTGACTAGTAAAAACATACTTTTAAAGACGTTTAGATAGTCGGGGACGAGCGAGTGAAACAATTTTGAAAGCAGGCTGATTAAGTTAATTTAGCTAAGTTGTTACGCATAATTAAACGTTTTAGTTTTTTCACAATATTTGGTTTCTCGCTTTAATAGATAGGGCCTACTATTTTATTGCAGTTCAGATACTTCGGTAAAAAGAAATAAACAAGATAACCAAATTAAGTATAATAAATGACAGATTAATTGCCCAAATTTATTCAAACTAAAATCATAAAATCTCATAGCCCGTGTTTGGTCTTAAAATGACCGTGAAAAGACGGAACATTCATTATAAATATTATTAACTAGAAAGAAGGCAAAGGTAAAAAGTTTAACAACATCATTTTAAATAACTATTAAAATGAGATTGCAGTGAATAGACGGAGAAGCTGGGAATTTCCCTAGCAGACCTAGCGGGTGCGAGATAAGGCAATGCAGTACTCAGGTACAATGTATCGGGAATCTCCCAAGATCTTATCACAGAGGGTACTGATCCACTTAAGTAATTCTAAGAAGTCGGCTATTGTGTTTAAGCCTAGCTTCTGATGTTGCTACTGATACAACACGCTGTCCGAACCTTCTTAGAAATCCGAGACGCTAAGTTGTGGGTTTTGAGAATAAGGGAAAATCCAATTGATTTCCGTGGGAAACTAACATATTATTATTGGTCGGGAGATTTGCCAATAAGAACTGGTCTATAGTACCACGTGCCGGGATTCACGAATAATAATTAAGAAGAGTAGGGATAAATGTTGGTCCAAGAAAGTTTTCTTTAGGCCTAACGTGGCACTGTAAAATCACTCTACTTCAAGGCCCCGCGCCTATAACAGTCATATTCAACTCTACTTCAAGGCCCCGTGCCTAGAGCAGTCAACAGGACTCTACTTCAAGGCCCCGTGCCTAGAACAGTCAAAATCACTCTACGTCGAGGCCGCGTGCCTACATCAATCACTCTACTTATCTTTGAGGCCGCGTGCCCACAGAATTAATTGGACTTATAAAATTTTAGCTGTGGAATTAATCGACTTAGAAGGATTCTTACTTTCAATCGCGATTAGTCAAAATCATATACGGCAGCAATTGTATCACTAGTAACGATCTACCGAGAACTTGCAACAATATTAATTATTCACAAACAAATTTTGTAATTATTGTCAATGACTGGACTTGTATTTCCAACGTTTTGAATAAACAGAATATTCCTTCAGTGTTCAAAGAAACTGCATTATTATTCAAGCAATAATATTAAGGTGTTCTTCGCTTCCTACCCTGAAGCTAGAGGGAAGTGCTCAACGATCGACTGGCAGACCGGAGGCGGGTTCAACAAATCAGAAATATTCAGTATATGCATTATACTGTGGCGCCCAGGTAAACATCACACATCAACACCGAACCGCTGTACATGGCTATTTCCCAACGTGAGGCACGAGTGAAGCTGGACATCAAGGATCACCAACTTCAAAAATCATCCCAAAACGGAAGGAAGACACCGCAGAATTTCTAGAACGTCACCCGTAAAGGCACCGCTGGAATTCAAGATCGTGGTACATCAGTTCCGGAGACCGCCGCAGAAAACATCAAAAATCACCAACAGATAAGAACTTAAATATACATAGAGTTTCAGTAAAGTAAACAATTTTATTATCAATAATTTAAGAAACAGTAAATATTAATTAAATAAATTAGTAAGCCTGACATCAAATAATATTTTTTTAAAAGTTTGCAATTTAAGATCAAAGTAAAATTAAACTGAAACTCACTAAGTAAATTAAAGAATAAATTCAAGTAAAATAAAATCTTTTTCAAATTAAAAGAACTCAGGCATATCGAATATTTATTGTGCAAGGGTATAATTATACATGTTATGCATTATATGTTGAACTTCTTAACCAAAGGTAAGGTAGATCGTAAGAGTGTATCAGTACCCTTATAATTTATGTATGTGGCTTAGAAACGGAAAAGTTACTAGGAATAAAATTAATATGGAAGGTGGAGAGGGGCACGACTTGCTTACTGGTGAGGAAATAAATAATTGTAGAATGGAGATTAACAATGAGAACAGTGTCGCGACAGGTGACGGGGTTTTGGAGCAGGGAGTTGATAATAGGCAGGAAAATATTGCAACAAATATTCAGCTGACCGAGAATGATAGTGTAACTGAACATAGGCCTAGGGAATTGAATCAAACTATAGACCCGAATTCTATTGCATATTTGATAGCTATGATGAGGGAATCTAAGGAAGCTATGATGAAGGGACTAGAAAAATCAAGTAACGATACTAGGGAAAGTATTAAGGGGTTAGAAAAATCTAGTAAGGAAACTAGGGAAAGTATCAATGAAACTAGGGAAAGTATCAATGAAACTAGGGAAAGTATAAAGGAACTAGAGAAAAATTCTAAGGAAAATATGAAGGAACTAGAGAAAAATACCGGGGAAAAGATAGAGAAACTGGGAGATAGGATAGACCAATCGGACCAAGAACATAGGCAGAATATAGATAGGCTTGAGAGGGAGCTTAATAATATAAAAGAGGTCCAATCTAACATATGCAACGAAATCAGGGGAGAACTCTGTAGGGAACTTAAAGAAAGTGAAAAAGCAATGAGGCAAGAAATTAGTGAAAGTCAAGGGGAAATTAGGTCTGAATTAGAGGCTAATATGGCATCGGTAGATAGAAAAATAGAAATGCAGGGCAAGAAATATGAAGAAAAATTATTCAATGAAAGGAAAATTTTGGAGAAGGAAATACAGAAATCGGAGTCTAGCTTGAAAAAGAATATGGAGACTCAGGTGGGAAAAGTAAAAGTAGGGTTAGGAGACAAAATCTCGGAAGTAAATGACAAGGTAGTGCATTTAGAAAATATATTAGCGGTTAAAATAGGGGAAATCTCTAAAGAAGTAAGCACGGTAGCTAAAGAGGTCGAAAATCGTAGGCCTGTAGCAAATAACTATGCTGTAAATTGTAGTGAGAGTATATGTAATGGAATAGGAAATACATATAGGCCTCCTAGTGTTGCAAATGAGTCCTGTAATACAGTACACGAGACGGTAGCCACCAGCGTGCCGGTAGTTAGCGATAATAGGATTAATATATGTAATTTAATAGGAAATGAGGTATCACTTCCCAGCTTCAATGAGAGCAACACGAGCCCTCAGAGCTTCTTGAAATCTGTTGAAGAATATTTTACTTTACGGTCTATTCCATCTCAGTACAAAATGTTGATCCTCGGTAGAGCCTTAAAAGGAAAAACAAAAGAGTGGTTTGAACTTACAGTACACCCGGAGTGCAACTATGAGGATTTTAAGCAGTTATTCTTAGCAAGATATTGGGGTGAGGCGAAGAGAGCTTTAGCTAGAAATGAGGTCTATAATGGGAGATATTCTCCTAGGGGCAACGTCTCTCTATCGGACCATTTCCTAAGAGTTATAGGCCTAATCAAGTTACTAGACCCCGGAATGCCAGAACGCGAGGCCATTCAGCTTGTGACGAGACATTTTCAGCCGGAAATATGTAACCTGCTTATAGTATCATGTCCCCAAACTTATAGCAAGGCTTTGGAGTTATTATCTAGTTTCGAAGTAGGAACTAACAGAGAAGAGCGTAGCGATAATAGGAGACAAAATGGACCGGATAATATGCAAATGAATCAAGATACGAGAGGAGGTCCAAATAATGACAGAGGTAGATGGAACCAAGGACATGCCAACAGAAATGCGGAATCGAACAGAGGACCCCCTAATAATAACTCATATAGAAATAATGGGAACCAAAACTGGAGGGGAAATAATCAAGAGAATAGGCCTCAAGACAGACAAGTAAATAATGTTCGATTTCATGGCAGGATGCAGAACGAAGTAGGAGAACGAATTCCAGAAAACCAGGGGGGCATTAACATAGAAGGTGAAAGGAATCAGGCGCATAGCACGGGAAATCACAATGATATTCAGGGAGACATTCGTCACAGAAATGACGAAAGGCATGTAGCGCAAGACAGGCCTTTAAACTATTAGGAGACGCATTTGGAGGTCGAAATGACGTCACACAGACCGAGGGATTACAAGGATTAAAAAGACCTAATAATGAAAATAAAACACGAGAGAAGGGGTGCGTAGTAGGATGTGCAAATAGAGAGGGTATAACACCCACATATCCGCCATTAATAAGGGTAAAAATAGACCAATTTGAAGTCGAGATGTTGGTGGACACTGGCTGTACTTTTTCTCTAATAAACGAAAAATTCTATGAAACGCTGAAAGCAGCAAGAGTGCGCGTTCAGGAATTGAAAGTACATGGCCTATACGCACAAACTGCCATTGGTGCCAAATCCCATAAAATTGAGCATCAGTGTATGTTGCCGTTGGAAATTGAGGGAAAGAAGTTAGAAGTCTACTTTTTGACAATAAAACATTTAGCACATAAATTAATTCTGGGTTGTGATTCTATGACAGATCAACTAATGAGAATAAATTTTGAAGAAAATTGGGTAGAAATGGAATTAGATGAGAAAGAAAAGTTACGTGTACCGTTTTTATCTAATGAGAATATAATTACTAAGGAGTTGGAGTGCCAAAATGAAGATGTATTATTACGCGAGCCTTTCGTGGTGGAATCAGTTGTAGTACAAGAGGGAAATAGTATCGACGAATATAGGCCTATGGGAATTAAACCGGCCGTATTTATATATGAAGGTGATAATGAGGCTGATTGTGACGAAAGTGTCGCAGAGTTACAGGGAATGGAATCTGATATTGTTTGGGAGGACGAAGAATATGATCATTTGTGCATTAAGGGTTCTAATAATTATGTAGATGAAAATGAATGTGAAACGGTACACGCGAATTTTACTAACATTAGTCAGAATGGAAGAAATGAAGAGGAAAATGTTGATATCGAATTAATTCTCAGGGAGAAAGTAGAAGAAATTGATGTGCTGTCAGATGGTCAAAAGTCGACTTTATATAACATGCTATATAAGAACAAATCAGTGTTCAGTTCAACTCCAGGCCTATTTCGGGGTTACCAACACAAATTTAAATTAAAACAAGAAATTCCTGAGCGTCGCTATAAGAGTAGGCCTGTACCAATTTCAATGAGGGATGAAGCCGATAAGCTAATAAAATCCATGCTAGATGCAAATATTATTAGAGTATCGGACTCAAAGTATTTGAATCCGATTTGTTGGGTCGTGAAAGCGAATGGAAAGCTACGTTTAACCCTGGACTCTAGGCATACTAACCTATATATAGAACCAGATCAATTCCGGGCGGAGCCAGTAGAAGATTTACTTGCCAAAATGGGAGACTCAAAATTTTTTAGCAGTATTGATTTGACGTCAAGTTTTTGGCAGATAGAGTTAAGAGAAGAAGACAGACAATATTGCGCATTCAACCATTGTGGTGTTACGTACGAATATTGCCGCTGCGCGTTTGGAGTCAAAACCTCGGGCAGTGCGCTACTGAGAGCGTTGAAAATAATGTTTCCGGATGGGCAAGGCTCCTGTGTGACGTCATTTGTTGACGACTACCTGATTCATACAATAGACTTTGAAGAACACGTGAGACAACTGGATAATGTATTAGGAACATTTCTGAGGTTCGGAATGTCTGTAAACCCGAAGAAAGTCTTTCTCATGAGAAAAGAGGTTAAGTTTCTCGGGTACATTATATCGGAGAATGGCGTAAGGGCTGATCCGGAGAGGATTGAAGCAATAAGGAACATTCCTAGGCCTACTAGCGTAAAGTAAGTTAGAAAGCTATTAGGCATTTTCAACTACCAATCACGCTTTATTCCTGGTTATGCGGAGCTTATTACACCCATCAGAAAGCTCTTGAGTAGCAAATCTAAAAGGTTCAAATGGGGAGATGTGGAAGACAGAGCTTTTATAAGTATAAAAAGGGCTTTCCAGGAATCTATCCTATTAGAACGGCCTAAACAGGACCTACAATACATTCTATACACGGACTCTTCGAGTAATGCAATTGGCTGTGCGCTTATGCAGGAGCATAACGATGGAACTAAGCATATTATAGCTGTGGCCTCCAGGGCCCTTAGCGAGTTGGAATCACATGGATCAGTTACTCTATTAGAGATTTTAGGGGTGTACTTTGGGCTCACAAGATTCAATAGGTACATCTTCAACAGGCATGTTATCGTGTACACAGACCACGTTAGCCTCACTTTCATAAATAAATGCAGATTGAGTAATAGTAAAATAAGCAGAATCATTCACGAAATTAGCCAATATGACATTGAGATAAGGCACGTGCCTGGGAAGGAAAATATTCTGTGTGACTATCTCTCTAGAATGAAGGAGGAAATACCGGAGAACCAGCAATCGTCAAATAGGCCTATCGAAGTGATGCCGGTACGCCTAATAAGGGAACCATCCTTAAAAGCGAACTTTGCGAATATTGTAGAGTTACAGAGACAAGACACAGAAATAGCACGAGTAATTAATGAACTGAGTAGGCCTATTGAAGATGACGCAAATAAAACAAAGCTAAAATACAGGTGCATCGATGATGTAATATATAAATTATGTGGGCAGGACGTCAAGAAATGGCTAATTTATGTGCCCCGAGAAATAGAAACAAACATCATCAGTACAGTCCATACAGTTTTAGGCCACAGTGGAACGGAGAGGGTGATGCTTTATATATCTGCGAGGGTGTACATTAAGAACTTGGGACGGAAAGTAAGAAAATTCATAAGCAGCTGTGATCTATGCCAGAGGGTAAAACCGCTAAATAAGAAGTTTGATCGGCCTCCTTTGACGATCACAAGGGAAGAAAAAGGGAGCTTAATAGCTATAGACTACCATGGACCGATTCCCACTGGGAGATTCGGGATGAAGTATATCTTTATAGTGGTAGACATTTTTACTCATTTCGTAAAACTCTACCCAGTGACAAGAGCAGACCGTATCCAATGCCTCAGGAAACTTACAGGGGATTTTATTCCGACCTATGGCCCCATCCAAAATCTAATTTCGGACAACGGAGCGCCTTTCACAGGTGAGAGGTTTAAGAACGTGTTAAATAAACATGGAGTGAAGGTATATAAGGTATCAAAATATCATCCCGAGGGGAACCGGAGTGAGCGGGAACTCAGAAATGTGTCACTGTATCTTAGGGCGCTGTGTCACAGGAAGCATTCAGCCTGGGTACCATATTGCCAGAAAATCGAAGATATTCTGAACCACACAGTCAACCCAATAACAGGGATAGAGCCATTTCGATTGATGACTGGGGGTGAGCCTAAAGAACTGGTAAAAGGGATGCCTGAGGCGCTGGATTACGACCAAAATGGCGAGACTATGGAGGAAATTTGTAAGCGGGTCGTAGAGAGAATCCGCAAGAAGAACGAGAAGAGGAGAAGCAAAGCAAAGAGACACAAAACTGTGTGGCTACCTCAGATAGGGGAAGAAATAATGGTAAAAAGGAAGAACTTATCCAGCGCACTAAGAAAGGAGTATGCAAAGATGAATTTATTGTACGACGGACCGTACCAAGTCACCCAAGTTTTTAACGGAATTACAGTAGAGGCATACGACCCGGAAAAAGACAGAATTGTAGGAAGATACAACCTGTCCTTCATTAAACCATACATAAGAGCAGAATAATCGAAATGCATTGTACTGAGATGGAATAATGTAGGCCTATAACCTGCAATGTACATTTTACGCGGTAAAATAGCTACTGGCATGATAGGTTATCAGTTCCACATAGGTTTAGGATTAGAGGAATGTGTATAAATGAGAGTAAAATATACGTGTGTGTATTGCATTCTTTATAATATAGTGTAGGTGTAGTGAGAACTGCTTGATCGACCTTGTCAAAGTCTCATGGTAAAAGAGTGTTTCTTTGCATTCTTGATAATATAGTGTAGGTGTAGTGAGAACTGCTTGATCGACCTTGTCAAAGTCTCAATATAAAAAAAAGTGTTTTTGTTTTTCTTTATGCATTCAATATATTTTATAAAATTTCAGTGAGAACTGCTTGAGCTTAATTTTCATGGTCTCACGAGGGTATATCGGTAAATTTATGGTGTTTACGTAAAATTTTGTTGTAATGTCTTGGTCGTGCAATAAACCAAGTAATAAGTACAAGCAACGTAACACTACAGGAAACCGCAAGATGTATGAATGCATGAATGTGATAGGTTCAGAAAACTTGTACATGTGGGACAGGATTTAAGGTGAAGTCTCGTGTCAAGATAGGAATTAAATTAGTTATGTATTTGTTTAAGATAGTTGCAACACTGGAGGAAAATAAGGTATAATATTTTGTGGAGAGATGCAGTATATTCAGCCAGTAAGTCAATCATAGGCTATGATGATTCCTGTCTTAATAGACTGGGGCATATATTGCAGTTCAGATACTTCGGTAAAAAGAAATAAACAAGATAACCAAATTAAGTATAATAAATGACAGATTAATTGCCCAAATTTATTCAAACTAAAATCATAAAATCTCATAGCCCGTGTTTGGTCTTAAAATGACCGTGAAAAGACGGAACATTCATTATAAATATTATTAACTAGAAAGAAGGCAAAGGTAAAAAAGTTTAACAACATCATTTTAAATAACTATTAAAATGAGATTGCAGTGAATAGACGGAGAAGCTGGGAATTTCCCTAGCAGACCTAGCGGGTGCGAGATAAGGCAATGCAGTACTCAGGTACAATGTATCGGGAATCTCCCAAGATCTTATCACAGAGGGTACTGATCCACTTAAGTAATTCTAAGAAGTCGGCTATTGTGTTTAAGCCTAGCTTCTGATGTTGCTACTGATACAACACGCTGTCCGAACCTTCTTAGAAATCCGAGACGCTAAGTTGTGGGTTTTGAGAATAAGGGAAAATCCAATTGATTTCCGTGGGAAACTAACATATTATTATTGGTCGGGAGATTTGCCAATAAGAACTGGTCTATAGTACCACGTGCCGGGATTCACGAATAATAATTAAGAAGAGTAGGGATAAATGTTGGTCCAAGAAAGTTTTCTTTAGGCCTAACGTGGCACTGTAAAATCACTCTACTTCAAGGCCCCGCGCCTATAACAGTCATATTCAACTCTACTTCAAGGCCCCGTGCCTAGAGCAGTCAACAGGACTCTACTTCAAGGCCCCGTGCCTAGAACAGTCAAAATCACTCTACGTCGAGGCCGCGTGCCTACATCAATCACTCTACTTATCTTTGAGGCCGCGTGCCCACAGAATTAATTGGACTTATAAAATTTTAGCTGTGGAATTAATCGACTTAGAAGGATTCTTACTTTCAATCGCGATTAGTCAAAATCATATACGGCAGCAATTGTATCACTAGTAACGATCTACCGAGAACTTGCAACAATATTAATTATTCACAAACAAATTTTGTAATTATTGTCAATGACTGGACTTGTATTTCCAACGTTTTGAATAAACAGAATATTCCTTCAGTGTTCAAAGAAACTGCATTATTATTCAAGCAATAATATTAAGGTGTTCTTCGCTTCCTACCCTGAAGCTAGAGGGAAGTGCTCAACGATCGACTGGCAGACCGGAGGCGGGTTCAACAAATCAGAAATATTCAGTATATGCATTATACTGTGGCGCCCAGGTAAACATCACACATCAACACCGAACCGCTGTAATTTTATCATATGCCATGGATGTTCTCAGTCGATGGGTATAATTAATAAATTATGATTTTCAGACTATGGCCCACGGGGACACATACTTAATTTTTCTTTCTTATTTATCTTGTTTTACCGTTTTTATTTTCATTTCTTTTTCTTATTACACACAAACACTCACTCGAATCCACAGCCTCCTTCCCCACGGCTCCAAAGAAGCGCGCTTTAGCTACCGCGGCTAAGAAGACCAGTACGTTTCGACATTACCAGACTGAGATCCATTTGAGTAGCAATCTAATATAGATATGGTGTATAATATATATATATATATATATTTATATATATATATTTATATATATATATATTTATATATATATATATTTATATATATATATATATTTATATATTTATAAATTCTGTACGTAGCCTACACCGTAGTAATACAAACGCAATATTATTAATACGTAGTGCATGCATAACCCTAACATACCTACCAAATTCCAAAGGAAAAAAATTATAAGTACATACTTAAATTAATATCTACAGTATAAACACAATAATTTACATAAGAAAAATAATACATTCCCTACACAAATTTTCTAATATATTGTTATTTTATTATTTATTATAAGAGAGAAAAATCATTATTGCTTAAATTTATAGCCTACCCTAAAGACTCTATCTACGCCGGACATTTGATTATTTGGTAGCGTTTGGTTAGTGGAAGAGAAGGCCTTCAGGCCAGAGGGAAATTTAAAATAAATAAATAAACATCATATTCGCACGGGAAGGTAAAAGGATAAATTTATTTTAATTGTTTGTTAAATGAATGCACAACAAAATGACAATACTCCAAGAAAACCAATATTCAATTATCTACATGGAACTACATAAAGAAAAATCGCAGGTGTCACTTCTAACCCAAAGTAAAATTACGAAGACGCATATTGTTATAACTTATTGTTTGTTCATTGTTGATTATGTTATAACCTACTTAAAAATTTCAGAAGTTAAACCTAGCTTACCTAAATTAGAAACCTATTTGAGGTACTAAAATCCTAATGTGAGTTATATCAGAGTTAGAAAATTTGATATTAGCGGAAAAAAAAAAGCGATGGCATTTACTTATTGAAATAATAACAATGATTGACTGAAGCAGTTATTAACACTGAGGCAGGCCGTAGTGATGAATACACCCACATCAGTGGATCTGCATAGCAGTTTTCATTTCAGCGCTTGATTACATCGGCTCCGACACAAAGACCAGGCAATCAATCAACTTGTGAATTAACATGGATTAGGGAATCCGGTAGAAAATGATAACCGTAGCCGTGGAGTAAAACATTACTACAGGCATCTTCTTTCTAATGCAATTTATTGACCTCGAAAAACGTTAACCTTCTGGATTGAACGACTAGAACGATTGAATATAGACTAGAGGGTCCCAGGTGAAAGTTTTCCAATATTATCGGTTACATAAATCTTATGATGTATAACTTACCAACGTTTCTCAACCTTTTTGAACCCGAGGACCTCTAAAATGTCTAAAAAATTTTACGGACTCCTAATTTTTCATCCCATTTTTAAAAGTAGGCTACATGTAGGCCTATATTCTTAATATTTGTGGTATTAATTATAGGTCATTATAACGAAATAAATCTAAATACATTTTTTTTTTTAATTCGACGGAAACAGTTATTGAATTGGAAGTAAACTATTTGACAGTAAAATTATATTTTGAACAAGACTTTAATATATATTACCAATTTGATAATATAATTAGGAATTATAACACAGGTTTACCGGTATCAGACACCTCCAACAATAAAACCCTTGTTAAGAGAGCGCCTCTAATAACGAATTCCAACAAAGTCTTATTTTTCAGTGTTTTGAATGAAACAGGGAACCATAGACGTCAGTGCATGAGGGGTTTCAAACTGTAGTTCGTACCTGCAAAAGTAAGGAACTTGCAATAGGACCTGTATTTTCGAAGATTTTAAAAACTTTGACATCTAGTGTCCATTTTATGTGAAAAAAATTTTACTTCTTTGCTTGCTTTATGATATTTTTTTGATTATGTCTGCGGACCATCTGCACTATCTTCGCGGACCACCAGCGGTCCGGGACCATAGGTTGAGAAAACGCTGATGTATACCAAGGATTTTTTTACAGTGAACGTCCGTCAATCCACCTCTCCGGACCGCTCTATTACCTGATAAAAAGTCGGAATTTGATATATTCACATGACTTTCTCTGTTAATGAACTTCATTTTGTTTCGGTAAAGGTATTATTGATGTTAAAATATAGGTAAAAGCCTCTTACTCTGAAACTTGGTCCTGTCTCTTACACACACTTGCTTACAACATACAATAAATATCATACATTAAAATAATGTTTGACACATTTTATTAAAATCGTTGGTGTGATCATTACATCTCTGAACATTCTACCAGTTTGACCTATATTATGTATTATTACAATCTGTATAGTAATTAATTGAGGATACGAGACAAGAAGCTTGGTTTGAAGATGTGCGGTAGCAATATGAGCATTCTCGCCCAGGTCTTATGTTATTACTAGTTATACATGTTAATTTCTAAACTCCTTGGCCTTCTTTTTGTCGACAAAGCTAATAGACAACGATGTTCTCTCGCTTCACATTCTTATATAGAATAAGTGGCAGCATTCCGGGATGTGAGCAATCATTTGCCTCAACAGTACACAAAGTTATATTTTTCGTAGGGATGGGTCGATACCAGATTTTCTCGATACTCGATACTCGATACCGATACATGATTTTTACCTCGATGCTCGATACTTCGATACTCGATACCTTCAACATTTCCAGTTTCAATAAATAGGTACATTAAAAATTAAAATTTGAGAGAACTGTGTAATACCAACTAAATTAATTAAGTCTGCATATTTAATGAGACAAAATTTAATATCATCAGTAGCCTATAATTATTTTTAAACTCTACATTAAAACTAAAATGAGTTTTTAAACAGTCCCCTTACAAGTTTTTGTTAAAAAATACTAGCATTCTCACTTAATTGCAGAATTGCAGAATTACAAAAGTATCGAAAAAGTATCGAGCAAGTTTTCTGAAGTATCGTTCGATGCCGATACCATGCAAGTATCGAGAGTATCGAGGTATCGAAAGTATCGAGGACCCATCCCTAATTTTTCGTTATGCAAGATTTAAAGAATTAAATTTATGAAAGAGTTGATTTCTGTAGAGTTTCGGTATTTCGAGTCTCGATAGTTCGATATTCCCATAAATCCGAGCTAATTTTTTTAAATTAACAATTATAACTTAATAAATAAGTTAATAAGTCAGTAGGCGTGTTCTTTATACGAGGCTGACGAGGATGTTTAAGGAATAAAAAGAGAGGCCTCGGTCTCCGAATATAGGTTACAGTTTGTGAAACATTCAAGAAGAAAAAGAAAACACATGTTTACAAACAACGATCAATTTTGGCACTGTAATCAATTATAGTGTGAACTTGGAAGCTGCAAGATATACAACGTAGGCAATTGATAGTATTTAAATGAAATGAAAAGTGTGTTTTTGTTTTCATCACTTTTTTCAAAAGATGCTTGACAGTTTCTAGTATTTAAGGCAATCTGTATTTTGTATATAAATTGTTGTGCTATATATATTACTTCTGCACAGAATTTTTGTGTGATATCGTCAGCCCTAGTTCTTTTATAGTTCGAGGTAGTCTCGGAACCTTCCACTTCGGATAACTAACACACTACTGTAATTTATTACCCTCGAGCCAAAGTTTCAAATAAAAGTTTTAGGCATTTGTGTATGCATTTAGTTTTTATCTATTTTTTATTCGTTGGAGCAATCTTTTAGAAAACCCCTAAAAACACACATTTTCATCATAAAAAGTGCCAGAAAGAGGAAGAGGAAGAGAAATCCGTAATGTTTCATTACACACTGCCGATAAATAGCATTAAATTGAACATTTCGTATTGACACAATTTTTTATGTCCGAATTACTCTATTCACAGACGGACACTTACACATATTTTTCCATCAAGGTAATTTTTGATTCAGTGGCATTAAAACTGGTATCAATGCCGAAACTCGACATCAAATTTCAGGGTCAATCACAATACATCCTCAGTTATAGTAAGTCTACTTGTGGTACGGGCAGAGAGAGTACAATTGACCAGTGCGATTTATGAGAATTATAGCATGATAAAATTATGTAAAATGAAGAATGATCCCAAACAAATTAAGAGAAAGAATAAATGAAATTTTGAAGCTACAAATCCAACTTCAATAATGTTAAACATCACAAGCTGACGTACTAAAAGTTGAAAGTCACATACCAAGAAATGAAACACGTAATCTGTAGCGTTAAACATTAGCAAAAGAGAACATAAGATGGTTAATATTGGAAAGTGTATCGAAGTGTACTGTACCTATCACATTCACCCAAGCATTCTGAAGGAACAAAAGCCGTGTGATTGTTCAATTTCACACCCGTCATTCGAAGTAATTTCCCGGTTATCTTAAATGTATATATACTCCATGAGGATTGTTCAGCTCATTACAACAGTCAACAGCATTGTGCAAAATGGTGCCTCCGTGGAGATGGAAAAATAGAATGCAGGTTTTCTTATTACGGGCAATATTCATAGGATTCCTGGTAATATGTGAGAAAGATGTGAGTGGTCATTCAGAACCCGAAGCTGATGTTAGATCTTTCGAGAGTATTAAAATCGCGAAACCTGTTAGTTACTCGTACCTAAACAAGAATCCGGGAACAGAAGACGCAGTGGCAACTACAAATGTAACCTTCGAACTCCCCGAAGAAATTATGAAACCAGCCTTACCATCATCTGCTAATATGAAAAAGAAATTAGATCTCAAATCATCCGCGTCTGGGTATCACGGAAGCGTCGGTGGAAGTTACGAACATGGACACGGAGGTGGTAGTCACGGAGGACATGGAGGCGGTAGTGGTAGTCACGGAGGACATGGAGGCGGTGGTGGTAGTCACGGAGGATATGGAGGCGGTGGTGGTAGTCACGGAGGACATGAAGGCGGTGGCGGTAGTCACGGAGGACATGGAGGTGGTGGCGGTAGTCACGGAGGATATGGAGGCGGTGGCGGTAGTCACGGAGGATATGGAGGCGGTGGTAATCATGGAGGACATGGAGGCGGTGGTGGTAGTTACGGAGGACATGGAGGCGGTGGTGGTAGTCACGGAGGACATGGAGGCGGTGGTGGTAGTCACGGAGGACATGGAGGCGGTGGTGGTAGTCACGGAGGACATGAAGGCGGTGGCGGTAGTCACGGAGGATATGGAGGCGGTGGTGGTAATCATGGAGGACATGGAGGCGGTGGTGGTAGTCAAGGAGGACATGGAGGCGGTGGTGGTGGTGGTCACGGAAAACATGGAGGTGGTGGAGGAGGACATGGAGGCGGAAGTGACGGTAGTGGTCATTTTGAGAAAGGGGGAGGTGAGAAACATCACTCGGATCACCACGGAAGTCATGGCGACAAAGGAGATAAAGGATATAAAGGTTACCATGACTACGAAAAAGGAGAAAAGGGGCACCATGACAAGGAAAGCACGAGCGGACATTACAGTGATCATGGAGGCAAAAAATCTGAACATCATGAGGATGGTGGTCATTTTGGAGATCATCACCACGGCGAAAAGGGCGAGAAAGGAGCCAAATATGGAGAAAAGGGTGAGCATAAGAAGGGACACAGCACCAAAGGTGAGCACAATATACACAAGAAAGATGAGTACCAGAAGAAACATGAGTTTTATGACGAACACCATGAAGGTGGACATCACAGTAAGGAGGGAGAGTTTGAAGAACATCACGAAGGAAAAGCAGGCGGACACAAGAAAGGCGGGCATCACAATGGAGGTTATCATGAAGACCATCACGGAAAGAAGGGACATAATGAAAAAGGACACCACCACAGTGATCACAAGGGACATAAAGGGGGTCATGGCAATGAAGAACATCATGACCATTCAGAGGAGTACGGAAAAAAGGGAGGACATAGTGACGGAAAGAAATGGAGTTACAACAGTGGTTCAGGAGGAGATGGGGGGCATGGAGGCAGTAGTGGAGGACATGGAGGAAGTGGTGGCGGAGGACATGGAGGAAGTGGTGGCGGAGGACATGGAGTTAGTGGTGGCGGAGGACATGGAGGAAGTGGTAGCGGAGGACACGGAGGGGGTGGAGGAGGACATGCAAGCGGTGGAGGAGGACATGGAAGCGGTGGAGGAGGACACGGAAGCGGTGGAGGAGGACACGGAGGCAGTGGTGGAGGACATGGAGGTGGTAGTCGACATGGAGACAATGGTAGTGGAGGTGGTGGAGGGCATTCAGGAAAAAGTGGACATGGAGGCAGCGGCGGTGGAAGTCACGGAGGATACGGTGGAAGTGGAGGTGGTCATGGAAGCCATGGATGGTAAAAAATTGTGCTTCCACTTGCTAATAGAACAGGGTTTTATTGTTCCATTGTGGAGAATAATATTTCTTCAGTTCAGTCCTCGTATGTTGCACGCTTGGGCGATATTACTGATGTTTTGTAGCACTCTCGGTCACGGAACCATCATTAACGACTTTGTGAATCGGCATGCTGACCACATGCCCCCAATCCTGCCGTTTGCCTATGGTATATGACGCAGCGGTGCATGGTAAGCCTAGTCCCTTCAGGGATGTAGCGCCATGGAGTTGAGTTTAGTTCGTAGTACTTTGACGATATTTTCAATGTTGTAGTTTTGCGTTTTATTGTTGAATAAAAATGTTATTTGCCATTACAATTATCTTCGTTATATCCCGTAATTATCCTTAAATCCACCTAAGGAAGGAGATATTAATACTGTGAATCAATCAAATATCCTCATTTTTCAAAATGGATAATGCATGTCATTGGGATTAACTTCCTTGGCTTACAACCTGACTTTAGTTTACAAGTAAAAATGTATCAAATAGGTCTTAATATAGGTAGCTTGTTAACAAAATTTAAAATTCAGAACCATTTTCGAGATACTCGCGAAAAAATTCACTTTTCGTAAAGAGAGAATGGTTGGATATTTCCTATTTTACTTATTTACTCAGTGACAATAGACAATTCCTAAGCAATCTAAAGGAATATTATATATTTTATGGAACCCGAAGATTCATTGCCGCTCTTACCTGATCCTGCCATTCTACCCTATTCTGCTAACTCCATCCAACCATCCCTCGCGAATCCTACTTCCCTTAAATCTATCCTAATATTGTCCTCCCATCTAAGTCTAGGTCTTCCAAGTGATCTTTTTCCTTCGGGTCTTCCAGTCAAATTTCCTGTCTTTTCCTTAGTTAATATCTAAATCGAATATAGAGAACAGTTCAACTTAACAGAAACACACACACAAATACCGCGCTTTAATTGAGAACTAATTTTCGTCGTCTTCGCAGTGGAAACCATGGGTTAAGGATACAAAAACGTCTATCACTTCTTACCTACAGGCATATAGAAAGAAGGTTGCAGTTAACCTCTAACCACACAGGTTCTGAGGCAGCGAATTGGTATTGGCCTTCAGCAAGGAAATGCTGCCAGCATCAAGGGCTCTTTTGCGGAATCCTTAAGCCTGGAGAAAATAATTTTTCCTTTGATCGTCCCCTGGTACCACAGTATTGTTTAAAATATAACTGATGTAACCGTATGAGATAATATTCATTCAAGTATGGAATTTCGTATAAGTACGATTTCTCATTCTTGAGCTATGGATTCTCAGATAAACTGAAAAATATACGAGTATTATGGAACTAAAAATATCGAGAAAGGTATTTTTATGAGGTAAACTGAAAGGCAAATTTTATTGTAGAATACAGTTGTTTCCCTTACCAAAGGTCACCTATAGTAGAAAAGGTGAACCGAGTATTTGGTTAAGAAAAAAGCTCCTTAATGAAAGCGCTAACCAAATCAGTCTTGGAACTAAATTATATAAATATTGTTAATAAAATATAAATTTCAAATATCCCGCCTTAGTGTATTTTAACTTGTTTTTTTAATTTAGGTAAAATAAGTACTTTTTTCTATCAGTTTCCTTGCCCATCAAAACGAATATCTAAATAAAATAACGATTTTGCGTTCTGTTGTAATACAAAACATTGACGGAATAAATTTCAGAATATAGGCTACGCTTGAAATGAAATTTCCTTGCCTTTCTTTCCTTTCAGTTTCCTTGCCCATCAAAACGAATATCTAAATAAAATAATGATTTTGCGTTCTGTTGTAATACAAAACATTGACGGAATAAATTTCAGAATATAGGCTACGCTTGAAATGAAATTTAAATTATTTCCCCCTGTTTAAGCATTTGCTTGACAAAGACTAATAAAGTACCGTGTTTGCTAGAGAGGACGTGGCTGCCCTTGGGATTCCGGAAGTTTGAGTTTTCCAGATTTTGATATTTTCGGTACGTGAAGGTAATGCGATTGTCACCCTGCACCGGTCGCCTTCAGCTCCAGAATTGCTCCTGGTACTCATTTATCTTAAAGTTAACAATGACTTAGGCTATATCTAGCCAGAAAGAAATGGAATATAATAGAAAGTTTGTTTAGTATGAGTTTGGAATGAAGATTGGCACTGTTTTATTTTATTGTTTAAAACTTATGGAATAGAGAAAGGTGCCTTTAGATAGTATTTTTTCCTTTAGTTTTTGTCATATTCGTATATGCATTTCCAAACTTTCCAAATAAAAAAATAAAATCAGGTAAACTGATATTACAAAGTGCCAGAATGCTTTTTTTATTCAGTGATAATTGCAAATATGATAGGCACATGCAGAAAAGAAGTTACTTTTGTAATACATCTCCGAGCTAAACTCCAAAAACAAAATGCGCTGGCAATAATATTAATGATGCAATAGGCCTGCGATTCACTGACATGTTTGTTTCAGCCTTATAGGTTATGAATGAATAAAAAGTCAATCTGAAGTCTATCTGTCAGGAATGACATTAGGTATATTGTTCACAGGAACGAATAAGAAAAATACATTAAAATATAATGTAAATATCGGTAGTCATACTTATCCATAGAATGCACAATATAGTATCAATATTAAACGGCTAGTTGTGTTTTAAATCTTTTATTTACATTATTCATTACACTGGCATCGTTATGAAGAAACGAATCAATCAAGGCGGGCTAACAACATCAATAAAAGATTGGCAATTTGTTACGTTATTTTAATATATTGTGGGCCATGGTATAATAATGTAGCGTCTTATATTCATTACAAAATTAATATTGATATATTCGTATTCAACCTATTTGGTCCAAATTCATTAGGCTTGTACCCATGGACGTCATAAATGCGTATGTTAAGTTTCATGAAAATCCTTTCTAATATATTGCCATAAAAATAGTCACTAAATTGGGCATTACTCCGGTACCGGTCAACCGATTTGGTCCAATATCAATAGGCTTCTTCCCATGGACATTATAAATGCGTGTACCAAGTTTCATGAAAATCCGATTAAGCGTATTTTAGTTACAGACACACGGACGGACAGACGGACAGATATTTTCCCATCCCCACCCACATTCTCATAAAGCACCACACTGGCACTTAATCATTATTTATGGAAGTCTAAGTCGCTTGTGTTGCCATAAAGCAAGAAAAATGATAAAGTTTGCAAATCCATACCGATTTTATATTTTACGTACATGGTAATTAAAGCTTTAAATTACTATTTTATTACGACAGCAACTTTCTCTTTTTAAATTAACATTATTCACGCCGTACTTGAGGAAATACAACGTCTGTTAAACATCGCAAGGGATTGAACGTTTTTATTGGGTCATTATAATCGTCACGATTTTCTTCTTATTCTAATGAAGCAGAACCATCAGAAAAAAAGAGTTCCACTTGAACTAACAATAGGAAGTTTGTGTTGTGCCATAATAGGCTTTGTATTTCTGACCTGTATGTCTGAATGTGTTACGACTACATGTATGTCAAATGTTGATTAATGACTATCTATGCAGAATTATGTACTCCCCATTGAGCCACAACACAATCCTGTTTCAAACGCTTCCATTATGCGTCATCATTTGTCAGTCAATAACAGCACGAGAATCGGCGTTTCTTTATGATAGTTCGTTCCTTATTATAAAAAAAAACATTTAAATAACCTTGTATTTTTTCAAAACATTTAGAGATACTAAATAAATACTCTATCCCTTGTTGGAAATTAAAATACAAGTTATAGACCAATAATTGAAGGGGGGAAATACAGCTTTCGATGCTGGAAAATAGGTGAAGTTTCATTTTTTTTTCTCAGTAATGAATTGTTCTGTAGCCTTGAAATCTGGCATGCTCTATATTGACTAGATCTACAATTGCATATTATTTTCAGAATTAATATAACTATTACACTTGTAATTATCATTACAATATGGTAGCCAAATTTTGTGCACTGAAGTGCCGTTTCCCTGATAATTCAAACATTTATTGACATATTGGAGTGAAATTTTGTATGCAAGTATATTTATTATTAATAAACAACACTGTCTAGAATCGCTGATGCAACTTTAATAGTTTATTTTTAAAAATATTTCTGATATAAAGATTTCTAAAAAAAAATTAACAAGTGATGAATTATTCTTTAAAAAACATTTATACTGCAGAAAATTCAAAGATACTAGATAACTTATGTTGTTTATATGATATTTACAAATAGATAGAAAAAAAGAATTACTCAGAAATGTTGGTATTTATGAAAATTATCAGGGAAACGGCACTCCAGTGTACAAAATTTGACTGCCATTTTGTAATGATAATTACCCATTAAATGTAATAGTTAAATTAATTCTGAAAATAATATGCAATTATAGAACTAGTCAATATAGAGCATGCCAGATTACAAGGCTACAGAACAATTCATTGCTGGGAAAATAAATAATGAAACTTCACCTATTTTTCATCATCGAAAGCTGTATGTCCCCCTTAAAAATGAACTTAAAATGACATGATTTCTTGGATAAAAAACTGCATTGGGAGTCACCAGGCTTTTCTCGAATACCAAACGTTTTAGACAGTGAGATGGGTAGGTATCGTCTTCTCTAAAATCGGCTCTAAGTAAACGAGTAGGTCTTGCTCACCCTATCTTATCACTCTACTCAAGAGTGGGACAGACATAACTTACTTGTTTATTTTAGAGCCGGTTCAAGAGTTGGCAATACCTACCCATCCCACTGTCTAAAACATTTGCGTTCCGACTATACCCTTCAAATATTGCCCTCCGAGATGGTACCGATATTCGAACCCGGGTTTCCAGATCTGAAATCTGTAGTACTACACCAACCACTGTGGCACAATAGCTTTCTGAGCTACTATTACGTCTTCTATGTTGTTAATGATGTTATCATATCATATTATTATCACATCAGACAAAAGATACAGCTGTGTGATTCGGCGCTAAAAATAAACGACACAATTCTCATCATTTTATAAAACTATCAATTTTAAGACAGTAAACATGTCATTCTTACTTAAATTAGTTCCATTTAAAATTGATAGGGAATCGATTTATATCACATCAGACAAAAGATACAGCTGTGTGATTCGGCGCTAAAAATAAACGACACAATTCTCATCATTTTATAAAACTCTCAATTTTAAGACAGTAAACATGTCATTCTTACTTAAATTAGTTCCATTTAAAATTGATAGGGAATCGATTTATATACTGTATACCGTATATATATATATATATATATATATATATATATAATATACACATACAATTAAGGTGATACAATTCAATCCAAAAATAATTATTCTTCCCTACGACATTATTTAATGTCAAACTGATTTTATTTATAAAACATGGAAGCACCAATTTTGTAGTCTATAAGCCCATTAAGGAAGATTCGAAGGAAAAAATATGAAGCCCTCTCGCCCTAAAATATATTTTTGTGTCTACAGTTCTATATGGATGAACATTATTGGTTGTAAGTCCTTTCCAAACCAAAATACCATGAACCCTGCAGCACTAGTCCAATTCTTTCAAACATTCCTAATGTTTTATAAAATAATTGATAAAATTTATGGAATATTAAATCAGTCCATTTCTAGTATTATGTCTAAAGTTTCCATTTTTTATGATAATTGCAATATAGAATCTTCTGTAGGATTAATAAATTTCATTTTTCTTCTTTGAGGGTTGTAGTAATGGGTGATAAACCCAAGAAGCAGTAAGCCGCATAGGACTCTCCATAAATGAACACAGAAGAATAGTGTAATCATCTAGTAGTAGTAGTAAGTATTTTGCCTTCCGGCAGGTTTTCAAACTTGGTACGCGAATTTTGTTTTCCAAAACTGTCTATCCTCTGCTTCCTCCTTCAGCATCCAATATTTCCGCTTTTCCCTTAAATCGTCCAACAGCTGAATTCTTCTTCTTCCAAGTCTAGTTGTACCCTCCAATCTTCCTTCTACGACATCATGTAATAAGCAGTTCCTTCTGAGAATGGTCCCAACCCAGTTTGCTTTCCTCTGACGAATTGTGTGTATGATTGACTTCTTCTCACCCACTCTACTCAGAACCTCTTCGTTTGTCACCATGTCCATCCACTTTATATTTTCTATCTGTCTCCAGCACCACATTTCAAAACTTTCTAAATATTTCTTCTCTAATTTCCTCAAAGTCCATGTCTCTGATCCATACAAAGCAATACTCCAAATATAACACTTCACCAGGTTTTTACGTAGCTCTAGGTTCAGACTACTAGTTAGCAGAGTTCTCTTCTTCATAAATGCTTTCTTGGCCACGGCAATTCTTGATCTTATCTCCTTGGTGCAATAGGCATCTTTCGTCAGTACACTTCCTAAGTATTTGAACTGGTTCACGTTCTCTACTAGAGCAATAATACTTCTACTGTACATAAACAACCTGTCTTTTACCAACGTTGACTACTGCAGTTAGCAGTTAAAATAGATACTATAATATAAAATAATTTTATATTCAATAGTAATTTCTTTTTAACAGATTACACACATTCTATGACTACATGCTACTTTTAGTAATTACAGCACATATCAAGTGTATGTTTTAAATGTAAATAGATTTTTAATGAATTTGTAAATACTTGATTCTATGATAATGTAAATAGTATTTTTTAATTGAATATGTAAATATGTGTATATTTCTTTTTAGCATGTGTATTTTTAGTATGATTCACAACTCAGAACTGGTTACATTATATTAATAATAAATATCTGAGGCTACTGCTGATCTTGGTTTATCATTATTTTGAGGGTATAAGGCGAAACATTACCCACTAACTCCTTATAGAATCTTCTGTTACCAAGCTTGGTGTTGCAGTATTCACTACTTCTTATATTTATTTGAAACATAGAAGTCATTAAATTCTTTCTTCTTTACATAACTAAATACACCGCGATGAATTTATTTATCAGTTGGCAATAAAACAGACTAGCATGGTCTAGTCACAATGATAGGAACGTAATGTTATTAGGCCTATGTGGCAATGTTTTTGGTAATTATTGCTAAATGATAGGCCTACATTGATTTTGGTTTCGAATATAATAGTTTGTAATCTTACCTTTATTATCCATAAATAGGTTCTAAAACTTAGCATAATTAATTCAGCCGTTCAAACATTATGATGATGTTTGAAGTGATTTTCACTTCTCGGAGTGAATGAGACCATGCCCTAGATATTTTTAATCATAAATGCTTGTACTTAATAACACAATTTTGTCACGAAGACATCGATCAGAGACTCCAAAAACTATGTTTCCAGGAAAGCAGATATTTCTTAGAGCCTTGCCAGTTTTACCTTATTTGATATTATCTGATACAGTCTAACCATTGTAAACATTCAAGAACAGATAAGCTGTTTTGAAGAGTGTCACTAACACCTGTGACTGAACAATGAGTTCATTAATCCTTGGATTAAGAAGGTGAATATGATAAAAAACATTACCCTAATGACACTAGGATTTTCTATACTTCCTCTCTTGCACACAGGCATAAATCCATTCAAGCTATTCCAGTTAATTTTAAGTATACAGGCTAATAGTTTGTAACTTCATACATTTTCGAGAGCATATAATTATATAGGGTCTGTTTAAGAAATTGTGAAACAATGCGTTTTAATTTATTATTAAGAATACGACATAAGAAATACACAACACTTACATTAAACGTTCAATTATAACTTAATTGACCAATTAACAGAAGCACATTCTCAGTCAGCAAATAAAATTAATGACAAGTTTCCTAGGGAGTTTCTTGCGTCTCTTGTAGATTTCACAGTGAAACAATCTCCGCCTTAAATGCAAGCAAAGCGAATTCTAACGATGTTCTGAGTCGCATTCAATTACCATTATTATTAGTTTATTATTGTTATTATATAAATCTATTTTGTTATTAACATTGTTTATTAGACTTTTTACGTATATAATTTATTATTGACCGAATTAATTAATAAATAAGTAAATATCACATGTTCAGGGAAACCCTAAATTTAACGAAGTTCTCAGATGCATTTAATCACCATTGTTATTACTTGATTTGTATTATTGTTATTACTTTAATATTATTATGTTAATCGATTTTGTTATTAACATTGGTTATTGGGATTTTTATGTAGGCCTATATCCTTTTTTGTTGAATGAATAAATAAATAAATATTACCTGCTGAAAGAAAGCCGGAATTTAACTATGTTCTGAGCCGCATTTAATCACCATTGCTATTAATTTATTATTGTTATTACTTTATTATTACCCTTATATTAATCGATTTTATGTATTAACATTGTTTATTAGGCTTTTTACTTATATGATTTATTATTGAATAATTAAATAAATAAATATTACATGCTCAGGGAAACCCGAAATCTTACGATGTTCTGAGCTATATTTAACAACCATTGTTATTACTTTGTTATTGTTATATTAATCGATTTTGTTATTAACATTGTTTGTTAGGCTTTAACGTATATTATTTATTGTTCTATAAGTAAATAAATGAATAAATATTACTTGCTCAGGGAAAGCAGGTATAAAATTATTATTATTATTGAAATTATTATTAGATAGGTTTAAAACAAAATGCATTACAGTAACAGGTTAAACCTTAGTTATTTTAAAATTCTGATCATCAGTTTTGTATGGCATTTTAAACAGTACTACTGAGTATTTACGACAGCGAATTGACATTGCCATTCCAAGAGGCGATGCTACAGGTATCGTAGTCACATTCCCGGTTTCCTCGTCTTTAGACGATATATTATATTTTTAACACATACCATTACTTTTAAACCATACCGTGTTATTTAAGGAATATTGTTGGATAAATGATATTGTGAAATTGCAACATTTGTTAGTTTTCATTTCTAGAAGTTGTGTTTTCCAGTTATGTGTACTATACTATTCTTGGTTAGGAAGTAGGCCTAATTGTGGATAAGATTATTATATTTTTAAATTTGTATAACTTTATTTGTATAATGGTGAAATAATGAAGGCAAGAATTCATTTACTTTGCTGTCAATGCTCATCCACTAGGAAAAAATTGCTGGTGCAGTTACGGTATTTTCATCAGTAACATTTACTGTGAAGCTGATAGAAAGTGAAGTTGATCCGACATGCACCATTCGTCACTGTGGTCTACATTTCTCGCTTCTACTTCGCATCCGATCAGGTATTATAAAACCACAAACAAAGCCGCAGAACAAGGAAAGATTACACGACAGTTCTGGCTGGCATCACCATGAATCGAGAGTGGATATCGTTCATGGTGTATATAAATACAGTGTGCGCTTAAGTAGTCTTGTCAGTCTGATTCAGTTTTGTTAACAATGCGACCGCCTCCATGGAATATGGGGGTCCGTAATTCTTTCGGTTGGTTTGTGCTTATTATCATATGTGTATCACTTACCACGAATGCTTCCAATGTGAGACATGCAATAAAAAGTGGTAGTTCTTCGAATATTCTGCCTGTTCCATCACGTCAGGATGATGCAGTGCTGCCAGACTTGGTTCCAGAAGAAAGTGCTGTGATTGTGAAGCCTGTATCGTACTCTTACTCTACAAAAAACGTTGAACATTTACCTCCGTTGGTGAGGACTTATATTTCCGCTCCTGCGGAACAGTATCGGACGATTACTCCTCATCAATATTATGTTCATGAAGGCCCGTATGGAGTACATGGTCTCGAAAGTCCTCACAGATCGCACGGCGCCCAAGGTCTTTACAGACCACATCACTATGCACATCCTGCAGCGACAGTACCAGCACGACATTCCACACTTTTACACCATCCTCACCCTCAGTCTGCACAACACCACACTGCTGAGCAGAACCCACGTCAAGAAAGAGTTGTCCATCATGGAAATCGCAAACAAGAAAGTGAAGAGGAAGAAAGCGCCGAATCAAGCCAAGAAGATGAAGATGAAGAAGAAGAAGATGAGGAGGAGTCTGAACACCGAGAATCCACTGCACCCCGCAAGCAGCATTTGCGTCATCAAGACGATGACTTGGTAATAGAAGAGGATGAGGATGAGGATGAGGATGAGGAGGAAGACGATACTCCAGTTCGGAGGCAGTCCGAAGCTTCACAGGTTGTGGAACATCGCACAGTCCCTGAGACCCGTCAAAATGTCAAGATTCTGAGGAAGCCTGTCGCATTTACTTATACAGATCAAAAACCCGCGGCAACTGGTGGTCATGGTGGAAGTGGAGGCGGTGGAGGAGGAGGAGGAGGCGGTGGAGGAGGAGGAGGCGGTGGAGGAGGAGGAGGCGGCGGTGGAGGAGGACATGGAGGAAAACACGAAGAGGGAGGCGGCAAAGAAGACCATTCAGAACACCATGAAAGTGGGGGAGAGAAAGGTGATAAAGGTCATAAGGGACATCACAGTTACGAAAAGGGTGAGAAAGGACACCATGACAAAGAAGGACATAAAAGTCACTACAATGATGAAGGAGGTAAAAAAGAAGAACACCACGATGAGGGAGGACACGAAGGTAAACACAAAAAGGCAGAAAAGGGTGACAAGGGCGCAAAATATGAAGAATCTGGTGAACATAAGAAGGGTCATAGTACCAAGGGAGAACATAACATTCACAAGAAAGACGAATACGAAAAGAAACACGAGTTCTACGATGAACACCACGAAGGTGGAGAACACAGCAAATTTGGCGAGTTCTTTGATGAGCATGAGGGGAAAGAAGGAGGACATAAGAAAGGTGGGCACAAGAAGGCTGAACACCATGACGATCATTATGGCAAGAAGGGCCATCACGAAAAGGGCCATCACTATGACGACCACAAGGGACATAAGAAAGCAGATGGACATGAAGACCACCACGGACATGAACATAAATATGGCAAGAAAGGAGGCCATAAGGAAGGGAAGAAGTGGAGTTACAGCAAAGGTCACCCAGGGCATGGAGGAGGCGGCGGGGGCGGCAGATGAAGAAGGTATCACTAAAAGAATGCTTGTTATGTTAATTTCAATCATTGTACCCACCACCAGCTGCCACTTTTTTAAATTAAATTTTATTCCCTGGCATTGTGTGTTACTCCGGAAAAAAAGGGAGAAACTGAAATATCTGATCTCTTTCATTGTTAAAAGAATGCGCAATATATTGTGAGTAACTTATTTCGTAATATTCTTCTCCATAACATTTTATGCATGTGCCATTTCCAGATAAAATACAGCAATACAAATATTATCTACTTTAACCACATTCTTATGTAAAGAGTGCAGATGGGTAAAATTTATAATTTTCTATTTCAAAGCTAGAGACTTCACATTTTGTGCATTACTTCTCTTTGATGTATAAAAAATAATATTTGTGAATTTCATTGTAAGTTATACGATATAATTGTTTTGAAGTAGGATTTTATAAAAATTAATTTAAAACTATATATACATATATATATATATACATACTCTCCTACGGGGTACGCCGTAGCGTAATGATTGAGGCGCTCTGCTACAAGCCGGAAGGTCGCGGATTCAAAGATCTAAATTTAAAGGCTAAAGAATCTTTGTTATTCTGAGTATTTGTTTTCAGTATTCGTAAAAAAATTTCACAGTCTAATCTACTCGTGTTCTGAATATGATTTTCTTTTCAGATAAGAATCAATTCAATTTGAAGAGTAGGTCTTTGGTTTTTTGTAATTAAAAGGAGAAAAGAAAAAGAAAATTAGGTACCTAAGAAGGAAGGAATACTGGAAAATGATTTTATCTCCCACAGACAGAAAAAGAAGAAAACTCCGAGGAAGAATCGTTATCGCTTTTTGTGTTTTTCTTCGAAGTAGGGAATTCTTTTGCATATTTACCGTTTCTTCCGAACGACTATAGTGTATTTCTTGCAATTTAACAAATACGAAAATTTGATTAAGATACTATACAAATGCTTAGGATATAAACCAAGGAAAAATCTTTACATTTTTATTAAAATAACTACCCTTAAATCAGAATATGCTTAATCAGGTTATCACAAGAAGATATCACTCATACCTTTCAGTTGAGAAGTTTATCTCAATAGATAGAGAAAAATTATAGTAAACCATGAACATATATCTTGTTTTCAGAATGTTGAAGTCATTCAGTGTGCCGCAATCTGTTTTATTTTCCTAAGTCTATTGTGTAGTCTGTTGTGTACTGATTGTGTTTGTGTATATAAGTTATGAAAAGTAATGTCAATTGAATGTAATGGCATTATTAAGTCATTAAAATATTTTGTGAGCTTCTTTTTCTTTTCTTGCTAGAATAGGCTACATTACCTTAATAAACTGAGAGCCTGATTAATATTTACATTCACTCTCGCATATATTCAAAGTTACGATATTTTAGGAGCTATGAATTTTATATTACCATCAGTGAGCTATGAAACAAGTTTAAGTTTAAATTATATAAATACGTTTTCTTAGCATGACCAAATTTATGAATTATAAATTATTAGTAAAAATTATAATAACTACAACATTTCATTAATTTATTCTTCTTGTTTTACTAACAGACAGATATATCTCTTGTCTTCTTATATAATTATTTCAATAGTTAAAATGAAAAAAGCATTGCAAAGAAAAAACTACGAATTTATGAAAGGTGCTTTGTGGCACTTACCTCCACAGATGTGCACATAGGTCAGTATTTACGGTATATATGATTTTTCTTAGGCAAATATATAAGAGATTTTAGATATTTCTTATTTTCCTATGTAGCCTAAGTGAACTCCAATAAATACTAATTAATGCCAACATTCATTATTTTTTTGAGACTGAACTGCAGGCAGGTCCACAAGACTCCCCCCCCCCCTCAAGACTTGCGTTGCTCTCGGTAATTTTTTTACAATCTTGATAATAACTCTCCTTGTCGCTTTGAACAATATTTGCCCATAGACGCTTAGAATTTTTCTGCAGATAAGTATATAATTTAAACCAATCAATGAATGTTTTATTGATGACTTCATCAAGTGTTTGCCCATTATTTACCTATACTTTTAGTAGTGCCTCCACTTCTACATCGACAATGCAGTTAATGATGGTTTGAGTCTCTTGTCGACAGTGGTCAGATCACTTCCAACAATAAACTGATCACCGGTTTAAGAATCGCTGGCTCGGTACAGAAGCTTCGATAAATAAATGAATTATTAAATAATGCACTCGGAACAGAATAACTTACCAGATGTCCCACATCCCAAATATTTTATATTTGCTCTCAACTTTGAATGAAAAATATTTTAGAGAGGTGGAATATTGCAAAAAGAGACAGGTTTGGTCCACCCTGTGGGGTGGGGGATGCGTCGGGCCTGGATTCAAATCCTGGTTAAGACAAGTTACCTAGGTGGGTTTTTTTCTGGAGCTTTCATGACCTGTGAGACAAATGTCGGGTAACTTTAGGACCTTGTGGACCCCGGAAATCATCTGGCCGTCATTATCATCTTCATCCCATCCTCGCCTTGTTTGGAATGAGTGTGTGTGTGTGCATGGTGTGTCTCGTCCTATGTGTTTGTGTTGTCTCGGAGATGGCCCCGGCATTGGGATGATCACTCATCCGGGGAGGCCCTCTATGTCCTTGTCTGGTCAAAAAAGTATGTATGTGATCCAAAGATAATCCCTCTCCCGACAGGTCGCGGCTCTGTAAGGGCCCTGTAAGTGCCGGGCGGCTTGGGTCGCTTAAATGTCCCTAAACGGGAGAGGTGAAATTTAGGTAAAGAAAGAAAGGAAGAAAGAAGGAAAGAAGGAAAGAAAGAAAGAAAGAAAGAAAGAGATAGTTTTGTAATAAATGTGATTATTTGCAATTGCTGCAGGCTCCGCACCGATTTAGATAACATGTTAAAACACATTAGATGCATAACTAGGAGCATCGTGTATAATAGACCCACTGTAGCCTCATTCAGTTTGTTCTTCACGTGCCAGTATGAAGCTCCGCACTGAATGTAGACTCGTTACCATAATGACTAAAAGCTTGTGCACTTTGATGAAGATCTGTTCTGAGATTGCTCTCCTGTAGTGGAACACAATAGACGCAACGCAATTACACTTTATTTAGTCATATTGGAATGTTGCCATCAGTGATGTTATAAGGCCATGCGAGCTCAATAAATGCTATCTCATATTTTTATATAACTTTAATCAACTTACATTTCAGAAAATTTAATGTTGTTAATGTTAAAACATTTAATGTTGTCTCCAACTCTTCTTCAGAATGTTAACGAATAATATTTATTATATAGTTTCACGAAAGTAAAATTGTAGGCCTACTTATTAAATCTCTAAGGCACGAAATTCTAATATTTTGGCATATCTCAAATTGTAAATAAATTTAAGAAACATTAGGGCATATCATACATAATTCACAATAAACATTATCAATAAATTTAAAATTAGATATTTAGGGCCTTTCTACACGAACGGAATAAACGCGACCGATTGTCAGCGACCGAAACGCGTATCCACTGGGTCAATGGGTACGTAATGTTATAAACTACACGGACGGAATAACCGCGCCTTCAGACGCGAAAAAACTAGAGGAGAAGCCGAATCTCGGTCGCCGAATTTCAGCGATCGAAACGCGTTGATGCATGTTACACGGGCCGAATGTTGACCGAAAAAACGAAAGCTGGAATTATTTCGAGGGCAATAGTCCGTAACTTGCTTGGTAACTTCAATTACAATGACCACAGCCTGCACACACTACTACAACAACGTAAAAATGTAAACTTTGGATGGCATGGTTATGTTTTGGCACATGACAGGTATTTCACATAACACATAGGCCTATTATTAAGTTCATAAACATGGACAGTTATTTCTTTTCGGATATATAGAATTAATTTAGGAGGCATATATGAGCACGTTTTAAAAAATAATATTAATAATCATTGTACAAATTAATATGAACTTGGAGCAACTTTACTTATTTTCAATAATAATGCTTGAACTTCGGCACACGGTTTAATTGTCCGGTATAGTAAATGGATTTGCTTGCACAAATTCCATCTGATAGCTGAATCATGGTAACTGCAGGCATACATATGAATGTAAGAAGTACGGTACATTCCTCACACAATCTGACAATCGCAGTGGGACAATAAATTGTCTAATTTCGTAAAATTCTTTAATTTTTGACGCCGAAACAGCTTGCCAGTATCCGTCTTGTTGCATAATTCTGTCAGTTTGGAAATCCATACTTTTCCAGTGGCGCTTCCTAAAGTCAGATATTTTTAAGTTCCGGTTAACTTTCTCTTGTGTATGACTGTTAATCTGTCAATGAGTTTGTCCCTCATGAAAGCCATAGTTGCGAAGGTAACAGAAATTATCAATTCTGCTAGTACATAAAAACAAATGCTCTAGCCAAACATATAGCCCCTATGCCGACTCTAATGAAGGCAGTTCAGCAAACCAAGGACTGCAACAAAATTAATACCGATAGATACAGAAGAAACCTCCACGATCGCTGACAAGCTGCAAGCATTGTTATTGAAAAAAGTAAAGTTGCTCCAAGTTCATATTAATTTGTATTTAGTTGTTAATATTTTTAAAAACGTGCTCATATATGCCTCCTAAATTAATTCTATATATCCGAAAAGAAGTAACTGTCCATGTTTATGAACTTAACACCTAGGCCTATGTGTTATGTGCAGTACCTGTCATCTGTCAAAATATAACCATGACATCCCAAGTTGACATTTTTACCGTGCATGCGTGATCGGTAGAGTCTTACAGAACACAAGTCGGCTGCTTGACTAGTACTCCCGCGTTAAATCTAAAATTCTTGCTATACACAAAGTTTCGAAGTTTATCAATTTCTGTAGATACAAAGGGTAAAGTGATGACATCAAATAAAACTGTCTATTTTCCCAGGAATTAAACGTGCAGTAGCCATGCGTGGTCGGTAAGGTCGCAAGTCGATCGCCATGCACAAACACCACAACCTATTTCAAATTTTTCCCACCCAGTATGCTGCTGCTCCTCCGCGGGCGTGCATTCGGTCGACATTCTGCCCGTATAACTTCACAGGCGTTTTTTCTGCGCGCGTTCTTTCCGCAATTTCACCGGTCGCTAGGCGGAAAACTCCGATACCTTTTTTTCTGCATCTGAAGGCACCATCCGTGTAATTCATAACATTACCTACCCTTTGACCCAATGGATACGCGTTTCGTTCGCCGACAATCGGCCGTGTAACATGGGCCAACTTATACGGGCGGAATGTCGACGGAATGAACGCGCGCGGAGGATTTTATAGATGTGTCGCCATTTTTAAACTTCCAACCCCGTACATTTTGCCCACTAAAGAATTCCAGCTTGCGTTTTTTCGATCAACATTCTGCCCGTGTAACATGCATCAGGCGTTTTGGTCGCGGAAGTTCGGCGACCGAAATTCGGTTCGTATAACATGGTCAAAATCAGCCGGTCTCGACCCGAATATTCCGTCGCGTTTATTCCGTCCGTGTAGCGAGGCCCTTAGAACTAAAACTTTGCATATGGGAGGGTGCAGGATATGCTGCATCTGTCTGCGAAATGACGTAACTGATTGCAAAACTACTCTTATGCTCCCTAACAACATCGAAAACGCTGACCGAAAAAAAATTCTGAATGGATTGTACAGTAACCCTGCATGCTTTATTCCCCAACTATCAAGCAGTGTTTTATTTAGTACGTAATGTTTTGATCTTCTTACTACAGACACCGTTATTATAATCCGTTACATAAATCTACATGTCAATACTGTACATAGAGATCTTTTTTTATGATGTGTGCTGCGAACGGGTTCTATTCCCGGCCGGGGTCAGGACTGGGGGTTTGTGTCTTAGGTTTAAAGTTTAGGCAGGGACTGGCGCACTACGGTAAAAAATCCGCTAAGGGATCACCAAGGGTCGCTCGCGATCTGATGGACTAACGAAAAAAGAAAATAAGTATATCTTATCTTAATAAATGAGTTTATAGGCTCCATTGCATGATGTTCTATTTCTCCAATGCCATGTGAAATCATTCCGTTTGGATCGAAGGATCTTTCTCTTAACTTTATTTCTTAATGTTGTAAATGTTTCCCCTACTGATGTTACAGATAGGCCTAGGTACACAATTACTTTGATTTCCCTACCACATCATTATATATGTTTGCCAATGATCCTTTGATGTGCTGCTTGAACATATAAAACTCTGTCTCAAGTACTTTCAAAACATTCAAGATCAAAATTCTTGAAATATTAGGCCTACTCTATATTCTCTCAAGTAGCAAACAGAGAAACAAACTTAATAGGAGTGTCTGACGTCACATAATATTCTGGATAAAGTAAATGGAAGATAAAGTTAGCAGGACAAATATTGCTTTCTTTAGCTTATAAATGGCAATTAAATTGAAAGCATATTCTATTGCGTAAAACTGAGAAATATAATTTTAACAGTAAGTGGGTGAATGACGTAATTCTTGTTTACAAACTCTTTTTGTCAACGCTAACATGAAATCAAATATAATTTCCCTCTTGGCGCGTGACACTATTGACATTATTCGCTCTTATACGTACGGTATAGCAAATTACATATAACGGACAATGGTAACGGGTCATTGGATTTATATTCTTCTGGATACCCAAATGAATTTTTTCTTACGAAAGCCATCTAAACTATTTTTCTTACTCGTACAAAAAAATGGTATCTATAGTTCTGTTACCAGAACCGTTGTGGCTTTCGCACTATGCACATGTTTTGTTCCTTCATTCACCTGAAGAAAACCCATACACGACGTGAAATTGGTGACGAAGGTAGATGTGTAGTCTATTAATGAAACCGCAGAATATTGTTTCTGTTGAAAATTGCATTAGAATAGTCTTTTTAGGAGAAAATTTCCTCTGACAAATTACAGTCGAACCCATGACCTTCCGTGCCGGTGCTCTACGAACTGAGTTAGCCAGATGGAATCTCTCTCCTCTGATTGTTTACCCTTATTAGTCGATCTTACTGAAATATATTTATTTCATTGTACTGTATTGGGAGGCACACAATTTACTGATTTTTGTGACCGGTTTTCCACTGTCAGATATAGATATGTATTATGAGACCAAAGTATATTGTTTGTGCTGAGCATTACATTGTAATATATGAGTAGAAAAAATCTCTGACAGTGTGACGAAACCATAACATTACTACACATTTAGAATTCTGTTGAATGTTCTGGTCCTTGGTGGAAGCTTAAAAAGACTTTAGTTTTTAAACATTTTCCCCGCTCTTTGGCCATAAATAATTAATTTAAATTATAATTGTACTTATGTCGACAGAAAAATATACATACCTGTGATCAAATAAAATTAAAATCAATTATAGAAACATTCATAATTTTATCATCAAATCTATAGAAGTTTAAACACATTGAAGTCAAGGAAACGCATTAAAAATTGCAACAGAAGAAAACCGAGTTAAATGATCTCCATGTAACTAACAGCCACGTTTTCAAACAGTAAAAGTTTTGACACGTGAAAGGGTAGTGTTACCTCTTCGAATTTTTGGAGGTAACGAGATCTGGAACAGGATGCATTCAGACTCAAGGAAACCAATTGAGGAGCTACTTTTTAAGAAGTAGCGAGCGACTCCAGGCCGGGTCACGAAAGCCATCGATAACGGCCGTGTTAATCGACATGCTGACCATATGCTCCCAACTCTGCCATCTGCCTATGGTAGATGACGCAGTGGTTGGAATGTAGGGCTTGGTCCTAAGGGATGTAGCGTACGGTGGAAGGCCTCGGCAATCTAAAACTTTCTAAACATAAATATTAGGCTATAAAGTAAGTTTTAAATTTAAAAATGAAAAAGAAAATGGCATATAATATATACTAATATAATTATATATATATATATATATACTTCTCCCCTTTAATACAGCCAGCTATTCTACAAAGTTAAAACAGCGTCGTTAGAACCATTATATAAGTAAACGGATCAATCTTTGTAATTTATATTATTACGAATATAATCTTTGAAACGAAAATATTAATCAAAGCTTTAGTTACTCATCTTTTACCATTAGTTTATATTACATAATGGGAATTATAGATACGGTAACTATATTTTGTATTTAAATAATAAATGAATTTTTAGATGCAAGAGACATCTCACCAAACGCAAAATCTAACTTGAAGTGATAGGAAGAGTCCCTAAGGACTGAGCTGAGGCGACGGTCTATTGTAGCCTACATACGAGAACTGAGGCTCGAAATTGAAATTCGCCTCAGAATCGTAAAATACATGTAGACCTTCGTGGTTAAGGTTCTTTCCCTAGAGCTTTTATTATACCCAAAAGCTCCTAATGTAGTGGTTTCTGCAACTTTCTTACTGCTTTTAATTCAGATTCAGAATAGCATGTAGTAATTTCATCTGATCGGGGGTCAATCTTTTTAGCTTATATTATTTACTTTTTTACTTTTACTGGCTTTCCACTTTACAGCAGTTCGCCTTTGATTCCTGCTTTCCATAGGTTCCTATCTTCCCATTGTCCTTCTTCCATACCCCTCTCGGTCATGGCATCACGTATTCCCTCGTGCCATGTCTTTCTAGCTCTTCCCCGCTTTCTTCTGCCTGGTACAGTCCAATTTAAGATTCTTTTGGGCCACCGTTCCTCTGGCATCCGCTGTACATGCCCATACCATTGCAATGCTTTATTTGTTATTCTTTCAATAACAGTTTCTTGGACATTCATTTCTTGTCTAATATAGGCATTTCTTACATGCTGTAATCTGGACACCCTCATACTTCTTCGAAGCCCATCCATTTCCGTTGCCAATATCCTTGTCCGCATCCTATCATTTAATGTCCAGCATTCGGATCCATATACCAATATACTTTCTACTATTGCTTGTAGAATTTGTTGCTTTGTGCTTCTGGTCATATTCCTATTCCAGAGGAGACTGTTCAGAGTTCTTATCGCCTTTCTTGCACAATCCACTCGGTTAATAATATCTCTTTCACAAGTGCCAGATTTATCAATTATAGATCCTAGATATTTAAATTCATCGACACATTTGATTACCACATCATTTATTTGTAGGTCTTCTGAATTCCCTCCAATTACCATATACTCTGTTTTAACGGTGTTCATTTTCAGTCCACCTGCCTCCAATGCATCTACCAGTTTCCTCATCATATATTCAATATCTTCTTTATCCTGTCCTATTATAATCTGGTCATCCGCAAATAATAGACTGTGCAATTCACTTCCATTAATATTAAGCCCCATTCCCCTACATGATCTATTCCACTTTGCCAATACATCTTCTAGGAATATTTTAAACAATGTTGGTGACATCCCACACCCTTGTCTTAATCCTTTTGTTGTGGGAAATTCTAATGATACCCTGTTTCCAATCTTAACACTTGCCTTGCATTCATAAATCCTTTTTATAAAATGCGTAAGAGGTTCAGGAATTCCGAACCTTTCCATAACCACCCATAGTTTGTTAATAGGTACTGAGTCATACGCTTTTTCCAGGTCAATAAATGCCAGATGTACTTCTTTCCCCTTTGCTATCATTTTTTCTATAATCTGCCTAACTACAAATATATTATCCAGGCATGATTTGCCTGCCATAAAACCTGCTTGTTCCTCTGATATTTTACCTTCTATTACTTCCTCCAATCTGATTTTAATAATTGTACTTAAAATTCTACTCATGGCTGCCATAACACTAATCCCTCTGTAGTTCGTTGGTTCTCTTTTATATTATAGGAAAAAAGTATGCAAATGCAACAAAGAACCTTAATTTGGGTTTCCCACAGAATCTCTAAAACTATTTTGGACTGCAAAGTAGACAGATAAGATTTTGGTAATAATTAGAAGATTTACAACAAGCTTGAACTATTTCAGTGATTATTTTACCCACCACCTCATTTTGTTCAACATTTACAGTAAGGATTGGTCCTATCAAAAAGTGTTTCAGACAAAAGTTTTAGGTATATTTAAAAGCTTTATAATAACTTAGAACAAATTTGATAGTACACCTTACTAAATGGAATTAAAAAACTTCTGCCCTCCAACCAATATTTTTTTCCCATTCCTTGAGCTAATGGTTGATAGGTTTGATAATTAACAAACAGAACCTTTCACAGAAAACGTTTTGGAAACCACCATTAACGGCCGTGGATGTCGGCATGCTAACCATATGCCCTCAATCCTGCCATCTGCCTATGGTAGGTGACGCAGCGGTCCCTTCAGGTATGTAGCACCACTGAGTTTTTTTTAAATTTTTTACTACTCTTATGTGGCATAATATCCTTGAATGGATTTCAGACAACCTTCTCCATTTTTATCCCTTGATCCTATTTGTATTATTAACTAATTCGAATGAGATATTCCGCTTCTATATATCATGTAAAACTAAACTAAACTCCGTGGTACTGCATCCCTTGAGGGACTAGACCTACCATCCGACCACTGCGTCGTCTACCATAGGCAGATAGCAGGATTGGGGGGGGGGCATGTGGTTAGCATGCGATACCCACGACCGTTAATGGTGGTTTCCGTGGCCGGTCTCAATCAAATAGCTCCTCAGTTTGTATCACAAGGTTGAGGCTGAGTGCACCCCATTCCAGACCTCCATCTTTCATAAAACTTCGAGATGGTACCTCGCAGGTGGTCTCGTATATTATGTAGCAGCCTGGAATTAATTTGTGCAAAATTGAGGCAGCTATGCGGTCTGTAGTAATAATAATAATAATAATAATAATAATAATAATAATAATAATAATAATAATAATATATAAACATATAAATATTATATAAAAATGTATAATACTTTCAGTTGACGATGGTTTTGGGTTCTAGGGACTATAAAATTTAAAAATACGTAGAAATTTTCCAATGGTAAGGCTTGCAATAGATAGCCTTTCTTTTAAACGTTTTTATTCTGATTGATTGGTTTTATTTATCTGACTGGATTATGATTGAATCATAATGGTTACCCTTCACAAAATATATTACTTTTAAATAATTTCACTTAAAATTTAATTTTCAAATTACTCAGCCATTTTCATTCCAATCTGTCTCTTACTCTTCACGATTGGGAGATCGACCGATCAACACTAGTCTTTCAGGCTTCACCTCTAGAGTTAATGATCTGCGAGAAACGAAATGAATCGAACTCTGGCTAGTTCAGTTGGGAAAGCATCGGCACGGAAAGCCAAAGGTCTTGGTATCAGAGGAATTTTTCTCTTAAAATATTTTGAGTGTATTGATATCTTTTGTACGCCGTAGCGTAGTGGTCGAGGCGCTGCGCAACAAACCGGAAGGTCGCGGGTTCGATCCCCGATGAGGTCGTTGGATTTTTTCAGTTGACCTAATCCTTCTGGTGGCACTATGGCCCTGGGGTCGACTCAGCCTCTTAACAGAAATGAGTACCAGGAGCAATCCTGGGGGTAAAGGCGGCCGTTGCGTAAGGCTGACAACCTTACCACCTTCTGGGCCTCCATGACCTGTAATAGGGAACATTTTACTTTTTCGATATCTTTAAAAAATGAAAAGTCTCTTAAATTGGTATCTGCTTGAAAGGAACCTTTGTCCATTTATGAATTTCTGAAACAGATGACTTTGGATCCAACTTACCTCAGTTGACGTAAACTATATATATTTTTTTTTAAATTGATGTGACACACATAACTTCCTCTGCCCAAATAATAAGTTTTGCGTCTTTCTACAATATATTTTGAATGACATACTCTTCGTGTAAATTGGTTGTAAAAATGAAGAGAATCGCATCCCCGAAGGTTACACAGCCAAATAAGACCGTATTGCAAAGAGCGCGTATTCAGTTGTTTCAATCTGATGCAAAGCTTTATTGTTCACCAGGCAAGAGTTTCTACCGTTTAAAGAACTTTTTCGAAAAAAAAAATGCTTCACAGAAAAAGTTTTAGCTCTTAGTATAAGCATCTCGTGTACAAACTTTAAACAAAATCGTTTGAGCCGTTTTGGACAAATTCTCGAAAAATAAATTTTTCTTCTTGTAAAGTCCCCTTAAAAGCAAGAGAAAGTAATCGCTATTCTTCTTGTTACCTCCACAGAAGATGCCTAACCCAAATATAAAATTTTGTTTTCATACGATTGTTTGTTCAGGAGCTTGGCTGATTATAAGCAGACACACAGACATGTTTCCGAAAATAGTATTTTTTTGTTTGTTAAGGCGACCTCAAAATGTTTATTTCTGTTAAAAACTCAAGTTTGAATTTTGGAGTCGAACACAATACTTCCTCTACCTATAGTACTTACTGTACGGGCAGAGGAAGTAAAAATTTATTCTGAAAATATAGTATGAATGTACGTTGATTTATAACAGGATACACATCCGTCTCCCTTTTAAAGCAATATATTTTGTATACATTTTTCCTATCTCTTTAACCAATTGTGATAGTATGAAATCTCTTACATGTAACTGATTTGATATTGTAAGGTAAGGTTCCATGTTATTCTGTAAATGTGGTTTTAGGTATTACGTATTGAAACTGTGCTTCTAAAGAGCGGAATAAACAAACTGATGCTGCATCTTTCTGAGTTGAGTAGGATAAAAATATAAAACGCACGTTAAAACAAAGGCGTGAAAGCTGTAAAAACACACTGAAACCTCCATTCTTTATACAACCCCATTCATTCTAGCTTTGGGTTGGTGTTGCAGATGTTATCAGTGTTTAAATTCAATTAAAAGCTAAATTAAAAACGGATTCCTGCTAAAGGAAAGCTAATCCTTCTCATAAAACTTCTACCACGTATATCATGCAAACTTAAAACTACACAAATAGATTCCTCGTGAATGATCCATGCTTCTAACTCAGGAGAAGCTGCAAAAATATATCAATTGGAAAATTACATTAAAAAGGAAAGGAAATTGAAATTGACAGTTATATAGTTTTGTGGCTTGGTCGTAAAATACCAATGTAATTATTTTGGTAAAAATGAATTATTCATACCTTTGAGTTTATCTCGACGTGATCTTTATTGTACCAAAAAGAGCTATTATTTGCTGTAATTAATGTGGAAGATACAAACTATTGATAATTCGGCGTTAAACTGTTTTCACAAATATTTTCTCTTCTGTAAAAACCTATCTTTACAGTGGCATAATAACACTGAGAAGAGATATCTGTTTTTAACCCAGACTTCCTTATATCAACATAGGCCTACATCATAAATATTTATGATTATTTCATATGAGGGGATCATTAGAAGTTATGAAAATCAATCATTTAAGATGTCTTTAGCTGCCATTATGATGATTTCATGGGAATTCAAATCATTTAGGCGAATTCTATAATTTCGGATATAACAAAGTGCAACATTTCGGCGAGTCTTCTGATCTTCACTTGTGCGAGTAGTAAGAAACAAAGAAATACGTTTTCAAGCATACTACATTGCCTAAGTAGTCAACTATCAAGAATGACAGAATTTAACAGTGCTGATGATGCAGCAGTATAACAGGTGGGATGGTGTATTTTAAATTTACAAAGCTGCACCACACACTGAGCAATGACCTTGTACGACTTTACTAAATTTAATTTGACATGCCCCGAGCATAAACTATGTTCTACAGGTTAGTGAAGAAGTTCAGATAGAAATCTGTAAATAGCACATAACATAAAAAGTCCAAACTAAAAAAAATTAAAGAGTCCCTGAAACTGTACACTTAAGTATGAAGCCGATGAATTGCTCCGTACAGAATATATAAAAAAGTGTATGGTACTACCCCAATCCTGCCATCTACCTATGGTAGATGACACAGCAGTCGGTGGTAGGCCTAGTCCCTCCACGGATGTAGCGTCACGGAGTTTAGTTTAGTTTTATTTTCCAAAATAAAAAACACTGTTCATGAGTCCACATGAAAACGACGAATCGGAAAACTGAAGAAACATCAATAAGATCATTTGTCTAGAATTACCTTGAGGCGAAACATGCCATTGGATAAGCTTTGATGTTGTTATGACGATGATTATAAGACATTTCAGGTATATTTTCCCCTTTTATAAACCTGATATTTCGCTGCCCTAACAAACTGGTAAAAGACGATTTGACTATTTTTTTCACACTTACTCTTCAAGTTGGATTCATTATTAATGGATTATATATATATTAATGTTTATTTACATTCAGCTTCCCTTAGTGAAGGGTTGCCCTAAGACAAAGCGTAATATAAAAGAAAATGATTTGTACCACAAAGAAGTGTTTACAAGCATTTACAATAAACATTAAGAAAAACTCACATATATCAAGAAAACTTATGAAACAAGAAAAAAAAACAAACAAACAAATAACATTGAAAACAAATATATACAATTTAGGAATATAAGTGATTCCTGAGTATTGAGAGGGAACCTTTCAGGGCTGCCAGAGACACTTCTTTTATTAAAAAGCTGTTCAGACGGAAGAATCTGCAGAAATCTACAAAGAATGAAGGAATTGTCCCTCTTGCACCCACCATCAGGCCAAAGATGGTAATAGAAGAAAGGGAGTATTTTTCTTTGTAGTATGCGATGGTGGGTTCGTAGATACGACATTTTTCAGCATGAACTTCTGCAGGTTGGGTGCTACTTGTTTCAAACCTGACTGTAGGATCGATTACATATCCATTGGTTGAGCCTGGTGGAATGGCGATGATGTCAATTCTTCTGGAGGAGCCACCTTCAGAAACGCCGTAGACCTCTTCAGCTACTTGATGATGATTTTCCCGCAAAGCATTTGCAATTAAAGTTCGGATCTTGTGATGGCGACTGTTCCTCAGCACTTCACCATAAGGACAAGCACCCAAGACGTGAGCAAGAGTTTCTTTCTCACTGCCGCAATGACGGCAATGGTGACCGTCTTGGGATCTGCCTGGTAGAGCACGAACTGGACATACATTCGCTGTCATCTTAATTGCATCCTTCCACTCACTACTCGTCAATCCTTTGGGCTTACTAAGCCATTTATTACATGGCGTATATTCTTTAAAAAGGATGACACCCTTTCCTTTCTGGGGCAAAGAACACCAAGTTTCAAATTCCTTATTTCGGAGTTGCGTCCGTATGGAAGGAACTTTAAGCCAGGCAGGCCTTCCATCTGATGGCAGATTAAGTTTTTCGAGACAACTGTTAACTTCATCGTTCAAGTCTCTTGTGTGATTTATGTGGATGTTATTAGAATTCATGAGACTTTGGCAGGAATTAATGAATTGTAAATATGCCTCCCACGATGCTTTAAAGAGTCCTAACCCCTTATAACTCTTGGCTGAGTACATCATACTATCAGGGGTGTCGGTTGGGAGTTGAAGTATCTCTTTACATGTTGTTCGAATTAATACGTCAGCGTCAGAAAGAAATTTGACTGGTATTCTATTTAATGGTGTAGTCTGAAATTTATAAATCAATGATGGACATATAAAAGTACTCAAGATGTTAAATTTCTGGTATGGCTGTAATAAAGAGGAGGAAGCTAAGCCATCAAATTTATTTTTAAGATCGTTCATCGCTGATTTTGGGTCAAAAACCGTTGCATGATGATAGTTGACACCCAAATAGCGGATAGTCTCATCAGGTGCAATTGAAGGAATGACTTGTCCAGAGTCTAGAACGAAATCATCATATTTTATAGTGCCTTTAGTAATTGAAATAGATTTTGATTTATGCATATTAATAGCCAAGCCTATTTCAAGAAACCTTTGAATGGCTATATCGGCAAGTTTCTTGACAGATTCTTCATTATTGCCTACTATTAAAGTATCATCTGCAAATCCCATGACAGTTATATTAGGGAGACCTGGCAGTATAGAATAACCAAAATCCACAGCATTTTCATTGGAAGACAGTTCATGTAGGATAAGGTCTGTCACTAGATTGTACAAAGTAGGTGACAGAGGCGATCCTTGTAACACTCCTCTTCTTATTGAAATGGGCTTGGTCTTTTGATTGTTAGTCCATATCTGCGTAATGTTATTTATTTGCAAAGAAACTATAAGTTTTGATAATTTAGATGGTATATTAAGTGATGAGAGACTTTTCTCAAGATGGCCATGTCCAATATTATCAAATGCCTTGCTAATGTCTAAGAAGATCAAGGCAAGGTTTGTTTTACGTTTCTTAGCTGACGTGAGAAGAGATTCCAAAATAGACGTGTTAATATGTGTGCCGGGGGAGTTAGTATACCCTCGCTGATGTTCACAAAACGATACATACATTTGAAGTCTTCTATCAAGCACACGCTCGATGATTCTTCTCACAATCGAGCAGATGGTAATAGGTCTCCAATTGGCCAGGTCTGTCTTATCACCACCTTTGAAGATTAGTATTGTTCTTGCTCTTCTTAAACATTCCGGAACAAGATTGCGGGCTGCCATTGTTGTAGCAATTAGTGCTATGATCTCATAGCAAGTGTCATCTTTTACAGCTCTCAAAAGAACATGGTCAGGACCAGGTGCTGTGTCGACTGCAATTCTTGTGACTGCTGTAGATATCTCTTGCTTGCTAATTAGTATATCTTCTGTTTCATCCAAACTGACTCGAGCAGCGTCAGAAACATTGGATGGATATACATCTCGTTCGCTTTCATTTGGTATAGAAAACAGCGAGGAAAAGTGGTGATGAATTTTATTAACATCAACACGACAGACATTGCGGTTATCATTCAAAACATTTCTTACTGCTTTCCTTCTTTGGTTGTAATACAAATATTGCGTCTTTTGATAATCAAATCTTTGTTGTCGTTTTAACCTGTCCCGTTTGGTGGCTCTTTCTGGGTTACTACTTTTACTATATTCCCTTTGGTTATTGTATGCCTTCTTCTTTTTACGAGCTTCGTAATACCGCACTGCCGGATGTTTTGGTCCAGGCAAAAGGTGAATGGCCTGAGATAAGAAGGTTGTGAATTCTTCAACCCTACTACAAAATTGTTCATCACTAAGGGTTGTGAGAAATTCTGACTTCCATTGTTCCAGATTTTCTTTATACACCTTCAAATTGTTGTCTTCTACTGAAGAGTAATCATCTTCAGTCTGTTCGTTTCCGTGTTCTTTAGGCAATTCAGCACTTATCTGAGCAGTCTTAATGTTATTTGACTGCCTGTTCACAATATTATTTCTCTGTTCCTGAGGATGAGCTCGACTGATATGAATACTAACGCCATGAGTACCCTTGTATATTTTCCCACAGTGAGGGCAAGGCTGACCACGTGTGTTATCTTGGCTAGGTACTCCGCTAGGAGTATTTAAAGGAGGATTGGTAAGGCTCTCCATGGTAGGAATGACAAATTACAAAAGATATATATCTTCTTCTATTCATCTATCCAAATCATATAATAATCCTCTTTTAATATGCTGTAGGACCGTCAGTATTGTTGCTGATATGAAATTTGGATTAATTTGCTTCCATAAATTTGCTCGGTGATATTCATAATCATCTTTATGAGTTTAAAATTAATATAAATGGGTTTATTTTATGATGTAAATTGGTAACTAAGTGGAATAAACAACCTGATAAAACACAGCCAAAGAATGCATGATGCAAAATTAAGTATTTTCCAATATTTACTCGAACAAGAAGCTCACCAACACTTGTATAAACCCCAGATAATAGAGTGAACTGTAATTGATGTAACTTAAGCCTTGAAATCACTCAAATAAGTTAAATACGATTAAAAATATTCCCACTATTATCAAGCCAAACCAGATCAAGTCAAGGCCACCTGAAGAGGCGCAAGAGTCGTAAAAGAATAGTATGTGCCACATTCTTTTATGGCAATTCTGTAAGCTTGTCTGATTGATTTCGGTAAGATATACGTACCACCTGCCTTTAATAAAACGGACTTGGCAGTAATTCTGGTTCCACAGAAAATGCTTAATACTAGCACGTGTCCTGTGCCCCTCAAAGGCGACTTCTGAAGATTCCATTACATCCTCATTCAGTAATAAAATGACATCCTATGATACGTAATACTTGTATCAACAAGAGCTTGAAATGAGGTTCATGCTGCGCTTTAGAAACCAACCAATCATGGCTCAATTTGCCGTTTCATTTCCTATTAAACTTCACGTGAATATTCTCTGTAATGTAAGAAAATTGTCTAGCTGATGTAGGCCTAACTGATACAATATAGTCTGCAAAGATGAGAGAAATTGTCTTTCACATATATTGCAGAGAAATTGGGTAAATAGGATGAAACCATGTAGTGAATAGCTTTTGGACAGGCCAGAGCGACGCCAGATGCATATGACATGTACAATTTATCAAGACAAGACTAGATTAATGCTAATATAAAAAAAAAAGCTAAATGGAATTTTTTACTTAGGAGTAAATAATATAGAATAATATCTGAATTGAAATAAATCTTCTTAAACTGTGGTAAAGATTTTTTTCTGCCCACACGTAGATCTCAATTGTTTTAAGAAAAAAATGAAAATTCCCCGATTGCAAAAATGACAATTTTTCGATCATGTTATTCTAAATTGAACTTTCTTCTTCATGTCCCTGAAAAAGTTTTTTTTCATTATCTCAACAGTCTTTTAGATATGGCCTAAAATTTACCAACTTCTGTCACTTAATTGCTTATTGACATAGTACGAATTATTTTTTACCTTATTGAAAATCAAAGGATTTTTAAAGTGTCTGAAACTGGAAACGGGATGCTTACTTACTCAGGTACTTACAAGCACACATGTGAAAATATAGGCCTACATACATAGGCCTATCGAAGGCTTAGTACAGTATAATTTTCATAAAACTGAAATTGAAATTTGTGAGGCTGCAGTAACTTACCGTGATTAGATTTAAGATTAGGATAGGTTTAACGGAAGTAGGATTTGCGAGGGATGGTTGGATGGAGTTAGTGCAGAATAGGATTGAATGGCGGGCTCAGGTAAGCGCGGCAATGAACCTTCGGGTTTCATAAAATAGATAATATTCCTTTAGCTTGCTGAGGAATTATCTATTGCCATTGGGTGAGTAAGTAAGGGACAATCATTGTATTTATTAAGAAAGGTTGAAGTACCCAATATTTTACACTGATATCATTTAAGAAAATTTCTAAGTACGAGTACAGTATATCCGACATGAAGGGATGTCATCTTTCATCATCACTGAAGCATGCCATTTATTTCCTTATTATACATTATAGAATGCCTCAGCAGGGAAATTAAGTTCAATATAGCACCTTATGCAACGAGCCTATAATGGAATTTATTGAGACACCGAGTAGGTATGTTTATGAAACGAGTTTCATAATTTTCTTAAGAGTATGCTACTAAAGGCAAGTTGCATACGACTGTTTTTATTCGTCCATAATTAAATATTTATAGTTTGAGGTTTTAGATTCACTCAAACAAAGGAAAACGGCTGCCCTTCGCAGTAAGATGTTTTCGTAGTTATTGTCTTCTGCGATAGATGGCAGCTGATAGGGTCCGATCAAGTCTAAGATTTCTCTTGAAACCAACGAATATTTACAGCACGAAATGAATTCAATTTAGTATAATAATAAAATTAACACGAACAGAATTGATTTCATTTTAAATGCAGGTTGTTTATTATACAGTTTCATTTGCTACTCTCAAGATTCAATTTCTAAACATTTCTCAAAGTTATGAATAAGCGTAGGCCTTCACGGCCAGGGTCCATATTTTAGAATTTGAAGTTTCTTTCGGACTGTTTCTCAAAATTTTTAAAAAGAAAAGCTTATTGTTCGTGAAGGAACCTGTCCGGGCAACATCTATATTAATTAAAGGAAGTGTTTGTCTGTCTGTCCGCGATGCCCAGCGAAATCTACTGAACGCAGAGATCTGAAATTTTAAGCATAGGTACGCTGAAGGGTCGGAAAATGCACCTCGAAGCCGGAATGTTAATTTTCGCTTTCCTTCGTGAGTTATGAGTGAAAAACGGGCAGAAGACCTGTATTTTTTGCGTTTTCGAAGCATCAGTTTTCAGTAATACATTTCAATGTCAAATCAATTACAGTTGGCTTTGATTATTTTTGTCATACCTTGGAAATAAAAACCCACGCAGGTCGATTCATTTGTTTATAATGTCAAAGGCACGCAGATATCTGAAATGTTCAACATAGACGGAAGGCCTAAATATGGTCAAACATTGTCTATTTGGACGAAACTCACTATACATGGGTTTTCTGGGCCAAGGAACTCGAATCTGAGGTAGCTTTTACCAGGCGAAGCTATCTAATCGTGGTACGTAGTCCACGTGATTTAGGTTTTAATAAATATAATGATTTAACTATTATGCTCTTAATTTTTAGTTTTTGGAAATAATTATCGAGGGCGAAGCCGCGGGCACACGCTAGTAAATAATAAGAAACACAGCTAAAATGTCCTTTACGAAGTCTACCGAATGCTATGACCTATCCACATACCTGTGATGAAGGTAATTATTTGTCCGAGGTTTCAATTTTGAAGCTTATGGTCACAATAAAATAATGCATGAGGTTTCCTAATGCTGTAAAGGGTGGAAGCTGTATCGATTTCCGAAGGAAGGGATTTACTCATAGATGAGGTAATCCGGATTTGCAGTTCCGCTTCCTTTTTTCTGTGCATGGATACTGAATTTGTAAAGCATTGTCAACGCTATTCCCATGTGTATTCCGAGGATGTAACATTCATAAATACAATAGTCTTTGACAAAATGTAATAAGAAATATAAGAATGAGACGCTTGTTCAGAAAATTACTCTTATCTATAAGAGTGACTATTTAAATTTTTATTTTCTCCAATTATTGCAATAAGAATATATTTTTAAAAAATCAACTGTAAGCTAGCAATTTTTCCGTTAAATCACATAAAATCTTTCTAAACTCAATGTTTATGCTGTGGCGTTTTTCTTAGTAAATTTAATAGTTTGATTGTTAGAACCAATAATATAGCGAAACAGATTTTTTGTTCAATTGTTTAATTATTCTCCTTTGAACATAGAGGTAATATCAGGAGCTCATGTTCTGCATGTATACCTGTCTCTGTCTGTGTGTCTGGAACCCTATAGGCCCTATGTTGGGGTGAAGGGGCCTCCAAGTGGAGGTTTCTGTTACCTATTTGAATTTTTTGTTACGCTTATTTTCTGAGAGAGGGCAGAGGGACAGGTGGTAAGCCCATCGCCTCTCAGCCCCCTCAGGAAACTAAGGTATTACTTGGACATGAAAGGGCTCTAATTTAGCAAGTGTACCAGTAGACTATTTAAAGAGTAGCTAAATTGGAAAATTAAAATAATTAAAATACATTTCATGCTTGTTTGAAAGAAACAGATTACCGCATTTTCGAAAGACTCAACAACGAGATATTTTAATGTGCTTTCTCTCACAATCTCTTAACTTCCACTCGCAAATTAATGATTTGAATTTTTATTTCTGTTCAAACATTTCCATTGTATGTTTTGCAATTTTAATTTTAATATTTAAATAATGCATTTTAAGAAAAGTTTCCCGAATGCTCGATTTTTTAGTTTCATTGTTTTGATTGTATGGCAGAATTCTCTGATCCACATTTACTTATTCTCAGTTTACCTCTGAAAGTTAATGCAAGCTTTTGTTAAATGTAGTATTTAAATTAGTTGTAGCAATTAACTTCTTTAGAGTAAATTTATTTTTATTCAAGCATTATTCGGATTTCTATTCTCGATTGCCGTGATAGGCTTATGTACACTTTTAATAGGCCTATTATATACTATTCATTGTAAAGCATGTTAATACTTTACAAGAGACTTTACATTATAATATCGACAATTTTAAAGCAACAGACTTAAAATTACGACATTCTCATCATCATAGTTTTCTTCGGTAAATGATTGTAATCATAAAATGCAAGAATTTATACCACAATATAAACCAGCTAAAAATTGACTATTTTATTGATAAATACGTTCAGATAGCAATGTTAAGTATGTGGTAGGCCTACAGATCTCTCATTAGCATTCATAATTAGGAAAAAAATTATTTAAATATAAATCTTGTAAATATTTTTTTAAAACCCCTTTGGAAAAGTTGGCAAAAGGTATGAAGCAGTCATTTCATTTAGAGTACTTTACAGTTTCTGGCTGAATTGAGCCTCGTTATAATAAATACGATATTATTTACCGGAACTTACTAATTGCATTTTCATGTAATTGTTCAGCGTTATTCACAATATTGAAGAGTGGATATGTTACTTTCGTTCAATGCACAGGAAAGAACCTTTTTAATTGAATTCGACGAATGTGTTGTTAATAGAAACTTAAATATATATTAATAACCTAAAAAAATAAGAAACCATTAATATAAATGTGCCTTTAAATGACCGAAACTAATGTTTACTTTATAGCTAATGGTAATTAGTTATGTATAAATGAAACAATTTTTCAAATAAGACAAAAATAATGAAACGAAAGTATTATATGCACATTAAACTGAAAAACAAATACGTAATAGTTATTTACGATATAAGACCGTTATACAGAACTTAACAGGCAAGCTTGTGTGAGCCTGTTAAGTTCTTATAACGGTCAAACAAAGTAGGACAGAATTTTAAAAATAAAATAATTTCAGTTCGCTTGTGTTCAGAATAGTAATAAAAAAAACTTTTTGGTAGTATCGTATGTAATAGGATTCTTTCGGTTGGCAACAATTTATTTTAAAGCAAATCACTATTTGAAACCGTTGTACATAAACAGAAACAATTGCGTGAAGTCTCTCAATATTTCTAAAGACACTGTTGTTAAAATATGTATTAGGGTTTTAGAAGATTCGCTATTTTTATTTTTATTGTTCTGGATCTGTATGGTCACCTGGATTGCCAGGCAGATGACTTGAATAAAGTATTTCTCTCTAAAGAAATGTAGTAAAGAAATGAAGTTATACGAAAGGCGATTGACGAAGTGATATTGACAAATCTTTCGCAATGAGAAGGAACTGAAGACTGAATGAATGAGGAGAAATTAAGGTCATAAGCAATATTTTGAGGAAAACTAAATATTGTGTTGGCTTACGTGTATGGTTTGCCAAACTGCTGTTATAATTATTTTAACGCGGTAACTTCACCTTATCAATACAAAACGTAAAAGTAAAAATATTTTTAACGTTTTATATTGACAAGACGGAGTTACTGCATTTTAAACTCTGGACTGTCAATATGGCACTACTTTATCGAAATTAATATTATTTTAAAATAATTATAGGTACATGAAAATAGTAGTAGTAGGAATAATAGGATTTGTAGTGGTTAAAATTAAGGAAATGAGTAATTATTAATTTGTATGAAAGGGAAGAAAACGACAGTGACATCTAGGGATATCCTTTATAATCTCTATAACGTGCTAGCACCTTTTTCTTTACCTTAACGTACTCAGCCCATAAAATGGAACTTTACATAGATGGAGAGAGTTCAGTTAAACAATGTTTAAAATTCAAAACAATATAATATAATATATTACCTTTTATTATTCCCTCCTCTATACAGCATGTAAAAGCAACGTTCTTAAAATTATTAAGTGCCAGTATGGTACTTTATGAGATTGTGTGGGGGACGAAAAATGTCTGTCCGTCTGTCCGTCCGTCCGTCCGTCCGTCCGTCCGTGTGTCTGTACGCGCTCTAACTCAAATACGCTTTTTCAGATTTTCATGAAACTTGGAAAACACATTTATAATGTCAATGGGAAGAACCCTATTGATATTGAACCAAATCGGTTCACCGGTACCGGAGTAAAACCCAATTTAGTGTATATTTTAAAGGCGCCATAACTCACATACGCTTTATCGGATTTTCATGAAACTTGGAATACCTATTTATAATGTCCATGGGAAGATGTCTGTTGATATTGCACCAAATTGGTTGGCCGGTACCGGAATAATACCCAATTTGGTGCCTTTTTATGGTATTATATAGCAAAAGGTGCGATAACTCAAATACGCTTTATCGGATTTTCATGAAAATTGGTATATACATTTATAATGTACGTGGCAAGAAGCCTACTTATTTTGGGTGAAATCGGTTGATCGGTACCAGAGTAACAACTAATTAAAGGTCACATTTTTTAAAATCATATCTATACAACAATGTCGCATTTTTAATCATTTGGGGGCTTTGTCTGCAGTGCAGTCAGATGTTTGTTTACTTGGCTGATGTAGTTGAAAATAAGTACTATCAAATACTATTACTGTGAAATAATTAGCGGAGTTATATGCCACTGAATTTTGTGAAATGTTGACGTATTTTAAGAATTTCAAGTTGTAGGCCTAATATATTTAGATTTGACAAATAACAATATTTCTTCACATAAGCTTATCAAACTACATCGTCAAATTGACTGAGTCAACCGAATGGTAACGTCTTGGATTCAGCGAAAGCATACTGGCACTTTGTTATATCAGTTTACCTGATTTTATTTTCTTTCAATTTACAGTAGAATATAGGTACAATATATTGGCTCATTTGTTTAAACAACGTTCATATAGCATTCTATTCTTGATATAAGGTATTTATTTATTTGACCATAGTTGACCCAGAGTCCCACAGCCGGAGGCTACACTACTGGGGAGAATACAGATAATACATAGACTAATATTATTATACAGTTTGCTATCTTGGTTTCAAGGCTTCGGTATAAATGTAGATGATGATGATGTGAGTGATGAATTAGCGAAGGGTGAATATTTACAACATGATACAATGGCAATAAATCAGAAACAATCAGTACATATGTAGAATATGACGATGAGGTGAATGATGAGTTGATGTAGGGCGAATATTTACAACACACTAAAATTACATAAATTGGGAGGAATCATTATACATATAGAAGATGATGATGAGGTGAGTGATGAATTAGCGGTGGGTGAATATTTACAACACACTAAAATGACAAAAATCGAAAGACGTCTGTACATACTTAGAGGATAATGAGGTGAATGATGAATTGCTGAAGGGTGAATATTTACAACACAGTAACATGGCAATGTGTGTTGTAAAATTATCTTAAAATAAATAACTCAGTAAGTAACTCAGTATCTCTTTTAAGCCATTTTTGTTCCTAGAAGGCACCGCATAATAAAACTCATACTTTTACTTTTATCATTATTATTTACTAATTATAAAATTTTAAGTCAAACAATTCTACAAGATCATTCATTAACATACTTTCCAGGTAATTTATGTATGCAATACACTCGCGCATTTTCTCTGTATCTTTTTCTATATGCAGACACAAAAGAGCATGTCTGCACACAGTTATGAGCCTATACTTGTATCTTTTCAGAATTTTCGTAATAGATTTTTTCTTTCTTTTTTGTAACTCCAAGAATTCTTGTGGCAATAGATACACGATAATATTAACTGTGATCTCTTTCCCGTTTTTTTCTTAGTCAGCTTCTTTTTAGATATAACAGTTCACTTTATCTCCCCAGATTGAAAGAATATTCTTTGAAAAGCATTCGATTTTCGTCTCTTTCTGAGAATATGGAAAGGGATTATATTTCCAGGAATAAAGAAGAGAGGTGAACACACAAAAAAGCTACAATATCGCTATCGCAAGAACATAAAGGCGGATGGAGGTCTAGAAGGTAGCACAATGCCTTCGGCTATTTAAACAGAGATAAAAGGCCAGGAAGTTACTTTTAACAATTGCCTATATACGAGTAAATATCACATAACTGTAAAATTCACAAAACAGGAATCATCTACGTCATATGCGTAGCAGTTGTCTTTGTTGTGAGCTTAGCATTATTAGGAGCCTCAAACTAATTGGGCCTACTGAGGATACTTGAATTTTATATTCTATGTTTGTAACATTTAACGAAAATTTAAGCCTACTAAATATTTATCTTCTATAAACAGGCTATCCATTTCCAATATTCCTGAACGTTTTTCCGCTAAGCATTTTTACATTTCTTTCTGCCTGTAATTCATTCAACACAATATTAGTTTTGCATTTCTAAAAGCAAGACGAAATATCTTTTAATCTTTTCTACGTAAATATTTATCAGTTGCTTAGTAATGTCCATCTTGCACAGTATGTTCTTTTATGGTTTTAATTTTTTACTATTTGAAAAAATACAGTGTATTGGTGCTATCGGTTTGAAATGAATTACTAGACGGTGTTTGCTGTTTGCATTTAACGTAGCCTATTTAGGCTAATTAACTAATTACAGGCCTATAATTTTATTGGTCAACAATATAAATGCAGAATGGACACAAAAATCATGAATAAACTAGTATTTTCATACAAGTTTTCGGATCTTTTCTTTTTAGCTTTTGGATCTCTTTTTTTTTTTTTTTTTTTTCAGTCATTTTATAGCTGCTTGGGCAGCGTGGTCCGGCTCCTAAACGGGAGAGGTAAAATTAACGTAAAGAAAGGAGATATAATCTTATAGCTCATGTTTTAAGTAACTTATTTTAGGTCATCAAAACCCGGGACCTGATTATAACCAACACATAATCCATTCTACGTTGAGATAAATTTAGTCAAATCGCATTTGCCAGTCGGCAAGTTTTACTTAGGACTGCGTTGAAACCGGCGATTTCGAAGTAATTGGTTATAAAATTACGAGAAGGAAAAAGTGACATAGAATAAGAACGAGATGTGTAGAAGATCAAAATAAAATTCACACAATACAGCACTTTCAAGTTTCAGTTCCCTGCAGAGATTGGGGGAGAGTACTGTTTCACATTTGTTCGCCTACCCTTTGTAATCCATACCTGCACAATGAACTTCATTTCAAACAAAGACCCCCGCTAATAGGAAGGAAAATGGTGTTATAAATAGCGCCATCTAAACGTGGAGGTGGGCTGCCCCTGTTGTATAAAGCAATGGTTTTAAACTCAACGCGCATTTACCGTGTACAAACACGATACCTAGATTTATTTAACTTTTCAAGTATGTAGATTTTTCAATTTTAAAAAATGCATCCGAACAAATGTGTGTCATTCTAGACAAGCACGTAAAGTTAAAACGGTAGTTTTTCATTGTGATAAGCAATCTGATTCATATTCTGGTTTTGAAATTTTAGAACATCAAGTGGATGCATCATTTTTTTAGCTATAGTATGCGCAATATTTGATAGCATGAACAGACTTTTGTAGATGTGAATAACATGACGAGTATACTGTATAAAGCAGGGGTGTCCAACCATCTGACTTTTTTGGGAGCCGCAATATAAGGGACGAACTTTGAAAAGAGCCGGGTAAAGTAGAACCTAAGGTAGACAATAATGTTAATTTAGTTTATAAACATATAGGTTGTAGAACATTATAGATTGATTTGGTACATCGCTTAACGTGATTAGCCTATACCTATTACAAAAAAAAAAAATTATGATTTACACTTATTCGGGTGTATTTTGAGCTGTTTGTTACTTGAAACCTGTGAAGTGGCTCCATGTTTAGGTTTGACGAATGAGGTGTTGGATACAATGACTCACAACAATAGGCTGTCCCAAATTGGTCGTAAGTACAGTTTTGAGCGAGACTAAAATATTGTGTTGGCTTCCGTTTGAGTTTTGTCAAAACATTTAAACTTAATTTATGGACTAATTTTTTATTGCTGAGGTAGTTATTTTTGTTATTTTCGATTTGCATGATTAATAGGTTCACGATAATAATAATAGGAACTATGAATTTGTAGTTGTTAAAATGGAGGAAATGGATAATTATTATTTATTTGTACGAAAGGCAAGAGAACGACAGTGACATCTGATGACATCCTCAATAACCGCTATAACTTAGTGACATCGGATTGAATCATGAAAAAACTCAAGCTATGTGTTTCACCAAGTGTTCCCTCAAAAGAGTGCCGAAACTCTCTTTGAATAATGTACGATTGGAATACAGTGCTGAAGCAAAATACTTTGGTGTAATCCTTGACCGCACGTTGTTATGGCATAGACATATTAAACTCGTGAAAGGCAAAGCCATAGGTAGAATCGTTCAGATTTTCCCGCTTCTTAAGTCAGGAGCAATCAACATAAAGAAGAAACTACAGCTATATAAGACTTTAGTGCTGCCTACATTAACGTATGCTGCCCCTGCATGGGCTTATGCTCCTGTTGCTACTCTAGCACCATTGCAAGTAGCACAAAACAAAGCTCTAAGATTAATTCACGGCTCAGACTGGTATACAAGAACTTCACAAATTCACGAAGACTTGGAAATGCCATACGTACATGAAGTGCTCTGTGATTTAGTTGTTAAATTTTATGCGCGACTGAACCAGAGTCCAAATGCAATTGTGAATAAGCTTGGCCAATACGATGAACAGGACTTTCCACGATACCGAACCCCCAAAATGGCTCTAAAAAGTATAGTGAAGTTGTCAATACTGAAATCCCCGAATTTGTGAGTGGTGGATTAATTAATTATGTGTAATACAATCCTTGGTGTAAACAGTTTCATGTGTGGTCAGGGATCATAAGATTCGATGCTACAACACTAGTTGTAAGAATATTAAAAAAAAGAAATCTTTTTCTTTGCCCTTAACGGGTTCAGCCCGTAAAATAAAAATTTGAATAGACGGAGAGAGTTCCATTTAACAATATTTACGATTTAAAATAACATAAAATATATTGTTTCGGTATTTAGAGAGTTGAAATTAAATTCGCATTAGACTATTTACGTATGCCTACCTAAACTGAGAGTTCGAAATATTCATCAGCCCTGTCTCATTTTTTTGCAACAGTTGACGATATGTATTTTGATTAATAATGTCGTTAATAAATTTGTGCGTTAAATTTCTGTACGTTATTTGTTTCAGAACACAAGTCAGTCAATTATGATTGGGAACACTGTCCAACAGCATTTAAACGTTTGATTTTAAATTCATTAGCCGAAATTTAATGAAAATGTAACCTTTATTACTTTTTAAAGCGTACGTATGAGATGACATATGGTGGGGACTTAATTAAAAACGCAAAGTGACGGATTGACATTCATGACGTAATGAGTGAATTAAATACGTTTGTGATTAATAAATCCTTTAGCTAATGCGGAAACCGCACAAAACATCCTATTACCTGTTTTGCTGAGCTCTTGAACTAATGAGGCTTACCTTTTACAACTCATTGGTTAAATGCAGGCCTTCGTATCAGTACAATCAATATAGAACGCGTATTGAAGCTCTATAATGTTTCTCCCAAATCTATCCACAAATTCTTGAAACGAGAAATAAGAAATTGCAGTCAAAACTGTCGAAAGTTACCTTTAAAATAACCTAAATCAGAATTTTCACCAGGAACCTCGGAAAATATTTTGCGACCCAACAGGTTAAAACATTACACAGCCCAATAAAAAAGAACTTTCGGTTTGGTGTCTCAGATGTTTTACCGGATTTTGGCTATACTTAGTGCGCTGATTCCAAATATGTAAACAGTTTTTCTCTACCAGCTCTACTTTTTTTTTATAGAGTGCCATTAACTTATAACCTCTCTCGCTTATTCTTTTACAAAATCTTGCTTGATAATATAGCTAGTGAAGGTTCTTGACCATACTTTGGGCACATAGGACGAAAACTGTACGAAATACAGAAAAACTAAAAGCTGCATTAATTTTTGACCCTCAAATTGACAGCTCATAAGTCATAAACGACCGTACAATATGTGATAATATCAATTTTTTTAAAGACCCCATGTTATATTGTTAATGTAATGTTAATGTAATGTTAGCGCATTGCTTTTTTCTTCACATGATTTAGAAGATAAAAATAGGCACTGTTTTCTAATTATATCAAACGTAAATAGGGATAATATGCATAATGATAATACCATATCTCACAAAACTAAAGCTGATAGGCCAAAACTAATGGCACATTTGGCATCAGCGACCTAAATATACCCAAGAATAGGGCATTTATTCTTCTTAACCAAGGTGGTGATCCCGCAAGGAAGAGCACCTCGAACAGTGAGTTGAAAACTTCCCTGGGCTAGGCTAGTGCTCGACTGAGCCCTTCGACTATCCTGTTCAGAACCCTGCATTCACATGGGATTGCACAAAACGATGACCAGAGATAGGGAGAGAGTTCAGTAAGCCGACAAAATCCAGTCCCCTCTTTACATAGATGACAATGAACGAATGGATAGGTTAAGATGCTCACTTTCCTCTATGAGAATCAAAGAAAATATAACTGTCTTCCATTCCAGCGGTTCAGATTCGATTCTCAGGCTGACTTCTCACTAGTGAGAAATCCCCTCCTAGTTTGAGGACTGGGTATTGTCATTTGTGTCGTGTCTGTTTTTCTGTGTATTACGTTTTCCTAAGAGGAAGCCCTGCGTCGAGTTATTCCTTAACATAAGAGTCCTTCCATGCCCTGTCTAGTGTTGACATAGACTCTTCTCTCCTTTACAGGCATTGGTTTAATTCTAATGGATTATTTTCAAATCGGGTAAAAAACAGTCTACTCGTTTTAGCCTAAAACCAACCATTAATATTTATTTGACCAATAATGATTATGAAAAAAAATTCGTTCGACCATATTATTTATTATTATTAATACATTATTATTACGTGTGACGTCACAGTATCATAATGGCACTCATTTCGACACTTTTTTCATTTCGACATCGGTGTGGTATCGATTATTATCGAACACGGAACGATCTTGAGACCTTGAGAGTAGCTACTGAAATCTGCCTATATTTTAAAAAAAATACTCAGTTCTGTTCGCGTTAATTTTAATATCACACTAATGTGGATTAATTTCGTGTTGTCAAAATCCGTTGGTTTTATGAAAAAGTCGAAAAGGAAGCTTCGATTTTACCGACCACATGAGCTGCCATCTGTCATAGAAGACAAGAACTACAACCATGGCACACTGAAGCGTGAACGTTTGTTTGAATGAATCTAAAATCTCAAAATTTAAACATTTAGACCAATTATGATCGGACAGAAACAGCCAGTCGTATGCAGCTTACCTGTAGGCCTAATGGTAATTAAGATACTCATACGGAAATTATGAAACTCGCGTTGTTCGTTTCTTAAGCTTACTCGTATCTTAATAAATGCCATTATAAGGCTTCTTGATAACCAGCTAAACTGGGATTAATATGTAACATGTACCAGAATCATCAGGATTGTATTTTTATTAGGAAATCTTAAGTATATGTTAGCTGCCTGAGCCTACCACTTCCGAAATACTTATTTTGCGTTTTTTTAAAGCGTAATAGCCTATGGTATTATTTTCTGTCTCAAGTTTTTAATTTTACAGAAAACAACCATAAGGTCAATAAAAAATTCGCAACAAACTGTTCACTATAAACAGCGTTTTAAGAATTTACAAATCATGACTCTTATTCAACCATACATCTTTGAGTTAGTTTTATACATTAGATATAATCTTAATCTGAACCATAAATAATTGTTAAATTTATTTATTGAATATTCAAAATTGGATTAAACCCTATTTCACCCGAGGGTATAATAGGGTTAAAGATATAATACATTTTCAAATATTTACAATATAGGCCCATGTCAAGAATTCTAATCCGAGCACAAGCTAAAAAGAAAGTTAAGTAAATGTTATACACTATTACAGAACCAGAAATGTCCATTTGCTACAGATACCTCAAGTTAGACTCTACAAAACTACTCAGAATCTTATGTATGGGTTGTAAGCTTTATAACCGTTTGCCTAAACATCATATATTTTTTCCCAATAATGTATTTAAGAACAAATTTATGGGGTCAGCGCAACAGTGGTCTAGGCCACTTTTTTCAAGTTTTATGAAAAAGAAAGTTAAAGTTCTACCCTTGTGTTTTTTAATACAATTTTAAAAATACGGTACTTGGTAATGGGACATTCTATAGTGCTTGGTCAATTCAACTACTATGTTACATAGTCTACTGTTAAGATGTTTCAGATATATTATCATTTTTATGAGACCCTGCAAACACTGTTTTCTTTGTTAGACCACTGACATATATTTTTACTTGACAGAGGAAAAACTCATAATTTCAATAAATGTCGGATTTTTACTTGTAATGAAAAATTATCCTAAGAGGGATAGGTTTGTATTAGTTTGTTTATATGTTCCAATGACTACTCAGTTCTACGCACGATGACGTACATGAAAAACCTCACTGTCATTCTCCACACCTGCCTCAATTACAGAAATCAGATTGTCATGAGATTAATGATAAATGGGCGATACATATTTAAGAATATCATTAATAGCCTCCAGTTTCTTTCGCTTTATTTACCTGACTTTTCAAAATTTTGGTTGCACTTATACAAGAGGGAATTTTGTTTCGGGGAATATATTATAGTCTTTAAAACTACCTAAACAGAAGTAATCGATCCAACCTTAATAATTATAAGAATAAGGTTCGCCCTCAAGTCATGCTAATAGCATCACTATCTAATTTTTATTTTTATTTTGGAGGGGTTAAACCACTGTTGCACTGACCTCCTCAATTGAGAACTTGGCTTCTCAGTAATCCTATGTATGAAGTGAAAGATATATATTTTTTAATTTTTTAATTATTTAATTACTTAGTAATACTAGTAGTAATAATAATAATTCCGGAGTGTGCAGGCAAAGAGAGTTAAGTCCACTTTCTTGTTACTGAGAATTAGAGTGACTCACTATACCAGCCCAACATAGCTTTAGAGATGGATAAACCCATGAGTCACACATCCATAACTACCGTACAATTCTGAATATGACTTACTGGACTTAACACAAATGTAGAGAACATTTTTATCTATAACTCTATGGACATATCTCAATTTTTTTAGGATAGTGGACTTAACTCTCTTTGCCCGCGCACGCCGGAATTGGTGTGTAGGCCCTTCGAAGTGGGTGTTAAAGAATTAACCAATTAATAGATGAACGGATAGTAATGTGGGTTTGCCCTTATTAAATTGAAGGTTTGTGAGAAAGGTATTTAGGTCTATATTCAACATGAGTAAGAAATTAACAAAGAAAGAAAAAAAAGAATTGTATGAATAATTGTTCATAAGTAGAGTCTAAGTCTGAATTCTATGTATCATGTGGCACGGGTTTAGCTGAAAGCTCCCAAACCACACCAAAGTTTTAAAATCAATATCCTTCGGCAACTTCCAGTCGGGAAGGGAGATTTTCTGCCCACTGCCTGTGACAACTTTGCATGTAGTAAATAGAAGTAAAGTTTTGTTTCTCTGTTCGGCTTTTCCGGGTGTCACTTCTCTTCTAACACAAAAAACTTTCCACTGAACTACACAAAAATAAGTAACCTTAATGCATAACCGAAATAGTCAGTTATTGAATAACAAAAAAATTTCCACTAGTGATTTCATGTTTCATTTGCTTATTTAACGACATTTACGTACTGATACTTAGAGCGTCAGAATACCAGAATTTTTCTTGTAAATCCGGGCATGAAACTGCCGCATTTAAGCACACATAATTCCGGGGTCTGAATTTAATTTGGGGACAGAAAAACCGTGCCTAATCAACAGCTCTATCCAGGCCGACTCTAATAATTACAGATCACGTGTATCTTTGCGTATTTAATTTTTCTTTTGGTTGGTATCTGAGGTGTAAGTAGACAAATTTCATGAATCGGAACTGTTATTCTCTCTTTTATAAATGAATTGTTTTAAGAGGTGGTCAGAAATACTGTAGAAAAAGATTACACGATGAAACTATGTTAATTTGGTATCAATTCCATACCCATCTTATCCCAATTAAATGCAGACTTTAGATCTCCAAATTAATAAGTAGCCCTGGTTAGTGCACAGGCGCTTACTTATGTCACTGGTATGGTCGAAGCTTTACTCCTCAACTGATAAGGCCGCCTTCAAGGGAAGAGATTTAGCCATTTTGAAAAAAAAAAAAAACTTTTTTTGTGTAAAGAATTAAGCATATTCTAAAGCAAAATTTTATGCGTTTTGGCGCATGGAACAGGTGCTGCTACCTCCATTTTCAACCTCCGTGCGTTTCAAATTGCCAGTGCATTCAGACTTTAATCGCCTGTTTTCTCAGTTTCAATTTGCATGTTATTTTGCCACATTCAAAATCTATCTTATCCCACAAAAATAGAGATAAAGCTATGATTATTTCAGAAAGTACTTTACAATGTCTATAGTAAAATTACGTAATAAGATTTTATGTATAGACCTTAGTTCTTTTTCTTTGTAAAATATATCAGTTTCTTTAACTTTTCAATCTCTTGGTATTTTTTAAACAAAAAGTATAAACAATCGGTTGTAAAGCAAGCTTCAAAGAATCTCAGCCAAAAAAATCCAGGTTCATATTGTAATATCTTCGGAGGAGATATATTTCATTTAAAATAACTTCAGAAATTTCTTTACATCTTTTAATTCTTTTAGTGCAATCTTGCGAAATATTTTTTTCAGATCTGGCAACATTGTAGGCGGTCAATGAAGGACCGTGAAGCTAGTGTGCAGGTAAAGTGGGTCACTACATTAGCCAACCAAACATGAAATAGCAAATAGCAAATTACAAACATGGAAACCGCAAACTACTCTGTTGATCCTTCATCCTAGTAATCGAAAACAAGCAAACATCCTTCAGTACGAATGCACCCATGAGGAACGATGGCTCCCTTTTTAACGAAAGAGATGCAAATAATTCCAGCGTTGTCCACACTCATTTTTCAGTGAAACCAGGGCAGAAAAGTAGGTATCGGGCAAAGAAGTGATTCTTAGAGAGGAAGAAATTATCTCAGCCCATTCTCTAAAAAGAGCTGAATCCAGATGATATCAAAAACTAAGTTAGGATAGTGAGATGCAGTGTTTCTATCAGCTAATGTTAAATGTTTTATCTGTTTTCAATGTTTTGATATGAGTTGATCTTTTATACAAATATGGTTGAGTGTTGATGATTTATTTTCAATTTTAAGATCTAATGATGGTGGTATAGCTGAAAGGCCTACGTGAAAAAGAGACTTTATGGGAAGGGATAATTGTGTTCAATGCTCATACCCTGTCAACAGACCAGAAGTGCTCAACTCATAAACGATTCAACATTTATGGGCTGTTTAAATTTCATCAAGATCGTTAAAACATTTTCAATGAATATGCAAAATATGTACAATAATGTTAGTCTTATAACCAACTAAAAGAACAGTTTTGCGTAGTATCTTTAATAAGCTGCAATATGTTTACCATAGAGTAGACACAACTTAGTTCAGCCTAGTTTCATACTCATATAAATTACTAGCTTAAAAGACCCGGTGTAGCCCGGGTTTTTTATTTTGTAATTGGAAATGAACTTATGAAAGACTTTCGATTTTTTAATTCTAGGTCCTTATAGGCTATAGGTATTTATAATCTGAAATAGGAAGAACGACTTATTACACTAAAACTATTCCCTCAGAAAACGCTTGATATAGTTTTTTATGGCTCATAGAGGATGTAGAATTCTGCATCGCATCGCTTGTACACAGCAAGCCTGGTAAGGGTTCAAATAAGAAGAAACAGAAATTCCTGTAACATAAAATTGTAATACCGAGGCGGAAAATTTTATTTCTCCCTCTCATGTTACCATAAAACTGTTTTGGGGATGAAATTGAACAGAAAGCAATATCACTTTCATACTTCTCTCTCCAAAAACCTGCGATATAATAATATACCATATTACCATACCTCGTATTGTTTTCACTATGTCCAGGGTAGAGAAAAGTTATGTGACTGCATTATTTTCGTGGATTACATTCTTTAATATTTATTTATAACATGAATTATAAATTGATACCTTCTCTTATTTGTCAAACTTGCATTTCTTTTTTTTTTCCAAAGCCATCTGATACCATTAGCAACAATATGTTCTGTGATTTGGGTTTTATAATTCTGTGTAAAAAGGGATTAAGTGTTCTCAAAAACATTTAATTTTTGGCATTTAAAATCAAAATTTTGTAAATTCCTTTCTTTGTGAGCTCCTACATTATGAAACGAAGGTACTGTCAAAATTCCAAGTCTCTACCTGTAATAGTTTAGGCTCTACGTTGATTCCTGTCAGTCAGTCAGTCAGGACAAAGCATTTTATATATAAGAGATTGTTCCCAACGTTGAAAAAGATTGAAAAGGTTTATTTAAATGATAGTTGCCTACTCGCCCACATGAGGAAAATGGAGAACATAGACACGGGGACATTTATCTCGGTATCAAATTTAAAATGAAACTGTAGGAGGTTCGTCGAACTTATTTTAAGCCGTGGTTATTCAAAGCCACAGACTTTTTTCCCGGTAAACATCTTTCAGATTTTATCCTTATCTATAGATACGTTCTGCCGTTATTCAAATGAAATCGTGTCGTATTCTCTTTTTGTAATCCTTAATTTAAAAAATATCCCTAAGCGGAAAGATTTAATACAGCGATAAAATATTTTAATGAACCTCTCCGTGAGTTAAATTTTACTCCTGAGGTTTGAAAACCTACATAGGCCTAATTATATTTCTGAAATAGAGTAAGCTAGTTTGTCCATAAAATGGCATCTTTACTGCTGTTTATGTTAAATGCTGTGATTTAGGTAGGAATTATTTCTGTGTTTCAGCCACGTGTTTTTTTTATCATGAATGTAGATATTATTTTTAAAGCATGTGAAAGAATCTGCTTGCGCCAGATACACTGGAAGCTGCACTGAACTTAACTTCTCACTATAAAAATAATACAGTAATATAGTAGTAGGTAAGTTAGTTTGTCAATTTGGTATCTTCCGGGCGGATGACTTGAGGTTGGCTGCAGCATGGTATGTAGACATTTTCCTAGTATCAGAAGGAAGATGAATTGCCGTAGTTCGTTGTGAGTCACAAAACAAGCAAGGTTTTTTAAAAATAAAAATAAAAATAACTGAGGGAACATAAAAACGTGCACTTTTGTCAAATAACTTCAATAGAGATAACTTATACAGTTTCTTTAAAACTTTTATTTGATTTTTATTGAACTTTCATTTCTTATTGTACCAAAAACCTTATTGTTTACTTGTGTATCCCACCCACTGCTGCAGAGGCAGACTAAATAAAGTATCTGATGTCCGCATTTCAGAGTAAAATTCCTTACAAGTAAAGCTATGGATAATAATTAAAACGCTTAAGGTATTATTATTATTATTATTATTATTATTATTATTATTATTATTATTATTATATTTATTATTATTATTATTATTATTATTATTATTATTATTATTATTATTATTATTATTATTGAGATAACTAACATAAAACAAACAACTTTTATGAGTTCCTGCAATACTGTTTTCTTAGTTAAACCACTGTTGCGTTGACATTTATTTTTACTTGACAGATGAGGTATAATTTTTAAATTCTAGATTTATTAAATTAAAAAGAGGGCCTAGATGGAGAAAGGACATCAATCAAGGATGTAGATGGCTGGTAAGACAGCTAGGCAAAAGATCTGGGCAGGCCGACTGATAGAGTGCTGGACAGAAAACTTGGCAAATAGATTGGTAGAAAGGATAGTGAAGAAGACTAATTAGCGTACAGCTATATAGGGCAGACCGCCAGATAGCTAGTCGTAACAGATCGTCATACAGCTAGGCTGACAGACTAGCACATAAGAAGGCAGACAGTTAGGTAGGTAGATCATCATTCAAGTAGAGAAAAAAACTGGCAGACAAGTATCGGTAGGCAGATCGACAGATATAATTATTGTATAGCACACACAAAGATTAGATAGATAACCTTATGAACATACTGGTAGGATGTTCTGCTTTAGGTTTTTTCCTGCCCTCCCTTACTCCCAGAGAGCCAAGCAATTACGCCACATCTTCGGACTTACGAAAATCAGGTTCCAAGAAAAAATGTCGCTTTCTTCCTGTTAGTCCTTGTTCTGCATTCAGTTGAGATGGTGTGTAGAAGACGTGTGTGGGCTGTGTTCTTTGTGGTGATGATTCTTTTGAGCATGCAATTTAACTACCAACGCAGTTGCTATTACAAGTGTGGTGCATGTGTTGTCTACGTTATTAATCTATGTTGTGTGTGCATTGCGTGTTGTTTTCCTATAAAGATGGTGTTCAGGGGATGGTATCGTCACTTATGCTAGAACTATGAATGTGCAAAAACTAAAAAAATCACGAATGGATGACATTTGTTATTCTAGCATAAAAAATAAAGCAGAACTTGTGCTTTAATGGAAATGGAACTAACTATTACTCACCAAGGAAAGAAAATACAACGTTCGTGGTTCTTACAGAACAAAGATTAATGTAAATAGATGCCAGCAATGCATTGAAGACAAAATCTGAATTTTTGAAAATTCGTGTTTTTGGCATAACAGTGACAGTATCAATCCAGCATTCTCCTACGAATGAGAAAAACCCCTGCAAGACCTCACTCAGATTGGATTGCATTGGGGGGATTGCCACAGCCTAGAAGGCTTTCTGCTGATAGAATTAGGTTTAGATTTAGGCTTTCTCAAGCAGCGCTATTCCAGCGAAAGCTCTGAGTGCCGAAAAAGTGTCACGTCGAGTCCAGAACTGAAGTTCGGGTACCCATCTTTCGTCTGCGCCACCCTGCGGCATTAGCGGCTTCATGCATTATTAATCGCGCATCTCTATTTCTCGCAAAAGCATACAACTTCACTATCTGCGCAGTAGCAGAGGTCATCGTCTGTTGACTGGTACCTACAGTGCGACAAGTTAAATAACAAGCGCGCGAATATTCGCGCTGCGCATCGATCATGCGTTTAGCTCTAGTTCCTGCGCCACTTGCTTCTGCTTGTGCTTCTGCGCATATTGTTCTTTAACTTGTCTCGCTATAACGAGGTTTGCAGCAAAGTTGCAATGTCCAATAAATATCGTAAGTAGGTTTGATAGTTTCGAAGAATGAAATCAACCCTCTAGATGTTATAGGACGTCATATCGAGATGCGTATAAGAGACAAAATGTCTGTTTTCTCCACATATTTCGAGATTTAGGAAAATGTAATACCAGAATCCTTAAAAAAAAGAAGAGGGTTTGTGAGCTTGTCCCTATAATATAAAGCCACATGACTGACTGACTGACTGACTCACTCACTCACTCACTCACTCACTGACATTAATGTTTGCCCACTTCCAGATGAGCTAGAAACTTGAAATTTGGTACACGTATAGCTTTCAGGCTATTAGGAAAATTAAAAAAAAGTTCTTTTTTTTATTTTTAGCCATAAAAACCCTCGAAAAATGGCTTGGTTTCCATGGCAACGATAATATCAAACAGTGTTCATATAGGGCTCTGAAAGTGGCAAAAAGGTAATAGCCAATACAGCAGACTAAATACACGCACTCTATCTCCCATAGATCTTTTAAAAACCTTTCCCGAGAACCTCAGCAGGGGTCTGGGGGCAGAGCCCCCAATGAGCAAAGCGAGTTGTGTATATAAGCTGAATGAATATGTTAGTACAGTTCATTTATACTTGTGTGCAAAAACGTTAGCAATGGTTTCTAGGTTTCTGCCTCCCCTTGCGTTAACATCGCAACTCAAACCGAATAGTTAATTTCAGATAAGTCAGTTATCATCGCGGCTTACAAATCACAAATCCTCGCCAGCTTTTGTTAACAATGAACAGATATATCCATGCATATCAGTCATATGAAATCCTTTTTACTTGTTCCTTTCGCTGGTTTGAATAATGTATGCACATTGTAATAAGGCATTTCAGTAGGTGTAACTTGCTCTGCAGATTTAAATTGAATTGGCTTATATGTACCGCCGACCTACAATTCACAGAACGAAACCATAAATCACAACAGTGAATAAGTTTGCTAGATAAATGGGATTCTAGACTTGCCAATATATTATGACCACTTCCATCTTTAAAGGGGAACTTTCGTTCCAAACTTCGTGATCGAACTCAACAATCTAGCTATATCAGGGATATTCCAAGGCCAGCATTTTACCACACTTTGTAAAAATTAACTCAATGAGAGAAAAGTGATAAAAATAGGTCGACAGTAACTGAATCGGTCCATGCTAGAAGGGTCTCAGTAAAAAAATGAGCAAAAATGAATTAAGCATGGTATTAGCTTAACAGTGGTTCTATGCTAAATATGCCTTAGATGTTTGGGATTCTGAGAAACAGCAGTGGACATATAGACATTCTAAGGTTATTTGCTTTTAAGAGGAGTCGGGTATAATTTTTTCTTTAAACATATGAGGGCGTTAAAGCCAAAATGGTGTATGTCATGTTTGAAAATTGTTTTAACCTAAGTATTACAATGCAATGTTGCGGTATAGATATGTTAGCAGGAAGAGTCGTGTAAGTCCTATTATGGTCATACAATATATACGTATACCATACGTAGGTGGGAGGACAATATTAGGCTATTATAATGCATCTAACAAAACCTTCCATCTTCCATGTTGTTTCTCTAAATGCATAAAACATGACTTACACCACTTTGGCTTTAACCCCCTCATATCTTTATTGTTATTTTTTGTATAGAATTTACCCTGAAATAGCAACCTCTACTGATTATCTTTGTTTCCGTTTGGCTCATTGTGATGTTAGTCAGGTTTATAATTCTGTCTGGCTAGGTTGTTGTGTTCCTTGTTTTCAATGATGATCGATTTACTTTTTAATGCATTAAGTTTCTTGTTTAGGGTGTTGTATTTGCTTTCAAGGATATTTGCTGTTCTTTCATTGATTATTTTGTCTACTACGATCCATGTTGATCCAAATACTTTAGATGCATTTTGGAATCGAAAATAAAGCTCTTTATTTAGATTGTTCATTTTTATACAGGGTGTTAATGAATAACACCGAAATATTTTACCTGTGTATAGAGTGGACTTAGACAAGCAACTTTTATTAGGAGATTTTTTTCTCTATGACGTAAAATGTGTATGCTATAGGGCATTAAAGTCATTACAATTTTGTGCTCTAAGTCAATAATGAAGTGAAATAGGGTTAAAATTTTCATTAAGTTGACTTTATGCCTTCTTAATGATCGATAAAAACCTTATTTCATCAACAGCTATATCATAATTTAGTGTTTCCATAATCTGCAAATTTTACAGACTAATCACATGATTGGCCGCCACTGCATTGTTTTTTTTTATTAATAACTCCAATTTTGATAGCGTAGTTCATTTTTTTGCATTTTTTTTCAAATGTAAGAAGTCATGCCATGCCCTGGGAGAAATTGAATCCATATAACAAAAATCTCCTAATAAAAGTTGATTGTCTATGTCCCTTCTATACATAGGTAAAATATTTTGTTGTTATTCTTTAAAACTCTGTATGTAGATTTTTTTGAAGTTTTTATTTTAATTATTGGAACCCCAAGCCAGTAGAAAGATGCCCTGAAGATGGTGCAAGCGCACCGACAGGCCTAATTGCGAATTATAAAATAAATTACAGTTGAGTAACTGGTATCACATTTATTTTATTTAAATGAAAAAGCAAATTAATTAGAAAATTAATGTTTCTGACACAATAAAACATAATTTTAAAATTATTTTAATTCAGAGGTGAGTTTCTTCACTGTTATTCTCTTCACACTACGTAATTTCGTTTTACGTGAGACACTAAGCAAAACGTTAACTTGCTTCTAGGACCAACTGTAATTCTCACGGTTGATATTTCTATAAACACGCAGTGAGTTCGTGAACTAATGGGCAGCTTCCTACGTATTCACAGTAAAATTAATTATTGTAAATCACGTGATTCAATTTTGCAATAACCTTTCCTCATACGTTCTGTTTAAACAGTCATTCAAACCACAGTAAGACTTGTTAACTCATATTTTGAATATTTGTATATTTATTTAATCAATTTCCCAAGTACATAAAATGTCCCTCTGTTACGTATCTGCTTTTCCACAGGGACATTTCCAATTATTGTTTCATACAGTATAAAGTGAAGAACATTTATTCTAATCTCTATTTTCTTTATTTAAAAAATCAATTTAGTTATGATGACTTTCGGCAGTATTAATAATGAAAATCGAAAGAATAAGTATTTATGATTATCATAATTCATTCTGATAATTAATTTCTGGTAGGTTATATAAGCGTCTCGCCTCAGAGGGCTTGATAAGAATTAATACCAGTTTCTCATAAAAATATAAATAAATTAAAATGCGTGTATCAGCGAAAACCTTGAAAGTTTTTTTGCTCTTATTGTTAGTAAAGAAATCAGTCTCAGCGAAACCTGATGTTCAAAACAAGAAATGTGACATCCTGACAACACATTAAATAATGGTGCATCTGTTTCATGTACAAGTTTGTTTTCACATCCGACAAAATTACATTTTATTACAGGCACTTAAGTTTATCTCATTTTCAGATGGATTTCTTTTTCTTTCGTTTTCTGTTATACAATCTGCTTCTAATATTTATAAGAACACATATACCTAATAAATTAATTTCGTCCTCTTCAAAATCCAGAATATGTTGATCTAATACTGGTTCTTTTAAAACAAATACCATTTATATTTTATTGTCTTCTATTTTCGCTTCCCGTTTTTTCTTGAAAATGAAAAAAATCCCTGATTTTTTAACAGTTTAACTCATAGTTTCCACAACGGAGTTATCAGACCTGTTAACCATTATACAGCCCCGTGGGTATGATGTACAGCCGGCTGAAGAAAGGGGGGGGGGGGAAAGGATGGGCATCTCTTGTTCATTTGAAAATTAGTTAAATGAAGCGGTTCACAAGTGTTAACGAACTTACAGTAATTTCTGTGATGTTTATTAACAGAATGTCTCCGTCTTCTGTACGAAGATTATAAGATCGCTTCCCATTAATTTGTTAATAAACAATTTTATGCTAGCTTGAATTTCTGGAAAAACTTACATAAATAAACATACTTAATTTTTAACAGAAAAACAAACAAATACCATAAGCAACCCAAAAATACCCATTATTGGGATTAGTATCTTGATTGGTATATGGTTATTTAACGCCGGGGATGTACTGCAACTTAGGCCTGTGATCGTCACTGGTGTGCCGCAATTTTGTCCCACAGGAGTTCTTTTATATGCCAGTAAATCTACTGACATGGCCCTGTCACATTTACGCACACATAAATGCCATAGACCTGGGCCGGGATTTAACCCACAACCATTAGTATCTTGTTCGCTTGCTTGTTGTGAGACCAGAAACTTGTAATTAAAATAATTGACGATCGTTTGAAGTTCGAATGTAAAGCTAGAATTGCCCACTTGTTTCGTAAGTCAGCTATTTCACCGCTGTAGCCACTTCGCTTGCTGATATAATAAGTAATCACCTTAACACATGGCTCTATCGTTCAATATTCGCTCCAATGAATTTTATGTTGCTCAACGATATTTTATTATTATTATTATTATTATTATTTCAGCTGTATCTATACTCCTTTTAGCTACAAGCCATATCAGGAGTTCAGGATCTGTGTCTACACAGTAGGATAGGTCATGGAACTATTGATTGTCAATTATTTCTATTACTGGTGTATTTTATGGATTAACTTTCAACTGACATTAAGTTAAATGGATATGATACAGGATGAAATGGTGAGGACGATTCATGGAATGTAAATCCAATTCGGTAATTTCCTTTACGATTAGGGAAACTATGAAAAAGAACCATGTCAAATTGACCGGCCACGGGATGTAAACCTAGGACGTCCCGAATGCGAGTCCAAGACATTACGATCTCGGCCATCTCGCTCGGTATCCTTTTTTTTGTTCTCAAGATATCCTGGTGTATCCAGAATTAACTCTCCATTAGATTTAATAACAAAATATAATATCAATAATAAATAAAATAAAGCCAATTTCAGTAGTTTTGTTGAAGTCTTTGCTATCTTGTGTATGCAGGCGATGGCGATACGAGCATGCGCGTTATTTTGTAATTGAAACGTAACTTTTAGGAGACCATACTTTTTGCAGGCTGCATATGCATATAACATGTGAGTAGTGAAACTTACAATAGCTATATGGTATACCTTCCAGTTTGTAATTAATTCTCTCTCCCTCTCTCTCTCTCTCTCAGACAATTCCTCCGTTCTCTCCCGGTCTCTCTCTTGGGAAGAAACAAGGAGTTTTTCCATAAATAAGCCTTCCCTATACTGGCCATGGAGGCCTGACTTCAGGAGGTTGAGGCTCCCAGATGTTTAGCTTTTCGAACAAAATAGATATTAAAGTAGTTAGCTTTTACCCCTAATATTGCTCCTGGTAATCATTTAAGTTTGCTGTTTCAGACTTAATCGACCCCCGTGCCATACTAAGAATTAGGTCAATCGAAACATTTTTATGACATCATAGAGGATCGAATTCGCGACCTTCCTAATTGTAGCGGGCCACAAAAATCTTTCAAAGTCATAATCATCTATTGGCTCATTAATGGCTTTTATTGCAACTACTGTCCGCCAATAAGTTTCACCCAAATACTGCCATACACAGCCTCCAAGCCCCAGATGGCACAATTGCCGACACCTGGGAAGCAGTAGCCACCGTCATGTCAGATGCGCTAGTACCGGACGACACCCCTGCAGGCGAAACCCCAGAACACCAGCTCCTGCGTCGAGCTGCTAGACTCCCCTTTCACAATGAAATAATTGCTGACCCCTTCAACCTCATAGACTTACAGATAGCACTGGACAAAACAAATAGTAAAACTGCTCCAGGAATAGACCAGATTCACCCCGAATTTATCAAACACGGTGGAGAACTTCTCCAAATCAAGCTTTTTAACATATACAATGCCTGCCTTCAGCATAGCATGTTTCCCAACCAATGGAAAAGCGGACTTTTAAAAATCATTTTGAAAGACGACACTAAGGACCCATCGCTCCCAAGATCTTACCGACCTATCTGTTTGCTCCCGGTAATGGGAAAACTGTTCGAAAATCTCATAGCCTCTAGAATCACCGAAATCCTTGAACAAAACTTATCGCATCGACAATTTGGATTCCGACCAGGAAAATGCACAGAAGACGCGGTCTCACTGTTGCAAAGCAAAATCGCGAACTCCACGTCCAAATACCTCCTTGCTATCTTCATCGACATAGAAGGCGCATTTGACAATGTCTGGTGGCCACATGCGCTGGAAAGGCTTAGAATAATCAACTGCCCACAAAACATTTACGCTGTCATCCGTGACTACCTTAGCTCTCGACGAATCACAATTAGAGACAGCATTCACACTTTCTCTAAGGTTGCGACCAAAGGGTGTCCCCAAGGCTCAGTATTGGGGCCCAAGGTGTGGAACCTTATCTTCGACGAAGCACTAAATACTATACTTGAAACTAACCAGGTCGACCTAATAGCATATGCGGACGACGCCGTTATACTCGTCGAAGGAATGTCTAGGAACGAACTGGAGCGCAAATCTCGTGTTGCGCTAGCTGCGCTCACACGTTGGTCCGCTAAAGGAAAATTAACAATCTCACACACTAAGTCACACATGATGTTCCTTAAGGGACAACTAGGAAATCACCCTCCAGACATACGACTAGGCCAAGTTCGACTCCCCCGAGTACAGGAAACACGATATTTAGGTATCACGATACAGGAAGGTAACACATTCACAGCTCATGTACAGCGCATATGCGCCACAGCTAATAGACTCACGCAAGCCCTTGCCCGGTTATCGGGACAACAGTGGGGCTATAGATTCACAAATTACAAGATATTGTATTCCGCCATTTTCGAATCAATCATCGCCTATGCTGCAAACGGCTGGGCGCCCTACATCAAAGCAAAACACTTAGGAAAACTCCGCTCGGCCCAAAGACTTGCCCTAATCAAATTCACGAAAGCATACAAAACAGTTTCAAACGATGCGCTTCCTGTAATTGCTGGGATATTGCCAGTAGACTTACTTTTAAAGGAAAGAATAGCCAAATACCATGTCCGAAAACAACTGCCACACACCATACACGATCTCCAGATTGGGCCAGACGAACTAGTAAATTTTCACCGAACACAATTGTACACTCAGATCAGAAACGCTACCTTGCGCTCTTGGCAACGAAGATGGACCGTAGCTTGACATGGTAGGATCACACGAGACTTTTTCCCGAGCGTCATCCAAAGACAGTCCATGACCTGGATTCAATTAGACCACTACACCACGCAATTCCTAACAGGACACGGAAACTTTGCTGCCAATTTGGCACGATTCCGGCTAACAGACGCACCTAGATGCACCTGCGTAGATAACGAGCTTGACTCAATGATACACGTTCTTTACTCATGCGCACATTTCAGCGAAGCGCGCCGTCCTCTACGCGCGGCCGCTCGAGCAGAAAATGAACTCTGGACACCAAACTTAAACTTTTGGACCAGAAAACACAATTTCCCGATATTAAAACAGTTCGCAAAAGCTGCACTGACTGAAAAGGACCACTTAAACTAGACAGGTAGATTGCCAACTGGCTGAGCAATGCTCACTACCCTAGGCTGGGCGAGGTTTAGAGAGGGGTTTTCCCTCGCCTGTAAGGCAAATGCCGGCCTAGTTCCACCCCTCAAAATAACAAAGAAGCATGCAATAATTACAACAATCAACAGTACAAAACAACTCAACAATCTCACAAACACAAAACTCTAAACAATCAAGAACACTACTCACTCCGTAACACCGCACACACAAACACCTAGCTGATGAAAGCTTGAAAATGAATCAAGATACCAGCTTGGACACGTCACGATCCACCACATCCCTTCAGGATGGAACACACTCACGATAGGGACATAATCACAAATGGTTACCAGAATTTGGTTTGACCCGAGGTACTGGCTTCATTGCTTGGCACTCGGGGGGTAAGGGAGGGCACAAAAAAAAAAAAAAATGTCCTGTTTTGTATTGATTAATGTAACTTCATCCTATTTCTCACTCTGCACTGTATAATATAGGCTAATTTCCAATACTATAAATATTTTCACACATCTGAGCCGCTAAATTTATATCAGCAGTGAATTTGTAAATATTATTTTGAGACTAGGGGTAGTAATTTCTATATGAATAATAATACTATAGTCCCGCAGTAGTCAAACCCTGGCTCGCGAACCATATGCTTCCCTTCTCTAACATTCTCGTGTGGCTCTTAAAAATTTGTAATGGTATATTGAAATTTAATTTTTCTGGTCTGGCGATTTATTTAACGTATGATTATGAACTATAAATCTACCAGTATCATAAATCACAATAGAACAAAAATTAATGTAATTAAAATTTCACTTACACATTTCTTTAAGCGCATATGGTTAAGATCCTAGCGTCTATTTATTTTTAATGTATACTGCCTAAAGTCCAGGTTATAAATAGCATCAGTAAACTGCTGCTGAGATGAAAATGTACGATTCATGGTGGGCGTTTCTCTCTACATTGAGTCGGTAATCTTCTTTCGCAGGTAGGCTACATGTGAAAACCGCAAAGCAGAGAATTCCTGAATCCTCTCTTTTCCGATACCACAGACATGTGGAACATGGTCATGGGAAGGATTTGAATAAACAATCTGTCAGTATTGACAAGCCATGCCCGTTAGATGTGTTTGCAGCTTAGCGAGCGTACAAGTACGCAAAACATGTTATAATTTGAGTATCGTACATTTGAAGAGACCACTACAGTATATTATTTTCCAGCAGACAATCTGTTTGGCGCCAGTTCATAACTATTCATTCTTTCACATGTCATAAATAGCATACCTGTGATTCAAAATGCCTATACCGACATGATGTGATCCCAGTCATAATTAATAAATGTCACAACACTTTATTCGTTCCAGAATTCATTGTTTAGGGTATTTTGTAGGAAGATATTTCTTGGTATAACTGGGAAGACGAGGCAAGAAGCTTGGCTTGAAGATGCTTAGTGGCAATGTGAGCTTGTGGAGTGACTTTAAAGCGGCATTCTCTTGCAGGCCCGGATTTTTAGGCATTTATAAAAGGTATTTTAGCCTTTTATTTTCATGGAATAGCCCTTTTTAGGTTTTAAACAAACGATTTTAGCCGTCTTAATATAATAGTAATATTAACTAATTGTATTATAATTTTTTTACACAGACCCTCCTATACTTATCTGCCATCGGTCGGCAACTTGTTATTTGAAAGCTGAAACGACAATGGATTACTTGCAGATTTCAAAGTATTGAAGACGGTTCAAGTTTCATTTCCTGCGACGGCGAGGCGGCACATTTTCGAGTTACTAACACAAGTGACACGTGTCATATACAATGTTAATTTCAGTGCGTTGTAAAAATTTATTTTTGTTATGTCTTTTCTTAAAATGCATAAATTCACATATTAAATATGTGAAAATAAATTTTATTTTCCTTTGCATTCATTCGAAAATCTATTTAAAAATCGTGTTTTTCTGTAGAAGTCCTCTTTAGCCCCTAGTTTTTCATCAAAAGTCCTATTTAGCCCCTAGTTTTTCAGCAAAAGTCCTCTTTAGCCCCTTTTAGGCCCGTTAGTCCGATTTAGCCCTTTTCTGGTTCTATAAGATTCGTATATTCGGAAGCAAGGAGTATGAAACGGAAAAATATGTTAAAATGTTCTAATTAGGAAGCTGGGGAAAAAGAGGTTAAAACCTTCAAATCCAGGCCCTAGTCATTATTCTATCCCGTTTGATCAGTTATAGGAGTCAAATGTAGCATATGGAAAGCGGAGAATGTATGCTTTCTACATCGTGACAACGCCAGTTTCGGTGAACGTAAGAAGTCTATGTTTTGCCAGCCTTCGTAATCTAGTGATCGCGTTCCTGAATAGGCCTACACTCCCGCCGGCCTGCACCTCCTCTAATATTAATGAGGTTGGTAGGTTTAGAACGGAGTGTCCTCAGTCTCAAGAGGGTAACTAAGGCGCTCCTTGATAAAGAAGTAGCGGCTGTGGTCTCAAAAGTGATCAATAACTGCCGTGGTTGTCACATGCTGACTTCATGCCCCGAATCCTGCCATTTGCTCCTGGTAGATTATGCAGCGTTTGGTGGTAAACCGTGTCCAGCAAGGGATGTAGCGTCACCGAGCTTAGTTTATGTAACTCCTTATTTCGAATGAATTCTTGCATTTGACCGTTCAAAACTAATAGTAGTGTATGTATTTTTTTCTCATAAATTTCATACAAGTCTTATACACTACTTTTTTCATTGAAATATTATGTAGCCTACTTGGACCGCATTATAACTACAAAACTTGTCCTTTCATAAATATGGTTCATCAGATTAATAAAATAATGATTAATTTGTTGGTATCCTCTACTTTTGCACTTCTATTTTCTAAACTTTGCATACCTGATATATTAGAACATATTCTTTTCTATCATTAGTAGGCCTATCTATTGTGTTGTCCATAAGCCATCCAAATTTTCATTCAGTCAATTCATTCTCCTTTTCAATCCACAAGCCTAATTGGATCATCTACATTTAATGAATTCAAATAAATGTTCAGCATAGGCCTATTACTTCTGAATAAAAACACTTCATATTGTGAACAGTAAATATTACACTTTCCCTTTCTCGGTTTCATTTTATTTTACTCTTTGTTTATTGAATTTCACTCCTGGACTGTTTTCTTATATTCTCAACTTAGCGCAACTGCATAGAGGCCCTTTGTAGATAGAACTTCAGAAGAAATAGAGAATGAAATATGCATTTTCTTGACATCCTTCTGCTCTGTGTTGAGAAATTCTGCTTATTCATGCAGGGAGGAATAAGCATGGAATTCTGTTCAAAATGAACTTGATCTATTTTTCAGATAACGAAGATATTTCTCACAATGAATTGTCAGTATGATATCCTTGTTTCCTCTGAATTTATGGTCGGACATCTACTGTAGGACCATATTCAGATATAAACGTTTCTTATTTAATGTCCCCACAAATAAAAATTTAGTGGATTCAGGTCAGGTGAATGTGGAGGCCAAGGATTTGGTCCTCTTCCTATCCATTTATCACAGAACCGTCTATAAAGGACCTGATTAACAGAGAGGCTGGAATGAGCAGGAGCTCCATCGTGCATGAAGTACATGTCTTGTCGTATTCATAAAGGCACATTTTCCAACAGGACAGGGTTAAAAAAAAATAGTTCTGTACCTTCATCCATTGATACGATGTAGTAGTGCATACATTCCCACCAAGCAGTCACCAGTAATGCCAATCCAGATTTGTAGACAAAGGACTCTAACGACGAAATAAAGCATTTTCGGATCCATGTTCATATAGGCCTAACACAATTTCACCCTCTATATGCAAAATTTTGCCCTACCTTTTTGTTATACACTGTATATCTTAAAGATGTTTAAGAATCAAGCTTAAGTGGAGTAAGCCTATCTTATCTCACCTACACTTTTTGGTCATTCTTCAGGTACATGCTCTTCAACATGGAGGACGAAGATGTATCCAATACAACCGTTGCAGTTTTACAAGGTAAGATTTCAGTTTTAAAACTTTTGCTCTTTTCCCGTTAGAAAGAGTATAACTCTTGGCGTACAACTGAAAGTGAAGGACATAGGCCTACACAAATATCGCTACATATTTTCCTGCATTATAAAGTTAAAGGATCAGACTGTGTATATGTACTTAATATTCAAAACAATTTATTTTCAAATTATTTATTTAAGATAATATTCTATGAGAAATATAATTTTAAGATGTTAAAATGAATTTAAAATGTATTTTTGTTCTTAATATAAATATTAAAGTTTAAAGAAAAGAATGTCTTGATCCAGATATGAAGCAAGTATGCCTGAAAAATGCAAAACTCTTATAGGCGAGATAGAGAATAGAATAGGCTATTACGACACCCGTTTGGAAAGAGTGTTATAACTTAATTGACTTAATCGATGAAAAGTTATAAGAAACGTCGATTTTTTTCTATTTCTGAGATTGTGTTATGCACTTTAAAAATATGCATCGCATAATATTTTTCTACGATAGAGAAAAATATGTAAAAGTAAGTAAAAAACATACCGTAATTTATTACAAAAAGCTTATCTCTAGTTGGATTGGATACTCTGTACCTTAAACAAAGCAACATATATTATTATTATTCATAAAATGAAAATGTTTGTCAACTTTCATCTGTTTATGCATAACAATCTCAATTATGTAGTGAATCCAAGTGTAAGGAGCTATCTCGCAGCAAATTGACACATCACGTAAACAATGAAACTAAAGTTCACTCTCTATATATCACGTAAACAGTGAAACTAAAATTCACTCTCCACGTAGGCCTGAGTTGTGCATTGGAGAATTAAAATAAAAAAATACTTTTAATTTAAATAAACAAAGGCACCAGCTATGAATGTTGATTCAAGAATGCAATAATAATATGTCCTCCGGAAAGAGCTCTACAAACCCATGAAATAGTAAGGTTTTCACGATTCGTCCTATGAAGTTACTTTATGTTCTGTGTTCAGTTTACATTTCATGATTTTATAAGATGACGTAAACAGCAGGCCCGTATTAATTCCTGTTCTAAATCGACTGCAGCCTAAGGCCGCCTGCCTGTTGGAGCAACGATAAACGAACAAAGAAGCAACGTTGTTCCAACAAGAGAATGGTAGCATTGATTAACACGCGTCGTGTGGTACAAAGTCAGTACATGACTGTAGGAACAAACCTATTTTCTTTATCGTTGCTCCAACAATACGCGGCCTAAGGCGGATTATTTCATGGTTTTGCCAATCTATACGACCTCTCCTGGTCCATTCTCATATCATATGTCTTGCCTAAATCCATTTCAATCAGAAAGGGTCCGCCATCACGTATAACTTCGGTGTCTTTAATTCGCATTCGATGCTTCAACATGACATTTAGCATTTTCCACTCCATTTCCCTCTGGTAAACTTGTGGAATGTTTTTTCTTTTTTTAAGTTAATGGCCTTGTCTGGGATCCTTGTGCCATAAATGGTACAATGCAAATGTCCATCACATCTATCTGTATTTTCATTCTCAACGTAGGCCTAAAGTATTCTCAATTAACCAGGTTTGCAGAAAACTGAATCGTACAAATAAAATAAGCATGGGCCCACATTACTTGGATCAGTGATGATTGTGCCTTATTATGGTAAATTTTGTTCCAAGGTTGGTTGATACAATCTGCCATCCCAGGCTATATTTTGAAAGCTGCCAAATATAGTCTAAATGTACAGCAAACTGAGCTCACAAGTTGACAAACAAATGTCTCTTGTCCGTGATCAAAACGTGACCACTTTAGACAAACTAGGATGCTTGATGGTAACACTCTTCTTGCATTGTCAATGTAGCTAATCGCATTATAATATGATACTGTTGTTGGTCATTACATAAGTTTCTGCTGCTTAAGCTCTCAAAAACATAAACTGTAATGCAGGAATGTGATAGATTATAACAAGTATATTCTATAACAGTATAAATACGTTAATCGGGAGTCGCGCTCACGGCAGTTAGGCCTATTCGTCCGGTCGGTGATTTATGTTTTACGGGAGTGTAAGTTATGCGCTTCCTTCATACAACGAAGATAATGCGTATTGTACACTGCTTCAACAAAACCAATACTGCCCCATTACTTCCTTCAAACTCTTCCCTATTAATTCTGACGAGTTCCAGTGCTATGATCCAAAAGCTATCCTGAGTGTGACCCAAACAAATATTATGTTGCCTAATCTTTCAGGCGCTTCCACCTTTCACGTCGTGCAGCTTTGCAATCTGTTCCGAAACATGATGAGCGCTTGCGGCGTGATTCGACTCCCGGACCGTCAACAATCTCTTACATATATGCAGTGACAGTGTGGGAGCACAGAACTGGGGAAAAAATGTTGGGAGGCAGAAATAACAAAGGGAATGTGTTTAAGTATGTTCTGGGGAGCTTATGGTCAAGAAGAACCGAAATCAGAAGTGGTAGGACGATCCTTATTAATCAGTACATGAACTCGGTAGAATGACAACTTAATTGTTATTCACTTAGCAAAGGTGAAATATAGTTAGATATCATACTTAAAGATTTTAGAGTTCTCAGGATAGCCTAGCCCAAGTAAGATTTTTTATTATTTTTATACTAATCAATAATTGGTCTACTATGTAAAACTTGTCTAGGTAGATTTAATTTCATCTTATTTTTTTTTAAAGTAAAATTATTTTCTGAAATGTTTTCTCCAATTTATGTTGTATGTCAAGAGCAATAGTAAGTGAAGTTTTCAGTTTTCTTATTACCGTGTCCTCTGAAATCAAAGTTTATTGGATAGGAAGCCTTATAAGCCTGAAGTCTCTCGAATGATTATTTTTTTTCCTAAATAAATAGTTACCGGTATCTAATAATAATTTTAATGGTCAAATTTCAAAAGCACAAACCTTAAGACTTTATTTACATAGACTATAAAATTACAACTATTGCATAGATAAGGAGATACCTACTTATGTGAAGTGATTTAGTGCGGGTCCATTAAATTGTTGGCTACCTCGCAATCAAGCGAGGGATTAGCTTTGTGGTGGCGTTTAATTGCCCGTATGCAGACCGCAGGGTTTGCTCCCCTTCTCTCAGGATAGAGCCGGCAATCTTCTCTCATATTGCAAAGCATGCGGTTAGGCTGTTAGAGTATTAGTCTCTCATCACTTGTCATCAATCCCTATAAGGGAACAGAATATTCAGATTGGCAAATTATTCTCACAAGTGTCCTTTTTCTTGCGCATGGTGAGAGTAAAAATAACACAGCCCAACAAAAAAGAACTTTTTGTTTGGTGTCTCAGATGTTTTACCAGATTTTGGCTATACTTAGTGTGCTTATTCCAAATATGTAAACAGTTTTTCTCTACCAGCTCAACTTTTATATAGAGTGCCATTAACTTATAACCTCTTTCGCGAAACAAAATCTTGCTTGATAATACAGGTAGTGAGGGTTCTTGACCATACTTTGGACACGTAGGACGAAAACTGTACGAAGTACAGAAAAACTAAAAGCTGGATTATTTATTGGCCTTCAAATTGACAGATCATTAGTCATAAACGACCGTACAATATGTGATATCAGCTTTCTGACAGACCCCATGTTATATTGTTAATGTAATGTTAGTGTGTTACTTTTTTCTTCACGTGATTTAGAAGCTAAAAATAGGCACTGTTATATCAAACGTAAAATGGGATAATATGCATAAAGGTAATACCATATCTCACAAACTAAAGCTGATAGGGCAAAACTAATGGCAAATTTGGCATCAGCGACCTAAATATACCCAAGAATAGGTATAAATTCTAAGGCAGCAAAATGGCTTTTGGTCTGTGTAATAATCACTTGCACATTTTGTGTCAAGATGTCACTATCGCGTGGAATTTCTCGTAGTAAGAATATCAAATGGCCGTAGAGCCTTCCTTCTGAAGTAGACCACCTTTAGTGAAAGAAAACCTATGAAGAAGAACATTAAACATTTTGAAAAGTCGAGTATCTTGGAAACATAGTGAATTTATATATTTATAATGTTTGGAAATATTTTTGGTTGTTTAATATGGATTATAACGCAACGTTAACCGATAATGGACAGAATTTGATATGGTTTAATGCGTTTACATTTTAAAAAGGGTAAGCAACAATTTGATAACGGGAGCTTTTTATTGCTCTTATGAGATACCGTACTTACGTAATAGAACTAAAGGCAGCATTTATGATTTTACCGCCACATTGCTCTAACCCAGTGACCTTAATCTATATAAAATGGGAAGGGATATATGATAAATGTTAGCCCCTAGTTTGTCGTTATGAAATTGAATACCAATTATGTAGATAAGGTGGTCTCTCGTATATATTATCAGTCTAACCAACAATCCGTGATTATTTTATGTTGACCTAGAATCCCAAGCTAATAGTAAAGATATCTATAAAATTGACTCTTTTATGCATGCAAAAATTACATTTGAAGCAGTATACAAAAAGGACTTAGTCCAATGTATGCGATGCCAGAGAAATTACATTGCACAACATTCGATACCAGCAACGCCTAAAGCCTAAATAATCATCTCAATTCCCTAGCTATCATTCTATTGGACAATAGTTCCTCAATCAACCGTTTACATCAACAGAAGATTTTAGACTTGGCATTCCGATTCAGTGACTTACGGTACCTTAAAAATTGTTATTCATTGACTTACCTTAAAGAGTTGTATTTTACAGCTCTCACGTCATTACTGTGTCATTTATACCATTTACTGAATGTTCATATTTGAACAGCTTGTAAATCTGCAGAATAAATTTAAAAAAAAACCCTTTTATACCAGGAATTAAATTAAATTCAGTTTATTTTCTGTCTATAAATACATGGATATAAAAGGCATTGTCAAAAAAGAAAGAAATAACATTAAAAGAACTTTGTTTTACGTTGTTACCTCAGAGATGTAAAATTCATTTACACTATAAAATGGGTTATCAAGTAGCCAATTCCTGATCTTTCATTTAAAATGGTTTGCATCTAGATTCTTATAAACTCTCTCCTGTCTAGCAAATGGCACACAGATGTTGTTGACTATTCTGGTTTCGTGATTCTTATGGACAAATGTTAAAAGATCTAACAAGTAAAGTTATAAACAGTGCACAGACGATCAAAACCTTTAATAATAATTAACTAGAAAGCGGTTCAATGTGAGTAACTCGATATTGACACGTTCTACTCGCTTTACAGCCTTGTTTAAATTTAGCATGAATAATAAAATTGGTCTAATCTCTAAACAGCTTGTTACTTGGCAGGTGCTAGCACTTCTTCTTGCTGTTATAAGTATACTAGCTTAAAAGACCCGGCGTCGCCCGGTTTTTGTATTTTGTAATTGGAAATTAACTTATGAAGGATTTTAAATTTTTAAAATTCTAGGTCCTTATATAGGCATTTATAATTTGAAATAGGAAGAACGACTTATTACACTCAAACTATTCCCTCAGAAAACGCTTGATATAGTTTTTTATGGCTCATAGAAGATGTAAAATTTTGCATCCCATCGCTTGTACAGTGCACAGCAAGCCTGGTAGAGGTTTAAATAAGAAGAAACAGAAATTCCTGTAACATAAAATTGTAATATCGAGGCGGGAATTTCCCACTCTTATGTTACCATAAAGCCGTTTTGGGGATGAAATTAAACAGAAAGCATTATCACTTTCATACTTTTCTCTCCAAAAACCTGCGATATAATATAATAATATACACATTACCATACCTCGTTTTGTTTTCTCTATGTCCAGGGTAGAGAAAGCTATGTGATTCCATTATTTTAGTGGATTTCATTCTGTAATATTTATTTATAACATGAATTATTTTGATAACTTCTCTTATTTGTCAAAAGTGCATTTCATTTGTTTTTTCCAAGCCCATCTGATACCATTTGGCAACAATAGCCTATATTCTGTGATTTGGAATTGATAATTCTATGTAAAAAGGGATTAAGTATTTTCAAAAACATTTAATTTTTGGCATTTAGAATCAGAATTTTTCAAAATCCTTTCTTAGTGAGCACCTACATTATGAAACGAAGGTACTGTCAAAATTCCAAGTCTCTACCTGTTATAGTTTAGGCTGTACGTTGATTCCTGACATTCAGTCAGTCAGTCATTCATTCAGTCAGTCAGGACAAAGCCTTTTATATATATAGAGAAGAGATGTCTATTTCAAGGCAGTTTGTTAGGAAACATCGTTAACTCCTTTTATGTTATTTTCAATCGTAAACATTGTTTAACTAAAAGAACTCTCTCCTATGTAATGTTTCATTTTATGGGCTGAACCCGTTAAGGTAAAAAATAAGGTGCAAGCACGTTCTAGAGATTATAGAGGAGATCCCCAGATGTCACTGCCGTTCTCGTCCCTTCTATAGAAATTAATAAATAACTGTTTCCTCCAGTTTAACCATTAAAAATACTATTATTATCGTGTACCTATTAATAATTTACAGTAGGCTAATCAAAATAACATAAATAACTATTTCGTCATAACGTATATATCGGCAGATAAAGGACAAACATAAGCCACCACGATATTTAGTTTCGCTCAAAATATTACTTACGAACTTCATTTCTCTCCGTGCATTCAATGACTGCAACTCCTTATCATAGCGAAGGATTTTTAAATATTAGTTTATTATTTGCCTATCGTTTAGCTTCAAGAGAGATATAATTTCTGTACAAATAAGGTCACTATTCATTAGGCTATACGCAGATTTTTCTGGTATCTTCAGCTGATTCAAACAGTCATTTGTTTCCAAACAAATTGTTGCCAACCAAGAGAACCTGAATTCCGCTACAATACGAAATTACCAAAAAGCTTTACGATTGCTATTCTAAGCTCAAGCGAACAGAAATTATTTGCGTCTTGAAATAATTTCCTAGCGCTCGTTTTGTGAATTTCGTGCTTGTTAAGTTCTACGCGTATATAAGGGCCTTGCATCGTAAATAACTGTTAGGCCTACGGTACGATATTGTTCCTACCTTGAGGGTTTAAACTTAGGCTAGAATAAATATATAAATAAACAAATAAATAATAAATAAGTGAGCCTGATAAATCCCATAAGAGCAAAGATCTTCCCCAAATCACAGGATGAGCTCGGGAGAATTCTTCAGTATATGGCTGGAATAAATGAATATGTTATTCTCTATCCTTGCCCCTGTGTAACCGAGTTGAACGTATTGAAAAATGAACCTACCTAACAGAGATTCATAATACCACCCGTGGTAATCTCATTACAGCCAAGCAGCAGGGGAAAGAGTCATATTCTCACCTGGTGATAAGTAATTAAACCACGAGTGTTGCAAATTACGGCAATTATTCCATTTTAAGAAAAGATTTACGTCCGTACAACGGGAGAAGTTAAAACTGAGAGAAAGAAGAAGAAAGGGTTTTGAATTAAAACCAATGCAAATATTACTATAATATAAGAGGTAGGGAGAATCTAGATAAAATAATTTTGAGTAGGATCGGACTTTCATTCACTTTCAGAATAGGTGCTATATATTTTTTCTAAGTTAAATGGAGACAGAGCTTTTCCTCTTGTTTTTAAGGCTACAAACCACTCATATAATTATATATACTAAATAATCTATTTATTGTTGAAATACATTAGAACAACTAAAAAAAAGTATCCATTTAATCTACATTACGACATTTCTCTAATTTAAACAGGTATTAATGCAAGCAGGCGAACTCCACTTTAGGCTATATCCATTCCTTTCATGCATACACTTTTTTTTAAGCGGTACAGAAAGTGCCGATGGAATCATGTTGAACTTCTCATATAATATCATTAATGGATTTTTTGTGTTAGCCACAAAATTTACTGCCTGTTTTGTCCAAAGGGTGATGAAACTGGATATGCCTAACGCAGCATACAATGTTGCTTTTCTGCTTTTTAGTAATATCCCTTTATTACGTAGTGTATTATTCCACAAGGCGAGGGTGATGTTAGCGCCGAGAAAAAAAATTCATTATCATTTTATTCCTGTTGTTGGGAACTAAAACCTTAGCTTGCAATTTTCATTCGGTATATTGCGATCCATGTGGGACGAAATTAAACTGATGCTGGAACATAGATATAAGGTAGTGTTATGTCTACGACTTTACATTATTACACCACAAGTTCGTAAGCTCTTTTTATTTAATAAAGTACAGAATAGGCAGTTGGCGGTATACATTAATGACGTTCTGTGTGATAATAAATAACTTCTCAAACGAGATAGATTAAGTCAGTTTATAATCTAAAGCGAAAATTTTTGAGGTCATGGTTTTATTAGAGCATTAGCCCTTTAATTGGCAGACAACATGAAAATTTATGACTGCTGGATTGACAATGTTGCTCTCAGGCAACATGGTATTCCACAAGTCTAATTCTTATTACCCAGCAATTATACCTCAGCCATTCCACGGAAAGTGAGTCTGAAGTGTCCAGACCGTAACAACCTTTTAATATTAATTTAAAATATATGTCATCATTGAAAAATGATGAAATTAATTTTCAGTACTAGTCTACTAAAGAACTAATTCTCAAAATTAATTTCATAATTTTTCAGTGATGACATATATTTTAAATTAATATTAAATCGTTGTTACGGTATGGACACTTCAGGCTCACTTTCCGTGGAATGGCTGACCTCCTATTCAGCAATGTTGCCTACAGGCAACAGCTACAATATCTCAGGAAACATCTACCAACAGTGTAGTTCATATTCTAACAGTTAGGTGGCCGTAGTATGTGTTTTTGTAATCCGAATGCAAAAGAGGCTTGTCCATCACTCGGAGGTGTTGCCTGAGAGCAACACTACCAAATAAAGGGTTAATATAATTTGTGGAATGAACTTCTTATGAATGTCTCCCAAATGTTTAATCGTATCAAATGTGCTATTAGGCCTAACACTATCCATTTCGTAACAATATTATTACTTCCTCTAGGCCTACTATGACCATAGGTATAACTTGAAAGGCGAGACAAGAAGCTTGGTTTGAAGATGCGCTTGTGGAGCTTGTGGAGTGGCTTCGAAGCTGCATTTTCGCGCAGGTCTTGATTCATTTCTCATCTTATCAGTTATACTATATTGGTATAAGTAGGGGAGGTATTTTGTACTACCCTGAAATTCAAAGTCGAGTTTTCAGAATTAATACACGTTTGAGGTCCCCTGTACTTAAAAATGCAATTATCAGAATCATGTCTGACTATGTATGTGTCTGCATGTCAGTCTGTCCGTGTGTTAACGTGGGAACAGCTTAGGCCTACCTAGAGACCGAAAATCGTATAAAAACTAAATTTTAAATTTGGTTAGATACCTTCTAGGGATGTGACTCGAAGTTCGCCGACGACTTTCCTTTACTTCTACAGTCACTTAGAAAATTTAATTTTTCGCGACTTTCTCGAAAACGGCTTCTAAGGTAAACAAAGGCTTCTCCATTTTTGTTTGCAATCTTAATTAAATTATTCATTAGGCCTGATTTAATATGCAGAGGATGTAGCAATACTTTCTTTGGGTTTACTAATGAAACATACCTCACATTGTACTCTCCTGGCGTATGAGTTTATAAAACCTGCTTCTCAGTTCAAGTAATATTTTCTCTTGCCAAAGTAACTACAAACCACAGAGGTCACTCTTTTGCCCTGTAGTGTGATCTAGTATTCCTTCTCTCCCATGAGCATAGACATCAACAGTACTTTGTAAATCCCCCTTGCAGACCTAATAAAATGGCAGTGTCTTTCAAATATCCACATATTTGCCATATTTATTGTAATTAATCGTATCTAACTTAACAGTCATACATTCGTATGTTTTCTTCATTTCTACTGAATGTGAAACTGGAGCAACACTGCTTTGAAGCTTAGCTTAGAAGTCTCAACAAACAATCTCCATTTTTCTGGTTGAAATCCTAGCTCATTGGGACCCGGGATCGAATATAGTTGAATCCATGCGGAATTTGTGGTGGAAAAAAGGGATCAGAGCAGGTTTTCTCGGGGTGCTTCCGTTTCCTCTCCCATATATCAATTTCACCGTTGTTCCATTCATCAGAGAATGATCATTTGGTTGCAAAAAGGAATTACTAAGTCCTAGCTTATTGCTTTAACCATCTATATCTATGCATGCACAAAGGGAATTTTTAATAGTCTAGTAACTGCAAAACTGTTGTTCTTCCTCTTTCTGAAAACTGAAATTCTGGTATTTGAAGCTAGTAAATTCCATTGTTGCAGTCGCGATCCCTGCACTCAGATTGCTGATTCGTGAAATCATATCCCTCACTAAATCATTTATAGGTCTATGGTTCGATAACTTAGATTTTTGCCGAGCTTACTTGATTCTGAAGATATTTTAATTATTTATAAGTAAATGGAGGGTGTTGGGATATTTTCATGTTCATATTCGCTCATAAAACTCGATTCAATACATCTATTTTCACATATATAGCAAAAACCTTGTTAACTAGGGTAACCTAATAATACATTTCATTTTTTATGTTTGTTATTTGTTGTTTATGTTTTCGGAAAATTAAACTACATTTGGCGAAATTACTCACAAAATTTGTGTGAAAACAGCGAATTATAGTGGGTGTAGAATGGTGAACATCACTGCTGTGTAGCATTAATGTCAATAAACTAGCTGGCATGAGAACAATTAACTATACATGGGCCGTTTCAATCCACTGGAATAACATACGTCCCCGATAATTACATTCAATAATAAACAGCATGGTTCAGCTCTTGACAAAGGAAATACCCACCAAATTCCTACTGAAGTGGTTAGCCAGCTGGCACGGGCTGTGCGTTTACACCTTGGTGTTACTTTTCCGACTGACGAGACTTGTTTTGTCAGGTTTCTTGGGAAACTGCCCAGTGACCTATTTTGCATTTCTTTCTACCCGCCTAGAAGTTAGCGAAATCTTCTAGTTGTTCGTCCAATGAGTACTAATTGTAAAATGAGCTCTATCAAACTATTGATCACATCACACATTTCATGCATTACCTAGATTATCTCATTATTTATTTTTATTGATCTGCTCTAATGTTTAAATGTACTTAGGCCTATTAAGTTTTCTTTTCATTATTAATTAACGTGTCTCTCCAGCCTAGTTACAAATCTTATTTGGTTGAGTTCTCTCATTTTCTTTCTACCTCTCCAACTTTTCAAATCAGATTTAAAATAAAATTCTTTATTGTAACCATTAATAATAATAATAATAATAATAATAATAATAATAATAATAATAATAATAATAATAATAATAATAATAATCGTCTGTTTGAGCATAAAGCCATAAGACTTGTCACTATATCTAAGATTAAATATAAATCATACATTACCCACATTTACTTCATTAATACTGTATGGACACAATTGAATTAAAATCTTTCTGACACGTCTTTTAAGAACTTTCAGGTCATTAATGACTCTAATGCTAACAGGCAGATTATTGTACATTTTCAAACCATACACCATGATGGATTTATTGAAACTGTTTAAATTATGTTGTGGAATACTAAACTTATTTCTATTTCGAGTATTGTATGAATGAAAATCACTATTGCAACTAAATTCATTTCTATGAATGTGGACAAATTCTAATAGTTTGAAGACGTACAACCCATAGACTGTAAGTATCCTAAAATGTATGAAATAGTCTCTACATGAGGTACGATTGTCAATACCCGCCATGCATCTGACAATTCGCTTCTGTGCAATAAAAACATCATTCAACATAGTAGATGAACCCCAGTAACAGATACCATATGTTAGCCTTGACTCGGCTTGAGCAAAGTAAAAAGATAAAATCATATTGCTACTAACATAGTATCTTAAAATTCTAACTTGATAACAGACAGAATGTAAAGTACGGACAAGTTCTAAACAGTGTGGGCGCCAGTTCAAATGTTCATCAAATGTTATTCCCAGAAATTTAGTTGCCTGAACACTAAGAATGTCATGATTATTAATGCTTAAATTTAAATTATTTATTGATTTGTTTTGTATGTTGTGAAATTTCATATAACAAGTTTTATTTATGTTTAAATATAACATATTAATATTAAACCATTTCTGGAGATTATCAAGCAGTGCATTACAGTCTGTCTGTAACCCTTGAGCATTCTGAGCATCAACAACAACCGTTGTGTCATCGGCATACATCGTAATAAAATAATCTTTCAAGTGATTAGGCAAGTCATTAACATAAAATAGAAATAGAATGGGTCCCAGAATAGATCCCTGGGGAACACCTACTTTGACATCCAGAGAGTTTGATTTGTACAGCCTCTTACAATTATTAATCTTATACATCACTTCAACATACTGAAGCCTGTTACTTAGGTATGCAGAAAACCAGTCCAAAATAACGCCACGAATGCCAGATTTCTCAAGTTTAGAGAGAAGTATACTATGATTAACACAGTCAAATGCCCTGCTAAGATCACAAAAGATCCCAACAGGACACCTACCCGCATCTAGTGATAATAAAACCTTATTAAAGACAGAATAAATTGCTGTACTAGTTGATTTTGATGGTCTAAACCCATGTTGATTTACATCCAAAATATCATGTCTGTCGATAAACTTGAGAAGCCTGGTCAACATACAATATTCAAAAATTTTAGCTAGACTATTACACATGGCTATAGGCCTATAATTTTCCACATTGTTTTTATCATGCTTTTTAAATACAGGAATAATTTTATTTAACTTCAGTTCACTTGGAAAGACACCACAGCGAAACGATTCATTTATAAGATAAGTAAGAGGCTTTATAATGATATTTTTACATTCAATTAGAAGCATGGCAGGAAAATCATCAGGGCCAGAGGACATCTTATGTTTTAGTTTCTTATTTATGATATCCAGTACCTCACATTCTGTAAATTCGTGCAAGTAAATAGACTGAGTAACTTGTTTAATATGATTAATTGTTGAATTATGGTTTGAGGGATCTAAATTTGAAATTATTTTCTCTGGAGCTTCTTTAAAAAATACATTAAAAGATTCAACTACTTCCTGAGGATCGTCAATTATACCAAGTTCATTTTTGAGCGTTATGTTAACATGTTCCTCGTCGGGTTTTGTAAGTTGATGAATAATTTTCCATGCCATCTTGCCTTTGTTAGTTGCATCATTTAAAATACTTTCATAATATCTCTTTTTTGTATCCTTTACAAGTCTTTTATGATTACGCTTAGATTCCTTATACCTATCATTAAGCTCAGGATAAAGTTTACACAAAAAATACATATCTTTCAAACGTGAACTTGAGCATTTGATTTCATTGTTTACCCACGATTTATTATTCTTTCTATATTTAAATTTAACTAATGGGAAACAGACGTTAAAGTATAACAACAGTGTCTGATAGAAATATCTAAACTTCTCATTAAAATCATAGCAATCATACACACCTATCCAATCCTCGTACGATAGCATAGATAAGAAGCATTCAGTATTGTAAGAATTAAAAATCCTCTTGATATAAAAGTAACATTCATTAATTTTAATTTCATTGTCAAATTCCAATAAAACAGTACGATGATCGGAAAGTGTATTGTCAAACACACAGCAAGTAACTTGAACAAGACTGTTCATGAAAATATTATCAAGTGTCGTGACCGATGAACCGTAAACACGTGTGGCCCACTTGACTTTATGCTCCAATCCAAATACAGACAATAAATTACTAAAATCTAAAAAAATACTGGAAGAGCTATAAGAATCAATATTAAAATCTCCACATAATATTAAATTGAGATTGGATGAGTACACAAAGTTTAAAACATTATATATACCCTTTAAAAATACATTAATATTACCTGAGGGTGAACGGTAACAACATAGGATTACAAACATAGAGTTGTTTACCTTGGTTTTCAGTCCACATATTTCGAAATCCTTTTCGAAACAAAATTCATTAAGATTTATGTTACAGGCCTCTACCCCTACTTTACACCACAAGCCTACTCCCCCATGTATATATCTATTACGACAATAGAAGCTTGTCAAATTAAAACTTTTAAATATAAGAGAATGAATGGAATACATATTAGCCCATATTTCTGTAAAACACAAATATTTTAAGCTGTCGTAATTGTTTAAATATTCAATTTCTATCTCGTTCATTTTACTCTCAGTAAGACCTTGAACATTCAGCAATAATAGGCCCGGATTATAAATTAACCCTGTGGAGGAATCTTTTCGCGTGCACGAAAAAACTTCCCAATACACGTGCCCTCAGGCCATAGGGATGCATCCATGGCTTTCTTAAAGTTACTCTCATACACAGAAACCTTAAACGATGAGTATAGGTGTGAGTTTCTTCCAGTTAACTGTTCACACACAATTTCTGGAAAACTTGGTATCAGAAAGTTCTTCATATCATCAACTGTAGTTTCTGGGTGCAGCCTATACACGTGTAGATCCACAAACTTGGGTACGCTCTTTATGGCACTAGAAGTCTTGTTATTCCCAACAACTTTCGTCTTACGTCGTACGACTTGCCATTCACTGTTAAACTGTTTAGTGTCTTTCTTGTCATTTCCAAGAACAGTTTTAGAATCACTTGGGGTTACAAGGGGAATTTTCTTTACAGTTTCACTATACAGAGGCCTATTTGAGATCTTGTGGGCATTACCAGTTTCTTGATTACCTGAGGAACGTGGATCATCCAACAAACCTTCTTCCGAGTTAATTATTATTACCTCGTTTGAGTTGCTAGCTGTCTGATTTCTCAACATTTCTCCATCAACAGCGTTAATATTCTTATTCTTGGCCACAACAGTAGGCGTGTCGATGCTTATTGCACTATTTTTAGCCACATCAGTAGGCGTGTCGATGCTTATCGTACTTGCTTTGAGATTTGCAATATGTTCAAGTAATGTCACTTTGTCATAAAGGAGGACTATTTTATCTCTCTAAGTTCTTTTATAAGATCATCCTTCTGCTGGTCATAGTATGACGAATGTCATACAGGAGCACCCCGAGGAAACGTGCCCCGACCCCATTTTGTTTTCAGATGAGATTTGACACTAAGCAACTAACGTTGTAGGCCTAATATTTCTTTATTTTAAATAGTTATAGGCTTATATTTTACTGTCAAATTAAAAAATGTTTCAGAAAACTTATAAGCCTATAACTAATTAATTTTTATCTCTGTTTAATAATTTTTCCTTCATATTGTATTTACTTATTGTAAAATGACTTAAACCTGGTTGAGTGGAATAAAGATACCCTTCGGCCTTAACTCTGCCAGGAAAATAAAACGTTATTATCATTATTGCAGTTGTTGAAATTATTATTATTATTATTATTATTATTATTATTATTATTATTATTTGGAGGACGACAGTGCTTGTTGCTTTCTGAATTCGATTAGAATACTATAAATTTTGCTTGGCTAGGATTGTAGACAGAAGGATGATAAGAGAGGATGATTACACCCTTATCATTTAAAAAGAACGATAATATTTTAGTAATTTGAAATGTCAAATTAGTGGTTAAATATCATGAAACAAATATAAACTGTCATAGGTAACGCCACGAGTGACTTGGAAATCACCTAAACGAGCCATGCAGTCGCGATGGAATTTATTTATGAGAGTTCAAGTCACATGCTTTATTTAAATACACAGTGGTGAAGTAGCCTATGCATAAGTCACTGCCCAGAGATTTTCCGACCTGATCAGAATATAAAGAAAAGAGGAAATATCTTTATTAGTGTTGTAGAAAGTGATAAAGCAAAGGTCGATAAGCATTTAATGACCAAGATCTGTGATTGGCTGATTTCAGACTTATTCTTATACTCGTATATTATTGATCCAAATCGAAATAAATATTATGAGCTTATGAAGTTCCCTTTGGAAAATTATGTTAACAAATTTTACTTCAATTTTTAACTTAGAAATAACACATCTGAGATATATCGAAAATACTTGTCTCTGCGGTAAAAATTCTACGATGATTAAAAAAATGTTTCTGTTTTCCTGCACAAAATCCACATCTGCTATTGTTCGTTAATTCGCACACATTTAATTTAAAAAAGCATAATATAGATAATATAGAGCTTACTTAACTCCAAGCAAAGTTATTTTGTTTGGGAGATATGTTCTTCCCCGAGAGTTATTGCACTAACTTATTTACTGCAGCTGTCTTATGTATAAAGTAATTCACAACAATATTCGATGGAGATATATATTAATGTTTCTTAGGATTATTATATTACATCTGTTAACGTTACGTCATTACGTTAGAACAATTAACAGAAAATTCCTCTATCCCCGGAAATGATCCGGGGCCTTCATCTGCTGTCAATTATTATTTGGCATAATGATGAAAAAATCCTAAACTGTTCGCCTAGAATATACTATTGTATATCTTCGTTCACCATTTCTGCAACACGATTATGGAACTCTCTGCCTGTGAATGTCAGGGACTGTCAAAATCCCAGAAAATTCAAACGAAAACTGCTTGAATAGCTAGCTCGCTCAGGCACATCGCTTTGTGCATAGAAAGTTATAAGGGGCAAGATTTATTTTTTTATTTTATATTACTGTGTTTTGTTTTACTATAATTTTAATGTTATATTATTGTATTTTGTTTTACTATAATTTTAATTATTAGCATTATTTTTGTTACTGCCATTTAGTATCTTTAATGCTAGTATTTTCTTATTTTTTCTTACTGTATTTTTCTTAGATTTTTATAATTATACTGTAATTGTAGTTCTGGAATCCTGGTAGAGCGGAAGAGAAGACCTGATGGTCTTATCTCTACCAGGTTAAATAAATTAAATTAAATTAAATTAAATTATCGTTACTATTTTCATATGAATACAGATTAGAAGTTTAGTTCTAAAGTCAGTTAGATCATGGAGATTCATTTTGAAAATGCTAAATGAAGTTGAGGTCCGGAACCATTATGCAAAGAAGTTATTGACCGAGCGAAGTGAGGTCCTGTTTTACCTAGACCAAATACTCTCAATAAGAATACCGCCCACTCTACTCTAGTCCCTTTGTTCAAACTGTCCACTAGCACAGAGGTGCCATCTGTTGAGTGGGAATGGGCAGCAGTCTCAGAAGCTACTTAATGAACCTATATATCTGCAGAAATAAATTTGTTTTTCAAAGTCCTGATGACACAGTAACTTATTTTTGTGCTTCATAATGCTGGAATTAGGTCAGGAAATAACATAATTTACACTACCGCTAAACTAACTTAATTAAATGACGATAACGCTAATTTTTTAAGTAAAACTTCTTTAGCCGCGGTAGAGGTAAATCGAGAGTATTTGCCTAGACGGTTCCTGCATTTCATCTGTTTCTCTGTAAATTTGTTTCTTTTGCAGTTACGAGCGTTCGATTTTCTTCCAGTTTGTCATAAATGTTCCTTGAAGTCATTATAAATGACGTATGTGTAAAGATTTTTATTTTTTATTTCGCCTTAATGGTTCTCTTTCATGTAATGTTAAGCTTCTTTCAACTATCACAGAAGCCATAATTAACTGTCGTGGATGATGGTATGTTGACTATGCTCCCAATCCTGCTATATGCCTATGGAGATGACGCAACGGCCGGATGGTAGGCCTAATACTTTAATGTATGCAGCGCCACAGAGTTTATTTGTAATCTTTCGAGGACTTCTACCATTTCCTCCACTTCTTACTACCACTTTAAATTAATAAAATTGTTTTTCCTGATTATTTCAAAAAGATTTTTAACGAATTTATTTACATTTTTGCACACTGCATTATGCTAACATCCGAGTCTTTAATTTGAACAAAAAATTTCTTAGGAATTTTCTAAATGATAGTTATCCCCCACGGCTGAGTGGTTAGGCCGATCACTTTCCACCGCCGGTACCCAGGATCGAATCTCGGAGAATCTCTGTGGAATTTGTGGTGGACAAAATGGGTTCAGACCGTGTTTTCTCGGGGTGCTCCAATTTCCCCTCTCATACATCATTTCACATCTACTGCATTCATCATAATGTGACCATTTGGTTGCAAAAAAGTAATTATTAAATTGTTAGTTTTTAAATATCCGTCGTTTGCACAAACGTATGCATTAAATCTTCTCTCGCAAACTATAATTGCTTGATGCTGAAATATGGACTCCCATAATAATTCAAATACTTATACATAATTTATACTTAGGCCTATACTTACATACTTATAATACATCATTTGAGACGAGCAAATTGTATTGTTCAAGCTTAGGGAACAGAAAGTTTTATGATTGAATCAGTTCGAATTTCTTTTCAGGTACGATAATTTAGTGTGATCTGATTGTACCAGATGAATAAACAGAACAAGGAAATTACTTTTTACTATGAGAATGGAAGTGAGCTGACTGATATCTTTGAATTTACGAGTAAACAGCTCAGCACTGTTGAGGTTTTAGTTTATTTTCCTGCTCAAACTCGTTTCCTACCTATATCCGGTTACATGACGTTGCTGAAGAGTACGATGCTAATGACCTTTGCTTTGCAGCACTATATTTTACATTATTAAACTCTCGGTTGCCCGCAGCTTCGCTTACGTGGATTTCGTAATTTGATATAAATAATCCTTTCTCGGTCTTCCAAATCTAAAGCTTCACTAAATTAGTAAAATTACTGACTAATTTTGTAAATGAGAAAGTGTAAAAATACTATATTGTTTCTTCATATAAACTTTGAACCCCTGTGATCCCTTTTCGTCTATAAATCCATCAGGGCTTGAATTTTTGGAAATACTGATATACGGGCTTTATCATTTGGAGTATTTACGCAAACCTTCAAGAAAATCAGACAAAAAATATACTTTTTTCAATACATACTTTTGTACCACCTTTTCACCCCGTTAGAGCATGATTTCCGAAAATTTAAAAAATACTCGTTTTCTTTTACAGTTACTATTACTATCTTTTAAGCATATTGAACCGTTGTCAATATAAACTTTTAGCCATCTTATGGCCACTTTAGGGTTGAATAATTTTTAAAAAAATCTCTTAGTGAATTTCTACATTACGAAACAAAACTACTGACTACAGTTTAAGTATACAGCTTCACCAATTCGGCTCTGCGATGATGAATAGTCAGTACAAGTCATTTTATATGTTATGTAGTTTAAAGCACCGGTTCACATTTCTCTGTCACAAGCCAACCAAACAGAAGCGTTATATGCATCATGAAGTCTCCAACTGCATCAAAAAAGAGACAGCACATTAATTAACGACTACTCCATATTTTCACGGTCACATTTAAATGAGAACCTATGTGATTTTGATGAAAAGATTCCATGCAAAGTCAAATAAAATAAATTATTATTTGAAGCAAAATATTTTGTTTACGGTTTGATTAAGGGCTGGATGGTTGAGCTTGATTTCAAGTAGGGTAAGGGTATATAGGTTGTTTAATGTAGACATATTTCTATGTATTTAACCTCCGTTTATTATTGTTGCCTAAATCTGTCATCTGTTTTTGTCTCTAGTTTTAAATAAACAAAATACAAGTTCAGTCTGTGATGGTTTTAATTAGACAGTAAACAGACGGGCTTTACCAGGCCACGACCTGTCGGGAGAGGACATACAGACATACTTTTTTGACCAGACAAGGACATGGAGGGCTGGATGAGTGATCAGCCCAAAGCCGGAGCCACCTCCGAGACAACACGAACACATAGGACGAGATACACCATTCACAAACACACACACTCACTCCGAACAAGGCGAGGATGGGATGAAGATGATATCCGGGGACCACAAGGGCCTAAAGTTACCCGACATTTGTCTCACAGGTGAGGGAAAATCCCGAAAAACCTCACCTAGGTAACTTGTCCCGACCAGGAATCGAACCCGGACCCGCTGCGTGAAAAGAGAAAACGCATCCCCTGAGCCATCCCCTTTGCAATACGTATTAATATTATTAACCTCTACTTAAACGAAGTTCATTAATGATTCCTAACCATGTTTAAAAGAAGAACTTGGTCTCTCTTCGGGAAATGGCCCTTCATTTAGTGTGCAGCGACTCAATTAAACTGAATGTTAATGACTAAAACAATGATAGCTAAAAAAGAAATAAACAGAAATAGTAGGGCCTATCTTACAATAGGCCTACAGTGTAGACGTGCAGGTGTGACAGTTCACTGCCCTCTGATACCAGACAACTCAAACTGATAGCAGGTGAAACAAAATATACGCTTGAAACCATTTAACTGTTGTCAAACGATTCCAACACAAAATGGTGAATATTGATTCCCGTTTCAGGTTTCCATAACGTATGGTTTGAATTTCTTACCTGGAAACCACAATGTATAGGTCACAAGACGAAACGTCGAAGCAAATGTTATGTATTTTGAAGTTCTTTATCCCTACCATTTCCACTAGGCCTATGGGTTAAACAGTAGATTGATGTGTTCAGTACTAAAATTCAACTGAGATTTTTTAGCGTTGATATAGGCTACATTTTGACACTTCCTGAGTCCAGAAATATTATTTTCAGAAACGTGATTATCAGGGCCCGGATTCTGATTACCTAAACTTGTTTGAAAAATGACCTATAAAATGGCCAAAATTTTAAAGATAATGATTTAATAATTATAAAGAATGGCTTAAAACTGATATTTTATTGATAAAAAGTTATAGACTAATTTGTATATAATTGTAAAAACTGTAAATGCAGAAAAGATGTTTCTAAAAACTTTGTTCTTTGTTGTATATGTTCTTTCCTCACGGAAATTTATACTGGCGCTGAGGCACTGGCGAGTCAAACTTCGGCATTTCCTTTTGCGGTCTTTCGGAATACTGTATATTGTTTATTGAGGGTAAAGAGTAGTTTGCATTCTCAGATCCAAGCAGGTGGCAGACTCTGGTGCCAAATGAATACGAGTATAATAACAACAGTAATATAATGCAGCATTTTGGCGTTTCTTTGATTCTCGTTTCCGACTGAGACATGACATCACTTCAACACCGAGTGTGTCCTTCTTGCATTAAACAAACAACACTTCAAAGACAGCACCGCGCTGGGGATGACAAAAGGCGACAAAAAGAGTTAATATACTCAATATATAAGCATGAAAATGGCTAAATAAGAATGCAAGTAACAAGAAAATGACAAAATAAAGACCTAAAATCGAAATAAATGCCCTAAAAATATAAAATTATATAAAATGACAAAAAATGACCTAATAAAAATGCCTTTCTGTAATCTAAAGGCCATGAATAGGATTTATCTACAAGTTGGCAATGTCTATGCAGCATCAATAAAAAGATGACGTCATTAGAATCCGGGCCCTGGTGATTATGTATCTGCTTGATATCTGTGAACAACATAACTCTTTTTACTTCCTCTGATCATACCATAGGCGGTTCTCCGGCAAAGTAAAAAATACTCTTCGTCACTCCGGCATAAACGGGAGGAAAAAAGTACATATGAAAGCGGCGTATATTTTGACAACAATTTTTTAAATAAAGAACCATTATTAGGGTCATGATCTCCTGTTCTTGACACGACAGTTGCCTTGCCTTGCCTTGCCTACGCGGTTGCCGTTGATTCAATGCGTGCCTGACGAAATTGCTTGCATTGGTTGTAATTGTAAAGTAATTTCTACGTGATTCATTAAAAAGGCAATTTGACTATAATGTTCGGTGCCATAAAATAAATAAATACCTGCATACAAATTTATGAGTCCCTATAGAAAAAAAATTCCAACTTCAGCACTGACCATTTCACTAGGCCATTTCACTAAAATGATGTATTCGACCCCGAAATTCGAAGTTCAGTTTTTAACATAAATACACGTTTTGAGGTTCCCTGAATCCAAATATACTCTTTTCAGAAATGTCTGTCTATGTCTGTGTGAGAGTGTTTCTGTGTGTGTGTGTGTCTGTTTATCTGTGAACAGCCAAGCTCCAGAACGTAAATCCTATGAAAACATAATTTTGAATTTGGGTTTGGTACCTTCTGGGGATATGACACGAAGATTGGCGATTATTTCTCATACTTTTAATGCCACTTTTCATTAAGACAATTTCGTTTATAGTGATTTTCTCTAAAACGGCTCTAACGATATTGTATAAATTTTCTACATGGGGTGCTTAGGCTATACGGCTATACTAAGAACTAAAACTTTTATTTGAAACATTTTTTCGCAAAAATTCTGTAAAGGGTAGTTATAAGCTTTATCAGGTTGAAAAAACTGAATACGCGCTCTTTGAAATACGGCCTCTTATTCTAGGCTATAAGTTATCAGAATGTGAAGTGAGAAAGGTGTATTGCCCATGCATAGGGTAAAGAAAGTTACGTGAGTACATTAATCAGATTTCGTTTGGGTTGTGTATCTTTGGGGGATGCGATGCGATGTAGTTACGACATCTCTTCACTTTTACAATCAATATATAATATAAGATATATTATACCAGAGGAAATCATGTAATGCACAACATATTTTTTATTTTAGAAACCAGCTTTGACCCCTCCCCTTTTTAGAGAACTTACATACTAATCTTCGGATGGAAATGGCGTGAAGAGACCAACATGACGCATGGTCTCCTCATAGGACAACTCAAGCACTCAGGTCAATTGAGAGAAACATTAAGTGCAGATGAAAGTGAATTCCAATCCTCATTCTTCTTTTCAAAGTGGAAACCACGAAAATGCCTCACTGTGATTGGTCAGAATTACATGAACCCACAACCTTCCTTTCACATCGTGAACACCATGGCTCAAAGATGAAAAATCGAATCAGAATATTATTTTATATTATAGTTCGGAATATCATTTTTCTTACTACCAAGTTCCATTGTGAAAATTAATTTTTAACAATTTTCTCGAACACAGCTGTAACGATTTTCTTTAAATTTTCAATTGGAATTGTTGTTTGTACTAAACCTAAAACTTCTCTTTCAAACATATTTTTGTATAAATTCTCTGGTGACTTATACTCAGGCCTTTGCCCTGCCTGCTTAACATCAAGATTTTGAAATTGATATCTGAATTTGATTCCGCTATATAATCACTCTTTTCTCAATGCAACTAGAGTAGGCCTACTTATATGAGGCTCGCCTAGAAAGTATCGCACCACATTTTTTTCTTCAACAGTTATTTATTGAACATAATGAAGCATACACACAAGAAATAATGATGTTTATTCTTCCTATATTTCCATGTCCCGTTCTATGGCCTTCCTCCAGCAAGACACAAGGGCGTGTATGCCCTGTCGGTACCACTCCTTGTTCTGGTTACGAAGCCATTTCTGCATTGTACGAATCATCTCTTCGTCATCCTCAAAAGTCTTCCGCGAATGGCATCCTTTAATGGCCCAAACAAGTGGAAGTCTGAAGGATCTAGGTCAGGGCTGTAGGGTGGATAAGGTAACAACGTCCAACCCTGTTTAGTGATGTGTTCCTAAGTCGTCAAACTTGTGTGAGGCCGAGCGTTATCAAGTTGAATCAAACATTCACATGGGTTGTTATGGCGCCGAAGAGTTTGGTTAATGTCTTCACATAAGCTTCAGAATTTATGGTGCTGCCTCTTGGCATCACATCAATGAGTGTGACACCCTCACAGTCCCAAAACACAGTGATTATGACCTTATTGGCGGAAGCAGTTGCTTTGAATTTTCTCTTCTGCGGAGATTGAGGTTGACGCCATTCTATCGACTGTCCTTTGTTTCGGGCTCAAAATGGTGAACCCAAGTTTCATCACCTGTCACCCTACAGCCCTGACCTAGCTCCCTCAGACTTCCATTTTTTTTTTAATTCAGCTTTATATACACTCCTTTGAGCATCGAGCCTATATCGGGAGCTCTGTTTTTCTACTTTTGATGTGTCCATGGCGTCTATTAATGTTCAACCCATATTATTTTTTAATTAATATGACACAGGATGAAATAGCGGAGATAAGTCGTAGTAAGTAAATATCCAATTCAGCATTTTTTACGACTATGGAAACCATGAAAAAACCTAAGTCAAATTTTCCGGCCACGGATTTGAACCCGGGGTCTCCAGAATGCGAGTTCAAAACGATAACATCTCGGCCATCTCATTCAGTATTTAATTTTAATTCTATATAGTGCTACCATATTTTTTGTTGCATTTATTAAACATTAATTTTTTTATTGAGAAGCGAAAAAGTAAAAAACCCATGTTTATTTCCGAGAAAATCGTAAGCTTTTAAATAATAAAACTTCAAACCTCATGTATATGGCAGTTCTGCTTTATGCTGGAATAAAAATTCAGCACATGTGGCGTTACTAACATCAACGAGAGGGATGAAGGAATTACCATACTAATGTAGCTGATGAGGAAATGTTATAAAACGCATAAAGAAGGAATAGAATATGAGAATTACTACATCCACACTTCAATCAACCCAGGCTTCACAATTTATATCTTTAAATTCCACACATTTTTTTATCTATCGACCCCGGAGAAATTGCAAAATTATCATCACGAACTTCTAGACCACAGCACAGTCCCTTATGAGTCTGGTCTTTCGGTAGAAACAAACAAAAAGTCCAAATACCATATTAGGAAAAAAGTCTCTAGTCCTTAAACACGCTTTGCTTGAAAAGTATTATCTGCACTGTTCATTTTTTTTTCACGACATAACTAATTAGTGGTACTTACGGATATTGTTGCAGTGGATCGTAACTTGACATTCCCTCACTCAATCTGGTTGCTATGAAAAAAAATAAATCTCCGTGCGGTAAATAGCTATTTATGTATCAAGTACGCAAAATAACGCTTTAGCGGACGAATCTAGTATAGCGGCCGAGGCGAAAGACGAGGCTGAAATACTGGATGAGTCCGCTAAAGTTTTTGCGTACGTGGAGCATACAATATTTTTTAGTAAAAGCTATATAAATTATATGAAATAAAACAAAAATACCGTATAATTAATTATAATGGAAAGCAGTCAGCCATTTGCTAAAGTTATATTCTCATGTCCGTCTTGAATCATAAAACAACAATGACCGTACCTACCAATACCAAATGTGGTAGTATAGGTGCATAATATATGAGTCCCTTGTTTGTAAACAATATTGCATACCAACTAGTATTTATGAAAAGCTTGTGAAAATATAAATGATAATACCGAGGAAATTTCAATCCAAGCCAGAAACATTGAATTGGAGCTGCTGCCAGCAACTTCACAGCAAAAGTAGACTATGAGAAGGGATATATTACGGCATTAAAATGCTGTTGCGTCCATGGTAAGGAATGTTTTTCATGTGAACCAAACTGTGAAAAGTTGTTGGCTTTTTCATATGATGAAGTGGGCTACCGTGTTTTGCGAAAAATCCTGATACAATGTTGGCTTAAATTTGTTGTTTTATGACCAATTATATGCGTAAATAAATGTTAAAGTCGGTGTGACTGGTCAATGCCATCTGCGTTTTGTTTATAGATTGCCATGACGACTTTAAAGGACAAGTCCGATAAAAGTGCATTTTGAATGCAGTTTGAATGCACTTTTATGCAATTTTAGCGGCCTTGCTTGCTAAAATGCAATTTTTCGGCGTGTTACCAGTCCGATAAGCAGCTGTTTTAGAGAGCGTGTACTAAAAAATTACAAAAAGCACAAGTGCCGTAAGTAAAATCATCATAATACAAGCCTTTTTGAAAGACCGGAACCAAGGCTCCCTAGTTTGTGGCGACTTTAACAGGACAAATATTCAGTTCCCATAACAACCAACATACGCGAATCACTTTCTGTAATATAACATCCATCTTCAATAGTGTATATACATAATATTTTCAGCTAATATCTCAATTGATATTAATAAATTGATATAAATAATAATCGTGCAAAAAATAGCATGCAATACTCGTACCGTAAGCGCATAACAGATCTCGGAAATTGAAAAAAACTCTTTCCTCGATCCGTATGCACCGCTTACGGCACTTGTATAGCAACATACTATTTTTCGCTTCAGCAGAGGAAAGAGGTTTTTTGATCGAGTTGACAGTTTTCGTGCAAATTAAATACCGTACACACATCGGTTACTCCACGTTGATATTATTTATTTATTTATTTATTTTGGGAGAGTAAGATCGTTTGGCTTTCTCTTTCACTCTAGCCGTCAAACAAATATAATTAAAACAGTTACGATAACTTACATAAATAATGAAAACAAAATTTTACTGAGGGAACTATTACAAAAATCGGACAAGTCCAGAAACTAACCTTACATACTCTATTAGAAGAGCTATGTGCTGGTAAAATATGTTCTTCAAAATCAAGACAGGTCCCAAGAAAAATCCAGTTGAAAATCAAGTGTTTCTACTTAAGCGTTTTCCATTCAGCAAAACAGGAACAATTCTGGCATTTAGTTTCAATATCCAAATTAAATGTTTTTGTTTAATTCTACCGAAGGAACAAACTTTTATAGAATGTAGCACCTATCCATTCTGCAATAAACAATAAGTTAATAAATTTTATTATTTACTGCAAAATTTGATATTTTACTTCTACAAAAACAAAACAAGTCAACAGATGAAAGTTTTTAATGCCTGAAAAATTAATTTTTTGGACTTTTCCAGTATTTGTAATCAACTCTTCAATTAATGAATGTCACATAATGGGTTTATTTTCATACTACTGACAGAATCGTCATTGCCACCGAAAGGGCAAACTGGCAGTGCGCTGTTGCCTGTGTGAGGAGACGCTTAACCTGGTTTTCTTATTAATCATATTATAAAACACAAAATAGGTTTTATTTATAATTTATATTTATTTTAATGTTATCTTCTACTTCTCTCTTTAATCAGCACTTTTACGTCCTATACTACTTCCACCCTGTAGAATTATACAAGGGTGATTAGACCCACTATTTTCATAATTTCTTCCTGTATAATACAGTGCCAGAGGTATCACAGCCAGAGAAATTGTCGGGTTCTTCTCTGAAGTATTGACAGTTTGTACCAAGGACTGCTTTTTTAATAACGAATTATTTGCATGATACATACTACAGAATTACATAGTCCTATCCCAGTGATTCAAGTTTCTATTACAGTTGAAAACGCTTTATCTAAACCTTAAAACAATGAAAGCTGGAATACCACATGGACGTGTTCTTGGCACAATTTTGTATCTTATATATACTCACGACTTTCCAAAACCAATATCTGACAACATTACAGTAATGGCCAATGGCTGGCTGTTGGCTGTTCTGAGTAATGATAGGTCACTTATGAATCTTCTGCAAATGAATTACGACTTTTTGTTAACCTGATTGACGAGTGGTCAAAGCATTGGAGAATGAAGATGATTCCTAACAATTCCAAAATAATTACATCTTATTGGGAACAGAATTCATTCCAAAGAGTAAACAGGAAGACATACGAGATTGATCCTGGATCCCCGTTTAACTTGAAAAGCACATGTAAGTCAATTGATTAATGAATTAAGAAGTAGAATTCATCAGCTCAGATTCATAATTAAAGGAAAACCACCACTCCTTCTGTACCTTAAGAAACTAATTTATTATTCTATGTTATTTATCTGGGCCTATTTCTGTGGTATATGGGGCTTTGCAGTCAATTCTCATATCAAAACGTCAGAGACAATCGAGGAAAGAATCTTACTGTATTAAAGGAATAAAGATACCTACATTAAAAACATCAGGCCTTTTACATTTACTATGAAATTAATAATAAATTCAAATTCAGGAATAAAACGGGGAAGAAGATTCTTCACTGCTTTTCCTACACATCATTTCCTTTTGATCTCGTAAAAAGTAATTAATTCTGCTTTATCCACTTCCAATAATTACATTACAGCATAGGAAATTAATCATGTAACTTAGAAGTATAGAGTCTATTTACATAGGCTGTGAAGTGAGATGAAGAGGATTATCCTAAAAATATATCTGCAAACTGGCAATGGAGTGACGTAATTCTTTGTGATACTCATGTACTGACTAGAGGTGTACATATTCTGATTTTAGCTTGCCTGCCCCTTTGAAATTCTGCAACCAGTCACAGCTTTTAACTTGCTTGACTTGAAAGCAAGCCAGATTATGATGATAAGAAATACTGTCGCTATGAGTCACAAGCTCTTCATAACTTGGTGGGTTGCACAGGACCTAAGGAAACTGCAAGGCCTGGCGGAAAGAATATGAAACTGGGTATAGCAGTGCACTGGTAAGTCGTGCAGTTACGTAGTTGAGGAACTTCAGATGTGTTTAGAGAATTTTACCCTGAAGGAAGCCGAGGAGAAACTAAAATGTGGACAGTTTGAATTATCAATGAACAAAGGTACTAGTCCGGATGGGAAAAATTTTCAAACATTTTCGAGAAAACATCATAAAATCATTAATAACAATAACAAAAATCCCTTTAGGCAAGCCTACAAGCTGAGGTAGATTTCGAAGTGCTTTTGTTTTAATTTACTATCGCTGCGTAGCACTCTTCTTCTTTAGCCTTGGCATGACAAACCCGCAATAATAACTGCAAAAAAAGAGGAAAGAGAACTTTTTCAATCATTCAAATCTCGCCTTATATGAGAACTATCAAGAAACTAGTTATTGATTTGTAGAGTACTCATCAAGACCTTTTCAACGATACCCCACAAGACGTAGTTTCGAAAATTTCGAATTTCCATCCCCATACCCCCACCCCCACTCGTACTCCCAAAACCCCCGAATGCCGGTGTCACTGTGAACTCCATAAGGAGTATTACTCTAATTTATTCAATCAAAGTTTCCCTCTATACTTCATAGGAGCCGAGATAAAAATGTTTTAAAATTTCAACCCCCTCCCCCGACCACCCTCTTGCGCCAATTTTGCTCATTAACGAACTTGTCTGAACTATTGGGCCTAGAAATAACATAATAAAATTTAATTCAAATATCTTGAAAATCACGGCCGCTAGCGTGTAAAGATATATATGTATATACATAAATATAGTATATATACATATATATGTATATACATAAATATATATATACATTTATATATACATATACATATACTGTATATAAATATAAATATCTCAATTTTTTTAACAGGCGGTGGTTTCGTACTTAGGCAGGCATGAAACGTAAAGATATGAACGAATTTTTTGAAAGTCATTAGGTAGATTTTTCTTCGAAATCTACCTAATAATAAAAATAATAATTGTGTTAAGACGCTAAAACGATTTTTAATACTTTATCCACCTTTTATTTATCTGCATGGTGAATTTCTTCTACCAGCATGTAGAAAAGCAAGAAAGTATTACCTACACTTAGCAACTACAGTTGTTTAGCTGATAGGAATGTCGCAAGCTTATTCTGACTTGCCTAGGCTGGGTTTGACCTGACCAAGCAAGCTTAAAGAAACCTGCCTGCTTCCTAGCTATGACGCTGGCAACTTGCTTGCCTGGCGTTCAAGCGGGTATGGGCAAGCTAAAATCGAGGGTTGTACACCTCTAGTACTGACATATTCCTAATAACATTGATGGGGAAAAGGAATACAGTATCGGTTACTTTTTTTTAGATTGGATTGTAGTCTATTAGCTTTATTCAGTAACCGTAGCGAGTGATGTATTGATTGAAGTTTAATGATCTCTTTAGTCTGCACTCTGTTATTTTAAGCACTTTAAATATGTATATGGTATTTATATTGTGCAGGCTTACTGGTAGTCTTTAGGCTACTAAATGCGGAAAATGTAGCGTTATTGTTTGCTGACGAAGAATGAATTAGTTGTCATGACATCATGCATGTACTACTGATTCTGTATGTTACGTATGAGGAATAAGTTTTTATAATATGTACTTTGTTTTTAATTATTAAAATTAGTCCATCGCTGTGGCTCAGGGGATGCGTTCATTCCTCTCACGCAGCGGGCCCGGGTTCGATTCCTGGTCGGGTTTTTCCTCACCTGTGAGACAAATGTCAGGTAACTTTAGGCCCTCGTGGTCCCCGGATATCATCTGGCCGTCATTATCATCTTCATCCCCATCCTGGCCTTGTTCTGAGTGAGTGTGTGAATGGTGTGTCTCGTCCTATGTGTTCGTGTTGTCTCGGAGGTGGCCCTGGCATTGGGCTGATCACTCATCCGGGGAGGCCCTCCATGTTCTTGTCTGGTCAAAAATGTATGTATGTGATCCAAAGATAATCTCTCTCCCGACAGGTCGCGGCCCTGTAAGGCCCGGGCGGCTTGGGTCGCTTAAATCCTAAAAGGGAGAGGTTAAACTGCGATAAAGAAAGAAAGAAATTATTAAAATTATTTTTTTAATTATTAAAATTATTTAATTTAAAAAAAAAATATTATTTATTTACTGTAACCACAGCACAATGATGATGCCTGGTAACCCTACAGATCGCTGCAACAAATAGGCCTAATAACTTTAGATGTTCATATACAAACTTCTAAAGAAACAAAAAAAGCAAATAAAAAATAAATTTAAAAGTTGAAATTCTCTTGCGATTTTATGAGTACTTGTAAACATCAGGCTTTTACTGGGTCTAGACTACGAAAAGTTTTCTCCGTGTGTGTATTTTTGTATAGTCGGCGATGAAAATGTTAAGACTGTGGGACGCGTAGGTAGTGTCCTTTATAAAATTGGCCCTGAATTAAAGAATATGTCTGTCTCTCTCTTAAGTAGATATTAATAATACCCTAGACATACCTGTTTACTTTGGAGCTGGTTCTAGAGCGAACAATATCTACCATACCCACTGTCTAAAACATTTTCACGCCGACCATACTGTGTAATTATCTGTTCTAGGTTGTAGTGGCAATAATTTTATCTATTGCAGTAGATCTAATAGTCAATTTCAAAATCTAACTTTATTCATCCCTAAAATACGTGATTTTAAATCCAGAAATTAAGTTAACATTAGTAAATTTCAATATAGGCCTATGCAGAAGTTTGAATGTATATAGAACTGGAAGTTATCACTTGTGGAAATAACGTCTTCGTCAGTTTCTCGAGATAAATCCTTTGAAGTAATAAAAAGAGCAAATTCGATTTCTCCCAATAAAAACAGGATTTGTTTTCTCCTTTCGAGAAAGTTTCTAAGAACTCTGTGGCAGTTTTAATGTAATCCCTGGGAAGGAACGAGTTGAGCAGGGCAAATTCTAATCATTAAAGCCATCAATCTCTTCCGCTCACATCATGAAGGGAGAGGAACTCTATTCGTCACAGAAGTTAAAATGACATAATGAAATTAGGAGGGTAAATCAATAAGTATCGGCACTTTTTGTTTAATCTTTTGTAGGTTGGCTGTACCGCTTTATGCTCGGGCATGTCGACATGTTGTTCACTCAGTGGAATCATAGCAGTCAAACTATCCACAAGCGGATAGTTTGACTGCTATGATTCCACTGGTGTTGCGCTGTTGGACTTTAAATAAATGGTGCAAAAGTACGTTGCACAAACTTTCTCACATATACGTGTTAAAGGCTAGCACAGAAAAAATTAAATTAAAGAGACAATTAAATTTTACTTATTACATTTTCATAAAACTAACAAGTAGCCTATCTAGAACGGAAAATATCAGGGTCGATCTTTATGTTCAATGCTTTTACCGTGAAATAATAATAATAATAATAATAATAATAATAATAATAATAACTAATAATAATAATCAATGGCAGTAAAACTGCATATTATTAGTACTACTACTGCGGGAAAATTCAAATATAAGTCGCACCTTTGGGATGAGTCGGTCCCACCCAACCTATCCTCACCGATGCAGTTTCTTTTATACCACGATCTAGCGAATTCTTCTGTCCTAGTATTATGAAGAAACTCGTGATTGGACGTTGGAGGTGTGACGTCTTACCGCTAGACGAGAGGTGGCAGGCTGACAAACCTTGCGGGAAATATAATATGCCACATTTTCGAAACCTACAAACAGTGTATCGTACATTATTCGAAAATGCAAGGGCGCTTCGCTACGGCTCCCGCCTCCGCTTCGCGCACTTAACTATGTGGTTAGTGTTATGCATTATTTAGCTTTTTGTAGAGGTGGATACAAGACACTTGCGACAATATACAAGGGCAGTTGGTCACTCTGCTTCGCTCAGAAACAAAATACATCACACAGTCCGTGCAAATGTGAATATCGAATGGGGGAGCTTAGGGGGCGACTTATATTTGAATTTCGCCACTACTACTACTACTACTACTTAGGTTATATTGCACGCTTTAACTGCATGTAGGTCATATCACGTGTTTAGTATGTTTGCGTGAACCATTAGTCTATATCAGCGTTTCTTAACCTTTTTGAACCCGAGGACCTCTAAAATGTCTAAAAAAACTTTACGGACCCCTAATTTAAATCCTATTGTTAAAAGTAGGCTATATGTAGGCCTACATTCTTAATATTTTCGGTATTAAATTATAGGTCGTTATAACGAAATACATTTTTTTTTTAAACCGACGGAAACACAGTTATTGAATTGGAATGAAACTATTGACAGTAAAATTATATTTTGAACAGACTTGAATATGTATTACCAATTTGATAATATAATTAGGAATTATGTTATTACTCACTTTTAATGAGACGTTTGAGCTTGTCGCCTCTTGCAGAGTTCCTGGATATTTGGCTCAATATTAGTCCAATTTAGTCGAAGATCAGCAGATACTAATGTATTATGTTTTTCTGTATTATTTCTGTTTCTGTATTATGTTTTTAGTTAAACGAGCGATGAAAATCCTTTCCCACAAAGATAGGTTGTTGAAAATTGCATGGCACCTCTAATAACAAAATTCCGAAAAAGTCTTATTTTTTAGGGTTTTGAATGAAAGAGGGAACCATAGACGTCAGTGCATCAGGGGCTTGAAACTGTGGTCCGTAACTGCAAAAGTAAGGAAACTTGCAATATGACCTGTATTTTAGAAGATTTTAAAAACTTTGACATCTAGTGTCCATTTTATGTGAGAAATTTCTACTTCTTTACTTCCCACTTGCTTTATGATATTTTTTAATTAATTATGTCTACGGACCATAGGTTGAGAAACGCTGGTCTATATTAACAACTCATTCGCGTCATGTTTCTATTGTTTAGTTATGTCTTCTTATGCGGTATTCAGTTTAAACTATTATAATATCCAGTGACATAGCGGCGATGAATTATGGAAAATAAGCAAGTCCCACAAACCCGGCGTTCGCCTTTGCGAACGAGGAAACCATGATAAACCCAAGTCAATTTAGCGGCCACGAGGTTTGATTTGAACTCAGGACCTCTTCCCTGTTTGCCTATACCACCTTGCTGTAATTGGTTTTGGTGTGTTCATTGCGACTGAGCTAAACTGATTGCATTTCACAACAATAAGTACATTAGGCCTATAGTTTTCTGGTTACTAGGGGCATAGGCGTAACCAGGCCGACCATATGGGGGGGTCATAACGTCTGGGGGGTATAGAATACCCCCCCCGGGAGAGGGGGGTCCGGGGGTCCTCCCCCAGAAAATTTTAAAAATTAAGGTGCAAAATAACGAGTTTTAAGCTTCCGGGAAGGGACCCCCGGAAAATTTAAAAAATTAAGACGCAAAATAACGACTTTTAAGCTTCCCACGCTTTATACTTCTATTAAGTAATTTATGGGCAGACTTAAAAAAATTGTACAATTTTCCTTTTTTTAATCAATGGGGGCAACAAAATGTCATTCATATTTTATTTTACATGTATGTTCTGAAATTCGCATTTAAGCTGCCCTTATTTCGTTTTTATCTTGATATCTATTACATGTACAAAGAAATGTGTTAAACAAAAAATGTTCACTTTAAATTTCTCTACAACTTTACTGTGGTAGGTTTTCATGTATCTCCTACTGTAATGGATATAATCTAGAAAAATTTAAAATGGATACGATTAAAGTACCCCTTAAGTCATTTTTGCAGAAATACGGATATAGCCATTTCATAGATAAGAGTTTATAATGTTAATTTTTTATTAAAATCGTTAGAGCCATTTTTTCACAAATCAATTTTAAAAAAAAAGTTTTCATGAAAAGTCCCCTTAATATTTCAGTTATAAAACTAAATTTCTGGGCGGTTCGACAAAATTTCGAAAAAGTGCTTAATTAAAAAAATGAAGTAAATACAATGAACCGTTTACCCGCTGTGCTTGTCCACAGACGGACGGACAGACGGACAGACAGACAGACGGACAGACGGACAGACAGACGGACAGACGTCATTCCAAAAATACTTTTTTCGGTTTCTAGGCTTCATGAAACATGCTCTACCGGTGTTATCTCGACTTCGATTTTTTGTCACGATCACAATACTTTCTCTATACTACGTATATGCGAGAAAGTAAAATGGATCAGGGATTGCACCAAAGAAAAACAGCATGCAGTAATCCGTACTTTGTCGTCTGGAGGTGTACCGGGAGCCGAAATTCATCGAAGACTTTCCTCATAACATGTGGGCAATGTTTCACCACGACGAAGCGTGTACGAATGGATTGAAACGTTCAAAAATGATCGGAGACGTGTGAAGGACGAGGAAAGAAGAAGATGCCCATCCACATCCACTAGTGACGCCAACATTGGGCAAGTGCGTATCATGATTCACAGTAACCGAAGAGTGACTGTCGATGAAGTGGCCAACAATATGCAATTTAGTCATGGTTCTGCATATGACATTATTCATAAGAGGCTTGACTTTTATAAAGTCTGAGCAAGGTCGGTCCCAAAGAGCTCATTGAACAGCCTAAGTACAATCATGTCCATCTGCTCACGCTTACTGGACCGCCATGTTAACGAAGATGAAGCTTTTTGAAACGAATAGTCACTGGAGACGAAACGTGGATCCATCACTTTGAGCCTGGAAGCAAACGCCAAAAGCATGAAATACATGCACCCTGCATATGCAGCGAAAAAGAAATAAAATTCAAGAGTCAACCCTCCGCAGGAAAAGTGATGCTCACATTTTTCTGGGACTCACAAGGGCCAATACTGCAACAATACTTGGAGAAGGGCTCAACAATAAACAGTGCACTTTACAGTGAGATGTTGAGCAACGAGCTGAAGCCTGCAAATCGAACCAAAATTGGAGGCCCATTGTCGATAGGAGTTGTTTTGTTGCATGACAATGCGCGCCCACATATTGCTGTCCAAACTGCTCAAACTATTACGAAATTGTTTTTTTGAGAAACTAGAGCATCATGCATACAGTCCCGATCTCGCCCCGTCAGATTTCCATCTTTTTGGCTCATTTAAAGATGCCTTAAGGGGCCGTCGATTCACCCCAGACCAAAAACTGAAGGAAACGGTGCATACGTGACTTCCTACTCTGTGGAAAAACTTTCTTTCTGAGGGCATCAGGGAGCTTGTGCAACGATGGATCAAGTTATATCTAGCTTTATAGATGCTTAAAATGCAACTAAGTTATTGGGCAAAGATATCAATGAAGTGTCGCTAAATTTGTGGATTGTACGAATAGCATAGATGATATAAATAAATATTTATAGTTAATTTAAGATATTTTGAATTGAAAATAATTAATAGGTACACGATAATAGTAATAGTAGGAAGGAAATGGATAAATATTTATTTATAGAGAGAACGACAGTGACATCTGGTGATATCCTCAATAACGTGTTAGCACCTTTTTCTTTACCCTTAACTGGCTCAGCCCGTAAAATGAAATTTTAGAGTTCTGGAGAAAGTTCGTTTAAACAATGTTTACGATTTGAAATAACACAAAATATAAAACACAATTGTTAGTGTTTCAATTTTTTTCGCGTTCTTCTTAGCCTGCTCGTCTTTTCTGCCAACATATCTCTGACTGCCAATAGTTAAAAGCCTAAATACTTACAATCGATTACTGAAAAGATTGAATAAGTAAGCTATTTAACAGATCCTGTATATTATGAACAGTGGTTCGCAATTCTGTTTGCTAGTAGTTATCTGAAGTAACTGTGGTTGTATTGCCCACCTTTATTTTTAAGTATTTATGTAAATAAGGGAAGAAGAATTTATTAGTATCAGATGCAATAAAAATAACTTATTTTGCGAAATATGAAGACCAACACCGAAATCAGTCGTTTTATTACACTATTAAATAAGTCTCATACATTTATGCTCCCAAGATAAATCTGGATAGCTGGTATAGACATTTGAACAAAATACGCCTTCCAGTCATGACTTCTGGCACTTCCACGACAGCAAGAGTTCTGCGCACACTCTAGAGCATTTCAGAATAAAATGAAATAGATAAAATAAACAGGCACAAAATGTATCAAGTATGGAGTTTCACAAATGAAGATAGATTGATGCTATAAGATCAAGTATGATACCTCAAGAGACCGATTACGGCTGGAATGAAGTGAAGATTGATAGCTTCGACACTTGACACGCACTTCCGAGGCTTTCGACCTGCAAGACTTCATTTTGTTATACACACTGTGTCACAAACATTCATTAAACAATTGATATTACTTGCATTGCTATGAAAATGGTTGTAATGCACTGTATAGCACTCCCGAAATGGGCATCTGCGACACGTAAGCAAATCATTTCTGACCCTTCCCTTAACAGCTGCATGATTTTCATAGATCCATTATTACGAATTCGCAGAATTTGTTTTTAACCAATGCCACCACTACCCTGACCTTCTTTGGCTGGGCGGAAGTGATATCCATTTCTTTGATTAGACACTAGTTAGGCTTTAACCGGATGGAATGAGATTGGAATAACAATAATAATAATAACAACAATAATAATAGTAATTATAATAAGGAAATTATTATAATTATTATAATATAATAATTATAATTATGCTTGTTTTTATGCAATTGTCTTCTGTCCAGAAATCTAAACATAAAAATGTATAAGACAACTTATTATCCTGCCGTTTGTGTTACATGGATGTGAGGCATGATCCCTTACTCTATTGGGAAGAATATAATCTGAGAGTGTTCTTAAACAGGGAACTTAGGAAAATATTTAGACCTAAAAGAGATGAAAACGAGGACTGGGAAAAACTGCATAACCACGAGCTTCATAACCTGTCAATACTGTTCACCGAATATAGTAAGGGTAATTAAATCACGGAGGATGAAATGGGCTGGACATGTTACGCGTATGGGGGAGGAAAGACATATTTCAGAAATATTTACAGGGAAAGACTATCTGGAAGACTTAGAAGTAAGTGGGAGGACACTGTTATAATAGTTAGGCCTAAGGGAAGTAGGATTTGCAAGGGATGGGTGGATTACGTACAGAAGTATAGATGGAAGCACAGAAAAGGGTTGAGTGGCGGGCTTAAGTAAGGGTGGCTATGAACCTCCGGGTTTCATAAAAAATATAACTTTTCCTTTAGTTTGCTTAGGAATTGTCTATTGCCATTGACCAAGTAAGTAAGCAAGAAATAATAATAATAATAATAATAATAATAATAATTTATTTTACCTGGCAGAGTTAAGGCTGAAAGGCTCAACCAACATGAAAAATGAACTATTCAACTTAAAAATCCATTATAACATAAGTGATTTTATAAGGTATTATTACACCAAAAATTTAAAAAGGATTAAGGTATAATTACAATGATTACAGAAATAAACACCTTGGTAGTAGCCTAACTGAAAATTATAATTCTTACAATTGTAATAAAAAGGAATAGGGTTACATTAAGAAACTGCCTGGTATGCAAACTGACATCACTTTTATGAAGTAGGCCTGCAATGAAAAAGAAAGCTAAACGTTTTAAAGATTTTGTAAATAATTTAGTAATTTAGATTTGAACGACGATATAGTCCTACAGTTGTGTGAGAGACAACTTCATTGTGGAGAGGAGGTAAGAGTGAATGCTAATGACTGCAAGGTTGTTGTGTGTTGAGGGATTAGGAGAAGTGTAGGCTATTAAGTTGTGATCGAATATGTGATGCAAAGATAATAATTTATGATAGTGGGAAGCAATATATGCTGCAGATAACGTATGTAGGCTAATATTTGGAATATGAGCAAAGGGAATGCTATTTTCTACGATCATTAACGGTGATGGTGTGATTGTGGTAGTCAGAGGATATTTAATCATAAACAAAATATCGATTTTTAAATGCGGGGAGTGGATTACTCACTGTTGAAAAATCCCCAACCCGGCCGAAAATCGAATCCAGGCCGCTGGAGTTGAAGCCAGGAGCGCTATCTATACACCCGCGGCAACTGGCTGCAGCAGAATAAACAGTGTGCATTGCAACAACTTGCTGGCCGATGAAATGGAAAAACTCCGAAAATGAGCAAAATTGATGCGACACCACAAAAGAATATATAAGGTTTGTTCGCAAAGCAGTCAGAAACCAGGAACATATCGTTCGCGCATGCGCTCTTTCACCACAAGCGTTCGCAAAGCGAGAATCCGTGATTCTGATTTCAATCTTCTGTTCGCAAAGCTCTCACGGACAGTTTCTGTACTATAAGAAAAGTTTGCAGGCTCTAGCATGAATTGTTATCAGAGACATGCGCAGTAACCTATTTTCACGCGCCTGACTCCTCCCTCCTATACCATTGCGCCAGATTTATAAACATAGGCTACTTATATGTATGAATAATGGAAGATAATTAAGTTTCCCAAAATATAGATTACATTGTCGATGTATATTGCATTTATAACATGTCAAAGGGAAATATATATTTTATTTGCATATCATATCGATTAAACGCAGAAACTATCGATTCCAAATTCTTGTAACCGTTCGCAAAGTGCAAATCACGGGTAAGTTACAGACTGGACATGCGCAGTACAACAAATTCTCAAGCGGTCACGGATTTGCTTTGCGAACAAACCTAATGTAAAAGTTATTAATAGTTAATAATACATGGAAATAGCATAATCATAAAAAATAAAATCAGCTAATCTGATGTAGCGAAGTGCCAATAGGCCTATGCTTTTGTTTAATCAGTTATAATGCAATTATGATACGCAGAATATCAGTTTTTAATCGATTCCTAAGTTAGCTCCAGATTAAGCAGGGATTACGGAAGAACAAAGGTCTAGTTTTAAAAAAATCAGATTAAAATCGTCCAGCAACAGGCGAACTATACAGATTTGCGATATCTTGACAATCGCACACTCACATAAAAATACAACAAAAATGTCAAATTTGCCGGTTTCGGGATATGTGCCAGGGACCTCCAAAATGTGAGTCCAAGGCGTTATGATCTCGGCTACCTCGCTCATTTTAACGGTCTAGTTTGATAAGTAAAGGAATAGTGTTATTTGTCATAGCTAACTGTATTGTAATTTCCGAAGCCGTATATGATCACTGTAAAACAACATGTTGTCATGATATCTGATTTGCATTTCATAAATTCTGTCTAATATATTACCAAAAAACAGGCACTAAATTGGGCATTACTCCGGTACCGGTCAACCGATTTGGTCCAATATCAATAGGCTTCTTCCCATGGACGTTATAGATCTGTATACCAAGTTTTACGAAAATTCGATAAAGCGTATTTGAGTTATCGTGCGTACAATGGCTAATCAGGCAATCGCCATTCTGATATTATTAAATCTTATTCTTTCTTTCTTTCTTTGTCTTAGTTTTACCTCTCCTTTTTAGGATTTAAGCGACCCAAGCCGCCCGGGCCTTACAGAGTCGCGACCTGTCGTGAGAGGGTTTATCTATGGATCACATACATACTTTTTTGACCAGACAAGGACATGGAGGGCCTCCCCGGATGAGTGATCAGCCCAATGCCGGGGCCACCTCCGAGACAACACGAACACACAGGACGAGACACACCACTCACACACACACACACTCCAAACAAGGCGAGGATGGGATGAAAATGATAATGACGGCCAGATGATATCTCGGGACCACAAGAGCCTAAAGTTACCCAAATTGTCTCACAGGTGAGGAAAACCCACAGGAAACCCCACCTAGGTAACTTGTCCCGACCAGGATTTAAGTCTTATTAATGCTTAATTAAACGTACAGCTGGGATTAAATTATAAGAGAAAAACTGTTTTCGAACTCACAGCCCAAAAGCAATAATATATCTCTTGGGGGCCTTAGTCTGAAAACATTTTCAGAAAAGTGTTTATAAAGGCGTGTCTGTTTCTGTGGGTGTGGAGATGGTAGCTGTATCGAAATGAATTTTCTTTTCTTGTCACCCTTCGAGGATGCAATTAGAAAGTTTTTGCACTCTCCAATTCTATCCATTAATTTTCTTGTAAAAAACTATTCAATCGATTTACATGATTTTTGTGTGAAAACTGTTGAATAACATAGTTAACTTAATAATAAAAATAACTTTAAATTTTGCCATCCATCATCATTGGTTTTCGAGTAGAAAATGAAAAGCTTCAAAATATCATGAATATTGAAAATATCAAAGTTACAACTAAATAATCCTCTATGTTCCAAATAGTTTTGATTCCGTTAATTTGCTGCAGCCTTGACTTAAAACTATCAAAATTTCATATCAATCACTGCTGTATGTTCTGAGAAAAGTAATTCTTTCTTTGCTAATTTGCATGATTGTCAATCAAAACCAAAATGTCTGCCATTTTAAAATTATAATTAATCCCATTGTCAAACTACCATATATACAAACGTCTAGTCATTACTTGTTGATTACTAGTTAAAATCCCATTGTATATGTATAAATAAAATATAAAATAAAAAAATTAATTGATAAAATATCTTGTGAGATATTAATATTTATGTTAAATCCCATTCAGACTGGTCTAACATTAATCCCTCTTACATAAATAACAAAACAACGAAATACAGATACAGTTATATTTATTTAGTTACTAAAATACGAATACGAACAACAACGCTGTGGTCAAAAACAGTGTACATTACCAATATTACGGCGTAGTCGTCGTCCGACTCACACACCCTCTCGTGTCCTTGATACTGTACTACCAAGTGAAGCGACCTTTGTGCCTGCGCGCTCGGTTTCTACCTTCCAGTTCTAGTTGCAAGTTGATTTATGTGAAGTGTAATGTGGTGTGTGTTTTGTTAAGGAAATTAATTAAGGGGAAGTTTGGGAAATGCTACATGAAAGATGCCGATCAGGAAGTTGGTAAGTGGAATGATATGTTTATTAGTGATTAACATTGCCAGCAAAGAATGTGATAAATAGGTAGGCATACACGTTAGCACGGATTAGAGGTTAGACTTGCTCCTTGGCTGTTAGACATTCGGAAGAAAGGAAATGTAATTTCTCAGTAGTTCTTTTGTTATTTGCCTTGTGACCAGTGTACATTTAGGCAGTGGTGTTATTTTACTCAGATGCTTAGGTTAGAGTGGTCACAATATCATTCACAAGACAAACAGGACCTAGTAGTTTTAGCGACAGACCAAGCCACTGTTTTTCTACATTATGTGCCGGTAAGCTGAAGTCGTTAACTGTTGTATGTGCTAGTGATTGGCAACTTGACTAGTACCTATGTACTAAAAGCTTTGTACATTTATGCTTCAATCGCTGCTTCCACTTAACTCTTGGTTATCAAGGGCGTGTCTGAAAGCAACTTGATGACTAGTAACTAGAAGCTAGAATCTAGATATTGGGACATGTAGTCTTACATTAGTGTACTGAACTAATTTATGTAGATATTATGAAGGTTGCTGTATATGGAGGTATCAACGAAACAACCTTTCTCGATTGCTGCATATCCGACAGCAGAAGTTAACTTGGTAAACCGGTGGTGTTCGCGACAGCCTGGTTCGGACACCGTGATCCTTGCGTTGTCTCGTGTTGCTGGGTCTCCTCGCTCTTGGCTCGTGCAAAAGAGTGGCGATGTGGGGGGGGGGATATCAGTACCGGCCAAGCACAACTAGCCAGACCTACTACGACGAAATCCATATAGGTATCTTGTTTCTCTGATACTACTACCACCTTTCCTATCGTTCATTTATAATATACAGGCCTAACCCCTTTTGTTAAGTAAGTACGTGATCCGTATAAGTAGCACATAGCAATACAAGTTAACAGGGATTGCATAGAAAAATCGGGTGTTTTTTAATATAAAGTTCTCAGTCTTAATTCAGAACAATAATAATAATAATAATAATAATAATAATTTATCAAGCGAAGCGATGCTCTGTTTTAACTCTACCATCCTGCATTTCGTCTGTCTGTAAATTTGTATCTTACGCAATTACGACCAACGCGTTGTTTAATTTTCTCCCGATTTGGCATGAGAGTTTATTATAAGTCAATGTTCGTTATAAATCATTACAAACTATGTATGTGTAAGGTTTTTTTTTTTTATTCCGTTTCAACGTGATTGCTGTTTTAATGGTTCCATTTCATAAGTTCAGCTTCTTTCAACGATTCTAGCCAAACAGTTCATGAGATACAGATTTTAAAACTACTTCCACTCTTCAGTGCGAAATTTTTCTCAACTTTGTCAAAGTAGGCCTACATTTTTGACGTAACGCTAATGGTTTACCGGAATTTATAATTCCACCGTTGCTCTACTCATCATATTTTGACCATTTGCAATAAAGAATTATTTATTTATTTCTGGAACTCTGGAACCACCTGTGGTCTTTAAATAGAGGTTTTAACTATATTTGGCTACCATAAAGAGTTTGTGTTTATTCTGTGATGTTGCCTTGTTACGGTATAATCCATCTGGTGACTGATTACACAGTACAAATTAACATGGTATCATGGGTCCTTCGTTATTGGAGTTAGTTCTTTTCCCTGTGTTTTCATGCATCACACTGATTATCATAATTATGAATTATGATAGTATGATGTAATTATAGTAATTATGATTCCATTATATTTGCAACTGAATTATCTGTTCTGTAATATGACTTTCATGCTGAATTTAAATCTCTCTTTCATACGTGTTTTGTTTATTATTAGTTGTAAATCACTATTATAACACAATCTAAATCGATCGTGGTATTCAGATAGACTCCTGATTTGGAGAAAAGTATTCCTGATTTACTAATCTAGGATTTTGGGAATTTTTAGCTTCTCTACCCATACCATACTTATTATCAGGATGAAAGGGGTTTAAATCGGCAAAATTAGCCCTTAGATACCTGAATGTACATATTTTAAATAATGAAACAACATAAAAACCCTATCTCTATGATGAGTGTTAATTCAACTTGATGCAGATCCTTTAAGTGGTGAAACGTATTACCCTATTGTATATTAGCAGGAGTCCGCGGCTTCGCCAGCGGTTATAAATTCAACCGCTACCTGCCTTTGAAATCACTTTTTAAACAGAAAACTACCTAAAACATTGAAGCCCATTTATTAATGCTTACATATAATCATTCACAGACAAAACGATTGATAACTAAAAAGCTAAGCTTCCGGCTTCGAGATGCATTTCACTAAAAAATCAGATATCTGCGTGCAGTTACGTTATAAATAAATTAATCAAGCAGAGAGGGCTAACAAAACCAAAGTGATCGACAAAATGATGCGTTATGTTAAAAAAGAAGATATATTTAAACTATGTTCTTCGATATGGCAATCAAACAAGGCCACCTTAAATTAATTTCGCAATTGAATATGCTCTACACGGAAACATCACTCCAAATATTACAGTATATTACATAAATTATATAAATTCAATAATTTAATATTGCATACTTTACTTAATGGCAATAGACAATTCCTAAGAAAGCTGAAGGAATATAATATATTTTATCGAACCCGAAGGTTCATTACCGCGCTTACCTGAGCCCGCCGTTCAACCCTATTCTGTGCTAACTCCATCCAACCATCCCTCTCAAATCCAACTTCTCTTAAATCTATCCTAATATTTATGTAATATAATATTACATACAAAATATATTTTGTGTCGGAGTTACAGAATTTTCCCTAGCATTTTGTATTACTCCTTTTTACCTATGAATTTCGTTGGTTTTATCTTATCGCCTTGTTAATGTGGCAGCTCGCTAATGAAGTATATATATCTTTAAAATAGTTCTTAATCACAAATCGCAGCATATTATTCCACGGGAGCAAGAAGAAACTTTCCCTTTCTCATTCATCATGAAACAAATTCCCTGAAGTTGTGTAAAACAAAAGCGTATCGCGTTTCGCAAGGGTTAAGAATAATGAAGTGACACTGATGTCAGATTGAGCTGCTGCAAGCCATTACATAAAGCAAATACGTAAGTTGTGATGTGGTGAGATGTAATCGCACGATTCAGCAGGAGGTCTTGTTTTAATCAAGTGTAGCAACCGCCCGCACCGCGTCACAGTCTAGTGCGCATCAGCGCAAAAAAGTAGTTCGCCGTGTTTGACTGTCCACATGGAGAATTGATCCTCATGTGGGTGCTATGACTTAGATATAAATTTAACTATGTCTTCTTCAGTGTCTCATGACCAGTGATTATATGAAAACCGAGCTGGCCATCATCGAAAGCCTTAAAAATGTACGTTTTGCATATTATTTCATTTTATTGGTGTCCATTTTTCATTATATCAGTTAGTGTTTATTCTTAAAAACTGTCAGAAGGGACTAGGACTTTATGTTTTAATATAAATATTGAAGTTTAAATTGAAGCTTAAGCTTGAATTTCAAGGGAGAATATTTATTCATATCCTGTTACTAAGAAGTTTTAAGTGTTACTTTTATGTTAATGTGTTGTGATAATGAAAACAAAAATACAACTTGCAGCATTTTCCTATATCATAATGCTCAGAAAGAAAATGTTTTCAAAATAGAAACATAATTACTTTGCGTTATGAAAACGAAGTCTTATCATTGCACTAATAATTTCGCTATTCTGTTCTACTCTATTGAAACATTTTTCTAATTCTTACTGCTATCACTGCATATAATTATTATTTTCAGACTGTGAATGTAGTAAAGTCAATAAAGTCAGAGAAATTAATTATTGTACTACATAATTTTACTGTCATTATTCCTTTTTCTAAGGGAAAATTATGTTAGTAGGCCTACATGTGATTTAGATATCAATCGGTTTCACGGTTGGAAGAGTTTGCATAACGTTCTGTTATGTTTTAATACCTACTTTGGCTAAATGTTAAATTAAAAGTCTAACTCCTAAACGCTTACCAAGGGACTTTGAATATACAGTCCGATTCATGACTATTGAAACAAATGTTAACAACAAGAATTACAAAATTATGATGTTTGTGGAAGAAATACAATATATACACAAGCAACGTTGCATGGTTCATTTCCTGTCTGTAAAGTCAACAATATGGAAGAAGTGCAATAAAAATTTCCGCAATGATTTTTCTTGTACATAACCAACCTTTTTACTGAAGGGGGAATGGCGGTAGGTTATTAACAGGCTTGCAATGGCGCTCTAAAAGTACCCTTAAATAAACCTTAAAAGCATGTAAGTCAATTGCAATGCTTTTACATTGGTCTAATCGTCTAATGTAATATGTCCACAATAACAATAGGCCTAAGTATGAATTCCCAAGGCTCCCCAGCAAGAGAACATAATACCTACCTTTCCATGAGCAATAACAATTTCATTTCATTTCGTAACAGAGAAAGAACGCTAAGCTCAATTTCACGGGTTTTAGAGTGCATTAGAAGATTTGGAATACTGACTTAAACCAGCGCTTGGTCAAGGATGGCGCTGAAAACATTACGATACAACATCCTGATGATATTACACACTACAACACGACCAGGCCAAAAAGTGATTGAATGAACTCAAAGGAGTAAATTTGCACAGAATTTTACGTATAGAATATTATAATTTGCATAATAAGTACATTATAGTGGTGGCCGACGAGTCGACCACGATTTACTAGTCGACCGGCAAGCCGTGAAAAGTAGCCCGCGGTGGTCCGTATCTTATCGACCTCGTCGAGTATTTCTATTGCTCTGTGATTCTTTCTGGTGAGCTAGTGGACAAATTAATTATGTTCTATAAATTATAAATTGTTGAAAATTAAGTAGAAAGTATTCTTATAGTTTTGTTGTTTAGAGCCATTGAAATTGTAATTTACTTATTAAAAAGTGAAACTTTATTAATTACCTGAAAATGTAAAAAAAAAAACTCAATTAAAACTATTTTAAAATGTTTAAAAAAACTTATACAGGGTTTATAAAAACTTGAGAATTCCGGCCCTGATTATTACTATTACTATTATTAGTATCATTAAGTTTTACAAGGAACGTAAGAACTTTGATGCTGATAGAACTTTAGGTTTGCAATTATTGTCGTCGCTGTCTGTGCAAATTACTTTCTAATGAATTCCTGACCAAATTCGGCTCCTTATGTGAATAGTAGGTTCCTTGATTATGGCGAATAAGACCAATCTCTTTTCTAAATCCTACACATTTAGGCCAATATGTATTTTTCCATGGAAAGCAAATTATTCATTTTAAATACTAGCCTATATCCATAATTACACCGAGATGGCTTTTGAACTTTCTACTAAGGTTATCTTAGGAAACTGTTTTCGATTCCATTCTTTATTTATGCATGCAAAAATGTTACTTTTGTCAGCCTTCTTTAAACAAAGTATTTCTCACAGAGGTGTTTACATTATAAAATGAAATGAATTAATCATAATAATGTATATTTCAATAAAATAGGCTATGTCATTTTGATTACATATAATACATTAAAATAATTTACTCTAAAAATACACACCATTCAGGAAAATAGAAATCTCGTCAGAATAGTTCGTTTTAGAAAAAGCTGAACAGCTATATTCTTGGTGGGAGGACAATCCAATAAGCCGTGAAGTGAAGAAAACAATGAAGCAACGCACTTGTTGAACTCATTATTCGAAACGCTTCGCGAACAACATCCCTTTCACAATTCAATTAGACCGTGTTTGAGAAGTAAAGAATATAGTCATTAGCGAAATTGAATTTGGCTAAATTACTAGTTTGTTTTGATGCCATGTAGAGGATTGTCGCGCAGGTCGCTAGAGGTAACGCTTCCAAGAGAGAGAGGAATAATTACATGGAGCAGAACCAGCTGATACATGTATTCAATACGCAGTAATGCTTTTAGCGTTCTGTTAAGCAATGATACGAAAGACAAGCCAGATGATGCGTCATTACATTATTAAGAGAATTGCATCTCCACTTACAGTAAGTGAGTTTAAATTAATATTACATTGTTTAACGATTTAATTTTGTATAATTTCATTGGACAGCATACTGTTTAAATCTCTTACCAATATAATATACTAGCAGGTGTCCGCGGCTTCTTCCACGATAATTAATTCGAAGATTAAAATTTGTGAGAAAATAATTATAACAATACTGTATATTTATTAACACTTACAGGCGAATCATTCATAAACTAAACGATCGATAGTTATTATAATGAAACAGCTAAAAATCCTGTTTTGGGGAGCATTCCACTATTATATTTGACATTAACTTATAAACAAAGGAATCGACCAGGGTGAGCTCACAGAATCGATACGATCGATAATTCCATGCGATATGTTGAAAAAATCACGATGCTCATGTTTTCAAGGTATGACAAAAAAAGGCAGCCACCTGCAATTGATTTGACAATTAAAATATATTACTGAAAACTGATGCTTCGATAGCGCAAAAAAATTCACGTTTTCTGCCAGTGTTTCACTCATAAATCGCGAACGATAGCGAAAATTATAAATCCTGCTTTGAGGTGCATTCAGCCACCCTTCAGTCCACCTATGTTTAAAATTTCAGATTTCTGCGTGCAGTAGATTTTGCTGGGCATCGATCACAGAGACAAACATTTCCTCTTATTATTAGGTAGATAACATTCTACAGATTTTAACGATGTAATTTATGTAATTTAACCACAAAACGAAACATATTGAGATCTTGAACGAAATGTATAAAATCTTTAACGAAATGTAATCAAATCTTTTAAAATGGTGTATACTGTACAGGCTATAATCTTTTCTGTAATGTGTGTGTGTGTGTGTATATATATATATATATATATATATATATATATATAGCCTACATATGGTACAGCATGAAATAGCGAGGATGAATCGTGCTATGTAAATATAAAATTTGGCATTTGCCCCCACGACTGGGGCAACCATGAAAAACCCCATGTCAGATTTGAACCTGGGACCTTCCTAATGCCAGTTAGTCGTTAGAGATTGTAACGATATATATATAGTTCCATGGTCTGCTGTATAGACACAGATCCTGAACTCCTGATACGGCCTCGAAGCTTGAAGTAGTATAAAAAAAACTGAATTTAAAAAGGTAGATGCCGAGCTGGAATTTACTTGCACTTAACCCAAGCTTTCACTGCACTTTGAGTTAAATATTTCTGATTCCTTAAGAGGATACTCTGCGTTGTTAACATTATATTCTAGGCCTACTTCAGTGCTTTAGTTGGAATATATTTGGGGCGATGCTCTTCAGTAAATATCACATAACTTCGTACTGATACTCATTGCCCGGTATTTAATTTTGTCTATCATGCGTACTGTAAGGAAGAAAATGCTTCCTATCAGTCGAGATTTGGATATGGAATGAAAATTAAAGATGGCGATTCGGCCGCCTGTAGCGCTAAAACTACATCGGGGCGAGTAACGGGCATGAGGAAAAGAACCTTTAGGCTTAATGAAATAATTTAAATTTGAATTAAATAATTAATTGAGATTAAAGAGAAAATTATGAATATTATTATGGATTATGTTTAGTTACAAACGAATTTTTATAAGTTGTTAGAATTAATAATTTATAAATAATAATATTCGAGCCACGAGCACAATAGGAAACCTTATGACCTAATAACAATCAAATAACAAAAACCCTGTATAGAATACTTAAAGATGTCGTAAGATAGTTAAGTTTAAGTTTTGAGCTTTAGATTGATATAACAAACTAAGTAGGCTTTAAATATTACTGCGATGTTAATTAACTCAAGCAAGATTATATAATCCAGAGTGTATTATTTAAATTAGACATGAATAATAATATGAATTATATCATTTCGATCGGATTATAACCTCAAGTGAAACATTATGTTTATATTTAGACTATGTTAGATGAAGTCTTATGCAAATATTTAAATTAATCAAAAAGATATCGATACAGCAAGAAATACCGATGTATACTCCTATTCTTACATATAAGTCACATACCACTATTATGGAATCGCACAGACAAAGGAATACGTAGCGAGATGGTCATGAAGCCTCAGAAATTCAGAAGTAATAGAATATACAAGCGACTGGGCATGCTGTCTGATTCCAGGAACGGAAAACTGGGCAGCTGGAAAACACTCCAACGGTTCTTGAATCAAAATGAAAATCATACTCATATAGAACTCACTCCTGATTATTTCAAAGATGGCTTCAGTGCATCTCGTGAACCTCATAGGCTCTTCTAACTCGAATATCATAAATTCCAGGTAACTTCTTGTCAATATTGCTACTACGATAACCATATAACGTGTCCGGCATTACCTGTTAGCTATGAGTATTACACAACTTACAACAGGTTAGATTGATCCAAAATAGCGAAGATCTTATACAATTGAAACAAAATTTTCATTAAATAATTGAGTTTAGAATAGATCTACAACACTTCAATTTGATTGAATCTACCCTATGTGAGCTACGTGACTGAAAGTATCAAAGAAACTGTTCAAATTACTCAATTTCATTTCATTATTTCAAGGTTGTGGGAAGAAATGTTTGTCATTGGTGTAAAAATGATCAAAATTGTTCAAACATTTAGTCAGTGTGTATGGTCTGCAATCTACAAATTTGTCAAATAGAACTGGATTTCTATCAAAGGCTTCTACATGCACTGTAAAGTTTAAAAATAAAAAAATTATAATTATATAGGTTATCTAAATTATTTATAACTTAAGCTTGAGAACACACAATTATATATATACTAGCTGAAAAGGCCCGGCGTCGCCCGGGCTTTATATTTTTTTAATTTGAAATTAACTTATGGAGGACTTTTGATTTGAAACTCTAGGTCCTTATATAATATGTATGTAGAACTTGAAATGAAGAAAAAGATTTGTCACACTCAAACTATTCCACCAGAAAACGCAAGATATAGCTTTTTATGGCTCACAGAGGATGTCGAATGCTGCATTCCGTTGCTTCTACACATCATGCCTGGGAGGGGTTAAAATAAGAAGAAACATAAATTACATAAGATTGTATTGATTTGACGGAAAATTTTATTACTCATTCTCATGTTACCATACAACCGTTTCAGGGCTGAAATAAAAGAGAAATGCAGTATCACTTTCATACTTTCCTCCCCAAAAACCCGGGACATAATATACTGCGTGTTCCATCCCATGCTTAGGGCCTATGATAAACATCCCTATTTCTCAACTAATACAAAGCAGACAGCTATGGATAACGTATCAGCGAAAAGGATTATTTACCGACTTCTGATATAGCATACTCACACGCTTAAGTTGTCCTTGCATTACGACCTCTTATTCTACATCAAAATGTAAAGTGAGAAAATATTTCTTATGTCGAGGGTAGAGAAAGTTATGTGACTGTATCACACTGTGCTGTATTTTCGTGGATTTCATTTTTCAGTAATTATTTTCGCCAATATGTTATATCGGTGGAATCATAATTCGTTAAAGTCCAGTATTATATAGTTGCAAGGCCCTATGTGGTCACAGTAAACAATACATGTTGTCATGTGAACTGAACAGCATTTCATTTTTTTTCAGTATAATATTCTCAGAAATTATATAATTTTCAAGGGAAGGTGTAGTTTGTTTGGATTTTAATGTTGACCGCGTTACTTCCCGGGCTTAACTGGGTATGTGTTCAGAATTTCGTGTAATTTGGCAAAGAAATGTAGATTTGTATAGGGAACAAACATACATACATACATACATACATACATACATACATACATACACACTTTCGATGTTATATATTAGATATATATATATATATATATATATATGCGTCCTTACTATCATCTCATCATCAACCAAGTGAATACCAGTCATCACCGGAATCTTTAGTCTGGAAGTCACACTTCAGACATCGTCGTCGACCAGTAGTTCATCTTGGCAAGCCGAAGTGATATCCGGGTGTGTGTTGTCTTTTATTAGTAGTTTGTCTTACGCCCTATGTCCTTGTGTTTTAATGTCTTATTGTCTTTGTCTATGTCTGATATTTATATAGTCTGGCTCATGTCTCTTATTTATATAGTCTTCTTTTGCTTTCTGGGAAACTCTATTTGTTGCTTCACCCAACAACGCCCATGAGTAGGGATCTATTATTATGTCCACTATTAATTACGTCATGTCCAAAAATTTTATACTTGAAATAAACTATGTCTTTGCTGAATTTATTATATAATTTTACGCCTGTCTAAGGGTTTTAACTGCTCTCTGTTAGTTTATACGTCTAGCGTTGGATGATCTAGTTTTATATGTGTGAAATTCTATATTTCTTTTAAATTGATTTATATTTCAACAAGTAGTTTGGAGGTTGTAGAGATTTGGCACTGGTAATATACACAACTTATCAAATAAAGGCCTGTTTAAATATCTTTAGGTACATCTTAATGATTCTTATGGATTTCTTTTGGATTTTAAATATTTTACACACAGCTTTATTAACTGTTAATAAAAATACCGTACTAAACCGAGCGAAATGGCTCAGTTTCAAGGTAAGTTGGATCGTATTTGGTAGGTCTGGGTTTTGATCTCTGGACTTTCAATTCTGACTAAGGTTGTCATACTTTCCACAGTTTCTTTCAAGCAAATTCTAGTTGTACCGTCATTGCTCTTCTCCGTCCTTCCCTGGTCCATTGTCCATATGTCTAGGAGACTGGACCTTTAAACCTAGGTCGGACTAATCATTTTTAGTTGTGGTATGTCTGAATCTGCTCGTCCCTACAGGCAGTGGTGTATGAGCTTTATGGAGGGAGGTACAACTGATAATTTCCCAGCTACCGATCTAAGCGTATGACCGATCGCGTTGATATGCAATTCATAAATGAAAATTGAATTACACTAGTTCATTCATCCTCCGAGCATTTGATAATGAGAAAAAAGGTTTTCAGTGCTTTTAATATCGGCCAATCACAGTGGTTTGCAAGAAAAGGGATTTATCGACTATTTCATTCATGTGACGTCATTTTATTTTCGACCAGTGAAGTATAATGAAATTTCATTGACCTTCTTGTTAAAATATGTCGGTAGCATTTGTCTGGTTTCATTTTTTCTGCGGCATTTGTTTCCTGTTTTATCGCTACCCTAGCAATTATTACTTCCTCTGCCCGTACCATAGGTACTATAGGTAGAGGAAGTATTGTTTTCGACCCCAAAATTCGAAGTTGAGTTTTTAGCATATATACACGTTTCAAGGCCCCCTGAATCCAAAAATACTATTTTTGGAAACATGTCTGTGTGTCAGTGTGTGTGTGTGTGTGTGTGTGTGTGTGTGTGAGTGTGTCTGTCCGTGTGGAAGTTTGTGAACAGGCTAGCTCCGAAACGGAGAATCGTATGAAAACAAAATTTCGTATTTGGGTCAGGTACCGTCTGAAGATGTGATTCGTAGATTGGCGACAAATTTCCCTTGTTTTTAAGGGTATTTTACATGAAGAAATTTTCGTTTTTCGCGATTTTCTCGAAAACGGCTCTAACGATTTTCTTTAAATTTTGCACATGGGTTGCTTATACTAAGAGCTAAAACTTTTATTTGAAACATTTTTCCGAGAAAATTCTCTGAGGGTAGTTACAAGCCACCCACTGTTCACCCACTGTTTGTAGAAAGTTTGTCTTACATGATGAACAACTGAATTCGCGCTCTTTCACGGCCTCTTATTTTATATAAGAATGTGAAGTGAGAAAGATGTATTGTTGGCCATGCATAGAGTAAAGATGTATCTGAGGGAAATATTCGATAAATTTCGGAAATTATATTTTACGGCAGAAAGTTCAATAAACGTCTGCAGTCATTTGTTTTGTTTTTTTTTTAAAGTTTGTTATATAGACTGCGCTTTTAGTCGCATCATTGAAAGAAGAGGTATTTATAGGATAATTAGCGTAAAATTGTGTCTTGCGATTCTGTACAAGGATATGTGAATACTGCTAACTTTTATTTGGGCAGAGGAAGTTATGTGACTTTCACATCAGATTTTTTTTCTCTCTATTACGTATTAAAACTGGTTGCGATAGGCGTAATGTAATTGATTTAACCATAACAGCGAAATGATCGAGTTGTTTCGAATCAAAGACATAGCGGACATGGTAAGCAAATAATATTAACCTATGCACATAAAAAAACATTTAAAAATAAACTTCACTCGAAGACTCTGCATAATTCGAAATAATTGAGAGAAGAGACTACTAAAATTATTTTAGTGGCCGACACATCTGTTTTAGAGAGCGTGCACTAAAAACAATATTTTTATGGGCAATTTAGCTCCCATGGGTGAAATGTAGATTTTTTCTCACGATAATTGTTTTCTTTTTGTGATGGCGATCTCAGCATGTTTCCTCTTGTCTATTAAAAATTATTTTATTATACTATACATTTTTCACCATTGTTAGAAATATTATATTTTAGTAAAAGTAAAGTGATCCCTATACAGGCCATGGAGGCCCAGAGGGTTCCAGAAGAATGAGGCTCCCAGATTTTGGACATTCGGACAGTGAAGGTGGTAAGGTTGTCAGCCTTACGCACCGGCCGTCTTTACCCCCAGGATTGCTCCTGGTACTCATTTCTGTTAGAGGCTGAGTCGACCCCAGGGCCATGGTGCCACCAGAAGGATTAGGTCAATTGAAAAACTCCAACGACCTCATCGGGAATCGAACCCGCGACCTTCCGGTTTGTAGCGCAGCGATTATATTTTAGTACACTTTTAAATATATTTTAATAAAATATATTCATAATACATTAATATAGGATAGTAGCTAGTTAATCTAAAAATTGACACATTTACATTCTAACAATGTAGTAATTTTAGTAAAATAAATTTCAAAATTACTATTAAAAAGTTGTAATTTTTAAATTAGTGTTAGAATTCAGAAAACAAACTAGAGCAGGTATTCCGAATGAACCTTACTTTACTCCATTACTTAATGTTAAGAACGCAAAATCAACATTTTGAAATTTTCGAGCTTTTAACGTTTAATATTAAATAAAATAAAATAATTTTAACAAACAATAAAATCAGGTAAACTGATATAATATAACAAAGTGCCAGTATGCTTTTGTTGAATCCAAGACGTTACCATTCGGCTAACTCAGTCAATTTGACGATGTAGTTTGATAAGCTTATGTGAAGGAATAGTGTTGCTTGTCAAATCTAAATGCATTGCAACTTGAAATTCTTAAAATATGTCAACATTTCACAAAATTCAGTGGCATATAACTCCACTAATTATTTCACAGTAATGCACCTACTGTATATAACAGTATTCATGTAACTACATCAGCGAAGTAAACAAACATCTGACTGCACTGCTGACAAAGCACTCAAATTATTAAAAATGCGGCATTGTAGTATAGACATGATTAAAAAATGTGACTTTAGTTACTTGTTACTCTGGTACCGGTCAACCGATTTGGTCCAAAATAAGTAGGCTTTTTGCCACGAACATTATAAATGCATATACCAATTTTCATGAAAATCCGATGAAGTGTATTTGAGTTATCGCACCTTTTGCTATATAATACCATAAAAAGGCACTAAATTGGGCATTATTACCGTACCGGCCAACCGATTTGGTCCAATATCAATAGACATCTTCCCATGGACATTAAAAATGCGTATACCAAGTTTTATGAAAATCCGATATAGCGTATTTGAGTTATGGCGCTTTTAAAATAGACACTAAATTGGGTTTTACTCCGGTACTGGTCAACCGATTTGGTCCAATATCAATAGGGTTCTTCCCATGGACATTATAAACGTATATACCATGTTTCATTAAAATCCAATCAAGCGTATTTGAGTTATCGCGCGTACAGACACTCGGACGGACGGACAGACGGACAGACATTTTTCCGTCCACCACACAATCTCATAAAGTACCATACTGGCACTTAACAATCACTGGAAACAAATACTGTCATTTATAATATATCAGTATTATGCGCTCCAAACATATTGAAATAGAAGCTAATAATTGGATACAGGTATATAAAATGTAATCTCTACCAGTCATCAAAATAATGACTGTGAATACCCTGATAACCTTGCAGTTTGATTCAACATTATTTCATTTTTAAGCAGCAAACCCTGTGGGTAGTCCACTCCCCTATAAACTAGTGCATAATTCCATATTAATAATCTGTCTACATCAACACCGACATGTTTGTTCCGCAATCTGTCATCTGCATGCATGACAGATTAGGGGTTTGACTGAACATACTACTTACTTCTCAAAGTAACATTTTGATCATTACTGCATTTCCTGTTACCATTTCTCCTCCACGAACACGTATGATTGGTGAATTTGCATTCCAAATAATCATCTCTAATTAGATATGATGCAGATAACTAATTTGCAAGAGTATAAAAGTAAAGTATATGTTATCTTACTAAAATATCACGTAATTTATAAAAACCAAAGCATTAATAATAATAATAATAATAATAATAATAATAATAATAATAATAATAATAATAATAATAATAATAATAATAATAATAATAATAATATGCTAAGACAGAAACGGAAACCTATAAGTACCTTGGATTTGTTCAGAATACAACTGGATATTGGCATTGGATATTGGCATTGTTCAGATATTGGCATTAACAGTGCCCAAAAAAATCTGTAGAAACTACATTGTCTTAAATACATTAAAAGATGAAAATAAGTTAAGATACAGTCTCCTGTGAACTAAGCTTTAGGAACTCATCAATACAATAAAAGGGATTCTTTTGAAAATTTCTTTTTTGTATAGTTTCTAACTTGGGCGGGCAACTTGTTGTAGCATTTAGGTCCTAAATATAAATGAGAATTCATTGTTTTACTTAACCTAAATTTAGGTAGACTCAATTCATTGTTGAACCTTGTTTGATACACATGTACATCCTTTCTAAAATTATAGTTAGGGCCTATCTATATTATTATGTAGATGAACTAGAAGATCTAATAAATACAGATTTACAACAGTTAAAATTTCTAATTCAATAAATAACGGTTTGCAATGCTCCCGAATATCACACCTCTTGATTATCCTAAGAATACTCTTTTGCAACAGCAAGATGTCATTAGTCTTGTTAGAACCTCCCCAAATTATAATCCCATATCTCAAAATAGACTGAAAAAACGTAAAATAAACACCTCTCAAATAAGACGTCGTTATACAGTTATTTAACTGTTTCATTAAAAAAACAATAGAAGACAGCCTTGTTGTTAGTTTCTCAATGTGAACATCCCATCATGTTCCTTATCTCAGTAATGAAATTTCTCTAATATCGTTGTCTTCTTCGCACCGACATAATCATCATCGTCATCAAATCCCACTTCATCTACATAAGATGATCGTATAATTTTTGTATTTTTATTATTATGAAAATCTAATTCCCATCACAGCCCTTATTTTAATTTATTTCGGTTTTGGGTATTTCCTCTGGGTTATAGTTCACTTCTCGTGCTGGGATGCGTAAAAAGTATTAGTCGAAGCTACGTTATCCCATGAAGATCAAGCACGTTTAGTGAAATTGTATGAAAATGTAGCTTACGAGGTTCTTAAAGTAGAATATTAAGTAGTCATGGAAATCTATGAAAGATAAAAATCTATGAAAGATTAAATTTCCATGACTGGAATAAACCCTTATAAATGATTAATAGTCGTAAACTCCTGTCTTGATCCTACGATAGAGGTACCGATCTTTTATTAAGTGAAATGTTTGTTATATTAATATTTAATTACTGCTATTTTGAAGCTAAATGACAACTACAACTGTAAATGTACTGAACAATGCCTTTTAACAAAAATGATTGGACCAAGATTAATATTATAGAGTGAAAAGGGAAAGTTTTATTCTTGTTTCAATTATTTATTGCAAGGAATATAACAATGATCTAATTATATAGATTGAGCTAGAAATACTACCAGCAGCATCATTGTATATTTTGATTCAACACGTTAATACAAATTAAGTAATGGGAATCGCATTTTCACTTACTCTCTACAGAAATAACGATCAAAGAGAACCTCGTTTAATAACACATTTAAACAGGCTGTTACAAGGTATTTCCCTCCGTGGATTACAGACTTTCGAATGAAATAAAAAGTACGTTTTAATTAAGATTTCTTGGTTATTTTGAAATAAAGGATTCGTATACTGAAAATTTGATAATTGTAGGATATAGCATTTTATGGAACGAACTTATTATGCAAGTTGCGTGCGACTGTTTTGTTCGACAATAATTTAATGTTTAAGTTCAAGAGTTTAGGTTTATATGTTAAAAAACTGACCCCGGCAGTCAGCTGTTAGCAAGTTCTCATAGTTCTTGTCTTCTGCGATAGTGACAGCTGATAGTGTAAGGTCAAGTCGAAACTTGTTGCTGACCGTTTTATTAAAATGAACGGATTTTACAGACAAAGTGAACTCAATTTAATATAATATAATAGTAATAGTAAAATAAACACGAACAGCGTTCATTTTATTTTAAATACAGGGTATTTATTACGCAGTTTGATTTGCTGCTCCCAACGTTTCAAGATCATTTCGCGTCTGATAACAAGCAATACCATACCTGTGTTAAAGTGAAAATCTGTTTCGAAATGGATATCATTATGACATGTAATAAGCGTGTTATAGAACGGTTGAACAAAAAAGCATGTTCGAACAAAAATATTTATATGCTTTAATTTTGCATTTATTTTCAATTTATTTACAGTAATATCAATATTCCTTGTTCTGAGTGAGTGTGTGTGTGTGTGTGTGAATGGTGTGTATCGTCCTATGTGTTCGTGTTGTCTCGGAGGTGGCCCCGGCATTGGGCTGATCACTCATTCGGGGAGGCCCTCCATGTCCTTGTCTGGTCAAAAAAGTATGTATGTGATCCAAAGGCAATCCCTCTCCCGACAGGTCGCGGCCCTGTAAGGCCCGGGCGGCTTGGGTCGCTTAAATCCTAAAAGGGAGAGGTAAAACTACGAAAAAGAAAGAAAGAAAAAATATCAATATTACTTATGAAAATTAATCTTTAAAATGTGTAGAACATAGATTCGACAGGGATATTTACTAAATTGACAACTTATGTATTGTATGTATTCTTTAAGTTCACATTAATTATTGTTAGTAATACAGCTGGTTGGTTTTATATTAATTCTGTATTTCCTAAAAAAATAGTTTGACACAGGGAGCAATATTTGAAGTACAGTGAACGCCACTTACTGTAATCGCGGATAATGTTATCAGTCGGGCAATGTTATCACTTTTATGAAGTCCCGCACGGATTAATACTGATACATTGAAAAAAATGCTGTTTATTGTGATCAAAGGCTCTGTTTATGTTATCGCATATTCCGTTTTGCAGCTTTATTTCCAAGTACTGTACGTCTTCAAAATTTTGTTTTTAAGGATTTCGTTTCTATCTCAATTGCACTGTGTTGTATTAGAAGTACTGGTAGTGTTCCCAGCTCATAGGACGACCTGTTCGAAGGGATAGCAATCCCTATATTTCTCTTTTAAGCAGTAAAACATAGTTCCTCCCTCAATTTATCTGCAGCTTTTTATTTTTGAAGGTCAAAGTGTTGACATTCAGTGGTTGTTAGTGTAAAATGAAAAGACTTCAACAGACAGGCGTTGGATGTTTTGCTACGCGGTGTTCACCACAGGTCAGCAAACTTCCAAAAAACACTATGAGTATGAAATATTGGTTAATGGACTCCAAAGGGAAAACAAAAACCACAAACTTTTTATTGATTGCGAAAATAGTTGTTTGCAGGTTATTATGAGTGGTTGAATGATTCACAGTTACGTATTGTCTTGTATGTATGAATAAATAGCTTTTAATTCTGTTTATAGTGTATTATATGATGTATGAATAACTATCCTTCAGCTAATTCTTTCGGTTACTGTTATTAATCTGTTAATATTATCATATTAGTTGCATTCCGAAGTGATCACAATAAGCGGCGTGTACTGTACTGGTTTTATAAAAAGGTTATCATAAGCTAACTAGGATTGTTAGAATTTTACCCCTTCACGTTTTCCGACAGTTCAGTATAAATAACTTGAGATAAAGAGAAACTTGTTAAAAAAGTGGTGTAGGTATAATTGAAATGGTGTATAAAGAACCATGTTTATTGTGGGTGTGAGCGTGTCTGAAGGGTGGCTGCCTCGCAGGCGTTTAATTCCACTGTATATTCAGCTCATGCCTAGAATCACGAATTTACGGTCTAAGTTGGGCAGCAATTGACCGAAACAGCCCATGAGGTAGGAACTCTTCTCAGACATTTCCGTCATCATGTATGCAGTTTTCATAACAATGCTTCCTTTTATATTTTACGTGACTGGAATCATAACCGGGTTTGTAATTTCCCTAAAAATTTCATCTCGCTATTTTGTACCGCTTATAAAACAACTTCGTTAACTTTCAATTTAAACTTACAACTACCCACCGCATATCCCACTCTACCCCCATATAATCAAACAAATATGCAAACTGTGGATATTCTGGTTCACCAAGACGTAGCAGAACTAAATTAAAATCGCGCTGCAAAGTGCAACGCGATATTAAACAACATGGAGTTTGTGTGTACTCAGCGAATATCCCTACGTTACAGAATATGGTACAAGATTGTAATTTAACTTTAATGAAACGACTGATTTAAAATAAAGTATAACCTTTTTATGAGCGTTTTTACTGAAATTTAATTTAAGAGGAATCACAAAATAATATATTTAGCTACTTTAGGTTTAAAAAGCTTTTATTTTTTGATAAACGTTTACCCTATAGCGTAATTTTTATCGGCAAAGATCCGGGACATTACGGCCCTTGGAAGTGTCAATAATAACGTAATTTTCAAAGTACAGCATTGTTATGCACATAAGAATACTTAGGTTCGTTTAATCTGTTGTAATTCTTAATGCGTGTTTTAGAATTCAAAATGCTAAGTCTTCAAAAGTTTTAATAATTTGTAGAAGCATTAAATTGTATGAGTTTTTTCGTATACTATTACAACAGACGTAGCCTATGTTAAGCTTGCTATCTATGCTCAAATAATTATTTTTTTAAATAACTCTTTAAGGCAATGGTTAAAATTTGGAAAATACAGTAATTGTTCTGGTTTCTATTTGTGTAATATTACATTAAAAATTCTAAATACATAATTTTCTGAAGGACTTAATAAACATATAACTTTATCCTTGCTCTTGAAATTAAACTTGGGAGAGGAGTAGGATTTTAAATAATATAAGTTATTTTAATTCCGATATCTCAAAATGTGAGGACATGTTAATATCAAGATGGGCTCTTTACTCTGTAAACATTTGCTAAGAATATCTGTAAAAAAAATCAACCCAAGTAAACATTCTCAAACTTTTTTCAAATTCATCCGATCCCCTTATAAAATTGTAAAATGAAAAATTACAATTGTTAAACAAAAATAGTGAAAAACCTTTCCCAGAATCAACGTATGCCAAGGACCTGTGTTAAGTCTCGGAAACTGTCTTATGTAGGCCTATCTTTCCATTATGTGAGTTTCTGGAACTAATCCCAAGCATGAGCATTTGCTCGTTCGGTTCACTTTATAAGTAAGTATTGTTTATTTGAAACAATAAAATAAACATAATAATAAACAAGAAATTACCGTATTGGATGAAGAAAATGTATTTGTAACTAAGGCACTTGTAATAGTACCTACCAAGAAGTGGACTTGCTTAATAGATGCATTCAAATTGGCAATTTTATAAAAATGTATTCCATTCGGAACCTTTATAACTAACAGCATGTAAAACTGGTTAACAGTAAGTTACGCAATACAGTAATACACGTTCATCTCACCATGTTCTGCGTTATTCGTGTGGCTACTTATTAAGGAATTGGCGCATTTGTGACCCGTACACTATTCAAGGGACTTACCAAACTGTTTCCTACAGTAACGAAGCTTCAGTGAAGTGTTGATGAATTCCATTCCGTGCTAAATGTTTAACTTTCTACATCTGTGAAGGGATAGTTCATAATGTGCTTCCGAGGCTAAATCCCTTCTAATGATCCATGTTTATGGATGAGAGTAAATCGAATTAATACATGGGAGTTTGTACTTGCAAGTTAACTTTCGTATACTGTAAAAAGGGGCGTTAGGAACATAGAACAGGACTGAGGAAAAGTTGAAACTCTTACATTGTTGTGGTTATATTTTCCGGTTGTAACCTTGACTGTCTACAGTTCCAATATATTTTCTTAAACCGCGCATGAGCCACATCACAAATGTAACACTATAAACAGGTGTTTTGTATATGACCTTTCCTAAGCAATAATATGATATAAATATTTGCAAGAAGGCGTTTTTAGTTAATTTTCAATGCTTGAGTTTAAAATGCGTGTCAATATAAGATGTAAAATCTATCTTCTATATTAATAAAAGGAAGTGTCTGTCCTCCGTCTGTCTGTCTGTCTGTCTGTCTGTCTGTCTGTCCGCGATGTCCAGCAAAATCTACTGAACGCAGAGATCTGAAATTTTAAACATAGATGGTCGGAATGTGCACCTCGAAGCCGGAATTGTAATTTTCGCTTTCGTTCGTGAGTTATGAGTGAAAAACGGGCAGAAAACGTGTATTTATTGAGTTTTCGAAGCATGAGTTTTCAGTAATACAAATCAATTACACTAGGCTTTGGCTATTTTTGTCATTCCTTCGACATAAAAGCATCGCGATCTCTTGAATGTTGTAGCTCACGCTGGTCGATTCATTTGTTTTTAATGTCAAGGCACGCAAACATAATATGAAATTTTCAACCTACACCGAAGAGGATTATTATTATTATTATTATTATTATTATTATTATTATTATTATTATTATTATTATTATTATTATTATAGGGATAATCAATATTTGCCTAAATATGGTCAAACGTTGTTCGATTTGGACGAAACTCACTATACAGGGGTTTTCTGGGCCAAGGAACTCGAATCTGAGGTCGCTTTTACCAGGTGACGCTATCTAATCGTGATATATAGTCCACATGATTTAGGTGTTAATATAATGATTTAACTATTATGCTCTTAATGTTTAATTTTTGAAATAATTATCGCGGGCGAAGCCGCGGGCACATGCTATCTTAAAATAATAAAAGGACGTGTTTGTCTGTCTGTCTACGATGCCCAGCGAAATCTACTGAACGCAGAGATCTGAAATTTTAAACATAGATGGGCTGAAAGGTGGGCGAATGCGCATCGAAGCCGGATTTTTAATTTTAGCTTTCGTTCGCGAGTTGTGAGTGAAAAACTGGCAGAAAACGTGATTTTAGCGCTGTCGAAGCATCAGATTTCAGTAATACATTTCAAAGTCAAATCAATTGCAGTTGGCTTTGGCTATTTTAGTCATACCGTGGTAATAAAAGCATCGCGATCGCTAGATTGTTGTAAGCCCACGCTGGTCGATTCATTTGTTTAGAATGTCAAGGCCCGTAGACATATGAAATTTTCAACCTACACGGAAGAGGGATAGGCCTAAATATGGTCAAACATTGATCGATTTGGACGAAACTCACTGTACAGGGGTATTCTGGGCCAAGGAAATCGAATCTGAGGTCGCTTTTACCAAGCGACGCTATCTAATCGTGGTATGTAGTCCACGTGATTTAGGTGTTAATAAATATAATGATTTAACTATTATGCTCTTAATTTTTAATTTTTAAAATAATTATCGCGGGCGAAGCCGCGGGCACATGCTAGTGTAAAATAAAATCCAAATATATTTCGACCAGACAAAACACTTCAGTGAATAATTGAAATTAAAATCAAATCCACATCAAACCAAGTAATATGCAGTTGTGCATTTATGTTGGTTGGCTCTGAACTGAAGTTTTTCTGCTACACAATCGCATACTAGGTTGGTTTGTCGTGGCTGCTTTTTAATTGTTATTTAAATTATTCACTGAAGATACCAAAGACATTTCGGCCAACCTGTGATTTTGTTAACATTTTACACGTTATATTGACAAGGTGTCGTTATTGCATTTTAAACTCATAGGATAGCAATACAAGAATTGTTACATTCTAAAATTATACGAATCTACCATAGTCACATTTGGAATTATAACCCTGTCATATCTTACTCTGTACCAGTTATATAATATATTTAAAGGGAATAAGGAAAATTTATGACTGGAATTCTAGAAGTGAACTATTTCTTACGGAATACATTATCCATTCTGATTGCCTACTTATTCCTTATTATTAATTCCTCATACAAACACCTGAAAGCTAATGAGAAATATTCATCATATTTTCAATTGCACCCGTCTCAAATACAAGCATTCGATATGAGTAAGCTTGAGTTAATATTGCAAGTTTAAAGTAGAATTTAAATCATAAAGAATTTATGTTATACATTTTCCTGAAATATGAAACTGACATGTTAATTTCGCGTTCGTATGCAAGCGATAATAGAATAAATTGAATAGTTACACAAGGTAATTACTATGTAGTTGAATTCACACTGAAGATAAGTCCTATGATTTACTACTATGCTGACGTGGCGATATCCTGAAAACATATGTTGGAGAATATTCTGAATAAGCATTTTATTTTTTATTTTATACGATTAAAAAATTGTGTAAATGAAAGGGTAAAGAGGGAGAGCGGAGAAGAGGAGAGAAAAGGGGTGTGAAGGGAGAGTAGATTCTGTAACTCCATAAACCATAATTTTAACATAAAATAAAACATTATTTATGACCCTGCTAGGGAAACCCAACCATAAGTCGGTAAAATAAATTTTCTGTTTTGAATGGATTCAACTTTAGCATAAAATTGTGAGCATTGCAAAAGAATTAAATTACATCTAGCCCAAAAATCTATGTTTTTATTATGACCTTTGAAATGTCACTGTACAAAAAGTGTAATTTATACAATTGATCTCCAAAGATAAAGAACTTTAAGAAAACACGCACGTTAACGAAATTCTCTAATAAAATTTGTCATTTTTCGAGCACTTGATAGGTATCTTGATTTGTTACGGTAACCGTTACATACAATTCTTTTCTTACAGTTTGATATAAAGTAATTTTTCTGTTCTCAAAACATACCTTTAACGATGTTACTGAATTATAATATCTACTACATTACAAACAAATATAACACAAATCTCTACAATTATTTTATCTAAATTATTCCTCTGAATGGATGACTTTATCTGTGTGTAGCAAAATTTGAAGGAGGAACAAAAGTCGCATAGTGCTGTTAATAATTTTTATTGTGACTGATGACGCATTTTTGGTAAAATAAAACGGCTGATTTCGGTGTTAACTTCCTTCTATTTCGTGGGTATTTTGCGAAATAAAATAATTTATACAATTATACTGCATTGTACACCGATCAATTTTAGATGATGCTACGACCCTTTTTACACTTGTCATGTGAATTCCGTCCGTGAATACCTAAATAATTGTAAATGAATGATTATTATATAGTACAGTTATTTATTGCATACCCAGAAGACTTTGTTTGTTGGGAGATGAAATTTGCCGCCAGCTCAACCCATGCTTTTTAATGTCACCGCACCTACCATATAGTTATCTCAGCCAATCAGAATGTTTTGTATTGTGGAAACCAAGACCCCCCCCCCGACTTGGTCCGATCAATTAACATAAAGTAACACCGACTTAATGGTTGAATCCTTTGAAGTCACCTGGGCAAGTAATGTAACTATTCAATTTATTCTATTATACCCTAAAGAGGAGAATTACAAATGAAATTACTATTAATAATAGCGTTAAAGATCTCCAGTGGTCATTGCCTATCTGATTTAGCAATGATATTATGATGAATGATTGAAAATAAATTTAAAATAAATTTAAAATTAAAAGATAGCGCTATGCAAACAAAAGTGCCAACTACTGTGGATAAAATACGAATTCTGTTGAATCTACATTCTTTGCCGCCATCTAACACAGGCATCCCAACCTTTGCACAGAGATAGCAGAAAAGTAGTATCGTGAGGGCCTGAAGTTTCCCAATATTCGTCTCCCAGCTGAAGAAAAACCCGGAAAACCCCCCACCCAGGAAATTAGCCTTACCCGGGCCTGCTGCGTAAGGAAAGCATTCCCTACGCCACAGCAGCAGAAATTTAACTTATTCTATAGACAAAAAATTGACTTAGTTGGAAAATGGGTTTTGCTGGAATATCCCTAGAAGACCGAGTAGTCTCGAGTAACTGATAACCCAGTTACACTTCTCGCCTGGAATGAAAACTTCGGTTCCGTTAAAATTTGAACATGTCGTTGGCAGTGCGCATTCATGGAGTGCTGAAGTACACCATGGAAATATAGTCCATGGCTCCACGCGCTTTCGTTAACCACGTGGATACTAGCGTTATACTGTCAATGTTTTCATCTCAGCATGTTTCGCTTGCATTCGAATTCCCACCGCCTCTGTCTGTGATGTTGTCCATGCTTTCAGTTTGAGGGCGGGTACTGGACGACCTCCCGATAGAAAAAAATCATGTGTAGAATATAAAATAGATTTATTTAGCCAATAGTAACTATCCATGTGTAGAATATAAAATAGATTTAATTTGCAAATAATAACTATGCAATAGTATTGCAGATTAGCTTCACTGACAAATAATTCAGACCAATAATATGGGACGTAAATGTTCAGAAATTGCTAGCGCAACGTAAGTTACATAGGTAGGTCAGATTATGATATTAATCGTGACTCGTGAGACACAAGATAAGTGACACAGGTGTTCTCCTAGTACCTTCTCAATAACTAATAAAGTTTTCCTAACCAATAAATCATTCTTGACGTATTTAAGGATGGAAATGAGGAATAGAGAGATGTATGTTTCATTTTCCGCGTGAGCATAGTGATCAACAGACATAAAGCATGATTTAAAGCATACTTGATAAACCCCTTCAGTATTATGCTATCCCAACATAATCGAAGATTCTGAAACCTGTGATAATTTTCTCACCAGTCATAATATTATGAGTTATTCTGTCATTTAATGGGTATTTGAAAAATGCAAACAGTTTTTCAAGTATAAATACTTACAAGGGACAACGATAAAGTGATAATACTGTTTTTTCTTTCGTTTTTACTTTATATATCCTTGCCATAGGCCATGTAAATAGAAGAACTACTATGTATTTGACATGGAAAATCGATGTTGAGTTTCAAACATTAATACGCGTTTCAGGTAGCGTGTGTCTTTGTATATGTATATCCGTCTGTGTGTCTGTGAACAGACCACTGGCAAACCAAAAAAACAATAACATAACAATCCGATACTCAAGTTAAGTGTATTTTGAGGATATGAAACGAATCATGTCGACGACGTTCTCCTTCTGTTGCAACCCTTTTACATAACAAAAATGTTGTAATTTTTAATTTTCTCAGAAACCATAGTAACAGTTTCTTTATGGTTTGTACGTTAACTACTTTTACTGTTTAGTTTTTGTGGTTAGCCGGTATCAACAAAATGTATTTATGCAGTCGTCGAGGATGGATCCATATAGCATAAACAATGAAAATAATAGGTCCATTCGTTTGTACCATGCGCAACCCGTCCTAGGTGACTGTACATTTTTATAAATCCGGCCATCATCAAAAAACCAAACAGTACTACGGCTAAAAATTTTATTTGAAACATTGTTTCGTTTAAATTCTTTGAAGGGTAGCCTTGTCTCCCACAAACTCAGGGGTTTATCGTTTTGCAAACAATTCGGAATTGAGTTAGACTGAATGGAAAGTACACGCTTTTCTTTGTTATAGATATATTTGTCATGTCAATGTTTCCACTTCTTAAGTAAACCAGAAACAAATAGATTAGTTGATCTGCAAGCGTTTTATTGTCTAGTTCAGTGGTTCCCAAACTATGGGTCGCGGGAGCAATTTCGGTGGGTCGCGAAAAGGGCGAGAAAAATTAAACGTGTTTTCAATATAAGGAAAGAATGTATAATTTAATTTAATTTGTAAATAAAAAACAACCGTTTCACAAATCTCATTAATTTTTTAAAAATAAAATGTACTAGATGGACAAGGCTTTATTGAAATAAACTTTACCATTTTTATTTCAACTGTGTTTTCTCAGCAGGGCATTTGAACACAATAAAACTATTGAAATGCATATGAAAAACATGTGCTGTATTTTATATAGCCTATATTGGTTATCGTTATGTAGTAGTGGGTCGCGAAAAAAATTTCTAGATGAAGGTGGGTCCCAGGACAAAGTTTGGGAACCGCTGGTCTAGTTCATTAACAATTAAATGAACAAATCGCATTTTGTTAAATGAGCACTCATGGAAATATGTTTTTTCGGGGTGTTTCGTACAATGTAATTGAAACAATAATAAATTATGGTCTTGCTGCTACAAAAATATAAAAAAAATATCAATTTTATGTTCATAAAACAAATCAGTTGGACCTAGCCCTACATTGTTATACATTTACCTTGTGAACAAAACTAATGCAATAGACTCCAAGAACGGATAGAAACAATAAAGATGGGTTGAACTGTTGAAAAACTAAAAGCTTCACGTTTACAAAGCCACAGAATATAAATCAACTCCAAGGAAAACGCAGTGAAATTAGTTTTTTTTATTTGAACCAATATTAGTCTCACTGTCACTTTTTTGCGTACTTGTATCCTATGGGTGGCGTGCACCAAACTCATGCCATTTACTCTTTTAGTAAGCCTTACTTCTTTAGTTCTAACTACTTTAGTAAGCTACTCTTTTAGTAACCGTACTCTTTTAGTAAGGACGGCGTGCACCAACCAGGAGTAAACTAAACTCGGCGGCTTTCAACATAGAGGAATGTACTAAAGAAGTAAACATTTTATTTACTCCCAGAGTAAATGAACTTACTCCACAAGTGGTGGAGAGCACCAACACGGAGTACGTTACTAACGTAGTAAGTTGTGGAGTAAATAAGGCCAATATTTACTCCTACTCAGGGGGTGGAGTAAAGTTGTGGAGTAAGTGTGTTCTGTGGCATTTGCGTGAGTTATGAGTTACATATCACATTAAATGGATTACATAGTTCAAACTGAGGATAAGTTATTGAGATGAAGAAGGTTGTATACCAAAAATGAGAGTTGTGGCAGGTGATTTAATAAATATTAAGCGAACCATACCTAGTAGAGCATTTAATAACGTAAATAATTAAGCTCATAAATCCTTACATGAAATTTTGGCGTTTGGAAGAAACGATGCCAGATTCTCACTACATCCATGTGATTTCAGCCAGTCAAATGTGGAAATATCATTGCGGAGAGCGATCCAACTAGGAAGACGTCCACCAAAGGTGAGGGGAAGAGTGAGTGGAAGGGACGTTTGCATTGCACGGTACAAGGAGCTCATGTGCTCTTAAATATCTTCCTAGCTGGATCGGCCTTTAGATGCTGCAGTTCTCCCTAACTTTGGGTCAGAAAACGACGATGTATTTCAAGCTAATCATATGGATACAGATATCGGCGAGGTATAGTATATTCCAATAAATGAAAGCCTCCGGTCTTGGAGCTACCCAGAAAACACTTCCCCCTGCTACTTAACCATAGAATTACTGAACAATAGGTGATATTCACTGTTAAACGATTTAATGTAATTATTGTAAATTAATTTTATTACATTATACTTCTATAGCTTAACTTAAAGCACAACATTGCGAATGCCAGATTATAATAATAATTATAAGAGCTAAAAGTTCAATAGTTGCACCCGCAGTGTTAATGAATAATATGTCCTTTTTTCTGACCCAGGTGTAAAAAATGTCCAAACAGGCCACATCGGAAGAAAATTTGACTGACTCTGGGATTAGCGTACATTGAGAAGGGGACACATTGTAAAACCATTCCTTAAAGACTCCCCAAGTCTCGAATGGTGGAGTGAGACGAGACTTTCATGTTTGGGAATAAACTATAACAGATGCTGCAGGTCTATAGTTATGCTGCTAACTATTTAATTAACCCTGTGGACAGGAAAGTGAGAAGCATTATAAACTATATAGAAAAAAATGCCAACATGAGTGCCGAAAGAAAATTTTAAGGAGGGGCCCGGAGGTTGAAGCTGCACAGGATCTAGAGAAGTAGTCACTGAAATTATTTTTAAACACACAACCATCTACATAATTATTATTGGAGTTCATATCTTCCGAAATATTGTACCACCATTTTTTGTTTAAATATTACATTTCTCAGTTGTAATATTATTATTTTTATAAGGTGATATTTTTTAAGTAAATGTTCTGTGCATTTGAAAAAGGACAGAAACATAATGCCCCTTATTAGTTTTGTTATCCTTTTTATCCCCCCTTTTTCATGATTTTGTGTAATACTTCTTATTAATATTGTTAAACAGTCAATAAATATTAATAATTCATTATAGTGAGATTTATGATAAACAACTGTAGAATAATTGATTTATCGTTTTTGGGGAAGAATATGTAACTTTAGGAAGTATAAATATTTTAATATATTTTAGAACTTTATTATTATTATGAGAGAAATAATTATAATATTGACAGTGAATTAATTATGAAAATCAACTGGAAATTCCAATTGTTTGCATTATAATACAGAAATAGTTTGCACAAAAATTGTAATCACAGTACCCATACGTAGGCTACTAAACTGAAAATATTCAATTGAAGGAATTAAAATTAGTAATGAATAAAACATTACTATTACACCTATTTTAAAACATGAAGATTGTCATTAGTAATATTTGGAACAACCCAAATTCATATTCATTGTTTCAGCGAACCTTTCCTTTTCATTATCTGGCACTTGAATAATACTGGCAATTGAAATGCACGTGTTCTGCTGCGCTGCACTAACGTTTCTGTTCTGTTCTGCGCAGAATTCGACTACTTCTTTAGTAAAAATCGCTTACTACTTTAGTTACAACTAAAGAAGTAACTATCAATTGAGCTCTCCAACACCAACTAAAAGAGTAAGTTACTAAAAGAGTAGCACTAAAGTAGTAAATTTAGGAAGGGAACCTTACGTAACAAAAACCGGTTTGTCTGTCTCACTCTAGCACATACATTAGTATGACTTAAGAGTGAGACAGATGTACTGGTTCTTATTTACTTCAGGTATCCGTCTTAAATTTACTACTTTAGTAAGATTTACTCTTGGATGGTGCACGCCACCCTATATGTATAAAATACAACATTCGAGAACAAACAGTTATATGACGATAATGAAGCGGCTGATAATTAATTTACAAAATAAAATAATTGAAATTAAACGTTCCCATGTCTTTATGAAACGTAATGTGCGGATAGCGGTAGAACTACATTTGGACTCGCCAAAAATGATTCACTAATTAATTTTCACGTTCTAAACAAAAAAGGATTTATTCAGCGGAAATACAAAACCTTTTAGGACTTCCGTATTGCTTACTATTAATTAAGAATAGACCTATTGCTGCTGTATGTAAATATGAACATTATATGCTTCAAGAAATTTAATAAACTTCGCGCAAGGGGAGACCTGGGACCCACATAAAAGCTTCACATTTTTAGTCAAAATGATTAATTATTTTAAAATTAAAACTCTTTATATGCGTTTGTATTTTCTGGTAACGATGTAATTTTAATTTAAGACACACGAGAAGAGTTTCCAGCGTTACAAACAGAAACACGGTGTCGTCATAACAGAATATTAGCAGTTCATTGCCTACGACTACGAGTGGGTTCACCTAGACGCTATCGTATTATTAGGTCAGAAGTTTAAACTCCGTGGACGCTCAATCTCAGAGGGGTTTTTGGAGTTATATTTACTTCTTGAAGTGAACTTTGGATTGGAATTGCTTTTAGAATATATACATATATAAGTGTATATATATAAACATATATATGTATACGTATGTATATACGTATATATGAATGGAAATGAGCCCGAATGGCCTGTACGTTTTCAAAAGCCTCTAAAAGTCAAATTATTTGCAATACTAAACTAGTCATGTTGTATCTACAGTCATTACATTTGGAAAATTTGTCCCACATGTAAGGGGGAAGAATCTTATTTTCATATTTTGGTGAATTGTAGAGTTTAAAAAATATATATATAAAATATTTACCATTATTTTTTACGGCATCGAATAGGGAGCAACGGCATGTTGTAATAATAATAACAACAACAATAATAATAATAATAATAATAATAATGTTTTATTTTACCTGTCAGAGTTAAGGCTGTAAGGCCTTATCTTCCACTCAGCCAGGAGAAAAGAAGAAATGGAAACAACTTACAAAGTAATTGGTTATACAATAGGTGATCTTATAAGCAATATTACACAAAAGAGATAAAAGCATGTATGGAGTTAGAGGCAGACAAAGAGGTTGAGGAGAGGATTGGGAAATTTTAATGAAGGCGAAACAGCTCAGATTCGAGAAAGCGGAAAATTGGGGCGTGGGGATGGAGGGTGAGGGATAGGCTTAATTTGCGTTTATTTTGGTTGTTTTCTTCTCTTAAGTTCTGAATAAGCACATACTGCCCATGTGGACCCTTTGGAATGTTAGCAATTGATTATAAAAAAAAGTAATTAATTTAATAAAAACACTGACTTGCTTTTTACATTTGGACACTTTTCAAATTATATAAGTTGTGAAATAAGCAGGCATATTTTGGAAGGATCTTATATCATTAAATGATGAGCATACTCCGATTACGTAAAATGTTATTCAATCTGTAAGGTGTTTAGTTTAACTTAAGTGGCAGACTGAAAGGGATGAACTTAAACAATGATTGTTCTTACAGCCATGTCATGTACTGTCAGTACCACCACGCATGCGCACATTTTCAGTTTCGCTGTGACATGTATGCGCACAATGTCATTTTTTAGCGAACTAACAGTGTGCGCACCCGTCGTGGTAATTGACAGTACATGACATGACTGTAGGAACAAACCTTACAGCTCTTCAAAGGTATCAATGACCTGCGCAGAAGCACTTCCTCTCCCATGCGCATATTTTCCGCAGTCTGGTCGGGTTATTCATGCTATCCACGTCGGGTTTTGAAAGGCGACCTTGTCAGCTGAGGATTAACGCTCTAAATATACACATGGCATAACTCTAACCTGGGATATTTATTAATTTGAAGATCTAAAGTAATCCAAGTGTCGCATTATTCCAGGAAGATAGATAATAACCTTGCTTGGCACCCTTAGTTAAATTTTACGTAAATAATAGGCCTAAAGATTGCCAGTATATGTAACAACCGGTCGCTTGGCAGATGCTTAGATCGAATTTTGAGGTTAAGCATCCAATTTAAGGCAATTTGTAAGAAAAATCGTTACCTGCTTCCTACGGTATTCTTAATAATAATGTTTTCCCTTTATTTGTGAATTTTCATTTCTTAATTCTACTTATGATTACAGCTTACGAAATAAATTTAATATAAACTAGATTTGATCACTCCAGACGACATACTGCTGGTAGATGGTAACACTTCAATGCCGAGGTAAGAAACTTCTTCCCGGTTATGAGGTTTCTATGGTATTCAATTATTGCTTATGAAGGACTGTACAGTAGCTACAAAACATTGTAATGGAGTAACTATTATAAAATGATTTTTTTTATATTTCCAGTAAACGTAGGGTACACTAAAAAAACTTAGTTGTATAATATGTAATGCTATACTACACTTCTACGTAGACATGGTGCACTGAGAAAATGAGGTGCCAATATCCTTGGGTTGTTTGCTTTTGGAAGCTGATATTTTAGTAACATCCTCTCTGTGAGCGATGAAGCGGGAAATTGCAGATCATCTTCTATATGCAGTCGTTTATCATGTACTAAGAAATACCTCATTAGATGTCTACTGCATGTTCATACATACTCTGTGCGCATTTATCTACATTATTGTCTCAAGTGTTCACATAGCTACAAATGAATTCTACATTAGCACTACAAATTACAATGACGTAAGCTTCAAAGAGTAAATATAGCAAGAGAGCAGAATTTAAGTTGAAATTACATAAATCGTTTTTATGAATATCAGTCACACTCAACACCAGTCACGGCTCGTGACTTAAAACGATGGTGTGCTGCATATACCACTTCATAGGACTACATTAAAGTAAAATATTCTTGTGCCTACCTACATAATGAAGAGTGTATACGTATTATTTGTATAGCCTATTAAAATTAAATGGATTTGACAATGTCGATCTTCTAAATTTAACTCAACTTAATAAATTTAACACAACTTAATATCGGTAGGTCTAATTCATTATCTCTAGAAAACTTGATAAATATTCATTTCTCTTGCTTAGCCTGTAATAAAAGTACAGTTCTGCACGTTTTTTTTTTCAAAAAACCAAGATCTGTTAAATGTTCTGTTGAACATATTATAAATAACGGTCTTACGGTACATTTCTAACATGGTTTTCATTCAAGTCATGTTTTCGCTGGTTTCGTCTCTACAATTCGTATTTTAATCTCGAAGTTAGCGGATTTAATGTTTGTAAATTTACGGCATGCTGGACGTTCCGGCGAGAGGTATCATAGGCCTATATAGGCCTATAGGGTATTTCATTAAAAACGTCGTCTGTGGTATACAGTTTTGTTTCGTCCACTGGTCACCTGTGAGATGTTTAACTCAGGAGTCGGTCTACCTAGTTATTTTATTTTTACTTTTTCCTCCATTTTTCTGGAAGAAAATGACGCCTGCAATAAACTCACCCGCCGAATTAATTTTCACTCGCTAGGCTAGCTTACTAGTGACAGGATAGGTTAAAAACATGTGATCATCTCACACAACTGACAACAGCCAGTAGGCCTATAATCCCTTTCAGGCGATCATGATTTGGTTCTTGAAATACAGTGAAAGTGAATTGCGTGTTTTATAGATTATGTGATTTGACTTTACATTAAGTTCTTACTGCGAAAAGAAGACTCTTCAAACAAATGTAATATTGTTCAAATCACAACAAAATTTTCTTTAATATTTTATTAAAGGTGTGTAAATAATGGTTCCACCGCTCTTCGCTCCTCTCACGCAGGGGCCCGGGCTCGATTCCTGGTCGGGACAAGTTACCTAGGTGGGGGTTTCTCTGGGGATTTTCCTCACCTGTGAGACAAATGTCAGGTAACTTTAGGCCCTTGTGGTCCCCAGATTTCATCTGGCCATCATTATCCTCTTCATCCCATCCTCACCTTGTTTGAAGTGAGTGTGTGTGTGAATGGTGTGTTTCGTCCTGTGTGTTCGTGTTGTCTCGGTGGTGGCCCCGGCATTGGGCTGATCACTCATCCGGGGAGGCCCTCCATATCCTTGTCTGGTCAAAAAAGTATGTATGTGATCCAAAGATACTCCCTCTCCCGGCAGGTCGGGCCCTGTAAGGCCCGGGTGGCTTGGGTCACTTAAATCCTAAAAGGGGGAGGTAAAACTAAGATAAAGAAAGAAATAAAAAATAATGGTTGATCCAATTTTAGTGCCTCATATCACGTTAGATCTTTATTAGTTAGCCGTTTAATTAAATAGTTCATGTGTATCCATTGGTCGCGACCCCATCCAAGTTGCATTGTTACAGTTACAAAGTAATACGAAACAACTTACAAATTATTGTTGTAAGAACTCACGTAATGTATTGTTTGACGATTTATCTGCTATCTGTTAACGGGGAAAATTCGTTCTGTATTAGAATTATTAGTGCATGAAATAAAATAGATGGTGCACAGCCACAACCCACGCTGGAAGGTCTATGTAGAAGTCCTTGATATTGACTTGATGTTCGGTTTCCAATATAGTATAATATACAGTCTACGTCTCTCATAAAAATGAAATTTTATTATATGAAGGATGGAATTCTGACGCTGTACAATACAACACAATTTAGTATCACATACAGTATATCATATTCAGGGAGCTGTTTTGATACAAGCCTCCGTCTTCTGGAGCTCTGCTCAGTATTCCGGAAGCAGCACTTTGCCAGACGAGCGGATGCGACATAACACGTCTTCTTCAGTGGCGGCCATACGAGAAAAATCATATCAACTTGCATCTTCCTCTGTGTGGCACACTCAACTCTTTGGAGAGATAGGCTACTTGGATTAAAATAATATAAATATTGGTTAAAATGGTTGTTACGGCGTTGGTAATTATGGATTAGCTTGTAATGAAGAATTGAGCTGCTCTACTGAAACTCAGTTGCAATTAATGCAATACAACTGACGAAATCTTTTTTTTTTTTGTCATAAAATTTTTCATAAGATTATTTTTCATATTTATAACATTGAAAAATATTTATCAAGTTATGTTTCCCAAAAAAATACCTTACAACTACAATCATTTCATTAAATGTAGACCTACTATTAGGCCTTTATCAAACGTACCCACACTGCAGATATCTATTTTGCTTACACATTTCACATTAATATTCGAGCAAAGAAAACACTTTATCTTCTTAACATTAATTTTTTTAACATCATATTTTTCCTTTGGTTTCTCTCCCTCGAGAATTTACTGCTAACAAAATGGAACATATTAGAGATTGGGTAGTCGATCATCTTTGTTTTTCACTCTTTAGAATTGAGGAAACTATTTGAACAATAATAACCTTGGCTGTCCGGGTGGCCCCGCGTCATCAAGTTAAAAATCGACGTTTCGGCCCTCATGTCGTGGCCTTCTTCTTGATATTACAAAGAAGTGGTCTGAGTTCACATCACGTCCCCTCTACTCTTGTGTCAGTTACTTGTGGTGCTATTTTCTTGTTAGAAATGACATAATTTATTATTGATCTGCTTCCTCTGGCACTCCAGGTGTATTTATGTATTCCCTTCTTCCTGAAAAATGTATCTGTTATTTTGAGGTCATTATAGGTCGCAAAATTCCTCAATTCTCCTCCATTCTTGTTTATCGTATCTTCAAATTATCCGACTGCTTTTGGATTAATGGTATTCCCCACGCGAGCATTCAAGTCTCCTGCAATAATAAGATAGTAGCTTTTATTCCATTTATTCATTTGGTTTTGTAGAATTTCATAAAATTCTTCTGTGTCTTCCTTCCTGCCTTCCTCCTGGTCATATACTCCAATTAGAGTTAGGTGTCCTCTTTCTATGTTAAATCTGGCTATTAAGATTCTATCATTCACATACGTGTAGCTGTGTAATTTTTTTTTTTAATTTTCTAATATCAAATTTCTTAATATCGTAATAAATAAGTATGCCTATGAGTTTTAATATAAGTAATAGTTAAAGGAATGAAAATGTCGCTGCGCTGGCAGAAGAGCAAGACCGCTGGTCTGTTTGTAAAATGTCGTCATGGTTGGGACTAGCATTTCCAGGGACCGTTAATTTTCTAAAAAATCAATAAATATATTTTAAAATGTCATGCTGTTGGGCAAGCAGATTGTTTCGGTTACATAGATTAAATAGGTTTTACTGTGGTATTTAAAGTGCCACTAAGGCGTTCTGTGTGTTAAAAGTAAAGAATTCCTATTTATAGCTCACATCACAACTTAATATTTTCACGGCTCAGCCTTTACAGATGATTATTTTGAATATGTCTTTAGAAAAATTCGTAAAACTATGTCCATTTCAAATATAAGTGATACATTCTTCAGGCATGTACAATATTCATTCTAAGGTGTTTGATGGGAAAACAAACTTTCCACTTGAATTTTAATTATTTAGTTGTAGTTAATTTCAATTTACATGTTTTATGAATATAATACCTCCTGAGTACTTAATGCTATGACTTTTCCACGTGTCTTTGCAATAGGTTAACATAGTATCCAATTTAGGATGCATGAAGTACAGTTAGATGCTATTAATGGTAATTGCATTGTACAATCACTGAACATTCCTTTGATCCAGGTCGTGTATGAGCGATGAATATTTAATACGTTTGAAATATTAATGTTCCTATGATGGTAATCAGTACCTCATCGTGCAATGCGAGTAAATGTAAACAGTTCGTTAAACCCTAAGTTAAACGTGTTACAGAATTAGTGAAAACAGGTTAGGAGAGTAAAGTAAGAATCACGTAAACTTGATTAAACATGGTGGAAGTAGTGTAGGCCTAACTGTGAAATATATATATATTAGAAACAAACAAAATACCAATACCATTTTTGTCCCAGGTGTGAACTTTACTCAGGAAAAACCATTTTGTCTCTAAACTTCATCCATACTTTGCTCTATAAATAAGATCTGTAGACGAAGAATAAGAATGCTTAAGGTAGACGAAGAAATATAAAAAAATAGATTTAAATATATTTAGGAATCTTACCCAATAATATAACTAATATTATTTCATCTTATACGTAGCATTACATATATATCAACTTTGTAAATAATTGAGCAGGTTATTTCTTTAGATTTCTGAGATTAATAAAATAAATAATGCAAAATAATTTTGTTTGAGGATTTTTGTATTCATGTGAATCATTTTCATTTCTATGCAATAAGATGTGGTCGAGAAACTATCTATGCCCACTATTTTCTGGTTTCATATATTTGGTACCGGTATACCATTAGATCATGTATAATTGTATATTTATTTATTTTATTCTGCCAACTACAGGAATAAATCCCAATTACAGTTGGCGTAGTTTCGCCAATACATGTTGTACAGTATAAAAATACAATACAATAAATGAACGAATGTGTGAGGATAAAGAAAAAAGAATACATAAATGATTTACAATAACTACAATTAATTTAACACGACAATCTAAAAATTAAGCCAAATCATATGGAACATATAACAGTTTATGAAGAAGTCGCATGTACTGATTCAATGACAAGTCAAAATCCAGAAGAGCATTTTGAAGTGATAAAGAATTATATTGTTATATAATATTAGATTCTATTCTCATGTTCTTTTGCCCTTATTAATTTTGACCGATACAATCACCTTAATTGATTATGATAGTAGGTTAAGAAAACCCTTATGGGCTCAACTTCGCCAGTATAAATAAAACAATAATAATAAATTGCATAATGATGAGCTTCAGGACCTGTACGCTTCACCAGATATAGTAAGGGTGATTAAATCGCGAAGGATGAAATGGGCTGGACATGTTGCACGCATGGGGGAGGAAAGACATATCTCAAAAATAGACTGGGAGACCCGAAGGGAAAAGACCACGTGGAAGACCTAGACGTGGATGGGAGGACAATCTTAGAACGGATTTATGGGAAGTAGGATTTGTGGGGTATGATTGGATGGAGCTAGCACAGAATAGGGTTGAATGGCGGACTCAGGTAAGCGCGGCAATGAACCTTCGGGTTCCATAAAATAGATAATATTCCTTTAGCTTGCTTAGGAATTGTCTATTGCCATTGAGTATGTAAGTAAGTAAGTAAGTAATAATAATGACAATAATGATGATTCCAATAATAATAACAATAATAATCATAGATCTCTTAATAGGAGTGGACTTTCATAAAAATATTTTCGTTATTATGAAAATGTATATAATCAGAAATACCTCTATAACTTTACTATCAAAACTGTCGGTTGTTAGATAGTAGATGGAAACTGCAGTGAAGACGGCAATCACCGTTTAACTTAAGTAACAGTTTGCATATGCAAACCACTCTAACACATGCATAATCTCATAACCCGAAACAACTTGGCGAATAAAGCAAACTTGCGTTAACTCATTTATGTATTCCACACAAGAATATGTTGTGCAGTTGGTAAAGAGAATCACGTCTTCAACGAACATATACAGGACGATAAAGGAGGAGACTGGGGTGTGACTGGGGGAGCTTGAGGAATCTCCTGAGTGTTGTTACTTTCTCGAATCCCAGTACGATTTCAGGGATATCCGTTTACCACAGATAAAGAGAAAAAACAGGAAATCCAGGTCCATTCTATACAGAATTGCGTAGTTTCTGAATTCAGATTGTTTAATTTATTTATATTTATATATAGGCATAATAATAAATTTGTTCCCTGAGCATAATACATATTACGTAATAGAACTCGCCAGTATATAAAAGTATTAAACATGATTCATTGAGGATTAATTTAAATGTCTTCTCGTTGAGCTTCTAAAAATTCTTGAATTGAATAAAAAGGATTCAACAATAACCACTTATGAAGTCTGGTTTTAAAAATCCTTAAGGGAAGACTAGTCAAGGCCATTGGCAGCAGATTGTATAATCTGAGTCCCTCAATTTTATAAGATTTTGTGGTTATATGGAGTCGATGATATGGTATGTCAAATTTTTTTTCCATGACGTGTTTGGTATTTGTGTACACTATTTCTGATAGGAAAATTTACTTCATTTTTTCTTTATGAAGATCAGTATTTCATAAATATACAAATTTATAACTGTCAAAATTCTCTCAGGTATAAATAAAGGTTTACAATGATCAAATTTTCTGGAATTCGTTAATATTATATTAAGGAATCGCGCACAATGTGCATTATCTGAGTAATTTATAATTCGTTAATATTTTTATTGCTTTTTTGTATTAGTAAGACTTCATGCATACCCGTACCATTTCCCCAGAGCACCAACCCATATCTCATTACATTTTGAAAAAAGCAAAGTATGAAATGCGTAGGTACTCAACTGGTACATGATTCTTATATATTTTTAATAGCGCTAAATTTCAACAACCCTGTAATCCAGTCTACATAAATAACTTAAATAAAGTTATATAATTAGATATTTCATTCGTTCCTTCTTACGCTGTTTTACTTTTTCTTTCGGATCATACGATGCAATACCCGTAGGATCACATATGAATCATGATACTACATATTTTAATCGGTTTATATTTCTTGACAGAAATATGTACATATTTCACACTTTGAAATTTCATAAAAATCTCTGCCCTGGTGTTTCCCTACCGATCTCTGTAGGAGGGGGTTCAAGAAGCAGTTAGGGAATAAATCCTCTTAGGCTACCGTGATTTTCTGTGTTTTAAAATGTTTTAAGACATCTTACTTTATTCTAATGTTTTACAATATGTTACGATGCGATCCACGTCCCCTTTTCATTCCGATATTCAAATTTTCCTTGAATGAAAATAACTCTGTAACAGCTGATACGTTATTCATTAAATAAACCTCTTACGCCTATGTTTAATACATTCTTATAAAAAAATCCGACTTCTCATTTTATTGATTTTTACAACCTTGTAGGCCTACTCAAATTTAAGACAAATCCATGACATAGCTTCCGACAATATTTCCAAACACTGAATGTAAGTTTTTCCAAATACAGGCTGACTAAAATAAACCAAAAAATACAATCATCAAAATATTGCTAAAAAGTTTATAATTGACTTCAACTCCAGCACGAATATACATCGACCTTCTTGGACAAAATAAACTGATTGTGTTGACTATCCGAGTTGGGCCGCATCGTGTTGTTAATATCTAACATATCACGACATCCTGTTGCGTCTTTCTTCGGAGAGTGACACACTAAAACGAAGTGCCTGCGATGAAGTGTCTACTGTCGCAGCTGTCATGAAGTCAGTGGGTGCATTCTTGAAGGTTTTAACAGAGTTTCCCGCCAGATATCACCGATCTTCCCTGTTTATGTTAACAGGATGCTTAGTGATTTCTAAGGCTTCTGTAACTGGTCTAGGGAATTTTCTATTTTCTTATAAATGGTTTGAAATTTTCTCGGCGAATACTATGTAAAAGTTCTACACGGGCTAAGCAGTCGAGTCGAGGTTTTAAAAAACTCCGAGCTTTCGGACTCCATCTCTGAGTCCATCTTCCGGGAATCTGATAGAGAGGGCGGAAGGGCCTGTATATATAGGCCGGAGCAGTTGGTGATTTCCAGCCATTGGCAGCGTCAGAAAAAATCTGTTCAAAATTCGCCTGACAAAGGAGAAGGCGGACGTCATGGGGAACCCAGGTTATGTAGGTCTCTTCTTTAAGATGTAGAGGGCCGGTTTCCAAGCCTCGCTAAGAGGAAGGTCTTGTCTCTTGTTTGTGGTGTTGCTGCTGAGACTGATTTCAATCGCCTCTTTAAGCAGCCGGTCCATACACCCGTTCGTCTTGTCAAGGATCTTGGTCTGGTCATAGAGAATTCTGTGATCTTGCTCGATGCTATGCCGTGCTACTGCAGACTTGTCTGGATAGAATAGTCTAGTACACCTATGATATTCCTTGCATCTGTCTGCCACGGTGCGTCCAGTCTGGCCGATATATCTCATCCCGCACTCACATGGGATGCTGTAGACTCCAGGAGACTTCAGGCCTAGGTCGTCTTTCACTGATCTAAGGTGATTTTGGATTTTTGGCGGTGGAAACGACACGGTTTGGATGTTGTGTCTGCGCAAAATCCTCCCGATCTCATAGGAGACAGGCCCGCAGAAAGGGATGGAAGCTCTATTGAGTCGTTGACGATTAGCATCTGGGTCGGTTCTTTTCTGTCCTTCCATTTTATCTGACCGGATAAAAGGACCGTTAAAATGGGAGGACAGAAAAGAGCCGACCCAGGTGCTAATCGTCTACGACTCAATAGAGCTTCCATCCCTTTCTGCGGACCTGTCTCCTATCAGATCGGGAGGATTTTGCGCAGCTACAACATCCAAACGGTGTCGTTTCCACCGCCAAAAATCCAAAATCACCTTAGATCAGTGAAAGACGGCCTAGGCCTGAAGTCTCCTGGAGTCTACAGTATCCCATGTGAGTGCTGAATGATATATATCGGCCAGACTGGACGCACCATGGCAGACAGATGCAAGGAATATCATAGGTGTACTAGACTATTCTATCCAGACAAGTCTGCAGTAGCACAGCATAGCATCGAGCAAGATCACAGAATTCTCTATGACCAGACCAAGATCCTGGACAAGGCGAACAGGTATATGGACCGGCTGGTTAAAGAGGCGATTGAAATCAGTCTCAGCAGCAACACCATAAACAGAGACAAAGACCTTCCTCTTAGCGAGGCTTGGAAATTGGCCCTCTACATCTTAAAGAAGAGACCTACATAACCTGGGTTCCCCGTGACGTCCGCCTTCTTCTTTGTCAGGCGAATTTTGAACAGACTAAAGTCAAGCTATTCTGCCAAGGTTTTTGCTGTTTTCCAAGGCCTCGCAACGAATGTTGGAATAGTTCCCTTGCAAAAGACGGGCCGCAACCCGCATAATAACACCCCCTCAAACTTCAAAATGTTTAAATAAAAGGACCCTCTAGCCGCGTAAAACAAAATTTTAGAGCAAGAAATTGGGTATACAAAATTACAATAGACTGTTTTCTCGGCAACAGCAATAGAATGGAACATTGCTAACCACCCCTACCTTACAGCTATGACACCACCTCCAAATCATACTCAAAATTATGGGGCAAATGGGCTTTGCCTAGGTACCCATTGCCTACTACATAGTAGTGGGCATAAAAGAGGAAGGAGCCACGTATCAAAAGTACGTTGCAGATATTCTCAATTCGATTCCGATTCCGGTATTTGAGCGTTACAGATCTTTTCTGACGCTGCCATTGGCTGGAATTCACAAACTGCTCCGACCTGTATATACATGCCTTTCCGCCTTCTCTGCCAGATTCCCGGAGGATGGACTCAGAGATGGAGTCCGAAAGCTCGGAGTTTTTTAAAACCTCGATTTGGCTGTTAGCCCGTGAAGAACTTTTACATTCTATTTTCTTGTTTCAGCAGTGTAACGCCAGTGGCCCGCTTCGTCAGAATGAAATGCTATGGCGGAGTTGTCACCGTTGTTTTGTTTCTTATGTCTGATGAGTTCTTGTCTTCTAGCATCCAGAGAGAGCTCTCAGGGTGCTAGAAGAAAAGAACACATCAGACATCAGAAACAAAAGAACACTGACAACTCCGCCATAGCATCTCATTCTGACGAAACGGGCCACGAAATACTTTTTGATGACATAACACTGCTGAAATAAGAAAATAGAAAATTCCCTAGACTAGATACAGGAGCCATAGAAAATATTAAGCATCCTGATAACATAATCATGGAAGATCAGTGATATCTGGCGGGAAACTATTAAAACCTTCAAGCATGCACCCACTGACGTCATAACAGCTGCGACGGCTGACACTTCATCACAGGCAATTTTTTTACTGTGTCACTCTCCGAAGAAGGACACGACAGGATGTCCGAATAGTATATTGCGATACAAGTGCCGTAAGCGGTGCATACGGATCGAGGAAAGAGTTTGCGCCGAGTTTAACAACACGACGCCCCTTCTCAGATACGGTTCATCAATACCATTAGAGTACATTACACCGAAGATGTCTAGGGGCATCCATTCACCACAATGAACGAACTGGCGAAGGATGGCTGACGCCTTGTTGTCTCCACCTCCTGGACCGATGACCACGTTCTTGATGTCCACAGACCTGGACTTGGTGGCTTGGTTGGTGTAGGAGTCCCACAGAAGAAATCCCCATATCCTGTTATATGTATGAACTCTGTTCTCACCGGGAATCTGAGTTGGTCCAGCCTCCCGTGGCAGCTGCACCCATCCCTCGTCTCACGTCGTTAGTCAGGGTCCCAATATTCACTGTAAACCGCGGGCAGAAGTTCTGTAACACAGCGAGTCTGCCAAGATTAGTCTTCCTTCTCAATCAGTGTTCCGGATCAAGATGTTCTTGCCGTTCATCGCTGTGACTATGTCCTCGGGTTTGCACGCAAGACATCCAGGCATGTTTTCACGTGCAGCGGGATGAGTCCTCTCATGTTAATTGGTAGTAACTGAAGATGTGCAGTTGGTCTAATTGTAGCCACAACACACGCTGCTCCGCCCATGTCTCCCATCATATTTTCCATGTCGTTATGGCTTTTTCAGGCAGACACCGCAGCTGTCGAAGGTGATGCCCTTGCCAATGAATACAAGAGGTCTTTCGTCGTACGCCGCCCCATGATAACTGATCTCCAGGAATATGGGAGGCTCGTATGAACCCTTTGCAACGCTCAGGAACGCACCCATTTTCTGAATTTCCGCCCAACTTAGAACTTTCATTTTTACGTTGATGTCGGATTTACACAGTAATTACACAGCAATCTGTGCGAAATATGTAGATGTCATTAAATCCGCAGGCTGTCGTGCAAAATTCTGAGGTGCTGCCTTTTCTAAACCAATGTGCCATCCTCTATAGGTGCAACGATTCCAATGTTCGAGGTGTGGCATTTGTATTTTCTTCTTATGGCTCTTCAGTTCCTGATATACCCAACACCAAGCGCTGTTCCTTCCGCCGATGATTCTGCATGTCCAAAATCTTCTACATATACTCTCTGCATGTCCTTTGGACTTCTTTACTGCCCACTCCAGCTACTACTCGAATGAACTCTTTTTTGTTCTCTCTTTCTTCTACACCATTACAACCTGCACATTCTGGCCCAAGGCCAACTACTGCAACTTCATCGAATTCTTTATCTAGGTCGTAAAATTTCTGAAATCTTCGTTATAAGGACATGGTCCAGAAAGTTTTTAGAAGATATTCCAGGCGATTTTCGGTGATATCAATATAAAATTTGCCTGTTTCCGAGAGTTTGGGCGGATCAAGCACAAGATCTTCTCTAGGTTCGTAGATACCAACTACTAGCCCCTTTGATATTCTTTTATCTCCACCACATTCTACGTCTTCTTCTTCATCCGGAGCAGCATATTTAAACCTTCCATACGAGCTCTGTGCTGCACACTGGAATAACAGAAAACAAAAACTTAGTTTAAACTTTCTACTCTTGTGAGGAAAAGCACTCTTTCACTTTTTCAGATATAGGTGATATAATGTTACAATTCACTTTTTCAGTTATTGGAACACTAATATACCCATGCTGTTCTTCCCGGTATCTTTGCAACTCGGTGGGCGATATCAACAGGTACAGGAATAAGCGCTCTTGCACTACCTACATGAATAGCTTCAAGGGCTATCGTTGTATCAATGTTTGCAGATAGTATATCTGAATTCGTTATTTTATATTCTGCTCTAACGTAGTTCTAAGCATGATGTGAGCTAACAGGTGTAAAATTAATGTAGTCAGCAACCTTGTAGTACGACCATTACCAACGTAGTAAGGGTGAATTGTTACAAATTGATAATGCACGATACGTACTTTCGTTTACCTTCTTCAATTGGTTCTCCTTATCTCTTTCTCAGCTTGATACTTTCTTTCCTGGCGGATTGAAAATTGAATTGAACTAAAAATGCAGTTTGAAAAACTATTTTGAACATTCCCTGCGCTTATTTTCGTTTCATATTACAGTAGTATTTAGCTACAATTAATTTTCTGCCAATTTTATCATTGGATAATGGAAATTTATTCTTCTATATTATAAAAGCGGTATTAGAACAGTAAGCATAAGGAAGCTTTTATATTATTAATTTTGTAGTAGAGTTATATGGGAAAATTAATGAAAACTTATCTATTAAGTCGGGAGTTTTATGGGTAGGCCTACGCTAGGGCAGATCGGTATTACCGGAAACATAAAGTTTAGTATTTTTACTTGAGATGAAAAGTCTCAAGTAAACCAAGAATAAGTACATAAGATCTCAGCAGAACTTTCGGCTTGGAAAACTTATCCAAACAGTGCAGCTTATTTATAGTTATTTAATAACGTGCTTTTATAAATTACTAATCGGTAAAATATTAGTTGGGGCGTATGGATACTGAAGAAAATGTTAAAGTAAACGTTAAAGTAAATTACATAGAATTTACAAGGAGCAATAGCTATTCATATTAAATGTACTACGTAATGAATGTAAATAGTAATGATATGATACCTTCATGGAGCAAACAAATGTGAAAGTCAAAGGTCACGAAATGTTGATTACCTGTAGTTTTTTTTTTCCATTGGTTGCTCTTACACTTCGTACTGTCTGTGTGCTTCTAAGTAATAATGCGCGAATATAAAGTGCCATTTTTATATGCAGTTAAAATTTTGCGTGATCTCGAAATCTTGTTCGGAATGGTTTGTATGGAAACAGAATGTTTGTGCTTATTATTGCAAAATCATTATTGCCGCGCCCAACATTTGACTGAAACTTATAATCTACTATACTCAAAGCCATCGTACTTCTTATGGAATAAATTCTACTTGAAATATTGAATTTATTTAATTACTTAATTAAGAATAAGACAAAATTCAGCTTTCTGAATTAAGGGTTGCCCACAGGTGTATACGATATTGGGTTAGTAATAATTAGAGCCCGGATTTATAAGCAAAACGAAATCAGGTAAACTGATGTAAAAAAGTGCCAGTATGTTTTGTTTAATCAGTTATGATTGCAGTTATGATATGCAGAATACCAAAAAAGTCAAATTGGCCGGTTTCGGGATTTGAACCATGGTTGGTTCAATACCGACAGGCTTCTTTCCATGGACGTTATAAATGTCTATACCAAGTTTCATGAAAATCCGATAAAGCGTATTTGCGTTATCGCGTGTATAGATAGACACACGGACAGACAGGCGGACAGACAATTTTCTTTCCCCCACACAATCTCATAAAGAACCATTTTGTCACTGAATAAACTGTGCAAAATCGGTTGAACAAACCTATACATGTTAAAATTTGTATTATTGAGATTTCAAGGTTTTTTAATTTAATTTTTTATTTGACCATAGTTGACCCAGAGTCCCACAGCCGGAGGCTACACTACTGGGGAGAATACAGATAATACATAGACTAATATTATTATACAGTTTGCTATCTTGGTTTCAAGACTTCGGTATAAATGTAGATGATGATGATGTAAGTGATGAATTAGCGAAGGGTGAATATTTACAACATGATACAATGGCAATAAATCAGAAACAATCAGTACATATGTAGAAGATGACGATGAGGTGAATGATGAGTTGATGTAGGGCGAATATTTACAACAGACTAAAATTACATAAATTAGGAGGAATCATTATACACATAGAAGATGATGATGAGGTGAGTGATGAATTAGCGGAATATTTACAACACACTAAAATGACAAAAATCGGAAGCCGTCTGTACATACTTAGAGGATAATGAGGTGAATGATAAATTGCTGAAGGGTGAATATTTCAACACAGTAACATGGCAATCGGGAAGTCAAAATCTTCAACAGAGTTAATGTATACCAAAGAGTGAAATCGTGAGCGAGTTAAAGAGAAGAAAACAAAATGTTTATGTTCACTATGGAATCAAGAGCAAGTCTTCTTCTGAATTTCTTCTCTCTTCGATGACACGTCGAGCAAAAGTCTTGAAGGCCTCGTGGGTCGTTCTACCGGTCCAGTAGCTCAGCTCCGGCGCCCATTGTACTCCTTCCGCCGTGGCGATGCGTATCAGCTCGCGCCTGGCTTCCCTATGGCGTGGGCAGGTGTACAGCGCGTGTTAGGCTGTGTCCTCCTCACAGTCTTCGCAGCAACACAGACTATCATCGGCCAGGTTGAACCTGGCCAAGTTGGCTAGGAAGAGAGGCCATGACCCGTGTAGAGCTGCGCAGTCGCGAAGTATGGGGTTATCCACTTCTGCTGGATCCTCGTCCTGACGCTGTCCTGGGTAAGAAGCTCTTTGTGAGGAGCCCATTCGGAGTGGTCTTCCATCGGGGCTCCCACTGGCTGATGGTTTGCCATCTGAGGAGGCTTTTGAGCTGGGAGCTTGTTCTGTCTCTATAGGTAGCTTCTGTTACCTGGAGCTGGCCTATTTGTGTAGGCAGACCTTTTTTTAGGTCGTAAGCCACGACCCTTTCGTCTAGCAGCAGATCTGCTGTCACTACCCCTGCGATGGTGATAAGGGCGTCTGTAGAGACGGTGGAGTATGCTCTGGTGACTCGCAATAGTGCCTGGCGTTGTGGGGACAGGATCTTCTTTTTGTGTCTGACGTTGATGTAGGGTGCCCATTCCTTGGCCGCGTACGTTAAGACAGGTACAAAGACGGCGTGGTAGAGGATCCTGTAGTTGGTGTATCGGTAGCCCCAGTTTTGACCCGATAATCTTCCCAGAGCCTGGAACAGGGTGACAGCCGAGGCACAAGCCCTGTCTACCTGCTTGTCCATTTTGTTTCCTGCCTGGAGCTCCAATTCCAGGTATCTTAGCTGTTGGACGTTTCTCAGTCTCGTACCGTCAGCTAAGATGCGTGGTGGACGCTCGGGATCTAGGAAGCCCTTGAGGAGTAAAGTTCTGGTTTTGTCGGTGGATAGTCTCAGCTTTACTTTTGAGCACCAGTCTGAGAAAATTAGCATCGCTTCATCGTCCTTCTGCTCGAGCCCAGTCCTAGAGTTAGCCTCCAGTAGGAGTACCAGGTCGTCAGCGAATGCGATGGCCTTGACGTTCTGGATGTCTTCAATTCGTCGAAGGGCTTCGTCGAAGACAAGGTTCCACAGCTTTGGTCCTAGAACTGACCCTTGAGGACTGATTTGGTCTTCTTGTGGAAGTTGTCTTTGACTGTTACCTTCCTGTTGCGGAAATAATCATGTATGGTCGCGTAGATGTTGGGTGGGCATTGAATTTCTCTGAGTCTGTTAAGTACTTGGGGCCACCAGACATTGCCAAAGGTCCCTTGTATGTCGAACATTCAGAAATTAAGTTCTGCATCTGACTTTGCGACTCGGACCAACCGGCCAATTATCGGTACCGGTGTAATGCTTAATTTTACGCTTATTTTATGATAGTATTTGTATATTAGAAAGAATTTATCAAATGCAAATCAGTTCTCATGATAACACATTGTTTTACAGTGTTTATATACTGCTTTATAAGTTGCTATACATTTAGCTATGACAAATATCGCTACCCACATATTCCTTCACATATGCTTACCAAACTGGAAAGTTAAGGTCTATTTACACACAGTAGTGACGTCACCGTGGAGTGATAGGCAATTGCATCTACCGGCGAGCCTGAAAATATTCTTCTAGGTAATTGTGTGTTGTTCATACTCGCCCGGTGCCTGGTCGTGACAGTGCAGTCAGTGCTCCTGCCGTCGCCGTAGAGTGACACTCAGATTAGTCCCCACCGATATTTTTCTCGCTTCACGGCCGTGCCACTGGCTTTTCAAAGTTTAATTTAATTTTAAAAGTATTTTTTTCAGAGTTAAAGATGAATGACGAAAAGATTACTGAACTATTGCGCAATCATAACTTTTTATATAATTTTTTCACAAAGTTATGCAATAAACAAGTGGCAAGAATTACGTTGTCGATTGTTCCTGGGTAAGCCTGAATACGCCTATTGTAAATGCGAAATTTTTGTGACAAGATACCAAAACTATTTTTTGGTGTCCTCTTCGCGCGGCTCAAACGATAATTGAAGTTTCACTTACGATCATCCAAATTATCCCCCGGAAATGGTCGTATCATGTAGTCTATAAGCGGGAACGCCTCATCAGCGACAATAACGTATGGAACTTGAATATCTGTATTTGATAGCACAGAATTTTCTGGTGCATTCAAAGACGTTCAATTGCTTTTCCTAAATTTAAATTGGAAAAGATTCCCCTGTCACTATTCTTACCGTATGCCTCCACATCAACCTAAATAAAATTACAATGAGCGTCCACAAGAGCCAACAAAACAATAGTTTTTTTTAATTAAAGAATTATGATCCAGAGTTCGGAGGGGCCTGGATAGCAACGTGTTTACCATCCAAAGCACCAGTACAATTAGGAAAGTTCGATATATCATAAAAATTACTAGCTATGTTCTTCCACATTTCTGCTGTATGAGTAGGCAACAATTTTTCCATCAGATTTTCAATAATAATTATGTAAACTGTACTATGACCCATGCGATAGCTAAGGGGAATCGTGTTTAACACACCCCAAGTGGCCTGAAAGAAAAAAAACAATAGTAACAAACAGATTTATCAGTTGACTAAAAATTACTTCACGTGTGGATGTGTTTTTTTTTTTTTTTTTTTTTTTTAATTGAAAATTGAGTGGTACAGTGCAGTCAATGCTCCCGCCGTACAATGACAGTCAGATTAGTCCCCACCGATATTTTTCTCATTTCACGGCCGTGCCACTGGCTTTTCAAAGATAAATTAATTTATTACTATAAAAAAAACACTGACTGGTACCAGAGCAGTGAGGTGAACGTGACGTGACGGCACGGAATCCCACCACCCGTGATCTCACGGTGATTTCCATTCACACTGTGTAAATAGACCTTTAGACCGAGCGAGGTGGCAGTGATGGTAACATCTTGAACTCGCATTCTGGAGGTCCCTGGTTCTTATCCCGTAGACGGCCAATTTGACTTTTTAGGTAGATTTCGAAGAAAAATCTACCTATTGCAATCGATACCATGTCATGACTTTCCTAAAATTCTTTCATATCTTTACGTTTCATTCCTCCCTAAGTACGAAATCACCACCCGTTCAATTTTTTTTTAAATATATATATATCTTTACACTCTAGCGGGCGTAATTTTGAAGATATTTGAACCAAATTTTGTTATGTTATTTCTAGGCCCAATAGTTCGGACAAGTTCGTTAATGAGCAAAATTGGCCCAAGGGGGGTCTGGGGAGGGGGTTGAAATTTTGAAAAATTTATATCTCGGCCCCTATGAAGTATAGTGGGAAACTTTGTTTGGATAAATTAGAATACTCCCTATGGAGTTCACAGTGACACCAACGATTCGGGGGTTTTGGGGGTACGAGTGAGGTTGTGGGGTGAGGGGATGGGAATTTGAAATTTTTGAAACCACGTCTTGTGGGGTATCGTTGAAAAGCTCTTGATGAGTACTCTACAAATCAATAACTAGTTCCTCGATAGTTCTCATATAAGGCGAGATTTGAATGTTTGAAGATGTGCTCTTTTTTGCAATTGTTATTGAGGGTTTGCCATGCCAAGGTTAAAGAAGAAGAGTGCTGCGCAGCGACAATAAATTAAACCAAAAGCACTTCGAAATCTACTTCAGCCTGTAGGCCTGCCTAAAGGGATTTTTTTGGGCACTTTTACGTGAGTGTATAGAAAGTACACAGATAGATATCTGAACTGGTATTCACATCATCCACCATCAGTTGAGAGAGGGATTATGAACACCCTGACCTCGATGGCTGTTGAAACCTGTAACAATGAAAACATTCGACAGTAACTCAAGTCATTATCATTATCATATACTTTTCAGTGTAATGGTTATCATTCACGAGAAATACGTAAAACCGAGGCTGTACATTTCTGAACGGTACATATTAATTTCTTCTGTCAACAGAAGGATCTCACGTATAGGCCTAGGCCCTATAGGACAAAGTTTTCGAAACATTATTGAACCGCTTATTATTGTATGCCTTCCCGAACGGATCAGCCTGTATAAAGATGACTAGCTGGGTGGTCTTGAATGGTAATGCAAGAAAAGACAATATTAAATATTTGCACTTGCATAATTATCAAACTCCATTATGAATAAAATCAGGTAAACTGATGTAACAAAGTGCCAGTATATTTTTGTTTAATCAGTTATGATTGCAATTATGATATGCAGAATACAAAAAAAAGTATAATTGGCCGGTTTCGAGATTTGAATCATGGAACTCCAAAATGTGAGGCCAAGACGTTACCATCTCAGCCACCTGGGTCAGTCTAGTTGGATAAGCGCATGTAAAGCAATAGTGTTATTATTTTGTCATAGCTAACTTGCCGTACATCTTCGCATGTGTTGGCCTTATTGAGGACAATTTTATGCATATTGCATTTTCTTGGGCTTCTAGGTTTACTGAAGCATATTATCAAGTTTCACTTGCATTACGTTCATTTTTCTACTTTTAATGCATATCCCTATAATATAAAGCCACACGGATGACTCACTCACTCACTCACTGACATTAATGTCTGCCCACTTCCAGATGAGCTAGAAACTTTAAATTTGGTAAACATATAGCTTTTAGGCTGTAAATCACATGAAAATTCCAAAAAAGTAATTTTTATAATTTTTAGCCCTAAAAAAACCCCGAATAAGGGCTTACTCACTGACATTAACGTTTGCCCACTTCTAGATGAGCTAGAAACTTGCAATTTGGTACACTTATAGCTTTTAGGCTTTAAACCACAGGAAAATTCCAAAATCCTTTCCCGAGAACCACAGCGGGGGTTTGGGGGCGGAGCCCCCAATCAGCTAAGCTAGTTTTTTTTTTTTAATAAAATCGCACAATTCTGCATTTTATAAGTTACCCCTTAATAGTTTCATTTTCATCTTACAATAACCCGAGCGCACCCACAAAAGAACTAAGAGTTTGCAACCTTGGTACCTAAAATTCCTTGCATTGTCTCACTGAAATTTAAAACCCATTTCTTTGAAGAGCACAATAAACACCAGCAAATTTCAATACAATAGCACATGCCTTTTCAAGATTCTGTCATGAGAATAAAATTATTATTAGAAAAATGCAGTAATGTGGCTAATTTTACGTCTAGTCTATAAGTACATGTACAGTACACAATTATTCCTTTGTGAACTCTTTTATGGTGAACTGTGAAGTGTAAACAAATTGCGATTGCCCCCCCCCCATTTGGAAAGATCGTTAGTAGTACACTGTGCTACTCAACATTAAAATATAATTTGAATTTTGACAGTGCATATTTGTATGTTTTACCCTTACATTGTACATATTTGGTCATTTTATGGTGAATTAGATATTTAGAATATTACTCTTAGTTTGCTTTTATTGATTTATTATTATTATTCTAGTTTTGAAAAGCCTATTGATTTGAACTTGATGAAGAATTTAAGGTTTTTACTAATAAGTTTGTCTCTGGTTGTAGGCCATCCTCTCTGTTAAGAATTATGTCCTTTTAGCTGTTTCATCTCCTGATTAAGATTTCTGCAAGCATATAACTTATATTATATAAGAAGTTCCTGCAAATCCAAAACTGTTTTGGCAAGATCTTAATTTCGAGTGTCGTGAATCCTGATAGAAATACCGTTAACTGTCCAATTATAGGGATATTTAGTCGGAGTCTATTACCGATTGTGGGAAAGAAGGTTTTAGGTACTGCTCCTTTGTTTGAGTTTGCTCATTTTTATTCTCATATGTGTTATCTGTTTTCTTTCGGTACTTTTCCATAATTACAGTATTTTCCCTTCTTCTGAAGCTGCTTGTTTTGCGAGTCGATCTACCAATTCGTTCCGTATACGAACACATGAACTCGAGATCCCTCGTCCCATATAATTCTCATCTTATCTAATTTTGTCAGTATTAATGATTAAATAGTAATTATCGTAGACCTATGCAATAACATCTCGTATTTAGAAAGATTAGTACATTATGCAATAAGCCTATAATGGTATTAAGACACATTATGTTTTTATGTAACGAGCAAAGCAGGTTTCATCATTTTTATACGACGAATTAGCCTACCATTATAGGCAAGATGCATACGACTATTTTTATGACTATAATGAAATGTTTAAGTTTTGGTTTTTAGAACACCTCGTAATGGATTAAAGCAGACGACTCTCGCCATAAGCTGTTATAGTTCTTGTCTTTTCCGATAGATGGCAGCTCCAAGGCAGCAGCTTGCAGCGCTTCTCTTTAGCATTAATGTCAAACAACGCATATTAAAACACAGGAAATAAATTCAATGTAGCATAACATTAAAATTATGTTCATGATACTACATATTTTAACACGTATTCGGTTTATTTATCTTACAGAAGTATATACCTATTTTAAGGACCATAAGACGCACTTTTTTTAACTTGAAAACGAGCCTTGAAAGTTGGGTGCGTCTAATGGTCAGAAGTACACAAAACAATTTAAAATATGGTAAATATTGCCAGAATACCATAGTTATAAACAAGGTGTTAGCGATAAGATAGTTACAGAAAGGAAAGGAATGTTGAGTACTTTTATACGAAACGAGTTGTCTCCGTCGGGTGGTTTAATGAAAGCAATGACCTCTAAACAGCCTTACTGTATGGTGAATTGAGGGTTAGAGGGTGTAAAAATATTTTCAGTCTTTCATGAGATATCAGTAAGATAATTAAAATTTACGCGATGCCACCTGTACAAAAGAGATTTTCGTACAACGCAGGTTTAAAGTTAGTGACTTACACTGATTCCATTGTACAAGGTTATAATTTGTTTATACAATGAATATATTATTTCCTTTAAAATTTGTCGTTTAGAATCTCATTAAATTTCTTTTCCTATAAAGTTCCATCCTAAACCCAAGGTGCGTCTTATGGTCCGGAGCGTCTTATAGTCCGTAAAATACGGTACATATTTCACACCTTGAGATTTCATAAAAATTTCTGCCCTGGTGTTACACTACCGATCTCTGTAGGAGGGGGTTCAAGAAGTAGTTTGGGAATAAATTCTACTAGGCTACCGTGATTTTCTTTGTTTTAAAATGTTTAAGACATCTTACTTTATTCTAATGTTTTACAAAATGTTAAGAAGACACCCACGTCCCCTTGTCATTCCGATATTCAAATTTACCTTGAATGAAAATAACTCGATAACAGCTGCTTGCGTTGTTCTTTAAATAAACCTCTTATGCCTATGTTTAACACATTCTTAACAAAAAATTCGGCTTCACATTTTATTGAGTTATACAATCTTGTACACAAATTTAAGACAAATCTGTGACATAGCTTTCGACAATATTTCCAAACACAGAATGTAAGTTTTTCCAAATATAGGCTGACTAAAATAAAACAAAAAATACGATGATCCCAATATTGCCAAAAGTTTACTATTGATTTAAACGCGAGCACGAAAATGACAAACATCAACCTTCATGGACAAAATAAACTGGTTGTTTTGACTATCCGGGTTAGGACGCGTCGTATTGTTAATATCTAACGTTAGGATCACATCACGACATCCTGTCACGTCCTTCTTCGGAGAGTGACTCATACTAAAACAAAGTGCCTGCGATGAAGTGTCAACCGTCGCAACTGTTATGAAGTCAGTGGGTGCATTCTTGAAGGTTTTAATAGAGTTTCCCGCCAGATATCACTGAAGTTCCCTGTTTATGTTAACAGGATGCTTAATAATTTCTATGGCTTCTGTAACTAGTCCCACGCAAGAATTGGCCAATGACGCACGTTTCTGCGTCGCGGCAGGCACAGCTCCAACTCCCGAGCGTTCGGGTGAAATATCTACGCAAATAAAGCCGCGATCGGTGTAATGATTCAGGTTCTCACAGTTACAGTTGGAATTACAATGGAAATATCTCTTGTGATGATGTACGTGGTTATTTCCATTGTAATTCCAACTTTAACTGTGAGAACCTGAACCATTACACCGATCGCGGCTTTATTTGCGTAGATGTTTAACCCGATCGCTCGAGATGTGGAGCTGTGCCCGCCGTGACACAGAAACCCGCGTCATTGGCCAGCTCTTGCATGGGGCTCACTGCATTTTCTTGTTTCAGCAGTGTTATGTCATCAAAATTCGTGGCCCGCTTCGTCAGAATGTGATGCTATGGCGGAGTTGTCAGTGTTGTTTTGTTTCTGATGTCTGATGAGATCTTTTCTTCTAGCATCCAGACAGGGTCCCGTTTGTCCTATGTATACTTTTTCACACATACATGGAACTGAGTAGACCCCCGCTTTATCTGAAATGTTGATTTCATATTTCTCTCTTTTTTTTAAATGCCTTCCAATTTGTCAGCAGGAGTAAAAATCGTGTCAATGCCATGTTTCTTTCAAATCTTACGAAAAAATAAAATAAAAGAGATAAATTTAAAAATAATAATAATAATAATAATAATAAATAAATAAATAAATAAATAAATAAAATAAAATAAAATAAAATAAAATAAAATAACCTGATCCGTGACTCCACCGATGTCTTCACTACATCGGTGGAGTCACGGACCAGGTTGTTAAAATTTTAAAGAAACATGACATTGACACGATTTTTACTCCTGCTAACAAATTGGAAGGAATTTTATGAAGAAAGAGAAATATTAAATCAACATTTTAGATAAAGCGGGGGTCTACTCAGTTCAATGTATGTGTGAAAAAGTATACATAGGACAAACGGGACCCTGTCTGGATGTTAGAAGAAAAGAACTCATCAGAAATCAGAAACAAAACAACACTGACAACTCCGCCATAGCATCTCATTCTGACGAAGCGGGCCACGAAATACATTTTGATGGCATAACACTGCTGAAACAAGAAGATGCAGTGAGTCCCACGCAAGAGCTGGCCAATGACGCGGGTTTCTGTGTCACAGCGGGCACGGCTCCATCTCCCGAGCGATCGAGTTAAATATCTACGCAAATAAAGCCGCGATCGGTGTAATGGTTCAGGTTCTCAAAGTTACAGTTGGAATTACAATGGAAATAACCACGTACCTCATCACAAGAGATATTTCCATTGTAATTCCAACTGTGAGAACCTGAATCATTACACCGATCGCGGCTTTATTTGCGTAGATATTTTACCCGAACGCTCGGGAGTTGGAACTGTGCCCGCCGCGACGCAGAAACGTGCGTCATAGGCCAACTCTTGCGTGGGACTCACTGTAGAAGATTCCCTAGAACTTATTAAGCATCCTGTTAACATAAGCAGGGAAGACCAGTGATATCTGGCGGGAAACTCGAACAAAGCCTTCAGGAATGCACCCACTGACTTCATAACAGCTGCGACGGTTGACACTTCATCACAGGCACTTCGTTTTAGTGTGAGTCACTCTTCGAAGAAGGACACGACAGGATGTCCAAAACGTTATTAACAATACGACAGCCCGTCTCAGATACGGTTCATCAATACCATTAGAGTACATTACACTTAAGATGTCTAGGTGAATCCATTCACCACAAGGAACGAACTGGAGAAGGAAGGCTGTCGCCTTGTTGGCTCCTCCTCCTGGACCCATGCCCACGTTCTTGATGTCCACAGACCTGAACTTGCTGGCTTGGTTGGTGTAGGAGTCCCACAGAGGAAATCCCCACATCCTGTCATCTGTATGAACTCCAGCCATCCTAATCTGTTCTCACCGGAATCTGAGTTGGTTCAGACTCCCGTGGCAGCTGCACCATCCCTCGTCTCACGTCGTTAGTCAGGGTCCCAATATCCACTGTAAACCGCGGGCAGAAGTTCTGTGAGTAACACAGCGTGGTCTTACTTCGCAATCAGTATTCCGGATCAAGATATTCTTGCCGTTCATCGCTGTGACGATGTCCCAGGGTTAGCACGCCAGACATTCAGGCATGTTTTCACATAGCGGGATGAGTCCTCCGATGTTAATTGGTAACTGAAGATGTGCGATTGCTCTAGTTGTAGTCACAACACTCGATGCTCCCATCATATTTCCCATGGCGTATGGCTTTTTCAGACAGACACCGCCGCTGTCGAAGGTGATGCCCTTGCCTGTTGATACAAGAGGTCTTTCGTCGTACGACGTTCCATAACAACTGATGGAAGGCTCGTATGAACCTTTTGCAACGCTCAGGAACGCACCCATTTTCTGAATTTCCGCCCAACTTCGAACATTTATTTTTACGTTGATGCCGGATTTACACAGTAATTACTCAGCATTCTGTGCGAAATATGTAGGTGTCATTAAATTCGCAGGCGTATCTGTGAACTGCCGTGCGAGATTCTGAGCTGCCGCCTTTTCTAAACCAATGTACCATCCTTTATAGGCGCAACTTTTCCAAAGTTCGAGGTGTGGCATTTGTATTTACTTCTTCAGGCTCTTCAGTTCCTGATATACCCCAACACCAAGCGCTGCTCCTTCCGCCGATGATTCTGCATATCCATTTTTTTCTAAATATACTCTCTGCAGGTCTATCCTTTGGAGTTCTTTACTGCCCATTCCAGCTGCTACTCGATGAACTCTTTTCTGTCCTCTCCTTCTTCTACATCATTATAACCTGCACATTCTGGCCCAAGGCCAACTACTGTAACTTCACCGGTTTCTTTATCTAGGCCGTAAAATATTCTGAAATCTCCGTTATAAGGACATGGTCCAGAAAGTTTTAGAAGATATTCCAGGCAACTTTCGGTGACATCAAGGTGTTTCCGTGAGTTTGGGTGGATCAAGCACAAGATCTTGTCTGGGTTCGTAGTTACCAACTACTAGCCCCTTTGATATTCTCTTATCTCCACCACATTCTACATCTTCTTCTTTATCCGGAGCAGCATTTTGAAACCTTACATAGGAGCTATGTGCTGCACACTGGAATAACAGAAAACAATACCTAAGTTTAAAATTTCTGCTCTTATGAGGAAAAGAATCCTTTCACTTTTTCAGATAGGCTATAGGTGATATAATGTAACCATTAACTTTTTTCCGTTATTGGACCATTAATATATTTTGTTGCAAAAAGCCCATGCTGTTCTCCCCGGTATCTTTGCAACTCGGTGGGCGATAGCAGCAGGTACAGGAATAAGCGTGCTTGCACTACCTACATGAATAGTTACAGGGGAAATTGTTTCATCAATGTTTGCAGATAGTATATCTCAATCCGTTATTTTATATTCGGCTCTAACGTAGTTCTAAGCATGATGTGAGCTAACAGGTGTAAAATTAATGTAGTCAGCAACCTTGTAGTACGACCATTACCAACGTAGTAAGGGTGAATTGTTACAAATTGATAATGCACGATACGTATTTTTGTTTACCTTCTTCAGTGTTTCTCCTTATCGCTTTCTGAGCTTGATACTTTCTTTCCTGGCAGATTGAAAATTGAATTGAACTAAAAATGTTGTTTCACACACTATTTTGAACATTCCCTGCGCCCATTTCCGATCCATATTACAATAGTATTTAGCTGCAATTAATTTTCTGCTAATTTTACCATTGGATGGTGGAAATTTATTCTTCTATATTACAGAAGCGGTATTAGAACAGTAAGCATAAGAAATCTTTTATATTATTAATTTTGTAGTAGAGTTATATGGGCAAGTTATGAAAATTTATCTATTAAGTCAGGAGTTTTATGGGTACGCTAGGGCAGATCGATATTACCGGAAACATAAAGTTCAGTATTTTTAATTTAGATGAAAAGTCTCAAGTAAACCAAGAATCTCAAGTACATAATATTTCAGCAGAACTTTCGGCTTTTTGGAAAACTTATCTAACAAATGCAGCATATTTATACAGGTAGTTATTCAATAATGTGTTTTTATACTAATCGTTAAAATATTCGATGGGGCGTATGGATACTGAAGCAAATGTTAATGCAAATTATATAGGATTTACAAGGAGCAGTAGCTTTTCCTCTTAAATGTACTAACGTAATGACTGTAAATACTAATGAGTGGATATCTTCATGGAGCAAACAAATGTGAAAGTTATAGGTCAGGAAACGTTGATTACCTGCAGTTTTTTTTTATTTCATAAGTTGCTCTTACACTTCGTACTAACTAAAGTTCCATTTTTATATGCAGTTAAAATTCTGCGTGATGTCGAAATTTTCTTCGCAACGGTTTAAATCTTGTTCGGAATGGTTTGTATGGAAACAGAATGTTTGTGCTTATTATTGCAAAATCATTATTGCCGCGCCCAACATTTAACTGATATTTATAATCTATGATACTCAAGGCCATCTTATTTCATATTGAATAGATTCTACTTGAAATACTAAATTTATTTAATTACTTAATTAAGAATAAGACAAAAGTCAGCATTCTGAATTAAGGGTTGCCCACAGGTGTATGCGATATTTGGTTAGTGATGATTAGAGCCCGGATTTATAAGCAAAATGAAATCAGGTAAACTGACTTAACACAGTGCCAGAATGCTTTTGTTTAATCGGTTATAATTGCAATTATGATAAGCAGAAAATAATTTTTTTCCTTTTTTTAAAATTGATTTCCGAGTTAAGCTCCAGACTGATTCATTAAGCAGGACTTACGGAAGAACAAACGTCTAGTTTTTCTTTAATCAGATTAAAATCGTCCAGCATCAGCAGAACTACACAGATTTGTGGTATCTTGACAATCACACACTGGCATGAAAATTTAAAAAAAATGTCAAATTGGAAGGCTACATGATTTGAACCAGGGACCTCTGGAATGTGAGTCCAAGACGTTACCTTCTGGGCCACCTTGCTCAGTTTAATTAATAATAATGAAAAATAAATAAATAAATCTTTATTTTATGTCAGAGTTAAGGCCTTGTGTTATTAAAACATGAAAATGCCAGCAACTTAGGCCATTACAACCTGTAGGAATAGAAGTCAACATAGTGATGATAGGATAGTGACATATCACAGATTTCATGCCATGAAAATAAAATTGAATTAAATAGTAAAAATGAACTTTTGACTAAATTAGTTGGTTATATATCATTCAGATTAAAAAGGAAATTTCCTGAAATTTATAACAAACACAAAGATTTTTATGGTGACCATACAAAACTGTCAACAAAATCACAATTCCGACGGGTAAAATTGCATTTCAAAGGGAAATTTGATTCGTCCGTCTACTAAATGGCTCCATACAGTTTATGGTTTTGAAAAATGTATTCAAATCTTCGTTGGCGACACTCTTCAGAAGTGCGAGAATGTTATGCAAACTATGACAAATTTACTGATGAATAGACACAGTGATACCCATCCGTTCGTCTTACAGTGCTATGCTAGAACCAGAACATTCATTAAAATTAAAGCAATCAATAGAGCAAGAATCGAAAAACGGAAATTATCAGATGGCAGTCGCAAAAAAGTAAAGAAGATGAAGAAAACTGTTGTGTAAAGTAAGTACATATTATGTTTTAAATTCTCGATTATTCTACTAGTACAATTTTTAATTCCTATCATTATTTCCCAGTGAAATACGAAGTTTCGTTGGTATTCTTACCTATTGCTCCAGCATAAGCAAAGCGGCAAGGCCCCGCTGGTTGCATACGCGTGACGTCACCGGCAAGAGGGAGACCTGGGTGTGACACCTACCTTTATACAGCTAACTGCGTTTGTATATTTCAAAAATTTTAAATGGTCCCACATTTTCAAAATAAAAATAATTGTCATGCCCCTTTTCTCACGTTTATGTACACCATATATTATAATAGAGAAGTAAATAAATAATAATTAAGTAACCAGGGTGGTTATATTATTAGTCGGCCGCGGTGGTCTACAGGTAGCGTGCCGCGGATGATGGATTTTTCAGGAGGTGATAATCCTGGACACGGAGGGACTTTAAGCTGGGGGGCCCGTGTCGTAGATTTACGGCACTCCAAGCACTCCAAGCGTAAATTAGAGCCTCTGGACAAAATTTGTCGGCCCTTTCACGTCCAAGTAATACCTTAGTTTCCGGAGGTGGGTTGCGAGGCGATGGGCTTACCACCTGTCCCTCTGCCCTCGGAAAATAAGCGTAACAAAATTAGTGCAGGTAAAGACACCTCCACTTGATTGGAGGGGCGGAGAAGCGGTGCAAGCCGTAAATAATCCGCAAAAAGAAGAAGAAGAAGAAGAAGAAGGTGGTTATATTAAATATTGAAACACAACTATACGTTAACAAAAGATATTGCTTTATATCATTACTGAAAACACACTTTACTTACCTAAGAAGTTCTTTTCTTAAAAAATCCTGGTTTTAGAAGCGGTTGTTTTCGTATGAGAAGCGCTATCTCTAAGTGAATTAGTGATACAAATAAGAGTGGATGTAAAAACAAGCCGAGAGCTCTCTCCTCGTAGGCGGATTTGTTGACATGAGGTGCTCCATTAGCAGAAGTATGCTTCCCCAGGGATTTCTTAGTGAGACGTCCGTGAAGGTTTATTAAAACGTAAGGTGATACTACTGTCTCTTCCTTATGCAATAGGTTAATGCAAATTTTCAAACCCACAATTTCCTCCTTCGGTATAAAGTTTCGCAAACTTTCAAAAATGGTTCATAAAGTTTAATATCCACAAACCTTTTTATTTTTCCCTGAATTATAATGTATAACATTCCTCTGTTAAGCGACAATAAACACAAGCTTATTTTCTCAGCATATAAATATATCTCATTTATCAAGAACTAAGTTTAAAAAAGAAAAAAACATGAGATATAAATTATACTTTTAACGTAATGGAATTATTTAAAAAATTTGCCGCGTACTTGTGATTGTAGATGACAATCCTTTACTCGTTCTTTATTTATTTAGGGTACGTAATCCTTAAATTATATAATATTTTGTATTCTTTTTATCACAGCCGAAAGTTATGGCAAAAGCACACTTTGAAGATAAACGAGCGTTTGTTATGGAGTGAAATATTTAGCAAACATTATTGATTGCGATACGGGCTAGTGTGCATATTATATAATTTTGCAGTGTAATCTTCACATGGCGAAATTTGGTTTGTTTAACATAACACGAGAGTTATATGTTGTAGTTGCTTTTATATCCTACTGCGAGCTGCATACTCTCTTGCAGTTTGTTATATGGATGTTCGGTAGTTTATCACCTCCATCTCTAAACTAAACTAAATTAATGAAAGCTGGTAGTTATATTTACAGCCTGTACTTACAAACAATGGGGTACGCCGTAGCGTAGTGGTTGAGGCGCTGCGCTACAAACCGGAAGGTCGCGGGTTCGATTCCCGATGAGGTCATTGAGATTTTTCAATTGGCCTAATCCTTCTGGTGGCACTATGGCCCTGGGGTCGACTCAGCCTCTAACAGAAATGAGTACCAGGAGCAATCCTGGGGGTAAAGGCGGCCGGTGCGTAAGGCTGACAACCTTACCACCTTCATGTGCCGAATGTCCAAAATCTGGGAGCCTCAACCTCCTGGAACATGGCCTGTACAGGGATCACTTTACCTTTACCTTTACTTACAAACAATAAATTTAACGAAAAAGTGTATATTCGAACGCTTAATGTTCGTTCGGGGTCAGAAAGCTAGTTTCTATGATTTAATATCCTCGAACCTAATGAACCCTGTGGCCGAGTCGTTATAAGGACCCAAGTTCCACAGAGAATATTTGAGGAGAAAAATTCCTCTGACACCAGGATTAGAACCCGTGACTTCAGCTTTCCTTGCCGATGATCTCTCAATGGAGCTAGCCAGAGTTCGATTCATGGTACCAGATGGAATCTCCCTCCTACGATTACCCTTAATTATCGACCTAATTGAAATACTTTTACGTCATTCCCAGCCAATTTTGAGGCACACTAATTCTGTGATTTTGTGACCTGGTTTCCATTGTTATCGTACGTAAACTTTTTAAAATGTAGACATGTACTCATGAAACCACGGAATTTTGCATCCAAAGTTGCACAAAAATCAGCTGAGGGAAGGGGGTATTCCGAACGTCAAAATGCCTTGATGATTTCGTATGGAAAAGAAAAAGAGCTTCTGGTACTGTGTTGTCGTTTTTCATTCCTTTTGTAGGGTCCTTCCGTAGGTCGTGGCTTCAGGCTTGCTATCTTCTCACTGCAGATTTAAGAGAACGAAGGGACTTTAAAATCACTGTCTTAGGGTTATAAGTTCAACTTACCGTCTTAAAGAACAAAAGTCCTTCCCCAGAAAGATATAAACATGCAACAACCTTAAATTCATTTCTGTGGGGAAAAACTGTATACAAGTGGCTTTCGTCACGAAAAGGGCAAAGCCAGTATGACGACTGTAGCAGTAAGCGGTATTAGCTCAATTCCTTCTATCCAATGAGTAACTACATTGAAACGCACAGCTTTGGGATTTTTTCTTTTTTTGCCCCAACAACTTTTTGGCGCAGTTGTTCTAGTGGTCCATTTTCCGCCATTTACTTCAGTACTAATAGAATTATGATTTTCGCTATGTTCGGTCATCTGTAACGCGCGAGTCGTGTCACCGATCCGTTATTCACCTGACAGAGTGAGAGAAACCCCGTGAAAACCTCCTTTGGACCAGCTACTCTGGTCAGTGAACATGACCAATTATACTACTACTACTTCTACTACTAATAATAATAATAAATTAATTATTTTCGCAATTATTACTGCTATAATATTTTAATGCCTTAAATATAGGCATAAGAACTGAATTCGAATCTGAATAAGACAGAATCACTATCTACTGTTCGTGCCATTTTAAGAAGACCTCGTCCCAAACCATCGTCTATCTACAAAAGAATTTAATAGCATTGTTCTCTAATCCTAAAATCTGCACCTACGCAGACACCGACAAAGAACAGGCACTCTTGTAGTCGCGTGGGTTTCCCCAGTGTTGCCGCTGCCATTCACCACTTCTCAAGTGAAGTAAACGAGCTGTGGCACGCATTTGGCAACATTGTACTGGACTGCAGACAAGAGTGATAACGCCTAATTACCGTTCTATTCCCTTATTGACAGGCCGAAGAGGATTAGGGTTGCAGCAGATAGAGGCAGTTCTTGAAAAAAAAAGTATTTATGAAGTGGCATCCACAATATATTGGACGGGTATGGAATTATCCGGATTTTCTTGAAATTCTTGCTTTCCCAATTCATCCTTCCAACACTTTTCTCTCTTCTACACACCCTTTCTCTTCATTTCACTCATTAAACAATCTGTCATTAGTCATTACTATGTATTTCGCAGGACTTCTTGTTGGTTGTGATACTGATAGGAAATATGGTCTTATTCTATTTTAGCGGTAGCGGCCCATGTCCGGTATCTATAAGACCAACTCAATTTAGCATGGTTGACCAATATCCTGGACCTAGATCGGCCGACCTGCTTGGAAAGGACTGGTCAATAGTCCCCTCAAACAGATACACGCACCACAAATCTCTAGAATACATAACTACAAATAAAAAAACACACACACCGAAAATTAGCACATAAGACCTATCCGCACTTAGGTCAATCCTGCGCCAAAATACACAAAGCAAAAATACACAGCCCAAAAACGTCATACCATCAACATCCCCTTCGGATGTACATAAGGGCACAATAGGTATACACACATCACATATGGTTACCAAAATTTGGTTTGACCGGCGGTTTAGGCTTAATTACATGGCACTCCGAGTGCAAGGGTGGGCACAAAAAAATTTGCTTGGAAAACTAGAAAAGTTTGATAAGTGAGAGGGCTTTGTAAATGGTATTGACACTGTAGAGTACATTTATATCACCTCATTTCTTAAGTAACAGGTGATTTAGCAACATCCACTTATGCACTATAAGCCTATATCTTTGTTCGGCAGCTTGCTACATTTGGTTTTCTCTGGCTGCTACATGTTTAGTACAGAGTTTCGAGATTGTAACTTATTTAAATTAGCACCTTCATTCTGCCCAGTCCCAACAGCGCATGATTAGGTAGGCTATACAGAATGTACATAGTACTCTGGAGTTCGATAATTACGAACAAGGTAACCTTAACAATGTTTGCTGATTCACTGAATATTGTCTGGCGTCAGCAGACTTTATCATAATGTACAAGTTTACGTCTCCAGAAAGTAGGTACTTCAAACAGTTTTCAGACTAATCGAAATCTGGCTAATATTACCTCTTAGCTTCCATATCAATTCCACTTGCCATTAATAAAAGAAAGAAAAAGAAATGTAAAGAATCATCGGTCAATCAATGTTTTATGTATTCATAAACACAAACATAAACCTACTAGTAATTATACATTATTTTATGTAATGCAGAAAGACAACCTATCTAGTGTTTTTAAAAGATAACTGTATATTTTATGTAGAAATCCAATCTTTACGAACAATAGCCTAGTTTATCTTAGATCTAACGTGTTTAAAAGTAATTCCAACCGCTTTTGTTTATAAAACAAAAAGCAGAATATGTCACCAAAGAATGAGAATACAGTTCAAACTCAATTTAAAAAAACAGTGCACAAATTAATTTTACAACAAGGGGAACTTAACTGTAGAATTCTCTTCCATATGTTTAAAGAAGGAAACAGTGCTATAATTCTGAGAAATAAATATAGTTTTATGGAATTGACGTTATATTTTTTCTAAATATGAAACTTTACCTTTATAATTTGCAAACTGGTAATATGCTTAGCGTTAAATTTTAAAAATACAATAAAAATTTTCATGTTTTCAAGATTTTAACTTGTAGGACTATTTTGGTGAGTACATTTCATGGTATAACTCAATACCCTTGACAGAATTATAGCAGTGTTCAATAACTTATGTTTTTTGCCGTTTTATAGCTTGAGACAACAGGACTTTTTTTCCCCCTCAAACCTTAGCCATCGGGAAATATGGGGTTTCTGAAATAAACAATATTTAAAATGTAAGATTTGAATTTTTCTCGGCGAATAATATATAAAATGCTATTTCTGCTAAAACAAAAATACTGCCTTATGCTGCTAAAGTTAATTTTATTTAGAAATGCAACTTACATGATAGCCCTAGTTCAAATGAGGAGGCTCTTATATAGAAGTCAATAATGATTATTTTAAAACTTTAACTTTGCATTTATATCTATAATAGTGTTATATGTTAATCACAATTGGATTTGTTATTTCTTGAACGTTTGTGCCATTACGCTCTGTCTTTATTGGCAGTCTGTATTTCCAGGGAGCCGTTATTTTTCAATAAATATATATAATACTAAAATTTAATGTAGTTCTAATAAAAAAATATGAAGATGAAAAATATAATTCGTTATTAGTTATTACATTTCTCCATTCGTACCAGAAGTACGTAAAGGAAGTATCCGTATGTAGGCCTATATTCTTATGAAATTTTATAATTAGTTTTCAACAGAAATGCATATTTTGTTGTTCCTTGAATCTGAGAATGCCATTTTCTTATAAAATAAAGTCTGTGTGTGTTTGTGTCTGACTATATAAATATCATACCTCGAAAATAATAAATCATTCCAAAACTATATTTTAGTTAGGCATCTCTCATTGATTTGAAAGGAAACTTATCGGCAACTTTCTTGTACTTTTTACATTAAAAGTCGTTCTTCAAAATTTTACATGGAAAATTTCAGGATAATCTTGAAATGATTTACATTAACTGCTTGTGCTTTGCTTAAAACTTAAATTTGGTAAATTTTCTCATAAGAACTGAGTGGAAGTTGGCCGTTTCAACTACAATAACGAGACTATAAACCCATATATTTATAACTTCGTGTCTTCGTGTTACATGAGGCGGAGACAGTGAAATGTACAGGTAGGGAAAAAAAAGCGGACCGACTAAAATATGTTAGTTGCCTATATGAGCCACTGCGCATGCCTAGCGACATTCACAGGATAGCAGGGAATGTATTGAAATTTGTTCTAGTATCGATAAATTGTTTGAATTGAGAAATAATTTCACGTAATTTGCATTGCTTGTGAAAATAAACGTTTCCGTTACATCTCTTACATTTCTTTACGTAACACAAGGCTCTGAAATCAGCTACATGAGTCGGTCCGCTTTTTTTTCCCCCTACCTGTACATTCCTACTTCTTTCCGTCTGCTTGGGGAATTTACTCAGTTAAACTAGGTCAACTTAACAAACGACAATCTTTATTGCTTTGCTCACTTGCTCTATATAGCAATTTTAATTACATTATGTGTGTCGTACCATATCTCATCTATATAAGTAATCAGATTCCCTTGTCGTTATTGTGTTATCCTGTACAAATATCGATTTCTCTATGCGACAATTCTAGTTGACTCGGCAACTACACGTCTCTTGTTCAGGAACCGGAAGCAAAATCCTAAATTAAGTAACAATATTGTCAGAGTCCGTGACCTTTGTAAGGATAATCGCATACTTATGTAAGCTTGTGGTGACTCTCTCCCTTCATAAAACCTAGACGTTTCTCTAAGCAGTAATCGCATGTGGAACAATCAACTTGCTCTTTTTCTATTCTTTTTAGGTCTTTTTGGACCCCTCTGCACATCCTTAAAATATGCCTACTTATTCCAACAGTTTTTTTCTTTCTTAAATTGTATTATTTCTTATTTTATTTGAACTTATACAGTAGGGATGGGTCCTCGATACTTTCGATACCTCGATACTCTCGATACTTGCATGGTATCGGCATCGATCGATACTTCAGAAAACTAGCTCGATACTTTTTCGATACTTTGGTAATTCTGCAATTTAAGGAAATGCGGTATCTCTTTCTGCTTTTAGTTGTCTACTAAATATAGTAAATACTTCTATTTCTCCTTGAAATGGAGACTTTTGTCTAGTCATAAATAAAGACTTCCCGACTTTTAAAATCCAAACAGAAGAGATTCTTAATTGTTTCGTTTCCTGTCAAACGTTTCAATAACAAGCAAGCTGACTGTCCAAACCCCATTGTAATTTTTGAACAAAAACTTGTAAGTGGAATGTTTCAAAAACTAATTTTAGTTTTAATGTAGAGTTTAAAAGTAATTATAGGCTACTGATGATATTACATTTTGTCTCATTAAATATACACACTTAATAAATTTAGTTGGTATTACGCAGTTCTCTCAACTGTTAATTTTTAATGTACCTATTTATTGAAACTGGAAATGTTGACGGTATCGAGGAAAAAATCATGTATCGGTATCGAGTATCGAGAAAATCTGGTATCGACCCATCCCTATTATACAGTATATGCTTGCACACTATTAGTTTGTTGCGACTGTTTGAAGTCCCTAAAAAGATTTACTTCGTTCATTTCCTAACACTCTTGGAGCTTTAATACATTATCAACACAAGCAATCACGTCACTATAAAGTGTATTATCTACCCACGGCCAATCTGATTTTTTTAATGGAAACTTGCATTCTTTCTTTTTTATTTTTATTCCCCTAAAATCAAATTATTTATGTATAAACGATTTTTCAATTTATTGCTTAGTTTCGCATATGTAAATTTTGAGGGAAAACAGACCATGTGGTTCCAGCTCGATGTGTCCTGCTCATTATGCACATACGTTTAGAGCAGTTCTGAATAAAAAGTGCAATGGTCGTTAAATAGGGGACGCGAGGCCCAACACATGGGCCAGACATTTTCTTATGAGTTTCTCAGGGATATATTAATATACCAACGACTCCGGAAGTCATGCAGGAGTGCTTACGAAATACCTGTACAAATTTCGTAAAATAAGTAGTTTTACAAACACAGGCCTAAGTATTTTCTCCAAATAGCTGAAACGTGCATTGAAGTAGACGGAAATCACTTTGAGCATTTATTACAATAGAGTTCTGATCACTTTAGAACTCTTGTTTTGTTTGAACTTCTTTCATAAATATTTGTCTTAAATATCTGTAAAACTAAGCAGCAAGTGGAAAATTTATTTCTACAGAAATTGTTTGTTTCTTTAGGGGAATTAGAGTAAACGTAAAGAATAAAAATTTCGTTTTCAAAATCAAAATTTAACTTAAAATTATTTCTGAAATATTTTCCAAATAAAACACTCATTATTTCCCTTTTGAAGTAATTTCATTTTCTTCATAAATATTTCTCTCTAGACTACTTAGTTCCTGAGATATTTAGCAGTAGCAATTTAAATGTTCCTTCCTGTTTTTTGGTATAGAATATATGAGCGTGTCTTACTATGATCAAATACTTAACAGATTACTCTCTCAGGTGTTGCTTATTGATAATTTTATTGTGTCACTGAGCAAATCTTAAAGGTTCTTATAACATGACTGATTCATAAAAATTATGAATAAGCAAACCATTTTTCACAGTTATGATTATTCATCTCCTGAAATAATATTGTCTGGCTATTTGTAATGTTATATATATAAACAATTTCCTTTTCAAAATCGTACATAATAATCTTGGAAAAGAAATCTAGAGCGAAGGTTTTAAAGTTCCCTTTAAAAAAATTAATGGTAAAGGTTGTTTTATTTAAGATGTTTTAGTCACTTTAACTCAGCGGTACCATCGCGACTTACATATTGAGCAATAAACTGTCATGTAAAAGTGATTTACACCAGGAAAACATTACAATATATTAAGTAATTAATTATTACATGTTTTAGAGGTCACTGTACAGTCAAGAGAGTTTCAAAAACTTGACAACTTGATGGCATAGTTATGGTAAGTTCAGCGCTGTTACAAAGGTTACAAGTAGAGGGTTCTTTTCTTTTTTAGAAGATTCTCCGTGAAAATTATTAATTGGGTACTGCTTCATAGAATTTTATGTTATGATATGGAAGTTGCTTTGTTGTTGTTCTAAGCCAATTAGTATTATATGGTGTAGTTGGTAGGCGAAATAGCCATTGTTTCGTCACGTAAGAGGTGCTTTGTAACTTCCTTCACTGCGTGATCTGCGGGTTCATTGTCGCAGATTTCACTGTGTGGGTAACATTAAGACGACTTTCTTTCCTGTGAAGGTTTTAAACATGAATTTTAACACTTACAATGGATTAGAGCCGGATTTGTATGCATATATATATATATGTTTAAACCTATGCGTTAATTAAATATTTTGTTAGTAACACTTTTCCAGACAATTTTACCAGTATTTGTTAATGCATATAAATACATATTCTGGGGTAAATGCATATTTTAAGTTTTAAATGAAAATGTGCATGTTTTACTCTTAAATGTGGCATTAAATAATATTTTACATTTACCCCCGAGGAAGTTTTATCTCGTTGGGGTACGTGATTACACGCTGTGTCATATACCACGCGGAACTTTTCAGTGAAAACCGTGATAGATTCCTTAAATGCGAAAAATGCATATGAATGTTTTTCTGAAGATGGCATTGAGAAAAAGATCCAGTATATTCATAACCGGTTCTCAAAATTACCAGAAATTATAACACAGTTGGAAGCTCAAAATAATTCTTAGTATTCGCTTTCTCTGATAGCTCAAATTTCAAATATAATCTTCAGAAACTGACGGTGTTGATAAAATTGCATTCGATAAGCTCAGTTAGGTATTAAATAAAAATCCTGGTTACAAAACAATCTATTAAATCAGCAGAATGTTGTCTGCTGGTGGTGAAAAAGCCGTAACAGAAGAGGAATTAACGGAAGAAGAGTTTGTGTGTTTTTCACATGCACCTGTGACATCATGTGAAAGGACATTTTCATTGTATAAAACCTTGCTCACTGACAGAGCTTCACATACAAAAACTATCAGGGCAAATTTTCTTGTCTACTGTAACAGCCACAAATAGGGAAGGTTACCCCCCCCCCAAAAAAAGGTTCATTTTATTTTTTCCCCTTTGTTTTTGCATATAATGGTGCATATTTTTAAAATTATTCATGCATACTTGCATGCATATTTTATTATTTGATTATGCATAAAAAATCCGGGTTTAATGATTATGCTACATTTGTACGGTCAAAATACCGCAGCCCTTCATCATGACTTTGGGCAGGTTACTCTTCATACATTATACAAGAAGAGATGTTTTTGTTAAACAGGCGAACATAATTTTGTGTGGGATACCTTTTTAGCTGGGTTTTATTCGAAGGATATGATTTTGAATTTATTATTCTGATGATAATAATTAGGGGGCGGATTTCTACGACATGTCATATTTTTCCTCTTTGCATTATTTCAGGTTTCCGACTAATTTAAACCCGATTCCAAGCATCCCTGTGGAAATGGAACGATTTTATTGTGCATATAACTGCATATTTAGGGAATTTTCAACTATTGTAGCATATTTACTATGAATATGCATATTTAGGTCATATTTTTTGTCATATTTTTGTGCATATTAAAGAAATTGATACTTTTTTAAAATTTACAGATATTTTAAATAATTAACATTATATTTTAATAAAATGATTTGTAATGAAACTTAAAAAAATATACATAATATGTAAGTGGTTAAGTCATATTTTAAATTTTATTGGTCATATTTTAATGTTCTTTAGGTCATAAATGCATGCATATATCCTATTTTTTAGGTCATAGAAATCCGCCCCCTAATAATAATAAAGTTCAAATCCTTTTGTAGATTATTCTAGTAAGATGTTAGAACCAAATTTAAAGTGCGGATGAAGACATTTGTGTAAAGTTCGCTTAAATTCTAACTTCATAATAAGTAGTAATAACCCAGTTTCATCGAGCGTTTACGCACAAAGTTCTGACAGCGTTTAGCTGTTAATCCGAAGCAGTGGAGGGACACGATCTCGCCGAGAGAAATTCTGTGAAGTTAGATACGTGACTCGTACGCCAAAGTAAACCTTCTCTCTGATGAAACTCATATTCAGATAGAGACAATAAAATAGGAATTAGCAGAACATTCATATATTCCCACGTCGAGTCATCTTCCTCACGTTACTGCGTTTCTAATACCGGCGTTTAATCCTACACAACCAATCTCGCATTGTCAACTCGATATCAAATTGCGTTACCAAGTTGATAGTAGTTTTATGTCAGACTAATTTCCTTTATCTAATATCAAGCCTTTCACAACGTCATATTCTTTGAATTTGTAGCATCTTGCTTCGCGATTACATCTTTAGTGCCTTGTATTATTGCTAGTTTCATGGTAAACGTTAAGGAAAATAAAGACAGAGTTTCTATACCTGCAGGGAATTTCTAGTAACTTGTGTATGTTTCCATGTTGTTTACCTTTATGCATAGGATATATTCGCAATATTATAATTTCTACATGAGGCTAATAGGCTAGTTCAATAAACCCAAGAGTGTAAGGAACAGTTCTTGTAATAAGGGTGATGTGAAGAAGTGAAATTTATATCTGTTCTACTATTCTTTTAATAAAATAAAATAAAGTTTTACTACAGTTATCTATTAGCCTACTAAATTTCATTAAAAGGGGACTCATATGGCCCTAGTTGCCAACCGACTTTTTAGAAAATCTTCAATAATTTGATTTAACCGAATACATTTTCATAAAATTTTGCACAGTCTTTCTGCTTGACAGTAGCTATATCTATATAGAAGGACACAACATGTTTATTACATACAACTGTAGTTGACCAAAATGATCCAGCATATATAAAAATGAGTACCACCTACATTGCCTTGTGATTAGCATTGTATGTAGTGATGAATACTGTCTCTATGGAAAATAGATGCAGGCACAGAATCGTTGCTTGGGATTTTAACATTACTCTGCTATGTGACTTCGTATACTTTAAGCCTCCAGGAAAAGAGCTTGGTTTTAATTCACTTATATTTAACTCGTTTCCTAGACATATACAGATAATAGGGAGATTAACATGTCGTTCCCTCGTGCTGCTCCCTAAATACCCCAAAGTATGGTAAGTTTTCTATATGTAGATTATTATTAGCAATTGTCTTCAGTCTTGGCATATTCACTCTGTTTGGATTTGGCCTGATTCCTCTGGATTAACTACTACTTCTACAACAGCACTATAATTCTGTTTTTCTATCAAACAGGTTTTCCTCCCATAAGTGTTTACACACAGTTATGTACGAGGGAGAATCAAATGAAAACTGTAATTAATTTTTTCCCACTATTTTACTGCAGGAAGAAAGCTTGCTTGATTATTTTCCCACATAGTCCCCTCCCAGTTCAATGCACTTGCGTCATCGGATAGGAAGTGTTTTGATACCGCGTGGGAAAAATTATTTTGGTTGACGCTGTAGCCACTCGTGCACCGCCTATTGGACGTCTTCATCAGACTTGAACTTCTGCCCTCCAAGGTGCTTCTTTAATGGACCAAAGACGTGGAAATCTGATGGTGACAAATCGTGCGAGTATGGCGGATGTGGGAGGCACTTGAAGTGAATCTCACCGATGGTTTTCATTTTTGCACGAGCAGCATGCGGACGGGCATTATCATGTAGAAGCAAAACACCTGCACTCAGCAATCCCCTTCGCATTGAAGTCCTCTGAGTCCGAAAATACTATTTTCATACACATGTCTTTATGTGTGTGTGTGTATCTGTGAACAGCCAAGCTCCTGAACAGCCAAGCTCCAGAACGGAAAATCGTATGAAAACATTTTTCATTTGGGTTATGTACCTTCTGAAAATCATAACACTAGCCTATATAGGAAAGTACTTGCAAACGTATTATGGCACATTTCTTTATCTGTTTATTTCTTGCTACATAAGATGGTAAACATTTACTAAAATGAACATTCTTACACAGTATTTAGATTGATATCGATCTTGAAACACATCTCCACACATATTAATCCTTAGCACGATAAAGCAAAGTCCAATTAGATTCCTACTTAGAATTGCTTCTCGCACTGTATATTCCCATGTTTTTCTTTTTCTTCTTTTCTCACTTCCTGCATGTCTTACTTTATGTTTCTCTCTCTTTTAGATTATTTCTTCTTTCGCTTGAATCCAACTATCATACCATCCGCGGCTATAAGCCATAATCTATCATCCATTCTTTGCATCCTGCTTGTTCATAACTACTGTATTATAATGCCCTTTTCTGAATCCTCTGTTACATCTTCTTTAGTATTTTTTCTTGTAATTTAAGCAAGAATATAGGTTAGGTTATGACATTCTGCAGCTTCTGCAAAAGTCAACCTTTTTCATTTAACAAAATGTGCCTGATTGAAATCCGCTTCCGATATCTGGTTCTTTTTTATTTATTAGTAATTATATGATACTATTACGTCACATGGACCGCCGGCTTGGTCTTGTGGTTAGCGTCGTTGACTACAGATCCGTCGGCCCGGGTTCGATCCCCGGTACCTTCTCGGATTTTTCTGAAGTAGGGATGTCTGGTAGGGATGCACTCAGCCTCGTGATTCAAATTGAGGAGCCACTTGATAGAGAAGTAGCGGCCCCGGTCATGGAAACCACCATTAACGGCCGTGGGTGTCGGCATGCTGACCACTTGCCCCCAATCTTATCATCTGCCTATGGTAGATGACGTAGCGGTCGGGTGGTAGGCCTTGTCCCTTCAGGGATGTCACGCCATGGAGTTTTTTTTTGTTATATGTAATAAGGATAGCATAAATTGTCAAGGGAGTAAATACTTCAAAGAAAGGAATTGTGATTGAACTCATAAATATTGATCTTAGGATATGTTTTTTGAAGAGAATCCTGAGACGCCTTAATTCAAGTTTCATGTCATTCTCTCGGCGATTAAACGTGGAGGGTGGAATAGTGACACAGTGACAGCAGTAAGTGTCAATCTTACAGATCTTGTATTCATGTAGGCAACTCGGCAGGGTGGGATTATGCATGGGAGGACATTGCAAAGAGGGAATCTCTGTCAGTTGGCTGCCAAGAAATGGAAGCTCGGTCCATCCATTCATGAAACGTCACGAGTACATATGCTTTCAGGTTGAAAGTTTAAAAGCCGCTACATTTTCCTCCTTTTCATCTTGAATAATCTTCAATGTAGATCTCCCTCTTTATTAAGATGGGTAAGGTTATTGAAGTCAGTTTTCTAACATATATTCTCATTCAATGGAAAATTTCCTTTTTAAGTAGTAACAAGATAAGGTAAACCTATCTGTCGGAGGTTATGAAAGATACTTGCAAAGAGGGTCGATGGTTACTTTTTTTTAGGAATAAAAGGATGAGTAAGATACGGTGATTTGACATTTCTAGCTTTAACAATGATAAAGATCTAAGACACAAAAAGTAAATTTACAGTTATAAAACAGACCAACAGCCATTTTGGTGCCGTAGAATTTATACTTATTCTTGGGTATATTTAGATCGCTGATGCCAAATGTGCCATTAGTCTTGCGCTATCAGCTTTAGTTTTGTGAGATATGGTAGTACTATTGTGCATATTATCCCATATTATGTTTGTTATAAATAAAAAACAGTGTTTATTTTTAGCTTCTAAATCATGTGAAGAAAAAAGCAACACACTAACATTACATTAACCTTACAATAACAATATAACATAGGGTCTTTAAAAAAAATTGGTATTATCACATATTGTATGGTCGTTTATGACTTATGAGCTGTCAATTTGAGGGCCAAAAAATAATCCAGCTTTTAGTTGTTCTGTACTTCGTACAGTTTTCGTCCTACGTGTCTAAAGTATGGTCAAGAACCTTCACTAGCTATATTATCAAGCAAGATTTTGTTTCATGAAAGAGGTTATAAGTTATTGGCACTCTATATAAAAGTAGAGCTGGTAGAGAAAAACTGTTTACATATTTGGAATAAGCACAATAAGCATAGCCAAAATCCGGTAAAACACCAAAGACACCAAACAAAAAGTTATTTTTTGTTGGGCTGCGTAATTAGGGATAGGGGTATTCGCCTTAGGCTATGCCCGAAAACAGAAACGTCCCTACATTTTCTCGAGCCGTGTTCATAGGAGTCACATACATTAAATCTGTGGAACCTAAAAACACCCAAATGAAATGTAAAAACTTATAATACCTCATTTATTCTTAGCGGAGTTTTTGTCTTTTCTGCAAGAGGGGCAGAAGTTTAAGAACCAATAAATAAATGTGTTTATTTCGTCCCTTTTTAACCTGAAGTGCGGTCAGCATGCATAACAACTGAAGAATGGGAAAAAGTAACAATCAGTTTCACATTGGGTATGTATCCCAAAAAAGGCTAGTGTCTATAAATAAGATAGGCCTATTAAACTTTTTACGCCTCTTTCGCTTAACTTTTCCACTGATTTAAGTTTTAATTTTATTGTTCACGTGAAAAGCGAGCAGAAGTATCATTTGTAGCAGAAGAAAGAAACTACAAAAATATTAATATCTTAAAACAAGTTTCAGAAAGTTAAACTCAATTTTAAGTTAAATTGTATGTGTTTTGTGTTTGTGTATGAGGGAAAATTGAGAGGGAGAGGGAGAGGGAGAGAGAGAGAGAGAGAGGGGGGAGAGGGAAACAGGGGCAGGTAAAGACAAAGATAATTTTTACCAAAGACAGATTCCACCTGGGGCTGTAAGTTCAACTGTAGCTAGCTCAGATGGTAGAGCATCGGCACAAACGTCATGATTCGAATCCCGATGTCAGAGGACATTTTTTCTATAATCTTTGCATACAGAAATCTTTCGTATGTTTTGGCTTTGGCAATGAAAACTCAGTAGTTCTTTACCCAAATAGGTATAGTCTAATGCGATCTTCTCTTTTCTAGGAGACACTAATCACCATCCGCACGTGCATACGAGAAAAAAACCTCTTTGAAATGGAACACCATAATGATGTGAAGAAATAAAAAATACTTAGGCTTATAGAAAGAGAAGGAATAAAGAATTACGATTTGTTTCCTTTTACAAAAATGCATAACATTTTCATTCTAGTACAGGTATCGTGCAACTAAAAAGTATTTTACGGCTTGTGATACCATAATACTCGGCCGAAGGTGCGGGATCAAACCCGGCCGCGGTCGATGGATTTTTCAGGTCGTAAAAATCCTGGGCACGGATTTTAAGCTGGGTGGGCCCGTGTCTTAGATTTACGGCACGTAAAAGAACTCCAAGCCTAAATTAGAGTCTCTGGACAAAATTTCTCGGCCCTTTCACGTCCAAGTAATACCTTCGTTTCCGGAGGGGGTTGCGAGGAGATGGGCTTACCACCTGTCCCTCTGCCCTCTCTCGGAAAATACGCGTAACAAAATTAGAATAGGTAATGCAACCTCCACTTGACTGGGGAGGGCGGAGTAGCGGCGCCAGCCGTAAATAATCCACAAGAAGAAGACGGTACCATAATAAGAAATCAGAAGGAAGTACAACGAGCATCTTTCTTTATTTTGAGGAAATAAGTACACAAGAGAAAAAGAGTCAGAAAATTCATTCGGATTCGTGACATGTAATTGCGATCTACTCAAACTGCTAAGCCTAATTGAATTCACAGTGACGGTGACATGTTGCGATTTCAGACAAGCCACGGCTTTACCTCTTCAAGTGCCATCTTACTCGACTGAACTTGAAACTGCTGAGATTAGTTTCTTCATACGGTAAAATATCTCTTAGAAAGAGAAACGTCAGAAAGTTAGCAAACAACCTCTTTATTGAGTGTGAAACATTGAATATTCCAGCTACTTAGTAAAGATATCGTAAGAGTTTTCTCTCTCTCTTCTCTCTCTCTCTCTCTCTCTCTCTCTCTTTCTTTCTCTCTCTCTCTCTCTCTCTCTCTCTCTCTCTCTCTCTCTCTCTCTCTCTCTCTCTCTCTCTCTCTCTCTCTCTCTCTCTGTCTCTCTCTCTCTGGATTGAGGTGCACGGATTCGAGCTTGGCAGAGTCAGTAGTTTTTTCGATTGCAAATGTCAACGGGTGCATATCGTAAGATTATTCAATGGAAAGATAATTCTTGATTACGCTCAAATTAGTGTCAAGAATAAACATCTGATCGAGGAATCTGTAATCGCTTGCCAGGTATAGCAGTGTACCCACACCTAGCTGGCAGACCCCTAGCGGTTTGCTGAAGGATGGAATCTATAAAACCCTTCCAGCTACCAGAGAGATTCTGAAGCGACATGGCCAGGCTAAATTGGTATTTTTTGTGACATCGATGAGGAATACTAAACATTTTTTACAAAAATTTCTAGTGTTACTATTATAAGTGACTATTTTAGTAGTAATATAATCAGGTAATCCGATACAAGAAAGTGCCAGATGGAATTAATAAGCCATATTTCAGAAACTATTGAGTTTTAGGCCATGGCTTCTTGAGAAAGTTTGATAATCATATGTGAGGGAACATGTTATTTGTCAAAGCCCAGTGTATTGTAAGTTCCAAAGACCTATAATGAACACTGCAAACAATATTGTTGTCATGAGAACTGAATTGCATTTGATTAATTATGTGTAATAATTTCATAAATTAGGCCCATAATTGGGTTTTACTTCGGTACCGGTCAACCCATTTGGTCCAGATGAATAGGTTTCGTTCCATGGACGTTGTAAGTGCGTATGCCGAGTTTCATGAAAATCTGATAAAGCGCATTCGAGCTATCGCGCATACAGGCACACGGACAGACAGACGAACAGACATTTTCCCGTCCACCATACACTCTCAGAAAGTAACATTCTTGCACTTAATAATCGTAAGAACATTGTATTATTTAAAGTGGAATTATCATTTCTGTAACTGCTGGTAGATGTTGCAGAAACTGCGGAGAATAGCAGTGAGCTTTTTGATGTAGGCCTACCTTTACTTCGTTTATAGACCTGAGTAATCACTGGAACTTATAAATAAAGCTAATAAAAGTCCATTCCTCTTAAGATAGTTTCCGTTAGATGTACAAATCTGACATTTATTGAATTTTTTTTTATCCTTTGTCAAGTAGAAATACATGTTAGTGCAACGGTGGTCTAACCAAGAAAACAGTGTTGGAGAAAAATTGGTCTTATAAAACTGATGTCTGTAAAACGTCTGAACAGTAGTTGGCCAAGCGCTATAGAATACCATTACCAACAAAACTGTATTCTTAAAATTATATTATAAACCACAAGTGTAGCATTTTAACTTTCTTTTTCTATAAACTGTAACAAAAAAGTGGCTTAGACCACTGTTGCGCTAACCCCTCAATTGCAAAATGAAACTAATTCAAATAAACCCTACTACAATATTGGACGAGTGTCCCTCCTGAGTTTTACATATCGGTTGTTTCTCTTTAAGTTGTACGCCTTCTCCTCAGTCGCCAAATAAATTAGAATCCCAGAATATAGACGGAAAACTTGTAATTTCTGGATGCTGAATTGCAATTCCGGTAGAGTAATAACCAGTGTTCGTCTCAACTGACATTCTTGGCTTTTTTCTGTAACTTACTGTATACACAGGGGAAGATGATATTGCAATTCTCTCTTACAATCTGTCAACTTCTCCACGTTGCACAGTGAAAAATTTCATCAGTCTAGTACGTCGGGGATAATATGAAGGACGCTGAGGTTGGATGCGTGGTATGTAATGGAGCACACAAAATTCCCTCTTTTTCGTACTATTTCCCTCTGTGAATTCACACCGCAAAGTAAGTACTAACCAGACGTCAACTTGGTGGTAATAATAAGTACACTCGAGTGCACGGAATCTTTCCGATATGTGGTTTATGTTGGTTAGGGAATTCTAAACAGGCTCCGCCATCTCTGATCTTTTTTTTACGAAGGCGGATATGACTAAGAGCATTTAGATTCGTTGAGAGAACATAATCATTTCAGAATTAATATTAACCTTGTTCGATAAGGGAAATAACTTTCTAAAATAGAATATATGATAAACAATATAAACGGTGCTCCCTCAATCATACAAATAACGAGAAGAACCCATATTTTTTTACAGATAAATTTTAAAGCTTGGGTTAGTTTATCTTTTATTGCATGCTTGAAGGAATAAGGAAGCCTAAATTAGAGCCTCTGGACAAAATTTCTCGGCCATTTCACGTCCTAGTAATACTTTAGCTTCCGGAAGGGGTTGCGAGGCGATGGGCTTACCATCTGTCCCTCTGCCCTCTCTAGGAAAATAAGCATAACAAAAATTCGCATAGGTAAAATGAACCCAGGCCCCGCGGAGAAGCGGCGCCAGTCGTACATAATCCGAAAGGGAGAGAGAAGGAATAAGATTGTTTATAATAAATTCTCATAATATATAAATAATCCCCTCTTCGGAAAATTAAATACAAAGGCCTAGACAAATAACTTTGTTCTTTCCACGTCCTTTGTTCACTTCAAATTACTATATGTGTAATATAGAAGAAACTATTTATAAGGCAATTTCATCCACCCTCCACTTAATGCGTCTTATCCCCCCCCCCCAATAATTTGCTCCTGAACCTGAAACCGAGATTATCAACTAATCAAAATGCGGTAGCCTTCAGTTATAAGGTCCCCATAAATCAAAATTTACTAGAAGAAGCAGTAGTTACCTGAGTTTATTATAACGTAGCCTACTCTTTGCTCTTAGCTTACCATATAGGCCGTGTCTGTAAGTCCATATTTCAGCGATATTAACGTTATTTTGCAAGGCATTAAGTTTCTGATGCAATTAGACAATGTCTTTTGAATAGGTTTTCGCTAACTTATTTAACGGTGGATTTAACTTGACTTGAGTATGTGAATCGGGCTTCACCTACCGCTAGTGACAACCCTAGTTTAGGTTAGCAACAGTACCATTAGTTTAGCAGTGACATTCTACGTTAGTGATGATTTTCTTCCCGGGCAGGTAATAATTTCATTCCTACAATTGAAAAATGAGCTTAAACAGTTCGCGGTTTTTGCTTTAAAAAAACCATACACACATAGGAGAGCCATTGGCGGCAGCACTGGGTAGTAAGTCAGTGATAATTGTTAATGGCCGCTTTGAAATTGAAAACATTCGAAAATTCGGTGTTTAATTTCACACAGTTACATGCAAAATACGTCACAATGCAATGACATGCCAATGAATACAGTACTTAGAAACTATGACAAGTAATGTATTTGGTAATGTCTTGGGCTCGCATTAGGGAGGTCCCAGGTTCAAATCCCGTGGCCGACCAATTTTACATTTTTTGTTATGGTTTCCCCAACCGTAAAGGCAAATGCCGAATGGGATACTTACATGCCATTGAATCATCCTCACCATTTCATTCTGTATGATAACCATTTAAATTAATATCAGTTGAAAATTACTCCATAAAATACACCAACAATAGAAAATAATTGGCAATCAATAGTTCCATGGCCTACCCTACTGTATAGACACAGATCCTGATATGGCCTCGTAGCTAAAAGGAGTATAGATAAATCTGAAATTAAAACAAAAAAAGTAATGTATTCTCATGGTAAATTTTGTTTTCTGGGGCCCGCATTATTAACCAATTTTAAAATTAACTCTTATATTTATTCAGTGTTAAGCTTTCTTATCATTTATTATAAACATTTTAAATATTCCGGAACATCAGCAAAGTTGTATTGTTGTTCGTTCTGAGAATTAAAATATTGAAAGTGTTTGTTCTCATCCAATTTTTTAATTAGGCCTACGCCCATTTTAATGGAGTTTTCGTTGGCTGCGAAGTTTAAGTTGTTTAATAGTTTATTATTAGTTTGCTTCATAATTTATTTAAATGATTTTCATAACAAATATTTTTTTGTTATGCTGCTTCATCCGAGTGGGTTGTATAAAGTACCTTATATTTCTCACACGGCGACGAATAAGTAACTGACTCCCATGAGAGTCCACGTTTTGTAACATTCAGTCCATGAAGGAAAAGTATCCAAGAATCAAGGAACCTGGGATTCTACATAGATCATTTCTGCATGTAAGCATACGGACCCAAAGAATCTTACAGTCGTTTTAAAATACGCTTCGTTCTTTAACATTTAATCGGAGTAAGATATATCAGTCCTTTTATAACACTTGAGCTGTTATACATCCTGTAACTTCATGTCAACCGTAACATTTTTCTTCTTTCAGTTAAACCTTTCCCGTTGCAGGAACTGTTTATGCGGTCCTCGCCGTCGGACCTTGCAGGACCGTGACCTATTGGAAGAGGTATTAGGCATTGGATCAAATACTTTTTTATCGGGTGAGGACGTGGAGGCCTCCCCAAATGAGCGACCAGCCCAATGCCATCTCTGAGACAACAGGCGTCCACATAGTCACTCTGAAAATAGCAGATGTGATGAAGGTGATAACGTCGGACAGATGATCTCCGGGGAACACAGGTGTCTAAAATTTCATGAAATTTACCTTATAGGTGAAGGAAAATCCCGGAAAAACTCACCCAGGAAAATTGTATAGACCGGGAATAGAACCAGAGTCCGCTGCGTGAAGAGAACGAAAGTATCCCCTACACCCTACAAGGATAGACGTCATAAACATATCAGAGAACCATATTATTTACCGGTACAATAAAATAAAATAAAATGTGATATATTTTATAACTAAAATGAACAGCTCTGGCCTTTATTGTTTGTCAGTAGCTCATTTCTACTGGAATCTGGTCTGACATTTTTGCTTTTCTTTGTGTATTGTTTCTCAATTGTCTACATATACTAACGATAATTAATTGTAGCTTTCTATATAAAAGCTGATTATAACTATGACGTCATTCTCCCTCCTACAGTTTTCTATTGCAATTTTTTCCTTGTTTACCGGTGGTTATTGACTATTACTTAGTTCTCAAAAATACTTAATTGTGGCTACTTCTTAAAATTAATACAAAGGTAATTGCTTCTTTTGATCAAAAATTCTCTTTGTGAATTTATCAATTCATACATCTTGCGCCCTCTGAGATGGCAGACATCTGGGAATATACATGGAAAGAAGTATTCCTCTTTGATGCAGCCCATGATTGCATTTCGCCCACATTCAGTCTTCCACAGCTATACTATATTTTATAATAACGGTTTACAGATATAGGCTACATTACCAGCCCACTTCCTGGTTACTAGCAGTGCTCTTTGGCATCCATAGCCTTCAATACTCCCACGAGACAATATGTTGGTCTAATTATGTCTGTGAATATAAGCTTACAAACAGCAATGTTTTAATTTAATTAATTCGTCGAACTGTTAACAATTCGTACTCTTTTCTTAATGTAAGAGCATTGCTGACGTACAAAGTATTAAGTACACTTAATACTCACTTCAAGGGCAACATAAACCATAAAAAGAAATTGGATGGTTAAAAATGCATTGGGTAGCTAATTGACATTTCTCCAGATATGTGTACCTACTGCGAAGCATCAAATTGTGTAGGCCTATCTACTGTAGGATACCAAATTATAAAATTGAATTTCTGTTTAGAAGACAATTTATTTATAAATAAGTACGTTTGTTGAAAGGTTTCATATTCAGAAGAATGTTGAACGTGGTATCATTTCATACCATCAGATAAGCTAGTGGTAGAATATTTATCCATGGATTGGATCAGAATCAGTATGTATTTGGACAACCCCTGACATAAAACTATTTGGGATACTCTCAATTGTAACTAATGGGAGTCTCCCTATAACAGGATATTTTTTGCAGACTCTAAGCGAAAATGTTTGCGTTTTTGAGGACTCTATTATACAGATTTATATTATTTAACCCCATTTGTGAAAGTGAAGAACAAAGCGCATAACAGTAAATTAATTTTTAAGTTGGGAGTGGGTCCATTCCAAACGTGTACGCTTTAACCCAAATAATTCTTATTACCAGCTCCTTAGATTTCCGTTTTCGAAAAGGTTTTTCTGGTTTCATGACCCATGGTAAGGTTGGATGCTATGCCGTCACTGTTGTTTAGTGTTTTGGGTGTCGTAATTACGCTTGTAATCGCGATCTTGAGTGGTCACAATCCCCTCAATCCTCCTCAATATTATTTTAATACTTTCATCTCTAGCTTCCTTGTCTTCACTAAAATCTCGCTTTTTGCTACACGGGTTGCATATCCTATTATGTAACCGGCGATTGCCCATCACTGGGTTTGAGGTACAGCACCTAACTTACTGACTATGTACTGAACACAACTCAATGGGTATTAAATTTAGACTCTTGAATTAATGCGAATTGATGATTTTTAAGAAAAATAAATATTTTCTTTTGGATTCGTTCAATAAGAAGAAGTTTACAATCTTTTCTCTTTTTGTCTTTTCCAGGCACTTTATTATAACATATGCTTTCCTCGTATTTATTTGGTACCTTATATGTGTTTTTCTAACCTTTTAGTAATGTCTTTATTTACTTGGATGTGGACCTCCAATCATGAGCTCTGCTTAATCTGAAGGTACTACATCTTTAATTTTCATTATTCTACTGAATTTGTATGAACCCTCTCAGAGTTGAATTTGTATGGTTATACTATGTAAGCAATCATCAATTGAAACCATCAGAGGGCTCGAAGTTTGAAATCAAAGAAAAAAATCAGTAGAATAGTTGGCTTTCATAAATAACTAGCTTAAAAGACCCGGCGTCGCCCGGGTTTTGTATTTTGTAATTGGAAATTAACTTATGAAGGATTTTCAATTTTAAATTCTAGGTCCTTATATAGGCATTTATAATTTGAAATAGGAAGAACGACTTATTACAGTCAAACTATTCCCTCAGAAAACGCTTGATATAGTTTTTTATGGCTCATAGAGGATCTAGAATTTTGCATCCCATCGCTTGTACAGTGCACAGCAAGCCTGGTAGAGGTTTATATAAGAAGAAACAGAAATTCCTGTAACATAAAATTGTAATATCGAGGCGGGAAATTTCCCACTCTTATGTTACCATAAAACCGTTTTGGGGATGAAATTAAACAGAAAGCATTATCACTTTCATACTTTTCTCTCCAAAAACCTGCGATATAATTAGGAATGGGTCCTCGATACTTTCGATACCTCGATACTCTCGATACTTGCATGGTATCGGCATCGAACGATACTTCAGAAAACTCGCTCGATACTTTTTCGATACTTTTGTAATTCTGCAATTCTACAATTAAGTGAGAATGCTAGTATTTTTTAACAAAAACTTGTAAGTGGACTGTTTAAAAAACTCATTTTAGGTTTAATGTAGAGTTTAAAAATAATTATAGGCTACTGATGATATTAAATTTTGTCTCATTAAGCATTAAATATGCAGACTTAATTAATTTAGTTGGTATTACACAGTTCTCTCAAATTTTAATTTTTTATGTACCTATTTATTGAAACTGGAAATGTTGAAGGTATCGAGTATCGAAGTATCGAGTATCGAGAAAAAATCATGTATCGGTATCGAGTAGCGAGTATCGAGAAAATCTGGTATCGACCCATCTCTAGATATAATATAATAATATACACATTACCATACCTCGTTTTGTTTTCTCTATGCTAATTCTAAATACGTGCTTACCATCTTCGTAGATATAGAAGGCGCATTTGACAACGTCTGGTGGCCACACGCCCTGGAGAGATTTCGTAATATAAACTGTCCACAGAACATATATGCCGTCCTCAGTGACTACTTTCGGTCCAGACGAATAACGCTAAGGGATAACCTTCATTCATTCACAAAGGCCGCATCCAAAGGGTGTCCCCAAGGCTCAGTATTGGGACCCAAGGTCTGGAACCTGGTGTTTGATGAAGCCCTCAGACAACTTGAACAGACTCAAGACGCTGACGTCATAGCCTATGCCGACGACGCAGTAATTATTATCGAAGGTGAGTCCAGAACAGATCTCGAACGCAAAGCTAATAGAGCACTAACAATTCTGGAAACTTGGTCCCACAAAGCAAAGCTAAAGATTTCTAAAACTAAAACAAACTCAATGCTCCTCAAGGGGAAAATAGGAAATCACCCTCCAATCATTAGGATAGGACAAGACCGGATCCCATATGTTCGAGAAACAAAGTATTTGGGTATAACTTTACAAGAAGGTAATAAATTCACCGCTCATATTCAAAGAATCAGTGCTACAGCTAACAACCTATTTCAGGCCTGTTCACGCAAGCTAAGTGTTTTTTCCAGCATATTTATTATGTGCAGTAAATAGTTTTAATTCAAATCATCCGCCAGGTGTTCTTGCGCCAAGCATTAAGTTGAGTAGGCGTATATTTCATCATATCCTGATCACGAGTTCTTTGTGTCGGGTATTCCCTCTTAAAAGACGCCTCAAAGAGCGTCAGGAAGCCTCATCAGTATTAAGCCTGCAGTTACACGATCAAGTCACGGTCTGACACTGCTCCGGTTCTAGTAACAAAGGCCAGTTCGCGCTCTTTGTATTTCACTAGAAATCATTGGAATAAAACTTTCTTATAAGTTTTATTAATTTCAAGTAAATTACTTATACATAATTTACTTATTCGCCGTATTACAAGTTCATTAGATTCACTTATTGGTTCCAAGTAAGTACATAGCGTGTGACGTCATCACTCACCAAGAAGCTATAAAACGTGAACAATCAAGTGTTAATAACTTAAAATACATACATTCTACAGCAATTTTTATTACCGTTAAATTGAGATATAATTCATTAGTAAATTACAAAATTTACTAAATTACTTCTAGTGGTGCAATCTGGTTCGCGCCAAATTCCAATTCATTGTTTCAACGTGTTTATTCAATTATTATTCAGTGTTCAACTATTATTTCTTCGAGTGGTTACAAGTATTAATAAAGTTTAAGTATTTCATTACATTCTAGATTGTTTAACCAATATGTTTCCTTTGATCTCTGTACCAAGTGACCTCGTGATATAGTCCCTTCTTGCTCTAAATGGTCCTCCGAAATCTTATACTTCTCACATGTGCATTGTTTCATACTTACATGAAGCTACCTTATTAAGCTATCCTGCATTTATCCATCTCACGTATATCATCGTCCAATCCCTAACATTGGTCCTCTCACGAGCCAGTCCCAAACATTGGTCCTTTACCGGGCAGGATCATATTGGTACAATCATATTTATTGCATACTTGTATTCGCAAATACCGTTTCTCGAGTTCGTCTCATTCATCTGTGCTTCCGCGTCGGTCAGTTCGTGAGTTCTAGCAACCCTGAACTTCGCATCGAGGACAGCATCATAGCAGCAGTGATTCGACTCATCGTGGGATTCCGGTCACCAGTGAACTTCAAGAAAGCAGTGAACAGCTGACTCACATGTATCATCGTGCAGCGGTGTTAGCATCTCATCTTTAAACTACAAGTAATTTCCACATTTCGCATTCAACATGGAAAGTGAATTACGAGGTTTGATTAAAAGAAGAGGTATAATTAAGCGTGAACTAACTCACATGCAAAAAACTCTTGCTAGTATAAATGAAGAAACAAACGTATTTCTATTAAAAGTGAAATATGACAGTTTAAATATTATTTGGGAGCGCTACGAAACAGTTCAAACTCAAATCGAATCGCTTATAGAAGCTGAAGAAGATTTAGATGAACACGCAGAACATAAGGAGACAACGAGAAGTTGTTACGAAGAGCTGAAAGCTAAACTTGGTGAACTTATATGTGCACAAGAGCAACCAGTGCGTAGTGTAGGATCTCATCACAGCCAACGATCTAATCACAGTGGTAACTCTCATCACACATGTCAGTCTTCTAATTCACAATGCAACAATAGAAATATACAATTGCCAAGAATTCAAATTCCTGTATTCACTGGAGATGTGACTAACTTCAAACACTATCACGACACTTTCAGTAGTTTAGTGGTGAACAATGATTCCTTGGATAACATCCAGAAATACCATTATTTGCTGAGTTCTGTTAAGGGACAAGCCCACGCGCTCCTTCAGAATCTTCCAGTCACGAATGAGAATTTTCCAATAGCATGGAATTTATTGTGTGCAAGATATGATAATACTAGAGTTATTGCCACAGCTCATGTAAAAAATCTACTTTCATTACCAATAATGAAAGATGAAAATGTTACAGACTTGCGAAACTTACTAAATCAGTTTCAAAGCAATCTTAACGCCATCGAAGCTCTCAATATTGAAATCCCATTACACGAAGTCATGTTCATTCAATTAATATTGGATCATCTTGGTGAAACTACACGCAAGGAATGGGAAAGCAAAATTGACTCACAAAGGTTCACACCGCTTCAAGAGTTGATGAACTTCCTAGAAGCCAAGGCTCATTCTTTAGAAGTGCTATCTAATTCTAACAATGTGCCAAGCCCATCCAAAGAGAAAAGTGAAAGACATACACAAAAGAAATCTGTAAAAACGACTCGTCAATCTTATGTTGCCATCAAAGGTGATACATGTCCTTGTTGCAAGGAAAGTCACAATTTATATAAGTGCGACAAGTTTTCACAGTTGAGTGTAGATCAACGTTGGGATTTTGTGAAAAGCAAAGGTTTATGTGCAAACTGTTTCTCCAACGGTCACAAAAGAGACCATTGCAAAATCAAGTCATTCTGTAATTGTGGAAAGGCTTCACACAGCAAACTGTTACATAATAACACACGAGACAGTAAAAAGGCTCCTCGACAACCACATCAACCGTCTGAATCTACAGATAATGTACCTGCTAGTTATTGTTCGATAAAAGAAAATTCCAACCAAAGGGAGATTTTATTAGCAACAGCAGCAGTGCATCTTGAAGATAGACAAGGAAATTTAGTGTTATGCAGAGCGTTAGTGGACTCAGGAAGCCAATTGAACTTCATAACTGAAGGTTTAGCCAAGAAGTTGCAGCTGCCAACCACAGATGTCGACACTCAGATACGAGGTATTAATGGCACCTCTTCTTGCAATCACAGTGTTAAGGTTAATCTGCGATCCAGAATCCAGAATTTCCAGGCTGAAATGAGTTGTCTAGTAATCCCTCACATTGCAAACAAACTTCCTTCAGTCCGTATAGATCCCAAACATTTCAATATTCCTAGTGAAATAACATTAGCGGATCCTAAATTCTACATCCCTGGTGATGTCCAACTCCTCATTGGTGCTAGCTTGTTTTACCAACTATTCACTAATGAAAGAATAGTCATTCCTAATAACCCTATTCTTAGTAACACGGAACTAGGTTGGATACTTAGTGGAACTATTCCCAAGAAAGCAATTAAATCCAAGAAGGTCACATTCGCTCAACACAATTTATTTGTGACTGTTGATAATGTTGATACACAGTTAAGACGATTCTGGGAACTAGAAGACTTTCCTAAACCAGTGTTTACTAAAGAAGAAAGGGAATGTGAAGAGCACTTCGTACAAAACACTATTCGTGCAGAGGACGGTGCTTTTGTAGTGAAATTACCCAAGAATCGATCTCAGGACTCCTTGGGCGAATCCAGACAACAAGCCGTAAAACGCTTAGAGCATCTGGAGCGAAAATTCCAAACCAATTCTGTCTTGCAGGAAGATTACAAAAAATTCATGCAAGAATATGAAGAATTGGGACACATGAAGAAGGTTTCACTTCCACAGCCAGGTGAAAAATGCTTCTATTTACCACATCATGCAGTAATCAAGCCATCATCCACCACAACCAAAACCAGAGTCGTATTCGACGCTTCTGCAAAAACATCTTCAGGCAAGTCCCTAAATGACATTCTGAAATTAGGGCCTACAGTGCAAGATGACCTATCATCAATTATAATTCGTTTTCGAACATATAAGTATGCGTTCTCAGCTGACATCTCTAAAATGTACAGACGCATTAAAATGAACGAGAATGATCAAAATCTTCAAAGGATTGTGTGGCGTTCCAGTACAGATGAACCCATACAAGATTATGCCTTAACTACCGTGACTTATGGTACTAAATCAGCTTCATTTTTAGCCATAAGATCCCTGCACCAGCTGTCAATAGAAGAAGAAGCTAAATACCCTCTCGCTTCACAAGCAGTCAGGACTTCCTTCTATGTAGATGACTGCCTGGCAGGACATGATAATCTTCAAGAAGCGCTACGCCTTCAAGAAGAATTAATCCTCATGCTTGACAGTGGCGGATTTCCCTTGCGAAAGTGGTGTTCCAACCATGAAGCATTGCTGGAATCTGTACCATCATCTTATCGAGAGACACAGTTGCCTCTGTCTCTTGACAACAGTGAAAATGCACATGCCCTTGGTTTATTATGGCATCCTGCAACTGATAACTTCCAGATTCAATCCCATCCTTCTCTCCAAACTTATACTCTAGTTAAACTTACCAAGCGTACTATCCTATCAGTCATATCATCCATTTTTGATCCTTTAGGCCTTGTCAGTCCTATAGTTATCAATGCCAAAATCTTCATGCAATCATTATGGATTGAAAAGCTTGGCTGGGACGAGGAGGTACCTTCACACATAGCAGAGAAATGGATTGAGATCTGCGACATTTTAGGTACAATACACACGATGCGTATTCCACGATTTGTTCTCACACATGGTACCCTTCAAGATATACAGATCCATGGCTTCTGTGACTCTTCAGAAAAGGCCTACGGTGCATGCATATATCTCCGTTCTGTGAACATTGAAGGTGAAGTTACAATTAACTTGCTATGTTCCAAGTCTAAGGTTGCCCCTCTTAAAAGGCAAACCATTCCACGTCTTGAACTTTGTGGAGCATTGCTGTTATCTAAACTGTACAACAAGGTGTTGAATGACCTTAACATTCAAACCTCACAAAATTATCTATGGTCAGACTCAGTTATTGTTCTGTCGTGGATAAAATCAGATTCACGAACATGGAAAACATTTGTGTCCAACCGTGTGTCGCAAATACAAGAACTTTCTGAAACAGCAGCCTGGCGACATGTTTCTACAGAAAACAACCCAGCTGATCTCGTTTCAAGAGGTGTATATTCTGAACAATTGTCTGATATTGATTTGTGGTGGCACGGTCCTAAGTGGTTGGCTCATAACACAACATTATGGCCGGAACAGCCAAAACAATTAAGCCCTCCAGATTCCTCAGAGCAACTTACTTCCATCTGCATGGCAGCTACTGTAGTAGAAGATAGTTTTATTACAAGATTCTCTAATCTCAAGCGCTTGCAGAGAGTTACTTGTTATATGTATAGATTTATTTCTGCCTGCCGCCATGAAAACAAATATCATGGACCTCTCGCAGCAGAAGAATTACAAAAGGCTCTACAAGTTTGTGTTAAAATTGCTCAGAAAGAAGCTTTCTCTCAAGAGCTGAAAGATCTTAGCAACAACAAACAAGTTTCAGTGAAAAGCTCTATCCATGCATTAGTTCCATTCCTAGATCAGAACAACGTTATAAGAGTGGGTGGACGGTTGGAGAAATCAGATCTTACACATGATGCAAGACATCAGGTTATATTGCCATCACGACATCATTTAACAGTTCTGATTGTAGAATATGAGCATCGCAAGCTATTACATGCTTCGCATCAGCTGCTTATAGCTTCATTACGACAAGCCTACTGGATACCTAGTATTCGCAGAGTAGTAAAATCTATTTTGCATAGATGTCTCACGTGTTACAAGCTAAAAGCAGAAAGTTCTCAACAGTTAATGGGAAATCTTCCTAGCTATAGAATAACTCCTGCTAGACCTTTTCTCCGCACCGCAGTCGATTACGCTGGACCATTCAACATAAGATATGGGGCTCCACGCAGTAAAACTACTGTAAAAGCTTACATCGCTATCTTTGTCTGCTTGGTAACAAAGGCCATTCACATTGAATTAGTTTCTGATCTAACATCAGATGCCTTCATAGCAGCCCTACGAAGATTTACAGCACGTCGAGGACTCTGTAAAGAAATCTTCAGTGACAATGGCACTAACTTTGTTGGAGCAAACAACAAGTTAAGGGAGCTCAGATTGCTATTGCAGTCAAGAGACTTTCAAACTACAATTCAAAATTTCACTGCAAACCACGATTATTGCTGGTCGTTCATTCCTCCAAATTCTCCCCATTTCGGTGGTCTGCATGAAGCAACAGTGAAATCTATGAAGTTTCATCTCAGGCGAGTTATGGGAGCTCAAATTCTCACATATGAACAGCTTTCTACGCTTCTATCTCAAATCGAAGCTTGCTTGAATTCTAGACCACTTGTTCGTCTAAATGATGATCCAGCTGACTTGTCATACCTTTCTCCTGGTCACTTCTTAATTGGAGAACCTCTCATATCTCTACCTTCACATCCTCCTACGGAAGATAAGAGGTACTTAGAAAAATGGCAGCTGTTACAAAATCATTTGCAACACATATGGAAACGCTGGTCATCCGAATATCTTCACTCACTACAACAAAGGCAGAAATGGACCTGTTCCAGTGACAACATTCAAGTTGGTACTGTCGTCATCTTGAAGGAAGACAACATTCCTCCTCTTCAATGGAAGTTAGGCGTGATCACCGCTACTCATCCGGGAGAAGACGGCTTGGTTCGAGTGATTACTGTGCGCACTTCCAGTGGCGAATATAAGCGGCCCATAGTCAAAGTGTGTCCTCTACCCCAAGACGAGTAGCATATGACACTTTCTATGATCTTATATTCAAGATTCTCCACTTGAAGTCCATTTCTCATCTATCTCTGTAACAAATCGTACTCTTGCGAGATGTGTTACATGTATTTTTCTTTTATCAATCTTGCTATTTGAAAGATCTCTCTCTGTCTTTCAGTTCAAGAGTTTTACCTATTCTAGCTTGAATTTCTTCATGTTGACATTCAGTTCGAGGGGATGAAATGCCTTGTCGATGATAAGCTCCTTGTCTGTTGTGCATTCACTCCTTTGATACATTTTCCTTTTGCTGCATAGGTGAGTTACTCCTTTGTAACACTTTCCTTTTGCTGCGTAGTTGAATTACCTTATATGCCAACAACATTCAATAAGCAACACGTCCCATTTCTCCCTTGTGCTTGTATTATTGGTGTTTTGGTTTCCCTTATCTACATTAGTCCTCGGTCATAGGATCGCAATCCTAGCCACAACTACTACATGGTTTATATAGTCTTTGATCTTGACGTATGATGTCTGACTCCTAATCCTCATACATTAGATTACTAGGCGAGCCACTAATTACTACATGGGTTTTATGTGCTTTGAGCATACTGTATGACTGATCATAATAATTGTCATACTTATCTTTGAAGTTCTACTACATTTCCATTTTCTACATTCTATGGTTACTTATGAATTATCGTTATCATTCATTGGAATTCTCTATCACCATGTTCTTGATAATTGCCTACATTCTTTTATAATTATCATGTATCTTTTCCTTATTCCAATGCATACTCCGATAGCAATGTTCAATCCTATTTATCTGTTGAAGCTTTTCTTTGTGTCGCTGCTCGTCTTGGGTCACACTTGGCTACCTTCAAGACGTCTTCAGCTTCACTTGAACTCACATGTCTACGTATCTCCTCTGATGTATATTGTGTGTCGTGTGCTTATACGTAAATAGTGAAATCAGTGCTTTCTATTCAATATCATATTCTTGCAATATATGTAAGAAGTAATTTTCCAATACATATCACATGTATACATCCAATTAGAATCAGTGCTTGTTTTGTGTACATACAAGTGTCTCTCTATTATAGCTTGCTTTCCTGTTATGTTTTTATTGACGTTAATAGTCAATGGCGCGGAGTATGTTCACGCAAGCTAAGTGTTTTTTCCAGCATATTTATTATGTGCAGTAAATAGTTTTAATTCAAATCATCCGCCAGGTGTTCTTGCGCCAAGCATTAAGTTGAGTAGGCGTATATTTCATCATATCCTGATCACGAGTTCTTTGTGTCGGGTATTCCCTCTTAAAAGACGCCTCAAAGAGCGTCAGGAAGCCTCATCAGTATTAAGCCTGCAGTTACACGATCAAGTCACGGTCTGACACTGCTCCGGTTCTAGTAACAAAGGCCAGTTCGCGCTCTTTGTATTTCACTAGAAATCATTGGAATAAAACTTTCTTATAAGTTTTATTAATTTCAAGTAAATTACTTATACATAATTTACTTATTCGCCGTATTACAAGTTCATTAGATTCACTTATTGGTTCCAAGTAAGTACATAGCGTGTGACGTCATCACTCACCAAGAAGCTATAAAACGTGAACAATCAAGTGTTAATAACTTAAAATACATACATTCTACAGCAATTTTTATTACCGTTAAATTGAGATATAATTCATTAGTAAATTACAAAATTTACTAAATTACTTCTAGTGGTGCAATCTGGTTCGCGCCAAATTCCAATTCATTGTTTCAACGTGTTTATTCAATTATTATTCAGTGTTCAACTATTATTTCTTCGAGTGGTTACAAGTATTAATAAAGTTTAAGTATTTCATTACATTCTAGATTGTTTAACCAATATGTTTCCTTTGATCTCTGTACCAAGTGACCTCGTGATATAGTCCCTTCTTGCTCTAAATGGTCCTCCGAAATCTTATACTTCTCACATGTGCATTGTTTCATACTTACATGAAGCTACCTTATTAAGCTATCCTGCATTTATCCATCTCACGTATATCATCGTCCAATCCCTAACATTGGTCCTCTCACGAGCCAGTCCCAAACAAGGCCCTAGCCAGACTTTCTGGACAGCAGTGGGGATACAAATTCACTAACTATCGTATACTTTACTCTGCTATTTTTGAGGCTATTGTCTCGTATGCTGCAAACGCTTGGGCCACTAAACTTAACACACATCACATCCGTAAACTCAAATCTGCCCAGCGACATTCTCTCTTGCGAATAACTAAAGCCTACTCCACTGTTTCGAATGATGCTCTACCAGTCATAGCTGGTGTTCTTCCTGTTGATCTTCTGCTTGAGGAACGGATAGCCAGGTACAAAGTGCGGAAGCAAATTAATTTTCAATTAGGTGCCCTTCAAATCGGACCAAGGGAATTTGAGAGCTTAGATCGATCACATCTTTATGAACGCATTCACTCACAGTTAATAGATATTTGGCAGCAAAAATGGGTAGTTGCCGAAAATGGTAGAATCACTCGTGACTTTTTCCCAAATATCAGAAATAGACTTAAAATGCCATGGATTAAATTGGACCACTTCGTCACACAGGTATTAACTGGCCACGGCAACTTTGCCGCTAACTTAATCCGTTTCAATCTCACAGACGACGATCTATGCGCTTGTGAGGACAGCGAACCAGACACCATGTATCATATGCTGTATACTTGTCCTCGATATCGAGAAGCTCGACTTCTCCTCCACGAAGCCGCTAGGGCAGAAGAGGAAGCCTGGGCACCGGACCTCACGTTCTGGACGCGTAAAAACACCTTCCCAGCCCTTAAAACCTTTGCAAAAACAGCACTTCTCGAAAAGTCTATAGTAAATTAACACACCAAAGTATACGGTCATTTGGCCACTGCTCCAGTCCGAACGAGGTTTTTGAGGGGTTTCCCTCGTTCTTAGGCGAATGCCGGACTGGTCAATAATCCCCTCAAACAGATACACGCACTACAAATCTCTAGAATACATAACTACATGTCACTAAAAAGAAACACACTCGGAAATATTGCACATAAGACCTATCCGCACTTAGGTCTATCCTGTGCCAAAGTACAAAGACACAAGTACTCAGCCCAAACACGTCACACCATCAACATCCCCTACGGATGTACATAAGGGCACAATAGGTATACACACATCACATATGGTTACCAAAATTTGGTCTGACCGGAGGTTTAGGCTTAATTGCTTGGCACTCCGGGGGTAAGGGTGGGCACAAAAAAAAAAAAAAAAAAAAAAAAAAAAAAAAAAAAATGTCCAGGGTAGAGAAGGTTATGTGATTCCATTATTTTAGTGGATTTCATTCTGTAATATTTATTTATAACATGAACTAGCTGAAAAGGCCCGGCGTCGCCCGGGCTTTGTATTTTTTAATTTGAAATTAACTTGTGGAGGACTTTATGAATGTAAAACTTGAAATGAAGAAAGAGATTTATCACACTCAAACGATTCCATCAGAAAACGCTAGCTAGGCCTATAGCTTTTTATGGTTCATAGAGGATGTCGAATGCTGCATTCCGTTGCTTGTACACATCATGCCTGGGAGGGGTTGAAATAAGAAGAAACATAAATTACATAAGATTGTATTGACTTGACGGAAAATTTTATTTCTCATTCTCATGTCACCATACAACCGTTTCGGGGCTGAAATAAAAGAGAAATGCAGTATCACTTTCATACTTTCCTCCCCTTAAACCCGGAACATAATATACTGCGAGCATAGGACTCAAAATGTTCCATCCCATGCTTAGGGCCTATGATAAACATCCCTATTTCTCAACTAATACAAAGCCTACAGGTATGGATAACTTATCAGCGGAAAGGATTATTTACAGACATCTGATATAGCATACTCACACACTTAAGTTGTCCCTCTTATTCTACATCAAAATGTGAAGTGAGTAAATATTTCTTATGTCGAGGGTAGAGAAAGTTATGTGACTACATCACACTGTGCTTTATTTTCGTGGATTTCATTTTCAGTAATTATTTTCGCCAATATATTACATCGATGGAATCATAATTCGTTAAAGTCCAGCATTAGGCCATATGGTTGCCAATGCCCTATGTAATCACAGTAAACAATTCACTGTTGTCATGTGAACTGAACAGCATTTCATTTTTTTCAGTATAATATTCTGAGAAATTATATAATTTTCAAGGGAAGGAGTATTTTGTTTGAATTTTAATGTTGACCGCTTTACTTCCCGGGCTTGACTGAGTATGTGTGCAAAATGTCGTGTAGATTGGTAAAGAAATGTAGATTTGTATAGGGAACAAACATACATACACACTTTCGATTTTATATATTAGATGAATCTACCAGCATGAGCTACAACATTCAAGCGATCGCGATGCTATTGTTTCCAAAGTATGACAAAAATAGACAAAGCCTTCTGCAACTGATTTGACAACTGAAATGAATAACTGAAAACTGATGCTTCGAAAGCGTGAAAAATGCACGTTTTCCTGCCGTTTTTCACTCATAACTCGCGAACGGAAGCTAAAATTAAAAATGTAGTATGACAGAAACCTTCCCGGGAATGTACCCAACAACTTCCCAAAGTTTCATGGCGATCGGATGAATGGTGTAGTAATGCATAAAGGACACACACAATCACACACACACACATACATTCATTTATATATATATATAGATAAGCATAACAATCATGTGGATAAAAGTCCTCACATTTTACATAAAGCATTAAATCTGCTTAAAACAATCGTTTGAAGTGACGCATTTATACGTCATTAGCAGTGAAAAAGTTAAGTTTAAACGCTACTTCATAAACTTAATTCTAATTTTTATTTTTCATTATTTGCTTGTTTATGAGCCGGTTGTATAAAAATTTAATTTGTCATATAGTTCTTGGGAGGTATAAATGCCCTGCGCAGACGCACTTTCTCTATCCCGCGTATATTCACCGTAGTCTAATCCTGTCGATCGCGATAGCCACATCGGGTCTTTATAGGCGCCTTTATCGGCTGAGGAGTAACGCTTCGCCCATACGAGTACAAACGCCTGCGCTGTAACCACAGGTGTTTATTAATTTGGAGAGCTATAGAAACCTCACTAACTCTTCTCCTGGTCAATCTGGAAGTGCTGAGCTATTAATTGTATCGGAAACATGGAACAAGTTCTAAACGTTAGGAGGGAAATCTAAAATTCATATTTGGAAATTGTAATAATAATAATAATAGTAATAGTAATAATAATATTTTTTAATTGCTTATTCAGTGATTTTTTTAATTTTCAGCGAGCCATTGCCTTTATACAAGACTCCATGGATTCCGCAGTTGCAGGAACGCCACTTGTGAGTAAAACTGTCTGTTATTAATTAGTTTCCTTTCTTTGAAAGAAAAAATTCTATTTGCTCTTTTACGATTTTTTCTAAATTAAATAAAGGGAATTTTCAATGAAGTATTTTAGTGTTTCTACAAAAATATCTTAATATGATGAATGAATAACCTTAATACGAAAAAGTCTCAACGAGTAACCTCACCAATTACGATGTGTTCTGGGAAAATTTATAATAGCTGTCAAAAGATAACCTATGCCTTTTCTACGGCATATGTCAGATGATTCCTTAATAGTGCTAACTTTCTTCTTCTTAAACTCCTAGGAAACGAATTGCTTCTTTTTTCCTTGAAGATCTTTAGTTGGTGAGCATTATCTTGGTCAGCTGAAGGTCTGCCACCTCCTTTCTATGGTTTCTTCAATCGTCCGAAATGTTTGTTGACCAAGATTTTTTCTAGTTCTTGGAAGTTTTTATAACTTCATGATTAATTTGTTTTACATGGTCGTTCCATTCAATTCGGCGCTTTCCCGTCTAGTGTAGGCTACTGTACAGCATACAAGGAACAACACTGTATTCTGTGGATATATTTAATAATGTCTACATCTACCCTCCATAGCCTATGTTGCGGATATCTCGAATTTTGGCATTCCTTTTCTTCTGCTATAATATTTATCCTATTGTATAGAACTCAGTACGTTCGTAAGTACGTATTTCTTATTACAAGCTATACATTGGGTAACATACCTTATTAAAACCAGTGTTTTTTTAATGACACTGTTACACTACGAATTTGGACAATTTCTTATCTTTGTGCATATATTCTGACCTTAAAATCAGTTCTTGCCATTTTATAGCCTGTGCGGAAATGTTTTAGACAGTGAGATGAATAGGTATTGCCCGCTCTAGAACTAGCCCTAAAGGAAACAAGTATGTCTTTTTCACTCTAGCACATTACTCATATAGGATTATAGTTTTTAATCGATTTGTATTAGGTTGTTTTGTCTTTAATATTTAGTACCATGCTCAAGAGGAATATTAATCCAAGTTGACCTATATCACAGTTTATGGCTTATTCCTCCTTTACTATCCTATCATTAATAGTTTAATGGTAAACACAACCACAGATTACCGGTACAAATAAGAGGTCACTGCATCAAGCATTGGTTACTTCGTAGGCCTGTAGGCCTACCTCGCCGACACAGACCACAGCCTGAGTTTGTTGTCAATGCTGCAGTTGGGGAGTATAACTAAGAGCATAAGTTTCTTTTGTTATAATACTTTCAATTTTTGTTTCATATTTTATTGGAAAAAGTTCTTTGGAATGTAAATTAAGACATGGGTTTCAGAGAGGGGCAATGTATAGTTTTTAATACTAATGGTTGTACAATAAAAAAAAAACTGAATGTTTTGATGTAGCTGTCATTACTCTTAAGTGACCGGAATCACGACCATAAAATTTCAACGTAACCAACAGGAAGATTCTTAGTAAAAGAACAGGAAAGCATAGGATGATACCATCCAAAGTAACATGCATCTCTGTTCTGTTAGAAAAATGGTCAAATAAAGACCTGAATAGAAGCGGATAAAAGGTCAGTGGATAAATAGTACGGAAAAAACTAATCCAAATGGACAAAACCATACGGATTAAATAATACACAAGCAAGTATATCCAAACCGATTAAAAAAAAGTCATTAAAAAAATAGGAATGTTTCTGAGGTAGGCCTATAGGTCCTCTAATCCTGAAGACACTAAAGAATTGGATTTTAAACGCGTAGAGAATTTAGTTTTCATTGTGGATGTATCTTCACATATTTTTTAAGCTCCTCGTCAATTTGTTACATTTAGACCTGAGCGTTATATCTATAACTTACCTGTAAATTCATGGGAGGTAAAAGGCCTCATTTTTTTCGCATAGGGTGCAAGTTTCAACTTGACAAATAAATTACTTCGTTCTCTTGGCATTTCTAGTGAGACCGTTCTTAGAATCTGTAGCAGGGTTTTAGAAGATTTCTTATATTTTTTACACATTTATACACCACTTAGAATTCATGTGTACTGTTCTTTGACAATATGTTTGGTTTTAATTCAATTCAAGTAATTATATATATATATATATATATATATATATATTGTTCTGGATCGCCAGGCAGATGACTTTAGATTAAGAAAGTGCTTCTCTCTGTACTTTTTAATCACAGTATTACTGGTTGGTGGTGTAGCATACTTTTAAGGGATCAAGTTACCCTCTGTTGCTGCATAATACTTCAAGTGGATATTAGTAAAAAAGATGGAGTTTTGATTTCAGGTTTTTTACATGTGAATCTGTTGATATTATTGGGCTTTACCAATCAATTAAATACTATTAAGAAATGTTCACAATCTTCATTGCATCGAAATTGTCTCGATGGAAGGTGAATAATTTGTAATATTTACTGAACATATTATAAAATTGTGTGCATTTTTGTTTTGGTGAAATATGCCATTCCCTAGGAGCATGCACGCAATAGAGAAGAGTCTAATGTTTAAGCACGGCCAACTATGAGGGTATTCTCATAATATGCGAAAAGTTGTAATCTGTTTCCCGCATATTAAATGGACGTCTATTCAGTGGCATGCTGACCCTTAACACTTACCATTATAACAACCTAGAAAAAGCACCAAAAATTGGATATTTTATTAATTTATTTTGGAATACAGAAAAAAAAGCTTATATTTTTCATATCTTTGGCATTGTCGTCGTATAAGGAACTACTGCAATTATTTATACCTTTAAGACTGCACTGTAACCTGGAGGAATACAAAAAAGAAACAAAACTTGGTTCATTTTATTGCAAGGCTTTGTAAAAAATATTTACCTCTGAAAATAGCTTAAAATTTAAGAGATTTATCTGAAATGTTAAATTCAGAAGAAGTGTCAACTTAGCAGACAGACTTTGTAAAGCCATACGATTGCAGTATATATTTAGGCTTTGTAAAACTACTTAGAGATAGTTAATATGTTTTAGTATTACTGAACATATTATAAACATTTATTCGGTAATTAATTATGAAATTCTTAATGTTATTATTAGACTCTTCCATTAATTTATTTTTTAATACGCGGAAGGGGGACCTGGAAAATTAAGTGTAAGCCTATTTGAAACAACAGTACGTCAAGAAGCCAAAATCTGCTAGAGTTTCTTCTGCTCTTGAAAGTTTCGTAAGTGGAAACTCTTATTTGCTGGCGTCTCAACAACACCGCACGCTGCTGAAAGCGTAAGTCCTCGTGAAGTTTGCGACGTGAGGAACAGAACAGATTTCTCAGATTCAACAGATAAACTTCACCAAACTCAAACTTTCTCAACCAAAATTTTTTCCACCACTTGTAGGCGTATCTAGCTCTTCCTATAAGGTGCATAAAATTCAATAATCTTGCGTATAGTTAGCCTACCATCGCAATCTAGTTTTGTTTTCCATTTCAAACACGTAATGTGCGTTAGATTCTTTCCCCACGCAATATCCTTCAACTTATAGGGTGGCGTGCACCAAACTCATGCCATTTACTCTTTTAGTAAGCCTTACTTCTTTAGTTCTAACTACTTTAGTAAGCTACTCTTTTAGTAACCGTACTCTTTTAGTAAGGACGGCGTGCACCAACCAGGAGTAAACTAAACTCGGCGGCTTTCAACATAGAGGAATGTACTAAAGAAGTAAAGATTTTATTTACTCCCAGAGTAAATGAACTTACTCCACAAGTGGTGGAGAGCACCAACACGGAGTACGTTACTAACGTAGTAAGTTGTGGAGTAAATAAGGCCAATATTTACTCCTACTCAGGGGGTGGAGTAAAGTTGTGGAGTAAGTGTGTTCTGTGCATTTGCGTGAGTTATGAGTTACATATCACATTTTATGGATTACATAGTTCAAACTGAGGATAAGTTATTGAGATGAAGAAGGTGGTATACCAAAAATGAGAGTTGTGGCAGGTGATTTAATAAATATTAAGCGAACCACACCTAGTAGGGCATTTAATAACGTAAATAATTAAGCTCATAAATCCTTACATGAAATTTTGGCGTTTGGAAGAAACGATGTCAGATTCTCACTACATCCATGTGATTTCAGCCAGTCAAATGTGGAAATATCATTGCGGAGAGCGATCCAACTAGGAAGACGTCCACCAAAGGTGAGGGGAAGAGTGAGTGGAAGGGACGTTTGCATTGCACGGTACAAAGAGCTCATGTGCTCTTAAATATCTTCCTAGCTGGATCGGCCTTTAGATGTTGCAGTTCTCCCTAACTTTGGGTCATAAAACGACGATGTATTTCAAGCTAATTAGTCCTGGACCTGACTGCAGTCCTGTAGGGAAATTTGCGTAGGGAGACTTTTTTTCCAGGAATGTTCAGTAGGTGTCCTAGAAAGTATTTTGACCTCGGGTGGACATCCACCACCTGGTACATTTTCTAGCTATGACGTCATTAAAGATGGCGGCCTCTCGATCACAGAATTGCTCATATCTGTGGTAATACTTGATCGATTTGCATGAAAATTGAGCAAGTATGTTGTAATTACTATTTTTAAGGTAAATAGCAATGTGTTTTAACTGTCACTACAAATAAATAAACAACAAATTAAAAAATATGTGTATATATAAAAATAAGACATTTGAATTTTGTAAATTTTTCATTATTTTCTATTACTACGTAAATACATAATATCATTATTACAAACAGTTATTATATTGAAACATGTTCATATTATCCGAATAGGATTATTACAGGTTAAGTCTAACCCCTTACTACCACACCTGCAGAAGGAGCAACACGCTACTTCATTTTCCCTACAAATACAGGAGGATTTGGCACATTTTAAACAATTACATGCCCCAATAAAATCAGTGGGATATTTCTGTAAGGGTTTTTCTGGCATTAAATCATCATCTATCACTGAAAAACCAAATTCACATGGATCTAAGACAACAAGCACATCATCAATACAGTGTCGCTGAAGGTATGTGTAGAAATATGATCTCAACAAATGGCCCTTAGCACTTCTGCTTGTAGGTGGCAAATCTTCAATGTCTATATTCTTTGCATGATGATAGAGCCACAATCTAAGTTCATCTAAAGATTTACAAGATGACCCTTTTCGTAATAACAGCACTAAGTATTCTTCTGCAGATTTAAGGCTTTGTGCTACGTCATCCCAGTCAGATGATATGCCAAAGTATTCCAAATATGTCTTAGATGCACTATGAAGAGCTGCCTCTTTGGTGCCAAATTTACTCGTATAATCTGATCCAGATAGTGCGTGGATGGCTGGAAGCAAAGAGCATAAATTTTTTCCTATTTTTTTTTGTGAAGATTGTAAACAGACAAAAGTTGCGTGGAATAACCAACTCCAGTGCGCACCCAAAGTTCCTGAACGCCAAGTCGATGAAGAGTAGCCCAGTGAAACAAAGCTAACACTACTATGTCACTGTCAGCACCAACCAGGACGATTTTATTAAACCCACACAGGGATGCACTTTTTGAATGGATCAGCATTCTAAAGTCTGCTTCCTCTACTGACAAACAATTTAATTCCGGGTGGTTTACTTGCCTTCCACTTTGCACAGATGTACAATTAAATGATACCTCATCTTCTTCGTCACCACGAAAGGCACTAAAGACGTGGTTGGTACTACATGGAGTTTGAGTCAAAGAAGCTATCACTGCATTGTCAATGAACAGTTGTAAGTTCAGTTTGTTTCTTGACGATCCCCAGAAACTGCTGAGTTGGACGGGCAATGGAACATCTTCAGATATGTGGGCGATATCTATAGCAATGCTGCTACTTGTCTCTGCAATCTCTCAGGCTTTTTAGGTGATAGTGTGTGATAACTGCCAAAAACATAATCGACTCTGCCACAGTTCTTTGTGATACCCCCAATGTATGACGAAAAAGCAGAAACTGCACCGCCAAAGGTTTTATTTTCATTTGTCATAACTTTTCGTATGGAATTCATTATATCCACTACATAGCAAGTCCTGTCATCAGAGTTGAACAATTTGTAGTCGCTGGTGCTGCCATAAGATGGTTCAAGATTTTTTATCACTGCACTTTTTTTGTGGTCTAGCTATTAAACCGTGTTCATTAAACAGTGAGCAGTTATCAGATAGATCATACCGAAAGAGCTCTTGCATGTCATATGCACGAGCTTGAGCTATTTGTATCATGCGGTGAGATGAACTGGACTTCTTTTTGGTAACTTTCACCGTAGCCTCTGCACTTGGTGTTTTAGTGCTATGAAATGCTGGTAACATGACTTTGTGGATGGTACTTGAGAATCTTATTGTTTTGTCTTCGTACAGTGTTTTGCGCAGGGTATAATACAAATCGTCACCAGTCTTAAATACGTTTACTATCTTTTCCTTGGCATCTCGTGAAACCAGTGCTTTTGTCACTAGATTGTGTAATGGATTAGGAAGCATATCAAATGGGTTACCTTTTTCTAGAATATATTTAAACATTGACGTCACCTTTGCGTCTAAGTTCTGGGTTTGCTTCTTAGAAAACACATGGTGGGCTTCTTAGAAAACTCATGGTGGATGTTCAAACCGTTGACAAAAGCAATTGAGTCTGTTACTTCCCGAAATAGATTGGATATCATCAGACGCTCATGATGTGTAACCTCCCATTCTGCTACAAACTGTTTTTGTTTAGTACGCCCTACGATGCCAGATGAGCTCTTTTGGGATCTATTAATGGTCTGTTCCAATGCCATATCCGCAGCAACAGCTGAAAATTTATGGCCAAACCGCTTAACAACATGCTTCCCCTTCATGAACATTTCATGCACCTCCGGGGCTGTCTTGGGTAGTCTTCTCATGTCTTCCAGATATGTCTTCAGAACGTACTTGACCTAAATACAAAATTTTGTTTTCATACGATTTTCCGTTTTGGAGCTAGGCTGTTCACAGACATCCACGCAGGCACACACACACACAGACACACAGACGCAGAGACGCATAGACATGTTTCCGAAAATAGTATTTTTGGATTCAGGGGACATCCAAACGTGTATTTATGTTAGAAACTCAACTTATAATTTGGGGGTCGAAAACCATACTTCTTCTAACTAATTAGCATTTACATCAATTATTTGGACCAAATACCCCTTCCATTAGGTTTATAAAGGACAAAATAGCACAAAAAGTGCAAGTTTCATGCAAATAGATCAAGTATTAACAAAGATATGAGCAGTTCTGTGATCGAGCAGCCGCCATACTTGATGACGTCATAGCTGGAAAATGTACCAGGTGGTGGATGTCCACCCGAGCCCAAAATACTTACTAGGGTACCTACTAAACATTCCTGAAAAGAAACTCTCCCTACGCAAATTTTCCCACAGGACTGCAGCCAGGTCCTGGACTAAATCATATGGATACAGATATCGGCGAGGTATAGTACATTCCAATAAATGAAAGCCTCCGTTCTTGGAGCTACCCAGAAAACACTTCCCCCTGCTACTTAACCATAGAATTACTGAACAATAGGTGATTCTCATTGTTAAACGATTTAATGTAATTATTGTAAATTAATTTTATTACATTACACTTCTATAGCTTAACTTAAAGCACAACATTGCGAATGCCAGATTATAATAATAATTATAAGAGCTAATAGTTCAATAGTTGCACCCGCAGTGTTAATGAATAATATGTCCTTTTTTCTAACCCAGGTGTAAAAATGTCCAAACAGGCCACATCGGAAGAAAATTTGACTGACTCTGGGATTAGCGTACATTGAGAAGGGGACACATTGTAAAACCATTCCTTAAAGACTCCCCAAGTCTCGAATGGTGGAGTGAGACGAGACTTTCATGTTTGGGAATAAACTATAACAGTTGCTGCAGGTCTATAGTATGCTGCTAACTATTTAATTAAGCCTGTGAACAGGAAAGTGAGAAGCATTATAAACTATATAGAAAAAAATGCCAACATGAGTGCCGAAAGAAAATTTTAAGGAGGGGCCCGGAGGTTGAAGCTGCACAGGATCTAGAGAAGTAGTCACTGAAATTATTTTTAAACACACAACCATCTACATCATTATTATTGGAGTTCATAGCTTCCGAAATATTGTACCGCCATTTTTTGTTTAAATATTACATTTCTCAGTTGTAATATTATTATTTTTATAAGGTAATATTTTTTAAGTAAATGTTCTCTGCATTTGAAAAAGGACAGAAACATAATGCCTCTTATTAGTTTTGTTATCCTTTTTATTCCCCCTTTTTTCATGATTTTGTGTAATACTTCTTATTAATATTGTTAAACAGTCAATAAGTATTAATAATTCATTATAGTGAGATTTATGATAAACAACTATAGAATAATTGATTTATCGTTTTTGGGGAAGAATATGTAACTTTAGGAAGTATAAATATTTTAATATATTTTAGAACTATATTATTATTATGAGAGAAATAATTATAATATTGACAGTGAATCAATTATGAAAATCAACTGGAAATTCCAATTGTTTGCATTATAATACAGAAATAGTTTGCACAAAAATTGTAATCACAGTACCCATACGTAGGCTACTAAACTGAAAATACTCAATTGAAGGAATTAAAATTAGTAATGAATAAAACATTACTATTAGACCTATTTTAAAACATGAAGATTGTCATTAGTAATATTTGGAACAACCCAAATTCATATTCATTGTTTCAGCGAACCTTTCCTTTTCATTATCTGGCACTTGAATAATACTGGCAATTGAAATGCACGTGTTCTGCTGCGATGCACTAACGTTTCTGCTCTGTTCTGCGCAGAATTCGACTACTTCTTTAGTAAAAATCGCTTACTACTTTAGTAACAACTAAAGAAGTAAGTATCAATTGAGCTCTCCAACACCAACTAAAAGAGTAAGTTACTAAAAGAGAAGCACTAAAGTAGTAAATTTAGGAAGGGAACCTTACGTAACAAAAACCAGTTTGTCTGTCTCACTCTAGCACATTACTCGTATAACTTAAAGAGTGAGACAGATGTACTGGTTCTTGTATACTCCAGGTCTCCGTCTTAAATTTACTACTTTAGTAAGATTTACTCCTGGATGGTGCACGCCACCCATAATGTAAGAAGCATTTCTCACCTAGATGTACTACTTTCATGACCCAGGATGTGACATGTATATATTTTAATTGTTGTACTGAACACTGTGCTTAGACCGCTCTTGTTATTTTACTTTGGCGTTTTAAGTTACGTTGATGCTGGCGCAAACTTAGCTCACCGGCATTCGATGGTATCCATGAAATAAAAGTCCGACGGAGCAAGATCTGGACCGTAAGGTAGATGTTCCAGCACCTCGAAACCCAATTTGTGGATGGTTTCAGGGGTGAGTCGAGCCGTGTGAGGGCGGGCGTTATCGTGCAATAGCAACACTTTCCGTGACAAAAGACTTCGTCGTTTACTGCGAATTGCTGGTTTGTAATTGATGATCATTTGTTTGGGCCGAGGTCATCGATTTTCCTCACACAAAGAGGTGCAGGAAGCGGTGCATCAGTGGCTTTGCAACCTACCGAAAACCATCTTTTCGGCAGGAATACACAAGCTTGTGGACAGCTGGACCAATTGCATTACAAAGAAGGGAGGCTATTTTGAAAAATCATGATAAAGTCATACTGTATTTTTTAAGTAAATGAAGTGTTTTATGAAAAGTCCGGATAATTGTTGACTCACTGTTTTTGCAAGAGTGAGAGCAAGTCATCTCACGCTTCATGTCACAAATCTAGAAAACGCTTACCAAATATAAAATTTTATTTGTACATGAGTTTTCGTTTTCAAAATAACATATTTACAGACACACACAGAGATACTTTTTTCTTTTTTCTGGAATAGAACATTCGAGCTCATGTGATATAAAAATGTACCTCAGTGTTGAAAATTGTACATAGAATTTTAGAATTGAGTACAGTACCCTCTTGTTTCACGCATTAAGAGCAGAGAAATAATTTCAATTATTCTGATGGATGCCAACCAATTCACGGAATCCTGTAATGTTCCATTACCAGCACCAGAGAGTGATAAAATGTACATCTATGCTCAAGGGATACCTGAAATTCAAATAACATTTTAGATATGTGACAATATTGATATATCATACTGTTAGTAGTTCCATTCTGTCAGTAGACGCATACAATGAATATTTTTTATCCATCGTACAGTGGGATTATCACTTTGCTACCTTCGATTTGGCATTATGAACAGAGTTAAGGAATTAAAAATATGTGCATTATTAATATTGTTTAACAAAATTTTAAGCAATAACATATTTTTCGGGATGTAGGCCATGTCAAAAAGTATTTATTTCAAATGTTTAGTTCCCGGCTGCGTTCCGTTCCCCTAAGAAGGCAGTCTGAAATAAGAACAAACGAATGACGCCTTATTGTTTTTAAGTGCTCTTGATACACCGACTGATAAAGAGAGGGAGAAGCTTTCACTGAAGAAGTTCCCACCGCTGGGAACGAAACTAGGCCTAATGCTTGGCCTAATGCTTCAAAAAAGATGTCTGTTATTATTGAAGATTCTGGCCGTGAAAGCTTAAGATATACAAAATGTTAAGTGTTTGGCTCATAGGAAAACCCTTTTACCAACTACAGCTGTTTTCGTGCTTACCAGAGGAGAGTATTACTGAAATACCGAGAACTGAGGGAGTTAATCTCATATTTCACAGAAGAGAATTAAATTAAGTAGGTGATTCAATTTTGCTGGACTTGTATTTTTTCGTTTGTGTAATCATTCATGCTGAGAGACACGGGAACGGTTGCCTGAAATTGACCAACTGAGCGGAACAGCTGTTCTTTCCCGCAACAGAGTGAGAAAGAAGTAGAGTTGTTTTATATCTCCCTAAGATCAGGCAGCCAGTTAGCCGCCCTAACCTAAGCTAACTCTTCCACTAGTGAGATGTTTTTTTCAACTTGATCCAATTTCACTAATCCTGCGAAACCAGCTGGTTTTATTCTCGGCGTCTACCTGAAGAAAAAATGAAAAGTATGACTCTGTTTAGAATAAGCAACTGCTAAGTTAATTATTTACTACTTCCAAGAAATAAAAGTCTAGGCTTCTGAACAAAACTCCTGGGCATAAAAAGTGAAGCACAAAAATAACAATATTTATGCGTAAGGCAAAGAAAATTATTCATTTCACGTCTGATATTTAACATTGTTCTTCATTAATATATTCCATTACATTTCTCTTGGTTCCTTTCTGGTTACAGCATTTGAAAATAAGGAGAGCGTTCTGTACGCAGCAGCGAATTCATTTTCACAAATCTTTTCAATATTATTGCTATTTAGTTAAATTTGAACAGGTTCGGAATTCAATCACTTGGCAATACGTAAACAAATAACAAGAAATTGCACCGGAAAGTAAAGATTCAAGCAGGCAAAGCAACAAGGATTCAGGAGGCATGCAATAATGTTTATCTTTAAGCCGTAGCTTACACCCTACTCTATAATCGAATCTATGGTCGGGTGTTATAGCCGACATAGGCTACTTCAACATTTTAACGCAGATGACGGTCGTTGACGAATCTTTATACCCATTCTAGGTTGTAAGCTAGTGTATATCGTAGTTTTTACGGCAGATTGAACTAACTCCAGAAATGGCTATTTTTAGTTACATATAGGTAGGTTTCCCAGGTTTCTGAAATGTTCAACCGGGACATAGGAATGCCCCCCAGCGTCGCGGGTATTCAAACCCTTGGGTTTTTAGTGTGTTTTAGAGGGTAGTTTATTCTCAATGCTATGAATAAATGGTTACTGATTAGGAACCTAAACCAGGGGTAATAATAAATGACATAAGCATATAAATTTAAACATTTTATTTCTAACATGTTAATATTTAAAAGTTACTTAAGTAAGAAGAAACACTTTGAATAAGGAATAAAAATTTGAACAATATTTACATGTACTTTTTATTGGCTAGGACTTTTTTTAGACTATTTTGGTCATCTAGAAAATCAAATTTAATTTTTTTACCGGGACGTGAAGTAAACCGGCCGGGACGCCGGTATTTTGTCTGAAAACCAGGACTGTCCCGGTCTAACCGGGACGTCTGGCAAGCCTACATATAGGCCTACTACAACATTGCTGAAAGGATGCTTTATAGGTAGATAGAACTCCTTAAATTATATCCCTACTCATTTCCAAGTAACTAATACTGTACTTTTATTATCACCAAGTCCATAAATGCAATGGTTTATTCAAACTTTAAAATATCTGTATCTTAAAACTAAGATTTTGGACTTCTGCCAGCACGACGACGATATGTTAATTCGCAAGTAATTTTTTTTCTTAGATTAAGCTTCCGAAAAGTGTCTCCTTTAAGTAGGCCTATACAGATTAATTACTTGATAATATAAATCTAAACAGTTACTATAAGTGAAGTGTAAGTGTAAGGATACATGCACATGACTTTTTCTAGCATATGCCTCTCTTGCTTCACATTACCACATAGGAGTAGGCCTAAGTGAATGCATTGCGGGGTTTACGGCTTAGTTTGCTAGGAAAAATTTTGAGAAAGTTTTGAAATTTGTGTACAGTTTCCCGGGATTACTAGATTTATAAATAATGTTTTATTTGATGAACATTTGGATATCTGTCAGAAATAGGCTTGAAGTAAATAAGATAAAATCAATGTTTAAATTAAAAGTGAATTATGAGTTTTCATATGTGGATTTTTATGATCACATCACTGAAAACACGTCCTTTCTGAAGCAGGGTCCATTTTTCCCATGAATGGCACTGACTGATTTATTGCAAGCGAAGGCTGTCCGTTTGTTTCAGGATATTAATTCATTGTGTTAAGCTTATAACCAACAATGTAGTAGATATCGTTCTTTAATATCGCTTTAGGTAATTTTCCAATTTTTAGGCAAAAGAGAAATATTCGTAACCAGGCCTATCCAGTAGGCCTACTATGACAATCCTGTGAGCCTGTCCATTTATTATGGCTAGATGTTGTTTAGCCAGTCCTCCAGAGTTTAGAAAAGAAGGTATTGTTGCTATAACAGATGATTGCTGAGGATGTTATTACAGCAGCTGAACGTACAGTTTATCTCGGTGTCTTGATTAAGACTGGTAAGTAGGCTAGAGGACCGTGAAATTTGCTAGACGCGATAGTGCGAATAGTTCTCAATTCGACAAATAGGCCTACTTGCAGAATGTGATTTTACTACCTCGTATAACCCCAAATACAGCACTTCTCAATCATGAAATAACGCAGAAGTAAATAGAACCCAAGTTTATAGGAGAATTTTGGCATTAACTGTTTTATTTGGATGAATTAATCCGTTTTAAACAATATCTTAGCAATTTTTAAATTTTTTCGCGATGTTGTCAGCTAATGAATGCAATAGCCATGATGGCATAGAAGAATATTTCACTCCAAAGGGAACAGCTCACTGAGAAAGCCAGAGAGGAAGATATTTAGGGTCAACATATCCAAAGCACACCAAACGCACTCTGACACTATCATAGTCTGCTCCATAAATTCAAAGCTCTTTACCAGTGCCATTTTTTCTTTAATAAAGTATAAATTCAATTAATTCAAAGTTGTCTATTAAGAAAATCTGCAACAATAATTCATTTTTCAAGTAATATTTAATCCCTAAATTCTTGCAACATCATTCATTATGAAATTACATAAAACAATTATCATTTCGTACAATCAATTAAAATTCAAGCGTATAAACGGCGGGAAGTTCGAGTTAGCCTAAGCTGAGAACAGCAGTAGTTAATCTTTCTTTCTTTCTTTATCTTAGTTTTACCTCTCCCTTTTAGGATTTAAGCGACCCAAGCTGCCCGGGAACAGTAGTTAATAATATAAAACTTGTATTGTATATTTCAAAATAGCACCGCCAAATTGACAATAACATTGAAATATTGAGGTTTTTAAACAAACTTTTCCTAAAATAAAACAATTTTCACGAATCTTCACTGATAAGCACGACAGATCTTGTTTGGTCATGCTGAGGAAGCAAGACGAAACGCATATTCAATTAAATGCATGAATTCTGCCTAAACAAAGCCTAACTATGTGAGCCACCACCAACAGTAGAACATGTACGGAAAATATTAAACATCGAACATGCGATGAAAATTAATATCGCTCTGAAATCAAGGGAAATAGTATGGCGCGTACAGACATTATCGAGTGAGTAAAACATATTTTAGTTCAGCATACGTTAAAACTGTCCTGTTCGCTTTTAACCGCAATGCGAACAAGCGTTGCTATTAGAAGTTTGTTGAAAAACGATGTCGTAGTAATTTCGTTCCTATCTGGATCCTAGTCATCCTGCAGGGCAATAAAATTGAGTCAATATAGTTTTCTCCCTTTCCTTAGACCGACGCAAGCACAAAAATGGATGGGGAAATGATTTTCTAGCTATGATATAATCTAAGATTAAACCATTTTCTTCTTTTCATTCTGTGCAGTGAACGAAAAGTTCGGAACGACGTGAGAAACCCTACAACTGTTTGGTCCCACTTTCTTTAATCCATTTCCTCTACCAAATCAACTTCTTTATTACGCCTCCCACTCAATTGATGGGCATTTGAAGGACCCACAGAGTAGTTCACACAGTTGCAGTAGGTCTAAATGTTTCTTCATAAAAACTAATTAATTCCATATTGTAGGCCATAACTAAGTGTATTTATTCTTGATTTAAATCACTGTATCAATATAATTATACTGTATAGCCATTATTAATATTAACTTTATACATTTTGTCTAGTTAATTTGTTCGACAGACTATAGCTATTATCTAACTTTTAAGTTCAAACATTTCATTTAATTTTTTTCACTCCAATGATGTATATATGCATCACCTTAAAACAATGCATAAAGCAAAGTTTTAAAATTAATGTAATAATTCATTAAGCTCAAATGTGAGAATTTTTTGCCCACGTATTATGTTTATAATTTGTATAAACCAGTTATTCCACTGAAATGTTACCCATGATTTTATGCTTTTAGACGCTCTTATGTGATGATTGCTGACAATATCTTAGAAATTCATTTTTGAAAGAGATAATTTAGGAATCGCGCAGATCAAATCTAGTTTTTTCCCCTCCTTTTTTTTTTTTTTCATTTAATATTCGTTACAGCTCGGATAATTCAAAACCTGAACGTATAAAAAGTAAACAACGATGTGGAAATCGGGATTTAGAAATCTGAAAGCTAAAACTGTTCTATTAAATCCGGATATTGCTGGCTCAGATCACGTTTTCCTATCAATTTATCATTCGTTATCTGGACACGCTCGATTTCACAAAATGTTCCCCTATAGACTGTGCTGCCACGAGCGGTCTAACTAGGAAATACTGTGGAGCGACGCCAGGCATCACAGACGCATCGGCCATCTACCAGTCATTTTAGGAATGTATTCAACGAATGTTACAAATAATACTGGCGGACTATTCAAACGCGATTTAATTTTTCATATAAAGGTATGCCACATCTTAAAATGTTGTACGACTGTTTGTTTGTATGTTTGTTTGACATGGTTATTTATGTACGACTATTTAAGCTATGACAGTTTCTTTGCCCTCGTGGCCACGCTCGAACCCACGAACATGAGAACGGCTCCCGAATAAAATTAAAACACATTTTTTAGAATAGTTCCATAAGGTCAAATTGTATATAATTTGTAGATTATTTTATTACATTGCATTTAACATATTTATGCACAATGGACTGGGGGAATATAGCCTCTGATAAATTGGCTTTTCCTAGAATGAACATTACCTTTCAGCTCGCCGAAAGACAGATTGTAGGAACAGTTATATCTTGAAATTAATTCAAGAAACCTCCATTGATAATTTCGCTCGTTTACTGCATGTTGAATTTACCAGAACTATTTCGCCTATCACTAAATCAAATTTTATAATACTACGGTAATGCATAATTAAATATCAGGAATTAGGCCTATGTTATCTTCTGTTTTAATATTATTTATGATTCGGGCTGATGATCACGTTTGCAGTTTAAAATTAACCTTTTCATGCTACTGACGTATAAATTCGACACCAGAATAAACTGCATAGGAACAGAATTATTGGATTAATATGTTAAATGTTAGGATTTTTATTTATCATGGTTTTCATTTATTATGGTTGCCATTTACAGAAATCAGCTTATTCCGCTGAAATTCGTTGTATTGATTTCATACTTAAAATTCAGTGATGATTTCACTTGAATGTTTACATAAATTGTAAGTTCAGCTCTGAGAGGGTTAAATAGCGTCACAAAAGAGAAACTTTCATAAAAATGGACGATTTTCTATCCCATTTTATGTAAAATTTCAACAACGGAAAAAAAGTTAATCATAAAAGATTTTATGTAAACTTAATAATTACTTTCGAATATAATGTTTTGGATTAAATGAGATTCAAATATTGTAAAAAATTAAGTACCAAACTTCCTTTTTATTCATTATCATGCAAGTATTAAAATAACAAATTACGTTACAGAAATTGTATTAACAGTTGTAAAATCTATGAGAGAAAAAGAAGTAGGCCTACGGTAATGCAAGAAGAAGAAATACACAAAAAGAAACAAATTAATCAAGAAAGAGAAAGAGAGCGAAAAAATAATATTCGAGGTTAAGTAGTGGAATGTTAAGTAAAATTGAGAGGAAATTTACAGTACAGTCGGGGCAGAAATTAAAACGAGAACAACCGAATCATTAAATGTTTCAGAATCAGGTATAAGACTAAACGTGAACAGAATTTATTACTTAGATAAAGGAATGTCACTGTTGGTAAAAGATGTAAATTCACATTTGAAGGGACACTATGTACACAATTCCTGTTATTTTTTACAGAGAAGTGCTAAAAATTAAAAATTCTGTTAAGTGTTTACGATTGAACATTCATGAACTTTTAAAAATATTCCTTAATATATATTAGTTATCTATTGGTTTTGTAATATGCAAGTCACAGAAAATATGCTACAGGCTTTAATAGTATTAATTTCAAGTTATTTTGGAAAATCAACCTTGCTGCAATCGGGAAAATGTCCGGTGCCACGTTATCCTAATTTCCGGCGAAAGGCGCCGGTTGACCAGCTATTATTTTTTAGTAGCTTAAAATATACAATGGGGTGAAAGCTTTACTTACAGATTGAGATGAAAGTTGTATCAACATAAATTTGAATCTTATGCTGATCTCCATTGAAAATGAAGTTTTAGACCTTTAACCATGATGACTAGGGACCGGATTCTTAGGTTTTTACCTATTTTTTTCCTTACTTCCAAAACAAAAAGCGCTCATACACTTTTTCGAATCATGTCCATAGGATTCACCCACATTAATTCTGTGGCACCTAAAAATACCTAAATAGTGTATAAAAACCTAAATATACCTAAATGGGATATAAAACCTAAAATATCTAATTTAGGCTACTTTTGTATTTTTTGTTTGTCAGTTGAGAAATCGATATTTTGCGGAGAGACTTTTTTGTCGGGTTGAAATTAATACCACCAGCGTTTCGAATCAACCCATTGTCGTCTAGAATGGACAGTATCAAGAGAGGAAGAGTACCGGCGTATTCCTTTTAAATTATTCGTACGAACAACCATTGTTGCCGTGTATGAACAAGGATATAGATTTCTGTAATTTAAAGCGCTTGTTGGCCTTTAGTACTGACCTGTTATTCCTACTGAGTGGTCACACTATGAGTTTTAAGAAGACGTGTTAATTATGCCAAAACAAAGAAATCGAGTTTATTACGGCAGTGGATTGGCGACGACCTGAATTTCTTCTTCTTCTGAGGTTATTTTATGACGTTGCACTCCGCGGGTTTCTACGTCTGCTCTGTATATACTGTATATGACAGACGTTGTCATTCAATAGGCCTACAACTCACAGTTGAGAATCTTGAAAGATATTTAGTGATATATTGTAACCAGGAAATGTGAGGCAATCTTATATTCACTGCATCTTTTGATTGTTTATGTTTTCTTTCTTCAATTATGTAATATTGTCCCAAAGCAAGTTTACATAAATATAAGTCAATTTTGTTAAGTTAAACATTACAAGTATTATGTATTGAATCCTATGTAGCACATTCAAATTCATTAAACCAATTATTCTACCCAAAAACGATATTTTGGACAAAAACCTAGAAAAAACTATTTCACCTAATGGAAAACCTAAAACATTGTTTTTAAAAACCTAAAAATCCGGTCCCTAATGATGACATTATTATTGACAGAGCGAAAAAGAGTGCACTGTTGAAATCTTTTCTGGTTGTTGAATATACACTTAGTATTCATTACCTGTGAGCAGTTCTTTAGTTGGGCCGGTACGCACCGGTACTGCGTACCGGTATAAAATTATATTCCTTCTACCATACCGGGAAAAATATGTGCTCCGGTACGTCGTACTGGCAGTACAGGAACGAGATTGTCCTAAAATACTTATTAAATGTCTAATTCAATACCAAAAATGACAAGCACTATTAAATTCGCCACAGATATGCGTTCTAATCTTCACCTTCGTGCGCGTTTCTACATTTACTTTCTCCTTAGATCACATGTTGGCTAGCCACCTTGTTTTCATAAAATGTGTGGGACCACCACTAGACGTTTTTGATCCTGCTCCATACGTTAGGCATGACTACAAGGAGGCAATAGGTCAGCAGAAGAAACTGCATGCAGAAAATGTCAACCGAAGGATTACATTCAGTATGAGGCGATATGGAAAATTTTGAAGTAAGATGAGTACCCCCAAAAAATATTTTCCAACTAAAGCACTGCCTGTGAGTATATTTTATCGTATTTATAAATTAATAAAACTGCCGTATTCTCATATAGTGTCCAACAGAGACAATATTCTGTGGTTTACGAGTGCATATTTCCATAACAAAACTGACGTTTTAATCGTCACACTACATGGTTTAACTATAGATGTATTGGCATTAATAAACTCTTAGCTCTATTGGTAATTTCGCTCAGCATAGAGAAAACAAATTAGAAGTCACCGGTACTTACTATGAATAGAACTCAGATAAGTACACTTTAGTCCAGTTACCTGTTAATGCTGTCGAATACATAAATATACAATAATATTTTAAACTTATTTAATCGTTTTGTAACACGCTATAGGTAAGGTTTTGGTAGTATTAGAACGAAATGAATGAGGAATTATTGGTGGGGGATTGAGGTGCCAATGTTCTCCGGATGCCAGAACCCAATTTTATTCCCTGTGCGAACCTGAATAATCTAATATAATATAAACAAATGTAGAGTATTTTCCTCGCTTAGTAAAAATGCTCATAACAGATTAGGCTATATTATTCTACATTGTCCCGATATCATTGGATACATCTTGAAAATCTATCTCGATGAGGATAATAAGGAAAGAAAACCCAGTTTCTCTCGTGGTAAACATGTGCCAGCTTGTTAACCTCTGGTGTTAGATTACTGATTAATTTTCGTCCAGGCAGACGAGACGTCTCTCAGGATCTGGTTTCAGACTTCACGCAAAAATGAGAGTAGGCTTCCACTCTTATGATGATGAAAATTAGCTTACTTTACGTACATGTAAACGATAGGTCGTACATAATCTACTGAGAAGTTTGATTTACTGGAGAACAGAAATGTTCCTCTCGATAACAGTGGTGAAAGAGTTTTCAGTTCTGAACTAGGATGATAATAAAGTGTGAAGAAAAATGGCAGGGAGATGCGCTGCAAGATCTCATGCATGCTCATTATTATTACGTTCTGGTAGCCTATAGACTCATTACAGGACGGACTAGTTTAACTTCGAGCATCAGCAGTTTGGGCAAATTTTAATTGTAAAGACAATTAAAGATTGACAATTGATTCATTGTTAATTGTCACCATAACAACTATCAATTGATCAACTGTAACTGTGGAAAATTACAATTAACAATTAATCAATTGTCAATCGTGATTTGCTATAGTTAACAATGAATTACTTTTCAATTGTTTTATGAATTTAAATAAAAACTAACAATTAAAAAGGACTACTCTACGGGCCTGGTGCGTGGACTAGTATCATAACAAAATGCGTAAGTAAGATACTGAAATACGCATGTTAGTTACAAATAAAACACTGATATTAATACACATCAAGTCAAGTTAAGTAAGTTAATTGTTAGTTTTAATTGTTTCATAGAACAATTAAACAAGTTAATTGCAATTATTTCAATTGCGAGTTACGATTAACATACATTATTCCAAATATTTTAATTGCAATATGAAATTAAACGATTAATTGATATTAATTTAATTGCAATTAATTTAATCGCAATTACTTTTTAGTCAATTAACGAGTTGATTAACGCTCAACACTGAGCATCAATAATATAAGCCACAGAGTAACTTAATATGCTGTAATATATGCAGCTAAAGCATACTAAATATGCTAAGCAATAAATTATTATTATTATTATTATTATTATTATTATCATCATCATATTCATTATTTTAAAAATTGTAGGCACTATTATTATAAGTTACTACACTTTTTTGAACATACTCGTATCTGAATGTAAAAGAGTATTCAGTCGTACTAAGTAGGTACATCATGAAAAATACCAACAATTAAATTGAGCCTATGTCATATATATTTACTTTATTTATTTTTCATTGTCTTTTATGATTTTTTACCTTATCCTCCCATGTCTAAACTAATAGCTTGATCAATTATTTATTCAGTTAATGTGGTTTGTAACGCTCAAGGAGAATATTATCTCAAAATTCGGTAAGACTCCTAAACCTGGAGGTTCTATATGAATGTCGGAATGGAACATAGAGGTTTCTAACCTAACATCCTCAATAATACAGATCTTAACATGTATATGTGAGGAAGTTTGTACAACATTTTACACCATTGCACTTCGCTAATGGTAGTCGTTATATCTTCTTACCAGGTATTATGATATCCATCGCACGCTTTGCCAAAAACAGGAATAATTTAATGAGCACCTATCTTTCTCTTTACTACAGAATATTTTGATCATCTTCGTGTGTGTGTGTGTGTGTGAGTGAGTGAGTGAGTGAGTGAGTGAGTGAGTGAGTGAGTGAGTGAGTGAGTGAGTGAGTGAGTGAGTGAGTGAAAACAGAGTGTGGATTGGAGAGCGGAATTGTAGAGAAACAATAAGTAAGTTTTAGCATTTAGACATATTCAGTTTTAAAGGTGAGAAAGAGGGATGGTTTTGAAGTCATTAGATAGTTTGAGATGGAGAGATTTAGTGAGAGAAAGTTTAGAGAAAGAAAGTTTAATTTTTAGGCCTAATGTTTAATTTTCACACCTTTAATATATAATAGGTTTAGTCTTAATAATAAAATAATTGTTGAAAAATACCATTAAAGAGAGTGTAAAAAATCAACGTTTCAGAATGCATTTCAAATAAAATTCCCATCCAAATATTCTTGAATAGTATACAAAAACTTTATTTAATAGTAAGTGATGGATATACAGAGTTAAGAAAATGAAATGGAGGAGTAAAGTGGAATAAGCTTAAAATTTGGTTCAAGGGAGAAAGAGATAAGATAGTTAGAAGGAAAGAGTTCAAAATAAAGAGTAGTCTATGTGATAAAAAGTTACTGGGAAAAGCTACAAGGAAAAAACAAAGTTGGAGAGATTCGGGAAATAATAAAAGGAAAGGCGAAAGATGCGGGATTTCTAGAACAGAAAGTGCCGTTAAAGAGATGTGTGAGAGAAAATAGGGTAGTACTGTTAGGATAGGAATGGGCTGAGGTAAAGAGATACTAGAGAGAGAACGTTAGAGAGAGAGAGAGAGAGAGAGAGAGAGAGAGAGAGAGAGAGAGAGAGATTAATTCCATCAATGAGAGGAATACAATCGATGTCAATAATTGAATAAATGTTTGCCCCTTGACTAGAGAATGGGCGACTTCGATAGCGTGACGGATTAATTAAACAAAACATCCGAGATTTTCCTGCTGCAATCACGCAAACTACAATCGAACGGCTAGTAAATATACACAGCAAACAGCACATCTCCCCCTCGCTTAAGCTTGCATTCCGATTCAGAAAATCAGAGATAAAAGGATTAAAATTTACATTTACTGCTATTAGTACAAGCATTCAAACAACTTGACAGATCTCCATAATACCAGGTAACGTATAATTGTGCTATATAAGCTTTCAGGAAACTGTGAAATGTACAGTTTATTAAGCACGATGTTTGTAAATCTGGAATCAACGCCTACTTTCAGTTTAGTTTATTATCTTACCCCGCCAATGCTACTCTATATTCTTTAAAACTTCTAGTTGTAACAATGTAAAAGTATTAACACTTGAATTTATATTATATCCAGTAGGATATAGTAATGTGTCTTCTATTTTGTAATAAAATTACGAAAAAGACATTGGAATAAAAATTTAAATTATAATATAAAATTACAGAATATCTTACAAGAAATTAACTATAATAACTAAAATACATTAATACAATAAAGATATATAATTATGATTGTGCAAAAATGAATACACAATACACCGGCTAATGGCATGGAACGTTTTGTATTTGCATGCTGTTTTATTTCTTCCTGCTTTTCTTCTGAGCGTGGCTTCAAAGAAAACATTTATTTAATCATTATTGATTTTGAAATTTGTATAAAGGTCTCTCGATGTTCTATGCGTGGGTATGGGTTCATACAAAGGCCTATTATTAAAGAAATCATTATTGGAGTATTTAACCTGCATCTCGGCCTGCGATTTACGTCTGTACGATAAACAACGCGGCGAATGACTTCAGAGAATGAAATTCCCTTCAGATTAATATTTTAATGTATCCCCACCATGAATGCTTACTAGGATGACTACGTAGACGGTTCAGAAAATAGAAACAGTAAAAACTGAGGGACATTCAGCTATTTCGAAATATTTTTTCTACAGTCTGCTCAGCTGTGTTTCTAAATAGTAAGGTTGTTTGAATGAAATAATAAATTGAACAGTACCTGACTCAAGAGAAAACTATTTGGAATCCAAGTGTTGGATCTATTTGAAATTTGTGATAAGTCTATATTACAATAAAATAAAGAGTTGGTCAGAGGATAATCATCATGTGGTGATTGTGGAAGGAATGGCTTCAGACCCGGGACAATTAAAAACATATTCAAATGAGGGACATGCCGAAAAATGCGGGTTGGGTGGTCACCCTAATGCATATCTGCTGTGAAATCATTCCTCGATAGAATTTAGAATAGTTTTTTGTGCTAAGTAAAGAAATCCCGGATTACTTTCGAGCAATAATTTTAAGTATTTGTATGATTTAGATAAATAACACATACTGACGAACGATTTTCGCATAGAGACCTCAAAAAGATTCTCTTGTAGGCTACTAATAACTCTTCCTTGTTGGCAGCATTACCAAATTAATTATAATATTTTTGTTATAGGCCTGAGCATTAGATCACGCTGCTTAAGAGCAACATCGAAGATAAATAGTTCTTTTTTGGATTTTGCCTTCCATGTACATGGGGTTAAAATAAATATTATTATGTAGTTTTGTTTACTTTTCGTAGCTATACATTTGGAGAACATAACTGGTAGCAAATATCTCTTGAATATTACGACAAAATTAGCTGATCCAATTGTTAACAAGGATTTGAGGAGAACGTTTGAGGGAAATGTAGATAGATATCTGTTGCTTTGTTCCTGAAGCTGTGCCGGACATAACCCTGAAATCTCCCGCAGAGATGTCACTTGTCATATCCTCTTGATTAAGAGTAGGACAAATAAGCTTGCTCTGAGGGATGAAAGCAACTATCTTCTCTGTAGCCCTTGAGCAGGGGGAAGCAGCTAAAAATTGTTAAGAACAATAATTCCACTGCGATTCCTAATGAAATGGAAGACATGGCTATAGACCTATTGGAGATGTAAATGAAAAACTTGCAGAACTATGGGAATCCTAGAAGCAAGATCACAAGATAGCATTTAAGTCATATTGACAACGAACATTTCATATACATTTTCATTTTTTTTTTTTTTTTAATATTAAGAATGTAATATTTATTGGTATAGATTATGTGCATATTAATACACTGTATTGCAACCATTATGCATATGATTCCAATCAAGATACACATTAAATTTTTCATTTGTTGTAGTGAAAACGAATGCAAGAGGTTTGTTTAATATCAAAATGACTTAACCCGTGAGAAATCGCTAGAAAATTATCGTGGAGTGGTCGCGCGTGAGCGTTTTGCTCACACTATATTTTTGAACTATTAGGCCTACACTATGTTATGTATATTAGTTAATTCTTTGCAAAAATCTCAAAACACTACAAATTGCATAAACTACAATGATAAGAAACCAAACTAAGAAAATATTATTGTACTAGGGGTCCTAAGGCAGACTTGGACTGGGTATATGTGATACAAGGAATTCTCCCGGTGCACGCTCCGCGTAGAAACGCCCTAAGTAATAAAAAACCCTTTTCAGTAATTGAACTTTGGAGTTCAACAATCTGACTCGTATTTTTTACCTTTCTTTTACTGAACTGTTTATAAATCGCTGCTTCGCCCGCGATTATTTACTCAACTGCTAGATGTTTTGTTTAAATTATTTAAATAACAGAAAAATTAATAAAACATATTTATTAACACTGACATCGCTTTTACATAAATGTCCCATCCTATTTTGTCTCCTTTTACATGCTTAGGGCCTATGTTAACATCCATATTTCTCAACTAAAAATACAAAGCCTACAGCTATGAATAACGTATCAGTGGATAGAATTTTTTACCGACTTCTGATGTGGCATACTCGTTGGCACAAACTCGGACTGAAACAATTGAAAATCCTTATTCTAGCCTACATCAAAATGTGAAGTAAGAAAATGGTATTCTCTATGTCCAGGGCAAAGAAAGTTATGTGACTGCTTCACATTGTGCATTATTTTCGTGGATTTTATTATATATTTACACCAATGAATTATAATGATAGTTTCTCTAATTTGTCAAAGTCCCGTACCATTTATTTCGAAAGCTACCTGTGACCACTGCCAACAATACATTGTCGTCATGAGAACTGTACATGGAATTTGATTTGGATTTGATAATTCTGTGTAAAAAGGTATTATGTCTCCTCTAATACATTTGATTTTTGGCATTTAAGATCAAAATTTCCAAAATCCTCTCTTAGTGAGGACTTTTATGTAACGAAGGTACTGTCAAAATTCCAAGTCTCTTCCTTTTATAGTTAGGCTCTATGTTGATTCTCTGTCAGTCAGTCATGAAGTCAGAGAGTCAGGACAAAGCCTCTTATATATATATATATATATATAGAGAGAGAGAGAGAGAGAGAGAGAGAGAGAGAGAGAGAGAGAGAGAGAGACAGAGGGAGGAGAGAGAGAGAGAGATTACATAGTTTGTATGAACGTTTCTTTATAGCCAATGTACTATGGCTCATAGGCGTATCGAGGGGGGGTTTTGGGGGTTTGACCCCCCCCCCCATTGATTAAAAAAGGGAAAATTGTACTATTTATTTCATTATTGTGATATGTCACCTTTTTAAAAAATCTGCTTATAAATTATTTAATATGAGTTTAAAGCGTGGGAAGCTTAAAACTCGTTATTGTGCATCTTAATTTTTAAAATTTTCCGGGGGGAGGACCCCGGAACCCCCTCTCCAGATATTATAACCCCCCCCCCCCCCAATATGGTCGGCCTGGTTACGCCTATGCTGTGGCTAAATAGGCTGATTATTTCGCGCAACAGTTTCCGTTTCGTGTATAAATTCAATGAGGACACTCTCTTTGAAGAGAGGGAGGTTGGTGGCTGGGCGTTTTTTAGAGATGAGGTATTTGTATGTAAGGGGTATTTCAACGTATCTTAATTAAAGTTATTACAAAGACTAGTGATGGTAACCTGTTTCTTTAGTTAGTTTAGTCCCGTCATTAATCTTTTAACTGCTATGGTCGTGACGGCGAGGAACATTTGCTTAAATGTGCCCACATAGAGTCTACAAGTAGCCTTTATAGAAATGTTTTGTGTTAAAAAGTGCAGATCGTTACCTTTTTGTTAAATACGTCTCTTGTAAAACACAGCTATTTTATTGAAATTTTCCTCAGTGATTTAAATATTATCATCCGCTGTCACAGTGGCCCCTATAGCAATATTAAAAACTTAAGTCTACTCTGTATTATTAAATATTATATTTATTGCGATAGTGCCTTACTGTGATCTATGTATTATTATAATTATTATTCAAAGCTATTAATTCTGACATCCTTTTTATACCGCCCTTTTGAAGTCGCCAGTCCGAGCTTTTCCTAGGGCACTTAGTTTGTCTTCTTCGGCCCAAAATACTGGTTACAGGTCATTTTCACACTAATAAAAACACAACCATACTCAATGACCACTTCCTAATAAATCAATTTCGAGAAATCGCAGAGGCATTTAAAACATGCTTCAAGCCATAAAACAATGCTTATTTCAAAAGAAACCTTTTTTGCATTACAAAAGCATGAAAGTAGGGCCTGGCGGAAAGCTACTTACCGCCTGAAACCTAGCATAGTTGGTCGCATAACAGTCCAAATGCTGGAGGATTAAGTTGTCCGTTATTGCAAACAAACAAGGCGACGTACAAACTTAGAAAATAACATCTTGTTAAAGTAACAAACTCAGTTAGAATGAAATTGCTTAATCGATCAAAATATTAGGCCTATTACAGTTTTGGGTGTGAGCAATAAGCTCATATAACTACCGCTCGCGGGTTAATTCTTAGTCATATGATCTATCAGCTTAATCGTTTCAGTTGTCTGTTTTCGTTCACATTAATTTGTTTTAATTCAATGCATAAAATAATACATAACACAAGTTTAATGGATTTTTGCAGATAGAAATTGTGCGAAAAGAAAATTTTCTGTCGGGTCAATTTGTTTAATTATCTGTAAAAAGTTGTCTATTTATGTATTAAACCTATATGAAAGTGAAATGTGCAATTTCATTCTCCTATGAGTACTAGCACCAGAAAGAAAAATGAATATGATATCTTGAAATTTAACATTGGCGGAATAGGTCATTCCCATTCCCCTTAAATTCATCAATAAATATTAAGTATTAAGTTGAGTTGAGTAATATTATATATTTCTTAAATTCATTAACAAGTATTGTCAGTAGAGTAAATTTTAGGTGGATATCTAATTTTCATTTGTAATTTCATTGCTTTAGCCTATATCCCAAATTTAGAAATTCATGACAAGTTGAAGAAAATAGTTCTCAGAAATACTTGACATGATGTAAGCAAAATAAAATTAGTCCAAGGCTTCTTTAAAATGATCTTAAAATAACCAATATTCTTTTTACCTTATTTTCAGCTCGTCAAATGTGTCTAATTTTATCTCCAAAAACCTCGAAAATCAACTGCTGGACATAATATTTTGTCTTCGAACTTGAAGTTGGTGTTTGGTTTTTGCAGTCTTCAATCAATCACCCTTGGCCAGAAATGAACAAGCCGATGATGGGTTTAAAGCCAAATACGCAATCAATTACCACTAGGAGCAACTGGCTACTAATTTAAGGAATAAAATATATTAAAGTTTAATTATTCATCTACTGTATCTTCTATATTTTTACTGTGCAACATTTTTAGATATGTTTCTATAACAAGTTGTAGTGTGTGTATTTATTTCTCACAAAAAAATTCTCACATATAAACCACATTATTTACATTAACCGGCGCACGGGTCGGTGTCGACCATACGTGCTCACTGCATACACTTAAATTATTACCCCATAAAAACCCAATTAAAAAAAAAACTAAGAAAATATTAGCGCTCCGAGAGAGTGATATTATACAAGTTAAATGTTTTTTTTACGGTACACTGTCTAAAGGTCTGATTCCAGATATGTGGCCTATCATCCAGATGACTGGTGGTTCAGGAATTCCGGTGAAATGAGAAATTCCACAGTATAGACAAAGATATGTCTATCTTTCCCATCTCTCTTTCTGCTATTATTCCCCTACCCCGTAGTCTGTCTCGGTCACTTGTTATGTTTGAGCTGGCACTCCTACAGGAGAACAAATTAACAACGCAGGAAAGAGGAATATGTTGAAGAATTAAAGGTTTCCATACACTGACTCTTTACGTGCTAGCGGTGATTCTTGCGGTATCAAATAACTTGTAAGGTTGAACCATACACATAGCATCATTGCGGTACCGCACAACAATAATTACAATAATAATAATAATAATAATCAGTGATGGGAAAAGTACAAAAAGAAAGTAATTGGGCTGAATTACAATTACCTGAGAGACATTTTACTTAATTACAATTACAAATTACTTTTTCAAAAAGTAATCAGTAAAATTACAATTACATTTACAATTACTTTACATAATGGAAAAGTACAAAAAGAAAGTAATTGGGCTGAATTACACTTACCTGAGAGACATTTTACTTAATTACAATTACAAATTGCTTTTTCAGAAGTAATCAGTAAAATTACAATTACATTTACAATTACTTTACATAATGGCATTACCTAAAAATTGCTTGTTTTTGGTTTGTTTTGGGCACAAGCCCAAATTATTAATGAACAAACAAACAAAAAAGACATCAATGAGAATATTTTCAGAAACATTGAGTAACTTTTTGTTAATATTAACTCTAATTTTGATATTAGTTGCAAAAACAGTAGTGATGACGTTATAGCAAGCGAGAATGATACTACGAGTAATACTAACGACTACTAAATTGTAACAATTACAATTTTATTTCCAGAAGTAAATTACAAGTAGAAATTACTTTTTTTTAATACTGATTACAAGTAAATAGGACCAAAAAAGGAATTGTTACTGTAATCCGATTACTTTTACTCAATTACTTCCCATCATTGATAATAATTCCATAAATTTGCCCATTTTGTACTGATCTAACTAAACACAAACTTAGCTTAATTAATGCCCCATTCGCATTGGAAATTAACTGTAAAGGAATCGTAAAGTTAAGTTTGTTTTTCAATGGGATCATTCACAATGCATCACGTAAATTTTAAACGTAACATAAAATTAAACATTAACTTAGAACTTTGCAAACTCCAAGATTTCCGTCAAGTTTATGCGAAACGTAATGAAACAACCAATCAGAACTCTCTGCTCAATTATTAAATAGATGGCAAAAGAGTAAGTAGAAGCACTTAAGAGAAGGATGAGACACTCTTAAGGCTATACCCCTATCTAGATATGATAAAAGCAAAACCAACCCATTGTATAAAGATCCAGCATTGAAAAAAAAACAGTTGTATATGGACATTCGTTTTCCAAGAAGTTAATGAACTGCATTAGTAAATACAGCCCACATATACTTTTCATTATATGTTTATAATGTAGACCTATAACCTATGTGTACAGTACATACACTTATGATTTCAATTTCTTTACACATAATCAGTAGTCACATGAAAGCTGTTTAGTCTCTGGCAGCCATTTAATCACCTCTTCACGTTCTCATTTTGTGATTGGTTCTCACCAATGTTTAGTTTTTGCGTTGTGAATGTTCATTGTCTTCCTAAAGTTTGCGTTAAGTTTTATGCTCTTAAGTTTATGGCTAATTTTCTATATAAATATGCCATAAGTTCGTATTCGTAATAATAATTTCCATATTAATAATAATAATAATAATAATAATTTTATTATTATTGACAATCAGCTCTTTTTACTAGCCAAACCCATATCAGCATTAGTGCATTTTGCAGTTCAAAATTAGTCGCTTGCTTTTCTTCTTAAGCTCTCTTATTCTCTTCATTCTTTTCTATTCTCTTTACTTCTTACATTTACGTAGGTAATTTTCCTAACTTTCCTACTTTTTATTCACCAATTTCCTATTTGTGTTATTGTAAGTATATTATGTATTCTAGCGGTCCCGGGTTCAAACCCCGGGCCTGGCGGGCGTGTCATTTGTGGTGGACGAAGCCGTGACCTTCGGGGGTTTTTCTCGGGGATCCTCCCGTTTCCCCCTCTCATTCCACCAACACTCTCCATTTCATCTTCAAACCTCCCCCTCATAATCATCCCGTTTCCTTTCCCGGTTTCCGGTTTACCTTCGCCCCAGCACCTGCTGTGGGCCTCTCCCGTCCTCCCCGTGGCTTGTGGTCCTAAAGTTGCTGGCTGGTGTGCTGCCAACCTGGGGGCTCTGTAAGAGGTACCGAGGCAGTGGCACACGTGGCATGGTAGAGGTATCTGTTGGATGTAGGGGAATTCCGTGGGGGCTCGCGGTGGGGTCTGTTGTCGAGGGGCCGTTGGGCTTGCACATCATTCCATTCCCGGAGGTTGGCACAATGGGCCGCAAGGCCGAAGTGCTTAGGGTCGTCCCAACCCGCCTTCCACCCTTAAGGGGACAAATCAATCAAATATTATGTATTGCTAGCATAGTCGTGAACATTGTAATTGGGTTCATTCTTGATTAATTAAATAAACAATTGGCTTCCTTATCAAGTGCTCAATACATCTTTCATACCGTTGCAACAATAATGAATCGGTCATTTAAGAAAGGGCTTAATGACAGAAAAGATAACTTTTCAGGAGAAAGAAAAAACTGTTTATTTACAGCAACATTGACATTTAATCATTTAATCATTTATTTTTACAACCTTACACATACAAGATGTATATAATGGTATAGTCAAGGTAACAATAAAATAACAATGTTAAAATAAATTACAATTGTAGGGTTCCTACTTGCTCGTAAAATTCCTCCACTTTGTAAAATGGATTTTCCGCTAGCCATCTCTTTATGGTTGCTCTAAATCTTGGCAAGCTAATATCATGAGCACATTGAGGTAGTTTATTAAAAAGTTTTAAAGACATAGCATGAAATGACCTTTTTGTTTTACATAATCTAACTGCAGGCTCAATTAAAAGATAATTTGATCTTGTATTATGATTATGTACATCATGAGCACTACTATATTCATTAAGTCCACGTTTCACCGTTAATAGGCATTCGAATATATACAAATTAACTATAGTAAAGATGTGCTCCTTCTTGAATAACGGTCTACAGTGTTCATTGAACTGTGCACCTGTTATTATACGTATGGCTTTTTTCTGTAGAATGAGAAGTTTTGATACACCTGGACTGTTCCCCCATATCGTAATGCCATATAACAATAGGCTATTAAAAAAAGCAAAATATGACATTCGTAAATATGACTTGGATACTAATGATTTCAACTGTCGAAGCAAATAAATGACTCTAGATAACCTTGCACATAAATGTTCGATTTGACTGTCCCAAGATACTTTTGGATCCAATATTAGTCCAAGTAATTTAACATTGGTTTGAAGTTGAGCGTTCATTGTGTCTTTTAACGAGAAAAGTATCTTTTGAGTTTTGCTAAAATTAAGACTGAAACCATTGGCCTGGAACCACAGAGTGGCATTATTTAGAGATTCGGTCATAACAGTATTTAAATTTAGCAAATCTTTATCTGAGTGATATTTAGTAAATTCTTGCATATGCAATGTCTTTATGATAGGTGTTTTTAAGATCTCTACATGAGAAACAGAAATACATTGTGCTTACATGATGCATTATAGTAATTGAAAGTAATGGAATTGAGCCCTCTCAAAAGTATATCCCTCATACTTAATATTGAAATTGTGCAAAAAAGACAGTTTTAAAATAAAATCAACTATTATGATTGATTTATGTAGCATTAAAATATGATGTATGAACAACTTAATATCTTGAATACTAAATACAGTCCTACATCAATGAAAACATACAATAAGTGTAAAATACTTTCTTAATTTGTCAGTCAGATGACCGATTATTATAAAGACGCTTGATCGCAGAGCACTGACGGGACTAGGCAGGCATCACTATATCATTATAGACCTATGCCCTATAGCACAACCTTATAGGTACCTCATCAACGTAGTACCTTAATGAGAATGATAATTTGGACTGCTGGATTGTACGTTATTATTAGAGACAGCAGATAGAGTTTGAGGGATTGCTAGTTAACAGCGCGTGCATTTCCAACTGCAGTCATCTGTAGAAGAGTTTTTGGATCGGAGCTCTTTCCTGCTGATGATGAAAATCTTATACAGTGTGTTTCACGTACGTGTTGGCCAGTAATGTGGGTTTTTGCTTCGCGGCGGCCACAGCTCTAACTCCCGAGCAATCGGGTGAAATATCTACTCAAATAAAGCCGTTAACGGTGTAACGATTCAGGTTCTCACAATTACATTTAAAATTGCAATGAAAATAACCACGTACCTCATCACAAGATATGTTCAATATGTCATCCTCGTGGGTCTACACAACACTGGCACGTTTTTAGGAAATTTCTTTCACGCGCTAGGTTCAGCTTCCGAAATTTTCCTTAAAAGTGCCAGTGTTGTGTGGAAGCAATGAAAACACTATCGGTGAAAAATACTATTATGTTGGAGAGTGGCAAACCTTATGGGTGAAATGAGCACAGGCCTACCTGTTATTAAATAAAACTTTCTATACAGCTTAAAAGCTAATAATTCTAATTCGAAAGAATATATTCCTTTATTAAACACAAAATCACGGGACTTGTATGCTGTTCAGTAAATTGATTTACGTCGTAGTTTATTACAACTAGTTTAGGCTTCATGAAAAGAGTTCCCATAGAAATCTTTTGAAAGAGATATGCAATCATTACAATGTTTCCCATTCAGTGAAAATACGGTGTAGGTATATATCAGTGCTCGGATACATTGAAAGGAATATACGTTTTTCCGTTCCTTCTTTTCTCGGATGTTAAAATGATGATAATCTCTGTCGCTTTCACGGAAGAGAGACACAAAATATTGTCAGCATTGAAGAGTTGCGCTCAGAGAGATGATGATGATACGGAATTAAAGGGTTGGTATGTACGCAATAAGCGAGTAATTTCTACATGAGCAAGGTATATGGAATGCTGGGGGAGGGATGTAAGAATTACTGGCATTCCATAAGTCCCAAAGGCTGCATTAGTGTACTTCTCGTTATTTGGAAGCGAGTACCATTGTAAGATTCACAAGAATGTCTCCATTCTACTCAGTCTTTCATTTTCTCTAGAGCTGACTTATTTCTTGTTTTTATACTTGAACAGTTTAACCCAGCATTTCTCAACATTTTTGAACCCGAGTACCTCTACAATGTCTAAAAAAAATTACGGACCTCTAATTTTACATCCCATTTTTAAAAGAAGGCCTATATTCTATGTATTTGGGGTATTAATTACAGGTCATTATAACGAAATAAGTTACATTTAAAAAATATTTTATTTCTTTACTTACAAACTTGCTTTATGATATTGTTTAATATGTCTGAGGACCATCTGCACCATCTTCGCGGACCACCAGTGGTCCGCGGACCATAGGTTGAGAAACGCTGGTTTAACCTATTGGATTTTTTATTCTTCCCGTAAGAGAAGGGAACAATATGGATCCTATACAAGGACAAGGAAATCTAGGGACTGCGTGGTTGAGGGATCAGTTTTTAACAGAACAGCCACCTTGGTGACAAAAACAAGCGAAAAGACAACAGATGCACTTCCAATTCTGGATTCTTGATTGCGAGTTGAAAAACTAAAAAAAGTCCATATTCAGATTGGCCGGTCCTGGGTTTGAAACCATACCCGGTAGGTCTTATCATGGTCTTCGAAGTAAACGCCTAATCTGTTTGATTTCGCAGTGCACGCCGCTTATTGTGATCACTTCGGAACGCAGCTAATCTAATAATATTACCCGACTGATAAGAATATCCGCGATTACATTAAGCGGTGTTCACTGTATTCTGACTTCATACGTCATATCATTTCTTTTATAATAGGCTACAACTTTTATTTAGAAGATACCTTATTAAAGATTTATAAAATACCTTTGTCAAATAACTTTTGTATAGATAAAGTGAAACGAAATCGAATAGTTTAGCATTCAATATAATAAAGGCCTTATTGTTACAAAGGTATTATGAGAATGAAAAAGTTCAATATCAATATCTTCAATTTAATATGAAAAGAGTGCTTAGTGCTGGTCGCATATCTGTGCTGAATTGGAGTGATGTGGCAGGGCTTATGTAAAACTGGCCTTAGAAAAATGCATTTTTCAAATACTTTTCCTCATACTTTCATTACTAAAACGTAGAGGGACGATTCTGGTATTTCCTTCCTGCTTTCCCAGTTGAAATGGGATGCTGCTTCAATATTAAACCGAAACCACAATACGTCCATCAAAGTAGTAAATAATAGTCTTAGCATAGGGGAAAGTCATTAAGTTAGCATGTTAGTCTAAAAGAGAAGCTGGCAAGGGGAGGGAAAGACTCTCAAATATTGACAACAGAAAGTTGTTAGACATACGTTCCCTTTCTGTACGTGCAAGCTCAAGCAAAACTTCTCCTGTGTGTGCGATACAGCACGAGAATGCAAAATTTGTACATGAAGCTTGATGGGGGTGGAGGGGTTGTAATGCCGCACATACCTTCCTTCCAGCCCCCAGCACTGTACTGTCAGCCGTCATTCAAACTGCCTCCATATGCATGGATTGCTCCATATATTACAAAAACAAGACCATCATGAGTCAGCAGGTTTCATTTAAAGCTTGGCTTTTTATACACGTTTCCCTGCGTATTGCAACATATGACTGGCGGGTGGTTGACGTCATATTTATGTCCATGCAACCGCAAGAAAACAAACCCAGGCCTGCTATTGGCTGAAATTGGACACGTGCTGAATTGTTTTCAAGAAAAGCGTTTGCTTTAGGTTGGATGTATTCCTCCGAAGTTAGAAAACAAGTATAAGTTTTATTACCGTTCAAGAAAATATCCAATAGTCAAAGCTAGTCGGTTTACCATAACGACTGCATTATTACCAGGGCCGGATTCTAATGACATGTCATATTTTTATTGATGCTGCATAGACATTGCCAACTTGTAGATAAATCCTCATCATGGCCTCTAGATTATAGAAATGCATTTTTATTGGGTCATTTTTTGTCATTTTGGGCCATTTTATTCTTTTAGGGCATTTATTTCAATTTTATGTCATTATTTTGTCATTTGCTTTCTTATATAGTCATTTTAATTGAATATATTCTTATATTTAAATAAATTAATGGGTTAAAATATTGCAACATTTTTGTAGGACCTATAAAAACAATCTTCTTACTTTTCTTCTCAGATGCTCCCATGAAGAACAAAGAACAAAGATTTTAGACGTTTCTGCATTTACAGTTTTTTCAATTATATATTAATCAGTAAATAAATTTTTGTGTGCAATAATAATTTTCATAAATGCAATATCAGTTTTTAAGTCATTCTTTATAATTATTCAGTCATTTTCTTTAAAATAGAGGGTCATTTTGTAGGTCATTTTTTCAAACAATTTTAGGTCATCTGAATCCGGGCCCTGATTATTACAATGACTATTTTAGCTCATGAATCAATGACCAATATAAGAGCATGTGGAATTTCAGCCATTTTTTCATTTTATTTTTATCACTTCCATTTAATAGAACCTATCTGCAATGATTGTTATCATGTAAATTCGCGATATACTAGGATTCTCTTGTGAGATTTCTTATGAAAACCTCTCAGATTGTGTCTATTACTTCATATCAGTTAAGGTTGAGTAGAGTTAGGATTGATTGAAATTTTCGTGTATCCGGACGTTACAATAAGAACATTGTGAGAATAAAAATTCTCACATTTTACATAGTTTTTAAGTGACGCATTTATAATATTTTATAATTTTGATACAATGCATTTATCAAGCAATATAATCATTCATTTTTAGAGCCAAATTGTTCTATTTATATAAGCAATCATCAAGTAAAACCACCAGTGGGCTTTAAGTTTTAATAAATGAGGAAAATTTTGATAGGCCTATATGAGCTGGTCTCCATGAATGATAATCCTAACACGTGGATAAAAATTCTCACATTTTGCATAACACATGGAATAAAATATTCACATTTTACATAGCACGTGGATATAAAGTCTCATATTTTACATAGTTTTTATGTGACGCATTTATACGTCAGTAGCCGTGAAAAGATTAATGATGAAGACTGAAGACTATGTTAACTAATTAACGTCATTTCAACAGACACAACGTTATCATAGGTAATCCAGGGGTGCCCACAGGCATAGGCGTAACCAGGCCGACCATATGGGGGGGGTTATAACGTCTGGGGGGATGGAATACCCCCCAGGAAGAGGGGGGTCCGAGGGTCCTCCCCCGGAAAATGTTAAAAATTAAGATGCAAAATAACGAGTTTTAAGCTTCCGGGGGCCCTCCCCCGGAGAATTTTAAAAATTAAGACTCAAAATAACGAGTTTTAAGCATCCGGGGGTTTTAAAAATTAAGACGCAAAATAACGAGTTTTAAGCTTCCAGGGGATACCCCCGGAAAATTTTAATTATTAAGACGCAAAATAACGAGTTTTAAGCTTCCCACGCTTTATACTTATATTAAGTAATTTATGGGCAGACTTAAAAAAATTATACAATTTTCCTTTTTTTAATCAATGGGGGGGGGGTTCAAACCCCCAAACCCCCCCCCCCTCGGTACGCCTATGCCCACAGACGCAGACTGCATCATTGAAATTTCTGGGGGGGGGCAAAATATTATCGTTTTATGAATTTTCTGGGGGGGGGGTTGAAAAATGTTGCAAAATTTGCATTTTATATGTTAAAAATAAAAACGGTCAAGTTCTATAACTTCAAAAGGTCTCTTCTAACTTTTTATAAAGATAAAGATGAAGAATTTCCACAGCCATGGGCGCCCATACCCGGGGCGGGGGGGGGGCGCAAGGAAAAAATGTATATTAATAATTATTGTAGTCAGGTGTTTTTCTTTTAAGACAATTATTTGAAAGTCAGTTAAGACATAAAAAATTTGCAGTAGTTTTACCAAATTGACAACATGGAAGCAGAATCCACACAGTGGATTAGGAAAGGGGGTACGGGGGTTTGGACCCTTAAAAGTCAAAACCTAAAATTCTATATTTGTATTTAAAAAATAAAATATTTATTTAATTAAACAAGATTTGTTGGTGTGTCAAATATGATATAGCAGTTATTTTCTTTTCATAACATAATGAGTAGGCCTATTATGTCCACTGCTCCATGTGTTATTCAACTTTTCTTATAAATAGTAATAAGTATTAAAACTTAGGTAACAGTTTCTTGATTAAGTTGCCATGTCTTAGAGTATAGTAAAGAAATTTGCTAACTAGTTTTTCAGTGCTAAAATAGCGTAAAATGTGATTTTCATTAGTTCAACATTTAAAAATTTCCCGAGGGTGGACACCCGACTTAGGTAACATTTTCTTGTTTACATGTACATGCCTTAGAGTATGGTAAACAAATTTCCTAACTAGTTTTTTAGTGCTAAAATAGCGTAAAATGTGATTTTCATTAGTTCAATATTTAAAAATTTCCCGGGGGTGGACATCCGACTTGGGTAACATTTTCTTGTTTACATTGGCATGTCTTAGAGTATGGTAAACAAATTTCCTAACTAGTTTTTGAGTGCTAAAATAGCGTAAAATGAGATTTCATTAGTTCAGTATTTAAAAATTTTCCGGGGGTGGACCCTCCACTTAGGTAACATTTTCTTGTTTACATTGGCATGTCTTCGAGTATGGTAAACAACTTTCCTAACTAGATTTTCTGTGCTAAAATAGCGTAAAATGTGATTTTCATTAGTTCAATATTTAAAAATTTTCTGGGGATGGACCCCCGACCCCCTTTTCTGGGGGTATTCCAAACCACCCCCCCCCCCCCGGCACTTTCGACCCGCTTGCTCGCTCGCCCGCTTCGTGAGACATCGGGTATACTCGGCGACGTTCGTCTCTCGCAGTGTAAACTTTCATGACGACTACAAAATTAGGAAAACCGTTTCTTTAATATATAAGGCCTAAGTGAAATGAACACAATGAACAAATATTCTAATTGCATTTTTACTTACAATTTTCATAGCTCTGAACCACAAACATTTTTAATAATCTACCAGTGTAATTTTCTTAAAAATCCTGGAGTCAATTAATAATGGCGGGCGAAGCCGGGGGCAACAGCTGTAAAATATTGATGGTTTTATCTCTTGAAATATCGCTGATAATAATAATCCAAACAAACCATTCCTTCCCTTGAAACATTATATAATTTCTGAAAATTACACTGAATTGATAAAATAAAATTCACATCATATTCATGTCAATAAACAGCTGAGAAACAAAACGTATTATGTGTTCACAGGTTCTTTGGAACTGCATAATCGATTCTGATATAGTTTTCCCAGGGGGCGCTTTCATGTCGTGGATTGTACTCTAAAGCAGGAATTTTAGCTGTTTCATTAATTATTAATGGCTTAGTTTATGAATGATTCGCGTGCAAGTGTTAATAAATATAATGCTTTAATAATTATTATACTCTTAATTTTTAATTTTTAAAAGAATTATCGTGGCGAAGCCACGGGCACCTCCTAGTAATGTTACAAAGTGGCCTAAGAAGTTAAAGCGACAAAAAAATATGTTAATTAAAAAAATTGCCCCTTCCTTGAAAATACAGGGTGGCGCACGAAATGTCATACCATTTAATTATCTCATAAATATTGTAATATAGGAGTTTCGCTGTTTCTATCAGTACTAGTGTAAGCCGAAATTCGTGGAAAATCCGATACGTGTCATCACATGTAGGATTTCACCATGACTACGAACACAAACATTAGTTTTTAAAATGACGCACAACGGGCGTTTGAATGGTGAACATAAGGTGAAAGTTGTTCTGGTTTTCGCCGAAACGAAGAGTGTAGTTTTGACTCAGAGACGTTTCCGTGCTCACTATAATACAAGATGGGCTCCTAGCAAGCAGACAATTTACAGACTAACTGAGCAGTTTGTGTTGGAAAAAAAGCAATCGCGACAGGCTAGTGATCGTACACCTGAAAATATTGAAGCGTTTCGGGTTTCTTTGACTCGAAGTCCGTCTAAAGGGCTTCTGCAGAGTTGGGAATCAGCTCAGAGCGCATGTAATGCAGTTGTGTCATGCTTTATCTGAAGACTTGATTCGAAAAGTGGTGACGAATGTAAGGGTTCGTTTACAAGAGATTGTGAGGCAAAACGGCGGTCATATTGAACAAACTCTGCATTAAAGACAAAATTCCATGTCCTAATGATCAATTCTAGGTTTTCTATGTAAAGCTATTTCGTGCGCCACCCTGTATCATATTGGCGCCCTTGTTGACAGCCAATTAGGTTGGGGTGAGCAATGAAGTTTGAGGGGGGTGAGTCATGAAGTTTGGGGGGTGAGTCTTGAAGTTTGGGGGTGAATCATGAAGTTTGGGGGGGCACCCCTGGGTGATCCCACGAGAGTTGACGAGTTTATCGATAGATTCGCGACTGCGCAGCAGGAGCGAATTTATCTGATGCAACTCGTCAACTCGAGTTGGATTTATTAAGACTATTCCATGAATAAAATGTAATGGATTATATAAATAATAATTACTTTCGTGCTTCGTTGTATAAAAACAAAACTAAAAGTTGTGAGATCACGGCATGCTGTGACTCAACCATCCATGAATCGATTCGAGCTACCTTGGTGGAATCGGTGCTACCAAATGAGCGTATAAGACATAGTTAACTTCATTCAGGTAAGCTAACAGCAGAACAGAATAAAAGCACACGAACTGGGTTGCACCGAATCGAAACTATGTTCTTAATCAATGTACATTTCTATTATTTCAATTTCTAAACAAGTTATGTTGTATAAAATAATATGTTTTCGTGCCGCTTAGTAGTAGCATCTGACTGTTAATCACTGCACACTGATACTTGCGTCTCCAGTAACGAGCAGACGGTTTTATCACGGTAAAACACCATCCTCGCGATTCCACAAGAATATTGCAAGATAAAGGGCCGTGATTGGTCTATATCTGAGGAATTGCTAAACGTTATTGGTCAATATCAAACACGCGGCGTATGAGTTGAATAGTCAACACTATTACATTTCAAGAGGAAAACATTTTACGCATAACTGTTGTTAAGTCACCGGACCTTACTAAATTATTTTGAATTTTTTTAATAATAAGCATACAAATATGTAAAATTTGACAAAGCTTACAAATCTTCGATCTCTGAGTCTGATCCAAAATTTGACAACTCAAAGGGATAGCTTTGGCTAAAAATCCTGTCTCTTGGTATTTACACAGTATAGTATAACAGTAGCGAAGCTCTAATGAAAGGAAAATGCATCCTTTTGACAGATCGTGCGACACTAGCACCCCAAGCGGCCAGCAGGATGTAACTACCAAACAGCCATTTCCAGCATTGGAAAGATACGAATATATGACTGTATTTCTTCTTATTTTTAAAATTACTAGAACGAGATTATTACCGGAAAGGCATACTGGTGAACTCGCCAAATCATAGACTTTATGGTAATATAAAGAAGTTGTAGTTTCAAGATCGATGACATTGTATATCTTATAAAGTATCAGACCGGTTTCCGTCCACCATATAAGCTACATCCCTACGACAATTCATCCAGAATTTAATTGACCTACTAATAACATATACTGTACTTACACTGAAAATTCTGACAAATAAGAAAACTTAATAATTTCAATAAGCATGTAGTAGTACTAGTTCAGAAATTAGAGGGGAAAGTAAAGTTCTATAGGCATATAGCCCGATATGGTCAGTATCAGATGCAATAGCAAAACACTTTTGTCTTTTTCTTCATTTTGTTAAACGCGATAAATTATTAAAAAGTAAAGGATTAAACGCGTTATCTTTATTCTCGACAGTTTAATTTTGTTAAATTCAATTATATAGGTCTAACATAACCTCGTGTTAAAACATTTTCAAAATTAGTAGGGTCAGGTGGGGTATTTGTAAATAGGCCTATATATTTAGAAACCTTTGCTTCGTTAGGATTTTCGTTTATGATATACATATAAAAATAATTAATTGTATATAGCATTTACAAGTAATTTTCTGCTCCTAAAATTAAAAGAAATAGGAGTAAATACACTAGTATGGATGCAAGCATGATAATCACAAATTTGCAATTTAATTTCACAAATAACTGTTTTTGCTTACCTCTCAGGATCTTTAAGGAACCTGAAGAAAGATAAATCGGGAGAATTCCTTTGGCTGTTGGTGCAATTTATAGCACCACAAGCATTTCCATAAAATATTGTTGACATTTTTCATAAGCAACAATGTATCATATTGTGTGGCTTCTTGCTCACCGCTACGAGCGCTGCAGTCGCGCCGGTTGAAAAAAAACTGTATGGAGCTTCGCTACTGTTATACTATACTGTGGTATTTAGGTAACATTATTGTTTGGACTTAGAATTTATTGATGAAACATGCAGTGCAGTTTGCACGCCAATGGAATTTTTGCTTAAAGTATCTAGTCACAGCCCAAGGCTTGTAAACTACAACATTATTGTTTGGACTTAGAATTTATTGATGAAACATGCAGTGCAGTTTGCACGCCAATGGAATTTTTGCTTAAAGTATCTAGTCACAGCCCAAGGCTTGTAAACTACAGTTTACTGATCTTGGTCACAGCCCTCTGAAAAATTTCCAAATTTTATAATTTTAATATAATGCATTTATCACGCAATATCAGCGGGTTAATAAGTTTAGAATCAGTGTAGAAAATTTTAGTTGATTAACTGATTTTCATAAACGGCAAGACTAACGCAAGAAAAAATCCCTCATGTTGTAACATAAAGCATTGCTCTATTAATTTTATATCACTGCTTTTATGCAATTTATTTCGGTGAAAAGTTTAACAACTTGCAAGCAAGTGGATATCAGAAACGCTAACTGATGGAACTTGTATGGGAGAGTTTCGTTCGAAATATCCAAACATTCTCATAGTGCACAAATAGCGCAAATACTACCCTGAGAGTAGGCCTATGTTTTTTTTTTTTTTTTGTACGGGAATCGTCATAATTTCTGCACATACGTCCCTTGCTACCACTCTGGAATCTTACAGTGACAATGTTTTTGTCACGATTGAAGGCTAGAAAATGTTCACGTAATTTTTATTTTTACACTCAGATTTATTAATAAACACTGTGGACAAAATACGTTTGAATTATTTGTTGTAAAACACGTAGTAAATAGGCCTATGCATAAAAACAATAAGAATATTTATTTTTTAAACTTACTTTATAACCTTATATATTTTATCCATCTTAAAATTTTGTCACTCTTTAATACCAAGTAGTCAAGAGTAATCTGCTATGTCCAGTTTAATTTGATAAAATATACATCTTAAGGTACAATTTGGTATAAGATTAACTTCAAAAAATATGTGTGATTAATTACTATGTATAATAACAAACAAATTACTTTTTGACCCACCCGTAACGGTGATAGTTTTGTTAAATTATTACTGATGAGTTAAATAATTGTTCTGACAACCTGGAAACGGTTTATAATATGTATTTAATCCCTCATACTTTCATTCATGACAACATTAAGACCCTAACAGTTATAGCAGAACAGCAAATGAACTTTTGTTTTGCATCATTAAAATCAGTGTCCAAATTATGTCCCACCCGTAGCCTAATAGATTTTGAAAAACAAATTTAAAATATTTCAAATAAATTTTAAATAATGCTTTGCATTTTGTGTAGAGGAGTAGGCATTGTAAATTTCACAGAATGTGAAGAACCAATTCTAGATTATTATTTATGATATGTAATAAACAAAAATAGTTTTTATAATTTGCTAGAATATCCCACCCGTAATTATGAAATGGCTGTACTTTAGAATTAATCAAATTATATTTTTGGTAAACTTGTGTACTAGAAGAACTTTTTATATATCAGCAGTGGTAAACGAGGCCCATATGTACAAGTTATCCTTCTGGGTTCGTAGTCGCCCATACGCTCTTTACCTATAGCAAGCTCACAAGAAGCTGGGCAGTGTGTTAAGAAACAAGCAGAGGGTGTACGTGGAAATCTAAAACCGCTTTATCCCCGAATGGGGGGGGGCACAATTCTTTTTTATTAGAAGCCCAATACAAGGTATAGTACGCAAGAAGCATATTTAAAATGGAACACTGAGAAATTCAAGAAATTCGTTGGTGACGAACGAATGAACAGTCAGAGTGTATAACAATTTTATAATAGGGCCTATTTTTCGATTTTAGTGCCTATTTCTTAACATATAGAGCCTATTTTAGGCACCTAAAATTGAATTTTAGCAGCCTAAAAGTTCGAAGTCTAGTCAATACTAGACCTTTCCAGCTGAAAGATTTTGGTCTTCATATTATAGTCTACGTTTGGAAAGTACATGCTTTGCGTAGTTGAATTTTCGAATGTGAAATTTATTTTGAAAAAGTATAGGGCTTTACTCAGTATCTGTTCTCTGTTATACTTGAGCTAAGTAACTACTGATCTCGCAGGTCAGCTGACTTTTTTTTCAAGAAATTGTATTAGTATTATGATCACTAAATTATGAACTGGAGTGGAAAAAACTAGATCTCGCGAAAAGAAACATATTCTCTTTATTCGTCACACTAAGTTATTTACAATTGTTTACAAATAGATGCTCTTCTCGAGAACTTATACTAGCCCACACAGTTTGGTCTGAGAGCAGGCTGGTGCACTCAAGATGAGGTATCCTTGTTGCAGGATGACAAGATATCCTCAGAACATTTACACCGTTCTCCAGGACTACTTGAGGAACAGGCGAGTAGTATCAGTTAGGGCAAGGCACATTTTTTTTATATGAAGGTTAAAAGATAGCTTGAATATATAAAAGTGTGTATCATAAAATAATTTATTTAATAAGGGCAATTTGTGTTTGCATTTTTTTTTTTTTTTTTTTTTTTTTTTTTTTTGCTTTATTTAGCATTTTTTCGTAATTTTCAAGAGATAGTTCATTTTTTGCAAGTTCTTAGGTCTTTTTCGGCACTTTAAGGTAATGTTTCAGTTCAGGCAGAGATGGGCTTGTCCATGTACAAACCGTTACTTTCAGGCAACAGACAATCGTTGTTATTTGAGAATCTCCGCCAAGTGTTCATAGTTCATAGTTCATTTTAATTCATGTTTATTGCAAACACCATTGTAGCTTGCCTTGTAGCAATAAATAATTTTTTTTTCTGTCTTCTAAATGGCACATATTTGCTAGAGGCAATTTTATAAGCATGCCAGTTCAGAAAGAAATTTCTTTTTCGCTAAGGGTGTCCAAGTAGAATAAATTTACTTTAGTAACAAAATAAGTGTATTTTATATTGTAAATTTATATAGAACGCACTGATATATATTAAATTGCTTTTAGCAATTCATTACTTAAAAAGAAATTTAAAGTCATAATGGTATTGTTTTTAATCTGTGTTTTTTCACTATTCTAGGTCATAAATGCATTTTTTCACTATTTTATGGTCATTAAATGCGTTGCCCCACTAACCAGACACAACTCCCGGTCACACACCAAGATTTCAACAAAAGGGTGTCCCCAAATCTCAGTATTTAGGCAGGTGGCAGGATTGGGGGCATGTGATCAGCATGCCGACTCCCACGTTTAATCATTCAATACTATAAAATAATATATTGAATATAATAATGATTTGAATTTTATGGTTTCGAAATGTGTTTATACTTTCTTGTCCACCCTGCAATGTGTAGACTAGATATTGATTAATGCATATAAATAATATTTTTGCATGAGAAACTGTAGGCTTACATTTAATTTCCATTACAAATTATTTGTTTCCATGGTAACCACTCAATCTTTAATCGACAAATCCGTTGAAAAATCAACCGCTGTTATTACATCGGTGATTGATGGATGTATGATATGCGTAATTATATAAGGATTTATTTACCAGCGCTTATAGAAATATGAGTTATAATAAACCAAATTAAACAGATATCCCACGAACCGAACATTGCTTGGCATCACCTTGCGCTTAATTTGAAGTCCAAGAGAAGATAATTATTTGGCTGCGTAGACTCGGCATTACTGCTTAACAGTTCTAAGTTAGAGGCTAAAATTCTTGATCCAGCTGTAAGATTAGAAACAAGATAATGACCAGGCTGTAGTATTGGATGCGGAATATATATAGTAATAATTATCTACATGCTACCTAAGTAAACAGTTCCAAATGTTTGGATGTCGAAATAAAATACTAATATAAAAAAGATATTCAGTATAAAGATATACAGGCATAAATCATTACTACTGTCATCAGATATTCAGTTACGATTAGAAAATGATTTGTTTGGTAGGCCTAACACACGAAACCTGTTCGCCTTGGTAATCCAGCGAGTATGGCTCTGGCTTTATGTGCTTAAGGTCGTTGATTCGATCCCGGCCCAGGTCGATGCCATTCATGTGTGCATAAATATGGTAGACCCAGTCCTTTAGACTTACAAGCATGTAAATTGACCTCTGTGGGGAAAAAATTCCGGCACACCGGCGACGGTGAAAGGCCTAAGTTGCGTCGTTAAATAACCATATAGCCAACCAACACAAGAAACCAATAATTTATCGCTATTTGTAGATTGTATGAATATTTGTTTAGCTTTTTTTATATACTTTTGGCTACAAGGTCATAACATATTTTTTAATATATGAGAATATCAGTAACCAAGTAACTTATATTAACTGATATTATTAAAATTTTATGATTATATGATGATATAGGGCAGTAGCGTATTCGTACATTTTTGTAGCCTACCCCCGGTTATGAGTAAAGGGCCTTCAAGTGGAGGTTTCGGTACATATACTATAGTTAAGCTTATTTACGAGAGAGAGCAGAGGGACAAATGGTAAGGCCATCGCCTCACAACCCTTCCAGGATACTTAAAGCATTTCTTGGTCGTGACGGGGCCGATAATTTTTTTTTCTATAGGCTCTAATTTAGGCCTGATGTTCTTTAGCGTGATGTAAAACTACGACACGGGCCCCCTGCTTTGAAGTACCCTCCCGGAGCACTCTGTGTCCAGGATTTTTACGTCCCTACCATCAAATAGGAACAGTGAGTCATGGCAATTAACCATCCAGATCGGCACCCGGGACCTCCCCTGGGCAACTAGATCGTTAATATATGAATATTATTGCCTGATGTGATTGTGAATTTTTCTTTAACACTCGATTTCATTAATAAAGCAAATTTGGCTGTGTAAGACTTTAAATGATTAGGCCTAATTAAGATTCTCGTACTGGGTGCGCAGTGCCCAATGTTGTGGGTTCAATACTCCCCTAGGTTGGTGGCATTTATTTGTGCGTAAATGTGACAGGTTCATGTCTGTAGGCCTATATTTGCAGGCATGTAAAATAACTCCTTCGGGACTAAGTTCCGACACACCGTTGGTCACAGGCCTAATATAAAGTACACCCCCGTTGTTAATTACCACCAACCAACCAACCTTAATTTCGAGCCATAAACTCTCATATAATTATTCTGTGTCTAAAGGCAGTCGTTCATGTAGGACAGATCGTTACATGAAAATGTTGGTTCCACAAATAGAGTTATAAAATCGTTCAAAAGACAAGAAAATTATTGGGTTTTGGTGCTAGTTTTTTAAGCCAAAGGAAAATCCGGAATTATGTTAACTGTATTTATGTATAGTAACTTCCATTTCATTCGGCTGCCTCATGAAGCATATATTTTTACTTTTTCGATCCGTACAGGTAGAGCATGTAATTTGTATTGCGTTCGGCTCTGAAATTCTATTTCGATTTTTCAGCATTAGTATATATATATATATATATTGAGTCTTCAGTGAGAATACAAATATCTGTGTGTGTGTGTGTGTGTGTGTGAGAGTGAGAGAGAGAGAGAGAGAGAGAGAGAGAGAGAGAGAGTCTGTCTGTCAGGCTCGAAAACAAAAACTCATGTTCAACCGAAATGTTATATTTGAGTTAGATATTGTCCAGGAATGTGAAACAAAGATTGCTGTTGACTCTCTTTTCTTTACTATCACTTTATATGAAAAAAAAACCTTTTCCTCTATTTTATCGAAAACAGTTTTCGCAAAAATCTCTTAGTTATTAGCCTGCCACTGCTTGTACAGTACAACCTCCAGTTTTAAGCTTACATGGCAAACAATACACTTTTGTTTGCTTGTGTGTTAGTGACGTAACGTACTATATTCATCGTTGTCCGGTAGATCAGTAAGCTAATTACTGACTTTCAGTTCCCAGGTTCACGGGTTTGATCCTTCAAGTTTTGGTTGGTAGTGTTATATTGAAAAAATTCATGCCATAGCGCATTTTAACACGAGAATATGTAAATAAAAAAACCTGTAATAAATTTTGCTCTCATTTCTAAATTAAGTCATAAGAAACATAACTCTCAGTTTCCAAACATTAAACAAATGCGCACTCTCGCAATGCAACTACTTACATTATGTTGGAATATGAATGGTACAGAAAGTCATGTAAGTGTTTCATATTAGATTATTTATTAAGTGCCAGTATGGTACTTTATGAGATTGTGTGGGGGACGAAAAAAATGTCTGTCCGTCTGTCTGTCCGTCCGTGCGTCTGTACGCACCATAACTCAAATACGCTTCTTCGGATTTTCATGAAACTTGGAAAACACATTTATAATGTCCATGGGAAGAACCCTATTGATATTGAACCAAATCGGTTCACCGGTACCGGAGTAATGCCCAATTTAGTGCCTATAGATTATGGCGCTTTTCTAATAGAAAGGCGCCATAACTCAAGTACGCTATATCGGATTTCCATTAAACTTGGTATACGAATTTATGACATCCATGAAAAGTTCCCTATTGAATTTGAACCTAATCTGTTGTCCGGTACCGGAGTAAAACCCAATTTGGTGTCTATTTTAAAGGCGCAATAACTCAAATGCGCTTTATCGGATTTTATGATACTTCGTATACGCATTTATAATGTCCATGGGAAGACGTCTATTGATATTCGACCAAATCGGTTGTCCAGTACCGGAATAATCCCAAATTTAGTGCCTTTTATGTTAGTATATGAGAAGTCATCCCAGGAATCTGAATATTGATATTCTGCCAGAGAATTGTTCAAAACATACCGAACCAACTGTTATTTCCAGATTCAAGCCGGTCAATAGCACTTAGTAATTTTTTCCCACATAGAGAAATACATTTTTAAAAATAAGTTATGACATGTTGCCAAGATAGCCTATTACTAAATTCTTGTACGCCATCAAAGAATTTTGTTGCTAAGAGATTGTTCTTCATTTTCGGCGTGGATCAAAATTAGTAGTGATTTGAGAAACATTTCTGTTTCTCAAAAGCATATAAAATGGAATCTCCGAAGACTTCAACTTCCGAAACCACACTCACTAGGCTTAGAATTCAGGTATTTATAGCCTGTGGTTTTTGTCCTGGCTTCTTTTATAACTTCGGCATGAGTAGGCTACTGTATTCTTGTGTGGGTTTGCACCTGTGTTGATGTGGGTATTTAAATAATTTTATTTGTAATCTTGGAAGCGTATTTCTTGCGTGAAACACCCAAATTAGAAGATAAAACGTATAATTTTAATAAATATTATTGCTTCATTTAATATTAAAGAGCCCATTATATCCATGTAGGAGATAATGGTTTAAGAACTTCTTACTTTTATAGCCTATAACGTTATTTCAAACCGTATTTTGGAATGTTGCCTAATGGAATTAGTGCTTATGTAATTTTAGAACAACGTTTTTTATGAAGTTATAGGCCTAGCAGCGCGTCTCATGTTGTACTGTAGATACTGTAGATACAAGTCATTTATTGATAGTCTACAGCAGAGGTACACATAGTTCCTCGTATAGGCCTAACCCGCCGGCCGCGGAAGAGTTTGATCAGGTCCTTAGCGTAGAGAAAATGTTGATACGAGCGAACAAAGATAACATCAACCTGCATACATAAATGTAGTAGACCTGGTCCGGGATCGAACTCTCAATCTTGCGCACAGAAAGCCAGCACGATACTGACTGTACCAAAGGCGACTCACTTATTTGTAAACTGATGCAATCCAGAAGGAATAAGTTCAACAAAGGAAGCCTTGTTCGGTTTATAACATCCTTGCATACAAATATATTGAAATTCAGAGTCTGAGCACAAAGATATCTGCGTTTGAGACTATGAGAATGTTTGGAGAATCCATGTTATTACATCTGTTTCTTGGAGTATTGTAAATATAAATAAAATCGCTAAGAAGTTCACACAAAATTAACCTAAAATGGCGCAATGAAATAATGTGTGTTCACAGAATCGACTGCTCAGAGGGGAGGGAATCGTTGGGTCACGTGGTGCAGGCAAGGGCTGAAACTTGATGGCGGTCTATATGGTGATCAGCAAATAATTAGCTTTAATGAAATTAGATTAGACCATGTACCGTATTTTTATTGAATATCCAAAATTGGATTAAACCCTATTTCGCCCGAAGGTATATTAGGGTTAGAGATAATGAAAAAATGAGTTAACAATAGTTATTTATGAAACAAGTGGCGAAAACGAGATTTTCTATGTTCGCGAAACGAGCCCGTAAGAGCGTGTGTAGCAATCCTACGAGCAAACTAAAACCATTTTACCATGTGTAACATACAATATGTTTTAGACAGACATTAATATTTGTGAAATACAAATTTTATTGCGTGCCGTGCAGCGATATTGGGAATTTCCAGCCGTCCTGCCACCTAGTATGCACTTGTGCAGCAAGGCTTTGATTTTCTGGTGCATGGCTCCCAACATATTATGGGATGGAGTGGACAACGCTTTTCAGCGACCAAGGATTACCAAAATATGTTTTCTTATCGAGGCTAGTGTTCACGGATTGACAGTGATGAAATTAACTGCTTTACTAGAAATTCTTATAAGATAGAAGAATAATTTCTTTAACATTTGTTAATTGTTTTTATTTGTGTTATTTTTTATGCATAAGTAACTTAATCGTTTTAGAACTTATTTTTGAAGCATTATGCCATAACAAGGTAAGTAAAAAACATTTGAAACTTTGTTCACGACTTATATTAATGACTAGCTTAAAAGACCCGGCGTCGCCCGGGTTTTGTATTTTGCAATTGGAAATTAGCTTATGAAGGATTTTTAATTTTAAATTCTAGGTCCTTATATAGGCATTTATAATTTGAAATAGGATGAACGACTTATTACACTCAAACTATTCCCTCAGAAAACGCTTGATATAGTTTTTTATGGCTCATAGAGGATCTAGAATGTTGCATCCCATCGCTTGTACAGTGCACAGCAAGCCTGGTAGAGGTTTAAATAAGAAGAAACAGAAATTCCTGTAACATAAAATTGTAATATCGAGGCGGGAAATTTCCCACTCTTATGTTACCATAAAGCATTATCACTTTCATACTTTTCTCTCCAAAAACCTGCGATATAGGCCTAATATAATAATATACACATTACCATACCTCGTTTTGTTTTCTCTATGTCCAGGGTAGAGAAAGTTGTGTGATTCCATTATTTTAGTGGATTTCATTCTGTAATATTTATTTATAACATGAATTATTTTGATAACTTCTCTTATTTGTCAAAATTGCATTTCATTTGTTTTTTCCAAGCCCACCTGATACCATTTGGCAACAATATATTCTGTGATTTGGAATTGATAATTCTATGTAAAAAGGGATTAAGTATTTTCAAAAACATTTAATTTTTGGCATTTAGAATCAGAATTTTTCAAAATCCTTTCTTAGTGAGCACCTACATTATGAAACGAAGGTACTGTCAAAATTCCAAGTCTCTACCTGTTATAGTTTAGGCTGTACGTTGATTCCTGTCATTCAGTCAATCAGTCATTCATTCAGTCAGTCAGGACAAAGCCTTTTATATATAAAGAGATACTACAGAAACCTCTACATGCAGGCACAAATAGAATTTACGCAATTGGCTATGCAATATATGAGTGTTCAAGGTAAGTGTATATGCATTGATTTTATTTAGGCGCGCAACATAACCAAGGTAAATTGACTTTCCTTCATATTGAAGATATCTTTATATCTTCAGTTATCATTGATTTAAACTAAGGAAGTATATATTTCTGCGAGTCAATACCCTGGAGAGATTTCTCAATACTTGATATGAGTACTTTAAGAAGAGTTCGTTTTAATACATTTTAGAACTGTTTATTCGGGTTAATCTCAACGACATATTCCACCATCAATTTCACTCACCTAAAACTAAGTCACATATCACAGATTTATTGCTAGCACATTATTTGCTAATATTGACAAATATGATACCATATTACTCAATTATAAATATTATATAGGCCCTTTCACAGACATTCAAGAATTCTAGGAAGAGGTTAATTGCTATTTATGTATCGAGTATGCAAAGCATAGCTTGAGCCAAAAACATGGGATGTAGACTTTTACAGCTTATTCCTTCGGTAGAACAATAACGAATTTTCAACAAAAATATATTCATCGTCCTAGTTTCTTCTGCTTAAGCTACTTGTCTCTTTCCGATCTCCCTGGGGCGGGTCTTTTGAATATATTAGGTAATTCTCCCCTCTGTGTCTAGGTCCTCAATAACTTGCACGAAACTGTGTTCTTCGAGCTACGAGTTCTGCCCAACCATGTCTACATGATTATTAGGTGTTAGGTTATATAGAAGTTGAATTTCATCACTAAATGTGTCCTTCATTCCCTTTTCATTTATCTCGGTATTGTCTGAAAAATTTTCTCTGTAGGTCTACCTTGTTCTCGAATATTCTGAGTTTTTTGTTCTGAATTGTCGAAAAACGAATCCAGTTTCGCATCTACAGAGCACTACTCATAATATAATTGTTTTACATAACCCAAATTTCAGCTCATGATACAGCAGCGGAGGAGATAGCAGCTCATGATAGAGCAGCGGAGGAGATAGCAGTTCATGATAGAGCAGCGGAGGAGATAGCAGCTCATAATAGGGCAGCGGAGGAGATAACAGCTCATGATAGAGCAGCGGAGGTGATAACAGCTCATCTTACAGAACCGGAGGAGATAGCAGCTCATAATAGAGCAGCGGAGGAGATAGCAGCGCATGATACAGCAGCGGAGGAGATAGCAGCTCATAATAGAGCAGCGGAGGAGATAGCAGCTCATGATACAGCAGCGGAGGAGATAGCAGCTCATAATAGGGCAGCGGAGGAGATAGCAGCTCATGATAGAGCAGCGGAGGTGATAACAGCTCATCTTACAGAAGCGGAGGAGATAGCAGCTCATGATAGAGCAGCGGAGGTGATAACAGCTCATCTTACAGCAGCGGAGGAGATAGCAGCTCATGATAGAGCAGCGGAGGTGATAACAGCTCATCTTACAGAAGCGGAGGAGATAGCAGCTCATAATAGAGCAGCGGAGGAGATAGCAGCGCATGATACAGCAGCGGAGGAGATAGCAGCTCATAATAGAGCAGCGGAGGAGATAGCAGCTCATGATACAGCAGCGGAGGAGATAGCAGCTCATAATAGGGCAGCGGAGGTGATAGCAGCTCATGATAGAGCAGCGGAGGTGATAACAGCTCATCTTACAGCAGCGGAGGAGATAGCAGCTCATAATAGAGCAGCGGAGGAGATAGCAGCGCATGATACAGCAGCGGAGGAGATAGCAGCTCATAATAGAGCAGCGGAGGAGATAGCAGCTCATGATACAGCAGCGGAGAAGATAGCAGCTCATAATAGGGCAGCGGAGGAGATAGCAGCTCATGATAGAGCAGCGGAGGTGATAACAGCTTATCTTACAGAAGCGGAGGAGATAGCAGCTCATGATACAGCAGCGGAGGAGATAGCAGCTCATGATAGAGCAGCGGAGGAGATAACAGCTCATCTTACAGAAGCGGAGGAGATAGCAGCTCATGATAGAGCAGCGGAGGTGATAACAGCTCATCTTACAGCAGCGGAGGAGATAGCAGCTCATGATAGAGCAGCGGAGGTGATAACAGCTCATCTTACAGAAGCGGAGGAGATAGCAGCTCATAATAGAGCAGCGGAGGAGATAGCAGCGCATGATACAGCAGCGGAGGAGATAGCAGCTCATAATAGAGCAGCGGAGGAGATAGCAGCTCATGATACAGCAGCGGAGGAGATAGCAGCTCATAATAGGGCAGCGGAGGATATAGCAGCTCATGATAGAGCAGCGGAGGTGATAACAGCTCATCTTACAGCAGCGGAGGAGATAGCAGCTCATGATAGAGCAGCTCATCTTACAGAAGCGGAGGAGATAGCAGCTCATAATAGAGCAGCGGAGGAGATAGCAGCGCATGATACAGCAGCGGAGGAGAAAGCAGCTCATAATAGAGCAGCGGAGGAGATACCAGCTCATGATAGAGCAGCGGAGGTGATAACAGCTCATCTTAGAGAAGCGGAGGAGATAGCAGCTCATGATACAGCAGCGGAGGAGATAGCAGCTCATGATAGAGCAGCGGAGGTGATAACAGCTCATCTTACAGAAGCGGAGGAGATAGCAGCTCATGATCGAGCAGCGGAGGAGATAGCAGCTCATAATAGAGCAGCGGAGGAGATAGCAGCTCATAACAGAGCAGCGGAGGAGATAGCAGCTCATAATAGAGAAGCGGAGGTGATAACAGCTCATCTTACAGAAGCGGAGGAGATAGCAGCTCATGATAGAGCAGCGGAGGTGATAACAGCTCATCTTACAGCAGCGGAGGAGATAGCAGCTCATGATAGAGCAGCGGAGGAGATAGCAGCGGAGGAGAAAGCAGCTCATGATACAGCAGCGGAAATAGCAGCTCATAATAGGGCAGCGGAGGAGATAGCAGCTCATGATCTAGCAGCGGAGGTGATAACAGCTCATCTTACAGAAGCGGAGGAGATAGCAGCTCATAATAGAGCAGCGGAGGAGATAGCAGCTCATGATACAGCAGCGGAGGAGATAGCAGCTCATGGTACAGCAGCGGAGGAGATAGCAGCTCATAATAGGGCAGCGGAGGAGATAGCAGCTCATGATAGAGCAGCGGAGGTGATAACAGCTCAACTTACAGAAGCTTAGGAGATAGCAGCTCATGATAGAGCAGCGGAGGAGATAGCAGCTCATGATAGAGCAGCGGAGGTGATAACAGCTCATCTTACAGAAGCGGAGGAGATAGCAGCTCATAATAGAGCAGCGGAGGAGATAGCAGCGCATGATACAGCAGCGGAGGAGATAGCAGCTCATAATAGAGCAGCGGAGGAGATAGCAGCTCATAATAGGGCAGCGGAGGAGATAGCAGCTCATAATAGGGCAGCGGAGGAGATAGCAGCTCATGATAGAGCAGTGGAGGTGATAACAGCTCATCTTACAGAAGCGGAGGAGATAGCAGCTCATGATAGAGCAGCGGAGGAGATAGCAGCTCATGATAGAGCAGCGAAGGTGATAACAGCTCATCTTACAGAAGCGGAGGAGATAGCAGCTCAAGATACAGCAGCGGAGGAGATAGCAGCTCATGATAGAGCAGCGGAGGTGATAACAGCTCATCTTACAGAAGCGGAGGAGATAGCAGCTCATAATAGATCAGCGGAGGAGATAGCAACTCATGATACAGCAGCGGAGGAGATAGCAGCTCATAATAGGGCAGCGGAGGAGATAGCAGCTCATAATAGGGCAGCGGAGGAGATAACAGCTCATGATAGAGCAGCGGAGGTGATAACAGCTCATCTTACAGAAGCGGAGGAGATAGCAGCTCATAATAGAGCAGCGGAGGAGATAGCAGCGCATGATACAGCAGCGGAGGAGATAGCAGCTCATAATAGAGCAGCGGAGGAGATAGCAGCTCATGATACAGCAGCGGAGGTGATAACAGCTCATCTTACAGCAGCGGAGGAGATAGCAGCTCATGATAGAGCAGCGGAGGAGATAGCAGCTCATGATAGAGCAGCGGAGGAGATATGTGCTCATAATAGGGCAGCGGAGGAGATAGCAGCTCATAATAGGGCAGCGGAGGAGATAGCAGCTCATGATAGAGCAGCGAAGGTGAAAGCAGCTCAGGATAGAGCAGGATGGAGTGGTTATAAGAATTTAAGAAAAATGATATTGAGAAAAATCTTCAGTTTTCATGTATGGTTCCAACAACTAAGGCCTTTTACCAAACAGTTTGCAAATTTTTGTAAAGTTTCTATCAACATTGTACACCTTAAAATAAAGATGTTATTTGATGAATGTGGAAGTTCTTTTATTTTAGTGTAATGAATTAGCTTCGTTGTTAAACAGCTTTGTAGTTGACACCTAAATTACGGCAAAAGTCAAAATTTTCAACCATAATATTACTCTATATAAGCTTAATTTTTTATCGTTTGGAAGATGCTCTGCCTTTGCAATCCACTTCCAGAACAGAATCATCTTCAAAACATCGGATAGAATAACTCTGTAAAAGTATATAATGCTGATCAGCAATCCTAGGAATGTTTGTAGGCTAAAAAAACAAATATGTATTTACATAGAAATCCTAGAACTGCTGATCAGCGTTTACAGCAATGTCGCATCAATATTAAATCATTCTGCCAGTTTTAATTTCTATCTATATCCTAGAATAGTAATATTCATGGAATAATTTCGTATTACTATATACGCAAACTTATTGGAGTAATTAGCCTATAGCAAGGTACAGAACAGTGCTATCAGAACATAAATTCATTAGCTCAGTCTTTAGGTAACCTCTGAGTATAAACTCGAATGTATAGTTATTTGACTGTCATCTTATCATCTTCGCCATTTTAATATTCCCTCTCTACATTCCGAGTATTCAGACATTAAGTCACCCCTTTTATTGCTACTAATTTGTATACGGTTCGTGGCCTACTGGGCCCTATGGAACATTACGTAAGAGGCAGTTATAAATAAACTTACAAAGTATAAAATAGTGGTGTTAAACGGGCATGCACTACCATGTGTGACGAGAATAATGTTATTAATTAAGATGCATTTACAACGCTAGTTAGGTGATGTAATGCTTTGGATTGAAAATTAATAGCCTAGACTCGGCACTCGATATCCCGGCAGTTCGGATTACTCGGCAACCAAGATGGGAAAAATAAAATCAAGTAAACTGATGTAAGCATGTGCCAGAATGGTTTTCTTTAATCAGTGATGATTGCAATTATAATATGCATAAAATAAGTTATTTTTGTAATCGATTTCCGAATTAACCTCCACACCGATTCATTAAGCAGGGCTTACGGAGAAACAAAGGTCTGAAGATTGATAAGCATTTGTGAAGGAATGTATGGAGAGTGTTATTTGTCAAACTTACCTGTATTGCAACTTCCAAAGCCGTATATGAACACTGTAAAACAATATGCTGTCATGAGAACTGATTTGCATTTGATAAATTCTTTCTAATATATTACCATAAAACAGGCACTAAATTGGGCACTACTCCGGTACAGGTTAACCTCTATGGTCCCATGTCAATAGGCTTCTTCCCATGGACGTTTTAAAAGCGTATACCAAGTTTCATGAAAAACCGATAAAGCGTATTTAAGTTATTGCGCGTGCAGACACACGGACGGACAGACAGACAAACAAACAGAGGGACAGACATTTTCCCGATCTGGAGGTTAACTCGGAAATCGATTACAACAATGATCACTGAATAAACAAATGCATTCTGGCACTTGGTTACATCAGTTTGCCTGATTTTATTAATTATTAGTATTCTTGAATTCTTATGCTTTTTCAGAATAATTGCATAATAAATTATGATTTTTTTTTTCTGTCAGCGTTGTATGAATTTAGCGGATTGGTATAAAGAATGTTACTATAAATGTTTCATTAAATAAGGTATTTTTCATTTATATGCATATAATTAATATTTTCCTTTAATTCGGGACGATAATCGATATATAGCCTATTTCTTGTACAAATATTAAATGCAATCTATCTATATTAATAAAAGGAAGTGTCTGTCTGTCTGTCCGCGATGCCCAGCGAAATCTACTCAACGCAGAGATCTGAAATTTTAAACATAGGTAGATTATAGGGTCGGAAAATGCACCTTGAAGCCGGAATTTTAATTTTCGCTTTCGTTCGTGAGTTATGAGTAAAAAACGGGCAGAAAACGTGTATTTTTTTCGTTTTCGAAACATCAGTTTTCAGTAATACATATCAATGTCAAATCAATTACAGTTGGCTTTGGCTATTTTTGTCATACCTTGGAAATATAAACCCACTCAGGTCGATTCATTTGTTTATAATGTCAAGGCACGCAGATATCTGAAATTTTCACGAATCTGAGATCGCTTTTACCAGGCGACGCTATCTAATCGTGGTATGTAATTCACGTGATTTAGGTGTTATTAAATATAATGATTTAACTATTATGCTCTTAATTTTGAAATAATTATTGCGGCGAACTATTGCGGGTTTTCTAAAGAATCGCTGCAGGCGGAAGACAAATGTTTTTACTTATGCCTGGAGCTTAGATAGCGCGGCAATTTCTTCTCCGTTGGAGTATTGCGGGTTTTCTAATCAATCGCTGCAGGCGGAAGACAAATGTTTTTACTTACGCCTGGAGCGTAGATAGCGCGGCAATTTCTTCTCCGCTGGAGTATTGCGGGTTTTCTAATCAATCGCTGCAGGCGGAAGACAAATGTTTTTACTTACGCCTGGAGCTTAGATAGCGCGGCAATTTCTTTTCTGCCGGAGTATTGCGGTTTTTAATAAAATAATTTACGTCTTCCAAATAATAATATTAAATATCATATATCAGTCATCAGAGTAACAAACTTTCTTCGGGTGATATTTCCTAGGATCGCTCGAAGTGTAAACAAAGCCCTTTTAGTTCTTTCCAATTAAATTATTTATTCAATTACTTACCTATGTTGTTCCAAGTGTATAACCTTTTACAAAACATAACACCACTTCTAACATTTATATTGTAAGACAGTGTTGGTTTTATTTACTATAAATAAAATAGGAAAGATTGTGTTTATTGTGGCAGGGAGAAACACGAATATCTATGTAACGCTTTAGTTTATTTTATATGAGTTCTCTGACTGAAATACTCCATTAACTGTATTATCTGGTATGGTTTCGAGCCGCTATTCAACATGCATATCTTCACCTGCCTCTTGGAACGTCGTTTTGCTTGGAGGAAGTCTATTGAGAGATGAGGAGAACAATAGTAAGAAAGAGAAGCCACACAAGAGGAACGACGTTGGATAGGGAAAAGCAAACGAGAAAATGTATGGAACTTGTTTTCATCAAACTTTTAGTTATATTTTATAAGTCACAAAGCCAAATTTCAAGTCTTTATCGTAAAAAAAAACACCCTATTGTTCGTTTCATAATGAATGGAGGGTTGGGGGGTGAAGATAACTACATTGTAAGTAGGGGTGAGTTTCAGCATAAAAAGGGGGGATATATCACCCAAGAGGGTTTGTTCCTTCAATACCTTTTGAACCCCGAGGGAAAGGCAGCGGGGCTGCATCTGCCGAGGTTCTCAGGGGACTCCTGCTGCATGTATGTGCATGGAGATGTCGGATATTGAGTTCACTATATGACTCACTTCATTTATTGTTTGCCTATATCTCCGATATCACCCTCTCTCTTGACTACTAGAGTCTATCGACCGTCTTCTGCTGCCATCCAGCTGCTGTTATAGCCAATAAACAGAGGGAAGCTTTGAACTTGAGAGTTGGCGGCTAATCATCTCCCCTTAACCTGTTTGTGCTTGCCTCTTGCACGCAAAAATAATGCGTTTCCGCTATAATGGTTTTCACATTTTTTTTATCTTCTATATAAATCCTGTATCGTGATACCGCATTCAAAGCGGAGAGTAAAAAAAGATGTGAACTTCTTCAGCTTATAAAGCTCAAAGTCTTTGAATTCCAAATAAATCTTACATCAGGCACTCACGTAATTTCTCTATGCTCTATTGGCCCGAGATCAAATTAGGAAAGTAGTAAATAAAACGAAATATATATGAAATGTCTGTTCAAAATTATTGCAATATTTTCTTGCTAATAGACCTACTTCATAGGAGAGATTGCCTCGTTACCGGTCAAGAAGGTTTCCTCTAAAATGGCGAGACAAACACGGACTCCATGCGAGGAATAAAGTTCCTTTTGTTCCTGAATCACTTCATAACTGTTTTCTACTGCTATATCTCGCCATTTTAGAGGAAACCTTGTTGACCGGTAACGAGGCCTGACCGGCACCGGGGCAATCTCACCTAATAGGATTGTCATTATCCAAGATGAAGCTGTAATTATTCCACCCCTTTTGATTTATTATAAACAATAGTTAATTCATATTTATTCAAATCATTCAAATTATTATTATTATTATTTCCGGTACCAAAATTCTCGTTTCGATTATTATTATTATTTATTAATTCCAAATTTGAAATCTTAACTGTAAAAGAAACGTATATTTTGAAAATACAACGTACTATATTCATAGTTTTGGCCCGCGAATTGATTTAACCAATAGAAATGTTTTACGTAATGAAAAGTTCAGCCAATGAGATAGAAGCGTCCATTAGCCGCGAACGTAGCGTGGTCAAGAGCTCACTTCCACCATATTCGCCGAGGAGAGCAGACCTGCGTACGTTGCTCTTGTGGAAAGTCGCGGGAATATTTACCTAGCCTAATGGCGATTCTCACTAAAGCCACTTATTAAACACGACTGTACATTAGAAAGATAGCGTGTGAGTTTCCTTTTCATAGTGTGAAATAAGAAGATAGAAAATTCACTGCAGTTATCATTTATAAAGACATAACTAGCTATAAACCAATCCCTCAGATGATTCGTGTGATACCCTGAGCTACAAAAGCCGTGGAAAAGATTTAGGTGCAGAACTGAAGGAGCCAACGGAGAATCGAAGTAAGTACATTTCCACAACGAATCCAGCTCCCAACCCATCACCAATATCAATTTGTCGCCCAATCTCGGCACCTATATCAATTTGGTGCACCAACGTGTGGCTTTAGAAGAACAATCGAACTGTGTAAAGACTCTGTGAACAAATATTCTAATCGGGACATTAGCAAGCAGATTGTGATACACAGAATTAAGTAAGAATCGTGAGCTAGGTACGGTTACGCGCGCAACAATTGTCACCACGCCATCGCGAGGCCAGCCCAGGTGTTCGACTTCATGCAGTAGGCAGCAGCTGTGACCATCCTGCATCAACCGCCAACAATCAACTTCGAGAATGAAAGTAATTGTAAGAAGCCTGTGAAGCCTAAGAAGCCTACAAATAAAGTAAGGTGTTATTTTTATGATTATAAATGAAACTCAGAGGCCGCGAAATAATGTCGCCACAGAAGGAAAGTTCAGATGTGTTAGAAAATGGACAGGACTTGCTAACTAGTACCGAGATGGAAGGTATTGTAGACAACATAAGTGCTGATAGTAGTTTACAGTTAGTAGATGAGATAGAAACTGATATGGAAGTTCAGGTCGAAACAGATGTTTCCGTTTCAAATGTAAACGTGACTAGGCGCGAAGACAGTGAATCTTCAGATGACCAGTTAGAGAACTCAATTAAAAATTTTATGCAACAAATGTTCAATAAGCTTAGTAGTGAAATTGAAGATGTTAAAAATGAGGTCAAGACAGACATCAATGATGTTAAGAATGATGTAAAAAGTGACATTAGCAAAGTTAGTACTGATGTAAATAATGTAAAAGCAGATGTAAATGAAAACATTAGTTTGAAGTTAGTACAAATGGATGAAAACTTGACAAAATTGAAAGACGATTTAAAGCAAGAAGTAGTAAAGGAAGTACAGGAAAGATTAGGTGATTTCAAAGAGCAGGTTAATAATGACGTCACAGTAGCTCTAGAGAATATTCAAACTATTGTAAATAATGATATATCAGAAGTAAAAGAGGTTATTTCAAATGTTAGCACTAACTTGCAAACAATGCAAACAGATGTTTCTAATACTAGTGAGGAAATGAAAGTTATTGTAGCTAATGTGTCAGAACTAGATAATAGTGTGTCACTTATGAAAATGCAGATGAATGCTTTCGATGAAACATTGTTAGGTTTTGCTAAGATAAATGATGAGGCTAGAAATGACTTAGAGAAAAAGAATCAGCTGTTAAAAGTTAAACAAAAAGACATTGAAATACATATTGTAGAAGCACAAGAAGAGTTGACAGTGTTGAGTAGGAGAGTTCATAAAGATGAAGAGTTACTGACAAGTAGAATTTGTGTATTGGAAAATAGATTGAATGTTCCTGTCACTTCACCTGTAATTAATGATGTGAATATACCTCAACTGGGAAACAATATGAGTAGGAATGTTGTTGAAGAAACTTACTCACAGTTACCATGTAGATCTCCTAGATGTCAGGAAAGGGTGAATAATCATAATGGTTCCCAGGTGCAGGATATCAATGTACCTTTGTCCACAGGAATTAGTCAGTTAGGCACAAATTTTCCTAGCTATCTGATGAACGAAATTAAGTTACCTGTTTTTTATGAGAATAATAATACCAATCCACAAAATTTCTTAACTGAACTTCACGATTATTTTAGGTTGAGAGCCATTCCGCCTAACATGTACATGATCATAGTAAGAAAGGCATTGCAAGGTAGATCTTTGAATTGGTTCAATTTGACTACAAATGAGACTACGACATTTGAAGAATTCAAAAGAAATTTTATCAGTAGGTATTGGAGTTTATCCAAGAGAAACAACATTAGGATGCAGTTAGCTAATGGTGTATATGAGCCCGAGTCAGGTCAGACGATGATTGACTATTTTTTGGAAATGGCCGAATTAGGACGACAAGTAGATCCTCCACTAAATGAGTTTGAGTTACTGGAGACTGTTGTAAATCATTTCCCAGAGAATGTGAGACTAAATCTGATAGTAGCAAAACCCAGAACTTTCTCTGATATGTTAGAATTGCTGGCTGCTTTTGAGCAAAGGAATATTTTCAGAAGTAGGCAGAGCTATATGAATTCAAATGATAGAATGTACCCTCCCACTAACAGGTTTACAAATTCTGGGGTAGGGGCAGAAGGCAATGCAAATAATTGTGACAGAAGCTATGATGCTAGGAATACCTACAGAGGCCCTATGCCTAATCAAAACAGAAATAATCCTAGGAATTTCCAGAATAGATCAGAAAATAGGCCATATAACAGAAACAATAATGGAAGAAATCAGATAAACCATGTCACTTTCAATAGGCAAAATGTTGGAAATGGTAATAATCCAAACTCCTGGAGAAAAATGCCATGGATGAGGAATCAAGGCTATCGTAGGAGGTACCAGAACCGTACTTATCATAATAGAGGTAATAACAATAGCAATGATAGTCAAGTTAGGCCAGGACAAGTAATTAATAATGGTAAATGGCGAGTAAAAGGTGTTGAGACTCAGCAAAACACGCTTAATCCCAGAGCCAGACCATTCAGCAGTAATACACGTAGTGAAGAGGTACCTGATGAAGTTGTAGAAATTAATGATCAGGAAGATAATGGTAATGTACAACAGTTAAACTAACAAGCCAATATCTCGAGGGTTCGGATGGTGTTGGCGCAAGTTTAGTCAATTCAGATAAACGTATAGAACCCATAAATAGCATTCAGACACAAAGAAGCTTTTTAGATAATAAGCCTAGTGAAGAAAAGAATAATGCAAGTAGAAGTGAGGTTATTATGGATCCTCCTAGAATAAAAGTAGTGATAGGAAATTATGAGACGAATGCGTTAATAGATACAGGTTGTTCAAATAGTGTAATAAGCGAGTCCTTATATAATAAGCTTATCCAAAACAAAGTCAAGTTGATTTCTATTCCTATTTGCGGACTATCATGCACAGTAGCGATCAAAAGAGCAAAACAGTCAGTAAAATTTCAATGCATGTTGGATGTCAAAATTGGTGATTCAAAATTTGAAATATTTTTCTTAGTAGTCCCGAAATTAGTTACAGATATTATTATTGGAGTTGATGTTTTTACGGAATACAACAGTATCATAAGTTTTGAGGATAACAACTTAATATTAAATTTACAAGGAAACAAGATGAGCATTCCCTTCGACAATGAGCTGAGTAGAAGAGATGCGTCTAGTGAGTTAGGCGACAACGATATTCCGTATGAGACGTTTATTGTAGAAAATATTCAGATAAATGATATGATGATTCATAAAGTAGGCCCTTGCTGCGATGATATAAATAATGAGGTAGAAGTATGTAGATGTATGACATTGAATTGCGATGACTGCGCTGATAGGTATGAAAATAGTGTTGACGGAGATGTCAACATAGGGCAAGTAGAGATAGGTTATGTCTGTACGAGGAATGTAAAAGAAGCCGACCCTAGCGCGAACTCTATGACAATGAATATTTTGAAGGAGAAAGTTGATATGGCTCACAACTTAAATGAAGATCAACGTGATAGGTTGTTATCGATATTAATAAAGAATAAAGAAGTATTTTCCGAAAACGTGGGACTTTGTAACATCTACGAACATAAATTTGACATCGAACCAGTTGATGAATTCACATATAAGAGTAGGCCAATTCCGATTGCATTGAAGAAGGAAGCTGATATGACAATTCAGAAGATGTTAGACTCAGGAGTAATCGAAATTTCGACCTCAAAATACATCAACCCTTTGTGTTGGACGTTCAAAAAGGATAAATCTCTTCGCCTTACCGTTGATGCGAGGCATATGAACAATTATATCGCTACAGATAACTACCGTCCGGAAAGTATTGAACAATTGCTCAGTAGATTAGAAAAGGGAAAATGTTTTTCGAGCATAGATTTAACTCATTCGTTTTGGCAAATTTCACTACGTAAAGAGGATAGGAAGTATACAGCTTTCAATCATAATGGACGTACGTACGAATTTACTAGATGCCCATTTGGTTACAAGACAAGTGGAAGTGCCTTACTACGAGCACTTAGTGTGATTTTTCCAGAAACCGAAACTAAAGGAATCATTTCCTATTTAGATGATTTTCTTCTTAGTAACGATGATTTTGAAACCCATTTAGCAAACATCGACTATGTTTTAACAAAATTTCGTGAACATGGCATGACAGTCAAACCGTCTAAAACATGTTTCTTTCAGAAAGAAGTAGAATTTGTAGGTTATGTAGTAACTCCCGAAGGTATAAAACCTAATCCAAACCGTATTGCTTCAATTCAAAACATTCCAGTACCACGCACTGTTAAGCAGTTACGTCGTCTTTTAGGCATATGGCAGTTCCAAAGCAGATTTCTAATTAACTACGCTAAGGAAGTAGCACCCCTTAGAGAACTGTTAAAAAAGGGAATTCGTTGGAAATGGACAGACGAACATGATCGTGCTTTTAATAAAGTTAAAGAATTGTTTTCAAAAGCTATCTTGTTAGAGAGACCGAACGATGATAGGCCGTACATAATTCACACAGACTCTTCATGTAAAGCTATAGGTTGTATTCTTAGTCAGATTGATGAATCCGGTGAAACCCATGTAATAGCTACAGCTTCGAGAAGTTTAAGTAGTACTGAACAAAGAGCTTGCATTTCGGAATTAGAAGTAAGTGCCATATACTATGCACTAACAAAATTCAGACATTATGTATTCAATAAGCAAGTTACAGTGTATACTGATCACATTTCCCTAGCTTTCATGCAAAAATGTAGATTAACAAATTCTAAAATTTCAAGATACATACATGAAATCATGTCATATGACATTGTAATTAAGCACATTCCCGGAAGAGATAATATATTTGCAGATCTGTTAAGCCGTTTAGACCAGCACTCAAACATCCCAGATACTATTGCTTCACCAAAACAAGAAGTGTGCATTTTAACTTTGCCATGTGTAGGATCCAAAGGATTAATAAAAGGGTTCAAAGACATAAAGAAATTGCAATCTGAAGATGAGACTATTGCTGAATTGCTAACTTGTGCTAAAACTATCCAAGAACTTTCTGAGACTGATACGTCATCAGAAAATCAGTTAGTGATCAATTCATCAGACATAAATGGTACTAATATGGATGCTGATAACAGTAGTATAGATAATGTAAATAGTAGTGTAGGAGAAATACAAGATTGTAGTTTCAAACCAGGTAGTACAATAGGATTGTTTGATGGAGTTTTGTATAAGTTATCTGGTTCAGATGAGTTAAAGTGGAAAATTTATGTTCCAAGATGTCTAGAACAGGATTTAATTAAATGTTACCACCAAGCTTTATGTCATTCAGGATCAGAAAAAGTATTGATTAATTTAAGTAAAGATTTCTATTTCAAGCATATGGCGAGGAAAATCAGGCAAATTCTTAAAGTTTGTACCACTTGCCAAGCAGCTAAGCCGTTGAACGTAAAATATGACACAGAACCAAAGAATATCATTAGAGAGACTAAAAATAGTTTAGTAGCATTAGATTTCCATGGTGAATTACCTCAAGGCAGATTCGGTTGTAGATATATCTTCGTAATGTATGATTGTTTTACCAAGTTCGTAAAAATTTATCCAGTGCGACGAGCAACTTCTAAAGCATGTGTGAGCAAAATTATTAATGACTATATCCCGAAATTTGGAGATATTGAAGCCGTACTTTGTGACAATGCCACATCATTCACTAGTAGTCATTTTCAAAATTCGCTAAGAGCAAAGAACATCAAAATTTTCCATAGTTCAAGTTACTTTCCCCAAGCCAATTTCGCGGAAAGAATCATGAGAGATATTACTTTATATTTGAGGATATTGTGTCATAAATCACATACGAATTGGGTTAGTCAGTGTAATGTAATAGAAAGAGTAATCAACCATTCAGTAAACGCAACTACATTAGCTTCTCCATATACTTTAATGACAGGTAAAGATGCAGACCCAGTTATTGCGAATCTTCCCCAAGCTAAATTCTATAAGGGCAAGAAGATGTCGAATGAGGAATTATGTAAGAGAGCTCTGGATAGAATAAGGAGTAGGGCAGAAAAGAGAAAGTCAAAAGTAAAGAGGTATAAAGCAAAATGGAATCCAGAAGTAGGCACAAAAGTATTGTTGAGAAATAAGAGTTTATCCAGTGCACTCCATAGAAGATATAGACGTATGAATATGGTTTATAGAGGACCATTTGTAATTTCTAAGAATTTCAGTAACCATACATATGAGTTAAGTACTCTAAATAGCAAAATAATAGGACGTTATCACAAATCTTTACTGAAACCATATTATGAAGAAGCACCAAGTCTGATGGATTGAACATTAATGTTGATGTATATAAAATGTTTATTATTTAAGAGGGTTATGTTTGTATATAAATTGTTTATTATTCAAGGGTAATATTTTGATGTAATGCAACTTAGTGTGATACTGTATATATTTGTTTGTTTGTCAAAAGTGAGTTATATTTGTATGTTGTATGTAAACATATTATAACAGTGATTCAAGGAAAGAGAATTCGTGCAAAGGAATAAGATAGTGATATTTTACAGACGATGAGTGCCTCGATGTAAATAAATTTTCAAATATGGACGATGAGACCATCTCGACATATATATATATTTTCAAAAATGTTTAAGAATTCTCTATATAAATAACAAGAAGTGCTGTCAGATACTAGACATGTTTGTTTTTCAAGAAATAATTTTCAGAGTTAAAAATGTTTAGATAGTATTTTTCATTTATTGTTCAAATGTTTGTCATTTTTAAAAAGATATTATGTTAAAGGAATGTCAGGGTAATACAAACCTGATTTGATCTAATTTGTGTATATCCAAATAATTTTGGTCAAATTCATTTAATTCAAGTTGTAATGTTTAAACACATACACCTATGTTACACTAACATTTATCATTATTCACCATTTCAATGATTAATTTTGAATTTTACTAATCCAAGCTTAATTTAAATTTATTAAGAATAAATATTCTGGGGTATGATGTGTTAATTTAATTATTTACCTTTTCGGACATAATTAAATTAACACAGGGGCATTTTGAAGCTGTAATTATTCCACCCCTTTTGATTTATTATAAACAATAGTTAATTCATATTTATTCAAATCATTCAAATTATTATTATTATTATTTCCGGTACCAAAATTCTCGTTTCGATTATTATTATTATTTATTAATTCCAAATTTGAAATCTTAACTGTAAAAGAAACGTATATTTTGAAAATACAACGTACTATATTCATAGTTTTGGCCCGCGAATTGATTTAACCAATAGAAATGTTTTACGTAATGAAAAGTTCAGCCAATGAGATAGAAGCGTCCATTAGCCGCGAACGTAGCGTGGTCAAGAGCTCACTTCCACCATATTCGCCGAGGAGAGCAGACCTGCGTACGTTGCTCTTGTGGAAAGTCGCGGGAATATTTACCTAGCCTAATGGCGATTCTCACTAAAGCCACTTATTAAACACGACTGTACATTAGAAAGATAGCGTGTGAGTTTCCTTTTCATAGTGTGAAATAAGAAGATAGAAAATTCACTGCAGTTATCATTTATAAAGACATAACTAGCTATAAACCAATCCCTCAGATGATTCGTGTGATACCCTGAGCTACAAAAGCCGTGGAAAAGATTTAGGTGCAGAACTGAAGGAGCCAACGGAGAATCGAAGTAAGTACATTTCCACAACGAATCCAGCTCCCAACCCATCACCTATATCAAAGACAGACTTGAAATGATTAAAATTATATTAGCCCTACTGTAATTTACTGTATGTAAGCTATTTTTGTAGTCAGTATAAAAAATTTTTGTTTTTTATTGAAGTATGTCAATATTTTATATGACTGCTTATCTTAGATCATGGAAGCATTTCCTTGTATCAAATGGAACCAATACACACAACATAGGCTACTTATATTAGATTAGTTGTTGAAGTTGCTTTTAGGGATAGCGTTCGAATTCACTTTTGTAAAGATTTTATATTCTAAATTGTACTAATAAATATATTTATTTATTATTTTATTCGTACGATATGAACGGTATGTTTATTATTTTCTGACAAGAAATCACTTTACGTTTGCATTAGCCACTGGACTCCGCATTTTATTATCTGATGTTACAGAAACAATACATGAGAAGCTATTAATAATTTCATGATTATAAGTTATATTAATTCTACAAGCATTATTAATGTATTGCTAACTGCACGTATCACTATTCGGGTTATTGTGGACTAGATCTATGTAATTTCCATTGAAGCATATTTACAATAGACAAGTTCGTTTTCAGTAGCCTACCTGCATTCAAAAGGACATTTAGATTAGCAATGATACCAAAACTTCTTTACGATATTATTTCTTTTTAATAACAGAAAACTATAATTAAATCGCTCCATGCAGAAAGGGCTTCAGTCACAAAATTTTGAAAATGATATTTTGATGGAAATCATATCTTTATGGGTTGCTTCATCATTCTGTGCAGAAAGGTATTCAGTCCAGAGCTTGGAAAGATAAGAACTGAAGCTTGTTGCTCGGAGTTCTAAACAGAAAGAAATTCAGTTCAGGGCTTCAGGACTGAATTCCTTTCTTGCTAAGAAACTGCATTTTTTGTAGAGATAATAATACAAGTTTGAACCTCCATAAGGAAGTTCTGTTAACTTCAACGTGGAAAGTATGTTGGCTAACCTGCAAATTTGTATTATTAGAGGGAAACAACGGATATTGTCCATTGTAGACGTGTTGAAGACATACACTTTCCTTTTGCTGGGCAATATTTTCAGTTTTATTTTCGAATGATATTTAAGAAATCAATGTAGGCCTATTTCTTCAAGAAGAAAACAAGACAAGAGAAGAAAAGGAAAAGTAATCTGAGCATGTTGAAAATTCTGATATTTTACCGAACTGTAAACATCCAATGGGAAAATTTCAGTAAAAGCAACAAAAATAAATGACTTCTGCCACTTCTCCCACTTTATCCCACAAGTGAAATTACTGGCCCACAAGGCTAAAGAAATACAACATGGTGTATTGCATTTTATATTACGTGGTATTTGCTTATGTAAATATTGTTTCAAAACTATTTTTCTTTTTACTTTATCTCATGATCATGACCCTTTCAAATCCAAAAATATAAGTATAACCTGAATGCAATAAATTAAACGTTCTCTTTTCCCCAGGAAGCATAGGGTAAGGTGGTACATTTTCGAACACTTAACAAATATTCTTATTTTATGAACACAGTAAACTTAAGACAAGTTCAACTGTATCGTAATCACAAAGTTGGCAATGTAGTTGACCCTTCAAAAAAATATGGAAGTCAAATAGCTGTAAAATTGGTCATGGCAATCAATCTTTCATTTCCAGAATATCGTTCGAAAATGTACCACAGTAGGTACAATTCTAAACACCAGTGGGTACTATTTCGAACAGTGGCATTTTCAACGAACGAATTGCTTTCTTCCAAATATTATATTTTATTATTATTATTTATCAATAATATGAGCGTAATAATGAACTGTCACATTTTGAATAGGCAGATGACAGGTTTGGGGCATGCGGTCAGCATGCTGACTCCTACGTCAGTTATTGATGGCTTACTGAACCGGAGCCGCTACTTCTTTATGCATTAGCTCTGCGGTTGGTGTCAGGAGGCTGAATGCACCCCGTTCCAAATCGCCCTACCTCAGAAAAATTCGAGGAGGTAACGGGGATCGAACCCAGACTTGCGGGTCCGTAGTCAGCAACCACTAGACCATGCAGGCGGGTCTGTCATAACATCAAGAGCAATAATAAAAATACTTAACAACTCCAGAACGATTTCTGTTTGCTATTCTGTATTGCATAATTGCTGAGATGTATTAGCAATCCAGAGGAAGTGCAGTTCATAAATCTTCGTTGAAATAATACCACTGTTGAAAGCTATGTGAATATTTGACTGGCAGAGTTAATAATAATAAACATGTAGAATGCTGTGATGGCAAAACAGCTTTTTCATGCAAGCGATCGCGGGTTAAAGTACTGTTCGAAATTGTACCTAAAATCCGTTCGTATTTGTACCTCGAGCTAGTTTTTGTAATTTATACATAGTTGCAAATTCCGCTCACGAATGACCATTGTTGTGCCAATGACTTACGTATTAAAGACTACGCTATTTGTTGGTATGAGTGAAAAATTGGTCCTCAACAATGTATTCCAGTAACAAAACGTGGGATTATAAGCAATTTTATAACGTGCCATTTTTCCAGCATGGAGTTCTTACCTTCGATTGGAAAATAATATTTTATGGCCGAATGAGTCAACTTAAAATATCATTCTCACGGATACAGATCAACAAAACAATCAGTATGGACGCTATATTTTTAAAAAGAGGTTGGCTAACATTTGAAACCCAAAAATGGATAAAAATCTTAGTCCGTTCAGAATTGTACCATGTTCGAAAATGTACCACCTTACCCTATTATATATATTGCTCCATGCAGAATGGGCTTTAGTCCAACAACACAACACTTTTTCGATATTTCGAAAACTTCAGATTCATTGAAACTCTAAGGACTTTCATACTCGGTCAATAAACAACGGTGATTTCTTCTCTTAGCATTGACCTCATAATATAGGCCTAAGGTACTTCTTTTTTTTTAAGTTTTAGTTTCCACAAAACAGGTATAGTGTCCTGAAATCCTTTCTGCATGGAGCGATTCAATTTTAGTGATGTTAATATATTGTCATTAACTTTTTTTAACTTACATAAATTTCATTCGGGTATATCTATTGTGTGAACTCATGTTTCCGTGTACCTCCATTGCCACCTATTAACAAGACCATATTCAATTATGAAATTATTTGAAGGTAGCCTTGCTTGTAGTCTGATTCGTTTATTTACGACTCGCAGAGATGTGATTTCCTTTACATAGGTAGACAGAAGGGGATCATGAGTGCATTCCTAACTGGGAAACCATTGAATGATTTGGACCAAACACACTATGCGGGATTGCTTTTCGGCTAGGGAACTCGAATCTCAAGTATTTTTCCCCCGGATGGCGTACTTTGTTGTGAAATGCACCTCGAAGCCGGGTATTTAATTTTTTTTTCAATTATCAATAGTTATAATAGTTATAAAATTGTTTATGTTCATGAATCGATGGTTCATTTTAATCGTTTCTTTTCGAATTTGTATGCCCATATGGTAGCATAAGATTTGTTTTGTTCGTTTAATTATTTATATTTATTGCGTAAATCAATATAATTACAAATAAAATTATGTAGTTTTTGCAAATGATGTAAAAACGATATTATTGTTAATAAATATAATGTTTTAATTATTTTTCCGTTAAGTAAATCATTTAAATAAACATCTAGCAGTTGAGTAAATAATCGTGGGTGAAGCCGCTGGCACCTACTAATTACTTACTGACATTATAAAGAAGTACTGACAAATAGAGATCATTTCGAGTCATAACAGTAGCCATAACCTTCTGTAATACTGAATGTTAACTTACGTCCCCGAGAGCCAATCAAAATGTTTTTGAGCACCGAACATAGGATTTTATATAATAGATAATAATACAATGTAACATGTAAGGTATTTTAACATCTTATTTATTTAAGATAATACTTTGTAGATGGTAAAATATTGTAAATTGCTATTCACTTTAAATAATCGTATTAGTCCATTGACGGCACGCCACTGGCGACCCACAGAGACTAGAAAGAAAAGTTCTAGAAAGGGTGCCATCAAATTGAAAGATATAGTGGGCAGACGAATGAAAAAAGGTCTGATTAATCGAACAGATTGAAGGAGGAGCGTCTGGAAAGTGTAATCAAGAGAAGGGTAGAAATGTTAGCTAGCTACCGCGCTACGACGGGCTGTTATAGTTGTAGAAAGAGGGCAAGATTTGAAGACAAAACTCCGAGGATGACTTTGTTTCCAAAGATAATGCCATTGCAAAACATGAGGAATCGAAAAAATAAAAATCGCAACTGTTACAGTCGAACTCACAAGCACTCGTTCATGTTATAGTGTAATGTAATTCTAAGGGATAAAATGTGCAAACCAGGATATTTAGTGTAAATATCAATCTGCAAACATATTTTCTAAATACAGGCCTAGTTCGTTTATAAAATGAACTTCCAATGTAATTGAGAGCTCATTACAAAATGATAAGGTTCCAACAGTATCAATTTTCACTTTTCCATTCTGTTCGCACCAATATAATACAACTGAAAAGAGTTTAGGTTTTCAAACCAGTTGCAATAATCCACAAATTCAATATAAAATAAATATTACGCGAACATACGAGAGGCCATGTAAATTGGATGAACAAAATTCTGTAATGTGAAATATTAGGCCTATGAAAAATGCTTTCAAATTGTTTGTGGGTATAAATTCGAGTTATAATGTAACTATACAAGACTTAAGATTTTTACAAAAAAAGGGTATCAAATACCTGAAGATGACTGGAAAGTCGAAATGCATTGTCCAGCCCACTTGTAAACATTAAGTAGGTAATATTTTTAAACTTTTACATGTTATAGGTCTAATTCTGTCGTAACTTTCAATTAATTTTAATATATTTAATGCATTGGTACCTTAGAACTAATTACAAATAAAGTGGAGCAAATAAGGATTCCACTTTCTTGTATATTATTATTGTGTTCGACTTACTGAAAAGTATTAGTGCTAGTTATTAATAATAAAAAAGGTAAAAAATGTCGGCGACCTGGATCGGGATCGAACCGGCGAAAGCCAGTGCTTAACTGACTGTTCTACTCAGATCTATCTTTCTGAACAGGTTTTCTTTATTAACAAAACGGCATATAAAATTAATTAAAATCGACTATAAAGTAATAAGAATACTCATTCATTGAACAAAATAATCAAACTGTTAATAATTTTAAGAAGTTTACTATACAATTACACAGAGAATAAGCTCTAAGCTTCAACATGTAACTTGTAAATAGGGTTTGGATGTTTATGAAATGTCATACTTTTATCCTGACCTCCATTCTCGCCGAAAACACAAATGAAACACGAATTGCAGGCTTGTTACAGTAATCGGACCGTTTTTATTTTGCATATAAAGTCATATTTTGGTCATTTTCATGATCTTGGTCATATTTCGGTCATATTCGTAATTTAACGTCATATTTCAGCTATAATTTGGTAAAACAGCACATTGATGTCGACTTAATTTTTTCCGCGTCACGAATATTTTGGCTTTATTTTAACTGAATTGTGAAGGGACAGTAACAAGTAATAGTACAATTACCTTTTCCTCCTTGCTGTTAACAGTTTCCAATAGACATGTTTTAATTTTTTCAGTTCACAGTTACAGCGGTATCGGAAACATTACCAGATTAGAAATTCTTTACAAATGAACCTGTAAATCGCCTGTAAAATTGTAAAAAAGTATCTGATATAATTAATGTTATGTAATAAATTAGTGTCATAAAAGTTTGAAATTGGAACATAGGCCTATATTTTTAGATAGTACGTTCTTTTATACGTATTAAGGATTTTTGGGTCATATTTTGTCATTTTTAAGGTCATATTTAGTCATTTTTAAGCTCTTTTTTACAGTCATATTTTCCACTTTTTTAGATCATAAACATCCGAACCCTACTTATAAACTACCTTTGTAATTCAAATATTTCTTTAAAAATCTTAAATTGGATTCGTTTAACTAAAAATTATGCATTGTATTTATAAAGTGGATATATTATTAAATCTTACATCTCATTATTATAATTTACTAAATCATATATCAGTGTTAATGGAATGGCTGTGGCGACATCATAAAATTTATAACGATTTTGAACACTGGTATTTCTATTCAATTATGTTTATTATATGTTAAGTTTGGACTAAGAAACACGTACTGCTAATATAAACCACAGAATCTTTAATTTTAGAAGCTAGTATTGCAGATCTCTCCCCACACAGTGTATGGAAACCTTTCAGAAGGAGAGGAAGATCCCTTGCTGTATACACACACGTTCGCACACACAGTGAATGGTTCTCTGTGTATGCGCTTGCATTTAATTGGCGACGTGATACGCATTTTAGCAAGGCTTGTAATGAAATGTTGTAACATTCGACACCCCTCCTGTTCACCGCTATAAATTCAATCATTACGTACATTGAAATAGTGTAATATTGAAGCCGTCTATTTCGTTTCCGCTGACTGCATATTGAGTAGAATTCGTTCCCCACAGCATGCAAACAAACGATCTCCTTCCACCACATCCCTATCTGATAGAGCTAATCTAGCAATATAGAGTACAAGCCTAATGATTACCGTAGCATTTTTAGATCGTAACATTAATTTAGGATGCCATGCCGTCCGCGGTGGTACAGTGGTAATAAGCATACCTTACAGATCAGAATCATTCCTTGATTTGATTGGAATTAAATCTGCAAATTAACTTAAATTATTTCTTTAAGGTTTTTAAGCGGGATTTTCCTTCGCCCATCTCTAGAAGCCTTGTGGTTTTAAGTCAGAATGAATCCGAGTATTCACTTCACCATGCTCTTCATATCCACATTCGCTAGTTTTTTATAGTCTCTGACCTCGAATGAGAAACACATCTCCTAGGAATGCTTCACTTGCATTGCGTCGGCTTACAAGGAAGATGTAATTAAGTTCAAAAATGAAAAAAGTTAGTTATTATTGGTAATAAATACAACAGATTGTGCTCTATGCACAGGGAAAACGAACTAAGCCCTTCCCCTTATAGTTCTTGAGAAAAGAAACTGTCACAAACTCCTAAATCCATTACATGTTTTCAGGAAAAAAGAATTAAGGCCACTTCATACCTTTCGCCTGTGTACCTAAATATCAAATATAATATATCTCTACAGGCAAAACAATTTAACTCGGTAAATGATCATATTGATTATCAACCTCTGATTCCAGAACCTGCTGTGGAAGATAGTGCAAGTGATGAGTCTGAAGATGATTGTCAGGGGACAGTGTTTATCTAGCTTCTGAAAAGTAAAACCATAATTACATAATTTAAAGACATTTAATTAACAATTTGGAGGAGCTAAGTTTGTTTTCCAGTTATATAACACAATTTGTTGTAATTCCTTCCAGTAATAACCTATTTTTTGCATTTTTGGAGTTAATACCTTTTGGCCTGTATCATACTATTTCATTAAGTTAGTCCCTACAAGAATTAAGGAAATATAATTTTGGTGTGTAAAATTTCTTAAAATGTAACCAATAGGCGTGTTATTTAATTGCAACATGTACAGGTGATTAAATTCATATCCTGGTTTTTCATAAATCATTCAAACATTAAAATTGGCGTTTCTCCAAACAACTTTTTTGGACTTAATACCTTTTAATTGTAAGCCCACGATTGTTATCTTTTAAAAAGCCGTATTGACTTCTGATATATTAAAACGGATAGTTCACCTCATCAATAGTAAAAAAATGTAAATTTTATTTCGAATTCCTTGCGCTCATTAGGCTATGTGGCAAAATTATTATAAAGCTACACATCCATATTAATGATGTTGCTACATTGGTATAAGTTATCTTGGGTGGAGCAGTCGATATGGAACTGACTTTCTGTTTAGGAATTCGAAGGTTCAGGTTGGTGGCATCTACATGTACAGTATATAAATGCGACAGTCCCAAGTCTATAAATTAAATGCATTTAAAACAACTCCTGCGGGCTTATATACAAACCTAAGTAGGCAGTAGACCTACACATCCGTCATTAAATAACCATAGGAAACAAGTCTTCGCTGTGTTCACTAGTTTTTTAACTTACTTTTGTTACCAACCGACTTAAAACATTAAGGGTGGCGTGCACCAAACTCATGCCATTTACTCTTTTAGTAAGCCTTACTTCTTTAGTTCTAACTACTTTAGTAAGCTACTCTTTTAGTAACCGTACTCTTTTAGTAAGGACGGCGTGCACCAACCAGGAGTAAACTAAACTCGGCGGCTTTCAACATAGAGGAATGTACTAAAGAAGTAAACATTTTATTTACTCCCAGAGTAAATGAACTTACTCCACAAGTGGTGGCGAGCACCAACACGGAGTACGTTACTAACGTAGTAAGTTGTGGAGTAAATAAGGCCAATATTTACTCCTACTCAGGGGGTGGAGTAAAGTTGTGGAGTAAGTGTGTTCTGTGGCATTTGCGTGAGTTATGAGTTACATATCACATTAAATGGATTACATAGTTAAACTGAGGATAAGTTATTGAGATGAAGAAGGTTGTATACCAAAAATGAGAGTTGTGGCAGGTGATTTAATAAATATTAAGCGAACCATACCTAGTAGGGCATTTAATAACGTAAATAATTAAGCTCATAAATCCTTACATGAAATTTTGGCGTTTGGAAGAAACGATGTCAGATTCTCACTACATCCATGTGATTTCAGCCAGTCAAATGTGGAAATATCATTGCGGAGAGCGATCCAGCTAGGAAGACGTCCACCAAAGGTGAGGGGAAGAGTGAGTGGAAGGGACGTTTGCATTGCACGGTACAAGGAGCTCATGTGCTCTTAAATATCTTCCTAGCTGAATCGGCCTTTAGATGTTGCAGTTCTCCCTAACTTTGGGTCAGAAAACGACGATGTATTTCAAGCTAATCATATGGATACAGATATCGGCGAGGTATAGTACATTCCAATAAATGAGAGCCTCCGTTCTTGGAGCTACCCAGAAAACACTTCCCCCTGCTACTTAACCATAGAATTACTGAACAATAGGTGATTCTCATTGTTAAACGATTTAATGTAATTATTGTAAATTAATTTTATTACATTACACTTCTATAGCTTAACTTAAAGCACAACATTGCGAATGCCAGATTATAATAATAATTATAAGAGCTAAAAGTTCAATAGTTGCACCCGCAGTGTTAATGAATAATATGTCCTTTTTTCTAACCCAGGTGTAAAAATGTCCAAACAGGCCACATCGGAAGAAAATTTGACTGACTCTGGGATTAGCGTACATTGAGAAGGGGACACATTGTAAAACCATTCCTTAAAGACTCCCCAAGTCTCGAATGGTGGAGTGAGACGAGACTTTCATGTTTGGGAATAAACTATAACAGATGCTGCAGGTATATAGTATGCTGCTAACTATTTAATTAACCCTGTGGACAGGAAAGTGAGAAGCATTATAAACTATATAGAAAAAAAATGCCAACATGAGTGCCGAAAGAAAATTTTAAGGAGGGGCCCTGAGGTTGAAGCTGCACAGGATCTAGAGAAGTAGTCACTGAAATTATTTTTAAACACACAACCATCTACATAATTTTTATTGGAGTTCATAGCTTCCGAAATATTGTACCGCCATTTTTTGATTAAATATTACATTTCTCAGTTGTAATATTATTATTTTTATAAGGTAATATTTTTTAAGTAAATGTTCTGTGCATTTGAAAAAGGACAGAAACATAATGCCCCTTATTAGTTTTGTTATCCTTTTTATCCCCCCTTTTTCATGATTTTGTGTAATACTACTTATTAATATTGTTAAACAGTCAATAAGTATTAATAATTCATTATAGTGAGATTTATGATAAACAACTGTAGAATAATTGATTTATCGTTTTTGGGGAAGAATATTTTAATATATTTTAGAAATTTATTATTATTATGAGAGAAATAATTATAATATTGACAGTGAATCAATTATGAAAATCAACTGGAAATTCCAATTGTTTGCATTATAATACAGAAATAGTTTGCACAAAAATTGTAATCACAGTACCCTAACGTAGGCTACTAAACTGAAAATATTCAATTGAAGGAATTAAAATTAGTAATGAATAAAACATTACTATTAGACCTATTTTAAAACATGAAGATTGTCATTGGTAATATTTGGAACAACCCAAATTCATATTCATTGTTTCAGCTAACCTTTCCTTTTCATTATCTGGCACTTGAATAATACCGGCAATTGAAATGCACGTGTTCTGCTGCGCTGCACTAATGTTTCTGCTCTGTTCTGCGCAGAATTCGACTACTTCTTTAGTACAAATCGTTTACTACTTTAGTTACAACTAAAGAAGTAACTATCAATTGAGCTCTCCAACACCAACTAAAAGAGTAAGTTACTAAAAGAGAAGCACTAAAGTAGTAAATCTAAGACGGGAACCTGACGCAACAAAAACCGGTTTGTCTGTCTCACTCTAGCACATTACTCGTATGACTTAAAGAGTGAGACAGATGTACTGGTTCTTGTATACTCCAGGTCTCCGTCTTAAATTTACTACTTTAGTAAGATTTACTCCTGGATGGTGCACGCCACCCTAAGAGTCCATGGCAATGTTTAAGTGAGACCATTAATTGGACTTTCATTTTATAGGGTTAACAGTTTTTTTTCTAAAGGAATGACTCTTACCCCAAATCGTACCTCCCATGCTGTGAGGAGGCGCAAAACGGATGTATCTCGTAAAAATGAGCAAGTGATAGACTTAGCATCTGGAAGATTCAGAGTTTTGAAGGCCATGAATCCTGGCATAAATGATACAGTCTCCTGAAACATATTTAAGTTCAGGTGATAACTGAATAACGGAATAATCTAATAGGGCCTAGCTTGGATTTATTAAGGGCGCTTTTAAGCATATGACTTACTTAGTTTATCTTTATTCATAGCCAAGATCTTAATCCAATATAGTGCTTTATGTAAACATGTGTACATTTCAAATTCCCTGTAACTTCATTTTTCCTAGCAAGAATTATACAAAATTAAATTCCTACAAGATGTAAAAAAAAAATAATATTCAGCTGCAATATTATGTCTATACCTCAACATCACTCACCACATCATCATCATCTTCTAAATCTACCGAACTTACCAGTGCAATCTTGATAACACAATTATATTGGTTAAAAACTATTTAATATTAATAATAAAATTTAATAATCTATTGCCTTTAATTTGTTTTATTTTAATTCTTCCAACTATTTATATTTATAAATGTAAACAGATTTCTAAAATGGATTTTTGTTTCTGAATTTTTTAATTTCCTATTTTAAATTTCTTTTGTAATAATTTTAAAACTGTTTTTAGTTTCTGTATTAATTTGTATTTGTAAATTACCCTGTTCTCTCTTTATTTAATAGATGTGACAATTGCAGCCCCCTAAATACGAGCTTTGCTCATCTGAGACCTTTTGAACAAAGTACACATGTAAGGTTTTGAAATGTACGATAATTTTGTTTATTTGTTTGTTTGATAATTATTACATTTCATTTTATTAAATAAAAATTTAACAAATATGTACTTTCGATAATCCATCTAGTGATATGGCTTACGGCGGAGGTACCCTGGATTAATTACGGTTTAAAAAATTCATCACACCCGCTACCAATTTTATTTATTTCTCGACTGCTCTTCTCCATTATTCCCTGTTTTGCTGACTTAAAGTTTACGAGAAAAATAACAAGGTACGAATGTCAAACACAAAGATTATCTTAAATAAAATGGTAGACTACTTTATTTTAATGCTTCTTTAAAAGTTTAATGTGTAGGCCTATCATTAATTGGAAAATATTGGAATCCTTTTATCAAATGCTTTATAATTCAACGCCGTACTATCATACAATAACAATAATTCTTTTTCAAAAAATAGCGTGCTACATTCGCATTTGATTTTAAAGAACGTAAAGAAAATTTGGTTAACAAAAGTCGCACATTTCTATCGCTAGTTAGTCCGGAGAATGAAAGGTACTCTGTGAATAGCATACATAAACACGCGTAGGGTCTAACAAAGCATTCAAATTAAATTACTCTCTCTATCACAGCTGGCAATACATAATGCAAAAGCTATTCAATTCATGTTTTGATTGAAGCCCTAAATATACAAATGTGCCAATTTCTAAAGAACTCTTGTAGTGATTCCCTCGAAGTCTTATACTACATGAAGTCGATAGGAAGCAAAGGTGTGGATAACATCAAGATGTAGATATTGTGAATTACAATCAGCACGTGCTCCGGTTTTGATATACCATATTTTAGCTGCCCTACCCCCTTACTCCATCATGAGCTCATTGTTCTGTTAGCACCCCTGCTTGGCTTACCACCCTCCTGCTGATATATGGGAGGTAACAATGGCAGAAGTAAACCACACATCACAATGAACTGTTGGACACTGCAACAGGAGGGGAAATTTTGTATTAGGGATGATTGGAAAAGGACAAGAGACAATTTGTTGGATGCTCTCCCTTTCTGTACAAGGCCTAATCTTCTGCTTTTAGCTCCTATATAGATGATTCACGAGTGAAAGAGTTCAATAGATATGTTTGAACTGTGGAGGAAATCAACAAGGAAGCAGTATTCAAAGGAAGACTCAAAAGGGTCGCGTTCAGTCAGTTTCACTCTCCAAGACATGATCGTAAACTGGGTACGAATTTACTTAAGCCTTATATTACACTATCATATGAGTCATGTTTTATGCATTTAGGGAAACAGAAGATTTTATTCGACGCATTATAATAATCTCTCCTAATATTGTCCTCCCACCCTACATATATATACACACTTTAATAATGTATGAACATAATAGGACTTACACGACTCTTCCTGCTAACATATCTATACCGCAACATTGCATTGCAATACTTAGGTTAACAAATTTTAAAAGATGACTTACACCACTTTGGCTTTAACGCCCTCATAGCCTATATCTATGTAACAAATTATGATAAAATATTGTATCAGATGTTCGAGGGATGGTAAGTCATGGTAACTATTTTTTTTCTTATAGTAAGGCGATAGTTGCATAAGATGTATGATATGGAAGAGTGTGGCGTCTCTAGTACGAGGGGTATTCCGAAAGTAAGTTTCGTCAATGTATGGCAGGAGCGGCGTGTTCACCAGGGGAACCAAACAAACGCCAGACGAATCCTCACCCGTGGCTGGTTCCACGACGGAAGTGGCGTCAGCGGAGGAGGCATGACGCAGGCGCACTGCGCCTTAGAAGAGCGAGTCGCAGCAGACTGGCGTGCCCGCGGGTATTAGTGTACCGCTCACGATGGCACGAGAGATTTGGCGCCACTGCCATGTACCGCTATCTCCCCTCTTTCAAACGAGCCATTGCTGCAGCCGCTGAACCTTTTATTGTCCGAGATAGAGCTGTTTGAAATTGATCTCCCGATTTCCGTCCCCACAAAGTGCGGCCTCCACGAACCCATCTCGCACAAAGCTTATGGAACATCAATTTGTCACTCAAAATGGTCTGTATGGAACCTTTAGTAATGTCAGAAGCTGAGGTGGAGCAGGCTGTGCGCCAATTCCTTGCATCGCAGGGCACCGAGTTTTACCACAGTGGGTTCTTCAAACTGATCGCACGCTACGACAAATGTCTCAATGTCGCTGGCGACTATGTCGAAAAATAGTACACGGTGTATAGTTCATGCTGCCATGCTGTATTGCTTTTGGGTCAATAAAGTGTCCGTGTGACAAACTGACGAAACTTACTTTCGGAATACCCCTCGTATATGGACACATTTGGTAACATTGTGGTGTACGGTTATGCGAATAAAGGCGACGGTAGTTTAGTTGTGAGTCTGCCGCCGTACAGAATGGATATGATAAGATGTGAACAATATTCTTACTTCAAAGTATCTATGTGAACAGTACTCTTACTTCAAAATTGTCACTATCCGAGGGAAAATGTTGCCCGAGGAGCAAGGAGCTGATGGAACTAGCGGTCATATAAGGACCGGACCGCATAAACGTCCCTACAACGGGAGAGGTAAAACTCAGAGAAAGAAGTAGAAGAACATTAATCCTATGTCTTCAGAGATAATTCGCTAGTATTACAAGTATTACAAGTATCACAAGTATCAATATCCTTATCCTATCGTAATAATTAACATTACCCCTAATCACAGTATCTAACGAAGCTGCCTTGCCTGGTTGATAATGGCTTGCAAAGAACCTCATATGGGTACCTGTCTCTATATAATAAGCAGTATTCTACAGTTATATTCAAATGACAAATTTTTTATCAGTCCTATCTAGAAAAATCTGTAGTATCTAAAAATATCTGGATTATCTATGTAAATGTTTTACTCTTCGTTTCAGGATTCAGGTTTACTATATATACAACATATGTATATATATAAAAATATATATATAGGCCTATATATAAACACACACACTAGTGCTCTCAGGTAGAACTTCTTAAACCATTCTATCAAAGGGCCTCAAACTAGGAAGGATACTGAGTTATGTTTAATAAATGACAAAATTAACTCTCGTTTTACTGACACGTTTCGTTTTATCGTTCTCTTTGCTCCAATGGAATCATTAAGTTATATCTTTTGAATGAGTTTCCCCTCTTTCAACTGACTTTATGCAGATATAAATGTACATATTAAAAAAACTGAGTTCACATAGGCCTAACCCACTTTCGTTCATTCATTACTAGAAGCCAGTTTTAAAATGTTGTATGGAATAAAAGTCAGAAGTGCAATAGATTTAAAAAGACCATCATGCAGATGAAAGCAATTATGAGAAATTCAAGATATTACTCAGATGTGAATATGGGGCTTTTCTGTCCTAACTAGTATGTTACATCGCTATAGATTTCCTTTAAGAGACGACAGGCATATAAACCATCATGTAGTGTTTGATATGTTCGCACCTGATTGAGCAGAATGCTTAATCTCTGCTGGACGATGATTCGGATAATCTCGAGGGACAGCAGAGAGGGTCAGCTCGCTAAATGTGTCATTTCTACTGTATTAAGCTTCTCACGAAGCCAGCCAAGCATGAGTTCACCAGTAATAGCTTTCAACACAAGATTGTCTGAGTTGTTTCTTCATCCTGTGATTGAAATTGTCGCACACCTTTATAGGTGCTGGAGATTACTTATTTCAATAAACTATTAAGACATATAGACTTTATTAAAAACAAACATTGGTCACAACAAAATCTTTTTATATTGCAGAACCATTTTATTCTCTAGATCAGTTGTGACCAATTAGAAACTGGTTGATTTCTAGAGGACACACAAAATTCATAAAACCTTAATAGCTGCATTATGAAATTTAACACAAAATTAAATGATTTTACTATTTTATATTTATAAATACTACATTACCCCACTATTTATTTTAAAATGTACCTTTCGTGCTATTTCAATGGGCAGAGTGTTTTTCAAAAATGTTAAAAATTGATTCCAAGTCCATTTGTTATAGCAATTCTCAGAATAAGAGACAGAGCGGAATCGGTCAGTCTTTTCCCTATTTTGGATTTTTAGAATTTTCATGGCTGAAGACGCTCTTTCACACAGGTAAGAATTACCAAATATAGAACATAACTTGAGTCCCCATTTCCTTAGAATTGGAAAACGTTATTTTGGAAGTTACTTCCACAGTTCAAATCCAGTTACTTCTGACGTGGTGAAAAATGGATCAAGCAGGAATTCACATAGGCTAACCTGGTTGGTAAATTTTCTTGCTGGCACCCCATTTTACACTTGAGATTATTATTTTTAAAATTCCATTTATAGATTGGGTTTTCTAAAAAAAAATTAAAATCCTAGATCAGAGTCAGCAATCAACTGTTCAATGTATATTATAATTATAATTGGGTCTAACTAGTCATAACACGTGATACATGGGATTTTTTTATTGTACTACTGAATTATAACTAGTCTTTTTACTACAAGCTCTCTAAAACGGCTGCCTAGGCCCCTAAAGTATTTTTATCTGCTTAGGCCGCTAAAATTGGCATGGTAACGTCTAGCGGATGTAGTTCCAACAATGGCAGCTAGATGTCTCTACAGTGTCTCCCAGTGTAAATTCAATTTCATATGTTAAGGGGTTTCATTTTTCAATGTCTATTAATAAGCATAGTAAACCTTGTCATTTAGAAATCTGGTATTTAAGAAATAAATTCCATAATAATACCTTACTATATTTTCATGACTAATGGTGGACACGAACGCGTGAAGTTTGCATTACTGCTCTATAGTTTATTACCCTAGATATAAGCTAGATATAAGAAACGAGTTCAGATGAGCCTCTTGTAATATTGCTTCTTTTAACTAGGTGTAATAAGTTTTGATGCGGAAGATGTGATAAAAATGACGCATAATTTCAATTGAAGTAAATATAATAGTTTCATTAAGGAGGAAGGTAATAAATTAGATTTAGTAACATTAAGAGAGTAAGATAATAGATTATATTCGTCTAACTTGCTTAGGAATAGTAGGAATAATAATTATTATAATTATAGGCTATATTATAATATATTATACTAGCTGAAAAGGCCCGGCGTCACCCGGGCTTTGTATTTTGTAATTTGAAATTAACTTATGGAGGACTTTCGATTTTGAAACTCTAGGTCCTTATATAATATGTATGTAAAATTTGAAATGAGGAAGAACGACTTTTCACACTCAAACTATTCCCTCAGAAAACGGAAAATATAGCCTTTTTATGGCTCATATAGAATGTCGAATCTTGCATTACGTTGCTTCTACATACCATTCCTGATAGGGGTTGAAATAAGAAGAAACAGAAATACCGGTTACATAAGATTGTACTGTCTTGACGGAAAATTTTATTTCCCACTCTCATGTTATCATATAACCGTTTCGGGGCTGAAATTAAAAAAAAAATCAATATCACTTTCATAATTTCCTCCCCTAAAACCTGGGACATAATATACTGCGAACATAAGCTAGTACTGAAAATGTACCATCCTATTTTGTCTTCTTTTAATGCTTAGGGCCTATGATAATTGATAAACATCCCCATTTCTCAAATAACACAAAGCCTACAGCTATGAATAACGTATCAGCGGATAGGATTTTTACCTACTTCTGATATAGCATACTCACACACTTAAGTTGTCCCTGCAATACGACCTCTTATTCTACATCTAAATGTGAAGTGAGAAAATATTTCTTATGTCGAGAGTAGAGAAAGTTGTGTAACTGCATCACACTGTGCTTTATTTTCGTGGATTTCATTTTTCAGTAATTATTTTCGCCAATGTATTACATCGGTGGAATCATAATTCGTTCAAGTCCAGTATTATATAATTGCCAAAGCCCTATGTGATCACAGTAAACAATACACTGTTGTCATGTGAACTGAACAGCATTTCATTTTTTCAGTATAATATTCTCAGAAATTATATAATTTTCAAGGGAAGGACTGATTTGTTTCAATTTTAATGTTGACCGCGTTACTTCCCGGGCTTAACTGGGTATGTGTGTAACATTTCGTACAAATTGGTCAAGAAATGTAGATTTGTATAGGGAACATACATACATACATACCCACATATCCACACACATTCGATTTTATATATTAGATTAATTGTATTATATTATATTATAGACTATTACATAATGTTATATTATAATATATTATATATAATTATAATTATTAATTTATTATTATCATTATTATTATTATTCTTTTTCATCACTTGTTTGTGAGTTCATCTGTTGCATCGGCGTTTTTCGCAAGATGCAGCATTATATTGGTACATTGAGAAATGCTCTGACTATGGATGTTGTGCCTTGAATTACTGATTTTTGCATTAATTTAAGCTCTTTTGTTCCCATTCCTAGTTCTTTTAGTCCTGTCATCGTCCATTTAGGTAGACATTTGTAGAGATTAATAACGGAATTGTTATTACCTCATCTTGTCGCCACAATTCCTTAACTTCTACACACAGTGACGTATATTTGTCTATTTTCTCATTGAAATATCTTTCCAAGTTATGACTATTAGGTATACCAATCTCCAACAATTATTATTATTATTATTATTATTATTATTATTATTATTATTATTACTACTACTAAAAATAATTCTAACTACTTTGTTATCACATTTATACCCGAATAAGCATTTTGTAGGCATCTTCCCATTTTAATCCACACAAGACCATCATCATTATTTTAAACAATTATAATATAATACTTGGGTACATATTTTCATGATTTCTTTGTGATATGTTTTGATTTATAACAAAAAACTGACTTTGCTTGATAACTTATAATAACAAAATAGATGAGTAAATGTATCAAAATATTTATTTGTGAACTTCAGAGACACCCACGGTGAATATGAACAAAAATATCATAATATTGCTTTCATTATTTTGCTGTCGGTCGCCTGTCACAAGTAATGCAACGTTGCAAGTTGTGTAAATTATAAAGTAGTTTGTTTAAATACTAACATACTTTTTTATCTTATTTGATCTCAAATATTATATTATGTCAGAAAAATATCAGCATTTTTCAAATCCTTTGACGAAAAATTATCTGCAGACCAATAAATAAAAAAACTCGTTGACAGAATTCTCCGGAATACGGTTAAAATATGATGGTGAAAACACAATTGTTAAAAGCAATATAGGTTATGGTAATTGCAGTTCATTGGACCTGATCCGATTATTTTTATTTATATAACTAGCTTAAAAGGCCCGGCGTCGCCCGGGTTTTTATTTTGTAATTTGAAATTAACTTATGAAGGATTTTCTATTTGTAGGCCTACATAGAACTTGAAATGAGGAAGAACGACTTATCACACTTAAACTATTTTCTCAGAAAACTCTTGATATAGCCACTACATGCTTGATTTCCTTTTGCCACATTTCTGGCGTCACCATCAATACTGCTCTGTCAAACCGTTTCCTAACATCGCATAATTTAAAAGTTTTGTTATTTCTGGCCACAAACCCTTTGATTAAACTCCATACCAGTTCAATTGGATTCAAATTGCTATGATAAGGGGGCAACCTCAGTACTTGATGGCCCGCTTTATTTGCCATATCATCAACCACATATTTATTTTCATCTTTGTCCGCGAATTCCTGTGCTAAGATCACTAACTCTGCCTTAACACTTTTATCATTAAATGTTACATTCTTTTCTTGTAGGCATTCCACAATATCTTGTTTACGCCAAGAAGTATTTGGACGCCGATAGAGTTTCACACTGTGGTATGATGCATTGTCCATAACTATTAAACTGTTGGGTTTAAGTTTCGGCAAAACATTAGCAAACCAGTTACGGAATACCTCTCCATTCATGTCTTCGTGGTACTCACCTGTTTTCTTTGACTCAAAAATGAGCAAACCCTCATCTACGAAGCCTGTTTCACTACCTATATGCGTAACTATTAGGCGTTTCCCCTTACCCATAGGATTTTTTAAACCTTGACTTAATCCTGCCCTAAAAGCTTTGTCCTTTGATTCAACAGTAGTGTCATGCCAAATTTTAGGGATGGTGTGTCCTGCATTTACCCATGTCTCGCCTAAGTAATAAAACGTTCAACCCTCTGCTCGGTATTGCCGTACAGCTCTAAGATATGGTCTTCTCCAAAGTACAATATCATCACGATCTACTATAACATTAACCTCACTTCTTTTCACATATTTCATTCCAATGTCCAACAATAACTTATAAATTGTTGTTCTTTTAAAATTAGGTAGGTCGGAGTCCTCATTGACAGCACAAAGAAGTTTATCCACAGTTGGAGGTATGTTATCAAAAAAGAATTGATGAACTTTTGCTCGAACAGCACTTTTCACAAAGTCATCATTGTTATCTAAAACACTATGCAGCTTTTCAGCCTTTCTTGGGGGAGTTTTCACTACACCAGAGTCTCTGTATTCACTACGCACTTTCCAGATACTTCTGGTACATATACCGGTGAATTCAGATGTCAATTTTACAACGTCCTCAATTGCAAGTGCTGGATATATATTTTTTTAAACCCATTAAACACATTCAATATAATTTCCTTCTGTCCACTTCGCAAAGATTTACCTCTCTTATTTTTAATTATGCCACTTGGGCCTGGTTGAATTTCAGTCATTATGTTTAATGCTTCTCACAGACTGGGTTATAAATTATAAACACCACGTTTCGCTGTTCACTGAAATTTGTATGTTTACATTATTCACAACAATGACTCTCGCAAACTGGAGGGTTATATCACGAATGCCACGTTTCGCAATACATTGAAACATTTGCAATAAGTTGATATTGTTATCTTAAAAATTTTCGTCACATTTTATGAGCTTTTACTGTTATTATAAAAATAAAATCTAATACCGCACTATATGGTCTTGTAGCATGATGTGTGGTGGGGTTCAAATCACGTGCATTTGTTTACACGGACTTGCATTCTCAAAATGAATGGATAACACACTTTCGATTTGGTTTGGTTGCAAGACTCACTTTTGTTTTTGTTTGTTTTGTTACGAAAACATGTGAAAGTGGAACTCTCAAACTGTGAATGTCACACTTCTTTTGTCACATTTCAATTTTTTTAATCTTTTTTTTATGTAAACAATTGACAGCAGAACTCTCTAACTTTGTCTAACTTTGCCTCATTTCATCACATTTCCGACTTTTCCCGTGGATTTTCCAAAAATTTTCTTTCATACAAACCTTCTCCAGACAATACGATCACAACAAAACAAAAATCAGCCAAATCGGTCGAGCCGTTCTCAAGTGATGCGGCAACAACCCTTTTGAAAATTCATTTTTATTAATATAGATCTTTCTGCATAACGGAGATTGCCTTGCAGACAAAGAATATCTTTCAACAAAATATACACATATAACAAAAATTACGAGCTTTTAGTGAGATCATTAATGATTCAATAATGACAGGAAAATTAAAATTGAAGAAAGGAAACCTGTTCAGCTTAATTGTTGTTATTGTACAGGTGGTTTCTTAATATTTGGATGGATCCCTTAAGCGATAATAACGCTACTTCAGTGTACAGATTTTGTGACAATGAGAAATGTTTACATAAGTTCATAAAGAACTTTGTTATTGTTCCCCTACTACCAACCATTAGTCCAATGACTTCAAAATTTTTCAAATCGTATTTGTTCTTGAAGTACTCAATGGTTGGTTCATATATCTTCTTTTTTTCATTATCAACTGCTGCAGGTTGATCTTCTTCAGTCTCAAAGTGGACTGTAGGGTCTACTATTAAACCAGATGTTCGGATTTTGTCAATTGCAATGATGTCTGCTCTTCGTGTTCTTTAATGACGTTTTAAAATAAACTGCAAAATATGTTTCACATGTTAAGATTATTATTCTTGGACTGGAGTTTTTACGTTGAAAGAAGCCAGTATGTAGGCTACCATTCGAAAATTAATATTATACTACCTCCAGGTAGCCTACCTGAGTAGGCCTACATAATTGCTCCGACTATTCAACAGATTTACATTTCCTTGGTGAAGAAAATAAATCATAAAAGAGAGAGAAGTTAAACAAAGTAAATATTACATATGACTTAGGCCCACTTTAATTATTACTGTTTATGTGAGGATATTTATACGGAACTGCATGGTACAATACCTGAACATTTTTCGTTTTTATGTGATAAAGCGTATTCGAGTTATCGCGCGTACAGACACACAAACAGAAGGACAGACATTTTTCTCGTCCACCATGTAATGTAATGTTAGAAAATACCATTCTGGCACTTAATAAAATCGGGTAAACTGATACAACAAAATGTCAAATGGAGTTAATAGGCCATATTCAAGAAACTATTGAATTTTAGACCACGGTTTCTTGCAGATCAAAGGGAAGGTAGCTTCATTTGAAACCACCATGGCAGTGATGAGGAAAAAATGAACTGCTAGGTGGATTCAAATGTACTGTTGGCCATGCATAAAGTAAAGAAATATCTGAGGGGAACATTCGATAAATTACGGAAATTATTCTTAACGGCGGAAAGTTCAATAAACGTTTGCAGTCACTTGTCTTTATTTTTTTTTATTTTTAGTTTTTAGTTTGTCTACAACCTGCGTTTTTAGTCGCAACATTCGAAGAAGTGGCTATAGGGTATTTATAGCATAATTAGTGTAAAATTGTGTCTTGCATTTCTGTACAAGGATAATATGTGTATACTGGCAACCTAACGTTAAACTATTATAATTATAAATATAATTAACATATAAATATAGTGTAGTTGCCACATTTAAAAGTCTATACTTATTCTACTGCAAACACATTGGAATATTTATTTATTTTTATTTATTTATTTATTTACCTTATTAGTACAAAACAAATATTCATAACCGATGCCCGAATGAGCAAAAGCTCGTGCTCGGGCTCAGCTCAGCACAAAAACAAAAAACAGTGAACACTGGAAATTATAAAACAAAAAATTCAGGGCAAAGCGATATGCTTCTATCACTCTCCATGTTTGGACTCTCTTCACTAAAAGAAAGCAATTTAACAAAAACTTTCTGCTCACGAACAGATATCTTGTTGAGAGCAGATAAAGTTAACACTAGGTTACGGTTGGAAAATCCTCGATTTTGTAGCGTACGAGAATGCCCAGGCCGACTCTATTTTGTTGTTCTAAATTTCGAATATTAAATAGCTGCCAAATAACAATACCTACCATGAATTAAATTGCATCTTTACTCTCCCTAGATCAGTGGTTCCCAACCTGGGAGATGCCCCCCTCCCCCCCCCCCCCAGAGAAGCGCGAGAGATTTATACGGGAGCGCAATCAGCAATGTACTGGAAGAATTTTGGGGCAGTTTCCTTCCTATTTATCCTCATCCAGTTATTATCTACTTACCTATGTGAGACCGAATTCTCGACACTGGCATCACGAAAACAAAACACCCCAGTCGTCTGAACGTGTAGAGAGATCCTAGATGTGTTTTAAGAAGTTTGACACCAAAACATTCAGGAGCTCCAGAAAAACAATTTCAACCGTTTTATTTATGTTCTGAATTCTTCTTGTGACTTTCATTACATAAAAAATGTTAAGTTTCAAATAAGCCTTGTTCAAATGAAAAACATATCATTAGGTAGCCTATACAGGACCTTAGACTATGGAAATCACAAACTTCTCGTTTCTCTTGAAGTGTAAAAACAGCTCTCTTCATTTGAACAATCTTACGAGTAACTGTAGTGCAGTGTTTAACAGCTGAATGAACACTGGACTAAAAGAAGTGAAAGTTTTGAATATCTCATTGTATGAAGGGCTCTTTCTACCTGCTCCACCCTCATGCAGGCTGTCTGTCCGACTTTTTAACATGCTTCCTCATTCCACCGCACTACACTTACAGTTAGTGGCAGGGGAACACTAACTTCTTGGAAATACAGTACAATACGTTTCTTAAACAATCTTCCTAACATTCACGTCAGTTTTAAAATAATTCTGCAAGTGAAAAAAATCCCTGCAAGCTACATTTTGTAAAAATCTTGTCTTATATTCATTGGCATTAAATGAATTGGCACAGTAATGAGATTTCTTATGTATTTTATATGGGAGAAGATCCGTTCACTTGCATTTATTGGCGCAGTGCGAGGGTGTCACTGTAAAGAAGGGCATTATATCGAGGGTTGACTGTAGTTCAAAATATGGTATTAGTATCAGCTATCGAATAGGTGAATAATGTCGTGGTTTTTCACTCCAGAATAATGGCAAACCTATGTACAGATCTTTTGCCGGAATGCAAAGATTTGTCTGCACTATTTTGTCTTTGAAACTTTATTCAACGTATGCTTATTTATTAGTAAGTTATATCTTCCCTTATCAAGACAGATCTCCTTAATTCTACAATGTGCATTAATCATGCAGTAGAAAAATATTTATTTCTCAGAAAATTTCACAAACAAATCATATTATTAATAGGGACCGGATCTTTAGGTTTTTAAAAACACTGTTTTAGGTTTTCCATTAGGTGAAATAGTTTTTTTAGGTTTTTTGTCCAAAATATAGTTTTCGGGTAGAATAATTGGTTTAATGAATTTGAATGTGCTACATAGGATTCAATACATAATACTTGTAAAGTTTAACTTTAAAAAATTGACTTAAATTTGTATAAACTTGCTTTAGGACAATATTACACAATTGAATAAAGAAAGCGTTAACAATCAAAAGAAGCAGTGAAAATAAGATTGCCTCACATTTCCTGGATACAGTATATCACAGTGTATCTTTCAAGATTCTCAACTGTGAGTTGTATTGAATGACAACGTCTGTTATATATAGCAGGAGCAACCTAGAAAACGACAGAACAGACGTAGAAACCCGCGGGGTGCAACGTCATAAAATAACCTCAGAAGAAGAAGAAGAAGAAGAAGAAGAAGAAGAAGAAAAAGAAGAGAAAGAAGAAGAAAAAAGAAGAAATTCAGGTCGTCGCCAATCCACTGCCGTAATAAACTCGATTTCATTTGTTTTGGCATAATTAACACGTCTTCTTAAAACTCACAGTGTGACCACTCAGTATGAATAACAGGGAAGTACTAAAGACAAACAACCGCTTTAAAACAGAAATCTATATCCTTGTTCACACACGGCAACAATGGTTGTTCGTACGAATATTTTAAAAGGAATACGCCGGTACTCTACTTCGTCTCTTGTTACTGTCCTCCTAGACGACAATGGGTTGAACGAAACGCTGGTGGTATTAATTTCTACCGGACAAAGTTTTGTCTCTCCGCAAAATATCGCTTTCTCAACTGGCAAAAAAAAAAAATACAAAAAGTAGCCTAAATTAGATATTTTATGTTTTATATCCCGTTTAGGTATATTTAGGTTTTTATACCCCATTTTGGTATTTTTAGGTACCACAGAATTAATGTGGGTGAATCCTATGGACATGATTCGAAAAAGTGTATGAGCGCTTTTTGTTTTGGAAGTAAGGAAAATTATAGGTAAAAACCTAAAAATCCGGTCCCTAATTATTAACATTAACCAGCGCATGGGCCGATATAGGCAGTAGATGTTTATCTACTCTTATACAATTCAACGGCCCTAAATAGCGTGCTTGCTCGCCCGCTTCGTGAGACATCGGGTATACTCGGCGATGTTCGTCTCTCGCAGTCTAAACTTTCATGACGACTACAAAATTAGGAAGGAAAACCGTTTCTTTATTATATAAGGCCTAAGTGAAATGAACACAATGAACAAATATTCTAATTTTATTTTTACTTACAATTTTCATAGCTCTGAACCACAAACATTTTTAATAATCTACCAGTGTAATTTTCTTAAAAATCCTGGAGTCAATGAATATTGTCGGGCGAAGCCGGGGGCAACAGCTGTAAAATATTGATGGTTTTATCTCATGAAATATCGCTGATAATAATAATCCAAACAAACCATTCCTTCCCTTGAAACATTATATAATTTCTGAAAATTACACTGAATTGATAAAATAAAATTCACATCATATTCATGTCAATAAACAGCTGAGAAACAATACGTATTATGTGTTCACAGGTTCTTTGGAACTGCATAATCGATTCTGATATAGTTTTCCCAGGGGGCGCTTTCATGTCGTGGAATGTACTCTAAAGCAGGAATTTTGGCTGTTTCATTAATAATTGTTAATGGCTTAGTTTATGAATGATTCGCGTGCAAGTGTTAATAAATATAATGCTTTAATAATTATTATACTCTTAATTTTTAATTTTTATAAGGATTATCGTGGCGAAGCCACGGGCACCTCCTAGTATAATATCATACATTTGCACGATGTCTCACAACTGAGTGCTTCAATGTACCTAATTCATTTATTAAAAAAAAAATAGTTGGTTTTGGAATTTCAGGAACTTCAGTAGGCTTTGATGCTATGAACATTGTTAGAAAATAATATAAAAATCTAAATAATTGAATATTTATTATCACGTTAAACACAATGTTTTGTCCAATACATACAAAATAGCGTAAAACATAAATATGTACATCAAATTACACTGGTATCTCCAGGCACACAAAGGTATGAATCCATTAAGTAGGTACAAATTTAGAGACCATTAAATAAATATATTATGCTTTTCTTCTTTGGTCCCAGTTCCTTTTGAATAATTGTTAAAATCTAAGAGTCATAATGTCCAGTCGGAGGTAGCCTACATTTTGTCGGTTAACATTTTGTAGAAAAACTACTCTTGCAGGCCTACCTGATGCCGTAATGTGTTCCATATGCCATTCGACAATCATAGATGGATCGGTACATTCGAGTGCATGGAAACTTTCCGATACTCCTAATTTCTTCTAATATTTTTCTTCATGTAAAGTTGGCATTTAATCTCCGTATCATCTGTGTTCCAAACCAGTCCAATCTCTCTTATTGGACCGAAGAACGCTAATACCTAGGTGTGCGGTGAAATTGGAGTAGAATATGGGAACGGTTCATTTCAGTGGCTGGAGGGAGTGCCTCGACAAAAGTCTGGCACTCATACATTAACCTATGAATATAGAGAATATAATAATATTCTCATGTAGTGTTCAACAGAGACAATAATCTGTGGTTCATGAATGCTTATATATCTATCTATGAATATAGGTCGGCTTCAGGAGAGGAGGAATAAGGGTAGGCTAACCCTCACGCCATCGCGAAAGAAGGATTTGCGGGTCTGGCGAAGACGGTTATGTATTTCCTTATTAACATAAATCACTGCGCATTATATCGGAAAGATTCCGTACACCCAAGTGTTCGTACACAAGTCTAGGTTCTATAACAGCTCCATAAAAGCAGGTCGTCTGATTTATATCTAAAATATTTTAGATGGGCTGTAAAGCTCGGAGGCATTCCGATGTAATATGTATAAACCCGACAATAATCCTATATTTGCTTTTCAGTATGAATGAAATTTACTCTTCTTGTTTTCTGTTCATTCACCCCTCTTATTATTTTAATAGACTAATATAAGATTTTTTTCCTTTACAGTTTATTTTATTGAAGTAATTAAGTTCAAGTGGTTATAGGCACGGTGTGCTAAGTAAACGAAAACTGGAGGAAAACTTAAAGTATAAATAACATCAAGATCACAAATTAGCCTATATAAAAAATTAAAAGTTAGCCCTATGGTTTGCCATTCAACTGTTGATCTCTTTAGCTATATTAACACATAACCTATAATCGCTTTCATCCTAGTGAGATCATAACAAGCTAATTCCTATTACAATTGTACATCTGTACTCCCATGAGAAAAGCGAGCCAGAAAAACATGTATCCATTTGTTACCACAAATTATAATCATATTAAGGCCATGCCAAATGGCCTAATATTATAAAATGTCTATATAAAAACTCCATCAAATACAAATTTGGTCTAAGAAAGAAAAGTCGAACACCAAAATATATAATTTAGCTAAACGTCTAAAACAAAATTTCTAACTTGGAAAAATTACATCGCCAATTAGTTGGGAAAAAATTAACAATAAAAAATTCATAAAATATTTCCACGGTTAAAAACAGCAGCAGCATTTCTCTTTGTGCACCCTGATGACTTAATGGAAGTTTCTGATACTGTAGTTTGGTGGAAACAGAGATGCTGTTGAGCCCGTTGCCACCTTCAATGAAAGGTATGAGAGGTGCACTGAAGGGCACTGAGGAAAGGATGGAATCAAGCACCACGCTTTTCACCATATATTTGGGACTCGCTTCGCGCGTTGGGGGCTCCGCCCCCATTCCAAGACGTTACCTCGCTTGGTTTACAGAAATAATAGTATCTATCGCTAGCATGTCTTCAAAGCGAAGTTTATTGCAACTTCCAAATCCCTATGTGATCACTGTAGGTAATACCGTTGCCATGGAAACCGAGCCCTTTTTCGGGGGTTTTTAGGGCTAAAAATTTAAAAAATAAACTTTTTGGAATTTTCCTGTAGTTTACAGCCTAAAAGCTATAAGTGTACCAAATTTCAAGTTTCTAGCTCATCTGGAAGTGGGTAAATATTAATGTCAGTCAGTGAGTGAGTGAGTCAGTCAGTCAGTCAGTCAGCCATGTGGCTTTATATTATAGGGATGGATACGATTCTGTTATAAATGGATGTTCAAGAACAATCATGTCTCATTCCTCAATTTGGAAATTCCTAGAATGTATTGAAAAGTACTAAAGAGATACCGGTAATGAATTTCTAATAACGCAGTATTTGACTAGCCGTATACGAATACACCATCCTATTAAAAAACTTAAACGTGAACAATTTAAGTTATTGTCTAAGTGGAAAAAATGACCTAAAATATTAGCAAGATACAAAGAATATAATGAAATACCCATCTATTTGGTAGCATAAAGTTATAGAATGTAACTGCAGCTGACTTATGACACTGAAATATAGATTTTCACAATAGTAGGCCTAAATCATACTCCGATAACAATAAAATTGAGAACCACGGCTCATAGAAATTGGCAAATAATCATATTTGTATCGCCTCTGAAATAGTTTTCAAGTAATTATGCTAAAATATTTTCATCATTTTTAATTTCTCTGCATCTTTTGTTTTTCGTCTTGAGTTGCTTTGAGATTTTTCAGTCGCTTCAGGTTCATTGTGGTAACTTCGTCATCGGGCTGTAGTTTCAGCGCCTTTCTATATCGAGCCTCAGCTTCTTCCAGTCTTCCTATCAAATGATACAGAGCTCCCAGGTTTGCCCACGATGAAGATTCCTGAAATAAAGCAATTACTGACTATTGATCTGCATCCTTTCATTTCTGGATCTCTTAAAAAATAGAATTGATTTATATTTAGGTTAAAAATTGACAGCTACTAGGCCTAAGTGGTAGAGGTAGAAATTAAGATTTCTAATTTGAATGTTAATAATATTCTTTTCATTTTGTGTGGGATAATGCTAATGCAACAAATTCTGCTCTGATATACACGTAAAATTGATTTTCTTCAAGTGTATCTTTTAGACTTCAACTACGGAAAAAGTACACACAGGTTTGGAAACATTAATGTCAATTTTGGAAACAATAGCAAAAAATTCAGACTGTCTAGCTAATTTTGGAAAACGTAAGTACTATAAGGTGTCGTGCACATTGGCACAGGTGCACATCGGCACAGTCGCATTTTCGTGCATATCAGCATAGTATTTTTATCTTGTAATATTATCGTGCTCATCGCCACACAACCCGTTGGGGCTAGGGGTGGACATAGAGACTCAAACCTACAGCCTCTTTCACCACGGCTCCAAGGCAGCACCCCTTAGCTACCGCGGCTAAGGAAACCGGCCGTTGATATCGTAGATAGGTTAAGTCAGGTTAGGTTAGGTTAGATCAGATTAGGTTAGGTTAATTCAAAGTCTCATTCAATCGCAGGCAGATACTTTATGAATGATTTCTAAACAATACAATTATAATATTGATGTACACAGAATGTATCTATAATAAAATCAGGTAAACTGATGTAACAAAGTGCCAGTATGTTTTTGTTTAATCAGTTATGACTGCAATTATGATATGCAGAATATATATATTTTTTTAAATTGATTTCCAAGTTAAGCTCCAGATTTATTCATTAATCAGGGCTTACGGAAGAAGAAAGGTCTACCATCTCGGCCACCTGGGTCATTTTAACGGTCTAGTTGGATAAGCGCATGTAAATCAATATGTTTTTGTCATAGCTACCTGTATTTTAATTTCCAAGGCCTTATAAGATCACAGTAAAACAATAGGCTATGTTGTCAAGATAACTGATTTTCATTTTTTTTTTTATAAATTCTTTCGAATACGTATATTACCATAAAATAGGCACTAAATTGAGCATTACTCCGAAACAGGTCAACCGAATTTTTCCATTATGAATAGACGTCTTCCCACGGACATTATAAATGTGTATACCAAGTTTCATAAAAATCCGGTAAAGCGTATTTGAGTTACCGCGTCTTTAAAATATACACTAAATTGGGTTTTACTCCGGTACCGGTCTACCGATTTGGTCCAATATCAGTAGAAGTCTTTCCACGTACATTATAAATGGGTATATAAAATTTCAGGAAAATCCAATAAAGCATATTTCAGTTATCGCGACTTCTTATATATTAACATAAAAACACTAAATTGGGCATTATTCCGGTACTGGCCAACCGATTTGGTCCAATATCAATAAACGTCTTCCCATGGACATTATAAATGCCTATACGAAGTTTCATAAATATCCGATAAAGCGTATTTGAGTTATTGCGCCTTTAATGTAGACACTAAATTGGGTTTTACTCCGGTACCGGTCAACAGATTAGGTTCAAATTCAATAGGGCACTTCTCATGGACGTCATAAATGGGTATACCAAGTTTCATGGAAATCCGATACAGCGTATTTGAGTGATGGCGCCTTCTATTAGAAAGGCGCCATAATCTATTAAAATAGGCACTAAATTGGGCATTACTCCGGTACCGGAGAACCGATTTGGTTCAATATCAATAGGGTTCTTCCCATGGACATTATAAATGTGTTTTCCAAGTTTCATGAAAATCCGAAAAAGCGTATTTGAGTTATGGTGCGTACAGACACACGGACAGACGGACAGACAGACGGACAGACGGACAGACATTTTTTTCGTCCACCACACAATCTCATAAAGTACCATACTGGCACTTAATAACAAAAGGAAGTGTTTGTCTTTCTGTCTATCTAGCAGTTACTGTGAACTCCATTGCATTCAATACGATAATGTAATTCCAACTTTGTCTCTATGTTCATCCCTACGAAGGGTATGTGGCGATGAGCACGATGATATTGCAAGATAAAAATACTATGACGATGTGCACGAAAATTCGACTGTGCCAATGTGCACGTGTGCCTACTATAATCGGGAAATAAAGCATATCAATTTGGAAACTGATCTATAACCTAAAAGTAAACCACAATAAATTGAAAAGTCTGCTGAGAAAAGCTTCGTAATAAAAAATTAATTGGTGTATACGCCTATTGGTAGATCGCTAACCTGTGGTCGCCGTGAGATGGCAAGTTTGTAGTACTTCTCGGCACCGGCGAAATCTCCGGCCAAACGCAAACTCGTAGCAGCGCTCAGAAAATCCTCGTACTCCGCGGTTCCACTCAGGGAGATGGCATGCTCCAGTTTGGCTGCTGCCTCGCTGTATCTTTTCTGTGACAGCAGAAACTGACCTGGAATCAATAAACAAATAGAGTGTGTTATTTTCGTACGGTAGTCTTAATCGTCGTCATATTGTGTTAAAGAATGTTATTTTGCTCCGGAAATTGACCATTTCTAAATTTTATTAGACTAAACTCCATGACTTTATATTATTATTACTATTATTACTATTATTATTAAGCCATTAAATAAAGTCACAATAGGCTATGTCTATATATATAAAACACAAATTACATAGATATATAAAAACACATATCTTATATACCAGACAAATCAACATTAAAAAATTATTTAACTTCATATATAGGATTATTGAGAAGCCACGTTCTGAGTTTGTCCTTGAATACACTATTGGGTACAGCTATATTGTGTGGTGGCAAACAGTTATAAAGCTTAAAGCTCATATACATAAAATTCTGAGCAGTCTAACCTGAGGTATCTGAAGCAAATGGGCATTTCTGGTTCTATAAGAGTGTAACATCAGAGTGTAACCTATCTAATGGAGGAATAAGATCTCAATTTCAAAACTAGGGTCATCTTTTGACTTCATTAGTATGTGGCAGGATTGGAAGGCATTTGGTAATGGTGCAGAGTTCCATAGCCGTTAATTGTAGTTTTTTGACAGAAGCCGCTACTTCTTTATCAAGTAACTCTTCAGTTGTCTTCACAAGACTGATTGCATTTGATCCCATACCTCCCTACCTTTGAAAAACATGCGAGAAGAAACCGAAGATCGAATCCAGGCCTACATATCTACTGTTTGTAATGCTAACCACTATAATGCGGAGACTGTAAAAATTTTGGAGGCTGTTAAGGACCATCCATGTTACTCGCGAGCTTAGCGAGTCACGGATGGAAAGCGTTGCCAATCTGAAGAAACATTTCAAGAGACTAGGGAAAGCATATCGACAGATGAGAGGAAAAATAGGTTCGTTAGAATTTGTTAGCTGTAAGTCAATGTTGTTTAATCAAAACTATACTTATTTGGTAATAATATTATAGCCTATTAGATCTATCAATGCAACTAACCAATGCTTTGCTCCTGAGCGGAAATAAATAAATAACTTACATTAGGCCTATTCAACAAATAACATAAGAAGGTGGTTCAAAACACCCTCTGGGTGGTATGAATGGGCCGCTTTTGGAGCACTAACAGTAAAGAGGATGCAACAGAGCGCCATGATGGAGAATGAGCTAAAGCCAGAAATACGAAGACGTCGCAGAGGATTTTTGTCTCGATGTATTACCTTTCACCGCTGCAACTTTTGACGTCATTCAGAATTTGAGATTTAAGGAATTACAGCATCCCCCATACAGCCCCGATCTTCACTGATACTAACGATGAACCCTTGATTCAAGTTTGCTTTTATTTTCTAATTTCATTCACTGCTGTAGATTAAACTGCTTAGAACACGAATCATTTTACATTTTAATACGATAGCGAAAACATAAGGAATTATTATTATTTTTACGGTTCAAATAGCAGATTGTTAAGCAGCATGAAAAACAATCATCTGAATACAAACAGATATTTGTTTTTATTCCAAAGTGGCCTTAGTTACAGCGGCACTTGTAATAGCCTATAAATAATTCTTCAAGTTATGTAAAGGCATATTGTACTTTCTGGTCGTTACAGCTACCTAAATTTAAGGTTGGTTTCCAGCAGAACCAGGTTTTGTTCCTAGATTTACGTCGATGTCCCACGATCCAAGTATAAGTTCAAAAATTTGTATTAAGTAGCATTTTTATACAATTATATCTCGTTGTGCACACGTGAGTAGGCCTATGCTTTGCTCCAATACTGTCAACTGTTCATGCGAAACGAAAATTAGTCGCCATTGCAATCGACAAGGCGATCGATATGCACCCACTGGTAGCATTTTCTATAGAATCTTTTTCATAATTTCAAGATCACCTCAACGTTTATGTCGGTTTTAATAATGGTTACATAGTATTGCTGAAAATCTGCATTACGTACTTTAACCTTCTTGATTCTGATATTTCGTTGTATCTTCTTAGTTAACGTTCGCTGATCAAGTGCTGGCAGCACATGTCACATGATCCAATTTGATGATTTGTAGGAATTTGGACCAAAAACTGCGTCGTGGTACATCGGCTTAGGTCAATAGTTTTAAAGATCCACTTAATTGAATTACATTCCTGAATAGGGTAAAGTACTCTCTAACCCTTTAACCTTCAACTAAGTTATTATTTGGTGATACTTTATACATACATATCACATCTTAAAATTCATTCCATCTTAAAATTCATTATGTGCAGATAAAGTAGTGATTTGATATGATTATTTACTTAACTTTCTATGGCAGAGTACAACATAAAAGTTTTTCAATTATTTTCATTTTCCTACTGGGCTATACAATTTGCTTTTAAATTATAATTTCCACCTATGGCTAGTATATAACACATTATAAATCTAATGTGTACATACTGGGCATATGTGGAAATTGTAATTTAAAATCAACATAAAGGTTGTTTTATGACCTTAATGTTATAGACTTAACTCGCTGTATACTCCATTATGACTCCACTTGAATCATGAGAAGACAAAAGGATGTGTTTGCAGAAAGCAATGAATATTATACTGTATTTACCTAATTAAAACATAGTAGCAAAATATTACCTCAGCTTCACCAGCAACAATAAACACAGTTTTTTTTTTTTATGGTGGACAGCTTGGACTACAAAATGAAATAGACGTGTAAGCTGATACTGAAGGAAACAATAGCTGTGTCGATATACAAACGGGCCTGAGTTCAAATACACCATTAGCATAATGAGTAAAGTTAGCAATGACATGTAAAGTGTTGGAATCCATGCCACACCCCTTGTATACCACCCCAGGGATGTCATATTAATTCCTGTAATAACTGCGGAGGAACAAATAAACCTGCACGCGTGTCCACCCTTCTTTCATGTGTTCCTTCCCCTCTTCCCTCCCACCTTTCTCCCTGTGAGCTAATAACGCAGGCATTTCACTCTTTTTCAAGCATTACCGGCACATATCTTACAATTTCACCTTGTTTTGAGAAAATTCTACAATTTTTAATTTTAACATGGGATCTGCCTGGGATATAAGCCTTATAAGATTTTCTTTCTCCCTCTCCCTCTCTCTCTCTCTCTCTCTCTCTCTCTTTCTCTCTCTTTCTCTCTCTCTTTCTCTCTCTCTCTCTGTCTGTCTTTCTGTCTCCTCTTTCTTCCATGTTTTCGCCTTTTCTTGGTTTACCGGTGTTTTTTTTCTTTCTTCTTCGTTCTTTCTATTTTGAGAACTATTTTATTTTTATCTTCTCTTTTCTTCTTTCTCTCTATATCCGTTTTTTACTTTCTCTGTGCACATCCACTGAAATAAAGGTAGAGGAGTATTTTATCATGAAATTCGGTGTCTTAAGCTTTCGTACAGAAAGACATCTTCTAAGGGGTCCAAAGTGCTTAACATTTCAGGAAAATGTCTGTTTAAAAAATATGTTTGCTCGCTTGTAAACATCATTGCTTGAAGTAAAAATAATCTCAAAACGAAATTTCACATCCAGCTAGATAACGTCCGGGGAAGTAACGCGATATGCTCGAAAATTCTCTCTTACCATAAGTATCGCTTCGCTTGGAAAATTTGCATTTTTGATATTTTTTTAATAAATAGTTGTAACAATCTGGTTTAAACTTATATTTCTGACAGGTTTTCGGCCTTATCTCTCATTGAAGAAATATCGTCCATCAAATTTTGTAGAGGAAAATTTGTCTTGTGCGGAAATCATACCCGGGTTTTCAACTTGGTAAGCCTTCGTCTAAACCCAATAATATTCAAAAATACTAATAAAAATAAAATTATGTAATTCCTACAATTTATCTAAAAACAATGCCAGTGTTAATATATTTTAATTCCTTTTCCGTAAAATAAATAATTTAAAAATCATCTAGCTGCTGAATTAATTAACGTGGGCGAAGCCCCAAGTACCTGCAAGTTGTACTTCATATTTTAGTAATTTTTAGCATATTTCTAATTTTTCCTATAGTAATTTGTCGTATGTTAAGTGAATGTTATGTTGCAGTGTTAAATAATCAATAAGAGAGAATACTTTTATATGCTCTAGTCTTATCCAGCCATAAGCCTTTCGGGAGAAACATTTTACTTTATGTTTTCAACCTTAAGATGAAGAAATTATTGAACTTGATTAAAGCATCCAATAGAAACTAATTCTTCCCATGTACCTTCACGACTCATTAAACAATAGAATATGAAAACAAGATAAGTTCATTTTTTCTGCTTTTCTTGATTTCAGATAGGAAGGATTATAGGCTACAAGAAAATCCAAAACAGACTAAGAATGAGGTATATCATTTTCAGTTCATTTTTTATAACATGTTGCATATAGGGCGTACTTAGGAGCAGCTCGGTTTGTTTGAGGCCTATGCTGCATAGAATATAGCATGCAGGGACGAAATTTCAATTGCAGATAAGTGAAATCTGTTGTTATATTCTCGTCATCATTGTTCTCCGTTTCCATGGTTACCTATTTGCGTCGTCCTTCTGCACAGAAATAGGAGGAGAATTCACATCCACTCTTTCCTCAATAGAATATTATTACTGCAGGATTGAATGAGTTGCGTACATTCCAGGAAAACATGTTTTTGGCATCTACTTGAAATAGATAACTTTAAGATCCTTATATTTTCCACCAATACTCCGATTTTCGTATAGCCTATGTTATTTATTGGGGTACACCGTAGCGAGTGGTTGAGGCGCTGCGTTACAAACCGGTAGGTCGCGGGTTCGATCCTCGATGAGGTCGTTGGAGCTTTTTAATTGGCCTAATCCTTCTGGTGGCACTATGGCCCTGGGGTCTACTCAGCCTCTAACAGAAATGAGGGCCAGGAGCAATCTTGGGGGTAAAGGCGGCACCTTTACGCTTTGAATGTCTAAAATATGGGAGCTTCAACATCCTGGATCCCTCTGGGCCTCAATGGCCTGTAGAGGGAACACTTTACTTTACTATGTTATTTATTGAACGCAAAATGTATTGCTTAAAATGCCGAAAGAACATTTTCAGTTTATGACACCACTTTTAAAAGACATAATTTCACCATTTATAAACTTGTAAAATAAAAATTGCTTCAAGAACATTGATAGCCTGTAGGCGCATCATCACTAGGCCTATGCTATAAAGCCACGTGGTTAACTCACTCATTCGCACGTTCACTGATATAATTGTTTTCCCACTTTCAGATGAGCCAGAAACTTGAAATTTGGATAAGGGATAATGATAATATAAATTAATCTACAAAGTATATATAATTTCCTTCTGTTTTATTCCTCTGATTTTCTCACAACTCTCATACACTCTCATCTTCAGACTATGTTCTGTGGTTATTCCTCCACTTGCTAGAGTGATACGGGAGATTTTCAGTTTGTATTTCACTATATGAAATAGAAGTGCAACCAGCGTGAAAATGGAAAATAAATACCCGGAACGAATATCAGAACACAGAATATAACGGAAAGCAATTTTATATTATTTACCTCACACTATGTCACTTTAGCTAGATTAGATCTTCAAAATAGTCATAACTTTATTTCCTTGTACAAATATTGATTTCCCCCATATAGCCTCAACATCTTGTTACTTATAAAGGGGATCAATACTTGTACAAGATTACAAGATCCCAATGTTGATCAAATAAAGCCATATTGACTTTTCTTTGAATCTAAAATGCAGTAACTCTGCATTGTCAATATACATTTTCAAAATATTAAAAATCAAATATATTTCGGTCAACTTGTGGTCATCCTCAGTGATAAAATTTAAAAAGTTAACATCATGTCCACATCAAACCAACCTAGAAAGAGAATTTAAAAATATGGTAGTTAAAAAGTTCTGTCTACGCAAGATCATAATATGATGTAAGCCTAGGCCTATGTTACTTACATGGTGTGCGGTATGTGGCTGTGCTGGCCTGATCTGACCTGAGGCTTAACTAGATGAGCACCGAGTAGACACACAAATAATTAATACTTCAGAATGTTAGCCGACGTTTGAAATAGAACACTATCTTTATTGACAAGTTGTTCGTTCAAATATCCCTCTTTGTTACGGAAGTTGGTCTAGAAAAATTTCTATATTTTCTAGTGTATTCAGAGTCCGACTTTTGTTTTTGACATGTAAAATGTGCGTTTCTTTATGGTTTCGAAACCGTGTTGTGTGTCTGCCTTGTGCTCAGCGTAAGCTGAATGTTTTCCGTATGCTATTGCTTTTACGTGTTCTCTGAATCTTTCGTGGAATTTCCTCCCAGTCTGGCCAACATAGCTATATTTACAATTTGAAAAATCCCAACGAATTCATCATGGGTTGATGTTTTTTTTTTTTTTCTAATTCATTAAATCTCCGTTTCAGGGATCTGGGAACTTTGTTTTATTATTCTAATAGATGATCTCGTGTAGATATCTTTAAAATAAATATCGCAATTTTGAGCGAACTGGGGCCACTGTTGAACCGAACGTTTCTTCTAGCCCATCAAGTAAAGTTATTTTGTTGGAGAAAATCTCCCTTACACAAAGGTATGAGCCGTAAGTTTGCCCTTACATTTTGTTTTGGTTTTTAAAGTCTATAATTTATTTACTGTATTCTCAGTAGGATTGCATTTTCGTCTACCGTATTATTATTATTATTATTATTATTATTATTATTATTATTATTATTCATTATACATATACAGATTTATTATAGTTGCCGGCTGGCGTTAGAATGTCAACTACTACACTAGTTATTTGGTGTTTTTGTGTTTTATGTAGCTTGTTAAGGGTAGAGTTTCCTTGCCTGAGTGTTGGTTAGTCTTTCTATGTGCTCTGGTTTCCAGTTGTGCTTGTTCATTTAAACCTAGTGCGTCTATTCTGTTTGAGTGCTTTGTTTTGTATCACCTGTGATTTGTGTAAATGCGCTGAGCAAGCTTAGGTTAATGTAGATCTGATGAATGCTGTATAAATTAATTTCTTTCTTATCTGAAAATGAAGTTGTTGGTTTTAGTGACGGAATTAAGCGCGCAAAAGTTTGCAGATTTTTGTTTTAATACAGCTGATCTGACGCTGCAAAGTCGAGGATTTGTATAGTAAACATACCCAGATATTTTACATGGGGTTTACATGGAATGTTCTTTCACTCAAATTCCAATGTGGGTATAGCATGGGACCTCCTTCTGGTGAAACAATGGCTTGTGTTTTTTGTTCATTGACTCTAATATTCCAGTGCTTGCACCAAGTAAGTACTTCCGTTAGCTCTTTCTGCGCTTAGTGAAGGCGGGCTATGGTTTGCACATACATAAACGTTGCCTTAGAAGTTTGGTGTTTTTTCATATCCTATTATATACGGTTGACAATGGAACAGGCTTTCAATTATTATGTTTTATTGCGTAGTGTGTAATATATCTGCACAAGGGAGATACATATAGAACCACCAAACTTATTGAAAATAATTAACTAAGCAAATATTTTATATTTGAATAAAAACACTTTCTTAACGCACTTTATTTTACCTTAGTAAACTTCTGGACGGCCGTTTCATCAGCAGAGTGCTACTCTGCTGATGATGCAGGAACACCACCTGCGAAACGGCCGTCCAGAAGTTTACTAAGGTAAAATAAAGTGCGTTAAGAAAGTGTTTTTATTCAAATATTTGTACACAACGCTAAAGTCGGACACAAGAATGAAATATTTTATTTTATACATCGATCTTCCCGAATGGCCCGGGCGGCTTGGGTCGCTTAAATCCTAAAAGGGAGAGGTAAAACTACGAAAAAGAAAGAAGATCTCCCCGAACTTCGAAGAAGATTTAGGGTGCATCGGTACGTATTGTATGTTATTGCCAGGGCCCGGATTCTGATGACCTAATATTGTTTGAAAAATGACCTATAAAATGACCTTATGTTTTAAAGAAAATGACTTAATAATTATAAATAATGACCTAAAAACTGATATTTTATTTATTTAAAAAATTTGTAGACTAATTTGTACGTAATTGAAAAAACTGTAAATGCAGAAAGGATGTTATAGGTCCAAAAACTTTGTTCTTTGTTCTTGATTGGAGCATTTGAGAAGAGAAGTAAAAAAATTGTTCGAAAGTAGATCCTACAAAAATTTTGCATTATGGTAACCTAGTTATTTATTTAAATATTACCCTATGAAAAAAAATTGTAAATCCTACCTTATTTAGGATTTCAGTAAATTACTGTCAGCATACGGAGATTATTGAAGGCATAAAAGTTAATACTGTATACTCAGTGTAAATACATGAAAACGACATGTAAATGACATATATTTATTTATTGAATATACAATTATTTAAACCCTATTCCACCCGGAGGTATATTAGGGTTATAGTTACAAGACAATATATTTGCAATATTACTACTTCTTATCCATAGGCTGGATGCAGGCCTTACTACTCTAAGAAAACAAGATAACTAATATATTATATTATAAAAGAAAACTATAACATCTTAAAAATAGAACACAAAAACTTTTGGAATTCTCTATAACAGCATTTTTTCCTAAAAATATCAAAGAGTGGTTTATCTAATTTCTTTTTACAATAATCTAAGTGTGTGTCCAATATTCTTCTTTTATGCTCTAGGACTGGGCAATGAAAAATTAAATGTTCAACAGTTTGTTGTTCAGTACATATACATTGATAACCATTCTGTCTTTGGATCATGAAACGTTGAAAGTAAAAACCAAATTTGCCATGCCCAGACAGAAACTGAGTGATTATGAAGTCCGGTTTTACACTCGTACAGCATAGGCGACACTCAACTGTTGGAAACAAGATTTCTCTCGTAGTGGTCCCTTTGGAGCTGGACACCCAATGCTCATTCCAAGCAGTCCTAATATAATCTCTAAGTTTATTCTTAGCATAAGATAGGGGACACAATTTGTAGCTAAAATTTAAATTCGAGGTCGCAGCATTTTTTGCCAATTCATCAGCTCTTTCGTTCCCTAATGTGCCCATATGGCCTCGCACCCAGGATAAACAAACGTGTTTCTCGTATGATATTATCTTAGTTCTAATTTCTGCTGCCAAGGCATTTAAATTGAACTTGTTGTTTATAGCAGTAAGTGCAGTTTGTGAGTCACTGAAAATGCAACAGTCAGAATTTTGAGATTTAGACCATAAGACAGCCTCCTTTATAGCAAAGAGCTCTGCTTGTACAATTGAGCACTCTGTAGAGAGTCTGGCCATTTGTGAATAAATTTCCCTACCACAACAGAACACCACGAAAGCACAACCGATTTTATCCACCATTCCTTCTCTGCAGAATTTTGAACCGTCTGTAAAAATCTCCAGATTGTGATTTCTGGTACATCCATTGTTATTAACGAAATTATTGAAGTAAGCAGGATGTCCGGCAGTAGTAAAGTGTGCTGGTCTTTCGATATCCAAACGCAAGATTGCGTCTTCATATGTGAAGCCTTTTCGGAGCAGCGTAATTTCTGCTTTTGCAATACCAGACAAATATAAAGGCTCAATGCCCGCAATTACTAAAGCGGCATCTGTAGAAACAGTTCTATATGCTTTAATAATCCTCAGAATAAAGCCTCGTTGTATTTGTGCTAATTTATGCCGAGCCCAGCTCATATCAAAACATTTCCTAAACACCGAAGCACAATACAACACTAAAGGTTCAACTGCTGCTCTATAGATAATTTTCAGAACTTCTGCATTGAGACCCCACGTTGGTCGAGAAGCAAAAGCCAGTTTATTGAGTAGAGTGTTGGATTTGCTAGCAACATTGTCAAAGTGACATATAAACGATATATAAGGAAGCAAATGACACGAAAATGACAAAATAATGACGTAAAATTGAAATAAATGCCCTACAAATATAAAATTGCATAAAATGAAAAAATACCCCAGTAAAAATACATTTCTATAATCTAGAGACCATGATTAGGATTTATCTACAAATTGGCAATCTCCATGCAGCACCAATAAAAAGATATGTCATTAAAATCCGGACCCTGATTATTACCATAAATACCAGGGTTTGACGTGAATTTATCCTCTCGATATATGCCATCAAGTCTGTTTAATTAAGAATATAGTTTTGTTCCATATTTCACGGCTTATCTAGAAAGGTTGTGTGTCGTCCCCTGTCATTCAAGACCCCTCACTGCAAGTAATGAGAAGAGCCTAGGGTTGCATTCATTTATGTCAAGGCTTTGTGGTTACTTGTATTTCAGAGATTAGATCGGTAGTAAATGAACTTCTACGAAAATTGATTCTACTCTCATCTCAGTATATATATGAATGACAGATACTTTTTGTATGAATGGGAAACGTCCGGGCTCTATTTATTATCAATAGGATCTGTAATTTCAATTACAGTTGAGCCCTAGTTATCCAAGTTTCGATTAACCGACGACTTGTATAAATCGAAGTACCGTTATAACTATATACATGTGTGTGGGTGTATATATACAGGGTGTTTCAAAAATACTTTTACAAACTTCGGGCATGGGTTTCTTATACCAAAAGAAGAAAAGTTCATATGCACATATGTCCCATAATCCTCGTTTTCTCGTTAGGAACTGTTCAACACATTGGTACACTCATATCACCTCAACACACGAAACTCATAACAAATGCTCGAAATGTCCTCCTCTTGCTTCTAGACATGCATGCACTCGTCGAATCATGAACTGTCGCACCCTTTCAAATACTCCGGGATGGTGTCGAATGGTTTCGCAGGCTTCCATGACAGATGGATAGGCAGAGGAGGACCAGTTCCATGGCCTGCACGTTCTCCCGACCTCAATCCTTTGATTTTTATCTCTGGGGGCACCTGTTTATGGAGCAGACATCCCGGATGAAGAAACTTTTCATCGACGTGAAACACCTCCTAGCCGAACTTTTGCACAAGACTTGCAGGGAGGTGTTTAAACCTCCACCCTACAGCTTGGACCGCCCACCCAGAGGTGTCAAGAAAAGACAGTGAATGACAGAGAATGGTAGAGATTGACAGAGAAACGGAGGTGGTTATCACAATGGTTCAAATCCCAGGCGGCAGACTTCTATGGCACATGTATTCAAATGTTGGTCCCACGTTTTGACAAAATTCTCAATTCCGGTGGTGAATATGTCTAAAAACAGCTGAACACTTTCTGTATCTGTTGCAATAAATATTTCCACTAAATTGTGTTTTGTTTCCGTTTGGCCTGAGGGAAAGTTACGCGCTCGTATAATAGATGAAAGACAGAAAAATACCATTGCCATCTTTATGAACAGTTAAAATGTATCCTAGATAGTTTTTAAGATACTACTTACAGAACGTCTATCCAATCTTTTATTGATTTTCACAATTTATGAGTCTAGCCTATGTAGATTTTCTCCATACTTCCGAACATGCAAATTCAGAATGTCCGTGCGGCCAGCCTTGTGCGTTTTATTCGGAAATAAGTCGCAGCAGGTTGCGTTTCAATACAAGTGACCTAGAAAATGTTGTTTTGATTTCAGCACGTGTTTTTTACGTCCTTTTGACCAGCAAACGTCTACTTATGTGCGTGTAATACATTCAATACTTGACTCAACCGTACATACACGTAAGGAAGAAAACGCTCTCTAACTTTACCTTAAACAAAACGGTGTTTTCATGTAAAGTGATTGTCATTCTAGTGAGATATGTGTGTTTGTGTGTGTGTGTGTGTGTGTGTGTGTGTGTGTGAACGGAAGGCTTAAAGCTTACGCCTCTTAGGAGAACTCTTGAATGGCAATATTAAACAGTTTCTTCGTTCCCACAGGGTCCAGTATACAAAGCAGTCGTACTGAAGGGCCAAGGAAGGAGATGAAAGAACAAATGGTGGATGTGATTCTGCGGGGAAACTTCACTCAGAAATCCTGAAAGAAGTAAGTAAAATGCATAATTTATCTAGTTTTACACAATTTTTGCTGTATTTAAATCCAGTTCCTTTCTCGTATTGTGATGTAACTGACCGACCGTAAGTTATAAATTCTAATACCGATATTGTTTAATTTCTTTATCTTCAAATTTAAATTATCCCAATACTAAATATCGTCTTAATTCAACTAAAACTAAGATTCAGATCGAGCTTCGACCACAGCCGGATTTGAGGTCACGATTGTTTGGTATAGACGTAAATATTCATCCATTTAAGCCAACAAGGGAGATGAATGTTATATTGAGATACGAGAATAGTAAGTGCGTCATTTTAGAATCGAGGAATAGTTGAAATAAACGAATTGAAGACTAGTCTTTTTTTTTTTTTTCGAGATTCTTCAATGCACTTAACGCATTTGTAGGCCTATTGAATATTATGTTTGTTCTGCGATAGCGATTTAGAAAATAATAAAAGTAAAAATAATGAATCACTAACAGCAGCTGCTCTGAAGTTGAAATGGGTAACAACGTTAAAAGCTAGTAGGCTACTAGTTTAATCTGGGTGGCGATCGATTCATCGATTACTCATATGAAGACGCAAGCAGTCGCTCATAACTTAGCTGTTAAAAATTGGTTCGTTAAACATTAAGAAATATGAAGGAAATAAAGGCACAAGTAAGATTTAAATTGTAAAAAATATTAAAGTAGCCGAAATATGCAGGTAGGTTAGCTTACCAGCACTGGGTTCAGGAACTTCAAGTTTCCACCATAATAGCTTGGACAGGAAATGGGTGAAGAACAAAATAATTCTGTATTATTTTTAATGGTTTTATTCCTTATGCTGCATTTCTTTCTTCAGTTCGTGATAGTTTTCAAATTTCATTATCCTTTTTGTTTCTTCTATGAAGTGTTTCCTAGGTCTTCTTTTTGTCTTCTCTTCAAGAACTTTACCTGGTCTATTTATTATGTCTTATAATGTGGGATTTACTTTACCTTCCTGTATCTTGAAAGATCTCTTGATTTTATGTATTTTTTGTCCAACCATGGGCGAATTCAGAATTTCTTTCTGGAGGGGACACACGTTCTCGTGTTAACTAGCAATCAGACAGCCTGTCTAAATAATTCAAACCTAAAATCAGTTATATCTTCACAAGGACACTGATATTGTAATAAATTAAATTTAAATTAATGAAGCTTTTACGCCTACTCACATTTTTAAATACTGCGGGAATTATCAACGAAAGATTAAGAACATTGTTACAATATAAGATACATCCCTTATTGAGGATATTAGTAATTTAAGTCAAGTCTCCTAAATTTTCAGCAGAAGATGCCTAGAACGTACGAAGATAGGTTTTTATTCGTAGCAACATCGAAAAATATTATCTCTTTGCGGTGGTAGTTGTTATAAGCAGAATCATTCTAGTCATCTAGTTCACAACCACAATTTGATTAATTTATTATATATACAAGTTAGTTCTCCCGTCTGTGGGGCACGTGCCCCATATGCTCTCCCTTTAAATCCGCCACTGTGTTCAACTGAGTTTCAGCACATGCCTTTCACATCTACATTCCATAGCATCCAGACGATTGGCACACTGATTGATTAATACTGTCATATAATAGTATAGGCCTACCCTAAACAAAGGATTTACGAAATTATTTCCTTATTTCTACCCTTGTGTGCGTATTTATTTATTTATAGGGAAATTTGCTTTCATCTTGAGATGATTCTTGACCAAAATTATTCTCTGGCTTATGTCTGATGTATTAACACTTGTAATTATCTTCCAAGATACAGTTCGTCTACTTTCATATTGCATCTCTTAATGTCTGTTGTCAGTTATCAATCTGAAGATGATGTCGTAAATTACTGAAACTTGTAATAATAGACGTAGCTTACTATCGTTCTTAAGCGTAATAAAAAACTTATGAAAATGCAAACGTACTATTTTTATATAAAGACAAATTATATAAAATAAAATTATATGAACAAAATGGAAGTGAAGCTCAACCATGAAGTTTTTTCAGACTGATTTCGAAATTTTTAGAAGACTATGTGAAGCATTCTTCCAGCAGATTAGGATCAAAATGACATAAAACTCCCGTCAAATTTGCATGACGGCTCGGCCGTATAAATGTACGCCACATCTGTGATAGAAATATTGGATGGCTCATATATCTTGTAAGGTCTGTAGCTGTTGTAAGGGCTCCTCCATATACAATGGAGTGCCTCACGTTATAGCATGGGGCGTGCCCCTATCTCATATATGATGACGATGTTATACTCCAGTTTAGCTTGGCAAAATATTGCTGCTGTGGGAGGGGAGGGAGAGGAACATACGTGAAGAGGGTGTGGTCTATAATTTATGTTTTCTCCGCGAATTTTCTAACGTCGCCCTCGAAACTTGAGCTTAATTAATCAGCAAGTGATGTGCTAAGTGCTTTCAAGAAGCGTGCGAAATTCAAGACTTGATAAACAAACATTATTGTATTAGAGTGAGGACAGAAGACACCAAAGATCCACTCCATTAATATGTATTAAAAGTGTAATGAAAAGTGACTGACAATCGCTAGGTTGTTAAAATATTATATCGAAATTCATCAGTAATCTGATGGGTAATTATGTTAATTGGGTATAGTATTATTATCAGAAATCAGGCCCCTAACTTTCTATCCGTTGGTCACATCGAGCATTACAATAGCGTTAAACCTTCTCCGGACAACGCGGATCAATTTGCAAAAAAACCGTAAATAGGTCCAGTAGTTTTTTTTTTTTTTTTTTTGTCTCTAACGGACACACGTACAAACATTGCCTTTTATATAGCCTATAGAGATTGTCTAAACTTTAAATGCACTTTCCATAGCAACTGATATGTACCATTAATTACACAACAAAGGTTGTTTTATAAATGTCGTTTTCGTTATTTTGGTTACGTATAGCACTGAATATAGGCCTAGTATTAAAATGTTCTTTATTTATAGGTATAAAAAGGTCTTGTGTATTACAAAAAAATCTGTGGGTCCTTCCATGAACCCAGTAACTCATATTGCTTTCTTCTGAGATAATGCTAGTTATAGGATAGTATTAGTTTTTCAAAACGAAATATAATATCGTTTTCTACACATGAAAACCCATGTTATAAACGAAGTCAACTAGTCCATAAATATCTAAAATATTCTATAAATACGTGGCATATTAGGTATATGCATGGACTCTCAAGAATACATAAGGCTTTTTTATACTAATAACAAGCTGTAACATTTTAACATTATATCCAGTGCTATAAATAATACTCAAGATTGTCTTTATTGTGTTTTAAATTCCTTTTACCAATAGGCTATAACGTAGGGTGAGGGTATAAGGTATAAATCTTATCCGACAAATTTATAGCTCTCTTTGAAGAGACGATTTGTCATTTGATCTTAGAGAAGTGGAATCATCCTCAGCTAAAGCGCGAGATTTGGGAAGTGAGAAGTTGTGAAAGATGGGAGAAGGAACCTAAGTATGGCGATCCCTTGTATAGCCTACCTTAGCCGAAAAAAAGTTATGGGTATTCAGAGATCATGGTATTATTCTACATAATTATGTATTAATTCTGTATAGTCATAAAGAAGAGTCTACAGTTAAATTACATTATTAAAGTACACAATATTTTAATGACTACTCTCTCTTTAACGAGCAAGGCCCAGCATCGCGGAATATTAATTAAGAACCCTAATTAGAGTATTTTAAATTTAAATAAATATTTAATTCATACAGTTCTGTACACATAAAAATACGGGAAATAATAATGATAATAATAATAATAATAATAATAATAATAATAATAATAATAATAATAATAACACAATAATAATAAAATCAGGTAAACTGATATAACAAAGTGCCAGAATGCCTTTGTTTAATCAGCTATAATTGCAATTCTGATATGCAGAAAATAAGTTTTTTAAATTTATTTCCGAGTTAAACTCCAGATTGATTCGTTAAGCAGGTCTAGTTTTTAAATAAATCAGATTGAAATCGTCCAGCATCAGCAGAACTATACAGATTTGTGATATTTTGACAATTGCACACTCACATAAAAAAAAAAACATATCAAATTGGCTGGCTACGGGATTTGAACCATGGATCTCCAGAATGCGAGTCTAATACATTATCATCTCGGCCATCTCACTCGGTTTAACGGTCGTCTAGTTTGATAATCGTATATGAAAGAATAGTGTTATTTGTCATAGCTAACTGAATTGCAACTTCCAAAGCCGTATATGACCACTGTAAAACAATATGTTGTCATGATAACTGATTTGCATTTGATAAATTCTTTCTAATATATTGCCATAAAATAGGCACTAAATTGAGCTTTACTCCGGTACCGATCAACCGATTTGGTCCAATATTAATAGGCTTCGTTTCATGGATTTTATAAATGCGTATACCAAGTTTTATGAAAATCCGATATAGAGTATTTGAGTTATCGCGCGTACAGACACACGGACGGACGGACGGACAGACATTTTCCCGCCACGCACACATTCTCATAAAGTACCATACTGGCACTTAATAATAATATATAATATAACACAAACCAATGGCGTACTTCAGGGAGATCCCCTAAGTCCCTTGCTATTCAACGTGGCCACACACGACGTTGTACGTACGATCAGAGAAGAGGCAGAGAATGTGAAAATATACATTTATGCTGACGACATGGTTATCGGGTCTCACTCCATAGAAGAACTTCAGAAGGCAACCAATCAACTGGACAAGTGGGCAAAAGAAAACAAACTAGAAATCAACACAGACAAAACTGTAAAGATGACTTTCCGCAATGGAGGCCGAGAATCAGCGAAGGACAAAATCTACCTAGGACCAGAACCCCTCAAGAGCGTAAACGCCTTCAAATACTTGGGTCTGACACTACAAACCACAGGCAGGTCATTCAGAACGCATATAAAGTCTAGAGCAACAGCTGCCACGAAAGCCATGTTTGACATCACAGCACTATCCAGAATCTCACTAGAAACTGCCATGGAGTTATTCGACGCAAAAATAGTCCCCATCGCCACATATGCAATAGACATAGTATGGGAAAAACTAAGCGTTAGAGACCTAAGAACATTGGAAGCTGTCAAATCACGCTTCCTGAAAGCTGCCTTAGGAGTATCAAAGCATACAAGATCCAGACTAGTTTACGAACTTGCCAAAGAGCCTTTCTTCATGGAAGACCTACGAATTAAGTTAGCCCTACCATCCACGGACAGCTGGAAGAGGTTGATGCAAGAAAGACAAAATAAGAGAGAAGAGATCTGGCCCAGCTTCTACACGACGGAGGCCATGACGAGCAGAACATGGACAGGAACCAACCAAGAACTCCGACGCCTGGTAAACTCGTCAGCAGTGCATGGTTACCACCATAAAATATGTAAAACTAAAAGTTATCACGACCCTGACAGCAAGTGTGTATGCGAACTGTGCGATCAACTTTGTGAGAGATATCACGTCGTCACGTGCAAACAAAGGCATAAGAACCTAGTGGAGTTTTGTAAGATGTTATAACTCTTTAAAACTTGCACAATTTGTGCGCATTTCTGTTTAATTAAAAAATAATAATATACCAAAGCGTAAAAGTCGTAATCTAATGGAAAAGTGTTAACATGTTCTGTGAGTAATACATATACTATTAATTTTAGCAAGAAAAGTTCTTAAGACAGTTTCGAACATCTAGAATAATGGTAGGATGCCGGTGTAATCATGTGTATTCTCTCACACGAAGCTACTAATGTCCTACTTCACTTGATTAAATTAATAACGAACATCGCCTCCATACAGAATGAAGGTTGTATTTTAAACACGGCTGCTAGATGGAGAAGAGATAACTCCAGCTTGGGAGTAAAGGGTTGGCAGAACTCCCCGGCATTTTATAGTCATCTGGTGACGCACTGAGGTCAGATCCACGTCATCAACTTCAACAGTTATTAAGGCTCATCAGCTCCCCCTCTTGCTCTGGTAATGGGCCTGACAATTGCCGAGACCGGCGACTGTTGAGTGGGATGTAGTAATCTAATGTGCAGACACCCATAGCCCCAGGCTTTGCTGCCCTTTATCGCAAAGACGCGGGGTAACTCAGCATCCATACAAATTTATTGAGCAATAAAATTGCGATGTAGCAGAAGGTGGTAATTTCATTTTGCTTCGTATTCTTCCTCCTACTCCTGCGATCCGTACTGAAACTGCTGTTAAAGCTTTATCCATTAAAATATTATGTTTCCTTCCCTGAACGTAAATACTACTAATTCTGTATGATACGCAGTTTCAATTTAACACACGTGTTTATATGCCTCCGTTGCTTAGTTACAGAAACCTTTAAGACTAATCTCATTTCACAAGTAATTGGATATTTAGAGTTGAACTGCTTCTATATTATCTTGTTTTGAGATAATTTATTAAACGCTGTGGAGGATAGGATAGATCCTTCTTAACTTAAGAAGAGAAAACGGATTTGTAATGAAAGATCTATATGGGATTACGGGATAAAATGACTTTTTTTTTAATACTGAATATCTCCAAATAAAAATCTGTTTTTTATTGTTTCTATGTAACTTTCCTGAGCTCTCTCTGATAAATTCAACATTTTATTTCAAAAATCAATATTTCACTGTGTAATTGTATACAGAATTTATACTTTTTATTGAGAACTTAATTTTTCCCTACCTTATTGTTTTATCAAAACTTAATTTATCCATTTGTTAGATACATGTCACTACATTCACTTCAAAACTTTATATTTCCGTTCACGTTTAAATTTTAAAAGCAATATTTCACTGTGAAATTGTATACAGAATTTATACTTTTTAATGAAAACTTAATTTTTCCCTACTTTATTGTTTTATCAAAATTTAATTTATCTATTTGTTAGATACATGTCATTACATTTATTTCAAAACTTTCTATTTCCGTTCACGTTTAAATTTTAAAAGCAATATTTCACTGTGAAATTGTATACAGAATTTATAATTTTTAATGAAAACTTAATTTGTTCCTACTTTATTGTTTTATCAAAACTTAATTGATCCATTTGTTAGATACATGTCATTACATTCATTTCAAAACTTTCTATTTCCATTCACGTTTAAATTTTAAATTGGCCTTATCCACTACATATTTTTCCACGTTTTCTTAGAATGTCTGCAGCGCTGCACCTCCTTAACGTTGAAACTGACAATTGAAAGTGTTACGAGGTTTGAATCCATTGTTGAGCGCTAACAAAACAGATTCAGTGTAGCTTCTTCAATTAACTTTTGTGTGATATGGAAAATGCTGGGTAGGAGACATTGGAAGAGAATCTAGGAAACGTAAACTTAATTCATAAAAATTCAGGTTTTCAAAAATGAAGTCACTTCCTTTAAATTCTCTGATATTTTTATCAAAAGTTAACATTTGTTGTTTTACGAACAGTGGAAAGTTCTGTTTCACAAACATTATTTTCAAAGCTTAGAATTTCAGTTCTTTTAATAACTTAACATATCTAAACTTTTTTGTTTAAATTACAGGCATTCCGAATTGTTACAAATTAGGTCTCTTGATATCCAACTCATAATTCCAAAGTGGACTATTCTGTATTTTTCCCGCTAAAAAAAACTTTTTCTAAAGATAAGTTTTTGTTTCTCCTGCGAAATTTAAAAAACTGGAGATATTAAAAAAAAATAAAAATAAAAAGCTCCTTAAATGAGCATACAGAGATGGGTACAACTATGCTGATTCAAGGGGTAATAGAAGCCACTAAAATAAACATAAAACCTATTTTAGATTTTGTAATAACGTTTATAATTAATGAGAATTCGCCGATGCCTTATGTTGTGGATTAATTTTTGGTTCACGTAATACTTAATCTTTGTATTTAATTTGCACGGAAACTGCTAGCTTTATTGAAAAACCGCAAAAGTAAAATTTATTCCTTATTCTTTCCTCTGTTGATGTGAAAAAAATTAGAAAAGTTCTGATAATACTGAAAATAATCTTGTTGTATGCCTATTAATGTAAAAAAAATTCACCTGAAGGTGTAGCGCTGTGCCTCAACCAACTGTGCCACAGCGTACTCCTTAATAGGCTACGTATTATTATATCGAAATATGTCAATATCCTGACTTTTGGTACAGCTTATAGAAATAGCTGAATATAAGAACATCAGAATGAAAGCGTGCAGTCGCTAAGGAAGGAATTGGTTCAACTAATTTCTCCCAAAGGTATTGTAGCATAATATCACACAATATTATCCGGTAGTTACGGTGCATTGTGGACCTCTAACGTGATTAACAAGAGATGGTTGTGAACAGTTTTACAACTTCATCTGCATAGAGTTATAGGATTAAGATGACAAAGCTAGAGGATGAGATGACTTACCATAATGTCGGAATACAGCAGCATCCCCTGGAGCCAGACGCTCTGCCCTCATGTACCAGTCCTCAGCCTCCCCCAAGCGCGTCCTCTGCAACACCCATTCGTACTCAGCTTAAACCCCAAGCACTTCAACAGTACAATAGCTTTAGAGCAGTCAAGCACATGGTTATTGCCCACTCGCCAAGTATGTATTATTTCCATGCCCTTGAGTAAGAGCTTTTACCTGTTTAAATTGTAAACATTAATCAGGGTGGTTAATGCATTTTGAACTTAACTTAGGATATTTTAAAATTTTTGGGATATTCTTCCTTTTGTAAGAGTGGTGACTGAATATTATCATAGGTAATCTCGAGTGGGATTTATTAAGACTATTCCATAAATAAAATGTTATAACTAGGGCAAGGCATTTGATGATTTTGTATCTTATCTATATGATGGTTAAAAGATAGCTCGAACATAGGCCTATAGGTTAAAAATGTGTGTCATGAATTAATTGATTAAATAAAGGCAATTTGTTTTTGAATTTGTTGCTTTATTTTGCATTTTTCGTCATTTTCAAGAGATAGGTAATTTTTTGGCATGTTTAGGCCATTTTCGGAATTTATAGGTTTTTTCGGCATTTTAGGTCATGTTTCAGTGGAGGTAGAGAGATGCTTTTCCATGTACAAATCGTAACTTTCAGACAACAGACAATCGTTTTTATTTGAGAATCTCCGCCAAGTGACCATAGTTAATTTTAATTCAGGTTTATTATAACACCAAAGCAGTTTGTCTTGTGACAATAAAGAATAATTTTTTCCTTTCTTTTTAAATGGCACATATTTGCTAGGGGCAATTTGATGGGCATGGCAGTTCAAAAAGAATGTTTGTTTTTTTTCGCTAAGCGTGTCCGAGTAGTATAGATTTACTACTTTTATACATAGGCCTATACTTTTATAGATTTACTTATGTTTTTGAATACTACTTTGTTATGATTTACTACTTTATAGACTTACTTATGTTTTTTAGTAATAAAATAAGTGTTTTATATTGTAAATGCATATATAGCTCACCGTCATCCGTTAAACTGCGTTTAGAAAATCATTACTTAAAAAACTAAATATAAATAATAATGGAAAATTTATTGGTATTTTTTTTAAATTTTGTGTAATTTTTTCACTTTTTTAGGTCATAAATGCATTTTTTTATTTTGCATTTTTTTCACTATTTTATGGTCATTAATTAAATGCCTTGCCCTTGTTATAACGGATTATATAAATAATAATCACTTGCTTACATTGCTATAATATAAAAACAAATCTTTCAGCTATGAGGTCTCGGCATACTATGAGTCAACAACCGAAGAATCGTTTCTAGATACCAGATTTCAACCAATGCTACCAATAGTGCATATGAGTATTATTTTACCTAATTCAGGTAAGCTAATATCAGAACAGAATAAAAGTACACGAATTGGTTTGCATCGAATTGAAATTGCATTTTTAATCAATGTACATTAAAGTTATATTATTTCGATTTCCAAACAAGTTATATTATATAAAACTAGCAGGTACCCGCGGCTTCGCCCACGATTACTAACTCAACTGAAGAATGTTCTATTTAAATCATTTATTTAACAGAAAAATAATTAGAACATTTTATTTATTAGCAATGGCATCGTTTTAATTATTATATTGTTTGACATAGTGCATAACAATAATTAAAACGAATAAAAAAAATCTTTTGCTATCATAATGACATACAGAGCCTGGAAGCCAGACTTCAGGCATCGGCGTCGACCAGTAGGTCATCCTTGCACCACGAAGTCATATCCGGGTGTGTGTTGTCCTTTATTTGTAATTTGTCTTATATCTTGTGTCCTTGTGTGTCTTATACCATATGTCTTATTGCCTTTGTCCGTGTCTGCTATTTATATGGTCTTCTTTTGCTTTCTGGGAAACCATTTGTTGCTTTATCCAACAATATCCACGAGTATGGGTCTCTTAATTATTTTCCCTATTTGCCTACCTTGTAGTAGTTCCTGAAAGGGCATTCCCAAACCACATGCTCAGGAGTATTTATTTCCCCATACGAGCATGCGTTAGAGTCAGCAATACCCTTTTCCTTTAGGTAAGCCACGTAGGGTCCATGGCCCGTCAGATAGTGGAACAAACCTTGGGACGGCTGTAGATGTCGCAGTTCTAGTCTTTCGTGTACGTTCTTGAAAATATCGTAAGTCATTATTGTCAGTATCGTTGGCAGAAAATTGACAATTAAAAATGAATATCTAAGAAATTAAGATAAAAATGTTTGAATAGAATAAAATTACCTTTGAGAGAGCCAATGGTCTAATTCTTCTTTCAACGACGAAGTAATGGCTGACACAGGGAGATTATTGTTTTAAAAAATTGGAAGAACGTATTCTTTGTAATACGTAGGCCTACGTTAGTCTGCATTTTGGGATATCTAGATGTTTGTGTACAAATAAAATTGAATTAAGCATACATAAATTATTAACTGTGAAACCCCTGAGTTGTATAACACTACCCAGCATGATTTTGGCGGCAAAGCATCTGATAAGTGACTTTAACTAAAGAAGTCTCCTGATTCCTGAAATCTCACTTTTTTCGATCACATCTAGTTTTCATGTTTACTGTCTTAAAATGTGCCATTGCGTCTCGGCGATGCATTGCAAATGGAGCAGTGAATAGGCCACCACTTCATATCGAGCTGGGTATCAAGAAGCAGTTTGTTAAGGGCTTGGACGAAAGTTGCCCCTGTTTTCAGTAGACTGCAAGCAAATTTCTACATTTATTAGATATAAAGGTCAAGGAAGTCATTTTTGATGGGTCAAAAGTTAAAAAGCTTTTGAAAGATCGAAACTTTGAACAGATAATGAATGTCGTGGAACTTGCAGCATGGATTTCTATGAGGGATGTCATGACGAAGTTCCTAGGAAATGTACTGGATGAACAATAAGAAACAATAGGGGAAATGATGTTGGGGAGTTCACTACTTTCCGGAAGTGGCGAAGAGATGAGAAAGAGGTTTCACCAAGACATCAAGGAGACAGCAAGAAGATACCACGGGAGGTGGGATATCCAATGATTACCTACTAGTGTTGGTGTCTGAAAAGAGATGACAATCATACAGCAGTCAGATGGTGGTCAGCCAAACAGTCTTTCCAAGGGGACATCTAGGATTGTTCACATTAAGGAGACTACAATATTTTTCTATCGCGTTCTTCGTGAATTCTTAGCTCACATTTTGTTGCTACAACAAAGAAATTATGAACATATGAATATCACCATATCCGACCCCAAACTTATGTTTATTTAGCACGCACTCACAAAAATATTGTGGAATACATGAATGGCTTGGACTGTTTAACGATATTATTTTTTATAGCTTATCCTACGATTTTCAGTACTTTTTACCCCCTATGCTCTATATTTCTCATTCTGATGTAGGCCTACCTATTGCAAGAAAACGTGACGTGTTACGTAGAAACAGACAACGGATTCGTGTTCAGCGACCCAAAGTTAGTTAAGATCACCTATCGCAAAACTTGCCGAAAAAAATAAATCAAAATGCTGGGTAGTGTAATTAATGGTCGGCAAGTCTCTTTGGAATTCTTGTTTAATATTGTTCTCAGTGTTCTTAGAATGGTTTCGGCATTAGTCGCAACCCTTGACTTACATTGCGAGCAAGCAGTTTCCCGTAAGTGAGATGTGCTGGGACGTGATCCGGTCTGGAAGACAGCGAGGCTTGAAACCATGGCTCGGCATCAGCATCTCGTCCCATTCGACTGTATGCTTCACCCAACATGTTGAATAGGCTCTGCAACATAAACAAAACAAACCATATTTTAAATACAGGCTATTATAGCTAGAGTGCGGATTGCATATTTGCAGGGTTTTTTTCTTAAACAGGAGAATAAGCTTACAGAGTATTAATTCATTTCTGGTTGTTTAAGAATTTATTTTAGCATATTTACAACGATTATTCCATTCATACGCCGAGTGTTTGATGTTGGTCAATAACGTTTAGCAATTCCTCGGATATACCTATAGACCAATCACGATCTTTTATGTTATAAAATGCTTGCTCGATCTTTTATGTTATAAAATGCTTGCTCGTTACTGGACACGTAAGGCTTCAACGTGCGGTGATTAATACGTCACATGCTGCTATGAGCAGTATGAAAACACATTATTTTACGCAACATAACTTGTTTGGAAATTGAAATAATATAAATGTCCATTGATTAAAAACACAATTTCGATTCGGTGCAAGCCATTTCGTGTGCTTTTATAGCGTTTTCATGGAAGCAACTACCACGACCTCCTCCATCTTGGGATGCGCACTAGTGGTATCGATTCTTGTCTCACTCGTACGTAGATAGGACTAATGTGCTAGAGTGAGACATATTTTCTTGTTTACTTTAGGGCCGGTTCTAGAGCGGAAAAATCTACCTATTCCACTGTCTCAAAAGACTCTGACCACAGTATACTTTCACACATACACTTACACATTGTCTAATACTCCCTCAGTATGATGCTATCATCATGATGACTAACAGGACAGGCGTGTTAATTAAGTCCCTAAGCTGTATTCTGCATATTCATGTATATTCCTATGAAGCTCCACACTGGGAGTCTTCATTATAGATATTCACAAGGCTTACACTTTGATGGCTTGTTGTGAACAGATTGCAGATGCTAAGATCCACCTCTGCCAATCCCTGAATGAAGGCAATTAGTTATATCATACCGACATCATTTAGCATCTACAGCGTTAAACTGGTAGGCCTATTCCTAAAGATGAATGCGCAGCATATAGCGTACAGCGTGATAAATCTATTGCTTGTTTCTAAAAGGGCCAATGTCATAAAACTTGCTTTTGAGATAACTGACTTTGAAGCCTTTGTAGAAGTAGCTGAGAACGTCCTACATTGATCTCTAAGGTTTCTGTATTATAACTATTAATAACAACATACACTGGCACTTTTATTACACGAAAGATAAATACTAGCCGAGCTCAGTAATCAGGGTTGTAAAAAAGCCGGCTAAAATTGAAAAACACCTGACCAGCGGTTTTTTTTCAATTTTAGCCGGTTAAAATCATGATTTTAGCCGGCTAAAATCAAATTTAGCCGGCTAAAATCAATTTTTCCTGGTTGGGGGAGGTGGGAGCCGGTTGAAATTTTGAAAAAATTATATTTAGGGCCCTATGGGGTTTAGAGGGAAACTTTGTCTGCATAAATTAGACACCAATGATTCAGTGGTTGTAGGGGTGAGGGTGGAAATTTAAAAAAATTAAAACCATGTTTGTGGGGTATCGTTGAAAAGCTCTTGATGAGTAATCTTTAAATCAACAACTAGTTTCTCAATAGCGCTCATATAAGGAGAGATTTGAATTTTTGAAAGTCAAAAACACTTTAAAATATACCTCAGTCAATAGGCATGCCGAAATGAATTCATGAGGACCAACTGAGGCTAAAATTACCAATGAGATAAAGTTTGAAATATGAAAAATTATAGTTAAATATCTTTAGAACAATAATCCTCGGCCAAATTAAAAATGAAATAATAAAAGATATCAATTAATACATAATTAACAACTCTCTTTTTATAAAAAGTATTTCAGTTTTTATTCTACACTTACCCCAATAAATTCATAAAAAGCACTATGAAATCTACCTCAGCCTGTGCCCTGCAGGGTTGTTATGAAAAAGCCGGACTGGTTTTAACCGGCCAGTTTTAACCGGTTTTATCCACTTGAAAAAAGCCAGGCATTTTATCCGGCTAAAATCAAATTGAATAAAAATAATTGAAGTTCCTTTCATGTTTTTATTTCCAAACATCACAAATTTAAAAGTTACAAGCTCAGAACCTGTAATACTTACTGAGTGCAAATGCAGAGCTACAAGTTTTTATCCACTTGAAAAAAGCCAGGCATTTTATCCGTGTAAAATCAAATTGAATAAAAATAATTGAAGTTTCTTTCATGTTTTTTTATTTCCAAACATCACAAATTTAAAAGATACAAGCTCAGAACCTGTAGTACTTACTGAGTGCAAATGCAGAGCTACCAGTTTTATCCACTTTAAAAAAGCCAGCATTTTATCTACATAAAATCAAATTGAAATAAAAATAATTGAACTTTCTTTCATGTTTTTATTTCCGAACCTCACAAATTTAAAAGTTACAAGCTCAGAACCCTGAAATTATTTTTCGTGTAATTTAATACCACTTCACTGTGTAATTCCCAGCAATAGTTAATTACCGTATTTACTCGAATATAATGCGCACCTGGATTTTGAAACTTGAAATCATAAAAAAAAAAGTTTGTTGGCAAAATGTAATGTGCATCAATAGTAGGATATTTTATTTGGAAAGTTGTCATAGTATTTGTAGAATAATGAACCAACACGTAAACATTTACAGTTAACTACCAGTTTTAGGCCTACAAGTAGGCCTAAAGGCATGGCTCATCATTATTCACTAATGTGTTCATCACTGGAATCCTCGGAGGTGCTTATTTTGTATTCCTAAATGGACAAACAAAATGTTAAATGCATGTTTCACAATAAAAGCTGATACCACTCTTAAATGAGTTTAAAATCGACAATGCCTAATATTCCACATTTGCACTATAGAAATGACAAAAACTATTTTTTCATTATGTTTCAGAAATTAAATTTCATATGGTGTAGGCTAACGATAAAATGAACGAAGTCGAGAATTATAGCAATGCCTTGTTATGTAGATCAATATTATCTCTGACCTACGAAACGGATTTGTATTAGAATTTAACGTGCACCTCAGTATTGAAATCTACAAATGGACAAAAATAGGGCACGTTATATTCAAGTAAATATGGTAAATTCACCATTCATCATAAGACTCTTGCATATTTGCTTTATTCTGCCTGTTGATGTATTCAAGCTTCTGGGCTTTTTCATTGCCTAGTCTGTTTCTCAATTTTGTTTGTATTAACATGAAAGAAACTTCAATTATTTTTATTCAATTTGATTTTATCCGGCCTGGCTTTTTTCAAGTGGATAAAACTGGTAGCTCTGCATTTGCACTCGGTAAGTATTACAGGTTCTGAGCTTGTAACTTTTAAATCTGTGATGTTTAAAAATAAAAGCATGTAAGAAACTTCAATTATTTTTATTCAATTTGATTTTATCCGGCCTGGCTTTTTTCAAGTGGATAAAACTGGTAGCTCTTCATTTGCACTCAGTAGGTCTAAGTAGGCATACTACAGGTTCTGAGCTTGTAACTTTTAAATTTGTGATGTTTGGAAATAAAAACATGAAAGAAACTAGAATTATTTTTATTCAATTTGATTTTATCCGGCCTGGCTTTTTTCAAGTGGATAAAACTGGTAGCTCTGCATTTGCACTCAGTAAGTATTACAGGTTCTGAGCTTGTAACTTTTAAATTTGTGATGTTTGGAAATAAATACATGAAAGAAACTTCAATTATTTTTATTCAATTTGATTTTACCCGGATAAAATGCCTGGCTTTTTTCAAGTGGATAAAACTGGTAGCTCTGCATTTGCACTCGGTAAGTATTACAGGTTCTGAGCTTGTAACTTTTAAATTTGTGATGTTTGGAAATAAAAACATGAAAGAAACTTCAATTATTTTTATTCAATTTTATTTTATCTGGCCTGGCTTTTTTCAAGTGGATAAAACTGGTAGCTCTGCATTTGCACTCAGTAGGCCTAAGTAGGCATACTACAGGTTCTGAGCTTGTAACTTTTAAATTTGTGATGTTTGGAAATAAAAACATGAAAGAAACTTGAATTATTTTTATTCAATTTGATTTTATCCGGCCTGGCTTTTTTTTAGTGGATAAAACTGGTAGCTCTGCATTTGCACTCAGTAGACCTAAGTAGGCCTACTACAGGTTCTGAGCTTCTAACTTAAATTTATGATGTTTGGAAATAACAACATGAAAGAAACTTCAATTAGTTTTATTCAATTTGATTTTATCCGGATAAAAGTGCCTGGCTTTTTTCAAGTGGATAAAACCAGTTAAAACCGGCCGGCTTTTTTCATAACAACCCTGTCAGTAATGCATAGACCTCAATTTTGCAAGAAATTTACATTGGCCCTTTTAGAACCAAGCTACATAAATAAATATGAATGTGTAACTACCAGTTCCTTTGCAGAGAATATTGGATTTAGTCCAGAGAAGTGTAGAAGCTTCGCATGGACATCGAAATCTTATCGTTAAAATTGAATATCCTCATTTCTTACTCCGTAAAAGAATCATAAATTCTTACAAAAAAACTCAAAGCCGTTCACGAAAACCCAACATTCCCAATCTTTCAATGACGAGGTCAAGTTGAGTTGTTTCCGTATTATTTCACGTTACATCAACTCCTAGCCTCATCCGTTTTCTTTTGGGTCTCTCTTAGCTACAGTGGCTCAAACAGTTTTCAGAAGTAGTATATGTGCAGACAAGTACAGAATGGTTTTTTGTATGAATATCACCCTTTCTCTTTTGAAATTTATCAGTGTTATCGAATGCAACTATTGTAAATTTAAAGTTCTAGTTTTAGTGAAAACTTTTAAGTGAGTAGTTGCAATCAAAAGCATTTTATTCTTATACTCATGCAATGCTATACTATGATCACAATGCCATAGTCACGCGGTAACATTACGCCTTTTGTGAATTGAAGCGAGTTTTTATTTTTGTTACTGTCATTGCATAACTGATTTACAATTAGCTTATAAGAAGTGGTCTACATATCAAGAAAAAAGGATATATTTTGTAATTTGGTCTGACATCTGTGCGCAAACCCGTATAGGGAAGTTTACTTATTATTATTATTATTATTATTATTATTATTATCATCATCATCATCATCATGGCCCAGGATCACGGGTAAGAATAATTGTGGGTGCTGAAAATGCAAAGCACCCCCGAAGTCGGCGCTTACTCCGGTATTCATGCTGAAGATTCGACATCAAATTTCAACACTGCCTTTAAAACCTACAGTACACCTACATGTAGAGAAGATAAAAAGTTGTTCATTTCGGAAAGCTGTTCAAAGTCAATTAAAGACAAAATAAAAAATACGATACTCTGCCATAAACGTAGAAGATTACATTTTCCTTAAACTGTGGGAAACGTAAAATTAATTAGAAGTGATATTACAAAGTTCATTACATGAGAAGATATATGTTATGAAGGTTGTTACTGATATTGTGTCTTTCGTTTCAAAAGCATAGTAATGGTTTTATGGAGCGTTGTAATTTAGCGTCTCTTAACATCCCCTTGTAACAGGAGTTACAATGCACTAAGATCGCATTCTCCTAGCTTAATTAAACACTCTGGCAAGACAGTTGAATACTCATGTTACCCACTCGTAACCCCCAGGTCTTGTAGGGTATTTGTTTGATAGAGGGGAAACAACATGAAAGAACTTAAAAAACAAAGTTTATGAAAAGAAGGATTAGATAACTTAGATCAGGGGCTTCTGCATGGTAGTCAGGTTCAATTCGTTCTTCTTAATGGGTACTAAACCATAAAAGCTACTTTGTGAATGACCAGGCGAATGACCTCAAGTGCCAATTAACTATTTGTTTCATTGGCCTTGGAAAAATTGAGATGGCTGTTTAACCCATGAAGCAGTAACCAATCCAGCGTAAGAATACGTGGAATTTTAACCAATCACAAGTGTTTATCGACAGTCTTTTTGTTGTTGTTATATTTTAATCACTTCATTTCATCGCAGCTTTGTGCACTTGTTTAATACAGCATAATCCACCTGATTTCCATGACAAAAAGTGTTGGCAATAACCGCATGCAGCGCTACCGATTGTCTCACCATCAGATTTCGCATTCTCGCTTACAATTACACAAATAGCGATGTGTTTTATTGATTTCTGAGATTGCGTTGCTCGATAATTTATCATAGGTAATCCCAAGAGAGATTACGAGTTTATCGATACATTTATCTGATGAATCTCGTAATCTAAAGTATGATTTATTAAACGGATTAGGGTATTTTGTAACGGATTTCGTAAATCATTATTTTCTTTCTCTTGTCACTATTCTGTCAGCCATAAGATAACAGCATATTAAATGAATGAACATGCCTTGAATCAATTCGATGAATCGATCCTAGCTTCCAATGCTACCAATAGGGCGTAAAACAACATGGAGAGTGTCGTTGTCCTTACTTAAAAATGCTATAAAAGTACAGTACACAAACTGTCTTGCAACGAATCGAAATGATGGTTTTAATCAATGGAAAATTATATTATTTCAATTCCCAAACAAGTTATGTTGTTTAAAATGTGTTTTCATTCTGTTCACTGGCAGCATGTGGCGTATTAATCACTGCACGTTGATGCCTTATGTGTCCAGAAACGAGCTGACGTTTTATGAGATAGAATGGCAAGCTTGCGACCTAGGAAGCACATTATAAGATAAACAGTCATGATTAATCTAGACCTATATCCGAGGAATACTAAACGTTATTGGTCAATATCAAGCACGCAGCGTATGAACGGAATAGTCTGTAAAATCCCGACCTTTAGTTACAATGATTGATGATTGATTGATTATTCCTGTTGCCCCCGGTGGTGGGATGTAGTACCTCAAAGTGGAGGTTCCTGATACCAAGGTGAATTTGGTTACGATTTTCAGAGAGATGATCCAGGAAACGAAGGTATTACTTAGACGTGAAAGGGCCGATGAATTTTGTCCGGAGGCTCTAATTTAGGCTCCGTGGGTTCCCCAGCTTAAACTCCCTCCCAGAGGATTCCGTGCCCAGGATTTTTACGTCCTGAAAACCCCATCGACCGTGGACGAGTTTGATCCCGCGACCTTTGAATATAGAGGCGTGCATGCTACTTGACACAACCGCGGCTGACTTTTGTTATATTATCTATGGTAAATTACCATACAAATAAATAAATATTACATTAAAAATGTATAAATGTTAAGTCAGATTATATGATTATGTGAATTTATGTATCCATATGTCATTCAAAAAGTTCAGAAAAGAAAACCATACAGACCGGTCAGTAAGAAGAGTAAAATATTTAGGCTCTAACTAAAACTTTTGTTTTTCTAGTGTCACACTCAAATAAACAATACGAATAAAAAATGAAATTATAACTCCCCTAGTGCAAAAGCTTCGATACTCAATAGGCCAGTACTGCGGTAAAGTTGTTTGTTAGTCCCGGTAAATTTGTGAAAAACTAAACATTTTAATCTTAAACAATAGACAGAATAAGAAAAAGTCGTGGACATTCTTCGTGTCACAGTTCAAATAATACAAGATTTCTTTTTCACAAACTTGCCGTTTCTGAACACACACAAGCTCACATCTCCACACAAACCTTTTTTTTTTTTCTATAAAGCTTCCTTTGAACTCAGATGTCCTTTCAAAATAAATATATATTTTTAACCGGAAATTCAACATCGTATTTCAGGTTCTATTGCCATATTTCATGTTTCTGTAATGTCTATGGTACAAGTCAAGAGAGCAAATAAGATAGACTAATTTTTTCAACTCTGTCATTTCTACAAATTTTGCTGGTTCATTATTTGCATGGAATTCACACACAATATAGTTTTCTTAACCTTCCAACATCTTCGTAAATGGAATAAAGTACATACGATATAGCTTTACTGGTATATGTAGATGTATTGAAAAAGTCTTGTAATCTTACCTGAGGAGCATAGAAGTGTGGTCTGTTGTGGACCGCCTGCAGAAACACATTCACGGCCTCTTCCAGTTGTCCTTGTTCCATGGCGATACGCCCCAGATGGAAGAGACAGGCAACCCTTGCAGCTTGGTGCGTCCGGAGATCGCGGAGTCCACTGCCGTCCAGCTCTGAGCAGTGCCGGAGAACTGCCTTGGCCTCAGCAACTCGTTGTACACGAGCCAACAACAGGCCGAGGTTCAGATGTGCCACTACAAAATTCAAGTTCACTTCGATCGGGCAATTGCCTAATAATTTGCCCTCTGAACCTTTTATGGAAACCTTAAGTATGAAAGTTGTACTTATCATTTAATAATGATCAAATGTACAATAGTTTTTAGAGACAGCATGTGCTAGCGTTCTTCAATTTTGTAGTCTTCCCTACAAGAATAACAAAATAATGTGTAGAGAACTTAAATACCGCTTCTTGGAACTGTTACTGCTGGAATCATGACAAAACAGGTATCAAACTTCAAGTATCGCTGGAAGCAAGCTTGGATCTTTCCCATTCTAAAGGAAATGCCTTTAGCCTTCCTGAAAGGCAAAAGAGAGTAGGCCTACCGGAAACCAGCGAGAGTACAAGATGGAAGAGTCGAGGAAATTACTGCGCTACTTTCCATCCAAAGCTCTGGCGTAGGATTTTGTTTCTATATACGTATTACTTCTTCAGAAATTCTATTTTCCGAGGGTTTCATCTATTCTATAGTCCTATACATAAAAAATTATCGTAAGAATTCCTTTCCTGAAAGCAATGGGACGGTAAATAGTGATTAAACTTTTAAAAATACATTTCTCATTTTGCATTAGCTTATGGGAGTAATTAAAAAGTTATAGAATCGTATGCTGAGGACTGTAAGTAACTTTCTCGGGTTCTTAGCTTATTAATATTTTTTCAGATTTAATATAGCCTACCGCAATGCACTTCACTATCATTTTACTCATCCTGGTCGAACTCGCGTTATAGAAGTAGTTTTGAAGAACAAGAATTGCTTCTGATTTTTCCCCAGTCCTGAAAGGGTTTACAGATTAAAGAATAACTGGTTGCATTTTTATTTTTAACAATTGTGCGACCAAAACTATTTTTAATGGTTTCAAGGAAACATGATTGTATAATAAATTATTCAAAATAAAACGTTCTGAATAGAAAATACATCTTTATATGATAGCAATTGAAGACACAAAAATATCATAGATATATTTCTCGTGGGGGATGGCCTACCATACGACCGTTCCATCATCTATTTCAGACTTTCAACATGACAGAATTCTGGCATACGGTCAGCATGCTGACTTCCACGAATTTTATTGATGTATATTTTTCCGGAGCCGCTTCTCCTTTATCAGGTAGCTCGTCTGCTGACCTCACAAGGTTGGGTGCATCTTGTTAAAAACCTCAGAAAAAGGATCAAACCCAAATCTCCAGATCCATGATCATATGATTATTAAATTTAGTAAATACTCTAACAAGTCATTATTTTAAGGGTATATGTACGTGAACTACCACAAAAATATAAAAAAATGCAGGTTCTAAAATATTAAAATTTTACAAGAAAATGAACTCAAAAGTGGACTAAAATTACAGGATCCTATAAGAAGGCTTACTAGAACATAACTATCTGATAAAAGTATAAAAAATTGACCAAGTTATTTTTAAATTACATGTTTTATAGGAGTATGAAAAAAATTAATTCAGATGCACTTATCACTTCCTGTAGAGATAGCATTTTTCTGGTTTCTCTGACACCTTTTATTTTTTTAATGCATATAATGAACATATTTTTGTACAAAGTAGACTACTTTTATACAGCTAAAGTTAGTATTTTTAATGCAATTAATTTTTATATATCGCATATAAAATATATTGAAATTTGATCAATATTTCATGACACATTTTCTTTAATTTTATACCTATGGGCATCATTGTAGTCTACTTTATGCATATATGCATGTAAAATTAGTGTAAAAAATTTTAGCCTTCTATCTCTAATGGTTGTGGAGCTATCTAACAATATGTGGTGATAAATAAGAGTTACCGGGAAATTCAATTTTAAGTTCATAGTGAATAGTAGCTCAGAGCACGTAAACATATTTAAATGTTCATTTAAATGGCACCAATAATTTCTAAACCTATATAAACTACATACCAATGGATGCAGAAAATTCAGCACAATTTTTTAGTGCTATAAACAAAAAAACATAAATTTCAAAATAATTCACGTACATATACCCTTAAGCGAAATTAATATTTATACCTTGATCCATATTTACAAATGTCGTATTAAATTTAGTATAAATGGTGTACCACTGAAAAACTCCATTCCATAACGTCAGGCTAGAAGATGTAATATCTTAAGATCCATACTATACTTAAAGTCTTAAAAGGATCGTAGACAGTGTGTCTGGGTCTCCATTCTTCTATATAAACACGCACGTGGTATTGAATGTGCCAAATTACGCTTCAGGTAGCAATTTCTTCGGAATCTGTTTTACATTAACTTCTCAGAATGAAATTGCCAAGTGACATTATATGTCATTTTATCCAACACTGGCTGCACCAGTGTACTCGAGTGAAAAAAATGTTCCTCCATATAATAAGGTATATCTGGTCTATTATATACAGAGTGGAGCATATTAACAACATTACTTTATTAACCAAACTAAACTTTATATTATTATTAAATTTTGTTAGGTAGAGTTTATTGAATTTCGAGACTGCGACATTTTCGAGAAACCAGTCTGCTACTGTATGCGAATTCTACTAGTAGTACTAGCAGCAATGAAGAAATAATATGAAATGGGAAGAGGGTTCATGGGAGAAACGTGTACAGAACCAGTTTGATGCGCTCTAGTTTGATATAAGACAAGTTTCGAAACCCATTCCTAGTTTGTGTGCATAACACCATGGGTATAATATTTTTCACAATAATTTATTAATAGCGATAGTTGCTTTGTTGTTAGCACAACCTTATAAACAAAAGAAAATCGTTAATTAAGTATCTTCGTTAAGTATCTTAAGTGTGTTTTTAACTTCATTTAACTATCTTCACTATTTTACTGTGCAAACTTGTCACCGTATTTTCCACCATACCTAAAATAGCCAAGAAAAATATGAAAATGAACACGAGTAAATTACCCCCAAGTGATTTTTAGCTAAACTAATATAGCCGTTTTATTATGCAAAATTGAAAATTTCGAAATTACATTTATATCAAAATCGTTAGAGGCATTTAAAAAATTGAAATAGTTGTCATTACATCTCCTCTTAATATAATTATTAGACATAGAAACCATATTCTAGGAGTGTAATAAGTGCACAAGAAGTTATAGACTAATACAAAAACTAACTAAATAGGGCCTACACTGGTCAGAGAGAGCCAGACATAGGCCTACATAAAGACATCATTCCGGAATTTCTTTATGCATCGAGAAACATGTTTTTCTGTTGTTATTTCAATTTCTGTTTGTCTCACTATCACCAACGACATTAAGCTATTTTATACTGAATTATACCCAGAAATGTTGGTGACAGGGACGATGAGCAAGACCACTTGCAGAAGTATGCGTGCCTATTTCTACTTTAGACCTTGAAGCTGGATGGAAATTATAAAATAGGGCCTAACAAAAAATTAATTATCTTAACTCGCTTTATTATAGAATAGGCCTACACCGATGAATGCATTGGTTTCGCTACAACACAGTTCAAGGGTTGCCTAGTTCAATCTCTAATATTGCTTGTTTCCTTATAATTAATGTGCATAATTCAGGCAGTGGAAATTCATTCAGTGAAAATAGCAGCTGTATTTCCACATGAGTATTTCCTTCAACGAATACGAAGTGGGCGATTTTCGTTTGTACATCCTATTGTATTTTATTTGATCTTACTATATATATTTCGGTAACATAAGGATCTTACTATATATATATTTCGGTAACATAAGGCAAACTTTCAAAGTACATTCGTGACGGGCCCTAGGCATTTTGGCGCTCTAGGTAAGAAATAATTTCGGCGCACCCTAAATTGCCACTTCCGCCATTCCATTTTTTTACAATTTGATTAAACATGGAATTTCACGTTCTCTTGTATTGGTAAAATAATACGAATTAGAATTGGCCTAATTTGAGAAAGGCTTGTAATCGTATTTATAAATACGTTTTAATATAGCTAAATAGTTTGGGTATTACGTACTTTTAATCGAAACGGTTACAAACTTTTGCATTTACTTTTTTTAATTTTAATGTCACATTGGAAATTTAAGATCTTTTTAAAATCTAAATGCTAAACTTTTCTAAAAAATGTGCCACCCTAGGCGGCTGCCTAGTTCGGCTGTATGGACGAGTCGATCCAGTTTCTTGACAGTAATTCAGTTAAGATCTTTTAAAGTTCAGCAATTTACACTCTCTGAAAATTCTAACATCTGGCAACATCTTTGGTGTTTCTTCAACCATTCATTCTATGGTGAACCTCTCCCTCGCAAAAACAATATGAAATGAACTGATGTGGAAACATAACCAAACAGAGCATGCCATGCATTCAAAGTCATATTATAAGCGATTGTATAATTTCATGTCTCCGTTACCGGAATAATGCAACATTACATTACACATGGTCGCTCTTGGACCAACACCTGTTACGTTTAATTAACATAAAATATGAAGGTGTAGTAAGTTTTAGGTTGTACAAGAAAACGTCTTTTCTCCTCTATCATGTGGGAGGGAATAAATTTCAATTCATGCAAGAGTATGACTTTTCTTTGTAGTAATAATTTATTAATTAAAGTATTTACTGTTCCTTTTAACAAATTTCTAGTGTTCATAGAAACTTAATGAAACTTAATACATTTATCATATATATTGAATTTCCTTTATATTACAATACTTCTTAAAGTAACAAACATACAATTCATTCCACTCAACCCCTTTCCTTTTTCTTGTGATTTCCCAGTACAGTAGAAAAATATAGAAATAATAGAATTGAAAAATGCAGAATTCTCGTAAGTATATTCTAGAACAAATGCCTTGATTGCAATAGAAAATTTGATGTAATGATGGACTTACTTTTATGAGGGCTTGCCTTCAGCAAACCCTCGTGAATTAGAAGAGCAATATGATTCCACAACCTCGGAATACCGAGGGGCGTTTCCATGAAAAGAAGTTATTTGAGGCAGCTATTCCACGTCGCCTTGTATGAAGAAGTGAAGTGCTGTTTCCAAAGTAGACTAAGTAGCAGAAGTAGTCGAAATCCCGGCAGTTCCAGGTAGCACGAAGAATAGATGTAGAATGAATGTCGTAGAATGTATGTAGCAGAATGGCGAAGAATGGTTGAAGACTTCTTGAAGAATAGTAGAAGAATGGGGCGTTGCCACGAAAGAGACTGGATTATATAGAGACAGAGTGACTTCAAAAAACTAACAAACTTACAGTTCTAAAATAAACGATTCTCTCTTGAATATATCGATATAAAAACAACACATGATCTAGAGGCAGTGACTCAATAACATTCCTACGTCACAAATTCCTTACTACCTTTAAGTTTTACACGAAACTTAACATACTGGGGCCTCAAGAAAAAGAAAAAGAAAGCACATGCATACTTACAATAGCACACAATGCACACATTACTCATATTACACTTTACAAAGGTCTTTTCCTGTTATACATAAGTTCACAAGACAACACTGATGTTTTCACTTGTGAGATTGGCAAATATTACACAATTGTTTTTTTTTTTTTTTTTACAAGAAAGAAACTAAATGGGTAAGTTCTTTCGAAGTTCATAATAAACTTAAAAAACATATATTTTAATAATTTAGTGAAGACTCACTGGATATTACTTTTCTAATTAAAGTTTAGGAAAGTCTAAGATTTATGAATTGCACTTTACAGCAATTTACTGTCTAGTCACACTTCTGATTCCTTAATTGGAAGTGGACACCAAAGAGTGATCGGTCTAACCATTTGACCAGTGCGGGTTGAAAGAAGAGCTACCCTTTTTCTTTTGTCTCTTCCCTCGTGTAAGTGTTTCACTCTGCCCAGTTTCCAGACGAAAGGAGGAGTATTTTCCTTTATCATTACTAAATCTCCCTCTTCTATTGAGGGTTTCTCTCGTTGCCATTTGTTACGTACTTGAAGAGAGCTTAAGTACTCATTCTTCCAACGCTTCCAAAATTGACGCTTTTGATTTTCTATCAAACGCCATGATTGGGTTAGTTGCAATGTTTTCCTTTGTATGATGTCTTCAGGTAGTGATGTGATTGAGGTCCCAATGAGGAAGTGAGCTGGTGTAAGTGGCATGAGGTCTGCTGGGTCAGATGACAGTTCCGTGATGGGCCTGGAATTCATTATTCCTTCAATTTGTATTATGAATGTGTTAAGTTCCTCGAACTTGAGCAGATGATTGTTGATCGTTCTCCTTAAATGTCTTTTGAGAACCTTGATTTGAGCTTCCCACCTGCCTCCCATGTGAGCTGAGTAAGGGGGAATAAAGTGCCATTTTATACTATTACAGTATGCAAAATCTTCAAGGTTTTCCTTAAACTCTAAAGAACGAAACACCTCTCTTAGCTCCTTTTCCAAAGCATGAAAATTTGATCCATTATCGGAGTATATGTCTGCTGGTTTGCCTCGACGACTAATAAATTTGTTTAGTGTCGAAAGAAAGTGCTGTGTTGAAAAACTAGTGGTGAGTTCTAAATGAACCGCTCCAGTTATCATGCAGACAAAAACTGCTATATAAGCTTTACTTGGAATTGGCTTACGACTTCTAACAGCTGAACTGTCATACATGATAGCTCCAGTGTAGTCGATTCCAGTGCAAGAGAAAGGTCTCTTAGGGATAAGCCTCATTGATGGCAGGTTGCCCATTATCTGTTGAGAAGGCTTTAAATTATTCTTGAAGCAATTTATGCAACCCTTTATAGCAGTTTTAATTGTGCGTATGCCCTTTATTATCCAATATTTCTCTCGCAACAAGTAGAGCAATGATCTAGGTCCAGGATGTAAATTCTGGTCATGATAGTGTCGTACAATGAGTTTGGTGACATAAGCTTTAGCTGGCAAAATTATCTGGTGTGAAGAATTAAAGCTTAAATCGGCATTACTAATCCTTCCACCTACTCTCAATAATCCCTGTTTGTCTAAGAAAGGATTAAGTGAGAGTAACTTACTTTTGCAGTGAATAGGCCTTTTATTTTCGAGATCGTCCATCTCGCTAGAAAAATATTCCCTTTGAGTGAGAAGCAATACTCTTGTAGTAGCTTCTCCCATTTCTTCTGAAGTGAGATGTTTACCAATGCAGTTTTTATTTTTCCATCTCAGAATCCAACAAATTGTTCTCACTAATTTCTTGAACTGGGAAAATCTTGTGAAGAAATGTTCTTCTTTTGTTTTAGTTGAAACTGTAAGTTGAACTGAAACTTGTTTATACTCTGGAACATCTATGAGGTCTTCGACTTCATACGATGGCCACTCGTGAGCTGGGAATGAAATCCATTCAGGTCCATTCCAATATAACTTGTTTCCGATCAAACCAGCAGGTGTACACCCTCGTGATATTATGTCAGCTGGGTTTTCCTTACCCGAGACATGCTTCCATTGATTTTCAGAAGTGATAGCTTGAATTTTCTTGACTCTGTTAGCCACAAACGTGTTCCAATGATGAGGGGATTTGTTTATCCAACTTAGAGTGACAAGAGAATCTGTCCAAAAGAATGCATTTGAAATTTCAATTCTTAGCATATTGCATATTTTTTTGTAAAGCTGAGCTCCCATTAGAGCTGCACACAGTTCTAATCTCGGTAGAGATATTGTTTTAAGAGGAGCTACCTTTGATTTGGTACATATCAATGATGATTGAGTTGTGACTATGTAAACTGCACAACCATAGCCTTTTTCCGAAGCATCGCAGAAAATATGTAGTTGAGGAGCTTCCATCTTTGTATTTCCGCATAACTTGCGTGGAATCCTAATCTTTTCTAAATCCTTTAAGGAAATTTTGAAACTGAGCCATTGCTGCTTGAAGTTATCAGGTACTTCTTCGTCCCAGTCTATCTTCAAGAGCCAAAGTTTTTGCATCATGATTTTGGCTACCATGATGACAGGTGAGATATAATTCAGAGGGTCAAAGACTCTGGCTATCTCCGAAAGCATATTCCTCTTTGTGAATATCTCGCAATGATGTAATTCTACCTTATAGGTGAATGTGTCAGTCGAAGGCTTCCAGTACAAGCCTAAGGTTTTAATTAAACTCTGCTCCTTAAATATGTTTAGTGGTGTCAAAGCAAGAGTTGATGCTGATTTTGATTCTAGAAATTCCTTAGAATTCGAACACCAATCCTTTAATGGAAATCCTCCATCCTTAAGCAAGGATTCTAATTGTGATGTGATGCACTTGGCCTTCTCTATCTCCTCGAATGAATCCAAGTAATCGTCTACATAGAAGCAATTCTTCAGTGTATTAGATACTTGTGGGTCATATTTACTTCCATCCTTTTCTGCTAGCTCATGCAGAGTTCGGATAGCCAGTTGGCTTGAAGGTTTAAGTCCATATGTGACTGTACTAAGTTTAAATGAACGCAAGGGTTCCATAGGAGAAGCTCTCCATAGTATTCGTTGCATGTTTGTTTGTCGAGGCGAAACAAGTATTTGTCTATACATTTTTTCTATATCTGCTACTACAGCCACTTGATGCAATCTAAAGTGAGTGACTGATGCCACTAAATCTATTTTAGCAGGTGGTCCCCGCAGTAGAATGTCGTTCAAACAATTTCCATTAATATCTGGAGCTGATCCGTTAAAGACAACCCTTATTTTGTCTTTCTTTTGGTCGTTTTTCCAGACAGGATGGTGACTCAAATAAACCACTGGTTCTGAAGTTTCAACTTCTTCTGAGCTAACTACTGACATGTGATTCATAGCTTCATAGTCTTCCATAAATTCGCAATATTGTTGCTTAACCTTAACCTCTCGTTTGAATCTATTTTCAATACCAAAACATTTCTTTATAGCTATATCTTTAGTTTTCTCAAGTTTGGGTGCATTTTTGATAAAAGGCATTTCAACTACGAATCTTCCTTCCAGATTCCTAGTAGTGGTTAACTTATAATGTTCTTCACAAAGAATTTCTTCTTCGGATAAGAATGTAGCTTGACTGTCCTCCTCTAGATCCCAGAATCTATTTAAGTCCTGAGGCATGATTTCATTTGTGAAGAAAGCTGTGTGTCTTCTAATAGGCATTGGTAGTTGGATCTTGCCGGTCACTATCCAACCCAGTTTTGTTTTCCTAGCGAAGACCCCTGGAGCAAGTTTTTGTTTTGGATTCATGAGTATTTTCCAAAAGGATTCTGCTCCAAGAAGAATGTCTACTGGTCGACTTACATTGAACTGGTTATCACTAAGTTGCAAGTCTGAAGGTATGTCGAGATGATCAACATTCAAGTCCTTGACCGGGGTGTTAGTACCAATCTGATTAATGACCAAGCAGTTCAAATTCAAATGGAAATTCTGGTCAAAGGCGTCTTGTATGTTAACTTTAGTGTAATGAAGTAGTTCAGATTCTGTAACATTAATTCCAGAAACTAGTATTTCTGTTGGCTTTGTGGGTAATTGTAACCTTTCGGCTGCTTGCTTTGTGATGAAGTCATGGGTAGCAGCAGAATCCAAGAGGCAGCGTAGTATTATCCATTTTCCACGTTTGTCTTGAACCTTCGCATTGGCAGTGGAGAGTAAAACACTAGCCCCTCTTCTAGTATTTGTTTTCTGGGCTAGGCTTTGAGCTACATTCACTGTTTCATTTTTATTATCCTCTGTAGTCTTTCCATGTCTATGAAGTAAAGTATGATGCTTCATCTGACAGTGGTTGCATCTTTTTTCAGAAGGGCAATTTTGATAGAGATGATTCTTAGAAAGACAGTTGAAACAATGTTTAAGGTTTTGGCAATGTCTTCTCCTGTCATCTACAGATAAGTCCTTAAATCTCTGGCAATGGAAAAGCATATGTTCTTCGTTGCACTTTGTGCAACTGACTGAAGTGTATTTTCGTTCACCTTTGTTGAACTGCCTTCCTATGAAAGGTTCGTCACTTGACTTGAAGTTAGTAGTTCTGTAGTTACTTGCATGATTATTGTTTTGCTTGAAGTTGCTCTCTTTCTGTATGGTGTTCACTTGAAAGGCTCTAGATCCATTGTTAGTAGATCTCTGAGGCTTAAGAAATTGTCTTTCTGAAGGTTTAACTAAAGCAGTAAGTACTCTACACCTTTCGGAGAGAAACTGTTTCATTGCAGCAAACGTTGTAATTTTGTCCTTGGCCACCTGAGTTTCCCATTCCCTCAAAGTAGTCGAGTCCAACTTTGAAGTCACTAAATGAATTAGCAAGGAGTCCCATTGATTAACTGGTTCTCCACAGGCTTCTAAAGCTCTCAAATGCTGGATTACTCCATCATAAAGTTTTCTTAATGCATTAGCATTTTCAGTTTTGACTGGAGGCAAATTGAAAAGTGCAGCTACATGTCTCTTTATGGTGAAGTGTGGCTGCTCGTATCTCTCTCTAAGTTGCTGAAGTGCAACCTTATAATTCTCTGCTGTAATAGGTAATGCTGTTAAAGTCTCTGCTGCTGATCCTGTAAGATAAGATCTTAGAAAATGATGTTTCTGAATTTCTGTTAATTGTTCGTTTGTATGAACAAGCGCAGTAAATAATTCGAAAAAAGTCTGCCATTCTTCTTGTTTCCCTGAGAACTTGTTTATTTCTATTCTAGGTAACTGAACAGCAGATATTGGATGAGTTGGCTGAACAGCTTGGGATTCAGTTGCAGTGGAAGAAAGTGAAACTTGAGAACCCAAGTTTCTTTCATATTCTTTTATCTTGAAAGACATTTCTCTAGCTTCTGCTAATGCAGCACTGTAATTAGCATCAAATTCTGTTCTATGATCTGCTTCCCTGGGGTTGCCTTCTTCAAACTGCACTTGTAGGGCATCATAATTCTCGAAGTTTCTTCTTAAACTTTCTAATTGTTGCTCTAGCCAGTTTATAGTAACTATAGCGGGATCTGCTTTCTTCAAATTATTTCGGAATGTAGTGACTCTAGCTTTGTAGTGAGCTCTTGTTGCTGCTTTTTGTTCCCAAGTTTTCTCTTCGGTAGACATGATGGTATGAGTAATTGCAGTAAGAAATAATTTGAAAAGTGCTCTAAGTTAATTCCCTAATAACTTAAGAAAATTCCTAACACACCTTAATGGTCAATTTCTTGAAGAGCTAGTTGCATAATAGTATTCACTTGTGTGACAAAACATATGTGTGAAATGTGTGTACAAATTATCAAATACCATAATCGTTGGTGAAGCAGATTTACAAAATTCTCTTTTTAGTTCTAGTCAAATTAATTTCCTTCAAAACACCATTTAACCTTATTCAAATTGTGGTTAATGTTATAACTGAAATTCTTATTAAGAATAAAAATAAAAGTTTTATACTCAAAATTCAAGTTTTCTATATCCCACATACAGGGATCATTGATGTGCCAGTAGGCCTATATTAATAGTTAATTAGAAGTCACAAAAGATATAGACATAAGTTAAGTTCTCTTTTAAAATTAAGAAAGTTTATTTAAATGTCTGCTTCACATATATTCTCACCCATGAAGAATAATGATGAATGCTGACTGATGTGGAGAGATGACTTCTTTCTTCATTCTTCATTCTTCAAAATGTAGGTTTGATGATGATTTGGAAATGCAAAGTCATCCACAGTGTAGACTGGAAGCGATGTTTTATTCTCTTCCAAACAGCTTTTATCATACAGTATATACCAGAGCTGAAACTTACCCAGTCTGGCATTAGCAAGTGATCATACAAATTGTTGGGTTATGTGCACATGAAATAACCCAACTTTAAAGTAGAATATAGACATGTCAAGTATACTAATATTACAAACTTATGCATTTATCCTGGCAGGGTCGCCATTTTTTTATGTTACGTTTAATTAACATAAAATATGAAGGTGTAGTAAGTTTTAGGTTGTACAAGAAAACGTCTTTTCTCCTCTATCATGTGGGAGGGAATAAATTTCAATTCATGCAAGAGTATGACTTTTCTTTGTAGTAATAATTTATTAATTAAAGTATTTACTGTTCCTTTTAACAAATTTCTAGTGTTCATAGAAACTTAATGAAACTTAATACATTTATCATATATATTGAATTTCCTTTATATTACAATACTTCTTAAAGTAACAAACATACAATTCATTCCACTCAACCCCTTTCCTTTTTCTTGTGATTTCCCAGTACAGTAGAAAAATATAGAAATAATAGAATTGAAAAATGCAGAATTCTCGTAAGTATATTCTAGAACAAATGCCTTGATTGCAATAGAAAATTTGATGTAATGATGGACTTACTTTTATGAGGGCTTGCCTTCAGCAAACCCTCGTGAATTAGAAGAGCAATATGATTCCACAACCTCGGAATACCGAGGGGCGTTTCCATGAAAAGAAGTTATTTGAGGCAGCTATTCCACGTCGCCTTGTATGAAGAAGTGAAGTGCTGTTTCCAAAGTAGACTAAGTAGCAGAAGTAGTCGAAATCCCGGCAGTTCCAGGTAGCACGAAGAATAGATGTAGAATGAATGTCGTAGAATGTATGTAGCAGAATGGCGAAGAATGGTTGAAGACTTCTTGAAGAATAGTAGAAGAATGGGGCGTTGCCACGAAAGAGACTGGATTATATAGAGACAGAGTGACTTCAAAAAACTAACAAACTTACAGTTCTAAAATAAACGATTCTCTCTTGAATATATCGATATAAAAACAACACATGATCTAGAGGCAGTGACTCAATAACATTCCTACGTCACAAATTCCTTACTACCTTTAAGTTTTACACGAAACTTAACAACACCCACTGAAGCATCGGCCGTGTACCGATTAACGCCCAAGCCGACTGAATGCAAAAGTCGTAATATCACAGCTGAGAAACGAGAAAACAGTATATTCTTTCTAAATACATTTAAAGGGTGATAATATTATAGGAGAAAATGCATATGCATATACAGTCGAATTTGGTTAATTCGACGTTGGATAATTCGAAATATTGTATAATTCGAATAAATACTCATTCCCTTTGAAATTCCTATATAAATGTATGTTAAAAAATTGCAATTCGAATTTTTTAAGCTTAATTTGGATAAATCGAAGCCCAAATTTGTCTCATGTTAATGTTGTAAGGATTCCAAGAGTTCATTGCTTCCAGGAATTCCACAATAATTCTCTATTTCGCTGAAGAACCCTAGTCGGTAGCAGCCAGCAGGTACCGTACTAAAGTGTATTTTTAACCACCGTTATCTTCCTCTTGCTGAATAGATGTTCAATGGAATGCGAAGTTCACACCCTCCGCAACAGTCTTGAAGGGATTCAACACTTCTGTGAAAATTTTAGTGTTCATTCTATCCTACAAGTGTGACTGTGTTTGAAAATGTCAAAGCGTGGAGTTTCTTTATTCAATTTAGGGTTACAGTTTTAGTGTGGGGAAAAAAAGTGATTTCATTTAACGTCCAAACAACAAGATGGCAGTCATTAAGGTAAGATTTACTATACAATAATTATTATTTATTGCAATGAGTTTATTTTTAACATTTTTACGGCATTTTCGTTTGAAAAGTCACAGTTTTGGTTAATTCGAAATTTGGATAATTCGATTTTTTTCTAATTCCCCTTGGGGTTCGAATTACTAAGAGTTCACTGTATCTGTCTTGAATGTTAACTGTACAATAACAGTGGAAGCCCGGTCACAAAATCACTAATTAGTGTGCCTCACAGTACTGCATATGACATATCTTGTCTATCAGTGAGGTAGACCATTAATGGTAATCAGTCATAGGAGAGAAAGGTTCCATCTGGCGCTGTGAATTGAACTCTGGCGTAGCTCAGTTGGTAAGAGCATTGGCACTGATAGCCGAAGGTCCTGGGTTCAAGGCCCAGTGTCAAAAGAATTTTTCTCCTATAATATTATCATTTAATGTCCAACAGAGACAGTGATCTGTGGTAAATGAATGCATATGCATACATCTACATTTAAACGGGATACATTTAAAAATGTAAAATGCAACAATCAGAGAGAAACTGACTTTCGGTTCCCAAGTTCGCGGATTTTATCTCGGCCGATGGCATGTGTGCATAAATGTAACAGTTTAATATATGTAGATTTGAAGGCAAGTAAAAGAAAATTCCCGTAAAAAATTATAATACGAGCAAATTTATTTAAATATTTTAAATCTTTCTCAGGAAAGACCTCGTGAAAATTTTTGAAATTTAATTCTGGAACTTCCGGTGTGTTGAACTTATGGTTGCATGGATATTATGGTTGCATGGAAATTATGGTTTCATGGACATTACAGCTGCTTGGACATTAATGATGGATAGGCCATGGGGTGTATGTAATCTGCGCCACGGTTGACACCGAATTTGAAATAGAATAAAAATGAGTTAAGTAAACTGCGGCACACAGATATGTAAACTGCGCCACGGAGATATGTCGGTTACGGCAGTAGTTTTAAGCAAACAAAGTTAGACCTAATATGTGAATGTTTGTTTCTATTCAGTAACAATTAATTGCACATGCGGTGATGGGAGCGTACTTGTCTGTAGGTTGGTACCGTTCTATGTAGGCCTATGTTGGTAACGAGTGCTTTATATCTCAATCTTTAGGTTGGTAAAACTTTTCTCTAGCGAAGCACATCAAAACACAATCTCACTAACGAGTCATGCACTTGTGTTTTACAGTCTCAGAGTCATTGTGTACATTATATTTTAGTGGTAGCAATTTCATAGCCAGTCCTAAGTCTGGAGAAGTTGGAAGGAAAATGTTAGTGCGTTAGTATGACGGTGGCGCAGTTTACATATGTCGGTGGCGCAGTTTACATATGTCGGTGACGCAGTTTACATCCTGTAGGTTGGGGAAAAGGTAGAAGTGGCGCAGATTACCTTTTCCCAGGCCATGAACTACGGACCATAGCTTTGATATCTTGCAGATCTTAATTATATAATATTTAGATATTCATATAACCATTGTAAGCACTGGTGAGCTATTAGGTTAATTGAAAATAAAATCTTTTAGATTTTCAGATAAGCAACACATATTTAGGTCTATCCTCAGTTTATCTCCTGAACTCATTTCTGTAAGCTGAACTTAAAATTTACAAATATCGAACGAAATGACATTTTAGGAGGATATTACTCCTCATACTAATAATACGGTAATTCAAGTACAATGTAATGCACTAACCTGCTAATCGGGGTCTGAACTGGATAGCGATACGATATCTGTACATGGCTTCATCAAGTCGCTGATGAGTCTGCAGCAGCACCCCACTGTAATACAAAACGTTCATCCCATTGATTACTATTAGTGGCAACATGTTCCTTCATTAAACACACTCTTCTAAATTACAAGCTCTGGTTTCTCCCCTGTTTAATTTGTTTGCTGGTGGATGCTAGTTCCTATCATCACAACTATGGACTAACTATTGTCGATCTTCATTATTCTTTACTTAGAACCCCTGAGAATGCTAAAGACAGGGAACGAAACTTCTGGTCGCCAAGTTGCGATTGGCGACCGGAATTTTCATTCGCGAGTCAAAGCTTCCATTTATAAAAATTATTACTAATAATTCTATGCTGATGATATTATAATAATTCAAGAAACAGAAAATGATTTGCAGAAAAAAATGTTTATGAACTGAGAAGAGTATTAGAAAAATATGGACTCTAAACATCAATTACTAAAATGAATAGCCTTTCAAAAGAAATAAGTAGGCCTACCCTCACAGATCCAAAATAGTAATAAATAACATAACAGTGGAACAAGTACAAAAATATAATTATTTAGGATGTAATATAACGTATCATCACAACCAAAATTTAATAATAAAGTGAGTAAATTTCAAAACAATTGTTGAATATTGAATTGTTGAAGACTGAAAAGGAAAACAAGGAAAGAGACAAGCATGAAGTTTTACAAAACAGTGGCGATTCCATAATTATGGTTGTAAAACTTAGACGATTAAAGAAAATGATTGGGATAGAGTATATGCCGCAGAAATAAGATACCTAAGATCTATTAAAGGACGCACACTAATGGATAAAATTAAAAATGAAGAAATAAGACAAGAATTGGGTATTGATTCAATAAAGGCCAAAATAAAACAATACATATAGAAAGGGGAGGAATCATTTAAATAGGACAAAACTCGCTATCAAAGAATGGTTATTATCAACCACATGGGGAAAGAGATGTAGGAAGACCGATGAGAAGATGGAAAGAGACATGAGGCCGGAACAGAAGAAATCTCCTAATCCGAGATGATGATTATTATTATTTATTTAGGCTGCTTTACTTACTTTATTTCCCTCAACAAAAATAAGATTTATTAATAGATACTGCAAAGGCAGTCACTGTACTGGTGGCGTGAACGAGATGGCCGAATATTAGTATTTACTCGGAGCATATGGAAATAGCCAGAAGTTCGAGTATAACTTGAATTTTCCTTTCGTCTGTGATTTGTTTTGGCTCTTACGTTTTGCCCAATCGCTGTTCTAGGGCCTTTAGTAGTGAAAAATGTAGGCCTAGTTTGTGCTTTACTCTAGTTTGTTACGGCCGTTAAAGCTTACAATCAGTTGAAATACTTCGAAAGTATTTAGTTTTTTTAATAATTTGATATAAGAGCTGAATACAAAAAATAAAATAACTTCATATATAACTAGAAATTATGTTTTAATTTTTAAGACCATCTTCTCACGTAGTAGTAAGAGTTATGGATAAGTATTACTTATCTGTGGTTTATCCCACCAAAATGTCAAACGAAAGTAGGCACTTCCTCCAAATCTTTGTATATATGTAAATTTTAAAATATAGATATAATTACTTTGCCTTAAAATTTGATATATTAAGGTATTATTGTATTATTAACTCGTACAATCCTATTCTTGTAATTATAACATGGTCTGTATATACTGTAAATATTATTAACTCATACTTTTCTACGTTTATAATTTCATTATCAGTATTATTGTTAGTAATTATTTTATTGTATTTCAGTGTATTGTACTGAACCACCCCGAGCACGAGCGTGGCGTTAGAATTTACATTTCTATGGGCTTTATATTTTAATTTGTATTAATAAATTTATAAATAATTTATAATAAAGGGAAGGTTATTGAAATCGTTCTCTTTTTGGGTCTGCGATAACATTGACTCTTCCGCTCTGATATTGGTCTCGCTGCTTATGCAGATCTGATCTATATTATGGGAATTTAACTCCGTCTGAAATAGTCTACACGAATATTCCTTACCTCACAAGGTTTCATTCAGGTCTGTACTGATTCTGTTGTTGTTGTTGTTTTAAGGAGGTTATTAATCTTTATCATCATCGACCACCGCTGGCGTTTTTATTCCCACTTAACTCTGGAAACACGGAATGTAGGCTGTACATTCTATTATTCATAAGTAATTACGCATCATACCCTACTTCCAAATGCGATTATAATGTCACTTTAAGGGATGTGTCATAATCAATTAGCTGTAATATAGTTAAAAGGCCTATGTTGGACGAAAAAGGTTAATGTCCAACACTACAACATTTAATGAACACATCAATGTTATGGAGAAGTGAAAAGCAAAGGAGATAGCATCGGCTTACAATAACAATATTGTACATCCTAATTCAAAATAATTAGCCTATTCAATAGTTGATTTTGTGTTAAACTACTGTCTGGGAGGGCTTTAAAGCAAATCCCTTCAACATAACCTTCTACTAATATCCTTGTTGGAAAACAAAATAGTCTTCCTGAATAACTGACTTATCGTTCAGTTATTTTTTTATTTCAAAATTAAATCATAAGCCATTTGAAAAATGTGTTCGCCGTTTAAATGACTTTTTATCAAATTAAAAAATAGTAAAGTGGGTCCTAACAAGCCGTGAAGGCCCTTAGGGTTCCAGAAGCCAAGGCTTCCCGATTTCTAGACTTTCGGCTCATGAACATAATAAGTTTTCAGCCTACTTACCGGCTGATTGTACTCCTGGTACTCATTTCTATTACAGGCTGAGTCAACTCCAGGGCCATAGTGCCACCAGAAGAATTAGGTCAGTTCAAAAATCCCAATGTCCTCATCAGGAATCGAACCTGCGAGGTTCTGTTGCCTCAACCAACTGCGCCACGGAGTAGCCCAGAAATTTTAAAGTTAACGAATTTTGTGTACCAATATAACAAAGTTTGACAAATTGATCGGTATATTGAAATTCACCTTAAAAACATATTATAAACAACGTGATATCATGGACATAGTCTGCTTTTAAGACAATAAAATAATCTATGATGCAGAACCATAAATGTATGTGATGTAATGAAAAAGGATTCAATGTTTCTTTCAACGAGTGTACTGGTCTCTTTTTTACCTTATCATCATAATGCTGAAAACTGTACAAAATTTCCTTTATGAACATTTTATAGTGGTATACAAATTCTTTCAAAATTTGGTGAATTAGAAGTCCAGTTCATCGGAGAGTAAAATTCATGAACACACAACATGATGCAAGATATAAAAACAATTTTGGATAAACAATTATAAGGTCTTTTGTCCTTTTTAAGATTTTTTAAAATGTAAAAATATGTCCTTATTCATGCTAGGATACTATCAAAATGAAGTGAACAAATAGAAATACTTACAGATTGTAATGAACATCCGCCATGTTAGGTCGATGATGGAGAGCCTTTCTGTAACATGATTCAGCTTCCTCGTACTGTCCCTTCATGCTCAGGATATTCCCCAGATTACCGTATGCTGCGACAATAAAAAAAGTTATTTGTAATGACAACAATCTTCTTCTCGTTGAGCTTTTGAAATATGCATAGACTACTATGTAACTGAATCATAGATAATTCAAAAGATCAACCTTTCAACGCGGACTAAAGGGTCCTGTACTTGATCCGAGACGTGCACGGAGCAAAACTAAACAAACAAATGTGAAAGTACAAAACACAGTACACAAGAGTTCATTTTTTAGACTGTTTAGTCGATTAGTAAAGTTAATTGAACTTTCTTTTTTATACTAAGCGCCAAGGGTCCTGAGTTCGATTCCAAATATTTTGTATGTATTTACAATCTGTATCTTCTTGCCGCTGGACAAACCTTTTCCTCGCGTGTTTCTTTACTGGTAACGTAAGTTCTGATGCCCTGGCTCGCAATTTTCTTCTATAATACAAATTATTAAAGGCTATGCCTGTTATTTGTACTTACAATATGTGGTGTACTTCATCACACATTATGTAAATGAAAAGTACAACGAATTAATTAATTATGTTATCAAATACGTCTTGTATTCAGTAACTTATATCACTTGTTTTTCTTCAGAATCAACAAATTTGCCAAGGTAACGATAAAAACAAATTAAATCTTGTTTGCTAGATATATGTTGTAAAACATATAAGCCTAAGACATAAATACGAAAGCAAGTACCTCACTTAACAGAACTTATGTTTTCACAATTACATAAGATATAAATAATTGTACGATGTGTGTGGAATGGAAGTAAACATCTGACTGAGCTTGTCGCACTGTCGTGAAGTATGTGCTGGTGCGATTAACCAATGAAACGACAGGACAGTTAGTAAAGGCAAGTCTGTGGTTTACTTTTGCTCCGTACATATCTTGGACCAAGTATAGTGTGCTTCGCATGGCTTATGTTGGAGGAAAATAATTTGAGTGGCAACTTTTACATGGATATGACCTCTTTTTGTAACCCTGATCGGGATCTGGGAGATTTTTTAAAAATCGTTAAAATAGACTACTCCTTTCCTCAGATTTTATATTGTTAGGTTTGAAATAGTAAGTGTGTGTAATGTAGGCGATCACTGATTACTAGGCCCGGGGGTTTAGCCACAAAAACATTACATCAGGTTAGTGGTGACTGGATTATATCCCTATGCTATCTATATCTTGTAAACAAGAGGGAAGATGTGACTCGTTCTTATTCTATTTCAAGGGCGGTGTAGCTAGTCTAGTGAATTGATGGACACAGCGCCATAGAACAGTTTGCACATTTAATCGTAAATCACTTATATTTTTCTAGTAAAACGAACAAAAATATACTAACATATTCATTACTAATTGTTAACATTATTCACAGTAAAAATGAAAAGGCAAATTATACATTACATCTGTGCATACGCTTTGTTGCAATGAATGACAATATACATTTTGAAGTTTTCAGAATAAAATGACCTTCTATTTTCCTGCAAACAAGATTTGTATAGGGAAAAACTTCTCTCTACGTCGCATGACGTGACGTGAGCAAACGTAAATCAAGATTAGGTAATAGTGTTTCCTGTGTGTGAGTTAACATCATGGTCTCCTGTAGAAACTTCTAATGCATCTCGAAAGGCTCAAAGAGTAGAAATCCTACATTTTTCTGAAGAATGCTTTTTTTTAATTTCTTCTGAACCTGTAGAAGTGTTCCACCTTCAGGTTGACTCTTAGCAATGGATAATTCCTCCAGGAGTCAGATCGCTTGTGCCATTTCGTCTCTCTAGAAGAGTAATGCATCTGAACAGTTCCCCGAAATTATTTGCAATGAACTTGACATTACTTAGTAGCTTTTCTTATATTATTATTATTATTATTATTATTATTATTATTATTATTATTATATTATTATTCTTTATTGCTATCATCAACACCGCTATGGTGTTATGGATAGAAGTCAATTACAAATGTTTAACACATGACACATAAAAATATAACACATTAAAAAATCATATCAAAATTGGCAGTAAAATATTCATTGATGTTGTGAAAGATCTTTTGCTTATTTTACTAACGCATTTTGTTCGTCGTTAAGAATATTTAATATTTCAACAATCTGATGGTAGTATTTTCCATAGTATAGGGCAGCATCCAACCAAGTACACCATCTGGTCACAATAAGTTTCGGTTCAGTGATGTCTGGTTCAGCTTCTCTAAAGGTTCTTAGTCTCATGGACGATTTCAGAAGTATTTTCCTTACATGAGAAATGAAACTATCTACATCTGGAAATAAGGGTCGTACAGTTGCAGCGATCTTGTGCAGACAATGGGCAATGCATGTCACATGCACCAGTCTTGGGTACAGCTTCTGTATTTCCTTAGCAGCTTTTTGCATAGAGGAGGCCCCATCAGTAATGAGGACATTTTCACGTTTAACACAATCTGGCCATAATAATAATAATAATATAATAATAATATATATTTTTATTGTCTTTAAGCAGTACAAAATTGCAATAGACATTGTCACTAAATATAATTGTCTAAAAACTGATACATTTAAAAGAAAAATATTCGTTTATGTCATAAAATGGATTTTGAACAAGCCATTTATGTAAACTTTTTTTGAACAGCCCATAAGTTAATCGTTTACTGGCTTCACTTAAATTGTTATGCAACTTTACACTTAGTACAGCATAGCTGTTTTGACTTTTGGTCAACCTATTGTATGGGATGTCCAGCAAATTACGGTTTCTTGTATTATAGTCATGAGTATGGGATCTATATATTGCAGAATCTGAAATAGAGATCTTATGAGCATAGGATAGGCACAAATATATATACAGATTAACAACCGTCAATATGCCACTATTCACAAACAATGGCCTGCAGTGTGCAGTGATGGAAGTCTTATTTATTATGCGCAGAGCTTTCTTCTGCATTAGAAGTACCTTATTTATGTGGCTGCTATTACCCCACATGATCAATCCATAGTTTAACACTGACTGAAAAAATGCAAAGTACGCCACTTTTACGTAATTACAGGGTACAATGCCTATAAGAGATCTAAGCAAGAAGATTACCCTTGATAGTTTTACGCAAACAAGTTCAATGTGGGCTGACCATGTGAGGGAGCTGTCAATACTTAAGCCCAAAATCTTAATTGTACTTTTTCCTATCTGACAAGACTTCTGTGTTAGTAAACTACAGTAGAGTGTTTGTGTTTTGTCCATATTTAGTAATAGGCTATTTGCATGAAACCACATGGTTGCTTTATCAATTGTTTGTTCGGCCATATGCTGCATACTGTTATAATCGGCATGGGTACTAAGAAAAGTGGTGTCGTCTGCAAACATTATAGTGGTTGAATCTAAGTTACTTGGGAGGTCATTTATCACCACTATAAAAAGAAGAGGCCCCAAGACAGACCCTTGAGGAACTCCTGACAAAACCTCAGAAACATTTGAAGTACACCCATTTATTTCCACATATTGGTATCTTCCTGTTAGGTATGATTTGAAAAATCCAAGTTGATCACCAGCAATTCCATAGTATTCTAATTTACACAATAACATGGCATGATCGATGCAATCGAACGCCTTGCTCAGATCACATGCTGTGACCCTAGCAGTACTTCCGCTCTCATATGCCGAGAGAATCTCTGAGATCAAAAGCATAAGGGCATTGGTGGTAGATTGGGTCTTACGAAACCCAAACTGAAATGGAGAAAATATTTTATGTATTTCCCAAAATTTGTTTATTTGCTCTTTAACGATCGCTTCAATAATCTTGCCCATTATGGGAACTAATGAGATTGGCCGGTAATTCCTTAACTGAGTCCTATCTCCCTTCTTGAACACCGGGATCACTCTTGAGATTTTTTGTGAACTGGGGAAGATGCCGCCCGTGAGACACATATTTATGCAGATAGCCAGGGGTAATACTATAGCAGTGATTACGTGCTTTATTACATTTATAGAGAGACCATATGTATCCTTACTTCCTGATGCCTTCATATTCATTACAACACTGAACACACTTTCACAGGTAACTTGACTCCACTTAAAGTTGGAACTGGGCTTTTCCACATGTAACATTGACTGCTCAAACAAATTTAAAATGGTTAATTGGTTTACTCTTTTTATTAATTCCGATGTTAATAAACATCTTTTTCACGTGAGGTATGCTATGAAGAGATGGCATTTAAATACAAAATATTGAACGAATCGTAAAATAGAATTTTCCTGTTTCGGTTTTGTCATTCTTTAAAACGCCTAGAAAATGTGTAAAATAATTTATATCTCATACTTTACCAACTCATTCTTGGAATTTACACAATTCCTAGTCATTTTATAGAATGCCTAATTTCAAACATTGCCGGTAACATATATACCACTTTTCATTAAAGGAACGTACGATAAGCTTGATTATTGATTAAAGATAAACAACGATTCTGTTTGTGTGAAAGTGCAGTAACGTGTAGTGAGGATTGAAAATGACACTCTCCCAAAGATTAATCACAACAGGCACTCAAATCATAAAGCTACAATGCAACGTGAAAGTCTTTTATTTTTTCAGTAGAAGAGAGCATACAGGAAGTATACAGCAGTCCGGAAACAGATGTGAGTACATCTGCCATTCAATAAAATCGATTACGACTTATTTGTGCAAGTTGCGTGAATATGAAATGCGTGACGTAATATTATGTTACATGTCATAGATAATAATCTTATGGTACTTCTATGATGGTTATCAGTGAATGTCAGTGCCCGTTGTAACAAGAAAAACTGGTTGAAAGCTAGATAATATGAAACTACAGTTTGATATGTCAAATAAGGACGTATTATAATTCGCTACACAACATATACTAATGGAATGGACTTGTTTTTATAAATGCCTACTTTAATATAATGTTGTTCACCGCTGTGGCGCAGGGGATGCGTTCGCTCCTCTCACGTAGCAGGCCCGGGTTCAAATCCGGTCGAAACAAGTTACTTAGGTGGGGTTTTTCCTCGCCTGTGAGACAAATGTCGGGTAACTTTAAGCTGCGTCTCCATTGATATACATTTAACACCAACATGTTGCAGTTAACATATGTTAAATGTTTATCACCAACTTGTCGATGTATACAAGTCAAGTGGTTTGCCAATTAACAACTGTCTCCACTACAATGTTATAGGTTAACATGTGTTGGCACGGTTACGAACAGAATATATGAAAAACATTCAAAAAGAAAACGCCCCAGAAGAGGGCAGCCAACATTACAAAATGAGAGTAGTTTTATATACTCGTTATTATCTTCTTGTTAACTGTCTATGACTTTCTTAAATACTAATTTTGTACAGATGTCTTGATCTTTTCAAAATAACCATCACATTTTTCAACAATGGAGTATGCCATAAAAAATAGTTTTAAAAGTAGATGCAATACTATTGAGATCACTGATATACCAAATACTCACATAATACAAAATGGATGCCGGGAATACTGATGAAGCTGTCAACTGCTTTCTGTTCACCCGGAAATTCCCGAACCAAAGCCGATTAAGCTGGCGATCACTTTACGTTTCCCGGAAATTCCCGAAACAAAGCCGATATTGACCGAATAGTCAATTGACTTGACATGTTGTCCATTTTCTCCGGAAAAACATATTAACATCTGAAAATGTTAAGTGCAACACGCTGGGTTTGCATGTCAAGTCAATTGGAACGCGAAATTGCAATATACATGTCAATATCAACTTGTTAATATTGACATGTTGGTGTTAAATGTATATCAATGGAGACACAGCTTTAGGTTCTTACGGTCCCCGCAAATCATCTGGCCGTCATTATCATCTTCATTCCATCCTCGCCTTGTTTAGAGTGAATGTGTGTAAGAATGTTGTGTCTCGTCCTATGTGTTCGTGTTGTCTCGGAGGTGGCCCCGGCGTAGAGCCGATCCCTCACCCGGGAGGCCCTTCATCATATCCTTGTCTGGTCAAAGAGTATGTACGTGTGATCAGTAGATAATCCCTCTCCCGACAAGTAGCTGCCCTGTATATGGGTGCGTAATTCCTAAAAGGGTAGAGGTTAAACTGCGAGTACGAAAGAAAGAAAGATTACAATGTTTTCGGACGAAGGAAGGTAAAATTTATTCTTTAGTTAGAGAAGATAGATAAATAAAATAGCAATTAAACTTTAAATGAAAACACCGTAGGTATTTATACAGTGAGTCCACGCAAGATTTGGCCAATGACGTGGGTTTCTGCGTCGCTGCGGAGACAGCTCCAACTCCCGGGCGATCGGGTGAAATATCTACGCTAATAAAGCCGCGATCGGTGTAATGATTCAGGTTCTCACATTTACAGTTAAAATTACAGTGAAAATAAGCACGTACCTCATCACAAGAGATGTTAGAAATGTTCTCCTCTTGAATACGCACAACACTGGCACCTTTTTAGAGAATTTTCTTTCACGGGCGTAGGCCTAAGTTCAACTTCCGAGGTAGAGTTAATTTATCTTGTGATATTGTCTTTAAGTTCTTCTAACAATAGCCTATGTGGCTATTATTTATGGGTAACTTGAAAAATAAATTGCATAGGTCAATTCCCCACACATTGGAACATTAGAAGATAAATTTTACAAACAGTAAAAGATAGTTCGATTATGATTTATTATCATTTGCAGCGAATTCTAGGACCACATGGGCACCGCTGACGCGGACACATGCAGTAAGTGCATATAAAAATTGGAATATCCTGTTTCTTATTAATCAACCGACTTCACGACATATCACTATAGCCTACAGTGTATACAAAATGTAGTATGCAATGCGTTCACACTCCACCATAAAGATAGCTTACAATACGAAGGGAATACATAATAGTGACTACTGGCCACTATTTTCATCCTTCGTGCTTAGACAAACAATCCTGTGTTTTAAACTGCTGGCGTGTGTACGCTTTATGGGGTTTCTTCAGGCTCAGAGGTGAACTCTGGGTTGGTGCACGCTTACCCTTGACTTAAGATTGTAACCGGTACATATAATTATGTATGGAAATAGGCACAAAGTATTGAAGCTATTGAAGTTTCTCTAATAAGAAGCACTAACAGATCAAAATATATGAATATATTGAGGGTATTTTGTATTTCTGTGACCCCAAAAGACCCCAAAGTGAATCCATAGTGGCCCCAAAGTGACACTAAAGTGACCTCAAAGTGATCCTAAAGTGTGACCCCAAAGCAACAATATCATTAGGGCCTACTTATACCACCATTCGATATAGTTTACAACTGCTAAGTGTACAGTCGGTCAAATAAAAAATGTCGGGCGGTATTTGATTAAGTATCACGAATGAGCATATGCGCATGTACAGGAAAACTTAAGGTTAGGTTCACACCTGCCTCTTGTCTCTCTATGTATTTTCTTGATTATTTAGTCAGTTTTGTTCCAAAACGAGCATGTATAGAAGACTGTGGCTATATGTCTCACATCCGCCATATTCTTGATTGCAAATTCTTATAATATTAATAATTAATAAATTCGCAAGGAATATGATTATTCAAGGAGCATTTTTTAAAGATTTTTTTTATAATACCAGTACTTGCAGTGCAAAATCGTTAACTTACGTTCAACTTCTGCCACCAATCTAGCATCGAAATACGCGGCCGGCCAGATCCACGATTCCTATGAAAACTTCCGGTCGCATTATAGTGAAGTACCCACCTCTTTAAGAAATATGGAACCTTCTTGCTGCTTCAGAGGCCGAAAAATGCAGGTCAATTACAGCCCTAACTACACTTTCTCTCAAGCTAGCATTTGTATGTGGTGCTTTGACAAAGCAAAATTAATTATGACAATACATTAAGTTGAATACCGTGTATTGCGCTTTCCGCGTTTTTCATTTTTCCCTCGTTGTTCATTTCTTCCCTCCTGTCGCATGGCCTCATATGTTCCGAAAATGACCTGTATTTTATGTTTTTTTATAGGAAACTTGTGAACTAATGCGATAAAACTTTAATTTTAACTGCATACGAGTCCCGACGTTTTTTATTTGACCGACTGTACGTTGCACATGAAATCCCACACTAAAACGAATCAATAAATATACTCCAGCTGTAACTAAAGTAGAAGAATCACTGCCTTCTAAACTGTATTAATCGTGTATACACTGCCTGTCCTATACGGCTAATTTTGCGCACTCTGCGACATTACAGATGGCAGCACCTTTCACACCCAGACTGCTTCTTGTTTTTTGCTACGACATTGTTGATTATGTAGTGCTGTCACCGCCGTCTCATAATCACTGCCTTCTAAACTGTATTACTCCTCGAGACGGCGGTGCTCATAATATAGTCTATCAATGCGTCTAATTAATTTACATTTATTTTAATTATTGCTCCAAAATTCCATTTCAAGGTAAGTGTCATATACTGGAATAATATTACGTTCTAAACAAATAACACAAGTATCTGTGTCTGTTTAATGCTTATTTTGATTAGTTATTGCTGCAATCTGGGTGTGAACTGTGTCGCCTCTACTGGATAAATTAGGCAATTTAACAATACTCGGAACTCCATGTTAAAATAAAGCATAGGACAGGCAGTGTAATTCTCCGAGACGGCGGTGAGAAGAATGAACTAATGCAAAAACTGGTGCAATACATGCATTTGTTTGTTTGCGTTAAAGGACTTACCTTTTGCTGGATTTATGCCAATCCCTGATCTATATAGGGCTTCTTCGGAGCTCCAGACATGGTTTCTGGTGATAGTTTTCATTATGAAGGCAAGTAGCACACACAGTAGAAACGCAAACATGAGTATCACTTTAAGTTTCTTATTCGAACCATTCGCAATCCACAATCTTTCTATGACTGTTGAAAAACCGTGCCCAACGAGAAGGCAAAATCCAAGAGAAGGAATGTATAAAATACGTTCTGCGACGACAAATCCCACGTATGCTAGTAAATTGCTTGCAGGAATAAACGATATCACCATTATAGACATACTCATCATCACTAGAATACAATCATGTCTTCTCACGTAGCTTCTTCGGGCTTTAACACTGGACTTGGTCGCTGCAGACTCTTGTCTGACGGATTTTTCGAACCTCAGGCACTTCGTTGAAGATATACTTTTACCTAACTTATGTAAAACAATATTAAAAGTACTAAATATAGGTTTTGTATACCAATGTGGAAACGAAGTACATATTGCACTTAATACATCATTCAAAAACATATTCGCCGTTTGGCTTTGATAAGAAGTCTCCACTTTTGTATATGATACTGACTTTTTGACGATATTCACATTTGAATTGACGTCCACTGAATTCTCGGTATTATCCAGGCCTTCGTATTGTATTACACTTCTCTGAATATTAATTAAGTTTGTATAATTATACCAAATTAAGGCACTGTAGAACAAAATAGTCCCAATATTCCTGTAGTCGAAGACACTGTTGATCAAGGGAATGGCATCCATGGACCAGTCAAAACTAAGCGTGGACGGACACAGGAGAAGGCAGAAGTTGAAGACTGGTAAATACAAGAAGGTGAGAGTTCTGGTAAAAAACGAATCACAGCGAGAAGCAGGGTTGTCAGCTGCGGCGAATGTTGGGAAGTTCCCACCAGTGATCCATGTGCGTACCACGAACAGAAGTAATGCGCTTCCTAGTAGGGCACTTATGCTGCGGACTCGGCGGACATCCTGAAAACAAAAAAAATAATTTAGGCAGGCCTACAGGCTGAGGTAGATTTCGAAGAGCTTTTGGTTTAATTTATTGTCGCTGCGCTGCACTCTTCTTCTTTAGCCTTGGCATGATAAACCCTCAATAATAACTGCGAGGAAAGAGCACTTTTTCAAACATTCAAATCTCGCCTTATATGAGAGCTATCGAGAAACTAGTTATTGATTTGTAGAGTACTCATCAAGAGTTTTTCAACGATACCCCATGGTTCCAAAAATGTCGAATTTCCATCCCCCCACCCCCACTCGTACCCCCAAAACCCCCGAATCGTTGGTGTCACTGTGAACTCCATAGGGAGTACTCTAATTTATTGAAACAAAGTTTCCCTCTATACTTCATAGTGGCCGAAATATAAATTTTTCAAAATTTCAACCCCCTCCCCGACCCCCCTTTGGGCCAATTTTGCTCATTAACGAACTTGTCCGAACTATTGGGCCTAGAAATAACATAATAAAATTTAGTTCTAACATCTTCAAAATTTCGGCCGCTAGCGTGTAAACATATAAATATCACAAAAAGAATTTTTGAACGGGCGATGGTTTCGTACTTAGGGAGGCATGAAACGTAAAGATATGAACAAATTTTTCGAAAGTCATGACATGGTATCGATTGCAATAGGTAGATTTTTCTTCGAAATCTACCTAAAATGAATACAGAAGATAAGATTTCCAAATCTAAGCCACCCAATCCTGAAATCCAAAAGATAAATAGCATAATGGACGGCGTTGAGCTCGATGAATAACATTTAAAAGAATAGGACATTATGCAACAAGCCTATAATATCATTTATTAATATGTTTATAATAATCATATGAGTGTCTTAATTATCATTATAGGCAAATTGCATACGACTATTTTTATTCGACCATAATATTAGTCTGGGTGTTTAAATTTTGAGTTTTGAGACTCACTAAAACAAACTGCAATGAGTCCGCCATGACCTTCGCCAAATACAATCTAGACCAATACAGGACACTTTGCGATATATCGGGGGACAATATTTTGAGCACCATCTAGCGGCCCAACCTGCTACTACTGAATACAATTGCAGTATCTAGATACATATATGTTAAACAGTTTTTAATAGAAGAGCCGAAATAGCCAGACTCGGCATGTTATGTATAAGGGGTATCTACCTAATGGCTCAGAATAGCATATTACAGTTTATATATGTTTTGAATGTATTAATTTTGCCCCAAGTTTCTAGGTTGTGCCACCAGGAGTGCTGCAAAATCTGTCCCCCATTTCTCTACCAGTAAGTGTCCGGTATTGTCTCTATAGTATTTGCCTTCGCATCAGACAAGTTCTTGTCTTCTATGAGAGATGGCAGTTAATGGCGTCAGTCAAATCGAAGCTTTGTTTTGGTAATTTGCTTGAAACCATCGACTTTTGACAACATAAAATGAATTCATTTCAGTGCGATATTGAAATTGACACGAACGGAATTGATTTCATTTTAAATACAGGCTATTTACTCGTATTACGTAGTTTATTCAGCTGGTACTCTCAAGGTTTCAAGATAGTTCCGAGTTCGATAATAAAAGATACCACACCGATGTCATAATGAAGATCAGTTTCGAAATGAATATCATTATGATACCGTTACGTCACAGGTAATAAGCGTATTATAATATGGTCGAACAAAAATACCCTTTTCGATCAACTTCTTTTTTATTTCTGCCTAGTAATGAAACCTCCATTGGAGGCCCCTTCGCCCCACCTGGGGATCATAGGGTACCAGATCAGATCAGATCAGATCATTCATTGTTCATAACGTCAACTTTAGGGCATCTTGTAGTTTAAAAAGCTTTCCAGTATGTAAAAATCAACATTTTTGTTTGTTATTTTACTTTTTATTTATTTTTTCCATTCTTTCTTTCTTTCTATCTTGCCATCTTTCTTTCTTTCTATTTTTCTTTCTTGCCATCTTTCTTTTTTTCTTTCTTAAACAGTACTTTGTATTTTGATGAAGAACTGCAGATCCCCGAACAGCAATTTCACAGCACGTTTACTGTAAAGTAAAGGATAGTGATTCTTATACAAGCTACGGAGGTTCTTAGGGCTCCGAGATGTTGAGGCTCCCAGATTTTTAGACGTCAAGATGTAAGGTTGTCAGCCTTACGCACCCCGAGCTATTGAATTAAAATGTTGTGTAAATGCAGAAGAATACATAGCGGACAATTTGAAGTACTCTTCAATTAAAGGCCCATAGTATAATGACACTTCTTCCCTAGAACTGTTCTTTTTTTTTTTTTTTTTAATTCACATTATACTATTAATTGATAATCATCATTACTATCTTAGTCATACGTCTACCAGAGTTAAGTTACGTGTGAAGATCGATGTGTCCTCATGAGGCATCCTTCAGCATTAAATAATTTTCATTTAGCGTCAAGATTAGAAAACATAACTATACTTACATGCTCAGTGTTGTGAGATAGCATTGCTTTGATGGTTGTTGGATGTGCCACCAGTTCATACACCACACACACCGCGAAGACAGTGATCCCTTGCTCCTTAGTAAACATAGCACATGACCCAAGCACAAGGGTGATGACCAGGTACTTCAAGTCATTCTTCATGGTATGTTCGTGGTACGAGATCAGCGACAGCATGAAGAACAATGCAGCTCCAACATCAGCTCGTCCTGATCGACACCATAATAACAATTAGGGCTTTTATGAACGATTTAATAATAATTAATAACATCAATAATAATAAGTTTAATATCAATAATAATAATAATAATAATAATAATAATACATATCCGGCGAAATGAACACTATGGACACTTCAAGAATGAAGCCAAAGAGATTAATAAAATGATAAAACTCTCACCCATCTACAGAAAAGAAAGACACATGGTCTATGGATGAAGGAAATTCAGTAAAATCGAAGCAACTATGGTATTCGTAATGACTACTAAAGAAATAGAGTAGTGTTAAAAAAAACTTACAGAAGTGAACCTACGGATAACAATAATGGTATTTTGAGAAGAAACATGAAGGAATGCATATGTAGGTGGAAACAACTTCAGAAAAGGAAATTACGTTGTCGTAGCCCATGATGGCTCAGTTGAATGTTTTAACAATAATAATAATAAAAATATTAATAACAATAATAATAACGATAATAATAATAATAATAATAACAATAACAACACTCAAACTCTGTATCAAAATAATAATCACGGTGTTTACTGGATGAAAATTAAATTGGTGATTCAAATATAATTTAACTACACTAATAATAGCACTAACGCTTAGTTTTAGAAACAGTCATAAGTCCAGTCCACGTCATTTGTCAATGGTCTAGCCAGCGGTTCCCAAACTTTTTAGTCCTGGGACCCACCTTCACCTAGAATTTTTTTTCGCGAATCACTACTACATAACGATAACCAATATGGGCTATATAATTTTTTTTTCGCCACCCATTACTACATAACGATAACCAATATAGGCTATGTAAAATACAGTACATGTTTTTCATATGCCTTTCAATAGTTTTATTGTGTTCAAATGCCTTAAATTCCTTATATTGAAAACAAGTTTAATTTTTCCCGCTCTTTTCGCGACCCACCAGTGGGTCGCGACCCATAGTTTGGGAACCACTGGTCTAGACTCTAGTGTAAGATGTAATAAATGTTGTATTTAAATATCCGAAAATATGCAGAATATCAGAGTTTAGTAGGGTTACAATTATTTGTGGTTAAACAGGGATACGGTAAGCCTACTCCATGTAGTTTGCGGTATAAATGTGCTTAGTTGATTCGGAGATTTCAAAGCTGTAAATAACAAACCTACACCACATTATGACGTTTGAAAACCTGAGTTCTTTTTGTTATATTTATGACGATATTATCATTCATGAGAATTAATTCCTACTAAGGATGTTATTAATTTAGGCCTATATTTGAAATTATGAGTTAAATATAATATATAAATATCTAATGATTTTATTTAAGCTGCAACTTAGGCCTGTGACCGTTGCCGGTATGCAGGAATTTTGTCCCGCAGGAGTTTTTTAACGTGCCTGTAAACCTACAGATATGAGCCTGTGAAATCTATTCACATATAAATGATATCGACCTAGGCCAGGATCGAAGCAGCGACCTTGAGCACAGAAATTCATGCAAATAAAATTATTAAATATATATAAATAAAAAAAATAAATAAAGCAAACGTTGAAAATTAAGCAAGAAAGTAAAGTAAATCCAAAAAAGGAGGTAATAAAATATAAAGAAACACATAAGAATTGATGAGAAACAGAAGCAATGAAAATGGATAAAGAAGTAACACATAATGAGACTGATCCAAAAAAAATTGGAAAGAAAAGAGAGAGACTGACAAGGAGACAGACAGATTTTCATTTTATTTTTAACTTACATTTTCTATGGCTCTGAACTACAAAACTACAGGAAAACTTTTTGCTTAATTTTCAACAGTTCATAGTTTATAGACCACAATTTATTTTAGAATTGCCCCTGTAATTTCCAACTCCACCACTAAACTTAACAAGAATGTTTTTCTATTAATCGGCGACTATTAGAATACTTTAACATTGGTGCCTTCCTGGAGCAAAAACTGTGAATAAACTACAAGTATAAGCTACTTAAGAATACGTTTAATTTGCTTCTAAAGAAACCGGGGATTTCGGTCCACTGATGATTTCCTTTTCCGGAACAATTGTGTTGTATAGCTCCAAAATTACAAAATGCAATGGTATATTTTCTCTTATAAATGTACTGGAAATAATAAGCAAGACCGGGCGAGGTGGCCGGGATGGTATCGTCTTGGACTCGCATTCGGGAAGTCCCAGGTTCAAATCCCGTGGCCGAGTAATTTTACATGGGTCTTTTCATGGTTTCACCAGTCGTAAAGGCGGGTGCCGAATTGGATGTTTACATATCATGAATCATCCTCACTATTTCACCTTGTATCATATCCATTTAAATTGATATCAGTTGACATTTACTCAATAAAAATACACCAATAGTAGAAAAAATTGGCAATCAATGGTTCCATGGCTAAAAGGAGTATAAACACAACTGAATTAAAAAATAAATAAATAATAAGAAATATGCAAAATGTAGGAAGATATTTAAAATGTTATTTTTAAGTACTACTTAGGAGCAATAGTACAGATGGATGGATCTTCCAAATTTGAAATATAAAAAAGGATATGCCAAGGTAGGAAAACAATAGGAATGTTAAATTCGGTGTTATGGAGAAGCAATATTATGGCAAAAACAAAAATAAATATCTATAAATCAATAGTAGAAAGTAATTTGCTATATGGAGCGGAAACTTGGTCATTAAATAATAAACGAAGAGCAAAATTGCGTACTACAGAAATGGATTATTGGAGGTCAGCAAGGAAATCGCGGAGAGATAGAATCAGGAATAGCACAATAAGAGAAATAATGAAAGTAGAGAAAGATGTGATAGAGATAGTTGAAAGTAAAACATTACGTTGGTATGGACACATAAAGAGAAAACGAAGGAAGATTGCCAAGAGTGGTAATGAATTAGGAACCTGATGGAAGAAGGAGGAAAGGAAGACCAACTGAAACCTGGATGGATGGAGTAAAAGAAAGTATGGCCAAGAGAGGACTACAAACTGAAGACACATTAGACAGATAGTTGTGGAGAAATAAAATAAACTAAGTGTGACTTTGATAGAAACATTGTGTTTATTTATGTTATCATTGCCGAGTGTTTACTTATTGTCATTGTTTGGTTGAGGGAAACCACAACCTTGTGGAAATACCTATATATAATAAAATTTTGATAGAATAAAAATAATTAGATTATTTATATATTATTAGCTTGTTAAGTATTTTATCTTATTTTAATTTAAAAACAGCTTTCGACATTTTCAATTGTCTTATTTAGACTTTTTTTTAGTTTATAAGATTGGACTATGGCTAAGAAATTATATTAAAATATCACAGATAACAAGAAACAAAATACTTTAAAACCTAAGAATCAAGGAGCACCCCAATAAAATATACAAGTCAGCGCCTATGCTGAGTCTTTTCGAGTATTAGTAATTTACATGAAACTAACCCACAATCCCCGCCACGGCCTCGGTGTGAATGGGATGCACCGCGAACAGCAGGCCCGATATCCATGGCGTGAGGTGGCGCCGAGTCAGGATGCGGGTCCAACGTGTGAAACATGCGGTGGCGGCGGCGTGCAACAAGATGTTGAGCACGTGGAAGCCACGTGGCGACCGCCCCCCTGCCAGCGCCACATTCAGGCGGAAGGAGAGCACCGCAAGCGGACGGTACGACCCGTGGGAACCGCTGTGTTCCAGTGGCGTTCCCCAAAAGTCGTGGCGCAACAGGTTCAGCAGTGGCGACTGTGGCAAGACGTCATCGTTGGAAAGAATCGCCCGACTGCAACAAAGAATACAAGTTACTATGAGTAATTTTAATGCAATTGTAACATTTTGTTAATTTTATCAATGTATTAATATCATTGCATTATTTTCTCTCTTTCTTTAGCGTAGTTTTACCTCTCCCTTTTAGGATTTAAGCGACCCAAGCCGCTCGGGCCTTAAAGAGCCGCGACCTGTCGGGAGAGGGATTATCTTTGGATCACATACATACTTTTTTGACCAGACAAGGACATGGAGGGCCTCCCCGGATGACTGATCAGCCCAATGCCGGGGCCACCTCTGAGACAACACGAACACATAGGACGAGACACACCATTCACATACACACTCACTTAGAACAAGGCGAGGATGGGGATGAAGATGATAATGACGGCCAGATGATATCCGGGGACCACAAGGGCCTAAAGTTACCTGGCATTTGTCTCATAGGTGAGGGAAACCCCCGGACAAAACCTCACCTAGGTAACTTGTCCCAACCAGGAATCGAACCCGGGCCCGCTGCGTGAGAGGATCGTACGCATCCCCAGAGACTCAGCGATGGACATCATTGCATTACGTCTAGCATAATATGACCTTAGTAGGCCTGTTACACTTGGAACAACATTTTAATATTTGTATCTAATTTAATGGGCCTAATATAGTCTCCTGAAAAAATCTAACATTAGCATTTCATTATACACTTAAGATACTCTTTACAAATTAATTAAAATACCCAGTATACCCAGTACAATAATTATATACGTACATGTCTGTTTTATTGCGAAGAAAAAGGATTTTAAATTACCTGACATACAGAAGAGCCAAATGTTTTTGATAGTTCTGTAAACATGAATGAGTGAACTACTATTTTGCTATTGGGAATTTCGGAGAGTGTTCCCCTTCTCCCAGTGACCATGCTATCACATTGACAACATCGTATGAGTAAGTTTGTCCTTGAGTCTTGTTTTGAAATGGTTAGAACTACAACATAAAAATCCTGGGCAAGGAGTTCTCCGGGAAAGGATTTTAAGCTGGGGGGCCCGTGTCGTAGATTTACGGCACGTAAAAGAACTCAATGCCTAAATTAGAGCCTCTGGACAAAATTTCTCGGCCCTTTCACGTCCAAATAATACCTTAGTTTTCGGAGGTGGGTTAAGTGGCGATGGGCTTACCACCTGTCACTCTGCTTTCTCTCAGAAAATAAGCGTAACAAAATAAAATAAGCCTCCACATGGAGGCCCTATGCCCCACCATAGGGGTTACAGGAACGAGTCATATAACTGTAACATTTGTTTAGCACATAATCGCACTTCAAGCCCAAAACCATGTTCACATTCCGTACGCGGACGTACGTGGAATGCCGAAAGAGATTAACGTAACGCGTTTCTTCTTTGCCATTCAAAGAAAAACTGCCGTTCGGGAGTTCTCGCAAGAGAACTCTTTTAGACAAGTCGGAACTCTCATAAAACAGATCTCATTGTCAAGAACCCAAATAGGTAGTACGGTTTCCTTGTGTGTAGAGACCTTTGTCACAGACGACTCAAACTAATTAGGCTATTCTTTAACACATCCATACATATTTGCTATGAATAACAGTAACAACAGCATTAATGAAGTAGTAATAGTAAAAATAATATCATTACATATCATTATTACACACTTCTTTCAGCAAGTTAATGTACAATTTCTTCTCGTAATAAAGCTCATGGAACTTCAGTTAAAAATAATCTGTAATAAAGCAAGGTTTTAAAATAAGAATTCTTACATTAGGGCCTATCTATGACAGTGAATTATGTAAGCGCGAATTCTGTGGGGGAGAAATAAGAAAAACCATGAGTAAGTATATGGTTTTTGAACTGAATATTTTATTATTATTATTATTATTATTATTATTATTATTATTATTATTATTAAGTGCCAGAATAGTACTTTCTGAGATTGTGTGGTGGTTGGGAAAATGTCTGTCCGTCCGTCCGTCCGTCTGTATGTATGTACGCGCGATAACTCGAACACGCTTTATTAGATGTTCAAGAAACTGTATATACGCACTTAAAACGTCCATGGGACGAAACCTATTGATTATTGACCAATTTTGTTGAGCGGAGTAACGATTAATTCACGGTCACATCCTTTTTAAATGGGAAATCATCACCATACTACAAAGACGCGTTGCACTGCCTTCTTTTGCTAATTATAACCACGGCCTCCCAGCTCAGATAAGACGTCATAATGTACACATCATCCATAGCAGGTTAGCGAAACTGCGTGAGTCAGTCATAAAATACATTATGCTGAATGAAAATTGCCTTTTTGTATAGAAATAGATAAACTGCCTAATAAGTTCTTGCGATCCTTGCTGTACTATAGTAATAATGCCAACGGAGAATCTGTCTAAATTTCCCAAAGAGAATCCAGACGGCTTAAATACATATCTGCAATTCACAAAGAAAATGTTATACCTTCAGATAACTCATGGTAAGTAAATATTGATTTTTTGTAAAACCCAAGAGAATAACTTATTTATACGTAGTAACATTCCTATTTATTAAGCGTAGTATAATACAGGGCACATTAATGATAAATATTTGTCAGTATTTTGTTAAAACCCTTCAGTGATTTATTGTGATTTACAGTTTGTAAAACGTATTTATTTACGGGCACATTAATGATAAATATTTGTCAGTATTTTGTTAAACCCATTCAGTGACAGTAATTGTGATTTACAGTTTGTGAAACGTATTTATTTACATTACTGCTAATGAATAGCTTACTAAACATACTATTATAATACTTAAATAGGGTGCTTTGTTAATAACAAACATTTGTTATAACACGCCTTTCTTTCGGTGTGAGACATTTGTTGTAATTTCGTTCTGTTAATATTCTACCTATCCCACTTATTCCTTTACATATGCTTATCAAACTTTCGCAAGAAACCGTGGTTTAAAATTCAATAGTTTCTTAAATATGGCCTATTAACTTTGTTATATCAGATTAACTGACTTTATTAAGTGCCAGAATGGTATTTTGTAAGATACATGGTGGACTGGAAAAATGTCTGTCCGTCTGTCTGTGTGTCTATAACTCGAATACGCTTTATCACAGAAAAATGAAAAATGTTCAGGTACTGTACCATGTAGTTCCGTACAAATATGCTCACTTAAAACAGCAATAATTAAAGTGGGCCTAAGTCTTATGTAATATTTACTTTGTTTAATTTCAATCTTTTTTATGATTTAGTGTCCGCCGCCGTGGGTGAGTCGGTAGCGCGTCTGCCTTGCCGGTTTGATTCCCGACCGGGTTGGGGGTTTTTCAGTAGTGAAAAATTCCTTTCTCGGGTTTAGGACTGTGTTTGTGTGTGTCCTGACGCACCCCGGCAACAAATCCGTTGAGAATATTCCCTTACGGGATCACCAGGTGTATCTTCTATTTTAGGAGAAGTTAATTTCATTTCCACAATTATTAACATAAAGCCCATTAATATAACACCAGAACAAATTCCTTTATTGTTTGATCTGTAGGTATTACAGTAGGTAGGTATATGTAGGTATTGCTCGCGAACCTGAGGAATACCCCTTTTTTTTTCTTCTTCACCTAGGAAATGTAAAACTATTGAATAGTTGGAGCAATTATATAGGCCTACTCAGGTACCTGGAGGTTGTATAACATTAATCTTTGAATGGTACGTACTGGCTTCTTTCCTCAAAGTAAAAACTCCAATAATAAAAATCTTAACATGTGAAACATATTTTACAGCTTATTTTAAAACGTTATTAAAATTACATTGTACACTAGTAACACTAGAAAAAAGTCTATTCAGTAATATGCATTTTGCCTTTGGCAATTGTGTTTTCTCCATCATCTTTTAGACGTATTTCGTAGAATTCCGTCAATGAGTTTTGTAATTTATTGATCTGCATATAATTTCTCGTCAAAGTACTTGAAAAATACTGATATTATTCTGACGTAATATAATATTTATGATCAAATAAAATAAGAAAGTATGTTAATATTTAAAGAAATTACTTTATAATTTACACAACTTGCAACGTTGCATTACTTGTGACAAGGCGGCCGACAGCAAAATAATGAAAGCAATATTATGATATTTTTCTTCATACTTCACCATGAGAGGGGGAGGTCTATGAGGTTCACAAATAAATATTTCAGTACATTTACTATTTATTTTGTTATTATAAGCTTTGAACCAAAGCCAATTTTTTGTTATAAATCAAAACATATCACAAGGAAATCGTGAAAATATGTACCCAAGTATTATGTTATAATTTTTTTAAATAATGATGATGTTCTATGGATTAAAAATAGGAGGATGCTTACACAATGCTAATTCGGGTTTAAATGTGATATCAAAGTGGTTAGCATTCTAACCATTATTCTAATAATAATAATAATTATATTATTATTCCTATTATTCCTAAGCAAGTCAGACGAATGTTATCTATTATCTTACTCTCTCTTAATGTTACTAAAAGTAATTTATTACCGGAGTCTTTCTCCTTAATTGTTTCTGGATTAAAATAAATTCACTCGAACTTTCAAAATTAATAATCATAACTCAGATTGTATAATAGAAAGTGAATACAGGTATATTTATTTATTTATTTATTTTCCACTAAAGCGTATCATTTACTTGCTTCAATAGGTGTGTTTCATGCCTGAAGGCAGGTGATATCGAAAGGCTTTAACCTTTTTTGGGGGGGGCTTTGTTTTTTGGGGTGGCGTTATAGTCTTATCTACATTTGTAAATAATTTATATTGTAAATTGTAGTAATAAATTTATTTATTTATTTATTCTGGTCAGCGCAGGTAATGTTAAAAACACAACGACTATGGTCGGCCAAATTTATTTAATTCTGTTAATAGATGACACACAAGATACGTACGGTAGTATAATTATTACTATTATTATTATTATTATTATTATTATTATTATTATTATATTATTACAATGCCCTCACGTATTGAAGTTCTCTTTTGAAGCCATTTTATTGGCCATTCAGCACCACAAAGTCTGTAGGTTACGTCTGAAACAGCAGCTCATTGTCTCTTTTGTAATACTCCGTTCTATACTTTTGTAGACTGCATTTTTGGAAATGTTGATACAAAAGTATTTTGTTTCACGATTTTGCGGTCGCATATGCACAGAAGATATATAGGCCAACCTCTAATTTACTGTTTAATTTGTTTCTTGTAATAATTAAAGTCGTATATTACATTGACTTCGTTTAATTTATACTCTCTATTATGATTTATTTCCTCGACCTAGGGAAACTAAACGGACAGTCGGACCGATTATTTATACTGTTAATACGTTTCAGGCTGTAAAGAGAACATTTTTTCAATAATTCAATAAGATCCCTAAATGTTTTGAACTCTGGAGGTTGTATATTAACTTTTGAATGGTACATACCGGTCTCTCTAGTTATCCTAAAATCCTCAATAATACAAACCTTAACATGAGAAATTTTGTGCAACATATTTTGTACCATTTATTTTGTTTTATAAATGTTTTGTTTATTTTGGTGACTACTTTATTATACTCAACATAAATTTACATTTTATATTTACACTTTCATCAATATTATAATTCAATCGCCTTATTTTCATTGTTCAATTTTATCACACTTACATGCACTTGCTTTATATAAATTCACAAGGACTGAACACTGAAACGCCTTCATAATTTATATTTGGCCAAAAAAAATAATATTGAACGCAGTGATTGATTACATGTAAGCTCCATATGAGCAAAAGGAGATACAAAATTATTGTGCAAATTATATGTGCCGAAGCATTATAGTTTTCAATATTAATAACACTAGATTGTGTAATAGAAAGCGTTAAAGCAGTGGATAAAACAGTATACTTTCACGTATAAGTTCTGTAGTCTGTAATTATTATCGGATATAGTAAGGGTAATTAAATCGCGAAGGATGAAATGGGCTGGGCATGTTGTACGCGTGGGGGAAGAAAGACATATCTCAAAAGTATTGACTGGGGGACATGAAGGGAAAAGACCACGTGGATGGCCTAGACGTAGGTGGGAGGACAATCTTATAACGGATTTAAGGGAAGTAGACTTTGGGAGGGATGATTGGATGGAGTTAGCACAGAATAGAGTTGAATGGCGGACTCAGGTAAGCGCGGCAATGAACCTTCGGGTTCCATAAAATAGATAATATTCCTTTAGCTTGCTTAGGAATTGTCTATTCACTCTATTGCCATTGAGTAAGTAAGTAAGTACGTAATGTATTCTCAGGATGTTAATAGCGTCCTTAGCTATCAAAAGAGGTCAAATCTATATTTGGCCTGAGATTTTTGCTATTTAGTAAAAGTAAAGTAAAGTGTTCCCTATTACAGGCCATGGAGGCCCAGAGGGTTCCAGGAGGTTGAGGCTCCCAGATTTTTAGACATCGGCACATGAAGGTGGTAAGGTTGTCAGCCTTACGCACCGGCCGTCTTTACCCCCAGGATTGCTCCTGGTACTCATTTCTGTTAGAGGCTGAGTCGACCCCAGGGCCATAGTGCCACCAGAAGGATTAGGCCAATTGAAAAACTCCAACGACCTCATCGGGGATCGAACCCGCGACCTTCTGGTTTGTAGCGCAGCGCCTCAACCACCACGCTACGGCGTACCCCCTTGCTATTTAGTACGCTGATAAAAAAAAATCGTCTGAAGGAGAGTTCTGAGGAGTCTACAGGAGCCAGGATGAATGTCTACTGTATCTGACTTTTAACAGTTTACTTTACTGCAATTTTTTCGGTTTATAAAACTCGTTTTTTTATGAAAAGAAACATGCGATTGACTCCAAAATAGTCTACAACAAAGAGGATATTAAAAGACCAAGACAGGTTCGATTGGCTAGCAATAACAATATTTAACTCTGAGGAACACATAGTAACCAATATCGATCATTAATGTGATCAACGTTAACTATGCCATTGTCACAATTTTAAAGACTTAAATATAACTGTTATTACACGATAGGATGGAGCAGAAAAACTTTCTTTTCCTGCTCGATGGCATACACCATGCCCCAGTGAATGCGTAATGAGTTTCGATGTAATTACTGTGTTATTGTGTAAAAAGCAAGCAATTACTGTTTACTGAGAAAACTGGGAGCATACGTTGTGTTACTATTATGCCTAGTTAATTTAAGCGTCCAGAAACATGATTAAAAATGATCTTGTAACTTCCTAAACTAACCTAACCTCTCCTAGCCAACTACTGCATGCAGAAAACTGAATTCTCTTTCTCTTTCAAACTACTTAGCACAAAAACCCCTTCTTACTTGGCTTGCCGTTTTTACTACTAAACTTATCAGAATATCACGACCTCGGTACGAGATTTCATCAAAATTCATTTATTTCCCCTCACAAAATTATATTTTATTCTTCGTCCTTCACTATCCGGACAGCTTGTCTCTGGAATTCCTTACATGAGGATATAAAAGTCTGATGAACATTCAAATTACTGTAGCTGATCACTTGACCACCAACCACTAATTCATATTATTACATTTAAATAATATTATTTATCTTTGTGTAATATTTCAATTATTTTTCATCATTTTGTATTCTTTCTATTTACTATAATTATAGCATCAATATTGTATTTATAACAAAATCGGCAAATAATATTATAATACAGTTTCAATTATCTTTAACTGTCAAGTAGCCTATTTGTAATTAACCATTCATATACACATAATTAATTTTATGTTACATAACATATATTTTATCTTTTCCACTTAAATGATTGATCTTATCCACTTAAATGATTGATCTTATCCGCTAAAATGATTGATAAAGCTACGTTTTTATATTGGTTAATGGAAGAGAAGCCCTTACGGCCTTGTCTACATCAGATGGAAGTAAATATAGCCTACACATTACAACTGAATTATCAAAATAAAGATAATTTGGCAGACGACGCAGCACCTTTGCACAGTATCCTCGGCAAGCTAAAAAAAGTTAAGAAATTCATAATATGTGCAGTCATACTAGTTCCAAAAAATACTGTGCGCAATAGAGCACAGGATTTGAGCGTAATAGTAATGCTTACTTACAGATCCGACGGCCCGGGTTCGATTCCCGGTACCACCTCGGATTTTTCTGAGGTAGGGAGGTCTGGTAGGGGTGCACTCAGCCTCGCGATTCAAATTGAGGAGCTACTTGATAGCAAAGTAGCGGCTCCGGTCAAGAAAACCACCATTAACGGCCGTGGGTGTCGGCATGCTGACCACATGCCCCCCAATCCTGCCATCTGCCTAAGGAAATGACGCAGCGGTCGGGTGGTAGGCCAAATCCCTCCAGGTATGTAGCGCCACGGAGTTTAGTTTAGTTTAGTAATGCTTACACGAGATAAGGCATAATCGTGCCTGAAAAATTTAGCACGACGCTCTGATGCCATTTGTAATCCATTGCTTCAAATTGAACACAAGTGTTATTGTTTTCCAAACACTATTTTTGAACACAATGAACAATGTCGATCCAACTAATGACTACCTATACATGCAGCTTTATCGCTAGCCTGCAGAAACTTAGCAGCTTTACCTTTGTTCTCTACAAATCGTATACTCACTTGTCATCATACACAAAGCCAGACTCCCAAGTGTTGTAATACGCTGCCAATGCAATTACACTCGAAAATATTGTTGCCCAGTCCTTTCCGGGCGCCATCTCACGTACCTAAGGCACCCAGATCATCCTGTGTCTCACATTTTATTGATGAAGTGAATAAGCAAATCAGCCGTGATCTGAAAATAAATAGGACAATGAAATTAACACAGTATTTTCATCAACATTTATCAGTAAATGGTTTTTAAAAATTTGTTGATATATCATATTCTTTCTGCCAGAGAAAGGTTGACTAGAAGTATTTTTTTAACCATGTATGTCCTCCTCCTTAGCTTAGTCCGGGTTCGGGGAGATTTTTCTTTTTAAATCGTAAAATGTTCTTATTAATGTTAACTGTATAGATGTTAACTACAATGCAGTCCGTGGTTTAAGTTCTAGCGACCTGCAGACAAACACTAGTTTTAACTAAAAGTAAAGATCGTGTTCTATGACAACTATTCTGAATCCACTCCAGTACGTTAAGGTTGGTATCAGAAGACAAATTTCCAGCAATCCGCTCACGTGGTCTGTTCGTAGCATCACTATTTGGCAGCACATACATATGTGAGCAAATTTTCTCCAGGATGAAAATCTTGAAGTTAAAATTGAGGAACAGACTTTCCGACGCTCACTTACGGAACTGCCTTCGACGTTCTTTTTCCAGCATTGACATCATAGTGACAAAGAAACAGTGTCAAGTCTTGCATGAAATTCAAGAAAGTTACTGTGCTGTCATTCATTAATAGGGTTCGGATGTATATGACCTTAAAAAGTGGAAAATATTACAGCAAATATGCCCTTAAAAAGTCTAAATATGACACAAAAATACGACCTAATAAAATAACGTATTTTCACAAAATAAATGTTCCAATTTAAAACGTTTAAAGGCATTAAATTCGTACATCAATCGAATAATCACTTTTTAACAATTTTGGTGATTTACAGTTTTACATCTATTTTTAAAGAGTTTTCTCCTGTTTGCTGTGTGTCCCTATAAAATATGAACAGTTGCATTTTAAAATTTAAGTTACCAATTAAGTGGCATAAACATTAAATTAATGAACTAAATTTCAAATTTAACTCGACCATGTAGGCTACTACATATACTGTATAATTATAATCCTTTACCAAATTTATAACTGAAATATGACGTTAAATTACAAATATGGCCAAAATATGACCAAGACCACAAAAATTACCAAAATATGAGTTTATATGCAAAATAAAAAACGGTCCAATTTGGATAACAAGCGTGCAATTCGTATTTAATTTGTATTTGCGGAGAGGACGGAGGTAAGGATAAAAATATGACATGTCATAGAGATCCGAACCCTATTCATTAACATTGCAAAATGGAAGGCAAAATATAAAACACACACATGTATAATGTTAAGTAATCTCTACAATTATTGTAATATATTTATTATATATTTGTGTTATGTGAGCATCATGCTATTAATAAATCATTAGATCAATGCGGCCCGCTAACCTTTCACCAAAAAGAAATTTGCCCTTTAGTTTTAAAAAAGGTTGAAGACCGCTGGTCTAAGGTGTGCCCACATTGCACTATGTGACTATCTCTTGTAGTGAGAGGACGTGTCTTGTGGCTCCTGCTGCAATTGAGGTTATGATGGGTGAAGACTCTAGTTCATCTTTTCGTTCTTGTAAGAGGTGCAAGGACAAAACATTTAATGGATTGAAATGTCAATTATGTGATAATATATATCATCCTAGTTGTGCAAAATTGAGTAATAACATTCAGTATATTAGTGATACAATCGTGTTTTGTAGTGTTTACAAAATAGACGAGGCAGATGAACTAAACGCGATAGATACTACTGAAGAGAAGGTAAGCTATAGTATGTTGAACTATGTCCTAGAACAAAAGGACATTATAATAAAAGAGTTGCGCTCTGAAATGTACCTACTGAAATACAAAATTAATTTACTTGAAAAAACTGAAAGTCTTTAGTACAGCCACCTAATCTTGTAACCTCTATTAACAAACAGAAATGTAAGAAGTTGAATGCTAGTACTGCTTCAAGTATACAAAAAACTATTTGTGCCAAAAATTCTGGAAACAGAAACTTGTGTGAAAGTAAAGTAGACGGAAGAATTGTCAGCACTAGTGAAAATAAAAAACTGTATCTTGACCCCTCAAAGTCTGACTGTGGCAAACAGGATTCACTGTTTCTGAAGGCTGCACCTGCACAGTGATGTAGTTCAAATATCAACTTTAGGTGAAGTAAACAATAAAAGTTCATTATATCTTTGACTGTAATGGGTGACGATAATGTTGATGAATCTAACGATAGAAGTGAAGATGAGTGAACTGTTAAGTCGTATAGGAAGAAGGGGAAAATTGAACTTAGTAGTAATGGCAGTAACAAACTAAATAAAATCAGGTAAAGTGATATAGCAAAGTGTCAGAATGCTTTTATTTAATCAGTGATAATTGCAATTATGATCTGCAGAAAATAAGTTATTTTTATAATCGATTTCCGAGTTAAGCTCCAGATCGATGCTTGAATTGCGCATAATGTACACTACATGTTAAATGACGTTTCTAGCCTCTATAAGAATGGACAGTCCTAGAGTCGTGCAATAGCGTAAGCAGACGTTGCACTTTCTTACCTATTGATTAATTGCAGCAGAATTATACAGCTGCAGGCCAATACTTTGTGTTGGTTGAGATTGTAGGTTCAATTATAGGGCTTTACAGTGTAAACAGGCAGCTGTTACCGAGCTTGACCTTCTTATAGCCCTTCAATTCTGTCAACACTACTTCAAGGTATGAGCATAAGGTTCTAAACTACTGATGCTTTCCATTTTTAGAAGTGGGATAAAGGATAAAAGAACCAAGATCAAAATTACAACCCGGTATCACTCTACGTAAGTTATAATAAATAGGTAGTACAATGAAGAAATGTAATGAGAAAGTACCATTAGAAATGCATCAGTAGTCAAAATATATATTTAGATAAGTAGGCGTGGTTCTTAGACTTTGCCATTCTAATTATTATTAGCTAAAACGCCTTTACCTTTAAGGGATTTTCAGGCTGATCATTTATTGACTCATTCACTCGGATTTGAATTATCAGTCAAGTTGAAACAGAAACTCTACTTAATAGTCTTTTACTTCAAAATAATTAGTTTCTCACATTGTATTTATTATTATTATGGCTATCATTAATACTTTATTATCATTATTATTATTATTATTGTAGCCTATTAGGTATCATCATCAGTACACAGATAGGCTACGTACAGTCTAAAACTACTCTGGTAATTGTTTGTAGTTGTAAATAAATGGATAAATTAATTATAATATTATTTTTAGCATAATATTTTCATCATTATTATTATTGCTATTATTATTATTATTCAATAATAACAATTATAGCGAAAGCATTTCGTGGCTCAGATAGTGAAATAAAATTGGGTTAGAATAGTGATTGCTTGAAATATAGGCAGAAAGACTAAAAGCAGCGAAGGAGAATTTTAGTAATTCAAGATACAATTCATATTTGTTCAAACTATAGATCCAACTTCCCAACGCGTTCTCCATCAATGTTTTGTCACCTAAAAGCAAAGTTCTTATCAGTGTATTCCCATATTTACAGTACATTTCCACATGCCCTAAATCAATAACTACGAAATCTATAAGATCGTTACAGAGTTTAACACAACAGTACGGTTGTTAAGTTCAAGATCATTCCTAACTGAAACTAGTTCCATGGGTTTACAATTAAATGATAATAATAATAATAATAATAATAATAATAATAATAATAATAATAATAATAATAATAATAATAATAATACAGAGTGTTTCATAAAAATGTATACACACTTTGAACTGTTATAGAAAATTTATTTCCCGTTCTACAAGGTTAAATTTCTGGGAGAAAGTAATGTTATATTTCTTCAACAGATGGCAGCAGAATAGATTCAACAATCGAACAACAAACGTCCCATAATCATCCAACAATGAAAAGTACCAAACAATGCTTGCTAATTTCATACTCCCTGCCATTCGTGCATTATACGGTTTTATTACCAATAAGATGGCGCTCCGCCGCACTGTCAAAGGACGTACGAGCATACCTGGACCAAAATTTGCCAAGGCAATGGATAGGACGCAGGGAGCCAATCGAGTTTCCTGTATGTTCTCCAGACCTAACGCCGCTGGATTTCTTCTTATGGGGCCCAGTAAAAGATGTGTACAAACGTAAACAACGTAACTTAGACATACTTTGGAATGAGATTCAATCGGTGTGCGCAGAAATCTCATTGGACACTTTGGTACGATGTACGGAATCAGTGGTGACTCGTACTCAGCAGAAACGTATTGATGCTGAAGGCCACCATTTTGAACATTTGAACAATCACATTTTCATTAGAAAGCAATTTATTTTTCAAATTGGACTTTAAGCTTTCCATTTCCAGAAATTTAACCTCGTAGAACGGAAAATAGATTTTCTATGACACTTCAAAGTGTGTATACATTTTTCTGAAGCACTCTGTATAAAAAATAACGAAATAGTATACAATATTATTAGGCTATATATTTTTGTGCGACTTCACAAAGAGAAGAGGTTATGAATTATATTACGCATTATATGGGCCTAGGTTTTGTATTTTCGAAGTAAACTTATGGAGTAATCTACCTCCGATTTCAACTCTAGGCCCTTACATAGCCTACAGTATTTTGGATGCAGGTTATATATGAACAATATCCTTTTCTTTATTCGGTGGTATTTCAACAGTTCTGGAAGAAGGAGAAACTTCGTGAACGGCGGTAAAGGGCCCAAAGGCTATGTGCGCAAAATTTAATGAAGATCGGATTATAACTGTAAAAAAGTAAAGAGATCCCTATACAGGCCATGAAAACTCTTACGGTTACGGGAGGTTGATGATCCCAGATTTTGAAACATTCGGCACATGAATATGGTAAGGTCTAGTCTTAACGCCCCTGCCGCCTTTTCCCCCAGGATTATTCCTGGTACTCGTTTCTATTATAGACTGGGTTCACCCCAGGGCCAATGGTGTCATCGAAAGTTTTAGGCTTATTGAAAAATCCCAAAATCGGTGGCTCATTGCACACATGTATTTCAAATACAATTTTTAGTGATTCCATTTTAATACTTAATTATCAAGAATGTGCGAGCAGGAAAAGTATTTACCACATTTTGCCCGGCATAAAATATGTTAAACTTCTGTTCTTTCACTTGTAACAATTATATAGAGTGGAGATATGCATCAGGAGCTTCCAATTTTGCATTTAACACAATTAACCTCAAAATTATACTGGTACTTAACGCACGTGTGCACTAAGCCATCGATATGTTCAGATGTAGACGTATTTTTAACTTGGTGCGTAATACGTTCACATATGTCTGGTGTAATTTGCAATGAATTTAGGATCGGAATAAAAATGTAGCTTTGAATAAGGTACACAAAAAAACATTTTAGTTTATATAGATAGATGTACATGCATTTTTACCTTAATGAATATTAGAAATGACATGTCTAGCATTCGATTATAGGAATAATGAATTTTCCTTACATTTGAAACAATCAAACGTAGCCTAATATTTATTTCGAACTAGCATGTGCCCGCGGCTTCGCCCGCGATAAAAAAGAGCATAAAGTTAGAGCATAATAGTTAAATCATTATATTTATTAACACCTAAATCACGTGGACTACATGTCACGATTAGATAGCGTCGCCTGGTAAAAGCGATCTCAGATTCGAGTTCCTTGGCCCAGAAAATCTCTGTATAGTGAGTTTCGTCCAAATCGAACGATGTTTAACCATATTTAGGTCTATGTTGATTATCCCTCTTCCGTGTAGGTTGAAAAATTTCATATGTCTACGGGCCTTGACATTCTAAACGAATGAATCGACCAGCGTGGGCTTACCACATTCTAGCGATCGCGATGCTTTTATTACCACGGTATGACAAAAATAGCCAAAGCCAACTGCAATTGATTTGACATTGAAATGTATTACTGAAATCTGATGCTTCGACAGCGCTAAAATCACGTTTTCTGCCAGTTTTTCACTCACAACTCGCGAACGAAAGCTAAAATTAAAAATCCGGCTTCGATGCGCATTCGCCCACCTTTCAGCCCATCTATGTTTAAAATTTCAGATCTCTGCGTTCAGTAGATTTCGCTGGGCATCGTGGACAGACAGACAAACACGTCCTTTTATTATTTTAAGATAGCAGGTGCCCGCGGCTTCGCCCGCGATAATTATTTCAAAAATTAAAAATTAAGAGCATAATAGTTAAATCATTATATTAACACCTAAATCATGTGGACCACATATCACGATTAGATAGCGTCACGTGGTAAAAGCGACCTCAGATTCGAGTTCCTTGGCCCAGAAAACCCCTGTATAGTGAGTTTCGTCCAAATGGAACAACGTTTGACCATATTTAGGCTAATATTGATTATCCCTATAATAATAATAATAATAATAATAATAATAATAATAATAATAATAATCCTCTTCATTGTAGTTGAAAATTTCATATTATGCCTTGACATTAAAAACAAATGAATTGACCAGCGTGAGCTACAACATTCAAGAGATCGCGATGCTTTTATGTCGAAGGAATGACAAAAATAGCCAAAGCCTAGTGTAATTGATTTGTATTACTGAAAACTCATGCTTCGAAAACGGAATAAATACACGTTTTTTGTTCATTTTTCACTCATAACTCACGAACTAAAGCGAAAATTAAAATTCCGGCTTCGAGGTGCACATTCCGACCCTTTAGTCCGCCTATGTATAAAATTTCAGATCTCTGCGTTGAGTAGATTTCGCTGGGCATCGCGGACAGACAGACGGAAGACAGACAGACGGAAGACAGACAGACGGAGGACAGACACTTCCTTTTATTAATATAGATAATTTTTTATTTTTTTATTTTTTTATTTTTTTTTATTGTGCCACATGTTCCATCACTTTGGGTGATACTACATGCTTTGGTTTACTTTTAACTTATGCTATTGTCTTACATTGCCTATTATTTAAATTATGTTTATATATATTATGCGTGTTTATGACTTTTAAGCTATATATATATATATTTTTTTTCTTTCTTTTCTTTTATCATTATTGCTTTTACTCGGGTACTTATATACTTTGTAAGTCAATAGCATTTACAAATGTACAATATTCTTTTGTAAATCTTGATATTAATTATTTTTTGCTGGCTGGCCATGCTCCTCCTTTTTTTGTGATGTCCATCCTTAATTTTGCTCTTTGTTGGCTTAATTGGCTGCATCTGTACAGTAAGTGGTCAGTAGTTTGACTTTCTTCATTACAGGGACAGGTTGGATCATCCGTCAAGTGGAACCGGTGATAATATGCTTTCAGTCTTCCATGTCCTGTTAGCATTGCTGTGATGTTGGCTGTTATGGGGAATCTTTGTTTAAGTCTCTGGGCTACGGTAGGGAAATATTGTTTTGTCTCTGCTCCTTTAGTTGTATTTTGCCATTCACATTCCCATAGTTCCAAAGTTTTCTCTCTTATTGTTTTCGGAGACTGTTAATGCACCGTCATTTGTCCATGCATAGCAACCGTATACATTATGATATGTGTAAGGGCATTTTATAAGTGCTGAATAATTGATATTATTTAATGATATGTAGGTAGTACTTTTCCTTGTGTTTTGTAGGCTAAGTGTGCAAAACTTCATTGAAATCGGAATCAAACTGTAGATTTGTACAGTATAAAAGACAATCCATAAAGCAAACACAACTCTACTTTTTATGTATAGATAAGTGGCAGTTTTACAATTACGTATAAATGAGTTTTTTCTTTCTAAGATCAGATTTACATAAAATTAAAATCATGCCTAGAAAAAATATATATAGGCCTACACTGAAATTTCAGTCATTAGGCAGATTACAAAAAATTAATTATATACTCATCCATTTTCGTAAGTAGTTTTAAAGAGTTGTAATTAACCCCACATGCTTAAATATTGAAATTTTAATGTGTGTGAATGATTTTAATTCGATGTAAAATTGACCTTAAAAAGAAAATAACTCATTAATTGTAAAACTGCCACTTTTACTCTGATAAATTCATATATTGTTAAAAACACTTTCTGGTAATTATTTCTGGCAAATTATTCGAAGTGGATTGTTTGGAATTGTGATTTTATTGCTATCTTGTATACAGGTGGAAGACGAATTATTACTTTGAAAATTAATTCTACATACGTCGGCGTGGGTGGCTCAGTATCGCGCTGGCTTTCTATGCCCAAGTTTGCGGGTTTAGGTCGATGGCATTTATGTGTGCATAAATGTGACAGGCCCATGTCTGTACCTGTAGTTACAGGCACACCGGCGACGATCACAGGCCGATGTAGCAGTACACGCCGTCGTTAAATAACCATATACCAACCAATTCTACGCACGGAAATTAAATTCATCAATGCAAGTATGCAGCCAATCCGTAACTATAAACCCAGCTTTGTCCTCACTGTCCCTCGGCTACAAGAAGATAACGAAATAACTACACAATTTAACAGTACCGGCAAAAACTCATGAATCATCCGGTACATTGAGAAACCTATACGCGTAAAAAATGACATATTTAGTCGCATGGGACAGCTGTCATAATAGCCTATCTTACATAACAAATTCTTTAATATTATACTGTACTGTATTATCACTTCTAACAGCATTATTCCCATACCCTGCAGCATGAATCGAATTTAACGATGGTACTGTATCGATTAATGAATTATAGCATAGTACTCTTTCTTAAGTTACCTAGTAAAGTGCAGGCAGTTATTTCTGTATGACAGGTGAACATTAAATTACAGAGAAATGTATTAACGGGAAGAGTCATCATCGGAGGGGATTTCCCCATTGATGGCGTGTGAGGAAATGGTAGTGACACGTTTTGGGTGGTTCGGCTATTAATTGTCTGACCGTTTGAATAACCACATAATTGTTAGAGTGAGATAAAAACAAAATTGTTGGTATTCACTAGGATTCCCGAAACAGTCCCATTTTTTATAGAATGATTCGGTGAACCGACTTTTTTCCGAATGTCCTGCTTTTTTCTTTTGTAAGTATCCTTCCAAAAAGAAGTGCATTAGAATTATGGGTTTTATTCCATTTTAAATTTCCAGCACTTCTGGTGGCGAGTTCATGAAGCTCGGGAATTCTAATAAAGTTGCTCTTTTCTTCCTCCGTGCTTTTATTGGCAGCGTTACATACAATACAATATAGAGTGATTCAAAAGTCCCGATTCATTTTCAATAAAAACATATTTATTGGTGGGAAAGCAATACAGATCAAACAAAAGCCTCCCTAGGATGTGGGATCAATGTAATCATCATTACCGTCCCACATTTCTAGGACAATCCCCACAACTGCACGGCTGATGTGAACACTTGTCTCGAAATGATAATATTACAGGAGAAAAACTCCTCTGACACTAGGATTTGAACCTAGGACCTTTGGCTATCCGTGTCAATGCTCTACCAATTAAGCTAAGTCAGACTTCACTTCACAGCGCCAGATTGAACCTCTCTCCTATGACTGACTGCCCTTAATGATCTACCTCACTGACAGACAAGTTATGTCGTATGCAGTACTGCGAGGCACACTAATTAGTGATTTTTGTGACCGGGCTCCCACTGTTATTGTACAGTTAACACTCAAGATGGATATATGTAAGTGTTCATGAACCACAGAATTATTGTCTCTGTTGGACATTACATGATAATATTATGGGAGAAAAATTCCTCTGACACTGGGATTTGTCTGTCAGTGAGGTAGACCATTAAGGGCAATCCGTCATAGGAGAGAGGTTCCATCTGGCGCTGTGAAGTGAACTCTGGCTTAGCTCAATTGGTAGACCATTGGCACGGATATCCAAAGGTCCTGAGTTCAAATCCCAGGTCGGAGGAGTTTTTCTCCTATAATATTATAATGTAATGTTCAACAAAGACGATAATCTGTGGTTCATGAATGCATATGTATATATCTATCTTGAATGTTACTGTACAATAACAGTGGAAGCCTGGTCACAAAGATCACTAGTGTGCCTCACAGTACTGCATATGACATAACTTGTCTGTAAGTGAGATAGACCATTGAGGGCAATCAGTCATAGAAGAGAGGTTCCATCTGACGCTGTGAAGTGAACTCTGGCTTAGCTCAGTTGGTAGAGCATTGGCACGGATAGCCAAAGGTCCTGGGTTCAAATCCCAGTGTCAGAGGAATTTTTTCCTATAATATTATCATGTAATGTCCAACAGAGACAATACATATGCATATGCATAAACTTCTTACGAAGTTTCTGGTGTAATGGTTTCCACAGCTGCTTGAATTTGATTTCTCAATTCCGGGATACCCCTTTGTCATCATTTAGTAAACCTTCGATCTGATGTAGCCCCAGGCAAAAATCAAGAGGCGTCAACTCAGTTGGCTGGAGAACCCCTACCCTAGGGGCAACTCGTATAATCCACCTCTGAGAAAAGGCTGTGTTCAAGCGGTCAAGAGCAGCTGTTCATCACCCCGTATCCTGCATTGGTGCCAGTTTTTCAATCCGCAAACTTGAAAGGTTGCTTCATCAACAAACATGATGTTGTTCAAGAGCTATGTCCAGTTGTGCCCTGTATCCTGTGATCAGTTCTTCCGATGTCGATGGTCTTCCTGGACGTCTTTCATTCAGTACAGACCCTGTTCTGAGAAATTTGTTCATCAAGATCTTGGTATTTGCCCTGGTCGGAGCGGGTTTTTGTGAGATTTCCGCCAAAACATCGCCTGGACTCACCATAGGTTAACCTTTTCACCCGTCCATAAACTCTATTCTCTAGTCTTTAGAGAGTATGGTTTATATTACATGTTAAAGAAAAGCATTACATTCAGTATCATGGAAATCGATCGGGACTTTTTAATCACCTTGCATTGTGAAAATAAGTTTAAAATGTGGAGTGAAATGAAGGATCAAAGTCTCAGTGACAAATGGGGAAATATTTTCTCATTTTACTATACAAGATTACAAACACAATCTGAAATGCCTGGTAGTCATTGTAGATCAGTTGCAACAAAATGTTTTTGACAACGTTATGGTGAGGGGGTTATGGTGGTTATGGTGGTTATGGTGACTGGGAGTGGTTCACGCTCAACAAATACTTTCACTTCATTTGGGGATAGAAAATGAGTGAAATAGTCATGAACAAATAATGTATCAGACCCAAAACTGCTTATAATAACAGTAGGGTTTCCTGTGAACATTGATTCAAGCTCATTCAAAATATAATATTGCCTCGATCAAAAGAGGAAGTTTCATAAATAATAATTGCGAATGGAAGAAAAATACACATAACGAAACGTTAATAAAACTGTCCGGGCTTATTTCCCTTTGAGGCCTCTCTCATAATTTCAATAATTATTAGTAATGCGTCTTGTTGTTAAATATTTTATCTGAATACGCATACAACAGAATACCCATCCCCATTCTCTCCCATGTCCTATTTCCTTTGAAAAGACCCATTGTTCACTTGTACAATGACACAGGAACGCTTTTAGATTATTACCGGCAGAAATTCCTGGAATGTTTTAATTACCAAAATGAATACGAAATTCCCTTCCCTCTCTAAGAGTATTAATCAATACTTGTGTACGTACAAAATAATATTCAATCAGTGAACAAAAACGACAATATGTTTGTTCAAAACTTCGTTATAAAAACGGCAACACTTTGTCAACATAGAAAACAAACACCAAACGCCATTGTATCTCTAAAATGCATTTGTACAATGAAAGAAACTTTTGATAACTGACTGTATAGCCGGACGCTGGTAAAACTTCATAGAAATTATTCTATACGCACACAACCATGCTCTAATAATTTAATTATTTTATTTTATTTGAATAGAAAATGTGATAATACGTTCCATGATATTTTATTTTCTATAGATTACAATTTTACATTTAAAAAAAAACTTGTTTACCTCACACATTACTGTTGAAATTATTGTGTAGATGTTTTTATATGTTTGCAAATGTTTTGTAATGAAAATTCATCGCAAAATTATTATAAAGTATTCGTACTTACACGTTTAACAACACAGTCTACTCGGATAATGTATGTAAAAATTTCATTATAATAAAATCAGGTAAATTGATATAACAAAGTGCCAGGTGGAGTTAACAGGACCTATTTAAGAAACTGTTGAGTTTTAGACCATGGTTTGGTAGTGTTATTTGTCAATGCCCAGTCTACTGCAACTTCCAAAGCCCCATATGAACACAATGTTGTTGTCGTGATAATTGAATTGCATTTGATGACTTCAGTCTAATATTTTCAGAAATTAGGCCCCTAATTGGACGTTACTCCTTTACCGACCAACCGATTTGGTCCAAAATCAATAGGCTTCGTCCCATGGACGTTATAAGTCCGTATACCAAGTTCATGAAAATCTGATGGAGTATTTGAGTACATACACAGGGAGAGACAGACATTTTTCCGTCCACCATACAATCTCAGAATGTACCATTCTATGAAATGTAAATTAAGTGTGTTGTGTTTAGTTACTACTAAAACCGGAATTTAATTTTTACCTGTAGACTATTTCAAAATCTGAAATGAACAGAAACTAAGTACAATGGGTACTGTATGCATAACAACTACGAAAGGAACTTTTTTGTAGCCCACTTCAAATTTTGACCCACGTTTTGGCCTAAAATATGAAAAAATCCTATTAAGAGGTGTAAGCAATGTAACACGTTTTAAAAACGCTGTTTCTTCTTAAGAGAGTAGCGATCTTCCTGACTTTTAGGATGGGTCTAAAGTTATTAAAACCTGAACTTTTATCTTACCGTTGTGGTGGGAATTCTCAGTTGTAGTAAAAGTAGGCCTAAGAGAACGTAACGTAGTAGTCAACAATCTTTGTGTCACATCCCCAGAAAATGTATAACTCAAATACAAACTATTGTTTTTATGCGATTTTTAACCGTTGTATGTGAGAAGAATTATAGTTATGAGAATTCCTGAATGTCATTTTTGTATTAAAAAATAAAATATACAGTACAACTGTAACTGATCCCTATTACAGGGCATGGGGGCACAGAGGGTTCCAGGGGGTTGAGGCTCCCAGATTTTAGATATTCGGCACGTGAAGGTAGTACAATTGTCAGCCTTACGCACCGCCCGCCTTTACCCCCAGGATTGCTCCAGGTACTCATTTATGTTAGAGGCTGAGTCGACTCCAGGGTCATGGTGCCAGCAGAAGGATTAGGTCAAATTTTCCTATAAGGGTCTGGGATTTAGTGTACATTATTTTAATGAAATTAATGAAATTTTGGAAATTAAATAATTTTTTGTTTTAATATTTGCACGGGTGATATTGTAATATATGGATTTAATCTTCAATATGTTTCTTTTCATGCCTCAGTTCAGTTGGAATTCTATTCTTTTTTGGTGTTAAAAATTAATTATTTTGAGTTTTGCCACATTTGAATTTTTCCGCTAAGTTTACCTCATAATCCCAGAATCCTCAAAAGATAATGTAATTCTCATCTTAGTGAACACGTCTGAGGAAACTAACACCATACCAGAACAATAAGTTGGAATTGTAAATTATTCAGAAGGGAGAAAATTATTCATGATTAGACCCTAGAGCTTGTCCACATTTCATAACGAAAGAATCTGCTATTCAGCATGAATTTTTTAGATTTTATTTTAGTATTAGAAGGAATATTATAATTTCGAGTAAGATTTATCTACAAATTCTAATACTTATGAACGATATCATGTATCCGCTGTTTGACTGCATAAAGCTCATGCTTCATTAAAAGATTTCTGCATTGTTCAAAGAGATATTTACTGTACTAAATAACTTAATAACCTAATAGACACAATGAGGATTAACCAAAACAAATTTAATTTTCACAGGTCTGAAATATAAAATTTTTAAATTACCTAATCTTACGCTAGTCAAAGGTGTGCTTTCCTTCTTAATATCCACAAGGTTGATTAGGCACGAATTGGAGACCATTTTAACGTGTTTGATGCTGTGAAGAGAATAATATATAAATAATTTGGTAAGATCCCCAAACCTATTTAGGTCTTTGGAATGGTACATACCAGTGTCTCGGAATCTTTGCATTTTTCTTTTAATCCTTCTGAAAGAAAGCTCATAAATGTATTCTTGCATTAAATGCATTTAATATATTTTGTATAAAAGTAACAAAATATTTTCTCATCTTAATTAAATTAATTTTAATATTTATATTTTATTCTTACAGCTCGTTGGAGAAGTTGCACGTAATTTTATTATGGCATGAACTGTTTAATGATAAAGATCATAACTGTGGCTTGGTTATAAGAGAACCAATGACAATTTCTTGCAAAAAAAATATATTTATGCATTATTGAGCTCGGCTATTCTTTATCTTTCGTATATTAAAAGTGCCAATATCTGTTGCTATTAATAGACATAATAAGGAAACCTTTGAGACCAATGTCGGAAGTTCTCAGTAGAAATGTTACTTCTATAAAGGCTTCAAAGTCAGTTATCTCAAAAGCAAGTTTATGACATTGGCCCTTTTAGAACCAAGCCACAGAATTAAAGATGATATGTATATGTTTAATCTTCTTTTTGTAATTGATCTACGAGTTAAGCTCTAGATCGATTCTTGTTAGACTACAGCCAATTTGAGTTTTAGTTGCTACTTTCTCAACCAGTATCCTAGGTAAGGTATTACAGGTGGAGGTACTGCTGTTTTCATCCGGATCATTTTACTGAAAATGTAAGGTTATGACGTGGGTTAGAATTTTAGGTTTAATTTCCATATGGAAAAAGTTCAAAATAGGGGACCAAAAGGTGCTCCCAAACTCGTTATGGAACAAACTTAACATTCACGAACAACAGGCTAACTAGTGTTAGTTACTTCGTTTTTAAAAATTGTAATTTCTGTAAACAGTATGCAGTTTTAAATATGACCTCTTAAAAGACCGTAAAAAACAAAACTATTATTCAGTGACTGAACACAATATATGCTTATCAAACTAGACATTTGTCCTTAATGAATCGATCTGGAGCTTAACTCAGAAATCGATAACTAAAATAACTTATTTTCGGCATATCATAATTGCAATTATCACTGATTAAACAAAAGCATTCTGGAACTTTGTTATATCAGTTCACCTGATTTTATTTTTATTATTATTATTATTACCATTATTACGTTACTACAAATTAAATTAATTTAAATATTTATATTTTATTCTTACAGCTCGCAGGCGAAGTTCCACGTAGTTTTCTTAATATGGCATGAACTGTTCAATGTTGATATCAATACAAATGAACCTTTAACCGTGTTAATGTTCTATACTTCTACACTAATTAATACACCAAAAACGGAATTAAATTACACCGTTACTTTCTATCAAACAGTATCGGTATGTATATAGTTTAATCCCATTCATGAAAGCCTCGTCTCACTCCACTGCCCGAGGTGTCTTTGAGGTAAGATTTTACTATGTGTCGCTCATTTGTTGCTAATCCCAGAGTCAGTGTATTTAGAGAGTACACATTTATCTGATGATGCCAACATAATGTTATTATACACTAACACAGCGGGTGCAACTATCCAACACGACACTGGACTGAACAGTTTCCAGAAAAGACAGAAACCTGTCAGCCTTTAATGAGGGTAGCTTGTTGTTCAATAATCTCTACAGTTCAGGAATAGGGAGAAATGTTATCTGGGTAGCTGAAAGAGCTGAAGCGTTACTAGACCGCAGCGTCCTGTGATCTGTACACTATTGTCTGAGGAACAGTCAGGAGCATATGATTCGAAATATGACCGCTATGGTGTTATTCATGTGTCCATTTAATTAGTTTTATAATGAAAGGATATTAATTAAACAATTTTTAGAGCTGAATTTTGAGGGCTTTTGATTTATGAGGCCTCAGGTGCGGGCCTCGTGCGCCTTTTCGGAAATCCGCCACTGGTGGCAGTAGTAGGCCTATAAAGTTTTTTTAAAATTATTTTCATTGAACACACGTCAAAAACTTTAACTGGATAAAAATCTATTTATAGATAATATCGTTCCTTATTATATTTGTGTAGAAGCAAAACTCTCAGAGAATTCATTTTAAAAATATATCTTTACTACTAAAATTTGAGGGGATGTATTTATGGGAGAAGGGTTCACTTGAGATTAATATTGTAATGCAAGCTATTGTAGAATGCTATCAGTAAGCGTACTCAGGGAGGATTTCACAAGGCCTAATCCCCTCCCAATAATGTATTTTGAAATTAGTGGTGGCACCATTTAAAGCAATAAAAATACCGAGTGATGTAAAAGTCGCTTGACATTATGTAAATGATTTTTTAAAATACACACAAAGGTATAATAGGCTATATTGTTTTCTATTTTGAATAGAATTTATTGTAATCAATTTTTCTTCTTTATTAAACGTAATGCAGCTTTATTAAATTATTTGTTTGTTTTATTTCATTAGAACTTAATGATCCAAAGAAAATATGGCTGGAAATATGGTAAAACCAATTATTTACTCTATCGGTCTAAGTTATCGCAATTGTTCAAAATGCCCGCCTTCTACTTCTAACTCTGGTCTGCTTAGTATGTATATATTATATTTATATTTATTTTTAAAAACTACAAAAGATTCGTTCCTAATAGGCAAATGGATCCGTATGTTAAGCGACTTCTTTCTTATACAGGATTAAAAGTAAATAGTTCTGTTTTAAATGAATTGACTCTCTATCTCTCTCTCTCTCTCTATATATCTCTCTCTATATCTCTCTCTATCTCTCTCTATATATATCTCTCTATCTCTCTCTCTCTCTCTCTCTCTCTCTCTCTCTCTCTCTCTCTCTCTCTCTCTCTCTCTCTCTCTCTCTCTCTCTCTCTCTCTCTCTCTCTGCATTCTCTTTGCCTAAGTTCTCAAAAACCGTTGAAACTGTTGACAACAGTAGGCCTAAGCAAAATTAGTAAAAAAAAATAGTTATGCTAGATGAGGCTGAGATGGATAGGGAATTGTTTTGATTGTAAACTGTATCAACAGAAAAAAAGATTATGTTTACCGTTATCAACGTAATTGTAATAATTCGTTTTAATAGCTTAATATTATCTTGAGGTAATTTAGTAAGTTACTTCTTCATATAACTTGTACGTCAACTCAAGGTTCCATTAAAGTTATTGATAGACAATCCAACAATGGCACTGTTCTGGATCGAACTATAAGATTTGAGTGTGACAGCAAGCTGGTTGTTGATATTAATGCTGAAACAAGAAGCATTATGAACGGTGCTTCTGAACTAAAATATCGCGTTGAGAAATGGGAAGGTCTTGATAAGCTATTTGGTGTACACGGGACAATTACAAGATTTACTTTAAATCATTTCCAAAGATTTAAATTGCCTATTGCACATTTACAAGATATATCCATAAGTACTTTAAAAGATTCCTTCCAAATTGTCCCTAACGATCTATAATTATAACGTCAAGTGGGACAAAAATTAAATAAGAAAGCTGTCCCAGTATTGTTGATTTCGATCTTTTACTAAAGCATTTATCCTTAATATTATACATAAAATACTAGATTTTTAAATTGTCCTCTTGAGACTCACTCTCAGGGTTTCACTAATAATGAGAGAAGCTATCCCTTGCGGATTTTCTCTCGCACGTAGCATAGCATTTAAACACCTAAAACTATAATTAATGAGTATTTATATGTAATTGTTTATCCTAGATTTTTTAGTTTTCTAATGAGGTAATGACATTTATCGTTCCTTAAACATATCGAACTCGTGTTTTTTTTTTTTTTTTCCAAACTTAGATCTATGCTGGATCCGTATTTATTTAAAGAACACGAAAATAAATAGTATATTTTATAGTATCCTGCTTTGTGCAGTATTTAGGCCTATTATTTTTTAATGTGTCCACTGTTGACTACCAGAGATAAATTGTCATAATTCTTCATCCTGATGAAAGCCACAGAGCTATTGATGGCCGAAAGCGCGGATTTCATGATCCTGACATAGCTTATAAGTCGCAGCCCGTAAAGCCAATAATAACGAACCAGCGCTGTGAAAGCTTAAAGACTTACATCGGCCATTAACGCTGGTAGTTTCTATGAGTACTCCTTTCGGTATGCTAATGTAGGTAAAAAAATTGAAGATAAACCAATTATCTTGAGACACATCCAAAAAATCCCTGCATACCCGTGTGATTCAATACATTTCAATACAAAATAATGTTTAAAAGGTTTATTGTTAAATCCTATTAAAAATACATAGGCCTGAAAATAATTAATGACGAGCTTGAGAAAACTGTACGCTTCACCGAATATAATATGGGTAATTAAATCACGGAGGATGAAATGGGCTGGGCGTGTTGCGCGCAGGGGATGAAAAACACATCTCAAAAATATTGACTGGGAAAGCCGAAGGGAAAAGACCACTTGGAAACCCTAGACGTAAGTGGAAGGTTATATTAGAATATATTTAAAGGAGGATGGTAGGATGGAGTTAGCATAGAATAGGGTTGAATGGTGGGATCGTATTAGCGCGGCAATGAACCTACGGGTTCCATAAAATAAATAATATTCCTTTAGCTTGTTTAGGAAATGTATGTTGCCATTGAGTAAGTAAGTATGTAAGCAGGCCTAAAAATCAGTTTAAAAATACAAAACATTCCAAACATAAATCTTCATACATTTACCAAGTGTGTGCTGCCATCTTAATGAAAGCTCGAGGTTTTCCAAAAAAAAAAAAATTTACATTCTTCCTTAAACTATTATATTTCTACTGAAATTATTTTTCTCGTTTTTGTATTACTGTTTCGGAAATCGATTTGTTGAAAAAGTGTGGTTCAACGTCCGAGTTTTATTTATTTCAATTCCGAGTTTTAATCAATTACAGTTTGTTTGACTTTATGAATATAAAGTCCACCTATGCTCAGTATGTAAGAATTTTTTTTACACACCTAACCTATTTTAAAAGAATAAAATAAAATAAAATAAATAAAAAGTAAATAATAATTTATCCTATGACATTTTACTTCGTATAAAAGCAGCATAAGCTACTAGTCTATAAATATATTTTAAAAAAACTTATGTACGTATGATACAATAGTCATAATCATATTAAAAATTCTTAACACATTTAAAAATATGTTTAAAGTCCTTAAAAATGCATGTCTTATAATAAAAAGCAGATGTATTCTTCTTACGGCGCGTTTCGACGTTAATTCGTCATCTTCAGGTGTATATTTTGAGTATTCGTGCAGATAGAATAGCTGTAGGTTACATGCTTATCCGTGGGTTGTTGGACGTGTACAGTTTGTTGTTATTTTAATTGAAATGCCACCCGAGTGAGCATATCCAAAATTTTACTTTTACCTTTGTGTACAGTAAATTCATCGAACTGATGAAAGAAGCCATATTGCAAGCTAGCTATTAAAATAACATGGTCCACTACTTACCCAAGTCATTAGTCCAGGTGCATGTGGTAATTATCGTGTTGCGTGATTTGACTCGGAACGTATCGCCACAAACACGGAGTTCACTCCCGAGTGTCACAAACCCACTGCAACTTGTTGGGTAGTGCGGACACGCGTACGTCTGCCTCTCACGCCGTCGCGATGCCAGCGCCCCCCTCCACACCATTCCCCCTCTGCCTTTATTACTGCCATTTATACAATCGTGTAAAAAAAACTACGTATTGTGTTGGGGATGTTATATCCATTAAAACTCTCCCACTGCTGTCGCTACAGTAAAAGACTTCTTTGTTTACTTACGACTGCCGGTCGAATCATATTCCTGGGTTCAGATCTAGGAGAAGTCATCAGATATAGGTATATGTTCATGAAACCACATAATATTGCCAGGACCGTAGCAAGGTCCTTCTGGGCCCTTGGCGAGTTTGATAAATCTGCGCCCTCCAATACTGGGGGATCTGAACATTTTTTTTCTGTAAAATTGTTTATTATTTTAAAATAAAAACACTATTATTATCAAATAAAACCTAAACCTCAATTTGAAAATGAACTAAGTGTTGGACTTTCAAGGTACTAAAACCTTATTTTCAGACGATTGAACTACTTAAAAAAGAATAAATAATAAAATCTAGTATCAAAAGTAAATTACATAATAGGCCTGAGGCCTACTAAAATGTTTAACACATTAATGTAGGTAAAAGATTTTTTTTTCGAATAGTTGAACCACTTTCATCTCTATAATAACATACATTTTAATTTTTATTGTCGTTATATCTTTCCATATTGTTCGTGATTTAAGTTATTATACTCTGTCAATAAGAAACTTGTTAATTACAGAACGTTGCATGACTGCGTTTTGTTTGTAGACAATCGGCATAGTACTACAGATAGTTCACGTGCAGTAATTTTTAATAACCTGAAAGATTTCTTCCATTAACGTGGAATTTTCATTGCTTGATAAATTGCACCAGTCTTAAAAAAAAATCGGGATTTTTCATGGTTAATTTTGCGCCCTCTTTGTATCTGCGCCCTTGGCAGGGGCACATCTCGCCACCGCCTAGCTGCGGCCCTGAATATTGTTTCTTTTGCACATTACATGAGAATATTTAATCAAATATCTTCATGAAGTCATTTTTTCTTTATACGCCACCTACGTAACACTGAGAACAATCTGAGGGTATTCTTTTGGTTGACAGAACGCCTACTCGAATCCAAATCCTGGATTCAGTTCTAGGGGAAGGCATCGGAATTCTTCATACAGTCACTTTTCTCAATAGAAGACCTCAAATAACGTTCAGGCTGAAGTGTGATAATAAGTTGAACATCCCGAAGGCGAAGTCTTGAGGTGATAACCACGACGCCCCCGCGGCGTATCAGGCGAGGAGGAATCGAACAAAACACGGCGGCAGACATTCGTGTTGAATACAGTTTAATTTATGATGGGCCTAATGGAAATGGATTTTTTATTTAGATAGGAAGTTTTCTAAGGAAGGCCTGGATTTATTTCCAGCAGAATACTTTCCAGATTATCCATGAACCCACTTTTCGTGCTATGCCATCTTATTTAACACAAGGGCCTATAATGTAAGGGGATTGTTTACATAGCTGTGAATTCGAATGAAAATTTTCACGATGCCATCGTTTTATATATTGTACTAATAGTACCGAATTAATTAAATCATGCTATAGACATCTTATGGAAAAAATTATGCACAGGCCCGTTGAAAACTCTCTCGTTGAGAGACTTTCTTATCAAGGAAGCCGATATTGCTAATAGCATGATAAAAACATTAAAGTCCAAATATTACCCTCAAGGAAAACCGAATTTTCTCAGGCCTGACATAAGATATGCGAGTACCACTTCTTCGGCCTTCTTAATCTGCTTCTGCTCTTTTTAATCTCCGTCTTCGCCTACCTTTCTCCTACTTTTTCATTTTTAATAATCTTCGGGTATGTATGTCAGCGTCTACAGCTTACGACGTTTCCCGCTGACATTTCGAGAGATGGAAGGATAATTATTTCATTCTGACCTTGTTTAGGCTAAGGTGGAAAGGTAGAGTCAGACTGAAAAATCCAATGCCATAGCCGGGAATTGAACCAGGATCTTCGGCTCTCCGTGCCGCCAGCTCTATCATTGGTAATAAGCCGGTAAAACATTAAATTCTCTTTAAGATCTCCAATAATCTCTAATGTAAGTTTTTCTACAGCCTCTTCATTACTTCAAGGTCTATAGTGATGAGAGGTTGGGGCATCGCATAAAGACAAAGAAAAGGATTGTGAAATGCGAAGTATTTTTCCCAGGACAATCTTTGATATTATGCTTACTGCATGTCATAAAGCATGAAGAAATCTACACTGTTAGAATGCTGTTGGTGCAGCTCGATATCCCACAATGTCATTCTGTACTTGGGATTTATATTTATTTTATTTTGGTCATTAGTAGGGCAAGACATTTAATGACCACAAAATAGTGCAAAATTCAAAGTAAAAGAATACATTTATGACCTAAAAGTAGTGAAAAAAGACAAAAAATTAAATTATCAATTAATTTACCATAGTTACTTATAATTTGTTTTTTAAAGTAAGGAATTGTTAATGGTATATTGCGATACAAGTTCCGTAAGGCATGCATACGGATCGAGGAAAGAGTTTAAAAAAACGAGGCGCTTGCGTCGAGTTTTTTCAATTTTCCGAGATCCGTTATGCGCTTACGGCACGAGTATTGCACGCTATTTTTTGCACGATGATTATTTATATCAATTTAATTATATTAATTGAGATATTAGCTGAAAATATTATGTATATACACTATTGAAGATGGATGTTATATTTCAGAAAATGATTCGCATTTGTTTGTTGTTATGGGATCCGAATATTTGTCCTGTTAAAGTCGCCACAAACTCGGGGCCTTGGTCCATAAAGGCTTGTATTATGATTTTACTTACGGCACAGTGTGCTTTTTGTAATTTTTACCACAGGGAAATTTGTTTTGTTTCCATAGCAACAAGATTGCGTGCGGGAATGTCAAGTTACGATCCACGGCAACAATATTCGTAAGTACCACTAATTAGTTGTGTTGTGCAAAAAAGCAATTTAATGGTTAACAGTGCGATATACAGTATATGAATTTAGAATATAGTTGGTTAGTAGGACTATATGATTATCTAACGACGGGGATGTACTCCAACTTAGGTCAGTGACCGTGGCCGGTGTGCCGTAATTGTGTCCCGCAGGAGTTCTTTTACATGCCCTGAGTTTATGCATAATAACTACCCTTCAGAGAAATTAGCGAATAAAGTTTCATAATTTTCAACCCTTAGTATAAGAATATCGTATAAGCTACAAATTTTATAGAAAATAGTACGAGCTATTTTCGAGAAAATCGCGAAAATGAAATTTTCTCATGTAAAGTGGTAGCAAAAATAAGATAAAGTCGTCACCAATCTTCATGTCATTTCCCCAGACGACTTCTAACCTAAATATAAAATTTCATTTGGATACGATGTTTCATTTTCGTGCTTTGTTGTTCATACACATAGACACACACACAAACATGTCTCTGAAAATTGTATTTATAGATTCAAGGGACCCCAAAAAATGTACTGATATTTAAGCTGAAAACTCGATATAAATTTCAAGGTCACTTGAAGCCATGTAACATTCTCTATGCATAGTATGATAAAATAAAGTGTTGGAAATTTGGCATTAAATGCGGGAAATTTCATGCCTCGTACCCGGTTATATCCGTATTCCACTCGCAAAAGCTTAAAACGGCGGGAATAACTTCGCACGGATAATTTGCAAACCGGATAATCGGGAGTTCATTTTATTACTTTTATTGTTAAGCTTCTTTATATACATATTAACTTCACACACTGTAGGCCATGTTACTACTGAAGTGCATTTGTTTCCATTGTAATGTTAAGTACTTAATAATAAATACTTCACCTCTTCTGGCTCTAAACATAGCATTTATTATGGTCCAAGACTCTATAACTCTATAATTAGGTCACATCCAGAAATAGTACATATGAACAACAAAAAATTCAATAAGTTTATCAAAAATCTTATTTCATAGTTCAAAAGTTACTTCACTCTGTACTAAGTAGACAATTAAGGAACGATTTTATTTGTAATAACTCAGGGTTTCAATTTTTGTTCTTACTACTTTTCCTTTTTTCTTTTTACTTTTCTGTTATTTCTTTATTATTATTATTTTTTAGGTTTTGATTTAATTATATTTTTTTATGTATTTTGTAATTTGTATTTTGTAATGTAAATGGCTGAACTGTGCCCGAGCACGAGCGCATGCTCATTCGGGTGGTCTTGTTTTGTTTTGTATAAATATTTTGTATAAATATAAATAAAATAAATAAATAAAAATGAAACACATTAAAAAAAATTATATATGTTATGATATGTTCATTTTAAATGATATTTTAATTTTAGTGATTATGATTATTAGGAGGCGGATTTCTATGACATGTCATATTTTTCCCCTTTGAATTATTTCAGGTTATCGAGTAATTTAAACCAGATTCCAAGCATCCTGATGAAAATGGAACGGCTTTTATTGTGCATATACCTGCATAGGAAATTATCAACTATTGTACCATATTTAGTATGAATATGCATATTAAGGGCATATCTGTGTGCATATTTAAGAAATTTTGAAGTTTCATACCATATTTTGTAAATTATGCATTATAATGATACATTTTGAGAATTTACAGATATTTTAAATAATTAACTTTTTTTTAATAAATTTAATTTCAATGAAACTTAAAAAAATATACTCAATGTGTAAGTGGTAAAGTCATATTTTAAATTTTATTGGTCATATTTTAATGTTTTTTAGGTCATAGATGCATGCATATCCTATTTTTAGGTCATAGAAATCCGCCCCCTATTGATTATTATTAGGTAAAAATTTGCGGACACAAGAAACGGCAGATAAACATCCAATCCGGCATTTGCTTTTTCCACCGAGGAAATGTATGACCGTGGAGTTTGAACCCTGCACCTCCAGAATGTGCGTTTCCTCTAGGTCAGGCATAATAAACACTGTTTGCATATTCGTAATTTTATAATCGTCCATGTCACAATATAGGCTAACGAGTGTAATTATTTCTCTCTACCGTGCTTTGGTACTACCGATCGACTAATTGATTGATGTTCTCGTACTGTGTACCCTACAATCGGTTCTAGGAACTATTTGCGCACTCTAACATTATAACTTATAATTGGCGTCATTGAAAGTTCCATCAGTTGTGAGTACATAATTCATAAGTAGAGATGAGATAAAGTAACGCTTGTACCTCACGAAACAAGGCACTTTAAGCTCAGTGATTATAGTATTTTCCAAAACATGCCGGCCATGTCTCACTCGACTGCCCGAGGCCCGGAATGCCTTTGAGGAATGGTTTTACGATGTGTCCCCTCCTAACGAGGGCCGCTTATTATTCGCTAATCCCAGAGTCAGTGCAATTAGATTATACACGTTCTTCTTTTGTCGTGCCGATGACAATTTTTACACCTTGGTCGGTAAATGGCATTATTATTATTATACACTAGCGTAGCGGGTGCAACTTTTCAACACGATACACGACACTGCAGTGCAACTGGACTGAAATATTGCAGAAAGAACAGAAACCTGAGTTCCCTACAGTCAATTTTCTGCGTAGTTCCAAGAACTGCGACTTGCATATTTTGTAAAATACTATAAAGATTTTGTTAATACCTATAACTCGATCGGTAAGACCTGAGCAAAACACGCGCAGATAGCTTATTGTCCGCCGGTAGCAATGGAGTAGGGGCAGAAGAGAATGCATATACCGGTACTGTACTATTCATTCCAAACTATGCGGTTCATAATAGCCCGTAACTATTGAAAACAAAAATAAAGTGAATAAATTATTTGTTTTTTGGTTATGAAATATTATTTAAGTAATGGTATGTAACTCACAGAATATCGCTGTTGGGTCTTCACTATTGAATGCTGTGAGACTAACTAAGATGTTTCTACACGGTCTGTATAGTATGAACTAGCAAAGAACATCACGTGCTATGAAGGTCAGGCAGGTCTAGATTACGTCATCGTAGACTACTGCGCAGCCGTTTGTTTGACTCAGGTCTTACCGATCGAGTTATACGTACCACTTGTATAGTGGCACAGGAATTAGGTTCCCACTTCAGTGTTTTTGATTCTAGCACTGGGGTAACTCGACATATTTATGGCTTTTTAAAGTGTTGGCCTGACAGCTGAACATAAAGTAACTTAGTATTGTAGCCAACAACACTGCCAGCTTTTCAAACTATCTTGCAAAAGCAAATTTATTATTTCTGGTTCACTTTCTCTATGTGAGATTGTCACAATTAAGATACATAATAACAAGCCGATAATTATTATGTGCTTATTCTCACAGACACTTTTCAAAATCAGTTCTAACATTAATTTACAACTCACGAAATAAAAACAGCAAAGCATGTCTAAAAGTACTCGAATCGTCTCCATACTACTTAATATGTTCTAAAACGTTTAATTCAATCCACTCTCACTTCACATCATAAAAACAGAACATTTATTTAAGAACATGGTCAAATCCTTCTTTTAGAAAACAGTTTCTATAATACAACAATTTTTATTCTTTGTAATTTTGTATATTTCTTCATTAAATTTATAATTACCATTGTATTTTATATTAGCAAGAATAAGCTATATTTATTCGCAGATTAATTGTCTATATACAGAAAAAGTGTAAATGTAAAATATTCGAAGGTAGGCTATAGTATTAATAAAGTATAAGGATAGAAAAGTTAACTCGTCGAAGACACAACTTTTAAAGAAATAGACTACCTATTGTCTGGTAGTACTGGCTTGTGTCAGGCCTATTCATAGAAAACCTTTCACGTTTACAGAAACGAATATTTCATTGTCAAGTTTTTATTACGATTTTCTACGATGATGGTAATGAAAAATTTAGTAAACAGATTTCTGCAAGTTATTATTGTTATTATCCCGTTTTTCAATTTATGTACGACAATTTACCACCACCGTTTGCATTATCCTATTTCTGAACGATGTTATGGCAAAAAATCTAATCATGATTCCAAGAGCTCGTTAAAAGGGCAATAGTTGTAATTAGTTATAATATTCAATGCGTAATCTACGCGGAGATCAGACCAAAAAGTAGTATCGCTAACCACTTGTAAGCACAATGCACCCTGATTCCTTTACCCTGTGAACAGCTGGTTACTATGAAAACAAACGGTTCTAAGTTATTTCTGAATGCGCCCACTGTTAAGCCGAGTAACGGATTGTCTTACGCTGTCTACGTGTTTCATCGGTCTTGGACGTCACGATATTATAAACATAAGGTAAGCTCAGCCAACTTAATTAGTTCTATTGATAGGGAGTATATTATTTCTTATTGCTAATATGCCCAGTTCATAACTGCTTTCTTTCCACTTATGTCTTCCTACAGTTTACGTCTGAGAACCGTTTTGGGAACAAGGAAACAACTTTTCACGTAAAGAGGCTTGTCTATATAATATCACGATGAAACCATTAACCCGTCGATATCAGAAACTCACTTAAAATATTGCCAGAATTTATATAACATAATAACATGCCATAACCTATAAAACAAATGCATGTAACATACTGATTAGAACGCAAGCAACATAAAGTCGTTTGAGTTTGCCATCCCCAAACCATACACACTTCACAGTGGAAGTAAGTTACAGTTCCTGCTAAAATTAGAATTCCTTTCACTCCAGCACATTTCTTCGGTACGCACTGATCTGGATTACACAAATACATTAACATAATAATGTCTGTTTAGGTTAATTTAATATAAAGCATAATTAGTATCATAATTAGTATCAAACGCTGCTCGGTATAGTTAGTAAACAAAACAATCAGAATGCGATAACCAGTGGCGGACGCAGAAATTTTTTTCGGGGGGGATTTGAATAGGTAGAAAGAATACAAAAAAAATTAATCAACTTACATAAATTAGTTTATAAAACTGGCCTCTTAGAGTACATTTTTTCAAATTTCGGGGGGGGGGATGTAACCCCCCTATCCCCCCCCCTGCGTCCGCCACTGGCGATAACCTATAATATCTTACCTTTACGATAATGTTCGATAATTTAGGAGCATGACATCGCAGCTTGTAATGTGATTTCATAGTCAATATGCAGTATAACCTATATCTGTTTCTAATGCAACGTTTTGGTATATAAACTGCTAACCTTATTAATAATTCACACTGATTCCAAAAACCTTTTATGTAACAGGAAAGTTATGCAATACTGGTGCATAGTTATATACGACCGTGGTAATTCTCTAACACTTTGCACGCTGTATTTTTTTTAACACGAAAAACAGCAATATTTGAGGTTGTAGTGTTCTTTGGAACCTATAGAATTCACATATAAACTCAGTTTGTTCTTAAAAATTTTCGAAATCAAAGAAAATCGTGAAGAAGTGAGCACTTACGTAACCTAAAAAGGCTTAATTCTATTATGTTCATTTTCCTACTGAGTTATACAATTTGCTTTTAAATTACAATTACCACTACGCTCATTTTTTAAACATTAGAAATTTAACCTACTTTTAAAACATAACTTATCTTATTACAGTCAACATACATAAGTAGCATAAGCTACTAGTCTAGAAATATAAAAACTTGTGTATATACATTAAATTAGTCATAAGTATTACTAAAAATTCTGAAAACTGTTAAAAATGTATTTGAAGTCCATAAAATACAAGTCTTTGATTGAAATTCAGATATTATCTTCCCACTACGCGTTTCGATGCTAATACATCATCTTCAGGTGAAGTTCTGTATGACTGGACCAGTACTTTACATTAATAGAATTTCATTTCTCGCGAATTTATCAAGAACGAGTCTAACAATTTGGTTTACATGACGTAAATATGCTAAAACTTAAAAATTTTATTTGATTTTTTCTAAAAGGGTAGTTATAAGCCAGCCACTGTTTGTAGAAATTGTCTTGCCTGGTAAACAATAAAGCTTTACATCACGTTGAAACAACTGAATACGTACTCGTTTATTCTTCCCACTACGCGTTTCGATGCTAATACATCATCTTCAGGTGAAGTTCTGTATTACTGGACCAGTACTTTACATTAATAAAATTTCATTTCTCGCGAATTTATCAAGAACGAGTCTAACAATTTGGTTTACATGACGTAAATATGCTAAAACTTAAAACTTTTATTTGATTTTTTTCTAAAAGGGTAGTTATAAGCCAGCCACTGTTTGTAGAAATTGTCTTGCCTGGTAAACAATAAAGCTTTACATCACGTTGAAACAACTGAATACGTACTCGTTTATTCATTATCTGTATCGTAGAGTAGCCTATTTATGCTAAGTTTCAAGAAAATCCGACCAAAAAAGAATTTGTCCAATACAAACTTTTATACCCCTTTTTCACCCTCTATGTTTTGGAATATTTTCCGAATTTTAAATGAATAGAACAGTTAAATAATGTTTCGCCGTATAAACTTTTAACCCCCTCATGACCAGTGGCGGACGCAGAAATTTTTTTCGGGGGGGGGGATTTGAATAGGTAGAAAGAATACTAAAAAAAAATTAACCAACTTACATATACAATGAGTTTATAAAACTGGCCATTTAGAGTACTTTTTTAAAATTTCGGGGGGGGGATGTAACCCCCCTATCCCCCCCCTGCGTCCGCCACTGCTCATGACACCCTTACGGGTTGTATTTTTAAAAATCCCTTCTTAGTGAATTATTATATAAAACTATTATCTATATTTAATATTTATAGCTTTGTTGAATTTGTCGGGACAAGTCATTATATATATATATATAATATATATATTATATAGGCCTATATATATACATATATATAAGCAGCGTGATGTTACGTTACAGCAACGAATCAGCAACTTTACTTCTCCCACCCGACTCTGAATAGGCCTACAGTTTTTAGTAGTGCTGGAGTGCTTCGGTGTATATTTTGGAGTCCTTGCACAACTGCACAGTGAATAGGCGTAACCAGGCCGACCATATGGGGGGGTTGTAACATCTGGAGAGGGGGGGTTCCGGGGTCCTCCCCCCGGAAAATTTTAAAAGTTAAGATGCACAATAACGAGTTTTAAGCTTCCCACGCTTTAAACTCATATTAAGTAATTTATAAGCAGATTTTTTTAAAAAGGTGATATATCGCAGTAATGAAATAAATAGTTCAATTTTATCTTTATTAATCAAACCCCCAACCCCCCCCCTCGTTACGCCTATGAATGGGACATAACTGATTGTTATTGAAGGTTACAAGATCCAGCACCACAAGAAACTCACTGGTGGGTAGATCGTTGGTCTGTACTGCAAATTTAGTTAAGTCTTTTATTAAAAAATCTGATGTGAAAGTCACATAACTTTCTCTGCCCAAATAAAAGTTTGCAGAATTTACGCTAATTATGCTATAAATATCTTATAGCCCCTTCTTTGAATGTTGCGACTAAAAACGCAGGCTATGGGGAAAAAAAAACAAGTGACTGCAAACGTTTATTGAACTTTCCGCTGTTAAGAATAATTTCCGAAATTTATCAAATATTCCCCTCAGATATTTCTTTACTGTAAGAAGGGCCAACAGTACACTTTTCTCACTTCATGTGCTTATATAGAATAAAATGCCTTAAATGTCCGCGTATTGAGTTGTTCACCAGGCAAGTTGGTAGGTTACAACCACCCTTCAGAGAATGTTTTTGAAATGGTATAAGCAATCCATGTACAAAATTTAAAGGAAATTGTTAGAGCCGTTTTCGAGAAAATCGCGAAAAGCTAAAATTTCTTCATGTCAAGTCCCCTTAAAAATAAAAGATTGTCGCCAATCTTCGGGTCACATCTTCAGAAGGTACCTGACCCAAATACAAAATGTTGTTTTCGTACGATTTACAAGAAGCCATATTGCAAAAAGCACGTATTCACAGTGGGCTGCTTATAACTATCCTTCAGAGAATTTGTTCGAAAAAATGTTTCAAATAAAAGTTTTAGCTCTTGGTACAAGCAATCCGTGCGCAAAATTTAAAGAAAATCGTTAGAGCCGTTTTCGAGAAAATCGCGAAAAACACAAATTTCTTCATGTAATGTCCCCTTAAAAATAAGGGAAATTTGTCGCCAATCTTCGAATCACATCTTCAAAAGGTACCTGATCCAAATACGAAATTTTGTTTTCATACGATTCTCCGTTTCGGAGCTAGCCTGTTCACAAACTTACAGACAGACACACACACACACACACTCTGACACACAGACATGTTTCCAAAAATGGTATTTTTGGATTCAGGGGGCCTTGAAACGTGTATATATGCTAAAAACTCAACTTCGAATTTTGGGGTCGAAAACAATACTTCCTCTACCTATAGTACCTATGGTACGGGCAGAGGAAGTAAAAATATTAAAATACTTGTATCATAGAACAAACTTGGAATATTGATCATAAGATTCTATGTGATAAAGACCTAATTCAATTCAGTTAGAAGAAAATCAGTAGATAACCTTCATACCCGGCCGGCCAAATTATTGCGTAAAGAATTAAGAAGGAATGGTAATCTAGACGTTCTGAATAAGGCCGACTTTGAACTAACAAATGGAGGTATTTGAAACGCTGTTATCTGTTCGCTTGATACTCCTGCAACAGTTAGATACCTAAGAATCAGTCCACAACCGTCGTTACATAACTAACGAACATAACAACGGAGTGGGTCTGCTTCGCATGAACTAAGTGACAACAAATAGCTATGGATTCACCTACAGACTGCTAGCGGCACGTTTACATTGGTGTGCCACCTTCCGGAAATGGGATGCTGTGTAGCAGATCGGCTGTTTGCTCATGAAACATGACTGCTTACTCAACGTCGCATACGAGACACCATCGGCTGTTTGTGTTTCAGGTTACTTTGGTGTTGCGTAAAACCAGTTATGCTTCCGGTATTCAATGAGAAGCCTGATCTCAAGACAAAGTTAAACACTGTTATATTAGTTAATTTTCCTCTGAGAATAATGCGTAACAGATATTAAAATGTTAAATGAGATTAAAGTGTTAAAATACATGATAAGCACCGCTGAGCTCGATCAATAAACTAAACTAAAATTAAATTAAATGTAATTTTTAATTAAAACCATCAGATCAATAACCTTTATATGTTGCCAGCATAGCAAGGTAATGGAACTCAACGCGGAAATCAGGAAAAATACATTTTCTATTTGGGTGGATATATTATAGAGTTAAATAGAGATAAGCATGTTTCCATACATTTAGGGACGGTAGGGCTTGTTTTTATTTTGCCTTTTCGTCTATTTTGGCTTATTTTGGCTTCTTTTTCCTATCTTAAAGTTTGAAGCCTATTTTTGCCTGTTTTGGATCGTAGTGGTTTTTCTCTGTGATTATGTACTTATAAAGAATGTTAATGTAAGAAAGTGAAAAAATGCTACTCAAATAATGAAATGACACATTCACGTCACAAAATTATTTCTTGAGGATCTTGTTCCCTATAAATGTTCTCCCTATGATGCCTTGAAAGAAGCATCTTGTTGTTGCTTGTGATAAAGAAAAGTAAGAGTAAGTACTGTACCTTAGATAGCTATTTTCATTTTAAAAAAATAGTGGGATTACTCTCTGTTTTGACTTATAATAGATACCTATTTTAATTATATTACTGCCTATTTCGGTAATTTAAGTCCCTTTTGCCTGCCTATTTTAACCAAAATAAGTTAAATGCCTGAACTTCCGGGCTCTCGTAAATAATCTATAAATGTCTTATAAGATGAATTATTTGCCTGTCTGTGTGTGCCTAGCAAAAGCTACTGCTCGCAGAGATATGAAATTTTTAACATAGGTTTAGAAAGATGGATTGAACGTGGTCGAATGCACTTCGAAGCAAGATTTTTTTTTAATTTTAGCGTTCGTTTGTGTGTTATGGACGAAAAGCTTAAGATAAAAAACGTTAAATTTTTTGTGCTGTCCGAAACATCGGTTTTCGCTATTACATTTGAATTGTAAAATTATTTGTAAGTAGCCTTGCTTTTTTCGTCATAACAACATAGAAATAAAAGCATAGTGATTTTTTCCAACACATCGCATGGTATTACCGTTCGGTTCTATTTTATAAGCCCACACTAGTCGATTCATTTGTTTATAACGTCAAGGGATGCAGATATCTGGTAGTTTAAACATATATGGACGGAATAGGGATAATGAATGTAGGCTTATATGGGAAAACATTGATCGATTTGGACGGAACTAGGGATTTTTTTTTTTTTGGTGGGTGGGCCAGGGAATCGCATCTGAGGTTGTTTTCTCTTGGGCTTCCCTGCTAACCACGAAGCCGGATTTTTTGCTAATTATTATTAATCATTTTATGAATGATTTGTGTATAAGTGTTAAAGTTTTAATTAGCTTTCTATTAATTAATTACCGCGGGCGAAGCCGCGGGTACTTGCTAGTAATACATAACCTAGCATAGCCCTACAAGTACACACATATTTTAACCTTACTTGTGTTTAAATAATCTTTTTTTAATAACTGCCCTATATTAAGGATTAATGACAATACATAACACGTAGATAGAAAATTTATCACGAAACTGACTCCATGTATGTTTCTATTATGATTGTATATATATATATAATTTAAATTTATGACGATACACATCCTATCGAAACGTATAGTGACTGAACAAGGTGGAGTATAAGAATGTTATTTTTTTTAAATATAAATTTAAAATAAGTATAAACAATCTGTATTAGTAAACACATACTCGTACATCGTGGACTAATTTTGCCATTTATTAAAAAAAAAAAATACTTGTACGGAGTTTATGAATCAAGACTAAATTAATATTGTCATTGCTCTTTTCAGAAACGTCCAACACATGTTTTATCCTACGTCGAAAGAGGGGAAGAAAGGAATATATGTGAAGTTCTCACAGTACAACGACTTTCCCACATCAACAGATTCAACCTCAAAGCCATCCTCAAGTTCTCAAGAAAAAGTGAGTAGGCTACTGTGAATTACCGGTATCACTTATTAAATTACTCGTATGGAAGATATAGAAATGCAGTCATTTAAGGAGTAGATTTTAAGTTACAAGAAAGCAAAAGATTTTATCTAAAAGTCCATTTGTTTTTCAACATCACGCCTTTCTAAGAAAATATGATAGCCATGAAAAATTATATTTTTTTATGTTTCTATGGACTTTTTTCTTTTTTATAATTCCAATCTTATACTGTATTGTAGCATTCATTGACTAGGCTGTCTGCAAGACAGACGAAGAAATTAACAAGAGGACAGAACATAATTTTTAATACCTAAACCCTATGTGAAGAAACATAAATACTTTGAACCTGCATAGGCATTTGTGCTCTCAATATTTACATAAATTACATTTCAGAAATCTAAATATAGTTATGGTTCACGACTTTTTTACAAGTTTACAAGCAACTAGCAATGCGCAATAGTCAACAAAAATTTCACAACCAAAATAGGCTTTCAATAATATACAAAAGAGATTTGCATAAGCTAAAACTTAAATCCTACCTGCACGCCGTCACCTGTCATTTATCCAAAAGACGAGTACATAATAACAGCCGATCACCGAGACAGAGAGAGCCGTTTGTTTGATGAATTTACAGGTACCGGTATATTATAAACTCAGTACTTATACATTTAATTATTGTCGAACAAAAACAGTCGTATGCATCTTGCTTATAATGGTAATTAGCAGGGTCCGGATTCTGATGACCTAAAATTGTTTGAAAAATGACCTATAAAATGACTCTAAATTTTAAAGAAAATGACTTAATAATTACAAAGAATGACCTAAAAACTTATATTGTATTTATAAAAATTATTATTGTGCACACAAAGATATAGACTCATTTGTACATAATTCTAAAAACTTTAAATGTAGAAAGGATATTGTAGGTCTAACAACTTTGTACTTGATTGGAACATTTAAGAAGAAAAATAAGAAAATTGTTTTTAAAGTAGATTATATAAAAGTGTTGCATTATAGTAACCTAATCGTTTATTTAAAGAAAATGCATAAAAATTACAAAATAAGGAAGTAAATGACATGAAAATGACAAAATAATGACGTAAAATTTAAATAAATGCCCTAAAAATATAAAATGACAAAAAATACCTAATAAAAATGCATTTGTATAATCTAGAGGCCATGATTAGGATTTATCTACAAGTTGGCAATGTCTAGGCAGCATCAATAAAAAGATGACATGTCATTAGAATCCGGGCCCTGGTAATTAGACACACTATGAAAATGCTCATGTCTTAATAAATGTCATTATAGGTTCATTGCATTAGGTACTATTAAATGTATGTGGTTCATGTATTTTCTTAATTTTAATGCACGCACGTTAACTGCGATAATGTGTACTTTGGGTCTTAGTTGAAATATAAAATATACCGTGTATGTATGTGTGCTATTGATTTAGGTATGTTTGTAACTTTTGAGCAAGGCCTTTATTTAATTACTCTCAGATTAGAAAAAGGACCCCATCCTTCCTTTTCTCATGCTACCTCAAACAATGCTAATACTTCTGCAAACAACGATGCCCTTAGTTTAGTATCACAACAAGAACAATAATAATAATATTGATAATAACTATAATTATGATAATGATAATAGTGTAATAATAAAAATAAAATAATAATAATCATAATAATAATGATGATGATGAACATGGAGCATGTCTTCAACACAAATATGCTATTGACATTGCCCATGTTAAACTAGATATGTATGTCGACCTGTTCATTTAAAAATTCTTCAGTATCATAGAAGCAGAGTTAGTCAGTCAGAGATACGACATTTTAATATTCTTCTATCCCACTGACAGATGTCATTTGGAAACCTGTTAGGCTACCGATTTTTTAACCAATCAGACATTTTTTAACGTTTTGTTTAACCTGCCCTGCATAATGACGTGCTTCATAACCTGTACTCTTCATCGAATACGGTATGAGTAATTAAGTCGCTTAGGATTAAGAGGGCTGGACATATTGCGCGCTAGGGGGAGGAAAGATATATCTCAAGAATATTGACTGGAAGGCCCGAAGGGAAGAGACCACTTGGAAGACCTAGACATAGGTTGGAGGACAATATTAGAATAGATGTAAGGGAAATAGGATTTGCAAGGGATGATTGGATGGAATTAGCTCAGAATAGGGTTGGAAGGCGGGCTCACGTAAGCGCAGCAATGTTCTTCCGGGTTCCATAAAGTAGATAATATTCCTTTAGCTTGCTTAGGAATTATCTATGGCCATTGAGTAAGTACGTAAGCAAGATAGTTAACCTGTACCTCGGTGCCTCAAAGTCAATTTGTTGTCTAAGATCATATGTACGAGTATGAGACGGTTCCGACCGTAATAGTAGCCAAAACTGCATCTAAGATATATAAGTTAGTCAAAGTCATTATTTTGTAATCTTAAAAAAAAAGTCTGCCATGAGTTCTAGGCGACGAATTCGTTAATAATCTCGAAGTTTTCTGAAAGCTGAAAGGAGGATCAAATAATAACGGTGATATACAATATGAAGATGTTAAAGTTAGGTTTCTTGCCTTTTATTTGTCTTCTCCCTTAAATTGTCAGGTTCAAAACTTCCCATTTTTTTTTTTTTTTTTTTTTTTTTTTTTTTTTTTTTTTTTTTTTTTTTTGTGATGGCATTAGCGTGAATTTCACTCTTCTATAATCCGAGGGTCGCGTTAACATGAAAACAAAATTTCGACGAAACATGACCGTAAAATGAAAAGGTGAGGGGACATGTATTATGCTTCAGGAACTCATTGTGTTTGAGATGCTTTGATGTGAATGCAGAAAACCGTGAACGTCCCGTTACAATATTATGCAAGGCGAAGCTGTTTGAGGTTTGATTTCAGGCACTGGTGTGTGAACTATAGAAGAGGAAATGTTAACCGAGGTAAGGAGACTCGAACTTCATTAAAATTGAAGGGCAGAGGTGGTAACAAAAGAGAAGCGAAGCTAAGGCTAACCTTACTCATGATATCTGGTTTCGGAAATTCTAACTTTCTCGCAGTTTCCACTTGCACAACTCCACTCATTATCTTCTAACTTCTCAACTTAACTTCATAAACCATAATGTACCACTCGTTTTAAAGAAAGCATCGCGTTAAGGTCATGACATAACACCATTTTGAATGTCATCCTTGAAAAATGAAGGAACACAATTAATTCTAATCTCTAAAGGAAACGAATAGAATATTTATTAAACATTTACACACACAGTTATATAGGTTACATCAATCGTACATATGAAGAGCCCAGGGAAAAATCCAGGTAACCCAAATCTGTCCAATTTCTGTTTTTCGATCTGTTCAGAGCAGTTAGTTTGGTAGGAACAACTAAACAGACAACAGAGTAATATCTTGATAAGTCCGAGAAATGTAAATGTTTCAAAGTTGTATAGGCTATAGGGGAAAAATCTTCCTGGTGAAACAACGGAAGAAACAGATAACTTCAATAATTAGTCAGGAAAATTTGTTTATATATGGTTGTCTATACTTTGTGGTAAATTTCTTGCAAAACTGCCATTTTTAAGAGAACTTCATTTTTCAAAGTCACTGATGCACTACATGGGCGTCGGCTTAGAGGGGCATGCCTTATGGTCTCTCTTTTTTCTTTTTACCTGAGTTTTACCTCCCCCATATATGTATATTTACGCGGCCCATGCCGCCCGGGCCTTACATGACCGCGGCCCGTTGGAGGAGGGAGTATGTATAGATTACATACATGTTTTTTCAACTTCTTCACCAGCAAAGACATAGAGGTCCTCCCGGATGAGTGATCAGCCCAATGCCGGAGCCACCTCCGAGGCAAAACGAACACAGAACGATACACAACATTCTCACACACATTCACTCTAAACAAGGCGAGGCTGGGATGAAGATGATAATGACGTCCAGATAATATCCGGTGACCATAAGGCCTGAAGTTCCCCGACATTTGTCCCACGGGTGAGGGAAAAACCCGGAAAACCCCCACCTAGGTAACTTGTCCCGATCAGTATTCTAACCCGGGCTTGCTTCGTGAGAGGAGCGAACGCACGCGTGGGCTGTTAAACTGAGTTTAGCAAGTATATAATAATTTTATAAAAGCGTCATTGTATTTATAATAATTAATACTAAGTTAATATTTCACTAAGGCTTGTGACTCAGAAGAAGATAATAGGCTATGTTAATTTACAAATTTTGCTAAGTCGTCGAATTCAGTTGGCGCTCAAAACTTGGAATCGGGAAACTGCGAATATTAAAGTATTTAGTTTTTGGAAACATATTTTCAATTGATATTCCTCATAATTACCACTTGATTTCGGATTAACCCCACTGAGAATTTAACTCACAGAACAGTTGTTTAATTTACTGTCGTAATATCACTATTATTGTTCACAATAATAAATTAATTCTTAATAGTATAGACTACTGTATAGTTCAGCCTAATAAGTAAGAATCATTGTGTTTGGAATAATTATGTTGACTTTGCCCCTCCCCCTTAATAAAATTCCTGGCGACGCCCCTGATGCACTATTTGTCCAAAACTGAATAAGCTAATTATTACAATTTATTATTCCACGTTTGAAAATTTTAACATATAAGAAAATGGACATTCGGAATTTTGTACAAGAATCATTAAAAACGAGGGAATTTGATCAAACAAAATATTTACTATGTTAGTTAAGTGAGATTGTTGACATTTAAACACTTTAGACTTCACTTTTACGTACATTTTTGGAGAAAAGTTCCATTATTTTATGGTGTTTTAAAAACAAGATTTACTATTTACTTCAAACTTAAAAAATACTTGGAATTAAAATCACTTTCTCTTCACTAATCACCAGGCTTTAAAACTTAGTGCCCGATCGAATATGTTAACAGCAACCGTACCGTACAGACTTTGCTCAGCGTATGCCCTAGCTACCATATGCTAGTTCACGTGATAGTAAACAAACAGAAATACAGATATAGGAAGACCACAAAATAACTTCTCATTATCTAAACTCACATTAGAAGCATGCAAAACGATACTTTCTCCTATTTGTGTATAATAGTCCCTCCCAAATGTTTCAATATATGTTTGCGTTTTAGAACACTTTACTTTCGGCATGCCGAACACGTATTATAAATTTAAACACGCACAATGACAAGGTACACTGTTGACCAATTTGAGAGGCACCGTACCACAAGTGCATTCACTTCTCAGTACTAGTATCAATCACTGTCTTATCAGCCTACGCAATCAACCCCCACCCCCTATACTCAGGTTGTTGGTAACCGGAATCAACTCCCTCTGTGTGTTCGGGCACTAAGTTTTAAAGCCTGGTAATCACATATTTAGCCATTTTTTTCTTCTAATTTTGACCCAGAGTAAATGGCAGTCGCATTGCATTAGTGCAGATTCTACTGTCACAGTTTCACAAATTGTTATTCGCGAGGACTTCTATTATTACTGTGGAAGAGATTACTTGTTTATAAAACCAACCCTTCACACAATTTTTATGAAAAAAAATCAATTTAAATTAGAGCTTCATGGCGAAAAGTTACTCAATAGGCTATATTTTTTTTAATGGCAATAGTCATTTTAAAGAAAATCGTGAAAATAAAAGGCCTCTTTATGTAGTAAGAGATGAAGAGCCTAACGTTAGAGTGCTAGTGTAATAGTCAGTAGATACCCAGTGTACGGGCAAGCTGAGAGCAAGCGGACTGTATGGGTGGCGTGCACCATCCAGGAGTAAATCTTACTAAAGTAGTAAATTTAAGACGGAGACCTGGAGTATACAAGAACCAGTACATCTGTCTCACTCTTTAAGTCATACTAGTAATGTGCTAGAGTGAGACAGACAAACCGGTTTTTGTTGCGTCATGTTCCCGTCTTAGATTTACTACTTTAGTGCTTCTCTTTTAGTAACTTACTCTTTTAGTTGGTGTTGGAGAGCTCAATTGATAGTTACTTCTTTAGTTGTAACTAAAGTAGTAAACGATTTTTACTAAAGAAGTAGTCGAATTCTGCGCAGAACAGAGCAGAAACATTAGTGCAGCGCAGCAGAACACGTGCATTTCAATTGCCGGTATTATTCAAGTGCCAGATAATGAAAAGGAAAGTTCGCTGAAACAATGAATATGAATTTGGGTTGTTCCAAATATTACCAATGACAATCTTCATGTTTTAAAATAGGTCTAATAGTAATGTTTTATTCATTACTAATTTTAATTCCTTCAATTGAATATTTTCAGTTTAGTAGCCTACTTTAGGGTACTGTGATTACAATTTTTGTGCAAACTATTTCTGTATTATAATGCAAACAATTGGAATTTCCAGTTGATTTTCATAATTGATTCACTGTCAATATTATAATTATTTCTCTCATAATAATAATAAATTTCTAAAATATATTAAAATATTCTTCCCCAAAAACGATAAATCAATTATTCTACAGTTGTTTATCATAAATCTCACTATAATGAATTATTAATACTTATTGACTGTTTAACAATATTAATAAGACGTATTACACAAAATCATGAAAAAGGGGGGATAAAAAGGATAACAAAACTAATAAGGGGCATTATGTTTCTGTCCTTTTTCAAATGCACAGAACATTTACTTAAAAAATATTACCTTATAAAAATAATAATATTACAACTGAGAAATGTAATATTTAAACAAAAAATGGCGGTACAATATTTCGGAAGCTATGAACTCCAATAATAATTATGTAGATGGTTGTGTGTTTAAAAATAATTTCAGTGACTACTTCTCTAGATCCTGTGCAGCTTCAACCTCCGGGCCCCTCCTTAAATTTTCTTTCGGCACTCATCTTGGCATTTTTTTTCTATATAGTTTATAATGCTTCTCACTTTCCTGTCCACAGGGTTAATTAAATAGTTAGCAGCATACTACCTATAGACCTGCAGCATCTGTTATAGTTTATTCCCAAACATGAAAGTCTCGTCTCACTCCACCATTCGAGACTTGGGGAGTCTTTAAGGAATGGTTTTACAATGTGTCCCCTTCTCAATGTACGCTAATCCCAGAGTCAGTCAAATTTTCTTCCGATGTGGCCTGTTTGGACATTTTTACACCTGGGTTAGAAAAAAGGACATATTATTCATTAACACTGCGGGTGCAACTATTGAACTTTTAGCTCTTATAATTATTATTATAATCTGGCATTCGCAATGTTGTGCTTTAAGTTAAGCTATAGAAGTGTAATGTAATAAAATTAATTTACAATAATTACATTAAATCGTTTAACAATGAGAATCACCTATTGTTCAGTAATTCTATGGTTAAGTAGCAGGGGGAAGTGTTTTCTGGGTAGCTCCAAGAACGGAGGCTTTCATTTATTGGAATGTACTATACCTCGCCGATATCTGTTTCCATATGATTAGCTTGAAATACATCGTCGTTTTCTGACCCAAAGTTAGGGAGAACTGCAACATCTAAAGGCCGATCCAGCTAGGAAGATATTTAAGAGCACATGAGCTCCTTGTACCGTGCAATGCAAACGTCCCTTCCACTCACTCTCCCCCTCACCTTTGGTGGACGTCTTCCTAGCTGGATCGCTCTCCGCAATGATATTTCCACATTTGACTGGCTGAAATCACATGGATGTAGTGAGAATCTGACATCGTTTCTTCCAAACGCCAAAATTTCATGTAAGGATTTATGAGCTTAATTATTTACGTTATTAAATGCCCTACTAGGTATGGTTCGCTTAATATTTATTAAATCACCTGCCACAACTCTCATTTTTGGTATACTACCTTCTTCATCTCAATAACTTATCCTCAGTTTAACTATGTAATCCATTTAATGTGATATGTAACTCATAACTCACGCAAATGCCACAGAACACACTTACTCCACATCTTTACTCCACCACCTGAGTAGGAGTAAATATTGGCCTTATTTACTCCACAACTTACTACGTTAGTAACGTACTCCGTGTTGGTGCTCTCCACCACTTGTGGAGTAAGTTCATTTACTCTGGGAGTAAGTTCATTTACTCTGGGAGTAAATAAAATTTTTACTTCTTTAGTACATTCCTCTATGTTGAAAGCCGCCGAGTTTAGTTTACTCCTGGTTGGTGCACGCCGTCCTTACTAAAAGAGTACGGTTACTAAAAGAGTAGGTTACTAAAGTAGTTAGAACTAAAGAAGTAAGGCTTACTAAAAGAGTAAATGGCATGAGTTTGGTGCACGCCACCCTATAACAAGAATCATAGGACGTAACACTTCTTGAAATTGAGACTTAAACTATAAATAGATAAGCCAACCTTGCCCAATACATTTTAGATAAATTTCTCTGGTATGTAACAATTTATTGTCACAACAACAATACATACATCATGCTCAGTTCATAAATTCTTGATTTCTTGGACGTGTATAATATTATTATTCATAAACACTGATGAACTTGTAGATATCACAATGTTTAATACAAATTCCTTTGTTAAAGGTCATAAATATCTTTGAGATGGCTTAATCAGTTTGATCAAAACCACAAATATATTAGTTCAATGATGCAATTACGTCCAAATTGTTCCTCAAATAAATTAGGTAGTAAATGACGTACCTTTGAATTGATTAATACCACCTTTTGATAGTTGATACAGATGTTAGCCTGAGATCTTGCAACGCCAACACCAAAATGAAGAAGACCCGATGAATCACACGATGGGTGATAATAGTCCTTAAATCGTTCGAAGTCTTCAGAATCAATAAGGCATATGAAACCTTAATGTGAATCGAAGAGCTGATTGCTTCAGTTATTGAAAGTAAACCACCAGATCTATCTGATAGGTAAATAATGGCATTGATAAGCCAAGAAGAAAACTCATGTCCTTATGAGTAGTAGTTGAATTGATTACAACGAAGAATAGGCATTTAAAGCCTAGAAAAACTAATGTCTTTATGAGACACAGTTAACTTGAATCGATGAAGAAGGAGAAAAGAGCTAAAGATAAACCTTATTGGCTATCAAAACAATATAATAAAAATCTCCAGTCTCTGATTGGATGCAAGACATAAAAAGAATAATTTTGATATTACAATACCCATACATAACAACTATTTGAAATTCATTTGTTCAATAAATAAAAAACAAGATAGCAAGCAAGGCCTGCTAAAAACGAATTACAGAAGCATGACCTACTAAACTAAAACATAACGGAACACCCAGCTCGAAAATAAAATTTCGATCAGATATTTTTTGCCAGTTTTGAGCTATGCTGGCACACAGACCAACAGGAAGGCAGATATGCATATGACATCAGGAGAGACAGGCATGAGAAATACGACAGACATACAGACATATTTTGCATATTTTTATATGAAGATTGAAAGATAGCTCTAATATATATACAATTGTGTATCGTGAATTAATTGATTGAATAAGGGCAATTTATTATGGCTTTATTTAGCGTTTCTATTCACTTTCAAGATATTTGTCATTTCGGGGGATTTTTAGGTCATTTTCGGCTTTCTTTATAGTTCTACTAAATCCAGAAGATAATGCTTGTTTTCAGTGTGCACCAATTGTTTTAATGGAAGTAGAGGAGTAGCTTTTCTATATAGCCTACAGTACAAATTGTTACTTTCAGACAACAGAAAATCAATTTTATTTGAGCATCTCCGCAAGTCTTTCAATTCAAATTTATTGTATTCATTTTAAATCGCACATATCCACGTAACGAATCAGCATTTACTTACTTCGTTAGTAACAAAATGAGGGTATTATAAGTAATAAGGGGGAATGTGTTGGTAATTTTTAAAATTGTGTGTATTTTTTTAATATTTTAAGATCATACATGCATTCTTTTTTATTTTTTATTCATTCGATATTTTTTGGTCAGTATGCCAAATCAGTATGCCAAATCAGTAGTAATCAAACACAGACTTTTTTCCTTAAAAATAAAATCTATTTGAATTCAGGGGATCTCAAAATAAGTATTAAAACTGAAAAGTCGAAATAAAATTTGTGTCCAACACAATACTTCTTCTATCTGTATTACATATGGCACGGCGAGTAAGTGGGGCCTACAAAATTTGCCAGCATGGGGAATAGAAAGGCAACATGGAGTAATATGTAATAGCATTATTTCTCTGCCCATGTTCCCTTTTATGAAGCAATTTTTACCATATGAGCAAACACACACTATTAGAAACAAGCGGCAGCCCAGAAAATGGTATATTCCCTGGAAATGGAGATGTATGGGAGTCCTTTATTAGTTTTAGATGTCGACACAAGATCCATGTGTAACCAAGTTAGCCAGTCCCCTAGTCCCAATAACCAACCAAAACAATAGATGAGGGTTGTCAGCCCGTGAAACAACGGCATATGTACAACAGCTACAAATTAGCAAGGCAGTGGCGGACTTTCTGAGTAGATGCTGACGTTTATTTTCTTGCCCACTGTGCAGCTGCATTGCGCGAGTGCGCATTCCGTTGTTTAAGCCTCGTTCGAAGTACAGTGCACGCCACTTATTATGATCACTTCGGGATGCAGTTAATCTGATAATATTAACTGACTGATAACAGTAGCCGAAGGAATTAAATGAAGGTTATTTATTCATATATAAAATAATATACTACAAAACATGATTAAAAGCTATTTATTCATAAAATAATACGTAATTGTGAATCATTCCAACCACTCATATATTAATACAATAATAGACTGCAAGCAACTTTTTTCAACAAGTAACAAAGCTTTTAATTGTTTTTACTGCCCTTTAGGAGTCCATTACTCCATATTCGGTTACGAGTTACGAGTATTTTGGAAGTCTATACTGATCTGTGGTAAACACCTATCTTTTCATTACACTAGGCATCAACACTGTTATATTCAAAAGCTGCAGTTGAAACATTTAGGTAATTCCACCCCCTCGAACTGTAAGCTGGGAACAATAAAAAGTAATTTTTCAATATATGAGTATTAATCCGTATGAGACTCCATAAAAGCGATAACATTACCCGAATGATAACATTAACCGTGGTTACATTAAGGGGCGTTCACTGTATTATTATTCGCGAGGCAATAAATAGAACGTGAGTTTGTACACAGGATGAGTATATTATATTATAACTACCCCGGCCCGTAAGATGTTTCGTTTCTTCTTTGGTGATCCCTAAGAGAGAACAGATAAATTTATAATATATACAAATTATATACATAAATTAAAAACACTTTTTACAAAAGAAATTTACCCCGGGAGCCTACCATGTGTTCACATCCCGCACAGACTCAACTTTCTTTTCGGTAATGCCTATAATAAAGCTATCTTTTTCAGTTCAGTTCAGTTCAGTTCATGTATTCGTCCATTAGCATTCAAAGTGTAGAAGATGTTATAAAAGTTGACAGTAGAATCTTTTTTTCCTTCACACAGTTTATGCCACTTTAAAGAGATGGGTAAAATAAAACTTGACTATAAGTGACAAGAATAGAAATGCCTTTGAGAATTGTTATATTGTGTTAGCAGCAATAAGATCTTTAGTAGGCCTATGTAGTACAGCAGTTTGCTAATCTAGTTTCTTTAGCATAACAAGAACTAAAAGGCCTCAAAGACTTACTATAACTCACTCAAGAATGGTCAATCTAGTGTTTGAGAAGAGCAGAAAAAACATGAAAATGGAAAATATTTTGAAAACAAAAATTCAACCTTCTGAAGGAAGGAAAGCTTCAGCTGTACCAGAAGATTTTTTGGGGTGTAGGCCTACTGTTATGAAGTAAATTTTAAGAATACTGTTAGTGCATAATTGAAGTATTCTCCAGTACATACACTAGTGTCACAGGACAAACATCATCTACTTGACATTCACTGTGCATAGTATTTTTGTAATTAGTGATTTTTATTGTACATCAGGCCAAATTCAATACTGTTCCATAACATAATCCTAGTCCATCCTGAGAAATATTATGCGCATCCTGATTTTGAATTCTGGGAACGGGCATGTAACTATCATTCAGACTTCAAATAAATTCTTACATACACTTCGCGTAGAAAAATCTGCCTAAACAAAATGTTAGAGCCTTTTATGTAAAATGAAATGTTCATGTAGCGAAAGTAAGGGAAAGTGTTATGCACCCCCAAAGATTCATGCTGGTGACTCATATAATAAAACTTGAACTTCAGTAGTCAACAGACAGATTTACTTTCGAATATTTTAATTTTGGATAAAAGGACCTCAAAACGTGAATTATATTTTATTTATGAAATTTATTTATGAATCAAAATTATAGAACATTATAAAACCTTACATGTGTACTTTCTTTGAAAGCCCCCAGATGTGCAAAGCTCATGTTTGGGGCTGCTATTATCAGAAGGAGAAAATCATTTATTAAAAACATAAGTGAAACCTCTTCGTAAGTTGCCATCGGACACAGCTTATCAATTCCATCTTATAAGACAAAACAATTATTAAATACATGAATATAAACCGTTAATCCTTTCTTTTCTAAACAGAAGCTTACAATTACTTTTTGGCATAAATATGGTGATTTAAGATGGATATTGAATCAACAATGATGCTTTCAGTAAGATGTTTGGTTTCTTTCTTGGTGATCCCTAAGACAGAACAGATAAATTTATATACAGGTATACAAATTATATTCATAAATTAAAAACACTTGAATAATTTTTGCAAAAGAAATTAAAAACAAGAAATTTGAAATAACAAAAACAGAAATCCATTTCACAAATAAATGGGGCAAAAATATGTTGCACAAACTTTCTCACATATACGTGTTAAAGGCTAGCACAGAAAAAAGTAAATTATAGAGACAATTAAATTTTATTTATTACAATTTCATAAAACTAACAACTATCTAGAATGGAAAGCATCAGGGTCGACCTTTAGGTTCAATGCTTTTACCGTGAAATAATAATAGGCCTAATAATAATAATAACAATAATAATAATAATAATAATAATAATAATCAACATCAACGACTTGGTGTTTGCATGATTTCCTCAATCTCAAAGGCACAAATGCTGGATATATTGAAATATAGCCGAACAATAGAAGCAAATGCTGCACGAATGAGTTTATTACAAGAGCCTATTTGTCAATTCGGGTGGCCACGAAATTTTATTTGAGCCCAGAACCTCTTCCCTATTACCCTATACCACCTCGTTCTAATTGATTTTAGTGTGTTCATTAGGCTGTGGTAAACTGACTACATTTCACAACAATTATTAGACTATAGTATTCTTGTTACTATGGGCAACAGAAGAATATTTATATTTTAATCAAAATGTATGTTCTGAAATTCGCATTTAAGTCAAGTTATTTCGTTTTTATCTTGATACCTATTAATTTTATAAAGAAATGTATTTAACAAAAAATGCTCTTTTTAATTTTCTCTACAACTTGACTGTGCTAAGTTTCCATGTATCGCCCAATGTAATGGAGGTAGCCAAGAAAAATTGAAAATGGATACGAATAAAGTACCCTCTAAGTCATTTTTGCAGAAAAAAGCCATTTTGTTAATCATAGATAAGAGTTTCCAGTATTAAATTTTTATTAAAATCCTTAGAGCCAATTTTTAAAAAATCTAATTTTTTCAAAAAACTTTCATGAAAAGTCCCCTTAATATTTCAGTTATAAATTTCTGGGCGGTAAAATTAAAGTCCTTAATTTTAAAAATGAAGTAAATACAATGAACCGTTTACCCGCTGTGCTTGTCCACAGACGGACAGGCGTCATTTCAAAAACACTTTTTTCGGTTTCTAGGCATCGTGAAACATGTATTTCCGGTGTTATCTCGATTTCGATTTTTTGTCACGATCACAATACTTTCTCTATACCACGTATATGCGAGAAAGTAATATGTTTATATTTAGAAATGGAAATAATAAAAGATTAAAATAAAGCAAACGAAAATCAAAAAATTATAAGATTTTATTAATAGGGTATTAATATTAAACAGTTTTAAAATTATTGTTTTAAAATGGGTTGATACTATATTTTAATGAAATCAGGATTCTGTGCAACAAAAGTTAAATAAAGTTTTAACCATAATTTAGACCATGAAATTGCCGAATAACAGTTCTGTATTTTGTTCTTGTATTTTGACAGAGTTTGAAGGAAATAAATTTTGATCCGTTTTATATGGTAATAAGATGATAATGCATTAATGCAATCATTATTGCGGAAAACTAGAATCAAATTCCAGGGTCGTTCAATAGCATACTTTGTCTACCTATAGTATCTATTGGTGCGGGTAAAGAGGAATGAATTTCTCTTTAAATCAAAATAGTCGGCAAAAAAAAATAATTCTAACAAACTCATCGTGAAACCAGCAACCATAGTATTTGATACGTAGGCCTACATCAGGGGAAATAAACTTGATACTATTAATGTTAAATTGTTGCTAGCTGCTGTGTCCACTATCGGATCGAGGTAGTGACCATGTGAAATGCAATATTCATGAAGATACGGACACAGATAATTAAAAAGGCTGTCAGAGTAGGTTGTTCATGGCTTTCCCTTCTAAACTACATCGAATACATGTACTTTATCAACATTATGATTGAAGATAAGACATCAATGACTGTGTAACTGTGAAGACATGCTACTGTCGCCTTCATGAAAATGCCCCCGCTGGGAATAGGCATCGCCTGCCAGGAAGTATTAATTGCCTGATAGGAGAGCAGCCATAACTATTTCACTTTGTAATGATGCTCCCCATTGATAAGAAATGTGACTGTGCATAGCTCGTAGTCTGTTTAATGTATTGAACTGTTCTGCTGAGAAGTTCGATAGCAATGCGTGCAGCAGCATTTATTAGAATCTTCATTATTTTTTCTACATATTTCCTTGCGATATAAAGTACAGAGTATCTACAGCGAAATTCCCTAATTTTATCTTGCTCTCAATACAAAATAAATAAATTAATAAATAAAGATAGAGGCATTTTATTTACAAAAGTAGGCCTAAGTCATGTTAAGTATTTAGTTTCTATTTTTAAACAATTACTACACTTCCACATGAGTCCCTGCGGTTACACGAAGAATGTCTTAATCTGTATTCGATTTCTGTCCAGAATAGCTTGAACATATCCAAAGGAATGGTGCCAATGGCTTCCACAATTATAGAGATTATAATTCCATTAAAAGTAATAAAAAAAATTGAAAGTGTTGTTTGAAATTCATCTTTACCCAGTAGACTTTGAGGAAACCTAAGTTCATCCGGGTAAAGGTAGAAACTTATATTTTATTCCAACTTTACCCAGTGCTTTTGAATGTGTACTTTATCCGGGTAAAGCTGGGCTACGGCTCTGCCCGTAACATATACTCTTCGCAGAGTATTTAATTTCATCAACTCAACAAAAGACTAAACCTTTTTGGGAGTTTAGGGAAGGTTGATTGTTCGAAATTTGCACACGGGTGCACTGGTGCTTATATTAATATTAGCAGGTACCCGCGTTTAACGAATTCAATCACTAGATTTTTTAAATTATTTATTTATATACTTATTTAACTTGGCGGAGTTAAGGCCATAAGGCCTTCTCTACCACTCAGCCAGGGCAAAAACATGAAATACATTATAACAAAAATAATAAATGAAAAACAAGAAATGATATACCTGAATACAAGAAATGTACATTAAATACAAAGACAAAAATTCAAACATAAAGTAACTTACTTGAACAATATATAATCTTAATACAAATGATTAAAATAAAGAAATGAAAAAAAGATGAAAGACTAGACACTGACATTCTTAGTTATTACAAATAATGAAAATAAAAAGTAAAATAAAAAATGTACAAATTAGTTACTGTATACTAAATTTATTAAATGACGCTTGAACTTTGAAGTCGTTTTATTTATTTATTTAACAACAAACTAATTAAACAATTGTATTTATTAACACTTACACTAAATAATTCATACTTACTCAATCGCAATAGACAATTTCTAAGCAAGGAATATTATCTATTTTATGGAACCTGGAGGTTCATTGCCGCGCTTACCCGAGTCCGCCATTCAACCCTATTCTGTGCTAACTCCATCCAACCATCCTTCGCAATCTGAAATGGGAAGCACATTGAAAACGTGAATAATTCATAAGCAATGAAAACGATTATTAATGAAAAATTTAAAATTATGGCTTCGAGGTGCACTTCAAAATATTAGAACCCCCTGGAAAATACCTCAGGTTCAAGTTCTCTGCCCCCAAAAAGTTCGCATAGTGAGTTTTGGCCAAAATCGATCAATGTTTTCCCTTTATGCCTCGACACTCATGACCCCCCTTCCGTCCACCTACGTCAAAAATTTCAGATCTCTGCGTGACCTAGACTTGGCTGGGCATCGCCCACAAATAGATAGAAAGACAGACAGACAAACGCTTCCTCTTATTACACAGACCAACAGCCATTTTGGTGCCTTAGAATGTATACCTATTATTGGGTATATTTAGGTCGCTGATGCCAAATGCGCCATTAGTTTTGCCCTACGAGCTTTAGTTTTGTGAGATATGGTAGGCCTATTACCATTATGCATATTATCCCATTTTACGTTTGATATGAATAAAAAACAATGCCTATTTTTAGCATCTAAATCACGTGAAGAAAAAAGCAACACACTAACATAACATTAACATTACAATAACAATATAACATAGGATCTTTCAAAAAATTGATATTATCACATATTGTACGGTCGTTTATGACTTATGAGCTGTCGATTTGAGGGCCAAAAAATAATCCAGCTTTCAGTTGTCTGTACTTCGTACAGTTTTCGTCCTACGGGTCCAAAATATGGTCAAGAACCTTCACTATCTACCTAATTATCGCGAAAGAGGTTATAAGTTAATGGCACTCTATATAAAAGTAGAGCTGGTAGAGAAAAACTGTTTACATATTTGGAATAAGCACACTTAAGTATAACCAAAATCCGGTAAAGCATCTGAGACACCAAACAAAAAGTTATTTTTTGTTGGGCTGTGTTATAGTCTATCGATTTTGCAAATGGTGTCCTGGTTTTTCACTTCAGAATTATAACAACTCTAGTTCAAACACACAAACTGTTTGCACGAATGTATGCATAGGAACATCTTGATAAAGCACGGCACTACTCATTATGAAGAAATAACCTGAGGTAAGGTCGTTACGAATGGGACGCAACCTTTTCATTTATTCATCACGCAGATACTATCATAACCTCGCTTCATCACACTAAATACGATCTCTAAACCGAATGTTCTGTTAAAACCGTGCCTAATTTTTAGAAGCCTATAGAAGATACAGCTTTCAGCGTTTACTCAATTGTAGTGAAAAATATCATTTTCCCCAGTCTCTTATATCTACAAGGAGTTCCGAACGGACAACAGTTTATCAGAAGGCAGTGAAGGTAACTCCTCAAGAATAGAACTGAAGATGGCGCATCGTATGCGCCGAAATACGTTTTCTAAATTATTGACACATCTGAAGTCCAATACAGAAGAACTAGAATCAATATTAAACCTCATAAATATGACTTTTAATACTGTAGGCCTATTACCTTTGTTTTAATGTGTATATATGTGTTGTGCTTTATTTTATGAAGGCTGAAGTTGTGAATGGACCCAGATAAGTTTTAAGATAAGGTTGCATATTTATCAAGATTTTAACCTTTTTATCCCTTACCTGAAAAATTAAATTTCTTAATATTTCTTGTGTGGCTCTCATGACACAACAAATGTGATCCATATGACCCTTTGGGAATTCTCAGTTTTAAATGCCTGATGTAGGCCTACGTCTTAGGCTACCATATGAAAAATAAAAGCAAACTTTTACTCACAGAATATTAGTTTCGGTATTTAAGACCAGAAACCCAGATAATGTATGTCCTAGAAAAAAATAACATGAGCACTACTCAAAGTTTTGAAAAACAAATAGTTAATAGTTATCAGCACATTTAAAGGAACTTTACAGAGTTTTCAAGAGGTCGCACAGCCTGAATTAGAGTAACCCAATTTATAATCTTAACAATTTTTTTCAACACCGGTTATTTTTTCTGCGATTTTGCAAAGCTATATAATATTCTCTTAAGTTCTTCAATATAACAAATTTAATGGTATATTTATGAATTTATTCTTTTACTTACAAATCATTTTATTATAATTCTTAATTTTTACATTTATTTTATAATTCTTAAAATTTCGTATTATTTTGTTTTGTCACAATCACTACTGATTTTTATTTTTTACTTCCTCTGCCCCTACCATAGGGGGTACGACCCCCAAATTCGAAGTTGAGTTTTCAACGTAAATACACGCTTTGAGATCCCCTGAATCCAAAAATATTTTCGGAAACATGTATGTGTGTGAACAGCCTAGCTCCAGAACGGAAACAAAGCTTTGTATTTGGGTCAAGTACCTTCTGGAGATGTAACACGAAGATTGTCGACAAGTTTCTCTTATTTTTAAGGGGACTTGACATTAAGAAAATTGCATTTCTCGCGATTTTCTCGAAAACAGCCCTTACGATTTTACTTAGATTTTACACATGGGGTGCTAATACTAAGAGCTAAAACTTTTATTTGAAACATTTTTTCGAACAAAATTATCTGAAGGGCAGTTACATGCCACCCACTCTGAACACGTGCTCTTTGCAATATGGCACCTAGTTCTATATCAGAACGTGAAGTGAGAAAATGTATTCGCCATGCTTAAAAGTAAATAAAGTTACGAGAGTACATTAATCAGATTTTAATTAGGTTATGTATCCTTCGGGGATGCGATGTGATGTGGTAAAGGCATTCTCTTCATTTTTACAACCAATTTAAATGAAGGGAATGTCATACATAATTCTATTATAGGCCTACTAACAGACTAACTTTTATTTGGGCAGAGGAAGATATGTGAATTTCACATTAGCTTTTTTATTTTGTTTTTGGCGTATTTTATTCAAGAATAGGAGGTCTTCATTATTACTATCAGGTAAAATGTTTACAATCTCCTGATCCTTATCAATAAAAATGAATTAAAAGTGACAGCAATCGTATCAGACGGGATATTCTTGCTTTTAGAAATACTGTTTACAAAGGTAGAACCCACAGACCAGATGCATTTTGATTTTTTCGTACTATTTTCGATTAAAGAGGAATAATATTTCATTGTTGTAATATATTTCATCTAAATTTCAGTATGCAGTATTTACTTTTTAATCCAATGAAACCAAAATGAGCATACTTATTAACACTCTAATTCTAAATTCTTCAGTTCAAGAGTAGGCATATACCATTAAAAAAAAAAATCATACCATGTAAAAATTTTCTCTCCACTTGTAAAAAATCTTTTTACACATTCAAATATTTTTTCTTCCCTTTGCAAGTGATATCTTCTGCACTTTCAAAAATATTTTCCTACACTTGCGAATTTGTTTCTATACCTCTAAAATGTAAAAAATCCTACTCTTGCAATACTCTTGTAAAACAAATCTTTACTTGAAAATGCTATCTTATTTACTCACTCACTTACTCAATGGCAATAGACAATTCCTAAGCAGGTAACAGAATAGCATCTATTTGATGTAACCCGGAGGTTCATTGCCGCGCTTACCTGTGCCCCTCATTCAACCCTGAAAATGTTATCTAAGTTTTAAAAAATCTACACTTGTAAAAATTTCTTTAGACATTTTCAATTTATTTTGTTTACTTGTAAAACATTTTTAGATAGATGCACTTGTACACTTGCTAAAATTCTCTTCTACACTAGCAAAACTAAAGTTTCTACCCTTGCAAAAAATTTTATTCACTTACAAAAATACTTTCTTCTACAGTTGTAAAAAAGTTTATCTACCTAGGTACATTTAAAATAATTATTTCTACACTTGTTACACGGAAATCGCACTTTTCAAAACAGTGTCGCTTACAACGTTCTTAGGGATCATGTGATATTTTGTTCACTCATTACGTGAGCAAATTTGTTCGGCTCGTTGCTTTTTCTTATTATGGTAAATGATTTTTACCATGTAATACTGTACCGAAAACTATCTTATTCGCCAATGATACCACCTCTGGCCTACTAATAAAAATGACAATATAGTCTTGAATCTGATGTACAAAATAATATAATGCACATATATCAATGGTTACGAGTAAACAGTTTTCTTCTCAAAAACTCGAAATATAATTTTTGCTCTAAATAATTTTGTTTAGCCTAATAATGATGTAAAACTCCAAGGAATTCATATTGCTAGATTTGTAACTTGGGAGACTCGTATAAAATTCCTATGTAGAAACTTGTCTAGGATTGTATTTCTGTTCAGATATTTAGTTAATTTAGTTGAATATGTGAAGATTTCATACTTTGCATATATCCAGTGTAATAAATTATGGTATTTTAATATGGGGAAATAGTTCTTATACACATATTATATTAACATTAATAATAATTAGAATCATAGCCTAGACGCCTTATTGAACCCATTGCAAACCCTATTTTATAAAATATAAAATACTGTTTTATCTGTATATACAAGCAGTATTGCTGTTTACGAAACAAAAGGAACAAATGTACCGGTATAAGTTGGTGTATTAATAGTTGCACTTTTCCCTCCTAAAGTGAATCAAATCAAGTTAAATAAATAGGCATCATAATGATCGACATTTAAGATGGGACTTGTACATCGTACATTTATGCAATAGGTTACGTAGAGTCACTTATAAATTTGTTATTCTCCGTTCATGTTCACCAGCTCATGAATAAAACTACTAAATGGGTATAATATAACTGTGCAGTTGGTTGAGGCACTACGCTACAAACCGGAAGGTCGCGTGTTCCATCCCCGATGAGTTCGTTGGGATATTTCAATTGACCCAATCCTTGTGGTAACAATATGGCCCTGGGATCAACTCAGCTTATAGCGGAAATGAGTAGTAGGAGCACTCCTGGGGGTAGAGGCGGCCAAAGCGTAATCCTGAAAACCTTACCACTCTCAATGTGCCGAATGTCTAAAGATCACAGAGCCTAAACCTCCTGGAACCCTAAAGGCCTCTCGATCTGTATAGGGATCACTTTACTACAATATATCATGATATGGAATGGGACTAAGTAAATGTACTGATATCTCATATCCTCTTCTTGTTAGGGTATTTATTTCGTGTTAGCTCTTCATAAACTTCATTTCAGCCTTTACAAATCAATCTGCATTTAAGTCTGGGTAAAGTAGAAGGCCTTCTTGGGCGATAACTGAATCCACAGCTCCCGAATTTGTGGTATTAGTTGTCATAAACTTAGCTTGAATTTCTATTTCAGAGGGCTAATTTAAATTTAAAGACTCTGGTCGGTTATATTTTAAGTTTTATTCAGTAGGTAAAGTTCCCAAAATAAGTACGCAGAAAACGTTAATGACGTGGCACGATTAGTTCTTCCACAATCCAGAGCTACCTTGCGCAATTCTCTGTGGAAGTTCCCGAACGTTCTGCGATGACGTCATCTATACCCAGCCCAGCAGACTAGCCTAGCATTCAGTTGTAGCGCGTAGCTCTGGCAGTGTGGTTACCTTATTGCAGTGTGTAGTGTTCAAGTTTTAATAATTATGACTGTGGTGTGTTTTTTGGTGCAGTAATCATTCTGAACATAGTCGGAGCACTAATGTAAGTTTTCACAAATTTCCTAGTAGAGAAAGATTACGAGAACACTAAAATACATGGTTTTCACACCTACTGTAAGCTCTGTCCATTTTACTGGAGATAATGAACAGGCTTATCTATGAAATGATCTTAAAACTAAATTACGCGGATTTTTAAGAAAGAATTCTGTTTTTTCTTCGAATTTGACGGGATAGAAAAATCAGACTAGTCACTAAAGAGAAAGAAAGAAGATAGGATTATCTGAGAAAAAATTGTAGCCTACTTGAGACACTTTCGGAATCAGAAGCAAGTAATATTTTGGTATAAGATAGATTTATGCCGCGCACCAGCCAAGCTCCGACGTTTTGTTAGGTTAGGAACTTTTATGTTAGTTTAGGATCAACATACTGAATAACCCGAGGTTTATTATGTATCACATTGAATCTCTTCTGCGTCGAAACCCTAAACCAGGCGGATCCCATTAGAGAGTTGGTTGTAGAAGCCTAGTGCGCGGCATATAACTATTTTTTCCCGAAGAAAGTATTATTATGATAATTAGACTTGCAAACAAATCTTGCACTTACTCGGCAATACTAACAACGCCTGTTTAGGGTATACTGATGTCATCACTCCCAACACACACAGGTATCTGCGGGCTATAAATAGCGTTCTAAATGTCGTACAAAAACACTGCTTTTTGTGTCGATCTCTCAGTGACACATTTCTTAGTATAGAGTAATATAGACGTTTTGTAACTGGACAGGGCCTTTGAAGTAATTCTTCTTCCCTAGGCTTCTTCGTAGAAGCTTTGGCCTTCTCAACCTTTTTTTTCCATTCACTTCTGTTCGGGTTGCATTTTGGCTAATGATTTATTTCGAACATTTTATATCTTCCATGATATCAGTCCGTCCATTTTAGGTCTTCCAGCTGATCTTGAGCTTAATGTTATCAATTTATAAATTTTCTTTACGAGCTTATCATCTTGCATATAATTTATATGACCAAACCACCATAGTCTTTTTGCGTTAATAAAATGTATTATGTTTTTGTTTCGGATTATCTTATTTAATTCTGAGTTACTTTGATTCGCTAAGTACCATCAATTTCTTTGATTGCTCCAAATATTCTTTGTAAAATTTTCCTTTAAAAATTATTGATTTTTGTTTTACTGATTCTTTAACAACTCAGGTTTCGCTTGAAATTGTCACAATTATTGCTCTTATCACATAGCTATAACGTAAGTTTTGCTGACTTTGATACTATGTTTTCTTCGGAAAAACGCTTTAGTGGCGTAATAGGTTATGCTGTTATCGTTGTTTAAAAAAAATGACCCAGGGTATTTGAAGGACTGAATTGATTCAAATGTTGTATGTTGTATTATCTACACTTACGTTATTTGCTTCATTGACTTTGGTGGAGCATACTACATGTTTTCTTTTGGAGTTATTATATTATTCCGTATTTAATGTACTGTTATTTTAGTTTCTGAAAAGTCAATTTGACATGGACATACGTAACGCACTGTTTTAATTTGGCACTTATATTTTCTCTTAATTCCATCTCTTGTAATATTCAGTCACCTAAAATACTAAAAAATGTTTTTATTGGATCTCCTTGCTAAACACCAACATACTTAATTTCTTCACAAAATCTATTCTTTATTTTGCCTTCAGAAATATTAATCTTGTTCGTTTTTCTGGTTTGTTCATTAAGTAAACAAAAACCACTATGCCCATCCCACTCTAGCATATTACTCGTATGACCTAAGAGTGGGACATACTGGGTTTTGTTCACTTCAGATTTCTTTCTTATCTCGTCTCTGGTTTAGGCGTATAGTCTACGCACAGTATAACCTACTTAGATCTGTATGGCCTAGGGCATTCCTCGGTCTTTGCGTATTGTACTAAGCATATGTGTAATACTTGACCCACATTGGCTCATTTATTATTATTAAGACTACAGTACTACTTAAAAATTGTGAATGTTTCTGTTCCACACATTTTTCTACTTGCCAATACAGGTCCATGTTTACAACTCTATTCGAAACCGCTCTTTCCTTGATTAGTATTCTTTATGCATAAAATGTATTGTGGCTAGACTTATTCATTAGGTTAGAGGCAGAAAAACAGTGCCCAGTAATTAAAAATATTTACTCACTTACTCAATGGTAATAGACAATTCCTCAGCAAGCTAAAGGAATATTATCTATTTTATGGAACCCGAAGGTTCATTACAATTAAATATTAAAAACTAAAAAATTACTATTATACTAAATTTTTAATTATACTAATTAAAAATATTATTATCGGAAATATTCTGGACTAAGAGGTAGGGATGTAAATCACTGATAGAATATATTTTTTAATTGAAAATAGTCAATTTTTCACACCCCTAGAGAAAATTAAATAATAGCTATTATAGTTTTTTTTAATTACTAGGAGTGGAAATACTTACATTAGACGAATGTTTATTTCTTTAACTGTGCATATTTAAAAATGTATTCAAAAGGCACAATACTCAGCTAAAAATTAACTACAAGTTTGTGGAAAGTTAGTCAGATTTAAGTTAATGATAACCAGGACCCGGATTTTGATGACCTAAAATATTTTTAAAATGAGCTTTAAAATTGCTGCAAAAAAATACAAAAAAAGACACAAAATATGTATGAAAATGCCAGTTTATGCATAAGATTTGTGACTTAATTAGATTTATGTTGTTCAATTACATGTTTATAATTACTTAATTGGTATATACGGTTAACTACAAACAGCAGATACCGTGTTTCTGTATACAATTACAGTATAACTATAAGAATATTTATTTATTTATGCTTATTTAGAGGTCCGATAATATTAAATGCAAATAAATGCACGAAAACTCTATATAATGCAAGAAACAAACAATATTTTTTTAAAAATTGCCCAAAAATATGAAATGTGAAAAAGACCGTGAAAAACCATACCTAAAAATTAAAAAATGGGGAAAGTGACCAAAAATAACCCTAAAATTACCATTCTTATAATCTAAGAGTCATCAGAATACCTGCACTAGTGGGCAACATCCATTATTTACCCGTTAAAAGATGACATGTCATCAAAATCCGGGCCCTGATAATTAAGTTGCTTTTATTTCCTCACTTCTGTCATTACTACAATATTCCCAATATTAAACTTTAAAATATAAATATAGGAATAATTGCTTTATCTTATCTTAAAATCTGTTTAACAAAAAATATATATTATTGTATTTATTCGTACATTTCCACTGTTGTAAATATAATATGTTCTGACCTTTCTGTAAATAATATTAACTCTTACTTTTCTATGTCTTGTAAATCATTTTTTTTAATTAGTGTAAATAATTATTTTAGTCTAAGTTACTTTATTGTATTGAACTGAACTGCCCCTGAGCACAAGATTTCCTTCTTCGGGTGGTGTTCCAAGCCACATTTATATACACTTATATTGTAATTGGTAGGAATAAATTGAAATTGAAAATAAGGTCAGACATTCATAAACTTAACACCAGAAATTGTCAAATGATTGAAATTCCACAACATAGGTTTAATAAAACTACACAAAGTTATTGCTATGTAGGTATTAAACTTACTAAATAAGTTACCACAAATTGTAACAGACATACCATATAAGTAATTCAGTAAGAGATTACATTCATGGCTTGTCGCCTATCCATTTTATTCTATTTGTGAATTTGCTGATTTTAATCCATCTGCTAATGTTATGTGGTTGTATAAAGTTTATTCTATATTTTGTGATTGTTGTAATTTTACCATATTGACTTTGTTATATAACCGTCTAATGACAAAAAAAACTGATTGGATTGAAATATTGACTAACCTATAACAACGTTCTACTGGTTTGTAACGAAAATGAAGGATGCTGTACCCATGCTGCTGCTCAAAATCAAGCAAATAGAGGCAGAAAGTGACATAAAAATATGATTGAGTGGAAGCACAATGTCCAGAAAATAAGGAAGGAAGAAGGGAAAGAACATCTCAGTTCCAAGAACATTGTGAAACCAGCGTTGGAAGAACCAAATGAGGTATGTAAAACATCTTATGTAGAGACCAAATTAACCTCGTGTTAAACAGTTTTCAGCTCAGAGTGCGGTATCTAATACTAAACAACACTGTAAAATATTGCCTTATGAATCGCATACTGAGAGTAAGTGGGTCACATCTCAAAAATAATTAATTTTTTGGTGTAAGATAGCCATACTTGTACTTCAGTTAATTTCCATCAGAAGCTCTTATGTCCTTATAAAACCTACCTTTATATTCAGAATACAAAGCTTTAAAACACACTCCTGTAAAATTTAATTTTTCTTAGTTAATGGCTGTATTATTCTCTGATATCCAAGTTGCAGCTTCTATGAAACTTTTAAGAAAGTTCTATAAGACATGGTGCAATACAACCACTTCACTTAATCCTGAAACAATGTAAGAGGACCGCGCATGAAACGTTGTTACATGAGATGTCTTCCATCTTGCTTCATATTATCAACTCTCCTTTGTTGGAAAATACCAATATTGTCAGGAAGAAACACTGTGGCATTAATGTCGCAACGAATTATTTGCTCACAAATACACGACATACTTTGCCCTCTTATTCATTTTCTGTTCGTACTGCAAATGTTTCCAAAAGTCACTTAGGGCTCACACTTCAATTATCTAAAAGGAGATACTTTACATATGTGCAGTACTATTACCGAGTAACAACACACAAAACATTTATGGCCGCAAATATTGGAAATTCCCTCAGAGGAAACTGTGTGTTTCACTTCAGATTCTTTTAAATTTCAGAGTATGGTTTCGGAGTAGATAATATTTCAAGGTAAAGGGGTATTTTAGGATTTTTAACAGGTTCTTAAAGATGAAGTAAACCAAACATATAATTTAAATACAATATATTTGATTTATGTAATCAAAGCCGATTTCACGACGCCACCGATCAGTGCATATGCAAACTGTGTGGTTTAACATGCAGTGCTTATCACATCATTGACTGTAAAGAGAGAGTGTTACCACTCTCATACTACGCAAATGACGAAAACTTTTGAGTGTACACATTGTGTTTAATCGTAATTTATATATAAATACAATATATTTCTTAAAATATATATTTTTTTTTTACTTCCTCTGCCCCTACTGGTAAAGGAAGTATTCTGTTCAATCTCAAAATTCAAAGTTGAGTTTTTAACAAAAATACAAGGTTTGAGGTTCCCTGAATCTAGTCTAGCTCCCAAACGAAAGATTGTATGGAAACAATATTTTGTATTTGGGTTGTGACATAAGATTGGTGACGACTTTCTCTTACTTTTAAACCCACATCATGAAGAAAATTCTGTTTTTGCAATTTTCTCAAACAAAACACTAACAACTTTGTTTAACCTCCCGGCAGGCGTGCCTAATTTTGTCTCATGAGCAAGTGCACGTAAAATTTATAACATGGACAGTTAAATATTGGTTAATATATTGAATATATTAATATTGAAGATAACAGTACATGTCCACTGTTATCACATTCTATAATAAAAATGTTAGCTCTTTTAGTTGTTCATGATACCATTTTGTCCAGGTATTCTGAAACATTCATTTTCATAACAGATTTCACAAATTTGTATTTTAATGTGTTTGTAAGCAGTTTTGGCATCTATCACATTTAATTGAAGTGGATTAATTTTTTTGACGTCCATGGAGATACATGTCCTGCACTTCTTTGCTGGAGGTTCAAGGATCTGATCTTCAGAAGTAGATGGTTCAGCTCAGAATTGCATAAGAAATACGGTGAGATTTGAGTGATTTGAGTTGCACTTTAGATCTTTCATAAGACCTACAGTATTTTTCAATTGGGAAGCGTTTTGCTCTTCCTCTTGCTTAGATACGTGGTCCAATCAGAGACGGCGAGACGGAAGGAAGACCCTTCCTGATAGCGGTACTCCTTTAGCTCGTACACGTGATTGGCGGTGAAGGAAAACGCTTCCCATTTGAAAATTACTGTAATAACTTCTAGTGACTACATTGACATAAGATGGAGTTTACATTGGGGATAAAACGTGTGCCTCTTACTCTATTTCAAGGATTACAAGATGATGGTCATTAGCTATATTTTTCACATTATTGAACACTGCTGGAATATTTCACAAATATTAGTTTCCTTCACAAAGTCAGAGGCAACTTCATGAAGACTTTTTTTTTTTTTCATATTGATTGTTTGAACTAAACAATGCATCTGTGAGAAGAACAGGCATGCGTTGTATTTTTTACAACATTCAACACCTTGTTGCTTAAAGTTCAGAAAATCAACTGAAAAAGCTAAACAAGTAAACCGGAGCCATAGTAACATTGTTGAGTAAGCATCAACAATGGAATAAATTATGGGGTTGGTGCAATAGCTCAAGGTTAAGGCATCGATAATGCACAAAAACTGCTGCTGTTGTACTTAATGTTAAATTTTGAGTGAAAACTATTATTTCAAACTTTTTTTTTTAAATTCTCTAAAGGGTAGTTATAAGCCACCCACTGTGACCTGGTGAACAATAAAGCTTTGTATCAGGTTTGAACAACTGAATGTGAGCTATTTGCAACATGGCCTTTTATTCTATATCAGAATGTGCAGTGAGAAAGGTGTATTGCCCACGCTTATGATAAAGATAGTTACGTGAGTGCATTAATAAGATTTTCTTTGGGTTGTGTATCCTTTGGGGATGCGATGTGATAAGTCATTCTCTTCATTTTTACAACTAACTTACATGAAGAGAGAGTTTTATTTGGGCAGAGGAAGCTGTGTGTTTCACATCAGATTCTTTTAAATATCAGTGTATGGTTTTGGAGTAGGTAATAATCAGGGCCCGGATTCTAATGACATGTCATCTTTTTACTGATGCTGCATAGACATTGCCAACTTGTAGATAAATCCTACTCGTGGCTTCTAGATTATAGAAATGCATTTTTATTAGGTCATTTTAAGCAATTTCATATTTTACGGCATTTATTTCAATTTTACGTCATTATTTTGTCATTTTCATGTCATTTGCTTCCTTATTTAGTCATTTTCATGCATTTACATTGAGTAGCTTATATTGCCTTTTTTTGCCGTCCGCAGCGGTGCTGTATTTGAAGTGTTTGCTTAATGCGGTAGGGTTTAGAAGTTTTTTTTCCATACGGTTAATATTTAAATAAATTACTAGGTTATTATAATACAAAATTTTTGTAGGATCTACTTTAAAAACAGTTTTCTTACTTTTCTTCTCAGATGCTCCAATCAAGAACAAAGTTTTTAGACCTATAACATCCTTTCTGCATTTACAGTTTTTACAATTATATACAAATTAGTCTATAACTTTGTGTCTACAATAATAAATTTTTATAAATAAAATATTAGTTTTTAGGTCATTCTTTATAATTAAGTAATTTTCTTTAAAATTTAGGGTCATTTTATAGGTCATATTTCAAACAATTTTAGGTCATCAAATCCGGGCCCTGGTAATAATATTTCCAGGTAAAGAGGTATTTTGACCTAACCTCCTAATATATGACTGGACTATTAAAATCCATTTTTTTCATTACTTGCTAACTGCTAAGTGAGAGTCTTTTTAATTCCTTTCAACTCTACATTCATTGGAAATTTTGCTACTCAATGATGTAGTTTGTCAGACACACTTAAAACTCCCCTTCAAAATTTCGAAGATTCAAGAGATAAAGTTTACTCAGGGCTCAAAGAACTTTCAGTAAAGTAACTTTTACTGGATTCTCAACAGACGTGGAAGTTCTCAGACCTGGGAAAAACTACTTCAGGGCTATGGTTGATGCTGTTCTACTGAAACATCAAAATCATATCGGGGGGGGAGGGAAATGAAGGTATTAAGATATTCAGGGGTGCTCACCCTTCCCCCTTAGCTTTAATTCATTTGGATTCTATTAACACGAATACTTTTCACAAAAAAGAGAAAAGTATAACTTTATACAGTAGAATCCTTTGTATGAACAGAACTTTAGGAGTTGGCTAATTTTCAGAAAATTTATTATTACAGACTGTCTTCGCATTTCTGCGCATGAATCTGGAAGTCAAGCTTCAACTCCGGTACCTCTCAACTGAGGAAAAGAAAAGCAGAGTTCACACAGGAAAGAGGCTAGATCCTCCGGAAGAAGATGATGCAAAGGATGACCTAGACTACCTAGCAGGAAGATTTCAATGAAGTACCCACAATTCTTGTGAGTTTCCATAAAACTTTTGTTTGATATAGCGTATACTTTTGACATATATGTACAGTGCACGCTGCTTATTGTGATCACTTCGGGTCGCAGGTAGTCTGATAATATTAACCGAATGATAACAGTAGCCAAAGGAATTAAATGAATGTTATTTATTCATATATAAGATAATACACTACAAAACAGAACTAAAAACTATATATTCATAAAATAATACGTAACTGTGAATCATTGAACCACTCATAGGCTAATACAGTAATACACTGGAAGCCAGGCCCGGCAAGAGGGAGGGGCAGCAGCCCCGGGGCCCGGCAGACCAGGTTTTATTTTTTTACTTTCTAAATTTACTCTAAAATAAAATTGGTTATAAGTCAATAAACAGCTTAAGTTATGTTCCATGTGTTTATTTTATCTGCATTGTCCTGTCGTATAACGGTGACACGTAATTATCATTTAAGCTTAAACTTTTTAATCTTGAAGAAAAATTGCTATTTCTGAAAAGTAGAAGCACAAATCCTTTTGAACTCAAACAGTAGGCCTCACTAACGTTCGGCATTTAAAATCATAATTTTCAAAAGATTAAACTGCTACATACAGATAAAACAGTTCCTAATTAGAACATTTTAATGTATTTTTCCGTTTCCTGCCCGGCATCGGTTAACCGATTTGTTCCAAAATCAATAGGCTTCGTCCCATGGATGCTATAAATGGTATATCAAGTTTATGAAAATCCAATAAAGCTTATTTGAGTTATCCCGCTTACAGACACACGGACAGACAGACAGTCCTGTCTACCAGAATGGAACCGGTAGGCTACTTAATAACCTAATTATGTAATATCATTACATAATCTTTTTGTTGCATACATTATAAAGGGTAGTGAATTTAATATTTGACGGGGGCCCAGGAAAATTTTTCCCTGGGGCCCTTGCTTTCTTTCCACGGCCCTGCTGCAAGCAACTATTTTTTCAACCAGTAACAATTTTTTTAATTGTTCATACTTTACTTTAGGAGTCTATTAACCAATACTCCATACTCAGTTATTAATATTTTTGGAAGTCTGTACTGATCTGTGGTGAATACCACATAGCAAAACATCTAACGCCTGTCTGTTCAATTCTCTTCATTTTTACACTAGCCATCATTGCATGTCAATACTGTTATCTTTATTAATCAAAAGCTACAGTTTAACTGTGGGGTGAAACATGTTTTATTGCTTAAAAGAAAAGTTAGGTAATGCCACCCCCTCAAACTGGTCATCCTGTGAGCTGGGAACAGAATTGCTACCTCCAGTACAACACAATACAGTTGAGTTAGAAAATAAATCCTTAAAAACGAAATTTTTTAATGACGTACAGTACTTGGAAATAAAGCCGCAAAAGGAAAATGTGATAACATAAACTGAATCTTTGATCACAATAAACAGACTTTTATATATATCAGTATTAATCCATACAGGACTTCAGAAAAATAACATTACCCGATTGATAACATTACCCGTGATTATATTAAGCAGCATTCACTGTATACCATTTTGTCTCGATCAAAAAAAAATTAGGAACAAGAAATATTAGAATAATAGCAACACTGAAATGATGCTTAGGATCCACATTGGTCTTAATATGACGAACGACTGGCTTTTAAAAAACAAAAAAATGTATGATTAGTTAAATGTTAATTAACAACATTAAATTAGGCCTATTTTCTTCCTGAGTACATAGGTATAACTTATTAGACTAGGCTGTCAATTTGAATTGAATTGTAGAATAAAACAATTATTGCTTTATCATTTTATTATTTTATTACTGTAATTATGTTGAGAATATAACAGGCTCAATGCCCAATTACAATATTCTCTTATACTAATACATCAGTTTTCCAATACCAATATAAAATAGTTTAATTATTTGTGATGTTACTTTAAATAATACTAAAACTAAAAACAGAAAAAAAGAAAAACCAAGAAACACAATGATAATTACACAATGAAGGGAACTGATCGAAACATAAAAAAAATACAACATAATAGTTTTGGAGAAAGATATATATATATATATATATATATATATATGGATATTATATATTATACATATTATATATATATAAAAAAGATTTAAATAAAGAAAATGACAATGAGCATATTTTAATTACCATTTAGCCTACAGAATTTACACAATCAATGCTACTTTTTTAGATTATTTAACACTTTTTTAATTATTCAAATTCTGATCACAGATAACTTTTAATCTGATTTTTGTTAGTATTAAATATATCTGTATTGCCCAGTTTGTACGATTGATGGTATAGATGGAGCACATTATAAAGGAGAATTATTATGGGAGTCAGTGTTTGCTTTTGGGATGGGGAAGAAAGAAAGAAAGAAAAAAAAAGATTATACAATTTATAAATCTAAAACTTGGAACAAAAAAAAATGTATATATGTATCCAAGAATATTATCATCTATATTAAGTAATTTGTGTAAAAGCAATAATGCAACTGTGTGATGATTTAGAGATATTGAAACACTGTAACATAGTTGAATAAGATTATCAACATTATCAAGAGCTAAATTGTACTCCTCCAAAATTTATTTTTAAAAAATATAGTGGTATCTGTCTGTTCCATTTGTCGCAAAAACTACTAAACTGACTAAACTGATAGGGCTGAAATTTACCAGGAACATTGGTTTTTTGTATCCAGAAAGACTGTAAATTTTGACTAATCTTCCCTAGTTCGTCTAGCCTTCTGGTAAACCCAAAGATTCTAACAAATTAACGTATTTTGTTTCGGAGCATACAGTAGGAGTAGAAAGGCCTGCCTAGTTACATCACTTTGCATGGCTGTTGTATCAAAATAATTATCACAAGAAACATTTTATTTATTTTTATTTTATTTTTTAATCAGTTTAAAATTGCCCAGCAACATCAGTGCTTTACAGATTAGTGTTAACTTTACAATCACACACATATACACATAAAACAAACAAACAAACAAACAAACAAACAAGACCTGAGGTCAGCCAATGGCCCCTCTATAACAAATATGTATATAAACATTCATTAAGAGCAACGTGTTTTTTGTCCATAATTATATGTTACTTTAATTGATTAGCATCGTACAAATGAAAAACTTGTTAGCACCGTCTTAAGTCTTACCCGAGAAACATCATGAGGAAGTAGCCATACTTTGCTTTTAGTGCACCTAACGTACTTTCCGCCCCAAAACATAACAGAAGAAAACTTTAACCGTAGCACAAAGAGATTATTTTTGCGATGTGTCAAGAACGCATGGTCCACACGGCGGCATGGAAGCAAGTCGTCGGCCGGTAAAGGCTCATGTACATAACCCCCTCAATTCAAGTGCATTGATTTCTGAATTAAACCTACAGTTAGAATAGTCACCTACATTTGTCATAGAACTACGTTTACTGCCAAACATTTCTGACATCTTTTAAGAAAGTTTGCATTCACAAGCATTAATTCTTCTTGTGAAATTGCTGCAATTTCTCTTTGTACGTTGTTTTTATTTTTGGAGGAACTTAAGAATAACCCTCATACAGTTGATCTGAAAGAGAACGTAAGTGATATTGCTTTTAAGCCATCGAACGGATCATGCGTTTTCAGCACATAGCAAAAATAATGTCTCTGTAGTATCAAGTGAAAAACAGCATCCTTTATAATATTCATAAATTGAAAATATATTAACCTTACAGGTCAGCTGACTTTTCTCTGAAGTAATAGTAGTAGTAGTAATAATAATAATAATAATAATAATAATAATAAAAATAATAAATGGTGAACTGGTTTTACAGAAGCTATATTTTCGAAAACATTTTTTTCTTTATTTGTTTAACATCAGTGTTTACTATAATATACTTAACGCCTGCTCTTCATGGGGCCTTCAAGATGACTTGTCTAAATTAATTTGTCCCCTAGTTCTTACAAAGTTGGACAGGCCTGGTCTAAACTATTATGGGCCATTCAGATAGAAACTTAACCGTAAACTTAAATGTAGATAACCACCAATCACAAATGAGAATGTGAACAACTGATAAAATGGCTGCCGCAGACGAAAATACTCTCATGTTTCTATTAAACACGTGTAGGCCTTAAAAAATTAAAATCAAACAAGTGTACGCAGACATATTCAAATTAACAGAATATTGTATGGGCTGTATTTACTACTGTAGTTCATTTCTTGGGAAACTTATGTTCATATATTTTCCTTCAATGCTGCATCTTTATATAATTTATATAATTCTCTTATCTTTCAATTACCATTTATCATACAGACGAGTTTCTCATTCATAGATGCTCATTCATTGGCTACTTCCACTTCAGTATTCTGTTCCATTCTCTGAGTGGTTGTATTGTTATTTTTCTCATAAACATACTGTGTGTTTGCAAGGTTCTACGTTAAGTTTAATTTAACGTTTAAGTTTCAAGTTTACATGATATATTGTAAATGGTCACATTGAAAAACATGGCCCCAAACTTTTAAGTTTACGTTACATTTACGGTTAAGTTTCTATCTGAATGGCCCATTACAGTTTTATGGAGTGAACAAATGACAGAATGAAATTTGATACCTTGGCTGTAGTCTATATCTAGAAACTAAAGAGGTAAAATTCTTTGATGATGAAAATTATATCTTAAAACTTATTATTTAGTGTTTGCAAGAAAGGTGTATGGTCTATAACAAATCAACACAATTCATTAAGTTATTCACTTTTCCTCACCTTATACATTCATTCATTCTTTTTTGTTGTATTATTACACACACTGACAGGGGTATTAGCACAGTATACGTATTAATACAGTAAAGAAACTCAATCCGTTTTTCTGCCAGACGAAAATGTGCATGCATATACTAGTGATTATAGCGACCATAAACTAACACTACAGTAACTACTCCGGGAAGTTTGTAAATAAATAGGAGCGCTGTATTTATTAGAACAAGCGATATTCGAAAGGACCTTCTTGTTCTGCTGTAAATTGCAGTAACAATAAAGGACGAAATCCTGAATTGCATTTCTTTACTTTCTTGAAAGATCCAGAAAGGTAAGAACGAAAATATGTAATATTTATTGTAGGCCTACTGGTTTACTCGCGATTCTGGTGTGGTTATGTTTCAACTTACTTTAATGTAATGCTTTTATATTTCATTCTGTTGTAACGATTTCTGGTGTACAAAACTAAACTAAACTCCGTGGCGCTACATCCCTGGAGGGACTTGGCCTACCACCCGACCGCTGCGTCATCTCCCGTAGGCAGATGGCAGGATTGGGGGGCATGTGGTCAGCATGCCGACACCCACGGCCGTTATTGGTGGTTTTCATGACCGGAGCCGCTACTTCTCTATCAAGTAGCTCCAAAATTTGGAATCACGATGCTGAGTGCACCCCTACCAGACCTCCCTACCTCAGAAAAATCCGAGGAGGTACCGGGAATCGAACCCGGGCCGACGGATCTGTAGTCAGCGACGCTAACCACAAGACCACGCCGGCGGACTCTGGTGTACAAAATGGGTCATTATTGGTCGACAAGAAAACCTACTAATAAAAGATTTAAAATATTTGATTGAAAATTACTGTTCATACAGGAAAAACGCCGAAAACAGACAGTTTATGAATTCCTATAAAAACTCGTTAATTAAAACTGCTGTACCAAAGGTGTCCTCAATTCCAAATGCTCCAGAATTTTTTGTTTTGTTTAATGCAGTTCATACTGTAGTAATTGAGGCTATCTAGACCTGCAATTGAAGTCGTATGTTGTCATATAAAGGAAGCTATCAAAATACACTCTCAACAATGAAGTGAACGTGACAGACCTATTATAATTTTCGTAATTAATACGTATTTAATATAATTTGAATTATATATTATATTAAAGGGCAATGATTTTAAAGGAAAAGTACTAGGCATAGATACAGTTCTTAACAGTAGCCTATTTAGGAATTGTTTATATGTTCTTAACTAGAATATAATATCTGTTTTATTATTTCTTAAATTTAAGATTAAGATTTGCATTAAATAAAAATAGTGTATTTTTTCTCTCTTAACATAACATATATTGTGATGTGTTTATCTATTTTCCCAAATAATTTGATATGATGAGAATGTAGTTTTAGTTACTCTCTGCATGGAGCGCTAGTGTCATCCAGCTAACATATTGTCATAAGACTTTTAACACAAATTTTCTTTACTGTATCAATACTTACACTGTGGTATTAGTGTATAAATAGTTTATGTTATTTAATGTGTGGAATTGTATGTATAGTGTGTCATTGAAAGTACAGGGAATCCATTTTATGCGGAAACTTTTTAACAGCGTTGCCCCTGCTCACACTTTCCCCGCTGTTGCGCTTGCACCGGCCGGGACCATGTTCCGTTGCTACCGGCAAATCGGCAAATCAAGACTTTAGAAACAATACAAAATTGAATAACTCAACCAACTTATTATCAAAATAGGCCTACATGTAGAGGCTTATTACTCACCATTTTGTACGGATGGATGGTACAGTCAGGATATTTACGAGAAAATCTCCGAACGCGCCTTCTATGGTTATTTCTCAATAAGTAACATTCCACCAAATAAATTCGCTGTTCAACCGTATACATTTTCGATTATTGTCTTACGTAACACACAACAATAGACAAGCGTCTCACTACATGACACCAAAGCAACTAACCACTTGTATGCTGTGTACAATGCTAGCGCGGCAATGCGGCAGTGATGCGAGGTTTCCTCATAAAATGGACTCACTGTATAAGTGTATATCTGGTACTTATTTGCAGCACTGCTACAGGATTGTTGGCCCACTTGCAGTGTAACAAAATTAATTCTCTGTTGAAATCAGTCATTGGCATATAAATAATCAATATTACTTTATATGGTCCAATTAAAATCTTAAATGGGCAAGGCAGGGCAATTAACATTTTTCCATCAAAGTACAAATAATAAATATTATATTTATATAGTCTATGCCAAAGTCCAAAGAATAAATCTTTTATTTTACTTAATTTTTTTTATTATTCCATAAACATTTTTACATACTTAAATCACTGTAACAAATTACATATTATAAAACTGTCGTGTAGCATTAATGAACATAGAAATCAAGTTTTGGCAAGACATGCAGCAGTGACAGAAGCTATAGCAGCCTGGTGAGCAGGTCTTGATGCAGCTTGTAAGTAAATTATGAAAATCGAACATCCAAAATTTTGAATGAAGATTTGTTATTCTTCAAAAATTTTAATTTTTGATGTTCAAAATTTGTATACTTGAATTTTAAAATTTGAAATTCTGATTTCTAAAATTTTGAAATTTTGTTTTTTCATATCTTAATTTTCGGTTCTCAAAATTTTGAATTTTCGATTATTCATTTGGCAATTTTTGAGTTGTCAATTTTGAAAATTTTGACTTTTGATCTTCAAAATTTGAAATTTTGATATTAATACCGTTTTTTGAATTGTTTAAATATTGAATTTTCTCTGGTCAAAATTTGATTTTTCGATCTTCAAAATTATAGATTTTGAAAATGTTCAGTTTTGGATTTTCAAAATTTTATTTCCGATATTCAAAGTGTTCAATTTCCAATATTTGGGATTGACGATTCCCAAAATCTTGTAATATAATTTTTTTGGATTTAAAAATTGTAATTTCCATGTTAAAAATTTTTAATATATTATTTCTCATTTGCAAATTTTAATTAAATTAAAATAAAAGTTAAAATAAAAATTAAATAGAAATAAAATTAAATTACAATCAAAATTAAAATAAACAATAATTAAAATAAAATTACAATTAATATCAAAATTACAATTATTGAAATAGTGAAAATTAAAATAGAGGAAATTAAATTAGAGAATATTCTAATAGAGAAAAACAAAATAAAAATAAAATTTAAAGTTATTAAAATGTAAAATCAAAAGAATTTAAAATTTATGAAATTATTAGCATTCAAATTTTTTTAATTTTAAAAATATTAAAATTAAAAGTATTAAACAAATTAATTTTCATTAGAAAATATTAATACTAGAAATATTAATATTAAAAATTCTTAGAGTTCAGTGAAAAATTCGACCCGTCCAAAAAAACTACGAATAGTAAAAAATACACCCGTCCCAAAAACCTACGCCCAGTGAAAAATTTATTCATCCCAAAAACCTACGCCCAGTGAAAAATTTATTCATCCCAAAAACCTACGCCCAGTAAAAAATTCACTAGTCCCAAAAAACCTACGGCCAGTAAAAAATTCACCCGTCCCAAAAAACATATGCCGAATAAAAATTCGCCCGTCCCAAAAAACTTACTCCCAGTAAAAATGCATCCGTCCCAAAAACCTTCGCTCAGTAAAAATGCACCCGCCCCTTAAAACCTTCGCTCACGTCAGTAAAAAATGCTCCCGTCCCAAAAACCAACTCCCAGTAAAAAATGCTCCCGTTCCAAAAACCTACAACCAGTAATAACTCCTCCCGTCCCAAAAAAAACTACGCCAATAATAAATGCACCTGTCCCAAAAGCCTATGCCTACTATAAAAAACACCCTTCCCCAAAAACCAATGCCCACTATAAACAATACATCCGTTCCTAAGCCCCGCATGAAAATGCACCCGTCCCAAAACCAAAGGCCCGCATGAAAATGCACCCGTCCCAAAACCTAACCCCCAAAAATGGATTTGGGACGGGTGCATTTTCGTTAGGGGGCTTAGGTTTTTGGGACGGGTGGATTTTCGTTAGGGGCTTAGGTTTTTTGGGACGGGTGTATTTTCGTTAGCGGCTTAGGTTTTTGGGACGGGTGCATTTTCGTTAGGGGCTTAGGTGTTTTTGGGACGGGTGCATTTTCGTTAGGGGCTTGTGTTTTTGGGACGGGTGCAGTTTTCGTTAGGGGCTTAGGTTTTTTGGGACGGGTGCATTTTCGTTAGGGGCTTAGGTTTTTGGGACTGGTGCATTTTCGTTAGGGGCTTAGGTTTTTTTTGGGACGGGTGCATTTTCGTTAGGGGCTTAGGTTTTTTTGGGACGGGTGCATTTTCGTTAGGGGCTTAGGTTTTTTTGGGACGGGTGCATTTTCTTTAGGGGCTTAGGTTTTTTGGGACGGGTGCATTTTCGTTAGGGGCTTAGGTTTTTTTGGGACGGGTGCATTTTCGTTAGGGGCTTAGGTTTTTTGGGACGGGTGCATTTTCGTTAGGGGCTTAGGTTTTTGGGACGGGTGCATTTTCGTTAGGGCTTAGGTTTTTTTGGGACGGGTGCATTTTCGTTAGGGGCTTAGGTTTTTTGGGACGGGTGCATTTTCGTTAGGGGCTTAGGTTTTTTTGGGACGGGTGCATTTTCGTTAGGGGCTTAGGTTTTTTTGGGACGGGTGCATTTTCGTTAGGGGCTTAGGTTTTTTTGGGACGGGTGCATTTTCGTTAGGGGCTTAGGTTTATTTGGGACGGGTGCATTTTCGTTAGGGGCTTAGGTTTTTTGGGACGGGTGCATTTTCGTTAGGGGCTTAGGTTTTTTTTTGGGACGGGTGCATTTTCGTTAGGGGCTTAGGTTTTTTGGGACGGGTGCATTTTCGTTAGGGGCTTAGGTTTTTTTGGGACGGGTGCATTTTCGTTAGGGGCTTAGGTTTTTTGGGACGGGTGCATTTTCGTTAGGGGCTTAGGTTTTTTTGGGACGGGTGCATTTTCGTTAGGGGCTTAGGTTTTTTTGGGACGGGTGCATTTTCCTTAGGGGCTTAGGTTTTTTTGGGACGGGTGCATTTTTCGTTAGGGCTTAGGTTTTTTTGGGACGGGTGCATTTTCGTTAGGGGCTTAGGTTTTTTTTTGGGACGGGTGCATTTTCGTTAGGGGCTTAGGTTTTTTTTGGGACGGGTGCATTTTCGTTAGGGGCTTAGGTTTTTTTTGGGACGGGTGCATTTTCGTTAGGGGGTTAGGTTTTTTGGGACGGGTGCATTTTCGTTAGGGGCTTAGGTTTTTTTGGGACGGGTGCATTTTCGTTAGGGGCTTAGGTTTTTTTGGGACGGGTGCATTTTCGTTAGGGGCTTAGGTTTTTTGGGACGGGTGCATTTTCGTTAGGGGCTTAGGTTTTTTTGGGACGGGTGCATTTTTCGTTAGGGCTTAGGTTTTTTGGGACGGGTGCATTTTCGTTAGGGGCTTAGGTTTTTTGGGACGGGTGCATTTTCGTTAGGGGATTAGGTTTTTTGGGACGGGTGCATTTTCGTTAGGGGCTTAGGTTTTTTTGGGACGGGTGCATTTTTCGTTAGGGCTTAGGTTTTTTGGGACGGGTGCATTTTCGTTAGGGGCTTAGGTTTTTTTGGACGGGTGCATTTTCGTTAGGGGCTTAGATTTTTTTTGGGACGGGTGCATTTTCGTCAGGGGCTTAGGTTTTTTGGGACGGGTGCATTTTCGTTAGGGGCTTAGGTTTTTTTTGGGACGGGTGCATTTTCGTTAGGGGCTTAGGTTTTTTTGGGACGGGTGCATTTTCGTTAGGGGCTTAGGTTTTTTTGGGACGGGTGCATTTTCGTTCGGGGCTTAGGTTTTTTTGGGACGGGTGCATTTTCGTTAGGGGCTTAGGTTTTTTGGGACGGGTGCATTTTCGTTAGGGGCTTAGGTTTTTTGGGACGGGTGCATTTTCGTTAGGGGCTTAGGTTTTTTTGGGACGAGTGCATTTTCGTTAGGGGCTTAGGTTTTTTGGGACGGGTGCATTTTCGTTAGGGGCTTAGGTTTTTTTTGGGACGGGTGCATTTTTCGTTAGGGCTTAGGTTTTTTTTGGGACGGGTGCATTTTCGTTAGGGGCTTAGGTTTTTTGGGACGGGTGCATTTTCGTTAGGGGCTTAGGTTTTTTGGGACGGTGCATTTTCGTCAGGGGCTTAGGTTTTTTGGGACGGGTGCATTTTCGTTAGGGGCTTAGGTTTTTTGGGTCGGGTGCATTTTCGTTAGGGGCTTAGGTTTTTTGGGACGGGTGCATTTTCGTTAGGGGCTTAGGTTTTTGGGGACGGGTGCATTTTCGTTAGGGGCTTAGGTTTTTTTGGGACGGGTGCATTTTCGTTAGGGGCTTAGGTTTTTTTGGGACGGGTGCATTTTCGTTAGGGGCTTAGGTTTTTGGGACGGGTGCATTTTCGTTAGGGGCTTAGGTTTTTTGGAACGGGTGCATTTTCGTTAGGGGCTTAAGTTTTTTTGGGACGGGTGCATTTTCGTTAGGGGCTTAGGTTTTTTGGGACGGGTGCATTTTCGTTAGGGGCTTAGGTTTTTTTGGGACGGGTGCATTTTCGTTAGGGGCTTAGGTTTTTTGGGACGGGTGCATTTTCGTTAGGGGCTTAGGTTTTTTTGGGACGGGTGCATTTTTCGTTAGGGCTTAGGTTTTTTGGGACGGGTGCATTTTCGTTAGGGGCTTAGGTTTTTTTGGACGGGTGCATTTTCGTTAGGGGCTTAGATTTTTTTTGGGACGGGTGCATTTTCGTCAGGGGCTTAGGTTTTTTGGGACGGGTGCATTTTCGTTAGGGGCTTAGGTTTTTTTTGGGACGGGTGCATTTTCGTTAGGGGCTTAGGTTTTTTTGGGACGGGTGCATTTTCGTTAGGGGCTTAGGTTTTTTTGGGACGGGTGCATTTTCGTTCGGGGCTTAGGTTTTTTTGGGACGGGTGCATTTTCGTTAGGGGCTTAGGTTTTTTGGGACGGGTGCATTTTCGTTAGGGGCTTAGGTTTTTTGGGACGGGTGCATTTTCGTTAGGGGCTTAGGTTTTTTTGGGACGAGTGCATTTTCGTTAGGGGCTTAGGTTTTTTGGGACGGGTGCATTTTCGTTAGGGGCTTAGGTTTTTTTTGGGACGGGTGCATTTTTCGTTAGGGCTTAGGTTTTTTTTGGGACGGGTGCATTTTCGTTAGGGGCTTAGGTTTTTTGGGACGGGTGCATTTTCGTTAGGGGCTTAGGTTTTTTGGGACGGTGCATTTTCGTCAGGGGCTTAGGTTTTTTGGGACGGGTGCATTTTCGTTAGGGGCTTAGGTTTTTTGGGTCGGGTGCATTTTCGTTAGGGGCTTAGGTTTTTTGGGACGGGTGCATTTTCGTTAGGGGCTTAGGTTTTTGGGGACGGGTGCATTTTCGTTAGGGGCTTAGGTTTTTTTGGGACGGGTGCATTTTCGTTAGGGGCTTAGGTTTTTTTGGGACGGGTGCATTTTCGTTAGGGGCTTAGGTTTTTGGGACGGGTGCATTTTCGTTAGGGGCTTAGGTTTTTTGGAACGGGTGCATTTTCGTTAGGGGCTTAAGTTTTTTTGGGACGGGTGCATTTTCGTTAGGGGCTTAGGTTTTTTGGGACGGGTGCATTTTCGTTAGGGGCTTAGGTTTTTTTGGGACGGGTGCATTTTCGTTAGGGGCTTAGGTTTTTTGGGACGGGTGCATTTTCGTTAGGGGCTTAGGTTTTTTGGGACGGGTGCATTTTCGTTAGGGGCTTAGGTTTTTTGGGACGGGTGCATTTTCGTTAGGGGCTTAGGTTTTTTTGGGACGGGTGCATTTTCGTTAGGGGCTTAGGTTTTTTGGGACGGGTGCATTTTCGTTAGGGGCTTAGGTTTTTGGGACGGGTGCATTTTCGTTAGGGGCTTATGTTTTTTGGGACGGGTGCATTTTCGTTAGGGGCTTAGGTTTTTTGGGACGGGTGCATTTTCGTTAGGGGCTTAGGTTTTTGGGACGGGTGCATTTTCGTTAGGGGCTTAGTTTTTTTTGGGACGGGTGCATTTTCGTTAGGGGTTTAGGTTTTTTGGGACGGGTGCATTTTCGTTAGGGGCTTAGGTTTTTTGGGACGGGTGCATTTTCGTTAGGGGCTTAGGTTTTTTGGGACGGGTGCATTTTCGTTAGGGGCTTAGGTTTTTTTGGGACGGGTGCATTTTCGTTAGGGGCTTAGGTTTTTTGGGACGGGTGCATTTTCGTTAGGGGCTTAGGTTTTTTGGGACGGGTACATTTTCGTTAGGGGCTTAGGTTTTTTGGGACGGGTGCATTTTCGTTAGGGGCTTAGGTTTTTTGGGACGGGTGCATTTTCGTTAGGGGCTTAGGTTTTTTGGGACGGGTGCATTTTCGTTAGGGCTTAGGTTTTTTGGGACGGGTGCATTTTCGTTAGGGGCTTAGGTTTTTTTGGGACGGGTGCATTTTCGTTAGGGGCTTAGGTTTTTTGGGACGGGTGCATTTTCGTTAGGGGCTTAGGTTTTTTGGGACGGGTGCATTTTCGTTAGGGGCTTAGGTTTTTTTGTACGGGTGCATTTTCGTTAGGGGCTTAGGTTTTTTGGGACGGGTGCATTTTCGTTAGGGGCTTAGGTTTTTAGGGACGGGTGCATTTTCGTTAGGGGCTTAGGTTTTTGGGACGGGTGCATTTTCGTTAGGGGCTTAGGTTTTTTGGGACGGGTGCATTTTCGTTAGGGGCTTAGGTTTTTTGGGACGGGTGCATTTTCGTTAGGGGCTTAGGTTTTTTGGGACGGGTGCATTTTCGTTAGGGGCTTAGGTTTTTTGGGACGGGTGCATTTTCGTTAGGGGCTTAGGTTTTGGGACGGGTGAATTTTCGTTAGGGCTTAGGTTTTTGGGACGGGTGCATTTTCGTTAGGGGCTTAGGTTTTTGGAACGAGTGCATTTTCGTTAGGGGCTTAGGTTTTTGGGACGGGTGCATTTCCGTTAGGGGCTTAGGTTTTTTGGGACGGGTGCATTTCCGTTAGGGGCTTAGGTTTTTTGGGACGGGTGCATTTCCGTTAGGGGCTTAGGTTTTGGGGAAGGGTGCATTTTCGTTAGGGGCTTAGGTTTCTGGGACGGGTGCATTTTCGTTAGGGGCTTAGGTTTCTGGGACGGGTCCATTTTCGTTAGGGGCTTAGGTTTCTGGGACGGGTCCATTTTCGTTAGGGGCTTAGGTTTTTGGGACGGGTGCATTTTCGTTAGGGGCTTAGGTTTCTGGGACGGGTCCATTTTCGTTAGGGGCTTAGGTTTTTGGGACGGGTGCATTTTCGTTAGGGGCTTAGGTTTTTGGGACCGGTGCATTTTCGTTAGGGGCTTAGGTTTTTGGGACGGGTGCATTTTCGTTAGGGGCTTAGGTTTTTGGGACGGGTGCATTTTCGTTAGGGGCTTAGGTTTTTAGGACGGGTGCATTTGTTTTTGGGGCGGGTGCATTTTCTTTAGGGGTTTAGGTTTTTGGGATTGGTGCATTTTCGTGCGGGGCTTAGGTTTTGGGACGGGTGCATTTTCGTTAGGGGCTTAGGTTTTTGGGACGGGTGCATTTTCGTTAGGGGCTTAGGTTTTTTGGGACGGGTGCATTTTCGTTAGGGGCTTAGGTTTTTTGGGACGGGTGCATTTTCGTTAGGGGCTTAGGTTTTTTTGGGACGGGTGCATTTTCGTTAGGGGCTTAGGTTTTTTTGGGACGGGTGCATTTTCGTTAGGGGCTTAGGTTTTTGGGACGGGTGCATTTTCGTTAGGGCTTAGGTTTTTGGGACGGGTGCATTTTCGTTAGGGGCTTAGGTTTTTGGAACGAGTGCATTTTCGTTAGGGGCTTAGGTTTTTGGGACGGGTGCATTTCCGTTAGGGGCTTAGGTTTTTTGGGACGGGTGCATTTCCGTTAGGGGCTTAGGTTTTTTGGGACGGGTGCATTTCCGTTAGGGGCTTAGGTTTTTGGGAAGGGTGCATTTTCGTTAGGGGCTTAGGTTTCTGGGACGGGTGCATTTTCGTTAGGGGCTTAGGTTTCTGGGACGGGTCCATTTTCGTTAGGGGCTTAGGTTTTTGGGACGGGTGCATTTTCGTTAGGGGCTTAGGTTTCTGGGACGGGTCCATTTTCGTTAGGGGCTTAGGTTTTTGGGACGGGTGCATTTTCGTTAGGGGCTTAGGTTTTTGGGACCGGTGCATTTTCGTTAGGGGCTTAGGTTTTTGGGACGGGTGCATTTTCGTTAGGGGCTTAGGTTTTTGGGACGGGTGCATTTTCGTTAGGGGCTTAGGTTTTTAGGACGGGTGCATTTGTTTTTGGGGCGGGTGCATTTTCTTTAGGGGTTTAGGTTTTTGGGATTGGTGCATTTTCGTGCGGGGCTTAGGTTTTGGGACGGGTGCAATTTCGTGCAGGGCTTAGGTTTTGGGACGGGTGCACTTTCGTGCGGGGCTTATGTTCTGGGACGGGTGCATTTTCATACTGGGCTTAGGATTTGGGACGGGTTCATTTTCATACTGGGCTTAGGATTTGGGACGGGTGCATTTTTATACTGGGCTTAGGTTTTGAGACCGGTGTATTTTTAGTGGGCTTGTTTTTTGGGACGGGTGCAAGAAAATCTTTGTAAGGAACTGTGCGATTCAGTTCCAGCGGCATGGTTTTTTACTGTTGTGTCCTTGCCCCCATGGGAAGGTGCACGCCGCGGCTGCAAGGGAAAGACAGCACTGTCGCTTCCACATTGCAGACCGCGGCATATTGGTGGAAGGTAGTCTTTTATTTTAAATTTTTTTCTTCTGTGTTCTGTGCTTAAAAACCATGTAAGTTAACATATTCTTGAATGTGATCAAGTGTATAATTAAATTATCTTGTTTACAGCTATTCTATTTTATTCATTTTTTTCGGTTCTTTTATTTAATGGAAATCTTTAACCATGGCAGATCAAGGAGAAAATTATTGATCTGTTCGTTAAAATTAAAACAAGAAGAATGGGTTTCATTTTTAAACGAATAGATCAAGCTGGAACTGTAACAATTTATATTCAAGTGAGAGATTTTTTTTTTTTTTTTGTTCTTTTAGGTTTTTATCAAGTTTCTGAATAAATTTTCTTTCTATATATCTGTGTTTCCTTTCATACAATTTTAAAACAAAGGCTAAACATTTTCTGGAGCAGCATCCCCACTAATTTTAGCTATGAGCCACCAATGTTCTTTTCGTATGAAAGAACCCAGATTCCTTTCCTTTCCTTTACGTGGCTTCCCATTACCCTCATTTTACTGTACTTACATATAGTCTGTGCCACAAGGTGCAACTAACTTATTGTTATACAACACCTTGTTTATGATTATGGTATTACCAGCAGTGATTACCATATTTTTATTTTTTATTTTTACTATGGACCTGTAGATGCGCCCAACTTTCAATGCTCTGTTTTCAAGGTAAGAAAGTGTGTCTTATAGTACGAAAAATACGGTAGGCTAAAATGTTATGCTTGTAAATAGCTCTATAGATCCTCAAATCATGAGTTATAAACTCTTGCTTAGAACTGCCAACTTGAAAGGAAGTCATTTGTTAAGTTTATAAGAAAAGTGAATTAGCAGTAATTTCAAATCACTCATTAGCAATTATAATATCACATAACATCCCATCTAGAACAAATCATGTGACTGTCTTGGACAAATTGTCAAACTCAGCACAGCTAAACAGGCAACTTAGTCTAAAAACTGGATTGCAAAATAAATATAATTTTATAATATGACCAGTTGAATGGTAAAAGATCCACTGATTGCAAAAGATCCACTGAGTACCCCCATTCGGCACTTTAACTTGAAACAGATATGTCACTTTTTTTTTAAATTATAAATGCAATATTTCACTCTGAACACACATGAATATCCACAAAAGTGATCCAGAATAAGAACGGATATTAGTCTTTATTAAAAAAAAAAAAAGTCAAATCTACTCTTACACAATTCAACGGCCCTAAATAGCGTGCTTGCTCGCCCGCTTCGTGAGACATCGGGTATACTCGGCGATGTTCGTCTCTCGCAGTCTAAACTTTCATGACGACTACAAAATTAGGAAGGAAAACCGTTTCTTTATTATATAAGGCCTAAGTGAAATGAATACAATGAACAAAATATATTCTAATTTTATTTTTACTTACAATTTTCATAGCTCTGAACCACAAACATTTTTAATAATCTACCAGTGTAATTTTCTTAAAAATCCTGGAGTCAATGAATAATGGCGGGCGAAGCCGGGGGCAACAGCTGTAAAATATTGATGGTTTTATCTCTTGAAATATCGCTGATAATAATAATCCAAACAAACCATTCCTTCCCTTGAAACATTATATAATTTCTGAAAATTACACTGAATTGATAAAATAAAATTCACATCATATTCATGTCAATAAACAGCTGAGAAACAATACGTATTATTTGTTCACAGGTTCTTTGGAACTGCATAATCGATTCTGATATAGTTTTCCCAGGGGGCGCTTTCATGTCGTGGAATGTACTCTAAAGCAGGAATTTTAGCTGTTTCATTAATTATTAATGGCTTAGTTTATGAATGATTCGCGTGCAAGTGTTAATAAATATAATGCTTTAATAATTATTATACTCTTAATTTTTAAAAGAATTATCGTGGCGAAGCCACGGGCACCTCCTAGTTTAGTACAAAAAGACAAAGTAAAAAAATTAAATAACACATGCTGGTACTGAAATTGAGAAAATTTTAGCAAAAACATTTCAGTTTTATAAAAAGAAATAATATTAATAATAATTTCCACTAACTGGAAAATAAAAGCAACAGAGCTTCCAAGAAATCCGACAAAAAAAAAAAATATATATATATATATATATATATACACACACAGTGGAACCTTGTTAGCACATTCCTCATTACCACGTTTTCCCACATAGAACATCAATTTTTGAAGTCCCGGTCCCAATCTTAATAATTACATGTTTAAATGTTTCTTTGGTTTCACGCTTAGTACGTTCATATTAGGCTCGCCAACAACACGTTGCCAAACACAAACTTTGTTTCCGCATCTGATCAGGTGTTCTTGATGCCAGAATTCTTGTACTCCTGGTGTCCAAATCTCAACCTTTGCTCTATGGGACCAAAAGTCAGTCATTTTGATCCTTTGCAGTTGCTCCTCATTGGTCAGTCTGACTTCGTGTGGATTTTCCAGCATCAGCTGTTAGCCGCCATTTTTACCGTGATAATTTTGTTGTGTTTTCTAGGTAGTGAAATATGTTTTCAATTTCTTACGGTACATGTGTATTATTATTATTTATTATCCAAGTTTTAACCTTATTTTACCCGAAGGTATATTAAGGTTATAGTGACGGTACATGTGTAGAGAAGAAAATATTAGAATCTTGAAGAAATGTAGGCCAAAAAAGCAGATCGTGCTTCTCATGTGGAAATTGGATCGCATTTCATTAGCAATTTGTGGCTGTGAACATGACTGTTTACCTGTACTGATCATTTTGTCACACGTGAAATTTTGCACAGTAATTTACACTTCCACCTTATTTTATGTTTGTTAATAGATTGTGGAATGCAACTTGTTTCATGTGTGATCTTTCAGAATAAAGCGGATGCTTCTTGTGAATTTCATCTGGTTTTTCATTAAATATGACTTTCATACATTCCTTCAATTTCAGCAAGTTTTGTTTAATTTTTTGAAATCAAATTATTACTACGTATTCATTTATGTAATATAAATCTCTCCTAACTAATGGCTTGGCATAGAAGCTCCTGTGTGTCACTATGGGTAATTCTGAGATATTTGGATGCGCTTTAGGCTGTATTGAGCAACTTAGAAAACATACATAGATATTCCCTTCGATTTTTTTAAATTTTCAATAGTACGTTTTCCCATTTAAGACGTCTATTTTTTTCAGTCCCTAGAAAAATGTGTTAACGAGGTATATATAAATATATATATACACATATATATTAAATAATGTAGTTAGGAAATAGTTCATTTCCCTCCAATGAGATGGCACTATTCAAGGAAAATGTAAAATAATAATATATTCTTGTCTGAAAATAGTGAACCCACAGCATTTCTTATTACTTTATTATACCTATGGTACACAAAACTAAAAAGTCAAATTTAATGTATATAATTTAAATGTCTGTTGGCACTCTTTCTCTTATTTGGTACTCTTTTGCTGATATATTTCAATGAACTAACCCAGGCCTTTTCAACTCTAGCACTTTGTACTGGGGCGTACCAGAGCAGCACTCAGCTGCACCGGTGCCCTCCTTCTCCACCTAGCAACCGATACAACTCCATGTGTACGTCAGAAACAGTACAATGGGTAGCTGACCTTGCTCTCTTTTCGGATATAACGTCTTATTTAAATTATTTAAATATTTCATTGCAAGGGAGAAATAGGTTAATTAGCACCCTGTGTGATAGTACTAAGGCTTTCAAAATGCAGTTTTTATTATTTGAAGATCAGATTAAAGCCTGAAATTCTGACAATTTTTCTTCATTAAAATTATTAAATTATACTATTTATGAAAATCTTGGAGAGTACTAGATGTTGTTACAGAATCTGGACGATGAATTCAATGCCAAATTCAAATAAATTAATGATATGGCACCTCAACTTGCAACATTTATGATGACATTTTCAGTGCGTCCTGAAAAATCACCATCATGTTTCCAAACAGAGCTGATTTATCAGGTACTACCACTATACTGGTGATTTACTTTCATTTTACAAAGGTATTCATCCATAGGAATTTCCCAAACTTCATGCACTTGCCTTAAATTTGTCAATGTGCGATACAACTTATGCATGCGAACAGATATTTTCAATTATGAATTTATATAAAAGTAAAACCAAGACTTCTCTGTCTGATGCTGCCTTAGAGGCCACACTTAGAATTTCCACTGCCAGATCAATTCCGGGGTGTGCGGGCAAAGAGAGTTAAGTCCACTTTCTTGTTACTGAGAATTAGAATGACTTAACACACTATACCAGCCCAACATAGCTTTAGAGATGGATAAACCCATGAAGCACACGTCCATAACTACCCTACAATTTTGAATATGACTTACTGGACTTAACACAAATGTAGGGAACATTTTTATATGTAACTCTATGGACACATCTCAATTTTTTAGGATGGTGCACTTAACTCTCTTTGCCCCCACACCCTGGAATTGCACCCAATATTGGTAAACTAGTTGCAGAGAAATAATGTCAACAATCGACTTGAATTCTAAATGTGTAAAGGCCAACAAAATGTATGTAGAGAATAAATGGTGAGTTTATGTGTATACAAAATTGTTATTAATCATTGTTTTCTTAATCTGAGCACTGACTAGACCTTTGAAGCTGCTCTGCCACTTGCTACCATCCCCCACCTCAAGTCGATGCTACAGTTCAGCAGCAGGACTGGCCTCACCATGGAAGCACCTCAGTTGGAAAGGCCTGAGCTAACCTATGAATTTTTAGCTATTAACTGCATTTTTTTGCTACAAACTTCTCAATTTACCTCTTTCATCAACACCTTCAATACCATAATTGTTCCTGCACACAATGAGAATAATTTACTTTAATAGTAGAACCTAAGTCTCTCTCAGCATGTAGGGAAATTTATTTTCAGAAGGAAATCCTTATAGGATAGCTGCCTTAAATTAAGATTCTGCCAATTGGACACAGCCAGATCGAAACAAATCTAAGAACTATTTTTTTTAAGTTGAGATTTGTTATGTTTTCAAAAACAAATTGGTTGACCTTAACACACTTTAGACTTCACTTTTACCTGTACTCTGCAGGACGTTTGTTTCACGGACTTTTTACGCATTTTCAACTGCTAGTCAACTCAACCAATAAAGTGTGTTAAGGTCAACCAAATTGTTTTTGAAAACATAGTATAGTGCTTCACTGTTAAAAAGTTCCACCAAGATACTGTTTATTAATTGAGATTTGTTACTTAATTTTCAATATTTATATACTAGTTATTAAATGTCACATCATAAAAATAAAGCTTTATAAAGTTAGAAAATATTTGTTAAACAATGTCATCCTTTGATAATACCTCATTCAAAAGTACTGTAATCTAAAATTTTTATATTTACACAATTTGTACTAATATATCACAATGTCATAATTGAAAGACATAAATTATTTTTAGTATGAGAAATGAGCAAAGTACATTTATATGAACAAGAGAACATAAATGTCTCAAGATTACAGAAATCCTTCAAAACATAATAGTTAGCACATTTATATGAACAAGAGAAACATAAATGTCACAAAATTACAGAAATCCTTCAAAACATAATAGTAACATTTTAAAAAGATTTTACTGAGATTTTTCAGTAGTATTGTAAATGTAACAAAGTGCAATTAAGTGACAACATGACAATGTACTACCCGCGTGCCAATTCTTGGGCGCTGGTTTTACGGGGAAGTGAGGGTCGGGGGGAAGAAAACATAGCTAGTCCACCATTCTTTCTGCAGTGTTGTCAACCAAAGAAATCACATTTCAGCAGAATCACGGGTACGGTATTTTATGTAGTATTTTAATATACAATGATTTTAATGCAGTCCAATAATATAACATGGTGACGGTATTGCGTAACAATCAATTACACGTCATAAGGGTTTGGTTATCAAATAAGTCATAAAATAAGAATATTATACGTAATATAGGCTCAATATTTTTTACACTGGATGACTAGTCTTAAGCATAAAGAATAGTCTTAGCAGAACCATTTCCTGTTGTAAACGTAAGAGAGGTAAGGCATCTAAAAGTGGAGAAAACTATAGGCCTAATTTTAAACGTATTTAATACGTTTTGTGAAAAGTTCGCTCAACTTTCAGTCCATGAAATTGACATCAGAGTTCACGGGAGTGTCCGAAATTAGCACATACGGAATTCTTAAAGAGGTGAGGAAAGTGTTGTATGTACAATTACGTGTTTGTGGAATCAGCAGTTCGCAAAATTGTATTTTTCCCCATAACTCCATGCGTCAGAAAAGATAATGTCAATAAATAAATAAGGATCATGAGACAGAATGATAGCTTAGTATTGAAACCACTAGATGTCAGGGTGTATGGCGTATTTCGTGTTACATTGTTGTCAGCTGTACCTACGAAGTTGAACGAAACCTACCGAATGAGGACTAGGGAGCCGAGCGCTCAAGAAATGGCGCGCGGGTAGTAGGTATAGTGTTCTCAGTACTCTATATCCTGTAATGTTTTAATACAGAGCTAGGTTTATAGCCACAGGATTTTTCAAAATAATTAAAATCATTGAAGATATTTTCCTGTAGTTTACACCTTTGCACAGTGGTCCAGAAAGCCTGAAAACCAGGCCAAATCCTCAAAATACAAACTAGTTACAAGCTAGCAGTTCAATGAATCAATGACTGGGCATTTCATATTGTCAGACAAGCCATTAAAGTCCTAACTGTTATTCTGACAAAGGTATCAGAAGTTGTGTACACCTGCTGACAATTCCTCCCGATATGTGACTTCCAGATAGCTTAACTGGAAGATGACTTGTAATACCACCGCGGAACTGCTATTAGGAAGAATGAATAAAAAAAATTTATAAAATGATTCTTAGCTCATTGAGCAAAGATCTGTGTTTGTTGTAGTTCAATAGGTCTCCACTAGGTGCAGCAGCTCGAATTTGTATTTGTACAATTAAATTACATAAGAACATATCGTTTTAAGCACATTAATCGATTTGGGCAATTCTATTTTATTCATATGTGAGCCTAAAACGACACTATTGTGTGAGTTAAATCTTCCAGCATTAATTCTAAAACTCAGATGGCTTTGAAGCTTCGGAGTGCTGCCATCTTGTTTTCTAAAATTAGGCTAAACGAATATCTCTCCAAAAAACGCTAATCTTCTTGTTTAGGTATAAATCATTTTGTGTTTTATTATTTCCTGTATATTGTAGATCTAAAATAATTACTTTATTTTTTTCTCTCTCCTCTCTCTCTCTCTCTAGTATAACACTTTACTAAAATAGTTTATTTCATGTTTATTCACTACTGTATATGTATGTATCTAGTGTATTATTACTACTTATAGAACTATGTTAGTGTATTTGTTTGTTTCTTCTTTTCTGTCTCTGGTTGAGTGTAAGAGAAGGCCCTAAGGCCTTAACTCTGCCAGATTAAATAAAGATTTATTATTATTATTATTGTTATTATTATTATTATTATTATTGTTATTATTATTATTATTATTATTATTATTATTATTATTATTATTATTATTATTATTATTATCTTCTTTCCACCAAGCTTCCCTAACTGGCAGTTGGTAGTTTATCAGCCACTCCATCCTCCTGCTAGCTTATCTGGGAGTTGTCTTGCCAGACAAATTTTGTCAGGAGATCATAGTATCCAATTCTTGGCCAACTTCCAGATAAGTTCTCTATCTGGCAAATAAATACGATATCAAGTGGTCGTCGTACAGGCCTTTAGCCTCTTGAAAGTGGTAGAGGAGCCTCATCATGCAGGTGATTCTGAATAAATGTAATACATTTTTAATAACTGTTTGTGTGTGTTCATTTTCTTACTTTATCCTAAATTTACTTTCCTGCCCAAAAAAGTCATGAATTTAACTTTTATTAAGAGAAAGGAGTTTTGGTCAGGTTTTCAGGGTTTTTGGAGCACTGTGCTTTGTAACAGAAAAACATTAGAAGGTTCGTTTAAGATACCCAGGTTTAAAACCATCCTACTACAAGCACAATACTCAGCCATTTCATAATTAGGGTGGGACATTCTAGCATATTATGACAACTACTTTTGTTCATTACATATCATAAATAATAAATTAGAACTGGTTCTGCACATTCTGTAAAATCTACTATGCCTTCTCCTTCACAGTACATGGAAAGCATTATTTAAAATTTATTTTAAATATTTAAAACTTGATTTTCAAAATCTATTACGGGTGGGACGTGATTTGGACAATGATTTTAATAATGCAAAACAGAAGTTCATTTGCTGTTCTGCTATTAATGTTAGAGTTTTAATGTTATTATTAATGAAGGTATGAGGGATTAAATAAAAAGTATAGAGTGTTTCAAGATTGTCAGAACATATATTTAACTCTTTCAATAACATTTAACAAAACTATCACAATTACGGGTGGGACAAAGTCACTTTTTTGCTACTTTACACAGTAAATAACCACATCGTTTTTTAAGTTAATCTTATGCCAAATTGTACCTTACGATGTATTTTCTGAAATCAAACAGGACATAGCTGATTTTACTCTTGACTACTTAGTTTTAATTAGTGTTAAAATCATGCTATAAATGCCCAAAAAATTAACTACAACATAATAAATAAATATAATCAAATTTTACACATGAAACAACTTCAAATACACATAATTCCTCAATATTCAGTGAACTCTAGATCTTAAACTTTCATTTTACTTCCCAATCACACTAGTTTTATTACTTCTCTCTTTGAGGGAAAAATTCCCATATTTTATGAAATGGCTGTACTCAGGTTTGAGCATCTCTATACAAATATTACACCAAAACATTTTCACACAATTCCATTAGGAAAACAAAATGTAGCGAAATGTATTAAATTGACAGAATTATAATAAACATGACCAACTTATCAGGTACTTACGTAATTTTCAGATACAACTTCTTCCGGAAAAAATCTTCCCTTTCTTTCACCATATTTCTTCAGAGCAGAGATGACTTACCGCTGGCAGACTCTTCCAATGTTAACACTGAGGAATCGAATTGGAGTTGAGAGGACATGTTCTCACAGCATTTCATATCAACTTGAGTCTTAAAAAAGGAGGAGTTTGTATGTCCAAATTGAATTATCATGGGCTTCTTTCTCAGAAGATATCCGTTGACTACATTCAATGCTTCAGTAGCTTTCTCCACATCTGGAAAAAAAAAGTTAGTTTATGCCCCTTAGGAACAGTTTCACAGTTCTAACTTAAGCTTTAGTTTAATGCTAGAGTCCACCAACCTCGGTATTTAGAATATGGTGGTAAAATTGCTTAGTTTATCCTGTTAAAGTCATACCTTTGTTGCACCATGCTCGGTTTTGACTCTCAGGCTTTAAAATTTTTACTAGCTTTGAAGGAGCTGTAGAGAAAACAGCGGTTTTCTTTCCAAGATGGAGATCAGCATAATGTACCCTATCTTTCATATCTAGGCCAAAAGCTAATTGAACATACTGAATAACAAGAGAAAGGTGGGATCTATTTGAAGAATAAACGATGGTACATATCTTTGCAAATACTGTGCTGTAACATCAATTGAAATTACTTTCCTTTCTTACCTCAATCAAACCAGGCCTATCCAGTACCAGGTGTAACCAACTCATTATCATGACTGTACGGTATCTATGGTGTTTGAATTCAAAGTCAGACATGTATACACAAAATAATATTCGATTTTATTCTTATGAACATTTATACTGAACAATAAGGCAACAAAAAAATGAAATAAGGAAAACCAGTGGGCCTAGGCCTAACTTACAGTGAAGGGCTGCATGCACCACGATATAGGGTACATAAACAAATTATCATATTTGCACATACACAAACATAATTTTAACAGCCCTTTCATGGGCTGTTATAATTATGTACATGAGTTTGCACTAAAATTTCTACTAGTTGTATGGAAATAAAAGCGAGGCTATATCAAACTCAGAACAGAGATTCCATGGCGTTGCTTTGCCTTGCCTTGGATTGCACAAATGTGAGAATTATTCTTTAAAACATAAATGTTATTTTATTTAAATATACAGACTGTTAGAGAGGATTACATTAACACAAATAATGAATAGAAATGCTGTAAACATTGCATCTTATTGCTCCCAAGAATTGACAATTGAGTCACTGTGACTGGCAGACAAGCAGAGAGAGAGAGAAACTAGCGGCCATAGAAAAACCAACAAAAACTGCTCCATGAGAATGGCTTTGTAGTAGAGTAACAGCGATATATCTGAGCGTTTGGAAACTGTGGTAATAGGTTTTCCTCAAGTACCCCGATATTACATTTGCCCTGGTTACGAAACAGCTGAGAAAACTGGAGAATGGTGCACTCGGGCATAAGCTATATTTACATCTTTCACAGAGTGCTGGAAAGAAGATTTGCTTAAGCTGGACAGAAGTTCAGTTTAAGCTTCTGAGATGTTTATTAAAATGGTCACTATTATATGAAGATGAAATGAAAATTGTTTCAGTTCAAATCCTATAGAGAAAAAAAGAGACCAAGAATTTCCACTATTTCACTCACATCAATTCTTCGTGTTCTCTCATACTCGATACTTACAAGTACTGGCATGTGCCTTTGTAACAAATATTATACTTCTATTAATTTTAATTATATTGCTAAAAATAGGCTATTTTCAGTATAATATTGTAAGCAACACGACACGACCCGGGCTACTAAGGTAGAAGGCAGCCATGCTATATCAACACCCCCATGGCGATGGACATGTGCAGGTATAGGAATTAAAAATGTATACTTTTAGTGTTACTGATTCTATGTAATAGAAAGTACAGTAAAATAATTTGCAATTTACTTACTTGGAAATGTAATAAATGCCTGCCCTTTCATTTTTCCAGTCATAAGCCTGTAGATAACCCTGTGTCCTTCTGTGTTATCAAACATTCCAAACACTGACACTAAATCAGCTTCCTTAGTTCTGTTGGGCAAGTTTTTAATAAACAACACCTGCAAAAATGAGAGAGAGAAAAAAAAAAAGGATTTCGATCAAATTAGTTTTAAATTAATTACGAGGGCAAGTCAATAAGTATCCCCACATAATTTTATAATTTATTTCAACAGCAGCATCCACAGCCAATTCCTAGATTATCACAGGAATTTCGCTAATAAATTCTACTCTCACTACGTTTAAACATAATTTTCTCTTGTACTGAGAGATGAATGTAAAATTGCACAGCATTTTATGTCTTTATCTAGACAGTGTCATTAAGTTCCACAGAAGTTAGTACCAATGACTGGAACTTTTAAAAGAGGGAGAGTAGGTGGAAAATAGGATTTTCTTTTAAAAAAAAAATGCTTCTACTGGCATTAGAACAATTCATCTGACAGACAAGTAGGAAAAAAACTTGCATATTCCTATGAACACTACAGAAATTCAGAGTTACTTTCTTTCGTAGACCTAGTTTTCTTTGTTTTTGTATAACTAGCAATCAATTCTCTTGGTCCAGAGGCATGAAACGTACAGATGTGTTTTGGACATAATCACTTCTTTCCTACCTAAATGATTTGGTTCAGAGGCATGAAATTTGTTCACAGATGTATCTTGCATGAGCTCCAGTATTTGTAAGTCACATGGCTGAAGGAAAGATGGATAAAAAGTTCCAAATAGGCTATTATACAATTTTTAAGAAGTAATAGAAATTGAGTTTAAAGAAAAAATCTGAGCAAATAATAGCCTGTTACAATTTGATCCATTCAATATTACATTATCTTTCCAATGTTATAGTAATTCCCAATAAAATTATGTTATTTTCGGGAGAAAGTTATAAAGCCAGAAATAGACTTAAGCTATCCAACGAAACTGGTCCCAGTTTCACCTTTTCATTGCTAACACTACAAAGTTGTGATGCTGAGTTATTATTATTTGTTTTTATTATTATATATTATTATTTTTATTTATTATTTAAAAATTACAAAATTTAAAATTACAAAAATCAAGGTTACAAATTTTCTACTATGAAAAAAGATAAAGGACATAAAATAATATAACATAAATATAATATTAAGAAATACACACAAATGAGCAAGCCTGATCATGCTCGGGTGCAAGTCCAACAAAGAGAGCAGAGTGAAAAATTTTATATAAATTTCTTTTGTAATCGTAAATGGATATAACAACTGCAAATAACCTGTCAATTTCCTACAAAGTAACAGCACTGCATGGATTTCTTGATGCAGAAGCCATTTTACCCAACCGTGGGAAAGATCACAAGACGTCGTAACATAGCTGTGCATAATGCATTAAAATGTGTGGTGTAATACATCTCCTGAAATGGGTGTCCCTGACTTTTCCATGACCAAACTTACAATTTCCCTTGACCACAAGAATCTATGTTTCCAAGGTTCTTTGCAAACAAAATAAAAAAATTCATCCTCCTCCATCCCCATATCAAAAATGAGAAGTGAATGGCTCAAATATTAAAAAGAAAACTGCTTACACAGTCTGGGTTACAGCAGAATGGAGCAAAACACAAGCCCCTCATATTTTGCTCACTGGAGCTAGTTATTTTCCCTGAATTTCTTATTTTTTTTCAATTTCCCTCAATTTTTCCTTATTTTACATAATATCCTGATTTTAGTTGAATGATTTCAATTTCCCTGACTTTCCAGAATGTGGACACCCTGGAAACATTTAGCTACAGATGGCAGCTCTACTGAAGGTGTCAGAATGTAAACAACAGAAGTAACTATATGATCTGCAATTTGAATAGCCCCCCAAAGAGAATTTCTTTGAGCAGTAGTAATGCAAAGAAATGCAACGAGTATATATGCGTCAATAGCACAGTCAGCACTGATGCATATAACTTATATATGTTTGTAGCAACGAAAGGGTTCAACTGTGATCCCACTTCAGCGAAATTAAATTCTATATGCCAGCATAAATCTTTTGATACATGCTATTCCAGTTTCATAAGTGAATGCCTTTTATGAGGCTTATTATAATAATTAATTAATAATAATTCTTATTATAATTATATTATAATAGCCTAATTATTGTTAATTTTTGAGCAAATGGATTCAATTACTTGTGTAGGTTTAGTAGGCCTATTATCCAGTTCTCAAGAAAAGATTTTTAGCCAGAATGACTGAAAACTTCATAAAGATGAAAACAAATTATCTTTAGGAAGTTTATACAGCGAAGTAATTATTATATAAAAACAATAATGAGATGGATTGTAACACACTAACTTCACTACAATTGTCACTAACCTGGACTGCAGTTTCGAATGGCATCCTCAGCTAGACTAGTCTAGTGACAATTGTAGTGAAGTTAGTGTGTTACAATCCATCTCATTATTATTTTTATACAAATTATCTTATTACAGCTCTACTACTTTCTCCCTTGTTTTCTCTCACAATATGGCTAAGAAGTATTATTGGCAAGCTTTTCTTCTTACCTGGGATGGAGATCCTGTATCATAATTCTGAAATCTTGGCAGTGTCTTAATTTCTTCCACACTCATCTTGTTTTTCAAAATATCTTCTTTACTCAAAGTCTTTATTTCAGAATCTTTCAAATCTGGAACCACAAATGGCTGTCCATGGGAACCACTAACACCATGGGGAGGGTTATCTGCCGAAGACGATGATGGAGGGACTTGATTTAACAAAACTATTTTACTATCTTTGATGGTATAAAGAGTTTCAGTTTTGCATGTATATACACGGTCAGGTTTTGCTGGTGGCCCAGAAAACATGGTATGAATGTTACATGTATCCTTTAAGTCCCAAAGCGATGTTTTCTCAGAAGAACATGACGTGGACGGAGGTATTTTAGACAAAGTACAGTTTTTGGACTTAAACTTTGGTGTAGACACTGCAGTAAGAGATTTCTTTGGCTTCTTTTTTGACTTGGGAATCTTTGGTTTTAAGTGAGCAAAAAGTTCATGTTCGAGTTGTTTGAGTTGGTGTATGGGATGACTGGGAGGCCTAAAGTCGTTGTTAATGTTGTTGTTGATGCTGCTGCTGCCCTGTTGACAAGACAGAGCAAATTTCAAGAGCTTGGTGTGTTCACTGTCTGGTTTCACAGCTAAACCTAGTTCCTTCTCATGTCGACTCACACTACTGGACCCACTGAAACAAACATTAACGCTGCAGTAATCAGAATTGTAAATAATTTCATAAGGTCTACTTTGGCAATACCGTATTTACTCGAACATAATGCGCACTCGAATTTAACTTAATTTGAAACTAGAAATCATAAAAAAAAAAAATAGAAAAATAAAAAAAGTTTGTTGGCGAATGTAATGCACATCAATGGTAGGCTAGGTATTGTATTTGGAATTTTGTCGTAATATTAAGGGAATAATGAACCTCCACGTAAACATTTGAAATTAGTATTAAATTTAACTGCCAGTTTTAGGCCTGACACATTATTCACTGTTGTGTTCATCACTGGAATCATCGATTTTGTTTAAATTTTACAAATGGGGTGCTTATACTAAGAGCTAAAAGCAGCATCATAAGATATTCTTCTCTTCTTGCCCTCCATTTTGTGACTACTAACTAGTATTTTTATATGCTCTATGTAGTGCTAGTAATAGGCCAACAATAAAATTAATGAAGTCGAGAATTACAGCAATGCATTGTTACGCAGATAAAAGTTACCGCTACTGCCAACCTACGAAACGGATTTGTACTCGAATTTAATTCGCCCTCGAATTTAACGCGTACATCAGTTTTGAAACCTACAAAATGGACAAAAAAGGTGCACGTTATATTTGAGTAAATACGGTATGTTTTACTAAATAAGAAAAAGATTCTCTGACTATAGGGATGGGATATCGGAAGCAAAACATCAATATTGATATCAATATGAATATTGGTTAATAATATCGATAACAGTATAATATCACTAAGAAAATATCAATATTTGATAATACTAAAAGTTTTTATAAGATTGTTCCTAGAGCACTCAAAAACCATTAACACATACTTCACACATGCACACATTGACAGTTTTGTTGCACGACGTATGGAAACTGTCATTATGTGCTTGCGTGAACTATGTGTTCATAGTTTCAGAAGCAAACCTATTGTCGTTTAATCCAAATTTATACCCTACAGCAATTTAGGGAATATTTAGCATCACTGCTTGTTGTTACTTCTCACTTGTAAGCAAGTGTAACTGAGATGCCCTTGTGGCAACAAAAACCAAATTCATGACCAGAAATGCTGAAAATAACTGTAATTTAATGATGTTAGCCATCAGTTCCATGTTGTTAACTCATGTTTTAATTTCATTAATTTTTATCTTGATATTGCCTAAAACGTTGATTTTGCATACTTTTATAAATATGTTATAATAGTGTATTTTTGTTTAAGTATCTCTCTCGCCCTCGATATTATAGGAACTGAAATATTGATGTCAAAATATTATACAGTATATTGTAAACAAAATACTGATATCGATATCCCATCCCTATCTCTGACATGCCTTTTCTGAAACAATATGTTCACCATAGGTCAAATAAACTGCTTTCAAATCATGGAGGTTGACATACTTGTGATTTCTAAAATGAAGACCAGAAGTTTTGAAAAGAATCTCATATATCATGAAAGCAGCAAGTTCTTTTTAAAACATAAGAAAAGTTAAGGAGCAAAGTTTTCAATAATCCGATTACTTGATATTCACAAGGCCAAATATACTTACCACTGCTTAGAATCATCAATCTGTTGATCTGCATGGATTTTTGAGAGGACATGCTTAAGCCATGAATTTAGAACAGAGCTTTCTAATTTCTTATACTTTGAAGTAAAAAATTCTTCTCCTTTTTCATGGTCTAAAACTAATTCAACTTCTTCATCAGTCAGTCCAGATGATTTCAGTTCTTCAACATAATCTGCTCTGTTGGCACACTGCTGAAATTCATCAAGTGACACCTGACCAGTAGTGTAATTTGTTAAAGGTAAATACTGGGCCTTCTTAAATTCTTTGGTTTGTTTCAATTGCCTGAAAAAGAAGACAATTTATTTAATTATTTTTCAAATACGGTAGAGTCTCGTTTCATAAACAGCATACTCATGTTTTAATAAATGCCATTGTATGCTCGCTGCATAATGTAGGCCTACTATTATAACACAATAATATGCATGATGTGCTTTTGTCCACGATTGTTTGGATTTGTATTGGAATATTTCAAAATGTAAGAGACAGGATGTGTTGCGATTTTGGTCTCAACTTGGGTGTGGGCGAAAGGCCTGTAAACTTCTTTCTTTTTTTATCTTTGGGGATCAAAGATGAGTGAAGTGGCCTTTAGTCAATGTTATTTGAAATTAGTTACAATATTGTTTAATCGTAAGTGGAGCAGGCTATAAAGAAAGTTGATGGGAAATATTTGGTTCTAGTAGAAACCTTTAATGGTAGGTGAAGTTTTAGATTAGCCTAAATGAGTTGTGCTCATCGGCTGACGGACTTTGCTTCGAAAAGATATGTTTGATTGGGGATTAGTAAAGTTGTTAAAATAAGTCTTAATCTTGTGTAATACAGTGAACTCCGCTTAATGTAATCAAGGATAATGTTACCAATCGGGTAATATTATCACTTTACAGATTAATACTGGCACATTGAAAATATGCTGTTTATTGTGATCAAATATTCGGTTTATGTTATCACTTTTTCCTTTTTGCGGCTTTATTTCCAAGTACTGTACGTAATTCAAAATTTTGTTTATAAGGGTTTCATTCCTAACTGAACTGTGTGTTGTACTGGAGGTAGCAATACAGTACCCAGCTCACAGGATGATCAGTTCGAGGGGAATGGCATTAGGACTACCTTACTTTCTGTTTTAAGCAATTAATAGAGCATGTTTCACCCCACAGTTAAGCTGCAGCTTTTGATTTATGAAGATAACAGTGTTGACATGCAGTGATGGCATGCGAAAAAGGAAAAGACTTGAACAGACAAGCATTAGATGTTTACTATGAGGTGTTCACCACAGATCAGTATAGACTTCCAAAAACACTCGTAACTGAGTATGGAGTGTTAGTTAATGGACTTTTAAAGGAGACTAAAAAAATTAAAAACTTTGTTACTGGTTGAAAACATAGTTGCTTGCAGGCTATTACTATATTAGCCTTATGAGTGGTTCAATGATTCACAGTTACATATTATTTTATGAATAAATATTTTAAATTATTTTTTGTAGTGTTTTATGTTATAAATGAATAAATAACCTTCATTTAATTCCTTCGGCTACTGTTATCAATCAGTTTATATTATCAGATTAGCTGTGTCCCGAAGTGATCACAATAAGCAGCGTGCACTGTACAGGTAGGGAAAAAAAAAAAGCAGACCAACTAAAATATCTAAGTTGCCGATATGAGCCACTGTGCATGTCTAGCGGCAAGGATAGCAGGGAATGTATTGAAATTTGTTCTAGACAATACAGACAATCAATTTAGAAATAATTTCACGTAATTTGCATTGCTTGTGAAAACAAACGTTTCCATTACATCTCTTAAATTTAGTTACGTAACATAAGGCTCTGAAATCAGCTACAAGATTCGGTCCACTTTTTTTTTCCCTACCTTTACATTCCGGACTGATTCTAAACAGTATTATTTAATGGGAAGGAATAATATTAAATGGTTTTTCTTTTCCAACTCAATGCATTAAGTCTGAAAACTATCCAATGTAATTGTCCTGCATTTATGCTACCACTGAACATCGATTATATGCTTTTCAAAATTGCATTGTTTTAAACTTTCGTAGTGTAATTTCTTGCTGATTAAGTAAGTCCTATGAGCTGTTTTCTCAAGGTTTTGGAGAACCAGTGGTGCAAGCCATAATTTTGTGACTCATCTTCCAATTTATCCCCCCCTCCCTTGGTTACACTAGATGGAGCTATTGTAACTGTGATGGTTTGAGTCTGTGTGTGGAGTGACAAGTTTAAGGTAGGTTAATTTGAAAGGCATAGGATAGGATAAAAATAACAAGATCACATGTAAAATATCAACCATCTTTTTCAACGAAAGATCCAAAAAAAGACCTAGGCTATATACATAATTGATAGGAAAATGAAAATCATACGTAGTTAATGGTTGAATTGGACAACTCCTGCTTCGAGTCTTAGCATAACGAATACAGCCATATAACTATCTACAGGGTCTTTGCAGTAAAGTTGTCCAGCTGAGCGCCACTGTTGTTTCAATTGGGATTTCAAACTCATTTTCAGGTCATTACAGTGGAAAGAAGCATAAAATATATAAGGTATATATATTTTACACATGGTCTTGTTATGACAATTTCTGTCACAAAAATTTCAAAGTAGGCTTTGATACTATTTGTTGTAAGTTTACTTTAATTGAATTTTTGGTCTTTAGAGGAGACTAGAACATAACAATGGCAGGGCTTACTGTATATTTCTACAAAAATTCAAACGGAATAATAATACTTACTCTGGTAAACTTATCTGAGTGTCTAACTGTTTGAGAACAAGCTGTTTTATAAGTCTTTCTCCCTCTGACTCCACATGTTCTGTTGGTTCATCTGCAAGAGCAACTTTCTTTTCATAAATTTTAGCTCTTGAACTGTGAACTTTCGCCATATTCTTGTTGTATTAAGCCAGTAATTTATAAACCTGCAAAAAATAAGTCACATATAATCATAAAAATAATTTTAACTGCACTATATTTCAGAATCATGGACTTTCGGACTTTTACCACATTGTTCTTAGCGCATTGAAGACTTTTAATAAGTCTGCATCGTGAGCAGGTAGAAAACCCAGCTCAGATCTTGTGCAATATGCCTTGAAATGGGAATAACCGCATTCTTAATGATAAAATAGAATAAGTAACGCTACAAAATGACTGCAGTGAATTATCATGGTGCGACGATTCGAGCGATGAAATGATAAACAATTATAACGTAATAGTGTGTGGTAGATTAATGTTATTTGTTAGCTCCCTCATTCCCGTTTTTATTATTTTATGTTTCTTTGCAGCTGTATGAACTATTCTTCATATTTATGTTTCAATCTGTTGGTTGACAACACCAGTAAAAGCAAGTTTATGAACTTCCTTCTCTCTTCCAGAACTTTTAAAATAACAAAAGATAACAGGCTGTAACAACACAAAGAAGGTGATAGATAGGCATATTTCTCTGCTATTCATAAAAGTTCAAAATACAGAAACACACAGAGGTAACCAAACTAGGCCTACATGAAAAACATCAGAGATAAAAAGTAAAATGTTTGGTGAATATTATTCAAGTTAAAACACGTGGGCAAAACTACCGGCGCTGAGGACATTTAAATGGGTTTCCAGTGCCTCATTAAACCCCTCTCCAATGGGCTAAAACAGAATCATTCCAGAACAGAGATACGGAAAACTTGGCTATAGGGTAGTAGATTCATATTGAGAAACCTACGATAGCTCACCTTATCTGCATATTTGGGACTATGCCTTTTCTTTTTTATTTACTGCTTAGCTCTATCCCCTGTTTGGAAAGTTGGGTCCATGTTTTGCACAATGATGAACCAGTCATTGTGCCCCATTGAAAAGTTAGGTTATCATATGATACGTGTGGACCTAAATTTTTTTTATTTTTTAACTGAAGTGAAACATCATCATTTAGGCTACCTCACTAGACATTGGTAACAACCCCACGTCTTCCTAAAGCACTCGCATGATGTCTGTGTCCCATTTATGCTACTTGTACCCTAATGGTAGTTCTAGTTTAGTGAGTTGGGTTCTAGGTTAGGTTACAAAAATGGTATTAGTTAAGTAGTGGCATATTGTCTCGTGTGTATATTTCCTTATGTTGGTCATTCTGTGTTGGGTACTAGTATGTTCTGTGATGTTATACTATGCGAGGTGGAACACCCAATCATGTGTTTCTTCTTAGAGCTCACTATTTGGCTGTTGTGCCATACTCAAATCTAACCTGACAAGGGATTCAGAAAAATAGGCTAATCTATGAACTGAAAAATCATATTCCTAGAATTGTTCATGGGGAATTATAGCCCACTGCTAGCTATGATATATTTTTGGAAGCAGTAAAAATGGAAATCTGATGTTATAACTTATTATTCCTTAGAACATATAGCCTATAATCTACAGGCTATAAACACCTTTATTGTAGGAAGATTTTAAATATTAGTAAAACTGTATACAAGCAACACAAAATTAACCTCAAACGGTGCTATGAAGAGCTGTTTACTCACAATATTCAGCTGTTCGACAATGCTTTGCTGGAGGGCTAGGAGTGACACATTGGGCCATGCAGTGAATCTAAGTAATGCAAGGAAACCTAACTGTAATAACGGTGGTGATGGTAGTATCAGGTGGTCAGTGCTGTCTGCATTACCATAGGGATACAATAACATGATATTGGTCCCAGATCCCTTTCCTGCATTTCTATTAACTTATGGTAATCCTTAACTTGGCAGGTCCTGCATTATGCTGACAATCCTAACTGTCATTGCTAATGTAATATAAACATTCCAGCCTAACACTGGAATATATGGCTCAGGACCTGTCAAGTACAGAATTACATAACTTTCCCGAGAGCAAGCTACACCACCGAAAGCGTGCATACATAAAGCTATTTGTAGCAGTAAATACACTTGTGCAGAAAGGGTCACCAGGTAGTCAACAGGAGTCTTGGCCGACAATCTACAAGCCGCATACCTGCATCGTAATCCTTGCGCAGATTGCTAGCTAAGAGGTATAGGAACCCCTCTTTTAATAAAACAAGGTAAAACTCCTAGAAAAGTTTAGTGCAGTAAAAATCGGCACCACGTTCTGGGGAATTATCACCATATTAAATAATATGGAGGAATATTTAGAATATTTCAAAATTACGGATTAAAATCCCAATTTTAGCACAACGAATACAAATTATGGAAATCGGTGCCTGTGGCATGCGAAACCTCTCTCTAAATTCCTCATTGTGTGCACACGGAATTCCCAACTACATCGATTGCGTAAGTGAATAGGTATTATACCATTTGTAGGCTACCTTTTGTGGAAACAAATATTTAATGTTGTACCTTGGCATTTATCGAGAGAGACTTTCAATCTGGTGCTATGTTCGGAAATACTAGTCACTGGATTAATACACACACACACACGGGCATTTGACATTTCTTACATTTTCTACGTTCCGCCATATTACAATTTCACTTTCAAGTATTACAGTGCTGTCAACATCTCTACTCCGGCAGATATTAAATTTCCCCTTGTAGATGTAGATGTAGATGTCTCGTTCTGTAGATCCTGTGTTGAGCAGGGCTCAAGGATATAGAACACGTCAGATAAAAACATACATGCATGTTATAAAAAAAAAAAAAAAACATGATACAAGAATTGTTATGTCACACTTACTCAAGCTGAAAAGAAATCATCCATATTGTAGAAGGTGTGAGTTACTAAATATTGCTTCAGAGCTCTTTTGAAAGATTTGCATTTGCTTTTAATACATAGTGATTTAATCTCTTTTGGAAGGTTATTGTATATTTGTATTGCGGAATAATAAGCACCTTTCTGAAAAAGTTTTAATGAGTTAGCTGGTCTATGTAAATCATTCATGTTTCTAGTAGTACGCCCGTGTATACTGTGATTACTTTGAAATTTATCAATATTATCTACCATGTAACACATAACAGAGTATATATACTCTCCGGTGAGAGTGAGGACTTTTAATTTTTCAAACAGCGGTTTACAAGATTCTCGTTTTTTCTTTCCACATATTATTCTTATTGCTCGCTTCTGTAATCTAAATATTTTTTCCCTATGTGCCGAGTTACCCCAAAAAATGATTCCGTACCTCATAACAGAGTGAAAATATGCAAAATATACCGTGAGTAATGCGTCCTGTTGTAATATATCATTCAAAGTTCGTAGCGCAAAACATGCTGAACTTAGCTTAGAACTTATCATTACAATGTGTTTCTTCCAGTCAAGATTTTGGTCAATTTGTAGTCCTAAGAATTTTATGTTGCTAATTTCCTCTATGATTTGTGTTTGATAATTGATTACAATGTTTGAGATACCGTATATCTATTTTTTGTTCTAAATTGAATAAAGTGGGTCTTATCAATATTAAGTGACATTTTATTAGCTTGAAACCAAGTATTTAATTCGTGAAAAGTCTTTGTAGCTAGTCTTGCTAAATCTTCTTGTGACTTTCCTGTTACGAGTACACTAGTATCATCTGCAAAAAGCAATGCCTTTGATTCGTCACTTAAGTTATCTGGTAAGTCATTGATGAAAATTAAAAAGAGCAAAGGTCCCAGTATCGATCCCTGAGGTACTCCATTTTTAACAGTCCCTAATTTTGATTCATTTCCATTTATTATTACCTTTTGAGTTCTATCAGACAGGTATGATTTGAACCACTTTAGTGTTATATTATCCAACCTATAGTGTTTCAGTTTTTGAAGTAGAATTTCATGATTTATACAGTCAAACGCCTTAGCTAGGTCACAAAAAATTCCTAGGGCATGTTTCTTTTTATCTAACGCTTCCAATATTTCTGTAGTGAGTTGAAATGTAGCATTATCAGTGGACATGCCACTTCTAAATCCAAACTGAGATGGTGTAAGAATGTTATTCAAATTAAGATAGTGTATTAAGCGGTTGTACATAACTTTTTCAAAAACTTTTGAAAATGAGGTTAGGAGTGATATAGGTCTATAATTTGATGGAACATTTTTGTCACCTTTCTTAAAGAGGGGCTTAACAATAGCATGCTTTAGTCTTATTGGAAATATTCCACTTTTTAACGAACAATTACAAATATGACTAAGAGGTTTACTAATTTCAGATGAGCAGCTTTTTAACAACTTATTACTTATCTCATCCCATCCAGAAGAGTTTTTGCTTTTGAGTGACTTGATTATATTTTCAATTTCTCTAGAGGAAGTTAATTTGATTTGAAATGTATGGTTCTGGACTATAGGTGTTTTAAGTAGGTCTGCTGCATTAATGCTAATATTAGTTGTAGGAATACATTTCTCTGCAATGTTTATAAAGTGATTATTAAAAGCATTTGTGATATCTGATACATTATCTAGCTTTTTGTTCTGGTATGTTAGTGACATGCAATCATTGTTTCCCTTTGATCTCCCTGTTTCGTTTTTAATTATATTCCATATAGTTTTAATTTTATTGTCTGATTTATTAATTATTTGTGAGAAATGCCTACTCTTTGCCTCTTTAATTACTTTCTTCAGTGTATTGCAGTACATTTTATAGTGTTCTTTATGAGCTGGGTTGTTACTGGTTCTACATTTTAAATATAGCTCTCTTTTGTTTCTACATGATATTTTAATGCCAGTGGTTAACCATGTTTTATTCCTTACATTAGGTAAATTAGCAGTTTTCTTTTTTGGAAAGTTAGTTTCAAAATGCCGCAACACAATATTTAGGAATTCATTTAATTTACAGTCTACTTTGTCATAGGAAAATATAGATCCCCAGTTTTCATTCTTCACATCTTGTTTGAAGTTTAAAATTGAAGCATCATTCATTACTCTAGTCATATGGGTATGTTTTTTAGTTGCGTTTACCTTACTATCGTTTAGCACTAACATTTGTGCATCATGGTCCGATAATCCATTTAATATTGGTAATATTTTAAAGTTAGGGTGCTTTTCTATGTCTATGAATATATTATCTATTATTGTTTGAGAGTTGTTTTGGATTCTAGTTGGAAAGTTTACTACAGAGTCTAAATTATAACTACCTAGTAGGGATATCAGTCTGATCTTTTTTTCACTATCAATTGAGAAGTCTACATTAAAGTCGCCGCACAGTATAATATTTACATTATTACTATACAGATAGTTAAGAACCTTTTCTAACTGATTTGTAAAATAATTGAAATTACCTGTTGGTGCTCTGTAAATGGTCAGTATTACAAATGTACTGTTATCCGTTTCCACTCTGGCTGCGCAGCATTCAAAATCCTGTTCCTTACAGTAGGAACTGGTGTCTATATCACTAAAATTTAAGTTACTTTTGATGAATATACTCACACCTCCGCCTTTCATGGAACGTCTAAAGAAATTTGAGCACAATGAAAAATTATCAATTTTTAATTGTTCCAGCTCTGTTTCTGCACAGTGGTGTTCCGTTAAACAAATAACTTGAATTTCCTGCTTGTTAGAATTATTTGTATCCTGAAAAGCTAACTTAAATTCTTCAAATTTACATTCAAGCCCCCTTTATAACGAAATGTCTCTACATAAAATAACTTTACCCGACATACAGCATAATATGATTGATAAAATAATATGCTTAGTTTGTTAAATATATTGAATATTACCACAGTCCATTACGTCAGTTATATCTAAAACCACATTCATATCCCGTGCATTTTTATTTCACCTTGAAATAACCTTCTTTGTTACTTTCTTCTTGCAAATACCGGCATCAAAAAATATTAAGGATCACTTATTATGAAGGATTCAAAACAAAATTAGATTATTTTTCTCAGGATCTTTAAAAGTTTAGGTGGTACGCGTCTCCGGAGAACAACAGCATTGAATATCTGTACAAATGTTATAGGCTTTCAATCTATTAATAAAAAAATAAAAATAAAATAAAACAGTGTACCATGTTTCTAGCCACGCTCTATTTTCAGTTCAATTCCGTTTCTGTTTTTTTTTTTTCCCACCCAATTACAACTTACAATTTTCCTCACATTATTATTATTATTAATGAAGATGCCACCCAAATGAGCACAAACTCTTGGTACCAGTAAATTCCTGGGCTATAAGGACCTTAAAGCTTCTACAGGAATGATGGAAAGAGAATTACAAACAGGATGTGTAGAGCTTCAAGGTTTCTATGTTGTGCCTTTCTCTTATCAGGCATTTAGTCCCGTTTTTCATGATTTTTTGGGAATAAAATATCGTCCTGGGGAGATGCAAATCTCGTAACATTATAATGATGATGATAATCTTTATTGCCTTTCGATCTTAATTACAAGGTATTAGACATTATGAACTACATAACAACTTGTGGATTAGCAGTGTACCAATGTAAGTTTTATTTTTTATTTTTCAGAAGTCACTTAAATTATAAATACATTTATGAATTAGTTATCTTTTTAGGTTAATTTGAATCCCTTATTTGGGCTAATTTCTTTAAGGTTGCTGGGCAGTTTATTATAGAAAAATTCACCTGCTACATAAGGGTCTGACTTCTTGTTAAAAACAACGCAATGGAAATTCCCTCTTTGTCTAGTTACATGGTTGTGTATGTCCTTATTTCTCTATTTAGTGATTGCGCTATTACCATTAATATGACTTTGTATATGTAAATAGCTGCTACAGTTAGAATTTCTTCTTTTTGGAAGGCGTCTATGCAAGATTGTTTCAGCCCTAAATTGTATATTGTTCTAATGCAGCATTTTTGTAGGATGAATGTTCTGTTGAGGTTGTCTTTGCAGTTGCCCCCCATAACTCACTCTCATATGTTAGTTGGGGATATACTAGGCCATAGCATATCATCTTTAAAGTTTCCTTGTCTACAATTGAGGATTAGGTGGGTAATTAAGTACATTAATTTAGATATCTTGTTGCATATGTAGCCAATATGATTTGTCCAACTCAGGTGTTTGTCTACCACTATTTCTAGGAATAAGTGGCTATTGCATTTCCTTCAAGATTTACTATATTATCCTTTTTGTAATCAAATTGAAATTGCACTATTTTAGGTTTTTGTAGATTATTTATAAGCCTGTTTTCTGAGAAATATTTCAAAAAGATTTGTCGAGTTAATTGGTATCATTTGTTATACCCTGTCTAAAGATTTGTCGGTGCAGATAATTGTGGTATCATCTGCATACATTAAGATATTTGTGTTTTGTATACATGGTATGTCATTTATATACAGGGTGTCCGGGAAAGACCTGACGAAAAAGAAATAGTTATATATCTGAAACTATTGCATTTATTGACGTGATGTTTTCACGGTTACAAAGAGAAACACAATGAGTTTTAATAAGCCTCTATGTGAGCACCATTTGTGGCCCGATACTCAATTTCGTGCCACACACGCGAAAGCATCTCCGGTGTGACTAGTGCTATTGCATCGTAGATTCGACCATGCAGATCTGCATTATCGGTCACAGGCGTGCGATACACTTTGTCTTTCACAAAACCCCAGAGAAAGAAATCCAGTGGGGTCATGTCAGGTCCTTGGTGGCCATGGTGTAGGTCCTTCTCTCCCATGGACTGTGGATTTTGGCATTTGCAGTTGTCTTGCCGCCTCACGAATGGATTTCCTCGGGCTTCTTACAAAAGCAGCCCGTACTCTTTCAATGTCATTGTCGATCATGCGCGATTTCTTTGCCTTTCCCTGCTGTGACTCAACATTACCTATCCCCAGAAATTGCTTCTGCCATTGAAGGATGCTGTTTCGGGCGGGAGGATTTCGGCCTTTGTCTGTTTGGAAACGACGTTGTAGCCTACGCACAACTTGCATTCCCAGTTTTCAGAATAAGACTGACTACACATACTGCGCAGAACAAGCTTTTTCTCGTTTCTTCTTGTGCAACAACAATGTGCATGCTCATGCGCATTACGGGATGCTACAAAACAAAACGTTTTGAGTTTGTCTTTCTAACTGTGAAAATACTGAGGTAGTAATTGTAATAGTTTCTGATATATAATTATTTCTTTTTCGTCAGGTCTTTCCCGGACACGGTGTATAATATAAACAACAGTGGACCTAATACCGTGCCCTGAGGAACACATATTTTACGGTTTTCATCTGCGACACGATCTTTTTAGTGTCAGAAAATTATTTATTATGTATTACAGTGTTTTGTACTCTACAACAGTTCCACTAACACTCTACACTTGCAGTTCATATGGAGAATGCAGTTAAGAATGAATTTTGTTTCTTCAGGTAGTGATACAAATTTGTCATTTTAAAGACCACTACAAATGCTCTTCAAGTGACCAGACGTCACAATTTGGCCAGGATTGTTCTGATTTTCAGTCAGGTCCCCTTGTCCTCATCAGGTCCTGCCGTGACACCTAAATGTTCCGGTTTTTAGAAATGAAATTTAATTCCCAGTCATTTAAGATTTCACCATATCATTTTAATTTTTCTATGCAATGTCAGTCATGAATTCAGTTCGGGATCTTCAGTACGGTAATATTTACGCTGAACTTTGTTACTGGGTTGGATTTGCTAACCCTTATGTTTTTCGTTGGCATGAGTGTTCTAGAGTGTTTAGCATAGCTATTAACTTCTTTATATAGCTTATTCACTTTACCTAATTCAATTCTAGACCGTTACCAATTCCACATTTCCCAAATGGCACTGCAGAGAATGTTAGGACTCTCTGCAAAATTAATGATAATGACTTATTCGAAAAGTCATTAATATGCAGCAGTTTATTATAACTCAGCAAATTGTGAATTAGAGCAGAAAGAAAGGAAAAAAAAACTTACACTGATATGTATTGCGTACAAAATATGTTCCAGCACTTTACATCCAAACAGATATCATCTAAAATTATTTCTAAAATTGTGGAATTTGGTTATGTCTTCCTGGTACAAATGCACCAGTCAAGCAATGAGTAAGGTACATATTAGGAAACTCAACTGAAAGACATTTTGACAGCAATACTGACGGTGAAAGTTAATTTGAAATACAGTTTTTCAGAATTCTATGACTTCTCAAAGGGACGCAAACATCTCCTGGATAAACTTCATTCATCACAGAATTAAGAACAGTGTGTTAAAAACTGTTTGTAGTTACCCAAGTAAGTACTTTGCCATGTGTGGAAACCGTGTAAAATTATCATATATTGGTGTCTTTTATGCAGATCGTCGTGAGAAGTTATTCAATTGGCCCCAGCTTTGACTCCCAGAAATATGGTCACCTTACTTCAGAATACATAAAATTTAAATTAAAAGATGTTTAATACTAGCTGTGTAGGATGTACCATAAGTTTACTAAAAAACAAGACCCTTTGATTATCAAACTTTCTAAATTTTATAAAAACTATTGGTATGAGAATGTTAAACCCACAAGTGTAATGTAACTGTACTGTACCAATAAGCTTAAACCTGACAGACACAAACTATCCCCACCTCCAGTATTATTTTACATCAGAATTTTAATTATTTTTCTTTACATCAAACTTTGTAAATGATGTACAGGTAGTTAGGCTATGTATATGCTGCAATGTGATAGCTGCACCTTCTTGCAATACAATAACAATATGAATAAATAAAATAAAAAATCTAGTGTGAAACTCATATAACTTCCTCTACCCGAATAAAAGTTTGCCTCTTAGTATAATATAATGACATGCTTTTCATATAAATTGGTTGTAAAAATGAAGAGAATGTCATTACTAGGGACCGGATTTTTAGGTTTTTAAAAACACTGTTTTAGGTTTTCCATTAGGTGAAATAGTTTTTTTTAGGTTTTTAGTCCAAAATATTGTTTTCGGGTAGAATAATTAGTTTAATGAATTTAAATGTGCGACATAGGATTCAATACATAATACTTGTAAAGTTTAACTTTAAAAAAATAACTTAAATTTGTGTAAACTTGATTTAGGACAATATTACACAATTGAAGAAAGAAAGCGTAAACAATCAAAAGAAGTAGTGAAAATAAGATTGCCTCACATTTCCTGGTTACAGTATATCACAGTGTATCTTTCAAGATTCTCAACTGTGAGTTGTATTGAATGACGTCTGTCATATACAGCAGGAACAACTTCGAAAACGACAGAACAGACGTAGGATCCCGCGGGGTGCAACGTCATAAAATAACCTCAGAAGAAGAAGAAGAAGAAGAAGAAGAAGAAGAAGAAGAAAAAAATCCAGGTCGTCGCCAATCCACTGCCGTAATAAACTCGATTTCATTTATTTCGGCATAACTAACACGTCCATCCACTGTCCATCCTAGACGACAATGGGTTGAACGAAACGCTGGTGGTATTAATTTCAACCCGACAAAGTTTTGTCTCTCCGCAAAATATCGATTTCTCAACTGACAAACAAAAAATACCAAAAAGTGGCCTAAATGAGATATTTTCGGTTTTATGTCCCATTTAGGTATATTTAGGTTTTTATACCCCATTTAGGTATTTTAAGGTACCACAGAATTAATGTGGGTGAATCCTATGGACATGATTCGAAAAAGTGTATGAGCGCTTTTTGTTTTGGAAGTAAGGAAAAAAATAGGTAAAAACCTAAGAATCCGGTCCCTAGTCATTACGTACCACATCTTACCCCATCCTCAAAGGATACATAACCCAAATAAAATATGATTAATGCCCTCACATAACTTTAATCATGGTCAACAAGTTACACCTTTCTCACTTCACATTCTGATGTAGAATAAGAGGATGTATTCCAAAGAGCGTGTGTTCAGTTGTTTCAAGACTAAGTTTCTACAAACAGATTTAACTCTTGGTATAAGCACTCCATGTTCAAAATTTAAAGAAAATCGTTAGAGCAATTTTCAAGAAATTCACAGACAAAATGTTCTTACAGTCTCCTTATAATAAAAATAAGAGAACGTCATCGCCAGTCTTTGTGTCACATCCCCAGAAGGTACCTAAACATGAAATGTTTTCATACGATTTTCCATTCTAGAGCTAGGTTGTTCAGACACACACAGGCATGAGTCTGAAAATAGTATTTTTGGATTCAGGGAACCTCAAATCGTGTATTTATGTTAAAACTCAACTTCGAATTTCAGAGTCGAACACAATATTTCCTCTACCTTTAGAGCCTACAATATGGGCAGAGAAAGTAAGAATACTTACATGCAAGGTAACAAAACCTTCATGCTGAAACCTGATACTACTAGTAAACAATTTGATAACTATTTTGTCACAACAGAAGTGAAAATCCTAAATTACAGGGTATTCCTTCTCCAGAGTTCATGCTGAGAGGGGGAGTTATATAGCACAACACAATGATTAATCAAATGAAATCATTAGCTATTTTCTACAATTCAAAAACTTAAATCAGGGCTATAAATTGGACCTTTCAGTGGGCTCTCATTATAGCCTGGTCAGGTAGATTTGGACAAGAAGATGACACTTTCTTGTGAATTAGAAAATGCACACCTCACAAACATGGTAATTGTTCCATTGCTAGAATGTTTCATCCCACGGGAGGGAACAGGAGAATCGCCTGTTAGGTCGTTACATGAGATGTGCTAATTTCTGTAAATTGCAAATTGCTCTTTAATGTAAATTAGATTGCTACCTGACAAAAATAATTTGTATGCACTAGACCAAAGTGAAATCAACTTTTGGCTGCCTTTTTTTAAAATAAATTCTGTTAGCTACAGCCCAAAGGAAAATTCCATTCGTGTAACTCTTAAAATATTACACTGGTCTACAAAATTTTTGCTGAGTGAAAACTTTTCAAATATTCTGAATCCCTACAAAGTGGAAGCTCTCAAACCTGCCTTAGTCTTGTTTCCATCAGGCTACAGGTTTTCAGAAATTCGTAGTTTAGTCATTCTTTATTGGCAGATATATAAAATAAATTTATAGAATAGGTAAATAAATTTTCTGGGGGTTTAAACATGGTAATAAATGTCTCACAACTTTCTCTTAAGTGCCATCCCACCCCTAGATTCTATTTCCTGATATCTACTTGTATTTTTCAGGTAGTTGAATTTAATGTTACGAATGTCAACCGCTCAAGAAGCTCAAGTAGGCTGTGCATTTGTTTTCTGTCAAAACATCAAAATGTTCTCAGTAGGATATAAAATAGCACCAACATTTTCTCACTATACAAGCAGCAGTGAAATGGAGCATGCACAGTGATTCATAAAATGCTTTTAATTCAGAAAGTAATCAAGTAATGTCTGAACCCAATTGCTATGTGTATTAAAAATTTAATAAGAAGCAATGCACACCAAATCTATAATGACAATGGGTAAAGGAGTATATGGGCACTGATGGAAACAAACAAGCTGGTAATTGGCCAAAGCAGCAGAAACTACCAATGAGGAATCTAGTTACAAAAAATTTGCATTTTCATATTTAAAGAAGATAATTAAAATCCGAATTATAGAAATGTTGAATGAAGAGTAAGTCAACAGCACTGGTACAATAACCAAGCAGCTGTTCTTTAATACAGTTCAAGACCAACTCGGATGCAGCAACTTACCAATCAACTTCATAATTATAAAATTCAAACTCAGTATAACCCTTAGCAGTTATGTACGGATTATTAGCAAGACGGCTTATGTAGAACTTGCGATCAATCAAACAACCGTTCAATGCACATATTTAAGCAACTTTTATTAGTAAGGCTGTTAATTATTTCTAATTTGCTGAACATTCACAGCAGTATTTGATGAAGTGCAAAAATATTAAAATTCTGTAGGATATCTAGAGAAGATTGCCCAAACTACAGGCAGGATAAAGAAATAGATTTTGCTTATTATTAAACCAAAATCCTCTCTGAAATGGAAATATTTTTTTGTTGCTGCGGCTTTAAAGCTGAAAAATAGGTGAAATTTACTGATCAGACAGAAATTGTCCAATACGAATCTTTGGACATGGCAAATTCGGCAGCTACTGTGAATGATTTCATGTGTTTTATCAGTGGAGCATCTTATGTTTGAATATCTTATGTTTACTGTTAAAAGATTTCATTTGACTGCTCATTCAACTGAACAAAGACTATAGGTCACCACATAATGATGTTTTTAATAGCAAATGTTGTGCTAAATAATTTATGGCATTCATCAGTTCCATATATGCCACACTGAAAACACTGTACTGAGCTCAGCACTCAATTCTTTAGTGATACACAGTATATAGTAACTCTACTTGCTTAGGTTTAATTTCTCTAACATACCGTTTGTTCCCGCTCCCACGGTAGCTCGCAGGCGAAATAGGGACACGGGGAAACCTCTCCGGTTTGAAGGATGCTACACTAAGTCAAGTTTAAATACATTTATTGAGCCCCTTGAAAGATACAAAGAGCACAATGGACAAAATGATAAATAGACCCTTTAAAATACAAGATGGAATTTTGTATCTTGCTTTACAAATAAATTCCTCTTCCTAGCGGTGCCGAAGAAGATGAAATGTTGATGAAGTCAAGGGGAGACGACTTAGTAAGCTCCTTCTGGAAAATAAGGCATGCTTGCCTTATAAGACTGATGAATAGCTCGGAGGACCAGAGCAGAGCAATTTTTATAGTCGCGCTTGCTCGGACGACTGAGAAAGAATTTCACTATTCTTGAAGTGAATGCGCACTATCAGCAAATTATTTTAAGGTCGACTTGCTGCTTCGACCGAAAAGAAGAACCTTTAGATGTTGCTTCGACACTGCAACTAAAATTAAGCACTCTGAAATATTCACTTCACAGCAGTACTTACAGTAAATCCTTTTACTTAATGAGTTACGCATTCAAGTCCATACGGTTTGATCAGGGAAGTAAAAAACTTGGCTTCACACATTTGTAATTAAATCACAAATAAATTACTTTGATGAATGTACTAAATTGCGTCTCTGCAATAACTAGGGCTGGGAAACTTCAAATTCCCAGCTCGACAATAATAACTAGATTCAGAATTCTGAACTGAAAACTAGCCTGGCGAAAACTTCGAACGAGTGAATAAGAATGAATAGCAAGAATGACAGACGTCACGACATGTGACGTAAAGCAAGAATCCCATTGGCCAAGAAAAAAAATAAATAATCAATCTTGGAAATAAATCAATTAAGTTACATTAAAATACTAAAACATAAATAAGAGAATTAATAGCATTACTTCAAAACTGAATTGTTTCTTTAAAAACACAAAATTATGAATAAAATATACTAAAAAATAATCAGACTGAAACTTTGGGTTGGAGATTATAACATGACTATCCAAAAAATGAAAGATGCGACAGTCAAATGTCATTTCTTATGCGAATTGATGGGAGAAAGAACAAACAGATAAGTAAACATATTTAAAATTATATTGAAGACACAACAAGAAAAATAAAACAAACGAAGACACAAGCCTGTTGCCATAGCAACACGGCGAATGACCTCGCGAAACCAGCTAATGCCTCAAATCCGGCCAGACACGAATGCTGGACGGAACATATTGCCCGCGATAATTTCGCTCGTGAAATTATCTAACAGAATGTGACGTCAAGCAAATTCGTGAATGCAAGGATTCGAGGCCAGAACAACTATCAAGTCGCAATAAAGTCAAAATCGGTGGAGTGGGATGCGTCCGGCATCAGCACTCTGAATGAAAGCAGGTGTCACTGTCCCTCTTCACTGACAGGCAGAGGAGCCAACTTGATGAGGGGCCTCTTATAAGTGCCTGAGACAGTGCGCACAGTGACAACTCTGACAAGGCCGTCTGGGCCTGGGTGTACTTGGTGCACCAGACCAAGCACCCACCTATGAGGAGGTACATTGTCCTCGAGAACCAATACAGGGGTACCCAAAGGAACGTCTGGCAGTACCTTATGCCACCTTGCACGACGCTGTAGCGTGTGGAGATAATCCACGGACCACTTCTTCCAAATACAAGTGACCATCTGCTGAAGATGGTTCCAACGGGAACGCAGGCTGTACCCACCAGAGAGGTCAGGACTGGGCACCGACACAATGGGCTTGCCAATAAGAAAGTGGCCGGGAGACAAATATCCAAAGTCATCCACGTCCTCAGATAACGACATCAAAGGACGTGAATTCAAGAATGACTCAATTTGTGTGAGAACAGTAGACATCTCCTCGTAAGTGTACTTACAGGACGAGGACATCCTCTTCAGGTGGAACTTCAAAGAGCGTACTGCCGCCTCATGAAGCCCTCCCATGTGTGGAGAGTGAGGAGGCAAGAAACGCCAATGAATGTTCAAATGCGCAGTGGCGTCTTGCACTGCGGAGTGATGTTCTGATGACATCAAAAGCCTAGAGAGGTTCTGCAGGTCGGCGTGGGCTCCGACAAAGTTTCTACCATTATCACAAGTGATTGAACTTGGAATTCCACGACGACTTGTGAACCTTGACAATGCCGCCAGGAAGGCACGTGAGGTGAGCGAAGTCACTAGCTCAACGTGTACGGCCTTCGTGGACATGCAGACAAAAATAGCAACGTAGGCTTTAGTAGTCACCTTGGACCGCGGGCCACCAAACTTGAGAGAGAATGGACCGGCGTAGTCCACACTAGAGTTTGTGAAAGGAGGGAGAGGATTTACTCTCTCAGGAGGCAGATCAGCCATCTTTTGCTGAAAAGCCTGAGCCTCAAAGCGGAAGCAAACACTACAGCGCCTCCGTACACTGCGAACCAGCTTGCGAATGCAAGGGATCCAATACGACTCTCGCAAGTGTGAGATGACTAGCTGAGGTCCTGCATGACCTAGATGCAAGTGCACATGGAGAACTAACTGCCTGGTGAAAGCATGCTCTGCAGGAAGTAATATCTGATGCTTGTTGTCAAAGGGTAGGTTGGACCGACTTAGACGTCCACCTACACGCAGGATGTTATCCTGAATAAAGGGGCATAGTTGCCGGATCTTACTAGAAGAAGGCAAATCTTGCGAGGAAGACAATGCTTGAATTTCCTTTTTGAAAGCATTCCTTTGAATGATTCTAATGCAAGAATGCAAAGCTTCAGTAAGCTCTGACGGCAGCAAAGGGCCATTGATAGGTGACTTGAGTTTCAAGTAATTATTAATGAAACGTCGCACATAAGCCATGACCCTGATTGTTTTCAAGTGTGAAAACTTAGTCAGCCATGGGCTTAAGCTAGAGGTTTCGATGGTGACTAGCGCTGCTATCTTCACCTCTGGGAGAGACGAAGACTCGAGCTCAGTGGGCAAACTGGGCCACTGAGTGGAGTCGGCAGTAAGCCAAGAAGGGCCTGACCACCACAGAGAGTTGTTAAGTAGGTCAGAAGGGGTGGCTCCCCTAGAGATGAGATCAGCGGGATTGTCCTTAGATGACACATGCGACCAAGATTCAATGGCAGTGAATTCTTGGACGTCCGCGACTCTGTTAGCCACGAAAGTCTTCAGTTTAGAAGGTGAATGGTTTAACCAACCAAGTACAACCTTGGAGTCACTCCACAGGTGTACTGAACTTATAGAAAGTTGCAACGCAGGTAACACCCGGTGAACTAACGTTGCCAACAAGTGAGCTGCCAACAATTCAAGGCGAGGTATAGTCGTTGCCTTCAAAGGGGCAACCCTAGACTTGGCACAAAGCAGACAGCTCTTGGCCTTATCGAGGTGATTAGTAGATCGTATGTACAGACAGGCGCCATATGCCACCTCGCTAGCATCACAGAAACCGTGCAACTGCACAGATACGAAGTTCTGCTGTAATGCTAGCCGAGGGATAGCGATGCTGGAGATGAACTGAAGTTGGTTGTGAATCTTGCGCCACTTGTCGGCGACCGCAGAAGGAATGGGCTGGTCCCATGAACTAGTCTCCTTCCACAAAGATTGGAACAGAATCTTGCAGTAGGACACTATAGGGCATATTAGACCAAGGGGGTCAAAAATAGAGGCTATACAAGATAGCAATGTCCTTCTGGAACAGGTGGTGAATGGCTTGGAGGGATCGACTGAAGTTTCGATCCTGAGCATATCGTCAGAAGGTTGCCATATGAGGCCTAGCGCCTTTATGGAAGAGGTGTCAGAATCACCAAAGGTTCTGTGGTCGAGAGACTCTCGCAGCTCAGGAGGAACGTCTTGGAGCAGTTCCACAGAATTGGAACTCCACTTACGAGGATTGAATCCACCTAGGGGGAGAAGCTCTCTCAGCTGAGAGACAATAACCTTGGCCTCAGACAGCGTAGCAGCTGTGGCCACTATGTCATCGACATAGATGGAATTGTTTATGATGGAGGCTGCTACAGGAAACTTGCTTCCCTCGTCGATGGCTAGCTGTTTAAGAGCTCTGGTTGCCAGGAAGGAGGCAGAAGCAGTGCCATAAGTGACCGTGGTTAGGTCAAACAGCTGAATAGGGTCTGACACAGAAGTTCTCCAGTAAATCTGCTGGAGAGGTTGGTGGTCGGGATGGACTAAGACCTGTCTATACATCTTCTCGATGTCCGCTGTGAACGCCACTGGATTGAACCTAAAGCGTAGGAGGATCGAGAAGAGGTCAGGCTGCACCACCGGACCTACCGCAAGAATGTCATTGAGTGACTTCCCGTTAGAAGACTTCGCCGAAGCATCAAAAACTACCCTGAGTTTAGTCGTGGTGCTGGAAGGCTTCAAAACGGGATGGTGCGGGATAATATACTCATATTTCCCGAGTGAACTCCGAGAGGCAGGCTTCATGTGACCCAATTTCAGATAGTCATCCATGAACCTGTTATATTCCTCTCGAAGGGTTTCATTTAAAGACAGTCTTTTTTCTAATGAGAAGATTCTCTTCTGGGCTTGTAACACTGTGCTCCCCAGGGATTCTGGAGCTGATACAAAAGGCAACTTTACAATGTATCGCCCATCGGAGTCACGCTGAGTATTGGCAGCAAAATGCTGTTCACAAACTGACTCGTCAGGGAAGGGGGCTGAGTTAGACACTCGTTCTAACTCCCAGAACCGGGAAAGCTGGTTACTCACTAACTGGTCAGCAGTTAGGAAGGCTGAGTAATTAGAAGACATAGCCTCCGAGCATTCAGGCTCATTGGGGCTTGCTTCAAGATAACGCTTAGCCGTGGATCGGCGTCGATGACCATTGGAAGTATGGCAGCGCTGTGAAGGGAAAGGCGCAGAGGGCAGTTTCCCGGCGAAGTACCAACCAAGGTGCGAGTTCTGAATCGTAGGTAACTCACAGGTGGAAATTTGCCCTGGACACACCACTTGGGCGCAAATCTCCACTCCAAGAAGTAGATCGACACACTTAGGACGACTAAAGACTGGGTCAGCCAAGGGAAGATTCGGAGGAATGTTCCATTCCTTCGTCTCAATGAAAGAGCTCGGGAACCTTTTCTCCGAAATCTCCGGAACGACAATGGCCTGTGCATTGTAGCGCCATGAAGTCACTCGCGACTGAATCGTGATGCTGGTTAGCTTATGTGTGCTAACATTAGTGGACAAAATTCCCGCTAGCGTAGTCCGCTGCGCATGAGGAGCTAGTCCAAGACGCCTAAACAGCCTGTCGCTAATAAGATTGCAGTCTGAACCGCTATCCAGGAGGGCTGTGGCCTCAACAGGCGAGCCGTCTGAGTCCAGGATGCGGACAGTAGCAGTAGGAAGCAAGCAGCGCTGCTGGGTCTGACTAGAAGCCATAACACCTGCAGTGTTGGCAGCCTGGTGACTATCGCTAGTCGGGTCGTGGAGGAATGTGCTATGTCTCCCAGCACATCTCCTGCACTGAAAAGTCCTACAATTGTTGGCATGCCCTTGACTATACAGGCATACGCGACACAGTTTGCGGTCTCTAACAAACTGGTCTCTTTGAGCGAAAGTCATGCTCCTGAAGTCGCTGCATGAAAACAGGTCATGCACAGCAGTACGACAACAGAGACATTTAGGCCTCGAAGAAGAAGACTTTGACTTGGAAGGAGCCGGAGAGCTCGGAACTGACTTAGCAGCCTGACTTTTCGTGGCAGCATCAGTCATCTGCAGTATGCGAACTCGGCTTTCCAAGAAGACAAATAACTCCTTGAGAGTAGGGAGCTTCCCTATTTTGACAGATGACTCCCATTCTCTGATGAGGTTCATCGGAAGCTTGTCGATGATAATTCTGGTAATAATCAGATCTGACAACTCCACTTCTGTATTAAGGGAATTCAGTGCATGCACTGTGCTTATAAAATGATCCAGGTATTTCTGCAGGGATTCTGCAGAATACCTCTCAATCTGAGGGGGAGAGAAGAGATTGTCCAGATGGGTGTTGGCGATTAGCCGGTCGTTATCAAACCTATCAATCAAAGTCTGCCACGCCACCTGGAAAGTCGCAGCAGAGACAGGAATATTCTGAATGACCGTACTAACCTCTGATGACAGGCAGGACTTCAAGTACTGATACTTGTCCATGTCCGAAATGTGCCTGTGTTGAATTACCAACGACGAGAAAGTGTCACGAAACTCGATCCACTCAGAGGGGTTCCCATTGAACTGAGGAAGACGGATTTCGGGGAGTTTCGGTAACAACGGCGTGACAGGGTCGAGCGAGGAGCGCTGACTGGCAGTCTGCGCCTGCTCGGGTTCATATAGCTGTTTCTTTTCAGCTATCATGGAGTCAAAGAAACTGATAACTTTGTAATAATCAGATTCCACTGCGTGAAAGTCGAATTCATGATCCTGGTAGGCCTCGTCAATGGCCACCTGAGCATAATCTGACTTATAGGCCTTGAAGATCTCTACGAATTCAGAGCGGCGAATGCGCGCCTCATGAAGCGTAGCGAGATCTTCGATTTCGTACTCTCGCATAATCTGCATTTGACGCAGAAATTGCGATTGCAAGTACTCGAAGCGTCTTATTTTAGCCTTTTGGGCAGCTTCGGCCTGGGCGTGGGCTTCGGCTCTCTTAGCCTCAGCTTCCTCACGGGCCAGGGCGAGCTGGGCCTGGGCCTCCGCTCTCTTAGCTTCGGCTTCCTCACGGGCCAGGGCGAGCTGGGCCTGAGCCTGCCTTTCTGCAAGTGCCTGCTGGGCCAGGGCCTCCGCTCTCTTAGCTTCGGCCTGGGCCAGGGCCTCCTTGTCAGATAAGGCCTGAAGAAATTTACACAACTGAGAGTTGCCTCTGGAAATGACGGCGTCGACTTCTGCCCTATAGGCTTCTTCAGCATCAGAATAATCCACACCGTCGATTTCAGTCTGCACAAGGTCGAACTTAGCTGCAAGTTCGTCTAACTTAGACTCATACTTTTTGAGTTCAGGATATGTGACATCCTCAATAGCTAAATTACTAATGACATTAACCTGCCGCGTAATCTGGGCCTTAATGGGAACTCGCTTGGCTTTAAGAGCCGTCAAACCGTCTGGACTCGACATAGCGACTTGCTTATACAAATGTCTGAATTAAATAGGTTGCCCGCCTAGAGCCGGTGCAACAATGACAAATTAAGGTTTGTTTATAAGAATGGAGTGAGTTGCCCGCATAGGAGCATACGAGTAGACAAAGAAATAGTGTGTAGCTGTACAGGTGTAAGTACACAAATGTAAATGTTTACACTTTACAAGAAAGTACCAAAAACTTAATTGAAATCTGTCAGAGACCTCCCTCAAACGCAATGCGGAGGAGAACCACAGATACTTATAGCAACTGACTTTAAACTACTTATTACTGATGGCTACTGATGGTAGCGTCTCACACCGGCGGCAAACTATACCGGGAGAACAAGATTGATATATAAGAATGACTAGAATTGTGGCTAATCACTGAGGTCTCTGTAATAAGTGACCAAGACAAATTCAAACTGTTAATTGAATAGTTACTTTACGTTAATTATAGGTCACTAACTATCAATGCATCTTCAACCATAGGCCTCTGGGTCATATCCGGCCCGGAGGACCACAAAGAGATGTTCCCGCTCCCACGGTAGCTCGCAGGCGAAATAGGGACACGGGGAAACCTCTCCGGTTTGAAGGATGCTACACTAAGTCAAGTTTAAATACATTTATTGAGCCCCTTGAAAGATACAAAGAGCACAATGGACAAAATGATAAATAGACCCTTTAAAATACAAGATGGAATTTTGTATCTTGCTTTACAAATAAATTCCTCTTCCTAGCGGTGCCGAAGAAGATGAAATGTTGATGAAGTCAAGGGGAGACGACTTAGTAAGCTCCTTCTGGAAAATAAGGCATGCTTGCCTTATAAGACTGATGAATAGCTCGGAGGACCAGAGCAGAGCAATTTTTATAGTCGCGCTTGCTCGGACGACTGAGAAAGAATTTCACTATTCTTGAAGTGAATGCGCACTATCAGCAAATTATTTTAAGGTCGACTTGCTGCTTCGACCGAAAAGAAGAACCTTTAGATGTTGCTTCGACACTGCAACTAAAATTAAGCACTCTGAAATATTCACTTCACAGCAGTACTTACAGTAAATCCTTTTACTTAATGAGTTACGCATTCAAGTCCATACGGTTTGATCAGGGAAGTAAAAAACTTGGCTTCACACATTTGTAATTAAATCACAAATAAATTACTTTGATGAATGTACTAAATTGCGTCTCTGCAATAACTAGGGCTGGGAAACTTCAAATTCCCAGCTCGACAATAATAACTAGATTCAGAATTCTGAACTGAAAACTAGCCTGGCGAAAACTTCGAACGAGTGAATAAGAATGAATAGCAAGAATGACAGACGTCACGACATGTGACGTAAAGCAAGAATCCCATTGGCCAAGAAAAAAAATAAATAATCAATCTTGGAAATAAATCAATTAAGTTACATTAAAATACTAAAACATAAATAAGAGAATTAATAGCATTACTTCAAAACTGAATTGTTTCTTTAAAAACACAAAATTATGAATAAAATATACTAAAAAATAATCAGACTGAAACTTTGGGTTGGAGATTATAACATGACTATCCAAAAAATGAAAGATGCGACAGTCAAATGTCATTTCTTATGCGAATTGATGGGAGAAAGAACAAACAGATAAGTAAACATATTTAAAATTATATTGAAGACACAACAAGAAAAATAAAACAAACGAAGACACAAGCCTGTTGCCATAGCAACACGGCGAATGACCTCGCGAAACCAGCTAATGCCTCAAATCCGGCCAGACACGAATGCTGGACGGAACACCGTTGTAAACTAGGGTTTCTTTCTATGGAGTTTCAATAATAATTTTTAACTATTTACAAGACCAAATTTCTTACAAAAATTGAATACAGTGAACGACACTTAATGTAATTGCAGATAATGTTATCAGTAGAGACAGGCACAATATGAAGAAAATTTTGCCAAAATATGAAATTTATTTATGCTAAATATGAAATTATGAAGAAAAAAATTAAAAATATTATGAAATGCAATAAATCACCAATTTTATCATCTGAATATTTGTTATTTGATTTAAGACAACACACAAAGGAATATCTACCATATTCACAATGAGAGGGTAAAATATAAACACTAGTTAACTGGTAATTAATACGTTAAATAATCACAATATTCTATTCACCTACATTTTTCACATCACATCATCACATCAACTAATATTTATTACAATAAGATAAAAGTAGCTTTTCAATGTTTTCTGGCAAAAAGTACATCTTCTGTCGGTAAGAAGCGTCTGAACTGAGTGTGTGTCTTTTTAATTTTCATTTTTTTATGTATAATGCTATTTGTGTGTTGTTTCAGCTGAAACTTTGTGTTTGCAGATATCAGTATTAAAAAATAAATTAATAACAAAATTATTATGTAATTCAGTCACCCATTTGTTCAGAATAAAGATAACGGCGAAAGCCAAATATTAAGTGCGCTTTAAGCTCCGCCCACTCGATCACTCAATATTCACATTTTGTTTCTCAGGGAAGCAGGTGACAAACTATCCTTGTATATTGTCGCCGACACTCCCGACAGTACCAAATATTAAAAATGCGAGAATGCCCCTTGTAACAAATATTAAAACTGCTAGAGTGCCCCTTGTACCGAATATTAAAAATTCTAGAGCACCCCTTGTACCAAATATTAAAAATTCCAGAGCGCCCCTTGTACCAAATATTAAATGCGAGAATATGTGCCTTGTACCCAACGGTTTGTCAGCCTATTCATCCTCAAAGAATTCGCTAGATCACGGCATAAAATGAATTGCTTCACTGGGGGAGGGCTGGCCGGTATATGTCTCATGCGAAGATGCATCTTATATTTGTTCTTTCCCAAGATATCAAATGTAGCGTAAACATAATTTGAATGTTAGTACAAATTTGTCTTTAGATAATATTACACAGGTAATAAAAAGGACTATATTCCATACTTAACACTTTTGTTACAAAATGTGCACATAACAATCGTTCCATCTGTTTTAAAACAGTTTAACTCTGTCACCAATTGCGCATTCCAGATTTAGTTACACGATCCAAATCACCACGAATCGCAAACAACACATAAATGAATATTCCCTCCTCCCTGCTAGTGAGCTGGTTCCTCTAACTGTAAACATCCCCTACTTGCTGTCAAGTTAGCTTTCGGAATGCAAAAAAAAATTGACTACCTCCACTCAATATGTAGAAATTCCATTCCCGATCATAATGGAAGTAGGCTATTATTAGAGCGGAATGGTGTACGGTACCTCTTAACAGTTAGAAGTGTTGCCAAATGTCTTAGCTTTCTGGAGTTAGCGGTTTAGGGATTTGAGATGCGATTCCAGGGAAATTTTTCAAAACATTTTAATAATGTGGAAAACTCGATTCATTTGTCAAATAAGTATTAATGAAGGAAAAATTTGCAAATCATACAAAATATGAAGCTTTATGAAGATTTTCACGAAATATGAAGATTTTACCAACATATTATGAAATATGAACTTTTTTCTTGCTTGCATTGCCATCTAAACTTCGTGATTCGTAAAGATCCGAGTTTTCAGAGCGCTAGTAGCCATATTTTAGAATATGAAATTTCATATTTTGCCTGTCTCTAGTTATCAGTCATGTAATGTTATCACTTTTATGAAGTCCCGTATGGATTAATACTTATACATTGAAAAATTGCTGTTTATTGTGATCAAAGATTCGGTTTATGTGGTCACATTTTCCTTTTTGCGGCTTTATTTCCAAGTACTGTATGTCATTTGAAATTTCGTTTTTAAGGGTTTCCTTTCTAACTCAACTGTAGTGTCCTGTACCGGAGGTAGTGGCACCGTTCCCAACTCACAGGATGACCAGTTTTTTAAGCAATAAAACGTTTCACCCCATAGTTAAGTTGCAGCTTTTATTTATGAAGAACACAGTGTTGACATGCAGTGATGGCTAGTGTAAAATGAAAAGACCTGAACAGACAGGAGTTAGATGTTTTGCCATGCGTTGTTCACCACAGATCAGTATAAACTTCCAAAAACACTCGTAACTGAGTATGGAGTATTGCTTAATGGACTCCTGAAGGAAAGTAAAAACAAACACTTTCTTACTGGTTGAAAATATAGTTGCTTGCAGTCTTTCACTGTATTAGCCTAAGAGTGGTTCAATGATTCACAGTTATGTATTGTTTTATGAATAAATATTTTAAATTCTGTTTTGTAGTGTATTATCTTATATATGAATAAATAACCTTCATTTAATTCCTTCAGCTACTGTTATCAATTGGTTAATATTATCAGATTAGCTGCATCCTGAAGTGATCACAATAAGCGGAGTGCACTGTAAATGTTAGTGATGTTAGCCCCAGCACCTATTATAAGCCCTATCACACACACTCTTCAATTATTGCCAAACTGTGAATTTCTTCAAACATGGTAAAATCATTTTTGCTGAAAACCTCAGCTGTGATTGAATCTCAGATATTCATAAGTTTTCACCATACCGACAGAATTCCAAGACGTGTCCAGGTGATTTGAGCTTTAATGTCTTCAGTCAAGGGTGTTAGGTTGTGTTGCATACATACAGTCTTTTACAGGGGATTATTAGTAAATTTTTCTCCTCAGCTGTGTATATTCCATGTTACACACGGATTATTTGTAACTTTAAGAGTATGACTTGCACTTTTCTCATTTCTTGTTAACACTAATGGGACTAGTATAGCCAAAATTCTTAATCTGGATCTTCAAAACGCAGTAAGTGGAGAGAACATAACATTCAACAGAAGAGAAATGGTGAACATTAATAGTAGGCCCATGAGCAAAACTCTGTCAAAGGTGAACTGTGGATATGTGTAAAAGGTACTGTAGATGAAATGACAAAATCAATTGGGTAGGAATAAGTAGCATGTTCAAAATGCTAAAGGAGTAGTATACAAGTACTTAAGCTGCTCACTAAACACAAATCTGAAAGTACAACAATTAACTTCAGATATTGGATTAGAGAAGACCGACTATACGTACTGTTTTGAACAGGACAGTATTGTTATTTTCATATTCTGGCCGTCCAATCATTTCAATAAAAATGTAAAGTTTGTACAGTTTTTAATAAAAACTTCTATACTTTAATATTAATCATGTGTAATTTATTATTTGCAACCTATAATCGTATATCAGTGTCATGATTGCAAGTAAACTGAATAACCAAAGGTGTCTTGTTGAATATTAAGTATCGATATCTGCTAAAAGACCAGAATTTGCTACATAATGTTATCTCATCAGAGAAACATTTATGGTATAATAGCAGATGAAATACTGTCCCCTTCTGCATCTACCAAATTTTTTGCATGAGATCTTTTTTCAGTGAAGAATAATCATAAGTTTAATACTGTATGTTAATGTAATTAAACATTTTCATGAATACTGAATACCGCATAACCCTGCCCGTTTTCAACTCAAGGAAATATGATTTTTAATTTAGCCGGCCACAGGCCAATTTTTCTGAATTATTTTATCTTGTTTATACTGTTTTTGTTTTAGTTGTTTTCCTTATTACACACAAACACCCATGCCCAAGACGGGACTCAAACCCACAGTCTCCGTCACCTCAGCTCCAAGGCCACATACAAACACCCATGCCCAAGACGGGACTCAAACCCACAGTCTCCTTCACCTCAGCTCCAAGGCCTTAGCTACCGCAGCTAAGGAGACTGGCTGATCATCCTAGATTAGAGGTTAGATACTATGTATTAATGAACTCATTATAGCAAGCATTTTATTATGCTCTTTTTCATCATGAAATATGATTGAGATAATACATTTTGAAAAGTGCCTGAATTTTTAACTCTAAAGACACCCCAAAGTCATACGAAATACTGTAAAAAATGAAAGTTTGTTGCTATATTAACACAAAGCAAAACAAGATTATCAACTAGTTCATTATGTCTTAGAATTTGCCAACTGTTTAGCAAAATTAATATGTACAAAGGAAGTACACGGCTGCCAGTACAAAGAAATCACCTGGTACACTGTACATTATATTTTTGTTAACATTAGGAAAAAATATTTTTAAAATTTTTTCCCCGAAGATATTTTCTTCTGTTTCTTCTTAGCCTTAACTAAGTATGGTGATCTCTGTACAGAGGTTTCACCAGTAGATCCATTCTCCAAAAGCAATCGGTTACTTTCATAAGCAGTACTTTCATAAGCAGACTTAAGAATGTTCTTTCTGGCAAATTCATACAATTGTAAATTAACTTTCTTCAGTGCATTTATTTCTTCCTCCAGTTTTTCCTCTTCTGGTTCTACAACTGTACGCTCTACATGAACAATATCTTCTGGCAGGTCATCTCTAGACCACTGCTGTGCCCTAATAAGACAAACGGTATTATCATTAGGTTCAGAGCTCCTCTGCAAATTCTGCAACACTAAGGTTGGCTTCACATCTTCCTGAAGCACATTCTCTGGCATAATAACAAAGAATGCATTTGTCACAGGACCTTTGTAGTTCATAATTCTAACACATTGTCTACTTGGAATGTTCCATAGCATGACTGTAGCATCAAAAGACCCAGAGAGTAACGTAAGTCCATCTTTCGATGTAGATAAAGAAGAAATTGCCTTTTTATGTCCTGTGAAGATTTTTGATTTCTGATCTTTAGTCAAATAATAATCTCTAACCCGTGGTGGGGAACATAATCCAAACTGAATGATATCACCTTTTCCATCTCCAACAAATACTTCGTGCTCAGGAGTGTCCATAGTCACTGCAGTCAATCCACTGTCGAAAATAAGAGAGAGAAGGAGTGTTCCACTGGCAAGATCATACAGTTTGCAGTGTCTGTCCACTGATACCGAAATCAGGTGAGCTCTTATGCCTCCAGGCCCTACATAGAGATCACGCACTGGTTGAGAATGGTCTGAGAACACATAACATGGCTCCACCTGGCCTGGAAAGAGATCATTTTTACCCACCAAATAAGCCAATCGCCAAACCAATACAAGGCTATCTTCTCCGCCAGATACAAAATGCGACCCATCATCTGTAAAACGTATACAGTACACTGGCTGATAATGGCGTTCCACAACAGCTATGTGTCTTCCTGAAGAAAACTGCCATACATGTAACTTCTCTGCAACTGCAGTTACACAATAGTCACCATTTGGAGAAACTGCTAAGGAACTAACACGACCTGGGCATACAAGCCTAGTGCCTTTAGACGAGACAGGTTGTTGAGAGTTCAGCTGCCAGGCATGTAATAACGGCCTCACATTGTCATTTGTAACTAAATAGTCTTTTCCTACCAAAGATAATGCATGTGGAGATGCTGTTCCACCACCCTTGTAAGTCATCAAGGTAGTTCCAGTCTTTGGATCCCATATGCAAGCATTTGACAAACCAGACTGACCAGAGTTTTCGCTTGTAACGACGACTTCAATCCTGCCACTCATTTCTAATACTAAGTCTCAATATATGCAGCCTATCTGAAACAGAAGAGAGATGATTATTTATTATTAATAATAATTAGTAGTACTGATATCCTTATCTGAGTAACTCTCATTCGCACTCAAACTTACCTCACAAGTAATATATGTCCAAATTAGTTTTCCGACATGTTTTGTGCTCCAGTGAAAGAATAAAGCCTCACTTATACCACTCACTGTTAAGGTATCTTATATACTGAAGCACTTCATTTTAAGTTCAAGGTGTGAAAGTCAAGAAATTCCTACAACAGGCCCTTACAGTCCCCAAAATTCTAGCAATCAGAAATTCTTATTATTAATCTGGAGAAAGCTATTTAAAACAGAGGGTTCCTGTACAAAGTGAATAAGGGTGCAGTGGTAGAATCTCTCCTATCCTCGGCTGATGATCGACGAGGCTAAGATAGTTGTGGCTGGTAGTATTTATGGTCTGCCCTGCGCTGCCCTCCATCTTCCCAATTGTGAGTCTAGTGACATCATATGCTTGTGTGATTTTAAAGGTCATGACTAGGGGCGGATTTCTATGACCTAAAAAGTAGGATATATGCATGCATTTATGACTTAAAAAACATTAAAATAAGACCAATAAAATTTAAAATATGACTTTACCACTTACACATTGTGTAAATTTTTTTAGTTTCATTACAGTACACTTATTAAAATATAGTGTTACTTATTTAAAATAACTGTAAATTCTCAAAAAGTATCATTACAATGCAAAATTTACAAAATATGATATGAAACTTCAAAATTTCTTTAATATGCACACAAATATGCCAAAAATATGACCTAAATATGCACATTCATACTAAATATGCTACAATAGTTGAAAATTTCCTAAATATGCAGTTATATGCACAATAAAAGCCGTTCCATTTTCACCAGGATGCTTGGAATCGGGTTTAAATTAGTCGGAAACCTGAAATAATGCAAATATGACATGTCATAGAAATCCGCCCCCTAGTCATGACACTGTCTTCATTCTTTATGATGAAAATCTTTTCCCAGGCATTCGGTTCTGATGGTTTCTTTAAGTGTTTCAGTGGGCGGTTAAGTAGATTCCTGATTGTATATTTATTCTGTGGTGCCAGTTTAATGTTGTAGCTTTTGAAAACTTTCTTGAATTTGTGGAAACATTTTGGGTGAACTTCCTAAAGTTTTGTTGGGTTTTCTCTGCATTGCCCAGCATTCCTTTTATTCTATTTTGTTTCTTGTGTTTTGCAATAATCTTATCAATGAAGTTTGTTTTGAAACCATTAATAACTGCCACCTCCTGTAATGTAGGTGAGTTAATCTGTGAATAAAACTATCAAAAATTGCAAATTGCTGAGATTTTGGGTTAAATTTGTGGTAGTTATCAACAACTGTGGAATTTCTACAAATTCCAAATTTTAGATTGTTTTCAAACCTAAGAATGGTAGCCATCCATCTTGTTCTATTTCAATGGTAAATTTTATTGCTCTATCTTATAAATTTAGCATCTTCTACAATTTTTTGTAGTATGATAGCAAAAATGTCAACTTTTAAAAATGTGTGGAAAGGCTCTGGTGACTTGTAGTTCTAGGTTGCGCAAATACAAGTCTGCTAACACTGGTGACATTGGTAAGATAATTGAAAAACAAGAAATGAAAAAGAATAAAATAAAATAATTACTAAGCTGGACAATGCAGAGAAAATCCAACAAAACTACAGGAAGTTCACTTTTCACTCAAAATTCTTCCACAAATTTGAGGAAGTGTTCAAAAATGATGATATTAAACTGGCACCACAGAATAAACACGCCCATCAAGAATCTACTCAACCACCCACTGAAAAATAGCACCCCGAAAGAACTATCAAGAATCTACCAGATCGAATGTGAAGATTGCCAAAGATTATTAGGCAAACCTGAAGAAGTTTGAAAAAGAATGAAAGAACACCTGAGAAACATAAAACTCATGCAGACAGAAAAATCAGAAGTAAGTAGCCCACCAGTTTTGTACACAATCATCATATGATCATCAATTATCAAATTATTAAAACACTAAAAAAACCATCAGAACTGAATGCCTGGGAAAAGATTTCCATCATAAAGAACGAAGATAGTGTCATCTCACAAATCAGTGAAATCCCACAAGCATATGATGTCATTAGACTCGCAAACAGGAAGATGGAGAGCTGACCACCTAAGCTTCAGTCAACCATCAGCCGAGGATGGGAGAAATTCTCCCAAAACTATGTAATTCTGTTGTAAGAGCGACGTAATTAGAGCCAAAGTGTTTTTATTGTTTTGACTATTCCTTAAAGTCATTCTAAATAATGTGTTATTTTGTACACAGGGTATTCAATAATCCAAACAAACTGAAAATTTGAACCACTCTTAGACCAATTTCCGGACAAGTGATATTTCAGTCTAGTTCGACTGGCAGGTTTAATACTCACAAAGCAAACGGTCTAGATATTACTCATTTACTTTGAAAATGTTTTAATTAAGATTTCAGTGTTTCAGAATAGTTTCATAATTTGTTGATTACTAAGTTTTATCCACACTGTTGATTTTAGAATGTTATCTTACAATAAAATGTTTTGGTATGCTTTGTCTAAGGCAATTTACAGTTGAGGGGGTCAGTGCAACAGTGGTTTAACCCCTCCGACATGGAAAATTAGATGATACTATTTGGATGACTTGGGGTGAGCTTTATTGTAATATTGAGGTTGAACGGATTACATCTGGGTTAGGTTCCCTGAAACAAAATTCCTCTTGCATAAGGCCAACCAAAATTTTGAAAACAAAGATAAATAAATCCGAAGAAACTAATGGCTATTAACGATTTTTTCAAATATGTACCATTCATTCATAATTAATTTTATGAAAATCTGATTTCTGTAACTGAGCCAGGTGTTGAAGGAAAGGCAGTGAGCTTTTTCATGTATGTATTTCATTGTGAATAGAACAGAATAATCAATGAAATTTATAAATAAAACTAATACAAGTCCATATCTCTTAAAAGAATGTTAAAATCCAACATTTATTTAAATGATTTTTTCTCCGCCATCAAGTAGAAATTAATGCCAGAGCAACAGAGGCCTAACCAAGAAAACAGCGTTGCAGTGTCTCATGAAAATGATATTACCTCTAAAAAATCTGAACATTAGACCATGTAACACTGTAGTTAAGTTGATCAAGCACCATAGAATACCCACTACCAACAAAACTGTAATTTTTAAACTATATGTGAAAAACCACAAGTGTAGGACTTTAGCTTGCTTTTTCTCCAAACTTAAGAAAGTGGCTTAGACACTGTTGCGCTGATCCCCCTCAGTTGTTCTGGGAAGAATATTAAATAATTAAAAAAATTATGTGATTATAAATTAAAGTTTGATAACACTATAATAGGCTTACTATTAAAACAGTAACAATATATAGCAGCCATTTCATAAATACGGGTGGGACATTCTAGCACATTATATAAACTATTTTTGTTTATTACATATCATAAATAATAAACTAGAATAGGTTCTTCACATTCTGTAAAATTTACAATGCCTTCTCCTCCACACTGCATGCAAAGCATTACTTAAAACTTATTTTAAATATTTTAAATTTGTTTTTCAAAATCTGTTACGGGTGGGACATGATTTGGACACTGATTTTAATTATGCAAAACAAAAGCTCATTATCTGTTCTGCTATTACTGTTAGGGTCTTAATGTTGTTATTAATGAAGGTATGAGGGATTCAATACAAATTTTAAACTGTTTCCAGGTTGTCAGAACATTTATTTAACTCATCAATAATAATTTAACAAAACTATCACTGTTACGGGTGGGACAAAAATTACCTTGTTTGTTATTTTACATAGTAATTAACCACACATGTTTTTTGAAGTTAATCTTATACCAAATTGTACCTTAAGATGTATATTTTCTCAAATGAAAATGGACATAGCTGATTACTCTTGACTACTTGGTATTAAAGAGTGTAAAATCATGCTAAAAATGGCAAAAAAAAGTAACTCAACGCAATAAATAAGTAAATCAACAGATTTTACACATGAAACTACTTCAAATACATCTAAGTCTTTAAAATTCAGAGAATTTGAGGTTTTAAACTTATTTTTGACAACCCAATTACAATAATTTTATAACTTCTCTCTTTGAGGGAAAAATTCCCATGTTTTATGAAATGGCTGATAGGCTAATGTAATGGAGTAAGGTTGGGCTTCACATTTTACATTTTTGCAGGCCCCCTAGGAACCGTAGCCTGACTTGCAAGGTCTGTGGGGCCCTCAATTATGCCACTAGTTATATAAAAGAAAATAAAAAATACAAATTGCTGTTCTATATGAAAAGTTGATCTTGGTCACGTCAGATGATTTGGCAGTAGCGTACATGCAGTAGGGATGTTTACTGTGGAGCATTAAGAATTTCAAGATATTTAAACTTTTCTTGTGTACATTTATTATGTCAGCATCCTCAGATGAATAAATACCTGGCTGGAAAGCATGATAGGGGAGGACCGATTGTAAGGCTCACTATGATAAGCATTCATAGAAAATTCACCTCTAAAAATTATGAAGGGTTGTTAAAGGAAGTGTGGGTAAATGTGCAGCAATGCTAAGAAAATGAATGCTGCAGTAATTTCAATTTAGTCATTTTTTGTAGATATTGTAGATATACTTTTCTTTTTTGCTCCAATAATGGAATTTTGAGTTCTACCATCCACTCGAGAAAGAAAATCCCATTTTAAGTCGGTCGTCTATAGGACTGAACCAATGTTTGAATGTAAGTCTGAATTAATTCATCCTGTGCAATGAGTGAGTAGCCTAATTCTCAGGAAAATGTATCTGTAATACATTATACAACTTCGTTCATTTCCACTTTAGTTTTGTTCCATTTCAAAATAGGATGACTGCCTATGCGTCTTTTAACGTTCGGTAATGGAGTTGATAATTTTAAAACCAGTTCTTTCACTAACATTTTTGCCAAAATCCAGTTTATCACAGTCTGTCTATGAAGCTCATTTTTAATCTAGAAATTGTTCAAATTAAGGGGTAATTTAAAACTTGGGTCACCACTGGGTATTTGTCCTCATTTTTTGGTGTCTGGACCGTAACACTCATTAAATGGAAATAAATTAATATGCAAAAATATTAAATATTGCACAAATTATTGTTAACATATAAAATAAACTTTTCACTTTTTTGTTACGGTTCAGACAAATGCGCAGTACCTTGTAAATACAAGTAACAAAATTTATAATTAACTCTTGGTAGTAAATAATAATTACTTCACAAGAATAGTAATATACTGAACAACTTTTGGTGAGAAATAATCAGCTGATTCTCCAGGCTATCAACAATAGGGATTAAATACGAACTGTTACTTTTTCAAAAAATTGATTGCTTTCGTTATGTTCAAATTTAACAATCAATAACAAAATGTTACTTGCAGATCATAAAAAATGAGTACTGACATTTAAAAATATAAGCTTTTAGCTTTCATTTGACATAGGCCTACAACATGTCTATCTTACTTTAAAAAATATGGTAAAACAGGCTCACTTTTCATGGAATGGCTGTAAACCAATATTTAATGATACTGACAGTAGTAGCCTACCTACTTGGACACTGAAGGGTAACCGATCAAATTGGAGAATGGATGGTTCATCAATAATTTGAAGGCATTTTGTAAAAAGACTGGATTTACAATTTACCTGCAACAAATGCACGACGATGACAGGAATCATCACTTGTGACCTGAAGTTAAGACCTCACAGACTATGTCACCCCAACCTGAGCCTAAGCTGCCTCTAAAGTAAGCCTTTCTGCTAGCTCTTGTAACTTTCATTTCATGTAAGTTCATAGAAACAAACAAACAGGATGATCAATACTTCTTGTCAGGATCAATTTCTTGTCAGGATCCAAATACTTAAAGTTTATGTTGTATGAACTCAAACTGTCATAACATGTTGGAAAACTATTTTGGATTTATACACAGTAATGACACAAATTTCTGTGTGTCAAGTTATTTACTTAAATATTACAACATGAACATAAAAATGATTCAATTCAATACCATGCTGCTAATTCACATGCAAATTTCATTTTATTATAAATTAATGCACAACATATCTACAATGACCTTCTCATAACCAATATTATTCTTACATTAATAATCATAATAATCTATTACTCAAGCCAGTGTTGTAAACATAACAGTAGGTAGAATACTGGTATCCTTATTTTAAAAGCTGTGATTCTTTTGCACTCTAGATACAGGATATTTTCTTTCTTTATAAATATGTAAAATGACCATATTTGAGGTTGTGATGTTCTTTAGAACCTGGAATTCATAAATAAACTCATTTTGTTCTTAAAATTTACAAAATGAAAGAATAATTGTAAAGAAGTGAGCACTTATATAACCTAAAAATGGCGTCATTTACAATGGTAACGGCAGGTGGTCTGACAGGAGAACCGTGCGCAGAATCAATCTCATCATGAAAAAAGATATAAGCAATCTGACAATATTATGATGTTGCAACCTGTCACTAAAAACTAAACTAACCTTAGCTAACCTATCCTAACCTGTCACAAACCTAGATTACGTCGCATTCCTCGTTCTACCTGTCATTAATCTCACGCTTGTATATCCCACATATAAAGCTACTGGCAACACTGTATGACTCAAATGAAACATGACGAACGATCATTACCAGCCAATCAGTGTCTTGAGAAACAATCTATGGACCACATAACCTGCGCTGCAACAATCGGTGAATTCCATGAAGGGGGCTAAAGAAGACCAAAAAAAGGAATGTATGAAAACGTTACTTTGTTATGGTTATGCATGACTTCATTACTTCTACCTAGGTCCCTAACCAGAAACGTCTCCAACAGAGTTCCTTTACAATAGGCCTGTAAAAGTGTAATTCTACAGATATGGCCATCAACTAGTTATTGAAACTTCATGTATGCAGAAAGAATTAAAAAAAAAAAAGGTAATGTGAAAATATAGGTGGCCTAACAGTTTTGTTTCAACATGAAATTTATTTAAGTCAACAAACCTTTCCTTCACCTTTATCTTAGTCACGTGAAAAATACTAGGGTGCAAAATGTTCACATTGTCCCGCCTCGCTTACGAGCTGACAGGGGAGATATCCCTAATCGAAGAACTTCGCCTCCAGATGCTGCTACCATCTACACCGAGCTATGAGCAACTGCTCTCAGAGCTGCAAAGGAAGAGAGCGCACATTTGGAAGGACTTCTATGCAACGGATGCTATGGCAAACAGGAAATGGATGCATGCAAACTACGAGATGCGGCACCTGGTCACATGCATGGCGGTCCATGGCTTCCATTTCAAGTTGTGCAAGAACAAGATCATGAACCCGGCGAGTGTACGTGTAGTCAATGTGAGCAAAGATGTGAACGATACCACGTACTAAAGTGCCCAAACAGAGGAGCGTCTCTAACGAAATTCTGTCTTGAATGACACACCACTATATGCACAATTGAGCGAACTTCTTTACTCATTCAAAATGTTTTGGGTTGCATGTTAAACTATAGGTCTCTGCTAACATAATGACAGCTTCAGTAGTCGTTAATCCACGAGAGTGAAGTTTAATCTCTCTACCTAAGCTGACTGTGGAGGATAAGTTACAATCACAAACTAAATGACCTGATTGTAGGAAGAAATCTGGTGAGATTCAGAAAAGTCCAAAGATAAGCTTGGTTGGGACACCTAGAGAGAACGCTGGAGACTCAGATGCCTAAGAGAATGCTGAAAGGAAGACTGTATTCTAGTAGGAGGAAAGGACAACCCAGAACGAAATGGCTGGACGTGATTGCAGACCCAGTTGTGATGGGTATGAGAGGATGGAAGAGTAAGGCGACCAGCAGATTAAAGTGAAGAGGCGTTGTCCAAGAGGCCAAAACCCACACAGGGTTGTAGTGTCAAGAAAGAAGAAGAACTTAAACTGACTGGCTCATCCCACAGAAAGAAACAATAAAGGCTTTGCTATGCTACGCCATGCTAACCAATGCCAAGCCAAGTAGGCCTGTGAAACGAAATGGATGTTAAGCTAAACCCTGCTCCGCCACTGCACATACTGGTTGTGGTTTTAAATTATGTGTAAACACATTACTGAATAAATTAATATTTAAATTGAAGCATTCTTTGTTAATTATAAAGAGGAATTGCGCACAAAAGTGCACAGTCAATGGTACTCTACTCTTTGCTATAGTCCATCAATGATTTGGTTCTTTGCCTGCATTTCGTGAAATGATATCTTTCACATAGGCTCCCGCAGAAGGTGCACACACACTGCTCAGAAGGCTCGTGGAAATTTCTGCGTGTGCACAGTCTGAAATGAAAGCCGTGCACCGCCAGTCTTGATATTGCACTACGCATTCTTTGTTAATTATAAAGTGTAATTATTTTCAATACAACAGCCAATCCAGTCTGATAAGATGCCAGGGAAAACAACCATTTGCATGCACAAAGAAAGCTTCATGGAGCTATGGCTATGAAAAGCACCTCCTCAGTGATCTGTGTAACATAGCCTAGTTTAGCTTAGCTGATTAAGAATGAAGGGCCGATTGTATAACAGATCAATTATGTTCAGAAAACGATCTAAGTTCAGACTGGAGTCGTGTAGTATAACACTGATTTAAGATCAGCTAATCGAAGTTCAATTTTGATCTTAGTTCATATATGAGCGCTTGGCAACATTTCAGAAACAGCTGAGTATTGCAAGGCAAGAACATTGTTACTCTGTTTTCCTTTGTATTCATTTTGTGTTTTGTGTGAAAGGAAGAGAAAATATGATTGAAATTAAGCAGAAAAAGGATCGTTCCCCTAATTTTTCCAAAGAGGACAAGGATGTTCTGATTGAAATTATCTTGAGAAAATATAAAGACCTCATAGAATCCAAAAAGACGGATGAAATAACATCCGTGCCAAAGCAAAATGCTCTGAAAAACATTCTGGTAATTTCAGTTCTGGCAATATAAATCGGCTTAACATTTTCACTGCTACCAATATAAATGCTTCATCTCAAGAATTGTATAAAAGCAGAGATGTAAGATTACCAGAGTAATGTTTTATGTAAAATGTGAGTATTTTTTGTTTGTCTGTTACATTATGTTCATCATTCATGGAAATCAGGTCTTCCACTGAAATTTTCCTCATCGATTTTAAACCTAAGAGCCCCTGATGACTACCTTATTCCAATGTAAAATCTCAGTTCTGAAGGGGTTAACAGGTCACAAAAAAGAGAATGAAGAAAGCATTTGCTCTAGACAAGGTAAAACACACGGGGAGCCCGACGAAATTCATCATTTTTATGATCATGAGATTTCGGTAAAATTGAAATGAGATGATAGGTTATGATGTAGAATTATGTTACACTGCATTATAAGAAGCCTACCATAGCCTATATAGGCCTATATGCATAACTATGGTATAGCTAGAAATGTATGAAGTAGTCTCTTGTGTATTTTCTTCATATTTATCATAATTACACAGGTAGGCCTAATATTATGTTTCTAATGAGTTGATATTATGGCTCAAAGAAGAAACTGAGATCAACGAGTGTGATCGGAGATATTTCTCCAATCAAAATTGATTCTAGTTCAGTGCGAATTGAACTCAGATTAATGTTTCCGGGCTCAGAGTGAACTGAAATCAGTTTCACCTCTGATCTCATATCAAACTGTTTATACAATCAGCTCTTAGTGTACAAGGTTTTGCAAAGTGCAGAAGGAAAACAAAGCTGCTGCACTAAGGTAAGAAATCAGTATGTACCTGTAGTGCCAGTAATAGAGTAGGTTAGGAACAGTGATGTTAGTTTAATAGCAGCCTACTTAACTGCATGCGTTTTATTATTTGCTGTAGGCTACTGAATCTCTTCCTGCACTGGGAAAACTCATTACTCTGATAATCGTTCTGCTTTTGTTTTCTGTGACATGTAACAGCATTATGACTAGTGTCCAGTAAACCTGGTTGTTCACTGGCTTGTGCATCCTGAAACTGTTCTGAAAACAGTACGCCTATGCACTGCAAGTAGGAAATAATCAATTGTTGCATTGTCAACATTAGCATTTCACTTGGAAAGATGCAAACATGTACAAATAGACCTAGTTTGAGTCCATTGCAGCAGTTGAAATTCATCCTTTGCAATGGTGATGGAACATACCATAAGGTTATGCAGCATTTTTCAGCTTTCCATTTAAATACAGGGTATTAAACATGTGGGTGTTAATGAAGTGTGAGCAGTCAAATGGATAATTACAACACAACAAACCAAAACACTAGTGTTTCAAGAACCCTGTTCGCAATGTTGGCTTTTCATGTCTAGATACAAATCTTTCTGTGTTAAGAATTTTGACTAACATAGGTTACTACAAAAGTTACTGTGCCTGTCAATAAAGACAACAAAAACACCATAACAGATTCACTTAGCTAATCCGACACACAGCTGACGATGAGATGAATGTCTTGAAACACATATTCTGAGGTAAGCAATCTTCCTAGTGAAGTATGTGTGTTCAAAAGTATATTTATTTAGGCTATGCACCATACATAAATAGGTAGGCCTAGTAAATTACTTCACAAGACCTAAATGAATACAAGCAGGGGATGGTAATGTTCATTATTAAATATTATTCCCTTCCATACTGATTAGAAAATGAGACAAACTAAGCAATACGTATATGGTACATGGGAACTTCCAACATTTCTATGGTACATGCAAGATATCCAACTCCCCTTCTCCTCTGCCACCCATGTAAGGCTACTTAATACCAGTAGGCCTATGTCAAATTCATGAGACTGACATTAAGTTTCTAACTCTTGTATTTAATTTGGGCCGGTAATTTTCTCCGTGTGTTTATATGTAATGAACCATCAGTTCCAGTACGCTAAATTTGAGGGTAGCTGCACAGTTTCCTTGTAAGCTGAGAATTGAACATGTCTTGCAAATTAAGATTAATGTTTACCATAGGTACTATAGGTAGAGGAAGTATTGTATTTGACTCTAGAAGTATTCAAAGTTGAGTTTTTAACATACCATAAATACATGTTTTGAGGACCCATGAATCAGGGTTTAAGCTACGATCGCATTTTTTGCAAAATGCAAAAGTAAACTTCAGAACGCGCAAGAAATTGTAGACACTTTCACAAAAATGCAAAAGGAAATTCTTACATTGTGTTCGTATAGTCCCCCTCTGCCCCCCCCCCTTATGCGAGAAGTGGGCTAATTTGAAACTGAGAAAAGTGTTAAATTCCAAACCAAAGTGTTTTGAAAAAAAAAAAAAATTTAATAAATTGCTTTATAGTACAGCTTGTTATTTGTACCATTTTATTTTTATTATTTTGAAGCTACATAAAAAAATGCAGTTAAAATTAACTTTTAGCAATCAATTTGTATTTTAGCATTTTGCTAGCTTTTTTATCCATTTTCGCTTTTTTATCCATTTTCGCTTTTTTGCTAAAGGTTTTTTTTCTAGCTTAAATCCTGCCATGAATCCAAAAATACTATTTTCAGAAACATGTCTGTGTCTGTGAACAGCCTAGTTCCAGAATAAAAAACCACATGAAAACAAAATTTTACACGGGTTAGGTTCCTTCTGGGGATGTGACACGAAGATTCGCAACGACTTTCTCTTACTTTTGCTACAACTTTATATGAAGATAATTTCATTTTTGCAACTTTCTGGGAAACAGCTCTAACCATTTTGTTTAAATTTAGTAGGCCTACTAACAATGCTTAAATACTAAGTGCTAAACTGTTATTTGAAACATTTTTTTTTTTTTTTTACAAAAGTTCTCTGAAGGTTAGTTAGGCCTATAAGCCACCCACTGTTAGTAGAAACTCAGTCTTGCCTGATGAACAATAAATCTTGTATCAGGTTGAAACAACTGAATATTCGCTCTTTGCAATTCAGCTTCTTAATCTACAGTATACCAGAATGCGAAGTGAGAAAGGTGTATTGTCCATGATTAGGGTAAAGAAAATTACGTTATGTGAATTAGTCAGATTTTATTTAGGTTGAGTATCCTTCGGGGATTACATACTCTTCACTTTTAAAACTAATTTACATGAAGAGAATGTCATACAAAATATATTATACTAAAAGGCAAAACTTTTGTTGGGGTAAAGGAAGTTGTGTGTTTCACATCAGATTTTTAATTCACGGGGTACCAGCTGAATAGTAGTATTGACAAACTCCAGCTTTCAGGCTCTAGCTCCAAGTTAATTCTATGGGATTAGAAGCATAGTCCAAAATGTGCATCATTTATACTCCCATGCTTTGGAGATAGATAGTGCCACTAAATGAACTTAGAAGCTGCTAAAATTGCACTCAAAGTTAAAAATACATCAGCCTTCTTCCTTAGTAAGACAGTAAGTGTTTTTTTATATATTTTGAAGGATGTAAGTGTTTTTTTTATATATTTTGAAGGATGTAGTGTTTTCATGTATGTTGTGTCCACAAAACTTTATTCCAAAGCATTTGGTGCTAATGTGTAGGATACCCTATCCAAGTCTGTATTGATATCCGTGCCTTGTGTCCATTAGGTGGTTTGCACAGGCAGAATCTGGCTGCACGGCTGTGATGTATTCTGTTTTTTGAGTTTAGGCCTATTTACTCATCGGATAAAAATATACAAGCATGTTATAATAGCCTATATAAGTTAATATACCATATTGAAAACTTATTCAAGCTGAAAACAATCAGCAGTGTTGTAGAAGGTGTGAGATAAAAAAAAAATTCCCTGAGAGATATTACATTTGCATTTGCTTTGAATAGCCTACATAATTTAATTTGGAAGCTTATTACAAATCGGTACTGCAGAATAAGTGCTCTTCTAACTGAGCTTTAATGAATACCGGTAGGCCTACCATGTCTATGTGAACCACTCAATTTTCTAGTAGTATGTCCATGAACACTGAAATTAGTTTGAAATTTCTCAATATAATCTACTATATAACCAGTATTGATTTTCAGAGGGACTGCTCTGGTACAATAGGCCTACCATTAACTTTTATTCTGACATGAAAAATAATTTCTATCTGGTAATGTGAATCAAACTCTTGGCTAGCTCAGTTTGTATATCATAGGCACGGAAAGTCAAAGCTCGTGGGTTCGAATCCCAGCGTCAGAGGAATTTTCTCCTAAAATAGCATTCTCATGTAATGTTCAACAGAAATAATATTCTGTGGTTTAACCCTTTCAGTGCTGAGATATTTTCACTGTCACTCGGCGCTAAATCCGAAAAATAAGAAGGCAGTTTTAAAATACGCCAGAACTTCGTCATCACGTTAGAAATGTTTTTCCTTGCTCGTGAAAGGAATGACTGTGTTGAAATTGAACATACCATGACCTTGACGTGATTCCCGGCTTGTCATAGGGTAGACGTACCTGTTCTGGCCACTTTAAGAGAATTTTATTTTTGTGGAACTTCAAAATCTTACCTTTTTGAGATAGAACAATCACATTTTATTTAGTGTGTGAGAAATTTATTGCTCTACAACATCCATTCATCAAAATAAAAACTACTGTTACCATTTTCAAGTTAAAGCCCTTGAAACAAAAATTTGCTATTTTCACCAGTTGTGGCCACCCATACACCAGTTTTTGCCACCTTCCGTACTAGTTGTGGCCACCTGTCATTAATGATAATAAAATAACCTGATTAACTAGTAATGTACAAATGTACAATATGTAAATGTGAACTACACTAAATATGCATAGCTAAAATAGGTGTGCTTATCACTTTAATAAATTATATGATAACAAAAACAATAAAAAAAATGAAAATAATCATAGAAGTATGCATACATGGAAACAAATGGAACATTTGAGATTACAAGAAATAACAGGCTTACACTATTCACAAAAGGCTTAGGCCCATTATAAAGAGACATATAAAACACAAAAATTACACCTAATGTCTCTTTGGTTTACAGAATCTTTCCATCTCAGGTACTTCACATGTTCCTCGAGAATTGACCACAGATAATCTGAATAATGTCATCTCCAGGATACCACAACACATCTTCTTTTTGGGCCATTTCCACCCTGCTGGGCCACTTTTCTCCATGCTGCTTACTTGATACTGCCCACTGTTTTCATTTAGCACCAATCCAGGAAAAAATGCATGATCATAATTGACTATGACATAATCACCCACACCGAGTCCGCGTTCATCTTCTTCCTCTGTCTCGCCTGCATCACTGACAGAACATACAGATTCTGAAGTGTCTTCTTGAGTGGATAAACTTACCGGTACTTTGTTATATTTCTTTGTTCTGTTCATATTTGGTCGTTTCAAACGGTTTGCTTCTTCCCTTCTGTTTTCTTTCTTCTTTTTCTTTCTCCTTATTGAGTTTGTCTTTTTCTTTCTGTTCATGATATTGAACCCACGTGCCAGATGTAACTACACTAGGGATGTAATCTTTTTGTAGTGACCGTTTGGTTGCACTGTTTGAACTTTCCCTAGGGTATTTCAGAACGGTTTAAACACTTCGTTCAACGACTCTACTGGTGGTGGTTTTGGAATCATGATGCCGAAAGGACTGTTTCCTTGATTTGGAGTGCTCAAAGTCGAGCTGGGAGTACTGGATGGTATTTTCTCTGTATTTACATTACTGGTACTTGTGCTTGGGCTAAATGGAGTACCGGTATTTTGTTTATTGGAAATTCAAACCTTGCATTTTCAAGAATCTAGTCCCTTAATTTGGATTCATTTTCATGTCCAAGTTCTGGAGTTGAGCTGTCTTTCTGATCAGTTCTGTACTTTCACCAGATAGTTTCTTTTGAAGACTAGTCCTAGGAACTTTAAAACTATTACTAGCCTCAAGCTCAGACATTGATCCATTTCTTACAGCAGCGAGGGCACTACTAACTTTAGTTGGAGAATACATAAACAGCTTTCTCTTTGCTTTAGGTTGTTCAAGAGATGCTTTTCTCTTAGGAAAAATAACCTATAACATATCAGATTGATTTAGAGTTATCTTCCAGCATAAGGGGCCCTCAAACTAATAAATCATTGTAACATGGCCAGAACCGGTACCATATGTTGTGCTAGTTCTGGCCACCTCATGGCCACAACTGGCAAAACCACAACTTTTTTGTTCCAGTTTGGCCATGTGTTGTATTTCAGTAGTTAGTGATAAAGGGATAAAAATAATAATATATATTGATATTTCAACTTACTTTTATCCAGAAAAAAGCTGCAGTCTTATTAAATCCTCATAACAAAAGAGGATGACCGTAGATACAAAGAATTCAGTGTCTTAACTCCCAGCACTAAGCAACACGGTCTCCACACACCAACTCACAAACTTCTATTTCTTTGTGACACAGGAGGGAAAATTCTTAACTAATCACAAGTTAGCATTCAAACTGAATTCCTAAGCTGTCAGAAACAAGAGTTCTTTTCGGTTAATTTGAAAAGATAGCCTTATTTCACCAGTCTGAATTCTTAAGTGGCCACAACAGGGACAGTGGCCAGAACAGGTACATCTACCCTATGACTCGTGAGTTCAATGGCTTCTTCAGACATCACAACATTGTGCAAGGCCTCATTTTTTCAACTACAGATAGCACCACAGGGCAAGGAAAGCAATGAAAATAATTTCTATCTAACCCCAAGAGATGGCAGGACATTATCCTTTCGTTGAAACCTTGTTAAAGAATTCTATTCTATGAGCAATTGTTTTATTCGTAGCACTAACTTAGCGGCAAAATTGTGCAAGGCCTCACATTTTGATCTAAAAATTGCACCACAGAGCAGGGAAAGCAATGAAATTAAGTTCTATCTAACCCCAATAGATGGCAGGACACTATCCTTTCGTTAAAACTGTGTTAAAAAATTCCATGCCTTGTGGAATCGTCTCGTTCTTAGCACCCAATTCACGGCCGTCACAGTTCCGTCGTTAGCAGTGAAAGGGTTAACAAATATAGGCTATATGGTGCTTATAAATGGAATCTAGACCTATTTGACCGATTGGGAAAAATATATATTGCGACTCACCCGAGTCCCCCACCACTACTACTCTAACGGGACCCGCGTGGAAAGTAGGGGTTTTGGGTGGTGAGATCCTAGCAGCGGCATTAGAACTACTAGCAGAGTAGCGACGGTGGCAGCATCTAGTATGGAACTGGTGAAAGAGAAAAATAATTTATTTCTCCTTTATTCTCTTCTTCTCTTTCTTTCCCGTCTCTTTTCTCTCTTCCTCTCACCTCCTCTTCACCCTACCTACCTATTCGAGACCTATTCCTAACCGTAAATTTTGGATCGACCGGGATTCGAACTCGGAACCCCTAGCGTTATAGCTAAGAGTCTTAACCCACTACGCCACGAGTGACAGTTGAGCAGTGAAGAAAGATTTCATATATTTGAGTTACTATAGGGGTGATTTCATGCACTCACGAGTGTTAACGCAAGAATCGCTTTTTCAAATTTTGAAATGTTTTGTTTGTTACGAAAAGAGGAGTGTTGGTGCAAGGGAATTTTTCTGCATCAATTAAGCCATGTTTTATTTCATAACACGGTGTTTTTAAAAATTGGGAAATACTATGTAAATTTTGATTTTTATATACATCAAATCGGTGTTTAAAGATCGTGAAATATGATGTTTGGTACAAGGGTATTTTTTTAATTGTGGGATGCCTTAATTGTTCGACATTTTCGTTTTATAATCGTTTTTAAAAATTGTGAAATATTATGTATGGTGCAAGGGTCTTTTGTTATTGTGATTTTTTTCTTTCAAATCGGTGTTTAAAGATCGTGAAATATGATGTTTGGTACAAGGGTATTTTTTTAATTGTGGGATGCCTCAATTGTTCGACATTTTCGTTTTATAATCGTTTTTAAAAATTGTGAAATATTATGTAGGCTATGGTGCAAGGGTCTTTTGTTATTGTGATTTTTTTTTCTTTCAAATCGGTGTTTAAAGATCGTGAAATATGATGTTTGGTACAAGGGTATTTTTTTAATTGTTCGACATTTTCTATAATTTGTGAAATTTTATTTGGCATAGTCCCAATTACGGGGATCAATTCACGCGATATTCACTTTTCCACGGACTGTGTGATTTTTTTTTTGTTTATGAGCGATACACGGTTTCCAACTGTTAGGTTAGGAACGTTTATGTTAGTTAAGGAGCAATATACTGAATACCTCCGATGTTTTGTTAAGGAGCAATATACTGAATACCTTCGATGTTTTGTTAGGTTAGGAACGTTTATGTTAGTTAAGGAACAATATACTGAATAGCACAACCACCATTTCTTACGAGCAGCTCATGGCTTGTACCTTTGTAGGTTTGTCACACTGTTCATCCACAATCATATCTTGTTTAGCGATATGACGTCACACCTCCAACGTCCAATCAGGAAGACGAGGACAGAAAAATGGTGAGAAGAAGGGAGTTTTCGCTAGATCGTGATATAAAAGAAAGTGTATCAATTAGGGCGGGCGGGTTGGACCAAATCATTCGCCAAGACAACATCTCCTCTCCACACATCTTTCTATAACAAAATTCGTGTGATATAAGTGTTTTATGAAGAGAATCTCTGTTCTAAAAAAATGGTCCCCGTAGATGGGACTTTACCTTTTATTTTGTTTTTTATAATGGTAATTGCAATTATTAGAGCAAGCTGCGGGCTTAACACAGCAAGCTGGCGGCCGGCATGCGCTATAGCGGGGAAGATGCTCGGTAGGTGAGGGGAAGCGAGCATGCAGGCAGGCTGGCGGAGAAGGCGACCGCGCCGGTGGAAAGGGGAGCAGGGTGAGTCGGAAACTATAAACTTGCCGACCGATTTCAGTGCTTTTAAAATGAAAATATCACAAACAGTAGAGTGCTATATACTATCCCCTAGATTTTCCTTCATCAGTCAGGAATTGATCATGGTGTACTGTAGTGGTTAAGACTACTGGTTATGGTGTTAGTGGTAAAGGGTTCTTATACCGGTCAATCCAAATTTTTTATAGTCCCAAATAGATAGGTAGGGCGAGGAGAAGGCGAGAGAAAGGGAGGAAGAGAGAGGAATAGGAAGAGAATAACGGAGAAATAAATTATTTAATTTTTCCCTGTTTCGTTTGCATAACTAAATGGCGTTGCTAGTAGTTAAAATAGTAAAATATCTAGTAGGCGACATTTGGTGTTACTCCCCACCCTAAACCTCTCCTTCCCAAGCAGGTAACATTAGAAAAATGGGTATCCCGAGTGTGCCGCACCCCATTACTCGCCATGTGCACTTCCTAATTTAGGCTATAATTCGTGCCCATATTCCAAATAGGCCACTTATGCACACTTGTATGTATTTCTTCTATTATTATTATTAAATAAGCCTGTAAGACACTTACCCTTTCCTGTTCAAAACAAATGAACCAATTCTACTGTAGTTATTCAGCAAATTCACAATTTTCACACACAGGAAAACGCAGCGTCTTCCGCCATGTCGTATGTTCGCAAACTGCCGGCCGCTGCTGTTTTGTTTTAATCGTTTCAGCGAGGGTTGCCAAATGAAAAACGTAGAACAGTCATACCAATTGATCGTCTTCCGGTGTTATATTAGTCGTACCAATATTCGAAAATAGTAGTATGCTAGTTTTTCTTCTACTTATTTAACGACGCTCCTACCTTAATGTCTATCTCCTGCAATTTATTATCAATGGGACAAAGTTCCCTTTTATTATTAATGTTTAATTTTACATTTTCTAATGTGATTGTTACGCTTTCTTAAGCACTAATAAAGAATTAGCCTATCTTTGATGATTTCTTCTGGCTTGTTTTGCCAATAAATCTGCCTTACAATTCCCTTTTATGTCTTTATGACCAGGGATCCAAATTAGTTTAATTTTTAGCCCTTTTTGCTTACCTAAGTATAACTTTTGTTTGATTTCCATCACTATAATACTGAAATTAGCATCCATGTCGGTCTACTTAAAACGCTACAGGAATCACTGAGAATTAAGGTTTTATTAATTTTCTTATTTATTATAACTTATGCCTTATAACGGATCTAATGACCAGCTGTTCGGCTGAATAGATGGAAAAATGATTATCCAGTTTAATTTTAATCTCTTCTTTGGTGTTATTAATGTGAACCGCTCCTCCTACACCTTCCGTGTCCTTAGATCCATCTGTATAAATATGAGTCTTTGTCTGTGATAAAAGGAAGCTTGTTTCCCACCTCGTCTGAATGACATGGAGACAGTTTTGCTTTCGTTCACCTTTAGTTTGTTGCTTTCAGCCCAGTCTACAAGGCGGTCATATGCCCTCTGGAGACTTTCTTGTAATGGTGACACTATTACCATGTCATCGGCATATATATATGTCTTGACATGTTCTATTGTTACTGCCTTTGTAACATCTGCTGTAGCCAATATGAAAAGTAACGGACTTAGGGGATCTCCCTGCAGGACTCCGATATTCTGACTTATTGGTCTCGAACTTGCTATGCCATCACTGATTTCTACAAGAGGATACGAAGAGCTATTACAAGAGTTGCTACAGAAGAGAGATGAGATATGGATCGATTTCTATGCTGCAGATGCCATGATCTCTCAGGACTGGATGCAGAGCAACTATGAGCTGAGACATGTAGTAACGAGATTCGCTGTACATGGCTTCCACCACCTGATCTGTGCTAACGCCAGTTTTCATCAACCGGGAACTTTATGCGTGTGCAAACTATGCGGGAAAGTGTGCGAGAGGTATCATGTGATGTCATGTGAAAGGAGACAAGAATCTTTGACAGCATTTTGTACTAAATGACCAAACTATGCACATTGTGCGATTTTCCTATTTCATTCAGAAATATGAGTCCAATTTTCAGAGGAAAACTCCTCGCTGTCATAAACTTTGTGATTTATCAGGGTAATGAATTGCATTGATAATAAAAAAATAATGAATAATAATGATATTACTTGTGTAAGAGCTTAAATAAAAGTGAGTTTAAGCAAAGAATATAATTATAATATTCTACGATGGAATTAAGGTTACCGGTCTCTTTTAATACATACATTTTTGAAAACATGAGAATATAGAATTCAGTTCTCATTCATTATAAATTATAACCAAATCTGTCTGCCTGCATGTCTGTGAACAGCTCGAGAGCGAAAAATTGTATAAAAGCAAAATTTTATATCTGGGATAGATAGCTTTCAGAAAGATCGGTGTTCCGTCCAGCATTCGTGTCTGGCCGGATTTGAGGCATTAGCTGGTTTCGCGAGGTCATTCGCCGTGTTGCTATGGCAACAGGCTTGTGTCTTCGTTTGTTTTATTTTCTTGTTGTGTCTTCAATATAATTTTAAATATGTTTACTTATCTGTTTGTTCTTTCTCCCATCAATTCGCATCAGAAATGACATTTGACTGTCGCATCTTTCATTTTTTGGATAGTCATGTTATAATCTCCAACCCAAAGTTTCAGTCTGATTATTTTTTAGTATATTTTATTCATAATTTTGTGTTTTTAAAGAAACAATTCAGTTTTAAAGTAATGCTATTAATTCTCTTATTTATGTTTTAGTATTTTAATGTAACTTAATTGATTTATTTCCAAGATTAATTATTTATTGTTTTTCTTGGCCAATGGGATTCTTGCTTTACGTCACATGTCGTGACGTCTGTCATTCTTGCTATTCATTCTTATTCACTCGTTCGAAGTTTTCGCCAGGCTAGTTTTCAGTTCAGAATTCTGAATCTAGTTATTATTGTCGAGCTGGGAATTTGAAGTTTCCCAGCCCTAGTTATTGCAGAGACGCAATTTAGTACATTCATCAAAGTAATTTATTTGTGATTTAATTACAAATGTGTGAAGCCAAGTTTTTTACTTCCCTGATCAAACCGTATGGACTTGAATGCGTAACTCATTAAGTAAAAGGATTTACTGTAAGTACTGCTGTGAAGTGAATATTTCAGAGTGCTTAATTTTAGTTGCAGTGTCGAAGCAACATCTAAAGGTTCTTCTTTTCGGTCGAAGCAGCAAGTCGACCTTAAAATAATTTGCTGATAGTGCGCATTCACTTCAAGAATAGTGAAATTCTTTCTCAGTCGTCCGAGCAAGCGCGACTATAAAAATTGCTCTGCTCTGGTCCTCCGAGCTATTCATCAGTCTTATAAGGCAAGCATGCCTTATTTTCCAGAAGGAGCTTACTAAGTCGTCTCCCCTTGACTTCATCAACATTTCATCTTCTTCGGCACCGCTAGGAAGAGGAATTTATTTGTAAAGCAAGATACAAAATTCCATCTTGTATTTTAAAGGGTCTATTTATCATTTTGTCCATTGTGCTCTTTGTATCTTTCAAGGGGCTCAATAAATGTATTTAAACTTGACTTAGTGTAGCATCCTTCAAACCGGAGAGGTTTCCCCGTGTCCCTATTTCGCCTGCGAGCTACCGTGGGAGCGGGAACATCTCTTTGTTATTGCCCGCGATAATTTCGCTCGTGAAATTATCTAACAGAATGTGACGTCAAGCAAATTCGTGAATGCAAGGATTCGAGGCCAAAACAACTATCAAGTCGCAATAAAGTCAAAATCGGTGGAGTGGGATGCGTCCGGCATCAGCACTCTGAATGAAAGCAGGTGTCACTGTCCCTCTTCACTGACAGGCAGAGGAGCCAACTTGATGAGGGGCCTCTTATAAGTGCCTGAGACAGTGCGCACAGTGACAACTCTGACAAGGCCGTCTGGGCCTGGGTGTACTTGGTGCACCAGACCAAGCACCCACCTATGAGGAGGTACATTGTCCTCGAGAACCAATACAGGGGTACCCAAAGGAACGTCTGGCAGTACCTTGTGCCACCTTGCACGACGCTGTAGCGTGTGGAGATAATCCACGGACCACTTCTTCCAAATGCAAGTGACCATCTGCTGAAGATGGTTCCAACGGGAACGCAGGCTGTACCCACCAGAGAGGTCAGGACTGGGCACCGATACAATGGGCTTGCCAATAAGAAAGTGGCCGGGAGACAAATATCCAAAGTCATCCACGTCGTCAGATAACGACATCAAAGGACGTGAATTCAAGAATGACTCAATTTGTGTGAGAACAGTAGACATCTCCTCGTAAGTGTACTTACAGGACGAGGACATCCTCTTCAAGTGGAACTTCAAAGAGCGTACTGCCGCCTCATGAAGTCCTCCCATGTGTGGAGAGTGAGGAGGCAAGAAACGCCAATGAATGTTCAAATGCGCAGTGGCGTCTTGCACTGCGGAGTGATGTTCTGATGACATCAAAAGCCTAGAGAGGTTCTGCAGGTCGGCGTGAGCTCCGACAAAGTTTCTACCATTATCACAAGTGATTGAACTTGGAATTCCACGACGACTTGTGAACCTTGACAATGCCGCCAGGAAGGCACGTGAGGTGAGCGAAGTCACTAGCTCAACGTGTACGGCCTTCGTGGACATGCAGACAAAAATAGCAACGTAGGCTTTAGTAGTCACCTTGGACCGCGGGCCACCAAACTTGAGAGAGAATGGACCGGCGTAGTCCACACTAGAGTTTGTGAAAGGAGGGAGAGGATTTACTCTCTCAGGAGGCAGATCAGCCATCTTTTGCTGAAAAGCCTGAGCCTCAAAGCGGAAGCAAACACTACAGCGCCTCCGTACACTGCGAACCAGCTTGCGAATGCAAGGGATCCAATACGACTCTCGCAAGTGCGAGATGACTAGCTGAGGTCCTGCATGACCTAGATGCAAGTGCACATGGAGAACTAACTGCCTAGTGAAAGCATGCTCTGCAGGAAGTAATATCTGATGCTTGTTGTCAAAGGGTAGGTTGGACCGACTTAGACGTCCACCTACACGCAGGATGTTATCCTGAATAAAGGGGCATAGTTGCCGGATCTTACTAGAAGAAGGCAAATCTTGCGAGGAAGACAATGCTTGAATTTCCTTTCTGAAAGCATTCCTTTGAATGATTCTAATGCAAGAATGCAAAGCTTCAGTAAGCTCTGACGGCAGCAAAGGGCCATTGATAGGTGACTTGAGTTTCAAGTAATTATTAATGAAACGTCGCACATAAGCCATGACCCTGATTGTTTTCAAGTGTGAAAACTTAGTCAGCCATGGGCTTAAGCTAGAGGTTTCGATGGTGACTAGCGCTGCTATCTTCACCTCTGGGAGAGACGAAGACTCGAGCTCAGTGGGCAAACTGGGCCACTGAGTGGAGTCGGCAGTAAGCCAAGAAGGGCCTGACCACCACAGAGAGTTGTTAAGTAGGTCAGAAGGGGTGGCTCCCCTAGAGATGAGATCAGCGGGATTGTCCTTAGATGACACATGCGACCAAGATTCAATGGCAGTGAATTCTTGGACGTCCGCGACTCTGTTAGCCACGAAAGTCTTAAGTTTAGAAGGTGAATGGTTTAGGTCTGCAGTTAGGAAGGCTGAGTAATTGGAAGACATAGCCTCCGAGCATTCAGGCTCTTTTGGGCTTGCTTCAAGATAACGCTTAGCCGTGGATCGGCGTCGATGACCATTGGAAGTATGGCAACGCTGTGAAGGGAAAGGCGCAGAGGGCAGTTTCCCGGCGAAGTACCAACCAAGGTGCGAGTTCTGAATCGTAGGTAACTCACAGGTGGAAATTTGCCCTGGACACACAACTTGGGCGCAAATCTCCACTCCAAGAAGTAGATCGACACACTTAGGACGACTAAAGAATGGGTCAGCCAAGGGAAGATTCGGAGGAATGTTCCAATCTTTGGTCTCAATGAAAGAGTTCGGGAACCTTTTCTCCGAAATCTCCGGAACGACAATGGCCTGTGCATTGTAGCGCCATGAAGTCACTCGCGACTGAATCGTGATGCTGGTTAGCTTATGTGTGCTAACATTAGTGGACAAAATTCCCGCTAGCGTAGTCCGCTGCGCATGAGGAGCTAGTCCAAGACGCCTAAACAGCCTGTTGCTAATAAGATTGCAGTCTGAACCGCTATCCAGGAGGGCTGTGGCCTCAACAGGCGAGCCGTCTGAGTCCAGGATGCGGACAGTAGCAGTAGGAAGCAAGCAGCGCTGCTGGGTCTGACTAGAAGCCATAACACCTGCAGTGTTGGCAGCCTGGTGACTATCGCTAGTCGGGTCGTGGAGGAATGTGCTATGTCTCCCAGCACATCTCCTGCACTGAAAAGTCCTACAATTGTTGGCATGCCCTTGACTATACAGGCATACACGACACAGTTTGCGGTCTCTAACAAACTGGTCTCTTTGAGCGAAAGTCATGCTCCTGAAGTCGCTGCATGAAAACAGGTCATGCACAGCAGTACGACAACAGAGACATTTAGGCCTCGAAGAAGAAGACTTTGACTTGGAAGGAGCCGGAGAGCTCGGAACTGACTTAGCAGCCTGACTTTTCGTGGCAGCATCAGTCATCTGCAGTATGCGAACTCGGCTTTCCAAGAAGACAAATAACTCCTTGAGAGTAGGGAGCTTCCCTATTTTGACAGATGACTCCCATTCTCTGATGAGGTTCATCGGAAGCTTGTCGATGATAATTCTGGTAATAATCAGATCTGACAACTCCACTTCTGTATTAAGGGAATTCAGTGCATGTACCGTGCTTATAAAATGATCCAGGTATTTCTGCAGGGATTCTGCAGAATACCTCTCAATCTGAGGGGGAGAGAAGAGATTGTCCAGATGGGTGTTGGCGATTAGCCGGTCGTTATCAAACCTATCAATCAAAGTCTGCCACGCCACCTGGAAGGTCGCAGCAGAGACAGGAATATTCTGAATGACCGTACTAACCTCTGATGACAGGCAGGACTTCAAGTACTGATACTTGTCCATGTCCGAAATGTGCCTGTGTTGAATTACCAACGACGAGAAAGTGTCACGAAACTCGATCCACTCAGAGGGGTTCCCATTGAACTGAGGAAGACGGATTTCGGGGAGTTTCGGTAACAACGGCGTGACAGGGTCAAGCGAAGAGCGCTGACTGGCAGTCTGCGCCTGCTCGGGTTCATATAGCTGTTTCCTTTCAGCTATCATGGAGTCAAAGAAACTGATGACTTTGTAATAATCAGATTCCACTGCGTGAAAGTCGAATTCATTATCCTGGTAGGCCTCGTCAATGGCCACCTGAGCATAATCTGACTTGTAGGCCTTGAAGACCTCTACGAATTCAGAGCGGCGAATGCGCGCCTCATGAAGCGTAGTGAGATCTTCGATTTCGTACTCTCGCATAATCTGCATTTGACGCAGAAGTTGCGATTGCAAGTACTCGAAGCGTCTTATTTTAACCTTTTGGGCAGCTTCGGCCTGGGCGTGGGCTTCCGCTCTCTTAGCTTCGGCTTCCTCACGGGCCAGGGCGAGCTGGGCCTGGGCTTGCCTTTCTGCAAGGGCCTGCTGGGCCAGGGCCTCCGCTCTCTTAGCTTCGGCTTCCTCACGGGCCAGGGCGAGCTGGGCCTGGGCTTCGGCTCTCTTAGCCTCAGCTTCCTTTTCGGCTAAAGCCAGCTGGGCCTGGGCTTCGGCTCTCTTAGCCTCAGCTTCCTTTTCGGCTAAAGCCAGCTGGGCCTGAGCCTGCCTTTCTGCAAGGGCCTGCTGGGCCAGGACCTCCTTGTCAGATAAGGCCTGAAGAAATTTACACAACTGAGAGTTGCCTCTGGAAATGACGGCGTCGACTTCTGCCCTATAGGCTTCTTCAGCATCAGAATAATCCACACCGTCGATTTCAGTCTGCACATGGTCGAACTTAGCTGCAAGTTCGTCTAACTTAGACTCATACTTTTTGAGTTCAGGATAAGTGACATCCTCAATGGCTAAATTACTAATGACATTAACCTGCCGCGTAATCTGGGCCTTAATGGGAACTCGCTTGGCTTTAAGAGCCGTCAAACCGTCTGGACTCGACATAGCGACTTGCTTCTACAATAGTGACTTGATTCTACAATGTCTGAATTAAATAGGTTGCCCGCCTAGAGCCGGTGCAACAATAAGAAATTAGAGTTTGCTTATAAGAATGGAGTGAGTTGCCCGCATAGGAGCATACGAGTAGACAAAGAAATAGTGTGTAGCTGTACAGGTGTAAGTACACAGATGTAAATGTTTACACTTTACAAGAAAGTACAAAAAACTTAATTGAAATCTGTCAGAGACCTCCCTCAAACGCAATGCGGAGGAGAACCACAGATACTTATAGCAACTGACTTTAAACTACTTATTACTGATGGCTACTGATGGTAGCGTCTCACACCGGCGGCAAACTATACCGGGAGAACAAGATTGATATATAAGAATGACTAGAATTGTGGCTAATCACTGAGGTCTCTGAAATAAGTGACCAAGACAAATTCAAACTGTGTATTGAATAGTTACTTTACGTTAATTATAGGTCACTAACTATCAATGCATCTTCAACCATAGGCCTCTGGGTCATATCTAGGCCCGGAGGAACCACAAAGAGATGTTCCCGCTCCCACGGTAGCTCGCAGGCGAAATAGGGACACGGGGAAACCTCTCCGGTTTGAAGGATGCTACACTAAGTCAAGTTTAAATACATTTATTGAGCCCCTTGAAAGATACAAAGAGCACAATGGACAAAATGATAAATAGACCCTTTAAAATACAAGATGGAATTTTGTATCTTGCTTTACAAATAAATTCCTCTTCCTAGCGGTGCCGAAGAAGATGAAATGTTGATGAAGTCAAGGGGAGACGACTTAGTAAGCTCCTTCTGGAAAATAAGGCATGCTTGCCTTATAAGACTGATGAATAGCTCGGAGGACCAGAGCAGAGCAATTTTTATAGTCGCGCTTGCTCGGACGACTGAGAAAGAATTTCACTATTCTTGAAGTGAATGCGCACTATCAGCAAATTATTTTAAGGTCGACTTGCTGCTTCGACCGAAAAGAAGAACCTTTAGATGTTGCTTCGACACTGCAACTAAAATTAAGCACTCTGAAATATTCACTTCACAGCAGTACTTACAGTAAATCCTTTTACTTAATGAGTTACGCATTCAAGTCCATACGGTTTGATCAGGGAAGTAAAAAACTTGGCTTCACACATTTGTAATTAAATCACAAATAAATTACTTTGATGAATGTACTAAATTGCGTCTCTGCAATAACTAGGGCTGGGAAACTTCAAATTCCCAGCTCGACAATAATAACTAGATTCAGAATTCTGAACTGAAAACTAGCCTGGCGAAAACTTCGAACGAGTGAATAAGAATGAATAGCAAGAATGACAGACGTCACGACATGTGACGTAAAGCAAGAATCCCATTGGCCAAGAAAAACAATAAATAATTAATCTTGGAAATAAATCAATTAAGTTACATTAAAATACTAAAACATAAATAAGAGAATTAATAGCATTACTTTAAAACTGAATTGTTTCTTTAAAAACACAAAATTATGAATAAAATATACTAAAAAATAATCAGACTGAAACTTTGGGTTGGAGATTATAACATGACTATCCAAAAAATGAAAGATGCGACAGTCAAATGTCATTTCTGATGCGAATTGATGGGAGAAAGAACAAACAGATAAGTAAACATATTTAAAATTATATTGAAGACACAACAAGAAAATAAAACAAACGAAGACACAAGCCTGTTGCCATAGCAACACGGCGAATGACCTCGCGAAACCAGCTAATGCCTCAAATCCGGCCAGACACGAATGCTGGACGGAACAATCGGCAACAGCTTTCTAGGATTTTCTCATAAACAACTTTGTTTTAATGTTGTGCGCATGCTGTTTAAGCTAGGGACTAAAAGATTATTTGAAATGTTTATCATAAACTTTATTTGAAAGGTAGTTACCTAGGCCAACCATGTTTGTACAAACTTAAGCGTTCTGCATGGTGAACAATACTTCTTTGTATCAGGCTGAAACATCTGAATACAAATTCCTTGCAACACGACATCTTTTTCTATATTAGAATCTGAAGTTCAAAAGTTGTATTGCCCATGTTTTCAGTAGAGAAAGTTATGTGGGTGCATCACATTATTCTCAGCATTAATACATTCAGTTGTAAATACATTCTTTTTTAAATCGACATTATACACCTTATAAATTTCATGTGATTGTAAATACATAATCTTATTGTAAATGATATGGTGTTTTCTATTATATTCCAATACGTGCTAAATATGATCAAATACAATACAATAAAATAACAATAGTTGTTACAGTATTGTAATTATTGCAAAAGAGCCGAACGAGCAGAAATTGCATATTGCAGTTGAATTTTTCATTCAAAACTTCATTATTAAATATTTTATTTTGATATTTATTCATTTTAACATAAAACTCAGGAAAGTTCGGATCAACCAAATTAATGCAACATCATTTCTGAAAAAGTTTTTCTTCAAGAGATGTTTCGGCACATTTTATAATAATATAATAATAATTGTATTTACCCTTAAACATATGATATGCAATAGATATCGTCATGACACTAAGAAACATTATTAAAAAAGGATCCCTGAAAGAAACGATCACTGAAAATGACTGTTCACTGTTGCGGTAAGTTCACTAAGTACAAGAGGCATATTCCGTGCTGTGCTTTCACTTCTTCACGATTTTACTTGTACAAGTAGTTATATTTCTATAAACAAGCTGAGTTTATATACAAATTCTACAGCTTATAAAAATATTACAACCTTAAATTTCTCTGTTTTTAGTGTCCTAAAGAAAATAAAAACATTTAGCAACATAGAAAAATACGCCTTTACCGTTCACCGTTGGGGAGTGGGGAACTTGAAATATGTTTTTGTGTAATTGCTATAAACGAAATCGTACTCTCATCAGATTAGAATAGAACATGTATTTCCCTTTAACGTGTTATACATGCAACATGCATCGTCATTATAAACTATGTTTTGGGAAACTTTTAATTATCTTTCATTATTCATACATATCCTGGGCACGTAGTCCTCCGGGAGGGACTTTAAGCTGGGGGGGGCCTGTGTCGTAAAAGAATTCCAAGCCTAAATTACGAGCCTCTAGACAAAATTTCTCGGCCCTTTCACGTCCAAGTAATACCTTAGTTTCCGGAGGGGGGGTTAAGGGGCGATGGGCTTACCACCAGTCCCTCTGCCCTCTCTAGGAAAATAAGCGTAACAAAATTCACATAGGTACAGAAACCTCCACTTGGAGACCCTTCGCCCCAACAAGGGGGCACAGGATTCGAGAGAGAGAGAGAGATACATACGGATAAGTAGCCTATGCTTATAATCAGAAGCAAGGTTACTGGAGAGAGGAGTCAGGTGCGTGAAAATAGGGGTTGTGGTTACTGTGCATGTCTCTGATAACAATTCATGGTAGAGCCTGCAAACTTTTCTTATAGTACATAAACTGTCCGTGAGAACACAAGGAACAGAAGATTGAAAATCAGAATAATGAATTCTCGCTTTGGGAACGCGTGTAGAGAAAGAGTGCATGCGCGAACGATATATTCATGGTGTCTGAGTGCTTTGGGAACAAACCTAATGAAAACAAATTAATATTGCACAACGTGCACTGCATGATGGGTCAGCCAGTGAGATTTGTATATTATTAGCTAACCTTGCCTCCTCCTCCCACATAATTACAGCTTAGAGATAAGAATATGCATGTATCTGTGCAAGGAAAGTCACAAATCATCACACTTGTTGATAAAATAACTTTTTAAATACCCTCTTATGGTGTATAATTTCAAATTTATTATTACAGAAGAGCATGTGAGCATAAAATAATGTAACATTAAGTGAGCAGGTATCGGCAAGAATTCTATAAACAAATTATTCAACATTTATTTCTTTACAGTCATGATGAGACATGACTGCACACAATCTTTCATTAACTTACATGGTAATAATTATTAAATTAAAAAAGAATTCGGATAGGGACAATGGCAAAGAGTCCATAAAAAATTTGATACAATTGTTCTGTCATTACCTTTAAAGCACCACATTATTATAGTAACACAGAACAGAAGAGATCACGTCTATTTAACTGGTTTCATCTGCCATAGGCCATCATTGAGGTAGTGGCAGTTTTCAATTCCAATTCCTTTGTTGACTTTGGCTCTGAAAGACAAGAATCAAAAACATTATGACTGAATGGGACTTGGTATGTACAGTGGAATGTCCATTATCCAAACTAATTGGGAGTGAGGGTGGTTCGGATTTTCAATTGTTTGGATTATCGAATATGTACAAAGAAACACAGTAAAACCTGGAAAAAAATATAATAGAAATTAATAAAAATACAGTTACATACTAATCACTGATTTTTACCTGCACTACTTCCGAGCTTCGGTCTTTTCTAAATGGAATTCAACTACACTTATCACTTCCTCAGACAATAGGCTGTTGCTTCGCTTTGCAATCCACACCAATAATGGATGACCAGTTCAAGGGGGTGGCATTACCTAACTGTCTCTTTTAAGCAATAAACATGTTTCACCCCTTCAGTTAAGCTGCAGCCATTGATTTATGAAGGTAACAGTGTTGACATGCAGTGGTGGTTAGTGTACAATGAAAAGACTTAAACCGACAGGCGTTAGATGTTTTGTTACACAGTGCACAACAGATCAGTATAGATTTCCAAAAACACTCTTAATTCGTAACTGAGTATGGAGTATTGGTTAATGGACTCCTAAATGAAAGTAAAAACAATTAAAACCTTTGTTAGTGGTTGGTAAAACAGTTGTTTGCAGTCTATTGCTGCATTAGCCTATGAGTTGTTCAATGTTCACAGTTATGTATTATTTTATAAATAAATACTTTTAATTCTGTTTTGTAGTATATATTATTCTATTATATGAATAACCTTCATTTTATTCCTTAAGCTACTGTTATCAATCGGTTAATATTATCAGATTAGCTGCGTCCCGAAGTGATCACAATAAGCGGCGTATATGTGATTAATAAATTAAGTACCTTAGATAGCTATTTTCATTAAAAGAAGAGTGGGATTACTTTCTATTTGGACCTTTACTAAACTCCTATTTTCATTATATTACTGCCTATTTTCGGTATTTTAAGTGCCTTCTTGCCTGCCTATTTTAACCAAAATAAATGCCTTAACGTTCAGGCTCTAATTATTATATTAATGAGAAGGAAAGCAAAATACTTACATGTCTTCAGTGGATAATGCTGTCATTCCAACCGCTAATGCATGTTGTTTTCCTTCTGCCATAACAGCCTGATGTAGTAAAGTTAAGGTAAATAATCTATTTTACAAGAAATTCACTGCATTAATTAAATAATTATAATAATTGAATGACTATATGATAAAGATACTCTAGTGATTATTTATATTCTGTGCTTGCATTGTTTCAGTGGTCTGTATTTTTTAATTTTATGTTGTCTTGTATGTAGCCTATGTAAATGTGACCTTCACAATTAAACAATTATACAATCTAAAAAATAAGTAATTTGTAGGGATTACATCTAACTGGGCCCTATTTTTAAAAACTCGACAATGGTGGCAAATACAACAATTATCTGAAGTATGACAAATCTATCAGTATGTCACGATAATTCCATTGTGAAATTTAAATGGCAATTTACTCAAGTGTTTATCTTATGGTAAACAAAGTATCACAGGTAAAGAAACGTCTGTTTCCCCAATATAAATACAGTATTTATTCAATCTGTTGCCAGTTTCCAAAGTTATTATTGACGTTTATCCTTAAAAAATAAATTAAATTTTAAAATACGCAAATCTCTTTTTAGAAGTATATACTGTTTATTTTACTGCCATGATGATAGAGTCATGGGGGAGGCCCACAGCCCAACCGAGAGACATCAGGCCGGATGATACCGCGTAGGGTGGCCAGTTCCTTTCGCGGTTACTGCCATGATGCGTGCCCTTTTCAGAATATTTTAAATCAGCACCTCCATTTTAACACCCCTAACATTTCATCCATCACTACAGTTAAACCACCAATCGTATTATTTTCATACATGACCATCTCACTTTCCACAACTTAAAAATTCACATACTATTATGTGCAAAAAACCTGAGACCCCACGGTCATACCCTTTTAATTTTCAGTGGGATGACCCCTATATGATGTTTACAGTTACATAGAAATGACAAAGTAAATACAACTGAAACAGTTTCACAGTCCTTGAAAGGATACAACCACAGTGCCTTTAGGAACGGGTGTCATCTTAGCCCCAGGTGAAGTGAGACCAGGACACATGATATTGGCACCACTTAATACAAAACGTATTGCTCCTTTGTCCACTTGTTCCCAAGGTAGGAAAAAAGGATCTGAAATCATAAACAAACAGCTGTTTAAATGGTGAAATAAAGGTGAATTTATTAATGCTTTTAGTACAGGGATCCATAATTAATATGTCCTGCTTTTTATTTACCCACTATTCTGTGTTACCTGTGACATGGCTACTAATTAGGGGTATGTAAAACCAAATACAAGACAATGAAAAAATTTGAAAGGTCTTTAGCATCAACATCCAGTTAAATTTGGGGGTGCGTGGGCAGAGAGAGTTAAGTCCACTTTCTTGTTACCAAGAATTAGAGTGACTTAACACACTATACCAGCCCAACATAGCTTTAGAGATGGATAAATCCATGAGGCACACATCCATAACTACCGTACGTTTTTGACTATGACTTACTGGACTTAATACAAATGTAAAGAACATTTTTATCTATAACTCTATGGACATCTCAATTTTTGAGGATGGTGGACTTAACTCTCTTTGCCCACGCACCCGCGAATTTTGTTCTGAAGTCTAAAATTCAACATCTATCACAAGTAATTTTCTGTTAAGTTCAATCAACCTTATTCAGCCGATGCATTTTTTTCATAGGCCTAGGAGATAGTAAGCAAGCCTGTTGCCACATGAGTCACTCGTTAATGAAGGAAGGTTATTATTGGATTGAGAAACATGATAAATTTGGCTCAAAGGTTCAAATTTAGACTTCAAGTTAGAAATGTGTGAGGAATCTCATGCCTAAGATCCAAGAATCATGGCAATCATGGCTTAAAAAGTTCCTCATAGATGACCTATGTTGAAAAATGTAAATTGTACTTGGTATTTTCAACTTATGACTCTTCAGCTTAAAGGCCAGTAAGTGAACAAATGATTTCCCAAGGGCAAATCCATATTCAACAAAGAACACAAATAAAAAATTATGTTAATATGGGCAATATTTTAGAATTGATCAATTCTGTGGCCATTAATGGCTAAGTTAGAATTCAATATGAAAAGTACAGGGGAAAAAGGGGATGGTCAATCAAAATCGAAAATTGAGATAGCCCATCCGGTAACTTACTTACCGTAGCAATCTTTTAATATTAATTTAAAAACTAACAAAGAAAACTTAAGGTAAGGAAAAAAATAGCAATTTAAATTTCACCATGCTGTTTATGAAGACTGTGAAAATTCAATGTTTAAAAGTTGTTTCCTGGAAAACTTTATTTTTTGACATTCCTCCTTCTTCTCCTGTACCCTTCACATGTGACTGATTGTTCCGCCAATGTACCATTATCTAATTTAAGAGAGGATTCTAAATTCTTACTGAAAACAAAACAAGCTGATTTGAAGAGTACCTATATATCACATCAAAAAAGTACCAGGTTAGATGGTAGTATTTTCTTAGCTATTTATCATTACTTAATCATCTATATTTCATTTTCAGCAAGAATCTAGAATCAGCTAATAAATGGTAGACTATATTGGCAGAATAATCAATTAATGGTACATATTGAATTCTAATATTTTAGAAAGATGCCATGATGTTAAATGAAAATAAACTCTGAGGATCACCTTAAGTAATGTGAAGCTAGTATAAAATTCTGATTGTCAAGTAATGGACTAATTTAATACTGATTATCACTGAATACACCTCATAAAACAGAAGACTTCTGTAAAATCTCAATTAACAACACTTCCTATTTAAAACCATCACTGGGTACTTACATTTATGCAGAAGACGCAAAGTAGGAATCCAAGCACCTTCTCTGTGTCTGAAAAAGAGGAGTTCCCCTGCAGCATTCACAAGGATTTCTATGTGATCATGGCTGCAAATATAAAAAAAAAGACAATAATGAATTATGACAACCAAATCATTAAGCAGATAGAACCATTTTTAAATTCTACTCTTGGACTTCAAGCAGTTCTAGCGTTCATTCTGCTAAAAGGAGATCTGATATATAAAACTCCGTGGGGCTACATCCCTAGAGGGACTTGGCCTACCACCCGACCTCTGCGTTATCTACCACAGGCAGGATTGGGGGAATGTGGTCAGCATGCCGACACCCACGGCCATTAATGGTGGTTTTCATGACCGGAGCCGCTACTTCCCTATCAAATAGCTCCTCAATTTGAATCACAGGCTGAGTGCACCCCTGCCAGACCTCCCTACCTCAGAAAAATCCGAGAAGGTACCGAGGATCGAACCCAGGCCGACGGATCTGTAGTCAGCGACGCTAATCACTAGACCACGCCGGCGGTCTGATCTGATATATGATAAGAAATTTTAGTGTTCATTCATTCTGCCAAGGAAGATATTATTTATAATATGAAGTTTTAGTATTCATGCTGTTAACAAGGTCTGATTTATGATAAATAATTTTAGTATGGTAATGCTGCTAAAAGAGATTTATGGAGATCATATTTAAGAGACATGAAGCTTTCCCCAGTGCTGATTGCAGAGGGTGTTCATGAACAATACCACAATATTTTCTCTATATATATAGGGGACAGAGACAAGCAATTTTTTTTTTTAGTAGATTTATGCTCTATGGATTCAATTTTTCCTATCATAGTGTAAAATCTCCCAAGGACATCCCTGCCACTGCCTTCTAACATTTGAAATGACGCCAAATAAAGAACAATGGATCTAGTGTGGTGGTTGGGTCAATTTTGAAAAAATGACAATTGATATCTTCCAACGTTAGGAAAAGAACACAAATGAAACAGTGTTAACACTGTAATTATGAATAAAAAAAAGAATGCAGTGGGCAGTGATGTGATTAGTCTGTAAGATTATGAAAACTCTAAATTATGTTATTGCTGTTGATGGATGATTGAGAATCAGGTTTTTATCAATCAATAAAAAAAGGCATGAAGTCAATTTAATGAAAATTGTAATCCTACTTCACATTATTATTGACTTATGAGCACCAATGTGCACCAAACATTTTAAAACCCTGTAGCATACGCACGTCTGTGGGCATTGATCTCCTAATAAAAGCTGCTTGTCTATGTCCCCTCTATACACAGGTAAAATATTGCAGTGTTGTTCATTAACACTCTAAGGAAATTTAGTGTTCATGCTGCTTAAAAGTAGATCTGATTTATGATAAGGAAATGTAGTGTTCATGCTGCTTAAAAGGAGATGTGATTTATGATAAGGAAATTTTGTGTTCATGCTGTTGAAAAATACGATTTATAGCCTAATAAGGAATTTTAGCAGTCTATAGGCCTACATGCTGCTAAAAGAGATTTATGGAGATGTAATTTAAGAGGCGTGAAGCTTTCCATGGAACTAATTAATTTTAGTGTTCATGTTGTTAGAAGGAGATTAGATATATGACAAGGAATTTTAGTGTTCATGATGCTGAAAGATTTTATTTATGATAAAGAATTTTAGTGTTCATGTTGCTGAAACATCTAATTTATGATAAGAAAATTTAGTGTTTATGCTACTGAAAGATCTGATTTTTTATAAGGAATTTGATTATTCGTGCTCCTAAAAGAAAATTCAGATGCAAATGACACAAGTGAATGAAGTCTTCAACTGAATGATGAATTTATGAGGGATGAAATGTGATTCCAAAGAACATACAAGGTAGGAGATAGTAAAAAATGAAACATGCTTTCACTTTCCACTGCTAGATTAACAGCACTAACCTATGCTCTGACAATAGTATACTTTTTTTAAAAATCTGACCCTGAAAAATGGTAGCATCCATTTTAACTAGTGTCAAATTTATTCATATAAATTTCATTTTACCAAGGGATGGGTCAATACCAGATTTTCCCGATACTTGATACCGATACATGATTTTTCCTCGATATTCGATACTTCGATACTCGATACTGTCAACATTTCCAGTTTCAATAAATAGGTACCGGTACATTAAAAATTAAAAGTTGAAGGAACTGTGTGTAATACCAACTAAATTAATTAAGTGTGCATATTTAATGAGAAAAAAATGTCATATCATCAGTAGTCTATAATCATTTTTAAGCCCTACATTAAAACTAAAATTAGTTTTTGAAACAGTCCACTTACAAGTTTTTGTTCAAAAATTACAATGGGGTTTGGACAATCAGCTTGCTTGTTGGTTGTTATTAAAACGTTTGACAGGAAACGAAACAATTAAGAATCTCTTCTGTCTGGATTTTAAAAGTCGGAAAGTCTTTATTTATGACTAGACAAAAGTCACAGAATGGTTTTCTCCATTTCAAGGGGAAATAGAAGTATTTGCTATCTTTAGTAGATTACTAAAAGCAGAAAGAGATACAGCATTTCCTTAAATTGTAGAATTACCAAAGTATCGAAAAAGTACCGAGCGAGTTTTCTGAAGTATCGCTCGATGCAGGTATCGAGAGTATCGAGGTATCGAAAGTACCGAGGACCCATCCCTAATTTTATCCTATAACCTAATATCTAAAATGAATTAAGAAAAAAAAACAACTTTCATTATATTACTTTGAAAAGTGTAATAAATGTAAAAGCAAAAATAACAGCAACACAATACCAATTATTGTAATGCTATACACTATTAAAGACTTCACATTTTATTAAATATAAGAAATAATAACCAACATGGTATTCAACCCTGGGCCAGCAAATTGATAGCTCTATGCTCTATGGGTGAAATGTGGGATATCACATAAACTTAACTGAACACATTGACTGACAAATCCTATATGTTGCTGGTTTTGCAGTTCCTATCTTCATTCCAAACACATAAGTTAGTTAGTTTGTAATTTTCCTTCAGATAAGTTAAATGCTTCTTACAATAACAGATGACGGGAAAATTTAGAAATTCCAGAATTAATTAAAAACAAGTATGAAATTTAATTCTAATAAAGTCATCTCTTGTATGCAATAATTTCAAAAGTTTTTAATCTAGTTTTTCGTGCATTTTCACATTGATTGCAAAAAAAAAAACACCCACCCCATGGATGTAGCCTATTCAAATTGCTGGTCAAGTTTTGGCAGTCAGTGTGTTAATGAGATAAACGGAACAAAATAATACAAACCATTTCACAATTCGATATGTGTCCTTCTTTGGTAGAATGCTATCCACATAACTTTCTAAATGAGGATATTGGTCCAGCAGTTTTGTACGAATCCCTTTTTGAACTGAAGACTTCAACTGTTGTACACCAGAAACACTTTCCTTCTCTTCAAATCTGAAAATTCAAAAACAAAAAATACATTAGGAATAACCTGACAACTCCACAGGCAGTAGGGCCTAAACAGTGAAGTATCCCCCTCCAAGCCAAGGAGTAGAAAGGAGGAGCGATTGCCTGTGCAGGAAGAGATTCAATGTCACATCACAAAAACTGTTATATTCAGTAACTTATTCTGCTGCTAAACTAGCCTAATATACCATAACTGTAAATAATACCCGTAACATAATCTATCACTGGCACTACATGTCATTGACCTAGAATCTACCTACCACTATTTACCTAATGCAACAGCTTTGTTAACCTTCCACACCTTTTGTAAAACCCTGTTACACTAAGAAGTCCAACGCCTTTGTTTCTAATAATTCCCTAAACTAACTCCCACTAATACTGATTTTATACGTCATTTTGTATTTACCATAGTATTATCATTTAACACACCAACCATGGGACCAGAGGACCGGAAAAAGAAACAGAGAACATCCATGACACAGGTGGTCACAAGACTTCAAAATGAGCGGGGGCACAGTGGACAAGAACTGCAAGAGACAGTGAAGTGGAAACAAGAGAGTTCAGACTTAATCAATAATTTTAAGTGAGTACCAGTTTTGCACTGGTACTAGTGTGAAAGTGAGTACCGTAAGAGACAAATTTTAGCTATATACTTATAGTCCTTTCACATTCGCCAGAGGTTTCAAGGCCAAACGTAGCACGCCTATGATGCCCCCACTTACCGCACTCATATGACATCATACCCCTCCAATGCCAGTCACATGACAAGCCAGTAAGGAGTTCCCCTTGGTGTCGTATGAGTGTGTGTGCAACAGCGCAGTCCCTCCGCGCAGAGGGGAATACTGTTGACTGGTGATCAGTGGGGGCATATTAGACGTGAGAAGTTGTGGCCTTGAAACCTCGGGCGAATGTGAAAGCACTATAGATTGTGTGAAAAGTAAGGAAACGAAGTCACAGGACCTAGCCTATCCCGTGACTAAGAGCTAACACTACTCTGAATGGCAAGAGACCCTTGCCCTTAATAGAAGGGCTTATGGGGAAAACGGTAGAACAGGTCGCGCACGAGTTTTCACTCCCACTTCTATCATTGTGAAATATGATTTTTGGTGCAAGGGTATTTTTTTTATTATGAAATATTATTTTTTTGTTTATAGTTGTGACCCAAATTATGTTTGGTGCAAGGGTCTTTTATTATTCAGCGGAAGGAAAACCTTTGCGCGTCCTGAAGTACCGTTTCGCCGGCTTATGTTCTGTTATGTTATTATAAATGTACAGTGGGGAACTATCCCAAAGTAGGTAAATGTGGAAACATGGGCTACTCGAGAATTTTGCAACTTAACACGTTACTGGATTTTAGAATATGAAAATGAGGTTAAGTCTCCACGCGAGATATTTGGAAACACGTTATTTTATTACAGAAGTTAACTTCTGTGAATTTTATGCAGCTGAACGTATTGACTAATTCCGGTTAATTCTGATTTTAAATAAAAGATAGCCCTTGTTTTTAATGATTTTTCACAATAAAGAATATATTTTATTCATAATATAACTTACTTTTTAAACATGGTTACGCACGACACTTTTACTTCGTTGATCGTTCACCGCAGCTAAATTGAACTATTCATAAATAAATCGTTCATTCCATGAGTAAAAAGCACGTAAGAATGCGCCCATGAGTAAAAGCACATAAGAATGCGCACAATATGCATTAAAGGTAGGCCTATAATTTATCATTTGGAACCGACAAAAGCCCTTGATATGAAACTCCCAACTTATGATTGAATTAATATACTGGTACTTATTCAAATAAATTGGCAAATTTTTGCACCAAGAATATTAAAAAATATATATAGGATTCGATGTGAATGAAGGATTAATGGAAAGGTATGACATAACTTATTGTAATTAAAATATTATTATTATTGTTATTATTATTATTATTATTATTATCGGTATATTATTATTGCATTACTATCATCATAAATTCTATTCTATACTCATTCATTATCATCATCATCATCATCATCACCACCACCTCCAATATTTAACTATCGCTAAAAGAAACAGAGGAATATAATATAATAATTTAATTTTTCTCCCAGCCTCTCATTAACAATAAATTAATTCATTTATGTAAAAAAAAAAAAAAAAAAAAAAAAAAATACACACCGCACTGAGGGCTGGGAATGCATATAAAGTTTTATGAAATACGAACTAAAATATGTTTAAAATAACCAGAAAAAGTTTTTCTTGGTAAAATCCTCATTTATGTATAATTTAAAACCAAATAAACATATGTTTTAATGTTTAAAAACTACAAGACACACATGTGAGAAAACTCTCATCAGTATTATTTGTTAATTTTGCTCTTCACAATTTGGTGGCAACTTAAGGATCTCTCACCTTAAATTTGTCTAAACTGTACTGAAAATGCAAGGACAATGTACCATGGGCGACTGTAGGTTAAGAATTAAAAAATACCTTCAGACAAGTAATTGTAATGTGAAATCTAGAAATGATCAGTATTATTTCCTCTTTGAATAAGATGACCTAAGTGTTTTAACAATACCAATGGCAGCCAGTTCACAAGCCGGGTGGATTTTTTTTTGTTGTTGCAAGAATTGCTATCTAACAGAGTTTTGCAACTGTAGCAGTAACAAATAAGACATCTGTGTAGATACTGCCCTCTTTTCTTTATGTTTCAGGTAATCTGGAGAGTGGCCCAAAACTGGTTCTCGAGATATTGACGTGTACTCCAAAACTCTGTCAAGTTTGATAGGATGGTTTAATAGTATTAATAACACCCATAGATATAAGGCATGATAATAAAATTCAATAATTTTCTAAGCTCAATATTGTAACAATTGTATATAACTCATCAGTAATGTTTCATCTTGTATTGAATTGAATATGTAGGCTACATATGTATTATATGTACACTGAATCATAAATATTTGGACTCATTCTATAAGATGTACACATTCAGAAGTACTAAATAAATTCTATTCTATTTATTGTATTACTGGGACATTAAGCGGCAAAGATAACAACCACCCCTAAAACTATTACAAGACAGTATACCAGAGAATTTGAATACTAATGGAGCCACATAACTTTTTCTTCTCAGCAATTTCAAAGTGATGAAATATGAATAATATTTGAAAAAATGTATTGAAAGTAAATATGCTTTCCTTTAATATGTAAAGTTATGTATTAAAGGTAGAAATGTGTAATAATTATTATAATTAATCAGACACATTATTACACATTTCTACCTTTAATACATATATATATATATATATATATATATATATATATATATATATATATATATATATGTATATAAATTTTAACTCTGTTGATAATACAACACCCAAATTGATTATTATTATTATTATTATTATTATTATTATTATTATTATTATTATTATTATTATTTTTTTTATTATTCAGATTTATTTATATTTCTTTGAGCATGGAGGTAATATCAGGGGTTCAGGTTCTGTGTGTATACCAGTAGGCCATGCAACTACTGAAGTGCAGCTGTTTTCTGTTGTTGATGTGTTTATGGTATCTCTTAAATTTCAAGTGATAGTAATTTTAATGAATATGATACAGGATGAAATAGCGGGATGATTCAATGTAAGTAAATATCCAATTTGACATTTGCATTTACATCTGGGGAAACATGAAAAAAGTTAAATTGGCCGACCATGGAATTTGAACCTGGGTCCTCTCGAATGCGAGTTCAAGTTGGCTATAGTCTCTGCCACCTCGCTTAGTATTATTATTTACTGGCCAATACTTTATTTAAGTTTATAATTTCTTTCTTTAGATTGACCAGGATAATCCACGTACATTTGTTTCAGGCTGCCATTACCTTTTCTTTGAATATGAGAAAAGCATAAAACACAATATTAGCCATGATATTTCGGCAGAATCTTTTAACAAGATACCATTGTCTATAACAGGAATTTATAAAATACTGGAGAGTATATTTAGCTATAATCCACCACAATCTTTAGAAGAATTTTCAACAGAACTCCATTCAAACTAGAAGGTAATCTCTTGTTTTATGCACCTACGTAAGTCTGTACATTGACATTTGTGCATTTGCATGCTTGTATAGAAATGTTTATGCATATGACCTTGTAGGTGCAGAAATAGTGTGCCCACCTCTGGATCCGAAGTCTGTGGGATCAAACCCAGCTGACAGTTTTCAGAGTGTAAAAATCCTGCCCATGAAGTCCTCCTGGAGGGACTATAAACAGTGATTCGATGTTGTAGTTTTACGGCACATTAAAGAACTCTCCAAGCCAAAATTAGATTCTCTGGCCAAAATTTCCCACATCTTTAAGATCCTGTGCTTATCTTAATTTCTTCCTAAAGGGATGTTGTGTTTAAAGGTCTACCATCAGTCATTCTTCCCTCGTCATGTTTAAAGGTCTATACCACCATTCATTCTTCCCTCCATGGTAAAATAAGTGTAACTAAATTTTTTTGGTAATGAAACCCTGGCCCTGATGCTCTGGATAAGAGTATGGGTTGACTGATGATTGATGATAGTGTAGGTATATTCTACACACTTTATCTTGAGCTGAAAACATGCTGAGGTGAGGGGAGCTGATATTGCATGTAGTTTAAGAGACTGACTATTGCAGAAGGCACTGAGTTGAAATTGACGTCATTTCTGAAGGGTTGCCAACTACTAGAAAATATAATGTGTGTAATTTTATGCTGGTACACAACTAACTTTAGTTCATAGCAATTTTAACTCTCGCTACCAAACTAAAGATTTTTTATTGATGCAGATAATATTATAGTAGCATATATCGCTGGAGAAAGAAATTACGTAATATATTTCTTTAGACAGTCTCTCTCCCAGTCTTCAGAATATAGAAAATCAGTTTAGAAGTCTAACATTGTACATGTACTTGAATACGCACTTTTACATGCCTGAATTAATATAATACAACTAAATATATTTCACAAGTGTTTGCAGGGAATTAATACAACTTTCTAGCAAAATGATAAAAACTGACTTGTTTTCTCAGCGATTCAGCTTAAAACACATTACATTTTTTCTCCTTCCTTTAATTTATTTGGTTCATTGTTTATTCGATGATATCCGGCACTTCTTGGTTTAAAGAATCTTCATTTTTAACTTCATTGTCACTTATATCGACCATTTCCACAACAGCTTTCTTTAATGTCCCTGGATTTAATTCTGTCATTTTCAGAATAATATGTTGTAAACAAATAAAAAAAAATAGACGGTAGTTCAAGAATGCCGATACAGAAAGATTTTGGGTAAGGTAATACTGGGAACTGGCCGCAATCTTCATTTTTTCGAGCGAGGCCTTCTTGATATGGACTGTTTTCAGCATTATGGAGTGTTTAGCTCAAGATAAAGTGTGTGATCTTTATAGTCAGAAGCAAACCTCTTGTTTATGATATCAGATAATAATACAGTTCTGTAGTGAGGGCTATACTACTTCATATCACCTTGTGCAGTAAGGCACAGAACAACTACACAAAGTTGCTTCATGTTTACATTTCAATTAAAAGAGAAATTACTTAAGCTAAAATTACTCTTTTCTTTGTACCATATTGTACCTTATCTTTATTCTTTAAGCAGCCTACCTACTACTAGCAAGCTGTAGATTATTATAACAGTGTCTCTCATATACAAGTTGGCTGATCAAGCGAGGATCTGCACGGTGGTAGCCACTGCTCTTACTTCGGAGTGATCGGGTGAAATATCTATGCAAATGAAACGGCTAATGTGTATTATGATTCAGGTTCTCACAATTACAATGAAAATAAGCATGTTCCTCATCACAAGAGATGTTAGAAATATCCTCCTCTTGCATCAACACAACACTGGCATCTTTTTAGGAAATTTTCTTTCACACACATTACTTCATCTTCTGAAACAGAGTTAATTTCTCTTCTTATATTCTCTTTAAGTTCACTTTGCACATATATTTAGTTTCTTAATTCTAGATGCAAGAAGCCTATAAACCAAAGATTAAATCCTGTTTTATCTCTATGCTAAGCATTATGACAATATACTAGGAATTGTGTCCAGAGGCTCTAATTTAGGCCTGGAGTTCTTTTACATGCTGTAAATCTACAACACTGCCCCCCCAGCTTAAAGTCCTTCCTGACTGACTCCATGCCCAGGATTTTTACGTCCTGAAAAACCATTGACCATGGCCAGGTTTGCTTCTGTGACCATCGGATCTAGAGGTGGGCATGCTACCCGTACACCACTGGGCAACAATACTAAAATCAGTGCTATGCAATTGCGATTCCACGCTCTTAAAGCAGGGATATCATAGGGAGTCATCCCCATCCTGCGAGAGACAATAACAAATCTCCATGGTATCACCCTTACCTGAAAGAGCCTTGGACGAGTTGTAGTCATCATCCCATGACTTTATTCTGAGTCTGGTCTTGCCTTTGAGCATAACATTCTTCATCACCATACTGAGGCTCTCGTGAAAGCTGTGAGTGTTGCTTTTAAGAATAACTGAATGGTAGTTATTCAAGAATAACTGAATTACACCAATGTGAATGGTAGGGAAACATGAAGCATGTGACATTCAAAGATTGAACAAGCACTCTTTCTACTACGAGTAAATTTATGTGAAAGGAATTCAAGAAGCATTTTCATTTAATGGGAAAGTGCTTTCTGGAATAATAAATACCAGGAAATTTTTGTGAAGCTTTTGCATTTGCCCTTTTTGATAAATAGGCTACCCATGAAAAGTGGACATTTATTTTTGTATTAAAATGTCTATTTCTATGTAAATTTAAATGAAAAATAAATAATTTACACTTGCAAAAAACAAAAACATAGATGATTATAATTGACATTGAAATCACCTTCCACCATCTGAATAAATTAAACAAAAATTAGTAGGCCTAAAGGTAATCCTTGATAGGAAAAACTAAGTTAACAGCAGATGATGTTTCTTTTGCAGATGAAAGTCATTAATGTATCTAAATGACCATAGTTTCTGCTTAAGGTTATTGTTCAGTTTAATAGAAAATGTACCCTATCAGTAACTATACTACAAAGTGACAACAATTTTGATATGACTGCCAACAACTGTGAATTTTGTACTTTCAAATTTGAATACATGTTATGGCTTCAAAGCTATTAGTTATCAACTGATACATTACATGAACGAATAAATCTTAGTTATTATGAAAAGACTCATCCATGACGTTGCATCTATTGAACTTTTGGTCCATTGGGGTTTGTGGTTAGGTGGATGAGTCTTTTCATAGTAACAAATATTACCACAAACGGAAAGAAAAAAAATGAAATTTATCAACTCAAATAAATCTTATTTCTTATAATTGTAAATTTATATTCTTATTTGTAATTATACTAAACTAAAAGTAAACTCCGGGGTGCTACATCCCTGAAGGGACAAGGCCTACAACCCTACCGCTGTGTCATCTACCATAGGCAGACGGCAGGATTGGGGGCATGTGGTCAGCATGCCGACACCCACGACGTTAATGGTGGTTTCCATGACTATTTGTAATTGTAGGCTATTGAATTGCCCCATAACATATAATATGTTCCGAAGACTGAATACAATAAGATAAATAAAAACCCAAGCAAAGCAAATGATGAATTTACTAAGTACAGTACTGAAGAGATACCTACTGATCACAAATTTTGAAAAAGTTGCAGTAGAAGCACAGTATAAGTATTAATACAGTACAGAAACTCAGCCCGTTTTTCTGCCAGCCGAGCATGCGCGCGCATTTACTAGCGATCGCAGCGGCCATAAAGTAAGACTACAGAAACTACTCCGGGAAGTATGTAAATAAATAGGAGTGTTGTATTTATTAGAACACGCTGTATTCGAAAGGACATGATTATTCTGCTGTAAATTTCAGTAATAATAAAAGACAAAATCCTGAATTGCATTTCTTCACTTTCTTGAAACATCCAGAAAGGTAAGAACGAAAATAAGTAATATTTATTGTAGGTCTACTGGCTTACTCGTGATTCTGGTGTGGTTATGTTTCAAGTTACTTTAATGTAATATTTTTATATTTTATTCTGTTGTATAAAATAGGTGATTAATGGTCGACAAGAAAACCTAGTAACAAAATATGTAAAATATTTGAGTGAAAATTACCGTCTATGCTTGACACACGCCGAAAACAGACAGTTTATGAATTCCTATAAAAACTCGTTAATTAAAACTGCTGTACCGACGGTGTCTTCAATTCCAAATGCTCATGAATTTTTTGTTTTGTTTAATGAAGTCCATCCTGCAGTAATTGACGCTACATAGACCTACAATAAATTGAAGTCGTATATTGCCATATAAGGCAAAGAATCAAAATACACTGTCAACAATGACGTGCAGGATGAACAACGTGACAGACCTATAATATAATTTACGTAATTAATATGTAGGCTATTTATTATCATAATTTGAATTATAAATTATATTAAAGGGCAATGATTTTAAAGGAAAAATACTAGGCCTAGGTACAGTCCTTAACAGTAGCCTATTTAGGTATTGTTTACCTCTTCTTAACTAGAATATAATACATTATCTGTTTTATTATTTCTTAAATTTAAAATTAGATTTGCATTAAATCAAAATATTCTGTATTTTTCTCTTTTTCTCTTTTAACATAACATATTTTGCGATGTGTTTATGTATTTCCCAAGCCATTTCATATGATGAGAATGTAGCTTTACTCAATCTCCGCATGGAGCGCTAGTGTCGTCCAGTCAACATGTTGTCATAGGACTTTTAACACACAGTTTCTTTACTGTATTAATACTTATACTGTGGTAGAAGAGCCTAATTACTTTCCCAGCATTCCTTACTTAAGTGAGAGATAATATAACTTGCCAAAAATTGTACGCGTGATGAAAAGTTTCCTTTTTGGAGCCTTAAGGAATAGCTTTTAATATAGTATTAACATACCACACAAAAAATGTACAAGAACATACTGAAATACTCCTTAAACATACTGCATAATCATTTGCATGGTGTCTTTTAAACTTTAAACTTTCAATTTAAATTACATCCTTATGCTATGTATAACATCAATTACAAATTATACCAAATTATACTGGAATGCCAGTCAGATGTTTTAAAAAAAAAATCTTTCTTCTTGAAAGTAAACAAATTATGCATTGGTCAAAACTTTTTCATAATCAGAGGAAAATATTATGAACAAAAATCAAATTTGGCAATGGGCAACCACTTTCCCCCTTTTTTTTTTGGTCAATTTGTATATGAGTAATTTTGAGACAATCATCAAAAAAGTATTACCATAGATTTAAAATTTTATCAGAAGTTAATACAGTGAAGTTATATGACATAAGATATATGGTGAGTTTGGTCTAGCTCATAAACTTCACTTTCTGAATTAATTGCGAAGAGCATCATCATTCATACTGCTCAGATGGACACCAATTGCTGGCTGGATGCTCATGTTGCTCTCCAGTCAACAAGAGGACAACATGAGTGTCCAAACGTCCAGTTGACAGTGAGTAGTCTTCGCAACTAGTTCAGGTATTTTTAAAGAAAGTGAACTTTACGTGCTAGACCCAACTCACCTTGTATCTTATTCCCATGGACGATTAAAAATGGATATTACGTAGATGACATATTTGCCATTGTCCAAGGAAAAAAATATTTAAATTCAACATTCTAAGTAGATAAAATAAATTTAAAAATGGAAATACAAACAGAAAACATTTACCTTTCCTGAATCAGACTGGTGATCGCACCCCTCTTAATGAAAATGAATACAGCCACATACTAAAAAACAGCAAAAGAAAATTCTTTCAATAAAGAGTGGTTGACAAATAAATAAACAAATTGCAACAACAAAAAAACAGAAGGTAAAGGAGATATAAATACATTACAAAATTTGAAGGGGAAAAGAATTACAAAAATTCACTTACCATCCATAGGCAAAGGACAAATTTCAAAAAGTTTTCAGTGAAGTCAGAATCAAATTAGTATTCTTAATAAATTCAGTGATAAAAATCGAATAAAAACTATCCATACGGATAATATACCTCCTTACGATAAATTAATCCTCTAGCTTTAAAATCCCCTAAACGCCAAATTATATTTTCTTACTTTTATAGATCACCAGATTTGTATGGATGGCTTAAATTGGTTTATTTATATGTGAGGTTCAAAATCCCCTAAAGTAGTATATAATGCCATGTTGAAAATCAGAGTTAATTTCAAAAACCGCTCTATCCCACTGCTTTAAACTTAAAAAACACCTCTATTTTTGAATGGCATTTAGGGGGTTTTGAATCTAGAGGATTCATATAGAATCTAGTAATTTAATGTGTAGGCCTACTGCAACTTACGCCTGTGACTGTTGGTGGTGTGCAGGGATTCTGTCCTGCAGGAGTTCTTTTGCAAGCCTGTCGATCTAAAGAGATGGGACTGACACGCTTATGCACATTTTCAGCCTACGATACACTCATTTGGGTAATAAAGGATTAAAAGCGATTGTTGTAGAACAGAGGCGTAACGAGGGGGGGGGTTTAGGGGGTTTGAACCCCCCCCATTGATTAAAAAAAGGAAAATTGTACAATTTTTTAAGTCTGCTTATAAATTACTAAATACGAGTATAAAGCGTGGGAAGCTTAAAACTCGTTATTGTGCATCTTAATTTTTAAAATTTTCTGGGGCAGGACCCCCGAACCTCCCTCTCCCTGGGGGTATTCCATACCCCCCAGACCCCCCGGATGTTATAACCCCCCCATATGGTCGGTCTGGTTACGCCTATGTTGTAGAATACAAGGAGCAAGAGGATGGGAGAGATTATCATCAGAACATAGAGCTGAAGAACATCCAAGAACTTCCCAATACAATATATATTTTTTTCTTAATTTCCATAAATTGTACAACTACATGTATTAAGTACAGGCATGGCCTGAACCAACAATAATGTGGGGGCTAGGAAACATTGCACACTCATTTTATGAAAAGCCTTAAGTTATTATTCTTATTATTAATTATTACATTTTCCTTCTTGCAAATTATTTCTCTGAGGCTGTTTACTTCTGCACGCATGCAGTTTCCAACTTTCCTCTTCAGTCAAAGTAAACTTTGCTTCCTATTTTATCACTACAATCGAGATCTTCCACCTGCATTCTGGCAAGTACTGGAAGGTAATAATTCTGACTGGTATTTCACTACCAAAGAATGAATGAAAGGCTACCTTTCCTGCTAACCTCTCTCAAACTACAAGTACTATAATTTTTCTACGGATATTATTGTATGCTTCTAGAAAAAATTCAGTTATAATTTTTAACAGTTAGTGTTGGATTAACAAAAGCTTTGTTTAGACACCGCGCACAAGAAGTCATGACATACATCAAGTCCTTGAAAATGTGTTATCTTCATTTACTTAGCTGACAAAATATGGACCGGATTACGTTTTTGTTTCAGTTATTATTGCCAACATCAAACTCACATATACAAAATAATAATTCAAAAAAATAAACTGGGAAACAAATTCTGTGCTGCACTCATTCTCTTATTTACAATAAGAAGTTCTTTTTTTGCGATGTAAAATGGACAATATATAATTTACATAAATTCTTCTTCGTTCTGGAGGGAATTACTCAAAAATGAAGCCGAGCAAGTGCGTGCATCAGAATGACATATGACTAGACGAACGAGGTCTTACTGCTATAGCTGGCATGAGGAAAACAGCAGTTCGCAGGGGAATAAACATTTTCAACACGTCACCTGGTAGCTGTGCTCTTGATGGTCACGCACTGTGGATTGTAGCAATGCCGCTGGAGCAGGGTGCAAGAGTCGCGTTCCACTTTACATAGGATCATGTGGGAATATATGCAGCAGCACAATGCTATACAGTGCTTTGTTACAATTTTTTTTTTTCTGAGCAAACAATTCTGGTTGATTAATTAAAATGTCAACCTCTAAAAATCACGGTTGTAAGTATTTTTACCATACCCACATAATGTGCTATGAATCTAGTTTAACAAACTTGTTAGCCCACAATTTGCAGTCTCTATCTATAAAATGCAGTTTTAAGTACCAACAATGAGTTAGTGTTTAAGGGCAGCTATAAAACAGTACTATTTTATCATACCAAGACTCCAGAACTTTTCCTATAACTACACAACACCTTCTTATTGGAGACTTGCATGTTAAAATTAAATCACTGTCGCTAGTCTCTATGTTAAAAAATTGACACTTTGAAAATTAAGCAGTGGTGGTTATGTACATTGGCAGACAACGTTCTTTAAGTACAGATAGCAAATCACAATTCTTGGTACTTCGTGCATCAGGAAATGCAAGGAAATTAATGAAGCATACAGCAAGAGTAACCATTGTCCATGATGAAATCCTCACGAAAACCTATCTCCTGTACCATAATTTTAATCATGTCAGAGATGAAATAAAAATGTAGAAAAATTCTATAATTCTTCAAAATTCAAATAAGCTGCTATGAGAATTAATTTTCAAGTATTTCAAAAAGTCTTAAGCATACCATCATGGAAATTAACTCTTGTGCCTCCTTTCTCAAAACATAAAAAGAATACCTTGTTGGTCAGACCTGATATTGAAAAATCACAGCATCTGGAATGTATAATTATTAATTAGTCACCACAACCCCACCGATAAGCGTTCACAACGTGGTAACTTAAATAATAACCCTTCAAAACACTCTTCCTTAAGACTTATGCTTCACACGCAGCTCACACAACTTATGCTATGAAAAGATCAAAATAAACATAACATACAAAATAACTGTTATTTGAGCCACACTTGAACAGCATTATATAAAGACAAAATTGAAGTAAGTACACTCCTAAAAATAATACTTATGCAAATACATTTAAGTTATTCCCAAGGTTATGTAACAACTAATGTTAGAAAATATACCATTGCTGGGAAGTTAGCTGCAGAAATAATGGGCAAGATATGCTCCCATTTAGTAGAACAAAATCAAACAGAAATAAGAGAAATATCTTTTGCCTATCACATTAACAGAATAAAACTGAACCAAATTGAAGCATACATAAGCCTGAACTTTAAAACGGGCTGTATGATATTTTAGTACTTTTTCAAGGTATTTATAAATCAAATGTAACGCTTACTTTCACCAGGGTATTGCTAAAATTTAGAAGTTACTGAACAATATTTACCAGATTTCATTTACCTTTATATTAAATATTATTTATAATATAGGAATAGTATAATACAAAAATATGTTTTATTAGCTTTCTTTTTTGGTTTATGGTATTAACAAGATTTTTTATTTGCAACAGAAATGTGGTTTTATTTCTACATGATGTTTCCACTAATCAATTTATTTTACTCCAACCAATGATCTTATGCAGTAACAGTTGTGTTCCTCGTCACATGTGGTAACAAAAGTTGCACAAGACTGATTAGTTTCCTTCTGTTAACTTCATTAAACTATCCTTAATAATCTATTAAAACAATACAAGCCAGAAAGTACAGTCTGTTATATGGTAAGATTAATTTGCTTCCTAAGAAGCTTATTCAAAATCATAGAATCTTGGCCAAAATAAAGAAGTTGTTAACTGGCAGAAAAATAAGTATTCTTAGGCACAAATCCAATGACAGTTCCTTTTGGTTTGACTTGATTTGGTTCTCTTATTTCTTTTGTCTACGTAGATTGTGAAAAGAGAATTAGTTTGATTTGTTCCTGCTAAGTGGAAGCAAGCCTTAACAATAACAGTAATATAAAGATAAAATACTTAATTGCAGTTCTCATTTCATTTCATAATACTAAAAACTTACTTGCTTCACAGTTTCTATGACAGATGTGAAACGATCCAACCCAAAGTTATCTTAACGTTGATCCAGCCTGAATTCTTCAGACTCACACACACTATGCTAACATGCATCAGGAAGAATCAGAATCCTCTCTTTCCATTAATTTTTAGACAAAATATAGTATAAAAATACCATACATCAGTTCAATAAAAATACTTAGAAATAATCGAAGCAAGAGCAATTGGTTGTTCCTCAAACATGTCTTGTCTTAGCTGTGTTTCATCCCTTAAATGCGATTAGTAACATGATTGTTTCTTAAATATTGCATTTCAGTTATATCGATAAAGTTAACTTATTTCCACTAATTTTATTATATAAAATTACATTAGATTGCCTTCTTAAATGGATTGAAATCTTATGCTTTATTTGCATGGAAGTATTGTGATTCTTAGATCCTAAATAGTAAATGCCACTTTATTTCTGTATCTGTAAATTAAGAGATGATTTTAAGACATGTCTCAAATGGAACGACCTAGTACTGATATAGTAAAAGACAGTTGTGCTATAACACTGCACATAAAAGGTATATCTGCAGATGTTATTCTCAACTAAGGATTGTGGGTAGTGCTTATGACTAGTGATAAAATTACTTAAAAATATCAAGTACTCACAAAAATCACGTAACTTAGTTTTATGTAATGGCAGCGATACTTAACAAACAAAAAAAGAAAGCACTTGACTTCTTCATTCCAACTGCCATGTTTTATATATCCACCATTTGGAATGCTGTACGGTTCGGGCAAGATACTGCATACTTCAGTATCTCTGTTGGAACTCATGGTGCCATCTGTTGAAATCAATGTGGAACACTACCAAAGAACCAGTGGCCAGCCCAGCCAGCAAAAATCTGAAAGAACAAATTAAATATTAATTACTTCTATATCGTAAGAATCAATATAATTATCTTGCCACTTCTGATGTGGCATTCTAATCCTTGAACTATTATTTTTTAACAAACAACTGCATACAATGGAAAATAAATAGGAAACCTAACAAGGTTCAGGATGCAATACAAAACTGTATATGGTTTAACAATTTTAAACAATTTTATACAGTTTCTGATACTACAAATATTTTAAGACTTTCTGCTAAATGCCTATTAATTCTAGTGGAGTCTTTCAAGGCACAGATGGCTATTTTCTTAAAAACCTGAATGGACAGGTATTCTAAAATGAATTTGTATTCAAATCTAAGAATCGTGCCTTGTGCTCCAATCAGAAGCCCAACGATCTTCCTTTTATCACTATTATATTTGGTGGAAAGAAATTGCAGATGTGGTTCATAAATTGTTCTGTTTTCAGCTGGTTGATGTTTATTAGTATCAGGTCAATTCAATGACAAGCAAAAGTCGTTTTTTTGTCTATTGCTTGCAACGATGTCATCTCTCCTTATCCAATTCTTTTCTGAGAGACTTGTAACTTTTCATAAGGTTCCCAATTAGTATTTTTAAAAGAATTTTCAATCATAATAAGGATATAGTAATGACTTTTATTTTTCACCTGAATATGTAAGATCACACATTGAAATAAATCTAATTTCTTTATAGATTATAATATTTGTATGTATTGTGAAATTGTAGCTTTAAAAAAAAGGTGTTTATGATTTTTAATGTTTAAAATTAAACAAAGGATGTTATTTTAATCTTTACTTACTAAAGTTTTATGAGACAAACATGGTAGTGGAAAGAGAGTTATCTTGTAAAACTTTAGTGTATAATGAGATAAGCAATGATTTAATAACTCCGAGCACACAGAAAAATCTCAATTTTGAATAAACTTATAACTCTTTACACACAATGAATTGAGAAAAATTATAGTTATCCCATAATATACTTTGATATTACCCCAATGACTGCCAACTATATGAGATACCTCTCTATACACACACAGACAAAAAATAAATTTGTCATTCCTGGCTAGATATATCATTTTCCACGATTTTGGGGTTACCTCTCGTTACACATGCTCTTGAGAATGAAAGCTTTTAACATTCACACATTCTGATTGCTGCAATCATGTACATACCCTTAGGGATATTAGAATAATCAAGTTTGGATAATCGTGATTAACAACAAACACCTGCAATTTGTAAATATCTTCAATCACTTACTTTTGGTCGTGTGACAGAGCCAAGGACCTCACACTGCTATCGCAGGCTGGGAATGCATATAATAGTGCCAGGTTAAAAGTACGCCACACTTCAACAATGCCTTTGTCTCCTCCAGTCATTAGGTATTCTCCATCTCTGCTTAGCAATAAGCACTGCAAATAAAATGAAAGATATTAGACAAAACAATTCCTCCCCTCCCTATTTGAAAGCTTAATTTAAGTTTTATAGTAAGAGGAATTTGTCTGCTATCCACTACAATGTTACGTCAACAAGGGTTACACCTCTTTGGACTATGAAATTGGCTATCTTGAAAGGTCTATATGTTATTACCAGGGCCTGGGTTCTAATGACATGTCATCTTTCTACTGATGCTGCTTAGACAAGCCAACTTGTGGATAAATCCTAATCATGGCCTCTAGATTATAGAAATGCATTTTTATTAGGTCATTTTTTGCCATTTTATGCAATTTTATATTTTTGATGCATTTATTTCAATTTTAGGTCATTATTTTGTCATTTTCGTGTCATTTACTTCCTTATTTAGTCATTTTCATGTATTTACATTGAGTGTATTAACTTTTTTCGTCGCTAGCGGTGCTGTCTTTGAAGTGTTGTTTGCTTAATGCAAGAAGGAAAAATTCGTGTTGACATGTCTCAGTCAGAAGTGAGAATCAAAGAAACGCCAAAATTTTGTATTATATTACTATTGTTATTAGATTGACTTGGCACTAGAGTCTGCCACCTGCTTGGATTTGAGTGTGCAAACTACTGTTTACCCTCAATAAACAACAATATAATCCGGATGTGCCGAATTTTGACTCACCAAAGTGCCTCAGTGCCAGTATAAATTTCCGTGAGAAAAGAACATTCACAACATTACAGTAATTTACAGTTTTTACAATTATGTACAAACTAGTTTATAACTTTGTTGTACAATAATAATTTTTTATAAATAAAATATCAGTTTTTAGGTCATTTTTTATAAAAAGTCATTTTCTTTAAAATTCAGGGTCATTTTATAGGTCATTTTTCAAACAATTTTAGGTCATCAGAATCCGGGCCCTGGTTATTACATGTCAGCTATAAAGAACAGTGGTTTTAAACCAACTCTAAAGGCCCATTTAGAATGAAAATTAATTTTATGCAAATGTACCACAACAATGGAGCACTCACAATGAAAATGTAAATGTTGGTAGCAACCAATCACCGATGATAATGTGAACAGCTGACTAAAATGGCTGCTAGAAACAAAGAATGAACGAACATGCTGAGTTAAGATGAATGTAGGCGAGTGGCTGCTTGATAGTTCTTAATGGTTGTTCCATTATGTTTCATTTCTACTTTGACACAGAAGCTTGGAGTTTGCAGGTTCTAAGTTTACATTAATCTTATGTTATGTTTAAAAATTTACGTGATGAGAATATGACCAAAAAATTTTACGATTATGTTGCATTTATAGTCAGTTTTCAATATGAATGGGCCTTAAGAAAGCAACAGTCAAGTTAAAGAATGAGGAACTTCAAATAATGTAATTTTTCAATCCTTATTTCCCTCTCAATCCAATCACACTTAAAAATTCCATGAAGTCCAAGAGTTATTTTCACAGGATCAGGCTGTTCTTCAGGCAATAATACTGAGCAAAATCATGAATTGACTGAATTTGTAAAATAGCTTTCGTGTTTGAGCTCTCAACAAAGTTGAATTCATGATTACTTACTTGAAGGTTATCATTATGGGATTCATGTCTTAGTCGTTTTCCATTGATAGTGAAGGCAGCCACATGGCCACGCTCATAGTTAACAACAATTACACCCTCTCGTGACATGGCAATGTTTTCAGGTGACATAAAGCCAGAAGGGGGCTCCAGAGATCTTAGCAGGTCTCCAAATGTAGTATGCACCAGAACTGGACCATCTGAAAAATAATAAACAAACTCTTGCATAACAAATAACAAAAGGAAAATCTGAAGTAGAGTGCATGGCGCTTATTACGATCACTTTGGGATGCAGCTAATCTGATAATATTAATTGCCTGATAACAGTAGTTGGAAGAATTAATTTAATATTATTTATTTATACATAAGGTAGTACATAAAAAAAACATTTAAAAGCTAGTTATTCTATTTATTCATACATACAAGATAATAAATAATCTTTAAACCATTCATAATACATTATTACTGTAGAAAGCAAGTAACTACAGTGAGTCCCACGCAAGAGTTGGCCAATGACGCGGGTTTCTGCGTCGCGGCTGGCACAGCTCCAACTCCCGAGCGATCGGGTGAAATATCTACGCAAACAATGCCGCGGTCGGTGTATTGATTCAGGTTCTCACATTTACAGTTAAAATTACAATGAAAATAACCATGTACCTCATCACAAGAGATGTAGGAAAAGTTCTCCTCTTGCATACACGCAATACTGGCTCCTTTTTAGGAAATTTTCTTTCACGTGCATAAGTTCAGCTTCCGAGAGAGAGTTAATTTCTTTTGTGATATTGTCTTTAAGTTCTTCTTATGTATGGGAAATTGACCTATACACTTTATTTTTCAAGTTTCCCCATAAATAATATTCACATACTGTTAGAAGAACTTAAAGACAATATCACATAGGCCTATCACAAGAGAAAGTAACTCTGTCTCGGAAGCTGAACTTATGTGCGTGAAAGAAAATTTCCTAAAAAGGTGCCAGTATTATGTGGATGCAAGAGGAGAACATTTCAAACATCTCTTGTTGTGAGGTACGTGGTTATTTTCATTGTAATTTTAACTGTAAATGTGGGAACCTTAATCATTACACCGACCGCGGGATTATTAGCGTAGATATTTCACCAAATTGCTTGGGAGTTGGAGCTGTGCCAGCCGCGACGCAGAAACCCGCGTCATTGGCCAACTCTTGCGTGGGACTCACTGTATATTTTCAATCAGTAAAAAGTTTTTAAACATTTGTTTTTTTCTTAGGGGTCCTTTAACCAATATTTCATACTCAAAATATTTTTGGAAGACTACTAACCGATGGTGAACACCACACAGCAAAACATCTAATGCCTTGCTGTTCAAGTCTTTTCGTTTTACAAATGCAAACACTGTTGTCTTCACAAATCAAAATCTGCAGCTAAACTCAAGGGTCAAACTTGTTTTATTGCTTAAAAGAGAAAGTAGGGTATGCCACCGCCTCGAACTGGTCATCCTGTAAGCTGGGAATAGTACCGTTACTTCCAATACAATACAGTTGAGTTGGGAACAAAACTTTGAATAACAAAAAATAGTTGGAAATAAAGCTTTAAAAAAGAAAATGTGATAACATAAACAGAATCATTGATCACAATAAAACAAATTTTTCAATGTATCGGTATTTAATTGTATGGGACTTCATGAAAGTGATAACATTACCGGACTGATAACATTATCTTGCAATTTCATTAAGCAGCATTCACTGTAGTTCTTAATTGTCGATTTTTTAGAATCATTCAGATATTACTTTTTTTTTTTTAAGTACCCGTAATGTATATGTAATTACTAACATCATTGCAACATTCAGGCCTTCTTGTTCATATTTATCTTTTCTCAAGTCAAGAGTAAGTACATTCCAATTTGACTTTTTACAATGATGTACAAATGTGGTGTAGGCTACTGTAGCCAATCTTACACATTAGAAAAATCCAACACATCACGTAACCACAAAACAACAAGACAAAAACACTATTAATCCACTTATCTACTTGAGCAAAGTTGGCACTTTATCAGAATTTCAAGAGTTTGAAAATAAGCGTTATAGTGTTGTCGGCAATTCCTAAAAACATTTTAAAAAATCAACATTAGATGTTATAGCCGATGCATTTTTCAGAATAATTTATAAAAATCATTGTTTTGTGTGATAAGTCATAATAAGCGATGTTATACTAAGATTTTTTTTAAAATACAGAGTTTGATGGAATTTAGATGGAACCGTGAGATTTTGCTGTTATACCTTACTCATTGTTACAATCGGTTTCGACTGTATATTCTTTTTGTTGCAACCTAGCATTAATTGTTTTCATAATTGTACAATCGGGCCATGGAATATCAGTAAAAACACTATGTACCTCTGGGAGCCCAACACCCCAAAATGGGAACCGCTGATATAGCTGACAGGCTCTGTACTTACTGTGTGATCCGGACACTACAAGTCCAAGTTCTGCAGAAATGACAACGCTGGATACAGGTTGCTCATGTCCAGTGAGAGTGGCTCTGGGTGTAGGCACTTCTCCTTCACCAACAATAGTTTGTGTGCGAGCGTTCCAGTGCCATAACAACACTGTGCAGTCTGCTGAACCCGATGCAATGTAGCAGTCTGATGTAATGTTGCACTCTGAGCGTGATAAGCATGTCACCACTCCATAGTGCCCAAATACTATCTGCACAATTTTTGCTGAAATTTTACAAATATTACACTCTATTTTATTTTCAGCAACAATGACAGACAATTATTTTCATAGCTAATTTAATGAGAGGTCCAGATTTGATTGATTCGAGAAATTTATCTTGAGAAAATTTGGATATTGAATTTATATTTATTGTGACTATTTAGTAAATAAAAAAGCAGAATCATTAACATCCTGCTTACTTATGTTCTACAAACAGCTGATCGCCAAGATCAGATGAGTCATTTGTTTGATGAATTACAAGGTATTATAAAAAGTCAAAACTTAGGCATTTAATTATGGTTGAACAAAACCAGTCGTATGCAACTTGCCTCTAATGGTAATTAGAGCACTCGTATGAAAATGATGAATCTTGCTAAGCTCGTTATGTAAACGCAGTGGCGGACGCAGACTTTTCTTTCGAGGAGGAATTTGAGGAGATAAAAAAAGAAAAGAAAAAAGTTCACTTATAAATTTATATAACTGTAATCTTACCAGAAATTTTATTTAAATTGGCCAATTACATTGCAGGAGGAACACAAGTTGAAAGTTTTAAGGAAAACAAAGTTTTAAGGAAAATATTTGTACCAAAAAGAATGAAGTGTTAAGGGGAATTGAGATTAATTAAATGCAGGTGGTTAATATGAGCTTCATATGTTGCTCAAATGGGATTGGAGAGGGCCATTAGGGGAACCGAGAGGAAGATGGGATGATAATGTTAGGATGGATCTAAGAGCAACTGACTGTAGAAATTCGAACTGGACACAGTTGACTAGGGACTAATGTTTTTTGTATTCTAAATTCCATTATGCTCTCTTTTCAATTGATGAGAAATGAGCAAATTAAATACCACCGAACACAGATATAAAATATTATCTTTTTTAGAAATTTCGGGGGGGGGGGATATATCCACTCTGCGTCTGCCACTGATATTCACATCTTAATAAATGCCATTATAGGCTCATTGCATAACCTATTATTTAAACATTTCACGTTTTTGAAGTCTTCACTGGATAAGGACTTGGAGTTTATGCCCTCCAAATATTTTCCATTGCATCGGAAACCATCCTAGAGGAATGAGCTTTAATTCTCTTGCATATTAATGATTCAGTACTTATGTTGAATATTTTTTATTTGTGAAATTAATGTCATTGGTGCTATCATGCCAAGAAGAAAAAGGTTGTACCATAAATGAACAAAAATTAAAATGTAACAGACCTGTTTCAGTAGAGAACACACGGAAACTGTTGTCCCAGAAACCACATGCCACAAGGAAGCGACTATCCACAGTTGTTACAAAACAGTTTGATCTGATACGAATCTTCTGGCTAAAGTTGTCACCCAGATGACGACGCTGCATTGGATTTGAGCTGTTTCCTGTCTGGGCTAAAAACATTAGAACAGCAAATGTTAGAAAATGATACTTCTGAGAGTACTTCTAATATTTGAACTCAATAACATTCTACTAACAATGAGATCACCCAAATACCAATTGGATAAGAAAAAAGTTTTATTAGCTTAGATTACTGACTGAAATCACAATTACTCTTCCTCTTTCCCTATACCCCACCAGAGAATTTCATCCACTACAATTTTTAAAATGTACAATCTGTAAACAGCGCCATAACTGTGCAGTCAAAGGCTTTGGGAGGATGCTACAGAATGCATGTTGGTTCGAGACATGTGGAGGAAGGAATTTTTTAATGAGATTTCAAAAGATGTATTGGGCCAACCAACCCATTATTAATAGTAGACACCTGGGTTTAAAATTTATCTTTTGTTTGTAATTTGTATTTATGATTTTATTATTGTTTTCATTACTTTTTGGTGCATTATTATGGATTTGTTTAGAAACAGAGGAACATACATTTCCTTTTGAGATCTAAAAAATACTCCAATGAAATGTTCACCAACTGAATAAGCATTCCATATCAAGAAGGACTGCAGAGGAAATACAAATATTTAGAATTTATGTTTTATGAAAAACCGTTAAGATATTAAAATGAAACTTATTTGCTGGTGTTAAGCACAAATGTTTTATTAATAATTCTATATTTTTTCAAAATTTTATTATTAGTTCAGAAATGTGGGCCTCAGTAAACACAATTATATTTACCCCTTAAAACCTCCCATGTGTTTGATTTAACTTCAACATGACACGACCAACATGTCACATTTGTGTCACCATTTTATAAAAATCTAAGCAAAAAATCAGACATTTAGTGTTTATACAGGGTGCAGCAGAAAGAACGCCCCGATTACAGAAGGCAAATATATCCAAACCCAATAAAATTTGAAAAAACTTATGTAATTCTTTGAAAGTACACACGATGCAATTTACATCAACGTGTTTTGAAGAGAGCATCATTCAAGTGGCGGCCTCCATTGTTTATACACTGATTGAACCTCTCTCGGTAGTTGTCCATGACTCTCATTGTCATTTCGGGCGGAATAGCAAATTTCTGTTGGATTGCCTCCTTAAGAGCGTCCAAAGTTTGGGGACAATGTTGGTACACCTTGGCTTTCAGATATCCCGAAATGTACGTGAAAGGCATGCTGTGTTTTTGCGCTGCGTTCTTGCGCTGCGTTGCTGTCGGCGATTCGCCATTTTGAATAAACTGCACCACGGCATAAGCACGATGCAGTCCTGACCAAGCCATGGTCTAAACTAAAACGGCACCTAAGTTGCTGTTCGACAATATTCACCCCGCCCCTCGACCCCCACCCACCACGTAGATATCTATCTCCCAAATCGGGGCGTTCTTTCTGCCGCACCCTGTAGTTTAAGTGTTAGGCAGGCAGACACTAAGGAAGATAATGGGATTGCTAAGTATAATGTCTGTGGAATCTTAAAAATAAGTTGATCATTACAACCAATGATAATTAAATTAAATTACTGTTTTTCTTATTATAGAAAAGGCATTTGAGTATTCCATACAAGTTAGCCACACAAATAGGAAGTTTATTTGTACTCTATACCATACCAGTGATCACAGACACCGACTTTGGGGGTGCTTTACATTTTCAATAATTAATGGGGGTGTGAGCATCCCCAATAATATTAAATGAATACTTTCAGTTGCCACAACTATCTACACTAGTGATACAAAGAGACTGTCTGTGGTACACTACACTAGATCTACAAGGGGTCAACAGTGAATTAATTATTCATTTCCACAGAAAAGAAGCTTAGTACATAGATTTGAATGAAATAGAAAATTAATTCATAACCAGAAATGAAACTCACAAGCAGACATTTGAAATGAAAACATAATTTTCAAAAGGCCACCATCTGTGGCACAACATGTTAAGATTTTATTAATCCTCAAGAAAAGTGGTAGTGCTGTTAAAATGTGATAATTAATGAATAAATAGAATATGAACAGCGTGTTTACATTATCAATTAATAATGTCGTTTGTTGTAATGAAGAGGGACTTTGAACATAAATTATATTCAACCTGAATGCAATTTTCCTTCTCTGAATGAGCACCCCCTATCAATTTTAAAAGTCAGCGCCTTCTTAGAAATTTTCTGCCTTTGGAAACGTGCACAATTTAGCATCCTTTGTCTACAGTTAAGTGAACAGTTAAATTCATTAAATTAAAAATGTAAGTAAAGTGAACTTACAAAGCACAGGGTCCATTGACAAAGGTAAGTTTGCTGTTGGAGTCTGAGGAGTATCAGCATAACTTGGTGATTGGACAGAAGCTGGAAAGCAATACACATACATGAGTTTCTACTGTATTTATGTTACATAAAACGTTCACAAAATTAGTACTAACGTTTATGCTGAGTCAACACAAGTCAGTAATGTACAGTACATGGCATTATTGGCCATGAAGTTATTCTATCACAGTTTGCAATTATTAGTTCGCCTTCCCTCCTTCCCCTGTATTTTCATAGCTCTGATCATGTTTTTCTAATACCGTATCTGTATTCAACAAAAGTCAACTAGTCAAATTCTTAGAAGTAAATAAAATTTGTTCTAAAATATTGAGTATGTTTATAAAGTTTCTGTAAAGATTACTTTCTACCTATCAGCCACAGATACTTGCAAGCGTCACAAGTAGCCCATAACTAGTGTTACCAACTTATGGATATGAAAATAAGGCAAATTTAAGTGGAATTTTTGGGGTGAAAACCCTATTAATTTAAATTGCAGCACATAAAACCATTTAATATACCGGTATATATTCATATTTATTTGCTGTGTGACAGTACTGAATACAATTACAATTAGAATGTCTAACTTACTTTTCCTAACTTAAAGTATTACTAATATTACTAAGTAACACATTTAAAAACAGATGCTGCATGCAGCAGCTTTGATTTCCTCAGGTTAAACTTACTTATACTTATCTACAGATGCTACAGCAGCTTTATGTTCTTGTCTTGCTGTGCAAATGGCAAGAACTCGCATACATAAATACATACATACAAAATTGATCACTACCAGTAGTTCTGATTTAATTACCAGTTTTCTATTCTGATTTCTTTGATCTGTCAATTTATTGTTCATCATTGGGAAAACTCTCTCTCAGTGTAAGCCCTTGAGTCTGGAATACTGTACTTAACATAAAGCCTAAAATTTAACAAAACTATTGATATTAGTGTAAAATTGAAATACTTGGGGTATATAAATACAATACTGAGAAATAACAACGAAAATGATTATGAAAAATACAAGAGTATTTGAAGATCAATACAGGAGCTGGGATGATCTAAAAAGTAATCCTAAAATAAGGGAGTTCCCGGGAAATACAGGAGAGTTGGTTACCCTATCCATTTCATATGTTTAATTTCTAATGCTATCATACTCCAAACTGAAAGAAGTGACAAAAATTACTTGCTGATACAAATGGAACTTAGAACATTTTCATTTTTTATTTTCTGGCTTAAGGATATTATACATTCCTCTTCAACTTAAAATAAGATTTACATTGATTATGCAAACATGCCCAGAAATGAACAAACCTGCATAACTGGAATTCCAGCGATTGACAGCAAACTGTTGACTGGTGGTCACGGTGACTACGGAAGGAAGAGGTAACTGAGGGTATGTGTTGGCAGAAATGTGGCACACTGGAGAGTTGGACAGGAACTTCATTGTCATGCAGACATCCTCTGGTACACTCGAGAACATCATTGGAGACTGAAATTACATATGATTATTTGCTTATAATTATAAAAATTCATCAAGTATGGTATTTAAGCTTTTAACTCACAAGAGGTAAATTTAATTTTGAGTTCAGAAAGTCACAGTTAAAGAGTTTAAACCTGTATTGAATTACTTACCAAATGCATTGCTGAACTCCTTGGAGGGTGTGGCTCCATTAAGAGCTGTGAAGGAGTCTGGCCAAAATTACGGACCTGATTTTCAATTGCCTGAAATGAGAATAAATCAACAATTTTACGAGCTGACAGAAAAGGAATATTTTGTGTGCCTTCAGGCTTTCTTTATGTTGAGAATGAATATTGATTTTATCTGGTTGCTGGGATCCCAGAAGAAGGCAATGGCACTAGTTGCTAGAAACTTGGAATCAATCATCCAACCAGTACTCATTGCATTCAACAAAAATGTCAATAAATAACACTGATTACATTTATTCTTTGTATTACAAAATAGTCAAGTTACGTTTGAGATTCAGAACTAAGGGAAGTGCTTGGCCACAGAACATCCAGAGGAGGCTACATTTGTACTACAGAAAATATATCACCATTTACAATAATAAAAATACAATAATGAAACTAGAGTCTAAAGAGATAATTACATATGAATCAAAACACTACTAGAATAAAACAACTCAGTCGGAAATAATAATTTTACCTTTAAGAGAATTTTACTGATATAGCAATAGAGTTTGAAAACTGAAGTGTAAATAATGACATTAAGATCCTGAAACAGGAATGATCGATGCGCTCACAACACTACAACTTAGCAACACCACCACGAAAGTACGTTGTATGCAAACTATACCACCATCGCAAGAGTAAGTTATATGCAGTCCATTCCATGACTGTACAGACTGCATAAAGCACAACAAATAACCTTAACCAAAATAAAAAATTATATTTTGATCGAACAGACTGTGCTGTCAAGATTAAATTTGAGACCCAGGTCATGGGAAATGTATGTAAAAATTTCAGACCTCTAGGCCAAAGGGTTTCGGAGGAGTACATGAGCACACACACATTTCAGGGCACATTTACAATAGTATTTTAATGATTTATGTATAGCGTAGAGCTTTATCACTGGTACTCACTACTAAATTTAGTAGTGAGTACCAGTGATAAAGCTCTACGCTATACATAAATCATTAAGATTATCGCTACAGAATGGACAAAACTCAAGAATAGTATTTTAATAATATAGGCTTAGATTGTCTCCATCAGAAGGTTGAATCAGGGGTAAGCTCCATCAAACACGGCAGAGATTACCTTGCAGGTGACAGCAGACTGTGTAAAGACTACCATATAAAAATGACAAAACACTGTCATATAAAAAGCACAAAAAATGACATTAACCAGAATTAAAAATTAAATTTTGACCGAACCGATTGTGCTAATTAGGATGAAATTTAAATAGAGGCTCCCCAGGGAGAAGGATTAGTAAAAATTTCAGACTTCTAGGTCAAAGGGTCTTGGAGGAGTAAGCGCATATACACACTTTTTAGGGTACATTTAATGTAAGATAAGATAAGATATACACCACCATATGTATATTGACTTCTCACCTCTTTCATAACAGGATCTGTAATATTGTCCATGTCTACACTGCCTTCATATGTCAAATAATAGAACACATTGGTTGCCCTCACTGCTTCTGGACCTATAAAATTACAAATTATAAACATAAGTTATCACCAAAGATAAGAAACAATTACTGTATTGTTTTATACGCAGGGCCTTGCAAAATTATTGCCAAGCTTGAAAAAAAAAAAAGACTGACTAACCGACACATCTATATCAGTACAAAGAATTTAATATTTTGAATACTAAGAAAATTTATAATACATTATTTAATTAAGTTCACATGAATCAAAATATTCTTTTATTGAATAATCATGGACACACCACTGGAAGATACACAATTTCATGTCCTCTCATTGAATCAAAATGCTATATTGAACAGGTATAAGGCATAGATGAATTTTGGCCCAATATACGAGGGCTGGTCAATAAGTGAGGTCTCCAACACTCTAGTCCAAGCTCACAACGTCGGATGAGAGATTTGGCACCACTGCCATGTCCCGCTATCTTCCCTCTTTCAAACGAGCCATTGCTGCAGCCGCTGAACCTTTTAGCATCCGAGATAGAGCTGTTTGAAATGGATCTCCCAATATCCATCCCCACAAAGTGCGGCCTCCGCGAACCCACCTCGCACAAACCTTATGGAACATCAATTTGTCACTCAAAATGGTCTGTATGGAACCTTTAGAAATGTCAGGAAGCAATAAACAAAGTTCACGAGTAGTGACGCGTCAATCTTGTCGCACCAATTCATCGACTTTTGCCACCATCTCATCTGTGACGGCTGTTGTTGGTCTCCCACTTCGTTCTTCATCATGAATATTTGTCCGGCCCTGTTTAAACTCACGAATCCATTTACACACATTTTTTACGTCCATACATCCCTCTCCATAAACTTCGCAAAGCTGTCTGTGAATTCCAATCGGCGGAAATTTTTTTGCAGTAAGAAAACGGAGTCCGCACTTGGCGGGAACGGAAATCGGGAGATCCATTTCAAACAGCTCTACCTCGGACACTAAAAGGTTCAGCGGCTGCAGCAATGGCTCGTTTGAAAGAGGGGAGATAGCGGGACATGGCAGTGGCGCCAAATCTCTCGTCCGACGTTGTGATCTTGACCTAGAGTGTTGGAGACCTTATTTATTGACCAACCCTCGTATGATTTTATTGAAATAAATCCTGACTTAAAAGCACAAGAATTAAGAACAAAGTATTCAGATTGATTAAAATAGTACCAATTGAAATTTTTCTGTATTTTCAAACTAACAATAGCAGTACTTTCTAATTTCATAATTATTTACTAACAACTGTGTATATATGGACCTATATTTTTATTCTTGTTTTGTGTGATTTGTGTATATGTGTGAGTTTCTAGCTCTCTTTATACTTACGATATATACTTCTTTATATCAATAAAAATTCTGAAACTGAACTGCACTCAAGACCAAGTATTCTGTTCTTTGAGTGCAAATTTTTTAAAACTGAATTATGTTCTAAAACTAGTAAATATTTTGTAAATATTGTATAAATGTATTGTATTTGTATTTATATTTTTAAAAATTAATTTAAGAAATGGGTATAATTCTATGCTTATCAGCCTTTTATTAATTTCACACAGGCCTATTATATAAAAAATCAAAGAAACTCTCCAAGTTCAGACCTTCATATTGATTTTCCTTTTTAAATCTGTTTCTATGTGACAGTTGTTTATGACATTGCTACACATTTAAGCTGTGGTTGAGCTGTGATATCTCCACTGAAGTATATTAAAAGTTTGTATTGAGTAAGTTTTATTTAATACATTACTTAGAGAAAATGCTAACTGAACAGAAAAAGGCATTCTGTGTATTACAATTTTCAAAGTGGGAATCGGTAAATATAGCACAAGTCTTGGTTGAAGTAGACTTAACGATTTGCATCTCTTAGGGGACCACAGCCCCCAAACATTAAGCCATGCTAAAATGTTGCACATAAGGACATTCTAATTTCTCAGATAGTAGACTGTTTAATTGCACAATAGCAAACAGCCAAAACCACATAAATTACAACAACCCCAAGACACTTAAAATTATACTGAAAATGCAATGTTTCATTGAAGTACCACAATATGATAATACAGTAATACTAACATGTTATAATATAGATTTACAATACACACTATGAAAATTATTTACAGGGAATTCATGGTTTTTAAAGATATCATAAGGTAAAAAGTAATAACTCACAGTCATAAGACAGAATAAGGTGAAATCAAACATGGCAGGAGAAAATTTTGAATTACATCTAGAACTAAGCTTAAATTAATAATTTATATTGAAAAAGGAATTTTTCTAGCAATACATTTTCTCTACCTTAATTTTATCTATCACAGATTCTACATGGATTGATCCTATAAATCAACCATGGGAAGCATCTTAGGTTAATTTTATCCCCTCATTTTATTGTGGATTCCAATGCTTTCCACTAGCAGTAACATAAATTTTATGGTTAACAAGCGAAAAGATTACAATTTATTAATGAATGTTGTGAAATAACATACATACCTCTCTGTTTATATCCAAAAATCAGGTCAATCCACTGATGGAGCTGGCAGGAAACAAATTCTGACTCCAGTGCCTGTAAAAAATTAAGAACAAATAAAATACAAATTCTACAGCAGTATGTTATACAGTGAGTCCCACCCAAGAGTTGGCCAATGACATGGGTTTCTGTGTCGCGGCGGGGACAGCGCCAACTCCCAAGCGATCGGATGAAATATCTACGCAAATAAAGCTGCAATCGGTGTAATGATTCAGGTCCTCACATTTACAGTTAAATTTACAACGAAAATAATCACAAGAGATGTTGGAAATGTTCTCCTCTTGCATTCACACAATACTGGCACTTTTTTAGGAAATTTTCTTTCACGTGCATAAGTTCAGCTTCCAAGATAGAGTTAATTTTTCGTGTGACCAGCCAGTGGTTGCCAATCTACTCAAATCATGTCAATGCTAGTGTAATTTTGGAAGAAGCATCAAAATTAAGATAATATTTATGTAGAGGGAAAATCATTAAATATGATACTGATACAATCTGAGATCACAGATTTTAATTTTTTGCATATATTTTCAGAATACAAAAACAAGAAAAACAGCATTTACTAAAAAATTCTTAAGATAAATTTAGCTTTTTAAAAACTGAACACAAATTTTGTAGCTAAAGGCCTCCGCTGAAGTATAATCTTATTTATTATTTCAGAAATCTTCAAATCTGAGGGGAACTTAATACAAAACCTTACCATTCTGTTTATTCTGACAAACTCCTCGGGAGATGATGCCCATGGTGGCAACTCAACATCACCAACAGAAGTTCCATCTTCTTGCTGGCCAAGACGGTAACGGTTCGCATTTACCAGCATCTCCGGCAAGAAGAAGAACTCAGGAATAAGTTCCTAAACACAAGAAGATAAATACAATGAGTTAGGCCTACATATGTTAAGTACCTTTGTTTATTATTTCATCATCAGAGATTTTGATGATGTGGGTAAGCGAATGACAAAGGTATGAAGGCAGGTCTGGGGGAGCCGAAATTCAATTTAATATTTTAAAAAAGTGTATGTCTTTTTAAAAGTAATCCGAAGCATAAATAATTAAACACTTTCTTTTTTAAATAAATTCCTAAGAGGGTGAAAAGGTAGTATAAATATTGGAACTAGTCTTGGAAACATAATTTTTGGTTGGATTTTCTTGAAACTTAGAACAAATAATCTAAACATAAATAATGAAATATGTACTTAAGCATTACCCAAAATGCAATCCCTAAGGGTTATAAGGGGGTTAAAAGTTTATAGGCAAAACTTTATCTGGCTCTATTTATTTAAAATTTGGTAAAAGTAAGTTTACTAACATAATTTAACAGGATAGATTATTTAATAGGATAGTTGCCCAGAACATATTTTTTATTTTTTTTTTAAATTAATCCCTAAGGGGTTTATTTGGAGAAATTACAGTTTCTTACACTTCTTCATTTAAAATATTAGTCAGCATTTTCTCAAAATTAGTAAAATCTAAGGGCTAGAGTACCACGGAAGGATTATTCCCATGAAATTATTAAATTTATGTGAGCAAAGTTATAGGCAACAGCTGGTACATACAAAATTTTTCTTTTGCCTACTAAGATTAAGAAATGGATGTGAGTTAGTTCGATGCAGAAAATAGAATTTAGAGTACTATTATTTAAAGTGTGATTGTAATCTAAATGTACTCTAAAAAAATTTAGATTACAGCATTTTGAAGCACAATAGTTACTTATTGATTTTATCCAACATGTTTATGCTCCTATAGCAGACACATCCAGAAAGTGACTAATAATTTTGTGAAAAAATGTACAGTCTTGAACAATTTTGATGCACTAAAACAGAGCTATCCAATTAACTTACTTTTTTATTATGTTGGTTTTATTTTTTTAAATTTTTGAATGACATAGAGCTTAAGTGTCACTGTATAGCAAGAAACTGGTTCACCAATACCCAAGCTCACTGAAAAATACAGCATAGCTTCTACATCTTAAATATTCTTTATAGTATTGTCGGCATTAGCAATATTGTCAATCAAGTTCAATCTCAGGATTGCCTGTGTATAGTGGGTAGGGGAGAAGGAGATATGTCAAAAAGTTCCTTGTAATTGCTGTTAACTCTACAGTCCCACAACTACGATTATTCAAACAGTATCAAGAAGTACTCTAGGTATTTCCTACTTACTTTCACATCTGAGGTATCTCTCTGGCAGTTTTTCCACGACAAGGCAACAGATGAAAACAGTCTGTTTGGATGGTCAAATTTGCCACCTTGAAGAGCCAGAAACATGGTGGTCATTGGTTCCTGTAAATTAAACAATATAAATAGTATATTCCAACAACTGCTGCGTCTTACTTTATAATTATTCCTACTATCTATTCATGTAAGTCTACCATAATTCAGGATAAAAAAAAGGAATTATTCACCTAATTAATAGTCCACTTAACATTCCATTTATCACCAGGCCAGTAATCAGACGGGGGCAGATCGAATGGTGTTTATATTATTGCTTTCACTAATTAATTTCCTTATTTTATGTTATTTTCAAATTATGTTCCTAGTACATCAATTTAATTATTGAGAAATGAGCTTGAAAAGCAATCTCGAGAAATATTATTAGAAAGTTTCTCCTCTGCTTATAAATATTGAGCTGGCAAATCTGCATGATGTTTTATTTACATCATCTGGTGATTTTAGCTTTTAAGGAAAAAACACATAGGCCTTGGAGTTACCAGGCTCTTACAAATCTTAGCTTTTAAGAAGTATTTAATTTGCCCTCCCTATGTAATTTGATGCCTGAATAATGACTCAGTCTGGCTGTAAGCCTGCCTGACACAAAACAAAAAATAATAAAAACTTGAGTAACTTCAATCTATCAAAACACATGTATACTATTGAGCTCTTATTGTACTGAATTTTGTAATATAATTTAATTTAACAATCTAAGTTACTATTTAAAAAATTTTGTCACCTTCAAAAGTTATTGCAATCTCAGAAATTAAGTACTACTCATATTTCAATCAGTAACTAAGTTCATTGCTTACTTGTATCTTTATTATTTTCACTTACTACTTAATACTGGTAAGAAAAACACTCTCACAATATTGGCATTGTGGCCAGGAACTGAAAAATAATAGACAACTGAATATGGTTGGAATAAAGTATACTTCATTCATGGTATGAGTTTTGAAGCTTGAGGGGGGGGGGCAGGATGTAATTAGCGAACTTTTCACAATTATTTGCAACCAAAAACAAAAGTGTGAAGTTGCTCTTTTTTGGGGGGGGCTCAGATATTCTTACAGTATAGAAATAAGTTTTATCCCAGAAATCCATGGTAAATGTTAACCCCATATTAATTAGGTAATAACTGCATTATATATATATATATATATATATATATATATATATAGTTAGCCTATTACTTCTGAAATAAAAATAAAAAAGTGACATTTTAATTTTTTTTTCTGCATTTTTTAATTCTTACTTTATTTGATCAAATCAACATCTACCATCAACCTACTTAACAAACCGATTCCCTCTGTCGACACATAAAATAAAAAGTGATGTGCCTGAACAAAAGGATTATCGTGATACGATAAATTATGAAATACCATTTACCTTCACAAAAACTTAGATTTAAAAGAAATATACTGTTCCCCAAAACATTTGACAAAAATTAGTGCACCCAACACCAAAATGTAAAAAGTAAGTTAATTAAAGCTAATGGGTACAAACTCCATTTTTGAATAATAAGCATTTGGTACTGTATTTCAGTTACTATGTTTAGTTATATTTAACCACTACGCTATGCAATTATACTTATGTGCACTGAATTATGTCCACTACCTTATCTTATCGGAGAGTAAATTTAGAAAACTGAGAATTTTTATTAATTTAGACCAGATCTGAGTATTACATATAATTTAATAACTTACCACACGGATGAGCCAGTTGAGAACAAAAGCAGCAGTAGAATAGTGAGTGCCATAATGGAATGGAGGTATGCTATCATGTTCCCAACTGTTGTACCTTTCTTCAAAGTATGCTCGTCTACTTGGATTCAGTGCACCGATTGGCTGTAATAAAACAAACGTTAAGTTTACATTCAACAAATTGTGTCCCACAAATATTGGTACAGTTAAATTGAACAACTTAACTTCTGTTTCTGGATATCAATAAAATAGAACCAACTAGCATTTATAGTATTTTGCCATCTAATTATACTCCTAAAATTCCATAATTTCTTTTTCACGATACTAATAAAACATGAGAATTATTCATTGTCTGCCTGTTTTTGTATGGCTATTGTTTATCACAGCCATTAAAGTTTACAATTGGTGAAATACTTCCAAAATATTAAGTTTATTTCAATTTGTTACAAATGACATACAAGAATTAATATTTACTTTTTCTTAAATAGGGAAAACTGTCCAGGTAGTACGGGTTGTCTTTTATTTATTTATCTATTTAATTTTATATATTTAAAAGGTATATGCAGTGTTATTTTATATGTAAAGAACAATTAGGGGGTAATTCTTCATAATTTCCAAAAGGATGTAATGTTACACCATATGTAATAGTCATGGTGACTCAACTTCTAGGTTTCACTACTGCCTTCAGACTTAATTTTTCTTTTTGCCCTGGTAAAATGGTGCCTGTTTTCAGGTAACTGTAAATCCAGTTTTTAAAACTAATGCATTGGATATTGATATACTCACCTTTGAGAGATCACGGTAATTGCTAGGTAGACTAAGGTCGAGTTCTTTAGTTTCGTAGTTGGTTAGCACCCATGGGAAAACAGGATACTGGTTCAAGTCATTGTATGTTCGACCTGAAAAAGTTAATAAGAAAAAATAAGTACCTCAATTAAAGAAGTTGGTTAAAAACAAAGACTTGCATAATTACTGTACTCGACAAGGAACTCTATTTTCTATTGATAAACACAAAAGTTATAAATATGAGAAATCTCCATTTTGTGCTGGCAATAGATTCTATAACAAATTACCTGGTAACTACAAGGATTTACCTCAAGGATTTACGAAATTTAAAGCTGTAATAAAAAAAGTACTAGTCGGCAAATGCTTTTATTCCATTTTGGAATTTTTAGACCACACTTTCTAATTTTTATCATTTTATACTGTTTTCCTATTGCATTTATGTATGACTATGTCAACAGCTAGTTTTTACTGCTCTTTATGACAAATAAACATAAACTGAATTGAATTTAAACATTTAACGTATTTAAAAGATCTATACTGTTAAACATAATGTAGTTCCTTGTCAGTTGGGAAAGTTGATCCAAACTCATACTGAGCTGCTTGCCTTTCACAAACCTACTGATATGACGAGGTTGCTGTTGGGTTTTTTAAAAATATATAGTGTCATAAAGAGGCTCAACTCAGCTTTCAAATATGATCTTGGATAGTATAAGATTGCCCCCTGAAGAGAGGGTGGAGGGTTGGGCCCACGCGCCAGGCATGAGCCACTGCAATGAATAAGATCTTGTGTTTTCATATTAAAAATTTTTTTTTGAAGTACCCTGAATCCAATATACCATTTCAGGAAAATATCTCTTGTGGGTCTGTGCCTTTGTTTTTTGTGTCTGTGAATAGCACAGTTCGGAAGAAAAAAATCATAGTAAATGAAGTTATATTCAAGTTATGCATGTTCCGAGAACGCAGAGATTTATTTGCATAATAAGAACTTATTTTTTAAAAAGCAGTTTTTGGTACTATCATTGCATTTACACTAAATAACTGCTTCTATTTTCATTGCAAATCTCTGAAGGGTAGTTGCAAGATAACTGAGCTGAAAGATACAGTTCCACCCGAGAATGATGTAGGAGACAGTGAAATGAGCTTGGCTTCTAGGTGTCCACTGGCTCGAATCAGGGGAATGGTTCAAATAAAAAATAAAAATAAATCACTTGTGTTTTCCTACAGTTTACAAAACCCATACTTCGTTCATTATGACAATATTGTTTGCATGAGAATATTATGTTTTCTGTCATTTTTATCTATTGTAAGGGTGTTCATCAGATTACTTCAGCATTAAAACATTTTGCTTATAAATCATGTTATATGTATATTTGAAAGTTTATACATAAAGGTATATTAGGCATACATACTCAATAAAACACACTGTGCATGTGTGCTCCACATACGAACATACCCACAGTATATGATTAAGAATCTCAATTATCCTAGAATTTCTAGCATTCATAAATAAGATTAAGGCAGACATTTTTAATATGTAATTATTTGTCCTTATTCTTATCTCATTGCTCTACACGAATCGGAAACACGGACACTAAGAAAATTGGAGAAAAAAGACTATTATTTTGGAATAAGGTGCTAGAAAAGGAAAAAAATAAAAAGGACAAAGCGATAAATGAAGTAGTGCAGAGAACGGAAGAGAAGAATATAATAAATAATAATAATTTATTGATATAAAAACTAACAGTCACTTGTACTTTAAAAAATAGGGATAAATGACAATAAATTGATTTCTAAACATATTCAAGCTCCTTAATCAGAAATTTGAGGAAACTGTAATAAGTACCCCTTACAAGATTATTAGGAGAAAAAAAAAAAGATTTTGGGGGAATTATTGGGCATTAGAGAAGCAGATACATAAAACTTGGGTCCCTTGTCTATATCAAATGCCTGACATGTGAACGAACTCTTCTCCCAAGTCTGATGCTATAAGAATGGCAGAGGGATAGTAGACTGTTACCACATGTGCAGATCACCACGCACAATCATAAAGATCATAATTCTGTCAGCAAGAACCAACTCCGAGTATATAATTACCACATCATTTTTGTGATTCACTCAACTGTGTAGGATGCTCGTTATGTGTGTCAGCATCAAACGATGCACAGACAGTTTACCCTTTGATACTCTTCTCAAAAGAGCTCGTTGGCTATCTGCACGAGCATTAAAATTTGTCTTCGCACATACCCGTCGTTTTTAACCTCTCCTCCATTTAACGCTGTTAATGAAAGGGAGAGAGTTTAGAGAGAAGTTTACGAAGAATTGAAATATCGCTATCTTATTAGCAAACACCAATAAAAATTGAAAGAGTAGGGCTAGTTACATAAAATGCCATCTCTATATATATAAAAGGCTTTGTCCTGACTGACTGAATGACTGACTGAATGACAGGAATCAACGTACAGCCTAAACTATAACAGGTAGAGACTTGGAATTTTGACAGTACCTTCGTTTCATAATGTAGGTGCTCACTAAGAAAGGATTTTGAAAAATTCTGATTCTAAATGCCAAAAATTAAATGTTTTTGAAAATACTTAACCCCTTTTTACACAGAATTATCCAAACAAATACACAGAACATATTGTTGCCAGTTGTATCAGGTGGGTTTGGATTAAATGAAATGGATGTTTGACAAATTAGAGAAGATATCATTATAATTCTTATTATCTGTATAAATAAAAGGAATTGTCCTCGATGTCCAGCGAAATCTACTGAACGCAGAGATCTGAAATTTTAAACATAGGTGGGCTGAAGGGTCGGAAAATGCACCTCCAAGCCGGAATTTTAATTTTAGTTTTCGTTCGTGAGTTATGAGTGAAAAACGGGCAAAAAACGTGCATTTTCAAAACATAAGTTTTCAGTTATACATTTCAATGTCAAATCAATTAAAGTTGGCTTTGGCTATTTTTGTCATACCTTGAAAATAAAACTTTCGCGATCGCTTGAATGTTGTAAGCCCTAAATATGGTCAAACGTTGTTTTATTTGGACGAATTTCACTATACATAGGTCTTCTGGGCCAAGGAACTCGAATCTGAGGTCGCTTTTACCAGACGATGCTATCTAATCGTGGTATGTAGTCCACGTGATTTAGGTGTTAATAAATATAATAATTTTACTATTATGCTCTTAATTTTTAATTTTTGAAATAATTATCGCGGGCGAAGCAGCGGGCACATGCTAGTACTCTATATACTGGACTTCAAAGAAAATTATCTGTGAATCTTGTACAATAATAAAAAGGCACTAATAAGAGGCCAGTTTTGATACAATCTAGTATCAAATTTAATACACAGTGCAGCAAATCTATTCTGTTTTCTATTGCCTTGGTAATTGTTTTAAGTAGAGTCATCATTAGTCTAGCGAAATATCTACACAGACAAATGCTTTGCAAAGATTCAATTGGGAAAATACAATGTAAGAAAAACAGAAACGTCCCGTCTTTATTTTATCTGTTGTACTTCAACCAGAGGCTGCCCCCCACGACAGAGTACAGTCCTACTAAACATTGACTAAATTATACAACCATAAAACAATGTTAAAGATAATGTAGCAGATCAATTGATGTATAAACGGTTTATAAGAATGTATAAAGTGAATATTTCGTTGAGATACGAGAGTCGAGACAATAAGTTGCATAGTCCTTGATCTGTATGACAGTCACTACAAAATGTCACAAACTGGAATGCGATCGTCACTAAACCGATCACTTCTATCTATCACTTACCTAAGATAAACTGGCCATTTTTTAATTAATTAATTTTTTGTTGTTTAACCTCTTGGGCCACTTTGTAACATTATTTTAATAATACAGTATAATAATATAATAAGTGCAACAATGACGTAGCCAGAAAATAATTGCGGGGAGGGTCAAAAGTGCCGGGGGGTTTTGAATACCCTCAAAAAAGGGTCCATCCCCAGAAATGTTTAAATATTGAACTAATGAAAATCACATTTTACGCTACTTTAGCACTCAAAAACTAGTTCGGAAATTTCTTTACCATTCTCTAAGACATGCGAATGTAAACAAGAAATTGTTACCTAAATCGGGTGTCCACCCCCGGGAAATTTTTAAATATTGAACTAATGAAAATCACATTTTACGCTATTTTAGCACTGAAAAACTAGTTAGAAAATTTGTTTACTATACTCTAAGACATGGCAACTTAAACAAGAAATTGTTACCTAAGTTATAATTCTTATTACTATTTATAAGAAAAGTTGAATAACACATGGAACAGTGGACATAATACTACTCATGTTATGAGAAGAAAATAACTGCTATATCATATCTGACACACCAACAAATCTTGTTTAATTAAATATTTATTTTTTTAAGTACAAATATAGAATTTTAGGTTTTGACTTTTGGGGGTCAAAACCCCCTGAACCCCCCTTTCCTAATCCACTGTGGATTCTGCTTCCATGTTGTCAATTTGGTAAAACTTCTGCAAACTTTTTATGTCTCAACTGACTTTCAAATAATTGTCTTAAAAGAAAAACACCTGACTATAATAATTATTAATATACATTTTTTCCCTTGCGCCCCCCCCCGCCCCCGGCTATGGGCGCTAATTTATTGACTATTCACTTCTAAAGAATTAGAAGAGACCTTTTAAAGTTATAAAACTTGACCACTTTTATTTTTAACATATAAAACGCTAATTTTGCAACAATTTTCACCCCCCCAGAAGATTCATAAAACAATAATATTTTGCCCCCCCCCCCAGAAATTTCAATGACGCAGTCTGCGTCTTAACCCCCCCCCCCCTGTGGGCACCCCTGACTTAAAAAAAAATTGCATTCGGATTATATATTCATCCAAAATTTTTTTTTGCACTACTTGAAGTTAAGTACGGTATTTGCTAAAGTTTTATAGTGACGCCAATGAAAATTATCTCTTTAACTTTACCATTAAAATACAGTAGAAGTAGGCCTACATTGAATATAAGAAATAACAAAATCCTGCAGTCTAGAGAGAAAGGAAAAGGTATCAACAAAGTAAGTTTATAGGACAGTGCTTTACAACTGAGAGAACTTTTTATTGAGGCCCGCGACTTAAATTTTATGTTTTTTTATGAAACACACACACACACATATATATACACACATATAAAGTGTGTGTTTAAGTTAAAGAATTGCTGTATTCAACACGTGTATGTCTGAATGAGGCTCGATGAACGTCATAATGGATGAATGGACGGAATATGAAACCTTCAGGCCTATAGGCCATATGTTATGATAAAAGATTAATAATACTACTAAAAAAAATAAAAATACTCATAATAAAACTAATAATAGTATAACAATAATAACAATAACAATATTAATAACAACAAAGATTCGAGAATAAGAAGGGGGAGTTGGGTATCAAAGCAGCAACTGTGAGTATGTTTTGGCTATGTTTGATGGGGCAGGAAATTGGTGTAGCGTTGAAGAGTGAGCGAACTGATGCACTAGGACGGTGACAGAGCGACCCGACTCTGCAAACTGACATGACCACAGTTTATGCAGGCCAACGACCCTCATCAAACGCCTTTATTTCTCTCCTTTCTATATTAATGTGCCTTTTAATGATACTCGAAATCAAGACCACGAGAAGGATGCGGTACTTACAGGCAAAAGGATGTTTGATTTACAATTTGTTTACATTTACACACTAGCATAGGCTATACATTCAGCATTCCTCCTGCTTTTTTATAGCCTATGGTGCCCAAACTTGGTCTCTGACGAAGAAAGAAAAAGACATTCTGAGGATATGCCAGCGGAAGATAGAGAGAAAAATGCTAGGCATGAGACTACAAGACAGAGTCAGCAACCAAGAACTGAGGCGAAAAACCGAAATAGAAAATGCAGCTGATACTGACAGCTTTCTGAAATGGACCTGGGCAGGATGAGAATGGACTCCAATCGATGGACGCACCGTGCCACAGCCTGGGATCCTCGAATGGGAAGAAGAAATATGGGAAGATAACGAAGAAGATAGGAAGACGACCTGAAGACCGTTTTCGGTAGGCACTGGTCTACTCTACAAGAACAGAAGTGAATGGCATAACTAAAGGCACTCTCTATGCTGAATTTTCCCGGAATGGTAACCCGGGTTTGCATAATACTGTTCGTGCCATTTTTAAGAAGGCCTCGTCCCAAACCATCGTATATCTACAAAAGAATATAATATCATTGTTCCCTAATCCGAAAATCTGCACCGACACCGACAAAGAACAGGTGCTCTTGTAGTCGCGTGGTTTTCTCCAATGTTGCCGCCGTCATTCACCAATTCTCAAGTGAAGTATTGCTGTGGTACGTATTTGGCAACATTATACTGGACAGACGTAAGTATCGTACTCTTCCATTTTGGGGGGTAAAATAAACCTCCAAAACTCCAAAACTCCAAATAAAACTAAAATTACTTCGTTTTATTTCATGATAGAAGTATTTTCTCCTTTTCCTTGCGGTTTATGAATAGACTATAGGCTACTGCCTCCAAACAGATAGCAACAATAGCGGTGTGACTTCTGTTCTCAAAACTGAATTAAATAGCGTGTGTTGAAAATGCCACTGATCAATCAGCATTCAGCAATGCAGGACGGAGGCATTTTAAAAATACATGGGATCAAAACAAATTAATTTAATGTTATTGGTGTGAGGGAACCAGTGATGGGAAGTAATTGAGTAAAAGTAATCGGATTACAGTAACGATTCCTTTTTTGGTCCCATTTACTTGTAATCGTTACTTTTTTTAAAATGTAATTTTTACTGGTAATTTACTTCTGGAAATAAAATTGTAATCGTTACTTTTGAGTAATCGTTACATTTTAGTAATCGAAAAGTATCGAATTGAGAATTTGGCAATATTGCTTTTTTCTACTCGCTGGCAGTCGCTGCAGCGGTGGTGAACTTTGCGTTCTTTTTAAAGCGAACGTAAAGCGCTTAAAGCTATGGTTTGTCTAAGGCGTTCATCGCCAGCGATCACCGCCGGCGGTCATCGCTGCCTGTTGCTCTCCATGTAAATCAATGCACCCGGTTTGTCTACGACGATGAACGCCGGGGTCGGCGGTGATCGCCGGCAGTTGCTTCTGAGGCAAATTCACGGCGATGAACGCCGCAGATTATCATGCATATAGTAGGTCAAGAAAAGCAGAAGACAGTCATTTTGCACAAAGTACTGTCATTTTTCCCAAGTTGCAGATGAAATGTTATAGATTTCATGTCTAAACACATTGCCCTGTATGACATGAGCTTAAAGGACCATAAAGATAGCTACACAAACGAAAATGTGTGGCAAATGGTAGATAAATTGTTAGAAAACATTGTTATCTGTAATTACAATTTATGTAACATACAGTAAAATTAAGTTCATTTATTAGTATAAATAGTTCCGATATATTATTACCGGTTTTATTATTTTATTATTCACTGAACCATTTAACATTTAGTTCACCAAAAGTGAATTTCCTTTGTTCCTGTCAGCGTTTTATCTTGAGTGAGCGTTTATAGGCTATGCTGAGGTTATGAAAGCTAAGAAATTTCCAAATTCCATGTCCCCCCACAACACCGAGCTGTTTGACATGGCCAACTATAACTGTGGATAGCAACAGTATCATGGACGATGATCTCCCGTAAAGAAACCACCCCTACAACGATGATCGCTGACCCCGGCGGTGATCGCTCGCGATGAACGCTGTAGACAAACCATAGCAGCAGTGACGCGACATTCGACATGGCAAGTCATCATTTCTGCGGAAAAACGTGGGAACGGAAGTCGAAAGTATTTTGTGTGTGTGTGTGTTTTTTTTTTTTTTTTTTTTTTTTTTTTTTTTTTTTTTTTTTTTTTTTTTTTTTAATGGCGACTACAGTCAGAGCAATTTACGGGGAGCGATACTACATTTAATTAGATTTCTGTATGGTTTCTAATCATTTCAAGACGGGTTCAAGAAATTAAAATTAATTTTCTCAGCCTATAAAATTTATTTATATCCCTTTCTTTGAAAAGAAGGTTATGTGTTCCACATTATAAAACTAAGCTCAAACTAACCTCAACTTCAAAGTTAATTACCGAGCATTAGAGGCTCTGTTGAAAATAATGCTTCTGGCATTGAAAATTCATTTATGCTGTATGAGGACCAGTGATTTACAACAAGGTGACATTCACATATAATTCTGATAGTAGGATTCTTGATCCCGGTATTTGTCTTTTTCTAATTTGATCCAATCTAATCTATTGTGATACTGCAATATTACGCCGCGTGTTGCGGGGTTTCACAATATATTGTAAATGTCACTTTATGGGTTTTGCTACATGAACTGTCATGACCTTCTTTTTAACCCCAGTGAAGCTGAAGCGATTTACAGATTCGGTTTAAAAAAGATCGAAAAATGCACCCTATATATTTTTTTTCTCAAAAATTTTTCAGTTAAAATGTTTTCAGTAAGAACATTTTTTATTTAAGTATATTTTGAAATTTGCTTCTCATTTTCAATTGCTATGGGCTAACGTCGTCACAACTGATATCCAGGTTGGAGGTAATATTAACAAAACTTACTCATGGGTATGGAAATATTGGTATTGATCTGTTTTGTTTGTTTGGTCATTAATAATTTTAGACTTTGTAACGTCCCAAGCAACTTTATTAGCTGAATGGCCCAATAGTTTCTGCCCTTTTGCCCCCCCCCAAAAAAGAAAAAAATTAGGTACCGGTACTGCCATTTTGTAAAGTAATTGTAATTGTAATTTTACTGATTACTTTTTTGTGCCCCCCAAAAAAGAATGAATTTTTAGGTACTGCCATTTTGTAAAGTAATTGTAATTGTTATTTTACTGATTACTTTTTCAAAAAGTAATTTGTAATTGTAATTAAGTAAAAATTTTCTCAAGTAATTGTAATTCAGCCCAATTACTATTTTTTTGTAATTTTCCCATCACTGGAGGGAACTGCAATAAGCTATACTTAGTTCAGTGGTGGATTACGGTAGCTATTTCACGTACTCTTTTATGAAATGTCAAAATTAATTAATTTAATACTTGTTTTATGTAAGCTTTAAAAATTTCAATAAAAATTAATGTAGACTAAATTTCTTGGGAGTAGTTGTATAAATAGTAAATTATGCAATGAGCATATAATGACATTTATTAAGATACGGGTATGTGAAATTTTCACGAGTGTCTTAAATTACCACTAGGCCTATAGGTAAGTTTCATAAGATTGTTTTTGTTCCACCGTAATTAAATATTTAAGTTTCGAGATTTTAGATTCATCAAATAAACGAAGACGGCTGACCTCGGCAATCAGCTGTTAGTAAGTTCTCGTCGTTCTCATTTTTGCAATAGATGGCAGCTGACGGCGTTCGGTTTTCTAAGCTTCTTCTTGGTCATTTTAGCTTCAAACCAACGCACTTTAATAACAACACGAAATGAACTCAATTTGGTACAATATTATAACTAGACCTGGGATTTTAGGCTCTAAAAAAATTAGTTTTAGGCACCTAAAATAGGCTTTAAAAAAAGTAAAATAGGCTTTTAAAAGAGAAAATAGGCACTCAAAATAGGCTTTTAAAAGATAAAATAGGCTCTCAAAATATGCTTTAAAATGTGTAAATAGAAAGAAAATAGACTTCAAAATATCACAATATACACTTAAACTGTAACGTGATCTTTTTTTACTGTAAGAAATGTGGTATACCTATTCTTAACAGAAATAACGGCAAAATTAAGACAGAATTAAGAAGGAATTTATTAAAAACAGTTATGGATTATATGAAAAATCATCAATAGTAAACTAAAACCTTAATACTAAAATCACTTAACATAATTACAGCACTGTAGGCATCCCCTAACGAAGTATTTGCGAAGAACATTCACTTTCATTCGTAATTTGCTTTGCAGTACATAACAATGATCTTCTCCAAATTTTCCACAGTCAGGCTGTGTCTTTTGTCTTTTAAAATCATTTTGAAGGCAGAAAAAGAGCGCTCCACACTCACAGACGTTAGAGGGGCATAGGAAAATTTACCTACATTTTTCAGTTCAATTTCACTAGGTATTCAATAAAATTTGTAATTTTGAACTATTTCATTTAAGTCACTATTACTCTAAAGTTAATTAAGAACAACAAAGTTTATTTTGTCAGTTAAGAAAGTTGGCTTTCAATAACGGCTGCTGCCCAGCTCATGGCCTGCAGATATTGGGTGGTCGTGTGGTCAGCACAACACATCCCTCAGCCGTATTGTGTTGCCTCCATAACCACTGCTCACTGTAGCTTCCCAATTGTCCTCATGATGCTGAGTCAGCGCCGTTCCAGACCTCATAGCTTTCTAAATTACTGCCGGTACTGGAAATCGAACACATCCCACCTGGACGAGGTCTCTAAAATTAATTAGAGGAGCCAATATCGACAAAACTTTGGTCTTAGATTAATATGAAAAATACACATACCTGTTTATTGCAGTACTGGCAAAAAATAATCTTGCCATCAAAAGCCATCCCTGGATATTGTGTAAGCCATTGCTGTATAAGCAAGCTCTTAGTTGATTTTGTTTTAGGCATCACGAACGAACCACTTCACTTGTTCTTTCACTGGCGAATTGACAGTGTGTCTTACTACCTGCTACTTGTTCGTTTGAGCTAATCCTCCCCCTTCCCCCGCCAGTCAGCATTTCTTTGGTGAAAGTTGTCTGGGAAAATCAAGTTTGTGTGAAAAACCCACCCCCTGCTGTTTTGCCGTTCTGCTCTTCATTCAGGGATGTCCATTATATGTTTGTAAAAATTTCAGAAGTAGAATTTTATTTTAAATATACAAAATAGGCATTTTTAGGCACTAAAACAGTGAAATAGGCTCTAAAGGACCAAATAGGCATTTTAGGGCACTATAAAACTCTATAAATGTAAGTGAATTATCATGAAACGTCGACATATTTAAAAATTTTCATGTTTTTTCTTAAGGAACAAAATAGGCATTTGCCCTAAAATCCCAGGTCTAATTATAACTAACACGAATCAGAAGTGAATTTATTTTAAATACAGATTGTTTATTACGCAGTTTCATTTGCTGCTCTCAAGGCTTCAAGATCGATCTGTGTTCGATATTAATCGACACCACACCAGTGATTTTAGGAAAATCGATACTTTAATGAATATCATTAAGATACTGTTGGTTCACGGGACGACAAAAGACTGAGAAAAACTGTTCTACGTGGTCTTTCCAATTTGACCTATATCACCATATTATTTGATATACCTAGAGTCTCGGTGATTCGAGGTGGAGTGGACCGAGATACCTCGAACCATGAGAAAAAATTGACTTACGAAATTACACGAAAATGCCTGTGTAAAAGAAAATAAATTAAATATTACAGTACAGTAGTTTAGAGAACAAAAACATACAGACTGCTTTGCCCTAGAAGAAATTGTCAAGTGTCTTTTGAAATAAAGACTACTTCAGTTAAACATTGTAGGGCCTATTTCAGTAGTGAAACTAAAAGAAATTTCATTACATTAAAAGAATGTCAAGTGTCTTTTATTTTAACCAACTGGAGTTTTTGAGGAGCAATGTCACTCCACCGACTAAACAGCAGGTTGTTCGTCGGATCACATAAAACAAGTTTTTTAAATAATTTTTTTAAAATAAATATTTCACAACTGTAACCTAAAAAGACTAATTTCGGAGATACGAGATCTCTCTTCTTAACCCTGTCACATCCTCGTCAGTGTCTAGCCTAGTGGGTAAGGCCCTCAAGGTCTAAAACCCGTCGATTTATTGTTTTTGTTGTTGTTGTTGTTCTAAACACAGATTGTTAATTCAAAATGTTTAGCTCGGATTTATAGGAATATCGAAACTCTACTGTATAGGCTACATAGACCAATCAGTTTTTATATCACAGCTTCTTGCAAGGTCATATTATCCTGCAACAAGACAAACAAATATGTAATTCTGATGTTGGGAGGAACATCATAACAAACATCATAACGAACAAGAATTATGTAGCTCCGTATTCGACCCGCTATTATGGTTAAAATTTCATAATCGCATACAAGACACGATAAAGCTATCGCATTGTATTATTTTTAATGGAATAGGCCCGATAATTAACTACTGTCTCACAAGCTACTCAAGAAAAACTGAAATCTTCTGAATTGAGATTCTTTCTCCTGTGTGACAGACCGAGATAATATGGGCGAGACCAAGTAGTTAGGTGGAATGAAAACAAAAGAATTGGCGAGATGCCCCCTGAGATGCAGATGGGTGGAATGGAGCGTGGCATACCAGGATCTAGATCCCAGCACTGCTTCCTGCCACTCACTGCATTCATTACTCAGAATCATCATCTGCAGGGCCTGGCGCTTATTAGGTGCCAGCAAGATTGTAATCTCCCTGTGATTGTCAACCGTATCTCCCTCCCTCCCTCCCCCCCTCTCTCTCTGTATATATATTTATGTATATATATTTGTACGGTAAACGGTTCCTATTAGCATAAATACGCATAGGTTAATATCATAATATCAACTACAGTAACATAACGATATTGCTGGTGATATTTATAAATGAACGTGTTTTAATTTTAGGGAAAATTCGTTTTAAAATTTCAGTATTTCGGCGTTGTTATTAATTTGGCGGCGACATTTCAAAAAAAAATTATAACTTATATATATTATATATATAATATTGACTGGAGACTATATATATATATATATATATATATATATATATATATATACATACATACATACATACACACACACACACACACACATAGCCTATACACATATCCTGCAGCTTAATTCGAACTTCTTGCCGCTTATATTTTTGTTTATGGTAGGAAATATAAATTTTAATGTAACATTTAATTGTAAGCTCGTGATGACTGATGTACGCATTTCATTGCTTGAAAATATTTAAAAATTCAATTTAACTTAAGTGTCCCTATATTAAAAAAAAGCTTTGTCAAACAGCTTAGAATTTATGGAGCACGCTATGACAGTGCCAGAGTGCACTTGGTCTACTTTGCACGGTAAGCTGATCTTAATTTTCTTCATATTTGGCTTTCTTAGGGAGCTGTTCCTTTTAGAGCGAAAAATTAGCTCCACCTCTTGGCTCCACTCTACCATGATAAATATTCTTCTATGACTTGCACTCACTAGCAGCCAACATCCTCGACAAAATCATATAAATTATGAAAATATTGATTAAAATGGATTAGTTCGTCCACATAAAACTTTTGCCAAAATTCGTCTAAAAAGTATAGTTAAGTCGCATTATTGTGTGAGGTCGTGTTATTTCGCGATTCATGTGTGCTGATTTTGGGGTTATAGGCTAAAATGAAGTTCTGAAAATAGGCCTATTTGTCTAATTTGTCGCGGTATCGTCTCTCGCGAATTTCATGGACTATTTATAAGTAAATAAGAAGCTGACAAAATAGTAAATTGCAATAAAATCATAAGACTCACTATTCATGATTATTCACTCACATTCTAATTGCTTTATCTGGACCGATAACGAAGGCTATAAAGGACTGCAAGATGCACGGTTTACTCGAAAATAGCCAGTGGACTTTTAAGTTTTGTTCCACGTATGATTTGACTGATAAACCGTAGGTAAATGGTTCAGATTTCGGTCGTCAGGAATTGAGAATTGCTTATTTAAATCTGAAACCTAAATTTCAATGTCAGACGAACCTTGTTCGTACTCTGAGTTTTTACAAAGATTCTTGTGAATTCGCAATTGGAATAACTGAGCAGATCTTGGATAGGATCCCAAAACATGTGTTAAAATACATGTAGTGGTACGTTGAGCTTGATCATTGAAATAAAAGAAAATGGACAATTGATACCAACAGTCTCATAACCTGTACTCTTCACTGAATATAATAAGGGTAATTAAATTACGGAGGACGAATGAATGCGCCCATGATATTTTAAAGTTTTATTAGTTTTATATATTTTACATGTAAGTGATTGGTGTTGTTTTTAATACGCATGTACGCGCAATTATGAACTGATTGCAATTTTAACCTGCATGAACTAATTAAGCTAATGGTGGTAACTAAAAGTTTTCAAACTTAAGCTCAATCGGATAAATGAAACTTATTGAAGAGTTTAATTTTACGTTTACAGTTTGCGTGATGAATTGTGAATGACCCCATTGAGAAACGCGGTCCACTTTATTTTAAAGTTTACTTTGCTTTCACAGTTAATTTTCAATATGAATGCCTATAAGGTAGAAAGTTGCTTGAGGAATTTGAAAATACTTCAAACATAAGGGATACAAGTAATTATTGTCACCAGAAAACTTAAGAGATTGAATGAGAGTGAAATTTTGGTGCCCCAGTTTAATATCCATAGAAGTAAGAAATGCGAGTGATTTATTATTACGTATTACAAGCAGTAATTGGCAAGTATCTGCTCTCTCTTCTTTATAAATCTCGACATTATACAGTATTTACGACCATAATTAACACTTCAAAGTACTATGATTCACGCAGAAACAAAGGCACTATAATTAATCAGCTATAAAGACCAACCCATTCAGCAAGTAAAACCAAATAAAAGGCGTTTACCTTAAGCACTAATATATAAATCAGCTTTATGCTGACAAATAATATAATAATATTTCTGAAAGAACTTCACAGCGCTTTAACCAATATAACATAGGCATGACTAGAAAGGAAATTAATAATCGTGTCAAAATATAACTGAAGCATTTTTATGTTGCCGATAACACACTATTCGATCAACATTTGAAACGAGCGGCTTTTCTCCACAGCATGGAGATACATCGGCAGGGGGAAACCTGATTCAGCAGACATGTTTATGGACGTCAGCCTATGTTGATTTACGTAATTGGCCTTAGAAATGAAGGATATGTATGCCTTTCTCTCTTTCCCTGAACGCCAAGATTAAGGCGTCTTTGAAACTTGCCGACTAACTCTCTTGCCTCGATTGGACTTGGTTCATCCCAGTGCATAAAGACTAAGCGTGCTATAAAATAAGGATAATTAATTTCAAAAACATTGTTCTTGAGGCCATAATTTTTATCAAAAAGGTTGTTGAAGCGTATAATGGACTCTACGGGAGGCATGCACTGCTGCGTCAGATTTATAATTGCGGGCCCGTCCACCATCTTATTTACTAAGCTACATGCATCCGGTCTATATCGAGTACTCACTAGTTACATGAACAATAGACTTCACACTCCGTGTATAAACCTGTTACGTGAATGATTTAAAAAAAAAATAACTGATGTGAAATTCACATAACTTTCTCTGCCCAAATAAAAGTTAGCCTCTTAATATAATATAATCAATTTATTATTATTAATTAATTAATTATTCCTCGTCATAAAACAACCCATTACTCTTGCTCCTTTGTCGTCTCCATATCTCGATCTTGGAATGCTTTACCTGAGAACTGTAGGAACTGTCAAACACAAATACAATTCTTACGTAATCTGACCAATGATGCCATAGTTAGGGACTTGGTTTCACATTAATAACAATAAATCATCACATATCTAAATACTGTAAGTGTTTCCAATTACCCACAACTTTTCATTTTCAACTTTCATTTTTCATTCGCATTATGTTTCTTAGTAATAGTTAATTTTAGTAATAGTTTAAATCTTAGTAAGTAGCAAACTATTTAACATAATTATTGTTTTTTGTGTATTGTATTATCTCTACAGAACTAGTTCTTAAGCCTTCTTAAATGATAATAGTATAATCATGTTTCTGTGTATCTGTAACTTTGTATTGTACTTGTATCATACTTGTTCTATTGTAATATTGTAAAGTTCAGTTGTATTAATCCTGGTTGAATGGAAGAGAAGGCCTAATGGCCTTAATTCCACCAGGTAAAATAAAACAATTCTAATTCTAATTCTAATTATTATGTATGACATTCTCTTCGTGTTAATTGGTTGTAAAATGAAGAGAATATCGTTAACACATCACATCGCATCCCCGAAGAATACATAACTAGGGGCCGTATTTTTTGGTAACAACGATAAGCGCGAAATCTTACAAAACAATCTCCATTAGCTATATTTAGCTTTTATATGCTTAAAATACCAATATGAACCAAATTGAATCCACGAAATATCGCGAAATTTATTCGATTCCACGAAATGTGTCTATAAGCGCGAAATATGCCCCTTCTGTCCGTAAAGTGAGAAGTGAGCACGAAAAGTGCCTTAAAATCACAATGCTGTGTTTCAGTGTACTGTATTTTTTATTTCTTAGCAGCATGCTTTTTTTCTGCTGTTTCTGTGGCTGTCAAAGATTTACCGATATAACGATATTTATGATCGATTACAAAGATTGCAGAATTTACGCAAAGATTGTCTGTGATCTGGTTTGTACTGTTGAGTACACTCCTTTCCAGCCATGTCTTTGCCAAGTTAGCGATGCCTATGATTGATTACACTAGAAGAGTGTAGAATGCTTGTTATTTGTATTCAACAGATTTCGTCTTTTATCCACAGTATTATGGTTGGCACTTCTTTTGCTAATGGCTAGGTGATGGTGTTTAGTAGAAATTACGATAATATTTCTCGTCATTATATTTTAACAAAAAACTCTAATCATGCCTACATCGAAAGTTACTTCAGTTCATACAAGGGCAGAAGAATATATAAATGGTGGGGGGGGGGGGGTGTTAGTTCATGTAAATAAAGAACCAAAGTTTATTATTACGCAATGTTCCCAATGTAGTATAAGTAATTTATTTCACGAAATACCCACCGAAATAGAAGGAAGTTAACACCGAAATTAGTCATTTTATTTCACCAATAAATCAGGGCCCTATACATAACCCAAATAAAATCTTATTAAATCTTATTAATGTACTCTCTTTCTTTACTCTAAGCATGGCCAATACACATTTCTCATTTCGCATTCTGATATAGAATATTGCAAAGAGCTCATATACAGAGTGGGTGGCTTATAACTTACTTTCAATTTTTTTTCTCGAAAAAAATGTTTCAAATAAAAGTTTTAGCTCTTGGTATAAGTCCTGCATGTGTAAAATTTAAACAAAACCGTAAAAGCTGTTTTAGAGAAAATCGCGAAAAACAAATTTTTCTTTGTGTAAAGTTTCTTTAAAAATAAGATAAAGTCAGTCACCAATCTTCGTGTCACATCCCCAGAAGGTACCTAATCCAAATATATATTTGTTGTACGATTTTCCGTTACAAGAGATCGTATTGCAAAGAGCGCTTAAAACTACCCTTGAGAGAATTTTTCGAAAAAAGTTTCAAATAAAAGTTTTAGTTCTTGGTATAAGCAACCAAAGTACAACGTTTAAAGAAAATCAATAGAGCCGTTTTCCAGGAAATCGCGAAAAACGAAAATTTATTCATGTAAAGTCCCCTTAAAAATAAGTGTGAGACATCCTCAGAAGGTACCTATGATTTCATAAGATTTTCCATTCTGGAACTTCCTCTACCCATAGTACCTAGTCTATGGTACGGGCAGATGAAGTAATAAGAAAAAGGCACTTCAATTTCAATTTCAATTATTTTTAAACGATTCACCAATTTAGAATCAAGCCTGGCCAACTCAATATTTTCAGGAAAAGAATGGTAAGAATATATTTTACATTTCAGCAAATAACAGCAACAGTTTAGTCAGTCTCTCTCTCTTAAAACATGTGTTTTCAACAAACAGCATTTAATATTTTTTTAAAAATAAAATGTGAAATTAGATAAAACCCATCAGTAAAATTAAATCTGCAGATAAACTTAAAACAAATTAAATTATTTAATACAGTACATTAATAATAATAATAATTGCAATAATAATAATATTTACAACAACCCCTTCCAACAATTATTTGGCTAAAATTTTTTGTAAACGATGTTATAATAAAGTACACATCTGCAGGGGTAGATCTGGGAAGAAACAGGCCTAATCCTGAATCAAGCAATTACTTCATCGACATATTCCTGCGTGAAATTTAGAAATATAAATTATAAAAAAGATGTTAAGTCATGAAATATTTTATATTAATTTTATAAAAAATATCAAAACTTTTCTTTTGAGGGATTCACTGGCTTATTACTTAGGCACATTCAGCAGCCCCATAACTCTGCCTACGCCTTCAGATCTCATTGGAATTCTTAAGATAAGAATTAAGAAAATAAAAATAAACTTTAACACCAGACTTAAGTGAAGAGGACTTAATTTTATTAGCATAAAATGCCCAAGTATTGCTACGAACGAAGACAACAGCGGAAGAGGGCACTCATTTTTCAGGTAGGATCTAGGCTCTAAATGCAGTGAACGGTTTTGGTTTTACCTTGTGAACCCACAGACACACACAAACCCATACTTTTACGCAAAATACGAGATCTAACTCATTATTGTTAATCAGGAACTCGAATTGAATTTTCCTTCTCAATTAGAAGTGTTTTTTTTTAAGTACACTACTTGCTGCAGGTACGAGAAACAAACCGTAAAAGAGAAAGAAGAAAGGACTCGTTTTTCATTGTTTAACATCCCCTACCATGGGACTTAAGCTACAAATTACTGCTTGGAGCGGAGGGAACAAATGTAGCCTACAGATCACAAAGGTTACATTTAAATTGGACATGAAAGATTCCTTAATATGAGATCATCGTATGACGTAGGTACTCTTCCTAAACACTAGAAACAATGGACAACAATATTTAAAAGGTGGATGGATTTAAATATGTCATTTCAAACTGTCGTACCACTTTAAAAATTTGCCAATGGACATCACTGATTTACTTAGCACACAAAAAATATATTTTGGCCCAAAATTTCACTCCTCCCCCTCAAGAAAATTCCAATCCGGGAGGAAAAACTCAGAACGGCGCCGGGATTTAACTAGCAACTTCCAGAGTGTGAGTCCTGGACGTTGCCGTTCTCGGCCAGTTAACTCGTCGAGACAGTACTTACAAAAGGAAATTCCTTTGATATAATGAGCATGACAGCTTTTAAGGAAAGACATGATTGCATTAATTTAGTAAGGGCAAAACTTAATAACTCATTTACTTTATTGCTCTGGATGCCTCGTTGGTGTCTCATTTGGAGAACACCAGTAACATCTACGAATTCCATTAATCATGGGGAGCGTCTGTTTTGGGAAGACAACAGACAGCAGACACCGTTATCATCCAGCATTGACATGTAGTACTTTGTTGCATCTCCAAGGTCATAGGTCACTGAGACTCATTCAAGTGTTTAACCCGATAACTTATAATTATGGAAATATTTCATATTCCTGTCAACTCTCTTCAACAACAGCGCTCCAAGTCAAAGGCGAAGCCAAATAAATAATAATAATAAAAAGAACAGTCTATCGTGCACTTAGAGGAATCATTAGAATAAGCTTCATTAAGAAATTCCAAGATGAGAAAATAAAATAGAAAATATAAAAGGAAAACGTATCACTGCTCAATTATATTAAAATACGAGTAAATTCTTTAATTATTCAGCCCTAGGGTAAGAAAATTAAGGGACGCATGTATTAGTTGCATGTTTAACTGACGCAGGGGCCCTTTCATTTTCTTGTTTGTGTCACATGGGCCCGTCCTAGACGACTGCACATCTTGTTGACACTGGTCACCACGGAAAAACCAAAACGTACTTTTAGATTACTAGGTATTGGCTCATATGGCTTGTGCTCGTCACATCGTTCTTTTTTGTATAAAATAAGTGTAAATTAGCAGTTTCTGTCATATGATAACTTAAGAGATATAAAGAGAAAGATGGATAGAAATAAAGATAATAGCTTAGCAATATATAGAAAGAGGAGAGGATGAGAGAGCGAAGAGAGATAGAGAAAGAGAGGCAAAAAGACAGAGATACATAGAGAGGGGAAGAGTGACGGGGACAGAAATAAATACAATAATCCGCATTACAGAGAAGATATGCTCGGATTTCTTTAAATTTCGATGTAGAACCAGAAATACCATGCTGACCACGTGATTACTGAAAAACTCAAATTTCGATATTAGGCTAACTCAATAACCCAATAGGCTAATAACTGGTAGCGAATGAGAAAAAATGTCGACACACGTATGGTTCGTGCAATTTCGTAGTAGATACGCGCAATATTTATTTCACAACATATTTCGCAGTTTGTTCAGAGGTTGCAAGAAGTAGCATTCCATCTATCTCAATAGAATAAAATAGTTATCTAATCTACAATCCAGTTTACAGCAATTCAGACAAAGCTAGAATCTCGTTTCAGGGTCGGTATGTCATACTTCTTTCAAAATAATAACTATCATAACAAATTAATAACAGATTGGGGTTTTATAGGCCACATGATTAGATTATCCGAATGTATGTGTTAAGTTAATATTCAGATGTTTGTTCAAGTGGAGATCTGAAATTAATTACAGTACTGTAAAATTCGAATCTGGATTGTCGAAGATCGTAAACAAGTAAAATTCGACATAACATTAAATAAATAAAACAACAAATAAAAAAGGTGGAATTCTTCCAGAGATTCTTATTTTAACAAATATCTGCTTCTGCAAAAGTGGAGGATATGAGCTTGCATGTAATTCCAAACATTTTCATCAGTTATGACGGGAGAGTATTTGCTTGCGATAACCTTTGATCATCAGTTACTATGCCATTGCGAACGAGATTTTTGTCACGTATTCATTTCCAGCATGTATAATGTTTCCTCCTCTTTTATAATACATATTAATAAAACCTAAAAAATAACTTCCTCTTGTTGCGTTATACGCCTAAGCTTATCAGACCTCGGTTTTAATTTCAAAGATAAGTTATTTACCTTTTTAAGAGAAGTGCAACGACTATAGGTAGGGCCTACATACATTAATTGGCATTTTTATTTATTTATTATTTTTATTATTATTATTATTATTATTATTATTTTTTTATGTTTAGGTCTGTAGGTGACTAAGGTCTAACGCGAAGTTCTCTTAGGTTGAAATAAATGCTCAAAACCATTAAATTGTATAAACTGGCTAGATTTTCTTGTTTGTATAAGATTTTTAACTGTGAAAGTCGACGTAGATCTTTAGCAATTTATGATTTGTTCAATATAGGCCTACACATGGTTTTTACAGTTTACCTATCGTTTAAACTTTACATCATCTAGGGTATCTTCTACCTGATCAACAAATCGTTCGAGCTCCTGTCAACGCTACATACCATTAGGTCTAGCGTCTCGTTATCCTAGGACCACACATGAGGGGTCTATTAGCAAACCTGGCAATCTCCATTTTGATAAAAGATAGAGATGCTAACTTCTAATGAAAGTTTAATGCATTTCCTAGTATATTTTTGGTGTATGTGTTGCAGCTCTGAGTTCCTCAGATTTACAACATATACACTAAATATGCAGCAAGAAATGCATTAAACTTTCCCAGAAGTTAGCATATCAATCTTTTATCAAACTGGAGATTGCCGGGTTTGCTAATAGACCCCTTATATGTAGTGCAAACTGCTAAATAATGGTGTTCGAGATAGAGACGCTATAGAAATCTTATAGCCTACTTTCGATCTGAAGTGCAGAACAACTCTGATAGTTTGACTTTTACAACCCCTACAAAATAGGGTTAGCATTTTCAATCATTTCCAAGCGCAAAAACTAACAACAAAAAATGTGCTTTTAAATATCTCTTGCATTTCCCCTTTCTTGGACTGTCCCTTTTCCGCTCAATTACCGGTATTAATTAGCAGGGCCCGGATTCTGATGACCTAAAATTGTTTGAAAATGACCCATAAAATGACCCTAAATTTTAAATAAAATGACTTAATAATTATAAAAAATGACCTAAAAACTGTTTTGTTTATAAAAAAAATATTATTGTACACACAAAGTTATAGACTAGTTTGTACACAATTGTAAAAACTGTAAATAACTGTAATGTTGTGAATGTTCTTTTCTCACGGAAATTTATACTGGCACTGAGGCACTGGTGAGTGAAAATTCGGCACAGCCTTTTGTGGTCTGCCGGATTATATTGTTGTTTATTGAGAACAGTAGTAATATAATACAATTTTGGCGTATTTGATTCTCACTTCCGACTGAGACATGCCAACACTTTAACGCCGAATTTTTCCTACTTGCATTAAACAAACAACACTTCAAAGACAGCACTGCTAGCGACGAAAACAAGTTAATACACTCAATGTAAATACATGAAAATCACTAAATAAGGAAGCAAATGACACGAAAATGACAAAATAATGACCTAAAACTGAAATAAATGCCCTAAAAAAATAAAATGGCATAAAATGACAAAACATGACCTAACAAAAATGCATTTCTATAATCTAGATGATATGATTGGGATTTATCCACAAGTTGGCAATGTCTATGCAGCATCAATAAAAAGATGACATGTCATTAGAATCCGGGCCCTGTTAATTAGCGATAGTACTAATTACCAAGTGAACCCTAACATTCCAATATTATAACACAAATGTTGACATTCAATTGACTAGCTTTCCAGCACCCACCATTTAACATCATGTGACTTCGTTTAAAAAAGGCCAATGCCGGTAGGAAAAAATCAGATCAAAATCTTAGACTTAAATTTTCTTTCTTTATCTTAGTTTTACCTCTGCAATGATAGACCATCATCAGATTCCCTGTCTGCTGTACAAAAATAATGATAAAAATCTTGACCTAAGTCTTACAAACATACAACATTGAATTGTGAGAGCTTAAATTAATAATAATTTGTTTCATAAATGTATGTAGCCAATAATAGAGCTAATCATGGCCACTTTTACATGATTTTCCCTAACCACAGCTGTTTTTAATGTCCCACTTCTCATTTTGACAAGTAATTAGTGGCCGTAGTAAATGAGTGCGCATTCAATACCACGGAACGCTGTATTGTTTACGCGGCAGGCTTTAGAGCACAAGCTTGTGGAAAAGATAACCAGCCTATAGACCCAGCTACTCTTCAGACAATTTCTACAAAAAAATCAAATGACTTATGTATTATACAAGTAGGCAGTGAACAAAATTACAATAAAATAGTTAGAGAAATTCCTAAAAGATCGCGAAAAGCGAAACTTTCTACACTCAAAGTGGCGGTAAGAGTTAGAGAAAGCCGCCAACATACTTCCTATAATATCATTCATTGGCAGATGCCTATTTAGAATATGATTTTCCTGTGATATTTACTTTTCGTTTACGGCCGGAAAAGAGAAATAGGCCTACAGTCACAGACACAAACACGCGCCCACAAACATAACGTACTCACAAATATAGTTATTTCTGAAACATGAAAGCCTCGCCCCACTCCACCGCCCAGGCCCGGGCTGACTTTGTGGAATGGTTTGACGATGAGCCCCTTCCTAACGAGAGTCGCTTATTGTTCGCTAATCAAAGAGTCAGTGTATTTAGAGAGTAAATATTCTTCTGATGTTGCGCCGATAGCCATTTTTACATCTGGGTCGGAAAAAGGACATATTATGACACTACACAGAGGGTGCAACTATTCAATACTATACATACGGTGACCATATTTCTGTTAGTGAAAATCGGGACAATTTTTTTAAAGTCAATACCATCTTCTGCCCAAAACTCCCAATCCTCTTTGTCTGTGAAACATTATTATTAAGCTGGAACCCAAATCTTTTCACACGTTAGCTGTATAGGCCTATACAGGTAGAGTGGGTGTAGTAAGTGCAAACCTATATTCAATTATTCACCACGAGGTGCCTGCGTTGCAATAACTGATGGTCAAAATGAAATTAAAATATTTTAAGTTGTTCATAAGTTGGGTTCTTCCAATCATATTTCTCTGATGAAGCCAGAGCATTTCAAAGGTTCTTGATTAGGCCTACTTGATTTCTCGTACAGATTGTAAAGCTAAAATGTTTGCTTCCCTCTTTGTATTTTTTTTATAAAACAATTTTTTTATTTGCTGTTTGGTAATTTCTGTTTTCCAACAATAACCAGATTATTCGAGACGTTGGGGTTTTGATTCGAGGCGCCGGGACAAAGTCCCTAAAATCGGTACTGTCCCGAAAACTGAAAGAAAACTTAATAGTGATGTTTCTAAGCCCTTTAAAGAGAGTCACCTATTATTTACCAATCCTTATAGGCCTACTTGAGTAGCAGGAGAAAATATTATCTGAGTAGCTACAACAACTGAAGCTTTCATGTGTTGGAAAGAACTATACATAGGCCTAGTACTGTAATTTGGTCAAAGGGAACTCAAAACGTGTATTTAATAATGAAAATTCTAAATGGATCATCAGAGTCGAACAAAATATCGCATGTAATTCTACCAAACTTTCTCTACCTAAAAACTTTTGACAATGGTAGAAAAGATAAAAATTCCCTTTAGGCAGGCCTACAGACTGAGGTAGATTTCAAAGTGCTAAATCTCGCCTTATATGAGAGCTATCGAGAAACCAGTTATTGATTTGTAGAGTACTCATCAAGAGCTTTACAACGATACCTCATAAGACAAGGTATCAAAAATTTCGGATTTCCATCCCCCCACCAACCACCCCCACTCGTACATCCAAAACCCCCGAATAGTTGGTGTCACTGTGAACTCCATAGGGAGTAAATTTATTCAAACAAAGTTTCCCTCTACACTTCATAGGGGCAGAGATATAAATTTTTCAAAATTTCAACCCCTCCCCCGACCCTCCCCTTGGGCCAATTTTGCTCATTAACGAATTTTCCGAGCCTAGAAATAACATAATAAAATTTGGTTCAAATATTTTCAAAATTACGGCCGCTAGCGTGTAAATTGTGATATATATATATATATCACTTTTTTTTTTCAATTTTGGTTTCGTAATTAGGGAGGCATGAAACGTAAAGATATAAAATAATTTTTCGAAAATCATGACATGGTATCGATTGCAATAGGTAGATTTTTCTTAAAAATCGCATGGCTGTATCAGTAATTACTGAACGAGGATATCGTGACAAAAGAGTCCACTGCGGATAGTTAAAAAGCCTATTATAAGACTATCTAAATTCATGTAACTATAATTTTATTAAAACTGCATTCCACATTAGGTGCACTACGGGGCGTGGTATGCCGGCTAGCCCACAAAATATCTGTTATGATGTAGGCAAGTAATTAGCTCCCTGTATCAGTATAAATGACCTCCTAAACTTGGCGTGTCTAGAGGCAGGGACTTGAGGTCTCAATCAAGAGCAGAAAAGAGATGCCGACACGCAGACAGCGACAAGAATGCTGTAGCACGGGACCCATAAACCATATGAGCCGATAACCACGCTGGCATTCCAGAGGGAAAACTTAGTAACTAGCGGCTAATCGACAACAAATATCTTTAATTAATTGCTTGTGGTGCTGAAATCATACGTCTTGAGTTCAATCATAAAACGGCTCTCATGAACAGCCTTTAGGTTCGAAATAATAGTTACATTGCCAGTTATATGAAGCCTAATGCGGAACATTACACCAAAACTCTTCAGAAACCCCACAAAGCAGAAGTGAAATAAGTTAAGTATACAGTACACTAATAATGAAGTTATATTTTTGGTAATACAGAACTTGAAACGGAATAATATCTGGTATAAAAAATACAGGCCAATCATAAGTAAGAAAAAATATAAGAATTGGTTGCCTTAATGTTTAATGTTACGTATTTTGCTTTATTAAGGCAAAAAACAAATTCCGGTTGATTGTAAGTTTATAAATATAAATCCCAAACGAATAATGAAAAAGTAATTTTGCAAGCTTGCTGACTGTCAACTAGCTGAATCAAAATACCAATATTCTTTTAGTGTCCATCGACACCGAAAATCTTGATTGCTGTGGACTTCCACCTGCTACCAAAGACATGAGTTTAACTAATTTGTGCGTAAGTTCCATCTACTAATATCAAGACTATGAAAACTATTGCGGGTGGCAATGAACTCTATATTTGGGCTACCACTTCTAAGGATTTTTTTAGAAATAATTTGACCCCTACTCGAGGAACAATGGATTGTGTGTTACATAGAAGAACTAATTTCTAGCGATTTTCTCTCTAAATATGCACTCCTAAAAATGAAATCAAGCATCCTACTGTGAGCATGTAATCCGATACCCGTTGCTTTATGGCATATTATGTTATTAAACTCTTCCTTGTAAGTGGTTTGTAGTTCGCAATGAAAAAAATCGTCGGGTTCCAAAATACAAATTATTGTGTGCTGCAAATTAAGTCTCCGGAAATAAAACCCAGCAGATTGGAAAAATCACGTAAAAATTTACAACAATCACAAGTATTTTCAACACAACAGACAACAAATAAAATTACGCCTAACATCATAGAATGTCTTTCCTCTCTACACGCACTATAGTAGGGGAAAAGAAATGGTAACGACTAACGAGATGGAAGCAAGGCGCGAACTCATTTGAAAATTGGCCTTTGGTAAGTTCACTGCTTAGCTAATTTGTTAATGGACTGCTTTATATGGCCAACGAGATGGAAGCAAGGTACGAACGTCATTTAAAAATTGGCCTTTAGTAAGTTCATAGCTTAGCTAATTTGGTATTCGTTTGTATTTCATACCTTTTTTAGTTTTAAATAGGCCTAGATATTATAAGGTATATAACAAGTATAATTAAGAAGTATATGCGTAATAGATATAATAATTATGATACAGGCCTAGATGTAATAAAGTTAATAATTACTTCAATCATTATGCAGTGGCATATAATAATTTACCTACTAGACTATTACGAGAATCAGCTAAATCCTATTTAAACGATGGATCGTTAAATGTGCAGGGTAACCTAAGTTCCGACACGTATCCATTATTTTCATATGATCTATGAGTAAAGATAGGATTTCCATGCAAATGCATGTTTTTATAATAGCTTGTTACAGTTCTCAAACTTGCTAAATACCCTTTCATGGTTTCTTGATTCCAAATAACTATACTTTTTCCATACATATTTGCATGTTTTGACCTTTTATGGATAATATCCTGCATAATGCATGTTTTTAGGGTTTTAGGATCTATAAAGCATATTTGACATTAAATCTTGCATATTACGTTCATTTTTCTACTTTGAATGCATATTTTATATTAAATAGCCTACCGGTAGAATAATGTAGCATTTTATAAATATTTATAAGTTACAATTATCTAATTCTCTTACTACAAAGATCACCACTACAATGCGCGATTCACTTTTCCCTGCCGCTTTTTCCTAGCAGAGTAGTGTTTGCCGCTTCCATTGACAGTTCCTGCGGTATTTCAATTCCTCTATATTATCATAATTATATAGGCCCATTCTCAGAAGAAGGTTTACACCAGTTGTACACCAATTGGAAAGATCTAACAATCCGAAATTCATATAGGCCTAAGTTACAAGATATATGCAACCTTTAAGAAATGTGCACTATATAGACTAATATTGCATGTGGAACAACGCAATGTAAGATGGGGAAAAGCAGCCGCGAGTGGTAGAGACATTCTTTAGTGTTCTCCAGAGACCTGAAAGGTTCCAGAGGAGTGCTGCTGCAGACACAACATCTCCACCGTCTCCAATAAACTACACATTTTACTTATGTCCCGGAAATGCACATCAAGCCGCTTGCCGTATCATATTTTCAGTGTCACTAACAATATGTGTAAAATGTAGGCTACATAAAACAGACTAGCTTGCGGCTGCAACAGAGGATTCAGGAACGACCTCAACTTAAAACTCAACTCGAATGTGTTAATCACAGAAGAAATGTTAAGTTCATATCAATAAATTCCATGGCGATAGTGGGAGCATATGAAAATAAAACCACCTCGATAACCACTATCCTACAATGAACAGGGATTAAGTGGCTGAAAACGAGAACTTAGCCTATAAAACAAAGAGATTTATTAGGTGCCAGAATGGTACTTTATGAGATGGTGTGGTGGATAGGAAAATGTCTGTCCGTCTGTCCGGGTATACAAGAGCGAAAAATAGAGCAATAGAACACAAGCGCCGAAAAGTTGTTGGGACCGGAGTATGGTCTATGGTCGAGGGCTCCGGGGACGGTGGAGGGGGAAAAAAAAAAGATTTTCTGTCCGTGAGTCTGTACGCGCGATAACTCTAATACGCTTTATCGGATTCCCATTAAACTTGGTATACGCATTTATAATGTCCATGGAAACAAGCCTATTGATTTTGAACCAAATGGGTTGACTGGTGCCGGAGTAAAGCCGAATTTAGCGCCTATTTTATGGTAATACAATATAACAGAATTCATCAAATGCAAATCAGTTATCTTGACAACATATTATTTTAGTGTTTATATAGGGCTTTGGAAGGTGCAATACACTGGGCTTTGACGAATAACACTACCCACATATTCCTTCACATAGGCATATGCTTATCAAACTTATACTTCTGTTCCTCCGCAAGCCCTGTTTGATGAATCGATCTGGAGCTTTACTCAGAAATCAATTACAAAAATAGCTTATTTTTTGCATATCTTAATTGCAATATCAGTTTACCATTTTATTTATTGTGGTTTCGTATTTATAAACTGATTTCGACAAAATTATTATACTTATTATAAATTATTATTACATCAGAGCAGGTTTACAAAAATGACATTGACATAATACAAAAAGTTTTTAAATCATACATTAGGCCTATATGCTATTTCAAAGTAATATTATAACAAATACATTCAAAAAGTTAAAAGGTGTATATCTATTAAGTTATCAACTACATTGATCTGAAATTATGTACAAAGATAAGCAATTATTTGCTTATTAATAGCACCAGTCAAATGTTTAGAAAAATAGTCTTCTGTATATTCTAGAGTGATAGGGAAAAAGCGAATAAGTAAAAAAACCAAAGTTTCAGGAGAGACAAATAGCAATTTATTTCCTGTTACGATATTTAGTTCAACACACCCAGATATGTTTACATGGTATAAGATAGTATGTAAAAACATCTGGGTTGGGTGAACTAGATATTGTAATAATGTTGTGGAAATATTTTTTTTGTCTCTCCTGGGACTTTGTTTTTTGACTTATTCGCTTTTACCCTATCTCTCTAGTATTAAGCAGTAAATTACACACATATGCTACTGGATAACAAATTTATCTTAAGTTGTATTGCGATCTTATTAAGTAGTTCACATAATAAAATAAGTTGGCTTCACTATTTAAACCTTGATAAACAAAGTTTCCGTATTAACACTGGTCCTTTTTCCCCCTTGTGTTCTCGTTTTCACTGATGTATCACACTCATTCCCAGTTTTCTTCAGATATTTATTTCGACATACAAAGAAATCACCAATCTGATACCAGAACCTACGTTCGTAAAAAATATTTTACTTGAGTATCGGAATATTTTATACGTGATAAAGAAATTATTTATTTTACTGATTGGTTTAGTAGGCCTACTTTCTGTAAACAGCTGGGTAAGTACCTTGATGGTGTATGTTCAGCTACTGAAATATTTAGCGTGTGCGGTATTATGAATAAGCGATTATATAAGTTTATGTTCAATTGTGCTTTCGTTAATTATTTTGTTTCTGTGTTAATATTTATTTCTAAAGATTCCAGCACATTAAATTTTGAGATCCTGTTTCGTACGTGTTTGTATCTGTAAGGGCCTAGTAGGGGGATTATTATTTATTAGATGCTTGCAAAAGCAGATTTAAATCTATTGTGTTTATAATCTGATGTAAATTCACTAAATCTTAATTTAATAATTCATATCAATAATTATATTTTTTGAACTCTTGTACTGCTTCAGAAGCGGGTAATGTCGGAAGCCACCATCAACGAGAGTTTAGGATTTTAACAAATACCGGCAATATTTCAAACACCATGGTCGAATCTTGTAAAAGGCAGATTTATTTGTTTTACAAAGAAAATTAATTTAAATTTAATTGGAGCCTCATCAATGCCGTTGTTATTCTTCCCTCTCTCCTTCAATCTTTGTATTCACCATCTCTCCCTCAATCTTTCGCATTCACCATCTCTCTCTCAATCTTTCGCATTTACCATCTCTCCCTCAATCTTTCGCATTCACAATCTCTCTCTCAATCTTTCGCATTTACCATCTCTCCCTCAATCTTTCGCATTCACCATATCTCCCTCAATCTTTCGCATTCACCATCTCTCTCTCAATCTTTCGCATTCACCATCTCTCCCTCAATCTTTCGCATTCGCATTCGCCATCTCTCCCTCTTTTTCTTTCTTTCTTCCTTCCCCCTTTCGTGACCGTAGGGGAGGAATAAAATCTAGGTATAGTAAATAATTAGACACTATGCAGAAGGATAAGGGTCATCACTGTGCAGGGCCTTCTTGAAAACAACACAAACATGCATAAATAATAAACAGGAAATGGTCGAAGTAAGTAAAGTACATTTGAATCTGGCTTTCACCTTTGCGAGTAAGGGACACCTTCTCCCCAACAAAATATTAATTAATAGATCAGCCGGCCACGATGTTGAAACTCGCAACTCCTTGGCAGCTTCCGTTTATCTCTATTTTTATTTATTTTTTCTTCAGTAATAGGCTACTTTTACGTTTTAAGTTTTTGATATGGGTCTTCTAAAAAACTCTGAAAATATATAATCTTTCAAGAAGAGAAGTTAGTATCTTAGTAGAGTTCTAAATAACTGTGTTCTAAATAACTGGCCTTACTCTTGGCATAATGTAAAAATGAACGTATCATTTTCCGTTGCGACATAAGCCTTAATCTCCTACCACAAGTTTTCGACTTGAAATTTTAGGTTCCATGACAATGTGTGCCTCCTTGATAAAGATTATTCAAAACTATTAGAAGAATACGCAACTAAAAGTTAATTACAGATTTTTTGATAAGTTTTGCAGTTTGTGTTGTGACGGATTATGGTACAGGCAGAACTATAAAAGAAATAAGATGGATAAATAGGCTACGTCTAGCGAATTAAAAATTGATCGAATTTTTGCTAAAACCTGACAAATCTATTGAAAAATTGTTCGGTTCTGATTCTGCTCCGGTTCTCAAAAATGAAAATAATATACAAATGACAGACCTAGGCCTTATGAAACCCGTAATAGTATCTTATAATGATAACTGTCAAAAACCTGTCTTGACGGACAAATTTGAAATCGCATGCATAGTAATCTGAAACAGAGAACTGGTGGGTTCTTGAAGTTAGCTGGGCGAGACTCAAGCGATGATGAAGATTAATGATGAGCTGCGATCTTGATGGATGGGATGAAGCAACGATATATTTTTATTTACTCTTCCGGAACGGAAACCCGGTGGTCTTTCAGAACTACACCCAACAAAATTAGGAGATCCAAAGCTGATAAATTAGTATGTGAAAAGCATAAAGCGATTAATGACTGAGAAAGCGCCTTCAGAAGTAAATGAGTAAAACATGATCACTTGAGATTTTTCTCAATGTAAAATAATGTAAGAAAACATTTTAATACTCTCATGTCAAGCACACATGAATTTCTCTACTCTAAGCGTTTTTGTTTTTACTTTACTTTACTTTCTGACAGAGTAAGCAGGCATTCGCAGGCTTCACACTGACAGGCGTACACCTACACGGTTATCCTGAAGACCTGTACTGTACCTAACATCCAGTATCTATGAAAAAAATAGTACTGTTCAATATCTACGAATTTGTTTAACTAGACTTTCGTAGGTTTTAATAGATGTAACTTTTTAACATTCAATCTAGAGCTACACACTAGAGCTACACACCTAACTGCTATTACTATTATAGGGATTGTACAAGGAGCAAAGTTGCTCATTCAGCTTAGCACTGTAATTAGCGACACTGTAATTAGCGACAGGCCTCTTCAATCGAGAGACGTCCAACGTCAAGTAAGACATTTAGTACTGCATTTAAAATGAAAATGCTCGCTGTTGGCAACACTGTGGAGTTAACCCTTTCAGAGCTGAATTTATATGCCTATTTTGATATAGCTTAAGCATTCATAAGTAATATCACCAGTGGTTTGAAATTTACTAGGATGTTTTTAAGGAATTATATTTTTAATTATGTGGATAAATATATTTATATTTTAAGATAAATAATTAAACCTATTAAGCTTAAATCTCGGCCTTGACACAAATTTAGCGACGACGTGGATGTACGTTAAAGGGTTAAAGATTAGAAATCAATAAAATGTGAGGAACACTTATATAAATGAAATACAAACTTTAAAATAAAAAAGGAGAAAAATCTATTTACCCTCCAAAACCTAACATTGAAACTCGATATTGTTTCTCAGCAAAAGGGACAGCCGCAAAAGCTACACAAATTCTGACTAGCCGCAAACGCAATGGCTACAACTGCAACGCTTCGAAGAAATTAATATGCTGAAAGAACATGGTGAACAATTTTTCGGTGCCACAGAGTGTACTTAATCCGGATATCGACAAGATGGGGAAACAGTGGTCCTGTGACACACTGGGCGCCTAATTCGCGACGACAGACCCCAGTATTCCGCCATCATGCACACTCACACCCCCCAGCTATCTAATGCTGCAAACACGTCTAATCTATTCGCCACTGTTTCCTTACATTAGACCAGACTAGAACGAGGGAAAATATCATCCGCGTAGTCTTGCTTTGCCTTCTCTATTAGTATTTCATGAAGCCCGAAGTTTAAATGCAACAGCATGGACCTAGCTTCCAATACTTTTTTTTTTATTTATACAAACACAGGATCTATTTCAACCTTAACGCACTAGTACACAGTGGATATTGGTATGAAAGTACATCAGGTTAAGTTTACAAACAACTGTAAGTAGCATTCCTCAATATAGATAAAAATGTCTTCATAGAAAGTCTTATTACTTAGTTCAGTATTCATCAATCTAATACCCATTTTCTAACTTACTTAATTTACTTATATATTCACTTAAAAGCTTTACTTCTAGGCTAATAATGTCCGAAATTATAATAAGAATAGGCCTATACACAAGTTAGTAATTATCCAAAGCAGATATTTACAAATTACAACTAAACCTCTGCCATATTAATTATAAATTTTCTACTTTTAGGGTTTCCATTTATACTGAAGATGATACATCAATAGACCTTAATGTATTTAAATGCATCTCCAATATACGCATGGATATTAATAGATTGTATGCTGGCATAGAAGAATTCAAATCCACACACAACCAATTACAGGTGAATTATTAGTACTCGTAATATGAATGGCATTAACTCTGATAAATTTTATGAAAACAGACTATGATAACAAAAAAAAAAAATTTTAGAATTCGATTTCTATGAAAACTCTTTACATTAAGAATTGATTATTGACAAAAAGGTACAAAAAATTGTATATTATTTTCACAAATAATTAGTAGATACATTTTTTAAACAAACTACTTAGAAGAAAGTGAAAGTCACACTGTATACAAAAAGAAAATAAGGTACTTGAAACTGTTCACGTTCTATGATATAAACAAATAATCTAATATTAATTGGATTGTTAATGTAGATTCTTCTCAGGCCAGCATCCTTTCATACAAATATCCACTATATACTACTGCGTTAAGGAGGAAATGTAGATCCTGTGTTCGAAGTATAATAGCACTAGAGGAATGAACTTCATTAATGAGTCTTATTTATCTTTACCACTATCAGGGATTAGGCTTGTATCCTTGTCCGTCTCCACTTTAGCCATATCTTACTAGGGCGGCATTCTTATTGGCTTATAGGCCTATAAGTTTAGCGTTCCTTCTCTATTCTTTGTGTTATATAGGCCTACTCTTGGTTACTTCATGTATGCGGCCATTAATGGAGAATATAGGCAATGAATAGGTCTACTAATAAATTAAATTCAACCCTTGTAATATCTTCGCTTCAGACTTCAACTCGTGTCCAGTATTTTATATTTCTTTAAGAAATTCAAGTCTGCTTTTTGTATACGATGCTCTCTTTTAATAAGTCCAATGTTCGAATCCATATGTTAGAAAAGGAACGGCCATTACTATATAAAATGTAAAACAAAATGTCTTCCTAATCGTGATATTCTTACTATTCTTTGAATTGTACCATACAACATTAGGAATTTTCTAAATTTATTTTCTAAGTCATTTTTTCTTACCGCGAATCTTCCGAATGGATTCCCCTTCTAATTTAGCAGTAAAATATTAAGTTTCAAATATTTTGTTTCACGATGGTCGGTGCAATACTAACAATACTGGCAATACTGACTGCCACTCTAGTCTTTTACCGATCCAAAAAGGATTGTTTTGCTTGATTCATGAGAAGCGGCGAATTTTTTGTCTTGTGTCATCTTCACAATCGGCTAGGATCGAGTTAATAAAATAATTTCACACCAATTATTGTGGAGGCAAGGTTCCACTGGGTCAATTGGATAATGCATAACCACTTCGTTAGTCGTGAAAAATATACTAAGATCTACTATTAGTTTCGGATGAAAAAGTTAAATCCCTGCAAGCAACAGTTTCAGTAGCTATCAACTCAGTCTATTGCAGGAGAGTAAGTAGAGCTCGAAAAAAAGAGCGATACTAACCATCACGCTACCTTCGCTAATCCCACTAAAAATAGGCCTGTAACTACAGGACCAACATTGTTCATAAATGAATAGCAGATAGTTTGTCCAGTATTGCAGGGGCTGAGGATCGGAAAACCGTCAACGTCAGAGAACATTTATGGCATGTACTATTTGTATCACGCCCAGGGCTTACACCTATGGCCCAAGGCCCCTGGGTGTTCCATATTAGTCAGTTAAAAAAGAGCACATTTTTGACAAGACTCACAGCATACGAGATAAATTTGGCAAACTGAGGAAGTCCTATGTCTAGAAGAGAAGAAGAGATACTAGAAGAAGATGAAAAAGGGAGTAGCGGAAAAACAAGAAGATGAGGAAGAAAAATGAGATGAGCATGAAGATAAGAAGAAGAAAAAAGGTGAAGATGAAGAAAATGAACTAACCGCGAAGGAAGAAGTAGAAGGTGATGAAAAAGAAAAGAGAGAAAACTGAAGTAGATGATGATGAAGGAAGCAGAAGAACATATTTGATTGTGATAATAGAGAATTTAAAGAAAGATCACGAAGAAGAAAATTATGAGTATCATTTGATGAATAATAAGAAGAAAATATGACGAAGAAGATTATGATTAAGAAGAAAAGGGAATAGAAAAAGAACTCTGAATTCGTTCCCATGAAGGCTTAAAATAAAACGTACATAACCTTTAAGCTAAAAGCAAAATTTAGATTTTAGATCAGCTGAGTAGTCAACTTTCTGCAGTCGTCTAACATAATCATGAGATACCTTGGAACTGACTACATTTACTTAAGCAGTAGCTCATACATAAATGCATTGAATACAAATGAGACTCCTTGAACGGTTTTGATTTAAATAACTTAGGCTGTGTATTGTTAATGCTGGTGACAATTACGTGGGGGCAGCACTGCAGCAAGACGACAAGGAAACAAAGGGAATATCTATCAATCTACATCAGGCAAGGCAGAATAGATGTCCCAAGAAATTATTACACTAGCTAGCTGAACACGCAAGTATATGCAAAGCGAGGAGTTTCTAAAACGCTGAGCTAGGGAAAGTTTATTCCGCCCTTCCTGTGCGTTTTAATAATGCAATAAATTCTGCGTTTAACCGTTAAGGATCCCCTCCATAGGATGAAATATTAAAAATTCACAAGCGGAACAAAAAGACGTGTATATTCATCTTCCTGGCAGGATAAGTACAACCATAATATTTTTTGTCGAAAATTATCATGGTAGTAGCGAATACAGGCGTAGCCAGACTACCTGGAGCCAGGATGTTCCCACACAATCGGTAAAGAATAACATTTTATTAATGTTTACTTTCTCTTCCTGTTTCATAGATGGACTAAGATATTATAGACTACGTAGAGGAAGTACTGTGTTTGACCCTCAAATTTGATTTTAAGTATTCAGCATAAATATACGTACAGTATATAAGACCACTTCGGTACAACAAATTGCATTTGCAGAAAATGTATATGTGGGTCCATACGTATGTCTACGCCTATAGTCTTCGCCTTTGAACAGCATACCTCAGCCGGAGAGTTACGGCCTTAGATCTACTGTGAACGCTGCTTAATGTAATTGCGGATAATATTATCAGTCTGATAATGTTATCAGTTTTATCAAGTCCCGTACGAATCAATACCTACACATTGAAAAAAAATTCTGATTACTGTGATCAGATATTCGGTTTATCAAATTTTCGTTTTTTCGGCTTTATTTCCAAGTACTGTAAATCATTCAGAATTTTGTTTCTACCTCAACTGTTTCAATTATGGTTAGTATAAAACGAAAAGATTGAACAGACAGGCGTTAGATGCAGTGATCTTAAAAAAAAAAAAAAAAAAAAACTATGAGTATGAAATATTGGTTATTAGCCTCCTAAGAGAAAACAGAATTTTTTTTTATTGACTGCAAAAGTAGTTGCTTGCAGTCTAATACTGTAGTCTATTTTGAGTGGTTCAATGATTTACAGTAATGTATTATCTTGTATGTATGAATAAATAGCTTTTAAATATTTTTTTATAGTGTATTATTTTATGTATGAATAAATAACCTTCAGTTAATTTGGTTTTTGTAGTGTAGTCTATGATCTTATGCATGAGTAAATAACCTCCTGTTTATTATTTCGGCTACTGTTATCAGTCGATTAATATTATCAAATTAGCTGCATCCTGAAGAGATTGCAATAAGCGGCGTGCACTGTATTTCAAGACAGTCACTTTCCCTAAACAGGCCTTTGTCCTGGAAAGACCATTTAATAAATTCATGCATCATCCCTGTATTTCTGTGCTTAAACTTAGTCTTGGTAAAGTCGGTTGAACATTACATTACTATTCCTCGCAAACCAATCAGATATCTCCAATTATTCGGTTTACTTTCTGGCTTTCCTATAGGTCCAACTCTATCAGGCCTCCTTTCTATAAAATACAGACCTATTCATAAACTAGCTGAAAATAGCTATGCGAAGGAACGTTAGTGTAACCACATTTTAGACATAGGATAGGAATCCGTTTCATTTTCATAGCTTATTTGGTCTGGTCTGGAAACTAGCTCAATTCTCACGGAAGATAGCAGCAGAGCCGAAAGCTCGGATAAAATTATCTCAGAGAAGCCCGAGATAACGTTACTCACTGCAAGTTATTCTAGTCGATGTTGTTGATTGCTCAGTTTTATTCCCCTTGCCCCAATTTGTATGGAGTTCTCGTCTGTATTCAAAATTACGCCCATATCGAAGTGAGCACAATAAAAACATCAGCACGAAATGTTATTTTCCTTTAAAACTATGTTGAAAATCAAGTTGCTACCCTGTGATTAGGATTAAGTTTTTTTTATATTTTTTTATTTTTTTATAACGAGTGTCAAGTTTTTACGACAGATATTTAAAATATATAAAAACGATTAGGTCTATTTTGTTGACTTAAAGTACTGAATAATATTTTGAGCCAACATGATACAAACAGATACAAACGTATGACTAGAACGAAAATGTTGAGATACAGTAATATAATCGCTTTGAGCAGTTTTTGCTCGTGGCCAGGAACCAATTCTGATATAAAACAAGGCAAAAATTGGCATCTATTCCGAAAATTGGTAGCCCATAGGCTATCAGCCCCTGCTAATTAGTAACTTCATCTTACATTTTCCAAATTTCCGTGAAAGCCTACGCTAAATTTACAGGTGTGATGAATATCCCTGAGAAAGAATAATGACAACCATGGAAGAGTCCCTTTGGCAATGCGATTTTTGTGCTGTTTGTCGCCAGACACGCCTACACTAAAATATAATCCTTTTGCTCGAATGAGGTTTCTATATAGGAATTGAATTTATACTATTCTAAAAATATCTCCAACTAGGCCTAAATATATTAAATGCATATCTGCACTATTTATTAACGAAATCAATTTCATGATCCTGTTGTAATATTTAAAATAGGATCTTTAATTTGTAATTTCAATAAAATGAACACTTCCACGCCGCAGTGGTTAGAGTGGCTGACTACATTTCTGAAGATCTGGGTTCGGATTATTCTGAGGTGGGGAAGGAGTCTACAACAAATTGCACTCAGTCCTCTTGAGGATACCTGAGAAATCTACTTTCTACGAAGTGGAGGCTCCGGTCAAAGAAACCGTAATTATTGACAGTGGGAGCCAACACAATGATCAGATACCTCCCAATCTTGCCATCTACCTGTAAAGTCTTAGGATGGTGATACAGCTGTCGGACGTTAGGACAAACCTTGGGACGATAAGCCTTGTCCATTAATGAGATGCAGCATCACGGAGTTGAGATGTGTTTAGATTGATTAATTTCAACAAATTCTAACCTTATCTGTTAAAAACGTATACAAGTTCACAAGAAACTATTTCGGTGGACAACCTAAGACATTATTTACTAATGAAGTCTTAGGGATAGTTCACTTAGCAATTATTTATACCCACGAAGTATTACTGCCTGGTGAAGAAATGACACTTCTGTACAGACTCCTTTGAATCTAATACAGAAGAGAAAACTAACTAACTAACTAACTAACTAACTAACTAACTAACTAACTAACTAACTAACCAACTAACCAACAGAATTGTTATTCCCTGAAATCTATGTTATGACAATAGAACAGACTTTTATAAGCTTACACTTCTAAAATAGTTTCACAAATATCGAAACTTCCACGTATCTGATCCACATAGCGAAATACGGTACAAAAAGAAATAAAACCTTGCCTCTGACTGAACTAAATATTTTACATCTGCTGGCCCAAAACATAGCTATAGGCCTAATTATTACGGTCCAAGATTCCATAACTCCATAGTTATGTCGCTCCAGAATTAGTTAATATGAAAAGCAAAAACTTAAATAAGAGTATTAAGTATCCTATATCTTAAATTGTAATTTATTTTACTCTGATATTATTATGAAATTTAAGAGGCCATTTAATATTTATAGGCCTACCACATGTTGTTAAGACTTTCTCCCACTCTGCTCTTCAATAATCTACGTTGTAAATTATAAGTAATCATATTTTGTGTTATTAATTTGTGTATGTTAATATACACCTAACCGAACTGTTTCCAAATACGAGCATGTTGTTCATTCAGATAATTAATTAATTAATCTCAATTAACACATTCCAAGTAAATAAAACGAAATTTTAAAACATTACTTTAACATTTCGTGATTTATGTTGACTGTCATGCATCCTTAGTCCTTACAACATAGCCTCTAATAGGTACCTGACTATGTTTTACATTAGGTTCACAGACAATTGGGGGAAAAAGGCTTATAAAGAGAGAGATTACTCACCAGCAATAGTGTTGAGAAACATAAGATACTCGAAGTTTGAGATCTCTCTGCGCTGCCACTTCTGAGTCATGTTCGAATTCCTCATGAGCTGCCGTGGAGACATCATTGAAGCTCGTCTGAAAACACGAATAAAAAAAAATCGGCGTTGTCGTATTTCATTAAATGCTTGTAAGGATCTTTACAGTAATTGGAAATAAACATATTTCTGCTTAAAACAGCACCATTGAACCTGCATCTCCTCTGGGCTCCGATATTTCTCTTGATCCATTACACATCGTATGTTTTTAAAGAGTTTGAAATTGTTTTTTGTGCTGACGATATTTCCTTTCACACCTTCACATCTTCACGTTTTTCTTGATGTTAGATGCGAATTTTTGTGTTTAAGTTTTCTCGGTGGATGAGTAGGGTTTGGATGTTTAAGACCAAAAATGTGGAAAATATGACTGCAAATATGTCGTTAAAAATGACTAAATATGACCAAAAAAAAAACCTAAATATGACCAAATAAAATAACCTACTTTCAAAAGATAAATGTTCCGACTTAAAACGTTTAAAGACACTAAATTCTTATATTACATGAATTCAATCAGATAATAACTTTTTAATAATTTTGGTGATTTATAGTTTTACTTATAACGAACTTCTATTTTTAAAGAATTTGCTAGAATTTGCTCGCTTCATCATCTCCAAATAATCGTAATATTTTGTACACCTTGCGTGTGTCCCTATAAAATATGAAAAATTGCATTAATTTAAAAATTTAATTAAATTAACGAAGGAAATTTCAAATTTAACTCGCCCCTATGTAGTACATACACTATAATTGTGCTCGTTTACCGAATTTATAACTGAAATATGACGTTAAATTACAAATATGGCAAAAATATTAAGAAAATATGACTTTATATGCAAAATAAAAACGGTCCGATCAGGATAACAAATGTTTAATGTTTAATTTGTGTTTGCGGCGAGAATGGAGGTCAGGATAAAAAATATGACATGTCATAAACATCCGAACCCTAATGATGAGTATTTTGTAAAATAAAGATTTTTTTCTGTTGAAAATTAAATTTGCAACACACCCTCATCAGCTTGGGTTGTATGGCTGAAATAAAATTTGTAACTTTCAAACACTTGTAACTCTCTGCTCTGTGTTTATGGTTATAACGTATTCACCATTCCTCCCTTTACCCCCCTGAATCCCATTAGCCGTTTATCCACGATCTAGCTTTACAGTACGTTTTCTGTGCAACGCTCCACCCTGTAGGCTCCTAGGACTTGACTGTAGTCTTCAAATACGCTAAGACGTAACTGAAAATAGCATCCCAACAATCTACAAGAATAAATGAGAAGGTAAGTTTCAAACCGTATTAAGTCCACCCTCGGACGAAAATGAGTTTTATATGACGAACAGGGAAGGTAACAAATTTAAAAGCCTTAAGTCCTAGATATGGATACATATTATACTTTTGTTTAAAGAAGTTATCTTAACTCTGTAAGAGATAATTTTTTTAAGACAGTTACGATCCAATAATTTAATTAAAATACGATTTTATTAGTTATACCAAAGGATTTCAATTTTTTTTCTTCCCACGTTGAGTTTTTTTCTTTTTATTGTTTTTAATCTAGGTATTGGATTTTAAGTGAGGAAATTTTTTTTATGTATTTGTATTCAATTGTCGCCTGAAAACAAGATGGGCACAGCAAACTTTTGAGGCCGGAACAGGCGCTATTGATGCCTAACCCCTGTATGATGATGATGTATTTAATTGTGTATTGTGTAATATAAATAACTGAACTGTACCCGAACACGAGTACTTGTTCATTATGGTAATCATTTGATGCATTTGTCTTGTTTCATACAATAAATAAAAATGAAAAATTGTGGTACGACATAAATTCTTGGGTCCATGTAATCTGCGCCACGGTTGGCACCGAATTTGATAGAATAAAAATGAGATATGTAAACTGCGGCACACAGATATGTAAACTGCGCCACGGAGGTATGTAGGTTGCGGCAATAGTTAGGCTATAGGCAAACAAAAGTTAGACCAAATATGTGAATGACAAGTATTCTCGTCTACTCAAGTGGAGAGAACAATAGGCTATATAAACAATGAAATATCCCGTTTTGATTTTATTAAGAAGGCATCATATGACAACAAAGTGCTCATGCCAAAAAATTAGACTAGTGGTTTTTAACAATTTTATAAGTGACGAAGCGTTCATGCAAAAGAAATTAAGGTATTGTTTTTAACATTTTTTTTAAATGACAAAGCTACTAAGCCTAACATTTTAATCAAACCTATGCAATTTCATAGCCACTCCTAAGTCTGGAGAAGTGGGAATGAAAATGTTTGTGCGTTAGTATGACGGTGTCGCCATTTAAATGTAGGTGGCGCAGTTTACATATGTTGGTGGCGCAGTTTACATGTGTTGGTGGCGCAGTTTACATGTGTTGGTGGCGCAGTTTACATATGACGGTGACGCAGTTTACATCGTGTGGGTTGGGGAAAAGGTAGAAGTGGCGCAGATTACCTTTTCCTAAATTCTTTACTCGTCCTCGAACTGGAGCATTAAAATAATTCTTAATAGTTTATTTTAAAATGGAAAGTGTTCATTCTACAGACTGGAAAATGTAACCCATATGCCTATTAGTAGGATACAACGTTGCACAACTAATTAATATAGTCATAGTGACTTCTAACATAAAAAGATCTATGAGTTAAGAGTTTTACGGTAAACTGATAACTGAATTCACTCTCCTTCAGAAGTAGAATACACTGTAGGCTTATATTCGTTGCTGGTTGAAATATGAAAACGCTGCAGGTAGCTTTCTGATGGAAGTTTAGGAATTTTGGCAGACTTTCTCTTCATAATTATTCGGTGTTGTTGAACTTATGATGAGATAGGTTCCGCTTATTTAACTATCTGTAGCATCGCCAAAACATCTCTCTAAGCACAGCCATTACAATTTGTCTTGTACAAATAGAAGCGAGTTAAAATAAAATTGTGTAATGCACGTTGGTTTGAGACAAGTGATCCAGTGGTACGTAAATCCTGAACGAACATACTCTGGCTTCCTCGTCAGAGCAAACAAGCTAAAGAGTGCTTAGAAATGTAATGTTGGTGTTCGCAAATTATGTATTATTTAGTCAGTGAGTTACTTTGAGTCTGGATTTATGGCAATTCCGTTGCTATTAAGGTTACAAGCCTCGCGTCACAACCTTAATTCAAAGCCTTGCATGCGTACTGAACCACATAACTTGTATTTATGTTTCGCAGATTTGTAAATCACAGTGTTTATCTCTTAAATCAGAGAATGGTTTTATAAATCTCTATACACACCACATATCTCCTAAGTACAGACTTACTGTACCAAAATAAACCCAAGATGTTCATGCACATTCGCGTTCTAGTTAATGGTTTAGGCTGACAAAACTGATTGATATCACACACAAAATAAGTGGCCTATATGAAAAGGCCAGTGTACTTGAATCAAGAAATAAGATTTCCGAGAAGCTTAAACGAATTTAAACTAAATTTTGAATAAATTTATTTGCACCCGAGAAAATGTTCTTAATAATATCCGCCGCTAGAGTTTCAAACAGTTTACTAAATTTACTACGATTATTTACACTTATTCAAATGTTACAGAAAGGTTTGAACTTTCAGTACCCAACGAAAGAAAATTTGACTTTGCTAAGCGGTATTTCTTTTATTATTATTATTATTATTATTATTATTATTATTATTATTATTATTATTACAACAGCAATAATAATAATAATAACTATAATAATAATATATCGAAAAGTTTTGTTTTTAATATTAGAATTATTACAATCTTCATTACTGGTAACAATGCAGAAACAATCCTTAATTTATCATAGGTAATTAACGGGACATTTAGGCTAATCATTTCATTTGATTTCATTTCAATCTCGAGTACTGGTAGGATTTATATAACGGACTTTGTAAACAATAATTCTTTTCTCACTTTGTTGTCGAAATCGTTCAACCTTGCTTTTATGAACACTAGAGCCTACAACTTTCATATAGGCCTAACTGGATTTTCAGTAAATCATTTTGAGGAAAAGGAAAAAATAAACCTTTTAATATAAAATAATGTATCATTACTTCCTATTTTATGTTGTTCCAAGATATCTAAGAATGGTAAAATGTAAAGAAGATGCAGATGGATTTAGATTTGTCAAGAGTAGGTGAGGAGACAGAAATCAGTTGCTAAAAAAAACCATAATTCTAAAATGTCTAAAAATCTTTCTAAAACAAGCACACTTTGTAGTAGCCTATAAAGTATGATTCTTTGTATGAAAGAACTGATTAAAAAAACACGCCATACATAAATGAAATAACGCACCAGCCTGCTGAGAAAATTAAACCTGAAGTTATTAGGTTAAATTGTTTAAAAAAATAGAATTAGATTAACATAAAACGCGATAACTAGCTACTAAATATACCATTATATTGTCAAAATAACAAGCAGGAAGTAGTTTATAGCCCTGAGCAATGGATGCAGGTGATAGTCGTTACATTGGCTTACCTTGTCTGTGGGATGCCGTATTTGATTCCAACTCCGACCCGGGGCAGAGCTTTGATCACTTTCTTCACGGTGGCTTGGTCCGGAAACGCGAACATGATGGAGGCTGGAACACAGAAAAATCACAAATTCAATTAGACTATGTATCCAACATCACAAAATCAATTAGATTATGCATCCAACAAGTAGCATGCACTTCAAACGCATCGCTTCATAAAAGTATACACCATTTTAATTTTAGCATTATAAGGGGGCAGTGGGTGAATTATTCAATTTTTTTTTATCAAAGTAGCATTTTTGTTTTTGGTAATAATCCCTATAATATACAGCCACATGGCTGACTGACTGTCTCACTCACTGACTGACAATTTGCCCACTTCCAGATGAGCTAGAAACTTGAAATTTGGTACACATATAGTTTTTAGGCTGTAAACCACAGGAAAATTCCAAAAAGTGATTTTTTAAATTTTTAGCCTTAAAAACCCCCGAAGAAGAGCTCACTCACTGACATTAATGTTTGCCCACTTCCAGATGAGCTATAAACTTGAAATTTGGTAACATATAGCTTTTAGGCTGTAAACCACAGGAAAATTCCAAAAAGTAATTTTTTAATTTTTAGCCCTAAAAACCCCCGAAAAAGGGCTCACTCACTGACACTAATGTTTGCCCACTTCCAGATGAGCTAGAAACTTGAAATTTTGTACACATATAGTTTTTAGGCTGTAAACCACAGGAAAATTCCAAAAACCTTTTCCGAGAACCTCAGCGGGGTTTGGGGCGGAGCCCCCAATGAGCGAAGCGAGTAAATACTACTAATATACCGGTACCTTAATGTTTATTTTGGATAAGTTTCAGTCTCCTCAGGCACTTTTGAGTCTCCCTAATCACGTGATATTAAATGGCTACACTCCTTAAATGTTTATATCTTAGCGATGATTTTTTTTACAATATTAAATTTGCTTTCATAAAATTACCCCCATGAAAAAATAAAAATATTCAAATTGCTTTTAATTACAATAAAAACATCAGTTGTAAGGGCACTTCTGATGAGGCAGCATGTAAACATTAAAAAAAATTAAATGTCATGCAAAGGTTTGAAATTATTTTCCTGTATATTTATTTTTACTATATTAATTATATAGGCCTAAATATATATTCAGAATTAAATGGATCTTACATAATTAACGCAAGGAGTCTGAACTTTTAACTGTAAGTTCTACAAAGTAGGCTAGAACTAACGAAGTAGTAAATTTTTTTATTAAGTCAACAGTTTTTACAAAATAAATAAATAAAACATGTGAGGTGATCATGATTTGTTTTTAATTTGAGATATGCAGGAAAACTAATGCGTCATTTCTAAATATGTTGCTGGTCCTATTTTTAAAAAAATCAGATATCTTACTGAAAAATTCTGTCACAAGTTTCGGTTTGAAATATGCAAAGTTTTCAATAGGCCTATCAATTTTTGAATAACTCAACACTCATAAACTGACGGAAATAAAACTTATTCGCAACATTTTTATCATAACAGCAAAACGCAAGAAGTAAGTAGCTTTAAAAAGTCGAAAATATAAGTTTTTCGCCCACTACCCCCTTTAAAACTCAGAAAGCGGATTTCATTTTGCAAGAAAATATCATTCATCATATACGAAACAGTCTACTGGGAGTAAAAACAAGTCTCCGTAAAACAGAGCTTCAATGAAATAATACTGATAAGAAACTAAAAAAAGTTAAACCAAATTTAATCAGGTCAAAATATGCCCAAGCAGTTTCTCTGAAACGCAATTAGCGAATTCTTGAAATGTCTACTTTTTAATTTTAAAATGACAAAATTTTCGAAAGCATCGATCTATGAAAGAAAAAGAAATCGTCAATCAAAGCACTCTGCAAATAAAAGAGATTTCAACCTTTAAATAACTAATTTTTTTTTAAGATAGCAATTTGATACTTTTACAGGATTGAGTCCTGATTGCGAAACCTGAAAATCACCATCTCAGCGTTACCGGCCTGAGATTTGAATTATTTGACTTCACGAACGTAAAAAATTGAAGTCGGCGTCTATGCCTTAATGTTGTAAGTTAACATCATACCTAAGTAAGGTTTCTTTTTATTTATCTGCATATCTGAGTGGAATATCTTGCAAGTATAACAAATACGTTAAGGGTCAAAATGTTCGTGATAAACCGTTGGCGCCGGGACCACTAATTTACTGTGTGGATTAAATCAAGCGTATCTTCTGAAGGAAAGTTAGGGCTGATAGCGGTATTTTAATACTGGCTTTATCTGCCCTCTGTCTGGTCCTTTTTCGTCTAACACGGTCTTCTGCTGGTACTTTACCAAGGAATGAAATTCACTAGCGAATTTATTTCAGTGGTACAAAATTTCGTATTCCAGATACAGAAAATCTTAAATCCCAGTAAGTCTACCATTAATGCTTCACTATGCACAGACCTATAAATGGAATACATCAATATAAATTAAATAAGCCTATGGGCTACCAGTAATGGTATTTTCCATTTGTACCTCCTCAGCCCCTATTATCATACATTATATTGTAGTATACCTTGGTTTCGGATTTTTTTTTCTTCCTCTGTAAACGAGTCAAAGTACCGTAATGACGTATCATATTTGATACATTCTGCATTCCATGCTCTTTTTTCTATCTCTGTCTGCTATGTATCGATGGTTGAATTTATAAAAAAAACCGTAAAAACTTAAATATATTCACGAGGTATCATATATTTATGATATCACCCTTAAATCCCCCCAAGAAACCCCTCAAAAATAGAGAAGCAATTAGCACACAAATATAATTACAACTGTCCTAATTTGATCTTGGGCTCAAGAGGATAAAACATTATTATGAATCGCAGGGATAAAGTTTTATTATCATTCTGAGTTGGGAAGTTCAAAAATAGAATAGCCTAGTAGGATTAAAAGTTGCCACAGATTGCAAAGAAAGCTTGTTACATATGGAGGAAATTATAATTATTTTATGTCAATGAATCGAGATAGTTTGGCTAGGTTAAAATAAATTTGCACCAGTTGTGATGGTAACTGATCAGACATAAAAAGCTTGGTAACTGAGCGTGCTAGGTTAGCAGAAATCTACATTACAACTCTCCATACTTTGTTATTAATGCAATACTTCTGAATAGAATTGAATAGACCCCTATGATCACTCAGGCATAGGCTACAAGAACACCGACAGGGCCAGAGACAATGGCCGGAAAAAATAAAACTAAGTCGGTCCCTAATACAACTAGACTAACAAGCAATAAATTAAGAAATAAAATGGTCTATTTTTTATAATAACGTTTAAGATAGGCTATGGATACAGGGGTAGAACAGGAAAAGTTACAATATGCTAATTATAATAACAGAAAATTGTACGGATTGTGGAAAGACAACTTACACTTTGCTAGATAAGTGTAATATGACAGTCCAACTGTAGCAAACATAAGTAAGCAATGAAGCTTGAATTACCAAATACCATATTTGGTACCTATGTAGTTGTATTGTATCGGGTTCAACGCAATAAATACCGTAGTCGATGTGTTTATTAAGGGCGATCTTAGCACTAACTCGTATCTGAAGTAAATCAGACTTAGGTAGGCCTATATACCAGCCTAAGGCACTTCCTATCTATGTATACCTTAGACACAGACCTACTTTCTATGTAATACATTTAGGTTAATCTAAATTCAATGCATCGAGGGTTAAATGAAAAGTGAAGCCTCCACCTTCATAACTTAGGTTTCGATGGGAGTATTTTAATAAATCAAACGCAGAAATAATCCTTAGAATGTGCCCTTTAATTACCAATTTCCACATAATCACCAGACAATTGGATATACATCTGTCAACGATGAACACGTATTTTGAACCCGTCACGGAAGAAATCGACACTCTGTTTCCTCAACCAGCCTCTCACAGTTCTCTCAACTTCTTCATTAGATGCATAGTGATGTCCTCGCAGATCTTCTTTCATTATCGGAAAAAGATGAAAGTCAGATGGTGCTAAATCCGGACTCGAAGTTCTGCTGTGGTGTGGAGACTGAAGCTCACCACCATACGGCATCCTCCATACAGTCCAGATTTAGCGCCTTCTGACTTTCATGTTTTTCCGATAATGAAAGAAGATCTGCGAGGACATCACTATGTATCTGATGAAGAAGTTGAGAGAACTGTGAGAGGCTGGTTGCGGAAACAGAGTCGACTTCTTCCGTGACGGCTTCAGAAAACATGTTCATCGTTGGCAGAAGTATATACAATTGTCTGGTAATTATGTGGAAAAGTGAAATATTGGTAATTAAAGGGCACATTCTAAGGATTATTTCTGTGTTTTATTTATTAAAATACTCCCATCGAAACCCAAGTTATGAAGGTGGAGGCATTACTTTTCATTCAATCCTCGTATAATTTAGGCATTTCAAGAAATTTCTTCGAACAGCTCTTTTTTGCAATTGCAAAACAATTCAAAATGGGCTTATGTCTCCGGCTGAAAAATATAGTCATCTCAGGCTAATTGTAATTTAAGTATTTCAGCCTGGAGACTAAAATAACGATAAAGATGTTTGAAATGACAGACACAAGGTATTCTATAGCCCCTGTCCTTGAGCATAATGATGTACACGAAATCAATAATAGCTATACAATATCACAACAAGCAGTTGATCTTGAGGTTAAGCAGGAAGTCGTGCAATGATAGTTACTTGCATCCTGCTGGCAAAACGCCTCGCGTAGTTTTACATCCGTATTATAATAATCAATCAAAAGTTTCTACGTTGAGAGCTATTGTTTGAGATGTAGAGTCTATGTATTGTAGAATTAAGCTGCATTAGAAATATATACAGAGTGTTTCAAAAATACTTTTACAAATTTCGGGCATGGGTTCCTTACACCAAAAGAAAGAAAAAAGTTAATATGAACATAGGTCCCATAATCAATTGTTTTTCTCGTTAGGAACTGTTCAACACATTGATACACTCATAACTCGTCAACACACAAAACTCATAACAAATGCTCGAAATGTCCTCCTCTTGCTTCTAGACATGCATGCACTCGTCGAATCATGGACTGTCGCACCCTTTCAAATACTCCGGGATGGTGTCGAATGGTTTCGCAGGCTCCCATGGAAAAGGTGCCCCCAGAGTTAAAAATGGTATCTACCATGAGAGACGGATAGGCAAAGGAGGACCAGTTCCATGGCCTGCACGTTCTCCCGACCTCAATCCTTTGGATTTTTATCTCTGGGGGCACCTTAAACTATTGGTTTATGAAGCAGATATCCCGGATGAAGAAAATTTTCATCGACGTGTCATGGAAGCCTGCGAAACCATTCGACACCATCCCGGAGTATTTGAAAGGGTGCGACAGTCCATGATTCGACGAGTGCATGCATGTCTAGAACCAAGAGGAGAACATTTTGAGCATTTGTTATGAGTTTTATGTGTTGACGTGTTATGAGTGTACCAATGTGTTGAACAGTTCCTAACGAGAAAAGCAATTGATTATGGGACCTATGTTCATATGATCTTTTTTCCTTCTTTTGGTGTAAGGAACCCATGCCCGAAGTTTGTAAATGTATTTTTGAAACACCCTGTATTTTTGTTTAGTATAATCAGTACGGCAAGGAAGTTCATAAAAATCATACTTTCATAATGCACTCTATTACACGCTAGTGTTAAAATGTGTACAAGACATAAGAGAAAAGCCAGAAATTTGATGGTTTTATTTTGCATATTGTTGCATATTTTGTTAATTTTGCGATAACGCATCATATCTGCTTGATTTAAAAGTATTTGTGTATATTTTATTAATCTGCCACATTTTTAAAGGCATATTTCAGGCAGATTTTAAATATTTTGCATATCGGTGTCAGTTCAGACTTTACAGCACATTTGGCTAAATTAATGTTTTGAAAAGTGACTGTACAATAGCCTAATTGACAGTACATAGAATAATGTTTTCGGAACTGATTATATTAAAGTTACGCTTCACTTCATTAGTGTTCAATTTTTTCAAAAAGTGTTGCATTGATTTTTTTTTTTTTTTAAGTTTTCTAATGTAATTTATAAAACTTCTTTTTTTTGTAATTTGTAATGTAATGCAGCTACAAGAGGACATAAGTATTAAATTTACTTAAATGATAGAGCATACTTCACTGGTTCCGGAGCATATTTTACAAATTTTATAGCACATTTTCATGCATATTTTCCCTTCTGACAGAGCATTAACTTCCGGGCCTTAGCAGGTAGGACTAGCCCAAGGCTTGTAAAGTGTAGTTTACTGATCTTGGTACTAGCCTACATGCAGTGCACAAATCGAACTGATATGAGCTGAGTAGGCCTACGTATTCGAAAGCTATGTCCTGTTTGGCATGCCGTGAATAATACATGCAAATTCTGTAGGCTATTTTTATTATTGTTTTATGTAAGGCTACGATTGATTATGTATTGATCATTAATAGCACTCAGACCGGCCTCATGGTCTAGTGGTTAGAGCTTCTGGGTTCGATTCTCCAGCTAAGAGGAATTTTATCATTCATAGATACGACCTGGCCAATATGGTCTGGTTAGTTCCTAGATATGCTTATTACTTTAAAAAAAAAGTGTATTAACTTATGGTATCCTCACATGGGGGGTGTCTTCTACAAGTTTCAATGTGGACAGAGTTCTCAAGCTACAGAAGCAGACCATTCGCATCTTGACAGGTTCAGCACACGATGTTTATTGTACAGTATCCCATTATTTACAAAATGTAACGTAGGCCTATATAGCGCCATCTAGCTTTAAGCAGTGAATTTATGTTTGCAAACTTCTGATTGCATTCTATTCAAGAAAAAAATGTTCCAGGAAATAAACCTGGCACTTCAAATAACTTATAATCCTTCGAGTGCAATTTATCTAACCCATAATATAGAAAGGTAATTCACCTCCATATGACATAGATATCTAATTTTCTCTGTTGACGGGGTTAGTCTCACTCAATTGTACGTCATGGGAAAGGAAAAGGAAAAACTCAGAGAAAACATTTCAGTGCACCGAAAATTCCACACGGATTGACAGGATTCGGTTGTGGGACCCAGTCAATGCCTTGGAGCTGGCCTGCCCTAATGGCAGATCTATTTACGTAATTAAGACTTCGCAGTTTGAGTATGGTAGAGTAAAGTTCAATTATAAGAAGTTGTTTTCGTGTAAGTGTTCTGAAAGTGAAATGCTTAAGATCTCATACTTTGATACCATAACAGTGATTAACTATATGATTTTTAAATTGACAGCAGTAATGCTTACTTGTCATAAATTATTGCATAAATTACACTTACAGACAAAATATGGGGGTCATAATGTAACTTACTTGCATGGTCTTATCTTTTTATAGGAAAGAACTGTTCAATGGCTTAGACATTCTGACAAATTCCAATTGAAGTCATATAGTTCTCCAAACAAAAAAGTAAAGTTATTTCACAGATCCTATCAAACAATTTTTATGGGGTGCAGACGGTGAAGAATTCAAATGGCAACATCATGCCGTCATTCAACAAACCCACATGTTTTAATGCACGATCAAAATGATTAGTCACTTAGTCACTAATAAGTTATATTGTAAGTTTTCTCACATGCCTAGTTAACAAACATCTGCTGTTCTTATTCTTATGTCAGAACCTTTAGTTTTGATGACTTGCATACAAGTAGAATTTATCGTGTCGTTTAATTTCTTTTCTTGCCTTCAATGATATGAGAAAACTACCAAGGATGACATTCTTTCTCATTTCAGTTCAGAGTGTCCTAGAATGAGACCGATAAAACTGGAAAGATATAGAGTGGACTCAACCAAACAATTTGATATAAGGTATTAGCGATTCTCAACCGACTATGGACCACGATCCCTTTGAAATACTTATACTGTTTTGCCCCCCTATTTTTTCAATAATTTAGGGAATGTTGGGTACTAGTGTTTGTCATAGGTAATTTCAAGAGAGATTACTAGTTTATCGTTGTTCAAGCAAAGTTATCTTATGAAACTCGTATCTCGAGTAGGCTTTATTAAGACTATTCCATGAATAAAATGTAACAGATTATAAACATAATAAATATTTTCTTACTTTGTTATCAATATTCAGTAAAACTGTGAGATCATGGCACACTAAATGGACAGTCAATGGTACTAATGCTACCAATAAATAGATTGTCGATTGTCGCAATAAAACCACAAGAATCGGTTTGCAACGAATCGAAATTAAGTTTTTAATCTATACACACATTATTTCAATTTCTAAACAAGTTATGTTGTATATACTATTGTATTTGCATTCTGTTCATTGGCAGCATGTGATGTATTTATCACAGCACGTATATGCCTTATGAGTCCACTAACAGCTGACGTTTTATCAGATAAAATTACATTCTTGTGACTCTAGGAAACATATTATAAGATAAACGATCAAGATTGGTCTATATCCGTGGAATTGCTAAACGTTGTTGGTCAACATCAAACAAGCGGGGTATGAATGGAAGAGTCTAATAAAATTTAATTTTTTATTTCATTTTGATGATAATATAGGCCTAGTTATAGGCCTAGTGAACAACTGAATGTAATTTAGGCCTACTTTTATGACACACCGATAAGTGATATCAGATTCCAATAATAATAATAATAATAATAATAATAATAATAATAATATAACTTTATCAAAACTACGATGGGCATATTTTGCAGCAATCGCTTGGAGAAGGGTTTGCACTGCTCGTAGGAAGGCACTGTCACACTGTAAATTTTAACGACCAAATCTATATGCCTACACTCACTTGGAAAACACCAACAACGAAAGACACGAGAATATAACCTCAGTACAACAATAAAAAACAGCTTATTAAAAGCGCCACATCGCAATATTTACTTTTTTTTTAAGTGGGCGTTAGGCTAGAGTTTGACAGTGTTGTAATGGAAAGCCCTAGGAAAGGTAGCCTATTTGGAGGCCACTAATGGCAGTTACTCCTACGGATGCATAGGCCTACTAGTTCGGTCCCATAAGATACACACCTGAAATATTCAGTCCGGGGTTCAATATTTAGTCAGGTCAGAACTATACAGATACATGACACTTATGATCTTCAGGCGCTTCTTAGACAGTATACATACCGCGCTAGACATAGGCCTATATTTTATCGAGTGCCACGAATTTCATCATAATGGCTACTTCATTAAATATAATACTCATGTTTTCACGATGATATAATACTGAAACGGAGGTGTTTTCATATCATGTTCGAATGATATCGATTCTGACACTTTTTCGTATTGGTAGCAATACCCAGACCAATTAAAGAAAGAACAATATTAGAGACAAAAGGGCAGAATTTGTATGTAAATCAATAAACATACTCTAGTGTATAAGAGTAGGTCTATACTCTTACAATTCTTTAAAAAATAAAAAAAAATAAAAAAAAATTAAAAAAAATGACAGCACAGATTGACTACGCTTTCTTTAGTGTATTTTTGATTTGGGACCTAACTAGTACTGTTCACATGATGATCCGGAACCGAACTAGTAGGCCTATTTTTACTTCTTGACTCTGGACTGAACTAGTATAGTTTTTACCATGGGACCAAACTAGTCGACACTGACTGGTACCTCCCTGACAGAGTCTAAAATAAAATTTATGAACACTTTTTTTGGGAAAATATAATAAGGTAAGGTTAATCAGCATAAGGTGGAGGATCACAGGTTGGGAAATGCTTGTCTACGGGATCAAAATACAATTTATGAGAGTCAGTCAATAGTAAGTCGCAAACGCCACAATACTTCATACTGTTCCTGATTTTTTAATAGAAGATAGCAGCACATTTCGGCAGGAATACTGCCAAAAATAAGTATTCCACAGTGAACGGTTAGTGAACTGCAGCCCATGAAAGAAGGCAGGTATGCTATAGGAGTGTGCCCGATTAGAAATGTGCGGAGTTGTGCATTTGTTGTGGACCAAGATTCATTAGGAATGCCCAGAACATTAAAACACTGATCCCATTGTTCGACAACGCCTTGATACCATGCAGCAAAAACTTCTTATGGCTGCCGTCACATCCAACCAGTGACCTCTCAGGATACGGCATCATTGTCTTCAAAGTGCTGCTTGTTCAGATGATTTTAAGGGGTCCAAACAGATGAAAACCACTGGGATCTAAGTCAGGGTAGTAAGGTGGATATTCTAAGGATTTCCAATCAAATTTTCCACAAAAAATGCACAACCGCGCACAATTATAGTCGGGCACACTTCTGTAGCACACCTGCCATCTTGCACGGGCTGCAGTTCACTAACCGTTCACTGAATTCACTGTGGAAACCTGATTTTTGGCAATATTCCAGCCGACAGGTGCTGCTTACCCTACATAAAAAGAAAGAGCAAGAGATTTAAAAGATATGCAACATTCTGTCGTTTGCGACTTATTTATCGACTCGCCTTGGTAATAGCGTAAAATCTCTTAAATGACAGCATACCACTGACTAGACCTATATTCAACTTTGTGAAAACAAACGACATTGACTGGACCTAGTAACTTTTCTCTCATTTTCCGGATAATCTTAGTCAGCCATGCATACACTCGAAAATATCGCCAGTCTCGTCCCGCAGAAAGGCCTGTTTTATATAAACAAAAAGCCCATAATTAAAAATATTGTTCAGTGAGTATTAAAAATCATTTTCCAGCGATACAATTTTAATGGAATAAATCTTGTAAAGAAAAATCATACAACACAGGCTATCCATTCATAATTAAAATTATGTATCAACGATAATACCACGAGAGGTTGTGAGTTTACGAATAAATTTAGCCTACGAGCAACGAAGTTGCAAATAAAAGTATTTAGGAAAAATTAGACTACCGGTATATTCTCAAGTTGTATTTAAAGGATTAATTATTTGACGAATAGTAGAAAATAAATACAGATACTTAATTAAAACTAAATCAAACAGTCTATCCTTAATTATCCCTTTTGTATTTGCTTACCATGTTCACCAACTCTTTTACTCAAACCAACTCTAGTCGGTTTAATCAGTTGATTTACGCCTATCATAACAACCAGTTTTAATACGTAATAGAGGGAAACAAATGCTAGGACAGTGATAAAACAGGTAACTTATTCTACGGAAGTGTTAAAACCAGACAAATGCTATCGACTTGGTATTATATCAAGCAGGTCAAATATGACTGATTGACATTTTAAATTCCATTACACTTCAATGGCTGAAAGTGAAACGACATCCCATGAATGAAATAAACAATCTTATGCTCTCCCCCACAAAGAGCTCAACAACTCAGAACTTAGACGGGTTAGACCATAAATTGATATCTAAATAGCTAACTAAGTCCACTCTGCAGTCCCTCTAAATTTATCGGTTGAATTCTGGGGGAATTGTTAGGTCCTACCCTATACAATATTTAAAATTGGGTAGAAACTTCAAAGCTTTGCATAAAGAATACATTAGTTGGAACAAACTTAATGCTATGAAAAAATGAACGCCTAATGATCTTTTGAAACGAAATACTTTTGGTAAAGGTAAAATTCATGCCTGCAAATATTGTACCCGTTATCCAACTCTAAAAAGGATATTTTATGACTATTGCAAAATTTTCTAGTGGCTTGCTCAATCCATTACAGGATATACTACTTTTTCATTGTACTCATCGGTTGAAAAGTAAGTTATAGTTAGAGAGGAATTCGAATATCAATAACTCAAAGACTTGAAAAAAAATTATCTGTACATAAATTTCACATTATATAGACTAACTGAAGTGAAACAAAGGTCACCTAAAGCAAACTAACTAGTGTGAAGTATAGGCGACAGTCAACATCAATCTACCATTTAATATCAACATTATGACAGTTAGTACTTCCATAGAAAACTTACATCCTTCACGAAGAAATAAAATAATTTAAATTACTCGAATTTGGTTATAAGTAGGGGGTGGATTTCTATGACCTAAAAAATAGGATATATGCATGCATTTATGACCTAAAAACATTAAAATATGACCAATAAAATTTAAAATATGACTTTACCACTTACACATAGTGTATATTTTTTTTTAAGTTTCATTACAATTAGGGCTGTATCGATTAATCTATTAACCGGCTCGATTAATCGATTAAACATTTAATCGTCGTTCAATTACATATTCCGATTAATCGGTTTAGTCGAATTCTGAAAAACGTTTTTCGAGAAATGGGTCAAATGACCAAACTCCTTTCTCTCGCTTCTCCGGCCTTGGCACATCATGTGTCATTCAGCCTATTGTGTCCAAACAATTCCTGTTATTCAGAAACCTGAAGGGTAGTTTAGTTTTGCAAGTCTTGGCTGAAAAAGTAACCGGAAATGTAAGTTTTGTATATATTTTTTTCACTAATTAACTAATAATGGCATTCATTAATTCAGGATTTCTTCTGATTATCTGTAGTGTAGTAGTTATTAAAAGTGTAAAACAATATTAAATGTACACTTTGGTTTCGTTTAAAATACCGAGCTGTTTGTCGATTAATTAGTCGATTAATCGGTCGATAATCGATTAAAGTCAAGCGTTAACTCGATTAGAAATTTTAATCGATTTTCAGCCCTAATTACAATACATTATATTAAAATATAGTTTTAATTATTTAAATATCAGTAAATTCTCAAAAGTATCATTATAATGCAAAATTTACAAAATATGATATGAAACTTCAAAATTGCTTTAATATGCACATAAATATGCCAAAAATATGACCTAAATATGCTACAATAGGTGAACATTTCCTAAATGTGCAGTTAAATGCACAGTAAAAGCCGTTCCATTTTCACCAGGATGCTTGGAATCGGGTTTAATTTAGTCGGAAATCTGAAATAATGCCAAGGGGAAAATATGATATGTCATAGAAATCCGCCCTCTAATCATTATAATACAAAATGTACAAAATATGATATGAAACTTCAAAATTTCTTTAATATGCACACAAATATGCCAAAAATATGACCAAAATATGCATATTCATATTAAATATGCTAAAATAGTTGAAAATTTCCAAAATATGCAGTTATATATGTTCAGTTATGTTTGATACTTGAGATTTGATGGTGTTTTTTATTTTCTTGGCCTTCTATAATAATCTTTTAATAATTATTCTTGTCTTTTTTCGGCCTTGGTAAGATTTTATTCAATGTTAATTTTTCTCACGGCCTTCTAGTAATTATTATTTTTATTGTCAAATTACAATCTTTTGTCTTTAAATTGCCTAATCGTTTTTATCTTCGTCCAATGGGATTGATTCTTTAGTATTGTTACAAGTCATTGTTTTCAATTCAAACCTTACTTCTTCATTCTTCTTCCTTCTTCGTCTATTGTGTAATCCTCTGAAAGGATTTTCAATTCTCTCTGGACGTAGCTAGCAGCAGCTATTAATACTTATTCGCCTTGGAATCTGTTTACAACGATTCAAGGATTTATCAACATTAATTTTATCTGCACAGAAGCAGTTCTAATTATTATTCGCCGCAAAATGGTGAATTTCTTCTACGTCGCTGCTAAGCTTCTCTACTAGCTTTAATATAGCTTGATTGGACTTCAGGATTATTTCCTGTAGTGATATTCGTTACAAGAAGGAGTCATTACACAAGTGAGTGTTTAAAGGATTTTAATATTCATATATATTTGAATATTGCTTGACGCTACAAAACACGCAAATTAATTTATTGACATTAGCATTGCGTTTGTGACTTGAGATTAAAAGACATCACAAGATTAATTGTAAATCACATTTATAGCATACAATTGCTATATGTACATGCTTAATTAATAATTACAAGTTCTCGACGTATCGTCGAGTGGTACTCTGGAAATTTAAATAAATCTATATTGAAGCCAACAAGGTTTTTTATTGGGCGGATTCAATCATCTCTGCTTTTAGAAGATCTTCAAGACATCAACCAAGAAATAGCGAGTGATTGTGCATAAGAAGAATTCAGTGTCGTGTTACATCGCCTATGGTCTTTGTTTCTTGTAAACCTATTATTTTATTTTCTATTCGAATGTATGGCGTGCATTTTGATTTTAATCAGCCCTAATTATCTATCATACAGTCCGCTGAGATGCACGTTCTACAATATGCACAATAAAAGCCGTTCCATTTTCACCAGGATGCTTGGAATCGGGTTTAAATTAGTCGGAAACCTGAAATAATGCAAAGAAGAAAAATACGACATGTCATAGAAATCCGCCCCCTAGTTATAAGTTAGTTTCAGCTTTTAATAAGCTTATTATCAATAAGTAAATCACATTGTTTGTCTGGCACACTAATTAGTGATTTTTGTGACCGGGCTTCCACTGTTATTTTACAGTTAGCATTCAAGATGGATACATATGCATTCGTGAACTGCAGATTATTGCCTCTGTTGGACATTACATGAGAATATTATAGTGTGAATCACAGTACTGCATATGAGATAACTTGTCTGTCAGTGAGGTAGACCATTAAGGGCAATCAGTCATAGGACAAAGGTTCCTGTGAAGTGAACTCTGGCTTAGCTCAGTTGATAGAGCAGTGGCACGGATAGCCAAATGTCCTGGGTTCAAATCCCAGTGTTAGAAGAATTTATCTCCTATAATATTCTCATGTATTGTCCAACAGTCAATAATCTGTAGTTCATGAATGCATATGCATATATAGCCTATATCTATCTTGACTTTCAGGGCTGAAGTGGCGTAAAAATAATGGCACGCTGTTAAATTATTATTCACTGTTATCAAAGGTATCTTCAAACAAAAGTACTTGTTTAACTAACAACCATTATACATTCTTATCGGTAAATGCTTTTCGCTTGACATTAACAACGATTTTCTTCCTGTATTTTATCTGTAAAGCTGTTTATCAATACTCTTTCTACATGAACTTATAACTTAAGTTTTGAAACCTCCGATAAAAAGTAAGTTACAAGTGATTAAGTTTAAAGTATATAAGACAACTGATTAATTACCATGATTGGGATTCTAAGGGTTTAGAAGTTTTGTTCCTTGTAAAGTATCTCGAATACACTACTCATAAGCCACTCGTTTATTACCATTACTTTTATTATAACAGTATTATTATAATAATTGTTATAATTATTACAGTAAAATTATTATTCAAGTGAAATAGTCGGCGGAGGGCCCTTAGTATTTTTAATTAGTCTGTTCCGGCACTGACTCATGTCGGATGATAATTTGTTCTATTTCAGGCTGAACTACCTAAAAATTTCGTTCTTTATCGTTCACAACATGGAAAAAAATATATAATCCTTCAACATGTGTACTCGGTTATGCAGAACACCAAGTCTGCAACAGTTTTTCAGAAGAGTGCTCTGTCATGTATAATAAATTTAAGTAGCCAACAGAAAACTTGCGGACACTGCTAGTAAGTCAGAGATAACCTACAGAAAATTGACATTCACATGAAGCCTATCAGTTATCAGGTTTTTATTAATAAACATAAATATTGCTTAGATTAACATTTTTATAAATCCATGCTTGTATTTTTCGACACAAATTTGAAGCGTGGGTATAATTTGAGGGCAAAGCATGCAACAAAACACACAATTTTATCTCTAGTTGGGTTCTCATAACACGTCAAATCTGTGTGGACTCATATTTTGTACAGAAAACACGAATTCATAAGACTTTATAGGTATTATTTATATATATATATATATATATATATATATATATATATATATATATATATATATATATAACCTATATATTCTTACTAATAATCCATGTGTAACATTAGGCCTATAGGCCTACCAGGAATTTACACAGCCGAGGGGAAACATGTTATTAATAATCCCTGCATAAAGGACTGAATGTAGGTCCTAAGCAACTCAATATTGGCAAGTTGTTCGCACTTTACACGACATGACACCCTTGTATAAACATTACGTAAATACGAGTAATAAAGATGGCCGATAGCTGTAACATTCGGTAGTTTGGTAGAAGTTTGAGACTGAATTGTGAGATTATGCATCCATTCTTAAGGCAATTTATGAAACATTTTCAGCAGTTTTTGTGGCGCTGTTAACATTGTTCCTAGTTTTCGGGTCTTATTTCATTAATTCCATCCAACCTTACAGCTTTCTAAAATCAATTTAATGAAATACTGAAACTAGATTTTTCACGACAGACGACTGCTGTTTGTTCATTGCTCGGATCAAAGTAGACACTGACGGAATTCAGTCATACGAGCGTATTCTTCCTTTACTTTTCAAGATAAAGCCTTCTGACATCAAATATTGTAAACAAATGGATATTGTAAACTGTAATTACGCTCACATTAATAATGTATTTCTTATTTATTGTGCTCACTTCGCTGAGTATTTAATATCAACAACCTATCAAAAGACTAATTTCTTTCGGGAGGAAAAGAGGGAGGGAAGGTTGAATAATTATGCGAAATGTTCGCACTGGTTTAACTGGTGTACTGTAATTGCCTTAAATATGTTTATTTAAAGCAATTATGTTGCAAACCTTGAAGCCTCCGTTCCAAGATTTGAGAAGAGAAAATTGTGTCTTGTTTTATCTCAAAATGCAATTTTTTTGTTCCTAGAGCACACAGTATCTTTATTTCGGTATTATTTTTCTTTCTGTTACGTAGTGAAGTTGAAATATGTTTTCCTATAATGGTGTATTAATTTTCCACAGCCTGTTTATGTTAAACAGAAGGCAAATTTGTTTAACAACGAGAGACAGTGTAAGTTATCGAGGAGTAATAAGAATCTTGTATAATTGTACATAATGTAAGGACATTTTGAATTGCTTGTCACCAGAGGTCAAGAATTCCCGTGAAGTAATAATTTGTAGATTGTGTTGGTGAGTCGCCTCATGACGAGACATCAATCAGAATATACGTGACAGTGGTAGTAGTCAGGTATCCCGGTGTCCTGTCACCTTGAACCATGTCTCGCTTCCCTCCTCCTCTTCTATTTTCTGCTGTATCTTATTCCACAGCTTCGTTAACAAGTTTATTCAGTCAGTGTCTTAAACCTTAAAAGTTCCTTAAAAAGAGAGATGAAATTTTCCGGGAATTTTGCGTCATAGAATATAGTAGCGTTCAGCCTTACTAACAGAAGTTGATTATGTTCTTTGATTGATCACCGCGCAAGTTCCAGCATAAGCCGCGTCAGTGATAATTCCTATGTAACTGCTAAAAGTTACTCAAGTTTGAATCCATACACGTCATCTCCACAGTAGCGTAAACATTTATGTGAGTTAAACTAGAGTCTTAGCTCCAAAAGGCCACTGAAGTAGATTATATTAACTTGACTGTTGTACAGTTTTTACATTTTCAATTTCAAAGTTGCTAAAGTTGCTCTACAGTACATACTGTTTAATTATTTACACTAACTTTATTTACTAATTCGAATCCCACTACGGCATTCCCAAAATATCTTAAATTTCCAGTTATTTAAATATTGTTCAGGAGTGAAATGGTACTTAAAAGTTGATAACTACTCGATCAAAATAATTACAATAACGGTTATTTCGCTAATTACTAATATATAAAAGAGACAATAAGGATTAAATTTCCGTAATTAGGATTACTCATATTCAGCTTTAATTTAGTTACTAAAATCTGGGTCGAAATAAGTTATTTTTTGGTGATCCTGTTTACTGTTGTATCTATCATGTTGTATACCAAATTCTTATGTTAGGGCAGGCATCGAGTTTTCCAAATAATCAAATTATATTTTACGGGATTTTTTCATTTTGTGGATAAAATAGCAGGTATCTGTACTATATAGTACAGCTCAGCTTTTCTTCTTGGTCTACTTTTCAAGAAAATGTGACATGGGGTCCATTTGCGTCCGCAGAAATGTTGTCGAGGGGGGGGGCAAATGAACAAATTACTGCCACCTCCACCACTATTACTATGCTACCACAATCACTTTATTATTATATTAGCCTATTATTATTACCATCATAATCATTATCGCCATCATCATCATCATCATCATCATCCACATCCTTGATTTCTTGTATATCCCTTACAATTTCACAGGTAGGCCTACTATCCATATAAAATGCGACACTTGCATTGCCTTATCTTCATTACGTTAAAAAACATTTTTCTGGAAAAATTGTCAAGTTTAGTGAAAGTAATTAGGCCTATTCCTACATACTCATATCTAAGGTATTCGGCTGTTACAATTCGTTTTTTCCCAAACAATTCCAACTATAGTATGTGAAAACTTAAGCCTCACTTCATGTTACTTGCTTATAATCATTTAGTTTATCGATTTATGTGTAAACAAAATTTCCAGAGGGGACCAACGGCCCTACCCTGCCCCCCCCCCCTTTCGGACGGCCATGGAGTCAATAAGACAGAAGTTAGTTATTTCTTTAAGCATGTTTCATTCCTCTCTATTATGACGAGAGCACGAGATAGGCGAAGTCTCCAGATGCACACATATTGTGGTGGCGGATAAAATGGGATTAGGAACAGGAGGGCAGGCCAGAGTCGCCATGGTGATGGATGATGGCATGTCGCGAGCCCCGGGAAATAGCGCTGCACACTGCATAGGCTTCCTCTGCTGCGCCCCCATAGCAGCTACAATTCCAACCGAAATGCATTTGCAGAGTATTTCCTACTTCAAAACGCTCAATAACCGTCCAACTCTCGCTCCCAAAATGCTTTCCAAGGTCCAATAACAAAATAATGCAGAAAAACACAAACCATAAGTGATTATAAAATAAATGAACCGCAAAATCCCCAACGTAGTCAAGTCATCCAAGACAGAGGAGATAATACTAGAGAAGAAAATATAAGGTGATGGTTTTTAAATTTAGTCCTGTTTCCATAAACTCCATTTTGGAAGACATTAGAATTTTCAATTAAATTCAATTAATTTGTTTGCCATTAGACAGGAATACAACTGCAATAGCCAAAGTCAATAGGGTAAAGTTGCAATAATTAGGCTACACAGATTACACACCAAACTTTGTACAGTCACATAACAATAGCAGATTGCTTAAAATCAGTAAATAAACAAATATAGATTAACGACAAGCCATGGTAACTTATTAAAAAGTTTAATGCCCACATAGCGGCAACTGTGTGTAGTTTTATTAAGCCTATGTTGTAGAATTTCAATTGACAATTTCTGGTATTATGATTGTGTATGTCTGACATAATGTTGAGCTTGCTTCGTAAATAGCAACACAGTGTGTGTGTGTGTGTAGCCTATGTGTATGTATGTATGTATATATATATACATATATATATAAACACAGATTTAAATTGTCAAATTAGAACCCATAAAACTCATATTTTATGAGGTTTGCAATAGGGCTATGGGCTATGATTTTAATCATTCTCTTTTGTAATATAGTAGCCTATTATTACATCTTGTATATAAGAACCATTTCCCCATATCAAAATTCGATAGTTTATTACACTCTGGAAATGCGCAAAGTATGATATCCTCACATATTTTAACTAAATTTCTTAACAGAAATACAACCCTAAGTTTCTACATAAGAAGTTTATATGAGCCTCCCAAGTTAAAATCTATCAATATGCATCCCTAGGAGCTTTACATCATTATTAAGCTGTGGCAAAACTAGATTATTTAGGCTAGAGTAAAAATTATAGGCCTATTTTGGGTTATTGAGTCCTTAAGAAAAAGACTGTTTGGTCGAAACCATCGAGATATCTGTATTATATTATTTTGTACATCAGATTCATGTTTGTTCATCTCACATTCTAACATTTTTCATGGTGACTATAATTTCAAACCAACAGCTTATAAGCCAGAGGGTAAGAGAAACGTAGATTTTTTTTTACTTGATCGAATAAGAAACATAGAAAATTCTTCCAAAACGGAGGCCAGTCTAGGTGAATAAATATAAGTTTTTTTTCTGTAGCCAGGGAATCCTCGGAATAGAAATTAAAGAAGTGTTCGGAGAGAAAGGACGTATGGATAGGATTCATCTAGGCATGTGAGAACTGACTAGAAGGGTCTCAGATGACGACACAGATACGACCCGAAGGGGAAAACTATATGCTAAGTCTAGGTCTCGTCCGTGAAATTTCGTAGTCTACTGCTTCGCGTCTGCATCGGCAAACCAATCAATTATAAGTCCTGTTAACCTAAAAATAAAGTGGTTTTCTGCTACATATCTTACAAGACTAATTTAATTTTAATTTCACCTGTTTAGACTAGCCTATCAGGAGGCAGCAGAAATTATATTCAACCAATTATTTTCATCGAGCGAACTGTAATTCAAATCTGCAACCTATGCTACGAACAACATGAAAAACGTAGGCATATGGGACTACTCACTTCTGCTAGCGAGAAAGATCTCGATGGCCACATTCTGCAGGAGATAGCGCCGTGAGAAGATGGCTCGCACCTCAGAAAAGTACCATTTGCCATGTAGATGATCACAATACTTGAGCACCTGTAACAAATAAATTCACAATCCGTTAGTTAGGCTATGTACCTTTTTAAGTCCCATCTCGAACACTTCACGCGATCCACGAGCTAAATTTTAGGCCTACATAGAAAGTAGGCCTAATCAACAGTTTACGCAATTTAAAAATATTAAATTCAACCAGGTATGTATGTATATATATACATATATATACGAACATGTGTGACGGTTGAGCCTGCAGGTAGGAAAAATTACTTCCTTTAACCAACTTTAACCATATCAAGTCTGATTTTCTGTACTGATAATATAAGCAATTGTCAAGTAAAATAATCATTGGGCTCTTAGGTTTGGAATCAATGAGGGAAATACAGTGAAATAGCTGTTTTTCGAAATGACAATCCCAACTTGAGGATAAAAGCTCGTCACATTTTATATAAAGAAATATTCCATCGCTCTTATATCTGTGCTTTTATAGAATTTTTTTAGGTGACGAATATATAAGTCAATAGTAGTGAAAAGATTAATGCCCCATCTGAAAGTTCAGGAAATCCTCTTAATGGTATCCAAATTATTGGTGCAAAATATGTTACACATACTTTCTCACATAGGCCTACACATGTTAAGATTTGTAATATTAAAGTTTCAAGATTGACAAAAAGAAACTAGTAAGAACCTTTATAAAACCAAGTCCTGCATTTGCTTTTGGAAATGAGGAAAAATGAAAATCCCAAGTCAAGTTTCGCCGACCACGAGATTTCAGGTTTGAACTCAGGATCTCTTGCCTATAACACCTCTCTCTGATTGGTTTTAGTGTGTTCATTACGACTGAGGTATACTGCATTTCACAACAATATTAAGTTAATTATAATTTTATTGTTACTATGGGAAACAAAAGAATATAATTCATATTTGAAAATGCTCTGACATTCTGCAGTTAAGTCGTTCTTACATAGTTCTTATCTTGATACGTTTTGATTTTATAAAGAAATGTATTTGACAAAACAGTCCATTTCAATGTTCTCTACAATTTTGCGGTGCTTGGTTTTAGACATTGGTAGAAAATCGAAAATAGATACGAATAAAGTACCCCCTAAGTAATTTTTACAGAAAAATGAATACGAGTCATTTTATTAGCCTTAGATGTTTTGAAATTTACATTTACATTAAAATCGTTAGAGCCATTTTTCAAAATCAAAATGTTGAAAAGTCTTCATGAAAAGTCCCTTAACATTTCAATTATAAAAACAAATTTTTAGGCGCTTCGACAGAATTTAAAAAAAAAGTCCTTCATTAAAAAAAGAAGTAAATACACTGAACCGTAGCCTATACCTGCTACGCTTCTCCACAGACAGAAAGACAGACGGGCAGACATCATTTCAAAAATACTTCTTCGGTTTTTGGAAATCGTGAAACATGTTTTCCCGGTGTTATCTCGATTTGGAATGAAAATTCAACTACATGAAACTACAAATTATCTTCAATTTATTAGGAAATAACATAATTAGCCTAATCGAAAATAGAATAAGTTTTTTTTTTCAGGAAAAGTTATATGCTATAACTTTTAACCCCCTCAGGATCCACCAGGATCTCGCGACCCACAGTTGAGAACTGCTGGGATATATCCTATATTTAATATGAGTCCTACAGATTCTACATTAGGACTTCTGGAGTTAGTAATTCAACCTTCTACAGAATTTCCATGAGGTAGGCTACTGAAGTTGGAGCAATGCACTGTAACTTGTAACGCATAGCCTATTAGGAGCATTGAGTTCAAACATGCAAAAAGAACCCAGAAAACCTATTACGTCTATGTTGACTGCGTGGTGTGGTACTTGTCGAAATATAGTATATTGCGATGCAAGTGCCGTAAGCGGTGCATACGGATCGAGGAAAGAGTTTTTTCAATTTTCCGAGATCCGTTATGCGCTTACGGCACGAGTATTGCATGCTATTTTTTGCACGATGATTATTTATATCAATTTAATTATATTAAGTGAGATATTACCTGAAAATATTATGTAAGTTATATACACTATTGAAGATAGATGTTTATTTCAGAAAGTGATTCGCATGTGTTTGTTGTTATGGGAACCGAATATTTGTCCTGGGGGCCTTGTCCATAAAGGCTTGTATTATGATGAGCCGTAAGTAAATTCTTACCGCACGGAAACTCTTACCGCACATAGCAACAAGACTGCGTGCGGAATGTCAACTTACGATCCACGGCAACAATATTCGTAAGTACCACTAATTAGTTAAGTCGTGCAAAAAATAGTTTTTTGTTTAGGCCAATAGTCTTTAACGCACACATTAGACCTTTGCGTTTAATAATACTTTATTCCGAATTAAAAACTAAGTCCTTCGTACTTAGTTCTGATGTGTGAAGACGTGAGATTTATAGACTATAATATTTTGAAATCGTAATGGCAATTCCACTAGGCCTACAATCTCGCTACGAGTAGACAAGGTAACTGAAGTTAAGACTGTAAATAAACACAGGTCAAACCAACGAAAAGAAGAAGAAAAGAACTGAAGATAGAGTGATCGATAAAATGACTGAAACTGAGACAGTTATGTTCTAAGACCAACCTCTCGATTTGTATCACTTTTAGTTCGCAGACTCTCAAGCATGCCAACTATAGAATTCAAAATCGTAATGTTTACAGCCACTGTTAACCTTTTCACTTTTAATAACCTCGTAACTTGAAACCGCTGCATGAATTAAAACGTTCTAAGTGCTGGACCTATTCAACAGTGTAGCGAGCCAAACAACTTTATTGCTTTACATCGGTCATAACGACGCTTCTTTCTTCTATAAGAAAGTGCAATAAAAGAAGTCCTTCTCTCAAGAAATGTCTGATGTCTGCCTTCAGTCTTCTCGACGTAACAAGGATACAAGAAGGAATATATTGCCTTGCGTAACTTGTTTTGTTAGAGAAGAGCTATGCAGTTAGTTTTATAACATTCTTCTACAGACTGTGAGAAAATAACAGCAAGAATGATATAGGCCTCGAGGCCCCATATGAACAGACAGAATTACACCGAATGCTATAAACCTATGAAACTCAATATTTCTTCTTTTTCTTCTTCATTATCTTCACCATCCTCTCCACCTTCTTCCTTCCTTTCTTCTTCGCCTCATTCTCCTTTGTCTTTTTCCGTGAATGACATAACATTGGGCTTTTTATTTCACAAGATGTTATGACAAACTGTGAAGATTCTCAAATGGGCGCGGAGATAGTGTTTGGCCGGTACAGGACAGAGTAGACTATTGAAGATTTATTATCAGGGCCCGGATTTTGATGGCATGTCATCTTTTAACTGAACAACATGGACGTTGCCCACTAGTGCAGATATTCTGATGATGACTCCTACATTATAAAAATTGTTACTTTTAGGGTAATTTTTTTGTCTTTTCTTCATGTTTTTTCGGTCATTTTAGAATTCAACGTCACTATTTGGTCATTTTACGGTCTTTTTTTCCACATATGATATTGTAGGTAATTTTTTTTTTAATTATAAAGTTATTATTTTCTTATTCTGTGTTGTATCTCGCAATATAAAGAGTTTTTGTACATTTACTTACATTGAATATTACTGGAAGTCTAAGTAAGCAAAAATAAATAGACCTTGTTAAAATTTTAATTTGGATAGCCTACTGAAACACGGTGTTTGCTGTTTGCATTCAAGCGTGTGTAAATAATTAATTACAAACCTATAATTGGGTCAACAACATAGATGTAGAATAGACACAAATCAGATGAATAGGCTAAACTAGTATTTTCATACAATTTTTTTTTCAGTTGTTAGTCTATTATTTTCTTTCTTTCTTTCTTTCTTTCTTTCTTTCTTTGTTTTTGCAGTTATTTCATAGCTCTAAAAACAAACCTATTGTCATTTAATGCAGATTTGTATCCTACTAGGAGGTGCCCGTGGCTTCGCCCACGATAATTCTTTTAAAAATAAAAAATTAAGAGTATAATAATTATTAAAGCATTAAGTTATATTTATTAAAACTTGCACGCGAATCATTCATAAACTAAGCCATTAATCTCTATATATATAAAAGGCTTTGTCCTGACTGACTGAATGAATGACTGACTGATTGACTGAATGGCAGGAATCAACGTACAGCCTAAACTGTAACAGGTAGAGACTTGGAATTTTGACAGTACCTTCGTTTCATAATGTAGGTGCTCACTAAGAAAGGATTTTGAAAAATTCTGATTCTAAATGCCAAAAATTAAATGTTTTTGAAAATACTTAATCCCTTTTTACATAGAATTATCTATTCCAAATCACAGAATATACTGTTGCCAAATGGTATCAGGTGGGCTTGGAAAAAACAATTGAAATGCACTTTTGACAAATAAGAGAAGTTATCAAAATAATTCATGTTGTAAATAAATATTACAGAATGAAATCCACTAAAATAATGGAATCACATAACTTTCTCTACCCTGGACATAGAGAAAACAAAACGAGGTTTGGTAATGTGTATATTATTATATTATATCGCAGGTTTTTGGAGAGAAAAGTATGAAAGTGATAATGCTTTATGGTAACATAAGAGTGGGAAATTTCCCGCCTCGATATTACAATTTTATGTTACAGGAATTTCTGTTTCTTCTTATTTAAACCTCGACCAGGCTTGCTGTGCACTGTACAAGCGATGGGATGCAACATTCTAGATCCTCTATGAGCCATAAAAAACTATATCAAGCGTTTTCTGAGGGAATAGTTTGAGTGTAATAAGTCGTTCTTCCTATTTGAAATTATAAATGCCTATATAAGGACCTAGAATTTAAAATTGAAAATCCTTCATAAGCTAATTTCCAATTACAAAATACAAAACCCGGGCGACGCCGGGTCTTTTAAGCTAGTAAATAAATAAATAAATAAATACTTTATTATCACATACGTCTACAATTGAGCAATGCTCGTAAACAGGTGATTCGTCATGGATTTCTTAATGCTAAACTTAAAACTAAACTAAACTTAAAACTAAACAAAAGTTAAATATAATTATGAATATAAATATGAACACAATATAATAGATAAGCCTATTACATTCAAACACGGGACTGTATATAATCTTCAATGGAGTAGAAGCAGTGATCAAGCAGATATGCTTTGATTTCAGTTTTGAAAGAAGACATTTTGACGATTTTAATAAAACAGCTAAAATTCCGGCTTCAAAGCGCCCCCTGGGAAAACAATATCAGAATCGATTATGCAGTTCCAAAGAACCTGTGAACACATCACTGCCTTCTAGGCTGTAATACTCGTTATTGTTTCTCAACTGTTTATTGACATGAATATGGTGTGAATTTTATTTGATCAATTCAGTGTAATTTTCAGAAATTATATAATGTTTCAAGGGAAGGAATGGTTTGTTTGGATTATTATTATCAGCGATATTTCAAGAGATAAAACCATCAATATTTTACAGTTGTTGCCCCCGGCTTCGCCCGCCATTATTCATTGACTCCAGGATTTTTAAGAAAATTCCACTGGTAGATTATTAAAAATGTTTGTGGTTCAGAGCTATGAAAATTGTAAGTAAAAATAAAATTATAATATTTGTTCATTGTGTTCATTTCACTTAGGCCTTATATAATAATGAAACGGTTTTCCTTCCTAATTTTGTAGTCGTCATGAAAGTTTAGACTGCGAGAGACGAACATCGCCGAGTATACCCGATGTCTCACGAAGCGGGCGAGCAAGCACGCTATTTAGGGCCGTTGAATTGTATAAGAGTAGATAGCAATTTAGGGAATGGTTTGGCATCACTGCTTCTTGTTGTTACTTGAGACGCCCTTGTGGCAGCAAAATTCAAACCAAGAAATGTGAATATACCTAAGTATAGTTTGTTTTGTAATGGATTGTGCACCACTGACAGCCCCACTGTCGAAGGTAAATCTTTATCCAAATCAATAGTCTTCAATCCCTTGTTCCACCAAAGCGAAAAGCCCATTTCGAATGTAGCTTCCTCCCCACAATGTTCGGCGGGTAGCTTCGCCCGTTTAGCAAGGGGTTGTGCATCTCTTGTCTATGTTAACAAACGCTCAACCTGGAGATAGACTCGCCCCTATCGCAGTGGTTTCACATTAGATTACTACAAAATCCTAAGAATAAGCCTTTAAATTTTTTATTTATCAAAGACCTCCATGAGCTAGAAGCTCTCTTTAAGGAGGAAATACAAAATGCAAACGGCAGATTTTTCATAATATAAGCTATAACAATAAATTAGGTTAATATCACGAATAACAATTTGAATACAATATTTTGAACATACTTTCACTCAGTTTCAAAATCGTGCAATTTACCAACAAATAACATAGTATGAAATTTATCATCTCTTTAAATCCATTACTATTTCATAACATCTAATGTAAAATCCTCTTTCCTATCTATAAAGCAGAATTACATAATGTGGCATGAAAATGTAACTTAACACCATCTTAAATAAATGGTGCAAAAGTACGTTGCACAAACTTTCTCACATATACGTGTTAAAGGCTAGCACAGAAAAAATTAAATTAAAAAGACAATTAAATTTTAGTATTATGAAGAAACTCGTGATTGGACGTTGGAGGTGTGACGTCTTACCGCTAGACGAGAGGTGGCTGGCTGACAAACCTTGCGGGAGATATAATATGCCACATTTTCGAAACCTACAAAGAGTGTATCGTACATTATTCGAAAATGCAAGGGCGCTTCGCTACGGCTGCCGCCTCCGCTTCGAGCACTTAACTATGTGGTTAGTGTTATGCATTATTTAGCTATATGTTGAGGTGGATACAAGACACTTGCGACAATATACAAGGGCAGTTGGTCACTCTACTTCGCTCAGAAACAAAATACATCACACAGTCCGTGCAAATGTGAATATCGAATGAGGGAGCTTAAGGGGCGACTTATCTTTGAATTTCGACACTACTACTACTACTACTACTTAGGTTATATTGCACGCTTTAACTGCATGTAGGTCATATCACGTGTTTAGTATGTTTGCGTGAACCATTAGTCTATACCAGCGTTTCTTAACCTTTTTGAACCCGAGGACCTCTAAAATGTTTAAAAAACTTTACGGACCCCTAATTTTACATAACAGTGTTAAAAGTAGGCTATATGTAGGCCTATATTCTTAATATTTGGGGTATTAAAATATAGGTCGTTATAACGAAATACATTGTTTTTTTTAATCCGACGGAAACTCAGTTATTGAATTGGAATGAAACTATTGACAGTAAAATTATATTTGGAACAGACTTTAATATGTATTACCAATTTGATAATATAATTAGGAATTATGTTATTACTCACTTTTAATGAGACGGTTGAGCTTGTCACCTCTTGCAGAGTTCCTGGATATTTGGCTCATTATTAGTCAAATTTAGTCGAAGATCAGCAGATACATTAAGTCGGTTTCTGTATTATGTTTTCAGTTAAACGAGCGATGAAAATCCCTTCTCACAAAGATAGGTTGTTGAAAACTGCATGGCGCCTCTAATAACAAAATTCCGACGAAGTCTTATTTTTTAGACTGTGCAGTGCATCAGGGGTTTAAAACTGTGGTCCTTAACTGCAAAAGTAAGAAAACTTGCAATATGACCTGTATTTTCGAAAATTTTAAAAACTTTGACATCTAGTGTCCATTTTATGTGAAACATTTCTACTTCTTTACTTCCCACTTGCTTTATGATAGTTTTAAATTAATTATGTCTGCGGACCATAGGTTGAGAAACGCTGGTCTATATTAACAACTAATTCGCGTCATGTTTCTATTGTTTAGTGATGTCTTTTTATGCGGTATTCAGTTTAAACGATTATAATATCCAGTGACATAGCGGCGATGAGTTATAGAAAATAAGCAAGTCCTACAAACTCGGCGTTCGCCTTTGCGAACGAGGAAACTCTGAAAAACCCAAGTCAATTTGGGCGGCCACGAGGTTTGATTTGAACTCAGGACCACTTCCCTGTTTGCCTATACCACCTCGCTGTAATTGGTTTTGGTGTGTTCATTTCGACTGAGCTAAACTGATTGCATTTCACAACAATAAGTACATTAGGCCTATAGTTTTCTTGTTACTAGGGGCAACATAATGTCATTCATATTTAAATTGACATTTATGTTCTGAAATTCGCATTTAAGCTGTCCTTATTTCGTTTTTATCTTGATATCTACTACATGTACAAAGAAATGTGTTAAACAAAAAATGTTCATTTTAAATTTCTCTACAACTTTACTGTGGAAGGTTTTCATGTATCGCCTACTGTAATGGATATAATCTAGAAAAATTGAAAATGGATATGAGTAAAGTACCCCTTAAGTCATTTTTGCAGAAATACGGATATAGCCATTTTATTAGTCATAGATAAGAGTTTCCAATTTTAAATTTTTATTAAAATCGTTAGAGCCATTTTTTTACAAATCAATTTTTTTTAAAAAGTTTTCATGAAAAGTCCCCTTAATATTTCAGTTATAAAACTAAATTTCTGGGCGGTTCGACAAAATTTCGAAAAAGTGCTTAATTCAAAAAATGAAGTAAATACAATGAACCGTTTACCCGCTGTGCTTGTCCACAGACGGACAGACGGACAGACGGACAGACGGACAGACGGACAGACGGACAGACGGACAGACAGACGGACAGACGTCAAACCAAAAATACTTTTTTCGGTTTCTAGGCTTCATGAAACATGCTCTCCCGGTGTTATCTCGACTTCGATTTTTTGTCACGATCACAATACTTTCTCTATACTACGTATATGCGAGAAAGTAAAAGACAAATTGTCCTTAAATTTATGATTTCGATATGGATTTCATTATAATAGCCTTCTTTATCAGCACATGCTTTACTCCAATAATACCATACAGTATTTGGTTGTTACGCTAATTTAGATGTATAGATGATTTTTGCTTCGTGTCAAATTTATGCAAGTCCTTTTTAAATATAGGCCTAATACTAAAATACCGTAGTTATGTGAAGGTTATGTAGTCTATTATCTTCTTATAAACACGCTGTATTCCGTACTTTGTATCTGTATCACTACCTTAAGTGGATTTATACCAGTAAGCTTATATAATAACTGAGTAGAGGTAAGTGAATTTAGCTTAACGAAATTGAATAATCAGAACAGAGTCATACGATCCTGGAGATTTAGCATCCATCTATCGTTAAGTCCGCAAAAAGAAGGCTAAAAAATATGTGAAACACACAATTTCCTATACACTTAATATGTTCCAGGGTAGAGTACACGAGTACATTCAATAGAGCGCTTCAGATGTCCCATCCTCATTGAAAGTAGCATTATTCACGAGGTAGGCCTATGAAGTTTGTGTACGAAATGAGTAGCTTGTATTATCCTTCAGATTATAGGGCCCATTTCAAATTATATGTTATTGTACTATAGGCCTAATATATACTGTTTTATATTATGCAAATCCTGTAGAAAATTAGAATAAAATCCAAAAGCCGTTTAGAGTTTAGAGTAGATGTAAAAATGAGGAGAAAGTCGATACCACGATTCGGGTCGCACAATCCAAATAAAGTCTGATGCAAGTTCATGCATTCACGTAACCTTCTTATGCCATAAGCATGGGCAATACCCCTTTCTCATTTGACATTCTGATATAGAATAAGAGACCATACTACAAAGTATCTACGTAATCAGTTATTTCAGCCTGATGCAAAGATTTATTGTTCACAAGGCAAGACTTCCATGAACGGTAAGTTACCTGGCTTAAGTTATAACTACCCTTCGGAGAATTCTTGCGAATAAATGTTTAAGATAAAAGTGTTAGATCTTAGCATAAGCACCACATGTATAAAAACTGAATAAAATAGTTTGAGCCGTTTTCGAAAATAAATGTTCTTACTGCCTACAAGACAGTCGTCGTCAATCGCCGTATCACATCCCTAGAAGGTATCTAATCCAAATACATAATTTTATTTTAAACTATTTTTCTTTCTCGAGCTATTCTGTTCACAGACACACACAAACATAGCCTACATGTTTCTGAAAATACCACTTTTGGATTCAGGATAAGTACATCAAAAGTGTTAATTTATGTTAAAAACTAGACATCGAATTTCGGGATCGATCACAGCAGCCTAAGTTACTTCATCTAGCTACAGAACCTATGGTATGGGCAGAGGAAGTAGGCCTAATAGCTACAGTGACTGTGCGTTTTTGAAAATATGCCTCCTAAAGGGAGGAACATAACACAATACAATAGTATGCCTACTTTAGGCCTAGTTCTTCTAAGAATTTAGATTTAGGACTTAGGCTATCTGGATATAAAATCGGAGAATTAATGAAATAACTAACATGACTATAGTCTAATGTTGCAGGGTTAATATCGCGGATAGATTATCTTTTGGTCAAAACTTTGTTCAGAGACGGAAAAAAAAACCTCTCAGACCTAAATATCAGACTATGTGAGTAGAAAGTTTAAAATGAAATATTCAATATGAGAGCAAGATAGCCTATGAGCTACAGTAAAGCAAGAATGAAACAGAACTGTGAAAGAACACCAATGCTTTAATATTCACCAATTAATGCGGTGATAAGCTTATAGGTTGTAAACCTGAAACCTGTAATAAATGTGGCGTGCAGCTAACAACTTCTTAATTTCATCAATAAACAGTTTCCTCCAGGAAATTAATGTGCGGTTTCTTTTCGTTTAGAAATTAATTGCATGTTACAGGGCTATCATATAATAGCCTACCTGCCGTAAAATTTCAACGAAAGTCTAATAGAGCTTCACATCTGCTATTCTGTAGCCTAAGCAGAATTCGTTGTTATAACAAAATATCGCTTGGTTCTGCAACGTGTGTAACTAATGTATGTAAACAGAATTGTTGCTTAAACACATTATACAGAGCATCATAAATAAACATGCGACATAAAGTTCATGGGACATTAAGAAAATGTCGCAACACTGCAAAGATCACTGGTTTCACAATTCTCTCTCCACACATAATAGGTCTTTGCCAATATTTCTGTTATCGTCACGAAATGTCTAGATATTAAGTGAAAATGAAAGATTTATGAATCTCAATGGCAAAACAATTCAGTTGCTAAAATGCAGGTTCCATTACAACACTATTGTCTGTCGTGTAGGCCTATAAAGCTGGCATGGGAAATTGCACGAGACTGGGATTTGAAGTAGGCCTAATCGATCAAATTAAAGGCTATCGATAGAATTCCTTCCTATAAATAAATTATTAGATATCCCCCTCCCAACCCCCACTAATAGTGATAAGTTAGCTATAAATCGACGTAAATGAAAATGTAATGTTATGCACTAACTTAACTTTCTCTACCCTGGGCATGGCAATATCATTTTCTCATTCCACATTTTAATATAGAATGAGACGCCATATTGTGTGGAGGGTGTATTCAGTTGTTTCAGCCTCTCGAAAATGCAGGTTTTAAAATCTGAGTTTGTGTAAACGATGATAGCGGATAGGCTCTGTCTGGATTCGGTATAAAATCCTATTCACTGATGGGCCTATTTAATTAATCGATGTAAGCTTTGCATTAGTTGAAAAAAGGGTTGTTGGCAACAGAAATAGTCGTAATATATAGGCCTATAGGAATTTTGAACAAGCAACGCGTTTTAATTAGGGATGGGTCGATACCAGGTTTTCTCGATACTCGATACCGATACATGATTTTTTCCTCGATACTCGATACCTTCAACATTTCCAGTTTCAATAAATAGGTAGGCCTACATTAAAAATTAAAATTTGAGAGAACTGTGTAATACCAACTAAATTAATTTCGTCTGCGTATTTAATGAGACAAAATTTAATATCATCACTAGCCTATAATTATTTTTAAACTTTACATTAAAACTAAAATTAAATTTTTAAACAGTCCTCTTACAAGTTTTTGTTAAAAAATACTAGCATTCTCACTTAATTGCAGAATTGCAGAAATACAAGAGTATCGAAAAAGTATCGAGCTAGTTTTCTGAAGTATCGTTCGATGCCGATACCATGCAAGTATCGAGAGTATCGAGGTATCGAAAGTATCGAGGACCCATCCCTAGTTTTAATGTAAACTGGGTACGCTATAGCCTACTATGCCAGAAGTTGGTAAAAATTCCTATTCTCTGATACCTTGTTCATTGCTTTAGACTTTGTATTAGTTGTGAAAAATTGATGTTGACAACATAAAAAATAGACAAGTGTTAAAGGAAGAAAATTAACTTATATGAAGCTGGTTTGGCTGTTCGCAGAAACGAAGTAAAAATTCTAGGTAAATGCATTGTGTTGAATAAAGAAAACAAGAAAAATAAAGATTATGCTTACTTAATCAAGGGCAACCAGTCTGGTTGTTTGATCATTTAAATCGTCAATTTCTTGGGAACAGAAAAAAGTGGGATGATTGGCAATAAAATCTGTGAACATGCGGGAACGAAGCTAATTTAATTACTTAATGCTACTGCCTAGCAAGATAAATATCACTTCCAGCACATATATTAGTTGGAATCGGTGCACGCCCTTTATGGGCGTGAAGAATTCAGCAAAATGGCGACGGCTTTGGTGTGTTGCGGGACAGTATCGCGCAAGGCACAGAACGCATTCCGTATCGCGATCAATGTATTGCTGGGGCAGGCTCCACCCACCGTATTCTTGCTAGCAGCCATCTTGCTCAAAGGCACTACATCGATCCCCAACTCTGGTTATAATATTACAGTTTTATCATTTCTCCATTTCCACCAAAATACCATTTCTACATAACTTAAGGGTTTTATTCTGCGGTTTGAATTAAGCGATACGTGAAAATGTCACTCATTTGAAATTAAATCCGTCTTAAAAATGTTTAATCCCGAATTTGCCGAATGACCTTTCCTTAAGGGAGAATTTATATGTAAAATTAATTTAATTTGGAAACTATCAACTATCTTACTTTGAAGATAACTTATAAATGTATTTCCCCACGCTTTCCGTCGTTGCTGAAAACGCACGATAAAAATCTTTCACTCGTTTCATGCGTTAATCATCGGCATTGGCTTTTAAGTACTTATGTAACAAACAACTAAGTGCTTTAAGCATTTCTACAACTTTCAGGATTCTGTGATATATAAGTGAGTCCTAAACAAAATATAGGCCTATGCCATTTCAAAAGAACGGAGCTATTAAGTCGAAAATAACTTACACGAAAACTATTGGGTATCCTTCTGGACGTTCTTTGTATCCCTAGTAAGATATATAGGATTAGTTCTAAAATAATATTTCAATAGCCTATACAGAAGGAAATTGTAAAATAGTTCAAGTGCTGATACCAATAAATATGTAGGCTAATATGAACAAGATGAATTTATAATTTCCAAGTCTGATTAATAAGGAATCCAAAGTCTATTCGACAAAGTCAGATGGTTACACAGAGGTTCTTGTATTAGCCCCAAAAACGTTTGTCGAAGAAGCTTGATCGACAAGATCTAAGCCTGTAAGGCCATCGCATAATGACAAACACGTCATATTTATAGGCCTCTACAATGCTTATAAATGCCTGCACTATCTTCATCTACAAACATGTCAAACGTGTCTAATTTATATGCCTACACATTCCTTTATAAACGCCTGCGACATGGACAGGGATACTTGCGCAAACTTGGGAACAAATAGTTAGTGTCTTCCCGACTTTTCCATCTAATCGGCACTCAGCAGCGCGAATGGAAATTTTAATTTTCCTTAGATCCTTCCCTTCAATTCCTTTAAATGTTGGGTACATGAAAAAGGAAGCACTAAAAGGAAATTCGAAGAACTGTCGCTGGATATTTCAAAATATGTCACATAGACCTAACCCTTATAACACAGACCCCATTTATTTTGGTATGTCCTGCGACTAGTAATAGTAACTTAGACTATAGTCATGCATGCGAATTCTCACTCATAGGGAAAGCTTTCATGTCCAACGTATGCTGAATTCTTGGCTGCAATCTGGGTGTTACAAGAAAGCCACGTGTAAAAAAATAACTACCTGTGTACACCGCAAAGCCTTTGAAATCGAACCCGAAATCCTGAATGATAAAGACAGTAATGGAGGAGAATTGGACAACTTCTGCACGAATAGTAATGCACATTACATAACCCAGTTATCAATATAGGCTATCAATCACAATATCCCCATTAAGTAGGCTACATGAGCTTCACAACACTAAGCAATCAATGCCTTCAAATCACTTTACCATTAAAATTACGGTAGAAGACACGTGATCTTTTTTGTTACCCTTCATACATAGAGTAGCCTAAGCGGCTGAAATGCGGGCCTATACGGTCAGTTGTCTAAACCTCAATTCAGCGCCGTATTATTCGCGAGGCAAGACATAAGGAGTGAGTTTGTGGATGAGGCAAATAACTTATGCCTACGCTTCAGAGAATTTATTAGAAAAAATGTTTCAAACAAAAAATTCAGAACTTAGTTTGCTATCTTGAAAGCTACGCAGTTTGAATTCAGAATTTAAACAAAAGCGTCTGAGAAAATCGCAAAAATGAAATTTTCTTTGTGTCAAGTTGGCTAATGCTTCGTGGTAAGTTATATCCTGGGATGATATTAACTGAAATATAAAATTTCGCTTTTACAAGATTTTTCGTTTTTGCGCTATGGTGTTCACTAACTTACAAAAACTACATCCGTAAAGACAGATGGCACACTCAGATATATATTATAACTTAGGACTACACAGTTTGTTTAGACAAATTTCCCAAAATGTTAGCCTTTATTCAGGGGACTAATGGTGAAAACTTGACGGCGAATTTCAGGATTGAACCATAATAATCTTTCCTCTATGGTACGAACTAATTAGGGCATTCCAGCCTAACTAGTAGCTCCTTTCTTTTTCTTTCTTTTGATTCTCGGATTTTGATCTTATCTGCAATGGGAAGCATCTACTTATCGACTGCGAAAATCTCTTAACACCTAATAAATATTAAAATTATATACGACAAAAAAATATAAACCTCATAACTGTAACTAGTGCGCAACAATTTTTTTCGTCTCCTGTAAAGTTTCTTCAGTTTTGGAGCTTCGAGATTTTTTCATGGGGGTGTTAAGCTACAACCTAAGTAAGATTTTCGTCCTTAACGTAAACGGTTTAGCAATTAGGTTTCTTCCGAAAGGGTTGAACACTAGGTAGCTATGCGATTAGCTTAGCCTATATTGTAATAGGATTTAATAAACGTTTTCATTGCAATGCTGAATCATAAATGGAGCCAAGTGTTATGCAGCAAGTAAATTTGAAATAAATAAAATATAGGCCTATAGACACGCAATGGCTTAATACAGTCTATGTTTAGGTGCCTTAGGAAATTCGGGGATCATTTTAGAGGATTTTCTGTAAAAAATAAACCTAGTTAATAGGGCCTATGAAAGCGCGTGTCCTCTTTTTATAGCATACCAGTTTGTTATAAAAATTTCAATGTAGATCTGGGAATATAAATCTCTATACTTGCCTTGTTAGCAAAAACAAGAACTTAAAATCTAGCCTAAATGAACAGAAAGGGCAATGTTGAGACCAATTTAGATTTTTCCTACTCGACACTTTAAAGGACAAGGTACAAAGGACTTTTTTGAAGTACCTATCATAAAAGCAGATACAGACTGGTAAGGTATACAGACCAAGGATTAAAGTCCACTGTACTGTACCAAGAGGTTTTTACTTCGATATTGATGAGAACAGCATGTAGGCCTACCTGATATTCCCCATGTTGTGGGAAGATGCCTGTATCATTAATCAGCCTGCCCTTTATCCCCTGCCTACCTACCATTGTGCAATAAACAACCCCAATATGTTACATGGGGAGGATTCCCCACCTGCAACATGATGATCCTCAACCCTACAGATGGACAAGCTCTCACAGTAAAACAATGTATCCCGACACAAATCTGGACGAGGTTCCCGATCACAAAAGCATCGATCTGTATCATTTCTCCCCTATCGGAGCCAAGCGTCAAGCTGATTCAGTATATAGTATGAGAACCAGCTTAGGTCCAAGTTCTTTGTGAAACCATATGAAAAATAGACCTAAAAGGTTTGTATAAAACTGCAAACATTTAAGTTTTTTTATCCTTAACATTAAAATATTACTTTTTCTACTATTTAGTTTCATAAACTCTTACTCACATTTCCATTTTCCGTGGTTAGGCTGGCATTCGACCAAGAACTTCAACTAACTTACTCTAAGGCCCTCCGTGCCAATGTGCTCTCCTAGTAAGCTACACTGAGGGATCATAATTATATATCTATGTTTAAACAAGCTAATCTTGACTTGATCGACTAAGTTATGTAGTAGTATGTTAAAATATTATCCTATGCAAGAAAAGTAAAAGCCAATGGTTTACAAAATAGTTACAAACATATTAGCTTTAATGATTCAGGCTAACAATAATAACTTTATAAATTTGATACAGGCCTATAGCCTAAAGCAGTTACAAAGGACATAGTTGGCATTTTCCATTTATGGATATTCGCAATTTACGGTGCATTCAATAATAAACATTCTTACTGGATGGTGCAGCTTAATAGTCAATATTCTACTGAGGAAATCTTTCTCCTTGACCTTTAGTAACCAGTATATTAGGCCCATTATATACAAAACTGTTAGTGACTGAGAAGTTTTAGGGTCTAGCCTAGGAATTCCAGTAATAAGTTGAACCAATTCAATCAAGCTTCTTTCGTAGTCTATCGGACAACGTTTAAAAGAGAAAAAACTTCCAACACTGGAATTTGGTAATTTATTTAAAATGCATTTTTCTTAAAATTTCTGAAAAAGTCCACTTTTTCAGAAATTACAAGAAAAATGCATTTTAAATAAATTGTTAGTGACTGGTCAGACAATATAGGATATATTAAATAGTCCTATAAAAATAAAGCACTTCCTGAATAGTCAAAGGTACCGGGACTTGAAAAAATAATAGATGGAAGGATAAGTAGAAAAAGAGGATAAAGTCTGAAAATGAGAGGATAGTTCCCTGTTTATTACCACCTCGAACTATCATTGACAATAAGCTGGATTCCTGTTTCTGAAACCTTGTGAGAATAACGAGTGGGCCTACGTTACAAACTTAGCCAAAAATAGTAGGCACCAGTTAAAACAAACAAAAAAACTGATACCGACTATACTGCATTATCGGCTAATACAATTTACTTGTAGATAGAGGGCTGAGTTTCCAGACACTATTTTTGCAATATTGGGATGTGGAGGGGCGTTCAAATAGATATTCGTCGGTGGCAGCTCCACCAGAACTTGGCACTCAAGTTGCCTTTTCGGCAAACAGAAGAATGACTGACATAATGCAGTACAGAATTCTGGTGACTGGTCAATCCTTAGTGGTAATAAAAAATGGTAGCACGGTATCCAAAATACAAATACAAACACAAATTGCAATACCGGTAGGCCTAAGAAGATTCTCGAATAACATCACGCCCAATTCCAACAACAATAACAATGATGATGATTGATCACAAGAATAATGATAATAATAATAGTATAAATAAGTTGATAATGATGATAATTATCATTACGATAATGACGATGATAATTAATAACATAAATAATGATGATAGTAATAATAAGTTAATACTAATAATAACAACATCAACAAGAACAAAGAAAACGGTATTGTATTTACTTTGATCGTGATATCTAAACAATTCATTTTAGATCAGAAAAAAGCTAATAAATGATTAAGATCCCGTGTAAGTCAATTTCTTTGGTTTATGTTCAACTCCACAAGGATAGGACATCTGAACAATCCCTTTCTAATTGGAAAAAAGAAAAGATTTTATTGGTTGAATAATTGTGATGCCGACAGAAGCCATCACTAGTTCATCAAACCAATACAAACTTCTCCCTTTATTACTAATATTGGGGTTTCTTCCTTACTAACTTTGCCTAGTAAGTTATAACCCTATAGGTTATTTTGAAAGTAGCCTTCTATACAATTGGACTTAAAGCCATCCTTCTATACAATTGGACTTAAAGTCATTGATTATCGGCAATAATATAGCCTAACTTCAGCTAACACATGGTTACACGAAATATACCAGTTTTACCCCAAATAGAGTTTATTGTAGACGTAGAACTTTGAAATTTTAATTTTAAAGAAGTTTGAAGTAGGCTACAGGTATAGGTTCATACAGCAAGTTCTCAATATGGTTCCATGAAGGTAAATAACATAATTTATATGCGGAGTACTGAACATACAACAAATAATAAATAACCTAAGGAATTTTTACAGACAAAAAATTATGCTGGTATTTTCAGGCAGACTGCAATTTAAAGACTAGAATCCGCCACTGTAAAGAAAACCGTGTTGTTATTTTCCTTAACATAGCATGACTACTAAGCTCTTACAAAATAAAGACAGCTTACTGCTCCTGCGGAAAGCACGCGGTAATAAAGAATGCTTTTTGAGAATCCCTCGGGAATGGATGGAATTCTTTGGAGATGGGGGAAAACAACCCCTCAATAGCGGGCACGTATTACATACTCTACAACATATACCATACACAGCCAATGGGAAATGCTGCCATTGTGTGTGATGAGAAGTGCGGACAAGCAACATTGGACAATTCCCTGATGCTTAATTAACAAGGATTTATATCTGACATGCTGTCTACACATAGGCCTATCTCCTGGCAAACTAAACCATGTGAACTATTTATGCTTTGAAACACGATCGAAGATTGACAGGTAAAATTTGAACTGCAATTAATTTGCACAAATTTCATGAATCTTGACAGAATTAACTTGGTATTATTTAGATATCTCTGGATAAGGGTAAAATATTAGAGCAGACAATGCAAATTTTTTCACCGAAAGATTTGAATAACTCTGATAATAACTCTAATAATAATAACAGTAATAATAAAGCAATGATAATAATGAAAATAATAACAATAATAATATATCTCTACAGACATCAGTTTCATACATAGCCTAGATATGAATAACCACGGGGATCCTGAATTGTAGATTTTATATAGGCCTTTAGGCTAATTCTAATTAGGAATCTGAAAATAAAAATGTGACAAACTATTCAGATCATAGTAAAACATGATTAGTTGATTCCTGATCATCATCATGGAAAGTAATCTATCGATGATGTGTAATAGGCCTATACTCAAGGAATCTTTAAGGATGTGTGACTTTTTATTGTCTCTTCAGTGATATCTAAATTACGTATGATGTCTGTTAAAAGAAATTTATATGTTTATGACAGTTAGTACTTCAGTAGTCTGTGCCTCCGAAAATAGAGGTAACAGTATGATGAAGGTAGACGATTAAAGTCATAAAATCTACTGCTGTATAATTACAAATTAATTTTTAAAAAAAGAAGGAATGAAAAGACGAAAAAATACATTTCAAGAAATAAAATTTTGGTGTTATCGATTGTTTTGTTAGTTTATAATAGACCGTTGTATATAAAAACGATAGGTTGTCCTTCTGGAAAACAGATATGTAACAGAGGGACATCTTTAATGTATTTTATTGATGATGAAATAAATAAATAAACAAGTGGTCAATAATTGGGCCTAGTATACTTTTAGATCACCATGCCGATTAAATGAATCTTTCTTCAGGACCAATTATTGATAATAGTTTAGTAAAAATAGGTATTTTTCGCCTTATGCCCTCAAAAAAATACGTAGATAAACCAAGGACGTTTCTTAACATAATTATATCCCTAATTTTTATTATTAATATTTGTAGGATTGCTTGACTAATAGCACAATTAATTTAATAATAATTTAATTACAATTACAATATTTGTAGGATTGCTTGAGAAATAGCACAATTAATTTAATAATAATGTAATTACAATTACAATATTTGTAGGATTGCTTGAGTAATAGCACAATTAATTTAATAATAATTTAATTACAATTACTGATTTCGGGCTACAGCATGGATGTTTATAAAATGCTTTTAGAATATTTTAAGAAGATTGCTCAAACAAAAACTCGAGGGTACCAGCCCTCCACGGTGCCGCTGTGCATTTACGAGGGCATTGATGAGATTGCATGACTCCGGGTCATTGGATGGAAGAGGGAGCGTAATATCCCCATGTGGATGCTGCTGTTGCTCCATGTACGAGTACTAATTGACAAGGGGTGCTTCACACTCGGGTCATTCATTTTATAACAAAGGGTGTGTGTTGTAAATATGATAGCTACACGTGCTGTCCCCACCCCAGCTCATCCCCACAACAATGGGATGGAATATGTCATTGTAATGCTCTTTTCTGAAACCAGAGGAGATGTTGTTTGGTTATTCAGTAAGACCACCACTTCGAGTATTTTGACAAAAAAAATCGTAAGAATGGGTATAATCCTTATTGAAACGGATTACAATAGCTTTTAATAGTATATTGCGATGCAAGTGCCGTAAGCGGTGCATACGGATCGAGGAAAGAGTTTTTTCAATTTTCGAGATCCGTTATGCGCTTACGGCACGAGTATTGCATGCTATTTTTGGCACGATGATGATTTACATCAATTTATTTATATTAACTGAGATATTAGCTGATACTATTATGTTTATACACAATTGAAGATGGATGTTAGGCCTATATTTCAGAAAGTGATTCGCATATGTTGGTTGTTATGGGGACCTAATATTTGTCCTGTTAAAGTCGCCACAAACTGGGGGGCCTTGGTTCCGGTCTTCCATATAGGCTTGTATTATGATGGTTTTACTTGCGGCACTTGTGCTTTTTGTAATTTTTACCGCACGGAGATTTCTTTTGTTTTCATAGCAACCCGATTGCGTGCGGGAATGTCAAGTTATGATCCACGGCAACAATATTCGTAAGTACCACTAATTAGTTACGTCGTGCAAAAAATAATTTTTACTGCCTACATGGCTATGGAATATACTTTCGAGGTCTAAGAAGAAGAATGTCGAGTTAACCAATTCAGCTGTGTGGTTTTTTTTCTCAGTAGAATTTCGAAACCACTGATTGTTTTAGTTAACTTGCTGTAGCTTACTGCTACTAACTTTTTTATAGTATGTTAGTAAAAAATGTGTGATTTCTTACCAAACTTCCTGATCAAAATGAGCTTCTTTCTCCCAAGATAGGCTAAAATTTAGGCTGAAATTAAATCACAACAAATAATTCGAAATGTTACAATATTATTAATGTGTTATATGTCTAACATTATATCCGACATAATAATTAACTAGGCATAGACTACGGTAACTCTAGGCCTAAATGTAAAGGTACTAACTAGAATGTGAGTTACGATTTACTTTATATTAGGGTTTCTTTCACCTTACGTATGTTTCCCATGTTCCTATAGGAGGAGCCAACAATAAAGACTGTAATAAGAATTTAAGCTAATTTTCTTAAGTTAGGCCTTTTCCACACAAACAACAAATTACATAATACATTTACCTCGATATTTAAAATCATTATGCTACATTTTCATTACAGTGACGTCCTATTTTTTACTTAAACAGTAACTTGACTCAAAGACTACAATGTGTTCATAATGCCTGTATGAGATACACATCTACTCTTATACAATTCAATGGCCCTAAATAGGCTAGCGTGCTTGCTCGCCCGCTTCGTGAGACATCGGGTATACTCGGCGATGTTCGTTTCTCGCAGTCTAAACTTTCATGACGACTACAAAATTAGGAAGGAAAACTGTTTCTTTATTATATAAGGCCTAAGTGAAATTAACACAATGAACAAATATTCTAATTTTATTTTTACTTACAATTTTCATAGCTCTGAACCACAAACATTTTTAATAATCTACCAGTGTAATTTTCTTAAAAATCCTGGAGTCAATGAATAATGGCGGGCGAAGCCGGGGGCAACAGCTGTAAAATATTGATGGTTTTATCTCTTGAAATATCGCTGATAATAATAATCCAAACAAACCATTCCTTCCCTTGAAACATTATATAATTTCTGAAAATTACACTGAATTGATAAAATAAAATTCACATCATATTCATGTCAATAAACAGCTGAGAAACAATACGTATTATGTGTTCACAGGTTCTTTGGAACTGCATAATCGATTCTGATATAGTTTTCCCAGGGGGCGCTTTCATGTTGTGGAATGTACTCTAAAGCAGGAATTTTAGCTGTTTCATTAATTATTATTAATGGCTTAGTTTATGAATGATTCGCGTGCAAGTGTTAATAAATATAAGGCTTTAATAATTATTATACTCTTAATTTTAAATTTTTAAAAGAATTATCGTGGCGAAGCCACGAGCACCTCCTAGTATAAAACATTCGTGAATATGAGAAAACACATATAAAACATTCGTGAATATGACAACAAAACTCCGTGAAAAAAAAAAAAAAAAAAAAAAAAAAAAAAAAACTTCAGTGGGTACACCTGCATGCAGGAAGACATTTCCACTGTCTCATTTTGCTCTACAGAATCCTTCGTATCTCAAACCCTACCGTAGCTATCTTTCCAGTCGTTTTCATTGCCTATCATCCTACATAACTTCAGCACGCGCTCTCAGCTTGATCTCAGTTTGTTAATTACATGAGTTGCAGCATGTCTGATTATTATTATTATTATTATTATTATTATTATTATCATCATCATCATCATCATCATCATCATCATCATCACCACCACCATCATCATCACCATCATTACTATTATTATTATTATCACCATTAGATTATTAATGTTAGTATTATTCTTGGTATTATTATTATTATATTATTATTACTGGGGGTACGCCGTAGCGTAGTGGTTGAGGCGCTGCCCTACAAACCGGAAGGTCGCGGGTTCGATTCCCGATGAGGTCGTTGGAGTTTTTCAATTGGCCTAATCCTTCTGGTGGCACTATGGCCCTGGGGTCGACTCAGCCTCAAAGGCGGTTGGTGCGTAAGGCTGACAACCTTACCACCTTCACGTGCCGAATGTCCAAAATCTGGGAGCCTCAACCTTCTGGAACCCTCTGGGCCTCCATGGCCTGTATAGGGATCACTTTACTTTTTATTATTATTACTACTGTTATTGTGTCTCAAGTAGACCTAGCCCTATTTCACCCGAGGATATGTTAAGGTTGTAATGTACTTCGAATAAAAAGGGAATTTATATAAAACTAAACAAAATACAAGATAACATCGGATATATAAAATTATTATACTTACAATCTCAATACATTTGAAAGTTTATTCTTATGGAACACTAACGAAATGAAATCTGTGAATGCTTTGAAGCAACAATAAGCAAGTTTTATACCTAGTGGCTTATGGTAGGTCTTACTATAAGTTGTAGAGGTCTACGTGCAAAATTAAACAGTTTCTTTTACGTTGGAATGAAGGACAATGGAATCTAATTTTCCTGATTATGATCCTATCCTGCAATGAGAAACAAAAAAGTAGCCTAAATAATGCAAAATGTATGAAAATTGCAGCAAGGTGTTAGGACTATACTTTTTTTTATTTCCGATTAAGTATTTTTCACAGTGGTAGGTTTATGGAAAACGAAGCAAGGATGTAATAATTTTATCATTTCGGAATAAGATGTTATCGAGTGCTTCAAATTCACCTCATCTTGGGACAAAATAATTTATTTGTAAGGTTCCTCATCTCAGGCACATAGAGTAACGTACGGGACTCGGTTGTTGGACCCTGTTAAAGCTGGGGACTATCTTCTTAACAGTGAAGGACCATGAGCTTAGTCCTCACCAGCAATATGCAGTATTTTTATTCCCCTCTATACTAGAGTCTATGAGCTTGTACGCTCATGAGACAATTGACGGCTATCTGTATCACACCTGGAATCACTAATACGGATATCACATTTTGGACGTTTTGGCTTGACAAGGCATGTTTATAAGCCGCGTCATTGTTGGGCGGCCCCTTTTTCTAAAAAAAGAAAAAGAAAAAACGAGGAGAGTAAAGTAAACTGAGGTAACATGAGAGAAGAAGAGGATTAGCACAGGGGATATTATGCCAGGCGGTCCTCAGCCTTTCTGAGAGCATAAGTGGAGCTTAGAATGAGCAGTCATAGCACTTAATGTAGCACAGGCCTAAGTGATTTTGCAACTGTCATGTAAGGGTTGGTTACAACAAAATCAACAAGATGAAGATTAATGCCAATAATAATAATGATAATAATAATAATAATGATAATAATACTTACTTGCTCAATGGCAATAGACAATTCCTAAGCAATCTAAAGGTAGTCTATATTATCTATTTTATGGAACCCGGAGGTTCATTACCGCGCTTAAAAAATCCAAACAATAAAAAAATCAAAGATTCAAAATTTTAAAAATCCAAAATTCAAAAATAAAAAATCAAAGATCCAAAATAAAAAAATTAAAAATTTTAAAATTAAAAATTAAAAAATCCAAAAATCCAAAATTTAAAAATAAAAAAATAAAAATTTAAAAAATAATTTTAAAAAATTCGAAGATCGAAAATTTAAAAATAGAAAATCCAAAATTTAAAAAATTAAAATCAAAACAAGTTTCACTTCTGTCGCGTGGCGTTCCACGCACACTTGATTTATTTTTAAATTTAAGTTTCTTCTGTACTTGTGTTTTACTGATAGGCCTATGTCAAGTAAGTATAAGCTTATAATTATTATTTGTATATGGGAAAAAATTATGAATACATGAAGCTGCATACCCATCCATCGATTTAATGTAATAGATCTTAAGCAACTCAATTTGTAAACATACTAAATTTTTCTATTAGCCTACTCGGTAACAATATAAACTGCTGCAGTGCAGAAGCTTAGCACTGTGCTTCTAGATGCAAGTTTGCAGAAATTACTCTACAGTCAAACCTCTATACAACGATATTTGTGTATTGTTATATGAGGGTGATTGTTATATTGAGGGGTTGTGATTTACCACATAATTCGACTACATGCAGAAAACTCTTAACCAGGGCCTGGACTCGGATGACCTAAATTTTTTTTTTTAAATGACCTATGAAATGATCCTAAATGTTAAAGAAAATGACCTAAAAATTTATATTTAATTTATAAAAAATTATTATTGTACACACAAAGTTATAGATTAGTTTGTACATAATTGTAAAAACTGTAAATAACTGTAATGTTGTGATTGTTCTTTTCTCACGGAAATTTATACTGGCACTGAGGCATTGTTGAGTCAAAATTCGTTACATCCTTTAGTGGTCTGCCGGATTATATTGTTGTTTATTGAGGGTAAAACAGTAGTTTCCACTTTCAAATCCAAGCAGGTGGCAGACTCTGGTGCCAAGTCAATCTACTAACAATAGTAAAATAATACAAAATTTTGGCGTTTCTTTAATTCTCATTTCCAACTGAGACATGTCAACACTTTAACGCCGAATTTTTCCTTCTTGCATTAAACAAACAATTCTTCAAAGACAGCATTGCTAGCGACGAAAAAAGTTAATACACTCAATGTAAATGCACGAAAATGACTAAATAAGGAAGCAAATGGGACGAAAATGACAAAATAATGACCTAAAATTGATAGGAAGAGGGAAGAAAATGACAGCAAATTTACCACATAACTAAGGTAAAAGTAAAACACTTGCTCCTTATGGTGTTTTAATTGCACATGCTGGGCATATTTAAGTAGAAGACCAACTCACTTTATGTTTTTGCACTCATAAGGGATGATTTTACCTCAGTGATTCCAATTCCATCCCCCTAATCAACCTTTCTTTTCTGGAAATTCTAAGAAATGTAACAGTTATCAGACCCAAGAAACCAATGAGTGATGGCTGGGAAGGACACTTATCTGATACCAGCTACCATCCACAGGGCTAAGCTACTCGTTTGCAGTAATAATTCGACCTCCAAATATTGTTGCAAAAGGAGACCAAAGAAAAATATTGTAATATGAGGGTTTATCGTTATATCGATCATCGTTATAGGCTACAGTGGTTGAACTGTAGCCTACTATCAAAGGCTCAACGTAAAAGTGAAGACGGTTGAACTCATTATGTTCGTTGTACTTTATACTTTTACCTTCACTGGTTTTTAAACAAGCAGGCTATTCTCGAAAACCGGAAGCTTCAATCTCATAACCTGGACCAGCGTTTCTTAATATTTTTTCACCGCAGATCTCTTTTTAATCCATAATTCAACCGCTATAGGCTATAGGCTATGTTTTAAATATATTTAGGTCCTATTCAGATATATTAGACTATTCCACAGTTTTAGTAATAGGTCTAATTCAATTGACAAAATATATTTTCATTTTTGTTCACGTAACATCATAGTATTTGCTAAGAAATCAGTAAGATTGGATTTTTACGAGAACTTAAGCAAATCTCACGCAATTTCATAGTAGCCTAACTCTATAGGCCTATCTAATTTATCGTATTTCATCACTTTCATTACTTTACTGCACAGATATCAGCTTTTTAGATCAAAATATACATATCTGTAGTCCTAACACCTTCTTTAAAAATGCACGTGCAGTCTACATGCTCTTTATACAGGCTAGATCTACTCTCACACGGATTTATAAGGAAGGAGTTGTTTAGTCAAATGTGGTGAAAATTTCTTGTAGAATGTAAAATATCAAAATGGTTATAACAATTCTATTTATATGATTTATGGTAATGAAAATCCGATTCACTGTAGTTAGGCCTACTGAACATAATAAACAATGGAAAATTGCTTTGTTAAAAGAACAAGAAGAACACAGTGAAGTAGTTTTAATCAGATAACATCTTTCATAATTTTATAAGATTTCAATGAATTTTAATTAAAAGGCTTCAAAAACCTAAAACGATGCCCTGACGTAAATGTTTTGAACAGTGAAAGGCCTAAGCGGAAAAATGAACAAAACTAACTTTTTAAAAGTTATTGACCGAGGTAAACGCTATCTCAGAAACACTTCACAAATGAGCCAAATATCGTGATAATCTTCAGAGTGAAGGATTTATGTACAAATGCCACTGTAGCAGGCATAACAGGGTAGCACCTGAAAGTCTGTCTAGGGTTGTAATCCTGAGAGCTCTGAAGGACTCATCACTTCTCGTATTACGCAGTGAGCACATGGTAGGTTCTATTTCATCCCTGCGAGTGTTATTATTAGCATTAGCGGGCTTGTAAAGACGCACCATGTCTCTCATCTAACGGCGTTTTATGAGACTCTCAAAGTATTGTGATTTACTACTAATGTTACAAACAAGCGTTTCATATGTGCGTCAACACGTTCCATACTTTCTGTAAAAGAAGCATCTAAAGTCGTATAAAAGCTACATAATTCTTGCCATTAGAATTAAGAAATGTTTTCAGTACATTTGTTATATTGTAATTGAAGTTTTTAACCTAACAAGTCATGCTTAGCTTTATTTTTATTTATTGTTATTATTTTTAATTATTTTACTTTACTTTAAAATAGTGATGTCAAATTGTATATATCCTTGTAATAACATTGTAATAATTATTACTAAGGTGTCTCTTTCTGTAAATAATTTAACTAATAATGTATATTAACACTTATATACGATCACCTATTGTAGCCTGTAATGGATTATTTTGTAAGTTGTTTGTATTTCTTTTTTCCTCCTGGTTGAGTGGATGATAAGGCCTTAGGCTACCGGCTTTAACTCTGCCAGGTAAAATAAAACTATTATTAAATAAGTCCCTTTTTTACAATTTTGTATCGCTGTAGGCCTACCCAGTTTCTTAGCAGATCGGTTGAGACAAATTTAAAGTAAAAACTAAATGTTTAAAACTTCCATGTTACTTGTAATCGTTATTCCACATTTAATTTTAATAAATTTTACCAATAAGGATGGAAAACCCTCAGAAATGTATAAAATGTGGATTGAATGTGTTATTGATGAATCCTAATGCTTTACTAGATAGCATCCTATTTGGTGTGAAACAAGGGTGCTGGTATTTATAGACCTACTAGTGGAGTTAACCTGTCCCTCTGCCCTCTCTCGGAAAATAAGCGTAAGAAAATTCACATAGGTATCAGAAACCTCCAATTGGAGGCCCTTCGCCCCGACACTGGGGATATAGGACGGAGTCAGACAGTCAGTGGAGTTAAACTAATTTGTTGTAAAATACTATTAATGTATTTTTTGCGTCATAGAAGAGTAACTACAACTAGGCTATATTCGTATTAACATGTATTATGAAGGTGTTTAATGGTGTTTGCTATATTTGAGGCTAATAAACACATTTTTATTTTCGCAATAATAGTTTTAATTTTCAATACCTTATCCCCGGTAATTCGGTAATTTCGGAATCTCGGCACCCTTTCGGTCCATATTAGGCTGAGTTTGTGGGATCTTCATTATTTTGAAGCTTATTCACACACACTTGACTTTAGGCAGAAAAGCAATATAGATATATAAACATTCATGAACCACAGATTATTGTCTCTGTTGGATTATTGTTTCTCCTATAATATTCTCAGAAGAGCAATGTTTTAAAATGGACAAGTTACGTATAAAATCACAGATTAGTCATGAAAGATTCAATTAAAAACTCATTAGGCAGTTCTATTAAACGGTAGTTTTAAGATGTTTTCCACCACTCTCATCAGATCCATCGGCATACCCCCAATATTTTAAATGGGTTCATATTTCCTTATTTGGAATATAATATTCAATTATATTAACAATAATATACCTTCTTCTGGTTTCAGTTCAAATATGGATAATTTAATATCAAAGATTAGCTCAAAACTAACTGCAATAATTTGCTTCTCATAAAAACAGGTAGAATCTCTCATGAAGAAATTTCGTACAGAATTTATAGCAACATAAGTCGGTATTTGTTACTTCAGAGCACAAATTTATTCTTTATAATTTTAGTGTAGGATCGCTTGATCATTACTGAACTGAAAAATGTGGAATACTTAATCCTTATATACACACGTAAAACACACTTTAAAAAATCAAATAACTGATAACCATACGAGATTTTACTTCCATGAAACATTCAGGACCTGTTAGCTTTTTTTCGAGGAACAAATGTAAATAAAGTAAGTCTAATATGAGCACTTTTGACATTGACAGAGTTCGTTTAAACCTGACTGAATAAGTAATCGAAATCCCCACTTCGAATTATTATTTAATTCATCATTAAACGTCAAACTACCGAAAAAATGAAACGTCGGGCCTAGCATAATTAGCCGATTAATCGATTAAATATTTAATCGCCAATCAATTACACTTTCCGATTAATCGGTTTAGTCGAATTCTGAAAAACGTTTTTGGAGAAATTGGTCAAATGACCAAACTCCTTTCTCTCGCTTCTCCGGCCTTGGCACATCATGTGTCATTCAGCCTATTGTGTCCAAACAATTCCCGTTATTCGGAAACCTGAAGGGTAGTTTAGTTTTGCAAGGTTTACCGTGATACTAAATATTCCCTATGGTAAAGGGAAGAAAGTTATCTTACTGGAATCTAGCAGATTTTGCTGCACACACAATTTTGTATATATTTTTTCACTAGTTAACTAATAATGGTATTAATTAATTCAGGATTTCTTCTGACCATCTGTAGTGTAGTAGTTATTGAACGTGTAAAACAATATTAAATGTACACTTCGGTTTCGTTTAAAATATCGACCTGTTTGTTGATTAATCGATTAAAGTCAAGCGTTAACTCGATTAGAAATTTTAATCGATTTTCAGCCCTACTAAATATACAATGTCGATAAACAACAAAACTGAGACCAGATAGGAGTAATAACGAAAACTCGCCGAAGAGAGTTAAAGAGGGTAGGGAGAGACTCTAGAGACGAATCATACTTGTATATGAGGTCATCTTGTGCTCTGACACTAATTTTATTTATGGTACAGCACTCAGTGCACTCAAATTCGATAATACAGCGCTTATAATCCAATTGCTGGTGTTGCCACCCTCTTCTGTTTCGTGTACTGGCTGGGGGTGACCAGGAAAGATTGCCAGATACAATCATTACACTACTCTTTCCTTTTGACAAATTCATCAAGTCAGTTTCACTAAGTTCATGCCTAACACAAAATTCTGTTTTCCAAACAATTCTGCAGTTGTAATTAATGACCTTAATTTACGAAGGATATTTTTTCCACTGTAGGACGGCATTTTACAAACAGAAATTCAAATAGGCCTAGTTTCATTATTTTCCGATTGAACTATATAGTTCTGGTACAAGATAAAAGGGCTAAATATAATACTGAATTATTAAGTGCCAGATTGGTACTTTATAAGAATGTGTGGTGGACGGGAAAATGTCTGTCCGTCTGTCTGTTCGAGTGTCTGTACGTGCGAAACTCAAATACGCTTTATCCGATTTTCATGAAACTTGGTATACGCATTTATAACGTGCATAGGAAGAAGCCTATTGACGTTGGACCAAATCGGTTGACCGGTACCGAAGTAATGCCCAATTTAGTGCCTATTTTATGGTATTATGTTAGAAACTCACTGCTCACCCTGGCCTCCAGTCTGCTACATTACCTAGGCTACATTACCTATCACTAGCAATGCTGTTTACTGAGCGATCAGAGCAGCTTCATTGCAGATGGTACAATTCACAAATTTTCTTCTACCAAAGTTTTCAAGTAAGTGTTTCGCTCTTAAAAAGGCCGGGAACAGACAGCAATAAGCAATAGGGTACGAACTATAATTATTATTGTCCACAAGAAACAGCGTTTCACTTTGTAGAAGACACCAAGAGTAACAAATAGCATGCTTACTCATTGTCACTAGAAAGGTACAAAACAATTAGTATTTCCAGTCAGAAATGTCCGTTTAACTATTTCTTTGACAATATCTTTGGACACTTGAGTGAAATGCTATATTGTCTAATTGAGGACACAATATGCTCACTGTTTGAGATAATCTCTTCAATATATCAGAAGCTATTTGCATAGTAACTACCACCATACACAAATAATTTACATTTCAGTATCTACAAGCAACAATACCTCTTTGTATGAGTTTGACGTCTGACCTCCCTTAGAAAATAAGTTTATATTTTATTTTTATTTGTTATTTTTACAGGAAGTCTAAGGCCGGTATTCATAGTCGCAATAAGTCGTACTTATATCCAAGTCGAATTTGAATCTCGTCTTAAGTTGAGTTTCTGACACAAACAAGTCGGACTTATGACGTAGTTACTTTATACAGTCAGACTTGACGAAGTCGAGCTTATTGCTATTCATAGTCACTAAAGTACGACTTATTTGTCGAAATAACCTAGGCCTACTCGAAAACTTCTTCCCAAGGAAAAGGTATTGCTGTATTTGTAATAAAAAATGCCAATTGAAAAAGTATGTGATAGGCCTATATATACACACACACATAACTGATAACAAATGATTAAATATATAGTTAGAAAAATTAGAAAATATTTTTTTTTATCTTTTGAAGTTATAAACTTAACTATTTGTTTTTGTTTTTAGCATATAAAATGTTAATTTTGCAACAATTTTCATGCCCCCCAGATTTGTCAGTGACGCACTGTGCGTCTTAACTTGATGATTGCTTATATTATTGTACAAAATCAGCTTTGTAAAACGTAAAGATCAACCGAAGAACAGATATCAATTCTAGAGTGATAGGGAAAAAGCGAATAAGTCAGAAGATAAAAGTTTCAAGAGAGAAAAAACAATTTATTTCCACAGCATTGTTACAATATTTACTTCAGCACACCCAGATATATTTACATAGTACAAGATAGTATGTAAAACTATCTGGGTGGGCTGAACTAAATATTGTAACAATGCTGTGGAAATAAATTGTTTTTTGTCTCTCTTGAAACTTTGGTTTTCTGACTTACTCGCTTTTTCCCTATCACTCTAGAATTCTTATAACGCTCTAGTGTAGGTACGGTATAAGAAAATCGTATAATATTAATTTCAAGAATCATTTCAGCTATGCAGGTGACGCGAGTGTACTAAAACTTTTCCGGAAAAATAAATAAAACACACCAGGCTATTCTAACGACGTTTGACACCCTCGTTAAAAATCGAGATGTCAATGGTAAGGTAGCCCGCATCTTGAAGGACCATTAAAGTTCACCGGACGGACGCCCCGCCTGATTAAGCTATCACAGACACTGTAATTGCCAGTGACATGCTGTCAAGGCGCCTGCCGATAATTCCACTTATTGTGCCAACCCTATAACGAGGTTTGCATCTCTTAGCACTCTCTTAATTGCTTGTTCAGGTGCTTTCGATCTTTTTGGAAAAAAAAAACATAAAACGTCTATTATTATTATTATTATTATTGACTCGTCAGATCGCTAGCCACCTGCAAACAACAACGTCTTTATATCGGTTATTTAAACCAAAAAGACGAAGAACATTAAAGTTAATGCAATAATGAATGAAACATCTATATTTTACACCCGCTGAACGTAAAAAGGACTGTGTGTTCCATAAACATAAAGCGAAGTGTTTAGTTTTATAAGGGTCTAAGTGCAAAAATCAGAAAACAAGACATAGACCCAGAGAAAGACGTGCCGGAGATAGACCCTGCGCTGTATCTTGAAATTTATTGCTACTAACGTGGCTTTCCCTGGACCTTGGACCCTTCTGAAATACATTGGTCTGGGTACATATATCCATTTAAAATTATCAGCAGAAAAATAATTGTTTTGGCACTTAGATCCTTATAAAACGCTTCTAGTATCAAAAAGAAAAGGAAAATCACAACAATCATGAAGTGTTAGTTACATATAGCTCTTTTATGTGGATGACAGAAGCTTCAGGGAAATCCGCAACTTTTATTACGTTTGGAAATTTCTTCAGTTTTTACGTCCTTGCAGACTGCATGTACCATTTAACAAACCCTCTTCACAAGCTCAGATTATGTGATGCACCGGACTTCCCATCTTCATCTCCATCCAATCTTTAATCGATCTTAATATGAACGGGAACGTATGCCTATTAATCGTCAATTTTCAATTTCATCTCATCTCATCATACAGCCTTTTTTAGAATGTTCTATTTGACTCTGTCATTAGTTTGTTTTTTATTTATTATTATTTAGGCCTAGTCAGTTTTACAATGTTTTATAACATTCTGACAGCCATATAGGCCTATACAGTTAACTAGACCGACCTCTGGCATCCATTCGAAGTCATTCTCCGGTAGCCTTTCTTCATCCATCCTCACACGTCCATACCATTTGAAATAGCATGTAAGATGTGTTTTTAACATCGATTTCCTATTCTACGTACATTTTTAATATTGTAGCTTCTATATTTTCGAGCTGGGTGTCACCAATAATCCATTCCCAATATTAAATAATTTTTTAGTTTCCATATTTCTGAACCATGCAAAGCTGTACTTTGAATTCTTGCTATCTGTTTGTCACATAATATTACCTAAGTCTTACCATTAAAATGTGAGATAGCGTTTTTTCCCTTCCTTATCCGCTCTCTAGCTTCAATAGACTATAAATTTCTCCCATCTCCAATCACTAGTAGGCTAATTTTTACCCAAATAATCGTATTCATCACACTGTTTAATAACTTAGTCATCTTTCTATTTTCGAATCTCGTTTTTATTCTTCTGTTACCGTATAGGACTACATTAATTTGTCAAAAGTAAACGTTACTCCCCGTTTGCTATATTCATCAATTATTTTCCAGCACATACCTGTATGTTCAAAATCATCATTACTGTGTTAGTATAAACTGATCAACTTCAAAATGTAATTACTGTAAGTTACTGTATTATCACCAATCATAGCACCCATACCACTACAATTCTTTTTCCAAATATGCAAGGCTTGTTCCTAATAAATATTGAAAAATGTTGGAGATAAAAAAACATCCCAGATGTAATCCTATAGTAACATAAACCTGGTGATTGTCTGTTTTTTATATTCACAAATTTCCAAGTGCATCTGATACTCTCTATTATAATTTGCACACATTTTATAATCAATTTGTAGATGGTATATTTTTTCCAATTTAAACTGCAATGTATTCATTTTCTCTTATCCAGTTTATATCACAATGAAGAAACTGAATTAACAGAATTAGGCTATGAGTCGGCCTAGAATAAACGTAAAGAATCAAAATGAAAGAAAGAAAGGACAAGTAGCCTATAGTCATAAACTACATCTTTACGAAATACTGCAGCTGGGGGGTGATGATATCGAACATGCTATAGAGTTATAGACCATTCCTGAGGAGAAGCTGTCACTTCGGATTTACCCTGAAGGAAACCCTTGATGAAAGAGCATCACCATAAATCGAAAGAGCTTAACCAAAGTCGGCAAGAGCAGAAAATAGAATCTCCTCAGACAGCAGGTCTACGAAAAGTGTATTGCTTCAGATTAGTAGCCTAAATCCTATAGACCTACATCACAGTCGAAGTTTTTAAAACCCTTCTGTTACTTATAAAAACACAGTAAACATAATTGCAGATATATCTAGCAAAGTGGTAGGCTAATTTAAGCAGAAGGCCAACATAGAAAATGATCAAGTTGTATAGCCCAGGCCTATGACTGTGTCATGTTGAAAATGACTTCCATTTTCCCAGACGTTCCCTAATTTTATGGTAACCTGGTTGTTGTCTAGATGTTAAAAGTAGCCTAGGCCTATATCTATTCCTGATGTTTAAAGATGAAGACCAAGTAGCCTACCCATAGACTAGTTTGAGCACACAAGTAGGACTTGATAATGGTTCCCTGACAGTATCCTGTGGATAATACGGTATCCTAAAAGATCCAATTCATCCTTGCTGATGATCTTTCCATTCTCAAAAAATTAAGAAACCGTTTATAATAATACAGCGTGGTTCACGTACGAGTTGGCCAATCATGCGGGTTTCTGCGTCTCGGCGGCCACAGCTCTAACTCCCGAGCAACTGGGTGAAATATCTACTCAAATAAAGCCCCTAACGTTGTAATGATTCAGGTTCTCACGATTCCAGTTAAAATATAATGAAAAAAACCACGCACCTCATCACAAGATATGGTGAAAATGTCCTCCTCTTGCATCCACACAACACTGGCACCTTTTTAGTAAATTTTCTTTCACGCGCATAAGTTCAGCTTCCGAGATAGAGTTAATTTATCTTGTGATATTGTCTTAAGTTCTTCTAACAGTATGTGACTATTATTTATGGGGGAACTTGAAAAATAAAGTGTATAGGTCAAACCCCCATAGCCTAGATTAGAGCTTAAGATAATGAATAAATAGTATTATTCATTTTTTATTCATTCATTTATTATTACCAATCCTGTGGTAGATGACGCAGCGGTCGGAAGGCATGCCTAGCCCCTCAATGGAGTTTAGTTTTTAGTTTTTATGTTAGGCTAAACGCCTATGTGAATTCCTAAGGTATTGTTATATAGGCTACAGTAGGCTATCTGGTAAAGGATCAAGCAGTCTTCCAATCAATTCTTTAGCATCAAAATGTTCCTATCACAGGAATATAGCATCGAAAATAGATTGTTCTGATAATCTCTCTTCTCTCTCTTTTTTTAGTTTCACCTCTCCCATTGCAGGGACGTTTTGTGGCCCACGCCTCCAGCTCATCTACAGGACCGCAACCTGTCGAGTAAGGGAATGATCACATAGGCTAAATACTTTTTTGACTAGACAGGACATGGTGGGCCTAATGCCGAGGCCACCTCTGAGACAACACGAACACATAGGACGAGGAACACAATTCACTAACATACTCATGCCGAACAAGGCGCGGACGGGATGAGGGTGAAAATGATGTCAGAGGATGTCCGGGGACCACAAGAAAAAAAAAAAAAGTGCTAGATTTAATTTTATTCAAAGGAATGGACTTTCAACACTACTGGTAACTTAGACTACTGGAATGACCTTCAGTACAAATACAAATGCACGTTTCCCCGAAATCCGTCTCAAAGGTGAGGAAAACCCCTGGAAATACTCAATTAGGAAACTTGTCCCGACCAGGGATCGAACCCCGACCCGATGTATAAGTAAAGCAAACGCACCTCAACGCCAAAGGTCCTGATAATGTTATTTTTCTAAGTACAAAATAATGAAATTGGTTATTAGATAGGAAAAATAATTTTAATTATAGCCTACAATTTTCAGAAAAAAAACTACTGCACAAAGATGCAGACAAATAAATTATGTTTGTCTAAAATGATCTTAGTCTGCTATAGGCCTAGGCTTATCCGTAACAAAATCTCGGAAACAGGAAAAAACTCTGTTCACCTCTTCAAGTATTTTCCTGGATGCATGATAAAGTATATGATTAGGATTAATAGCCCTGTTATTTGCGGACGACATGGTGTAAAATTCCACTTTTCATCGTATGCCCTCATCAGGTAGTTCCTGTATAGTTAAGTTTTTTTGTTGTATTTTCAGATAGCCGCTTAAGTTGCTTAACTAGAAGAAATGAGGTGATTATTGTAAGTTGTCCCTCATTAATCAGTTTCTATTCAAATATGTAATTTGATAACTATGCTTGCTTAACGTTACTTAGCTGCTGAAAAGGTAAAGTAACACCTGCATGAAAATGCCATGTTATTAATATAAACTTTCTGCTACGTATAATGATCAAGCAAAAATTACAAATTGTAAGGCAAGCTTTTATCGCAGGCAAATCTACTGTTGAAATACAAATTCGCTAAGTGCTAATAGACATTCACAATAAAATAACACAACAATTAAGGATAATCCAGGGTACAAAACAAGACTTTCAGTCCTGTGTAGGCTCCTAAAATTGAAAAGAAAAGCTTTGATTTATTAAACTTAACCTTCTTAGGCTTACTTATTTAGTCAATTGCAACAGAAATTCCTAAGCAAGATAATGGAATATTTTCTAGTTTATGAAACCTGGAGCTTCATTGTCGCGCTTACATGAGCCCGCCATTCAACTCTATTCTGTGCTAACTCGAACCATTCCTTCTTTACTTTCCTTAAATCTATTATAATATTGTCCTCCCCCTATGTCTAGGTTTTCCAAGTGGCCTCTTCCGTCAACATTCTACAACATTAATGAATATCTCCAGACTCCTTTTATAAATGTATAATGTGTATTTGACGAACTTGTAATGCATATTTAATATAACACATGACTTTTAAACTTTATTTTTGTGACTATGTCTATTGCAATTATTGTATATTGCTAAATGACAATATTATAATAAATAAATAAATAAATAAAATACGGAACGACTAAGGTCTGAAGACGAAATATGCAAGCAAATATGCTTTTAATTAGTAAAATATGCTCCGCAAGCAATGAAGTAACCTATGCTCTATCTTGTAGGCCTAAGTAATTTCAGCAGTTTAAGTTCTCTTGTTATCTCAATTAGAAGATAAATTACAAAAAACGGTAAAAGTTGTGTAAATTACATCACAAAACTTTTTTTTTAATAACGAGGTCATTTATTTTATTTTATTGAAAAATAACGAAGGGAAACATCACATTATTATTATACAATCAGTTCCCGAAAAAGTTAGTAGGCTGTGTAGGATGCTGTCAAATATTGTATAGTCAGCTCTCAAAACATTCACTTAGCGAAGTACGCTTTAAATGTTTGAATTAACAGAGATATGTACAGGTAGGGGGGGGGGGAAGCGGAACGATTCTTGTAGCTGAATATAGCCTAATATAATTTGTGTTAGTGTTTTATAATAAAATTAACAATCAATATATTCAGTTATAAAACAATACGATTAGAAACCATATTCTGGGTTTCGAAATGGACTAAGTCAACCGTCGACACTAGAACAAATTTCAATGCTATCCTGTGAATGCCGTTAGGCATGCGCAGTGGGTCATATTGGCAACTTAGATATTTTAGTCGGTCCGCTTTTTTTCCCCTACCTGTACAATATTTAAAATATGTCATAAATACACTGTTAAAAATGGGACAAATTAATAAGAATATGACCAAATATTTTAATATCAAGCAATTATGATGCACGACGGCAAAACTAACAAAATATGCAACAGTATGCAAACTGAAACCATACATTTTCTTTCATTTCTTTCATGTCTTGTACACATTTTAACATTAGCATGTAACAGAATTCATGATTAAAAATATTTTTCATAAACTTTCGAGCCCTAGAAATAACTGTTCGCAGACAACTTGGCACTGTACTTCTGAGGTGCAGATAGAAACCCAAATGTAGTGGTTCACAATAATTATGAAGGACATAACATGAAGCAACGGTTTTATCCACATTATGGTGACAGCGTCTACGTTCACACCTGTACCTGGGAGGAGCGCTTGGTACTGCTAGCCCCGCCGGATTGGTCAACCAGTTTCACAACGTGTCTTGTCACATAAGGCCTTGCCTGTCCTTTCCACTAGACAACCTCATAAATATTTCTTCCACACGAAATCTCTAACTTCTCGTCTCGGTCTACTATCCTTTTATAGCTGTATATAATGGTAAAGCTTGTGTCCTTAACATGAGCAGTCAAGAAAACCCCAACACATTTCACAACAAATAAAACGCACATACCTATGAAGAAAAAATAATTTTAATACCAAAATTTCAATCTGGGATTTGTTTGTACTACGCCAGGGAGATTAAAAAGGAAGAAATACTCATTACTGCAAGAATAAGAATTGAAGGAGAGAAAGTTACGCCTTTAAGAATCTCAACATCGTTCCAAGGATGTTGTACATACACGTTAATAACGTTTTAGAATATCAGAACGAAAGTTTTAATTGGTTGACAAGACATTCTGGTCTTTAAAGTCGCCAGATGAATTCAGAGAGTTACTTGTTTACACATTACATAATGCTTACTCGTAGCCTATAGTGGATTCCATGTTAAGAAGACTTCTTCGCATACCATCGTTTTACTACAGCGAGACAAGTTAAGAAACAAGATGCGCAGAAGCAAAAGCAGAAGGGAGGTTGGCGCAGCACCCTCTTTTCCTCGCTTAGCTATCCCGTGGCCACGTGCCACGAAAATGTATGTCGGGCATATTCGCTCGTCGATCGGTCAGGAGGAAGAGTGTAAGTGGAGCCAAAGGCTTGGTCGATGCGCAAACCGAATATTCACGCGCTTGTTATTTAACTTGTCGCACAATACAAAAAATAGTATTGTTCCCTAATCCGAAATCTATACTAATTATGTATATGTTTTTGGTTAGCCTCTCTGCGGTCTCCTAAAAGTGCAGCTATTTCTTTTCTTTGTGATTTCAGAACTGAAGTACTGAATTTACTGTGAACAATACTAATCACAACACAGCCATGGCCTTCCGGAAGGGGGGGGGGCAGGGCAGGACCAACCACCAACCACCAACCACGCGATTAGAAGAGGCAACAAGCATAACCTGATAATCATGCCATAAGAAAACCCAATCAACATTTCGCCGGGTGAAATATCAAACTACCAAGGTCATAGCGTCATGTCAAACTTGGAACTATTAGCATAACTTACCATAATCGGTAAAACCTACCAATCGATCAAAAAAATGCTAATATATTGAAGCCGGAAATACCTGGTTATTGCTTTTTTTCTCTAGGTTTAGAAGAAAATTAAGTGTTTTATTGTTAAAGAAAGTCCGCCGGCGTGGTCTTGTGGTTAGCGTCGCTGACTACAGATCCGTCGGCCCGGGTTCGATTCCCGGTACCTCCTCGGATTTTTCTGAGGTAGGGAGGTCTGGTAGGGGTGCACTCAGCCTCGTGATTCAAATTGAGGAACTACTTGATAGAGAAGTAGCGGCTCCGGCCAAGAAAACCACCAATAACGGCCGTGGGTGTCGGCATGCTGACCACATGCCCCCCAATCCTGCCATCTGCCTACGGGAGATGACGCAGCGGTCGGGTGGTAGGCCAAGTCCCTCCAGGGATGTAGCGCCACGGAGTTTAGTTTAGTTTAGTTTATTGTTAAAGAAAAATCGTATAACTTACTGCTCAAGAATGTTTGGATGAGAGTTTTATCTGAAATAGGCCTAAGTATAACTGCGTTGTGAAACAATCTTCCTATATTGCGTATGATTGTTGAGACACCTAAATATCTCCAGCAATTTATTTATTTTTTATAATAAATGTGATATTAAGACTAATAAGCTATATTAAAATATAACAAAATTAAAAGGAACACTGAAATAGTAAGTTAGGCCTAATACAGCGAAGTAATTTTCGGTAAAAGTGTGCAGAGATGAAGGAATTGTGCATTGGAATTTACCAGGTAGGCCTATAGGGCATTCAACTTATAAGAAGACTCAAGTAGAAAGAGACGAAGATAGCGGTCATAGGCGTGAATAGATACAGTTACTGCTTTATGTTAAGACTGTTCTCGATTGGTTCTCATTGCACCAAGTGATAGTGACACAGGATCACACTGTCGATTCTTCATGAAGAATTGAAGATGGCCCACCATTGGTGCCGAAATGCATCGTTTTAACAGATGAAAATCTGGGATCCAGCAAGAAGTAAGACTGAGCAGGCAGCATAATAAACGACTGACATTTAAGTGTTGTGACTATCATTGTTTTAATGAGTGTGATATGTTTTATTTATGTATGCTAAATGTGTTGAGTTCTGGTCCCAGAAAAGCTTTTAGTAAGGGTTTAAGGTGGTATCTACTGTATGTTTTTCAAGTACCATAATAATGTTGTGCTAGGTTAGGTAAAGCCGAATATTAAATCATATTTTAATTTTTATTCCTGATATCTGGCAAACATGAATGAAGTTAAATTTGCCCTACATTAAAAGCTGACCTACAACATACTAAGTTCTCATAAAGGTAATTAAAGTATCAAATTCAAATTCCACGGGGGAATTAATCGTCTGTCTAAGTTGCATGTCTTAAGAGTTATTGTTTTATGTGATGGAATCCCAACCGACTGGTCGGTCGCCAACGGAATCTTTACCAATCAATCAACACCAAAGGTGAGCATCCGTATCTGTGTTTTTACTTCTGTATCTTTGTTTTAATATCTCAGGACTTTGTGTTGTCAGGAACCAGTTTTTGCCTTCAAATAAGAGTGAAGCCAAAATCTTCGAAAATGTTGTATGGACAAGTTAGAAAATTCCTAAATGGTACACTACCAAGTAGGCCTACAATAAAAGGAGGCAATATGTATGTCCCGAGTTCACTTTGACCAGTGAAGAAAATAAGCGCTTTCTTTTTGTGAAGACTGGAAGAGCAAATCCGTTCAGTTAGAATACCGTATTCCCACTTAAATCATCTGTGGTAAGTTACTCCTTGTTGCTTCTATGAACACATACGACTGTTCCACGAACGTTTGACGTTGAATTATTCTCTTTACCATAAGTGATTTTACTATAAATTCCAAGCCAGACACACTTTTCTTTGAACATATTTTAACTCTCCGTTTACATTTTTACCAGGAACTGGACACGGAATAAATACGTAGTGAAATTCGATACAATGTCAGCCTGAATGTTGTGAAGAAGACAGAGACAGAAGACCTGAGGATCCCATCCTCACAGTGACATTAGCTGTTTTCTCTGTTATTTATGTAGCCTGTTCGTAGAGATGCTCTCCGCCGCTCGTTAACTCAAGACAATGGCAGTCTTTGTTATCTCCCATCACAGGTTAAGTTCACAGTGACACGTGATATATAGCCCTCTAAGAGCAACCTCTCTTGGCGAACAATTGATCAACAAATTATAGGCTACCCTGAATGTCAATAGAGCAAACTGAAAGAAAGACAGTAGGCCTAAACCTATTCGAGGCTACATTGTTACACATTCAGTCAACACCATCATGCAGTTTTTGGCTAGACTATTTTTGCTAACCTATCATAAAATCTGATTTCTGTTAAAAAATAGATGCGAACCTCATTCTTTGACAGTTTTAGTTTCTGTAGGCCTACTAGGTAGGGTAAAAATTTTTTAAATAAGAGATGTACATGTAAATGTAGGCCTATTTTCCACTTTAAATATAATTCTATGCTAGATATATAAGCTTTCATGAACCACAGATTATTGTCTCTGTTGGACATTACATGAGAATATTATAGGAGAAAAATTCCTCCGACACTGGGACTTGAACCCAGGACCTTTGGCTATTCGCGCCAATGCTCTACCAACTGAGCTAAGCCGGAGTTCAATTCACAGCGCCGGAAGGAACCTCTCTCCTATGCATTTTTATTTCGTCGAATGCCCACAAATTGTTATTAGAAGTGTTTAGGCTAATTTCTTCAAAAATCAAATTTTCCTATTTTTTTTATTTTTATTTTTTTGGTTTATTTATTCTGTTTGTTTTTTACGATTGGAAGAAAACTACAGGGTCTACAGACTTCGTTTTGTGCTTAAATGGAAGCCAATAAAATTTGCTAAGACTTCGTTTTCCGTGACCTTTCTCGTAGGATGAGCGGTTATGCGGATACGAGGAGGGAAAAACTTAGAATTTTTTTTTTTAATTGCCAATTTTTTAAGTGCCATGCCTAGGAAACTGCTGGAATTAGCCTACAGAGCTGAGATTGGATTAAAACTGTTGAAATTTTAATTCACTTTAAGAATGGTAATAACGACTAATATGAAAATCTTTATGATTTACGAGTTATAAGGCAAGAACTGAAGAAAAAAAATTAAAGTGATGTTTTCACGTAACTTAGGCCTATTACACAGCGAGCACAGGTTTTTAAAAGCCGCAAACTTGGGTTCACATTACCCTAACTGGTGTAACAACATAACTTATCAAAAAGTCAGAAGCACATCACGCTTTGCATTTTAGCCTTTTTTATGTACGTTTTGACTGGACTTACGTGAATCGTTTGTCATTTTTAGGAAGATCGCAGTTTTGCGTTTTTCCAAGGTGGATGATACTGATAAGAGAAAGTCTTCGATATGCATTTGTGGTGTTCTAGGAAAAGCCTTACTCAAACATGAAATTTCATTTCAACAGACACCCATGGATGTACACTCTCAGACACTCACCTTATAAATACTTTTTATAACTTCTAACACAAGACATCCGAATTGCTCCATTGTAACCAATTTTGATTTCAATCAAATGGAAAATTCTCTTTTGGTTAATATTTGTGCATGATTGTTAGGCCTAAGTAACTTAGACTCAGTTTAATAAAAAATGAAAATGCTAAAATTCATTGCGCCTTTTTAAATTTTAAATTTCTCACGCTGCTCGCAAAAATCCTCATACTGGTGGTTGAAAAACATTGTCCTTGGTGGTTGAAAAACATTGTCCTTGTTGGCAGCTGTGGGCCGGAAAATCAATAACTTCTGTCTGGGTATGCGCAAATGTATAGGCCTATGCGGCACTAGATGACAAGCCAGCACGAGTTCCAATATGGCTCCACGGTTCATAATTTATTAGAATAATTAATATAATATTTATTATTACTTCACACAATAATAGTCTATTAATGGCTGCCAAAAACAGTATAAGTTATGTTACACATGATAAAATGATTTTATTATGCGAGCAGTTGTTTGCGAAACCATCCCATATTGGCGAGTATCAGCAATAGGCCTAGGAGTAGGCCTATTGCATAACTATTTAATAACCTATGGCACTTCAGGACTCAGGGTATTTTGGAACACGCGATTCTGATCAAAATTTGACAACAAATTTCAGGACTGAATACAACAGGCTACGTCTTACATAGCCTAGATGGTGCAGGCAGAGAAAGTAAAAATTGCGCTGAATTACAAAACATAAACCACGATAACACGGATGCTGTAGCAACTACGGTAGGCCTAATAGGCTATGAGATGAGTGAATGAACGAAGCCAATTTGATCCCATGAAGGGCAATGGCCTCATATAAGGGAAAGCTCATGTGAAGTTCATGTGGTGAGCTAATCCATAGCCTATGAATAGATAGGCTACTGATATTGTAGTAGGTCATCTTTACGGTAGGATAGTATGAGATAGTAATAGTGTCTTCACGATGCTGCTTTGGAATGATTAAATGATTTGACACCGTAAAGAAGTAAGATACCAATTGCTCAACTAAGATATATATGAGAATATTATAGGAGAAAAATTCCTCCGACACTGAGTCTTGAACCCAGGACCTTTGGCTAATCGCGCCAATGCTCTATCAACTGAGCTAAACCGGAGTTCAATTCACAGCGCCAGAAGGAACCTCTTTCCTATGACTAATTGCCTAAAGTCATAGGAGAGAGGTTCCATCTGGCGTTGTGAATTAAACTCTGACTTAGCTCAGTTGGTAGAGCATTGGCGCGAAATGACAAAGGTCCTGGGTTCAAGTCCCAGTGTCGGAGAAATTTTTCTCCTATAATATTCTCATGTAGCCTAATGTCCAACAGAGACAATAATCTGTGGTTCATGAATGCTTATATATATATAAGATATATATATATATATAACTTTTATATATATATATATATATATATATATATATATATATATATATATATTTGTGATGTCGCCTAGGCCTTTCGGTGTCCCTACACCATCTTCAGGGCATTTACACGCGGTGAGGAGTCCACAGAAGATAATTAGGTGACAGTGATTCTATGAGGTTTTATAAATTTGATCTTATTTGTAAAAAGGTGAAGAAATGCAGCTTTTATTTTAATTATTGGAGCTCCAAGCCAGCGAAAGATGCCCTGAAGATGGTGTAGAGACACCGAAAGGCCTAGGCGACAGTTCACAAAAAAAATCTTAGTTGAGCAATTGGTATCTTACTTATTTTATTACATTGCTTTGGAATGAGATAGAATGACATCGTCGTGATGCCCACAACACTTAATTCTGTTTTCGTAAGAGAATGGCAAGTCCCTCTGAGGTGACGTCATGGTGGCGCCTAGACGAATTAGTGTTGGGATGCGCGACGGTCCTGAGACACAGTTTTCCATTAGCAAGCCATGTACCCATCCACTCAACATCAACTGGTCCGGAACACCAGGCACCAACACTCCTATAAGTCTTGAATGAAAAAAATATTCCTCACGTCTTGCGACATGCATTTCCGCCCTTGCCATCGTCTCCCTCAAATAACATCCAGATTAAGAAGAATAAGAATAAGAAACAGCTGTTCTAAATTGAGCACTTGACAAAACTAGAAAAATATTTCAATTCTTCGTCGGATCCTTAATGGTAAAAAATGAGCTACCTAATTCAAAACAGAGGACCTAGCAGACAGGAAACACTTTTCACTCCTGGTGTCAATTGGATGTAATCCATTATTACGTCGTCGAGCGTCTTTCTTGATTAGAAGGTATTTTTTTCGTTCCACGTCATAGGGGCATTTTAAAAATTATTAAAAGTACAAGTTATCAAATATATGGGTGTGCAATGCATTGTAGTATAATACAACACTAGGCCTATCTGGATAAAACAATAGTCATTTATGGTATATAAGAGAGTAAAGAAATTTTTAACGTTGAGTGGTAGAGCATCGGCACACATAAATGCCATCAATCGGCATCGAACCCACAACCTTTTATTCTCATGTAATGTTCAACAGAAAAAAAATTGTGTGATTAGATGAATACAAATTTTAATAGCCTAAATGTGGTGGACAAAATGGGGTAGGTACAGTTGTAACAACTACGGTCCGGATTCTTATGTAGGCCTAATTACATATTCTATTCCCTTACTTGTAGACTACTTTAATTTGGTAAATCATAAAGAAAGAAAGAAAGAAAGAAAGAAAGAAAGAAAGAAAGATTAGCATTTAGAATCTTGAGTGAACATTTTCGTATATTTAGGCCTATCGCATTAAAAATATTAATTTTAAACTACATACTTTGTGATTATTAGGCCTACATATTTCCCTGATATTTACTATATTTTTATGTACAGGTAGGGGGGGAAAAAAGCGAACCGACTAAAATATCTAAGTTGACGATATGAGCCACTGCGCATGCCTAGCGACATTCACAGGATAGCAGGGAATATATTGAAATTTGTTCTACAGCCTATAAATTGTTTGAGTTGAGAAATAATTTCACGTAATTTGCATCGCTTGTGAAAACAAACGTTTCCGTTACATCTCTTACATATATTTACGTATCACACGGCTCTGAAATCAGCTACAAGAGTCGGTCCGCTTTTTTTCCCCCTCCTACCTGTACATATTTCGCACTATGATATTCCACAAAAATCCGGGCCCCAGATAAATTTCGAAAAGCGCAGGATTAGACTATTTGATATAAATATTTCATAACAGGGAATCAAATTGAAAACAACATTGATTATTTTTAACGCCATATTTTTCTCGTAATATGTTAGATAGTAAAATTAAAATATGATAAATCTGGTATTCATAAAACTAACCAGAGAGGAATAACGAGGATGCGATTGCCATATTTTGATATGAAATATAACGCATGGATACAACTATCCTTGAGGCTGAACAGGGTTTTGTTTATCAATTATATCCGCATGCGTCACGCAGAGAGGCTGCGGCTCTATGATAACAGCAGGGTGTCCATGCCTGCTTATCGCGGTATCTAACGGCTTTGCTCTGGATGCTGCGGCACGAGCTCCCGTGAGCAAACATCATTCACACCCACTCCGTGAATTCTAATCACAAGTACACACCGCACCCCCCAAAAATCTTCACTGTTAATAGCCTCTCTTTTATCATTTGCCTCTCACTTAGGGAAGTTCAAAAGCACGAGTTGACTATTTAAAAAAAATCTTATGTGAAACTTGCGCAACTTCCTATATAGTGGAGCCAACTTCTACATATACAACTTTCTTCAAGGCAATGCCGACAGACCCTCATAATCCGCAGTAAATAACTTGAAATGAGGGTGTCTTGGACAATAGAGTTGTATATTCTGGATTTTCAGCATGTTTTCTTGGCGTTGAACTTGCCTGACAGCCAATAGAATTTCGTGTGCAACCAATCAATGCTCATTTCTGAATTTTTGACATACTCCACGTGGGCACCAGACGAGTGCCTTCAGTCAGTATAAAAGGAAGTTACTCCTCTGGGTCGCGAGCGACCCCTGGGGATCCCGTAAGGGGATATTCACAGCGGATTTGTTACCGGGGTGCGCCAGTCCCCTACCTACTTAAACCTAAGGACACATACACACACCCAGTCCTGAACCCGGGAAAGAAATTTTTCACTACTGAAAAATCCCCAACCCGGCCGGGAATCGAACCCGGGCCGCCGGAGTGGAAGGCAGGAGCGCTACCGACTCACCCACGGCGGCGGACCCTCAGTCAGTATACCATATGCCATATACCACTCCTTAAGTGCCAGACAATGGCTTAATCCTCAAAGCGTCCCGACTGTCTACATAGGTCTAGCCTCCACTATACCAAATAAAGTTTGCCTCTTGGTATAGTATACGGCAGGCTTGGCAAGCAATGCACTGAGAGTGAGAAGTGCTCTACCCCTACACTCGCCCCATCCCTATTCCTTCTACCTGAGAGGTAGGCAGACTCGTGACGCATGCTACAGTGGCGGTACCTCGGATATTGGATGAGAGATCTTTTAAGTAATGAAATGAATATTTCTTGAACTGCTGAAGAGTTGGCTAGGAAGGCACAAAGAAAGGTAATGGGACAACTAGGTACCATGAGGAAAGACGCAATGGCAACGTTGAAGCACAGTTCTAATATTCTAACCAAGCCTTGAGCTTAGAAAAGCAGGTCTATATAATTATTTATTACTTAGTTCTACTTATTTCCCTTATATTGTTAGTGGTATTTAAGTGATTTCTACACCGTAATTTTCAAAATAAACGTCACAATTTAGCTGAATAGTGTAGTGAAATTATTTAAACGTACATTTTTTATATTGGCGTATTCTTAATGGCACTGTGTTAATTTAGACAGTTGGCATCTATTTAGTCTCCTTGCAGATATTATCTTTTTAATATTCGACTACAAACTCGATGAACTTAAACATAGAACACATCGTAGATATTCATGAGAAATGTAACTGCCCAGCAAGCTCTTGTTCAAGATCAATAGGCTGAAAAGTTGTTCAAATTGATAAGTAGTACCAAACATGGCCAATAATTTACTTGCAAAAAGGCGCAGCTTGGGAAATGTTTTCGGCAGTGAAGTGTATAAATCCAAACCAAGTTTTCCTGAACCGCGCAATGGTGTGCTGCTTTGAAGGTTAATTGATTCCAATTACAGTTCGTCATGGCCCACCAAAGGATCATAATGTAAATGGATTGTCGAAAAGCCTGCAGTCATTGTCTAACGCTTGCACGACTACAAATTTATCTGAAAATGCTCCTGATAACTCCTGTAATAGTGCCATATATTTTTCTTTCATATCAAGCAATTCATCTTTCATGGAATACCCCCAGAAAGAGGGGGGTCAGGGGGTCCTCCCCCGGAAAATTTTAAAATTTAAGATGCAAAATAACGAGTTTTAAGCTTCCGGGGGACCTCCCAAGGAAAATTGTAAAATTAAGACGCAAAATAACGAGTTTTAAGCTTCCCACGCTTTATACTTGTAGGCCTATTAAGTAATTTATGGGCAGACTTAAAAAAATTATAAAATTTTCCTTTTTTTAATCAATGGGGGGGGGGGTTCAAACCCCCAAAACCCACCCTCGGTACGCCTATGACGCAGAGCATGCGCTCTGATTACATTCACAATCTTAACACATATATCCATTACGTTATTCAAAGTAGCTGATACTGCACACAGTGCTTCCCAGTGAATAATGCAGTGAATGGCTACTAGAGGAAAATCCATTTTTACAAAGGAATTTTCGGAGTCTCACTATTAGACTCATTTCTGTTCTCACCACTGCTGCAGCCCCATCTGTAGCTACGCAGATAAACTTGTCCCATTCAAGCTTAAACTTTCACGATATCATAATCACTGCCTCATAAATATCTTCACCGCAAGCGTGATCTTTCATTGAATAAATGTCCAGCAGCTGCTCGATCACAGCTAATTCTGTATCTACACGTCTTATAAACACAGTAAGTTGAGCAGTAACTTTATTTTCCGTAGTTTCGTCCATGGCAAGAGAAAATGAACAATGTCTATCAACCGTTTCTCCAAACTTTTGCCAGGTCAACAATTCTGTTGGTAATGGAACCTCGCCTTAGGTTCCAACATGAGCCGAATTGAAATTCCTCCTGATGGTAAAGCTTGTAACGTAGTCAATAATAGTGGGACACATCAAACCCTGTGCTTTATCATCTTGAAGAAAAAAAATACTTGTTCTCCCAGTCCCGATTAGATAGGCCTACTCTTCGTTCACTCATGTTGCACACAAGCAAACACTGAACAGGATTACTCACGCGACTAGTCTCTGAGTCAACCGGTTTAGTTGTCATTACCTCGCTCCTGAAATAGAGTAGTGGGGACGAGAGGGAGGGTAACTTCGCGCCTTCAGTGCCTTCGTTCCCGACCCTGGTATACGGTATTATGTATGACACTCTTCATGCATCGGGTGAATGTGACTCGACTGCTAAGGGAAGCAACACATCAGAAGAAGGAAACTCGTAAGACAAACCTGGGTAGTCGTGACTCAATAGCCCAAATTGTAACACGACTAGGAGATGGAAACTCGTAAAACAAACCTGGGAAGTTGTGACTCAATAGCCCAAAATGCAACATGTCTAGGAGAAGGAAACTCATAAGACAAACCTGAGTAGTCGTGACTCAATAGCCCAAAATGCAACATGACCAGGAGAATTAAACTTGTAAGACAAACCTGGGTAGTCCTGAATCGATAGCCCAAATTGCAACATGACTAGGAGAAGGAAACTCGTAAGACAAACCTGGGTAGTCGTGACTCAATAGCCCAAAATGCAATATGACTAGGAGAAGGAAACTTGTAAGACAAACCTGAGTAGTCGTGACTCAATAGCCCAAATTTCAACATGACTAGGAGAAGGAAACTCATAAGATAAACCTGAGTAGTCGTGACTCAATAGCCCAAAATGCAACATGACTAGAAGGAAACTTGTAAGAAAAACCTGAGTAGTCGTGACTCAATAGCCCAAAATGCAACATGACTGGGAGAAGGAAGTCACAACCTTACAAATTATAGGCCTATACTGTTTTATAGTGGAGCAGACATAACAGAACGAACAAGAGCAGGAGGAGAAATATTGGTAAATGAGAAAATAAGGAAATCATTAATATTATATAAATGGACTAATGGAAGAATATTACAAATAAGATCCCAACTCCCAAGAGGTAAATTAACAGTAATCGGAGTGTAAGTTATGCGCCAGAAGAAGGTAGAAAAGAAGAAACAGACAATTTTTATTAGCAGTTACAAGAAGTAATTGATGAAATAAATAAAAATGATTATTTAGTAATTGCGGAAGATTTAAATGCCCGTATTGGACATATCCCATACCACAAGTATAAGGAAATAATAAACTATTTTAAACGGAAATGGAAAACAACTATTAGAGTTAGCAAGTTTTAATAGGCCTACCCTGCGAATCACAAATACATTATTTAGGCATAAAGACAAACACGAGTTTACTTGGAGTACGAAAAGCTCACATCCAGTAATTGGTTATATCAAAGTAAATCAGAAATTGAAAAATCTAATTAGAGATACAAAAGTCTACACAGGCTGTGACATCCATAGTTATCACTACCTATTAATAAGTAAAACAGAGATACAAACTAAATGGTAGGCCTATAAAAGCAAAAAGAATAATGACAAAGGAGATACTGGAAAGAAAGAAAAGTATATATAGACTGAAACTACTTGCAGATGAATCCATCAAAGATTTATATGTGAGAAGACTGAGATTATATACAAATATAGGAAATCCAAAAGATAGAATTGGAGAAGAATGGAATATTATTAAAGAATTAATACAAAGAACAGCAAAAGAAGTGTTAGGAACAAAAAAAATATGCAGAAGAAAAAACGGGTTAAAAGTGTGGAATCCTGAAATACAACAAGTAGTGAAAGATAAAAAGGAAGCGTACTTGATTTTTAAATGATAAAAATGATAAAACAAAAATGGTGTAAGGTATAGTCTAAGAGAACTAGAGCATTATTTAAAAAATATTTAATATACGTAAAATGAATAGAGAGCATTGAGGTAAACACATAGCAGATATGGAATATAATCTTCATGGGCGACAATATAAATTACATAAATTTATTAAGAACCTTAACTCAGAGAAAACTTAGAAGTCATAAAAGAACAATTTTTATAACACAGCTTTTAGTATTAGAGTTAACTGTTAGGGGTTTACTTATTTTATTTGAATGTTAAAAACACAGTGAAACTTCGAAGAAAATTTAAAAATGCAAAGAGGTTGTTCTGCCCTGTCCTAAACCAAAGCCTTCGCCGTCAATGTCGACCAGATCAGCCTACGGTAGATGACGCAACGGTCGGATGGTAGACCAAGTCCCACAAGGGACAAATAAAGTAGGCTACCTGAAATTACAAATGAAGTATAGGAATAAGTAGACGTTAGAGATTTTTTCAGTAATTCGATAGGCTATGGTAGAATCGACATTTTTTGGATCCAAGCAGTTTTCTTAGACATCATTTCTTAGACAAAGCCAACTTTAAAGTGAATATCATTGCTAGTGATGCTAATACGGTTATCAGAATGATAAAGTGCGGAAAATGTCTAGGCTATAGCTGAAAATGGAATCCGAACCTTTAATGGATATCTCAGACTATACCCGAGGCAAGCTAAGAAAGAAACCTGAAGTAAACAAAAACCAGTATGTCTGTCACACTCTTAAGTCATACGAGTTATGTACTAGAGTGAGACAAATGTACTGGTTTTTATTTACTTCAGGTTTCCTTCTTAGAACGGCCAGACTATAGGCTGAAGGGTAAGGAAAGAATTTAGTTAGCTGAAAAACCTGCACGCAAATTAAACAGAGTTTCCTTCATCAACCGAACACTACTTTGTACTTTTTGAAATGAACATACCATTTGTGGAGACATATTATTAGGCTACAACAGTGTACGGTACTTTTTACTTCCTCTGCCCGTAGCCTAGCCTAATACATAAATATACAGAGTGTCCATGAAATGAGTGCAGATGTTTCGTGTTGTGTTAAGGAACTTCCGTACGAGCAGCCTATTTTAATACAATGAAACTTGGTATGGAAATGTGTTGTTACGGCTGTAAACAGCAAAACGTGTTGCACATTGTTAACACAAAATTTAGTTTATTATATTAACTGTAAGAAAAAGCAAAGCAATACATAATGTTTTAGAGCAAAATTGTTGAACACAAACACTTGGAGTTCATCAGTCCATGGTCAGACGCGCGGAGCTGTGCAACCAGATCAATGATCGATATTTCCGACAATTGCTATAAAACATGTTATAGCTTTGCTTTGTCTTACAATGAGCATACTAAACAACATTCTATGTTCAACAATTTTGCACTAAAAAATATGTAATAGATTTGCTGTACCTTACAGTTAACATAATAAACTATATTTTGTGTTCAAGTTTTTTTTATACATATTTATAAATTTCGGACCAAGGCTATACAACAATTTGACTAGAAGAAACCCTAATCTGATACCACTAAACAATAAATTGTTTAAAAAACAAGTAGGCCTACTCGAATTGATTAAATCTAACTTGTAATTTTTAATTTTTAACATTGCGTATTTTGTTTGTAACTCTGTTATGTTATTGTAATTTATTTTTTCGTATCTTTGTTCATGTAGGCCTATTTATTTCATATAAGCAATCTTATTTATTTTTATTCTTATTTTTTGCCTAAAACTATAATATGTATGTTTTTTTATATAATGTTCAAAATATAATTTTAGTATGACTGAACTGACCCCGAACACGAGCTATGCTCATGCGGAGCAAATAATACTCTTTTGAAATTGTAGGCCTACTAATTGTGTTAATATTATTTATATTTGTATTTGTAATAATTTTGTATTAATTTGTATTTTCTAATTTGTAATTTGCAATAATAATAATAATAATAATAATAATAATAATAATAAAAATAATAATAATAAAAATTGGTGGACACTGTATAATAATATAAAATAACCCATAACAACGCACATCCGTCCCAAGGTTCATTGTATTAAAATGCTTGTATGGATGTTCCCTACCACCACACGAAAAATCAGACTCATTTCATGGACACTCTGTATAAAGCTTGCATAACCCGTATCTTTTTCTTCACAAACGGTATAATTACTAAACAACGGATTTTGTACCGTGATTGTGTATCTACTGAACTCCTAACTTTATGTGATATCCAGATATCTCCCTTTTTCAGATATATGGGAAATAGTTACAAAATGTTTGTTCACAACTAGCTGACTTGAGAAATAGACCAGCCGCTACAGCTGTGCACACGGAGGAGGGGCTCAAGACCAGTTGGAGATAATCCAGAAGTGTGGTAGTAATATCTTTCAGCCCGCTAATTTCCGCTCCACCCTCCACAACACTTCCAAATGATCAATCTACATCTAAACAAATACCTCACATTTACATCTTCCTTCTTAATCGTGTAAAACTACGGCAGCACAAAAACTAGATAGATTTATCGTCACTATTATTCGGGTTGTTTCTTTGAATACAAGCGATGACAGCTCTAATAAACGAAAGCAAAGCACTTGGTGAATGTAAAACTACGTCCGGACTAAGGTGATTTAGCAAAGAAGCATTTTGTAGTAATGCAAATTTTCTGTAGCTGTAAACCAAATGGGCTTCTTGTTGCATCAGTCTATGTGATTCATTCTAGCTAATTCATCCGGCTTCCGTCTTATTTCTAGTTTTACAGCTCTGTCCTATGTTAATGAGAATCCCTTCTCTGTCCTATGTTAAATAATTTTATTTCATTTACTAACCAAATATCCTCGGGAAATCACCAGGATTCGATTTCCCAAGAAAAGATGATTAGCGATATTTGCTGGGAATTTTAAATCGTGCGTTATTTAATGAAGTATGTTTTTTAAATTATTTTTAGCGTGTTAATCTCGTTATATACAGACGCATTATTTTTGCCTTGTGCCGCTGGAGCACCTTTATTGGCCGACGACTTGCTCATGAGACGGACAGGCTTATAAGTAGGGATGGGTCGATACAGATTTTCTCGATACTCGATACCGATACATGATTATTTCCCCGATGCTCGATACTTCGATACTCGATACCGTCAACATTTCCTGTTTCAATAAATAGGTACATTACAAATTAAAAGTTGAGAGAACTGTGTAATACCAACTCAATTAAGTGTGCATATTTAATGAGACAAAATTTAATATAATCAGTAGCCTACAATTATTTTTAAACTCTACATAAAACTAAAATTAGTTCTTGAAACAGTCCAATTAAAAGTTTTTGTTCAAAAATTACAATGGGGTTCGGACAGTCAGCTTGCTTGTTGGTTGTTATTGAAACGTTTGACAGGAAACGAAACAATTAAGAATCTCTTCTGTTTGGATTTTAAAAGTCGGAAAGTCTTTATTTATGACTAGACAAAAGTCACAGAGTGGTTTTCTCCATTTCAAGACGAAATATAAGTAATTACTATATTTAGTAATATTTAGATTACTAAAAGCAGACAGAGATACTGCATTTCCTTAAATTGCAGATTTATCAAAGTATCGAAAAAGTACCGAGCGAGTTTTCTGAAGTATCGCTCGATGCCGATACCATGCAAATATCGAGAGTATCGAGGTATCGAAAGTATCGAGGTATCGAAAGTATCGAGGTATCGAAAATATCGAGGTATCGAAAGTATCGAGGACCCATCCCTACTTATAAGTAAAGTTCAATCCAGCAACTGCCTTTGCTAACATGGAAAATCCCATAAAAGTCACACTTAGAAAGATACGTCATTGAATCCGCTCCCCCCCCCCCCGAAAGTAAAAATTCGACGTTACTATTTTGGCCAGTTCTCTCAGTATTTCCGATCGTCGGCAGTCTAAAGTGCTAATGCTTCCCTTCTGTTGAAAAGCAGAGCGAACCATTTTTGAAATTCATGTTGTTACCGCTTTACGACCGGAATCTGACTGCCTCTAAGAATAAGAAGGTGTTTAATTGGAGAAGACGAGGCGGCTGAGGTACTAGTCTGGAGATCCCGTACTGGAGCTCTAGATAATTTATGAAACACTTTAGACTTTATAGCGTGGTCGGCATCCTTCATCAACACACACATATCCCTCTTCTATTTATATTGCATGATGCTTACAACCAAAATCTGTCTCACTATGATCTCATAACACGAACCAAGGCTCAAACAAGTTCTTTGCCACTCCGGTAGGATAACGTGTAAGAAGTCAAGGTCTACATCCGTGGTGCATTAGTCACATAAAGTATACAGAATAATACATTGATTATAATTAGACTGCCATCAGTTTACACTTATTCACGACAGAATTCTTCAATTTACGTAGAATTTTTTGTTAGCAAAGAGCATATTATGTTGAAGTACAAAGCATGGAGTCTGACAATAAAATAATATTATTTTATTTATTTAATTGAGAAAAAAGATTTGCTTCACTTACAATACTAAAAATATACTTTTTTAAAAATGAAAATGCAACTTTGTTAAAGTCTTAAATAGAGGTAAATAAATTCAGCGTGCATTCTTTTAATCATTCGCCACCCGAATAAGCAAAGTTTGTATTCAGAGGCCAATATTTTCTATAGGCCTATGTCTATGATTAATGAAATCAATAAAGGCAACATTACTTATAGACCTAATTACAACTTCACTCTTAATGTTATTCTTTCGATTTATTCGTTATGTTATTCTTTCGATTTGGACCAATAACGTCCAAAAACTAATCTGAAATCATCCAGTCATAGTATTCAACAAACATCATCCCTGGTATCGCTGATAGGCTATCCCTAATAGGGCCTATCTCTATTTACGCAAGAAACACACTGATCATGACGAGCTGAGATTGCCTACAACAACAAAACGGCTGCAGATTAGATTGTGATGCATCAAACGAGATGAAGATGACATTGTTCAGCAGGCAAAAGAGAAAATATCGTGAAGAAGTCAACTTAAAATAAATAGCCTACATAGGCCTTCGCACTACCCTATGAAATATGTGTGTTCTTACCCCCATAGACTTAAATAACAGCTTAGTTAATTCATTACTATTCCTTCCATTTTACTCGTCAGATAGTCATAAGTAGGGCTCGAATGGATTTTTCTGAGACATTGGAGACAATGCTGGTAGGCCTAGTATCTACTGGTCATTCTTTCGCTGCATTTTTTCTCTATTTTGTTTTCAGAATAGACTTTTCCAACATTGCAGACAAAACGATCTCATAATTCCTTACTCCCAGAGAGTTAAATGCTATTGATTTGGCATCCTTATCGTTAGACAAAAAAGTACAACATTCATTAATAAATATAAGTAGTAAACATAACAATAATAGAAAACATAAGAAAAGTAAGCCAGTACTAAAAATACTTTAATCTTGTCCTGTATTTATTCTTTTACTACTGTATATTCCCTTTTTTAAATAAAGACTATATTTAGAAATACTAAGTCTTGTTCCAGTTTTTCATGTCATATAGTTTGTCATTTTCAGGCATTTTGAGTCATAAACTTCCGAGCCCTAATTAAAAGTGTAATTAAGTCGTTTATGTAGGCTATCTGTCGGTAATATCAAAAGTAGGCATACTCGTTACATCACCTAGGCCGATGAATATTTTACGCATACCATCGTTCTTGAGATTTGAACAAATAGGCCTAATGGGCCTACTGCACAGACATTAGAATGAATCTGAAACCGCCCAATTAGTGCTTTTATTTCGATAACAAGCATCATCCTTGTTATTGATTGGTAGTTATCGCACTTTACTTTATTATATACAATAAAAAAACTGGCCTTGAGGAGTGGAAGATATAACAACAAGATGGCTAACGGCTAGGTAAGGTAGGCAATAAGCGAGAAACAGAAAACAAATTAGCCATTACAGGGACTAATACGAAGCTCGTCTATAGGCCTATGTGGAGTCTATTTTAAAAATACATGCCTATATAGGCATAGGCCTATTCTCTTAATAATGACCCCCCATAGACCGAATTAAATACATTTATTCTTACATGCACAAATATGTTCATTTTTAAGTAATTTAGCCACAGAACGTACCACTGGGGGATATTTCAATAACAATAATAGGCATATAAACCGATAACGATTCAGAATACATTAGATATCAAACAATTGCCGCGATGTTCTCTTTTATTTTTAAAAAAAGTTAAAACGTTAGAAAATATTGGAATTAGATTGTCAAGTCCGCTTGCAAGCATATCAGAGAAACGATCTCTGACGAAAATCTTTTACTCATATTTAGAAACGAAACATAGGCCTACATTGTTTTGAAACTGACAATAGTTTATTCGCTATTGCGGTATTTAAATGGAACGGAAATTAAAAGACAGCAGAGCACTATGATATTCCTCATAGTCTAGGCCTATATTTCTTCGAAAAGAGTGAAATTAATAGTCCTGATAACTTCAATGTGTTAAAATTGCGTTTTAAGTTAAGACTAGAAAGTAAAGGTAATAAAGATCACTAGTAAAAAAAAAAGTCACACTTAATATCGAATGTTTACAAAAATGTGAATGTTTAATGGTCATTTGCAATTATCAAACTTGAAATACATAGTAGGGCGTTTTAGAATAGGTTACTGTAACTTAGCCTATAGGATAATTTCAAATGTTCCCTGTGAAACGTTTCGGATCTGCTTGCTTCCATCTTCAGAGATAAATTAGGCCTACAACAATTTTACTAAAGAAGCTTGTAGAACTTGGACACAAATCTGTCGTGCGTCATATGTTACATCAGCTCAATTCTTCCCTTCCTCTTTTGGTGGTCTGGAAACGATTAGAAAGGATGTTTAAATCAGAAATCTCACTGCAAAAAATATTGCCTACGGTAACCATTTACAGAATGGATAATCGGGAAATATTTAATTATTTTTTAAAGTTTTAAATCTAGGCTATTTCATATTTTAATAGGCCTATAACCTAGTCATTATCTGCTACAATAGTATTTCCTTTCACTGATAAGTTTTGTTTTCTCACAGTACTTTTTTTTAAAGTGATAACTTATATAGGCTATGCCTTAGTTTATAATCCAAAATATTATAATAACTTATTGTAATCTGATGTATCCTACTACCAAAATGATTTACTTTGGGGTTACGATATTGTGTACGAAGTGAGGAACTTAAAGAACATATTTAAGGTCTACGTAAAGACCTGATCCCCCTCCCAAAAGATATTTTCAAAGCATTAGTTAAAAGAAAATTAAATTTTTGTGTCATTCAGGGAGGCAAGATGTCAGTATTAATAATTAATCGGCTTAGAAACCCCACCAAACCAATTTCTAAATATGTGCTTCTTAACTATCTCCCGCAATGTCATTATTACGCTCAGTGAAATGTTGGAAAATGCACCGTTCCGGACACCCCTGCCGAAGCCTTCTGGGTTTAATGCTTTGTCATAAATTACTCCATACTTGAAGCTATAATATTATAGGCTATCAACACAAGTGCTGACATAATATCAGCCCTATTACAGAACCAATAATAAGCAGTTTTGTATTCTATTACTATACACGCCTAGGGCAATTTCTTTGATCCCATCCGAGACCACCAGAATCCTTTCTTTAGCGCTCTTTTTTAGTCGATAGCTAACAGTTCACCCATTTCCTTTGGCAAACACCAATAAAGAAGGCATAAGGGATACAAGGTAAGAGAAAATTGCACAACATAGCACAATCTGTGGCACGCATTGTATAGTGTGAGCCGGTCGGCGCCCTTTTACCTACCTGAGGGCTCTGAAAGCGAGCCAAGCACACATCACAAGAAAAGGCTGACAATAACCCAACAAAACACCGTATTCTGCACGTCTCATATGGGTTTATCATTCCGTAAAACCTAAAACTCTATTCAGCATTTCATATCACACAGTGTTTCAAAATAAACTGACGAACACTCTGGAGAGGAACAGAACTAGTTTTGTTTATTTATAGGGATGGGTCGATACCAGGTTTTCTCGATACTCGATGCTCGATACCGATACATGATTATTTCCCCGATACTCGATACCGTCAACATTTCCAGTTTCAATAAATAGGAACATTAAAAATTAAAAGTTGAGAGAACTGTGTAATACCAACTAAATTAATTAAGTGTGCATATTTAATGAGACAAAATTTAATATCATCAGTAGCCTACAATTAATTTTAAACTCTACATAAAACTAAAATCAGTTCTTGAAACAGTCCACTTAAAAGTTTTTGTTCAAAAATTACAATGGGATTTAGACAGTCAGCTTGCTTGTTGGTTGTTATTGAAACGTTTGACAGGAAACGAAACAACGAAGAATCTCTTCTGTTTGGATTTTAAAAGTAGGAAAGTCTTTATCTATGACTAGACAAAAGTCAAAGAGTGGTTTTCTCCATTTCAAGAAGAAATATAAGTATTTACTATATTTAGTAGACTACTAAAAGCAGAAAGAGATACTGTATTTCCTTAAATTACAGAATTACCAAAGTATCGAAAAAGTACCGAGCGAGTTTTCTGAAGTATCGCTCGATGCCGATACCATGCAAGTATCGAGAGTATCGAGATATCGAAAGTATCGAAAACCTATCCCTATTATTTATATTATTTTGTAAATGTACTAGGAGGTGCCCGTGGCTTCGCCACGATAATTCTTTTAAAAATTAAGAGTATAATAATTATTAAAGCATTATATTTATTAACACTTGCACGCTAATCATTCATAAACTAAGCCATTAATAATTAATGAAACAGCTAAAATTCCTGCTTTAGAGTACATTCCACGACATGAAAGCGCCCCCTGGGAAAACTATATCAGAATCGATTAGGCCTATGTAGTTCCAAAGAACCTGTGAACACATAATACGCATTGTTTCTCAGGTGTTTATTGACATGAATATGATGTGAATTTTATTTTATCAATTCAGTGTAATTTTCAGAAATTATATAATGTTTCAAGGGAAGGAATGGTTTGTTTGGATTATTATTATCAGCGATATTTCAAGAGATAAAACCATCAATATTTTACAGCTGTTGCCCCGGCTTCGCCCGCCATTATTCATTGACTCCAGGATTTTTAAGAAATTTAGACTGGTAGATTATTAAAAATGTTAGTGGTTCAGAGCTATGAAAATTGTAAGTAAAAATAAAATTATAATATTTGTTCATTGTGTTCATTTCACTTAGGCCTTATATAATAAAGAACCGGTTTTCCTTCCTAATTTTGTATCGTCATGAAAGTTTAGACTGCGAGAGACGAACATCGCCGAGTATACCCGATGTCTCACGAAGCGGGCGAGCAAGCACGCTATTTAGGGCCGTTGAATTGTATAAGAGTAGATTTCTTTTTGTTATCTTTTGCAGCACACCGTACTGCCCTCCTAAGCCAAAAGGGTTACCTCAATATTTTATAACGCCAAATTTCCTTAGCATTTTACATGGATTTTGACCATACCATTGTAACCATTGGATTGTAACCACACGACTTTCATTCAACAGCCTTTTTCAGGAATTATTTATCGGAATAAGCTCATTTCGCTTAGGAAATAACTGCATTGTGTTTAGGCCTACAGCTACATTACAAATACTCAAATATGTGAAAACATTGTTATGCCCTTTTGGCATAGGAGGGCAGTGTAGTGTGTTTTCTACAAATAAATTACTAAGTTAGGCCTACTACTACTACTACTAACTTAATATTATTACTACTACTAGTAGGCCTACTTTGAATAAAATACCGGTGCTGGAGTAGTGATAACTGAATAGGATTTACTACCTTACTCTCTATAAATATAGCAAGTCGAAAAATGCTGAAAGAATTAAAATTACACAAAATTAGCATACCGTTGGGCCTATATCGATTTCGATTAAAATATCTGACGTAACATATATCATCATTATTGTTGTTGTTGTTATTATTATTATTATTATTATTATTATTATTATTATTATTATTATTAACGAATTTCACACCAATGAAGGTCATATTTAATTTGTTCGTTGTTTTATGGCCATATACCCTACGTAGCCTATATTGGTGACAGGAATTTAATACACAATCAGGATTATCTTGTCTAATTTTTTATACTGTATTTCCCAGTTGTAAATTATTAGAAAGCCTGTGTCACAGCTTACTATTTGTTCACTGCATATTTTGTTTGTTTGTTTGTTTAAGGCAAAGTCAAGAGAATCGAACCCGGGTTTTAGTCTAGATCACTAGGCTTCCAGAGGATGTACCCAATCCCTTCCATTCTTAGACCCCTATCGACTTGGTTAAATTTTTCACTCGATAAAACCTTATCAATTTAAATATTTTTTGTAACCACCACTGTTCTTCTGTAACAACTATCTCATTATCAGTGTAGGCCTAATAGTTCCACATTAGAATTTTCAAGAGCAGTGATGGTTTCGAGAAGGAATTCAAAATTTGTTTTTTATTACGAAAGTCCAACACAATTGTTTAAATCAGTCAACAGTTCTTGTAACGTAATCATTGCAGCGATGTGTTTTACTGTAATAGAAGCTTATGAAGAGTCAACGAATTTTTTAATTGAACAATAAATCAAATTTAAAAGTAAACTAAATAAAAATGCTAAAAACTACTAAAACATTTATTGAAAATTATCTTATCCTCAAACATAGTGAAAAATACAAGGAAAATGCCTTGACAAAGTCTTCGTTTAACTGTTTTTAAATTGGTAAACACTTCATCTTGGTCATCAGTTTTCATATTTAAAATAATTACCATCATTTTAAGGATTTCTATAGCCTAAGCTTATTTTGTTTTTCGTTAATGTATAAAATATTTTGTAAAACGCAGCTGCCTTATAAATATTACTGACGGGATACGAGTTTAAAACTACGCTTAGTGTTCACTACACAGCTTTACAATGAAAACCAATGCTATAGCCTCGGTTCTAGGAGTTACCCAGGGTCTCGGGCGGTGGATTGAGACGAGGCCTTCGTGTTTTGGAAAATACTTTACAAATAATTATCTAAATGTATAGTCTACTCTGTATTTTATCAACCACGGAAAAATTTCTCTCCTTTACCACTGTTAAAACTCAACTATGCCTACTGTACTTCTACTTTAGTAGGCTTATATTTAAAGTGAATCCTCGTTCAGCTAATACAGCTAGGCCTACTATCAATATTAGTGCCAAATACACTCCAGATTTGTGTGATGACAGATGCATGAATAACTATTTTTTTATCACCCTATTTCTCTGGAACAGAATTATTCTGGTCTAGTGGGCTAACTACACCTAAGGCAACATAATGCATATCTCCTATTGAAGTGAAGCTGTTACAATTATATATTGTGCTCTTCCATTGTCAGACAATAGGATGCACTGGAGGCCACTCCAATGCACAAAACCATAGCCACTCCCCTACCTCTATTCATTGAAAAGACTCTCAGTTAGGCAATATGTTCCTCACTTGAAATGAAGAGAGCGATGTTTGTATGAACATTCTTCATTCGTTTAACATATCTTTATAGTCAATTAGTTTGAGAGGATTTCACAATCCACATCCTGATCAATAGGATTCGGATGTTTATGACCTAAAACAGTAGAAAATATGAATGCAAATATGTCCTTAAAAATGACTAAATATGACCCAAAAACCCAAAAAATGACCTAATAAAATAACTTAAAAATAAATGTAGTAATTTAAAACGTTTATATAGGCCTACTCTAAATTCTTACATCACATGAATTCAATCAGATAATCACTTTTTAACAATTTTGGTGGTTTTCAATTGTATTTGTGATAAACTTTTATTTTTAAAGAATTTGCTCTTGTTGCTCGCTTCATCAGCTCCAAATACTCCTAATATTTTGTATACCTTGCGTACCCCTATAAAATGCGAACAATTTCGTTAATTTTAAAATGTAAGTCACTTATTAATTTAGCATAAACATTAAATTAAGTAAATAAATTTCAAATTTAACTCGACCATGTAGTCCATACACTGTATAATTGCGCTCCTTTACCGACTTTATAACTGAAATATGACCTTAAATTACAAATATGGAAGAAATATATTCAAGACCACAAAAATGACCAAAATATGACTTTAACTTATATGCAAAATAAAAACGGTCCGATTAGGATAAGAAGCATGCAATTCGTGTCAAATTTGTGTTTACGGCGAGAACGGAATATGACATGTCATAAACATCCGAACCCTACTGATCAAGCATAAAGATTTTTAAATTAAATTTCAAACTTAAGTCTATTTCATCTCAAGAAACATTAAGTCTACAAGCACAGCAACATATTTTAATTTGGTTCTTATTATTAGACTATCTGTTGGCCATATGAAAACTATCGATATAACTCGTTATTTAAAAATGCAATCCCAAACTAATATAGATTAACTGAAATATAATTAAGGTTCATTAGTGAACTCCATTTCAGTAGAAAGTTAGCAGCATTATTATTTTTCTTACAACCTTATTCCCTCGTATCTTATAATATGTTACGGGTAGAGTTCGAAATTGGGTGGGCAAGAGCCTAAACATAATTTTACCCGGGTAAAGTGCGCATTATTCAAAAGCACTGGGTAAAGTTGGTATAAAATATCTACATATCTAGCTTTACCCGGGTAATCTTAGGTTTACCCAACCTCTACTGGCTTAAGATGAATTTCAAACAATACCTTCAAATTACTATAAGGCCAAATGGAATTATAATCACCTTCGATGCTATTTAGTAAGGCTACTTGTTTGAACAGGATGCGATTGAATGACACTTTGAATGAATTTAACATAACCTAACCTTGCTTAACCCGAATTAACCTGACTTAAGCTAACTTAACTTAACTTAACCTAACCTAACCATACCATATTGCGAATGCCCATGCCTCTAATAAAATAAGAAACCAGCTCTAACCAAAGGCATGAGGATAGACCGCGTTTTACCCACATATAGCCCGAAGCGAATGATATTTTGCTTATAAATTCGCGCTTACCCGATCAGTTTGGGTAAAGCGCGATTACGGGTTTCTAGCTCTCCTTGTGGCAAATAAAATATTCATATAATCTTCATTTTACCTTACAAGTTACATTACATTAGTCTACATATCGTTTTTGTACAGTATAGCTTATGGTCAATAGTTAAAAATTGCGTATTAAGGATGTAGACTACAATCAAATATTTAAAAACTAAAATAAACTTACATCAGAAACACAAAAGGACTACAAAAGTTTAGGTACAAAAAGTAAATACAACTCAGAAGGATCAACGATTTTTAAAGGGCCCCTTCAACTTTTATAGTAATTTTACGTTTCTGACTTCGAAAGTTCATTTAGTTTTTAAATAATTCAGGTTGTAGCCTATCCTTAATACATAATTTTAACTATTAACCCATATACTGTACAAAAACTACGTAAGTTGTAAACTTGTAAGGTAAAAGGGAAATTGTATGAATATTTTATTTATATAAGCCATTATATAGCCTAAGGTAAAACAAATTATAATAACTAAGGTTGTTAAAAGTGCATCCTAAATTTTTTAAATCCCAAACACCAATAGGTTACTTCTGAGCATGAGTAATGTCATTAGGCACAAAGTATTCTGCTAACAATACACAATGGAGAGCTGGTGCATTCAGACATAAGTTACTATATAACTGACAGTGAGTCACAAAGATATTTTATCTTTTTTGTGAAATTACAATTTATTTTTACAATTTCTTCATAAAACAAAGCGGCCATATATATAATGTATACCTTCCACATATGGGGGACCGCATGCGGCCCGTGAGTTAAGTAATTTTTGTCAGCCCGCAAACACTAATTTTAACTACACTTAATTGCCTAAATTTGATGGCCTGCAAATAAACGCTAGTTTTAACTAAAAGTAAAAAAAAAAAAAAAAAAAGTATTCTTTGGTATAAAGTATTCTGTGGTAGATCTCACATTGAATTCAAGAATGTTCCTGTGCTTTGTGTTATTCATTACCATTGTAAAGTAACAGACAAAATATAAAACACACACATGTATAAAGTTAAGTAATTTCTAAGTTATTGTACTTAATATAAGTATGATATACTGTATTTGCGGTAGACTATCATGTCATTAATAAATCAATGCGGCCCGCTAGTCTTTCACCAAAAAGGAAATGGCACCGTTAAAAATAAAGAAATAAATAAATAAAAAGTTGCAGACGGCTGCAGTAAGCGATCAACACACACACGCACAAAACTGAAAATGTAGGCAGGCGTGTGTATTTCCTAGAGGAGTAAGTGAAGCATTTAAAATTTATATATAGAATAGAATTTAAATATATACCAAGATATTTAGCCTAAGATAGGCTAGGCCTATATTGTGAAAAAACCTCAAAGGTTTAGCATAACCTATCTTATTTCAATAAAGAAACGTAGGCTAATGTGCTTAGGCCTAGTTGAAATCCCCTCTTATTTCTAATAGAATTCTAATGCAATGAGGTTAAGGAACAGACCTAAATATAACTCGTTTACATCCACAAGTCGGGCTATTTATCGTTTAGGTTGTGTTTCATATTTAATTTTTGTTTTTGTTTTGAACTTTCATACTTCAATTCCATTGTGTGTGAGAGAAACAAATAAATGTCCTCTCACACAGAGTGGTATAATATATAATGTACAGCAGATCTCATAATGATCAGTTAACTCAAGTGGTTAACAAGAAATGCTTGTGTACCGGTAGAGTAAGCCTGCAAGACCCGCTGAGCAGTATCGTACCGGACAGGCTACTAGATATGCAATACCCGCATAACTTACTTGAGTTAACACTCATCAAAACTAGAGTTATTAACCCCGACTTCTCTAATGTACAGTTTCCTCAATAAATAAACCAATATTAGTGCTCAGCTAATAATTTTACACGCCCTTCTGCAATTTAATGTTATGTATCTTAATACAAGTGTAATTGGAACGTGCAGAAATGTGGAGAAGCCGTGTTTTCGTTTAATTCATCGTGACACGTTTCTCGACAGTTTACATGGTGCAAAAAATAATACATAAGCTTGTAACTCCTCTAGATGCTTAGTAAATACGGATGAAATCAAAGACAGATAATTTCTGGATGTCTTGACAGATCACGTTCTGTCAACATTACCAGTAGACTGAAAATATCATCAGGCCATTTTAGTCTGTTATTCATTCAAATCTTCGGCATTTGCCTAATCATCGCACGAAATTAAGGGAGCTCATACATTAGAAAATATTTTAAAAAGGATACCTTACTTTATTGTTTCAAGTAGGCCTAATAGAGTAGGCCTATGTTATTTTGTACACAATTCTAAATTTTGAGTCAAAAATGTCATTTAATAGTGGTACCGGTATTTTTCAAACTTTTTCTAAAACTGTGTATGAGTGCATGTGATAACTTTAGACTAGTTTATCCGATAGTTTCAATTTTCATTACAAAATACGTAACATCTCAAGAACCAATTGTCTGATATTATGCAAGTTTTGTCCACTGTATGAATCTAGGAAGAATGAACCTCGATTAAAAACGATTAACTGAAAAATAAAAAAAACATATTTGAAAATAAAGTATAAATTGTAATGCAAATTTTTAAAAATCTAGATTTAATATTAAGGCAAACAGAATGATCAATTGAAGTTCACCCTTGAGAAAACGATCTCAGATTTAAAGGAAAGAAAACAAATTGGAAGTGTTATAAATCAAATTAAAGCTAATCCCCTGTAGAATAAATTTACATAACTGTAGGAAAATCTGTCCAGAAAAAGTTTAATAATTCAAGATTATGTAAAAAGGGAGTTCACTACTGTAAGCCTACCTGTTTCTTCAATAATTAAGTTAACTTATGTCTAGTTTAACTCTGTTTGGGGTCTTACAGAAAATTCATATTAGCACAGATTACGTTTTCACAAAAATGAAACTAAAATCTCAAAAAAATATATAAGTTACATATTTTAAAACAATTTCTTTTTACCTAGGACTAAATGTGAATATCCCCATTGTAACTACACCCTACATTATATTCCTGCAAGTTTATACGATCCAGCAACTTACGGGGCTCTCGAATAGACCTAAAGTTACACATGCTACGTAGCTTGGGTTTGCTAGAAGTACAGATTTTACTTACCGGTAGGCCTACCAAAACTCTAGTTGAAAACCATGTCAAAATGGCGTGTAGAAATTTAACTTACCTGAAAGGAAGAAATTCAAACATTAGAAAACATTTTTTTTCTATGCTTCATCTACAGCAACCGTAAAGCCCTACAAAGTCGACATAACAAACAACAGGCTATAGGCCAAATTATTTTGTGCATAAACTTATAGTTCGTAAAAAAAAAAAACTTTTGTATCCGTGTAATATCATGTGGCCTGCATTCTTCGATAGCAAAGATCAACAGCCATTTTGGTGCTTTAGAATTTATACTTATCCTTGGGTATATTTAGGTCGCTGATGCCAAATGTGCCATTAGTTTTGCCATATGAGCTTTAGTTTTGTTTGATAGGCCTATAGTATTACCATTATGCACATTATCCCATTTTACGTTTGATATAAATAAAAAACAGTGCCTATTTTTAGCTTCTATTGATCACGCGAAGAAAAAACCAACACAATAACATTACAAAAACAATATAACATGGGGTCTTTCAAAAAATTGATATTATCACATTGTGTACGGTCGTGTATGACTTATGAGCTGTCAATTTGAGGGCCAAAAAATAATCCAGCTCTTAGTTTTTCTGTACTTCGTACAGTTTTCGTCCTACGTGTCCAGAGTATGGTCAAGAACCTTCACTAACTATAGGCCTATCATCAAGCAAGATTTTGTTTCGCGAAAGATGTTATAAGTTAATGGCACTCTATATAAAAGTAGAGCCGGTAGAGAAAAACTGTTTACATATTTGGAATAAGCACACTAAGTATCGCCAAAATCCGGCAAAACATGTGAGACACCAAACAAAAAGTTCGTTTTTGTAGGCTGTGTATTAGTTTTAATAAAGTTTTCTTTTTCATGTTGTGATTTATTCCTACGTGTCTTTATGTTGTTCAGTTATATGCCTATGTGTTATTTTGAATACTGATTAAAACACATAAGTTATAACATTTAAAACGTTGGGATAAGCGGAATAGAACTGTGAATTCAACTTTGAATGGAAAGACTCCCAGTAGTTAGTCGTTTGGCAAATAGAATCCGAAAATTCAGGCCAAATTTTAAGTGGGAAATCTCTAGGACGGAGATAGGTCTATATAAATATCAAACACATATCCACAGAAATCATCAATTTGTGGATTCGCTGGTTTAACAGCCATCTTTGCAGGTTCCATCCGAACATGTTTGGAAGCCAATTCGAAAACATCGATGATCTCGACACTGGAGTGCCTGAGTTACATATTCACATTAACATTGTCACCTGTTCTTGAAACGTGTTCATGATTTATAACTTAAGAGACAAGTTTGCGAATCGCAAATGATTTTTGCTTACGGCTGAATCAATGCATGTAAAGAGGTGGACTGGGAAGGGTCTACGGCAAGTATTAACGCAGTAAGGAACCGGATGACCACCAACATGGCATCTATTAACACAATCTGGCTACATCTCTCCATGTGGTTTCCTCGTATATAATTATCTGTATACGTGCGTTACTAATTGCTTGCAGTAGCATTGCAACTGTCAGCTTTAACTATTTGTCATCTCAACCAGGGAATACTTCATCTTACGAAACTGGAATCACAGGTATTCGCGATCAATAGGGAGAGGATTTTTATATAAGATCAAGGTGTGAAATATGTACTGATTTATGTAAGAAAAATAAGCTGAAAATGTACTAAAATATGTAATTTCATGAAATTATTTAATATGAAAATATGAGATTAAGCAAGACTGAGCTTAAAGCAGTGGTAAGCATTACGTAGGCCTATTGACCTTTCGAAGTGACAGTCCAGCCTATGAAATGTGGAAGGTGTTAGTGTGTTAATAACTATTTATGTATCAAGTACGCAAAATAAGGCTTTAGCCTTGCTTAATGAATCGATCTGGAGCATAACTCGGAGATCTATTAGCCTACAAAAATAACTTAACTTCTTTTTTGCAGAGGCCTATCATGATTGCAATTATCACTGATTAAACAAAAGCTTTGTGGCAACAATTTGTTATAACTTGTAATTTAAATAAATATAGGCCTATAATAATTTAAAAAAGAACAAACTATTGAGACTAAATAAGTTACGATATTTAGTTACCTTTGAATTTGAAAGTTAATAGTAGACCTAATAATAATAATTCGATTACCACTCTATAGACTACTGGGATTAACCCAACATACAATATTTAGTTACAACTAAATCCGTAATTCCCAGACTTAATAAATATAAATAATAATAATAATAATAACAACAACAATAATAATCTGAGAGTAGGCTATTCGAAAACAGGGTTCTTAGGAAAATATTTGGGCCTAAGAGAGATGGAAATGAGGACTAGAGAAAACTGCATACGAACGAGCTTCATAACTGTATTCGTCACCGGATATAGTAAGGGTAATTAAATCACGGAGGATGAAATGGGCTGGACATGTTGCACGCATGGGGAAGGAAAGACATGTCTCAAAAGTATTGAATGGGAGACCCGAAGGGAAAAGGCCACCTGGAAGACCTAGACGTAGTTGGGAGGACAATATTAGGATAGAAGTAGGTTTTGAGAGGGATGGTTGGATGGAGTTAGCACAGAACAGGGTTGAATGGCGGGCTCAGGTAAGCGCGGCAATGAACCTTCGGGTTCCATGAAATAGATCATAACCTATTCCTTTAGCTTGCTTAGAATGTCTACTGCCATAGAGTAAGTAAGTAAGTAAGTAGCCTAAGTAAGTAAGTAAGTAGTAAGTAAATAAGTAAGTAAGTAAGTAAGTAAGTAAGTAAGTAAGTAAGTAAGTAAGTAAGTAAGTAAGTAAGTAAGTAAGTAAGTAAATAATAATAATAATCTAATAATCTAATTTAATAATATTAAAAAGATAAAAAATACCGCTAATAGGCCTAATAACCATAATATAAAAACAGCGGGTCTAGTTTAGTTCTAAGGTAAAATACTAATATTGACGGGAGGCCAACTTTGTTGCAGAAAGATTTAGGATGTTGTAGGCCTACTTCCAGATCCCAAATAACTTGGTTCTCCATTTTTGTTCCGGATAAATCTGCGATTTTTATTGTTACATTGACAAGTAAGATGTAACTTAGGCCTAAACTACAACTAAGTTATTCCATGTCTATTAATATTATTAGGTTTACTGAATTTTTTACCAAAATGTCAAATTCCAGCTTTTTTCACTACATGGCACAATTTAATTAATGATTGTCCGTGAGGAAAATAACATAATTTTAATCACTTATTTGGGCTACGTTATGTTATTAACTTATATTGGACTGCTGAAAGTAGTCTTAGCAGATAGTCAAAGTCGTTATTTTACGCAAACATGCCAATACACTGACATTGTATTAACGTCCATGATAAAATAGACTATAAAATAAGATTTTAATGCTTGTAAGTTATATAAAAGGGCAATGCTGAACAGTTTTCCCTTTGAACTAAACCTAAGTTACAATCAGAAATAGCTAATAAGCTTATTAGACCATTCTACGTAACGTAGAAGAATAACCGGACAGTAGGCCTAGATCTATAAGTTAGCATAGTCTGTCATCTAAAAACTAACAATTCCATAATAGCCTATTATAAATAGCTTATTGTAGATAGGCGCAATAGCATACAGGCATGCTTACTAAGGATGATAATTCATAGCTTTACTGTACATTAGCCTAAGTCAATACACATTGGGATGCGTAGGCCTATTATAGATTACTGATTACTAGCGTTCGGATGTTTATGACATGTCATAGGCCTATTTTTTATCCTGGCTGCCATTCTCTCCGCAAACACAAATTAAACATGAATTGTACGTTTGCTATCCTAATCGAACCGTTTTTATTTTGCATATAATGTCATATTTTGATAATTTTCATGGTCTTGGTCATATTTTGGTCATAAGTTATTTATAATTTAATGTAATATTTCAGTTATAGGCCTATATTCGGTAGAAGAGCACAATTATGCAGTAGCCTATGTGTAGGCTACCTAAATTGTCGACTTAATTTTTTCCCGAAAGACAGTCAAGAATAATTTGGTTTTACTGTAACTGATAGGCCTATGTGAATGGACAATAACAAGTAACTTAATAGCACAATTACATCTTCCTCCTTGTTAAAAATTTCCAACAGATACGTTATTAAAATATTGTCAGTTCATATTTGCAGTGGCATCTGGAAACATTTTCAGACTAGAAGTTCTTTACAAGTAAAACTGTAAATCACCTGTAAAATTGTTAAAAAGTGATTATCGGATTTAAATAATGTGATCTGCCTATGATAACTTAATTTAGTATCATTAAACGTTTTAAATTGAAACATTTATTTTTAGAAAATACGTTGTATCTTTAGGATTTTTGGGTCATATTTAGTCATTTTTAAGGTCATATTTGAAGTCACATTTTCCACCTTTTAAAGTCATAAACATCTTGTGTGCAAAACGAAGTGACAACTTAACAAGGTTTGAAACCTACGACAACAGTTGGTATTCTAATGGTAGGCTACACATTTCACTATTTTTTATTCCTTGGACTTCACACATAGGTTTAGGCTGTAACTGTTACCATACGCTTGGTGACTTCGACATTTAACAGATAGGCCTAGAGTATACTTTTAACTCTGTTAGCACGGAAATCCCTGTACGTCTCCTTTTACAAGATGCCTTACGTATGATAGACTAAGTTATTTTGAATATTTTTACGCTGTAATGAAGTATGGACCATATCCTAGACTTAGGATACTCTTCCAGTAGTGAAAAATAAATTGCAAAAGTTATTAGCAATGAGGACAGTGTTATTTGTGCAAAGGAAAATAAGAGAATCTCGTAGGGCCTAAATAACTTTTTGAAAAATTGAAAGTAGCCTACTCACTTTCAAAAGGGGAATATAGGCTATCTTACTCTGTTATGTGTAGGGCTCGGAAGTCGGTGACCTAAATATGCCTGAAAATGACCTATAAAATTCTTATACTTATGGAAATATCACAAGAAAAATTGAAAATGACCTATAAAATTCTTACATTTATGGAAATATCACAAGAAAAATTGAAAACGTGACTTAATACTTTTCTAGATCCGTAGACCTAATTAAAAAGGAAATATAATAATAAATATAAACTCCGTGGCGCTACATCCCTCGAGGGACTTGGCCTACCACCCGACCGCTGCGTCACCTACCAAAGGCAGATGGCAGGATTGGTAGTAATAAATAATAAACAAAGGACAAGTTTTAAGTATTTTATAACTTATCACTAGTCTACTTTTACTATAGCCTAATGTTTTCTATTAGACCTATTAGACCTACTGTTAACTTATGTTTACTAAGTTAGCTATATTAAATTAATGAATGCCTCATGCCTAAGGAATTATGGGATAGCTTTGTCTAAGTCAAAAAGTCAATTTTGAAGACAAGGTAGGGAAAATACAACGAAAGAATAAACATTTCCTAAAAATGACCAGTAGACTAGAGAATAAAATGCCGAAAAATGCAAAATAAAAAGTAACTTAGGATATTTTTGTTCGTTTTGAGGAAAGACGAATTTATATATTCTGCTATGTTTGTGACATCTCGGAAAAAATATAACATTTCATAAACTTCCGAGCCCTAGTTATGTATTAGGCCTATATAGGCCTATCAGATAATATGCTATTGAGGTAGCCTACTTCAAACTAATAAGTTTGTGTTCGTGGACGTAGACTAAGAACCACGAATGATTTACATAGACCAGTTATTTAATTAAGACTCTTCTAGAACTGCTGTCATTACTCTGCAATACAGATAGGCCTATAGCCTACAATAAGATTTAAAGAACATTAAATTACTTATGTATTCAAAGCAAAACTTATGCAAAATTCTGTCAAACGATCTGTCAAGGAGTTTTTATTAACTCACACCTAGTACAATATGGATGAATAAGTTAAGTTTAGCAGTTTACTTATGGGCCTATATAGACTAGGCCTACTATAACAGATGGCCTATATATTCATCTGACGCATAAGAGGTGTTCTAGGCATTACCCTTGAGCAGCTTCACTCAACACATGAATTGCAAAACGATATATTGTAAATACATCTGGGCACACAGCTAGTGTACATGTCGAAATGATTATGTTTATAGTTTGTTGCTCTAGGGCTCTAGGCTAACTAACCCTCTGTCTATAAACTTCCTTCGGTAGGGTTCCTAGAACCGAATCGTTAACAAGATAATAGGTCTAACCATTGGTTTTTTAAACAATTTTGTGCATAGGCCTTTGTTGGGGCTACTATCTTTAGGTATTGTTTTGGTATTGTTTAGGTATTCTTTAGGTATTAGGTATTCGTAAATCAAAATACTTTCCATAAGTGTGTTATTTTAAAATGTTTTGTTATGGTAAAATTCGTAAATCAAAACACTTTCCGAGAGTGTGTTATTTAAAAATGCTTTTGTTATGGTAAAGGCAATTAGGCCCACATGATTTTTTCAGCTAGGCCAGTAGGCCTACCTGTAATAGCTTATAGTAATCTTATTTCAGCAGCTACTTTACGTTTTAGGCTTTGTTGGGAAAAAGGCCATTAAGTAGAATAACAAGAATTTTACAACTACAAAATCCTTTTTCTAATAGACTATAATTAACTAATACGTAAGCTAGGCTACATATGAATCCATCCGTGACCGAAACGCGGAAATAGGCAAAATATTCAAGATGCCAACTATAGCCCAGATTACTGTCAAAGTAGCAGGCAGACTATTAGGCCTAATGCAGATTATTAAATTATTTCTTATTACTACTATGGTATATATAAAGATAATATTATAATAGACTACGCTATACTATTGTTTTATAAATTCTATCCACCTAAAAACATCGACATCAGGAATTAGAAAGTAAATACAGGCTAATCGGCTATTCCACAGACATTTTAAAAAGAAAATGTTAAGCAAACGATAAATTTATAAAAAGTAGTTATAATTCGGAAAATGAAGGGAGTGCAAACAAGAAAGCCGCAAAGCCAACCGGCAGTAATTATGACATTGTGATTTATTACAGATTAATAATCAGACTGTTGGCCTTTCTTACCTCGAAAGCCGATGTAGGCGTGGAAACATTTCGATGAGTGTTGATATGGGAGAACTATTCCCTTCACAAAAATCCTTTAGACATGTTGCAAGAATTTTCCTTCCTTGTCTATAGTATTGTTTCATTACTTGAGCCCTGATTGGGGGCAGAGCTTAAGGCAGAGAGGCGGGACTTGTCCGCGTCGGCGCTGCTCAGGAGTAGGGCGGTGTCGAGTTCCGTTATTGGCTGACGTTACACGCGAGGCCTCCCTCCTGAACGTAGCCTGCCCACTGGACCGGCGCTTCACGCACCACCGCGCATCTGACACCTGGCCGGGCTCGGCTGGGCTAGCAGTGTGACGTTCGTGCCTGGCCGATCAGTACTTCTTCGCGGCGTTCAGCACACTCACCACAAATCCACGTCTACACAATTCCTTAAGATAACACCCCCACCCTCCCTCCAACCCAGTGACACACCCCATCATGGAGCCATCCCATACTGGAGTAATGTCCTTAACTCTTCATATCCATTCCTCACCCTGTCCACCGACCTAGTACTAGGTCAAACCTTGTTCATTAGGCCTATCATTGTTTTGGCTTGTCCAGCGGAAACGGAAGTGGGTAAGATGCTGGTCCCACCGGATATGATGGCTGCGCAATCCAAAATGCTCTACCAGATCAACAAATACTACGGCGAGCGCGTCCAAAGTCGAAAAGGACAGGTGGCTAAAACTATCCGGGAAGTGTGCAAAGTTGTACAAGACGTTCTAAAGGAGGTGGAGGTACAAGAACCGCGCTTTATCTCATCTCTCACTGAGTGCAATGGACGTTATGAAGGACTAGAAGTGATATCTCCTGGTGAATTTGAAGTGGTGCTTTATTTGAACCAGATGGGTGTGTTCAATTTTGTTGACGATGGTACTCTGCCCGGTTGTGCAGTGCTGAAGCTCAGTGATGGCCGCAAGAGGAGCATGTCCTTGTGGGTAGAATTCATCACAGCATCCGGATACCTCTCGGCGCGAAAAATACGTTCCCGTTTCCAGACACTAGTGGCCCAGGCTTGCGATAAATGTGCTTATAGGGACTCCGTGAAAATGATTGCTGATACAACTGAAGTAAAACTTCGGATACGAGAGAGATACGTTGTGCAAATCACACCGGCATTCAAATGTTCCGGAGTCTGGCCCAGATCAGCTGCACACTGGCCGATCCCTCACATTCCCTGGCCTCATCCTAACTTAGTAGCAGAGGTCAAAACAGAAGGATTCGATCTCCTGTCCAAGGAATCCGTTGCCATGCAAGGAAAACAGTCTGCAATGGAAGGAGATGCCTGGGTGTTATCCTTCACAGAAGCCGAAAACCGCCTAATGCTTGGAGGTTGTCGGCGAAGATGTCTTAGTATACTGAAGACATTACGGGATAGACATCTAGACTTACCAGGGAACCCTGTAACTTCCTACCACATGAAGACACTACTATTGTACGAGTGCGAAAAGCATCCCAGGGAACTAGAATGGGACGAATCTTGTCTAGGAGATCGCATTAACGGCATACTTCTGCAACTCATCTCTTGTCTTCAGTGTCGCCGGTGTCCGCACTATTTCTTGCCCAACCTCGACCTCTTCAAGGGCAAGTCGCCTAGCGCGCTAGAGAACGCGGCCAAGCAGGTGTGGCGGCTGACCAGAGAACTTCTCACCAATACACGTTCACTAGAAAAACTATGAAGATATTTCTTTTTATGTCTAAGCAACCCTCTTATGTAGGCTATATTGGACTGGGTGTGGAAGAAGTGCTCTCAGTGATAATAAATTCAGTGCAATCGCAGTGGGTGTAGTTTACATAATTATTACGTCTACAGTCGTGTTAAATATCAACGAGTTTCAAACTCACTACAAAACAAATATTTATGCTAAAACTTGATAATTCTCCCTCGTTCAACAGCCAAATTTTGTCTCCTACCTAGGCCTATAGCTAGTGTAGCTTAATTAAAAAATTGCATAGCCCTTTTCAACCCGATCAAATTATACGCGATCCCTTAAATTAGACTAAACTAACCGTTTCTAACTAAAAGTTGCTGCTGAGTAGATTAAATGTAGATTGTGTAGATATCGTATTATGTCATAATTTTGCAAGTAGGCCTACAGAAAATAAACCGAAACAAGCATTTTTAGATAAACAGGTAAAACCTACTTTTGCTACTGCCATCCTCGCGAGTAGAATATTTTCTACATTCACTCTCAGTATAATTAAGTTACATAAAAAAGATCACACTTAACTATTCATTCCTAGTTTCTTTAAGCCATTTTAAGCTTCAACAGCCTGTTAAACTGTGTAAAGAACATTATTTAGTCAATATTAACAGGCTGTTAAACCTTAATATGTTGCTGAAGAAACAAACCATCAAACAAATTAATCTATAAATATAAATATTTTTTCTTACTAAAAATTTGTCGAGGCATGTAGGCCTAATCGTCTAAAAGCATAAGTAGCATAAAGCTTTACTACTCTTAAAATGAACGTTAAAATGTACTTAATGTATATAAAATTCCGTTCTGTTGAGGCTATTTAAAAGTAAATTGTCCATGTGATAGGTTGTTTATATTGTATCAGACATTCTTATCTAATGTTGAGGCACGAAAACGTTATAAACTGTTGAAAAATTGAAAATGTATTTGTTCAATAAGTGTTGAGTGATGTGATGTGTATATTTGTATCTATGGAAAAATATAACTAGGCTTCAACTTGGACTGAAATGACGTGTTTTTGTTGGGCGGGAGAGGGGACTCGCAAATACCTGCGATCGTCAGATAGCCTGCCCTGTCCTATACCAGCACATGCATTGCAGGTGGCCTTACAACAAACATCTGCGACGCTTTAATCAGGTAAATACAAAGGCACAGTCATAATTTTATTTGACAGAAACCTGACCATTATGTTTCAGTTCCTTTGTTTTCTTAATAGCTAAATAAGGAAATAGTTATGTGTCATACAAGTTACAATTCAATAAATAATAACTAATTTGGATGGCTGGGCTTGTCTGTATAAGCATTCAGATATAATTTATTGTTCAGTTGTTCAATTAACGGTTATAAAACTGAATACATGCGATCTTCATATTACTACCAAATAAAAATTGTATTTATGCCTAACCTTTAATTTGTACTTTAATGACAAGGACAATGGTTTATTGCTGGCGAATATAATACTAATAGACTACAATAATAAGTTACTTAACTTCTAGAGATACTCCAGATAATAAATTCTCACATTCAGGGGCGGATTTCTCAATGCTATGTTTAATCAGACATGCAAGTTACAGTAACTAATAAACTTACCAACTAATTAAATAATAAAATCAAACTATTGTTGGAAGTTACTATTGTTGGAAGAATAATACACAAGGCCTACATAATAAATAACTATAGCATTTAATTTTAATCCAATAGCCTATAACGATTGTTACAGAAATTCTTTCTTGAACTGCTGTAAACCTGGGAACTTTTCAATAATCACATAACCTAGGGCCAAAAAGCTACTATGACAGGGACCGAAAGTTATTAGGCCTAAACTTTTAGGTTCAATTAAGCACATTAAATCATAGCATTCAGTTTTATAATTATGGGGGAAAAGGGAAATTTATTACGATTTTTGTGAATGTAATTTAATAAAACGTGACAGCTCTAATGCTTAAGAATATTCTAACAGTGATTACAAAGCCTAAGCTAACACATACCCTAGGTATAGGCCTATGCTCTACTCAAATACAATAACGAATGTGCTAATGTTTTATGCGCTAGGCCTAAGTAATGTTCGGCCAATAGGCCTATTCTGTCTTTAAAAAATTTAAATAGCCAATGTAATGTATTTAATTAACAATTCAGATAAAAATGACAACAGGTTATGAAATTAGAAGGCTCTACAAAGTCTATCTATTGGCTAATATAGAAAACACAGAGTAGGCTAGTAGGCTAAGTAAGTAAGATAAGGGAGTTTCAAAAAGTAACACTAATAGGTAGGGCTATTAGACCTAAAGCTATAAATCCTTTGAAGTCATTGTAGGCCTTGCTTATTTTGTTTCTGCTTGTTCTATTCAGAAAAGGCCTTTAGGTGACTGCTTGTGGGCCTATAGGCTAACTAAAATTGGTTGAAGTTCTAGATTAATCTTCCAGTTTAGTTGTTATGTCTGAAAGATTATTAAGTCTACCAGTAATTTGATTAAATTTTATTACAGACGGTACAAATGGGAGCACAAAGACTTCACCACGATATAAACCAGGCCTGTCCAACTTTAGAGGAACTGGGAGCCATTTTTATTTAGGCTAATCATTTTGAGGGCCACACCGAATTAATTTTTATTTATATTAATTTTACCAGTTGGCTTATCACTCAGGAATATGATCCGTGAAGACTATTATAGTCATCGCTGATTCATTCGTAAATGTTCCAAACACTTTTAATATAACTTAAGTTAGTAAATAAACAGAAAATATTAGCTTTCGATACCAAAATCTCTTAGTTGGTGAAATTCTGATATTTTTAGTCTGAAAAAGTTATTCCATTTTCTGTTCTGGTTTTGAAGGACCCGTATGATAAAAACATCAGGGTTAGGCCTACGATTAAATTGTTTGGAAATACTGAATTACACTCAAGATTACATTTTCTTCTCATTCTGGCCGGAGATTACTCTTAATGTTTGGAAACGATCAATATTTATAGCCGGCCTATACACTTAGGCCCTACTTATTGATTTTCAAAACAAAGAGGAGAAATAATGAAGCTGCCATACAGTTTTAATAAATTATTGTTAGGTCTATAGGTGGTATGCAATATTAGCCAAATGTGAACTCGTTCAGGAATATTGGAATTAAATGAGACTCTTCCAGAATATCGCATGGTGACTAAACCAGGCAGGCAGTTAAATACTTAAAAAATTGATTATGAATCGACCGGCAGGACATTTTAATAAATGTTTCAACAAGGTAAATGTAGAAAAAATGAATAACCTCTAATGAATACAATATCACATTTCGAGTAACATCGATGATGTTACGTACAATACGCCCTAGACTTTATCGGGATAGCCTATCCGTTGGTTTAGTTAATAGGCCTACTAAACTAAACATTGAAATCCTACCAGATATTGGATTAAAATGGGGGAGGAAATTCACGAACTATTAATCTCAATTCAGCAATTCCACTGATAAAGCTATTTTAATAGAGTCCCGCTAGACCAGACTAGATGGGACCAGACCCTGTTCAGATCACCGAAAGTCTGTATTAAATGGAATTTACCTTAAAACTCACGTGCCGTATTGTAATACAGGTCTTAGATGGGTAAAAATATTTTTAAAAATCAATGTTTTTTTCCATTAATAAAAGTGTTCTTGCAACAACTTAATTTTAGTTTCAATACTAGGCAACTGTCTGCATAGACTTACCTTTTTTAACCTACGAGCTTAGGTAGGATTAACAAAACAAAATGTATTGTGATTAGAATTATAATTGTGTTGATTGTTCGGTACAAAAAGAAAAAAAAAAACATAGTACGGCCTAGATTTCTGTTAAAGAATTAAAAAAAAGAAAGAAACGTTAAATTCTGAACCGGATTATAAAATAAACTTTTTAAAATACCGCCCGGATTAAGCGGATGTCCGGACGAGAGGGCCCCGGATTAGAGGAACTCTACTGTACTTTATTATAAACCATTTTTATTATAGGCCCTTGTGAAAGCATGTAACCATGGAGAAATAAGGTCTTTGAAGTTTAAAGAATTCTTTCTATCAGTTTCATAAAATTAAATATTCCCTTTTTATAGGCTATACTAAAATAGGCCTATATAGTCACGAAAGGAACCACAGTCTACACAGAATATAGTAGGCCTATGCCAGCTTAATTGGATTTTCTTTTAACCAATAGGTCTACTTATTGAGCAGGACTAAGTTTACGATATTTATATCGTATAGGTAGGCTATTAAAATGTTTGATCTTGTTGAAGTTATTTTATTTTTTGTTTAATTTCATACTTTATATATTATATACTTTATAATATACATTATTTAATATCGGCCTATAAAGGCCTATATCTGAGTCAATAGGCAAATGGGATGAGTAGGTCTGCCTTTGTGATTCCCGATTTACTTGGTCTCACTATTTTCTGTCTTGGTGTGGCGGGAAGAAAATTTAGAATTTAGGCTACCATTGCTGGAACATAGGCTTATAGCCTATTTTCGTTAGGCTCAGAATTAGGACTATTTCAAGATTTCTTTACAAGAAGAACCTACCTCCTTCCATAGGTTGGGGAGGGCCTATCGTTATTTAATTTAGTAACTTACTACTTTGCTTTCCAACGATTTATGTAGACTAAATAGTTAGCCTAATGTTCTTGACATAAAATGTCCACAATTACAAAACTATTAGGCCTAAAAAGCGGACTAGCCTGCCAGTATTCTAAATCATTTTCTGTTAGGAGATTATTTAAGCAAATAAAATTCAAATAAAGTAGGCTATGCCTCCGCTAGACAAGGAAAATAGACAAGTAAATATGTCCAGTATTAATAGGATATACACAGTGTACTTCGTAAATCAATTAGCCTAAGTTTTACCGATGTTTAGCCTATTTATTTGAGTATTTATTTGCATTTTGTGAAATAACTTATTCTTATTAAATAGGCCAAATACTTTCAGGTTCAGAAACACTTTAAACAATTCTAAAGACAAGTTATATCTGGCATAAATTTTACATGGACTACATTAACTTACATTGCTTCAGAGCAAAATAGAAAAATACATATAGGGTTTATAGTCTATAACATAAACATATAGCTTAGCTAACTCTCATAATTAACTAGCCTATTTCAATTTGAATTTCTGTCAAGTGTACAAAACTTACAAACTTAAGCAGTCAATATTTTTCGAATGTCCGCGTATCATTTATGGACGACTAGTAAGTTAGTCAATAAAATACCATACTAATTTTAAAATTATATTTTTAAAAATCTTCAATATTTGCTAGTGGAAGTACGAACGCAGTTTTTCCCCCATTTTTAAAATCACTTTAAACTTTCTTCCAAATTCCGTCAATGGAGACTTTCCGGAGTCCCTAACAATAGCTTATTAACAATTAATAAATAATAATTACGCGCAATGTGCACGTTGTACGTTAACAATGATATTATGTTTAGCCTAAATAAATATTTCGTTAAGTAAAACAGTTCTTTTCGAACAGTCTTTAAGGTGGTAAAATTGCATTACAGATCACATCTTTTATGGAAGTGAGGTCTGTGTGTGAAACCCTCTGTTCCGACCTATTTTGTATAGAAATCTATGAACAGCGAATCGTGTGTACAATGTTTTAGAGGGAAGTTGGTGCTCTTTCCATTCTTCAGTCTTCGTGGCATCTGTTGCAAAGAATTCGGTTGGTATTGCTTTGCGTTTCGCTTATTTTTCTTTCAATCTATGGGTATAAGCCTCAATGTTAAGAACTTGTATTTCTTTTTCGATAATTCTAAAATAATATTCTTCTTCACTGTGTTGATCATGAATTAAGCTACTCATGCGGAAACTACAGCTTTATGGAATAAGTAGTAGGCCTAATAGTTTTAAATGGTTTGAATATTTTTTTAAAATAACAAACAACTTGTGATTTCGATTATGGTACTAAGTTATGTTATCCCACTCTCAATGGAAAGAAATGAAATCAGGCGTCCCACAAGGCTCTGTCCTGGGCTCGATGTTATTTGTGATCTTTCAAATGACATTCAAGAAAATACAATCTTTTACGCAGACGACAAAACAGTGTTACTAAAAGAAGGAAATGAACGCAACCTTATAAAAAGCATTACACAAGGTACTGAAAACTAGATAAAAACTTCTTAGTAAACGGGCTTAAATTAAATATAAGTAAAACAAACATTATTTTTCTGCTCAGCTTAAACTAAATTCTAAAGCAGATTTAAAATAAGATTTTAGCAGTAGATCCAAAATTCACCAAAGTTCCTGAGTGTTATTATTGACAACAATCTAAATCTGAATGAACATATAAAACACTGTAGGCCTATATTGTTTTAAAAAGACTAAACAAAGCATGCTGCCACATGACATGTCTAGCTCTAGTAATAAGCCTGCAATTCATGAAAACAGTTTAGGCCTACTACAGTAACTTTCACTCTAATATCTTACGGGAAAACTGTAGAGAACAGAAAACAATTTTCAAAATACAAAAAAAGAATTATTCGAATCATGACCCATTCATCCTCTAAACAGTGTTGCAGATTACACTTAAAAAAAATTAAGAATTAACACTTCCATTTTAGAGCTATTATCACAAAATGTGAATGTAAATTCTGATCACTATAACCCTTAACAGTCGCATAGTCATAATATCATAGGCCTACATAAACAAATTATTAATTTTCCTCTTCATAAGTTAGCCCTTTATAAACGATGCCCACAGTAGCCTACATGGGCATCAAACCGTCACAAGAAACAAAAACAATGAATAACAAGCAACTCAAAGCAAAAATAAAATAATAAAAAATGTTTTGGCAAGAAAAGTGTATTACTTAATATTTGAATTTTTACAGGATGGCGATTTCAATGACTAGATTTTATTCTATATCACGACTTTTTCCTTTTCAACTGTCGCCAGTTTACCAGCTTGCGGTTGATTAGGCCTAATGTAAATGTTATGTGATTAAAAATAAACTATTCTACACTCTACTCTGATTTTCCTCGATGAAGGAGGCCTACATTTGCATCCTGTCAAAACACAGGTCATGTTAAGCGGCTGGGAATGAATTTTGACAAGCAGAATATTTTCTTTAGATATGCTGTTTTTAACAGATACCAGTTATATCACATATTGATAGTGAAGTATGGCCACGTTACTTCTATGCCATAGAAGTAACTGCAGTGGTCTTATCTCTAAAAGGTGTAAAGCTGTTTCCATCGATGAGTTTCCACTTGTCACTAACAATAACTTAGGCTATAACCAACCATTATCGTCATTATTTCATATGGAAGAAGATCCGTTCACTTGGCACAGTGCGAGGATGGCACTGTAAAGAGGGGCACTATATCGAGGGTTGACTGTATAGACTAAATAAAATATTATTAACTTGTCTGTGCCTTGAGACACGAAGTGGTATACGACATAACTTCTCCGTTTATTTCTATGTGCAATATCTTTGGTCTAATTTACCAATATGTCTCATTCAAATACTACAGACTTTTGTTCCGCAAGTAATTCTTATTTTAGCATTACCCTGAGCATACTGTAGACATCAGGATCTACAGTTTTTTCTGCTGTTCCAGGCAATAGTGATGGTGCCATTTAATCCAGTAGGCTGCTTATGTCGCAGTACTTTAAATGATTCCTGTCATTGGTCCTCCATGCCTGCCCTGGTTAACTCTGTCTCATTGTCAAACAACTGCTATTCCATCATTGTGGCTAGCAACCCAATTTGCTTGGCTGTTACCTGTATATTCCCAGGACGATGGATTATGTTAATGTTTAAATTCAATTAATAAATTTATTTGTGGATATACTTTTGATTACAATTGGTATAAAACTATGATTTGCTCCATAAATTTCTGAACATTGTCCATACCTGATCGATTAATTAAGAAACTGGTTTGGTTTAGACGGCCAGGGGTAGCATCTGCTTTTACTCCTAATCTTGGGATACATTTACATACATATGGTTGCAAGGCATAGCACTATTCTAAGCTAATGTTGCTATTCTAGCAAGATTTATCGAGCTTACCGACCGGCTACTGTAAAGAAACTGCAGTGAATTCTAGTAATCTAGTCTGTGTACATATATGATATTGTAGAAGGAACAAAGATGGTCAAACTTCCTTGTAGATATGAAACCAACAGTAACTCTAAGTGATTATGGGAACTATATGATTTTTTACATAAGAGTATTGCACTACTTGCTGAAAAAGGTTTGAATATGTTTTAGAAATTTAGTATAATTATTTTAGTTCCCAAATTTTCCACCAAACACCAATACTTGTGGATGTAGTCCAAAATGAAATTGACATCTCTTATCAACTTTTGAAACCGTGAATCTATTTGTCAAACTACGCAGAGTGCATGGTGATTTATTTCATCCCCAAAATGTAACTATATTTTTCTTTTGGAAACTAAACTGATTTGACCCAAATCTAACAAGCTGTTATTATTTCCATTAAAATCTTAAATTCAGAATTTCTTCGGAGTAGCTCTAAACGTCCTTCTAAAAGCTGACAGAAAATAGTTCCTAATCAGATCTTTCACCAAATGAATGAACTAATGAATTCCTTGGTCATTTTAGTTATAATTAGTTAAGCAGATAATTAAGTTAAGACGAATCACCATTTGTGTGATTTTCAGATTTCGAGTCAGACTATTCAAAACTTTGTCAATCACGCTAAAATGTCTGTGAGTTTGACGATTCATGTACCTCATTGTTACACTAAGCCTGACAAATCATTTAGATATAAATCATTTGGAGACCTACAGAATTAAGTCAGTAAAAAAATTATATAGGTCTCGGCCATGGTAGCCTATTAAAAATTACATACAAAAGTTAGAAGTTCTAGCCTATTCTAAACAAAATTTATATAGATTGAATATTTCAAGGGGTAAGGTGAACGTATGAATAACGGAAAATCAGACGTCTCTTAAACCATCCATATCTCCCAATTTATAAATATAGGCTTACACCGAAATTTTAACTTTACCTAATGTAATAACAAATACGTATTTACTTAGAAATTCTAGCCATGGTTATGGGAATGTTCATTATTAGCACTTTAACGTGTAAAATCTCAAGGGGAAATGGCTAGCTAATCTTAACTAGCGAATACCTAATGTTTGGGCTGGTTAGAATCTGTGAGGTCAATAGGCCTGCCTTAATGGTAGTTTAAGTATAATAATTTGCGGGTTTATGGATTGTTTAGCAAGCATGGTACCATAATTACAGGCTAGGCGGTGCGGCGGTCGCTCTAGCTTCATTATGGCGGCACGATCTCTCAAAGGAGCTAAGGATGTCGTAAACACATTTCGTATGTGAAGATAGCTAAATGAGTTATTCATAAGCAAACAATTATATATTCACCTCTGCCTCCAGGCTCTTTAATGCGCGTATTATAAAATACAAATACGTATAACTACCAATAAACGAGACATACATATCAACAAATTTACAGGAATTAGAGTATATAATGGTAGGAACGTTTTAAGAGTTTTCTTTACATCACATAGGCTACTTACTGAGCTACTATTTTTAATACTAATAGCCTATAATTACATGAGTAGGGGCCAGAAGTTGGTGACCTAAAAACACTTAAAAATAGTCAATACAGTTCTCTTATTTTTACGGAAAGACGACCTGAAATTAGTACTTAAACAAAAAGAAGGCATTAAAATTTGAAAGTAGGAGTTAAAATTTTTATTTTAAACTTCAGTTTCATTAAAAAAATCTTTCTTTCAAAATTACAATTTTATTCAGAACATTTAGGGCCATACCAAAACAAATGTCCTTAAGATAAATTACCAGAATCTAAACGTGGGTAGCACAATTTAATACAGCAATAGAATGTTTCCCTAATTTAATGATGTTAAGAACGAGACCTCATTATTTTATTTAATACTGTAGAGTATTGTAGGACAATGAGAATGAGGTGGTTAAGGCTTGCTTGAAGAGCACATCTTAGGTTTTTGTTATGTTTTTGGACGCAGTCTAGTGTTCACAGAACATTACCAATATTCTACTTCCCTACAGAGAAATTACAAGAACGATTTAGATCCACATAAGCTAGCTAAACTAGTATGCATTGAGTAGGACAAATTTCGGTTGAAGCACGTCAATATGTAAGCTTATAGGTCTACCTTAACTTGAAGTAGGCTTATTCTCATACAGTGCTGGCCATCTTATGACGACCTCATCCCAAACCATCATCAACAAATGAATATAATACCATTTTACTCGAATCCAAAAATCTATAATGATCATGATGGATGTTGGAGTAGCAACTTTGCGGTCTCCTGACGTTATTTTTTCTTTGCGATTTTGAAGTGAAATATTTCTTGTACAAAGAATTGCCAACTCCTATTATCTTACCATCTGAATTATTTAATAAGATAGTGCCAACTTCGGACTAGGCTGAGCGTTTTTTACCTCTGTAAGTTGGAATAGGGAAAAGTGTTTCCTGGAACTGGTCTAGGAACTTCCTGGATAGAACTTACCTTTCTATTCTCTGGTTGACAAGTCTCAGGGGATTAGTGAGATGGTATGAGGATACTTACAGCCAGGACCCGAATTTTAATGATATGTCATCTTTTTATTGGTGCTGCAAAGACATTGCCAACTTGTAGATAAATCCTAATCATGGCCTCTTGGCTACAGAAATGCATTTTTATTAAGTCATTTTAGGCAATTTTATAATTTTAGGGCATTTATTTCAATTTTACGTCATTATTTTGTCATTTTTGTGTCATTTGCTTCCTTATATAGTCATTTTCATGCATTTACATTGAGTGTATTAACTTTTATACCTTGAACAATCTCCGTATGCTGACAGTAATTTACTGCAATCCTAAATGAGGTAGGATTTACAAGCTTTTTTTTCATACAGGTAATAAGTTATTTAAATAAATTACTAGGTTACCATAATGCATAAGGATCTACTTCAAAATAATTTTCTTACTTCTCTTCTCAAATGCTCCAATCAAGAACAAAGAACAGAGTTTTTAGACCTACATCTTTTCTGCATTTACAGTTTTGTCAATTACGTACAATTATGTCAATTATGTATACAACTTTGTATGTACAATAATAATTTTTTGTAAATAAATATCAGTTTTTAGGTCATTCTTTATAATTATTAAGTCATTTTCTTTCAAATTCAAGGTCATTTTATAGGTCATTTTTCAAACAATATTAGGTCATCAGAATCCGGACCCTGCTTATAGCAAATGTTCTAGGAAACAAGATCGTCTTAACGTGGCCAATATTGTATGAGGAACTATGCAATATACTGCGTTTATTGGCAATTTCTGGTCTAGGCCTATCTTTTACCGTTATGGTATCATAGTTAACATGGTTCGATCTGAAAATGAATGTTAACTACTACCGAATATGCCTGCAGTAGACACCTCGCTTTCTGAGATGAGCCTCCAGCATTCTGTCTTATTCAAAACCCGACGTTAGCACAGTCCTACACCTGCTTCCTCGCACGCGACCTAATCAAATGTACCGGCCAAGGTAGAAGTAAATACGATTTGTTTACTCCGTTACATACAGTATAAAAAGTGCATATGAGTGAAAAGACTTTAACAGAATTTCATATTAAGGTTACCACTGGTGACTAGGCCTATAGATCTCTTACTAAGCTTCCAAATTTATAATCTAGCGTTAAAAGAATTAGGGCTGTACCGATTAACAGATTAAACATTTAATCGTCGATCAATTACATTTTCCGATTAATCGGTTTAGTCGAATTCTGAAAAACGTTTTTCGAGAAATGGGTCAAATGACCAAACTCCTTTCTTTCGCTTCTCCGGCCTTGGCACATCATCGTCTCTTGAACATTCAAATGTCAACAAACTCGCGTGTCTCAAGTCTAGGCAGAAAAAGTAACCGAAAATGTAAGTTTTGTATATTTTTTTTCACTAGTTAACCAATAATGGTGTTAATTAATTCAGGATTTCTTCTGATTATCTGTAGTGTAGTAGTTATTAAACGTGTAAAATAATATTAAATGTACACTTTGGTTTCGTTTAAAATACCGACCTGTTTGTCGATTAATCAGTCGACTAATTGGTCGATTAATCTATTAAAGTCAAGCATTAACTCGATTAGAAATTTTAATCGATTTTCAACCCTACTTTATACTAAGTAGGCTATAATAACACTAGCAGCATCAAGAGAAAATGCGAAGGAGCAGTCTAAGTTTACATTTCTACCCTTCTAAGTGCAATTTTTCATTTATTCTCAAGAAAAAACGCTGACTTGCTATGTGTTGTATTAAATTTGCAATATATATTGGTAAATATTAATCTGTGAGTGATACACAGTCCTAATAATGTTACTGGACTGGTTGAAAATGTTAATAGTTTTTAATGCTCTCGAATACAGATCCAAAATTACAGTTTTTTACAACGAAAATTTTATACGGCAATTTTTCCTAAAACCACTCCGACTAAAATAACTTTTCCTAACGTGTTTTAAAGTCCTTTTTCTCAAAGATTTTCCGACAATTTTTCTTAAAACTATTTCGTAAAACATGTTTTATTCTACAGAACAAGCCTATTTAAACTATTAGATAAGGTTCTCATTTCCATGAAAATGTTTTCTCTTCAGGTCCAAACAAATGAAAATATTATTGGGATGTTGTGAAAAACTCTAAATCATTAGGGTAATATTTTTTGCGGGAAGTGAACTGTGGGATATCACATCAATAAAGAACAAAGGAGAATTGATTACAATATATACTAATGGATCTAAAGTTGGAATAAATAACACAATAAAAAATAAGACCTTTGTAATTTAAATATATAAGCATATGACAAATAGTGACAAAAAATTGGAAACCCCCCCCCCCTCATTGAGAAATATGCATGTTAGGATTTTTTCGGTTTTCGGATTGTTAAACGCCGCTTTAGGAAACTACTTTTAGGAAAAATGATGGGGAATTAGTTAATTTCAGTACCAAATATTAGTAGGCCTACTTGACATATTAGCCAGAAGGATTTTTTTTTATAAAGTTCATAGATAAGAGATCGAAATGACGTATTTTAAAAACCAAACAAATTACAGTAAAGGACACGATCTATTTTGTTTCTTTATAACTTAAGTCTAGTTTTCTCTAGATACTAGTCTACTAAATGAAGACCTATTATTCTGAAAATTTATTGAAAATCATCACTAATTAGGGTATCAAAATAAATTTCCCTGACTTTCCAATGACCAAAAACTTACATTTCCCTGACCACAAGAATCAGTATTTTCAAGGTTCTTTGTAAAGAAAATGAAAACAAATCTAGCCTCCTCTATCTCGTTAGTAAAAATAAGTATTAATTAGCTCAAGTATTGAAAAGAAAATTGCTTACACAACAGCAGACTGGAGCAAAACTCATGCTCCTGACATCTTTAACACTGGGACAAGTTATTTTCCCTGACTAACTTATTCCATAGGCTATGTTTTTTTTTATACAAATTTCCCTGACTTTTCCCTTTACTTTACAAAATTTCCCAGACCAATTTCAGTTTCCCCGACTTTCCAGAATGTGTTCAACTTGCTAGTGTATGTTTCATAAAAATAACCTATGGGATAGTAACTGGACTAAAAGGATATGCCTACTATTTGGGGGAAGGGCACTCTAGTAACTTGAGAGGAATAACTTCTTGGTGATAAATAGGTCTTTCTACGCACCCTACCTCTCAGGTACGATTCTGCGGAATTGCGGACTCAAAACTTCAGAAACGGAAGGCAGCGTAATTTGTCAATGCTATGAGTCGGCACTTACAAACACATCAGCCAGCGAGCACACAAACCAAGTGTCAAAACCTTCCCCGCCCGTTTTCAACACCTCACTAGGGTCGGCAATGAACACACACACGCACTCTTTATTTTCTAGTTTTTCATAATAGTTCTTTCTGCATGTTCAGTTTTTACTTTGAAAACACAGTAGAAACTTTGTTAAGATGATGATGAAGTGCTTTCTAGCATATTATCTCAATTATAAGTGGCAATTCAGTTGGGACTGCTGATGGAAGCTTGTAGTAAATCATACTTCATGTTATATAGCCCATGTTGTCATGGCGTGAAACAGGGGTTACATCATTCAATGACAATGACTACAGACCAGCGTTTCTCAACCTATGGACCACCAGTGGTCCGCGAGGATGGTACAGATGGTCCGCAGACATAATTTTAAAATATTATAAAGCAAGTAAAGAAGTAAAAAAATTCACATAAAATGGACACTAGTTTTTAAAATCTTCGAAAATACAGGTCATATTGCAAGTTTCGTTACTTTTGCAGTTACGAACCACAGTTTGAAACCCGTGATGCACTGACGTCTATGGTTCCCTCTTTCATTCAAAACCCTGAAAAATAAGACTTTGTCGGAATTTGTTATTAGAGGCGCTCTCTTAACAAAGGGTTTATTCTTGGAGGTGCCCGAGTGTCTGATGCCGCTAAACCTGTGTTATAATTACGAATTATATTATGAAATTGGTAATAAATATTAAAGTCTGTTCAAAATATAATTTTACTGTCAATAGTTTACTTCCGATTCAATAATTGTGTTTTCGTCGAATTAAAAATGTATTTAGATGTATTTCGTTATAATGACCTATAATTAATACCCCAAATATTAAGAACAAAGGCCTACGTATAGCCTAGTTTTAAAAAAGGGATGTAAAATTAGGGGTCCGTAATTTTTTTTAGACACTTTAGAGGTCCTCGGGTTCAAAAAGGTTGAGAAACACTGCTATAGACAATTCCTAAGCAAGCTAAAGGAATATGATCTATTCTATGGAACCTGAAGGATCATTGCCGTGCTTACACGAGCCCGCCATTCAACCCTATTCTGTGCTAACTCCATCCAACCATCCCTCTCTTAAATCTATCCTGATATTGCCTACGTCTAGGTCTTCCATGTGGTCTTTTCCCTTCGGGTCTCCCAGTCAGTATTTTTGAGATAGACTCAGTAGAGGACGATTCATTGAACAATATTTTTCAGCCTCTAATGGAAAATTCGGGATTTGTCAATTCTAAAAAACAGATCATGCGCGCAACATATCCAACCCATTTCATCCTCCGTGATTTAATTGCCCTTACTATATCCGGTGACGAGTATAGGTTATGAAGCTCGTCGTTATGCAGTTTTCTCCGGTCTCCATTTTCATCTCTCTTAGGCCCAAATATTTTCCTAAGCACCCTGTTTTCCAATACTCTCAGATTATGTTCTTTCCGAAGAGTAAGCGGCCATGTCTCACATCCATACAACCGGCAGGATAAGTGTCTTACAATTTTTTATTTTTAGATTTTTGGACAAGACGAGAAGAGAAGAATTTCTGGACTGCATAAAACCAGGCATTTCCTGATTTGAGTCTGCACTTAACTTTTGCCTTAATATTATTTGTGTCTGTAATTATTGCTCCCAGATATTTGAATTTCTCCACTTGTTCGAACGATTTACCGGCTATTCTAATATTTTGTAGCGCACTATTTTGACGTTTCATGATCATATAGGCCTACTTAGTTTTTACTGTATTAATTTCTAATCCCTGCAAACATCAAAAAGACTTTCTGCATTTCTCTCGATTGTGTTTATGTCATCGCCCAAGAAGCAAACGTCATCTGCATAAGCTAACATCGGGTGCTGCCGTTTAATTCTATGCCACACATTTTAAACTGAAAGTCTGGTATTAAGAAATTCAAAGCAATGTGATTAATTGTTGTTTTAAATGCTGAGCATTTGTTACAAATAACTAGCCGCAACGCATCAGTGCTGATGATTTTATGTGCGACATCAAAATGTTAGCCAGTTGCCCAACAAAATATCTCAGTTTCATGGCTGATTTTATAACTAGCTCACACTAGCGGAGCCCCAACCAACCATAAAGTTAGACTACTGCAAACGAAATCAGGACGCAGAGTAAGTACTTCACACAAACTGATTTGACATTTTTAAACATTCGAAATGTGGAACCAATATTGAAACAATTTTGATAAAGTCCTGTCGCCATTTTTTGTATCCTGAAACTGAAACTCAATTAGGCTACTTAACATATGATAATATTCATATAATGTCCTACAGAAACAATATTCTGTGATTTCATGAATAGCCTACATAACACCCCATACCTAGGCCTAACATAGGCCTATGCTTAGTAATTTTTTTACAACCATTTCCCATAATAGTCGATCTAGTTCTCCTGCTGTGAGATTTGTTTAAATAATTACGTTTAATCAGAGATATGACTATATTATTAAACTCGCTTCGCTCATTAAGGGGCTCAGCCCCCAAACCCCCGCCGAGGTTCTTGGGAAATGTTTTTTAAAAGATCTATACGGGAGATAGAGTGCGTGTATTTGGTCTGCTGTGTACTGTGTAGGCAGAGCCCTATGTGAACTCTGTTTGATAAGACCGTTGCCATGGAAACCGAGCCCTTTTCCGGGGGTTTTTAGGGCTAAAAATTAAAATAATTAACTTTTTGGAATCTTTCTGTGGTCTACAGCCTAAAAGCTATATGTGTACCAAAATTCAAGTTTGTAGCTCATCTGGAAGTGGGCAAACATTAATGTCAGTGAGTGAGTCCTTTTTCGGGGGTTTTTAGGGCTAAAAAAAAAAACTTTTTGGAATTTTCCTGTGGTTTACAGCCTAAAAGTTCAGTTTTAGTTGATCAATGTAAAACTTCAAGTTTCTAGCTCATCTGGAAGTGGGCAAACATTAATGTTAGTGAGTGAGTGAGTGAGTCAGCCGTGTGGCTTTATAGGGATAGGCACTTACTATGCAATTTTAAATAGACCTATTACATATTAGGCCTACTCTTCCTGTAACTTATACAGTACATTTTAAATCCCTTAAAACTTAGGTAATATCATAGGAAATAAAAAGAGATATTACCGAGTTTATCTTGAGAGAATCCGGACCACGAGTTAGGCTATATTTAATGTGATTTTCAGCGAAGACTTACAGAATTAGGCACACTCGTTAAAAGTTAATAAATACTTAAAACCACAACAATTAATTTAATTAAACAGAAATGCGCATAAGTTGTGGAAGTATTAGAATTAGTCTACAACATTTTACAAAACTGCACTAGGTTCTTATGTCTTTGTTTGCACGTGATGACGTGGTATCGTTCACAAATCTGGTCACACAGTTCGCATACACAGTTGCTGTCAGGGTCGTGATAGCACTTAGTTTTACATATTTTATGGTGGTATCCATGCACTGCTAACTAGCTTACCAGGAGTCTTAGTTCTTGATTGGTTCCTGTCCATGTTCTGCTCGTCATGGCCTCCGTCGTCCAGATCTCTTCTCTCTTCCTTTGTCTTACTTGTATCAACTTCTTCCAGCTGTCCGTGGATGGTAGGACTAACTTCATTCGTAGGTCTACCATGAAGAAAGGCTCTTTGGCAAGTTCGTAAACTAATCTGGACCTTGTATGTTTTGATACTCCTAAGGCAGCTTTCAGGAAGCGCGATTTGACAGTTTCCAATGTTCCTAGGTCTCTTAAGCTTAGTTTTTCCCATACGATGTCTATTGCATATGTGGCGATGGGGATTATTTTTGCGTCGAATAACTCCATGGCAGTTTCTAATGAGCTTCTGGATAGTGATTTTATGTCAAACATGACTTCTGTTGCAGCTTTTGCTCTAGAATTGCATTTTGAATGATCTGGTTGTGGTTTGTAGTGTCAAGACCCAGGTATTTGAAGGCGTTTACGATCTTAAGGGGTTCCGGTCCTAGGTAGATTCTGTCGTTCGCTGTTTCTCGACCCCCATTGCGGAAAATACAAGATCTGATTGCGAGATCTGATTGCGAGTCAATCGATATATTAGCGATGGTCACGCTGCGTGCGGTTATTATAGTTCTCTTGTTTTCCTCGTCCTTACTAGGCCAGTCAACTGTCGGCATTTCCTTTTACAGTTTGCCGTATTATATTAACTTATTGTTTATTGAGGGTAAACAGTAGTTTTCAGTCTCAAATCCAATCAGACCCTGTTGCCATGTCATAACAATAACCTAATAATATAAGTTACAAATTTCAGCGTTTCTTTGCTCCTCGTTTCCCGGTGGCACACGAATAAAAAATAAAACTATACAAACAATTCTTAAGCAGTCAAATTCATGAAAATTTAGGGTGGCATCTCATATGGATTACATATAAACTAAAAGACGTTTTAATAAAAGCGTTTTTAATACTCCTTAATTATATGCTGTACAAGAGATCCTAGAAGGCCTAACAATTTATTTCCCATATAGGCCTACCCTATACACATTATTCTTAGATATAGAATTCTCCTGTGGTGGTAAACGTACTACATCAAGGAAATTAATTGTTTTGCATAAGAGAGCAGTGAAAATTATTGTGGGGCTCAAACAAGATCACAATGCAGACAATTTTTTGATAAATGCAACTTGTAGGCCTACATTTGGATGAATCATAGCCTAAGGTAATTCCATATTACTCACAATATAACCCACGTTATTAAGCCTACACAAATATTCCAAACAATTTAAGACGATAAGGTACGTGAATTTTTTATATTAATCGGCAAAGATATGCTGCGTTAGAAATATTGTATTTACGTGAAAGAGGTGCAAGCTATTAAAAGAGCATTTGAGAGCATGTCTCGTGAGCAAGCTTGGGCCCACAGTTTGTGTAATCAATAACAGAATCGTGTACGCAGCCACGGTTCTCAATGCAATCACCTAATTATAATGGACGCTTCCAAAATACACCGCCAAGAAACAAAACCGTAACTTTGTTAGTATCGATTACCAACTTTAAGAGAGAAGTTTTACAGGCACACTCGAATTTTATAACCACTAATGGAACTGTTTCATAGGATTTTCATGGCGGATTAGGTTATGAAACATTACTCAGATAATGTAACGAGTACTTTTGAAATTTCCGATAAATACTCGATCGACAAAGTTTTCAAGATAGGCTCTTAATCTAGAGCATGGGTCTCGAAACTACGGTCCGCGGGCCGTATGCGGCACGATAAGGAGTGAAAATGAATATACGTTATTCAACCAGAACTGCAAATGGAAATTGTTGATCTCTAAGCGTATGATTTCATGAAGAACAAGTTCAACGAAGAAAGCCTTGCTCAGTTTTACAACTTCCTTCCAGAAAAAAGTTATCTCAAGATCAAATACTTTGCACGCAGTTTCTTATCTGTATTTGGGACTACATATCACTGTGAACAAATACGCAAAATCAAAATTTAGTGGTAATTTGAGTGACCAATATTTGCGAGACTTTTTACTTATTCAACAGACCAAATTAGAGCCACAGTTTGACAAAATTCCGGATTCAAAAAGCAAGTTTCATAGCGGTCACTAAAGTGTACAACTGTTTTCTTTGGACTGTATATATTATAGTTTTTATAATAATAAATTATTATAAAATGAATTATTATTATTACAAATACTTCTTTTATAAGCTTATTTCTGATAAAATATTATTATTACAAATACTGTTTTTTGTATTTCATCCAGCTCCCCTTGAGACTTAACACTCCAATATTGAATGTGGCCTCATGTTCCAGTAATTTGGTGACCGCTTATCAAGAGCATTTAACAAATGTACGAATTGACTAATTGACCAATTAGATGGAAATAATAATTCATCAAACGCATTTATTACCAAATATAACCGAATTATCATCTAATACATTTGAACTCGTGTTTCGGTGTACATCCAAAACCATCTGTTAACAAGACTGTATTTAATTGTGGAATTAATTAAAGGTGGCCTTGCTCGGTTTGCCATAGTAGGCCTAACATTACGACATGCAGAGATATTTTATGTTTACTTCCTCTGCCCGCACCATAGGTATTATAGGTAGAGGAAGTAGGCTATTGTTTTCGACCCCCAAATTCGAAGTTGAGTACATTAACATACATTTTATGACAAAACTCTGGGTTTCTACCTATACACTGAGGGTATTAGGTGGAGATTTTTTTACTAAACTTATAAATCTGACCCTCATTGGAAAATGAAATTTATTAATACATTTCATAGTTTATTCTAAGGCAACACTAACGATTTTTAGCCTTTCCTAAGTTTTTTATACATACAATTCTTAGTAATGCCTTAGAAAAGTGTAGTAAAAGTATTTACCACCATTTTATGCATATCACCCCTTGACTCACTGAGCTACTTCCTCGACTACCCTTTATGTACCCATACCATAGGCTAATCCCCTCGAGAAGGTAGACTTGCACTCGCAGTATAATAGGCCTACAAACTGTAGAATGAGATAAAGAAGAGAGAGGTAGAGCGAGAGAGGAAAATGCATAGTGCTATACGTATTTCCCACCGATAGTTCTACAGTGTTTTGCAGATGACAAGCCGTTTCTTCCTTCTCCTGCTTAGATACGCGGTCCAATCAGAGACGGCGAGACGGAGGGAAGACCCTTACTGCTAGCGGTACCTCATTAGCTCGTACACGTGATTGGCGGTGAAGGAATTGGCTTCTCATTTGAAAAATTAAAGTGACTCAAAAGATCGTTTCAAATTTTGCAATAATGTAGCTGGCTTTTTAGATACTTGTATTTTGCAATGAAGAAAATAGGAATAGGACTGTGCAAAATAGGCTTTCACTTAAAGTACATACGGTCCATGTTTATAAACAAAAGCAAATAAAAATCGTCAGCATATTTTTAAACCAATAATTTCTTCCATCCTTGGTTTGGTTTTCTTTTCCAGCGACAAATATCTGACAGACCATATTTAGATCACTACTCGGGTTACATTAATTGTCTCCAGAGCCTACGTAAAGTTATTAATTATCACAGCGATAATTTGTCAGAGTTGAAAATTATGTTTTTACTGGTTACCCCCTCCAAAACAAAAAACCAGTAAATGTAGTCAACATGATAGTTTGTTTTCATCATGTAGGCCTATATGTGCTGTAGAAGATATTAAACATAGATTTATAAGACAATCTAGGGTTATAAGAATTGTCTACGCTGTTCAGACTTTTTACTTTCTTAAGCACTTCACTTTTATTACCCACCTCCATATCTAGTCTATCTTTTTTGCTTTCGAAAAAGCAATCACATGAAACCTGCATTCTATGCATTTCCTAATGCATCTCCTCCATTAAAGTGACATAGGCCTACTCTTGTCTACTAAACGTATCTTTAAATCCGATAAACAGTTTTACTACCCTACTTGCTTTCAATATCCATGTCTGGATTTCTAAGGATAGAAGTGAATTATGTAATTGCCTCTTTACTTTTAGCATCATCCTACTGTAAGTATCATCGTCAGTTGATTGCTTGCTGGTCCTGAATTCAGACCCGGTCAAGGGTGATATTTTTCAAGGTTTCAAGGGTTTACGAGTCCTTCAAAAGAGATTTAAAGCCACGCGATCTGAATAAGAAATTTCATGCTGATTAAGAGATGACAGAAGTTTTATTTTCGCCATTTTGGCCAAAAATGCGAATTTTGGATTTTAGTGTACAATTGCATACCCTAAAGTAGGAATCGTGCAAGATTTTATGGCGTTTGGATACATGGATCAGGTGCTGCTAATATTTTAAACCCCCGTGCATTTCAAACTGCCAGTGCATGCAACTTTAATGGCCTGCTTTCTCAGTTTGAATTTGCAAGTTATTTTGTCAGGTTCAAAATATATCCTCTTCCACAAAAATAGAGATCCAGTAATTGTATTTTTTTTTTTCAAAATATACTTTACAATGTAACAGAATTACTGATCAGATTTCCTGTATTGGCCTTACTTCTTGAACTGAATATTTTTATAATCATATGTCAGCTGTCTTTAACTTTTCACTTCTCTCAGTAAAATATATATTTTTTAAACAAAAAGTAGCCTATAAACAATATAAAAACTGTAAGTCAATTTGCAAAGCAAGCATTACAGAATCTCACATACAAATTCAAGTTCATATTTTAGTTTGTCAGAGTAGATAGTTTTCAATTTTAATTTAAAAATCAATTAAATTAATATTAAAATAAATTAAATGAATATCTCTAAAACAAAATGAGGTATTAAAAAGAAATTTTAAACTTTATTTTCGATTTACATTTTAATTAGGCCTAAGTGTGCAAAATTTCAAGTTTCTAGGTTAAATGGCTTAGAAAACCACTTTCAACACTTCGGTCATCCCATAAGAACTGACCTATGTCATGTAGGCATACATTCCGTCTTTTCTCATTACCAAGTGGTTCACGTGGCAACGGGTTCTCACCGGAACGAAAAAAAAGATTCTAATGGAAATCACGAGATTCAATAGGATCACGAAGTACTTGATGGCAAATGGCTTGAGGTTAAAAAAAAAAAAAAAAAAAAGGAATCTGGAAGTATGACCCAGAAATGAGCCTGGAAATTAAACATTCGACATATAACCTACTAAAGAACCATAACCATGAACTTTTGAATAGGTTAATGAGTTTTCAAAATAAGCTCTCATCTCATAGATGTAAGTTAAACAGGTTCTCTTTCAAATATAAAAATGATCTACGATTGCAATTTTTAAGAATGAAGAGACTTGACGGGGCGGTGTGTCCTGATAGTCCTAATGCGGTTAATGCGGTTTTCCAATTACCCGATAATCTGGGTTCGATCCCAGCATGCGACCCGGCTAGGGTATTCTTTTCCTTCGACCAAAAAATAAATAAATAGGCCTACCTGAGAAGTTTAGTTTCACAGAAACTTTTTCAGAAGGGGGGGGGGGATAAACAGGGACGCCTTAACTTGTCACGAGGGTTGGTTTAGTCTATTACATGTTAGACTAGTCTTAGACTAGACTAGAAATTATAAATATAACATATATTAAATGTAACCTATCTAATATAATAAGTTAATTGAGCTTATTTTTTCGTGTAGATCCAACCCCACCTATTAACAAGACGGTATTCAATAATGCGAAATCAACTGAAGGTGGCATTGCTCGGTTTGCCATAGCAACCGGAAAGAAAAGAACATCGCTGTAATATATATTTTTGCAATATAACACATAAATTTGTCCATCGCTTCGGTTTTTTTTCTCCTTTCTTTTATTTAATTTTTTTTTCAGCTGTGTGTATACTCCTTTCAGCTTCGAGGGGATATCAGGAGTTCGGGATATGTGTCTGCACAGCAGGGTAGGCCATGGAACTATTGTTTGTCAGCTGTTTCTATTGTCGGTGAATTTAATTGAAGACATTTCAACTAATATTAATTTAAATGGATATGATACGGAGGTAACGGTGAGGATGTTTCATGGTAGGCCTATGTCAATATCCAATTCGGCATTTGCCTTTACGAATGGGGAAAGGAAACCCATGTCAAAATGGCCGGTCCCGGGATTTGAACCTGGGACCTCCCGAATTTAATTAGCTCTAACTGATTAATTTGTTTATAACATTACTGCACGAACTTGCATCGTGAAATGGACCTCGAAGCCGGGTTTTTAGCTTTTTAATAAATCGTTTTAATTCTTTATGCATGATTTAGGCAAGGTCATGGATCTGTGGTTCGCTTTAGTCGTTTCATTTCGAATCTGAATGCCCATTTGGTAGCACAAGATTCTTTTATTCGTTTATTTATATTTAATACATAAAACAATATAATTAAGAAGAAAATGATTTATTCTTGCAATTTAAAAACGATGTCAGTGTTAATAAATATAATGATTTAATTATTTATCTGAACAGTAAACAATTTAAATAATACATCTAGCAGTTGAGTAAATAATCGCGGGCGAAGCCGCAGGCACCTGCTAGTGACGGTACATACAAATAAGGTCTGATTTGCTTTCTTTGCCTGTATAGAGTAGGCCTAGGTCTATTCCGTGTTTCTGTCTTTTTTTTTTTTGTCAGAAACACTTGTTTCAACCAAATATCAAAATTCGATTGGTCAAGAAAATTACAGTGGGAATGGTAACTAGATTACACTTGATGGATTGTTGCTGTTTCTTACATCTGGAAAAGGAAAGCTTATTAATATGAGTGCTTGCACACGCAGCCCTTTAACATTATTACAGCCCTTCCTTCAAATTACTCGACCGTTTGGTGATTCGAGAAGTGTACATAAGATACTTCTGAACAATGCAATGCTTAATCCAACGAGAAACATTTCAAAGCCGGGCAATATTTCAAGGAAAATTATATTTTATTTATGACTTAACTTCAATTTAAAAAAAAAGTATGGTAGGGAATACATACAAACATCTAGACAGTGTGTTAAATCTCAATATAGCAACAGTTCCGTCTCTCTCTCTCTCTCTCTCTCTCTCTCTCTCTCTCTCTCTCTCTCTCTTTAATTTTTTTTAATTACCTGTAGGTACGAGTGAGACTTTCCGCCAACAACAATTTTCGCTATCCAAAACAGATTCTAGTCTATAGCCTTCACGGAAGTCTTGCTTAAGAACATACTGGTAACCCTAAAAATGCATAGAAAACTCCACTTCTGTAAATACAATAAAAATACTGAACTGACAAATATTTACACAAGTTTTCTTTGTATGCTGTGTTTGAAACATATTCTGAGTTCGCAGTTTTAAAACGTTGTCTCGTGCCTGAACCAACAACTCTTCAAGTGATTTACATAATAAACAAATGAGACAGACTACAACATTTATTGTCAGTTAAAAATGAGAATTACATATTTGAGACCATCCTGATCTTCTAGCCTTCCCGAGTCAGTGTCAGTCGGTAACCGGCCACTCATGGCTCACCTTCCGGTGAAATTCAATTCTTATTCTAGACGCTTGGCGCGGTATACATAGCAAAAGATAGATTTAAGCAACAAAGACTAGTAGCATTATTTATAAGTAATGCCTCCCCCTACATACAGCTGTATACAATACAAGAACCTACTGATAAAGCCAAAATTTTAGACATGTGATGTGGCCTATATGCAGTTAAATCATGCAAAAAAGCTAAGTAAATAATAATAATAATAATAATAATAATAATAATAATAATAATAATAATCATCATCATCATAATCATCATCATAGTACTGAAATTAATAGTAAGGAAAACATTTCCTTAACTATAGATTTTTTTTTAAAGAAATCTGAACACGGAAGAATGGTAAATATTCAGATATTTTAGTTCCATATAAATATCCTCACTGAAAATAGGAATAATTAAAGTCTGCCTAAGTAATATATTAAGTTATTATATTGACTTTGTTTAATTTGCACTCTCTCTTTACCCAGGAAATCTAAATATATTGAATAGTCGAGCAATTATTTAAAAATTAGTTAATTACCTGGAGAGTTGTACATTAATCAAACAAAAGTCAAAAGTTTGTGCAACATATTTTGCACTGTTTATTTTAAGAGGTTAATTAGTAGAAAACAGACAATTGGTCATTGCCTTTGGCAATTGTGTTCTCTCTGCCATGTTTTAACCTTATTCCGGAGAATTCCGTCAACGAGTTTTGCAATCTAATGGTTTGCATATAATTTCTCGTCAAAATGTTTGAAAAGTGTTGATATTTTTCTGAATTAATATAATATTTGAGATCAAATAATATAAGAAAGTAAACAAAGTACTTTATAATTTACACAACATTGCAACATTGCGTGATAGGCGGCAAACACCAAATAATGAAAGCAGTTAACGCCAGCAATATTATGGTACTTTTGTTATTACCGGTAATTTATAGTGGGGAGGTCTCTGAGGCAGTGGCGTAGGAAGGGGGGTGCGGGCCGCCCCGGGTGCCATCACCCAGGGGGTGACAAAATAAAAATGTGTCTTTGTAAGTAAAAAATCGCTCAAGGGAATTTAAAGAAAATAATAATATTATTTAAAATAATTAAATAAGCTTAACAACTTTCTACAAGTCAACATGCTTATTGAAACTTCTTTTAGTTTTAAATTCAGTCAACAAAGGTAATAAAACGCGGCTGAACTGGCCGCTGTGTAGATAAGAACAATAATATTATGGTTAGGGGGAGGGGTGTTTATTTCTGCCGATGCTTGTCACTGCAGTTTTATTAATTTAAATGAGACTTCAACAATCGGTGATATTTTATATCACTCAAGCCGCAACCAATTCTACCCGCTGCGGCAGTCATGACTTTGACGAAAATAAACTTCGAATGTGAGTTGACTCCGAAGACTCCTTCAAACTAGATTTTGAACTGGGATGTGCGCATATTTAAGAATAGATTATTAATAATACAGTTCCGTAAAATAGTCACATTACTTGTTTATGAAATTTCTTAGGATCAACCTATAAAAAATTGATGTATAAATTCACATAACTTCCTCTGCCCAAATAAAAGTTAGCCTCCCCTTAAAAATAAGAGTCAGTTGTCGCCAATATTCGTGTCACATCCCCAAAAGGTACCTAACCCAAATACAACATTTTGTTTTCGTACGATTTTCCGTTGCAAGAGGCCATATTGCAAAGAGTGCGTGTTCAGAGTGAGTGGCTTATAACTACCCTTCAGAGAATTATTTCGAAAAAGTGTTTCAAATAAAAGTTTTAGCTCTTAGTATAACCAACCCACGTGCAAAATTTAAAGAAAATCGTTAGAGCCGTTTTCGAGAAAACTTTCTTTATGTAAAAATAAGGTCACATCTTGAAAGGTATCTGACATAAATACAAAATGTTGTCCTTTTGTCAAAATTCATCTTTAAAAAATTCGAGATTTTGCTTGGAAAACAAAATATTAAAAAAATCACTCAAAAAATAAAAAATTGCACAATTTCGGGAGTGTATTTTGGCCTAGAAATATGTGAAACAAAATATGTTCGCTTTATTAACGGTAATACCCACAGTCTGTGGCTCACGAAAACAATGTATATCTGTCTGTCTATAACGCACTTTAGATTATTAATAATAATAAAAATAATAATAGAATTTATTGTAGTTTTTCAGTACAATGTACAGCATAATGTACTTGATATGTATGTCTTTCCTTAATCCTAACAAAATTTGCTGAATTAGGTTAACTATTATGTCTTTTATGCACCATTGGTAACACTGGTTACAACATGGCGACAACATGGTAACTCGAATCGCTTTATGGATGGTTGATTCATAGTATATCATGATTTCGGAGTTTAGTTTTGTTTTTATATAACAAAGTAATTATTACTAATTTTGCATAATCCGTTGAGTTTACGAGTTACAAAAGATAAATTCGTTGCAGCTGCATCTATCGATGAACTCTCAAACTCTCGTGGGATTACCTTTGACTATCCAAAAAATAACACTTGGAACTGTTCCATCTTTTAATAATTTAAATGGGGGGGGGGGGGTGACAAGAAATTTTCCGCACCGGGTACCACCTAAGCTTGCTACGCCACTGCTCTGAGGTCCACAAATAAGTATTTCAAGTATTTCTGGATCTCATTTCTCCGAAGATGACGACGCAGACAGTCGCCGAAAGCTCAGAATGTACTTCTATAACTACCCGACTGGAAACCCGAGAACAGTTTCTACAAGTATTTCAATTCATTTACACATTTATTTTGTTATTATAAGCTTTGAACTAAACAAAGTCAAATTTTTTCTTATAAGTCAAAACATATCACAAAGAATTCATACTTTGTTGTATTTTTTTTTTTTAAATAACGTTGATCTTCAGTGGATTAAAGTGGGAGGATGCATACAAAAACGCTAGGCGGTATAAAAATGTGATAATAAAGTGGTTAGAATTATTCCTAATAATTATTATTGTACACTTTGTTAATGTTACTAAAACTAATTTAATGCCTTTCTCCTTAGTTGTTTATAGATTAAAACAATAACTAAATTGACTCAACATTGAAAATTAATAATCTATTATTCAGATTGTTTAGACCCTACAGAATGTAAATGTTTTTCTCTGAAAGAATCTGCATAGGTCTAAGTGAAATATTTGGGGATTATCTTTGATCAATATTTGAAATGGTATAAACACTTCTCTTACAAATGTAATAAAATTCGAAAAACAATATATAAATCTCCATAACTGTGTGACCATTCACCATCTAAGGGTAGTTTATTTAGCAGGTGCCCGCGATTATTTATTCAACTTCTAGATGTTTTGTTTAAATAATTTATTTAATATAAAAATAATTAAAACATTATATTTATTTACACTGACTTTGTTTTTACATAAATTGCAGGAATTACAACATTTTATTCTTAATTATACTGTTTAACGTTAAAAATATAAATAATTGAACGAACACAACTAATCTTATGCTGGCATATGGGCATAACAAATTCGAAATGAAACGATTATAATAAACCAGGGAATCATGAACCTTACCCAAATCATGCATAAACAATTTTATTATAACGATTGAAAATTTTTAAATAAACTAAAAACCCGGCTTCGAGGTGCATTTCACGAACAAAGTGCGCTACCCGGGGGAAAAAATACCTCAGATTCGAGTTCCCTAGCCCCCCCCCCCCCAAAAACCGCATAGTGATCTTCGTCCAAATCATTCAATTTTTTCCCATTTAGGTGTGCATTCATGATCCCTTTCTCTCCACCTACATAAAAAAATCAGATCTCTGCGAATCGTAAACAAATGAATCAAGATAGTTACCGCGCAAGGCCATCTTGAATTAATTTCACAATTGAATATTGTTTTGCTAATAGGAAGGTTTTCCACAACAATCGAATTGCTCGTGTGTTTCTTATGGAAGGTATTTCGTCTTTCTGAAAACATTTTATTTTTGGCATTATGTAGATGTAGATGTAGATGTAGATGTAGATGTAGATATCTCGTCCTGTAGATCCTGTGTTGAGCGGGGCTCAAGGATATAGAACACGTCAGATCAAAAAAATACATGCATGTTATAACAATAATATAGGTCTACAGAAACTGCAAGCTGCCAAATTTATCCAAGCTGGAAATATTCCTCCAAATTGTAGAAGGTGTGAGTTATTAAAAATTCCTTGACAGCTGTTTTGAAAGGTTTGATCTTTCTTTGAATAGGCTACATAATAATTTAATGTTGTTTGGAAGCTTGTTATATATCTGTACTGCAGAATAATACGCACCCTTCTGAAAGAGTTTTAACGAGTTATTTGGTCTGTGTAGATCATTCATGTTTCTGGTAGTACGTCCATGTAAAAATAAAAAGTCTGACAAATCCTCTTAGTGTGCACTTACATTATGAAATGAAGGTACTGTAAAAATTCAAGTATCTATCTATTATAGTTTAGGCTTTACGTTGATTCTGTGTCAGTCAGTAAGGACAAAGCAGCTTATATAGATAGAGATAGGCTATAACAAAATACTTGTTTAATGATAATCGGTAAACACTGCATACTGTTAAATTTATTTAAAAATCATATAACTTATGTTTGCTGTTGAACTGATTATATTATTCAGAATTATAAGCCCTGAAAATGATTATAGATTGAAGTGCACAATATTCTTCAAGCAGCAGTTTAAAACTTGTCAATTATGTCTTTCAATGACCATATATCGACATTCAATTAATTTATTAGGCCCTAGATGAATGTTCCTACAAAAATGTAGAAAACGCAATCAAACTATTTTTATTTAGGCTACTACCAAATAAACAACCTCTTTATCATCCCTGTATGAATAAAACAAAACAAAAAATGTGCTAAAACTTGCCTTTTCAAATGACTTACAGTAGACTACCGATAACTCACAAATCTGAAAGCGATAAATAATATTAAGAGAAGTTCAGTAATGTAAGACAAGGTACTTGTCCACCACACATTTGTCTGGATACGTGTTAGCTTCCACACAAGCCTAATATAGATATATCAAGTAGCCTATTTTCATTTTGTGGTTAAAACAATTCTCAGAAACAATACAGCTCCGAGAACAATGGCTAAAAGTACATTTGGGGAAAGCAGAGTGGTCATTCCACACAAAATTTAAAAGGTTATATCAGTGGGGTCATTCTAGTACATGAACTTATAAATTATACAAAGTGAAACGGTCATATATTAAAGTAGGCTAATACGACTGGTGGTTTAGCTATAGTGATAGCTGAAATGTTAGGGACGTTAAGATGGTGTTAATGCAAAATACTCTGAAAAGGTCATTCTTTATGCTAGTAAAATAAAACGTATACCATTATAAAAATATATTTACATATTTTAAAACCTAAATAAGGTTTAATGAAATTACTCTAGAGTAACTAGAAAAACTGGCAATGAAATAAATAAATATTTATATAGTAAAAGGGACCGTTCTTTATCTGTGATTCGTTTACCTTGCTCAAAGCGTCACTTAAATTTCATTATGGAATCCTGAAAATGTAAAAAGTTATTTATTTGTGAGTTTTGCACTTGGAAAATATGAAGAGAGCAGTGTGGGCTACATTCTTCCATAGGGTTTCATCCGACATACAAGTTTTGTCCTGAATATGCACTTCGAGCACATTATGGTACATTTTATCTTTAACGTACTATTTCTCTCATTTTGTTTTTTGTTCAGATTTGTTCCTTTTTCTCGGGAAGTATTAAGAGTAGAGATCTGATTTTTGTTCCAGTTACTAAAACTACATTAATACAGAAACGGTGGTTTTTTAATGCATTTATCTTCAATGGTAAGAAATTTATTTCATTTTTAATGAATAAAACCGAATGAAAAAAATTGAATTTTCCAAAAAAAATTATAAAATATTTGTTTACGAACATATTCTTTTTAAAAAACCAACGTTTAAAGACAAGATACAGATCTAAAAGTCTACTAAATTTTGTTTCAATTGATCAAATAGTTTTTGAGAAAAAGGAACATGAACATCAATAATTTAACATGGCAGAGATACAGCTTACAACCTCCCCTTAAGGTTCAAAATCGAGTGTGACGTTGCGAGAAAAATTCAGGAGCTGTGTCACACTACCTTCTCATGTGATTGGAGTAGGCCTGCTATAGCACGTGACAGTCATGGCTTCAAGTGTATGGAACCTGGGGTACATCCTTCAACTTTTTAAGGCTGCTGTCGAGAGAATAGTGAGGTATGGCCTAAGGTCTAATCCTTTACACACTTCTACAGTTTTATTTTATACAGAAAAACGATCAAGTAACGTAGACTGCACAATAATTTTCCGGGTTCTTTCCAAACATATTATAAGATTAGGTCTATAGCCTGGTCTTCGAGTGATATCGATTTGTAGATTGTACTGCGGGCTTCGTCGCAATAAGGTAGGCCTACCCTATAACAAAAGGAGTTCCTTTTCTTACTGTATTTTTACATTTTGCAGAAATTATAAAGAATGCTACACAGAAACATATCAATCTGACTTGAGTATTTGGTGTATCAACTAATAAATAAGTAATGTTTATAGGCCTACATGTCATTATTCTTGGTCTGCAAAGTTTCGAGAGGCTACTTTTCCAAGTAGGCTTTGGTAGTTAACATTTTAGGGTGCTGTTTCTTTGGAACAAATGGTTAGGATTAAAGTACAAACAGCTTCTTGACGCAATCTTTTAATTACAAATAATTTTAGTTAGGCAAGAATGTTCTGACCCCCCCCCAAAAAAAAAGATGGATCTAGATGTCCTCAATACATAAAATTAAGAGGATCTGTCTGATAAGCCTGTTTTTATTTCTAAGCAGTTTCTTAAACAAGATAACTGCTTACTCATTAGCATGAAAATAAATAATGTCAGTGTCCTATGTTTCCTAATTAAATTATTACTTATTTTATTGTCCACAGGAGAAGAGACCCATCGAGGGATCGAACACAGGAACCAGATAATTCCTGTAAGACGCCACAGCATTCAGCTTGGTGTGCTTACGCAGAAACCATTCCGGTCTTCGAGACCATGCTCATTCCTATTCCAAATATTCATCTAGTCCAGTAGTGTAGGCCTACAACCCGCTCGAAACGGAGGAAACCTAACCGATGAACTCTTCAGGAAGGTCGATTATGCCACAAGCTACATCTTAAACGAGATTTTCGAGTAATAACAGCCACCCGGCTAGTATCCCTCAAAATCTAAGGTGTAGAACACCACCGCTCTAGATCTAGATATATCACGCCAAAGATGTTAGCAAACCTACAACGCAGCGAGGATGCACCTAACTCTGATGCTTATTTAGACTACTACATGGTTTCAAGTTAGCCAATACGTTTGCTGAATTAACTACAAATTTTTCCTTACAGAACTTGATAAAAAAAATCCCTTTAGGCAAGCCTACAGGCTGAGGTAGATTTCGAAGTGCTTTTAGTTTAATTTACTGCGCAGCACTCTTCTTCTTTAGCCTTGGCATGACAAACCCGCAATAATAACTGCAAAAAAGAGGAAAGAGCACCTTTTCAAACATTAAAATCTCGCCTTATATGTGAACTATCGAGAAACTAGTTATTGATTTTTAGAGTACTCATCAAGAGCTTTTCAACGATACCCCACAAGACGTGGTTTCAAAAATTTCGAATTTCCATCTCCCCACTCGTACCCCCAAAACCCCCGAATCGTTGGTGTCACTGTGAACTCCATAGGAAGTACTCTAATTTATTCAAACAAAGTTTCCCTCTATAGGCCTACTTCACAGGAGCAGAGATATAAATGTTTTAAAATGTCAACCCCTTCCCCAACCATCCCCTTGGGCCAACATATAAATATTACATTTTTTTTTTTAACAGACGGTGGTTTCGTACTTAGGGAGGCATGAAACGTAAAGATATGAAAGAATTTTTCGAAAGTCATAACATGATATCGATTGCAATAGGTAGATTTTTCTTCGAAATCTACCTAAAATTCCTTCAATGAGATAAGACTAAAAACGTCAACATTTGAAGACATTACGTCAGAGAATACGATAAGCAAATTTCAATCCAAAATCTATCTTCGTTAGTGGAGAAAATCCCACAAAATAGCTGATTGGTCGAGTAGATTTGAATCTACGACTTCCCAAATAAATGTTGCCGCCTTCACCAACCCACACATTTTACTACCATTTTCTGAGCAAAAATAATAAACGATAATAAATGAAACCTGTATGGTTAGTTTTAGAAATGCATCAAAATATGTACGTCCTCATTAAAAAATGTTCATTATCATACCTGATTAAGTGTCGGCACAATTTATTATTTATTCACGTAGCTTACACCAATCGAATTCAGCAATTAAGGTGCAAGGGCACAGGAGATGAGGGGTCAAAGCATTTGTACAAATCAACGTCATGTCTAAGCGGTATGCATATACAAACAAAACTTAGCTTTGTTAAGCCCGTGATAAATCGCATGCATAAACATTAATGAAAAAATTAAAAGCGGTCCCTTTTTAACTCTCAATGATGGATCAGCTGAGCATAATTAAAAGGGAACTTGGCAGTAGGCCTACACTGAAAACATAGACCATGACAGTAGGCCTACAATGGCCATATAGCGTGATATAGACCATCCGACTTAATGGTGCTTTAAAGGAGCTCAGATGTTACGATAGATATTATATAAGCTGGTGGTGCAGAAATTTGTACTTACAGCCACAATGTTTTACTGCATATCGCTTATAATTAATAATAATAATAAAAATAAACAATAATAATTAACAATAATATCTGCAATTTGTAGGGGGATCCCTCGATTGACTTAAGCAATCGTATGATGTATCATTTAAAAATTGTAATTATGGTAGCGAACGTGTTAGGCATCCGTCCCTCTGATAAAATCACAAATTGGACACTGGTGGGGAAGATGGATATGAGTTGCGGCCGAACTAATAATTTACCCGACTGAGACAGATTAGTTGCTTCCATACCTTTCTTAGACTACATATTAGGCCTAGTTGAGGCCCTAGTTGATTATTACTAGGGAGCGGATTTCTATGACCTAAAAAATAGGATATATGCATTCATTTATGACTTTAAAAACATTAAAATATGACCAATAAAATTTAAAATGACTTTACCACTTACACATTATGTATATCTTTTTTTAAGTTTCATTACAATTCATTTTGTTAAAATATAATGTTAATTATTTAAAATATCTACAAATTCTCAAAAAGTATCATTATAATGCAAAATTTTACAAAATATGATATGAAACTTCAAAATTTATTTAATATGCACACAAATATGCCAAAAATATGACCTAAATATGCATATTCATACTAAATATGCTACAATAGTTGAAAATGTCCTAAATATGCAGTTATATGCACAATAAAAGCCGTCCCATTATCACCAGGATGCTTGGAATCGGGTTTAAATTAGTCGGAAACCTGAAATAATACAAGGGGGGAAAAATATGACATGTCATAGAAATCCGCCCCCTAATCATTCCTGTGTGTCGTAGTTTATATCAAACTAATAGAATGTTTATATTTTTAGCAGCAAATGGTTAGCTCAGATCTCCTTATGTCATAGCTTAAGTTTAATCAATTATTCAACACTAAATACAGACACTACAAAACCTGAATTAATGGTCTTGAAGTACATAGTTAATAAACAAATAGGTAATTTGAAATTATATCATGATAATTTCGTACTCGCTGCCAAAACCTCAGGACTGTGACATTGTGTGCTATATAATTATTTTTAACTGTCTCAAAGTTGAAAAAAAAGCTTCATTTTTTTACCCATACTTTACACTAGGTCAGTGACATTCTGTTGTAACTTATATGACTTTTTTAATTGTTCACAAGCATCGATTTTTGAGAAATCACTCAACTAACCTCCTCCCTGTCTCTCCTGGGTAACGCTAATGGACTCATCAACACCTAATTACCTGACCGGAACTCAGACGTCCCTCTCAATATGCTGGGCCGCAATCCATCCGGGCCGCAATTCGCACGTAAATTTGAGATTGGGCCGCAACTCAACTTTACTGGGTGGGAACACCGGCAGTTTGTTGTGTCAGAAAGCAACGCGAATAAAACAGCAAGATTCAGATTAGGATAAAAGTATTATGAATTCTTCATAAAGATAGCCTTTATCATTTATAGAATAAATAGCCTGTGGTGGAATAGTTGCAGGCTTACTTACACAAGCAATAAAAATACCCATATTTACATAAATATTCCTTACAAAAAACTGGCCTAGACTATCTGTGGTGTTAGGTTTCACACTGAGAGATTTATAGACTTAAGCTTCAATTATCTGCAATAAAAGTTACAGACAATTAGAAAGAACACGGATCATAAAGCATGATAAAAGTGACCTCAGTATTAAATAAAATGACAGAAAGGAAGCGCTGGGTGACTGATAGTAGGTACTTCCTGTTGTCAATTCTGCCATGAAGAAATACACAACTTATTGACGTAATAAAATGTTTTCTAGTTTCTAATGTCAAACGATTCCTTCTTCCAATGCAAAAAAGTCTACTTCCGCAACCGCACGATAAAGAAAAGTTTCTGGTCTGTAGAGTAGGATTATGCAGGATAAATCATGTGGTTTTCCACCGTCATTTAAACATCTTTTAGGGCATTTTCAGTTGCACTATAATTTTAAAAACACACAGTGTATTCAAGATTCCTTAGATTAGGCCTATTGAATACTGACAAGGGCTCAGCATCGATGGCCGATGATTTCATATCGATGATCGATGTTTTCTACATCGATGGAAAACAACCGATGTTTTTGCTACATCGATGTTTCTCCCCGGCATCGATGTTTTTATAATAAAAATAACATTAATATGCCTACCTTGGTTCTAAGATGTAATTTTATTTACAGCACCATAGTTTCCCGAAACATCGATTTTTTTTATATCGATAGTTTATATGGAAATATTTCAGTTTATCTATGAATTTTGCCGAATTTTCTGAAACCATTACTTTTTTTAAAATATAAATAGATGGTTTCCGTCAAAATACATCGATATTTTCAGGTCGATATTATCGTCACATCGATGGTTACCTCCGATTTGAACATCGATGGTGAACATCGATGTTTTAACTATCGATGCTCATCCCTAATACTGACGTCTCATAATCAAATTTTTAATGGAAATGTTATGTATATTTCTATTTCCTGGAATTATGAGGAAGTGAGGAAAAGTAGAAAGCTTTACGTGAGTGAAAACTCCGTTTCTGCAAAAGATTTCTGCGGTTTTATTATAAATAGATCTACATAGCCTATTTAATAATTGAGAATAATGAAATGAAAATAAAGGATGACCCTTTATTTATTTACTGCCAATTAGAGTTTTCAATTCTTGATGGCCAATCTAACCGCTTACGGGTTTAAGTTGTGTCCGCACGGACAGACAGGCGAAAAACATTACAATCTCTTATGTATGAGAGAACTCAGTAAAGAGAACGTTCGAAATTGTCGAAGTCGATTACAGTAGGCTCCTTGTCGAAAAACCTAGTTGATTGTATTAATTCATCCTATATAAGAGCTGCTTACTTTGCTTTCTTCCAGTCTGTTATGATTATGAGGTATGGTTTAATATTATGGGGAAATAGTAATAAAATTAACAACATTTTGGTTTTACAGAAAAAAGTTATAAGAATAATGACTGACAGCAATCAATTAGCGCACTGTAGACCTTTGTTTGTTCAATTAAATGTTTTAACTGTTATTAATTTGTATATACATGACTTGGTATTGTTCATTTTTAACAGACGTGACAATTTTATGACAAATTCTGATGTTTATTCCTATCAGACAAGAAATAATGCAAACCTCATGATGCCGAAGCACAGACTGCACAGAACTGAAACAAGTCATATTATAATAGGACTGCGTATGTATAACAAAATTCCTAGTCATTACTATATTTTACCCATGAATAATTTTAGAAAGAGATTTTATCATTGGTTATCTATCAACCCGTTTTACACACTAATGGAATTTCTTGACCTACCGCAGAACAGCATTGTGATTTGAATATTTTTATAGTTTTCTTTATTGTCATCATTATTGTTGATGTTGTTTTCAAGTTATTGTTAATCATTCTGTATATCACTGACAAAGCCGATTGTACCAAACTTAAAGGCTGAATAAAATATGTATGTATGTATGTATGTATAATCCGGTGCCTCGATAGCCTAGACCTAGAGGACAAGTAAAAGTAATAACATTAGGTAACATAGACCAATATAGAAACGGACGACTGAATTAAGATTGGTCGGGATGAGTCAATCAGATGAAACTAGTATGCCTACATAGGTCATCGAGAATCACTTAAATTCACCAGCAGATGAACTTATTAGGCCATCACAAACGTAAATCTCAATACCAATTTGCCTAACTTATTACAGTTGCAGCGCATCGTAGGATTGCTTATTAGAAGATTAGGCCTAAGGATGAACTAGTGGTCAGGGCGTCAGGTACAGTACTGTAATTACGTCTAATTATATATATATATATATATATATATATATATCCGTCACAGACCAGATACTGCTATGAAATATACTGAATCATGTAGAACAACTTCCGACCTAAAAGAATATTTACCATCTATTCTCTTTCAGTGTATAAAGATGTTTTACTAGTAGCTGGAAACCCCCAATTCAGGATTAAAAATAGTGATATTCGCATGCATTATACCAGAAACAGAAATGACTTCCATATAATATCGACCAATAAAAACAAAATAGACCATGATCCCTATATTACTGGTTCTATTATGTACAATAAACTACCCCCCTCAATCAAAGCAATGACGGGCAACATTTTTAAGAAAATCAAAAGGAATTCCTAACCTCAAAGTCATTATACACATTAAATGAATTTTGAGAAATAAATATACTAGCATTCAATAGACTATTTATTTATAAGTATTGTGCTTAACAATGACAAAGTGACTATTACTGCTTTTATAGGTAAATAATGTTTTAATATATGCCTATAACTGTAAATTAAGTAATTATATTGCTATTAATTTTTATCGATTTTTTATATTAATATGTATGTCTATATATATATATATATATATTGTGCATTACTTTTCGATCCACCCTCGTATTTGCGTGGAGTGGTTTGCCTGAAAGATGCTATTGTGCTGTTCTCTGTGGTCCCTACTAATGATTAGGCTACTTCTAGCATAGCCTAGCAGAAATTGGTGATGTCTTACTTAGCCATTATCAGTACCGGTAGGCCTACTCAATGCTATCCTTGCATAACTCGCACTCGCCTTGAACGTTTATTACATCTGCAATTAAATTTAAAGTACAAATAGCCCATATGTGATGAAACATTAATGAACTTTGCTGTCACATAATGCCTGAAAGTCACATAAAAATATTATGTCATGAATCTTCTATCCGGGTGGGCGAGGTCATTAGGGCACACATGCTAGATCTCATTTACCCAAAGAGTTTAGAGGTCTGTTGCTGCATCATCGTAAATATGTTCCTATGCAATCATTTCTAAAGCAGGGCTGGACAAACTGACCAAACATTTACAGACTTGCTAATAAAAGTAGCTTACATGGACTTTGAGCGATGATAAAATTTACAGCAGTTTTGTGTGTAACGCGTCACTAAAACGTCATGGATACGTCATATGAGAGTGTTTCTCGCCCGCGACACAGAAGGAAGACATGTGACTGTACTCTGGCAGCTGAATCAGCACTAGGCCGAGATAATGACAAAATTGGTTTTATTATTTCATTAGATTTATTTCAGAACGCTGTAATCTTAGGTAAAAGTTGTGTTAAATAAAAATGTAAAAAATGCATCAGTCTGCACAATGGATTAAAAATTAGCCAAATTCTTAATATAATTTTCAAACATTTTATAGAATTTTATAAATCTTTTGGGCAATACACTGAATAGTTTGATGAAAACATTCAAAATTTGCAGCAGTCTTACAAACACTCTGTTTGCGGAAGATCTGTTTGATATGCATTTCGCGTAGGCTATTATAAGAATATACATTTGACATAGGCGCGTACTTTGAGGAGGTAAGGTACTTTCTGCTCCCTCCCCCAACATTCGGAAGTAGGGGCATGCCCCCAATATTTAAAACCTTGATCCCACATGTGATATATCCCATAGGTCATATGCAAGAATTAACTTAGAAGGAGAAAAAATTAAGGCACATTCCTCCATATTGATTGATTGATTGATTTATATAAATATGTCTATTTTTTATTTGTTTGTAAGCCTAAGTCCAACTACAAACTCCCATACATTTAATTCTTGCGCCCCACCCCTAGAATATTTTCAAGTCGGCGTCTATACATTTTATCTAGATACCGGTACTTCGAAACGTATTTTGTCTGGACATAAACAATTCAAGATTTATAACTATCGTAACTGTTAGTTCTTTAAAACTAGATCTACAGGACGTATTTAGAGCGGCGTTTGATATTACTTTAACAATTTTCTTTTGAAGTTTTAAGAGTTGTTTTATTTGTTACAATTTTCCCACAATATGATACCATAACTTATAATACTACAAAAGTAGGAAAACATAAGACATTCATACACAGTTGAAGGTAATAGCTTATAGATCTCAAATTTCTTAAGAGAAAAATAACTCTACTGAGTCCAATGTGGTTGCATTTTTCATAATTTAGAAATACGATGAAATCATTCTTTAGACTGATTATGGGTTGATTCCGCTACATTATAATTTCTATTAGTGAACTATTTATGAATACAAAGGTATTATCTGCATAAATTACACAGCCCAACAAAAAATAACTTTTTGTTTGGTGTCTCAGATGTTTTACCGGATTTTGGCTATAGCCTACTTAGTGTGCTTATTCCAAATATGTAAACAGGTTTTCTCTACCAGCTCTACTATTGTCGAGGGGGGATTTTATTCGTGATCTCTTAGTCTAGCGAAACAAAATCTTGCTTGATAATATAGCTAGTGAAGGTTCTTGACCATAGTTTGGACACGTAGGACGAAAACTGTACGAAGTACAGAAAAACTAAAAGCTGGATTATTTTTTGGCCCTCAAATCGACAGCTCATAAGTCATAAACGACCGTACAATATGTGATAATATAAATTTTTGAAAGACCCTATGTTATATTGTTATTGTAATGTTAATGTAATGTTAGTATATTGCTTTTTCTTAATATGTTTCAGAAGCTACAAATAGGCACTGTTTTTTTATTTATATCAAACGTAAAATGGGATAATATGCATAATGGTAATACCATATCTGAAAACCTAAAGCTGATGGGGCAAACCTAATGGCGCATTTGGCATCAGCGACCTAAATATACCCAAGAATAGGTGTGAATTCTAAGGCACCAAAATGGCTGTTGGTCTGTGTTATACAAGTTCAGGCTACTACAATTACAAGGAAGGTCATTTATGTGCACTAAAAATAATAACGGTCCCAATATGGATCCTTGTGGAACTCCCAATGTTACGTTTTTAATTTTTGAAATGCTACTGCTAACCAGGACCACCTGTTCACAAGGGACAACAAGACAATTTTCACCTCTTTCGTCAAATATTCTAATTTTATAATTTTTAAAAGAATAATTAGTAAGTTTAAAATACGTAAAATTACTTAAAATAAAATAGGCTAGAGGTCCTAACAAAAAATGCACAAACAAATTAACTTGAAACCTTGAAAAAAAAAAGACTTTTTAAAGTTTTCCGTCATCATTTCTGTTTTTATCTAACCTACAAATCAATAGAATTGCATAGATGTAATTACATACAATCTGAGCTCTACTAATGAGATATATAACTGAGGTAACCTGAAACAGGAAACAAGTGTATTATAACACAAACTGCGATATAAATCAGCAGTCTAATAACGTAGACCTATACATGGGTAAACAATTTCCTTACGCAAAATCAAGAGTGGCACCAGGAAGAACGGCCACATCTGCTAGTAAATATTGCCCCTAGTTTTCGATGACAGCTTGGGCACACAAGAAACTATGATTCCACCATCCTTAGTAGCAAGCAGAAAGCAATAATTAACGCCCACACAAAAAGTTGCTTAACAGCCTTAATAACAGCTTCAAGCAACGATTACTCAGACTTTAATAATTTGATAAATGGGATTAAGTCGGGTAAGTAGCAATTACGATGTCACTTTAAGAATTACTTTTTATGTATCACATACTGCATTCCCTATTCCCGCATAGTGAGAATCGTTTGGGATTAGAAGCAACACGCATGAGTCAGTAATCAGAAATTAATGTTGAATACCTGACATAAGGAACAATTGATGAAATGATATGTACATAATTACGTACATACAACAGTAACCAACTGACTGACACATCCGTTCGAAGCTTTCGATAATTCTTACATAAGTAGGCCTATTAAGTTATTTTCAAAATAAGACTTGCTTTGAATTCTACGAGATATTTTTTATAGAAAGGAAATTCTAAATAGAATTAAACACAACTGTCTTCCCATATTTAAAAGAAGTCTCATAGCAAGATATTTACATAGGCCTGGATGTTATTAGGAACATAAATAAGCTAAAGTTTGGCTGCGAGCTGAAGGCCGAGCTAGCGTTCCCCCACTACCTTACCATGCGCTTGCATTTACTGTCTATGTCTTTCCCCCACTATGCCACCAGCTCGGCCTTCAGCTCACAGTCAGACAGTACTATCCCCGTTTTAGTCACAATTGTGTTCCCTCTGCTCAAGAATAGATGGTAAACAAAGCTTTAAAATAAACAAAGTAATTTTAAATAAACATTAATGAGAACACTTTGGAATTCGAACTCATGTGTAGCCACAATAGCGAGCGTCTTTGTTTGGCCCAATTACGCTGATTAGGGATGGTAGTACAGTAAAATGTGAAGAGTGGCAGGTTCAAGAAAAATATGCAATTGCAACAAAGATCATTTTAAAAAATAGTAGCATATAGGCTTATTTAGCTGAAAAGACTTTAATCAGTTAAATTTAACCTCAGATATTTTTTTTACATTTCAGACTTTGAAATGTGTTAATCCAGCGTTTCTCAACCTTTTTGAACCCAAGGACCACTAAAATGTCTAAAAAAATTTACGGACCCCTAATTTTACATCTCATTTTTAAAAGAAGGCCTATATTCTTATAAATTTGGGGTATTGATTATAGGTCATTATAACGAAATATGTAAAAAAAATTACTTCTTTACTTTCCACTTGCTTTGTGATATTTTTTAATTATGTCGGACCATCTGCACCATCTTTGCGGACCACCAGTGGTCCGCGGACCATAGATTGAGAAACGCTGTGTTAATCTATATGCCTATGATGAAAACTGGATCGTCATAAATGGTGAGAACGAAATGATTCTGTAAAAGTGAATAATAACAATAGGCCCAATAATAATAATAATAATAATAATAATAATAGGCTATCTAGATATCGTTAAGTTGACCCTGTTTTATATGAGCGATATCAGCTGATAATGGAAATATTGAGGGATTTTTCACCCATACAAGAACAAAGGGCAAAAGAAAGATGCTTATTAGAGATTCTTTGAAAGGACGTTTTGCATCAGTTTACTTTAATTTCAGACATTTACGAGAAAAAACAACTTTTGGGATCTGTATTGTACCAAAGAATTGTTAAAACTAAAAAAATTAAACCACTATAAAGTGAACTATGCTAAAAGCACACACACACACCCGTACACAGACACACATGCATGCATGCATGTATACATACATACACAGGATGTCCAAAGAAATTTCAAAATAAATTTCCCTGAATTTTCCCTGACTTTCCATGACCAGAAACTTACATTTCCCTGACCACAAGAATCAATGTTTTCAAGGTTCTTTGTAAACAAACTCCATTCTCCTCCATCCCCATACATAACAAATGAAAAGAAAACTGCTTACACAGTCTAGATTACAGCAGACTGGAGCAAAACACATGCCTCTCACATTTCGCTCAATGGGACTAGTTATTTTCCCAGACCATTCCATTTTTTTAAACAAATTTCCCTGATTTTTTCCTTTACTTTACAAAATTCCCTAGCTTTCCCTGACCGATTTTAATTTCCCTGACTTTCTAGAATGTGGACACACTGATACTGTGCATACATACTTTAACTTATCTATAACAAGGCTTAATTTTTAAAGCATTACCAGCATCTTCTCGTAACTAGGTAGGTCTATTTAAGTATCTTAATTTCACATGAAAATAAAAACTTTGATGTCAACACATTCTTGAGAAAATCTCTGAAAAACAGCTTTGTATTTTTATTCCCCACAGACCTACTGTATGCATATAGCCAGTGTTTAACAACTAATGAGCAAGTGGCTCTATCTCCCTCAAACAAAGAACCGACGCGACATAGATATAAAGCAGAACCCCACTCCCTGTATCAAACCAAGCCACTTAGACTCTTAATGTTATCAGCGTCTTCTTTAGGAGTTAAAAGTGCCTTTACAAGAGCATAAGATGATCCACTTCTTCCAGCAGCACCTGCGGCCTCTTGTGTACAGTTGTTTGACACAAACCAGCATCCTCTAACTGTACAGTGTTCACGACTTTTATGCTTGTCCCTTCACATATTATTTTACATCCCGGCAAATGTTAGCATGGAGAAAATCTCATACTGTCCATTAAATAAATCAGTCTACAAGACGTCTTAGTTTATGCCGTTTCGTTGGGAATGGCTGTTGAGAAGTTTATTGTGAAATTCTTCCCACGACATCCCGGCAAAGTTCTTAAGACTTTAGTAACGATATAACCTATAGCTAATACCTCGAGTAATAAAATAAGTTAAACTATTCATCCATTAAAATAGAAATCAAGACAAGAAATATGACACAGGATATTATAGTCTAACTTCCATTTTGACTGTAGCAACAAGACGGCAGAGAAATGGAAACATCTTGATCAGATTGATTTATGGATATTTTTTGTTGGTAGTCGTTTATATTTCTAAAAAAATTTGATAACGCAATATAAAAATGTTATAATATTGAAACAGATTTTAAATTTCACTCCATTTTAATACAGAACTATGAATACACTATTTTGGGAATCGTATCTACTGTGTATTAAAGTAGGCTGCGATACATGCAGACTTTCGCTTTGTGATTAAGTAATGCTCGATTTTTGTTATTGTTGTAAATCAACTGTCAAGTTTGCAAAGAAGGCATGGAAACTTAAGCTATGCGTCATCAAAAGAGTACTGTAGTTGGTTAACCGAACTAATATTGTTACACTATGTTATTGGCCAATTCGCAGTCCTATAAGGCCCGGGTGGCTTGATCCGCATAAACATACCTACAAGGAGAGGTAAAAAAGGTAACCAAGAAGATGATATTATTGGCTCAAGAGAAAAAATTACTAGGGAAAGGCATTTAATGCCCATAAAATAGGGAAAAACTGCAAAATAAAAAGGCATTTATGACCTAAAAATAGTGAAAAAATGACAGAAAATAAAAGGGGAAAAAAAGACCAATAAATTTTCCACTATTATTTATATTTAGGTTTTTAAAGTAACGAATAGCTCAAAGCAATTTAACGGATGACAGTGCGTTATATATGAATTTACAATACAAAACACCCTTATTTCATTGCTAAAAAAGCAAGTAAATCTATACTATTTGGACACAATTAGCAAAAAAAAAAAAAAATTCTTAAAATTCTTACTGAACTGGCATGCCCATCAAATTTCCTCCAACAAATATATGCTATTTAAACAGAAAGAAAGGAAGAATTCTTTATTGCTACAAGACAAACTGCGGTGACGTTTACAATAAACCTGAATTAAAATGAACTATGAACACTTGGCGAAGATTCTCAAATAAAAACGATTGTCTGTTGTCTGAAAGTAATGATTTGTACATGGAAAAGCTCCTCTCTACCTCCACTGAATAATGACCTAAAATGCCGAAAAAGACCTAAAAGCGCCGAAAATGACCTAAAAATTATCGAAACATGACGTATCTCTAGAAAATGACGAAAAATGCAAAATAAAGTAAAAAATGCAAAAACAAATTGTTCTTATTTAATCAATTATTTCGTGATACACATTTATATATATATATTCGAGCTATCTTTTAACTTTCATATAAAAAAGATGCAAAATCATCAAATGCCTTGCTTAATAATTACGTATTAATGAAACAATCACGATAACTTTTTCCTTGATGTTAAATTTCACGATTAGGCTTTTCGGGTCCACTTCGACGTTCTGCACGAAATTTGCTCGAAGTTTTGGCGCGGGTTATGCGACCCGTAGATTGTCTCGTAACACTGATTGCTGGCTATGGTCATTCGACTTATTTCGAATGCGTCATATAATGCTGCCAATTGCTTTACACGCGGGAAGAACAAGTGCGAGATTTGTGACAGGTTAGGTTAAGTTAGCTAAGGTTAGTTTAGTTTAGTGTCACGCCATAACAACCGTCAACATCGTCAGGTTTCCTACACTGTTTCGTTACGAGATCGATTCTGCGCACCGTTCCTCCGCGTTCCCCATGCCATGACCATCTGCCGAATTTTAGGTTCGCGATTTCTCTTTCATTTCTGAGTTAATATATGAATTCTGTAGGCTCTAAAGAGCATTACAACCTCCAACATTGCCGTTTCCCGTTTGTCTTAAAACAAAAAAAGTACATAGTGTGCAGAGTGTCGAAGCATCCCCGGCTTTTCTTTGTATGAGCAAATACAGTTAGTTAATAATTTATAATTTAGATATGTAGCCTACAATATCGAAGAAGTTAGTCGAAGGTACTAGCCTATGGTGCAGTTAAATGGCATGCATCATAGAGTCGAATTTGGTTAACATGTTACGGTTTATTTGTCTTCTGCTGAAGATTTTTTGTCGGATGTACATTTTATTAGTTCAAATTCTATTTTTAATCTGGATTTCTTCTCCTCCTCTTACCGCTTCACAGTACTTTTTTTTTTCCTTCGAGAATTTGTAAGACCGGCAGGAATTGCATAGGAGAGTGCTGAAGGGAATCTGCGGGGGGGGGGGGGGGGGGCTTTTACCCTCGCACTAATGAAACTTTTTTTTTACTGATGTACAATTTATGGTTTTCGTCGTAGAAAATACAAACCTTCCTTATTTATTCAAATTTATGATCATAATCTAGTCTACATTTTCCTCTGGAAATACTCACACAGGTCGAATACTGTGCACACGCTTCCGGAAGTTACACCACATACAGCACGATTTCTCAGTCACAACTGGTATTACCATCAATCAGTTCTGTAGGTAAGCAAGAGACTGACGTATTAATAGAAAACTTAGGCTACAGTATAAAGTATAACTCCATCTATCGTTCAATTATATAAGCTATATTGAAGCTCCATCTCTGGGTGGCGATTCGGTACAAGTATGCCTATTGCAACTACTACTTTTCAACTGATTAACCTAAAACAAGGGTTGTGCTCCTCTAGTCTTTTAGCCCCAATCAGTTTGTTTGAAAGTAAACATCCCAGTGCTATTATGAGTGAGTCGATTGCAGCATGTTCTGGACACATAAAAAGAAAACATGATGTTGTCCAGGATCGAACCAGGAGTCATTCAGTTCAAAGTCGATCACCTTACAGACACTAGAATCTTGACTTAGCGGAATAATAGCAACTTATAAACTTATGCAACGGGGAATAATCTAAGATACTAAACGTCAAAAAGTAACGTTAAGCGTATTTGAATTACCATAAGCTCCGCCACTAAAATCTTCATATTTTAAAACAGACTAATTGTTAATTTGGCAAGAAATGTATCATGTTCCTACACTATAGAGCAATCATGTTTCTTACTCAAGTACCACAGTCACTCGTCGGTATTCTTAAAGCGCAGTACACTTGTGTTAAGAGCACTTCAGATTAAACCTCTCTTGAATGTCTTGAGAGGTTTGCAAAAAGCAACAAAGTGGGTGCATAAAACAATTACAGCGGTTGGGAAAGTTGAAGTGTTGCATAATAACTCCCAAGGGTTTACTCCCGTAAAAACGTTAAAAGCATCTTTCCAAAAACCTCGTTATAAAGTGAAATAGTTATAGCTCACAAGTTAGGGTAAGAATAGGCCTATGTACGTTTCAGCATGTTTCTAACAACATATAGGTCTAGTAGCCTACACATTTCCTCAAGTCTGTCGCATAATGATTTAAAACGTCTAAACGAAAAATATTAACATTAGGTTTGCAAGCAGGTTATGATTGTGTAGGCCCAGGTTCGATCCTCAGTATCTCGGATTGCCCAGAGGTTGTGTGAAGCTTTGTAAAGAAAACTGACGAGCTATTATTTTGATAAAGATATAGGCTAGAAGCTCTGGTCAATAATGCCCGAGGGAATTAGTATGCTGACCAAATGCCACAATCCTGCCATTTACCAATGACGTCTAGGCGAGTTCCTCCAATGGACGTAGCACCATGGAGCGTAGGCCTATATGTACGCACTACGTAGGCTATGTATGTGTATGTATGTACTTATGTATGTATGTATGTATGCATGCGCGCGTGCGAGTCAATTATTTAGATAAATAATCCGCCCCTATGGCTAAGTGGTTAGACGCTGGGATTCGGGATCGAATCTCGGTGGATCTATGTGGAATTTGTGGTGGACAAAATGGGGTCGAGGCAGGTTTTCTCGGATGCTCTAGTTTCCCCTTTCATAGTCTACATCACTCCAGCGTTGCTCAATTCATCATAATATGACCATTTGATTGCAATAAAGAATTATTATTATTATTATTATTATTATTATTATTATTATTATTATTATTATTATTATTATTATTATAGATAAATCGATGGATAGATGGACAGACATATACAGAGAGAGAAAGTGAATGAGATAATGAGAATAAGAACGCGAGAAAGAGAAAGATGGTACGCTATGTAGGCCTACTGCACAAGGGATATGGATAAGTTACAATTACATAAGAACCGCTATAGCCTACTAAAAAGATGACAAAGTACTTAGGCTACATCTGCTCACTGTCTTCGAAATAAAAACATGAGGATGTCAATTGACGTTTTGATAAATGTCTTCGTCCTAGGTTATTTCCATTACATTTTTACCGTACATCTCTAGTGGGCCAGAATGACAGCTCCCACTAATTTATTTTTTCTTTAGAAGACAGCTTCTCTATCCCGCTTGCGACGTCAAATGAAAACAAACGATTCTTTCAACGTAACACAAAAAGCAATATGAGAATAACATGAGAGTAATCACAGAAATGACAGTGGGGAAACTCGAAGCCCTTGGGAAGAGCTGTACGAGTCACAAGGCATTGCCGTACCTGCCCCAATTCTTCTTCCCAGTTTACGATATATAGACTGCGTAATTCAAGGGGAATTGAGTGCCAGAGTTATTGTAAGTTCGAAAGCAAGACTTTTATGTCACTGTAGTGCTCTAATGATATTCGACCTGAATGAGAACCTTCTTTTCATGGTTACAGTAGGTTATATGATCATTTGGTGTGTTAAATTTCGATTTCAAGTTTTTACTAAAAAGTAAATAAATTTTCTAACTTAATATTGTAGTTAAAAAACGATACCATATCGTAGTATCACAGTAAAATATATAAAATGATGGTATATACAGCCTACACCCATTACATATCTTCACTTTGCGAAGAAACCATCATGTTAATTTACATGGCAGACTCCTATTCGAGAGGTCGCGGGCTCAGACCGTGTAATCCAACGATTTGTTTCCTCCCCTGAGGACATCGGAGTCTAAGGCCCTTGAAAGAGGATGTAAAGAGAGACTGCTCCAACTAGGAAGAAGGTGGGCAACTTACTAAAGAACAAAGACACTGAAAATAAGCTTGCTAGTAAAAATAGCTATTATAATGTAGTCTAAACAGCGATACCATAGCAGTGTTTCACAGCAAAACATATAAAATGAAGGTATAACAAAATATAAAGCCTACGCACGTTATAAAGGTATATCCCCTTTGTGAACATACCGTCATGAAATGAGTTAATTAACATGACGTTATTATGTGAGGTTGCCGAGACGGTAACTTCGCGGACTCATATTCGTGAGGTCGCAAGTTCAAATCCGTGTGATTCAAAGTTTTGTTCTGCTCCCTACGGACACTGGAATATAAGGCCTTTGAAAGGAAAGATAAATCGGTTAAAGAAAGAAAGAACTAATAATGAATAATTCTTTGGCCAATTTTACATTTAGAATATTTAGGTCCATAGAGGCGTGAAGCTAAGAAGATATCTAGGTGCAATTTTCCCAAAGAGTGAACAAGCAGACCTACCAATATATAAAATATGTTAGTAATTCATCAACTGCTTTGTATTAATAGCTATTTTTACCAGTAAAATTATCTTTAGTGCCTTAGTTCGTTAGTTAGATGCCACCGCCTTCCTGGTTGGAGCAGTCTGTAGGGCAGAGACTCCCTGTTCCCAACTTCAAGAGTTCGATCCCCACCAAGGTTGATAGAGTTTAACCTACATAATATGCGTAAATAAAACTGACCTAAGTCTGTAGATTTACAAGCATGCAAATCTGTAGAATTACAAAATTTCGGCCCACCGTCGGCTGCAATAAATCTAAGTAGCAGAACATTACAGTCCTTTTAATAACACTGACAAACAAACAAAAACATTTTCTTATTTAATAAGCTTATACTTAATCTACTAAACAGGAGTCTTTGTATAATTTACTTAATGCTAAATAAATTATTTTTCATATTAAGCGTGAATCCATTTAACGAACCACATCTTTATTATTAAGAACTAGTAAACCACCGCGAAATTTTCGCACTTCCCCATTTTTGACAAAAGGTTGGAAAACTGGAATTTAGTTAATTAGCTACTTAGTAATTGTATTACCATTTATAGTCTTAACTTATATAATAACACAAAAAATGCTTTAAATATATGCAGATGTTACAGAATGCGCTGGCAATTAATAATGATTCTATATTATTTACTGAACATGTAGGTCATAGTTTTAGCAAGGCCTACAGGTTAGGTTCAGGAGTACAGCGAAACCGCTTTCAAACTGTAAACAATCTGTCAGATAATAAGTTACATTATGGCACGTAAATAAGTAGGGGGTGTTTAAAATGAAATATAGGCTACTCGTATTAAAAATTCATGCATCTAAATATTCTGTTATATTATAAAAAGGATTTCTTGCTAACTATTGGAGCAAAGATCTTTTAAATCTTAAAATAGGCAGACCAAATGCTATCGGGGTAACCTACTGAATAGCATTACTGCCATTACAGGATAATTGCGTTTTGTTATATTCAGTTACATATTCAGCTTCATCAAGACGATGGTTATGTCTTGTACTGTAGTTATGGTAATCTGATCTCAAATTATAATATGATCTCAAAAATAAACAAAGAAGTAGATTATGCGTTCACATTTAATTTACAGTTTAAATAATTCTTGCTTTCAGCTGCACATGAAACTATATTATTTTGGATCCCAGGTGAATAACCTAATCACGAAACCACGAAGGACTAATATTTACTCAGCCCTTGCACTTAACGTCTGAGTCATGTGTACTGTTTGAAATTATGTATGATTAATGTGCTGCAATCCTTTAAGCACTCATACCCATATGAGACAGCCCGTCCCTCCCGCATCAACAATATCGAATTAACGTAATGCTAAGGTCATAAGGCCAGCGCTCAGTAAATTGATTTCATTTTATTAAAGTAGCAATTCAGTTTAATCCATTTTCAAAGGAGAGGAACAAGAAAACGCATTGAGTTAATGCGAGAGGCTACCCTTCCCTTCATAAGTCTTCTCGTAAAATAAATGACAGCTTTTCTGGACAAAGCTAAATTACACATAGGCCTACTAATGATGTTTTCAATACCATCATGTTTTCTAAATTGAAGACGTACCAAAATTATAGTCTAATATGATAGACTAGTGGTCTAAATGCATCCGAGGGGATAATACAGGCCTAGCTCATTACAGGTGGTCTATCCGTAATATCGACGACCATTTCTGCACAGGTGACGATGTTGGATTGACAGATTAAAATGAATAACTGACTAAGTGCTGACAATTGAAAACGATATCCATGAATAAAATATTGATCATGGTCACGTGTCTATATTGATGGTAATCTTGATGTAGATCAGTCCAGATACGGCCCGCGTTCATTAATAATCAGGCTCTCTAACTAACTTCTTGCAGTTCTTTGTAATCTGCTCTACAATGAAGCTAGAGCCTGAAGATGCCGATTTCTCTCCATTTTCTGAAGAGATTTAGAAGGAATTTACTTCGAGGTTTTCTGATTTCATGAACATAACCTAGATTTCCTCCGATTTCTCTCCATTTTCTGAAAACTTGACAGAGATTTGGAAGGAATTTACTTCGAGGTTTTCTGATTTCATGAACATAACTTAGATTTCCTCCGATTTCTCTCCATTTTCTGAAAACTTGACAGAGATTTGGAAGGAATTTACTTCGAGGTTTTCTGATTTCATGAACTTAAACCTAGATTCTTTCTGTGTAACAACCCTAAGGAGGCATTTCCGACCACGATCTAGATAGGTTAAGCAAATTGAGCTGTATGACCTACAGAGTGATAATTTTCTCATATGAATGAGAAATTTCCAGCACATCGAATCTTGGAGACTAGTTAACAAAGAGAAGTATTCTTCAAACTTACAAAATTATGCTTTGAAAATAGAATCCACGTATGGCAGAAGGCCTACGTTGACTTTATGTGTGTGAGCATTTTCTACCATGAAATATTATGTTAAAAACTAAGCAGAGGAACAAGTTGTAGCATGATATACTGAAATCGTTCAACTGCTGTTTAATTTTCTCAGAAGTGTATGTGACTTTGTATTATTTTAGTTTGTAAAATAGTCTTCTAAGGCAATCTAGTTTAAAGAATCACATTTCTTCCCATTTTATAATAATTATAATTAGTTTAATTTTTAATACGAATATGTTATTCCGGCCCGCGAATTTGAAAGTGTCATCTGGCCCTTTGCCCGAAGACAGTTGAACCACACTTATGTAGATGAAGACGTCGACGAGGATGATGCTGGTGATTGAAAAGCGATGGTTGCGATACCCGTGATGGCAGTGCAAGGATGATGATGTAGTCTGATAATAAAATGTGTCGTTAATGACCATGAAGATGATATTGGAAATGATTATTGTGGGGTAGCAATGGAAGAAAAGGCCGTTAGGAAGACAAAGAAAACGTCAAGAAAGGCTGATGCTCTTTGAAACTGTTAGCTGGATGAGTTTGAATAATTTCAAAACAAAGTAAATTTATGGATGTTAAAATTTGAAGTAACGGTGAAAAAAAAAACATATTTTTTCGTGAAAATTGATATGTTTTCAGTACAGTGTCTCATTAGGGGAAAGTTACGAGTTGCGGGGTGGCGCAGAACTAATCACATCAATACGAGTAGGAAGCCCGAGAACGAGTCCCTGAGGAAATAGCATAAAGTGATCTTCCCCTCCTTACAGAGCTGTAATAGAAGCTATTTACTCCAATTCCCATAAAAGCAAATTGTTTTAAGAACTAAGACAGTGATCGTCGCATGTCTGACAATTATTATGTCTGGGCATTTTACTGTCCCACATGCAAAGCGAAACCACTTTCACTTAAGAGCGATTTGCTATTATTGCTAGTCTATACCTTATCTTGAGTTCGTTATATTTTCAATTTATTAGTTGTATTGGGTACAAATATACTGAAATTGTTAAAGACACCACACCACGAAGGTGGGGGGTGAGCGGGGGGCAGGGGGGCCCGCAGAAGGTCACTTTTTTAGGCTTTTGGCTTATATCTAAACAATGGTGCATCGTAGAGTAAAACGTGCTATATACAAAATTAAAGCTGATACAATTTCCTACAGGTTTGGTCCTACACATTTCTTCCTATTTCCAATAGTTTTCGAGATATCCGCCAACGAAAATAACAAATTTTCGAAAAAACCTCTTTCGCCTCGCGCTTTTCGACACACTTTGCCTTCTAGCGCTTCAGCCCTTAGGTATACAGCAATGTTCTCATGAAAGAAGTTGTAGGGAAATAAATTCACTTTAAAGTGAGTAGTCATTTGTTATTTTGTCTTCAAATGTTCAAAAGTTATAACAATTTTAAGTTTCGGTCGAATTTCGAGATTTCGAAAGAAAACCGTACATAGCACTTACCCTATATTTAGGGGTTACAACTTTGTATATAAACTGTATATTGTGTATTTACATCATGAAACAAGTGAAGAAATATCACACAACTATTAAAGTTGAATTTATTAAAAATCCGATTAAAAATTCCTTTCTTGCCTGGAATATAATGTATTTCCCATTACATGTCCTGTGCTTGTACCGTGATCGAATTTTTAATCGGATTTTTAATAAATTCAACTTTAATAGTTGTGTGATATTTCCTCCTTTACGCTATCAGAAGGGATCCAAAATGTTTGCGACCCATGAATTCGGAAAAAAGTTTTAAAAAATGGGTTGACTAACGTGTTTTTATTTGCTTCAAACAAGTTTTGTAGCACTTTTATTGAAGAATTACCCTTGAATTTTTTAATGAATGGTTAGTCAAGATTTTTTATACCTCGTAAATTATGCATTATTTTTTATAATATAAATTCAGTTCATTATTTTAAAATAATTTTATATAAATACAATTCTTTTCAATGTTATAAAATATAGGCCTATAACAGAATTTTTTTTTTTTTTGTATAGCCTATTTGACAGTACTGCTAGATTTAAAAAATACCGGTGCCAAATTCTGTCATACACTTTGAGTCCTTAGCAAATCTCAGAATAACAAATTTGGTTGGTATGTAAGCAGCAATTACGAAAATTAATGTCGGTTTTAGGCCTAAGTATAATTTCATTGAGGTATAAGCTTAGTTAAATCTATTATCGCTATTTAATAATGAAAGTTATTACAGGCCTAACGTTATTAAGTTTTCTGTTGAAACCAATTATAAGCCCTACAGATATCAACAAAAGTATTCGTACATCGCAGCTGAAAAGGAAATTTGTAATATTTTATTATTAAAAATTAAAAAAGAGCTACGTGTAAGCCATGTATTGCTCAAGCTTATGTAGGCCTACTTTTCGTCGCTAGCGGTGCTGTCTTTGAAGTGTTGTTTGTTTAATGCAAGAAGGACAAATTCGGCGTTAAAGTGTTGACATGTCTCAGTCGGAAGTGAGAATCAAAGAAACGCCAAAATTTTGTATTAGGCCTATATTAACTTACTATTGTTATTAGATTGACTTGGCACCAGAGTCTGCCACCTGCTTGGATTTGAGAGTGAAAACGACTGTTTACCCTCAATAAACAACAATATAATCCGGCAGACTACAAAAAGATGTGCCGAATTTTGACTCACCAGTGCCTCAGTAGCAGTATAAATTTCCGTGAGAAAAGAACATTCACAACATTGCAGTTATATACAGTTTTTACAATTATGTACAAACTAGTCTATAACTTTGTGTGTACAATAATAATGTTTTATAAATAAAATATCAATTTTTAGGTCATTTTTTATAATTATTAAGTCATTTTATAGGTAATTTTTCAAAGAATTTTAGGTCATCAGAATCCGGGCCCAGGTAATGACGACGCAGACGACTCCTTTTGGCAATAAATGTCTGAACTTCATTCCATTGTTCTCTGAAGTTCTTAAGTCTGAATCATAGATAATTTCTAGTTAAAACCTCTACTGCAAATTATATTAAACCCTACTGAAACAGTAGGATAAACTGGTATGGATGAAACAGATTAATTCATGAATCATACATGCAAGAAAAGTATGGCATCCCTCCGTCACATACGGATGACCTTGCCAGCAACGTCCTCCCTTTACTCAACTCACAGCCCTTCTAACAGCCCTTCCCGCAGCGAACCGGCACTATGTGAGATTACTCTAAATCCAAATTTGATTACCGCTGGGAATTGAGTGGGGGCTGGAGATTTATTGCTGCGCCTCTACCAGCCAGCAAAAGTTAATCCCTCGGGAGAAAACACTAAACAACTTCAGGAAGTCCCCTCTTTCCATAAACATCCCCCATTACTATTTAAAAGCTCCGGCAAAAACTTTATAATAACATTTTTCATGTGAGTACGAGCACATCTAAATAACCTAGGGAGGGGGAGTTTCCTTACATCGCTTGTGTTGAATCTAACTAGCGAGTTCACTCATGTCTTACATAAAGACAGACAAAATATGAAAGTTCTTATTCCAAAAAATGGCCCTGGAAAGTAGGATCTTTACGAATCACATAGTTTAGATGATAATACATGCAAAAAATGTTCATATTTCATAATATTTTTGTAAAATTTTCATATTTTATGAAAATTATATTCTACTAAAGTTTTCAAATTTTCACCCCATTAACATTTCTATTAGCAATTATATTCTATGGGTGCAGTTTTCAGGAATCACGTTTTAAATATGCAAGTCGCACAATCCACTCATTCCAACAGCAAAGCAGTCTGGCAACACTTTCTAACTGTAAGATTTACAAATTTTCCCTCCATTAATATTTTCAATAGTAATGAACAGGGTTTTTCACGTGGTCTGTGGACGGAATTTAGCAGAAAACGGTCTGAAATAACTTATCCAGTCACACATTGCACAATATATTATTGTGGGAATGGATCCGGCATTCATTTGTTGTTTCGTGATCTATGGTGATCTAGTGAAGTAGTAGGCTACATGTTTATACCTTGTGAAAAGAAGACAATATACCTAAATATAGAATTTGCTATTTGGAGACCGAATTTAATAATTGTTTTAAAACAGATGGGAAGATTGTTATTTGCGCATTTTGCAACATAAGTGTAAGTATGGAATATAGTGATTTCTATAATCTACGTTTATAATACTTTTTTAAAAGAAACAATTTTCCTAACACTTAAATAATTTTAAAATACTGAGTGAAAGAGGAATTGGACCAAGTTCCAGGGGTACCTGGAAAAGCAGTTTCTATGAAGTTTTCTTTACTGTTGGAAAATAATCCATCGTACAGAAGTCTCCTTCAAATTATTAAGCTGCCTGAAGGTAAGAGCATTGAAATACGATAAAATATTAATCTGTCCAATATTTCGGGATACAAGTATACTTTCTTTACATCATGTGGTGTGAAGCGATCTTTCTCATTGCACAAAATTCTTACTAACAGAAGATGCAACCAATTGCCAGAAGAAAAAAAAAACTGTAAAGCTGCTTGTATCACATAGTAATTAATGTCTTTTCACTAATATCTGGGTAGATTATTATAATTAAATTATTAATTACCAACTAACTAGTGATTTATTTTGTTCTCTCATTGTAAAAATAGTAGTTTTCCCTTCGTGTGTTGACTTAACTCCAATAAAAGAAATTATAAAATAAGTGATTTATTGTATTTCATAATATTATATATTTTTTTGATAATTTCATATTTAGCTTAACTAAATTTCATATCTGGCAAGATTTTCTTCACGTTGTGATTTGTCTCTAGTCATAACAGTCCTGCTTAGCACAAGTTAGCTAATGAGAATTAAATTTGAATTTCCAAAGCATTTCTGAAGACGTACTGATAGTAAAGGACTATTTCACAATCGAATGATTTTACACATTCCTGTCTACGAGATAAAGTACGAAAGCAGGAAACGCTACTTAATTTGGACTTACCGTTTCAAGGCCTGATAGGAATTCACTGAAGCGTATAATCGATAGATTGTTATGCTTACCTGTAAAAAAAGAAATAACAGCATTAGGTTATACCATTCTTTTTTATGATTAGGCTTATATTAAGCTAGTACTGCAAATTAATTATTTAAGTAGATGAGTAGGTTAAAACATAGTTATGTACCAGTTAAACAATTTTAAAAAGCCTACTGTATTTTGCTCTGCAATATTTTTTGTTAGTTTTCGTACTCGAAAATAATTCACAATTTGTACAGACACACGTTTATAAGTATCATGGCCCTGTTGGTAATTGAGTATCTTCAATTTTAGTTGCAGATATCGAAATCTTCCACATTCGTCTAATTTAAAAAATGCCTTTACATTTTTATACCGTACGAGTAATCATAAATGAATACTTCTGCCATGGAACCATGGCTTTGATTAACTCTACAGGTTACTTATAATTCAAAGAAAACTGCTCCCACGTATTTATAATTTAAAGCTGAATTTTTTACTTTTTTCAAAATGTTGCTGAAATTCGGAGCTGTATTTCCGAAACTATTCACGGTAGAAAACTCAATTTGATCTCAAACTGTGACAAATTTAGTCTACTTTTAGGATGGATAACAAAACATTTTTGCCAGGTGCGTATTTTGGCAGATAATGGGCAAAAACAGAAATATTTATATGTATTTATAATTAATTTAAAGCCTTTTTGCAAAATGTTGCTGAAATTCGGAAAGCTGTATTTCCGAAACTATTCATGGTAGAAAACTCAATTTTATCTCAAACTGTGCCAAATTTAGTCTACCTTTAGGATGGATAACAAAACATTTTTGTCAGGTGCGTATTTTGGCAGATAATGGGCAAAAACAGAAATAACATTGAAATTTTGAAGTTTTTCAAGATGGCGGCTCCGGCGGCAAAATGTCAGAAATTACTCAGAATACCATACCAGACATCATATAAAAAATTAGCTCTACCCGAATTTTTTCATCCATGTGGCTTTTTTTATGACAATTTGATTCAGTTTTATAGAGATTCGTTTCTGAATTTCTTCAAGATTTGTATGCTTCATTGAGATAAGTTATTGATTTCAGTCTGATGTGGGTTCTGTTATTTGATGCCTAAACCTATTATTGATTCAATTGTGATATGTGCATCAAGAATTACAACCCATTCCCTAACTATCTATTTCCATCTTTTCCATAGAATTGTCCACAATACACAAATAAGAAAGGAAAACCATGAAAGATGAATAACAGGGAAGACCGTGTTACAGAAGGCTTAACCCATTGTAGTGTTGTTTGAGCGGGAAAAGAGGTCTAATTATAGGTAACCTGAGCAAGGAGCTTGCCTTTCAGCTCTGAAGGCAGGCTGACATATCAGCATCCAGATGTATGTCGACTATAAGCAGCAATGCATCATGCAAAACCGATACCATCAGACAGCTGAGTCTTCCTTCCAGCTCATGATAAACATCCATCACAATGTGCACGGATATTAATAGCCTAGATTCCTATTATCAATGCTTCAAATATCAGTGGAAACTACAAAATAATGAATTCAAGGCTATTATTGTTGTTATTATTAATACTATTATTATTATTATTATTATTACTAGACTTCACAGAAAAAGGAACACTCTAATGGATTAATTAATTTTAGTAATGGTAGGCTCAACTTAATAATAATAACTACTAGGGATGGGTCGATACCAGATTTTTTCGATACTCGATACCGATACATGATTTTTCCCTCGATACTCGATACTTCTATACTCGATACCGTCAACATTTCCAGTTTCAATAAATCTGTATCTGTATCTGGTACCCTATGATCCCCAGGTGGGGCGAAGGGGCCTCCAAGTGGAGGTATCATTACCTATACTAATTTTGATATGCTTATTTTCCGAGAGAGGGTAGAGGGACAGGTGGTAAGCCCATCGCCTCGCAACCCCCCTCTGGAAGCTAAGTATTTCTTGGACGTGAAAGGGCCGAGAAATTTTGTCCAGAGGCTCTAATTTAGGCTTGGAGTTCTTTTACGTGCCGTAAATCTACGACACGGGACCCCCAACTTAAAGTCCCTCCCGGAGGACTCCGTGCCCAGGATTTTTACGTCCTGAAAAATCCATCGACCGCGGCCGGGTTTGATCCCGCGCCCTGCGGATCTAGAGGCGGGCACGCTACCTCTAGACCACCGCGGGCGACAATTTCAATAAATAGGTACATTAAAAATTAAAAGTTGTGAAAACTGTGTAATACCAACTAAATTAATTAAGTGTATATATTTAATGAGACAAAATTTAATATCATCAGTAGCCTATAATTATTTATAAACTCTACATTAAAACTAAAATTAGTTTTTGAAACAGTCCACTTACAAGTCTTTGTTCAAAAATACTAGTATTCTCACTTAATTGCAGAATTACCAAAGTATCGAAAAAGTACCGAGCGAGTTTTCTGAAATATCGCTCGATGCCGATACCATGCAAGTATCGAGAGTATCGAGGTATCGAGAGTATCGAGGTATCGAAAGTATCGAGAACCCATCCCTAATAACTACTTCTAGTAACGGGATTTAGTTCTCAATTCCTGATCAATATAATGACAATTATGGCATATTACGTTAATTAAATCTAAGGCATTGAATTGATGTGGTTTAAGTTTAACTTGGGCTTAAGGCACAGATTCGCAATTCATATTTTAAAAAATAATCAACGATTCCAGTGTCCTGGAATGCAAATAGTTCGAGCTCAAAGGCCTTAAAAATTACTACAACTATCGCAAAACCTAGGCCTAGTAAGACAAAGACCAAGGCCCTAGGTTACAAAACACGCCCTTTTTAAAACGTGAAGAAGATAATTAAACAACTTAAGTTTATGGTTTTTCTTAATGTGGTGGAAATTCTGCATTGTTCAAACGAAAATATAATATTACAATACATAAGCAATATTATCTTAATCACAACATAATCACATTTCTTTCGTGAGCGTTTTTTATGTTTCATGTACCTGTGATTAAAAAAAAATCAGCAATAATGCGGTGGCTTAAAAAGTGGTTAATTATTAAGAAATTAAATAGTTTTAAACCTCAATAGAACCAAACATATAAATACAGTACAAATTTGTCTAATAACTATTTTATCATAACTTACATTATAGTACACTAGACGTAGACGTAGGCCTAGTGGGAGGACAATATTAGGATAGATTTAAGGGAAGTAGGATTTGAGAGGGATGGTTGGAGTTAGCACACAATAGGGTTGAATGGCGGGCTCAGGTAGGCGCGGCAATGAACCTTTGGGTTCATAAAATAGATAATATTCTTTAGCTTGTTTAGAAATTGTTTATTGCCATTGAGTAAGTAAGTATAATAGCCTATACGGTATAGACAAGTCTTTAGCCTATTCATATCCTACTTCTACTAATTAAAAACTAACGTACGCCCTTGCACTGTCTTTAAACTGGAATACAAAGTAGGTACTGGACTATTGAGCACGGGAAAAACAGTGCATTTTCGAGGTACGCAACTAAGGGACTTCTATGTTGTCACAAATAAATAACTTGCTAAATTTTCCAGAATACAGTTAGGTATCAGCAGAACATCAAAATAGTCGAAGTTCATACAGCAAGGGCTAAATTATTATTATTGATTTCTTACAATGAAACAGAATTTCAAACAAACAGTTACTGTACAATAAAAATGACTATACTTAATAATGAAATATGTAAGTTTACTAGAATAAATTCATGTGTCCTAAAAGCATGAAAACACGTTGCAGCATTTTATATTCCAGAGAAGTCCTTTGTCCTGCCTCCAAGTGACAACAGTCCTCGTCCATTATCCTCAACATGTGATAAGATCAGTCGCCCCCACACAACAAGAACCGAACGGGTTTACTTTTCTACATGAGGTAACTCAAGCTATAAAGGTCTGCAGCTATTCATCCATTGTACCAACTCAACCTGAAACCACGCCGATGAGAGCCAAAACAATCTATGCAGATGAAAGATACCGAATCCGTCCGTCCTCACAATGCTACTCGATTATAATGAAGAAAAGATTCTACTTGAACCAGAAACTCCGGTTCTGATATCGGTCTACCCGGCGAGGCTCCAAAGGTTTTTAGTTTCCTATCTGACTGACATTTCTTTAAAAGATAAATCTAGACATCATTTTAATCATAAATGCTTTCTTTTCAACAAATTCTTTGATCATAAACTGAGTAAAGAAAAATCTGATGTGAAACACTCACACGATTTCCTCTACTCTTCATATTCCAAGATATGGTCACGCAGAAGGACTGCAGTGCACACTCTGTTGTCTTAGTGTTCATTCCAAGTCTTAAAACCTGAGTTTGTGAACGGGATGAGTAATTACCCTTCAAGAGAATTTATTGAATAAAAATGTTTCATATAAAAAAAAATTCTAAGAGATCCTACAATTTAGTCGGCCTGGGTGGCGCAGCCGGTATCGCGCTGGCTTTCTGTGCCCAAGGTCGCGGGTTTGATCCTGGCCCAGGCCGATGGCATTTAGCCTATGTGTGCATAAATGTGACAGGCCTATGTCTGTATATATACAGGCATGTAAATATGCATGCCTAAGATGCAGTACATCCCGTCGTTAAATAACCATATACCAACCACCTACAATTTATGCAATTCGTGTATTAAACAATTTCGTTAGAGACGTTTTCAAGAAAATCGCGAAAAGGAACACAACCTCTAGCCCATGCAGACCATGAATTAATTGTCGAAGAAAATTCCTCCAGTAGTGCCGAGAATCGAACCCGTGTTTCCTCGGTTAGTGATTAGTAACATTACTAATCCGAAAAAAAAAAGACCGGACACGAAATACGTAATTAGACTTTTCCTTTCTTTTTCCCTCTCAGTTTTACCTCTGCCGTTGTAGGAACTCTTCATGCCACACCGCCCGAACCTTACATGTCGGGACAGGGATTAGCCATTGGATCACAAGCATACTTTTTAACTAGACAAAGACAAAGTGGGCCTCCTAGGATGAGTGATCAGCCCGATGCCGGGGCCACCTCCGAGACAATAAGGATACAGAAGATAGATACACCAATAGCTCACACACTTATTCTGAACACCGGAAGTGATGAAGGTGATAATGACGGCCATAGGGGCATATCATTTTCTAAAATTCGCCTTATAGGTGAGTGAAAACTCCGGAAAAACCCCCACCAGGAAATTTGTCCTTACCGAGAATCGAACCCGGGCTCGCTTCTTGACGAGAGCAAACGCATCCCCTAAACCATAGGGGTGGACTGAAGTGATATTAAAGTAAATTCGTTGTTTGAAGTGAAGGTTTCCCAGTCCCGAGAAAAAGTATCGCCTGTCGCTATGCAATACTGCACGTCAAGAATGTTATCCGCAGGTCCAACTCCACAACGACAGAGAAGAGAATGCAATCATGGAGAGTCATGACTCATTAAGTGAGCTACTAAGCTCAATGCGAAACAGCATCAGAGGAGAGGACAAAGTGACAGCAGAAATTAAATTGGTAAATTGGTCTTGATTCATGTGAAGAGTTTAGGCGTCAGTAAGCGCAGCACAAAGCCATCATAGCACCTGCACTTGCGTCCCATACAGCCTTCCACCAGCCTATAGGCCTATACTTTGTCATTCTTCTACCAGATGCCCTATTTAAATCTTTAAATCCGACATTAAGATTCATAGATCTATCCCTTACATTGTATAGTATTAAACAGGCCCTAGGCCAGCATTTCCCAACAGTTTTCAACTCGTAGCATACGAAAGGTGAAACCAGAACTTACGAAGCACTCTCATTGATTTTACAAATTATTTTCAATTGAAAGTAACATTTTTTATCATTTGTAAGTTTATGAAGTAAATGTAATTGTAATTTAATATAGCCTAAGCAAAATAATTCATATGTTGGAATTTGTTTATAGCCTACAGACCTATGTTACAATTTGTCAATAATAATGTCACATTAATCAATTAATGTTACAAATTTTCGATAATATTCAAACAAACTGGCACAAAAAGCAATATTAATGTGAAACTTGAGCAAGGTTTGCTTTCCAAGTCTTCTTTATTTGTTACCGAATAGTTTCTACACACACTCTCATATCGTCTTCCCGAGTTAAACAGTCGTGACCTGTGCATACACTTCACTGTGTTCGCTGCAGAAAATTCTTCTTCACTTAAATAGGATGTAGAAATTGGAAGGAGAACTTTCTTGCCAGTGTAGAAATGCGAGTAGTTGGATATTCTTTCCGAAGAGAAATCTTGAATGATGTCATGTCTTGCGTTGAGTGCTGGAGCTTCAAACCACGGTCATTCCTCACCTCTACCAATTCATTTTCTTCGTGGACATTTAATTCTGCTAGGCCTAAGTAAAGAACAGAAGAGGCAAGGAGGTTCCTCGTCCAGTCGAATGGAGCCAGGTGTTGCGAAGGAAAATACTGTAATTAGTGTGTATTTTATTGAGGATTTGCGTCGTTAATTAAGGACTGATAACTTTAATTCTCTCGCGGCACACCAGCGGCTCATTTACGGCACACAAAACAAAACATAGCCTACCGGTATTTAACATTAAAATTAAAACAAATTATTGAATGTACAGGACAAAAAATGTCCAGATTAACCGGATGTCCGGATTAGCGAGGTTAAACCATGATTATAATACCGGTTACAAGTAAAGGTGAAGTAGGTCTACAATAACACTACAATAAATAATTAATTAAATGATAATGTAATACAATAAATAATAAGATTGTTTCTTTATAATCTCGAGTTAACTCTGGCTTGGTATTAACAACCTAAAAGGTCTAATAATAAGCTTAACAACAACAATAATAATAATTACAGTAATAAATTAATAATTCAGGCACATATGAAATTAACATTTTAAATTAGTATTGGGCCCCTTAAACATGTTTGTGATAGGTCTACGCGTTTTTGGCAGAACATTTTTCGTGATTAGGTCTACCATTTTTTAAGTGAGAATGGATACGAGCATGTGGGCTAAAAAGAAGCATGAAAATCAAAATTGCATACATTATTTGATCCATATAACGTCCTGGAAATTATTCAAAAATGGATTATTTATCTAAAAATCCAGGCAATGGTGACGTGTGCATGTTACTGCCTACAGAGACACCGGCTTGGTCAGAATATATGAAAATAGGACATGTCTTTATCATTTTTGAAGGAGGTGATAAAATAAATTCCATAAATACTGAATGAACTATTATAGGTCCCTAATTGGCTGAATTCAGACTCATTCTTACATGTTATTGGTCCAAATCTAAAGAAAGTTGTTTGAGCTGAATAGTCACATAGGCCTACGTTAGTTAATTTTCGTTACATAGTTACATTAAATTATCAAACATTTCTTATATAATTAACTAGCTGAAAAGGCCCGGCGTCGCCCGGGCTTTGTATTTTGTAATTTGAAATTAACTTATGGAGGACTTTCGATTTTGAAACTCTAGGTCCTTATAGCCTATAATATGTATGTAAAACTTGAAATGAAGAAAAAGATTTATCAAACTATTCCATCAGAAAACGCTAGATATAGCTTTTTATGGCTCATAGAGGATGTCGAATGCTGCATTCCGTTGCTTCTACACATCATGCCTGGGAGGGGTTTAAATAAGAAGAAACATAAATTACAGAAGATTGTATTGACTTGACAGAAAATTTTATTTCTCATTCTCATGTTACAACCCTTTCGGGGCTGAAATAAAATAGAAATGCAGTATCACTTTCATACTTTCCTCCCCTAAAACCCGGGACATAATATACTGCGAGTATAGGACTCAAAATGTTCCATCCCATGCTTAGGGCCTATGATAAATCTCAACTAATACAAAGCCTACAGCTATGGATAACTGACTATTTACCGACTTCTGATATAACATACTCACACACTTAAGTTGTACCTGCAATACGACCTCTTATTCTACATCAAAATGTGAAGTGAGAAAATATTTCTTATGTCTAGGGTAGAGAAAGTTGTGTGACTGCATCACACTTTGCTTTATTTTCGTGTAATTCATTTTTCAGTAATTATTTTCGCCAATATATTGCATCGATTCAATAATTCGTTAAAGTCCAGTTGCCAAGGCCCAATGTTATCAAAGTAAACAATACACGGTTGTCATGTGAACTGAACAGCATTTCATTGTTTTTCAGTAGAATATTCACAGAAATTATATAATTTTCAAGGGAAGGACTGATTTGTTTCAATTTTAATGTTGACCGCTATACTTTCCGGGCTTAACTGGGTATGTGTGCAAAATCCCGTGTAAATTGGTAAAGAAATGTAGATTTGTATAAGGAACAAACATACATACATACATACATACCCACAAACACACATTCGACTTTATATAATAGAAGACTAGCTGAAAAGGCCCGGCGTCGCCCGGGCTTTGTATTTTTTTAATTTGAAATTAACTTATGAAGGACTTTATGTATGTAGAACTTGAAATGAAGAAAAAGATTTATCACACTCAAACTATTCCATCAGAAAACGCTGGATATAGCTTTTTATGGCTCATAGAGGATGTGGAATGCTGCATTCCGTTGCTTCTACACATCATGCTTGGGAGGGGTTGAAATAAGAAGAAACACAAATTACATAAGATTGTACTGACTTGACGGAAAATTTTATTTCTCATTCTCATGTTACTATACAATCGTTTCGGAGCTGAAATAAAAGAGAAATGCAGTATCACTTTCATACTTTCCTCCCCTAGAACCCGGGACATAATATACTGCGAGCATAGGACTCAAAATGTTCCATCCCATGCTTAGGGCCTATGATAAACATCCCTATTTCTCAACTAATACAAAGCCTACAGGTATGGATAACTTATCAGCGGAAAGGATTATTTACATACTTTTGATATAGCATACTCACACACTTAAGTTGTCCCTCTTATTCTACATTAAAATGTGAAGTGAGTAAATATTTCTTATGTCGAGGGTAGAGAAAGTTACGTGACTACATCACACTGTGCTTTATTTTCGTGGATTTCATTTTCAGTAATTATTTTCGCCAATATACTCGTATTACATCGATGGAATCATAATTCGTGAAAGTCCAGCATTGCCAAGGCCCTATGTAATCATAGTAAACAATTCATTGTTGCCATGTGAACTAAACAGCATTTCTTTTTTTTTCAGTATAAAATTCTCAGAAATTATATAATTTTCAAGGGAAGGACTGATTTATTTCAATTTTAATGTTGACCGCTATACTTTCCGGGCTTAACTGGGTATGTGTGCAAAATTCCGTGTAAATTGGTAAAGAAATGTAGATTTGTATAAGGAACAAACATACATACATACATACATACCCACAAACACACATTCGACTTTATATAATAGATATATTTTCAAATTACTAACTTACACTTTAAAGTTCAATAACCTATGTAATCTTAGGCCTATATAATGTAATATAGACCAATATCATAATTTAAATATTTTATGATTTTATACATGCTATGATTTAAATACTCTCAAATTTGATTATATATTTCAGTCATTAACATTTGCATTTTGAGTTGTATTAAACTCCGTGGCGCCTACCACCCGACCGCTGCGTCATCTACCTTAGGCAGATGGCAGGAATGGGGGGCATGTGGTCAGCATGCCGAACCCACGGCCGTTAATGGTGGTTTTGATGACCGGAGCCGCTACTTCTCTATCAAGTAGCTGCTCAATTTGAATCACGAGGCTGAATGCACCCCTACCAGACCTCCCTGCCTCAGAAAAATCCGAGGAGGTACCGGGGATCGAACCCGGGCCGACGAATCTGTAGTCAGCGACGCTAACCACAAGACCACGCCGACGATCTTTGAGTTTTACACAGAACATTAATTTGTGAATTACGGTTATTATTATTTAATAAAAAATAATAAAACCATGGGGAATTCATATCTTTTTATAATTTATCATCTAGTCTTTTGTTATTTGTGTAGGCTACTGCTGTAGTCTGTATCTTTAGTTGCAAAGCTGGATGTAAGGTGTACAAATGAATTCGAGGTGGCAGAAACTAGGGTAAGAGCAGTGACTCGCATCCCGCTGTACCCACGCAGCATCATGTCTCATCAACCCAGCACATCGGAGTTCTGCAGCAGGTGCCTCCCCGCCGGACACTTATTTTCCGCATCGTCGGTCCGGCACATGACTTCAAACAACTGGCTGTCACCCTAGCACCATTCACAGGGTGCACAAAGTATGGTAACCAAGGGCCTACAAAGGTATTTCTTAAGGAGACAGTTTGGCAAACATAGGTCTACAATTTGCACGCCACTGCCACTTTGTTCCACCACATAAGAATTTGAGGCTTTATTTTGAATAGGGCCTAAGGTATTTGATTTCTTAAATTTGTAATAACTTAGGTCTGAACATAGATTTGAAATTAACTTTAAAAATGCTCCTTTCACAAGAAATTTCAAATTAAACACGACAACATTTTGTAAAATATTTAAAAAATATATTTACTTAAACTGAATTTAAAATGAATTTATTTTAAAAAGTTAAACAATATTTACCTAGGTATGAAATAACTTTCCAACTCTTATTTTCTAGAACACATTGTGAATATCTTCAGACAATATCGAGGAAGAGAGTTTCAAACTGTAAGATAATAGGACAAAAACTTGTGCAGAGGCCTATCTTAATATTTTCGGTAATGTTTTCTTACATTATATTAAAATGAATTCCTGATTCCCTGCAACTCAAACCAATTAAAACATAGTCTATATGCTTAGACTTAGACATAAACCTAGGCCTACATGTAATAAGGAATTACGATTTAAATTAGTTTGAAATTATGGAAACTGAGTTCCTCAGCTCTATGATTTTACCGCGATGGTATCAGCTATTTTAGAACATTTGATTTAATAATGGAAGTAATTGAATACAAAACTGTGCAAGCCTACAGCTAGCATTTCCCCGTCCATATTTAGTTCTTTATCTCGGTAAAAAACATTCTAGACCTAGGATACTATTCGCCGATGACCAAACAATTACAATTTCTACTGAATATAGAACCATAATAATCAAACTAAACATAATTGTAGCTGAATATAACTTAGAAATATTACATAATTCTTATTATTTGGAAATATTAGGCATGTGACACCCTAAAATTACTTTCATCATCTAGGCGAGAAAAAAATTGACAATCATTATTATTTTACAAAGTATTATCAGTCCATGCAGTCCTATAGGTTATGAATAAGAGAAATGAATACTTATATAAGAAAATCATTAATAGCTTCGAAAGAAATCATTTTAGTTTAACTTTAAGCCTACTTGATTTAAGAATATTTTGTTTACATCTCGCAAAGGTTTCTTGTATTTTAGGTGCTGTCAATTCTAGTTCCACGATAATTATTGACATAAAAAAAATCCAATCCAGAGGCCGAAGAGACAGAGGATAATAACTGATGGGTTGAACTCAGTAACTTAGAACTGGAGCCGGAACAGATCTTTAGGTCTAGTTCTTGATACAGTAGAGTCCCGCTATTCCGAACTAATTGGGACCGAACTCTGTTCGGTTTAGCGGGAATTCGGAATAGGGTGACTTAATGAATAATATTGACTTGTTAAGGCGTAAATTAGGTGCGGGGAATTGTATAAATGGAGTGCTATAAGTAACCAGCTTTCATTCCAATTTGGTTTCAGGCGGTTTAATCAAGCTTAGGCTCTATGTATGTCTCTATTTAACTTCTTTGTATAACAATAAATGTACGTTTTTTCACGAGCGTCTTTTTAATTTCTCCTGTTTTTAAGTTTAAAAATAGGTATTTGTTCTGAACTCTGTTCGGAGTAGGCGGATATTCGGAATAGCAGGGTTCGGAATAGCGGGACTCTACTGTAGTTATAATGATGGGAAAATTCGGTGGGACACTTTTGAGTAGGAAATAATGTAATTTAGATGCATATTGAACTTTGTACATCACTGCTGTAATTGTAATGCAAATACAAGCTACTGGTAGTAATGCATTTCACACTTGACAAACTCCCACCCTCTGCAGTGATGTGTTACTCAGCAAGTAACCACATCTTCACGGGGTGACAAAACGCGCATGTGCTTCGAATTGACATCTATGGTAAATCAGAGAGTGGGAATGCATTGTTTAACGCTGTGGAAGTAATACGGAAAGCTATATAACTCACATTAAACTAGACATGTGTTACGAATATTATTAGTAGTCTTTCCATGTCATGTCTTTCTATAACATCAGACAATTTGTGTAAATTAGTCCTACATAATTTATAAGTTAATTATAATTTTTGGAATATAACTGCTATATTCAAACATTCGTGGTATAAAAGGAACTAATTGGCGGATTGATGAGAACTGACATGCTGGAAAACTGGATGAATCATGTGCTTAAATCCGCTATAATGGAAGGGAAACAAAATGCTTCCCAAATGCCAAAGTAAATTCACCAAACATTTTCCCTTTGTTCTATGATCAAGAGAAGGCGACGATCTTAGAACAAATACGAAATGGGTTGTTGGACCGGAGACATAGCTTATGGCTCAGTTACTCCAGGAATGGAAGGCGGGGCAAAAAAAAAAAAAAAAAAAAAAAAAAAAACCCTGAAGATGATTTTATCCACTCCATGGGCTACTTTCCTCTGATTGACAAGCTGAAAGGTCAAGCAGGTAAAAGGCCTAAGGTCTATATCTAATATTACAATGAGATTGATTTCGTTAAACATGTATATTTTGAAGTAAAACTAAGGTTTGCCTGTATTGTATTTTTGAGCGAGCGAAGAGAAGCCCTGTTCTAACTCGGCAATTTTGTCTGTAAATTTTTTTACGACCAAACGCGTTATTCCATTTCCTTCCAATATGGCTTGAACGTTCCTTGAAGTCACTAAAAACGACATGTGAATTAATTTTTATTTTTTTATTCAGTTCCAAAATGGTGGGCGTTGTAATTGATGGAGATCGTAGTTTCTTTTGTGTTTTGTTTTATGACGCGTGGTCTTCTGTTTACTGAACTAATAAAAGGTAATAGCCTATCTCAGTGTAGTTTCATTTTTAAAACGTTCTAGTAGCCTACACTACGGTTATATAAGTTATTCTTCTTAGTTCCAGGGACGTAGCCAGGATTTTGGTTCGGGAGGGGCCAATACTCCCCCGATTTTTTAAAAATAAAATTGAGCCTTCAAATTTAAACAGCTTTTTTCAGTTATACTAACAATATAGTTTTTAACACATACCACACATTTTACTGTTCAAAAATGTATTAAAAAAAAGGGATTAAAATGAAATTTGAAGGCTTAATTTTACAAACCTATAAGCTTATTAAGAAAGGCTTATTTAATTTTGGTACCTTAATAAGCGATACTAGTGTAATGTAAAATGCTATAAGGACAATAAAACACTTTATTTTGGAATACTAAATGAGAAGTATAACTTATTATAACTTATACATTTAGCTTAAGTAATACTTTATTTAAAAGTATAGCCTACAGTGGATTCATAGTGACTAAATAAGACTATTAAGTCTTTAAAAATATTTACTTAGGCCTATCTATAATAATCTCATACAAATTGGTACAAATTTTTTTACAGCTAAGTTTACACAATTAAAACAATTGAAATTGGCGAAATAAACATTTAAAAATAACTTGGGTGATGGGCTTAACAAACGATACATTTTAATGAAAATACATTTAACATTTAACGTTCAAGGCCGATTTGGTTGTTCTGTATAGGCTACTGTGGGCCTATAATTTTTCAACTTACCAATCCTATTTCAAAACTTAATATTTACCTATTTAATTGTTGTATTTTCGTAAGGTTTTTTTTTCATTTCGAGAGGCTCGGGTCCCTTTGGCCCACTCTCAGGCTATGTCCCTGCTTAGTTCGAAAAGTCGTTTGAACGCCTTTGCAGGTCAATAGGTTACGTCCGATTCGTCATTCCCTTGTCATCTTTAACGAACTGTAAACCCAATTAGTTTAATCTACATACAACTTAAGTCAATGGATTTAATTGCAATCCTTCACTCTTAGCCAGCATTAAATGCTATAATAAATTCCCTATCTGTAGGCTATTGTGACTAAAATTGTAAGCTTAATAATAGGGATGGGTCGATACCAGATTTTCTCGATACTCGATACCGATATATGATTTTTTCTCGATACTCGATACCGTCAACATTTCCAGTTTCAATAAATAGGTACATTAAAAATTAAAAGTTGAGAGAACTGTGTAATTCCAACTAAATTAATTAAGTGTGCATATTTAATGAGACAAAATCTAATATCATCAGTAGCCTATAATTATTTTTAAACTCTACATTAAAACTAAAATTAGTTTTAGAAACAGTCCACTTACAAGTTTTTGTTCAGAAATTACAATGGGGTTTGGACAGTCAACTTGCTTGTTGGTTGTTATTGAAACGTTTGACAGGAAATGAAACAATTAAGAATCTCTTCTGTTTGGATTTTAAAAGTCGGAAAGTCTTTACTTATGACTAGACAAAAGTCACCGAGTGGTTTTCTCCATTTCAAGGAGAAACAGAAGTATTTACTATATTTAGTAGACTACTAAAAGCAGAAAGAGATACTGCATTCCCTTAAATTGCAGAATTACCAAAGTATCGAAAAAGTACCGAGCGAGTTTTCTGAAGTATCGCTCGATGCCGATACCATGCAAGTATCGAGGGTATCGAGGTATTGCAAGTATCGAGGGTATCGAGGTATTGGAAGTATCGAGGACCCATCCTTACTTAATAATATTAAGACATGAGACATGAGTCCATAAAATTCATTTGGTTTTCTCCATTTCAAAGATTAATAAGTTAGAAGTATTTACTATATTTAGTAGACTACTAAAAGCAGAAAGAGATACCGCATTTCCTTAAATTGCAGAATTACCAACGTATCGAAAAAGTACCGAGCGAGTTTTCTGAAGTATCGCTCGATGCCGATACCATGCAAGTATCGCGGGTATCGAGGTATTGAAAGTATCGAGGACCCATCCCTACTTAATAATATTAAGACATGAGACATGAGTCCATAAAATTCATTTATGGAAATTTGAAAAACATTTTACTATCTGCTTACGAATACCCCGCATAAAAAAGCTGTAAGCGCTTACATGCCTATGCACCACTGCTAATTGCGGATAAGTATGTATAAATACGGCATGTAAGTGTCGCACATGCAGGGAGGGATGAGAGGTAAGCATGGCCGCTGCCTGTCAGCGCCGCGCAGTAAGTCATGTGGCGGCAAACCTCAAAGGATGCTATAGCCCCGCCCATCTCACCACTTAACCCCGCCCCAATACTTAATCACAGCCTCATTAGTTATTAGTTAGGATAATGATGAAGCACGTGCCTCCTACATCTAATAATTTACCAATCTTCTGCATGCTGTGTTGATACCTAAATTTCTCATAGGCCTATGCCTACGATGGCAGTCCTCAAAATATACATGAAAAATTAAACTTTATATAATATGAATGCATTTCCTCTGGATCTTGTTTGTGAAATGGTACAGTCTCAAAATCCAAGAGTTAGCCATATTAAGCCCTATTAGGTTTTTATACAATCTTTCTGCTCAACGCAAATTGCCTTAGACAAAGAATAACTTACATGAACAAAATATAGGCTACACTTATACATAAATTACACTAACCTTGAGGTAAATCATTAAGTAGTTTTCAATAAAAACAGGAAAAATTAAAAAAAATCAAGTAAAACAATCAAATTTAACCTATCAAACCTATTTAGCTTAATTGTTGTCATTGTATAGGTGGTTTCTCAATATTTGGATGGATCCCTTAAGCGATAATAACGCCACTTCAATATAGCCTACAGATCAGTTAAAAAAAAGGACTTTGATATTGTTCCCCTACTACCAACCATTAATCCAATGACTAACATTTTCCAAACCGTATTTGTTCTTGAAGTACTCAATGGTTGATTCAAATATCTTCTTTCTTTCATTATCAACTGCTGCAGGTTGATCTTCTTCAGTCTCAAAGCGGACTGTAGGGTCTATTATGAAACCAGATGTTCGGTTTTTGTCTATTGCAATGATGTTTACTGTTTTTAACGTCGATTCCAGTTTACTGTATTACGAAAATATGGAATGTACACCTACTGAACAATTTCATCTTTTAAAGAAATAAGAATTTTTTCTTGTTGAGCATGGAGGAACTAGGATTATTGCAATTCACTCCCCCGAAATGGAGAAAAAAAAACTTACGAAAATATAATAGAATAGAGTAAAAATTTAAGTTTTGAAATAAGATATAGGCCTAAGGTATGTTTATTTTACCAAATAAATTGTCGCTTTAATTGATAAACTTATCTTACAACATTTTGTAATCAATACTATTTCAGTTAAGTAAATATTTTGAAGGAGTTAAAAGTAAGTCTTATTTAATCACTATGAACACGATGTTTCACTTTTAAATGAAGCATTATTTAAGCTAAATGTATAATAATGCACAGGCCTAACTATGTAGGCCTAACTCCTTTTCATTTCATTAAATTAAAATGTAGGCCTAATTTGTATTTAGTAGGCCTATTCTTAAAGTGTTTTATACCTCTTATAGGAATTCATATCAGACTAACAGTAGGATACTTGCAGTTGTAAAATTGAACCTTCAAATTTCATTTTAATGCATTTTTTCAATATGTTAGGCCTATTACTCGTAGGCCTATTTATATCAGTAAAATGTTACAATGAAATTTTAAAGCTTAATTTTATCCCCCCAAAAATATGGAGTTTACCTAGACCCCTCTCAAACCAAGTCGCGCTCCTGCCTTAGTTGAATTCAAATCTATCAAGTTTATTGGACATCACTACTAAGTTACCGGTGTTTACTTATTTAAGAACCATAATTTATAATATATAATATTTATAATAAATTATTTTCTTCATCCTGCATCCAACGATAAGATTCGAACATACATGTCAACTAGCTCTATGAACCAACAATTCAGTACTTCTTAACTAAGGATAGCCTAACCTCCAGGAGAGAGAGGTATTAGGATTAATGGTTGGAACCCCTGGAACCTTAAGTTACCTCTCCATTTCGTCACAACTTGGGAAGCGTTTGAAATTACCCACAGTGCCATCAACCACAAAGTCATTCTTGCTCTTGGAGGGTCTGTAAGAATTCTACTCAGTCATCATTTCTTAAAGATGACTATATCGAACATTGTTGGAAATAATAAGTAGTCCTATCCTTGTTTACCCTCGTAAGTTATTTCAAACTTTTCTGATTTGGAGTTTCTGATCTACTGTACTACTTGATTTCTTTCAACATAATTTTGTAGGATTTATTATCTCTCTCCAAGGATGACAAATTCTCTCAAATATTACCACACATTAATAATGTCCCTATATCAAATTCCTCTTAAAGTAGGCCCATGCATGTCTTTGTGGAAATTCATATTTATTTTCTGATAGAAAATACGTCAACAGTTTCACCATTATAAAGATAGCCTATTATGCATCGTAGGTCTTGTTTGTTTGAATAAGGGGAAAGAATAACTTAAAATACGTCCTTAGAAATGACTAAATGTGACCCAAAGATCCTAAATATGTCCTCATAGAATAACATATTTTCTAAATATAAATGTTTCAATTTAAACCGTTTAATGACACTAAATTATTACATCACATTAATTCAATCAGATAATCACTTTTTAACATTTTTACAGGTGATTTACAGTTGTACTTGTAAAGAACTTCTAATCTGTTAATATTTGCAGATAGGGCTACCAGTACAAATGTGAACTGAGAATATTTTTAAAATATGTATATTGGAAATTGTTGACAACAATGAGGAAGAGATAATTGTGCTATTACTTCTTATCGTCCCTTCACATTTCAGATACATAAAACCAAAATATTCGTGACTGTTTTTCGGAAAAAAAAAAAATTAAGTCGACAATTTAGTGCACATACTGCATAACTGTGCTCTTTTACCGAATTTATAACTGAAATATGACGATAAATTACAAACATGACCAAAATATGACCAAGGCCATGATTATGACCAAAATATGACTTTATATGCAAAACAAAAACGGTCCGATTAGGATAACAAATGCGCAATTCATGTTTAATTTGTGATTGCAGCGAGAATGGAGATGAGGATAAAAATTTGAGATGTCATAAACATCCGAACCCTACTTATAAGCTTGGGTCTAATTGTATACCTCTTTATATCCACAGAATGTGCATATGACACTGACTATACTAGTTTACATTGGATAAAAATAGATAAAATGCAGTTTCTCCCTAGAAAGCTCTTCTTTTATCATGACTAGCACTCAAATGGTCTTGTTCTCAATCTCAAAACATGGGCAAAGCACATTCCAACAACCATTAGGTCTATGTTGCAAGACTTTATACGCGCATTCACAGGTTTCATTGAATCGATAATTCTTCTGTACCACTGCATAGATATAAATATTTCACTACAAAGCGGAAAATAAATCTCACTGAGTTTCCAATGAGTACTAGCTACAAAGTGTAGTTTAAACACAGTAAGCCGATTTTAAATTAATTAACATATTACTGCTTTAGTCCTGTAAACCAGCGAAAAAGGAAGTGTTAAAAACACAACATCCAAAAATTATGCCAAAGAAAACTACAGAGAACAAGAAATGGAAAACCTAGCAAATTGCACTATAAAGTTAGGCCTACACGTTTTTAGTAAAAAAATATAATGAAATAAAAAATCTTAAAGCCTGTGCAACCTAAGTAGAGGATTTTTCTTTATTTAATTGGGCAGTGACATGCTTTCCATTTTATACATAGCCTATTTTAACCACTACCCAAGCATGTAGACAGTCTTTGTGTAAATAGGAATTATGGATCAATTCAGTTGTATCCTTCCTAAAAAGCCGAGAATCAATTGAATCGTTCGGCTACAAGAAATAAGGACTTGACACACCAATAGGCCTAGATTTAGGTTAATCTTCCAATCTGTGCTTGACGTACACTGGGATAAGCGGGGAATTTTTAAATAGGTAGACGTTGTAACGCGTCTGTGATTCGTAAGTTATAGTATTCCATTTAACTTATAGGGTAAGGTGGTACATTTTCGAACATGGTACAATTCTGAACGGACTTAGATTTTTATCCATTTTTGGGTTTCAAATGTTAGCCAACCTTTTTTTAATTATATAGCGTCCATACTGATTGTTTTGTTGATCTGTATCCGCGAGAATGATGTTTTAAGTTGACTCATTCGGCCTTAAAATATTATTTTCCAATCGAAGGTAAGAACTCCATGCTTGAAAAATGGCACTTTATAAAATTGCTTATAATTCCACGTTGTGTTACTGGAATATATTGTTGAGGACCAATTTTTAACTCATACCAACAAATAGCGTAGTCTTTAATATATAAGTCATTGGCACAACAATGGTCATTCGTGAGCGGAATTTGCAACTATGTATAATTTACAAAAATTAGCTCGAAGTACAAATACGAACACGTTTTAGGTACAATTTCGAACAGTACTTTAACCCGCGATCGCTTGCATGGAAAAGCTGTTTTGCCACCGCAGCATTCTGCATATTTATTATTATTAACTGTGCCAGTCAAATATTTAAAGGATGGCATTCACACAGCATTCAACAGTGGTATTATTTCATCGAAGATTTATGAACTGCACTTCCTTGGACTGTTATTACATCTCTGCAATTATGCAATACAGAATAGCAAACAGAAATCGTTCTGGAGTTGTTAAGTATTTTTTATTATTGCTCTTGATGTTATGACAGACCCGCCTGCATGGTCTAGTGGTTGCTGACTACAGACCCGCAAGTCTGGGTTCGATCCCCGGTACCTCCTCGAATTTTTCTGAGGTAGGGCGATTTGGAACGGGGTGCATTCAGCCTCCTGACACCAACCGAAGAGCTAATTCATAAAGAAGTAGCGGCTCCGGTTCAGTAAGCCATCAATAACTGACGTAGGAGTCGGCATGCTGACCACATGCCCCAAACCTGTCATCTGCATATTCAAAACGTGACACTTCATTATTGCGCTCATATTATTGATAAATAATAATAATAAAATATAATATTTGGAAGAAAGCAATTCGTTCGTTGAAAATGCCACTGTTCGAAATAGTACCCACTGGTGTTTAGAATTGTACCTACTGTGGTACATTTTCGAACGATATTCTGGAAATGAAAGATTGATTGCCATGACCAATTTTACAGCTGTTTGACTTTCATATTTTTGTGAAGGGTCAACTACATTGCCAACTTTGTGATTGCGATACAGTTGAACTTGTCTTATGTTTACTGTGTTCATAAAATAAGAATATTTGTTAAGTGTTCGAAAATGTACCACCTTACCCTAGTCTACCAAAGATTTCTTGATCCGGTTAGAAGTGAGCTGGGGTTTTCTTGTATTACTACCGTTTAAAATTCAATACATGTAACCAACTACCACTGCCAGTCAAACTTTTCTCTAATATATTCTCTCGGACCCCTCTAAAATTGTAAAACTAGACCACGATTCTCGAACACATTATTTTAAAAGTCTTCCTATAAGGCAAGTAACATGATAATAGTCGCAAGGTTTAAAGAACGGGAATTGTCAATGCAAAAGGCCAGATGGACCTGACCGTTTAATTCATAGGAAGAGAATTCTTTACGCCGAGCGCGGACAAGAATTGTTGAGAGGATTTATAATGCAGGTTCGGATAGAAAAACAAGGCTTCATGATGCACACTGAGCATGGAGATCAAACGACGCCGACACCGCCTGTCTCTCACACAAGATATTAATGGGGCACGCATGCTACACCAAACGCCATTTTACAATCAAAGCTTCCATAGCAAAGAATCGTACACATCATGAATTGCTATCTTCTTCGTGATCAACTAAGCTTATACATACATCCCTTTCAAATTTCAAATTTTAATAAGGGATAGGCCTAATTAAGACTATGGAAAATGTAAACGATTACGGTATTAACGATGTGTGGTACCAAAAGAAAGCTTAATAGGCCTAACAATAGTAATACTACTAATAATAATAATAATTAGGCTTACACAGTTCATATTTCGAGGGTCCCATAAGAAAACTTTTTATGTCTGATGGATGATAGGTGTAGTTAATAATTTAGTAGCAGGGTGGTTTAGTTTACTAATACCAGGAAGACAAACGGCTATAAAAGATTTTCTATAAATGTGTTTTATAATCTGTAAGCCTAAGAAATTAAAAGTCCATCTAATGCAGAAGAAAAGGAATAAAATTACACTGGTCTGCAAAAATAAAATCTCCATCCTCCAAATATTATAACTTATGTAGGCAAGATGGATTTGATGCCACTGAATCCAAATATGGCGGTGGAATTGTTAATGCATACCATTTTTAAGAAAAATGTAAACCTAGGCTAAAATATGGTGAATTTTCTAAATATTTGACACTTTTATTACAATACGAAATTGAGGGCATGAAAGTGTGTTAATTTATACTATCTTAGTAGTAAGATAGCCTATTAGCAAAAGACACTTGCCACGCGTAATGTTTTCCGAAAAAGCAAATACTAAGAAATATGCTCTACCAAATCACTGGATGAATAGGCTATAACCTGTTAACTAGAACTCAGAACTTCAGCTAATTAAATTATGACAGCAGGAAACCTTAGAGTAGGCCTAATATTAATTAAACTTCATAAAGTGAAACAAAAATGCCTTAAATTCTGTACGCCTATGCCTATGTCCGTATAAATAAAAACTGGAAATCAAAATAGTCCGTCATAAATTCTTTAGACATTTAAAAATTGGAAATAAAAATCCCTTAGGGCCCGTATGACGACCTCCAGATATCGTATTTATCTACCAGATAGAGAACCTATCTGGAAGTTGGCCAAGAATTGCGTATTATGGTCTCCTGACAAAGTCTGTCTGGGAAGACAACTTCCAGATAAGCTAGCAGCAGGATGGAGTGGCTGACAAAGTACTGACTGCTAGTTAGGGATCTTGGTTGAAACAAGATGGCGCAAGCCGAAAGCTTCCTAGCCATCTGAATTTTAGAACTGATGCCGGAAGATTTAATTTACATAAAATTGTCATTTTATGCTCACATATGAATGAAATAGAATTGAACAAATAGATTAATGCACTTAAAACGATATGTTGTTATGTAATTTAATTGTACAAATACAAATCCGAGCTGCCGCACCTAGCGGAGGACTACCTAACTACAACAAACACACCTCTCTGCTCAGCGATGTAAGGACCATTTTACAAATTTTTACTGCGTTCTTGCCGGTAGCAGAACAGCGGTGGTATTACACGGCACCTTCCAGTTAAGCTATCTGGAAGTCACGTATCTGGAGGATTTGTCAGCATGTGGTAATACAGGCCCTTAGTCTACCTAAATGCTGTAATGTCGGTTTATAAATTTTATTTCTAAAATCTTATTGTGTTCGACAAATCGTGTCCTGTAGGCTATTTTAAATTGAAAATACGGTAACATTAATATTACCCTTCTTACAGTTAAGGTTAAGTATGAAAAAGTGATTAATTCCGGTTGTTTAAATAGTTACAATTAAGAAGTTAAGTTTTTTTCTTCTGAAACTTATGTCTCTGAACTCTTCCACAAATTCGGAAAATTATAGGAAATAATATAGGCCTATGAAATGAAGTTTTATTACATTATTCTTCATTTTGTTGGTGTCTATCGCATTATATAGCCTAGGGTTCTGATAAGTGGTAATTTTTCTGTGTTTTAACCCTCCTTTTAGGTTAAAAATATATTTTAATTTCAGATATAAAATGTCAAGTTTTACCGGCTAGTACATTTATAGCCCGACAGTAAAAACACTGTTTAGAATGCAGGCCACTTATACAGAAGATATTCACGTTTAGGATCAGGCTTACAGATGAAAGTTTTTACGATAGAGCTACTTTAGATAGACCATTAGGCCTAATAAACCATTTAATATAGTAAACTGATAATATTTTCTACATAAAATTCGAGATCGCCTGCTTAAGAAGATAAAATAATTAGGCCTACTGCTAACATAATAATTTCAATAAAACTAAATAAGATGTAGAACTTTATAAATCCTCCTGATATTCTCCAAGAATACACAGTAGGCTACATTTCTAGAGAAGGACCGAACGCGAACACATCATCTCTTCTTGCAGTGCTGACGGCAGAGTTTTAACTATGATTTCCAAGGGCCACCTTGTGCATAATAGTTAATAGCCAAATCATAATCTACCCTTAATATTGTCTGTACTCTACCTATAGGCCTACGGACTATTTTGCGGCAAGAGTTTAACTTACAACCCTTTCAGAGCTGAATTGGCATTGGTATATGAGTAATCAGTAGTAGGGCAAGGCATTTGGTGATTTTGCATTTTTTTAGCTCGAGTATATACAAATGTGTATCATGAAATAATTGATTAAATAAGGGCAAATGTTTTTGCATTTTTTTGCTTTATTTTGCATTTTTCGTCATTTTCAAGAGATAGGTCATTTTTTGGCAATGTTTAAGTTTTTTCTGCATTTTTAGGTCTTTTAGGCATTTCTAGGTCTTTTTCGGTATTTTGGGTCACGTTTCAGTAGAGGTAGAGAGGAGCTTTTCCATGTATAAATCGTTACTTTTGGACAACAGACAAATGTTTTTATTTGAGAATGTCCGCCTAATGTTCATAGTTAATCTTAATTCAGGTTTATTATAAGCACCATAGCAGTTTGTCTTGTAACAATATAGAATTACTTTTTATTTCTTTTTAAATGGCACATATTTGCTAGGGGCAATTTGGTGGGCATGCCAGTTAATTTTTTTTTCGCTAAGTGTGTCCAAGTAGGCCTAGTGTAGATCTATTTACATTTTTAGTAATAAAATTAGTGTGTTTTATACTGTAAATTCATAATATGTATAACTCATTGCCATCCGTTAATTTACTTTTAGCAATTCATTACTTCAAAAAGAAACTAAATATAGGCCAAAGTAACAATGGAAAATTTATTGGTCATTTTTAAAATCTGTATGTCATTTTTTCACTATTTTTAGGTCATAAATGCATTTTTTCACTATTTTATGGTCATTAAATGCCTTGCCCTAGTAATCACCAAGTGAAACACCAGTGAGCTCTAAGTTTGAAATTAAAGGGGGGGGGGGGACTTTAGAACAACAGATCACGTCCATAATAAAGGTAATTCGTGGACCAAAACCCTCACATTTTACAAAAAACATTACTTTATTAGTCTTATATCTGTGCTTTAAATAATTGTTCGAAGTGACGCATTTATGCGTCAGTAGCAGTGAAAGTTTGCCCTCTTTGTTTCGGGTCTCTATTGTGGATTGAACGTTACTGTAACAGCTTGACGTGATCACTGAAAATTTCGGTCGGCCCACAAAGCGATAAACCTACATGAGTCCACCCCAAGGCGACCAAAAAGTGAAAAATAAACAAATTAAGAAACTAGTTTTATTACACGACTTTATAGGTTAGTTTGTGCAAATTGTCAGCCATCGTGTGTATTTAGCCTGCGAGAATTCTGTTTCCTTTGTTACAACTTCAGTGTTAAAGCAACTTTTCTATATCAGGAAAGTCCACCGCTTGAGTATGGATGTTTAATAAAAGGATACCGACATACTTAAGAAAGAAAGACTGAATAGTTTTTTCGTGCCTAGTGTAAATATGAAAGATTAACAGAGATATTAAAATACGTAGGTTATTTACAGAATACCAAGGAGTTTGTCAATGCCTGACTTATTTTGATTTATATATTCATACTGAAATTATGGAGTCAGCGACAAACGATACACAATCTAACGTCTAAAGGACCGAATAAAAAATAATGTAACTTACCTTAAAATTAAATACCTAAAACAACACCCAAACAACCAAAATTATTAACTGATTGAGAGAACCAGGTTCCCGTAAGCACTATGATATCATAACACGAGCACTTATATAAAAACCACTTGGTATTCAGACCTCTAAAATTTTGATAATAAACAAATAAGTCCACTGAATTGATCCATGAATCTTAGTTCATTGAGATTTTCCAAGGATTATAAACAGAGGCCTAAAAAATCTGTTACCTTCATTTCTTCATCTGCCAGTGCCATAGGTTGCCTACTATAGGTAGAGGAAGTATTGTTTTGACCCCCAAATTCGAAGTTGAGTTTTTAACGTAAATACATGTTTTGAGTTCCCCTGAACCCAAAAACATTATTTTCGGAAACATGTCTGTGAGTGTGTTTGTGTGTCTGTGAACAGCCTAGCTTCAGAACGGAAAATCGTAGGCCTATGAAATAAAATTTTGTATTTGGGTTAGGTACCTAGTGAGGATGACAACCTTACCACCTTCATGTGCCGATGTCTAAAAATCTGGGAGCCTCAACCTCCTGGAACCCTCTGGGCCTCCATGGCCTGTACTAGGGAACACTTTACTTTACTTTACTTTACTTTACCTAGTGAGGATATGACACAGAAATTGGCGACAACTTTATCTTATTTTTAAGGGGACTTTACATAAAGAAAATCTCGTTTTTAGCGATTTTATTGAAAATAGCTCTCACGATTTAATTTAAATTTTATACATGAGGTGATTATACCAATTTGAATTTTTTTTTCTTCGAAAAATATGCGCTCTTTGCAATATTGCCTCTTGTTCTATATCAGAATGTGAAGTGAGAAAAATGTATTGGTCATGTTTAAAGAAAAGAAAGTTACGAGAGTGTATCAATAAGATTTTATTTGGGTTAGGTATCCTTCGGGGATGCGATACGACGTGGTAACGGCATTCTCTTTTTTGCAACCAATTTACATGAAGAGAATGTCATACATAATTATACTAAGAGTCTAGCTTTTATTTTGGCAGAGGAAGTTATGTGAGTTCCACAAGATTGTTGTCCTTTAGTTTGATTACACCTGAATTATCAACCAAAAAATACGCATAAATATGTTCTCTTTTTAACTTTCTTGTCTGAGCGTAAATGTTTCTGCAATAGGGAGAAAGTGATTGATTTATATGTAGACGTTCACTGCTAATTGTCTTAATCTATCCTTTTATTCATTTTTTTAAGCGTCGCATTACTGAGTATCAGTGATATCAAAGCTATTGAGATATTTCTCAGTCTAGACAAAAAAAAGAACAATCTACACATGGCATTCTCTTTCTTAGAACGAGTTAAAGAACGCAGTGTAATTCTTATTAATTTGCGTAATAAATTACAAAGAAGTCATGATAACTGATTCGCAAGAACTCATCAATCTAATTAATGAAACCAAAGTCATAAATGTAGGCCTACGGGAAATCAATACACAAATATTAAGAGAAAGAAGTGTTTTACGTTTTTCTTTGTCAAGCTGATTTTTCTACAATAGTTTATTAAGAAGAAACCTACATAATAAGACATGTATATTTATTTATTTTTTATATCTAGGCTAAGTAACAAATAGACTTACATGTCCAGTGTTTTCACGCGTAGGAAATGTGTATCTCCGTCAACGATTTTCGGAAGACTGCACTGAGTCCTCTGAACAAAAAAGTATTTCGAGACCACGAATTCTCCATTCTTGGTGGAAACAGTGAAGTTTTGGATGAAGAAAATCCTGTTCAGAACGACGATGCATCGCAGTCAATAGTAGTCCATCCTACGACATTAGTCCGCTTCCTATATTTCAGCAGAAGCAGGAAGCACATGGACGACCATCAAGAGAAGAACATCAGCTCTCATTAGTGGTTCCCAGACAGGTACCAGTTAAAAGACGCAAATCTCAATGCTTCTGCCAAACAGCAGGCGAAAAGAAAAATTGGTTATGTCTGAGAAGACTGAAGTCAAGAGATCTGAATGCAGGAATAATGTCAGTCCTAATTCATCAGACTCAGAATCTGACGAAGATGATCCCGTAATGATAGATTCAAACGGTGAAATGGACCCTGGATGTGACACTGAAGATGATGCTGAGTGTCCACTTAGGTAGACTCTTTCCCGAAGACAAAAGTGGGGAGCGGTGGGTCAAGTGCACTCAATGCAAAATCTGGACCCCTTTTGACTGTGCATAAAATTCAATCCAAATCAATTTCATTTGTAAGAAATACCTGAATTGCTAAAGAAAACATAGGCCTATAACTTCCTAATATGGGCCCCCGTTACTGTTCAAGTAAACTATGATATTTGTAATTACTGTGTATTTATATATTTCTTGTCTTAAGATACACAACAGATGCTATTGAAGACATCAGGGGCTTTGAAAAATATTGAACAAAATTATAAACAGAAAATACCTCCATCTAGAAAAAAGGAGCACATATTTGGCTGGTTTCTGCTAACTCATTGGCCACGCTTAGAGTAAAGAAAGTTACATGAGTGCATTAATCAGATTGGGTTATGTATCCTCGGGGATGCGATACGATATGGTAACGACATTCTCATTTTTGCAACCATTTAAAATGAAGAAAACGTCACAGCCTACATCAAGAGCTATATTAGAGTAAGAAGAAAATTTTTATTTGGGCAGAGGAAGTTATATGACTCTTAAGATTGTTAAAATTGGGAAGATGGGTATTTCGGATTCCACATAACATCCACATATTTCTTCTGTGACTGTACCTTCTAAAAAGGTCAAAAACACAGGGTGAAGCAGTGGTTTAATTTCCATGGCGACATTGCTTTGTGGCATTGACGACAAGAAGGTATAGAAGAACCAAGGTATAAATCAAGGTGGGGCTTTGTCATGTAGTTGCGTCCGTCCTCAGTTCAGAACAGACATCAGATAACATTCTTGAAGGATGGATAGAAGAGAAGAGCGACTTGTTAACGACGAAGCAGTCTTGAATAAAACTCAAGATTCATAGTGGGATCCAGTCCCCATCTTCAGTGATCGCGATCACAATATCCTTCTTAATTTATGACAAACTAACTTGAGGGGTGGTAGGAGAATCCTTTCCAATTCCAAAACGCGTATGAATTAATCCTCTACAGTTCCAATGGAAGGAACGGAACTCATAATCGAAACACAGATAATTTTAATTTAGTCAGTAATTTGAAATGTTAAATACATGTCTGCGCAAAACTTACACCTATAATCTGAATTTGAGTATGTAAAAATTACGACCAGAGAGTCAGTATATTATTCAGATCATTTCTGTTCACTTTTGGTTACTATTAAGTTATAACTTATTATTATTATTGGTATTATTATTATTATTATTATTATTATTATTATTATTACTGCTACTATATTGTGCTTTGGTAGAATAAGATTATTATTTTTTATTATTTATTCTATAAGAATGTGCAATTGAACCAGCATTTTATAATTTTAGGGACCACAAAACTTGTGGCTACCGTATTTTACGGACCATAAGGCGCACCTTTTTACCTTGAAACGAGAGTCCTAAAAATGGGTGCGTCTAATGATCCGAAGTACACTAAAAACATTAAAATTACGGTAAATATTGCCGGAATACCATAGTTATAAACAAGGTGTTGTAAACGATAAAATAGTTACAAATTTTGGCACTTGTCACAATTGCAAAATGAGGGTAGCTGGAAGCCAGGTATACAATCTGAAAAGAAATGAATGTTGAGTTATTTTATACGAAAGGAGTTGTCTCCGCCAGATAGTTTAAATTAAGGCAATGACCTCTAAACAGCACACTTACTGAATTGAGGGTTAGAGGGTGTAAAAGTATTTTCAGTTTTTTATGAGAAATAAATTCAGTTGTTAAAATTTACGCGATGCCGATTTTCGTACAACGCAGGTTTTAAATTAGAAGTGATTTATACTGATTCCGTTGTACAATGTTATAATTTGTTTATGCATGAAGTATATTATTCCCTTTAACATTTTTCGTTTAGAATCACATTACATTTTTTTCCTTTAAATTTCCATCCTAAAATCAAGGTGCGTCTTATGGTCCGGAGCGTCACATAGTCCGTAAAATATGGTAATGCTGAAAATCAAAATCGAATTTCAGGGTCGAACACAATAATTTTTCCACCTATTAGGCCTATAGGACTACTATGTAACGGTTGGAGAAAGTAAAAATGTGAAGATTTTACGGAGTTCTGCACTTACACATGGCTAAGGTAGGCCTATAAATTAGTATTATTTAACATTCAACGTGTTAAGAACTGACCTAAAGAATTAAATACATTTGTCTTGTTTGCTAATCTCATAATCATAGGTCCACTATTGTTTTCAAATAATTCATATTAGAAAACGTATTTCTTAGGACTAGTATACATTACATACGCCCAATGCTCTTTACTGAATAGTAACTTATCTTTTAATATTCCATATTCTCCAAACTAAGGGTTTACTATTATTTTAACGATGACCATAAGCCTTTCTTTGTGACAAAACCACACACCTTGAAGTAGGATTGTCGCAATCATGTAGCCTACACGTCTTTCAATACGAACTTTCTCGAATATTTCCGCTCTGGACTTAAACTGACACAGGTGGGCCTGAGCTTGATTATTTTGACGCACACAAAGATTCACTGAACGCTAGGAAATTCATGACAGATGTTTTATTTATTATATCCCTGTATTTAAAAAAAAAAAAAAAAAAAAAAAAAAAACTTGTTCTAAAGTTCCCATTTAAATCCATTTCTATGTCAGGGGCTGTGTGAACAGAAATCGGTATATTTACAAAGGAAAATTAAAAATAACTACTAAGAAATTTTGTTCACTCCTGGATTTAGGCGTTTATAAAAATAACACAGGAGAGCCAACTGAGCTACAGCTTAAAATATTTGGGAGACAATTCGCATGAGGATTTTAATCTGTGAGCCAATTCGGAAACACCGGGTTAACCGTGTGTCCCCAACCAGGATGTTCATTACAACGCCTGGATCCATCCCCAACTAGTAAGCCTTTGCAATCGAACACGTGAAGACTCAATGATAAGGGCGTAAGACACTTGGAATTTGATAACTGAGGCTATACCAATTATTCCCAAATCATTCTTAACAATCGCCCTCTCGGTCATGGGCGCCCATACTCGGGGGCGGGGAGGGGGGCCGCCCCCTAGCTCTCAGGGAATAGAAAAAAGTGTATATTAATAATTATAGTCAGGTGTTTTTCTTTTAGGACAATTATTTAAAAGTCAGTAAGGACATACAAAATTTGCAGAAGTTTTACCAAATCGACAACATTGAAGAAGAATCCACAGTGGATTAGGAAAGGGGGGTCCAGGGGTCCGGACCCCATAAAATCAAAACCTAAAATTCTATTTTTGTATTTTAAAAATATTAAATTAGACAAGTTTTGATGGTGTGTCAAATATGATATAGCAGTTATTTTGTTTTCATAACATAATGAGTAGGCTATTATTTCCATTGTTCCATGTGTTATTTAACTTTTCTTATAGGCCTAAATAGTAATAAGTATTATAACTTAGGTAACGGTTTCTTGTTTAAGTTGGCATATCTTAGATTTAGAATATAGTGAACAAATTTGGTAACTAGTTTTTCAGTGCTAAAATAGTGTAAAATGTGATTTTCATTAGTTGAATATTTAAAAATTTTCCAGGGGTTAACCCCCGACTTAGGTAACGATTTCTTGTTTACGTTGGCATGTCTTAGGGTATGGTAAACAAACTTGCTAACTAGTTTTTCAGTGCGAAAATAGCATAAAATGTGACTATCGTTAGTTCAATATTTAAAAATTTTCCAGGGCTTCAAGAGACCTAACAATTTCTTGTTTATGTTGGCATATCTTAGAGTAAGATAAACAAATTTACTAACTAGTTTTTAAATGCTAAAATAGCGTGAAATGTGATTTTCATTAGTTCAATATTTAAAAATTTTCCGGGGGTGAACCCCCGACCCCCCTTTCTTGGGGGGTATTCCATACCCAAAAAGCTAAAGCGACAAAAAATGAAATTAATTAAAAAACTGGCCCCTCCCTAGAAAATATCATATGGGCGCCCTTATTCTTGGTACATATAATATTGTGATTTCTTTAGTTTTCCATAGTCTACTTGTAAAAGGAAACTTGATCGAAATGCCACAAATTCTCAATTCCAAATTCCGCTTTCATTAAACGTATTAAGTTTGAAGCCGGATTCAGTGAAATGAAAAGGAATTTCTTTATAAATGTGAAACCAGGTTTACATCATGAAATAGTACAATGCAGCTAGCAAGAGGCCAGTGATACGATCGGTGCTGAAAACTGACAGCAAGGCCAAGAGCCCACCCTCAGCTCCTGTTATATATAGGCCTAAGTTATATAAAAAAAAGTCCTGGTGCCATAATAAGGAGACAGATATCAGAGGAAGATAAGACTCTGGTTTTTCTAACCACCTCTGCACATATATTAAAGCTGGGATGGGATATCTTCACAAATACAACAAAGAGGCTGGATATATCTCTGAAATGTCCATCCAGCATTCCTTTGTATTAGTTTCTTTCTGAAAGAGTGGCATAAGTAAGTAATTATGAACCTTGTATAGCCTAGAAGCAACATGCTAATTAAGACAAAAGTCGCAGTACTTAATGTAGCCCGTATAACTGAAGGTCTTATTATTTTTTCTTTAAAAAAAAATCAAGATGCAGGTATAGGGTATCTTAAGGACTAGTGAATACATCACTTTCAGCCGTTTCGGAGTTATGATTCTCTAAAATAAAGTTTTAACGTTTTTTATTTAAAAAAATCCTTACAATGCAAATTTATTTTTCCAATAAATGTCAAAATATTAAACAATCCTTATGTAGCTACTACACGATCTCGGGGAGCAAAGATAGCATAAGCGCCTCTGTATACGAGGTTCGCTGGTTCTATCCCGGCCAAGGATTGAAAACTCCTAGGCTAGAAGTCCGTAAGGGACTATAGCCTACAGCATGTGGTAGATTTACGGCAGAACTCCAAGCCAACATGAGGGTCTGGGGAAAATATTTCACGAAACTTTCAAGTCCTTGTAACATTTTAGTTTCTTCCTAGTGTACTATCGAGTCGATGGACCTTTTCAAAGTTAATTCTGACTACCACTCTTACAACACCCGACATAAAAACAGCATAGCACTGACGAAACACTCTACCCATCTATTCGAATCTTCTCCATACTACTTATGCTCTAGGGTATTTAATTCACTCCCCTCTCATATAACATCACAAAAAACAGAAATTTCATTTAAGAAAATGCTCAAATCCTTTCTTTTATCAAACTGTTTTTATAATATAAGTGATCTCTATTCTTTGTAAGTGTGTATATACTGTATTCTTAAATTTATCATTCAATTTGTATAATTCATCTTCCATATACTGTAAAAATAGAGCTAGAAATAATATTAAAATGTATAATGTAGTAAAATGTAGCATGTTTAAATATTGTACATGTATTGAATATTTGTATGTAAATTATTAATTTGTAAATGTGTGTGTTAAACTTTAAGAAAAGTAGTTTATAAGTATATGTAAACCTATAAGTGTAGGTTAATGAAAAACACTGTAGGCTACTGTGTAAGAAAATTAACTAACTAACCACCTGTCACACATCCCCTTACATGAAAATAAGCGAAACTAAATTTAGACCTTTGGGGTCTTTCTCCTTAAAAATAAATAATCGACTTTAGAGGCCCCGGAGATCCGAACGTGGAGCATGGATTGATTGATATAGACAATACACAAACTTGCTAAAAAAATAATAATAATAAAAATAAAACCAAGTAGGCTAAGTTATACAGTTTTACAAAACCCGGCAACTTTTTTATTTTCATAAAGTTACTCATAACTAGGGGGCGGATTTCTATGACATGTCATATTTTTCCCCTTTGCATTATTTCAGGTTTCCGACTAATTTAAACCCGACTCCAAGCATCCTGGTGAAAATGGAACGGCTTTTATTGTGCATATAACTGCACATTTAGGAAATTTTCAACTATTGTAGCATATTTAGTATGAATATGCACATTTAGATTATATTTTGGGCATATTTATGTGCATATTAAAGAAATTTTTAAGTTTCAATCATATTTTGTAAATTTTGCATTATAATGATACTTTTTGAGAATTTACAGATATTTTAAATAATTAACATTACATTTTAATAAAATGAATTGTAATGAAACTTAAATACAATATAGGCTACACATTGTGTAGCCCCCTACTCATAACGCTTTTACTAGCTCGTTGGAACAAAAAACACTAGTCAACAAATCGAAAAAAAATTTCTGTAGCCTATCTGGTTTCACGGACCAAATCGTTCAGTTTTTTTCTGTTCTATGATGTATGGATTTCTGTCATTGATTTAGGGCTGAAAACTACAACATATCATGCAACTTCTGATTCACTTTCCTCTGATAAATCGGACCCCGTGATTTGCAAGTTAGAGACAGGAAGAAGCAATGAGCATAGTATCTAGCTCTATAGATGTTCTAGCTGATTCCACACTTAGGCATACTCTACAGTTAGATGTAGGCTTACTATGTTCCAGTGCTAGTATGGAATAAAGCAACGTACTCACAAATGCAGTAAATTGCCTATAGCCTAGGCTTATAAATAGGCTTCGGATGTTTATGACATTTCATATTTTTATCCTGGTCTCTGTTTCGCCTCAAACACAAATTAAACACGAATTGCACGCTTGTTATCCTAATCGGACCTTTTTATTTTGCATATAAAGTAATATTTTGGTATTTTTTTGTAGTTTTGGTCATATTTTGGCCAATTTTGTAATTTAACGTTATATTTCAGTTATAAATTCGGTAAAAGAGCACAATTAGGCCTATACAGTGTATGTACTACATGGCCGAGTTAAATTTGAAATTTATATCATAATGTTTATGCCAAATTAATAATAACTTAAATTTTAAAATTAATGCAATTGGTCATATTTTATACGGACACGCAAGGTTTCCAAAATATTGTATTTGCAGCTGATGAAACGAGCAAACAGGAGTAAATCCTTTAAAAACTGTAAATCACCAAAATTGTTAATTAAACTGATTATCTGATTGAATTCATGTGATGTAAGAATTTAGTGTCTTGAAACGTTTTAAACTGAAACATTTATTTTTTGAAAAGACTTTACTTTTATTATGTCATATTTTGGAATTTGGGGTCATATTTAGCTATTTTTAAGGGCAGATTTTCAGTCATATATTCCACGTTTTCAGGTCACAAACATCTGAACCCTAATGATTTATATGTTCTTCTTTCCTTTTTCTGAACAGTACTAGTATCAATATATTTTATTGTATTTTTAGTTTAATTTGATTGTATTGGACCTGTATTCATTTACATGTTATTTGTATTTTGTATTTGTATTTGTATTTTTAACTGATGTAATTTAAAAGGAACTAACCCCAAACACAAGCTTTGCTCCTTTGGGGTAACTTATGTAACTCTTTCTGTATTAATTTAAAAGAGTAAATAAAATTTAAAAAAAAGTACAGGCCTAACATTTTAACGATAAAAACAACTAACAAAATAACTTATTCAATAAAATTATTTTACTTTTTGGTAAACTTACCGAAACGTAACGATTAAAGACCAAGCAGAACTTACCTGAAAAGAATAAAATTAATAAATTAATCATGGATAATCGATTTCTGCAGTAGGCTAACTCTAAAGTCTTCCTAGTAAATCACCATATAGTCTATCTAACAACTTAGTAAAACTCGTTAGTAATATATTTACGCTGGCATTTGGTCTTGTGGATAGCGTTGCTGACTACCGATCCGCAAGTCTGGGTTCAATCCCCAGTTTCTCCTCGGGGTTTTGATATAGGGAGGTCTGGAACGGGATACACTCAGCTTCGTGACACCAATCGGGAAGCTACTTGATAAAGAAATAGCGGCCCCGGTCTCAGAAACAATCAACAACGGCCGTGGGAGTCGGCATTTTAACCACATGCTCCCGTCGGGCCGGTTCCCAGAGGGATGTAGCTTCATGGAGTTATTTTCCTGGCATTTGACGGCTCAACATCATTCGTTTTCAGTGTTGTAAACATCATGACTAATTTATAACTATCCCTCAGATAATGTCTAAGAATTAAAAATTTCAAATAAAAGTGTTGGATTTCAACATAAGACCTAAGTAGGTCCAATCCTAGCTATTTCACAAACTTAAGTAAAATACATCCAAAATAAAAAATAATAGAAATGATAGGACTACAGGAAGAAAGACGTCAAATATAGTAGGCCTATGCAATTAAATATTTGTACTACTTTTCATTTATGAGCCAGAATTCAAAACGACTTTTCATTTATGAGCTTTGTTAGACACAAACACCAAGAAATGAACTATGTAGTATGTTTACACAGCCTAAATTAAAGTTACAACTTTTACACAAGACACACGAAGTTAAAGTTGCGCGTTATCTTAGTTGTGCTATAAAATCTTTCTGGCACTCCACTGTTACCAACTATGGTTTCAGTCACATGAAAAATACTCTTTTTAGATAAGAATAATTGCATATGATTAAGCCTATTAAATAGTTTTATACAATTTCACTACGCCTTGTTAAGTTTATCATGGTGGTTGCAAAAATTGGCTTAGTTGGCAATTTAAAAGCATTGTGGACCGCATTCCTTATGTTGGCAGCCGAGCACCAGAGACTCAACAACCTGTCTGCGCATGTTCAGAGCCTTGTGATACGTAAATAAATGTAAGAGATGTAGCGGAAACGTTTGTTTTAACAAGCAACGCAAATTACGTGAAATAAGTCAACAGTCGACACTAGAACAAATTTCAATACATTCCCTGCTATCCTGGGAATGCCGCTAGGCAACTTAGATATTTTAGTCGGTCCACTCCCCCCCCCCTATAGTCCAGTTATTCATTGGATGGCCAGGCGGATTCAAAGAGATAATATTAAGTCGGTGTTTCTTTATGTTAATTGATCTGACTATATCGGGCTTGGTTTCCGCTTTCCAAAACAAAAGCAACGTTGCAATATTCTCTCATTATTATCACTGACCTCAGTTCTTCCCTAACTTTAATCAATTCACACGTGTTATCGTTTACTGTAACTAGATCTTGCAACCTCGCGTTCCTCTCCACGTGGAGTTGACGAGTAGCTGTCATATCTGTCGCAGGACATTCTTAGATTTTGATTGGCTGGGGTAACTAGCAGATTGGTGCGGTAAAATTAAAGAATATGGGTTGAGCTGTCGGCAAACTTTTCCTCCTAACGAAAGGAAGCCGCCTGGCCATACAATGAATAGCCAGAGTTACCTGTACATGTGTAGGTTATACGGGTATGTAGATGGCAGTGCAGCTAGAGACTCCCATATTGCTACCTGGTTTGTAGCCTATTTCACTAGAATAAATGTAACATTCATTATTATTTCACTTACATTAACGGCTGCCTAAAATAGCGTTTTTGGACTTGGGAGATCTCAACATCCATTAGGCCTACTCCCAAAATCTTAAAAATGAAATTCATAGTTGAGCACATTATTTCCTCTACCCTGAAGGCGTACGCCGTAGCGTAGTGGTTGAGGAAGGTCGCGGGTTCGATCCCCGATGAGGTCGTTCAAGTTTTTCAATTGGCTTAATCCTTCTGGTGGCACTATGGCCCTGCGGTCGACTCAGCCTCTAACAGAAATGAGTACCAGGAGCAATCCTGGGGGTAAAGGCGGCCGGTGCGTAAGGCTGATAACCTTACCACCTTCATGTGCCGATGTCTAAAAATCTGGGAGCCTCAACCTCCTGGAACCCTCTGGGCCTCCATGGCCTGTAATAGGGAACACTTTACTTTTACCCTGAAGGTAGCACGGGTTGAGAGTTAAAAAAATCTTTGAAGTGAAATGCGATTTGATTAAAGTAATACTGTAAAGTTGCTTATGCAGATAAACGACTGGGAGGAGTATGTTGATGGGAGATGATGTGGGGCGAAATTCGGACCGTGCTAGGATGCTGAGTATAATTAAATATGAGGTAATGGGCGGAGATCTTGATCAACTCACAACTCGTATCAACCCACAACTCGTAACCCTACAGCCTTCCTTACCTGCTGTGCATAACTTGAGCTGAATATAAACACCACTGAAATATTAAAATAATGTGTAATTTGCATTTCCACTCTTCTATCAAACACTATTTCTTCACACAGACCTCTTATATGTTCTTATTAAAACAACAATTGATTAGGCCTAACACTTTTATAGCCGATTTGCTTTCAGTTTTGTGAATAGGCCGATTCTGTTCATTTTCAAGTTAGTCTGCATGTTGATAACTGTAGTCTACTTTTTTCATAATTTCATAATTTTCTTTCATTATCGTTAAAAAATCAAATGGCCATCATATCACAATTAATTTTTTTAAACTTCAAAACTAAATAGAGCGCCCTAAATTCTAGCCAAGCACGCGTACTTAGAAATCATTTCTTAATGTCATCCCTTCCTGAGTGAAATAGAGCAATGATTTCTTCTAATTAAAAATATATATATATATATATATATATATATATATATATAGGACCCCCCTAAGTACGTCCTTGGGTGGAGCATATAGCCTAAGTTCCATTGGTCATGAATGGGTTCACAAGATAAGATATTTCAGCAGTCATGTTCGCTGCGGCTACATTAATGAAGATTGGTTGTTATTACTGGTATTTAACTAGGAGGAGGGAAGGAGGAAGAGAAGAGACATAGCAGCCCTAAAGCGATATTGAAATGAGATAGGACAAATTATGCAAGATTTGAAATTTTCTCGGCGAATACTAGCGTGATGAGTCTTCACGAGCCCAGTTTTAAAAGTTTCCGAAAGATCGGAAATTGTTAAAACTTCGACTCGGTTGATAGCCCGTGAGTAACTCATCTAATTATTATGAATTCTGGAACCTGCTAGATATTGGTGTTTTGGTGATTTGGTGATGAGTCTTCACGAGCCCAGTTTTAAAAGTTTCCGAAAGATCGGAAATTGTTAAAACTTCGACTCGGTTGATAGCCCGTGAGTAACTCATCTAATTATTATGAATTCTGGAACCTGCTAGATATTGGTGTTTTGTAGGCCTATATAAAAGTGAAAGTCAAAGGGCATTTTACGGGGAAGTGAAAGGACACTTTCACTATAAAACTTCAGATAAAGGTTACCCCTTTTAGAGCTGAATTTATATTTTAATATAAGCATTAATCAAATAAAATTTCTATTGGGTTATAAGTAGGGACGGGTCAATACCAGATTTTCTCGATACTCGATACCGATACATGATTTTTCCTCGATACTCGATACCGTCAACATTTCCAGTTTCAATAAAATCAGGTAAACCGATGTAAAAAAGTGCCAGTATGTTTTTGTTTAATCAGTTATGACTGCAATTATGATATGCAGAATATGTTTTTTTTTAAATTCATTTCCAAGTTAATCTCCAGATTTATTCATTAAGCAGTGCTTACGAAAGAACAAAGGTCTAGTTTTTTTTAATCAGATTAAAATCTTCCAGCATCAGCTGAACTGTAGAGATTTGTGATATCTTGACAATCGCACACTCACATAAAAATACGAAAAAGAAAGTGAAATTCTCTCGTTTCGGGATTTGAACCATGGAACTCCATAATGTGAGGCCAAAACGTTACCATCTCGGTCAACTGGGTCAGTTTAACGGTCTAGTTGGATAAGCGCATGTAAAACATTAGTGCTTTTGGTCATAGCTATCTCTATTTTAATTTCCAAAGCCGTATAATATAACAGTAAAACAATTGACTATGTTATCATGATAACTGATTCTCTTTTTTTTATATAAATTCTTTCGAATACGTATATTATCATAAAATAGGCACCAAATTGAGCATTACTCCGAAACAGGTGAACCGATTTCATCCAATATCAATAGACGTCTTCCCATGAATACTATAAATGTGTATACCAAATTTCATAAAAATCCGGTAAAGCGTATTTGAGTTACCGCGTCTTTAAAATAGACACTAAATTGGGTTTTACTCCGGTACCGGTCAACAGATTAGGTTCAAATTTAACAGAGTACTTTTCATGGACGTCATAAATGCGTATACCAAGTTTAATGGAAATCCGATACAGCGTGTTTGAATTATGGCGCCTTTCTATTAGAAAGGCGCCATAATCTATTAAAATAGGCACTAAATTGGGCATTACTCCGGTACCGCTGAACCGATTTGGTTCAATATCAATAGGGTTCTTCCCATTGACATTATAAATGTGTTTTCTAAGTTTCATGAAAATCCGAAAAAGCGTATTTGAGTTAGAGCGCGTACAGACACACGGACGGACGGACGGACAGACAGACAGACGGACAGACATTTTTCGTCCCCCACACAATCTCATAAAGTACCATACTGGCACTTAATAAACAGGTACATTAACAAGTAAAAGTTGAGAGAACTGTGTAATACTAACTAAATTAATTAATTGCGCATATTTAATGAGACACAATTTAATATCATCAGTAGCCTACAATTATTTTTAAACTCTACATTAAAACTAAAATTAGTTTTTGAATTAGTCCACTTACAAGTTTTTGTTAAAAAATTACAATGGGGTTTGGACAGTCAGCTTGCTTGTTAGTTGTTATTGAAACATTTGACAGGAAACGAAATAATTAAAAATCTCTTCTGTTTGGATTTTAAAAATAGGAAAGTCTTTATTTATGACTAGACAAAAGTCACAGAGTGGTTTTCTCCATTTCAAGGAGAAATATAAGTATTTACTATATTTAGTAGACTACTAAAAGCAGAAAGAGATACAGCATTTCCTTAAGTTACAGAATTACCAAAGTATCGAAAAAGTACCGAGCGAGTTTTCTGAAGTATCGCTCGATGCCGATACCATGCAAGTATCGAGAGTATCGAGGTATCGAAAGTATCGAGGACCCATCTCTAGTTATAAGTTTGATATTAATTAGGAAAATGTTATGTAATAACTGGTTTACATAAATGACAATTTTAATACGTGGAAAATACCTTCATAATTTAAGATAAAACATCAATGGAGCCTATTAAGCTTATAGGCCTATGTGAGGCATGAAAGCCATCAACAACGGGCGTGGGAGACGGCATGCTGGCCACATTACCCCATACTCCTGCCTGCAGTCTCCTTCAGGTAGAAGACACAGCGTTGGCGCAGCGGTCGGATGGTAGACCTAGTCGTTCAGTGGATGTAGCGCCATGAAGTTAACATTAACAAGGCACGCGGATTATGCGTATGCCCAATTACGCATAATCCGCGTGCCTTGTTAATGTTAACTTCATGGCGCTACATCCACTGAACGACTAGGTCTACCATCCGACCGCTGCGCCAACGCTGTGTCTTCTACCTGAAGGAGACTGCAGGCAGAAGTATGGGGTAATGTGGCCAGCATGCCGTCTCCCACGCCCGTTGTTGATGGCTTTAATAGGATAATTATACAATAAATTATTTACGCTGACCCTCAAGTGAAAAGGACATTTATAGACTCTCGTTCTTTTAGTAATATTTGAATTTTCCTCTGGTAAAAATTGATAGCTCGAAAAGGAAAAATTGTAACACCCTGCTGATGAAGGGTAACAAAGATATGATATAAATAGATCTACCAGCCATCTGACAGCAAGGACAATAAATAGAGGGTAAAGATAATAAATAAATAGAGCAAAAAAGAAAACAGAAATAAGAAAATCTGAGAAATAAGGAAAAAAAAAAAAAATGAAAAAATAAATAGACAAAAAGGAGAGAGGCTGTAGCGTAGGGGAAGCGTTCGCTCCTCTCACGCAGCGGGCCCGGGTTTGAATCCTGGTCGGGACAGGTTACCTAGGTGGGGTTTTTCCTCACCATGAGACAAATGTCGGGTAACTTTAGGCCTTTGTGGTCCCCAGATATCATCTGGCCGCCATTATCATCTTCATCCCATCCTCGCCATCATAATTGTTTGGAGTGTGTGTGTGAACGGTGTGTCTCGTCCTAGGCCTATGTGTTCGTGTCGTCTCGGAGGTGGCCACGGCATTGGGCTGATCACTCATCTGGGAGGCCCTCCATGTCCTTGTCTGGTCAAAAAAAGTAGGCTTTGTATGTGATCCATAGATAATCCCTCTCCCGACAGGTCGCGGCCTGGAGGCTTGGGTCGCTTAAATCCTAAAAGGGAAAGGTAAAACTAAGACAAAGAAAGAAAGGAGAGAACCCGAAAAGAGAGAAAGCGAGCACAGATCACCAATTAATAGCAACAGATTTGTATGTCATTTATTTTCACATGGGGGAAGAACGTGCGAACTAACTAGATTACACAGACATGCAAAATATTCATCACAGAAAAAACATTAGCTTTGCAAGGTGAGTGGTCTGAGGTTATCGGGTTTTCACCATTGCTAGCACCACATCAACTGCGAAACATATCATTAAAATGTAGCTGCTTCCCTGTACACTTGATAATTGTTTGAGAAAGCTTCACAAACTAACGAGATAGGTAACAAGGCGGGCGGGGTATTAAAATCCACTGTAAGAGAAAGATTTGACAGGCCCCAGCAGCAGCACAACTGCTAGTCTGCCTGTCTGTCAGTCAAAATGCCTACCTGCCTTATTGCCTCCAGACATTACACACACAAAAAAATAGAATTCAAGAATGATAATTTATGAATGCAGGATCTGGCGAATACGTGTACAGTTAAATACGACTTCATTTCTACATTTCAGAAGCTTTTGGTAAAAATACTTGCCACGACAGCTACCCAATAAAAGGGATGGTCTTCCAACATGGAAAAAAATACTACTGTACGTGACAGGCTTTTGGGACTCCAGAACTGGGAAAGTTTAGATTTGGAAATGTAGTAGGGGTAACTGTGGTGATCCTCCCAAGAGGGTGTACATCAATTGAGCGCGAACTGATTAAAAATGCATCAATTGAGCGCGGGGTCAGTTTTGGGTGTAGGCTACATCAATTGAGCGCGGTGGTTAGTTTTGAAATGCATCAATTGAGCGCGATTATAGGCCTACTTTTATATGTAGGATTGGCTCTAACAATATTCCCTAGGCGTGAGAAATGTATGCAATGCTGATCCTAGAGAATTTTTGTTTTAATGTAATTAGTGTATGGTAACACTGGGTACTAGTCACTTGTCTTTGTTTCACATCTCTTCTTGTGTCTTTTAACGGTTACCATTACTTACTTGTAATTCGAACAGTGCAGTAATATGGATAGATAGTGACTGTGTACTACAGCATATTGTAAGCAAGAAAGGCTCTGATTTAATTAAGTGGATATAAGTTTCGTAAAGATGGACACACAATGTACAGAGAGTCCTAAGTCTCTACAAACTGGGAAGGGAAATTGCTGCGGCTGGTGCAAAAGTGAGCGTTGCGCTCAATTGATGCATTTCAAAATTGACCGCCGCGCTCAATTATGCATTCAGTTCTGGTAAAATTTTCTCTTGCGCTCAATTGATGAACTCCGCTTCCAAGGAACAGGTCAAGTGATGTGAAAGCAATTCAAAACGGATCAGCTTCGCTCATACTCTAACCAAGTTATAGGCTAATAGCAGAATTACTTCCTAGTGTTTCTATTCCTAACTTTCTTAACAGAGTCGCAAAAGTCTGTCACATATAGTAAGTACAGGCTATGGTTACTTCCTATGACGATTCCGAGGTCTTAACATTTCAGTAACTTATCTTCACACGACCAAATTTAAAAAAAAATTGGCCTCCAAAAATTTTATTTAGGAAAGCACAATAATCACGAATAGAATAAGTAGCCCGTCCTACCCATTTATGAAGAAGCCTATTTATGTTTCTTATTCTGACCAATTTCTAGAACTCCCCTGTTTACAAATTTCGAATAATTCAACGGCCCTAAATATTTTGGGAGGTGATATTAATTTTCACCGTTTTCTTTAACTTATGTTACTCAAATGAAGTAGGCTACATAACCTACATCAAAATGTTTGTGCATAAAGAGTGAATGGGAAAGAGCCTATGTGGAAAAATTAAGTAAGCAATAGGGCCATACACATAATTCTTCCATAATAAATAAAAACTGGATAAAATAACCAGGACCACAGGTCTAGAGTAGCCTGGATTTGTTGGCTTCAGTAGTAGCCTGTCCAATAACCCAATGTTTCACATCCTAGCCTGCTCCAATTAGTAGGGCCTAAGATAGAATTTGATGGCCCTTTTAAGTGGTATATTCATAACAGTTCTGCACAAGCCCACTGTAGATACCTAACATTAGGTTTAATAGCTTATTTTTAACTTTCAACTTTTGGGGGGGTAGTTTTGGAATAGTTCACCTTGAATAATGTGACTCTATTAGTGTTAAAATCTTCTTACACATTGTTAACGATTATTAATATCCTCTCGCAGATATCGAAATGTGTTTCATATATACCGTATTCCGAAATAGGATGCAAAATAATTTCAGTGGGTTACATAGGTCTATAAAACTGTAAATATATAATATAAAAATAGGCCTAGACTATTACTAGTGCATGATAGGTCTACTGTTAAAACTTCGTTTTGGTGATTTTCAGAATTATAATAACTTTTGGTGTTCTTATCATCATAGGAAGTTTGAAAGGCAGAGAGGTAAAATGAAAGTGCCAAATGATGAAATGAAGAGAGACAAGGACTGGGCAAGTGTTTGGATGTACTGCAATGAGAAGTGATGGAGCTGCCTGTAGTAATCAGTACGGCCCGGCACCGTCACGTCATGTTACAACACTGCTATTTCATATTTCCAATTTTATTTTAATTTAATATGTCCAGCAACCTGACTCTGTAGATATAGCATATAGACTTACAGGATTTTTTATTCCAAAAATTCTGATCCTTATTTCATAAAGCAAGCTTCGAGGGTCTGTAGTAGATGAAAATGCACGTCATAAAAAGTTGATTTTTCAAGAGAATAAAAAAAATTCAGTGGGTACTCAGCCATTTCATAATTACGGGATGGGCATTCTAGCAAATTATAAAAACTATTTTTGTTTACATATCATAAATAATAAACTAGAATTGGTTCTTCACATTCTGTAAATTTACCATGCCTTCTCCTCCATATTACATGCAAAGCATTAGCCTATTTAAAATTTATTTTTAATATTTTAAATTTGTTTTTAAAAATCTGTTACGGGTGGGACATAATTTGGACAATGATTTTAATGATGCAAAACAAAAGTTCATTTGCTGTTCTGCTATTACTGTTAAGGTCTTAATGTTATTAATGAAAGTATGAGGGATTAAATACAAATTATAAACTGTTTCCAGGTTGTAAGAACATTTATTTAACTCATCAATAACAATTTAACAAAACAATCACTATTACAGGTGGGACAAAAAGTCACTTGTTTGTTATTTTACATCATAATTAACCACACATATTTTCTGAAGTTAATCTTATACCAAATTGTACCTTAAGATGTAGGCTATATTTTCTCAAATGAAAATGGACATAGCTGATTACTCTTGACTACTTGGTATTAAAGAGTTTTAAAATTATGCTAAAAATGGCAAAAAAAAAGTAACTGAACGCAATAAATAAGTAAATCGACAGATTTTACACATGAAACCACTTCAGATACACCTAAGTCCTTAATATTCAGAGAATTTGAGGTTTTAAACTTATTTTTGACCATCCAATTACAATAATTGTATAACTTCTCTCTTTGAGGGAAAAATTCCCATGTTTTATGAAATGGCTGTACTTTATGTTATATGTTATACCAGAATAACTTATAGAGGCCTATAGGCCTAGTCACAGGCAGTTTACATCGCTTTTCCTCTTCCCAGTTATAGCACGGAACAACTGAACACTTACGAAGTTTCTTTAAAACTTTAATAAAACAAAGGAAAGACAGTCAGCATTAGTAGACCAGCAAAACACTCTACCGTACATAAATCAATCAAGTACTGTACATTTGCAAATTTTACCAGGAAACAGGCCTATAGGTTTGGGAGGAATGAGATGGTCTTAAGCTAAGTTTATGAAGGTGAAAAATGACTTTATTTCAAGTCAAGTCAAGAAAAAAATTGTATTTCTTGAATGGTAGGCCTGCTAACTAATTTATAATAAATTAGTAGCCTAAAGCAAACTAAATATGTTGGAATTATTTCATTTAGTTGTAAACGGGTCTAACAAACAAAAGCTAAACACACATTATGCTTTTATTGCTTGATGAGCTAGAAAAAAGATTGGCTAACACACAGGGAACGTGTCGCGTAGGAAATTCAAATTACTTCGGTGGATATTTCCATACACTTTCGAGTAAATACGAACAATTGGTTATTTTGTTAATGTCTGTGGCAATATCTACTGTAATTTTAAACAAATACTTAACCTAAACTATTACGGAAACTAAAATAATAAAAGTAAATAAGATAGCAATTCTTCAAATAGGCCTACTGATTTTTTGTCATCCGCCCCAGAATTCTGGTCCCCACTGACGATCTCCCCCCCTCTCTCTAAAAATAAAATTAATTAATTAAAAAAACTCCAAGGTGCTACTTCCTTTTAAGGGACAAGGCCTGACATCCGACCGCTGCGTCATCTACCAAAGGTAAATGGCAGGGTTGGGGGCATGTGGTCAGCATGCCTTCTCCCACGGCCGTTGCGAAAGGCGATCTGGCGACCGGAAATTCATCCCGCAGGGGTATATTTATAAACAGGGCCCGGATTCTAATGACATGTCATCTTTTTATTGATGCGGCATAGACTTTGCCAACTTGTAGATAAATCCTAATCATGGCCTCTAGATTATAGAAATACATTTTTATTAGGTCATATTTTGTCATTTTATGCAATTTTATATTTTTAGAACATTTATTTCAATTTTACGTAATTATTTTGTCATTTTCATGTCATTTGCTTCCTTATTTAGTCATTTTTCATGTATTTACATTGAGTGGATAAACTTTTTTTCGTCGCTAGCGGTGCTGCCTTTGAAGTGTTGTTTGTTTAATATAAGAAGGAAAAATTCGGTGTTGAAGTGTTGTCATTTCTCAGTCGGAAATGAGAATCAAAGAAACACCAAAATTTTGTATTATATTACTATTGTTATTAGATTGACTTGGCACCAGAGTCTGCCACCTACTTGGATTTGAGAGTGCAAACTACTGTTTAGGCCTACCCTCAATAAACAATACTATAATCCGGCAGACCACAAAAGGAAATGCCGAAGTTTGACTCGCCAGTGCCTCAGTGCCAGTATAAATTTCCGTGAGAAAAGAACATTCACAACATTACACTTATTTACACTTTTACAATTATGTACAAATTAGTCTATAACTTTGTGTGTACAATAATAATTTTTTATAAATAAAATATCAGCTTTAGGTCATTTTTTATAATTATTAAGTAAACTTAATTTTCTTTAAAATTTTATAGGTCATCTTTCAAACAATTTTAGGTCATCAGAATCCGGGCCCTGTTTATTAGCATGGGCCTGCAACATTACAATGCTCACATAAATGCCATCGACCTGGCCCGGGATCGAACAAGCTACAGCACTGAAACGTACGCTGTCAAATCACCCATTGCTCTTATTTGCCTTTTTAAAAATATATTTTCTGAAATTTATTTAAAAGCTCCGATGTTATAAACAATTTATTATATTCTCACAGGATGTTTCCGATTCATTGAATACTGAAGCATATGGTCCAAGACTCCTATAAATCTATAATTAGGTCACACCCAGAAATAGTACATAGGCCTATGAACAGCAAAAAATTCAATACGTTTATAAAAAATCTTATTTCATAGTTTAAAATTTACTTCACTCTGTAATCAGTAGACAATTAAGGAACCATTTTATTTGTTATAACTTAGGATTTCAATTTTATTCTTCCCACTTTTCTTTTTTCTTTTTCTATTTTTCTATTCTTTCTCTTTTATTATTATTTTCTAGGTATTGATTTCAAATTATTTATATTTTCTTTATGTATTTGTGTACTAATTCTGCAATGTAAATGGCTGAACTGTGCCCGAGCACGAGCGCTTGCTCATTTGGGTGGTCTTGTGTTGTATAAAAATTTATAAAATAAATAAATAAAATAAAATAAAATATTAGTTCAAATAAATGGACAATTTTATTCTTCCCACTTTTCTTTTTCTACCCTTTCTTTTTTATTATTATTTTTCTAGGTATTGATTTCAAATTATGTAACTTATATTTTCTTTATGTATTTGTGTACTAATTCTGCAATGTAAATGGCTGAACTGTGCCCGAGCACGAGCGCTTGCTCATTTGGGTGGTCTTGTGTTGTATAAAAATTTATAAAATAAATAAATAAATAAAATAAAATATTAGTTCAAGCAAATGTTCAGCCACTAACTGAGGTCGTATCTCGAATATTTTAAACATTTGTTTTTAAATCATTGTAGGAAAGAAAGAGAAACTATGCGTGAAACACAGGTATGTCTGTGGATGCTGTCATATGGGAAGCAAGTGCAACAGTTGAGGGACGCATGAATCTGTCTGCTGTCCAGCAGGAGGTCGGCCGGTCCGGCGCCACTGCTACCCTGTCTCACCCCTACCTGGCACATGCCTGATTTACTGCCCCCTCCCCATTCACGGCCACTGAAATGTTTGTTTCTCCTATTACCTCATTCGCCAAATATTTATTTATCATTATACCTCTTTTCCTTCTCCCAATTATAGCATGCGAATAACAGAACAGTTGCGTGACTACCTTCCACCCTGGGTTCGATTCCCGGCCGGGTTGGAGTTTTTTCAAAGTGTAAACATTTCCTTCCTGGGTTCAGGGAACGAAAAAAGGACATTGGAACCAAAATACTGCAACCTTTAAGGAACAGATTTTGGAAAATACTGAGACTTAAGCAAAGCAGGAGGAAGGAGTAATCCAAATACCATGCTTGACTGTGTTACTCCCGCAAAAATATCCAGGGAAGACTTTGGGAAAGGAAGTCAACAAGAGCTTCTCCACCAGAGGGGCAGCACAAAAACCTCTTAGACTGACGTGCGGAAAGTCTCAAAAACTCTCCTCAAGTCCCCCGTGAAAAACAAACAAACAGAACAGTTTGGAGATTTTTAAAACTTTAATAAAAACGAAGGAAAGACAGTCAGCATTAGCAGACCATGCAAAATATTCTACCGTAAACAAATCAAGCAATTAGGCCTACTGTAAATCTGAAAACTTTATCTGGCAATGGGCCTAATATTCTGGAGGAAAGGGATGGTTATGGGCTAAGTTTCTGGGTATGAAAAGAGACTTCATTTTTTAAAATTAATCTTTAATTTTTTTATATTGGACACAATACTACAGAAATTCAGGAAGTTCGAATCTGTTATGGACTAGTCCTATTAGCCTTTTCAGTTGATAGCTGTTCTGGTGAGAATTTGGACAGGTGATCGCTACCTTCATAGCCCTCGTATTAACCTACAGGTTGCATAAGTTACGGATACAAAACTCCCACTGTGGTTCGGAGCCCACGAAAAAGCAGTAGGTTTCCTCTGAAGGTAATAATTCTCACAACCATAGGCGTACCGAGGGGGGGGGGAGGGTTTGGGGGTTTGAACCCCCCCCCCCATTGATTAAAAAAAGGAAAATTGTCTAATTTTTTTAAGACTGCCCATAAATTACTTAATATAAGTATAAAGCGTGGGAAGCTTAAAACCCGTTATTTGGCGTCTTAATTTTTAAAATTTTCCGGGGGACCCCCGGAAGCTTAAAACTCGTTATTTTGCGTCTTAATTTTTAAAAATTTCCGGGGGTGAATCCCCGGAAGCTTAAAACTCGTTATTTTGCGTCTTAATTTTTAAAATTTTCCGGGGGAGGACACCCGGAAGCTTAAAACTCGTTATTTTGCATCTTAATTTTTAAAATTTTCCGCAGAGGACCCCCCTCTCCTGTCACTGACAGGCCTAATGAACTTAAAAGTCTAAAGAGAAGTCTCAAACGATTTTGATTTAACATGCTATGCAGATTCAGTGAACTGTTGCAGAAAATTATATATTTAAACATTCGTAAAAATCTTAATTTCTATTATTGACTACCTGAAAAGGAAAGAACCGATTTAAAAAAAATCATAACATTGATCTAGGCCAACTGTTCCTTAGGCCTAAATGCCTTAATTTCTCATAAATGTAACTTCATAAATGCTATAAGCATTTTGGAACGTAATGATAAATAACTTAAATACAATGCCATATTATTAATATTGAATGGGCATACCCATAATACGCCTTTTATTCTCAATGACAAGCGGCAAAATAGCAAGATCCATGCTTAGGGTGGGGAAAGAAATGTTTCTAATAAGTTTATTTTTTATTTTATTTTTTATATTTTTTTAAATCAAAACATTTGTCATGACTTCACTTAATGTTGGAATAGTAAAATTCCTTCCCAATTTCACAAGAAAATCAACAATAGGACAACTGGTTTCTCTTTCCTAAAAAATGTGATAAAAAGATCTGACGAGGTTTGAAATGTAATCTAATATATACACAAACAAAAACACTTCCATAACAATTATCCCTGTTTGACAGTCAATAATGGGAACCGAGGACCAGTGTGGTTTTCAATATTTATTTGTGGAAAGAGTTGGCAAATTGGACTTTGAGAATGTCTATTATATGGGAATAAAGAGGACGATGTTTTGTAAAGGCACAATGTACTGGCGTGGAGTATATCAAGTCGGCAGGCAGAAGGGAGGCTTGCCTCTTGACGGGCACACAAAGGTATCCAGCACGGCGACACTCCACTACTGCAGAGCGGAACAATGAACACAGTCCCTCCCTCTATAATGATGACATCTCTACACTCAAGTGTATTTACTCACAACTTACTACCGCACTTCACGTAATTTAGAATGTAATTACACTGATCAACATGATTTTTGTCTCATGAGTATCAATAGTTGTACTTAATGCAGTTTTTTATCATGTTTTCAAATATGTATTCGGAATTTCTCCATCACCCATAGTTTTTATGTTATTTCAATTTCAATTAATGGATTTAAATATATTTTTTTAATAAACAGCCATTTGTCCATTGTAAAATAAAAACTCCTAGAGCATTGTAAATGTGATGGAATCAAATGAGCTAACTCAAATGGTACCGTTGCTACTGTTGTGCAAGTTCAGACTGTACAGACAGGCACAAACATGATCATGCATGCATTCATTACAACGATGTCAGTTGTGAGAGAGCAGTGAACCAGTAAACACGTAATTGTGAGTGCATTGTGTCTGGATTATTGTATATTGTATATTACATATTTACAAATTTATTTCCTTTAATTTTTTGTTAGTTACAAAATGCCTAGAGCTTGTTTAAATCATCCTAACAACTTTTGTTATATATGTGGTGAAGTGACGCTCAAGTCCCAAAGGCGAAACCTTACTCCATTAGTAAAAAAGTGTTATGAACTTTATTTTGGGTGTAAAGTGGGGGACCAAACAAGGACCTGGGCCCCACACATCTGTTGTTTATCGTGTAGTAGGCTTCTCACTGCATGGAAGAATGGCACAAGCCACATGCCATTTGCTATCCCTAAGATTTGGAGGGAACCCAAAGATCACTCCTCCGACTGTTACTTCTGCTTAACAAACATTAAAGGGATTACGTCAAAATCAAAACATACAGTGGTGTACCCTGACTTGCAATCTGCAATGAGACCAGTTCCACAAAGCGAAGAATTGCCCATACCAAAGCCTCCAGAACATGTGACATTAGATGAAGAGAGCTCAGATTCCGATGGAAGTAAGGAAGAAGAAGAAACAGATTTTGTTGATACAACTTTTGAACAAAGCTGTTCATCTGAGCCTCATTTATTGACTCAAGAAGATCTTAACGATCTCATACAAGATTTAAAATTATCCAAAAACCAGTCTGAAATGCTTGGTTCCTGGCTAAAAGGATGGAATCTTCTTCAAAAGAATACAAAGATATGTACTTATCGTAGTCGTCATTCTCAATTTAAAGGCTATTTTTCTGAAGAAAATGTCATTTCTTCTCTTATGGAGACATTTGGTATTAAACATAACCCAACAGAATGGCGCTTGTTCATTGATTCCTCCAAAGCAAGTTTAAAAACAGTGCTTCTGCATAATGGAAATAAATTCCCATCAATACCTGTGTCTCACTCTGCTAGTATGAAAGAAACATATGAAAACTTTCAATTTATATTGGCAAAGCTTCAATATGCAGTGTATGAATGGAATATTTGTGGTGATATGAAGGTAATTGCACTTATTCTTGGTCTGCAGCTTGGTTACACAAAGTACTGTTGCTTTTTGTGTCTTTGGGATAGTAGGGACAGAAAAAACCATTACATTAGAAAAGAATGGCCTAAACACAAATCATTCATTCCTGGACAGAAAAATGTGAAACATGACGCATTGTGTAATCCTAAAAATGTGTATCTACCTCCCTTACATATCAAACTAGGATTGATGAAGAATTTCGTGAAAGCCATGGGCAATACTCCTGGTTTCATGTATTTAAAACAGAAGTTTCCTAAAATTAGTGAAGCAAAAATTAAAGAAGGGATATTTGTGGGTCCACAAATACGATCACTAATGAATGATGAGAAGTTTGAGGAACTATTGAATCCACTGGAGAAAGCAGCTTGGCAAGCATTCAAAAAAGTAACTCACAGTTTTTTGGGAAATCGAAAGGCGGAAAATTACCGTGATATTGTCAATGATCTTATAACATCTTATAAAAATTTGGGCTGTAATATGTCCTTAAAAATTCACTTCCTGCACTCGCACCTAGATTTCTTCCCGGAAAATCTTGGCGCAGTGAGCGATGAGCACGGGGAACGCTTTCAGCAGGAGATTTCAGCTATACAAAAGAGATATCAAGGCAAAGGGAATCCTAATATGCTGGCCGATTATTGTTGGACCATCAAGAGGGATGCTCCACAGGCAAAATATAGCAGAAAATCGTCATTCCTTACTTTCTAGGTGAGTCCGAATGTTCGGATATTGTGTATTTAAGAATGTAGAAAATATTAAAGTGTTTGAAATTATAAATGTCTGTCTCTCGGAAACCTTGCGTGATGGAGAAAAACCGATATCATATTTGAATTCAGGAGAAGAAATGCTATCAGAATCACATATTTTTCTTTCTGAGACAAAAAAAAGTTTCTTTTTTGTTGCCCAGTGTTATTTGCGATACAATCACAATTTGGAGTTGCAAATCAGAATATAAGGCCTGTCTATTCATTTCCTATGTTAATTTGAACTCCGTTTCAGAGAAAAGAAATGTTAATAAAATCAGGTAAACTGTTGTAACGAAGTGCCAGAATGCTTTAGTTGAATCAGTTATAACTGCAATTATGATATGTAGAAAATAAAGTGTTTTTTTAAACCAGATTAAAATCGCCCAGCATCAGCAGAACTACAGATTTGTGATATCTTCACAATCGGGGGAGAAAAAAAAAATCCATGTCAAATTGGCCGGGTCCGTGATTTGAACCAGGGACCTCCAGAATATGAGTCCAAGACGTTGGCATTTCGGCCACCTCGTTCAGTTTAACGGTCTAGTTTGATAAGCATATGTGAAGGAATAGTGTTATTTGTCAAAGCTAAATGTATTGCAACTTGAAATTCTTAAAATATGTCAACATTTCACAAAATTCAGTGGCAAAGAACTCCGCTAATTATTTCACAGTAATATACCTTCTCTGTATAACAGTATTCATGTAGTACTCAATTTCAACTTGAGCAACGAAATAAACAAACATCTGACTGCATTGGAGTCAAAGCCCTCAATGATTATAAATATGGCATTGTAGTGTAGACATGATATTTTTTTTAAATTGTGACCTGTTACACTGGTGCCGGTCAACCGATTTGTCCAAAATGAATAGACTTCTTGCCATGGACATTATAAATGCGTATACCAAGTTTCATGAAAATACGATGAAGCGTATTTCAGTTATCGCGCCTTTCTGATGTATTACCATAAAAAGGCACTAAATTGGGAATTATTCCGGTACCGGCAAACCGATTTGGTCCAATATCAATAGACGTCTTCTCATGGACATTATAAATGCGTATACCAAGTTTCATGAAATTGTTCTGTAATCCGAGATCCCAGTCCCTATTTGGAGAGTAGTTTTAAACTTTCTTAGAGATATAGCGCCGATGAGCATTTTTGTAGCGGATGCAACTACTCAACACAATGCACGACAATGGAGTGAACAATCCCTAAAAAAACAGAAACCTGACAATATGCTTCACAGGCCTTTAATAAGAACCGTCTATTCAGTAATCTGTACAGTTAAGTAGCTCTACGAACTGATACTTTCATGTTTTGGAAAATACTATACCTACAATTTTCCGCTAGGTATTACGTCACTATAGTCCATTCACAGTCTAACCAACTATAGTTATTTGCCAAAACATGAAGGCTTCAGTTCTAGGAGCTACTAGATAAAATTTCTCTTCTGATACTCAACTGTAATGAACAATAGGAGACCCTCATTAAAGACCTAGAAGCAACACCGTCAGATTTTTTTTCAGGTTGTTTAGTCCAGTGTCACGTTTCGTATTGAATAGTTGCACCCGCAGTGTCACTATTTCCAACCCAGGTGTAAAAATGGCCATCCTCACCACATCGGAAAATATGCACTCTCTAAATACAATGACTCTGGAATTAGTAAATAATAAGCGACCCTCATTAGGAAAGGACTCAATGTGAAACCATTCCACAAAGTCATTCCGGGCGTCGGGCGGTGGAGTGAGACGAGGCTTTCATGTTTTGGAAAGAACTATATCTGCACGGTTATTTCTTAATCTGGAACTAAACGATGATGAACCAAGATAAAACATTCTAACTAAACTCAATTTACGTGGAAATATAGTCTAATAATTAGTCTAGTAATTCGTTTCTAAAGAATGGAGCCTGCCGGTAATACAGATTGCAAATACGGGTAACTGAGACAGTTGCAAGTAGCTGTATTTGCAAATTGCCTTCGAGTGAAATGATTTGATGGTATCTGACTTGAGTGATGTGAAAATGTCAATTATCTTCATGATTAAACTAAGCTATCTAGCTGGGTAATTAGACAGAACAGACGGCTTCACAGTAAATTCCTATGCACAACACATTTTTTTCTATATTCTAATTATAGAGTAGTTGTTTCTCTCTATATCATTAGAAAGTGAAGGTAGAATACGGGATCAATGCCATATCCAGAATACTGAATAACATTTTTTATTTCCTAACAAAGACTGCATCGTCTATTAGATAACTAGGCCTACGTAATTTTTTCTAAAATGCAAGACAAATTTCCATACGGAACAAACGGTAGCCTAGGTCTAAGTTACAGAAAACAACTGACCTAACTTCAAGAATATGTTCTTAATAAATTAACTGTAGGCTACATACAAAACAGCAGAGATACCAAATGAGGTCGGATTTTGTAAAGTTGGCTACAGCCATAATTATGTTTATTTCGGTCTCAAGTGCAGTAATCTAACTTATACCATAAGTTATACTGGGCTTGTAGTGTATTGCCTATAATCCTAAGGGCCTGTAATGTGATCGGTTTCCAAATCTACAAGAAATAGTCTATAGACTATCTTATATTTTTCTCAGTGATATTGGCCTATACTAGCCTATTCTACTATACTATTATACCACATTATTCTGCTCTACTGCAGCTTATCTGCTTATTTGCTTATATGGAAGACGACTTTAAGTTATAAGGAAAACATTGACCTAGGCGAGAATCTTTAATGATAGGCCAATAAGATTGAAAAGCTAACATTTTCATTAGTAGAATGTTAATATAGTTGGAAATGGTTTACTAAAAATAAAATAAAATTGGTTAAGTTCGTGTTGGTTTCTTTAGTTTTGGTTTCTATTCGCTAGATGTCACTTTAGTTGCAAAGCACAATAGGCTAATTGTGGCATGTTTGCAAAAATTCGAAAACGAATTTATATTTTAACTAAATCAATCCTTGCCATTTTTATCATATGACAAGAGTTTAAAACTGTGTTATTACGCGAATTAGCCTATACTTTTCAAAGTCAAAACTGGACGTCTAGTGCAGCCATTTTGTTCTTATGGGGCTTGCTTTTGTTGGCTGGTGGTGTAATTGCTATTGGCTAAGTTAACCAAACTAGAGGATATTTTTCCAGATTGTGTTAAAACCAGAGGCTTATATGACAATTCAGTAGGCCCACAGGCTCTAAGATGCTGTATAGGCCTATAAAACTGCATGGTTTCATAGCCCCGGATGACATAGCCAAAATATAATTTAAATTAATTGTTTCGAGAGTATTACAGTTATTAGGCCTAATTTCTTAGTCACTGACATTTTACCCGGTTTTTAATTCACTTTTACTATTTTATGCAGACGTAGGCAAAGGCATCGCTTAGGTAGTTTATCGAATATTAGGCCTACACTTATTTGGCTTAATAAGTTACTTTCTAGTCTTGACATTTCCCTCAGGCCATAGGTCTAATTTTATTATTTTAAATGAGTACCTTAATTTCTGTTCACTGGCTCATGAAAGGAAATCAATGCAAATTTTTGCCGACAGAAGCGATAAAAAGGGGTAACGACCAACAACATGGAACCTTCTTAAAATATAACTAGGTTTTCTTAGGCCTAATCTATGCAGATGCAATCAGTGGCTTAGCGGAGAAAGGTTGGCCCCCCTGCAAAGTCTAATTTGGGCCCCCTTAATAACGACACACATTCAATCATAGACGTAGCACGTCTTCCACCGCCAGAAATGTCGAATTTGTTAGGCTGACAGGGGATATTATTAGTATATTATTATTATTATTATTATTATTATTATTATTATTATTATTATTATTAATGGTAGACCTAGTAGTAGACCGAAGATCGTGGATTCGATTTCCGATGATGTCGTTGGGACTTTCCAATTGACCTTATCCTTTTAGTGACACTATGGACTTGGGGTGTACTCTAATATAAATGTAGGCCTATACCAGGATTAGTACTGGGGGTAAAGGTGGCCGCTGCATAAGGCCAACAACCTTACCACCTTTATGGACCATATGTCTCAAAATCTTGGGGGCCTCAACCTCCTGGAAGATGATAGATACATCGCTCTTATAAGTTGTCCGGTAAAAATCTAAAAAATATATATATTTGGTTACAAAATGTGGATTTTGCCCTCCAATGTGAATAAATACCGCTGTTTCAAAAGATACTCGTAGACCAATGGGAATGTACTGAAACATCTGTCCTACTTCTGAAGTTCCCTACATAGGCCTATGCTTCACAAAAGAGACAGAAGACCAACATTTCCATGTACAGAAGTCAGGGGGCAGGCTAAGTAGGCAAACCTGTTCAAGGAAACCATGCACTTTTGTCATCGGTATTTAATATAAGGATATGTGCTCGTTATTGTTATTGCTAAGTTTTAAAAGCTTTGCGGCAGATATCAAGTTTCGTTACATGACAACACCTTCATATTATGTTCTGGATTGTTTGTAACAGCCATAAACAAAAGTCTGTTACATTTGCGAGTCAGATTTCTGCACGTTTTAATCCCACTAAGAGATGTCACCCAACCGGTCGTTAGTTCATTTCGTAGACCCGTGCATGAATGATTCAAGCCGAGCAGTAGTTCAGTGGCGCACTGGAAACAATCGAACAATCAGAATCTGCATATTCCATATCATATACGAAGGTAAGTCAATAAGTTTCAAATCAGACTTTTTCTTTGCAGCCTTATCAAGATATGAATAAATCTTGCTTTACAGTATCAGTAAATTAACTTAAAGCTTATAGTTTTGTTTCGTTTGGCACAGACTATCTGTTATTGCCACAGCTACAGTAGCGTCTCGGTAATTCGAGGTGGATGGGATCGAGACTATCTCGAAGTGTAAGAAAACTCGGACTAACGAAATTACACGAAAAAGCCTGTGTAAACGAAACAAAATACGTATGTTATATTACAATGGAATACTTTCGGGAACAAAAAACATACAAATTGGCTTAAACTAAAATAAGTGGTCAAGTGTATAAAAAAAATAAAAAGTGCTTAAGTTAAACTTTGTAGAGCCTACTTCAGTAGTGATAAAACAAAAAAACACTAACGGAAATTTAATTATATTCTCAAAGCAAATAGTAAAGTGTCTTTCGTTTTATCGAAAATTTCAAAGTTCACACTATGGGCTAATCGATTATAGCGCCAAAATCTATCGATGTTCGCATACGAGGTTTTACCAGGAACATTTCATCTAAGAACGACTAATTTAGCAGATGCGAGGACTCTCATCTTCTATTCCATTCACATTCCCGTCAGTGTATAGCCTTGTATAGCCTAAGGCAGCGTTTCTCAACCTATGGTCCGCGAAGATGGTGCAGATGGTCAGCAGACATAATTTAAAAATATTATAAAGCAAGTGGGAGGTAAAGAAGTAAAAAATGTTCACATAAAATGGACACTAGATGTCAAAGTTTTTAAAATCTTCGAAAATACAGGTCCTATTGCAAGTTTCCTTACTTTTGCAGTTACGAACCACAGTTTGAAACCCCTGATGCACTGACGTCTATGGTTCCCTCTTCCATTCAAAACCCTGAAAAATAAGACTTTGTCGGAATTTGTTATTAGAGGCGCCATGCAGTTTTCAACAACCTATCTTTGTGAGAAGGGATTTTCACCGCTCGTTTAACTAAAAACAAAATACAGAAACCGACTTAATGTATCTGCTAATCTTCGACTAAATTTGACTAATAGGCCTATTGAGCCAAATATCCAGGAACTCTGCAAGAGGCGACAAGCTCAACCGTCTCATTAAAATTGAGTAATAACGTAATTCCTAATTATATTATCAAATTGGTACTACATATTAAAGTCTGTTCAAAATATAATTTTACTGTCAATAGTTTAATTCCAATTCAATAACTGTGTTTCCGTCGAATTAAAAAAAAATGTACTTCGTTATAACGACCTATAATTAATACTCCAAATATTATTAACATAGGCCTACATATAGCCTACTTTTAAAAATGGGATGTAAAATTAGGGGTCCGTAAATTTTTTTAGACATTTTAGAGGTCCTCGGGTTCAAAAAGGTTGAGAAACGCTGGCCTAAGGCAATGCGAGTAACAAGAAGATTCTTTAATTCAATTTTTTTTTTAAGTGCCACATCTGACTATGCCATCCAACCACAGGGATTAGCCTACATTTTTCTGCTACACAGTGATTATATCCATATCCATGCACTTTGCTATACATTGTTTGGTGTGCTTCTTACATAGCGAATGTATAGGCTAAGTGAATCAGCCAGTCCAGCACTGTGAGTGATGCTCTGATGGAGGATTCATGTTGGACGTTGAGTTGGAACCGGTTCCTTGTCATATAGTACTGTACTAATCTAACGTCACTAGCCCAGGTCAATAAACCAAGATGCTTTCAGTTTTTATTGAAAATAAAACATTCACATTCCGCAAACCGCCTTCCTCGCATAATTATTCAGTTAAATACATAACAGCTTTTTTGGTCAATGCCTGCATTTTCTTAAACCCAAATTCAGTTGCTTATTTTAAGAATGTTGCATAACTGACTTGTTAATGCACGTAAAAATCACATAATTTTGAGTTGCCTTAGTGCAATAGTCCACAATACTGTAGCCTAGAATGCAATCCTCACACTCCGTAAAAAAATATATCAGTGGAAGTTGTCTTAATGAGGTTTAAAAATGCTAATTGTTTAGGGACTTTTTTTTTTAAACTAAAACAATATTCCATAAATTAGCACATCTTCATATTGCCAACTGAAATTATTCAGTTCCTCTTATAGGCTTAAGTCTGCGTATGTAAATCACAATTGTAGGATATTTTCACTCTTTAGGGTTAAACTCTTGTTCCAATAATGGTCATTATTTTCTGTATTTTCATTAGTGTTTTTTAAAATTTATTTTGATTATATTATAATTTATACTTTGTACCGGGAGGAAATCAGGTACGGGGAAAATAAAATAGAATAAGATAAAACAGATGACTTATAATTATTCTGAAATGTTATAATTTAAAATGACCTAAGTTGCAGTACATCTCCGTCGTTAAATAACCATATACCAACCAACCAATAACTTACATTGTAAGTTAATCATATTTTTACAACAATAATCCACACGGAGACAGTCATTTTTAAAGGCGAGAGTAAAATGTTTAAATCATTACATTTTAAAAAATCCCGTAATTTACTTTTTTCCTTCTTCATGGGCCTATCTATAGCCTACTCATTTCCAATGCAACATTTTATTTAAACTTTTATAATAATTAGATGGATATAAAAACATAAGCTAAGCCTACTTAAGGATCGAAATTTAGATCAACTCATAAGAAATGATTTTATTAGTCTTTTGTTGATACTGGTTTAAAAACTTTTATAATAATTAGATGGATATAAAAACATAAGCTAAGCCTACTTAAGGATCTAAATTTAGATCAACTCATAAGAAATGATTTTATTAGTCTTTTGTTGATACTGGTTTAAAAATTTTAATGTACAACTGTAAAAATAATTATTGGAAAAATATATTACACAATTAGGTATATAACTTATACCCTGAAAATCCAATGACTTTGAAACGCTGGTATGCCTATAACATCAACTCTGGTTACCACCACCTGTTTTGTAAAAATTTCAAGAAATTAGGCAAGCAGAAAAAATTACCAAAATGGCATGGGATAACTTATTCAACAGTACTTCTAAATTGATACTGGGCTGTCTTTTTTTGCAGTTTCTATGGGCAAGGTCAAGCTGCTGGTGAATTACACATCCTTCAGCAGTCCCCTGCGGACGAAACGGTAAACACGGCAGAAGGCATAACAACAGACTGACAAAGCCGTTCAAACCATAACAAGGTATTTATAAAATCTCACCTGAGTGCATACGAAGAAGCGGCGAAAATACAGAAACCTGCCGTCCCTCTAATCCCAAAAAGAGGGGGATCATTTGGGATGTCTTAATAATGTTTTGCTGCGAGATCTTCAATACCTGACCTCTCGAATATAATGTACAATATAAGATACCGGTATTATCTCAACAGACGTAAACCTGCGCTTTAGAATGCAGTGTTTTGGAGCATAAAAGAGCAACAAAAGGCATAGTTTTGTAGTAGTTATTTTAATACAGGCTACTATTCAACCCAGTGATAGAGAGAATGTAATAGGCCTGTGTTGAACAGCAAGAATAAAAAAGTGCAAATCACCATTTGAAATTCAAATTGTCTTCCTCTTTTTTAGGCTTATGAAGGTCGCCGTCATTGTGTCCTTCCTCAAAACGAAGAACATTTTTTATTAGTGAATGAATGTTTTACATTTATGTCATTGATCCTTACGTGATTACAGCTAGTTAACAAAGAACATTGTGGAACTAAGTACATTTTTTTAATGAGGTTATTTCACTCGTTTGCTAGTTAGGCCTTAAATGACAAGGACTAACAGCGTTTACGACAGTGCAGCACATAATTATTTAATCACGGTGGTAATTCCTAGAGAAATATAAGTTAAAACTTGACATGTCATTGTATTACTATTATTATTATTATTATTATTATTAATAATAATAATCACGGTGGTAATTCCTATGATTTAATCACGGTGGCATTTCCTAGAGAAATATAAGTTAAAACTTGACATAAGTAATTATTATAGTATTATTATTATTATATTACTATTATTATTATTATTACCAAAATCGTCCTCACTCCCCCACCCCATCTTCTTCTCGTCATTATCACTCACAGACGTATCGATAGGTTTGAAGTAAAGGAAAAAAACAAGGAACTCAGCCGTTTTTAACAAAAAAGAACTAAGCGCCTAAACTGTAGGCTATATATAAATTATACAGACCCTAATTGTAATATAATTTTACTATATGGGCCTAATCAATCATTTATATAGGCTTCAGGGCAAATAAATTACAGGCCTAGCTAAATAATCCCAATAAATTATGTAGTTAACTTGTAAACTTACATTATGAAAGTTATATTTTAAAACAGACTACGCAGGCTTAAGTTTTCGAATAGTGTAGGTCTAATGTTGATTGAGTAGCAGGCCTACTGAAAAAAAGGATTCTTTTATGTGAGTTTCTGCGATTTAAAATAACATTGAACAAACTAGCTGGCAAATTGGATATCGATCTCCATCGAGAGGACAGCGTATTATTTGAAAAGAGTAGCGAAGATAGTCGAAACAGGTCTAGTATGGTAGTAGGGATAAAAAGCTCCTCTCCTTAAACCCAATATATCTAATATATAAAATCGAAAGTGTGTATGTATGTATGTATGTATGTATGTATGTATGTTTGTTTGTTCCCTATACAAATCTACATTTCTTTACCAATTTACACGACATTTTGCACACATACCCAGTTAAGCCCGGGAAGTAACGCGGTCAACATTAAAATTGAAACAAATCAGTCCTTCCCTTGAAAATTATATAATTTCTGTGAATATTATACTGAAAAAAATGAAATGCTGTTCAGTTCACATGACAACAGTCACTGCCTTCTATGCAACAGTGTATTGTTTACTTTGATAACATTGGGCTTTGGCGACTATATAATGCTGGACTTTAACGAATTATGATTTCATCGATGTAATATATTGGCGAAAATAATTACTGAAAATGAAATCCACGAAAATAAAGCACAGTGTGATGTAGTCACATAACTTTCTCTACCCTCGACATAAGAAATATTTTCTCACTTCACATTTTGATGTAGAAGAAGAGGTCGTATTGCAGGGACAACTTAAGTGTGTGAGTATGCTATATCAGAAGTCTGTAAATAATCATTTCCGCTTATACGTTAGCCATAGCTGTAGGCTTTGTATTAGTTGAGAAATAGGGATGTTTATCATAGGCCCTAAGCATGGGGTGGAACATTTCGAGTCCTATGCTCGCAGTATATTATGTCCCGGGTTTTAGGGGAGGAAAGTATGAAAGTGATACTGCATTTCTCTTTTATTTCAGCCCCGAAACGGTTGTATGGTAACATGAGAATGAGAAATAAAATTTTCCGTCAAGTCAATACAATCTTATTTAATTTATGTTTCTTCTTATTTCAACACCTCCCAAGCATGATGTGTAGAAGCAACGGAATACAGCATTCGACATCCTCTATGAGCCATAAAAAGCTATATCTGGCATTTTCTGATGGAATAGTTTGAGTGTGATAAATCTTTTTCTTCATTTCAAGTTCTACATACATAAAGTCCTTCATAAGTTAATTTCAAATTAAAAAATACAAAGCCCGGGCGACGCCGGGCCTTTTCAGCTAGTTATGTATAAAGAAAGATAAACCAACCTTACCAAAATCAATATTCAACACACTGAGAACTTCTTAAATACAAACTTCAGTATATTTATTATAAATTACATACCACTTACAATTGGGTATAAATTGATAGGCTAAGTTATAGGCTATAAGTTGGCAACAATGATGTAGTACCCAAATCTTAAGGATTGAAGTACACCGTCTGTAAAATTAGCCAGTCAACAATACTAAAAGATTTGAAGTGCATGAATACATGAGTTTGTCCAAGCCATATAGGCACATTGTTACAAATGTGAGGTCTATTAGCAAACCCGGCCATCTCCCTTTTTCTAAAACATAGAGATGCTAACTTATATTGAAAATTTAATTAATTTCCTGGTACATATTTAGTGTATGTGTGGTAAATCTGAGTTCCTACCTTATGTGGGAAGTTGGATTTTCAACATATACACTAAATATGTAGCTGGAAATGCATTACCCTGTAGATTTTGAATAGAAGTTAGCATATCTATGTTTTAGAAAAAGGGAGATGGCCGGGTTTGCTAATAGACCCTCAAATAAGTGTGACAGGGCACAGTCAGAGTTCAATGCAACATAACAATAAGTATAAAAATGTCACAAGATGTATTCGATTTTTAAAAATAAAATAGGCACGTTAAAATGTTGTTGAGTGAACCTCAAGTATATAGTATTTACAACTCAAACTTTTAAAATTAGGGTTATCAGTCTAAATCTTATTATAAATTAAAACTTATGAGGCACAGATTAAAATTATTATCTATAGTGTTTAAAATATGCCTAGGACAAAGGTATAAGTTATTATAGATTAACATGGCCTATATAACATGTATGTATGTGCATGTATGTATGTATGTATGTATGTATGTATGTATGTATGTATGTATGTATGTATTTTTTTTTCCTTTATTTGCTGCATGCTCCATTACTTCTTGTAATATTACATACATAAGTTACTTTACATACATGTTACAAATTATAATATTAATGGCAGTGTTGTTATTAACATACTGATGCCTGCCAAGTGTTTAAAATGAATCAAGATCGATACTGTTTATGAATTTAACAAAGAGTGTCTTATGTTTCACAATAAGTTCATTGTTGCTGATAGGCCACTTCCCTCCCACTTTCATTATGTCTCTTTCCAAAATCTGTCTTTGAGTCTTCAATTGTTCACATCTCCACAGAAGGTGGTCCACAGTTTGAACTTCCTTATTACATACACAATTTGGGTTATCTGTAATTTTGAATCTGTGAAAATATTCTCTGAGCTTTCCGTGCCCTGTTAGAAAAGTTGTTAATTTACCTGATAAGTTTAATTTGACAGATAATCTTTGCTTGACGTTCGGGAAAAATGACTTAGTCACCGCACCCTTTTCGGTTGTATCCCACCGTCTTTGCCACTCCCGGACACTGTCTTCAAACACTTCACCAAGCACAGCACTTCTCGGAAATAGGTTGTAGGATTCTTGTAGTTCTTGGTTGTTGGCTGCTTCTTTCGCCAGACGATCTGCTTCCTCATTCCCGAATATCCCGATGTGTGCTTTTACCCAGGTGAAATGGATGGTCCAGTTGTTGCTCTCCAAGTTTCTGACTGTATGTTTGATTGTTTCTATTAAATGCTGGTGGTTGTTCGGATTAGCCAGTGCATCTAATGTGATCCGACTGTCTGTATGGATGGCAGCGAGTTTCTTATTGTTTGGTAGATGGTCTATGTCTGTCAGTCTCATGAGGGCTTTCAGGATGGCAAATTGTTCCGCTTGATTGTTGGAACATTTATCGCTCAGTCTGTATTGCAGGTTTGATATTGGTTTATCACTTTCCATTATAGCGACTCCGGATCCAACTCCCTTCTCGGTTTTACTCCCGTCTGTGAAAATGTTTATGGTATAATTTTGACTTGCGAGTTTCTGTTGTATTTTCATTGTGTCGGCTGGATGATATGTATGTATGTTTGTATGTATGTATGTATGTATGTATGTATGTATGTATGTATGTATGTATGTATGTATGTATGTATGTATGTATGTAGGTATGTATGTATGTATGTATGTATGTAGGTATGTATATATGTATGTAGCCCATGTATGTATGTAGGCTATGTATGTATATATATATATAATTATATCTATAGACCGAGTTATGACTTGTAAGAGAACAATCTTTGAGTATATTATATTATGCCGGAGGCTAAATTCGCTGTAAATTATAATTAAGTTATAAACCGCATTCCACAATGTTATTAATTTTCATCTTATAGGCCTACCTATTTGTGAAAATGTACGTTTAAATATTTTTCAATATTTCAATTACTTATTGTCCTAAAGAATGATTTCTCACATGCTTGTGCTCCACAAAATGACTGATATCGGAAACTTAACTTACTCGGTACGTATACGAAAGTCCGTCGCCGTGGGTGAGTCGGTAGTGAAAAATCCCTTTCCCGGGTTCAGGACTGGGTAGGTTAAGTCTTAGGTTAAGATAATGCACATTGTGCGCGATTCCTTAATTATTATACGAAATGCCTAGGCCTAACGATTCCGAGAATAATTAAATATTACTGCATGTAACTTTCAATAACATATTACAATAAAGAAGCATAAGATTTCTCGTAATAAAGACCATAAACAAACTGAATGGTAGTTAGTACAGCGAAATTGTGAATGAAAATAGGAGAGGTGGAATTCTGCAAAGTGTATTGTAGTAGTTGTCGGAGAAGGTAGTATGATGGAGAGTCTAGCTGATGTCGGGACCACCCGAATAATGCGCAAGTTAATTGTAGTGGTTAAGACGCATCTACTTTGATTGATGCACCTCGTCCGGCGTGAATGATAACGTATGATAACGTATTCTATCGCCAGGCCCGCGGCAAACCATTCATATTATTTATAACTCTCCAAACAAAATTAAAATTCTTGCATAATCTTGTCAAAGGATACCAAACACTTAGGTCGTTAAGACTGTCCTTTATTTACGCAGTGAGAAAATATATTACCGTGGGTTATGTTTGCCAGAGTGAACGAATTCCTGAAGGTTAGTGTAGGCTATACGTTTTAAAAAAATTAATAATAATAATAATAATAATAATAATAATAATAATAATAATAATAGTAATAATATATTCAGACAACTTCCACGACAATACTGTCTCCAGGAAATAATATGTTGTAGGCTGTTAGTAGCAACATCATCCCAAATACACAATTTCATGCTTTGCATAGAGTATCTGAAGAATTAACACATCTTACATCCTGAAGTGGACAAGTCATTTCAAATGGTGAAAAAATGTTTGAAAAATTCCCAACAAGAATTTATTTTGTTCCAAACAATTCTCCGTACATCCACAGCCTATTCTAATCCGAATTTAAAATTTTGTTTAGATTATGACAATATTAACGAATGACAAGCTATATTCCACACACAGACTGACCACTATTTACACACAATACAATTTTCTTCTCTCTGAAGAACTTCAGAATTGAACACATTTCCTCTTTCCTGGATAACTAAAGTACTGCCAAGGAAAGTAAAAAGATCAGTCAAATATAGCCTATGCCTACAGGTCTCTTAATTAGCCTCACATATTCTTCAAGGTAAAACATCTTTTTTAGACAGCTTATATTTAAAAAAAAAACTTCTAACACAAAACACGCGAAGTAAAAGTTGTACTTCGTCGCACTAGCATTAAAAATCCATTGTAGGGGAGCGGGGGCTGGTACCGGACAGAGCCTGGTATCGGACAAGCCCAATATCTCTTGCTAGCAGGTGCTTGGACGACCGGTTTTGTGATTGACAGCCTTGGCTAAATGTTTGAAGAGGGTGAACATCTTATTCAGTTGACAGCTAGTTTCGTTTGTGAGTGATAGTTTTTTTGTTCTTTTCTGTGTAAATCGGCTTGCACGAAGATAACTTCACAAAGCAGTAACAGGAAGAAGGGTGAATTGTGTTACATTCTAACATCACTAACAGAAGCACTGTACTTAAGGCTATAAGCTGTAGGTTTAGAATTTAATTCTCTTCAAAGGTTCTTGGTTGAGATTTTTTTCTCTTAGGACCGTGAATCGGGTGGTATCGGACAGGAAGGTAGCGGGTGGTATCGGACAATATAGCTACTCATCCAACGTGGTTACTGATGGTTCTTTCCTTTGGTTTTAGGTAAATATGGGGAAGATAAGAGGAAAGTGGGAAGAAGGTGACATGATATTTTCCGTAACAATGTCAGGGACAAAAAATGACTATTCGAGAGGCAAGTGATTGTTTTTCAGTACCGAAAAGTACATTAGCTGAGTTTGCAACGGCTGGGCACACGAAAAATGTGCAAATTTGGAGGGGAACTCTTTATTTTATAAATGTGACATTTGTATAAAAAAGTAAAACAGTAAAACATTATACTTTGAACATGGAAATAAGTCTTTTGTGGAAAACAGTGACTGTCCGATACCACCCTCCATTTTTCAAAAGTACAAAAATGTAACTACTTTTTAATTTTCTTGTGCTAATTACATGTTTTAGTTTTAATTAAATATATTCATATAAACATTTAGTTATAAGAATAAAGTTATCTGTAAAGTAGATTAAACATTTGTTTCCAGTTTCAAAAAAGAGTTACGTCGCAAAAACCTAAGGTGTCCGATACCACCCCCCGTTCTCCTAATCAACTCTGGTTTCTATCACACGGAAAATACAATTTTAGTTAAGAATATTTGTATATAATTTTTACATTGAATCAGTTGATAAAAATCAAACATGTTAAAATTCATTAGGCTTTTTTGAATCATACTTGGTGGCTGAAAAACGTCGACTTCATTACTTACGTTGGCAGCTGTAGGCTACACCATAAAATAGGTAACCTCGCTCTGGGCAGATGTCAGGGCAGCTCGAGGTACCAATATGGCTATCCGTACAAATTCATTAGATAAATCTAATATTTATTATTATTATTATTATTATTATATTATTATTATTATTATTATTATTGTTATTATTATTATTTCACAAATATAAACGTCAGTCCAAAAAAATAGTGTATGACATACATGTTAAAACAATTTTGTTTTGCTCGTAGGATTAGTACCTTCAATGTTACGGGTCGTTTGGCAAACATAACTACTCTCGCAAAATAAAATATCTATTAACACTCACACAAGTGTGTGTGTGTGTGTATATATATAATATATAATATATATACTCACACAAGTGTGTGTGTGTGTGTATATATATAATATATAATATATATTCTATTTGTAGATTATCATGTTATTAGTTCATCACCTGCAGACCCATGCAGTAGACCCTACTACCCATTCCATTAAAGTAGCGTATACATGGATTGCTCTGCAGAGCAAACATATGATTACGAGTAATTATCCCACCCATAAAATAATTAGTGGGTAATTTATAGCCTCAATTACGCTAGAAAATTATTAATAAAGGACAGGTTACGATTTCCAACTACAAAGCGGTTATTCTGAAACAGTAAAACATAAAGTAAGGTAATTACACACTTGGGCATTATAAATTTCTTGCATATAAGCGAAATTATATGCAAAAAAATAACTTAAACAAACTGACGACAACAACATAATTTGTTGGAAATTCAACTTCCTATCATACTGGTTGTAAGACTGTATCGTTATAAAGAGCTCAGATTTTTACGTTTTCTTTATCTTAGAATACGCATAGCCCAAGTAGTCTATGTGTTTACATTCTTCTTTTATCTTCCAAGGTGTCCAAGGTTTAACTCCGGGAGGTTCAATGAGCAAGTCAGGTGTGATTTATGTACAACCAGATGGAATCTAAGTTAAGTTCGAGCTAAACAATATTATTAGTATATCAAGTATTAGAACTTTGTAAAGAGATTCCGATTTTACTAATTTATTACATACTATAAAGCAGATATTTGCTTTAAGATTCATAATATATAAATTATAAAGAACTTCGTTCCTGGTTTGTATGTTTGTTTGTCTACATTACAGATTAACTTATTAAGCAATCAAATGGTATGAACATGAAGAACCGTAGTTTATAGCCTGCATCATATCTAGGGATAGGCTACCTGGTTTTCGTGGATGACGGAATTGCGAATTGTGGCCATTAAAAGCGAAACTAAACTCCGTGGCGCTACATATCCCTGAATAGACTTGGCCTACCACCCTACCACTGCATTATCTCCTATAGGCAGATGGCAGGATTACCATGGATAAAATGATTTATTTTTGTTTCACAGTTCTAGGTCGAAATATTGTCTTTATACATTTGTTAAAAAACGATAAATGTTGTGAATTTGCGAAATTTTTCGTTTTTAGTGCGAAATTATTTTGTTTAATGATGACAAATATTTTTAAAGGAAATCTCGTATTATAGGTTATTATTCAAAGGAAATATCCTGCATTTCAGACAGGATTTTTTTTTAAGAGGACTTAAATTTAATTATATTTACCGAAAGTCGAAGATATAAGTTAATATGTGCATATCAGTATAATAAATATACAATAAACCAAGTAAATTTTAAGTTTGCAGATATGTCAGTGAAAATAACGAAAAAATTAAATAGCCCTATTCATTTTACAATAAATATTAAAATAATTTAATGTAGAGATGTTTATGTAAACTGAATTTTGCGACAGCATATGCCTCTCTGAATTAAGGACAGTTATTATTTTTTTCTTTCAACACAAAAATTTATATCACCAATGCAACCTAGGCCAAGGAGATTGTGTTCTACTACGGGCAAGTGCTAAAAGTTAACTGGTAAGAATACTGTTAAAATATGCAAAATGAAAGGCCTAAAATCCAAGGGAACCTCATGAATCACATGAGCCCTGTATTTATTTGGTTTTAATGCGAAATAAAAAAGAAATCAATCCAACTGTGAACCGAAATTTAACATTTTATTGACCGTAAAATAGGATCTCTAATTCATGGCTAAATTATTTATGAGTTAATAACGGAAACATATGACACGTGCCCTATAACATTACTAAGGTTATGTCTGGAAGCAAGTAATAGCCTAACTAAAAAACAAAAGTGCTTTCCTTAAATCCCAACATCAGTCCAAACACAACAGACTTTTGTAAGTGACTTACTGTGCATAAAAAGTGTCTTGAATTTTTACGACCAAAAAAATAGAAAAGAACATTACCTATAAACAACCAGACAATTTTATTGCGACAACTTAAAACGCTGTACTTCCTGTCTTCTTCATTGCTTGCCCAGTTCACACTCATTCACTGTAATATGATAATTTTTTCAATTATTATTTTATTATTAATATTATACTCATTATTATTATTATTATTATTATTATTATTATTATTATTATTATTAGTGGTAGGAGGCTAGTAGCAGTAGTAGTGGGCCTACAATACTATTTCGTGTTAAGTTTTATCGCAACTTCAATTTTTATCACTTTTCTCAGCCAAGTCCCTTTAAAACTGAAGTTTAAGAAATTCCAATTTCCTGAGTGAAACGGTTCTCTACGATGGTTACATGATTCCTGGCTACAAACCCGGGATTTTATAAATATATTTTTATTTTTTTATACTCAGATCCTCAGTAAGACAGCACTCGAGAGACATAACGCTGTTCTCTCTCTCTCTCTCTCTTAAATTATGAGACGCTAACAATAAATGGAACAATCACCAGCCAAATTCAGGCAATATCTACCACTCCATCCAGGTGTCGCGGACATTCCGATACTATTAGACTAGGCTATAGGGGGGATGAAACAAGTGTACAACACACTAAATTATTACAAACACCTCACTAGAAGTCTGCAATAAACAACATTAGCTGAAAACCTTCGCTCAGAGCACGTGTCTAGTTTTCGAGTCTTCGTTTTCTAACCTCCTGAAGAAGTGGAAAAAGAAGCAGAAGGTACAAGGACACAGACCTTATGAACAAAGTGGAGCTTAACCTTTTACTTTTTTTTATTTTTTTTTAAGTTTTATTTTTATGGATTTATTGATTTATTTATTTTATTTTTATTTTAATTTTTTTTACTTCAATATTTAGAAGGAAAACATTCTGATGTTGTAAATAAAAATTACATATCCTTTTGCTTCAGGTGACGCACCAGGAAGTGGAAGCAAATGCTCTGAGCCCATGCGTTTCCTTCTGTATTAGACATTAACGTATGAATAAAAGGGATGAAGAGCTCTCGCTTTTAAAAATAGAAGATTGGTCTGTAGCAGACTCGCCACCTTGTAATTCGGAGAAATGGACCATTTTCTGATGCGGGAAAGAACAGAACAATTCTATAAACAAAGACGATTATACAACATTATACAGATCTAGTGAACTAACTAATTTTAAGTGAATTGCTGATCATTTTTTGGAGAAATTCACGAAACAAGAGGAAGAGGAACAGCTTTGTCTTCATAACAGTAGATGATATTTTCAGAATTTATGTCCGATCTAGGATTCTAACTCGGCATAAGAGTTGATGAGATTAGGCTACTGTAAGATTAATTACAGCTGTATCTGAAAAACAAATGGAAAAAGCTAACACGTGGATCATTGATATTGATAAATCACGCACTTTGGTTTCTTGACGATATATTTAGGCCAAAACATAATGCATTGTGACTAATTGTATCATAATAGCAGAAATTCGTAGGCCTACATGTTATTCAATGGAACATGAACGAACCACAGGATTCGGCGTGCTGGTATATGACTTCCATCCTACCATCAGCCAGTGAGATAGATGATGCAGAGATCGGACGGTCAATCTTGTCGTAACAGGGATGGCGAACTTTAAAGTTTAGTATAGTGATAAGAAATCCTTTAGTTGTAAACATAGGCCTAGCATTCAGAGTTGACTTCTCATTACTACCGGATTATTCTGCACCTGCTTCTTCATTATTTAATATCCTTACTGAAGGATATATTTACAAAAGGAATATTAAAGCTTTTGTTATTTCTCGTCTTTAGGGACTGCAAAGACCTATCGTATCTTGCATCGGGTGAAGTTTGTAAGTCTATTGGGCAAAGGCTATAGGCTTACAAGAAGAAGGCAAAAAGATCAGCAACAGTAGGCTAAGATTGAACGGTAACAATCGCAACTTAATTTAAGGACTAAGTTACTTACTCTATAACTTAACTTTTGTTTTAAATTAGGTTAGTACAAATCTTAATTTGAAAACTTTTAAACACTGTAAAAGTGGTTCACATTTCTCCTGATGACTAAAAATTATTAAATTAAATTTTATTTAACATATAATATATAAATACCCTACATATGATAGGCCTACACAATACCCCGAATGTGCAAAGAACGGGACAGTTCAGTGATATTCTAATTTAAACCTTTTTAGAGATTAAATAAGAATATGAAAATAGAAGCAGTATTATGTGAAAGCATAAATACGAAATGGGGAAAAAAATTTAAAATTTTAGCCTACATAAACTAAAGCTTCACCTATCACAGGCACTACGATAAGTTTAACTTTTTCTTCGAATTTATTTTTATCATAAGTTGGTAAAATTAGAATATTAAAAAAAAAAAAACTAACTGAATAGTCTTAGTCCAAAACTGAGTAATATTTCCGTCCAGAAGTAGTATAATTTAGTATAATTTGATTAATAAGCAGGATTGCGTTACAGCCATGCTTGTCCGATCTCAGTTGAATTTGGTTTTTATGAGCACATGTTAATACCTGGGTATAATGCATTTGTAAATCTGTACAGTGGATCAACAATGTACAGATATCAATGGGAAGAGTTGGTGCAGTGGAAGAAGATACACAGGAGAGAGAAAAATGGAGACAGATTATTAACAAATGATGACAAGGCACAAGCTCAGAAAAGGGTATTGATTGTGTTGAAATGTGATATGTGGATACTTTGTTTTAATTTGTTTGTATTGTTTGGTTGGAGGACAGCCTCTGTATTGAGGGAAAACTCAGAATGTATGTATGTAAATCTGTACAATGTTGAGTACATTAAATTCAAGTAAGAGTAAATTAGGTGAATAGTCTAAAGGCTTCGATAAACATAATTTTATGAATGCAAATTAAGATATGATATATAACAGTAGAACTGACAGGAATATGTGAATACATTGCAATTTTAGTTTTAACTATCGATGTAATGGTTAACAAGAGGAAATATCAGCACAACAGGTGCGCAGAGCTCGCATCTGGCAAGCGGATGTACTGACAACACTTTTCACCAACGATTAATTGGGAGCGATTAAGCTGTAACATCGCTCACAAGCTTGATCACATTTCATCATACTGAAATTCAAAGTAAGACAGCTTCATCTGATGAAATAGAAACCGAAATAAAAATACCGGCAGGCCTACACATAGGCCTATAATTTACAGTTTTGTATTAAGAGAGAATTTAAAAATCACAAATGAACTACATTTACACAATTACATTCTGTACTAAGGAGGACTTACTAACAAAACACATTATCATAGTTATGTAATTAACTAATTTAATACATTTCATGTTTGGCGCAGAGGGAGGACTATTTTAGACAGTATTTGTCTCCTTATACCCTCTAATAATAAAAATAAACACACAACACACTGGAACACTGATATTAAAATTATACTTATATTTTTCCAATGATATATTTGGAGTGTCTTATAAAAACTAAGTAATACTTGCGTAAAGCTTTACACATACATCTTACTTAGATTTTATAAGACACTCCAAATATATCATTGAAAAATATAAGTGTAATTTTAAAGCTTTACACACAAATCTTACTTAGATTTTATAAGACACTCCAAATATATAATTCAAAAATATAAATATAATTTTAATATCAGTGTCACAGTGTGTTGTGTGTTTATTTTTATTATTAGAGGGTATAAGGAGGCATATGCTGTTTAAAATAAAATAAAAATACACAATTAATTGATTGAAGCGAGAGTACAATAGTATGTGGGAAGACCACATTTAGTTCACTGATGCTGTATGAACTGGCTTAAGAAATTCGAGAAATCGCGACTTCAATCCGAAAGGTGTTATCGGATTTTTATCTCCTGGCAGGATATGCCGGATTGGAGTTGCTTACCTCGGACTTTTAGAAAAGAAGTGTGTTATGATAAAACTCGAATGATCTACCGCTGTTGATAGGCCTATAAAACTCGACAAAGAAACCTTTTTTTAGTAAAGTTATATTATGTGCATGTAAGAATATTTCGAATGCCTTCCTTACGAATTTGAATAGCAGCCAACTCACTTTTCAATTCGCTCAGAGCCTGTAACTAAATCTTGAGATTAGAACAGACCACGGCTAATACAGGTTAATGCACCTGGAGAACTGTAGAAGGCAAGATACCACACATCACGTTGATGAATACTGTACTTATTAAAACAGTGTTCATTAGAAGAACATAATTCAAACAATTAGTATACAGATCACTGGTTAAATAAGTACCAGCAGATCAATTATTAAAGGAGGGCAGCAAAAAACACACAACTCTTAATGTGAGTGATGCACAAATATTTCATTATGACTGTACCCGTGTTTTGCTTCCAGAATAATAAAGCAACATACTTGGTAGGTATTACTTGAACTGTACGATCTGAAAACTTGATAGTCCCATCTCGTGGCCTGCCACGACTCATACGTTATACCATGGATTAACCAGACAAAGTGTAGCAAATTATACATCAACAAATCATCAACCAAGATTATTATTATAGAGTTTAGACCCGTGCTCTGGAAGATAAATTTCAAATTCATTATCAGAAGGCACATGTTGTGTAAGAGCGTGTAGTCCCCCCCCCCCAACCACTTGTCCCTTGTTGAATAAATCGACGGATTAATGTTTATAGATGGAAGTCATATTTAAACAAGGTTGGCCGTCCATAACCTATTTCTTGGTATTAATAGTAGTTGCTTCCCCTGGTAATTACATGGCTCGTTGTGTGGGCTTCAACAAATTCTGATCTTTATTACACTAAATTATTGCTATTTACATAAGACAAATGTCGGATTTATGTCAAAACACTCTGCAAAGAATAATAACTACTGACAGACTCAAATTTTATGTAACAACAGGTTACCAATTAAAGGGGTGGAGGAATGTCACCAGATACTTCAACTTGTAGATTTAGCTAAAACTATTATGTAGGTCTATAAGTTATTGATGCAGATTCTAATTTTTTCTAGCTCGAGAACTGAATATTTATTAGCCGTCGTATCTATGAAAATATCTGACCATAGTAGCCATGCTTCGTCCATAGTAGCCTATTTTTGTCCACTTATTCCCATCTGTATACACATTCACTATAGCCCAGTTTCATTGACGTGTCTAACGTAAGCCAATCCCTGTTGTGCATATCACATTACACTTCCGTTGATCCTTGCATCTCTTTATAGATTTTTTTAAAATGCATTAATTTTTTATGTTTTTTTTTGTATGGATATGATGATGATGATGATGATGATGATGATGATGATGATGATAATAATAATAATAATATCATTTATTGTCGTTTAACAGTACAAACTGTAATAGACAGTGTCAGTCGTATTATATAAATGTACAAAATTATAAAGTTATATTGTGAGATCTATGACATTAAGTGATAAAAATTCACCAATATTATAAAATGGATTTTTGATTAGCCATATATAATTTTTTTTAATTCATTCAGTGGCAGTTCCCAATATAGTGCGAGGTAATTTATTAACAATCTTTTGTTCTAAGTATTCATAACTTTTCATAGGTTTTTGGAGTCTACAATGTGGTATGTCTATTAGGTGCTTAAAACGAGTATTATGATTATGATTCTTGTCTCTGTTGTTAAATTCTTGTCCCACAATATGATAGTTTATACCCTAGATATGTTAAATTTTAAAGAATTAGTTGGTTAGGCTGTATATAGGTCTATGTTACATTTTGTGTTACAATTTTATATTCATAATAATGGATTTTATTCCACATTATTCTGTACATACTGTCAATTTCTTTGGCTGTTTCAATGGCGCCCTTCTTGAACGTACCATTTTCCTTGATGCTTAACATCTCCCGTTGTAGGGACGTTTATGCGGTCCACATCTCCCGGACCAATCGGGAGAGGGATTTACCTTTGAATCACATAATATTTTTTGACCAGACAAGAGCATGGAGGGCCTCCCCGGACGAGTGAGCAGCCCAATGCCGGAGCCTACTCCGACCTCTATGATCATAATTAGAGCCCGTAGGTTCAGGCATTTATTGTTTCAACCTAATGAAATATCGTACTTCATTGTTCAACAGGCAAAAACTGAGATCTACAAACAGTGGCTGGATTATAACTACTCTTCATGGAATTTTTGCGAAAAAAGTTTCAAATAGAAGTTTTAGCTCATGTTATAAGCACCTGATGTATAGAAATAATTTAAATCAAATCACTAGAGTAATAATTTTCTCCACATAGGCTAGTACACACTTATTTTTTCAATTCTTCCCTTTAAATCCTGAGACTAAGACAACTGAATGCGCAGTACTGCAATACAGCCGTGTATTCTATACTAGAATAGATTAGGGGCAGAGAAAGCTATTTGTGAGTTTCATTACAGATTTTTATTGAAGGGTCATCTTCAAAGAAGGGCTTGATGGGTTAGTTCAAACTTCAACTAAGTCTTACCACGTCTTACTAAGTTCATCACTTTCTGGGTTTTAACTTTTTCACTTAATGACGCAAATTCATCACCTTAAAATTGTATAAAAGCAGAGATGAAGGTCGATGGAGTATTTCTTTACATAAATTGTAAGGATCATTTATCTACAAATAAGGATTGCCATTTACGAAAACCAACTACTTCACTGGAATTTTCCTCATTGATTTCAAACTTAGAGCCCACTGATATAATTTCACCTCACGATTACATTTAATAATACAGAAATTTAACTTGCAACTTTCTTAAGAAATTACAGTCATAGGCCTACCATAGTATAGTCTTAATTTCCAACTATTTCACTGGAATTTTCCTCATGGATTTCAAACTTAGGGCCCACCAGGGTTGCCATACGTACGAATATAGTCGTACACATACGATTATTTCATAGATTTGTACGACGTACGACGCAATCAGTCGTACGCCTATTTGTAAGACCTTTTTACTTCCTCTGCCCGTACCATAGGTACTATAGGTAGAGGAAGTATTGTTTTCGACCCTAAAATTCGAAGTTGAGTTTTTAGCATATATACACGTTTCAAGGCCCCCTGAATCCAAAAATACTATTTTTGGAAACATGTCTGTGTGTGTGTCTGTGTGTCTGTCTGTGTGGAAGTTTGTGAACAGGCTAGCTCCGAAACGGAGAATCGTATGAAAACAAAATTTCGTATTTGGGTCAGGTACCTTCTGAAGATGTGATTCGAAGATTGGCGACAAATTTCTCTTATTTTTAAGGGGACTTTACATGAAGAAATTTTCGTTTTTCACGATTTTCTCGAAAACGGCTCTAACGAATTTCTTTAAATTTTGCATATGGGTTGCTTATACTAAGAGATAAAACTTTTATTTGAAACATTTTTTCGAGAAAATTCTCTGAGGGTAGTTACAAGCCACCCACTGTTCACCCACTGTTTGTAGAAAGTTTGTCTTGCGTGATGAACAACTGAATTCGCGCTCTTTCACGGCCTCTTATTCTATATAAGAATGTGAAGTGAGAAAGATGTATTGTTGGCCATGCATAGAGTAAAGAAGTATCTGAGGGAAATATTCGATAAATTTCGGAAATTATATTTTACGGCGAAAAGTTCAATAAACGTCTGCAGTCACTTGTTTTTTTTTTTTTTTAAGTTTGTTATAATATATCCTGCGCTTTTAGTCGCATCGTTGAAAGAAGAGGTATTTATAGGATAATTAGCGTAAAATTGTGTCTTGCGATTCTGTACAAGGATATGTTAATACTGCTAACTTTTATTTGGGCAGAGGAAGTTATGTGACGTTCACATCAGATTTTTAACATAGCGTTTTATGTATTTATTCAATCTACTGACGAATTTTAAATTTTGATATGTATCCAACTTTTTTTCTCGTGGTCATTGTTGAAAGCATGTTCCTAAAATCAGTATGATTGGAAAGCAGTCTTGTTCATTTTGCAATAATTACAACACTGTGGCAACTACTGTTTATTTAATTTTATTGTATTTTATCAAATTTAGTACCGTACATCGGAAGATAACGAAAAACACCTAATCATTTACAAATAAGATTATTTATTAACAATTATATGACATATATAAGGTGCATAATATCGATTATTTATTATTATTATTGTTATTATTATTATTATTATTATTATTATTATTATCGCAATACGTTCATTACACTGAAAAATCACAAAGTATACGACAGTTTTACTAGCATACGACTATTTTCGGATGTTGGTACGACTGTTCTATATTTCTGATCTGGCAACCCTGGGGCCCACTGATGATTTCATCTCACGATTACATTTAATAATACAGAAATTTAACTTGAAACTTTCTTTAGAAATTCTAACACATGTTACTTCATTTGCCCACAGGAATATTCATGAATGGCCTTATGACGTAACTTAGAAAACTTTTTTTAACAAATAGGGTTTTTTCCCTTGGATGTAATAATTTGTTGGGTAGCACACTCTAATATTGATGTAAGTGTTGATCTGCAATGTCATTAGGAATTTAAATGCACTGTCATCGCGAAGCAGCCTACAACAGACACTCATACCAAACAACTTCAGTGAAATTGTTTGACTGCTCTGCAGGAAAGAACAAACTGAAACAACTTGAGCGACACAAACTTTTTATCGACGTAGGTACGAACCACAAAATCTACGGCAATTAACACATACCTCAGAAACTAACCCTAAAATTTATCGCAGGTAAATTTGTGGCAATTAACACATCTCGACGTTCGAATTTTGTGGCAATTCGCCTGAACCCGTCTTGCGGGCTGCATTTTACGAGTAAACTGAGCAGAATGTTTCATAATTGAGCTGTCTTTGAACTTCAGCTACGACAGTCAAATAAACACAATAGAATGGAAAATAATTTTTTTTATAAGGAATTGGTCGAATGGCTTTTAATGTAGGCTACAAGTTAAAACTCTAAAATAATAACAAAGAATAAAAATAGCAATATATAAATTTTAGAAAGCACTGGATTCAGATTTAACAGATTAGTTAAGAAGAAATTAAGAAAATTCGGACACCCTTACGTTGTTGGACAAAGAAGTTCATGTGTAATATGCAAATAATTTACATAAAAATTATGGGTAACTGCGACGGTAAGATATAAACCATAAATTACAAGCAATTTTCAGAGCACTTCCTGGAGGGAATAAGGTATCTCCTAAAATTGCTTTCTAGGCGGAAGAATTAAATGAAACACATAGCCTACACTGTGAAGAAAGAGAATTAATTTCGCAAGGAGTATTATCAAAAATTTAATTACTGCTGCAATTACTGAGTCTACCATTACCATAAGGGGTACCTTAATTGGTCAATTCACTATGTTCTAGTCCGCTGACGTCACGTTTTATACACGGCATATAAAAATTGCATGCAAAAGTAAACACTCCAATTAAACCAATTAGAATGCTCTACACAATGCCTCTGTACAAACAATTAACAAACAAGTGCTGACAACTTTACAATAGATCGTGCGTACTAAGTCCCTCTAAACTTGTTAATGTTCTGTTCAAATATTTTCAGCTAAATCTGCCTTGCTACTTAGGGTGCAAGGTATGTATGCATTTACTGTGAACTTGCCTTTTTATATAAGTTCTTAAACTTACATTTTAACATAAAATTGCTTGATTCATCCATTTAAAATTAGACCTACTATTCTGACCATGGATTAAATACAAGCAATGATTCTACCAGTAAATTAGTTTCAAATAAAATGATCTGTAAGGCCTAATTGCTGCAATTTGTTTGGAGAGAACTCTACCCTACTAGCACTGGCCGCGATTCGCCCGCGTTTATTAATTCAATCGCTATAGCCTAGACCAGTGGTTCCCAAACTTTTCAGTCCGCGGACCCCCTCTGGGTTTTGAAAAAAAAAAACTAAATAACTACTTTGATTCAAATGTATTAAATTCAATAGACAATATAACACTATCAATGAAAAACAAACAGAGCTTACCCCTTAATGTGAACAAGCTGCTTTAGAAGGTATGCAATTTGAGAAAATTACGGGTTATCCTATTTCTTCTTAAACCGCCTGCAGACCCCCTAAAACACCATCGCGGACCCCACTTTGGGAATCACTGCTATAGACCAATAAGTAAAAAAAGAAACCTCCGCGACCTGCGCGGAACTTAGCTGCGCTTGCTGAAGCAATTACAGCTTCGTTCCGCGCAGGTTTCTTTCTAACTTCTAGCACTATAGATGTGTTTTTAAATCATTTATTTAACAGCAAAATAATTAAAACATTGTACACTTATTAACACCTACATGTAGTCTAAATCATTCATAAACAATTAAAACAATTAACAATGAAAAAGCTAAAATCCGACTACGAGGTGCAATTCATGATCAAGAAGTGCCGACCGGGGGGGAAAAAGACCTCAGATTCGAGTTCTCTGCCCTCAACATGCTTATCAAAGACAGATTTTTATTATTCTTTTTTGCGAAAGGCAAAGTGACTCAAGATTCGCTAAACCTACCCAGGCGAGAATGCCATATTGGATAATGGATTGGAAAAGAGCTTGATAAACGCAACGTAGAACAGTGATGGGCATAGCCTACAGTGACGTAAAATGACAAATTTGTATACTGCTCTGCGTACTCTATTACAGAGGTAATTAACATGGTGAGAGCATTTAAGGTGTTGCTATGGTAGTGATAAATGCATTTTACAGTAGAGTCCTGCTATTCCGAACTAATTGGGACCGAATGCCTTTCGGTTTAGCGGGAATTCGGAATAGGCGGATTTCATGAATAATATAAATGTATTGTCTTGTTAAGGCGTAAATTAAGTGCCAGCTTTCATTCCAATTTGGTTTCAGACGTTTTCATCAAGCTTAAGCTCTATGTATGTCTCTAACTTCTTTGTATAACAATAAATGTAGGCTACGTTTTTTCACGAACGTCTTTTTAATTTCTCCTGTTTTTGAGTTTAAAAAATAGGTATTTTTTTCTGAAGTCTGTTCGGAATAGGCGGATTTTCGGAATAGCGGGACTGTACTGTACTGTATAAATTCCCAAATCTCTTCGAAGACCGAACTTTTAAAAATAAAGGTAGGCTATAGTCGGCGCGAAAAAAAAAAATAGTTAGCGAGATGTGAAAGGCATCTTGCATATAGTTCCAAGAACTATAGAAACAAGTTAGCATATGGGACTAGGATCAAGCATTCGTTTCCAAATACTATAGCACAAGGTTAGCAGAAGACACCGGGCGTGCCAGCCAGCCACAGTTATAATGGATTACAGGCGAACCAGCTAATTGAATAGGCTAACATAGTCTCTAAAATTATACAAGATCTAAGGAGGGAGTGACGTCACGCTTCGCACATAACTCAGATCTCGATGACAAGCCGCCGAGAGCCAAAGGGGTGGAGAAAAACAAACAATGGTGGGTCCCGGATAACCGTTATTAGAATCATTTACCCGCGACCGCTCGCCCTCTGCAATTACAGTCATTGCTTTAACATGAGTTATAACTTATGAGTTACGAGGGCAAGAGGCCATGCACCAAGGAGGACCAAATCCATCGATCTCTTATCTACGAGTCTTATGGGGCCTGTCAGCTTCGATACTGTTCTGATTCAGTATCTTAAAAGTATTCATTTTATAACTTACATAATAAACAAAATTCAACCAGAATTATAAAATATCATCCACGACACCAACGGGTTAAGCTCGGAAAAACCACATGGACGGGTGACAGCAGTCTCTACGATACACGTTTTCTGTTAAGTGAACGGTCCAGGAAGCTCCACTAAACGTGCAGATCCCGGCTACGGCAAAAGAAGTTTCCACGATCAACAAATGAGACTAGGATGTTCTCTTTCACCTAGTGGAGCGCCTAGCCACGGCACCCCCCCCCCCACAACAAGCGTAGGCCTACATGAAGAGGCTCATGGTCGGCCAAGGAAATGGAGAGAGTGAACGGCCATGGGTGTGAGGAGGAGAAGGATTCTTTATCCTTTTTTTTTCTGTTTTCCTATCCAATTTTTTTGTTCCGATCAGTTTAGTTGGTTGGTATATGGTTATTTAACGACGGGAATGTACTGCAACTTAGGCCTGTGACCGTCGCCGGTGTGCCGGAATTTTGTCCCGTAGGATTCTTTTACATGCCAGTATATCTACTGACATTGGCCTATCACACTTATGCACACACAAATGCCATCGACTTTGGCTGGGATCGAACCCGATCAGTTTACGTTTAGAAATTTGCGTATTGGTGTGTAGGCCTACATAAGAAAATATGGGCCTAATTATTTTCCGAATTCATATTCGTAGATTCGTGAACAACAAGACAAAATTGAGTCAAGGCAAACACAAAGCTATGCTATGCTATTCTAAGCCACGCTAACCATGCCAAGCTAAGCAGTTCTATGATACAAAATGGATACTAAGCTAAGGTGAGTTAGACAGCTGTTTAAGGACGGCTACCGTATTTGAAGACCTAGATGTAGGTGGGACAACAATATTAGAATAGATTTAAGGGAAATAGGATTTGCAAGGGATGGTTAGAGTTAGCTCAGAATAGGGTTGAATGGCGGGCTCATGGAAGCGCGGCAATGAACCTCCGGGTTGTATAAAATAGATAATATTCCTTTAGCTTACTTAAGAATTGTCTATCGCCATTGAATAAGTAAGTAACCGTATGTGAAGAGAAGACACTTTCATAGACATGGATACTTTTGTATTCTTCAATCAGCATTTCTTCCCTAGGTCTGTTTTCCATGACAGTAATAAAATTAAACACAGGGAAGCAGTGAACAAAATGCAATCTGATAGACGCCAGGAAAAGCTGACTAAAAGCATGCGCGAAACCAGAATCCTGGAGCTAGGGTTAGGAAAGTCGCCTGCCCGGCGATCTGTAAAATGTATCGTAGCTTAGCTTAGCATAGCTGTCTCTACGTGCCATCCTACGAGTATATAAACTGCAATGGAACGATTTTTGGCATATCATAGCACGGCTTTCTGTGTGTGATAGCCTTAAGCCATATGTAGCCTGTAGCCTATTGACACCACCCTTACACTGTATTAAAAATAAGGCAAGCCTGCCCAAATCATACATCCGTGGGAAACAGATTACAAAAATGTATGGTTTGAAAATTTTGACATAATGAACAAGAAATGTTTACTCACGATGACAGAAGAACAAATTACATCAAACAAAATTAGGAGAAACTGATCATGTAGTTGAATGGTCTGTATTGTGTTTATGTACCAAAAACAAATTTAAATAAAATTCATCAACAGCTTAAATAAAAAGACAAATATACATCCCAACCATTTTAAAAAGTTGATTTATTGTTGAAATAGACTAAACGAATAAGTTTTTTTCAGCAAGTATGAAACGTAGGATATTTTTGTGCCCCTAGAGAAGATTTATGCATAATAGGATAAAGTACAAATAAATAACGACTCTAATAAAACTCTAGACTGACTAAAAAAGAAAATCTGCAAATAACCTTTCTACATAAACACTGGATAAGATGTCAACAAGAAAAAACACGGATATTTGTTATAGAATTTAATTAACTTACTCTAGGGAAGTAGCTAAAGAAACTACATCCAGGCTAAGTTACTTTTTTTTCATTTGGACATCCCTGGCGCCCACCACACCTCCATCTAGAGACCCTATCTCCCCACTCCACCATAACAGGCCCTGCAAGCTGATAGTCTATAATTGGTATTGATGTTTTCCGTTTACGAATTGTATATAATAGATTTTTATTACAACCGCCCAGCTAAATGCTTCACAACAATAGAATATATATTATTTTTCAGGCTAATCATGTTAAGGCGAGATAAACAAGACAACATTAAGTGGGTTGTGGTTGTCGTATAGTGTCTAGTTCCATAAAATAACGCTAGAGGGCGTGGCAACTAAATGGCTGGTACTATATTCTTACGATCAGCCCATGTTTATTTTTCAAATCCTTTCATTCCAATCGTATTACATCTACAAGCGTTTTATAATCATATTATGCTAGTACTAAAACAAGACAGGAATTGCCTCTCAACACGATTTCATAAGTAATGTTTACATGTGCTTATTTCAAGTGAGCTGATAAACAGCATGAAGTATAATTTACAAAAATATAAATTTTGAAATAAATGTCATATCAATTCTTTCAAAGAAGAAATTGCTAAGTTTTCATTAAGTGATTTCAGATTATCCTTAGGTGTAAACAAGCACTCTCTTGACAATTCCCAGCACCATTTGAGGTAGGATATATTCTCAGAGTAAAAATGCGGTAACGTCGCACATTCACATTTTGGATGTAGCGGGATTAAATCCTGTTACAGGTCATTGGCGTAAGAGTTTTCAGTTCATTCCCCACCTGTAGGGCAAACCCTGGTTGGTTTTTATTTCCCTTGCGTTTCGGATATAACACCGATCTGAAAGGTCTTTTTCAGCAATGAAAAATTCAGATAATCTAAGCCTTACCATATACAAAGCCTGAAGGGCATATTTATGAGTTTATGACACGTTTAATGAAGACAAAACGTATTAAATTACAAGTACAACTGCCCCTATCTGTGTGTCAATTTTATTCCATAGGCCTAATAGCTTACGTAAATACACCAATCCTCCGACCTCTATGACCATTTAGAGCTCGGAAGTTCAGGCATTTATTTAGGTTAGAATAGGCAGGCAAAAAGGAACTTCAAATACCGAAAATAGGCAGTAATAAAATTAAAATAGGCATTTATTAAAAGTCAAATCAGAGTCATCATTATTATTGAAAATAGCTATCTAAGATAGTCCTACTCATGTGACCTGACCTACTTTCGTTGGCCTCTTTCCTGGTAAGCCTATTCATTATGTCCGGCGGTACCCTGCTTTACTTTCATAGGTTCTACCGTTCTGCTATTTAAAGAGGTAAGTTTTCGACTGCTTGAAAATAAATATATGCATTTATAGGGAACAAGATCCTCAATAAATATTTTTGTGATGTGAATGTGTCATTTCATTATTTGTGTAACATTTCTTTCACTTTCATATATTGAAATTCTTTATGTGCTTTCTAATTATAATGACGACCAGATGATGTTCGGGCACCACCTCACAGGTGAGGAAAAACCTCTGAAAACCTCAACCAGGTAACAAGTCCAGATTTGCCTCGAACGGGGCCCGCTGCGTGAGGGGAGCGAACGCATCCCTTGCGCCACAGCGGTGAACTAATAACTCCTAACTAGTGTATTTAGAATAATATCTATACCACTCTACTTCTCGCTGCATTCACGCGGAATTTGTGGTGGGTAAAATGGGGCCGGGGCTGGGTTGCTCGGGGTGCTCCTGTTTCCCCTCCCATTTATAACTCCAACATTGCTCCATTCATCTCCCAGCTCCAGAAGTAGGTTATATATTTCTCAATAGTCTGTAGGGTAGGCGAATAACACAAACCAAAACGTAGGGCCTATAGCTATGGTATTAAAAAGAAGAAAAAAAAAATATATATATAGGCTAACACAGTGAGATCTGAACAGAATCTAAAAGTTGGGCCTACATTCTGGGCTCGATCCCCGGCACAGAACATATTTTAATCTACTTATTTTAATGTAGATGTTTTCACCCATAAAGAACTAAGCTATACATTTTTAATATCGTACAGGCTTTTTGGAATTATTACGAATATAAAGTTACTCAAATCTTGAAAGACAGGATCAAGGGCAACATTTATGGATATTTCCATCTCAACCTATTCCTCTTCTAGGGTCCTTCCTCAGCGAAGAATTGACCCCTCGTCACTGTGGGTCTTAAGAGAAGAAAATTATTACGGAATCACTCTTGTTAAAGAAGTCTCGATCGAGGCCTTTAGATAACGGGCAAGCTATAACCCCGTCTCTCTCTCTCTCTCTCTCTCTCTCTCTCTCTCACACACACACACACACACACACAAATACACGCGCGCGCGACTGTTAATCGTGTGATTCAATAGCGATTACGTCTTGTCCTACTCTGGCCTGTTAAGAGACCATGATATGAAGACTACAAAATTCAATATGGAGATTTGTCCAACAGGTGCAAATGCAAGTGAAGACTGCCCTTTTACACTGAACCCTGAGCCCTGCTCAAAGTCTGTTTTCTTATCTTGTTATGATCGCTAGGTATCTTGAGCAGAGAGATAATCTGTAATTACAGGTTTGTGCTAGTTGCTAGCGGGGAGATGAGGTGCTCGTCTATCTGCTGCCTGCCCAACCAAAACTAACTTTAAATAAAAAAGGAAGGAAAGTTAATATAAAGTAATATTACGTTAGAAAACGAGGCTAGCGTGTAAAGAGCGAGCTGCGTGCATGGTTGTTAGTACGTCCGTCACTCACTCAACGGTGGTGATGAGTCAGTATCTGCCCTCGTTGGCAGTTCTTCTTCTACGATAGGATGCCTTAATATGCTATAGTCAAACTTGATGAATATTTGTAAAACCATGCCTAAGTACTTTAAAAAACCCTGGCGATTTTAGTAAGAAAATTCATGGTACAAATTTATTTGCTGAATGAGAAGTCCTTGGAAGCCCCTTTTGTAGAATTTACCTCCTCATTGCCTTCCGACCTATGAAAAATGTGTAAAATTATATACAACATAGAAAAAATAAATTGTTTCAGTTGTACTTTTTAAAATTAGCTTTAGTTAACTTATATTCCTTTCAACATCGAGGTTATAATTATGGCGTCTATGACAGATATTAAATTTAAATGAATATGATAGCCCTACAGGATAAAATAGCGGCGATGAGTAATGGTAAGTAGATGTCCATTTGCTTTTACGACTGAGGAAACCATGAAAAACCCAAGTCAAATTGGCCGGCCGGGACCTCGCGAATGAGAGTCGAATACACTACTATCTCGGCCATCTCGTTCGGTTGTAGTTATTTCTGTAACCATGGCACAAATTAATTTGTTGAATACGAAGTAAGGTAAGTACTTTACACTCAGATTATTTTTTAGTTTGTAAAAATTCTTTATATGCCTGATTTTAGAGTTAAATCTCCTATTTTCGGCTGACATTTCGCGTTATAGTTGTTGCCTAAGTTATATAATTTTTATTTACTCTTATGCAGACTTCAGTACCTGTTCAACAGTCTAAGTAACCATAAAGGCCTACTGGTTATTAAATATACACTATACTTAGACCTAAAGTCAGGAATTCGCTGAACAGCATAGATTCTTTATTCATTGCTGTAAATAGCCACATGTTCTATTCAACATGGTGTACTTCATAGATTTAGATTTATTAACTAAAGCTTCGCTTTGAATTGAACGGTAAGCCTATCTTTTGTTTAAACGGCAGATATTTTCTTGAAGGGAGACGAGAAAAACTTTCGTCTTTAGTCTACAATTTTAAGCACAAAAGGTTACAAGGAAGACTGACCCTTTTTAAAAACAGGTTAACTGTCAGATATGGCAAATTTTGGGATTAACTCTTGCGTAAATATATCGATCCTCTTTACTAGAAATAAAATATTTTCTGTAAAGGCGTTTACATTAGGCCCATATAGTATAATCTGACAGATGGAGGGACAAATGTACGGACAGACAGGCAAGCTTTGGCAGAAAGGCACCAAACAGTACAAATAGAGAATGAAAATACAAAGAGTGGATATGGAATGGAATGGAAAAAAGTACCAGGAGAGAGAGAAACTATGCCTGGTAATATGACTTGTAAGAATGTTAATGTGAATTCTGAATTCCTATCAGTGACCAAAGATTCATTCGTAGCCTTTAATATCGTGTAATTTATTTGCTTCGAATAAGAAGAATCAATAAAAATAAATGTAGATGGCATAAGCATTTCCTCCCCCATGTGGGACTAATATTTCTTAACCCAGCGATGACATGCCCTCAGTAGTTGTTACAGATCGTGGAGTGAATAACTTATGAATCAATTAATCGAAAAGCGCCTCACGTAATGAGTTTTCCCCGCCTTTATGCAGTCAAATATGATCCGAGTGGTAGCATACTTCTAAATATGGATGTGTCGCGTGTTCACCCAAGTTCCATCGCATGCAGACACACATCATCGCTAGAACTGAGATTTCTATGGCAATAGGCCATCTATTCCATAGGTTGGTAATTTGATGCTGTGACAGAGGCCTAATTATTTTTAAGCAAATATGGTTAATTTAATTTGTACAGTATTTATTACACTGGTCTATTTCTAGAATTTGTATACAGAATTATGTTCGAGTAAAAAATTCGACATGGCAGCCATTTCATAAAAAATGGGAATTTTTCCTTCAAAGAGAGAAGTTATAAAATTATTGTAATTGGGTGGTAAAAAATAAGTTTAAAACCTCAAAATCTCTGAATATTAAGGACTTAGGTGTATCTGAAGTTGTTTCATGTGTAAAATCTGTCAATTTACTTATTTATTGCGTCGAGTTACTTTTTTTTTGCTATTTTTAGCATGATTTTAACACTCTTTAATACCAAGTAGTCAAGAGTAATCAGCTATGTCCATTTTCGTCTGAGAAAATATACATCTTAAGGTACAATTTGGTGTAAGAATAACATCAAAAAATATGTGTGGTTAATTACTATGTAAAATAGCAAACAAGTGACTTTTTGCCCCACCCGTAATGATGATAGTTTTGTTAAATTATTATTGATGAGTTAAATAAATGTTCTGACAACCTGAAAACAGTTTATAATTTGTATTTAATCGCTCATACCTTCATTAATAACAACATTAAGACCCTAATAGGCCTAGTAACAGCAGAACAGCAAATGAACTTTTGTTTAGCATCATTACAATCAGTGTCCAAATTATGTCCCACCCGAAATAGATTTTGAAAAACAAATTTAAAATATTTAAAATAAATTTTAAATAATGCTTTGCATGTAGTGTGGAGAAGGCATTGTAAATTTTACAGAATGTGAAAACCAATTCTAGTTTATTATTTATGATATGTAATAAACAAAAATAGTTTTTATAATTTGCTAGAATGTCCCACCCGTAATTATGAAATGGCCGATGGAGTTCTCACAGAAAAAGTTTTGAGAAGATGCCGTTGAGGTAAAAATAACATGTTCAGAAAAAAAAGTTTGTCTATGGCCAGCATAACTCGAAAATGAACGAACCACCGAAGTAGGCTATAGCCAAAGGGCTGTAAGCTGCTACACGAATATAAAGATTTATAGTTACCGTATGAAAAGTCGTGGTAAAAAGACACGATTGGCCAGTGCATAAAATTATGTAGATATTTGATCGATAAAAACGAACAGGCCTATCTTAGATTGAGTCCTGACAATTATAGGTCACTTGTCACATACTTTACCATAACAATGGCGGAATTTAACATTAAGCACTGAATTATACGGGAATCCTAGTCTCTTTCAAAACGTATATTACTTCGTAAAAGGCCATTAATTTTAATCAAACACAACATTCAGAAATAATTAGTTCAATACATTAGAGCAATTTCCGTCGTCTACCTGACTAATTTTCAGTTTCACTTCATGTGAAACGACACAACTGTCTAGGATTTTTACCTTACCAGCTTTATAGCATCATTATATCCTACACTTGGTTATAAATAAATAATAGCTGCACAAGGAGAATAAGAAATGAGTTTGTAGCCGGAAGTACCGCCTTCATGCATATAGATGCGACCAGCCAAGCGTATTCCATGGTTCGGCTTAATTAAAAATCGAATAGTTGCTCTGTCTTCCTTAGGCTTCCACGTAATTAGGCAAAGTAAACATGTTATTTATGAGAGCTTCGCGATTCTGCAAAGCATCTACATTTCGGTTAGTTAAGCTGGCCTATAAATATGAAGGGGTAACCTTCACTAAGACGACCTCACAGAGTAAGAAAATTCACATTAGGCTATAATATAAATCTACAGTAGGATTTAGCCAGTATATGTCAATATGTAATCTTACTGGTATTCAAGAATATCTCAGACCTGTGGAAAAATCCGATTGTGTATGAGACAAAATTCGTTAGTCACTTGATTTTGAAGCTTGCAAAGAGGCTATTATACTGTAAGTTTTATACTGTAATATATGTGTAATTTAGTAATAAAACATACGCCTACATAATAATAATAGTATAGCAATACTAATAATTATTAAAAAATGATTAAGGGATTCGGCCTATAACTTAGCTAAATAAGTTATTTTATCTTAAATTATTACATTAATATATGCCTAATGAATATTCCCAGAAAGTTCTACAAAGTAACACACTTGAAGAACCAGAACAATAAAGATCCATTAATGATATGCAATAAACCGAAACGAATTTTGCGAATAGTTGTTTACTAATATAAATCAACTTCAATTAACACGACATCAAATATATATCGTCTATAGACTATTTAAACAGATTTATATCTGCAAATCGAGAATTCAATAATAAAAAAAATATTACTACTAGAAAATAATAGCAGAGATCTTACCTGTATAATGTAGACTACACTTACGAACTGCGCTAGCAATAGTAACAGACAATGACAGCTACACTTACCTGCAATAAAAGATAGAAACACAGTTATAAAACAATAATTAATTAACCATTTAAAGTTTAACTTACTGATAGGAAACTACAGCAAAACCACAGAGATTCAATGTAACGTACATGAAGCCTCATTAAAACAACTTAGGCCTACTAAGCTAAATAACACTTTGTAAAAAGTCGCTGGATGAATACTCTCAAAGATTCCAAACATGGACTATTTTCAGGTCTATTACATCTTCTTTAAAACATTATCTAAAATTGTCACATAACTTAGGTCCTAACTTAATCCTCTTTCTTAGCTCATAAATGCAACTCCAATAGAACTGGACAAGAATGACAGAAGGAAACTATTTTCCTGAAATATTTTTGTACATGAAAGAAATAATCTCATTGTATTGTCCCGAAGTTTCAAATTATATTTTAACAAGGCTATTAAAGTTTTATTTGAAACAAAATTTTGATATGAAGTGTTTACAGTTTTGTATTCTCTTTTTGTGTTTTTGAACATTATGTGCAGCGGGAGTTGTGGGAGGAGACTATATAATTATTGCAAAATGCATTATTAGAATCCACCAATTCTCATTTCTGGGCACATATGTTAAGATCACATTTCTAGGCACAGTAGCCTACATTCAGAATAAAGGAGTGCGAGCCTAGTGGACTGATTCCTGTCGAAACTAATAACTTATGGACCTGGTTCCTAGGATTGTAACAGCCGCTGACGATGTGTACCAATCCCCTGGGATGGTAAAGCGTGTGTATAGTCCATGAGGCGTCGCTGTGAAGTCAGTCGTGATCATGGGGGTTGACATTTTGAACAATTACTTTAAACAGCGTGTAATTTGGGTTGTACAACGGTAGTTAGAAATGAAAGCAATGCAATTACTCGGTACTGAGCCACCGGAAAACATGGGTTCCTTATGTGAAGAAAGAAGAAAAGAAAAAAAAGAAACACTTAGAAAACATTCCTGAACAACTTGTGAAAGTTTGTTGATAGAATTCTAATTCACCTTGTATAGATCTACAGATGATTTTTAAGGTGACATCAATAAAAACCCACTGGTACTTCAATAAAAGACGGGCCAATAGCAAACGGAGTGATGTTCGGAGGAGTCATTATACCGTACCAGTTACGCTGATTTACTAAACTGAAATACAACTAACGGTTGTAATTAGTCACTACCTCCCCGTCAAAGATGGAATACATTGCTGAGTGGCCATGTCAACTTCAAGAGGGAGCTACAAGTAACTGTCAAGGTATTCGGGAGGTTCCTCTGTTTTAATAATCCTATCATCTGATAACTTTAAAGGAAATGAACATTGTTGCTACGTTGTAAAAATTGGGCGTACTGATAAGGTAAATCGAACAGGAAAACGCACTGACTATTCCAAGTCAATTTAATGGAAAACAAATGATCACAAAATGCTCTTGTATTCCATCAAATGATCATTCCGTGTCACTAGAGCAAATGAATATCGTTGCAACACTGTAGTCTGCAGTACATGTCGCTCCTACCATTCTTGCAACCGCATTCATTAGAAATTTTTTAGGAGAAAAATTCCTAACACCGGGATTCGACCCCGTGACCTTTGGCTTTCCGTGCTGATGCTCTCCCACCTGAGCTGGCCTGGCGGAATCTCTCTCCTATGATTGATTATTCTTAATTGTCGATCTTACCGAAAGAAATGTCTCGTTTACAGTATTGTGAGGCTTACTAATTAAGTGACCAGGTTTCCACTGGTATTGTACAGGAATGTTTAAGATATATAACGTATTCCCGAAACCATAGAATATTGTTTCTGTTTCATTAGGTCTAACTTACATTACTTTCATTAGAAGAAAGAAAAGACAAAAATTAAGGGGGTGGAAAGGTGTGCGTGGAACGCCACGCGACAGAAGTGAAACTTGTTTCAATTTCTTGATTTTTTCAATTTTGGATTATTTGATTTTTTCAATTTTGGGTTGTTGAACTTTTTCATATTGGGTTTTTGGATTTTTTTAATTTTGGATTTAAGATTTTTAAAATTTTTGATCTTTGAATTTTTTATTTTTTGGATTTTTTATTTTCAATTTTTTAATTTAGGATTTTTAAATTTTTTATTTTAAATTTAGGATTTTTAAATTTTTTATTTTAAATTTAGGATTTTTTATTTTTTAAATTTTGGATTTTTTAAATTTTAGATATTTGGATTTTTAATTTTGGATTTTTTATTTTTTTATTTTGGATTTTTGCACTTTTTAATTTTGGATCTTTGATTTTTTAATTTTGGAATTTTGGATTTTTTAAATTTTAGATCTTTAATTATTTTATTATTTGTTTTATTTTTTGTTTGATTTTCGATTTTTTATTTTTGGATTTTTAAATTTTGTAATTTTGCTTCTTTAAATTTTGGATTTTTGTTTTTTTAATTCTTGTTTTTTTAAATTTTGGATAAGCCTAATCATTGAGTTGATTGTTTTCTGAGCAGTCCGTTCCGTCGCACCTCACTAATTTCGTGACGATTTTGAGTGTAGGCCTAACACTAATTTCGTGACGATTTTGAGCATTACACAAGCTCTCGATTTACCCCTACCGCGGCTAAAGAAGTTTCACTTCAAAAACTGAAGATATTTTTGTAGGTGAACGTCACTGATTCATGCATAAGCAATATGTCAAAGAGAAAATACGCACGCACGCCACTGTGAGGAAGGAGCGAAGTGAAGTGATAGATGTTGCGTTGTGAGTTGTTGTGGCAGTGAGTATCGTTATTATCAGGGGCACAACTTCTCCCCTGACCCCTCTGTCCACCTCCTCCACATTAACAAGCGGGTAATCACTATTCTTCATTTCAAACTTGCTAACACGAAATAAAGAAGTGGGATGGACTGGGGATGGAGCCCGGGGCCTTAAAGGGGAGGGGGCGGGGCTGAGCATGGCGGGTGGGCCCCACAACTATTCTTCACTGAGCAACTATGTGGACACTACTATCCAAACAGCTGTCTAATTCATTCGGAAAACGAAAATACCCCGAGGCCGCCAGAAATACAATTTAGCGAAACGGTGCATACAACATCAATATTTAAGAGATGGTGAACATGATACAGAAAGCCATTGGCCATGTTGGGACTGGCCAACATTATTAAATTTACAAGGTCGCATTCCTTAATTGTTTAAGATGAACTAGATTTAGTGCATAAATTACAATAACATTATTAGCAATCGCTGATAGTAGGGAATGCATTTACGAATCCAGAACATTCTCAAGTAAACATCCCTTAATCAATAAAAACAAAAATTTGAGTCAAATGGTGACTGCAATTAACTTAACGTAGGCCTACAATATGAGAAAAGCTTACAATTTTCATTATCAGCCTATACGGCGAAAATATGGAAAATATACATGAAGCCTAGCCAATATTATCATTAGATTTTTATACATAATTTCTCATAATTTCACTAGTTTAGATTACCCAAGCTGTGATTCTTTAAGCACTGTCTCTGACAAATCTTGTAAGATTTTTGTAAAACTTGGAATTCAAAACTACAAAAAACATTTTTCGAGCACTGAAAAAAATTCATTTGAAGGTGCAGTAATTATTTCATGATAAAATATTAGATTCAAATGACGCAAATTATTGCAGAAATTCGCGAGTAGAAGTAAAATTAATATTGAATGAACACACTTTGTTTTTAAAAAAATGCCAATAATTTTAGAGAAGTAAATTAAATGTTTCAAACGAAAAAAAAAAACAAAAACAAAAAAAACAATAGGCCAGACGTAAAGAATATGTTTAATTGTATGCAATTTCATGAGTCGCGAAATTTCTGGGTCCCTAAATTTTAGGCCTGTTTGACACCCCAGTAAGTTCTATTTAAGATTCATTTCAATGATAGCCCTACTGTACAAGAGAATTTTAGTTAAATTATGGCATTTGCAACTAATTCGTTTCGTGACTATCATCACTATGATAGTCATCACATGTATGCATTATGTCATGTTAGTCATCACACCTATCCATTATGATCATGTTTTATCTTAGCAATAAGAGTGGACGATTTGTTTAAAACTATTATTTAAAATAACAAATTAGATTACGAATAATTTCATTCAACTTAATCATTTATTTAAGTAAAATTATTAATGTATCATTTAAATAAAAATACAGATTTGAAGTGTGAGGTTTTCCCGCCGTAGAGTATGAATGGAACATCTCTCGGGCTGTCAGCCAGGTTTGAAGATCGATGATCTCCGACGTTTCAAAGGCCTTCATTTTCAGGGATTCTAACACTGAAGCAGTTAAGTTGGTACTGGAAATCTAGTTCTGCAGTTAAAATGCAATGGAAATTATATCACGTACATACAGTCAAAGAAGATCGGGATCAGTACCCTAATGGATAATATGTAACGAGTGGAGAGTTTCATTTCTCCGGAAAAAGAGTGCATGATGTTGCCAACTGATAATAGTAAAAGGTAAAGGTAAAGTGATCCCTATACAGGCCATGGAGGCCCAGAGGGTTCCAGGAGGTTGAGGCTCCTAGATTTTGGACATTCGGCACTTGAAGGTGGTAAGGTTGTCAGCCTTACGCACCGGCCGCCTTTACCCCCAGGATTGCTCCTGGTACTCATTTCTGTTAGAGGCTGAGTCGACCCCAGGGCCATAGTGCCACCAGAAGGATTAGGCCAATTGAAAAACTCCAACGACCTCATCGGGAACTGATAATAGTAGACCTAATATATAAATTAATAAGCTCTTAGTTTACTAGAATTATGTTATATAAAATGTCCAATAAGCAGGCCTGATGATGATTATAATGAGTGTTCTGGCCGAAAGCAGGTCCAAACTCGGAACGAAGCCATGGAATGATGACCAAGACTCGTCCAAGGCTTATTCTGAGGCAAGGGTGATACCGAGAAGATTTGCCACTGGCTCTCGCAGAAGAGACGATAAAGAAGAGACGATACAACCAGGTAGGAAAATTTTCACTACTGACAAATTACCAATCTAGCCGGTAATTGAACCTGGGCCGCCATGATGGAAGCAAGCCATGCTAACAACTCCCCCACAATGGTATGACTAAGTAGGCCTATATAAACAAAAAATAAACATTAAAAAAAAAGAACCAATGACCTGAAAAGTAAATAAATAAACATTTAAAAAATAAAAAAAGAACCAACGACCTGAAAAATAAACAATTCAAGGCATGGTATGGAGGTAACACGCTGCTGTAGGCCTATATAATTACATTATTCTAGCTTTACTTTTATGCATTGTTTTTATTATGTACAGCCTGCTATTAAAATACTGGATTTATGTAATAATCAATTAGGCCCATGCACAAAATGAACAACGGTTTGTAAAACGTTAATATCAAGGGACGTTATCGCCTGCACTTAAGTGAAATATGTAACATCAGTCTCTTATGTGCAGCATCAGTCCATAACCTACATTGGGAATTAGATCATCCTTCTAAAGTGTGTAGACTGCAGTTGGGCAGAATTTAACAATGAAAATCTTAATTATAGAAAATTATGATTGGAGAAAATCACAATTTGAATAGTAACTGCTGTGTACGTAGCATTAGTAGATGTCCATTTAATAGTTTTGTCTTATCGTGTACAAAGACAACGAACAGAAGTAGCCTACAATAATCATAAAAACAATGAAGTTCATGCAACTGCCGATGGTGATAAGTACAGATGTAAAAGCCTCATCAAGAAAATCCACAAATAATAAATAAAACATAAATAAATAATCTAGAAGAGAAAAGGTGATATGACAAAAAAAAGCTGTTCGTGTCTTATACACTAATTCAAGTCTCCAAAATGTTTTTGATACCAAGGAAAAATTGTAAGAAAATAGGAAGAGAGTTATTACTGCTTGTGATTACGCAATCTATGTAGTCGAGAATAAAGCTGTTCGTGTCTTGTACACTAATTCAAGTTTCCAAAACGTTTTGGTTTCCAAGGAAAAATTGTAAGAAAATAGGATGAGTGTTATTACTGCCTGTGATTACGCGGTCTATGTAGTCGAAAATGAATGACTTAAAGAAAGGAGAGAGAGAACTAAGGTAGGTGACTAAAAACCCTGGAGTCCTCAAGGTTTGTGGTGATAGGAAGTCTACTCGTCGCTCATACGAAGAAGCATTTGGAGATGGAAAATGACGGATGTGAAACGTCTGTAATTTTCCCAAAGTTCCTCAAAGTCTCTTTTGTGAAGTACTGTAACATCCGTTTACAAAGAGGGCTATGAAATCTACAATTAGCTAAGCATTTTCTCTCATTTTTAATAAGGTTATTTTCACCAGAGCTGTTACTTTAAGTTGTTATAATTTTCCCTGGGATGTCCCATTAAATGACAAAGGAGCAGTCTAAGAAATAATATGCTTATTTGCAAGCATACAGGATAAAATAGATAAAATCTCTTAAAATCAATAAATCCTTGTTTTTTTTTATGTTCTTCAATACCTTTCTGGTTTCTTCAACATTTCTTCACCTGTAAGCTACGCCTGCAAAATACATATACAATATTATCATTTTAAGGCTGTAGAGATGACATAAATCATGAAATGTGTACGTTATGGGGCGGACATTATAATCATTGGGAAGGGCTCATGCATGTTCAAGAATTAGTGGATTACAAAGGTTTATAAATATAAATGAAGATGGTTGACAAAAACATGACAATATTTCAAGCAATAGACTATTCACTACTCCACCTTACCAAAGATATTAATTACAAAATCACGAGGTTGAAAATTCTTGGCCTACGCAAATTCTGGTATCTACAGTATCAAAGTACAAACGTGGAACAGGTGATTTCTTTTTTCGAACCTGCCTTCTATTGAGTTGCGTCTATAAGCTATAGGCTACATACAGCCTGTATCTAAATGATTATGTTCCTAAAAACTGAAGATTTATACTGAAAAGCTGCTTCATTACACAGGATGTTAATTTTTTCAGATGTTCTTAAGTTAATCATGGATCTCACAGGCCTATAGGTAGGCATATTTTATCATGCAAAGCATCTTGGATATTCAAACTGTACACTATCTGTAAAAAGGTATATTATAACGAATACGCCTACAGTAAAATTCTTTTGTTTAAGTTATCGCAGATGAAATGAAAAACAACAACCGCTATTATCATCCATTAACTGATAAAATAAAAACAATAAAGTACCTAGGTATTGGCCTATAATTCGGAATCTCCCAAACTAGAAAATAATGGACAGAGCATGCCTGTCCTTCGGTTTGTTAATCTAGCATTATTAATCCTAAAGAGCAAATTCACCCTGATGGAAAAAAATAAATATTTTCCAGAGTTATTACCAGAATAGAAGTTGAATGAGCATGATGTCAGGTTTTTATTGATTGTGCAAAATCGTGAGAATTTCAACTTTAAAAATCTGATGTGAAACATTAACACAACTTCCTCTACCCTTAATATAGGCTATTGCGGCATAGAGAACACAGCTGTATTGCAATAGTGCACACTCATTTATCTCGGCATCATTAAAAGTAGCATTATTCGCCAGAAAATCACAAAAAATTAAATGATCTTTATGTAAAGTGGTTATTCCCGAAGTGTACCACATCCAAATAAGATATGATATATGCACTCACATACTTTGTTTTACCCTATATAAGGGAAATACAACTTTCTCAATTTTTTAAAACCCTAATCATTTGGGATATAAGTTCCTCACTTCACATTCTGGTATAACTTAGAATAAAAAGGTCATATTTCAAGAGGTGCGTATTCAGATGTTTCATCCTCAGCCTGAACTGTTCGCCACGCAAGGCTTAAAACTTAAGTTTCTATGAACGGTGGCTCGATTATAACTCTCTCCTACCAGAGAATGAATGCAAAAAAATGTTCAAATAGAATTTTAGCTCTTAGTACAAGCACTTCGGGGACAAAATTTAAACACATTCGTTGCAGTTGTTTTCTAGAAAATAGCAAAAAATGCAATTTTCTTAATGTACAATGACATTAAAAGTAACAGCAAGCAGTCGCCAATTTTAGTGTCGTATCCACAGAAGAAATTTAACTCAAATTAACATTTTGGTTTTATACGATTTTTCATTTTTGAGATAAGCTTATCACATCACACACAGACATGTTTATGAAAATAGCATTTTTGGATTCAACATTCTGGGTACCTCAAAATATATAGGCCTAAGCTTATATAATATGTTGAAAACACGATATGGAATTTCGTGTTGAACACAACACCTCTTCTACCTACTGTGCCAAGGGTAAAGGGAGTAAAAATATCTTCAATATTCATATTTTGATGAACACCAATGGCAATGGGCCTTGAGAAGCGTGATGCATGAATATTTGGTAATTTTGATCCAAAATATCCTTTTCGTTTTATTGAAGAAACATCAAAACAATAGACTCTAATTTATGGGTCTCAAAGTTTCAGACCAGTGTTACGCTTCCAACGCCCCTGCATGGTAGACTTCAAGAGAGAGACACAAATTTAATATGACGTGTTTAATTAACTCTGATAGCAAGTTTTCAAAACTTTCATTTAAAATGCAAAAGCTTCTAAAAGTTTTCACACCGTCGAGTTTATTTTTAGCATGTTCTACTAAGCATGGTAAATAAAATTAGTATTTTATTATATTTCAGCCTCTTTATAAAATAAAAAGTGTAAGTTACAAAATAGATAGGATTACCGAAAAATCCTTGGAAAAAAAGTAAGAACACAACTTTTCATTATTTTCAGGGCACAAAAAGCCTATATGAAATGGCTTCTAGACAATTTATTAGATGTACGGCATGAAAGATATTAAGTGCCAGAATGATACTTTTTGAGATGGTGTCGTGGATGGGAAAATGTCAGTCCGTCCGTCTGTGTATATGTATGCGCAATAACTCAAATACGTTTTATCCGATTTTCATGAAACTTGGTATACGAATTTATAACGTCCATGGGAAGAAGCACATTGATATAGGACCAAATAGGTTTACCGGTATCGGAGTAATGACCAATTTAGTGTCTATTTTATATGGTAATAAATTAGAAAGAATTTATCAAGTGCAAATCAGTTCTCATGATAACATATTGTTTTACAGTGTTTATATACGGCTTTGGAGTTCCAATACAGTTAGCTTTGACAAATAACACTACCCACATATTCCTACACATATTATGATTATCAAACTAGACCTTTGTTTTTCCGTAAGCCCTGCTTAATGAATCGATCTGGAGCTTAACTCGGAAATCGATAACAAAAATAACTTATTTTCTGCATATCATAATTGTAATTAGGCCTATCACTCACTAAACAAAAGCATTCTCATACTTTATTACATCAGTTTACCTGATTTCATTTTTGTCTTAAATTGGTTGACACTATAATATTTCGTAAGATCAGGATTTTCAGCAATAATACAAGTTTCAAACCATAACTATGTGTAAAACCTCCTTTAGCATTTAGGAGGTTCACACAAACAAAAATTTATTGTCTTTGCCGCTAGCATTATTCTTAATGATTGCATGAAATAATTCTTATGGCCAACCTATACAATTGTGCGGTTTTATTGCATGACAGAACAAAAGATTACCGTACGTGCTAGGGTAAGTTTTTTCCATTACGAATGACAGAAATTAAACTTCAAGTGATAATCTGAGAGATTAGACGAAAAAGTTGTCCATCTTTTTTCTTTCTTTCTTTCTTCCTTCTATCCTCTTTCTGGGTCCAGCGTGAATGAAAGTGCTGTAATACCATCCTGAATGTGTACATAAATTCATTTGAAATATACATTAACGGAATAAGTGTCAATACAACATCAGCGATATCAAAATTCAAGAGCTAAGATTTTGATCGGGGGGAGACTAGAAAGCGAATAAGTTATGAGGGCCCTGCTTGGGTGGTCTTCGTGTGGACCTGCCATCAGATGTCGTTTCCATATAGCTTGTTTTTTCCATCAACTCCTGTGAGAATAACCACAGAATGGTGATACATAACATTCACTTGACTTATAACTGCCCTCAGCTTTTGTCTTCCCTGTGAAATGATGCATTGGTTCATTGATAAGGAACTAAGACTTTTTTACAATTCTATATAAGGGATTTGATCACAGTTGTTTCTTTTGTTCCACATAACGAAACGACAGCTCATTGATTGGTGTTTTCCATCGGTGTGTGTTGTGAATATCATATCAGGGGACAGGTGTATGGCCACTTTGTTCAGGGATTTCTTTATTCTTCTCTAACCCTGCTAGTGTGTATCGTTTGATCCATCAGGGTTATTATTACTTCTAATTTGCAATCAATTCAAGTTGTACATAATTTAGAATTTACTGATACCACAGAAATAAGAAATGTATATCGCTCCCCTCTTCAAACTTTCGAGCATTTTATTATAATTATTATTACTTCAATTGGATTCTGTAGAAATAATTATAACAGAAGGGGCCAGAGTTAAAAGTGGAAAAGTTTACTTTTGCAATTAGGCCTAATAAAATTCATTCCGTTAATAAAAAATATTTTTAATGTTATATTTTGTTTGTTATATTTCGGTAAACTTTGTAATGCTTATAATGTTTACATATCATAAAGTACAACAAATATAGTTTTATAGTGAAAATTAAGAAAGTGACTAGATTTTTCTTATACCAACAAGCCAATATGTAGATCTATTGGTTAACTTAAATTTTGTTCTAGTTCTAGAACTGTAGGCCTACATATGAATTCTGGAGTATCCTGTTCAGAGAGATGAAGGTACTTGTGCTTCTTAGCATTTTTTGCAAAAATATAAAGTATATATTATTTATCAGCTTTTGTTTGTATTTTGCCTGGGGGAATTTTCTCAAGTGTGATTTGCAATACCTTATTATTTTATTGAACAATTCGCCGAGTGAAGAGTTTTAGAATTGAAAATAATATGTATGACAAATTCAGGAACATAAATAAACAAATAAGGAAATAAAAGAATAAACTCAAGAAAGTAAAAACGAAAAATAAATAAATAAACAAACTATTAAAATGAAGATATACCTAGGACTAAAGAATAAACATTTTAGTCAATTGGGCCTTTTAGAAACTGAGTTGTGTTAAATGTATTTTAATAAAAATGATTGGGCGAAGATTGATATTAGAGAGTGAAAATGATAAAAGTTGGAATGACAGCACGTTTGAGGCGCTATTCTTTATATTAACTTCAAAATATTTTCCTACAGCCTATTTTCCAGAACTTGCCTACTACCATGTCATTAGCGTTTACAGAAACCTACATGAGCGGTATACTTAACAGAAAGAACGGTTCGAAGGTATTGAATATCACTTATCATAATTGAAAGGTAATGTAGTGTAGCGGCAGAACCGAGTAAAGGAATTCAATAACCCTCGAAATATCAAAGAAATAAAAAGACAAGGAAAAAAAAGAAAGATTAAAGATATTAAACGGCATGAAGCGGAGGCTGACTGCTTCCCGCTGAGACAACATGCCCAGTTATACAGGAATTCTCTGTCCTAGACTCTCTCCCACACTTAACATGAAGCCGGCTAGCTCTTAAAACAATGCATCCTGTCATGAATTTATTATTTGTTACAACTCTTTATTCAGACTCCAACCACTGACCTTCAATGTCATCAAACAAACTTATGAAATTTTAAATATAACTAACATGGCTATCCATATTCTATTTATGCAATATAACTATCGTGTTTTATTATCCAGTTCTGACAGTTCAGACTCGGAAATCTACTTGCCGGCATTTTTTATTATCTCAGGGGCCTGTTCCTCTCGTGAATGTCCAACGTGGCGCCATGGTATCCCTGCTGACGTAATGCTCTGATAAAAACAATTAAAATAAAATCAGGTAAACTGATATAACAAAGTGACAGTATGTTTTTGTTGAATCAATTATAACTTAATTGCAATAATGATATGCAGAAAATAAGTTTTTCTAATCAGATTAAAATCGACCAGCGTCAGCAGAACTACAAATTTGTGATACCTTGACAATCGCGCAAACACTTAAAAATAAAAAATAAAATTAAAAAAACCCATGTCAAATCGGCCGGCTCCGGGATTTGATCCGGGGACCTCCAGAATACGAGTTCAAGACGTTACCACTTGGCCAACTCAGTCAGTTTGACGGAATTGTTTGATAAGCATATGTGAAGGAATAGTGTTTACTGTCAAATTATACCGGTAGACAAAAATTAAAGAAACATGTGATATTTAATTAGTTGTTACTCTGGTACCGGTCAACCGATTAGGTCCAAAATTAATAGGCTTCTTACCATAGACGTTATAAATACTTATACCAAGTTTCATGAAAATCCTATAAAGCATATTTGAGTTATGGGGCCTTTTGTTATATAATACCATAAAAATGCACTAAATTGGGCATTATTCCGGTACCGGCCAACCGATTTGGTCCAATATGAACAGACGTCTTCCCATGGACATTATAAATGTGTATACCAAGTTTAATGAAAATCCCATAAAGCGTATTTGAGTTATGGCGCATTTAAATAAAAACACTAAATTGGGTTTGACGCCGGTACCTGTGAACCGATTTGGTTTAATATCAATAGGGTTCTTCCCATGGACATTATAAATGTGTATACCAAGTTTCATGAAAATCCGATAATGCGTACTTGAGTTATGGCGCGTACAGACACACGGACGGACAGACGGACAGACATTTTTCCGTCCCCCACACACAATCTCATAAAGTACCATACTGGCACTTAATAATTGACCGAGCAAAGCGAGGTTCGGCATTTCGTCTGTTTGTTACGCAGTATTGACCAAACGCTTTGTCCAATTTTCTTCCAATTTTGCATGAATGTTCCTTGAAGTCATTGAAAACGACGTTGGTCTATGTGTTTAGAATTTTTTTTATTCCGTTTCAAGCTGGTGATCGTTTTAATAATTCCGTTTCATGCAATGTTCTTAAAACTTCTAGTGATATTAATATAAATGAATAATCGCACATTCAAACCTGCCCTTCGACTTAACGTTTATGAGAGCGAAAAAATTAACAGGGGTTCTCCGAGACTGTTATAGGCTACCGAGCGTTCCAAAACTGGAATTTCAAGCTCACTGCAGATATGAGAATTTGAAATAAGAGCTGATAAATTTCATTTCCTACCTATTGAAGAAAAAATATATTTTACTTTCTAAAGTCCACTAAATATTCTGAATTTATAAAACTTGCTAATTACATCAGCTTAATTTGCATCTTTTAAACATCTAGAAATTAAGATTTTATTGACAGTATAATAAAATACAATAAGAAAGTATGATGCAAATATAAAACATAAAAGTTTATTGACGTTTACAAATGGGCTGAACATTGCATAGGCCTATCGGCTATTTAGCCATCTTCGATTCGAAGCCTTTACTCAAGCATTTCGCCTCTCAACTCCCGGCTTTACAATAAACTGAGACTAGGTTCCTCTTTATCATAGGCTTGGCCCAGAAATAAATATCATTTTTATTTTTAATGTTGACATTCCTATCGACTATTTATTATCTACAGCAGGCTACATATATGTATTCTAAAAAAAATTATAATTAATTTTAATCCAGAATTCAACTTTAATATAAGGGAAAATTATAAAAACTAAGATTGGCTGGCTACGAGATGTGAGCCTAAGATCTCTGCAATACGAGTCCGCGATGTTAGCGCTTTGTGTCAAGCTCATTAAAATTAACACAAAAATGAATTACTACAAGATTAGAAAAAAAGGCGATAGCTCAAAACGTGATGGAATAAATGCTATGAATCGAGAGATAAATAATAATAATAATAATAATAATAATAATAATACATCTACAATAATCGCTGATTCGACAAACCGCTTATGACCAGGCTATCCGACCGCTTGAACCAAACTTGATCGCATAAGTTAATAAAGTGTAATAATTGCAGAAGTAAAGTCCAATTAATAAGTACCAGAATGGTACATTTTGAGATTGAATGGTGGACGGGAAAAGTCTGTCCGTCTATTTGTCTGTCTGCCTGTCCATGTGTCTGTACGCGCGATAACTCGAATACGATTTATCAGATTTCCATGAAACTTGGTATACGCACTTATAACGTATATGGGACGAAGCCTATTGATTTTGGATTAAATCGCTTGATTGGTACCGGTACCTTAATTTCTAACAATATTACACTGAATTTATCAAATGGGATTCAGTTCTCATGACAACAATATTGTTTGCAGAATTCATATAGAGCTTTGGAAGTCGCTATACACTGGCTTTTTATATCACGCCTTGCTTTACTAGACGTGAGAAATTTGTTGTAATTTCGTTCTCTTAATATTCTAGTTATCCCACTTATTCCTTCAAATATGCTTATCAAACGTTCTCAACGTGGTTTAAACCTCAATAGTTTCGAATAATAATAATACGAATACGGGTAACGAATAATAATATTATTAACTCCATCTGGCACTTTGTTACATCAGTTTACTTGATTTGGTGTTTTTAATTACTGGTTGTGACATATTGTCAGCATGACCAACGCCAGTCTTTAGTAGCTTTCTCGACTGAATACAGCTACTCATTCTAGCTCAGCTCCTCACTAACATCACCATGCTGGCCCAAAGAATGACCAAAATTTTGTCAGAAAATCATTTTCTAAAGAGCATGGGATTTTACATAGGACGATTATGGCGAGAGGATATATCAATGGCTCTACAAAAAGATAATTACTGTAAATACTTGCAAAACTCCACGCGCGGCCAATTAGGAAAGAGTGTAGAGGCAGACACACTAAACATGCTGACATGCGACACGACGAGGCAGACAGGACAGCGCGAGGAGAGCTGGTCAGGTTCCTCAGTCCTGCACCATAAACACGCAACTTTTTTACGGTATACTTTGGGAGAAAAGGGGGGAGAGAAAAACAAACAGTGACTGAGACCCCCTAAGGTTAGGACCCCTTAGGGTCAGCCAATTATCTGGGCCCCCGCTGGGGACCGACTCCGGTCTGGCGGGGTCTCTGCGGTCTTCTAAGTTCCTCTCCATCAACATAATCCAATTCTAGCTCCACAGAAGTGCCTAATCTCGCTAAAATATATTACGTAACTTGGTCATGGTCACCAGTTCTCACTACATTCCAGCTTTTTAATTTTGTGAAGAAGAACGAAGGGCAAGAATGGGTAACGAATAAAAACAATATTAATAAAATCAGGTAAACTGATGTAACAAAGTGCCAGTATGTTTTTGTTTAATCAGTTATGACTGCAATTATGATATGCAGAATATGTTTTTTTTTTTTTAATTGATTTCCAAGTTAAGCTCCAGATTTATTCATTAAGCAGGGCTTACGGAAGAAGAAAGGTCTACCATCTCGGCCACCTGGGTCATTTTAACGGTCTAGTTGGATAAGCGCATGTCAATTAATATGTTTTTTGTCATAGCTATCTGTATTTTAATTTCCAAGGCCTTATAACATCACAGTAAAACAATAGGCTATGTTGTCAAGATAACTGATTTTCATTTTTTTAAATAAATTCTTTCGAATACGTATATTACCATAAAATAGGCACTAAATTGAGCATTACTCCGAAACAGGTCAATCGATTTTATCCATTATGAATAGACGTATTCCCATGCACATTATAAATGTGTATACCAAGTTTCATAAAAATCCGGTATAGCGTATTTGAGTTACCGCGTCTTTAAAATATTCACTAAATTGGGTTTTACTCCGGTACCGGTCTACCGATTTGGTCCAATATCAGTAGACGTCTTTCCACGTACATTATAAATGGGTATACAAAATTTCAGGAAAATCCAATAAAGCATATTTGAGTTATCGCGACTTCTTATATATTAACATAAAAACACTAAATTGGGCATTATTCCGGTACTGGCCAACCGATTTGGTCCAATATCAATAAACGTCTTCCCATGGACATTATAAATGCGTATACGAAGTTTCATAAATATCCGATAAAGCGTATTTGAGTTATTGCGCCTTTAAAGTAGACACTAAATTGGGTTTTACTCCGGTACGGGACAACAGATTAGGTTCAAATTCAATAGGGCACTTCTCATGAACGTCATAAATGGGTATACCAAGTTTCATGGAAATCCGATACAGCGTATTTAGTGCCTATTAAAATAGGCACTAAATTGGGCATTACTCCGGTACCGGTGAACCGATTTGGTTCAATATCAATAGGGCTCTTCCCATGGACATTATAAATGTGTTTTCCAAGTTTCATGAAAATCCGAAAAAGCGTATTTGAGTTATGGTGCGTACAGACACACGGACAGACAGACGGACAGACAGACATTTTTTCGTCCACCACACAATCTCATAAAGTACCATACTGGCACTTAATAAAAGAAGAAACAGTAATACCATTTAATATTTTAAGAACGAAACTTGGAAGCCAATAGCCATGAAAAAGTAAAGTTAATATAATAAGTTATGCATACGGATAAAGAAAGCCTTTTTCAGGGAATCTGTGAGATCAGCTCGTTGCAGGTACTCCGCTTAGAGTAAGTGGGAAGTGAATTACTACCAAGAATTGGTTTTTGCGAGAGAAAAAAAATTCAGATTGCCAGTCCCCATGATTTGAACACGCTACTTCTCCAACACGGGTCTTCGACATTGCTACATTGAAAACCTATTAGGTAAATAAAATTGTAGGGCCTATCTAATTCAGTGATCAGCACACTTCGCGTGAAAAAAACTAAGATCTGCTCTTTATCTTGAAACAAAATAAAAAAAATAAAAATCCTTACATATACGTCGTTTTGAATAACTTGAAGGAACATTCATATCAAATTGGAAGAAAATCAACGCGTTCAGTCGTGACTGACGAAATTCCGGGGAACCATTACTATTACGTCAAAAATGTACTGGACCAAAGTCGTAGAAAATTTACACTCCAGAGTGGAAGTAGTCAGAAAAAAATTATAGTATGAACCGTTTGGCCAGAATCGTTGAAAGCTGAACATTACACGAAACGAAACTATTAGAACGGTCACCATCTTGCAACAGAATAAAAATAATAAAAATATTACACATAATTATGTAGTTTTTCATGAAATCAAGGAACATTTATGCCAAATTTGAAGGAAACTGAACAACGTGTTTGGATGTGGCTGCGTAACAAACAATTTTAGAAATAAACACACGAAAAGTCAAACGGTTGAGTTAAAACTGGTCCACGCTTCGCTAGGTATAAGTTACATAAGGATTTTTATTTTGTAATCCATTTAATCTGTTTCCGTCTAGCCAAACGGTTCCCTGGATACAATGTTGTCTTCACAATAATTGACAATATTGGCTAAATATTTAAATACTCCGATGAAGAGCATGTATTAGATCTTTTGATGCGAAATCTACTGCTCACAAAACTACTAGTAATAATAGCAGTAACAGTAATAATGCATTGCAATAACCTAAATCAAGAGGGATTCAGGCAATGTCTAGGGCAACTATAGACCAGTTAACTTAGTTGTAACTAGAGTTCAAAGTTGCGGCAAATTTACTTCGAAGTTCAGTGCTCACAGGTGTATAGCAACGTGTAAAATGCCTCTGGTAAAGTCATACGACACCACCTTTAGTCCGACCTATAAGCTCGTAAGTAATAACTAATAAGCAATCAATTAACTCACCTGGAGCTCGGTTATAACCAAAGGTAATTAGCTAATAGTCTATCTACGGCATAGAAGGCCAGGTTATGAATCGTCATTACCTATTGAATCTGTTGATTACGTCCACTTGCCCTTCAAGCCCATTTTTCGCCGGTAAATCGCTGCTGCATTCACATAAATTCTAGTCCAAAACGTAAATAAATAATTAAATAAAATAATAATAATAATAAATCTGACACTCGTTTTAATGGCCAAGAGAGACTCGGAAGACGGTCCAATGAGTTCCCCCCCCCCCCCCCGTTGCCTTGGTGGATACGCAGCAGAGGCTAACCCTCCGCCTAATGTTTGTCTTATTCCCCTCTCTCCATCGGTGCTAAACCTGAAACCTATCTGTGTACATAGGTTAAGGTTTGAGTGCCAGACTTGTGACATCAAACCAATACGAGTTGGACTCGTTCAGGAGCTGAAGTGGACATTCGTTTTAACGCATGCTTCCGTTCACTTAAATAAAATGTTTCCACACTCCACCCCCAGTTCACCGCGCACCTAGGTTTGAGCGATGTTCATAGGATAATGCGTGTGTTCAGACATAAATTCAAACCAATAAGAGATTGGTTCACCAAAGTACGGTGTGGAACATAGATGATACGGAGATTCAATGCCAACTTCAAATGAAGAAAAAACACTAGAAGAACCCAGAAGAATCGGAAAGTTTCCGCGCACTCGACTGTACAGTAAGTTACATTGTATTAACTTGATCACATAATTTTACAGAAATAATAAACACCATGAGCCTCTAAAAAACACACAAAACAAGCATATGAAGAACCTGAAAACTACATAAATGTAATCTCCCTTCAAAAGAATATCCCTGTTCTTGAAAGAATCAAGACCCCAGAATTGTACATGGATTAGGCAGTCAGAGGAAGAGTGCCAGAACTCGGAATGCTACAGCCGCGAGAGAGATTGGTAAGCATCTAGAAGAGGAAAGATGGAACAGGTAAGAGGGGCCCTAACAAAACAACACACGGGCCCATAAGTTGTCGTATTGATCACTTAATGTATACAAACAGATTGTTAAATGGCCCATTTACATGCTGTCCGGTCCCTCAGGCTTAAACGCTCATTCCTTTCTCCTTAACGAATGCCCATCATCAGTGAAGTTGAAGTTATTTGCCCTCCACCCTGTCAATAACTTACAGCATAGTCCCAGGAGCAACATAGAAATGGTCAACCATGGCCGTAGAAGGAAGGTAATACTACTAGACATACTATGCTTTAAAAAATAATTACTTAAAAGACGTTTATTAAAACAGGGCACTTTAGTCTTCTTTTTATTTGAACCAAAACAGCCAATCAAAGATGTAATACCATTAAGAATTTCGCTGTAGTATATTTAACTAGCCTATATATGCACCACTAAATAGGAAATAAAAATAAAACCTGAAATATAATTAGATACCCTTCATTAGTGAAATATGTTAAGTTGCACATAAATTTAAAAGTTAAGTTACCATAATATTTTCATTTTAATAGGTAAGTGTACCACCATCTTGTTACAATGCTCACTATAATTGCCCAGTCGAAATGCAAAACAACTTAACCGATTCTTATTTAAAGAGTTTTAACATCAGGCTACAATAAATCGTATCAGTAATTATACTGTTCTTACGGTTATTGCGATAATCATGCTGGTTAGTAAGTAAGTAAATAAATACCCATTATTCTGCAAGTAGGATATTGGTCTGCCTATAATTCCTTTCATGTTTGTTTGTTTGTTTTTTTCATAAAGCTTTCAACCAAGGGAAGGCAAGGGGATTCAAATGCCTGAAACTGTTTTCTTTCCATGCCAAAAGTACAGTAATAAACAGGGCCCGGATTCTATTGACATGTCATCTTTTTATTGATGTTGCATAGACATTGCCAACTTGTAGATAAATCCTAATCATGGCCTCTAGATTATAGAAATACATTTTTATTGGGTCATTTGTTGTCATTTTATGCAATTTTATATTTTAGGGAATTTATTTCAATTTTAGGTAATTATTTTGTCATTTTCGTGTCATTTGCTTCCTTATTTAGTTATTTTCATGTATTTACATCGAGTGTGTTAACTTTTTTCGTTGCTAGCGGTGCTGTGAGGGAAAAATTCGGCGTTAAAGTGTTGTTATGTCTCAGTTGGAAATGAGAATCAAAGAAACGCCAAAATTTTGTATTATATTACTATTGTTATTAGATTGAATTGGCACCAGAGTCTTCCACCTGCTTGGATTTGAGAATGCAAACTACTGTTTACCCTCAATAAACAACAATATAATCCGGCAGACCACAAAAGGAAATGCCAAATTTTGACTCATCAGTACCAGTATAAATTTCCATGAGAAAGAACATAAACAACATTACAGTTATTTACAGTTTTTACAATTATGTAGGCTACAAACTAGTTTATAACTTTGTGTGTAGAATAATTTTTTATAAATAAAATATTAACTTTTAGGTCATTTTTTATAATTATTAAGTAATTTTCTTTAAAATTAAGGGTCATTTTATAGGTCATTTTTCAAACAATTTTAGGTAATCAGAAACCGGGCCCTGGTAATAAAAAACCCAATAACACATTCTGCTTACAAAATACGGATATAACTTTAAAATATTTTCACTAGAAATAATAAAAAGGGATATGTGCCTGAGATCTCCCCCGTAGGTACCGGTAATTCAAGAGAATGAACAATTTATGTTTTCATTTTTATTTAAAATGCATTTTTAAATTTTATTTTAGAAAGTTGTGAAACATTTTTTTCCTTTAAGTTATTACCAGATACCGTATTTATGTATTCTCCGTAATTATGTTTAATGATCTTTCATTTCACAAAAAGTACTTCATTATTTTCATGAATAATTATTATATTACAATCATATTGTCTATTAAATATTTATTGACTAGTATCAGAAAAAAAATTAAATTAATACGAATAATAAAATAAAATTAAAATAAATTAAGTAAATGCAATGAAATATTTATTAGTGATCCTCAAACATAAAGTAGATAAACAAAAAGGTTAACTTTCAATTTATATGTCATATAGGCCTAATTGACTGTGCGAAGCGAGATAAGTCTGCCCTCTTAACTCGGCCATTCGGCATTTCGTTTCTCTGTAGGCCTACATCTGTTTGTTATGCAGTCATGACCGAACGCGATGTTCGAATTTCTTCTAATTCTGCACGAATGTTCCTTCAAGTCCCTAAACAGGACATAGGCCTATGTGTAAATATTGCTTGTTTTATTCCGTTTTAACTGATGTAGAGCAGTTGATAGATTTGTGAGCTCTACTGTCAGGCCTAACAGAACTAGAAGTAATTAATAATAACGCTCGTTGATAAAATTATAGGCCTATTCAACTAGCAGGTCCCTGCGGCTTCGCACGCGATTATTTATTCAATTTCTAGTTGTTTTATTTAAATAATTTATTGACAGAAAAGTAATTAAATCATTATATTTATTAACACTGACATCGTTTTTATATAAAATGCATGAATTACATAATTTTATTCTTAATTAAGTTATATTGTTTTCATGGTGACAATGATGGGTGATTCTGCCCGGAGGAAGGTCTAAGGTCCCGGAACGGAGTCGCGGGGGATGACCATGACACACGTCCTAGAGATAGGCCTACTCGGCAAGGATGATATCGCGTAGGTCTGCCAGTGCCTTTCGCGGGATGGGAATGAGGGAACACAATAGGCATACCCAGTCCTGACCCAAGAAGGAAATTTTCCATCTCTGAAAAATCCCTGACCCGGCCGGGAATTGAACTCGGGCTGATGGAGTGGCTGGCAGTCATGCTACTAGTGGCGGACATTGTTTTACATAGTAAATATAAAATAGGATAATCAAACGAATAAAACGAATTTTCTGCTGCCATGTGGGCATACAGATTAGAAATGAAACGTTTAAAACGAACAACGCATTCATTAACCTTGCCCAAATCCACTGCCTTCTAGACTGTATTACTATACAATGCCTGTCCTATACGGCTAATTTTGCGTAAGCGGCGACATTACAGACGGCAGCACCTACCACACCCAGCTGCAATACCCTTTACATTACCCTATGCTATGTGTTGCCCTCTGAAGTATAAACTCGGAACTGAAGTATGCTGGAATTTCATGCAATCTGGGTGTGAACTGTGTCGCCTCTACTGGAGAAATTAGGCAGTTGAGCAATACTCTGAACTCATTGTTAAAATAAAGCATAGGACAGGCAGGGTAATTTTCGAGCCGGCGGTGCCCAAATCATACATAAGCCTAGACAATAATATTAAAATGACTGATAATTGAAAAGCAAAAACCCGGCTTCGAGGTCCATTTCAAGATTAAAGTACTCCACCGTGGGGAAAAAAATACCTCGAATTCGAATGTTGAAGCCCAACAATCCCCGCATAGTGAGTGTCGTCCAAATCATAATGGTTCACCATTTAGGCGTGCATTCATGATCCACTTCTGTTCACCTATGTAAAAATAACATCAGATCTATGCGTGTCGTAATGTTATAAACAAATGAATTAAGTAGAGCGGGTTAACAAAATCAGAGCGATTGATAAATTGGTGTTATATTGCAAAGAATCTATTTCAGCGATGCTCTTTTTTCCCGGGTGCTATGGCAACCGAGCAAGGCCACCTATAATTAATTTCACAATTGTATGCACGGAAACACCCGCTCAAATATTATATTAGATATGCTACTAAGTTATTAGCCTTATTGTTACGGCATCAACCGTAACCCCAAGTCCTTTCTCCCAACCCCGGTAGGGGAGCTGAATGCTCCTTCCTAAGAAGAAGAGTTAAAACTTCACTGAAGGAGGTCCAAGATTATTCATTACAAGTTGCATCCGTTTAAATTCCTAAGCACTGCTCTTCGAGTTCTGAAAACAAAACCGTGCCCTATCTCCACCCCCGCCCCCCTGCCGGGAAAGGCTCGCAACTTATTTAATGCCCCTAATTGATATTCAGGTCTGACGGCTTCGTAATGATAACTTAAAATATAAACATGCTGTTCTCCTTCATTTGTGTGACACACAATGTTTTAATATATTTCCTAAACCTTTCTTTTAATGGATCCAGATCAAAATCAGGACCCACAACCTTGCATTCCTGCAGTCACAGTACTTCCATTATTAGTTCCCCTTTGTAAAGTACTACTTGGCTACTTGGCGAGACACAATTTGAACTGGATGGTAGTTTTAATACCAGCATTATGCCTTTTGAGCGAATTCACAATAGACATAACAAGGCATTGGAAGTTACGACACTAAAAAATAATATTTTAGACGTCTAAAAAGGGAAAAAGGGCAATAAAAGGCGTTGAAATAATATTGCACAAAAAGTCGTATAAGCAAAGTAGGCCTAGCTCTCATAACACAATAGGATTGGAAAAATTAAATTTACCTATTTATTTATTTATTGGTATTCATATTAGGGCATCAGTTGAAAAAACCTTTACGCATTTCAAAATTATAATTATAATTACACGAAAACACAATATTTTATACTATTATTGAAATTTTAAATTTTGTAGAATGTTTGACCAATTAATATGAAATAATTATTTTGAAATTGGGTCATTCGGACCCTTTTTAATCCCGAAAATTAAATAAGAACTATTTTTGGGCGTAGAAAATAATGTGATTGCATTTCATTCTAAATTAAATTGGGGAATATTACAGAAGAAACTTAATGCTAACTTTCGTAGTTTCGAATTCAGAAATTCTTCCATTCTGAAAAGACAGTGCTCAAATATTTAAAAAAATAAAAGAATAGCCTACATAAAAATATCAGAAAAGGACCGGATTTGAACCTGCGAATCTAGAGGAGGCTCTCATCCAACAAACCTAATTATAATAATAATACTAATAATAATAATAATAATAATAATAATTACAATAATATTAGCTACTGCTAATAAATCTTGACGTTCTAAATTTCAGTAAACCGGCGAAGTCTAAATAGCAGCAGCCTACACAACAGTTATGAACCGATACAGGCTAACAAATAATAGCAGCTTATTTATAATAGTAAGAATAACTTCCAAAAATTGTAAGCCTATAGCCTATTACTAGCAAGAAATCATTTTCGAGCAACAGAGGCAATAAATTATTTTAACGACAGGTATAGTCCCGCCCTGGTAAGTGTATGAATTCCTCATCAGTTTGGATTTACGACTCTGTAATATAAACAACAAAGATGACCGACTGTTGACCGAACCGCCTCATTAGCTGGACATTACGATCTCGAAGTGATCTTGCAAAAGGATGATTTAGAGTTGAAGCTTTGTCTCGTGCCAAAAGTCAAACATGCCTCTTTTTTTCCACAAACCTCGGGGCGCCCATTTGTCTTTTACGTCCATCGTGCTTAATAATTACTAGTGACATAATAAGCTATTTGCACATTGCAGATATTAATTTACCATCACCCTATGGCAGACGTTCCTGTGCCATTTGTGTGTATTCAACTGAGACAGCAGATGATAAATGTCGCTGTCACATATTTCAGAACTATAATGATTCTTAAGAAATGTTAATTCCTTTAAACAATTAGACTATGTAAATTATACATATGCAATAAAATCGAGAATGCAAGCAGAGATAGGCCTACTGGGTTTAGCAACTCGTTTCACTTATTACCCTGTTTAGTGGGATTAATTCAGTGGCGGATCCAGGAAGAGGGCCGTAGGGGCCGAGGCTGCCCCTTGGTTTTTCTATTATGTTGATTTTGCTTTTTTTTATTCATCGAACATAATTACCTAATAAATAACATTAACATTTAATTGCACACAAAACAAAAATAGCAGCGCTTATGTACTCCCCCGGTTAAAACCTGAGGATTATAAAATGCAAGCTTAATAGTAGGCCTATTTACCTAGGTATATTCTAGACTCCTTGTGACAACCCACAAGTCAGCAGTTGTTCGAGTTCCTTATCTTTATTATTAAATTATGTTTAATTGATGTCTTGTGAACCATTTCAGAAAAGCACTTACTTAAAGATAAAAGTAAAAAGTTTGATTATTGATTTAAAATTTTATCCAATATGTAAAACCGACAAATTTCTCAACAGAATTAGAACTCTGAGCAAGAGAAATTTGGAGGAATCACCCATAGGACCTAAGAACTCATCTTTTGCACTTCATGTTGTTCTGTTTGCCTTTGGCGGTCAGCTGGTTGCATGCTGGTTTCTAAACAAAGTTCCGTGATCAAACTCACTGATTTTTCCTTGCAAATATTTTATTCTCAGATTTTAGGTTCGTTAAAAGACCTCAAACCCAATCTTTGTGTTGATAAACTTCATATTTCTCCTACGAGGGATAGAACTGTATAATTATGTTGTGGGTGTATTTTTGCAACACAATATAATTCTGTTTTTTTTTTTTTAATGTGGTCCACATGATGGCAGCTCTGCCCTTTGTCGCGTCGTCCTTAGGAACGCGAAATATTTAACTCAATTCAGTGGCTCAATAAGATCATAATGATCATGGTGATTAGTGGGGCCCGGATTTTTAGGATTCTATAAACCCCGTTTTAGTTTTTTTTAGGGCTAATGCGAGAAACAACACAGAATAACGACTTTAGATTTAAAAAATAACCTAAATATGAAATGTTGGAAAAAAGACAAAAAATGACCAAATAATATTGAATCCTAAGAAGACCTAAAAATAAAAAAATAGGGAAAAATAACAACAAAAAATACCCTAAAAATTACCATTTTTATAATAGGCGTCATGATCAGATTATTCGCACTAGTGGGCAACGTCCATGATGAACCAATTAAAAGATGACATGTCATTACAACCGGGCCCAGGTTATAACTATTGGTCTAATCCAAATCCATTTTTCGTACATTGCAGAAGAGACGGGTAAACGGGTAGGCAGCTCCGCTTACATTTAGGCTTACATCACAGGGGATTGGGAAAGTTTTGATTTTTTATTGAATTTTTCTTGTCTTTAATAATAATAATAATAATAATAATAATAATAATAATAATAATAATAATAATAATAATAATAATAATGTTTTATTTTCCCTGGCAGAGTCTTGTCTTGTCTATGAACTCATGTAGATAATTAAGAGGACCTTCTGGCAAGAATCCTAGATATAGTAGCTGACTGTGAACATGTAACATTTACATGGGACCAATGGTATCTTTAAACTTCCACATAATTCTTAAAGGGATTATATACAATTCCATGAATCTTACTTTTAAAAGCATAATGACGCTATTGACACAAAGTGCAGGGATTATATACAATTCCATGAATCTTACTTTTAAAAGCATAATGACGCTATTGACATAAAGTGCAGGTTGTAATGGATGGTAGGCCTATAAATTGCGAAAATATAATTGTTTATTTGTTTTCGGTTCTTGAGATAGTTGCTGGTTGGGTAATTGAATTTTAAACGTTGTTTTGCATGTTAGTTGGATCGGCCTTCTCGTGATTTACTGAAGTGGAGAGTTAGAAGGAGGAGCGAGTGATTCTATGCGATACCAGTCCCAACCTCTTGAGAAAGCTGTTGGGAGGGAAAACCCACTCGTTCTGCCCTAGATTTATTTACAAATTATGCAAACTAGACAACAGTTTAATGTAATGATTAATTATGTTTGCACAAGATCATCTAAAGAAAAAAATAACGAACAGCAATAGAATGTTGGCGTTAGATAATGCAGTTGTGTCTATGATGAGTTATTCTGTAAGCATTGGCTTGAGTTACGCTAATATTCTTCTTCAGACCAAAATGCAGATAACAAATATCACTCTTTAACAATCCCAAATCTTCTTCTAGACCCACCTAATACCGCGCAATAGACAGTAACTTAGCTGCAGTTAGAGAATGATTTATCCTCTGTTATTACTTCCTCTGGCCGTACCATACGTACTATAGGTAGAGGAAGTATTGTTTTCGACTCCAAAATTCGCAGTTGAGTCTTTAGCATAAATACACGTTTTGAGGATTCCTTGAATCCAAAAATACTATTTTCGGAAACATGTCTGTGTGTGTCTGTGGGATTTGAACCACAACCATCTCTGTCTCTTTCATTTTGTGTCATTTCTTGAGGTGTAGGAAAAGATGAAAAGCACTGGGAACGAGATTCGGGCTGTAAGCTTAGAGTGGATGTTTAAACACCTCCCAGCAAGTCTCCCGCAGAAGTTCGACTGGAAAGAGTTCAAATCCTACAGCCAGGACCTCGCTCCCAGTGATATCCATCTTCTTCTACACCTCAAGAAATGACAGGAAATGACGGAGAAGAGGAAATAGTTGTCGCACAGTGCAGTGGTTCAAATCCCAGAAGGCAGACTTCTACGACACAAGCATTAAAAAGTTGGTAACACGGTACGGAAAATGTCTCAATTCCGGTGGCGAATATGTTGAAAAATAGCTGAACACTTGCTGCATTTGTTGCAATAAATATTTCCATGAAATTGTGTTTTGTTTCTGTAAACGGTCCCAAGGAAACTTACATTCTGGATGTGCCTCTTATATAAAAATGTTAAGTGATTAAGATCTATTGGCCATGCTTAGAGTAAAGAAAGATAAGACAGTGTATTAATCATATTTTATTTGGGTTATGTATCCATCGGGGATGCGATGGTAACGACATTCTCTTCATTTTTACATGAAGAGAATGCCATACATAACTTAATATATTATAAGACATAAATTTTATTTGGTCAGAGGAAGTAATGTGAGTTTCACGTAATTTTTTTTTGTATTAGGAATAGGCTATAAGTTAAGTTTACCTATTATATTAGCAAATCATATGAGTCTTTCTTAGCCATACTTGAGTCACTATAAGCACAACGACACATAACCATGTTCATGTTAGGCCTGCTTAAAAGAAAAAAAACATAGTTACTCTAGCTGGACATGAATAGGCATAGTCACTGACTACAATAATAGCCTATACTTTACAATTTCGACAAATTAAAGAAAATAACAGTAGTTTAACGTAACTTAAGCCTACGATTTCGGCGAATTAAATAAAACAATACTTCCAAGGCACATCTATTCTATCACCATAAAGCTAACGAGCTTATCGGAAGTTTGATGTTAATGGGCTAATGCACAGATAGCCTATAATTAACACCAGCTTAACAGTAACTTATGCATTGGATGTGAGTTCACACGCTGGGCAAACTTTCAGTGTATTTCAATATGCAGGAGAACTGATCTTTGTTAAATAGCAGCATTTTCAATAAGAATTCAGTTAACGTATATCCTTACATTAATAAAATACAAATGTAGGAAGTTCGTGATTGTTTTCAATAAGCTTTTATCTTTTGCCATTCAACACAGCAAACTCCCATAAAACGATGGTACCTTCTATAACGTTATCATGCGTACAGCATTCACTAATATCAGTGATACTTACATGACTTTAATTTATGCTTATGATACTCTATCTTTATTTTCATCCTGTTAAAGCATTAAAGATGCTGAAACCGAGGCGTTATTTCACATGACGATAAAGAACTTCAGCATAAATCTATTTTAAAAAACTGCTACGTTGGTTACATACACAAGAAAAGATACTCACGTCATACTGAGAATGAATCAAGAAAGCATAACTCTAGTTAATTTTCGTAAGTTATTTTTTAAGAAAAACGAACATCTGACTTTCAGACCCCATTTTGAACAGCCTACAAAGGTGCCAATTCAAATAGATTTCTCATTTGTTTGGCTTTTTCATCAAGACCACATAGTCGCTAAATTTAAGATAGGCCTATGCTTTTCGCTTAATTTACAGAGTGCTTCAGTTTTTCTGAAATATGTTTATAATGCAGACATAAATGCCATCAACCTGGGCCAGGATCGAACCCTTGGCCAGAAAGTTCATACCATACTGACTACACCACCCAGATAGGAAAACAAATAGGCCTACAAGTGTCTAACGTATGACTTTAAACAACTGTTTTACAGCACTAGGTTTCTACTGTCTTCTTAGATTATCGTTAGGCCTGAAAAACTTGATCAAACACCAGAAAGCACGAAGAAACGAATGAGAAGCAAAATTAGCGAAGCTATGGAATTCCAAAACAATTTCCAATGGGAATTCAAATCAAATAGCAATTAATACTCTGATAGTACATCACATGAGACAGTTCAATCTTCTAATAAGTAGGGTAGGAGCAATGCTGCACTTCCCACTTGTGTTGCGTGAGATAAGTGATCATCAAAATGCCACTGTAAGTGGGTTCCGACTTCGTGTAAAAAGGCAATAAAGTATAAAGAATATGGCATAATTTAATATGTTACCCATCTAGGGCTATTGTTTTATTCCGTTTTCACGAAACCTTATAGTAGCATATTATTATCATAATATGTTTTACAATAGCCTATAATGTAACCAATACGACACCCAGAGCCCGCATTTTCACGAGCTATCAAATTTTAAAAAAATCCATACATTCATGCACTATCGTATGACCAAATGTGCATAATGACGGGGAGAAATATTTAAATTACGTGGTATCAAAATTCAGTGCAAAGTATATAACATCTTTTTATTTTATTATACAACAATGTACAATAACAAATTTTTTTCAAAATTTCTTCATTTAAGCTGCTGTGTTTAACTGCAGCACGCTTCTGTGGCGAAGAAAAATTACTATTTAAGAATAACCGGTTAAGAAACGTACTTATGTCATATTGGAAATAACGGCAATAAATAATACAGCCACCCGTCCATAGAAATTATACCCCTCAATCCATTCTGATACAAGAATACTCCTCGCGCGCGCGCACAAACACCCACACACTCATACATACACACACACACACACATATATGTATATATATATATATATATATATATATATATATATATAAGTTATTTGTATTGGGCCTGTAACGTGAAGTAAATCTACAGCAATTGCCGGTTTTTACAATCTGAAAACCCCAAACTCTTAACTTAGGATCCAAAACACGAACTTTGGGTATAATGCCAAAAATATGGCCAATCTTCTGCTGACGGCCGAACAAACAAATATCTAATCCGAAAGAGAACAACAATGTTTTATTGTTATTATTATTGGTTTATTTTCATTCATGTTCATATAATGACCCCCCCCCGGTAGAAACTTAATTTTATGTAGCCTAGTTGCAAGTACAACATGGCGTTTGAACCGCTTAACTGGCCTCTTAACGAATTATTTTGCTGGGTTTTGCGGGTATGGAAAGAAAGGCTTATATACAGCCTAACTAAATATAAGATTTTACGAGTTAAGAGTAGCACTGAGGAAAAATAACAGAACCATGCACTTGGGATTATCACAGCCATACATGAACGAACTTTCCCTTAGAACCACACGTTTGATTCAATGAAATCCGTCTATAAAGGATCGACGATTTTTGACAAAATCAATCGCCGATTTGTTCTAATATGCCAATTGTAATTTTACGGATAAACTAACGTGGTATAATCATTTTACAAATAACTGAGTTGCAGAACCGAGTTTTTAAAATAATTCCTTTAAGGTGTAAGTTGGTTAACATACCTGAGATTACGAAACATACAGAAAAATTAATATAGGTTATATTATAATTGTGAGTTTGTATGAACTTAGTCGCATGGAGCTGTCTTGATTAATAACGAGGAACACGAACCAGTTTTCTTGACATGTAGCAATTATTAACCCAGAGTCCGCTCCCGCCCACAGCGGGTTAGGCGTACCAGGTATCAGCTTTCCACAGCCTTGTTCCACTCATCAATCTATTAATATAATGCTAATTCAGTGTGACGCATAAATACAGTGCCAATAATCCAGTTTTTCTAAATACGTGCGTAGGTCTTTCATTTCCATTCCAGCTGGCTGGTATAGTAGTATTGTAGGCACGCACTGATCGAAAATGTTTGCGATTAAAGGGGATTCATTTCTCTCCCTCCCTGAACTCTCCAAGCCCCCATATAAACATATCCCTCTCTCTCTCCCTCTCTCCCTCCCCCTCCCCCTCTCCCTCCCCCTCTCCCTCTCCCCTCTCTCTCTCCCTCTCCCTCTCTCACTTCTCTCCTCTTTATTAGTAGGCCTTAATTGTTTTTCTACTAGAGTAGCCTAAATGTAGGCTATAACTCGATCGGGAAGACCTGAGCCAAACAAATGGTTGCGCAGTAGTCAACGATGACGTAATCTAGACCTGCCTGACCTTCATAGGATGTGATGTTCTTTGCTAGTTCATATTGTACAGACCGTGTAAAAACATCTTAGTTAGCCTCACCGAACAGCGATATTCTGTGAGTTACCTACCATTACTTAAATAGTATTTCATAACTAAAAAACAAATACTTTATTCACGTTATTTTCTTTTTCAATGGTTACGGGCTATTATGAACCGCATAGTTTGGAATGAATAGTACAGTATATGCATTCTCTTCTGCTCCCTACTCCATTGCTACCAGCGGACGATAAGCTACCAGGCGCGTGTTTGGCTCAGGTCTTACCGATCGAGTTATACAAAATTCTTGCTTCATGTGATGAGTAAACTTTCATGGGAACGACCCCCCCCCCCGCCCCCAAAAAAGAATGAGATGTGCACTATAATACAATATTTGAGCTAGTGTTTCCGTGTAGACAGTATTTAATTGTGAAATTAATTGAAGGTGGCCTTGCTAGGTTGTCATAGTAAAATGGGTAAGAAGAGCATCGCTAACGTGTGCAAAGTTAGTAAAAGTGGAAATATGGAGAATCCAAATAAAAGAGCAACAAACACTCCTGATGAAAATTCATCAAAACGGACGAGAGAAGAACCATGTTGTAGTAAAGATATTGCAATACAAGATGAAAATGAGAAGCGGTGTGTGGCAAAACAATCAAGGAGAAAAGAAAAGAGAATGAATGAGCCTGTTGCTTTTAAATGTGCCCTTCGGACTAAACAATGATTACCTAATGCATACGAACGTGAATTAGCAAATATCACTTTTTTTTCCATAAATTGGCAGTTAGGCCTAATCTAAAAGCTCGGAATTCTGTGACGGGCTCAACAAGCTAGTATATTAGCCTATATTCAAGTATTATGTTGACAAACGCCACTATAATATTAAATTCTGTTTGGTTATGATCGGTTCAATAATGAATATGAGATGAACTGAAATACAGAGTGCGGCAAAACATCCTCCCTATTTTAAAGTTCAAATAAAAAACAGATTGATCAAAATAAAGAAACTGTATTAATATTAATGATGTCTACACAGTGGGAATTTAGGGTTTTCAGTATATTACAATAGTCCACCTCACTGCTTAGTATAAATAGACCTTAATCTCGTCTCCGTGCTCTTATAGCAAGGTTCACCACATCATTATTCACTACTAGCTGAAAAGGCCCGGCGTCGCCCGGGCTTTGTATTTTGTAATTTGAAATTAACTTTTGGAGGACTTTCGATTTTGAAACTCTAGGTGCTTATATAATATGTATGTAAAACTTGAAATGAAGAAAAAGATTTATCACACTCAAACTATTCCATCAGAAAACGCTAGATATAGCTTTTTATGGCTCATAGAGGATGTCGAAAGCTGCATTCCGTTGCTTCTACACATCATGCTTGGGAGGATTTGAAATAAGAAGAAACATAAATTAAATAAGATTGTATTGACTTGACGGAAAATTTTATTTCTCATTCTCATGTTACCATACAACCGTTTCGGTTCTGAAATAAGAGAAATGCAGTATCACTTTCATACTTTCCTCCCCTAAAACCCGGGACATAAAATACTGCGAGCATAGGACTCAAAATGTTCCCTCCCATGCTTAGGGCCTATGATAAACATCCCTATTTCTCAACTAATACAAAGCATACAGCTATGGATAACGTATAAGCGGAAAGGATTGTTTACCTACTTCTGATATAGCATACTCACACACTTAAGTTATCCCAGCAATACGACCTCTTATTCTACATCAAAATGTGAAGTGAGAAAATATTTCTTGTGTCGAGGGTAGAGAAAGTTATGTGACTGCATTACAATGTGCTTTATTCTCGTGGATTTTATTCAAGAATTATTTTCACAAAACGTTAGCATCAGAATTCGTTAAAGTCCAATAAATTATTATGTAGTGTCCAGAGCCCCATGTGAACTGTGTAAACAATACACTGTTGTCTTGACAACTGAATGGGATTTCATTTTTTTTTGCATAATATTCTCAGAAATTATATGATTTTCAAGGGAAGGACTGATTTGTTTCAATTTTAATGTTGACAGCTATACTTCCCGGGCTTAACTGGGTATGTGTGCAAAATGTCGTGTAAATTGGTAAAGAAATGTAGATTTGTATAAGGAACAAACATACATACATACACACTTTCGATTTTATATATTAGATATCCACGCCGCAACATTCGCACAAGATGGGAGTGGCAATCAACTTGTGTTGCCATAACGACAGAAAAAAAAAAAACAAATGATAAACAGTGAACAAAAATTTAATAGGATATTGAAATCGCGAAACTGACATTCAGTATAATATCCAACCATGCCGTGGACGGAAGAGGAACGTGCTTACGCTGTGGAATCATTTCTGGTAAACATTCCGTTGTCGCTGCCCAGCGTTCTTTCCGGATTCGCTTCCAAATTCCCCCTCGTGGTGCAATTCTAGATCGGAAAAGCATTAGCTTATGGGTATCAAACTTAAGAGCAAGTGGTGAAATGATTAAATAGAGAGGAGGAAGGCCACGCAGCGTTCGAACTCCAGAAAGCAATAAACTTCCCACTGTGTAGAATCATTCATGTTAATACAGCTTCTTTATTTTGATCCATCTGTTTTTTATTTGAACTTTAAAATAGGGAGGATGTTTTGCCGCTCCCTTTACGATCACATAATTACGGCTGTCATATGCCTGAGTTTAGTCCTCTTTCTCAGAACTAAAATTTCTGAAGGACTGACAAACTTTGGCAAAATGTATAGAATTTTTGTTTGTGATGTGAATACTAGGCTATCTCAGATCAAGCAATCCATTAATTAAAAGCAGAAGACGGCAAATGTATAAGCAGTTTATTGACAAAAGGTGGCTTACGGAGCGATATAACGATACATTAAAACATAACCCACAGAATTTAGTAAAGGGCATAACAGAGGCAAACATGCCTATCGTAATTTCGCAGGATCCCTAATTTTTCAGTATCTTATTATTTATTGCGAAATCGAAAACAGCAATGGAAAAAAGTGGAAATCCATAACATTCAGGAGAAGCTGCCCTCTTTAATCAGCAAGATGAGCTATTTCCATTACCCTTCCCAATTTTGCAATAAATAAAAATATAATAAGACTGCGAAAATAAGGGCACTGTGAAATCAGCCAATACTTAAATACTTAAATTATCACCGAGCTAAATGGGTTACATAATAACACTTCTACAGGATACGACCCCTGATGATGCAACAAAATGAGCTGCTGAAAGCTTGGGCGATATATCATTTATCCGGGTGCAAGACCGAAAATAAATTAAGGTATTGCAAATATTTAAATTCACGTAGATAAACTACCAATAAAATGGTGGTGGGTCACAAGCCTTGTTGGAAAATAATTATTAAATAACTATACGCTTGGAAGGAAATGGCCACTATTTCTAGGATTTTCAGTTTTCGTGTCAGTCTGTCTGCATATCAGCCCGTCTGTCTGTTAGTAACCGTCTCAAAAGCTCTAATCAGCTACATGTAGATGAATGCATTCGTATTCTGAATATGGTATTATCTTAGACAAAAATAATGGCGTTACACTTGGTGGGAAAGATTTTAAGTTTTGATGATTACGTTTCTTATCCCCGCTTTGCAAAAGAACCTGTCCTTAGACGTCCACAAGTATGTCGGCTGCATGCCTCTCTTCGTGCCGTCTCTGTAGCTGTGATAGCTAAAGCACGCGAGTTCGTTCCCGACTATCTCATATTTAGGTTTTTTAAATAACGTCGCTTTATACATGCTAGCTGTCTTGGCTAATTTTATTCTTTCCTTTAGGCTACATTTTAATTTTCCTTCTCATAACTTCATATTTACCGCCCTTCTGATAATGCAAAACGCGTCCTAATTAATTTAAACTAACAATAAGTCAAAATAATGTTCAATTATGTAAACCAACCATGCATTTCTACGGCTCATACAGGACACTTTTAACACAGCTGCAGTGTAGTGGTTATAGCTGTTCCTTACGATGCAGTGGGCCTCAAGTTCGATCCCATACCACGCGGATTTTTTTCCTCTGTATTTTTTCCCTCTGTATTTTTTCTTCTTTTATTTTTAATTTACAGTCAGTACCCTTTAATGAATGACTCATTTACAATAAATTACTTTTTCCGGACACTATTTCTAGCTATAACACACACTTGGAGACAGCATAAGTCACAAAGAAACAGAACGAATCTCATTACCTAACTAGTCGTTCGCTTGTGAACCTCTCCGATTATGCGCAGTGCCTTCATTCTAGGACTTAGGGAATTCTTCTTGTCTTAAAAGGTAGGCTACACTAGCTGGATCTTAGGCTTCAAGTAGTTTGTATAGCAATAAATGACGAAGGTCACTAAGAAGTAAGAAAAGTGAATTAGAAATATCCCGCTTAATTGGATACTCTACAGTAGGCATCATTAAGTTGTCATTTTTTATTCTTCATTCGTCAATGGGATAAAAACGCATGGCTTAATCGCCATGATTAATTCTAGAGCTCCATTCTAATTCTGAATAAAATGAAAACGTATTATTTTATACAACATAACTCATTTAGAAATTGAAGTAGGCTAATACAAACGTCCAATCATTAAAAACACAATTTCGATTCGGTGCAAACTAGTTCGTGTGCTTTTATCACTTTTTGACGTAAGGAACTACGACGACTCTCCACGTTGTGGTACGCACTATTGGTACCATTGGGAATCGGATCGATTGATGGACTGTTCATTCATTTAATACGCCGTGATCTTACGGCTGACATAATATTGTCAACAAGTAAGATTATAATTATTAATTACAAAATCCGTTACATTTTATCCATTTTATTCTCGCAAATGTATAGATAAACTTGCAATCTCTCATGGGATTACCTATGATAATATTTGTCATTACTACACAAGTTTTTCTTTTGCACGTAACTGTACCTACAAAAAGTGCTTACTATCGAACGATCTGATAGGGCCTACCTGACGCAAGGCTGGTTCGTTCCGAATTTAGCATTAATTCAGTGAAATATAATATGAGTAGAAGCTTGTAAGTCATAACAATAAACACAGGAACTTTATGCTAGTTTTCCTTGCTTAATGGGTCAATTAAGACTACTTTATTACCCTTCGCTCTACATCTCCGCACATATTAAGACCAGGTCTTTCCCGTCATTTTCTAGCATCAATCACTTCTTTTACAGCGTACCTCTGACAAGTGTATGAGGCAAAGTTATGAAGAAAATACACAAGAATCGTGTTGGGTAAATGATAAGGCAGTAACTTGTGTAGATAAGAGGCTGTTCTTTTAAATGATTTCTCATTATGAGGAGTGTGTGTTGTTCTCATGTGAACGCTAGAAGGTATTTTATAATATGATGCAGAGAAGGAGAGGGCGGGTTGACAGCTGTCTGTCTGTCCACCTCTAGCTTCTCAACTGGACTCTAGTTGTATATAATTATGTGGTGTCACGCGAGCGCCTAACTCTCCGTTACATCCCCCGCATTGCGGACTCCACACCAGCTGCAGGTCCGCGCTTCCAACCCCGACTAACTACTTCGTAGTTCCATATATGTATGTTCAGCACCAACTGCTTTATTTAATAATAATAATAATAATAATAATAATAATAATAATAATAATAATAACAACAATAATAATAATAATAATAATAATGATGATGATAATAATAATAATAATTAGGGATGGGTCCTCGATCTTTCGATACCTCGATACTCTCGATACTTGCATGGCATCGGCATCGAGTGATACTTCAGAAAACTCGCCCGGTACTTTTTCGATACTTCGGTAATTCTGCAATTAAATGAGAATGCTAGTATTTTGTAACAAAAAATTGTAAGTGGACTGTTTCAAAAACTAATTTTGGTTTTAATGTAGAGTTTAAAAATAATTATAGGCTACTGGTGATATTAAATTTTGTCTAATTAAATATGCACACTTAATTAATTTAGTTGGTATTACATAGTTCTCTCAACTTTTAATTTTTAATGTAGACTAGGCCTACCTATTTATTGAAAGTGGAAAAGTTGATGGTATCTAGTATCGAGAGAAAAATAATGTATCGGTATCGAGTATCGAGAAAATCTAGTATCGACCCACCCCTAATTATAATAATAATAATAATAATAATAACAATAATAACAACAACAACAATAAGAACAGCATTTGCAGTCTGTAGATCAAAATAATGCCCTAGACAAGCCTAAATAAGATAGGCCTATAATATAAAAAATATATATATGAAGTAAAGTTTAAGACTTCTTAAGAAGAATAAAACACGAGACAGCCTATTAAAATATAGTTAATATGAGGCTCCCAAGATAATTCTTAATCTAAAACGATACCAAGGAATTATGATAATTATGCACATTTTTGAAATAGAGTTCTTTTGACCTTTACAGTGCTGAATTTACACAATAATATAAGCAATCTTAAAGTCAAATCATAAGTGAAATCAACGGAGGGAAATGCAGTAAAATAACTACTTTGTATGGATTACAACCGTTAACACAAGGATAAAAATTCTCACAATTTTGTATATAGCTTTACTCTATAAATATTACATTTCTGGTTTTATACAGTTTTTGAAGTAACAAATTTATACGTCAGTAGCAGTGAAAAGGTTAAACAGAAATCCCTATTCTGAAGTCTCTTAAGTATTAAAAGTTGGTTTCAAAATGTCTCTCACAAGTCAGTAGCCTGCAGTTTGTACTCTGCCTGCTTCTAGACTTGGTTTTATAAACTTAGTCCAAGCTATATTTTTTCTCTAATTAATTCGACAATAAGAACTCTAAGTCCCACAACTAAAAATATCGCAACTACTTTATATGAAAAGCATTCAGTCCATCCTTTTTGAATTATGCATCCCCTCAAGTAAATCTTAAAAATAAAGATGATTCCAGAACTATTGTTTCAATATATCAGCAGGAAAGGAGACTAAATAGAAAGAAGTGATGGATTCAAATAATGAATAGCCTAGCCTACAAATTACAACTTCCCTGAGAGTGTGAAACAGAGTACGTTTTTGATAAGCAGGGCAAGGATTTTGATGAATCTATTAATATAGAAACACAGCTACTTTCGTATTTGCATGTTCTATGTTAAATGTAGCCTTTTTAGATACACTTTTAGGGATTTTTTTTTCATTTTTGTCTCTTAAAGAGCTTTTTTTAATAACTTTGGTATTGTTAGTGCGTTTTAGTTCAATTCTGTACTTTTTACTTTCCTATGATTTTCTTTTTTCAATTTTGCTAATAAAATACATTTCTGTGCGCAATTTAATTGTTCTCTTCTATACCAATGGACCAGTCCACCCATCCCTTTACTATAGACTCATTTGCACTAATACAATAATACATAATGCACTTAAAAGTTATGGTTGCCATTCATGGAAACCATTGCTATTTTTTGTATTGATTTTAAAGTTATAAACCACTGATGATTTCACTTGATGATTGCTTATATCAATAAGTTATGTAAATTCAGCTCTGAAAGAGTTAATTGAAGTTGTTTTTAAATTACTATTTATGAAACAAAATTGTTCCCTTTTACATCTGTATAAAAACTTCTAGTTAAAGCAAATTACCCGGCACTTATAAATTACAAATAATTTAAGTGCAAAATGTAATGAGAAAATTAACTTGCTAATCTTACTGATCCCAATAAAAGTTTAGCAATAAAAATTACACTGGTCACGAAAACTATCAGTAACCATAAGAGTCAACGTGCTGACCACATGCCCCCCAATTTGCCCACCAGCACATGGTAGATGATCTAGCGGTTGGATAGTAAGCCCTGTTCTATAAGGGATGTAGCGCCATGAAGTTTAGTTTCAGTTTAGTGTAAAGCTACCATGTGTCCAAGTTTTCCCGGACATGTCCTCTTTTCAGGGTCTGAATTTTATGTCCAGGCAGATTTTTAACATTTTAAAAAATGTCCAGGATTTGGGTTTGTTTTCTTTCTTCACCTTCCTCATAAACACATTATTTTATTGGAATGATAATTCTTTCACACTGGCTGTGTGTAGGCTAAGATGGACATGTGAAGTCAGAATGAAAAATTCAATGTCATAGCCAGGATTTGAACCAGGATCTTCGGCTCTCCATGCCGATGCTCTAACCTACTGAGCTACCATGGCAACGTGCCGGTACAACATTAAATTCTCCAACTGACTCACAATCTGACTTCACGTGTCCACAATATTTTATTTTCTCCGCAAATTTCAGTCTGACTGTTATCTAAGAAGTTCCGTAGAATTCCAGTAAAAGATAATGAATCACTTGGAACGATTACTGTATTTCGATTATTGCTTCCCTACAGACAGTATCTCTATACCCGCTGTTTCCTTCATATTTCATTCTGTCTGAAAGTCAGATGTGCTTATATTGTTAATTTACCGCTTTGCAAGTGCCATTTTTTTACTGTATCTGCCACTTCTGGGTCGTCAGAAATTTATGAGCACACTAGCAATACCCTCCCACAACATGGAATGAGTCTTTTTGTTATTGCAAAGTCAGTAGTCCAAGAAAAGAAACAGCTAGCCTGTAGAGTCTATCAGGTGCATGCTTCTTGTCCAGACACATTTCCCTCAAGATTTTCATTGTAACTGAAAAACAGTCAAAACTTGCTGCAAGAAATTTGACCTACAGTGAGATATGGATGGGCAAATCAGGTTGGGGGAGAAAGTGCAACAACAGATGACTAGCAGCTGAAAATACTAGATTTTACATGCTCCTAATAAGTTATCTTTTAGTAGCATCATCCATAATACCAGCAAAACTTTTTTTAAAAGTAATATCTGTAAAACTTGGGTTTTTTCTTTTCTAATGTCATAAAACTGTAGATGTAATGGTAATACCTCATGTATGTTTAACAAAGATTGACACCTTGCAGAAAACTATTTATATATCAATGTAATCAATAACAACAATAATGACCAAAGCAACATTTATAACCATCTTCTCTATGGTGTCCTCTTTTTTTAAAATATCCAATTTGGTAAACTACTAAAGCAAGACAAATTTCTCAAACATCTCCCCTACTTATTTCCATTGCATGCCTTTGATCTGCATTAACTTTATATTTGTTCCTGTCCTGTCATTTAATCTTAACTTATCTACACGAAGTAAGCAATAAAACAAAGAAGTAGGTGACTTCCGTTAATTCCCACAACTGTAATTAATTATCACTATGAGTTACGATTTCTTACTAAACACCATAAACATGCTTCTGTAAGATCAAACCTTATCACAGTCAAGATTTTCATATTTGGCAAGTTTTCTTGTCAAATTGACTTATTGCATTAAAAATCTTTGAAAGGCTTGAAAGAAAATTAGATCAAGCTCCATCTACAGAAGAAGAAATTAGCTGACTGACTCTTTAAATAGGAATTAGCAGAAAAAAGTTGAATGGACAAAAATGTAACTTGCCATACATCAATACTCTTTTATTATACGAGTATTTACTTAAATGTTACTAGTTTAAAACAATTTAAAATTATAACATTATTACTTTTATAATGAGGTTACACCATGCAATTGGTTGAAGCCCTGCACTACAAACCGGAAGGTCACAGGTTTGATCCTAGATGAGGTCGTTGGGATTTTTCAATTGAGCTAATCTTTCTGGCAGTTCTATGGCCCTGGGGTTGACTCAGCCTCTAATAGAAATGAGTTCCAGGAGCAATTCTGGGAGGTAATGATGGCTGGTGTGAAAGGCTGGCAACCTTCATGTGCCGAATGTCTAAATATCTGGAAGCCTAAACCTCCCAGGATCCTAAAGGCCTTGACAGTTTGTATAGGGATCGCTTTACTTATTCTTATATCTTCAAAAAAGCTGACTGTGTAAGAATAAATTCTTTAAATTGCTCGCTCACATCATAATTTGTACATTGCAAAAAAGCAGATTAAAATAAAGGAAGAGCCAGAGTCAGATAATCTGCTGATTGGTTAACAGGGTGACAGAAAATCGAAGTTCTACTGTAGATGAACAATTTTCTGAGACTAGTACTTTTTGACTCAACAATCCTCAAAATCTGAGTTAACGCTGAAAACTTAAAACTAAATTTCAAGGTTTGGCATAATACTTCAACTTGAGTACCCGATACTGGTACAGAAAGTGCCTGTGGTAGAAGAAAGTAAATCACGAAAGAATTCCTACCTCAGGGTCGATCCGGCGATATTCTGTGTCGTCTTCATCCACTTCAAAGTAGAGTTCTGTTGAGGTGATGGAGACTGTTCCAGGTGCAACCACTCCCGGAGCCACAAGTCGAGCTTTCGTACTAATATTCACTGGACCTGCAAAAATATACAAGAACGCAATTTATATAATCATACCAATCACAGAAAGTTAACAAGAAATTTTAACCCTTTGTAAGTGGAATAATATATCCATGGGTGACAGGCTATACAAACATTGAGGTTTTGAATTTCCCACACTTATTCTTTGTCCTATTTTGAATAGTTTCCTCAAGCCATGTTACAATCTCTATGCAGAATATGATCACAATTAAGTGTAGTAAATTTGAATGTCACGTGTGGAGTTTCAATTATCTGAGGTGGATGGAACTATTAATGTGATGCACAAGACTAAAGGGGACCATTTGTCGAAATTTTTTAAATTTAATTTTTACGATATCATTATAAAGCACACAATTCTTAACAAATTGGTACTAACACCATCTTAAAGTTTATGGATTATAACTGTTTGAATATATCATATGGAAAAGTGGGATTTTGAGAAAAAAGAGGTTCAAGTTTAATGTTACACTTTCCTACCCTCGACTGTCTGCATGGTCTAGTGTTTAGCATAGCTATGAACTCGCGAGTCTGAGTTCGATCCCCGGTATCTCTTCGGATTTTTCTGAGGTAGGGAGGTCTGGAGCAGGGTGTACTGGGTATTGTGATAAAAAAGCCTGCTGATAAAGCAGTGGCTCCGGTTCAGTAAGCCATCAGTAATGGCCGTGGGAGTCAGCATGCTGACCACATGCTTCCCAATCCTGCCATCTGCCTACAGTAGATGATGCAGCAGTTGGATGGCAGGCCTAGTTCCTCAAAGGGATGTAGTGCCATGGAGTTTAGTTTGGTTTAGTTTCCTAACCTTCAGAATTTTTTTTTCACACACTAACTTTACTATTAGGTTTATTTACCCAGCATCCACTACTTCAGTATTAGGTATAATTACCCAGCATCCAGTAAACATACCTAATAGCGAAATGTACACACAGCAAATAATGAAACGGTATTATATGCAGCACACCCTTGTTTTAAGCCATGACCCGTGACTGTTTCTTAAAATTATAAAATAATCCACCAGTAACATACTTAAATATCTTTTTCATGAGGTAGAACAACAAGACAAGAAAAATTTAAATAAAAGGCAAGAATGTGCATTTTATTTCTGCTAATATAGTATTTTTGGAACACATTAAGAATTTGAACAAATAAATGCATCCAAATTGGAATAAAATAATTTTTAGCCAACTCTCGCAATCTGTAAGTAAAGTCTGTGATAGATGATTGCTCGACACAAACATGCTTACCCCACTCCCGGAATTTTTTTTCAGCCTCTAAAATGTTTTTGAGGCTTTCCAAAATAGATAGTTCTTCCTCTGAGAGCAAGAATAAAGCGGAATCAAGCAGCAGGATATTTAATTTACATTGAAGTTTATATTGTATGAGCTCTGGTTAAGAAACCAATCATTAATAGCCAATGGAGATACCATGTGATCATATGAAATTTACCAATAACAAAAACAGACATAGTTAGATGAAATAGTGGTTGGACAATAGGTCTACTCCTTAATGTTGTTCACAACAATACTGGCCTTATGCATATCATTTGTAGGGAAAATAGTGTCAATAAGTTGTCTGGGAAAACATATATCCATTTGATGAAACTCACTATGTGGGGTTTTCTTTTGTCCCTGGGAACTTGAATCTGAGGTCTTTTACTTTCTCGCATATACGTAGTATAGAGAAAGTATTGTGATCGTGACAAAAAATCGAAGTGGAGATAACACCGGGAGAGCACGTTTCATGAAGCCTAGAAACCGAAAAAAATATTTTTGGAATGACGTCTGTCCGTCTGTCCGTGGACAAGCACAGCGGATAAACGGTTCATTGTATTTACTTCATTTTTTGAATTAAGGACTTTTTCGAAATTTTGTCGAACCGCCCAGAAATTTAGTTTTAAAACTGAAATATTAAGGGGACTTTTCATGAAAACTTTTTTAAAAAATTTGTTTTTTGAAAAAATGGCTCTAACGATTTTAATAAAAATTTAAAATTGGAAACTCTTATCTGTGACTAATAAAATGGCTATATCCGTATTTCTGCAAAAATGACTTAAGGGGTACTTTACTCGTTTCCATTTTCAATTTTTCTAGATTACATCCATTACAGTGGGCGATACATGAAAACCTATCACAGTAAAGTTGTAGAAACATTTAAAACGAACATTTTTTGTTTAACACATTTCTTTGTAAATTTAATAGATATCAAGATAAAAACGAAATAAGGACAGCTTAAATGCGAATTTCAGAACATAAATGTCAATTAAAATATGAATGACATTTTGTTGCCCCTAGTAACAAGAAAACTATAGGCCTAATGTACTTATTGTTGTGAAATGCAATCAGTTTAGCTCAGTCGCAATGAACACACTAAAACCAATTACAGCGAGGTGGTAGGCCTATGGGCTAACAGGGAAGAGGTCCTGAGTTCAAATCAATCCTCGTGGCCGCCCAAATTGACTTGGGTTTTTCATGGTTTCGTCGTTCGCAAAGGCAAACGCCGGGTTTGTAGGACTTGCTTATTTTCCATAACTCATCGCTGCTATGTCACTGGATATTATAATCGTTTAAACTGATTATCACATAAGAAGATATCACTAAACAACAGAAACATGATGCGAATGAGTTGTTAATATAGACCAGCGTTTCTCAACCTATGGTCCACGGACCACTGGTGGTCCGCGAACACGGTGCAGATGGTCCGCAGACATAATTAATTTAAAAATATCATAAAGCAAGTGGGAAGTAAAGAAGTAGAAATTTTTCACATAAAATGGACACTAGATGTCAAAATTTTTAAAATCTTCGAAAATACAGGTCATATTGCAAGTTTCCTTACTTTTGCAGTTACGAACCACAGTTTCAAACCCCTGATGCACTGTCGTCTATGGTTCCCTCTTTCATTCAAAACTCTAAAAAATAAGACTTTGTCGGAATTTGTTTTTAGAGGCGCCATGCAGTTTTATTTTCAACAACCTATCTTTGTGAGAAGGGATTTTCATCGCTCGTTTAACTAAAAACATAATACAGAAACCGACTTAATGTATTTGCTGATCTTCGACTAAATTTGACTAATATTAAGCCAAAAAACCTGGAACTCTGCAAGAGGCGTCAAGCTCAACCGTCTCATTAAAAGTGAGTAATAACATAATTCCAAATTATAGTATCAAATTGGTAATACATATTAAAGTCTGTTCAAAATATTATTTTACTGTCAATAGTTTCATTCCAATTCAATAACTGTGTTTCCGTCGGATTAAAAAAAAAAATGTATTTCGTTATAACGACCTATAATTTAATACCCCAAATATTAAGAATATAGGCCTACATATAGCCTACTTTTAAAAATGGGATGTAAAATTAGGGGTCCGTAAAGTTTTTTACTCATTTTAGAGGTCCTCGGGTTCAAAAAGGTTAAGAAACGCTGTTATAGACTAATGTTGCACGCAAACATACTAAACACGTGGTATGACATACGTGCAGTTAAAGCGTGCAATATAACTTAAGTAGTAGTAGTAGTGGTGGCGAAATTCAAATATAAGTCGCCCCTTAAGCTTCCCCATTCGATATTCATATTTGCACGGACTGTGTGATGTATTTTGTTTCTGAGCGAAGCAGAGTGACCAACTGCCCTTGTATTCTGTTGCATATAGCTAAATAATGCATAACACTAACCACATAGTTAAGTGCGCGAAGCGGAGGCGGCAGCCGTAGCGAAGCGCCCTTGCATTTTCGAATAATGTACGATACACTGTTTGTAGGTTTCGAAAATGTGGCATATTAAATCTCCCCCAAGGTTTGTCAGCCTGCCACCTCTCGTCTAGCGGTAAGACGTCACACCTCCAACGTCCACGAGTTTCCAATCACGAGTTTCTTCATAATACTAGGACAGAAGAATTCGCTAGATCGTGGTATAAAAGAAACTGCATCGGTGAAGATAGGTTGGGTGGGACCGATTTATCCCAAGGTGCGACTTATATTTGAATTTTCCCGTAGTAGTAGTAGTACTAATAATATGCAGTTTTACTGTCATTGATTATTATTATTATTGTTATTATTATTGTTATTATTATCATTATTATTTCACGGTAAAAGCATTGAACATAAAGATCGAAACTGATGCTTTCCGTTCTAGATACTTGTTAGTTTTATGAAAATGTAATAAGTAAAATGTAATTGTCTCTTTAATTTAATTTTTTCTGTGCTTGCCTTTAACACGTATATGCGAGAAAGTTTGTGCAACGTATTTTTGCACCATTTATTTTCCCTGAGCAGCACATGCTAATCATAAAATGCAACACGAAGCTGGATTTTCAGCTTTTTAAATGTTAATTGTTTAATTACAATTTGTGGGTAAGGATGGTATGAATGTATGGTTCATTTTAGTAGTTTCATTTCAAATCTGTTAGCTCACATGGCAGCGCATGATTTGTTTTATCATAGATAATCCCACGAGAGATTACGAGTTTATCGATATATTTACAAGAAAGAAGTTATATATAAATAAAACTAAACTTCGTGACACTACATTCCTAGAGGGACTAGGCCTACCATCTGACTGCTGCATCATCTACCATAGGCATTGGAAGGCATGTAGTCAGCATGCCAACACCCACTGCTGTTATTGATGGTTTCTGTGTCCAAGGCCACTACTTCCCAATCAAGCAGCTCCTCAATTTACATCATGAGGCTGAGTGCATCCTGTTTCAGACCTCCCTATCTAAGAAAAATCTGAGTTACCGGAAATCGAACCTGGGCCTGCGGATCTGTAGACAGCAATGCTAACCACACAGGCGGTCAATATTCATATATACAATCTACAGTGTGAACCAAATGTGACGTCACCTTAGCTCACCTGCAACCCACTAGAATTTGTCAGGAGCGGAAATTTGCTTCTCTTTCCACCAGCCAAACAAGAGGCTGTTAGCACAGGGAAAAGTGGCAGTCAAGATCGCAGTTCTTGTAGTTGTAATGGTGAAATTTCTTAACTGTTGAAACTTATCGTCTGCAAAAATTTTGTATTCACAAATTTGAAGGAAATTATCTTACAAATACTGTACCTTCAAAATCATGTGCTACAAGTCTGTTTAGAAACAAACTGGGTCAGTTTTAAATAATAAGATATCGTCTCCTAAGAAATTTCTGGATATTTTTTTTTTAACTTCAATCTTTGGTGAGAAATGAAAGTCATGGCAATTGTTCGCCCTATAATTGCTAATGGTCACAAGCTATATAGTCCTACAAGTTAGAAAGAAAGCTGCATGGGATGAAGCTGTGTTTGTTGCAGAAAGCGCAGCTTCCTTTCATGCAGGTTTCTTTCTAACTTGTAGGACTATAGATGGAAGAAGTCCAGTGACTTAATCTTTGGTTCACACTGGAAAACACATACATATTCTAAATGACTAACTAACTAGTTAAACATAACTCCATGACACTACATCCCTGGAGGAACTAGGCCTACCAACTGACCTCTGCAGCATCTATCTTAGGCAGAAGGCAGGATTGGGGAACATGCTGTCAGCTTGCCAACACCCATGACCATTAATGATGGTTTCCATGACTGGAGCTGCTACTTTTCAATCAAGTAGCTCCTCAGTTTGTATCACGAGGCTGAGTGCACCCCATTCCCACCTCCCTACCTCAGAAAAATCAAAGGATGTACTGGGGATCGAACCCGGTCCCATGGATCTGTAGCCAGTGATGCTAACCATGAGACCATGCAGGTGTCTAAATGACTAATTAAGTTACACATAATGACAATTTCAAAATTTGAGAGTAATGGAGTGACAAAGAGTATTGTTACCTCTACCTGGACACTTGAGCTTGCATCATTAAAACCAGTTTACCAATCCTCCAGGGGTATATACCAGTTGGGAAGCATTACAATAGACTAAGTATTAAATGAACTACAATAGAAGCCTGCAATAGCACGGTTCAAATACCGTGGATTCGAATGTAACGTGGGGGAAAGTATGTTCTCCAATAAAAATATACTGTAGTTTTATAAATAAAATTTTTATTTTGGAAGTTCAGTTAGAACAGTAAAAATTCTGCAAAGAGCGGTTCTGCAGTACATTTTTTATTTTACCGTTAGACCCGCCCTCACCCGCTATTCCCCCATTTCCCCCCCCCTGTGGATCTGCCCCGGGTCACCACAGCATCCCAAAGGATTTAGTAGAAGTAATGGGACATGGAATGAATAGTGTTGTTCTATAAGGATAAAAAAAAAATCTGCACCTGCCAGAAATTCTTAAAACCTAGGAAAGTTGAAATATGATTTTAGTTTGAATCACACATTCGGATTGTAAAGTCGCGAGTTCGGAATACAAAATGTCGCAGAAGCGAAAAGCACATTCAGTAGGAGATAAACTGAAAATTATTGTTTGTGTAAAAAGCGGGGAAACGGGAATGTTATACCTCAATGTTACAGTCTATGTTTTAGTAAATGTTGTACGTTACCCTCGGAATTAGAAAAATTCTCGCGCCCCATCTGCGAAAGAAGAGCTGTAAAATGAGATCAGTTACAGGACTGGATTAAATAGCATAACTGGTGAGTAATTTTTAAAACTACTGTATTTTATATTGCTGTATAACGTAATTTATTAGTGAACCAATGTTCCCCTCCGTGGGGTCGATTTTTGTCACTTCTTCGGTCACATTTCGATATACCACGGTAAGGTTATAACGCGGGGGTAAAGCATGTCCCCCATCAACCGCATTATATCAGGCTTTCTACTGTACTATTTTTTTATCATGCAGACAACTACTTACAAGTACTGACTCTTTAAAAAATATGCAGTAAGATTTTATTTTAAACAAAGGATGGTGCTAAAAGAGGTAATTTTTAGATCATATGAGGGTCAGTTTTAAATTTTGTTTTTAATACATTTTTCTTATCACAAACATCTAGCACAGGATGACCAGATGTCCCTTTCTAACAGGATAGTCCCTTCTTTTAGAATGTGGTCCTCTTGTCCCAAAAAACCTTAACAGGAATGCTTATTGTCCCTTTTTTATAGAGTCTGATCAAGTTTTTTTCCTTTTTAGTTGAATTCCTAGCATGTCTTTGTCCTTGTAAGTTCGGGCACATTAACTTGTTATATTTTTAAGTAAAAAAAATCCATACTATGACTATTATCAACTTTTGTGAAAGCACTCTCTTTGTGATAAGTCAAAAATGCAGCCAAGAGAAGTACCATTGATTACTGCATCGAGCGGGTATCTAATTTTTCTCTCATGATTTTTGTCTACAGAAGAAAGAACCATTTATACATAAGGAGTGTGAAAGCATTTTGATATTTCATGTATTGAAAGAAGCAAGTCTTTTGGAGAACATAATGTTTTCACATAAATTAAATGGTACTATATAATAATTCTGATACTGTGTGACAATAATCATACCGATAAGCACTTTAGTCCTGCATTTAATTTATGTTAAAAATAATTATAGAATATTTGTAAGTTATTCAACTTTCATCTAGATCAGCGTTTCTCAACCTTTTTGAACCCGAGGACCTCTAAAATGTCTAAAAAATTTTACAGACCCCTAATTTTACATCTCATTTTTAAAAGTAGGCCTATATTCTTAATATTTGGGGTATTAATTATAGGTCAATATAACTGATTCTAGTGTAAAGGAGAGGAATACCAGAGAACTTACCAAAGAGGCTGTCTCCCTCAGTGTCCCTCTTGAGTTGATAGTAGCACAATAAAGATGTTAAATACATAGAAAGTTGATAATTTTCGGGTAAACTTTACCCGAGAAGATTGGAAAACTGTGTTTTCAATCTTCTCCTAGTGATTGACAAAGGGTAAAGTTTACCTGAAAATTATCAACTTTCTATGTATTTAACATCTTTATTGTGCTACTATCAACTCAAGAGGGACACTGAGGGAGACAGCCTTTTTGGTAAGTTCTCTGGTATTCCTCTCCTTTATACTAGAATCAGTTTTTGGCCTAGTGCCTCTTAACCTCTAGGTCATTATAACGAAATATGTGAAAAAATGTTACTTCTTTACTTTCCACTTGCTTTATTATATTTTTTAATTATGTCTGCGGACCATTTGCACCATCTTCGCGGACCACTGGTGGTCCCAGTGGTCTGCGGACCATAGGTTGAGAAACGCTGCTCTAGATCATACCAGAAGTGCCCATTTTTGTCCCTTTCTCTTAAGGTGCTGAAATATTCAAAGTGTTTCAATTTTTGGGTTTGGAAATCTGGTCACCCTAATTTAGCATCTACTGACATTAACATTACAAGAAAAGTAAGTTTATGTTACACACCCTCCTCACCTGTCAGGTCAACATCAAGGTCACGATCATCAGCCAGAAGCTCGCTGTCGTCCATCAGATCACTGGATTGCATTTGTTGCTGCTGTCCTCTAGATGCAGCCAGATGTGCATGGAATTCTTCACGAGCCTGAAGAATGGCATCTTCAGGAGCACCATGCTCCAGGGCAGCTTTAAGAGTTGCCTCGGGGTGACTTGAGCCCAATGGATTGTGCACAAAACGCTTTCTTCTTCTGGCATCATCTTCCCATGCATCCAGTTTCCAGAATTCACTCAGCCTGTTGAACATAAATTTAATACTCTCGTTTAAGTACCAATACTGATACCAATTCTGTGATAATGAAGATATGAATTGTAGGGCAATTTAGATCAAATTCAGGGTGACTGAAAGTATAATAAAGTGAATTCAGACAAGGTAAGAAATCTCTCGCAAAAGAAAAGTGAAAATAAAATAAAGCCTACAGCATAGCATAGATTATATTTAAAACAAAGGTGTTTTGCTTTTTGTATTATTTGTAATAATGAATGTTTTTTTAGAACCATACTTTTGTCTCCATTACAAAATTATGTACATGCATAACATATATTTTCATAAATAAAGAAATCAGATGAATCAAGTTCACTGTGTATTCATTTATTTTGTTTTATGGTTCCCTCTGCTGTTAAATAAGCGGTTATGATGGTAAAAAGGCATGTATCTAGTATCATGAGATTTTTTTCTACAAAGAACTACTCATTTATTCAGTTTCCTTTGTAAGTAAATTTTTAACCTGGACTGCAGCCTAGGGTGGCAAATTTTGAAAGAAGGCAGTTTTACATTTCCAGAATTAAGGGGACATATAGTAAGTTGAAGGATTATAAACAGAATGCTCCCTTCTTTCTCAAGCTGACATTGCATTAAGGTGCATTTAGACAGGCAGCGAATGTTCATCAATCTTGAGAAATATGTAGGCCTATTCTTTGCTTGCCTCAGTACTTCCCAGCACACACCTTCTGGTAAAACTGGACACGAAAGATTGCAGAAACTTGCTTGGAAATGTAGAAGAATCTACAGACATCCACTAGATAAGAAAGAAAGAAGAAGAAAAAAAAAAACCAATGCTAAGGTTGGTGAGTCACATGCTATCTAAGGCAGGGACAAACAGCGTTGCAGACAATGCACATAAAAAAATAAAAGTTCTTTTTATGAATGTCAATGAACAGGTTTCCTTTCCCAAACTTTCTGAATCTTTACATGTTGTATTTACTCAAACCTAATGCGTCATCAAATGTAATGCATGCCAATTTTGAAACTTTAATCATAAAAAATAAATAAAAATAAAATAACAAAGTTTCTTGGCTAATGTAATCCACATCAATAATAGGATATTTTATCTTAGTATTTTAGTTTATGCTGCAATGGACTTAAAAATGCCAATGAATAAAGGCAAGTGTAATGGAGGGGCTAGTGGAGGGAGTACGAGTCAATAGATAAATACACATTGAGCCATGCCGCCAATAAACACGTTTGATGTTGAGCTTGAGTGTCAAAATATTATGCTAATTTCAGCCTGCGTTTGAGCATATCGGTAATAGGCCAATGGTAAATGTAACAAAGTCAAGAATTACAGCTATGCATTGTTACGTAAGCGATCAAAGTTACTGCCGAACTATGAAATGGCTTTGCACTCAAAACTAATGCACACCCAAATTTGAATGCTACAAATGGACAAGAAAGTGCTCAATATATTAGAGTAAATACAGTACTAATATCAAGATTTTTGGTATTAGATGCATTAAGAAGTACATTATTCTGGACAATTGGAGAATTTATTGCTGTACCAGCACGTTGCCATGGTAGCTTGGTTGGTTAGAGCATCGGCACAGAGAGCCGAAGATCCTGGTTCAAATCCTGGCTATGGCACTGAATTTTTCATTCTGACTTCACGTGTACATTATTCTGTTCTCCATTAATGTGACTAAATACAAAACAACGCAAGAAGCCAATGGATATTAAAAATTATACTGGTGGTAATTCTGTCTAACCTTTGTTGGGGTTGCCAAGCCTGGGTGCTACCCAGGATGGGGATAAATGTATACAAGGGATGTTTTTATATTTTGCTCTAAATAACATGAAAATTAAAGCTAGGAAACTTACTTGGCTGCATGAGGATCCATGTAGCCCCAGGCACCATGCTTATTGGACATAATATTACGGACTTTCTCCAGTAACCGACTGGCAATGACATTGTCTCTTCGACGAGCAGCTGTAATGAGATGGTCACACATTCTTTCTTCTTCTCTTCTATCTAGAAGAGTTTGTGCACATTGAGACTGAAATGAAATAAAATACAAGGTATCACTTAATATACAGCTGTATTAGTAATACTCGTAATAAGGCAACAAGAAACTGATAAGTACAGTGTAGTATTCACTTGATATGCCAAGAAAGTTGTAATTTTTTTCTCAAATATTGAAAAAGATGTTAAGGTCAGCTAAGATATCAATTGAAGATCTGGCTTCTGAACTCCACTTAAGTTATTTTGTTATGATTCTCAGGAGGAACGAAAAACTTATAAACCTATTATTCTGTTTTAAATGTAATTTATTTCAACTGTACCCATTAAGAGTTGAATTGTATAACAACATACCAAAGTAAGAAAAATTTATGTTTTAGTGTTAAGGTCAAAGTAGTATCTCCAACCTACTAATTTCTTCCACAAACCACTTAAGTCAATACATTTAAGTCAGAAAAGCACAGTAATGGACAGTAATAATAATAATAAACTGTTCCATGCTAACTACACATGACTTGTACAATCTACATCCTCGGTATTAAATTAACTAATATACTGAGTTCACTGAAAAAAGTGTTATTTTTAGACAGTTCACAGACTACTTATAGGAATGCTTCCTCGGCATTTGATGTAATAATATCCGATCTCTTGGCTCTTGGAGAGTTGGGAATCTTTCAGAGTTACACTACAACCAATGAAGTATGTATATGACTTAAGATGGGTTTAGAATAATTACATTTTTTCATGACTTGAGTGGGTTTTGGAAGAAAATAGGATTTTCTCCATTTAATTATAATTAACAATATATAATCTAAATTAAGAAATAAACAAAACTTAATGATATCATTTTGGTATATTTCTGATATATTTTCTGGTAAGAGAAAAAGAAAAGAAGAAAAGAGATTTAGCAAAATGAAAACAATGTATGATATCTATATTAATTCTCACCTCAAAATCAGCATGCTTCAGAACATCATCTGCTCTCATTCGGTTGAGGATGAACTCTGCTTCATTTGCTACTCTCACAATATGGTCCTTCATCGCATGTGAAAGAAGTCTGTAACAAATGTTTATTCTTTAATACTAAATTATCAATTAATAAGTGATTACATTCTTTTAATAGACATACAGTAAAATGTTTTCAGTAGGTTTTGGATATAATAATTTAGTTTCTATCCTTTCAGGTTTTAGTATATTTCAGGAAATTACAATTACAATTACAATTTATTTCTATCCTTTCAGGTTTTAGTATATTTCAGGAAATTACAATTACAATTACAATTACAATTTATTGTTTCAAATTACACGAAAAATATACATAAAAAGTTGATACACCACCCGAAGAAGCAGAGCTTGTGTTCGGGGGTGGTTCAGTTCTATATATGAGAAAAACTTATACTAAATATACTAAATAAATGCATATTTTAAAAACTGGAATTTGTATTACACTTTGGCAATCATTTCTTTTATAAAATTGATAAAACCCACAAAAAATAATTTACGTAATTTATTTTTCTCGAAATTAGTAGTTATGCCACTCACCTTCCTTCATTAATGAGTTCAATGAAGGCCAGGCCTGCATGTTTCTGCAATGAATTCTGCCACTCTTGTGAACATAGCAACATCACAAGCTCAACTACTGAGTTGCTGTTCTTGAAGGTTGTGAGTCCTAAAAACATAGAAAATTACTGCACACATGTAAAACTTAGCAGATTCTCAAGCCACAAAAATTTGTTTATTGAATTCTTTATAATATTATTTTAATAATTCCAGGGTGCGCAGGCAAAGAGAGTTAAGCCCACCATCCTAAAAAAATGAGATATGTCCATAGAGTTATAGATAAAAGTGTTCTCTACATTTGTGTTAAGTCCAGTAAGTCATAATCAAAATTGTACGGTAGTTATGGATGTGTGCCTCATGGGTTTATCCATCTGTAAAGCTATGTTGGGCTGTTATAGTGTGTTAAGTCACTCTAATTCTCAGTAACAAGAAAGTGGACTTAACTTAACTCTCTTTGCCCGTGCACCCCCGAATTCTTGTGTGAAAAAGAAAACTTTTCAGTTAAATTGCTATTTACTATAGCTGATTTAAATTAAAAATCTAACAAGGTTTATATTATAACACATTGAAAATAGAGGAAAAAACACTTGTATGATGAAAATATTTAAACTATTACTTAACAGAAATTTCTGTTAAACATACAAAATAACAAAACCGAAAAACATATTTTTAAAGCATTCAAACTAATTGAATTATTATTTAAATACAGTATAATAAAACATTGTACTATGCAAATGACAAAACTAACAATGCACATTCATGAGTAGCATTAAAAAAACGCAAATTTGTATACAGGTGTAAAAAAATGAACATTTCCAACATTTGACTAAAAGTGGTAGGAAACACTTTTCTAACAAGTTAGAAACCTGTTAATTTACTGTTTTCAAATTCAATTTTTTGTTGCTATTTTGACAATAAAAAAAAATCTTTTTGTGTACCTTTTCCTTCCATAAGTAGTTCTTGTCCATGTGAACCAACCAAGGTTTTGGAAAGAAAGGGAGCAAAGTCAACCATAATTTCTCTGAGCAATGGGCAAACAGAACCTAATGCCATCTCCAGTTTCTGTGTTAACGATGCTTCTCTGGAAGGAGTGGGTATAGGCAGGTGTTCGACCAGAGGCTTGATGGGCAGTTCATCAGGTCGGGCCTGGGTCGGTGCAGGACAAAGGCCATCAGGCACCCTCACTACAGAGATCTCTCCTATTGGCTTCTCTCCTCTCTCCACCCCTTCCAAGTTACCCTCATTATCCAATATACTCCCTGTAATCAACACAAAATTCTCAAGAGTAATGATGATTCAATATTAACTATTATTAAGTGCCAGTATGGTACTTTATGAGATTGTGTGTGGGGGACGGAAAAATGTCTGTCCATCTGTCTGTCTGTCCTTGTGTCTGTACGCGCCATAACTCAAATACACTTTATCTGATTTTCATGAAACTTGGTATACGCATTTATAATGTCCACGGGAAGAACCCTATTGATATTGAACTAAATTGGTCCAGCGGTACTGGCGTCAAACCCAATTTAGTGTTTTTATTTAAAAGCGCCATAACTCAAATACACTTTATCAGATTTTCATGAAACTTGGTATACATTTATAATGTCCATGGAAAGACGTCTGTTGATATTGGACCAAATCGGTTGGCCGGTACCAGAATAGTGCCCAATTTAGTGCATTTTTATGGTATTATAAAACAATAGGCCCCATAACTCAAATATGCTTTATCGGATTTTCATGAAACTTGGTATAAACATGTATAATGCCCATGGCAAGAAGCCTATTAATTTTGGACCTAATCGGTTGACCGGTACCAGAGTAACAACTAATTAAAGGTCACATTTTAAAAAAATTTTGTCTACCGGTATAATTTGACAGTTAACACTATTCCTTCACATATGCTTATCAAACAACACCATCAAACTGACTGAGTTGGCCAAATGGTAACGTCTTGGACTCGTATTCTGGAGGTCCCCGGATCAAATCCCGGAGCTGGCCAATTCAACATGTATTTTTTTTATTTTTATGTGAGTGCGCGATTGTCAAGGAATCACAAATCTATAGTTCTGCTGACGCTGGTCGATTTTAATCTGATTAGAAAAACTTATTTTCTGCATATCATAATTGCAATTATAATTGATTCAACAAAAACATACTGGCACTTTGTTATATCAGTTTACCTGATTTTTTTATTATTATTATAATACTATAGTTTTCATATGCTTCCCTTGCAGAAAGCCTACTATAGTATACATTTTTTAAAACAAAGATCTATTCTGCAAAGATATCTTAATAGAACACAAGATTTCAAACAGCAGTACTGTCACACTTGTTGGATCACCAGTTCTACACAAGAGTTGAATATGTGAACATTGTAAAATATGCTTCCCGTCTTTGGTTTTCAACTTTCTTGTTTACTTATGTGTTCAAATGAGTTGTACGTTTTTACTGTATTTAGTTTTAAATAAAGTTGCATAATCCTGATGAATCACCAGTTTATAAGTGCTGTTCGATGATGTAAACGTCATGTGATAATACAGTTATTTAAATTTAATTTATAACTTTATTATATAAAAAGTAAAAATGAAACAGTTTATTCTTGCCATCAACAATAACAAACTTATTACAAGAATGTCCTTAGATTCTGGATATTTTAATATAACATAACCTATTTCATATGTGATGTAAGGTAATTTATGGATTTAGTTAAAAAAATAGCTGTGACAATAACCACATTTAAAATCATAATCTGAAGCTATTTATATGACAAATAATTACTTACTTGATAATAAAACTGCAATTTTAGTTTTCATAAGAATATACATGGGTTGAATTTTTAGTAGTGGCAACTATTTTAATTCTTCACATATAGCATACATACATGGTTCTAACTTTTATAGGCCTTCAATCTAATCACCACCATTGCGTAAACACGTTCCCAGCGATACGGAAGTCTTTGGACCCCATTGGAACTATCTAATCTATTGATGGTGTGAAGAGAGCCGTCGGTTGCCTATAAAACATGATTGGGATGATGTGACCATAAAACATACCGTTCCTCAAAGCCAGAACGTTATTGCGGAGTACTACTGCTTGTTTTTGCAAAACAATCTGTGAGCAGCTCTAAAAAGAAAATGGCGGCACTTCATGGATAATCCACCCATCATTCTGCATGAAAATGCTAGGGCGCAATCGGCAGGAGTTGTGTCTGAACTGTTCAATCATTGGGGCTGGGAGGTGCACTATCACCCTCCGTACTCTCAAGATTTAAGTCTTTGCGACTTTGATCTAATCCTGATGTTGAAGGAGCCACTTGGGGGATTCGCTTTCATATGGCTGAAGATGTTTTACAGGCAACCGACTGCTCTCTTCGCACCATCAACAGATTAGGCAGTGCCAACGGGGTCCAAAGACTTCCGCATCGCTGGGAACATGTTGTACGCAATGGTGGTGATTGGATCGAAGGCCTATAAAAGTTAGAACCATGTACGTATGCTATATGTGGAGAAATAAAATAGTTGCCATTACTAAAAAATCAACCCATGTATAAGACTTGATGCTTTCTTGGCGCTGATCGTAAGAATATGCTTGCATATTATACCCATAACCGTAAATTAAATTCATGGATAACATTTTTTTCTAACTCATGATATATTTTTTGTCTGTGCCTAATAACTTTCCTTAAATATTGTGTTCCTCTTTTATTATCCATTCATTTCCATTTCAGCATAAGCAGACTAAGAAGAGTGGCATTCCTGAAACCCTGCTTCCTTGTGTTTGGATTGATTGTATGAACAATACTACTTTCAGTTAGTAACTTATTTAATATTGTGTTAATTGTTTTTGTCGTTAACTTTATTTTGATTGCTAATTGTTTTTCAAGTGTCTTTTTTATTATTTGTTTAAGGGGTTTTCCTAGATTGTTAGTTGTTGATTAATAATGTCTTTCCAGTGTTAACTTTTTCAATTCTTTGCTCTATTTTTATTCTCATCTTTTTGTCAATTTTTATTCTTGTCCAATTTGTAGTGATGTTATGACATTATTTTATTAACTGTTCCTAAATATTTTACCCTCACTACTATTTTGATAATTTGAAATTATCTTGTTGAGAGCACTTCACTGCAGAATGTTACACACTATACAAACAAGACAATACTAACATCTTAAACGGACAATTACAATTCAGATCACGTATCGTCGTCATTCTGGCAGAAGTCACTAGGTCTAAAATCTTAGTTCTGAGATACAGCTGTTTTAAAGTTTGAACAAATCATTGTATGAATGGACTTGGTGAAGTAGAAGTAATAGTTACTTGTAAATTGGTGGGGACATTAATTAATGAAATCTATCTGCCTATAAAGCATCCTTTCAGCAATGAAGTAGTAGCTCAAAATGGCCATTTTTGGAGTTATTGACTTCTGATGTAATGATGACAACATACTGTACAATAAAATCATCACAAAAATACCTTCCTAACCACAAAGCTGACACCATGAGAATTAGCTTCTGAAGATGGCTATTACATGCAGTTGAAGAGGCTCTAGCAAGGTAATTTTAATTACAAAAAGAGTAGTGAGAACTTAATTGCTTATTGAATTCTTATTGGTAACATTTTTCTATTGTTAATTGTTTTGTTGGATTAGGTATATTGCTTAGTGTAAGGAAAATAAATGATATTTTCCCGGGCTACTAACCAGGTGGTGAATTGGATGGATTCCGACGTTTCGAAACCAAACTGAGGCTTCATTGTCAAGGAGAATGAAATGCCGGGATTAGATGAACCACCAGAGTAATTAAAAAACATTGGCCCTCATTTGGACCGTTTTTTTCCTTTTTTCCAATTTTTTCTCGTTTCCACCACCACCTATATAATAATAATTTATTTTCACTACCTATTGACCGTTGGCCCTTATTTGGACCGATTCTACTTCTCTAATTTCCCTCCTGTTCTTACAGCACCCATCTGTTTCCTGATTGGTTGGTCTTCAACAAATCCTTTCTCCAATCCGGATGTCCCCATTAAAAGCAGCCCTATAAATACACCCCATCTAATCCCGGCATTTCATTCTCCTTGACAATGAAGCCTCAGTTTGGTTTCGAAACGTCGGAATCCATCCAATTCACCACCTGGTTAGTAGCCCGGGAAAATATCATATAAAATAAAGGTTTTTTTTGCATATTACATACCTCTAGAATGAGACATATTATGGATATTCCTGTGGTCCTCCTTGGTGGTAACTGGATCACCATCTTCATTTAGATTCACATCTGTCCAACTTTCATCGTTTGAAGCAGGTTTATTGTCATCTAAAAGTATCTCATTAGCTGTTTCAATATCAACATTATTCTCAGGGGTGGAATTCAAATTAATTGAATTAACTTCTTCTATTGAGTCACCACTCTGTAACAGAAGTAAACAGAGATGAGAGTATAGTATGGACTTCTGCTATTACATTTACATATGTATCAAGCATGCATATATAACAATCTACATGCTACAACACATATCCATGGGAGTATAACAGAGTGAATTTTACAAGGGTCAGTTCTAATCCTTGCAGCAATAAGCAAGCAACTAATCCAATTCAAATTACTACTATAATCCTGAACCAGTGGCATAACATACACTAGTGCAAGGGCTAGAAGGGGCCCAAACGTCGAGAAGAATTTTTGGATATACTGAATCGCGCATGTAAATCTGATATGTATTTGCATCTGGCAACAAGTTTTTTAGACTTATGTACTGCATTTCTTTTATTCCTCACACTTCCTGTTACTGTATCTACTGCTGAAAAACCTTTTTAAAGTTGATGTTAATTAAGAACTATTTAAGAAGTATTACGATTCAACAAAGGCTTAGTACACTCAGTATGTTTGAATTTCAGAAGGCAAAGGAACTTTATTATAGATAGTGAATGAAACTAGAAAAATCTTTAAGGGGTATGCGTACCCCTGCGTACCCCCAGAAAAAAAAGCACGGCTTCTAATTCTTCAGACTGAAAGTGTGAGCTAGTTTGAATACCATTTGGCACACATAACTATGACAAAAATCTGATGTAATAAAGCAGGGGAACAACTTCCAAACCAAAGTATGAAAACCAAGAACTATATCAAATTTAATGACTCACTAAAAGCTATAATAATGAAGTTAATAATAACAACAATAAAGTTCATGATAAGTTTGTTGATGGAATATGAACTTTGTCTAAACTGTTTTCATATGTGAATTCCTCATGCCTCGCCACTGGCTGTTTTCTTCTCTGAGGGAAAAAACAAATATAAGGTGCACCTTCGCATGAGACATATCCCACCCTACCCACCTCCCAGTGAAGCAGTTCCTTTTATACCACGATCTAGCGAATTCTTCGAGGATGAACAGGCTGACAAACCGTTGGGTACAAAGCAAACCTGTGGGTACAAGGCACTTACTCTCGCATTTTTAATATTTGGTACAGGGGGCACTCTAGAATTTTTAATATTTGGTACAAGGGGCACTCTCGCAGTTTTAATATTTGGTACAAGGGGCACTCTCGCATTTTTAATATTTGGTACGGTCGGGAGTGTCGGCGACAATATACAAGGATAGTTGGTCACCCTGCTTCGCTGAGAAACAAAATGTGAATATCAAGTGGGCGGAGCTTTTCTCTGAATCACTCATAACTCATAAGATATTTATCAACAATTTTAGGAATGTGTCTGATTATCAACTAATCATGGTTGTGATCCTACAAGGATTATAATATATTAGAGTTTCAAGATTATCACCTCTTACCTTCTCCATGTAAGAATCTGAGGAAAAGACAAATGCCCTTGTGAAAAGAGCAAAAATTTTGCTTCCCGACATAAAATACAATGACATAATCCCAAATTGATTATGCCATAAATCTGTGTATTTTATGGTTTCACTTAAATTATAATCGAGGTAAAAATTGGAGTGGGGGAAGGAGCAATACATAGGAAAAGGATCTAAAGTCAGTAAACTGGGGCTCGCTTGGATTAGACTCTTTGCGTGGCGAATGATTAAGGTCACAGATGAAAACGGAATGAGAGTTTGTCCATTATGTAAGGGGGAAGAATCATGGTTTCATATTTTGGCGAATTGTGAATGTTTGGAAAATTGGAGGGAAAAATATTTACCATTACCTTTTATGGAATCAAATAGGGTGCAACGAAAATGTTTGGAGTTACTGACGGGAAAAAACGTTGAGGAAGGCATTGGGAAGTTTTTAATGAAGGCGAGACAGCTCAGGATTAAAAAAGCGACAAATTGGAGAGCGGGTATGGAGGGTGAGGAATAGATTTAGTTTGTTTGTGTTATTTTGTATTTATATATATATATATTTTTTTTTTTGTATGTTTTGCACAAGCATGTACGGTCCATATGGACTCATGAGATTGTTTGCATTGGAATTTGTAAAAAGTTAATTACTGTAATAAACACTTACATTAATCCCAGAAAAATTACCTTCGTTTTTCAAATAAATATAATACTTATTAAATATGACTGCATAATACAGAAATAATGCAGCCAATTACTACGATCAAATATAATATTCTGTTTTGTTTTTATTTTTCATATTACCTCCTAACAGGATATCAGAAAAATTGTTCTGGAAAACTTCAAGCTTACAAAGTCCAGCTCTGAATTCTGAATATAGAGTCCACTATATAGGTGGTTATATACTGGAATGTATGCCAACTGATGTATGCCCAACAACGATTGAAGTTTTACTGACATAAAGGGACAGTGTAGACCTTTCATCTACAAAACACATTCCACCAAAATTCCAATAATACCACGATTTTCCCCAAAGAAGATCTGATAAAAGCAAAAAGCTTACAAACAAGAAAACATCTCCAGAGCCTATAATCTCTTATAGGAGCCTCTCTCCTAATAATTCGGAAGGAACCTGAATAAACACATGTACGTACAATATTCCTTCCATCTCTAAAAATTAACAAGTATATGAACCTGAGATGATATGGGTGTGAAGTTTCTGGAAATGTACAACATTCTGTGTGTATGAGGAACTGTTACAATAGGACCAGTGATGGGAAAATCACAATAAAAAAGTAATTGAGCTAAATAACAATTACCTGAGAGACATTTTACAAAATTACAATTACAAATTACTTTTTCAAAAGTAATCAGCAAAATTACAATTACTACAAAAAATGGTAGTACCTAAAAATTCCTTTAATGTTGTTTTTTTTGTTATCAACTCTTAAATTATTAATGAAAAAAAAAATCAGTACCAATATTTCCAGACACACCGAGTAACCTTTTTGTTAACATTAACTCTAACCTGGATATTAGTTACAAAAACAGTAATGATGACGATAGCCTATAGCGAGTGAGAATGAGAAGCAAGTTTCAAAATATACTTTATTAAGAAATGTTCCTACTGAAAACAGTTAACTGAAAGAAATGGAAAGAAATAGATATTTATTTATTTTCCCATGACTAACAATATCACGCATAATCTTTCAATATCAAATAATAAAAATAGGCCTATACATAGTTATACCAATATCATTTTAAAACATATATCTGATGTCATTGCAGAACCATTCCTTTTTAAACCAAACCTGTAAAACACTTCAGGTTCGCTGCAAGAAACTAGGGTTAAAAAAGGCCATGACAGTTCATGCAGTAAATCCCATAAAGTGGAATTTACAGTAATGAGAATCTTGTGGCACGTGGCATGATTTTGCAGTACTGCATCACATCACGGAATTTGTTCACAATAGATTAGATTAGACTAGAAAATGACAAATGCTGGGATGCAGAATCCTACTATCAGATTTTATGTGAACATTACCTTTTTGCAAATCATTGATTAACTTTCAATGCCAGAAGCAATAAGTTATTTCCAGCAAGAGCACCTAGTGCTCGGTAATTAATTTTGAAGTTGAGGTTAGTTTGAGCTTAGTTTTATACTGTGGAACACATAACCTTCTTTTCAAAGAAAGGGCCATAAATAAATATTATAGGTTGAGAACAGCAATTTAAATTATTTGAACGCGTCTTGAAATGAATGGAAACCATAAAGAAATCAAATCAATTGTAATACCACACCCTATATAAATTGCTCTGGCTGTGGTGACCAATGAAAAAACAAAACAAACATTTGATTTTCACTCATCTCAGCTAACGTCGTGCGCTAAAAATTAACTCCAACTCAACTAAAATAAGAAAAAAGAAAGTATCAGCTGACTTAAATTGTGAAATTCTAATTTTATTTGATCAAACATTAAATAAAACTGATGGAAAATAAAATAGAAATTAGTACTTTACACTTTCAATGCTGATTTTCGTGCAATTTTTCTATTTTCTATTTTTCATAATTGTACTTTCAGTTACCATCAATTTAAAATTACCATTATTTGCATTTATTTACATCTGAGCAGCAGCATATTCTGCAATACCACTTAAGGCGGTCCAGGCAGCCCAGTAAAATATTCAAAACTATAGTTAGCATAATTGTTAATTAATATAATTTCAGTTGCATTCAATGACACATAATAATGATTAAGAATTTATATCTGGTGTTTGGTATCAAAAGATTCGTCTTAACATAAAAATTACAGTAAAGGTAATCATTTTATTGATAATAGTTTTTAGTTGAGAATAAATTAACTGTGGGTTAATTTATAATGTTTGGAGATATCAAGAAGTGAAAGTATGTCGCTTAAGGAGTTGGGAATTCCAGATCATAGATAACATATAAACTGGTGCACTGCCCTATTCTAGGAATGAGCTCTTGTTCTTAAAGTTCATTCCTAGAAGCTTTACCGTTATGTTGGCAAGCAGGAGATTTTATATACTGATAGAAATGACGAATTTGTACTCTGGGAAAACCTAGTGTGGAAAAGGATTTGTATAGGTAATATATTTCGCGGTTCGGAAGGTGAAGTCGCGAACTTAAAGTTAGTCAAATGTCAATCCACCAATGGTAATTAAGGGTGGGGATGATAATAATTTGTCACCGAGGCTAGGTGTAGTCTGGGAAGAATAAGTGAGAAACAGAGTGTTGTGTCGCCCGGTGGGACACACAACGATTTTAGTATAGAGACGGGATTGTCTCATCACGTCGGCTCTTAGGCTGGGCATAATTTCTGGACTTAGAAATTTTCAACGACGGCAATTAATTACACTTAGAAATTTTACTAGCCGCGATAATTTCTTATACTTATAAAATTCACCAAATGAATTTTATCGTCTTAAATATTTTTCTCAACAACCAGAGTACATAAGTTCATTTATACAATTTTGGTTATTAGATACCAAGTATTTTACGCAAGATTAATCTTCTGGAAATAAAGTTCCAGAGTACAACCTGCAAGCCATCAAAACTATTTAGCGAATCTATCAGAGTTTATCTGCCAATAATTAACATTGTACAATTCACTGTATTGTTGAACTTTACCACGGCATTTCAGATAATTGAAATAAATTGCTACTACTACTGATTCTGTTGGTATTATTTTAAATAACAAATAATACCTAAGCTGTCTTTACTCTCAGCCCCTGAGAACTAGTCGACTGTTCGCACCCGATAGGCCTAGCCGGAGCAGATTTCGAATTCTTCAAATAAATATAAATTTAGCACGAACCATCCGGTTTGTGCAAGGCGCCCAACATTTACTGAGGAAGGAGGAACTGCATCATATGGCCCAACCAACTTAGGGGCCCGAGGAAAGCTGAACTTCAAAGAAGTCACCTTTAAAAATCATCGCCCTGATCGAGAGGAAGGCAGCGCAGAACATCAGCGAACTCCAACCGTAAAGGCAACGGTGGACCTCAAGAATACGTGGTACATCAATCCTGGGACTCGTCGCAGAAGACATCGCAGAAGGCAACAGAAATTCATCAAAACACAGATAAGAAATTAATATAGAGTTTCAGAAAATTAATAATTTTTTTTACAATTAAAAGCCTGTTTATTTTTATTTTTATTTGCTTGAAATAAAAACTGGATCTTGCAATTAATATTAAGATTGAATGATTTAAATCACATCTGAAACTCAGTAAAAGTAACTTCAACAATTAATAAATAATTAATTTAGAAGTCAATCAGGCATAAATATAAATTCAAATTGTAAAGGGTATTTGTGTGATGTCATATATGTTGAGCTACGTAAAACAAAAGGTAAGATAGATCATAGGCAGTGTACCAGTACTTTGATTATTTTGGTGGATGTGGCTTAGGAGTGGAAAAATTAGGTCCGAGATGGATTCATTGAGCTCGGGAAATAGTAGTGATAACGATACGAATGAGTGTGGAGAGGGGCAAGGCCTATTAGCTATGGAGGAAAGAGATAGGATTTTTAGCAGTAATAATGAAATAGGTGTGGCAACTAATGACAGCGTAGAGCAAGTTATTGAGGAAGAAGTACAAGGGAATAATATAGATCAGTTAGGTAGTAATGAGAGCCAGGAGAATCACCCACTAGATAACAGACAAGATGAAATTAATATGGTAGGTGAAAATAGGCCTAGTGAATCTATTCGGATCAGCGATTCCGATAAGGCATTGTTAATAGCCCTGATGAAAAGAATAGTAAAGGATTCAGAGAATTGGGTTAAAGATATGAGGGAAAGTAGGGAGGAAACTAAAGAAGAAAGGGAGGAAAATGAGGAAATTAACAGGATGGATCACCCTGTGGGAATAATTAAAGAAATGCCAAACAAGATAGGAGATGAGGTAACACAATTAGGAAGTCAAGTAGCTTGTGAAAAAGTAAGTGATATTTACGAGGTCAGTACTTGTGCAAATGAAATTGAAAGTCATAGGCCTATAGTACAGATGAATGAAGGAGCCGGAAGTCACAATGGGAGCAGGCCTATACCTAATGGCTACATGGATAACTACCGTGAGAGTTTATGGGATAGCATGAGGATTACATGCAGGCTGCCTATTGTGATGACTGAGTCCAGCATTACTGTGCAAGAGACGGTAGCCCCTAATATTCCTGTAGCTACCGGAAATAGGATCAGTATTAGCAGTCTGTTCGGTAATAATGTTCTGTGGCCTAAGTTTAGTTACAATAACGATAGTCCGCAGAACGTCATAACAGGTTTAAATGCATATTTTGGAGTAAGGGTAGTTCCAACTCAATATAAGATGCCGATGCATAATAGCACACGGAATGTAAATGCTGAAAAATGGCCAGACTTCGCCGTGAACCAGAATTGCCAGTACGAGGAGCCCACACAAATATTCCTTGCGAGAGATTGGGGCGAACCAAGAAAATACATAGCGAGAAAGGAGTTATGCCACGGAAAAGTTTCACCTAAGGGTAATATCGCGCTAGAAGATGACCGATTAAAAATAATGGGCCTAGCGAGAAGATCGAACCCAGGACAGTCAGCACGGAGAGTAACTCAGCATGCTACGAGGCAGTGCTTCATAGAGAGTTGTAATAGGCCTAGTATACCATACCCAGTGGTGATATTCAAACAGTTTAACAACCAGTTCTCATCAGGGTATTTGATGTTGATTGAAATAGCCCAATGTGCTATTTTGTCCAGTGGCGCCAACTTATATGGGCCCGTGGGGCTCAAGCGCACCCAATAATTTGCTGTGAATTATCTTAAATATTTATTATAATAATTATTAGGCCTATTATTACGAAAAAATCACGTTTAGTCGGTGCAAAACCAAAATCAGGCTAGCCTATAGGTTTATACAAGCGTTGACACAAGTAACATGATCTCCCTTGTTTCAATTAACTTAGCCTACGGTACGATCGCGATCGTTTGCAATTGTTTCTGAATCCTTCAAATTTATATTTATCTACGACAAATTTACTCTGTTAATGCCAGTTTTCCCAGCATTTTCCGAAATACTTTTACGTTCGACAATATTATAGAGAAGAGTTAATTTCACACATTGCTCTTCTAAGTGTAACCCTACATACGGATAACGGGGAAAAGTTGGTTTTCGATTTTGCTTGTTGAAGAATTTATAGAGAGAAGTACTGTACATGTAGGCCTACAAAATGCAGTGCTACTCAATAGTTATTGCTTGTTTTACTTTATTTCAATTTATTTTATTTTATTTTATTTTAGTTGTTACCTAATATCTTTCCTCCAAAGGTCCCCATAATAATAAACTTTGAAGAATTAAATTCGAGTCCCACCCGGGAGGTGTTGGTAGCACGGTTGCCTTTCACCTTGTAGGCCAGTGGTTAAAAATTTCCAACTTAACCGCACGCCCACTACCTATGGTGGTAGTCCACCGCTAGCGAACATAAATGGCGTGTTTTGGTTCTAGCAAATTCATATATGTATTATCACTGTTGTCGATTGGCGTTAATATGATCTTGGAAAAAGGCAATCACTCATTGTGAAACTACCGGTTCGGAGAACCTACAAGATATTTAACAACCGGTTCTCGCGAACCGGCTGAATATCACCACTGACCATACCCCCAGGATTACGGCACGGTCTTAGAATTGCCATTAAGCCATGGAATGGGAGTAAAAAGAAACTACTACGGGGAAATACGTGGAATAGAAAAACCTTGTATGAATCAGGATACATGGGGACGTTCGCTAGACAGGAGATACTGGGGCAGCCACGAGATTGCAAATTGGAACACAGGTTCGAACTGGGGACCTTTGGGCTATAATAAGTATCGAGGAAATAGTAATGTAAGAAGGAGAGACAGATGGAGTCAGGAAAATTCAAACAGGAATCCGGACTCGAACCGGGTACATCCTAATAATCAGAATCAAAGGGGGTCTGGCAATCAAAATTGGAGAAGAAATGACCAGGGAAATAGACCTCCAAACGCTCAAGTGAATATCATAGAATTTCACGGAGAATTGCTACGTAAATATGCTAGAGGAGATATAAATAGGGGAAATGACATTGAACCCAGTAGGAATGAGGTCAGCGCCGTGAGAAACTCCGTAGCAGGCCCGGCACAGATGCCTATAGAACCAGACGGGCATTTAAATTATTAACGGACTAGAGATGGGGCAGCGTAGCGATGATGGATAATGAAAATCATGTGTCCCTAAATAGATATCCACCAGAATAAAATTAATAAATAATTGATAAATGTATTAATATTGGAAATAGATTTTCCTTAAAAATCAAGAAGTTTTATGGAGCAGCGGTAGGAACAGAAATCAGGATCTCAGGAATCAGAGTTTAAAGATTTGAAAATATCAGGCCTATATGACTAGAAAAAGGTCATTGGATTATTAAGAAGAAAATTAAATAATTGACAGATTAACTGTCGGGAGTAGCGTTAGGATATTGTTTGTTTAATTTTGACGAAAATACAACTAGCACATAAATGACTAATAGATACGGTTCGGTGCCAAAGCTAGAGCAAGGAGAAATTTAAAAAAAAAATTGTTATGTTGGAGGCTGGAAAAGAAGGACAGATTGCGGGTACTGATTTCTACAAAGAAGATGCAAGTATATGGAATAAGGAATATCAAAATGAAGACGTAAGGTTACGTTAAACTTTTATCATGGAATCTGAGTTATTGCCAGAGTGCAATAGTAATTTTGTTTGATAGGCCTATGGAATAAAATGGCTATAATCATTTATTTACGGAGTACAGGAACGTGAACATTGTTATGACCAAAGAGTCAGCAAGTCATAGGGATTAGGAGATTAGATTATAATTGAAGATGAAGGAAAGAGTAACCCGTCCATAAGATGTTTCAATAAAGATGAAAGCAAATTTATCGGTGAAATGGTACCCATTATTGTAACACGAAACCAGTCAGAATAGCAGATGAGAAAAGGGGTGTTAGACATCGAATCGATCAGAGAAGAAATGTAGGAATATAAAGTGCAGTAAAATTGTCAAAGTAAAATAATAGATAAAAATGTCATGCAACAAAATATAACGCTACGAAGTAATATTCAACTAACGTCGGCCTATAATTTATATCCACGCCGGTAAGATACGGAGATCTGGAGATTCCTGAGTAACTGTATATGAGCTGACCCTAAAATATTTAATGAGAAAGGAAACTTATCAACGAAAATAATCAATGGTTCTGTGGAAATATTATTAGTGGACCTGATTTAATGTATACCTACGAGTTCTTTAGTAAAGGAGGAATATCAAGGAAGCTACGCCTGACCCATATCTAGAGATGTAAAAATAATACCATATTTCATTTATAAAACCATATAATAGAGCAGAGTAAAAAGCAGTATACTGAGTTGGAACCGCGTAGGCATAGTAATTTTGTTATAAAATGTCATTAATCGCGAGAAAATAGCTACAGTGATGCTGGGTTATAAATTCCACATGTAGGGTAGAAAGATAGAATGATGTGTGATAAAAGGGTTAATTATATGTGTGAGACGTGTGACATCTATCAGTGTATTAGCATTATTGCTATTAGTATAACGAACTGAGCCGGTCTATGTTCCGCGGTCGTTACTTTTGCTGTATGCTGAATTTGTATTTTATGTTTTATTGTATTTTTTTAAAGAACTGAGTCGGTCTACGTTCCGCGGTCTTGATATAGTGCGTTGTAATCGCATTCCATGTTTTTGTGTTATTGTTCAATATAGTGTTAACATCTTCAGTGAAAATAATGGGGTGAAAATGCAAATTTTAGGTGTGGAAAATTCGTCATGCATCACATATGACACTTCAAGAAGTATGGGCTATGAATGTGGATAGGATATTTATTCTGTAAATGTGGAATCAAATTTAAGGTGAAGTCTCAGGCCAGAAGGTAAAATGAAAGAAAACTAAATATTAAGAAGTGCTAGACCATGAGCTGGTATGTTACACTTTTTGGAGGGATTCAATATATTTTGCCCATAAGTCTATCATATGTTATGAGGATTATAGTCAAAATCTAATGGGGCATGTAAGGCGGTCCAGGCAGCCCAGTAAAATATTCAAAACTATAGTTAGCATAATTGTTAATTAATATAATTTCAGTTGCATTCAATGACACATAATAATGATTAAGAATTTATATCTGGTGTTTGGTATCAAAAGATTCGTCTTAACATAAAAATTACAGTAAAGGTAATCATTTTATTGATAATAGTTTTTAGTTGAGAATAAATTAACTGTGGGTTAATTTATAATGTTTGGAGATATCAAGAAGTGAAAGTATGTCGCTTAAGGAGTTGGGAATTCCAGATCATAGATAACATATAAACTGGTGCACTGCCCTATTCTAGGAATGAGCTCTTGTTCTTAAAGTTCATTCCTAGAAGCTTTACCGTTATGTTGGCAAGCAGGAGATTTTATATACTGATAGAAATGACGAATTTGTACTCTGGGAAAACCTAGTGTGGAAAAGGATTTGTATAGGTAATATATTTCGCGGTTCGGAAGGTGAAGTCGCGAACTTAAAGTTAGTCAAATGTCAATCCACCAATGGTAATTAAGGGTGGGGATGATAATAATTTGTCACCGAGGCTAGGTGTAGTCTGGGAAGAATAAGTGAGAAACAGAGTGTTGTGTCGCCCGGTGGGACACACAACGATTTTAGTATAGAGACGGGATTGTCTCATCACGTCGGCTCTTAGGCTGGGCATAATTTCTGGACTTAGAAATTTTCAACGACGGCAATTAATTACACTTAGAAATTTTACTAGCCGCGATAATTTCTTATACTTATAAAATTCACCAAATGAATTTTATCGTCTTAAATATTTTTCTCAACAACCAGAGTACATAAGTTCATTTATACAATTTTGGTTATTAGATACCAAGTATTTTACGCAAGATTAATCTTCTGGAAATAAAGTTCCAGAGTACAACCTGCAAGCCATCAAAACTATTTAGCGAATCTATCAGAGTTTATCTGCCAATAATTAACATTGTACAATTCACTGTATTGTTGAACTTTACCACGGCATTTCAGATAATTGAAATAAATTGCTACTACTACTGATTCTGTTGGTATTATTTTAAATAACAAATAATACCTAAGCTGTCTTTACTCTCAGCCCCTGAGAACTAGTCGACTGTTCGCACCCGATAGGCCTAGCCAGAGCAGATTTCGAATTCTTCAAATAAATATAAATTTAGCACGAACCATCCGGTTTGTGCAAGGCGCCCAACATTTACTGAGGAAGGAGGAACTGCATCACACTATCAAAAATGATAAAATACGCAAAACACTTTATAAAAATACGAATAGCGCTTGTTCAGTATAATGCTTATGCATTTTCTAAGATGCTTCAATTAAATTTGATGTATTTTCGATCTTGAATCGATGAATATATCAAAATTCCTGGAGATTCAAGAAAATTGACAGGTGCCGAACTTCGAAGAGGTAAATACACTAAGTTTATAGTGTATTTGGTAGAGGGGAACCTGCTGCAGTAGATCAACCGGCTATATTGTGCACATTTCTACCATATTGCCTGAAACCACTTGTATGTGATTTTAAGCCACAGCCCACAGTCATATTTCGCTGTGCTTAATCTGAACAAAAATGTGCGGTTTATATTTGGATAAATACGGTAAGGACTTTGTCATGAGTTTTGCATAATGAATTCAACTGACCTATAATCTTTACTCCATTTGACAAATACTACAAGAGATTGGGATCCAAGCTTAAATGTGTGAACACAAATGTCTATCAGCAATTTATTATCTTCTGATGATCTCCAACTTTACTTCTTTTCAGGTATTTTTTGGCAAAGCCAGGAAATGTGCTAATAAGCCCTTTGTTTGCTATAATACATATAACCAACTATATGGTGAATGGTTTTAGAAGGTCTAGAAGGGACTAGCCTAGTGCAACTAGCCTATTATAGTCATGTCATATTGCCTAGTTCAGACACCCACGACAAAAGCTTGAGCAACAGAGTTACCTATTTTTCATGTGCCTAAAAATTTTATTGGAATTTCGTCATTTTAATGTGCCTAGCCATCAACGTCAAGAAATTTTAAAGCAGCCTGTCCAAAAGCCACATTTCTGTACTGTGAAGTGCTCAAGTTATAACGTCAAGAATAAACAAAGCCACGTGAAAAATGATACTTCCTTACCTCTATCTCAGTGCCTTACTAGCTCAGAACGCAACAATCGGTAGCAGTGCAGCTGTCACAAATATTCATTGGCTTAGCTCATATTCTTTCTAAAACCATGTGCCATATAACGCCACTGAATATGTTGGTTCTTTTTATTTGACAAAGTTTGTGAAGTGTGTACATGGGTTTAACAGAAAACCAGCCTTGTTATTCAATAGCCAAATGATGCAAATAGCCCAATTTGGTTAAAAAAGAGTGCATACTACATACTGTACAACAAGTCCAGCCTAACTAGTAAAAAAAAAAGAAGAAACTGTGCTAATATAGATATTTAAGCATTCATGAACCACAGATTATTGTCTCTGTTGGACATTACATGAGAATATTATAGGAGAATGCTTAAATATCTATCTTGAATGTTAACTGTACAATAACAGTGGGTGCCCGGTCACAAAAATCACTACTTAGTGTGCCTCACAGTGCTGTATATGACATAACTTGTCTGTCTGTGAGGTAGACCATTAGGGCAATCAGTAATAGGAGAGAGGTTCCATCTGGCGCTGTGAATTGAGCTCCGGCTTAGCTCAGTTGGTAGAGCATTGGCGCGAATAGCCAAACGTCCTGGGTTCAAGTCCCAGTGCCGGAGGAATTTTTCTCCTATAATATTCTCATGTGCCAATATGTAAAGAAAAGCCCACAACACAATATCATCTGCTGCAACATCCCATGTGAATGGCAAAAACTTATTAAGCTAGAAGCGTTACAGCATCTTTAATAAATAGAGTTCATGCAGTAAAAAAAAAAAAATAAATAAATAAATAAATCATAAAAAAAAAGCAATTTTCAAGAAATAATATCAGTTTTAACATGTGTTCTATTCTTTGCTATTCTTTGTACCTTTAATTTCACTTTAATTTACATTATGCTTTACACACACAAACATGCAATCTCATACTCATAAAGTAACACAAAATCCCTGAAGTAATAGAATTCAAAGGAAGATAAACATTTCTAATAGCACTAACAATATTTAGGTATAAAGATATGTATTAATAATCAACAGCCCAAATGTTCACTGTACACAAATCCTGTCAACTGAACACTATTAGAAAAAATAGAGAAAGAGAGAAAAAAATCAGACGTGAACTTCACATAACTTCCTCTGCCCAAATAAAAGTTAGCCTCTTAGTATGATATAATTATAATGTATGACATTCTCTTCATGTAAATTGGTAGTAAAAATTAAGGGAATGTCGTTACCACATCACATCCCAACCCCAAAGGATACATAACCCAAATAAAACCTGATTAATGTATTATGTGTTCTCGTAACTTTTTTTACTTCAAGCATGACCAATACTTTTTTTCACTTCACATTCTAATATAGAACAAGAGGCCATATTGCAAAGAGCACATATTCAGAGTGGGTGGTTTATAACTATCCTACAGATAATTTTTTCAAAAAAAAGTTTCAAATAAAAGAGTTAGCTCTTAGTATAACCACCCCATGTGTAAAATTTAAACAAAATTGTAAAAGCTACTTTAGAGAAAATCGCGACAAATGAAATTTTCTTGATGTAAAGTCCTTTTAAAAATAAGAGAGAGTTCTCGCCAATGCTCGTGTCACATCCTCAGAAGGTGCCTAACCCCCCAAAAAATTTTGTTTTCTTACGATCTTCCATTTTGGAGCTAGGCTGTTCACAGACACACACATACATGTTTCTGAAAGTAGTATTTTTGGATTCAGGGTACCTCAAAACGTGTACTTATGTTAAAAACTCAACTTCGAAATAGGGGATCGAAAAGAATATTTTTTCTACCCATAGTACCCATGGTAAGGGCAGAGGAAGTAATAGTGAAATATTCTAGCATTTATGACTTTGAAAATAATTCCTGAAAATACTGCATGCATAATTTGTAAACTGACATGTTAGAAAGGGGAAAAGTACAGAGAATTAAAGGCATCAAAAAAATATACATATATGTACTCTGGAAGAATACCACCAATCCACAGCATGCAAAATAATCATGATAGAAGTAAAAAAAAAAACAGATGAAGCACAACTAATGAGCAGAAAGCTGTGTTTTACCTTATTCGAATGCAGGTTAGGGGGAGGCAGCCTGGCATACCTCTGCACTCCATCGCTCGTATCTACATCATAAGGATGGTTTAGCGAGGACGCATGCGAGGAAGCCCGCGACCTTGTGCTACCCTACAGTGTTAGTAACAATGCCTTCTGTTAGATCTCCAGACAGCTACTACAGAAAAGATCTATTTCCTTAGGCTTGGATCATTTGAATTAAGCAAATGCTATACAAGGTAGAACTTCCAATTTCAATAAATTTACAATCAGGGTAGTAACTATAAACTCAGATTTAAATACCTCCCCAACTTATTTTTTTTCAACTTAAAGGATTTACAAGTCTCATTTTTCATATATCATTAGTTCAGCATAAAGCAGTAAATTTTTTAAGAATATTCAAAATGTAAATGTGCAATGTTAAAATGTAAATGTAAAATGTAGAAAAGAGTGGAAATATCATCTAATCCAGTGGTTCCCAACCAGTGGTCCATGGATCCCTAAGGATCTGTAGGAGTAATGAACAGGGTCCACTAAGAATGAGTTAATTTTTCACGTCTTCTAAAAAAATTTCACAATTACATCTCAGACTCTTGCTAGGAATGTAGAATTAAAATAGAATAGAGTTTTATGTACACAACTACATACATAACTTTCTATATTCATTTTACATATCTTACTTATACAGGGTCTTTATTATAAGTTGAGACCGGGCGACCGGAGTTTTCACTCTCCGCTACGAAGTCCGCATTAGCCGCCGGTGACGCGCGCGTGGCTTCCCTGCTTAAAGTGTAGGCTATATAAAGTATTACATATCTTACCTTATAACATATGTTGGAAGTGTCGTCCTTCCTGTGTTATACAGGCATTGTATCTGGAAACCACATTCTGGCTGACGTGAGTGAGTTCTTCCACTGTAATGCCCCTAATTTCATTCGTAATGTTTTCTTTCAGCTCCTCCAATGTGTGAGGATTTGTTCGATAAACCTTATCTTCATCACGTACACGTCCAGCAGACTCGTACTTAAAATAATGTTTACACACAAAAATACAATGCTGCAGCGAAATGGGTCTCACCATGTTGACACTTTAACAATAACTGCACGTGCCGATGTTGCATCAAGGTCAGACCGGCTGCGCGCGCCTTCCGTCGCCCGGTCTCAACTTATAATAAAGACCCTGTAGGTAGGGCCTGGATTCTTAGGTTTTAAACTATTTTGTTCCTTGCTAGCTAACTGTGATATTTTAACATAAATACCAGTTTCATTCTCAAGGCAGTCAAATAGTCCAATCTTATAAAACCTAAAAATGGCTAAATAAGACGTTAAAAACTAAAAATGGCTAAAATAGCTTTTCAAGTAAAATACAATAAAATAGCAATACTAAATATGTTAGTTAATCAAATTATTAATGTTTTACTAAAATTACAAATTACATACCTGCCAACATTTTGTATCTTACTCACTGTTGCCAGTATATTGTTTTGTAAGATAAAACATAGCATTGCGTTTTGTAATTTTGTTATTTTGTACTCCATAGTCCTGGTAAAGGAAATTTCAAGTGAACTGAAATCCCCTGATTCTTAGTAAGCAAATTAAAGGTATTCTTAGGAATCTTACACTTGCATTTTATTCACAAGACGCCAAAGGAAATCATTCTAAAAGTTGTTTTCTTCTTCTTCCTTGGCCCTACAGCCCTATAAGAGCCTTCGCCTCCTCAATGGACTTCCTCCATCCATTTCTATCCAATGATGCTCGTTCCCAATTCCGTATTCCACCTCTTATCAGATCCTGATGCACACAATCCCACCATCTATTTCTGGGTCTTCCTTTAGGTCTTGTTCCTTGAGGTTGGTTGGTAAATGTATATTTTACTTTTCTTTCGTCACTCATTCTGTTTATATGTCCAATCCAGTTCAGTCTCCTTATCTTAATAAATGTTGTTATGTCAACCTCCTGAAGTAGTTCATACAGTTCTCGGTTGTATCTTCTTCTCCAACAATCGTTTACCCTGATGGCTCCAACTATCTTTCTCAGTACTTTCCTTTCGAAGGTGTTAAGTCTGTTTATTACATCTTTATTCAAGACCCAGGCCTCTGATCCGTAAGTAAGTACCGGACGAATTAGAGTTTTATAAATTCTGAGTTTAATGTCTCTGGAGATCAACTTACTTTTCAGTAATGGTATTAATGAGTAGTAAGCTCTATTAGCTGCTCCTATTCTTTTTTCTATTTCATTCTTAAGGTCATTTGTGTTTGTTATTAGAGTTCCAAGATAGCTGAATTCTTCCACAGTTTCAAAGTTATATGTCCCCACTCTGATTTCTCCTTTCTTAGAGGGATTTCTTCTGGATACCACCATGTATTTGGTTTTACTTTCATTGACTTCTAATCCTAATCTGCTGGTTTGGTCTATTAGTTTCATGAAAGTTTCCTTAACATCTTGTGTTCTTCTTCCAGATATGACTATGTCATCTGCGTATGCCAAAAACTGGTTACATTTGTTAAAAAGGTTGCCTTTAAGTTCAACTTCGGCTTTCCTTACTGATATTTCTAAGGCTATATTGAATAACATCGGGGCCATTGCATCTCCTTGTCTAAGTCCTTTCAGTATGTCAAATACATCCGATTGGCTAGCGCCAATCCTGACTACTGCAGTTACTTCTCCGTTTAATAGTTTACACAGTGAGATTAATTTTGCTGGAAATCCTAATAGATGCATGTCATACCACAATTCATCCTTCCACACACTATCGTATGCTAAAAGTTGTTTTATTAATTGTAAAAAGTTCTTCTTGAGTTTATAATGATAGTGGAGTTGGAAATGACAGGGGTAGTTCTAAAACTAAGCAAAAAGTATTCCTAAAGTTGTGTGGTTCAGAGCCATGGAAATTTAAGTAAAAATAAAATGAATTAATATACTTTTTCAATGTCTTTATTGTACTTTTTAAACTGAAACTTTAAAAATCTGTCAGAAAATGGTAAAAAACTCAAATAAAACTATTTTAATATGTTTAAAAAACTAAAACAGAGTTCATAAAACCTAAAAATCTGGGCCCTATTTATAAGTCTAGCCTCATTCCATAAAATCCCTTCATGCTTTAACCCCTAGGTTCTGTGTATGACTGGGGATTCTGATTATCTGATCACATCTTAGGAACGTACAAGTACCTACCATTAGCTGAATTCAAGCACAGAGCAGTGACACTCTAAATCCCTTTCCGAGGACAGATATGCTTTCATGTCAGTTCTCATATAACCCTACTCTTTCTCTTTTAAAAAAAGGGAAAAAATAGAAATTGAGATGTCTCTTTTTGTTTCCTTACAATATGGTAAGCTGTATTTCATGTGATTTTCCAAGTGGATGTAAATAGGCTATTATGCTGCAGTCAAACTTGATTATTTTTAAGTTGAAATCATGAATAAATCTAACTTTTAGCATGGTCCCTTGACATCTCTAAACAAAATTAAAACTTTTGTAATTCAAAATCATGTTTAATTCAATTCTTTTTGCCGGTCCCTTTAGCTTTGAATTATCCAAGTTTGACTGTATCATGCTTTGTAAGACATAAATGCCCCAAATTTTGCAAAAATGTTTTGGATGACCCCATGAAAGTCAGCATAATTTAGGTTCATAGGCTTTTGACTTTGTCCAATAAAACAAGATAATAATATTATTTTGATTTTTACATCTATATCAAACTCCTGAACACAATGTATAATAAATAAGATAAATCCCTACTGAAATAAAATAATGTTTAACTTTTTTAGACAATCAATCTTGGAGTTTTCCATTCCAAAAGATTTGGATGAATAGAAGATATTGTAACAATGCTAATTTTAACCATTGATCTATATTTAAACAAACTTGAAAAATCAAGTATACCAAAGATAGAAGCATTTAACATCAGTACACGACAAAACAGCTTACCACAACTCAGGAAACATAAAAATTGTCTTACAATTTCTGCCCTTTTATGAGCAGTGACTTCCTTCGCCTACCCCTCACTTTCTTTTATATTTCTAAAAAAAGAAAGCAGAGCTTAGATAAAAGATGCCACAACTCTGCATCTGCAGCCTACTAACTCGTACATGCCTTGACACAGCTTAAGCCAATGCACCCCTTTTAAATGTCCTGACCCAAGCATAGCCATTTAAACATAGCAGTTGAAAATAGATGTTCTAATTGCACCAGCACCACGAAACTTCAGAAGTTTGTACATTAGATTTCCAAGTAAATTTATTATACCATGAACATATCAGAAAATGCTATTACATGTGAACTTTGTATGCAGCTTGTAAGTTGTATTTTATAATCCAAGCTTATGTTTATGTTTATAATCCAAGCGAAAGGAAACTTCAAATGAGAAAGATTAATAATGAAAGGTAATGCTTATATTCTACCCTATTTACAGTATAGTATTATAGCAATCTCAAACATAGCAGAAGATTTAGTTCTAAGGACTAAAAGAAGTAAATCCATGAAAGTAAGCAATATCATAAGGAGTATTGTTTTTTCTCCTACCTTAAGTGAAGGTGGTCCACTGGAATGAGTGTCGTGGTCTGCCAGAACTGAAGAGTTATTCTCATCCACAACGATAACTTCATACTCTCCGTCTTCTTGAGATAGTTGTTGGCACAGACTTCTGGACTGAGCTGTAACATGTTAATAACAAATTGAAAATTACAGCATTGAATGCATATATTTAATACAGAATGCTTTTTCTTGATATTAAAGACAAGCCAATATATTTTCACCACAACGTAAAACATTACTGTCAGTTAGCATGCTGCAATCAATGACACGAAGATTGTGTAAAACGTACAACAGTACTCGGGTTGATCTTGACATATTAGCATGCAGATTATTCTCTATCTTCTGCTGATCCATATTATCAGTCTGTGTGTTCCCTCTCTTTCTGTTCCCAAGCAGTCTTTGCCGTTTCTTGATTTGGGTAAGGATACAGTTTCACAATATAATTCCACATGATCTAAACAAATGTATCTAATCTTCTAGTTTAGATCTTACTAGATAAGGGACACTCTTCCTTTTGCTTGTGATAATGCTATGGCCATAAAAACAATGAAAATGTAAGCAATGCGAACAAACTTTTTGAAGTAAATTCACAGTTTCTGAAATTTATGATTTAAGACTTTCCTGGCAGATATTATTAATTAAAACTTTTCAGGTAATTAACTGGATGATATAAATGTACTACAAGGACTCTATTGCCAAAAACTTGGAGTGTGTTTATCTCAATTGGTAATTACTTAGGTATTAAAAAGAGGTTTTATTTTCAACTGGTAGCAGTACCAGCCCATGTGTGGAATATGGATCATGAAATTGAAGAGAAGCCTGAGCTAGTTAAGTGCATCCAAGACATAAGGACCTTACAATCTGGGAAATCTTCATCCAGAAAAATGCAAACCGTATCATGAATTTTGACATCCTTATGGAGGATGATCTAATAAAGAAGTTTGTAAGATGTCCACAATAGGATACTTGGATCGCACAGGCAGTTGGAGTATTTTGAGGATGAGAATGATTTTCTCGAAACAATTGTCCAGGTCGGTTTTATAACTTAGTGAAATTCTATGTATAACATCTTCGCTCACTTATGTTTTCTCGTTGATATCTATTACAAATGCTTGGACAGCCTCTGTTATGCAACATTTTATTCTTAAGACCTTAAGATTGTTTCCTTCCTTGTAGTTATGTATTTTAATAACTCTTCTCAAGGATGAAAACTAGAAGAAACCAAATCACCTACACTCATTTAAAGAACTAGCTAAGAATTGCTAAGTTCAAGATGTAATTAAAAGATACAGTTGGTGAAACACTAAGCAGAAGATTCTCCCTGAAGGATGATTACAGTAACAAAGTTTTAATTTGTAACATATTATAATATGAATGTTCATATTTTGAGAGCATTTTCAAAAGACCTAATACTTTCTTATTTCACAGGATTTTTGCAAACAGAAGACAGACAACAAGAAAAAGAAAATAATTAGTTTTAGATGGGTTAACTATCGGTACTTAAAATCTAAAGGCAATGGAGAACAGAAGAATAAACGAACAGATGAACATGCACGCAGAGATGGAGGTAATCTTGTACCTTCTACTCCCAAAAATGAAAATAGAGAACAGTTGGAAAATAAAATTCATTATTAGTATTAGACAACACAAATTATTTACTTTTATTATGAAGTGTAAATAAACTTCTTTGAAGTTAGTATGTAATTAATTTCTTAATATGATTAATTATTGTTATTAAAACAGAAAACTCATGATAAAACATAAATGTCAATAATATCATGCCTTCAGACGCTACAGAACGGTAGGCCAATACAATTATCTACTGACACCTCATGATTAGAAAAGTAAAACATACAGGCACAAAGCAATACATAACAGTAAACTGAATAAGTGCAATGATTTAGATTCCAGTTTTAATGCCTGGGACTTGAAAAAATTGGTCTAACCAAATAGATAAGAATAAATGTAACAGTTTGTTCAGAAAAATAAGGGTTCTAAAGAGACTTTATAATGTAGATGAAAGTTGTAATTTCTCAGATAAGATAAAATTGATAAAAATTATTAAACATTGTAGAGGATTTAAAATGAAGTATTTTGAGATAGTGGCTGGAAATGTTTATTTCAGGAGCTATGAGTTCTTGAGCACTAGTCTACTTTATTTTATTAGCCTATAAGCTAATTATTAGCTAACAGAAGTAAAATTTTTAAGTTAGGTGTACACAGCTTATGTTTATATTCATTTTATATTCATTTTATTTGTATTTTAAATTGTATTTCATTGATTGTAAAGTATTCAACTTCGTATTGTATTGTAGTGAGCTGTTATTCTATGTACCATGACTTGCCCCATATAATTTTTTAATGACCATGTGGACGAAATAAAAATAACTAACTTGAAAAAGAAATAAGTTTTAAAACAATTTTGTGGTTTGGTATTCATAACAAATATCTATATATTTACTAATGTCTGTATGCACCTATTACCAGATTCCCTAATTGCTGGATTGGAAAGGGAAATCCCACCCTCTGACTAGCACATTTGTAAGATCTTCTCTGGGGGCACATCAAGTCCTTAGTTTATGGAACCACAACTTGGTGTGTGGGGATGATTAAGATTACGATGAAAACACAATGAGAATCCTTCCCATTTTTAAGGGGGGAGGAAACTTGGTTTCTTATCCTGGCTAACTATGAGACTTTGGAAAAACGGAGGGAGGAATATCTACCAATATTTTTTATGACATTGAACAACGAACAACAGGCATATGTGGCATGAAAGATGAGTCTAAGATAAATATGCAATGTTCAAGTTAATGAAGTCTATCTGGGTGATGCCTGGTCACCCTGAATATACACTACTACATGTATATTTGCTACTTAAATTATTATATCACAACAACTCTAAGCTACGAAGTTTGTCTATATAATCACAAATATCAGTAACAGAGATCTTCATAAAGAAAACAATATAGATGGTATTATACCCAGTTGATGGAGATATAGGAATTATGTTCATCATAGATAATGTCACAAGTGACTTGGAAATCGCTGATAAAATCCCAAAATATCAAGTCACGAGGGGATTTATCTAGGAGAGTTCCAAGTCATGAGAGGCATTTAAAATGATTATTTAAGAAATAATATGTAATAAATAATAATTGATAAAATGTTTTGAAATTGAATTATTTGAATAGCATTTTACATTGAAGGTGATGTAGAGGTAGCGTGCCCACCTCTAGATCCGAAGGTAGCGGAATCAAACCCGATTGCGGTTAATGGATTTTTCAGGATGTAAGGGACTTTAAGCTGGTGGCCTGTGTCATAGATTTAAGGCATATAAAAGAACTCCAATCCTAAAGTAGAGCCTCTGGACAAAATTTCTCAGCCATTTCACATCCAAGTAATATCTTGGTTTCATGAGGGGCCTGTGAGGTGATGGGCTTACCACTTGTCTCTCTCTTGGAAAACAAGTGTAACAAAATTAGCATCGGTAGCAGTAACCTCCACTTGGAGGCCCTTAATGCCTCGACAGTGGAGATATACAGGAAGACTGATAGATTTTTACTCTGACACGATACCATTAAAAAACTTTCATCACATATAATAATCACCTGGCTGTTTTCTGTGAACAAAACACTATCAGTAATAGACATTCACTTATTCAAGTAACGTATATTGAAATGTAATATTCAAGATATTGTACGTAAAAATAATTATATTATTGTTATAGTTCCTAATTATAGTTCCAAATGATGCATATTGGTAAGTACAGTTTCTTGAATTATAATATTATGGACGTATCAGATGTGGAAGCTCAGATGGATGATTTGGATACGTTCAAATTGAAAGGGGGAACATGATTAGCTTGTCTCTCTGAATGCATCGTCTACCTCTCCAAGACATTTTCCTTCATGAGATTATATGTTTGTAATGTTTACAGGAGGTGATTACAATTACTATTAAATGCCAATGTTGCTGAACTACGGAATACATTTCCCGTAAAATATTATAGTGCTATCCCTGACCAGATGTAAACGCCATATTCACTGTATTTGCAGAATAAATGTTAACGTACCAAGACATTGGTGACTTGCGTAAGTCATTGCCTGCAGAGTCTCTGACCTGATTAGAATTTAAAGACAAGAGGATGTGTCTTTATCACTTTTGTAGGAAATTATCAAGAAAATTTGATAAATATTGAGCTGAATCAGATCTGTGATTGGCTGATTTCAGACTCATTCTTACATGTTATTGGTCCAAATCGAAAGACAGACAAAGATCTAAATAGTCAGCAATAATACACAGAAATATGAACAACAAAGTGACAATAATACAGTATCTTCCACATTCCAGAAGAAAGAAGAGAACTTTCTAGGAAATTCATACAAAACCAAGTGAAGACAAATTACATTAATAAACAACAATTTGTACATCCTTTTACAATAATGTTTGCTTACTACTTAGACCCACAGACTATTTGACTTTTATGAAGCTAACGATAACTTCTATGGAACAACTTTTAAGTTGCTTTGGTTGCATTTCAGTACCATGACAGAGTGGAATAACATAGAAAAATGCTACGTTCTGTTTAAATTTGACATGTTAAAAGGCAACACTGCACATGCTTTCTTCATTTCTTTTTTGCACCTTTATTTATTCACTTAGCAGAAAAAAGTTGCTATATACGACTTCACATATCATTATGAAATACTTACAATAAATATGTTAAGTATAAATAACAGAATTACACAATGAAATGCAAGACATTCATGCAATCAAGATGCATTCAAACAACGACCATGCAACAAATCACAAGATGAACATCAAAAGCAGTTGGAAGCATGTGTATTAAATGTAAGGATAAAAGGTAAGGATAGAACAATGTTTTACTAGCATCCCTGATTAAAATTAAGAATGTGTCTTTATTCCCTAGACTCATTTTAAAAATGATAACTAAACGTATGAGATGCTAGTAGAAGGAATTGCGGCACTAGACATTCAATTACTTCATGGCTATATGGAAACAAAGTAACGCATCACATGAATTACCTTGATGACCAAGAGTCGAGTTTCTATGGTATCTAGTTGGCACATGATTGTTGTTGTTGATGTTGATGTGGTTGTTGTTGTTGTTGTGATTTTTGAACAAAGGGTTTCGATGTCGCATGAAAGGTTGATGCTGGGCGTTGGGGTGCGACCCAGGTAGGAACTGGGGGTATACATGATGCGACCACTGGGGGAACAAGGGCCGTGCTCCCCCCTCTATTCGTCAGCGTTCCAGAGAAATAACATACACGCACATAACATTAGCGCCACCACAGGACAGAAGTTCTGACGAGACACATTTTTGTACAATTCACTATATATAAACAACACCTTCACATGCTTATAAATTGCCAGGGACCTTAAATAGTATTATTTAAAATTATCATTATTTAAACCTTAAAGTATTATTAGTATTATTTAAAATTATCATTATTTAAACCTTAAAGTCTGCATTCTAATAGTTTTTAATAATTCAAACAACTGTTTTCACTTACCTACAATATAAATAATTTATTCTAGAACAATAGTTCTTCATACATATAAATATTCTCAGAAGGTATTTCACATGTTAGCTTTTCCTTAAAAAAAATCCATATCCTACCACTACCATGTTCAGGTTTTTGGTATTCCTTCCTGGTTTGATAGAAGCGTAACCTACTTCTTGAGCTATGTTATTCCAATGAAATGAGAGGGTGATATATGAGTTTGCAGTTACCCTTACATACTAACCAGACCAAGGCCACCGTGGGAGCACATCTATGAGAGATAAAATCCCCATGGATAGATCAGGAATTCAAGATGAACTGATTACAATTTAGTAGACATAATTACTGATCACTCCATTAGAAAGCTATCTATTCAAATGTTGTGGTTTTTAAGGTAAGCAAATATTTATTTCAGACTAATTGGAGGAACAAAGAATACTTAAACAATACCACCTCATACTTCTATCTTATACTGAGAGATTAATTAAAAATATCAGTTTCAAATGTTAACAATAGTTAGTGAAAATAACAAGAACGTTTCATCCTACAAAAGATACAAACCCTTGTGATTTAACATTCCTATTCTTATATGAAGTCACAGTTCTTAAGGACTTATGTGTAATTTTTCCAACTCAACTATTAGGTAGCACTTTCCCTCTAGTAAATTGCATTATAAACCAGTTAGAAAAAATAAACATAGTAATCATTTGTTAAATGAATTAACACAAGAATCTATAATAATTAAGGAACCGCGCACAATGTGCATTATCTTAACCTAAGACTTAACCTACTGACAAACACCCAGTCCTGAACCCGGGAAAGGGATTTTTCACTATTGAAAAATCCCCAACCCGGCCGGGAATCGAACCCGGGCCGCCGGAGTGGAAGGCAGGCGTGCTACCGACTCACCCACGGCGACGGACACAAGAATCTATGGATGGTGCATAAATCTGCTTATAGTATTAATAATATGCAAATTGTTGGACCAAACTACAAAAAGTTAATGTCTGTTAATGAAGCAAAAAAATCAATCCTAAATAAGAAACAAATCATTCAAGTTTTCTTATTTCCAAAAGATCGTAATTACCCATCCTTAAATTCTTACATCTATATTTATTTCAGTTTATACTATAACTATTTTTCAATTCAGTTCTGATAAATGAGGAGTAACAAGAAATGTGAAGGAGAAGAACATTCTGGTGAACACACAGACAAACCACACAACTCATCTCACATCAAAACTCTTTACTATCACCACGAGTAGCAGGGATACATGAGAAGCAAGCGGTAACAAACACAATCAATCACGTGTGAAGACATACTAGTGCTCTCAATACCACAAGAGTGGAAGAAACTTCAAATTCAAACATCTCTGTTTGTAAAACTGCCTACATGTGAATTTATAGTTAATAGGAGATGGATGCATAAGGTAAAATCCTGGTGTTAGAATGTGCCAGACAACGCTGTTAAAAATACATCAAAACAAAAGCTCATGTACAAAGGTCACTCAGAAAGTAAAGAACGCTTTGCCATAAGTAAATAATGACTAAAAGATATCAACATAAAACTTTATTTACAAAGATACAGTATCTTAATCTATTTCTCAATGCAATCACCATTGCTGTCAAGGCATTTATTGTAACGTAATACCACTTTTTCAATGTCAGTGTTTTACTCTTCTACTGAAAAAGGCCTGAGCCAGGATGTTACTGCCGCTTTGAGGTCTTCATCGGTTAGGAACTCTTTTCCACCCAAAAAGTGAAAATCACTGGATACCAGATCAGGGCTGTAAGGCAGCTGTCCAATAATTTTCCACTTAAAACGTTGAAGTTGTGCCAGTGTTTGGATAGCTCGACATAGTTGCTGAAGAGTTGCACAATATGCCTCTGCATTTATAGCTTGTCTTCTTGGCAGTAGAAGAGTGTATAACATCGGCATTGAAAAACTGGTACCACGTTACAATAAATGCCTTAACAGCAATAGTGATTACGTTGAGAAATAGAGAAAGGTACTGTATCTTTGTTTCGTGTTAATATCTTTCATTATTATTTAGTTATTCCAAAATTGTTCTTTACTTTCTGGACGACACTCGTATATTATTTTGGATTGATACTTATACACTGTTCCCGCATTTTTATTCCTTTTTTAGTAAATGCTCTCTAAAACAGCTACTTCTTGGACTGTCAACACGTTGTAAAGAAGCATTTTATCAGCCTAGACCACTAAAGTAATTTTATCAGCCATGGTAACCTTTAGCAAACATATTGCATCTAGATGTCTCTATGATATCTTTCAGGAAAGATTATTTTTATATGGTTTCTATGTGTATAGGTTAATATTATTAAGAAGGATTGTAAATCTTGTCATTTGGACATTTTCTATTTCAAGAAATAATTCGATTTGGTGGACTTGAACGCGCCATCTCTGTATTTGTATGCCATGACCATGACTACTAGACCATACTGCAAGTTGAGAAGTACCGGTATGAGTTCAGATACGCCTCTTATATTAATAGCTTCTTTTAACAAGGAACGATAACTTGTTTGGGAAAAAATTATGAAAAATGATGTGTAATTTCAATTTAAGTAGATAAACCTAACATACCTAATCAAAATTATTATCTCAATGATGTTTTTAAAGTATTTTTAAGAAAAAGAAACAAATCCATACCAGGTCAACTATATAAACATCCAGTATTGGTACAATCATCATAGCTATTTGCTTTGTTTATGCAGGATCATTGAAAATGAATGAAAAACTGAGCTCATTAGTAATAAAACTAGATAATTTTTCCTAAATATTGTTGTATGCACCATGTAAGCAAAAACTTTATTGGACTCTCGGCTATGCCTCGTTTGAAATACTAGATTCATCTACTAAAGCCTTGCTTTGCATACTTGATGCATAAATAGCTATTTCTATACTGTTTCCATAAGAAGATGGATTACAAGGGCTGAAGAAAGGCGATTGCAAAATTTATCAATGTTTGTAACATTTACGTCTTCTGGTAATACAGATTCAGCAGTAAAATTTTCACTTTCACCATCAATTTCACTTCTGATGGAATCAATTCATCCCTCAATTTTTTTTAATAGGCCTAATATTTCAAACACTTCTTAATCACTTAATGGCTTTTTAGAACAAAACCTACTTTTATTTATACTGCTTTTTATATTTATACGGCACTCAATGAGGCTTGAGTCACATGGATTTCATGTGTTTTTCCAAAAAGCAGAAACCTCAAACAAATCTTGTTTCTATCTGGAAAGAAGGGAATACATGCACACAAACACCATTTATCGTCTGAAGAAAGAATTACATTCCTGTTCAGTTCCAGTCACGAGATATACAGCAAAATGTTAACATCCTTAAGCGAGTTGCATCACCCTTGGTATGTTAGAACTGAGAATTCTTGGGCGAGTTATGTCGCCTGCGGGAGTGAAGGTGTTAAGTGTAAATAGCTATTACGAGTTTGTAGTTTGAATTAGGAACTTTTACTTAATATTTTGTGCCCCCTCTGGGATTCCTTCTCGACCTTTGGGTGAGGCAGTTTTCAGGGAATTGGTTAACTTCCCTGGAGTTGGATTCCTTAGTTTCCTTCCACACCTTTTTATTCTTTATGGCGGGGTTCAAAACCTTCAACATGGGACTCAGTTTATAGTTCCTCCAGGAGAGCTTCATGCCCAGCATTTTTATGCCCTGAAAAATATGTCAATTTCAGCTAGCTTTAAACTCGCTAATCTCGGGTCCAGAGGCAGGCAAGAAACCTCTGCACCGCTGAAGTTGGCCTACCCTGTAGATGAAATTACAATAAATCCTACAGAATTAAGGAACACTGGAATAAGTAAATACAAAGGATGTCTCCATTGAATGAAAGGTAATTTCTCATTAGGCGCTATTTTAAATAGTACTCCTTCTTATATACAGGTCTTGGAGGTCCTTAGGATTCCTGGAGGTAGAGGATCCCAGATTTTTACAAAATTGGCACTTGAAGTAGGCCAAATTGACAACCTTATGCAATTTAACACAATATTGTTCCTAGCAATCGTTCTGCTAGTGTCACTGAAGGCATATCTGTGTTTTAAATAGTAATGATAGGCCTATATAATAGTATAATTATCATGCTATAATATAAATAAGAGTTCAAAATAATTGTACTGTACTTAGCGATTTTATGTAAACCATTAGCTGCTATGTCATCTCAGAAGTTGGAAATATCAGAAGAGAGTCGGTACATAGCATATTATTATTTTAAACTAATTTCCCTGCCTTCTATGACAAGCATTCTGTGGACATAGACAGAAATTCATTCCTCAATCTATAAATGCTTGGCTCTTTAAAACACGTGTGAACTGTATATGTACTGGTATATTGTACTTTTGTCCTAACCAGCATATTTGGAATTTATATATTGCTAGCTTAAAAGGCCCGGCGTTGCCCGGGTTTTGTATTTTGTAAAATGAAATTAACTTATGGAGGACTTTCGATGTTGAAACCTCTAGGTCCTTTATAATATGTATGTAGAATTCAAAATGAGGAAGAACGACATATGACACTCAGACTTCCCTCAGAAAACACTAGATATAGCTTTTTATGGCTCATAGAGGATGTCGAATGTTGCATTCCATTGCTTCTACACACCAAGCCTGGAAGGAGTGTAAATAAGAAGAAAAAGAAATTCCGATTACATAAGATTGCATTGTCTTGACAGAAAATTGTATTTCTCACTCTCATATTACCATACAACCGTTTCGGGGCTGAAGTAAAAAAGAAATTCAATATCACTTTCATACTTTCCTTCCCAAAAACCTGGGACATAACGTCACTGTGCTGCCATAACCATGAATGTGCAAAAATAAAAACTTCACGAATGGGTCACATTTGTTGTTGTAGCATAACAAATAAAGCAGAACTTGTACTTTCATTGAAATGGAACTAACTGTTAGTAACCAAGGAAAGAAAATACATTGTTTCTGGTTCCTCCAGAACAAAGATTAATGTAAACAGATGCAAGCAATGCAGTGAAGTCAAAATCTGAATTTTTGCACATTGGTGGTTATGGCAGCACAGTGACGATAATATACTGCGTGCATAGGACTGAAAATGTTCCATCCCATTTTGTCTTCTTTTAGATGCTTAGGGCCTCTGATAAACATCCCTAGGCCTATTTCTCAACTAATACAAAGCCTATAGCTATGAGTGACGTATCAGTGAATAGGATTTGTAACCGACTTCCAATATAGCATACTCACTGGCATACACTTAAGTGTTCCCTGCAATACGACCGCTTATTCTACATCAAAATGTGATGTGAGAAAATGATATTTTCCATGTTGAGGGTAGAGAAAGTTATGTGACTGCTTTATTTTCGTGGATTTTATTCTTCAAGAATTATTTTCACAAATGTATTAATTTCATCGATAATATCAGAATTTGTTAAAGCCCAGTATTATAATATAGTTTCAAAGCCCTATGTAAACACCGTAAACAATACTTTCATTATGTAAACAATTGACAGCATAACTCTCTAACTTTGCCGCATTTCACATTTCCGACTTTTCCCGTGGATTTTCCAAAAATTTTCTTTCATACAAACATTGTCCTGACAATTACAAACACAACAAAACAAAAATCAGCCAAATTGGTCGAGCTGTTCTCAAGTGATGCTCCGTCATACATTTTGGAAATTCATTTTTATTAATATAGATTTATATTCTTGTATGATAAAATTTCATTCATTTTAAGAGGCTCACAGTTAATGCAAGCCTCCAATGAGACCTCTTTGATCAATTCCACAATTCCTTCACTCTTAGAGCTCACAAAGAATATCCATCACCTAGGGTGAGATTCCAAAGAAGAAAAATGCACATAGGGTTTGAACTCCCTATGTAGCAGTATGGTACTTTTAATTAGTAAAATATAACATTTGCTCATTACCAGGGCCCGGATTCTGATGACCTAAAATTGTTTGAAAAATGACCTACAAAATGACCCTAATTTCAAAGAAAAAGACTTAATAATTATAAAAAATGACCTAAAAACTGATATTTTATTTATAAAAAATGATTATTGTACGAACAAAGTTATAGACAATTTGTACATGATTAGAAAAACTGTAAATAACTGTAATGTTGTGAATGTTCTTTTCTCACGGAAATTTATACTGGCACTGAGGCACTGGTGAGTCAAAATTCGGCGTTTCCTTTTGTGGTCTGCCGGAATATATTGTTGTTTTGTGAGGGTAAACAGTAGTTTGCACTCTGAAATCCAAGCAGGTGGCAGACTCTGTTGCCAAGTTAATCTAATAACAATAGTAATATAACTTAATACAAAATTTTGGCGATTCTTTGATTCTCATTTCCGACTGAGACATGACAACACTTTTCTTTCTTGCATTAAACAAACAACACTTCAAAGAAAGAACCGCTATTGACAAAAAAAAAAAAAAAAAAAAAAAAAAAGTTAATACACTCAATATAAATGCATGAAAATGACTAAATAAGGAAGCAAATTACATGAAAATTACTAAATAAGGAAGCAAATTACACGAAAATGACAAAATAATTACCTAAAATTGAAATAAATGCCCTAAAAAACTAAAATGGCTTAAAATGACAAAAAAATGACCTAATAAGAATGTATTTCTACAATCCAGAGGCCATGATTAGGATTTATCTACAAGTTGGCAATGTCTAGGCAGCAGCATCAATAAAAAGATGACATGTCATTAGAATCCGGGCCCTGCTCATTACATTGTATGTGTTCTGTATATTCTGTTCATGTCTAATAATATTTTAGCTATCTCTGCATCCAGCTCCTTTTAATCCATATGAGTATTACAAAACAATAAAGTCTATAATAGTACCATGCCCAAAATAGACATACATTTGAAGTGGAAGTGACTATTATAGAATTGCATGACATCCATGCTGGCAGACAGCAGGCACCTGACCAGAATATGAGGTACATTCTCTGACTGTGATGTGAAGAGTTTTGACATAGAGTGAGATAAGATGGGAATGGGGAAAAGGGACAAAGTGCTCACACTAACCTCAACCATGACAGAAGTTACAAAAACTTGGCTCTTTCTACTATACAAGCGGATTTTCAGCTGAAGCCGCAATGTTACACACTAAGTTGGCACTGTAATATGACTTTATTTAACTCTAAAGGCATAACTTATCAGAAGGTAATTCTTGAATAATGCTTAGACTGTTTTCATTCTAAGAACAAAGCTAAAGTTAACAAAAACCAGTACATCTGTCCAACTCTTAGGTCTTATGAGTAATGTGCTAGAGTAAGACAGATGTATCAGATTTTGTTTACTCTAGCTTTGTTCTTCGGGTGAAAACAGAATACATAAATTCACTAATGTCAGGTATCATAATGCAATTTCTGATTTTAAGCAGAAGACCTGTACTTTTGAAATACAATTGAAGATTGATATCCAAACCTCTATAACCAATCTATGTTAAAAAAAAAAAAAAGAAGAAGGAAGAAAGAAAGAAAGAAGAAAAAAAAAAGCGATATAACAAATGAAAAACAGAGTGCTTTGTGACTCGAGGCTTTACCAGCATTAAGAATGAGTAATGGTTTCTTATGTATCCAACTGGGTGAGTAGGATAATAAATTGTATCTGAGTTTTCAGCAAGCAGCTCTACTCCTGTCTTCTGCGAGAAACAAAGCATGATACAAGGGAGCCACTAGGAAAGCCAAGAAATGGACTGATAGATAGAAAGTAAAGCAAAATTTTTTGTTTCTTCCTGGCCAATCAGACCTCTCTAGTCCACTTCTTGGCTTTTCTAGTGGTTCCCCTCCAACAAGCTTCTTTCTATAAAACACAGATTTTTTCTTGAATCAGCTAGCTTACTTCTCGCAAAAGAGGGAGCAAAGCTAACTGCCGAAAGCTTGGATACAATAGTCCCACTCACCTAGTTGGTGAGTGCTGCTCAAATTAACTGTTATTACCAACAAGAACGAGAGATAATCCTCAAAACATGGAAACCAATTGCAAAAGAAGAATGATAATTTTTTTCTGTTAAACTGTCTCTTATTGAAAGTAATTTAAAGTAAAATGGAAAGGGTTCTTTATAGTTATTACAATACAGCGTTTTGTTATATTATTCTGTAAATTTTGACATGATTTGGTCCAATTTTAAATAAAAATAAGTTCAGGTAAAGTAAAGTAAAGTGATCCCTGTACAGGCCATGGAGGCCCAGAGGGTTCCAGGAGGTTGAGGCTCCCAGATTTTGGATATTTGGCACATGAAGGTGGTAAGGTTGTCAGCCTTACGCACCGGCCGCCTTTACCCCCAGGATTTCTCCTGGTACTCATTTCTGTTAGAGGCTGAGCCAACCCCAGGGTCATAGTGCCACCAGAAGGATTAGGCCAATTGAAAAATCTCAACGGCCTCATCGGGAATCGAACCCACGATCTTCCGGTTTGTAGCCCAGCGCCTCAACCACTACGCCATGGCGTAGTTCAGGTAAAGTTTATAATTCCAAATGGTAGATCCTCCAAACAAACTGATAATCTCTTACGGGGTAAAGAAGGCTAATTTGATCTAGTATTCAATTTCTGTAAGGAGTACACTGTGGCATAGTTGGTTGAGGCACTGTGACACAAACTGGAAGGCTGACAACCTTACCACCTTTACATTCCCACCTCATGTTCTTAAAAACCTTCTGGACCCTAAAGGCTTCATGATCTCATCATTGTGAACTGAACATGTAACCTTGTTTGTAGCACAGTGCCTCAATCGACTGAACTAAAGAATAAAGTAAAGTGTTCCCTATTATACTGGTTATGAAGGACCTCCTCAAGGTTTCTCAAGGTTGAGGTTCTCTGATATTTAGACAAAAGGCACGTGAAAATGGCAAGATTGGGAAGCATTATGCATCAGCTACATTTACTCTCAGGTTTCCTTCTGATGTTCGCTTGTGTTAGAGGCTGAGTCAACCACAAGATCAACAAAAAATTCTAGTGATCCCATCAGGGTTTAAACCCATGGCTTTTTGGTTAGCAGCATAATGCCTCAATAAAGTGTACTACACTGTACTCTGCACTAAGAACTACACCCAAACATAATAGAAAATTAATATACCACCAGTACTTGAAGTTGATTCATTACAGTCCAATATGGAAGCCCAAATTTAAGTGCTACATTACTTTATCTAGTACCAAGAGCCTCAAGCAATAGTGAAATAATGCTGAAATGGAGAATTAGATTCAAGCTGTGTGGAAAAACATTCACTAAATGAAAGCTTATTTCCGAGTACATGAAGCATTTCTAAGTGAGAGAATTGTCAGTGTATAAAATCAGTATGTGAGGCACTGCACATGCTACATACGGTATGCACAATACCAATTAATAAAAAGCTTAGGTTATTTGCTATGTTTGTCAATCTGCAGCAATGTGTTATAATTTGTAAAGCATTCTCTCTAACAGATTGGGAAACGAAAGAATCAAGAAGTTATGTTAGAAGTCAGAATTTCTTAGGTTCATATCATTGTTTAGAATCCTGTTTTAATTAAAGATAATGCTAATTAAATTCTTGTGCAGTTATTATGCTGACAATATTGTGTTGGTGACTTTAACATGCCAGTGCATGAATGAATCTTGTATCATTAACGCAGTTTCTAAACTGTGCCAAGCCAACCTATTACATAAGCTAGTTATGCAAGTGTGTAAAAAGTCCAATTTAAGATTAGATTATGTTCAATAAAAAATATATATATATATTTCTAACCATTATCTTGTATGCAAGTGCTCATTAAAATATTCTTGGTTATCTGTGAGTAAATAAAATTTCATCAATTAATTAGCTACTTCGTAATTTCCTAATCACAATTTTAAAATTTATTTCATATTACATTCCCTGCCCACATAAATACAGTAAAGCCTTGGTATTTCGAATCTCTATTATTCAATAATCCCATAAATCCCAGTTGAAAAAATTGTATTACAATTAATTAATTAATCGTCAGTTTTCAGTGTGTGAGTGCTTCATTGAGACCAGACACTGATGAAGAAGTGGCAGGGTTAAGAAGAGAGAGATCTCATACCTCTGACATTGGCCATTTGTGAAAAGTTATGGAAAAATACATCTCTTACGTTTCTGGCGAAAACTCATATAAAACTAATTTAGCGCTATAATCAATTGTAGTGTGAACTCCGAAGTCGAAAATTATCAAATGAAGGTACTGTTCGTGAGAACATGTATCTAAATGAATTTTATTTTTTAAATATAATGAAGTGTGTATGTCTTTTTAACACTACTGAATAGGCTCTACAAATTTAACTTTATTTTATTATTTTCAAAAGACATTTGACAATTATTTATTTTAATGTAAGGCAATCTGCAGTGTAAGGCATTGCTGATGAAGTGGGCAATGAAATAAATGCACCATACATGCATATACTGATAAAGAAAAGAACCGAGCAGGTAAAAACTGTAACCTTAAAAACTGTCTATTTTGTGTTCCACTCAACACCTACTCAATTGTTACTCAAGTGATAAGTTCATGTTATTAAGATTGATTGTTGTCTAATATAATGCAGACCTATGGATAGGTACACAAACGGAAATTAATGACTTTACGATAGTTTAGAAAAGTCTGAAGCATATTCAATTGAAAATAATTAATGGTCCTATTCTTTCCACTATGATTTTATTAAAAAATAATATAATGCAAACAATAATACTTATTTACAATAGTGGATAAAACAATCCCCTCCAACACACAACGTTTCAACCTGCCCTCCAGGCCTTTCTCAAGTGTACTGAATTGAAAAAAATCATGAACAAACTGCCGTAACTAGGTAGCACCTTTTTTGTTTTTTGTTACTATTGTTGTTGTTGTTGATCATTACAGTCTCCACCGTTTTCTGCTTCCCGCTCCCTAAACGTGTTATCTCTGAAATGATCATTTATCCATTCCCTCGGGATATCAAAATTATTATCATAAATTGATCTTGGACAGGGAAATCTTGGAACTCTATATGTTCTATTTAAGTTCTTAATCACATTAATCCACTGTTCCCCTAAGTCTCCCTCATAATTATTAAAGCAATTATCCCTCCTTCCAATGATAGTCACGGCTTCACCAATTTTCCTCCGTAAGCGGTTGGCTTCTATCTTCACCACTTCTAATTCGCCCATTTTGTGTCCTTCTTTAATCATATGCCGACTTAACCCTGTACAACATTTTTTGTTTTTTATATCTCTTTCATGCTCACGTAGTCTTACACTAAATGTTCTGCCTGTTTCCCCTATATATATCCCTTCACAATCATTGCAAGAAATTGCATAGATTCCCGGTTTTTCCATCTTTTCCTTGTCCCTGGTGCTACCAAATTTTTTGTGTTGTGCAAATAAGTTCCCAATGGTCCTTATAGGCCTGTATGCTGGTATCAGGTCATATTTCCTTAGCACTTTGCACATGCCTTCACTCAAACCAGGAATATAATTAACAGACACATATCTTCTATTCAAGTCCCATGTTTTCTCTCCACCTCTATCACTACCCTCAGCAATACCCATTTCTACGTTCCTCCATATCTTCCGGATCTTGTTTTCTTTGTATCCATTTTTAATGGCAAGTTTTATAATTTCATTCTTTTCTTTTTCCAAATCACAACTGTTATTGCACAACCTGTGTGCACGAATAACGAAGTTGCGCCATATGTTGTTTTTAGTAGTGTGATAGTGAAAAGATCTTTTGTGTATATAAAACTCACCTTGGTTGGGCTTCCTGTATACCCCCACCTTAATTCCAGTGTCCTCCATTTTTATGCATAAATCCAGAAAATGCAGGCACTTGTTTACAGACTTTTCATATGTAAATTTTAATCTGGGGTGACAATCATTGAAATCCACAGCCATTCATAGGCGTAACCAGGCCGACCATATGGGGGGGATTGTAACATCCGCGGGGTCTGGGGGGTATGGAATACCCCCCAGGGAGAGGGGGTTCCGGGGGTCCTCCCCCGGAAATTTTAAAAATTAAGATGCAAAATAACGAGTTTTAAGCTTTCGGGGGTCCTCCCCCGGAAAATTTTAAAAATTAAGACGCAAAATAATGAGTTTTAAGCTTCCCACGCTTTATACTTGTATTAAGTAATTTATGGGCAGACTTAAAAAAATTATATAATTTTCCTTTTTTTAATCAATGGGGGGGTTCAAACCCCCAAAACCCCCCCTCGGTACGCCTATGCAGCCATTTTCTCTGCCTTTTCACCCCTAGTAATTACAAAAATGTCATCCACATACCTCATGTAGGTAACTAAATCATTAGAGTATTTGTCGATAATAGGATTCTCAATGTAATGCATAAAAATATTTGCTATAAACCCAGAAATCGGGTTACCCATACTGAGGGCTTCCTTCTGTTGGTATACCAATCCATTAAATTGAAAAACATTATGGTTAGTACAGACTTCGTACCACCTATAGTATTCGTTGGCTACGATTCTGTCAATGCCCTTTTCTGTTAGCCATTGAAATAGGCAGTCACCCGCTAGTTCTCTCGGTATACTGGGGTATAGGTTGCACACATCCAAACTGAACATGCATAGCTCGCCTTCCACCTTTATTTCATCCAAAACATTTTTTGCTTTGTAATTACTAGGGGTGAAAAGGCAGAGAAAATGGCTGTGGATTTCAATGATTGTCACCCCAGATTAAAATTTACATATGAAAAGTCTGTAAACAAGTGCCTGCATTTTCTGGATTTATGCATAAAAATGGAGGACACTGGAATTAAGGTGGGGGTATACAGGAAGCCCAACCAAGGTGAGTTTTATATACACAAAAGATCTTTTCACTATCACACTACTAAAAACAACATATGGCGCAACTTCGTTATTCGTGCACACAGGTTGTGCAATAACAGTTGTGATTTGGAAAAAGAAAAGAATGAAATTATAAAACTTGCCATTAAAAATGGATACAAAGAAAACAAGATCCGGAAGATATGGAGGAACGTAGAAATGGGTAATGCTGAGGGTAGTGATAGAGGTGGAGAGAATACATGGGACTTGAATAGAAGATATGTGTCTGTTAATTATATTCCTGGTTTGAGTGAAGGCATGTGCAAAGTGCTAAGGAAATATGACCTGATACCAGCATACAGGCCTATAAGGACCATTGGGAACTTATTTGCACAACACAAAAAATTTGGTAGCACCAGGGACAAGGAAAAGATGGAAAAACCGGGAATCTATGCAATTTCTTGCAATGATTGTGAAGGGATATATATAGGGGAAACAGGCAGAACATTTAGTGTAAGACTACGTGAGCATGAAAGAGATATAAAAAACAAAAAATGTTGTACAGGGTTAAGCCGGCATATGATTAAAGAAGGACACAAAATGGGCGAATTAGAAGTGGTGAAGATAGAAGCCAACCGCTTACGGAGGAAAATTGGTGAAGCCGTGACTATCATTGGAAGGAGGGATAATTGCTTTAATAATTATGAGGGAGACTTAGGGGAACAGTGGATTAATGTGATTAAGAACTTAAATAGAACATATAGAGTTCCAAGATTTCCCTGTCCAAGATCAATTTATGATAATAATTTTGATATCCCGAGGGAATGGATAAATGATCATTTCAGAGATAACACGTTTAGGGAGCGGGAAGCAGAAAACGGTGGAGACTGTAATGATCAACAACAACAACAATAGTAACAAAAAACAAAAAAGGTGCTACATAGTTACGGTAGTTTGTTCATGATTTTTTCAATTCAGTACACTTGAGAAAGGCCTGGAGGGCAGGTTGAAATGTTGTGTGTTGGAGGGGATTGTTTTATCCACTATTGTAAATAAGTATTATTGTTTGTATTATATTATTTTTTAATAAGTCTGAAGCACTTATTTAAGACATTTCACTTCTATTTAGTATTTAACAAGTCAACTGTTCACAAAAGCATCAGTCCAGTTTAAAACACATGTGTTTAGGGAGGAAATAATAATTTACTTCACTTGCCATAGAGTTCAACAAAACGCAGAATAACATCCACCATGCCACTTTTATCCTAGCACATATGTTTGTCATTACTGCGAGGGTGCAAGCAAGGAGGAAGGCTACACTGGCTCTGAATGATATTATTACAGTCACACAGCATGAAAAAGGAAGACGTAGGCCTACCACTCATTGTGCGACCACTCCATGAGTCAACTTCCGACCAATAAATACAGGAAAATAAAATTGTATTAAATGAATGGAAATGTATTGTTTAAGCTATATTTCTGTTCGAAGGAACAGGGCCGCCACATGGGGGGGGGGGGGCTGCCGTACCCAAGGGACCCGAGCCCGGTGATGAGATATAATTTTATGGAAAACTGGAATAGCTTGATAAAATGTTCTGTTACATGAGTAACGAGAAGGAAGCTCCACGAAGAAAGGAAGAGATAACTGAATGAGGATGGTCGGCGATCGGTGAGGGGCCCGCAACCTCTACATGGTCCTGGGCCCGACCCCGAGATGTGGTGGCCCTGTGAAGGAAACCGGACATTTATGCATTCCGAAAATAGTTTTCGGAAAGAAACTCTCAATTCCAGTATGATCTCGGAAAATCCGGGAGGTATAGCAACCCTGGAGTAAATATAATTTCATACATTTGTTAATTCTAGAGTTACCATCATCATCAATTTCTTCCTCACCACCAGCCCCATCATCATCATTGTCACTGTCATCGTCATCATCATCATCATCATCATCATCATCATCATCATTATTATTATTATTATTATTATTATTATTATTATTATTATTATTATTATTATATTATTATTATTATTATTATTATATTATTATTATTATTATTATTATTATTATTATTATTATTATTATAATCAGTAGTAATAATAATAATAATAATAGTAGTAGTAGTAGTAGTAGTAGAAGTTGTAATAGAGTAGTAGTAGTAGTAATAGTCATTATAGTATTGGAAGTAGTGAAATCGTAGTCTAGCACCCTCGAACCCCTTGTTATCATGCACATAGGCCAAGAACAGACTAACATTGGATAGCCCTGTTTTAGAGAATAAAAGATTGTATATAATTCTTCCAGATGGGTTTGTATCATTATCTAATTCTTCTTGACACAATAGTGATTTGATTTTAAACAACACATGTCATGTTTTTAAATGTATATTTTAGTGCTTCTTTGTATTGAGTGAATTGTATATATAATATTGTGTTTGTTTGTGTTTATTGATATGTAATATACCAAATCCTTTCATTAAATTTGATTGTACTAACAACACAGCTAAGAAAATTATTATTATTTATATAATGTGTTATTTTTATTCCTGGAATAATCTTATTAAATCCCATTGAAGAGTATGAATTTCATCAGATAAATTACTCATGCATTGCACTCACAAATCTATCCATAACTTGCAACCTCTCATGTGATTACCTATAATATTTCTATAAATTTAAAGCATGTCTAGAAAGTACCTGCCCATATTTTTTTATTGCAGAAAACAATAATGATAACTTGGCAACAAGTGGATGAATCTTCATACATGTGCCCATATTTTGGTAGTGAGAGAGCACCTGACTTGCATTTGACTGAAATAATGGAACATTTAGAGATCTGCTGATAAAAGCTTAGAAAACACCTCAGACAAGCTGTGGTGAACATTTCATTGAGAAAGTTTAGTCGAGCAAGTTCCCTACGAGGGCACAAAGACTCCTTTCCCTGCATAATATAGCCAACTTACCGTTGCTGTCTGCAGGTAAATTCTGATATTTTTTGTATACATCTCACAAAAGTATAATTTGCAACATCCTGCCAGCACATAATCTGAGATTATACAAATTAAGCTCATATATCAGTACTACAATACAGAGTGAACTGCTTAGAGAGATCGAGAAATATATGCTCATCATTTAAAACCAATAGAGTGGCAATCATGCTACTGTAAGCATGTGGACACCACAACAGAAGATTCAGTGCGTGATAAGACCAGCAGAAGAAAAATCTGTTATGTACACATGTTCAACACAGCGTCTGCAGTATGTGAAAAGTGGATCCACCAGAGCATGAACAGGATCTCTGAGAAACAGAAACTTTACTACCGCAGACTGGTTAATATGCAAAACAGAGTGTGAGAATTCAAACATGTGAAAATGGCATTCATTACAGGGTCCTTGCAAATGAATTTGAAGAGTTAGGGCTAAGCTTCACATCCCTAAATCAACAATTCACAGGATCATCCTCAACAGCTACATTTATAAGCATAAGAGATCCAGCTCTGCCACAAGATAAAGCACAACAACCATTTGCTTAGGGAAAATTTTGCTTCAGAAGTGCTTCTACAAACTGATAATGACAACTTGTAACTGGACGACAATGTTTCCTTTCATGAATCAAATCTCCAATTATGTGGAAAAATTGACAGGCATAATTGCTGGATATGGTGGATGGAGAATCCTCGTGTGGTACATGAACATATCAGAGACACATCCAAAGTAAATATTTGGTATCGGTTGACAAGAAATTCCATTACTAGACCATTCTTTTTCATCGAGAAGGCAGTCACTAGAAATCTACATCTAGAAATGCTACAGAACTTTTTTGTTGACCAATTGTCTCCAGAATCAGTTTTTCAGCAAGATGGGGTTCCATCCATTACTATGGAGAGGTGCATGCTTTCTTGGATGAAAGCTCCTGGTTGGTGGATTGGAAGAGGTCACCTGACCTGACCCCTTTTTGACTTTTTTGTGGGGCTTTGTGAAGAGTGTTGTGTGCAAAGGTGAAGTGTACGAACTGAGGAAATGGATTACGAATGCAGCAGCCCTAGTCATTCCACAAATGCTACAGAACACTTGGCAGGAGGTGAAATAGGCCTACCATTTGGATATCTGAAGGGCAACTCAAGATGCAAACACTGAGTTGCATTGGCCATTTACCTAAACTTGGACAGCTTCTACATCAAGTTAAGTATATTGAGTATGTTAATAAACCATAATTTACACTTGAAATTATCACTTATTTCTCAATCCTTCTAAGCATTAATAAGCATTAAGTATATTAATATGCTTCTATGACTTGTAAATAATGAAGTGCCTGTCTCTAAGTAAATTGCGTGAATATAACTATCTGCTCTATGGTTAAGGTTGTGTGGCAACTATGAATCCCTTTTTAGGCTAGTGGAAAATAATGATACTTCAAGACAAATGCAGTATGTAGAGTGTGAAATGTATTAATATAGGCAATGGCAGAAGTAACCTACCTGGAGGACTGCTAGAACCACCTCCATGGTGTGACGATCCATTACTGCGCAGCGACGCATTGGCTGTGGGCACCGTAGGACTTGGTGGTCGAGGTGTAAGAGGAGGCTCCAAAATATCCCTATATTTCGATACCATAAGTACAGAAATGAAGTACACTATGGCCAGGGAGAGGAACTGTGCTTGTTTGGTCTCCTCCTGAAAATGGACACACTTTAATACAGACATTATTACTGTGAAGTAGAGAGTTGAAAGAACTGCAATGAAAAGAGGGTAAAATGGGAAGAAAAAACTGAGGAAAAGGAACAACAGGGATGTAGAAGGAAGGAAAGAATGGATAAACAAAAGGATAAAAAGGTGTAAGGTCTTGTTAGTTTTACATATTAGACATTTTACATGCATCAGAAATTCATCACAGTTTTAACTTGGGAGAACACAACATGCTTCAAATTTAGGCTAAATCTCATAAGAAAAAACTGACCGTAAACAGTTACCTACATTCAACACATACAGTAGAATCCCGATAATTCGAGCTAATTGGGGCTGAGGCTACCTCGAATTACAAAAAACTCGGATTATAGGAAAATATCATTAAATCAATGGGTAAATCATAAATAAATGTTTAATGAGCCCAATAATGGTTTAAAAATCAAGAAATAAACAATATTGTAGGCCTACATACCTGTGTTACACCTGTATGTATATTGGCAAACATTTCCAATTTGCTACGTCGGCATCCTTTAAGGATTAAGTCATTGCCTGACCCTTAATGGAGTGGAACGGGAAAGCGGCGCTACTAGGAAAATACTTTTAATTACCATTGTCGCTGATTAGGGATTACTGTAACAATACAGTATTCTTTTCTGTAAGGATGGTATGCACTGTACAATTGATTGACAAGAGGTCCTGATAAAGAAAGAACGAACCTAACGGTTTCTGTCAATCTGTAATAGAAATTCATTAGCAGTCTGAAGCCAAGGTATTATTATGAACAACAGTGGGGCAGTTTTACCTGCATTTTTGTATACGGAAAAATTGCAAGAAAGCTCAAAATGTAACACATTTGGAAGTGCGTAAAAATTACACGCAGACACCGTATAAAAACGGGATTTTACTCTAGTTTTACGGAAAATTTTAATTTTCTTAAGACCAGCTCGAATTACACGGAACCTTGAAATACCGGGGCTCGAATTATCAAGGCTCTACTGTATAATAAAAATAATTTGAATATTGCATTAAATTGGTTTCTGAAATTTTAAATCATGGATAAAAATAATGAACTGTACACCAGGAGCGACAATGTTAACAGTATGTTAACAGCAGTAAAGAAAGTTTTATAAAAAAATATAACAACAAAAAACACTCAGCAATGGCTAATCCATTTGCACACAAGAGCACATAAACAACTGAAAACTGAACAAGAGTATTTATTTTATGAACATTTAAAAATATCATAATATAAAAATACAATGTACAGTGAAACCTGTCATTTATGGATATCGAAGGACATGACAATCTGTCCCATGTGGGAAGTGTCCTTTATTGGGAGGGAGGCTGCCCAATACAATAACACACTTGAATTGTGTTGTGGTAATATTTTGTTTTAGTATGATTTTTTTTTCCTTCATTTCTTATAGCATGCTTCCTTTTCTGCTATTTCTATGGCTGCCGAGAAGTTATTGATTCACGTGATTGATTACAGCAAAGAATGAGGAATATATGCTATTCAGAGATCACAATACACTCCTTTTCTGCTATCTCTGTGCCTAGTTTGGGATGCCTATGTCAGACTGTAGTAAAGAGATTTCGTATTTTATCAGAAGTAGTGGCACTTTTGTGCATATAAATTATGCCATTTTAGATTATACAAATGCACACTTCTTCATGATTTTCCATTCATTTTGCATATTTTTTCGGCAATATAGGCCTACTTGAGTTTATATATGAATTCTATGGGTTTCAAAGAACATTATAAATTTATGGTTCTAGAAAAGAACCCAGCGTGCACAGTGTTCTAGCATCTCCATAAAGATAATATAAAATATTTTATTTTGTAAAATACCCAAGAAATAGAAGGAAGTTAACTCTGAAACCAGCTATTCTATTTTACAAAAAAATACGGTCCCTATATATTAACCATTGTAAGTGAAGATGTTGGCCAACCCTGCTCTAGAGGAACAGCTAATACCAGTTTTACAAGTAATGAGTTATAATTAAATGTTATTTGTTCTTTGTTTCATCTGTCACCTCCAGTCAACTTCCTGTACTCATTTCTTCTGTGTTCATAAGAAACACACCATATGATCCTATTCTCAGTCGTGGATAATTGGGTTAGCGAATAAAAAATAAAAAAATAATAAATAAATAATAAAAAAAAAAAAAGCTGGAAGACTAATATAAAAGCAAATTCATTTCATTCTTTCTGTTATGCTGCTTGCTGTAGTAAAATAAAGAACATGATGAACTTTTTTTTTTATTAAATTAATCGGGAAAACATTGTGAAGTGTATATTATATATAATCAATAAGAATATTCTTCTTCACACATATTTTGTAAGTCAAAACTTACCAAAAGGACGATCGTTTCGGTGAGTGACTTCTCACCATCATCAGCTGTTCTCAACTGTCGTGTTTCCTTCTTTATCCACCAGATGTCCTAAATTTCTACCACATGGAGGTCATCTGGTGGATAAAGAAGGAAACACGACAGTTGAGAACAGCTGATGATGGTGAGAAGTCACTCACCGAAACGATTGTCCTTTTGGTAAGTTTTGACTTACAAAATATGTGTGAAGAAGAATATTCTTATTGATTATATACATGATGAACTGTTCTATTGGACATCAGTGTAATGTAAATTGGGTTAAATTTAATAGCAAAGAATTGCTGCCTCTGACAGTTTTTCCATATTTTACTGATCACTATAACCTTATGACATGGGTGTACGGTGAAATTCTGTTCGGAGGGGGTTGAATGTAATGTTGTCTCAGCTCCATATGCTTGCACACATTGTAACGTAATACACTATTTTTAGTAACTAAAAAGTTTTGTGATCAGTGCTTTTATTATAAAAAATATTTAAGGAGTACTCTAGCTTTTGACTTGATGGAACATTGCCAAACTTACCCACATATTTAGAATGAAAGTGGAATCACACAATATGCATGATGTTGTACGAATTTAAGTCCTCTGGATTCAGTTCCTACACATTTGAGCCGCTCGGGGGAACAAAATGGTAACTGCCACTGCCATGAAACAAGTAATTTTTGACTTTCCAGCTTGTTTGGTATAACAGAATGGTAGGTGATAGCTATTGATCTCTATATATTCAAGCGTATTGAGTACAAAATTGAGCTGAAAATAAAATTATTCAGATATTTAGGTTAATGAGAAATTTATTTGTTCTCTTTTTCAACACACCCCATTTGGCACTTACCATTTTGTTCCCCCGAGCGGTTCATTTATTCTCCCCGTAAGCTGCAATTTAGTCTATGATACGATCACAGGGTTTCTTACACCTTTCACCAGAAGATGCTAAATTTAAAATGAAAAGAAGCTATACCTCTATTTTCGAGAGTTGAGGCCTGACAGGTTTGCGACCAACCTCAAAATACTGTGGGATATTGAAGCAGAGTCATTTTCACAAGGGCACTTATAAATTAACACATGAAAAAGAACTACAGAAAAGCCAGAATCAGAATGACATGTACAGCAACATTAATTCATTCAGTCATTAATTATAAATTAACATTTACAAGAGTTATTTTAATATCTGTGTTATGTAAGAAAATACACTAATAACCAAACCATTGTTTTTTATTTATTTATTTCGTAACATTATTTTATAATCCTTAAAAAATCGCAACCCTCCCCCACCGTACGCCCATGCCTTATGATGTATTAATAACTGTTCTTAGAATAATTAGAATACAATATGAAAATTATTTAGATCATTTCTTTTAAATGTACTACTTAATTTCATTTCATTTCACGTGCATTGAAAATTTTATGTCAAATCCAATATCAACTCCCCCATACATTAACGTGAGATTATCATAGTTAATCCCACGAGAGTGGATGAGTTTATCGATAGATTTGCGACTGCGTCAAATGCAACTCGTCAACTCGAGTTGGATTTATTAAGACTATTCCATGAATAAAATGTAACAGATTATATAAATAATAATTACTTTCGTGCTTTGTTGTATAAAAACAAAACTAACAGTTGTGATATCACGGCATACTGTGCATCAACCATCCGTGTATCGATTCGAGCTACCCTGGTATAATCAGTGCTACCAATGGTGCATGGTTAATTTCATTCAGGTAAGCTAACAGCAGAACAGAATAAAAGCATACGAACTGGCTTGCACCGAATTGAAACTGTGTTCTTAATCAATGTACATTTCTATTATTTCAATTTCCAAACAAGTTATGTTTTATAAAATAATCTGATTTTATGCCGCTTAGTGGCAGCAGTGACTATTAATCACTGCACACTGTTACTTGCATCTCCAGTAACGAGCAGCACATTTTACCACGATAAAATGCCATCCTTGTGATTCCTACAAGAATATTGTAAGATAACGGCCGTGATTGGTCTATATCCGAGGAATTGCTAAACGTTATTGGTCAATATCAAACACGCAGCGTGAGTGGGATAGTTTTCATAAAACAATTAAAAACAGATGTAAGTTACTTCAACTGATATCATTCTCGGGAGAGAAGATGTTGTCTTCATGAGTGATTTAGTCCAACCCACCCACTCTAAATAGTACATTTTCTTTTATAATAAGAATTTACAAAAAGTAGTAATATTTCCACCAAATTGATTATTGCCAGTGTGACATGGCCTAGCGAGGAACCGTGACCAACATAAAATGCACAATAATAAATACAGTACATAACGAGATGCAATTCAATATGCTACCACTAACATAAGAAATGCATTTGCACTCCACTATAGCTACTGCCTCCACTCCGTGTATTTAAATATGAGAATAGTATTATGCATTATTTAGACCATCTGTTAAAATTTATCGTACTGCTGCAACGAGCACAGTTAATCAACCTTGTTCGGTTGAAAACAAATGCATCATGCCAGCCATGCAAAACAGCCATTCCATGACAAAGGGGGGAATTGTTATTGGCCTTTGCCATATTTTAATTTTAATTTTGTATATTTTTTGTTTGCAAAATATATTAAAACTGTAATTATATTAGTATTTTTTAAATAAATTTTTTATTGAAATAATCTAGTCAAAAATAATAAAAAAAAGTCACCCTACAGCCTGTTATGCGTTTTATGTAAATTACATAAATTACAAAAGTTTCTTATAGGAATAAGAGAATGAGGTCCTGCATAATGTAGGCCTACACACAGATGTAGGTCTACTGAAATGAAATGGACTTAGCCTGCAGGTTATTCAAACTTAATTCATAAGATATGCTTTCTGCTATAACACTCAATTATAAATAATGTTTATTATTTGTCCAGGAATTACTTACCACATCTCTATAGATCACAGCTCTCAATCTATTCACATCCATATCCTGCAGCAGCTTTTCCGGGTCTTTAACAGGGCTCGACTGGCTTGCTAAGTTTTCCACAATGTTCTGAGAAAATAAACAGACATACAATCATAAAAATCTGTACTAGAATTCTATTTCTTTCTTCAAATATAATTCTACTGATTGCATGTCAAGAGATACTCAAAAACCAAACAACTAAAGTAATTTCAAACAACAGTACACTCTCTACAAAACAAAATAAAAATGGGTGCAAATTAGTACAATATACTATATCAGAACATACAGCAAGACTATAGAGACCACAATCTTACAGAAGTTGCCAGAAGCGAGGGAAGTTTTGTAATGCCCAGATCTCAATACAAATTCGCTTTTTTCAGTTTGAGGGTATGAGAATACAAAATGGGAGCTGCTGTTAGGCCTATTATTTTAATTCTAGGTACAGCAGAGTTTCTAAGCTCGACTTAATGTGTGCTGAGAGAGTGAAGAGTTACCGAAAATGGCAGAGTTCTACAGACAGAGAGAGGTTATTCACAGTTTATAATAAGATAATGCCAAATTATTCTATTTAAATGTTCTTAATGCAATCAGAGAGTTATTAACTTTAAAGCAAAAACTAGAATAACTTGTAAAAAGAATTTACGTATCGTATTTTCGGGTGTATAAAATGCGCTTCTTTGTACGTAAAATAGGCCTTAAAAATAAGGTGCGTCTTATATGAGGAAGATACACAATTTTCCACCTTACTATCCATAACAGCACTACAAAAATTGTTGTTTTGTTTTCGACTTTGCGCGTTAATAGGGACTATTTATTTTAGTCCCATGGTACAGTAAACCTCAATTTTATGCGGGGATATATGAGAAAGTCACATGATACACACACTTCTGGCTCCATTTTCATAGACATAATAGACATAATGCACAGTAGCGTGATTCAACACCGTGTTTATGTCCAAGCAGTTCAATTTGACATTGTGTGAGGGCTCTGCATATTCACTTCTGCCGGTCACGCTGGCTCATTTGCAGAGCAGGTACCTGCATATCAGCACATCTCCCCTTCAAAGCTCATAGCTATTTCCCAAACAAAAATATAATAGAAATAAAACTACAGCGGAATAAATTAATCAATATCAGTATGGTGCATTGTGATTTTTGTTTATAGTAAAAATGCGGGAAAATAAGAATTGTCTGCCCTCAGAAGCCTATTTAGAAACAATCACTTCAATATGAAGCATAATTTTTCCTGTTTAAATGGAGGTTTTCATAACAAAAAGACTATATTTCATTATTGGTCATTACAGACCTACCTACATTTTTTCTATTCGTATTAACTGAAAATATGCTAAATATGCAAGAACTGGCTATAGCCTACCCCATTAATATCCAAGTGAGTAGTGCAGAGTTATAATTGGTTAGAGTTTGATTATGAAAAAGTGTTTTTTCCTTAAAAATTGAGTTAAATTCTAGGGTGTGTCTTATACACAGGAAAATATGGTACACATCTAATCTTAATTGGAAAGGAAAAAAGTTGGTGATTTTAAACTGAAATACAATTTTTTTAACATACCGTACCCAATTTTGAATGCTACACATCTTCTGGACTGAAACATAAGAATAATCGCTTCCTAGCACATGTGGATAAGATAGCTGTGACTTAACATGCATTTAAAAATGGGGATCACAGTATCAGATTTGAGGAAATTTAATTATTGGCTAGGACATAATATTATCATGCCTTTCTCAACAGAGAAGCAGTAGAAATTTCAAATTCCAAAACAATTTCGACAGAAAGGACAAAGGTAAGCTTCATGGACATGGATTCCAGTGTTAATAACTCAGACAAGACACGAGGATGCTCTCAGGACACTTTAAAAACAATATTAATATTACTATTGATAAAAACCTAAATTCTGAATTATAACAACACTTTATTCTCCACTTACTTTCACTTTTAATTACACAGGACTAGTTTCAAGAGCATTTATTCGCTCTCATCATCGGCTGGTGGTCGACTGTTATTCTGGTTGCCATGTTGGTTTGTATATATGCATTGTTCTGTGCTGCCCTCTCGTTCCGTTTTTGTAAGTCGCACTATGTCGTCTATAGGTGGTATTTCAAAGTTCATAACCTTGTCTTCTTTCTTAGTGATAAATATTTTCTCCCATACGTTCAGTTCGGATGGTTTCTTAACGTGTTTTAATAGTTTGATCTCCTTTTTAACACTGTGATTTTTTGTCCAGCAATGGTATGCAACTGCTGATCTTTCGGTCTGCATTAGTTTTATGTTTCTTAAGTGTTCCTTCATTCTTATTTCCAAACTCCTCCTGGTTTGTCCAATGTAGACCTGATCACAATCTGCGCATTCTATTTGGTAGATACCAGATAGTTTAGTTTTTGGTGTACTATTCTTCAGTGGGTGGTTGAGCAAGTTCCTAATGGTATAATTATTCTTTGGTGCCAATTTTATATTGTGGTTTTTAAACACTTTTTCAAATTTATTAAAGAATTTAGGGTGGTAAGTAAATTTTTTGTAATGTTGCTGTGTTTTTTCTAAAGTATCCAATGTACTAATTTCTCTGATCTTGTTTTTCTTAGTGTGTCTTCTAATCATTTTGTCTATGAAATTTGTCTTAAACCCATTAATCGTTGCCACTTCTAGTATATGCTTATATTCTTTATTATACTCTGTCATTGTCATTGGAATATTAATTAATCTATGAACTAGGCTATGAAAAACAGCAAATTGGTGAGCTTTTGGGTTGTTGTTATTGCATTTAATGTAGTTGTCCACATGTGTATTTTTTCTGTAAATTCCGAATTCCAGTTTTCCATGCTTCCTCATGATTTTTAAATCTAGGAAAGGCAAACATCAGTCTTCTTCCATTTCAATGGTAAACTTTATCGATTGGTCTTGTGCATTTAACAATTTTAATGCATCTTCTACAAATCTTTTTGGGATGATAGCGAAAATATCATCGACGTACCTGAACCAGTTTTTAAAAATATGTGGGAATGCCCTGGTGACCTCTAGTTCAAGGTTACTCATGTATAGGTCAGCCAACATCGGTGAAATTGTTGTTATAATTCAGAATTTAGGTTTTTATCAATAGTAATTATCAGTATACTCCACTGTCTATAAAACTTCTTTTTTATTGTGTTATAATATTAATATTATTTAAATCAACATAATACGTATTGAAACACAAAGAAAAGCAATTGTACTCAACAGTGTAGTATTGCCTGCTTCGATAAGAGGGGAGAGGTGTTTCTTTCTGCCGATGTCTGTCTCTGCAGATTTGACTCGAGGAGATGTCAACAATTGTGTGACCTATCAAATATCACTCAACCCACAACTAATCCTATCTACTTCCATGCGGCTGTGCCGGACAGCCATCCTAAGTCATTATGTTGAGTTACCTGTCCATTGATGAAGCTTAGAAGAAATGTGCTGAATTTATTTTTGTTACATTTATTAGTTCATTATGATCATCCTCTTCTCTATGAAAGTTAGTTTGGTAAGTAACATAAACGTTATGAATGTTATGATGCATGCTAAGAGAATTGTCAATTATATGACATATATAAAAAGGTTATCCAATCATACCCCAATGCAAACGCATTATAGATTTAGTTAATGTATCTTGCTATTTTCTAATATTGCTGTAGGTGGTCAGGTAGAAAGGGCATACAGACTGGCGACTGGACCTAAATTACATTCCTCATTATTTTTGGGATGGTTTCTCAAACGGTTGCCTCTATTTACTGGGTGGAAGGTTTTACAAAACTGCCAAATTTCTTTTCTTAAGAACTCATAGAAACCATATATGAGCCATTTTGTTTGTTAAATGTATGAAACATTAGTAGAGTAAAAATATAAGTTTTATCAGGGGTGTAGTCATGCTGGCTCTCATCAGTGCTCAGTGCCGTTATATAAAAAATATGCAAAGTGAGTTCTGAACTAGTAGTCAATGTTAATAAGAAGCTGCTCTTTCATCACTTTTCATTATATCCATTATTTTTTGATAGCACTGATACTGCACTCATTTTATTGTACCTTTCCTTTAAAATTTCAATCGGGGGGGGGGGGGGGAGAGACAAGAAATTTTCCGCACTGGGTACCACCAGAGCTTGCTAGACCACAGCTCTACTGTTATCTAAAACAGCCCATAATAATTAGCCTGGTCATCAACAATAATAATATTTTCTATTCAATGCCCACACAGCTAGAAAATTTAACAGTACCGGTAATAATTGAACTATGCCTGATTACAATAGAAAGGAATACAATGATCTTCTGCTCTCTTTCACTAATAACAGTACTATTAATATTACTAAATCTGTTCTTTTAAAAAGGCAATTCAACCTGCAAAAATAGAATGAAACTGTATGCAATTAGCACCTCATAGTTTTATTTATCAGCTACTGTATTAAAAATGGAGGAAAAACACCAGAGTTGCGTCACATTTACAGAGTGCCAAGTTATTGAGAGTTCAGCTTGTGTTATTATATTGTGATATTCAGAAATATTAGTTTTCTAATCAGATACTTTTCATATATGAGAATATTTCAAAACAACGTGTTAAGGAGAAAAACCACTGTCTCTTGTACAGTGTGCTTAGGCTGACAAAATTTTCTGAGGGGAAAAATGTGAAACTTTTGTTTTAACTTTACTTCAGTAGTTATTGTCCTTTAGCTTACTTTGATGTTATCATACTCATAATAATTTTAATGCAGCAACTGGAAACCCATGCCGAGCAATCAGATTTACCTTAAATATTGAAAAGGAAAATCTACATCACACACAAAAATCAGAAATTAACAAATGAAACTGTTACTGCTAAGTTCACTTAGGCCTACACCTAATGAAAGAGAAGGGACAACAAATGAAGCTAAAGTGCTGTCCCATTGCGCAAAATGTACCTAAATGATGTTAAAATACATAATGGTCTTTTTCAGTTCTTTCACTGCTAGCAATGATAAAATTAAATAAATGCAAAACATTTTTACCACATTTACTTTCTCAAATAAAAACAGGAACAATTATGTGTCTTGAAGAAATTTATCAGACATCAGAACATTTCTGTGAAAAGTGAGACTGTCCCAGAAAAATTGTGAGATCTGGTGAGGCTAAGTGTGCTTGAAAGGACGCTTTGAAAAAATGCATACTAGTAATTATTATTACTCCTAATTTCTCAGTGAAAATCTGTCTACATTTAAAATACAATTTCAAAGAATACTGAAATGAATTTTATCATGCAGTTCTTTAAGACATACAGAGTGAAAGAGTATAAAACTAAAAAAACTAAACTCTGTGGCGCTACATCCCTGAAGGGACTAGGCCTGCCACCCAACCGCTGCATCATCTACAATAGGCACTTGGCAGAATTGGGGAGCATGTGGTCAGCATGCTGACACCCATGGCCATTAATGGTGGTTTCCATGACCGGCGCTGCTACTTCTCTATCAATTTGAATCATGAGGCTGAGTACCTCCATACCTCAGAAAAATCCGAGGAGGTACCGGGAATCGAACCCAGGCCGATGGATCTGTAATCAGCGATGCCAACCACAAGACCATGCCGGCGGTCATGAAATAGAATAGCTATCCTTAAAACCAAATATTTATATCATGATACTTGGGAACAGTGAATATAAGGCTGAATTAAGAATTTCTGAAACCCAAATTCCCATTTAGTGAAATCTCTTTTGAAAATTCTTCCATTAGCAAATTTCTTTTTATCCTGCTTAACAAGGGTCAGATTGATTGTCATATTGCATACCCAGTGAGCAACCATCTGCAAGTCAAATGATGATTCTTTTAAAATTTTAACTTTACTCTAATGGCCAATGCACCATTCTCAATAAAATAAAAATAAAAACACTATAACTGAGGGTCCCGGGAACATGGTCAAATTAATATCATATCAGAAAACATTCCTCGTACATCAATCCCCTTCAGCTGACTGCCCTCTTTACCTTGCCTAACTCGGAGATTGTTTATTATTTTGTTAAAGAAAAGAAACCAAAATGAATCCGACTGTTGAGCCCTCTCTGTTAGATTCACTTGTTTATAATGCTATAGAAAGATAAGTTGAACATGTAAAAGGTGTGTTACATACCGTTTTTACCCGAATGGGTCAGCTGCCCCTGAATTTAAGCCGCATCTGTCATTTTAACACTAAAGTAAAGGAAAACAACTAAATTAACCCTAAAGTGAAATAATAAATTATTTCTTTTTTATAATAGGCCTACTAAAGTAACACATTTCTGAAATAGGCCTGAAATAAGGAAAAGAAAACATAAATTGACTTAAATTATGAAATTCTAATTTTATTTCATCAAACATTAAATAAAACTGATGGAAAAGAAAATAGAACTCAGTGGGCTACTTTCAGTTCTTATGACTTTCAATGTTGAAGTTTGCGAAATTTTTCTATTTTTCGTAACTGTACTTTCGGTTACCATCAGTTTAAAAATAACATTCTTTACATTTATCTACATCTGAGCAGCTTATAATAAATGCATATTCCACAATATTACTATCAAAAATGATAAAATATGCAAAACACATCATAAAATGAATATCGCTTGCTTACACCTTTTCTATGATGCTTCAATTAAAACTGATGTAATTTTGATCTTCAATTGATTAATATATCGATATTCCTGGAGATTCGAGATAATTGATAGGTGACGGACTTGATGTAATTTTGATCTTCAATTGATTAATATATCGATATTCCTGGAGATTCGAGATAATTGATAGGTGACGGACTTAGAAGAGGGGAACCGGCCATGGTAGATCATATTGTATGGCTACATTGTGCACAGTATGACCATTATTGTCTGAGACACTTGTACGTGATTTTAAGCTGCAGGCATATTTCGCTGGGCTTAATCTAGACAAAAAACTGCGGCTTATATTCGGATAAATACAGTAACTTATTATGGTTAGAAATGTTTAGTTACTTTTTGTAATTGGATTTGTTGGTGTTATGTTATAAATATTATCATTCTCAATGTTAAATTCACCTGTAGCGTAACTCTGATCATAAGTGAAACAGATTATTTCCATTAGTAGGAAAGTTAATTTCATTTACAAATCAACCACATGGTTTCCTTTGACAAAGAAATCTTTTCTCAGATTTCCTATCCCCATATGCTTGATACAAAACACCAATTTGACATTGGTCTCTATTAAATACTCTAGGTGCAGATTTAATTTTATTCTGACAAGAAAATCAAAACACATGGCCATTATTTTTTAATCTTGTCCCGATCAATTCCAGATAATAATCGCTACCTCATGAGTGGTTAAGTTTTACCTTTGTCAAATACTTGATTTTAGTTTATCATGCTATATAGCTAACTTTGCCATGGAACAATTTTTATTGAGAATGGTGCATAAGTAATGTAAAGGAAGATTTTTCATCTTCAAAAAAAGTTTAAAAATGCTTTGTTACTAATATATTTTATGTATTCATATTATTCTTCTAATATCTGACCTAAATAATGTATTCTGGCAAACCAACACTGGAAACGAAAAATGCTAAATGTTCACCAGTTATTAGCCTGCCTCTTCCACTCTGTATACTGTAGTTCAAAATCATAACACATTTTTGCAACCATAATTTCTACAAGTGATAGATCATTAACTTCCAGTCCCTAAAGAAGATACTACAACACTTTGTCATTGGCAACGGGTTTTGAATATATTTCTTACAGCTTTACATTTTTAATATACTGCATTCCTTTTTTCGACCTCAAAGTGGCTGGCAATGGTTGAGGTGATGAAGCAATTTGTTTGACAGTGCCCATTGCCTGCTAAAAAGAAAAATAATTTAACATAAATAAAGTATCAACATGATTTTAATAAATTTTAATTGACTGAATAAATAATTGATAGTTCATTATTTGTGCTAAACCAAGATCGTTTTCCATGTGAAAAATTTCTTAAGGTGTACAACAGACTCTGTCCAACAAGTTGCATTATCCTTTCTAGTGGTACCTAAAACAATGATAACCTGTAATAATAACACATTTGGTTATGGGGAAAATGAAGTAGAATTTCTGAAGTGCTAGTGTTAAACAAGAAAGCTTAGCACTTCATATCTAGAACTTCACCAGATTCGTGCTGTGAACTCCCATTGAATGGAACTTCAATACCGGTATGTTAGATCTGTAAAACTGTACATATTTAATGAAATTTGGAAAGGAAAGCTCATGAAGGATATTCATCACACATTTTCATGAGCACAATACAGTATAAAGAGAACAAACTTTTCAATAAACTAACCTTTGTATGATTTCTTTCATACAATATATTTAAAATAAATCTGAAAAATTGGCTTTTGAAATATCCCTTCTATATCACAAGGAAATTTTCTGAAACTACCCTAAGCAATTCACTTTACGTTTAAAAATTTTCACTCAATATGCCTATCTATTTTATCCAACTTATTTACATGATTATTCACAATTGACATAGCAACCGTGACCTATATTAATTTTAGTTCTCCAACACTTTCCCCTCATAACATAAAAAACATAACACATCACATTAAAATATTTACAACACTCAATATGATAGCAGTCCTTAATGTTCTAGAAGATTCTAGACTTTCCTTTTCGGTTTCTAGAACACCCTTCTTCATGGATGGGGGACACAAGGTTCATCCAGAAAGTAAGTTCCAATCACCGATAAAGAAAACAAAAGCTTCAATAAGTAAGAAATATTTATTGCAATATTTACAGAGATTCAGTGGCTATTTCTCTACATAGTCACCACCGTTATTGAGGTATTTCTTGTAGTGGTGTACAAACAATTGTATGCCCATGTATTAGGACTCTGCTGCCAATGTCTACAGTCACGAAATCACTGCCGTCTGTACCTCAGCATCATTGTGGAAACGTTTTCCTGCCAGAAAGCACTTCATGAGATTGAAGAGATGGAAGTCACTTGGCACAAGATTGGGGAAATTGGGTGGATGGTCGAAGATCTCCCATCCAAACCGAAGCAACTGATTCCATGTGGCATGAGCTGTATGGGGCTGTGCATTGTCATGCAAAAGCTTAATGCCTCTTGTAAGCAGTTGGTGGGAGACAATATTAGTGCTGCCATTTTCTCCTAATGTTGTTCAGCAACTGCTGATGTCACAAGACTGAAACTGCACTGCAGCATTTCCACATACCCTCTTTCTATTGTTACACATATGCATGTGTGTCCAACTAGTCATGTGCCATCTCTGGACGCAATCGGAACTTACTTTCTGAATGAACCTCATAGAATTTACTGATTTGTAACTTTTAAATTATTGTAAATAATTAATCAAGAAAATCTTGTAATTTGCATTTGTGTAAAAATAACACGCATATTTTGTGCTTAATTTAACTATTGACAAAATGTACTGAACTAACAAAAATTGATAGATTGATATGACGGAACTCCTTCAGAATAGCGTAGCCAGCCATGCACTGCCATTAGTGACCGTGCCCCTCCGAGCCGCAGGCAACAAAAGAGAAACGATCGGCACAAGGGTAAAATTTCCCGTCATATTCAATGTGAGACATAATAAACCCAGCGCTATTCAGTATATTGCTCCTAAACTAATACAAATGTTCTAACCTAACATAACCTGCCACTGACCTAGAATTTGGCTGTCACTACTTCTAGAAGTCTTATTATCCTTCCACGTCTTTCGTAAAACATCGTTACATGGCACGAACCCCGCGCTATGCAGAATACTGCTGCTAAACTAACATGGCTGTTCCTAACCTAACATAACCTGTCACGGACCTAGAATTCTTAATGCAGAAGCTTTTTTACCTCCACATCTTACATAAAACATCGCTACAACAGTCGTTTATCTACCGAATTCAATCGGCATGTAATCATGTTCGTAATATTGGTGACATTGTAGACTTGGTCCCACTCGGTACGGCCCGGTTATGGCGGCGGTCACCCTATTCTCAAGTTTAGCGGATATGACTATTTGTAGTTTAATATCTAGAGCAGTATAAGCAAGGAACAATACTAGCAAATAATGTCAACAGAGGTAAAAATATAGCTAGGTTAACGTATTGGAAATGAAAAAACCAGTAGGGGGAGGGAGGTTTTCACACACACACTTCATTGTACCAAAAATTATAAAAAGTTAATTTCAAATGGAAAAATATTTCATTTTGGGATTACTACAGTTTTACATGTTAGGAATAAAAATCTGTATGGTTAAATCTGTGTCTATCCAGCTCAGTCAATTGTAACAGTTCTTTGAAAATGAAATTTATGAGGAAGAATGTTACGTACCTTGGGTGACGCCTGGACTCCACGGATCAGTGACTGCAGATGGGCTGCCTTGTTGCTAGTGCTGCTCGTGCTGCTGAGTGCAGATGGAGACAAGGTGGGGAATGGACGGCTACGCTCCTTGCACTCCAGGCAGTTACGTACAGCACATGTGCAAACCTGGAAAAAGTTGATCACTCAGCTAAGCTGAACCTGGGAGCTCACACTTTGGTTGCCACATTTCTAGATGAGCAATGAGAAATGGCTTCCAATGTCATTCATTTTGAAATTATCTTTTTAACATAATTAAACTGTCAACTGATTTAAGAAAAACTATTAAATTAAGTACTTACTCATGTATAGGAATAAAACATAGATTTTGGACTAATTTTTCAATTAAAACAGGAGTGGGGCCTACACTTGAGATACTGTAAATAGCAGTATGGTGCACTGTTTTACTGAGGGAGCCAAAGAAGTCGGCTGATCGGCACTCTACTGCACTGCTTCGCTGAGGGAGCCAGAGATAATGGCAATCTACTATTGGGAAGTAGATAGCAGATCTGCCAACTTCTAAGTATTGATATATTTATTATTGCAGACATGGAATATAATTTTTTTTTTTTTTTTATTTTTTTTATATATTTTTTTCATGTTGTACAGTGTAATTTTTTATTATTATTACAAATTACAAATTAGAAAATACAAATTAATACAAAATTATTACAAATACAAATATAAATAATATAAACACAATTAGTACAATTTCAAAAGAGTATTATTATATTTGCTAGTTGAATTTCACAATTTCAGTCTCACCTATGTTTGCATTCTTTTCATTTTTTAATATTGACTTAATGATTTAATTTAATAATTCGAGGATGACATGGAATTATTGAAAACAGTGAACAAACCAGTTGATCTGACGATATGAGAGAAAATCTTCATCCAAAGGAACAAAAATCATTTAGTAAATTTCGACATCCCAAAGGATAATGACCTTATCTCCAAAATGATCTGGCCTACAGTGATATCTAGGGACCAACCGACGGACCTGGCAGTGACCCTCATCTTAGGATGCAAGCTAGATGCTTGCAAAACGCTTAAAATAGTGAAGTTGAGTGCATCATTTTAGTTTTTTGTATTAGGCGGAAGACTTTCTTCTAACAATTCATATTTACACATAAATCCATCTGGTGACTCTAGGAAAAAACGTTGCGGATAACTTTTAAACTTTTCATGTCCAGTAATAAATTGTTGGAATACAATTTGGTTGAAATACTTGCAAGAGATACGATCAATAACTAAAGGGAAAAATAAATTTCTTGTTAGTTGCCCATTTAAGCTGCTTAACCCATGTTATGGTTGTCATTCATGAAAACGACATTTAACTGAAATTTTCATAATTATTTCAAACCTATAATTCACTGAAGATTTCAGTTAATTGTCGTAAATTCAGCTCTGAAGGGATTAAATCACCTTGTGTATATATATCAATAATACAAAATTATAAGATTAATTATTTAATCATCCTAATTCATCTGAAGTATGTTAATACTTACCAATCGGAGACACTGACGGAGTATCCCACCACTTGACATGTTCTTTTCAGCTTCTAGTTCACCAAAATTTAGAGAACTGGCAAATATAAGTACATCTGCCATATTTACAAGGCGTTGCAGAAAGGAAACAGCAACCTCAATTGGCATTCCTTGAGTTGGTTCTATTACATCTAGTTCATTCTGGAAATAATAAGAGGTTAAATATCAGTTATTCTGCAAGAAGTAAAGCAAATACAACAGTGACAAAAACTGTTAAAGAACTGAAATCATAAATTCCCTTATTTAACTTGTTTCTAATATTATCGATAGCAGTAAGGCAGCCCAGACAAGTCTCAAGATGAAGGCCAAAATATTTGACTATGAGTGAAACTGAAAGTTAGTTCTATTAAGTGAGATTGTAATGTCATAATTTTACTTTTATTCACAAAAATTTTATTGGTATCAATCCAGGAATATAATTTGGATGATAATTTATGCAATTTAATATCCAATGAAAGTTTATTACCATGAGAAATTACGAAAACTGAAACATCAACAAATGTGCTGTTATAAATTAAGAACAATTGCAGGAAACTCAGTATAGTAAAGACTGAGGTCTAATCAGATTCTCGTTGACCAATTGTGTATCCTTAAGATTTTTCATTGGCTAATTAATATAACATAAATGATATGGTGACTGTCCTATTGCAGTTGAAACTGCTTACAAAGTCATTCATTCAGTAACATTTATTATTATAAAAACTGTACAATCTCTCTTTACATTGAAGAGATGAAAATGAATACTTACATTTGGTGAAGTAGCTGATGCAAGCAATGGTAATAGACCTCCACAGGCGATAATAAGATTATCGGCTAATTGTGAGATTAAATGTACAGTATTGACAACAAAGATGGCATTCTCACTGCTGTTCACAAAATCTAATACTGACTTTGTTGAATGACTGAAAAAAAGAACAAATAAGACATTACATTCCGAAACAGGATAGATAAATGTCATAACATATTATCATAGGCAATGTAATGAGACATCCGGATTTATTGATGAATTCACGAGCAACTTCATTACAATTTATCTTGAGAAAATCCAGATCTCGAATTATAATAATTATTCTGACAATTTAGTGAATAACTCCGTGGCGCTACATCCCTGGAGGGACTTGGCCTACCACCCGACCGCTGCGTCATCTCCCGTAGGCAGATGGCAGGATTGGGGGGCATGTGGTCAGCATGCCGACACCCACGGCCGTTAATGGTGGTTTTCTTGACCGGAGCCGCTACTTCTCTATCAAGTAGCTCCTCAATTGGAATCACGAGGCTGAGTGCACCCCTACCAGACCTCCCTACCTCAGAAAAATCCGAGGAGGTACCGGGAATCGAACCCGGGCCGACGGATCTGTAGTCAGCGACGCTAACCACAAGACCACGCCGGTGGACACAATTTAGTGAATACTCACCAGAATTAAGCATGTAATAAATATTATTAAATTCACGAAAAGAATAAAACAGATTGCTATTCCCGACATTAAAAAAGATAGCCTATGGTGGGACAATTGATACATAGGTTGTTTTGCCATCTATGATAGTTGCACTTAGTGCGACTTATCATCAGCTGTTTTATTTTTTAGATTGCCAATTAATCTCCTTGGTATTACTAATAATACCATGTTATAATATTGTGTTGTACATATAAATATACAATACTTCCATATATCTTCTTTTGATCATAATACCTAATATGTAGATTATAACTTATATATTCAATTGCTGTGTTCAGCGATTGTTTTTGATCAGAGAAGCTACAGGTATGAAATTTTTCAGTGCTCTGTCCTTGTAAATTTACATAAAAAACAATTGCAAGCAAAATGAAAATTATAAAAATAAAATGATAGAATTACAGACTCTTGGGATTGGTTGAAATTCCTATTCCACACGTTCTTATACTGGATTGCTCAATGACTCATGAGCTAAATAGTCAGTAGAAGTTTTTGATGGAACTATAACAACACTCAGAACTTGAAAATGGTTAACACCAATTATGACAAAATTAAATACGTTAGAAATTTAATACTGATTAAACATGTAGAAAGCACAAAGGAATGTCTTACCTTCTCCAGACCTGGATATCTGTCTCCAAGGAAAACAGAACATCTGATAACAGACGCTGATGAATGTACGACCACTTGAACTCAGGAATTCTAAATGGAGGCCTTGTTGGCCCAGGACTGAACATAGGGCGAGAAGAGTTCTGGGCCACTGGACAAGGCTTTGAACGTTTTGATTCTGTAACAAAAGATTACATTCTTACAAATGCTGACCTTATTTTTGAAAACACTGTAATTAAAATAAAAATATATAACAAATTGTTTGTCTGATTACAGATTAAAGAAACAAAACAAAAACAAAAAAGGAGCTGAACATAACGTCTCAATCAAACTTCAGTATAATCATTGCCACTGGCATACCTAGAGGATATAAATAAATACATATTTCAGGGATCTGTTGCAGACCTAACATATTTTGTTAACCCCTCAAGCCGGACATTTAAATGCTGCAGTGCCAACTCTGGGATTACCCTCTGTTGGTATCTAAATTCCATGCACAGCTATAACACAAACTTTGCAATTACTGCTGTATAAATGTATACGTTTTCAATTGTGTGATCTATCTTGAAAACAGTTATCGATACAAAATCCCATTTGACAGTGAGGAGACATTAAGCATCCTGTTTTTTGTCATCTCATTTTTCCCCTGCGGACGGTATTTTTTTCTATGAAATGTCCCTCTGTGACAGGTTGGGGGGAGGATTTATTGATGGCTGACCTTGTTAGCCAACTTAAACCAATAATTTCTTCTTTATTGGTATCTGTTTACCCCTCATAGTTAAAGTTAGCAGAACAAAAAATACTTTTGCTCGTGGAATGAGGATCTGGCTCCATCAGTGTACAGACAATTTCAAATTTTGTCAATGTGTGACTGAGATATGTGAGTTAACAGACTAGCATGCTCAATATGTTTCTAGAATGTCAAACCGCCCCACAGAAAGAACCCAGGTGTTGCATTCTTACCACGTCCAACTGCTCTAAGGGTTAATAAACGCATGTGCAGAAATCCTTCCTTTACTTGCTATGGTCATTGTAACATAGTAGAGGACATAGGTAATAGGGGTCACAAAACTTTATAACAATTAGTCAAAATGGCTCCTGCCAACGTTGTTACATTTTCTGCATCACCTGGTTATATGATGTCAAACTCTTAGAATGATTTCTGGCATATCTTGGATGATTCAACTGCTACTGCCACAAGATCTTGTTGAGTCTCCATGGGAGTCTCATACAACAAGCATATCATACTCCTAGCACCCAGGAATAAAATCTAACGATGAGAGATCAGGTAAGAGAGGGGCAATACATTTGTTGCCAAAGATGTAATTCAAGTGGTCTTTTAATGCAGTTTCCTTCGTATTTTGGAAAACCTAGATGTAAACAGAGCATTTCTCAATCCATCTACCTAACACAGAGTCTTGTAACATATCTATTTACATCATTAATGTATTTCATATAGACCAACGAGGGGCTAAAAAAAGTCATACATGCAAATACTCTACCTTATACCCCCATTAATATAATAGGCCTATGCTCAATCCAAGAAGTCTAGGCTTAGTAATGAGTAAGTACTGCTAGGTAATGAGAGTTAATATCATACAAAGGAGATCGAAAGAATTGTATGTTCTGTATTGAGGTGAAATAGAGTTTATAAAAAGTGTTGAAGAAATTATTACCATATAAGAAGTATGTACATAGCTTTATTTGGATTTCATGTTAAAATTTAAAACAAAGTAGGCCTATTACATGAATCCAAGCACACAATTAACAACTAAAATTATATATATATAAGCATGTTAAAATTATCATTTACTAACCTGGAGGTTAAAATGAACAATTTAAATAGTATTACGTTAAGAGGAGTATAAGGTGGATTCTTCACATTTATAATTTATTTATTTACATGCTGTAAAAGTAATTAAATGCTGAATAATCAGTTCATAATACAAGTATGCATGAGTATAAGTATTTCCTTAATTTCTCGCAGAACAGCCATTCCATGGAAAGGGAGCTTGAAGTGTCCAGACCGTAACAACCTTTTAATATTAATTTAAAATATATGTCATTGTTGAAAAATTATGAAATTAATTTTTAGTACTAGTCTACTGAAGAACTAATTCTCAAAATTAATTTCATAATTTTTCAGCACTGACATATATTTTAAATTAATATTAAAAGGTTGTTACGGTCTGAACACTTCAGGCTCACTTACCGTGGAATGGCTGAGAGGCAGTACTTACCAAAGTGCACGGGGTCAACCTGAGTTGAAGTGGATGCACTGTGTGGTCGTTTCTGTGGTGAGCTTCTACCCTGGGAAGGAAATATAGCAGGTTCTCCATCTGCTTCTTCCAGAACCTGTTTCGTAGGATCTGCAACAGGTTGTGCCTCTACAGAACTCAATGTAGGTAACACTTGGTCAGTTCTATTAGGATCACAGCTCTGGGCAACTTCAGTCACATCATTAGTAACAACATTTGGCACTTGAGAAGAATTAGATGTGTCTAGTTCACTTTTAGAGTGATTGTCTGTTTCGGTAACTAATGCACTATCACTTGCTTTCGTAAGTTCAATGTCTGCTAGATTGTCATTGCTTTCACAAGACCCAACAGTACTTTCAACACCTTCATCTAACACTGATTCGCTGTCTTCTGTAGATGTAACTTGACCTGTCTCTTCTTGTTCACCCTTATCACCATTAACATTTTTAGAAAGCTTATCATCTTCACTATTATCACCACCACCACCACTTTCAACTGTTTCCAGCAGTTTTACCTGAACTGTTTCTGGTCCAGTGACTTCTTCCGGCTTTGAGTCGCCCTCACTACCGGTAGTATGGACATCATTTGAGCAGCCATCATCAATCTCACTATCCCTGGCAATTATCAATACAGCCTCAACAGCATTGTTCTTCTCTTCTTCCAAAGAACTCTCGTTACTGCTTCTCAGAACTTCAATGCTTGTACTTGTATCTGAATTTAGAGGTTTGCTTTCTTCTGAATCTTCTAATTCAGTTTCCTTCCTATCTGTGCTTATCTCAGCAGTGTCAGTGGGTGTCAAGTAGGCTTCTGAAGTATCGCTGTCACCCACTTCTCTTTCCACTTGCACTGTCACTTCTTGACTGACTAAACTTAGGGGTTCCACTTCTTTCTGAAGGTTCTGAGCATCTTGTTGCTCAACGGCTTCATCAAAGGATTCAGCAAGATTTTCTTCAGCATCTGACGGATTGTTGATATCTGGTGATGGAGAATGTGTATCCTCCGGGTGAGGTTCCAAATCTTTTACATCTGTTTTTTCATTAGATGGAACATCCACATTATCACTACTATCTTTATCTTGAACAGGTGACTCACAGCCAGTAGAACTTTCTTCTTCTTTAGCATTCTCAACACTAACCTTTTCAGTTTCTTCTGGCTGTGTTTCTGCCTGTAACTTATTGTCAGAATCTGTGGAATGTTCAGCATCTACTTTTTCATCTTTTGTTTCGGGGGCTACAGACTTGTCTTTGTCAGCTTCTGAATCAGCATCACCTTTGGACTCTTCTTCAGAAAGACTCTTTATAAGTAGTTTTCCTTGTTCAGGTGTTGGTGTTGTGGAATAATTCTGGCTCTGATCACTTTCAGGTACAATTTGGTCCTCAGAAGCTGGTAAACTCTCTGCACGTTCTTCATCTTCCGTATGGCCATCTTCTAATGTAAGCGTTGAATCAGGTTTGCACACTTCACTATACAAATTACAAGTACTTGAGCCTATAGACACGATATCACTGGGCACTTTTTCTTCTTCCAGCCCTAGAAGTCCCTCTGCATTACACTTATCCCCAATATCACCAGGTGAGCCTAAATCGCAGCTACAAGCCACTGTTCCCACCAAGCCTGGCTGATCTACTTGCTGCTGAGATTCTTGCAGGGGTTGGTCGCCCAGATCGCAGCTGCAGACAGCAGATACCGCAGTACTGGTTGGTTGTGACTCCTGTAGTGGCATAGCTGCACCAGGCCATGATGTAATGGGTGGCCGTGTGTGGTATCCATTTGTGTGCTGCTGGTCCCAGCCTGAAATTGTGCTGATTGGACGTTGCTGGCGAACAGCTGGGTCTGTGATGTTATCTGACCTCTGCCTTTCATAGTGCTCATACATCTGCGCAAACTGAAGTTTGAACTCCTCATATGACACCTGAAATTAAAAAAAAAACTAGTTACATACATGATTGTGCAAACAAAAATACCTGCTTACATCTTTTGGAGTTTGTAGTTTTGAGTTGCATCTTTGGGGCAATTAAATAAATATTTTACACTGGATTTGGTATCAGAGTAAAGCTTGAATTCTTAAATTTTTATTAGGACTGTATGGAAAACAATTGCAAAATTGAAATGTGTATAATATAAGAGCATTCCAACAAACAAAAAAAACTATTCAAGAGTTTCTGCAGAACTCAAGGCAACCATTTTTTCTCATGGTACTGCAGGTAATGAAGAAGTTTTAAAAGTCACAAATGAAAGGTAATACTTAATATAAAATTTTGAAGAAAAGAGATCTGTAACAGGATAAAGAAAAAGACAAAATGAGAAGCATTGTTTGTTACAAATGTGTTTATTCTTCTGATACAACATGTAAATCATGTCATATATTTTTCTCCACGTGATTTCAACCTCATACCAAAATTGAAGAAGTCATTGTGCGGGATATGCTTTTGGGGACATCAAGGATTTGCCACAACAATAAGATACGAGATTAGAAGATTTTCTCATGGTGACTACCTCAAAGGACTGAGGATGTCATATGTACGCATACGTGTAATTACTGGTCTTTTATGAAACAGGGCATAGAACACTTTTTCGGTCATGTTATTCACTTACATTTCCAATTGTTTTCTGTGACTTAACACTAGGACTGTGAAAGGGGGGAGGGTTGTTGAAAACATAATATTTTATTTTACTCGTTTCAAATTATTATTACACCTCCTTTTGAGTTATTATCTTTTCAATACTGTATAAAATAGGAGTGTTATAATTTTGTTTTCAGTATTATTTATTTGACTGTAGTAAACAAAAATATTAGAATGGGTTCGACAGAACTGAAATGAGAGAAGTAAAAACAAAAAAGGAAAAGTACAACAATTTGAGCAACTGTTCCAAAGGTTATAAAATAGGAAAACAATAAAATGATAATTTTCCTCATTTAAAGTTGTTTCATCTAGAGCAGGCGTCACCAGACTATTGATCGTGAGCTACCAGTAGCTTGCAGGGATATTTTGAGTTGCTCACGGAAAGTTGCCTACATTTATCATTGGATTTGGCTTTGAGGTTATGTCAAATACTAGACACAGGGCCCTTTACAATCCTGCTGAGACAAAAAGAATATAAAAATTCTATCAAGTTTGAGGGAGCAATTTCAGAAATCCTTTTAGTATTTCAAGTTGAACTTTTGACTCAGTTCATCACAACACCTTTCATGGCTATTGAAGTTTAAGAATTTTCGACATGTATTATGCAACACTTTAACAAAGATGATCCAGCAGCAGAAATGGAAATTATTACTTTTCAAAGTGACTGTCTTTGAAGTCTACCTCGAACTCAAAATCTGTTTGGCCACTTGTTTCCAAGGAAAAGTATCCTGTTTTGTTCCACATTGCTCTTCAAGTGATGGCATTGTTCAGTTCTACCGATATGTGTGAGAGCCCATTTTCAAACATGAAGTTGATAAAAAGTTCAGAAAGAGACTAGCTAATGAATATGTGGACAATTGCATTCAAATGGCTGTGACTAACTATTCACACAAAGAAACTGTAGCTTAGAATGGGTGACATATTTCTAAATAACTAATGAAGAGTTTTCTCACATTTGTGTCGGTACAGACAAGAGGAAAGGTGTTGCTGAAAATTATGTCATAATTCTAATAAAAATTTATTTACCAGTACCGGTATATTGAAAATATTTGATCTCTACTTGTGTTAAAATTTTTTAGTCTTGGACATTGGTAGCTTGCCACATATGTTGGGTTTATGAAGTAGCTCCATAAGTTGGGGAGTTTGGCGGCCCCTGATCTAGAGGGTTCAATGGCCCACCCACCCCTTCAAAATCTACAACATGGTAAAGACAGGGAGTCCTAGGACTAATAATATGTACAGTTAAGAATATAGTTATAATAAAATAACTCATTACATACATATTAACAAGTTATAATGATATCAAAAACAAGTTTAAAATTAACAGGAAAATATTAAAATGTTTTCTTTCATCACTTAAGTCAATTCATGTAGTGAATTCTATGAATCCCTCCTGTCCCCTTTGGAGTCCATGACACAGAAAAACACCTGGGAGTTCAAGGGTTAACACAAACCTGGTGTTCATTCAAATAACTAAGCAAAATGGCGGTGTTACCTTTGAATGGACAATTGCCAGAGTATCAACCCACACTCTCCATCCACCATATTCATGTTTAATGGCATGGTGCAGCAGCATGCGGAACAGTGAGTACACCATATCTGAAATCTTCTGCTCCTCTGAGTTTTTTGGATGGATATATGCCATTGCTATCAGCCATTCCTGAAAATAGGAAAGAGTATAAAGTAAGCTTTCATCTGAACTGGTTAACAAAATTCGGTGCCTTTAAGTTCAGCAGCGAGGACTGCAGTACTACTTCCCTATTATTTGGTTTTACCTTCCTGTTATTAGTTATAGCTTATTACCATGAATACAGTAGGAATAGATTAAAATCAATCATATGTTATTTCTAGAAAATGTCACATAATGTCACTTTAATCCTTTTAGGGATGTGCAGGGAATAGCAGATACCCCCAGTGATAGTATATATTAAATTAGGTTGGTTTTCTGTAAACTACAGAAGCCAAAATTGGAGCAAAGAGCCAAGATATTGTTTTAAAAATCCAATATATTTCATTTCATAATACACAGGGACATGGAGAAACAGGAGTAGGAGTATTAACTAACTAAAGCAGTGGGAGACAGTCTGCTGAAGAGAGTGAAGACCCTTTACCTAAAATTTACATCTCAATTTTAAAATAATATTAATCAATCAATCGTGTATTAATTCTGCAATCTTTAATCTCAGTCTAGTTGTTTCTGCACATAGCAATGTCTTCTAACTATTCAGTCAGCCTTCAGGCTGATAGGGGTTGCCAAGTAAAGGGAAGAAGAAAAGAGAGCAAGGGGTAGGTTGTCATGCTCTCTCTCTCTCTCCTCCCTCCTACTTTTTCTTCCCTCTCCCTCCCTCTTTCCCTTAATTGCATTTTATATTAATGAAAACTGTTCTGGACCAAAGTAATCTCTTGTACTTGCAGGCAGATGAATAAAAATGTTATGTCTTTCTTAAGTTTTCTGAAGTTACAGAACCTTAGGACAGCAATAGTTTTGTTACTCTTCACAAAAGAACAGGGAGAACAGCTAAAGTGACATAGAATAATGATTGACATCCTACCTGCCAGACAGACATCTGTAGCACTGTTCTTCTGTTTTCTCGGTTGTTGTTACAGAGTAGTGTCATATCTGAAAGGAACAGCTTCTTAACATCCAGAAGCTGCTCTGTCTGCTTTGATTGCCGTATGAGAGTAGCCACCACTTTCAGGATCACTGAAATATTAATATTCAAAGGAGTAAATATGCTTTCACTTTAAAATTTACAGTACGTGTTGAAGTCAAACACTAAAAATGTAAGATAAAATTATTATTATTATTATTAAATACAAGTCAAAGTGTTTTGTATAAAAATTCCTAGGTATAAAATGGACAGTGAGGAAATAAAAGTATATTTTTATTATTTTTGTCGTGGTTTTGTTATTGTTGTTGTGGTTATTGTTATTGTTGTTATTATTATTGTTATCATCATCATTGTTGTCATCCTCATCTTTGTCATCATCATCGTCGTCATGATCATGATCATGATCATCATTATTATTATTATTATTAAATATCCTATTTAAGAAAACCCCTATCAGGCTACACCTATTTGTATATTAGGGCTATAGATTTGTTAAAGTTCATTTGTTCAAGTTCAGGTGTATTAATGCAAGATTAAAAATACAATAAACAAATAAGAAATTAACATATCTACTGCTAATCATCATCATCATGTTACAAATTTTTATGATATGAAATATTTAAGAAAATAACTTGAAGTAAACCTAATTATTACAGTCATGATAACTAGCTAATAAATAATACCAAACTCTGTAAAAAATCTAAATTACGAATTCACAGAATTTTCTGTAAAAGTTTTTAACTTCAGTTAAAGAAGAATAAAAACCAACATTTCAACTGTGAATTTTCAAAATAAACAGAAGATGTGACACGTTTTCATAATTAAATCCACAAATGCACATATTACAGCATGATGACAAGTTTGTTAAAGAAAGTTTTCAATGAACTCTTCTATATACAGTAGAATAAACACAAGTCACAAAAATGATTTTCATACACCAACCATCATATTACATTGGGATGGTGTTCAATAAGCTACCTACTTGCATCATATATCTCCAAGCAAAGAAATCTCGATCTAAAAATACTTTTAAAGAATATTTATTAGATCATTCTTTCCATTCTTTAGATGAACACTTTGATGTACAAGGTGTATATAACTATTGATAATATCTGTATACAAGATTTGTGTTTTGTATTCTTGACTGTATAGTAGATTCCTACATGTATCAAATTCTAATGAGATGAATGAAAAAATAAATACATTTCAAATGGCAAGCTTTTTGTGTAAATTTACAAACACTCTCATACTATTTAGGAAGTTTATACAGAGACCCTGAGGATGAATGGGGATATCCTTAGAAACAGTCCAGGTTAGAGTAAATTTATAGTGAAGTAAGTTAATGTGTCACATTCCATCTCATTATTATTTTTATATTTCAAGACACTTCACGAAGACCCTATTCCCATTAATTCTCTCTTCACAGGGAATAAACTTACTTGGATTTTCCAAACGAAAATGTGATTCAGGCTCAGGATGTCTGGTATAAAGAATCTGTTGACTGATGTGCTCTGTCATGATCTGTAATAAAAAAAAAAAATTATAATGATGAGAAAGAAGTATTACACATGCTAAATTGACATGGTGTACTCATACCAATTATGTATGTAAAATGTTATTCAGAGTGCTGCAGAACCTAAGTCATGTTTGTAAAATTAGGCCTAACTAAAACATACCTCAGGCAAGCAAACTATGGTTTTTTTTAAAGTATTATTAGATATGATATATTTCTGTATAGAATTAGTTCAGGTTTAAAAAATATTTTATTGCAGAAAAAGGTGTTCAACTGTTAACTAAGTCAATACGGTTTGTAGAAAGAATTATCATTCCAATATTCACCAAACAGGCCACTTTTTTTCCCTTTTTTTTCAAAAGCCATATTAACAAACCAATTGTCAGGTTGTCTAAAATTAACTATATGAATGATTTAAATTTCAATGCAATATCATTTTAAATAAACTTCCTGACAACATAAAATGGCTTAATACTTTACAATTTAAACCTATGATTTGGGGTAGAAAGAATCCTTCTTATAACCTTGACAAATGTTTTGGTTTCGATTTTGCAAATTTATTTATTTCATATAATATACAGCAATGGGAAAAGTACCAAAAAAAAGTAAATGGGTTAAATTATAATTACTTGCGAGCCATTTTACTTAATTACAGTTACAAATTAATTTTTCAGAAACTATTAATGAAATTACAATTACAATTACTTTACAAAATGACAGTACCTAAAAATTCCGTTTTTTGGGTTTGTTTTGGACACATGGCCAGAAACTATTGAGTGGTAAAACTAAATTGCAGCTTATGCAGTCTGGCAATGTTCCTTCAAGTCAAAAGCAAGAGTACCCCTTAAATCTTTTTTAGAAAAAAAATATATACAGTATTACATTCTATGTTTATGAAACCAGTTTTGTAAACTGTTAAAATATTTTGAAAGTATGCTTTGTGTGTAAGCTGACAGACAGCTTCAGAAAGATTGTCTTTCAAAATAAAAATATTCTCACCTCATACAGGACATTGTAGGTTGGAAGTGTGAGTGTTTCTTCATTCAGAAGCAGTCGCTCAGCCAACAAGGTGTACAAGTTGTGTGGACTCATGACATCGTACTTCCTCCTGAAATTTAACACAAAAACGTCTATGAAGGCAAACTCATTTCTTATTTAACTTTTTCCTCTATTTATGCCAAACATTTATAATACACAATGCCAATACCCCTCAAAAATATCTTAGTGAAATAGGAAAATAATTTTCTTACCTTCCCCATGGAAAAGCAAGAGGGAAATAATCGCTGAAGTGGATAGTGGAATGAGGGATAAAGAATCGGGATGAGCCTGGATTCCTGGTAAATCTGGACAGGACTCGTGATATAAAGATCTTTAAGCTGTAAGAATATAGAAAGTAATTACTAGTAAATGTAATAGTGAGAACATAGCTGTATTTGTAATGTTCCTGCCTGATGTTAATAATTGCAATTTATTAAAAAATAAAAATATTAAAAAAAAAAAAAAATCTTTAATTTTATTTTTAAATTAAATTCTTGGAAATATGAATAGCTATGGTACTTTGCCCAGATATAAGTAATTTCACGATTTTACATTTAGGCTTATTTAAAAATATATTTCTAGAAGATTTCTACTTGACTATACATTCTACTGTTATCTGGACAGTGTTAAGATTTATCAACAATCTACTTTCATTTACCATGAGGAGAAACACACTTCATTAACCTTCTTACTGCTATTGCAGGATCCAGCTGGACCCCATTTGCATTTCTAGTTTATTGTGATAATACTTAAGTTCAAGAGAAAAAACATTTCTAATGTTTTACAAACTTAACGCTATGAAAAGCTTTATGGAAAACTATATTAATACAATTTAAAAATAAAGAAAATAAAACATAACTCGTCATAATATTGGGCCAATATCCAAGACCGTTTTGCAGAGACTGACTTCATCAGATTGTTGTGTTTTGAAAATGCACTGTTATTTTAAAATAATTACTACATTGGAAGTTGAATCATTAGTATTCTTCTAGCTGTAGTGTCAAGTGAAGCAACACCAACGTTTCATTTTAGTTCTGTAGCAAGACTGAGTACAGAATTGCTACAGATGTCAACACTTCAAAGAGCTATTTTCCTATTGTGTTTTAATAAATATTTTGGCAAAGAAAAAAGTTAAAGAAGTTTTATGGTTACAAATCCAAGTACCATTTGATATAGAGTCCAATTCATAACAAATGGTATTTATCTTAGTTCGCAGGCTTCCACGGCCGGTGTTATACTTAAAGTGATAGTAATTGCTATGACAACTGCGACTGTTTACTATCCACAGGCACTTATTTTTATTGCGATTCTTTCTCAGAAGAAGGACACGATATGATGTCCGAAACGTCAGAAGACATCAAAAACACGACGTGGACCAACCCAGATAGCAATTACTATCACTTTAAATTGGTATTTATGTCAATGACTGTTGAGACTCTTGGTTCGTGGTGTGCAGCAGCCAAAGAGTTAATTTTAGAGATCAGTAGAAGACTCGCAGTTACAACAGGGGATCCTCAATTCAATTGTTTATCTTAATTTATTGTATAAATTTTAAGATTGATGTATAAACTGTATATATATATAAAGATTTAGTGAATTATGCATGGTTCTTCATTCCTGAATAATTATGGCAACCCTAGGTAAGTATCATAGTTATGGGATGTCACCTGTAGAAAGCGGAAAAAACTTCTTTGTCTGACAGCTACTTTACCATCTCACCTCTCATTTTTCCCTATGATTCAATTCTACTAAAATTATGACTTTCTATGCTGGCTTCTATTTTAAGCATCTAATTTTTTAAACAGAAGATGAGTAGTATGATGAACATACTTATGGGTGCTGCGGCTGAGGAAGAAGCCAAGTAGTTTGAGTGCCTGGAGCCTGATGAGCTGGCTTTCTGCTGCAAGCAGTTTGAAGATTGTGCGCACACCCTGCTTCACATCGAATGCTGGAACCATAGAAGCTGGGTGCTCTGATATAAGTGAGATGAGCATCTGCAGTACATCATGAAGATTTTCATCCTGCAACACAAGTCAATCAATAAATTAATTTTTTCTTGACTCGTTTATAATACTGGCTAATAACTTCTTAACTTAAAGGGCTTGATTATTATGGAGATTTAAATTTAATATATATTTATTTCTTAATAAAAAAAGAATATCTGCCCAGCATACTGGGAGACCATGAAGAACCAGAAAAATTAAATCACTCTTTACATAAAAAATTACAGTTTTTAGGATGTAAGGGGATTCTCTTCGATAAGACTTGAGGGTGTCAGGTTGGAATAATGTAAGCTCATGAAGTATTCATTTTAAGTCACTTCTTCAATAAGGTTTCAGAACAGCGAGTCAGATTAATGTAGGCTTGTGAATTATTACTTTAACGAGACCAATAGCTAAGACTTCAGAGTAGACGATCTGGAGTATGTAAATTCACAAGAATAAATTATTATCGATAGCATTTGAAAATACCAAGCTGGTTACATGTACTTGTTTTGTAAGGAGCTAACAGCAGTCTCAACAGACAATTGAAATGCTATCCTATTGTGAATATTGGTTGCAGCGATATGGACAATTGAGACATTGTAATTACTTATTACAAGATAATACAAAATAAATCTAGTACATATCATAAACACAAGTCAATCAATAAATTAATTTATCATTAATAACCGTTATATAAACCATTTGTTAAATTCAAGTGCTCCTTATTTTGCATATTCCCGACATCCATGCTAATTTTCGACACAGCTAATCGAGGCAACTTGACGATTTGAACACAAGGTGAGTTGTAGCATCAGGTACTAGACATCACCAACAGTGGACCAGCCCATCTACATCAAAAGGACACTGCAGGTACTTGCTCCAGCGCTAACATGAACTTAACTTTGCATCAAAATAATGAAATATCATAACTAGAGCCCGGATTTCCATGCAAATGCATGTTTTTATATACTTTGGTTACACTTCTCAATCTTTGTAGTTACACATTACATGACTTATGGATTCCAAATAAACATATTTTTTCCGTGCATGTTTGCATATTTCGGCCTTTTTACGGCAAAATTCATGCATAATGCATGTTTTGGATTTTTTGGACTTAATGTAGCATATTCAGACGTTTTTAATGCATATAAACCCTCATTTTCTGGTTTTAGGGCATAATATCAAGTTACCATGCATAACTGTGCATATTTTGAATATGCCTCCCTAAAATCTTGGCTTTTCAAAGAAACGTAAAAATGTTGTATTGCATTACCATTGTTATAATATTTTGATTGACTTGGCAACAGAGTCTGCCACCTGCATGAATTTGAGAGTGCAAGCTACTGTTTACCCTAAATAAACAGTAATATAATACACAAGGCTACAAAAGAAAATGCCTACTTGCCGACCCCCACCACCTTCCTTTGAAAGAAAACTGCTAAACAGAATGTTCACTGCTTGAATTTGTCAGTCACTAGCCATTGTTGAAGACTTTGAATATATTTTTAGAATCGTGTTGTGGAGAAACGGGTGTGACAGTCAGGGAAAAATTTAAGAAGGTACTTAATTCAAACCCCGATCTTAAACTTCTGAAAACGTGAAAGACGTATTATGTGTAGAAAATGTAAAAGACATGGAATTCGATCTCACCCTCAGTCAAATTTCTTCCCTTAGTCAAATTTCTTCCCTTAAGTAAGCCTATGCACCTGTTACTTCTTGTGAAATAGATAGATCCTTTTCTGCGTTCAAGAATGTCCTAACTGATAAACACACGAGTTTAAGTGAGGAGATTTTGGAAAAACTCTTTGTTATATATTGTTTTAAGATAAATTGAAATATATTGCAGTACAGTGCGGATTTTTGATAGTGCATGTTTTGCCCTTCATTGTGCATATTTGGAGATACGATAGTGCATGAATGCATGCATATTTTTAAGTTTGATAGTGCATGAAAATCCGGGCTTTAATCATAACAATCATCTGTCAGTTGTTCCCCTGTTCAGATATTATGTACTTGTATTGTAGGTGTTGCTTAAATATTTAAAAATATGTAAAAATATGGTTATTTTTGTTCTATTAGAGAAATAATTGTAGAAAGAATATTAGTGACCTAGGGATAGAGATGGTCAGTGCATTTTAACACTTTAATTTCCAAATGTCTGAAAACTGAGGTTTGTCAAAATCAGGGAACCCTTAAGGTTTCTTTTACTCTGTTCTGCATTACTCTACTTTCCATTTCTGATCATTCCTTAAATTAGTGGAATGTAATTTTTAAACTCTAATTTTTTTAGATTATTTTAAGAATTCCAGTAGTAATAAGGTCTATTAGCTTGATGAAATTACATCACATTGTTAAATAAAACTAAATAATTACCTCATGCATAGTGGTGAGGTAGTTGAGGATACTCTGCAACTCATCATCCTTCACTCCATTGCCAATCATTATCAACTGCTTTAGAAACAGAAGGATGTATGCACGTATCGCCAGTATATCCTTTTGAGGAGGGCGAGGTCCATCTGAAAAACCATTAAAGATAAAGTATGAAAAACAGTTACTACTTAACAAAATTATGAAAAACAGTTATTACTTCTTAACAAAATTAATTTTAATTTCTAGAAGGGAAGGAAATAGGGTATATACTGATATTGCTTTGAGTTTATGGTTAAAAGAAAATCAGTACAGGCCTATGATTTGTTTTTTAAACATTTTAACCTTTGCCCAAATTTAGCAATACAGTCTTATAGAACAGAATACTCTAGCAGTTTTGCAGTAACTGTATATCTTGTTGTTCATTTTATCCATGTACAATTCTTCATCACTAGTATGTTGTTAACATGATTTTAACTTAATGTTATATTATCATAGGTAATGCAACAAGAGGTCCATACACACTCCTTTTGATCCTTCAAGAACTTTGTTGAGCCAGATAATGCAACATAGCAACAGTATGCATGACCTTCTTCTGGCATCTGTATGGGCTGAACAGGGAAATCCTGCTAAAGCGATCTCATCCGAAAAATCAGTTACCACGAGTGTATGTATACTCTATGCTTATTGTTAATTAGTAATGAAAAGTACTAACAGGCAATGTACATACATCACAAGCTATAAATTACAGATTATGAATTTTGTTTTTCCTGAAACAACGGAAAATACGGCACATTAACTGGTGCAAGACACACGTAATTTTGAATAGTTTTAAGAAAATCACTAACAAAAGCACCAGAATATTCATAAAATAGTTACATAACATCTGTCAAAATAATGCTCCAGCTATTTTAGAGGGGAAGAAATTAAAACACATTTCATAATCCTTTATTTTATCAGAAGCGGTCTAAAGGTACCAATCTATTAATGATCAAAATATAGTGTCCCTAAAGTCCAGTAACACTTTTCTTAATTTATTACACAAAAACTGCAAATGATACAGCTTGCTTACATGTATAGCGACTCACTGGATTTTACTCCCTGCGATTTCTTCCTATGGGGAAACATCAAAGATTATGTGTATGCATCACCTTTACCCCAAAATCTAGAACTGAAGCATACTATTGAAGAAGTTGCCACCACTGTAACTGAGGATATGCTCCAAAAAGTATGTCAAGAGTTTGATAAGCCGAGTTACACCTGATTTCCATATTGAATCACTGAGAAATCATACAATGAGTACAAAATCATTTGAGTTCCTCTTTAACAAAGTGTATCATTTGTAGTTTTCAAGTAATAAATTACCAGACTTTAAAAGTGTTACCAGACTTTAAGTGCACAGTGTACAATAATCAAAACAATGACAGCCAAGCAAATCATATAAAAAAATATACAATGGATTATTTTTCTAAATATTTAAGAAAGGACAAACTTACCTAGACCTTTAGGTGTGATTCCACTCTTGGCACGTGGATTGGCTACCCAGTAGTAATACTTCAGAGTATGCACAGTTTGCAGAACTGTGGAGACTCTGCGTACAGTTGAATAGATCTGTGTGTCAGCCAGGAACTCAGTGGCTAGGTACGAGTAGAGGCGTGCCTGGACGGGAGCGGGCGTGTAGATCCACAGTGCTGGGTTGAAGAGAACGTGATCCAGCAGCTGCCACGTCAGGAATGAGAAACAGAACAACTGCACCTTAACTGATGTGCCAGTCCTTTTGCAACTTCCAATAAAGTTAATAAATTTCATTCACCTGAGAGAGACTAACTTGGAACAAAATGTTTGATTTGCTTTAAAATTCAACATAACATGAGGCCACGATAGATAGTATGGTAAGTGAATCCAAAATGTCAATATAAAATTGGCCAACACAGCTAGCATGTTGGTTTGATGTGGTCACGATTTTAACTTTTTAAAATTTGATCACTAAGGATGACCACAAGCTAGTCAAAATATATTTGATTTTTAATATTTTAAAACTTTTATATTGACAAGGTGGAGTTACCGCATTTTGGATTCAAAGGCTCGATTTTACCAACATTGGTATGGTAAGTCTTAGGGTAAATTGCTAAAACAAAGTTTTATAAATGGCCGAGATTTAAAACCATGTCAAGATTGTTAAAACAGAGTTACAGTAAAATCTCGATTAACAGACCTAAACTGGACCTGGAGTACATCGGACCACTGAACATGTCGGATAATGCAGAAAAACAAAGAAATACATAAAAAATTGACAAAATATCATAATACGTTCATGCTTAAGCCTCCACGCAAACTAGCACTATTTCCAACCTCCAATGTGTGTCATCTTGTTTGTTTCCTTTCCTCTGCTTTAGTGTTGATTACACAGTTTGACAGCTTGACATCGCGGGATACTACAGTGTACGGTTATACAATTACTTTATTGGAATGTCATATTTTGATGAATGGAGCAATGGTGCAATTATATATGACAGAGGAAAGAGGAGCACCCCAAGAAAACCTGCCCTGACTCCATTTTGTCCACCACAAATTCCACATGGATCCACCGAGATTAACCTGGAGCATATGGTTATGAAATCGACTAAGAATACAATAAAGACCAAATTTTGTCCCCCATGAACAGTGACAGACAATATGAAATGTCGGATAATCCCAGGATAACCAAGACTCTACTGTGCTCTCATACTTCTAAGCCCCAGCTAAAAGCCAAGAACATCTACAGAAACCACGGCTATGGTAGATTTAAAACCACTGCAGATATTCAAGGTGGATATTCTGGATGAGCTAGAAGATAATCAGAGGCAAAAAGATCTTCTAAGGGCTTAAATCCATGTGTCAGGATACCCAGGGACAGAAGTAACCCATAACAAGATTACAGTGATGATCAGTGCACAAGCAGGTTTCGTCTTTCGAAAGAATTGATGCACGAGTTGGCAAGAATGTTGAATTATAACCGACAATGTAATGTTAGAGGTTTAGATTTGAACTGAGTATTCCTGGTAGTATTATCATGTAGTATTGTTTAATATATTTACACTCAGGCCTAAGAGACACCTTTCATGCCTACTACCACAGAATATTAATAAACATAATAAACTTCACAAGAAACTCCTAGTTCCAACAAAAAGAATTTTTGTAGTTCTTTGTTTCTGTGGTGAACATTAAGAAATACTGATTATTTTCTACATTGCCAGTTATAAAAAATCCCTTTAGGCAGGCCTACAGGCGGAGGTAGATTTCGAAGTGCTTTTGGTTTAATTTATTGTCGCTGCATAGCACTCTTTTTCTTTAGCCTTGGCATGGTAAACCTGCAGTAATAAGAACTGAATTCGGTAAAGAGGAAGTGCCTACAATCATTTGTTTTGACAACAAGAATAGGATATAATATTCTGGGAGGCCGTGCGCAAGATCAGCAATGAATAAAATTAGCAAAGCCGCTAAACAAGACAAAATTATGATATTATAATAATTCTTTTAAGTGTTATTATTTTCAAACATTAAAATCTCGCGTCATATGAGAGCTATCAAGAAACTATTTATTGATTTGTAGAGTACTCATCAAGAGCTTTTCAACGATACCCCACAAGACGTGGTTTCAAAAGTTTCGAATTTTCATCCCCCACCCCCACCCCCACCCCCACCCTTACTCGAACCCCCGAATTGTTGGTGTCACTGTGAACTCCATAGGGAGTACTCTAATTTATTCAAACAAAGTTTCCCTCTATACTTCATAGGGGCCGAGATATAAATGTTTTAAAATTTCAACCCCCTCCCCCGACCACCCCCTTGGGCCAATTTTGCCCATTAACGAACTTGTCCGAACTATTGGGCCTAGAAATAACATAATAAAATTTGGTTCAAATATCTTCAAAATTACGGCCGCTATCGTGTAAAGATATATATAAATATATATATATATAAATATATATATATATAAATATATATATAAATATCACAAAATTTTTTTTTGAACGGGCGGTGGTTTCGTACTTAGGGGAGCATGAAACGTAAAGATATGAAAGAATTTTTCGAAAATCATAAAGTGGTATCCATTGCAATAGGTAGCTTTTTCTTCGAAAATCTACCTAAAAAGAGGAGACTTTGGTTTCTACAAAGACAATGCCTGGTCTTTGCTTTAGAAATCACAGAGATATGAACCTCAGCCACAGAGTGAAAGCTGCTGCTTTGAATAAAAATAAAGCCCAACTTTAGAAATCGACCCTTAAGAGTTCTGTTGATATTCAATTCATTTCAATTCAATGCATTACAAAGACTATTTTCTCTTAGTCCATAGTTAATCTCTCCCAATCAACATCACCACTGAAACATCCAGCCTTAAATGTAATGAACAATTAAACTATAATGAATTTGTACATGATAATGTTTAACTGCAAAATATCAGGTTGTGAGCTTCTATATTTTACACCTAGAATATACAAAAGAGGCTAACCAAAAGGACATTTAATTTGGTATTATTTTATAGTTCTAGAAAATCAGCACTGACCATTGGCATACAGGAAGAGTTTTCCCCCACTAAAATGAAAAAGTGCGGGTAGATAAATCTTATTAATATTATTTCTTCTATTATTTTGTATTATCCTTCTATACCTGCATGGTCTATCCATAAGCAATATGGCTAGCTTGATTTTTCTTTTTTATAATATGGTCCAAGTTCTCTGTGTAAAAAACGAACATTGCAAAACTCACCTGTTTGAGCAGGAGCTCGCTGTTGGAGCTGAGGCAGGTAACAAGGTACTTTGTGAGTCCGAGGAACGAGCCTAGCACCTCTGTTGTTAGATGGTCCCGAGACGATCGCTGGAGCATGTAGCTGATTACAAGGAAGCCTCGGTTCTGGATCATGTGCTGCTGAACTGTCTGCGAGCTCTCTACCAGTTCACAGATAAATCCCAACAATTTGGAACTGCAATACACCACAAAACCAATTTATATAATATAATAATTTTCTGATTAACAGAAGAAAATATATGAGTTATGTACATGTAATGAAAGCATGAAAGCGTGCACAGCAGAATTTATTTAATAAATATCCACAGTAAAGGAAGTCTCTTTCCCTGGGGATATTGTACCTAACAATAGTTTGGCACAATACTGTTATCGTTATTTCAATATTGCATACATAACTTAGATAACATTAGATCTTTAGGATATTACACCATATGAAAATAATATTAGCAAGCGATTAACTCTTTTCCAATTGAGCTGGTATATTTGTAGTTCCAATTATTTAATATCCACCTACACTCAGTTATTAACTGTTAAAATGGTGTGTGTCACATTATCATAACAGAGCCAATTAGTCGCGTTACATTTAAAATTATATGTGCAGTACTGGTAATATACCCGTAAAAAGTATATATCTACAAATTAACATGAACGCAATAGTGATTTTATAAAATACTGTCATGGGATGAGTGTAAAATCAATTTAATATATTTAATTACAAACTGAAACAATCTATTTCTCAAACAATATGACATTTAAAAATCTATTTATTTAATTATTTTTTGTTTTTAAAAAAACCATCAGCAGGGACTGCTGTGGTACGAGCTATTCAAATCAGAACAATGGACCTTGCTATTATGGTAATGCTGAAACATTAGAGTTGCATTTAATAAATTAAATGAACATAAACAATTACATAAGCTGGCAATAGACACTCACCAAAGTGAAGCATCACGTTTAGCATCAGTTGAACCAATGGCACAGTCATAAGGCATGTCGAGTTGTGAGAACAAAGGAAACAAAACTTGGATGCCTCCAATTGAATTGAGTGTACTGTGGATGGAATGGGTAATAACTGCCTTCACGTCCTGAAAGAGAGAAAATAATTTTTAAGAAAAACTCTGTATTTGGAGCAATTCAGTTCAGCAATATGATTTACACAATCCTAAACTGAACATTCTCTTCACAAGGTTTCAATTCAATTCTTCGCAACTTAGCTGCATCATTACTGAATATTTTTACATAAAAAATGAATACTCTATTCTTTGATAAATTATTAATTTTTCTTTATTGATAGATACAATAAAATCTCAATTAACTGAGTTAGAGGGACCAAGGCTACCATATTTCATATTAAAAATCTCTAAGGCTCAGCCTACAGGCATAGGTAGATTTTGAAGTTCATAATTCTGAAGGATTCTGATAATATTTAGAAGACTTACAACAATTTCATATATCTTTACGTTGGAACAAACAGGGCCAACGTTCATTTTAACTATACCTAACATTTATAACCATAAGCTAAGCATTAAACAAATTTATTTGCACACTGTACTATGGGTTGGAGTTATAAAAAAGTTTCAGACAGAAGATTTTGGCAACAATTGTTATGAATGGGGTAGATTCTATAAAGGAAGTAATAAATTTCTTTTTTTGTCATTCAACTCCTATTTTTTCTAACCTCTTGAGCTAATGGTTGGTGTTATCAAAAAAACCTTTCTGGGAAAAGTTTTTGGTATTACTTTTAGGAGGTGTAATTATTTTAAATGGAAGCAACTTTTTTTTTTTTACATTAAGTGAATTATACAATTTTTCAGTTTTTCAAAAACCTTCCCCATCCCCTTGGTCTTAATTAGCCCATTAATGAACTCTGCCGCCTTTACCCCCAGGATTGCTCCTGGTACTCATTTCTGTTAGCGACTGAGTCAACCCCAAGGGCCATAGTGCCACCAGAAGAATTAGGCCAATTGAAAAATCTCAACGACCTCATCGGGAATCGAACCCGCGACCTTCCGATTTGTAGCGCAGCGCCTCAACCACTTCGTTATGGCGTACCACCCCTTTACATTACAGTGAATAATATAATTATTTAGTACTATGCTCCAAAAAAATTAATATATGGGAAAAGTATATTTTTGTATACATTACCTGCAGCATAAGGGCATGGGGTGTATGGACAAAGTATGAGACATTTCCTTTTGGTGCAGACTGGAGGCACAGCTGGCTATCTGTTGCTACAGGGTTGTACATGAATACGATGGCACTTGACAACTTCCCATCATACAACACCTGCACCAGAAAACAAAACAATAAGCCGCTCTCACGATTCTGTTATATTGTCAATGAAATAGATATCATAGATGCCATCGTTTTAGAACCATGCCCTATTTCATTCAAACAGTATAATTCTATTAAATAATTAAATAATTCTATTACATAAATACTCTACATAATGCTTGTAAAACTAGAATTTTCTCCATGTTTAAATGAATCATCATGAAATATTTGATTATATTCATATACTGTTGATCACTTAATGACAACAGCATTAACAGTTTAGATCTGAAAACTCAAATTTCAACCCAAATTATGTTACTTGTTTCAATTTATAATTATATATTATTTTATTTACTATTTTGAAGAGACGTTAATGAAGTTCTTAAAGTAAATTCTGAGTTTCAGTACTGATAATGACAGCATGAAACATGAGTTACCATTCACATTCAATATTACTGAATTATTTACTGAAATAATGACAACTTTCTCAACAGTTCTACATGTTATACTAATAAGTCACATTTCATTCATAAATAAATTCAAGAAATTTATCTACAACCTAAAATCATATTTCAGGATAATGTTAGCTTTAAAAATTATATAAAATCTCACACACATAAGTTATTACTGAAGCTTCCAATTAAGAACTCTTATCAACGTTAATAGCTCTAAATGGCTGTGTTTTTCCCTCCAATTTACGCAATACACTTATGGGCAAATTTGAAGTAATTTTTAAATGAATAAGTTACTGCATTAATTACGTCTCAGGAAAGGTGATATTAAGCTACAGATAATTTAATATAATTGATCTACAGCATAAAAAGCCATAAAAATTCAATTCACAATTATATACACCAAACTTTTCTAATAACCTTCCTCTGAGAAAGTTGAACAAAGTTACATGAATGGCTTTGAAGACCCCCACTTTTTCTTGTTGGGATTCTTATGAAAATAACTTATTCCTATCGAAGGGGTCTAAGCCAAGTTTAGGGTTATTGTGACTTCCATCTACTTGGGAATTCAAAAGCCCATGTGCGTATCAAAAGGATCTTAGCCACAAATGCCCATCTGACAATTAACACAGAATGGGAAATTTTTTCTGTCAGGACTTTAATATATCTTCTGGTAGTTCTTTATATTTAATTTTTAGAGCATAAATCATAAAATTGTACAGCTTGAAGCCCTCCCCGGCTCCCTCATAAAAAATAATAATCATAAATTCCAGTGGATAAAGTTAATTACAGTCCTGAAATGTGGAGAAATAAGAAACATGGTTTTCAGAATGAATAAAGAAACAAAGCAAATACATATATACCAACACCGAACTTTTGTACTCATTTTTACAAAATGCTTGTTATGAGAAATGTTATCGATGTAAATTTTAAAGCTTGGCATTACAATATTTTCTGTGAAAAAACAGGAAACAGAGAGAGAGAGAAAGAAAAAATAAATTTCTTTTTTAGCATCATGTACGTAATATAATTGGCAGACTGGAACATTTTAATTTAGAGAAAAAAATTACTATGCTCATGTATAAAATGTATTGCAATAAACAGTAAGCAAGTGTATTATAAAAATACTAAAAATGTGTTAATATATTTGTCAAAATACTGTACTATTAATGTACTCATATTTATCAATAAATAGAATATGTGTACTTTACTTGGTAGGTATTTTACTTCAGAACATATGTTTCAAGACTTCTCATCATCCGCTGTTCTCGACTGCTGGGTGTTGTGTTGTTCCTCGGTGGTGGATGGGTGTACCTAATGATGAGGTTGTTTTCTGCTGGGATGTCAAAATTACTCGATTATTCTGTTTTTCTGGATGAGCAAGTTTTCCCAACTATTAATTCTGTGTGTTTTCATGCATGTTTCAAGAGTTTTGTTTCTGTATCGATTTTATGGCCTGCAGTGTGCTGCTATGGCTGACCGTTCTGTTTGCTTGTGTTCTTTGTTTGTAAAATGCTCTTCCAAAGTTCCTTATGGCTTTCCAATGTATATCCTATCATGGTTTCTGCAATTAATCTGGTCGATTCCTGATTTGTTAATGGAAGGTTCCTTGACTTTGTGGTCTGCCTTGATTAATGACTTTATGTTCACTTTGTTTCTTGGGGCTACTTTTATATTAAATTCCTGAAACACTTTTAAAATCTATTGTTGGTCCAAGGATGACAGGTGAACATCTTCAAAGTGTTTTATCTTTCCCATTTTTAGAGTGGTAATCATATTAATTTTTTCTGCACTTCAAATTTTTTAATTTTCTGTCAATCAAATCTTTGTTAAAACTGTCGGTGTTTGTAGTGTTGACAACATGATTGTACTCTGTGGTATATTCTATTTGATAAAAAAAAAAATGTTAACAATCTCAAGGAACCTTGTAATTAGGGTTAAGGAACATTTCATGAACATAAAATACCAGCAAAAAGAAAAATCAGCTACAGCATCACTCTACTGGGAAGAGGGCCATGAAATAGGTACAGAAGCCAAACTCTAGAAACAGGTGGGAAAGTGCATAGAATTAATAGTTTGGAAAATTTTCATCCAGGAAAAACAGAGGAAAACTTATTAATTGAGGAGCGTTTTTTCAAAAGCCGATATCTACATGGATTTCTCAGTGCAAGAGGTGACTATGTGCCATTAAGAAAAGCGCTAATATTTGTGTGTATTGACCGCAAAGATCGTATTTTATCTATGCCAAACATGACTAGCAGCCATTACTGTGTCTGTAACTGATACAGCAAGGCTGTTTGTCATGTTTGGCTTAGATAGAATACGATCTTTGCTGGTCAATACACACAAATATTAGCACTTTTCTTGATGGCACTTAGTCACCTCTTGCACTGAGAAATCCATGTAGATATCGGCTTTTGAAAAAACGCTCCTCAATTTTGACATTCCAGCAGAAAACATCATCACTAGGTACATCCATCCAACCACTAGAGGAACACCACAACACCCAGCAGTCGAGATCAGCTGAGAATGAGACAAATATCTTGAAACATGTTCTGAGGTAAAATACATTCCAAGTAAAGTATGTGTGTTGAAAAGTATATTTACTGATACATACTAACACTTCACTGTATGATTCCCACTCACTAGTTATATACTCATATCTACTCAACTTTCAAGTTACATCTATAGTTACACTGCTATGACTCAAACTAATTGGACCTACAATACATAAATATTACTTTAAATACAGTATTACAAATGGTATGTGCTTGTGGTGTGCTCTATAGAAAAGCTTAGCAAGTGCAACAACTTTTAAGTTTGCTTTACTACATCATAAATAAGGCGGATGGTATGTGAAAATGATTGCCATGTACATCTACACACTAAATAATCTCATCTACCGTGCCTTCACATTTAATTGTGCACACAATAAATAACATCAATAAATACATATCATAAATTTAAGAAACAAAATAAAAATACATTCATATTATAGTAAGACTAATTAAAAAGCAGAATTTTCATAAAAATAGTTCTAAAATTATATGATAAAATCTTGCAACTAACTTGATCAAAAATTAATATTTGGATTCAGCAAAATAAATTTTTATTTAACTCCTTAGCCATTTTCAGATTTCAGAATTATTGGTAATACTAGTAAGATAATTTATAGCTTGATTTACAATTAATCAGGTTTTCCTTTCTTTAAAAGTTATACATTTCAGTGCTGAATAAAGAAATACAGTGCGACTTCTCTTGTGAATAGAATGCGACTGACACCAGGACAATTTACCATGACAATTTTCAGCTCTTGTCATTACTGCCATCTCTTGCCAGAAGTTCAAATAAGATAATATTCAAATGAAAAAATAATTTCAGTGTTTCATTAACCTTTTTTAAGTAAATGTTGAAAATATCGCTACTTTCTAAACAGTCTTATAACACATGATTTTGAAGGCATGTTACTTTATTTGAAAATTTTCAAAGATATCTTTCATATGATTTTTTTAAAAACTATGTTTTAAAACAAAAAGAAAAAAGTTGTTCAATGGAAAAATCTACCGTTACAAATACAAGAACTTTACATACACTACAGGCAAGAGTTTTAAATAAAAAGAAATTATGCCCTAACAGAGCTCTGCCTCAAGAAAATCTTAACGACATTTATGCAATAAATAGAATCATAATTAGTCCAGTCCTCATTTAACTCAAGAAGGTGGGATTTCACAAGTATCAGTGTTAAGGTAACTTAATACTTTGATGTTCCGTGCATACAAAATTTGGATGCCATTGTGAGAGGAAACAGCATTTTCAACATCTACTTTATGAAAGATTAGTGAAACACCGAAGTTCTTTTTTCATTTGGATAATGTCTTTTTATATTTACTTGCTTAATGGATGCACTCCAACTTTTGGCATTAAAAAATAAAAGTTTTCTGTGTAACAGCCGCATCTCATTTTTAACAAAAAATCATTTTAACAATATTTGAAGTCGTAAGATTGGATGGCTAACTTATCTTTAATTTCAAGTTTTTAAACAACAATACATGAAGACAGTAATTGGTTCTTATTAATGCACAAAATATATAGGCCTACTCAACAGTAAGTTGATTAATATTGCAGCACTCTTAGGACATCTGTAATAGATAGTTGTGTTGATAATCTTGTGTTTGGACAATGGATAAGAACTGACCGAAATATTCAACTTATACAACGAATTTTAGGCTGAAAGTTATCAAATTCACAAAAGAACATGGTAACAGAGCCGCTGCATGAGAATTTACAGTGTCTGAGTGTAATGTGTGTAAGTGTTTCTCGTCTGATTATGCAATTGTTAACTACCGATCATCATATGTGAAACACAATCAAAATATAAATTAGTCTTGGCCACTATATCGATACGTATGGTATCAATAGTTAGCTAGCATGGGTAAATACGGTATTTGAATTTTCTGCAAGGAATGGAAGTAGTGGCAAGAACTAAAAATTGTCACAGCAATCGATTACCTAATGCCTGGTAAAGCCAAACAAAACGTATGGTGGAAATCCAGTGGCATGATCTTTGATAAGCAATTTATAATACAGTTATTATTTTCAGCTGTGGGAACAATATGCTGGGACACAGAATGACTCCTTGTTTCTTTTACATCAAGATTCTACAACTTCAACAAGGAGCTGCATTTTTATTTTAATTTAACTTACGAAGGCTGCTCTACAGGAGATAAACATGTAATAATTCCAAAACTTCAGTATGCGGAAACAAATTGCTATATTGTTTTTAATTTTAAACATGAGGGCTGCTCAGTAAAGGATAATCATGCTTTATATATGAAGGATATTTTAAGCAAGTAACTTGATTTATTAGTGACTTGGAAATCGCCGGCAAATTCCCAAGCGACATTTATCTAGGGTAGTTCCAAGTCATGAGTTGCATTATTTATAAAGACTATTTAACGAATAACATGTAATATATAATTAATAAGATGTATTTAAATTGAATTGAATAGAACTAGCATTTTAGTTTGTCAGAGTACTATTAAAAGGCTTCCATAGCATATAATCTATGTGGCTGTTTTCTGTGAACAAAACACGATCAGATAATAAACATTCAAATACTCAAGTAGTAGTTTGTTCACTGAAATTTACTATTGAAGATATTTCGTGTAAAACATAATTATATATACTATTGTTACAGTTCCTAATGATGGACACTGGTAAGTAGGCCCACTGTTTTTTTAAATATAATATTATGCACGTATCAACAGATGCAGATGCTCATCTGGACGATTTGGACTAGTCCAAATTGAAAGGGGTAGCATGATTAGTTTGTCTCACTGAATTCATCTCCCACCTCTCCAAGGCATTTTCCTTCACCCGCAGCATACATTCATGCTATTGAGGTTATGTGTTTATAATGTTTACAGGAGGTGATTACAATTTATTAAATACCAATGTTGTTGAACTATTTTACCTGTAAAATATTGTAGTATTGATTCCTGACCAGATGTAAGCATAATATTCACTATATTTGCAGAATAATTAGTACAACAGAAATATAACCTCCATTATATGCTATAGGTGTATGGTAGGCTACATTTCTATTAAGAAAACCATTTTTAAAAGAAAATAACAGCACGTGTAAATTAACAGAAGCTAGTTTCTTTAATTAAACTAAACAAAACAAACCAAGTTTAGTTTCTGTTAGCTTAAATAGATCAAGTTTGGGTTTTGTGAAATAATGATCACTAATCTGAAAATAAGAAAGATAACTCAAAGTAAGATTTTTAAAATGTACAGTGGTAAATTTTAATTTTCTTTTTCAACTTGCCAATTTGTGATGGCTGTATATAAAGTTCTTGTAAACTACGATTTGTGTTAATATATTTGTAATAATGAGTTTTTATGGGTCTCTTTTTATTTTTATTTCTTTTATTTTATTTTTTACTGTGAACCTATGGTAATTCAAAATATCACAGAAAGGATTTCCAACCACCCACATCTGCACTCAATTCTGACGTAACCCACCATTTTTAGCATGATTAATCTTTAAGAGCTCAAATGATATTTACTAGTAATATCCGGACCTTGTATATATACCAAAATAAGTGAATATAAAGCACTAACAACTCAAATACTAAAATTAAAATAAAGAAATAAAATAACAAAAAAGCATGCTTACAGACAGCAAAGCTTGGTCCGGCATGCAGGGCTGCTGTGGTGACTGTGGCGACTCACTCACCCTTTTATGATTGTCGGGCAGGTTTAGGTTGCACTCATTGTCAAACCGAAACTGACACTGCAGCAATAAGGAAGTCACAAACAAAGAGTTTAGTTAATATAGCCCTCCAGCAGCAATACATTCATCATTCACTAGAATCATTCTCAACATTATACAATATTGCAAAAGGTATAAGTAATACATTATACTACAGTATAACTAACACATTTAGATTGTATTAAAAACTGGATATATCTGAGATAAAAATCCATCTTCCAGAAAATCTAATAATCTTTAAAAGATATAAGATAGTCTGCATTATCAAGCTAATGGAAATGACTAAACAATGCTGTAAACTAAGCCAGTGTTTCTCAAATATTGTAAATGGAATATATTAATTATCTTTATTTTTCTTACGGCATTTATTTAACACTTCTTACATTGTAAGCTGCCTAGAGACAAAATATTATAATATTTATGCATCTCATATTTATAAATTAGTTGTTAAGTGTTACAATTCTATTTTTAAAAAGTACTTAATGATAGTATAAGTTGTTTTGAGATTTCACAAACTTTGAAATGTACAACAGTAATTTTCGGAATATTAAAATATTACTTTAAGTCATAACACTGGTGCCCACGAAGTGATTCTTTAAGAGCTAGAAGAATTATATTCTTCAGCATCTGCAGGTCTAATTGAAGTGCTTCCACATGATAACTAAATCGGTCGAATTGTATCCTGAGCACCTGTAAACACGCTGTGTATATGTATATTTCTTTCAGATGATATTCTTCCAGGTAGTATAGAATGGTAGGTTCATATATTTGTCATTTCTCCTTATTGAACCTTTCTGGTTGACCAATGTGTCTTTAAAATCTTATGGTTGAGTCAAGGATATACCCCTTAGACGAATCTTCAGCATACACACAAGAATGTCAATACAGCAATGGCTTTCATTTGTGGCCCACACACGGACCTCCTCAAAACTTTGAAACCTCTGTCATGTAGAAGGTCGAAAATTTCAGCTCAAATCTGATATGCCTGGCATTTCTCAGTAGCAGTACCAATCAACTGCAGGATCCCAGGATATGTGCCATGTTTCAGTTTCTCTGTAGTATCATCAACTGAGGTTCAGTACTGACTGTACTGCAGGGACATTCCCTATCACCTTCAATCCCTCTCGCCACTTGCTTATAGGAAGGCCCGTATGATCTTTCATCTAACTATTGGCTGGCTGGTGTATATTTATCACACAACTCGATACCCTTCCCTTTTGTTGGTAATTCTATTCAGAGGTGTAACGAGGGGGGTTTTGGGGGGTTTGAACCCCCCCATTGATTAAAAAAAGGGAAATTGTACAATTTTTTTAAGTCTGCTTATAAATTACTTAATACGAATATGAAGCGTGGGAAGCTTAAAACTCGTTATTGTGCATCTTCATTTTTAAAATTTTCCGGGGGAGGACCCCCGAACTCCCCTCTCCCTGGGGGGTGATGAGCCAGTATGAAAAATGGTATACGTCATCATATTATTGAATTCGCATTTCTGCAGACAAATGAAGTCTGGCGCATGCGAGCCTTATCCTTCCGGTTTCTTCAGAACCGGTTGGGATGGCGTTGTGTATAGATGTTCGTTTTAGTGCTCTGTTCTATTTTGGCTTTTAATTGAATTTAAGAAGTATTTAATGTTATATTAGTGAAAGTGTGTTCTCACGGGTGTATGGAAGCACAGTAAGTAATTTGTCTGGGCGGATGGTAAGATATTTTTGAGATAATGCATGTTTAAGAAATAGCCTAGGTCTTGCCATTGCCGCCATATTGATTATTTTGGAATTTAATATTTGAATAGGTAATTGGAATTAATTTAGCTTCCCCGTCTTTGTTATGTAATTTTATTGTGTTACAATGAGAGCACTTTCAGTTTAGATTATATTTGGAGCAGCCACGGGCTATATTTAAACGTACCGGTAGTAGTATTTTCGCGTCTCAACCGGATTCTCCTCACGGCTTGGGAATTTAGTAACGAAGGCTTCCCAAGTGTGAGTATTGTGTGTTAGGCCTTCAATAATTTAGGTGATCACCGTGTGCTGATGGATGGATGGAAGACAAAATTAGAGTGAGTGCTTATTTATTATTATATTAGAATGTCTAGAGTATTTTTGTATAAGGCAGAGAGCTGGTGTGTTATTTACTGTAGGCTATAGTTTGGCCCAGCATATTATATGTGTTTGAAGCAAATTATATTTTGTTATAGCAAACTAAAAAGGTAGCAGAGTATTAATTATTGTAGTTTGCGGGTTTTGTGATTGTTCCCTCCTTTAGGACACAGGTTCCCTCTGGGTTGGCAGCTTCCACGAGTGTCCAGAGAAGAAAGAGAAGAGGAAAGGTGATGATAAAAAGGATGGTTTAAAAAGGAGGGGGGGATAATAGTATGGAATACCCCCCAGATGTTATAAACCCCCCCCCCCCGTAATGGTCGGCCTGGTTACGCCTATGATTCTATCCACTTTTAAATTCTATTTGTTGTAGTTTCTGTCTGATTTTCACGCAGAGATGGTATTAGTCCAGACATCCGAAATGCCATTAACTTCAACACTGAGTTGATTAGTATTGAACTAGCTTTCTTCAATGAGATTCCATATTAATGAAATGTAAGGATTATTAACAAGAAATAGAGTTCTGCAGGAATCAACAAGCTGCAGTCTAATCTCCCATACTGCACGAAAAAACCACAGTCCTTTCACATTGATCAGGTGTGTCAGTTCCCAGATATCCCCTAAAATATGGGAATGTCCTTTTTTCTCTCTAATACATCCCGCTATTCCAAGAGAAGTCTTTGGGACACAGTTTTGTCGAGTATTTTAATTTCTTATTGTGCATTTTATTTTTTATTCACCAAGGACAGTCCAGGAAAACATTGGGATGGCAAGACTGGTTATCAGTTGCCAGCTTCATTGTAATGCGTGGGAATATTCGGGATATTTGGTATAAGTATGACCTTGCTTGGTCGTATTGGTTGGCTTTGTTGTATTTAGAAACCCATGCTATAATTTCATCTTGTTAGTGATTCCTGTTGCTCCATTAGAAAATAGAAATGTTCAATTAGGAAATTCCAAAACAAAAATGTGAATGTTAAGTTTGTGTTGCGTTGTTTAATAATGTGAAATTATTTTTGACTGAAAATTGTGTGGCATTTTATGACATGCTGCTTAAGGAAAGCAATTTTGGAATGAGATTCACTAGTGTGACTTCTAATGAAATTAAAAGTGAGCCTGTTATTCATCTCCTTTATTTGTCTTAAGCTTGAAAGGAACTAGGTCACACGTGTGGTATACAAGGCCTTGGGAATGTGTTGCTGTGTCATTTTCTGATTTGGATCTAGGTGTTCTGTATTTTTTCCTCATATGGGAACCTTAGTCAGATAGCAGTTACAGAATTTCTGGGAAAAACCAAATATAAGGTGCATCATCGCATGAGACATATCCCGCCCTGACCCACGACCAGTGAAGCACTTTCTTTTATACCACGATCTAGCGAATTCTTCGAGGATAAACAGGCTGATAAACCATTGGGTACAAGGAAAACCTGTGGGTACAAGGCACTCTCGCTTGGTACAAGGGGCACTCTCAAATTTTTAATATTAGACACAAGGAGCACTCTCGCAGTTTTAATATTTGGTACAAGGGGCACTCTCGCATTTTTAATATTTGGTACGGTTGGGAGTGGCGGTGACAATATACAAGGATAGTTTGTCACCATGCTTCATTGAGAAACAAAATGTGAATATCGAGTGGGCGGAGCTTAAAGTGCACCTTGTATTTGTCTTTCGACGAATTTCTTTAGTGGCAGTTCTTAGTAATTCGTTGACATTATGAAGATATTCTGATGAAACATCTTCCTTTTGATGTCTGGAAAGGGCATATTAAACTAGGAGTAATGAACTAATTCCATGGATATTAAACACTGATACTAAATATCCATCGCACGAGCCTATGTGGCTGTTCATACTTCAACTATGCACAAGGTGAAGAAAGAAAATAATCATTTCATTTCATTTATTATTCGTTCACCTTATGTACAGAGTATCATATTATGGAAAACGTCAATATAACTTATGCTGGCACATCACAGGTGTGTCAGTTTCCAGGCATCCCCTAAAATATGGGAATGCCCTTTTTTCTCTCTAATATATCCCGTTATTCCAAGAGAAGTCTTTGGAATACAGTTTTGTCACATATTTTAATTTCTTATTGTGCATTTTATATTTTATTCACCAAGGAAAGTCCAAGGTTTCTAAATACAAGGGTTTCTAAATACAACAATAATAATAGTAGTACACTCCCCGTGCCTCTCCCTCTGCTGTCCACCCAAGCTGTCAGGCTTTACCTACTCCCTCAAAGAGTTTGGCATCATTTGAAGTTCGAAGGATGACAGGTACCACTTCTGGAGACAGTATAAGAATCTGGCAGATATCGTTGCCTCAGCATTTCCACCATTTCATATTCAGAGTGAATAATCTGTGCAGTCTCACGTATAGTGGGCATATTCTTTTTAACCTTTCACTGCAGTATTGGACATGACATCAGTGGCTATTCGGTATCACAGATAATTTCCTTGTACTTGCCACTTTACAATCTATTTGTTAAAAAACCAAGACTATTTAATGTGATATGCTCACTGAAATACACAGTTGTTCTTATCAAGTGTCAAAATGGGAAGAACTCTTTCTGGAACAATTTTATTTGAAAACTCGAACTTAACATTTGGCATTATGTAGAATAGGACAGGTTTGTGTCACACACCACTCTGTTCACTTAATCTTGTTCTTCTATTTGAACATTATAGGCTAATAATGCTGTTTCGGTTAAATCTATGGAGGAGTATTACTCTCTTACTAGTAGCCATATATTCATAAAATGATAGTAGAATGCTATTCTGAAAGAGTATAATAAAAATTTACTAATACTTAAAATATCTGAATTTGAGAAACACTGATATCTAGATTATGTCATGGATGTGCATACTGGTAATATTAAAAAAACAAGACTTAACATTGACCTAAAGAGTCCTAAGGGAACACATAAGTGAGCTGATGTAACATCAACGGCTACATTCAACTAAAACATAACCACACAAGGTTCATTTTTGACTGGTAACATAATAATGTAAACACAAGCAAAGTCAAGCTCCATAAATATTTAGCAGAAATTGCCAGATTTATGGTCTTCTATATAATGAGGATGTTTTATTGTTCCTACAGTTTTTGCAAAACAATACTTTGTTCTAAAACAAAATGAGAGCCAATAGTTGTACTTACTTTGTAACCAGGACCTAACCTATGCATTGCACAGATTTGATGGGTTGTGAGGGCTTCACTGAAAAGGTAGATGGCTGACATTTGGCCACAGAATACTCGCTCTTCATCCAATTCTGGTGTTGCACCAATATAACATTTATCGAAGGGCTAAAATAAAAGAAAAGTAATAACAACAACAATAACAACATTAACACAACATACTGTATAAAACAATTATTAATTTCGGTTTTACCATAGCTCATATCTGGGTTTCTACACGAGGTGTTCCAAGTGGTTACGCAGGGCCCAAGCTTACATACCAACACTCCCATTGGCTAACGATAAACTTTTGTCCTTCACGCAGAGACCGGGCTACTGCTTTATTCATGCACCAATGCTAAAGGACTGTTGCTGACCATGTGGTATATGGCCCATTTTCCTTGTGAAAACCATATTCACAAATTCTATGTAAAATGGCAGTTAGGTTAGGAGGCAAAAGATAGTTTTAGATCGTGCACCAGCGAAGCTTCGCCCACTCTTGCCCACCGGCCTGCTATCCCTGCTAACACTGTCTTTTGAGCCAATCGCATGCTGCTGCCTACTTTCCCTATCCCGGCTATGAACCTGCTCAATGATGGCACTGCAGCTCACTTTTGTACCCTTCAACATACATGCATAAAAATATACAAAATCAAAGCGTTATGAAAATTACCCTTGCACCATATTAAAAGTACAGCATTAATAAATATTTCAGGATGAAGCCAAATATGCATCATACTATGAAATATTATTACTGGTACTGGGACCAAAACAGGGAAAGAAGAGGTCACATTATGATATTTTGTAGCCAAGAGTTTTAGACTTGAATGGTATGCCACCTACAAGATGACTTAATTAATGTAGGGAAAACGACCCTTGCAACAAAACAGCTCTTTTCAGAGCCAACATAACATTCCACAATTATAAAAAACAACTGGTCGATGCGTAAAATTTATGGTTAGGAATATGTCCCAAAGAGGTAGATAAGACGAAGAGAAGGTAAGAGAAAGGGAGAAAGAGGGAGGAATAGGAAAAGAATAAAGGATAAATAAATTGTAAGAGCGGAGGTTTTCTTGGCGAAGTGTTAGTGTTGATAATAGTGTTAGTGACATGTAGAGCTAGGTCGATGGCAGTTAGATTAAGAACAGTGTTATTAGTGTTGATTACCATCAAGCGTACAGTCCTGTTTCGTGACCAAAGACTCCCTCCCCTCCTGCAGCTGAGCAGACAATTCTGGTGAATATGCACCACTTCATAGCACCATTTTAGGTTAATTTTATATGAACTTCAGCGATTTTACTTATATTTAGAATATTCCTACAAGAAGAAGGTGCTTATATGTGGGTTCTACAGGTTTTGAAGAACAAGATAACGTGAAATTTGGCTGGTTTCAGTAAAGAAAAGAATAATAAAAAAGACCCAAGACATGAGCTACACAAACCCCGAAATTTCATTAATGCCAATTACAGTAGGTACACAATCACAGAAATCCTTCAAATTGGCAAATGTGTAAATGATTTTGTAGGTACCATAATATTTACTTCTTGATAAAAACCACAATTTTAATGGTCCATTTCCAGAAGGCCTACAGTAGGAATAAATAAAAATCTTATCTAATCTAATCTACAATTATTGTAATATGCAAATATATTTATACATACATCTAACTAAATTGCAAATATCTGCCAACAAAGTCTAACTGAGGATAATCATTAATAAATATTATTTCCAATACCCATTGAATTGCTATTATGTTCCCACGTGATGCCTGCACGTTTGACATGAGGACAAGGAATGTGGAGCACTACTTTACTGAGGGAGCCAGGGAAGTCGGCAGATCTGTACTCTACTGGCCCATAGTAGAACAGTGGCCTGCCGACCTCATTAGCTCAGTCAGTAGAGTAATGCACCACATCGTTGATGTTTTGCTTACAGTATCTCAGTTCTTTGGTATCTGTGGTTAAAATACAGGGCCGTCTCGTCGATTTGTAGGGTCTGGAGAAAAAGTAAATTTTGAGAATCAGATATCCAGCGTGAATAATTATTTTGCGCAACTTTCATAATGATAGTGATCTCTCAATAAATATTTAAAACAAATGGAAAGTAGTTGGCCTAATAATAATAATAATAATAATAATAATAATAATAATAATAATAATAATAATAATAATAATAATAATAATAATAATAATAATAATAATAATAATAATAATAATAATAATAGTAATAATAATAATAATAATAATAATAATAATAATAATAATAATAAAAATAATAATAATAATAATATAATAACATAATAAAATAAAAATGTAATAATAATAACAATAATAATTACAATAGTAATAATAACAATCTGTTTCTTAATACAGTACTGTAATATTACCGTTTTTGAAAACGAGATTTTTACAACAAATTATATTAATTTTATAACAAATTATAAAAATATATTTTTACAAACAAATATCAGATATCTACCAGGGAGTATTTAAATTTAATTTAACCACTGTTGATGTTATGAGTGCACTTTGTGACATTAACAGTACAAAAAGTTGTAACTCATAACAATGTCTTATAAAATATTCATCATCTCTATATAGTCTAACAACCATGAATGATTATTAATGAATTTCATCTTCAGACAGGGTTAAAATAGTTTTAAAATAGAGAGATTGTCCACCTTAGAACCCTTGTCGTTGCACTTATCTGGGGCCTTTTATAAAATATAAAATAACATAGAAGGCACAAGCACACGTTAAAAACACTGTTGTCATATTATTAAAACTTCTTCTTGGTCCCAGATGCGTCTATTTCAATGCATGTTGCATCATCTTCAGTTCAGCTTTGGAGACACAACAGTCACAATGTCTCATGATGTACAGACATTGTGACTGTTGTGTCTCCAAAGCTGAACTGAAGATGATGCAACTTGCATCGAAATGCATTTTCAAGTAATAGACGCATTTGGGACCAAGAAGAAGTTTTAATAATATGACAACAGTGTTTTTAACGTGTGCTTGTGCCTTCTATGTTATTTTATATTTTATAAAAGGCCCCTGATAAGTGCAACGACAAGGGTTCTAACTTGTAAGGTGGACAATCTCTCTATTTTAAAACCATGAATGAACTAGAAATAATAAACCTGTCCCTTTTCCTGAAGAGTTCAATTTATTTTCCTAAGACATGGAGCCCCTCAAGCAGGGCTACTGACCCATTTGCCACACCCACAGGATAGCCTTGGTAATATAGTATAGCGTAGTATAGCATATGTTGTATTGTACAGAAAAATATGGTTTATTCTACCATAATAAAATTCATACAATTTGTGGGCATCATTAAAATTTAACCTAACATAATAATCTATATTATTTTATCAATTACATATTTACTTATCTCTAATTTTTTTTATATTCTGGAATAGTTCTCAATTCATGAACTCTTGCACTGTGTAGGGCATCTGTTGTAAAAGTATTCTTTTAGCAGTTCTCCTAAGTTTACCACAAGTTATCTATATAGGCTCCACCTTTGTTTGAAATGGAAAAATTCAGCAAAAAATGTGAGGCATATACAGGCGTAAACTTGGTATGTATTCTAATTGTATAATAGTGAAACAAAAATGTGAGGCATATACAGGCGTAAACTTGGTATGTATTCAAATTGTATAATAGTGAAACAAAAAAGTGTCAAAAGCGTTCAGTTTTGAATACTGTAGTGCGTGTAACTCCTGAGAAAAACAATAGACAGTACCAACACAAGAAGTTAACAGAAAGTATATTCTGTTTGCTTGCAAATTCAGATTGATCTGAGCACACTCCACATCTACATGCAAATTTGCATTTTTGTATTTATAGCCTACTAATCTGATTTCTCCACAGATTTTCATGTTGGTTAAGCCCCTATAGCATAATGTTTTATGCCGGTAGTAGTAAAACAAAAGTCAATGATGTTTGAATGTAAATTAACAAATCAAGGATTAAGACTTATTTTACAAATTACTACTTTCAAATTTGATACATAAATGTTAAAAAAATATGCATCATTTCACCTAGAGAGTTATATACCACTACAAACTATAATATACGTAATAATTATGTTATGTCCTTCATACATATCTAAATCTACCAAGACCAAAATTTAGAGTGGAGATTAGATAAACAAATTAGAAACCTTTTTGTTGTTCTTTGAAAAATCACAAATTGCATGTATATGCAAGCTCTAACTGTAGTGCTATACAGACAATAATCATGGAGGATATCTCTGTACACCTAGAAAGAATATATATTTTTTACTTACATCGTTTGTTGAAACAAACCAGGCCATTTCTGTACTTGAAGCCAGCTGCCCATTCACAAGACATTTTATTTCACTTTTTGTCCATCTATTGTAGATGTAGACAATTGCTATCATGTACCACTGAAACGAAAACATACTGTGTGAAGTGTACAGTAAAAATAAAAGTTTGGACTTAAAATATTCCAAAAAAGTCACAAATTTCACAAGTATTACCAAAATACTGATCTATTGAATAGGGCATAGGAAATTTTAAAACAAATATTCTTTAAATGCTTGGACTAATGTCGATATAATAAAGCATCAGTATTATGTACACACCTTCCTTGGTTGGAATTCATACTTCACACAGTGCTGAAAACCTTTTCCTTTTACTTTCATGGATGTTAGAACCAGACAATTACCGACAAAGTGTGCAGAGTAACCTACTCCTTTGCTGGTTTTAAAGCTGTAATCAAAGAATACATACATTACTACATACATCAAATGAGTAATATAGAAGAATAGTAGAATTAATAAAATTCAGAATAAAAAAAAGGGATATAGTATGCAGTATTAAGGTATAATTAAGAGTAATAATTCCGGGGTGCGCGGGCAAAGAGAGTTAAGTCCACTTTCTTGTTACTGAGACTTAGAGTGACTTAACACACTATACCAGCCCAACATAGCTTTAGAGATGGATAAATTCATGAGGCACACATCCATAATTACCGTACAATTTTGAATATGACTTACTGGACTTAACACAAATGTAGAGAAAATTTTTATCTATAACTATATGAACATATCAATCTTTTAGGATGGTGGACTTAACTCTCTTTGCCCGCACACCCCGGAATTAATAACAATAAATAATAAATACATACATTACAGCAACAGTAATAAAACATTAATACTAAAAAAGTACATAGGCCTAGTTTTAAGAGGATTTAGATCTAGATTTTTATCGTTTCACAGAAAATGCACTTAATATTCAAATGTTAATCAAGTATTTATATTCTTTATAAAAATTGTATTCTGAAACTGTAAACTATTGTTTACATTAACTTGAATTGAACATACCAGTACAAATAAGGCTTCTCTCTCTCAATGTTAACAGAGTTTATTGGATCTAATCGGAACCAGGTGGTAAATGTGAATCCATTCTCATATGGCCACCGTGCCAAAGGTGGTAAAACAACAGCCTGAAAACAAACAGAAAATTGTGTTTAAAAATCGGACAAATTGTTCTTGTACATTGAGGGGAATCTCACTGAAAGCAAAAGTAATGAAAACTATAGTATCCCTTTAAAATCATAATACTGATATAAACATGAATCAAAGCAATTATGTTTGGGTATTTAAAAGACTGACTTCATTTAATTTTAATTTTTTGGCCTTCATAGGACCACTTTAGTCAGGTTTCTGGTTGAGGTTTTTCTTCTTTTTGTCAGCCCAGTACTTCTTCATCCTTTCTGACCGCAATTTTCTTTCTGCTTCTGGAACTATTCTTCCTATTCTCTGTTTGTTGATTTTCATCTGTAGTGTAGTGTGTTTGTCTTTCAATATCTTGAGTGTGTCTGTCTTGTATATTAAATCCTCTACTGTAATACGTAGCTCTGCCATATCTTCCTTAAGTTCTGTAATCCATCTTATATTTTTCTTACTCTTACTCTTCCATAATTTTTCTAATTTTTCTACTAATTCTATTTTCTGGTGTCCATAATATATGTCCCAAAAATGATATTCGTTTTAAAGACTGACTTATTTAAAATAATGATGTTATTATTCAACACATTATTCTTAAAATAATGTATATACAAAAATAACAATGAACATTAACTTGAAAGCAGTGGCATAAAAGAGAAAGGTTGGGCCCTCTGCAAAGTTTAATTTGGGCCCCCTAATAAAACAATTCATTTTCAAGCATTGCCTATGGGTGGGTGTCTTTGACCGTGGGAAATATAAAATTTGATATGGCGACAGAATATTGAAGGTATTAAAATTTTCCTGTATTATTATTACTATTAGAAGATATTATTATTATTATTATTTTATATTAATATTAGTGATAGTAATAATGGGGCCATGACATGAGGCACTGCACTACCAACTGGAAGGTCACTGATTCGATTCCCGATGAAGTTGTTCTGACCTTCCAATTGATCTAATGCTTCTGGTGGTACTATGAACCTGAGGTCAACTCGGTCTCTAACAGGAACATATACCAGGATCAATCCTGGGGTGTGTAAGGCAGACAACTTTACCATCTTCACAGCCAAATGCCTATAAATCTTGGAGCCTCAACCTCCTGGAACCCTAAGGGCTTTCACGGCTTTTATAAGGATCACTTTACTTTTAGTAGGAATTGTAATATTAATTGTAGTAGTAGTGTAGGAAATTAGAAAATAAAAGTACCGCTTACCTCCTATCGGTACTCTGGCTCACAATCAGGCACATTTGAAATAAGAGGGGTCAGTACTCAGTTAGCTGACAGTTGATACGTAGGCTATCTGTGCAGTGTGTTTAGTGAAAGTTGCGAACTCTGCTTTCTTTTGCTGCTCTCCATGTTCCCTCCTCCCTATTATGGCAACCTATTTGCATTCCTTTTTCTTTTACAGTTTTAATTTTAGCCCCCCTAGGACCCCAGGCCCCCTCACTTCGTGGGGTCAGCAGGGCCTTCGGTTATGCCACTACTTATAAAACTTATAAGTTAAGCCTAAAGAAACATATCTGAAGAGTAAATTATTCATGTTAGATTTTTAATATCAACACAATTTACATGTGAACTTGGTAATTTTCTGTGGACTGTGGACTGGAGAGGTATTTGTGAAAATGAATAATCTGTAAATGTTTATAATTTGAATTCCCAAGACATAAACAATTATTATACTGCAATTTACTTAGATCATTGTAATATTAGCTATGAGAAGCCTCTTTGTAATACCTTTAAGAAAACCTGCTGTCAAAAACCTTTCATCAGTTTTATACAATACATCTATGCCAAATGCTCTAACAAACACTATAACAATCTGAATTAGGTAGTAAAGTCTAACCTAATTTACTTAGATAAAATAGGGTTTGTCTGAGTTCTGAAAAAATAAATTAAAAAACAACAAAACTAATTACCATCACTTAAAAATGTATACGCCTACTGATTTTCTACCACCAGAATAACTTTGTGATTTTGCCTGAATTTTAATGTTGATGATCTAGGCTACTATTTTTTATATTTTTGCATTATCATGTGTTTTTAACTGTTACCAGCTATTTTAGCACAAGGCATAAAGGCCCAGGACTAGAATGACAAATATCATAGGGTGGCAAAAATGTCAACAATATTCAATTTTATAATAACAAACATGTCTTTTTAAAATCGCTCTGACTCACAAGCAAAATACTGTTCTTTTTTAATTCCACATGAAGAGTATCAACCATCTAAGGACACAATTACAATGATAAAAAAAAAAAGCAATACTAGTAAGCAAACATATTGCAGTTCATTAATTTACACAACATGGTGATCTTTCAGAATCATAAGGAGGTTACCTCATCCATTCACTTGACAAAGTAGAACATTCTTGGATATTGGGCAAGTCATTATCTTATTTCTATATTGTACGGTTAAACCTAATACTGACACATTACTAATTTACAAAAGTATAGGTTATATAAGTAATCTTAAGCAATAATCTTGTTCTTTATTATGAGAGGTGGCAGTTACTTTGGGCCTAGGGGCAGGGAATTTCTAAATACGCCAGTGTTACCGGTATGTTATGAAGTACTACACCACTAAACCTAGCACGATAATAAAGTAGCAAACATTCACTTATCTTTAAAATGAATTTTTTTCTCACAATTATTGTAGTAGTTCTAAACATATTGTAATAATTAGACAAACTCAAGAGGAATGAAAGAAAAGGACCTTTCTAAGCCGTTGCAAATATGAACACCGAAAGGGAGGGACACAATTAATTACCATGATGGAGGTAATCTCCATGGAGTTCGTTGCTGGCTGAAGAGATGGGGGAGAGATGATTACTTGAAAACAACACACTCCATTGTATTAAAAACTTCCATTGTATGAAAGTAGTAACATTTCCTTCATTTTATTAGGCAGGCATCTTACATTAGAGACATGAACATGTTATTCATGTATTTATTTCATATAAGCAATCTTATTTATTTTTATTCTTATTTTTTGCCTAAAACTATAATATGTATGTCTTTTTATATAATGTTCAAAATATAATTTTAGTATGACTGAACTGACCCCGAACACGAGCTATGCTCATGTGGGGCAAATAATACTCTTTTGAAATTGTACTAATTGTGTTTATATTATTTATATTTTTTATTTGTAATAATTTTGTATTAATTTGTATTTTCTAATTTGTAATAAAAATAATAATAATAATAATAATAATAATAATAAATAAAAATAAATAAATAAATAAATAAATAAAAAAATGCAATATCAGAAGAAAAAAAAATTATCATTTTACCCTTAATATTATATGTAATTAAATTTCATTTTTAATATCAATATTAATAAAATAAGTGAATTAATTGATTTCATTACAGTTACTGGGACATAAAATCCATTGAACTGTACCATCAAAACACCAATAAAGGTGTGTATATTTTTATCTATTCTACAATTTTGAATATTCTGAAAGGTGGCAGTGTATGCCAAAGGAAAAAAAAAGTCAAATTAATAATCAACCTAAAGTCTAATAAGTTCTAAAAATAATATTTTTTGTATGAAGAAAAAGTTTTGAATTTGGGAAGGAGAGAAAATCACTATCATTTTATGTGTGGTAAGGAATTATTCAATTACAGTTCTCAAGATATCAAGAAACATATAAAAAGTATTTGAATGATCATTTGAAATATTTTATGCTGGGAGAAGCTTGAAGTGAGCAAAACTTCTAGAGTAGTCTGGTTTCATATCACTTCTGTTAACTTTGTTAACATGCAAGAAAGGTATGTAATACGAACACACAGTTCCATGTGCACGAGGTTGTACAGTGTTGCCAGACCAGTGTTGTCATCAGTGTTTAACAGACAATCGGAGGGGAGATAAGACAGTGTTGTTACCTTATGGATGTTTACTCTGTGAATGCTTGTAGTAGAATGACGTTACCGCAGTATCTGACAATGGTTTGAATGATTTGTGGTTCACTCACTGTATGGGTAAGCCACAATCATTGCCAGAACCAATAGCTTTAGATCTCGTAGCATGATGAACTTTCCAAGCTGAACATTCAAATGATGATTTATTAATCGAGTCAGTCTCTGTATAGTTCTCGGTTACCGACTCAAGTGATGAGTTCTCACATCTCACAATACGAGTTCTCAGATCCTTGATTTCATCCGAGAACTTTTTCATTCGAATGATGATTCGATTCTGCCCATCCCTAATAGGAACCACTTTACGGAGCTTAACACAAAGGATATGGGTGTGTAAGTGTATAGGTGGTAATTGGTTGTCCTTATAATTGGAATCTCTAATCCTTCATAGACCAGCAAACTGAAAATAGTCTGCAAAGCTTTCATGGGGGTTTTGTTCAGGCTAATAACAAAACTTTGATTAAAACCAATGCTGTATTTTCAATTTTATCACTGAAGCTTATGCTTATTTCGTCACTTTACTGTCAGAAGGTCGTATGTCTCTGAAAATGAGTTTGTGTGCAAAACATAGGCCTACTTCAAACATATGCGAACTATCTTGTGCCAAAAGGTTGAAGACCACTCTCACTTAATGTATATGTATATTCCATATGGTTGGTTGTATGTAATTTTTTCCAATAGTACCAGAACAAAAAGGTCATATGTTGTGTATACAATTTTCTGGCAGAAATACTGTATTTACCCAAATATAAACTGCCCCTGAATTTAAGCTGAACCTACCTTTATAGCACTAAAGTAAAGGGAAAATATTTAATTAACTCCAAAGTGAAATAATAAATTGCCTCATTTTCATAACATTAAAGTAACACATTTCTTAGCTGAAATAGGCATGAAAGAAGAAAAAGAAAGTATCAATTGACTCAAATTATGAAAATCTAATTTTATTTCATCAAACATTAAATAAAACTGACAGAAAATAAAAGAAATCAGTATATACTTCATAGGACTATCAATGTTGAATTTCGTGCAATTTTTCTACTTTTCATAATTCCACTTTCAGTTGCCATCAGTTTAAACTTACCATTATTATTATTATTTTTTTTTAAACAACTGAACAACTTATAGTACACACATATTTTGTAATACCGCTAAAAAAAATAACAAAATGCGCAAAACACATAATCATAAAATGAACATCACTTACGCAGTTTTATGCATTTTCTACAATGCTTAAATTACAATAAATTTATTTTCGATGTTTAATCTACTAATATATAGATTTTTTTGGAGATAAGAGATAATTGAAAGGTGGCAGTGCTTGGAAGGGGAACCAATCACAGTAGATCAACTGGCTATGATGTGCGCATTTATACCATTATTGCCTAAAAACGCTTGTACGCGAATTTAAGCCACAGGCAGGAAAGCGTCAATGTTAAAAAAAATAAAAATAAAATAGTTTTCTTCTTACCTAATTGTAGCTATGATAGTTTCTATATGTAACTATTCCATTACATTAATGGTAATCGTATAATGTGTGGGATATGTAAGAGTTAATCTTCAGGAACCATAAATATGGGAGAAGAGTGAATAGTGATCCATACAATGCCTCTGCAACGTAACATCTAGACTAGTCCAACAATATTAACTTTACAGGAGAATGAATGGGTTCTAGAATTATTGTTCTGGATGGGAGCCAGCCAAGGCAAATCTCACCGGCATTTAATTACTGTTTGAGTGCCAATCTTAATTCATGCATTTTATATTTAGAGCTTACTTAAACACAGTTGTGAATATTGTTGAATATACAGAATTATGATGTTCAGTTATTATTAGAACAAAACTACCAACTAAGAAACCATAATATAATATGAACTTACAGATCCTTTTCGACCCGGGAAGCTAAAGAAAACATCAGGTCCATTTCTTTGTGGCATCTGACGAAGGACATTCAGTAGTTTTGCAGAATGTCTTGGCTGAAAAAAGAAGAAAATTAAACTAAATATAAACTCTTCAAACTCTTGTTATGCAACAAGTAAGACTTTTTATATAAATACAAATTATAATAATTATTTTAGGTTTCACAAATTATTTCAAGCTACTAAATAGTGCTGAGAGTATTGTTGGCAATGGAGCTTAATGTAATTAAGAACTGAATTTAAAAATGTATAGCTGATAATAATTGGAGCCTGGATTTGTACACAAAATGTATGGTCCTTTAATTGCATCTAAAATTATGAACAATTAATAATCTTTGCAAGCTAAACCTTAATAAACAATCTCATAAGTATTTTATGCTGGATATGAATGAATATTTCTATAGAAAATTATTCTGTGTGCATGTTTTAAAGTTTTTAAGTACTGCGCTTTTTTCATGCTGATTTTGATTTTTCTTTTTTGAATTGTCATTTAAATTGTTTATAATTTGTTAAATAAAGTGTGCATGGAATAAAATGCTAACAATATGGATAAACAAATAATTTCTTGGAGTTACCGTTTCATTTTGCGATGAAGGTGTGAAAGAAAATAGTTCAGGTGCAAGAGTGGAAAAAAAAGAAGGTATTTTTCGTTAATTTGCAGGGGTTATGTTTTTATTCTGTTTACGATGTTGTGTTAACTTGATGTCGTTAACATGAAATGTGTGCAAATTATATATAAATATATAATAAATGCAGATTGCTTATATTTTCATGAGATTGAAGACCTATATTTTTAAAAAAAGCGCCATCATAACATTATCAAATGTGGTGTTCTATATTTTACACCTGCTATTTCCAATTACAAATCTGTATAACAAGTTTCAAACGCAGGTATATAATTGTTATTTTAACAGTCATACTGCCCATTGTTATTACATTTGCACATAACTATTCTGTCAGTATTAATTTCAACACCATTAATTCCAAACAGGGATACTGTCATTAGTAACGAACTAATTATTATAACTGATTACGAAGCATATAGTCTGTATGTAGAGTCTGTTATACCCACAAAGAGAACTCGTAATATGCAAGCATGAATGCAGTTAGATGATTAAAGAGAAATGTACTAAAACAGGACTTCTAAAAACGTGAACAAAATCCGAGGGAAATGCTAAACATTCTTCATAGCGTAATATAACAATGAGTTTTAAAATTAATTACAAGTATGAGAATATTATAGGAGAAAAATTCCTCCGGCACTGGGACTTGAACCCAGGACCTTTGGCTATTCGCGCCAATGCTCTACCAACTGAGCTAAGCCGGAGCTCAGTTGGTAGAGCATTGGCGCGAATAGCCAAAGGTCCTGGGTTCAAGTCCCAGTGCCGGAGGAATTTTTCTCCTATAATATTCTCATGTAGTGTCCAACAGAGACAATAATCTGTGGCTCATGAATGCTTATATATCTGTAATTACAAGTAGTTAATAACACTTTTAACCTAATGACCTTTTAAATAGAAGCTTTTACCACAATTAATAATTTTGAGGTTAGTACATATACTATTCACTTTGCTAAGTGGTTTCTGCATAAGGGTCTTTCCATATTCTCGCATTACATGATTTTCCTACAAATAAAATTCTTCTGGCTCCCATATAAAATTTATGACCCACTTTCTTCTTTGTAGGTTATTACTCTCTTGAGGCTACATAAACTGGGTGCAATAGAACTAAAAAAAATATGGCTTTTAAATATAAATTTTTAAAATGTTGTCACACATGTTACATTAAAATGGACATCTAAATTGTCAGCATCTACATTAAATTGGAATTCATTTTTTGAAATAACATACAACAAACATCAATAATTCATGTTAGTATATAAATAAATAAATAATTAATAGATGCAAAAATTGGCCTTTTCTTATAAAAAGTTGATGTGACTCGCATTACAAAAAATTTCCTCCCTTGTTTTTCACTAATTTTATCAAACTTCAAAAGGCAATAGAATCAAAACTTACAATTTATAGGCCTATCAATTTCTAAACTGAAATGTGATAATTTGGTTCTTTACCAACATATTGCAAAACACCACACCAAAATAATCAGTTTAAATTTTTTAGTGTTATGTCCTGCTTTTCATGGAATGACCCATAAGGATAATATACTGAGCTGCTAGGCTACAATCTCGGAAACCATCATTAATGGCCATGGGTGTCAGCATGCTGAGACTCCAATCCTGCCATCTGCTTATGGTAGATGACGAAGAGGTCAGGTGATAGGCCTAGTCCCTCCAGCGATATAGTGCCAAAGAGATTAGTTTTTTTTAGTTTAGTTAGACAACATGCTTTCTAAACTTTGCTCAATCCATGTGGCATTTGTGGTGGGCATTCCATTTCGCTTAAACAATAACGATGATGATAATAATAATAATAATAATAATAATAATAATAATAATAAAAGTAACAACCATAATAATAACTATTAATAATAATATCATGGACTGCCATGCCTTGGCATTGTTCAGATATATTATTTTTTAAGCCAGGGGATTACTAGGAAACTCAAAGGGGTATTGGGGGAGATTTGGGAATATATTTAACACGCATGTGACACAGATAAGTATGGTGTGAAACACGTAAATTTCTTTATAATATGCATGTAACTTGCGATTTTCTCGAGTCTCATTCCTACATGGAGTAGGTAGTGGATGCATTCCAGAAGCGTGCATTTAGATATCCTAGTCTTATGTGAAGCTAAGTTTTTGTAGAGTGTGACTAAAAGCATAAATATTTGGGTGCAAGGGCTAGCCTATAGAACCTAATAACGAGTGTGCAAAATTTGAATACAATTAGTGAAATTAAAAAGACAAAATAAAGTACATAAACAATTAGTTTTCATTTTTGCAAGTTCGCCTTCAGACCCTGGTTTGCTGAAAGCAGACATATTCATTATTCCAACAGTCACTGCAAGCTGAGGGAAAGTTCACTGAAAGTTCACTTAAAATCTTGGACACTTGAACAAAACCAAGAAGTGTAATAAAAATTAAAAGAAATTCAAGCAATAAAAGCATAAATATTTGGGTGCAAGGGCTAGCCTATAGAACCTAATAATGAATGTGCAAAATTTGAATACAATTAGTGAAATTAAAAAGACAAAATAAAGTACATAAACAATTAGTTTTCATTTTTGCAAGTTTGCCTTCAGACCCTGGTTTGCTGAAAGCAGACATATTCATTATTCCAACAGTCACTGCAAGCTGAGGGAAAATTCACTGAAAGTTCATTTAAAATCTTGGACACTTGAACAAAACCAAGAAGTGTAATAAAAATTAAAAGAAATTCAAGCAATAAAAGACAAAAAAGACATAAAAAGACGGTGGAGAGGAAAACAAAGAGAGATGATGGTCCCAAAAAAAGGGGAAAAAAATGCTTGAAAATTGCCTTCAGACAACATGTCACACTGTGGTTTCTTTCACAGAATCCCTAATTTAGAAAAAAGGCGCACACCAAGAAATCCTAATCCTGTATGACCTTCACAATATTACAGTATGTAGCCTGAAATATTTCACTTGGTCACTGGCATTTCCAGAGTTTGTTGGCACAGAAATTATTGGTTTGCATCTTACAACTTAAAATTACACATGCAGATACAATAGTGAAATTTAACCTTCCGGCAGGCACGCCTAATTTTGTCACATGAGCAGGTGTGCGTTGTAATATTTGCAATATGGACATTTTAATATAATAACAAGCCTGTGCTATACAAATTCGTTAATATATTGAAGAAACCAGCACATGACCACTATTATCACATGCTATTACTAAAATTTTAGCTCTTTTATTTGTTCATGATACCATTTTGTCCAGGTATTCTGAAACGTTCACTTTCATAACAGCTTTCACAAATTTGTATTTTAATGTGCTTTTTCAAAGCAGATTTGGCATCTATCACATTTAATTGAAGTTCAAAGATCTGATTGAACTCAGAAATGCATAACAAATACGGTGAGATTGGCTGGCCGTGATTTGAATTGCACCTTGGATCTTTCAAAAGACTGGTAACTTCAGGGTACTTTACAGTCTGTCCAACCATTGCATCTTTGCATATGTTTTTATAATCGGTATTATTTTAACAAAAGCAAATGCTACAATGAACTGATGCTCACTTTTCAGAATTTTATATAATATAATCTTTTTCTTTGCCCTTCAGCAGGTGTGCTGTTGTAAAAAGTACAACAGCAGCAGTTTTTGTGCATTACCAATGCACCAATCCCATAATTTGCTATTGCACCAACCCCATAATTTATTCTATTTTTGATGCTTACTCAACAATGTTAATTTGGCTCCAGTTTCCTTGTTTAGCTTTTTCAGTTGACTTTTTGAACTTTAAGCGACAAGGTGTTGAATGTTGTCAAAAATACAATGCGCACCTGCTCTTGTCACAGATGCATTGTTTAGTTCAAGCAGCCAATATGCAAAAATATTCGTCTTCATGAAGTTTGCTGTAGGCTAAAATTAAAATTAAATTAAAACCAAGACCTGACCTCTTCTTGGTAGTCTTTTTATATTTAGAAACTTTCTATTTGTGTATTAAATCCACCATTACCTAATTTTGATGTTTAATGCAACTAAAAACAATGAGCAAGTTTTTCAAAATAATTTTGTTTCTGTTTTGAGCAAAAAAGTATTCTGCCCTACAAAGGACACGTCTGAGAATCAGTGGATTGAATATTATGAATATAAATAAATTTCCCTGGGGTTGCACCAAGCAAATTCTATTTTTTAAGAACTTTTTTTTTAAATAAATGTCCACAAAAAGTCTATTATTCATCACAATAAATAAAATCTGGTAGAAATAAAAAGAAGAATTACAATGCTTTGTGAGGGCACGAAAAAAGTTATTTTGACTTTTGCATGAACTTTGAATTTGTTGGACATTAAAGTGGCCAGAGGCATTTTATGCAAGACCAGCAGACGTCTTTAGAATGGCTGCATGGCACTAAACAATAAGTATACATACTATGATGCGTATAACTTACCCATTTGCCATTGACTGCTTTCATTGCACCAAATAACAGCTTCAGTTCTTTCACTGTGATGCTGTAGCTAGCGAGCACTCCAAGCATTTCTATCAGGAGGTCTGTGTGAAAATAAGAACAAACATTTATAATAGCAATCCCTAACAATAAATGAATAAGAATAAGAACAATGTAAGTACTCACACAAAACAACAATTATTTCAAAATTTTGTCATAAGTGAGACTGCTGTGTCAGTATACCAGACATCGTTTATTTTTACATACAAATGCAGCAACACAATATGCACGAATATTCTAAGTCTTATACGTAGTGTTGAAATATTTAGGATAATAAGATACGATGTACATCTAGTTGAATAGCATCAAGGGTAGAGAGGAAGGAGTGAGTACAGTCGCTTATTAGAATCCGGAAGTTCAGGCATATTATTAAATGATGCAGGCAAAAAGGCACTTAAAATACCGAAAACAGGCAGTAATATAATTAAATTAGGAATTTATTAAAAGTCAAAACAGGGATTAATCCCACTCTTTATTAATGATAATAGCTATCTAAGATACTTAATACTGTAATTTATTTATCACGTACATTACTTGGTCTTACTTTTCTCTTACTATAATTCCTGATATTCATTAAGTCCAGCGTAACCTGCATTCCTATTATACTGTAGGTTCTCCTATTTAAAAAGCTTAATTGAATTGTTTGCGGAGGTAAGTTTTCGACTGCTTTAGAACAAATAAATGCAGTTATAGGGAATAAGATCCTCAATAAATATATATTTTTTTTTTTTGACGTGAATGTGTTATTTCATTATTTGTGTAACATTTCTTTCACTTCCATACAATGACATTTTTATGTGCTTTTTAAAATGTATAAATCACAGAGAAAAGCCCTTTCGATCCAAAACAGGCAAAAAAAGGCTTTAAACGTTAAAATAGACAACAGAAGCCAAAATAGGCAAAAAAGGCAAAATAAAAACTGGCCCTACCATCCCTAAATGTACAGAAACGTATTTATCTCTAAGTAACTTTTAATATATTCACCCAAATAGAAAAGGCATTTTACCGAACTTCCAGGCCCTATTACAGTACAAATACCTACACTACGCAGCGAAAAGACCTCTAGAGTTGCACTTTTTGGCTTCAGTGAAATGACGTTATGTGATATTGAAAGGAGCTTTTTAGAATATAAACATTGCTTAAATGAAAGAAGAAGTTTCACTTTTGATATGTTCAGAAAATACATTATTTTCTGCAATATAGTCAAGGAACACATAGAAGACAATAACGCAGACTGATCTTCATTTCATTTGTCCCATGAGTATACACCCTTAACTCTGTTGTATACATTTCCTTTTTTCTCGTATTGCTAAAGCTTAGTTGCAATGTAGTAAACTTTACCTGTAACATCCTGAATATATCAGCTCCACTTATAAGTCTCCAGAAGTATGCATAATTTTAAAATTAAGGATCATATGGGGTTTCCTCAAGTTTGTTTATACAAAAAGCAAGGTTATTCATGTGGAGGAAGGGCAAGACTGAGGAAAGCGGAAGCTCTTATGATAATATTTCAGGGATAATATCCCCAGGCCAATTTGAGAAATACAACTGTTTAGATCTCACGGTCAATGATGAGGCCTTTCTTTGATGGCCTTTGTAGGTTCTTATATAAAACCAGAAGCTCAGAATGCAAACGTTGGGGAGGATGGGTTAAGGAATGGCTTCTTGGGTGGGGAAGGACTGGAAACTTTATTTGTAAGAGGTTTATTTAAGCATTCTCCTCCTCTTATAAGCCTAAGGCCTGTTTGTCATATTGATGTGGTGTATTATGAGTTTTGTACAAATATTACTTTATATTTATATAAAACTTACAAATAGTGTGTAACGGCATGCAAGCACAACTACATTTTGACCAATAATGTTTAACAATTCCTCGGTTGATTATCTTAAGAGGCCATGGGAAGAATATGCTTAAGACACTTTTTATCTTTTTTGTTTTTGATGCCATCTGTTAGCTTATATAGTAAACTATCTTTGCTACATTTCAGAAAGGGAAAGAGCCTGCTGAGCCATACAGAGGCCAAAAGAATTGAGGAACTGGGAAAGAAAATGCTAAGTCAGTTGCAATGTGGGAAAGAACATGTTTGTGATGTGACAGTATATTATGTTGAATATTTGTGAAGATTTCCATTTTTTTTCACAATATATTATGCCTAATATATTATTAAAACTCTTTACTCTTAGCAATACTCGTTTCACTGAAATTTCTAAAGTAGCAGTTGCTTAACTTGCTTACACTCTACCTCTCAATCAAACAGTAACTTAATTTTTAAAAGATGAGCAGCCCATTATAATTTTATTATTGAGCAAGAAAAGCATTTTATAAGAAAGTATGACTTTTTTGTATTTTGTAAAATTGTATCTTTTGATAATGCGGATTAAATCCTTTTTAAGAAAAGAATATTATGCTATTGCTTTTCACATTCATTTACACCATCACATTCACCCCCCCCCCCTTGTTTTCACCTTAAAGCTGACATTTAAGTTAGCCTTCATTTTACCATGGACCTTGGATACATAATTTGGGAACAACCTTCCAATTACAAGAGATGATTGCACATACGTGGGTCGTCCAGAAAGTAAAGAACAATTTGGCCTAACTAAATAATAACTAAGATATCAACACAAAACTTTATTTACAAAGCTACAGTCCCTTACTCTGTTTCTCAACATAACCAGTTTTCCAATGCTGATGTTACACTCTTCTACCACCAAAAATCTGAGCCAGGATGTCTCTGCCACTTTGAGGTCTTCATCGGTTAGGAACTCATTTTCACCCAAAAAGTCCTTTAATTTCAGAAACAAATGAAAATCGCTGGGTGCCAGATCAGGGCTGTAAGGAGGATGTCCAAAAATTTCCGAGTAAAACATTGAAGTTGTGCCTGTGTTTGAGCAGCCAAATGAGGTCGAGCGTAGTCGTGAATAAAATACACCTTTTCAGACAACTTTCCATGTCTCTTGTTTTGGATAGCACATCGTAGTCGTTGAAGAGTTACAATAGGCCTCTGTGTTTATTCCTTGTCTTCTTCAGCAGAAACTTCAGGCTCAGGTCTTTGATGATAGAAGAGTATAACATCGGAATTGAAAAACTGGTACCAAGTTGCAATAAATGCCTTAACAGCAATGGTGATTACATTGAGAAACAGAGTAAGGTACTGTATCTTTGTAAATAAAGTTTTGTGTTGATATCTTCATTATTATTTCGTTATGCTAAATCATTCTTTACTTTTTGGATGACCCTGGCATATTATCTAAATAGGTAAAAGTGAAAACCATAAGAATTTTAGGTAGTAAAGTAAATATTTGAGTATGCAGTGGTAAAAAAATTATAAAATTCCACTTTCTTCAATCTTTTAAATAACTATACTGAAGAAGTTTAAACAATACTTGTATTCAAGTATTACTACTAGAAACATAATTTAAAGTAGTACAATGCTAATGTTATAAATTCAGTCAATGTTGGTTTATATATCAGCGTATAAAGAGTATAAAATAATAAACATGAATACCGGGATACAATAAGGTAAAAATAGCTATTCAAAGGCTTTTCAGGAATACAAAATTATTAGAAAGACTCACAATGCATCACTGTGAAAAGTATGTTTGTAAAATAGAGAATTTTGTTTCTCAGTCTGTAAACATCATTGAGAATTTGCCATTTTCATTTCAGCATGCATTACTGGGGTGTTCTCAAATTATGTTCCATGAATCTAGTAAGCCTCCTTCATATGATAAAACTCATGTACATAAACAAAATGGCATGAATATTTCGTATCTACATTATGTGACACGGATGGTTAAATGAGAGGCAGTGAATGCTGCATAAATCGTTGAAATGCTATCAATAGTTCCTTTAGACTTTATAACATTTGAAAGCAAACAAATGCGTTTTATTAGAATGATGTTTGATTATGATTTATAAACATGTTCACAGTTTTTCCACCCTATATCTAATTGAGATATTTTCAAGCGACCACTAACTCACAGTAGGCCAGCCATATTCTATAATTAAATTTTACTCATCAAGTTTTTGTTCTTACAAAATGAATAATTTAATTTCTGCTGACCCTCGGTTTCCAAGAGATGTTAGTAAACAAACAGAGGAAACTCTGCCTGCGGCATTAGCTTACCTACTCTCCCCTTCCCTCCAAGAGAGTTCAGACCTGAAATAGGCAACAAATACAAGGTTGCCTACAGTTATTTATTTATTACAGTTTTTGGACAAACAAGACTTTTTTTCTCTCACAACATGCGAATTTCATAATTAATCAAATATAATAAAAATACTGCAAAATTTCAAAATAACAACATCCAGTTAAATTAATCAACACGTTATCAAAGCGCTCATGCAACTTCCACAAGAAAGCAATAGCACAATATTCTGTAACATTAAAATACAGAATTCTGTTTAAAGAGGTAAAACAATTTAATAGCAAGAAACTACAAGAGCGGTCAAGATTTTAAAATAATTATTGCACCCTGACATACACTGGTGATGAACTCAAACTATTCTCCTTTATATGGACCTCTAACAAGAACATATTACTTATTTTTCCCACAGTAAAACTCTCAATGCCAAACTATACTTCAACTTGTCTTTCACTTAAGATTTAAAGAATACATGAATATGAGGAACTTTTTACCTTTTTAAATGAAGGTACGTAGAACAGAATATCAGTAAATGTACCCTTTCCGTGATAAAAAAAAGGTACGTGGAACAAAACATCTCTAAATGTATACTTGAGAAAGTTTGTATAATACATGGGCACCACTTCTTTCAGTCTTTATTATCCTCAACGTAAGAATGCCTGCCTGCAATAATTTGAAACGATAAACCCAATTACATTCTAAATACAGGTTGCAGTTCAAGGCAATAATTACATAAATACTGGTACTTTCCCATTTTATAAAAGGCTAAAGGTAATTCTGCATTCAACATATCATTTGAGATTTCAACTATTCATCGAGAAATAATAACATTTTATTAAATATTAAATGCAGACCTAGCTATATAGAGGAATGAAGATAGTTAAAAGTACTTCAAGCTCAAATTATCGACATCTTATAAGTGCTAGCGATTTAAAACTTAAAATATGTGTTTTTTCAGTTATTCGCTAATTCTATATCTTACTATTCACTTAACAAAGTCATCAACAACAAATAATATCTGCTACATCACACTAAGTTGTGCCTGTTTGTGTATAAGTAATATTATCAATTAAAGTAATTACTTTGTTCCTGCTTCCTAAAAATATTCGGTTCATATTTTTTAAATTTTATCAGCTCTGGTCGAAATAAACAATAATATAAATATACTGTACAATAAATATTAAAATTAATATCGACAGTGCTGTGAACTTTTGATAACGAGATTTTGTGATACGCAAAAATTACTGATTTCGTTTTTGCTACATAACTGCAAGCATAGTGAGGCTTCTTCAATCCCATCAACTTCCAACTTGTCAACGCACGCTTGTGTAATCTGAGCCTCTCTACTAGAATTCCATAGCCTCAATAACCCGGAATAATCCGGGGAAAAATGATTCAGTTTGCCAAGAGAGCATAATGCCTAAGGTTGGGAGATGTTTTCTGGGATTTGTAAAAACAGTATAGTAGGTCTACTCTCATAGAAAAACACAATAAAAGCAAGAGATATGCAAATAAATATTTGAAATTAATTAAATACTATGAAATAGCATAGGCCTATTTCTCGCCACCAAGTCTGAATATTTAAGTGTATGTAAAGGAACCTAAGTCGTATAGGAAGAGCACAAACATAATAGAAATACATAATAGAAATGCACGTAGGTTTCTACAGTTAATGATACCAATTTCGAAATTAAACACTAGTATCCCACATTTGACCTATATGAGAGAAGGAAACTGTTGTACAAAAAATGTGAATCTATGAAAAATTTACCTTCAAATAGAGTGGCGACTCACTTTTTACTAAAGCTTCATTCCGGGGGATAATAAGATTAATTCATTACAAGAATCTACCTCAAATGATTTATGAAATATGTAACGAAATAGCTGCCTCTGCAGAAGTGATCTTAGGTACACACGGAATGACTGTGGTCCATGGCTATATTTCACACAGAAAGTATATGTTATAAACAAAAACAAGTAGAACACTGTTATAGGCCTATCCGAGATATTCAGCACCTAAGTATATAGGTATAAGTGTGCGTACAATAAAAAGTTTAGCCAGTTACAAAAGTTGTAATAATATGTATAGTAATATAGGTACAACCTCACAAAAGTTAGTCTCAGTCCAGAGGTCACGAAATTTTAATAAGTGTATTTATTGTAATATACTCAGTACGATATATCCGAATTATTTTTCTGTTATTTATTCATAATTACAGTCTTATAATATATCTCAAAGAAGGAAATATTGTACAAAAACGTACATCTATGATTAATTTACCTTTAAATAGAATACGGTCACAAATATTAGGGGGACTTACTCAAAATAAGGCATGCCGTTACGAGAAATGAACGCATCCACACTTTCACTGAAGCATACAACTACGGTTTCAACTGCTCTGTACTTCCAACACCCATTGAACATAAGCTTATTTCATTTATATCCAGCCATTCCATACAGAGGTAAATTAAGAGGCTCAGGACTTACCAGCTACCACAGTCTCTGCCTGGGAGAGTCTGGACAGTACATGTTCTATGAGGCCAACATCCGTGCATGCTTGGAGGTTGCGGACGCTCTTCCTCAGGATGGCAATGAACACACTCCAGATTTCAGCCTGTTAAAAAGAAAACACATTATTCACAAATGTATAATAGCACAGCAGTGGTTTATAGGCCTAGTGTTATACCAGATGGCATAATGCGGATAAAGATATAACACTGTACATAAGTATTTTTTAATCGTCCACTTTATTGCAACCCTAATACATGAATACTTTAATGTTATAGTTAAACAGACAATACGCTTTTAAAAAATCTGAAACTTAACACGGGAACAAAATAATAAAAACGAACAGAAACAGAATCAACAAAATAAGAAAAGTGTCATAACAACACAAGATTGACTGAACGTCGTAAAACTATAGACGAGCTGTGTACAGAAAAATACAAATGTACAACTCTTAACTCAGTACTTTCCAATATGTTTTTGACTCTTACAACAACATGCAGAATGATTCATAACTTCGGGAAAGTTTCGTTCGTTCATTGTTGTGATTGTTAAACGACGGATGTGCACTGCTACCTATCCTTGTAGTCGTCACCAGAATGTTGTCACGTGGAAATTCTCTCACAAATACTCGTATTTATACAGGCCTAAACATAGGACAGCCATATTAACGCACATATAAATGCCAAGCTACCTGGGCTGGGATCAAATCCACGAACTTGAAAACAGAAAGCCGTAACCAACTGTTCCACCCACGCCCATGAATCGAAATACAATTATAACGCGTGTTCCATTTCCGCTCTATCAGCTTTAGTGCAATGCAGGAACAAATTCTGAAAAGACTCGTGAACACACTGTTTTGAAACAATAACAGAGTTCAACTGTACTAAATTCACTCATGTAAGATGCAATTGTACCTTGTTTTGAACAATGGGTCAGAACAATGATTAATAATAATTTATTAAACGTAACATAGAACTTATGAAAAAGAAAACGCCTCCCAAAGGTTATCTAGACTACACGCAATACCGCTGCGGCAGAGAAGTTGTTGACTTACACACAGAAAGGTGCAGTTTTGTTTTTTGGTAACCCATAAGCATGAAACAACAGGTTTGGTGAACATTTCGCCACATTGGTGAACATGAATAATAAGATTAGCTAAACATTTACCCTAAAATAATGCCATAAAACTCGAATTAATTATAAGTTATAACAGTACTACAAACTATATCCAAATTGAAGCAAAACAATTCAGAGAAAGTTACTGAGAAAAATAGCGCATCAGGAAAATACGTTAAAACTGTGGATTATAATAGCGCTATGGTAATACTGTAAATCTGTTCCTTAATTTAGAATAATGAATAATCAACAACAAAAAATGCCCTGATGTTACTCCGAAAGGGCTAAGCGTAAATAAAGATTCTCTCACCAGGGAAAAGTATCATAAGCCGTTCACAGCTTTCAATAACAGAACAAAATTAATAATAATAGTATCCTTAGCACTAATGTATCTATACAATACTTACCACGAAGGTAAACTTATAAAGAGCTCCAAAGCGTGAAATACAATGTAAGTAAATGTTTAAAAACCGTGTTTTCTGGGTTGAGAAACAAAGAAAATCAGTGAAAGATTTACCACAAAAATATTCTGCCAATGTAGGGAAAAATTAGGTAGCATTATTAGGCAGCAATATCCATATTACCGGTTTTGATTTTCATCCAGCGCACAAGATCGGATTTTGTCCCAAGTGCTTTCCAACATGGAATGCCGAGGAGCTATTGAAAGTTTCTTTCAAAACGACTGCTTGCCTTATAAGCCGAATACCGAATATTAAAAAAGTTATTCCTCAGGTTCGCGAGCGACCCCAGGTGATCCCGCAAGGGGATATTCTCAGCGTATTAGTTACCGGGGTGCGCCAGTCCACATTGCAGAATTAAAAACCTAAAAATTAAAACTTTGCAGGAATATATAAAACAAGAATTTAAAAAAAAACAAACTCCGTGGCTCTGCATCCCTGAAGGGACTAGGTCTACCATCCTGCTGCTGCGTCAACTACCAATGGCAGATTGTAGGATTTGGGGCATGTGGTCAGCATGCTGACACCCACGGCCGTGAATGACGGTCTCCAAAACAAGAAATAGTATTGTCAAAACAAATTAGAAAAGCGGTGACCGAAAAGAGGACGTATTTTCTCTTTTCTAAGATCATATTGTGGGACATGTATATTATAATCCGCAAAAAAAAAAAAAAAAAAAAAAAAAGATGAGCTGGTTTTATCATCCACTTTATGAAGGACTCTATACTTACGTCATTACTAACTAAAATTTGAGTGTAATTAAGATGGCAGACGGCAGGATTGGGGGGCATGTGGTCAGCATGCCGACATCCACGACCGTTAATGGTGGTTTCCATGACCGGAGACGCTACTTCTCTATCACGTAGCTCCTCAATTTGAATCACGAGGCTGACTGCACCCCTACCAGACCTCCCTACCTCAGAAAAATCCGATGAGGTACCGGGGATCGAACCCGGGCCTACGGATCTGTAGTCAGCGACGCTAACCACAAGACCACGCCGGCGGAACGAAAACGGAGAATGTGATAAATGCTTTTGAAAGAAAGATACTCAGAAGAATTCTAGGGCCAGTGAATGAAAGCGGATTCTGGAGAATTAGGCACAACAGTGATATATATAATTAGCCGGATATAATGAAGATAGTGAAGTTAAGAATGCTGCAATGGACAGATCAGGTTTTAAGGAAAAATGTATGGAAATAGACCAGTCGGCAAACCGAGGAAGAGGTGGTTAGATGAAGTCAAGAGAAGACGGAAGAAGCTTGCTGAATAGTAGGAGCCTGGAAAGGGATGCAGTAAACAGAGAAGGGTGGAGGCAACGACTGACAATAAGAGAAGCCAAAGCTCGATTTGGGCTGTAGCGCTACAGAAGAAGAATGAAACCTCTTCTGATTAATTGTATTTTGTTGGTTTTAATACAACTGCGTTGAAAATAGAAGTGATATCTGTCTGTGTTTATATTTTCACACATCAATTTGTCAATATGTTTATTCTGCGCCACGATTAACTGATTTAAAAGCAATCCGTCTGACTTATAATACGTTAATAATAAATGTTCATTGCTCATGCGCAACTAGAACGCTGATTCCGGGTTGCTTTCCGAGGCGGAAAATGGATAGCCTATATCTCCTTCGCTAACTGTTGGCATTTGTCCACACCAGAGGTCAATGAATGATTACATGCTGAGATAAGAGTATAAACTATACACGAAACGCCTTTTTAATTAATTTATCGACGTACTATAAACTTATCTGTTGGTATTTACACACACGCATCTTAATCTTTCTTCACACCAACTTCTGTCACTTACCTCACAATCGTTTAGTTTAAATCCTACACTATCACCAAATTTTCCACGCAACGATCACAGACCATATAATTTTGTAACTGAACTTCACAAGTACACAACACTAAATACAGTAATATCTGAATTAGAACCAAACACGGGCTTTCAAAGTAAAATGATTACAGCCACTGGAACTTCCCTAGACATTCCCACTCATAAAACAACAATGAACAACAATGGACAGTCAGTAGCATGTGAACGAAAGAAAAAATCTAATGTGAAACTCACATAGTTTCCTCTGTCCAAATAAAAGTTTGCCTCTTCATGTAAAAATTAAGAGACTGTCGCTACCACATCACATGCCATCGCATCTCCGAAGGATACACAACTCAAATAAAATTTGATTAATGCACTCACGTAACTTTCTTTATTCTAAGCACGGCCAATACATCTTTCTCACTTCACATTCTGATAAAGAATAAGATGTCATATTGCAAAGAGCGTGTATTCAGTTGTTTGAAACTGATGACTTCAAACTATCCTTCAGAGATTTTTTCGAAAAAAAAGTTTCAATTAAAAGTTTTAGCTCCAACTGTAAGCACCCCATGTACAAAATTTAAACAAAATCTTTTAGCTGTTTTCGAGAAAATCGGGGAAAACAAAAATTTCTTAATGTAAAAACCCCTTAAAAATAAGATAAAATCGTCGCCAATCTTCGTGTCACATCTTCAGAAGGTACCTAACCCAAATACAAGATTTTGGTTTCATAAGATTTTCCGTTTAGGAGCTAGACTATTCACAGACAAACACATACATGTTTCCGAAAATAATATTTTGGATTCACGAAACCTCAAAACTTAAATTTATGTTAAAAACTCAACTTCGAATTTGAGGGTCGAAAACAATACTTCCTCTACCTGTAAGTACCTTTAGTTTTCTATTTATTCGTTATCTATTTATTTACCGCTCTGTTTTGGTGATTATCCTAAAACGGCGATTTTGAAATAGTACTGAATCGTAAGTCCCCTTTTAGCCGTTAATCAATAATTGCTTAGATGCGGACATCACCTTTCAGATCTACTGATTGAAACGTGCAAAATATCTTTAACAAAAAAAAATCCATATATATTTAAATGTCTCTTTTTGCACATCCCTCGCTTTTGTAGGGCCTATGCATTGAAGGATAATAACCATATACTACAGTTCGCAGATAACTTTCCTCAACCTTAGCATTGCGTCTTCCAGCCCAGATGATGCCTGAAGCTTACGACTAGAAAACCCGCCTAGAATTTTTGTAAGGGTAAAGGAATAGGTGAAATCATGCATGCAATATGGAATCGAGAACGCCTGAAACTGACTACTAGAAGACCCGCATAGCATATTCGTAACAGCAATGAAAAAGGTGAAATCGTGCATGGCATGGGGAATCGAGAACATCTGCAACTTACTTAATGTAAATTTATTTCTATCAAGTTAATGTGTTATGTGTAATTTAAAATCTGTACGTAGCATGAAAAAACGAAAGGTATATTCATAATCTACCTGAAAGTTGGTATAGAAAAGTATAATTTTATCTCTGGCGACTATAAGTAGTTATATTTTGTACACCAGTGTCATATGAAAACATTCAGTATCTTGTTTTCTCACATAATACGATTAATGATCATGTAACCTTTAGAATAGTGCAATCAATATTATACGGAACAAAAGGGGAACTTTAGAGAAGACGCAACCTGTTGAAGTTTGTATTGAATATTTCCACTGTTCCGTTCTTGTATCAGGAAATTAACTCTATTCACATTTAGAATAACCCTAACTGACGGCGCGAGTTGGGAAATAACCTCACTCCATAGTTCTGAACAACATATAAGCGAGTTAGCTCTGCAAACAAAGCCTGGAAAGTCAATCTGAACTTAAATATAATTGCACTTCTCTCAACCAATACTTTTACATGATAGAAATAAAATCAGGTAAACTGATATAACAAAGTGCCAGTATGCTTTCGTTGAATCCAAGATGTTACCATTCGGTTAACTCAGTCAATTTGACAATGTAGTTTGATAAGCTTATGTGAAGAAATAGTGTTATTTGTCAAATCAAAATATATTACAACTTGAAATTCTTAAAATACGTCAACATTTCACAAAATTCAGTGGCATATAACTCCGCTAATTATTTCACAGTAATGTACCTTCTGTATATAACAGTATTCATGCATAGTATTTGGTAGTACTTATTTACAACCACATCAGCGAAGTAAACAAACATCTGACTGCACTGCAGACAAAGCCCCCAAATGATTAAAAATGCAACATTGTTGTATAGACATGATTTTTAAAAAAATATTACCTTTAATTAGTTGTTACTCTGGTACCGGTCCACCGATTTGGCCCAAAATAAGTAGGCTTCTTGCCACGAACATTATAAATGTATATACCAATTTTCATGAAAATCCGATAAAGCGTATTTGAGTTATCGCACCTTTTGCTATATAATACCATAAAAAGGCACTAAATTGGGCATTATTCCGGTATCGGCCAACCGATTTGGTCCAATATCAACAGACGTCTTCCCATAGACATTAAAAATGCGTATACCAAGTTTTATGAATATCAGATATAGCGTATTTGAGATTTGGCTTTTTTAAAAATAGACACTAAATTGGGTTTTACTCCGGTACTGGACAACCGATTTGGTCCAATTTCAATAGGGTTCTTCCCACGGACATTATAAATGTATGTACCAAGTTTCATTAAAATACGATCAAGCGTTTTTGAGTTATCGCGCGTACAGACACACGGACGGACGGACGGACAGACATTTTCCCGTCCACCACTCAATCTCATAAAGTACCATACTGGCACTTAATAACAATGCAGAAACACATCGTAGACAAAGTTTGTTGAAAGGCTTAGAAGAAAAAGGGAATTATAATATCTTAGAAACCATAGGTACTGACTGTAAAATTTATTGTGATGCTCACTCAGAAAAGAAAAATCACACTAAAGTTCAATATAATTTTTGTTCAAAGTCCTTAATTATAACTAGGGTTCGGATGTTTATGGCCTAAAAAAGTGGAAAATATGACTGGAAATATGACCTTAAAAATGACTAAATATGACCCCAAAATCTTAAATATGAACGTATTTTTAAAAACAAATGTTCCAATTTAAAACGTTTAATGACACTAAATTATTACATCACATTACATTACACCACATCAGATTTAACAAGTTTACAAGGAGTTTACAAGTTTACAAGTAAAACAAGGAGTTTTACTTGTAAAGAACTCCTAATCTGTTAATGTGTCCAGATACCACAGCAAATGTGAACTGAAGAAATTTTTAAAAGATGTATATTGGAAATTGTTAACAACAAGGAGGAAGAGGTAATTGTGCTATTACTTGTTATTGTCCCTTCACATTTCAGTTACACTAAAACCAAAATATTCGTGACTCTTTTTCGGAAAAAAATTAAATATACAATTCGGTGCTCTTTTACCGAATTTATAGCATAAATATGACGTTAAATTACAAATATGAACGAAATATGACCAAGACCATGAAAATGACCAAAATATGACTTCATATGCAAAATAAAAAGTTCGATTAGGATAATAAATGTGCAATTCATGTTTAATTTGTGTTTCTGGCCAGAATGTAGATCAGGATAAAAAATATGACATGTCATAAACATCCGAACCCTAATTATAATAAACGACATTGTTAATTGACAAACACAAACACTCTGTTCATAGAGTTGAAGCATCTTCCGGGCTGTGGGCCGTGGTCCAAAGGCAAAATTACAAGTCTCGCCAGACGTTTCGCTCCCGCTGTGGGGAACTTCTTCAGTGGCTGCTATCTTGACGCTGACTGGACTGCTTGGAGAAACGGAGCTGCTTATATACTCGCGGTGGGCGTGGCTTAGCTGGTTGCGGTTGCTACCGTCGCACCAATGGTGGCGTTCGACGCTGGCTGTTGTATTCCTTCTTGTCTAATACGTGATTGCCTTTGGACCACGGCCCACAGCCCGGAAGATGCTTCAACTCCAAGATTCCGGCCGTGAAAGCCTCAGATTAACTCTGTTCATAGTCTCTCTGATTAATAATTATTGTATCATTAATAATACTACCACATTTCTTGAGGATTACTAACATCGTAACATGTTGTGCCACATAAGGGTGGCTTTTGTTTGCGAATTATGTTTTATTTGCAAATTTCTGCCTGCGAATTTAGTTTCTAGCGATGAATTCATTTGCAATTTCATCCAAATCTAAATGCATAACTTCTTGTCTGTGGGAATTTATGATTGCAACATCATTAATTCGATGTTGATTCATTGTAGTCCTAGCGTAGGATTTAAGGCTACAGAGAGAGGAGAAAGTTCGCTCATGCGTAGAGGTGGACACTGGTATTGTATGTGATACTCGGCACCCCTGTAATTTATATTGGAGGTGATAAAAATGTAGTTGGCGCCAATGCTAGAAACAGTGCATGCTATGCTTCTGCTCATAGCGTCAAAAGGGACAGTATGCATAGCAAAATTAGGGGGGAAATACATTTCCGAGACTTGTTATTATCCCCACAGCAATCTAATATGAGTTAAATGACGAATGAGTATGTTTTTGTATAATTTTTTACCAGTGGCACAGCCACGGGGGTTACTAAAGAGGCTTAAAGCCCACCCCCTAGATTTGAATGATTCTTCTTTAATATCTCATTTTCACTGAAGTTCAATTAGCGACAAGAATGCAAGATAATGTAAAACATATCACATACAATGTTTGAAATTGTTGACTGGATTACTAATTAGTTTTCACAGAAATTCGATAACGATTTCAAATGCATTAGTGTGCAACGTCGCTTTATATAAGCCGAATCGAGTCCAAATCCCGCTGCACAAAGTTCGCTGCAGGATTCATAATGGCAGAATATGATAAAATCTTCTGTTAATAGCAATAATTTCAAGTCATCACGGATGTCGAAACAATTTAGTACGTTTAGTTCTGTACATTACTGCAGTAACATCAACCAATGTTGAATTCTCCGTCATTTTGTCATTCAATAGCTGACTGACTGAATACAGTTCTTTAACATCGCTTCACACGATCGCTTTAAAAACACACGGAACTCGGCGAGCAGATTTAGTTGCGATTAGGCCTACTGGTACAATAGCTACTGGTATCTCAAAAGTAGAATGGAATACTTTGTATTGTGATGTGTTAAAAATGAAATATCAGATTATTTATAAGCAGTTGCTGAGATGAAAAGTTGTGACGAAGATAGTAATAATAGCAATACCAATAATAATAATAATAATAATAATAATAATAATAAAATTATATTGCATTATATTAATTATATAATTACATCATATAGTATTAATTAAATAACTATTATTATTGTATAATAATTAATAATAATAATAATGATTTAGGCTATGCAATAGGATAGTAATTTTAATGAATAAGAATAAATTGAAGAATTAATTCCAGTCAGCTTATAATAACTTAAATGATTTTTAATTTTTTTATTAGCATGTATTTTATAATTTTTAGCAACCCCAAATTAAAATCCTGGCTGCACCACTTATTTTTTTCATTCCTTTATTTATCAAGAGCGCGTCAAGTTTCAAAATCAAAACCACAATGTTGAAAAATATTACGAGTTTATGCTACATGCAGGGCAGTCATGCTGAGCGACAGGACATTTCACCAAAAAGAGTGAATAAAGCTGACCTATATTCGCGTCGTGTATGCTTCGCTCGAATTTCCCTTTATGGAACAACTTAATTTCCCTACCTTCTAACATCTGATAACACAGCGGTTCCTTTCATGCATATACCGTGGAAATTACTATCGGGGAAGTAATAGGCTCTTGGTACAGACTGAGGGAAAAATAATGGAAAATTCACGAGTGAGGATGTAAGGGCGCGATTGAATGAGTGGATTCAAATTGGGTTGGATCGCTGTAGAAGACGAGAACTAATTTCGGGCAATCTACACGCTTGCACGCTCGTGGATATGGTGAGCATGGTCAGTGTGGCGTGCTATGAGTTTCCGTGACATGCTTCCCGGTCCTGTATGGATATTCTGCATACGTTAACAGGTTGTTATAACAAACAGACAACCTGTTTATCCGTCTGCTAAGAGATCACTACCAGTGTTTTAACAACAGTGCTATTAAACGTTGCTATCTCTATATAAGCGACTTTTTCCTGACTGACTGATTGACTGACAGAGAATCAACGTAGAGCCTAAACTGTACTTATGTAGAGACTTGGAATTTTGACATTACGTCCGTTTCATAAGAAAGGTTTTTACAAAATTTTGATTTCAATGCAAAAAATATATATTTTGTAATATATTGATTTATTATTGTAATCTCTCTCTCCTATTATTATTATTATTATTACTATTTTTTATTTCTTCATCTGTATATCATTATTATATCACATCGTATTTTATTGTATTGTATTATTGGTGTTATAGTTCTCTTTCTTTGTCATGTGCATAGCAAAAGCACGAATGGTCGTATAGACCCGTGCGATGGATTTGGTTCTATGGAAAATGTATTTAATATGTATATAAGAATAAAGATGCACCTTACCATTCCATACCGTAAAGTAGTTAAAATTTTCCTAATTTATTTTACTGATGTAAATACAAGCAAAACGACTTGTGACTTAATATGTGAGAGTAATCTAGGCCAGAAAGCGTAAAGACTAGTTCAGATTAATGTACCCTGTATTTAGATAAAAGTAGTCCTGCATCTTAATTTAGCATTTGATAAAATATGTTACAATGCTTTATTTTATTTTATTGAAGAGCTTCATTTCATCTCATAAGAAATGTAAATTGTAGGCTTTGTCTATTTTTTATAAAATAATGTAAGACTAAGAACCTATGTGAATAAAATAACTCGCAGTAAGTAACGATCTGACTTCCGATTCAGATATGGAAACATTATTGATGATCAGGCAAGAGTGCAAAAAATTATACAAATTTTAAACAATCCTGTACCTTATGCAAATAGGGATTCAGGAATAAGATAAACTACACGCAGAAGGAGGCGTTTACATGCTCTTCGGTTTACATTAAGGTATATATTTCCTGACTGATACGAGTTCTGAGTTATTCCTGACGATGAAAATTCTCCCGTACAACACCAACACTTCTGGAAAGGCAGGAGCTGTTTTGGAATTCAGTATTCAATGACACTATAATGCATATTAATGAGAGTTACCGCACCTACTGCTACCCCACTTTAACATTACAATACGTTCAAACCAAAACAAATCATTCACAGCTGCAATATGAGTGACGAATACGCAACCCGCAATTAAAATGTCGGACTGTGTTTCCACAGAAAACATTGGATGATATGACAGATTCAACTCAACTGTCGAAATATTATTTGAATAACGCTTGGCTTTTAAATGGTGTTTTCATACACTAGAATTCTTTCTTCCAATTTATTACGAAATACCGAAAATGAATAGGATATGAAAAAATCATGAGTGTCACATACTTCAAACGGGTAATGTAACGACCGCTTTTGAAATTGAGGACTAAGCTACGCATTATCTATCTATCTACGGCTGTATTTATAACGACTTTTTCACGAATAAAATGCGAATTAAAAAGGAATGGGATATTATATGGAACATATAAAACAGGGTTTGTAGCCAGTATAGTTGATATTTTAGTATTAGGCCTACGTCGATTGAAGCCAATAACGGATAGGCTATCGATTAATTTTGCCTTCGAGGCAGCCAACCAGAGATGGTTCTTTTAAGACGGAGTTTGTTCATATTAAATAAATTGGGTGGAAACTTGTTTGCAACATTAGATTAGGTATGCCCAAAAGTAATACGACATTCTTCACAATGATAATAATAATAGCAAAAGGCTGCCGAACACTCAGAACGTTCAAGATGGAGTTAGTTGATCACTTGACTACCAGCCATTAACATTTATATTATATACTACTTTCATGTTAAAATTGTTGCTTTTGTATTAGTTTAACCTATTTTTATTTTACTTTTCTTCTTTTTCTACCTATTATTATTATTATTATTATTATTATTATTATTATTATTACTATTATTATTATTTTTCTCTCTAATTTGTTCTGCTTATAATGATGAATTTCCATTATTAGGCTATAGTTTAATATAGTTTTAATTATAATTTTCACCAACATAATGTACATCTATGTAATATAATCATGTTTATATTATTATTATTATTATTATTTATTCTTCATTAGATTATTTGGTAAGGTTTGAATGTAGCCTATCCACCTCTTAAGGCCTTAACTACACCAGAGGGAAATATAAATAAATAAATAAAATAAATAAAAATAATAGTAAGACCTTCCTATCTTGACCTACTATAAGTGATTATGTTTAATGTAGGCGTACTTTTTCTCAGAAAATACTAGCACTACCTTTTCTCAAAAAACAGCTACTGTGAAGAGAACAAATGTATACTGTTTATTCCTGAAGCATTTGGATTAAATTTAACACAATATTTTTTAAAATGCTATGGAATTTATTTAAAATAAGAAAGTACAAAATTTAATGAAAATTTTCCCTACGTTTTTAGAGTGTACTCCTATTCATTTCATAAAACGGCTGTGTTAAATGATTTACTATGACGTACTGAATATTCCCTGAAACTGAAGCAATTCTAAAAGAAGGTGAGAAAAGGTACATTTTGTATAAGAATAGAAACTTTCGGAAAAGACCATAACAGTTTTTAGGTACATTCCACTTGCATGTTCAAAAAATAATGCTCCCCGTTTTATTAGGTATCACAAAATGCTGAAAAGTGATAACAAGCAATGCCATTTCATGGATTAGGAACATTTGTTGCACTTTTCAGTCATTCTATAGCAAATCGGCGACATCTTCAACAATATCGTCAATTCAATAAGCACATCAATAAGGGTGTGTAATTGTTCAGTAATAATTGCAATAGACTGAAGAATTTTGGAATTATATTAAAGCGAATAATCGTCTAGGATAAAACGAGGGATGGAAGAATTACTAAACTAAGGAAAGTGTCATCATGCATAAATATTTACTAAATGGTTCGCTCAAAATGCATCAATCTACACAAAATGAAAAAAAAAAAAAAAAAACTAAATATAAAAATTCTAGACGCTACATTCCGTGGAGGCAGAAGGCCTTTCAGCAGACTGCTGTGCCGACTACTTCCAAATAAAAAATGGTCGTTATATGGTAGGATTAAAAGACACGTGGAAAAGCAACACAATCTCTTATTATATAAGATGGCTTCATTCCTGAGGAAGGCCACAGAGTGAAGATGGCCGAAAGCTCGAGCCTAATAATTTTGACAAGGCCGATAACCCGAAAAGCCATCTGAAGTAATCAGCGTCGTGAAAGCTTCAAATCTTATACGGTTATTATTGACTGGAGCAGCTACTACCTTCCATGATCAACACGGCTAATAAAAATATCTGGGTGAGAACTTTGAGTTATTTTATTTTATATATATATTTTTTTTCATTCTTATTACATATTTAGCTTTAGCTCTAGCTAGAAAATTGGCAGTGCAAACTCATTAAATCGTTCGCTCACGACTAAAATTGGACTAACCGATGAATAGCCTATATAATTCAATTCACAGAACGATATTTTTAATATTGCACCATTATTGCAGCACAAAAAGGTAGGCGTAGCATGCAACTAAACTGGCTATATAACGCTTATCCAAATTGCCGGATGCGAAGTGCAGTATAATTACTGCAGAGCTCTATAATTCAATAATATCGAGCTGTCAATGATAATGTTAATGCCTTACGGGACAGCCTGTCTCTCTGATCCTGGCCATTACCACGGAAACGTGCTAAACAGGGCAGAATGAATTGTCTCTGGAGTGGATGATGGTTATGGAGGCAATGGTTGTTATTGTTGATGACGACGATGATGATGGAGATGATGAATTGTCGAGCCAAGGCCCTTGCGGAGTAGCGTCAACACCAGCCGCAGCAACAAGAACAACAATAGCAATTTCCCATACTACCCCCCTCCTTCAGCGGTCCTGACGTCAATCGCATGCACTTCAGCCAGACCCACTGTTGAATTACGTATATCAGTGCTGTCCAATGCTCTTTTGTACTCGGACATATGTGACTATGAAATGTGTGGGTTCCAAATGACGATTCCAACTCTCCCCTGCTGCTAATGATAATCAAAATTATAGTGAAGAAAAATAACAGTAAACAACGATAATAAACTAGAGGCTATTAAGGCCTAGGCAGACTAGACAGCTGCCTAGGGCTGCAAATTTAAATATATCATATAGGTTGGTGTATTTGTATGTCGTTTTAATTTGTTCCATAAACATTTAAGAGCAAATTTTAGAGAAAATTATACCAGACTGTTAGAGCTGTGAACATTATGAAGACAACCTTGTTTCTTGAAGAACTGTTTGGATAGAATGATTGGAAGAGCCTGAACATTAAACCTACATGAAACGGAACCATTAAACTGACCACCATATTGAAACGGAAAAAATCCTTACAAACAGTCCTTACAGTAGTTCTGTGAACAATATACGTCGCGTCCGAAGCAAAAAGATCTCCTCTTCATGGCAGTCTTAGAGGTTTAGTCAATGTTGTCATTCATCGTGAAGACAACATTGTTTCCCAAGGAACCGTTTGGCTAGAATCCTTGAAAGAATTTTTTTCTATTTTTATTTTATTTTAGACAGTATTTGCCTTCTTATACCCTCTAAAGACTAGTTTACCTCTAACGTTAGCTTTTACTTTAATTTTGAACAGGAACTGATGATGGCGTAGCTATATTGCGCCGAAATGCATATTCAATATCAAAACAACACTGCAACACACTGGGCATTTAATCCTCCAAGAACTTCACAAAACAATCAAGAGAAGAACACTTTACGATCCTGAAGATTTGGACATTACCATCATATGTAGCCTATGGTGCAAAGACTCCCAATAATAGGAAAATTCATTTTATATACACATTTTAGTGTTTTTACAGAATAGACCTGTGTGTAATTTGTGATTAATTTTAATCTGTACATATATTTTAATGGTCCTTTAATGTTTTACACATAAATATCAGTGTCACAGTGTGTTGTGTGTTATTTTTATTATCAGAGAGTATAAGGAGACAAATACTGTCTAAAATAATCCTCCCTCTGCGGCAAACATGAAATTTATCAATTCCTTGAAAGAAGCTGAACATTACGAGAAACGGAACCATTAAAACCGCCACCACCTTGAAACGGAATCAAAAAATAAAAATCCTTACACATACTTTTAATGGTTTCAAGCAACATTCAAATCAAACTGGAAGATATCAGAACTTCTGTTTGATCGTGCCTGCGTAACAAAATAATCTACAAAGAAACGTCAATAAACCTTTGGAGTTAAGTAAAAAATGTACTAGAACAAAGCTTATAGGAAATGTTACAATCGAGAGTGGAAGTTATCTTCAAATTTTATTGCATGAATCGTTTAGCTAGAATCGTTGAAAGATTCTGAACATTAAACCTACGTGAAACGGAACCATTAAAATGGTTCTGTACATTAGCTAACGACAAAAGAAAACGAGCTCTTGCAATTCAGAGAATTCTCAAAGTCGATACTCTAATACAATCCAATAACTACTACATTAAACTCTGTGGCACTACATCTTTTGAGGGACTAGGCCTACCATCCGACCGCTGCATCATCTACCATAGGCAGATGACTGGATTAGGGGGCAAGTTGTCAGTACAATCCAATACTCATTCGAAACACAAAGATGATAAAGAAACTCAACACTATAATAAATGGAAGATTTTAACCATAAAAATAAGAATAGCTGTAGCATTGTATTTTCAATTTAAACGGTAGGTGATCTACTTTTATGTCATTTCCAGTTGTCAGAACCCAGTATCGAATTTAAAAACAAAGATATGGTAACCCTGAACAGTGTTGACGTATGTGACCATTAATAATGCAGGGTCGTGGAGTCCCTATCAAACAGCGATGTTATTTTAACTGCACCTCGGTTCTGGCATGTACATTGTAGTGGACAGTTAGTACACATGAAGTAGGGAACAAAGCGGCCTGATATCGCAGCAGACGTGAATAGGTAAATTGGGTTGCAGTATCCCCCCAGACCTCCATAATGGATGTGTTCCCGTTAACAGCTTCCATTTTATATCGATGTATGTGTTGGAAAAAGAGGTGGGGGCGCATGAAAAATACTCTCACGTCTGAAGTCCCCTCGACTAAATTGAATTGCAGCCATAGGGGCAAATAACCCTCCAATTTTTACCCCTTTTGAGAGTCGCTTTCTCCAGAATATTGTTAAAAATATAGCTTACAGGCAAATCTATTGAAGTATAAATTTTCGTCTACAACAGCTAAGCGATTTTGTGGTAAAGGTTTCCGCTCTAGAAAATCGATGCGGCGCAGCATGACCGGAAATTCTTACTTCTGCCCTTAACTCACCGTACAGAGCTTCAAGGAAGTGGATTCTTAAAAGCTAACTTCTTTTCCATTCGGTTAGAAAGTTACGTTCACTTCAATATGCACGAATATCGTTGCTATTCCGAATGTGACAATCCTGGCATAAGCGAAAACTTTTTCAGTAACGGTGAAATATAGATAAAATTATAATAACAATATCAACATAGATAGCGGCCATAACATTTTACATAATAATAATAATAATAATAATAATAATAATAATAATAATAATAATAATAACAAAACAATGGACCAAGTGGTACTCTGCCAAAACAAACACTTTAGTTCTTCGGAACGGTGAAAATTCCCGAAAGAGCTTCGACTAGTGTTACCATTATAGTTTTGAAGCAGGGACGTAGCCAAGATTTTGGTTCGGGGGGGGGGGCACCGGGAGAGGGCCTGGGCGGGACTGCCAGATTTTTTGTTTGTTGTAGAATTAAGCCTTCAAATTTCATTTTAACGTCTTTTTCAGTTACAAACAAAATAACTTTTAAATTAAAACACATACTACACTTTTTAAAATAATAGCCTAACATTAAAAAAAAAAAATTAAAATGAAATTTCAAGGTTCAATTTTGCAACTGTTAATAACTACTGACAGTCTAATATAGAAAATCATAGGGTAATAAAACATTTTATTTAAGAATGCTAAATGAGTACATTTTAATTTAGTGAAATAATTTTTAATTACCGGGGAGCCCGGGTCATTCGTGCTCCCTACATAGCTACGTCCCTATTTTGAAGACATTTTGAAATCCAATATGACATATTGATATATTCTTCACGGGCTGTCAGCCGAGTCAAAGATTTATTAGATACCGACCTTTCGACTCCAGTTCTGAGTCCATCATCTGGGATCGGAGGCTTAGCCTATAAAACTTCGATTCGGTTGATAGCCCGTGAAGAACTTAGCAATAGTATTCGCCGAGAAAAATCAAAGTAATCCACAAATATGACAGCATTTGTAATAAAAAGACTATCGTATCATTCAATCGATAGCCTTAATGTAAATAAATAATAAAATAACTTTTTTCCGATAACTTCTCGCGCGTAAAGTAATGTAAACAGTTGGACTTCGTATTTTAAATTTAACAAACTGTAAACAACATTACATTTATTCACATTTTGAAAATATTTTAGCATATGTTCACGTCTTGAAGTTCAACACAATATCACCCAATATTCTGTGCATAAATTGAAGCAAAAGAACTAAATTTGAGATTTATATAAATATGGAATACAATAGCCTACTTCCACAAAATAATAAGGTAACACTAGATAAACTTAAGTCTAATTGAATATTATAATTAAATTTATTCTGTTCTGCACTTCATATATTTCATATGTGAAATAATATTCTCACTAGAGAGTAGCGATATACGCGTTAGGTTAAAATAACCTCTTCCTCACTTACACGGTTAACGATGTTATAATATCTGAATGGACTGGGAAGGGAGGTGATGTTAATGGTTAAACAATAGCAGAGGCGGGGAAAAGCGGGAGGGATGTGTATCAGCTTACAACAGCCACAAATCCCGCAATATGCACCCGATACAAAGGACCTGGGACAAGAATACCAATGTAATGGCTACGCTCTATAGTGAGCTTTCACATGAAAGAATTCTCTATTATCTACCTCTATACATAGACACAATTGTGCCAATGTCTGCGGGCAAGTGCGATCGCGCTGGGACTTGCACCATCATGTAAGTTCGACTCCCGTTGCAGTCAATTTATATTCCCTATTCTACGATATAAAACCAGTAACAAAGAGACTATGAGGTTCCGCAAATGGTCGCTGTAGGCTACATGTTTCACCTTGTGTTCTTGGACGTGTACAGCTATGCTGTCTACACAAATAAAATATACACCTGAAGATGACGAATTAACGTCGAAACGTGCAGCAAGAAGACATCTGCTTTTTATTATAAGACTTGCATTTTTATGGTCTTGAAACATATTTTTAACTGTGTTAAGAACTTTTAGTATGCTTATTACTCTTGTATTATATATAGGTTTTTAAATATATTTCTAGACTAGTAGCTTATGCTGCTTATATATGTAAACTGTCATAGGATAAGTTATGCTTTTAAAATAGGTTAGGTGTCTCAAGTTTCTTACATACTGAGCATAGGTGGACATCATAACATAAAAACAAATCGATAAAAAATGATCTTTGTTCAGAATAAAATACAAACAAATTAAATAATTTTTTTACTGTAACCGTAATCTGCAATTATACACAAACACAATGGGGGCGAAAAGAAAGTAATTTCCTAGGTTTCTAAGCTCAGTGTAGTGAAAAGACGAATACTTGAACAGACAACCTATATCGCATCCACCCTGCTCACGATGATTAAATTATTCAGGGTAGTATTTTTATTAAAGCAACTTAGCTTCTACTTGCTAGCTTTACATAGGCCTAATATGAGATCTCTTTACTTTGCTTTTTTTTCCAGTCGGTCATTTTTTATGTATAATATTTTACTAGCCCGAACAAAGGAATATACAAGCAATGAATCTACACTCCACACTGGAGACTTTCACGGAGCGACATTGGTTCACATCCCAGTCAGTCCACTCGTGGTGACTTTACAGGTCCATGAAGCTAAACAGTGTGCCACCATCATCACTTACAGCAGCCCGACTATCTCTAAAGTAAAAATACACATAGTTTATATTGATGTTTATAAATTATCAAAATTAATTTTAATTACAAAGTTTATAAAATTACTTTTATATTTACTTAAAAGATCTGTTTTTTCAGGTGGCCAAACACACTTTGCTGCTAATACTGCGTTCTTAATTTCCTATCTTTCGTTATTTCGTAGGTGACATTCAAAAATTAAATGTTCCACCGTTTGCTCTGTTTGGTTGCACTTACAATTAGGATTGGACATTATGGCTTTGACACCTTCCTTGTAAACAAAACAGTTTTCACATACCTGTGAATTGCAAAAGGGGAGCTGTTTTTTCATTTTTGAAACAGACTGTACGGTAAAAACATGTGGGTAAATACTATGACACATTTTCAGATAAAAACGCCATCCCAATATAGAAACCAATCAATTCACATTATACCATCCCCAATCGATAATGGAATGGAAAGGGGAGGAATGAAAGACTGAACTGGAAGATGAATATCTATATCAGGGTGTCCACCAAGTAATGCTGAAAAAATTCCCGGCTTATTCCCTGATTTTCATTGATCATTTCAGAAATTCCCGACCGAAATATGAAGCACTTTCTAATAACTGTGTAAGAAAAATTATAAGATTATACATACTGTACTTTAAATAAGAAAAACTTTTAGTAACAAAAGTAATTGCAAACAATAATTACTTAGGCTATAACAGATACAAAAATTAGGAACAATAAAATTAATTAAATATACTTTCATATAGGCCTATAATTGTCTAGAAGTCTTTTTGATCATACTTTGCAATTTTTCGAATTTTCCCGGATATTTTAACAAATTCATTGACTTTTCCCGGATTTTCCCGACCATACGAAATTCCCGACCTTTTCCCGGATTCCCGGATTTTCCCGACCAGTGGACACCCTGTATATTCATTCTGTAGAGTGTAGATCGAGGCCCAACTTCTCACAAGCTCCAGATGAACTTAAGAATAATAATCTGCATTACAACTAGTTCTTACCAACTGTGATAAATAAAATTACCGAGAGCAGTACTTGCCAAATACGTGTGTTAACATCTACCTCTCAGATATAGCCTAAACTAGAGCATGGATGCCAAATCGTGCCATACACATTCTACCAAGACGAATTCGGGTTAATAGTTAAGCAAATGTAGAAGATGTGCAATGAAAGAATATATCTTCACAGATAATCAATAAACAGCAAATAAAAATAAATAAGGAAATATTAACAACATTTACGGCACATAACTATATATTTTCAACAATACACTCTGCTAAGTTCGACAGTATCACTAACATTAGGTTAGATAAATAATGTTTTCAATCTTGTAGCAACCGGACATGCGTCTTTTCAATAATCGATTCTGCCAAGCAAACTTCACAAAATCTTATAGATCACATAAATAAATAAAATTAATTAATCTGATGTAACCAAGTGCCAGAATGCTTTTGCTTAATCAGTGATAATTGTAATTATGATATGCAGAAAATAAGCTACTTTTTTATTGACTTCCGAGTTAAGTTCCAGGGTGATTCATTAAGCAGGGATTACGAAAGAACAAAAGTCTAGTTTTTTAATCAGATTAAAATCGTCCAGCATCAGCAGAACTATACAGATGTTTGGTATCTTGACAATCACACATTCACATAAAAATATGAAATACAAAAACATGTCAAATTGGCCGGCTACAGGACTTGAACCGGAGACCTCCAGAATACGAGTCCAAGACGTTACCTTCTCGGCCACCTCCCTCAGTTTAATAGTCTAATTTCATAAGCATATTATGCGAACGAATATATGGGTAGTGTTATTTTACAATGCTATCTGTATTATAACTTCCAAAGCTGTATATGAACACTGTAAAATAATATGTTATCATGAGAACTGATATGCATTTGATAAATTCTTTCTAATATACTATCATAAAATAGGCACTAAATTGGGCATTACTCCGGTACCGATCAACCGCGGACGTTATAAATAAGTTCCATAAAATCCGAAAAATCGTATTTCAGTTATCCCGCGTACAGGCACACGGACAGACAGACAGACGGACAGACAGACATTTTCCCGTCCTCCACACAATCTCATAAAGTACCCTTCTGGCACATTGTAACATTTTACAATCTTATAACAAATTAGGAATGAGTCTTTTCAATAATACAGTCTCGTAAGTTAAAACAAAATCTCATAATTACAAGGTTTTATACATAAATACAGAGACCGAGAGAGAGTGAGAGAGAGAGTGAGAGAGAGAGTGAGAGAGAGAGTGAGAGAGAGAGTGAGCGAGAGAGTGAGTGAGAGATAGAGAGAGAGAGAGGACAAAGACGGTGAGAAGGGAGGAAAATTCAAAGAGAAACAGTGAAATAGCGAGGAAAAGTGAACATCAGAGACCGACAGAACTTGGAAGCCAGAATGATTACATTTGTAATGAATGCAGAATTATATCAATCTAAGCCCTCCATTTTTCTCAGTAACATAGACTAATCGCAAAATAATTAACTGGAATAGAGATGGCAAACCGGAATGGAATTGGTTCCAGGAATACGAACAGAACCGTTACGTCAGCATTAAAATAAGTGAGCAGCAATTAGGAATACTGTTTATTGTTATGTTCAAAGAGATAATTAAACTCCCACTCTTGGAAAGCGTTCCCTATTTTGCACGTTAACAACATTGCAAAGCCCTTATCAGAGAGAAAAATTCTAACATAATGGAGTTACTTCAATTAGAATATCACGTGCCTGGAACTAGATTTTCACCAGCCATACAGTATTTCCTGGAATTACAGAAATTTTAGCATGCGAAAAGCCTCCGATTCCATTCTCCCCTTCCCCTCAGTCATTCAAGAAACCTACTCACAGTAAACTCACTTCTGCAAAGAGGAAATACTGTATAGTGCTCTAATAAGATATCCTATTACTTTATTTGATACTCGGAATTATAAACGGATAGGTAGAGCTTTGACAGATAGAGAAAGATAGAGATACGTGCAGAGTTGGGTGATTAATTTGCCTATAAGTATCTTACACGTAAAAACTGGTAAAATACGTAATGTAAAAAAAGTTTTATACATGTGATGTAATAAACTAATAATAATTAATTAAATTTCTCAATATAAACGCTCATCGCTTATTATAATTATATCAATTTTTGATACACAAAATACTCAGTGCAAATGCAAATTGAATTCACAATTACTTAATTGAGTTGAAGCATCACTACCACTCTTTGAACATTAAGTGTGCAGCGGTCTGATTCATAATTAGTAAATATAACTTTACTGCTTATTTATTAACTCTTTGCTTCTTTTAAATCACTGAACCCATGAGTTCTTCTAGCTTGTAAATATACTTCTCCAACACAGTTAGAAGTCTATGGATTTAAATACTACTCTTTACGTGTTAGTTTGCAAGCTAATAATAATTTTTATTCCTATTTTAAATAAGATTCAGATTAATTAAATTACCGATGCACACGAAATGTTATGGTGGAAAATTCTGTTTGCCGACAGTTTCTGATATTGTTTCCGGTCCATGTGTAATAGACCTAGTAACTGAGTGTGTGGGGAAATCGAGTTTCTACATAAAACACGCTCAAAATAATTATTATTCTTCAGAGGGTTGCAATTCTAATGGAACAAGTTAAAAGTCGTAAGAGGTTTCTTTTTACGTATTTTAAATTAATTACATTTATTATGCATTTTTACGCGTCATGACGAAAACACCTTTTTACGCTCAAGTCCCAGGGCTATGTGATCCACATTTTATTTTCTTTACCCGTATTCCTAGATTAGGTAACATAGATAAATTATTATCACCACGAAATCGATATCGAATTACCGATTATCAATTTTAACTCTCTGGAATTCATCTGCGCGTAAAAAGAGGAACTTCATCCACAATGATCAGCCTGTTTCACGTTTTAACTCTACTACCACTTCTACTTAGAGGTTAAAAACCAGGACAACCAAGCAAGGACATATTTAAGGAGGGGGGTCCTGGGGTCCGAACCCCCAAAATATGAAATTTTAAAGCATTAGCTTTAAAAAATCAATTTTTGTGTTATTTAGGAAGGGAAGATGTCGGTATTTTATATTTAATCAATTCAGGGCCCCCAGAAACTGATGTTTTGAGTCACTTAGGAAGATGTCAGTAATTTATGTCAGTTTAGGACCCCCCGAAAACTAATTTCTAAATACGTGCCTGCAGAAGAGTTTTCAAAGTATATTGTACAGGAGTGATGTGTTAACCAGCTGTAGAATTAGCTGTATTTGACAACGTGGAAAGCACCTGTGTTTATTTGAACCACTCATGAATAGTAAATAGTATTTCCAATCAGGCAATGGGAATAGATTATTTTAAATTATGTGAGCAGGCCTTTAGTTCTGATCTACATAGTGACATGTTCGATTCCCTGAAAGCAGTCACGTCAGCGTACCTTTGTAAAGTAATGTCAACTTCGTGAATGAAAACTAACATTCTTCTAAACCACTATGGTATGGGCAACTAAGAGATTATTCGGGACAAAAACGTTTAGACGAGCGACTGAAAACATTAAGATACTGGGGAAGGGATAATATCATAAGGTATCACAACAAAGAATATTAGGGGATGGTGTGCAAGAAGAAGCAACGAGAAATTTCATAAAACGGGAAATTTAAGTTTTATTACCACAAAATGTTACTAAAAGAGAATTTACAGGGTGATATTAATGTAGTTCGCTAATCAAGGAAAATTACTATTTTAACGCACATGTTTTATGCTTTCTGTGCAATAAAACACTTGTTACGAAAGTGGAAGACTTGAAGTGAGGATCAAGGTAACCAGGTTTATCTGCTTCTGATCTCTATGGGGAATTATAAATAAAAAAGGTCTACAGAGGAAATACACAAACAACCGAGAAACTAAAAACAGCATAATCAGAATGGAATTTAGCAGGATTCATATTGACGTGGTTTTCCAGGGATATGCTGTAATTAATAGGGAGAAACAACTGAAACCTTAAACTAGATGGCAATAACAACAAAAAATATGTGAGTAATAAATTCCTTGGAAATATTAGGAGCAAAGAACAAAGATAAAAAATAAAAAATAGAACAAAGTCATTTTCTCCGGATTTCCGTGGTTTTCCAGGGATATGCTGTAATTAATAGGGAGAAAATAATTAAAAACTTCAAGTAGATGTTAATACCAACAAAAAAATATGCGCGTCATAAATTCCCACGGAGGGGGGATGGGATAAAAAACACATTTTATTTTTATTTTTTTATTTTTGTCACGACCACTATGTTTTCTCTATACTATGTACCTAGGGTATATGCGAGAGCCGATTTTCTTAGGAGCGGTAGGTAAGGCGTGCTGCCTTGGAGCCATGGTGAAGGAGGCTGTGGGTTCGAATCCCGCCTCGGACATGGGGGTTTGTGTGTAATAAGGAAAAATGGAAAACAAGGAAAACAAAAAGCGGTAAACACAATAAATAATTTAGGAAAATTGGCCTAAGGCCGGCTAAATTAAAATAAAAGTGTGGGTGGAATAGCACGCGACAGTAGTGAAACTTTTTTAAATTTTTGATTTTTTCAATTTTGGATTATTCGATTTTTTTAAATTTTGGATTGTTCGACTTTTAATATTGGGTTTTTGGACTTTTTAATTTGTTATCTTTTGATTTTTGATTTTTTGCTTTTTAAATTTTGGTTTTTCGATTTTTTGTTTTGAATTTTTAAATTTTTTAAATGTTGGATTTTGGATTTTTGAATTTTTTGATTTTTTCAAATTTTGGATAAGCTTTATCATTGAGTTGACTGTTTTCTGTGCAGTCCGTTCCGTCACATCTCACTAATTTCGTGACGACTTTGAGCGTAACACTAATTTCGTGACGATTTTGAGCGTTGCACAAGCTCCCGATTTACCCCTACCGCGGCTAAAGAAGTTTCACTTCAAAAAGGGTAAAAATTACCCTTAGCTGCAGTGTAATTAAACCGTCACGATGTAAGAAGCGGGAGTTTATTGACCGGAAGTATTGACTTGAATACGAAAAACGAAATATACATAGAATAATAATGAAGCTTCCATCGGGAGTGGTGTGCATTGGGATTTTAACAAGAAACTGCGAACTGGGCAGCGTTAAAGCTGCTAGCTATCAGCTTCTCCAGCGCAATCTATCTTCAGCGAGACAAGGACAGAGATGTATCGAAGTAATTCAATTGAAAGGAATTGTTTCGAATTTGTAATTTAAGGGAGCAGTGGGCGGCGTATTGAGTACAGTGTCAACTCGTTCATTCCTTTCTGCTCCATGTATTGGACTTCGTAATTCAACCCTGTAAAAACATAAGGCCCCACTCAATTTTTTATAAACGAGTTATTAAAACGAATTTTGACTGGGTTAAGATTTAAATTAAAACTAGTTTTCAATCCTCTCACGAGAAAAAAATTCTCCTCTTTATTTCTTTCCCACTTTCAAACGCCAACAGCTGATATTTTACAAATGAGCGATATTTTTTTAAAACTTGGCAAGCCTTTTTTTGTGTTATTTGGTTTTGTTTGATTTGTACACACTTTTTCAAATATCCAGCTTGAAAACAATAACCAGGGCTAGCAGAATATGTGTTATACAGTTAAGAAAAATTAACTAAAAAGGAGATTTCTCACTTTTCCTAGCATTTTTTGTCACATTTTCTTTCAGCCATTGAACATTAACATACCATTGAACTTGAGATCATAATAGATGGTAACCTTCGTATGATTCGAGGACTAAAGACAAAAATGAAAAAGAAAGTTATTCCCTACAGAATTTATCACACAATATGAAAGTTACCAGAAGACTGTTGAAAAATCAGATGAAACATAAAGAGCATATCAGCAGCAATTACTATTTCATCTTTTAAAAAATGTAGCCTACATAATTATGTGAGTAAAAGGAATGTGTAGTGTAAAATATATTGTTAAATGCCTATCGTAAATAATTAAAAGAAATAAAATGCAATAAAAATCATTTACACGGGGAGAAAGACACCAGATCAGAGTAGAGTACAGTAAAATCTTTTCGACTCCAACACTGGTAAAACGCGAGTGAGGCCGTTCAGATTTTATTTTTATTTTTTATTTTTTATTTTTACTAAGGGGATTGGTTTGTTAAGTAGGTTAATTATTGGTGTTTATTGTTGATTTTATAAAATAAAGTAAGAACTTTAAAAAAAATCAGGTGAATTCAGATAGACAAGCTATAATTGCCCTGCCGTCAGTCTGACTGAAAAGGCACCGCGCAAAGATGTAACTCCCTCGAAAACTGGTATTCTACTAAGACATCACCTCTTCAAATGACAATATTTCGATAAGGGACTCGTCCAGGCTAATGAGAAACTATCTGAGCAGTGACACGACGAAAAAGAACTGTAGTAGAGACTGATTTTCCAGAGAAGGATTTTCCGAGTAAGATGCTGACAGATTTATTTTAATTCAAGCTCCGTCAAAGCGAATACCTTAAATCCCTTGGCTGAATACAAAATTAATCAAAGGAGTTATCCGGGTTAACGAACTAGGTATTCTTTTGTATAGTTTAAAAGTGTTCCACAGCATACAACTTTTGACACGCGTAGTTTCTCGCACATTTCTTCCAGGGAAGTTCTTGGTCTAGAGTAGAGAGGAATGGAAGAAGAGTATGAAATATATATTATTTAAAACATTCAATTTGATATGCATTTGTCAAAAATAATAACAGAGCGTTGGTTATGCGTTAATACCAGTTGTAGGCCTATCTTAAATAATATCCTACCTCTACCGGCGCAGATGAAAATCAAGCCGAACCAGCTTCTTATAATGAATTGCTGTACATACCTGAAACAAAAGAATTTATATTACTTTAATATTTTTCTGGGAAACTGAAGTTTTAATTTATAAAACAAAAATATGGCATAAACACATAACTTTCTCTACCCTTTATATTGCTACATATGAATAGGCGGCACCATTGTAGTTTCAAAGCCATATTCAGACCAGTATCATTCGCTAGATGAGAAGTACTTCCTCGCATTCATCTCGAAGCGATTAACAGACTCCCACACCTATCAGTAGCCTACTACGTACATTTACCCATATCCAGGTTTCTCATATGGGTGGACAATAGAAGAATTAAAATAAATGTGGTGTGGGAACTTGAGATATCTCAAATCGGTAACTATTAGTCCTGGGACAAATAACTGGATAGCGGTTAACTGCAAAGGCAATTAACTGCAGAGAAGATAAAACAGTTAACTGTTATTTGAACACACAGTTAACTGAATATTATTTGCAATTGTCTAGGTTTTTAAGTCGATTTTCCATACAATTAATTCCACTAAAATTAATTCTTTTAACAATTATCTGGATAACCACAAATAACTGGATAAAATGACGTCATTATCCACTTATCTGGTAACTGTCACTCCGTTAACTGGGCAAGAGATAATGGTTACTTGAAGAATTATTTGTTCCGTTAACCAGTTTACTTTTATCTGCATAATGCCAGCTTTAGTAACTTCCAACATGATAGGTACCAATCACCCTATAATATACTGAGACAGATTTACAGTTATGAAATAAACTCACTGTTAATGTTGTGGGATCTTCGACAGGAACGTCTAGAATATGAGAGAAATAGCACGAATCGTAAAAGAAACATTCAGAGTGAAATACTCGTGGAACGCAGAGATATTATTTGTGAGGGAACATTTTAATCGGATTGAGGGATTTATGAAATTTGGAAAATGAGACCACAAATAGCAGTCGACTTTAGTCTCCCGAATTTGACTTACTAGCTCGCAGTGATATAAAATAATTCCGCAATATTTCTAGACTAGTTCCTTTCAATCGAAGCCAACTAACATTGACTGTTTGAAATAACTGTTTGTTTGAATTTCAATGAAGCAGGATTTCCAAGCGAATTCTTGTGCAAACAAACAAATTGGAACACTTGAAAAAATACCCACATGCTGTTCTCTCCTCCCCTACACACACACAAAGCTTCACAAAAGAGTGAAACATGACAAAACTTTTTTATACAATGGCTGAAGTTATAAAGCACGCATAGCAGAAGTTTGAATACATAAACACAAAATAATTCTCATTGTAGGCTTGACTATGTTCTACAATAAAAGTGTACAAATATACAATGGAAATAATGTTGATAACCTAAACAAACATTGCTGTAATGTTTCAATTTTCTGAATAATCTACGCCATGGGGTATTCTAAAAATAAATAGTGCTCGAACATTCTCACGTACTCTTATATTGTAGCAGGACTTCTATACGCCCTATTTTTGAGATTTACTTGGACGGAAGTTCTGTACTTCAGCCTTTGACGGATTTGGGACTTAACAGTGCGGAATTATGTAACCTACATACGTTTTGGCACACATAAGTTACCCCTTGTCCTGTTCAATATCTGAGGACAAAACAAGAAATCACAGAAAACTTTGGAAATCCAACAAAGTCTACATACGAGGATTAGGCTTGCATTAATTGCGAAATTTTATGTACAGACATGTTTTAGGCCTACAAGTGTTTTGCAGATGACAAGCCGTTTTGTCCTTCTCCTGCTTAGATACGCGGTCCAATCAGAGACGGCGAGACGGAGGGGAGACTCTTACTGCTAGCGGCGCTCTGTTAGATCGTACACGTGATTGGCGGTAAAGGAAATGGCTTCTCATTTGAAAGGAAGTATTGAATAAGCTTTCATTTCAGTGTAATCACAATTGACAGATAAAATGCTAATACCATTTCCTTTGGGTTTATTATATTCTTTTTGACAGTGATATATTCCACGCACCTGTGTAGATTTTGCAGATATATTTTGAAATCTCAAATTATTTTTTACTATGAGTTCATAAAGAAGACTTTTTCATCTGAGGAATTGTGCAATGAAGGCATATTAATTTTATTAATTTCAAGAGGAAAGCACTCTTTATGTAACGTTTATAAAAATAAAAATCTAAAATAGATTAGTAGCTTACTTCCGGTTAGAGATCCTGAAATTTATATCTTTATCGTAACCATTCGATTAACTTTTAAATGAAGATTTTCACGAAAAGTATCCTCAATATCTTAGAAATTGCAGCAATCACCAACACCAAGCTTATCATCCGGATTAAAAAAACAAACAAACAAAGTTAAATCGGTGTGCTTGGTATTCAACAAATAAGGTAAAGGTAAAGGTAAAGTGATCCCTATACAGGCCATGGAGGCCCAGAGGGTTCCAGGAGGTTGAGGCTCCCAGATTTTGGACATTCGGCACATGAAGGTGGTAAGGTTGTCAGCCTTACGCACCGGCCGCCTTTACCCCCAGGATTGCTCCTGGTACTCATTTCTGTTAGAGGCTGAGTCGACCCCAGGGCCATAGTGCCACCAGAAGGATTAGGCCAATTGAAAAATCTCAATGACCTCATCGGGAATCGAACCCGCGACCTTCCGGTTTGTAGCGCAGTGCCTCAACCACTACGCTACGGCGTACCCCATTTAACAAATACCTCAAGCTAATCAGTCTAATGGCTGAGAAGAGCTCAGATATAATAATAATAATAGTAATAATAATAATAATAATAACAACAATAAAGTACAATATATATTTAACAACACCGTACTATATTCTAAGCCAGTACATCAGTAGACTGTAGGCCTATTTCATAGTATCAGCAAACACATTTCATATTATCTAATGCTATATTAATACACATCCTAACTCGATTTAATGGAAGCATACGGAGGAAGTAGATGGAGGCACAGGCGACCTATATCCAGGCACACGCGGAGAATATGATAATTGAATAACGGTACAGCATACAGTGAAAATTGACAGGAGAAACCTGCCTCGGCAAAGCTTTATCTACCCTAAAACATACTGCATAATCATGAGAGAGAGAATACAGGCCTCTACAATGCAACGCGAGCATCATACTAATTACTAACCCACAGCCAGGAAGATTCATAACAGAGAAAATATATTTTAATTACAAGGAAAATGTCTAAAAAATATTATAGAATTATAAATTCAGCCTTCAGCACTAGAATGTGTTTTTTTTTAGAATCTAACAACATCCTGTTAGATTCTAATAAAAACACATTCTAGTGCTTAAGGCTGAATTTATAATTCTAACTATCATATAATTCAGTACTAGTGGAAATGAAATTCATTAATAGTCTAAAATATAATTTTGAGGCAATAGTTTTGTAAAAAAAAAGTATTTTTTTAATTGACTTGTACTTTCCCTATAAGGAAAATGCCACAAGGAGAAAGTATAATAAACAGAAGTAGGCCTAATGAACTATCTAATATAATATGTGAGCTGGTATTTCAGTGTAGACCGTATTCAATCGAGAAATTGATTGAAAGTGGCCTTGCTCGGTTTCCAGAGAAACCAGAAAAAAGAGCTTCGCTGAAATTGATTCATTGCAATATAACACGTCACTTTGTCCATCGCTTCGAGTCTGTTAACCCGCTCTACTTGATCATTTGTTTATAACATTACGACACGCAGAGATCTGATTTTTTTTGCACAGGTGGACATAAGGGGATCATGAAATGCACCCCTAAATGGGAAAACATTGAATGATTTGGACGTAACTCACTATGCGGGTTTTTTGGGGCTAAGAGATCTGAGATCGTTTTTTCCCCGGACGGAGCACTTTAACCGCGAAATGTACCTTAAAGCCAAGTTGTTAGCTTTTAAATTATCAATCGTTTTAATTGATTATGCATAATTTGCGTGTAAGAGTAAGATTCATGAATCTGTGGTTCGTTTTAATCGTTTCATCTCGAATATATATACCCATATGGCAGGACAAGATTCTCTTTATTCGTTTAAAATTATTTTTCTGAAAAATATATTTTTAAAATAAAATATCTAGGAGTTGAGTAAATGCTCGCGGGCGAAATCGCGAGCACCTGCTACTAGCATAAAAAATAGGAATGTGTAATGTGAAAACAGATATTGGAAACTTAATGTAGGCCTATACATAGTAACTAAAACATAATTAGAAATAAACCATAGTAAATACAGCGTCAAGAGATTTTAAAACCTTCAGCTAATATCCTAAAGCACTATAAAATTCCGTCAGTTTTCCTTTGGACAAAACATTATTAATGCTAAGATTACTCATTTCCGGACTTTGGACTTGTAAGCCCACGATATATTATGAACATAACCTCCTACTAAAACAGCAATTTACAATATTTTAAAAATATCTCTATAGAAAAAAGGAAATGCACGTTCTGCATATTATAAACAAAAGCCGTAATTTGAAGACTCTCTAGAATATAGAGATTTATCTAGATCAACGGACAAATAGGAAAAGAAAATTAGACGAAAACTTAATAATGAATATAACATACTGCTACAATTCAGTTTGAGTTGGGCAGTGATTAATGTAATTTTTGCATTAATATAGGTGAAACAAATAAGAGCAATAAGAAAAAATCAGAAACTAAACATATGAGAAAACAGTTCTTCGATTTTAATAAGGCATCTTCCATCAAACGTACAAAAACGTGGTGTGGTTGCGGGCAGATAGTGAAAGTATTAGTGCTGCGAAGTAGAAAAAGCAATGAAGTGGAATATTAGTTTGGAACGTAAATTGAAAACATGTTGTAGTGTTCATGAAAACATAGGCCATCGAATTCAGTGATGACCAAAAATTGACTTAAGGGGAGAGAAAGAAATATAAATTGCATTGCTGTAAACGTAAGGAGAAGAAAGATCTTATTGCTGATCTGTGTGCTCACAGGTAAAACTGACATAACTGAAACGAAAACGACGAAGGTACTTTCGGTTGTTTCTCTTTTCCCCTCAAGAAAAGCATCTTTTTACTTTATCTGAAAGTAACACAGATACTATGAGTAGGAAGTATTGTTTTCGAACTGAAAGTCTAAGCCGATTTTTCATCGGATACACCACAAAATAATGTACTATTCTAACCCTTTCAGAATTTATATTCTGATATAAGCATTCATCAACTAAAGTCACTAGGCCTAGTGAGTTGTAAGCAGGGCCCGGATTCTGATGGCCTAAAATTGTTTGAAAAATGACCTATAAAATGACCCTAAATTTAAAGAAAATGACTTAATAATTATAAAAAATGACCTAAAACAGATATTTTATTTATACAAAATTATTATTGTACAACAAAGTTATATACTAGTGGGTACATAATTGTAAAAACTGTAAATAACTGTAAAGTTGTGAATGTTCTTTTCTCACGGAAATTTATACTGGCACTGAGGCACTGGCGAGTCAAAATTCGGCATTTCCTTTTGTGGTCTGCCGGATTATATTGTTGTTTATTGAGGGTAAGCAGTAGTTTGCACTCTCAAATCCAAGCAGGTGGCAGACTCTGGTGCCAAGTCAATCTATTAACAACAGTAATAGAATACAACATTTTGGCGACTGAGACATAACGCTTAACGCCGAATTAAAAAAAAAAAAAAACACACTTCAAAGACAGCACCGCTAGCGACGAAAAAAAGTTAATACACTCAATGAAAATGGCAAAATAAGGAAGCAAATGACAAGAAAATGACAAAATAATGACGTAAAATTGAAATAAATGCCCTAAAAGTATAAAATTGCATAAAATGATAAAAAAAGACATAATAAAAATGTATTTCTATAATCTAGAGGCCATGATTAGGATTTATCTACAAGTTGGCAATGTCTATGCAGCACCAATAAAAAGATGACATGTCATTAGAATCCAGGCCCTGGTTATAAGTTTGAAATCAACTACGAAAATTTTAATGGAGTTGCTAGTGTACATAATTTCAATTTTAATAGCCTACGTGCATAAATATCTCCACATTTTAAAATAAAAAATTAATCTCTCATCCTTATTTCTCGGCCTTGATAAAATGTCTGCAATGACTCATATGAACGTCAGCAGCAGTGAAAAGGGGTTCTTAAAAATCGTAAAATGGTATTCGTACAGTTTAAAATTGAAAAAAAAAGTCATATAGGTACGTAGTAAGTAACTGTATATTCATGTTAAAAATGTATGGAGGATGTGCCCAGAAGCATATTGATGACTCTCTTGGTACAAAATAACTTGAAATTTTGTTAAAGACAATAATTATCTGCACTGAGACCTACACTTTTTATTTTAAGAATTTTTCATTTTAGAAAATGTGTGTACGCATATTATAAGCTTGATCTACCAACTGCTCTTCTTGTAACAACAAAGTCTTGCATTAGGGGATAGACAACCGAAAAACTAAATTTAAAAAAAATATATTTTGTAATATGTTTAAACAAGAAATAAAACTTTCTATCATGTGAGTGGAAATAGTAAAGTGTACCTATATTTTAGCTCAACCATAATAAATACGGTTATTATACACGTGACGTAACGATATCATAATGGTATTCATTTCGAAACAGGTTTTCATTATAACATTGGTGTGGTATCAATTATTATCGAACACGGAACGCTCTTGAAACCTTGAGAGTAGCAACTGAAAAAGAATAATAAACAACCTGTATTAAAAAAAAAGCAATTCTGTTTCGTGTTACTTTTAATATTATACTAAATTGAATTTATTTCGTGTTGTCACAATTGGAGGGTTTCAAGAAAACAAAAAAGAAGCTTCGACTTGACCGGACATCAGGAGCAGAAGGCAAGAACTACGACAACAGCTGACTGCGAAGGGCAGCGTAGGCTACCCGTTTGCTTGAGTGAATCTAAAATTTTAAAACTTAAACATTTAAAAACGATCGAGCAAAAACAATCGTATGCAACTGGCCTATAATGGTAATAAGATACTCGTATGCTAATTATGAAACGAGCGAAGAGAGTTTCATAAACATACTCGTATCTTAATAACTGTCACTTTAGGCTTGTTTATGACATGCAGTTCGAAGGAATAATCAGAGCTTGGTATTGGACCCTACTATCCGGCTTGAGAAGGATGGAGAGGAGGCACCACTTGTAAATGAAGAAAAGAAATCTATTTACAACCCATGACTTCCTCACGTAATTGTTACATCATGAAAATGGATACATGTGAAGTAAACGGGCTTCTTTTTAGTGCCAGACGAATATCCTATAAATTTACAAAATTCTTCTTCCTCAAAATGAACTTCTCGATTGAGGACATCCATAACATGTGCCTCATGATCTTGAGAGATTCACTGATGATGCTACACAACTATTTATACAGTCCTGTATAAGTATGTGATTTGCGTACGATAGTGACTTTTTTCTGTACTTTATGTTATGTTATATTTCTGTTAGGGTTCTATGTATTATAATATAATTTTGGATCCTCGTGGTCAGCCATAATTGTCGGTCAGATGTCCTTTTTTGGATATATATAAAGTAAAGTGTTCCGTACTACAGGCCATGGATGCCCAGAGGGTTCCAGGAGGTTGAGGCTCCCAGATTTTTAGACATCTAGAACATGAAGGTGGTAAGGTTATCAGCCTTACGTACCGGCCGCCTTTACTCCTAGGATTGCTCCTGGTACTCATTTTTCTTAGGGGCTGAGTCGACCCCAGGGCCATGGTGCCACCAGAAGGATTAGGCCAATTGAAAATCTCCTACGACCTCATCGGGGATCGAACCCGCGACCTTCCGGTTTGTAGCGCAGCGCCTCAACCACTAATTTAGAAATATATATATATATATATAAGCATAATAACTAATAAGCAAACTATGAAATAAATTAGAGATATTAAGAGCAATTTTTTCTTTTCCTCAAAATGAATTTACTTAGAATTTCTTCTCTTTATTTCAGATGTTCTTCTCAACTTTCTTGCAAAAAGGACTCACGGAGTCTTAGTTAATATTTAGAAGGCTTTAGGAGGAGAAACATCATAATTATGAACAAGAAAGTTAAGACGTGTTTGATATAAACGAGAGTTTAATTCAGTGAGAGTTATCTCGAGCCTCCAGTAGCGTAGCGTGTGGTTTTAACTGAGGTAAATCATTCCTCTCTCCCTTCTCAACAACTGATGTAGTGGCTGTGGGAGCAAGCCATCAACGTCACCGGGGAAAATCTTACATCAACTTATTCACCTCACGGGATTTATGCTCGTTTCAACACAGACATTCCCGCGGGAGTTCGCAGCCGTCACCAACATAACACAACACTTGTTCCATAATGCATCACAAGGTTTGTTACATTTCAAACCTGGTTTTATATTTATCTATTTGAAATTACTTGCATTTTTGTATTTGAATACCAGTAAAGTTACAGGAATGGGGGGTTCAAGGTGTGATCTTACCCATTTTGGATAAAGCGTGGAACTTTTGCCAATGCATGTTCTACTACTAATACATAGATAATCATTTTAAAACAAGAATTTAACAAACGTTTAGAATGCAAATCGAATTATTTAAACTAGTTTTATTTAAATATATTAAATTTCATTTCAGTTCACAATCTTATAACCTCTACAAGTATTATCTTTTAACTTATAAATAAGATGTAAATTAACTTATAAATAACCTGCTACGTTTACATTATATTACAAGCAGTATATAGTAAATTCTTAAAAATCATGTATTTAGAACAGAAAATCAATATAATAAAACTACAATTAAGGAAACAGGCCTAGAAACATAAAAGTTTGCATTAAAAAACGCAGATACTTATTTGCAGACCTATTTACTTCTGGGGATCCATTTAGGCATTAATAGTTACGTTATTCAGGTAAAATGTATAGTGTTATTTATTTTGTGTTATATTACAAAATGAATTTCCTATTTCTTTTACAAGTCTAAGTTAGTATTTATACTATGCAGACTATACTACAATAGTACTAACATTAAAACTTTTGCACAGTTGCAAATTTAAAATCTTTTGTTTGCATTTATTAACTTTATTAAACAAAGAACGCCTTCTTACTTCAGTAGCTACATTAGTTTGTTATACATTACACATGTTCTATTATAAGAAGTTTATTTTTATTTCACCTTAAGTATAACAGGGTGTCCACTGGTCGGGAAAATTCGGGAATCCGGGAAAATGCCGGGAATTTCGTATGGTCGGGAAAATCCGGGAAAAGTCAATGAATTTATTAAAATATCCAGGGAAATTCGAAAAATTGCAAAGTGTGATCAAGAAGACCCTAGACAATAATAGGCTTATATGAAAGTATATTTAATTTATTCTATTGTTCCTAATTTTTGTATCTGTCATAGCCTAAGTAATTATTGTTTGCAATTACTTTTGTTGCTAAAAGTTTTTCTTATTTAAAGTATGTATAATCCTATAATTTTTCTTACACAGTTATTAGAAAGTGCTTCATATTTTGGTCGGGAATTTCTGAAATGATGAATGAAAACCAGGCAATAAGCTGGGAATTTCTTAAGCATTACTTGGTGGACACCCTGAGAGAGGTATGCGAATGAAGGAGGTAACATGTGCACTGCGAGAATTATCACCAAATTACCTTACTTCGCCCTATTATGCTTTTTAAATATTTAAATATGATAGACATGGAAACGGAAAATATGGGTGTATTAGCGGTCGTAGGAAAGCTAGCGCCTGAATACTAGCGACTAGACTTTACGCACTACTCGGATGCAGGAGAAGTGGTCGCACCTGCAAGGGGCTGTGCAGTGATGTAGAGAAGAGTTGCCATTCAAGCACCTCTTGAACTATCATCGTAGTATGTGTTTATGAATGCGGCGTGTATTAGGGCCTACGTGCAGTGAGCAAATAAACTCGTTCTCCGAATAGAAGCAAATGGTACAGATTTCCTTAGAGAGATAGACAATCTTGCGCTGATTAATACCATTAAAAGTATTATTTTAATATCACTGTATTTATAAGCACATGACCCCAACATATTTACATGTAGTACGCATATAACGTGTTACAATACCTTTTCAGTAAGCGATTAGTTACAAATGTTCGGGGTACATATAATTACAGCAATGCTAGTAAGAGGAGAGACTTTTTCAGTGGTAAATTAATTTCTATAAAAAGATAAAGACTTAACATGGGAACACAGTTTTAGTCCGAGTCTTCTCACTGCAAACTTTCGTAACTTTCACAGATATTAGCCTTTTGTTGTGCCAACGAAAAAAAAAACTACATAAATAAAATGTAACAAACTTAATTTCGAATGTTTAAATAATTTTACCTATTTTCACATAGCCTATGCATACAATTATGATTAGTCCCTAATGAAATGAATTTAAATTTTTGAATGTTCAAAGCTGGCTGAGGTCCAGGTTTCATTTTTGTAACTTGGAACGGAGTTTATTCAGTCTCATGAGGACACGGTATTATTTAATCAAGTAGTGGTTTCGGCGAAAAAATCACCATTAAGGGCCATAGGAGTCAGTATGCTGACCACACGCTCACTGCCTTCTGCTAATCAAGTCGAAAGACGGAGGTGGATGCCACTGAGGTCTAACGGTATAGAAAATATTGCCTGGATGTTTGCATTAATTTAGTTTATTTTGTTTTGCTTACTTTATTTTATTTCAGTACCGGTATATAGGCCTTTATAATTGTATTACATTATTATATATACACACACACACACACAAATATCTACAATAGTCTAAATGCATTTGGTAATTTTCCTCCTTTGAGATTGTGCATCTGAACGCTCGATCAGTGTCTTTACGCACATTTCCGCGAGTTCAACTGTTACTGTTGTAAATAAATTGAGTTTCAGAGACCTGAAAAAAAAGTATTATGACGATTGTATTTTCAAAGCCAACATTATAAACTGTGCATAACAGGGTGGATGTTTCTCTTGGACAAAAATGCAAATATCCATTGACCTGTCATAACGTACCACTGATGAATCACGGGAACACAAGTGCTTCCTATCCCATGTAGCTCAATACAGCGGAAACGCGATGTTTATAAACTAGCCTCTGGTAAGAATCGATTCCGCTGACATAAATGTCAATTTGCTGAAAATACCGCTACCTGTATCCAATACGTGAGTCTTATCGCTTCAATGAGCTCACTGAATATTATTGTTGTGATTATATTATTATTATTATTATTATTATTATTATTGATATTATTATTACTCCTACTATTTCTACTAGTAGTTCTGTAAACAGTGGACCCCGCGTCCAAAGAAAAAAAAAACACATACACAGATATCTAAGATCTGCTCTTCATCGCGGTCTTTGTTTTAATTTATTTTTATTATTATTATTGATATTATATTATTATTATTATATTATGTATTTCATTTTTTGCCTTGGCTGAGTGGTAGAGAAGGCCTTATGGCCTTAACTCCGCCAGGTTAAATAAATAAAATTAAAAAAAAAAACTTTATTTCGGAAGACTTAATTTCTCACACAATATAAAACCACGTTAGACTGAAGACAAAATTATTTCCACAGTAAGTAATTATACATCTTGTAAAATATTCTGTAATTTTAGAAAAAAATTACAAGTCTTTATCAAATTATCTTATTACATTTTGATACAAATATTAGAAAATGACTATTTGTTATTAAATTAAGGGTTAAAGGTTTAGCCTTGTTGTCATTCACTGTGAAGCCATTGATTCCAAGGGAATCGTTGAAAGAAGTTAAACATGACATGAAACGGAACCATTTAAACGGCCACAATCTTATAACGGGATCAAAAAATAAAAATCCCTACACATACTGTTGGGAGCTGACGAGATGATCCGTCATTTGATGGTGGCATACTGTACGTAGTTTTTAATGGCTTCAAGGAAAATTCATGCCAATTTTTTTAAAGAAATCGAACAACAAGTTTGGTCGTGACTCAGTAATACACAAATTTATAGAGAAAAAGACGTACATACAGTATCCTACATCGCTTTATCCTCGTCAGATTGGAAACAGAATCCTCAAAACGAACTGTACGGTCAATAATATTTTCTTCAGCCTTTTTTCTAGCTATTGCAATGATGCCAATTCTGCGATTACTGCCGCCATCTGCTATAACACAGTGCACTTCAAGGACTTCAAAACTTTTCTTCCTAAGCGCCTTGGCTATTAAATCTCCTGATGACGTTATGGCTTTTTATGCGTAGGGATTCTCCCTTGGGGTCTTCTTCCGAGCACATGGGATAAGTTCCCTGTTCACTACAATGCCTGCAAAGACATAAATAAAGATTTTAAAAAAGTGTGCGTAGAACGCCACGCGACAGAAGTGAAACTTGTTTTAATTTTTGGATTTTTTCAATTGTGGATTATTGGATTTTTTCAGTTTTGGATTGTTAAATTTTTAAATATTGGGTTTTTGGACGTTTTTAATTTTGGATTTTTTAAATTTTAGATCTTTGAATTTTAATTTTTTGGGTTTTTAATTTTTTAATTTTGTATTTTTTATTTTTAAGTTTTGGATTTTTTAATTTTTAAAATTTTGGATATTTAGATTTTTAAATTTTGGATTTTTTATATTTTGGATTATTGGACTTTTAAAATTTGGATCTTTGAATTTTTGTTTTTGGCATTTTGGATTTTTAAATTTTGGATCTTTGAATTTTTTACTTTTCTAAATTTTTAAATTTTGGATTTTTTTTTATTTTGGACTTTTAGATTTTTAATTTTGAAGTTTCGATTTTTTAATGTTGAATTTTTTTATTTTTTAAATTTTGGATAAGCCTAATCATTGAGTTGATTGTTTTCTGTGCAGTCCGTTCCGTCACACCTCACTAATTTCGTGACGATTTTGAGCGTAACACTAATTTAGTGACGATTTTGAGCGTTACACAAGCTCTCGATTTACCCCTACCGCGGCTAAAGAAGTGTCACTTCAAAAATGCAATTCTCATCATATACATCCATTACAGTAAATTACAGCCTTCAATTTGCAATAAGGATCTACTTTGCGTCCCAAATGTTGCTCTTTTCTATTTAAGCGCGAGTGGAGCTATTAATAAATTCAGGTACGAGTGTCATCTGATTTCACTATTCGGACGACTTAACGCATTGATACGAAATATTTACCAGTATTCGCATTTTAATTTTAGCTTGTCCGTGCGTCCACTCAGAAAAACTGATGCAAATTAAAGTGTGTCCAGTTTGATCAAATACGCTATTCACTGCCGTCAATCAAACGTCGTTTGATAAATCGAACGTACTTATTCACGTTGTACATTGGACTGAAAAATTTCCCATTCGTTCGCTGTTTTGTTTTGCATCTCTCTGTAGTTTCAGCTGGAAATTATTTTGTAATTTGTGATTTTTTATTAAAGAACTTAAAAGAAGTGACATCGAACTTGAATTACAGCTGTAATTGATCCTGACATCACATAACCTCAGCTTGAATTAAAACAAAAGAAAAACACACAAATAGTAATAAAGAAAACTTTTGTCGGCAAAAACTACTTAATAGAAGGATTATTTATTTTTCCTAGCAAAGATTCTAGGGATATTCTTATAGGTATATACTTTGGTCAGAGTCTTTTGAGACAATGGAATGGATAGATATTATTCGCCCTAGATCCGGCCCTAAAGTAAACAAGTAAGTGTGTCTCACTCTAGCACATTACTTGAATCTAAGGGTAATCAGTCTTAGGAGAGAGATTTCATCTGGCGCTGTGAATCGAACTAGCTCAGATGGTAGAGCATCGGCACGTAAAGCCGAGGATCTTGGGTTCGAACCCAGTGTCAGAGGAATTTATCTCCTAAAATCCTATAATCAGTCAGATCGAATTGACGATAAACCTCTACTAAAGATAACGACTGGATAGTCATACTTGTATATGTGGGAAAAGTCGCTGTTAGGCCTACAACCTAAAACCTTAAATTATTATTATTATTATTATATTAATAACATTTGCATATGACTCAGATACAGCATTGCCTCACCGTGCAGGTGTTACGAATTAGCATCTGTAGAGAGGTCTGGAGGGGTCTAATGGAATACACAGGCAGACCACTGATAATTTCTATTAAGTTTTTTCAAACAACAATAACAATCATTTTAAGGTAGGTACTGTAGATTGTATTATATATTTAAATCACATATGTTTTAATTTTAAAAATTCGCCTTTAATTAAATTAAATTTCAAAAAAGTTAGCTTGGTAAAAAATTATCCTTTCTCACTTGACCGTCTTTCCGATTATTCGTCAAGTATCTGGTCCCAAGAGTAACAGTTAATTGAGGCACTAAAGCGAGACAAGTTAAAGAACAATATGCGCAGAAGCAAGTAGGCGCAGGACCTAGCGCTAAAGGTGTGGTCGATGCGCAGTTTGTTATTTTGCCGCACTATACTGTACCTGCAGAAAACACGGATTTGATTCTCTTCTCTCCCATAAAATTGGTTTGTTCTTCTTACTAATAGAATCTGGGAAAAATTCCCTAGCTTATTATAACTTAATAAAATAAAGCGTAAGTCTATTGTATTTTGAAAAATAAGTAAACAAAAACTGTTATCGTGTTATGTTTACTGCAGACGGATCTGCCTGGTTTGTCAAGTATTTTCAACTACACTAGATCAGCATCAGAAAGACGAGAGAACATCGCGAAGAATGACGTACAGCATTTTATATCTTAAAAGAAAAAGAGAATAAAAATTCAAAACGTGACTTGAACATTGCAGCGGTTTCCGATACGGAAGAAGACTGAGAGTCTGGTATTGACAGCCATGACGAGTGAAGACAATTTGCGGCCAGACGTCACGCAGGACTTTGACGTAAGCGGTGTGACCATACAACACGAACATAGCAGCTCGAATCTTAGCAAAATTCCACTACCCACTTACTAACACAATTTCATCTGTAGGTAATCTAATAATTTATTCTTAATTGCAAAGTAATCGATTAATTTCGGAATATGGATTACTGGTAATCGTACTCTACGACTGGCAGTAAACCAATTTATCTAGTACTTGAATACCTCATTATTAGGGGGCGGATTTCTATGACCTAAAAAATAGGATATAAGCATGCATTTATGACCTAAAAACATTAAAATATGACCAATAAAATTTAAAATAGGACTTTATCACATACTTGTAAATTCTCAAAAAGTATCATTATAATGCAAAATTTACAAAATATGATATGGAACTTCAAAATTTCTTTAATAGGCACACAAATATGCCAAAAATATGACCTAAATATACATATTCATACTAAGTATGCTACAATAGTTGAAAATTTCGTAAATATGCAGTTATATGCATAATGAAAGCAGTTCCATTTGCACCAGGATGCTTGGGATGGGGTTTAAATTAGCCGTAAACCTGAAATAATGCAAAGGGGAAAAATATGACATGTCATAGAAATCCGCCTTTTACTCATTATGTAGTTTGTGAAAAAGAATATTTTAGCACATTTATGAAATATGCTTTTAAACGAATAATATGGGAACTTATCACGTGTGTTGCTATCACCGTTGTTTACGTAATATAACTTATAAATTGATAAATAATAATAGTAATAATAATAATAATAATAATAATAATAATAATAATAATAATAATAGGCTACAATTATGAAATATTATAAAGTAGTTATTTATTATACAAATTCTTAAAGTATATATATTTTTTGGAACGGGTGTAGTAAGAAGCGATGCGATGTGAATTAAAAAAAAGTTAGGAACTTATATTACACATTTTCCCCCTACGAAAACACTAAGTTTACTGTAAGTAAATATTTCAACATCCCTTCATGAGGATCAGGGCCGTAGCAAGGTCCTTCTGCGCCCTTGGCGAGTTTGACAAATCTGCGCCCTCCAAATGAACAATTTTTTTAAATTTCTGTAAAACTGATTTTCTTAAATTCGCTTGCAGGAGGTTTTTTTTTTTTGGTCCCATTTCATTAAAAAACCACTGCCTAATAGATCAAAACTAATAATGTAGACTAAGCTATGATGGTCATGGTAGTTTTAGTTGGCACATTTTTTTACTGAAATCATTCTTACCTATACAACAGAAGCAACGCCAACATCAACAAGAGACGAAACAACACAAACATTAATATTGTTTCACTGTTTAATTTAAAAATCGCTTAGTTAAAAAAATACAATAATAATCAGAGCCCGGATTCTAATGACATGTCATCTTTTTTATTGATGCTGCATAGACATTGCCAATTTGTAGATAAATCATAATCATGGACTCTAGATTATAGAAATGCATTTTTATGAGGTCATTTTTTGACATTGTATGCAATTTTATATTTTTAGGGCATTTATTTCGTCCCCAGCGGTGCTGTCTTTGAAGTGTTTGTTTAATGCAAGAAGGACACACTCTATGTTGAAGTGTTGTCATGTCTCAGTCGGAAACGAGAATCAAAGGAACGCCAAAATGTTGTATTACATTACTGTTGTTATTAGATTGACTTGGCACCAGAGTCTGCCACCTGCTTGTATTTGAGAGTGCAAACTACTGTTTACCCTAAAGAAACAATATAATCCGGCAGACCGCAAAAGGAAATCTACTCTTATACAATTCAACGGCCCTAAATAGCGTGCTTGCTCGCCCGCTTCGTGAGACATCGGGTATACTCGGCGATGTTCGTCTCTCGCGGTCTAAACTTTCATGACGACTACAAAATTAAGAAAACCGTTTCTTTATTATATAAGGCCTAAGCGAAATGAACAAATATTCTAATTTTATTTTTACTTTCAATTTTCTTAGTTACTTACAATTTTCTTAGCTCTCAACCTCAAACATTTTTTATAATCTACCAGTGTAAATTTCTTAAAAAAATCCTGGTGAGGATGAATAATGGCGGGCGAAGCCGGAGGCATCAGCAGTAAAATATTGATGGTTTAACTCTTGAAATATCGCTGATAATAATAATCCAAACAAACCATTCCTTCCCTTGAAACATTATATAATTTCTGAAAATTACACTGAATCGATGAAATAAAATTCACATCATATTCATGTCAATAAACAGTTGAAAAACAATAAGTATTATGTGTTTATTATACAGGTTCCTTTGGAACTGCATAATCGATTCTGATATAGTTTTACCAGGGGGCGCTTTTTAATTGTAGAATGTTCTCTGAAGCCGGAATTTTAGCTGTTTCATTAATATTATTAATGGCTTCGCGTGCAAGTGTGAATAAATATAATGCTTTAATAATTATTATACTCTTAATTTTTAATTTTTAAAAGAATTATCGTGGGCGAAGCCACGGGCACCTCCTAGTGTTTTACATGCGCTTATCCAACTAGACCGTTAAACTGACCCAGTTGACCGAGATGGTAACGTTTTGGCCTCACATTATGGAGTTCCATGGTTCAAATCCCGAAACGAGCCAATTTCACTTTCTTTTTCGTATTTTTATGTGAGTGTGCGATTGTCAAGATATCACAAATCTGTACAGTTCAGCTGATGCTGGAAGATTTTAATCTGATTAAAAAAAACTAGACCTTTGTTCTTCCGTAAGCACTGCTTTTAGGAATAAATCTGGAGATTAACTTGGAAATGAATTAAAAAAAAACATATTCTGCATATCATAATTGCAGTCATAACTGATTAAACAAAAACATACTGGCACTTTTTTACATCAGTTTACCTGATTTTATTTTTCTTGTAATTGTTTTTGTCAGTTTTTATTTTTTAATCGCTCCTGTTATTAATTATCCTGGAATTAATTCATATAGTATAGTTTTCTGTATCTCTGGAAAAAAATCATTCAAATTCTGTTGTGTTGGACCAGTATAAATCATTCATATTTTTAGATAAAGTTCCTGAGAATAAAATGTAACTGCTAATAATGGCCGGAAAATATTTCCAGTTCCTGACTTCATTTCATATTCTGATATTTAATGCTTTCTCTGTTTCTATCCCAGTTCTCCATGAGAATTAAATAACATTCAACACGTCCCGTTTTCTGTTTGATGGAATGCGAAAGCTCAAATTGGATAAATCAAGAATATACATAAATATGGAGGCAGTAGCTCGGACCACTGACTGAGAGCTGAAGACTGGGATTACTGGAAATGTTTCTATCGGTAAACCACTGGGGGAACTCGTTCGCCAGAATCGTTCATTCGAATGAAGCTTCTCTGCACCAATTCCAACACATAAATGCAGACAAAAAGCGAGCGCCACGCCCGTAGCTAGTAGGTAATAAGGGCTTAACTTTGTAAAAGCAGGAAAATCCCAGCACAGCCATCATACGAGCGGATTATGTGTGTTGTTTTTTCTCGGTTGATTACGCTCACAAAATTATCACGACCAAGGCTGGCATTACACAATGCCACATTGCGAGATACTAGTCACATTCCTATGTGATCTGATTGGAAGGAAATCTGTTTTATTTGCGTATAAGCAATCAATTGTGTTGAAATCCACAGGGGCATTTCCTTCGGAAAGAAATGTTTTAAAAGCCATCTCCAGGAATATACACTAACAAGTAGGGCAATATATTTAATGATTTTTAATTATTTTTATTTAAAACCTTAACAAACTAAATAATTAAAGTGTTAACCAATAAAACAGTTAAATGAAGGCATTTTGTTAATTTTCTTTTTTGTATTCTTAAATATTTTTTATTATTTTAAAAAAGCTTTATCAAATTAGAAGGTTATTTATTTTTTCCAATTTTAAAACTTCAAAGAGCTTCACAAGCCTCTCTAACATTGGCTTGGCAGAAACTTGACAAGAACTGCTGGCTGATTAAAAAATGTGGATGTATTTTCCTAATTGAAGATGCATTTTGGGTTTCTTCAAATGTCATAAAACTGCTCTTAAAAATCGCAATTGCAAGTTGTGAACAGAGTTGTGAAAATTTGAGTAGTGTGAGTGGTAAATTGGTGAAGTAACTCATGCACTGAAAACGAAGGTTGTAGTGAAGAATATTGATTAAACAAATACGTTCAATTCGCAAAGTTTAATTAGATGAAAAGTTTTCTGTTACCGAGTGGAGTTAAATTCAGAACATATTGTTTGCATTCAGTATTTTCCAATAGTTTACTAGCAGACAACAGACAATTTTCCTGTCAGAATCTTCGCCAAGTTAGCATTGTACACTGTAATTCATAAAAATATGTTCTAAAAATAAAATCATTAAAGACACCTCAATGTACATTCCTAGCAATTTATTTCAGTTACAGTGCATGCATTCTATGAAATTAATTCTAGTTACAATATATTTTAATAATAAAATATTAACAAACTCTCTAATCTCTACTTATTCACCAATAACAGAACATCACGGAATCATACGATAAATTCAAGTAATTTTTGGTCATTTTGAGTTGTTGGTCATGTTTAAACTATTCTTAAGTCATAATTGCATTTTTATTTTGAAAATATTGTCAAATTTAAGATCGTTAAATGCCTTGATCTACTAATAACAAAGCTGCAAACCAGTATCATTTTGTAGAATTAACACTAGAAAAGAAGTACCAGGTCCAATGCTGTAGCCTGCGCAGAAGTCAAAACAACATTTTCTAAATTTGTTACCTATGTGTGTGTGAAAGTGTTGTCTGTTCGCTCATCGCACAAAAATAGAAGAGAGGGTCCACGGGCAAAATTAAAGGATTTTTAACGCGTAATATGTTCCTTCCTATCTTTTTGGTTCTCTTGTAGAAGAAGAGGCAACAAAAGGTCTTGGGAAAATCAATCTGATGTAAGAGTTCTGATATAGGCGTGTTACAGTACGGTACGAGAATCTGCTATTTGCAAACATACACAGACACGATTATACATTCACACATCCCTCACCCAGAAAAGAAAATAACGTTAGATTCACTTTTATATGCTTGCTTCTTTCCTTATCTCTCTCTCTCTTTTCGCATAACTCACCTCGAATAAGACAATGGCACGATACTAAGCAAGAAAAACGAAACTTAAAATAGGCAGAACTCACTTTGATTGTTTTCATACGTCTATATTCTGAAGAACTCTTTTTCCGCTTTTTTTTTTCCATACGCCACTATTCTCTCGATACATTAAGATTTATTCTGCAAATACAGTTAATATTACGCATTAGATCTGTCCAGGAATCAGCATTATAATACTTTACGGGAAAAGTATTTCATACTTAGGCAACAATGTATTCTATTATTGCAATCACCTCACTGTAAACATTACAAAAACAGAAGTTAACCTCAGCAGATGAATGTACACTGGTCAAACGCGAGTGACCGTTCATAGGTGGGTGGTGGGAGCTACCATTCCCCTACCTTTCGACACAGCAGATTCGTCCGCTGCTAGCTGGGCATCTTACATCTGATGCTAAGAGCTTAAAATCTTTAAAGGAATAGCATTTACCAGTATGGATCGCTAGGAACTAAAACAGTAATGCAGATATCTTCAACATTAAATTTCAACAAACTATACTTAAATAAATATATGTTTATTAACTGGTCGCGTTTTAATTACAGAAAACATCCACACTGATTACATGTTATGAATGCCTTTTAATACCACCCTGCTTATCTAAAATGGTTTCAAGTCATACAATTTAAATACAGTTTATTAATTATTTCCTGCATATTATTTGTTAAACAGCCATTATAAGTGCGTAACTTCAAAATTATCTAGATAAATACCCTCGCGACTTCAACACTTGGGAATTTATCGGCGATTTCGAAGTTACTAGTGGTATTTCCTATGATAATGAAGATGGCTGAGTGCGAAACTTTCCTCTTCGAAAATTAGAATTTTAATGCCTAAGCTTTGTAAAACATGCGAAGGGTTACATAAACTAATCTTATAATAACTTAACAGTAGAGTGGAAGGTAGGTACGAGAAAACAGCGATGTGATACTCTCTTTCTGACAGAAAATTGCAACGGTCTGGTCCCTCTTCGATTTATGTCATTCAGCAGCTGTAGTAAAAAATAAATCCAGCTACATGTACAATAACTCTGGCAGATGCCAACAGAACTCAGCGAACAACACAAACTGACAAGACCGAAGAAGTGATGCAAGAACTATGAGACTTTTTCTCTCTTTTTCATGAACCCTCTTCATTCTTCTACAAGGAAATGTAAGGAATGAACCAGAAAAATGTACCTCAAGGTTTCATACTGCTCATATTAAAAATGTACTTTATTAAGTACATTATAAAAACAGTGACAGAAAAATAATTAATCAATAAGCGGTCTCAATAGTTCATCTCTCTAAACTCTTTATCAGACCGGATTCACTTCCCAGTCTGGGATAATGGGCTCCATTTTGTCAAAGGCAAAATTTTCAAAAGAGGACTAGTTTTCTTTGACATTCAAAAAAGCTTTTGGCAGCACAGTCACTAGGCAAAAATCACTTCTACCTGAAGGTGTTCCATCTAAGCTTCAGAACTTAATAATAAAGTAAAAATTTTATCAACACACTAATGGAGGAAAATCAAATCTCATTTAATTTAACAGGAGTTTCCATGGATCACCATTACCCCCACTGCTCTTTAACTTGGCTACTGATCATATCCTTGAAGAACTTTCAGAAGTTTCTTTGTCTGACCAATATGGATATTCCTTATTATCAGAACTACATAAATTTACATCCCAATAAAACGTTACTGGGATGAATAAGAATGCTGCTATAGAACTAACAAACTTAGCATTGCAAAGATGTTCAGAAATAGGACTAACCATTAACCTGAAAATAGCATCCATTAATACTGTCAATTATGGTCTCCTAATGAAGGGAAAGAAATCTTGCTACCTAGGGGCAACATTTAGTAATGTCCAAATATTCAACCCTAATAATGTCATTAACTCTTTCAGAGCTGAATTTTTGCACTGATAATAAGGCAGTCATATAGTGAAATAGAGGGCTCTAAGTTTAAAATCGGTGAGGGAAATTTAATTGGAGGAGCGGTTTTTTATGAATTACAAGCATAATATATGGATAAAAATCCTCACATTTTAACACAAATCATTAATATTTTAATCTTTATCTCTGCTGTCATACAAGTTTGAGGCTACGCATTATGTCAGTAGCAGTGAAAAAATTAAAAAAGAATGAATAAAAAATTAGAGAAAGAAGTATCATCATCACTACTACCACAATGCGATCAGAAAATTACAATATTAAATCCGTCCATCACTTTTAAAAGTAGAAGATATAGAAGACGTTTCATCGAAATTTTATCAAGATGCTGATAAATTATTAAGAAGTGTCACCAAACAAATTTTGCAACTGTCATCTGACACACTTGACGTGCATTCGTTAGTCTGTTTTTTCAGTAATGGTTACAAAGACCAACAGCCACTTTGGTGCCTTAAAATTTATACTTATTCTTGGGTATATTTAGGTCGCTGATGCCAAAGGTGCCATTAGTTTTGCCCTACCAGCTTTAGTTTTATGAGATATGGCATTACCATTATGCCAATTATCCCATTTTACGTTTGATGTAAATAAAAAAGTGCCTATGTTTAGCTTCTAAATCAAGTGAAGACAAAAGCAACATACTAACATTACATTAACATTACAATAACAATATAACATGGGGTCTTTCAAAAAATTGATATTATCACATATTGTACAGTCATTTATGACTTATGAGCTGTCAATTTGAGGGTCAAAAAATAATCCAGCTTTAAGTTTTTCTGTACTTCGTACAGTTTTCGTCCTACGTGTCCAAAGGACGGTCAAGAACCTTCACTTGCTATATTATCAAGCAAGATTTTGTTTCGCTAGACTAAGAGTTCACGAATAAAATCTATATAAAAGTAGTGCTGGTAGAGAAAAACTGTTTACATATTTGGAATAAGCACACTAAGTATAGCCAAAAAGTATAGCCATTTGAGACTAGGATTGCCACCTTTCGGTAAGGCCAAGGAGGGACACTTATCGCCGATCTTTTGTACATGGGACAATTTATTAACAAGAGAAAGATGGTATATATTCGTTACAAAGCCAAAACTGAATAGCCTATGTAACAGTAGGCCTAACACTAACATTAGAAAAGAAAAGGCTAGCAAAATAATAAAAATATTTATATGGTATATAATGCGTCCCTCTTAGGCATAATTCGGGATACTGAAAATGTCCTTAAAATGCGGGATGTCCCGCCAAATTTGGGAGACAGGTGCCAACGCTATTTGAGACACCAAACAAAAAGTTCTTTTTTGTTGGGCTGTGTTATAAATATTTAGTTTATTTAATTTAGTGAATTAATGCTAAGTAAACAAGCTTTTCGCTATTTTAAAATCAGGGTTATATTTTTCATCAATGAGTTTGTTGGAACGCGTTGCAGGTGTAACGGAAATCGCCATATTTCCTCTCTAAATGGGAGTGTGAGAAAACACAATATTTGGATATGCAATGTGCAGCGTTATAAAAAATAAAACGCATTTGAATGATAAATATGTATGAGCACTCCGACCACACGTTAATTATTCTTTGTAATTACCATATATGTAGAGACTAATTTACACTGGAATGCTGGATAATGCAGGACATGTTCGCTGCACTACCGTATGTTGTGCCTCTCTGCCTCATTCTGGTTTAGGATATTTTCATGTTTACAAGATTTCAAGTTTGCTTTATCATGAATAACAATAAAAATGTTGGGGAATTTTCGGAACAAAATGCAGCAAGGGCCAATAAAACTAGCTTACAACGAGAACGGGAAAAACGCCACAACAATACCAGATATTAAAGCAACCGTTTACGTAAAAAATATTGAATAGGAATCCCATACACTTTTAATTTAAATGTTATATTGGAACCATAATTTCTTTCAGGAATGTATTTCTAATAAATGAACGCTGTTAGACAGCAATAATATCATGTGCCTCCATAGGACTTAATAGGGAAAACGACATAAATAATAAATTACAAAAAATTCAATATATATATATGGCACCCTGAAAAGAACATTGGAAACGAAAGTAAGGAAGGATACACATTTAAAATTTTATAAATTACTGGCTGTACCTACATTATTGTATGGTGCGGAAATATGGACTCTGATTAAACAAATACTGAAAAGAATAGAAGCTGCAAAAATGAAATATCTGCGATTTGTGGCGGGATACACATTGATGGATAAAAAAAGAAGCGAAGATATTCGTGATGAATTGGAAATATATAGCCTTACAAATAAAATAGAAGAGTATAGGAGAAAATGGCGTGAACATGTCTGTAGAATGGACCCCATTAGAATGCCTTGGAAAAGTCTGAATTATCAACCGAGAGGTGGAAAGAGAGACCAGGGACGTCCAATGAAGAGATGGAAACAGCAACTTTTATAAATGGAGACGGAACGAACCAATAAGGTTTAATCCCTGGACGAAGAAGAAGAAGACAATAATACCAAATTGCACTGTAATTAAAGCTGCTTCTCTTCGATTAAATTTCTAGCGTTTGAATTAATTTATTACCTGGACCCATACGAATATTCACAGGAGCGTTTAGGGCCTATAATCGGACTGATGCGTCGTTAATTCTTTATAAAATATCTCCAGTTGTCCTCATGAGGTTAAGAGAACCTATATCTAGGCCTCCGTATCTCAGAAAAATTCTGGGTGCGAAAAAGAACCCGGTAATTCATCAGTAGTCGTAAACGTTAGTAACTTGGACCACGGAAAAGGCCCCATAGTCTATATTAATCACTCAACAATATAGGCTCTAAGTAATATGTTTTGACAACCAAGGATCATTCAAGTTGGTTAATTAAATGAAATCATTCTTGTTGAGTTTATGAGGTGGAGTTAGAAATGACAGGGTCAATTCTAAATTAAATAAATTGTGTTCTATAAACTGTAAACTGTTGAAGATTAAGCAAACAGTGTTCCTATTAGTTTTGTAGTTGAGAGCCATGGAAATTGTAAGTGAAAATAAAATTAATAAATATATTTGCAAAAATGTGTTATTGTACTTATTAAAGTGAAACTGTGAGAATTAAAACTTATTTCAAATAGTAAAACAACCTTAGAAGATGAAAATAGGGATTGGAGAAAACTGCATAATGACGATCTTCATAACTTGTATTCTTAACCGAATATAGTAGGGTCATTAAATCACGAAGAATGAAATAGGCTGCACATGTTACACGCATGGGAGAGGAAAGACATATTTCAAAAATATTGACTGTGATACCCGAAGAAACCACCTGGAAAACCTAGACGTACGCGAGAGGGCAATGTTAGGATAGATTTCAGGGAAGTAAGATTTGCGATGGATGGGTGGATGGAGATAGCACAGGATAGGGTTGAATAACGGACTCATGTAAGCGAGGCAATGGGTTCCACAACATAGATAATATGCTTTTAGCATGCTTTGGAATTGTCTATTGCCATTGAGTAAGTAAGTAATCCTTTTTAACACGATAAGGTGGCACAGTAATTGGCACAGTAACAGGTGTCTTCCTCTTATTCCGGAATATGACCGCAATATCTTGAAGTGTTCTTATAACACACCCTGTATAAAATAGAGGATCCATACATCTTTATAAGTTTCCGGAGGTGGAAAATTAAGAGGTAAACAGGTTAAAGGAAATTTTTATAAATTGTACTGTAGACATGCAGAAATGCTTGAGGACGGAAGACGACAGAAAAGAAGGCACAACGCGAGAGAAAAAAGAAGTGCTGGAGATTGGGTAAGAGAGAGCGAGCCTATCCGGTAATTGAATGCCCTCTTCTATCTCAATTCAATCACGTCTTTATTTCCCACGTTCTTGCAATATATTACAACTAAGTTCTCCGCCTTTATCCCTTCATCCCATTCCGTGACCCCTTCTGGGTTTGCAAAATCCAGCTACATGTATGCATCATCCCGCCTCCACTGGGTACAGTCTACATTCTTATATTCCAGCAACACACAGCTTCCGAGGAATTACACACCACTGCGATATGGACTGCCATAAGTAAATATATTTTTAGTACACACTCTGTAAAACAGTTGCTTGTCGGACTGTTAACACGCCGAAAAGTAGCACTTTACCAGCCTAGGCCAGTAAAGTCGTCGTGACAACTGAAAAATCCAGATGGCAGTACCAGTCATACCAATCGTAACAGGGTTTGAAACAAAATACATTACCATAAAGCAATAAATATAAGACAACATTGTCTCTTTATGTAAATCAGAAACTTTACCAGGGTTTTTTACAATACACTTAATAATATAACAACAAATATAGGCCGCAATTCATAAGAAACCCCCACTGCCATCTACATCCGCATTGGTTCATTGCATAGATTTCAGGCGGTTGTGAGAATATGACGTCAACAAACGGTTGATTATGCCTTTTCTAATTAATTATACGGTATTTTTATTTCTTTAACAGAGTTTTTACTAAAAGGATTTGGATGCGCCACGTTCCCAAAAGCTTTAGCGGACTCATTCAATATTTCGGCCTCGGCTTACTCCTTGGCAGGCAATACTAGATTCGTCCGCTAAAGCGTTATTTTGCATACTTGGTACATAAAAAGCTGAAAACTTTTTACATATTTGGAATTAGTAGCCTACACCAAGCAGACTATAGCCAAAATCCGGTGAAACATCTCAGACACCAAACAAAAATTTATTTTTGTTGGGCTGCGTAATCAGAGCAGAGAAAGCCTCAAGTCTTAGACCTACTTACTTTCCCAGTTTGTTTTGTACATTTATCAAATAAAATAAACTCATATTCAAATTCACTTAATAACTTTTAACACTATAAACCCAATGGTGAATATCCGCCCAATTTCGACACCTTCGCCCCCTTCGCCCGAACAACAAGTCAAAAGTTTTCCTTAAAATAGCATCAACCATGAAGTGGATTATTTTAGCCTCATTTTGTATGCAGTTTCTTAATGTAAGTATATATATATATATATATATATATATATATATATACATATACATATATATACATATACATATATATATATATACATATACATATATATACATATACATATATATATATATATATATATACACACATACTATTCTAAATAGCTTTTAGCATTGTCTATTAGGCCTATGTAAAATTGAAAATGTGTGTGTGGAATGTGGGTATGTATGTTCCCTATACAACCTACATTTCTTGACCAATTAGCATGAAATTTTGCACATACCCAGTTTAACCCGGAAAGTAACACGGGCAACATTAAAATTCAAACAAACCACTCCTTCCCTTGAAAATGTTTATAATTTCTGAGAATATTATACTGAATTAATGAAAATGCAATTCAGTTCTCATGACAACAGTGTATTGTTTACAGTGTTCACATAGGGCTTTGGGAACTATAATGCTGGGCTTTAACAAATTATGATGCTATTGATGTAATGCATTAGTGAAAATAATTAATGATGAATAAAATCATGAAAATAAAGCACAATGTGATGCAGTCACATAACATTCTGTACCCTCGACATGGAAAATATAATTTGCTCACCTCACATTTTGATGAAGAATAAGAGGTCGTATTGCAGGGACAGCTTAATCCAGTTTTCTCAGCCTGAGAGTGTGCCAACGAGTATGCTATATCAGAAGTAATTTTCTTAAATAAGCAAGCTTGAAAAGTTATTGACTAAGGTGGTATTTGATATATATTATTAGAGATTCCAGCGGAAAATTTTAAAACCTATTCAACTCTAAACAAGTTTAAATCAACACAGGCATATGCTTGAAAATCTGATAAAAATTACATATAAAAATCCGAGTCTCGTTTTAAATTAATTTCGCTGAAGCTGAATGGGCCGCGTCGCATTTCTTTTTTACGAGAATGACGCTTCACAACGGGAGTTAAATTGCTTAATATTCACAGCCTGCAATCTTCAGTACACCGACGTCAGCGTACTTAACCAAGAGCAATAGTCGATTTTCCGTTATAAATCTTATATTACAATCTGTGCAAGGAGAGTTACCCACAATATATTTTAGTACCACGAACGGTTTTATCTTTCATATAAAACTGAAGGGTTTCTTTTCTCATTCTATTTTTTATCGTTTGGCTTCTCACAGGAAAAAGAGATGATGCTCGTATTTCCAAAAAAGGAGAATCGCTATATTCTTTAAAGTCTTCATTTCAGTTAATATAAAGAGTTTCTAATTCCGTATGTTTGCATTTGAAATGAAATGTCATTCTCAATTTATTCGTCTTATGAATAATACAGCGAGACCAAGTCGAGGTACTCTTTAAATTATATCCTTGCACTATCGGGCTCTTTAACAACTCTTCCGTCTCTCTTGCTTCTGCAGAAACTCAAGATGCAGCAATTAGCATCCGTTGGATAAAGTGCAAAAACAGTAATTAGTAGAAGATGTTTTCAATGCTCTGTATCGACTTACTACTCCTGGTTAAGATGTGGATGTTTGTTCAATAGTTAATTAATACATTTGTTTGTAAGTAATATTAAAGATTTATAAGACTATTATCCTGACGGTTGTATTATAAAGATGTGAGACATGGCCGCTCACTGATCGGGAAGAACATAATCTGAGAATGTTCGAAAACAGGGTGCTTAAAAAATATTTGGGCCCAAGAGAGATGAAAAAGGGGACTGGAGAAAATTGCATAACGACGAGTTTCAGGACCTGTACTCTTCACCAGATATAGTAAGGGTAATTAAATCGCGAAGGATGAAATGGGCTGTACATGTTGCACGCAAGGGGGAGGAAAGACATATCTCAAGAGAACCGAAGGGAAAAGACCACGTGGAAGACCTAGACGTTGGTGGGAGGGCAATATTAGACTAGATTTAAGGGAAGTAGGATTTGCGAGGGATGATTGGATGGAGTTAGCACAGAATAGGGTTGAATGGCGGGCTCAGGTAAGCGCGGCAATGAACCTTCGGATTCCATAAAATAGATAATATTCCTTTAGCTTGCTGAGGAATTGTCTATTTCCATTGAATAAGTAAGTGAGTAAGTTTGTAAGTAATATGTCATGAGTATTTTCATGATCCGAGCAAATTTGGTGCTAATCCACCTCTAAACACAATAATAGTTGTACAAAAATGGTAGGAGAAAAACAATAACCTATTTAAAAATGCTCATGCTGTGTACAAAGTTATCGATATAAAGATGATAAATAACATTACTGAGAAATATCCAGGAAGATATTCTGAAGTAATTGGAAATTCTTCCCATGAGTAAAAACATGCTTAATGTTGTATGAAAAGAGCTGGAATTTAAAATGAATATTAGAGATTCTCTTTCACGATAAAGCCCTCCAGCTGTTGTAAATATTCATTATTACTTTACATAACCCCAAGGGTTTCGAAAAATCGAGAGATAGCTGTCAATTATGCAACGGAGAAAGAAAATACACATTGGACAGTTCACTGCTGAATTTAAAATACTAGAAATCTACTTGTCGATGAGTCACAGCTTTTCCCTTAGTTGAAATTAAATAATAAAAAACGAATTCTGAACAAACGACAGTTCGCTTGAAATGTTACAGAGTCCTTTAAAGCTGGAGATATTTCCTAGTAACTTTCATTAATTTAAAGCAAATAGCCAGCAAGCTAGTAGGTACAGGCACCGAAAGTAGGTACAGAATTATAAACTATTAAGGACATGGTTATTCGTGCGAAGAGATTTCCACAAAAGACTCAACGTAAACGTTATCTCTTTTGGTAAAATTACACACGAACAAATACTATATGTAAATGTTTACACAGATATACACGTTAATTATTTCACGATAATAACTGTCAAACGGTACTGCGTTAAACTTTGAGGGTTCCGAAGCAAATTACGAAACCATTTGCTTCGGTGAATTATCTATATGAGTAATTTAATTAGTAGCGTGTTTATCTAGTTTGCTAACACAAGGATCAATAACGTTTATGAATTTAAAACATAGCCTTTTATTATTAACTTATGAAATGATAGCATTGGGTGAGGATTTTGAAGGAAAATGTTAATTAGACCAGTCATTAGAGGTATTGTATGTTGCAAAAGGTGGTGTAGAAGCTTTCATTTTTTTTAACTTGTCTGTATGGATACAACCATGTAAAAACAAAAATGCTACCACGGGCGACCTCGGGAAAACTTTTGGGCAAGCCAAGTACCTCGAAATTTTAGGACTTTTTTGTTTGCTTTCGCCTATAACTCCTAAACGGTGCTTCCTAACGAAAAAGTTACGACATAACTAATTAAAGAACATTAAATTCTGCGTCTAATAAGTACCACGACATAATAATTCGATCAGGTAGGATGGTCGAAAACCACGGTCAAAGAACGACGATTTTGTCCAACTTTGTCAAAAACTGAGATATATATGAGTCTGCAGCTTGGAAATGAGTACTCCAAGAGAAAAACTCATAGAATAAAAGATGTAGAGCATCAAATTCTGCGTCCACTGAGTACCAATAATTTAAAATTCGGTTAAGTGCACCTCTCGAAATTGGCAATCTCCTAATTTCTCAGCAGATTAAAACCCTTCTTGCTCAAAGTTTTAGTTCTGTTGAGAAATTTTATCAGTTTAACATACTACATAAAATTAAAAGCACTAATCAAATACAATACTTTGTTTTTGTTTTTAACTGCTGGTCTGAAATAGATCACGAGAAATTAATTGATTTTTCATTTAAAATAATAAATAATTAAAGATGAGAAACGCGAACAACTGCTGTCTTGTGGGTTGCCACAGCTAGTTTAGCATTTGACATAAGGCGTTTAGAATATAAATAATATTTAACTTGCATTTTAAAATCCTCAGGTTGAAATAGGGCTAATACATAATTTTTTTAATTTAATTAAAATTGAATGTTATTTTATTAGGTAATTATTTTTTACGAATAAAAAAGCCAAATCAACATAAAAGAAAAAGCCAATGAGGAGCCGCGGCCCCTACCTCGGGATTCGCCACTGAAAGCAATAGATTTTTTGCGCATACAAAAAAATCTGTCAAAAAAGTGTCTTAATAGGCTACAAGCCTGTATCCCTGAAAAATCATTTTTGATGGTACAGAATAAGTGCAACTAAATATGTACTTAGACAACTACGGTATTTTAGGTATGAGTGTCGAGTTTAAAGACTTTCGTGTTCGAATTTCAATAGCATTTACTAGTGCGGGCAACAGTGGGGAAAGACAAGTCTCTATGTTCATTAGATTCAGAAATGACTGCTGCTGTACAATAGCAAATATAGAGACAGAAAGGAAGAAATAAAGAAAGATATATATATATATATATATAGAGAGAGAGAGAGACAGAGAGAGAGAGAGAGAGAGAGAGAGAGAGAGAGAAAGAAAGAGTATAACATTGTAATAAAATGACGTATTGTAGTATGAAATCATGTTCCTTGAAAAATTAACAAAATATTTCACATTCAAACTAAATTAAACGCAACTATACGCTGTCATCGAAATCGCTACGCACATAAGATTAATTAGCTTATTTTTCTCCATACAGGATCATACCATATAATTACAGTAGACAGCAGTTCAGAAAGGCAATATGATGGAGTAGGTTATATAACTAATTTCACTTCTCCCATTTTATTTTGTCATTAATTTTGTGAATCAGCTGCAGCACTTCCTAAAATCTCAGTGCAACCATTTCAATGGTAAGAGGAAATCTATTATAACTCTAACGTTTGCCACATGCGGAGAGTACAGCTACTATTTTGAACGTAGGCCCCGTGAGTCCATGGGCGCGCAAAACATACACATATAGCTTATAAATACACACACATCTTAAATATTCTAACTCTATATTCTGTCATAAAGATTGGCGGCTGCTTAGAAAAAGCACGCAATCCACAACCTCTCCATTCAAGAATAATACTTATTTCTATTTACTTATTATTTTAAACTAGTGGGATTAAGGCCATAAGGCCACAATGGAGAATACACTTTACCTAAAATACTGAAGAAAAAGAAAAATTAAATAATACATGAAATTAAACGAAATAAATACAGGGCGCGCCAATAAAATATACCTGTTTTTAAATGCACAAAAGTTCGAGAATAAATGACTAAATCAATTGTAAAAATACAGACATGAAGAACAAAGATGGGAGAATCATCTGTTAAGAACAACATGTTCAATATGTCCACCTGCAAGGCCCATACAACGATTCAAACGAAACCCAAAATTGTGTATCACTCTAGCACACATTTCCACCTGAATTGCATGAATAAATTCTTCGATTCTTCTCTTGAGCTGGCAGATTGTGTTCGGGTGTCATGTATACACATTGTCTTTAGTGTAGCCCCACAAGAGGAAATCTTCGAATTGTATTTGGTGTTGGAGCTTCTCGAACATGGAAGTGATGGAAGTGATTGCGGAATCTCCGCTGTGTCTCTACTATACATTTTGTTTCCAAATAAAATTTGACTATTATAATTCTGTCTGGCGTAGTGGAAACCATTATGGAATTTTCTCCCAGGCTTGCACAACAATGTATAGAAAAGAACAGAACGATATATTACCAACTTCACGAAATATGAAATGAGAAAAACAGGTAAATTTTACTGGCGCGCGTGCTGAAAAATTATAAAATATTTACTTAATTTTATCAATCATAACCTGCTAAGCGATCCGCCCCCAAACCCCCGCTGAGCTTCTCGGGAAAGGTTTTTTGGAATTTTCCTCTGATTTACAGCCTAAAAGCTATATGTGTACCAAATTTCAAGTTTGTAGCTCATCTGGAAGTGGGCCAACATTAATGTCAATGGGTGAGCCCTTTTTCGTGAGTTTTTAGGGCTAAAAATTAAAAAAATTACCTTTTGGAATTTTTCTGTGGCTTACAGCCTAAAAGCTTTATGTGTACCAAATTTCAAGTTTCTAGCTCGTCTGGAAGTGGGCATACATTAGTGTCAGTGAGTGAGTGAATGAGTGAGTCAGCCGTGACTAGATTAAATTGCGCTTCAACTGTGATATCGTTTGGCAGGTCCCGAGATAGATAGGCAATGCGTTCCAGAAGCAAATAGAATATTGTGAAGTTCTATACAGAGATATGGATAGTAAGGGATCAAGCCGAGAGCGCATGACCAAATTATAGGTGTTGATATAACTTACGCAGGACTTAGGCAAGTGCATATAGTGATCTTATTAGGACAATCATGATATCACTACCCACCAAAATAATTTCTACCGCGTGATACAAATTGAGTAGCAGTAACAGCAGCCCCAGTCATGAAAACCATCACCAACGGCTGCGAGAGTCGGCATGCTGACCACATGCCGCCCAATCCTGTTATGTCTCTGGTAGATGGCGCAGCGATCGGTTTTTAGGAACTACTCCCTCCAGGATTGCAGAGCCTCAGAGTTTAGTTATTATTATTATTATTATGGAACATTATATGGTGCTGAAACTTGGACCAATAAGTAGAGAACAAGCAAACAAATCAATGGTATTAGAAATTGATTTTTGGAGACGTTCAGAAAGAAAATGTAGGAAAGAAAAAATTCGGAATAATAGAATAAGGGAAATAATGCAACTTGAAGAGAATATCTTGGAAATTGTAGAAGAAAGACGCTTGAGATGGTATGGACATGTACTCAGAATGACAGAGGATAGAACACCCAAGAAAATTTTGGATTGGGAAGTAGAAGGAAAAAGAAGAGGGAAGCCCAAAAAGTGCTGGATAGATGGGGTAAAAAGGAGTATGGAGAGAAGAGGGTTAAGTAAAGAAGATGCTACGGACAGGGACTTATGGAGGCAGAATATTGTTGTGGGATGAAGGAAAACCATTGTATTGTGGAATATTCCTTAATAAAAATTATTATTATTATTATTATTATTATTATTATTATTATATCGGTATATATGTACACTGAGATCGTAATATAGCTGACAGCATACAGATAACTCGACACCGTCTAATATGACGTGAGTTCTATTTAGATATTTAAAAAGGCTACTGAAGGCCGTAGTATTTTAGCATGTTAAAAGTACAAAAAAAGTTTTTTTAATACTACGCACCCTGTGACAGGATTTAGTGGTGTATAATTAGCACTGTGATGAAAGGACTGTAGCCTGTGGGACGCCGCAGAGGCTTAACATTCCGTCAAAAGGTCGTCAGGACTTGTGCGGTGGACAAATCTGTACGTCAGCGCTGGTCGGATACTAATAACCAGGGACGACCAGAGAGCGGATCTGAAGCCGTCTGTGGCTCTTTAAGTGTCGTAGTCATGCACATTTTTGTCCCTGGTGCTACTAGGACAACCATTCTGCTCGTTCATATGTCTGGCAATTACAATGGAGATCGAGAGTACGAAGAAGTAAAACCGCTTGACCATTCAATAATTGGATTTTGGAGGGATAAGTACCTGAACGAAACTATGAAGAAAAATAGGTGCTGTGAAACATATTATTATCTTCATGTTAGGGAAGAACTATCAATGCTAGTCGTTGGATTTAGTACTTAAATTAATGAACTGTTATATGGGATTATTCCACTCATACTCATATATTGGATACATAATTAATAATAATAATAATAATAATAATAATAATAATGTTTATTTAATCTGGCAGAGTTAAGGCCTTAAGGCCTTCTCTTACCCTCAAGCAGAGACAGGAAAAAAGGAACAAACACACTAACAAAGTTCTATAACTACTAACTGTTTGGCTGCGAGCTGAAGGCCGAGCTAGCGTTCCCCCACTACCTTACCATGCGCTTGCATTTACTGTCTATGTCTTTCCCCCACTATACCACCAGCTCGGCCTTCAGCTCACAGTCAGACAGTAGTTAAGTTATATACATACACAGTAGTTGATTGAGTCTACGTCACATAAAATTAAACTATTTTAGCAAAATGTTTTACACTAGGACAATATGTAGCTTAACTTTGACCTACAATTATACAAGAAACAATAAAAAGACTAATGTTTTATACCTAAAAACATAAGCGTTTTTTGAATAGACATTCGTTTAGCTTAGTTTTATATGTTGACAGCGTAGAACAGACCCTGATGATGGAGCGAAGAAGATTCCAGGAACGTGTTAAGGAAATTGTTAAAAATAAAATGATGACCGACACTAATCTCAAAAGTTTTAGCCCTTCAACCTCTTGAATTATACCATTTCTGATTGCACATTTGTTGAAATTACTCTAACTGATCTCTAATGTGACGTTCTTAAAAACCAAGAAAGGGAAATCCCCACAAAACAGATTCAGGTTTAAGTTTTCTAGAACAATTAAACCTACCGCATTTCTTTAGATTATTTGATTTGCATATGTAGGCTAATCTTTTGTTTCCACTTCAGCTAGATAAGTCTACACATTTACATTTTTTAATACACCGATGAGCGAAGTAGACGAAATTTTTAGTACAAGAGTAATTTTACATAGTTTAACTTTTAATCTGCAAGCAGAACACACTTTAAAATAAGGCGTAAGCTTAATCCATCTTGTAAAATGGCGTACTTAAATAAGTTATCTTAAGGTTTTTGAAGACCTACATAAGTGACAATAGAACTACGGGTGGTTACCCCTGTTCAATACCATGGGTCTGCGTCTACCCATCATTATCAGCTCTCATTACATTTGAAAAGGTCATTTTAATTTAGCAAGCTTTCACTGCAGTACATGAGTATGCTGTTCACAGATCACCCTTTTTTGACGCTGTGTCGAGGGGAAAGAGTGACAAAAACTGTCAGAACACTCTGCCATCAAAATAATTACAACTAATCACTTGCTAACATTAGTATTCATTGTGTACCCATAGATGTTACGTAGGACGCGTGTTGAACTGCATTTTATGTATGATAATGTACAGTCCACTTCTAGCCGAGTGTCCAATACATACAAGCATTATATGAAGCCTGTAGATAACATGAATATATGTAAGTATTCACGAACCACAGATTATTGTCTCTTTTGGACACTACATGAGAATATTATAGGAGAAAAATTCCTCCGACACTGGGACTTGAACCCAGGACCTTTGGCTATCCGCGCCAATGCTCTACCAACTGAGCTAAGCCGGAGTTCAATTCACAGCGCCGGATGGAACCTTCCTCCTATGAAGGTTCCTATGATGGAGGAAGGCCAATAGGCGAATAGCCAAAGGTCCTGGGTTCAAGTCCCAGTGTCGGAGGAATTTTTCTCCTATAATATTCCCCTGTAGATAACAGCCTTTCATGAATTTAACAAAAGTAAAGCAAACTATAGGTCAAAAAAAGGATACTTCACCCAGATGTCTTTTTACCCTTTCACGGTATTATGTCAAGCCCTTTACCGTTAAGATCTTAGGATCGTATTCATATCCAAAGTTCTCCCCTGAAAACAACTTAGAATAATTAAGAGGACGGTAAATTTTTGTATCTTAGGAAGTAGAATGAACTTCATTAGTCAATATTAATCTAATACGCCTATTAGGTTTTAAAAAATGACTAGTTCATGAAGGTGTTAATGTCTCGAAGGTTGTCCAATAAATAAGTTTCCCTATTGTTAAAAAATGGGGGTACGCCGTAGCGTAGTGATTGAGGCGCTGCGATACCAACCGGAAGGTCGCGGGTTCGATCCCCGACGAGGTCATTGGATTTTTCAATTGGCCTAATCCTTCTGGTGGCACTATGGCCCTGGGGTCGACTCAGCCTCTAACAGAAATGAGTACCAGGAGCAATCCTGGGGGTAAAGGCGGTCGGTGCGTAAGGCTAACAACCTTACCACATTCATGTGCCGAATGTCTAAAAATCTAGGAGCCTCAACCTCCTGGAACCCTCTGGGCCTCCATGACCTGTATAGGGAATACTTTACTTTTTACTTATTGTTAAAAAATATTAAACAATTTATTTGTTGAAATAACTTTTATTTTACATATTAACTTACAACTCTTCAACTTATTTTTCCACATAACCACCATTTTTTGCAAATATTTTTGATAGCGCGACGCCACCTTCTCCAAACCACTGGTGTACCATGCCGTAGCCAACTTTTCACTTTCGATTTCGCTTTGTCATCAGTGTGGAAGTGCACATATCCGAAATACTACTTCAGTTGGGGAAACATGTGAAAATCGCTGGGAGCAAGATCTGAAGAATATGGAGGATGTGAGAAAATTTCCCACTTGAATATCCTGAGCTCCTCCTGGGTCCGGTAATAAATGCAGAGAGATGCTGTGGTGTCTTGAGGAATCTTTGTCTTCTGTCGTACAAATTCTTTCTGCTAGATGATGCAACAGGAGAAGTTCATGGTACACAAGTGGTTGGAAAAACTGGTGTCACACTACCAAAAATGTTTGCAAAAAATGGTGATTATGTGGAAAAGTAACGAGAAGAGTTACAATATGTAAAATAAAAGTCTTTTAATTATTAAATTATTTTTAATATTCTTTAACACTAGGGAAACTTATTTATTGGATAACACTCGTAAGTAGGCTATGTAGTTGGGATAGGAAGCTTGTAAAGAAAGCTGAAGAACTTAATATTAAAACTCTGCCGACTCTAACAATTGCTGTTTTAATAGGATAACTGCAGCATTGAGCTAGCAGCACACATTGTAAAATGAATATTAAGTATCCAACAAGTGTATCCAATTACAAGTTTGCCGAGTCACGAACACTGTGGGGATATGTTGCGTGACTTCAGCAACAAACTGCTCTGAAGAAGTTGTAAAACTATTATCCTACTACTGCAATTTCCAGCTCTTACCACTTACCGGTTCTCACGTCTCTTTGAAGCAACAAATGTTTCCGTGAATATTCAATCTTAAAGCTGAATCTCAATAGCGACCGGTAAACCAGAATTAAGTACATAAATCACTGGAATATTCACTCTCTCCTCCACCACCTTTCGCTTTACGATTGAGTATTCTTTCGCGCTGCCGCCTTAGCGAGACATTTTATTAGAACGACCATATAACACAATAGAATAGATAATACTACTACTAGTAGTAATTTTTTAATTTTTGTATTTTGTTGGATTATTCGATTTTTCAATTTTGGATAGTTGGACTCTTTAAATTTTCGGTTCTTGGACTTTTTTAATTTTGGATTTTGGACTTTTAAAATTTTGTACCTTCGATTTTTTTAGTTTTGAAATTTTGGATTTTTAGTTTTGAATTTCTAAAATTTTGGATTTTTGAATGTTTAATTTTTTAATTTTGAAATTTCGATTTTTAATTTTAGATTTTTAGAATTTTTAAATTTTGGATTTTTGATTTTTTAATTTTTTAATTTTGGATTTTTGAAATTTGAAAATTTTTATTTTTTTTATTTTAAATTTTTGATTTTTTAATTTTGAATTTTTTCTTCACTAGATCTTTGAATTTTTTTTTTTTTCATTTTTTAATTTTAGATTTTCAATATTTTAACTTTAGATTTTTAGATTTTTAAATTTTGGATTTTTTAAATTTTAGATTTTTTGATTTTTAAAAAATTTTGTAGTTTTGGATATTTTAATTTTGGATTTTTTATAATGGTGAAGGGCTCCAATCCACTAGCTCGAAGCAGTAAGCCCCCAACCTTTCCCCCGCGTGCTCCCGTATTTTATTTTTTATATTTTTGAATTGTTGAATTTTGGATTTTTGTATTTTTAAATTTTGGATAAGCCTAATCATTGAGTTGATTGTTTTCTGTGCTGTCCGTCACAGCCCCACTACTTTCGTGAAGTTTCACTTCAAAAATAATTAGAATAGCTGGCTTCTACAATAAATTAACAAAAGTAACACGTTATTAAAAAATCCTCAGATTTTACATAAAACATTACTCTATTAATCTGATAGCTCTGCATTAAACAACTGTTCGAAGTTACGCATTTATAAGCCAGAAGCAGTGAAAAGGTTAAAAAGATATGGTTAATGTTTAATTATTATTAGCCCAAGTGTAAATATGGGGTCTTCTGTTCTGGGCAACAGATAGCCAACAAATCCAGTGTAATTTTCAATTAATGATGGATAATACTGCGCGTCCCCAATTTACAAAAATATTTAGATTATGTAATTATGTAGTGTTTAAGGGAACAATAAACATTTTGACTACCTAGGGTCAGAACTGCAACAAAAAGCCATATTCTTTTGGACGGATCCTAGGAGGTTTATAAACAATGGATGCTAAGGCTGGTAGTAGAAATTCGAGTCTTCAGCCCCTAAGGCCAAGCGTGGCAACAAAACTGCTTTGGATACTATATTGCTTTTGACACTACATTTATAAAGTACTGAGTTATTCGAATTTGCTATGCGTTACCGAAGGAGAAGCATTTAAAGAGAAATTCACTTCATCAGTTAGCTATCGAAGAGAACTCACTCTTTAATTATTGGTTAGTTAAGCGCAAACGACATCCCACATAAAAAAGAAGCATGTTAGCTATGGATAAAAAGGATTGTTGCGCAAATCCTTTTCATATACGATATCCAGGTACAAAATAATAAATGCAGTGATTCGCATTTTACAAAGTGAATATTTTACTCAACCAAGATTCGTAGCACTTTCGTTATTGCGACAACAACGAAAATACATTTGCATGTAGATAAAGAAGCATATACCCGGTTGTAGGGTTAGTTTAAAAAAGAATAAATAAAGAACCCGAATACACGATGCATACATAAAGCTTCTAGTACCCATAAACGTTTCTAGATGCAAGCTGAAGAGTCGCTTTGGGAAATGCTTCAACCATAAATCTACTCTTGTATACAGATGGAAATTTACATTATTCTAAAGGCTATAAAAGATCTGTGACAAAAGAGGCTATAACGGAAAACTAGGTCGAGATCAGAATATGTTAATTCTGTACGTTCTGCTGCTGCAGAGAGATCGAATAAGTAGGCGTTTAACCCTATAACCATGTTCAGCTAGGTAAAAATTATACACTCGCCCATGACGGGAAACACTGGGTCGAATCCTGTTTGAGATCGTTTTAGTATATTCTTTTTACTTTTGGTTGGGCTAACTAATGCTTATGTTTGAATTTATTTTGCTGGCATATTTAAGGGGGGACATACAGCTTTCGTTGCTGGAAAATAGGTGAAATTTCATTTTTTTTCTCAACAATGAATTGTTCTGTAGCCTTGCAATCTGGCATGCTCTATATTGGCTAGTTTTACAATTGCATACTATTTTCAGAATTAATTTAACTAACTGCTGTTAAGGAGTAGTTATCATTACAAAATGGCAGCCAAATTTTGTGCACTGAAGTGCCGTTTCCCTGATAACTCAAATATTTATTGATATATTGCAGTGAAATTTTGCATGCAACTATATTTGATACTGTTGAACAACACTATCTAGAATCATTGCTATAACTGTAATAGTTTTTTTCCCTAATATTTCTGATGTAAAAATTTGTAAAAAAATTACTGAATTTTGATGAATTATTTTTTTAAACATATTTATACTGCAAATAATCCAAAGATTCTAAATTATTTTGTTCATAACATATTTACAAATAGATAGAAAAAAGAATCACTCAGAAATATTGGTATTTATGAAAATTATCAGGGAAACGGCACTTCAGTGCACAACATTTGGCTGCCATTTTGTAATGATAATTACTCATTAACTGTAATAGATAAAGTAATTCTGAATATAGTATGGAATTGTAGAACTAGTCAATATAGAGCATGCCAGATTACAAGGCTACAGAACAATTCAATGCTGAGAAGAAAAAAAAATTGAAACTTCACCTATTTTTCAGCATCGAAAGCTGTATGTCCCCCCTTAATTTATTCCATGACCTTTTCCCAAAACCGTACAGGCCATTGTAAAGAAGATTAGAAAGCCTATATCCAAAACACATGTAGAGTAGGAGGCTCTTTTTAGCTGAAAGCTCTTATCGTCTAGCTTTGAGCTTCAATACATCAAAGAATTTAGGGCTATGCCATGAGTAGCATCAATTCAAATTAATTGTAACGCAATTTTCTCTAATCAATGCAATTGATTCTGATTTTCTTTGTTCTGCTGTGGACATGTGGATTGCTGCCTGTGTATTAAATTTAATAACACATTCTGTGTGTCATAATGCCGGCAATTTTCCTATTTGTGGGATTCAATAATCAATAATATCTTTACAATTTGCCTAAATATAAATAAAAACTAAGAAGAAAAATACCTAATATGAGAGATGTGTCTAGTAAAAAAATCCTCTCCTTAGTATATAATATTTTTATAGCCACTTCGACGTTGGAGGGGGGGGGTGAATTGAAAAATCCGTCGGCTTAATGCATATGTCGATTTTCAACTGGTTCGCATTCAATGGACAAAGTCCCCTAACAGAAAGGTCAGGACCATGGGGATTGCTGACGGCGCGTCGCCAGGATCCAGGGGAGGAGATTTTTTTATTCTGCAAACATACTGCAAACCTAGGAGGGATGTTTGAATATAAAAGGACTGAGGGTGCAATCGTTACATTTAAAAATTATACCGAGAGAAAAATTCATGGAAAAAATGCAGACAAAATATCCCTAATATGGGATGTGCTCAATGACACATTTTTCATTACAAGTACACCCAATCCCTCAGTTTACTAATCAGCAAACAACAAATGCAAAGTTCTTTAGAAATGCCATACATGTCGAGATATGTTAATAGACCCTACGCGATGTTGTTCATGATTAAATAGAGCCTTTACGATCTACTTTTTATATCCAGATTTTCACTGAACTCATCTACGTCAATTCTGATCTTACCATTGTTAGAGTTAGCATACACACCAGTCAAAAAAGCCCGACTAATCAATTCGCTTTAACTCGTGGGAGTCAGTCAAAACCACTGTGAATGTTTTGAATAACAAGTTTTGGAATATTTTTTTCATATTAGCATTAGCATTAGTTTCAACACAATATTTACTTGAAATACGAAGTACAGTTTTAATAAACTCAATATAGTCGAAACGATCATATAGAGATACAACACCTAAAAGTAATAAACAATTTCTTTCTTTCTTTTTCTACCTGAGTTTCACCTCACCCTTTTAGGGACATTAAGTGACCCAAGCCGCCCAGGCCTTACAGGGCCGCGACCTGTCGGGAGAGGGATTATCTGTGGATCACATACATACTTTTTTGACCAGACAAGGACATGGAGGGCCTCCCCGGATGAGTGATCAGCCCAATGCGGGGCCACCTCCGAGACAACACGAACACATAGGACGACACACACCATTCACACACACACACACACACACACACTCACTCATTCCAAACAAGGGATGAAGATGATAATGACGGCCAGATTATATCCGGGGACCACAAGGGCCTAAAGTTACCCGAAATTTGTCTCACAGGTGAGGAAAAACCCCGAAAAAACCCACCTAGATAACTTGTCCCGACCAGGGTAATAAACAATCCAAAAATAAAATAAAAATTGAAACGATCATGATTTATAAACAACAGGTACATATTATTCAGCTATTTCGGGGATAAGAACTCCCTATAACAGAATACTCTCTCTTCTTATGGCATGCATAGAAGGAAATATAGGAAGACAAAGGTTTAATGTTCAAATTAACATACAACTGGTGGGAAATTCCTAATATTAAAAACACTCATTGCAGCGATTACGCACAATAATCACGCGGTTAGATGCTTTAACTCAGCGTTTCTCAACCTATGGTCCGCGGACCACCAGTGGTCCCCAAAGATGATGCAGATGGTCCTCAGACATAACTTAAAAATATCATAAAGCAAGTGGAAAGTAAAGAAGTAAAGTTTTTCATATATTTCGTTATAATGACCTATAATTAATACCCCAAGTATTAAGAATATAGGCATTCTTTTAAAAATGGTATGTAAAATTAGGGGTCCGTAAAATTTTGTAGACATTTTAGAGGTCCTCGGGTTCAAAAAGGTTGAGAAATGCTGCTTTAACTTATAAAGCAAGCTACCTGTCAAAACCAGAAATAGAAAGCAAGTTCGTATAACAGAATATATTCTGAATATGCGTTTTCCGCATTCTGGAATACCTTGCCTCAATGATCCAGTTCTTAAACGAGAGAAACTGTTGCCATAGCGATCTTCGCATATTTCATTTATCAAACAGAGCGCATGAGAAGTCAAACAATTTCCGTAACCTTTAACCTTTTTGTAATAAAAGCGAAGTAAAGTAATAAGCCAGCTGATTATTGAATTTGATCATTGGAGTGTAAAATAAAAGACATGAAAAATTCATTAGTCGCTGCAAAGCAAGCATGATAACTTCTGCAGTGAAATGTTTCCAGAACACAAACATTTTGCTGAAGGAAATTGTTACCCAGTGCCCGTGCAAACCTCTGCCATGAAATATTGTTTCTTTATACAGGAGGTCGGTTGGCATATATTTTAGGGTACTTTCCAGGCATTTCATAATACGGGTAGGACATTATAGCATATTATGAAAAGTACTTTTATTCATTAAATGTCAAAAATAATTATTTAGAACTGGTTCTGCACATTCCATAAAATCTACTACGCCTTCTTCTTCAAACTACATGGAAAGCATTATTTGAAATTTATTTTAAACATTAAAAATTTTTTTTTTCAAAATCTATTACGGGTGGGACATAATTTAGGCAATTATTTTAATGATGGAAAAAGATCATTTGCTGTTTTGCTATTAATGTTAGAGTCTTAATGTTATTATTAATGAAGGTATGAGGGATTAAATAAAAATTATAAACTGTTTCCAGATTGTCAGAACTTTTATATAACTCTTACAATAATAATTTAACAAATGTTTAATCCTATAAATGCTTATGAATACTTTAATATTCTGAATGTTCTTATTGTTGGGCGCCAAGTCTGGTCATTGGTGACCACACCAATAATGCAGCTCTGCGTCGGCTTATGAACTTGATAACTCTTCCTCGGGTCGGCTATGGAAAAGACTAATTATTAAAGTGCATATAATAATAAAATCGGAGAATTATTTTGAACACTTTTATTTTACGAACTGGTGGAAATTAATATTCAAACTTTGTATTACAGTGTTAATAAACATCTTTGCTTATTCTCTTAATTAATGCCTGTTTGATTAATGAATTTTAGATCGAGTAAATGGCAAAGCTATACTTGATATATTTTGCCGAAATGTTGTAAAAAGATTAAATCCAATTTATTTCCCGTTGCTGAAATTTTCTAAGTGTGAAAATTATTGCGTGGAAAATTTCGTGTGAAAATTATCGCGTGGAAAATTTCTAAGTCCAAAAATTGTCCGTGAAGAAATTTTCTAAGTTAATTCAGACACACACGCTTTCACAAGTAGTACCAGTCGGGAACAGAACAGAGAGTAATATCTTCACGCAAAACAAACTACTAACAGACTAAAAATTACGAATAAACTCCTTCCATCTTCTTGATGATGATAGGCTAATTAATACACGTGACATTATACATTAATTCTATTGGAATCCAACTCTTCCTTTAAACAACAATCACAAAATATATGACGTATTGGTCGTTACAATTGGTATTTCCATGTTTACCTAGAAATCACTTTGTTTCACTTATATTGTGTACAAAGCATGGTTTCCTGCTAATTAATGCCACATCCTTGCCACATTCTTCGTCTATTGCACAGTATAGACACCATTATTCTAGTTCTCTTAACAAGACACCTTGCACAATTTTCATGCTCAAAAGATAGTTTAGTGAAGAGCTGTATTGTTTAAGTCTTTACCTTTACAAGTTTTCACTAGCAGATTATAGAGACTTCTGTACTTGAATACCCTAAGCATTGTATTTAATGTTATTAAGTTCTAGGTTTCTAAAGACAAGTCTCTTGTACTTAGTTACCTGTGCCATACAGCTTATACCTTTACAAAATGGCTAAGAAAACCCCAGCTCTTTATATGTCTTCTGAGGGAATTCCTGTTACAACTATCATCTTCAAAGTCTCTTTTCTATTGCGAAGATACTATATGCTAAATGGAACTATTTATTATTCCATTTATGTAATTAATACTCTTAAATTACTTTATATGAACATTCCCATTAATATCCTTTCATTCTGCTGATTATTTTGATACCCCATTTTGATATATTGTTAATGCATTTTAATTTTAATTAAAGCCTAATTCAGGACTGCTACAACTTTGATAGTTTGAAGTCAAGGTTATTGCAAATGAACTGAACTGAAAATATCTAAAACAAAGCCTAGTATTAATTTTTAAGAGATAAAATTTAGGTTTTTTTTCAAATTCAAAATATTTGCATGTCTTTTATTTTTCTATGATAAAATCAATGTCGATAGATGCACAATTTTAGTTCAGATAGTAACTAGTTATTTAACAGTATCCACACAAAAATCATGTCAATTCATTGAATAGTTTTAAAAAAATATTATACATGGAAATGCAATTGTGAGAAAACATTTACTTGCAACATGTATTTTCTCCTGAAGGACTTTTAGATGTCACTCCCACTTCATAACCAATTACTTTTAATGTCCGTAACTCCAGTAACAATAGACATATTCACATGAAATAAGTTTTATTATAAAGGTTACTTTTTTCTATCCATACGCGACTGCATCGTGTCACTCTAATGCATTGCGTAGTAGAAAGCAAGAAAGCATACATATCCACTCCACGATCCCTTAAAATTTATTAAGATTATTTATTATTATTATTCCCCAAAGCTTCCATCAGCTCCGTGTGGTATTCTCTGGCATTTCTCCCTCGGATAGAGACTAATTTGACGTAAGAATGCTGTTTACATCTTGTCATATCCAATCTGCACGGCGATTACTCACAACTGCAATACCATCGCTTCCATTTGTGTAACTGTACATGACAATGATGTGCCCATACACTAGAGATGCCACACTCTCCCATGACATACGACGACGCATGATACCATCGGCTTACTCTGAGGAAAAAATAGTTGTCGTGACTTATGCTCCAGCTCTCGTATAAATAACGATTGTACTTAAAACATCTCTGTTAAAAGTAGGCTAAATAAAGAAATCTCCCCAAAAATTAAATGGACATATTAAAATTTCTCGCAAGCACCCTAGCACCAATAACGAGTAATTCATAATGAAACTACATACCAATTTAGATATGCACGTCGTCCGTTACTTTTTAGGTTGTTAATGAAACTTCTACAGAAAATTCGCCGAGCCACTTGTATGTCTTCGTAAACACGGTCAAAAATGAAGACATTGTCCATTCATGTATCTGACATGTAACACGGACGACACGGTTTTAAACGTGTGACGCAAAATAAACGGCTCTAAAATATTATCTAACTTATCGTTAATGGGTGGATGCACTCAACTGCTCCCACAAACATGAATGCAATAGATCTCTCTCATTTGCTTGGAGATTTGTTCGTACTCGTTACATTGTTTCTGGCTTAATATCACGTTCTATTATCTAATTTACACGCCTCGGCTTAAAACGTCCTGCCAGAACCAGACCAACAAACAATACCATCAAAACTTCTATGTAGATTTTATATACTTGTAAAACTTTTCAATATTAAAACATATTTGCCGGCTCAGCAGAAACTTTGTTACTCAATAAAAGTTTCAAGTTTGTATATAACATCTTCTTTACAGGGTAGGAAACCTCGGAGAAAAATATTTCCTTTGAGATTTCTTCCCAGCTGGAAAAGTGCCAGGTGTTTCAGAAACGTATTCCTTCACAATTACATATAAAACTAAAACTCCCTGAAAACTTCGTTCCATCTCAACATCAATATGTGAAGAAACAGAGTTGTTTTTTATATTTTATAAAGTCTGACTTATTGGATCAACAAGGAAGAGCAAACTGTCAGTTTTTAAAAATGTATGTGTTCTGGATAGGTTAATTCAACACCAATATAGAAATACAATGGACGTTTAACAGCTACCTAGGCCTTTAGTGAAATGTTTACCAGAGCTGAAATATCCGTATTGTTCTTTAAAACCAAACCAATGGCATCTACGACAACACCATAACATCATATTAATAGGAGAATACAATATGTCATGATACGCTACAATAACAGTATTCTGTTCAAACGAGCTGTAAAACAGCTTATTAAATATTATGAGGAGGGGAAACAATGCAGTAATGAATGTTCGCTTATTTTACTGTATAATTTACAAAAAATATGCACATACAACTGGAAATTTTTATTCGGTATTTCATACGGTTTGAAAATGTCATAAGTACTTCATTTATGTGGTAGGTTCCAATAAACTTATCCAGTATATAAAAATAATACAGAATGGCAAGATACTGAAAAAGCAAATGCTTATCATAAAACTCACCTTGGCACGACATACCACGAAATCACAGAAGTATGTGGACAATATGCAGACTACATGGTTTTGATGGTTTCTTCGTCAAATATATTGAAACTGTCTTCATAACTGCATCCAATACTTCTAGTTTTTCCATTTTTTCTTTCTTTTTCTTTCTTTCAATCATTCTTTCCAAAAGGGGCTAATGTCAAAATAAATTTGCGTCAATAACACACTGCTCAAGAATAAGCATCTTTAAAATTGCGTTCACACGGTATTTTAGCTACCTGTTTCATGATATATTCCAATACATTTTTCACAGGACACGCTTGCGTGTTATAAGCTCCGGCATTTTTCCCTGCACCAGTGTCTTGTGCTTAGGACCAATATCTAACCATTGGTTTCATGTGCATCCTTCTTCATGTTAACTTCAGTAACTTCCCAATCCCACTTATAAAAATCGCACAAAAATTGTTGTATAAAAACCATCACGATGGCAACAAATACGGTTTTAACCATTGTGCAGTAAGCTCCAATTAGGGACACTAGAAGTGAATAAAACGAATAAAAGTGGTAAGATTTTTAAATCGCTAAATAACAAGATTAAAATCATAACAAAAATAAAAGTATGACAGACCGACTTGAACTTGCTTTTAATGTTTCCACTGCGAAGAGATGATTTTTTTTAAATGCACAGACAAAATGGATTTTGGGAATAGAAATTAAAAGTCAATAGATCTTTGACATTAAACATTACAATGAACTAATTTCCAAGGATTTTGTTAATCCTGTTCTCACTGACACATTTTGGTGATAATTTAAAGTATGTCAGCAGTCACCCGAAGTGTTGTAAAAAAGTAGAAATCAGGTCTCTTTCAATATTTAGCTCTATTTCCGCTTTTTACCTTCGTCATGTTGCTTGTTGGGATCCGTACAGGGTAAATCAAATAGATTCTTTAGAAAAGGTTCAGATTCGGGCATAAAATTTGTCAAAGTGGGTTGGAAAGACGGACCAAAAAGGTGAAAGAAATTGGATGGGAACCACTAGAAAGTAGGGAAAGAAAAGCTAAACTGAGTGCACTTTTCAAATTCTACACGGGACTTGCTGCATGGCGTGATATCGGATCACGAATAGAGAAGAATGACCATGCTTTCAAAGTAAACAGTACAAAACAGAGAATGGATGTAGGTAAATATTAATTTCTTAAGAGTGGTATAAATGAATGGAATCATTTACCTGCTTCACTCTTCGATGGCCATCCTCTCACACAGCAGAGATTTAAAGAAATTATTAATAAATGTAGCCTACTTGGGCAAATTATTAATTTGAGTTTCAGTTTATGAAATTTTATTTTGGTATGTTATTGTGTTTCTGTGTGTGAATTCTGTGTGCCTGTTTATGTATAATTACTCTGTTTTTGCTTTTGTATTAAGATTGTAATACTCTACCACCAGGCTACGCCCTAACTGTAGTAAATAAATAAATAAATACATCATATAAAAAAGGAACTATCAGAAGATGTTCAGGTGTGTGTTATGTCTTAATTAAGTAGCTAGGTTGGAATATATAGACAAATTAATTTCAGTATGTGCTGTAGTTCTTTTCTTATTTCGTTACATAAACTTATATCTCCCCAAAAGCATTAACTTTGTTTTTATCTGGAAGCTTTTTTTTTCCTTCTAGAAATTCTGTTACATCTAGCAAAAGGACATTAACAGACAAACAGACAAACATAATCACTACTATCCACACGAAAAAAAAATTGCTATTGAATTCTATCGGAAGGGAAAAATCTCTGTTTTTATACTTTGAAAATCATATTAAGAAATTATGTAATAATTCTACATACCGGTATAACGGTATAATTACGATTATAAATGCACAATAACTTTAACGACAGATATTTTTGTGATGTGCGTTAGCTGCACACAGACAGTGAAGCTCACATTACTGGGCACACTGCCGCTTTTAATTGAGGTATTCTGGTATCCCATATCCCCTATGTTGGAGCGAAGGGCCCTCCAAGTGGAGGTTTCTGTCACCTATGTGAATTTTGTTACGCTTGTTTTCCGAGAGAGGGCAGAGGGACAGAGGGACAGCCCATCGCCTCTCAACATCTCTCCGAAAACTAGGTAGTGCTTGGACGTGAAAGGGCTGAGAAATTTTGTCCAGAGGCTCTAATTAGGCTTGGAGTTCTTTTACGTGCCGTAAATCAACGACACGGGTCCCCCAGCTTAAAGTCCCTCCGGGAGGACTCCGTGTCCAGGATTTTTACGTCCTGAAAAATCCATCGACCGCCGCCGGGTTTGATCCCGCAATCTTCGGGTCTAGAGGCGGGCACGCTACCTCTAGTCCACCAGGGTCGACGGTTTTAATTTAGTGTTGATAAATTACTTAAAAAAAAATTACAAGGCAGAGAAGATTATCCCAGCAGTAAATTAAATTCACGAAGTGCAGAGCTAGGACAATATTTAAATATTTAATTTTCTGTATTTTACCATAATATGAAAAATAAAGCACTTAAATAAAGTTTTAATGACAAGTAAATTGTCCAGTTTCTATTCATTTCGTAATTAAAAACAACCTTTAAGCATCATATCAGAGAAATGAATAGTTCAGTTTCGTTCATAAAATTTAATAATTAATACGGCCTGCTTTGACTTCGGAAAATCAATTTGTGACTGTGTCCTTATTTAATTTGTATTTGTGTACATACAGCGATAAAGCAAAAATGCTAAGAAAATTAATTTCCTTTTCGGCGAGGAATAAATTCTGTAAACTCAATTAACGGAACAAGCTTCCATATACTTAGCTCGGGTTACATCAATACCTAGACTATTAAAATATGTACACAAAGGCATTCCTGCATTATGAAAGTATACGAGTATACCGTTTGAACCATGTTTATTGCTGCACAATTAGCAGCACAATATAACAGCCTATGTTCATGCCTTGTCAAACATTATTCTGAGTTTGTAAATATAGGAACTGCCGATAGAAATTGGATACATAACTCACTCAAAATAATATAGTAGGCTATATTTCTGCTTTCAACAGAAATGATAAAATACAAGGCATGAAGCAAACAATGTTCTTTGTTTAACTTGAAAACGAAGTTGATTGTTTACAAAGAGATCTCACAAAAATAATATTTTATTTACATTTTTATATCAAGCGAGGCCATATTACGGCTTGACTTTCAAAAACATCTACAGACATAGTTTAATAATAATAAAAAGCTATTTATTTTAACCGGATCCTTAAAAAATCAAGTTTTGAAATATCTAAATATATATTAGACTTCTTCATCCGTGAGGTCATCACACATTATTTTCGGCAGGCCTTCAGGCTGAGGTATATATTTAAGTATTAAGGTTTTTCAAACATTCAAATCTCGCCTTATATGAGAGCTATCGAGAAACTAGTTATTGATTTGTACTCATCAAGAGCTTTTCAACGATACCCCACAAGACGTGGTTTCAAAAATTTCGAATTTCCATCCCCACACCCACTCGTACCCCCAAAACTCCCGAATCGTTGGTGTCACTGTGAACTCCATAGGAAGTACTCTAATTTATTCAAACAAAGTTTCCCTGTATACTTCATAGGGGCCGAGACATAAATTTTTCAAAATTTCAACCCCCTCCCCTTGGGCCAATTATGCCCATTAACAAACTTGTACGAACTATTGGGCCTAGAAATAACATACTAAAATTTGGTTCAAATATCTTCAAAATTACGGCCGCTACAAATTGTTATATTCCGAAGCTTCAGAGGATCTTCGGAGAATTCTTCAGAATTGCCGTGCTGATGCGACAACTTCTTCACCACACGTGTACTGCGTGGTGCCTAGACTACAAATTCAAGGCGCGCAACTTTTCCTGTGCAATCAGTTTTGCTGGTAATCTCACGCACCTCACCAGGTCTTTAAACCTAGATATTTAACATTTGTATTATATTCGCTTCACGTTTGCTGCGGAGTTCTATACACCATTCTTACTAAAGGAACAGAAGCTTGGAATAGGCCTATCTGAGAAATCGGGTAACTCTCGCAGTGCACCAGTGAATCATAAACTACTGGCAGATTAAAAAAGAAAACAGTCCCACGTTATTAAATTTGGCGACCTAAAACAAGATAGTTGTAAACAGTCTTTTACCATTCGCACGGAAATCTGGTCAGGCCTGATGAACAGTATCTGAAGGGAAGAAAGCAATTCTTTGCCAATTTGTGCAACCAATACTTTATGGATATAGAAGCAAATTTTCGACAAACCGTTCTCTTCCTGCCCTTTGGTATGTATATATTACATATTTATGAGCATGTAATGTAACTTATCGGTTTACGAAGAATATGCATGTAGGTTGTAGGCTATATATGTATATACTTGAAGAAAAGAGAAGAAAAAGAGAGAAGAGAAATTGAAGAAAGAGGAATGAGAGGGGAGGGAAGGGAGGAGGCAGAGGAAAAAGAGAGAGGCGAGAGATTAATTGAATGAAGATTAGTTTTCAGTATTTTATAAATTTCGGCATATAATTAATTTCATTCTAACGGAGAGCTATGCTTACTCAAATATTTACGAGGGCAGAAGAATAATAATTATTTTCAACTAAGAGTGCCGCAACTACGACTCTATACAGCACTGTTAATATTTTACCAAAAATAGACCTATCTATTAAGTACCGAACGATAGGAAACTGTCGAACTGTAACGTATTATGTTTTCTCCCAAGGGTGCTTCTAATTTTAGATCGCGATGGGTATTGGTTCAAATTTGATTTATGACATTATCTTTAAGAGTTCTTCTTAACAATAACCTGAATCGCTTACCCAATGTAACGTAAATTTAATTCTATACCTTCTTTATGATTATGCAGACAATGCAACTAATTCGAAGAACAATTTTCTTAGTGTTGCATGGGTTATGAATACTCCCCGGCCACTCCTACACTTTACTGATACCGAGCTGTCAATACCAAGTAAACTTTAGTATGTTGATATTTGAATGTAACTTATACGGAAACTTCAGTTTTCAGTTTACTTGATTCAAAAATTCAGGATGTTGAAGCTAACTTTTCAACAGCCTAAATGTTTTTACTTTTTTTCTGAGAAAAAGAAACTTGGAAAGTGAACTGACGAAATATCTTGCGTGAAAGTACCACAGAAGCAGAACTATGAGTTTTGAGCTGTTTATACCACTCTAACAAGAAGAAAGAGATATGTAAGAAACAGAACAGAACTGAACTTGACAAATAGGGTTTTCAGAACATATAAACATTACTCATCTTCAGCATTTTCAACAAATGAGAGGATACAGTAACGTTAAATAGCACTAATACAATCCAGTAACTTGTTCTGGGTGTGAAGCTTTAAATATTCAACACGATAAATGTTCATCATTTGAAAACCAGCTTAGGAAATAATATTTTTCTATAAGGTGCGAACGATAAAAATGGAAAACATAAAATAATTAAGATAAACTGAATTCGAGAATAATTGCATTCAAACTTTGTATACGGGATCATTTACTGGGTATAATAGCATGGGACAGTAGGTATTACTGTTTTATTATCTACGAATAATTTAGCTTGACAGCCAATTAAGTTTCATTTACACGAGTGTTGGGATTACCAATAAACGTTTTAATTCTATCTGGAGCTAACCAGTATGCAAACAATATAGTGTCATGTCTAATATCCGCTTTCAACCGGCCGTCCCCCATGGAAAAAAAGGCAAACAGAACTTGTTTGGTAAGGCCAGACAAATATGTTTCAAATATTCGAATATTTATCACCAACAAATGAATTTAGATTGTAATTTGTTCATTACTTTACAGACATGTCAAAATAGAAAGCTTACGTGAATATAATGAAGGTATGGAATACAAGGAAAGTCGATTTTCAAAACCGTAACTAAACGCAAATTCTTTTAGGAACTCCCCAGTTTTAATAATGTTATAATCTCAACTATTGTAAGATATTAAAGAACGACCAATCGATGGGTTCTATACTGTTAATTATAAGAAATTATATTAGCTCTCGAGACTGATATTATGTAATGAAAATAGTTTTATAGAATACAAAATACAGACCGCCAAACCAGTTCAAGTATTTTGGAATTTTTGTAAGATATCAGCTTTCATGGAAGCATTATTCATGTACTGGAATGAAATAACTCCGGTTTTGTTATATGATGCGGTCTCTACTTTCGCCATTCTTTAACGAAATTATAAATACCGGATTGCACGCTTCATCCTACACTCAGTGACATTTAGAATATTCAACACGAACTTCCTTAAAGTATCCTTTGGGAAATACGTTATTTTCAGAACGACTTCAAATGTGCAGAAATTGCTGTAACATAATATGAAACCAAAACTTAATTTTATAGCGATTTCTAGTAATATTGTTCGTTTTCTAGTACGTCATTTCATCAATACAGAAATAAAATTAAAAATTGAATTACAGCGTTAACCGCACACAAAAATCCACTACATATTAGTTTGAAGTGTTTTGGGCTACAAATTAATCGTTAACTAGTTCAGATAATTTTTAACGCAAGGGACTTTTTGATGCGACTCGTAAAATCTTCAAAACTAAGGAATTTAAATGAAGAACTTGTTGCAACCTAAAGCAACAATGCCAAAAACTGAAGACATAGAAAGCTGACAGTTCCCGTTATAACATATCTTCAACACAACACTAATAAAAACATTACAAATAATTAATTAGCTTAAATATGATAGCTGCGTTAAGAATGTGTGTGTAAAATGGTTACGACATACATTTTCATGTGATTATTCAATAGGGTAATGCTATTTTCTGTCTTTTCAAAATCTGATAATGTGAATATCTTAAGTGATTAACAGAGATTTCACTAAATAAATGCTGGAAATTTATCCCCAATACCTTTAAAGTGTTCTTGTGAGAACTTTACTTTTAATAATATTATTTCACTCCACAGACATATCTGATTATTCAGATTGTAAATTTAAGATGGGTTCAAATGTTATAAACAAATTAACAATTTTCTTTTTTTTTAATTTCAGGACTTACTTTAAAAAAAGTTACTATGGGGAACGGAATGGAATTTTCTTGATAGGGGATTATCGAACTGTCGCGAATGCCACGAGCCGGAACGAGATAATCCTGCGAGAGGTCGAGATCGCAGACTGTGACGTCAGAGTTGACTGACTGCTATTCACTATTAGCTGAAGAGCGAGTAGCCAGTTGAATTCCGTGAAACTTTCATTTCGTTGAGTGCACGACCGTGTTCATATATAGCAATGTACAATCAAACTGCCAGCCAGATGGTTGCCTGCATTGCAATTTTAGCACCGCGCCGCAAAATATTCACTTTAAGATATGGAGGCGGGAACTCATAACATTAAGCAAACATGACTAACGAGAAATCCGTTATCTGGCTCTTCGATCCAATGCCCCTTCCGTTTATATGGAACATTTCAGTTCTCCTTTAGAATAAAACGGTCATTTGAAGGTTTAACCTGTTTTATACACATTGCAGAAATTCAATATTTATCTTGCACTTATAATTTCACACCTTACTAATTAATGTGGCGGCCTAGGTAGCGAAGTGATTATGCCGCTGGCTTTAAGTGCTAAAGGTTACGGATTCGATTCCGGTCCAGGTCAATGTGTGCATAAATGGGACAGGCCCATGTCTGTATATTTAGTCCAGTAAAAAAAATCCCTACGTCGCAGTATACCCCGTCGTTAAATAACCAACTAATGGATGTGATGAACGCACATGGCCAAAATCTATGAATAATGGAATCGACTGCACTCTAAGGCACGGGGATTGCCTGTGATCATATTATGTGAGGATTTAAGATTATCATTCAGGAGTTTAGCCTTTTAACTGCTACTGTCATATAAACACGTCACCGAAAAAAAAATTATAAAAGTAGAGGTTTAATATTAATAGAGTAATGCTGTACCATCCAACATCACTTCTTCTCTAAATCAGCCTAAATCAAAAGAAAATTAAAGATATTGTCGTTGCTACTCTGCGTGGTTCTCTCGCTCTTCTTCGTTACCACTTACACAATAATAAATAATGTTTAATATAATTATAGGAAATCTTTGACTTTATAGTTATATTGCTGATTTGAGTATGTTACACTCTGTCTATATTGGCAACTTGTATCTGCAGGGAATTGTTATTTTAAAATATATATATACTAGCTTAAAAGACCCGGCGTCGCCCAGGTTTTGTATTTTGTAATTGGAAATTAACTTATGAAGGATTTTCAATTTTAAATTCTAGGTCCTTATATAGGCATTTATAATTTGAAATAGGAAGAACGACTTATTACACTCAAACTATTCCCTCATAAAACGCTTGATATAGTTTTTTATGGCTCATAGAGGATCTAGAATTTTGCATCCCATCGCTTGTACAGTGCACAGCAAGCCTGGTAGAGGTTTAAATAAGAAGAAACAGAAATTCCTGTAACATAAAATTGTAATATCGAGGCGGGAAATTTCCCACTCTTATGTTACCATAAAGTCGTTTTGGGGATGAAATTAAACAGAAAGCATTATCACTTTCATACTTTTCTCTCCAAAAACCTGCAATATAATATAATAATATACACATTACCATACCTCGTTTTGTTTTCTCTATGTCCAGGGTAGAGAAAGTTATGTGATTCCATTATTTAAGTGGATTTCATTCTGTAATATTTATTTATAACATGAATTATTTTTGATAACTTCTCTTATTTGTCAAAAGTGCATTTCAATTGTTTTTTCCAAGCCCATCATATAAAATTTGGCAACAATATATTCTGTGATTTGGAATTGATAATTCTATGTAAAAAGGGATTAAGTATTTTCAAAAACATTTAATTTTTGGCATTTAGAATCAGAATTTTTCAAAATCCTTTCTAAGTGAGCACCTACATTATGAAACGAAGGTACTGTCAAAATTCCAAGTCTCTACCTGTTATAGTTTAGGCTGTACGTTGATTCCTGTCATTCAGTCAGTCATTCAGTCAGTCAGGACAAAGCCTTTTATATATAGAGAGATAAGGAATTTTATCAATGCATTAGAATTGCCGTTCATGAAATTTGCATTTTTCCAACAAGACTCCGATACAGCGCATACTGAAGATCTCTCGTTAGATTTAATTGAAGTTAGGGTAATTAGTAAGGGGTTATGGTCAGCAAGATCTCCAGATCTTAATGTATGTAATTGTTATTTTGGGGGGAACTTAAAAAATAAAGTGTACAGGAAAACCCCTCATACAATTGAAGAACTGAAAGAGAACGTAAGAAGAGGACCTGCAGCAAGTTCACAAGAAGAAATAATGCGTGTGAATGGAAACTTTCTTAAAAATGTCAGAAATGTGTGGCGGTAGACGGAGATCATTTCAACATCTTCTATGATTTCTTTTATGATTTCTTCTGTTATGTTGCTTTATGTTCTGTATTTTACTTCCATGTTTATTATCTATTGTCAGGTATGCTTTGTCTAATGGCAGCCTCTTAATGGTAGACGATGAAACATTTTCTTATAAATAAATGTATAAAAATTGACACTCATGGACTTAAGTGTTAAATTAACGTTCTTTTTAACCAAAAAAGAATAAGATCATAAACTAGAAGAAGTATTTTAAGGCAGTTTTTTGCTTTGAACTTAGCACCTAAAATTTCCCAGTTTACTATTAAATTCCCAAAAAAGATATCATAAATCAATAAATTAATTTATTTAAAATTGTAAATTGTTACCAGCTCATGACAGGCTACATGTTATTGGTATTATTGACTGCTTCCAGTTGCAGGATTATTAAATTCCCTAAACAACACTAGTCTATAATAATTAATGAGATATATATATATCTCAAGTGGAAGCCTAGGTATCTTGAAGCTTACTCTGCCAGTTTACGAGAGGCACAAGAGAATTCTACAGGTAAAGTAATTAAATACCTGTGGTTCTGATAGAATTCCTCTAGAACTTTGGAAATCAATATCGCCCATACTCCAATTTTCTAACAGGACGGATGCAGCAAGTTATGAAGTTCTGCGGTTAACTCTTGCCAGAAATTCGACAATAAACTGTCCGGATGATCAATTCCGATCCTTGTTCGAAATTCTACGCCAATCTACATTTCACATACGAATAAATGAAATACCTATAGGAAACGATAGTAGACTACATAGATAGATAAATATCACCTTTAATTGAATGATAATTATTCACATGATAAACATCATCGCAACAAGAAAATATGAGGGGTCTATTAGCAAACCTGGCAATCTCCATTTAAAAAAAAAGATAGAGGTGCTTCCTTCTAATGGAAGGTTAATGCGTAACCCATTACATATACGCTAAATATGTCATAGAAATGCATTAAACTTTCATTAGAAATTAGCATCTCTACCTCTTATCAAAATGGAGATAGCTGGGTTTGCTATTAGACCCCTCATATACTGAAAGCATGCGGTTTCAGACGATAACGACAAATCAAGAGTATTATCCTCAATCAGATTACTATACAGCATTCTGTTATTTTTAAAAACTATCATTATGGTGTCATCTCTTCGCAGGAGAATATTTACAGTCTCCAGATGCTTAATGAATAACGAAATTACTGGACAAAGATATTTGCAAAAGATAGGGCTTACACCAATAGATGACCTCATAATGAGAGTTACCCGAGCAGAGAATAGGTCGCTGTCAATTTGGATCATAGATTAGATTAGATTAGAGTAGATTACATTAGATTAATGAGGGGTAGTGTAAGCCCTTCGGCTTCTCAACACTGCGACCTTAGTAGATATATTGTGAATACCCTATACCAGCGTTTCTCAACCTATGGTCCACGGACCACTGGTGGTCCGCGAAGATGGTGCAGATGGTTCGCAGTCATCATTTAAAAATATCATAAAGCAAGTGGAAAGTAAAGAAGTAAAATTTTTCACATATTTCGTTATAATGACCTAAAATTAATACCCCAAATATTAAGAATATAGGCCTTCTTTTAAAAATTGAATGTAAAATTAGGGGTCCGTAAATTTTTTTAGACATTTTAGAGGTCATCGGGTTGAAAAAGGTTGAGAAACACTGCCCTATACCCTATTCTAGCAGTCACCTCTTTAATTTAAGGCTTTTTTAATATAGCCTAATTTCCCTGGGTGATGTCCAGTCCTGAACCCGGGGAATTTTTGTTAATGAAAAACCCACTACCCGGTCGGGAATCGAACCAGACCGCCAGGGTGGAAGGCAAGTATGCTACCTATACAGCGGACAATTTGGATCATAATCCGGCTGATCTTGCGATCACGTGTGTCAGTTTAGTCCGGGATTGTACAACAGTTTAGTGAAATTGGAAATACATGTGTACTTGACTTGATCGCTTTTTTCCCAATATTTGAGCTCAATATTTAGACAGTATGAATCTGACGAAAACAGTTGTCAGTCTTTTCACTCCAAATAAAAAATACCGACAACAAACATATACCTAAACATATACTGTTTTATCAATACTTATCAAAGCAGTACAGAGTGGAAATTTTCACATATACAGCTGAGGAGCAGACCTATAAACCGTTAGAAACAGAAAATTCTTTTAAAAGAAACTAATATGATGAACATAAAATATCGCGGCTATAATTTACAAAACCTGTGTCTATATATTTCTGTCCACTTGAATACTTTTTACTTTCAATTCTTTTTTTAACATTTAGAAGAAACAATATTTATCTTTTCGATTATGATCCCTGGTAGTTCTATGGACTAAACAGGCATATGTACTGGATTAAACTGACACATTAGGAGGTTGATACTAAACTAACACAGATTAATGTAGATGGGACGAAAGTGACAAATACAGCGCAAATTTTGTTTGGCAATAATTAAGTAACATCTGTGATAGTAATTAAAGTAAACACTAGTCGACGCACCGTGTGAAAATCAGTACTGATTTAGTAAGTGGTATGCTTTGTACTTCGTATAGGCTATCTGTCGGTAATTTCAATAGCTTTTTTCAATTACTGTGACGAATTAAATGGAACAAATATTAATTAATGTTATTATATATTATATTTTATATTCAATGATTAATTAAATAGAACAAATATTAATTAATATTAATATATTTTATATTTTATATTCATTAATTAATCTATTTATTAGCGAAGCATACTGAATTGTTTAGATACAATACAAACTGTGGGAAAAAAACAATTAAAATGCACTGACGATCTATTAAGTTATTCAATATACGATGTTGTTTGCTAGTGAAAATAACATAAAATGCTGTTCCATGAGCAGATGTAGGTAATTTACGTCGTAATAAAAAAAAATAATTGTAAGTATATAATTACGTTAACTCCTCAGCTACGTATCGATAAGTTCCGTTTCTCAAAAGAAAAATATATCTAATATATATAAACAAATGTATTTTCTGTTCGACCATAGTATAATAATACATATAAAATGTTTCCTGTAGTGACATCACTCGCACTCTTTGACCTAATGGGAAGTGATTTCGTGTGAAATCGTTTACATAAAGATCAAGCGCTGTGTTATTGTATTTTTATTGCCCGCAGTCCTCTGGCATAAAAACAAATGGAACTACACCCTCCCCAAGAGACACGTGGCAAACAAGCAAGTGGCACGGCCATATATTTCACACACCCTTCTCCCTTGCCCAATGTGTTGCTGTAATTTAACAAGTTTTCCACTCTTAGAAACAGAAGGAAGGGCAAATCAGGAATAGTACTAAAAATTACGATAGACCTATAGAAAATGTAATCAAATTCCACCAAAAAATATTTTTAATTATTTAACTTTTAAAAAGATTTACGAAATTATATAATATTTTTTCTTACTTTATTTCATCACAAATAAAGATTGGAAGATTTTACCTATACAAAATTTTAAGCACATACAGGAACGAATTAATAAAAATATAAAATTTCCAATTTAGGACTTCTTCGTGTAAGATGATAATTTCACAAGCAATTATATGTTCCTTTAAAATAAATAAATAAATAAAACGAAATTATATTTGAATAAATAACGTGGAGAAATAACAGATTTTCTCAAAAAAAGCTTAACTTTGAAATTTGATCGAAAACTGCCAAATTTATTGAAAACCCGGAAGTGGACAGAACATTCCTCATTAAATTATCTACATATCAGAAAAATCTCAACTGAATTAATCTTGTATTTTATGCAAGCAATATGTTGCTTGAATTTAAATAATTCCTTTCGGCACGGCCTAAAGAACAATGAAACCTAAAAGTAAGTAGAAATTTTCCGGAAGTTTCACTATGATAACGACTGCAATAGCTAGTCTTTATTCGAAATCTACCTAAAAAAACTGCACTCACTCTTTATACACATCATACTTATAATAAAACATTCAACACTAACTTTTTATATAAATTAAAAAATTATTAAAAATATATTTAATCGAGTTTAGCTGACTCTGAACATTCTAAAGTACATTGTAGACTAAAATTATTGACAATATTCCAACTCAAATAAGGCTGCTAGGCACTACCTACTACCTACTAAGCACTGGAGCCTCCCTTGGGGGGAATATGTTACCGAAGAAGAATTTAGTTACGCTTATTATCCAAAAATAATCTCTCAGAAACTTATCTCAGCGATTTAGTAGGTTGAGTTTTCCAGATTAATATACAAGCACCATTTACTACTTTAAACAATATGTTAACTAGCAGAAAGATTCAAATTATGTGTAGGGGAAAAAATATCCTAGCTTAGAACTAAGCTCAATTCCACTCAATGGGTTTAGAATTAGTGAATACTACATATCGCAACTGGAGGTAAGAAATGCTGCTATGAACGGGTGAACGAACATATTTATCATGTTTGTTCACAATGATGTATACACGTGATCAAATGGAATTGTTGTTTAGAATCATGGCTAATGGCTATTGACAATGAAAAGTATCAGCGTATGTTAACCTAATAGATTTTACCGATGAGAAGGATAACACCTGCCACTTATTGACTACCCCAGTTCAAAAGCACTGCAAGCATTTATTGTTTACCATTTCTAGTGATGGGTAGGTAGTGTTTTATAGTTATATCCCTGTATACACCATCACATTCTGGAATGTCAGTTAACGGTGCCAGTTAAGGGCTGGTAAAATAAATTACATACAGGTATGTTCATGTAAAATTCAGGTGAAACACGTAACGTAAAATAATTGTTTTATGCACTTGATGTAACAGAATAACTTTCAATTGATTTTAACTATTTAAACCCTCATTACTTTATTATTAATTGGATCTTCTACTCACAAAATACTCAGTGCAACTACAAAATAACATTATCAAAGCACTTGAACTGAGTTCAGCAGCACAATAATTAATAAAATTATTCAGAGCTTTTTTTTTTTTCAAAACTGAACATGCCCATCATTTATAAATATACGTTCTTTTTTTTGTAATTACTGTAGGACTATATGACTCAACGTTTTCAAAACTACACAAATAACTATAAGCAGTGCTTTTTTTTAATTCAGCAAAATAAAAAGTTAGAAAAATCTATATTTCTGGATGTTTTTCGCTTCTTCTGAAAAATTTAATCTGATGGACATGTTTAGTTATGAAAAATAGCTCTTTTATGTTTTGGTCATCGATATACCTTATTATGCAATTAGGCCTATACAGTGGTCAGCCGCCGCGTTTATAATAAAACTAGTAATATAACTGAATTTCTTACTTCTTGCTTCTGTTAAATCACTGAACCCATGTAGATCTGCTAGTTGCATTTATAATGTTTCCTTCACAGTAGGATCAAATGATTTGTCTTTCTACTTGTAACCTTATAATTTTTATCGTTATCGGTAAGAATACATTACAAATCTGTTAGTTGACAGTGCCAACAAATATGCCTAATGTTCCCAGTCTACGCGCAATAGTAGCTAACTGTTTGGAAATCGGGTTTCTATACAAATAGGTTCCAAATCGAAATTCTTCGTCAAAAGGCTACAATACTCGCTCTTGAACCCCACATAAAATTTACAAAAATATGCTAGGCATTTTATGCATCTAATATAATATTTGAAATCGTGTTTCCGTATACATCCAACGCCATCAATTAACAAGACAGTAACGAAAGAAGAACAACGTTTTTTGTCGACTGAAAGTGCACCGGAGCCGAAATTCATCGAAGAAGTCGTATCGGTAAGTCAATAAGTATTCGTACTCTTTTTTTTATTTATTGCAGCAACAATACAAAACTTTCAACTACCTCAGTTTCTAACGTAGTCCCCTTGCTTCTCAATGCACGTGATCCATCGTTACACAAGCTTCCTGATGCCCCCAGATTTTTTTTTGGGTTGAGTAGCAAGCAACATATGCACCGCTTCCTTCAGTTCAGAATATTCTTCTTCTTTAGTGCAAACGCTGAGCGGTGCAATAATGTTTAATGTGCAACAGCGCAACACTAAGTAGAAATATAACGATCAAACATTCCACAAGCGGAGATAAGTGAACAACATGTCGACGTGCACGAGCAAAAAGCGGTACAGCCAACCTACAAAAGATTATGTCGTGTATAAAATGGTTCCACCTATTCCCTCGTACAAAATGTTTTTGTTAAAATATCAGCTCATAGCTCTGTCAAATCTAAAATTTATATTTGCCAATATTATAAAACATAATTAAAAATTATAGCTGTCAATTTTATAAGACAATTTTCGTATATTGTGGACAATATATTTCGGCTATTCAGCCATCTTCAGGTCCTAAAAAAAGTACACGACACACAAATCCCTCGTAGGAGATAAACAACATTAAATTTATCAATACAAAAGATTAAACAAAAAGGGCGGATTCTTATTGACCTACCCTCGTACAATGTCGAGAACAGAAATGAATTCATTTCACAACGTAGCCCTAACAGGCTATTATCAGTACACCGGAGGAAAGGGTACTAGTCGACTGTTTTTACCATTTTTTAGGTATTTACATGTGTATGTTTGTAATATTATTTTCTGGGGTGCAAAGCACTATCTCCTATGCATAAGAATAACCTAGTTAGCCATTGAGAAAGGACATGAAAAACCACCATAGTATTCTGATAAAAATTAACAGTATATTATGCGACGAATCTGTAATGACATTCATTAAGACGCGAGTTTATTTGTGAAACGAGCATAACGAGTTTCACAATTTTCCCTTAATTAGCATTATAGGAAAATTACATTCGACTATTCTTGTTCGACCAGGTTTCTGAGATAACTAACAACGTAATTTAGGTGGAGATAATTAAAGCATACAGTTATTACAGATGGCACACTCCGTTCCTCCCTTAGTCTATTCATGATTCTCTCTCTAGGCCCCTATAAAATGTGAAATTCAGGATGAATCCTGGTTTTTATGCTGTAAGAAGCTGCAAAAGCAGATATTAACTGACATCGTGCTGGAAAACGCTGAGGGAAAGTTGCCAAGATTAACGAAAAGATTCCGCGTACAACTAAAATCCGCAGTGGGTCCTTTTATACTCTCCAAAATAACTTGATGCGTATAGCATTTAACTGGAGACATAACGACACTGCGGTTTGTTAAATAATGAATGAATATTATAAATGCAAGCGCTGAAACTGATTTGGACTCAATAAGGTCATCAACTGATATTTTCGATTAGAGGAACATGCCTAAAAAGGAAACAAAATTTTATTTAAGTAAATGATTAATGTTTTAATAATTATATATATGCGATGTATATATATACACACATATAAGCAATGTCATAATCCATTTGTTGGAATCAAGACCTTGGGATCGACTCAGCCTGACCAGTCGTCATGTTCATTCCATGACCAGTCGGTACATCTTGAATATATAAACGTCTGATCCATTGACTAAGAGAGGAGATGTCCTTCTCGGATGGGCTTCGAAAGGAAGGATTCCAGGTTCGATTTCCGGCTTTGTCATAGGAATTCTCTTTAGTAAGTTATATAAATATTTGTTTTGTGTGGAGTGAAAGACTGTACCAATTGTCTTCTTTTTTCTTTTAGATTGGGCATGATGCCTATCCACGATCGATATATTACGTTCGTGAGCTGCTTCTTAGGCCTATAGGACGGAGAAAAAAAGAGGTCGCTAAAACCGAGGAGTCTTGTTCCAATTGCAAGAGCATGTCATCTTCAGGTTTCCCAGGCTGTAAAAGCTTGTGGAACGATAATAGGCCTAAGAGGGCTGGAATTAATGAAGAATGGCGGGGAGAACCTTCAAAACAAAGGTAATTGCTTTAACTTATTTTTTTCCCAATATAAGTTTAACATGGAACCACGCTCCTCAGGGGTGGCCGATGATCATGTGCTAATATTCTACAGCACATTGTAAAAACGGCACTAAAATTACTCCTATTCTTTTCGAATACAAGCCGTTAAGCAAACAAAACGGACGGAAATATACTTCGTAGTGCTCTCTCCGAGATAACTCGAAACTTCAATGTCGAGTGCTGAACTAGCTTCAGCCGGGACGATCTCACTCACGGTTACTGTGAAACTTCCATTGCGCATGCTCTGCTGAGGCTTCCTGCTATCCAGCTTTGATTGTGCTATGATACGGGAAGCCACTATGAGTGAAGAAAGGCTGTAGACTGATGTGACGTGCGGTGGATATTATGACGTGTTATATTTAGAAGTTCAACACTGTCGAACCCTTTTAATTTTAATAGGCTATATGCATAATAATACTTATACCTTTTCATTATATAAGTAGATTTTTTAAATTTTAATTTAGGCCTATGAATGATGTATGGAGCACACCCTCTTTTGAAGCCATGGGCCGCGACTGATACTGATATAATTGTTTCCTTTATCGTAACAATATGATATAAAACGATCCTAATGGATGGCGAGCTAAACATACATAGGCATATCTAGATTAAAATACTAGCAGGACTCTCTCGCTATTAGATAGGCCTACGTAAAGAATAACATGGATCTTATATAGTGAAATACGAATAGAACTTACATGTCGCTTATCAGTGTATTTGACGAGCAGAGGATGAAAGTTTACCTGTAAAGAAAAGAACAAGCACAGTCAGACACATATAACTAAAACGGGTGAAAATAATTTCATTAGTTTAAAAGAAATCGTTCTTTAACATGGTGTCTTGTCATTAAAGAGTAGCAAATGCAAACTAATCGAAAATAGGATCAAACATTTTACCCTGCTTCCTTAGTCTATTACATGGAGCGTTGGTATATAGAAAAAAGGATAATATTTTTATAAGCAAACATGTTGCATGCTATGGACAGTGGGAGGAGACAGCTTTACATTGAAGTTGGCGAGCGACAATAGAATAGTTGTTCTTCTGCTTTATATCTCAAAATTCATTGTTTTACATCCCATAATTCATTCCAGTCCTGGTTTTATTGCGTACTTTTGTAATGAAAGATAGTATGTTTTACTAAACAAAACATGTGATTTGAGTTTTAGAAAATGTTTAGATTCTCTTCATTTGCTATTTTAGTAATTTAGATATATTACTGATAGTGAATATAAATATGTGAATGACGGGGAGACCACAATAATTGGACTCTGGATTGTAAATCGAAGTTGTCGCCTACCATATTCATCCCCATCCTTCTTATAAGAAATATATCTAACCCTCTTACTCAAACATTAACCAGCTTTAAGGGTATTGAAGCCATGTTCCGCTAAGCTAGGCAAAATTCTTTGTATCCGAATAAAACAGTAATTTATATGATACTTCACTGTACATTGCAAGATAACGTAGTGTTACAGAAGTAACAGCTGCAAAGTAATTGTTTAACCTGTATTTTCTCGACTCGCCAGAATTCCCTACAGGGACATAATTTTGTTAGACCTACAAGGTATAATTATTTGCTGCTCTACCAAGATCTAGTGCCCAGTTTATGATAATTAACATCTGTTCAATCAATATACTCGTAAATAGCTGCAGGATAATCTGTATAGCATTATTTAATCAGTATAGGTTTGCTTCTTCCCTTCCATACAAGGTAACACATTGTAAGATGAACAATTAGTACTTTTAAGGGACGACCGGAGTACCGGTAATGAGACTGGACTTATAAACTATTTGTCCTAAAATCTAGAAATTTTGCACACATAATTAAAATGTAAGCTTAAACTGAAGTTTAAAATTCCATTCGAATGACTCAATTTGATTGTGAGGTATTAAAAATTGAATTAATATTTTTAATCAAAATTGACATCTATCTCCTCCGTCAAATAACTTATTAAAATACGAACCTGATTTTTTAAGTAAAATTCTCTGATGCTTACTTTAAAAATGTTGGATTTTGTTGAAAACAATTACCCAGGAAAATGAAAAATACTGCCCTGGGATTACACTAAATATTTTTTTTTATTAAGAACTGAGGGCTATACATTTTATTACACACATTTTAAATGAATTGTGAAAAACTTTCTTAGTTGTATCTCTATTTTTGTGAGAGAAGACAATTTTGAACGTGGCAAAATAACACGCAAATTGAAGATGAGGAAAGGGCGATTAAAGTTTGCACGCACTAGTAGTTGTAAGCGCACTGAGATTTAAAAATGGTGTCTTCAATACCTGTTCCATGCGTCCAAACGGCATAAAATTTTGCCAGTTATACTTTAGGGAATAATTGATTTTTTGGCACTAAAATCTAAAAATATATTCATTTTACCCGAGATGGCTAAAGTAACACTTCTGTCATCTCTTAAGGATACCGAGACTGAGAGTTTAAGCATATTAAAGAATTTCAGATCCTGGAAAATTTCAGTTTAAATTTACAATATTCATTCATAAACACACCCACTCACAAACAAACACACAAATACACACGCACATAAAGTGTTACCAGGGTTGAAGGAGAATACTAAACGTTATATTCGAAAATGAGGGAAAAAAAATTAGATTAACCACAAAGTGAAAAATCATTAATGTTCAAATGTCAATGCATATATCATATGAGCCGGACTTACAGTTGCACCACATGCTCATATGAGCTGTTCATTTTCCTATCACCTAGCCAGTTTCCATTACCCACAATAATTATCTCCCTATTTACAATATCAGCAATGGCCGACCTTTTAATATAGTTACTGACTAATCAGCTTCATGATGGGGTTATCAAGGGCGATGATATCAAGTTAAATGGGTTTTTGCTCTATTACAGAGATTGGGCGATTTTATGGCTGTTTGCTTCTCTATATTTACGTCACATACTGTGGTACCGGTAATAACATACTATTTTTAAGACAGGCACTCTCCTTAACTCCTAGTAATCCTATCCGTATCATAACGAAGTAACCAACATTACGTTCCACACCTTAAGATTTTTTATAAATGTTCATTGGAGTACATGAAATACTTATTTTTTAAGTACTTTTATGGATTCTTAAGAATTTTTTTTAATGATTTATGATTGATTTCACCAAATTACCATTTGCACATAAATCCTATTTGGTAGGATCCCCAGAATGTAAACTTTAATAAGGGAGTAATCATTATTCTTGAAGGATATTTTGCCTATACATTGGCGCTTTCTTTTTACATGACCTTTATTTTCCCTATAATTCAAAATAGTTTCATTGCTCATAAACGTATGTTGAGTACCAAGCTTGGTTTTAGCGAAGTACTTAAAGACTTCGCGACACACGTAATAAGTGAAGTGAAAAAAAAAAAAAAAAAAAAAAAAAGAAGCAAGAAATGGACGATGCCTAGAAAGACTAACCTGATATCAATTGTAATTCAATTGCACGAATTACATATTGTATTCTTAATTATAATGTTTTAAATAGTAAATATAAATATAAATATAAATAAATATAAACTGGGATTAACCAATAGTAAGAGAGAATGCTTAGGGCTCCTGCGAAAAACTGAACACAGAATGGGTAATTCCTCTAAGTACAGGGCCGCTACGGGTGAACCCCTTAGTAGCCGATTCAAGTGAGGTTTTTTTGGGATTTCCCTCATTCTATCAGGTGAACACCGGATCGGAGACACAATTCCCGCAGGACAAATGAGTGAACACAACGAAAATGCTTAGTTATATTAGTGCTGAAGTCAACAGCCAGCTCAACACACATTTCTCCATTGATTTAGGACATACGAGAAGGAAAAATGGAGCAATAAAACAAATGGGCCGAAAAGTCATTGGGACAGGAGTATGGCCGATGGTCGAGGGCTCCGGGGGTGGTGGAGGGCCAAAAAATAAATCCAAAATAACGCTTTATTATTGTTGAAGTTTAAATGAATGGTAAACATCAAAAGAACCAAAAAAATTGGTCTTTACTTATAACGTTATAAGGGTCAATATATGATGCGTGTTTACGCCAAGGGCAGCACATTTTTGTAATACAGTAATGTTATGAAAAATTAAAACTATTGTCTATTAAAATGCAGTACACTTAAATTTAAAGCACGTTTTGGAAGCAGTAAAATCAATACTTATTAAAATCCACAACACATTAATGAGAGCACATTTTTTAGATGCATTAAATGTATTTTTTGTTAAAATGTAGTACACCATAATGACAGGGCATGAGAAATTGCTGATAGCATGCCACTGTCCCGCTAATTTACAAAATGTACCAAAATGGGGTGATCTGTGTAAGTTAGTTAAGATTTCATATTTAACTGTTATCCTCTACTCAAAGATTGTAGTTTGGAATATAGAAGCCTCATGATATCCGCGGCCAAAATTATGAATAATATGTAACGATTTATTTTCGATTTTATTAATTTGCTTTGTCGCGGGCCGCACAGAATGAGGTCGGGGTCGCCGGTGGCCATCCCTGATATAATATTTAAAGAAAGATATATTTACGGAACGAATAAACGACTTCCTGCATTTTCGAGTTACCAGAAAGACAAATCAAAACATACAGAAAAGATAAACATATAAAAAATATTAATTCATTTATACCCTAATGATTATACCACGACATAATTCAGAAAGGCCAAATCCATATGAATGTTTCGGCAGCCCAAAGTCTCTCCAAAATATGACGAAAAATACCGATATAGTGCCATGAGCATCCATTAAGAAACTGCTAGACAACTTAAAAATCGCTAGTAATTAATTTAACGTACACGATTGAGTCCTTACCACTAATGAGGCAAGGCTTACTGAGTTTCACGATTCTGGTATACATTCCTCAGCATCTTACCTTCATCTAATGGACGGAAAAAAGTTAAGAGAGTATTTACTTAATGAAGAAGCCATGCTATAATATATTAAGCGTTCTGCGCATGTTCAAATGGAAATGCATCTGAGGTATGTAAATTAGGAACACTATCAATATGCTGGTAGAGAGAGGATATGTATATTGTGTCCTTGGTCAGTGTTTATTAATAACGCCCAAAGCGAAGTGTGGACTTTGTACCACTCTTGACACAATTTAGATAGGAGATACTATACACATATTAGAGTTACTCCTTAGTGAGGAGACCGCTTCTACAACTCATGCCTACAATCAATTTCACATTCAATTAATTCTCTTTACTGAATGAATATTTAAGTATTTATTCAACAATACGAAGCTTGACTTAGTGGAATCTTGCATTGTTATTCAAACTTGTTCTACGTTTTTCAAACTGGTCATAATAATAATAATAATAATAATAATAATAATAATAATAATAATAATAATAATAACAATAATAATAACAATAATAATAACAATAATAATAACAATAATAATAATAATCTCATGTGAAACTCACATAACTTCCTCTACCCAAATAAAAGATTGCCTCTTAGTAGGCCCATCATATATTATGTACCCTATGACACTCTCTTCGTGTAAATTGGTTGTAAAAATGAATAGAATGCCGTTACCACATTGTATTGCATCTCAGAAGGAACCATAACCCAAATTAAAACCCATTAATGCTCTCACGTAACTTTCTTCACTCTAAACATATCCAATACATTTTTATCACTCCACATTCTGCTGTTGAATAAGAGGCCGTATTGCAAAAGCGCGTATTCAGTTGTTTCAATCTGATGCAAAACTTTATTGTTCACTAGGCAAGACTGAGTTTCTACAAACCTTTCAGCGATTCTTATATCTATTATTATTATTATTATTATTATTATTATTATTATTATTATTATTATTATTATTATTACTATTACTATTATTATTATTATTATTATTATTATTTTTATTGTTTCAAATAAAAGCTTTAGCTCTTAGTACAAGCACCTTCATGTACGAAATTTAAACAAAATCGTTTGAGCTATTTTCGAGGAAATAGAAAAAAAAAAAAAACCACAAACAAACAAACAAACAAACAAATAAAATAAAAAAATTATTCGTGTAAAAAGCATTAAAAGTAAGAGGAAGTCGTCGTCAATCTTCGTGTCATATACCCTGAAGAAGGTACGTAATAAAAATTCAATTTTTTTTTTCCTGGAACTAGGGTGTTCACAAATAGACACACTAACAGACATGTTTCTGGAAAAAGTATTTTTGGAATCAGAGGACCTCAAAAAGTGTTTTTATATTTAAAAAAATCCAGTTCGAATTTCGGTTCTAACACAATATTTCCTCTATGGTACGGGCAGAGGAAGTAAAAACCTATTTCCTATGAATATTATTCATTACTGAACACGATAATTTCTTTACTATAGTACAACTTCGTTCATCCGGCCCTCATTGATCCGCATCTCCGGTTAATCCGAATCGCTTTTTCATTAGGATTTTCTTTTTGGTCTATACTAAAGATCGCCATCTCATGGGCTAGGGATACAGTACAGTACATTCAATGTGTGCAAAGTTGGTTACTGGTCGCCTGTTTTGACAGAGCTGCAGGGGGGTCTACCAGTCACACGGTGCGTAGTGGTTTATTGCTATCGTAAAACCCACATCCCTTGTGAGGTTGTTAACACCAAAGTTAGTTAACCCCAGATCGACCAGTTACAATGGCACACTTTCACTACTCAAGTCAAATTCGTGCTGTGAAACTCACTAGTTATTTTCACAGTGCTTGAATGCAAAAAAATGTAAAGTGTAAAAAGCTTGAGTTATGTAAATACAGGTAATCGTAACTTGTGATATATAGGCCTTCAGCTTATAATATACATTAGTTAGGAGGTTTATGTTTACCGATGTGAATTCTGTTGTACGCTTATTTTCCTAGAGAGGGCAGAGGGACAGGTGGTAAGCCCATCGCCACCTAACCCCCTCCGGAAACTAAGGTATTACTTGGACGGAAAAGGGCAGAGAAATTTTGTCCAGAGGCTCTAATTTAGACTTGGAGTTCTTTTACGTGCCGTAAATCTACGACACGGGACCCCCAGCTTGAAGTCCCTCCCGGAGGACTCCGTGACCAGGATTTTTACGTCCTGAAAACCCCATCGACTGCGGCCGGGTTTGATCCCGCGACCTTCGGGTCTAGAAGCGAGCACGCTACCTCTAGACCACCGCAGTCGACATTAGTGTAAATAATATTACCTAATTCGCGGATTATCCGGATTTTTTATGATCCGAATGACTTCCGCTCTCAGTTAGTCCGTATTTCGTATTCATAATGAGTTTAAAACTTTTTTTTTTAAGACGAATGTAGACCTAGTAAGGAATAACCTGTCGGATTTGCATCGCCAGGAAAATAAATTCTGAGAGGCCACCGAGCCTTCAGTTTTGTATTCAGCAACGCTAACCACTTTAGCTTGTATATCTAATGACGTGGTGGTTTGTAATTATATTACATTGTTGGACTTCAACAGTGCAAGCACTTCAGTTTCTTTGCGTGAAACTCTCTTCCTATCTCGAGAGAAATTTCTACAGAAAATGTTTTTGTTATTTCACACAAGCTCATAAAGAAAAGGGAAAACATGCTGGCAAAATCGTTCCCTTGGTAGTATACGGTAGACGTGAGAGTGTTTCATACTAGAATGTTCGCATACATGTAAAAATGAAGTATGGTGAACCTTTTGAAGACTCTTTTCCTTATATAACTTCTTTTTCTAGCTTGTACCTTACAGTATCATATATAGTGCAATTAATGTGTCCGACTTTCAAATTCTGTATGAGTTTTCATAAGTAAAATCACTTTCAGATATTTACGCGTAATCTATGTTTGTGTCTTATTGCCTGTTGGCCTGTGACTATGTCTCTGAACGGATTCATACGAGTTGCGGCCGACCTAGTTATTTACCCGGCAGACACAGGTTAGTTTATTATTATTATTATTATTATTATTATTATTATTATTATTATATTATTATTATTTATTACAAAATGTATTATTACAAACATTTTTATAATAATTACAAATTACAAAAAAATACAAATTATTAAAAAATTATTATAAATACAAATATAAATCACATTAACACAATTATTACAATTACAAGAGAATATTATTTACCCCGCATGAGCATAGCTCGTGTTCGGGGTCAGCTCAGTCATTATAAATTATATTATAAACATTATATACAAAAACAAACATATTATAGGTTTAGGCAAAGAAATAAATATGAAATAAATACATGAATAATGATACAAAAAAATGATACGGCCCTACTACGTATTAGTTGCGGCCCTGGGCAATTATTACTGTGTTGTTTACATTACGTACGTAGAACATTTATATTCTTGGCAGCAATATGGTTAGTCCAGATTTCATCATGTCGTAGCTTAAATTTTCAAATTATAGATTCATTACGATCTTATCAGATTAATGGATTAAGGTATGTGCTAAGTGCTATGTCTGATGTGATTCAATGTAGGCTACAAATTAGCGTACCCTAACCCTACCATCACATGTCACTCTGCCCTCTCCCGGAAAATAAGCGTAACAAAATTCACCTAGGTAACAGAAACCTCCACTTGGAGGCCCCACTGGGGGCAATAGCATTATTTGAAAACGAAAACTGTATTGAAGCGATTACAGTATTTAAACTCCAGTTAGTAATCGCCCAATTATGGGACATTAGGGACATCGGAGACGACGATATTCACACAGGAAGAAAACAAGTAGGCGCTACCATGTATGCATTACAAAATATGAGCATTTCGGTCTTACATTTTTCTGAATATGTATTTCTTCGTTTTCCAAAGTAGACTATAAAATTGACCACGTAGGCAATTTTGGATCTATCTCAGTATAATTTCCAAGCTTAGTGTAGATACGGTATATAAACTGTTATAAGACTTTCCCTATGTAGGCGGAATATTTCAGAAGATTGCTACATTTAACAACTTACATCATAAAATGTTCAACAATTATGCAATCATTTTTTCTTCGGTATTGAACTGAGACAAAGGGAAAACTCTATAAGAGTCGTTTTAATTACTGTACCATATATATTAGCACAAACAATGTCACTCTAAAATGTTGCATATTATGACGCGACACATTGTTTCATTTTAAAAAAAAATTTATTATTAATTATTATTACAAATTATAAAATACAAATTATTACAAAATTATTACAAATACAAATATAAATAATATAAATACATTTATTACAATTTAACAATTACAAAAAGAGTATTATTTTAATTGTCATTCAAAGTTCCACCTTAACTTTGTGGAACTTTGAATGACAATTAAGCTAATATACCACAAACGGAAATGAAATTCATTAATCGAGAGTATTATTTACCCCGCATGAGCATAGGTCGTGTTAGGGGTCAGCTCAGTCATACTAAAATTATATTTGAACATTATATAAAAACATTAATTGTAATAATTATATATAATGTAATTAATAACTCCAAAATCGTTCAAAGTTATATCACGAAAACATGCTGTAGTTATATAATTTCGTGCCCAAATATGGTTAAATTTTTAGAATTCTTAGTACGGATTTGATATATACTGATTTTTCAGCTTTGACTTAGATATAAATACGAGATCAGAGTAAAACGGATTACATGAAATGGCTGAGAGGGTTAGTAAATGAGGGTGTGCAATTATGTGGTAGGAGTAAGGAATGAATCACAAGATTTCAGTAAGACAGTGGCCATATCACTTAAGCCATGTAGAATAGACTGTGTTGCTCCACTGGTATCTATATAATCCCTCAGTCATTAGCTGGCTTCTAGCTAAAACCATTAGACAATTCCCATTAACCTACGACCAGAATACAAACCTCTTCAATTATCTTCTGCTATTACGTCCGCCACTTAATAAAATAAGTTATCTTCCAATGTGTTGACTAATTGCTTGTTAATTTGTATCACTTATGGCTGCAACGAGATTTTAATTCAAATTATCATGTTTTATTACCCATGAAGGTATATATATAGGCCTACCTAAACATTAGATTAACATGAACATAAAATGATATTTATCAATAACGACTAATTTTGGATGAATAGTTTAAATTAGTCACAGAAAATCAAAATTAAAATAATTATATGAATTTATTCTCAATAATAAAGTGTCTTAAGAGGCTTAAGAGTCTAAGATCTTTGGATTTACGAAGAATTTAAATGTTTAGATAAATAGCCTTGGATTTACGAGGAATTTATATATTTAGATCAAGTAGTTATTTGCTACGGGTCTACGGTTACTTAGGCTTAAGTCTTAGATCTTGTAAGTGAAAGTGACTTCTTATACTACAATATTTACATTATCAATAAAATCAGGTAAACTGATGTAAAAAAGTGCCAGTATGTTTTTTTAATCAGTTATGACTGCAATTATGATATGCAGAATATGTTTTTTTAATTGATTTACAAGTTAAGCTCCAGATTTATTCATTAAGCAGGGCTTAGGGAAGAACAAAGGTCTAGTTTTCTTTTTAATCAGATTAAAATCTTCCAGCAACAGCTGAACTGTACAGATTTTTGATATCTTGACAATCGCACACTCACATAAAAATACGAAAAAGAAAGTGAAATTGGCTGGTTTCGGGATTTGAACCATGGAACTCCATAACGTGAGGCCAAAACGTTACCATCTCGGTCACCTGGGTCAGTTTAACGGTCTAGTTGTAAGTTATAAGCGCATGTAAAACAATAGTGTTTTTGGTCATAGCTATCTCTATTTTAATTTCCAAAGCCGTAAAATATCACAGTAAAACAATTGACTATGTTGTCATGATAAATGATTTGCTTTTTTTTTATATAAATTCTTTCGAATACGTATATTATCATAAAATAGGCACCAAATTGAGCATTACTCCGAAACAGGTGAACCGATTTCATCCAGTATCAGTAGACCTCTTCCCATGAACACTATAAATGTGTATACCAAATTCCATAAAAATCCGGTAAAGCGTATTTGAGTTACCGCGTTTTTAAAATAGACACTAAATTGGGTTTTACTCCGGTACCGGACAACCGATTTGGTCCAATATCGGTAGACGTCTTCCCATGTACATTATAAATGGGTATACAAAGTTTCAGGAAAATCCAATAAAGCATATTTGAGTTATCGCGACTTCTCATATATTAACATAAAAGGCAATAAATTGGGCATTATTCCGGTACTGGCCAACCGATTTGGTTGAACATCAACAGACGTCTTTCCATGGATAGTATAAATGCGTATACGAAGTTTCATAAATATCCGATAAGGCGTATTTGAGCTATTGCGCCTTTAAAATATACACTAAATTGGGTTTTACTCCGGTACCGGTCAACAGATTAGGTTCAAATTTAACAGAGTACTTTTCATGGATGTCATAAATGCGTATACCAAGTTTAATGGAAATCCGATACAGCGTATTTGAATTATGGCGCCTTTCTATTACAAAGGCGCCATAATCTATTAAAATAGGCACTAAATTGGGCATTACTCCGGTACCGGTGAACCGATTTGGTTCAATATCAATAGGGTTCTTCCCATTGACATTATAAATGTGTTTTCCAAGTTTCATGAAAATCCGAAAAAGCGTATTTGAGTTAGAGCGCGTACAGACACACGGACGGACGGACAGACAGACAGACGGACAGACATTTTTCGTCCCCCACACAATCTCATAAAGTACCATACTGGCACTTAATAACCGGAAGATTTGCGGGTTAAAACTCAGATGAAGACGTGTTTTTTCGGGCGTAAAAACCCATAGCATTCCTTATTTCGAAAAGAAAAGAAAGTCGTTGTACACTAACGGAATGTTCACCCCATATCGGTGAATTAGGTTCTTCGTAAAAAATATCAAGAAACGACATAAGCTATAAACGCAGCTAATGGAACGATTATTAAACACTAAGTGCTACTACAACACTCCTTTACAAAAAACTAGAAATGCTTTCAAATTGAAGATCCCGTTTTGCATCAAGAACTCTAAATTTTCAAGTGAGGGTAATTTCTTTAACTTGCACTTGTACGACTGCAACTGCAAGCACCCAACTTCGAAAAGATGTTCAAAAATGCATTATTCAAAAGACTTTGTTTCAAAATATTATGTAAGTTAATTTTAAAACAAGATTTTTGTTAACCAAGAAATCACTTGGTTGGGAAGATTATGCTAATGTTAATTTGAGAAACATAAACACTGAGAACTATACATAATGACATGGTTAAGGATTCCGGATACTATGTCTATTGGTGCTGGTTTATTATCTACAGAGACATTATTTTTGTGATGTGCCGCTGGAGCGTCTTGAACGGCCGACGACTTGCTACCAGGCCGCCAAACCCTGCATTCTCGGCTCATCTCAAAAATAATCTCTCGGTATAATACCCAGCTATTATGCACACTTCTCAGATTTATCAAATTAACATTTACAGAAACATTCAAGATTTCTGCAACATACTCTGTTGATAACTTGAGACGTGATTGCTAGCGAGTATTTGATTTTATATAAGCCAGGAAGTTTTTAATCAGTTGTTCTTGTCTGATTACAACAGTCTGTCAGTTATTAAGTGCCAGTATGGTACTTTATGAGATTGTGTGGGGGACGAAAAAATGTCTGTCCGTCTGTCTGTCTGTCTGTCCGTCTGTCCGTCCGTGCGTCTGTACGCACCATAACTCAAATACGCTTCTTCGGATTTTCATGAAACTTGGAAAACACATTTATAATGTCCATGGGAAGAACCCTATTGATATTGAACCAAATCGGTTCACCGGTAACGGAGTAATGCCCAATTTAGTGCCTATTTTTATAGATTACGGCGCTTTTCTAATAGAAAGGCGCCATAGCTCAAGTACGCTATAAGGGATTTCCATTAAACTTGGTATACGAATTTATGACATCCATGAAAAGTTCCCTATTGAATTTGAACCTAATCTGTTGTCCGGTACCGGAGTAAAACCCAATTTGGTGTCTATTTTAAAGGCGCAATAACTCAAATGCGCTTTATCGGATTTTATGATACTTCGTATACGCATTTATAATGTCCATGGGAAGACGTCTATTGATATTCGACCAAATCGGTTGTCCAGTACCGGAATAATCCCAAATTTAGTGCCTTTTATGTTAGTATATGAGAAGTCATCCCAGGAATCTGAATATTGATATGATGCCAGAGAATTGTTCAAAACATACCGAACCAACTGTTATTTCCAGATTCAAGCCGGTCAATAGCACTTAGTAATTTTTTCCCACATAGAGAAATACATTTTTAAAAATAAGTTATGTACATGTTGCCAAGATATTACTAAATTCTTGTACGCCATCAAAGAATTTTGTTGCTAAGAGATCGTTCTTCATTTTCGGCGTGGATCAAAATTAGTAGTGATTTGAGAAACATTTCTGTTTCTCAAAAGCATATAAAATGGAATCTCCGAAGACTTCAACTTCCGAAACCACACTCACTAGGCTTAGAATTCAGGTATTTATAGCCTGTGGTTTTTGTCCTGGTTTCTTTTATAACTTCGGCATGAGTACTGTATTCTTGTGTGGGTATGCACCTGTGTTGATGTGGGTATTTAAATAATTTTATTTGTAATCTGGGAAGCGTATTTCTTGCGTGAAACACCCAAATTAGAAGATAAAGCGTATAATTTTAATAAAAAATATTGCTTCATTTAATATTAAAGAGCCCATTATATCCATGTAGGAGATAATGGTTTAAGAACTTCTGACTTTTATAGCCTATAACGTTATTTCAAACCGTATTTTGGAATGTTGCCTAATGGAATTAGTGCTTATGTAATTTTGGCACAACGTTTTTTATGAAGTTATAGGCCTAGCGGCGCGTCTCATGTTGTACTGTAGATACGTTTAAATTAACAAGTAATTTATTGATAGTCTACAGCAGAGGTACACAGAGTTCCTCGTATAAACCGCCGGCCGCGGAAGAGTTTGATCAGGTCCTTAGCGTAGAGAAAATGTTGATACGAGCGAACAAAGATAACATCAACCTGCATACATAAATGTAGTAGACCTGGTCCGGGATCGAACTCTCAATCTTGCGCACAGAAAGCCAGCACGATACTGACTGTACCAAAGCCGACTCACTTATTTGTCAACTGATGCAATCCAGAAGGAATAAGTTCAACAAAGGAAGACTTGTTCGGTTTATAACATCCTTGCAAACAAATATACTGAAAATCAGAGTTTGAGCACAAAGATATCTGACATTGAGACTATGAGAATGTTTGGAGAATCCATGTTATTACATCTGTTTCTTGGAGTATTGTAAATATAAATAAAATTGCTAAGAAGTTCACACAAAATTAACCTAAAATGGCGCAATGAAATAATGTGTGTTCACAGAATCGACTGCTCAGGGGGAGGGAATCGTTGGGTCACGTGGTGCAAGCAAGCGCTGAAACTTGATGGCGGTCTATATGGTGATCAGCAAATAATTAGCTTTAATTAAATTAGATTAGACCATGTACCGTATTTTTATTGAATATCCAAAATTGGATTAAACCCTATTTCGCCCGAAGGTATAATAGGGTTAGAGATAATGAAAAAATGAGTTAACAATAATTATTTATGAAACAAGTGGCGAAAACGAAATTTTCTATGTTCGCAAAACGAGCCCGTAAGAGCGTGTGTAGCAATCCCACGAGCAAACTAAAACCATTTTACCATGTGTAACGTACAATATGTTTTAGACAGACGTTAATATTTGTGAAATACAAATTTTATTGCGTGCCGTGCAGCGTTATTGGGAACTTCCAGCCGTCCTGCCACCTAGTATGCACTTGTGCAGCAAGGCTTTGATTTTCTGGTGCATGGCTGCCAACATATTATGGGATGGAGTGGAGAACGCTTTCCAGCGATCAAGGATTACCAAAATAGTTTTTCTTATCGAGACTAGTGTTCACGGAATGACAGTGATGAAATTAACTGCTTTACTAGAAATTCTTATAAGATAGAAGAATAATTTCTTTAACATTAAATGTTGTTAACTGTTTTTATTTGTGTTATTTTTTATGCATAAGTAACTTAATCGTTTTAGAACTTATTTTTGAAGCATTATGCCATAACAAGGTAAGTAAAACACATTTGAAACTTTGTTCACGACTTATATTAATGACTAGCTTAAAAGACCCGGCGTCGCCCGGGTTTTGTATTTTGTAATTGGAAATTAGCTTATGAAGGATTTTCAATTTTAAATTCTAGGTCCTTATATAGGCATTTATAATTTGAAATAGGATGAACGACTTATTACACTCAAACTATTCCCTCAGATAACGCTTGATATAGTTTTTTATGGCTCATAGAGGATCTAGAATGTTGCATCCCATCGCTTGTACAGTGCACAGCAAGCCTGGTAGAGGTTTAAATAAGAAGAAACAGAAATTCCTGTAACATAAAATTGTAATATCGAGGCGGGAAATTTCCCACTCTTATGTTACCATAAAGCATTATCACTTTCATACTTTTCTCTCCAAAAACCTGCGATATAGGCCTAATATAATAATATACACATTACCATACCTCGTTTTGTTTTCTCTATGTCCAGGGTAGAGAAAGTTATGTGATTCCATTATTTTAGTGGATTTCATTCTGTAATATTTATTTATAACATGAATTACTTTGATAACTTCTCTTATTTGTCAAAATTGCATTTCATTTGTTTTTTCCAAGCCCACCTGATGCCATTTGGCAACAATATATTCTGTGATTTGGAATTGATAATTCTATGTAAAAAGGGATTAAGTATTTTCAAAAACATTTAATTTTTGGCATTTAGAATCAGAATTTTTCAAAATCCTTTCTTAGTGAGCACCTACATTATGAAACGAAGGTACTGTCAAAATTCCAAGTCTCTACCTGTTATAGTTTAGGCTGTACGTTGATTCCTGTCATTCAGTCAATCAGTCAGTCAGTCATTCATTCAGTCAGTCAGGACAAAGCCTTTTATATATAAAGAGATACTACAGAAACCTCTACATGCAGGCACAAATTTGGATTTACGCAATTGGCTATGCAATATATGAGTGTTCAAGGTAAGTGTATATGCATTGATTTTATTTAGGCGCGCAACATAACCAAGGTAAATTGACTTTCCTTCATATTGAAGATATCTTTATATCTTCAGTTATCATTGTTTTAAACTAAGGAAGTATATATTTCTGCGAGTCAATACCCTGGAGAGATTTCTCAATACTTGACATGAGTACTTTAAGAAGAGTTCGTTTTAATACATTTTAGAACTGTTTATTCGGGTTAATCTCAACGACATATTCCACCATCAATTTCACTCACCTAAAACTAAGTCACATATCACAGATTTATTGCTAGCACATTATTTGCTAATATTGACAAATATGATACCATATTACTCAATTATAAATATTATATAGGCCCTTTCACAGACATTCAAGAATTCTAAGAAGAGGTTAATTGCTATTTATGTATCGAGTAGGCAAAGCATAGCTTTAGCCAAAAACATGGGATGTAGACTTTTAGAGCTTATTCCTTCGGTAGAACAATAACAAACATTCAACAAAAAAATATTCATCGTCCTAGTTTCTTCTGCTTAAGCAACTTGTCTCTTTCCGATCTCCCTGGGGCGGGTCTTTTGAATATATTAGGTAATTCTCCACTCTGTGTCTAGGTCCTCAATAACTTGCACGAAACTGTGTTCTTCGAGCTACGAGTTCTGCCCAACCATGTCTACATGATTATTAGGTGTTAGGTTATATAGAAGTTTAATTTCATCACTAAATGTGTCCTTCATTCCCTTTTCATTTATCTCGGTATTGTCTGAAAAATTTTCTCTGTAGGTCTACCTTGCTCTCGAATATTCTGAGTTTTCTGTTCTGAATTGTCGAAAAACGAATCCAGTTTCGCATCTACAGAGCACTACTCATAATATAATTGTTTTACATAACCCAAATTTCAGCTCATGATACAGCAGCGGAGGAGATAGCAGCTCATGATAGAGCAGCGGAGGAGATAGCAGTTCATGATAGAGCAGCGGAGGAGATAGCAGCTCATAATAGGGCAGCGGAGGAGATAGCAGCTCATGATAGAGCAGCGGAGGTGATAACAGCTCATCTTACAGAAGCGGAGGAGATAGCAGCTCATGATAGAGCAGCGGAGGAGATAGCAGCTCATGATAGAGCAGCGGAGGAGATAGCAGCTCATAATAGAGCAGCGGAGGAGATAGCAGCTCATGATCGAGCAGCGGAGGAGATAGCAGCTCATAATAGAGCAGCGGAGGAGATAGCAGCTCATAACAGAGCAGCGGAGGAGATAGCAGCTCATAATAGAGCAGCGGAGGTGATAACAGCTCATCTTACAGAAGCGGAGGAGATAGCAGCTCATGATAGAGCAGCGGAGGTGATAACAGCTCATCTTACAGCAGCGGAGGAGATAGCAGCTCATGATAGAGCAGCGGAGGTGATAACAGCTCATCTTACAGAAGCGGAGGAGATAGCAGCTCATGATAGAGCAGCGGAGGAGATAGCAGCTCATGATAGAGCAGCGGAGGAGATAGCAGCACATAATAGAGCAGCGGAGGAGATAGCAGCTCATGATCGAGCAGCGGAGGACATAGCAGCTCATAATAGAGCAGCGGAGGAGATAGCAGCTCATAACAGAGCAGCGGAGGAGATAGCAGCTCATAATAGAGCAGCGGAGGTGATAACAGCTCATCTTACAGAAGCGGAGGAGATAGCAGCTCATGATAGAGCAGCAGAGGTGATAACAGCTCATCTTACATCAGCGGAGGAGATAGCAGCTCATGATAGAGCAGCGGAGGAGATAGCAGCTCATGATACAGCAGCGGAGGAGATAGCAGCTCATAATAGGGCAGCGGAGGAGATAGCAGCTCATGATAGAGAAGCGGAGGTGATAACAGCTCATCTTACAGAAGCGGAGGAGATAGCAGCTCATAATAGAGCAGCGGAGGAGATAGCAGCTCATGATACAGCAGCGGAGGAGATAGCAGCTCATGGTACAGCAGCGGAGGAGATAGCAGCTCATAATAGGGCAGCGGAGGAGATAGCAGCTCATGATAGAGCAGCGGAGGTGATAACAGCTCAACTTACAGAAGCGGAGGAGATAGCAGCTCATAATAGAGCAGCGGAGGAGATAGCAGCTCATGATAGAACAGCGGAGGTGATAACAGCTCATCTTACAGAAGCGGAGGAGATAGCAGCTCATGATACAGCAGCTGAGGAGATAGCAGCTCATGATAGAGCAGTGGTGGTGATAAAAGCTCATCTTACAGAAGCGGAGGAGATAGCAGCTCATAATAGAGCAGCGGAGGAGATAGCAGCTCATGATACAGCAGCGGAGGAGATAGCAGCTCATAATAGGGCAGCGGCGGAGATAGCAGCTCATGATAGAGCAGCGGAGGTGATAACAGCTCATCTTAAAGAAGCGGAGGAGATAGCAGCTCATAATAGGGCAGCGGAGGAGATAGCAGCTCATGATAGAGCAGCGGAGGTGATAACAGCTCATCTTACAGCAGCGGAGGAGATAGCAGCTCATGGTACAGCAGCGGAGGAGATAGCAGCTCATAATAGGGCAGCGGAGGAGATAGCAGCTCATGATAGAGCAGCGGAGGTGATAACAGCTCAACTTACAGAAGCGGAGGAGATAGCAGCTCATGATAGAGCAGCGGAGGAGATAGCAGCTCATAATAGAGCAGCGGAGGTGATAACAGCTCATCTTACAGAAGCGGAGGAGATAGCAGCTCATAATAGAGCAGCGGAGGAGATAGCAGCTCATGATACAGCAGCGGAGGAGATTGCAGCTCATAATAGGGCAGCGGCGGAGATAGCAGCTGATGATAGAGCAGCGGAGGTGATAACAGCTCATCTTACAGAAGCGGAGGAGATAGCAGCTCATAATAGGGCAGCGGAGGAGATGGCAGCTCATGATAGAGCAGCGGAGGTGATAACAGCTCATCTTACAGCAGCGGAGGAGATAGCAGCTCATGATAGAGCAGCGGAGGAGATAGCAGCTCATGATACAGCTGCGGAGGAGATAGCAGCTCATAATAGAGCAGCAAAGGAGATAGCAGCTCATAATAGGGCAGCGGAGGAGATAGCAGCTCATGATAGAGCAGCGGAGGTGATAACAGCTCATCTTACAGAAGCGGAGGAGATAGCAGCTCATGATAGAGCAGCGGAGGAGATAGCAGCTCATGATAGAGCAGCGGAGGTGATAACAGCTCATCTTACAGAAGCGGAGGAGGCAGCAGCTCATGATACAGCAGCGGAGGACATAGCAGCTCATGATAGAGCAGCGGAGGTGATAAAAGCTCATCTTACAGAAGCGGAGGAGATACCAGCTCATAATAGAGCAGCGGAGGAGATAGCAGCTCATGATACAGCAGCGGAGGAGATAGCAGCTCATAATAGGGCAGCGGAGGAGATAGCAGCTCATCATAGAGCAGCGGAGGTGATAACAGCTCATCTTACAGAAGCGGAGGAGATAGCAGCTCATAATAGGGCAGCGGAGGAGATAGCAGCTCATGATAGAGCAGCGGAGGTGATAACAGTTCATCTTACAGCAGCGGAGGAGATAGCAGCTCATGATAGAGCAGCGGAGGAGATAGCTGCTCATGATACAGCAGCGGAGGAGATAGCAGCTCATAATAGGGCAGCGGAGGAGATAGCAGCTCATGATAGAGCAGCGGAGGAGATAGCAGCTCATGATTGAGCAGCGGAGGTGATAACAGCTCATCTTACAGAAGCGGAGGAGATAGCAGCTCATGATACAGCAGCGGAGGAGATAGCAGCTCATGATAGAGCAGCGGAGGTGATAAAAGCTCATCTTACAGAAGCGTAGGAGATAGCAGCTCATGATACAGCAGCGGAGGAGATAGCAGCTCATGATAGAGCAGCAGAGGTGATAACAGCTCATCTTACAGAAGCGGAGGAGATAGCAGATCATAATAGAGCAGCGGAGGAGATAGCAGCTCATGATACAGCAGCGGAGGAGATAGCAGCTCATAATAGGGCAGCGGAGGAGATAGCAGCTCATGATAGAGCAGCGGAGGTGATAACAGCTCATCTTTCAGCAGCGGAGGAGATAGCAGCTCATGATAGAGCAGCGGAGGAGATAGCAGCTCATGATAGAGCAGCGGAGGAGATAGCAGCTCATAATAGGGCAGCTGAGGAGATAGCAGCTCATGATAGAGCAGCGGAGGAGATAGCAGCTCATGATAGAGCAGCGGAGGTGATAACAGCTAATCTGACAGCAGCGGAGGAGATAGCAGCTCATGATAGAGCAGCGGAGGAGATATGTGCTCATAATAGAGCAGCGGAGGAGATATGTGCTCATAATAGAGCAGCGGAGGAGATAGCAGCTCAGGATAGAGCAGGATGGAGTGGTTATAAGAATTTAAGAAAAATGATATTGAGAAAAATCTTCAGTTTTCATGTACGGTTCCAACAACTAAGGCCTTTAACCAAAAAGTTTGCAAATTTTTGTAAAGTTTCTATCAACATTGTACACCTTAAAATAAAGAAGTAATTTGATGAATGTGGAAGTTCTTTTATTTTAGTGTAATTAATTAGCTTCGTTGTTAAACAGCTTTGTAGTTGACACCTAAATTACGGCAAGAGTCAAAATTTTCAACCATAATATTACTCTATATAAGCTTAATTTTTTATCGTTTGGAAGATGCCCGGCTTTTTCAATCCACTTCCAGAACAGAATCATTGATCAAAACGTAGGATAGAATAACTCTGTAAAAGTATATAATGCTGATCAGCAATCCTAGGAATGTTTGTAGGCTAAAAAAACAAATATGTATTTACATAGAAATCCTAGAACTGCTGATCAGCGTTTACAGCAATGTCGCATCAATATTAAATCATTCTGCCAGTTTTGATTTCTATCTATATCCTAGAATAGTAATATTCATGGAATAATTTCGTATTACTATATACGCAAACTTATTGGAGTAATTATAACAAGGTACAGAACAGTGCTATCAGAACATAAATTCATTAGCTCTTTAGGTAACCTCTGAGTATAACCTCGAATGTATAGTTATTTGACTGTCATCTTAGCATCTTCGCCATTTTAATATTCCCTCTCTACATTCCGAGTATTCAGACATTAAGTCACCCCTTTTATTGCTACTAATTTGTATACGGTTCGTGGCCTACTGTGCCCTATGGAACATTACGTAAGAGGCAGTTATAAATAAACTTACAAAGTATAAAATAGTGGTGTTAAACGGGCATGCACTACCATGTGTGACGAGAATAATGTTATTAATTAAGATGCATTTACAACGCTAGTTAGGTGATGTAATGCTTTGGATTGAAAATTAATAGACTCGGCACTCGATATCCCGGCAGTTCGGATTACTCGGCAACCAAGATGGGAAAAATAAAATCAAGTAAACTGATGTAAGCATGTGCTAGAATGGTTTTCTTTAATCAGTGATGATTGCAATTATAATATGCATAAAATAAGTTATTTTTGTAATCGATTTCCGAATTAACCTCCACACCGATTCATTAAGCAGGGCTTACGGAGAAACAAAGGTCTGAAGATTGATAAGCATTTGTGAAGGAATGTATGGAGAGTGTTATTTGTCAAACTTACCTGTATTGCAACTTCCAAAGCCGTATATGAACACTGTAAAACAATATGCTGCCATGAGAACTGATTTGCATTTGATAAATTCTTTCTAATATATTACCATAAAACAGGCACTAAATTGGGCACTACTCCGGTACAGGTTAACCTCTATGGTCCCATGTCAATAGGCCTCTTCCCATGGACGTTTTAAAAGCGTATACCAAGTTTCATGAAAAACCGATAAAGCGTATTTAAGTTATTGCGCGTGCAGACACACGGACGGACAGACAGACAAACAAACAGAGGGACAGACATTTTCCCGATCAGGAGGTTAACTCGGAAATCGATTACAACAATGAATAAACAAATGCATTCTGGCACTTGGTTACATCAGTTTGCCTGATTTTATTTATTTATTTATTTCGTCCACTTGATCATTACGAAAATAATATGGGACACGTCAATTTAAAAAGAGTATACAATAAATTATGCATTTGCTTCCTCATGTGAGGTGTGACATTGGTTAATTTTTTGTAACAGGCCTAAACTTATTAGGATATGCGGATCTTTAAGCTATATGTGGTTACAATAATGTAATTTGTACCTAAAGATTTGTGAGGAGATTTATCAATGGAATTCAGGATTGAAAGTTGTTATTGAGAAATGTATTTGTAATGGGAAATATTTTTATTAACAGCTGTCTACAAGTGTAGGAGACCAAAATGATCCTGCACACAGTAATAACAAGATTTTTAAAAACGACAAAAGTACATTAAGTGAATTTTAAAGCTAAATGAACACTATTTATATAAAAAATTGAATTGAATTTTAATACCCTACTCGTTGAATGTGTAGGCTAAGTAATAACGAATTTAAAAGGAAAGTTGAGTGAAGTTAACTCATGCTACGTGAGATCTGACAAAATTTACAGTCAAACTGATATGCTTTATACGCTTTATATATATAAAAAAAGCTTTTCATCTTTTGTTATCGTCTGATTTATCTTCTCAAAACAAAAGTTCGCTTTCCTCTGTTCCTATTAAAAACAACGTATCACAAAGAAACAATGTAGACGCTGAAATGTGAAAAAGATGATAAGCGTACTTTTTCTTCCAAAACTCTTCCTTAAATAAATGAATATAATCAGCAATATGCAAATTGGCTCCGTTAACTTTTTTCTTAACTCTCTTGAGCGCGTGCGACTTTGTTGGCGTGATTTTCCGGTTGAGAAGGCAATTTAATAATCCGTTTCATTATTAAATTCATTAGAGAATCTTGAGCAAGTGAATGTACCAAGAGAAACTCCCTGGGGACTCATGCCACACAGCTTTATCCCAACTTACTCAGCAATCCGTTAAAATCTCGAGGAAAATATTGAAAAGAGATAATTATACCTTCTTCACTAAAATTACCCCTATCTTCATTTCAGGAAAAAATACTTAAAGCTAATCTAATTATCCTATCTTGAATTCATTGCAATGTTATCCTCTTTACACCTTCGGATAGGAGCGAGAGAAAGAGAGACGAAGAGCGTGAAGATAATGTAAAGATAGAACTGTAAACATAAGCCTCATTTATACGAGGGAGAATCAAATGAAAACCACAATTTTTTCCCACTATTTTTTCTGCTTGCTTGTACATTATTTTTCTACATAGTCCCCTCCCAGTTCAATGCACTTATGCCATCAGGTATGAAATGCTTCGATACCGCATGAGAAAAATTATTCTGGCTGACACTGTAGGCACTCATGCACCGCCGATTGGATGTCTTCATCAGACTTGAACTTCTGCCCTCCAAGGAGCTCTTTTAAAGGACTAAAGATGTGGAAATCTGATGATGCCAAACCTGGCAAATATGGCAAATGTCGGAGGCACTTGAAGCATATGTCGTCGATGGTTTTCATGGTTGCACTAGCAGCATGAGGACGGGCGTTATCACGTCGAAGCAAAACACCTGCTCTCAGCAATCCCCTTCGCTTTGTCCCCATCAGATTTCCAAATCTTTGGTCCGTTAAAGGGTCTCCTTGGAGGGCAGAAGTTCAAATCTGATGAAGACGTCCAATCGATGGCGCAGGAGTGTCTACAGCGTCAACCAAAATAATTTTTATCATGCGGTATCGAAGCTCTTCCTTTCCAATGGCGTAAGTGCATTGAACTGGGAGGGGACTATGTGGAAAATAAAGTACAAGCAAACATTCTTCCTGCAGTAAAATAGTGGAATAAAATGAATTGCGGTTTTCATTTCATTCTCCCTCGTATTTTACTGACATGGCATCTAAAGCGCTCCATGCAAAATTTAGAAGCGTAAATAATACACAGAGCTAGTATTAATAATCCGACTGAAAATTGTATGACAGCAGACACCGTTAACATAAATATTTATGGAAGTTATAGGCTATATCTCATTGTCAACCTATTTTTAAGGAACTTGGAATTCTCACGCTTTCTTCACAATGTGTATTTACAAACTTAGTACATGTACATGAACACTTGGAGAATCATGTTGATATTAATACTGTGCACACATAGGACTCGGACTGACCAAAACTTAGTCATTCCTAAATTTAGATGAACTAAAACACAGAGCAGGCCTATTGTATTAGGAATCAAGCTATATAAGGTCTCAAACAACATCAGAAACGTAAGAAACATTAAAATCTTTAAAAGCACAATTAAAGAGATAGGCCTACTTGTAAGCAGGAATTTTTACACTGTACAAGAATACATTGAATGTGATTTTGAATGATTGTTTTTGAATTGTGTATTTCTTGACTAAACCTATTGTAATGTTATTTTAATTAATGGTGTTACAAATAAATACAAAAAAAAAAAAATACTCTTGCACAACAATTATGATATTATCTTATCTAGGGTAAAACATCCTTAACCATTTCAGAGCTGAATTTAAATATTTATATAAGCATTTATCAAGTGAAATCATCGGAGGGCTCTAAGTTTGAAACCCCTTAGGAAGATTTTTAGAAAATCAGACAGTTTCCATGAATGACAATTCAGAAGGATCCAGGAGGCTGAGGCTCCAAGATTTTTAGACAATCGGCACACGAAGGTGGTAAGGTTGTCAGCTTTACGCACCGGCCGTCTTTACCCCCAGGATTGACCTGGTCCTCATTTCTGTAAAAGGTTGTGTCGATCCCAGGGCCATAGTGCCACTAGAAGGATTAGGACAATTGAAAAACTCCAATGACCTCATCGGAGATCGAACCTGCTACCTTCCGGTTTGTAGCGCAGCATCTGAGGAAGTGTAATCTTTTGAATTCTGCTTTGGTTTAAAGAATGCGTACTCACAAAAAATCATAAACTTATTTTCAGCTCGTAAGTGGTGTGAGCTTATTAAAAATTTAATGCATCAATTTATGAAAACCTTCACCGAAGTATTCTTTGACAAACTATATATCATCGTCGTCATCGTCATCGTCATCGTCATCATCATCATCATCATCATCATGAACACACTGTATCCTTGCATTGAGGATTTGGTTTACAATTTTGACGTGAGACGTGGAAACAATGGGAAAAAGAGGCACTTTGATTAAAACATCTGAAAAAATAAATTTGGTCATTCAATTAAATAGTAACAATAAACTAAAAAAATATACAGAAATAAATATTTGGACTGCACTAGCATATCAACCACAAATTCTAAATAGACGCGAAAACGCGAATAACGATCTATAGAACACGTTCACAATCCGTGCCATTAACGTTGAACTGCGTGTCTTTTGTAAGTAATGCTGTAATTTCGTTTCTTCCACTAGAAGTAATCTAAACGCACAAATGTTTGTGGTGATTTTAATGATATTGAAGGAAAAGTTGTCGTACTACTAAGCATCTCTGAATTCTTTATTTTTAAGTGGTAATTTTATATATATATATTTATGTGATGATTCTTATACATTTTACAAAATGTCCTCAGCATAAATGGCTTATATATTTATCTAATCAATCAATAAATTATAATTTTGATTTAGTGCATGAAGTGATGTAATACATAACATGTGAAATAGACGAGTTTTCAATAACAATCATGATTATGATTTAGTATTTTTATAATTTCGTTTTAGTTTGTTTAGTTAGTTTGTTTAGTTAGTTAGTTAGTTTTATATTTACCCTGCCTTTAATGTATAATAATCTTAAAATGTAGCCTACAATATGTAAACTGTGAAATTATAGACAAATCAGAAAAACATAATGCATAAGCACTTTTTTTAACCATTTGACAAACAGGCCACTATCCTATTCACTTTATCTAAGAATGCACATTTTCACATATTATTTTCTACAATCCGTGCTAGAAAGCTTTGATTTACAATATAAATTAAGTCTTACTGTAAACATAGCACTATCATTAGCAACTTCAAGTCACTGCAATGATCAGGAAGGACAACAAACCTACATTCTGGTGGAAATTAATATTTTGTGAAAATGTATTTTAAACTTTTATTTTATGTTTTGCTTCAACTGAGGTAAAATAATGTTGAATTTCTCTAAGTTTAGCGGCATATCAGTATGTATGTTGCAAAGTCGGAACACAATAGCTTTATATACTACAGTATATAGGTAGCCTAAGACTGAACACGCTTTACGTTTGGCATTTATTCACAGCCAGGTTGGATACTGTTTTGCTAATGAGGCACCTAAAATTTTATGTAGCTTGCTCTGTTTTACGGCTATAAAACTGAAAGTAAAGCTACAGATAAAACAGAACACGCTCCTATAGAAAAGAGTAAACCGGAATAATAATATTTTGAGCAAGCTCTTACGAAGCATCCATCTGCTATTTTTAAGCTTAGTTTAGTGCTCATACACGAAACGTACAGAGGTCATTAGTAGTGTCCAACGTCCATCTTAATGACACAAAGGCCGCGCCTCTTTAAAATTCATACATAATACATAGAGAGCGGCGCTACATCAAGAATTAATTGCAAGTGTTTTCTCCAGTTGCAGACAAGTCATTAGGAAGCACATTTCCCTAAGACCCTACATTCATGCAAGCACACACACTAGTTTGCATTGCCTGACCCAGCAGTTCGAGAGGGATTTGTCACGGAGAGAGATATATTTGAACGAGGCACAATTAATATTCAGTAAACACGACTAGCATTCGAGTTACGGTTACCTGTGCGTGTTTTCTATACCGAAACGACAGGGTTGTTCTAAATTATAAAACCTTTAAAAAACGTAAAAGCTAAATACTATACATAATAAATTTTAATCTTTTTTCTGGAAACGTTTCCAAAAGTAAAATGCATCTGTTTGGGAAAAGTAATTTACTACTATGATTAGAACCCGTATATTTCACCTCAAGTTTATAAACATATTTGAAAGAGGAAATTTTCAGATGTAATGGAAAGTTATATTACACAGGGTGTTAATTATTAACACCGAAATATTTTACCTGTGTATAGAGGGGGCATAGACAAGCAACTTTTATTAGGAGATTTTTGTTCTATGACGTAAAATGTGTATGCTACAAGGCATTTAAGACATAACAATTTGATGCTCATAAGTCAATAATTAAGCAAAATAGGGCTAAAATTTTAAGTACCGGTAAATTGACTTCTTAGTGATCGATAAAAACCTGATTCTTAATAATTCATCAACGGTTATATCATAATTTAGAGTTTTCATAATCTGCAAAATTTACAGACTAATTACATGACTGGCCGCCACTGCATTAGTTATTTTTTTCATAACTACAGTATTAACAACGAAGTCCTTTTGTTTTCCATTTTATCAAATGTTAGAAGTCAGTGGCGGCCATGCTTAGGAGATTTTATGCTGTAACAGGAACAAGAGCAAAAAATATATAAGAATAAAAATTGCTTGTCTATGTCCTCTCTATACACAGATAAAATATTTCGGTGTTATTTATTAACACCCTGTATAGCAAAGTACACTACCATTTTACAAAGTTACTTTTCTTCGTGTAGATCTATGGTACTTCCATGCTATAGTCTGATTGGTGTTAAGTAGCAATACTGTAATTATTTTTCTACGTCACAAAGGGGACATTACAGATTAATACATCAGTAGTATGTAGTCACAAATCACGAAGTGAAAAGAGTAATGCAATAATTCACTTACTCACTGGAAGGCACCTAATGCAACTTAGTCTTAACAAAATACTGATATTGCAGGTCATACATTAACAGAATACTCTGGATCGTCACAATGCAATGGAATGCAATGCAAAGATTCAAGCTTTTGGAAGTTGTTCATTTTTAGTAGGCTAACTCACAACTCCAAAATAAGTCATTTTGGGCCACATTTCTAACACCACAGTCAACAGTTAAAAACCCTCATTTTATTTCTAAAAACCGTATAAGAAAAATACAATCAACCCAAATAGTTGGTCTTATAATTATTTCACACTTGCCTCGTGTAGTGTATCAGTAACAGTTTATTTGCAGAAAACGTAGTATAGTGTATTACAAATTGATAACAAAAGACATTAAGAAAATAATATAAGTCAGTAAAACTAGAAAATTAATATAATATTGGTATACTGTGTTGGAAAATAACAGTTTTACAAGTATAATGTTGAAATAATAAATATATAGGCCTACTAACAAAACATAATGAAAAAGCAAAATAGTAACTTACTAAAATACTAACAGTAAATTAGAACATTCTGACAGTTTGTTTCAGGTTTACAGAAAAAAGCAATAAGTAATAATTTAAAATTAAACAATTATTCAGATAATAATATGATGGTAGGTGGTATTAAAAAATCAGCAATTTTAAAGGTAATCAGTGTTATAAATAACAGAGTCTCACCACACAAAATATGAAGTAGAGTGTAAGTTAAGGTTGAAAGATAGAGTCAGATTGAAAAAGTCAATGTCACTGACTGACTCTACCTTTCCGTGTCGTTACTGCTCAACATGGATGATAATGATAAAGAAACGATAGGACAGTTTAATATCTATAAAAGGTATTCGTCGAATTTTGTAACTCAAATATGGCGTTTAATCCAACACATACAAGGGTAAATTTCTTCAAAAAAGACAGTGCCTTCTTTGGCTTGAGGCTTCATAAGCATAAACTGAAGGTGATAACATGGATGATAATGATAAACAACGATAGAACATTTAATACCTACATAATGTATTCGTCGAATTTTGTAACTCAAATATGGCGTTTAATCCAATAAATACAAGGATAAATTTCTTTAAAAAAGACAGTGCCTGCTTTGGCTTGAGACTTCATAAGCATAAACTGAGGGTAACAACATGGATGATAATGATAAAACAAAGATAGAACACTTTAATACGTACCTATAAAAGGTATTCGTCGAATTGTGTAACTCAAATATGGCGTTTAATTCAACAAAGACAAGGGTAAATTTCTTGAAAAATGACAGTGCCTTCTTTGGCTTGAGGCTTCATAAGCATAAACTGAAGGTAACAACATGGGTGATAGTGATAAAACGACGATAGAACATTTTTATACCTATGAAAGGTATTCGTCAAATTTTGTAACTCAAATATGGCGTTTAATCCAACAAATACAAGGGTAAATTTCTTGATAAAAGACAGTGCCTTCTTTGGCTTGAGGCTTCATAAGCATAAACTGAAGGTAACAACATGGGTGATAGTGATAAAACAACGATAGAACATTTTTATACCTATAAAAGGTATTCGTCGAATTTTGTAACTCAAATATGGCGTTTAATCCAACAAATACAAGGGCAAATTTCTTGGAAAAAGACAGTGCCTTCTTTGGCTTGAGGCTTCATAAGCATGAACTGAAGGTAACAGAATTAAAGCCACGTCCATAACTAACGACAGACAGAGTTCCTCCATTACGCCATTAGTCCTAGAGCTACAAAGAGGGGAGAGAGGCCATATACCGGTCAACTGGCAGTACATGTATAGTCACTGCGGTTCGCTACTCCGGTAATGTAGTAATGGCGCGCGGAAACCATATCATCCGGCACCACGATCATACCTGGGCTTCCTTTCACATGTAAAACGAACTAAATCCCGCCTTTCATAACGCAAATACAAAACTGCTATTACCACCAATATAAATTGCTTGCAGTTCAGTAACAAAATTCAAAATAATAAATGATATAGTGAAGAGTATAGGCCTACTTCAACTTTTATGTAATTTTTTTTTACATTTATTATTACATTTATTAACATTATTTACTTACATTACATTATTATTATTATTATTATTATTATTATTATTATTATTATTATTATTATTACATATTTAATACAAATAAAACCAAACATGCCCCTATATGAGCAACGCTCGTGTTTATGGGATATAGTAGATTAATATAATTACATATATACTGGCATCTAAAAAAAAAAGTCACTGCATAGTATACTATACACGAAAAATTCTAAATTTATTAGTACAATGTAAATAAAAATATTTTTTTAGCATTAACCAGTGGTTAAAATAGCATTTACAACAAAAAATAGAATGCATTGGATTGAAACATTGAAAGACCAAACAAAATTAAAGTTGTGCTATTAATATTATCTAGTAACTTTTTTATTTTCCTCTTAAAATGTTTAAGATCGTAATTTACATATTCAGGGTACTCAGCAATAAAATTGTTATACAATAGTTACATCTCTTGATAGAATAAGTAAAGTTGACGAATTATGCCATTAAGATCTTCATATTTCACTTTATCTAAGAATGCACATTTTTACATATTATTTACACAGTTTACAAATTGTAGGCTACATTTTAAGAATAAAATACATTTTTACAATAAACTAACAGATACATGTTTAATTAAAGGCAGGGTAAATATAATGAGCAATTACTGAACAAACTAAAACGAAATTATAAAAATACTAAATCATAATCATGACTGTTATTGAAAACTCGTCTATTTCACGTTATGTATTACCACTTCATGCACTATATCAAAATTATAATATATTGATTGATTAGATAAATATATGGCTAAAACCAAATATATAAGCCATTTAGGCTGAGGACATTTTGTAAAATGTATAAGAATCATTACATATAAATAAATAAATATAAATATAATTACCACTTAAAAATAAAGAATTTATGTAGAGAATTATTGTGTTAGCTGTCAGTTATTAATTTATTGAGTTCAAACATAAAATCACATTGCTAACTGCTATTGACGTATATACGCCTCATCGAAAAAATTGCATAAGAGCAGATATATCAAATTAACACAGTAATATTTTACGTTATAATACGAAAAATTGTATCCACGTATTACATTTGCCATTTGTGGAAACCAGTTATTGCACTAAAATTTTCTTCATTGATTTCAAACTTATAAACCCGCTGATATCACTTGATGATTACTTTTATTAACATAAATTCAGGACTGAAGGGGGCACTGTTCACTCTCAATTAGATACGCGGTTTTAGAGAAACACTATATAAATTAACTACACTATATAAATTAACTAAAATAATACAATTTTAAAGTCATGAGTAGTCCTAGCATAATAGGGTGAAAATTTCAGCTATAAAGAAGGGATTACACAAGGGTTTTACAACTTGTCCAAATTAACGACGTATATGTATGGAATAATCTTCTTAAATAAAACTGAACTATTAAAAGACTAAGAACTAGCGACTCCTTCAGTATCTTTTTATATTGCAGAAGAAATCGTAATTCTGGTTGTGAGTAAAATGGCAACAACTGTCTATCAATATTACATTTCATAACACTGACACCTGATAATCTTTCCTTCTCATTTACCTAGAACAGGCGTCTCCAACTGGAGGCCCACGGGCCGCATTTGATGAGGCCCTTGGATGTTATTGCGACCACAGAACAAAGAGAAGACTATATAAATATAACAATATCAAGTAGAAATAGCGCGCTTTACCAAAGGCACAAGTTGCAAATCTGTTAAGATCGATTTTAGAAAAAAGAAAATATTTTTCACGTTTTCCATTTTTCAAGAGTTGTCAAACGAAATAAAAGATGTGATTTTTTTGTGAGGGTATTAAAATTATTATTAAAAAATTTTCTTCAAACTTCCTGAGTTTGAAAGGAAAAACTAACGAACCTTTGAAAGTGAACATCGAAGATGAACTATCAAACTTTTAACTCGTGATATCAAACGATGTGATTTTTCAAGTTAATTCATTTCTTCAAAACCAGATACAGAAAATGAAACAACTTTTCTAGACTTCCTTGAGATGAAAAGTTTCCCCAGCTGAGAGATGTCTACGTTTGGAAGCATAGGCGAATATCTTTGTGAATGTGTATTTTCGAATGTGAAATTTATTTTTAAAATTGTAGATAAAATATAAGTAAAAAACTTACGTAGACTGTTCTCTGTCACACTTATTGAGCATATTTTTACCTTATAATCCAACTGAAAATATGAATAAAATTGTTAATTATGATGCGGCCTTCAAGATTACTTCCCTAAATAAATCTGGCACCCAGTTCTTCAAAAGTTGGATAGGCCTGACCTAGTATATCTAAAAAGCCGAGGATAGGGCTACATTGATATTCTTAATTTTAAATGATCCAGATTTAAATACTGTACTATAATTTTAAAACTGCAATACGAATTAACTTTACTACTCGAAATCATAGAAGTTTACAGCAACTTATACAAAACTGGAAGTTGTCTGGAAATATTTTTAAAGTTAGACAAGTCGTAATACAATGATTGGCAATAAAGATGACATGTCTGGAAGTCCCGAAATACAGACACTCGTTATGAAGTAAGGCAACCAGGGTTGGAATGTTTAAAACAAAACGTTTAAAACAAGTATTTAAAACATGTTTAAAACAAGTGCTTGTGTTTTTTTAAGTTTGTTTAAAACGTTATATATATATATATATATATATATATATATATATATATATGTATATAATAGGCCCTATACATCAAAATGGTTGTTTTAAACAAAATGAACAATTTAAATTTTTTTTAAACAAACAACATTATTGTAAACATAAAAAACGTTTTAAAAAACACGTTTAAAACAACCAACATTGTTGTTCACATAAAAAATGTTTTAAACCAAAAAAAAATGTTAAAAAAAAAACATTTTTTCTTTTAATAAAAAACATGTTTTTTTTCTAACCTTGAAGGCAACTCGTGATAACAGTGGCTTTCATAAAAAAGTGTCACTAAAAGAACTTGTTCTCTGGATAACATGCGCAAGCAAACCCTGCCGTCTAGATATCTAGATAAGAGCTAGATATCGAAGCAACCAGATATCTTCATGGGATGTAGTATCAATGGGTTTTAAGATCAAGTTTTAAATGAAGAAAGGCACAATATTTTAGAATGTATTCATTAGTAACTTAAATTATTTCACATAATAAAGGACAACCTTCTTAACAAGATAAAATTTTAGAATATGTCTGCAACTATAATCACTTGATAGAAAGTTAGTCCATTTATAACTATTACATTTGTATTCAGAGCCTTCTTTAAGAATTACATGTTCTTTGCCGAGTGTTTTCCAAGATCCACTAACTTAGTGTAGCATCCATAAAAAATTTTGGGAACATCTACAGGAAGTTGTTCGAAATATACATTATGATAACTATTCATCCTAAAAAAGTAAAGTGATCCCTAAACAGGCCATGGGGGCCTAGAGGGTTCCAGGAGGTTGAGGCACCCAGATTCTGGACACTCGGCACCTGAAGGTGGTAAGGTTGTCAGCCTTACACACCGGCCGCCTTTACCCCCAGGATTGCTCCTGGTACTCCTTTTTGTTGGAGGCTGAGTCGACCCCAGGGCCATAGTGCCGCCAGAAGTGCCAACTGAAAAACTCCGACGACCTCATCGGTAATCGAAACCGCGACCTTCCGGTTTGTAGCGCAGCGCCTCAACCACTACGCTACGGTGTACCCCATTCATACTAAGCTATCAGAAAATTACTATATATCTCAATAATTATAACCTTTATATTATTGAAAAGAAATTAAAGCAACAGATATGTGCCCTTTTTACGTTCAGGCAACACGATGAGCACTAACAAATGACAACAAATTGAGACTTTAAAAACATTTATCACTTGAATGGGATACACGATTGGCACGATGCGGCGTGCGGGAGTACATAAACTTTTATGGTTATCGCTTCCATCTGCAACAATTACTGGGGAGGGTTCACTATTAACTTTCACCAACATTGCAGGTAGCCAAAGCTAGGAAATTTCACTGTTATAACCAGGGCGCGGATTCTATTGACATGTCATCTTTTTATTGATACTGCATAGACACTGCCAACTACTAGATAAATCCTAATAAAGCCTCTAGATTACAGAAATGCATTTTTATTAGGTCATTTTTTGTCATTTTATGCAGTATTAGGCCTATATTTTTAGGGCATTTATTTCAATTTTACGTCATTATTTTGTCATTTTCGTGTCATTTGCTTCCTTATTTAGTCATTTTCATGCATTTACATTGAGTATATTAACTTTTTGGTCGTCTTTTTTCCCATAAGGTAATATTGAAATAAATTACTAGGTTGCTTTATGCAACTTTTTGTAGGATCTACTTTAAGAGCAATTTTCTTTCTTTTCTTCTCAAATGCTCCAATCAAGAACAAAGAACAAAATTTTTAGACCTATAACATCCTTTCTGCATTTACAGTTTTTTTACAATTATGTAAAAATTAGTCCATAACTTTATGTGTACAATAATAACTTGTTATAAATAAAATATCAATTTTTAGGTCATTCTTTATAATTATTAAGTCATTTTCATTAAAATTTAAGGTCATTTTATAGGTCTTTTTCAAACAATTCTAGGTCATCAGAATCCGAGCCCTGGTTATAACCATATACTGAGGCATAGGCGCCGACTTCAGGGGTGTTTTGCATTATCTGCACCCCCAAAATAATTATACTCATGCTTCACGGTTAAGACTGAGAATATTCTAATTGGTGAGGTTACAGTACGGACAAAAGAGGGCAAATTTATTGAGTTTTTATCGATTTCGAGAAAAGCCTATGATACGATAGACAGGGACCAGCTGTGGTATAAAATGGGGAAATATGAGATTAGTTAAAAATTGTATAAGTTACATTAAAGCAATATACAATGTTACAGGTTTGAAAATCAAATTAGGTAATGGGGAATTATCTGCAACCATTGTAAATAGGATAGGATTAAGGAGTGTAAGGAGAGTCCATTTTTGTTTAATATATTTATAAATGATGTTATCGACGAAATTGAGAGTAAAAAAATGTCACTGACCAGTAATACAAGATATGGAATTCCCTGCAATCATGTATGCTGATGACATGGTAATTGGATCTATTACGACTATAGGATTGCAAAGGACACTAAATGTATGTAGTATATGAGTATAGTGTAAAATGGAATTTAGAAATCAATATAAAAATTCGATTTGTAAAAATGGAGGTATTATAAGTAAGAAAGGAAGATTGGTTTATAAATAATGTGAAAGTAGTAGAGAAATTTAAATATTTAGGGGAGTGGTTCAATAGAAAGGGCAATTAGAAAGATCATATTAACATGGTGAAAACCCAAGGAATGGTGGCATTACAATCGATCGATAACTGCATAAGAAAATTAGTTGATATAAAGATTCACAATTTAAACATTATTTATAAAGAATGGTAAAAGCGAAAATATTATATGCAGGTGAGATATGGAGTAAGGAATAAGCATAGAAAATGGTAAACGGGGTTAGGACAAGATATGGCAAGAAAATATTAAGAATTCCGATAAATTCTGCACACATAACAGTGCAAATAGAATTATGGCTGCAAAGCAGTACGAGTACTTTTTTAACAACAAAAATATTCAACACATCCTAGAAATACCAGAAAATAGCCTGGAAAGTGTACGTCTAAAGTATTTACAGAATAATACAGAATACATGTAATTTGTGGGCTAATTTAGTGGAAGCGATAAATAAATTAGGATTAAATTGGATTTGGCATAAAATGGGTTCCTGGAACGATATTCCTTATAATTTTATTACACAACCTTAGTACCAAAGCTGCCACTATGATTGACAAGAAGTTGGGCTCAATTAGACGTAACAGATTTTTTTGTTCGATAATTATGCAATCCTACAAATAATTCGAATTTCAGACGAAACGTATGAATAAAATTTAATAAAACATTATTATAAAATTTGTTGAACACTACAGCCTGAATTAAACAACCTGCGACTTGTGACAGTTCACTCTAACTGGAAAACCGGAAGAACTGCGCTGTATTGTGCTATATTAATTGTATTAGAGCTTCAGTCAGCTGTTAAGCAGAACTCCAAATCGCAAACATCTCCCATATCTTCAGAAATGCCTTGGAAACATTCCTTTCCACCAACTGTTACAAGTGGCAGGTTGTTTAAATCAGACTGTAAAAACTTGGAAACATGTAAATAAAAGCTCCGGTATACGGTAAACAGATTTTAAAAAATATATTGTAGTTTAAAATTAATTAATTTTAATTGTGAAAATTAGAATTGCATTTTTTGTACAGCAATAATAATTTAAAAGGACCCTTTCCTTCATACTAGCTTTGGGGGAAAAAGTAGTATTTCCAGAAGAGAGAAAAACACAATTTTTCTAAGGCTATTCCACTCATACGCCACATGTTTGATATTGACAAATAAAGTTTAGCAATTCTTCGGATATAGATTAATCAAGATCGTTTATCTTATAATGTTTCCTAGAGTCGCAAGAATTTAATTTTATCTGATAAAACGTCAGCCTAAGGCATCAACCTGCGGTGATCAGGAAATTAGACGCGGAGTCTTCACTGCACTCTGTAATGAATTTCGTAAGTCTACCATTAGAGATTAAACAGAAAACACTGTTGACTGCTTAAATTATACAGTTGCACCTCCTGCTGCGACAGCCGTGAACTCATGTTAAATGTGTATGTTTTGTTGTTTATATTTAGACGTCTTATTGTTTTTGCCTAAACCTATAATATGTTTGTTTTTTATATAATGTTTATAATAACATTATAAACATTATATAAAAAACAAACATATATTATATATATATTATAATATAATACATATATTATAATTTTAGTATGACTGAACTGACCCCGAACACGAGCTATGATCATGCGGGGTAAATAATACTCTTTTTTAGTTGTAATAATTGTATTTATAGCCCATTATTTATATTTGTATTTGTAATAATTTTGTAATAATTCGCATTTTTGTAATTTGTAATAATTAGAAAATTTTATAATTTGTAATTGTAATAATTGTATTTATAGCCTATTATTTATATTTGTATTTGTAATAATTCGTATTTTTGTAGTTTGTAATAATTAGAACATTTTGTAATAATAAATAATAATAATAAAGACAGGTAAAAAAATTCCTTATTGCATATTAGTAAACGAGTTATATTTAATTTTGTATATTTATATCGTTAAAGACGTTGTTAGTTTAATTTGTATTTTACTTTATTTTAATTTATTTCTGACTAAGTATTAAAATACATTAGTTTCTGTTCGAACCATTTATTAGAAATTTTAGGTACCAGATTTTTCAATAGTTAATATAGGCCTAGCTGTAAAATTCATTACTGTATGGAAATTGACGTATACAAGCTTCCTAAAATCACTTTATTTACCAGGATCTTATTCTTAGTATTATTTTATTAACTTCGTTTTGAAACAACACCGAAACAACTTTGGAGACTATAGGCTATATTTTTTCAGACATGGCATCGATAAGTATGGAAGCTTACAATAATGTAGAACTGTTTATCTGAAAACTGTATTTTATTAGGGTGGACATTCTAGGCTTCCGAAACCTGATCAAATACAACTACGAACTCAAGCTCCCTTTTTGTATGCTTATACATGTTGTAATATTCCCCAGAATACAACCCAGAAGCATCTACAGGCCTACGTCCTGATCGATTAATCATCGTTATATGGCTTCACAGCCATGGTTCACAGCCATGCGAGGTTCGTATTCCGCTTTTGTTCCCATACAGTTTTAATCTCCCCTCTTCGCTATCCACTAACAGTATCCAGTAGACCAATAGGAAATGAACAATTCCTAAAATTCCTAGAATTCCTAAAATATATAAAAATAGAGTGAGGGGCTTTCTATTATCCCATATTCAGAAGACATTGTGTTGCTCCGGCTGAATTGTTAAAAGTTGCTATGTGTTTTGTTAATATGTTTGTGTGTGCAAAGAGAAAAAAAAGGGGGAAAGAGAAAGAGAGAGGATAGAAAGAGCAAACTGTACAGGTCAAATATTGGGTAAAAGTATTCTAAATTCGCATTAGGTGTTTTTGTTGTTACTTTTGCGAATTGATGTGAAAAAAAAAACTTTGACATACTAATGCATACGATATCCTAAAATTAGCATTACACCCAAATAATGTTCATAAACAGTAGTCTGATATTACCGTGCAATGCCTTCAGTGCAAAACTGTGTTATGTCCAAGATGAGTATAACAACCATGGCTGATCCCAATTAAGGGCAATAAGTCACCATATCTGTTAATTTTTTCCCATAGGCCTATCAAATTGTAGCTGGTCACGCATGTTCTAGTAAACCTGCGCAGATTTACCTGTACAAGTCTACCGAATGAGGAAGATTGCGGATTCATTCCCATAAATGTTTTTAATTAGTTCTAAATCGTGGCACAGCCTGCCAACATTGATAATGATATTTGTATTCTTGGAGCTTTGAAATAGACAACTTACAATTTTATAATAAATTTACGCATTAAGCTCTTTCAAGGACAGTTCTGACTTGTTTTCGTATATCCTTTCCATCATCACTAGTTATTATATAGCACCTTAGCTTAATTTAATCATTTTTAATATGTAATATTATAATTCCATATCTTACAAACCCTCTTATCTTTTCTTTAGGTTTCGCTATTTTGTTATCAATAATTATTATATAGCAGGTATAAGTCAGTAATTAAAAAAATCTTCACTATGCAAATATAATAATATAATTACAATCTTTCTGTAGACCTTTAAAATACAGTTTTATATCTTAAAAATGCTGGCAACACAAACATTGATGTTCACTCACTTGAAATTTCTCAAACTTATAGCTTTTAGCCTAAAACTGAAAATCCCCAAAAAGTCAATTTTTTTATTTTTCACCCTCCAAAAGAACTCTGAAAGCTTTTGATTGTGTATTAGTACTCCTTCAGAAGTTTTGGCAAAAGCAATAGAATATTGTTAGTCCTATGTGACGAATATATCGTAAATTCGTTCTGTTAATATCCCACTTATTCCTTCACATATGCTGATTAAACTTTCTAAAAAAAACCGTGGTCTTAAGCTCAATACTTTCTGAAATATGTCCTATTAACTCCTCCTAGGGGTTTGGTTTATCAATTTACCATATTTTATTATAACATGGCAAAGTAATAAAAATGCTATCTGAATTACGTAATTTCGCTAAGACAACCAGTCTACCAACTTTACACATTATTAAAGAAGTCTACTGCAAGAAGGATCTTTAGTCATTAAATTGCATATTCCAGGAACCCGTTTTCAAAACAACTCTTGGCATTAATGCTTCCTATCCCTGCTGAATAGGGAATAGGTCGAGTGATTTTTAAGAACAAAACTTCATGCTCTGGTTGTGGCAATTATAACATTGAGATGTCTGGAATTTCTTGGCATGGACAGCCTTGCATAAATAGTTGGACGGAGGGGATTTATTTTCCCGCTATTTCCATAATGCCTCTCTCTAAGTCTTGGAGGAAAAACCTCTTATCGAAGGGGATTGAAATTTCTTTCTATACATTTTCCCCTGTAAGTATGCAGGCTCTGTTCAAGTCGGTTTTCCAGGAGAGCGAGTCAAGACGAGTATGAAACAACTCAAAGAAAGAATGTTTTAAGTCTAACACTGCTATCTTTTTGCTTTTTCACTACTTTATCTTCCTGTTGAAATTCAACTGTATTACGGAATGAATAAATGAATAAATCGCATTTCAGATCTGTCACAATTATTTAAGAAAGCATAATTTGCAGTTCATATTTTTTAACATAACCAGCAAAAGAGCCCATTCTCGTCCGAGTGCTACTAATATTTTGCAAAAAAATTAACAATATCCGTGTGTCTAATATAACAAAGAAATGCAGTCCTTTTTTCCTGATTATTTTGATAGGATCTCTTGGACATAATTATCTTGCACATATTCCTGCAGATGGTTTACTCTAAAAATGTTATGTTTTTCTTAAAGATATTTTACAATTTACAAGGCAGACGAAAGTTAAAAAAATAAAAAAAAATAATAAAAAAATAATAATAATACAAAGCAGACCTTCTAATCGTTAACAGACCTATGAATTAAGTAGCCTAAATCTTGTTGAATATCCATTCTGTTGGAATTTTACAAAGAAGAAAAGTTGAAGTGCAACAGTAGGCCTTAAGGTCTTAAATTCGACAGTATAAATGACTCCTGCATGTGTGGTCAATGCTAAAGGCAAGAACATCCGGAAGAAGAAAGTATACATGTTGGATTTCAAGCTATTGATGGACGAGAACCGGACTTCTTTTATTGATTAGAGTTGCAAAATTAATTATTATACATTCATGAATATAACACTGCAACAAACTTTTATAAAGTCACTTCTTAACTTATTTTATATAAAATAATAACTACTAAATTATGCATGTAGATTTAGGCCTTTTTAAAAGTTTAGGTTACATCTCCGAATCTTTTACGTTTGATTCTGGTATCGCCGTTCTTTTTAACATACGTTTCCGGTTTGACTTAAACAGTTTAAGTTATACTTGGAAAAAAGTTCAAAGTCCTCCTCTTTGAAACGTTGAGAACATACAAAACTCTGTTGGGTTGGCACAAAACTGGGAAGAATGATACCTTTTTATCCATGTAGAAAACCATTCAGGAGATTTCTTACGATTTGTAAATCTGTGGAAACCTATATCCTTTTCCTTGGAAATGTTGACTTTGTTGAAGTTTACGTCACATATAATAGAAAATAGCGTTGTTTTACTGTTAACATGAATCGACTGAACAGAAGTCACTCTAATACTAACAAGAACTGCATACTACTACAATACACACGGTACCAGTAGGAGGAAGATAATGCATCCACCACAGTGACGTCACGGCAATAATATATGGTTTTCGCCATTGCTACTGTCAAATAATTTCCAGTGGAATGAGCAATTTTTTTTTTTTAAATCCATAAGTTGCTTTTAAAAATGACCAAACACTGCCTATGCCATGACTGTACACAACAAAATATAAGTTTAACCAAAATTAAAAATTAAATGTTGACTGGCTGCGACTGCGCTATCAGTATGGAATTTAAGATAGACACTACCCAGATCATGGACCTATAGGTCAAAGGGTCTGGGAGGAGTAAGCGTACATATTTACTAACTTACTCAATGGCAATAGACAATTCTTCAGCAATCTAAAGGAATATTATCTATTTTATGAAAACCGAAGGTTCATTGCCGCCCTTATCTGAGCCGGCCATTCAACCCTATTCTGTGCTAACTCCAACCAATCATCCCTCGCAAATCCTACTTCCCTTAAATATTGTGTTCCCACCTACGTCTAGGTCTTCCAAGTGGTATTTTCCCTTCGGGTCACTGAGTCAATACTTTTGAGATATATCTTTCCTTCCCCACGCGCGCAGCATGTCCAGCCCATTTCATCCTCCGTGATTTAATTACCCTTACTACATCTGTTGAAGAGTACAGGTCATGAAGCTCGTCGTTATGCAGTTTTCTCCAGTCCCCATTTTCAAATATTTTCCCAAGCACCCTGTTTTCGAACACACTCAGATCATGTTCTTCCCGAAGAGTAAGCGACCGTGTCTGATATCCATACACGCGTACATACACATATTTAAGGGCGCATTCAATACAGTATAGATTCTAACTCGATAACATCAAAACTGGTGATTTCTGTAATACAATTAATTTTTTTAAATTAAACTTTTTTTAAAAATAACCAGTAAAACTTTAGCAACAGTAAACAGGATGGGATCATACAACTTTTAATGATAAAAACAACAGAAGTATCTGAAAATACATTGTACGTTAATTGAGTCAGCGTATAAATAACGATGTAATACATAACAGCAAACATGGGTGGAATTAAATCTGAACGCGTGGAATTCCTATGAATCATATCAAATTGTTTTCATGGTTGAAATTGCTTTTTCATTATACTGTATTATTCTGTAACAAATTGCAGCAATGAATGGAAGGTTAAACACGCTGTAAATTGGGGTTCTATATTTATTTACAGTTTATGTATTAATATGCTATGAAACCGAAATTCAGAATACATTAAGAATGATCAAATTATGAAAGCAATATCCAGTAACCTTTTTTATCTGTATCTGTATCAAAACGTTTATTGAGAGAATATTAATGAACAGTCACTTTTTCAATTCAAACACTAGAAAATACTTCCAGTTAAATTAATCTAATGAAAATGCAATAAACATTTTGTTTCAAGTAATTTATTCAGTTAAGGAGGTCTACAGCCCATGACGTAAAGGGCTAGTATTTGTATGGCCTAAAAACAGATTATATAGGCCTATGCAGAATATGGACCTATGGCCTAAATTCCAGGAATATGCTCTAAAATATAAATTATGCATATATATGTATATATAGTATATATATATATACTCCTTTTCTGGTTGTCATTCTGTTGGTTTACAACTTATATAAGCTTACGCTAACGGAGTTTCGCTAGGGTTCGAATCTATGCAGGCCCAGTATAATGGATCAACTTTCAGGGCTGAATTTGAATATTTATATAAGTAATCATCAAGTAAAATCATCAGTGGGCTCTAAGCTTGGAAACCATTAGGAAAAATTTAATAGAAGAGCTGGAAAGAGGGAAAAATCCTCATAATTTACTTAAAACAAAGTCTATTAATCTTATAACACTGATTTTATACAATATTTTTAGATGACAAATTTATACATACAAAAGCCAGTACTCCTGTCTCACTCTAGCACATTACTCGTATGATTTAAGAGCGAGACATACTTACTGGTTTTTGATTACTTCAGGTTTCTTTCTTAGCTAGTCTCGGGTATAGATATAAATCTGAAATGAACGAACTGAATTGAAAAGCAATAAAGGAAAAACGTTACAAATAGACTAAAATCAACGCGCAGAAATGTTGCAAAACGATGAGTTCACGCAAAACTTAAAGAATGTAAGCAGAAAGTTATTCAGGCCACTTGAATAAAGTTGTAAAAAATTCACAGAGTTAAGCGAAAGGGCGCACAAACATAAACTCCAGAACCGGAAATAGCGACCTGGAAATACAGCGGAAACCTGTTGTACTGTTGCAGAGTGCAAGTGAATGTTATCTCTTATACCGCATGAATCCAAGAGAAATAAAACGATAAAAACAAACATATGAGCAGGAACCTACACAAGAATAGAAATGTATTTACTTCAGTTTAAAATAACTATTTAACTTCAAAGTTATCTATACTATAATGTAAACAATAGTACAGAACAGTTGGATATGGAAACTTATTTCCCGCTGAACGTTAACATAGCCTATCATTGAATGTGGTCAAGGTACAATACCGGGGTACATCTTTTCGATGTACAAGGTACATCTTTTCGAATCTTCTCCATACTACTTATGTTCTAAAGTATTTAATTCACTCCCCTCTTACATCACATCACAAAAAACGGAAATTTCATTTAAGAAAATGCTCAAATCCTTTCTTTTATCAAACTGTTTTTAAAATATATGTGATCTTTATTCTTTATAAGTGTGTAGCCTACCTACTGTATTCTTAAATTTATCATTCAATTTGTATAATTCATCTTACAAGTAACGTAAAAATAGAGTTAGAAATAATATTAAAATGTATAATATAGTGCTAATGAAACATAAGTAAAATATAGTATGTTAAAAATAATGTAATATTCATATTATTGTACATGTATTGAATATTTGTATATGTGTTAAACTTTTTTAAAAATGTAGTTTATAAGTATATGTAAACTTATAGGTATCGGATAATGAAAAACACTGTACTGTGTAAGAAAATAAACTAACTAACTAACTAACTAACTATACTAAAGATTAAAGGAGTAAATCCGTTTTATCGCCTTGTGTATTTTTTCTGTTTGCTGCAGTCCTAAGAAAACATTATTTTGGGCGTCTCATATCAATTATTTTGTAGGAGACTATTTCGGGTTTTGTTCTTACCATCATGTGAGAAGATTATTTTAAACACCGGGTAGTTGAGTCATATCAGAATACCATATTAGGTTTATTTTCAATCAAGTATAAAATGCGACCTTAAACTACGGGGAACTGTAATTCAACAATTGACGTATTTCTTCTAGAGACGAAAACTATCAGAACAATGAAAGCAGAACTGAGATTGAAGTACTTGTTACAGTAAGTACTCACTTACCAATGAAATTGCAACCTAATTTTCTCAGCAGCCTGTCTTATTCATACAAAGAAGTCCTACTACATAATCAGAGTTGTCATTTTTTCATTACACCATATTTTTCAATATAAAATGTTGATTTCAGATTTTTTTTTACGAAAACGTATTTTATCAGAATATAATACGAATCTCGCACAGCAAATTTAACAGACTATTTAATTCTCCTATTTAAAAAAATCTAAATACATTTGAAAGATATGAGTTATTCTACACTAAATATTTGTGACATAAAGTAGAAATTATTTCGTACAAAGTGATTTTGTTAATAATTTCAGTTCAGGGCATTTGGTTGTTTGCATTTTTTAAAACTGTTATACTGATTTATCCTCAATTCTACTCCATCGACATATTAGTTCCTCGTTATGCTTAGTTCTATTTTGTCCTTTGTTGATCTGAGTTCAATCAATTATCAATCAATTATCATCATTGTCTTTATTATTAAACAGTAGTGGCGGGATTAGGCGTATTATATACTTTGCTGGCAGACAATCCGGCAAAGTATACAATGCCTAGGCAATGTATAAAATATCAATCATTTCATACTTTGACGTTCGATTTTAGGCATTGTATACATTATCTAGGCATTCTATAGAATGCCGGATTTCACACATTGCCGGTAACATATACACTAAATATGTACCATAAAATGAATTAAATTTCCATTAGAGGTTAGCATCTCTACCTTTTATCAAAATGGAGATTGCCGAGTTTGAAAATAGACCCCACGAATATTGCTCTATTCATGTTTGTAGCACCGTGGACCGTTTGTCGGGAAAGAAGGCGCACTAACAAGGGTCAGATAAATATGAAACAACGTTCCCACAGCTACATCATGTTTCTCGGGGTCAAAATACATAGCATGTCATCTAATACATTAATTTCTCTTTTTTTGCCATAGCTCATGTCATGCTAAACGATCTCGTAGCTACTAACGTATAAAAATAGTAATAATTCGCTGTGGCACAAGCAAAAGCGAGCGTTTGCTACAGAAGGAAGACTTATTTGCAATTTATAATGCCAGGGACTGAGTACTAGTGCATATACACACAGTGGCACAGACCTGCGAGCGTTGGAATGGAAAATTACTTCTTTAGGGCGTTATATTAAACCGCCCTTTATATAGCTCGTGCCAGTTATTTTCTCTGATGTTACGTACTCTCCGAAAAGAATCAATGCTATAAAGAGTAGGCTTATAATGTAATACCCTTCAAAGAAAACGAAGGACGACAGAACTGTAGGAAGTTCACTTCTAGTAAATAAGCGTGGTTCCTTTACAACTATTCTACGTCACATACAAAATAGTTCTTTATATTTAAGATATTAGGCTATAAGCAATAATATTATTTTTCTTTTGAGATAAAAACTATATAAAATATTTCCTTAAATGTAGGAAGTTTATTTTTGAGATGTCAATAAATGATTTAATATAATATAATTAATTATTTGAGTATAATATGAGAAGGTTAATTAATTACATTAATATTAAATATTTATTATAAGATTTGGAAATGATTATACTAAATACATTCCTTCATAATATAGATAAGTGTAAGTACCACAAAGACCTCATTTAATAAAAAAAAAAGAGGCCTGTGTGATATTTATACTTATCTATTTAGATAAGTATAAGTACCACAAAGACCTCATTTAATAGGCTAATAAAAAATGAGATCTATGTGATATTTATACTTATCTATTTTATTAACGAATTTATTTACTATAATCATTTTGAAATGTAAATGTTTCGAATGTAACATTTACGAGTTGTCAGAATAAATTTTAACTCTGGTTGTCTAGATGCCTTCTTTACAATTAGCTGAATAAAGTAATGGTATAGGCCTACCGAAAAATATTCAAACAAATTTACAGAATTTGCCAACATTGTTCAACACTGCCGATTTAAGTTCACGACAGACATTTCAAGCCGGTTAGCAGGGTTACACCACAGCAAAATCTCTTGCATTATACAGTATTTTCAATTTAAAACGATAAGCCAGGTAATCTTGCGAAACATTCAAGGCAAGTAATTAATTAATCATCACTGGCATTATCGGAATTTAATATTTAAAGTGAACAAATAGAATATTAGTATATATTAAAAGTTGAATAACTCTGAATATAGGCTATTGGGGAGTCATAACACTTTTCACCTATAGTTCTTATACTTTTATTTTTGCTCGCATAACCCTGTCAATCCAATCTGCTTCTTAAATTTTTTTCCTCAACTAACACTTGTCTGATGTCAATATTTATGCATTCCTTGGTCACTTGTACTTACAGAAATAAAGTCAAAACTACGAAAATTTCAGTGACAGTGTGACTACTTTCTCTATCCGTACCATTGGTAGCCTACTATAGGAAGAGAAAGTACTGTGGTTTATCCTGAAATTCGATGTGTTTTCATCACTATACGTTTTCAGGTTCCCTGAATCTAAAAATATAATTCTCAGAAACAAAGATTATTACTCTTTATTAAATACAGAAAATGCTTTGCGCAGACAATTAAAACAATAAGGCTGTATTGAATAATACTCGAATATTTTATAAACTTAAAATTACTATTAATAATCAAGTTAATACTGTACAATACTAACAAGTTTATAATATTAATTACTTAAATTACGTTTGATTCAAAATTAAAAGCTGTAAATATCAGTTTTCAAGTACGCCATGAAAGCGAGTGGTACATGATACCAAATATGTGAAAATCGATACTAAAACTTCTCTCGTTCAATACCATTCCTCTCCATAAACTCAACGCCAACTTCAAGAGACTACAGCTCGTTTTCCCAGTCGAGAGCTGCAAAGTAAGTTTCAGAAACTCAGAGCTCGTGCGTGGGGAATCTTCTTCTTCTTCTTCTTCTTCTTCTTCTTCTTCTTCATGTTCTTGTAAACTCTGTGTTCTACCTCTTATCGGTACCTTATCACTAACTAATTTGAAAGACGCAGGAAATAGAACTGGAATGTTAAGAGTAAATAATCAAATGCAGTTAATTCAATTAAAATCTATTAACCGTCTTCTTGGTGGTGAAGAATTCTTCATTTTATTCTTGATTTTCATAATACTTTTTAGTGGCTTTGTGATTTTGAAGTGCTGATTATAAATTCATAATAACTAATTACTTAACTACCTCAATAGAAACCGATAAATTAACTTTTTTCGACCATACTACGATATAATATTAAATGTGGCGTAACAGGATCTAAATGACATCCATTTAAGTAGGCTATAGGTTTACACTAAAGCATTGGTTTGGTATCAATTAATGTCAAACACGAAACAAACGCATTCTATGTTCGACGCTATTTTAAGCAGATTTTAAAAATCGTGGTAAACATTATTTACTGGATCAATAACTCGACTGTTCAACACTGCAGCGACAAACACTGCGAAAGCTGTTATTTTTGTTCGACATCGACTTTCGATTTTCTAAGTCAGCAACTTTAATCTAACATGTAAACTTGTCCGGCCTGGTTGATAACTACATATAGAATATGCTACATTACCTTCAAGTAAATAAGGGCAAACTCGTACCTTTGTCATAAATCTAATGAATGTGAACTTTTTCATTCAAATGTTATCAGACAGAAACTAACATCAAACTACAAGCACTTAACTAAACAAAAATTGAAAGAGATTCCAGGAAAAAGAAACTGCATATTATTTGCAAAGCTCTTGAAGATTATCAGAGTACGCTGGAACTTATTAAAGTTGATTTTCATTTTAATTTACAGTAAAATTGGCCTTTAAAAATACAACATCTGTATCTGGTACCCTATGATCCCCAGGTGGGGCGAAGGGGCCTCCAATGGAGGTTTCATTACCTATACTAATTTTGATATGCTTATTTTCCGAGAGAGGGTAGAGGGACAGGTGGTAAGCCCATCGCCTCGCATCCCCCCTCTGGAAACTAAGTATTTCTTGGACGTGAAAGGGCCGGAGTTCTTTTACGTGCCGTAAATCTACGACACGGGACCCCCAGCTTAAAGTCCCTCCCGGAGGACTCCGTGCCCAGGTTTTTTACGTCCAGAAAAATCCATCGACCGCGGCCGGGTTTGATCCCGCGCCCTGCGGATCTAGAGGCGGGCACGCTACCTCTAGACCACCGCGGCCGACAAAAAAAAAAAAAAATACAACATAAGGAAATAATTTTAAATCATGCCAGTTTTCACATTCATGCCTGGAAGAAAAGGGAAGGAAAATGTTATATTTTTTTTAGATTATAACTAATGAATTCCTTAGGACATGTTTACATTTCCCTCTTCTGTCCAAGCTGATTATCCCATTCAGATCTCTCCACAGGGCGTCTTAACATAATATTCCCAATTACCCTAGAGTTTCTTAGTAGAATCCTACATTGTTATTTTCCATTCGAAACCACAAGACGTGTTCATCTTCGACTGCGTCATTTATTAACTAAGTACATTTTAAGAGCGATACAAAAGTGAATCTCGCCATTATGAGGTTTTCTGCTCTGCCCTAAGAGTTCATCCCGAATAACTCTTTAATCTTCCCAATGACATGTTCTCGAATGTTCTCGGTGAAGTGCTCGCATTCAATGTGTACTACAGGGAGTAAGATTTTATAAATAATGAATTTTAAATTATTAGAAAAGACAGAGAAGACAGGCAATTATAATACCACGTACTTTTCGACATTATCCCATATTATTTTCGTATTTATTTTTCAAAATAGAACGTAGGTAATCAGGACGATAAGAGGGATCAAAAGTATTGTATTAGCCCTGACCTATCAATAATTTCGTTAATAGTATGCAATAAAGATCCTATATATAGGCCTACACACAAAGGAATAAAAAACGAAGAAGCTACTGACTTTTACCGCTGTCGTTCCCGGGCATAGGGCGACCGTTCGCCTTGACAATTTTTAGCCCTTGTCGTAGATTCAATTACAAGGATACCCAAAAGAAAGAAAGAAAAGGAATTTCAGTATTTCACTCCCCATTTTCGAAGCAGATGTTGAAAATGCCTCCCTCTTAGCTATGTACATACACCTATACATCTATAGGTAATATAGCCTACCTATTTAAATACATATATACATATATACATACACATCTGACAACGGTCAACACATTTTGTATGTACGAAACTTTTGAGTCCCCATAAAACTTAACTGTTGGTTGTGAGATCTCAACTTCCTGAGCTAAACGATGATCTAGACATTTTTGGACTCATTTTAATTCTCGCAGATTATCAATGAGATTTACTTGAGTCAGAGCTGCCTTAAAGCACGATTAGGCCTACTTCTTATTTAAAACTGCCCTAGTTTGTCAGCACATTCTAAGCAGTATTCTAATACACGCGTGAAATGCACATTACTTTCGCGTGAGTCTTTCAAATTTGCGAATACATCTTTCAAACGATTTTTTAGAAGGTAGGTGTTAATATGAAAATGCGCTTTCAAAGGAAAATTCCACCATTACGAGCAAGAGAATCTGCATTCATTTCAAACATATCTGCTCTTTGCCGAAAGCCTACTATTTAGCTGGCGGGAAGAAAACAATACGTTGGTGAATAAGTTCTAACGGAGTGTGGTCAAATTTCGGTAGCGCCAAGTTTGGTTCGCGCTGTATATTGCGCCTACTAAGAGATTACCTTTCCTGGAGGCCTGCAGCGGGGATTCAAATATTTTCAGGATTTCTTCATTTTTATTACCTACTTGTATGTCATCTTTATATGCAAAAAATTAACAGTATCATATCCAGGCTTTAAAACTTAGTGCCCGAACCCACAGAGGGAGTTGATTCCGGTTACCAACAACCTGAGTATAGGGGGTGGAGGGTGATTGCGTAGACTGATAAGACAGTCATTGATAATAGTACCGAGAAGTGAATGCTTTCGTAGTACGGTGCCTCTCAAATTGGTCAACAGTGTACCTTAACATTGTGCGTGTTTATAAATTTATATTACGTGTTCGGCATGCCGAAAGTAAAGTGTTCTAAAACGCAAACATATATTGAAACATTTGGGAGGAACTGTTTTGCACAAACAGGAGAACGTATCGTTTTGCATGCTTGTGTTATGTGCCAGAACGTTAGGTCCTAATGAACGAAACAAAAATATATTTATTATTTTGATAATTTAAGTTACCATATGAAGGAAGGCTATACGGAAGCAGACAGTAGGAAATGTCATGAGTATAAGAATGTGTATATGTCAGCACATTAGCTTCAGTTCATCTGCTCTTCAAGGTTGCTGAGTTAGGCATTCCTTTTAACACACAGTGTGTGGTGAATAGCGAATTTTGCATAACTTATAAATGTATTTTATTGGTTAAAATTTCGGAATAATGTCGAATATTTACGATTATTGCCGAACAGAGTATATTCCTGTTTTGCATTTAGTTTACCGAAGTATACATTAAATCACAGAATGTTTAATGAAAGATTTAATTTAATAACGATTTAAGTACTTAAATAGACGCATAATAATCAAACCTCCCGCGACATATTGACGGTAGGTTTTCGGGGTACTAGCGTCATGTAGAAAATTTATTTAAGGGCTTGCATTGCCGCTAAAAGCCCTCTTGTTGCTCAGCTTTCCAACGGCTATGAAGTAATCCTGCAGATCAAGATGATGACGCTGGAATTTCTGTCAAGAATAAACTGTAAGTTTAAACATTTATTTCAGTAAAGGATAAAGATAATTTCAGTAGTCTATTTCAAAAGAAATAAGAAGATGTTATAACACGTTTTATTAGAAAAGTAAAGTTTTAAGAATTTATACTAAATTACACAGTTAAGAATTAGCAAGTCAAATTTTTTAAGTAAAGAGAAATATAATTTATGTAGAATCAAATACCATTTTTAGATAATTTTTATTATATTAATTTAAAATAAATTAATATTTATATTTATAGTATTTATGATTATTATTTAATGGTGCATGAAAATAATTAATCACATTGCATGTTATCCTATATTATCCACAGCAGTGCCTATCCATTCCTCGGCTTAAAGCCAATCCTGACATGTGTAGTGTTATCGAAACTTCGATGAGGCACAACAAATTTGGTGTCAGAAGTGGGATCGACGCGAGTAAGAATTTTTGAAAATGTTTCGAGTGAAAAATTTAGAAGATAGGATACAAAGCGTGTGATGTATATTTGTGAAAGTTAAAGTGAAATTAAAATTTAAAGTATGTTCGAACATAGCTAAAGTTAAATAAAGTTAAAAGTTAAAGTTAAAGTTGATTAAAGTTTCGTACCCAGATTAAGCAGCCGTAAGTCGTGCTGGCAGGCAATTTAAAGATATATAAATTAAGTGTAAGAAAATTTTAGAGAATTTAAATAAAATTGCATTCATTTAATATTTGAGATATTCGATAATTATTAAATAAATTCAGTTTGAAACAAATAAAGCATGGGAATTTTTAGTAAATTGTTAGTTCCGCACAGATGATTGTTGTATGAAAGTTTTCATTTTGATCGAAGTTGATAAAGTTTTAATATCAATAATTCAAAATTTTTGGTTTGGAAATAATTGTTAATTATAGTTATAAGTGTGGTTCGGGGGAATAATAATTTGTGTCTGCATATGGTCCAGTAGAGTACAGAAATAATTAGTTTATTATTATTGGAAGATTTTTTGTGAATAATCAACGGATTCACTTACGTATTTGTATTTGCTTCAGTGTGTTTTTTTTATTGAAAAACGAATTAATGAGAAAATGATAGGACAGTTTTTTTTTTTAAAGTTGGCCGATGGAATTATGATGTATTATTCAGTTGCTGTGCATTAACATTTGCTTGCCAAAAGTTTAGATGAATTTTTACTTTCATGAAAATTAAATTTATTCGAATTCGTGTAGTGAAGATAACATTTAAGATTTATTTTAATTTAATTTAAATTTACGAAATTAAATGTAGTAGGCTTACATAATGAAAGTAGTTAACAAGTATGTCTTGAGGATTCGTCGTAATTATTTTTAAAGGGAGGTAGACGAAATATGTAATTGATTAAAATACGAGTAATGTTGTAGCCATTTATGATTTTTTTTTACAATTTAAGATTTTAAGTATCATTTCAGTTATTTAAGAAGTTATTATTTTCATTAGTGAGATCAATTTAAACAGTTAATGTGAAATAATGTTATTAATTTCGGGTATATTTGAAATAATTATTGTGTGCATATTAACGCGACAAGTTTCATTGCATAATAATAATGATACTGATTAATAAATCAGTAATGAGACATTAACTTTTGCTGGTTTATATTCCAGGATTGTTGATTGTTTAGTTCATTAAAAGAGATTATGAAAAATTAATGTTTATCGTATTTAAAGTAAACGAGAGATCCATGCTAGCTTGTGGCGTATATTTATCGCATTGGTTAAAGGGAAATTATGATCGATAGATTTGAGTTATCAAGTAAACCATTATTAATGTTTAATCATTTTTATATGTAAGTATTACCAATTATTTTAACATTCATGTAAAATTATTATATTGATACTCCCGAAAGTGTGATTTTTTATTAAAATTTATTAATTGACGAGAAACAAATAGGAAAATTTTGATATTTTTTTTGATGCAATTGATTTTATCAGTTTGTGCAATTTACGAACCGTGGTGTAAGAGTACAGGCTACTATTTTATTAAATTACATAATTAAATTTGAACGAAAACCTCAAGGCATAGTCAGGTCATTTTATTAGTTTGCCAATAAATTAACGTGTGTTAATATCACTGATATTTAGTATCGGTATGAAATTCAGAAGAAAAGAAAATTAAAAGAAGTTAGCAGAATACTGCAAGCAAAAATTGTAGATTTTATAGCGAAATAAATCGTGTGTGAAGTGATTATAATTTACAGAAAGACATAAGGAAAGGTTATTAGATAATCATTATCATTGTGTTTAATTGAAATAGTGATTTGAAGAAAATTTATATTGAAAAGTTTTTGTTATTAGTTAGGCCTAGCAAAATAAAAAGTTGTTCGTGTGTTACGAAATGAAAGGTTTTTGAAATTAAGAGAAATGTGCGAAAAGCGAATTGTTGTATATTAAATAGAAAACACGAAAGTAACAGTGACCAAGTAGGCAAGATGAACCACAAAAGAAGGGACATTAAAAATAGGTTATTGGAGATTTAATTTGTCATTTGAAACCAACTTTGAAATAGGGTTTAAGAAAAGTGGATGGGAGTTAGGATGCGAGAGTTATAAGTAAAGTTGTTGGTCAAAGAAAATATTCGAGGCTGGCAAGGTCCTCGATGAAGAGATTTAATTAAACCAATCCCAGGGTATTCCACTGAAGTAATGGTTATGGCAACTTAGGAAAGAAAGATTCATGGCCTGCAGATTTAAATAGATTCAGCAGTGTTTGTTGTAAATTCAGTGTAATAAAGCAATAAGATAAGGCGAAAGGTGAGCAATTGGAATTACGCTATGGTTGATTTGGGATCCGTCGAGATACCCGTAATAGAAGTACCCCATGAAAGGAGGGTAACTTGTGTGAGATACGACAGGACAATGAAATAGGTACCAATTTCCCTGTTGAGAACTGTACTGACTGGTGTCATATGGAGAGAGTAATACAATCGTACTGGTAAAATTTCATAGCACGAACCGTCTCGTTGCGAAAGGGTTCAGATGTCGAGTTCGGAATAATTAACCGAAAATACTCGCTCGCTCCTTGAGTACGGAAAAGGCGATAATGAATCAAGTAGAACGCGATTAGGGGACTGCTAAAGAAATGAACCATCCTGGTTACCAGACTTGTATAACATCTCGGGGTCTGAACTGGCGTGGAAGTTATGGTTAAATTATGTAAGGATATACAGTGTATGGAACAGTTGTTACACTGAAGACGCCAGAATAGTGGATTATTAGAGTATTAGTTTCACTACACCGCCCCACTATGAGACCTATTTCCCCTATAGAAGCACAATCGGGTGAGGATAGAGATTAAAGAATAATTTTGTGCGATTGTGAGTTTAGTGTTACGGAAGAATAAAGTATTCGCGAATCAGAGGTTGGTGTAGCCCTTATCGTGGAAGAAAACAGGACGTGTGTATAAGTTAGTGTGTCCTCATGAAACAAAAAGTTGAAAGCCTGTTTTCGCAGTGACACTCTGTTGTTCATATTTAGTGCATATGTAGCAGTATAAAGTATTTTGTTGATATTTTTATGTGATAAAGTAAGAAAAAGGTTAGGACAATAAAACATTATATTTTGTGAAATTTTTGTTGTATTTTGTTAGGATTTTAATTTTGAAATTATATAGCGTTGATTAATTCAGCGAACATATGGTATATGCCATTCTGAACCTAGACAGAGCTGCAGATCTATTTTGGTTTTGGCGGCATTAACCATGTGATTTCACTGTAATAATCATTTTATTAGAGAAAAATAATGTAAGTTTTATTTGTTGAGAGTAGTTTAATTAATTGAGATAAGAGTTAAATTTATTTTAGGAACAGCTGATTAAAATTTAACGATGTGCAGATGGAGAAGTGAATATTTAAAAAAAAATATATATATATAAAAAAGTTAAGAATTTATCAATTTTAAATAAATAAACATTGTTAAGGCTTGAAAGATTGTAAGTTAGAATATTTAAACAGAACAAACGCGCGTGGAAGTCAAAATTTATTTTATAAATTAATTTTATAAAGAGAAATTACGGAAATTTAGTTAATTTTAATGAGAGTTATTAAAGCATTTATGTGATTTTTACGATAACATTTACAATTTGATATTTTTAGAAATTTTTTTTTGTATAACGCAGTTATAATTATTTTAGACCGAATAGTTAAGATTATTTTAGAAAATCTGTAGTTAACTTTATTGCACGTGATGTAATATCAGTTATTTTACAAAATAAGTTAGAAATTTTATTTTAATTTTAATTGAAGATTTTTGAATTACGCACAATTTAGAATTTTTAAACCAGTTTCGTACAAAACGTTTTAATAGAGAGAAGTATTCAAAATATAATAAAGCGTAAAACTTATGTGCATTCAGAATAGATCATGTACTTTAAATGTAACATGATGAGAGAGTTGTCACGGGGAAGCTTCCGTAATTTTATCCAACTATGTCAGGTTGTAGAGTGATAGTGGCAGAGTAGAGCCACAGATGAATAAGCTTAATATGTAAAATATTAGAAAGAGATCCTATAGGGAAGGACATCCAGTCAAGGTGATCTAATCAAAGGGTATTAGATGTTAATGATGATGATAATGATGATTAATAAGAGTAGTACTGCTCGAGTGGCTAGCCCAGGATTCCAAAAGAAGGAATCATAAAGTACAGTTCTCCTATCTCGTTGAGTATCCAGGGAAGGAGTAAAGCCCCTGCGATGATTTGTCCCTAATGACGATTAGGGAGGATAAAAGACTCACCTGTAGATAGAGTTAGTGCCATACGACAAGAAGCGAATGAATTAAAAGGAATTGCCATAGACCAATGAAAGTAAACCAAGACAAAATTACATAACCTATTGGAAAGTCAGATAATTGAATCTTAACCATGCGAGTTTAACGGTAAACCGAAATACGAACTTATTTAAGTTAGTTTATGTGTTTAGTTGCAGGGATAAAATTCATAGTAGCAGCACTGAACCTGTTAACTGAATTTTCGTCTCAGGACGGCCTCAATCTAAACAAGAATTAGTATTTTGGGAGAAAGCTAGAAAGCGAAACACTTATATTAGGATATAAATGGACAGAATTTACGGATTTTGGTATGGAAATATGAAGTTTTAAATGAAATGTTTAGGAAACAGTAATTGATTTTAAAATTGATATATTAATTTGAATAATTTAATGAGTACAATGTTTTAATGGGAACAGAATTTTTAAAATGAATTAATGCATTAGAATTAGCACTCAGAAAATAAAATTGATTTTTTTTACAGAAATGTAGTGAATTTTATTACATTCAGATTAATTTAGTAGAACAAGATGAGTTTCAATTATTTGTTGCAATATAAACAAATTTCGTTTGGTTTATAGATATTGATAGTTGTGAAAGAAATTCAAATTTATGTAATTTATGTAATTTAATTTAAAAATTAAATTTATGTAATTTATGTAATTATGTAATTTATGTAATTTAAAAGGATTTAACAAATGTAATACAATTAAATTTGGTAGAATGTATAAATGGTAAAGTAATTCGGAAACAATAAGGTTGGAAGGATTTAAATTTGAAAAGTAATTGGAAAAACAAATTGTGTGTTTTAAATATTGGAGTTATTTACATAATAATACGTGAAGTGAGTATAAGTATACAAAATGCACGTAACATTAAATTTTCGTTTTGAGTATTTTCACTGTTTTGAACATTTGCTGCAGCTCAGCACGTGGTGTTTTCATATTTTAGTTTACAGTGTTTTCAGATACACTTATCCGTCATTTATTATTGATTAATTAAAGATAAGTAGTAAACAGTTTATTTGTTAAATTAGTAATACATATTTTAAAATTATTTAAAATTCAAATAGAGTATAGCAAATATAGCTTTTATTATTGCAAGAAAAATATTGTAATAAGAAAAGAAAAGAAAAGGGAATACAATATTTTAATTATTTGTACGGAGTGTATGTTTTAGTGAAAAGAAGAAGGAAAAGAAGAAAACATTACTGTTGATTGTTGACATAATGCGATATTTTAAATTGATTTAAGTGAAATCGTTACTAAATAGAAACTCGTCCATGGTTAGATCGATTGTGAGAATGTGATAGAGTAATTTTATATCACGTCATTATGACGGATATACGCGTTCCTAGACAAAAGAAACATCCTTAGGTGATATCCAGATCCCTATGTCCCGTAGATTGTTTTTTGTATTTTCAGCATTGCAGTTTACAGCACCCAGCAGTTTCGTTAAATGGACCAGAGACCCTGCTTTTAAAGGATTTTTTGATGTGATCAACATTGAGTTTCAACAAGTTCCGTATGAGAGGATGAAAACCAGTTGGGTATACAATACCCAATGGTAAAATGAGAAATTTTTTTTTTGTTAAAGTAAATTTTGTTAAGAATTTGAGAAAATTTTAAATACATTAATTTTTAATTTTAAAATTATTTTATTGCAGATTATTTAAGATTATTGACGGATGACTTCATCATCCATGGTTTTTTGAAGAATAAAAGTACATAAGAAAAGAATTAAAATATGATTTTGATAATTTAAAAGTAATAGTTTAAAAGTATTTTATTGTTAATCATTGTTAATAATTTGATAAAATTTAAAATTAATTGAAATTTAATCAATTTTGAATTTGATTGCACCGCAATATTATTTTTAAGTCAATTAATTTTTTTTGAGAGTAAGTAAATTAGGCTTACAAGAGAAAAGAAAAAAAAAAGTACTTTTTTTTGGTGTCAGAAAATTTTTTTGTTTTGTAATATTGGTCATTATTGTGTTAATTAGGTTATCCATTGGGAGTGACCCTGAGGATCAAAATATGTACCTCCAGTACACATGCTACCTTAGGACAGAATGAAACTCCGGCTAGGGTGAAGGACCCTACCTATAATGACCACCGAGACCTTCGACCGACCAAAGTCGTAAAGGAATCAACAGAGTTTTTTTTTAGTCGTTAAGGGAAGACATAATAGAGCATAAACAAAAGACATTATTATAGGAATTTTTTGAGGAAAATTAGGAAAGTTAATTAGCATTTTAAAAGTATTTTGAAATAATTAATTTAGATTTTATTAAAAACAGCTGAATGGAAAGTTGAGCAACTTATTAATTAAAGAAGAAATTTAATTTTTGAAAGCATTTATATTATTTTAAGATATATTTTAAGTTTTGTGTGGAAAAAGTTATGCTGACGAGATTAACAAATTTAATTTTATGTTATAGTTTTGTTTGACAAGTAATATCATATTTTAATTTAAATAATTTGATAGCTGTATATCTTATGGTAACTTGTGATCAATGATTATTATTAATTAGTATTGAAATATTAATAGAAGGATCATTTCATTCTGGCTCAATATGCACCAGTCTCCTAGGAGTGAAGGAAATCACCTTACCCTGAGGGTAGTAGGCAATAGGTCAGTGTCGAGAATGGACTCTCTTTAGACATGTGTATGAATTAAGGGGGCTCCAAGCGAATAGATAAGTCTTTCGCAAGCCACCCTGTACATTTCGGCCTACCCAGCAGGAGGGATGAAAACAAATTGAAAAGCGCGTACTACAGTGGCAGTAACGCCTTTTGAGAGAGATAAGGGCTGTGTTATGTGCCAGAACGTTAGGTCCTAATGAACGAAACAAAAATATATTTATTATTTTGATAATTTAAGTTACCATATGAAGGAAGGCTATACGGAAGCAGACAGTAGGAAATGTCATGAGTATAAGAATGTGTATATGTCAGCACATTAGCTTCAGTTCATCTGCTCTTCAAGGTTGCTGAGTTAGGCATTCCTTTTAACACACAGTGTGTGGTGAATAGCGAATTTTGCATAACTTATAAATGTATTTTATTGGTTAAAATTTCGGAATAATGTCGAATATTTACGATTATTGCCGAACAGAGTTTATTCCTGTTTTGCATTTAGTTTACCGAAGTATACATTAAATCACAGAATGTTTAATGAAAGATTTAATTTAATAACGATTTAAGTACTTAAATAGACGCATAATAATCAAACCTCCCGCGACATATTGACGGTAGGTTTTCGGGGTACTAGCGTCATGTAGAAAATTTATTTAAGGGCTTGCATTGCCGCTAAAAGCCCTCTTGTTGCTCAGCTTTCCAACGGCTATGAAGTAATCCTGCAGATCAAGATGATGACGCTGGAATTTCTGTCAAGAATAAACTGTAAGTTTAAACATTTATTTCAGTAAAGGATAAAGATAATTTCAGTAGTCTATTTCAAAAGAAATAAGAAGATGTTATAACACGTTTTATTAGAAAAGTAAAGTTTTAAGAATTTATACTAAATTACACAGTTAAGAATTAGCAAGTCAAATTTTTTAAGTAAAGAGAAATATAATTTATGTAGAATCAAATACCATTTTTAGATAATTTTTATTATATTAATTTAAAATAAATTAATATTTATATTTATAGTATTTATGATTATTATTTAATGGTGCATGAAAATAATTAATCACATTGCATGTTATCCTATATTATCCACAGCAGTGCCTATCCATTCCTCGGCTTAAAGCCAATCCTGACATGTGTAGTGTTATCGAAACTTCGATGAGGCACAACACTTGTAATGTGAGTTTAGAGAATGAGAAGTTATTTTGTGATCTTCTTATACCTGTTATTCCGGTTTGTTTACTATCACGTGAACTAGCATATGGTAGCTAGGGCATACGCCGAGCAAAGTCTGTACAGTACGGTTGCTGTTAACATATTCGATCGGGCACTAAGTTTTAAAGCCTGACATATCCTTATTGTTTACCAGAGTTCTAACTGGATACCCCAATATAAAAGTGTAGATAGTGAAAATCGTAATATTAGTGGTTCAACCCAAGGTGAATTTTGAATAATCCATAAAGTACTTACATGTTATATTTGGTGCTTACACAATTTGCTTGTTTTTTGAGGGAGGGATGAATTCCAAACAAAATATTGTGAAATTTACTATCCTTAATAAAGCAGAAGCATATTCGGAATCGGTTTATGGGTAGGCCTAATGTATCTCGCCGCCATATAAATTGGGGCATAACAAGAAAAACTCATTTATATTTGACTGTGTGCTATTAATAGGGACAGTTATGCAGAAAGGTGATAAAGAAATTGTGTTTAGCGAAAACAGACTTACAGTATGTTCTTTCAAAAGCCAACAAAAACAGGTCATTCCCTTCTTCTTTGATTTCGCTTTCTTCGATATAAAGGTCGAGGCTACACTTAAGCCAAGTGTAAACATCCCTAGTCACTAGATGTTCCCTTCCATTGCGCAAGCGTCGGGATTTATATAACTATTTATAGAGCAAATAAATCGTCTTAATAGACTGGCTCAGTATTTCTTAAATTGAAGTAAAAAATAGGAACTTACATTCTTTCTGGCCAATGTTTAACGACTCAGTACACATACCTGTAAACAAAAAAGAAACAGCATTAGAAATCGTAGATCTTCAATTGAAATAAAATTAGGTAAACTGATGTAACTAAGTGCCAGATTGCTTTCGTTTAATCAGTGATAATTGTAATTATAATATGCAGAAAGTAAGTTATTTTTTAAATTTATTTCCGATTTAAGCTCCAGATCGATTCATTAAGTAGGGATTTCGGAAGAACAAAGGTCTAGTTTGATAAGCATATGTGAAGAAATATGTGGATAGTGTTATTTGTCAAAGATAACTGTATTGCAACTTCCAAAGCAGTATACGAACACTGTAAAACAATATGTTGTCACGAGAACTGATTTGCACTTGATAAATTCTTTCTAATATACAACCATAAATAGGCACTAAATTGGGCATTACTCCGGTACCGGTCAACCGATTTAGTCTAATATCAATAGGCTTATTTCCATGGACGTTATAAATGCGTATACCATGTTTCATGAAAATCCAATAAAGCGAATTTGAGTTATCGCACGCACAGAAACATGGACAGACAGACAGACATCTTCCCGTCCACTACACAGTCTCGGATAGTGCGATTCCCGCACATAATAAAGAATGGCAGTGAAATAAATACAGAATTTTTTCGACAAGATGGACATTAGAAGCCAGTCAAACTCCCTCTGGTAGTCTGCACTGTAAGCAACGTGCATGTTTTTCCTGTTTAAAATAAACTGAACAAACTCTGAAACGACTGTTACAAAATCCTGACTCTTTAAATATGCAAATTCGTACGACCGTTTTGAGTAAGACGAGATGGGAAACCAACCTACTTTTATGAAACTCCCATGTCAAGATAGTTGGTTTTTATTTAGATTAAATCCTTCATGATATTAAAAACTGTTTCAAAGGGTTGTGAGAGATTCTACCCAAGAACTTGTTACTCGTGGATTTTGGAAAATATTACATAACAAAACTTGCTTATCAAAATACTCTCCGAACATTTTATCAAAGAGAATCCATGAGATGTTATAGGTTTACAGCTAGATTTGCGGGAAAGAAGTTCGAACAAATCTTCCTGATAAAACTCGTAACATCGAGTGGGATTTATTAAGACTATTCAATGAATAAAATGTAACGGTTAATATAAATAATTCTCAATTGTGATGTTAAAAATCAAATCAATATTCCTTCACCTGTTACATACCGGCATACTAAATGAACGAACAGTTGATGAATCGAACGAGTCACCAGATTCTAACCAATGTTACTAATAGTGCTTATGAGAAATAGTTAACCTAATTCAGACAAGCTAACAGAACAAAATAAAAGCACGCGAACTAGATCGAAATGCCCATTTATATTTTTTCAATTTTCAAATACGTTATGTTGTATAAAATAATGTGCTTTTATTCTGTTCTCTGGCAGCATATGACGTATTAATCACTGCATATTGTCACCTTACGTTTCCAGTAACGAGCTGACGTTTTATCAGATAAAATTGCATCCTTGTGTTCCTAGTGATTGCTCGATATCCGCGGTATTGCTAAACGTTATTGGTCAATATCATACACGAGTCACGTGAATGGAATAGCCTCTGTTAAATCTTTCAAGCAGAAAATGTAATGAATTAAAATTCAATCTTCTTGTTTGCTTGACAAGTAGCTCTAATTGTAGGTAGCTGAACACTAAAAACAAACTCCGCATTAGAGTTATACTTTAGGTTATTTAACTCAGTGGCGGCTCGTGGCCGGAAAATTAGGTGAAGAGGAAAAAAATGCCACATGCTTATATTAATAACCGAACTCACCTATGTCTTGTATAGCAAATCAATCCTTCGATAGTACTTTAAGGCTGCAAACTTGTCGGTAATATCATCATAGAATGGCTGCTTTTCTTCTAGCTGCAGTATAGGTTCTTTCTGAATTGAAATATTCGCTAAACAAGATACTTGTCTGGTAACATTTTTGATCCTTCATTAAGTAGGCCTACGTCGTGATCTGACAGCTGGCACAATGATGATTTGATTTAAAACAATGCGTGTAAGAATATAGTTATTAGGCCTATTTATAAAATCTGATACATTTTATTCATGGAATACTCTTAATAAATCCCAATCGGGATTATGAGTTTCATGAGATAAATTCGATCCTGCTTTTCCGCCGCGAATCTATTGATGTTTATCGTAATTATTATTCTCCTAATCAGATTATTCAGAATATTCCATTCATGCGATGCGGACTTGAAATTGACTAATAATCTTTAGCAATGCCTCGGATATCGACCAATGACTGTTGTTTATCTTATAAGTTAATATGCTTGCAAAGGTCGGAAAGATGTAATTTTATCTGATAAACTTCAGCTCGTTACTGGATACTTCAAGGCATTAATATGCAGTGATTAATATGTCACATGTCGTATGATTGCCTATGAAAAGTATGCATTGTAGGAATGAAACGTCGTGATTCAACGTTGTCGTCCTATGGCGTCCTATCGGTGACGATCTCCGAAGATGATTCAGTGTTGTGACACGTGACAGTGGGCTTTCATCACAGTACACAGTAGTCTTGGTATATGGTGACACGCATTAAATAAATTAACTTCTAGTCTCATCCCTATGCCTCACTTTTGTGCTAATAGAATCGAACGCCTATGATTTTTTTCCGTTAATGATATTTAATTTTATGAGGAAGAATCCAAGCTCCTCTACCGTTCATATTTCAATGAAGTATATGGTTGTTTATAAACACCTTTTAAATAATTAATTGAAATTTTTTTAAATAAAAATTCTAGCTTTTTAGCGTCTATGCAAATCGTGTGGAAAATTTAAACAAAATTGTTAGAGTGTTTTTTAATATAAAATCGTGAAGAATGAAAGTCTGTTCTAGCCTCGCCCAAAGATGTAAGACTTAAAAGCCTGAGTTTGTACAAACGATAACTGGCTTACAACTACCCTTCAAAGTATAAGGATACCGTACAAAAGTAAGAAAAAGTCTTCAATCTCCCCAGAAGATATCTAATCCAAATACGTTTTATTTATACACGATGTTTAGTTCTCAAGCCACACATACACGTTCCTGAAAATATTATTGGACAGAGGAGAATTCAAAACAGGTATTTATGTTAAAAACATTGATTTCGAACATTTATTACCTTTGGTACGGGTAGAGGAAGTGAAACTGGTGCTTTGTTATTAATGGAGCTGTTAGCAGAAGAGGAGTAGGTATGAAACCCGCCAGACACTGTCATTGTAGCAGCTTGCTGTGGTAACCGCGCGCCATCATGAAGCCGAAGGACGACACGCTCTATATTCAAGTGCAACGGTCTCAACAAGGAGCTGGACACCTTCGTGGGTAGTCTGATCCCCTCAGCATGGATGTGGGATAAGCGAGAGAAATGCTGCTTGCAGCATGAGCCAGCATCATTTTGAGTGGACCAGACTACCCATGCAACAGGGGAAGTGAATCAAGGCTAGTAAATAACTTATTCTGCTTCGTGCTTGCTTGCAAGACTCGGGAGCTCTCTGGCGCCTCCTCCTTTGACACCACTCGTGGCGGGCAATACAAAATTACATAAATGCATTTATAGTAAAAACCAACATTCGTGATATGGGATATAAACTTTAAAAATACGTATTGTAAAGGAAAAATACTGGTGAAGTGCTACTTCACCTACTTCCCCTGAATAGCCGCCACTGATTTAACTGTGTACCACAATAAGAATTTTATTGTGACTGAAATACGATATACGTAGGGAAAGAACGATTCTGGAACTTTGATGAAATGAATTAACGCGATCTGACACTATAATCCCAGAGGATTCCCCAAGACGGAAATGAATGACTAGGCCTACTTTTGTCCACATGATCTTTTCAAAATGTTAGGCCTTTAGAAATTAGACACTAACTTCAGGACATCAGGAGCAAGAACATATCTCTCCAATGTTAGAATACTAAACAAGAAAAGAGAAAAGAGAGAAAGCAGCTCGGTTCTTAAGATGTTACTTTCGAATATTCAAGACTATATATAGATCTAATACGGAAGGTCATAAGTGATGAATGAAGATATTTTTAAGCAGTTATCGACGAAGTTTGAATCCATAAAGTTTAACTAATGCACTACCGTCGCTTAAATTTCTTTTCTTAAAAACCTTTTCCTAGCAAAGTCGACCAATTTCCTTTAGATGTACGGCCATAATTAACATTTTGTTAGAACAGTTCATATTGCATGTTTTAATTCTCTATTACGACGTCCATATAATCTAATTGTGTCGACGATCACTTGTTACAACATTAAATCTAAAACAATTGTTCACATACTCTGTAATTAATTTAAATTAATATTACTTTCACATTCCTTGAAAAACTCGAATTTATAAAACTAAAATAGCTTAATTATTTACAGAAAGCACATCCCCCCCTAGAAGCCGCATCACCTTGAAGAGGTGGGGGGGCTTGTGTGTGTCAGCGATCCTGTGGGCTGTACTGGAGGTGCTTGTCACCGGCAGAGTCTCTCATGCCAGGGAGGCCACAGGTTAGACACCAGACGAAGAAGCGGCTTAACATCGGAAAAACCATCCCACACAGGGACACCCAGTAGGTGACCTGGCCGGGATTCTCCCAGTTGGAGACCCGGTACAACGAAATGGGCTCTGGTCACCTAAGCTAAGGTGGAAGGCATCGTGCCGAGAGCTGAGTGGCACTGGGGCGAAAGACAGTGTCTCTAACGATCCCCTCAGGGCACCAGGTGACACCCTGTTGTATGTAACCTTGCACGTGTATGGGGCTCTGCACGTGTTGACTTCTATTCCCCATTACTCGTGGGACTAATATGGAACCGAATGAATTAAAAAATAATAATAAAACAGAAGAGGGCAGGGACTCTAAGCAGAACCTGTCCGAAAATATACCAACTCAGGGAGCTGGCAGTTCCAGCAAACCTGACGACAAATCTGCTGAACACAGGGACTCTGAGAAGAACCTGTCAGATCACAGGGACTTGGAGAAAGACCTGCGACAAACTACTCAACCTCAGGCAGCTGGTACCTCCAGCATATCTGATGATAGAGATGTAGGCCAGATGGCATCTGGAATCAACCGGTTGCACCTGCAAAAGAAGCTATCAGGGGCAGCCAGAAGGAAACTAAAAAGGTTACAGGAGGATGCTCAATCTAACACCGGGGGTTCAAAACAACCGGGTCAGGAAAGACATACCTACTACACGCCAAACAAGTCTGGGTCAGTCAAAAGAACCAGACCGATGAATGATACGCCACCTGATGTCAGGCCATACCAGAAAAGACCCAGGGACCAAATGGAACCTGGGGTCACTTACAGGGAGGCACTGACATCACATAAGATGGCAATTGTTAAGGATAAGTACCCTGAGGCTAAACTCTTGGAAGAGGAAGTCAAACTTATTTTGGGGGAGATTCTGAGGGCGGTGGACGGGATCGCTGAAGGCGCACCAGCTCCGCGGCTCAGAACTTTCACTCTCCAAGAAGGCGCTATGATATATTACTGTGATGATGAATTTAGTGCCAACTGGGTAAGGACCACACTCAATGAGAAGAATCTTGGGGACGGTCTGATACTTAAGGTTATTGAGGCCAGGGACTTGCCCAGACCTGTCAAGGTAGCCTTCAGGACTCGGGATGTCATGACCGAGGACGCGAATGTGCTGCTGAGACGGTTGAAGGTTCTCAACAAAGGCCTCAATACAGAGCACTGGAAGGTGCTAAACAGACAGGCTGACTCCACGGGACAGAGGCTTATTCTCCTTGTGGACCAGGATTCAGCTAAAGCCATCAAGGATGCCAACATGGGGGCATATACGGGACTAGACTGGGGTCTTTTTAAGATCCTGGCTGATCCAAACAAGAGCAAAGGAGCAGAAGGCGACAAGGGGGACAAGGCAACTGAGGGAGCCGAGGCCACGGGGACCGCACCGGAGGCCATGGAGACTCAGGGAGCTGGTTCCAATTAAGGTAAGAAATCATTCTCTTTCCCTTTCTGTATTTCTTTTTGCTATGGAGGAACTGTCACTAATACAGATAAATCTACACCACAGCAAGGCTGCATCTGCTGCCTTATGCAGGAAACTAGCAGTAGAAAATATTGACATAGCTCTAATTCAGGAACCTTGGGTTTACAAGGGTCAGATAAGAGGACTTAACTGTGCCAGTGGCACAATCTTCAGTTCAGGTAGTACAGGGGATACAAGAACCTGCATCTACATGAAAAAATGGGTTAAGGCTATCCCTATTATACGATTTTGTTCCAGGGATGTAACGACCATTGAAATGACCATGAGGGTACAGGGAGACAGCAGGCCACTCTTGTTGGCCTCTGCATACCTACCCTATGAAGAAGAGGATCCGCTATCTGCCATCATGAAGGACCTCATTCACTATGCAATGACATCAGGAAAGGAGCTCATACTCGGATGTGATGCCAATGCACACCACACTATTTGGGGGAGCACAGGCATCAACAGAAGAGGAGAGCTACTTTCAGAATACCTGGTAAGTACTAACCTAGATATTCTGAACAGAGGCAATGAACCTACCTTTGTTATATCAACCAGGAAGGAAGTCATTGACATTACACTTGGAACCACTCTCATTGGGAGGTTGGTAAACAATTGGCATGTATCATCTGACATATCTGTGTCAGATCATAGATATATTAAGTTTAAGATAGGGTCGCAGGGCTTTGAACCAGTGACATATAGAAACCCTAAAGACACTAATTGGCCTTCATACCAAAAAGACCTTTTAGGACTTACACAGGGCATATCAAAGAACATTCGTTCGGTGGTAGATTTGGAGCTGGCTGTTGACCAGCTGCAACAGGCCATTCTCCTATCTTACACTACAAACTGCAAAGCTAAGGTTGCTTCCACACCAAGGAGTGTACCTTGGTGGTCTAAGGAGCTTAGCGAACTTAGACACAGCTGCAGGAGACTCTTCAACCTGGCTAAAGTAACGGGGGATTGGGATAGATATAAGACCGAACTTACCCGATACAATTTTCAAATAAGGAAGGCTAAGAGAACTTCATGGAGGGAGTACTGCGGGAGCATTGAACATGTTTCCAGTGGTGCTAGACTCGTGAAGGCTCTAGCTAAAGGTAACACGCATCAGCTAGGTACCATAAAACTAGCTGATGGCACGTATACAATGACTGGAAAAGAAACTCTAAGAGCAATGTATGAGGTTCATTTTCCAGGGTCACGGGAGATTGAGGAACTGCACTGCGGACAGGGGCAACCAAACCTGGAGTCAAATATCAAGACAGACAGGGAGGATTGGCAACTGACGCGGGCAATATTCAATCAAACCGGAATCAAATGGGCCATCAGCTCATTTGAACCTTATAAATCAGCAGGGCCAGATGGACTGATACCCGTTTTACTACAGCAAGGGATTGACTCAATAGCATCCCTGCTATGCTACATATTTAGAGCCAGTCTAGCTTTTGGGCACATACCCACGGCCTGGAAGCAGGTAAGAGTGGCCTATATACCTAAGCCTGGGCGTCCCAATTACTTTGACGCCAAGGCCTACCGACCAATTTGCCTATCATCTTTTCTGCTGAAGGCAATGGAGAAACTTGTCGATGGGTACATTAGGGAATGCGTGCTGAGGGATTATCCTCTTCACAAGTACCAATGTGCTTACCAACCAGGCAGATCTACTGAAACTGCTCTTCACTATGTTGTAACCAACCTGGAGAAGGCACTTTATGATAAGGAGATTGCTCTAGGAGCTTTTCTGGACATTGAGGGCGCTTTTGATAGAACCTCTGTCAAGGCCATCATCCATTCGGCGAAGGAACATGGTATTCCAAGCACTGTTCTTCGGTGGATACAATGCATGCTGGAGGACAGGAGCAATATATCGACGATATGCGGAGAGACCATTCATGTCCTCACATCAAGGGGATGTCCTCAGGGAGGCGTACTATCGCCCCTGTTGTGGAACCTTGTTGTGGATGGCCTGATTAGGGATCTCAACAGTAGTGGCTATTTCACGGTGGGCTACGCTGATGACATAGCAATTATAATCAAAGGGAAATTCCCCGGCACGGTTTCCGATGTGCTACAAGTGGCACTAGGAAAAGTAGAAAGCTGGTGCAACAGATGTGAACTGTCTGTGAATCCAAGCAAAATGAAAATTGTACCATTTACCAGACGCCGGGATCTGGGGAACTTAAGGGAACCCAGACTCGGGGGGCGGGTAGTGCAATTCTGCAATGAGGTTAAATACCTTGGAGTTATTCTAGACAAGGGACTAACCTGGAAAAGGCAAGCAGATGCATGTATCGACAAGGCTTATAGGGCCTTTTGGACATGCAGGACAATGCTTGGCAAAAAGTGGGGACTAAGACCTAAGCTGGTATACTGGATTTATATCACAATGGTCAGACCCATTATTACCTATGCTGCTTTTGTTTGGTGGCCTAGGACTCAACTGAAGTCATGCAAGGATCAGCTCTCCAAGCTACAGAGACTGGCCTGCATTGGCATAACAGGGGCTTTTAGGACTACTCCTACAGCTGCCATGGAAGTCCTATTGGACCTGCCCCCTCTTCATATCTGGGTAGAAGCGGAGGCGCGAGCGGGTCTTTATAGACTTCGGTGTAATGGCATTGAAAAGTTGGAACTACAATGCTTCGGTCACATGCAATTCTCTAGGGACAAAGGTCTGGACCATTTTATGACTATGGGATCAGACAAATTGATACCTAAGAAAGCAAGTGAAAGGAAATTCACTATAGCATATCCAGAACGTAGTGAATGGGACAAAGGAATTGAAACCAGGATTCAAAGTGGACCTACATGGTACACTGACGGATCCAAAACTAAAGAAGGCACTGGGGCAGGACTGTATGGTTGTGGTAAAGAGCTTTCATACAGCCTTGGCTTGCATGCGACTGTGTTTCAAGCAGAAGTCTATGCCATCATGGCAAGTGCATGGGAAAGTATTAGCAAGGGCTACATGCATACACACATTACTATACTTTCTGACAGCCAAGCAGCCTTAAAGGCTCTTGAGGCAAAGGAAATAAGGTCTAAACTAGTCCTCGAGTGCAGGGAGTCCCTAATGACACTGGCTGAACACAATGCAGTTAAACTGATGTGGGTGCCAGGACATAGGGGTTTCCATGGCAATGAGAGGGCTGACGATTTGGCCAAAAAGGGGGCAGCTCTGCCCTTTGTGGGACCTGAGCCCTGCCTGGGACTGCCCTATGGTTCTATCCGAGGAGCGGTTCGGGAGTGGGCTAACAGGAAACACAACAAACATTGGGTAGCTGTGACAGGTCACAGACACTCTAAGATGACTATCAAAGAAGTCATCAAAGGCAGGACCAGAGAACTGCTTAAGATGGATAGATTCCTACTCAGCTGGGTTGTGGGATTTATGACTGGACACTGTCGGCTGCTGGGACACCTTCATAAGGTTGGCATAGCAGACGACTCGATGTGCAGGAGATGTCGAAAAGATGAAGAATCTGCTCTTCATCTTCTGTGTGATTGTGAAATACTTGCGGCCATTAGGGCCAAGCATTTCAACTACTGGTTCATGCCAGCGGATGAACTGTCCAAGGTCTCAATCAAGAAGCTGGCACTCTTTATCAAAGAGTCTGGCCTTCTAAGGGACTAAAGCTAGGGGCGCACAATAGATCAGTAATGGTCGCGGTGCATAGGGCAATAATGCCCACCCTTTCTCAAAATAAAAAAAAAAATACAGAAAGCACATCATAACTAGACTGAACTGAAAGAAGTGGCATAGAATTAGCACGCCCATCGACTTCACCTGTCTCTATTGTGGTTTCTTGGGTGCGCCGTGACCATAGTAATGATTTAAGTACCTTCTTAGTTGGCCTCATCAGGCTGAGTGCATTGCGTTTCAGACCTCAGAAAAAATCGATGATTTTAGTTATTTATAAAAGGCCACGTTGAGACAGTGATATAACGCATAATATAACAAAAACATAGAATTTTTAAACATTAGGAATTTGGTTATTATACAACAGTAAAGTCCATAATCCAAAAAAGGAAAATAAAAAAGAAGTAAATAGGATGTAGGCCTACCATTTATCTGAGCGCTACAGATGTACATGGTCAGAGAGGCAGTCAGCCGTCATTTCAGAAACATATTTTTATGTGTCTAGGTATCATGGAACATGTTTTCTCAGTGTTACCTAGATTTCGATTTATTTTTGTCACTATCACAATACTTTCTCCATACTACGTAAGTTATATGCGAAAAAATAAAAATGGAAATCTATAAATGGGTTCTGTATAAAAGTTAACTCTAAACGAAAAAGTAGCTCGAATTGGCTTGGCCAGGATAGTTTATTCTTAAATCACTGAACAAACCAATTCCGTAGCCTATACCCATACATGAAATCGTAAGACAAGGTTAAATGATATTTGCAAGGAGAAAAATTGACAGTTCACAGTTGGTTTGTAGAAATAGTGCAGGCTTCTAATGTTTGGTTAGTTAATATTGACCCGCGTGCTGTTGGCCGCTCGCTCTGCCATAGCCAATGCGATTTGCCGCTGTCAAAACATACTTTCATCCAACTACAAGCGCCTAAACTAGCTTGAAACACCAAGATAGTTCTCTCGTCCATGCTTGTCCTATCGGACTAATCCACTCACACAATATCTAAGTGACTGGCTGGAGAGGTTTCACTTCTCTTTCAACTTTTACAGACAATCGTCAATATTTATTATAATAGAGAACTTCTAAGCAGCCGAAGAAATAGTGAAAAGTATAAGCTAAAAGTAAAATAAAATGAAGTAGCCGAATGTACTGTGGGAGAACGTTACTGATGAAAATCTGTGGGAGTACGCGGTTGACCAACGGAATAAAAATCATACAGAGGTACGCTGCCTTTCATGATGAAATGTTTTATCCCGTTTGCATGAATTCTACAGAGAATTGCATCTTTTTTTCGTCGAGCACAAATCTCATTTATCTTCAGTACTCAGTGACTTTTGATTGGCCTAAATTATTTTTTTTTTATAAATTGAACATCTATGCAGAACATGTTTATATCTTCTATTTTGAAAAGTAAACTGCTGCAGTGCTAAAAAATAATACCCTTTGGGAAAAAGAAGTAGCAAACAATAACTACAGGCCATTTCAAAGATTAAATTCCTTTTTGAAAGAAAATGAAATGAACACCTCTCATTTTACTCACCTTAAAATTCAAATGGGCCTGCATCTGAATTGATTGATGACCCGGATAAGAGATTATTTTCCACCTACAGACAAAAAAATTGACTGGATCCATGATCCCTTTCCTTTTTATGCAAGGAAACTTACAGTAACCTGAATTATTCCCATAACGAACAGCATTAATCGAAGTATCGTGTGATCTAGCATTTAAGTGCTGCATTGTTGAGATTTTGGATCGGCGTTGAGATGGAATACAAGGAACTATCGAGCACTGCTGTCTATTTCCTTATTGGATTTACGATGTGAAAGAGGGTTCTCGAGTTTGACTTTCTTGAAGAGAAAGAAACTTAATGTTCAGGACAATTTAATGTTGCATTTGACAAAGCTAGAGCCGGACATTGATCAGCTGTATAAAGAGGAAAAAACAAGCTCCGCCTTCTCATTAATTTCTTCTGAAATGGGCTTAGTCTTATATGTTGTGTTTGTTTTAGTACAAATTGCATAAAAAATATATTTAGGCAATAACTCTCGTTTCTACAGAAATACCTTGCACAATGCAATTTCGGAGGCTAAAGCATATTAGTAGGGCAAGGCATTTAATGACCACAAAACTGTGAAAAAATGCAAAATATAAAAAAAATGCATTTATGACCTAAAAATAAGGAAAAATTACAATAACTTTAAAAAAAAACCAATAAATTTCCCATTATTACTTATAATTATTTTTATAAGCAATGAACTGCTAATAGCAATTTGCCCTTAGCATACATGTGTCATTTAAAAAGAATAAAAATAATTCCTTATTGCTACAAGACAAACTGCTTTGGTGTTTACAATAAACCTGATTAACAATGAACTATGAAAACTTGGTGGAGATTCTCAAATAAAACGATTTTCTGTTTCTGAAGGTAACGATTTGTACATGGAAGAGCTCTTCTATACCTCCACTGAAACATGACCTAAAATGCCGAAAATGACCTAAAAATGCCCAAAAAATGACCTAGCTCTTGAACATGAAAAATGCAAAATAAAGCAAAACATGCAAAAACAAATTGCCTGTATTTAATCAATTATTTTATGATACAGATTTATATATAAATACGAGCCATCTTTTATCCTTTATATAAGAAAGATGCAAAATCCTCAAATGCCTTGCCCTATATATTAGGCAGACAGACCCTTAATTTACATTTTATGAAAATAACTGAGTATTATTTAATTAGTGCTATTAAAAAGGGACTGAAAAAGGTTGAGAATCCCTGATTTAGAGAATAGGGGCTAAGTGGGTCTTTCATGTTTAGCCACGAGGAAGCCTATGAAGCAGGGGGTGTTGATAGGATTGATGTCCGCCCTTTGAATCTCGGCCAGGGGTCTTCGCAAGGAGTCTTGTGAGATTTATTTATATATTTATTATATAAACTACTATTTACATAAAAAAAATTCAGCATGGACCTACGTGCTTATTGAATACACAATAAAAATTAATTAAAATGGAATAAAAATAAAAGCAAACACACTAACCCTATCCCTTACAATGTAAACACATTCAATTTTTAAAAATGACTGACACTCGAAGGAGCACAATGTCCAAGCTCGGGTGCAGTTCAATTCCAAATTATCAAATATAGTATACTGTATTTAAAAAGAACTACAAAATAAAAATTATTCAAGTGCTGAAAAACACACACACAGATAATAATATACACAAAAAAGAAATAAAAAAACTCAGATTTAACTTGTATACTTATAGTGCGTTTCTATTTCATTAAATCATTAAGGAAAAGTCTGGAGTAAGTGAAATTAGATAAATTTTTTTCTAAAAAGGAAATAGGAAAGTCTGGAGTAAGTGAAATTAGATATTTTTTTTTCTAGATGATAGGTAAGAGATTGTAATCTTTTTCTATTATGTTTTATTTTTTAATATCATCAGTTGCCAACACTAAGAAGGTTTAAGTTACAATATCTATCTAATTGTGGACACCTCTTCAGTATCTCGAAACTTACAAGTTATCATGACTATACGTATACATCAATGTAGTTCTTCTACAATTACATTGTTTTCGAATTTAGAGAAATGCTGAACCCTTTCTTTTGTAGTTACAGCTCTGCTTCTTTAATTAAAGTCCTGTAGACTGATTGCTCAACCTGTTGATCAATCGGTGATGGAGGTAACAATTTACTTTTCTAGTTTTTTTGGTCACTCCCACACTTAGTTACACCACCCGATAATAGGGTAACTGTCATGGTTTGAGTCGGAGTGGTAAATAGTGTGTAATCAAAGACGGGTACACGCTCAAATTAGGCCTACTTTAGTAACTGAGGGATAGGTAATAAAGCTTTCAACATTCCCAGAAAACCAAATACACATTACAAGGGGGGCATGACACTTAAAAGGTCATTTGAGGGGGGTTACCCTAAAACAAATATTTCAAGCTCGATTGATTTTTCAGGACGTAAGAATCCTGGGAATGGATTCCTCTGGGAGGGAGTTTAAGCTGGGCGGGGGGGGGGGGGGAGGGTCGTATCGAAGATCTACGGCAAGTTAAAGAACTCCAAGTCTAAATTAGAGTCTCTGGACAAAATTCCAAGGTCCTTTCACGTCTAAGTAATATCTTAGTTTCCTTGAGGTTTGTTGAGGAGATGGGATTTTTTTTGGTGGGGGGGGGGGTTATGTATCCTTCGGGAATGTGATGCGATGTGGTAACAGCATTCTCTTTATTTTTACAACCAATTTACACGAAGAGAATGCCATACATATTATACTAAGAAGGAAAGTTTTATTTGGGCAGAGGAAGTTATGCGAGTTTCACTAAGATTTTCTTATTTATTTTCTCACTTAAATATTGAAGCACATTTTTTCGCCTACATTCATTCCTATAATAATCTGAATAGTGTCAGTAGGTTTTATGCAATCCACTTTTTAAAAGTATAATTTCCGTAACGAGACACGAGTTTTGTGGCTTGATCACACTCGTGGCTCCGTAGCGATTCCTGCATAATGAACTGCTTTGTTTCCGAGCGTTGCGGCGAGTTGCGCTGCCCTGCTACAAATCTCGCAGTGGCCTCTCCGTCACTTAATTAAAACGTCAGTGTTAATTGAAACTCATCTTTCGCTTTTATCTTCATTAGTTCTCTATTGTACAGCATATAATTTACATACTATGACAATATTACTTTTTTACTAGCGTACGTGTCTGAATTTTATGAGATCTTTTGTTCTGGTAAAGGCTATATTACTTATCAGGTTTCATCAGGTTATGACTAATGCTCGGAAGTTGATCTAAAAATGCCTGAAAAATTACCTATAAAATGACTTTATATTTCTAAATGTGTATTATAAAAAAGGGAATCTACAGTGTATAATTATAAATAATAATAATAATAATAATAATAATAATAATAATAATAATAATAATAATAATAGTAAATAAATAAATAAAGAACAAGATTTAAGTATTTTAAAGTAGTAGCCTACTTTAATTATGTTTTCTATTATTATATTTTAGGGTCAAAAAGGTTTCCAGGTTTTTAGACATTAAACGGTAGGCCTAAAGTTGTGAGCTTTACGCACAGTGGCCTCTACAATACACCCAGGATTGCTCCTGCTCTGTTGGAAGCATAATCGACCCAGGGCCATATTGCCACCAGAAGAATTGGGCTAACTGAAAGCATCCAGTGGTCCATCGGGAATTCGATTTACTATCACGGTGTAGCCCGAAAATAATAATGAATGTAGCCTAAATTAAGAATAAAGATCAGCGCAGCGTATAAGATTGAACTTTTGGATGACGAAATGAAATAACACTTTGATTTCCAATAAACCGATACAACTTTTAAAAGATGAGTTGGTTGTAAGCGATTCACGAACAGCCGATGGAACATACTGCTAAATACAATCTACTTAACCGACACGAATAAGGATTACTAGGAAATTGGCTCAGATAGGTGTTAAGCAATAAACAATAAGGGAAATCCAATTGCTGGAAGTAAATCACCTGTCAAAAGCATGCTGAGAAAGGGACATTGTTTGGTGTACAGTTTAACCTCACCACACAATTCAGAGTATTTCCCTCGGCAATTGCCTTCACAGATCACGCACTGACAGGGACAGCTATTGGGAAAAGGCAAATACGTTAAGCTGATTTGTAACAACAAATGGCAATATATCGTTTTCAAGGGATATTCATATTAAAAAAAAAACTGATGTGAATCACATAAACTTCCTCCGCCCAAATAAAAGTGGTGCCTCTTGGTATAATATTATTATGCAAGATATTCTATTCATGTATTGATTATAAAAATGATGAGGCTGTCGTTACCACATCACATGGAATTCCCAATTCACACAACCCAAATACAATCTGATTAATGCACTCACGTAAATTTTTTTACCCTAAGAAAAGGGCCCGCATATGTGGCCTACGTGCTTAGGGTCGTTCCCAACCCGCCTCTCCCTCCTACATGGAGTTCCATACAATACAATACCCCAAGCATGGGCAATACACCATTCTCACTTCTAATTTTGATAGAGACTAAGAGGCTCTTTGCAAACAGCGCGTGTTCACCAGGCAAGACTACGTTTCTACAAAGAGTGGGTGGCTTAAACTATCCTTCAAAAATTTTCTTCGGAAAATGTTTCAAATAAAAATATCAACTCTTAGCGTAAGCACCTCATGTACAAAATTTAAATGCCATTAAAAGTAAGAGTAAGAGAGAAATCTTCGTGTCACATCCCCAGAAGGTAGCTAACCCTAATACAAAATTTTGTTTCCATAAGATGTTTTCGTTCTGGAGCTAGGCTGTTCACAGACACATACACGGACACACAAATACATGTTTCTGAAAATAATATTTTTGGATGCAGGGAACCTCAAAACGTGTATTTATGTTAAAAACTCAAGTTCTAAATTCGGGGCCGAACGCAATACTTCCTTTATCTATAGTAGGCTACCTATGGTATGGACAGAGGATGTAAAAAGGGTATAATACCTTTCCAATTTTGAAACACGGAGGCGATAGATCAAGTGAGCACAGGCCTTTTAACTTCTCAAGAATGATCTTATTAATATATTATTACATCCTAATATTCAATAATGTAAAAATAAAACTATCATATTTTACCTAGCCCCCTTGCAACACTGATTTATAGTTGTTCAGATACTTGTTATAAACAGTTCCACATCATCTCTCTTTACAGACATTACTCATTAATTATTACACTGAAAGTTGATAATTATGTCGAACATATTTTGTTGCAACAATCGATCTTTCCCCTGATCCATATACACTAAATGCATGAATTCACACTTTTCTAGTTTTTTAGCTTTATTAGAATAATCTGCGTTTATAATTAACAACATTTCATGTCGATTTTTTTTGGTAAAAGAAACAAATCAGGTTCATTCAAACTTTATAGGTCGTAAATTTTATTGTATCAAAGAATTTTGTCAGACATACACAATTACCAAGAGTGTAAGACTAACTGACAGCCTATAGTCTATGTATGTATGTATGTATGTATGTATGTATGTATGTATGTATGTAATGTATTTATGTATGTATGTATGTATGTGTGTATGTACGCATTTTTTTCTATTTTATTTATTTCCTGCATGTCCCATTACAGTCAAAATACTACATGCAATGTCTAAACATTTTTACATTCTACATTATATTACATCTAGAGTTATAATCTGAATCATTTAACAAATGAAGGCATTAATGTGGTTTCATGCATATATGTACATTAAACTTATAGTTTGTCAAATGGTATGGAGTTCGTGAATTTTAAGAAGTTCTTAAGGTGTTTGTTTATAAGTTCGTGTTTCTCTATTGGACAGTTTTCACTTTTTAGCACTGCTGCTATTAATAAGCCTCTTTCCATTTTCGAAATTTCGCACTGAAATAACAAATGTATGTATGTATGTATGTATTTATGTATGTATGTATGTATGTATGTATGTATGTAGGCCTATGTATATACACATAAAACTTATAATACATATGCGCCAAACACACTACACATAAAATTTATGGTTTCTTCAAGTGGATGGAGCATTACATGAATAAAAGAAAAATGCGATGTCACATTGGTCACACAAAAAAGTAATGGATTATGTTAAGTAAGCGAGAGACGAAAAGACGGATCAATACAGGAGAATGGAGGATGTTACAAAAGAAAAGCTTACCAAGTACATCTCTCTCTAATTTGGAGCTTTGACATTACACGAGCATTCGCCATTACGAAAGGAGTGCCAGATAACTTATTGCAGTTCTAAAGACAATGTCTTTCGTGAACATCTGGTACATATTGGCTGTACAAGAACTTAAGGAAAAGGATCCCGAATCAAGGGTTCTCAAGAAATCTTGAAAAAAAGTTTCGAGTGTCTAGACAAAATCTAACATTAAAAGTAATTAATCTACCATACAAAATCAACGAAGACTGTGTAAGATTCATTGAAATGCATTTCAAAGGTCACATCAGATTTTTTCCCATGTTGATTTCAGAATTCTTTACTTCTTAATTCTATCTGTGAAAAGTTATAGCGCTGACCAGAGTTTACAACTATTCATAGAGCAGTTGATGGGCTCGCATACATGTTATAACTGCAGAATACTTTTTCACGTATAATTTAGAGACTAAAAACATGTTTTCACGCCCTCTTAGAAAGGCTCTTCTTCGTCGCCAAGCTTATATCATTAATCATTCCTGTTTAAGAAGGAAAAAACATGGGAGATCAAGCTCTGCAATCTTCTTTAGTTATTGTTTCTATTGTCTTCTTCATATCTCAGGTTTTAAAGCTTTTACTGGAATTCCGTCACAATGTTCTATATTCACGCCCAGGTTATTGTAGTTTTACCTCGATATTTCAGCATTTCGACTGTTTGCCTTTGACTTTCTACATAGTCTGTTCGATTTTCTTTCAATTTTGCACGATCAATAAAAACGACGTATGTGTAATTTTTTGAAAAATTTATTCCGCTTCAAGATGGTGGGCGCTTTAATGGTTCCGTTTTATGTCATACTCGGCTTCATTCAATGATTCTTCCGAACAGTTCATGCTATAAAAAATTTTAGTTCTGCCCCTGGAAACAATGTTATCTTCACAAAGAATGACACATTGCCTACACATTTCCTGATTGCGATGAACAGCAGATCTCAGATTTTTTGACGGAACGTCTAGAGTTGACAGAACTACTGGTAACAGGTAATGATCATACTAATACTAACACTGCTAATAATAATAATAATAATAATAATAATAATAATAATAATAGTAATAATGATAATATTAATAATAATAGTAATAATCAATGGGGACTGGAGAAAATTGCATAACGATGAGCTTCAGGACCTGTACGCTTCACCAGATATAGTAAGGGTAATTAAATCGCGAAGGATGAAATGGGCTGGACATGCTGCACGCATGGGAGAGGAAAGACATATCTCAGAAGTATTGACTGGGAGACCCGAAGGGAAAAGAGCACGTGGAAGACCTAGACGTAGGTGGGAGGACAATCTTAGAACGGATTTATGGGAAGTAGGATTTTTGGGGGATGATTGGATGGAGTTAGCACAGAATAGGGTTGAAAGGCGGACTCAGGTAAGCGCGGCAATGAACCTTCGGGTTCCATAAAATAGATAATATTCCTTTAAATAGCTTGCTTAGGAATTGTCTATTGCCATTGAGTAAGTGAGTAAGTAAGTAAGTAAGTAATAGTAATAATACTAATTAGCTGATCAGAACAGGTATTCGATATATTTAATTGTTTTATACCTTCAGTATATATTCGGATTCTGCTTATAGGTGCTTTAGCTTGTAGGCCTTACTGCTTACGGGTATTTGTATTAAAAAATATCTTTCACTAAAATTGCTGTTGGGAGCCTGTTTTAACATCATAATTCTGGCATCCATTCATCCAATTTAAACCATTCCGGTCTGTTTATTATGACACATACTCACCTGGGAAGTGACAAACACATTATTTACTGCACCATAGAGATAATAAACGCAATATTATCTGACTGCAACATATTTACTTTAATTACGATGCACGCTGTTATATTTAATAAAAAAAAATGTTAGTTTGGAATGACAATATAAATTACAATGCTAACGAATCCCTTCTGAATAAAGTTACTGTGGATCATATCATGCAGTGGCTTAATTTCAGGATGATTAACGGTGCCAGTGCTAATTCAAGATTAATTCTCTAGCTTAATTGACAAATTCATAATGTACTTTATCCATTAATGATTTCAAATTGACTTTTGTAGAACCATGTTTTAACATTACGGACTAATTGAATTTGAGCCAGTCACAATCTAGTTTTCCCTAGGAATATCGGTTATTTTCTCTCTCTCTATCTCCAATAAGCTACAGCATTGGATTAGGGTCAAATTTCTGCCGCTATATTGTCGCACGAGTAAACAGCAAACGAAACCAATTCAGTCTCGGTATAGAGCTGATTTTATGTGTACACCCCACAAATCATTTCTATGCCGAGTGATTATACAGTGCTTCAGCTGTCCTACAATCTAGCTCTACCATATCTTGTTCAAGCAGCGCCATATTATCCCACTTCTTGCCAACTCTGTGTTCAATTAGCATATTAAAACAAAGCTCGCCTCTTCCATTATATCTACTTTCACAACTTTAATGAAAACTCCTTCGCTAAAAATAATGAAGCATTTACATAAGCTATTGCGAAAAATTATTAAAAAATGAAATGATGCCTGGCAGATTATTGCATCATGAGAAGTTCAACTCGTCTGCTTCTGGTTTAATTGAAAAGACCCTCGTTATGAACCTACTTATAAATTCTACATTTATTTCTTTTCAAGATTCTTGCTCTAAAAATACTTACAGTATGGCACTAAACAGAAGTCTTCTTTCTCGAGTTAATGAAAAATTCCACGAACTTAATACTTGCCAAACGAGAAAGAATAAGAACTTCCTCCAATGCAAATAAATTACAGTCAACGCTATATCTAATCACAACCACATAAATATATTCAATTTTAGTGTGAATATGAATCTACGTTAAGGGTTATGATCTTTCAAAACGTAGGGTTGGTTTATCATTATTGATGACATTTTATTATTTTGGGACCTATATGATGTATGCCTTATATTTTTACATATGGAGTTTGTTAATACTTTCTATTGATTGGATACAATTAATTCAGGATTATTAGGATTAGACATATTAATGATGCAATCTATATGGTGTATATTAAAAAATAGGCTACGAAAAAGAACCGGATTACTAATTAACCTTTCAAAAAACTACACCGATTTCAATTTTTTCTCTTTGCTTGAGAATGCTTTGTTGAAACACCGCTATTATTTTTTGGAGATTATTTGTTTTCATTTCTGGTTTAATTTAATTAGATTTCTTCGATAACATTTATACGCTTTAGTTTGCTTACGTTTTCGATATTATTTGAATTCAAAATATTTTTGTGTCGCCTAAAAGTGTGATTCCCCCACCATTCTTCAAATTTAAATATAAATACATAGAGTCCTTAATGTAAGCCACAGTAATAGTAACGGGTTGCACAGTAGTGCAATTATTTCAGGCACTATGTTACAAACCAGAAGTTGCAGGTTTGACTCTCGATGAGGTCATTGAGATTTTCTAGTTGGATTATTCATTTTTGTGGATTATGACCATGAGATATACTCAGTCTCTACAGAAATGAGTACCAAGAGCAATTCTTGTGGTAAAGTTGACTGCCACGTAAGGCCAATAACCTTACCCTGTTCAAGAGTCGACTGCTAAAAATCCTAGCGCCTTAATCGAGAAGAGCCTAAGGGTCTCCACAGGTTTATAGGGAGTAAGACGAATGTGTAAGTAAAAGTCAACTTAGTCGACATGACTCGTTTCACCTCCCGAGCAGATGCCAAGACGTAATTTAAACGTTTGCGTTGATATGATTCTTCGTTTGAAACTCAGATCCTCGCCCCGTTCCCAAAACAAATCATTCTTAAAATAAGATCTTTGTACTCGTGAGTGCCTAAAAACCAAAGACGAATTTCAATTTTCAATAGGCCTACATCGAACCCGCGACCTTCCGGTTTGTAGCGAAGCGTCTCAATCACTACGCTACGGCGTACCCCCAAAGACAAGATAAGATATAAAATTAGTATTTTATTTTATTAATACATTAAAATACAATTATTATATTCGTGAAATATCAGAAAATTTCACTAAGTTATTTATATATATATATATATATTTATATATTTTTTTTTGTTGCACTACAAGTGGGTCAACAACTCGGTGGCAGTGTTGTAATAAATATCAGCCATACATATATACAAAAATGACACTATACATACACCCATTAAATATCACAACAGCTATCTACATACCTGATAATTAAAAAAAAATCCATTCAAAACTATAGCATATAAAAATTACATACTGAGAATATTATAGGAAAAAAAAAATATATTATACATTATTATATGTAACATAGGGTATACCCTATTCAATATATATATTTTTTAATTTTGACGTTAGCAGGAAACGTTTCGAAGATTTCTGCAGGTAAATCATTCCAATCTTGAATCCCTCTATATAAAAAAAGAAAATTTGGCAATATTTGTTCTCTGAGATCTACCCCTTATTTTATGTTTGTGATCCTTCCTACTTTTGTAATCAGGTTCTTTAATTTTGCTGTGAAGCTCTTCCCATGCCGGTTGGTTTGTTCTCTTTCTGTTTGGATTCAATTTCTCGCTCAGTTCCATTTTGTCTTTGTTGATAATTATTAACATTGCAGTCTGTTACATAAGAAAGCGATAATTCTGATAATTATTAAATATACTGCAATAAAATAATCCCCACTAGGCATCAAAAGCTAAGCAAATTTTCCAAGCCATGTCGCGGCTACCTGCAAAACTGACTTCTTAATTGGAACTTTGCAAGCAAGATGCTGGAACAGACGAACGCAAAGAGGGTTGTTACGAAATCACAATACACATAGGCCTACGGATGACTTCATACAACCTAACTAACAAGAGAAATATCAAATACCATCCCCAATCCTACCTTGAAATTTCACTGAGAGAATCGGTGTCCTATAATAAGGCCACAGAACAAAAATTAGTGTTTTTTTCAAACACTAATATCTTCAACCACGCCCATAGTAAGGGGTGGACTAGAGGGTGCGCTGCCCCCAAAATGTTTTCTTGCCCCCTCTACAATTTTAGTATTTAAAATCATAAATTGGAGAACCGGAAGGAGTTGAAAAATATTGGATCTCAACTCTAGTTGGTCACAAATCTTATTCTTTTAATCTCAAACAAACAACGTTTAACTGGAATAAATATGAATAACTATGGAGGAACATTTCCAGGGTTTTCAGATTTTAGTTTGTGCGACATTGACTATTCCAGCTACCAATAAATAAGTTTTTACACTTATCCGTACAGTATTCTGACCACAAAGACTTTCCATGTTGTCACATAAATGGATGGTGGAGCTTGTACGTTTGAGCTATAACACAGACTTAACAAAGGCCCTTGATGTGGATCAGTTTGTATTATAGCTTGCAAAATAAAGGTAGAGAAAGTTAGCTTTGTAAGAATTACGCTTGTTTAACCATAATTTCCACTGGTAAAGAATTGTGTAATTCTTCCACACTTCTTTTAAAAGTAGACAATTTGTTGTAATTTTCAATATCTTAATTTCAATGTCTGTAATTAGTTTTAATAAATTATTTTATCTGGTGCTGTGGTTACCTCCTTATTTACGGTTCGGTTCATGTTCGGTTCATTTAGGGTGGTGATTTAAAGATTTTTTAAAATGTTAAACTTGATGGCGCCCTCTGAAATTTATTTGCCCCCTCGAAAACTTGACCCTGGCTAAGGGCCTGTCTACAGCAAAAGCCGGAGTAATAAATGACAAGACACAAAGGCCGGTATTCATAGTCGGCGACTTAAGAACCGACTTTATAAAGCTGAACTTATTTGACAAGTCGACTTATATGTTTTTCGTATTCATAGTCTTCTGTAAAGTCGTACTTTATTAAGTCTGACTTCATAAAGCTCTGCTTATTCTACATATTAAAGTCGAACATGATAATATGAAAAATTGCACGTTCACTGCCTAACAATTGAATTAGCCAATCGCATTCAAGATTTTTTCAGATTTCATGTAATGCAAAGCCATCTGATTACGTATTTCGCTATCATGATATAAAAATACAGACGGCTCTGTGCATTGTAAACAAAGAATTCAATTCATAGTTATATTATGCAGCGTGTAAGTAAACCGTTCAATAGTTTCTTGAGAATATTCTGCGTATAGGCTTATATTAGCTTGGAGATCGTTCAGAATTAATACCGTTATGCTTACGTATTTATTTCGATATTAATTATTGTTTTAGAGAGATTCAAAACAGCTTAGGAAGCTTTGGGCCGATATGAAATGCCAGCAGAGAGAAATGCTGATGAAAGATAGGTGATTGGTATTTCCAAAATTGTGTCTTCTTGAAACGAAATCTCTTTTTAAATTCATTGTCACTGTAGAATTTGAAAGGATTCATCATCTTTCTCAAATAACGCTTTGGGGTGCGAGTTTCTTCTAATACCTTGGCCAGATCCTCAAAATTACTATCCATGGTACTCGCTTAAACTGAAATAAGTCAGGGGCACCCTTGACTTGATAAAGTAAGACTTATTTCGACAAATAAGTCGTACTTTAGTGATTATGAATAGCAATAAGCTCGACTTTGTCAAGTCTGACTTTATAAAGTAACTACGTCATAAGTCCGACTTGTTTGTGTCAGAAACTCAACTTAAGACGAGATTAAAGTTCGACTTGGATATAAGTACGACTTATTACGACTATGAATACCTGCCTAAGGCCGGTATTCATAGTCGGCGACTTAAGAACCGACTTTATAAAGCTGAACTTATTTGACAAGTCGACTTATATGTTTTTCGTATTCATAGTCTTCTTTAAAGTCGTACTTTATTAAGTCTGACTTCATAAAGCTCTACTTATTCTACATACTAAAGTCGAACTCAGTAATATGAAAAATCACGCGTTCACTGCCATAACAATTGAATTAGCCAATCGCGTTTAAGATTTTTCAGATTTCGTGTAATGCAAAGCCATCTGGTTACGTATTTCGCTTTTGTGATATAAAAATACAGACGGCCCTGTGCATTGTAAACAAAGAATTCAATTCATCCGGTCATATTATGCAGCGTGTAAGTAAACTGACCAATAGTTTCTTGAGAATATTCTGCGTATATATTAGCTTGGAGATCGTTCAGAAGTAATACCGGTATGCTTATGTATTTACTTCGATATTAATTATTGTTTTACTGTGATTCAAAACAGATTAGGAAGTTTGGGCTGATATGAAGTGCCAGTAGAGAGAAATGCTGATGAAAGATAGGCGACTGATATTTCCAGAATTGTGTCTTGTTGAAATTAAATCCCGTTTTAAATTCATTGTCATTGTAGAATTTGAAAGGATTCATCATCTTTCTCAAATAACGCTTTGGGGTGCGAGTTTCTTCTAATATCTCGCCCAGATCCTCAAAATTACTATTCATGGTTCTGGCTTAAACTGAAATAAGTCAGGGGGACCCTTGACTTGATAAAGTACGACTTATTTCGACAAATAAGTCGTACTTTAGTGACTATGAATAGCAATAAGCTCGACTTTGTCAAGTCTGACTTTATAAAGTAACTACGTCATAAGTCCGACTTATTTGTGTCAGAAACTCAACTTAAGATGAGATTAAAGTTCGACTTGGATATAAGTACGACTTATTGCGACTATGAATACCGGCCTAAGACGTGCGCTTGGAAATCCCTATCTTTTCTTGTTTTCATTTATTATTATTATTATTATTATTATTATTATTATTATGTATTTCATGTTTTTGCCTGGCTGAGTGGTAGAGAAGGCCTTATGGCCTTAACTCCGCCAGGTTAAATAAATAAATAAAATAAAAACAAATAAACTTATTGCAAGTATGTAGATTTGAGGCACTACAGTCCTACAAGTTAGAAAGAAACCTGCGCAGAACGAAGCAGTGATTGCTGCAGCAAGCGCACCTTCATTCCGCGCAGGTTTCTTTCTGGCTTATAGGACTAAGGCAAAAGTGATTGTCTAAATCCAAACAATAGCTACCACTACACCTATATTTTTTCCTGTTATTCACATGAGTAATTAGGGCTTTACTTCAAATCCTACCAGAGGAAACAGGCAGGATTTTTTTTTTTTAATTTCGATTTTTATATCAAGGCTCAAAGGAGGATAGATTTCGGTAGCGGATGAAAGCAGGGATATTTTTGCAGTTACGTAGAAATTTAGCCAGTTCATATAATTTACGGGAGTACGAACTTCCCTTTCTGTTTCTTGAAAATTGAGTTTGTAGCCGCGGGAGAACGATCCTCAAGCGGATCCTCATAACCTTTATACACAAGCAACGAAATAAATGCTTCAATCCATCAATATATTGACATGCAGCTCTCAGGAGAGTATGCTCATCCAAAAGCCACCTAACGTGTAATTGACGTATTGACTCTCTCCCGAGTGACTTCCAGAGTTTGATGACCACAGCACGCTGTGTCGGGGGAACACAACATGACGGGTGAGCAGATGGAGTGACGATAATCCTATTATTCCAGCAACCACTCTGAACTGTATGAATCAGTAATGTCCAAACACTTCATGAATTTCTTCGGTTTTCATTACATTTCAAAGGGTAGTAGGCCTAGAAAACACTGGCTGTTTGTTATGATAAATTGACACTGATGAAAAATTCTGCGCAACGAACTGAAAGGTCGCAGGTTCGATCCCTAATAAAGTCGTTGGGATTTATCAATTGACCTAATCCTTCAAAGGTCGCCTACGTCTCTAACATAAATGAGTACCAGGAGCATTCTTTAGGGTAGAGGCAAGAGATGCGCACGGCTGATAACTTCATGGCCTTCACGTGACGAATGACAAAAATCCGGCAGCCTCAACCTCCTGGAACCCTAAGGACCTCCACGGCATGTATAGGGATCACTTTACTTTTCTTATAACACATGAAAACCTAAATCAAAGAACTCGGCAGCGAGGGAAAGTAAAATATGACGGACCTGCAATGATCGAGTTTCGAGTTAAACGTTCAAAATTACAAAACGGGAAATATAGGCCTACGCTACATCTTTCATAGGCAAGAGACAAATAAGGGAAGAATAGAATTGTTTAGTACACGCTCTGTGAAACAGCTGCTTGCCGGACTGTTAACACGCCGAAAAGTAGCACTTTACCAACCTAGGCCGGTAAAGTAATTTTAGAAGGCTATAGAAGAGTCTTTACTTTGCAGATTAAAATAATTTCCTAATCATTTTAAATAAAGTTTTTCTTAAAAACCGGCATTGCTTATGAGACACTATGTATATTTGAGATCTTTTAGCGAACTTTTGATACAGATTTATTTCACGCAGATGAAGAATATCAACAACTATCTCTCCTATAATAAGTCGACCTATATATATATACACTTACAAACATACATACATATATATATAATATTAAATAACACTTCTCATTAAGATAAGTACTCATAAATTTGTTTATTTTTAATAACTTACAAGTTTTAGGAACCGAATATAAAAGAACCGCTAAAATAGAGCCTAGTACATACTTTGATAGTTACGATATAAACCCTTTCAGGCTACGCTTTAGCAATGCCATATCAAATGCTAACAATATTATTAATATGGTTATGTCATAAAAATTTTCATATTATATGTATAAACCAAGAAAATGTATTACACTTACACAGAATGTTAAGTAAAGAGATATTCATGGCATTGAGGAACAATTTCCAATGTAGCTTAGGCCTAAGTTTACTTGGAGTTATATTTCTCTTAAGAGAATATCACTACATACATAACAATATTATTATTAATAATGCTCTTCTTTTTGATAGGCACATGAAACCATCCCACGGTTTCGACATCTGTTATTCATTTTAACCCCAAACAATCGAGAAACAAGCGAGGGCCATTAGTGAGCTCACAACATAACAGGTTCTTGTGGTTAGCTCATTCGTTCGCCTCCTCTCGGGGAGAGAGGCTTACACGTCGCCTAGAAATACACCGTAATAAGATACAAAAGCAAAAACCTTCATTTCCATGAGAATGTTTCATTTGCTACAACCAGCAGCAATTTAGCAATACATGGTAGTTGTAAGAACACAAGTAAGAAACATCACAAATACGCAAAACGGCCAAATCACTGATATCAGATAGAGTAATTACAAATTAGATGGAATATTCTCCGTATGACCTTTTTCATATGTAGCAAAGATGCAATATTTAAGACAAAAGTAGGAAACATAAAGGCAAGGAAAAAACATATAACATCAACATAAACTTTACCTTGCCTTTCTTAATGATTGCACACATTGAAGTCAAAATAAAACACTTCAGTGATCTATTCGATACCCTCGATCAAGCAAAAATTGATGCTTCCTTGCAAATTTTCTTTCAATAAATTCCTGTTTAGACGGCTTGAAATAAAAATACAACTTCTGACTCAAGATACATAAAGTAAAATCACTAAAAATCATTGTAACGTTCAATCATAAGGAAATACTATTTTAGTTAATAATATTTGTATAGGACCGCCGGCTTGGTTTTGTGGTTACAACCGATCCGTCGGCCCGGGTTCGATCCCGGTACCTCCTCGGATTTTTCTGAGGTAGGGAGGTCTGGAACGGGGTGCACTCAGCCTCGTGATTCAAGTTGAGGAGCTACTAGCGGCTCCGGTCATGAAAACCACCATTAACGGCCGTGGGTGCCGGCATGCTGACCACATGTCCCCCAATCCTGCCATCTGCCTATGGTAGATGACGCAGCGGTGGTAGGATTTTCTCCTTCAGGGATGTATCGCCAAGGAGTTTAGTTTATATTTGTCTACGCTATGATTATTATATAGATTCAGTTTGATAAAAATTTAAAATGTTAAAATTCATTACACCATTTTCGGTGGTCACAAAAAGAAACAGAAGGTTTTTCTTTCTTTTTTAAAAATATGTTTACTCTAGAGTTAAAATCGAAGAGGATCTTTAGGAGGTTAATACCAGCCGCGGAATTGATATGAAGGAAATACATTCTTCAGTAGTTATGTGGTTGACATGCCAATTTCAGGAGCGGAGGAAAGAGCTTCGAGTATGCCATGGAAAATGACAGTTGAGCTAGAACCAATCTACTTCCTTTAAATTGAATTGAAGAATTTTATTCCTGAATACGCGGATTACTGAAGGAAGACAGATGGCAATTAGGGCTCGCCTAACACATGCTACATATAAAAATCCAGTAATGTGGTATTCAAGTATTCGATTATTTAATTAACCTATATTTGTAAATTTGAGTTGATAATTTCTAGAAAAATATATCAATAAATACATTTAAGAGTATTGTGATTAGGTTGTGCAATTATTATTATTATTATTGCTACTTCTTATGTTAAGTAGCCAATTGCAATTCCCTAGAGATCGAAGTAACTGAATAGCCTTTTAGCACCGCAGTCGTTTTAGACCTAATAAACGAACCCTCTATATGTGGGATAAGATTATTTGAAATAAATCGTAATCAAAACTCTGCATTATACAAATCCCCCCACTGGTTCTTATGGCCTATTTGTCTCAAGCTGACCGACCGCCCCACATAGAAGTCAAGTCCCTGACCAATGACTTAGGGCCTAATGAGAGAGGCGTGTGTGAGATTCGCATGCATTTTTGTCAGACATATGAAACTCAAATTTTAATGAAATGAGAATGAATACGACATGACAGAGGAGAAAACGAATTTCGAGAAACAGGACAATTTCGAGAAAAATCCACCATCTACCACAAGCTCTGTTCTAGTGCCATTGAGACTTTAATTTAGTTTTCTGACCACCGTACACCGTTAAACCCTACGTAATAAATTATCACTTAAATAATTACCTGACTTCATCGGAGTTAGAAATGGCAGGGCATGGAAAACGTAGATTCTGAACAAGTATTTATAATGTGAATTTAAGTAAGTAGTTTCACTAAGTGTTAAAGAATATGGCATAGAGTTGTTTTATCTATATTAATAGAAAGAAAATTTGAATACTGAATCTGTTATTTGTACAGATGCCCTTCTGATCTAAGTTCGCTTTACATAGCAATGTATTTATGAAAATATCGTTCAGAGAAGAAAATTTACAGGGGATTCAGCAGATACGTACCAAGCTACAGGCAACATTTTCCACATGAAGTACTGGTTACAAGTGGCTTTAAAACATTTCCGATAACTAGGAAGCTGTAATTATCACAGCCAATTAAACTTTTTAATGGCACACGAGTACGCCAACCAAACTGCTTTATTTGGAGAAAAGTCAATACACCACCTGTTTTATTCACTTGAAGTACTGATACGTAATCATAATACCGATTGGCCGTTTTTCGTGTTTCTAAATCAAAATATCACACTCAGCAGCAATGTAGGCCTACTTTAATACACTACAATTCAGACTTCAAGAGCTACGGTGACAGCTTAAACCAATAAGCCCGTATGCCTGTGATGTTCCAATGATTATGAAATGGCACTTGAAGGTTTACTAATCCATATCGGTATAGAGCCCTGCCTTTCAAGAGTCCTACATTATTAAATTCGTATTATTATCTTGCAGATAATTAATTAGTCCTAGGCATAGAGAAAATTTGAGTTTCATGATTACGAAAGCGCAATCATTATGTCCATAAAATTCTAATCCTAAAAGTTAAACTTATACGCGGAATGGGGTATAAGTACCGGTACTGGCAACTATCTTCTCTTTTAAAAATGTGGGATCATTTTAGAATATACAAATAAATGGGCACAGTATGTTATTTAGCCGATGTATAATGCAGATTATGGGTAGGCCTCCTAGATGCAAAATAGTGAAGTAAACAGACACCTTTAGAAATCCATACGCGACTGCATCGTGCCATTCTAATGTATTGCGGTAGTTGGATACATGAAAGCACACATACCCACTCATGATCCCTTCAAGTTCGGCACGGTTGGGCATTATTCTCGAAAGCTTCCATCAGCTCCTTGTGGTGTTCTCTGACATTTCTCCCTATGCTGTTGACGTTAGAATGATGTTGATGTCTTGTCATATCCATTCTGCACGGCGGTGCTCACAACTAAATTACCATCGCCTATATTCGTATATAATATAATGTTTTAGCGTGTATGTCCGTGTACATCTCGTATTCTATTAACAAGACGGTATTCGATTGAGAAATTAACTGAAAGTGGCCTCGCTTGATGGCTACCTTGATTCATTTGTGTAAGCTTACGACTCGCAGAGATCTTATACATTTTACATAGATGGGCAGAAGTGGATCATGAATGCACGCTTAAATGGGAAAACATTAAATGATTTGGACGAAACTCACTATGCGAAGGATTTTCGGGCAGGAGAACTCGAAGCTGAGGTCGTTTTTCTCCCCGGGCCGCGCACTTTCATCGTGAAATGCACCTCGAAGCCAGGTTTTTAACTATTTAATTAATTTATCAATCGATTAAATGGTTTAAGCATTATTTTGGTAAGAACATGAATCTATGGTACGCTTTAATCGTTTCATTTCGAATCTGTATCCATATGGCAGTACTAAGATTCCTTTTATTAGTTTAATTATTTATATTTATTACGTAAAACAATATCATTATGAATAAGATTATGTAATTCACGAAACTTATGTAAAAACAATGATAGGGTTAGTAAATATGTTTGAATTAAAGATATGGTTGAAATAAAACATCTAGCAGTCTGCAGTTGATTAAATAATATCGGGAACCTGCTAGTAACCGTACATTACAATGCTACCAAATGAAGTGACCATACAGCCTACTAGAGATGCCATACCATCCCGTGATATACAATATCTCATGGTAACATCGCTTTACTTTGACCAAAAAATAGTTGCCATTACTTATGTCCCATCCTTCGTATTTTAGAGAAGGCTTACATAAAATTAATTTCAAAATTCGTCCCACCTGGGCTTTTAACGTGTACATGCTTGTTTACTTCCACATAACCAAAATTGACATTTAACTTTCAAGCTTTAGTTCGCTCAAGCGAGATATGGAAATTAACATACGCCCTCCTGAGTGAAGCCTTGGCATCACTGAATAACTTATGGCCACGCATTCAAAAAACAGACGAACTTTGTACGTACATACTCCTACATGCTGCTTATAGGCAAAACCAAGTTTCATTACCGATCTCCACGGAGAGTATTATCATATAACTAGCTATTTGTGTTAGCTAAAATTTTGCTAGATTTATGGTATAATTCACTATCAAATAACTTTACATTGTGGAATGTAGTGCGTCTAATCAGCTATAATACACAGAAAACTATGATGTGAATGCTACTGCATTTTATTAGCATAACATATTTTATTTACATTACATGTAATACCTTGTATACTTACTTACTCAATGTCAATAGGCAATTCCTAAGCAAGCTAAAGGAATGTTATCTATTTTTTGGAACCCAAAGGTTCATTGCCGCGCTTACCTGAACCCGCTATTCAACCCTATTCTATGCTAACTCTATCCAACCAACCCTCGCAAATCCTACTATCCTAATATTGTCTTCCCATCTACGTCTAGGTCTTAAAAATGGACTTTTCCCTTCGGGTCACCCAGTCAATATTTTTTAGATATGTATTTCCTCCCCCATGCGCGCAACATGTCCAGCCCATTTCATCCTCCGTGATTTAATTGCCCTTACTATATCCGGTGACGAGTACAAGCTATAAAGCTCGTCGTAATGCAGTTTTCTCCAGTCTCCATTTTCATCTCGCCTTAGGCCCAAATATTTTCCTAAGCACCCTGTTTTTGAATAGCCTACTCTCAGACTATGTTCTTCCCGAAGAGTAAGCGATCATGTGTCACATCCATATAATACAACAGGCAGGATAACTGTCTTATACATTTTTATTTTTAGATTTCTGGAGAAGACGAGAAGATAAAGCGTTTCTGAACTGCACAACAGCAGGCATTACCTTATGTAACACCTTTTTACATTACATAAATCATATACGGCACTTCTGGATGAATCAAACATCGGTAAAGAAAAATTACATAATGCACTGGCAATAATATTAATGACGTAATTGTATAATTCAGTGACATGTAGGTTGTAGCTTTAGATTAACCATATAGCTTAGGAATGGATTACAGAGAAACAACATTCAATCTGAAAATAATCCGTTATGAATAATTATGTACAAGTAATAGGCCTAAGTAAGGAGCATTTAAAGAGAAACATATATTAAAGGTATAATGTAGATAACTGATAAGGTATTCGGTAACCGTATTTTTTGATAGAATGCGCAATAATATATAATCTGCTTCAACAGATATGAATCCGGCCTAATGTAACTTAAAGGGGGCTCTGGTATAACGAAATGGGACATTACATAAATCTTACACTTCTAGTTGATTCAAAAATCAGTAGAGAAAAATTATTTATAATGAAACTCTGTGCTTGAATATCATTATGATACCGTTACGTCATAACAAGTACGGTCGAACAGAATAGTACATTATTCAACAAGCCTAAAGAGTATGTTTATGGAACGATCAAACCGAGTTTCATAATTTTCGTACCAGTATCTTAATTACCAATATACGACTGTATTTGTTTGACCAAGTTTAAGTTTTGAAATGATAGATACACTCAAACGGGCATGCTGTACTTCACAATCAGCCATAGGCGTAACCAGGCCGACCATATGGGGGGGGGTTATAACATCCGCGGGGTCTGGGGGGGTATGGAATACCCCGGTCCGGGGTCCTCCCTCGGAAAATTAAAAAAAATTAAGATGCACAATAACGAGTTTTAAGCTTCCGGGATTCCTCCCCGGAAAATTTAAAAAATTAAGATGCACAATAACGAGTTTTAAGCTTCCGGGAGTCCTCCCCCGGAAAATTTTAAAAATTAAGATGCACAATAACGAGTTTTAAGCTTCCGGGAGTCCTCCCCGGAAAATTTTAAAAATTATGATGCACAATAACGAGTTTTAAGCTTCCCACGCTTTATACTCGTATTAAGTAATTTATAAGCAGACTTAAAAAATTATACATTTTTCCTTTTTTTAATCAATGGGGGGGGGGGGTTCAAAACCCCAAAACCCCCCCTCGTTACGCCACTGCAATCAGCTGTTCTCGTAGTTCTTGTCTTCTGCGACGGATGGCAACTCAGGGCGTCCGGTCGAATGAGGCTTATTTTTGGTCGTTTTCTTGAAACAGGCGGATTTTGACAACACGAAATGAATTTATTTTAGTATATTAAAATTAACACGAGCAGAATTGATTTCATATTAAATATACGTTGTTTATTAAGCAGTTTCATGTTGCTACACTCAGGATTTCAATATTTGAATAGCATTATGATACCGTTACTTCACACGTAATAAGCGTATTCTAGTATGATTGAACAAAAAATAGATTATATGCAGACCTCTTTTTACTTATGGACGCATTATTTACTTATAATACAAGCACAAGATATAAAAAAAACATCTTTTTCATAGCCTATAAGAGATTTTTAGCGGACTGATCAACCCTAAAATAGCATATGAATAATTTGCATATCACATGCTTAACCCTCCTTTCAGTAGGCTACACCTGAGGGAGGGGGAACTGAATTGATTCTTCGATGCTAATAGTGATTTTCTTTTTATTGTTGTATTTTATTTTTTGGATATTATTCTCCTCTTTAAAATTATGTATCATACATAATTGCATTTAATTATATTTTTTATAGAAGATCTAGACAATGGAACAAGGACGTTTTAACTTTGAAGTTCAAATGATTTATGGATGAAAATGAGATTTATTATTGTTGTATTTTATTTTTTAAATGGTGTGTTACACATGATTTATTTTACTGTAATTCTATTGGTTATATATTTTTTATTGTTCTGAGAATTACAAACTATGGAGGAGGGAAGTTTTAACTTTGAAGCTCGATTTCCGTAAGTTTACTATTTTTATATAAAATGCTTCCTTTTAACCTAAAAACTTAAATTTTCAGGATTTGTTTATTTAGATGTCTAACAAAACTGATTTTTTTTTTGAATCGGTAAATCTTTGAAATAATTAATGGTCATATGGTACTTAAAAATGTAGATAAAACGCAGGGTGTGTGTTTAGAAACTATAAAGATAACAAGCGTCTAGGTTTGGTAGTTTTATCTTACAAAAGGTACAATGAAATTAACATTGTAAAGATAAGCTATTCCGTTTCACCTTAAGTGCACAGAGAAGTTAAATCTAGGCCTATGGTACTATGTTAATTGAATTTCCTTAATGATTAATTATACATGTCGCTAACAGATTCCCATCCCTTAATTATAAGCTGAAACTTCAACAGTTTCAACACATGTAGGAGATATAGCATAATGAATTCCATGTGAAACTAAATCCCGTGATGATACAGTATGCTAATTTGCATGGCAAGTTCGTCTTGTATCTGCAACTCAGAGCACACTTACAGCTCCTTCCAAAGCAAACACGAATCAATGGATAACAGGAGTATCGACGCCTGGGCTACAAGTGTCGTGTCAATACCACGCCACTCTTGACACTTCAAACACGTCAAACCTAAGTGCATTTGATTCCAGTATTCAAATGCTTTCGTGTCAAGTTAATTATTTCAAAATAACTGTGAAATGTGCACAGTTTAAAATCCTTAGCTAAAGAAGAAAAAAAATATATAGGAATTTCTAAAATTAGCAGTTCAGTGAACAGTAGAAAAAATCTAAGACATGCTCTTCATTTTGGAACGTAATAAAAAAATATCTGAAATTACAGGCTTTCTCAATTTTGTTAATTTTAAAAAACAGCACATTTATAAGTATTAAAAAAATCAGGTAAACGGATGTAACAAAGGGCCAGAATGTTTTTGTTTAATCAGTGATAACAGCAATTCTATATAAATAGGGAAAAGGCGAGTAAGTAAAAAGCCAAAGTTTCAGGAGAGACAAAAACCATTTATTTCCACAGCATTGTTAGCCTACACTATTTAGATCAGCTCGCTCAGATATTTCTACATAGTGTAAGGTACTTTAAAAAATAGCTGGTGGACTGAACTATATAGTGTAACAATGCTGTGGAAATAGATTGTTTCTTGTCTCTCCTAAAACTTTGGTATGTTGACTTATTCGCTTTTTCCCTATCACTCTAGAATGATGGTATGCAGAAAATAAATGATTTTTTAATAGTTTTCCGAGTTAAGCTCCAGATTAATTCATTAAGCAGGCCTTACGGAAGAAAACATGTCTAGTTTGATAAGCATATGAAAGGAATAAGTGGGTAGTGTTATTTGTCATAGCTATTTATATTGCAACAATATGTTGTCAAGAAAACTAATTTGCATTTGATAAATTCTTTATAATATATAACCATAAATAGGCACTAACTTGGGCTTCAGTCCGGTACCGGCCAACCGATTTGATCCAATATCAATAGGCTTCGTCCCATAGACGTCATGTAGTTTCATGAAAATTCGATAAACCGTTTTGAGTTATCGCGGGTACAGACACACGGATGAACAGACGGACAGACATCTTCCCGTCCCCCACACAATCTTATAAAATACCATTCTAGCACTTAATAATCATTACAATTAATACATTCGAAAATTTACCTCTTCCAAATTGTGCTACTGAAGAAGCATGTCAATTCCAGGTGAATTAACTTATTATTTATAATACCTTTGTACCTTAAGGTATTATAATACCTTAAGGTATTATAATACCTTATAATACCTTTGTATTGTAAATAGAACATGTTCTAATCTTTTATACATAATATTTTGTCATACTTCTCCAAGTTATGTATTGTTTTAGTAATTATTTAGTATAAGTTTTTCTAATATATTGAACTGAACCACCCCCGAACACAAGCTCTACTTCTTCGGGTGGTGTATCAACTTTTGTATGTATTTTTCGTGTAATGTGGAACAATAAATTGTAAATTTAATTTACGATGTAGTTAATTACAGACTCCAAATAGTACGTAACGACCACAAGCCAAACAATAATTAAATTAAAACAACTTAGAGTTGTGAAATCTTACTGGAATTCTTCTTGGCTGTGAAGATTGTTACAAGCATATGTTTTATTGCAGACGCAGAGTTCCTAAGTCTTTAGTTTGGCAACTTGATAGAGACAGTGCTCCTTCGGTTCCGCCCAGGAGGCACAAGTTTCAATCACAAAATATTTCAAGCTGGAGCTCAACTTTTTTTTTAACTACAAAGTCTTTGTGATTTATTTGACAACTAGCGCGAGTAATGGCTTAGATTAGAACATCTTCCACTGCTCCCATATATCCACATGGAGGAAAGTATATTGAAAAGTTTGGCAAGACGCTGCTCTTAGATACGTGTGTGTATCCTTCCGGATGTTCTTTATAAGGAATAATCCAGTAAGGAGGAGGGAATTTTTTGCGAATGTATACACATTTATGTCACTCTTACCAGATCTTAAAATTAGTGCAGTAACTTAATATTATACTGAAGCAGATGACATACTAACCCTACATTCCTTAATAAAAACAATTCTATTGTTTATAATAGCAAGACCCAAATATAAAAAAATACTAATTCGCCTAATGAAAAACATAAATGAAAATCTGCTATAAATTTGTAACAAGTATGTCCCATACCATAATATGAATTTAGCATATGCAATGGATTGATAAATTCAAGAGGAACTTAGATGGTTGGCAGAGGAAATAACGTCATAAAATCACATTCAAGAGATTCAAACCCACTGCCCAGCCAATCTGAGTGTGGATTTTTGCGATTTTCAGTAATGGACGCCGGAATGTAATTTACTTTACTTCTAAATGGATATGATTAAGTAATCGAAATAGGCCAGAATTATTTATCTGTAAACATTAACCACAAAGACAAAGTAATCTAAGATTTACTCAAATGTCAAAATTAACTTTTATAATAAACTATTATTATATTATATTCGGTATCCTGAACTAATTAAGTGAACTAAAAATGTTACAAATAGCATGGCGCTTAGTTATTAAGATGATGATGACTATTATTGTTATACCTTCTACATAAATTTGTCTTAATTAATAAAATTCATCGTACACCTTTACACTATACAAAACCTAATTGCAATATGTTAAACATAGGTTTTGTATAATTTAGGCCATCACATATGGCGAAATGCATAGAATGCAAATATGCATAATTGTGCATGAAATTTTAATACTTTTAATTATCACAGTACTTATATTACATAGGTTTTGTATAATTTAGGCCATCACATATGGCGAAATGCATAGAATGCAAATATGCATAATTGTGCATGAAATTTTAATACTTTTAATTATCACAGTACTTATATTATCAAGACAATTTTAGTCTTTTAAGTTCCTGACATTATATATTAATACATAATTTGTACTACTGACCATATATGAAACCTACTTATAATATAATGTTATAGGATATATAGTGCAAAAATATACTAAAGGTTTTATTAATTCAGCCAATATTATGTAGAGCATAGAAGGTTTTATATATATATATATATATATATATATATATATATATATATATATATATATATATATATATATAACAATAATAGTAACTACCCTCAACTGCAATGAAATTCATTAATGATGATAATGATGAATATGATGATGATGACAAAACGAGTCAGTCAATATTTATTTCTCCTGTTCTCTCTAAAATAACTTATTCAAAAATCGTTATCACTAAAATAACTTATTCAAAAATCGTTATCACAACTAAACTGACTTCATTTTAAATTAAACTAGGCCCCCGAGCGTTGCTTCTTCGGGTGGCGTTCGAAATCACATTTGTATATATTTTATATTGTAATTTGTAGCAATAAAATTGAATTTGCAATTTAAATTTGATTAAAGAATGGAGAACTTCCTGAGCAATATAATTTTCAGGAACAGCTTTCAAATTAAAATGTTTGGGACTGGATTTGAAAAGACTAGAAAACCCGTGGTACACGGCTGACAGAGGACAAGGAATACTCATAAAACTTCTTGGTTGCTTGTTTGCAGCACCGCCTGCTACTAACGACTAGAAAACCCGCAATACACAACCGAGAGAGAATGCTACAGGATCCCTTCGTTGCTTATCTTTGCAGCGCCGCCTGCTAACGACGACTAGAAAACCCGCAACACACACTCGATGGAGAATGCTTTCTCTTACATCGCTCTTGCTCTCAGCCCTTTTATCACTTTGTGTTCTAAAGGGTTACTTCTGTTTCATTTGAAGATTGGCCTTTCTTGTGGATTGAAATTTCAGATTTAGACAAACGCTTGTATTCCTTATTAATGAGGAAAGGAGTATACCTTTATGTCAGTTAAGAATATAAATGCGATTGTTTCACGAATGGTAGAACAACAGAGATATGAGCACAATCAGTGACCTATGTAAACCTATTTTTAATGGCCCTATTTGAAGGTGACTAATTTCAGTACAAAAGTTGGGTTAATTCAGCTATTATTTCGCATAACAATTTCTGCGTTATTTCACATTAAAATCAAACAGACTTACGTCTCATGTAGTGCAAAATATTACCGTACACATTTATGCAAAAACAGGTCATCAGGGTGTTTTGGGCCTTTTGTTTTGTAGATTTTTCACAGTTCTTACCAGGTGACTATAACAATTGCCTCGAATGTAAATAAACAGGTTAATACAATCTTCCTGACCTACATATCAAGGGGCAACTATTGGACACCAAATTACAGCTATTTTTCTATAGAAATAAAATATAAAATACATTCACTACGAATGGGCTTTAGTGCTAAATTATTATGCTGCTATAGAAAAATCAATTTTCATGAACATCTTTACACATAAGACAGTTTTAATGTCGATTTGAAATAAGTATTATTTTCTTATTCTTTACACTTAAATTATAATATACCACTGTCATGCCTACTAATTCAACATTTAAATTAGTTATTGAATGTTTATTTTTATAAATGTGAAAATATATTTGTTCGTCTTTCAATAAGCATATCAGTTTACGTCCTTTTATAAAAAAGACCTTTCCAAACCTCGAGCTTTCACTTGAGAAAAAAAAATCGTGGCGAAAGCCAAATACAAGGTGTACTTTAAGCTCCGCCCACTCGATATTCGCATTTTGTTTCTCAGCGAAGCAGGGTGACCAACTACCCTTGTATATTGTCGCCGACCTCCCGACCGTACCAAATATTAAAAATGCGAGGGTGCCCCTTGTACGAAATATTAAAACTGCGAGAGTGCCCCTTGTACCAAATATTATAAATTCGAGAGTGCCCCTTGTACCAAATATCAAAATTGCGAGAGTAAGTGCCTTGTACCCAACTTATTTGTCAGCCTGTTTATCCTCGAAGAATTCGCTAGATCGTGGTATAAAAGAAAGTGCTTCACTGAAGGTGGGTTGGGCGGGACATGTTTCATGCGACCGTGCACCTTATATTTCGTTTTTCCCAAAATCGTTGGAAAAAAAATTTCGCAAAAACATAAAATTTCGTCAGTGATAGTATTTTGGCAAAGAAGCATTTGAGAATACTTTTTCTGTAGTAATCATAATAACCACAACTCGTGAAACCGCCACTCACGAAAACTAGGAATTTCTATGTTTAAAAGACATGCCATTTTATAACTGAAGATTCTGCTAATAATCTTATATTATCAGCGGGAGTGATTGTCTTCGTTGGGCCTTTACTTGATTTTTCAAATTTAACCTCCTCTGTATTTTGAGCCTTTTGTGCTATATTCTTAAGGCATTGATTTGTTCCGCGAATTGGAGATGTTCCTGGCTAGGCGGCGTAGAACTTTCAATGCCCACTTCAGCGAGATTTGCTTCCATTTGTTAAATAGTTCTTTTTTCCCTCATTCTTTCTCTTAAGCTCTAGGGTAGAGATCTTCTTCACGATTCAGAGCCTCTGAGATTCCCTTTGTGTATTTTTTTCCTTCCTTTAAAATCAGTGATTAATTTTTACAGTTCCTATATAAATAAAAACTCCTATTTCTTCTTTAAAGGCTATATAAAATCGTCTAAAACCAGATGGTTATAATCAGGGCCCGGATTTTGATTACTTACAATAATTAAAAAATGAGCTATAAAATGACTGCAAAAATTCAAAAGAATGACCCAAAAATTTGTATGAAAATACCAGTTTATTCATCAGATTTGTGTCTATTCTGCACTCATGTTGTTAACCCAATTATATAGGCATGTAGTTAGTTAATTGGTACATAACGGTTAAATATAAACAGCAAACACCGTATTTCTGTATCCTTATTAAAATTATAACACGTCTATTTATTTATTGCTAATTTAGAGTTCCGATAATATTCAACGTAATAATGCAAGAAACAACACAAAATAAGAAAATAATGACTTTATATTTTTTTAATTACCTAAAATATGAAATGTGGAAAAAAAACTGTAAAATAACCAAAAAATACCAAATAATGACATAATATTCTAAAAGTGACCTAAAAATGTTAAGTGACCTACTATAATTTTAATTATTATTATTATTATTATTATTATTATTATTATTATTATTATTATTATTCTCATTTAGTATCTTTAATGCTAGTACTTTTTTATTTTTCCTTCATGTATTTTTCTTGTATATTTTATAGTTAAATTGTAATTGTAGTTCTGGAATCCTCGTAGAGGGGAAGAGAAGACCTGATGGTCTTATCTCTGCCAGGTTAAATAAAAATATAAATAAATAAATATTAAAAATGAGGAAATTGACCGAAATTGACCAAAAATGACCCTAAAAATTATCATTTACAGAATGTAGGAGTCATGCACTATACCATTTATAGAATGCACTATACCATTTATAGAATGCACTATACCATTCATAGAACGCACTAGTGATCATGTCCATGATGTTCCAGTTAAATGATGACATGCCATCAAAATCCGGGCCCTGGTCATAATGAGTAATTTTACTTGGTTAACTTTTTTTTTTAAAGTGGTTCTTATTTTACTGTTGTTTAAGGTATTTCATTTAATAAAAATCTGATAGTGTAGCATTTAATGTTTTTGTGACTTCACATATTTATCTTGTAGTAACGGTGTTTTCCTCTTCTCGCTCCGAAAATATTAATTCCGGGGTGGGCGGGCAAAGAGAGTTAAGTCCACTTTCCTGTTACTGAGAATTAGAGTGACTTAACACACTATACCAGCCCAACATAGCTTTACAGATGGATAAACCCATGAGGCACACATCCATAACTACTGTACAATTTTGAATATGACTTACTGGACTTAACACAAATGTAGGGAACATTTTTATCTATAACTCTATGGACATATCTCAATTTTTTAGGATGGTGGACTTAACTCTCTTTGCCCGCGCACCCCGGAATTGCTATTAACTAATGGAGTTTGCTTGGAGCATGTCCGCCGAAGTTCAGCTCGAAGTTTACGAGTAGATTGAGAAGGGATTTTCTTGTGTAAATCCTGCACAAGAAAGGAAAAAGGTCGTCGATGAAATATTCTTATCCATATTAACGTTTCGAAACCGTAATTCCCGAAAAATGAAAAGCAGGGGTGGTAAAAGGTGCAATTGTAATGCCTTTTTCTCTCTCTCTCTCTCTCTCTTTTCAGAACTACAGCCGGGTTAAGTTATATGATCTGAAAATCCCTGCCGGAAAAAATCTAAAATATAAGTGATGAGAAACGGCTGTCTTGGTGTTAGCCAATGCTTGGTCCAAGAAATAATTTACCCGGTTCTTCGAATTCAGTTAATCACATCGGTTCTACTGAGGTATGAGAGTAGAGTTTCGAATAATCTCTTCTTGAAATCGCCCTAATTTACAGATTATGTCAGCGGAGACGTCTGAGGAATTGGAGATCAATAATAACCAAGTCAGCGACCCTTGCCTCCATCCAGATACATCGGAAATGGTCGCATACGACATTGATTCGAATATCGGAAATACAGGGTTTGACGAGGAAGAACATATAAAAACACCTAATTAAAAATAACACAGAAAATGATGTTAACAGAGCAATAGTGAGGGATAATCAGATCGGCGCAGAAATATTGTAAACTTAGAGGCCTATACTAGCTGTTCTCGAACTTTGTGAATTCTTGGACCATTTGATGTGATCATTTTGCTGGAACTCTATGCATATTATTATTATTAATATTATTATTATTATTATTTATTCTGTGTTCTGTGTTCAGCGCAGACTGCCTTTTAAGAAAAAGAATACAGAAACAATATTATTTTTATACAAAAATTGCTTCAACTATTCAGTTAATAATTAAAGTTGTAATAAAAACTAGAACAAAACAATCAATAACAAGTAAATTTATCAAGTAAAACAACCAAAATAAAGTCAAGAATAACTGTTCATCTTAATTTTTGACATTATATAGATGGTTTCTTAATATTTGGATGGAAAACTTAAGTGATAATAATGCCACTTCAAGATATAGATATTTTGTTAATGAGAAACTTTACAAAAATGTATAAAGAACTTTGTTATTGTTCCCCTATTACCAACGATTAAGCCCACAACTTCAACAATTTTCAGATTAAGCCCACAACTTCAACAATTTTCAAACAGTATTTGTTCTTGAAATACTCAATGATTGGTTCGTATATCTTTCTTTACTGTTATTAATATATATTTTTCACTGTACGAATTGTTACAAACTCAAGTTAATTTGCATTACGTTTGCCAAAATCACCTTAATTAATGGAAGAAGGTACATCATATTTATAATATTTTTCAACGTACACCATACTTAACAATTTATCCACATCTGGGATCACAAAATAATGTTGAAATAGAGTAGTATGCGATGGGGGATATATGAGCACTGCATATAACAATGACTGAAATTAACTATTTAAGCAGCCGTGGATTGGTAGCAGTGCTAAACACGTGAACTGTTAACGCATGCGCACTCGGCTCCCAGTACCGTATTCTACATAAAAACACATGGAAGCAACAGTTTGAACAATAAATTCCTGACTGCACGGATTTGATTATTTATTGCTTACAATTTACTTTTAGATTCCTTAAGAGTGTTTTAGACTCCTGGGCATGATCATTCAAACAACTAACATGTGATCTCACTTAGCCAATGGAAACGCTTTCCGACAGTGCATCAATAAACGAAACCCGCAAACCAACATCTTTGTTCTTTCCTTTTTATTTTTTTATTTTTATTATTTATGTTTAACATTTTTTTACTTTCTTTATTAGTTATCACATTTTTTATACACTCTGTTTCTTTGTTTCTCCTCTTTTACTTTGATAATTTCGAAACTACACTCGAGCACGAGCAGTCTTGCTCATTCGGGTGTATTTCTAAATGTTAACATTTCTTGTCCTAGAATAATTATTAATTACGTAAGACTAGCCTATCTTTCTTTTTCCTTTTTTAAATAGCAGTTGTAGTTATTTTTTAAATTTGTATTTTTTCTGCCTTACTTTACTTGTATAAATATGTATTTGCATTTGTAAAATAAATAAATAAAATATAAAAAAATATTATATAAGGACCTAGAGTTTGAAATCAGTCCCTCATAAGTTAATTTCAAATTACAAAATACAAAACCCGGGAGACGCCGGCCCTTTTAAGCTAGTGAACTATAAAAATTACTAAGCTTGCAATAGGATATCAGACATAATTATTATTTTTATCACTTTGCCTTTCGGTCAAGTAAAAAAAAATGGGAAACGACAGGATTTAGTATATTTTGGCATAAAACTTCAACAAGGATATGGTACTTTATGCTGTAACAAATTATACTGAGTAACTTCTGGATAGGTGATCTTCAATTCTAGAGGTGCTTCTATAGCACGTAATGCGTTACACAACAAGAAAATAATGAAGACGGTTCTAAGAAGAGGCAAATAAATTCGCCATTGTACGCGGAAGATTGGATATGCGCACTTGGTGAAGCAGAGACAGCTTCATATTGTCTTAGAAGCAGTAAAGTAATTTTGCTGTGTTTGCAGTTATCTCCCTAGAGATTCTGCTTTATTAAATACGGACGTATATACCTACATCATTAAAATTTATAATGGAATGAGATAAAGTTATGCAACGAGGGCAGAGAAAATTACAATAGGTTTACAAGGCTATGTACAGTGTCGCTCTCCCCGTCTTAGTGGCGTGTTATATTGAAAGGCTTACTGTATAATTTAGTTATAAGTGTAAGCAAGTTTACAGAATTGATTATTTTCATACTTCAAGTGCTACAATATTAATCAAAGATCTTAATACATTCCGCCTGGTAGGCTATACCACTAAATTTGTTTCAATACAGCTGGAAGCTGAAGAAGAAAATGATCAGGAATAAAGGATCAGGTCTACTGAGTAGATTACTTATATGTTTATTAAACTATTATTTTAGTAAGGAACAGCACTATATAATTACCTTCATTCGGTGTGATAACTATTACCCAATATGGGCTAATGTCAATACATAAAATTATATTGACATCTAATGAACAACGAGCTTAGTGTTATTTTGATCTTAAAATTCATAATTGGTAAAAAAATATTGTCCGTTTTAAGATTTGTAAGACTTGCTAAAATGTCGATCGCTGTAGCATCTATGTCTGTCTTGCGACAATGGTAGATGGCTATATATTGAAGCATATGGTCAGGATGCCCAGAACGCTAATGGCGGTTTTCTTGAGCCGCTAAGATTTTATAAAGTAATCCCTCAGAGGTCTTCATGAGGCTCAGTGGACCTTCTTACTTCAAACAAGTCAAAGAATGTCTTGGGGATAGAAACCGGAGCCACCAAATCCTAGTAAAAAAAACGCTAAAAATTGAAGACAGAGGTATTTAAAGGTGTATTCCAGTATTTTCTGACTAGTTTCGAGTTCCTTCCAAAATATGATATAGGAAGTACGTAATCTTAAACTGTAGTTTGGCCCACATAAATTCTCATCAGCTTACCAGAAAAATAATTTACAACATAAGGCCTGACTACCCTGGAGATAAATAAAGTTTTTTTTTTTTTTAAATCTACAGCCTTATATCAACAGATTAAGTATAAAACAAGTTCTATGTAAAACTATGGAAATAATCATCCACTACTGCGATAAAAGATCAATACTATTTTATACTTTCCGAACCCAAGATTCATTCAAAAGGATGCACTAATCAATAAATCTGTAGAGGAATTCGGTAAAATTTTCACGCGATTGAGGGAGGCTGAATTCCAATCTGAACGTGCTCAAACACCGATCACACGTGGAAATATGTAGATTCCCATACCAGCGGCTACATCAAGGCAGTTAATTCAAAGTAGCTTAATTAAGAAGCAGGCACGTAGACTGGAAGAGACGAATTCACAGGCATTGAGTTATGTGGGGAAAAATTCCCAAATCAACAATATTCTTACATTTAAAACAATTACAATGTGAAGTAACATAATTATTGTTACATTATTTTTATTATAACTATTATTATTACTATTAATTTATATAATTATCGTGAGCTGGAAAGTAGAGCATCCAAAATGACTTCTGCCTACACTATCAATCCAAGGAATTAAAGGTCAAGGATGATGTGTCTAGTAAACGAGACGATCGACACACAAATCTCAGAATTCACAGAAGACGGAGCTATCATTAGCTGCACCGAATATTCATTTCTCTTAGCAGTTCTCTTTATCTTCAAGCAGATAACATTAGTAAGCTTACATTAATATTTTCATATACTTCGAATTATTTCCATTATAAATCGGACACAATGGAAGATTAGTGACCTGAGAAAGCCTAGCGGTGATGGCCAGGTGAATTTCGGGTCAATTCACAATGAAAATTAATAGGTTCATTGACATGGAAATGAAGGGAGAAAACCCACAGTTAAACTTCGCGAGGGTCAATTTATCTCTAGATATTCTACCTGTGCCAAAGATACTAATTTCCTTTTGAGAGGTTACTGAAACGATGAGCGTATCAACATCCCCTCTGGCCTGTCTCTGAAATTAAGCATTTAACTAAATTAATTTTCTCATCGGTACTGAAATCTCTATGAGGCCTACAAGGCCCTATGCTTCCAGCGGAGCGGCAGGATGTATACATATACACATAGGCGTACCGAGGGGGGGGGGGGGGGTTTGGGGGTTTGAACCCCCCCCCCCATTGATTAAAAAAAGGAAAATTGTATCATTTTTTAAAGTCTGCCCATAAATTAATTAATGCAAGTATAAAGCGTGGGAAGCTTAAAACTCGTTATTTTGCGTCTTAATTTGTAATATTTTCCAGGGGTGAGCCCCCGGAAGCTTAAAACTCGTTGTTTTGCATCTTAATTTTTAAAAATTTCCGGGGGAGGGCCCCCGGACCCCCCTCTTCCTAGGGGTATGGAATACGCCCTAGACCCCGCGGATGTTATAACCCCCCCATATGGTCGGCCTGGTTACGCCTATGCATATACATAGGCCTACATATGATAAAAATCAAATGCATTGGTATTACTTTATAAGTAGCGAAATCTGATACTGATTGGTTATATACTTAGTAGCAACAACAATTGTTATATGACTGAAAAATGATTGCATACAAATAAACACAAGACAGTTAAGGTATAAAAAGGTTGTCTACATAATACGGTGACGTGTTCAATAGCTTAAACTCATTTTCTCTTACATAAAATTCTATAACCAATCTTCTTATTCATAATACATTTTATAGGCTGCTCTTTTATCTTATGAATCTATACATTTTGTTACATGTAATCACTGTAATTGGGCATATGTCTGTCAAACTGACGAATTCAATGCCATAGCCGGGATTTGAACCAGGATCTTCGGTTATCCGTGTCGCTGCTCTTACCAACTGAGCTACCATGGCAACATGCCGGTACAACATTAAATTATCCAACTGACCCACATATCCCAGCATACCACCAGGCGTTCTCAATATGGTATACCAACCCAGTGGCGACTGGGCGACCTGGGCTTCATAGTAAACCATTAGTAGGTCACAGTGGGTCTTAAAGCACTTACGCGTTAGTAACTCGCCACTGGGTTGTATCTCATATTGAGAACGCCTGGTGATATTCTGGAATATGTGGGTCAGTTGGAGAATTTAATGTTGTACCGACATGTTACCATGGTAGCTCAGTTGGTAAGAGCAGCGGCACGGAAAACCGTAAATCCTGGTTCAAATCCCGGCTATTGCATTGAATTTTTCAGTCTGACTTCACCTTTCCATCTTAGCCTGACACGGCCAGTGTGAAAGAATTATCATTCCATGTCTGTTAAGTTTGCAATAAAATAAAAATAAAATAAAATCCTCTTCACAGGTACCCTGAAAAAGAGTAGAAAGACTGCTCCCACTATTATATTTTAAAGTTCAAATTAATTGAAAATTTACTATTTTGACTTCAAGAAAACATGTCCCCCAAAGAGAATAATATATCGTGGATTAGTGCGAAAATCAGTAGTGTACCGTATTTTACGCACTATAAGACAATCCGGACCATAAGACGCACCTTGATTTTAGGATGGATATTTAAAGAAAAAGAAATTTAATGTGATTCTAAACGACAAATTTTAAAGTGAATCGTATACTTCACTGCATAAACAAATTATAACCATGTACAATGGCATCAGTGTAAATCACTTCTAACTTTAAACCTGCTTTGTACGAAAATCTCTTCTGTACAGGTGGCATCGCGTAAATTTTAACTACCGAACTGGAACTTTTACACCCTCTAACCCTCTATTCACCATACGGTAAGTGTAACGGGACAAGGCTGTTTAGATGTCTTTGCCTTCATTTAAACCACCCGACGGAGACAACTCCTTTCGTAATAAAGAACTCAACATTCCTTTCTTTTCACTTGTATACCTGGCTTCCATCTACCCTCATTTTACGATTGTGACAAGTGCACTGACGTACAGTCTGCGCCAAAATTTGTAACTATATTATTGTTTATAACACCTTGTTTATAACTATGGTATTCTGGCAATATTTACCATAATTTTAATTTTTTGTGTACTTCGGACCATTAAACGCACCCAACTTTCAAGGCTCTTTTTTCAAAGTAAAAAGTGCGTCTTATGGTCCATAAAATACGGTACTTTAAAACAAAATCAAACTGTGTGGAATGAAGGATTCTAGGATGGTCAAGTTACCTGCATGGATAAATGAAAGAGTGATGATGGGATTAACATTAACTGTATTTTTCACAATCGTTTCCGATGACAGAGGAATACCATTCCTAGAGGAATAGAGCCTATGTGAAATCCTATCAGTTACGATCGGATCTACAGATTTAAGCTACTTAAAACTGCTTACAATTAGAGGATTTATTCCAAATTGGTTGTGTCTGATGCCATGAGAATTTAATTTGTGCCTGAATAATGGAACATTGCAATTCGATCCCAATGGGGAAGGGATAGTATATTTAGTATCCACTGAGCTAAAGATTAAATTCCCAATACAGCATTGGAAATGTAACAAAATCGTACTTTCCGGAAACAGGATTCTGAACTGGCTGAGTTTATTGGACCAGCTAGAGATACGGAAAGGAGAGTTAGCGATCTCCCCTTTAGCACAATCAAACCCACAGTGCGGAATAAGTCGGTCAAGCAAACCAAGAACAACCAGAAAACTCTCAACACAAGCAATCTGACTGATTCCCCTTGTGTATCCCTTCCCGCAATACTCCCATGCCCAAAGATTGTAATCTACACAATGCTTTCCACGATTTCCTCAACTGTAATTCGCAATACAAGCCTAAAATCTCAGCTTTTAATGGAATAGTTGCTGCAATCAATGTTTCAGTGGCAACTAACGGCGACAAGGGATTCCTCCGAGGAATGGAATTGGATGCACTTAAAACAATACCACAGTTAGCTTACATCTAGAAAGGAGAGAATTTTGCACCTTAAAATATTAAGTATTCACAATTATGTTCTGAAATTATCTGTTCTGTTTGTAGCGTATTATTAAAGTTTTATTTTCCGAGAAACCATAAAGCATTAAAAGCATAACAGATTATTAGATACCTAAGGTTGATATCACATCTTTTCTTGTGATAGTTGGAAACCCAGAAATATTTTATCTTTAAAAACACAATGTACACAAATAAAACACCAGCTATAACCTTGAAAATTGTACAATTATATGAATACAATAATTATAATATACATACATTAATAAAGTATACAATACATTAAATAATCATCTTCTATTTCTAGAGATACCTAGTTTTCGCGAATGACGGATTCGCGAATTGTTATTACTATTGATTAAGCAATAATCTTGTTTCAAACATTCCTACGTGGAATTATTGTCGGGTTTTAACCGCGAAAAACGCGAAATTTTGTTTATGCGCAATTGTCGTTTTTTGAGCGAAATTTCACTTTTTTTGACGATTTTTTTTACTTTCGAGGGAAATCTCGGGTTTCAGAAAAAAATAACTAAATAATTTGTGCTCATCAATACAACAAAAAATTCAATAATCAATGTTAATAACAGTTCTTAAACATGTAGGCTATGTTCTGAATATAAAAGCATTTTTATTCCAGTGAATAATGTAGATACTGAGAGAGCTTTCTCAGGATATTCAGACATTCTAACCGATAAGAGGACAAGACTTCTTCCTCAAAATGTGGAGACTGTTTTAAGTTTGTACTTTGGGGATGGGTGCAATTTAGAATAAAATAGGCCTATAGAAATACTCTAAACTTTATTTTTATGGGTAATGGTGCACATTTTCCATTCAGGTTTTCCTGAGCATGCTCATGTGTAGGAATACACAATTATTTGCACCACAAAGGCTAAAAATGTATTTAGTTTTTCTGCGAAATAACACCGAAATTTAGTTTTTTGTGCGAAATAACTCCGTAATTGACCCAATTTTTATACCGAAATTTAACATTTTTATTCACCGCAAAACAGCATCTCTAGCTACTTCATATTCATTTGGACAGCTGTAACAAGTGAATGAAAAAAGTAGTATGGAATTTAGACGGTCATGTGCTGCTTGTCTTCATTAAAAATGAAAGCTCCGCGTAATGCAACGATAGTGACAGTGAATAAGATTAGTGAATTAATAGCAGTGCTGACAAAAGGGGAATTTTTATAACTTATAATAAAATTGAGAATATACGAGGGATGAGCTATAACTCATGGCAACAATTTCTTCTTATGAAAATGTGGGACAGTTTTAAAATTTTGAAATATACAAATGAAAGGGCAGGGTATGGAATGTGCATATAATGCAGATTATGGATACTAGATGTAGGATAGTGAAGGAAACAGACACCCACAAAACTCCATACGCGACTGCATCGTGCCAGTTGAAAGTATGATATCTTAAAGTGGACATTATTCCCTAAAGTTTCCATCAGTTCCTTTGTGGCATTCTCAGGCATTTCTCCCTCGGTTAGTTACTATTTTTGCGTAAGAATACTATTTTGACGTAGGACGTACGCATATATTTTCATATCCAATCTCCCCGGCGGCCGACTTATAACTAAATTACCATCGCCTCTATTTGTATTAAAACGCCAGCAATTGATGTATCCATATACTAGAGATATACTAGAGATTCCACATCTCATGGAACCATCGCCTTACTTTGAGAAATCAGTAAATTAGCAATTAAGTTCATTCTTTTGAATTTTGTGGACTTTCAACTCATACGCCGCGTGTTTGATACTGACCAATAACGTTTAGCAATTCCTCGGATATAGACCAATCACGGCCGTTTATCTTGCAATATTCTTGTAGAAATCGCCTGGAGGGTATTTTATCGCTGCACGAATCAGTGACGCGAGTATCAGTGTGCAGTGATTAATAGTCACTGCTGCCACTAAGCGGCATGAAATCAGATTATTTTATGCAACATAACTTGTTTGGAAATTGAAATAATAGAAATGTACATTGATTGAGAACACAATTTCGATTCGGTGCAAGCCAGTTTGTGTGCTTTTACTCTGTTCTGCCGTCAGCTTAACTGAATGAAGTTAACTACGTCTTATATGCACTGGTGGTAGCACTGATTACACCCAGGTAGCTCGAATCGATTCATTGATGGTTGATTCACAGCATGCCGTGATCTCACAACTGTTAGTTTTGTTTTTATAGGACAAAGCACGAAAGTAATTATTGTTTGTATAATATGTTAGATTTTTATTCATGGAATAGTCTTAATAAATCCAACTCGAGTTGACGAGTTGCATCAGATAATTCGTCAACTCTCGTGGGATTACCTATGAAAAAATTATAATAAAAGTTAATGTTAAAAAAAATTAAAGATTAATTCCCAATAAACTAAAGCATAATTTTGTTGCCCCATTTATCAGCGAAGAAAGTGCAGAAAGATTGTGAGAGCTGTTCACAGGTCCAGTACGTGAGCTGTGTTTTGAGCTGAAGCAACCTGCCCGGTTTTATTCACTGACGAACACAAGTTTGAAGGGCTTGTTTCGTAACTGTCGGTCCATCCATCTCCTCCCAGATATCCCTGGGGTGTAATAACACTGATGTTCTGCTCTCTCACCACTTTAGCCCAATTCCCTCAATACAACTCACGACACGCCCTTATCACGTTAGCACATTTATTTCCCTTACAAGTTAATGCAATCAGCAGCTAATTAAATTCCAACTCCCCTAATTTAAGAACATAAACCATTCTATTTTTATAAATTTTATACAAAACTTAGTACGCCTACAGTAACGGAACAATAGAAGACCTTGGTGTCACATAATTGTTGCTTTGGGCGACAAACTGTATTATGACGTTTTCTTTCCATAACTAACAACGGATTATGTAATATTCAATTGCAATAATAATAATAATAATAATAATGCTTTATTTTGCTTGGCAGATTTAAGGCCACTCAGCCAGGATAAATACAAAATACATCATCTGAATAAGTTCATAAAATAAATAAATACAATAAATACATTAATAATGCAAAATGATGTCAAAATAACAATACAGTTGGTAAAACCTGCACTTAAAAATAAGACAAAAATGAATCTAGTCACATACGAGTTAAAATTAGGAAATATTGTAGAAGAGAAAAAGTGAATCTAAAATTATTATTATTGTTATTATTATTATTACGCACTGATTTGAGTTCGGCTTATAATTGTGTAAAATAAACTATTTTTATGAAAAGAAAAAGTTATCTGCGAAAAATAAATATGCATATCGTAGAAATTAGTATTCATAGTATTAGTATTAACTTAACTATTTAGAATATAACTATTTAGAGTACTTATTTTTTGCATTTATTTTGGCACGAATAGGCTAAATCCGTACATTTATATTCGTGTTATACAGATACTATTTCTGTTGACATTTCTTGAGAATATTAAGAGAAAAATTCGCCTGACATCGGGAATAGAACACGGGATCTTTGGCTACAGTGCCGCGGCTCTACCAACTTAGCTAGCCGGAATTCGGGACAAGGCGCCAGATGGAGTTTGTCTTCTACGATTATCCCCAATGGTCGACCTCGGTGACACTTTCATTATACAGTAATATGAGGAATACTAAATTGGTGACCGGCTTTCCCTTCTTTTATTGGACGTACCTACAAAATGTAAATTTACAAGCATGTTCCTTTTGACAGTACTCGAAAATATTTAGGAGACCCCCTGGCTAAGTTGTTAGAGCATCGTCACGGAAATCCATCCAATGTTCACTAGAGCTAAGCATTGCTTAATCCAATCCGGTTATCAGCTTGGAAGTGGTATGAACACTATTCCATATAGAAGATCCTTCGTCCTGTGAACTATGATTACACTGTGCACCAGTCATTTTGTTACAGAGATACAAATAACCAGCTATGGATATTTTGATATCACTGTCGAAAATGACCACGAAAATGTTCGATTGGTTACGGATTTTATGTACATGTGAACAACAGTTTTCGTAAATTTTGTAATTATGTAATAAGTAATAAAATCAAGTGAAGTGAAATGACAAAGGGTCAGAATGCTTTTGTTTAATAAGTAATAATTACAATTATGATATGCAGAAAATAAGTTATTCTTTAATCGATTTTCGAGTTAAGCTCCAGATCGATTCATTAAGCAGGGCTAAGGGAAGAACCAAGGTCTAGTTTAATAAGCATGTGTGAAAGAATATGTGGGTAGTGTTATTTCTCAAAGCTAACTGTATTGCAACTTCCAAAGCCGCATATGAACACTGTAAAATAATTGATTAGCATTTGATAAATTCTTTCTAATATATTACCATAAAGTAGGCACTAAATTGGGCTTTACTCCGGTGCCGGTCAACTGATTTGGTCCAATATCAATAGGGTACTTCCCATGGACGTTATAAATGCGTATACCAAGATTCATGAAAATCCGATAAAGCGTAATTGTTTTATCGCGCGTATAGACAAACGGACAGACAGACGGACGGACAGATATTTTCCCGTCCCTCACACAATCTCATAAAGTACCATTCTGGCACTTAATAGATTATATGACAATCAAAAATTGGTTGGACATGAGATACAAGTTTTCACACAATTCGACTCTCCTGAACAGAAATATGACAATAAATTAATTTTTTTGTTGCAGATTTCGATAAAATTCCAATTTTACTTTAATGTTCAGGTTTTCAAGAAAATTCAAATTTTCATTAATATAAATTTTGAACTCTGTGGCCAACAATTTTTTAATTGTCATATTCGTGTTCAGGAGAGTCGAATTATACGGCAACACATTTCTTGTGTCTTTAAATAATTTAAATTGGTAACTGCTGAAAAACTTAGAAACTACAAAACGCATACACCTAGTAATAAAGATTAACTTTAGTGGGTAAAATGTCTTCAGCTGCTAAGTTAATTAATCCTCACAAAGTACTGGGCTGCTGAATTGTACAGCTTATCAAGAGACTGTTTGATATACTGCCTTAATTTAGGGGCAACTGTGTTAAAATGAATGACCCTGGAGTTAAATGGTTTGTTCTATAATATACTACGATAAGTTTCCTTAAAAAGTTAATAACAGTGGAGTTGAAATCCCAAAGCTGTTGGAGCCTCTCAGACCTTTAACACGAAAGCAGAAAACTGTGGACGTTTATAATTACATCTGATTGTCGCTACAACAAACATAAAGAAATATTCAAAACTGTATGTGTAGATATTGTCATCAATAAGATGTATTATCTTTTAACATGTTAAAATGTAAATTAGGGTTATTATTTCAAATTAAATTATTTTAAAATTGTTATAGTAACAAAATACTGTTATAATGTGACTATAGTGCACAGCAAATTGGATTACAATAAATCAGCTCTTATAACTGAATTACAAAATGATTGAAAAACAAGCTTCTTACAAAATAAATAAATAAATAAATATGTTACGTCAAAAACAAGTTATTCAAACTTCAATATTTAAGGAACATATTTCCCCATTTTCAAGTCTCTGAAAATGTTTTTGAAATTCGTCACAAAGTCCATTTTAAGCTGGAATGATGTATTATCTATTATTTCCTAATTCAAAGACGTCGGGGTAAAAAGTATTAGCAAATGTTATAAGATTTATAAATGTGTGCAATAAATAAAAAATCGAACTTAATACCTTCTGCAGAAATGTCGGTAAATAGTAGAGTGTAGATTATAATCTACTGACAATTCCCAATATCGGTACATAAGTAGTGCAGGGATATTTCAAAATTTGACGAATTATGTTAGGAAAGTTTTTAAAATTCTTCCTTCTTTATTGATTCAAGATTTTCATTACATTCATTTGAATGATATTTCTTCAGTTTTAAAATACTTATATACAAATATTAAAATATTTAAAATCACAATACGAAATGTATATGAAACGAGACAAACTGCAAGTTGGCACATTTACACGAGCAACGATCCAGCTCGGAGGCAAAAATCCAACTGATGTGATTTTATATGTTGACCACGACGATAAGATTGTGTTGATAGACTAGTGCCATTTTTAGATATAATTTGAGTAACGTTTACATGCTCATAAATAAATTATACCATGTAATACTGTCTCATAGTCTAGTTTACAAAATAATGATATTTATTTTTTCTGTAACATGACATACACACGAAAGCTATATCATCAGTAATCATTATGCAATAAATCAAGGCAACCGTTACTGAACTTTAACAGACAAGGTATACTGCTGTTTCATACGCGAAATCTTACCCTAAAATCTTATCAAGTTAGGAATAATTCCAAAATCAAACAGTAACTCCCATAATAATTCTCCTCTTTATAATGTGCTCCGTCTATACAATCAATTGCACAAAATGGGCAACACAGATATATTTAACACTAACAATAAGCTGTTTAAAAATATTTATGATAACAATTTGAAAGCTTCAAAATAGTAATAATTAAAAAGTATAATTAAAATATGCCCCATGACATTGTCTTTATTTAAGTCTTTCGTTTCCTCCAAAACTATTATATACTTATGTTTTGATCTGTTCCCTTCATTGTGTAATTTTCATATTGTATGTGTTTCTTGTTTATTTTTCCTGTATTTTTTTAATTGCAGTATTAGTTTTTTAGATGTAGTTTATTTTGTAGTTTTTTAGTTTAGTTTAAATATTTTCATATTAGATTAAACATATAATATCAGTGTTGTAAAACTGGTGTAATTAGTATAAGAGAATGCTGTAGCCTAATTGGACAATGAGCCTGTTATATTCTCAACAAAATAAATAATAAATAAATAATATAATTCCTTGTTACAATGCAGTTCGCCTCAAATAATAAATGAGGTAAATCTGTGACAGTATAAAATCTCAGAATGATGAAATCTTAAGGGTTGCTTTAGGGAACAAAGAAAGATGTGTGTGTAGTATAGAGCGTTTTCTTTAGACGTGTACTGTTCATGTGATTTTTAGCGAAAATAACAACCAGAACAAAGGGTTCAGCTGGCGTGTTATGTTCCTTGTGTAGTAACTGAACAATGTTTGATACAGAAAAAGAACGAAAGTACTTTTAAACGAGGGAAAGCGTAGAAAGAAGAAACGCAAACATGTAATGGTGAAATGTTTTCAAATGCTCATTTGCAGAGAAATAAGATAACTATGATTCATTTTTACAATTGTTTTGCGGTGAATACAGGCACAAGCAGAAGCACAATTATGTTTTTAAATTCATAACTATTCTTAACTGGAATGTGTTCGAAATTTGAATGTTTATTTGTTCTACAATGGTGCAAAAGTGTGCTATATTCAGTACATAACCGAGCAACTTCATCAGTACCTAGGTAGTATCAGTATCGAAGGCCTACTTATCTTTTTAAGCGCCCTCCACAAACATAAGTTATCATATTGAAAAACAGTTTGCTGCCTTTATTAAGTTTGATTCGCAAATCATGACCGTTTTCTGTGTTTCTTTACTATTTCATCCATCATTTTAGTTTCTCTTCCTGTGTTGTTCTATAAAAAGAGGAATACTTATTTTATCAACTATCGACTAGGATGTTAGAAATGAAGATTTTTCAACAAACGAAAAATGGAGATATACCTGTGTTTACGCAGATTATTACAAACCTGTTGAGTTTACAAGAGAATAGGAGAAATATTCCTTTTCATCCTTGCTTTCTGTGCTGATGCTCTACTAACTGAGATATTCGGAGATCGTAACATGGTTGCAGATTGAAACATTCTCCCTTAATTATCTTTAACGGTCCACCTAGCAGAAAACGTATATATTAGTTAAATTTGTTTGATTTCAGATCAGTTCAAATGTTAAAGCGCTTGCTTGCGGTCATACGATCGAGTCTCGATGCCAGATGAATTTTTACCTGAAATTTTCTTAAGAAAAGAGTTTTGAAGTCTCGAATTAAAATCTTCGAGCGTAGTGTGTCTGTGAACAGTATAGATCGAAAAAATAATATCAAATGAAACGATATTTTCGAAGAATCTGACACCAAGCACTTGACGGCATTGAATTTTTCGGCACTTCTAAAAAGTATTTACTTGAAACTTCTATAACAGAAATTGTCTGTAAAGTCATAATAAGATATTTGTTTCCAACTTAAGACCTGGTTGGTGATGAGCTCTGCATTGATTAAAGGGGAGAGAGTGGAATGTCCACAGCTGGAATGCGGATCGACAAAATCTCAAGATCCACGCTTAGAGTAAAGAAAGTCCCCCGTGAGATTGTTTGTTGTTATGCTTCCTTGAACTGATGACTCTCATTGTGTAAATCATGAAAAATATTAAAACATTTATAATCGAGATAGGGTAGGAACTATATCAATAAATGTCATCACCCAATAAGTTATATCCTAATATCCCTATACCATTTGCAAGAATTGATGATGATCTATATAAACACCCTTACAGAATATTACCAACGTTTTAAAATTGGCAAATGGAGAAAATGATTATACCTATAAAAAATAAAAAATAAAAAAAAAAGTTCATCAAACCAATTCAATAACTTCAATTTTCTAAAGATACTTTCCTTCGCAAAAAGGTCTTACTGGCTACTTTCTGACATTAGCATCGTTGTTTTCTGAGTAGTCTTGTGAGTTTCTCGCACGAAAACTTCAATATTTAGATAGAATTAGATGTTAATTCATATACTTGTTGCTTCTTACCCTTCTGTGTTCAATTCTTAATCCGGAAAACCTTTACATTCATAATCTAATACTTATACGTACTGAAATGCAAAAAATGACGTAGGGCTAAGTCCTTATAATGTCTTCGTGATCAAAGAAAACTTGTCACGTTAGCCAATTTGGTTACACGAGAAATTAATTCACCCAAACATTGAAAGGGAATGTGTTTATTAACACACATGGCATTCAATAAGAAATAAGAATAAAACTACGCCATTAATATCGAAATTCATTAGGTGATGAAGTTTAGTCGGATTTTCAGCTCTAGGCTTTCGCATTTTTAAAAATGCGATTAAGATCAATAGCGACATAAATGATGTGAGGTCAGCGTATGCCAATCTGAACGTGTGTGGTAGCTTCAACGACCAAATGAAAATTTATCATGTGGAATCTCCCATGGGAGCCGTAATATGGTTAGTAACCCATAAAACAGGATAATTCTCGAACATTTTATTTCGCAGACGGACGTGCTTAAACGCCCAACATAACTGTGACAAATTCCGCCACGACTGCATTTTTCACGATAACTTACATATAAATAATTGTTATATTTTCACATTACTTATTTACCAAGTCGCAAACATATTTCACAGAAGCGTAATAGCCTAACCATTTGTACAAGCGCGTGACAAATCTTATCTTAAAACTTTTTCCTTAACTGAATTAGGTAAACATAAAAAAATTATTTTAAAAATTTGATTAGGTGTTGTCTGAGACTGGAGTATGGATGTACTTTTGAGCCTCGATCATTAAAATAATTAAATGATACCTTTTCTCAGATTGAATCTTTATTGGTTTTAGGACAGTTTTAAAATTATAAGACGTTTCTGAAAAACTACATTCTAATTAAAAACTGTCTAACAATCTTAAAAATGTATTTAAATACACCAGAACAATATACTGCTTCATTCTATTGTGCTGACTGATCTTCTTCATTGGAAGTATAAAGTTGACGTTTTCAAGCCGTGTTGATGTTGTTCCTTGCCTAATTTTAATAATTATATATTGCAACCAAATGGTCATATTAAAATGAATAGAGCAATGGTGGAATGCTATCTGGCACGACAAACAAGAGCACCCCGAGAAAACCTGCCCCGACATCATTTTGTCCACCTCAAATTCCACAGGGATCCGCCGAGATTTTATTCCAGGTACCAGCGGTGAAAGGTAAGGATCTAACACTCAGTCATGGGTGCGGACTCCTTGACTAATTTTATTAATTAGCGATCAAGAGAACAATAGAAAAACATCCCTAAAGATAACATCGAAATGCATAAGCAAAGAAAAGAGATTCAATTTTAGAAAATGATAACTTAATTCCTTTATGAACTAAAAAGAAATACAACAATTTAAAAAAATTAAATAACTTAAAGTTAGGTTGAGAAAGTGTAGTTAGAGCTACTTTTTTGGGCCTAAGTTAACTATTGTTAATTTTAGTCCGAAAATAACATTTATGCAATCGCACTAACCAATGCGTATTTGTCAAGTGAAGCAAGTAATGAAAACAGAGACAATTTGTGGTTCATAAATGCATGTATGTCCATCAAAACGTATACTTTATTATAAATAAGTTAAAGGAGGAAATAGAAACTGAAACGGTCGGAAAACCCACGGCTAAAATTGTCGTCGGAAATTCCACGTTGACGTAACTAGAAAGTCCCAAGGACACGGATTCAATCCCGGTCAAGGTTGATGGCATTTATGTGTGTAACTTTATATATGTGACATGTCCATGTTTGTTAATTTACAGTCATGCAAAACAACTCCTACGGCACAAAATTCCGGCACACCGGCTTCGGTCACAGCCCTACCAATCCATCAGCCATAGTATATAAAAACATTATACAATAGGGATCTAGAAAAGAAAAATACTGTTCGTTTTAAATAAAACACAAAGTCGATGATTTTTAAACTCCATTCGGGGTGCGAAATATAGAAATAAAACCTACTATACCAAAACAAAGGCGATATTAATTGCATGCCCTATTACTTCGAACGCTATTGAAAATGACAGCACATGCCATTATGGACACGGCTGTAAAATGATTGTTACCCAGAGGAAAACATTAACCTCGGAAAACCGGATACAAACTTTTTGTGCCGCGAACTATCGCTTCGAAAACAACGAGGTTTTGTTAAATATGCTGCCCATTCTCCACGACCCAGGGTTAAAAGAGTTTCACTGTACATGGAACATCCACTGGCGATAAAGTTGTCGATTTGTGCTTTACTGAACTCTGCATCCAATATCATATCACATCCCCCAAGGGTTGGTAATATATTAAACTTTTGCAATTATCAGTCAACACTAAGAGGAAAGTAAACTGCTGTACATTCCAACTTGTGGTTTGCAACTCTGCATAGGCATACAGACCATGAAATGTCAATATTACAATATATGTAAGGCACACAAATTCTCAACTCGTAAAACAATTATAATATTTCAGAATAGAAACAGCATTCAAAGCAACACCTGTCGACGACAGCAATACCAAGATCGGTTTTATATCAAAGCATAGGAAATTTCAGAATTGAGGTAAATTTATTCATAGTTCGAGAGGTCCGTATTTAGTCCATAAATTCACGAAGTTTTAAGTCGGATTATATTTATTATTACTGTTTAGCGAATAAAGATAGGGCATCATTAACATCCTACTTACTTACATTTTTCTGTCATTACTAAACGTTCTCTATAGGCTTTACTGTTTGAGTACCTAACTCACTCAGGCATTTCGCTTTATACATAGAAAGTTATAAGGTGTAAGATTTCTTTTTATGATTTTATATTATTGTATTTTGTTTTACTATAACTTTAATTATTAGCATTATTATTATTATTATTATTATTATTATTATTATTATTATTTAGTATCTTTAATGCTAGTACTTTTAGGTAGATTTTCGAAGAAAAATCTACCTATTGCAATGGATACCACTTTATGATTTTCGAAAAATTCTTTCATATCTTTACGTTTCATGCTCCCCTAAGTACGAAACCACCGCCCGTTAAAAAAAAAATTTTGTGATATTTATATATATATTTATATATATATATATTTATATATATATATATATCTTTACACGATAGCGGCCGTAATTTTGAAGATATTTGAACCAAATTTTATTATGTTATTTCTAGGCCCAATAGTTCGGACAAGTTCGTTAATGGGCAAAATTGGCCCAAGGGGGTGGTCGGGGGAGGGGGTTGAAATTTTAAAACATTTATATCTCGGCCCCTATGAAGTATAGAGGGAAACTTTGTTTGAATAAATTAGAGTACTCCCTATGGAGTTCACAGTGACACCAACAATTCGGGGGTTCGAGTGAGGGTGGGGGTGGGGGTGGGGGATGAAAATTCGAAACTTTTGAAACCACGTCTTGTGGGGTATCGTTGAAAAGCTCTTGATGAGTACTCTACAAATCAATAAATAGTTTCTTGATAGCTCTCATATGACGCGAGATTTTAATGTTTGAAAATAATAACACTTAAAAGAATTATTATAATATCATAATTTTGTCTTGTTTAGCGGCTTTGCTAATTTTATTCATTGTTGATCTTGCGCACGGCCTCCCAGAATATTATATCCTATTCTTGTTGTCGAAACAAATGATTGTAGGCTCTTCCTCTTTACCGAATTCAGTTCTTATTACTGCAGGTTTACCATGCCAAGGCTAAAGAAAAAGAGTGCTATGCAGCGACAATAAAATTAAACCAAAAGCACTTCGAAATCTACCTCCGCCTGTAGGCCTGCCTAAAGGGATTTTTTTTATTTCTTCTTACTGTATTTATATTGCATTTTATATAGTCATATTGTAATTGTAGTTCTGGAATCCTGGTAGAGGGGAAGAGAAAACCTGATGGTTTATCTCTACCAGGTTAAATAAATAAATAAATAAAATATAAAATAAATAAATAAATAAATAAATATGTCTTTATCGCCTATCATCTTGATTTCCAACGAACATGGAGCCTAACATTCTCAAGGCCATGACAGAACTTTCATAAGAAAGTAATGTTTTATTTTTTGCTTTAAATGCTTTGCAATTACAGAGTTTAGTGCTATTAAATACTGTAGGCCTAATTATTGATATACGAGATTTATAATCATTCACGATACATAAAATTATACATTCACCGTTCAGATACGAGGAATTTATGTAGCAAAAAGTTACCACGTACACTTGCGGAATTAAAATAAAACTTAATCTGATCCCAACTCCATATGTTCCCTGTTTTCATGGAATGTTCTGGAAGTGTATTGAGACTCTTGTAGTACTAATGAACTTGTTTATGTACGTTTATTTGTTTAGCTAGCCTGTTTAAACAATCGCCGAGTTGTTCTGAGATATATTTTACATTTTACATTTTTCTATTCTTACTAAACCTTCTCTATATACTTTTCCAAAAGTTTAGAACGCCTATCGTCTTGATTTCCATTGAACATGGATCCTAACAGACCCTAATGTATGTATTCTACTAATAATTTCTAGTCATCATATACAAATTATGGCAAAAAAGAGCAAGAAATTATATTTAAATTATATATAAAGTATATTTAATATTATAGTGTGTGTGTGTGTGTGTGTGTGTGTAAGTGTTGATATTAAGTTGACGATCAGTTGACAAAAGCTTAACGGACGAACGGTCATTAGCGCGCAAAAAGATGAGTTCGCTAGCATTTATAGGCCTATGGAATTGAATTCGACCTGAAGCCGATGTGTTCCTCCATTTGCAAAGGACCGGATCGAAAATTCATCACTGACTGAGTCCGCGATTACATGACGATCTCTATACGGGGACGGATTCAGATCGATCTCTGAATCCTAGTCCTACATGTAAACGTACTAAGCGTAAAACAACAGTAGACAGAAATCAAATGCTAAGACTATTTTGTGCTGGAAAGAATACTTTTTATACTTCCCACACAGGTTGGGCAGGAAGAAACAATTATTGGTGTAATTGCTCAGCTGTCCTTTTATATTGACTGTAAAACGGAATTACCACTCGCCGGAGTTGACCTTTGAAGAAGAAAAGGGTTGCATAAATGTCGCAGAGAAAAGAAAGGATGCTGCGAAGATCCAAATGTACATCTGTACTAGAACGGCAGCTTCTTGTAACCTCGGAAAACTACAATAAATCATTAAACTGAATTGTACTGTTGATCGTTTAATTCTAATTTCTCTTACGTTTAATGCCACGAAGAAATATAGTTTTTCGCGATATTTTTCCGAAAAAAAAAGCTAAATCGATTTTGTTTAATTTTTGTACGTTAGGTGCTTAAACTTAAGTAAGAGCTAAACCTATTTTTTGGAACTTTTTTCGCACAAATTCTCTGATATGTAGTTAAGTATTAGGTGATGAACAATACAGACTCAGGATGATACAGTTAAATAGGCAGTTCTTGTAATATGGACTCTTATTTTACATCAGTATGCGAAGTGAGAGAGTTGTACTGCTTATGCTTAGGATAAAGAAAGTTATGTGAGTGCATTACATTAGATTTTATTTGGGTTGTGTCAGGGGATGCGAACAAATTGTTACAGGTAAGTGTGCATTTTAATTATGCTACTTTACTGTTTTAGTCAGTACGTATTTTACGTTATTAACAAAAAACATTTTTCTTAAATAAAAAATATGGAGATGGAAAAACCGAGATAAAAAGAAAGATAAATGGAGACAGAGATATTCTGTGGAACGCGTTCATTAGGAATGTTTTCCACCTAAGCTAATCCAAAATGATACAGCATTATTTACAGCAATACGGTATATAGATATGCCATTATTTGTAAACGATAAGTTAAGTTAAACAGTGATGCGTTAAGGGATATAACGCGTTGGGGGCAAAATAATATTTATGGAGGGATATGAGGCAAGAAAGCTATACCATGGCCTAATAACGAAAATTCTAAAAGAAAATATAAGAGTAGAGAACTTAGATACAAGCAGGGAATAGATGAAGGGCCGTAATTCAATGGCTATAGAGTTTCGCATCACAAGCTACAATAGCCGCATTAGGTCCTTCAGACTATTTTGAGGAACGGGATTCGTTACGATTATGGTTATTACGTTTCGCCCATCTTGTGTGCCAGTTTATTTTCTTTCTGAGCCATTGGCTATAATATGGCGATGATAATAGAGTGAAAGAGAGGTAGCTATATAGAAATATACAGGGTGTAACAGGACCTCAGCGATTGTTAGGGATGACAGGTCATGCAAAGAGAATCATTTTTTTGTTGTTGTTCAGGAGCATATACCCCAAAACACGTCGTTTATGATTTACGTACATGGGTGAAGATGCTCCCCTATAAGTTTTGAATATTAAACAAAATACAATTGTGCATTTTTTTTGGGCCTCCTAACAAAGGACTATTTCCCTAGCGTCCGCAGACGACGTAGTCAAAAATGGATCGCTCCTGATTTCTCAACATCCCAGTTCTATTCGGGACATGGCTATTTCACAGCAAACCTATTTAGGTTTAACCTAGCAGAGTATTACCTCTTCTACTGTGAAGACTGTGAGCCTGATACAATGCACCACGCCCTCTATACATGAGCGAAGAATTTACATTTTATTTAAAGGCGTGTTCTCACATTAGATGTTCAAACAGTCGACTCTGTGCCTGATTACATTCTCCAAATCATCGCAGCGAAGATCGCCAACCAAGATTAGTTGCGCTCTTGCATCGAAACTGAAGTGTGCTGGGCTCCACAATGCTGGACCCACAAGTCATTTTCTCTTCCCGTACTATAGGTAAAATAGCATCTAGCTTGCCAGGAAATACTTAAATATTCATTTGAATGCCACGAAATGAATATAAATACATTTTACGTTTATCAAAAAATCTTGCCGTAAGCTATTTCCCCTTACTGTAACATTTGTTTTTCCTTCAAAATTCATAATTTGTATTAGAGGCTGTAGGTCTACAGGATAAAGTCACTTTATGAATGAATATATTAAAAGTTATTCAACAATTAAACTAATAAAAAAGTCTATACCGGTTAAACGGAAAAAAAGCTTAACCTTCACCCTTACAACCTCGCATATTCCGAAATTAGTGTCATATTACAGCTAAGAAATATGTTCACTATCTTGCATAAACTCATTAATTATAATGTTTTCCATCTTCTCTGAACAAATTCGATATTAGATACCTCGATGTAAAAGGAGAAGCTTGTTACCAAGAAGGAAGACGCCAGGGGGAAAAGTAGGCAGGGTCACAATTTGATTTCCCTTCCAAATTTCCTGCATTGCGGAGAGGATGTAAGGTGGTAAGGATAGAAAGATTATGTACCCGAGTCAAGTCGAGCTTGGAATAAAAAATTCTTTCCACCGCTTCTCGTGGTTGAGTTTTACTCGGAAATCAATTTCTCCGACACCGCTGTTATTTATAAGGAATGAATCCATGCGTAAGTTCAAATTGCGATGCCATGACATAGAAATGCATGTAAAAAGGTGGCGTAGTCGCTTTTATGCACTACATGTTTAAATCCGTGCGTAAAATAAAGCCAGCATGTTTTATTTTTAAGGTCTGATGTTAAATGTCCACCGCTATTTCTCAGGGTTGCGTTCGCTCCTCTCATGCAGCGGGCCCGGGTTCGATTCCTGGTCGGGACAAGTTACCTAGGTGGGGTTTTTTCGAGATTTTTCCTCACCTGTGAGACAAATGTCAGGTAACTTTAGGCCCTTGTGGCCGTCATTATCATCTTCATCCCATCCTCGCCTTGTTCGGAGTGTGTGTGTGAATGGTGTGTCTCGTCCTGTGAGTTCGTGTTGTCTCGGAGATGGCCCCGGCATTGGGCTAATCACTCATCGGGGGCCCTCCATGTCCTTGTCTGGTCAAAAAGTATGTCTGTGTTGTGATCCATTGTTCATTCCTCTCCCGATAGGTCGCGGCCCGGTAAGGCGCGTGCCGCATAATGGTCCCTATATGGGAGAGGTAAAATTACGAAAGAGAAAAAAGAATTATGTTAAATGATATTGTTGCATCTCACTAGCTAAGTAATTTTCTTTTGACTTTTGACAGATTACCCTCGGCTACATGAGACGTTGATATTACCACAACTTTTAGAATAAATATACAATTACTACATCAATAGGTCAAAGAAGAAGTTCTTTACTACGTATATATACATTAATCTTTTCAGTTACAGTAGGCCTATACGAGTCCTTAATTTGGAAGATTCGAGCAAAGTCACGGATTCTCTAAAATGCATAGGTTTCAAATGGATTTCATACTGAAAGTCAAAAGTAACTTCAGCAAATTATTTATGTAATGTCTTAACTCACTGTCTTAATTTTGCTGGCTTCTGGTAAAATAAGTTTAAAATCAAGGACTTTTGAGAGCTAAACATTTACAAGGAAAGATTCCCTTTAATATTACATAACCCGAATTTATAATCGGGAGTATACAAATTCCAATATTAATTATTAAAAACCGGTATTACCAACAGAAGCATGTTACCTGTTCACCCCATTCAATTTAACGATATTTAGCTTACTGGACTTCTTGACTGGAAGAAAATCTTTTGAAATGAAAAACAGACAATCTTGTACAATATGAAATTTCATAACTTGATCGTTGCACGGACATTCCGGAAATCGTCTTCCAGCCATCTCGTCCTCCGCATCAACACACTCCCCAGTCTAAAGGCTGATCTAGATGCCAGCGAAAAGGAATAGGCCTACCGTCCAGGCAGGTTGAAGAACTGCAAAGTACACACCGTCAATTTTCAGTGGATGAACAAAAGCGTGTTACCTGTTCGCACGTTCAACTTAATGATATGCAGAAGAAAACACTAATACTAGATGAAACATGGTCCTAGTCTCCGGAGCTCTTCAGTTCGCCGATGGAGAAGTCCATGCGTCTTGAATTTATCGGAAAGTAAACTACAACTCTGTTCAACTTCTACCCAACTGTGAAAATTTCTCAGTCAAATGTTTTGATATGCTATATCAGAAATTCTCTGAGGCTTTTAATGGTACGCATGTCACTTAATATATATTGTAAATATAAAATATACTAGAATTAGAATTAGCCCGTAAACATTCCTATTGGGCAAAGGCCTCTTTCCTTTGAAAGGTCAGGTTTGCCATTCCTGCAGTAACGGTTAGCCATTCCGGGAAAGATCAACCTAGCTTAATGTCCAGAAATAAAATACATAGGGATATGTAAATAACTGTGTAACGTAAATATTTAATTAGATTGCGTAAATACGGTAAAAACATATGTAGGTAAATAAAACTGCTGGAATGAACTTGAACTCTGATATTTCTTTTTAATTTTTGAGTTTAGTCTACAGCTTTCTTGCAGAGGGGATTAAGTAATGTTAGTTTATTCTGTGATTCCCAGAATTCAAGGATGGGGAAATTGATAACCAATATGGAGCTTAGGGGTGATGCAATTTCTTGTGCCAGAGTCGTATGACCTTACCAGCCACTGTGTATACCCTGCTTGCATGGACCTTCAGAGTAAATGTATCTCAACTTCGCACTACGGTAATTAGTAATTACTGTAATCCTTTAAGCTTATGTAATATCTACATCAAAAGTACTATAAAACGCGATTTTAACACAATCTCCAATGGGATGGGAGATGTTTGTGCATGTTTGCATTGCTCGTGTAATATTCTAAACTACCTGTTTCATTAACTATTTCAAGATGGAACTAAAAAATAAGCTGAGAGATACGTGTTCCATAGGCGTAACCAGGCCGACCATATGGGGGGGGGGGTTATAACATCCGCGGGGTCTAGGAAAATTTAAAAAATTAAGATGCAAAATAACGAGTTTTAAACTTCCGGGGGTCCTCCACCGGAAAATTATAAAAATTAAGACGCAAAATAACGAGTTTTAAGCTTCCCACGCTTTATACTTGTATTAATTAATTTATGGACAGACTTAAAAAAATTATACAATTTTCCTTTTTTTTAATCAATGGGGGGCGGGTTCAAACCCCCAACCCCCCCCCCCTCGGTACGCCTATGACGTGTTCAATTATCGACCACAGACATTACATAGTATGTACAATACCATTTTAGCCATGCATTAATCAAATTTTTTCAGTGCTTATTAAATGGAAGTGGGCAGATCAATTCAATTACCAGACGGTGAGAACAAACATCGGCTTTTCTTTAATGAAGTTCGTGGAGGTGAACGATGTTAATTTATCAATTTGAAAGCTTTCCCTATAAACAAGAACTTGTGCATCTAAACGTCAGAGGAATATTCCTTTCTATTCATTCTCTATATCCTAGAGAATGTAGACCCAAACAACTTTGCTCATCTGAATTGAAGTTGGACCAGGATAGCAAGTTGGAAAGCAAGCAAAGCAAGAGTGAGAGAAGGTAGAGAGAAGGAAGTGCGAATCTCTTCAGATGTACACTTCATACAGAAATTCCTTAACGAGAATCTCGGCCAGGTCGAGTGTGCGGGCTCCATTTATTAAGATCCATTACAACCCTGGGAGGAGCAAACAATGAACAAGACGAGTAGGATTCCGTGAGCATGTGTCAACTTCCTCTCGCTCTACCCCATAATCTTACGATGTACCTAGTGATTACATGAACCAATATTTGATGTGAAAGGACGCAATGCCTTAGAATAACTATACTGCCCCGCATTAAAGGGTGTGCATTTTAGGTGAAGAGTCTGATGAAAAATGGGATAAAACGACAATACTAAAAATGGAATGATAAATCTTTCACACTGGCCGTGTGTAGGCTAAGATGTAAAGGTGAAGTCAGAATGAAAAATTCAATGCCATAGCCGGGATTTGAACAGGATCTTCGACTCTCCGTTCCGATGCCCTAACCAACTGAGCTACCATGCCATGGTAGCTTCACCTTTCCAAAACTAAAAGTATTTTATTCTCAATTAAGAATCTTCTGACATTTGCCCTCCACTAGATTTGCCTCTTTTGCCATTGAAAAAGTCTAAAGTTCCTTGTGCTTGACTTAAAAAATAATAAAAAGATATATGTAGTTGTATGTAATTTGATTCTTTCACGAATGATCATTTCCAGATTAAGAGCTTTCTGACAATTGTATTATCTTCATATTGAAAAAGGTTAAAGATCCCTGTAGGCTGTTTTAAAAGTGTAATTATAGGCATTTTGATATTTTAGTGGAGTATCAATTTCAAAAGTTTCTAACGCTATTTATGTCTAACGTCATTCTTTCATCATTTCATTTTTATAACTTCAATTTTATTACGCCTACGACCTACGTATTTTATGTAAATTCATAAGAACTGAACACTTAAACATTTTCATGGTTTCTTTGACCAAAAGCAAATAATCGTTGACCATAGCAATAGGATATAGCCTATAAGCTACATACAATCAAGAGGGGATATGAAAATAATACCCGATTTTGTATGTGGTGAAGCTTTACAAACAATAATGGCCTAAGTACAAAATTAATAACACTATAAGCTATGTAACAGAAAAGCATATAAAGGGACAAAACAAAAAGTATGCTTTCTTGTGGAATTACTGTACTACGTAATTTTTAATCAGAAATAACGGAAATAATTAAGATCCTTCTGTATTGAAAATCAACAAACTATCATGGCAATTCGAAAGGTTTTTCAAACACATCAACAGTCGAAATAAAGGTTGGTCTGAAAATATGGAGAGAAAAAAATAGTGTGTGCGTGGAAAATCCAGTTGACGTAATTGCCAAAGTTATGAAAGACTGGGCTGTAAATATGAAGACGTCGAATGATATACTTGGTAAATAAAATGTGATGTGAAACACACAACTTCTTCTGTCCAAATAAAAATGTTCCCTCTTAGTGAAATATATTATGCATGATGTTTTCTTCAAGTAAATTGGTTGTAAAATGAAGAGAACTTGGTATCACATCGCATGCCCGAAGGATACACAACCAAATAGCATCTTATTAATGCACTCACGTAACTTTCTCTACCATTAGCATGGACAATATATATTTCTCACTTCACATTCTGATGCAGAATAAGAGGCCATATTGCAAAGAGCGCGTATTCGGTAATTGTTACAAAGTTTTATTGTTCACCAGGCAAGACTGGGTTTCTACAAACAGTGGGTGGTTATATCTATCCTTCAGAGAATGTTTACGAAAAAATATTTTAAAAAAACTAGGGATGAGTCGATACCAGATTTTCTCGATACTCGATACTCGATACCGATACATGATTTTTTCCTCGATACTCGATACCTTCAACATTTCCAGTTTCAATAAATAGGTACATTAAAATTTAAAATTTGAGAGAACTGTGTAATACCAACTAAATTAATTAAGTCTGCATATTTAATGAGGCAAAATTTAATATAATCAGTAGCCTATAATTATTTTTAAACTCTACATTAAAACTAAAATTAGTTTTGTAAACAGTCCACTTACAAGTTTATGTTAAAAAATACTAGCATTCTCCCTTAATTGCAGAATTGCTGAATTACAAAAGTATCGAAAAAGTATCGAGCGAGTTTTCTGAAGTATCGTTCATGCCGATACCATGCAAGTATCGAGAGTATCGAGGTATCGAAAGTATCGAGGACCCATCCCTAAAAAAAAACATAACTCTTACTATAAGCATCTCATGTATAAAATTCAAACAAAATCGTTGTAGCAGTTTTCTAGGAACTCGCGAAAAACGAAATTTTCTTCATGTAAAGTGGTATTAAAAGTAAAAGAAAGTCGGCGCCAATTTTCATGTCACATCCCATAGGAGGTGCATAACCCAACTACAAAATTTTGTTTTCATATGATTTTTCGTTCTGGAGCTAGGTGGTTCACAGATTCACAGACACACACACACACAGACATATTTCTGAAAATAGTATTTTTGGATTCAGGGGACCTCAAAACGTGTTATAATGTTAAAAACTCAATTTCGAATTCGGGGTCGAACACAAAACTTCCTCTACCTATGGTATGGGCAGAGGAAGTAAAAATATTCAGTAAGAGTAGAAGAATGTAAGCACATAGGATATTAAAGTTTCCACTTTCCTATTAATTAAGTAGTGACAATATATATAACTCAAGACAAATCCCAGAAAACTTGTTACATTACACATGAAAAATTATACACACCATGAGAATATTATAAGAGAAAAATTTCTCCGACACTGGGACTTGAACCCAGGGCCTTGGGGCAATCAGTCATAGGAGAGAGATTCCATCTGGCGCTGTGAATTGAACTCCGGCTTAGCTCAGTTGGTAGAGCATTGGCGCGAATAGCCAAAGGTTCTGGGTTCAAGTCCCAGTGTTGGAGGAATTCTTCTCCTATAATATTCTCATGTAACGTCCAACAGAGACAATAATCTGTGGTTCATGAATGCTTATATATCTATATACACCATATTAAATAGGTGTTTATGATACAAGTTTATTAAGTGATTTTTTTAAAAATGAGTGTGGAGTTAAATACGCTACTTCTAAAAAAAATAGTTTAGGAGCATGTATCATACATTGCTTTTTTAACGAAAGCACTAATTTTAAATGAGTAAATGTATTAATTTACAGTAATTACAAATGTATAAATAGAGGATTTATAAGGTGTTGGTTTCATTTAAATATTACTCACCCAGGATAATTCGCTAAGAGTTCCTAATCTATTTAAATTCTAACACTTATATTTTTCTTAGAAAGGTACATATCTTTCAACCACCAAAAACCTAAATAATATGTATAAATGTGAACGTATATGCAGCATATTTAGCTCTATTTTAAATTATGTGCAAAGTGTATAGGCCTGCATATTACATGTGTTAACATAAGATTAACAATTAAAACTAAAAGTTAACCATTAACTTACGACGTCAGAGACAGGACAGGATGCAGGTTATATTATATGACGTACGTTATAGGCTTGCCCTAGCACGCAGCAATTTGCTCTATTGCATGTAACAGGAGAAGCTCTATTCAGACCAAAACTCAAGTACAATGGGGGCATCATGCAAGACACATGTTTAATGTGACCATCTACCCGGAAAAATCTTAACCAGTATAGGGGTTTGGACACATCCTGCTTAACTGCTTGAAAGGTTCCAGTCACGTCATGAGAACAGTAGCCCACAGATGAACGATAATATTGCAGAATTTAATATCCCGATCCGGAAGAACGGATAAGAACAATGGCATCAATGTAAAGGATAGCCTTGTAAAAACATTGCAAAGTACAAAAGTGTTGAGACGTATAATCTAAATGAATAATGTAGACTGATTATGGTCAAAACTACTAACAGACGAGGTTATTATTGTGGCTTGGTTCTAAAAGGGCCAATGTCATAAAACTTGCTTTTGAGGTAACTGACTTTCAAGCCTTTGCAAAAGTAACATTTTTTGCTGAGAACTTCCGACATTGGCCTCTAAGGTTTCTGCATTATGTCTATTAATAGCAACATACATTGGCACTTTTATTATACGAAAGATAAAGACTAGCCGAGCTCAATAATGCTTAGATATCATTTTTACAAGAAATTGACACTGGCCCTTTTAGAATTAAATTATTTTAGAACGACTTTTGTCAAAAGTACGGAAAGAATACTAAACTGTAACATAATAAATTATAAATATAATAAATAAAACAACAAAAATCATTTGAAAATATTTCTGAAAACTATAGAGGTACATAACACAAGTTATATATCATAGAACTATTAGAAAATTTAGAAAAGCGCTATCGTTGTTCCTATATCTGTGGCAGACAATGTAAAAATACATAGTAAGTAATATCAATGGCATGACTCTGGGGAATAATATAGAATAATGAATAATTCCACGTCTTGGGATTTTTAATTTGGCCTTATCCTTCTGTTGGCACTAAGGCCCTAGGATTGGCTCAGCCGCTAGCAGAAATAAGTAGCAGGAGCAAACCGGAGTGTAAAAGCAGCCGGTGAGTAAGGCTGACAACCTTACCACCTCCACGTGGCAAATTTCTAAAAATCTGGGAATCTCCAATTATGCAACCCTTACAGCCTCCATGGGCTTGGATAGGGATTAGTTTCCTTTACAAAATAATATTTCCTGGATAAATATAATAAATATGTAACATAAACCATGTTTTATGGAAAAACAGCGACTGTGATTTTGCACAAGAGGGTATCGTACTTTATATTTTTGGTAGAAAAAAATTCCAAAATTCATTTTCCAACAGTATGAACGCTAATGTAAATATATTACCGTTTTAAAGGCACTTTATCTAAAATGTGCCCCACGGAAGAAAGTTAAATTTAAATAAAAGATTCAAGTAAAAGCACTAGCGGTTTATAAGGTTAATATCAACTAGGAACATTTTAGTGGAACAGCTGGTTTCCACGAATGACAATTTTAATACATGAATAAATATCTTCATATTTTAAAATAAAGCATTAATTCATTAATCTTATATCTCAGTCTTAATGCTATTTTTTGCGGCGACGCATACGTACGTCAATAGCAGCGAAAACGTTAAATATTTGAAGATGGAAGAAATAACAGACCTACATGGAAAGCACGAAGCAATTAATTCAGCCATGGATATTTAATTGTTTGAACAATGTTAACTGTCCATTACTCGGGCATTACTGATTGATTCATGCATCTCATTAGTATTAACTGCTGTAATGGAACATGTAGTCCATAGCTCTATCACTAGCTTCACGGAATTTGTGTTTTCGCCTATGTGCTGGTACTCTCTATCGTGTCCATGGTAATCATTAGGGCAAGGCATTTGATGATTTTGCATCTTTTTTATATGAAGGTTAAAAGATAGCTCGAATATACATAAATGTGTATAATGAAATAATTGATTAAATAAAGGCAATTTGTTTTTGCATTGTTTTGCTTTATTTTGCATTTTTCGTCATTTTCAAGAGATAGGTCATTTTTAGGTCATTATCGGCATTTTTGGCATTTTAGGTCATGTTTCAGTGGAGATAGAGAGGAGCATTTCCATGTACAAATCATTACTTTCAGACAACAGACAATCGTTTTTATTTGAGAATCTCCGCCAAATGATCATAGTTCATTTTAATCACATTTATAGTAAACACCACAGCAGTCTGTTTTGTAGCAAAAAAATATTTTTTCTTTCTTTTAAAATGGCACATATCTGGTAGGGGCAATTTGATGGGCATGCTAGTTCAGAAAGAATTTCTTTCTCGCTAAGGGTGTCCAAGTAGTATAAATTTACTTCTTTAGTAACAAAATAAGTGTTATAATATAAATTTATATGTAACGCACCGTCATAAACTGTTTTTAGAAATTCATTACTTTAAAAAAAAATTAATTTTAAGTAATAATGGTAAATTTATTGGTAATTTTTTTTTTAATTTTGGGTCATTTTTTCACTATTTTTAGGTCATAAATGCATTTTTTATTTTGCATTTTTTTACTATTTTATGGTCATTAAATGCCTTGCCCTAATAATCATGTATCTAGGCTGGAGTATTACCTACCTACTTATAAAAACTGCATCGTCATCCTCGATGGTCTCGAGGGTCTTACCTGAAACCAAGAACAAAACAAAAAATTATTACCATATTTGGAATAAGGAAATACATATTTTTAAAATGGTTTTTAAAATAAACTGATATTGGTAAACTTTTAAATAGTACAGGTTACTCTGGAACATTTTAAAGGGCTCAATTATTGAATGTACTCCGAACAGTAATAAAAATAATTATCTTCCAGAGTATGGTGCAGATCTGATGTCATTTGAATAACAATAACTTTAAATCATGGTGTAAGAAATTTACTATAGCCTATAGCAAACATGCCTAATTTCGCAGTACCCCAAATTTCGCATTATCTTTTTATTTTATTTGTTGCAAAATTGGGAACAGTAGTGGAAATATTTCATCTTATTCATCAAAGAGGGCATCTTCTCTTCTGTTTTATACATTTTTTTTTCCATTACTGTTCCTGATTTTGCAGTAAACAAAATAAAAATATGCTGCGAAATTAGGCATGTTTGCCCTACATTATTTATAGTATTTTGTGCTTCAATTATTACTGAAATTCGTTAAATATGCAGCGAATTATACAAAAATAACATTCATCCACCCGAAGTCTAGAATTTAATGATTTCCTAACATCTGTTCAAAGGTTTTCCTACAAGTAATTTCCCAACTGATGCAGTATTCAAAATAAAAACACTCAGGTGTAATGTTTATTGAATTTTCTGAAACTATGTGTTTGGCAGAAAAAAAAAATATTGCGAATAACGCTGCTAAGAATTTACTAGGTCTTCTATCTCTGAAATTCCTACGGATCTTTTAATCACCATCACGGCTTCCGAAACATGATTCCATGATTTTGTACACGTAGTAACTACTCGTAAATCTATTTTAGTATCACTGCAATATACCTTTTGAGCACTTTCAGAAATCTCACATTAAATAAATAAATACTGTGGACTTCTGGGAATAGTAGGTTTGGAGAACAATACATTTTATATTTTATCCACGGCTCAGTGGCTTCGTGTCAGAATGTCAGATACAGTAGATAGTCATTTGTCGTTAACTGCTGACCCTCTCTGACTGTCCTGGCCACTGCCTTTAAAGAACTGTACAAGAAAGCTCGAAAAAAAAAGACCATGACTGATTACTTGCGATTACCACTGACCGAAATGTCCTTTCTGCTTCTTCTTACGATCTATTCTACTGCAATAAATGTTTCTAATATAAAGTGGGAATAAGTTATTTGTTTACTTTATTAAGTCTTTCTGCGACTACAGACTGCCGCATAACAAAGAATACCTAGTCAACGTAAAACAGAAAACAACATAAATGAAGTTATATATTTATTAGGGATGGGTCCTCGATACTTTCGATACCTCGATACTCTCGATACTTCCATGGTATCGGCATCGAACGATACTTCAGAAAACTCGCTCGATACTTTTTCGATACTTTTGTAATTCTGCAATTAAGTGAGAATGCTAGTATTTTTTAACAAAAACTTGTAAGTGGACTGTTTAAAAAAATAATTTTAGTTTTAATGTAAAGTTTAAAAATAATTATAGGCTACTGATGATATTAAATTTTCGTCTCAATAAATATGCAGACTTAATTAATTTAGTTGGTATTACACAGTTCTCTCAAATTTTAATTTTTAATGTACCTATTTATTGAAACTGGAAATGTTGAAGGTATCGAGTATCGAGGAAAAAATCATATATCGGTATCGAGTATCGAGAAAATCTTGTATCGACCCATCCCTAATATATATATATATATATATATATATATATACATACACACACACACACATATATATATATATATATGTATATATTAAAACCAGCGAAAGAACGAAACACAATAAGTTACACAATAAATGCAAGCAAATCATTAAACAAAATAAAACATAAACTGTTTTTGATGAACTAGTCTTAATAAATCCAACTCGAGAAACGACATCCAACAGACAAATTCGCTTGCGATTCTCCCTCGCGAATATATTGATGAAACGACATCCAACAATAAATTCGCTCGCGATTCTCAGTGACGAATATATCGATGAACTCGTAAACTATGATAAAAATCATGCTCGGTTGAACCACAAAATAGATAACGGATAAGTGAAAATGTACTTGCATAGAGAAATAAGCATTAATTACCTTAATATAAGTGTCAAAACTTACAGATAACTTGATTTTATTTTTTGCTGTAAAACTCACTAAAGTTTAAGTTATTATTCTTATCCCCGGTTGCAGAAAACATGATTGCAGTCTTACCAATGATTAAGGAGGGTTTTGATGGCCATCGGTTCCTCTCTTGATGCACAAAGGGTTATCATTGAGTGATCGATGCTCAAATCCAATTATTGGTATACACTAGTGGGTGTGTTTCTAAAAAAAATATATACTTAACAAAATTTAATGGCTTAAAAATTAGCAATTCTAATTGAATTCTGAAGTGAAAATAACCTTTACTAACAGGTACGAGAAAGGTATACGTTGTTTTGTACCTACTTAAGAACCGTATGAACAAATGACATAGTTTATGTAAGCTGTCATGTTATATTGTATGTTTTACTGGTTGGAAAATCTAAACCAGTGGAACAGCGGAAGCATCAATGCCATTTACTAAATTACCCTTTTATATTTCATAAATAAATAATATATTAAGATGAAAGGAAAGAAAACAACTGTGACATGAAATTATGTTTGCAAAATAAATTACTTGTGGATTACTGCCATACCATCCACTGAAGGAGGAACATTAAATTCTCAAACAGAAGTCAATAGGGAAATAGGCAACTGAGGTCTTAATTATCAGGCTTTACCTTTATCTCTAGCTCTCATCCTTACTAACCCTACTGGCACTGGCCTACACCTGAGGAATCTCATCATTTTGTATTCAGTAGGCTACAGAGAAAGTACCAAAAAATGCCTTTACTTCAATTCTACCGTTATTACTTTATTCTTATTTCTATTGTCAGAATACAACAGACTTGACAAGGGTTTGATTGAATTGTTCAGTCTGATTCTACCTTTCCAACTGTATGATAAGATATATTTTGTTTGCAGGCTACGGTATAATACAATAGCCTATACAACATAATGCTTCTTATTTTATCATGCTATTTAAAAGAAGACTTCTATTTCTTTCTGACAGAATGTGCCCTCGAGGCTTTTTATTTTCAGTTCCTCGCTCAGTTTTACTTTTTATAACGCCTTACTACTTCGCTTAACCTCAATTTTATATAACAAACCATTCAACTGAGATGTAAGCCCTTATTTGTTACCTCGTAACAGTAGAATACTACTACCATCTGAACAAGTGAATAGAAACATTGTTAGATCGGAAAATCTTTTTTGTGCCACGTAAGTTAACTTGAATTTCATAGCAGATCAAATAAATCGGAAATATAATTATTCAAAACTTGATCTCAACCTTATTTTTTATTTATTCAACCTAGTCTTTCGGTCTCATACAACCATCTCCAAGCCATCTCTAATTAAAAATATTTGTTTTGTGATCTACAGTGGTTTCAAGCTTACCTAATTCTACATTTGAAACTGCTATATTATAATAGTTTACTCCATTCTGCTTTCCCAATGGATAGTAGGTCTACTACTATGGCAGACATACGCAAATTACTTACTTACTCAATGGCAATAGACAATTCCTCAGCAAGCTAAAGGAATATTATCTATTTTATGGAATCCGAAGGTTCATTGCCGCGCTTACCTGAGCCCGCCATTCAACCCTATTCTGTGATAACTCCATCCAATCATCCCTCGCAAATTCTACTTGCCTTAAAACTGTCCTAATATTGTCCTCCCACCTACATATATGCAACTATAAACTATAAAATTACCCACTCCATTTGTGTCTGCAACACAATAACTTAAAACGTTATGTGCATGGTGCTACGACACATGTAACTACGGATGTTAACATTTCATTTCTATCTTAAAGACCTTTTTATATTAAAATATACAACCACGAGTGAGTATGCACGATAAACATAGGCATATACTCCTACGGAGGGCAGACCTTATAGCCTAAATTTCATTCCAATCTAGAATATCGACACTTAAAAATATAGCATACAATTTTTTCATGCTATGGCAAATACAGGACACCTTGCCCTACAAATTGTGACAAATTGAATTTATATCTAGAACATGATCATAAAAATAGACAATTGTATACATTTATGTGTTCACATGTGGAGGCTTGGATATGACAGACTTAGCCTACGTTGCAACGATCTACGGTTAAAACGTTATCAATTAAACAACCGGTCGAATTAAAACTTACTAATTATGCGCGTACATGCAAATAATAATTAATACAAAATCAGATAAATTTCTTCAATCTGTCCGGTAGGAGTACCTTCTAACTACGTAAATCTGGTTTTGATACATTTTTTCACACGTTTTCCACAAGTTATTAGGCTTTAGGCAAAGCAAGCTTTAATACATATTTATTTCAAGTGGTCTTAAGGCGCGACTGTGTAAGTAAGTATTGAAAATATAGGCTACATTCTGCATAGGCTATGAACAGAGCAGGGAAAATAGCTAAGAACCTGATGCCGGTAGGAAAGAATGTAACTTAAACAGAGAGAAATAATTATTTGAACTCTCAAATAAGCCTATAAGCTGTTTATACCAATCTCTGTTTATAAATATTCATTCAGGCCTATAGGAATGCGAAATTGTGCGAAATTTCTACTTGAAAAATAATACAGGCCTAAACACTATTTTTTTTTAAATTCATTTTTATGTATACTCCTACGATCAAACGAGAGTATAACAGAGTTAGGTTCTGTGTGCACACCAGAAGGCCATGTAATTATTAATGTGCATCTGTATGAAGTGTTTACATGGCGTCTGTTAATTTCAACTGATATTCTTTTTTAATGAATACGACAGAGGATGAAATAGCGGCGATGAGTAAGTAAATATCCAATTCGTTATTTTCCTTTACGAATGGGGAAACCAGAAAAAAAACCCATCAAACTGATTAGCCTCGGGACTTTAACCCAGGACCTCCTTAATGCGACTCGAAGATTCTACACTCTCAGACACCTCGTCCGTTAAAAAAAAGTAACTAAAAATCTAAAAATCTAAAAATCTTGTCGCCCTCATAAACATCTTACATAATAACCTCGGTATATAAATATCTATTATTAAAGATGTTTATGAGGGCGACAAGATTTCAAACCCCCAAGGGTCTTTAGCCCAAGGGGTGTGGATATCAAGTAATGCTCGAGGCTTATAGTAGGCTACTGTACAACCATTTTATGTTTATAGGCAACTTCTTCACGGCAAAGTATATATCCGAATGATCAACAGTTTTAAATACATCAAAGGCAACAATCAAGTTGTTAAGGGACGGCTTCCACGGTAATGCTATCTAGGAATTTTGTTATTACCAAATATATACAAAATTGATGAGATTTAGTTGTTTTGCCCTGCTATATTTGTACACGAGAATGGTTCTACGATAACGGTGAGTTGTATTGAGTCTCAGTAATACGGAAAGCTTTATAGTATATAATTATTATCTGTTTCTGCATTCAAGACACTGAAAAAGAATCTTGGAAATTGCGAAACTAGAATTCCGGTAATATCACAACAGGAACGTTTCATTACTGTAATGTGTAATTTAATTAACCTAACTGATGCTGGATAATGATATTAATATTTTAACGTCTTTAAAAATTCACATAATATAAAATTACTAGTTCAGGATAGAACTTTTATCCCTGGAAGTTTTGCGGGATTCGGTAAAATGAATGGCATATACTTTTTACGCGTACATAGTCATGGCCAGACGATTATTTTCAAAAGAAATGAAGAAGTTAATGGCAAGTCATACTGGATATAACGAAAATCTTAGATTTTTCTCGGAGTGGTAACAAAATGCCTCACAACTGATTCATATATTTAGGGCAGCCTATATAACAATCAAGTCGAAATAATGAGTTTTAAAGCAAAATATGTATATGTATATATTTCAGGGAAAATAGAAGCTGATTGCTCAGCAACTTGTGCAGTATTACGTCAAGATTGTTATTAATTCCGTAGAAACAGAATGTTAAAAATACGAGTATGTTTAGAAAAAATGGTTTAAAGTATAGTCTGTATAATACTGGTGAGTTGCATCCCTCTAGATGTTCATGGTCCGTCATCATAACAGAATAATTAAGATTAAATTTGCATTGTTCTATGCTATGTCGAGAACTTTCTCAAGTGAACTAATCAGAATGTAAACCGGTTTTAGATACATTTTTATTTGTGCTGCAGATTCATGACCGAAGAAGAAGCCACCAGTCAGTACCGAAACAGCATCTCGGCCAAGGTCATGGGCCATGAAGATTTCCGCAGTTGGGTCCATGGCGGAGAAGATAAAGCGACGCTGTAGTAGGGAAGCCCTATATGAACTCCAAACTGGTGAGTTGCATTGCTCTGGAGTATTCATGTTCCTCTTTTGTAACTGAATAGTTCTTATAAGAGATTCATGGACTTAGCCTATGCTGAAGAGTATGGTTCGTGATCTTTCTCCAATGAACTATTCGAATTGTGAATTGTCTGTTATTTCATTCTGTATTTATGTTTCAGATCCCCGAAACAGCGTCCCGGCGAAGGTCATGGGCCCTGAAGATTTCAGCAGTTGGGTCCATGGCGAGGAAGATAAAACGACGCTGTAGTAGGGAAGCCCAGTACAAATTCAATCACTGGTGAGTTGCATCACTCTGGAGTCTTTAAGTTCCTCTTTTATAGCTGAATAGTTCTTATGAGAGATTCATAGTCTTACGCTGAAGAGTATGGTTCGTGATCCATGGCCTTACGCTGAAGAGTATTTTTCGTGATCTTTCTCCAATTAACTATTCGGATTGTGAATTGTCTGTTATTTCGTTTTGTATTTATGTTGCAGACCCCCGAGAAGACTTAATGTCAGTACCGAAACAGCGTCCCGGCGAAGGTCATGGGCCCTGAAGATTTCAGCAGTTGGGTCCATGGCGAGGAAGATATAGCGACGCTGTAGTAGGGAAGCCCCGTACGAATTCAATCACTGGTGAGTTGCATCACTCTGGAGTCTTTATGTTCCTCTTATATAACTGAATAGTTCTTACGAGAGATTCATGGCCTTACGCTAAAGAGTATGGTTCATGATCTTCCTAGCGGCATTCACAGGATAGCAGGGAATGTATTGAAATGAACATTGCTTGAATTGAGAAATAGTTTCACTTAATTTGCATTGCTTGTGGAAACAAACGTTTCCGTTACATCTCTTAAATTTATTTACGTATCACAAGGCTCTGAAATCAGCTACAAGAGTCGGTACGCTTCCCCCCCCCCCACCTGTAAATACTTCAATACTGGTGAGTGGCATCGCTCTAGGGGTCTATACGTTTTTCTTTTATAACTGAACAGTTCAAATGAGATTCATGACCTTATGCTGAACAGTATCGTCTCATGACCTTTCTCCAGCGATCTATTCGTATTGTGAATTGGTTTTAATTGCACATTTTTTATTATATTGCAGTTACACATGCAAAACATCAATATCAGTACCGAAACTGCGTCTAGGCGAAGGTCATGGGTCCTGAAGATTTCCGCGAATGGGCCCATGGCGGGGAAGATATAGCGACGGACGCTATAGTAGGAAAGCCCCGTAAAAATTCTGTCATTGGTGAGTCGCATCGATCTTGACTCTTTATGTTCATCTTTTATAACTGAATAGTTCTGATGAGAGATTCGTGGCCTTATGCTGAAGAGTATGGTGTCGTGATCTTTCTCCAATGAACTATTCAGATTGTGAATTGTTTATTTCGTTTCGTGCTTTTCTTGCAGTTCCCGACTTCATCAATGTCAGTACCAAAACAGCGTTCCGGCGAATGTCATGGACCCTGAAGATTTATGCTGATGGGTCCATGGCAAGGAGGTTAATGGACGCTGTAATAGGGAAGCTTTGTACATACTTCAGTACTGGTGAGTGGCATCGCTCTGGGGGTCTATGTTTTTCTTTTATAACTGAACAGTTCAGATGAGATTCATGGCCTTATGCTGAAGAGTATCGTCTCATGACCTTTCTCCAACGATCTATTCGTATTGTGAATTGGTTTTAATTGCACATTTTTTATTATATTGCAGTTACACATGCAAAACATCATTATCAGTACCGAAACAGCGTCTAGGCGAAGGTCATGGGCCCTGATGATTTCCGCGAATGGGCCCATGGCGGGGAAGTTAAAGCGACGCTGTGGTAGGGAAGCCCTGTATAAACTCCAACAATGGTGAGTTGCATCGCTCCGGAGTCTTTGTGTTCCACTTTTATAACTGAATACTTCTTATGAGAGATTCATGGCCTTATGCTGAAGAGTAAGGTGTCATGACCTTTCTCCAGCGATCTATTCGTATCGTGCATTGGTTTTAATTGCACCTTTTTTTATTACATTGCAGATACCTATACAATACTTCCATAGGCGTACCGAGGGGGGGGGTTTGGGGGTTTGAACCCCCCCATTGATTAAAAAATGGAAAATTGTACTATTTATTTCATTATTGTGATATGTCACCTTTTTTAAAAATCTGATTATAAATTACTTAATATGTGTTTAAAGCGTGGGAAGCTTAAAACTCGTTATTATGCATCTTAATTTTTAAAATTTTCCGGGGGGAGGACCCCGGAACCCCCCTCTCCAGAGTTATAACCAGGCCCCCACATATGGTAGGCCTGGTTACGCCTATGAATACTTCATCAATGTCAGTACCGAAACAGCGTCGCGGCGAAGGTCATGGGCCCTGAAGATTTCCTATAATGGGTCCATGGCGGGGAAGTTAAAGCGACGCTGTAATAGGGAAGGCTTGAACAAGCTTCAATTCCGATGAGTTGCGTCGCCTTTATGTTCCTCCATTAAAACTGAATAGTTCAGATGAGAGATTTGTGGCATTATGCTGAAGAATATGGTGCCGTGGTCTTTCTATAGTGTACTGATTGCGATTTTAATTTCAATCTTTATTTTTGTTGCAGATCTCCGTCGAAGACGAAGACTTCATCATTGCGAGTAAGCCAATTGCTTGCTAAGGTAGGTTGCTTCATGTAATTCAACTGGTCTGGTGGAAATAGAAATCCCAAGTTGTTATAAAGCTGTTGTTGCCAAAGGACAACAGAAGACATCACATAACATTATTCCTACTGATGAGTTCATCGTACATCAATGCTTAGACTCACAGTAATCAAAATACTTCAAGCCAACGCGATAAGATATTATTATTATCATTATTATTATATAATCTCTAGGGATGGAAACACTACCATGTTACAGTTGTACGAGGGCCATCCACAAAGTAAATTTCCCTAGGGCCGTTTACAGAAACAAAACACGATGTCATGGTAATATTTACTGCAACAGATACAGCAAGTGTTCAGCTATTTCTCAACATATCACCGCCGGAATTGAGACATCTGTCATACCGTGGGACCAACGTTTGAACAAGTGTTGTAGAAGTCTGCCGCCTGAGATTTGAACCACTGTGTGGCAATCATCTCCGTTTCTCTGTCATTTCCCGAGGGGTAGGAAAAAATGAAAATCACTGAGAGCGAGGTACAGGCTGTAGGGTGGACGTTTAATCACTTCCCAGCAGGTCTCCTGCAAAAATTCGGCTGGGAGGTGTTTCAACATCTACTCTACACCCCGGACCTCACTCCCGGCGATTTCCATCTTTTCTTACACCTCACGAAATGTTAGAGAATGACAAAGAAATGGAGGTTGTTGTCACGCAGTGGTTCAGATCCCAGGCGGCAGACTTCTATGACACATGTGTTCAAAAGTTGATCCAACGGTATGACAAATGTCTCAATTCCGATGGTGAATATGTTGAAAAATATCTGAATACTTGCTGTATCTGTTGCAATAAATATTTCAATGAAGTTGTGTTTTGTTTCTGTAAACTACACCACGGAAACTTACTTTATGGACGCGCCTCGTAGTTTACCTACTAATCATAATCATGTAATTTCACACAATACTAAATACTTTAAATTATAGTTGATCGTGAATGTAAATTCTGAGCCTGTTAAATTCTATAAATCAGCAAATATTGTTGAATAAATGGACAGATGAGTTGTAAATGTTCTTTCACACTTACGTTACATGTATTTCGAAACTGATTTTTCTGTTCAAATAATGGACAGTCAAATAAAATATGTTTCACAGTTTCTATTGACAACTGACATCTGCAAACAGTATTTCGTTCTGCATTTATAACATTCCACAGATTCAAAGTACACGTCAACAGACAATTTGAATATAGGACAAGTCAAATTTACTGCTATTCGCAGTATACTAGTTTTTCATGTCAGTTACAATTTAGCTAGAATCATAATGTTGGCATGATTATTTTAAAAATGATTTTTCTCTGCGTAGTACCAGAAAACCCGGAATTTAATTAGGTTCACTATTATATAGTCGTTCATAATCACCTAACGAAATGCTTAAACAAATATGCCTATTTCACAGAATCCACTGTAATGATGTTTGTAATTTGATTAATTGAACATGTAGGTTATGACATAAGCACAGTAAAGCCACCTTCAAGCTGTAAATAATCCGTCAGCGAATACATTGATACCGGCACATAAATAAGCAAGGAGTGTCACAATGAAATATAGATTACTCACATTAAAGTTTGGTGTAGATTAAACAGAAATTTTAGTTTCAAAGTTGACCAAAATAGCCGGTATTTCTCTTTTTATTCATTGTTTAGTATTCCATGAATGAATTAATCGCTTATGGGGATTTGGATCGAGATTTCGAAACGAAACGTTCTGTTCGACGTTAAAATATAACATTTTAATTTTAATATTTCAGCCAAAACACTTATTATGCTCGTAACTTCACGGTATGCAAATTAATGATAACGGAACGAAAAAATCTCTCATTGATACCTCACACGTAGGCCTATACTCGAAATATATCTGGTGAAAACTCAACAAAGAATTCCAAAGCAAAATAAATACTTTATCTGTATACCCTTCAAATACCTATGGAAGGAAAAGGGTGCAAAAATAGCGAACTATTATAACGATATACGACCGCTCATTGGGCAAATATTTATTCATACAATAAAGTATAGCACTGTAGACTTGTTATAGGAATATAAACTTGTTATAGTAATATAAACATGTTTCATGGTATTTCCTTCGTGGATGTACTCGCGTACAAGTTGGAAAACAATACAAACGAGCTCCCCTGGGTTTTAAAAGGAGGCTTCTATGACGCTCGGCAATTATAGCTTCGTTTTCAGTGGAATACTCGTCACAGACGAGTACAATTCTGGTTTAAACGGAAATAACACATAGAAAAATCTGTATTTATAAGTGCAGAGGTGAGGTACGTTAACAAAGAGAATAACTGGGTTTGCCGACATTTACCCGCATGCACCAGAACGTTTGTCAGGAGAACATTCAGGGATAAGGTAAAATTAATTTACATAAAGCACGGGCAATGAGGGTATTCAGAAACTATTAAAGTCACTTACCTATGATAATATTCAAATTAACCTCCATCCAAGAGACAGCAAATGAATCTCATTTATGGACCTTTACCACTAGCAGATAATCTGTTGTCTTGAGCTCCTCGTAGGGAACTTACAGATGGACTGTTATTTAAAGATAATTTCTTTTAATAGTTCATGGGGCTAAAATATGCTTTCTTTTTCTCGCCTCAAACATGTAACTGCACAAAATCTTCGTGTATAGAATATAAAACAACGTTTGACCATATTTAGGGCTTACAACATTCAAGCGATCGCGAAAGTTTTGTTTTCAAGGTTTGACAAAAATAGCCAAAGCCAACTTTAATTGATTTGACATTGAAATGTATAACTGAAAACTTATGTTTTGAAAACGCAAAAAATGCACGTTTTTTGCCAGTTTTTCACTCATAACTCACGAACGAAAACTAAAATTAAAATTCCGGCTTCGAGGTGCATTTTCCGACCCTTCAGCACACCTATGTTTAAAATTTCAGATTTTATCATGGAATTTACTTTTCGATCAGAATAGGGAACTAAGTATCCTTAGTGATAAATACTTCTTTATAAAGACTATTTAGCTCATACAGCTTTCTTTCTATGTGAATCAATAACGTACAAACAAAGCTCATTCATTTGGTAATCACCGACGTTAATTAAGAAACTGTAAATTGAAAATAGGCCTACTTGCTTAATTAAGGAGTTAGTGGGTAATATTTCGCCTTATACCCTCAAAATGATATTGATAAACCAAGATCAGCAGTAGCCTCAGATATTTATTGTTAATATAATATAACCAATTCTGAGCTGTGAATCATACTAAAAAATACACATGCTAAAAATTACACATATTTACATAATCAATAAAAAAATACCTATTTACATTGTCATCAAATCAAGTATTTTACAAATTCATTAAAATATCTATTTACATTCAAACCATACACTTTTTTAACTTGTTGATGGTGCTGCAATTACTAATAGTAGTATTTAGTCATACATGTGTGTAATCTGTTAAAAACAGAAGTTATTATTGAATATAACATTATTTTAGATTGTAGTATTTATTTTAACTGCTAACTGCAGTAGTCACGTTGGTCCTTAATTACTACATCCCTCAAAGAAGAAAAATGAAATTTATTAATCCTACTTGCTTAAATTGATTGTTAATGTACGCTGGTTCTGAATCTCATCGATGATTTTAGTTCACTTTCCGAGAAATAAAATTAAATAATATGTTTGATCAAAATCATCAACTCAACCTTTATTTCGTGCTGCATTAACTATTGAAAATTTAAATGGCATTTTCTTGTCTAGTCAAGCTTACAAAATAATTAAAGTCTTTAAAAGGTTTCACTAAAAACTAGCAGTGACACATTTTCACATTTTAATTATATTATCAGCATGACAAGACAAGAAAAGACCATTTTAATTTTTAATAGTTAAAAGCATCTATGGCAGGTGCCTTGAGGATGACATACGAAAGTTGAGAGGCCTAGGCAGCACAAACGAAAGGTTAGTGAGCTGACGGTTTTAATCACATATATTATTTTGTTATTGATCGAGCACAACAGTGCTATATCGTGTATGTTTATCTCTTTCCGAGACCCTTCGCCTCATATCTTCATTAGGAAAATAAGATTTTTCATTCTGATGATGTCTGAAGATATGAAAACGTTAAATAAAGATAATAGTTTTTATCACTGTTAGCTCTTTGTAATTATATTTGCACGAGACTAGGGACTAGTTTATTAGTCGCAGGCGTAGTATTATTATCATTATTATTATTATTATTATTATTATTATTATTATTATTATTGTTGCTGTTGTTATTATTATTATTATTATTGTTATTATTATTATTATTATTATTATTATTATTGTTAGACATTAAACCTTGTAAGAACTGTACAGTATTGTAAATAGTGTATAAGACACACGAGACATAGCAAGCTTTCACATTCCAATATCAGGATAATTTATTGTAAAATAACATTGTACATCTCCAACCCTAATGTACCTTCGGGTGAAATAGGGTTTGTGTGATGTAGATATTCAATAAATAATAATAATATTATTATTAATAATTATTAATAATAATATTATTAATTATTAATAATTATTAATAATAATATTATTATTATTGCTGCTGCTTGGAGATTAGACTATAGGTTTAATATCCAGACAGTTTAGATCTGGAATGCCCTGATTTCAACATGTAACTAATTTATGGTCATATACGAACAACAATAGTTTACTTGTATACATAAAAGGCTGTTCATATATAGACCAACATGTGTTTAACAGGACAGTGTTGTTTATAAACGCAGTTGCGAGTGAAAGGCCCGAGTGATGTCGCAAAAGGATTGGTGCCGTCATCGACAGACTGTGCGTGGGTGTCAATTCGTTTTTATTTGTCCTTATTACTCTGCAGTTTTCGCCCACATTCATCACGAAACATAGTATCGATTTGGCTTCCTTCATGTCGTGCCCTGATTTAAAATCCACAAGCCTGTTCCAGCATATCAAAACACTGATTCGGTAAACATAGTAGGCGTAATATTCTTGACTTATTACTTCCTCTACCCGTACCATAGGTATGTAGTACAGTCTATAGGTAGAGGGGTATTGTGTACGACCCCGAAATTCGTAGTTGAGTTTTTAACATAATATTTTGAGATCCCCTGAATCCCTCTTTTCAGAAAGATGTGTCAGTGTGTTTGTCTGTAAACAGCTTAGTTCCAGAACGAAAAAGTATGAAAACAGATGAAAAAGTGAAGTCAGAATGAAAAATTCAATGCCATAGCCGGAATTTGAACCAGGATCTTCGACTCTCCGTGCCGATGCTCTAACCAACTGAGCTACCATGGCCGGTACAACATTAAATTCTCCAACTGACTCACAATCCCAGTATACGACCAGGCGTTCTCAATATGAGATACGAACCCAGTGGCGACTTACAACCTGTAAGTACTTTAAGACCCGGGCTTCATAGTAAACCAGAAGTCAAAATGAAAAATTCTGAATTTTTTCATTCTGACTTCACCTTTCCATCTTAGCCTACACACGGCCAGTGTGAAAGAATTATCATTCCACTGTGACCTACTAGTGGTTTACTATGAAGCCCGGGTCTTAAAGTACTTACAGGTTGTAAGTCGCCACTGTGTTCGTAGCCTATCTCATATTGAGAACTCTTGGCGGTATACTGGGATTGTGAGTCAGTTGGAGAATTTAATGTTGTACTGGCACGTTGCCATGGTAGCTCAGTTGGTTAGAGCATCGGCACGGAGAGCCGAAGATCCTGGTTCAAATCCCGGCTTTGGCATTGAATTTTTCATTCTGACTTCACCTTTCCATCTTAGCCTACACACGGCCAGTGTGAAAGAATTATCATTCCACTATGAAAATAGAATTTTGTATTTGGGTTAGATATGTTTTGGGGATGCGACAAGAAGATTAGAGACGACTTTCTCTTACTATTAATGCCACTTTATACCAATGAAGAATTTTTTTTTTTTTTTGTTTCGCGATTTTCTAGAAAACGGCTCAAAAGATTTTGTTTAAATTCTGTACACGAGGTGCTAAAACTTTTACTTGAAACTTTTTTTGTCGCAAAAATTTTCTGAAGGGTAATTATAAACCACCCACTTTTTGCAGAAACTCAGTTTTGTCTGGTGAACAATAAAGCTTTCCATCAGGTTTGTAACAACTGAATACGCGCTCTTTGCAATACGGCATCTGATTCTGTATCAGAATGTGAAGTGAGAAAGGTACAATGCTCATGCTTAGGGTAAAGGAAGTTACACGAGTGCATTATAAGATTTTATTTGGACTGTGTATCCTTCGGGGATGCGATGCGACGTGTTAAGGACATTTTCTTCAGTTTTACAGCCAATATACATGAAGAGAATGTGATACATAATATATTATAGTAAATGCCCAAACTTTCATTTAGTCAGAGGAAGCTGTTGTTGTTTTGTTTTGTTTGTTTGTTTGTTTGTTCTTTTTTTACGTCAGATTTTGAATCTAGTAATGTTTGGAAATCTATCTACTTATCAATGATGATAGGTTGATAGTTTAGTGTAATTCACTATCTAATTATGTCTATCCTATATACAGGAGTAAATACATTCAAATAAGGAATTTTTGCTAGTGAGTAGTGGAGAAAACACGAAAAACTTTAATTGCCTAGGTATGAAATTCTCGGTTAAGGATTTTCTGGTACTATGATAGTAGTAGTTGCTCTAAATTTGCAGATCTCGTAAGAAGGTAAATTCCTCTAATTTTGAAGTGTACGACCTTCGTAAATTCAATTAAATAAGAAAAACAGAATTGTTGATCTCAAGTTAACATGAGACAGATCTGTACAACCAGATTTTCAGTTATCTATCATGAAAATATTCAGATTAGATCGAACTGATCGAAACAGTAATCTTTGTATATTTGTTTTGCTTGCCAGGAAAATAATTATGAAACCAGAAAATGAAGAGACCTACGGAAATAGAGTAGACTAACTGTAAATACCCACACATTGGACCGAGCCTCTAATTTTCTCGTGCTTAGAGCGGGTAAATGTGTCTTTTGTCAGGACCGGTATATTACATTGAAATGTAGTTATGTGAAACCCCTTTTTTTCATATCATTGTCAATGTTAATAAACAAACAAGGAAGAATTGTGTTTTTTCATGCGACTGGTTCCAGACACAATAGTACAATAAACTATTGTTTGTAACTGAATTTTCTATTGCGCAAAACAAACAATAACAGGTGCCATAATTACGTTTTACAGTAGTACTGAATATATATATATTAAACAGAACAAAGGAAGCCTCACCTTGAAATATATTCCATATTCAGATGAAGCATACATTTCACGACTGATGAACTAAGTTCATTATTGAGAGAAGTTGAAAAAAAAATTATAATTGTAAGAGGAAAGTTCAGTTTGAAAAAATATGTATATGGTTCGTATCATGGAAGAGTTCGCCGGTTTTCTGAATCGTCAAACATACTATTTTCCAGAAAACGATTAGAGCATTCAAGGAATCATTCCATCGTTGCAATGTCAGGTGTAATTAAATTCTAATTTCACTTTTATTATGCATGTTTCTTCTGCACATGCAGTAAAATAATTATTTTTATTAATACCTATATTCCCAAATATAAAGGAATCACATCATTAACACACTTTTTATTACCCTCAAACAGATGTTAAAACAGATAGTATTGAATACAATGGTTCAATCTATTATAATATGAACAATGCCTTTTTTAAACCGCGAACCTTTGTTTGATATTAATAATCTAATGGCAATACGACACAACAAACAAACAAAAATACAGATATAAATTAAAATCAAATTTAAAGTAAAATAATACAGTTTAAACACGGTATTTTAAACCACTCCAGTTCCAGTTGACACCATAAAAATGAGCAATGCTCGTTTTCGGGAAGTAACATCAATTTCGGTAAATTATTAACACGAAAATGGTAGTTAATATTACTGTACTGACAATAATGTTACACCAAAGGTAAATTGGAAAGGAATAATATAAATATATATATACTACTAATAAAATAATATAAACATAAAAATATAGTAATTAATATATTAATTAACTTATGTTTTCAATTTATAAGAAGGGCATTTTATAAAAATACTTATAACATAGACACAATATGACACGTTTGTTCATTTCAGTGGCTCTCTCTCTCTCGGCATTACACTTTTTTCTATTCTGATAATTCCATAAGTGTGGTTAAATATTAATAATTAAAACATTTCTGAGAATCTATGGGAGATTGAGAATACGGAAGATGTAGACATACATAAAAATATAATATATAACATAGGGGTAATGTTAACAAAGCTAAATTATATTGGTCTTTTTTTAAGGGAAAATTGTTTTATACGCAATTTTTGTGTAGTGCATGCTGTATTAAAAATATAACTCGCTTTGACCAATAGGTTCAGGGTTTATCGCTGTCTCATTTTAAAGTATGAAGAATGAGAAATGACTGGCTCACAGTGAAGTCTATTATGATTTATGAACAACTTCAGAGTAACATTTGAGCCAGACTGAGACTGCTGGGGAAACTCCGCACTCTTGGTATGTCAACATAGGTAAAATTCCTCAGTTTTCATTTATGACAGGGGAGAGGAAAAAAGAAAAAGAAAAAAAGAGCGCTCTGTTAATGACGTTCTACCGATGAAAAGGAGATAGGCCACGAGTGAAACATGTATGTTGTGATTTATTATGCAAAATACAGATGTATTCAAAATATGCTGTGAAAGTACATCAGAACAGTTTAATAACTATTATATGATTATTTCCGAAATATCTGATAATATAACCTATTGCAGCAGTTGCAGACTAATGGTCGCTGATGTCAAGTTTTAATTCAAGTTTTAATCGAATTACAAAACTTTACAAAGAAACACCAGCCTGACTTAAGAAAATTAATTTTCTTCAAATTTAACATTTATGATAACTTGAATATCAAGAACAGTTGATTGTATTTTTGTATTTAAATTTATCTTTATTTTTATTTAGTGTATTTATACCCGTTTCTGAACTGCCCTCGACCACGGGTGACGTTCATAATAATAATAATAATAATAATAATAATAATAATAATAATAATAACATGGAAAAATTGTAAACAAATCTTGCATTTGCAATAATAATTGAATAATTATTATGCAAGACAATAAAGCAATTTTCAACAGTATTAGGCCTACAGATCTTGACCTGAAAATGACACTATCCACTAATTTAAATCATAGCATGTAACATCGGAGATGAACACCACCATTACAGAACTTTTCCAATTTTCTCGTCAAAATATCAAATGGAAGACGACGGGTTAATAAAAGCTTTCAATTAATAAAAACACTCATATTTGTTTTATTATGCCTGCATGTGAAGCAATATAATTATGACATGGTGGTGAAATGGCAGTAATTTATAAGGTTAGATTAAATTACGGCGTTAAACAAGATTAATAGCTTACCCCACAAATTATTCTAAACGGTCGTAACTAGACATAATTTAAGACGAAACGTCATAATTTACTTGCAACAAACTGTTCGTAAAGTTCATGCTTTCAAGGGATCAGACTAGCAGTTCAAGTTATTTTCGCCCGTAGATTTCCGCACGCCGGGTTATAAAAAGCGTTAATTGGAAAAGCGGTTCTCTCATGTCATATGCCAAGCAATGACAAGAAAAACTTAATGTGGTGACACAAAATGGAGTGTGCCAACTGAAGAGAGAGAGCTTGGAGCCTCGTCAGCACCAAACTTCCTCTAACACCCTTTTCCAACTGCCAAGCATAAAACTTGATGGATCGTCTTTAACGCCAGGGGAGCCCAAATGTAAGCAAGAAAACTAACCTTGCATTTTCATAGGTTAAACAAATTCCAGAAACTTTCTATTTACAATATTTTCAAAAGAATGGCATAGTAAAAAGTAAAAGTAAAGTGTTCCTTATATAGGCCACAGGAAGTTCCAAGAGGTTGAGGATCCGAGATTTTTAGACACTCGGTACGTGAAAGTGGTAGAGTTGTCAGCCTTAAGTACCGGCCGTCTTTACCATCACGATTTCTCCTGGTACTCATTTCTGTTAGAGACTGAATCGACCCAAGGGTCACAGTGCCATCAGAAGGATTAGGTCAACTGAAAAATCCCAACGACCTGATGAGAATCGAATCCGCGTCCTTTCAGTTTGTAGCGCAATGCCTCAACCCCTAAACCACGGCGTACCTCAAAAGAGTTTAGTGGCACTTTTTAACTCTATTTTACAATATTTTTAGCAACATTTCCCTTCTTTTTCAATATGGAAATTGCACCTAAAAATCCTAACTGTGGGAATAACACTAATTTTAAAATCTGTGTACGAACTAATCAGCTGTGGCTTCTGCTCATTAAAACAGACTCTGTCTCTAAATACGTAATTAACTAACGGAGTTAATTAATAAATGGAGATAACACATACGGCGCAAACACTGTCATCGTAAAGCTCACTCACTAACACGACAAACAGGACACGCTACGTACTGATTTGTCAAAGGAAATAAAATCACATCTCACGACAAGAGACGACGAAATAAAAAGCGAACAAAAAAAAAAAGAATGAAATGCACGAAAGAAGAACAAAATTATTCAACGCTGAAACACATCAAAGAGAGTTGTAATCCTAAGTATAAACGCGTCATATAGCCTGCATGGATTCTGAAAGAGAACTGAGATATTAGCCTCCTCCAGTCGCTGAACCGGAAGCCCTTTGTGGTCGAGCGTTGTGACGGTTTGTTCCGCCTGATATTCTGGTCCTCAGTCTCTGGCTTTTACACACTCCATCAAGCTTCAGTAATGGAATCGAGAATCTGTATCTTGTACTGGATGGCAACTGTCCGTCCACAATATGTAGTAGATATGAAATACCTCTACCGTTTATTACGATAAAGGCTTCTATTCAGTCTCAAAATAGTTACAATCCACCATCCATCGTACAGTATTCAGAATCTCTACTATAGAGAATTAAGTTAAAGAGAGAAGGGGGATAGAGCGTTGACTGAACACCGAACAATCAATTCAGATCTGAAATAAACATTCACTGCATCAGAATGTTCATGTAAATGCAAAGGTGTATATTCTGTTTCTATAATACAGAGGAAATTGTATTTAGATATAGGAGAACGTGGGTTACATCGTGTGTCAGTAACTAGTCCTATGTAGTATAAATAATTTCTATACGGGAGACAATACATTGATCTAAACTGTTTTACCTTCTAAAATAAACGAGATAGATCGAGAGAAACTACAATCGACGTCACATATTACAATAGGAAATAAGTTGCCAACTTGCCCGCAAGCATATGCTTAGCAATAATATTTAAGGTGGAAACTCGCGCACTATTTTATAAGTTAAGCACGTGGCTGTAACAGAGGCTAGGCTTGCCAAAGTACACGAATAAAATTCCCTTCTCCAACAAATTACCTTCGTGTGGAGTTTTCTACCTCTAGAGCTGTTGGCACGTATCTCTGTCGTAAACTAACGCATAAACCTTATCCAGGAGGTAAGCAGCCATCATAAATAGCTGGATAAAACTTCGTGCTGCCTAAAGCAGGCAGCTGTTTGAATTAAGAGCAGTCTTTTAGAAACATACATCCGTTTGAAACAAACACTGTTAGTCCTCACGAAATACATTTACAGTAAGTAAGGAATCCTATTTTAAGACGAATAAAATTTTAAATTTCGTTGCAAAAGTTGGGTTAATTTCTGTTTAATTGCGCATAACAAAGTACAATTTCTGGGTTATTTCGCATTAAAACCAAAGACAGTACGTTTAAGGCTCAAGCGGTGCAAACTATTACATATTTTTGCAAACAATAATAATAATAATAATAATAATAATAATAATAATAATAATACCATGAAGAGCGTTTTAGGCCTTTCGTTTTGTAGATTTTCCCAATACTTATTCTTACCAGTTGACGAAATACATGCCTGTAGTGTAGATAAACTGGTCAATATAAAATCACTGACCTACATATCGAGAAGCATGGAGGATATAACTAATGGCACCAAAATACAGCTTTTTCTATATTAAGATAACATATAAAATACATTCTCTAGTGCTAAATTGGTATATCCTGTAGTAAAAATTAAATTCCATGAATATCTCTATACATAACATTATTTTAATTTTGAACTGAAATATAATTCTTTGCACTTATATTATATCAATGGCATGCCTACTAACTCAACATTTAAGTGGTTTATTGAAGAATTAATGGTACTTTTATAACGAGCACTTATATTAATTCCAATTTCAGTAAACATAATATCATTTAAATCCCTTTAAACAAGAGACCTTTCCAAATCTAGATTTCCCTTGAAAAATAAAATTACGTACTAAAAAAGAAAAGTTCGAAAAAAAAAAAACATAATTTCGGGTTTACTCATGAATGTAAAATGACAATCTTTCGGTCCAGAAGGGTGTAAAACAAAATAATGTGATTTTATTATTGGTAGCCTAATAACCACAATTCATGAATCTGTCACTGACGAAAACAAGGTATGCTTTGAAATTTCGAGCTCTGGTAATGGTTGAAAATTTTAACGAAGTAATTTCATGCTATTAATAAACGTAGGCCATGTGGAAAAGTAACTATAAAGTGGCAAACCGTTTCAGCATCATCACGTAAGCGCGAAGTTTTACGGTCACCAAAGAACTTACTTAGCTGGAATATAAGAACATAAGAAGAGAAATTGCAACAGTTTCACAAGAAGAAATAACGCGTATGGGTGCAAACTTTCTTAAAAAATGCCAGAAATGTGTGGCGGTAGACGGAGATCATCTTCAATATCTTCTGACAAAGGTAGGTGATTATTCTACCTGTAGGCCTAATTCAGAAATCCGTGCGCTTGAATTGAGGGATTATGTTCATGAGCTTTACCGGCCGACGACTTGCATTAAAGGCCGCCGCCGTGCGTTCCCGGCACAAAGCAAAAATATTTTTTCTGCATAAAACAACGCGTCAGAAACATACCAATTGCCCAGACTCTAAATATTATATGTATTAGACTATGTTGTACGTGGAATTCACACAAATTTTTTATTTAGCGACCATGGGGTATTAATAAATTGCTATTATTTCTGTTAAACTTTTATTAGCATTTTGTGTGTAAAATTACCCTAAACAATAATTACACAACCGCTCTCCACAACTGACCAAATGTAATTCCTACCAATGAGGAAAAATACAAGAGAAGTTAAATTTAGGTGAAAACTACGTAGCCTATATGTACGATTGGCTTAAATGTGGTTTACCACAGTGTATTTCTCGCATGAAAAAAAAAAAAAAAAACAGGGTTGTAATTTTAATTTTAAACTAACAAGCAAATTCGCCCGGAAACCAATATTTACAATCACCCAACCCACGATTACACATCCGGTTTGGGGTACTGATAGTAAACAGAATGTTAACTTTTTCATTGCTTCTGACATATAAATTCGTTACTTCAAAAACTGTATTAAAACAGAAATGTCATATTTGTAGAGTAAATATATATGTTAAAAGGTGAGAATTTTTATCCTTGTGTTACGACTGTAATCTATAGAAGCTAGTTATTCACTTGCAATTCTTTCCACTGATTTCAAACTTAGATCCCGCAGATGATTGCACTTGATGATTACTTATAATATTGTATAAATTTTGCATTGTAAAGGTGAATCACAATTTCAAGATGTTATTCATTAGATACTAACCGATCATTGAATAATTAATACTCAGTACTACCACAGTATAGTATAACAGTAGCGAAGCTCTAATGAAAGGAAAATGCATCCTTTTGACAGATCGTGCGACACTAGCACCCCAAGCGGCCAGCAGGATGAAACTAGCAAACAGCCATTTCCAGCATTGGAAAGATACGAATATATGGCTGTATTTCTTCTTATTTTTAAAATTACCAGAACGAGATTATTACCGGAAAGGCATACTGGTGAACTCACCAAATCATAGACTTTATGGTAATATAAAGAAGTTGTAGTTTCAAGATCGATGACATTTTATATCTTATAAAGTATCAGACCGGTTTCCGTCCACCATATAAGCTATATCCCTACATCTTCAAGAATTTAATTGACCTACTACTAACATATACTGTACTTACACTGAAAATTCTGACAAATAAGAAAACTTAACAATTTCAATAAGCATGTAGTAGTACTAGTTCAGAAATTAGGGGGGAAAGTAAAGTTCTATAGGCATATAGCACGATAGGCCTATGGTCAGTATCAGATGCAATAGCAAAACACTTTTGTCTTTTTCTTCATTTTGTTAAACACGATAAATTATTAAAAAGTAAAGGATTAAACACGTTATCTTTATTCTCGACAGTTTAATTTTGTTAAATTCAATTATATAGGCCTAACATAACCTCGTGTTAAAACATTTTTAAAATTAGTAGGGTCAGGTGGGGTATTTGTAAAGAGGCCTATATATTTAGAAACCTTTGCATCGTTAGGATTTTCATTTATGATATACATATAAAATAATTAATTGTATATAGCATTTACAAGCCATTTTCTGCTCCTAAAATTAAAAGAAATAGGAGTAAATACACTAGTATGGATGCAAGCATGATAATCACAAATTTGCAATTTAATTTCACAAATAACTGTTTTTGCTTACCTCTCAGGATCTTTAGGGAACCTGAAGAAAGATAAATCGGGAGAATTCCTTTGGCTGTTGGTGCAATTTATAGCACCACAAGCATTTCCATAAAATATTGTTGACATTTTACATAAGCAACAATGTAACATATTGTGTGGTTCTTGCTCACCGCTACGAGCGCTGCAGTCGCGCCGGTTGAAAAAAACTGTATGGAGCTTCGCTACTGTTATACTATACTGTGGTACTACTATGTTATTACATTTTTTAAATGTCTAGAATGGACCTATGTAATTTAGTGATTAAGTTGCTAATTAGGAATCTGAAATGTTCGATCCTCGGATTTTTCAGAAACACAGAGGTCAGGAATGAGGAGCCAATTGAATAAAGGATTTTTCGATTCCGTTTAACAAAAAGCATTACCGGTCGTGGAAGAAGGTATACTTGACCAACTGATCCTCGATCCTGCCAGACACGTAAGTCTGTCCGTGCAAGCCCGTTTCGGGTAAATCGTGCATTGGTATATAATCCTATACCTATAGCCTACCTTGAATTTAAATATTAGTTTACGCAACAATGTGTTTATGCAGGATAATTTTAAACCAATACTGGTAGCTTCCCCCACACACAAGGTTTATCGCTCGGATTTAGGCAGGAGCGCATTCAAATGCTCGTGAAAACATGTGCATGTAAGACAAACAAAAGTTATGCGGTGCGTCATTCGTGCAACGCTGCACTCTTTCGCCTGGAAGTGTGAGTCTAGGTAAAGGCAGAAGACAAACAAACAAAACTATCCAAGAGCACAACAACTCCTCCGTACTGAACTTTAAAGAATACCGCACGCCGTTCTTTTGAGAGAGAACTCGCGCGTGTTTGACACAATCTTCCGCGCGTACTCTTTTGTTGACACTCTAGGCTAGGCGCATATTGGGGCGCGTTTGACACGTGTGAGATGACATGATGCGAGCGGCATGACCCATTCGCGCCAAACGCGTCTCGATGGGGAACGGATATTGCAACGCAGTTTTCTCGCCCAGCTGATCCGTGTAATGCTCTTTGCGCTGACGACTGTCAGCTGTTTGTGGTTGTAGGCAATCCCATGAGATATATTGCTATGTTGACGCCAGGGCCGTAGCAAGGTCCTTCTGCGCTCTTGGCCAGTTTGACAAATCTGCGTCCTCCAATACTGGGGAGTCTGAACAATTTTTTTAAATTAAACAATTTTTTAAATTTAAATAAAAACACTGTTATTATCAAAGAAAACCTAAACCTCAATTCGAAACTAAGTGATGGACTTTCAAGGTACTAAAACCTTATCTTCAGACGATTGAATTACTTAAAATAGAATTAAATAATAAAATCTAGTATCAAAATTAAATTGCATAATAGGCCTACTAAAATGTTTAACACATCAGTAGGTAAAAGTTTTTTTTTTTTCGAATAATTTAACTACTTTCATCTCAATACTAACGTACATTTTAATTTTTATTGCTATATCTTTCCATACTGTTCATGATTTATGTTATCATACTCTGCCAATAAAAAAGTGTTAATTAGAGAACGCTGCATGACTGTATAATACTACAGATAGTTCACGTGCAGTGATTTTTAATAACATGAAAGATTTCTTCCATTAACGTGGAATTTTTATTGCTTGATAAATTGCACCAGTCTAAAAAAAGGCGGAATTTTTCATGGTTAATTTTGCGCCCTCTTTGTACCTGCGCCCTTGGCGGGGGCACATCTCGCCAGCGCCTAGCTACGGCCCTGGTTGACGCTGTTTTATTTTACGAAATCGGGGATATTTTGCTATGGAGTGCTCTAAACAGATCATAAGACGATCTATGGGTAGAATAAAAAATAGAAGCATTCTCCCTCACATTCGTAACACCTTTGTAGAAAATTTGAATTTAGGCCTAAGTTATAGGCACACTTTCTTCCTCCTTGAATAGATTCTGCGTTTAATACGAAATAACCAAGAGAACATCTAGCTTACATGTGCTTACTGAGAAAATTCACGAGATAGGAGAGATATTAGAACAGCATCAGAATTGAACTACCTTGCACATATTATGTTTCTTCTTAATGCCGCTTTTTGATGTGCACGAGCACAATGCGTAGCAATATTTATCTAACAAGCACTGATATGCATGGAGTAAACAGAAGCATGACAGTCGACGGTAGAACGGCTGAAGAATGTGATGTGTCAATCCGGGTTGGCAGGTGTGCCGATTTTTCGTATGACAATGGTTATTGGGATTTTTTCTTTGATAAATGGTCATTCGAAAGTCATAACTTACTAATAATTTAAAACTACCGATTGTTGCTGTTATTATTATTATTATTATTATTATTATTATTATTATTATTATTATTATCATCATTATTGTCGGCCGCGGTGGTCTAGAGGTAGCGTGCCCGCCTCTAGATCCGCAGGGCGCGGGATCAAACCCGGCCGCGGTCGATGGATTTTTCAGGACGTAAAAATCCTGGGCACGGAGTCCTCCGGGAGGGACTTTAAGCTGGGGGTCCCGTGTCGTAGATTTACGGCACGTAAAAGAACTCCAAGCCTAAATTAGAGCCTCTGGACAAAATTTCTCGGCCCTTTCACGTCCAAGAAATACTTAATTTCCAGAGGGGGGTTGCGAGGCGATGGGCTTACCACCTGTCCCTCTCCCCTCTCTCGGAAAATAAGCATATCAAAATTAGTATAGGTACTGAAACCTCCATTGGAGGCCCCTTCGCCCCACCTGGGGATCATAGGGTACCAGATACAGATACAGATCATCATTATTATTATTTCATGTTAAAAGCATTGAACATAAAGAACGACCCTGATGCTTTCCGTTCTAGATACCTGTTAGTTTTATGAAAATGTAATAAATAAAATTTGTCTCTTTAATTTACTTTTTTCTGTGCTAGCCTTTAACACGTACGAGAGGCAAGAAAGTTTGTGCAACATAATTTTGCACTATTTATTTGTTCTGCAATTACCTATAGTGGTGTAGAAAAACCTGGCAACCCTGATTACAATGAGTGCAATAGTGATAGTGATTGGTGTTCCGTGGTAGTCTGTCGAGTATAGAGAGTGGATGTTCTGTTAACAACATGAATAAATTTGGACCCACATTAATTCCCCCTACTCGTCAAAATGTTTGATTCGAACCCTGATTTGTGGGTGTGTTTTTTTAATTAATTTAGGGATTGCGATACAAGAGGGAATATTAAAAGGAAAGTAGAGAATCCTCAAATTAAGCGGTTACTGATGTTAGATTCTGGGCATACGGTTCTTGGAACATTGGTTTGTTTACCCAATTCATTTCTAAATATTTTCCCCTCAAAATCTTGTTATTAAATATTGTGTTATTAATAATTATTATACTGCAAATCTATTTTCTGACACATTCTGCTAGCTAGCACATATAGAACTTAGTTAAAATGATCGATTCTAAATTGCATATGATTTGTTTGTGGGTGAGTAAACTAGAAAAAAATCTACAAGCACAGAGTAAAATTATAAGGATTGTAGGATATGAAATGTGTTATAAAGGTTAAAATAGTAGACATTATTAATGATAAAATGGTTCAATAAGTATATTTACTTGCGTCTTTCAAGTTCAGCTCCTTTGCGATGTCCGTCAAAATTCTTGTTTTCAATTTAGCTTTCATGTAATTTGGATTGTTTGTGTCGTACAGCTCTGGGTGTTTCCTTAATGCCTCTATCAGCTCTTCCTCGAACAACATCGTAAATTAAAAAAAGGGTTTTATAATGGAATTAAGGAAAAATGCACAACCGGACACCATCAGAGAACAAAATGAACGTGTGATGCGTGGCGCGAGAAACTGTGGCTCTGCTACTGAGCCACATGTCTGTAGTGACACGCGATTCGCGCTGAGTAGCGTCGCGTTGTCAATATGCGCTAACCCATTCATTTTAAGTATGCTACAAAAACTCGCACTGTGCCACGTCGCGTGACACGCGTCAATCGCGCCCCAATATGCGCCTAGCCTAACATGCGAAGAAGAACGTGCACGCAATTTGGGCTTATTTTTTCACCGCGCGTGATTACCTTCAAGCTCTTTTCCCCGATATTACCCGTACGCTCCCAGGACTGTGGTAAAGAACTTGTGTGTGGGGCTTGCAATTGTGCAACACGCGCGAATTCCCTCAGAAAAGAACGGCGCGTGGAATGTCTGCATTGCAGCAGACACGCCAGCTAAGAGCTTGCGGTTTTATTTTAAGTTCAGTAGAAAGTTGATGTGCTCTTGGAAAGTTTTGTTTGTTTGTCTTCTGCCTTTACATACACACACGCTTCCATGCGAAAGAGTGCAGCGTTGCTCGAATGAAGCACAGCACTCTTTCTTGTGTTTGTCTATTGACCTTACATTCACGCGTTTTCACGGGCATTTGAGTGCGCACTTGCCTAATCCCGAGCGTAAGAGATTTTGTGTGTAACGGTAGCTATTGGTTAGCATGGTTTAGCACAGCATAGCATAGCTTTCTGTGTTTTGTAGTCTTAAGCATGCAGATGAGTTCATGAGCAAAACTTCACTGATGCAATGGCCCAAAGTGCGACAATACTCACAAAAGGAAAGCTTATAATATAGCAATGTTAAATTGAAGGCCCACCTTTTGAGAGCAAACATGAAAGTAAAGTCTATTTGGGTCATTTATTTTGCGAGACCTGTTGGGAGGCATATGGTGTAGTAGTTGCTGCTTGCTACCCCAGTCACACGGCATCCTCTGCGTTTTAAGATTCGTGTCGCGGTGCGCTTCGCTCCCCAGTCGCTCCATTTTCGTCCAGGAACATGGCCAGCCTGCATAACAAGCCTGTTACAAGGTGTCCACAAACTATCTCGAGCTATAACTATACTTTTTATTGCTAGTAAAATCAACTTCTTTACACCGTAAAAGCCATACTTGTGGGCACTCACGAATTCAGTTTCTGTTTAGGTCTCCACAAAATATACTTTTATAGGAAAGACTACCAAGGTACTGGTAGACGAAGTAATCTCAACAAGTTAAGCCCACACAGAAACACCTTCACAGTGCGGAAGATCTATTGATTTTCTAGCAATCCCTTTGCTACATCACTGTATTTTTTCCCCCTCTGCACAATAATGGCTCGTATCTGGGGGCACTGTAAAAATAGAAACATTTAAATAATTTTAAGGAATAAAATAAATTCACATGAAATTTGTTTGTTTTCCTTTACCTACTCAATAGAAATTATATTCATACTAAAATTCTCAACAGTGTTATGTTTTTAAATCCATAGGCCTATGGATTCGTGTATAATCGAGACTCCACTCATTTCTCATAGCATTACATAGGCTACTGTATAAATCCATACTTATTAAATTCCAGTTACTGTAACCTAGATGCCAGGAATTCGAAATAATTTGTTTCATGGTTATAATGAATTATCCCAAAAATGCAGAAAACAAATAATTTAAAAACAAATTTTAAATAAACATTTATTTCTTTTGTGTATCCAGAATCAAATTTAATTTAGTCCATTTCAATTAGCTCATTATATTCTGCAACATAATCTGTGTGCTCCAACAACCACACACACCGACAGGATCAACGCAGTTCCGCCAGGACTGAGGATTTAGGCCGAAATGGTTCTCCAAAATAATAAAACTAAGTAAAAGAGTATTTAATGCAAAAAGAGGAAGCATCCATAAACATTAAAACTATAGGAAGGGGACAGATCTTTCGGTATTCACCCTTTTTACAGGCTTAATCCATTTTAATATTTCACCCTTTACTGACCTGAAGAACATATTTTCTATGGTCGTTGTTTTGTTTTTATTAAGTGCCAGAATGGTACTTTATGAAATTGTGTGGGCGACAGGAAAATGTCTGCCCGTCTGTCTGTGTGTCTGTATGCGCGATAACTCAATTACGCTTTATCGGATTTTCATGAAACTTGGTATACGCATTTATAACGTCCATGGGAAGAAGCCTATTGGTATTGGATCAAGTCGGTTGACCGGTACCGGAGTAAAGCCCAATTTAGTGCCTATTTTATGGTAATATGTTAGAATAATTTATCAAATGCAAATCAGTTCTCGTGGCAACATATTGTTTTACAGTGTTCATATACTGCAGCTTTGGAAGTTGCAATAATTATAGCTTTGACAAATAACACTACTTACATATTCCTTCAGAAATGCTTATCAAAATATACTTTTGTTCTTCTGTAAGCCCTTTTTAATGAAACGATCTGGAGCTTAACTCCGAAATCGATGAAAAAAACAATTTTTCTGCATATCATAATTGCAATTGTCACTGTTTAAACAAAAGCATTCATGCACTTTAGCACATTATTATTATTATTATTATTATTATTATTATTATTAGATTTTATCTAGCTTTTCCTACACTGATGTCAGTGTAATAAGGTTGAGTATAGTTGAGTATACATGATTCATTGTTACGTCGCTTCTAATTAGCCTGAAATGGAGAAGAAATCTCAATCTGGAACCTGGGTTGTTAGTTGAGTGGGGAAAATCAAACTCTACGTTACATAGGCCTAAGTATCCAGTTCTATCACGTCACCCTTAAGGTATAAGTAATTTTTTTTTTTTTTTTAACGGAGTTGGGGAAACAGAAGAAGAAGTCATTTTGAACGAATATATTTTTAGCCTCTGGAATGAGAATCTGGCGCTTCTCCATTGGATAACGGCGCTTTTCAAACATATGTCGCGGCAAGCTTTTGTTCGCAACTCTCCTTAAAAACTTGGATCATTAATTTATCGAAATCGAGGGAGCGTTTTGCATGAATGCAGACCCTTGTGTTTAGATTCCATAAACTTTTAACCTTTCGGAATGAAAACCTGACCTCGCAGCAGGATACTAAGGGTCCTCTAAACATCCTACCAGCTAATTAGAGCAATTACTGCACACTTCCTCATCACCTATTTAGCTAATTGCTATAATATGGACCGCATATTTACTTGTCATTGAGTAAACGTGCTTAATGGGCATAAGATGACAAGTTTAATTGGACCTAATGGAATATGCCTTGAGAAGCTAGGCTATCTATCCGAGCTGAAATTTCTCATGACAGTTAATTGCTTAAGGATAAGTATACTACCGGTATAATTTATCCACGACGTAAATCTTAACAGTTCAAGCAAGACAAGTCACTAAGGGTTATTGATAGCTGGCAAATAGTCCCTACAGTAATAGGGTCTGATGAAAGTACACCAATTTCATAAATTTTTGTGTAAAGATACTGCATGGGTACCCTAATATTTATTTTAACGAAAGAAGAATCCAGAGAAAGAATTCACGATATCCAATATCCACTTCTGTACAGTACAGGCGCCTGATTCATCACAACGAGTTCTGGTCGCAGTAAAGCGATAATAAAGAACTGTCTTCAATACCTGAAAATTAAGTTGATAGCCTAGTTGGTTTCTTGTGCAGACCTCTAATATTGCTCACATTTCATTCATTCTTTTTGCACCTATGAGGTGAGTGTCATGTTTATGTAATACTCTAACTCTGTATCCTCCTTTAAACAGTTCTTCGAATTATATAAAACATAAGATATAGAGAAGATAATAAACAAAATTAGTATTAAGAGCAAAATAATGTTTTAAACATAAACTACAGGGACAACAAAAATTCTACTACATATTGTTCAGGCGGTTCAGCTACTGTTCTTGAGCTATAACATAACTGTAAAATCACAAGTCACGTAAAACAATAAAAATAACTTACCAGTTAAAGAGAACTAAGAGGTGAAGATCGAATATATTTAACTACAACTCAGAAAGTACTATTATAAATTGCTATGTGTGTATTATATATATATATATATATATATATATATATATATATATATATATATATATATATATATATACATTATATACTAGCTTTAAAGATAGGCAAAGGCAGTCTTCCGGAGTTTGAGAATGACGCTGAGAAGAATACCTGGGTCCATGCGTCCCTGAGGCTCTGCTGGTATCTCGCCATAACGCTGGGTAACATGTCTCTAATTTATGTTTCGGGCTTGATGACTCAATTTCTCTTTCTCACTTTCACAGACGACACTGCTCAAGCTTTTATAAACTTCAGAGAGGTCACTATGCCCACTTGACATTTTGTTTTATTTGTGTAAAACAAAGCAATCGATTGACAAACGGTTTGGCGACAGTAACGCTATAATTATATCGGCAAGAAACATATCCTGATGTTCACCAGAAGCTACTAAAACGGCATTCTCTCGATAATCGCGTTATCGATAGATGCTAAGATACCTACTGGTAGAAAATGTAATTCTAAATACTGCAAGTGATTACTGAATTCGATTTACTCATTGGCTTGGCTATAGTACTGACCACATGCCCCCCCCCCAATTCTGCCTATGGCAGCGGTCGGGTGGTAGGCCTTGTCCCTTCAGGGATGTAGCGCCACGGAGTTAGTTCTTTGGCTATGCCAAAGTTGAACGTCACCAATGATAATAAGCTGTTTACTACAGGAAGTTGTTTTTCGATATATATAACTAAGTCGCAAGTAACAAAATGTGTTCCAAACGATGGAACATCTAGAGCATAATGTTATATTTTCTGCCGATTATGCCATGTAGATTTCACGTATGAACGGGCAGAGCTTGTTCGAGTCGTGTTCATTTCTTTGACGTCAGTTTTAATTTGCCTCTTTTTTTTCTCCGTTCTGTGTGAATATGTATAACCAACAGCTAAAAAAAGCTTACCACTAGACTTAAAATGACCATGGGGAATGCGCTGATTTAGCAGCCTAGGTAGAATAAATTTGTTTTAGGTCGCTGTGTCGTGTTTCTCCACCCTCTGGTAATCTCTAGAGCGCTTGTTTTATAATAGTTTCTGTGGAGTTTTTGTTTTACATGTGGAGTTACAAAGTAATTAAATTTAATCCATGAAAATAACCTTAGCTTTATACTCCTGGAAAATGGGGAGTTCGTGAGTGGTGCTCTAATTTCCGTATTCCGCGAATTTCAAATATACAGTATAGGCTATCCATGTTTATGGATTTTCGAATTACCTGCCAAGAGTTGAGCATCATTATATAATTTCTGCCGTGTAAGTACTAATACTGTATAATATTCTGCACTCAATGTAATTGGACATGTAAACTTAACGGATTAATGTTATGTTTTTAAAATATTTACTGAGCATATTGCATGTTTATTTTTCCTTTAGGTCTGTTTTGTAAATATATCCAATCTATTCTTGCCATATAATTCTAACAGAAAAGATCGCATGCTATTGTTTCTGAGAACTAAATGAAGAAATTTACAATTATCGACCTAGATATGAAAATGTTGGTGAGTTATTAGTATTTTAATTTATTATCGTATGTGGTTACACATTAGTTGAATACGTCTGTTACAAATTTTAAGAATTAAGAGTACGGAGTAATCTTCTTGAAGCAATTTCGTAGATATTTGCTGCCAATCACAAATTTGGCTTACATATTACGTTGTACAATTCCGTTCTTTACAGCGCCACGCACTCTTTTATCCGAATGGAATAACCAAAACAAAATTACAATCACTCACGTACAAATTATTTAAATATTTTGTAGGAACAGGATTTATTTAATCCTCAGTCGCGTGCATAGGTGTACCGAGGGGGGGGGGGCTTGGGGGTTTGAACCCCCCCCCCCCATTGATTAAAAAAAGGAAAATTTTATAATTTTTTTTAAGTCTGCCCATAAATTACTTAATACAAGTATAAAGCGTGGGAAGCTAAATACTCGTTATTTCGCGTCTTAATTTTCCGGAAGCTTAAAACTCGTTATTTTGCGTCTTAGTTTTTAAAATTTTCCGGGGGCGACCCCCGGAAGCTTAAAACTCGTTATTTTGCATCTTAGTATTTAAAATTTTCCGGGGGAAGACCCCGCGGATGTTATAACCCCCCCCCCCCATATGATCGGCCTGGTTACGCCTATGGTTGCGTGATCTCTACGAACGATGTCAAATGAAGATTGTAGGTTATATAAAATCCGAACATGTATTTTAAAATATGAAACATGCTCCACCAAGATAGAGAACTCGAAATTTAGATGGGCTGACTACTGTTACCCTGATTCTACATGGACGAAACAATAGGCCTATGTAAAAAAAAAGAAAAAAGAAATATGTATCACAGTTTCCTCAACATTACTGTTGTCACTCACATTGAATAGTCTTTTTTTAACAAACGTATTCTATATCTATATTAATAAAAGGAAGTGTCTGTCTTCCTTATGTCTGTCTGTCTGTCCGCGATGCCCAGCGAAATCTACGGAACGCAGAGATCTGAAATTTTAAACATAGGTAGACTGTAGGGTCGGAAAATGCACCTCGAAGCCAGAATTTTAATTTTCGCCTTCGTTCGTGAGTTATGAGTGAAAAACGGGCAGAAAACTTGTATTTTTTGCGTTTTCGAAGCATCAGTTTTCAGATAGATTTCAATGTCAAATCAATTACAGTTGGCTTTGGCTATTTTTGTCATACCTTGGACATAAAACCATCGCGATCGCTTGAATGATGTAGCTCACGCTGGTCGATTCATTTGTTTATAATGTCAAGGCACGCAGACATATGAAATTTTCAACCTACACCGAAGAGGATTATTATAAGAGGGATAATCAATATTGGCCTAAATATGGTCAAACGTTATTCGATTTGGACGAAACTCACTATACAGGGGTTTTCTGGGCCAAGGAACTCGAATCTGAGGTTGCTTTTACCAGGCGACGCTATCTAATCGTGGTATGATGTCCACGTGATTTAGGTGTTAATAAATATAATGATTTAACTATTATGCTCTTAATTTTTAATTTTTGAAATAATTATCGCGGGCGATCGCTTCATTTTGTAAGTTCATCCTGGACGATTCATTTGTTTAGAATGTCAAGTCCCTTAGACATATGACATTTCCAACCTACACGGAAGAGGGATAATCAATGTAGGCCTAAATATGGTCAAACATTGTTCGATTTGGACGAAACTCATTATACAGGGGTTTTCTGGGCCAAGGAACTCGAATCTGAGGTAGCTTTTATCAGGCGACGCTATCTAATCGTGGTATGTAGACCACGTGATTTAGGTGTTAATAAATATAACGATTTAACTATTATGCTATTGATTTTTAATTTTTGAAATAATTATCGCGGGCGAAGCCGCGGGCAGATGCTAGTTACTTATAAGTTCAATACGGTATCTGAATAATACAACGTAATCTCTCCTACGTATACATTCTTCAAGAATACCCAGTAAACTCATTGCAACTATTCTTTATACAATTATCAGAATTAGTACTATTTCTGTACTTCTTTCTAAATATTTTCTATTTCCCCCTTTTCTTCGTGAAAGGCTTTATAGAAAACGAAAGAATTTCAGTGGAAACAATATATTTATTTCTTACCAAACAGTTTTCGTAATTGTTATTTCCAGGAAAAGACGGTTGTTGGTTTGTTGAGAAAGGAATAAATATATCTCTACCAGGCAAAGGAAATTCTTCTATAGAATACAGTTCTCATTACTCATTTATTCTGGTTGTATCCTTCCTTTCTTGGACGTAATCAATTATTTGTTGCGTGAGTGAAGCACGTAATGCACAGCAGGACTACGTGATCAATAAGCACTTCCTTTCTTTGCGAATGTATATTTTGCACGGAGCAGCATCCTTGTGAACCGCTGGGCAATGTATTCACCACTGTGTCGCATCTGAACGTGACTGCACGTTGTTTCTGTCACCATATTTTTCAGAACACTACTGTGTAGGCTACCGTTATATGAAATACAATATACATAGGGGCCGTATTTTTTGGTAGCAACGATAAGAACGAAATTTTATAAAACAACCTCCCTTAGCTATATTTACCTTTTATTTGCTTAAAATACCAAATATGAACCAAATTGAATCCACGAAATATCGCGAAATTTACTCGATTCCGCGAAATGTGTCTAAAAGCGCGAAATATGCCCCTTCTATCTGTAAAGTGAGAAATGAGCACGAAAATGTGCCTTAAAATCACAATATTGTGCTGTTTCTATAGCTGTCGAAGATTTACCGATATATCGATATTTGTGATCGATTACAAAGTTTGCAGAATTTACGCAAAGATTGTCTGTGACCTAGTTTGTACTGTTGAGTACACTCCTTTCCTGCTATGTCTTTGCCAACTGAACGATGCCTATGATCGATTACAGCAGAAGAGTGTAGAATGTTTGTTACTTGTATCCAACAGATTTCGTCTTTTATCCACAGTTGGCACTTCTGTTTGCAAATCACGGAGGAAAGAATACACGGAGACGCCGTGCTTGCGGTGTCGTATGGGAAACAGATGAAGCCAATGACCACGCCCCCTTAGATGACCAAAAGGGAGGCTTGCTATATACAATAGCACACAAATACTCCGAAGTTTCACGGGTTATAACAACGTAACGGTAGGGAAAATATGTAATATCCCAATTTCATATATTAACTACATACTCTGACATCATAATAATCCCGGTAGTAAGCATTAACCTATCTCAGAAGAGCCAAAAATGTAACTTTCAAATGAGCAACTTTACATGTGCGAGTATAAATACTGAGTCAGAAAATGATTAAGTGACCGTGCTACTATGATAATTCAGAACGAGAAAAATATTCTGGACAGTTATATAGCTACACCATGTGGTTATTGACTCTATTAAACGCAATAAATGGCAACTAATATAAATATTGAAAATCTAAAGCAATAAATTACTTAGTATAACTAATAATTCAGATAAATGCACTTTATTTGATTAATTACAAGTAGCCTAAGGCCGTTATAAAGAAAATACATCAACAATTAGCAGCCTAGTGTAAAATACAAGTAAATTATGCTTAGCAATTATACCCATATTCAGGGGTGCCCACCCCCCAAACGTCATGACTCACCCCCCCCCAAACATCATTGCTCACCCCCCTCAAACTTTATTGCTCACCCCCAAACTTCATTGCTCACCCCCAGCCCAATTGGCTGTCGACAAGGGCTCCCATATAATATTTTCATGGGGGGGGGGGCAATTTATTAATTAATTGATTTTTTGTCACTTTAACTTCTTGGGCCACTTTGTAACATTATATTAATAATATAATAAGTGCAACAATGACGTAGCCATAAAATAATTGCGGGGAGGGCCGGAAGTGCCGGGGGTCCATCCCCAGAAAATTTTTAAATATTGAACTAAATCTAATGAAAATCACATTTTACGCTATTTTAGCACAGAAAAACTAGTTAGGAAATTTGTTTACCATACTCGAAGACATGCCAATGTAAATAATAAATCATTGCCTAAGTGGGGGGCCCACCCCCGGAAAATTTTTAAGTACTGAACTAATGAAAATCACATTTTACGCTATTTTAGCTCTCATAAACTAGTTAGGAAATTTGTTTACCATACTCTAAGACATGCCAATATAAATAAGAAATCATTGCCTAAGTGGGGGGTCCACCCCCGGAAAATTTTTAAATATTGAATTAATGAAAATCACATTTTATGCTATTTTAGCACTGAAAAACTAGTTAACAAATTTGTTTACTATACTCTAAGACATGGCAACTTAAACAAGTAATTGTTACCTAATTTATAATACTTATTACTATTTATAAGAAAAGCTGAATAACACATGGAACAGTGGACATAATTGGCCATTATGTTATGAAAAGAAAATAACTGCTATATCATATTTGACACACCAACAAATCTTGTTTAATTATTTTCTTTTTTAATACAAATATAGAATTTTATGTTTTGACTTTTGGGGGTCCAAACCCCCTGAACCCATCTTTCCTAATCCACTGTGGATTCTGCTTCCATGTTGTCGATTTGGTAAAACTTCTGCAATTCAAATAATTGTCTTAAAAGAAAAATACCTGACTATAATAATTATTAATATACATTTTTTTTCCTTGCGCCCCCCCCCCCGGGTATGGGCGCCCATGACTGTCGAAATTCTTCATCTTTATCTTTATAAAGAATTAGAAGTGACCTTTTGAAGTTATAGAACTTGACTGTTTTTATTTTTAACATATAAAACTAATTTTGCAACAATTTTCAACCCCCCCCCAGAAAATTCGTAAATGATAATATTTTGCCCCCCCCCCCAGAAATTTCAATGACGCAGTCTGCGTCTTAACCCCCCCCCCCCGTGGGCACCCCTGCCATATTCATTCATCCCAAAAATTGACTATTTTCAGTACCTAAATTTTACAAAATTATTAATTTTTAAGGTAGGTTCATAGAATAGTGCACAACATGCACTCATTTTCACTTCTGAATTGTTCAAAACAAATAAACAAAAACGAGTAACCACGCTATCCGTGCACACTATAAACATATAAACACAGTGACACGCCCCCTTAAGTGCCAAACGCTCGGACAGTTGGCTTCACGCTTGCGGTCTCAGGGCATCTCCGTGTATTCTTTCCTCCGTGTTGCAAATGGCTATCTGATGGTGTTTAGTAGAAATTACGATAATATTTCTCGTAATTATATTTGAACATTAACTTTAACCATGTCTAAATCGAAAGTTACTTCAGTTCATACAAGGGCAGAAGAATATAGAAATAAGGGGGGGGGGTGTTGTTAGTTCATGTAAATGAAGAAGCTAAGTTTATCATTGCGCAATGTTCCCAATGTATTATAAAGTAATTTATTTCACGAAATATCCACCGAAATAGAAGGAAGTTAACACCGAAATCAGCCATTTTATTTCACCAAGAAATCAGGGCCCTAAATATACAATGTAACAAAATTGCAATTTTGGCAAAATTCTGTTCTGTCAGTCTGTTCGAAAGAATGAGATTGACCTCCCGTTAGATAGGTGACCCCATTCCTCTCTCTCTCTCTCTCTCTCTCTCTCTCTCACTCTCTCTCTCTCTCTCTATCTATTTATCTATCTATCTATCTATCTATCTATCTATCTATCTCTCTCTCTCTCTCTCTCTCTCTCTCTCTCTCTCTCTCTCTCTCTCACACACACACACACAGGCTACACGTATACGCAAACACTCATCTATATTTACATGCCCACTAATAAGATAATTAGCCTACCAGGAATTAACCTGTAACTACATGATTAATACCACACATCTCACGGTTTTAGGATCACCAAATTACAGAGTGCAATTTAGATGTTTAAAGTAATGCATGCATTAAGCAGACTTATGTGATAACGAAATTTCTGTATATCAAAAACAAACATTCGTTTCATACTCCATTTCTTTAGACTTGATTAAAAAACTAGATAAATCCTAGTTGTCAGCTTCATAATGTAATGAAAAGTGCACACATTCAGAAATAATTAAACCAATGTGTAGTAATTTTACAGTCTATTGGATTGCTACTAATAATTGTTATGAAATATTTACCCATAAGGTAATGCATGTTCATTGAAGACTTTAGTAAGCAACATATACAGTTTAATACTCTTTCTTGCCAACGGTACTCGTTTCACTCGTTGGGGGCTATGCCCCCAAACCCCAACTTAGGTTCTCGAGAAAGTTTTATTTTTTATTTAATTTTTTTATGAACTGACGCCGTATTGGGGACAGAGTCCATGTATTTAGTCTGCCTTACATCCTATTACCGTTTAGCCATAATAAACCTATAAATACTGTGGGAAGACTTTAGGATCTTTTCGGGGTAAAAAGAATGAACTTTTTGGAATTTTTCCGTCGGTTACAAACTAAAAGGTATAACTCTGATTACGCTCACGTTTCTAGCTCATCTGGAAGTGGGTAAACATTAATGGTGTATTTTATGGAGTAGATTTCAACTGATATTACTTTAAATGGATATGCTATAAATTATATCAATTGAGTCATGCCTTTACTCTCGGCTTTTGTCTTTTCCCCTAGTACTATTTCACAATAGTTTGTCTATTCAGTTTTAAGGGGTTTCAGGACCTAATATACTGTCCAGGTATTTATGAGATTTTAAAATAAATTAAATAAATGAATAAATACATTTCCCAAAGGATCTTTCTTAGCACTTTTCCCTTTCCCTAAAGACTATCACATCAGAGTACGGTACCTAGCTAAAATGAATGATTCTAGCTATAAATTACTGAGGACTCTTAATTATGCATCTAGTAAAGATCAGTTACACTGTTTACAATGCACTAAATGCAGTAAGAAGTTCGGTGGCTCTGTTTACTCGTAGAGGAGTAAAATCTGATACTGCAGAGAGCTCTGGAATAAGTAAGAGAACGAAAGAGGAGGAAAGGGGCTCAAGATAATCTAAATAAATTGAAAGCAGACAAACGCAATACCATAACGGAATAGGCACGCAGAGAAGTGAGCCTCAGTGAATTTAATGTTTCCCTTGTGCAGTTCAGAGGGACCAAGATGGAAGTAGATTTCCACACAAATGATAAAAGCCATGCAGTTCCCCATGTCACGGCATTTATATTTTGTTTAAAGCAGGATTTCTGGCATTTTATGACGCAGTACTCTTTTCTGAGATTTGATACAAAAAAAATAATTTTATAAATAAGTTAAGAGAATATAAACTATAACTATAATAAGAAAAGTACTAAACTTGTCTTGCCAAAAGAGTTCAAAGATTAACCTCATCAGAATAAATTATAATTACGAACTTACCTTGTTTTTAAAAATTTTCAACAAAATCAATAGTAAAATAAATATTTTGAATTGTCTACATTATTCCCCTCATGCTTCAAGCAGCAAAGGCCGGATGGTCTAAGATATGGTCGCTTAATTTTTTAATGAGGAAACATTTACCTATTTTAACCTTCTCATGAGTAAAAAAAGGACATTGCTTTTTTGACTTATGTAGGATATTCATCTAAGAAAAGAGAACAGCTTATGTGCTTGACTTCTTTTCACCGTAAGCCTTTATGATTACTAAATTGTTCACTTAGTGTGGTAGTGTACGGTTGTTATCTGACCCATATTTGTTTAATTCCCCGATTTCTCGGTATTGGAGCTATATGCTAGTGTACAAATACGATACAAATACCAAGATTCTCGTGGGTATAAAGTTATAAAGGCGATTATGAAGAGATTATAGGGTGTAAATGCATATGAAGTGCACTGCTCTTTAAGCTCTGTAAGCTCCGAATTCATTAAACCGGCGTAGGATGTCACAAATCCCAATCCTCTGGAGCGTTGGAAGCGCCATTTATATCGATTTGCTAGCTTACTACTTTCTATAGTGTAGGCCTATGTACCCAGGGTAGTAAGCATAATGATTTTCCAGTGCTTTATACCAATAACAAACCGCAATAATTATGCTAATGTGACACACGTTATATAATCGTATTATGGACTTTATGAGAGATGTATTATAATTTCATTAGTAACAATATTAAACAGAGGAAATATGTAAAAGTTCGAGCTGTCAGTTTTTAGTTAGAAAGTATCCATCTTTAGAAGACGTGAAGCTGTGGAAAATAAGTAGTATCCACTGTTTCCTTCTTTAATTCGATAAGTCAAACCTCTGTATAACGAAGATCGACATAACGATAAACCCGCATATAACAATGTTTTCGTTCGGTCCCGGCGAAGTTCCTATCTTAATAACGTTAAATGTAACTCACTACAACGATGAAGCTACTTTAGAAACACCCTTTTATAACGATATTTGGAGGTTGAATGTTACTGCAAACCAGTATCTTAGCCCTATGGATGGTAGCTGGTATCAGATCAGTATCCTTCCCAGCCACCAATGTTGTTTCTTGGGTACCTGATATCTGTTACGTTTCTTACAAATTTTAGAAAAGAAAGGTTCATGGTGTATGGAAAATAGGACCACTGAGACTAAAATCATCCCTTATTTGTGAAAAAAAAAACTTGCTGTGAGTTAGACAGCTATTTCAACCTGTACATAATGTGCAATTAAGATACCATTAGTTTTACCTTGGATATGTGGTAATTTGCTTGTCTTTTTCTTCCCTCTTCTCACCATCTACGAGTTTGAAATTTCTGACGTATGGCTAGGCTCAAAGCGTGCCATGATTTGTGATGTTAAACCAATCTGAATAGTAATTTTTTAGTGTGCGGGTGTAAAGTAGCTATTGTTACAATTCTGGAAGTCAGTAAGTTGAGTAACAAAATTAGCTTTTTTGTGATTCAATACTTTCAACTTCTTCGCACGTTCGTTCCATGAATTATCCTGTAGATTACACAGTTTTCTGCATGCAGTCTTTCTTATGTGTGGCAAATTGCAGCCCCTCAATATAACAATACAATCTGCTAGGGCCCACAAATATCGTTTTACAGAGGTTTGACTATATAAAATATGGTCCATTACTCCTAAGATTTTCATTGAGGCTGGTGCGCGTTACATTTTCTATTGCTTTGTTAAAAGATTTAAAAATAATTTTGAAGATCGGTTTGCCATGGCCATTATAATGTATTCAATGACTGTCCTGCGACTTAATTGGTACTGAAATCGAAATACGGGTGTTTATTTATAGTTTATATATATATATAATACATATTATATATGGATATATATATTTTTTTATACATATATTATATATCCTATATTCTTTATACACATTATATATGTATATAAGTTATATATATAATTTTTAAACACATATCATATATCCTATATTATTTATTACATACTATATATGGATATATAAAATATATATTTAAATTCTCAGAATTTTTGTACGCTATCCAGGCTAAGTTGTTACATATCAAGGTAAGAAATGCAGAAAGTTAAGAATGTTACTGTCAATTACAGAAAGGGTAACATGTAAATGAAGTCCTTATTCTTTGTAGTAGTATTTATTGGTCATATTTGTAATTCCATGGAGTAACTCGGCCAATCGGTGTACCTCCAGTTCAAATTATTCTTTTGTCGTGTATTGGCCGTGTGTTAGCTTCATTTATTTAACATTGCTTCTTTGTGCTACTATTTCAATTTATGCTTAAGTTTATATTTGGGACCCTGTTTGAGTCACGTCCATGCTTCTGGGCTCTTCTAATCTCTCAGTCCGTAGTCCTTGTCGTGATCACTCCGAAGACTCCGAAGAGCGGCATCAGCCCAATTCGTTACGTATGCAGGCTTGTTACTGGAGGGAATTCTTAGCAACCTATTGTTTTCCCACAGCCTTCCCGAACTGATAGGGCGCCTAATTCCAGCCCGGCATGACAATGTGCGCATTTTGAACCCTGGTTCGAATATTTGTGTTTTGTGCTCCTTCTTTATGCTATCAATCTTGACCCTGGCCCGCTTCAGACCTCGCAGACTTGTTGACCTTTAACCTAAGAACAAATCTTTTCTCAGGGAAAGGCGGAAAACCCTCCTGCAAGAGGTGGTGCCACCTCCGATCGGTATTTCAGCCGTGTCACTTCGGCGACCAGAGGCAGCACATTCGTGTTTATCGCCCATCAGATTCAATTTCTTTTATGTAGGAATACTTCGTTTTAATATCCTGCAGTTTTTGCGACTTAATGACGAATTTTAGTAGCTCACAAAAGTAAAAACATGCTTACCCTTCTAGTGTTTCCCAATTCCACAAACCTGGGACCATATGTCAATACGACAATATGTCAATATGTCAATATGGCGAACGTATAAAATATTCAAATCGACATAAGCTTTCAGAACAGAAATCTCTATGGTCTGGAAGTTAATACTCTATCAGACGATTAACTCTGCATGCGAATATCTTCCAAGATTTGTAAAATATGCTCTGGAACCAACGAAGTGGGTCCTAGGATTTCGGCTCCTAGTACACCTTCAGACAACAAAATAAATGGTACAAAAATATGTTGCACAAACTTTCTCGCATGTTAAAGCATGTTAAAGGCTGTAACAGAAAAAAATAAATTATAGAGACAATTACATTTTATTTATTACATTTTCATAAAACTAACAAGTATCTAGAACGGATAGCATCAGGGTCGATCTTTATGTTCAATGCTTTTACCGTTAAATAATAATATTAGCAATAATAATAACAATAATAATAATAATAATCAATGGCAGTAAAACTGTTACGGATACCGCACGCTGTTCTTTTTTGGTGCAAACGCCGAACGGTGCAGTCATGTTTAATGTGCTACAGGGCAACACTCAGTGGAGTCATAATGGTCAAGTATTAGGCTACACAAGCGGAGATAAAGAGCAACATGTCGAAGTGCGCGAGTATAAAGTGGTATAGCCAACCTACAAAAGATTAAACAAAAAGTGCGGATACTTACTGACTTACCCTCGAAAATAAAAAGTGGCCTAACTTGCATAAATCCATCTTCCTATTAATGAATGTAATTTTTCAATGCAATATCAGGAATACTTTCACATGCGTAATGTTCTGGCGAACGTAGACTGGGGAACTATTTTTTTAATTGATGTCGTTTTTGTAATAATTTCTCCATTTAGGTTTAATCGCGTATTTCCTACATATAACGTCTACGCGTATGAAATATATGATACAGAAAGCACCGCTGGGATCCGATCATTATTTTAAAGCGTAAAATTTTTAGATGATTTGAATTGGTATTCTGAAAACGTTTCCACTGAATTTGATATTAATGTAATGTGTTACAGCTCGGCCATTCGCTGAGCTTCCACATTTCTTTCTCGTCCTTTTTTCACAGTTATTTCCCAGGTGACTGCCGGCTTGGTCGTCGTCCTGCAGCGGAGGAACATATAAACACTGTCTAATCTTATTACGTACCGCCGCCAACTTATGGCCTACCTGACTGGAAATTTATTTTCCTCGCTATTCCCTATAAACATCCCGGCTATAAAACTGTAAAGTGGGAATAAATTGCCATCAGGAGGAGAGAATAAAGGTCTGCTGCTCTACTGTATGTCATTTTATTTAAAATATAAATAATGGTCCATGATGTTGCGTTTTATAGTGAAATGCATTTTCTTTCGTTCCATTCTTTATTTCTGTCGTGAATATAACGATACCGTGCTTTGAATTGAATAAAAAGTTTCAATACTCATAAAACACCACTAGTAGGATCGGTGTGAATATACTTCAGAAAATAGAGCAAGAGATTTTGGAAGGCAGTTGGGAAACCAAAAATATTAGTGGCCATTTTGTTACATATGATATGGCCTTTTGGGAATTATGAAGAATTCCTCCTTTCCTATTTGTTCTTTACTCATAAAATATTACAGCATATATCCGTTTTGAATATGCAAAAATACATAAATAAGTGAATAAATAAATAAAAAACAAATAAACAACACATGCTAACAACTATCCCCTGAACTGAACAGTCTTTCATAAATTTTCTGCATGGTATCAACTAAGTTGCAACAAATTATTAAAATAAGTAAAGTATTTTGGAAATAGCCTACTGTATTTCAGTTGACTGTAAGATCTACCGGATGTAACAAAAAGCCAACATACAAACTAAACGATTTGTTACTAAGGAGATAGAACAACGATTAGCTAAAGCACAGAGAACCAAATCCAATCCAAGACACATGCGCGAAATACAAACTAAATCAATAAGTTCCGGATATTTCCAACGGTTCCAAGTAAATACAAATATTATGTCTATATCTTAATGTCAAAAGTGACAGCCTGTGACAGTATCTACTGTTAATTTTTTTTTAAGCGGAAGCCAATAAATAAAAGAGACATGATAATAAACGTAAATAGATCAGCAGCTTCTTTTTCTTTCTTTCTTTCTTTCTTTCAAAAGTGAATCTTTGTCAGCCTCCTGTCTAGTCTGCTCTATATATTTTGCAAAGCTTGGCGTTTTAACATTACCTTCACTGCTCGTCTTGAACTGTAATAAAACTGTAATAAACTATCACATTATTTGGACTCGTGAAGTCAGAATGAGAAATTCAATGCCTTAGCCGGGATTTGAACCAGGATCTTCGGCTCTCCGTGCTGATGCTCTAACCAACTGAGCTACCATGGGAACGTGCCGGTACAACATTAAATTCTCCAACTGACTCACACGGCCAGTGTGGAAGAATTATCATTACACTATTACACTATTTGTTCATCTTTGTTCCTTTGTCAATATCTGGGGGAAAAAAAACAAACAAACAAACAAAAAAGAACAGAAAAATCAGATTTTACATTTTTGCTTGCCTTCATGACAATTTTTTAATTTCTATATTCCTGCAACTTATTTCAGTGCCGCCACTGCTCTCGCTTCGAGTTTATGCCTCTATTCTACTGAACAGACAACGTTTCTCTTTGTTCGGTTTTAGAACTAAAAAAAGGTCCTTCCTGTGTACTGTCTTTGGAGATAATCTGCTTTGAGGATAAATGTAGAGTAATCTATTGCAAGTGCTAATGTCGAGAAGAGCTCACATGCGAGTAAATTCTCATCCTCAGGTAACAGCTTGCAGGATCGTAAACCTTCTTCAATTACAAGGGTTTATTAAGCTCCAGTCCGAAACACGATTCTCGTGGATTACTCCTGAAGGATAAGTTTCAAGTTTATTTCGACATATGAACCAAAGTGAAGTACGATATTCCTGTAAAAGGCAGTCTTTACTCTACGTATTCTAAGGTAGGGTTACTACAGTTAAGTTCGTAGTGCGGGTATAACATTACGGGCCCGTATGTACACGGGTTGGCCAATTCTGCGTCTAAAGCTGCGTCTCCATTGATATACATTTAACACCAACATGTCAATATTAACAAGTTGATATTGACATGTATATTGCAATTTCACGTTCCAATTGACTTGACATGCAAAGCCAGCATGTTGCACTTAACATTTTCAGATGTTAATTTGTTTTCCGGAGAAAATGGACAACATGTCAAGTCAATTGACTATTCGGTCAATATCGGCTTTGTTTCGAGAATTTCCGGGAAACGAAAAGCGATCGCCAGCTTAATCGGCTTTGGTTCGGAAATTTCCAGGTAAAACAAAAAGCAGTCGACAGCTTCCTCAATATTCCCGGCATCCATTTTGTATTATGTGAGTATTTGGTATATCAGTGTTCTCAATAGTATTGCATTTACTTTTAAAACTATTTTTTATGGCATACTCCATTGTTGAAAAATGTGATAGTTATTTTGAAAAGATCAAGACATTTCTACAAAATTAGTATTTAAGAAAGTCATAGACAGTTAACAAGAAGATAATAACGCGTATATAAAACTACTCTCATTTTGTAATGTTGGCTGCTCTCTTCAGAGGCTTTTTCTTTTTGAATGTTATCCATTTCTGTTCGTAACCGCCCCAACATATGTTAACCTATAAGCTTTAAGCTGCGTATACATTTGCGCTCCTCTCGCGTTCCGCTCTGTCCGCGTACAGTACGCGTACAGTACGCGAACAGTACGTTGAAATTATCCATAGGAAAGCGACGAACATACCGCGAACCACCCCTCCCCAAACAATAATAATATTATTGTTCGTATCAACACAGCGGCCACTTCAGCCGCGTTTTATTACCTTTGTTGACTGAATTTAAAACGAAAAGAAGTTTCAATACGCATGTTGACTTGTAGAAAGTTGTTAAGCTTATTTAATTGTTTTAAATAATATTATTATTTTCTTTAAATCCCCTTGAGCGATTTCTTACTTACAAAGACACATTTTTATTTTGTCACCCCCCGAGTGATGGCACCCGGGGCGGCCCGCACCCCCCTTCCTACGCCACTGATCTGCCGGATTATATTGCTGATTATATTGCTGTTTATTGCTGTTTATTGAGGGTAAACAGTAGTTTGCATTCTCAAATCCTAGCAGGTGGCAGACTCTGGCGCCAAGTCAATCTAATAACAATTGTAATATTAATACAAAATTTTGGCGTTCCTTTGATCCTCATTTCCGACTGAGACATGACAACACTTAATTTCGAATTTTTCCTTCTTGCATTAAACAAACAACACTTCAAAGACAGCACCACTAGCGACGAAAAAAAAGTTAATACACTCAATGTAAATACATGAAAATGACTAAAGAAGGAAGCAAATGACACGAAAATGACAAAATAATTACCTAAAATTGAATTAAACACCCTAAAAATATAAAATTGCATAAACTGACAAAAATGACCTAATAAAAATGTATTTGTATAATCTAGAAGCCATGATTAGGATTTATCTATAAGTTGGAAATGTCTATGCAGCATCAATAAAAAGATGGCATGTCATTAGAATCCGGGCCCTGATGATGATGATATTATTACTGGACTTGTATAAACATTGTGTGCACAGCTGCCGGATGTTGCAGGTGTTCCAAATCAAAACAACATGCGTATGGCACAACATGCGTTTCCATCAGTCATTGGAATAAACATAATTTTGCAAAACTGTTCTGCTAGAAGAAGGGCTATTTCAAATAAGCGATGTACAGTAGTTTTAGATTTAGCCTATACTCACGTCAATATTTGAAGAAAACAAGGTTTGAAAGAAATAGTCCTCAATTACAAAAATGTGTACGGCAAATATAGAAACAAAACCATTTTAGACAAGAATTGAAAAGTGTTATTATTATATTTTATGACTTACCTTTTCCTGTACCTTTGCTGGCGTTTACTTTAATTTTTTCACGCCGGTTAGCTGAAAGCAGATTTACCATCTTCTTCTTGCATTCCTCCGCAGTCTCATTCATTTGAATACCTATTTCCCTCCAGGCATCCTCCTTCAAATTTTTCCTGAAATGGTCCTTGTGAATTGGATTCCATAGTAGAGGTTTCGATTTATAAACGTCTATCATCTGGAGTGCTTTTTCCTCAGACCACACCATGATTAACAAATTGCTTGAGCGGAGAGCAGGAGGAAAATGACACACGGACGGAGCGCAACGACCAAAAACACGTCCCAATACGAAACAAGAGATCCTTTGTGTTCGTCGAAAAAACCGACAGGAGACGGATCGCGGCGTACTGTCTGCGCTCTGTACGCGTGTCGTCACACGAACACCTCAAATGCCGTCCCAATCTGCGCTCTGTACGCGTACAGTACGCGTACAGAGCGCAAATGTATACGCACGTTAACATTGTAGTGGAGACAGTTGTTAATTGGCAAACCACTTGACTTGTATAACTTATATCAACAAGTTGATGATAAACATAACTGCAACATGTTGGTGTTAAATGTATATCAATGGAGACGCAGCTTAACTCCCGAGCGATCGGGTGAGATATCTTTGGAAATAAAGCCGCTAACGGTGTACTGATTCAGGTTCTCACAATTACAGTTAAAATTACAATGGAAATAACCACGTACCTCATCAAAAGAGATGTCGGAATTGTCCTCCTTTTTCATCCACACAATACTGGCACCTTTTTAAAAAAAATTATTTCACATGCATAAGTTCAAGCATCCGAGATAGAGTGAATTTCTCTTATGATATTTTCTTTAAGTTTTTCTAATGCATGGGTGTTTGACCTATAAGAACTGTTTAAACATGACTGGTTTCCAAAAGTTTTGTGCACTGTTACATTAACCAAATAACAAATAACCGCTGTTGACTGCCATTAGGACGGTAACTGTCGCCGATATATTGGAATTTTGTTTACATGCGTTCTTTTACACGCCATAAATCTTCGGTGGCATTTACGCGCACACAAATGTCGTGGAATCAGGGGCGGGAACGAACCCATGTACTTGGGAACAGAAAACACTACCTAACAATTAGGGATGGGTCCTCGATACTTTCGATACCTCGATACTCTCGATACTTGCATGGTATCGGCATCGAACGATACTTCAGAAAACTCGCTCGATACTTTTTCGATACTTTTCTGCAATTAAGTGAGAATGCTAGTATTTTTTTAACAAAAACTTGTAAGTGGACTGTTTAAAAAAACTAATTTTAGTTTTAATGTAGAGTTTAAAAATAATTATAGGCTACTGATGATATTAAATTTTGTCTCATTAAATATGCAGACTTAATTAATTTAGTTGGTATTAAGCAGTTCTCTCTAATTTTAATTTTTAATGTACCTATTTATTGAAACTGCTTTTATTGAAGGTATCGAGTATCGAAGTATCGAGTATCGAGGAAAAAGTCATGTATCGGTATCGAGTATCGAGTATCGAGAAAATCTGGTATCGACCCATCCCTACTAACAATCTGTTCCACCCAGGTCGGCAATGTAACAATAATACTAGGCGGTAAAAGTAGAGCTGGTGACTGTAAATATAGCTCTAGTGGTCGGATGGAAGTGAAAGTAATAGAAATAACGTAAGAATATCCTGAGACCTTCATATTTGAATCTTAATATACAGCTTGTTTATTTCCCCTAGGCATGTGAATTGAGTCAAATAAAAATCTCATGTAGCTTCAACAGAAAGGCAAACGCACTTGAAGTGCGTTACGCCTATATTGATAAGACAAGCACACTTAATTTCCCAGCAGAATACATTTTGCTATTTTTCAGGAAGAAAGTTCGCAAATGAAAGGTGTTGTGTTACATAACAACACGGAAAAATGGGGTTATGCGGCATTAATTTAAGTTTCAAATAACATGAACTTATTTCCCTGTTGGTGTATAAAACCAGCGGTAGTCCTATAGTCTAATATAGGCCTAACGACATTTACTGAACTACACAATTCGTACAAAACAGAAGTGTGAAGTGATTTAAAAGAGTAAGTGTATGAGAAAAGTCCAACACGAAAAACAAGTAAATTTCAGCTCTGTGTTACATATATAATGAAAACTTGAAATTTCTGTTTTCAAGATGTATTTTACTTTATTCATATTTTAAAAAGATACCACGTTACACGGGCTGGGAAAATAATTTTATTATTAAGTGAATTTTACTGATATAACAGCAGAATTTGAAAACCGAAGTGCAAATAATGACACAACACTGAGGTTCCCAAACTGGGACAAAGGATATTCAAGTCTGGATTTCTCATATGTCGTATTTGGAAAGATATGTAGATTTCAGTGAAGGACTTGGTACCTTTGTGTTATGTTACTTCTGAATCTATCGCAAACATAGGAATAACGTCGCCCAGTGATGACAATAAAAAGTTACAGATTGTAAACTGAAAGATGTTATTCGAAGAAAATAAACTCTAGAGGGGAAAAAAGTGCCCACCAACCGATAGGCTCGTAGTTTCAATTTCTGGTGACTGCAAAATAATGTCTTAAACAATACAAATAGAACCTAATTCAAAAGAGAATGGAACTAAGGATGAAAGAATAGAAGCTTCAGTGGCTGCTTACAAGCCCGCAGGCTTATGGTAACCGGAGTACTGGGTTCGAATGCAAATGAGGATAGAGTCGCATTCGAAGTGTACAAACCCGCATTTTTTCCCTTGGGACACTCTCGAATTTTCTTCTTCTTCTTCCTCTTCTTATTTCGTTTCACCCTCTTTGAGGTACGTTGAACCAGTCATTTCTTTGTGTGTTGTTCCTTCCTAAGTGCCCAGTATTTCTTCATTCTTTCTGATCTTCTTTTCCTCTCTTCTCCAGAGATAACAGGTTTGGACTTCAGTGTCGACCTGTCTTGGAACCTTGTATTTTCGTCTTTAGTTATTATTTTAGCCGTTCGATCGAGTAATGAATTTTCTGTAATTTTTAACTCCACTAGGTCTTTTTCAGTTTCTTTAAACCAGTTGGGTTTTGTTTTGCGGTTGGGGAAGAAGTCAAAGATTTGTTTGGTTAATCTAACAGAGTATATTCTCTCGAATTTTATTCCACCAATAATCTTCGTTATCCAATATCTCCTTTTCATCACCATTTATTCATTACTCTAATTTCATGTTTAAAAAACCGTTCGGAAGGCATCAATAATGAAACTATATACGGCTGTCAAGACTGCATGGCATTCCACACTCACATTCCTCGTAGGGTTCTGAGAGCCATTGATCGGAAATTTGACAATGCGGCAGACTCTAATGGAGGCGGACTTGTTGTCTGGGTTGTTGTTGGAGGGGCGGCTATTAGTCCGCCAAAAAAAAAAAAAAAAAAAAAAAAAAAAAAAAAAAAAAAAAAAAAAACTAGGTTATACGGGTAATCTTGACATGTCTGCATGACTCCACAGAGGACCTTCCTATCATCTTACTAAACAAGTAGGATCTGTACAATATGCCTAGCTGTCACCGCTAATTACGTGTTACAAAACGCTCCTGCACGTGGGCAACAACCGAGCATAGGAGCAGGTTTTGTTACAATTTCCGATGTACGAAATCTGATATATCAGACTATATAGTTAGACAAATGAACATAATTATACAAATTTGTAAATAATTAATCATTGCAACGAAAGCTATGTATCTAACCTTATCTCATGTGTTTTTCCGTACAGTAATCTCATTCGAATATTCTAAATTCTCCTTCCATTTTGCTTCCGACACAACCATTTCCATTAAATTGCCTCTATTACTTTACACAGTTCGACACTTTTAATACTCCCAGTTATGCACTCGGCTCTTTGCCAGTCAGTATCAAATTGAAACAATGTCAACAAACAGTCAAATAAAACTCACAGTAAAACCTCTCTAACAGTATGCGCTGACTATGGGTTAAAATGCTACAAAGAACAGGAAATAAAGCGAAGAAACGGAGAATAAGAAAACGAAGTTTGCTTGAGGAAAAGGGAGAACTCTGCTAGCGACAGAGCCAGAAGGATTGAGAACAAGTCTGTATTTAAGAGCATTGGAGTATAAAGAAAAGAAGCGAGAGGGTGAAATGGAAAACAAAGAAAGACAAGGGTTCAAGAGAAGGAGTACAAGAACTTTATGGAGAAACATTTCGAATGTAACGAAGACAGAGAATAAGGGGCAGAGTGAAATCCAGTTGCTAGGGATTCTAGTGTGATGGTTTACAAAGAACCACCAAACAAGTCAGAAACCTAAGAAAATCATGACTGATCTTGCGAATCAAGCAAAACTCTAATATAGGGCTAAACAATGATGGTTCAGCTGACTTAAAATAAAATAAAATAAAGTAAGGAAATATTGAAACTGCTGTTAATCTGCATTAGGCTATACGTGTTTTCTGTTGATCTTCACAATTTCGAATTCACGAGTGTAAAAACTGCTATGAATTAGTAAAAGTACGAATAATACGTAAGTTAAGTGATTAAAGAGGTAGGAGGAATTTTTTTTTCTTATAGAAAAACGCTGAATAAAATTACAGATATTAAATACTCGTATGTTCACCTTATTTTGGATCGTTTAATAGAATTATCTCTATGTAAAGTTCCATTTTACTGGCTAAGCCCGTTAAGGGTAAAGGAAAAAATTCTAGCCCGTTATATAGATTATAGAGGATATCACTAGATGTCACTGTCGTTCTCTTCCCTTTTGTAAAAATTAATAGTCACTAATTTCGTTCGTTTTAACCACTACAAATACTATTATTCCTACTACTATTATCGTGTGCCTACGATCATTTACAAATCAAAATAGCATAAATAACTATTTAGGCAATAAAAATTTGGTGCATAACTAGATACGGGCAGTTTGAATCCTGAACTGGAGCTACTGATCCCACGAGTTACGTATTATGCTGCCCGCAGCACGACACTGGCAGAGATACTTGTCCTGAGTTTTATTCTGGTCTCTCGTTGGTATATATCAAATTCATTAATGATGTCAACATTAGTTCCTTATTGAACTTTTCTATAACTTCTAGAGAGATACACAATTCTTTACAAATATGTAGGTCAATCTTTTACGCATCTGCGATGTTCAACTGGTTCAAACAGTGCTTTGTTTTGAAATAAATCGTTGTCAACCAAAAGAGTCTGATTTCCTCTACATACGAAATTACCAAATCGTTTTTTGGTTACTATTATAAGTATAAGCCAACTGAAATTATTTCCCTTTTAAAATTCAGGATTCAAAAATCATAAAAATCGTACGATTTTCGACCGTACCAAGAGCTTAATAGGTTCGCTTGTTTTGTTAACTTCGTACTTACCTGTTAAATTCTATATAACGTTCTTACATCGTAAATTATTTTGGGAAGAATAATTTACATGTAATTTGAAGATGTCTATACAGTATAAAGCAAATCTTCAAATAAATGGCAAACTGTCATTTCGAACAAGCCTACTAAAAAGGCCGTCTTACAGGAACTATAAAACCAGTCTGACGTTTTCTGTCACTAAGCAACTGTATAAAAGTGGAATTATCCTTCGCTAAAATTAGCAACGAAAGTTCTATGTAAAGCCTTCCGAGAAGCCACAGAAATAACACTAGAGATGCCCAATTACTGCTAGAGAGAAGAACTCTAGCAATGTTTCCCAAGTGTTGCGTATGTAGAGGATAAGCCTAGGTATCTTATGCATGGTTAATGGTAGACTAAAATTCGGTGCAACAAAGTTTTAGTGAAGTCAAAATGTACTTAGCCATACCAAATGAGCATCCTTACATGTTACCATAGCATCGTTTCTCGTCTGACTCTCTGATGATGCTTTTATAGAGAAATCCTGATCCAATTTTCAGGCAGACTTCTTTAATGTATACGCTCTTCAATGTCACGGCCCCTTGATCTAATTGTTTTCTTTTGGAGGACCTCATAAATGTTTGCACAATTTAGGGAATTAAGGCTATTATTAAATACAGTTTAACACGATACTACATTAATAGGCTACTACACTTATCATGTACCCCTCAAAACAATATATTTTCCATGGCATGAAACTCAACTTATAATATTAAAAGAATACTCGAATACAGAATATTTTTCCTGACATCTAACCATGTAGTAGTTTGGAGAAATTTCGACGTTCCTGGTCCGTTTTGAGGCTCCATTAACAATAATACCGATTTTCCCACTTTCAGTTACTGCCTAAAAAGAATTGGTTTCACCACAACAGAGCCATCACTGTAATGATTTTCTTTGACAAAACGAAAAGCACAATGCTGCTGTCTTCTTCCTTAAATATCTTTAGCAATAGACCAATGTTCTCAAAGCTATCACAAGACTAAGCCACAGCAGATCAGGAAAATTAAATGAGCTCTATATGGATCCTGGAGTTCTCTGCAGAGTAAACATAGCAATAAAAGAAAGTAAACACTAAAAGCGTATGTGCTGAAGAAATATGAAAACATAACGAAAAGCTACATTACGAGGACTCAGCATACAATAAATCTGGCTGGCACACAAAAGGGACCAAGGGAATTGTCGCTAAGTTTGAATCAGGTCACCGGACAGAATTGTACATAAACTCGACCCGACAAACAGCGTGTAGTTGTGTACCATTGCTTCTGAGTCTGAGATTACATTGCGGTTTTTCCTTAAATAACTTATCCCAAGAGCTTTGCTGCGGATATCTTTATTAGAATTTACATATAAATAAAAATAATTTAATAAACATAAATAATTCGATAAACTTTAAATAATAGGCCTACAGTTAGGAATTATCGTTACAGAGTAAAATCGTTACGTTATAAATATAGGCCTAACGAATTGTCTATTTTTTTAACAATAGAACGATTACAGCTGTTGACTTATAAATGACAATAAATTTCACAATGCATACTTTTAAGAAATCGTAAAATGAAATTTGAAAGAGTTTCCAATAAATTCAAGGTGGTGAAGGAATAATCGAACGTACTTCAGAGGCCTAATTAAAAACTGTAATACATATAATGTAAAAATTACCCATAAAAGAGCTGCACAAACAGACAAGATTCCGAAAACACGGTTATAGGTAGCAGCGAACAATTTTGAACTGTTTTCTTGATTTAGAGTCTTTCACGATGACTACACGTTCTCTATAATATTATTCTTTAATAATAAGTAATAATAAATGTTCACATACTGTTGATTTAAAAGTGAATATATTTTTTATATTCAATGAAAAATTTGGCCTAACTTATTGTTTCTTAAAACGAAGTAATGAGTCCAGGGCTACGATTTTTATGACCTAAAAAATAATAAGTTAAGTAAATATTAAGGGTATTTAAGACACGTAAAATTGTTTCAAAACACAGAGAGCTGGGTATTTTCACTAACTCCTTTAACTATATGTCGGCCGTAGTGGTGTAGAAGTAGCGTGCCCGCCTTTAGTTCCGACGGCCACGGGATCAAACCCAGCCGCGGTCAATGGATTTTTCAAGGACGTAAAAATCCTGGACATGGAGTCCTCCAGGAGGGGGGACTTTAAGCTGGGGCGGCCATGTCGTAGATTTACGGCACGTAAAAGATCTCTAATCGTAAATTAGAGCATCTGGACAAACTTTCTCGGTCATTTTACTTCCAAAAATACCTTAGTTTCCTGCAAGTGTTTGTGTTTACCATCTGTCCCTCAGACCTCTCACGAAAAATAAGCGTAACAAAAGTAGTCTAGGTACAAATACCGTACCCGCACTTGGAGACCCTATGCCCCATCGTAGGGATTACAGGAAAATCGGGTCGGAACGGACCTTTAACTAGTAAACCCTTGTACATAAACGTTTCTTGCATTTGCATAGGCCTATCTCCTCCTGGGAAAATTCGCTTTAGAATTTTGTAAGGAATACATTTACATTTGCGTAGGCTTACCTCTGCCTAGGAAAAGTGGCTGAAGATTTTTGTGAGGAATATCTTTAATCCGATATTAATCCTGCCTTAAATCTATTTAGGCCTATTAGTATTTTCAGTTCTTATAAATGATTCCATTCTCCAATTACACTCCCAACATAAGGCTCTAACTTACAAAGAAATTTCTCTTTTAAGCTAGAATAAATTAATACCTCATTTCAATTATCTCATTATCTCAGTTATCTCATACAAGTTTTAATTTCACTGTAATTTATATTTATATTTATGATATTTAGTTTGTTTGAAAATTAGGTTAACATTATAATATTAATGTGTGTAATGTAAATTTAATTACTGTAAATAATGTAAATTATGTAACTAGCCGTAAGACGAATAGAATGAAATATTAACCCGGGATTACATGGAATACCAAGTAAATCCTCCATACAAGAAAAGAAGAAATAATCTACAGAGAAAAAAATACAATATAAAAACGTTGTAATTAGATTAAATAAAGCATATATAATTAAGTAAGCTTGTTTGTAAGATATGGTTGTATTTAATTTACTGAAATAGAAGCTTTGGCAAATTATTTTCCATAAATATAATATTTTAGGGCGTACGCCGAATATAGATTGTAGTTGGTTAGGGCACTGAGCTACAAACCGGAAGGTCGTGTGTTAGATCCACGATGGGATTGTTATGATTTTTCCAATGACACTAACTCAGATTCTAACGGAAATGAGTACCAGGAGCAATTCTGGAGGTAAAGACGGCGGTACGTAAGGCTGACAACCTTACCACCATGTACCGAACGTTTAAAAGTCTTGGGCCTCATACTCCAGAACCACAATGGCCTTCACGGCCTATAAAGGTCCACTTTAACTTTATAGAATTCTCTTGTGGAGGTTTAACTAGTGTTACTAGAAGAAACTGTGAGTAAATGTGAAATAGCTTTCGATTATAAAATACATTTGCTTATTAATACTATTTATAAACGTGAATCACATATTTCGCATATATTAGACTGAAAGACTCATTGTAGCCAGAGGCATTGGATGCTGGGCAGTAACATGGGTAAATCGATTTTACTGGATACCATTAACGCACTTTAGTACTGCTATCATGATCTGAACAGCAGTAAACCACAATCCACGGCGCCAAACAATATCACATGGAAACAGATTGACAAAATTAATTTTACACTACACTTTTACGACTGTGAAACAAGAAACCTGCGACAAAAATTCTCAGTTCTCTATTTTCAACAGAAGTATTTGATAGCTTCATACTTTACAATCCGATGTATAAGTAAAGTTTGATTTTCCCATTTCCTGATAATGAATTTCATGTATAGTTAAATTTTGTATTTCTTGCAACACAACTAATACATTAATAAGCAATCCGGTGTCAAAGTTGCAGTTCAGGATTCAAATTTAATGTATAGGCCTACCTGCACAGTTGTTATTCAAGTTTTTAACTTTCCTGCTTATGGTATGGCATTTAGAAGTAAGAAAGGAGTCAACTGTGGAGCTCATCAAATAATAAGAGGATTGACGTGGTGAGGAAGCAGCGTGGGAGGCTCACACTACGAAATAAGAATGCAACGGAACAGGAATATTCGGGTAGATAGAGATCCGGCAGCCTTTGTGGATGGGAAACCTTACCCTATATTTAGAGTACTCGGCCTCAGGACAAGGAAATCCAGTTAGTGCCTCGAATAATAAATACCTCCCAAAATATACGAAATCACGAAAGCAGCCTCTTGTTCCAACACTTCGTTTAGTTAATCAATGTAGGCTTATACAAGTTCCATCGGGCCGCGAGGGACTCCTGGTGATAACACAAGGGGATATTCTCAGCGGATTTGTTTTTGGAATACGCCAGGCCCCTACCTAACATTTAGGGCAACACATACACCCAGTCCAAAACCCGGGAATCGAACTCGGACCGCCGGGGTGGAAGGCAGGCGCGCTATCGACTCACCGTACATTCTATACATCTATGTAATTATCTATCTTTATTTACTACATTAAATGTGCCCTGAGATGTTACTATGCTCTCTTATTTTTCCAAAACCCTTTGACCTAAGGTCTGAAATTTTCATCATACGTTCCCACGATCTTTGGCTAGGGAGTGTCTTATCTCAAATTTCATCTTGATAAATTAATGGCAAAATTAACTTATAAAATTATTACTTTCCCCCATATAATGGGCTTAAATTGAATAAAATAACATGTCCTTAATGACTGATTCATCATCGCCGAATCGACTTCTAGGAGAAAACTGAGGTATTACTAGAAAGTGAAAGGACTGGGAATTTGTCTTAGAACACATCGAAATCCTAAGCCACAGGACCCACGGCCTATAATTATAGCTGTAGGCTATATGCCAGCAGAATAAAATGTACAAGGATATATATACCATTGGCATTGATACATATTGTGCATGTGATGGTGATGCAGGTAGAGGCAGCTATTTCAATGTGAACCTGAAAGTTCTATTTATCCTGATTTGAATTATAGTAACGTAGTTTCCATTTTAATTCTATGCATCACATGTTTCAGATAATTCTTATTGGAACACATACATATACAATCCCGCATATTGCGCCGTGATTACAGCACAGATTGCACAAATGAACGTTAAGCGAATACGAATGTAATTGTAATATAAGCCCTAATTCAGTGTAGTATTAAATACATTATTGTTCCGCATTGCTGGATATATATACTCGTTTCTATCGCGCAGTCATGTGAAAATGTTTGAGTACTGGGATGACACAAACTCGCATCATATACCATACCAGTATTCGAGTTCGGAGGTATTTCAATCCACTGGAAATGTAAAACTAGTTCATGATATCATATTTACATTCCCAACTCCATTTCATTTTATTGGTATAATTCGCCGAATTCTCTTTATTCTTCCAATCTGTATACCGGCATTGCTATGAATAACACGAACACCGCGTCTCGTAATTGAACTGCTATATAACGAGTAATTACTATGCAACCGAGCTAGAATTTATGTAACTTAAATAAAATAATATGTAAATAGGCCTATAATATAAATATATAAAATGGTAGGGAATTATTTCTAGAATTTAGAGCTTTCGTATATAACTTTCCTATATAATCTATTTATATAAAACTCAACGTATGTATGTACTCGTATGTATGTATTTATGTATGTATGTATGTATTTATGTATATATGTATTTATGTATATATGTATGTATGTATGTATTATATATGTATGTATGTACGTATGTATGTACAATTAGTACAATGATTCAATTAGTATTTTAAAATGGATGTATGTATGTATGTATGTATGTATGTATGTATGTATATGTTTTTTTCTCCTGTTACCAAAGAGAGAATGCATTTAACTGCCTAACATATATTTTCTCCAATAAAATTAAAGATACAGTTTCTTAGATACTCAAGGTATGAAAAAAAATAGTATTTTAAAATGCAACTAGTTTTAATGGAAACTATGTATCTTTTGCTTCAAAATGAGACCAACATGAAGGTTCTACCTCAGTTAGAAGTAAAGTTATGATTCATTTTTGCAGAGCATGAGAGAGAAAATATTATAATTTTTATCATGTTTGCAACCCTGCTGTATGAATATCGTAAATCACTTAGGGGTAAAATTTTGCGTATGTGAACAACTTTTTTGCTGTAAATCTGATATGGTCGGGTTGGAAAGTACACTTTATTGTGATGATTTGGCATGGAATGACCCAAATTTTGCGTTTTATAGCAACTTATAGGAATATATTGTTGGTTTTACAATGAATGTTTTACATAAATAGTAACACGAATGAGATTATCTCTGCTTTTGGGTATTATATCATGTTATATATTACTTTGAATAAGCACCTAGAACTATAAACAAGTTAATACTATGCTGATTCATTTTTCTGGGAACTGGTAGTTCATAATCCCCTAGGAACAAAGTGAAAGCCATTATATGAAATAACATGAAAATTCCGACAGTAATAATAATAGGAATGGCTTTCATTTAAATTTGCGAGATGAGGAAGGAGCTATTTTATATGCAATTCTATTTAGTAGTTAGAATGGTTTATATATATACGAACAAGCAATATGAAACATTTACAGTCCTTGGGGTGTGATAATGAGATGAACATTTCTAAAGTAAGAAAAAAGCTCTGTTGGATAATATTAAGCCACAAGAGATTCATACATGTAAATACAAGTGAATCATCCCAGAGTGGTGAAAAGGGGTCTAGGTTGAGGTGATTACCATTGCAAATGTGAATATGGATGTTAGGAGGAGATGTACCTACAGTTGGCGAACTGTTAAAGAGAGAAGAGGTTCCCATGCAGATGCTAATAACCACGCCGTATTCTCCGCATATCAAACTCGGCTTGACGTTTAGATAATATGCACTCAACTTCTATCAAACTTTTACTTCGGGATGCATAGTGTCGCTCAAGTTATTCCAAGATAAATTCTGAGCTGAATAACAAGTTACAAAACACTCGAGTTTAAACCAGTTAACAATTAATTTACAACTTTCAACTTTTAGTTCTTGTACAGTAATATACATTTCATGACTATCTATATTAATAAAAGGAAGTGTCTGTCTGTCTGTCCGCGATGCCCAGCGAAATCTACTCAAAGCAGAATTTTTAAACATAAGTGGACTGAAGGGTCGGAAAATGCACCTCGAAGCCGGAATTTTAATTTTCGCTTTCGTTCGTGAGTTATGAGTGAAAAACGAGCAGAAAATGTGAATTTTATTTTGCGTTTTCAAAGCATTAGTTTTCAGTGCAACATTTCAATGTCAAATCAATTACAACTGGCTTTGGCTATTTTTGTCATACGTTGGAAATAAAAGCATCCCGATCGCTAGAATGTTGTAAGCCCACGCTGGTCGATTCATTTGTTTATAATGTCAATTTTCAACCTACACGGAAGATGGATAATCGATATAGGCCTAAATATGGTCAAACATTGTTCGATTTGGACGAAACTAACTATACAGGGGTAATCTGGGCCAAGGAACTCGAATCTGAGGTCGCTTTTACCAGGCGACACTATGTAATCGTGGTATGTAGTCCACGTGATTTAGGTGTTAATAAATATAATTATCTAACTATTATGCTCTTAATTTTTAATTTTTGAAATAATTATCGCGGGCGAAGCCGCGGGCGCACGCATTATATATATATATATATATATAATGCGTGCGCCCGCGGGCCTAAATATATGCATATACAATAGAGCACCAATTATCCGAATTGGCATTTCAGTCGCCAAATTCAAATTTGCGCGCGCGCGCCATGTAGAAGTACGGCATAAGGAAAAATTGATTGCTTTTTCTAAACTGTAGACCTATTTTAATGGCCAATTTCAATTTGTGAAACTACCTTAGTCAGTTTTCTGTGCTATTTGTAACACGTGTGGTATAAAATATATACAGTTTTGTGTTTAATATCGGTGTTTCTTTGTTTCTTATGGCTTCAAATCGGTTATCCGAACATCCCCGTTCCTAATTGTAATCGATGATCTTCTCTCTGTGTGTGCGCGTGTATGTATGTATGTATATATACATATATAGGGTATAGTAAAATCCGAAGTTCCGAGGATTGAACCAAGACCTCCAGATCCAATCATTGTCAATCACTCGACCAAGCACAGGTAAAATATTTCGGTGTCATTCATTACCACTGTACAGGGTATCTTAGTGAAATCTGTGTTCTTCTTTGAAGTGTTCTGAGAAAAAAGTCACTAACGAAAATAATATAATTACATCTGTAATTACATCACAAAGTGGGATTTAAGATACAGGATATTTGAACTTTAAATAGTCAAATAGGCCTACTTATATTCACTTTCACTATCATAGCTGTAAACTGGCAACAGGGTACCTCTGCTAAGATCATCAAGTTCGGAAAAAGCTTCCACTTTTAATAATGATAATAGTTTTGTTGATTCTGTAATGGAATTCAACGAACCTTCACAGATGTATAAATTCAGATAATCTGAAAGAACAATGTAGAGTAACCAAATCGCAACCATTCGCTTCGTTAGAACCAATTTTCCAGTTCCTGGCGAAATGACGCAAACATTAATATTACACACAGTTCGGTCTGACGCCCAACGCGGCGAGCCATGAAACTTATTCATGCATAAACATAAACCAAAAACACTTTTAAACTTATGCATATACACAGGACTAGCTTGTAAACACCTTCCGATCTCCACACTCCTCTTTTTGTAAAAGAAAGTCCTCTTACTTATACAACGCACTTCAACTGATAAGAAGTGTGTCAAACAAATTCTGCTTAAAACAGGAAATAATTTAAATTCCTGCCTTTATATGCCAAGATTCGCACAACATGTGCGTTACACACTCCACATATAGCCCATAGGCCATAACCTATATCTATTTTTCATGCTGTAAACTTACGAAATAAAAAGGCAATAGTTTTTCAGATTTTAAACAGTTAAAATTTCAGAAAACTAAGGATTAGGTGATATGTGTTTCATCAGAATCACGTTAAACAATCAGTACTGTCATAATAAAGTGTCAGAGAGAAATCATTATACAGTATATTAATTGATGTTTTAATTAATTAATTAATTGATGTCGCATGGATTTTTGGAGAAGATCAGCCAGAGTCTCACGAAGAGACAAAATAAGGAATGCAGAAATACGAAGAAGGATGGAAGTGGAAGAAGACATTAACAATACTATTGAGCGGAAGAGACTACAGTGGTATGGTCACGTACGAAGGATGGAAGAAGGAAGGAGACCAAAATATATACTTGAATGGGAAATTGGAAGGAGAAGAAGAAGAGGGCGTCCTGCGACTACATGGATCAACAATGCACAGATATCAATGGGAAGAGTTGGTGCAGTGGAAGAAGATACACAGGACAGAGAAAATGGAGACAGATTATTAACAAATGATGACAAGCTCAGAAAAGTGTATTGATTGTGTTGAAATGTTATATGTCGATACTTTGTTTTAATTTGTTTGTATTGTTTGGTTGGAGGACAGCCTCTGTATTGAGGGAAAACTCAGAATGTATGTATTAATTGATGTTACATTTACTGTAGGCCTATCTTCAAATTTTTCAAAGACTATTTCATTCATACGCCGCATATGTTATACTGACCAATAACGACGGATATCGACCAATCATGGTCGTTTATTTCATAATATGCTTGCAAGGATCGCAAGGATGCGATTTTATCTAATAAAATGTCAGTTCGTTATTGGTTACGTCAATATGCAATGATTAATTTGTCACTGTTTCTGCCAATGAACAATAAAACACACTTTTTATACAACATAATGTGTGTGGAAATTGGAACAATTTAAATTTTGCATTGATTAAAAAATCAAATTCGAATAGGTACAAGCCAGTTCGTGTACTTTTATTGTGTTCTGATATGAGCTTATCTTAATTAGGTTAACTATTTCTTTTCCCACTATTGGTAGCATTGGTTAGTATCTGGTAACTCATTCGAGTGTTCAATTATTTAGTATCTCACAGCTGACAGTATTGATTTGATTTTAAACAACACAAGTAAATAAGTAATTATTAATTATACAATCCGTTACATTTTATTCATAAATAGTCTTTTTATTCATGAAATAGTCTTAATAAATTCCACATGAGATTACGAGTTTCATCAGATAAATTTGCTGGCACTTTGTGCTCGAGACTTTATCGATAAACTCATAACCTCCCATGGGATTACCTACGAAAAAATTTAAACATCTATTAATGATGCACTTCTACGAGTATTAACACATTAAGAACATTATTGTTTTCATTTTTAATGTGTTTTTGTATAAGCCATTTAAATCGGTATAAAGGCAATCAAGAATTTGGAGCAAACAACCAAATACACAACATTTAAAAATAACGAAACTTGAATGGCATATTAACTGAAAATTCCTCAGGCCTTAATAAAATTAATTCAAATCTCAGTTATCTTAAATAAAAACAATTAAGTTATATTTATTATTTATTTGGCATCTATCACGACAAGAATAATGAAAATTCTCTGGACACCATGAACAAAAATCTCTCTTCTGGGCAATTCAATTAGAGTTACATAGGCCTAATAGATCACTGTTATCCTACTCGAATGAGTAACTTCCAAGTTTAACGATCTTAATCATTATTATAGCTAGTTTCTTAGTAAAATGTGTAATACTGAAATATTATTTTAAGCTAAGGTTGCCTCTCGACAAAGATAGAAAATTCGGGCTTCGAAGCCCGAAACGTGACCAACTCGGCGAATCCATTCGGTCAACTGCAATGTAGCAATTTGCTATTATTATTAATTCGTTATTATTACTGTTATTTAATTAATATCATATTCATGACAATGATTACCGTTTTCTTTATTACTAAGAGTAAATTCTATTCTAAAAACATTACATATTGAATTCCTTACGTACAAGTAAAGATGGAGAAGCTAACCATACTAAGTAAATGCAACACATCGAATAATTCACTCAAGTTTAATTTGATTAACTGTAAAAAACAAATTGAACTCCAAGTTAAATTTCCAGAAAGAACAAAAGGTGTACACAGGATGTGAGACCATGGCTTAATACTTCATCTAGGGTGAGAAACGACGGCATTTTTATTTCACTTATTTCCTCCGACTCCAGCGCTCCCAACGGAAACCTAATCATTTATCCTAATCATTTCGGAGGGCGTCTTGTTTAATGGGCGTAATCTAGTTAGGTGTGCGCAGCGCACAATGTCCGCAGGGTACCACTACTAAGCTCATCAAGTTTGGAACAAGCTCCATTATAACAAAGCTTCGATCTTCCAACATCTTGCTAGTCTTGACGTCTTGCTTACTGCATAATTATCTATTTACAAAGTCTTGTTTAAACAGCGTGGTGTGCAACCACAGTCTCCAAGCTCCGAACTTAAGTCTTTATGAGTAGAACTCTGGTACATACCGCCCCAAAACTTTCTTTGATACACACCGTCACAAAACCTATTTCTTAAAATTAAGCGACAAACTGCACCAAAAAAGGAAGCCCCTAGCATATAAATAAAATATTCACATGGTCCTGGAAAGTTCAGCATGAAAACATATTTAAAAAGTTTGAAAACAAAATCAGGGTCGCCGGTGGAGTAATGGTTAAATCACACCCAGGCAGATCGCTTGATAGGGAAATAAGTTGAATGGGTGACCTCTACCTTCACCTCTAACAACATATGTTAAGTGAAATATACGAGGATCATCCAGAAGGTAAAGAACGATTTGGCATAACTAAATAATAACGAAAGATATAAACACAAAATTTTATTTACAAAGATACAGTACCTTACTCTATTTCTCAACGTAATCGTAATTGTTGTCAAGACATGTATTGTAACGTGGACCAGTTTTTCAATGCCGATGTTATATTTGCCAAAGCCTGGAGTTTCTGCCAAGAAGACATGGAATAAACACAGAAGCCTACTGTGCAACTCTAGAACGACTACGATGCGTTATCCAAAACAAGAGACGTGGAAACTTCTCTGAGAAGGTATTTTTTATTCAAATTCCCGGCCTCATTCTGCTGCTCACACACAGGCACAACTTCAACGTTTTGAGTGGGAAAATTCTGGACATCTTCCTTACAGCCCTGATCTGGCACCCAGCTGTTTTCACTTGTTTCCGAAACTAAAGAACTTTTTGGGCGGAAAAGAGTTCCCATCCGATGAAGACCAGTAACATCTGGCTCGGGTCTTTGGCGGTAGAAGAGGAAAGCATCGGTATTGAAAAAGTGGTACCACGTTACAATAAATCCCTTGACAGCAATAGCGATTACGTTGAGAAATAGAGTAAGTACTGCATCTGTGTAAATAAAGTTTTGTGGTTCTATCTTTCGTTATTATTTAGTTATGCCAAATCGTTCTTTACTTTCTGGAAGACCCTCGTACATTATATTCTTAACCGTGAAGTTAATCCACGAAGGTTTCCTGCAATACCCATAACGTTCTTACCGCAGCGAAATTCAGTTCGTTTAACGCTAAAAAAGAACTGGACCCTAAGATTTTGTATCTATGGCCAGTCAATTATAACAATTGCTTAGATTAACAACAACGTAACCGTAATATTTAAAATTAGTAGTAAAACATCTCAATTTGGTTCTCTTAAAGTTTCATAAAACTGGGCCTTATAGAATCCAATATATGGATAAATATTATTTGCTAGCATAAGGAAATAACTAAACACAATTAATTAGGCCACACAATGCAGCCATGTGGAGTTGACACAGAATATTTAAGCCATAGACAAAACACAAGTACTAACGCGTATTTACACAGCATCACAGCAGTGAACTGGTAGCAGCTACAATGTAATATCTGGAGATTGCTTTTCTTGGCTAAAACATCTGGATACACAAACAGAAGCAACGCTTCACCGAACACAAGAAGCTAAGAATATTTTAAAACTTGTATGAGATTTGTCGCAAAGAAGGATGGTTCCACATAACTTTGTCGTATACCGGTCTTCAGAGAAGTTTCCCTTCAGTTTTCCACAATCCTCCTACAAAAAGTCTAGACTTCACACACGGCCCTGTCCTAAGAATCCCTTCACTCAGTGACCGGAGTAAAATTAATGTTATGCCCCAGTCTATTAGCAATTAATCACGCATACAACGACCAGGTAAAATATCAGCTTCGTACTTTCTGTATTAGTAACTTCTGAACTACATCATTATCTATTTCACTAGATATATACTTCACTAATAAGAAAAATGTAGCTTAAAATTTATAAGTGCGTAAACACTTAAGAAAGGCAATATAAACTGGACTAACAGTTACATAGGATACTTTTATATCTGCTTTAAAATTATAACAGTATACGGATGACAAGATACAAAGTTTAAATATTTCCTTAAAGAATTAAAACTCAATAAACTACACGTCTCTTACTTATGAAACTTGCAAGTGTCCTACAAAGTTTTAAAGAATTATAAAGAGGTCAAATGTTTGTCCCCTCACAGGTGGGATACAAAATTAAACTGTATACGGGGATATATTTTTTATCAGTTAGCTTCAAATTTCTAAACTTCACTTCTTTATCATAAATAACTTATTAAAATTGTATTTATAATATATATTCCTATTGCAAGCCTATGACCAGTGTATTTCACAATTTTATCATATTATGAGGAATCTGAGCCCTAATAATGACCAACGACTAACAGCCATATTGGAGAGTACTATCAATAATATGTTTACTCACATCACTTCGAGGATTTCAGTCAATCTCTTACCTGAAACACAGAAAAACATAAAATAAGAAGTTTCAATAAGTGAAGGAAGGAAACTTGGATAGATATTTTTGTAGGTCGAAAATAATTATGATATTCATCTGGTTTACTACAATTGAGTAGGCTTATTTTCATGAATGTCTGAACTTCTCTAACACTTCATAGACCTAGAAGATTCTACGAAATAACATGTCTGATGAACGCTGCTGACTTCCACAAAAAGTAAAGGCGAGATCCTCTTCAAGAAATTTCCTCGGATAAATACATGGCCCTCAAAACATAATGGCATAAGTACTCGGAAATGACTACTCTCTTCTCGTATGTTATACCTACTATTTCGTTAATATTTTAAAATTAATACAGCTATTATTTAACATACATTTCCTGTTAAATTTATACGTCTAAAGCAAGGCGTGACATGATGAATTTAAGGGGGCACATACAGTTTTCGGCAAATTCATAGGTGAGAAATGGGTAAATTTCATTATTTTTTTCCTCAGCAATGAATTGCTCTACAATCTTGAAATCTGATATACTCTTTATTGACTACTTTTACAATTGCATACTATTTTCAAAATAATTCAAACTTTTACAGTTATGGGTAGTTATCGTTACAAAATGGCAGCCACGTTTCGTGCACTAAAAAGCCGTTTCCGTGATAATTTCCACAAATGGCAATATTTTTGAGTGATTCTTTTTTCTATCTATTTGCAAACAAACATCTGAATCCATTGTAATTAGAAACCTCTCTATTAAACAACAAGAATTGAACAAGCCTACCGAGGCCGTGGTTTCTACATTCACTTCTTCAATCTACATATCAAAAGATAACACTTTCATACGAAAACGTTTCTTTTATTTTCTGAACCATTTCAGTAGGTACCTAGAAATATTTCTCTACAAGATCTGAACGAATTCCTGCACACACACACTGGTGTGATGCGTTGAAGTTGTTTCGTGACTTTCACCTACTGCACTTACAGAGATTGAAAAATACTCTGCGGAATAGACAAGCTGTGTTTGTACGTGTGCGCAAGGATATGCTCCTTCACAGTCACTCGCTCAGTAAAATCATTGTTTCCACTAATGTATTAAACCCGAACACAGGCCTTTAGAAACAATCAGCCTTTCTGCTATGTCTTGATACCACTCCCTCAACTATGTGAAGTGCTCGTGTAGTACAATTCTATCACAATAATGCCTTCAATTTAGATAATGCGTTTAAATTACATATAGAAGACTACCCACTACATGACTAACATTTGTGTTACGAATAATATGGCTCTAGTTTTGAATATTTAGAATACAATACACATTCGGCTTCCTTCCCTCAATTAAGGGGCGCACATAGACAAAGCATACTACAAAAGCAAGTAATTACAATAAAAAACATATTTATAATTATAATTACTACATTTAAAATGTTACTATGACAAATTAACTAACGTCATAGGTCTACTAAGGGACAAATAATTTCTTACATCTGTAAAAAATCAAATATCTTCCCATGCCGTAGTTCAGGAGTACAGGCGGTTTCGTAATATTCAGAGGGAACCTTTAAGGGCAGTCAGACTTACTTTTTTAGTTAATTTATTATATTGCTACGGTTTACCAAAAGGTTTGGCATCAAGAACAGCCTGCTGCTTCAAACTACCATAAGGTTCGATTCGATCTTAAGGAACCATATATATGGCTCTAAACCTATTAAGGAATGAAATATTTTTTCACAATGTCATTTGTAGGCCTATAAGTTTTAATATGTGTGTATATATGTGTGTATATATGTATGTATATATTGTATGTGTATATACAGTATAGCCTATATATATATATATATATATGAAAACCGGTTATGTAAAATTTTAAAATATTTGGATAGTATGCTTAGTCTGTATGGCAATTCCCCCTGTTGGGAAAGCTGAAAGATTGTCTTTCAAAATAACAATAGTCTATTAATATCGGTATTATTATTAATATAAAACATCAATTTAATTACAATGTCCATCGGTTTTACGAAAAGATCTTGAAGTTAACGAAAGTACAAATACAAACTTAAATAAATAAAGAAAAATGAACAAAATAACTAGTAACATTAAATAACGTAAGAAGAGTAATGCTGATAGCCTACTACTATTTCTGATAACTGATACAAAACAGAATAACTTCTTCTATTAAACATAGGCCTAAGTAGAACCCCTGCAAAGCACGGTCTCTTTTGCTGCTATTGGTTCTTAAAAATCTTACATGGCCGTTTTTCCAAAGTTTCCATTTCCCCCCCCCCCAAAACCATTGTCAATAAGCAAGAAAATCAACGAAAGTAAAATGTGTGCCAATGCTCTTTTTTATTTCTATTTTTTATTTTACTTTTTATGTTTCTACTTTCACAAAAAACCTCATTTTCTTTTTCCCTCCTCAGATATAGCTTATATTTAGACATACTTACATGTAATTTAAACTAAGTAGATTCTCCTGTATCCTGTCAAAGAAAGATAAATACCACAAATTTTATTATATTTTATTATATTTTCATAGAAAGCGGGCCGCATAGCTGTGAATTCTGGGTACAACTGGAAGTAGTTTCATTTGGAAAATATATACTTAAATATGTCATCACAAATTATGGAATATGTTGAAAATATTTAAAATCGTGAATAAAAGTGTAATATCACATATTTATTATCATTTTATTATTACGTTTGCAATATATTTTCAGCACAGTTAACAGCTGACATATCTTTTCAAGTTGATAAATTTCATTTTTCTTTCCGTTTGTGGTAATATTAATTTGTTATTATGAAATGACTTATCCACCTAACCACAAACCCAATAGACCAAAAGTTCAATAGATGCAACGTCATAAAGCCCTATAACATTATAATATTTACTAGATTTATGCACATATACATTCCTATTTATGTATCACTATGTCATAAAATATAAGTTGCATATAAAATTATATAGTTACATACAATACAATCACATTTAAGATAGCATATAAAACTAACAATAACTTAAAACACCTATTATACGATGTAAGCAGAAATAAAGAAGATAATTTTCTAAATAGCGGTGTATATCAACTAGAATGTGGAAACTGTAATCATGTTTACATAGGGCAAACGGGTAGGACTTTCAAACAAAGATTCCAAGAACACGTTATGGACTTTAAATACAATAGAAACAGATCAGCATTTGCCAAACATCTTATCAATAACAACCACGATTTACAGCCTATTAACAAAACACTTAAAATTCTACATAAACAAAATAAAAGCCGTAAACTTAACACATTAGAAAATTTCGAAATATACAGACACAGACATAAAATTATAAACGAAAACACAATAGAACACAATGAACTATATGAACTATACTCAGAACGTTACCCTATTACAAACAATACGTAACTTCTTCAGTATGACATTTATACTCAAGCACTCCACACGTCGGAAACTATCAGGTGAGTCTTAAGTTTCATCATACAATAGTTAAATATAAATGACTTCAAACAACAACAACATACTAAATGTTTTTTATATATAAATTGTAGGACTGAAGATGATCTAAGGATCGAAATGCGCATATCCGCATGTAACAGAAGCCAAAACAATTGATGCAACGGAATACATTTACAAGCCGCCTACATTCCAACTATTTTTACAACTAGTGCACTCAAGTACTATTTTATTATTAACGACTTTGCTGAGAAGATTTCGGCAAAATAATTTCTACTGTTTTTATCGGACAGACAACTGACTGTCATATATTCAAGAAGAATTATATTTTTAATGACTATTGCTGAAAAAATTCGGCATAAGTGTACATATTTTAACAGATGTCAACAGTGTGTTTTTTAAAATCAGTGTGATTAAATCTGTATCAGTGTATATATTTTAATGGTTAGGTTTTAGGTGAATACATATAGCACTTTGCTATCTTAAATGTGATTGTATTGTATGTAACTATATAATTTTATATGCAACTTATATTTTATGACATAGTGATACATAAATAGGAATGTATATGTGCATAAATCTAGTAAATATTATAATGTTATAGGGCTTTATGACGTTGCATCTATTGAACTTTTGGTCTATTGGGTTTGTGGTTAGGTGGATAAGTCATTTCATAATAACAAACAAAATATCTTTTCAAGTTCTCTGGGATTGTTGATTGATGTCTATCAGAAATAATGTTCTTATAGGCTGAAAATTATCATTCATCGTTGCATGATGTAAAGGGGGCAAATTTTAGGAAAGTGATATTTTCTGAATAAATCCCCTCAGAAGGATCAATAACGTGTCCGTTATTTTAGAATGTGACATACTACGAAATGGTGGATATGCAGGGTGCCTTTGCAAAACTTTGCATTAGTTTAATACAGCGAACAACATACAATTTACCTTTGACTAGATTCAGTCCACTGGTGAGAGAGAAGATTATGTTAAGTCAAAGCCTTATACAACAGTAAGTTGCTATCTCTCTTAAACCCATCTTTGGTAAATAAATAAATATTTCTTTACTTGTGGAAGCTTCATAAAGAGGATTAAGTAAAGTAACATGGAAATAGTTAAGTATGCAACTTTATTTAATATCACAAGAATATTTGAAATGCCTGAAAACATGTATAAGTATTAAAAATGAACCTTGATTAAAAAAAAAAAAACATTATTTCCACATGTGGCTTGTATTAACATTTTTAAAACCTACGTTTTTAAACAGAAGTTTCCTTGTCTAAGGGTACTTACAATGCCATTTTGTTTAAATTCTGATCAATGATTTAAGTTTTCGTATCTAATACATATTTCGTTATAAGTGTTTCAATTCATATGATGTAAGACTTGTGTAAATATATTTAAGCGAAATGAGACTACAGAAACATTCAGTCCAGAGTAATTTTAATACAGTCTGACAGCAACCATTTTTCTTTAATGATTATTGTTGTAGGCCACCTTCTTCTGCTACATGTGTTGCCAGTTTTAGTGGTAAGCCTTTACAAAAGTATCAGAGAGTAATCTGAAACACTGTGTAAGACTTTTTTAAACATTTATTTTCTGAGAAGGTAGTTTCACTTTATAATATTATCATAATAACGGATAAATGTTATGGGAAATAAATATAAATTTTATATAATTTTTTTTTCATCTTGCTTATTTTATTTACGATGTAAGACCGTTATATACAACTTAACAGGTAAGCACGAAATTAACAAAACGTAATGGAGCGGAATTCAGTCACTTTTGGTTGGCAATAAATTGAAACAAATCACGTACCTTTATGAAAACAGATAAATACCAGGCACATTCGCCGAAAAGACTGAATCATAACACTGAGGCAATGGCATTTACCAATGTCTTTCACTGCTTCTTGTAGGGGTCAGCTGTTCACATAAGATCTGCTGCTTAACACTAGATGTTTTTTTTTTGGGGGGGGGGGAATTTATGTCCAAAGTGAGGCAGCTTAGGATGGAATTGGCCGAGGAAGTGGGACCGAGGGAGTAAAGGGAGTATTCCGCGGGGACAGACGGCTGTATAGGCCTACAGGATAATATGTAAAATATATATGTTTAATAATTCTGTTGGTGTGTTTAAAGGTATTGTTGCTGTATTTTTGTGAGGAGTATGTGCGTGTGTGGAGTTTTGTTTGTATATTTATTAGTTTTAACTGTTCGTCTGTGTGTTTTTAGTGTTAATTTTAGGTTACATTTTTGCTTGTGCACAGTTAAAGCATGGACAGCCTAAGGGCTCATGCAACGAATAATGTAAAAAGATAGTTTTTTTTGTTAACAGTAAAAGCACTTCATTCATTTAATATATTTGTAGGGAAACTGCTCTCTCTTGAAGTTATAGAAAATGCAAATAACGAACTAATATTGAAAAATCCTTCGCTATAATAAGGATTTGCTGACGATCAATGAATGGAGAGAAATTCAGTTCGAAAGTAACGTTTTCAGCTAAACTGAATATTGTGTTGGCTTAAGTTTCTGAAATAGTTATTTTCGCTATTTTGTAATTTTAAATTATTAATAGAAACACGATAGTAATAATTGTAAGGAAAATAGTATTGTAGTGGTTAGAATGAAGGAAATTGATAATTATTCATTTGTACGAAATGGAAGAAAACAACAGTGACATCTGGTGATATCCTCAAGAACAGCGTTTCTCAACCATTTTGAACCCGAGGACCTCTAAAATGTCTAAAAAATTTTACGGACCCCTAATTTTACATCCCATTTTTAAAAGTAGGCTATATGTAGGCCTATATTCGTAATATTTGGGGTATTAATTATAGGTCATTATAACGAAATAATTCTAAATACATTTTTTAATTCGACGGAAACACAGTTATTAAATTGGAAGTAAACTATTGACAGTAAAATTATATTTTGAAGAGACGAATATTTATTACCAATGATATAATATAATTATGAATTATAACACAGGTTTACCGGTATCAGACACTCGGACACCTCCAACAATAAAACCCTTGTTAAGAGAGCGCCTCTAATAACAAATTCCGACAGTCTTATTTTTCAGGGTTTTATGAATTATAACACAGGTTTACCGGTATCAGACACTCGGACACCTCCAACAATAAAACCCTTGTTAAGAGAGCGCCTCTAATAACAAATTCCGACAGTCTTATTTTTCAGGGTTTTGAATGAAAGAGGGAACCATAGACGTCAGTGTATTAGGGTTTTCAAACTGTGGTTCGTAACTGCAAATGCAAGGAAACTTTCAATACGACCTTTATTTTCGAAGATTTTAAAATCTTTGACATCTAGTGTCCATTTTATGTGAAAAAGCTTTACTTCTTTACTTGCTTTATAATTTCTTAAATTATGTCTGCGGACCATCTGCACCATCTTCGCGGACCACCAGTGGTCCGCGGACCATAGGTTGAGAAACGCTGCTCAAGAAAATAATTGCTTTACGGGCTTACACCCTTTTCTTAACTCTAAACGGACAAGCACATTTTTTTACAGCCCAGCCCTTAAAATGGAACTTTACATAGACAGAGAGTTCTGTAAAATAACGGTTAGGATTCAAAGTGAACAAAAGGACTACCGAATGTTTTTTTACGATGTCAAATACTCGCAGACTCGACGTTGCCAATGGCTGCCAATTGGACTTACCCGATCTAGTTAAATATAATGCACGAATAAGTCGGGCACTCCACAAGCGAATACCAGAATAAGGAAACGAATAAACAGGAGGTCTGATATAATTGTTCTGTACTGGCTCAGCCCCATTAATTATGAAGTCAGCGTTCTGACATTATCGTCCGGGCAGAACGTATATAGGAAGAAACGACAACAAAATCCAATTTAAATGCAGTGAGTTTGTTTAATTGGAATAGAACTCATGCGCATAAATTGGGACTTCAATTTTGATGAAAAATGACTTCGGAATGAGTTGTTCTAGCTGGCAGACAATTAAGCGTTCTGCAGCTGTCTCTTGGGTCACACCATTATCATTTCATTCCAGGCACTCTCAATGTTTCACGTGCTATACAGTACGACATACGAGGCTCCCTGTTTTCACCAAATCACAACCTCTGCCTGTTAATTTCTCTTCTCTAATTTATCGAGTACATACTGCATAAGTGCCCAGCTTCCCTATTTCATGTTTATTCAACTAAACATGTACGCTATTACACTACAGTACACTAAAATCATATTACCCTATTCAACTTAAAATCCAATTTACTAGTCGAGTGAAGGTAAAACTGTCTGCAATTCACAATTATTCTAGTTGGTGTGATTCAAAGTATTCCTAGCAGCATAAACATAAGAGAGGTCTTTTAGTACACAACATTTTGTTTGATTTTGGACTTTATTTATTAGTTTGTAATTGCTTAGACTCGTAGAAGTAAAAAAAAATCATTAATGTCTTATTTTTTTATTCGCTGTTTTAATCTTCCCTTCCGTGAGGTTTACTGAAATAGTTTGTCCTGAAATCTGATGCAATCTTAAGTACATTTGCCTACACCTTTATGTTTCGTGTAAGACGAGAGATCGAAAAAAGTTAGCATAATGATTAGACCTACAATTTGTTTTTTATACCTTATTCTGTAACTTTACGTGGAATATATAATTTTTCTTTTCTTTTATTTTCAGTCAATCTATTACAAACTTAAGACAAACTACTGTATCCTATTGGATACATGATTGTTTTAAGGACTAACGTTTCTTACATCTGTAAGATTTTGGCAAAAAAATCAAAAGAAATTCAGGAATATAAGGCTCTAACACCAAACCAGAAATTGCAAATTGATTTACATTCGTTTGGCAATGGGGCACTCTATTATAGCATAGCTAACAAGCTTGGGGTTTTAGAAACAAATATAAAGTAGATTATAGAGTAGCATAAAACATGCCTTCGCTTTGTAACAAATAGTATCCCACGCATAAATGTGATCTTCATCTAAAAGTAACCTACCTATTGCTACAGTACAATCACAAATTTCACCCACGGTTTCTACAATTGTTTCGTAATAAAAGCTGAAAAGGCTCTAATAATACTGTTTTATGATTCTCTGTTCTTTTCTGATCGTAATATTTTCACACAACATTACAGATCGAGCTCTTATGAAACAGGACCTAGAGGGGAAAAAATAGCATATTTGGTTTTAACTGATACTGAATGATAATAATTATATTAGGTGTAATAGCGGAAGACTATAGACTATAAATAGTTCTATAACCTTTCCGGGTGTAAAAATAATGCTCACGCAGAATTTCATCTCTTATCAGTTTAGTAGTTTTTCCGACAAATCGGAACAGGAAGAGAAGAACCATTATATTATGTAAGTATATGATAGAAAGGTAATTCAATAAAGAAATTATAAACGAATAAGGAAGAACAAAAAAGAGGACTGCAGTAGAGCTGCAACGGAAACTAGATCTCTATAAATTTGTTCCTTGCCAGAGACCGCCATGTCAAAGGTATTGTACTCTACGCTAATGTGCATACGCTTTGTCCATTACTGACGGCTTATTGATGGCAGAGGTGAGAGCCATCGTACATTACTGATGGTCGTTGACGACGGAGCGCATCGCCAGCAATCTATCATTAATGAAAAAGGTCCTTAACTCACTTATGCAAACTCGTGGGTCATTTAATATTGACGTAGGAATAGAGAGTTAGTCATTGTTGGCTCAACAGACAAGACTGATGCACTTCAGAGTGTAGGAGTGTGTGTTTATGTGCCTGCGTATGTGTATAATGGCCATACAGATTGATGGCTTGATTTTTCAATCCTCGTTTATGTGTTTTTTATACACAAAAATTCGTAAATACTAGTGGAGCAACGCTAATTGTAATTAGGTACCGGCGCTCTGAAAGAAGAACAATTTACTAGAGCCTACGGTTCGATATTTTAAATGGGTGGCCGTTTGTTTGAGTGAATCTAAAATCTCAAAACTTAAACGTTTAAACTAATTATGGTCGAACAAAAACAATCGTATGCAACTTGCTCATTTCATAAACATACTCGTATCTTAATAAATGCCATTATAGGCATGTTGCATATTTGTATTATTCTGCAATAAATGCTGACAAGTAAAAGTAATTTTCAGTGATCTTCACTCTATTAAGAATGCCAAGCAATAAATTTTATTGTTGTATTAATATCTGTTAAGTATGTAGTCTTAAAAGTATTTGCCGAGTTCAGCAAACCTAAGAAAAGAAAAAACAAACAAACAAACAAACAAAAAAATGTTTATTCCAACCAGTGTGTCACTCTTTTTTTATTCAGTCGTTATTATTTTAAATAAATATATTCGGAACAATTTATGTTATTATGGTTTCCATAATAAAATCTGACATATTTAGCGAAAGAACCTGGACTGCATTAGAATGTGTATCTTCTTGCGTAATGTAATGCAACGATTCTTTAAAATAAACGTAAAGTAACGTTACGTGAATTTTAATACTTCGCTCTTAAAGCGAAGTTTATTGTGCAAAATTCCTAAGAGTACCTTCAGCTTTTTTGAAAACTTATTTTCATAAGACTGTCTAAACAACCACTTTACATTGCATGAACATAGCATAAGGAATTTATAGCCTATACCGGAAAATAGGTTAGCTTTGTTTTCAGCTTAGGTAATTTTTAAATAATTTCTTCAGTTAAACGACTATTAAAAAACCATAGCATTTGACTTGACACTTTCGGAGTAAAAATAAAATACAGTTTTAAGCAATCATTAAGTGAAATCGCCAGTGGGCTCTAGGTTGAATATCAATAAGGAAAATTTCAATGAAACAGCAAGTTTCCACAAATGACACTCTTAACGTGTAGTTAAAAAATTCTCCTATTTTACATAAAACAGCGAGTCTATTATTCTTATATCTCTGTTTTATACGATGTTTTAGGAAACGCATTTATACGTCAGTAGCAGTGAAAAGGTTATTATCAGGGCCCGGATTCTAATGACATGTCATCTTTTTAATCATGCTGCATAGACATTGCCAACTTGTGGATAAATCCTAATCTTGCCCTCTAGATTATAAAAATACATTATTATTAGTCATTTTATGCAATTTTATATTTTTAGGGCATTTATTTCAATTTTAGGTCATTATTTTGTAATTTTCGTGTCATTTGCTTCCTTATTTAGTCATTTTCATGCATTTACATTGAGTGTATTAACTTTTTTCGTCACTAGCGACCTAAAACCTTTTAGGTTAGACTTCGGACTTTTAGGTCGCTAAAAATGCTGTTTTAGGTACCTAAAATAGGCTCTAAAAATTGGAAAATTGGTTCTACAAATCGTAAAATAGTCTCTTATAGAATCGTTAAATTGCCAATTTTCTGAAATACCTCAATTACAATGCACAATATTATATTTATTGAAGTCACCATTAATCAATAATCATGATGAAACACAGATATAGGCCTATGGTACACATAATTATATACATATTTCTAGGGCCTGTATTACTACCATAACAGTGAAAACCTAATCCCTGCGCCCAGAAGCTACGCATATCATACTGTACTAGCATATTGAACCCCTTGTATCCCTCAGTGATTGTATCCCTCTTTCTTTTTGCTTGTTTGTTTGTTTGTTTTTTTCTTCTTTTTTTTTTTGTTTTTTTTTTACTGGATGTAGGAGTCGGGAGAAAAACACTACATTTTCTTGGGAATTCCAAGGAATTTTTCTACTGAAGAAGAAACATTCCTTACTATTTAACCACGTCACAAATATGTCATGTAGGCCTACTGCACATTCAGAGCTAAAAATTAGTACGAACTGAAAATAAATGCTAGAACTTATAACAAAACATGACCTATTTTGAACTTTAGAGGAAAAACAAGTAAAAAGGCAATATTAGGCTCTAACGTAAAAATAGGCTGTTTTAGGTCCTATAAAAGTATCAGCTTTAGGCATAGTCACATATGAAATATGCATATACAAGTTTTCGTCCATATATCATTTAAGGATTAAAATAAGTTTTTACCTAAAATTCGAAGTCTAGTTATTATAAAGTACACTACGTTTATTTTAGAACATGAATACTACAGTCCCGTACACCCATGTAATCACAGGTGTTTTAACTTTGAAGCATCTTATGCTGGTGAAAATTAGCAAATCTTCAAATACCCTTTAGGTATTCCAGCACTTCACACCTCATTTGCAACTTTTCGTGACGGCTCGTGGTTTCCTCAGTAAAGTTTCTCACTCTTTTCAATGGTTAGCAATGCTCTTTCACCCTCACTCTTCTTTAGAAAGTGCTTCGAATTTTCCCCCCTCAAACCATTAAACGATGCTCTCAATCCATTTGTGTCATTCCCAGAAGAGTAAACTTCTTTCTCCCGAGTCTCAACCTTAGACTGTGTTGTTCCGCTTCATCCAGGGACCTGCACTAATTTCAGTATTCACATTTGCTGCAGCAGTAAAATTACGTCGTGACTTGCCAAGTCTTCAAAACTAACTTGAACCAATATTTAATTTAGCTAACGGAAGGATATTAAAAAAAAAACACATGCACACAATGAAAATGTCCTAGAAACACGGCATAGGAAACAATATGTATAGTAAAAAGAAAAACGTTATATGCAATAGAACAGAGATTCCACTGTATGTCTTCCCCAAACTTTGTTTATAACACTACTTAGGTCAGACACCGGTGTTTCATAATCTTGTAAATCTACGGACCTGGGACTGTATAATTCATAGTGGTTAACAAACATACGAATCTAGAAGGAAAATAATTGCTTTTGATGGTACAATCTTAGCAACATTTTGAAACCAATTAGTGGTGCTACTGTTTTTTACATTACGACTTAATTAAGAAAAGTCTGTAAAACTTAGAATAAAAAAAATGAAAGCTCTATACTTATGAGTTATGTGATAATGGTACGTTGAGTTTAGTATCTATAATATCTTACGTTAGTACGCATTCTCCCTTTATTGGTAAGTTCCTCTATATAATAATATAAAAAATAGAATGAAGATAAATTATACATATTTTTATACAGTAAAATACTGATAGAACATCCCTTATTTTAAAAATAGATATTAATGAGCATCTCTTTGCATGCCATTAATTACAAGTAAATTTGAGATAGAATACTAAAATTTACTACAAAACAGATCTATTCAAAACAAGTTATGAACAATATTATTACATATATGATATTTTCCCGGGCTACTAACCAGGTGGTGAATTGGATTAATTCCGACGTTTCGAAGCCAAACTGAGGCTTCATTGTCATTGTCTCCTTGACAATGAAGCCTCAGTTTGGCTTCGAAACGTCGGAATTAATCCAATTCACCACCTGGTTAGTAGCCCGGGAAAATATCATATATTACCAGCACCAGGAAAAATTCAAAGCACAATATTATTACAGTTCCAAAGATCGCTCAATTTATCCCTACAATCAGTAGGTCAAAATTTTGAAGTTATATTCTGTATTTCCTCTGCACACATATAATTTGGCATATATAATAATCTATATTGAACTATTATAAAAATAACAACAGAATATATTGTCTTCATCATAATTAACAACATTTATTATGATTTTTATTATTGTGATGATTAATATAATATTATTATTATCATTATTATTAGCATCACAAACAATATTAAGCGTTTGTATGTAACTTCATTGTGGTGCAGGATCAAAGTAGACAACGCTATCTCACGAGTGTTCAAGATTGCTCGGCTATGCTTCACAGGCTGTAGCTGACGGATCGCAAAATTCTATTATTCCGAACACTTTAAAACAAATATAGGCTACAGCTTGCTCTCCAATATCCATTTTTAAATTCTGAATATCACACACACCATTCCCAAACTCTACTAATTCTCGTGCAGCACTCGAAAGCTACCGCCTGTGTGATAGAGGTGCTCTAGAAGATGACATAATCAAGTTATCTCAGAGTAAACAGATCGATATCCCATGTGACAAACATAGCACGAAACTAAGCTTAGACTTTGTATCAGGAAAAAATCACCTGGGATAAATGCAGCCGTTGTTGGAAAGTTTGAAAAATTCGCCCGTTTAGGAACTGACCAGAAAAATTATTAAACATCTCGTTATAAATAATGTTGCTTTTTATTGAAGAACAAAGAATATAGTGCTACTTTAGTAGTAGTTGCAATTTTTCTGCAAACTCCTATCTAACACAGGTGTCGTCAATGTTTTCGTCGATGAATCTGAATGCAATTCTGTACGCGATTTCCGAGATTATTTTGGAACTGAAAAATACCGTAACTAGAAACCAAAACTTCAAAAATAAACTGGGCGCATTTTTCCCACGTTTCAGCATAGAGCATTTATCCAACAGACTTCTCCTGAATTCCCAGGCCAGTATGTTCGAGACTTTCAGATAAATTCCGGGGTGAGCGGGCAAAGAGAGTTAAGTCCACTTTCTTGTTACTGAGAATTAGAGTGACTTAACACGCTATACCAGCCCAACATAGCCTTAGAGATGGATAAACCCATGAGGCACACATCCATAACTACCGTACAATTTTGAATATGACTTTCTGGACTTAACACAAATGTAGAGAACATTTTTATCTATAACTCTATGGACATATCTCATTTTTTTTTTAGGATGGTGGACTTAACTCTCTTTGCCCGCGCACCCAGGAATTCCTTTCTTTATCAGTTAATGAGTTTGATAGAAAATTGTGTTTAGTTAAAGTACGGTATATTTAATTTTTCCCTTATTAATTTTTAACCTGGGAACACGAAGCAATGTCTTGGGGAGTATTCTACCAGCCCGAAGTTGTCTGTGAAATTTCCTGCTCTCTATTCCTTACAGCCTTGACTTTGCCCCGCCTCTGTGTTGTTTCGCCACATCTTCTCTTGTATTCCACGATTATTTTAAAGGAAGCTTTTCAGATTTCCACAGGGGAAGGATTGTCATAAGAGACAAAGCATAATATAAATAATAAAACTGAGAAAATCATAATTAGATAGTAGTTACATGTAACAGAATAAATAAATAAATAAATGGATATATGTTCAGGTTCATTGAGTATTCGTAATCTTCAGAATATTGAAATATCACTTCTTAAAAACAATAACAATGTCTGAAATCAATTCTGCATCAAGATGGAATCCCCCGCATAGATTTACGAAAAGGTTAGGTGTTTCTAGCACTAATCACCAAACCAGTATCTTCAAAGGAAGCAAGCCAGAATGGTTCCAAATACGGTAATATTTTTCCAATACAGATTAATGGATGGTAATTTCTGCATTTCTCATCATCGACTTAAGCAATTTTTTGAGATCGATTCTATTCTTAATGACATACCAATTCGAATAATAATAATAATAATAATAATAATAATAACAACAACAAACTTAATCGTCAACATGAATTGAGTCAAGTAGCAACGTGTTTTAACAATTCATACAGTGAACAAACAATAACAATAACGCATCGTCAAAAGGAAAGTATGCATCATTCGTTGAGTGAACCTGTGCAGATTTTCACGTGCTGGTTTTCCAGGTTTGAGTGTAACATATTGCCACTCACAACTTTAAGTACAGCTCCTTAAGTACACCACAGTATAAAAACATCTACTGCTACCTCTTAACAACAAGCTCCAGAACAAAAACAACTGACATACAGCGAAAGCAGGAGCCAGCACAACTTCCATAAAGTTTCTCCACTAAACCACATCAAACAAAGCACTTCTTATGTGCAAAAATACAGCAAACAACACTTGAGAATCTCAGTGGATAATATCAACGATACCTTCAATTCATATAAAGTTCTAGAGTTTAGACGAACATTATCTCAACGACTAGAATGTTGTATGTGATGTTCAAGGGAAGACCATCTTGGTTGATATTGCTATTCATGATCCACAAGTAGGGCAAAAGGCATCCTCTAAGGACATTTAACCACATACAGAGAAGGGATACAATGGGGAGACTACTGTTCCGAGTGGTTAGCACTATGCCACCCCCTGAAGGTAATATGGATGTTTAAGACAATATACAGAAATAGGGACCATCGAAGTAGATCAGGCAATCAATACTAGTCCATCTCGCTCGATCTGTTTTATTACATTAAGAACAGAAGATAAGATGAATGACAATTAAATAAATACAGGACAGAATGAATGCTTGGTTCCGTGGATTAAGTTTATAAGGGAAGTTCTAAGCCTTCGTGCAAAAAAGCACCCTGAAATAATGACTACAAGTAATTAAAATTAAAGAACTGCATACGCATAACTTGAAAGAAACGGATCTGGCCGACTCATGCCAATGCGCCATCCCCTGTAATTTCCAAGTGATGGTTGAAAACTGCAAAACTATAATTAGAGTAATTAGAGGAGTAAAAGAAACTGCGAAAAATCGAAATCTCACGGTGTATAAAGTGGAAGAGGGAGAGGAGGAAGGGAGGGAGAGGGTGAGGAGGGACGGAGAGAGAGAAAGAGAGACGGAGAAAAGACTGAGGGAATTAGTAGACAGGAGGAAGAAGAGCGAAAAGCAAGGTTGCATCGAAAGGTGAAGTGGAGAGATATAGCAAAATGGAAGCAATAAAGAAGAAAATATATGCCTTAACCAGGAAATTAGAAATCAGAAGATCAAAAAAGACAGGAATAATCAGAAAAAGAAAGAGCATGGGGTAGAGAAGGATTGTGAGAAATTTCGAAAGAGAAAACGAGAAAGAGCAATGCTTATAAAAATAATATAGATGACAATAATGGCGCAGAAATTAGGAACATGGAATGGAAGAAAGAAAGAAGAAAGCAAAGACGGAAAATGAGGAAAATAAAAAAACGTGGAATAAATAACAAACAAATTTGAAACAACTGTATAATAAAATGAACCAAGGATGGCACAGTTTACTTACGGGTGAGAGTTTATACAGTACCATCATAAACCACAAACAGAGAAATTATGAACAGAAATGGAGTAGATAACTTGAGCCTATTTAGCATTCGCATACCTTATTTACTCCTACTTTTCTGCAAGTAGAAGTTTTTAAGATATGAAGCACGGTAAAATTACTGCCTAACAAGATGAGGCAATGTATAACTGGTAGGTTGAGCAGAACTTGATCATTCAGCAGACCATGTAAATGGTGTTGAGAACTGCATGGATTCTGATACAGAGCAAGTTAATGACGCCAGGGAGATAATGATCATTCTCATCCCTGGCAGAAGAAGTTCTCTGAAGAGGACACTACAAGTTTATTAGCACGAGCAGAGCCGCATAGAGTAGTACCTCAAGCTCTGAACAAGATTCTTACTTTCATCTCTACCTGACATACAAACCTCAAACGGAAGGGAAAAAAAAACTGGTAGAATATTTAAACAGTGACTTCAAACAAATATTTAACAAAAATCTTAAAACCGCAAAAGCAAGTGCTCTGTAATGTAGGCTTAAAATACGTTAATGAGTAAAATGTAAATAAGGATAAATTTTAATTTTGTACCATAAAAGTTAAATTTACTTTTGCAAGGCCTGCAACATTGAGCGATTTCCATATCATAGGGCGTAGCAGCCAATGTTGCTAATTTCATGTTAAAGTATCGCTTCAAACTAAAGTTAACTTAAATATGCCTGTCCTGCACTGCAGCTCAAAATATGCATTAACGTGAGTTATTTTAATTAACACCCCAGGATAGTTTCATCTTACCAGTAATTTCCCTAGAGAAATTATTTTAAAAAAATGATACTCGAATGCGTTTAATAAAAATATTGTGGCAATAAGATATTAATAAAAAAGAAACACATTTCATAATTTATAGACTGTAATACCCACATTGATTATCTGTTGTGAATTCATTCGCAGCACGATTTTTTCAGTTAAACATTTTTTATGCTGCTTGTTTGTGATGGCTATTTAACGACGGTTCTGTACTTCTCTTCAGGACTGTAGTCGTCACCAGTGTGCTGGAATTTTGCCCTATGGAAATTTTTCATATACTGTATCTACAGACATGGACTATGCGCACATAAATGCCACAAAAATGTGTCAGGAAGATTTAACGAACTCGGGAATAGAGAGGCAACGTTATATAAGGAGAACTGGTATACAGGCGCTCAAGCCAAGTCTTCGCAAATGCCTTTATGCAAATGTTTAACATTGCAGAAATTAACTTTTGTATACCAGTAAAATCAAAATACTTCTAATCAAAATTATCGTTAAAGATAAAATAATATATAATTTAATGCAAAATTTAAAGGCATTAAATATAAAAATCGCATTTCATTTGCTTTCATGAAAAACAAGTGACAAATCTGAGCAATAATCTGAAGGGATAGTTTTGTCTCTAACTTTGAAGGAGTTCAAAAACCATCGGCAAATGATATACGAATGAAATAATAATAGGAAACACTATGAATGTGTTTTTCTAGTCTACTAATCTCCTGCGAAAAAGAGAAGAAAACCACAAGTGGTATTCAATAAGAATATTTCACGAATACTTTCAGAACAATGGTGAATGAAACTCTGGATATAACTTGTACCCATCATTCTTCAATATTCGATAAATATTGAGTGAACCAGATCTGTGATTGGCTGATTTCAGCCTCATTCTTACTTGGAAACATGAAGTCACAGGATGACTAAAGACTTCCGAAGATTCAAATAAAAGTAGCGGCTTGCGAGTCACACTGTGTTTATAGGGAATATATAAATAAATATGAATACTGGCTTCTAGGAACATAATGAGAATATTACAAAAACCACCCTTGACCTTACACTGATTTAACTACGCAAGGTAAAGTATTCCATATCTTATTAAGAGAATTTATTGCCCGTCTCATACTCGTTCTCGGATTTTCTCTCTGCTGGAACCGGTAACCTATATTTTCGCTCAACTTGTTGGAGGATGCAAGGAGGAGAGAATCTGCGGCATATTGCGTTAGGTAATAATCGTAAATTCTCATGTGGGCTGCCTAATTGAATGAGAATTTAAAACGTCGGGATATAATATATTACAAATTCCCGCATCCACAGCCAGAAGACCCGAAGTAGTCTACACCACACTTTCCAACTTGGAGCGACATCTCCAGCACTTCAATAGAACCGAGGTATAATTTTCTTCGGAACAGTAAATCCAAGTTGTAACAATGCGACGAAGTGCTGTCAGGTTCAGTTATTGGTAGAGTTCCAGCTGAGTTCAAAGAGGAAACCACAACATGCCAGATTTAATTAATTTCCATGGGTGTATATCATTTGCAGTTGTTTTCGTTTAAAGTTCACTAATGACTTTTATGGCTCTGGAGACAATGGGAATCCTAAAGGAAAATGTATTAACCGCAAGGGAGAATCCCGAATGCACCCCTTCAGAATTAAGTGACATGGGATTAACTTCTTAAATACTACAGTACTATGAGGTTGACTGATACATAAAAACAGAGTATGGAAATGATTTCATGTAATTTGTTTCCCAAAACTAAAAAAGTAAGTATTATATTCCATATAGGAAAAGTTATCGCGGCTGTCATCGAACCCGAGATATTTGCATATTATTTATGTTTTCATTTTACACTTTTCAAAGCGAATACTGCGCAATATGTACGAGTAAAGTATCACTCAAATAATTTGTCCACTCCGGTTTGACTATTTTGCATTCTGCTGCATCTTAATAAATATTTTATTAAATGCTTAATTACAATGTTATATTTTAAAGCCGAACAGAATGTTTCGGTTCCCATATCTCGATTCTAACCCCCTTAGGCGATCCATATAATAAACAATTCATAACATTGACAAAATTAATAAATGCTAGCGCTTGTGGCCAACTTTGAAACTGAAATTAATATTAAAATACTTCAGCCATTAAATAAACCTAAGCTTTTAAATTGTATAAGTTTATCTAATAAACTATGTGATATGTAAAAAAGGTAAAGTGTTCTCTATACAGGCCATGGAGGCCCAGAGGGTTCCAGGAGGTTGAGGCTTCCAGATTTTAGACATTCGGCACGTGAAGGTGGTAAGGTAGTCAGCCTTACGCACCGGCCGCCTTTACCCCCAGGATTGCTTCTGGTATTCATTTCTGTTAGAGGCTGAGTCGACCCCAGGGCCATAGTGCCACCAGAAGGATTAGACCAATTGAAAAATTCCAACGACCTCATCGGGGATCGAACCCGCGACCTTCCGGTTTGTAGGGCAGCTATGTGATATGTAAGCCTAACGTTATATTTGTTTTGGTGTATAGTGTGACGGAATTGGTTTATTTTTATTCAAATAGAACTTTTAATAATTTTCTTTTTCTACTGCAATAAACAAAACCCAACTTATGAAAATACCGGCAATTCGTGCTAGCTAAAATTTAGACAGATTCATAATGTTGGTCCGATTGTATTGGTTATCGTATCGTGCATGTACGCAAGATACAAAACTATAACACGAATGATATTGCATTTTGCTGGCAAAAGTATTTTATTTAAATTATATCTACAAACTTGTGTAAAAGATATATAATAGGAATATTAGCCAATTTATCTGTATAAACTTGATTTTATACTGAAATTAGTACATATCAGCGCAACGCTTACCCACATATTCTATACGCCTTGGATACAGATATGCTTCTTCTTAACCTTAATTCATAGCCTACTCGTATACACTGATGTAAAAAATTCTTTAAATATGTAGGCCTAAAGATTTCACAAAATGCACTGCCAATAATATTAATGATGTAAGTGTAGGTTTAAGATTTACTGACATATTGGTGAAAGGTTTAAATCAGCCGTATAGATTATGAATCAATGAAATTCAATCTGATAACAATCTGTCAGGAATTACATTAGGTCTATTACTTGCACATAAGTGAGAAGCGTTAAACTGAAAAATACTCACATTAAAATATAATGCAGATTTCACCGTACATTTCGATAGAAGGCACAATATTATATCAACAGCTGCGTTTAATTATTATTCAACGGCTATATTTTTTTAAATCTTTTATTTATACTTATTAATTCTTATATCGTTATAAAGAAATGAATCACACAAAGCTGGCTACAATATCAAAATAATCGTTATGTTTAGGATTGAGTGGGCCATGCAATATTATTGAAGCACAATTTGTTACGCCAATTATAATAACTATTAATTATTTTTTATATGCTGTCAAGCGGACAAATAATGTTTATACAAATTACCAGCTGGAAAGAACGTCTGAAAATAAAAACATGGTCTTTAGTCAGTAATTTCGTCTATTAATTATTTTACTTAGAGGAACTGATACATCTTAGCTTGCCTTATTTATCTTAGTTCCGAATAATAATGTTTATGGCGGCTCGGACGCTGATTGGCTATCCTCGAGAGTCAATAAAAACCCTGCGGGTCTTCGGACAGCGCACTTTATATAACAGATTTAGGAATTTCATTAAATTTTAGTGGCCCGAAGAAAACATGGCTGGTAAGCATTGATTAAAAATAGATAAATCAATTCGCGGGTCGCGGGCAAAGAGAGTTAAGTCCACCATCCTAAAAAATTGAGATATGTCCATAGAGTTATAGATAAAAATGTTCTCTACATTTGTGTTAAGTCCAGTAAGTCATATTCAAAATTGTACGGTAGTTATGGATGTGTGCATCATGGGTTTATCCATCTCTAAAGCGATGTTGGGAGGGTAAAGCGTGTTAAGTTTCTCTAATTCTCAGTAACTAGAAAGTGGACTTAACTCTCTTTGCCCGCGCACCCGCGAATTGTACTCTAGTAAATGCTCAAAAAGGTATCCATTACAACAAAGGAAACAAAACAATGTTTTCGTAGTTTCATTATTAATTAAAATCTATTTTTAATTTAAATTGTTCATAAACGGATCCAAACGTGATGTGACATTCGTTGCACACAGGGCCCTGAATGCTATTCTTTGTCACAGATTAGCCCAAATGGGTCTAACTAATAAAATAAAATAAATTAATCAATTAAGGGTGTTGAGAAATTTCACAATTTTAGGGTTATTATTTTTAATAAACAATACACTTAATTGAAGAGCGTTTTTTTCAAAAGCCGATATCTACATGGATGGCTCAGTGCCAGAGGTGACTAAGTGCCATCAAGAAAAGTGCTAATATTTTTGTGTATTGGCCAGCAAAGATCGTATTTTATCTACGCCAAACATGACTAGCAGCCATTACTTTGTCTGTAACTGATTCAGCAAGGCTGTTTGTCATGTTTAGCTTAGATAGAATACGATCTTTGCTGGTCAATACACACAAATATTAGCACTTTTCTTGGTGGCACTTAGTCACCTCTGGCACTGAGTCATCCATGTAGATATAGGCTTTTGAAAAAACGCTCCTCAATTCGAAATAGGCTTACAATAATCTAATTAGAATACAGAATACGATATAGACATAGATGAAAGCATGAACTAACATTGGAATTCAGCACATTCCAAAGTCCGTTTACAGTGAATATAACTCGGACATTTAGAACTTGTTCGTACAGAGAAGAGGAGAGAAAATGTAACAGAGTTTCTTGTTCGTTTGCTTCAAAGAAGAAATTAACGGTTTTGCCACCCACATGTACAATAGAACTCTCGTCTGTTCCATAGCATAGCTGCTTCCATTCATTTTGAAGCATGCCTGCAGTGAAGCATCCTTTTGTTACTAACAGAAAATAACATCTTTCTATACTGTTCCATGCATGGTATAAATTATTAAAGGTAATGCCGTCCTATAACTCTCATTTAACCCGGCTAAAGTCAAAAGGAGCAGGCACATCCCATTAAGGCAGCGGCGCCGCATTACCTTCACAGCTTCCCACGTATAATCTCTCTTTATGAAAATAAGAATTAATATCTCAATTTTTCTAACGCTCCCAGCATCGGTTTTTTGTACAGCGTTGTGCACTTCCATTAGGGAAATGTGTATACCATAATTGAAGTAGTGGAAGCTAAAAATCTCGTGATTAAATAACGAATTCTCTAACATTAGGGATTCTAAAATCTCGTTAAATGGAATCGTGACTTTTAAAAGCTTACTGTTCGCCAGCTTTTAAGCTCACATGTTGTATGTTTTGCTTTTCTCTAAAGCCTAAGCGAAATGTGATCCTTTTGAAAGAATCGAAAGATACGTCATAACTGGTATATTTTATAGTGTCTGGAAACGGGATTACCAAATGCAAGTGGATAAAAGAGAAAACAAAAAAGATTAAAATGACGAAAAAATAGAACACGCGAAATCTTGATAGAAATTGTAGAACAATTAATAATTGAAGGGGCTAGTTCCATAAGGGCGTAAGGCACAAGAGCATAGTTGTGAGAAATCTTAATGTTTTTAAACAATGTTACCACTCACAAGCACAGGTATTTTCTTATGACTGAGCAGAGGTTTAAGGCACAAGTATAAATTGTTCACTGAGTATTTAAGAGATATAAGAAGGTATAAATGTTAAAAGCTCAAAATTCAAGATGTGCCTTACGCCCTTATGGAAATAGCCCCTTCAATTTCATGATCACGCTCTAATAATAATTGTTATTAAGTGCCAGAATGGTACTTTATGGGATTGTATGGGAGACGGGAAAATGTCTATCCGTGTGTCTGTACGTGCGATAACTCAAATAAGCTTTAAAGATTTTCATGAAAGTTGGAAAACGCATTTATAACGTCCATGGGAAGAAGCCTATTGATATCGGGCCAAATCGGTTGACCGTTATCGGAGTAATGCCCAATTCAGTGCCTATTTTATGGTAATATAGCAGAAAGAATTCAAGTGCAAATCAGTTTTCATGGCAACATATTGTTTTACAGTGTTCATATACGGCTTTGGAAGTTGCAATACATTAAGCTTTGACAATTAACACTGCTCACATATTCCTTCACAGATGCTTATCAGTAGACCTTTGTTCTTCCGTAAGCCCTGCTTAATGAATAGGTCTGCAGCTTAACTCGGAAATTGATTAAAAGATAACTTATTTGCTGCATGTCATAATTGCAATTATCACTGATTAAACAAAAGCATTCTGGCACTTTGTTACATCAGTTTACGTGATTTTATTATTATTCTAGCAATTGTATCAAATATAATAATTATACTTATTAGTAATAAATATACCGGTCCTAATAGATTTCTACTCGAAGGACCATTAATTGAAGCAGCTTGAACTGTTGCCCACACTGTAATTTTTATTTTTATTCCAATTCCATCCCTTCGCTCACTAAATTTAATAGACTAAATTAATAATCCAACTATTGCATTAAATCAATTGGATAACAATGATAAAGAAGTTACGAATATTCAGACTCCCTTTAAGTAGAGTTTGATTCCTATATAATTCCCCAAAAATGAATTATTAAAAATAATTTTCGACTTCTAGATGTTGACCATTATCACAGCAGCAGATGTTTCACATTCTTGAACTATTCCAAGATTAGGAATAAAGGCAGATGCCACTCCAGGTCGACTAAACCGAACTAACTTCCTAATTAATCGGCCTGAAGTATTCTATAGACAATGCTCAGAAATTTGCGGAGCATTTCATAGATTTATACCAACTGTAATTGAAAGTTAATATACAAATAAATTTATTGACTGAATTTCAACATTAAGATAAACATCAGATGACTAAAAGCAAGTAATAGTCTCTTAAACCAATTAGCATCTACTTTTGATGGGAAGAATTAGTTAAACAACATTAAATAACATTAGCGTGTCAAACTAAAATTATCGAAAAAAATATTCTTCTATTCCACAAACAATACCTCTCAGATGAATAGATGTTTCCTGTACGTACATATCTTTCAAGTATTATATTCTTTGCTGTGCAATAAATCTTAAAATGGCACTTTTTCCCTTTAGCGTGGGAGTATCTAACACAGAGGTTCCCAACCGGGGGGGGGGGGGGGGGGGGCGAGATTCCCAACCGGGGGTGAGACTCTTCTCAGGGGGGCGTGCAACAATTTGAAATTCATATTTTGATTTAGTGTTGTTGCCTTGTCCGTCGACAAACATTTTTAATCGGTTAAATTTAACCAAACAAATACACAGATACCTACCATAATTAACAAGAATAACAGAACAGTGTGAATTTACATTTTATAATCTTATAAATTGCAACTATATTTTTCCTGTCATATTAAATAGTCATATCTTGTCGTCAACACGTTTACAAAAATTTGGAAATCCAAATACGAGATACGAGTGATCTGCGTTGTGCTCTGTCAAACATAAAACCTAATATCTCAGAGCTGGTGAAAGTAAAAAAGGGCCAATCATCTCACTAATGTTGAGTTATTAACTCTACATTGGACATTTGTGTTTCTACATTTAACTTTTTTTTATGAACTGTACTATGCATTTTCGTGTTTCATATGTGTGGAGTGCCAGCAAAAGTATCACAGGATAAATAAGAATAATAAAAGAGGTGAGCAATTTTAATTTTATTTTTACAAACATTACAGGGATCTTTTCAAGTATAAAAGTACTGACAATCACGTTTTCAGGCCTTCTTCTCCCCATCACTATCAAAGGGGTCGTGAGGATTTCATGATATTCGAAGGGGGGCGTCAGCTGAAAAAGGTTGAGAACCACTGATCTAGCAGAATACGACTTGTGTTTAATTTTACTTAGGTAATTTAATTTCGCTTTTAAACTCATTTTTCTTGTCATGAGATAATTATTTATTGACCTTCGGTCTCAGGTTAATTATCGTGACAAGAAACATTTGTAACGCTCAGCAAAACCATCAACATCCGTAATACAACTGTAGATAAGATGAGAGGTGAACTCTGAACGTGTAATGCAGACCTTGTTCGCAATATGAACCTTCCTAAGAAATACAGAAGTTCTATGACTGGTGTAGGAATCGAATCCGGGACCTCATATTTCGCAGGCAGAAGCATTGAGCACTACATGTACGTTCATATTTTCCATCGCAATAATTCTTCAAAAAAGGTAATTAGACAGTCAGGTAGTCTGTGAAGACTGCCATCAGTTCAATTCAAGGAAAACTGTAGCTGTCGGAAGTCCCCAATTAAATCTGAAACCTAAACAATATGAGCACCGTGTACCTCATCAGAATGCGTCGTCACTAATGGTGTCTTTAAGTTGCATCTCTAGTGATACCCGGCACTCTGTTAGTCCAGGATGTTCCATAATTGAGCTACACTTCATGCAGTGGAATAGCATAATATTAATATTGCCAGAGTAATTATAACGGGGAGTTTGTTTAAGCTTCATAGTACATGCACTGCTCCATCCATAGTTGACCTGTGTACACTCTCTATGGGTTTCGAACTATAATTAATATTCCAACGTTTGCTACGGTCTATAGACTAAGGGGTTGGTGTTTTCGGAAAACAACAAAAGCCGAAATTAGGGCAGAGATAACAATGTGCTTTATGTTAGATTTTCGTCAAAAAATAAAAAGGAAAAGCGTAGTTAATTGCATAATAAAGGAGGGTTCGTATCGAGAGAAACGCAGAAATCGGAGTATTGCGCATTAAGTATGTATTCACGTTGAAAATGACATTTTTGGTCCAGTTTTCGTTTTGTTTTATTGCATAAAAAAAGTCACAACTGTCTGCTGCAAAATGACACCTACCTTTATACGAATATGAAAATTCAAAAGATAAGTAGTTAAAAAAAATACATTTAAATGGCACAGTGTACACACGTTTTAGCATCTGGGAGCAACTTCGTTCTTGTTTTTCTCCCAACTCACTTTTATTATATTTTCTACCCTTTAAATGAACAAAACAAGAAATAAAAATTGAGCTCGAAAGTTCAAATACATCAAATGAAAGCTTATGAATGGAGGAATGTTGTGAACTAGGGGTTTCCTAATACTCTGAAAAATACAACTATGATGTAGGTTTTATGTAATGCTAATGGTGAATTTTTCTAACTAAAAAAACATTCTTTATAGTAGTTCTAGCTACTAGTTAAAAAAGGAACAAATAGGTGAATGAGTTAACAAGACTATATCATTTTTGGCAATTTTATATTAAAAAATTAACGCATTATTCAATTTTCCAAATTTATTTTTTAGGGAACCACAAAGTGAAAACTATGTTTCAGATATAACATTGTTAGTTTAATACCACAGATTTTCTGGTAAAAATTTCAAATAATTTTGTTACAAAATGTGGATTTTCCTCTCCAACGGGAATACATACCTTAACCCTTAAATGTATCACAAGGAATTAAATTAAAAACATTAACCTTTCAGTGCTGAATCATATGTTGATATAAACAATCATAAAGTGAAATCATCACTGAGCTTTATGCTGATACAAATGAGGAAAATTTAATTTAAGTTCATTTGTTCTTTCTCGTGTCAGTTTTGTAGTGGTTTTTAAAACGTTATTATGTTAATACTCTGGCAGTTTCAAGTCTCAGCTCTTCTTTCTTGTCATCTCCTTTTATTTTCTGGAAAGCATTTTCTGTTTTTATTATTATACTTTTGATTTTCTTTGTATTGTTATTGTTCGGGTAATTGTACTTGTATCCCCCTGCGTATCCTTATTTCTGGTCGGGTTAGTTTTATGTTTGTTATGTTGATTACTCTGTTTGTAAGGTTAGTTTGTTCCTTATTTTCATCATTGTGGTGTTTACTTCTTGAGTCTTTGAGGTTTTTTTTTTTTTTTTTTTTTTTAGTTTGGAGTGTTTTTTTATCTAAGATGTACCCAACCACAAAGAACAAATTCCACCAATAAAAGAGGTCAGAGGTCAACATCAGCAAACTCGTAGACTACAGCTTAGTTTACACAACACTGAAGAAGAAAGATCTGAATTTTACCATGATTTTAAGAACTTTTAAATTTTAGTGATTTTATCTACAATGACATTTCTTTACTCCTTTCAAATAGGCTATAAAAATACAAAATAAGGTTACCAAAATGAGATATGTAATTGAAATAAAAAGAAAATAATAGGATAATATTAAGGCTACGATATAAATATAAAAGGTATATTTAATCTCATGCGGGGCAAATAATACTCTTTTCAAATTGTACAAATTGTGTGTATATTATTTGTATTTGTAATAATTTTGTATCAATTTGTATTTTTTAATTTGTAATAAACTTAATAAAAAAATCTTTATTATTCAGTAACAGATATTGTACACACATCTTTAAAATATACGAACGCAACTAACAGACAAGATACTCCAATATATTCTGCTATTTTTTAATTATATATCTTTTAAATTTCTGATAAAATATAACTTGTAGTTTTTTATGACTTTACAAGTTCTATTTTAAATTTATGACTTTACAAGTTGTATTTTAAATTTATGACTTTACAAGTTGTATTTTAAATTTATGACTTTACAAGTTGTATTTTAAATTTATGACAACTTACAAGTTGTATTTTTAATTTATGACATCTTCCACCGCCACTGTGGCGTCGGGGATGCGTTCGCTCCTCTCACGCACCGGGCCCGCGTTCAAATCCTGGTCGGGACAAATTACCTAGGTGGGGTTTTTTTCTAGGGTTTGTCGGGTAACTTTAGGCCCTTGTGGTCCCCAGATACCATCTAGCCGTCATTATCATCTTCATCCTATCCTCGCCTTGTTTGGAGTGAGTGTTGTATGAATGGCGTGTCTCGTCCTATGTGTTCGTGTTGTCTCGGAGGTGGCCCCGGCATTGGACTGATCTCGCATCCGGAGAGGCCCTCCATGTCCTTGTCTGGTCAAAAAAGTATGTATGTGATCCAAAGATAATCCCTCTCCCGACAGGTCGCGGCCCTGTAAGGCCCGGGCGGCTTGGGTCGCTTAAATCCTAAAGGGGAGAGGTAAAACTAAGATAAAGACAACCTGTAGATATAATAATTATTAGCTAATGACAAACAGAATGGAGTAGAATGTTGTAATATAGCAGCTTCAATTGTAAGCTTGTAACCACGGTATATCACAAAACAAATATGTGTAATTACAGATGCCCTGATGATGGTTGTGTGGGATCGAAAGGCCTAGGCAGAATAAATAAAAGAAGGGTTGAGAGTGAGGTACTGGGTAATTATTATTATTATTATTCAATAAAAAACTGACCTCCATGAATGACAGTTGTTACAAGAGGATAAAAGCAACACTCTATTAATTTTTTTTGTGCACAGTAAAGAAGTGGGAGGAGGCTATTAAGTAAATTGTATTTTGAATATATTGCTAACGCGGTAACATGTTGAACGAGTCCTTTCCTTAACTACCAAGGGACAAAAGTTTTCCACGAATGGACAGAGGTTACCTGAATTTCTTCCAATTTTTACACAATGCTTTTCACAATGTGTTTCAGTTTACAACAATAAGAACTTTACATGTTTCGCAACATTAATGTGAGACTCGTTCTCCCGAAGGACGTTAACCTTATACGTCTGGCTAATAAATCCATTTGTGAACTTACGTAAGAAGTATATAATTCCGTAAAAACCATGTCAAGGGAAATGCAAACAGAATTTTGCTTATATGAAGAGACAAATTAATACACTTGTACCCCTTGTGAAACAGAAGATTCAAATGACTGGGGTTTACTGCATAAATATTTCTTCAGGTAAGTCAGAATTATTAGATTAGAATGTATTAAATGCAATCAGTAAACCAGTGCGAAATTTTCACACAATATACCTCCCCTTCTCCGAAAAAAATGGCGTATGTTGTCTGTAAACAGTAAAAACTACAATAAAACTATTTTTAAAAAGTTTTAACAAAACTAGTAGGGAGTTTATAAAAACCTTAAATCCGGGCCCTGCTAATAACACATCGACTATACGCTTTATTGGATTCCAACATAAAAGTCTCATTAACAGAGTTTAGCGCATATCAGAACATTCATAACAAGTTAATTAGGGACTTTTTTTTTACTGTCGATGTAACTACCAGGTGCGAGAACCATATGCCACAGCTTGTTTCTATTTCTGTTATGAAATGCGAGCCAACATAACGGGTATACATTAACACATACATTAGATGGATTACACTTCACAACACCAGTGCAAACACTGCTGCCAAATTTACTGCCCAATACATTGCTTATAAATGATCGGTACTGATACTCATGATTGTAAATTATCCAATCGAGTTTTATGAATGAAGACAATATGTTGTCTATGACATACGAGTTCAGAAACTAAAAATGGAACCCCGTAAATGCAAATATAAACAGCGCTCAGCTTATTGATATGAAAATGTATGCAGTTGCTCCACAGGAAAGCTATCATTTATGTAGTGAATTTGAGGTAGCTACAAAGAGTGGTGGGCGCTCTATATGTGCTCTCCACTACAGAATGTAAATCAAATGGAATCAATGGTAGTACATTGATTTGAATAACTCTTTTGAAAACCTAAGTTCGTGTGCAAAATTATGTCTATGCCATAAAATTAAGTACGATAAATACAAATTAAAACTGAATGGGGAACTATTATAATCGTGGGCCTGGCATTACAAAATGCACGGCCAAAAGTTGGATTTCTTTTAATTACAAATTTGTGAGTGCAATTTCTTTGTTTCAATTCCATGCCTCATTACATTAAGTAATAAGACATGGTTTATATACAACTTCTTTAACAAATAATGTATTAAGTTAGGTATTGTATCTTTCTAAACAGTACCCTGAGGGGAAATACCTGGCACTGAACTGATTAGATTACTGTACTACTCCGCCTATAATAATGCTTATCTTTACACTGCTTTTTCTAGATAGCAAAAACCTACTATATGTTCTCTATACACTATTTACAGTTTATAACGTATGTGTGTATGATTAATCATATATTACGTATTACATATATGTATTTGATTAATCTAAGCAACTGATTTTAAATAATATAGTTTCCAAATTGTTATCTGCATCTGTACCGGATCTGTTGTATAATGATCATTATACTGTTATATAATGTGTGTTATATAATACACATTATACAATATAATTATATCCCACGTAGAAAAAATATGAAGTTTATCAACACATGTAGCCTATTTGTTTATATTACTGAAGTCTAGATGTGTTCTTATAACTGGTCAAAGTTTATAGGCGTAGGCCTACTGTTAACAAAACGCTCAAATGGCTTTAGATTTTTTAAAATTATAGCATCGTAGTATATTGGCCTGTTTCTGCTGCATCTGTATTCCAATTGTACATGAAGCATCTGTATAAGAAAGTACCGAGTGCAATGTTTTATTATTATTATTATTATTATTATTATTATTATTATTATTATTATTACTACTTTTCTTTTTCTTTTTGAGATGCCTATTTAAAATTTGTAAAAAATTGTTTGTACATCTTTAAATAAATGAAACGAAATTATTATTATTATTATTATTATTATATATTAATAACACTAAATGATATGTACTACAGTAGTAGTAGTCAGTGGCGGACGCAGAATTTTTTTCGGGGGGGGGGATTTGAATAGGTAGAAAGAATACAAAAAAAAAAATTAATTACCTTACATATATAATATATAGGGCCTACCCTTTTTTCAAATTTCGGGGGGGGGGATCTAACCCCCCTATCCCCCCCTCTGCGTCCGCCACTGGTAGTAGTGGTAATAATAGTAATAATAATAGCAACGCATGTTTGACTGCGCTAAAAGGCTAACATTTCTTAACTGCCCAATCACATGCATGTTCTCATGATTAGGGTGGCGCCTTACTGAAATGTGAACAAATTGTAAAATGTATTCTTGAACCACAACATGTATAAAAAAAAAGATATAATTGTATTATACGTTTACGCATTTATGAATTTCCACAGGAGACTGTGGCTTAGTAATCGTCGTATTTTTTCTGACATGCCTTGTCAATGGGCAACTCTTAATTTGGAAAAGCAGAATATGTATATTTATAGCTTACGTCTCTTACATTTTTCATAATAAAAACATATTTCTTGTTATATTTTACGTTCGGTGACTTAAAAGACAAATATGAAATTATGAATCAAATTCATTTCTGCAAGATTTCTCACTGCCAAAAACAAAAACACCGTATAAATTCCATTCGAGACTCTTTTTCCAAAAATAAAATTTTGTTAAGTTCTGTAATGAATTTAATGCAGTTTCAGCCCCTGGGATCAGGAAGTTCCTATATGTCTTATTTTGTTCGGATAAATATTACCAATTAATTTCACAAGGCCTTTATAAACATGATTTTACAATTTATATCTCCAACAGGAATTGAAGGATCTTAAGATGGTTCATACACTTGACCTTCCTGTGACTGAACTTCGGGTACCAGTTGACCACCTTAGTGGACCAGTGATGAACGATTTCCGATACCATCTCAGATCCTTGGCAGGATGCTCTGACAAGATGTGCACTCAGTTTCATGTGACTGGAGTTTCCTGAAAGCCTGTCACGATACCCTTTTAAACAATTTGACTCCATACTTCCTTCACTCAAACATGACCCGCGGTAAATGAGCCTACAGTGCCGCAGTAGAAACGGGTTTGGTTTGTTGGTTTTTATGGTTATTTAACGACGGGGATGTACTGCAACTTAGGCCTGTGACCGTCGTCGGTGGACCGGAATTCTGTCCCGCAGGAATTATCTAACATGCCTGTAAATCTATAGGGCCTGTCACATTTATGTATTATATGTAATCGACCTAGGCCGGGATCGAACCCAAAAACTTGGGCAGAGAAAGCCAGCAAGTTACTGACTGCACCACCCGGGCCGATGCAGCAGAAAATGAGAATAGGTCTGGAGTGATTATGTAAAGAATCTCTTTCAGGACTGGAATTATTTAATGTGATATTAATCTATGATACGACTAAACGGCCTACTTCCTCTCCGAACAAAGGCACATTATACGTTAAAGGCACAACATTCAAACTGCTGCAGAGAAGTACAATTGGCCTATTATAAACTAACACAGCGTTATACAGAGTGGAACTGAAATAATTGCGCAGGTCATGTTGTGTAAGTGAAAGGTTAAATACTATACCAGTAAATTATATTTCCTGCTAAATTTTTTAAACATAGTTTACTTAATTAGTTAATAAGCAATGATCCATCTCTTTATTCCATCGGTTTTATTAAATCTTTCAGAGCTTCATTCATATACTGGTATTAAATGAAATCACTAGTGAGCTCTGATGAAATGTATGAGGAAAATAGGGGCTTTCCATAAATGACAATCGTGATGTGTGAATAAAACTTATCCTATTTTACATTTATTGTATCGCTGTATTAATCTTATACATCTGCTGTTATACAATTTTCTAAAGTGAGTCGTTTATACGTCAGTAGCTGTGAAATAGTTATTTATGAATCAAGTGGTAAAAAGGATAGGCCTATTTATTGTTTTGCACGACGTAACTAATTAGTGGTACTTACGAATATTGTTGCCGTGGATCGTAACTTGACATTCCCGCACGCAATCTGGTTGCTATGAAAACAAAAAATTTCAAAAAACACAAGTGCCGTAAGCAAAACCATCATAATACAGCCTTTAGGAAAACCGGAACCAAGGCCCCCCAGTTTGTGGCGACTTTAACAGGACAAATATTCGGTCCCCATAACAACCAACATATGCGAATCACTTTCTGAAATATAACATCCCTCTTCAATCTTTCAATTTCTTTGTCTCTCCTCTTTCTTCACTGTGATATTTTTGAAACGGCACCCGAGCACGAGCAGTCTTGCTCATTCGGGTGTATTGCTAAATGTAATACCTCTTGTAATATCTCTTGTAATAAATAAATAATAAATAATCTATATTAATAAAAGGAAGTGTCTGTCCTCCGTCTGTCTGTCCTCCGTCTGTCTGTCCGCGATGCCCAGCGAAATCTACTCAACACAGAGATCTGAAATTTTATAAGTAGGCGGACTAAAGGGTCGGAATGTGCACCTCGAAGCCGGAATTTTAATTTTCGCCTCCGTTCGTGAGTTATGAGTGAAAAACTGGCAGAAAACGTGCATTTTTTTGCGTTTTAGAAGCATCAGTTTCAGTAATAAATTTCAATATCAAATCACTTACAGATGGCTTTGGCTATTTTTGTCAACATACCTCATAGCCTACCTTGAAAATAAAAGCAACGCGATCGCTTGATTTTGTCGATTCATTTGTTTAGAGTGTCAAGGCCCACAGACATATGACATTTTCAACCTACACGGAAGAAGGATAATCAACCCTAAATATGGTCAAACATTGTTCGATTTGAACGAACCTCACTATACAGGGGTTTTCTGGGCCAAGGAACTCGAATCTGAGGTCGCTTTTACCAGGGGACGCTACCTAATCGTGGAATGCACTCCACGTGATTTAGGTGTTAATAATTATAATCTGAAATAATTATCGCGGGGGAAGCCGCGGGCACATGCGGGCACATGCTGTTTGCCTGTCTGTCCACGATGCCCATCGAAATCTACTGAACGCAATGATCTGAAAATTTAAAGATAGATGGACTGAAAGGTGGGCGAATGCACCTTGAAGCCGAATTTTTAATTTTAGCTTTCGTTCGCGAGTTATGAGTGAAAAACTGGCAGAAAACGTGATTTTAGCGCTGTCGAAGCATCAGATTTCAGTAATACATTTCAATGTCAAATCAATTGCAGTTGACTTTGGCTATTTTTGTCATACCGTGGAAATAAAAGCATTGCGATCGCTTGAATGTTGTAAGCCCACGCTGGTCGATTCATTTGTTTAGAATGTCAAGGCCCGTAGACATATGAAATTTTCAACCTACACGGAAGAGGGATAATCAACATAGACCTAAATATGGTTAAACATCGTTCGATTTGGACGAAACTCACTATACAGGGATTTTCTGGGCCAAGGAACTCGAATCTGAGATCGCTTTTACCAGGCGACGCTATCTAATCGTGGTATGTAATTCACGTGATTTAGGTGTTAATAAAATAATGATTTAACTATTATGCTCTTAATTTTTAATTCTTGAAATAATTATCGCGGGCGATCGCTTGATTTTGTAAGTCCATCCTGGACGATTCATTTGTTTAGAATATCAAGGCCCGAAGACATATGAAATTTTCAACCTACACGGAAGAGGGATAATCAATATAGGCCTAAATATGGTCAAACATTGTTCGATTTGGACGAAACTCACTGTACAGGGGTTTTCTGGGCCAAGGAACTCGAATCTGAGGTCGCTTTTACCAGGCGACGCTATCTAATCGTGGTATGTAGTCCACGTGATTTAGGTGTTAATAAATATAAAGATTTAACTATTATGCTCTTAATTTTTAATTTTTGAAATAATTATCGCGGGCGAAGCCGCGGGCACATGCTAGTAGTGTATAAACGTAATATTTTCAGCTAATATCTCAATTAATATAAATAATCATCGTGCAAAAAATTGCATGCAATACTCGTGCCGTAATCGTATAACGGATCTCGGAAATTGAAAAAAACTTTCCTCGATCCGTATGCACCGCTTACGGCACTTGTATTGCAATATACTAGGTATGTTTGCGAAAAGAGCCCGAAAGGGCGAGCGCAGCAATCCTAAGAGCAAAATAAAATAATTTTTACCATGTGTATCATACACTATTTTTAGACAGGCGTTAATATTTGCCAAATAATAATTTTAAATACGTACGCTGCAGCCATTTTGGGAACCTGCCATCTAGTATGCACTTGCGCAGACAAAGGTTACTGATTTTCTCGTGCATGGCTGCCAATATAAGGGATGGAATGGAAAACACTTTTCAGCCAACGAGTATGGCATTTTCGCAATCACCGTGAGAAACTTAACTTTTAAAAGGCGTAATGAATTTTAACATTTTCAATTTATATCAGATGGAGTCTATTAAAAAATCATATGCAATTATTCTGAAGTAAAAGAGTAGTTTCCATGCGAAGCAATCGAAGTTGGTCACCCTGGAGTGTTATAATTTTATAACACTAGTGACATTAATTTCTCTGTTAATACCTTCGACTGTCTAAAAAAGATTTATATTGATGGAGTCTGATAATTTAAATAGAAAGAATGTTGACATTGATTACCTTAAGATGAAAAATCTGTGATTATTTCATACTTAATTTTTACGATAATCATTAACTTCAGTTATTGCAAAACTATAAAGAGATAAATCACTCCTTCATAGCCTATCCAGTAATGTATAAATAGGCCTACCATATTTCCATGGATAGCATTTATTGGGTAAAACGATGTCCAAATTCATAAAACTATACTTGATTCAACGATATGGCATTTTACTTTTCTATTGCCCGTAATATGACCAACGTGCTGTAAGAATGTGGGCAGTTATTTGCTTTCCTCTCTGTAGCCTATAGCGGATTCTTGTAAAAGAACTTCACTGTTTCCACGCAGGCGAGACCGCAAGTAAAAGCCAGTGCACTCACATAAAGAAGACCGTTCTTCTTGTCGTAATTAAAAAAAATATATATGTGGGAAGTCAGTAACCGAGAGCCATTTCAAAAGAAACACAGTTCTTTCACAATCCAATTATTTCTTTATGCAGCTTCTTGTATTGTACTCCTCGGAAGATATTCCCTAACTTTAATGGTCTCTTAATCGAATAACATTTTCTTCTTGATCAAAGCGAACGTGACATAGTGGAAGAATTCAAGAGATAGTAGAAAATTACATCAACCGACGAAGACACTAAGTCTGAAGTAGCAATGCAATTTGCTTGCAATTAATGCTAGTCATATCTATGTCTAACGTCTATTATTTCATAATACTAAATACAAGGGGCGTACTATTTTGATTTTCACTCTTATTTCTTCTTACATATTAAGAAAAATAACACATCAGCTGGTAGGCACACTTTCTCAACATAATCTTCCTCTAACTGTACGCACTTCTGCCATCGGTGTCTCAGCTTCTCCAAACCCTTCTGGAACCACTCTTTCGGAGTGTCGCCAGGACATCTGCAGGGTATTAGAGGAAATATAAATGGGATTTAGAGTATAATTGAAAGGGGTGTCAGGTTTAGGCATAATACCGGAAAGTTCAAAAGCGTTTGAGAGATACTGACAAGCAAATAACACTAGCAGAATGTAGGAAAAAGTTCACTTTGGAAATACAATCGTTAACCAAGATAAACTGGGGGACGAGCCTTACTTATATGGGGTGAACAAAGAAGGTAGGCTTGGTTTAGCCTGGTTCCATCTAGGAGCTTGGTGGTCAATTAAAATTACAGATGATGAAGGTTAGAGAATATGTCCTCTTTGCGGTGGGGGTGGGCGGGAAACTTCACACCATATTTTGGCGGAGTGTGGAGTCACCGAAACACTGAGGCAACGGCATCTGCCAGAGTCTTTCAATGCATCTTAAGGGGGGTCATCTGGCGTCATTTGATCTTTTGATTAATATCTGATTTTTTTTAAGAGGTGGAAAAATTTATGTCCAAAGTGAAACAGCTTAGGATGGAACTGGCCGAGGGAGTTAGGGGAATATTTCATTGTATCAATACATATGTATATAGTGTGGTGTGTTTTATATCTTTGTTAGCACTTCATTCATTCGGTTCTTCAAAGACTGCCAAATGACGTCCACGCAGAGGTTTCTTCATGGCTTCGAACAAGTGATAGTTAGGCCTTCTTAGATGCCTAGGCTGGAGAGTACGGTACTTTCCCGGCTGAAATGGGGGCCTACATTGTCATGCTGCAAAAACACACCTTTCATATATATACCTGGTCGCTTCCTTTGAATTTTACGAAGTAAGCGCCTACGCCACATAATATGCTGCTGCACTGTTAATAGTGGGCCCCTAATTCCAAACAGTCGATGATGATGCCATTCACGTTCCAGAACATTACATCCAAAGGCTATGCTTGCCAGCTGACATTTCGACATTTCTTTGCCATTTCGCTTCCATTGCACCGATTGCTGTTTCGTCCTTGGCTCATGCTAAAGAAGCCACTACAACTTCTTTGGGGCCATGAAGAAACCTCTGCGTGGTCGCCATTTGGCAAACTTTGAATGGCAGACTTTGAAGAACTGGAGACAGATGTCCAGGCATGAATATAAGGCACTCGCGAAAAAATGGTTACAGAAGGGTCTGGAAAAGCTGACACACAGTGGCAAAAGTGCGTACAGTTAGAGAAAGGTTTTATTGAGCAGGTAGACACATCGGCTGATCTGTAACATGTTTTAATATGTCAATATATTCACAAGTAAATGTACGTGAAGCTGTAACAGTTGAAGAACACAAGACAGGCATTGCAATCTTCAAAAACCTTAAATGAAATTTTTCATTGTTTAGCATACTTACCGGCGAACGGAATAAAACGGAATAACTGAGGAAATTCCAAGAATAAAATAAACAGCGAATTCCATTTACCTGAAAAAGTGAAAAAAGGGGATATATTAGATTGTGTATATATATATAATTTATTTAAAATAAATCAATCATTCTTCGTACAAGTGAATACTGGAATTCCAGCAAGGACAATGCCTTTACTAATAAACGGAAAATATAAATTTAAATGTATAGTCCTACGTTGTACCCGAATCTAACCTGCAATTCCTATGTTGTAATGTCAACCAGGGTGGAAGAGTTTCTGACTTTCTGTTCCCAACTTAGCAGATTAATTTCTGACCCAGGTTGATGAAGTTGCATATGTTAAATGCGACGTCTCATGTCTGTATATTTTCAGATTATAGGCCCACAAAAGCACTCCTGCGAGACAAAACCCTAGCGAGAGTAGCAATACGTTAAGACGTTAAATAACCGTAACTATACTGTACCTGAACTTAAAAGTGCTTATATACTGTAGACAGCCTACATAAATTTGTATCAAGGGTTTGGAAATCATTGTTTCATTATAAAGAATGCGCATTGAAGAAACGAAGTAGAAAAGGAAATCATAAGCGCTTAGGGACCTCTTATGCGCCCCCTGATGATCCTTTATATCAGAAAATTGTTATTAACCTTTTCACTGCTAATGACATATAAATGAGTCGCAACAACAGCAGAGATATAAGACTAATACAGTAACTCTTGATGTAGAAAAAGAAAACTCCGTGGCGCTACATCCCTGAAGGAATTAGGCCTACCACCCCACCGCTGCGTCATCTACCATAAGCAGATGGCGAGCATTGCGGACATGTGGTCAGCATTCGGACACGAATGGCGGTTGTGGTTTTCGTGACCGGAGCCGCTATTTTTCTATCAAGTAGCTCCTCAGTTTGAATCACGAGGGTGAGTGCACCCCGTTTCGAACGCAAAGCTAATAGGGCACTAACAATTCTGGAAACTTGGTCCCACAAAGCAAAGCTAAAGATTTCTAAAACTAAAACAAATTCAATGCTCCTCAAGGGGAAAATAGGAAATCACCCTCCAATCATCAGGATAGGACAAGACCGGATCCCATATGTTCGAGAAACAAAGTATTTGGGTATAACCTTACAAGAAGGTAATAAATTCACCGCTCACATAGAAAGAATCAGTGCGACAGCTAACAACCTATTTCAGGCCCTAGCCAGACTTTCTGGACAGCAGTGGGGATACAAATTCACTAACTACCGTATACTTTACTCTGCTATTTTTGAGGCTATTGTCTCGTACGCTGCAAACGCTTGAGCCACTAAGCTTAACACCCATCACATCCGTAAACTCAAATCTGCCCAGCGACATTCTCTCTTGCGAATAACTAAAGCCTACTCCACTGTTTAGAATGATGCTCTACCAGTCATAGCTGGTGTTCTTCCTGTTGATCTCCTGCTTGATTAATTTTCAATTAGGTAATATTCAAATCGGACCAAGGGAATTTGAGAGCTTAGATCGATCACATCTTTATGAACGCATACACTCACAGTTAATATATATTTGGCAGCAAAAATGTGCAGTTGCCCAAAACGGTAGCATCACTCGTGACTTTTTCTCAAGTATCAGAAATAGACTTAAAATGCCATGGATTAAATTGGACCACTTCGTCACACAGGTATTAACTGGCCATGGCAACTTTGCCGCTAACTTAATCCGCTTCAATCTCACAGGCGACGATCTATGCGCTTGTGAGGACAGCGAACCAGACACCATGTATCATATGCTGTATACTTGTCCTCGATATCGAGAAGCTCGACTACTCCTCCACGAAGCCGCCAGGGCAGAGGAGGAAGCCTGGGCACCGGACCTCACGTTCTGGACGCGTAAAAACACCTTCCCAGCACTTAAAACCTTTGCAAAAACAGCACTTCTTGAAAAGTCCATAGCAAATTAACACATCAAAGTAGACGGTCATTTGGCCACTACTCCAGTCCGAACGAGGTTTTTGAGGGGTTTCCCTCGTTCTTAGGCGAATGCCGGACTGGTCAATAATCCCCTCAAACAGATACACGCACTACAAATCTCTAGAATACATAACTACAAGTCACTAAAAAAACACACTCGGGAAATATTGCACATAAGACCTATCCGCACGTAGGTCTATCCTACGCCAAAATACAAAGACAAAAGTACACAGCCCAAACACGTCACACCATCAACATCCCCTACGGATGTACATAAGGGCACAATAGGTATACACACATCACATATGGTTACCAAAATTTGGTTTGACCGGAGGTTTAGGCTTAATTGCTTGGCACTCCGGGGGCAAGGGTGGGGGAAAAAAAAAACCTTAGAAAAATCCGAGGTATTGGGGATCGAACCACGAGCCCACGCAGGCGGTTACTTGATGTAGAATGTGAGAATTTTTATTCACGTATCACGGTTATTACATATGGAAACCAGCTGTTCCTCTGACATTTTTCTAATTGGCTTTCATTTTAGAGCTCACTGGTGGTTTCACTTGATTATTTCTTTTATAGTCATATAAATTCAGCCCTGAAAGGGTTAAGAATAATTTTATCAGCTGTTATGAGCACCATTTTACTCACAAGTCAGATGCCATATAACTTACTCTAATAATCAATACCGGCTATGTTACCTAAGTGGTGAACATCCTACAACGAGGGTAATCCACCCGATAGGTCATAAAGTAAAATACTGTGAATGGAACTGAATTTTTACAATTTAAAAAGTTAATGTATTTTATTATTATGCATGGGTACGAAAAGAAAGGTAAGTATGTTACTAAGATTGCAATGAAAACTTGAGTTATGAGTGGCAGCGAGTCGAACAAAATTCTACCATCTCAAAATATAAAAATAAGATCCTAACTTCAAGAAATAGGCTTATAATGAAAATATCAGGATGGTTCGACATTTTGTCGTATAAATACACTGAACTAATATACGATCCCAGTTTTTAGACCAACAAAAACATTAACAATAAAATAATAACAATAATAATAAACAACAATCTCTATATCTCTATATACCTGTATATAAAAGGCTTTGTCCTGACTGACTGAATGAATGACTGACTGACTGATTGACTGAATGACAGGAATCAACGTACAGCCTAAACTATAACAGGTAGAGACTTGGAATTTTGACAGTACCTTCGTTTCATAATGTAGGTGCTCACTAAGAAAGGATTTTGAAAAATTCTGATTCTAAATGCCAAAAATTAAATGTTTTTGAAAATACTTAATCCCTTTTTACATAGAATTATCAATTCCAAATCACAGAATATATTGTTGCCAAATGGTATCAGGTGGGCTTGGAAAAAGCAATTGAAATGCACTTTTGACAAATAAGAGAAGTTATCAAATAATTCATGTTATAAATAAATATTACAGAATGAAATCCACTAAAATAATGGAATCACATAACTTTCTCTACCCTGGACATAGAGAAAACAAAACGAGGTATGGTAATGTGTATATTATTATATTATATCGCAGGTTTTTGGAGAGAAAGGTATGAAAGTGATAATGCTTTATGGTAACATAAGAGTGGGAAATTTCCCGCCTCGATATTACAATTTTATGTTACAGGAATTTCTGTTTCTTCTTATTTAAACCTCTACCAGGCTTGCTGTGCACTGTACAAGCGATGGGATGCAACATTCTAGATCCTCTATGAGCCATAACAAACTATATCAAGCGTTTTCTGAGGGAATAGTTTGAGTGTAATAAGTCGTTCTTCCTATTTCAAATTATAAATGCCTATATAAGGATCTAGAATTTAAAATTGAAAATCTTTCATAAGCTAATTTCCAATTACAAAATACAAAACCCGGGCGACGCCGGGTCTTTTAAGCTAGTATATATATATATATATATATATATATATATATATATATATATAAAAGGCTTTGTCCTGACTGACAGGAATCAACGTACAGCCTAAACTATAACAGGTAGAGACTTGGAATTTTGACAGTACCTTCGTTTCATAATGTAGATGCTCACTAAGAAGGGATTTTGGAAAATTCTGATTCTAAATGCCAAAAATTAAATGTTTTTTAAAATACTTAAGCCCTTTTTACATAGAATTATCAAAACAAATTCACAGAACATATTGTTGCCAATGGTATAGGTGGGTTTGGATTAAATGAAATGGATGTTTGACAAATTAGAGAAGGTATCATTATAATTCATATTATCTATATTAATAAAAGGAATTGTCCTCGATGTCCAGCGAAATCTACTGAACGCAGAGATCTGAAATTTTAAAGATAGGTGGGCTGAAGGGTCGGAAAATGCACCTCGAAGACGGAATTTTAATTTCAGTTTTCGTTCGTGAGTTATGAGTGAAAAACGGGCAAAAAACATGCATTTTTTGCGTTTTCAAAACATAAGTTTTCAGTTATACATTTCAATGTCAAATCAATTACAGTTGGCTTTGGCTGATTTTGTCATACCTTGAAAATAAAACTTTCGCGATCGCTTGAATGTTGTAAGCCCTAAATATGGTCAAACGTTGTTTTATTTGGACGAATCTCACTATACAGAGGTTTTCTGGGCCAAGAAACTCGAATCTGAGGTCGCTTTTACCAGACGATGCTATCTAATCGTGGTATGTAGTCCACGTGATTTAGGAGTTAATAAATATAATGATTTTACTATTATGCTCTTAATTTTTAATTTTTGAAATAATTATCGCGGGCGAAGCCGCGGGCACATGCTAGTAGGCCTATATAGGAAATATTTTCTTCAGGACACGGTTATACGGCTTCTTAAGATTTCGAACCACGCCTTAATATTTTATTTCAAGAAAATGGTGATTGTTCCGCTCATTATATCTGATAACGTGACCACTAATGAAGCAGGGAATAGGCCTAGAGGTAAATTGAATATAAATAATTATCTGCATGTTATATTTAATTAAAGATGTCCTGCGTCAGAATTAAATGTACAGTACTTCTTGCAATTAATTATTGAATTAGTAATTTATAAAAAAGAAAGTTTAAAACGGTATAATAAAATCTACCATTAAGAAGTGCTAAATTGTCAAAGTTTCGGCAACAAGTAGGAGGCAGTAAACCTCAAATGATACCATCAAACGAACTTGGAGTAAATTTAACAGTTACTATTAACTTGGGAGACGGCCTAAGGTTCCTTCCGGAATAGAGGGGCCCATGCAGCGTTATATAGCCGGCAGTAACTGAACTTTCATATTATTACACGCTCCACGACAAGTAATCTAACACTACCTATCAAAAGAGGAGCTCACACAAAACTTAACGAAGCAAAGAAGCGCCTTTGAAAACTGCCAACACCTCTCCCCTTCAGGTGAGTCTGCACATCACCTCAGCCGAGACGCGTCAAATTCATCTTTTACTACCTTCATCTCTCAGATAAGTTTAATGTTAAAGCGCATTCGCCCCTCTTCAATTGACAAGATTAGCCTCGTCTTCCTGTTAGGTCGGTTGAAACTTCAAAAATAGTTTGGATAATGAAAGGGTTGATAATGAGAAATATTTAGAAAGAATAGAGAAAAAAGCCTCAACAAAAAATACTCACTATATCGGGGCTACAACCTTATTCTTTTGACGCCCCCCTTTTGAGATGTGGCAAGTCACTACGCCCCCTACCATTTTTCAATAGGTCTGTTCCCAAAGCCAAATCATTTAATAATAATAATAATAATAATAATAATAATAATAATAATAATAATAATAATAATACTATCAAGTACCATGACGCATGCGCACTTGTGAGTAGGCCCTACACTAAAAAATACTATCGGCGCGCAGATTCAATTGTGATTTAGAATAATAATAATAATAATAATAATAATAATAATAATTATTATTATTATTATTATTATTATTATTTTGCAATGCAATGATAACTTCATTGAACAAGTTGTAAAGAACACTGAAAAATTAATTCCACACAGGTAATAGTATGTGATTTCTTTTATTAGCATGTAATTTAAAATTTTAAGTCTCCAGATAAAAATCATGGCTGCGCCATTGGATTGCTTGATCTACTAATTTTGAATTAAGTCATTTAATGTCAAATTACGTATTAGCCTCTCGGTAGACAATTTACCAAATCCAACATTTAAGAGATTTACAAAATTGGGTCTGAAAGCTTAATTTTTACCTGAAGATAATGTATAAACTGCCAAGAAACAGGCTTCGTCTTCATCAGGTAGCATGAAATTTATCGTTTTGGCAGTTAAAAATGTCTGTGACAGTAAATTTTAATTAAAAGAACAAAACTGCCAACATTGAAATTAGTCACTACGGGTTTTGAATGGTACGCGATATAAAGTACTGTATTGTAATTCAAATTATAAACATTGACTTGAACTAATAATTTTATTTTGATTTAAATCCAAAATATATCACCTTAGGTTTATACCATAATTCATAATCGCAGAGAATTTTTTTATCCTGATACAAGGTTGCTAATTTTATTGTATTCAACCATAATGATTCAACTGCCGTTAACATTCATGGTTGTCTATTTATAAACGAGATTCGTGTCGAATTGGCATTAGTTATAAATTAATTCCTTAACTGTCAATATTTACACACTGTTTATAAAACTATTAAAACCTTTAACATCCTTAAAACAATTTTAAAATTTAACATTACATATATAAATACACACACAAGATAATAAGGACTACAGCACACCATTATAAATAGAAGTCCATAAATAAATATTTCCTCCAGAATAACACTAGTTAATGTCAATATTAAAACTGTGTTAATATCAAATTTAACGATTACAGTGTCTATTATGGTTTTTTGAATGCACTGGATGTATCTTCACTTAGCAGTCCTATAGAAGTTGGATGATATTATTTAGCACCCGTGTATCAATCAAAAAATCTGGATATAGTTCTGTCAATGGATATGCGCATTTCGGTAATATAATTATGCTATCTTCAGTCCAGGGCAATATAGACCGATATAGAGTTTAGTACTCGATGTGGGTGGATGTCTAAATACATTAACCAAAAACGGATATGAAATTCATCAATCATAATTTTATGGTAGGTACCAATAATTCCGGGGTGCGCGGGCAAAGAGAGTTAAGTCCACTTTCTTGAAACTGAGAATTAGAGTGACTTAACACACTATACCAGCCCAACATAGCTTTAGATATGGATGAACCCATGAGGCTCCATAACTACCATACGTTTCTGAATATGACTTACTGGACTTAACACAAATGTAGAGAATATTTTTATTTATAACTCGATGGACATAGCTATCTCAATTTTTTAGGATGGTGGACTTAACTCTCTTTGCCCGCGCACCCCGGAATTAATAAACTTCTTTATGATAATATATATTTTACAATTAAAACACTCTAATTTAGCTAGATTCAATGACTGAAATAAAATATAGGAAATTGTGCGTGAAAATTTACGAATATTACAACTTAATCATTAAATATTGTCTAATTTTACTTATTATTGAGAATGTCTGCTCTATAGTACTTGGTGCGTTAGGAAACTCATCAGCAGCGACCTATAAAATGACCCTAAACTTTAAAGAAAATGACTTAATAATTCTAAAGAATGACCTAAAACTGATATTTTATTTATAAAAATTATTATTGTACACAAAGTTATAGACTAATTTGTATATAGGCCTAATTGTAAAAACTGTAAATGCAGAAAGGATGTTGTAGGTCTAAAAATTTTGTTCTTTGTTCTTGATTGGAGCACTTGAGGAGAAAAATAAGAAAGTACTTTTTAAAATAGATCCTACAAAAAATGTTGCATTATACTAACCTAGTAATTTATTTAAATATTACCCTATGAGAAAAAAATACAAAAAAAGTTAAAATACTCAATGTAAATGCATGAAAATGACTAAATAAGGAAGGAAATTACACGAAAATGACAAAATAATGACGTAAAATCGAAATAAATGCCCTAAAAATAGAAAATTGCATAAAATGACAAAAAATGAACTAAGAACAATGAATTTCTATAATCTCGAGGCCATTATTAGGATTTATGAGCTAAACCCTTCTTAGGAGGCCTTTGTCCTACATGGGACACGATAGGCTTATTTTATTTATTTATTTATTATCTAAAAGTTGGCAATGTGTCAGCAGCATCAATAAAAAGATGACATGTCATTAGAATCCGGGACCTGCTCATCAGTATACAACTAGTATTAGGCAAGGCGGATATGTACAAGAAGTAATTAAGTAAATATGGGAACTGTAGGCACGGCGTGAATGTAATCTGGCATGTGAGATTCACAATCCGGCATAAAGAATGATTTACACACCCTGTGTAAACCGTTGTTGCTCTCAAGGGATGAGTGGTGTGGGAGATTGGATGAAGCTATAATGGGCAATATCTTGCGAATCAAGTTAGGAAGAACCTTCCGCTCAAACCACACCACCAAGAAGATTGGAGTTCCTTCGCGCCTCGATATAACCTGGAGTGCTTACACACCAAACATTGGTCCTGAAATCTAAGGCTGCTCGCACACAGCCGCAGAAACCAGTGCAACTTTTCCAGCACAAAGACCTCCAAGATCCAACCACATGTGACAATAATAAGCGACCCATGCCAAGAATTCCTAATATAGCATTCCTCTGGTCCCTACATGGCCACACAGATTCCCAAACACTTCCACACCAAGTTCCCTTTAGCTTCTTACAAGCTGTCGAAGGCAGTCTGACATTTGATGTGTTTCTATAAATATTGTGATAATACAAGAGATAACTAATTGTAACAGAAAGTATCAATACTTCATTTTAATCCAAGTTAATCATATTTTGTTAACTTCATCGATTTACACCGAATATAGGCAGTTTATTTTCTTTCAGAAATAAATGAGTAGATATTGTTACTTTAGACGAAACCTTGAAATAAACTTGGCAATGTAAACATACTCTACATAAATATTAAATATCTTAATTACTATTATAGCTTAGTCCACCGCTGTGGCGTAGGGGATGCGTTCGCTCCTCTCACGCAGCGGCCCCGGGTTCGAATCCTGGCCGGGACAAGTTACCTGGGAGGGTTTTTTTCTGGGATTTTCCCTCACATGAGAGACAAATGTAGGGTAACTTTAGGCTCAGGCTCTTGTCATAAGGCCGTCATTATCATCTTCAACCCATCCTCGAGTGAGTGTGTGTGTGTATGTGAATGGTGTGTCTCGTCCTGTGTGTTCGTGTTGTCTCGGAGGTGGCCCCGGCATTGGGCTGATCACTCATCCGGGGAGACCCTCCAAGACCTTTTCTGGTCAAAAAAGTATGTATGTGAATGTTATCCATAGATATCTCCCGACATGTCGCGGCCCTGTAATGCCCGGGCGGCTTGGGTAGCTTAAATCCTAAAAGGGAGAGGTAAAACTACGACAAAGAAAGAAAGACACTGTAGCATGCATTTAATTAATTAATTAATTAATTATATTTGTTAAATAATTTTACTAAATACCTTGCGAGCATTAATCTCTGTGGATAACAATGTTCTCTCGCTGTGCGGTCGCATTTATATTGTGATATTGCCTGAGATAATTGTGGTAAGTATTATGGCATATTACCTGGGTAATTATGTAAATTGAAAATTTATATTTAATTTACAAAATTACCCATGTTCTGGAGTACAATGACGGGATTATGGGATTACGTTTCTGTTTTAAGTTATTGTTGTTATTATTATTTTTAATTCTGTTATTATCATAATTATCATCATCACAATCATTTTCATCATAATCTAATTTTCTTCAAACATTTAATGTGCATTTTCGCGAATCTACTTTCTTTTATTCTTTCACTGACGAGTGACTGTTCCATACCAATATAATCATACAATAACCATACCACGAAAAAGTCGATTTAGGCCCACTCATTGTTGTATGATGGAAAAACCACCGCCGTCTCGAGAATTACACTGCCTGTCCTATGCTTTATTTTAACATGGAGTTCAGAGTATTGTTAAATTGCCTAATTTCTCCAGTAGAGACGACACAGTTCACACCCAGATAGCATGACATTCCAGCATATTTCAGTTTCCGACTTTATACATCAGAGGGCAACACAGAGCATACGGTAATGTAAAGGGTATTGCAGCTGGGTGTGAAAGGTGCTGCCATCTGTAATGTCAACGCGTACGCAAAATTAGCCGTCAGGCAGTGTATACACGAGTAATACAGTCTAGAAGCCAGTGGGAAAAACATATACTAATTCTTTGTATCCGAGCAACGTTTAATTTTGTTGCAGAACTTACAAAATGATGCTTCCAAATTCGCATTGTCTTAATTACAAATCCAAATTTAATTTCCTTCATGCGCATCACAAGATTGTTGCTTACATCAAAAAGCTATAAAAGCACACAAACTGGCTTCCACCGAATCGAAACTGTGCTTTTAATCAGTGGAAGTTTATATTATTTCTAGTTCCAAACAAGTTATGTTCTTTCAAATAATGTGTTTTCATTCCGCTTGGCAGCATGTGACGTATTAATCACCGCACGTTGATGCCTTACGTGCCCAATAACGAGCTGGCGTTTTATCAGATAAAATTCCATCCTTGCGATCCGAGGAAGGATATTATAAGATAAACGATTGTGATTGATCTATATCCGAGGAATTGTTAAAGTTATTAGTCAATATCAAATAACACGCGGCGTATGAGTGGAACAGTGTTGAGAAAATCCAAACCTCGAGTTAGCCTACGAAAATATATATATATTTTTTTTAAACTATATTTTGTAATAACTAAGAATGTATTTGTTTAGTCTTTCATCTTTTGTTATTTCTTTATTTTAGTTTGTATTATATATTATTCAAGTACTTAATGTTTGATTTTTTCCTTGTATTCAATGTAAGTTTATTGTATTCAGGTACTGTATATTCATTTCTTGTTTTAATTTATTATTATTATTATTATTATTATTATTATTATTAATATTATGTATTTCATGTATTTTTCCCTGGCTGAGTGGTAGAGAAGGCCTTAACTCCGCTAGGTTAAATAAATAAATAAATAAATAATGTGACTATTTATGTGACACTATGTAGTGAATACTGTAAATGAAACTAGGAAAATGAATAAAACACGTCGCTAATAAATGTCATAAGTGAGATAGGTAACTCCACCTAGGGGACGTTGAAATAACCGAGATGAAACAATCGATATATCACGATGGTGGCGCTGCCACCAACTCTTTTAGTTAAGAACAGCTGGTTTCTCTTTCACATTAACTTCATTCTACAATAATAGCATATAATTAATTTCATATTTATTATTATACGAGATTTAAATGCTTCACCGCACATATAAAAAAGCACCTTATAGATACCCAATCGTTGGGTTTAATCTTTTTTTTATATTTTTTAATCAAGCAGGTACAGGTTTGAAGATGTTTCAGAGTTCAGTCCTTGTAAATTTACATCAAAGCAATTGAAGATAGACCGTGTGATAAAGTGAAAGTGATAAATATAAAACGATAAATTATGACGATAGAAACGACTGGTAGAAATTCCATATATTCTTCAACTAGACTGATCGCTGATTAATAAGACACTGTAATCAATGGAATATAGATTTCAAGAATTCTGTAATTGAACTTAATAGTCCCCGAAATGATTTTCGATGCCGTTTCAGGTAGGCCTAAATCTATTAAAAAATTTCTGGATCTTTTAGTGGCGATGAAAAATTATCGTGGCAGAAACTGAAAATTATCTAGGCAGATCTATGTATTAACTATGTCCTATAAACAAATCTTTGTGGCGCTACATCCATTGCGGGAACAGGGTCTATCGTTTGACTGTTGTTTCCTTTTATGACCACTTCGCAATTGGTAGGATTTGGAACATGTAGCTAGATGGAATATTAGAAGAGGATTAAAAAAACAGTATAATGTTGATACACCTAGGGCCTATTTGCCTCGCTGAGTGGATGCGATGATAATAAGAAATGTCCTTACCAGTCACAATTTTATCACTGGACGGGCTTGGTAAATTGAAGATTTCCACGTATGGCACTGCTTTACTTATAAGCTGGATACTTTTCTTTGAATGAGTTCACTCTTCAAAAATACGCCCATAACTTTTGCGAAAGTTATTGCCACCAATGAATAAAAAAGCTGACTTGAGAAAGTGAAAAAGAGTTTAGGAGGAAAGAAATTAATTTTGCTCGTAACTCTTCACCGAACAATGGTTTTAATAACACCATTCCGCATCCAATAAAAGAAATCTCAAGATAAGTTTCCATCTCTCTGTCTGCGAGTTACCCCGTTTTAATTAAATTCCGTACCCAAAGCACATGTTAAAATCTCATACTAGAGTAGGCTTATACTTCTAGTCAATAACTCTTTAAATATAGTCTTCAAAATTAAACTACAGCGTAGGCCTACTCATAAAGGGAACGACTGAAAACCTCAAAAATGTAATTTGTTTATGACCGAAGCCTTCTTTCATAACGATTTCTGCTGCAGTACATTAAACAAAAGTTCAGTTCTATGTACAGCTATTATTTTCCACAATAAAGCGTTATTGTGCGAACGAACATTCCTTTCCTACCTCCACATATTTTAAACTCTGATTCCAGATTCCCAATTATCTGACTGATAAAGGAACTTAATGAAATAACCGCTTTTTTTTTTCGATCAAAATTTCTACATTTTTGTTCGGATTTGGTTATGCCCCACGTATTACGCAATTGTTATTGAAAAACACGAGTAAAGAGTCTTCAGGGACTAACAACAGGGTTTGTTTCGGCTTAATAATTTGAGCTCCTTTAACAGCTAGACATATAAGTTAAGCATTACACTCAGATCGCTTTTACTCCAGAACAGCAACTTGTGCCCACTTTATGATCCGACTGAGTCGACCGCAGCGCAGGGGGCCATAGTATCATCAGTAGATCCATTTTTACTTCGGAATACCTTTATAAAACAGTGTGCTTCTAAAGTTATTTTTTGATAAAAGTAGTAATTTCAGATTCCTCTATCTTAAAAATTAAAGCAGACAATTCTAATAAACATCTGGGGGCCCAAAATACACTATATAAATTAATAACTTCATGCAAAAAAAGAGAGAGAGAGACAGACAGACAGAGACAGAGAGGGAGAGAGAGGCAGAGACAGAGAAACAGAGAGAGAGAGGCAGAGAGAGACAGAGAAAGATTCTGTTGATGAGTCGATATTTTAGTATGCCTAATCCATTTTTCGGCGAAACGCAGTGAAAGATCCACAGATATACCTTTATTGTTCAGTATTAGTTTGAAAAGGTTTCCCTTGCTTATACGGTATCAACAAAAACATTGTGATTTATTCGTGTTTTCTAAAGAGTAAAGTTAGTTCACGAACTACCCCTAAAACCTATTAGGCCTAATAGACTAAATGATGGAGAATCAGTATCATCATTTGGGTGTAGAATTTCTGTTTATCTGAGAGATATTAGAAAAATGTAGTAAGTAAAAAACACACGAAAGATTACACAGACCAACAGCCATTTTGATGCCTTACAATTTATACCTATTGTTGGGTATATTTAGGACGCTGATGCCAAATGAGTCATTAGTTTTGCCCTATCAGCTTTAGTTTTGTGAGATATGGTATTACCATTATGCATATTATCCCGTTTTACGTTTAATATAAATAAAAAAAACAGTGCCTATTCGTAGCTTCTAAATCATGTGAAGAAAAAAGCAACACACTAATATTACATTAACATTACAATAACAATATAGCATGAGGTCTTTAAAAAAAATTATACTATCACAAATTGTACGGTCGTTTAAGACTTATGAGCTGTCAATTTGAGGGCCAAAAAATGATCCAGCTTTTACTTTTTCTGTAGTCTACTTCGTACAGTTTTCGTCCTACGTGTCCAAAGTATGGTCAAGAACCTTCACTAGCTATATTATCAAGCAAGATTTTGTTTCGCTAGACTATATAAAAGTAGAGCTGGTAGAGAAAAACTGTTTACATATTTGGAATAAGCACACTAAGTATAGCCAAAATCCGGTAAAATATATGAGACACCAGCAAAAAGTTCTTTTTCTGTAGGGCTGTATTATTATTAACGTGTATTACAAGTCAGTACATCAGTCTGCTTTACTTACAGGAAAACGCTTCTTGTAAAGTTCGAGGATTAAAATTTAGGCCTAACTGCAAAAGCAAATAAGCTGATTTTAAAACATTTACCGCAAAGCTGTTAATGTGAAACTGTCGATAAATATTTGCATGGTCACCACTGACATACTATATATGAGATAATGTGGGGTTTCACATTTCACAGGGGCTATGTAAATTTATTTTCAAGGACCGATACAATTTTGTGCAGAGGTTCGAGTGGTTTACATACCAAACATCCAGCACTATCGTATTACTTCCTATGTTACAAACACGAACTATTAAGCAGCAGCAAATACATTAACAAATAGTGAGTTTCAAATTAAATCGACTATACAGCCTTACAGAACAGAACAAAGCTATAATAATGCACTCGACAGTAAATATTTTTCTAAATTCAATTAATACTCCAGAAATGTGTAGTTTGAGGTCACGAGAATACAAAAATATTCTTTCAGAAAAGAAAAATTCTGCGAACAGCACAGTTTAAAAACAAAAAGAATAATAATACTGTAATAACAATAATAATAAATAAATAAACAAACAAATAATAGTAATATACCAGAGAGAATTTTATACAGAGCAAACATGCCTAATTTCGCAGTATCTTTTTATTTTATTTATTGCAAAATTGGGAACAGTAGTGGAAATATTTCATCTTATTCATCAAAGAGGGCATCTTCTCTTCCGTTTTATACTTTTTTTTATTTTTCCATTATTGTTCCTTATTTTGTAGTACATAAAATAAAAAGATACTGCGAAATTAGGCACGTTTGCCCTACCTAGTAGATATCTTCAGAGCATTATGTGAAGCATGCCAACGAATTTCTCTAACCTTTCCCATTACTTTTCTCGGCGAACAATTAGTTTTTCACGAATTTTTCTAAAACAATTTTAATGACAATACTTAAATTCTGAACAAACAACTGTAAGAAATAAAATACTTTAAATATTATTGAAGATTAGTGGTAAATGTACGCATAATCCAAACGTAGAAACTACGCTCTCCGGAGGAAGCTGCCATGTATTTTAAAGTCATGCGGGTTACATCAATTAACATAAAGAAACACCGACTTAATGGTTCATTCCTTTGAAGCCGCCTGGGTAAGCAATAAAGAACTCTACTATATCAATCGTCGTTCACTTAGTCTAATCCAGGACATAATTTCAAAAGAGGGGATGATATGATCATATTTACGGATATCGCAAACATAACGAATGCAGAGAATATGAGCCCGTTAAAGTGGTTGTCCCAAGTCAGAAATTTGGTTTGTATATATAGTAAGTCGAAATAATCAAAATACGAGGGTGGATCGAAAAGTAACGCACAATAGTTTTTTTTTTCAAAAAGTTTAATAGGTACAATTATAAACAAATGCACACATCAAGGAACATCTTTCTTCTATTTTTATATATAGTCGCCAAGTTTCTCAACACGTTTCTCCCATCGTGATACCAGTTTCAAAATACCCTCGTCATAGAAGTCCGGTCGGTTGGAGTATAGCCATCTGCAGACTGCTGTTTTCACTTCTGCATCTGAAGCAAAGCGTTTACAGGCCAGGAATTTCTTCATGGGACCAAACAAATGAAAGTATGGAGGATGCTGGAGCACCTACCAACCACATTAGTTGATTTTCTCACGAACAGCTGCAGCAACATGGGGCGAGCAATGTCGTGAAGAAGATTTACACCATCAGCATGAATGTTACAGTCAGGACCTTGCACCGTCGGACTTTCATTTGTTTGGTCCCATGAGAAATTCCTGGCCGGTAATCGCTTTGCGTCAGATGCAGAAGTGATAACAGCAGTCCGCAGATGGCTATACTCCAACCAAACGCACTTCTATGACCAGGGTATTTTGAAACTGGTAGCACGATGGGAGAAATGTGTTGAGAAACTTGGAGACTACATAGAAAATAGACAAAAGATGTCCCTTAACGTGTGCATTTGTTTGTAATCGTACCTATTAAACGTTTTCTAATATATGTAAATATTTCTAAAAAATACATTTCTAATATATATACAGGGTGTTAATGAATAACACCTAAATATTTTACCTGTGTATACAGGGGACATAGACAAGCAACTTTTATTAGGAGATTTTTGCTCTATGGATTCAATTTTTCCTATTTCAGCATGAAATCTCCCAGGGCATGGCCGCCACTGACTTCTAATATTAGAAAAAAATGCAAAAGAAAGGAACTTCGTTGTTATCACTGTAGTCAGTAGTTATGAATAAAAAGAAGACTAATGCAGTGGCAAGCAGTCATGTGATTAGTCTGTAAATTTTGCAGATTATGGAAACACTAAATTATGATCTAGCTGTTGACAAATGATTAAGAGTTAGGTTTTTATCGATCACTAGGAAGGCATGAAGTCAATTTAATTAACATTTTAACCCTATTTCGCTACATTATTGAGTTATGAGCACAAAAATTGTAATGACTTTAATGCCCTGTAGCATACACATTTTACGTCGTAGAGCAAACATCTTCTAATAAAAGTTGCTTGTCTAAGTTCCCTCTATATACAGGTAAAATATTTTGGTGTTATTTATTAACACCCGTATATATATATACGGGTGTTAATAAATAACACCGAAATATTTATATATATATATATATATATATACGGGTGTTAATAAATAACACCGAAATATATATATATATATATATATATATATATATATATATATATATATATATATATATATATATATATATATATATATATATATATATATATTGTGCGTTACTTTTTTATCCACCCTCTTATAAGGAGACGCGACTGTAGTAAATGTAGAATGGCCGCAGATACACGGTTGTTGAAGGAGCCACACATGTCCGTAAGTAAAAATGTGGGATTGGCGGTGATGTGAGATAGGAGACAGTTGTGCACAGCCAGCAGCAGCAGAGAATAACGAGATGAAGTTCGCAAGGCCGGAAAATGTGACAGGCGAGGTGTCGCATTGGATTCCGTTCTCGGCAGCCGCCCGCGTAGGCTGGACTGGGTCGATATATGGCAACAAATGGCAAGGAACAAACTCGGATTGCTAACACTAAATTGCAACGCAAACACCCAAGAAAAAAACTTACACACATGGAATTGATTGAATCGATTCACCTTGTTCAAATATATCATGCAGAAAACTGTGACAATTTCATTATAAGTTTGTGTTTACTGAAGGTATTGAATTTGAAATTGAAATCTGATTTGAAATCAGGTAGACGTCAATTCAGCGAATCAGCAAGCGGCTATGGAGATCTGTTCATTTAACATGCAATGCCGTGAGCTCTCACTGCGTGTATGTGTTACATTTTAAATAGGCATCTGATAATAAGGTACTGTAGCATTTACATCAGAACGTGAGCAGAACTCAGAAACCCGACATATCCGGATTTTATCTGGAATAGCAGTACAGTATTATAGGGAACTTATTAGCATATAGCGTTGCATTACGTAAAGTGAGAGGCTGCCAAGAGTATTATAGTCATTATTCCCGAATCCCTTCTTTTTCCTGCCCAAAAATGTATAAATACATATGTTTTATTTGGAAATATTAATATAATTATTATTGTTATTATTATTACCGTCATTATCAATTAACTGTTAATTAACTAAGACTTTCTTAAAACACGGAAACTGTGCTTCATCAATGTATAAAATTTTAGAAGTATCATTTCAGGAAAAAAATCCCTTTTTGTGGTCATCTTCAGTGATTATAAAATTAAAATAAAATGAAAATACCTCTATAGTCCACTTATTCATTGCATGGCTAGACTGCTCCGAAGGAATAAACGATTAAGTCGGTGTTTATTTATGTTAATTATCTGACTAAACCGGTCTTGGTTTCCGCTTTCCAAAATAAAGGCAATATTCTCTCATTGTTATCACTGACCTTAGTTCTTCCCACGCTTTAATCAATTCAGGGGTGTTATTGTTTACTGTAACTTGATCTTGCAACCCCGCGTTTCACTCCACGCGGAGTTGACGAGTAGCTGTCACAGCCGTATCAGGACACTCTCAGATTTTGATTGGCTGGTGTAACTAGCTGATTGGTGCGGTAAAAATAAAGAACACGGGTTGAGCTGTCGGCAAACTTTTTCTCCTAATAAAAGGAAGTTCTCTGGCCATGCAATGAATAACTGGACTATACCAGCAATGCAGCATGCTGATCTTATTCTGTTTGATGTTATACTTAACTCAGCTGAACAGTCACTATTAAAATTAATTAAATTTAAGCTACATCTGCGAGCCATGTAGCTATGCTCGTTTTATCATGTTTGATGTTACAGCTTAAATTCTCTCTCTCTCTCTCTCTCTCTCTCTCTCTCTCTTTGGTTTCCTATTTCCTCTAGTGTTGGGGCGTTGGGATTCCAGTTGGAGGTTTCTATTACATAGGTGTTTTTTTACGCTTGTTTTCCGAGAGAGGGGCAAACAAAAAACAAATAAAAAACGAAGGGATTAGTAATTTATGGTTGCATTGCATCACCTGGGGTCGAGATGACACTTATTACTGGATGAGAGGAACGCCACAAATGACTAAATATGACGCATGTAATGTTGTATACTCCTTGGAATATTTATAGGAAGAAATGAAGAAAAAAGATATAACATTAACACGATACGTCGCAACCCTCATGGCGTCGCAACCCTCATGGCGTCGCATCTCTCCCCTACCCTAAGCGAGAGATGTCCATTGATATTTGTCTGTATTTTTAGATATGGGGAATTAAATTGCATATATAATAATTAAAAATTATTGAATAATTTATGGAAATCCAGATACGTCTTCATATTAAAATGGATCGCATCTCTCCCGCAATGACACCATTTCTAGCTCTAACTAGGCTTTCTCCTACACTGCATACATGAGATCGATTTTAAATTTAAATACCCTAGGCACGTTTCCGAAAAAAAAAAATGGTGCGTCTAATACAATTAAAGAGGCGATAAAAAGTTTTCAGAATTAAAAATGACACAAAGGCGTGTGACTGTTCTAAACGATTGTGTGGTATGAAAGATTTTTATTAACATTCATAAAAAAGTATGATTCAACTTGCCTTTAATAGAACCAAAATACTTCACCTTTTCTGGCTCTAAACATAGCAATTATTATGGTCCAAGGTTCTATAACTCCATAATTAACTCGCATCCAGAAATAGCAAAAATGAACAAAAACAAATTCGATAAGTCTTATTCTTATTCATAGGTTATAATTTACTTCACTCTGTAATTAGTAGGGCCTAGATGTTTAAGGAACCATTTTATTATTTATAACTCATGATTTCAATTTTGTTCTTCCCACTTTGTATTTTTTCTGTTCTTTCTTTTAAATTTGTTTCCTAGGTATTGATTTCAAGTTAGATTTATGTTTTGTTTTATTAATTTTGTAATGTAAATAACTGAACTGTACCAGAACACGACCACTTGCTCATTCGAGTAATCTTTTGTTAGTAAGTGGACAGGATTAAACCGCTGAATGTTTTAGCTATACTGGGAAGTGGAATGAAGTTCCGATTCCATAACATGATATAACTTATAAAGAATTAATATAAAACCATATACCACTATTAAGAAATCTAATATTCGTATCTTCGGTATAATCTGTATAAATTAATAATTACACCAGAATATGTACGGTAGGTTAATGAAACACTATTAAGGTTAATTTAAAATAACTGAAACAAAATAACTCCCGTGAATTGCTGTTTGAAAAGTAATATAATAGTCGGCCTATGTTTGACCCCCTCTACATATTTAAACATGGCAACTAGAGGTCAACCTCTCTTCTCCTGCCTATACGACATTCTTGGTTTTTCATGCAAGTACTTTTAAAATAGTGAATTCTGTCGGTCTATTCCTCAGTCCTACCAGACGGCAGGAATAATTTCACGTTTTAAAATAAAAAACAACATTCCTTGTCCAATCACTCAGAAACTTTCATGTGCAGATGGAAAAGCATCCATAATACGAATAATTTACGGCAGTAAATACCTTCAATGTGTTTTGTTCTGTAATTATTTATCTAAGTAAAAACAAAAACACACACACTAAACTGTGAATATTGCACTAAAAATTCTTTAACAATCTCATGCATTTCACAAAAGGACCTATGTTATGTGGATGGAAGATAATTTATTGGTATGTTGGCCTCGCCCTTTGATGTGTGTTGAAAATTCCGCCCTCAAGGCAAATGTCATCCAATGCCAATGTTTGGGATTAACAGATCGAGAGTGATCCATGTAAATATCCTATGTGCAACTGCCCACTCACCATCGCTGCAGGACATAGGCTATGGTCCACTGTACGCAATGAAACCAACCATGATGAAACATCTACACCCAAAGGCTCATTCTTTATAAAAGTTGTATTCAAGCATGTGATTAAGTTGCTTTCGAACTTTTTAAACCCGTACAATATGTATATTTGGTAACATTTATTTCCGTACTACTAACTCCTTCTACTCTACTCAACCTGAAATTCAAAACTGAGTTGAAACTAGAAAAACACATATACGGGTCAAAAGAGTATTTCAAAGAGGAACTCATCATAGCTTGAAAATGAAACATATCAACTCAAATTATTATACAGCCGACAGTTTTTTTTTATTAGGAAAATCGAGCTTTACTCTTCATTATTTACCTTTTCCTTTCGCAATTTTCTTGGAATTGATACTAACAATTTTGATTAAAGTTTTTAAAACAATACCTTGAATTGAAACTCACAATATTTTTATTTGAGCCTGTTCACATAGGAACTCTTTCTCCTACAAAGGATTCTCTCTTGTAAGACACGGGTCTGCGTCAAAAGCGCATGAAGCCGACCTTTCGAAGGTTTTAGATTGTTTTAAAAGCGCACAGCAGTATACGACCATAATGAATAGAATGAGAAAGTGTGATGACTTCGCCGCTAATACAATGGTAGGTATAGGGAGAGCGGCGGTCCACCGAAACACTGGCAGCACCTTCGTTTGCGTTTCAACTTCTCAATGCTGCGTCATGATAGTTTGGCATCTTATGATTAAACTCGCAATCTTTAATTAACCCTTGGTCCTATTTCTGTGAAATTTGTGCAGAAAAAATCTGCACAACACAGTCCTTCTGATGGTTAAAACAGAAACTTAAAAAATGCGGACATAAATGTTTTTATTTCATTATATAAACATCACCAATTACACAAAATTCATGGAGGGTGAAACGGAATTTGACTATGCGACAATTTTTTTCATTTTTGTGTCCCGTAAAAACTTTAAGCGAGAAAGTTTTAGGGAAATATTTCAACTTTATTTTAAATTCAGTACCACCTTTATATCTTGAATGGTTTACGAGTAATTGAGTGGTAATTATTCCGGGCGCTCAGCTCTCTGAATGATGTGGGACGATCGTGAAATGTTGAGGGTGAAGCAAATTTGACTATGCGACATTTATTATTTTATTTTTGTGTCCAGAAAGAGATTAAGGGTGTAAGGTTTAGTGAAATATTTGGATCTTATTATAAATTGAGTACCACCTATATATCTATAATGGTTAACGAGTAATAGTAAATACTCTAAAGCTAAAGCTATCAGAATGGTATTGAGGTATTAGCAGGCATCTTTTCCATAAAATACCAGCAATAACGTAAAAAAATTTACATAATTTATTCGTGGTCTCAATAATAATACCATATTAACTAACTACTTGTACCCATACTGCAAGATTGACCCGCTGAGGAAGGGAGTGAATGAAGCTTTTTTCTAACTTAGTAAGTCTGCACTACTTTTATTTATGCATTTATTGGATTATTTATTTATCATATTTTCTGTTCACTTATGTTAGTAATTTTTATGTATAATTATCATAACAAATGTCTTATTAGTTTAATATCTTGTTCCTTTTTTTAATAATATAATTTAACAACATAAGATGCACATAATTTACAGCGAACGGCGAATGGTCGAGGGTTTGAGCAAATAGCGGGCTGTAGTTAAGGCAAGAGGATTTAATTTGTTTATGAAAAAATCAGGGAAAATGCTTTGAAATATTGTGTGATATATGTAGAATGCGTTGCAAAACAATTTTTGCGTATGTGCGTCTTTATCGGATGTTGAAACGCCAATTTTAAAGATCACGCGCCCTATTTTTGTAGTGCTGCTTATGAAATTTTCCGTGCCCTGCAATTCACAAACCACCCCTTAGTTTATATTATCTCTGTTCACATAATTTGTACACATATCTACACTTTTGACCGTGTTTCACCTACATAACTTACCCCATACGGCCAGGAGAAAATTAATATTATTATAAATAATATTTCTATTAATACAATATTAATACAAATTAATACTCAGTAATATTCTATACAATGTAATATTAATATTAATTTATAAAATATCCCTTAGCTGTTTTCTACCCTAATTATACGTTGTTATTTCTATACAAATGTACATTCTTTAACAAATTCTCATCAAATTATACTAACATACCATCTACCCTATTTTCTAGGCAATAAAATATTAGATCAAATCATCCCTTAGCTGTTTCATACCTATATTATATAATTGTTCATTGCTTGTGAACATCTTCGATTTTTTGAAAGATGTGGAACGAAATGTTACGGTCAAGCTTCTTGGAATCTGAGAAATTACTGTTACACACGGCCATGTTTATTTTTGGAGATGAGATCTTCCAAGACGTGTAAAGCAGCCCGAAAATTGTCAGAGGTATCTAACAATTCAATTTAGATAAGGCGAGTCATTTTGAAATAGATTAATGTATTATTTTGTTTAATAATGTTTGCAATTTTTCCTATACCGCCCGTAGTAATCTTGCTCCCGCGACTCACAAGCAGAGTAACTGCTACCTAGCGGCGGAACCAGTGAACTACCTCAGTCATCACACTTTCTCCTCTATTCATTATGATACGACTATTAAAATCTGTAATCTTACTTTGCTGGCGAAATTTTCTTTCCCTCTTTGCACTGGGCTCTTCTATTTCTGATATTACCCTCATATATAATGAATCAATCTCCATAAATAATGCAGCTTATGTTAATGACAAAGTAAATCCATCAATTCCGAATTAGTGCAAACGCAAGTTACCGAAATCATAAAGCAGAAAAAAGATTGTATCCAATTTTTAAACAGCAGTATTAGGACACACTTCACAACTTTTACCTCGTAGTACTTTTAATGTAAACAGGTCTACCTAGGTAGCAGAAGCATCCTGCATAAATACCTAGGTATAGCCGAAGTGGAAATGAAAATCCGGGTGCGCCGTTCGTATAATTTTAACCCTAGGTTCATATAACCTTAACCTTAGGTGGTACTTTTCCCTGTCTCAGAAACTCCGAAACCCACCGGATGAAATGACTTTCAATGAGGAAATTAAACACTGTAATAATTTCTTGTGCATTTTAAGCAGGACGTCGTGACCTTTGGAACATGTTACTAATATACAAATGGGTTTCATTCATATGTATTATTAACTGGAGTATTCCCTGTTTTCTATTCTGTCACACGTTCTCGGGAGGGGCGATGAAATGACTAAACATTTTATTATTTTCCTGTTCATTTTGATCTTGTGACTTTTGGCACATGGTGCGGCAATTATTGTAGCCTATTCATCCCTCTCTTTTGCTTATCTCATGTCGGTCCTGTTGAACTCAAACTAATTTTTTTATTTATTACAGGCAAATAAATAATGTTAAAAACAAAATTATGACACTATTATTTTATACAATATAGAAAAGGTAATAATTCAAAATGTAAAAATAATCTGTAATATGCAAGAGTAAAATTCAATTAATTATTGGTAGTTAAGTTGCAGTCTGTGGTATAAACCCAAAAATTGTATAAATCTAATATAAGTTACTTGTAATTACACAATCCACCTGGAAGCTGTAAGAGTCAGAAAAACTCATATCACCAATAGATTTGCTCTACATTCGAGTTTAGATTATATTGCTCAATTTAGGGTACCATATAGCCTACCAAGTAATCTATTTATAGATGCCGTTTCCATGCTAACACAATAAAGCACTAAACGAAGGGAAATGTGTTCTTTTGATGCTTGTTTGAATCAAAAGCGCACGGACTAACATTATTTTATGGCATGCGGTAATCAGGCCAGCATAATAAATGACTTCGCTTCAGACTAATGGGAGTTATTGGGAAAAATGTACACTGAAATATGCCGGCTATAATATCCCGATTAAACCCTGTATTAAGTTCTTAAACGCTTTTTGATAGATCAATTAATACAGAAAAAGACCATTCCATCGATACCAGCAGAAATTACGTTTGAATGAAAAATGACAATTCCAATGAAAAGAATGATGTGAACAATTAAACTTGGACATGAATAAAATAAATTTCCAAGCACACATACTAATTTCAAAAGAACTAAAAAGATGAAAACAAATTACAATGTTGTCGTAACCTACAATTATATTAGGCGATAAACAGAATACAGCAGAAAGCGTGCATATTATCAACGATTTTACTTTTAAACGGTTATATTAAAGATCCACAGAAATCGAAATACTTTACGATAGCCTACGTACAACGTAAGTATGGAATTAAAATGTGAACAAAACCTTTATATCTCTGATATGTAGATTTGATGTATTTTATTCCATTTTCCCTTTCCACAATGTTCTTGTTCCCAGTTGAAGTTATCTTTCACAAATTTACACTGAATTTTCAGATTACTCATCCCTATAGTCGCAGGCCTACTGGTTGCTATTTATATTTAATTTAAAAGGCTAATAATTAACTTTCTAATCGCCTAAAAGACACAGTTATCTTGGGTTATTTACTGCATGCCCTCGGAAGAATGAAGAAATGTTTCTTCCGTGCATCTGGTTTTATCGGTAAGTCATATCTTTAGACGAAGAAAAAATAATATCTGTAGTATGAGTCTGGAACTTGAAACATTTTACGGTGCTTAGGCCGTGATAAAAAACTACAGTTTCAGTTGAAGTGAAACGTATATTGACTAAATATAAGGAATTGACGGCACAAATCATGATCTAAAGGTCTAAAGTACATAGCAATCAAGTCCTTAGAAGCTAGAAAACGAAATTGCTTGTTTCCCTGATGAACTGAAAACTAAACGACAGCATGCCGGATTAATCTACAGAGAAATGGAAGCAGTGATCTAAGCATAAGCTTACATGTCAAAAACTCGTGATATGGAGTTATTACTGTCCACATCAGATGTCTTCAGAGAAAAAGATGATCGATAACGGTCGATAACGAAGGTTTGCGACCTCGGTTTGAATGCTCATATCCTATTGAGCAGCGGCCAGCCTGCAGCCCTAAGCCCAATTCACACTCTTTCGATTCAAAGGTCGACAGTGTCCTTGTGATTTGTGAATGTTTTAAGATCAAAGATAGGCAAACGTAATTTTGAAAGTATTGTGTGCATGGTACTTTCAGTATTAATACAATTATTTTCGAAGACAGCATTTTATAACATTGTTATAAATTTCAACGTGAAAATTAAAGCTCGTGAACCGTGCTTTTCTCCCGTTACAACCATTGTTTACACAATTTCTCAAGATATCTGAAACGGACAGTAGTAATAAAATTGCTACTCAATAGCAAATAGTTAACGATATTTAGAAGTAGTACTTGTATTAAACATTGTAAATAATACACAGTTCCTGACAATAACGTCCCAATCTTTGGCAGTCATGACTGTAATATAGGTCTAATAGGCCTAATGGACTGTATTTACTAATTATGTTTTACAGACCTTTCGATAGACCATTCTGGCCGGTTATCTTACAATGCAAACACGTTTTAAAGAGAAGCGTAGTATAGTTCAAGCAGTTATTCACCTCTGTGAGTGCTAAAGTTCCGGAAACCCCATCCAATCGACCGGCCAATGGAATTGAACCCGCGACCTTCCAAACGCTACTTATCCCCAAGGTTCTTTAACTAAGTATACCAGCCTTGACTTATCCCTTAGCCTCATCGCTCGGTCAATAGAGAAATACCAATGATAGTACATCAAAGCCTATAATAACATTTTAGTAAGAGAAGCCCCAAAATTAAGATAAAGAGGGATATTTGAGACTAGGTAACTTGGTCGATTGTGGGTCATTCCATGTCAAATCAACCAATTCTACTATGAGATTTGAACCTTGACCTCTCAGATTTGTATGATTTTTTGTTCAGGTATTGTACCCCCTAAAGCTAGTTTAAATTTCAAATTTCAAATTTTTCTGACTTTTGGTTTGTGAGTTACAAGGGTTGAAAAATAAAAAAAACTATGGTTTTCTATCGCTTTAAGATCATTATAAAATGCTATAGCTCAAACACTATACCACCTAGAGAGCTCAAACTTGCACCATTTTCTTCCTCTGAAAATTCCCTTTAATTTGATATATCACAGAGCTATGTTTCTTAATTTTTTAAATGTTAAAAAAGTTCCAAAAAAACGTTTTTTGAAATTTCAAAAATACGTACCCTCGGATTTTTTTGGAAAAAATTTATGTGTTGTCCACTCTAATTGACTACATGCATGCAAAATTTCAAAATGGGATCTCATCGGGTTCTTATTTTAAAAAATATTTGACTACCAGAATACATGATAGTATTAATTCTAGGCTATGAATACTAAGGTACATAGGCTAATTCTACCAAACCTAAATTATTTAGATAGCATTCAGATGTAACATTTCTCTCTTATTGTTTGTTAATTAATTGTGTAGTGTTGTTTTTAATTTAATTTTCATGATACCTGTAACTATAGCCTACATAAGAAGGAAGAATAAATTTTAATTTATATACAACATGCTAATAGTGAAATTTTGAACAATGCCACTCACCTTGAATCATCCAAAACTCTTAGTAATATCAACTCATATAGTTATAAATGGTAGAGGTTATCTTTTGCTTCGTTTTCCAGTATTATTTGTAGTCTAATCATTTAGAAAGAGTCCCATATAAAAGAAATGGATAAAAGTTGTTTCACCTTGTGAAAAAGTTTAACTTGTTGTATTTGCATGGATAGAACTGTATTTCTTAGAATATTAGGTATTTACCGTACATAGTTAATAGTATTTATACACTTTAAAAGTTTTCACTGAGGGTAACACAATTTAAAGGTTTCTTTTTGATCTTTTTTAAGATATTTTTCCAAAGCAAGAAAAGGCAGCTTTATTTCTTCAGCACTTAGAGTGTATGTCCTTCCCGTTGCTGTAGTTGGATCCATTGTTTGCAAAAGGGTGTTTCCTGGGACATCTAATAAATCTCTTGGTTGTGGATAACAAAAAAAAAACAAAAAAAAAAAAAACAAAAAAAAAAACAAAAAAAAACAAACAAAAAAACGGGCTGGACCTTTTGGGTGCAGAAAAATTTATTCCATACATGCCATTGTGTTTTTCTTCAATGCATCCCAGCCACCAAGAGTCATCATAAGCTACTGTCACAAAACCAGCAGCAATGTTTTCCAAATCTGATGGTGTTATTTGGTTCACTGTTTTCACACATTCAAGAGATTCATCAAGGCTGAAATGATAAGGCTTGACAGTAATTTGACTCTCTGCGAGGGGTTTATATGAGTGAAACTTTTGTGTTCCCACAATCGCTTTTGATTCACTGAGCCAAGAAAGTAATCATTCTTTAGTCTCTTCGTAGTCTTCTGTTGTGCAATATTCAAAGTCAATGTTTTTTATATTTTCCAAGGCAAATTCATAAAGTTCTTTGGGTGTCAAAATTTGTTGATCATATGGCCTTTGTAAGCTGGCTAAAAGCTAGCCGCTTAACAATCCAGCCAAGGCCATAACATGCACTCTTGCCATGGGATGTTGCAAAGAACTCCCACTCTGCCTCAACTTCAAAATCTGTTTTATGCAAGCATAAATTAAGGAAGTTTTTCTTATTCTTATACTGGGTAGCGCTCACATCAGAAAAGTAAGTAATCTTTTTAAGTGCAAAAGGCAAGGTTTGCTTTAAGGTTTCTAGCAGTTTTATCTGAAATACGTAGAAAGCGACTGTATTAAGTTCCAGGCAATCTGATATAAAAACATACTGCAGGCGTTTTAGTTTCCCCTCCCGTACGATGAAAGAGTGCAGTGTAGCTTGGCTGGTAGTCCAGTGGAATGATTGTATTTTGGCTTGTTCGACGAAAGAGTAGTTTTCCGCAAAATACAGTTGACTTCTACATGGCCTTCAGTTAAATTTTCCTTGATTTCGCTTTAGTATTCTTTCTGCTGACTAGCTTATAAATGAATGAGTTTTGAGCTTTGTTAGTGTGTCCAAAAACTCATCAATAAAGTCATCGCTACATTACTACAGTTTCCATCACACACCTATCTACAGTTACCCACTTTTTCATTGACCTTTGTATTCAATAATTCTTGAAGTCTAGGACCACCAGGTCATTCTTTACAAACATTCATAAAACAATGTTGAGATGGTGGATTGCACATCATCTTGACCAGATAGGAGTGATAAGATTTCAAAGAAGTGTCATCCCCATCTAATACAAAATTTTGCATTTTTGCACCGTACATCATTAGTTTTGGTGTAAGGTACACACACAGAAAGTATGTGTGCCACTTTTTCCAGCCAGGATACAGTTCTTCGGCCTCAGGTCGCAAAACTTTGAAAAACCAATTTTGTTTGCTGGGAATTTTTCCTTAAATAATTGGTATATTTCTTGCAAATTTGCCAACACTAGTCTCTTTTGTACCTGGATCTTTCCATCTTTATTTCTTATGGTCACACAATCTTTTATCCCTGGCATCATTCTACTAATGTCGTCAGAATTGTAGAAGTCTTTTACAGAGTCAACCTAGAAATAGTCCACTATACACCTCACTAGCATGTAATCTGATAGTCAAATATTTTTTTAAACAAGAACCCATTGAGATCCCATCTTGAAAATTTTAATGCATGTAGTCAATTAGAGTGGACAACACATACAATTTTTCCAAAAAAATCCGAGGGTACGTATTTTTGAAATTTCAAAAAAAGTTTTTTGGAACTTTTTTAACATTTCAAAAATTAAGAAACATAGCTCTGTGATATATCAAATTAAAGGGAATTTTCAGAGGAAAAAAATGGTGCAAGTTTGAGCTCTCTAGGTGGTATAGTTTTGGAGCTATAGCATTTTATAATGATCTTAAAGTGATGGAAGAACATAGTTTTTTTGATTTTTCAACCCTTGTAACTCACAAACCAAAAGTCAGAAAAATGTTAAATTTTAAATTTAAACTAGTTTTGGGGAGTACAATACCTGGAAAAAAAATCACACAATTCTGAGAGGTCAAGGTTTAGACTGTTAGTTGATTTGACATGGAATGACCCATGTATCTTATTTGTCATTCAAGAAAGAGCTCTCCTAGATTTAATATAAAATACGTATCAGCACATATGATGAAAGCTTTTAGGTAACGCTGAAGTATTCATCAGTTGATCCTCTCCAATTCCGCTCAAACAAGCAGCATTATTCTGGACGCTGGGGATGGATCAAGTTCCTTACATACTCCCAGTTCCGGTCTGCAGGGAGGGAACGAAAGGTTTAGCTTGAAGCTTACCCAAATCCCAACCTCCGCCTCTGCTTTTTTCCATATGGATCTGTGTACTAAATCCCTAGTTTGTGATTTTATTTACTCCCTTTTTTAAGTTCCATTTCATCTACTGGAAAGCACTATTAATATCGCGAGAGAAATGTAGTAGAACCAGACTCAAATTGGAGAAGTTAGCATGCACGAGTTTAGGTACACCCTGGTTACGTTTTTACTTTTCTTGGGGGGGGGGGGGTCACACGAGTTTATTGTATGAGTACTAGTTTAAATCTCAGTAAGTAGTAAACTATTTAACACATTGTTTTTTGTGTATTGTGTTATCTCTAGAGAACTAGTTCTTAAGCATTAAACGATAATAGTATAATCGTATTTCTGTGTTTCTTTAACTATATTGTACTCTATCATACTTTCTATTGCATTATTGTAAAGTTCAGTTGTAATAATCCTGGTTGAATGGAAGAGAAGGCCTAATAGTCTTAATTACACCAGGTAAAATAAAACAATTCTAATTCTAATGTAAATTTAATCGTAGGCACAGATGGCAATATACCGGGTGAAACTTCTCATCCTGCGACAAACCTGCGTTTTGCATATGTTGAGAAGTTCAGGTAGTCACATTGCATTCTCCAAGCCTATCCGTTTAAAGCTACGATGTTGCTCTTTTAATATGCTCTGCTAACTCAATGCTTAATATGCTGGATCGTCAAGCTTGAAGGTCCGGGGTTCAAATCACAGCCGACAGAAACTGATACAACATGAAAAAAAAATGGACAGTGTTTACGGCATAGTCTGTTAAACGGCATGTAATCTTTATGTTTTGAATTGTACAACATTTCATGTAACTCAATCCAAGATTGAAAATGTTTATGTTACAAGTGCACTTACTGTCATTTTTCTCTTTCTTCCAAATACAGATGGGATCAAAGGTATGATGACAACCATAACGCATCACATAACTAAGGTTCAGTTAGATGTGACCAAAGATGCCATATTGCAATGTAATAGGCCAACATTTTATTACGCATCTGTGGTAAAAAAATAGTGCAATATGCAACGTTTATATACTGGCATTTATTATGATTATGTTTATGAAACGAACATAGAAACAAATTTAACTTTTAGGTAGATTTCGAAGAAAAATCTACCTATTGCAATGGATACACTTTATGATTTTCGAAAAATTTTTTCATATCTTTACGTTTCATGCTCCCCTAAGTACGAAACCACCGCCCGTTCAAAAAAAAATTTGTGATATTTATATATAGGCCTATATATATATATATATATATATATATTTATATATATCTTTACACGATAGCGGCCGTAATTTTGAAGATATTTGAACCAAATTTTATTATGTTATTTCTAGGCCCAATAGTTCGGACAAGTTCGTTAATGGGCAAAATTGGCCCAAGGGGGTGGTCGGGGGAGGGGGTTGAAATTTTTAAAAATGTATATCTCGGCCCCTATGAAGTATAGAGGGAAACTTTGTTTGAATAAATTAGAGTACTCCCTATGGAGTTCACAGTGACACCAACGATTCGGGGGTTCGAGTGAGGGTGGGGGTGGGGGATGAAAATTCGAAACTTTTGAAACCACGTCTTGTGGGGTATCGTTGAAAAGCTCTTGATGAGTACTCTACAAATCAATAAATAGTTTCTTGATAGCTCTCATATGACGCGAGATTTTAATGTTTGAAAATAATAACACTTAAAAGAATTATTATAATATCATAATTTTGTCTTGTTTAGCGGCTTTGCTAATTTTATTCATTGCTGATCTTGCGCACGGCCTCCCAGAATATTATATCCTATTCTTGTTGTCAAAACAAATGATTGTAGGCTCTTCCTCTTTACCGAATTCAGTTCTTATTACTGCAGGTTTACCATGCCAAGGCTAAAGAAGAAGAATCGTATAACAATTTATAGTTACTCCCTGTCAACCAGCAAGTTACTATTCGTCTCACGGAAGCAATATACCGCATGAGATTGCACCGGTAACTTGCTGGCTTGACTCTTGAGTGTAATAAGATGTAAAAGTCGCATCTCTTTCATTAATAAATTAAAGAAGCCCCTATAGCTGCAGGCAGGACATTTGTAGAGCACTACAGGGTCTTGCAGTTTTGTTTTATAATTACAACTATATAGTTCCATGAGACTACAAATAACTGCTATAATAGACGAGATCATAAATCTATAGGCATTGCTCCATGTATAATATAGGCCTACATAAAAATGGCGGCGTCGAAACTTGGGCTCTCACATGATTAAGGTTTTTGAATCTCCTATAAGTAAACACAATTCTTCAAACTGCTATGTAAGAAAATTCATGAATGTCAGGTCACGGTTAGGAGTTGGCCATAGATTCGGATCACTCTGCTACGATCCATCTTCCAGGCATAAACTTAATGCTCTCCCAGTTGACACAGCAAGTCAGCCAACAAAACCAAGACCAGAATATGAAATTGTATTCTGGAGTGGAAATAAAATACGTCAGTGCTAACACAAAGACACGATGGATTATATATACATTTATACACACCCACACATATATTATATACTATATATATACTTTCTATACCGGTACTTGAAGTAAAGTAAAGTAAAGTAAAGTGTTCCCTATATACAGGCCATGGAGGCCCAGAGGGTTCCAGTAGCTTGAGGCTACCGTATTTTAGACATTCGGAACATGAAAGTGGTAAGGTTGTCAGCCTTACGCACCGGCCGCCTTAACCCCCAGGATTGGTCCTGGTACTCATTTCTGTTAAAGGCTGAGTCGACCCCAGGGCCATAGTGCCACCAGAAGGATTAGGGCAATTGAAAAATTCCAACGACCTCATCGGGGATCAAACCCGCGACATTCTGGTTTGTAGCGCAGCGCCTCAACCACTGCGCTACGGCGTACCCCGGTACTTGAAGTAAGCGTATTGCAAAATCAATTTTCTCGCTTCACATTCCCACACAGAATAAGCGCACTGTGGAATACACGCATTAACTTCTCTTGGTCCCATGCAAAGCACAATTGTTCGCGAGGCAGTACCTGAGTTTGGGGACGAGAAAACATATTTTAACTACCCTTCAGGGTATTTCACATAAAAGTATTGGGTGTTTATATGCCAGTATTATGTAAAAACTAAACAAAATTGTTGAAGCCATTTTCTAGAAAATTAACAAAGTATCGAGTATCGAGGAAAAACATCATGTATCGGTATAGAGTATTGAGAAAATCTGGTATCGACCCATCCCTATTATAAACATAACCTTTATCATATATTGAAGTGACAGAAGTTATATTCAAGTGACAGAATGAATTGCACACTGCAGACAAGGTTTCATCTCGGTGCATTAATGTCGGACGTGATGGTATTATACAACTAATCTTGGGACAAAGAGTATGACAGCTACGTCGAGATTGAACGAGATTGCAGGAGACATGATAGTGATGGTTTATTACTGTCACCGAAAAGTCATATTTTTTGCTGCTTATTGTATCTGTTTTACAGAATATCTACCTATTAATTCGTTCCACACACATTACAAGTAATTTAGTCTTTTATACGGGACCTACAGCTCACGATTTCAGCTACGGTGCGATGTTCTATCAAATTGTGGATTACAAAAAGATAGTTTTTGTTTAGTTACTTTGGCACTAATAAATACGGTTAAGTTGAAGTTTGTTCTTGGCCGTTCTGTTGAAAAGAACGGATTTTTTACAAGTCGAAATCAACTCAATTTAGTAAATATTAAAATTAAAACGAAGATAATTGATTTTATTTTAAATACAGGGTGTTTATCATGCAATCAGGTTTCAAGATTGTTCGATAATAATCGATAACACACCTGTGAAAAAAAAAAAAAAAAAAATAATAATAATAATAATAATAATAATAATAATCCCTATCGAAATGGATATCATTCAATACCGTTACATCATACGTAATAAGCGTATTACACGAGTAGTATGGTCAAATGAAAAAGTTATTCACTCACCTGTAAGTTAGGAGGGCAATGATCCAGCAGCTCCAGCATGTGTTTGATGTTCTGTGCGTCCTGGATCACGAAGTTGAGTTCCATGTCGAACTCCCCTCCCACGAGCTGCAACAAACAAATCACTCTCTTAGTCCATTTTCTTAGAGTACACTTTAAAAATCTGACGTCAGACGACTTTCAAGTTTAAATATTTGAAACATTGATCACATTCCGAAAAGTGTACATGTGTGTATATGTCACTTGCACTTACTTACATCCACTTGCATTATTAACCCTTACACAGCTAGGTTTATAAAATGATATAAGCAATCATCACGTAAAAGCATCAGTGGGCTCGAAGTTTAAAATCAACGAGGACAATTTCAATGGAATAACTGGTTTCCATAAATGACGATCTTATTACATGGAGGAAAATTTCCACGTATTAGCATAAAGCATTATTCTATTAATACTATTATTCTGATTTTACTTTATATTGTTTTTGTTTTGGAGTGACGGATAAATGAGTCAGCAGTGAAGAAGTTGTAGGCTACAATGCCAGAAGTGAAAGTAAATAAAAGATAATTTTATAAAAAATCGAGAAAAATTATAATTTTCAAGTAAAATATGATAATATGTTTCGTTTCATATTCTCGAAAAAGGTCTCTCAAACATTTGCAAACAGTCCCACTTTTTTTCCTTTATATATTTTTTTTCTTTTCATTCCCATCCATAGGTATTATAAATAAGTAGATAATGCATTACATTCAATTCCGAAATTTAATGTTTCATGTTCAGTATTAATAGGCCTATATTATGTTTTGAGGTCTCCGAAATCAAGAAATTATGTTTTCAAGAAAAAAGTCTGCATGTGAAAACCATACCTAGGAAATGGCCATGAATTTTTTATTTAAACCTAGGCATAATATGCTAATGTGGCATGCAGCTCGTAGACTTCTATGTTTTACTTTACTATTTTTCTAAATTACTATTTTTTGAAATTATTTGATAGGTAGTAATAAGCTAGCCTTTTCTAAAAATATCTTAGACTGCCTCTTAAACAATGCGGAATGGGACATCTCGAATATGCAGTACAGCAACGTGGCTAAACTATTTTAAATTAATAACGAAGCAATCACAAATTCATGTTCGTGTTAATTTTAATATCATACTAAAATGAATTAATTTCGTGTTGTCAAAATCCATTGGCTTTATGAAAATGACGAAAAGGAAGCTTCGATTTAACAGACAATAGTAAGAAAATAGTACATTATGCAACAAGCCTATAATGACATTTATTAAGATACGAGCATGTTTACGAAACGAGCAAAGCGAGTTGCATAATTTTAGCACAAATGTCTTCATTACTATTATATCAAGTTGCATAGACTGTTTTTGTTCGACCATAATAACTTTAAATGTTTAAATTTTGGGATTTTAGATTCACTCGAATAGACGGTCACGCTTCAGCGCGTCATGACCTTTTGTCTTCTATGACAGATGGCAGATCATGTCGTCGATCAAATCGAAGCTTCCTTTCATTTTCATGAAACCAACGGATTTTGACAACTCGAAATCAATTCATTTTAGTATGATATTAAAATTAACACGAACAGAATTGATTTTATTTTAAATACAGATTATTCATTCCGCAGATTTCAACTGCTATCCTCAAGGTATCAAGGTCATTCCGTCTTCGATAATAATAATCTATACCACACCGACGTGAAAAAAAATCGAAATAAGTGTCATTATGATACCGTTACGTCAGACATAATAAGCGCATTACATTTTATGGTAAACAAAAAGTATTGTATTTTACACCAAACACTTTTCATTTGGGGGGATGTGATGCACAATAAAATCTAACAATCCAGCACCTTTATACCTGTATGACAATCCAAAAACAATATTGTTTGAATATAGCAATGTTTGCAATTAATTAACTATCGAGAAATTGAATAACAGCGTGGAATGAGTATGGAAAATCCTTCTATAAATTCCACCTGTAATATGGTACCATGGAATTGATGTACACTGCCTTACAAGGCAGAATCACGTGCTGTGACTGGCATATGGACGAAATAACACAACTTCCAATTTAATTGCTTTCAATGTACCAGACGACAGTGGACAAATAAAGGCTAGTTGTCAGCAACTATTATGCTAGGGCTCCAAGCCATTTTATTTTAAAACGAGACGCAATAGATCTAATTTTCTTAAAAACCATGTTTACTACAGATATATTTAAGCATCAGTGCTTTTCAACAATCTTTTGATTATCAGCATCCATACTGTGGAAAAATTTCAAAATTTTATACACTCAGTTTTATTTTCTTGTGGGACTTGGGATCTCGTTACGTTGGCAATGTTTTTTATGATTTTAACACTTGGAATAGCCTCATCCTAGGAGACTTAATGACAATTCTGTAACTCAAATTTCGTATGTGGGATGACCGAAGTGATTAGAGTGATTTTCTAAACTACAGTATTTGTTCTAGAAACTTGAAAATTTGCCACTTAATTAACCTAATTAACCTAAATGGATTTTGAAATTTACAATTTCAGGTTAATATCTCAATTTATTTTTAAGATATTAACTAATTTAACTAATTTTTTGTGCGAATTTGGTGCTTGCTTTACGAATTTACTAATGGATTTGTTGATATTGTTTATACAGAGCGGAAGAGAAGGCCAAATGGCTTTAGCTCTGCCAGAATAAATAAACAGAATAATAATAATAATAATAATAATAATAATAATAATAATAATAATAATAATAATACATATTTGATTAAAGAAATCGCTCAGAAAAATAAGTTAAAAACTGACATATGATTACACTAAGTATTAAAAAAACTAAGGTCTATACAGAAAATCTAATTAGACATTTTATTATACACAGTGTAAAGTACCGGTACATTGTGAAACATTTTCATATTTATATATCTATTTTTGAATATCTCAAAATAACATGCAAACTGTAACCGAGAAAAATGAAGATTAATAACTTAATTGCATGCACTACCAGTTGGAAGTACAATGAGATTTGAAAATGGTGTCCTTGCATGCAAACGGCATAAATTTTGCACAGGTATACTTTAGGGTATGCTTGATTTTTTTTACACTTAAATTTAAAAATAGCACTTTTTTACAAAAATCGCCAAATCAACACTTCTGCCAACCCTTAACTTAGAAGAAATAGGCTGTAAAGGTCAAGAAATCTCTGTACAGACCGTGAAGGTTATTAGAGTTACAGGAGGTTGAGGCTCCCAGATTTTGAGACATTCGGTACATGAAGGTGGTAAGCCTTATGCATCAGCTGCCTTTTACCCCTCGGGATACTGCTGGTTTTCATTTATGTTAGAGGCTGAGTCTACCCTAGGACCATAGCACCAGCAGAAGGATTAGGCCACGGGAGCGCAACTGGTTCACATTGTGCCACTGTGCGGTGGGGTAACGTCTCCCACTACAGTCACCCTTGACGTCAGAATAAAGCAGTTTCGACGTGACACTGAACATGAAGAGCAGGTTTCATACGTCACAGCATGGGTGGGGTACTAAAACGTTTCCCCTCAGTTGCTCAGGTATGGATTAGGCCAATCAACGATAATACGCCACCAACCAACTGCGCCACGGCAAAGCCTATAGGCTATATTGCTGTGTAATTTTTGTCACCTGCTTTTAAGACACATAAAACCAAACTGGTAGACTATTCAATAAAATTACGTGATTCAGTGTTGATTCAATTCACAAATAAATCAAAATAACGTAATTAGAGAGTTTCTCGACCTACAAAAGATTGCGGTCTCATGACATGAAATGTTTTGTATGTACATAATACATCACACACACATCACACATATATTTGTGTGTTTGTGTGCGTCAGATTTGAACAAAGCGCACAAAAAAGAATAGAACCTGACAGCAATGTTTCCCCAGAAGTGAAATATCGTTTAGTATTCAGAGAATATCTGACAATGGATCAGAAAGATTCCGCGCCGTGTTTCCGAAAATCGTGATGTATCGGCACATTATCTCATACACCTCTACATGTGTGTTTACTCAGAATAACGTATGAGACGAATGAATGATAAATTTAAAATCTAAAGGACCCTCCTCTGAGTACCTATGTTCCACTTTACTATTCCCCCCCCCCCGAAAAAAAAGCATTGATGGAGAACCTCCTAACTTTCCTCAACGTGAATAGGAACGAAATTTTCACTTGACTTCCCTTTATCTCTCGTCTGAGAGAACCCTATTGATTTAAAATAAAGAAAAAAAAGCTCTTGGCTTTTATAGGATACAGTATACAACTCCGGAAGGTTGAGATACTAGGGTAGTAAAGGGTAGTAGATAAAGAAAAATTATAAACATTTTTGGGGGTACGCCATAGTGTTGTGGTTGAGGCACTGCGCTACAAACCGAAAGGTCGCGGGTTCGATACCCGATAAGGTCGCTGAAGTATTTCAATTGGTGGCACTATGGCCCTGGGGTCGACTCAGCCCCTAACAGAAATGAGTACCTGGAGCAATCCTGGGGGCAAAGGCTGACAACCTTTCCACCTTCATTGTCCGATTATCTAAAAATCTGGGAGCCTCAAACTCCTGGAACCCTCTGGGCCTCCTTGGTAGGGAATATTGTACTTTACTACTATAAACATTTCTCATAATAACTGTAAGCTCTTATGCCATGTCCATAAAATGCTATTCTGTTTTTAGAATAACTGTTAATACAGTAACTATATAAATAAGAAAATAAAAATTACGGGACTTGCTCATAATATTACGAAAATCAGTAGGCCTACCTTAATAACCTCCGTGGACATTTAACGTCAGAAGGTCGATTTACAAACCCTGGCCTATAGATTTTCTACTCCCAAATCTGAAGTTTGTAATCAATGAGAGAGAGAGAGAGAGAGAGATAGAGAGATAGAGAGAGAGAGAGAGAGAGAGAGAGAGAGAGAGAGAGAAAAGGATGAGAGTGCCATGGACTTTTGAAACATCAGGGTTAGGACAGCAGATTGCAACTCTGGTTACATACGTAGAAGCACGGTAGGCTGGCACTCCTGCAAGTTTACTGTTGTCAGTTTTTTCGCAGCGGTCAGTTTTATTTTCACCTAATGTAGGATTCTCGGCGGGGAAGAAGTTCAATTATCAATATACCTATAACGTTCATTTGGATACTTTGAATATTTTACATGTATTGTAACTCTTAATTTAATACTGTTAGAAGCTTTTCTACAATAGATTACATTATCACAGAGCTGATGTTAAATCCTCAACTAGTATTCACGAAGGACACTACAATGGTGCTCTTGTTCTTGGCACCGCAACATCACTCCACAACGCGATATCCCATTAGTGAGGTGAATACCTAATACTCAGGAGGTTCCTTGATCAATTCCAGGACCATGTACAAGACATCTTGTTATGGGAGAAGTGGAGAGACGTGCATATCAGTCCCTGACCTATCAGGAATAATCCCTTATGTAGAACAATGGATACGGTACATCCTGGAAATGCATTTTCTTACGAATAAATTCAACTCCCATTTCCGAGAAGCTCATCAAATTGTTTTCTAAAGGTTACGAAAAGATTTAATAAAAATATACTGTTTCTTTATTAACTAAAATAGAACACAAACTAACATAAAACTAATATAGAAGAAATGCTATTAACACATCTAACAGCGCGAGTAGTAGTATATTTCTTTACAATGCAAAACAGATAATTCTGACTTGAATTTGTTAAAATTGTAGTTTGTCTTCAGTTTGTTTGGTAATTTGTTGAAGTGCAAAAGAATTGTCAAATAATGTTGCACTGTGACTGATCACGCCTAAATTCGATTTCCTCTCCTATTATGTCAATGAACCAAAGGATTTGTTTTGAATTTATTGACGACTAATTTTACATGCGAAATAACGTAATACGGCTTATGTATAGGCTACATACGTGAAAACGTCATAATTTAAGCTTCTAATGATCATGCAAGGAACGCTTAGGTTCACTAAGAAAGTTCTATAGGAAGATATGGGGAAGTGAATCACGGGATGACAACCAGCGAGGGCAAGAATGTGCTCAGATGTAATCAGGTAGGCCTAGAAATAAAAATTGAACACGTTCTATATTACTTTTATAACGAAGGCATAACGAAATAAATTACCTCCTATTTATATTCTACATATAAATGGTAGCAAGTGATGTTTATGTAAGCGCGAACTGCTTATGCTGTGTCCATGTCACACTAAACTTGAGTCTTCAATCCCTGTACGAACATTCGAATCCTATTTATAATGTTTAACTTTTTTAAAACATTGTTTACAGCTAGCGGATATTGCAATATTACAAATTATTCTCAATATTCTTTCTTGTACTCTGAAAATTTGATTAAAAATCTTCATTCCCCCCCCCCAAAGTATGCCAAGTGATAACAGGCAATGAAAATAACTAAATGCGCTATTTTAATAACATTCACATCAATTTTACTTTTTAATGTTTAATGGAAAAACACAGTTTTCTAAGCTTGCTTGTACAGCTTAAAACAAATGAAAAAAGAAACACACACACACAAACTTTATGAAGAATGATGCCACATCTCGTCATATCCATTCTGCACGGAGACTAACTCGCAACTAAATTATCATCGCCTCTATTCATATAACCGTACATCACAATGCTACCAAATGTGTCCATATGCTAGAGATGACACACTCTCCGTGACATAAACTTCTCATTGAACCATTGCTTAACTTTAAGAAAAAAAAAAGTGGCTGCCGTTGACTTACACTCCAACCCTCGTATACTTTTTCTTGAAAATCTTTATTCAGCATATGTAATGCAGAGCATGCAGCGGTTAGAAAACAATATAAGCACAATACCACCATCTCGTCTTATTAATATTTAATTAATAACGGTATTATATAGGGTGTTAATGAATAACACCGAAATATTTTACCTGTGTAAGCAACTTTTATTAGGATATTTATGCACTATGACTAAAATGTGTATGCTACAGGGCATTAAAGTAATTACAATGTGGTGCTCATAAGTCAATAATTAAGCGAAACAAGATAAAAAATTCATTTAATTGACTTCATGCCTTCTTAGTGATCGCTAAAAATTTGAGTATTAATCATTCATCAACAGCTATATCATAATTTTGAGTTTTGATAATCTGCTAAAATTACAGACTAATCACTTGACTGGCCGCCACTGCATTTGTGTTTTAATCGTAACTCCAGTGTTCACAATTAAGTTCCTTTGTTCTGCATTTTTTCAGATGTTAGAAAGAGGCTAGTGGCGGTCATGCCCTGGGAGATTTTATGCTGTAACAAGAAAAATCGAATCAACAGAACAAAAATCTCCTAATACAATTTGCTTGTCTATATCCCCTCTATACATACGTAAAATATTTCGGTGTTATTCATTAATACCCTTAATGATAATTTGCAATAGACTACTCCGTATGGATGATCCGTACAATAGGTATTGCAGCTGATCAATGTGAAATGATAATGGTATGAAGTGGAGCATAAACTCAACTACAGCTAAATCGAATCTCAAAACACATAAAGCAGGAGAGGCAGCGCATGTATTCACAGTTAATCAATGTCTGTGAATGCAAACATAAGGGGGGGGGGGGAGCTTCGCTCTTGTTATCTGAGTGCCAATGCCACCCATGCTGACGGTTATAAATTAAAAGGGCAACAGAACGTTAATTGAGGTAATCTAGTCAAAACTCTTTACGGACGTTTTAAAAGTAGTATCGCAACGACATGACAACATGTAAATTAGTTAAATGTAATCCACACATTGCAACTATAGTTGACCACATATCCTGCTTTTCGCACTTTTTTTTTTCAACGCCTTATCCTGAGGCTTGCAAATAGGCTTGAAAATCTCATAAATATACTGCTTTTTTTTTAAATGCCCTGAGAAAAGTACTGCGAAATGGAAGTTTATGTGATAAACACTGTTTTACCATTCTAATTAAGATATTTATATGTAATATAACTTTATGATTGAATGGGAATTAAAACTAATATTCTTAACCTTTCCGCTAATACTGACATATAAGTCACCGTAAAAAATGTAAAAAATCAGAGATATAGACTGTAATTACTAGAGTAAAGTTTTACCTGTATAATACAATATGAGGATTCATATCCATGTGTTAGGATGTCCATTCATTAAAACCAGTTATTCCATTATAATTTTCTTAATTGATTTCAATTTATATATTCGCTAATACGAGTATCACTATTTCAATGCTTTGAGATCAGTAATTACATCACAACGTGTGTTTCAATTTCTTAATGTAACAGATAGTGAACATTAATAATGCTAGGCTGAAATACAATAGTAACAACATTAAAATAGTTTTATACACCTCGTCGTTTTAATTAAATACAAGTTTAAAATAGATGTGATACCAGCTGCTCAGCGAAAATTTATTAACATGGTAACTATTGACTCCGATATCGCACTAACAGCTAACAAGACATTACTAATTCAAATACTTTGTACACTGTGCATTTTCGTTTCACTGAAGGAGACACTTTTTATAACGCCCTGAATAATAAAAATAACCGCAAAAGGAACACGTTTTAGCATGAAGGCGTCGTAAGTCATTTAGCTTGATGGTACTGCTATCTTATTCCTTATGGCCTCGCGCGGCGCGGTTTGTGTAATAACACATTAAGGCGACAGGGAAGAAGGAAGAAGGAAGAGAAGACGGCACAGCTATTTCCGATATTCCTTCAGCATGTCATGAGACGGAAACACAACTGCTTGTCGTCAAGACCCAGCATAAGCAGTGGATTCCATTTCCTTGATCCATGTCTCCCCGGATTCAACTCGGTTTAGAGGCTACCCCGTTTCTACCTTCTCCAGCACATAAGAATCATATAGGAATATATTCCGACATGTGAAACGAGCGAAAAGTATTAATGTTGTATAGCTATGTATTAGAGACATCCTGAATACAAAAACATCCATTCTAGGCTACGTTTATTTTCGTAGCCAATGCGTATAATATCATTTAGCAGTATTAAACAGCAAACATAACTCGTCAGTTTGTACCCTACTAGCAGGTGCCCTCGGCTTCGCCCACGATAATTAATTGAAAAATTAAACATTAAGAGTATGCGTATAATTAATTATTAAAGCATTATACTTATTAACACTAGCACGGGAATCATTCATAAACTAAACCATTAATAATTAATGGAACAGCTAAAATTGCGGCTTCAGGTACATTCCACGATTAGAAAGCGCCACCTGAAAAAACGATCTCAGATTCGATTATGCAGTTCCAAAGCTAACTGTGAACACATAATACGTATTATTTCTCAACTGTTTGTTGACAGATGAATATGATGTGAATTTTATTTGATCAATTCAGTGTAATTTTCAGAAATGATATGTTTCAAGGGAAGGAATGGTTTGTTTGGATTTTTATTATCAGCGATATTTCAAGAGTTAAACCATCAATAATTTACAGCTGGTGACCCCAGCTTCGCCCGCCATTATTAATTGACTCCAGGATTTTTAAGAAAATTACACTGGTAGTTTATTAAAAATGTTTGTGGTTCAGTAAGTAAAAATAAAATTAGAATATTTGCTCATTGTGTTCATTTCACTTAGGCTTTATATAATAAAGAACCGGTTTTCCTAATTTTGTACTCTTCGTGAAAGTTTACACTGCGAGAGACGAACATCGCCGAGTATACCCGATGTTTCATGAAGCGGGCGAGCGAGTGAGCACGCTAATTAGGGCCGTTGAATTGTATAAGAGTAGATTACCTTACAGGAAGGAATTAATCTGTATTTTGTCTTAATAATTTAAATAATTGTACCATCTATATTAATAAAAGGAAGTGTCTGTCCTCCGTCTGTCTGTCCGCGATGCCCAGCGAAATCTACTCAACGAAGAGATCTGAAATTTTATACATAGGCGGACTAAAGGGTCGGAATGTGCACCTCGAAGCCGGAATTTTAATTTTCGCTTTCATTCGTGAGTTATGAGTGAAAAACTGGCAGAAAACGTGCATTTTTTTGCGTTTTAGAAGCATCAGTTTCAGTAATAAATTTCAATATCAAATCACTTACAGATGGCTTTGGCTATTTTTGTCATCATACCTCATACCTTGGAAATAAAAGCAACGCGATCGCTTGATTTTGTTAGTCCATCCTAGACGATTCATTTGTTTAGAGTGTCAAGGCTCACAGACATATGACGTTTTCAACCTACACGGAAGAAGGATAATCAACTCTAAATATGGTCAAACATTGTTCGATTTGAACGAAACTCACTATACAGGGGTTTTCTGGGCCAAGGAACTCGAATCTGAGGTCGCTTTTACCAGGGGACGCTACCTAATCGTGGAATGCACTCCACGTGATTTAGGTGTTAATAATTATAATTTGAAATAATTATCGCGGGGGAAGCCGCGGGCACATGCGGGCACATGCTGTTTGTCTGTCTGTCCACGATGCCCATCGAAATCTACTGAACGCAGTAGAAATTTTAAAGATACATGGACTGAAAGGTGGGCGAATGCACCTCGAAGCCAAATTTTTTATTTTAGCTTTCGTTCGCGAGTTATGAGTGAAAAACTGGCAGAAAACGTGATTTTAGCGCTGTCGAAGCATCAGATTTCAGTAATACATTTCAATGTCAAATCAATTGCAGTGGGCTTTGGCTATTTTTGTCATACCGTGGAAATAAAAGCATCGCGATCGCTTGAATGTTGTAAGCCCACGCTGGTCGATTCATTTGTTTAGAATGTCAATGCCCGTAGACATATGAAATTTTCAACCTACACGGAAGAGGGATAATCAACATTGACCTAAATATGGTTAAGCATCGTTCGATTTGGACGAAACTCACTATACAGGGATTTTCTGGGCCAAGGAACTCGAATCTGAGATCGCTTTTACCAGGCGACGCTATCTAATCGTGGTATGTAGTCCACGTGATTTAGGTGTTAATAAATATAATGATTTAACTATTATGCTCTTAATTTTTAATTCTTGAAATAATTATCGCGGGCGATCGCTTGATTTTGTAATTTGTTTAGAATATCAAGACCCGAAGACATATGAAATTTTCAACCTACACGGAAGAGGGATAATCAATATAGGCCTAAATATGGTCAAACATTGTTCGATTTGGACGAAACTCACTGTACAGGGGTATTCAGGGCCAAGGAACTCGAATCTGAGGTCGCTTTTACCAGGCGACGCTATCTAATCGTGGTATGTAGTCCACGTGATTTAGGTGTTAATAAATATAATGATTTAACTATCATGCTCTTAATTTTTAATTTTTGAAATAATTATCGCGGGCGAAGCCGCGGGCACATGCTAGTAATTGATATTATAGAGAAGTAAATTGTGTTATATCAAAATTAAAGCATTCAACATAATCGGATGCGTGACTATTTTATATGAGGGGTCTATTAGCAAAACCGGCAATCTCCATTTTGAAAAAAACGATACCTTCTAATGAAAGTTTGGTGCATTTCCCGGTACATATTTAGTGTTTGTGTTACAAATTCGACTTCCCGCGTAAAGAATTCAAATTTGAAACACAAACTAAATATGTACCAGGAAATGCATTAAACTTTCATTAGAAGTTAGCATCTCTATCTTTTATAAAATGGAGATTGCCGGGTTTGCTAATAGACCCCTCATATATACATTTACAAAAACATAATTATACTATTATTGAACCATCATTTGAAAATACACTATAATGACAATGCCTAGTTGTATTAATAATTAATCACAAAAACAATGTCTTAAAAATATCTACAAGGTGTGAATGAATAACACGGAAATATTTTACCTGTGTATAGATGGGACTCAGACAAGCAATTTTTTTTATGAGGAGGTTTTTGCTCTATGACGTAAAATGTGTACGCTACAGGGCATTAAAGTCATTACAAACTGGGGCTCGTAAGTCAATAATGAAGCGAAATAGGATTAACATTTTCATTAAATTGATTTCACGCCTTCTTAGTGATCGATAAAAACCTAATTATTAATCATTCATCAACAGTTATATCATAATTTAGAGTTTCCATAATCTGCAAAATTTACAGACTATCATATGCCTGGCTGCTACTGCATTTTTGTTTATTATTATTCATAACTACAGCGTTAACAACGAAGTTCCTTTGTTTAGCATTTTTTCAAATTTTAGATGTCAGTGGCGGTCATGCCCTGGGAGATTTTATGCTTTAACAGGAAATTTTGAATCTATAGAGCAAAAGTCGTCTAACAAAAGTTGCTTGTCTATGTCTCCTCTATACTCAGGTAAAATATTTCGGTGTTATTCATTAACACCCTGTATATTGTTTGTGTGTGGGGGGAGAGAGAAAGAGAGAGAGAGAGAGAGAGAGAGAGAGAAGATAGAGAGAATGAGAGAGTGAGGAAGGTAACGTATGAAATGTCTGTCAAAATGTAGCTTTCTGTCATTATTAGTCCATTTAAAACAAAGTTCTGGTCACTATATTTGAGTAACAGTACTGGGAACAGTAAAAAAATCACATTAAGGCTCATTAAGTAATGTATGTTGTAACTATGAGAGGCATCGCATTTCAGTACTCTGTCGGATGTCAAGACCGCAGACACAAACAGCGTTGGCCTGGTTGCTGTGTGGTGAAGTGCATGATTCTGCATATAGTGCGATTCTTTTATAAATTGTTTATTTGTTGCCACGGCCAATGTGGAAGTACACCGCAATACGGTGCCATTCCATACAATATAGTGCAAAATGCAACGCCTGCGCCTCTGCGCTACATCGTCCTTTTTCCAGTACAGACAAAAACCTAAATGAACACATAAAAAGAAGAAGCATATAAAACCTGTCCATTTTTAACCACTATACGGTGTCCATATAATGCTTATATAAAAACGGGACATTTAAATTTTTTTGTAAAAAAAAACCTGTGACAATTAAGGAAAAAAGGGGACAAAAATTTAATTCACAAAATTTAGGGAATATTTAAAATTTACCTTTGTCTCAAGAACACAAATTATCCCAAATGACTTCTTAAATTTCTTCTGCAGATTGGTGTAGATAATTTATTCCACAGAAACAGATGCCTCATTGTCACTGTACATTTCACAGAAGTGCGTATTTTCATATAATTCATCATAAAAGTCAGCACATATTAAATGTCAAAAAAGCGGGACATTTGAGTGTCCCAATAAAACTTTCGGGACAGCGGGACATTTGAGTGTCCCAATAAAACTTTCGGGACAGCGGGACATTTTGTAAAAAAACGGGAATGTCCCGTGAAAACGGGACGTATGGTCACCATACACCAATAAACAATTAGAACATCAAACCTCGAACACAAAGTTATAACATAATAATTTTCATCAAGGTAGGCCCATAGATATTTTAATGGAGTATAATTTATTTATTTAAACACTAGACTGATACAAGGTTGGTTCTGATATCCCAGAAGAGCAGAAGTTCATGCTCAGGGCAGTTCCAGTGTTACATTTCAACACATTTTAAACTTACATATTTTTATGTGATGTTCACTTAGAATGACTTTGACTTTTTCCTGTTTCTATTAAGTTCAAACAAGGGGGGGGGGAGTAAAGACAGTAAGATATATTGGGCAATGAAACTAAGGATAATTACATGTAAATTATTAGGTCCAATGGAAAAAATAATTGAGTAACAGCAAAAGAAAGACGATTATGAGCAGAGAGAAAGGGACAGATGTCCCAAAAGGTGGGAAAATTCCTACCACTCTCAACTGGAAGAAATACTTTTGTCAGAGTTTTTTTTTTTTTTTTGCATGGTTTTGATTTTGGTATATAACTGTTCCAAGCGTAATAGTACTTTTTTCTCTTTCTTTCTAAAAAAAATTCTCAGTTCTTAGATGAGTATTTCTTACTCTAGACACTACTAAGTATAGGTCTATCTGCTTTTTTGAAAAGATTTGAACTGGATGTAGCGGGTGTTTACGTGGACGAAATATGAAACACTTGAAGCAGTGCGGTGAATGCGGGAGACCAAGACTGACCTTAGCTGTTACACACTTCCGGAAGCGACCAACCTGAAGATCAGAGGAAGGAAGAATTTGGAAGCAGTGGAGAGTGAAAAGGGCAGAGATCGGAGCGCTGGGTCCGAGAGGCACTGGTCCGGAAACAACCTCATACTGGACGCCGCCACCGCTTGTCCTTCCACAAACGGTCTCACAGACCCTTCCGTCTCTTATGTATGATCCGAGAGTTACCAAGTGTGACAAGTAAGGAAGAAGCTTCTTCACATCCTTCGAATAAAATCTCAGACAAATCTCTGTTGCGTATGAACTACTCATATCTGTGATGGGAAAGCAGTAGTTAATTATTATTTTAAAATAAATACACAGCCCTAAAGATGTAGGACACACAATCTGCGTTTAAATGGGAAATTATAATAAAATAATTTTAAAACTTTAAAAGGCAATGCATTTTTCGGGCGGGACTGCAAAAGACAATAGAACCTATGTATAAAACGAGCTACGAAACAAGAATGCAGACCAATCAGCGTGCAGAGGTGACATTGGTTGCCACATAGTGCACCCGGTAGAAAGAGAGCGCTCAGGAGAGCTAGAAAGAGAGGGCAAATACGCGCGCGTTGTTATAGCAGCTGATGAGTGATACGAGCCAGATCAGCAGTTTACACGTGGTATTTACAATAAACAAAATTCGTATAATGTAAGCAGGGAGCAACGAACAGTAATGGTCCATTGCTGCTACTTCTCATGTGTAGTCCAGAGTTCGATCCCTAGAAAAAAATATTCAATTTCAATGTTCATCGGATCAGGGGCTGAATCCATATCTCGGTCGAGTGACCCTCAAAAAAGAAGCATGTCCATGCCCTGACAGCGTATCCGCAGGTCTGGGATCGATTCCTGGTACTTCCTGGAATCTTTGTGAGGTAAGGGAGTCTGGACACCAACTGAGGAGCTACCTGATAAAGAAGTAGCGGCTCAGGTACAGAAAGCCATCAATAACGGCCATCTGCCTATGACAGATGATTCAGCGGTCGAATGGTAGGTCAAGTCCCACAAGGGAGATAAGTTTATCACTAAATAATACCTATCAAGGGTGGTCAAGAATATTTAAATGTGGTTTAAAGCAGTCTTTTTATTATGTAAAGTGCAATATAAAAATACAAATTTGAGGCAAGCACTTGGGTTGACCGAAACAAACAGAACAGCTGAAATGGGTTTTCCCAAATAGGCCTAGGCCTATATGTTACTGGTACCGGTACTTTGTAAGGAAACAGGTAAACACACAAAATAGATTTCATTAAGGATGAACCGAATATAGCCCTATGATAGAAATGTATAATAAATTAATAACTAATTAATTCCCTTGTATAATATCAATTGAATTTTAGTTAACAAAGATTTATTTGCATTTAGCCATATTATTACTGTATACTATATACTTTAATGGAGTACGCCGTGGCGTAGTGGTTGGCCTAATTCTTCTGGTGACGCTATGGCCCTGAGGTCGACTCAGCCTCTAACAAAAATGATTACCAGGTGTATTCCTGGGGGGTAAAAAGCGGCCGGTGCTAAAAACCATACCACCTTTTTGTGCCGATGTCTCAATCTGGGAGCCTCAACCTCGCAAAAACCCTACGAGTCTCCAAGGCACATACCGGAATCACTTTACCTTTTTATATATACTTTATTCTTAATTTAATAAACAATCATATATTATTATAACGATTTTATTATAATTTTTAATGTCGTCGTTTGTCAATATAGGCAAATATTTTAAGACAAATTGTCAGGTTATTTAAAGTATGTAAAAGAGACATAAAGAAGACGTAGGATCCACTACAAACATTCTATTCAAATTAACGATGAAAAAAGAATGAGGGGAAGAATTCCGATAAAAATAATAAACTTCAGAACTATTTCGTTTAAAAGGAATAGGTTGAATTTATCAATAATAATAATAATAATAATAATAATAATAATAATAATCAGGGCCCGGATTCTAATGACATGTCATCTTTTTATTGATGCTGCCTAGACATTGCCAACTTGTAGATAAATCCTAATCATGGCTGTTCCCTTACTGTTTTTTACCTTCTTTCACTATTTGCGAAACGGTGCGTACACTTAAGTTACAGGCTCTGGCTGGCTGTTAATTCCTGCACTTTTGAAAAGTTTGTTTTAGCACGTATTTCGTCATCCGACAACTCTTTAAACAACCTATGCACATCGTAGACATGGCTCTAGCTTGCTTGTGTATTACTCTCCCCTTTTTCCCCCTGTCTTGTTCTCCGCTGGTGCTAGGTTTACTAAGAGACATTGTTAATAACTTATTATACAACTTGCACTACTTTATAATGATAATTACCTATGAATCTAATAACATATTACACGCACTACTATTTACACTAACTTCTAAAATACCGAGTAAGATAGTCTACTTTCACAGACGCACTGATTAAAAGCTATGCGTATGGTTATAATACAGTCAAATATGATTACATACTACAGCCTCATTAATGACCTGGAACATGTATAATCATGAAATTTTGGTTTGGATAATTATTTAGGGGGACAGTCAGCATTTTTATTGCTTTACCAGCATTGTTTATTCTCGGCGCGATAACTCGAGAGCTACTGGGGCTAGAAACTTGGCTCTTAGACAGTCGCATTCAAAATGTTATCCCCTTTAAGAATATGCAAACACAAATTCCCTATTTGCAATATTTTCTATGGGCGCAATGAAATAGTGAACATGAAATCTCGTAGCGGGCTGAAGCGGCGCGCCAACTGGGCAACACTGCCTTGTTGTCATAGGCTACACACTTTGATACGAGTGTGGGAGGCGCCGCCCGAAATGCGTTCTTGTTTCGTAGCTCGTATAGGCCTATTAAACACGAACAACATCGCGAATACCTCTTATACTGCTGATTTGATAATTGAATATTTTATTTGTCCAGGCCTAAATTCCTCTCGCGTCACTCAAAGTTAGATAAGTGCAAATTTAAGACTATTATATTAAACAATTGCTAAAGTATTTGTCCACCGCTGTGGCTCAGGGGATGGTTCGATCCTCTCACGCAGTGGGCCCGGGTTCGATTCCTGGTCGGGACAAGTTACCTAGGTGAGTTTTTTTCCGGTGTTGACCCTCACCTGTGAGACAAATGTCAGGTAACTTTAGGCCCTTGTGGTCCCCGGATATCATCTGGCCGTCATTATCATCTTCATCCCATCCTCGCCTTATTTGGAGTGAGTCTGTGTGTGTGTGTGTGTGAATGGTGTGTCTCGTCCTATGTGTTTGTGTTGTCTCGGAGGTGGCCCCGGCATTGGGCTGATCACTTATCCGGGGAGGCCCTCCATGTCCTTGTCTGGTCAAAAAAGTATGTATGTGATCCATAGCTAATCCCTCTCCCGACAGGTCGCGGCCCTGTAAGGCCCGGGTGGCTTGAGTCGCTTAAATCCTAAAAGGGAGAGGTTAAACTAAGATAAAGAAAGAAAGAAAGAAAGTTAAAGTATTTGACCGTTTGGATGATGACATGAATCTTGTATTATTGCGACAAAAATTAGTTGTCATTAATGTTAATTAGTTGTTAATAACAATAACTACAAGGATATGTGGAATAATCGTACATGCATTCTCTACTTCCATTCATGAAGCCTAAAACGACGCCTCAATGATTATTTGAATTAATAAGGGCAATGCTTGACTGGACAAGACACTTACAAAATCCGATTCACTGTACAAGACACTTAATAAAATTCTATTAAGTCCTTCAATATCGTTCGAAGGGTAAGTTGTATGACTCTTGGTGAAACACAATTCTTTTTACATCAGCAAATGTTATGAAAACTAACTCCATATTCATAATTCTTTGGGCGGCGGGAAAAGGCACATAAGTCAAAAAAGTCAATTTTCAGGAAAACCTTTTTTTTAAATTTGTGTTTGACTGGATAATAGTACAAGGATGATTTTTCCCATAGCGATATTATTTAAATTAGAATGAATTTAAAAGTGCTGATTACACTTGTAGCCTAATGTTTAACAGAAATAATTTTCTGTGGTTTCATGAGTACACATCTACATGAAAATTAACAAATTTATCATAATTTTAGATGTTCGAAAGATCTATAACAATAAATGTCTGCCTAAGGCAAGTAATAGAGAATACGGAAATATAAACCACTTTACTGATTCTATAACTGTTCTCTAATCAACATTTCATCGGTAAGGGAGGATCCTCTAATAATATCATGTTTTAATCTTAACCTCAATGAGCGATAACTATCAAAATAAGAATATTAGCAAAAATTGACATCCCAGCATGAACAGGCTAATGCTTTATAGAAATAAACAAAAGAATTCATTCCAATAACTTGTTTGAAAAGTTACATAATATAAAGAATACATTCAAATAACTAAATACAGAAGACTTCTCTAATTCAAGACCAGACCAATCAACTCCAAGAACAAATTCGCTGTATCAACGGAGAAAACAAAAGAATAACAAAACAGATGTCGCAATAACAAGAAAAAGAATTGCTTCATTAATATTTTCTCCGTTTACTTATAAAAACTTCACCGCTATGAGGGAAATAAAGCCAAGAACAAATAGAGGCCACGACAATTAGAGAGCGAGTATACAAGAGAAGCAAAATCTCTCTATCGGAAATAATTTCACACTGCTGGCTTTATTTAACTCCAAAGACAATAAAAGAAATGACTAATTAATTTTCAAGAGAATTTAACAACGTGTTAATGGGTGGGGAGCGTTAAAATTCCAGCCGAGCTCAGACTTTATAGTGGCAGGAGTATCAGAACTTTCTAGGATCAATAAAAGAAGGACGATCATCTGTTTTATAACTCTGTGTTTACGATCTTACCTAATTAAAAAAAAATCTTATCTGACACGTAACTTCTCCTGCCCAAATAAAAGTTTTGCTTCTTAGTATAATATATTATGTATGATATCCTCTAGATTGGTTGTAAAAAATAGCATTTCCGAAGGATACACAACCCACATAAAATCTTACTAATGCACTCACGTAACTTTCGTTACCCTAAGCACTCGCAATGAATTCTAGAATAAGAGGCCCAATTGCAAAGAACGCAAATTCAGTTGTTTCTAACTTGACTGTTCACCATGCAAGACTGAGTTTCTACAAACAATGGGTTCCTTATAACTACCCTTCAGATAATTTTTGCGAACAAATATTTCAAATAAAAGTTTTAGCTCTTAGTATAAGCAACTCATATACAATTTTTAAACAACATCGTTAGAGCCGTTTTCAAGAAAATCGCGAAAAACGAAATTTTCTTCATGTGAAGTGGTATTAAATGTATGATAAAATCGTCGTCAATCTTCCTATCATATTCCCGGAAGGTACATAACCCAAATACGAAATTTTGTTTTCATACAATTTTGTATTCTGGAGCTAGGCTATTCACCGACATACAGATATGTTTATGAAAAAATAATGGATTCAGGAAACCCCAAAAAGTGTGTAATATATATATATTAAAACTGAACTTCGAATTTCGGGGGCAAACACGTTACTTCCTATACCTACTCTAATAGGCCTAGCTATGGAACGGAAAGGAAGCAACAAGAATTCTAATGTAGGCTCCTATTTTATAGAATACTGAGTTACCCACAGTGGATTCTCTTCTTTACGTGGAATGTATTTTCCCTGGTAAGACGCAGCGTGTCTTCTTATCAAGTGAAGGAGGGAAACGTGATTCACATGTGTTAGCTTGGCCCTTAGAAACCACTGGGGAGTAACGGTAGCAGATATCAAACGGCAGGACGGTAACGAATGCCTGTTGTGATCCCTTTGGATTTGCGAGAGAAAAGGAGGAGAATGCACAAAAACGTGACGTAAAAATATATTGATGCCCACCAATTCGGCAGTCATAAACTCATACCGGTAACTCACAAACCCGAGACGTTTAATATTCAAAGGCCAATCGCTGTGTTATTTACCTAAGCAATTTTCCGAACTTAATGTTAGAGGGCGGACTGATACGACGGCTTTTATGATTTTTTAAAATATACAATCTGCATATTATCATGATAAGTCCAGTCTTACGCATCCGCCCCCTCAGACTTGATCCTAGTCTCTGTTGGAGGCTTCGTCGAAACCAGTGCCACCACAAGAATAATAGGGTATGTAAATTCCATCAGGTCGGGAGCGATCTCAAGGAATATTCTCACCGGATTTGTTTGCGGGGTGCGCCAGTACCCTAGCTAACACTTCAACTTAAGGACGACAAACGACGAACGCGGGAAATGGAATTTTCAGTACTGAAAAATCCCCAACCCGGACGGTAATCGAACCCGGACCGCCGGAATGGACAGGCGCGCGACTGACTCACCCTCGGCGGATTACGCCAATTAAAAACATCAACGATCTCATCGAGCATCTAATCCACGACCTTCAAGACCGTGGCATAGTGCTTTAAAGAACTGCCCCAAGGTGACCCTACAGGCTGTTATCAGTGTGAACTAATTTTTTTTAGGAACGAGCCAGATACTTTCCTACACATACCGAAGACCAACGATACTTTTTACGACTTCGTTTGGCTGCTAGGCTTAGTATTAACTTACTATTACATTGTCGTTAGTATTGGCCTTAAAGTACTAACAATATGTTACCATTTATGGTGCTTACGCTAAATGCTGTCAGTGTTTTAACTATTTTGGAACAAATATTTATACACGAATTTAAGAAGCATAAGTAGCCTAGTGGAATTTTAAAAATCAGTTTTTCTGATTTCAATGAGATTTACTGTATAGGCCTACCATGTGTCAGCCTGAATGGACAAACATTTTATAAAATAACACTAAATATTAAATATTCAGTTAAATATGCATGTAAGCATGATCAAATTTATATAAAATTTAAGCTTAGGCGAATCATTCTGAGTTCGTAATAACGTACATCCTATGAGTACTCTAGAGAGAGCAGGAAAAATATTTCCTCTGTAAAAAAAAAAAAAAAAAAAAAAAAAAAAAAAAAAAAAAAAAAAACTGAAAAATGCGTCTTTATTTATCGGGAAACAGTTTATTTCTACGTTTAATATAATCAATTTGAATTCTATGTCTAAAATAGTATTTTCGCCAGAGAAAAATTACTTAATTAGCCGCCAACATATCCTTATTTATAATCCACTGTCTTTGGCATCCGATATCTCACATGTTCTTTCTAAATTCTTGTTGTCTAACTTTTTTAACTTTAATACTTTCCCCCTTGTTCTATCCCCATAACAAGGCCGAAAACTCGAAACAATGGAAGGAATAAAAGGCAACAAAGAAGCGTTGAGAACTTGATAGAGAAGAATAGTGGGACGTGGGAAAGAAATTCCGTAAGTTTAAGAGGCGAAAGAGACCTCCTTGAATGGTAAAACCACACCCAAATTGCTCATAGGGGTGTGATATCAATTTTATTGACAAAGACATAGGGGTATGTTTCAATTACAATTGAAATCAATGTTGGGCATAAGTGAAGTGAAGGATGGGGAGGCTGATGGATCGATGCCAAGTCTCTGAGCAATTAGATGCTTGGGCTCCCAGCAGGGTATGCGGGAGCAGCATTACTCCGGTAAATCCCCTAGTACAGCTTTAGCTTCATCTTCCATTAGGAGTGTGGGAAGGAGAATCTAGTCTAATATAAACGAAGCGGCTTAGTGAAAGCAAATTCTCCAAAGCCTCTCCGTGCAGGGATATCAAAAACATATGGTAAGAACGTTAAAGGATGGGCAACGTCTTGACTTCACTTATATGGATGGTATAGATAAATAGATAGATAGACAGATAGATAGATAGATAGATAGATAGATAGATAGATAGATAGATAGATAGATAGATAGATAGATAGATAGATAGATAGATAGATAGATAGATAGATAGATAGATAGATAGATAGACAGACAGGCAGACAGACAGACAGACAGACAGACAGACAGACAGACAGACAGACAGACAGATAGATAGATAGATAGATAGATAGATAGATAGATAGATATTTTATTCCAAAAGACCAAGTGGTCATAGGAAAGTCAATTACAATTATACAGTAACAATATAACTTAAAACCAATTTACAATATAAAACTCTCGTACACTATACAGAGGGTTAGCCAATAATGTAGTACGAACTGCCTTCTTAAACTGTCCAACAGGCAAGTTCCTAAGATGCAAAGGAATAATATTTAAAAAATTTCTCAGAAATACAATCAAAATTCTTTTGTGTCAAAGTAAAATTGCATTTATCCGTATATATATTAGATCTGGTCCTGGTATTATAATTATGAACAGCGGAACATGTGATAAAAGTAGATAGATTCGTCTTAGCATACAGAAGGCATTCGAGAACGTAGGCCTACATTGATGGCAAAGTAGGAACACCTAATCCTATTGAAGCAATCCTATTGTACAGCTCGATGCAAAAAGGATGGTCCGTCTAAACTTTTAAGTTCCGTATAAATAGTACTGCATATACAAGATAGGGTACAATTAAACCATTTAAATTGGCTGTTGGTTGGTATATGGTTATTTAACGACGGGGATACACTGAAATTTAGGCCTGTGACCGTCGCCGGTGTGCCGGAATTTTGTCCCGCAGGAGTTCTTTAACATGCCAGTAAATCTACTGACATGGGTCTGTCACTTTTATGCACACATAAATGTCATCGACCTGAGCCGGGATCGAACCCGCAACCTTGGCCACAGAAAGCCAGCGGGATACTAACTGCGCCACCCAGGCAAACTAAACTGGCTGTATTTCGTTGAAGAGTTTGATATTTGTTATTAAATGGAATTGAGAATCAAGGCCTACTTACAATAGTCTTGTTAGGTCTACTTATTTTCACCCTGCATTCGGGTCCGCGTTCTGCCGTACCAGGGTCCCGAAATTCTGTGATGTGTTTCGAATGTAATTCCATGGGTAAAAATGCATAATATATGGCTACGATTACGAGACACTAAGGACACATAATGAAAATTCATCATAAGATTCGTCTCGGAGGAAAACAAAAAAAAAATCTCAATTAGCTTTGTCGGAATGGGGATCGATCCTGGCCTGTCAAGTTATCCCGCGCCAACTTACTTGATTAGAAAAGCTTAACTTAATTGAAATCGACTACGATTTAAGGGGGTGGAAGTCAATGGAAATGGAGTGTTCGCTTAAAAAAATCCTGTGCCCTCATTTTTCTACTTAATAAACACTGAACACTCTTTCTAGTAAAACACTGAGCAGTTAATATTATCATACGGGAAGTCCAAAATATTTATATTTATAATGGCTAAATGAACACTTCTGTCATCCCTTAGCCCTCGACGGGTGATTGCGTAACTTTTTGAGATGATGTGGCCAACGCTACGATATCTGTCTATATTAATAAAAGGAAGTGTCTGTCTTTCTGTCTGTCCGCGATGCCCAGCGAAATCTACTCAACGCAGAGATCTGAAATTTTAAACATAGGTGGACTGAAGGGTCGGAAAATGCACCTCGAAGCCGGAATTTTAAATTTTGCTTTCGTTCATGAGTTAGGAGTGAAAAACGGACAGAAAACATGCGTTTTTTGCGTTTTCGAAGCTTCGGTTTTGAGTAATACATTTCAATCTCAAATCAATTACAGTAGGCTTTGGCTATTTTTGTCATACTTTGGACATAAAACCATCGCGACCGCTTAAATGTTGTAAGCTCACGCTGGTCGATTCATTTGTTTATAATGCCAAGGCACGCATATGTAGTCCACGTGATTTAGGTGTTAATAAATATAATGATTTAACTATTAGGACTATGCTCTTAATTTTTAATTTTTTAAATAATTATCGCGGGCGAAGCCGCGGGCACATGCTAGTTGTTAATATAAATGAGCGTAGTTAACAATAAGAAACGTGAGAGAGAGAACAGGAGCATTTTAAAACACATATTGATTGTAAGCTATTCACTCGTAAAATGTAATAAATCTAGATAACTGGGTCTCTCCTTAAATAATTACGGTATCGAGATCATGTAAAAACACTTAGGGATAAGAGCATCTCAGCAGAACAAGCTCGGAAACATTACCCTCAGCTTGAGTACCCTGGGGAATTGAACCAATTTCTATACCATCTATTGCACGGCATGGAACGAGATTAGGTTGTTTAAAAGATGCGATTTAAAATCACTTCACTCGGCGATTTCCCGATAATGCACACATAAAATATTCCAGCAGATAGCTGCAGAGACTACAGTCCCAAGTAGTTTACCTACGCTCTCCAATTTTGCAGAATTTATATCCAAGAGGGAAACATTTTAAAAGCGAACCATACTGAAAATGGTATAGTTTTGTGAACCTTTCACAAGTATCCTTCTGACTTTACTAGTACAATAAATGGAAACGTAACTGTAAAAAAACACGACATTGCATTGTGACATTTATTTTTAAGTTTTCTATAAATACTACAGGCCTACATATTTAACCATGACTTACTTTATTATTACTAACGATGTAGTTTAGTAGCCCTGTAATTTTTCGTTCTGAGTCCAATTAAGATTGGTGTAACTAATAAAAAGTTTATAATGAATGCATGAGCTGTGACAAAAGTATTATAGATTTGATCATCTGGTTTTCTAAGAAAAAAATTCAATTTAAAATATTGTTTATAATTAATTATTTTCAGAATATTTGATTTGAATTATAGTGAATATTGTGAGGGATAAGCTTTAATAATAGATTTTTTTAAAATTATTAGTTGTTATATACATGATGTATTATTTGCTAATATGAAGTTGATTGATTCCTGATTATGTATATTAAATCCAGGAATAAAATTAAATTATTTACGAATTCCTATTAGTTTGATTGGTGGAGTAAAATTGGCATTGAGGGCAACAAGAAATACAGGATAGGCCTATTCGAATTTCTTAAGCCCTTGCTACATAAAGTATAGGTTCGTTTGCATAACGCTTTGTTTGCTAGTAGACTATTTCCTCATATTTTATCTATGGTATATTTTTTAAATAAATCATTATTAAACGGTAAATTGCCTATAATCTATAATTTATATAACCTATTTGTAGACAGCTCCAATTAAAATATAACTTCTAATTCAAGACACACCAAGTAAAATTTGTATATTTATCGCACGTGTTAAAAAATCCGTTGAAACCAACTTTGACTTCATTCACATGGAATATACTCTTTCGTTAAGAATATTTGTGGGAATGGTTATTAAATACTTATTTTGATAACTGAAAATGTTAAAATTTATTACACCTTTTTAGATGTTAAATTTCTTACGGAGATTCCAAAAATTGTCATAGGCCTACTTGGTTGTAAAAAGCGCAGTTGATTCCATCCTTATGTTGGCAGCCGAGCATCAGAAAATCAACAACTTCTGTCTTCTGCCTACGTAGGGAAAAAACAAGCGGACCGACTAAAATATCTAAGTTGCCGACATGAGCCACTGCGCATACCTAGCGGTATTCACAGGATAACAGGGAATGTATTGAAATTTGTTCTACAGCCGATAAATTGCTTGAATTGAGAAATAATTTCACGTAATTTGCATTGCTTGTGACAACAAACGTTTCCGTTACATCTCTTACATTTATTTACGTATCACAAGGATCTTAAATTAGCTACCAGAGTCGGTCCGCTTTTCCCCCCTACCTGTACATGCGGCAGTATAAGGCAGGGTATCTCGAGGCTCCAATATGGCTCCACGGAATGTAATTCATTAGAATAAATCCAACAGTTATTATTTAAACCATATTAAGAGCTGTCTAAAAAAAAGTATGATACACATAGTAAAATGATTTTATTTTGATCCTATGATACCTACATACCTACTCGCAAATTAAAATCTCTCTTTTACCACGTGCGTTATAAACAACTATTATGTATGTGTCAGTAATATACAGGACTGAGATGAGTCGGCATAAGGAATAGTTACCACTGAAGATCTAAAATTCTCTTTTATCACTTGCATCATAAACAACTATTATGTGTATGTCAGTAATATACAGGATGAAGATTTGCTTTCTGTACTGATTGCTCTAAGAAACACCTTGTGGGGTGATATTATTATTTTTTTATTAATATATAAGTAATATTACTGCAATATTACTACTACTGTCGTTGCTAGCACCGATATGTTCTTCAATTAGGCCTAGCACAGAAGGTACTGCAGGGGATATTCTGGAATTACCGATTTGTATTATACAAAGCAGCAATGGACAGACAATATTATCGTTTTCCAGTATCAGTTGATTGGTTAAGAATTAATAGGAAAAACTAAAAGAGTCCAAGCATCGAGTTATTAATGAGAAATATAAAAAAAACACACATAGAAGTGTTTGTATGCTATAGTACCATTAACTACTGACAAAAATGTTACCTAACACTGTTCAACATAAAGTGTGCCATTACTTTGAACTACGAGATTCCTATCCGTTCATGTGTGCCAAATGTGAAAATTCACTTCTATCTGTATCTGTTAGTTTCTGAAATATGGCCCATTAATTCCATCTGGCATGTTGTTGTATCTGTTTACCTCATTTTACTATATTTTACGACAAAGCTAACAACTAATAATTTATGATTATTGATTGTTGCTTAAAAATCTCTTTCATGCCGTCTGATATTCCAGAGATTATGGACAGAAAGGGAAAGTCATCTACTGTTATTTCTATTTAACTCAAATTTGTGGTTTTCCATTAAAAAAAAAATCCGACATGTCTTCAGCCAGAAAAAATTATAAAGCTTTCAGTATTTTGAAAATTTCAGAAAAATTATAGGATGTAATATGAACATTTTATTTTAGTTGTACAAACTATGTGACCATACATTTGGATTCTGGGCGTGCGTTCACTTTTCACTCGAGGAGACACTAGCTGTGTCCAGACCGTCGGAGGCAAGACCCGAGGCAGCCGCGCTTTTATTAAACTATTTTAATGAGCAGGCCTATGCGTACAAACTAATAACCCTGAAGGAATAATTTTCGAGTGTTATTTTGATCCATGATGCTACGAGAAAGGTGTAGTGTTTCCCACAGCAGTAAACATGTTTGTGGCTATTTCAATAGGTAATTATTTTCAGGAAAGCGAGGATGGCTTTACAGAATTATTTGCTAAATAACTCCCAGCTACTATACGGATTTCCAATACTATTTCAACAATACCAATATTTACATACCGGTATAATTTGAAGTAAAGGGCAAAAGAATTCCAACAAAAATATTTGCGGAAACGAAATATGAGCTTTTAAACATCGCTTAATATCTAATGAGAATAATTACCGATCGATAAATTCATGAACAGTATGCTGGCTTATATTAAACCAACATTCCCACAATATGAATACACAAAATTGAGAGATTTAGGACAATAACGAAAGGAAATTTAAGTAGGCTAAATGCTCTGGTATCCAGTCCCCTTTAGAGTTATCAACAACTCTTTTTACATGTTTTGCTGGAGGAGCAATAAATAACGTATTTAATGAAGTTATACCAACGTAGTAAACTGATGAAAGAGAAATAATTTCACCAAAAGTAGAAAACGAGTACAGTTGAAACTCTAGTATAATAAAATTTTTAAAAATATCGGAAGAATTTCTTAAATCTTAAAGTACCAACGTGACAACGATCATAGAATGTAATGTGTACAACATATTAACATTAATAAGTAATGATTTTAAAACATAATATTATTACGTAAGATGTTCAATTAGTGAAGCTTACTGAAAACACACGAGAACATTAGTAAATTACGTCAATTGCTTTCTTTCAGCATGTATTTAAATAGTTTATTATCGTCTCGATGTCACCAAAAAACAAGGACAAATTTTAAAAAAGAAAAAAAAATATCGACAGTAATAACTGCTTAAAATCCGATAATTTTCAATTCAAAAATTGAACTTGACGCTTGTCATTAGTGTCGTTGAGACAAGATTTTCCCATGAAATACATATATATCTGGAATGCATGTAACCAGCTGAATATTAGCTTCCAAACTATTTAAAAGTGCATTGCTATACTAATGTGGTGATGGGAGAATCGAAGAACAGTTTGAAAAGAAGAGGCGAAGACCAGGATCTTCAATTTCGAGATTCTTCAATGCACTTTTACTGAAGTGTATTGCACAATATTTTCCTACGGTAGTGAGTTAGCGGGCAGTAAAAGTGTTATGTGAAAATAATTAATTGAATAGAACAGCTATTGTTATGTTACAAGGATATCGACTTTAAAAAACTGTATTATTTTAATCTTGGTGGCGATCAATACATCGATTAGATCAGCGCATGCGTCATACGAAGACCTTTTACATTCCATCATTTGCACCACGCTCAGTGCGTGATAAATTTTCGTAAGTTAATATTAAAAAGCGAGAAGGATGTAAAGACTGGTAAGACTGAAATTGCAAAATTCAGTTAGTAAATATGATTATAGTATTAGAATTAGAATTAGAATTGTTTTATTTTACATGGTGGAATTAAGGAAATTAGGCCTTCTCTTCCATTCAACCAGGATTATTACACCTGAATTTTACATTACTGCAATAGAGAGTATGATAAGAGTACAATATAGTTACAGATACACAGAAACACGTTTATACTATTACCATTTAAGGTTTAAGAACTAGTTCTCTAGAGATAACACAATACACAAAAACCAATATGTTAAATAGTTTACTACCTACTGAGATTTAAACTATTACTAAAATATTAAATATTACTAAGAAATGTAATATGCAAGTAAAACGAAAAATTGTGGATAGTTGGAAACGCATACAGTAGTTAGATTATACTCCAAGTATGTGTAATATTAAGTAGACAAAAAGACGCAGGTAGGTTGGGTGCTGGATGTTCGAGTTTAAACCACGATAGCATGAACGGAGAAAAAATACTGTCGTAGAAAAAGTATTTTAATACAAAATTTGGCATAAAAGTTATAAATGCACACAATAACCTGATTGGCACATACAATAAAGGGGGTTATTCAGAGAGCTGCTAGACCACAGCTGGGATCAACTCACATTCGTTCTTTCAACGTACAACTCCCATTACGCGGACAAAGGAGCTGATGGTGGATTAGACATCTGCCCTATTGTACAGCATCTCGCTGGCTTTCAGCTCACCACACAATGAACAGTTGACATCAGTATTCAACAAAGCAATATATTAATGTAGGCCTACGCAGTGCCAGAATAGAAATAAAGTCTAGAGTGATATTGCCACATAGTTTTTTTCTTATACCGTCGACATAACTAAGACATATCACGGAAAACATTGTATAAACAATAATATCTAAAAATGTAAAATGCAGTACTAATCTGATTAGAAGACAGAAGCCAAATATTTAACCGTTACTCTAGTACAGATTTGGTCCAATATCAATAGGGTTGTTCCCATGGACGTTATACATGCGTATACCAAGTTCCATGAAAATCCGATAAAGCGTATTTGAATTATCGCGCTTACACACACACACGGACGGACGGACGGACGGACAGACAGAGAGACGAACAGACATTTCCCCGTTCCTATCGTAGTAAATTGTTATAATGATTTGTAGGCTTGTTATTTGTGCTATAAAAGATATACCGGTATTACGCCAATGCTGATTTCATTAATTTTTTAACAATGTATATTATATTTTTATCCACATTTGGTTCATGATGCACATGTCTATACTCCATGTCTTTAACTCAGAAATATTATTTAGTCTACACTGGACATTCCTAACGTAAGAAATAAATTGAACCTTTTGAAATTTTCTCGCCGGTTACAGGCTAAAAGCTATATGTATGCTAAATGTCAGATATCAAGCTTATCTAGAAGTGGGTAAATATTAATGTCAGTGAATGATTAAGTCCGCCGGCGTGGTCTTGTGGTTAGCGTCGCTGACTACAGATCCGTCGGCCCGGGTTCGATTCCCGGTACCTCCTCGTATTTTTCTGAGGTAGGGAGGTCTGGTAGGGGTGCACTCAGCCTCGTGATTCAAAATTGAGGAGCTACTTGATAGAGAAGTAGCGGCTCCGGTCAAGAAAACCACCATTAACGGCCGTGGGTGTCGGCATGCTGACCACATGCCCCCCAATCCTGCCATCTGCCTACGGGAGATGACGCAGCGGTCGGGTGGTAGGCCAAGTCCCTCCAGGGATGTAGCGCCGCGGAGTTTAGTTTAGTTTAGTGAATGATTAAGTTTTCGGGTGTAAAAAATCGTCCAAAATTAATTTTTTTAGGAATTTTTCCGTCAATTACAAGCTAAACCTACGAGGCTGCCAAATTTCAAGTTTCTAGCTCATGTGGAAATGGGTAAATATTAATGCCAGTTAGTGGGTAATTTAGACTGTAGATGTGAGAGACGTTACGGATATCCGGTCACTTTTTCCATACTTTGCCAAATTTCTGATTTTAGCTGTCTTATAGATAGATATCTTATATCCTAAAAACTCGTTCATACTTTTAGGTTAAGGTGCCCAATTTTTATGAATGAAAATCGGGACATGTAACGACATCGTAGGTCTACGTACAAATCTTTGATAAGATGATATTCCTTATTTCACTTATTACGATACTTAACTGCTTTCAGTGATCTTGTAATGTGATACTTCCATATTATGCACAGCAGCAGGTCTGAACTTCCAAAATAAATAAATAAAATAATAAAAAAAACAGGTCCCTTGAAGAGTTAAGAAAAAATTCACACAGAGCAACACTATAGTTACAAATGGATTAACGCCATTAATAATAACCATTGTTCAGATATTTTTGTTTAAGAAAAACAGACCAGAAGCCATGAGCAAAGTAGTAAGTCTGACACATCCTTTTTCTTCTTATATGAAATGCATCTTACAATGTAACCATCATGTAATCATAGCATTTTATTTGATTGAAAAATCGCACTTTTATCATCATAATATAGGCCATTTTTATAAATAGAACATGTTTCAATAAAAAAGGACATTTTTCTTCCTGACAAAGGTACATAAAATTCCCGGACAGGTGTTTAAAAAAAAAAGGATTGTCCAGACCAAATTGGGACGAACAGTTACCTAATTTTAGGTCGAAGGACTACAAATTACAAACTGAATTTCATGCAATTTATGTAGCCTAAACCTGATGTGAGAGTTAATAAACATAACTTTATAACTATTTTTCAAATTACATATTAAAGTTGCATAGAGAACACTATAACAGATGTATAATACTCTTCTAAACATATAACATGTTAACTCATGCCTTACGACTCCAGAACTGGGGTATAACCTAATTTTTCAAAGGATTTCGAAACTGCAATATAACTCTATGCACATCTCAAAGGTCAAGTGTCACAAATAATGCAACACAGACAACAAAGTTGTGAATTTTGCAAGTGTTTCGGTCTATTGAGAGAAAGAGAAAGAGGGGGCGACAGAGAATTGCAAGTAGCCTGGGTTGGTATTTTATGCATGAAAGAAGAAAGCATGGCGTCGTAATGGATTCGACGCTGTAGTCTTTTGTGCAGAATTTCACGAGAACTTCAAATAAGGACTGAGTATTACCATGCTTCGTGAAATCGACTTCTGGAATTCAACAGAATAGTAAAGTAGAACAATTTGCAACAGACAAAATAGCTGAAGAACCAAGAGTGCAATGTACCGAAAACGTCAGAAGCTGCAGCAGTAGTAGTACAATAATAATACAATTTATAATCGTAATAGTAATATTATTAATAAGAAAATACTGAAAGACAAAGACACATAGATAAAATCAAATTCCGTAAGAATGCAGGCTGAAAAGGTACACCATGAAATAACTGGTTTAGATTAATGAATTTCATATTTTCCAACGATGGGTGATCAGTAAAAATATGAACAGTTCCATTTGATACCCCCGTTAATATAAATTATTTCGGATCAACCTAAGAAGTCTAGGCCTAGGAATTAAGAAGAAGGTCAGCTATTAAGATTAATTAAGTCTATTATTAGGCCATATGAACATACATCTATGATTGCTGACAGAGTGTAAAATCAATGAAATTCACTTAAAAGCCTGTACACTGAACTGCAGATATATTTAAAATTTAACTTGTTACTAGATGTAGGCCTACATATATAAAGCTGATTAAAACTTAAGAGTTAATGCAAGAAAGTGTGAATGATAAAATTACTTATACACATATATACAAAATTAGTGGTATAAAACCACATTGAAAAAATGTGATGAATCAACGGACGTCTGAACTTTCAGTAAATTATTGTGGACTTGTGATTCATCAAATTTTTTCACTGTGGTTTTATACCACTAATTTTGTATATATGTAGACCTACATCTAGTAACAAGTTAAATTTTAAATATATCTGCAGGTCAGTGTACAGGCTTTTTAGTTAATTTGATTGATTTTACATTCTGTCAGCAATCATATGGGCTAATAATAGATTTAATTAATCTTAATAGCTGATATTCTTATTAATTCCTAGGCCTAGACTTCTTAGGTTGATCCTAAATAATTTATATTAACGGGGGTATAAATGGAACTATAAAATCTTCTTGGCTTCCGGGTGTCTGCCGCGTCATATTTAAGAAGTCTCCCGACGTTTCGACCATCTTGCCGTGGTCTTTATCAAGGCTACTGCTAATCCATATAGTTTTACAGGTCACTTTAACGTCGTTGAATTTGTTTCTATGTTTATGGCATGTGCGAATTTAGAAATATCCGACGGGGGAACGGCCAACCATCTTATGGATTCTGTCTACGTCCAAAAAAATGAGATTCTTTGTATTTTTCAAATGCAATTTGTGCTCTCATGGTCAAAACCGATGATCGAACTTTGAACCGGACATTTACTCAACTGCCTACTATTAAAGCCTTTAAAACAGTCTAACAGAACTGTTGGGTAATTTCCTTGTTGCCGGTAGTACAATGTAATTGTCAATGATATTAATGCCCATGACAATAATTTTCACGGTAGCTAGAAGAAATGCGCATAGGAGTATGTGTAAAAATGTAGTAAAATCCCTTATAATATATAGCCTACATGTGGCTTTGTCCTGACTGACTGACACAGAATCAACGTTGAGCTTAAACTATAATAGGTAGAGAATTGGGATTTTAATAGTACCTTCGTTTCATAATGTAAGTGCACACTAAGAAAGGATTTCTCAAAAGTTTGATTTCTAATGCCAAAAATAAAATGTTTTCGAGGAGACAAAATACCTTCCATAAGAAACATACTAGCAATTCGATTGTTGTGGAAAACAGTATTCAATTGTGAAATTAATTCAAAATGGCCTTGCTCGATTGCCATCTTGATTCATTCTTTTACGATTCGCAGAAATCTGATTTTTCTAAACACAGGTGGACAGAAGAGGTGCGTTTTGGGGGGGGGGGTCTAGGGAACTCGAATCAGAGATCTCCCCCCCCCCCAGGGCGGCGCATTTTGTTCGTGAAATGCACCTCGAAGTCGGGTTTTTACTTTTTAATTATCAATCGTTATAATAAAATTGTTTATGCATGATTGGCTAAAGTTAATGAATCTACGGTTCATTTTATTAGTTTCATTTCGAATTTGTATGCCCATATCGCAGCATAAGGTTCGTTTTGTTAGTTTATTTATTTATATTTTTAACGTGAAACAAAACAAATAAGAATAAAATTATGTAATTCCTGCAATTTATGTAAAAACAATGTGAGTGTTAATAAATATTAAATTTTAATTATTTTTCTGTTAACTAAATTGTTTAAGGGGAGGTTTAAGCTGTATCTCTGCCATGTTAAATTATTGATGTTCATGTTCCTTTTTCCCAAAAAGTATTTGATCAATTGAAACAAAATTTGGTAGACTTTTAGATCTGTATCTTTTCTTTAAACATTGGTTTTTTTCAAAAAGAATATGTTTGTAAACAAATATTTTATAACTTTCTTTAAAAAATGCAATTTTTTAATACTTTTTCTCATTAAAACTCAAATAAATTCCTTACCATTGAAGATAAGTGCATTTAAAAACCACCGTTGAAGACACAACGGCCCTTATGACACAAAACGACTATGTAACATGTAAATTATACTTAATTCAATAAAAGTATACAATAAACCGAAAATCCACATTTTTGATCAAATGTGCTTACAACCTCCCCTTAAACAAAAGATCAAGCAGTTGAGTAAATTATCGCGGGCGAAGCCGCGGCACCTGCTAGTAATACGACAGTAAGCATAGCTCTTGGTCTTAACTGATCTTGAATAACTACAATGGATTTAACGTTGTAGATGGATTACTGTATTTCAAAACGGATCGTTTATTGCGTTACTGTTGGTGATGACCTATTAACCAAGATGTGCGAGTCCATTATATTCGAAGTAGATTATACATTCAAAGATACAGATGAAGACAGGTGAAGGTGTAATTCTTAAAATGAAGTGGGAAAAAGCTTCAACACCAGAGCTTTTAAATCAGAGCATTTTGCAAACTAAACTACATTACGTAGGAGGCAGGCAAAGAAGAAGACGGCGCTAAATGAAATGTGAATTTAGAGCAGCTGACTTGCTAAATTCAATTACACCATGTCTTGCAAGAAGAAAGAAAATGCACACAATAGTGGGATGATGTTGATGTTCTGACATGCTGTTCCTTCTTGATGAAAAGAAGTGCTGTTTCATACTTGCGGCTTGTAATAGACATGACAGCGAAAGTGCAACTTATTATGTCAGTTGTCATAGAGCCAGCAAGATCGCGTATGCAACTGGAAAATCTAAGAAATAATTTCAAAAAAATACTACATTTGCATTGCAATCACGATTACAATGATACACTAAAAACCTTGTGAAAAAATGACATGATCATCTGTACCCTAAATATAAACCTTGTAATTTTATAACTTCATCTTCGAAACCTCATGCAGGATTACACTGTTCACGAAGTTAGAATAAGAATGATACATTTTGGAAGGGACGGTTAATTTATAACCACATTCAAGACAATATTTAAGAAACTTAGTTTCAAGTAAACATTATAGGCCTTAATACAAGCAGTTTTTCTGCAAAATTTACAGAAAGGCGATATAACTCTTTTAGAAAAAAAAAAATAGCAAACACATCTTCAAGCTATACGGTAACAAGAATTAAAGTAGTCTAATCGTGCTTTTGTCGGAATGCTTAACTGAAACATTAAATTTAATTTGATTCTAGTTTTGTTTTTAAATTTGTTTTTTCAAAGAAAAAAGGTAGAATTTATGAACTCAGTAGCATTTTTGGTGACAATACATCGAACTTAGGGGTCCATTACAATATTCCTTCTATACCCTATGCTAAGGGTTGAGAAAATAAACATGGAAAACTCTCTAGCATTTTTTAAAAATACGGTGTTGTTACGCCTCTAGTTTTAAAGATCGATCTTGATTATATTCCCATCTAATCAGGAGTGAGTCTGTTGTTTTAACACGAACATGAAACGGAACGGCCAGAAAATGCAAAAAAAAAATGAAATGCTCGTGCCGAAATCAATTTTCTGTGAAACCGAAACGATTACTTAACTAAATTACTGTAGGAGACATTAAAGAATGAGAGAACACATGAAACGTAAATCAGAAATAAATATCGCCAGCTGACAGAAAGTGAAGAAAGGAGCGTATCCACAAGCGTTTTAACAGCTAGAATATTTATGATTCGATTACTGTATGTGGGTACCACAGTTAAAACGCAAGATAGAGCAGTGAATAATGTCATTGTATATCTACACTGTTAAAGTATAAAATAGCGAAAAACTCTAGTAACTTAAATTTCAGGTTAAAATAATTAAACTCGCTGTTTTTGAGAAATTTCTTGATTTTAGAAAATAAGCACTGGGGTATTTATTGCAAAGACATGTGCCATTTCTGTTTGTTTCTTTTATTTGTCCAAATCGGTCATGTGCGATGGTGATCGAACATTTCTTGTGAAGTGTTTTTATCGGTTTTATTCTGCATCGGGTCAACAAAGCGGAAAAGGGTCCTAATAACGATAGAACAAAAGTTAGGAGCAGTTAAAATTAAAAATGGTTTATTAAATTATTTTAACATACATGCATTGCCTTCATATACTTTCACCTGAAACTTCAGAAAGTGATTCTTAACCTCTAAAAATTACATTTTAATTTTTATACGAAATTTTTGTTATCCGAAATTACCTCCGTCCCCTTTGTTTTGATTAACAGAATCTCTACCGTAGCAATAATAATAGGAATGACAATAAATGAATAATATTAATATCAATAATGATAATATACTAAATTACTATATTAATATACTTAATACCATGCCAAAGCAATGAATGATGTAAATATTGTGTTTCAATAAAGGCTTACTGTAAATCTTTGCTCAGCACACATCGAGTTACGTATTTGGGTATTCTTATTGTTTATTAAGGTGAAGATTTTTCTGCATTTACGTTCAAATTACTGTATTTGTTTGTAAATATTTTTCTTAATTTTCTGTAATGATTTTGTTAAATTTTGTGCCATCTCTTTTCTGCTAGTTCCTTCTATTTTGTGACTGTATATTTACTTGTCTAATATCATCTTGTATGATCGATAGACATAGCCTAATTTAATATAAAAAAATGTATACACTAATTAATTACCCTATACATTATATTATATGAGTTATCTCTATATATATAAAAGGCTTTGTCCTGACTGACTGAATGAATGACTGACTGAATGACAGGAATCAACGTACAGTCTAAAGTATAACAGGTAGAGACTTGGAATTTTGACAGTACCTTCGCTTCATAATGTAGGTGCTCACTAAGAAAGGATTTTGAAAAATTCTGATTCTAAATGCCAAAAATTAAATGTTTTTTAAAATACTTAATCCCTTTTTACATAGAATTATCAAAACAAATTCACAGAACGTATTGTTACCAGTGGTATCAGGTGGGCTTGGATTAAATTAAATGGATGTTTGAAAAATTAGAGAAGGTATCATTATAATTCATATTATCTATATTAATAAAAGGAATTCTCCTCGATGTCCAGCGAAATCTACTGAACGCAGAGATCTGAAATTTTAAACATAGGTGTGCTGAAGGGTCGGAAAATGCACCTCGAAGCCGGAATTTTAATTTTAGTTTTGGTTCGTGAGTTATGAGTGAAAAACTGGCAAAAGTCGTGCATTTTTTGCGTTTTCAAATCATAAGTTTTCAGTTATACATTTCAATGTCAAATCAATTACAGTTGGCTTTGGCTATTTTTGTCAAACCTTGAAAACAAAACTTTCGCGATCGCTTGAATGTTGTAAGCCCTAAATATGGTCAAACGTTGTTTTATTTGGACGAATCTCACTATACAGAGGTTTTCTTGGCCAAGAAACTCGAATCTGAGGTCGCTTTTACCAGTCGATGCTATCTGATCGTGGTATGTAGTCCATGCGATTTAGGTGTTAATAAATGTAATGATTTAACTATTATGCTCTTAATTTTTAATTCTTGAAATAATTATCGCACATGCTAGTATACTTATAGGCGTCAAATGTTTACAAATTCGAAAATTTTTTAACCAATGATGCTAAGATTTTAATATGTAATAAAACAGCAGTTGTTTCTTATTAAAAGTCAAGTAGAACTAGTTTCCATTCATATACATTTTTCAATTCGTATGAGAGATTACAAAGCCTCAGTCGTATAAATATAAAGTAATTACGGATTGGATTTGCTTAAAAGGTAGGAAATTTAGTGGCACTCATAATGTGTAAGCTATATATTGCAATCACTCTCCCTAATAAGAAGCCTGAACGCCATCAATCTTGTGCCTGGAGTGGTGGAGTAGGCAATTTCCCGTGTCGTGTTTGTGTTGAAGCCGACGCCAGTGCTGCGTAATTGGCAATGCCTTTCTCGGCCCTGCAGCTTCCTCTCTGACATGGCGGTGAATGGAGCAACGCTTGTCCCCTCTATGTCACAAAATGGCCTTTGCTCGCTCTTGTTTGTCTCTCTGGACATCTTGACCACTTCATTTCGGAGTTGGCTCCACCCCACTCCCTCGCCCCAGTCATATCTGGCATAGGCCTCGTTCCTCACAAATGAGGGATTACTGGAACTCAAAGGACTTAGTGGAGGTAATCCACGAATAACTTCTCAACAACTCCTATCAAACATATAACATTATTATTATTAATCTTCAAATACTTGTCAAAACTACGAGTAAAATTTAAAACAAGTCACTCGAAGAATGAGTTGAAAAATGAAGGGCTTAGATGTATACAGTCATAAATCATTCTTACTTAGTTTTGAGAAATTAAAGTTATAATCGCTATAAAACTACATAAGAAATGTTAAAACACAATCTGTGTTCACAAATATGTTTAACAACATACTGAAACACCATTTGACATAAAAGAAATCACAACAGTATTGTTTGAATATTTATCAAATTGTAATTCCTCAAAAATAAGTAAAGGTTCTTATGACTAACTTATATCTCTCCAAACCCTTCAAATATATGAGTTCAAAAAACAATTATGCATTATTCATTTTTTTCAGAAACTATGACGATAATATGTCTCAAATTCATAAACATTTGGATTATGTAAATTAATTTCTAGTAGGGCCTACATGTGTAGCACGTTAAACACAACATACGCAATAAAAATGTAAAAAAGAAGAGAAAAAAGAAAGAAATAAAGAAAGAAAAAGAGAGAGAAATGAACTGAATTGAAAACTCTTGTCATGGCGGTTCGAAACTCAAAGGAATCATTTCCAAACTTGCGCACACTGAAAAAATAATAAAATGAAGAGATAATTGAAAGACAGATAATCCATAATATTTGAGCATCGGTCTTCTAGTTTACCTAAAAATGTATTATCAAAACTGAAATTATGTAACAGACGTGAGTCCACAAATAACTTCAAAGCCAAAACCGAAAATCAGAACTTTCAAATAATATTTAACCCAATCCAGAAAATGAAAGATGGCAGAGAGGAGGGCAAAGCTGCATTCTTCAGAAACTGTCAACTGTGGACAAATGGCAAAGTATGGAGTGCAAAGGGGATAAAAGACTCAAGGGACAGAATTACGGCAGAAAACAATGAGAGGTGGCAGTCGGAAGGATTAAAAAACACAGCAGTAACCAGTATCCTTCAAGTAAGTGGAATTCCCGGGTCAAGGGACGCCGGAGGCAATGAACCGAAGAATGATGACCGTGTGAGGCCGGCTTGATAACCTCTTAGGTGTGAAGTAAGTGCCACCATTGACCTTAATGAGCTGTATCGCTTATGTGGACAGGAAGAATAAAACATGGAAAGCAAAGTAGCCAGACCGAAGGAGCAGTAATGGTTAGAACGTGAACTGTTAGAGGTTAACTGAGACAGTGACCAGGGCCCTGTTTCATAGAACTTCTACACTCATATTATTAGCAAATACATAATAATATTAGTTATTATTATTAGTCTTCTGTTTCATAAGAATATTTTCTAATAATATTTGTTATGAGTTCATGGCTCTAAATAATTAGTAAATATTGCTAATATTATTAGTAAACTGTTTCATAGACTGCAGAACTAATAAAATTTACTGATAATATTAGGTGTTTTTCTATAAGTGTTTTTGAACCCATAACTTATTCTCAAATCCATGTAATTCAGATTTCGTGATCTTAAATTTGTGGAAAATGAATCACTCTGATTTAATTATCAATTTAGAAAAAGCTCACGTACGCTATCAAAGGAACTTTTGTCATAACAAGTTTCTAGGATTTGAGGTTAGATTTTAGTACATAAGCCTATTGCTATCTTGAATAAGTGCCTGGCAGATTTATTCATTTCTTAGCGTTAGTTATTACTTGTTACATTTATGAAGATATATGTAGGCCATGCTGCTTTGAAATAGTATTGACAAAAATATTAAGAAGGGAAAAAACACAAACAACAATCCAGACATAACCTTCAAATCAATCAGCTGACTAATGAACTAATAATATTAGTCAAGAGATATTATGAGTAGTGTTCATATCTCTATGAAACAAGATTTTGTTAACTAATAAATAATATTATGATCCTAACTGATATTATTAGCAAGTTCTATGAAACAGGGCCCAGGGTCAGAACCAGTTGATTTCTTACATGTTGTTTCCCTACTGTAATGCCTCTCAGCACAAATAAATTCATTCATTCAATAATACCATTTAACCTACATAAGCTATCTATTCCGTGAAAAAAAGTCTCACGAACACAGATATCGTCTAAATGCAGTTCATTTAGGGATATAGTGTCGGAACGCTAGTACTAAGGAGGTAAGCATCTATGCGCAATGATTTGACAGCTAGTGCATTGCAAATCAACAGTCTCGCGGTAAACCAAAACCAGTGGTTCCCAACCATTTTCAGCTGACGCCCCCCTTCGAATATCATGAAATCCTGACTTCCTCTTTGATAGTGATGGGGAGAAGAAGGCCTAAAAACGTGATTGTCAGTACTTTTGCACTTTAAAAGATCCCTATAATAATTGTACAAATAAATTTAATATCTCTCATCTCTTTTATTATTCTTATTTATCCTGTGATACTTTTGCTGTCACACACACACACACATACATATAAAACACGAAAATGCATATCTAGTTATTGTGAATCTTATTTGAGTCTCAGTACAGTTCATAAAAAAAGTTAAATGTAGAAACACAAAAGTCCACTGTAGAGTTAAAAACTGAATATTAGTGAGATGATTGGCACTGTTTTGCTTTCACCAGCTCTGAGATATTAGGTTTTATGTTTGACAGAGCACAACACAGATCACTCGTATCTCGTATTTGGATTTCTAAATTATTATAAACGTGTTAAGGACAGTATGGCAGGGAAAATATAGTTACAATTTATAAGAATATAAAACGTAAATCACACTGTTCTGCTCTTCTTGTTAGTTACGGTATGTTTCTCTGTATTTGTTTGGTTAAAGTTAACAGATTAAAAATTCTTGTCGACCGTCAAGGCAACAACACTAAATCAAAATATGAATTTCAAATTGTTGCATGGTCCTAAGAAGAGTTTCACGCCCCCCTGGTTGGGAACCCCTGACCTAGACCGTATAACATCATTCTTTGAGCAAGGCCCAAGCTGCAAGATGACACAGCATTCGGCAGATCCTCAACTGACCAGATAAGTCACGATAAAATAACTCTTACCCAATTGACCAAGAACAACACAAAAAAGATCGGCCGTCCCTAGAATACTAGTACTAAGGTCTCCAAATGCATTGAAACTAAATGTACTTGTGTTTTAAGAATATCTTCATTTATGAATATAGGAGGATAGCCTGTATCTAGAATATCACAGATGTAATACTTCTTAAGGCATGTATAGAGAAATCACTAATGTACTGAAATCTTGACTTTGAAAATCAACAGCGCCATGTTTAAAAGCTCTGCTGAAGGTGCAACAAACTTGCCAACTCGAGTCGTGAAAGGCTATGATAAAATCACTTCTAGGCTACAGTGTTAATCTGCTAACATAATAACTTCCAAGAAGCGAACTCCTTGAAATGCTATTTAGGCAGCACGCATTACCTGCCTGTTGGAGAAGTTGCTTAGTCTCCAACAAACAAATTGTAATTATCGAGTAGAGAAGAATGCTGTGAAAACGATATGTACGTTTAGACATTAAGCACATTTAGTACACCTAATAAAACCAAATATGCTGAAAACCAACATAAACAAACACAGGTTTTTTTTTTGTTTAAATCCTCGTTATGCCTGCAAGTAGAATAGGATGTTCTTACAATTAAAAGATACAATAACCAGCAATGTTTAACAGGAAACCCACGTTCAAGTATCGACGAGCAGACACGATTTACTAAGGGAGAAGGAAAACCCCGAAAAGCAACCTAATAGACAAATTTCTCATGTTTCTTATTCTTACATACTAACCTAGCTGTCATTACAACATCAACAAGAACTAACGTTCGACACTATTATTTAGGAGTTAAAATTGTAAGCATACGATTGGCAAAGAGATAAACACCATTTATAGTACAAATTGTACTGTAACTGTGTTTGGGTGCCCAATAAATGTTTATTTATGCAGCATTAAGGTTTCATTGCCAATATAATTGCATTGCAATCGACAATCATGATTCGACATGTTTACGACACCATAAACACTGATGTAGCAGCCATGCCCAACGAACTTTACTGTCCTTGCGCTGTAATATGGCAATGGAAGCATTTATTGCATATTAATTAATGTGAATCTCCTCTGAACTGGAATCGAGACATCTACATTTTGCATAAGATAAATAATAAACTTCCATTTACATTGGAGATTCTGACTGATACACATAGTGCTACATGACCTAATACCAACATTACGTATCGATATGGTCTTTATAAACCGAAGAGTGGTCGACAATTGCGGTATTCAGCTAAAACCTGAATTCAAGCAAACAATGCGAGAGAGAAATTATCTCAGCACAATATTCTATAGCTATAACTTGAATTATTTAAGAAACATATCATAGGTTGAAAGAAATAATACAATATTAATAATTGATAACAGTTTAATAATAATAATAATAATAATAATAATAAAAGTAATAATAATAATGTTGGCATATGAAGGTTTTTAAGGCATAAAAGATTTTTAATTTTTAAGATAGGTATTTTATTTGTATCTCTGTTATATTATAATTTATTTTTTCCGTATCTTTATACACGTATTTATTTAATATGAGCAATCTTATTGTTTTTGTCTAAACCTACAATATGTTAGTTTTTTATATAATGTATGTAATATAATTTTAGTATGACTGAACTGACCCTGAACACGAGCTATGCTCATGCGGGGTAAATAATACTATTTTGTAATTGTAATAATTGTGTTTATATTTCTATTTGTATTTTTATAATTTGTAATAATTAGTAAACTTTGTAATTATAATAAAATAAAACGATAAATAGCACTATTTTAGAGAGCGTAGGACCTATAGCTAGTGCAACAAAAAAATATATTCCCGCTCGTGGACTGATGAACTAGGTTCATCCTTGTACAAACAGTTTAAAAATACATATGTTAATACATGACTGAGATATCTGAGTTAAAAGACTGGCTTGCTATATGCGTTCCTGGAATGACTTAACGCCCCAGCAGTAGAACACATCCGCTGCGTGTTTAGCATGTCAAACCGGTCCTAAGGATTAAAAAAAAAAAGGCAAATATTCTAAATTTTGTCAATACAAAAACCAGTACGCCTGTCGCACTCTAGCGCAATACTCGTATGATGTAAGAGTGAGTCACATATATTAGCTTTTGTTTACTTCATGTTTCTTTCTTAGAGTGGTCAGACTTTAGTTCGTATTTATATATTTCATTTTAATTCTAATAAACTTGGTCAACGACCAAATTCCCTCTTGCTTTCTGTTTTACTGATTTATATTTTTTTCTGAATAAGAAGATAACTGTGCTTACAATAATTAAGAGCACCTGTTACGGTTCTTGTGGGTACAAAAGTTTTGGTACAAGCTAATACTGCTGGTAACATAATTGCTATCCCTGTAGTAGACTCCGTTCTCTCCACTGCGGGGCTACAATCTTCCCGTACCGTAAAATAAAAAAGTTTGCAAGACTTACTGCAGTTACTACAATAGACTTTGCTCGTTTTAGTTAGCGAAATGACTGTGTTGCAGACTATGCAGGTATTTTACCCAAAACCGGGAAATATGTATTGTGTAATGTACTTTAGAGGCTTTTCATCTTCTGTCCAGAAATGTAAAACTAAAAATTTATAAGACAATTATCAGCCGATTGTGTTATATGGATGTGACATGGTCGCTTACTCTTCGGAAAGAACATAATCTGGGAGTGTAACTTACCAAAACAGGGTGCTTAGGAAAATATTCGGACCAAAGAGAGTTGAAAATGGATAATTGGAGAACACTGGATAATGACGAGTTTCTTAACCTGTACTCTTCAGCGAGCACAGTAAGGGTAATTAAATCACGGGGGATGAAATGGGCTGGACATGTTGCGTGCATGGGGGAGGAAAGAAATATCTAAAAAAATATGACTGGGAAACTCGGCGCGAAAATACCACTTGAAAGATCTAGACGTAGGTGGAAGGACAATAGAAGTAAAGGAAGTAGGATTTGCGAAGAATGGTTGGATGGAATTAGCACAGAATAGGGACGAAGGGTGGGCTCATGTAAGCACGGCTATGAATTTCTGGCTGTATTCCTTTAGCTTGTTTAGGAATTACCTATTGTCATTAAGAAAGTACAGGCTAAAAACCTAGGTAGCCATAACGTAGCGAAAACTATATAGAGTAAGCTAGACTTTGTAAGATCCAGTTGTCCTAAAGCAGCAGCAGCCTAGAAATGCCGCAATCTGTAGGCGAGAGAAGAGCATAACTCTCTAAGCTGTCTTGAGAAGGAACTGGAAACCAACTACCACCTGCACATGACATACCAACAGTTGTGTGTCACTTCAAAACAAAGGGAAACGTGTATGCGTTAACACAAGTCAACGAAACTACTGTGGAAGGAAAGCAAGGTCAGAACAGAAAGCAAAATTTACTACCAGTAAGAGTGAACTTACAAAATACCTTGATAGCGTATTTCTCTTATCTGAATAAATCAAAATACAAAACTTACATGTTTAAGCAGTAGCAGTCCTTAACGTTCACAGAATTCCATAATTTATTAAAATTACACTGCAACCAGTGGGATTTCTATGTAAGAATTTGTTTTTTACTCTGTCGATGTTATTTTGTTTCCAGGAAAGGTAAATTCATACAAAGTACTTTGACATTATGGATTATTTATGCACCTATAGATAAGACGTAACAGTACCAATCAATTGTACACGTTACATTTATATATATATATATATATATATATATATATATACATACATATATACTCTGTACTCTTCACCGAATATAGTAAGGGTAATTAAATCACGGGGGATGACTCACCTACAAACTTGCATTCCGATATTATCTTATCTTTCGTATTGTTTCTAATAAGATTTTTTCCCCTTATTTTTAATCTTGAAAGCTGAATTTACTAATATATAATATATAAAATTCAAATTTAATAAAATCAATCTAAATTATCAAACAAACAAAATTATTGTACACTACAAAACCTTACGTATATAGGCCTACTTCCTTTGAAAGTCCCGAGATGAGGAAAGCTCGTGATAGATCCATAGTTATGAACATTACTATAATAATGTTAATAATAAGAACTAGAAGTGACTACGTTTCAAGCAGAAGTAAATGCAACATGGATCTTTGATTAAAGATTTTGACAGTGTTATACTGTTTATATGTTGCGTGCTGTAAGAACGATAATTAGAATTTATTCTAAAAAGATGTCTATGAGAATATGCAAAAACGGTTCCTTAAAAAATAATGACACATGGGAATGGGAGGATCTTTCGGGTGGACAGGAATCAAGGGACTTGGCGTTATAAATTGTATGAATTATGCGTTTTAGATTATGTTTATGACGAATAGATCCTCTGCTCTCTAAGCAAAAACGTTATATTTTATTATAGAATATACATAGCTGTAATAACATAAAATAATTGTTTTCTCATTGTAGTGATTTGCTAGTTTAACAAATACATAAGCATAACTAGATAAATATTTGCAGAAATTGCATATGTGTACCTTATCAAATCTTATGTATAGAAATTTAGAGTTCGCCAGTTCTTCCATTTCCATTTATTGTTACACACTGTGGAATTACTGATCGCTATACCTTTAAAGAGGCTGCCGACGTGGTTAGCAACTGCAGGGGTTCGATTCCCGGTACCTCCTCAGATTTTTCTGAGGTAGGGAGGCCTGGAACGGGTTGCACTCAGCCTCGTGATTCAAATTGAGGAGCTACTTAGAGAAGTAGCGGTTCCGGTCATGGAAACCACCATTAACGGCCGTGGGTGTCGGTATGCTGACCACATGCCCCCCAATCTTGCTACCTGCCTATCGTAGATGACGCAGCGGTCGGGCGATAGGCCTTGGGTCTTTAGAAATGTACGGTCACGGAGTAGTATACCTTTAAAGAAACTGGATTTAAGTATTTAAAAATCAGTTTTATATGTAATAATAATTAAGTCGTCAAGCGACTTACCTTGAATAATTAAGGTACAGTCGTCTGCGAACATTGTTGTTTGGATATCAGGAAAATGTAACAAAAGATGATCAACAATAGGCCGCAAGTATCAGACAAGCACTTAAATCGAATTTCTTAAGGCATGTTTATATTTTACAAGAATCTGAATACCTACAAACGGATTGGAAAGGGAGAATGTACAGATTATTTTGATTACGAACCGAACCAAAGAACAATACTGCACTGGACTGTATAACGAAACAGGAAACATGTTATAAAATGAAACTAGAACTTGAATAAAAATAAGAGAGGATTTAGGAATGTAATGGTGCTGGTGAACCAGTAGTTGTACAAACATGTCGCCCAGGGAACGGATAGCTGTTTCACCATGTCAACATGGATGTTGCCTCGGAAACCTCCAACATTTGTGTATTGGGGACACATACAAAGCCTTTCACATCGCCAGTAGCTCAATAAGCTTCCCCCTGTAATGAAGAATTCAGCCACATGAATGGCTAAAAATCCGAACAGCGGACGAGTAATACCATTCGCACAAAATAATGCTACGAATGTAAACAAGCGTCCCAGGCATTTTGCCTCAAAATATCCAATCGACTGAGATTTAACTCTGTAATAACGAATGAATAGATTCCTCAGCTCCCATACAAATATGGCTTCTATACTAATGGAAAAAGCTGACTTGAGGGCAGAGTGAAATTTTCATTATGCCAAAAACTGACAACAGTAAACAGATGATCCTATGTTTATTTAATATTACCACACGTTCAAACTGAAGTACATTCAAATGCTGATTATTATTAAATATGCTTTATAAGTAAAATGTTAAATATATTAATTTATTTCAAGTGGCGTAATGAACATACATAATAACTGTGGCTTGGTTCTAAAAGGGTAATTGTCAATTTCTTGCAAAAATGAGATTTATGCATTATTGAGCTCGCCTAGTCTTTATCTTTCGTATACTAAAAGTGCCAATGTCTTTTAATATTAATAGACATAATACAGAAACCTTAGAGGCCAATGTCGGAAGTACTCAGCAAAAAATGTTACTTCTATGAAGGCTTCAAAGTCAATTATCTCAAAAGCAAGTTTTATGACATTGGCTCTTTTAGAACCAAGCCACAAAATGCAACGTAAGTGTGTGTATATGTAAGAAAGAGAAAGAGAAAAAAAGAGAGAGAGAGAGAGAGAGAAAGAGAAAGAGAGAGAGAGAGAGAGAGAGAGAGAGAGAGAGAGAAAGAGAGAGAGTGTGTATTGTGCAGGAGACAACTTTGTACTTCACTCAACACGCATATGAGAAGTTCTTACTTTTACTTAGTTCATGCACAGACTTTATCGCAAAAAACAATTATCCGTAAAGTAACATTAGAGGTTGATTTATTTATATATTACTTGAACCGATGCAAGTAATTCGCTGTATAATTTATTGAGCCTATATCGTATAACTTCCAAAATAAGGAAAAAGTTATCGAAGACAAAACAGACTCGGTCGCAGGTTACTTTACTCTTTTAGCTAAGGAGAACTCTTTGACATTGTCATGAAATCAATCTGACTCTTTGACATTGTCATGAAATCAGTCTCCACAAATGGCGAAATTTATCGTTGCCTTCTTTCTCATATCATGCTTCATTTCCAGTTGTTAAAATAAACAGTTTAATACAATACAACTAAACAAATCAAGTTTACCTAAACTAAAGGCCCCTTTCTATCAGTAGGCCTACAGGTATTTTCAGACATACAAGCCTCTGAAAAAAATCTGATGTGAACCACTCTACCCTTAATATTACAGTGAAAAGTACACGAATGTATTGCAGTGGTCAGCGTTCAATATTGTCTCAGCCACATTCAAAGCCGCATTATTTTTGAAGCAAGTTTCTTTGTGAAAAGAGTAGCTTATAACTAGGGGGCGGATTTCTATGACATGTCATATTTTCCCCTTTGCATAATTTCTGGTTTCCGACTAATTTAAACCCGATTTCAAGCATCCTGGTGAAAATGTAACAGCTTTTATTGTGCATATAACTGTATATTTAGGAAATTTTCAACTATTGTAGCATATTTAGTATGAATATGCATATTTAGGTAATATGTTTTGCATATTTGTGTGCATATTAAAGCAATTTTGAAGTTTCATATCAGATTTTGCATTAAAATGATACTTTCTGAGTATTTACAGATATTTTAAATAATTAACACTATATTTTAATAACATGTATTGTAATGAAACTTAAAAAAATATACACAATGTGTAAGTGGTAAAGTCATATTATAAATTTTATTGGTCATATTTTAATGTTTTTAGGTCATAAATGCATGCATTTTTCCTATTTTTTAGGTCATAGAAATCCGCTCCCTAATTATAACTAATGGCAGCGCTATGCTCCACCCTAAAATTCTGTACCCACTTTTCAGGTTTTATATACGTCCTGAATATTATTAGTTTTTAGTTAGAATTAGTTTTTTTTATTCATAACTCTAGTGTTACAACGAAGTTATTTTGTTTTGCTTTTTTTCCCAAATGTTAGAAATCAGTGGCGGCCATGCCCTTGGAGATTTTTTGCTGCAATAGGAAAAATTGAATGCCTAGGCAAAAATCTCCTAATAAGAGTTGCTTGTATCTGTCCCCTCTTTACACAAGTAAAATATTTCGGTGTTATTCATTAGCACTCTGTATATCCATAGTAAATAATGAAGTCATGAAACCACAATGTTGGTACATGTAGAGAAAGGAAACATACTGTATAAAACCCCTGAAAAAATTCCTACAATAATTTAAATTAAGCTAAGTCACGTTAATAAATGATTATTAAGCATTGAAATACAATATGCTATTCATATTCCAATTGGAGAGTCATTTTCTCAAAGCTGTTCGCATGAACTCCACTATACGAAGGGAAGCGCCGTACAGCAGCGAACACTTCTCCGACAGCGGTTTACTGCGTGCGGTATCCAGGCTACACAAAGGCGCTAAGTCCATAAACTTGCATGGGGAGGAGGTAAACACCTCATATTTGGATTCCAACTCTGAACGTTGTGATGGTCCCCCATTTCTCACTCTTACGTAGGTCATGGAGGCCCTTACATCAACTGGAGGTTAAGGATTCCTGAGTTGTAGACAATCGTCCCATGAAATATTATAACTAGGGGCGGATTTCTATGACATGTCATATTTTTACCCTTTGAATTATTTCAGGTTTCCGACTAATTTAAACCCGTTTCCAAGCATCCTGGTGAAAATGGAACAGCTTTTATTGTGCATATAACTGTATATTTAGGAAATTTTCAACTATTGTAGCATATTTAGTATGAATATGTATATTTAGGTCATTTTTGCATATTTGTGTGCATATTAAAGACATTTTGAAGTTTCATATCATATTTTGCAGATTTTGCGTTAAAATGATACTTTTTGAGAATTCACAGATATTTTAAATAATTAACACTATATTTTAATAAAATGTATTTAATGAAACTTATTTTATTGGTCATATTTTAATGTCCTTAGGAGAATTTTTCCGAAAATATGTTTCAAATAAAAGTTTTAGCTCTTGGTATAAGCTCCTTGGTATAAGCGCCATTAAACAAAATCGTTACCGGTAGAGTAATTTTTTTAGAAAATCGCGAAAAACGAAATTTTTTTCATGTCAAATGGGAGTAAGAGAAAGTCGTCGCCAATCTTTGTGTAATTCCTCAGAAGGTATTTAACCCAAATATAAACTTTTATTTTATACGATGTCATATAAAACATCCTTGCACTATAGTCTGGATCTTCTTCAGAAAAATAAAAAAATAAAAACAGATAAAATTAAAGTACAATTATGTTACATAATTTTAAGTAGGAAAGACAAGAGAATAAAATAAAATAATAAAAATAAAATCACTACTTTCATCAAAAAATCTATTCCATTTCCCGATTGTGTATGTGTGTTTTCATCCCTCCAACTAATGCAATACATTACAGTGGCACGATGCAATCGCGTATGGATGTTTATGTTTATGGTTTCCTTCACTATCCTATATCTAGTACACATAATCTGTATTACACATACATTCCATATCCTGCCTTTTCATTTGTATATTTCAAGATTTTAAAGTGGTCCCACATTTTCAAAAGAAAATATAGTTACCATGACTTATACCTCATCCTCGTATATACGCGCACACATGCACACACACACAGAACTTATCTACTCTTTATTATTGATATTCTTGTGTGTCCAAACAGTAGGCCTACATTTATGAAACGTCCATTAGAGGAAAGGTTTTTGGCCATGTCAGAGTCAATCTTCCTAAAAATGACTTCAGTGGGTCGAGTGACTGGAACAAACTTGTGGCTTTAGTAATCTCTGCTGGTCATAAAGGCAGAGACATCAGGTCACAGTAATCTGGAATTTTCCGGAAGCCAAGAGGCTACCAATATTCCGCACGCCGTCTGGTCGCCGTTATGTGCAGCTGTAGAGGACCGCTGAAGCAAGATGAAGTGAACAATACCCCGAGATAAATCTCGATATTACACGTCAACGCCCTATCTATATATCACTGGAATTACATTTCCTTTGCAATGCCGCAGACACAGCTCAAAATATCATATTACATCACAAAAGTACATTTTAAAATTCATACGGCAACAAACATTGCTTTAATTGATGTTTGATTGTACTTTTCTTAGTAATATAACTATAATTATTTATCATTAAATAAGTGCTCGATTAATCAATTAAATATTTAATCGTCGATCAATTACATTTTCCGATTAATCGGTTTAGTCGAATTCTGAAAAACGTTTTTTCGATAAATGGGTCAAATGACCAAACTCCTTTCTCAGTGCCGACTGTGAGAGATTTTAGTGCTGCCGGTATTATTGTAAACAAGCTACGATCGTCTCTTGAACATTCAGATATCAACAAACTCGTGTGTCTCAAGTCTTGGCAAAAAGTAACCGGAAATGTAAGTTTTATATATATTTTTTCACTAGTTAACTAATAATGGTATTCATTAAATCAGGATTTCTTCTGATTATCTGTAGTGTAGTAGTTATGAAACGTGTAAAACAATATTAAATGTACACTTTGGTTTCGTTTAAAATACCGACCTGTTTGTCGATTAATCGATTAAAGTCAAACGTTAACTCGATTAGAAATTTAAATCGATTTTCAGCCCTACATTAAATCATTTATCGTTTAATAGAGCATGTGGGCGAAACTATAGGTTTTGAGTTAACAACGGAAATTATTATTTAAGTCGGTTACACGTCCCTCTCCCAAAGCTAGTTTCTGATATCGCCGATACATAATTAAATCCACTTTAATATTAGAAACCCTGTTATCTTTCGCTTCCTTCATCATCAAGGCCCGGATTTTGATGACATGTCATCTTTTAACTGAACATTCTGGACGTTGCCTCTAGTACAGATATTCTGATCACGGCTCCTAGATTATAAAAATGGTAATTTTTAGAGTAGTTTTTCGGTCATATTCCCTATTTTTTATTTTAAGTCATTTTTAGAGTTTAATGCCATTATTTGGACTTTTTGGTCATTTTACGGTCTTTCTTGCCACATGTCATATTTTTAGATTATTTTTTTAAAGTAAAGTCATTAGTTTCTTATTTTGTGTTATTTCCCGCAATGCACAGATAAATAGATATTGTTATAATTTTAAAATGGATACAGAAAGACGGATGTAACCGTAGGTAATACAAATTAACTAATTACAAGCCTATAATTTGGCCAATAAAATAAATGTCCAATAGACAGAAATCTGATGAATAAACTAGTATTTTAATATACATTTTAGGGTCATTTTCTTTTTTTCGTTTAAGTACTTTTAGGTCATCACAATCCGGACCCTGTTCATTATAGTCAGACCATAACAAATAACTTATAAACTATTTGGCCATACATCGTCCTTGAATTCTATTTTTTTTAGTAGGTTACTTCTCAAAGTAGGGGATAATTGAAGTAAAAGAAAATGATGGCAGTTTTGACTAACAATATTCAACCTGCATTACTAATTTTATCCTGGCTAGGCACCGTTTAGATTAATTTAAAAAGTCTCACTATAATGACCGCGTAACTAGTTCAATAAATCTCCTTTAAATGGCTTCGTCAGTGGGAGCAAAAAAACCTAAAGGGTTTGAATTTTTAATGAACCTTAAACGTTAAAACAAGACTGTGTGAACAAGGTTTTAAAAATCTTGACATTTTCGAGTAAATTAATCGTCAAGGGAAAATAGGTCGATAGATAGAGAGGGGGAGACAGAGAAACAAAATAAAAATGCGGTAACATTAAGAAAATTAATGAGTTTTTGTACGACTACCTTTCTCAAATTTATGTTAAATTATATTTTAAAACTCTGGCCAAGAAAAATATCTCCGCTCCTATCTATCGGGTCACGATTCACATGGGTTATAGCGTCGATTGCCTTCCTACTTGAGCAAGCAGGATGTTTATATATTTTTTTCATTTGGAGGGATATAATAGCTCACAAATCAATTCTTGCACTTCTTAATAATAAATTACCTCACCTGGCTTATATAAATGAACATTCAATAAGTCGGAAGGCGACTATTACAACAATTATTATTTTTAAAAAAGGGCTGCTTTAATGTGATTTTTATGTGACTTATGTGAAAATCCAAAAATATTTATTCATATAAGAAATATCAGAAAATATTTTTTATGTTAAATAAAATCTAAAATATATGCTCCTGTATGTATATCCAGAACGTTAAACTCAGGTTCAAGTTTATATTACGACGCAAACAAAATATGTATTTACCTAAGAATCCGAGCCCTAGATATTACAAAGAAGAATACAAACTGACAGACATTGATAAATGCTAAGGATACCATCGCTATTCATTTTGTCAATTTGGTCTTGATGTACAGTTTAAAATAAGTTTAAATTAATTATTGACGTAGGAAGAGCAACGCCGAAGTATTCTATGAATATCTTAGGAAACCATTTAGCCTAAACGCCAGACATCCTTCTTAACCTATGAAAACTTTGTAAGTATTTATATATTTGTTCAAGTTCGTATTAAAACGGATTGTGGTAGATCGTTCAAATACTGGTAATTGCGTTATTTGGTACCTTCATTGTTTGATGTACTTGTATTGGCTAGCCTAAGTTGGGGAAGTTAAAAAATACATATACCATACCCGCCAGGATATTTACTGTTTGCTACCGCGTATAAAATTACTAGATAACAGAATCTGTTCAGCATATATATATATATATATATATATATATACACACACACACACACACATTGATTTAATTAAGAACATATAGTTTTAGGTAGCATACCGATTTAAAAAAGCACGTCTCGTTTAGGTTTAGCATTAACATAACATTATTCTGTTTTATTTCATGCTCCAAATATAAGGCCTGTTGTTATTTAGCTTAATAGTCCATAAATGCGGCATATATCTGTAAACTAATCCATGCAGCATTTAACATTACAAACTGTAATTTAATGACGATGTACATATGAATAACATTTATCATAATAAATAACAAAGCACGCTTGACAAATTCTATTCGGTGTTTTCTAAATTAATTGATAAAAAACAATGCACTATCCATCAAACTTAATGACGGAATTAGTGCATATGGAATTATGCAGTAATATTAAATACTCTTTTGAATACATATTTAATGAACATATGTAATTAATGGATTCCCGATTCAGCAAAATGTATATCTTTATTAGAGCGAATAATTTTTTTTTAAATGGCAGGATATTAAAGGATCCTTAGGATTATCGGAGCACCACATTGGAAGGTTGAGGTTATGGAGTCACAATAAATAAGAAAATACGTTGTGATAATGAATTCTTTTAGTTTAGTATAACTACACATCTATAGATAATACAAAAAAGCCAAATATTTTCCTGTAGCAGTGAACAACATTTTTTTTTTAAATGTTAGCTGAATGCTACATACCATTAAAGTTAATTTTACAGATTCCAACACTAAACAAAGCACAAGGTAATGAATAATGTGTCGATTAAAGGGATTGGTTTATATTATTAAAAAAGGAAAAGATTTAAAATTATCCCTATACCTACTGGCATGGGTTTAAGAGGAAATGATAAGCTTAAGGTAAGTAAACCAGCCATTGCATACCCCTGTAATCCACTATGTGTACATGGAGTATTCAGATCAAACAAGTGCAATATTGGGTATTACTAGGACTCAGCCAATTATTTTGTGAATCTTATATTCGATGGATAAACTGAGAAGAACAAGCATTACATTTCATTTTGAAAAGTAAATCCCATCATCCGTTGGAAATCCTGGATTAAATAAAGATCAGTATGTTATTCGCGTTAGTTATATGGTTATTTATGAACGAGGATGTGTTGTAACTTAATCTTGTGGCCGTCGCCGATGTACCAGAATTTCGTCCCGCAGAAGTTCATTAACATGCCTGTAAATCTATGCGAAAAAACAAATCCCACCAAAACGGGCAGGGATTGGACCTGTGACCTTCAGCAGACAAAACCAGCGCCATATTCACTGTGGTAACTAGACTGACAATGTTTTCTAAACCTTACGGTGAAAATAGAACACAACTGACTGCGTGGTCTCATGGTAAGCGTCACCGGTTCAGATCAGCAGGCCCGGGTTCGATCCCCGGTAGCTTCTCCGATTTTTTTGAGGTAGAGGGTCTGGAACGGGGTGCACTCAGCCTCGTGATAAAAACTGAGGAGCTACTTGATTGAGAAGTAGCGACTCGTGTCACGGAAACCGTCATGGACGACCGTGGGTGTCGACAAGCTAACCACATGCCCCAAATCCTGCCATCTGCCTATGGTAGATGACGCAGCGTTTGGATGCTTAGGCGTAACCAGGCCAACCATATAGGGGGTTATAACATCCGCGGGGTCTGGAGGGTATAGAATACCCCCCAGGAAGAGGGGGGTCCGGGGGGCCTCCCCCGGAAAATTTTAAAAATTAAGACGCAAAATAACGAGTTTTAAGCTTCCCACGCTTTATACTTGTATTAAGTAATTTATGGGCAGATTTTAAAAAAACATACAATTTTCCTTTTTTTAACCAATGGGGGGGGGGGTTCAAACCCCCAACCCCCCCCTCGGTACGCCTATGTTTGGATGGTAGGTTAGTTTTAGAAAATGGAACACAGTATCGAGCAGGAATCGATCACGAATTCCATTCGTATTAATCTTGAGAAAAATTCTAGTGAATACCAAAAACCATAGCGTACGGTAGAGAATTCGATCTGAATACGCCATATAAACAATTAAATAGAATACTCATCTCAGCAATGTGATGCATATGAGTGAAATAACTGGATCTAACATAATCCACAGAAATTTTCGTTAAAAGAAACTTGTACCCTCAGCTGATCTTGAACCCTCGAATCTTGGAACCATTCTAACCACTTGATTACTACAAAAATTCGAGGATCTATGAAGTGTTGTAAAATTTTGGTATTTAAAGGCACTAATTTAATCGCCTCATACTTTTAAAGATGGAACATACATAAAAGACTGACGTGTAACCTACAGAACGACCTTATGTGCTTTAACATAAAGGTTTTACGAACTTGTATATCTCACAAAGGAATCAATAGCGACACATTTCGAAATAGCTACGAACACATCCCACCCCTTCTAAAAAAAACAATGCATGATAATACATTTAATGTCCTTTCAGTTAGACTTCCAGATTCTTATGCAGACTGTTTCGCTCGCGTTGCATCGTATTTTCTAAACACAAATAAAATATTCATTTTCCTGCACACCTGTCGGATGTCAGCTGCTCCGGCTTCTCTGTTATTCATTTCCTTCTGTTTCCAAACAAACTGAATTTTTAACTCCCAGCAGTCTATGTGTGAATTGTTTCGAGCTCCTTGAAAGTGAAACATGTTTTATTTAAAGGATAGTACAAGTTGTGTATGTATATAAAATAATAACAGTATTTTTATACTAGTGCCATTTCGTAAGTTAGGCTAAATATTTGCACGCTTACACGTTCCTTGCAATATTTGTTTGCACGACGTAACTAATTAGTGGTACTTAAGAATATTGTTGCCGTGGATCGTACCTTGACATTCCCACACGCAATCTGGTTGCTATCAAAACAAAAGAAATCTCAGTGCTGTAAAAATTAAAAAAGCACACGTGCTGTAAGTAAAACCATTATAATACAAGCCTTTATCGAAAGCCGGAACCAAGGCCCCCCTGCTGTGAAGGCATTAACAGGACAAATATCCAGTCCCCATAACAACCAACACATGCGAATCACTTTCTAAAATATAACATCCATTTCCAATAATGTATATAGGCCTACATAATATTTTCAGGTAATATCTTAATTAATATAATTAAATCTATATAAATAATCATCGTGCAAAAAATAGCATGCAATACTTGTTCCGTAAGCGCATAACGGAACTCGGAAATTGAAAAAAGCTCGGCGCAAGCGCCTCGTTTTTTCAAACTCTTTCCTCGATCCGTATGCACCGTTTACGGAACTAGTATCGCAATATATTATTTTTGCTGTTGCTATGTACAGTCCAGTGCACGGAAACTTTCCAATGCTTCTGGATTCTTCTAGTATTTTCTTACTTAAAGTCTTCTTCTCCTTATCAACTGTGTTTCTCACCAGTCCAGTGTGAGTCAATCCCTTTTCGGTCTGAATTCAAATCCGACCACTTGCATTAGCCAATGAACAATAAATACTCAGGCCTAGATGAGCGGTAAAAGGGGGTTAAGTGTGGAAACATTTTACCTGAGTGGATGGAAGGTGTGCGTCACAACGAATGTCCACATCAACCCATGGATGAGTCCGACTCGTATCGGCTTCACGTCAAAAGTCTTGTAATCAAGCATAACAAGAAATTTACCTGATGCCTCCTGCAGACCTCTATTTGCAAATGAAGGAATCTTAACAGTGTATAATTTATATGTTCTGGAAATGTTAATGTTTTTAAAGAAAAATGCTACTAATTATGATCTGAGAAGCAGCTTTCATTCCCACAACATGAGGCATAACTCAAATATTCATACACCTTTCTCAAGACTAAGTAAAATTCATAATTCTCATCCTTTTAATGTATTAATATATATAATATGCTCCCTGAGAGAATAAGAAATTTAAATGAAAGACAGTTAAAGACTGAATTAAGAGGAAGGTTAAAAGAAAATCTAAATTACAATATGCAGGAATGCATTAACACCATTTCTAATTTTTAACCATATTTATTTTAAATAATTATTGTATGTTTGAGCTATGGTTTTACATAATTGACTTGGCCAATTGTATTCTGTACCTAAAGCTTAATTAAATTATTATTATTATTATTATTATTATTATTATTATTATTAACCTATGAAGACAGATCGGTTTGAGGTTTAGGAAGTTCGGGGGAATAAGACATCATTAAGTGGAGGGTTAGCCTTTGTTGTGTATCCGCCAATACGAAAAAAAAAAAAAAAAAAAAAAAAAAAAAAAAAAAAAGTAGGCGCAAGGGTAGGGAGTGGGCGTGGTGGAACCGGCTATACAAACAGTGCGCATTAAATCGGAAAGATTCCGTGCGCGTGACTGTACAACACAAAACTTTATGATTTTCGCTCCAATGCTATATAAATGTAATTTACCATATTTTCGTGCTAAGTACGCTTAGTTACAATTTTCCCGCAAGGGTGTTCCACGCATGTAACTTATTTTCATACGCCTACTCAGAATGAATCTTTACAAATGCTGCTAGCAGAATGATAAAGAAAGTTAAGGATAACATTTTCTGCACGTTAACTTGTAACAAACTAGGAGGTGCCCGTGGCTTCGCCACGATAATTCTTTTAAAAATTAAAAATTAAGAGTATAATAATTATTAAAGCATTATATTTATTAACACTTGCACGCGAATCATTCATAAACTAAGCCATTAATAATTAATGAAACAGCTAAAATTCCACGACATGAAAGCGCCCCCTTGGAAAACTATATCAGAATCGATTATGCAGTTCCAAAGAACCTGTGAACAGATAATACGTAGGCTATTGTTTCTCAGCTGTTTATTGAATATGGTGTGAATTTTATTTGATCAATTCAGTGTAATTTTCAGAAATTATATAATGTTACAAGGGAAGGAATGGTTTGTTTGGATTATTATTATCAGCGATATTTCAAGAGATAAAACCATCAATATTTTACAGCTGTTGCCCCCGGCTTCGCCCGCCATTATTCATTGACTCCAGGATTTTTAAGAAAATTACACTGGTAGATTATTAAAAATTTGTGTGGTTCAGAGCTATGAAAATTGTAAGTAAAATTAATAAAATTAGAATATTTGTTCATTGTGTTCATTTCACTTAGGCCTTATATAATAAAGAAACGGTTTTCCTTCCTAATTTTGTAGTCGCCATGAAAGTTTAGACTGCGAGAGACGAACATCGCCGAGTATATCCGATGTCTCACGAAGCGGGCGAGCAAGCACGCTATTTAGGGCCGTTGAATTGTATAAGAGTAGATTATAGACAATGCATAATGGGATTCATCAAAAAATGTACATAAATAAGAGTTATATAGGTATTAGTGTCATATCTTATATCGGATTGGAATTTCATTTTCTCCGATTATTCGTTTCCTTGAATTAAAAGCTCGTGTTTGTTGTTTAAGAGACGGCATGGCAAAGTACTGACCACATTGCACAAAAGTCTTTTGTGCAAAGTCAAAGAAATTTTAGTATATGGTCCTACACCCCACTCGATTATACAGAAATATCTTGGACTCGCGTTCGGGAGGTCCCACGTTCAAATCCCATGGCCGGCCAATTTGACATGGGTTTCTTTATGGTTTCCCCTGTCGTAAAGGCAAATGCCGAACTGGATATTTACAAAACATGAATCATTCTCACCATTACATCCTGTATCATATCCATTTAAAATTAATATCAGTTGAAATTTACTCCATAAAATACTAACAATGGAAACATTGACAATCAATAGTTCCATGGCCTACCCTACTGTATAGACACAAATCCCGAACTCCTGATATGGCCTCCCAGCTAAAATGAGTATAAACACAGCTGAATTAAAAAAATTATAATTCTTTGTGATGAAAAATAACAAGGTGAATGATATTCTTTCACTTTTAAGGTTTAGTAAGCTTATTAAACTTGTCGGAAGAGGAAGGGAATATTTTTAACACTGATCTTTTCACATAAAGAATAATTGTGAATACAGATCTGAATTTTATATCACAATTTTTTTTCAAACGGACTATCACAGTTAACGCAATCTAATCGTTTAGGTAAATCGAAGAATCGGCATCTCTATTAGACTATTGCGTGGTCTTGTGGCTCTCACAGTAAATATGCGGACTCTTTCAGCTGTGTATAGACTAAAAAGCGTTTGCTAATTATACGTATTTCTTAATCTTTATGTATTTGCTATTACTGTCTTGCTACTACGTTTGGAGCATTTGACATCCCGGCAGGAAAGCAGAATAATATAGCGACTGCCCAGTATGGGGACACATATGTTTACTCAAGGTACTGAGAGCATGAGTATTATTGCAAATTGAGCTATCATTAGCCAAACAAGGGATTATACAGGCCTATGCCACAGTCAGGAATACCATTCTGTCACAGAAGGAGAGCCATCCATCAACATACAAATAGACTCTGCGGAGAATCTGTTGGCGTACCACAGAACACAATGACATTGTTCACCCACAATATAATGATAATATTGTTCACACGCCAGGACAAGATTGAATGCAATGCCTTACTTTAAATAAGAGAGGAGTGGCGCCAATTAATATTCACTAGTGTTGAAAGAACATGCTGCATCTAGAATTTAGGCCTACTAAGAAAATAGAATCAGTTCAAGAACAGTTGATTAAATGAACGAAAACAAATTATTAACATGCCAGTAAATTAGACACTACGGGGAATGTTGACGGAAATAAATGTTTGAAAATGAAATGTAATTTCGTTCGCTTCATTTGCCTTCAATAAAAGTATCCTAGGATTGCACGTTTCCTCGAAGTGAGCCTACATGAGAGCATAAATAACCACAACATTCCAAACTTCTTCCAGTTTTTCGATTATGGCTCCAAAAAGTTTCTTCCTAGCGAAAACTTCACTAATACGAGAATTAAATTCTGCGTCGAATGAATACACAGAACATTAAATTTGGTCCAGAAATATATTGAAATCGACGGCGATATTTTTTACCAACTTTCTTAAATCTAATAGACTATCGTAACTTTCAAAAATCCATAACTTGGCAAGGGCTCTTTGAATTGAGACAAAATTTATAAAACTAAAGTTGTAGAGCATCACATTCTGCGTTCGAGTACCAAATATTTCAAATATGGTCAAACATACACAATAGAAATTTGAAACTTTCCGTTATATGCTCAGCAGTAAGCGATAAAGGTACCTATCAGACAGATTCTACATCTCCAGCAATGATATATTATTAGTATTACAGAGTCTCTATGTTTGTGTGATCTGAAAATTAACTGCTTTGCAGTATTTATTCGTGTAGTGAAGATATAGGAAGGGTTTATTATTAGGTATATTAGGCTACTATGTTTAGTTTAGTCTACAAGTTTTACTTTTAGTTTACAAGTTTTCAGACTCAACAGATATTGATACAATTCATATGATTCTTGGATTCCAACTTATTGTAACTGCGAAAATATATTACATAATATGAACTTCTGAGGGAAATAGGTTAAATAAAGTAGTTCTATTTGTAATTTTCGACAGTCGTTGTTCTGTCAATTTTACAAAAATAGATGTAGATAGAAGATAAGTAGATAGATTATTTTAATCAGGATTTAATGTTGATACCAGGCCGCAGAGCACCCATATTGGAATATTACAAACATTTACAAAAATTAAGTAAAGCGTTCATCGCAATGCTTGGTGATGAACGATATTTTTGTCTTTCCGTTCGGAGAAAAAGAATAGCGCTGATGGTTTACCTACTCTCGAGCACGCCACGTACAACTGCCCATGGGAAAAACATGGCAATTCAGGGTTTATTCCACACACTTCCAACGAAGTCCCTAATTATTTTGTAGGTTAACTCCAACTGAAGCGGGTCGAACTCGACTGAATCCGTTGTTCTGGAGTCATAATTGATCGCGCTTGAGAAATTCTTATTCGATTTGCCTCCAAAAGCTGTCTACGCTCTTCATCGGTCTCACTGACTCGACGATCATGTACACATCTGTTCGCAAAGCTAAATCATTTACTGTCATGTACCGCGACGCATGCGCACATTTTGAATATGTTGGTATATGACATTGTGCGCATACGTTGCGCAGCGAGACCGACAATGTGCGCATGCGTAATGGTCCGTGACAGTTAGGGATTTACTTTGCGAACAAACCTTGTTTCTCTTGCGTTGCGCGTTGCTCCTTATTGGCGGCATATTTCCAAAGACACCAAAATAATCTTTTCAACACATCACTGTTAACACAATATTCAAGATGTCACACTTCTATTTCTTTTTATGGATTTTAATGGCTTGGTTGCAAGACTCAAACACTTCTTTTCTTTATTTTTTTTTAATAAAAATATGTGACAGCAGAACTCTCAAACTGTGCCTATGTCACACTTCTTTTTTGATGTGTAATCGTGTGACAGTAAAACTCTCAAACTGTGCCTCATTTCACATTTCCGACTTTTTCCGTGGATTTTCCAAAAATTTTCTTTCATATAACCTTGTCACGACAATTACAAACGAAAAAAAGAAAGAAAGAAAGAAAGAAAGAAAAGAAAAGAAAAAAAACTCAGTCAAATCGGTCGAGCCGTTCTCAAGTGATGCTCCGTCATGCATGTAGAAATTAATTTTTATTTTACTTATATAGATAGATAGATAGAGGGACCGCCGGCGTGGTCTTGAGGTTAGCGTCGGGTTCGATCCCCGGTACCTCCTCGGATTTTTCTGAGAAAGGGAGGTCTGGTAGGGGTGCACTCAGTCTCGTGATTCAAACTGAGGAGCTACTTGATAGAAAAGTAGCGGCTCCGGTCATGGAAACCACAATTAACGGCCGTAGGTGTCGGCATGCTGACCACATGCCCCCAATCCTATGCCTATGCATATGGTAGATGACGCAGCGATCGGGTGGTAGATCTTGTAACGCCACGGAGTTAGTTAGATAGATAGAGATGCTCTCTATGACAACAACAGAACTCAAGAGTGGTCACCCTGTACGGGAATCGACCCTACTCTCCTCTACATGCACGGAATAATCACTTTGCAGACCTTCACACGAGCAAATTTATGAGGGGTTAACTTGGTAACTGCCACATGTGTTCTCTACGTACCGAACACTATAAACATCAGCTAATGCCGTTTTAACCTCCCCCCTCTTAGGAAAGTAAAGTAACTAGAACTACATAACCCTCCCATTCGACACCAAACCACTCACTCACACTCCTCCCCCACAATCCACAGGCTTTCACGTAGGCCTACTTGCTTCCATCTCTGTTTATCGGCTGCAGACGCAGCTGACTTCCTTTTTCCGGAATGTAGATTCCGTAAGTCGTAGTTTGTGTGTAATGGTTCGAGAAATGGCTAGCCTCTCTAACTGCAAGCAGAAGTTCCCATTCTCAAACTCCCAGTTTAGAATCTACTTCCAGTTCCATCCACATCCAGTGTAACCGGTAGGCTATATCTGTTGGTTCAACTGGAATCGTCTGTATTTTATACAGTATTTGTTTCCTAACCAACTGAATGTTAACTTCAAGCAATTACGCCTTTTTTATTATAACTGTTACAACAAAAAGTGTAATTTTAAATGGGATGAGCTTTGTAGTCATGTTTTCAGCACGCTGAACTGTTTTTAAACGTAAGCCAATTTTGAAAGAGAGATTTGCCTCACTTGGTAATAAACTTTTACACTTCATGTCTGCATATCTAAACTACATGACTCATCGCAAAACAAATTATGTTGTACAGCCTAAGTATATGTTATAACATACTAAAATTTCCGAATATTACTACATATATAAAGAACCTGTGATACACCCAATAACTTTCTCTACCCAAAGCATGGACAATAAAACTCTCTCACTAAAAATGTATATAGTAAAAGGACGTATTGCATGGAGTGCATATTCTGTTAAATCAGCCTCATGTAGGCCAAGCCAAGCTATGCAAAGTCTGAGTTCATTATGAACGTTGGCTAGCTTAAACTATCTAAGACGTCTTTTTAAAAAAAAAATATATAAAAAAAACATAAACAAAGCTAACAAAAACAAAAGTTTTAGCTGTTAGCATAAGCATCATGTTGTGCAAATTAAATTTTAACAAAATTATTTGAGCCGTTTTCGAGAAAATCGTGAAAAATGAAATTTTCTTAGATTTAGCCCTACAAGTACATTCATTGACACATTATTCACTGACGTGTACGTCACTGGAATCCTTGATTTTGTTTAAATTTTACACATGGGATGCTTATACTAAGAGCTAAGAGCAGCATCTTCTCTTCTCTTCTTGCCCTCCATTTCGTGACTACTAACTAGTATTTTCATACGCTCTATGTAATGTTAGTAATAGGCCAACAATAAAATTAATGAAGTCAAAAATTACATCAATGCATTGTTACGCAGATAAAAGTTACCGGTACTGCCAACCTACGGAACGGATTTGTACTAGAATTTACCGCCCATCTCAGTTTTGAAAGCTACAAATGGACAAAAAAAGGTGCGCGTTATATTTGAGTAAATACGGTAGCTGAAAAATACTCCACATAGAAAACAATAGTAAAATTCGAACAGTTCAGAACATGGTGAAATATATACACATAATAACAATACAATCACGGTACTGTGTTCTAGGCAGTACATTAACTGCACCGTATCCAGTGAGATGTAACGATTTTTCACACGCATGGAGCAGAACTGAGGAAAAGCATTTTATGCATTATTACATGATGCATTACTGAGAGACAGAAATAACATTCATAGTGTTTATACATTTTATGCAGACGTCATGCAATTAATACAATATACAGCAAACCATCAATTAGCAAGTGCCTACACATTTCGTTAATTGACCACTCACAGCATGTTGCCTCAACAAATGCATTTAACCGCTTTCCAATTAAATTTCAACTATTGTTATTCAGACCTAATGTATTACGTTTGTGAACACAAAATAGTACAGCAACAAATTAATTAGTAGTTGTTTCAACTATTTTCATTATTTGTGTAGAGCGATTTCTATATGCGGACCCTCCCACTGGTATCTAACCTCTATTCTATATTGTACTGCATTGTGGCATTCAGGTTAGACTGAAGTTTGAAAGTAATAATAGTAATAATAATAATAATAATAATAATAATAATAATAATAATAATAATGATAATAAATAGGTTTCAGATGTTTATGGCATGTCATATTTTGATCCTGATCTCCATTCCTTGCCGCAAACACAAATTAAACATGAATCGCACATTTTTGTTATCCTAATAGGACCGTTTTTATTTTGCATATAAAGTCATATTTTGACCATTTTCATTGTCTTGGTCATATTTCGGTTATATTTGAAATTTAATATCATATTTCAGTTATAAATTCTGTAAAAGAGCACAATTATGCAGTACGTGCACTAAATTGTCGACTTAAATTTTTTCCGAAAAAGAGTCTCGAATATTTTGGTTTTACTGTAACTGAAATGTGAAGGGACAATAACAAGTAACAGCACAATTACCTCTTCCTCCTTGTTGTTAACAACTTTCAATAGACATGTTTTAAAATATTTTCGGTTCACATTTGCAGTGGTATGTGGAAACATTAACAGATTAGAAGTTCTTTAAAGTAAAACTGTAAATCACCTGTAACATTGTTAAAAAGTGATTATGTAATTGAATTAATGTGATGTAATAATTTAGTCTCATTAAACATTTTAAATTGGAACATTTATTTTTTTGAGAAAATACGTTCTTTTATGAGGTTGTATTTAGGATTTTTGGGTCATATTTAGTCATTTTTAAGGTCATATTTTCCACTTTTTTAGGTCATAAAAATCCGAACTCCAATAATAAATATATTAATAAATCTGATATTTGATAACACCGCATGAGATGGCTGGATTCGCAATTGGGAGAACAGTGGGTTCCAAATTTGACGTCGGAACATCCAAATTTAATTTTCTGGATTTTTCCCACTGGCAGAAAGAATATAAACGTGTAATGAAATAAAATAGGTCCGAATGATATCTCGATGTCGAGAAGGGTATAAACGTTAATATACAAATTATTAAAATTAGTCACTGTACAATAGCAGTCATAATCATAATAATAATAATAATAATAATAATAATAATAATAATAACAATCTATGTAAGTAAATTGGATTCTTTGCTGACGAAAATGAAAAAAGGGGTTATTTAATCTTATGTGATGGCAGTATTTGTCAAAATTACATGCATATTATATTAATAGTTCTGATTATTAACAATAATCGAAAAATTTGCTAATTTACACTTAAATGATACCATAAAACCCACTAGGTCAATGTGGCAGCCTGAAACATTATTTGAGAATCTTACTAATAACTAGGGCTCGGACTTTTAGGTGCTTATAAAAACAAAAATATTTATTTTTCATGTGGTTAAAAAGTCGAAAATATGTTTAAAAAATATATAAATATTTCATTTATTTAACCAATATTTACAGAAGTACTCATCTAGTCATTCTAGTCAGCAAGTGTAGAACTGTTGCAGTGAACGACAAAAGTAGATCTTAAGTTGTGCGTCTTAAAACTGTGATGATTTTCACGGAACAGAGACTTGTATCTTCAAAATGTACGTTCAACATTGCAGGATGTTAATCTTGCATATTTGTAAAACGCAGTATCACTGACACTCAGATGTTCCATCTGCTCCAAGTTCTCTACACTGTTACCCATTAAAATATCTGAAATCTTTGGCAACACTTGTAACCTTTCATTCTTATTTAGGCATGACAGGAATTTTTCTTTAATTTCGTTTGCTTTTGAACCACTGATTTTGTTAAGTTTGTTTTCAATGTGTTTGGTTTCTTTTATTGATTCTGTCAAGAATTGTTTTGTTGTTTCCAACTTAGTAATGCAGTGTGAGAGGAAACAGAAATTTGGACTAATAAAGGCCAAATCAGCCCTGATTTATTGTCTGACTCAACATAACAATGCAACATATTCAAAATATGGCACAATTTTACAAAAACAGTCAAAATATTCATTTCTAAACGTAATATGTGGTAAAATATGCAAAAAAAAAAAATTAAGTTACCTAAAATATTTATTCAAATAAGAAATATCAAAAATATTTATTTTTATGTGATATGCAACTCAGTATTTTGAGTCCAAAGGTCCCAACCGGAACTTTGACAAAGTCCAGAAATCATCGGTAATAGCAAAAAAAATATATATTTACCTAAAAGTCCGAGCCCTACTAATAACAAAATAACTTTTAAAACAAACGAATTAAATACTGTGTTTTTCCACTTTAGAGATAATTAATCAAAGGAAGCTCACGGTTCATCGAATGTTTAAAGACTGACTAATTTACCATGATTGAAAGCGGGCAGGAGAGTTTCCGAGCGGTTCTGGCGGGTTGACAATGAATGGCTGGCTGTGCTGTGTGATTTTCTACGGCAGCCACCGTTCCATTCAGGAATGCGTCACATTCAAGGTGGGTGGAATACATTATAATAAGAGAGATTTCGGTGCTTCAACGTAAGCGACAAAGCTGAATCAGCTGCTGCCTCGAATACTTTAGCGACGTTCCAGCTTACATCCACTGCAATGTCTCTTCCAAATTAGGTACATGAGAAAGCGCTGCTTCCTGAATATTATTATCCAAATGTACATTTCCATTTAGGAAGCAAATACAGTTATGGGTGAATTAACTGAGCTCATTGGTAACACATTTTAAATGCTAGATTCCTTAATTATACTATTGCTTATATTTGTATCTACCCACGTATGGTTAGTGGAAGAGAATGAATTTATGTATTCATATAAGAAAAAAATCAAATAAAATCATAACTAGATTCTAATTTTGAAATCGATGAGGAACATTTCAGCGGAATAAATTGTTTCCATAAATGAAAACGTTAACTTGTGGATAAAAAAAAAGTGTACGTGGTACGCCACGCGACAGAAGTGAAACTAGTTTTAATTTTTGGATTTTTTCAATTTTGGATTATTGGATTTTTTTTTACTTTTTTTACTTTTGGATTTTTAATTTTTGATCTTTTAATTTTTAATTTTCAAATCTTGTTTTTTTAAATTTTGGACTTTTTTATTTTTAAATTTTGGATTTTTAACTTTTAAATTTTAGATTTTTTATTTTTTAAATTTTGGATTTTTTATTTTTTAAATTTTGGATTTTTTATATTTTAAATTTTGGATTTTTTTATTTTTGAATTTTGAATTTTTTTAATATGTTAAATTTTGGATATTTGGATTTTTAAAGTTTGGATTTTCTATTTTTTTAAATTTTGGATTTTTGAATTTTTTTATTTTTAAAATTTTGGATATCTGGATTTTTTAATTTTTTAATTTTAGGACTTTTTAATTTTGGATTTTTGAATTTTAATTTAGGATTTTTTAATATTGGATTTTATAAATTTTGGATCTTTGATTTTTTTAATTTTTTGGATTGTTTAATTTTGGATTTTGATTTTTAATTTTAGATTTTAGATCTTTTAAATTTTGCATTTTGGATTTTTTAATTCTGAATTTTTGAATTTTTAAAATTTTGGAAAAGCCTAATCATTGAGTTGATTGTTTTCTGTGCAGTCCGTTCCGTCACACCTCACTAATATAATGACGATTTTCAACGTTACATTAATTTCGTGGCGATTTTTGAGCGTTACACAAGCTCTCGATTTACCCCTACCACGGCTAAAGAAGTTTCGCTTCAAAAATACTAACATTTTGTATACAAGAATACTATTTTAATCTTACATCTCTAATTTATATAATTTTTAATATTATTACAGAAGCATAATATGTAGTTTCTCCTGAATACGGTACCCTAAAAAGTGAGATATTTCAGTTCTATCAAATTAATAGAAGGAGTTAAATCTAAAATATAAATGTTAACTGTGAGTTAGGCGCATGCAAGGCTTCTTTTATGCAATTTTTCAGATTTTTTGAAAGGTATCCATCAGAGATGGTTAAGTCCAAAAATAGTCAAAATCTGAAAAACGATAATATTTGAGACCAGTTTAGAAATAAAGGATGTATTTTTAGATCCTGATCCCCCCCCCCCAAATAGACAAATCACATGCAGGTTTGAAATAATGTTTTAAAGGTTTACAATCACTTCCTTCCCATATAAAATTTGGTCCAAAAAGTAATTTTTTGTTGGGAAAAATTACCTGAATTTCAAACTGATATTTTTATATAAAAATTGGTGTAGAAAAAACACAAATATTTTTTAAAGCAGGCTTCAATAGTTACAAAATGGTTAATAATTCAAATTTTTAACTTTTATGGTTGTTGAGTTATGAAAATATTTGTAATAAGTAATAAGTTACATTCGCGAAAAAGTGCGTTACACCAGCATTGAAAAATATATACTCCTGAGCAACCAAGAACACAACATTTTTCTTGAAAAGTTGTTTTGATATCTTGAAAAAATTACTTTTTCTAAAATGGTTATGCAACTACTGTTGGATAATTTGCCATGGAACAACCCTTTTCGGAAAGTGCCTAGAGCTATTATTGCATCAATTTCGCAGCCGTGAAGTTCTTGGATCAAAGTATGCGATCATTAATAAATGTATTTACTATTGGTGATCACTAATTCAATTTCGGCAAATAATGGAGCTACTAGGTTCTTCCGTAAAACATTAAACTATTTCATAATAATGAATCATGATACGGCAACATGATGTTAATATTATTTTCAACTTTGTCATGGCCTATAAAAGAGGAATCGAGATTTCCTCCCTTTCGATCCAGTTAATAAACAACACGCTTCTTCTTTATTATTATGACACAATTACGTTTTATAGTCGCGGCAAGGAAGATACATCTAATAACTTCCTCCAAGTTCATAAACAGAAAGTGAATTTTTATCATGCGGCGTACCACCTTGGTGAAATAATTAGCGCTTCTTCTCCGGTTTTATGAAAATGAGGGTTTCATAAAACATTAGGCTGTGTGCAGGATGTGTAACTCTTTGACGGCAGCACTTATTATCATATTTATGACCAACTGAACAGTTAAAATAACACCAGCAATGTAGTGTTCATTTTTATGTAACAGTGTACTTCTCCCCCTTAATACAGCCGTTCAACTACATGTGGAATACTGAAAGCCAATGGATATTGTGTATACAATACAAAGACTTATAGGTCTATATTTTCAGTAGTATATTCTTCCATAAATCTTAGTCTACACAGCCTAATTTCATATATAAAACAAAGGAGAAAATCATTAAAAATGTCACGCAAATATGTAAGTATTTAATAAATTATACTGTATTCATTGGCGATGAGACAGAAATTAAAGGGCCTTCATTAATTCATAAGATGAGGAATGATCTGGCAAAACAACACATGTGTAAGGCGTTCTTCGCAGTAGTCTCCCAAAGAATCCACCTCACGTCGCCAACGACGTGGAAGGCGTCAAACAACTTTAGTCTCACCGCAAGGGAAACTTCTCTCACGTCTCATTGTTGTGGCAATCTCTTCACGCGCCAAAAGCGTATACCACGCAATAGCTTCTTCAATTTTTGTATAACCACAAGGAAAACCCCCATGAACGCGATTGTGTAAGTGATTTCCATGTTGTAATTAGAGGAAAGCACACGTTTGTGACGAAAGACTGATGTTTCCCATTTTGTACTTTTTCTCTAATCTGATGCAGATCTCTATGTTGATAACTGACTTAGAATTTTATGTGCGATTTTACGCCCGTATCCGGTTAACTTGTATTTTTACTCAATACAAGAAAAGAAATTGATTACATTTAACAAATAATTTATTACTGGTGATTATTAGTTTTACTGTGTCTATTATACGTATACTATATTATGTTTACACTTTTGAAACATATGAACCTGAAGAAAATTCTGGAAAAAATGCAAGCTAAACTGTACAGCATGCTAATAATGGGCAACGAGCATCTTTGCTTAATACAGTCCCCTGTTTAATTTATGACACAAACTTAATTAAAAACTTGTAGCCTGTTTATTAGTGAAATAAATGTACTAATTTATACATATCCTGCATCTATTTTATATTAGGTAGTTCAGCAGCTCTTGTTTTCAAGACTTGAAATGACATATTAAACTGTTCATGGAAAGGGATTCTGCATCGGATATCACGATTTCTTCAGCAATGTGTTCTCTATTGAAAAATCTTTCTTTATGCAATGATATCTCTGAAAAAGTGTTTAGAAAATTATTGCTTAGTTAAGTTTAAAGTGATAAAATATATTATGCAGTAGGCCTACCGTTGAGCTCGATCAATAAAATAAAATGTATAATCAAAACTAGTAGGTTAACAACCTTTATTATAAGCAACCTAGGCCTTTCGTCACTTTGTCATCCTCAGGACATCTTGTCGTGCTGGTGTAGAATTATTAACGATTAAAAATTAAAACATTTTGTAGTCTTGTCATATTTAAAAGGTTTTATTAAAAACTAGCACCGACACATTTTTCAACTTCTTTCTTTTTCGTGGGTCGAAAAGCCTAGACTGCATACAGTATGAATCGCTTGTTTTAGAAAGGGCGGCGGTTAGAAAAACAAGCTTATATCAGGAGAAGCATATATCCGGGATTAAGAAACCGCCATACCATTTTTTCCCAATAAACGAGCTTTTGAAAACAAAAACCATATTAATGAAAACAAAATTGCAGACATAAAAAGGTTCTCAAATATGTAAGAAAAAAGGTATAGTCTTTCTACCAGATCGTTGTGAAGTGATCAACTACATCTCAAGATAATGCAATGCCTAAAGAGAAAATAAAAGGCACATTTTCTCGCTTATCGATATCTAAAGCACTTATCATTGAATAAAGAATTTGTTAAATATAATGTTTCCTGTTTTAGATCAATGTTTTCTGAGTACAGTTTAGAAAGGGCACATATCTACGACAAAGATACTTAGAAATCACTAGTTCCATGTAAAAATTCTGAAACTCGTGTGTAAAGTGTATTTTAGTATACTTCCCAAGTTCTCACAGAAAGATTTGAAACCAAACGTATTGCCTTCAGTTTTGTACAGTTTTTGTCTCCTGTAAAATTAAAAAATTGTGACTTGTGCCCTCCCTAAAACAAGCAATTCGTATAATAAAGGTTGTTGAGCTGTTGTTGACATTTTATTTTACTTTAGTTAAGTTTAAGTTCTCATGAACACAATGTATGTTAGTAAAGGGGAAATAAATATAAGTGAGATAGTTGTTTTAAGGCTTGTAGGGATTGCCGTGATGTACATTCTTGGGATTTGTGCAAGTGGAGGCGGAAGAAGAGGCGCACCCTGTCTGCTATCGATTCCTAGCCTGCCTGCCTTCCGAGATTGTCTTGTTATACCGACCTCCAGGCTACACAGAGATGAGCTTCCATCGCCCCACTAAGTACGAATTATTAAATCTAAACGTCTTCTTCACCACATCAAATCATATACAAGCACAGCTCCGCTTGTTTTATTTCTCATATGCATCCCACCTCCCTCTTACCTGCCCAACTTCAAAACTAAACCCTGACGCTTCATGAATTTCATTTTACCGCATCAAAAAAATATTATACGTCACAGTCAATCTCTGAGATATATTTTACATTTTGGATACATGCTTCATGTTAGCGTCATGCATGTATTTTAACTTCCTTCTACTACACTCTAGAGCAGGAGTTCAAAACACTGTTTATACTGTAAAAATATTTGGAGGAAGAAGATCCTAAAGTTGCTGGTATTTCTTGTAAATGTAGACATTTCTTGTAAATCTAGTATTTCTTGTAAATCTAGGTATTTTTTTTATAAATTTAAATAAAAGAAATGCCGCATTACTTAACTTTCTTATTTACAAGGTGCACTTCTTCTTTTCCTTAGTTTTACCACCCCCTTGCTTGTACGTACATTTACGCGCCCGCACCTCCCGGGCCTTACAGGACCGCGACCCGAACATGCATTTCAACTATTTATATTTCTTGTACTCAAAATCAGGTGAACATATAAACCACACCGTCTCTAATATTGCGACTTGAACTGGCTGAACAGCTGTTGAATTTACCAACAGTGTCTCGAACAATAAAACTATCTAAATGTTTTCCTTTCTTTATCCATTTAGAAGTGATATGCTTTCGGCGTTATGTACAGTCGAGCACAAGAAACGTAAACACTTATTGGGTTTCACCTGTGCCATCAGTTTTCAGTACGTAGCAGTTTATATTAACAGGTGTGGCTAGCTCTCTAAATTTTAGGTTGCTGCTTAAATGAATGAAGAGAAACCTTTCAGAAAATATTTGGAGGCCTATATTGAAATCTCTCATTGATAATTCGAATCAATAATAGTTCCACTGCACCTTTAAAACACATTGGATCCCAGTATCTAAATTAATGCCTTGCTCAACTAATTCTTCTTCACATCGCTGAGGGACTTCCTGCTGTGCAGCCATCAACGCGATATTATTGTGTCTTTATCGACTATTATACAGAGTAATTTTTAAAGAAGTCCAAGAGTGTATTGACCAATAAAGACAGTAGACCTATTAGTTATTACTGAGAGCGGGTATAATTTAATATTTTGACCAAGTATACGGATTTGTGCAATCGACAGATAATTAATATGGTAACCGCAAGAACAACACAATTAATGTATGGCGACCGCGAAAGACCACACAAACTATTGTTTAAATCCAATTTTAAAAATTTGTGTTAGGAAGAAAATTATTTCAGTACAATCAATGAAACCCACTGACAACCCACTGACAAAAGAGTGTTACTTCATAAAATTAAGCTCACTTTCATGCACAACCATGTCTGCATAGTTGCGAACCATACAGAAAAGTCGTCATCGGTACTTATTTCCACCATAGGCGTCCCGGGGGGGGGGGTTTGGGGGTTTGAACCCCCCCCATTGATTAAATAAAGGAAGATTGTATAATTTTTTTAAGTCTGCCCATAAATTACTTAATACAAGTATAAAGCGTGGGAAGCTTAAAACTCGTTATTTTGCGTCTTAATTTTTAAAATTTTCCGGGGGAAGGCCCCCGGAAGCGAAAAACTCGTTATTAGCATCTTAATTTTTAAAATTTTCCGGGGGAGGACTCCCGGACTTCCCTCTCCCGGATGTTATAACCCCCCCCATATGGTCGGGCTGGTTACGCCTATGATTTCCACGTGGGAGGGGAGTGCAGCAAGGATTCAAAGAGCGGAGACCTTTGTTTTTAGTTCTGTCAATTACTGACAGTTATTTTACCTATAAATTACAACGAATTAACGCCCAATAATTTTTTGAAGAAAGATAACAGTTAATTTGGTAAAGACAAAGTTGGGATGACCTGCTAGTCAACATAAGTGTTGAAGGTACACAAGATGGAAGTAGGGTATTTTACTCGGTTGAAACAGGGCTATAGGAGAAGATGAATGGAGGGATAAAGAGGCATGGAGATCGAAATGCGGGATGCGGCAAAGGCCGTAGGATCCCCGCTTTATATATATATGAAACGAGTATAAGATTTTTTGCCAAGTGCGTTTTATATCGTTATCAGTAGGGTTCGGATGTTTCTGACATGTCATATTTTTATCCTGACCTTCATTCTCGCCGCAAAGACAAATTAAACATGAATTGCACATTTGTTATCCTAATTGGACCGTTTTTATTTTGTGTATAAAGTCATAATTAGGTTATATTTGTAATTTGTCATATTACAGTGATAAATTCGGTAAAGAAGCACAATTTTATGCACTATGTGCACTAAGTTGTCGACTTAAATGTTTTCCGAAAAAGAGTAACGAATAAGTTGGTTTTACTATAGCCTAACTGAAATGTGAAGAAACAATAACAAGTAATATCACAATTACTTATTCCTCCTTCTTGTTAACAACTTCCAATAGACATGTTTTTAACACATTTGCAATGGTAACTGGAAATATTAACAGATTAGAAGTTCTTTACAAATTAAACTGTAAATCACCGGTAAAATCATTAAGAAGTGATTATCTGATTCGATTAATGTGATGTAATAAATTAGTGTCATTTAATGGAACATTTATTTTTATAAAATAGTTATTTTATGATGTCAAATTTAGAACATTTGGGTCATATTTGCAGTCATATTTTCCATATTTTTAGGTCATAAACATCCGAACCCTAGTTATCAGTATTAAAGTATGGAATTCGTGGATTTTATAAAACGAGTACGGTACTTCAGGATGAATATAATCCATACACAGTATGAAATATGAAACAATTTCTTCAGAGGTACACTTCTGATATGTTGTTCATCCGTAAGAAGCAAAGTGTACTCAGCACAAAGTAATTAAAGTTTAAATTAAAATTCATTCATGAACTCGACGACAGTAACAAACTTAATATCACATCACGTCACTGGTCGATGTGAAAGGTGGATGCTGAAGCAAAGAGCAACTTAATCAATATAGCCTCGCTTTTCAATTTTGACATAACAGTTCATAAGTAGGGACCGTACATTTTGGTAACAGCGATAAGCAAGAAATTTTACATACAGCTTACCATAGCTATATTTAGGATTACAGAGTCTTAAAATATATATATAGTAATATAAGAATTGAGTCAATTTTTGTGACACTTACTTCACTTGAGTCCTCTATTTGGAGACTAGTTTCGGGAAGCTATTCCTCCCATATTCAATCCATGAATGAATATGGGAGGAATAACTTCCCGAAACTAGTCTCCAAATAGAGGACTCAAGTGAAGTAAGTGTCACAAAAATTGACTCAATTCTTATATTACTATATTAGAAAAACTTCACTGTTGCTAACTTCCTGTAATAATTAATATATATATATATATATATATATATATATATATATATATATATATATATTAAACAAATTACTTTCACGAAAGATCACAAAAATTTATTGGATTTTACGATATGTGTAAACCGCGAAATACATCTCCGATAGGAATTCTGAGAAACATGTACGAAAATAAGACTAAAAATCATAATTGTTAGTGTTTGCAACTTCCGTTTCGATTTTATAATAGAACGTTCTCCTTTTATGCTGCCTATACGACTGGCAAGAAGTTATTGGTCGGCTATTTATGATCCATTACAGCAATGACTGGTACGCTACATGGTATGAAACAGATTCCTTACTTCATAGAATGTGGTTGACACTTGCAAATAGCTATTTTTAACTAACAAAAACTTCCGTCTAAGAGGCTGCCAAATGGACATATAACGATAGAACTTATTTTAAAATGAAAACAATGAACAAAAAATTAAAAAATTCCCGACTCTAAAATTAATGTTCATTGCCAAATAAAGATTTGTAATAATTTTAGTTGTATTTTTCGCCGTTTTACTTGAGTATTGATGTAAAATTTAGACGAAGTAAACGTTTCAATGTCAAATGTTATAGTCTATAAAATAACTTATTTCACGAAATATCCACCGAAATGGAAGTTAACACCGAAATTAGTCATTTTCGACAAAATCAGGCTCCTATCCATAAGGCTGGACCAAAAACTTTTAAGGAAATTATTATATTAAGAATAGAGCTTAATTCCCCATCCAAATAATAATAATATCATAATAATAACAGTTGATTCATAATTAACAGAAACTAGTTTATGATAGCTATAAAACAACGAGAGGAGGAAACCTTCGAAGATCACGAAGAAAAATTTCACGGTGTGGTCTACTTGATTAATTGCATCACATGCCATAAGATATTAAATTAAATTTCTTCACATTCTTTTACGAAAAGAATGAGTTGCAGCAGTTCTAAATGCTCCTCGAACGCCTATTTTTAGTTTTAGGCCTATAACTTAATATTATTATCGATTAAGGGGGAAGAATATCACATAACTATGTACTTCTTTATTTTAAGTTATTACATCACTGTAAGTAATCTTAAGTACCCCAGTTTTGAGAGCTATCCACCCTATTTTAAATGCGGTTAACTACTTATACTCTACTTTCTAACATACTTAAGGATTCATGACTCACATAAAATTCATTACACAAATCAACAAGTTCATAATTTATGTTATTCAAATATTCCGTACGCTGTGAAGTTAAGAATGAATTAGGCATGTAATTGTGTTAGAATTTTCTTCCTCGGGAGTTTACTAGACGCCTTCTACCAACATGATGGGCCTATTGCTATACTTTTTGTGCACACTAATGCTCTTAAGGCATGACAACCATATTTATTAAGTGCCAATATGGTACTTCATGAGATTGTGTGGGGGGGGGGGGGACGAAAAAGTCTGTCCGTCTGTGTCTGTCTGTCCGTGTGTCTGTACGAACCATAACTCAAATACGCTTTATCGGATTTTTATGAAACTTGGTATACGCATTTATAATGTCCATGGGAAGAACCCTATTGTTATTGAACCAAATCGGTTCGCCGGTACCGGCGTCAAACCCAATTTAGTGTTTTTATTTAAAAGCGCCATAACTCCAATACGCTTTATCGGATTTGCATGAAACTTGGTATACACATTTATAATGTCCATGGGAAGACGTCTGTTGATATTGGACCAATTCGGTTGGCCGGTACCGGATTAATGCTCAATTTAGTGCATTTTTATGGTATTATATAACAAAAGGTCCCATAACTCAAATATGCTTTATCGGATTTTCATGAAACTTGGTATACGCATTTATAACGTCCATGGCAAGAAGCGTATTAATTTTGGACCTAATCGGTTGACCGATACCAGAGTAACGACTAATTAAAGTCACATTTTTTTTATTTATTTATTTATTTTTTTTAATTTTTGTCTGCCGGTCTACGACACCGTCAAACTGAGTTGGCCAAATGGTAACGCCTTGGACTCGTATTCTGGAGGTCCCCGGATCAAATCCCGGAGCCGGCCAATTTGACATGGATTTTTTTTATTTTATTTTTATGTGAGTGCGCGATTGTCAAGGTATCACAAATCTGTAGTTCTGCTGACGATGGTCGATTTTAATCTGATTAGAAAAACTTATTTTCTACATATCATAATTGCAATTATAATTGATTCAACAAAAACATACTGGCACTTTGTTATATCAGTTTGCCTGATTTTATTATTCTATTTTTGTTTCTTGGTATGAAACAAAGGACATTATTCATCTCACTGTTATTACTTATTAAGATCGAACAAGAACCCTCGATTTGGTCCGGGATTAAATTCCTTCCCGAACTTGAGAACAGAAAACCAATGACTTATCGACTGCACCACCCAGGCCGAATGATGAGATATGAAAATGGTGTTGACCCTGAACTTAAAACAAATTGTACTGATAGAAATACTGTCAGAAAGCTACTCAAATCTTGCGTGTACGAAAAAAAAAGTTAGTGATCGATATGTGGTACATTGACTCGTATCTATCACACAGTCAATTAAGCTATGTGAACTGATTGACCTGTCTGTCCGATGAAATTAAACCACAATTAATCACTTAGTTTCAGCTGTTATTAGAGAACTTTGCACGCTACATCCTGCATTATTTAGCAACAGTTCATTCATAGTGATGGTCCATTATTCTACATCTGTGAATAATTGAATTTTAATTTATTAAAGTACACTTACTTATTTATAAGTACTGTATAGCAAGCAAAGCAAACACCACGAGTTCAGTTTTCTTTGAAACAAGAAGGGTGAAATTATGCATTAATATAATTGAAGAGTCTGGATGCAAGAATTAGGTATCACCATTTTAGGCTATCTTTTTTAAATGAATTTGAATTATTGATCGCTAGGGTCCGGATTTTTTTCCCCAGCTTCCCAATTAGAATATTTTAACGTACTTTTCCGTTTCATGCCCCTTGCTTCCAAATATACGAGTCTTATAGAACCTAAAAAGGGCTAAACCGGATTGAAGGGCCTTAAAAGGGACTAAGGAGAACTTTGCTGAAAAACTAGGGGCTAAAGAGGATTTTTGCAGAAAAATATGATTTTTAAATAGATTTTCCAATTAATGCAAAGGAAAATAAAAATGTGAATTTGTGCATTCGTCACTTGTCTTTGTAACTCCACAATTTGCCGCCATGACCCTAAGTCTACTTATTTTTGTAGATCGAAAGTGAATTGAGTGGTGTATTGAATAATTGTATCATTAAAAGGTATATATCTAAATTTTTATGCTATTTTTCGAGAGCCGATATAAGGAACAGTTACTTGTTCATTTTGTTTAAAAAAAAAATAGAATAACTGTGCCAAAGTTATAATACAGTTTTCGGTGTTAATATAGTGTTCATTATATGTTTATTAAGGTGGCTAAAATTGTTTGTTTAAAGCCTAAAATGGGCTATTCCACGAAAATAAAAGGCTAAAATACCTTTTATAAAAGCCTAGGCCTAAATATCCGGGCTCTACTGATCACTAACACTACAGAAAACATCAGGGCAAACTTAGTTAATTACAAAAAAATGAAATAATTTTTGACGCCCAAACCTTGCAGCTCCACGCAATAAAACGGAAGAATAAATCAGCTTAGAAACTGGGTTTCATTAACAAAAATGCAGCTCTAGAAGAGGCCTGCATTCTGAAAACGATGTGCCACCTAGTAATAGGCGCTTTAACGAAATGTTGTATGAGACAAGGCACAGGACAAAACCTGAATAATTACTTGCGTATTATTATTCTGTTGAAATCTTTCAGAATATTTTTAAATTTAAGTAATTTGCTATTATGAAGGGATATACAAGGCTTAGCTCATGCATAATTGGCAAATCCAGTATAAGAATATGTGGAATTTAAACCAATCGCAAATTTCTTTCAACATAATTTTATCGTTTTATTTTTATAACCTTCATTTCATCGCACCTACGTGCACTATTTTCAAGGCCCTTAGTGGAGAAGGGTAATTTACCCATCACCTACCGAAGGACCAAGAAGGATAGGCCTAGGTATAGTATGAAACGGCTGATAATTTTGCGCAGGGACCCTCACTGCTGGCGTAAGCTTTATTTATCTTGCGCAAAACACTATTGGATGGGCTGAATCCGCTAGTGAATTAATTAATAGCAGTTGTGTTAAATTCTCGATTACTGAGGTAGGCTAATTTAATTTTTAAATTCTCATTATAGGAAAAACGAGATACTATCGTTTAAGTGAACCGATTTTCTTGAATAAATGATGAAATTCTCATGTAGTAGTATTTAATTTATTATTAGATGGATGGCAAAATCCTGATTTTGTACGCCAAATTGAATTATGAGTATGAAGAAAAATATCTGTGTTTAAGGACTAAGTACGCCCTTGTAATTTCGCTTAAATTAAGTAAAAATATGCGCTTCAGTGCATGCGAACATGCAACACAAATCTGTGTGTCACATAATGCCACATTATGTAAAATAAATGACTTGACTGTTTGGAACATGACGTGCACAGTGCATATAAAATCATGTGCAAACGTGACCTTCATCTTAATAACCTCTGACCTTTTAGCACAACTTAAGTTATTCACCACCGTCGTGCTTTAAATTGGTGCTAGAGTTTGTTCCGATTAATTGTATTGCGCCTGGCGCGAATTTTCATCTGCTCTAATTGTTTGGGAACTCAGGTTAGGAAGCAGGAAAGTGGGAAGACAAAGGATGCGATGATGTGATATTTTTTTAAGAGTCAACTAGGATGCCATTGGTCTAGAACAGCAGCATATATACAAAGGTGTAAAGAAGTTATAAACATTGAAAAGCTTGTGTGAAATTACCTTCAGTGTAGAGAGGTAGTTTTTAGTGCCACTAAAAGGCTGATCCGAGGCACATTTTTCTAAGCCACTCTGTAACAGGAAGCCCTTGCCAGCACTGGGATGTTACTGAGCTAATAATAATAGTAATAATAATTACAGTAATAACATTAATGATAGTAGTGATAATAATAATTTATCGTCACGCGGTCAGTTTTGGATGCCTCGCGAATTACAATGGCTTATTTTGAGAGACTGAATGCGAACTCTTACAATGTACCACTTACCCAGCCGGAATATATCACTTATCTCCAGGGTAAAGGAAATCATTTTCACGTCTCAAAACAAACTTTCACAATGATTTCAGCAAGAAAAAGTAAAAAAGTAAACAACCAAGCAATTAAACAAACAAATAGAAAATCCTACTTGAAAACTGAAATGTAAACTATATGGCATCTAATGAGGATGCGAGGAACGTCTGATATGATTCAAGTAAAATATTCCTATCCCTTGTTTCAATTCTCACCGGGGAAGAGTGTCACCTTGTCGGTGGAGCCCTCGAGAAGAAGACGTGAAGGAAAGAGAGAAGATGGTGATGATGAGGAAGAGAAAACGACCCATCCCGTTCTATATAATGGGATGTTCGTTAATTATATTGCTGCTTTAACTGAACCAAAGGCAGCTGTACAGGAAGTGTATGCCCCAAATAGTCTACGAATTTGACATCTACCCTTGTATTCGTGTGATTTGTTCATAGGCCTATTTTGTAAGTACAGTGCACGCCGCTTATTGTGATCACTTCGGGAAGCAGCTAATCTGATAATATTAACCGATTGATAACAATAGCCGAAGGAATTAAATGACATTCATTTATTCATATACAGTGCAATACACTATAAAACAGAATGAAAAATATATTTATTCATAAAATAATACCACTCATAGGCTAATACTGTACAGTAATAGACTGCAAGCAACTATTCTTTCAACCAGTAACAAAGTGCTTAATTGTTTTTGCTCTCCTTTAGTAGTCCATTAACAAATACTCCATATTCAGTTATGAGTGTTAAGTTATATTCATTAAAATTAATAGGCTATACGTTGAAAAATTAAAATGTATTTTTTCATAAAAATCGTCATTGTTCATTATAAAATTAGGAAAATAATAGCCCTAATTAATCGAATGTAATTGGACTTTTCTTAATCCGTAATAGGCCTATACAATAAAGCATAAAAGAATAAGGATAATTCTTACTGTAGAAGTGAATATTCCTATTTTTATCATAACGGTTTGTGCAACCTATAGCTGCACATTAAATTACTACTTTTCTCTGTAAAATATTCGCTATCGTTGATAACAACAGCGTCAAAACATGGGAACTGTAGATCTTGTAGTGTGAGGTCCAGTTATATTTTAGAGATCAGTGGGTGGAATCCAAGTGGCATTCATCCGCCAAGCTGACAAGATTTATTTATTGAAAAGTTAGCTACTTCGAGTCTCATCTTCAGAGCATATATCTTGTTCGATCACCTCAGTAAATCCCCGATTACCCAAGCTCCCATTAATCGAACTCTTATATTGTGCTTCTGGATATTTAAGACCACCCTACAATGGAGGCTAGCGGCTGTCTGGAGATCAAATTCTACCGTCGAGCAGCTTCATTAACAATGAAAACTGGGGCATCCTATAACTGTGACGCTGAAATAATTATTACAATTGAGCATTCTTTCATAATGTGCATGGGCATCAAGGGACAGCAGTTATATACCTTTAAATAAATAAATAAATAAATAAGGGTACTTAAATATAGAGTACTATATTTTTCTGAACAAATCTAAATACAAAAAGTATCAAGATATTGTCCTATTATGTCCATAAAAATACCCAGACTTAGAATAGCAATAATTAAAGTAGGCCTAAGCCATATATTATTTTGTCTTAGTTTAATTTGTACCGTATTTTACGGACCATAAGACGCTCTGGACCATAAGACGCACCTTCGTTTTAGGATGGAAATTTAAAGGAAAAAAAATTAATGTGATTCTAAACGAAAATTTTCAAAAGGGAATAATATACTTCATTGCAAAAAAAAAAAAAAAAATATAACCTTGTACAATGGAATCAGTGTAAATCCGTTCTAACTTAAAAACCTGCGTTGTACGAAAATCTCTTCTGTACAGGTGGCATCGCGTAAATTTTAACAACTGAACTGATTTCTCGTGAAATACTGAAAATACTTTTACACCCTCTAACCCCCAATTCAGTATACGGTAAGTGTAACGAGACAAAGCTGTTCAGAGGTCAATGCCTTCATTTAAACCACCCGACGGATATAACTCCTTTTATATAAAAGTACTCAACATTCCTTTTTTTCTGTACCAAAATGTGTAAATATCTTATCGTTTACAACACCTTCTTTATATCTATGGAATTCCGGCAATATTTACCATAATTTTAAAATTTTTATTGTACTTTGGACCATTAGACGCACCCAACATTCAAGGATCTGTTTTCAAGGTAAAAAAGTGCGTCTTATGGTCCGTAAAATACGGTACTCTCTTTTTATGACTTATTCTCTTAGGCCATGAAGTCCATAGGAATAGTCGGACCAATAATATTTTTGTTCACTTAATATTTCCGATGGTGTAAGGAGAATATTTCGGTCCGATCCCTAAATTTATTTAAACATGGAGGATTATAGCAATTTTTGAATTGTACGTATTGGGTTTCTTTCGTCAAATCTTGAAACGTATGTGAGAAAGTTTGTGCAAAATATTTTGCAACATTTATTTGCCCATTTATTATATTCATGTAAAAACATTGTTTGAGGCTTATTTTGAACTAGCATGCAAGATTTCGCAGGTATTCATATAGATAAATTAAAAAAAAATCGAATTCGCTACATTACTTAAAAGTAAATGCAATAGGCTATCTGAAATTTACTAGATTACCGAAAGCAGAAACAAATGATCTGTTTCAACCCCATCCATCTCCTTAATCATTGTGAAGTCCACTCAACCAACTTCTTTACGATTCATCTGACTCACCAATTGCACTTTATTTGTGCCAGTGTTCGCAGAATTTACACTCTGTACACAATAATCTGCTTGAAATCGATGATTCACTTACTGTATCAACCATGGCAGTAGGTATTCACTCACCTGAAACAGAAAGAAAATAAATGCATTAGAAATCTTCTGAGACAGAGACCTATTTTTGCCACATATGCATCACATACAGTTGTTAATGAATAACACCGAAATATTTTACCTGTGTATAGAGGGGACGTAGTCAAGCAACTTTTATTAGGAGAATTTTGCTCTAGGGATTCAATTTTTTCGTCTTACAGCATAAAATCTCCCAGGGCATGGCCGCCACTGACTTCTAACATTAGAAAAAGATGCAAAACAAAGGAACTTCGTTGTTAACACTGTAATCAGTAGTTATGAATTTAAAAAAAGACTAATGCAGTGGCGACCAGTCATGTGGTTAGTCTGTAAATTTTGCAGATTATGGAAACACTAAATTATGATATAGCTGTTGACGAATGAATAAGACTCAGGTTTATCGATCACTAGGAAGGCATTAAGTCAATTTAATGAACATTTTAACCCTATTTCGCTACATTATTGAGTTATGACTTTAATGCCCTGTAGCATACACGTTTTACGTCGTAGAGCAAAAATCTTTTAATACAAGTTTCTTGTCTATGTCCCCTCTATACACAGGTAAAATATTTCGGTGTTATTTATTAACACCCTGTATAATACTCATACTAATTTGGACTATTAAGGGTTTAAATTTACCATACGTGAATTATATGAATCAAGCACACTCTGCCATACACTTCCTATGTTAAGACGTAATTACTTGTCCTATAATGCGTATAGGGCATAAGGATCACCTGCTGGTAACACCAAAACGACAAGGCAGCGAGGAAACGTTTTAATGAAGATAGATACATTATTAGGAGCAAGATGACGACGAAGGCGCAGATGGTTATGTAAATCTTAATAATTAGAACCGTAAAGTTAATGACGACACAAGAGCAGAGGCAAACAATTATCCAGTGTAAATGTAGGAAGAGGAACGATATCAATATGAGCTTCTGTAGAGAATATGATCCTGATATGATGCATATTATAGGAGACCTGGTGCACTGCAGGCTATAAATTTGTAAACAGAGCTGCAGTCTTCTATAATCACACTTCCTCCATTAGTTCCCTTCTTGCTCTACAGAGTGGAAGGAGTATGATGTCAACTTTTAAACTACCAACAGATGGCGTCTAAAAGGTGCAAAAAAATTCTTAATAGACTTAGATCTATCTCCTAGCATCATGTTGTAGTTTCAAACTTAAGCAAAGTCATGTTTCACAGATATTCAGAAACGTATTATTTTTTAACACGGTGACACTAGACCATACCACTAAGGAATGAAAATAAGATTTTACGAGAGCGGGAATCTCGAGTTATTTATTCCACTCACAAAATTTACAATATGAAAAAGTATTAGGCCTACATGTACATAAGAAAAAACATATGGCATGAACTGGGGTAGAGAATCTTAACGTAGGTTAGTATGGGTATAACCGGTCTACCCGTAAGACACCATATATTCAAACACAACTTTCTTTCAAGCGTTTTGGGCAATCAAGCCTTCTTTCCTTCTACACGCCATAGATTTCAATTTGCCTACATCTTCTTTAGACGTTCCCATCAATAGCAAAATACGGGTACAACTCAAATCAGATGATACGAAAACTGAATCTTGTCATATGTTTTAAAAAAATTATGAGAATACAAAATATTTTACGAAATTTTATACATGCTAGAGTAAATTTCCTGTTGTTTACTTCAATGAAGACCCGGCTTAGTAAATACGCAAAATATCGTTTCCAGCAAAAATAAATAAATTTACAGCAATTGAGATAATCAAAATCAGATGAAGCTGAATGCATTTTTAGGAAAGAAAGCAATTTCTCAGGAGTTAATGTAATTTTTAAGAAATAAAGTGATTTCTGAGGAGGTAAATCAATGTGTAAATTATTCTAACTGATCAATAAAATTCTATTTTCATCTTGCCATCGTTATGAAAATAGACTGGAAAACGATGTGGACAAAATAGTCACTACAAAAAGTAGGATAATGTTTGCAGACGGGTGATTCAATGCCAATTATTGACCAGAAATGCTTCCCATTCCAAACACGTCCGAAACACAAACAATTACACACTAAACGGCAATTTCTAATCGTTCCAAACTTTACGAAAACAAATAATAAAAAAGTGACAATTCGTTAATGCTCTGGAACTGTCAATAAGCCTAAAAAATCGCCTACTGTAGTTAGGTTGTAGGTTGTACGGAACTGAATCCAAGGATCACGGGTTCAATTATTTCCATACATTAATGCGTATTTATTACCATAAGGTATTCTGCTTAAATTGATATTATGATTTGCAGTAATTACTTTCAGCTTCCTCCCGCAATTATTCCCTCAAAATTTTCTGTATTACCTTAAATATAAAACTCATAATACTTATGACTGTAATGAAAACATGTTTAGTACACATTTACTGGTGGTAATTACTGTATTATCATTATAGCAATAAGACATTCTTTCTTTTATATATTACTAACTATACCTTTTATGCCTGCATGATAACACTTTTTCATTACTTTCATATTTCAGTATAATTTAACGGAACTTTTTCAACTAGTGTGCCGGAATAAAATTAAAATAAAATTATAAATCCTTAATATTAATCCTTAATTAATAGTAATAACCCTCATTATTTCTCTGTTGTTTGGTATTGTTGCAATTAGATCACCATTCCCCAATATGAAAATATGAAAGAATTCATTTAATAGGGCTTCTATTGTACAAGTAATTATTGTGTTCTGTTTGCTGTTGAACATGGTTGCTGTTTGAAAGAGAATGACTGTTTAGACTTTCCGCATTGATAGAACACATTTTTGACCTGTTTGATAGTATTTTAATAGAGTTTTGTCCAAGTACACTCTACAGTTCCCCACAATTTTTCGGTTAAATCCTGGCGCACTCTGTATATTTATAATATTACTGACAACACAATATGTTATCCATATAAACAAATTCCAAAACGTGAAATATTACGCTTATATTAGGCCTACGTTGTAATAGTTTTATCTATTAAATTTCAATTGATTTAGATAATAAACTTTCAAATAATAAAATAAAAACTTTTAATTGAGATTAATGTGTAAGATCAATTATTGTGCCGCGTGAATTCAAGTTACACCTTTCGTGTGCCGCAAGTTGAAAAGGTTGGGAAATGCTGATCCAGTGTATTGTACTGAATCGGCCCCGAAAACAAGCTTTGCTTTTCGAGTGGCATTAAATTATTAGTAGGCCTAATACTTTTGTATTGTAATTTTTAGCAATAAAACATTAATATATGTTACACGTACAGATAAATACAATACAAAGTATTATTGCTAATAGTGATAATTGAAAAATCTGTTAAACACATTTATAAATTATTTATGTATAATGACAAAGTTTAGCCAGCCTCAAAAGTTGTGACAGTATTAATTATCTTATAGTAGTATAAACTTGCAAATGCGCGAAGTTTAGGCTACTGTTCTGGAAGTTTTGCTCGCACATTTTACGAAGGGAATTGTGTGATTTTCATCAAACTCATTTACTGTTCTATCTTTTGTTTTCAGTGCAACTCGCTTTAGACCGGAATTCTCCTCTACGGCTGCAGCGCTTTTTATTTACACACCACCTTCTCACTACAACCTCGAGTGTTTCGCGTCCATTAGCGAAAAGATAGGTAAACTAGACGCCAGCACAAACAACTGGGATAAAAATACCACTCTGGCTTTAAGCCAGATGAACACGAGATGAAATTCAGAATGTTTTTCAAAGCAAGAAAGAAATAAAATAGGAAAGTACGAAATACACATTCATCAAAAACGTAAGAGAAGTTTCAATGATATTTTCCTAGAATGCACTGCACTGCATAAAACAAAAACCTTACAGTGTAAAGAATGATATTTTATACCTGAATAGGACCTGTGTGTTCGGGCGACTTGTTAAGTAGGCACATGGACTCAAATTTCTTAGAAGCACGATGGAACGCAATCTTCGGCAAAACAATTTTTCGTTTTATAATTAACATAAGTACATATATAAGCTTTCATGAACCACAGATTATTGTCCCTGTTGGACATTACATGTGAACATTATAGGAGAAAAATTCCTCCGACACTGAAACTTGAACCCAGGACCTTTGGCTATTCGCGCCAATGCTCTACCAACTGAGTTCAATTCACCGTTCAATTCACAGCGCCAGATGGAACCTCTCTCCTATGACTGATTGCCCTAATGGGCTACCTCACAGACAGACAAGTTGGCGCAAATAGCCAAAGGTCCTGGGTTCAAGTCCCAGTGTCGGAGGAATTTTTCTCCTATAATGTTCATAACATAAGTAACTTAGTAACAACTTTGTTACGTCTCATCAATAAGGCCAGAAGTTAATGCTCTAATATAACACGAAATATGCATGAAAATATGCTCTAAGTTTGTAAAACATGATCCTGAACCAATGAATGAATGGTCAATTATTTAAGTAATTTTAAAACTTTATGTTTTATTGTTAGCTGAATTACATTATACATTACAAAATAGTAGAAATTGTACAAACTTCATTACGACAAATGCAACAAATCTTAGTAAATTGAAAACTAATAAAGTGAAAAGTCGTTTAAATATTATACAATCAGTTTTGAAAACAATGGGCTATGTACTGTCAATTATTGTAAAGTCGGTTCTCAAAAGAATCGGTCAGCCAAATATGCTGTAAATGCCAGAATTAAATGAGATATGCACAATACTTAACAAATTTAAGAAATATGCCGTTAAAAACTTAACATACTATTAAAACTTGCACAAATATTTTAATATGAAGCAAATATGATTCATTTTAGCAGAAGTAACAAAATACTCAACAATAAGCAAAATGAAACCATCAATTTTCCTTATTTCTTTCATGTCTTGTACACATATTAACACTAAAATGTAATGGAATGCATTATTAAAAATATTATTTTTAAAAAATTTCCGAGCACTAACTCATCAAAAAAGTATTTAATTGTAATTTAAAAGTTCATTGTGAATTAATGAATTTAATTCCAGCTGAGAGTTGTAAACTAAATCGAAACCGCTATTGCCCGCTTTTTCATAAAAACATATAACAGAGCTGTACGTTCTAATATAATTTTAGGAAAAACGTACAAAAATTACTTTGGTTCATATCGTAACAGATATTTCGAAGGCAAACAAACCTGAAGGATAATGATTTAAGCCCAACTTTCTAGATTAAACTAAAAATCCTTCTTACCACAAGTGACGTCGTAAGAAACTTGAAAATCCCATTTCATATCGAGTCACTTATACGATTAATGCTAAAACGGAGTGTAGGGACGAAGAAGATTATGGTATCTCATTTAATTTTAAATAAAAAAAAGTAAGATGAAGAGCTTCAATCAAAAAAGTTGCAGGTGTCATTATTCTGTGCTTTAGAAATTGCAGATGGTTTAGTGTTCCGGCATATAGCCTTTAAGCAATAATTTCAGAGCCATTAGTCGAGGAATTTAATATGAAGCATGGGAGAACAATTAATAACTTAAATAATATTGAGTTTAAAATGCGGTAACTCTGCCTTGTTCATATAATATATGAAATGTTCAAAACAAATATATGCCGACCAACTTGTCATCCTCAGTGATAAAAATCTTTAAGTACAAATCAAAACGTCGATCCAACCTAGAAAGTAATCAAAATAATGACAATATGATCTGTCTGTGAATGGTGACGGTATGATAAATATAGGCCTACGTTACTTACACAATTAATGCGATTTACAAGAATTTTTAATCTAAAATATGATTTAAAAAAGCTTTAAGTAGCAATCTAATTATAGGCTATATGTTTATTTCTAAACAATATTTAAAACAATTATTCTTTGATAACCCATGCAGCTTTTACGTTCAAATAGTGCAAAATGGTCGGAAAAAGGAAGACAACATAAACAAGTGCACGGTATTTCAAGCGAACTGTACCACCGTCTAAACAAGTAACATTGGCGTTGAGCGTGATGTTGGAAAACCTAATTGCATTAACACGATAATAAAATTATTCAAATCGATGTTTGATGAATTACCAAAGTCCACTGATTGCTAACCGTGATTCATTTAACAATGGACATCAACAGTGTGATATCTCGGTAACAGTTAATAGTGAATACAAATGGAGAAACATTATATGCTAATAAAAGACTAAATATCCAATTGTATGATCCCTCTCCTCTAGAGAAACCATCCCTATGACTGCGATAAATTTTGCAGTCGTGTAAACGGGAATCAGTTTTATAACCTTTCAGTAAAACTGCTGAGTGGAAAGAGACAATGTTATGGGTGAACAACGTCAGCAGGATTCAAATGAACACGACAAGGAACTCCAAGGCAAATATATCGATGGCAAGAATGGCGACGAAGATAATAATTTACTGAGTTGGTCGAGACATTAATATCGCGGACAATCATGAGATTGCAAATCCTGTGGTCGGTGCAATAGAAACGTATACGGAGTGTAACATCCGACAGCTAATTCATGTACCATTCTAGTATACAGTAAGTCTATTGAAATCTAACAGGAAAAGTAAATTGATCAGTATGCCAATTTCCATGGTTGTCACTGAGGCTTTCTTAGGGAGTTAACCAAGTTCAACCACTTTACCTCAGAAAACCCGTAGAGGTACTGGGATCGACCCCGGGACTACAGATGAGACTAATGAAATAACTGGAGTGGACTATCGGTGTCAAGAAAACTCTAAACGTTAATAAGTAATAAATTAATTAAATGAATAATTCATATCAAGAATAGTTTACACATGAGCATTGTAGCATTGCCTTGTGCTTAAGTCGGTAAGATCTAGGAAAGAAAGACCGGAGAGAGAGAGAGAAAACTTAAAAAATAAAATAAAGTGTCAGCAAAATTAAAAGTTACTGTTTATTATCAAGAAAAGTAGTTAAGTCTACTTCCAAATGTCATGAAGTAAAGTAAATTTTAATTCTTTTTCTGAGCAAGAAGGAGTATAACATATCTGTGGTGTTATGACAAAAGCTTATATGTACGATTTCGCAATTTTTACTGTCTAGATATTTTGTAGCCTAAAAGCTGTTACTGGTAAGGAAAAACATGATAATGTCTATTCATGTTAGTTGCAGAGCTATTGATATTGTTGGTCACTGATATTTCATGTTCTATAGATAAATGTTGGGCAAAATTTGAAATGTAACATATGATGTTTTCCTATCTTACAGTATGTACATATCAGATTTTGCCATAACACCACAGATGCAACCTTTGTGCTCTAGCCTACCATTTCAACAAGACGTAGCGTGTTATAAATTCCGAACTGAAGGACGACTTAAATTTGCTTTAACATCCCCTCTGTTCCTGCTGACAAGGAGTCCGTACATAGAAATTCCCATGAGGAAAGAGAGCTGTACAAAAGAGGCAATGAATTACAATAAAGGCCAGTCCTACGGCTAAATGAGTGACAGATGAACATGCTTGTGCGAGGTAAAAGAAGGTACAGCGAAGTCGCTTCAGAATATACAGGCTAACTTAGGACATATTACAGGCCTTACAACAAACAAGTTTCCATTGATAATTTTGAATGAGTGGAAAGGCTAATTTCTACAAAATTCGGGGGAAAGAATTAAATGGCATTCCCCAAGTTGCTTCCAATTTAATTTTAGTTCATTAAACTTATAGGTAAATGAATGATCCTTTATGAAAAATTGAAATCCAGTATTTTTAAGTCCGTACAGACAGCACAGGACCTCCTGGTGGAAGTGTCATTTACCAATTACATTTTTATTTTTATGGTATGGTAAGGTGCATCTTTATTCTTACATACATATTAAATACATTATCCATAGAATAAATCCAACGCACGGGTCTAGACGGCCGTTCGTGCTTTAACTATGCACATTTTTGGACAAAGGAAAAAAAAGTAACACTAATAATACAAAACAATATAATACGAAAACTTATAATATAGTAATGCTATACAAAAAGATTGTGAAAAGAAAGAAAGAAAAAAATTGTACTAATGACAGAAAAGATATGACAATAATAATACAATATAATACATAATAATACACAGACAAAAATTACGATGAAATGGGCAGGACACGTTGCACGCTTGGGGAGAAATACATATCTAAAAAATATTGACTGGGATACCCGAAGGGAAAAGACCACTTGGAAGACCTAGAAGTAGCCCAATAGAACAATATTAGAATAGATTTAAGGGAAGTAGGATTTGCGAGGGACGGTTGGAGTCAGCACCAAATAAGATTGAATGGCGGGCTCATGTGAGCGCGGCAATGAACCTCCGGTTTCCATAAAATAGATAATATTTTTATGTTGCAGAATTCAACATGGATTATTTTAAATTTTTGGCCTTGGAAGAATACTGATCAAAGGTATTTTATCATAAAGGCTGCAGGAGTTTATTTCTTTAAAGAGTCACGTTCTTTTGACGATTCGAGCTGGAAATATGTTGTTGGTAGCAATCGCGCGGCTTATTTCAGGATGATAGGCTACCTGTTAGTCCTATAGGCCTATCGGTTTTGATGGAATTCTTTTGCTTTCTCATCCAGTTGAAAAATTGAGATTCAGACACCTTCGTCCTACGTACTTCTAATAAGTGCATTACGCAACACATTTGCATTCACCGGCAGCGAAATATAAAATTTGGAGAGACATTTTTCCTTCATTGCAGGTGTACTCGTCTGTGCTGAGAAGAAATGAACCGAACATTCGTAATTAAATATAAAACCTTGGTAATTGAAACCCAGACAGTAACGAAATTAATTAACCATCTCCCATAGCGCTGCTTCCCATGGAAGATCCGGTCTGTCACCAAACAGCTGTGCCACTTACTCCATCCTTCGATACTGGCAGATGTCAGGATTGATGGAGGCATGTGATCAGAATGCCTACACCCACGACCCTTACTGGTGGGCCATTGTAACCGCAGCCGCTGTTTCTTGAACCAGTAGCTTCTTGGTTGTCCTCACAAAGCTGAGTGCGCTCCGTTCGAGGCCTCCCTACCTCAGAAAAACTAGGGACAATCCCGAGATCGAGGCCCGGTCCGTATTTCCGTTCCCAGATACGTAAATTACTACTCTACAGATTTTAATAAAATTAATTAAATAATAAAACGCAAAATATAAAAATTTCAAAAAGATGAATAAAAGAGAAAAGTTAATTCTTTAGTAAAGTGGAAACAAAAATTGCTAAACGTCTTCATATGAGGGGAAGATGTAATGGAAAATATTAGTTCCATTCTCAGCTGGAGGCAAAATTTTATATATTGGTTTCTTTCAGGGGAGCTCCAAATTCCCCCTCAAAAGTATGCAAATATAACTCCTAATCTGACGCAAATCCTTGTTTTCATCCTGAAGCATGTCTGTTCTGTGTTTCCTCGTGTTCCCGCCTATAATGCAGGTCATTACACGGACGTATGAACTAAGATTTGATTGTCCATGAGAATCTGAACGTATAACGCCACGTGTTTAACATGAGGAAGAGGATGCCAACTCATCTGAGCAATATCAACGATAATCGCTTTAATCAGTTAACGCTATCCAAGTTTAATACCTAGTCATTGATGGAATTTTCATGCAGTCTTATTTTATTTCCAGTTAGAGAGATTTAACTGTTACTGAATAGATTTGAAGAGTATTACTCATTAGATAACTCTAAAAAACGCAAAGAAGTTTTATGTCTTCATTCAACCGAAAGTGAAAGACAGGAAATTAAAAGCTCCAACAATTGAACAGTTTTAACTTATTTCAACTTATAACTTCCCAGCTAGACCTGTATTTTATATGGAGTATTAAGATATAATGACATCATTAAACAGATGATGTAATGTTGTAATATAATTTAATGAAATAAACAAATAATGTAATGTTGCACAATACGCTTAATACAATAGAAAAGTAATTACAAAAAGATCCATTAAAAATTAGAGCAAATTGAAGTTCTAAGTGCTTTTTAGAGAACTGTACGGGAGAGAGAAGAGACTTCGCAGTACTTATATCTGAGTCTGCAGAACTCTTCATTTGCTCATGGGTGTAGCAACTATTGTAACTGTGTGTGTATATATATATATTTATATATATATATATATATATATATATATATATCCTTTTTTCCCCTACATGTAAAGTGATATGTGTACACTGTACACTCAAGTGCACAGAAACTTTCCGATGGTTCTGGTTTATTCTAGTGTTTTTTCTTCATTTAAAGTTGGCATTGAATTCCCGTAAAATGTGTGTTCCACACCAACCCAGGGTGAGCCAATGTCTTATTGGTTTGAATCCAAGTCCAAACACCCACATTAGCCTATGAACAACGCTCAGGTCTAGATAAGCGGTGAAAGGGGTGGAGTACGGAAACACTTCATTTTATTTGTTAGATGGCGTGCCCCACAAAGAATGCTCATACCAGCCCTTGAATGAATCTGACTCGTATTCGTTTGTTGTCAAAAGTCTGGCACACAAACATTAACCTATTAACACAGGTCGGTTTCAGGTTCAGGAGAGAAGTGAGGGGTATAAGGCAAACATTAAGTGGAGGTTAGCCTCTGCTGTGTATCCACCAACGCGAAAGAAGGATATGCACAGGGGTGGGGAGTGGACCTGGCGGAGCCGGTTATGTATTCCCTTACCAACATAAATCACTGCGTATTACATCGGAAAGATTCCTTGCACTTTACTGTACACCCAGCCCATATAGTTATATATATTTGTCATGACTTTAGAAATAGACCGTAAAGATTCTACAGCCTGAGTATATGGAGAGAAAATATATAACGTATGAGCGAGTATTTAAATTATATTTTTCTTGCTATATGTACTGCAACAATTTCATTCATATTCTAGATAAAGATAATCTTGATTAAATACGAGGGCAAGTATCTCGTCATTCTATCTCAAGAAATAAGAAGAGATCGACCAATATCCCCGGAGGGAAACTCGCGGAATGAAATCGCATTCCCAATATTGAGGAAAGGAGACTCTGTAGGATGGCATAAGCATTCGATAGAGATATAGGCTAATGGGAAGAAGCAAGTTTTCTTTCGCTTCAAATGGCGCCCATCCACTACGAAGAAAACGCGGCTGTAACGTATATAGGGGTTCAAGGATTTCCTGTAGTCTACTATCCAGCAATAAGATATAAGTTTGAAAACGAAAACTCAGGCAAAGAAGAGACACTGAATAATTCACGTTTTGAAGAGCAAATGCAACGCTCACAAGGGAACAAGCACGCCGAACTCCAGTACGGATGTTCGCTTCTATTTTCTCAGCAGCTATTTCTAACAAAACAAGTCATACGTAGAAGGCAACAAGCTATTGTTGTATAAGCTAATAAATAATGAAAATGCTGTCACAAAAGCACCACCATTCCTCTTTTCTCATAAAGTTCTTGAAAAGACGAAGAGGAGGTACAATATATCCCATATCTCCATTCACTTCCATTTGCTACTTCGTCAGCCCCTAATTAGATACTGTTTTTCATTAGTTCTGGGAGGATTATAATTGGTGTCAAAACTTTATTACATACACATAGGGAGTTATGATACGTTGTTAATGGATTTCTAAAGAAATTAGAACGTCTCTCAATTAGAAGTTTACGAATATTGCTAGTATAATGAAGTTTCATAATAATATATGCTTTGTAAATGAGTTCCTTAATCCTGTATGGGTTTATTCGCGACGTCGACAACAACAACAATAATAATAATAATAATAATAATAATAATAATAATAATAATAATAATAATAACATATTCCATTCGTCTTTGAAAGAACAATATTAATTAGCTTCATCCATGTGTTACTCAGGTATTACAGATAGAACTGGCGCACAGTTATAAGTAGCCTATTTAAACCGCCTTTGCTCAAGTTCTCTCCGTGGCGCTACATCCCTGAAGGAATGAGGCCGACCACCCGATAGCTGCGTCATCTACCGTAGGCAGATGGCAGGATTGGGGAGCATGTGGTCAGCATTCATACATCACTCTCAATAAAATTATTTTATAGTACAGAGTAATAATACATTAACAACATTTTTCCTCAAATTACATTGTGTAATCAAGTATCATATGTAGATTAATGTAAGTAGTTACAACTCATGGTATGTAATTTTATTATATAAGTTATGGGAAAAGAAGTACTTTTTTATTAATTTGAAGATTCTTTGCCTATGTTTATTATATTTTTAGCTTGCTTGGGATGGTTAGGAAAGGTACACCTCGCATCGTGAAAATACACCATCACTAAAGTCATCAGTGAAAGCTTACAATTAAATGAACAACAATACCCACTAGGGAAGGTACACCATCACTGGCCCCGGTCAATGGATGTGTACAACAGCAGTATATTAGCGTCCAACTAAGCAACTATGTTTGCATTTAGATGTTAGGTAAGGTTTATATTAGCGCTATGTGTCCATTAACATTCAACCTAACTAAAGCTACACTTAGATTCAATAATAACCAACTTTCACTAAAAGGGTCAGTGAAGATGTACCATCACAAGGAATGGTAAACTTTAACTGAAATTCCACTTTCACTATATCACTTAAATTTACTTTTTTTCCTCCTTGTCATCTCTTTTATAGTCTGAGAAGTCACTTTGCCTCGTTACAAAAAATGAAATTAACTTTTGTCAGCTAAACACAAGTCTTTACTTAACTTATTTAGTTTATTCAGTTTGCGTTTTCACAGTAGAAAGAAATTCAAGTTTGTAAAGCGTGAAAAAATTTTGCAGTTCTTCCAGGGGAGTAAAACTTACACAGTCAGAGAAGTAACAGCTTTTAATTAACTATCCACTAAATTCATGTGAAGTTGAAAGCGCATTTTTTGTTTATAAGAATATTCTTGGCGACAAACGGAAAAGATTTATCTGCAAAAATGTACAGAAAGATGTCGCAATTTATAAGGTACTTTTCAAGGAATGAACAATGCGGAAACATTACTGGTAGGCCTACAGGATACTCTGCTGTCTTTAGAATGTACTCATTTTCTACTTTAGTGCATTTTCATACTTTCTTAGCGCTTTCTTGCATGAGTATTTCTGCGATTTTTTACTGCTAATTATCTAACATAGAAAGCTTGTATATTTTCCATATTAACAGACAGCATATGTAAACTTGTACATAATATCTAATATATAAAGTCGAATGTGTGTTTGTGGGTATGTATGTATGTTTGTTCCTTATACAAATCCACATTTCTTCACCAATTTGTACGAAATTTTGCACACATACCCAGTTAAGCCCGGGAAGTTACGCGGTCAACATTAAAATTGAAATAAATCAGTCCTTCCCTTGAAAATTATATAATTTCTGAGCATTTTATAATGAAAAAAAAAGAAATGCTGTTTAGTTCACATGGCAACAATGAATTGTTTACTATGATTACATAGGGCCTTGGCAAGTATATAGCCTAATGCTGGAGTTTAATGTAATACGAGTATATTGGCGAAAATAATTACTGAAAATGAAATCCACGAAAATAAAGCACAGTGTGATGTAGTCACGTAACTTTCTCTACCCTCGACATAAGAAATATTTACTCACTTCACATTTTGATGTAGAATAAGAGGGACAACTTAAGTGTGTGAGTATGCTATATCAAAAGTCTGTAAATAATCCTTTCCGCTGATAAGTTATCCATACCTGTAGGCTTTGTATTAGTTGAGAAATAGGGATGTTTATCATAGGCCCTAAGCATGGGATGGAACATTTTGACTCGCAGTATATTATGTCTCGGGTTCTAGGGGAGGAAAGTATGAAAATGATACTGCATTTCTCTTTTATTTCAGCTCCGAAACGATTGTATAGTAACATGAGAATGAGAAATATTATTTTCCGTCAAGTCAGTACAATCTTATGTAATTTGTGTTTCTTCTTATTTCAACCCCTCCCAAGCATGATGTGTAGAAGCAACGGAATGCAGCATTCCACATCCTCTATGAGCCATAAAAATTTATATCCAGCGTTTTCTGATGGAATAGTTTGAGTGTGATAAATCTTTTTCTTCATTTCAAGTTCTACATACATAAAGTCCTTCATAAGTTAATTTCAAATTAAAAAATACAAAGCCCGGGCGACGCCGGGCCTTTTCAGCTAGTGTATTATAAAAGTGATTCTTTCTAACTTTCTTACTACTCTGCCCGTATAACGGGTAGAGAAATATGTCTGTGTATCAACTCAGTGTGCGTGTTAACAGCCTAGCACAAGAACGGAAAATCGTATGCAAACAAAATTTTGTATTTGGGTAAGGTACCTTAAGAGGATGTGACACAAAGATTGGCGACGACTTTTCTGTACTTTTAAGGGGACTTTACATGAAGAAAATTTCGTTTTCGCGATGGTTCTAACTATTTTGTTTAAATTCTGTTCATGGGATGCTTACGGAAAGAGCTAAAACGTTGATTTGAAACTTTTTTTTTCGAAAAAAATCTTTGAATTCTTCTTTGCGTAATTCTTTTGAATTACGCAATTTTATTTGCTGCTCTCAAGGTTTCAAGATCGTTCCGTGTTCAATAATCTCGTTGTTATAATGAAAATCTTTATCGAAATGGATATCGATATGTTACAGTTACGTCAAATGCAATAAATGTATTACAGTATGGTCGATCAAAAATTAATTTGAGTGATGGTAATGTATAAAACCTTTTTGCACTCCTTAGCTAGTAAGTGGTACTTACGAATGTTGTTTACATGGATCGTAAGTTGACATTCCCACACAGTCTTGTTGCTAAGGGCGGTTGCGATGAGGTTAAATTACTTACGGTCCAAGCGCTACGTCATAATTCATTACGATACACTTCATAATACAAGCCTTTATGGGCACGGCCCCCAGGACAAATATTCGGTTCCCTTAACAACAAACACATGCGAATCACTTTCTGAAATAAACATCTATTTTCAAGAATGTATTTACATAATATTTTCAGGTAATATCACAATTAATATAATTAAATTGATATAAATAATCATCGTGCAAAAAATAGCATGCAACACACGGGCCGTAAAGACATTTACGGGTCTCGAAAACTTAAAAACCCTCGGCTGCGCCTCGGGTTTTCAATCTGTTTCCTCGACCCGTAAACGTGCCTTACGGCACTTGTATCGCAATATACTATAATCAGCTTTCATACGAGACTAATTTAATTTACTTCTCTTTTACTTCGGGGGTCGCGAAATTCCGGCTCCGTAATCCCTATGGATTATAAAAAATAATCACCATCAAAATTTCATTTTCTGGGAATTGATGACACAGTCACGTAAAAATGGATGTGCTGTAAATTATTCATAGAAAAATTAAGTTTTCATGTATGAAAAAATATGCAAGAAAATTTGAAAGTTTAAGAATACCGACAGGTTACATGCATAACATAATGTAAGCTAATCCAATAAAATTGTACCTAGCGTAAAAGTATATTGGCATACATATGCAAGAGGCATTTACGATACGGATGGAGGAAAATCTGCGGACCTACTTAGTGACATCACACACTAAGTTTGAGATAACTGGGCTCTGTGTCACTGCAGTGTACTTAGCAGTTCTGGTTAATGCGATCAAGATTAATGGCTGTCATGTCAATGCTGGTCTCGTACGACGCAAGATGACAATATTGCGTAAACTCGGCTTGTTCTATAAATCTGTTATTACGGCACCTCCATGAAAGCAAAGTGAAGACTTTGACGTCACTACGAATTAAATAACTTCTATAACTTCCTGCAACTTCCACACAAGAGAAATGTCAGCTTTCGAACGTTCTACTGACATGTCCTTATCTCAAAAACATTGTGACCGGGAAATTCTGCTAAAGAATTCCTATAGGTTATATAGATACAGGACACAGCAGTTCGCTATAGGTTTGTTCGCAAAGCAGTCAGAAACCAGGAACATATCGTTCGCGCATGCGCTCTTTCTCCACACGCGTTCGCAAAGCGAGAATCCGTGATTCTGATTTCAATCTTCTGTTCGCAAAGCTCTCACGGACAGTTTCTGTACTATAAGAAAAGTTTGCAGGCTCTAGCATGAATTGTTATCAGAGACATGCGCAGTAACCTATTTTCACGCGCCTGACTCCTCCCTCCTATAACATTGCGCCAGATTTATAAACATAGGCTACTTATATGTATGAATAATGGAAGATAATTAAAAGTTTCCCAAAATATAGATTATACTGTCGATGTATATTGCATTTATAACATGTCAAAGGGAAATATATATTTTATTTGCATATCATATCGATTAAACGCAGAAACTATCGATTCCAAATTCTTGTAACCGTTCGCAAAGTGCAAATCACGGGTAAGTTACATACTGGACATGCGCAGTACAACAAATTCTCAAGCGGTCACGGATTTGCTTTGCGAACAAACCTTATGATGTAGCAAATCCAGGCTGGCGTAAGGTACACCAACCAAAAATTATAATCAGAACTTTTTAACGCCATTTTCCGTTAATTTGGAACATAGACTTCTTTATCTAGTCAAAATTAGAAATATCAGTACTTGTCAACTTCTTTATCTCATACTAGGATATAGCCTATAGATCCAGAAAATAGCAGACCTGGCACTCATTACAAGCAAGGAGGTGAATCTCGTATATAAGACGCAGGAAATGCGAGATGTTTATAGGAGAAAAATTCCTCTGACACCGGGATTCGAACCCATGACCTGCGGCTTTCAGGGATTTATGACCGCGTTTCCGCTAATATTGTACAGAAAACACTATTCTGTGTTTTCATTAATACATATCTACATAATACATAATTATGCGCAAAATTAAAATAAAAATTTGAAGTCTGTATTTTTCACTAATTAAAAGACCGCACACTATCAACAAGACAAAGACAGCTGAAATTAATATGAAATTCCTTGGAAGGAAATAACATATACTGGTTGAGCGGTAAGCGGTGCGTACGGATCGAGGAAAGAGTTTGAAAAAACGAGGCGCTTGCACAGAGTTTTTTCAATTTCCGAGATCCATTATGCGCTTACGGAACGAGTTTTGCATGCTATTTTTTGCACGATGATTATTTATATTAATTTAATTATATTAATTGAGATATTAGCTGAAAATATTATGTATATACATTATTGAAAATAGATGTTATATTTCAGAAATTGATTCGCATGTGTTGGTTGTTATGGGGACTGAATACACTGGTCAACATGATTTTTGTCTCATGAGTATCAATAGTTGTACTTAATGCACTTTTTTATCATGTTTTCAAATATGTATTCGGAATTTCTCCATCACCCACAGTTTTTTTTAAATTTCAATTTCAATTAATGGATTTAAACATATTTTTTTAATAAACGGCTATTTGTCCATTGTAAAATAAAATCTCCTAGAGCATTGTAAATGTGATGGAACCAAATGAGCTAACTCAAATCATCCTAACAACTTTTGTTATATATGTGGTGAAGTGACGTTCAAGTCCCAAAGGCGAAACCTTACTCCATTAGTAAAAAAGTGTTATGAACTTTATTTTGGGTGTAAAGTGGGGGACCAAACAAGGACCTGGGCCCCACATATCTGTTGTTTATCGTGTAGTAGGCTTCTCACTGCATGGAAGAATGGCATACGCCACATGCCATTTGCTATCCCTATGATTTGAAGGGAACCCAAAGATCACTCCTCTGACTGTTATTTCTGCTTAACAAACATTATAGGGATTACGTCAAAATCAAAACATACAGTGGTGTACCCTGATTTGCAATCTGCAATGAGACCAGTTCCACACAGCGAAGAATTGCCCATACCAAAGCCTCCAGAACATGTGACATTAGATGAAGAGAGCTCAGATTCCGATGGAAGTAAGGAAGAAGAAGAAGAAACAGATTTTGGTGATACAACTTTTGAACAAAGCTGTTCATCTGAGCCTCATTTATTGACTCAAGAAGATCTTAACGATCTCATACGAGATTTAAAATTATCCAAAAACCAGTCTGAAATGCTTGGTTCCCGGCTAAAAGGATGGAATCTTCTTCAAAAGAATACAAAGATATGTACTTATCGTAGTCGTCATTCTATATTTAAAGGCTATTTTTCTGAAGAAAATGGCTTAGTGTTTTGTAATGACATTTCTTCTCTTATGGAGACATTTGGTATTGAACATAACCCAACAGAATGGCGCTTGTTCATTGATTCCTCCAAAGCAAGTTTAAAAGCAGTGCTTCTGCATAATGGAAATAAATTCCCATCAATACCTGTGGCTCACTCTGCCAGTATGAAAGAAACATAAGAAAACTTTCAATTTATATGGGCAAAGCTTCAATATGCAGTGTATGAATGGAATATTTGTGGTGACTTGAAGGTAATTGCACTTATTCTTGGTCTGCAGCTTGGTTACACAAAGTACTGTTGCTTTTTGTGTCTTTGGGATAGTAGGGACAGAAAAAACCATTACATCAGAAAAGAATGGCCTAAACGCGAATCATTCATTCCTGGACAGAAAAATGTGAAACATGACGCATTGTGTAATCCTAAAAATGTGTATCTACCTCCCTTACATATCAAACTAGGATTGATGAATTTCGTGAAAGCCATGGGCAATACTCCTGGTTTCATGTACTTAAAACAGAAGTTTCCTAAAATTAGTGAAGAAAAAATTAAAGAAGGGATATTTGTGGGTCCACAAATACGATCACTAATGCATGATGAGAAGTTTGAGGAACTATTGAATCCACTGGAGAAAGCAGCTTGGCAAGCATTCAAAAAAGTAAGTCACAGTTTTTTGGGAAATCGAAAGGCGGAAAATTGCCGTGATATTGTCAATGATCTTATAACATCTTATAAAAATTTGGGCTGTAATATGTCCTTAAAAATTCACTTCCTGCACTCGCACCTAGATTTCTTCCCGGAAAATTTTGGCGCAGTGAGCGATGAGCACGGGGAACGCTTTCATCAGGAGATTTTAGCTATAGAAAAGAGATATCAAGGCAAATGGAATCCTAATATGCTGGCCGATTATTGTTGGACCATCAAGAGGGATGCTTCACAGGTGAAATATAACAGAAAATCGTCATTTCTTACTTTCTAGGTGAGTCCGAATGTTCGGATATGGGTCAATCCATTAGAAATGAACCAGGCCAAGTTGCTCGACATTTTTGATTTTCCTAATTTTTTTACCAGTTATTTCCCAACTAAAGGTGAGTTCAAAACTAGGGTAAAAACATTTTTGGGCTCATACTTTTTTTTGGCGGCCATTTTAAGTTTGCCTTTTAACCATATTTCAGTCGAAAACATGTTTTGCACAAATGTATGTAACTCTGTTAATTTTATAGATAACAAGACAAAATAAACACCAAAATTATCAGAATGAAATGCTCTACATTTTTGTTTTAACACAATATTACCTAAGTAGTGAGGAAAGTGAAGAAAAATATTCAAAACTACAAATTGAAAATTGACTTAAAACGGGAGTTTTAGTGCCGCAATATTATTAGAAGGATGAAAGACTCGCCCTTAATTTTTTTTTTCTGGTGTAGATCTACTATAGGACTACTCGCTGTAGAAGTTTAAAGCTTGAGAACTTTGCGGTTTTTTTTTATACAATTTTTCAAAAATGCACAAAACCGTATTTTGGCAATATTTGAAGTAGAATATCTCAAAAGGGACTGAGTGAAAAATTATGAAATTTATACAGATAACACCTCTTTATGATATAAAGATGTGATATAAATTTGGTGACTGAGACTCAACTGGTTCCAGAGTTATAGTGCATCGAATTTGGCCAAAAATTCCATTATACGCACACGAATTTTAACGGTAATTTAATAGTAAAAATCCACATTGTAATTTTAAATGCTAAATTTTAGTGAACCTAAGTATGTTACACAAAAGAGTTGTACATGTAGGCTACATTTCATCAGTTAGCATGACAAATTTATAATTTCCTCAAAGCTTTGAAGAGCGTTGAAATTTCGGTGCATAGTTTGCAATTTTTGGCCAACTTCGATGCACTGTAACTCTGGAACCAGATCAGTCTCAGTCACCAAATTATTATCACATCTTTATATTGTAAGGAGGTGTTATGTGTATAAATTTCATAATTTTCACTCAGGCCCTTCTTAGATATTCTACTTCAAATAATGCCAAAATAGGGCCAATCCATTAGAAATGAACCAAATTAAATAAAAATTTTTGCTCAACATTTTTTATTTTCTTAATTTTTTTACCAGTTACTCCCCAATATTAGGTGAGTTCAAAACTAGAGTAAAACATTTTTTAGGCTCATACGTTTTTCTTGGCGGCCATTTTAAGTTTTCTTTGTAACATTTTTTCGGCCGGAGACTTGTTTTGCACAAATGTATGTAACTCTGTCAATGTTATAGATAACAAGACAAAATAAACACCAAAATTATCAGAATGAAATGCTCTACATTTTTGTTTTAACACAATATTACCTAAGTAGTGAGGAAAGTGAAGAAAAAAATTACAAATTACAAATTGAAAATTGACTTAAAACGGGAGTTTTGGTGCCGCAAAATTATTAGAAGGAAGAAAGACTCGCCCTTATTTTTTTTTCTGGTGTAGATCTACTATAGGACTACTCACTGTAGAAGTTTCAAGGTTGAGAACTTTGCCCTTTTTTTTATACAATTTTTCAAAGATGCCCGAAATCGTATTTGGGCAATATTTGAAGTAGATTATCTCAAAAGGGACTGAGTGAAAAATTATGAAATTTATACAGATAACACCTCTTTACGATATAAAGATGTGATATACATTTGGTGACTGAGACTCAACCTGTTCCAGAGTAACAGTGCTTTGAATTTGGCCAAAAATTGCGTTATAGGCACACAAAATTTAAAGGTAATTTAATAGTAAATATTCACTTTGTAATTTTAAATATAAAATTTTTGTGAGCCTAAGTTTGTTACACAAAAGAGTTGTATATGTAGGCTACATTTCATCAGTTAGCATGACAAATTTTTGGTTTCCTCAAAACTTGGAAGAGTGTTGAAATTTCGGTGCATAGTTTGGAGTTATGGCCAACTTCGATGCACTATAACTCGGGAACCAGTTGAGTCTCAGTCACCAAATTTATATCACATCTTTATATCATAAAGAGGTGTTATCTGTATAAATTTCATAATTTTTCACTCAGTCCCTTTTGAGATATTCTACTTCAAATATTGCCAAAATACGGTTTTGTGCATTTTTGAAAAATTGTATAAAAAAAACCGCAAAGTTCTCAAGCTTTAAACTTCTACAGCGAGTAGTCCTATAGTAGATCTACACCAGAAAAAAAAATTAAGGGCGAGTCTTTCTTCCTTCTAATAATTTTGCGGCACTAAAACTCCCGTTTTAAGTCAATTTTCAATTTGTAGTTTTGTATTTTTTTCTTCACTTTCCTCACTACTTAGATAATACTGTGTTAAAACAGAAATGTAGAGCATTTCATTCTGATAATTTTGGTGTTTATTTTGTCTTATTATCTATAAAATTAACAGAGTTACATACAGTTGTACAAAACATGTTTTCGGCTGAAATATAATTAAAAGGCAAACTTAAAATGGCCGCCAAAAAAAACGTATGAGCCCAAAAATGTTTTTACCATAGTTTTGAACTCACCTTTAGTTGGGAAATAACTGGTAAAAAAATTAGGAAAATCAAAAATGTCGAGCAACAAATTTTATTAAATTTGGTTCATTTCTAATGGATTGACCCATATTGTGTATTTAAGAATGTAGAAAATATTAAAGTGTTTGAAATTATAAATGCCTGTCTCTCGGAAACCTTGCGTGATGGAGAAAAACCGATATCATATTTGAATTCAGGAGAAGAAATTCTATCAGAATCACATATTTTTCTTTCTGAGACAAAAAAAAAAGTTTATTTTTTGTTGCCCAGTGATATTAGTCCTATTAAAGCCGCCATCAACTGGGGGGCCTTGGTTCCGGCCTTCGATAAAGGCTTGTATTATGATGGTTTTACTTACAATGGGTTTACTGACAATTTGTCATTTTTACAGCACTGAGATTTCTTTTGTTTTCATAGCAACTAGATTGCGTGTGAGAATGTCAAGTTACGATCCACGGCAACAATATTCGTAAGTACCACTAATTAGTTACGTCGTGCAAAAAAGTATTAACCTATTAGAGACAACTTTCTACGAAGTTTGATGATTTTTAAATGCACCTACTGCTATTAACCGTTAAATGGGTTCGGATTAAATGCCAGTTTCAGTCTCCACTTCAAACGCAATCATGCCATCCTCTCTACCCTTACACTGTTGTGGCCCACAATTGACACCGCTGTTATTTCCAAGAGCGGAGATAGCAATAACTTCACGTGATGCTTTGCAAAAGCAAACCACAACGTTATGCTGTTAGCAGACAGATCACATATACATCTACTTCCTGAGATATAAACCAAATAAATTAAATTTCAATATCCATAACCTTAACAGGATTATCAAATACTGAAATGACTTCTAGAATTCCCACTTCCATATTGTATTGTCTTTATTTTCTCCGTTAGTAGCATATAGATGACACAAAACACATTTAAGTAGCTTCGGAATATCCCACGCTCTTCGTATATACAAGAAACATAATGCAAAGAAGATATATTCACGGAGTTTGCAACTTAGATTATTATCAAAGATGGTAAGATGTTTTATCAAACATGCATGAAACTTCACGTTCGTTCCAGACGCCAACGACACAGAATATGTAAATCAAGTTCAAAGCATTTCAAATACCGCTACTTCCATGATACGGAATTTTCATGTTATAGGAGTTATCGTACAATGAATAATTGCTACTCCAGGAAAAAAACTAAGACAATTTTTGTCTCATGCATGACAGAACTATTAAGCACATTAAATTCCACTCGAAGTCTATATCGTACTATAAAATGGGTAGCCAACAGACAGAAAACAGGAACTGCAAATGTTCGTATGGGGAAAGGGATTCGCTGACTGTTCTATTCTATCTTGTAAGTAGCTTAATTTCTCGCGATTGAGCATTTTAAAATTTTTTTCTTGTTTCGGGAACCTGCTAGTTTTACCTGACTAACCCAGACAAGTAATAATCAGGATTACTGACTACTGGATTGCGTAAAGGTACTTCGTTTAATTTTTCTTGGTCTTTGTCACTAAAATAGGACAGTTTTCATGAGTTTTTTTTTTAAATTTGTTAAGAAATCTTTTTACATATTTTGATAAAATTATATTTCGAAACTTCTAATGTAATGAAACAGTTACATTTGTTTTTCTATGCAAAATGATTTGGGGACAAATGACTCGTCTCCTCGTCAGTGCACAATAATTGTAAGAACTGTATGAAAATAACATTACTCTCTTGTTTATTAATCTCTATATATATAAAAGGCTTTGTCCTGACTGACTGACTGAATGAATGACTGATTGACTGAATGACAGGAATCAACGTACAGCCTAAACTATAACAGTTAGAGACTTGGAATTTTGACAGTACCTTCGTTTCATAATGTAGGTGCTCACTAAGAATGGATTTTGAAAAATTCTGATTCTAAATGCCAAAAATTAAATGTTTTTGAAAATACTTAATCCCTTTTTACATAGAATTATCCATTCCAAATCACAGAATATATTGTTGCCAAATGGTATCAGGTGGGCTTGGAAAAAACAATTGAAATGCACTTTTGACAAATAAGAGAAGTTATCAAAATAATTCATGTTATAAATAAATATTACAGAATGAAATCCACTAAAATAATGGAATCACATAACTTTCTCTACCCTAGACATAGAGAAAACAAAACGAGGTATGGTAATGTGTATATTATTATATTATATCGCAGGTTTTTGGAGAGAAAAGTATGAAAGTGATAATGCTTTATGGAAACTTAAGAGTGGGAAATTTCCCGCCTCGATATTACAATTTTATGTTACAGGAATTTCTGTTTCTTCTTATTTAAACCTCTACCAGGCTTGCTGTGCACTGTACAAGCGATGGGATGCAAAATTCTAGATCCTCTATGAGCCATAAAAAACTATATCAAGCGTTTTCTGAGGGAATAGTTTGAGTGTAATAAGTCGTTCTTCCTATTTCAAATTATAAATGCCTATATAAGGAATAGTTTGAGTGTAATAAGTCGTTCTTCCTATTTCAAATTATAAATGCCTATATAAGGACCTAGAATTTAAAATTGAAAATCCTTTATACGCTAATTTCCAATTAGAAAATACAAAACCCGGGCGACGCCGGGTCTTTTAAGCTAGTTAAAAATAACCAAGAAAGCAACAATATTGATGAGAAATGTAATGAACACATTGCACACATCGAATTGCACGTAGTAAGCCCAAAGAAAATGAATGAACTATTATTGACTTCTATATCAAAATGACAAACTGACCAATGATTTATTTAGTGGTGACGATGAAAGGAGAATCAACAATATACTGTTTCTTTGGCACTTTTAAAATCCTCAAATCGGTTTAAACTTGAATACGTCATAGTAATTTTCAAACGCCCAAAATCTATCAAGGAACTGAAGATTTCATGCCAAAATCATGTCGAAATGCATCTTCTGAATTAAGTTTACAACATACCGAGCTCCTTGTGGAAAAGAATAATTCTCTAAACAAGAAACCAATAATAATTCTTCCGACGAAGTACCAGAATATGCCTATCCAGTATTCCTAACGGAACATCACTTCAGCGTTATGTGTAAACCTGCTCAAAGTATCATAACAAGAAAACATTTCCAGGCAGTTTAATTTGATTTATAGTGCACACTCAGTGCACTCTTTATAGGCCTAATCAACATTCCATATAAGACTCGCAACACAATTTTATCGTTGCAGTGACATTTGAGAATTACTAATAGTAAGTTAAGATATGTGCCCATCTGATATGTGCTCATTAATTGAATTTATATATGACAAGGTTTATTGTAACTAAATTTATACCGCTAATACTATGCCTTTATGTTTCTGTTGACAATTTTAATTTGCGTATTCATATTTCATATTTATTTTATTGTTGTCCGTGCATATATACATTCATGCAATAGACCAAGTCAAAGAACATAATATATAAAAGAAAGAAACTGGATAAAAATTATCCTTGTCAGACGTGTTACAATACACAATGCATAATGCACAAAATATGTAAACAAAACTAAACAACAATAAAACATTATAATATTAATCTTCATGGAGCTCAATATCATTGACTTTTACTAGTATCTTTTACATTTTTAATTCTATATAGGCCTATACTCAGTTTCGAGACCTACACAAGCTTTACGCCTAAGATTCTATTATTGTTTTTAAACATTCAGATTCCTTGAGCCTATTCAAAACAGCATCTTAATTCGAATTTCCACACTGTTATTTTGATTTTTATATGTTTATAAATAATTGTTCTTGCCAATATTTGTGCTGTTGTTGGTAATAAACTTTGCTTACATACAAATCTTGTAATTGTTTCCACAAAGTCTGCCGGTCTGTTGCATAAGGTTAGTTTTCTCTCCTTTCCTTATAAAGGGTATAAGGAGTGACCTTTCAAATAAATTCTATATATTCACCCCTTTAGATCAAAATTAAGTTTATCAATTTCTTTAGCATGTTTTGCAACTTTTTTCTGTGTGTTCTGGTAATATTTAAAGCTATTCCAAGAAAGAATAATTGAATTAACAGTTTCACTGAGAACGGAAGACTGGTTTAAAGCTGTAAGAGAAGCTTACTTTAAAAGCCAAATCTACCTGTGGAAAGTTAAGCTAATATGACTTTGAAGCAGAAGAGATCTGCATGCGACAGAAAGGATTATTGCTGTTATTAAGGGATTCACTTGAGGTCGCAGCAGAAAACAAAAGTTTTGTTCTCGGAGACATTTCAAAGGCATCACAATGGGAATGGAGTTATTTTATTCTCTTAACACCTCGCGCATCAAGCAAAGTTGTGAAGTTAGACATAATTCTGCGTACGAGTGCAACAAAGTGTAACGTAATTTGGGGTGGAGTGTATATATATATATATATATATATATATATATATAATTTGTTTACGACATCCGATATTTTGACATCGATATTTCAGTTCCGACAATATCGTGATATCGGTACTATCTAACTAACTCCGTGGCGCTAACATCCCAGAGGGCAAGGCATACCACCCCCCAATGCCCCCCAATCCTGCCACCTGCCTAAGTAAAATCCAGTATTACATTTCCCCTAAAAATAATTACTTCCCCAAGGCTGTCAATATTGCATGAGATAGAAGAATGCACAGAAATAAAACAATTTAATAATGTAAACTCTGGAGTGTTTTTCTATAGATTGATGCATGCACATGGTTTCTAGCATAAATAGTTACTTTATAATAAATATGCAAACTAATTTCATCCATTTTTAGACCAATCACGATCGTTTATCTTATAAGATGTTTGCTATTAATATGAGGATGCGATTTTATCTGATAAAATCGTCAGCTCGTTACTGGACACGTAAGGCATCAACGTGCAGTTATTAATACGTCACAAGCTGACATTAAGCAGCACAAAAACATTATTTTAAACAACATATTTTGTTTGTAAATTGAAATAATATAAATGTCCGTTGATTAAAAACACAATTTCGATTCGGTGCAAGCCAGTTCGTGTGCTTTTATATAGTTTTGATTTAAGCAACTACAACGACGCCCTCCATCTTGTGATGCGCACTATTAGTAGAACTGGGAACTCGGATCGATTCATCGAATCGATTCGTGGACTGTTCATTCATCTAGTATGCCAGGGTCTCACGGCTGAAGAATATTAACAACAAAGTAAGAAAATAATGTTATTATTTGCATAATCCGTCGTTACAGTTTATTCGTGGAATAGTCTTAATAAATCCTACAAGAGACTACGAGTTTCATCAGATAAATTTGCTCGAACTTCGTTCTCGCAAATATATCGATAAACTCGTAATATCTCGTGGAATTATCTATGACAAATTGATTTCAACAAAATTTTAATTTGAATTGTCTTCTTCTTCTTCTTCTTCTTCTTCTTCTTCTTCTTCTTCTTTCAAGGGTTAGGCTTTTGCCTGTTCCGGTCTCATATCTGTTCAGTCCATCTTTTGATTGGTCGTCCAATCGGTCTTCGTCCTTTAGGTCTGTACTCTGAATTGTGAAAAACGAATGAACTCACGATGTCCCGAATGAGGATCCTCAACTCTGCCGTCTGAGCGAATTCATTCAGTAATGGAGTTTTCAGAAAGTAAGACAGGAAAAGAAGCGCCTTTTTAATGGAAGAACATCAGAACTTCTCAGCTGACTTCTTTCTCTTTATCTCACTGAAAACAGTATCCTGTAACGGATGCGAACATTTTATTATTCTGTATTAAAAACACTATTCCGTACTTCCAGTGCCTAGTATCAGCAGCTAGTTCATTTCCCAATATAACTTACTAAATGCAATGTACGTGTTCTTCCTTTTTAAAACTCAGCAGAAAAGAAGCAGCAGAAGAGGGGGTAATGCCAGAGATAGAAAAATGGAGCAGATACATTAGTATATGGAGCGAATGAGATACAAAAAGTTGCATATAAAAACAAGCAAATTGAATGAGAACCCGGGGTCAATTCATGACCGTCGTTCTCTTGTGATGCAATTTTATGCTTGCTTTGTGCTCTGTGAATTTATTGCTTTGAAACAAACATATATTTCAGAATAAGTTTGCGCTATATTCATTTTCCCGTTATTTCATATGCTTTCTCTATCTCTCTCTGGTTGATTTTCATTGTATGAACCAGTTTTCATATCGGTGTATTTCACATAACACAATTTAGCGGCCACTTACTTAATGCATTTGCAATCCGTTTACTGGCCTCACTGCATGAAGTTCTTTAGTGCGTGTGTAGTTTCCTGCCAGTAATGAGTGAGTGCATCCTAATTCGTCTTTAGCAATGGGTTACTTGAGTTCCCTACAATAATCTTCGAGTGCAGGTGAATTGCCACAAAACCCGAACAGGTTAAAATATCGAGATATGTGAATTGCCACAAAACTCGAACAGGTTAAAATATCGAGATATGTAAATTTCCACAAAACCCGAACAGGTTAAAATATCGAGATGTGTGAATTGCCACAAAACTAGAACAGGTTAAAATATCGAGATATGTGAATTGCCACAAAACCCGAACAGGTTAAAATATCGAGATATGTGAATTGCCACAAAACCCGAACAGGTTACAATATCGAGATATGTGAATTGCCACAAAACTCGAACAGGTTAAAATATCGAGATATGTGAATTGCCACAAAAGCCGAACAGGTTAAAATATCGAGATAAGTGAATTGCCACACAATTACCTGCGGTCAATTTTAGGGTTGGTTTCTGCGGTATATGTAAATTGCCACAAATTGTAACCTAAGTTGTTTCAGTTTGTTCTATCCTGCATAATTTTCATAGGTAATATAACAAGAGGTCAGAATTTAAGTTGGGAGAATCCAGAAATCGAGTTATATTTATTATGACCAGGGTTCGGATGTTCATGACATATCATATTTTTATCCTGACGTCTAATCTTGCCGCAAACTGAAATTAAACACGAATTGCACTTTTGTTATCCTAATTGGACCGTTTTTATTTTGCATATAAAGTCATATTTTGGACATTTTTATAGTTTAGGTCATATTTCGGTCATGTTTTAATTTAATGTCATATTTAAGTCATAAATTCGGTAAATGAGCACAACTGCACAGGTCATATTTTGGACATTTTTATAGTTTTGGTCATATTTCGGTCATTTTTAAATTTAACGTCATATTTCAGTAATAAATTCGGTAAAAGAGCACAATTGCACAGTATACTGTAGGCACTAAATCGTAGAGTTAAAATTTTTTCGAGAAAGAGTTACTAATATTTTGGTTTGACTGTAACTGGAATGTGAAGGGACAGTAAGTAACAAGTGCAGGTAGTTGAAGCACAATGCACGGGGGTTTACCGCCTTCCTCCTTGTTGTTAACAACTTTCAATAGAGACAGTTTTAAAAGATTTTCAGTTCACACTTGCAGTGGTATCGGGTAACATCAAAATGCCGAAAAATAAGTGTTCTGAAAGTGTAAAACTAAAAAGTTTTGTTAAGGAGTTTGGAGAAAACCACTTCTGCACCGACGGGAAAATTTTGTATTGCAAAGTTGTGAAATTAAAGTGACGGCTGCAAAACGATTTAATGACGTTACCTGTAACGTCGAAAGGAGCTTCTCGCGGTTTAAGACGATATTAAGTGACAACAGGAGAAGATTTCTATTCGATAATCTTAAAATGCACGTGGTTGTATAGTGTAATGCAGACAAAAAAGGAGACTGAAAACTGGTACGTATTAGCCTACTTTGAAATTTATTTCATTAATTTAATGTTTATGCCCAATTAATAGAAATTTAATTTTTAAATTAATGCAATTTTTCACGTTTTATAGGGACACGCATGGACTACAAAATATTATATTGAAGTGGTGAAGCAATCACACAGAAGCAAATGCTTTAAAATTAGATGTCCATTACAAGCAAAACTGTGAATAATATGTAAAATTCTTAAAAACACGATCCTGATTGCATTCATGCGATGTAGTAATTTAGTTTCATTAAACGTTTAAAAGTGGAACATTTATTATTAGAAAATACTTTCTTTTATTAGGTCATATTTCCGATTTTTTGGGTCATATTTAGTCATTTTTAAGGGCATATTTAAGGTCATATTTTCCAGTTTTTTAGGTCATAAACATCCGAACCCTAATTATGACTATTAAACGAATACTTACATAACTAAGCATGCAATGAATAACATAAAACCACGAAAATGAACAAAACTACGTAGTATTGTCATTGTGAGCGAGAGCTTATGGCGAAACAATCGATACATCGATATATCTATCGTCGTGACATGGTCACAAGACGTGCGACTTTTCAATGTTTTTATCTTCATGAGCTGGTTAGATTAACTTCATTGCTAAAATAATATCGTGTCTTTAATATTCCGTTTACGAGATTTGAAACGCTTCACCACACATATAAATAATTATACATTATTTTCATATCTTTTTTGGTTTTATCATATGCAGCTTACATATACCCATCGCTGTGTTTAATGATTGTTTTTGATCAAATAAACTGTATGAAGATGGTTCAGAGTTTGTGAATTTAGATTTAAAAAAAATTGTACGTAGGTGCGACAAAATGAAGGTAACAAAAATAAAACGTTAGAATTAGGCTATGACGATAGACACTTGCGATTGGTTGAATTTCTACACATTCTTACACTGGATTGTTCACTGATTAATGAGCTGCTTAGTCATGTTAATCAGATTGACTGTATTTTAAAGCTCTCACTAGATCAGTCGGAGACTTGAGAATAATCATCCCTCGTAACGAGGGATCATTTTCTGTAGTTCAATTGTGTTGTTTTTATAGACTCTAAACTTTCTCCTTGCTATACCTCTGTCTGTCATAAGATGGAATACTTGTTCTTAAACTATATTCTTTTTGTCAGTCTGACTTCAGTTTTGTATTAAAGAAATAAAAAAAAATCACAGCAGATAAGTTTGTCGAATGGAAAATGTTAGTCAATCTATGGGGAACTTCTTTTGTTTCCTTCCGTTTTCCGGTGTGAAATGGAAATTATTTCGTAGAAAAGGAAGATATGACTGAATCCTTCAGGGGAAACTGAATTTATTTTCATAAAAGCCTTTCGGCATATCCGTGAGAACTGGAGATTGCTTTATAAAATGGGAAGATGTCCGTGAATTTGTTAGACAAAATGCTTTCTTATTAGGCCTATATACCCAAAACGGGGAAAAGTTTCGTAAAATAAGAAGACTGTGAGTGAATGATTGAGGGATACTGTATTTTTTCATACACACTTTCCATTATATGCGTGTATATTGGAAATTAGTTCGTAAAATCGAGAGATATAAAAATTAATCCTGGGGGAACCTATATTTTGTCATTCACGTTTTCCCATGCGTTAACTGCAGATTTAGTTCTTAAAGTGGGAAGATTGAATCCTTAAGGGAATGCATAATCATGTAAACTGGAAATTAATTCTTAAAATGGGAAGACGTGAGTGAATCCTTGAGGGAAACTGATTTTTTTTTTCATAAATGTCTTCCGGCATATCCATGTGAACTAAAATTACTTTATAAAATGGTAAATTGTGCATGAATTCTTAAGGAAACCACTTTGCTATACATACCCTTCCCTATTATATATACAAAATGGGAGAAAATTTCGTAAAATAAGAATATTCTGGACGAATGTTTGGGGAAGCTGTATTTTTCACACACACTTTCCTTTATACAGAGTGTTAACGAATAACACAGAAATATTTTACCTATGTGTAGAGGGGACATAGATAAGAAACTTTTATTACGAGAATCTTGCTCTATGACGTAAAATGTGTATGCTACAGGACATTAAAGTCATTACAATTTAGTGCTCATAAGTCAATAATTAAGCGAAATAGGGCTACAATTCCGGTCCAGAAAACCACCATTAACGGCCGTGGGTGTCGGCATGCTGACCACATGGCCCCCAATCCTGCCATCTGCCTACGGGAGATGATGCAGCGGTCGGGTGGTAGGCCAAGTCCCTCCAGGGATGTAGCGCCACGGAGTTTAGTTTTAGGGCTACAATTTTCATTAAATTGACTTCATGCCTTCTTAGTAACTCAATTCATTACAGTATACTTCCAGTGCTGCAGTGCACAAAAGGGTTGAAAATCATGTGGGTCCATGTAAGTGATTAACTGTAACTGAGTAACTGTAGTGTAGTGTTTAACAGCTGAATGGACACTAGACTACAAGAAGTAAAAGTTTGGAATGTATCATTGTATGAAGGGCTCTTTCTACCTTTCGTCGGTATGGGTGTCTGTCAGACTTCTTAACCAAGCTTCCTCATTCCAACGCACTAAATTTACAGTTAGTGGCATGGGAACACTCACTTCTTGGAAATACAGTACTGTACGTTTCTTAAATAATCTTCCTAACATTCACGCAAGCTAAAAAAATCACTGCAAGCTATATTTTGCAAAAATATTGTTTTATATTCATTGGCACTAAATGAATTGGCACAGTAACGAGGTTTCTTATTATTTTATATGGGAGAAGATCCGTTCATTTGCATTTATTGGCGCAATACGAGGGTGGCACTGTAAAGAGGGGCATTACATCGAGGGTTGACTGTAGATGTAAACTGGCGAGTGGTTCGCAGAATGGGAAGATGGGAATGAATCTTTGAGGGAACCTGCATTTTCTCTGATACACGCTTTCCTTATATACGTATAAACTGGATATTAGTTCGCAATACGGGAAGATGTGAGTGAACCCAGGGGTAACTTATACTTTTTTATACATGCTTTCCTATATAATATACATTCATGTGAACTGAAGGTTACATTTTTAAAATGGGGAGATGGAGTGATTCCTTGAGGGAACCTGTATTTTTTCACACAAGCTTTCGGGTATATCCGTGTAAAACTGGGAATCGCGCTTGAGTGAAGTTTCTATGGGATAACACAAAGTGCACGTACTCCGAGCGGATCGACCTTTTTTTCTTTGTTTGGAGCGGGGAAGGGGTGTCTAGTTTGAACAGATGTGCACCGTGTTGATCCTCAGTAGCATGTGGCACAAGATAAGTTGTGATCATTTTTTTACGAATCTCAGCCAATAAACTCTCCTTTAAAATTATATACAGATAGTTATATTTAAATAATAGTTGTTCTTCAAACTAATTCAGTGCAAATGAAGTAGCTTTAACGTATTAAAAATTCTTATACTCGTAATTCTGTATTTTGAATTGAGCGAATGCAGCGAAAGCGTTCGTGGTAGGCTACTTATACCATCTCTCATAGGGGAAATGCATTTCTCTGGAGTAAAGTTATTGAAATACGGACGAAATGTTTGTACAGACCTTTATTATATTGACAATCAAAGTAATATTATAATAATTTTAATTTTAATTTATAAAAATATATACGTGTAAAAATGTTAAAGCTAAGAAACAGCAATTCAGAACATTATTATAATAACGATAATAATAATAATAATAATAATAATAATAATAATAATAATAATAATAATAATAATGGTAATAATGATATAAAATTTACTCATAAGAAACTACGTCACTGTGCAGTTAACTGAGGCACTCTGCTTCAGTACCGTTTTCGATGAGGGTCCCCCCCCCCCCGTTTGGCACTATGGTCTTGTTTGTCTCCAACAGAAACAAATACTAAGACCAATCCATGAGATAAGGGCAATCGTTCCATAAGGTTGCCAGACTTTAGGTTCCGATTGTCTGAATATCCCGACTCCTCAAGTTCTACACATCCTGAGAAATTCATTACATCAAAATATAAGATATGTCTTGCTGATTCGTAGGAAAATAATAGCTCTCTGGAGGTACCATTATCATTTTCAGTTTCGAGAGTGTCCACAGACAAAAGCTTTGAGAATTACATATTAATCACTAGTAAACTAAAACGCACATGTTTTTATCTCAGTTTTTAGCTCATAACTGCATATTCAACTAGGCCTACTGCGAAATTTAGAAGTTAATGCAATACTTTTCATACCCATAAAGATTGGAAAAGAACTATAGTGACTTTTTTCATGCTGAATGGCGAAGTAATCTGTAATTAAATTTTAAATTATTAGAAAGATTAAATAAAATGGTATCTAGTTTATAGGCCCTCCTATTTCATGCGTTATGAAATGTTTAAATAGCTTCTTTTTTCGGAAATGGATAATGAAAGTCGTTGAGGAATTTGCCAGCACAGATTTTTGTGCAGTGAGTCGATCTATCATCCTATAGAAACCGTCGACTTCCTACAGCTCCATAGAAACGGTAAAAGCGAAGCCCATCAGTAACATAATGTGCACCATAGAGATTCTACCTATTGTAAGATATTCTCCCATCCGTTTCTCTCCAACTGGTTGCACGACCGTGTTCTCTTTTCTCTATATCTATCTCTTTCCCTCCCACCTCCCGCTCTATGTGTGTTTTTTAATCCCTTAGAAAAATAACACTTCAATATTAATATAATGCTTTATGATAATGAATTAAGTGATGAAAATTTGTTTGTATTTTACCTCTATTACAATGTACTCTCAGAAAAATTAGTTGAATTAGTTGGCTGCATAAATCTAGCAGGCGGTGCAGTGTTCAGATATATTCTAGGTTCAATAAGCAACACATACAAGTATTACAAATAATAAAAAAAACCATTCGCTTTTTAAAAGAAAAAAATTATTGTAATAAGAATTATAATTTCTTAAAAGCAATTAGGTTCCATTGTCGTCCAACGCTACCAGCATACTCCGGAGGTCGTTGACCCAAATCGTTCATATCTTCCTGCAGGATGACGGCGATATTGTGTACATTTCCTTCTACATTAATCTTCTTGGGTGATCTTATGCAAGGTGTCGAATGCACTTTCGACGCGTTCCTTGTTCTAGTCCGAACGATATTAGTGAATGAAACTGTGATCTAAATTCGCGTTACGAATCGTAACACTGGCGAAATGTAACAGTGTGATGAATCATAACTATGACGAAATGCAATTGTATGACGAGTGGTGACTGTGACGAATAAATTGTGGCCAATTCCTGGATTCGATATATTAATTTTTCATTGACGAGTATTTATTACTGTAGGTGGATTTCTAGGGGTTGTACAGCTTTTTAGGCGTGCTAAAGAAATAATTTTTTTGATGGAGGTCCACCACTAAAGAATGAAGATAACACTTTTTCTCAATAATGAGTTGATAACTGCTTATAACATGCATCTGAATCTATTGGTATATGTTAAAAAAATATAGTACACAAACAATTGTGAGAAAATTTAATAAAAGACCTTAAGCACCATTTATTTAACTTTTAGAATGTTTGTTTTGTTTGTTTTTACAGTGAACAATAATAACAAACCTAAACATCCTATCTAAAAATAAACATCTAGACTTACAGTAGATTCAACAATGAATATCGTTACAAATGCTGGTTTTTGTCGATTAGTCTAGTAGTAGCTCTTAAAATCATGTAAGTTTATTACGATTTCTGTATTGCATAGGCTTACTAACCTAATTTAAAACTTCGATGTGATTTTAAGCAATTGTTGACTTTAATTTTAGACCCTAGTATATCAAGTTCAGTGGCGATTAAACTGAATACTGATTTATTATTATTATTATTATTATTATTATTATTATTATTATTATTATTCTTTTTCATCACTTGTTTGTGAGTTCTTCTGGTGCATCGGCGTTTTTCGCAAGATGCAGCATTATATTGGTACATTGAGAAATGCTCTGACTATGGATGTTGTGCCTAGAATTACTGATTTTTGCATTAATTTAAGCTCTTTTGTTCCCATTCCTAGTTTTCTTAGTCCTGTCATCGTCCATTTAGGTATAATTCCATTTGTAGACATTATTAACGGAATTGTTATTACCTCATCTTGTCGCCACAATTCCTTAATTATTATTATTATTATTATTATTATTATTATTATTATTATTATTATTATTATTATTATTATTATTATTATTATCGCCTTTACTTTTTAATTTCGCTTTGGAACAGAAGTTCAGGATAACAAGGTAGGCCTAGGATGAAATAGCAATCACCCGATATTAGCGTATGTAAATAATGTTTGTTTGTTGGGCAATGGCATATACTCAATCGAGACAAACGCAGAAAGTAGTTTCGATGCCTGCAGGAGGAATGTCGGATTGTAAAATGAATACAGGAAAAAACTAAGTAAAAAGGAGAAATATAGTGATATTAAGATAATCCAGACTTTTAATGGTAGTAATCAGCGCAATTTTGTCTATCTCTCTCAGGAAATCTGTACCATTTGCTTCTATTCGGAGAACAAGTTTATTTGCTCACTGCACGTAGGCCCTAATACACGCCGCATTCATAAACACATACTACGATGATAGTTCAAGGGGTGCTTGAATGGCAACTCTTCTCTACATCACTGCACAGCCCCTTGCAGGTGCGACCACTTCTCCTACATCCGAGTACTGCGTGTAGTCTAGTCGCTAGTATTCAGGCACTAACTTTCCTACGCCCGCTATTACTCTCCATATTTTCCGTTTCCATGACAATCATATTTAAATATTGAAAAAGCATAATAGGGTGAAGTAACGTAATTTGGTGATAATTCTCGCAGTGCACATGTTACCTCCTTCATTCGCATACCTCTCTCAGGGTGTCCACCAAGTAATGCTGAAGAAATTCCCGGCTTATTGCCAAATTTTCATTGATAATTTCAGAAATTCCCGACCAAAATATGAAGCACTTTCTAATAACTGTATAAGAAAAATTATAGGATTATACATACTTTAAATAAGAAAAACATTTAGTAACAAAAGTAATTGCAAACAATAATTACTTAGGCTATAACAAATACAAAAATTAGGAACAATAAAATAAAATTTCACATAGGCCTATTATTGTCTAGAAGTCTTTTTGATCAGACTTTGCAATTTTCGAATTTTCCCGGATATTTTAACAAATTCACTGACTTTTCCCGGATTTTCCCGACCATACGAAATTCCCGGATTTTCCAGACCAGTGGACACCCTGGAAAAACTAAGTAAAAATGGGAAAAAACGTCAAAATAGGCCTTCTGTCCTTCAAAACATGGAATAGCCGGTAAATCGTTCGAGCAAATGGAGAAATTCAAATATCTAGGAGCAATAATCACAAACACAAATTATATTAAGGTAGAAGTTAAGTGTCGACTGAAATCAGGAAATGCTTGTTTTATGTAGTTCAAAAACTTTTATCATCTCATCTAAAAATAAAAATTCTGTAAGACAATTATACGGTGTATTATACGGATGTGAGACATGGTCTTTTTACTCTTCGGGAAAAACATAATCTGAGTGGGTTCGAAAACAGGGTTCTTAGGAAAATACTTAGGTCTTAGAGAGATGAATATGGTGACTGGAGAAAACTGCATAACGACGAGCTTCATAACCTGTACTCTTCATCGAATATAGGAAGGGTAATTACATAATGGAAGACGAAATGGGCTGGACATGTTGCGCGCATGGGAGAGGAAAGACATATTGCAAAAATATTGACTGGGAGACCCGAAGGGAAGAGACCACTTGGAAGACCTAGACGTAGGTGGGAGGACAATATTAGGATAGATATGAGGGAAATAGGATTTGCGAAGGATGGAGTTAGCACAGAACAGAGTTAAATGGCGGGCTCAGGTAAGCGCGGCAATGAATCTCCGGGTTCCATAAAATAGATAATATTCCTTTAGCTTGCTTAGGAATTGTCTACTGCCATTGAATAAGTATTATTAAATAATATTATTGTTACTGAAGTTTGGGCTATGCTAAGTTATATTATTGTTTGATCTTTAAAGATCTGAGATTGTGAGTTCTTATTCAAATAAAATGCAGTTTGACGATACATGAGGAAATTAGGAATTTCTCTGAACGAGTTAGTAACATTACATCTTCCCATGTGTGGCCGCCGAGAGAATATTCTGAATGCGTCTTCCGCCTGGCATAGAACCACTAGACAGCGGTATTGGTAACTGGATGATTAAACTATTGGACTGAAGTGCAATTCCCTACCACATTCATTAACCACAACCGACAGCTCACCCACCATGCACTGATATAATGGAATTCAGCAATAATTGCTCTTGATCATGTGCTGTTTTACTTCTGCACTTCTGTTGGCTTTAAGCACAAAGTACTGATAGCCCGGTTAACTGATACTTGATTCTTCAACCATCGGAATGTCTGGAATTAGTCGTTTAGTAATCAAACTAGACCGTTTTGTTTCCACGGCCGGATAAAATGAATGATATGTTGCTATGATCGTCGTATAATAGATTTTTGCACGACGCAACTAATTAGTGGTACTTACGAATATTGTTGCCGTGGATCGTAACTTGGCATTCCCACACGCAATCTGGTTGCTATGAAAACCAAAGAAATCTCAGTGCTGTAAAAATTACAAAAATCACTAGTGCCGTAAGTAAAACCATCATAATACAAGCCTTTATCGAAGGCCGGAACTAAGGCCCCCCAGTTTGTAGCGACTTTAACAGACAAATATTCGGTCCCCATAACAACCAACACATGCGAATCGCTTTCTGAAATATAACATCTATCTTCAGTATTGTATATACATAATATTTTCAGCTAATATCTCAATAAATATGATTGAATTGATATAAATAATGATCGTGCAAAAAAATAGCATGCAATACTATATACTATTACAAAACAGAGCTAAGAGATACATTTCTTCTCCCAATTTTAAATTCTCAGACATGGTAGTTCGGAACTGCAAAAATAATAGATTAACGAATAGGATATACGTAATACTTGTGGACACACTTGAGGCCGCTTGAATTAGTTCTTTCAACCAAAATACTTCATGCTATGTTCTTTAATATCTTAGCGGGAACTCTCGAGCGTAAATATTTTTTTATACTTATTTTTGTTTGTTCGTTTTACTTTTTTATACAAGTAGCCTATGTAAATAATAACTATTCGAAGTCTCCTCCTGTTTTAGTTACCTTCTGCCACTTTAACCGATTTAAAGGAGAAATACGATTAAATTAACACGTTGATTTTTTATTAATAGGAATTGCTTAGCTGATACTCTGATCAGCGTAAGGACATGTTATAAAAACATGATCACGTCAAGCCTGTTAGAAAATAAGAATCTCAAGTCAAATCAGATCCTGTGCCTCTGCTTTTATATCTCATTAAGACTAATTCAAATATTAGTATAGATCAATGATTCAAATTTTTCCCTCCTAAAATAATCCTTCTAAAATATAATTCTTCACACAGTAAATACCACTATATCTGTAGGCCATATACTTCTTAAAGCAGGGCTGAACAAATACCGGGCGCCAAGTCACCGTGGTGCCTAGAAATCTCGTATTGACGCCTAAGATGTTCCCTAGTTAATGATCTTGTGAAACGCAAATTGAATGGGCTTTCCTTCCTTACACTTCGTTCCAACGAAAGCGGTGCAGCATTGGTACTTAAGAACACTGTACAGTAAAAGTACAGCAAAAATAATAGTAGTAATAATATCATAACTTATTAAGTGCCAGTATGGTACTTTATGAGATTGTGTGGTGGACGGAAAAATGTCTGTCCGTCCGTCCGTGTGTCTGTACGCGCGATAACTCAAATACGCCTGATCGGATTTTAATGAAACTTGGTATATACGTTTATAATGTCCATGGGAAGAACCCTATTGATATTGGACCAAATCGGTTGACCGGTACCGGAGTAAAACCCAATTTAGTGTCTATTTTAAAAGCGCCATAACTCTAATACGCTATATCGGATTTTCATAAAACTTGGTATACGCATTGTTAATGTCCATGGAAAGATGTCTATTGATATTGGACCAAATCGGTTGGCCGGTACCGGAATAATGCCCAATTTAGTGACTTTTTTTGGTATTATATAGCAAAAGGTGCGATAACTCAAATACGCTTCATCGGATTTTCATGAAAATTGGTATATGCATTTATAATGTTCGTGGCAAGAAGCCTACTTATTTTGGACCAAATCGGTTGACCGGTACCACAGTAACAACTAGGGGAGAGTAGCCTATATTGTACCACTTTTCACGTTTTATTTTTTACAGCTGAACTGGTAGATTACTAAGTAACCAATTGAATACCATCTTGATCAGTATACTTTTACTTACGAAATGCGATAGGAAAAAGTTTGGAACTTAATAAATCGTGCACAGTGTATTCATTTTTGTGAATGTCTGCAAGTGGTACAATTTAGGATACTGGTTTCCTAATTTGTACCAGTGGGTTCCTAAATTGTACCACCAATTTTTTTATTGTTATCACTTATATTGTTTGACATTTTCATAATTAATTAATACTAAAAAACTAATATTACTAAATTTTACCAAGTATTACAAAATTACTACTAATGTTGAATTAATTAACACTAAAACTAAAAACATATATTGGATAACTTTTAATAGTTTAGATAATGTAAGTAGCGTATTTTACTTCCCTCCATCAGTCCATAAGTCTACTTACGTAAGTAAAGTAAAGTGTTCCCTATTACTGGCCATGGAGGCCCAGAGGGTTCCAGGAGGTTGAGGCTCCCATCGGCACATGAAGGTGGTAAGGTTGTTGCCTTACGCACCGGCCGTCTTTACCCCCAGGATTGCTCCTGGTACTTTTCTGTTAGAGGCTGAGTCGACTCCAGAGCCATAGTGCCACCATAAGGATTAGGCCAATTGAAAATCTCCAACGACCTCATCGGGGATCGAACCCGCGACCTTCCGGTCGCAGCGCCTCAAACACTACGCTACGGCGTACCCCAAGTCTACTTACAGGCATTGCAAAAAACTTTTTCAAACTTTTGAGACATAGTTAGCCCAAACATCATTTCTTCAAATTTCAAATCCTTCCAACTCCAGCTCAATTTCGTCAGAAAAGATTTTACTTCTTCCAAAAATTTTGGTGTCCCCATTTGCATTTTTGTTTTTATTTTCTGCATGCCTCTTTATAGTTGGTTTGGGAACATTATAAATGCGAGCACACTCATTTAAACCGTGATCTCCGTTCAGATATTCAGCGACAGCTAAATGCAGCTCATCAGGGCTCCACTTTCCATACCGTCCTTTTGTTGCCATACTGCAAAGTAAATTAATAATTTAATTAATTATTTGCATAAATGAAAATTGATTAAAAATTCCTATGAATATTTATAATTATCTAAATCATTTATTTAACAAGAAGCTTGATCATAGTATTAATATAAAGCACTTATTAGAACTAGTTTCCTAAATTGTACCGGTACAATATAGGAAACTTGCGCTGGTACAATATAAGCAACTCCGCAATTTTTCCTTTGTTGCATCTTCCCAAATTAACCTTTAAGTTTATAAGTCCAAAACTACACGAAAAGTAAGATGTATTAACACACATTCAGCCTTAAACAATACAGTTTGTTTTCACTTACCTTATTACAGTTCTTCTCTTAGCCACGTACACAAAATATTACATCAAAGCTGCACAAAATAAAAATTTCTCCACAAAGGAACTGCTACGCATCACACAACAAGCTCAACTGAGAAGACGGTGTGTAGGAAGACGTAGTTCCACCCTGTGCACACTAGATGTCACATGCTACCAAAGCACTAGTTTTACAGAGGTGGTACAAATTAGGAGCCGGTACAATATAGGCAACTCTCCCCTAATTAAAGTCACATTTTTGTAATCATGTCTATACTACAATGCCGCATTTTTAATCATTTGAGGGCTTTGTCTGCAGTGCAGTCAGATGTTTGTTTACTTCGCTGATGTAGTTACATGAATACTGTTATATACATTAGGTACATTACTGTGAAATAATTAGCGGATTTATATGCCACTGAATTTTGTGAAATGTTGACATATTTTAAGAATTTCAAGTTGCAATACATTTAGATTTGACAAGCAACACTATTCCTTCACATAAGCTTATCAAACTACATCGTCAAATTGACTGAGTTAGCCGAATGGTAACGTCTTGGATTCAACAAAAGCATACTGGCACTTTGTTATATCAGTTTACCTGACTTTTTATTTTACCTTCCATTTCATCAGAGGATATTATACAAATTACATATCATGATACAATATTCTATAAAATTAATATTTCTCTAATAATATTGGTATTTTTTTAAAATCTGTTTCGAAAATCTTTTCGAACACTTACGACTCTCATTATACATAAAATATAACTGAAAGTGACACAAACTAAGTGTATTATTGTCCTAATCCCTAGAAAATCCTATTTAAGAAAATCCATTAAACTTTAGTGGCTAGTTCTAGAATGTATTCAGGTCGTTTTCCTGTAAGGATTTATGTTGCCCCTAAAAGTAAACAATTTGGTAGATTTATTGAGGTCTATTAATTTATGATTAATTATCGATGACCATACCGTCTGTGTATGTATATTCTTAAAATCGTATCTTACAGACTAGAGTTAGAGGAAAGGATTTATAGGATGAAGAAACGAGTGCCATGCATTTCGCTGTGAACAATATAAAAAGTCCCACTTACTTCTCTCCCTGTAATTGGGTTGAGCAGAATTCATTCCAAGCTTTGTTACATTTGCTTTTGTCCAACAAAATAAATCCTGAAGCACAGGGATTTGGTGTTAGTTATGGACCAATAAGGAGAATGGAGGCAGTAGGACGATCTTACATGCTTCCAACCAGATGGTTTCCACAGGCATCGATTAGGATTTTTTTGTATTAAAGTGTCATTCTTTCTTGCCCTATATGGGGCTGTATGGGGGTCACATAAATTCTTCCTCTATCTAATTTGTATGCGAGGCAGTGAAAGAAAGGATGGAGCGAGGAAATTGAGCCGCGCTTCGTTACACGCAGATTACGATTCTCTCTTATTCGCTGGTTCGTATTTTCTTCGTCTCTCTGTCTATGTGCATTGTTCTCTTTCAATTGAAATCTACACGGGGAGTCAGAATGTAATATTCTGAAGGCTCCTTCCACACCAAGAAGATAGGTTCAACATATCAATTACTAGCTTAAGTCAATGCTCGCACGAGTGCGACTCTGATAAGCAAATGCAATAAAGTCAAGTCTGTTGGACAGCAATTATGCTAGAAATTATACGAGCGACGTATTATTGGAAGAGTATTTCCACATTGTCAGTTTCAGATAAATGTGTTGAGAGTAGGAAAATGTTGAAATTAACTTACGTGTCTGCTGTTCCTACAGACTACAAATAATTTCAGTCTCGGAGCTCTAGTTTATAGGCAATTTATATATTTCTGTCCATCGGCATTATTTTTGCACAAATTATAACTTAGTAATTGGCGGTCAAGTGGCCAGCTAATCTGACCACAAACATTATGAATATTCAAGGATAATAAAATTTCAGAGAAGGAATAAACCGACTGACTTTAAGATTGCTTGATATCAAGATATTGCAAGTGAACTATTTAGGCCTAAATATTATGAAAATCAAAATGTTAAGACACTATACAAAATATGGTTAACTAAATAATAATGATATCAGTCGACTGTTTTAATGATGCCTGTACATTAAATGAGAGAAACAATCACACTTGAAATAGAAAGAAATCTATAAAAATATTACACTTAACACAGATACGCTACTGTACGCACACTATGTTACCTCTATTAGAGAAGTAGTACTATCCTATTTCACATTCAAATCTAAACTGAAAGGTCAGTTTTGTTTATTGTGTCCAATCATCATTTATCGTTATTATTATATTTATTTATTTATTTTTATTCTGTTTATTTATTTTGTGCTACATTAGTGCAATGCTTCAATTACGGTAGCTAGAGTTGGATTATTCCCACAACGTCTCTGGCCTTGAAGACAAACCCAGCCAGCGAGCTTCTCGTTACGTCTCGTTACCAAGATGCGCGAATTCGGTGCGCGTAAGATCAGTAAGCTACCGCTGGGCAGAGAGTGAACATCATGCAGCATTTCGTCAGTCGTAGAAAATACAATAATAGTTGAGTGGAGGGATGATGCCGCTGCGAGAGAGACAGACAACACGTGGAGCGGGATAGGAGAGCTGAGCCAATCAGGGTGCAGCTACCTCCCCTAGCCAGGAACTCTACGAGCGGTGAGACTCGCTCCTAAGGTATATACGTAAAAACCCAGAGACGTTGTGGAGGTAATCCTACTCTACCTACACATTAAATACACAATTTAAAATATGCCATAACTAAACTAAAACTAAACTGAAACCAATCAAACAAACAAGTAAATAATTATTCAAGGCAAGACAATACCATTTGAAAAACATACAAAATATAATCATAAATAATATAAGTAAAAATTACAAGCAATGAACTCCTACTTACAACACTTTCATAACTGTTTATAAATGAAGCTATGAACCAGATCTATTTGAAGCACAACCTCAACAAGACAGGAGAATATTTTAGGGAAGATGTTTCAGGTGTTCCAAATTGAAGTAATTGAGGTTTTCTGAAATTTGTTTTAATGTAGGTAAAACGTATTTGACGAAGTAATTCTTTGTCTTTAACAGACTATTTAAAAGTGTATGTAGGAATAATTGAGGCCATCAGAACCATAGTGATCTAAGTGACAATTTTTAAAAGCATGAAATAAGTGTATAGAATTGTTGTCGTTTGGTAATTTTATATGATCTCATAGAGATACAAGTGTTTTCCATGGCAGCAGATGATGGAAAACACTTGTATCTCTATGGCACCATATGACATTGCCAAATGACAACAATTATGTAGGCCTATGCTTGTCTCATATTTTTTAAGTTGTCAGTTAGATCACTATGTTTATCATTGCCTCAACTGTTCAGAAACTATTCTACGATTGAAGAGTGGCATCCAACTGCATTCGTTTAAAAGTTAGTTGACTATAAGGAATATTCTGATTATAGGCTAATTCATTATATTATTATTATTATTATTATTATCATCATTATTATTATTAATATGTATAATGTATAATAATAAATTCTGTGTATAGTGACACCCAGAACGCGATCAATTTTTATTACTTTGACGATTTACATTTTCACATATTTAGGACCTACTGATCATCCTTTAATATAAAATGTGGTCAGATGGCCAGATAGAGAGAGAAAATGTTACTCTCTTTCTTGTTTTAAAGAACACTTGTGAAAATACCATAATATCAACGTTAGAGATTACGAATTTACCGATATATCTGCGAGAACGAAGTTCGAGCAAATTTATCTGATGAAACTCGTAATCACGAGTAGAATTTATTAAGACCTTTCCATGAATAAAATGTAACGGATTTTGTGATTAGGTACAATAATTATTTTCTTACTTACTATTCTGCGAACTTTGAAATCACGGCATACTAAAGGAAAGAAATGCATTGATTCACGAGTCGATTCGAGTTCCCAGTGATACCAATAGTGCATACCAAAGGATAGAGATCGTCGTCGTAGATTGCTAACATCAGAACGCAATAAGAGCACACGAACTGGCTTGCACCGAATCGAAATTGTGTTTTTAATCAATGCAAATTTACACTATTTCAATTTCCTAACAAGTTATGTTGTATAATATAACGTGTTTTCATTCTGTTTACTGGCAGTAAACGCATTAATCACTGCACGTTTGTTGCCTTGCTTGTCCAGTAACGAGCTGACGTTTCATCAGACAAAACTGCTTCCTTGCGATCCTAGGAAGCATATTATAAGATAAAGAATCGTCATTGGTTAATGTGCAAGAAATTGCTAATTGCTATTGGTCAGCGGCGTAGGGATGAAATAGTCCTTTAAATTTTACTTGAAATACCTAAATACTTCTTTCGATGCACAAAGCGGTTTGAAAGGTAAAATTGAAGAGCAGATCATTGAAAATGGCCGGGTACCTTCAAATAAAGTATGTGCTGTGGGAATTAAAAATTAAAGACTTTTACTGGAGCTTGCAAATGGAGAATGTTCTCTCAACAAGGTGAATTATTCAGACTTACTGATGCTGTTTGAAACTCTGTCACTGCTCTTCACCTACCGCAAGCCTTGTGGCATTTTTAGTATCAGGACGTGGCATAATGGCTTAGGGTTAATTGCAATACCACCAGGCTACATCACTCATCTACGGAAAACAACACTACAATGGAATGCGGTGATGAAATATTTCTACCCGCAAAATTTAATTGAAATATTGAGTTTCAAATTTAGCCTCAGAGGCAGAGGTTAAAAGGAGTTCATGAACATGACAAACATACTGCCTTACAGAATATTAATATTACAAAACCATTACAATACAACTATACATGCACTGCATGTACGGTATATTGCGAAAGTGTAGTAAGTGAAACACTGGGGAATAGAGGAAGATTTTCCCCACATTTCCCAATATACTTAACGCGTGTAAATCGAATAATATTTTTTCTGTGATAGGGAAAAATATATTAAAATACCAGCGTGCCAAATAATTACTAACAAACAGCTGTACGAGAAGGTGAAACACACGTACCAACTTTAAGAAGTTTGTAACTATTTATAAATTGCTGGCGATCGATACATCGATTACTTTACGCATGCGCAAGAAGTCGCGCCACAGTTACCTGCTGCGAATAAATCTTAACTCAGTGTTAAGAAATAAAATGGAAGTCAAGACACAGGTAAGACTGAAACTGTAAACTTCAACTAGCAAATACGAATATATTCCATGCCTATAACGGAAAACAATATGTAACCGTATTGTGACGGCAGCAGCTAACTACTTTCACGATGTATATCACGATTGAGCCTAAATATAAATGTAGAGACCAAGTCCAGTTCAAGCCAGGAATGATAACTCGAATCAGCCTGTAGGTAAAGTCTCAGTTATAATGTCTCCGTCCCTCTCATGAGGAGAATTTACACGAACAGGTGGACAAAGGAAGCATAGGCGTACCGAGGGGGGGGGGGAGGGTTTTGAACCTCCCCATTGATTAAGAAAAGGAAAATTGTATAATTTTTTTAAGTCTGCCCATAAATTACTTAATACAAGTATAAAGCGTGGGAAGCTTAAAACTCGTTATTTTGCATCTAAATTTTATAAATTTTCCGGGGGAAGACCCCCGGAAGCTTAAAACTCGTTATTTTGCATCTTAATTTTTTAAATTTTCCGGGGGAGGACCCCCGGACCCCCCTCTCCCTGGGGGTATTCCAGACCCCGCGGATGTTATAACCCCCCCATATGGTCGGCCTGGTTACGCCTATGAAAGGAAGTAGTCAGACCAGTACGCTTTTCTTTTGTCTGCATAGGCCTGTAACCTTCGTCGTTTTCCGGAACGTTGTTTCACTGAAGGATTTTACATGCCTGTAAATCTACAAGTACAGGTAAAATAAAAGAAACTGGAAGTACGACCTCAAAGATGTACGACCACAAAGCCTAGAACTCCATATTGGGGCACTCCATCGTGGTCCCCATATCTGGATTCGTTTATGAGAATGAAATTCTGGGTCTACATACTCATGCCATATATTACAGACTAATCAGAAATGACATTTCAGTTTAGTTGTATGAGGATTATTCATACAGTAACTTCCGTTTACTTTTAAATGTGAATAAAGTTACAGAATTTGTTTTACGCTATTTTGAAACTGCTCATTCTATTTAATTTTTCCACATGCTTTCCAGCCACATTGACACACTTGTCATAGCGTTTGACGAGCTTTGAAATTTCGCAGTCATAGAATTCGGCCGCCTGCGATGAAGTCAAAGTACGATGCTGGTTTTCAACTCTTCGTCATGCGAAATAGGTTTGCCAAACGTAATGAGTGAAGGTGACGTATGTTCAAATATGGACGAACCAAAGTTCACAATGAAGAAGAGAAGTGCTCGATCGAGTATCGTGAATGCATACTTAATTAGGATGGTTGATGAAAGGGTTAGAGAAACTGCAGATTCACCACCACAGAGCTTTCTGACAGATTTGTCACTCTTCGGTACAAAGTGAATATCAAAGATTCGGGCTTCCGGAAGCGCTTTGAAGATGACGAAGAGATCAAAACCAGCGTCTTAGGTTGGCTTCAGTCGCAGGTCATGGACCCTGTTGTAGGACTACAGAATAATGAGGGATAACATGATTTCTCGTTTGAATACGCATATGAAGATAATGATAAAAAAGCAACAAACGAATAAAGCATTTCCAATCATAGGCTTTGTGTCCCACATGATAAGGATAACACAGCAAGATAATAAGTTATCAATCAATTATAACAGTCGAGCAGTTAAGGGTGGAAACCTAAGTCATTTGACATAATTATAACATGCGATAATATTTTAGGGGAAAAAATCCCTCTGGCGCTGGGAATTGAATTCATGACCTTCAGCTTTCCGTGCCGATGCTCTACCAACCGAGCTTCCCAGAGTTCAACTCCGGCGTCAGATGGAATCTCCCTCCTACGAATACCACGAGGGATTACGAGGGTAAGATGGTGAACTTATCAGAGATATTCCATCTGGCACCGTCAGTCAAACTTTGGCTAGCTCAGTTGATAAAGAATTAGTACGGAAAGTCGAAGGTAACGCCCAACAGAAACAATATTTTATGGGTTCATCAATACATATCTACTGCATTTCGATAGCCTAGATGGTTGGAACCAATTCACCAGCAAGTAATGGTGGTTGATTTTATGATTATCTACCGACAGTTACTGCTACTTACGCCTTTCACCTCTTCGGTGTGATGGACTTTCGTTCCGCAGAACCTAATGAGCTATGAAAGCCAGTGCCATACTGACTGAACCATAGGCGTAACCAGGCCGACCATATGGGGGGTTATAACATCCGCGAGGGGGGTCCGGGGGTCCTCCCCCGGAAAAAATAACGAGTTTTAAGCTTCCGGGGGTTTCCCCCGGAAAATTTTAAAAATTAAGACGCAAAATAACGAGTTTTAAGCTTACCACGCTTTATACTTGTATTAAGTATATGGGCATATACTTTTTATGGGCAGACTTAAAAAAATTATACAATTTTCCTTTTTTTAATCGATGGGGGGGGGGGGGTTTCAAACCCCCAAACCCCCCCCCCCCCTCGGTACGCCTATGGACTGAACCGACCAGTCCAACTAGCACATAATAGAACAACGAATTCATCATTAAATGGTTCTTTGGTTGCTGAATTTACCTTACCTTCAAAATTAAGACCCAATAGCTGATTACAAGACTTACATATCTTAGAATTTATACCCAACTGTTTTAATGTTTTAAACCTCCTCTGGCGAACTGAAAAAAGTATTTAGAACAGAGAGGTTTGTTTTACAATCGAAAATATATGAATGCACAGGTGTAGGCCTACATCATAAAAGAACAAACTCGGTGAGCAACTGAAGCGGTAGATTTTTCACTCAATAATTCAGCAAAAATAAAATTGTCAACAATTTACGTATAATTAAAAGTCTGGATAATAATCAATTTTCAATTACCTCGAATGCATTGATGACAGCAAAAAAAGAGATCGACTCGGAAATTAAATGTAAGTTAATTTCAGAAAATATTTATATCATTTTCTGAAATGATATTTTGTCTTCTCGGCTCGTGGATAAATAGTTTGCATTAAAGGCGAACAAGTTAAATATCAGTAATTATTTTAAAACAAATCCATCAATCATAGTAGGTTCTGAAGGAAAATGTAAATTACATTTATAACTTGAAAATAATAAAGAAGGGCTTTAACGCACAAGAATGAAAAAGAAACAAAAACTAGCGACCATGGTTGATCAAACATAATATATATATATATATAAGAGGCTTTGTCCTGACTGACTGACTGACAGAGAATCAAAGTAGAGCCTAAACTATAATAGGTAGATACTTGGAATTTTGACAGTACCTTCGTTTCATAACGTAGGTGCTCAATAAGAAAGGATTTTGAAAAATTTTGATTTTAAATGCCAAAAATCGAATGTTTTTGAGAATACTTAATCCCTTTTTACACAGAATTATCAAATCCAAATCACAGTTCACATGACAACAGTGTACTGTTGGCAATCTTTACATAAGGCTTTGGAAATAAATGAAACAAGACTTTGAAAATTAGAGAAGGTATTAAAGTTTATATTTGAGTAAATTATGTATCTCAAAATGTTGTAGATGATGTAAAATAATCAGTAAATTCAACCATTTAATCGAAATTTTCGAATTAATTAATCAATATGTTCTTTACAGCTTACAAGTTTCGCCGGCAAAGCCTTAATGGGAAAACATGGAATATTTGGACGAAAAACACTATGCGGGGGTTTTATGGGCTAGGGAACTCTAATCTGAGATCTTTTTTTCCCCCAGGGTGGCGCACTTTGATCGTGAAATGCACCTCGAAACCAGGTTTTATTTTTTTTTATTTTTTATTTTATTTTTATTTTTTTAATTACCAATCGTCATAATAAAATATTTTATGCATGATTTTCGTAAGGTTCATGAATCTATGCTTCATGTTAATAGTTTCATTTGGAATTTGTATGCCCAGATGGTAGCATAAAATTCGTTTTGTTCGTTTATTTATATTTTTAACGTTAAACAATATAATTAAGATTAAAATTATGTGATTCCTCCAATTTATGTAAAAACGATGTCAGTGTTAATAAATATAATGTTTTAATTATTTTTCTGTTAAATAAGTGATTGAAGCACAATATCTAGCAGTTGAGTAAGTAATCGCGGGAGAAGCCGCGGGTACCTGCTAGTGTAATTATATATACTGTTACAGGGGTTATTTTATAGATAAATTTAAAAAATAGAAAGTTAGGAACTTATTTTTACAATAATAATAATAATAATAATAATAATAATAATAATAATAATAATAATAAGGTAGAGAGGATAGGTTTAGCACGGTAGAGATTAGGTATCCGGACGTGGAGAAATACAAGAAAGAATATGAGAAAGGAATGTGTTCACTTTGCAGTTCAAATGAAAATGCGGGAGAAATGTTTATAGATAAGAAATTCTTAGCAACGTGGAAAATAAAAAATTAATACAAAAAAGGAAGAAGCTTTAAAAAATTAAGCAAAGTATTTTTAATGAGAAAGAAATGAATATAAAAATATGAAAGTTTCAACCTAATGACGAAAAATGTTTTATTGCACCATTGAAAATTCATTGTTTGAAACTTTTAATTGCAATTTGATATTGTGGATTGGTTTACGCACAGAGCGCCTGCTGAATGCGACTAGACTACTTGCACAACAAATTCTACAAAATTGTTGTGCGGGTAGTCTAGTCGCTTGCAGCAGGCGCGCTGTGCATTAGATTGTGAATCGACGGGGTTGGCGTTACAATGATCTAAGTAAATGTGGGTTGTCGACCAAGAGCTAAACTACGCCCTACTAAGCTAAGCCAACTGCAGCTAAGCTAAGCTAAAGTTGGATGCCCACCAAAAACTAAGTGAATGCTAATCAGTTATTAGTGATTTGTTGAGTTGGACGGACGCTACAACGAAAATTATCACTACTGGGGGGGGGGGGGGGAACCTAGCTTAGTTTACCCAGCGTAGGACTATGTGCACATCTAACCCAATTGACGTAGTTCACTTAGTTTCCTTAGCTTAGCTTTGTTTAGTTTTAATTGAATCATTTCTTATTTCAAGTGGTATAGGACAATCAATAACCTTAAAAGCTTCCGCCTGATATACCACTATATTTGTTCAATCACAGCTGGAAGCTGAATGAGAATATAATGAGGAATACAATACAGATGATTACGTCTATTAAGTAAATTAATTTATAAACTTATAGAGGCTACATATTAGGCTACTATTTTAAAGTTTATAAATTAATGTATTTAATAGACGTAATCATTTGTATTGTATTCGTGATTACATTCTCATTCAGCTTCCAGCTGTGATTGAACAAACTAGTGGTACATCAGGCGGAAGCTTTCAAGATTATTGTTTGTTTAGTTTGCTGTCGGCACAATGAAAACCCGCGCAGCTATGTGAACTAAGGTAAGCTAAATTAGCTTAGCTCTTGGTCGACAACCCACATAAGTGTAAAAATCTAGTTGAAGTTTATACTTCTTAGTGCCCTCTCTTACTCCCGGAGTGCCTATCAATTAAGCCATACCTCCGGACTTACCAAAATCTGGATTAAAAAAAAAGTCCTTAACTTCCTGTTATTTAGCCCTTGTTCTGCATCCACCTGGGATGCTGTGTAACTGACGTGTGTGGGCTGTGTTCCTTGGTGTCACGATTCTTTTGAGCATGGTTTCTGCGTTGCTATTACCCGTGTGGTGCAGGTGTTGTCTGCGTTGTTGGTCCTTGTGGGCTCTCTTACTATTTGGTTTGGTTGACTTTATGGTTATTTATCGACCGGGTTAGGCTTGTAACCAACGCCAGTGTGCTGGAATTTTGTTCTGCAAAGTTATTTTACATGTTTGTAAATCTAGAAACACCTGCATTTATTAAGTGCCGGAATGGTAGTTTCTGAGATTGTGTGGTGGACAGTAAATGCCGTCCGTTTGTCATACGTCTGCCCGTGTGTACAAGCGATAACTCAAATAGGCTTTGTCGGATTTTCATGAAACTTGGTATACATATTTATAATGTCCATGGGACGAAGCCAATTGATGTTGGGTCAAATTGGTTGACCGGTACCAGAGTAATGCCCCATTTAGCTCTTATTTTATGGTAATATATTAGAAAGAATTTATCAAATGCAAATCAGTTCTCATGACACGTTGTTTTACAGTTTCATATACAGTTTTGGAAGTTGCAATACAGTTAGCTAAGATAAATAACACTACCCACATATTCCTTCACGTTTGCTTATTAAACTAGACCTTTGTCCTTCCGTAAGCACTGCTTAATGAATCGATCTGGAGCTTAATTCGGCAATCAATAAAAAAATAACTTTTTCTGCATATATAATTGTAATTACCACTGATTAAACAAAAGCATTCTGGCACTTGGTTATAGGCCTATCAGTTTAGCTGGGTTTATTTTATTTTTATTTTAAATAATTTTTTAATAAAACATCTAGAAATGAAATAAATAATCGCGGGCACATGCTAGTACACATATAAAGGTAAAGTGATCCCTGTATGGGCCATGGAGACCCGTAGGGTTTCCGGGGGGTTAAGGGTCCCAAAATGAGATATCGGCACAGGAAGGTGGTAAGGTTGTCAGCCATACGCACAAATACATGTATAGACCTATAACTAGACCTGGGATTTTAGGCTCTAAAAAAAATTAGTTTTAGGCACCTAAAATAGGCTTTTAAAACAAGTAATTAGGCTTTTAAAAGAGAAAATAGGCACTTAAAATATGCTTTAAAAATGTGTAGATAGACAGAAAATAGACTTTAAAATATTTCAATAAACACTTAAACTATAGCATGCTTTTTTTTACTGCAACAAACGTGGTAGGCCTATACCTATTCTTAACAGAATTAACTGCAAAATTAGGCATCGCGAACTATATTCACTTAAACAGATGTTCTTTAACTGGTGACTTGACACAGTAGTCCTTCTCCCTTAATCCTCGCCCTCCCCGTCAGTCAGCATTCCTTTAGCGACAATTGTTTGGAATAATCATGTTTCTGGAAAAAAAACCCACCTCTGCTGTTCTGCTTTTCATTGAGGGATGTCCATTATAAGATTGTAAAAATTACAGAAGTTGACTTTTATTTTAAACGTACAAAATAGGCATTTTAGGCACTAAAAAGTGAAATAGGCTCTGAAGGTCCAAATAGGCATTTTAGGGCACTATAAAACTTTATAAATGAAGTGATTTATCATGAAACGGCCACATATTTAAAAAATGTTAAGGAACAAAATAGGCATTTGCCTTAAAATCCCAGGTCTACCTATAACTTATATACTGGCTACCGTCGCTCGGTATTATATATGTATAGGCCTATATACATTCCGTACATAGAACCTACCATTAACGGCCATGTATGTCGGCATGCTGACAACATGATCCCCCAATCCTACCATCTGCCTTCGGCAGATGATGCAGCGGCCGGGTGGTAGGCCTTGTCCCTTCAGGGATGTAGCGCCACGGAGTTTAGTTTATATGTGTATGTGTGTGTATGTGTTTTCGTTGAAATGTTAATATTATAAACAGAATGTGAGCAGGGCATTTAGTTTTATAGAGTCACCTCCTTAGTGTTATCAGATTACGAAACTCTTCGTAATTTCACTTTTTCATTACCACAGACTTTTCCACACTCACTTAATAAACAGTAATGAAGAATATGTTCATTCAGAACAGTTTTGTAAAATGCATCATTGAAGCTTTTCAAAGAATAATTTTGGCCCGCATCATGAATTTCTTCTTTCTTTTGGCCCGCTTCCACCAAAGTTTGCGCATCACTGCGGTAAGCGTAAGAAACTACGCTTAAACAGCATACAACTTCATGCAAAAACATCTCTCAATGGACCGGTAAAACAAGCATAGCAAGAAAATCACTGCGAAAAGGGATCAACCTAAACTAGATTTTCTTACCTTTCACAAAAAACTGTATCACTCCACAAAATCTTACGGATTCTTATAAATAAAATACTTTGTAGTGACAAGGTAATGCTTAGATTTATTTACAGGTTTCATACGAAAATAGATAAAACATTTTAGCAAAACCTTACTTTGAATAAACACATGAAAAATCATCACACATCGCCTAGAAGTCATCAATAGGGCACGGAAGTTTATGAAAATCAAATTTTAAATAATGCACTCTATTAGATGCTACTGTTAATGTGTAGAACACATGGAAGAAATAACAGATAATTAATGGTTCTATTTTGCATATTTTGTCGGGTTGCGATAATGCACCATACTTACTTCATATTCGAATATTTGTGCATATTTGATAACTTTTGCAGCATGTATCTGACGAATTTTAAATGTTGTGCATATATCTATTAATTTTAACATTTACAGCATATATTTTAGCTAAGTGAACATTTTGAGAACCGTCTGTATAATCACAGTGCACAGTCTATTATTTTAACCGAATGTATAATAATCAGGGCCCGGATTCTAATGACATGTCATCTTTTTATTGATGCTGCATAGACATTGCCAACTTATGGATAAATCCTAATCATGGCCTCTAGATTATAGAAATGCATTTTTATTAGGTCATTTTTTGTCATTTAATGCAATGTTATATTTTTAGGGCATTTATTTCAATTTTAGGTAATTATTTTGTCATTTTCCTGTCATTTGCTTCCTTATTCAGTCATTTTCATGTATTTACATTGAGTGTATTAACTTTTTTTTTCGTCACTAGCGGTGCTGTCTTTGAAGTGTTATTTGTTTAATGCAAGAAGGAAAAATTCGGCGTTAAGTGTTGTCATGTCTCAGTCGGAAATGAGAATCAAAGAAACGCCAAAATTTTGTATTATATTACTTTTGTTATTAGATTGATTGGCACCTGCTTGGATTTGAGAGTGCAAACTACTGTTTAACCTCAATAAACAATAACATAACCCGGCAGACCACAAAAGGAAATGCCGAATTTTGACTCGCCAGTGCCTCAGTGCCAGTATAAATTTCCGTGAGAAAAGAACATTCACAACATTACAGTTATTTACAGTTTTTACAATTATGTAGGCCTACATATTAGTCTATAACTTTGTGTGTACAATAATAATTTTTTATAAATAAAATATCAGTTTTTAGGACATTCTTTACATTATTAAGTCATTTTCTTTAAACTTTAGGGTGATTTTATAGGTCATTTTTCAAACAATTTTAGGTCATCAGAATCCGGGCCCTGATAATATATAGCGACGTTTCATTTCATTAATTTTCAGTTTACTAAAGTTTGTTGCATTCATCTTTTCTCTTTTTTAAGTTTTGTAATGTTATTTATACAACTTCTCAGGGGCGTTGACTTGAAAGTATTTTTTTTTTTTTTGGAGGGGGGGGGGGGATTTTTGATAGTTATGTAAGTTAGGCCTTATGTGATAAAACTTATATATATATATGGGGGAGAAAGTACCTTGGCACCCCAAAGTCGGCGCTTATGATGAACTTCTACTATTTTCTTGTACTTTATAATGTAATTCACCCAACTATAAAACGTAAAGTATTAAAATTACTTGAATGATACAGCTTACTTCATTGGTACGAAGCATAGCTTTACAGATTTTAGAGCACATTTACAGGCATATTTCGTCTTCTGATAGAGCATTAACTTTCGGGACGTAGTCATTAACTTTACTTTTGCAACCAAAACGAATTCGCCTGGATATGGAGTAAAAGAAAATAAGTATATTATTCTTTTAAACAAAAACAAACGTAATTGTCTCCGTAATTAAGTGTAACGGAATAAGTTTATTAGATTAATATAATTGTTCAGACTTTTTTAGGGGAAGTTTACGAAATTTTCAAATATGCCTAGATTCGCCAGATCTAATTAAGGGAAAAAATTCATCATAGCTGTTTCACTATAGTTAAAAATTGTTTGTAATAAAGTAAACTTGGCAAACTAGATATTTTGAATAATAAGAACCTGTAATATTATTCAAATGTTGTAGGTTCTATATTTACTACTTCAATGTTCGTAGAGGCATGTCCAAATAAATATGCCGCGATACGCGCTGAAGGTCTAGGGGGAGGAGCTATGCATCGAAAGGTTACGAAGTTTATCGATTTCAGTCTAGTACAGACATTCAACGGGTGATGTTTCTTGTCAGATGATTTTAGTGCGCTGTATTTACTTTTAGCACAGGGGGCATTTTGAACAATGCTAGGTGCACTTAAAGGAACTGTCAACAATACACATTCAGTACAAACACTTATTCACTAATGCCAACAGAAGAAATTAACCAAACACCTACACTTAATAAGGCTGCTTTCTTGTAGAGCGAGTGAGAGAGAGGCTACACCGTGATTCCCCATTGGAACACATGATAATAAAAAGCGGGGAGGGATGAAGAAGAAGGATGACCGTTTGTCCGGAGGCGTGAATTTACAATCTTAACGTAAATTGGTTTCTGCGTCGCGGCAGAATTATATGAATACAGCTCTACGATATTGCAGAAAGAGACTTTAATAGTAATTTACGATGTAAGACCGATATAAAGAACTTACCAGACAGACGCTCGTTTTGTTCACTTCGTGTGAGCCTGTTAAGTTCTGATAACAGTCGAACATCGTACGACGTTTTATGTTATTTCAAATCGTACATTATATTAAAACGAAAATAACTTCAGTTCACAATTGCAGATGTTTAATAAATGAAGAGATATGACGTTCGTAAGCAATGTTTTGAGCAATATTGTGTTGATTGCGTTTGCGTTTTGTCAGAAATGTTTAAGTGCCAGTATAGATAAAATTTTTATTGTTGAAATAGTTATTTATATCTTATTTTGAACTGCAAATGATTAATAGGTACACAATAATAGTAGTAGTAGAAATAATAGTATTTGAGTGGTTAAAACATTGGAAATGGACAATTACTTATTTGTACGAAAAGGAGAGAACGACAGTAACCTCTGGTGATAATCTCAACAATCGCTATGCTAGCGCCTTTTTCTTTACCCTTAACGGACTCAGCCTGTCAAGTGGAACTTTACATAGACAGAGAGAGCTCTGTTGAACAATGTTTACTATTCAAAATAAATTGAATTAATAATAACAATTCCCTATATTTCTTTTGGATCAAATCAAGTTTATGTTTGTCTATCCAGTCATCCGGAACAGAAGATAAGTAGACGCACATCCCTGTTCGATTTCATCATCTGCCTCTTCTGAAATAAGGTATAAAGCGCGAGTTAATGAGTTGTTGCTCGGCGACAGTGTATTACACGTTACTCTGGTAGCAGTAGATCGATAGCGCCAGCGGTAGGCTGCTGTGTGGTGGAGAGATGTATGACCCACATTCCACAGTAGCTGGACAACCAATATGTCCAGCCCTTATAACATGTACATAAAGCGTAGTCAGATGAGTGGACTGTCTCTAGAGTGGCCTTCTTGCAGGCCGAGAGGTATTTCTACGATTCACTGGATGTTTGATGTGATTGCGAGAAAGTCTGATGAACCATGCGGTTAGGGACAGCGTGATATTAAGGAAACCTTATACCCAATGTATAAATTACTTACTTAATTTTAATAGACAATTCTTAAGGAAGCTAAAGGAATTACATATATTTTATGGAACCCGAATGTTCATTGCAGCATCCTATTCTCTGCTAATTCCTTCCAACCGTCCCTCGAAAATTCTACTTCTCTTAAATCTATTCTAATATTGCCCCCCCACCGACGTCTAGGTCTTCCAAGTGGTCTTTTTCCTTCGGGTCTCACAGTCAATAAGTCAACATGTCCAGTCACTGCTTACAAGTTCCGTGTCAACACAAAAGAAGAAACTGATGATGGCATAATATAGTTATTGCCGAAATGCATCTTCATTTTAAATAACATCACAACACACTGGATATCAATAAAGGAGGCCAAAACTCACAAACAAAACCTGCCAGATGATTTATTTATTTATTTATTTATTTAATATTTGACCAAAGAATAAAATTTGTTACAGATCACGTCTTAGTATAAAAACTAGAAAATAATAGCAGAGTGTTCTGATTCATAAAATTCAGTTAAGTTATAGAATGGGTTATGCAATAACCAGTTGTGAACAATTTTTTTGAAAGTCTTCAAGTTTACGTCAATAGCACTGCGAGGCAACATATTAAACATGCGTGCAGAAACAGATTTAAAGGATGACATGGTACAACTGATCATAACTGCAACAAAATCAAGAAACCAAGACTCTTCTGTCTTCTCTTTAACGATCCGGACATTTTAGTGCATTAATTTGTGATAAGACACAATAGGGAAGCCTATTGGTTGTCACAATAGGGAACTTTTTACATACATTTTAACCAATTGACAAAATAGGTCTATATGTAATGTATATCATTTTATCATTTTATTTATAAAAATTTATCTGTACAAATTGATTTTAATTGTTTGCATACATCTTTTGCTAAAGATCTGCAAATTTTACAAAAGACACTTGTAAGGTTTTACATAGAACAAAGTAAACTAAAATAAGGACCAACATAAAGGAAACTAAGGATCTCTGGTTGTGGACTGTATATGGGTGATTCAGTTGAAATGGCACAACAAACATAGAAGAGAACACTATTTATATATTTTGAAGTAGTAGAAATATACAATAAATTAACAATATCTTTAAACAAGAATTTTACTTCGACTCATACAAACTCTATTTTGAGTTAAAATTAAAGGTTAGAAAGTAGAGCATTGAGCTCAAACAAGATCAGCTGGCTGTGCTGTCTCTAGAAAAAATGGAATTGGCCGTTTGCCCATAAATTCCAAACCAATTTATATATTCAGAAATTACAGTTTATATTTGTAGCAAAATGGCACTGCCTTATTTGGTGGCAAAAGTATATTATATACTCGAATCTAAATAAGAAAAGAGAGCCTCGCAATAGATGCCAACGACTCTATAATTATATACTCTGAATTACGATAATGTAAAGTATATTACTCAACTTTGGAGGCGGCGTGAATGGTCAGATCTGGACCTCCAAATAATGAAGCTTGAGTTGCAAGTGTAGGCATTCTAGTGAGGCTGCTGACTCGTCTTCTGCGCTGCGTAGCGGTTGACTTCTTGCTTGAATGTGTTGGTTCAAGTATGCGTAGTTTAGCATACGTTGTGGTTTACGAAGTATTTAGCCATTTTGATGAAGCTGCCTGGTACATGTTGCTCTGCGACTCGGCGTCTTGAACTTGGGTGTACTGCGACTTGGCGTCGAAGCGTACCATACGGCGACTTATGCTTCAATGTAGCGTCTCGTAAGACAATTGTAGAAGAATGAGGCGTCTCGTAAGACGGTTATAGTTGGAATGACAAACGGTCAAACAGAAGACCTTTCACTCCCCTCCATTACAAAAGTGAGTGCTTTCAAAAATCATAGAGAAGCTCGTCTAGAAGTTTCTAGAGGCTTCTAAATGCAAGGCAGACGATCTAATTGAATAACGAATATCTGAAAAGCTAAAGAAAATTACTTTAGTATTTTATCATATAAAATCTTTCCTAAGAATTTAAAGAACGTTTATGTTATTTAATGAATTATAGAGATCGATATCTTGATATGAGCTACAATCGATATCTCCATGGGTGCTTAAAGTCAAGGTGGGCACTTCAAGACTATGGTTAATTTAAGATACCTTGAAAAGTGCTTTCATAAATTAGTCCGTTTGAGTTATGTTTATGGATTTATTCTAAAATCTATAATTCATTTCTAAACATTAAAATACATTCAGAAATTTGTAGATTAAAATAAGTTCAGAAATTTTTCTAACTTTATGTATAAAGTTACAACACTCCAAATAACATATTTGGATAGCCTATAAGGTACAACTGAGGTACGCCGTAGCGTAGTGGTTGAGGCGCTGCGCTACAAACCTGAAGGTCGTGGGTTCGATCCCCGATGAGGTCATTGGAGTTTTTCAATTGGCCTAATCCTTCTGGTGGCACTATGGCCCTCTAACTCAGCCTCTAACAGAAATGAGTACCGGGAGCATTCCTGGGGGTAAAGGCGGCCGGTGCGTAAGGCTGACAACCTTACCACCTTCACTTGCCGAGTGTCTAAAAATCTGGGAACCTCATACTCCTGGAACCCTCTGGGCCTCCGTGGCCTGTAATAGGGAACACTTTACCTTTTATAAGGTACAATTTATTGTATTTTTTCATCACTAACCACTGTTAATTTTTACTAATTGACAATCAGGCCTACATAATAATTTATTACTCTTTATATGTGCTGTTTTAATTTTTAATTCAATAATGTGAACATATTCATTGGCCCCCAATGCACCAAGCAGTTCTCTATGTATATAGGCCCTTTCACTTGTGTAAAAAGTCATCAAAATAAACGAGTTCCGCTCCTATAGAGTTTCAGTGTGATGTCATTGTTAATATTAGAGGGAATAAGGAGAAAAAAACATTTATTCAAATAAGATTTATAAAGTCTATGAATAGGCGACTGACCGAGACAAACTCATCTTCTTTGGCGGCAGAGGTATAAGCACTCTGCTCCCTCTCGTGCATTCATTCGCTAATTTAACCCCCAAACACTCATACACAACTACGTTGCATGTCAAGTAACAGCCTGTACAACAAGGCTTCGAACAGAACACAAAACTTGAGTTACTGCAACTTGGCATCAACTCATTCTCTAGCTGCATTTCTCATCATTTCGTTTATAAACATACACTACAATGCGGCAGCAACTTCAGATGTAGTTTTAGTTTCTAATAGTATTCAAATTATGCTCAACTTGTAATAATATCCGAACTTCTACTTCCCACAAAAGGTAGGCAGCTTCCTTTGATCTCTCAAACCGGGAATTCACAATAAAAACGAATGATGCTGGATCATGCATGAATACGAGTAATGCACTTATGTGTAAATAGTGCAACTCAGTGATTACAATCGGACAAAGGAGTATAGTTGGGGAATCTAATCTCTTTTGAGATGAAAGTTTACAACGAAAAACTAATTTTTTACGAGTGTATAGTTATGTAGATGTACTTTTCTGCAAAATTTATGTAGCAACAATCTCTCTATATATAAAAGGCTTTGTCCTGACTGACTGACAGGAATCAACGTAGAGCCTAAACTATAACAGGTAGAGACTTGGAATTTTGACAGTACCTTCGTTTCATAATGTAGGTGGTCACTAAGAAAGGATTTTGAAAAAAAAATGATTTTAAATGCAAAAAATCAAATTCTTTTGAGTTTACTTAATCCCTTTTTACACAGAATTATCAAATCCAAATCACAAAACATATTGTTGCCAGTGGTATCAGAAGGGTTTGGAAACAAATGAAATGCAAGTTTGACAAATAAGAGAAGTTATCAATATAATTCATGTTATAAATAAATATTACTGTCTCGTTCAACGAAACACCGTAGGTTACACGCACAGCAGGTATGTCAGAGTAGTTGCCGTTATATCTTGGTGCGATTTGTAGCCTATTAGGTTTTATCAGAGATCTGACTCAAAACCACATAAATCATTTCATTAAATACTTAGTCCTCTTGTCAAAATAACGAGTTATAGCACACCAATTTCACTTTACGTGTTGTAAGCTTTCTCTATGGGATAACAATTCATTCACTTTTTGGTTGTGTTTTCCGCGTTTGATATGTTTTAAAATATATTAATCGCCATTGTAAAAGATAAAGATATATTTATTATACTATACAGCGGATATAATTAGCCGTCCTACACCCCCCAAAACATTAAATTTGACATTAGGCACGTCATTTCCTTATTAGTATTACTATTATATGAGCGATTTAACTGCATATAGGTTGTACGATATGGGCCTATATCTTTCTTCCTGCTAAGAGTTCATACACAAAAGAATATGTTTTTCATATGCTCATGTCTTTTAAACTTGTGCATTCAAAGGCACGGGCATATTTCTTTCATTTCTATTGTGTTATCTGCTAAATTTATAAATAAATGTGTTTTATATGTTAAAGTATTTTGCTTTGTTCTCTGCGTTACCCAAGATACATCACAATTCGTGTTGTTTGTGGGGAAAAAAGAACAATCGATTTTACCAACAGTTTGGACGTAGCAATACCGAAAGCCATTACCGTCTGAAACATTTCGAACTCACTGCAGTCCTATGCTTTTTCCACGTACAAAAATGTTCACGCAAAATTTCACTATGTTAGGTCACTAGATTTGCAGATAACATGTTATCCGGCATTGGACCTCTAATGAAAAACACTAAACTAAACTCCGTGGCGCTACATCCCTGGAGGGACTTGGCCTACCACCCGACCGCTGCGTCATCTCCCGTAGGCAGATGGCAGGATTTGGGGGGGCATGTGGTCAGCATGCCGACACCTACGGCCGTTAATGGTGGAATGAAAAACACAGTGATAAATAATTTACAATTAAATTACTGTTAATTCTGTAACAATGTTAAAGGTTGAAACTTATATTTATAAGCTTAATATTCTAAGTTATGAGGAAACTTATGAAATGGACTGAAAAATTAACATGGGGGAGTTAGGTACATGGTTCAAAGTAGGCGAACAAGAATAGCCATGTTCGATCATTAGATGAACTTTGTTCATAACTGTCAGGTATTTCATAATAGTAACAATTTACATGTGAGTAAGTTAGAAATTTATAATAGGTAACATAGACTACACCTTTTGTATAATACCTGTGCTAATTAATTATTCACAACCTTCATATCGGCGATGATGGTATAACAACATCGTTAATAGTAGTAGTAATAATAATAATAATAATAATAATAATAACTAAAAACATTTATACGAAAGTTACGGTATGACTTATCCTTTGAGAAACTAACGTCATTTCTCTTCGAAATGCAGGTTCCCAGCAATTTAGACAGGTTATTTCTACTTTCATTTTTTTTTTTTTTTTTTTCACTTCAGGTTGGCTATAAAGCTTAAAAAAGAAACAAAGTTTCAGAAGAAAGAGATAATAATCCGGTTTCGCGATTTATCTACAAACTTCTTCCTCAACTAGGCTTAGTCAAACATAAAAGGAATATGAAGAGACTTGCTGTTAAAAGTGGCGGCAAGAGAGCTTGCCAAATATCATTAGTAGGTCTTCTCGCTGGTTGTACAAGAACATAAAACTGTGTAGGATTTCAATTAACATATTTGTCGTAAAATTATAGAATACTATTCGTTACTGCTTATCTTTTTAGCTCATAAACCATTCTATCAATGGAGGGTTAAGAACTTATAAATTTCACCCAAACAGAGCCATCTATGAATACAATATTGACGATGTAACTGTCAAGTTGAAGAGCATTTGTTAAATATATTTTTACATGTTTATTTTATGTAATAATGGAGTGAAGTCGTTACTAGTAATTATCATCATTATGGTTCAGACCGTTGGTTCCAATTAATCATTCATTTATCAATATATCTCTTAAACTCCTAATAAATACGCATGAGCTTTAATACGTTTTTGGAAAATACGCTCCCGTTTCGCGATCTTATGAAGGAAGTATTTATTATTTACTACCGCTTCATGGGGTATGTCACGAGACGTTGGAAAGCACCGGTATTGGTTAGGATCATTTAAAAAACCTAGGAGTTAACTACCATGTCAATCTAAAATTGGGTCACCACGCTTAGTTATGAATTACAAATGGGGAATTTCTAACAGTTCTACAACAAGTAGTTAAGTTGCTGATTTCCCTTTACACTGGATGACATACCATTGAACAATTACATGTACCACTTAACATATATTGAACGAATTCTGGGGAAAACCTAGGAAGGATTGTACAACAAAGAACATATCCTGTAGAAGTGACCATTGAAGATGGTTTTTTTAGAGGATATATTCTACTGCCAAAGGAAAAATATCAATGACATACATTTTGAATATAATTATGAAAGGCTGGAGTAACTTGGGAATATAAATCACTTTGTATAACTAAAGACGTAAGAAGTAAGATTTCTGCCTCTATGCAACATGGTCTTCTCGAGATGTAAATGGTGATTCGTTGACATCCGAATAATTAACCCTAGAATTACGAAAGGTTGGGCAAAAATGATTTATATTCTATCTCTCAACATAAGTCGTTTTATTGATGACAATGATTATTTGACTGAACGTGACATTATAAAACTTCTGGAAGCCGATTTACCAACTGAGTTTCAAGAAAGTGACAAATTACTTGGGATAATAAGAGGTAAAAAGAAAATTTTTTTCAAAGAAAACAAAAAATGTTTAGTTAAAATATTTATTACTATATGCATATATTTGTGTGTGTGTGTGTGAGATTGGCTAAAGGCCAGTTACTTGAAGCTCGGATAGACCGGCCAGTTATTTATCGTAACAACTTTAAACTAAAATCTGTTACACAGTGACCTTGCCCAGTTAAGAATCGATGGTTGTGCTCATCTATAGACCTTATTTTTCTCCGGAACAATGCAACAGTAGTGTTTAGACCATAGGTGAGCAACTGAGGGGAAACGTTATAGTCCCATCCCTTGCTGTGACGTAAGAAACCTGTTCTTCATGTTCAGTGTCACATCGAAACTGCTTTATGCTGACGTCAAGGGCGGCTGTAGTGGGAGAAATTCCCCTACCGCACAGTGACACAATGTGCATCAGTTGCGCACCCATGGTTTAGACTTTAGAGAGCAGTGACTTAATTCTAATGAATACAGTTGTTGATTCAATAAAATAATACTACTACTCACGTTGAAATGGAAGAAAAATTAGGGAACAAGAACGAGAGCAATTAATTTTACTGCTTATGAAAATACTAGTAGGCCTAGTAGAAATATTCATGTCAATTATTGAAAATATCAGACCTATATATATATATGTTGCCATTTTTCAAAGCGAACACAGAGCCAATACGTAGGCATACAATTGAGGAATATATTGATTTTTTCACTCCAGTTTTACTAATTTGCATACGATTGAATTAAAATAACTATTTTGGCTAAATTATTGAATTAAAATTTTACATACTAAATCGAACAGATTTTTCCTTTTTCAACCAAGCCCCACAGGTATTCATTCAATGAACATTTCTTAACAACGAAATAAATTATAAATGCTAGCGTATATATATATATATATATATATATATATATAATGTTAATTTTAGTTTTATATAGATTTTTAATATGTAATGTGAGAAGATAGATTCCGAAATAGTTCAAGAGTAAAAATAAATTTGAATTGATAACTTGTCTGTAGGAGTCGTCTGTACATTTCTGAATCCTCATGTAAAATTACATTAAAATTTAATGTGAGTAACCTTTATTTTATTTTAAACACTACGTATTTAATTATGAGCCAGTATTATTATATTCTCTGACGGACTGTTTACAGCTTGGAGGTAGTTTATTGTTGCCCTATCCTAACCTGTTTGGCCGTTCTAAAGCTATCATCTACATGTCACTGTATCATATGCAAATACCATTAACTGCCAGAGTATTCTGCGAAATAGCATATATTTTAAAGTATTTTTCATGTTATTATATATAACTGAATAAGGTTGTACGCATTAATTAGCTAAATTCTAGTTTTCCTGGCTTTTATCATGATGCCGGAACATGTTAATGTTTTGGTCACGCTAAAAAAGTTAAAACATTTTAAATAAAAGTAAAAAGTTGCCAGAACACTGAATGATTCACCAATTTAACCAACCCTCCTAGCTTTGTGTCCCAGGGCTACATACTTTTTGAATAAATAATTTGATAACTTCTATTCTCCATACAGTTAAATCTAACTCGTTCCTCTTGGACATTCATATAGTCTACGATATTAATTAAAAATCCCTCTGTTTCATATTCCATAATAATTATATTCCCCGCTGCTGAGTAAATGAATCTTCACTCTTTGGGTATAGCTACTAGTAACTATTACTGATTTTCACTTTATACCATCTACATACTGCATTTTACCTTTTTCTTTGAAAATAAAAGCTACTTCTATAGAACCAGTGTTACATTAATTTTCGTACCCCCTCTTGAGATTTTGCTAATAATAATTTTTTTAAATCTTTAATGTAAAATGACATAATACAAGAGAACGTTATAGGAACGTTTCAACCTCTGAAATATGATAACTAATTAAAGACTAGACAATAAAGTTCCAAACATACATTACGCATTCTGAATATAATCACTCAGCAGATTTGTCTTCGTGCAGACATCACTTACCTGAAAAGAATGGAAAAAAGTACTTTAGAACATAAAAAAATCGAAATAGCAATCTAAACTAATATAATATAGGCATGAGGTTACAAATGTAATAAAATTTGTTAAGGAGATTAATTTTAAGAGATAAGTTTATGCTTGTATTGATCACGGTTAGCGACGGTTCCGTAGTGCTATATAGACTCAGGACTGCAACCTTCGCAAGTGTGCTAGAATTTGGTCACAAAGGTCTTTAACATGCTTGTAAATCTGTAGATATGGGATTGTCGCATTTACTCGCAAATAAATGTCATTTAGCCTGAAAGGATGAAACCCTCGATCTTGAGAATATAAATCCAGTGCCTAAAGAAATGCTCTACCCAGACCGATAAAGAATAGGCCTATATTAAGCTTAAATGAGAGCAAAGGCTGTGAAAGTATATAAATTGTTGACTTCGTTCTTTTCTTTTTCTTCTAGTCATTAGATTTTCAAGATATGATTATACCTCCCAAAATACTGAAGCCCTCTATCATGATAAATTCCGGCAGTTCCTGATTGCACGGGGTCCGGTAGCAATGGAACTGAGTTCGAAATGCGGTGGGGCTGGGATGTAATTCTGTACACCAACACGTTATTCACTGTTTAACATTTACCTTTTCTCTTCATTTTGTTAATCATCTCACTAAAGAACACCCAAGCAATTCCTACACTCATTTCCCTTATATATAGTGTCCTGAGCATCTGAATGAGGATTTGACCAGAGCAAAGGACTCAGCTTGGTAGGAGTTGAATTGCATCCAGGACTTAAATGTTCCGGATGGTTGAATTGGTTTCGCTTTACATCACATTCCTCACACTTCAAATCTATGTATGTTTTATAAACATCTCAAATTACACTGTAACTGCAGAAGGGGAAAATGAGAAAGTTTTAAAGAAATTTAACACACCACTTTAATGTCTTGTATTTAACTATGTCACTATACCATGTACTGTACTGTACTGTACCAAGTGATCATTTTACCTTGTTTATTTATTTACATAATCGGCACAGTTCTTCTTCTTTTTCGTCTCAAGAATTAGATTCCAGCAAATCTATTTCGGAGCCCATTTGCTCGTATTGTTCTTTTATATCTGTCTTTCTTTAGGTCTGTACTTCATTGCTAGTGATGGCATCCGACTATCAGGCACCCTTTCTTCTTTTTCTTTCCCCTCATTTTTCTCAGCAATGACTCAACTCAAAGCTCTTTTCTTATACTTTTTTTTTGTCTAGGGTGGTGTAGCCAAGAGTATTACTAACAAATTTCATATCTGCTGCCTGGATTCTGTAACTGGTTTCGTCTCCGAACATTAACATTGGCACAACAACAGTATTCAGTGTTCTAGAGTTCCGTAAGCGAATAATTCATAACTGGTATTCCTAGAATTGAGGTAATGTGGCTAAATTCCAAATAAGTGTTGCAAATAAATAAATAAATCCTCAATTAAGCAAGCACATTCCCTCTTACCCATTGTCGTTTGGTACTCTCTTCGTCTGGTTTTGGCCTTTAGATATATCGTAGGGTGGAATCGCAATCTTCATCCGAACGGCTTTAACCAGGTTTGTCTTTAGAATGTACAACACTCAACAACTAACACATCTTAGGGAGCTTGTGATGAAGTATCGATATTCTTATTAATGAAAAAAAAAGGTAATAAAAGCAGTTGCTCCATAAACATCTACCGAAATATCGCAGAACTGTTGGTTCTCTACACTTCACGTGTGTATATTTCAAAATAGCTTCAATGAGTGCGCTTAGGAAGAGTATTTCCAACCAATCTCGCCGCACTCGGCTTCTAGAGCCCGGATTTGTATGTAAAATAATGTTTTTTTCCCCTGATGCGTACATTCCTAATACAAAGTTTAATATCAAAATCGAGGTCCGACAAACGCACATTCCAAATTTTATTCCACATAAAAACATATATTTTACAAAAAAAAGTTATGTGAATAAATATTTTCGACCTTTTGTCCATAAATACATATTTTAGTACTTTTCAGGATTTTTTCTGTATTTTTTTTTTCCTGATGCTCATATCAAGGTCCGGCAACAAAAAATTCCAAATTTTATTTTACTATAAATAGTTTCGATATGTTCTCCATAGATAAATATTTTAGTATTTTTCCTCATTCTCTCATTTTACAACAAAACATCTGTTGTGCATTGCAACTCCAGTCAGCATTTTACATCTGATGTTTAGCTGCAATTGGTGAGTTTCAATATAATTTGTTCTAGTAAGTTGCAAACATTCTGGTGTTTTTGTTTCTTTTTCAGAAAATATATACATTTTTTTTAGTTTTAGCACATATTTTTTAAATTTTAGCACATATGTTTTAAGTTTTTTTACCACATAAAAATCCGGGCCCTATTCATAACCATGTGGAACCTCACTCTCAATCATCACTGACTCTGTGCACAAACACAGGGTATATCTTGTATTCTCTTATCTGATGTTGAATCTGTAACCCCTGGAAAGTATATACTTATGCTTAATTTTCGCTTCATGCATGGCATAAGTTTAAATTCATCACCCACATAGGTTAAAATCATTTAGACCTTGAACTGGCACGGCAACACATGAAAAAAAAAAAATCAATAGCCAGGCCCATATACATGTATATGTTCATAAATATTCTCAGAAGAGCACAGCAAATATGTGTGAAAGTAGATGTCCCTGTCGACTGGGTTCAATACGACTTTTGCTCTTGGAACGACTACTACGTTAGCGGTACGACATGAAGCCCTTTAAACTGTGTATTTAACGATGTGCTCCAGTGCACCGAAAACTGAATGTGACCTATTGTTCTATGCAGAGACTTCACTATACGTTCTTTTGTGCTCTTCAATATTTACGTACACCTGGATATCGAGCTAAGGGCTCCACCTTCAGCAGAATGAACGCGTTCAATCGATCTCTATTGTTCTCTGAAAACAATTCTTTCATATTCTATGCACTGCCAAGAGGGAAAATGTATTCGAGTGTATCACAGACTCTGATCACACCGATACGTATCATTTGAATGACAAAGAACGCTACCGTAAAATCAAGACTTCTTCTCCTCTTGCTGAATATTCTATTTTTTTAAAGTAATTCCCTTATTTTCATTCTTCTCCTTCCTTTTTCGATATATCGCGATCACTATAATCCCTTCGTATCTCTTTTATTTTTCCTATAATCTGTAGATTTCCGCCTTCCCTACTAACTTAGCAAATATATAATTAACAAGACATCACAAATATAAGACATAGCTATAAAGGAACGAGTGTAACAGCCAAAACGGTAACATCTACATTCACATTCGTGTGATCGTGGATACAAGTTCCAGCACCAGGTAATCTCAATATTAGCCTATTTACTAGAGTTTTCCTCGCTCTCAAAGGCGAATGCCGGGTCTAAGTCCACTTAAATCTATTCCGAATGTTATCTGTATATTCATTCAAATGTTTAGAAAGTTGAAGGACGGGGTACTTTATCAAATTACTTTATCAAATTACCATATCCTGTAATAATAATATTCAAAATAATAATAATATTAATATTAATATTCACAGCAAAGACTCCTTTCCGTCAGAAGATCGTTAATTATTCTTTCCTTCACGAGCAATGTTTCTTTTAAAAGTTGCTGAATTCAAAGGCATCCTGAGCTGAAAATGAGGGACATTACTGTCTGCGAGCAGTTACAATAGCAAGGGAAATTCGTTTCAATATCATAAATACAATGCCGTTTTGAGATAGAAGCCCTTCGCGCTACCAGACAATCAGGTACCATATCTTAATTCCTGTTCTGCTGATGTGTTAGTGGTTGTTTGTTTAGACCTAATAGATTCAATACCTCATGTAATGCCCAACAGAGACAACAATCTGTGATTCATTAATGCATTTATGCATCTAATAGTTTTAGCTGAAACAGAAGTGAGACATTTCACCGAGTATTATAATTATACACAAGCTACATGAAATGTGCTTTGAGTTACAATACAGCCATTTCATAATTACGGGTGGGACATTCTAGCATATTACGACAACTACTTTTGTTCATTACATGTAACAAATAATTCATTAGAACTGGTTCTGCACACTCTGTAAAATCTACTATGCCTTCTCCTTCATACTACACGGAAAGCATTATTTAAAAATTATTTCAAATATTTCAAATTTGTTTTTCAAAATCTATTATGGGTGGGACATAATTTGGACAATGATTTTAATGATGCAAAACAGAAGTTCATTTGCTGTTCTGCTATTAATATTAGAGTCTTAATGTTATTATTAAGTGGGTATGAGGGATTAAATAAAAAAACATAAACTGTTTCAAGATTGTCAGAACATTTATTTAACTGTTACAATAATATTTAACAAAACTATCACCATTACGGGTGGGACAAAAAGTCACTTTTTGCTACTTTACATAGTAATTAACCACACATAGTTTTTTAAGTTAATCTTACGCCAAATTGTACCTTGAGATGTATATTTTCTCAAATCAAACAGGACATAGCTAATTACTCTTTACTACTTAGTTTTAATTATTGTTAAAATCATGTTATAAATGCCAAAAAAAAATTAACTACAACGCAATAAATAAGTAATCGACTAATGTTACACATGAAACAACTTCAAATACACCTAATTCCTGAATATTCAATGAACTCTAGGTTTTAGACTTTTATTTGACTTCCCAATTACACTAGTTTTGTAACATCTCTCTTTGAGGGAAAAAATTCCCATAATTTATGAAATGGCTGAATACATAATAACTAAATAATCAAATCTCGATATAAAGAGAAATATATAACAATAAACACGCGTTTAACAATATTTTCTTAGGTAGTGGCAAATTCCCTATCTTCATAATAATGTTAAATAATAAAACAACAATTAATTTCTTTTAAAAATAACCTTTTATAACGATATTATTAGGTTCTATTTTATTGAAAACAGGAGCTTAGTCTTGTGGATCAGATATTCGTACATATCTTAAAAATTCCAAAAGAGAAAGGTTCAGCGGGGGCGGGGGGTGGAATAGGGTCATTGAGGGTAGAGTCATCTCTTACTTGTGAAGCGAAATAGGTTAGTTCGGTTGCTATTTCAACATGCACAGAATGTCTATTTAAAATTCCTATCGACCAAATAGTTTTAGTATGTGGTGAATTTACTCTCATTTTCTTCCCACTTCCTACCCTCTACAAGTATAAAATTTCTGGCATATGACTAGAAAGCTTGGTGTGAACCGCGATGTTAAACCAGTCTCAATAGCAATTTTTTCAGCGTGTAAAGCAGCTACGGATACCACTCAACGATGTCATTAAGTTTAGAAAGATAATTAGTGAGTGGTCTTTTATTACTTGGGTTTGCGATTAATTATAATTATATTAATTATATTAATATAATTGCCTCACTTGATTTTTCAAAATACCGGATGTAGTTCACCTATTTCTCAAAATCATAATTTGTCACATTAATTTTACTTGATTAATTAAGTTTTAATTAACTTTTTAAAATTAATTATTTTTAATTAATATTTATATTAATATAAATACTGTATTGTAAAGGTAGGGGTAAAAAAGAGGACCGACTGTTGTAGCTGAATATATATTAATTTGTGTTAGTATTTTATAATGATATTAATAATTAATATATTCAGTTATAAAACAATACGATTAGAAACCATATTCTGGGTTTCGAAATGGGCTAAGTCAACAGTCGACACTAGAACAAATTAAATTATATTAATTATGTAAAGAAACTAAAAATAATTATTTTTAGTTTCTTTACATGTCTGTTCCTTGAATTACAACGCAGATCTCAAATTACTCTGAAAGCAGTCTAAATAATATGTAGTAATTCACAACCCCTCAATATAACAATAACTCCCATACAAAAATATAATCTGCTAGGGCCTACAGATTTCGCTATGCGGAAATTTGTCTATATATCCTATAAAATATAATACAAGTGGATATCACAAAATCGTATTTTAGAGAGATTTTATTCTGAATTATCCTGAAAGCAGTCTAAATAATATGTAGTAATTCACCCCTCAATATAAAATTAACCCCCATATAACAATATAATCCGCTGGACCTACAGATATCGCTAAGCGGAAATTTTTCTGCATATCCTATAATGTAAGTGGATATCACAATATCGCATTTTAGAGAGATTTTATTCTGAATTACCCTGAAAGCAGTCTAACAATATATGTAGTAATTCACCCCTCAATATAACATTAACCCCCCATATAACAATATAATCAGCTGGGCCTACAGATATCGCTATGCGGAAATTTTTCTGTATATTCTATAATATAAGTGGATATCACAATAACGTATTTTAGAGAGATTTTATTGTGAATTATCCTGAAAGCAGTCTAAATAATATGTAGTAATTCACTCCACAATATAACATTAACCCCCACGTAACAATATAATCCGCTGGGCCTATAGATATCGCGATGTGGAAATTTTCTGTATATCCTATAATATAAGTGGATATCACAATATCGTATTTTAGAGAGATTTTATATAGCGACAAATAAAACAAGCATGACTTTGCTCTTATATTGTTATGATTGTCCAACAATTCGTATTTCTACATTCCAGACTTAATATTGGCATTAGCACTAAATGTGTAGCCCTGTGTTTATGTCTGTGTGTGAGTGCGGCTTCTAATTTCCAGAAAGAGCACAAAGAAGTGTGTGTAAATTAAAAAAACATAAAAATAATAATAATATACCAAGGAGAATTTCGATATCGTAATTCTAGTTAAGAAATATAAATAAAACATTTTCAAATAAAGATCAGTAGCTGTGCATCTCATTCCCGGCACTAGAATTAAGGTCACGACTACATAATGAAATGGGAACGATATCATTAAGGTTGTTTTAGTCTTAATGTCTGCATAAATGAGGTATGCTTCCTTTTACATCTTATACGAGATCTCGTTCAGAAGCTACTTACGAATTAACTATTGTATGACTAAAACTCATTAGTCTCGACATTTATTTTAAAAAAGTAATATCGTTACTTATGTAGTTATGATATATCTACTAATGAAAGTTCATCAAAAATGCAATAAGATCTTCTGAATGGATTTTTTCAAGATCCAATTCAAACATTAATGCAAAAGGAACAATCTATAGCCCTGCATCAGATTATGTGACGCTGCCTCACTCGATTTTTCAAAATACAGGATGTACTTTACCTATTTCTCAAAATCATAATTTGTCACATTAATTTTACTTGATTAATTAAGTTTTAATTAATTTTTTTCAATTAATTAATTTTAATTAATATTTATATTAATATAAATACTGTATTGTAAAGGTAGGTGGAAAAAAAGTGGACCGACTGTTGTAGCTGAATATATATTAATTTGTGTTAGTATTTTATAATGATATTAATAATTAATATATTCAGTTATAAAACAATACGATTAGAAAACATAATCTGGGTTTCGAAATGGGCTAAGTCAACAGTCGACACTAGAACAAATTTCAATACATTCCCTGCTATCCTGTGAATGCCGCTAAGCATGCACAGTAGCACATATCGGCAACTTATTACATTTACGCCGTTTATAAAACATGATAGTTATCATGACTATGCCACAGGAGATCCCTATTAAATCATGACTGTGATATTATTTAAGTATGGTTGAAATGCTGCTATTTTGGCCTGTAACGGTCACCGGTATGATGAAATTTTACCCACAAAAGTTCCTTTTACGCCTGTAAATCTGCTGCCTGTAATGTTTGTAGAGCTATAGAATATTTCACACGTATAAATGCCGTCCATCTAGACTCGAATCTGGAAAACTGATGGGTGGATTTCCAAAGTAGCCTACAGTATATCCAGTGTTAAGAGCTTTCACGTTTATCTAACGAATACTTTAAGAATACCTTCCACGAACATATAATGAACACTTCAATTCCTATAATATGTTAATCCCATAACAGAAAAATTACAGAACAATGAAACTTGTTGAATTGGGATATTACTAGTATTTAAGTAATTTTGTTATTAAATAAACCTCGTACACACATTTTAGTTCTGCTAAATGAAGAACTAAATGATCAATATTTGTGTAGAGTTTGGTTTCCTAAAATTTAATCAGTCCAGAGCCTAACGCTCTTCCGGTTTTCCAGCATTGGGCGGTATGTTTTTCAGACACTTAATTGTAATTTCTGGTGCCGGGCTTGATCAGACTCATTTTCTCCGCAGACGACATTGGTATGACTTTTGATTAAATGGCTGATATGTGCATGAACACAGAAGTATTGAAAAAATAGTACACAAATAAACAAACTGGTTCCCGTGGCGTAAGATGCGACAGGCGTCATTCTCAAACTCCGGAAGAACGTCAGGTGCACTAAAAGCGAAGTACTGTTACTTCCTTGTGATGTTTCTCAGACAAAGCTTAAAAACATTGCAAAATACTTTTTCACCCATACGAAGGACGGTAAAAGGCATATCTGGCAGTAATTTGGGATCGTTTATGATAATTCCATTATCCAGATCGAAAACGCACACTCCCAAGCAATCCTGCGATCCGTAAATTCCTAGTAAGTGTTACTCCTATTCATCATCATCATCATCATCATCATCATCATCATCATCATCGACAACAACAACAACAACAACTTATCACCACCAGTACCGTCGTCAAAAAACACCGCCAGCAATAGTATGTATTCTTCACAGAAGACGACTGCAGAGCAAGTTCATCATCATCATCAGCTGCATGGATTAAGCCCATTGGGCTTGTTCCGGATCATGGAAGGTTAGCACTGTTCTTTCCATCGCTTCCGTGGTCGGCCTATGTTTCTTCTTCCTGAAGGTGTGTAATATATTATTCTTTGTGGTATACGATCGCTATTCATCCTTTGTACATGCGAGAGCCAGTTATTCCTGCGTTCCTTTATTAAATTATTAAGGTTGAATATTCCTAACTCCTTCCTAATATCTTCATTCCTTTTTTTATTCAGGAGTGTATATCCAGCTACTCTTCCTAGGAATTTCATCTCTACTGCTTCTAATCGTTTTTCCTGTCCTTTTGTTAAGGTCCAACATTCTGAGCCATAGAGAATGAGAGGAATAGCCATTACTTTGTAAAACTTTAATTGTGTCTCTCTTCTTGTATTCTTTAAGGTTCTTACTATTGTTCCACAAAGACAACTAAATTTACTAATCTTGCAGAGCAAGTTAACAGCAGAAAATTCGGACAATTTAAACCTTTTCACCGCTGGAATTCCAAGAAGCTATTATAGGACTGTCATTATTCAATTATTGCCAATTAAGTATTGTCCTGGTCATTATCACAGCCATAGATGCCACAGTAATTATTTCCATAATTATTATCACTAGTGTCACCATCACTATCATTTATTGCATGGGTACCGAGGCAAGATTTAATGGAGCAACAGGGCGTGGGTTAGAGGGCTTGTTACACTTCCGCATGACCTGACTTCTAGACCAGGATTCGCCACTCCCATGAATCTGAATGACAATATGACGGTTTTAGCTTGTCTCCAACAAGAAGCTAATCTGTGTACCATGGCAGAGATATATTGCATTACTTACTGCAGTAGCAAATTTGCATCCTCTCTGGCTTACTTCTGTGGTATTACTTAGGTTACGCTACCTCAAATGATGGGACTACATCACCGGCTGTCAATAATACCATTAATAAATCACATATGCAGTAGCTATGCTGTCGTATACAAACCATAAACAATATAACTGATATACTTGCGGTAGGGTCGTCAAGAATACTCTGTATTCATAAATAAGGAATTCACCCGATCAATTAACTTTTTTAAAAATCTATTTATTTATTTATTTATTTAGCTTAGTAGAGATAATCAATTAAAAATGCAGTAATTCCACCTTTCAATATTAATGGTGTTAAATCAGATATATTTCGACCAGCTTGTGGTCATCTTCAGTGATATGTTATTTACATGGCCAGCTCTGAAACACAGACCTAAGCCTACATCATAGTATGTAACAAACATCATACTATGTATCACTGAAGATGACCCACAAGCTGGTCGAAATATATCTGATTTAAAAACCTTAATATTGAAAGGTGGAATTACTGCATTTTAATTGATTAATAATTCAATATGGCTCTTTTTTATGAATATTGGTAGAGATAAGACCATCAGGTCATCTCTTGTCCACTCCCAGGATTCCAAAAACTAATTTGTAAAAAACTGTTAAAACAAATTAAATATTTTGGAACTATTTCAATTGACTGTTCGTTCTAACGGCTACAACAAACAATAGCCAAACAATACATTATAGGCTATCGATAACTTCCGGATATTTCCAACCACTTCCGAGTAACTTTAGTCATTCTGTTCATGTAAAAAGTGACTGCTTGTGGCAATACCTACTATTAATATAATTCTACTGCGGGCACTATTATAAAATAATAAAATAAAATAAGATAGCCGTTTTAAAAGACTAGTCTTTGCCGAATGTCACGACATTTTGTTATATCATGATCCACAATATTATCTTTAGTTATGAACGATCCTCACAGCTTTTCGCCAACACAACTTTTCCCTTATAAGAAAAAAACAAATGTTTAAAAAAACAGTATAGTTGGTTTGTGCAGATCACAACACATCACTCGTATAAAGTCACGAATGACGGAACAACAAATTAACAACTATTCAGTTACAAAACTTCCCGATGTATTAAAACCAACATTTAAACAACAGTCGGAATTAATTTAAAATAGATGGGTTACAGCCGTTGTAGCCATGTCTGCATTCACCCGCTGTCACGTCATGTCATATCATGTCAATCAACTTATTCCATATAGCTTACAAGAGCTACTCAAAATCAGGTGAACTCAATAATTTCATTAATTTCCCCACATACGATGGTATTAAGTACAGGGCTTATGCAAATACGAGTGGTGAATAACGTCATGTCTATGACAAGCTAGATGACCTGTACACCACAACTCTTTTTATACGTATTACTATATTGAATGAGTGTAGCAGTTCGTTATTATGGCTGTTGTTACTAGGGATGGGTCCTCGATACTTTCGATACCTCGATACTCTCGATATTTGCATGGTATCGGCATCGACCGATATTTCAGAAAACTTGCTCGGTACTTTTTCGATACTTTGGTAATTCTGAAATTAAGCAATTAAGTGAGAATACTATATTTTTCAACAAAAACTTGTAAGTGGACTGTTTCAAAAACTAATTTTAGTTTTAATGTATAGTTTAAAAATAATTATAGGGTACTGATGGTATTAAATTTTGTTTTATTAAATATGCACACTTAATTAATTTAGTTGGTATTACACAGTTCTCTCAACTTTTAATTTTTAATGTACCTATTTAATGAAACTGCAAATGTTGACGGTATCGAGGGAAAAATCATGCATCGGTATCGAGTATCGAGAAAATCTGGTATCAACCCATCCCTAGTTGTTACTGTTATTATTTTTTTTTAATTGAATTTATCACCATATACTACAAAGTTCTATTCCCTGAAACTGTATCTAAGCCAACATCATAAGAGTTGTTCCAAATTTACATTTAATGCCTACTTTCCCATAAGCCAAAGTAATGCAGATCTTTATAATTTTTGAAGTGGATGAGGCCAAAATTAGCATAACAATCAACACATAGTAAATCATTTCACATTACCGTGAACATGAATTAGGTAATTAAAACGGTATTTCTATTGTACCTATTGTATCCTTTGCAGGATAACTCTAGGCAAATGAAGGAGAAATGTTATGGAGCTTGAGTATACACCCGGCTTGCAAAAAAGAATGAACAGCGCTGTGAAACGCACTCTGGCTAGCTCAGTTGATGAAGCGGCGGCACGGATACCCGAAGGTCCTGGGTTCGTGTCCCGGAGTCAGAGAAATCTTTCTCCTATAATATTCTCCAAAATTAATACCAACTTCAAAATCGCTTTAACATATCAAGCTACGACTCTTTATTACTGAACACAGATTTATTTTAATCACCACTTGCAAACACCATTGCACCATTCCATAAATTTGTACGTATTCTACTGTAATATTTTCTTGAAATATATAGTATTTGTACTAGAAGTTGCAAACAGTAACGAATTACTGGAAACCCCTTTCTAATGAAGAGTGATCATTACATTAACTTAAACTAATGCACGAAATGTGTAGTTATGACTGAAATATAACTCCGCTCAGGCCAGAAAAATCAACATAATTTTAATTTTAATGTAGATAACGTGCAAAGCTACTCTATCGAAATCGCACGTAAAGACATCAGAAATAATTACTACGTTCGAACAAAACCCAGTAGTTCCTATCAAATTAAACACATGGTGTACACAATGCATTATAAATGGTAAATTAATCCTGTTATAATTGATATTTGATCCATTATTCCACTGGGAAAGGGAGAGTTCAATGGAATAGGAAGTAGGGCATGGCGTGAAAAGTTGTGAAGAGAGAAAGATGGATGGATATAGAGAGATAGCCACGGAAGAAAGAGAGGGAAGAAAAAGAATAAAAGGAGATTATCATATTATTATTATTCTTATTATTATTATTATTAATACTGGGTCAAGCCATAGTATTTATTTTTTGCGGAAGGAAGATATCCTAGTGTGTACGTAAAATTCAGAAACCTGGAATTTATGCACTAAAATACCTCATATCAACCGTCGCCCTTTCTGTGGTTTGCATCAATCTGGGGCTTAAGGAATCAAATAAAAAATAATTGTTGCGTTACGGAAGGAATGTTTAATGCAAAAAGTTTTTTTCTTTGAGTCCTTAAAACCCACAATGACGCAAACCACAGCAGGGTTTGATATTAGGTGTTTTAGTGCAAAATTCCAGATTTCAAAATACTCTGTGCTCACTCCTACTTTACTTATACATTAGGATATCTTCTTTCCGTAACAAAATAAATACCTACTAGACTAGACTATTATTTTCCGTTCTAATTTAATTTAATTTTTAAATTTCTTTCAATTATCGTTAGCAACACTTTGCTGCTATAGACATCGTCAGGTCAATAAATATATACAATACAGAAATAGGTAAAACAATAAATCAGGAAACCCAGACTAGAAAATTATATTGATTTGAGCCTCAAAAAACTCTTGCACACCATAAAAAGGGTTGTCAAGCAGCCAACGAGGTAAATGAAACTTAAAATGCTTAAAATCTACATTGTGAGCCACTTGGGGCAACTTATTAAAAATGGAGACTCCTAAATTTTTACATCAGTTTTTCGATTTGGCAAGTCTCACCTGAGGCACCTCAAGAAAATAATTGAATCTCGTAGAGTAATGGTACTTCTCTGATCTATAACTATACTCGGCCGGGTTTAACTTAATCATAATAAGAGTATAAAATATATACATATTAATTACTGTTACAATTCTTTCTTTTCTAAATAAAAGCCTACAATGGTCATCATATTTTGGGAAGAATAACGTATTCACTTTATGTTTCGTAAGGAAGTCGTGTATCTCGACAGGGCTGTGTAGTGATCGTTCTTAACAAAAACAAAGTAAATTCCGTTAACCGTTGATGCATAACTAAAACAGGTCTTCTTAAAAGTTTGCCAATCCTACACTAAAAGGAAGCAATTTACCACCCTCTAAAATCCTTGACTCAGAAATACTACCGCAAAAAAAATCTTGCTCTTTTAGACAGAAACCTAACATGGGAAAAACATATTAGGCCTACTGAAACTTGTAAACACATTATTATTCAAAGGGAACATGATTCCCTGAATCTTACACAAAAGAATGGAAGTAATATTCAAATATTTATAGCGTGAACCGTTCGGGTAGAATCGTTGAAAGAAGCTAAGCATTGAGTTTAGGCCTACATGTTATCTGGTTTCCTATATCCACTACGTTGGGGCGAAGTGGATATTTCTGTTACTTATGTGAGTTTTGTTACGCTCATTTTCCGAGAGAGGGCAGAGGGACATTACATGCTAAGGAACTATTTAAATGGTCACCATCTTGAAACGGAATCATAAAAATAAAAACCCTTGTACATACTTCGTTTTCAATACTACTTCAAAGAATATTCACGCCAAATTGGAAGAAAATCGAATAACGCGTTTGGTCGTAATTGCTTAACACTAAAATTTAAAGACATAGACGAAATGCCGGACCCGCATCGCTCGGTCAATTTTACAAAATTGGTTCACGGATATTTAACATAAGCTACAAGGAAATTTGCTCAATTGTAAACAAACTAATTTAATTACAGTGCGTTAAGCTCACCTTGTGGACGTCTTCAGTTCAGACCAGCGGTTCCCAACCCATGGGCCGTGGGGAGCATGTTACTGAACCGTGGATGTTGGACAAGAATCTAAGTCAAGATAAATATTGCCGGAGCTTCAGGGGTAGAAACGGGAACAATCGAGTAAAAACAATCATTCATATGAATGACAAATTTACTAACTAGAGCAGTATCTAAGCCTTTTCGTATTTCTTTTAGGAACTATGTCCCTAAAATTGAAGATGAAATCCTATGGATCAGAAATTCCTTTGAAGATTACCTAAAAAAGTTGAAAGTATCTTCAAGTGAAGATGACTCTCAACATTCCATTTATTCATGCGTTTTATATATATATATTCATCATACGTATATAGGTGTCTATTTGTGTTTGTGTGTTTATATTTTTTACTTGCATATTTAGTTAGAGGGCCTTAGACTATGACAAATTACATGCACTGACTTCTGAATGTGAACAATGATTAGACAAACTGAACAAAACAGATGCCAAATTATTCAGTAAAGTTTTCTACAATCTATTTCCTCATATTCATACAAAGCTCATTATATTCCCATGTAACAGTATAGTTCAGTGTTCAGAATAGTTTGAATTCTGTTTCAGAGTACTAACCAGGCGAGATGCCGGGACTACCTGGACAGAAGAGTATTTGTGAGAGTGTAGTGAGTAGAGAAAATCAGCAGGTCATCGCCATGAAAGCCACAATAGTGATATATTGTATCCAATTGAGTGCCCACCCCCCCGAGTTCATCAACCACTGGCGTGTGTTGTAGCGGTGGATTCAACCACTACAACCATTCATTCTCAGTCTGGTTGGCGCACACCTTCAGGCTAAAGCAGGCCTCGTTTGTTATACTTTCTCATTAGTAGCAACAACAAGTACCAAACTCCCCTGTCCGAAGGCTCTGCGGTTTCCTCTCACATACACCACGCCATTAGCATAACATGCGAGCAGGTTATATTTCGATATCCTTGCAAACACGCACACTAAGGTATGGGCATAAACAGCTTTATCCGGTTGCTAAAAAATTAATGCAAATTTATTAACGCCACGCATACCTAAGGAAACAAACAAGTGTTTCAATTTCATAGTTGCTAAGGCTGGATATAATTACAATATACGGCATTAAAAACGCGACAGTGCAAATTTTAGGTCTATAAACTGGTAAAAGTAAAACATTTTGCATTTAAATGAAGTTATTGAATTAACTGCGAATTTCTTTCCCCTCCTAAGATCGGCTACTAATGGCGAATTTTTCAAGCAATGGATACTTCTTGCACATTTGAGTACGAAATAAGTTAATCTGGTGAGTGAATTATAATTCTAGAGTGATAGGGAAAAAGCGAATAAGTCAAAATACCAGAGTTTTAGGAAAGAAAAAAAAAACAACAAATTATTTTGACAGCATTGTTACACTAGTTAGATCAGCCCACCCAGATATTTTTACATGGTATAAGATACTGTGTAAAAATATCTGATGGACTGAACTAAATATTGTAACGATGCTGTGAAAATAAATTTTTTTTTTTTTTTTGGCTCTCCTAAAATTATTTTATTTTCGCTTATTCGCTTTTTCCTTATCACTCTAGAATTTATACCGTAGGGAATGAAAGGAACGTACCGTACATTGTAGATTTATTTAGCTACAGAAGTAGTTCAATAATTAGGTCTATTGTGAGCACAGCCTAAAATTGAAATATTGCCTTTTCTATTCTACTGTGTATCTTTCCGACTATCCACAATCAAACAGTCCTAGAGCTTAAGTTGTATGTTTTATTTTACTGTATTATTTTCCTATGTATCCTTTCTACTCTGGCAGAGCTAAGGTCATTTGGCCTTCTTTTCCGCTCCACCAATCAAACAATTACCTAACACATCAAATGCAAAATAATTTGTACATACATTTACAGGAAAACCCTCTAAAGTCTAAAGAATATTTTTAATTATAATTTAAGATGAGCACTACATTAATACAAAAAATACAGAAAGTTACAAATCAAGATATCTCTAACTACTCAAGAAAGCACCTGATATTGTCTAAATTAATTTTAAAAACAAAAATTACGATTTACGGTACGACTTAGTAAAAAGAACACTGAAAATTACTATCTTATTAAGAGGATAAAAGAGACCAATTAAATCACATTATCTGGAATAAATCTACTGTCTCTGAAATTTAGTTAGCTCCTGACTTTCGAGGGATAGAATGCCTGACTTATGCATAAATGATGTGAATTTGGTGGCGTAATAACGAAAGCATAAAATCATAAAGGGTCTAAACGGGGGATGTAACGGTACAAGGTAGATTTCTTTCTTTTCTTTTGTTTAATTGTACTGATAAAACGTATTACGAATACCATACCTTGACTTTGACTTTGTTTTGGTAACAATCTTTTGTCAAATTAATTGTACATAATTTTGAATCCTTACTTGCCCAATTTAATGAAAGATAATTAATAGTGATTACGATTCCGGTCATGTGCATGTTTTGTTTCAAATAGGACGATAATAATGTTGGTTTTCTTCTGCCAGCATTGAATGAACTGAGCCACTGAGCTATTTTAAAAAAGGAAACTGTTGTATAGTTTTAGTTATTTTCTGTTAATATGGTAGCTATGTATGCCATTAAGCCTTTCCTTCAATTATTCATACTACATACTGTAATTACGCTGTCACTTCTTATACAAATTAGAAAATGCAATGTTATAAAATGATTTGTATTTTCCTTGTGTTAGTAAAGTATCGGAACCTACTATTAACTACAATATCACATACCAGACATCGAAAAACTAAGTTTGTTTTGGTATTTACCTTCGAAGGACCCTCAAAATTTGAACAGGTTCGCGTTTGGCTTTTTGTGTTTTAACCCTTCACAATCAATAAAAATGTAATATAGAATACATTCTTGAATTCGAAAGAAGGTCAAATGAATTTCGTAATACAGGAACCAGAAAGTACAAAGAGAGAAAAAATCCCCAAGGCATCCATTACGAATACTGTGCACCTAACCATACCATCCATTAAGGCTGGGAGTAGATGTGGATCACTCAAGAATTTCAGATACTCATCTGTTATTCTCCCATGAACTTGAATTAATACGAGACACTCAACAAATAATGTACCAAACATCTTACATTTATGAAATAGTGCTTCATAAATAAATAAAAGGAACTTAAAACATATTTCAATGATAGCAATGCCCTTACGGTCTTTCTAGCTAGAACACAATCCCTCTTTAACTGATTAACTGTCGTTGATAATTCATGACAAATAAATACTGACATGTCTTTCTGGTTTGTCCTATTATCTATTCAGTTCAATGCTACTAACATGTATGCGACTGAAGTACCTTGGTCACGATTTTGCTATATTCATCTTCAAAATAATATAACAAGAACCTAGTTTTAAAGACTACTAAATTATGTTTTGCCATTTTCCCTGCAAGCAACTTTAAGGGAATGTTCTGTAACTGTTTTAGCCCATTTTTTCTAATTCCTATGCCGTCCTTCTAAGAGTGTTCATTTTTAAATTAATCATAAATAATTTATTCTTTACAAAAAATAATGGATTATTCAGATTAGGGCCAGGAGGCAAATTCTACATTACTAAACAGCCTATTTATATATTTCCAAATACATAAGTTCTTATATAAACGATAGACTGCAAGGATCCTGAATTTTAGTAATCATAAAAAATGTAAAACATTATAGCACTGAAAATAAAAGGATGTATTAACTGTAATAATAATTCATAACATATTACAATATGTTGTAAAATACGATCACTATATGACTTATGTATTATATTCTTTCTAGAAGTGACTGATACATACCCTCCCAAAATTCTTCTGACATGAATGTCCACCCAATTAAACCCAATAATTAGTTGGATAACTAATGGAATATCTTCAACTGCAAATTCAATGAGAGAGAATAACATATACGTGAAAATAAATAATAAAGAAAGGTTTTAAAAATGAAAAGTGCCATTTATCTATACCTCATTGAATGTACTACATGGCACCACGATTAGGGAAACTAAAAAAAGTATGGATCCACGCCTACAGAAACGTGAATGGTGATGGTGATGGTGATGGATTGTGAGTTGGTGGTAGTGAAATGGATGGTGGTGATGGTGATCTTGATGGTGTGGGTTATGAGGGTTGCTGGTAGTGGGTTGTGGATGTGAGGGCTTGTATTTTAAGCCCTACAGGCCTACCGCATGGACGTTAAGATAGATAGCCATTTGATCACAGGACATTATAAATTCAATAAATTCCTCAATAGGGAGTGAACGCTGCCCCAGCTGCTGACAATTATTACGACTTTTCACTACAGCGGTCGTATAAAACCATATAAAATATTGTAATAGAAACCACGGAGAACAATAAGCATTGTTTTTGTTTCAATGTGGGAAAGACAAAAGACTCTGAAGCTCTGAGGATTAAAATTCAATCGTTGTAACTCAACTTATATGTGGAATGCTACTCTGATATGAAAAAAAAGCAATTTGTTCAATTAAACCTGCATTGTGTGTCATACAAAAGTATTGAATTCCATTTAGAATTTCATCGCGCGTAATGTGATATATGAGAGATGAAAAGAGGCTAACATTCCTAGCTCATAACGAGCGTCAACATCCAGACGTTCCTTCGTCAGCGTAGCTCACAGGGGAGAAACCAGGAACTGATGACACCGACATCAGTCAAGCTTACGGGGAAGGGGAATCGCGAGATTGCTAACTGGGTTCAATTGACCCAGTAATGAAATACAAATGAGAGGAATCCGAGCTGTTGCAGGAATTCCTATTGCTTCCCATATAGTACACGCTCTTTCCAATTCAGTTCTATTAGGTTGGGAAATATGGGTATAATGAGAATTCCCGCACATCTCTACCGCTATCGTTTATTTTTTTAGTTACAGTGAGCCAAGCGCGATATTGAGCTGGATTGGTATACGCTAAATTAGAAATCCGGAATGCAGCTTTTAGTTCATAACTTCAGCCTAACATACTGCGGTATTCTGTTTTTAATCTTAACTACATGGGAAGTATGCAGCAGGACGATTAAATGAACGTTGGTTTAAGATTTCAGCCAAAATTACTCCCTCTACATATAGTCTATAATTCTATAATTATGTGTTTATTTCAATTGCATTATTCTGAACTATTTCGATGATTCGGACAAAAGATATCTTAGGATTAGGAAAAGCGTTAAGTAATATTAAAGAATGCCCATTTAAGAAATCAGTCAAAATTACTAGTCTCTACCTAATTGTAGCCTAAAATTATCTACATTAATATCCTTAGATGTTTATTTCAACTTCACTACTCTTGACTATCTCTATGATAGGACTAAGTTAGATACTAGAGGATTTGGAATACATTTAAGTAATTTTTCTTAGACGAGTTAATGAGAAAAAATTTACATCTTTGACGTATTTTATCAAAAGTAATGGAACGAGAGGTCCGGAATTTATCTTGAGAGATTATTATCTTGTCCCAGGCAGTTGTATAATAAGCTAGGATTTTGATTTATTTGCACTTCATTACGGATATGTGCAGTCATCTGGAAATAGAAGATGCTTGGAAAAGTGGATGTGAAGAGTTATTACCCACGAAATCAAAACAGAGGTATGAGTTGACATATAATTCACTCTGCAAATGGGCAAAAGAGAAAAATGTAGATATTAATTAGAAGAGCGGGCTTATTTCGTTCTAAGAAGTAACAAATTATTGAGTCCAGGAAGTTTATGGTCAGAATTTTCTATAAGTAGAAGAAATAGTTTGGATCTAAACACCATGAGCGGGGATGGAGGAATTGCCTTAAATAACTGTACAAATTGTACTATTGCGATAAATACACCAAAATAAAGGCTTGTATTGTGATGGTTTTACTTACGGCACTAGTGCTTTTTGTATTTTTGTTTCAGCATTGAGATCTCTTTTGTTTTCATAGCAACCAGATTGCGTGTAGGAATGTCAAGTTACGATCCACGGCAATAATATCAGTAAGTACAGTGGTATTATTCAGACGTGGCAGTCCAAGCATGGATGCTCAGTAGATGCAGACGAGTCCAATAAACATTCGTACTGCATGGAGGGGTGTATGGATTAGTTGTGTCGTTGCTTTCAGAGTGGTAAGATCGTATAATGCAGTGAAGAAACAAGAGACCTTGTTACAATCGCTTCTCCTCTCCCGCAAGAGCAGTTCAACATTCTTACCCCTTCCCATGATTCCTCCTACATGCGTCACCTCTCTCACGCGCATCTGACTGCCACCTCTGATTAATACCACTGTACCACTAATTAGTTACATCGTGCAAAAATGAATAAAACACATCGCTATTTGCGTTTCTATAAACAAGACGAGGAAGTCGATACATTATAATGTATCAAAAGTTGTCGCGCTTGGTGTGACTTTTTATCAGCTGTATTATTTTTTAGATTAACTTCGTCCTATTATCATTCTATTTATTATACGAAATTTAAAATACTTCTTCACCACACATTTTAATTTACAATATCTTTGAGTGTTTTTTTAACCATATGCAGCTTATATACCCAATCGCTGTGTTCAATTAATGTACTTTTATAAAAGAAGCTACAGGTATGAAGATGTTTTAGTGTTGTGTCTTTGTGAATTTATAAAGGCCTAAAAATAATTGCACGAAGCTGCGATAAAATGAAAGTGATAAAACGATAAAATTATTACTATAAATACTTGGATTCGTTGAAATTTCACATATGCTTATACTGCATTGTTCACAGATTCATGAGCTTAGTCACTAATGAAGCACTGACATCGTTGAATACTGTTATTCATTTATTTGAGAATTTGAACCTGGAAACACCCTTATTCAGTATGGTCGTAGCATAGACCAGCAAAATGTTTCTTCTTTACAATATTAATACAAATCAGAATAAGTAAAAATTCAGACCTGTTCGATTAATGATACAACTTGAAAGAAAATGTAGTTTTGCATACACGAAGAATGAACGAAAATGATCTAAAACAGTATACAGTATACATTATTCTTGGCCTAGGCGGCCGATTTTGAACACTGTCAAAAAATAAATATTTTATTACATGAATAATAAAGGGAATACATTTTTTAATCAATCAGCATAGATCGGTGGTAATAGACCTATCTGATTTGCGACAAACAAAAAAAGAACTTTTATACGGATTACACCGAGACTGAAACTACGAACTTTGGAACAGAAAGCCTATGTCACAGCCTACTGACAGATCCAACCCGGCATTTTACATCCGGGCGAGGACAGTTTGTTTTAAAGACTACAACAGATAGGCCTGCATGGAATTTTATCGAGAAAAGAATGAAGAAGTTTACTATTATAAGCTAAAAAGCAACATAATGAAATATGTATCATGAGTTCAGCCAATCTCACTTCATATACAGTTACTGTGTAAAATTGTTAAGTATGCCTGAGTTAAATGTTTAAAGAAGAAAGTGAGAAAGTCTGTACAAATAAACGGCGTACGGAGAAAATGGAAAAATAAGAATACCAAATGAATATATAAATAATCCGGATTTAGGGTGGAAAACGGATTATCAAGACTCACATAAAAGCGAAAGACGAGCAGAACAAAATCCTATAAGGAACCTACTTAAATCTGAAAAAGAAAGAGTGAACTATGTTTCAACACTGATATCCGATAAACAGAAAGAGTTTGAAGAAATGAAACTTAAGTTGCATTCAGATGAATCAATCTATCGCAACTAAGATAAAACATAACAAAAAACATCAGAGAAGCGGAAAAAATTAAGTTGTGATACAATAATATTGCACAGACATAGGCTGACGAGTAGAGACTGAAGCTAGTAGAAATTTACGAGAGATGGAAGCATACTGTTGATAATAATAAAATCAGGTAAACTGATGTAAAAAAGTGCCAGTATGTTTTTTTTAATCAGTTATGACTGCAATTATGATATGCAGAATATGTTTTTTTAATTGATTTACAAGTTAAGCTCCAGATTTATTCATTAAGCAGGGCTTAGGGAAGAACAAAGGTCTATTTTTCTTTTTAATCAGATTAAAATCTTCCAGCATCAGCTGAACTGTACAGATTTTTGATATCTTGACAATCGCACACTCACATAAAAATACGAAAAAGAAAGTGAAATTGGCTGGTTTCGGGATTTGAACCATGGAACTCCATAACGTGAGGCCAAAACGTTACCATCTCGGTCACCTGGGTCAGTTTAACGGTCTAGTTGTAAGTTATAAGCGCATGTAAAACAATAGTGTTTTTGGTCATAGCTATCTCTATTTTAATTTCCAAAGCCGTAAAATATCACAGTAAAACAATTGACTATGTTGTCATGATAAATGATTTGCTTTTTTTTAATATAAATTCTTTCGAATACGTATATTATCATAAAATAGGCACCGAATTGAGCATTACTCCGAATCAGGTGAACCGATTTCATCCAGTATCAGTAGACCTCTTCCCATGAACACTATAAATGTGTATACCAAATTCCATAAAAATCCGGTAAAGCGTATTTGAGTTACCGCGTTTTTAAAATAGACACTAAATTGGGTTTTACTCCGGTACCGGTCTACCGATTTGGTCCAATATCGGTAGACGTCTTCCCATGTACATTATAAATGGGTATACAAAGTTTCAGGAAAATCCAATAAAGCATATTTGAGTTATCGCGACTTCTCATATATTAACATAAAAGGCAATAAATTGGGCATTATTCCGGTACTGGCCAACCGATTTGGTTAACATCAACAGACGTCTTTCCATGGATAGTATAAATGCGTATACGAAGTTTCATAAATATCCGATAAGGCGTATTTGAGCTATTGCGCCTTTAAAATATACACTAAATTGGGTTTTACTCCCGTACCGGTCAACAGATTAGGTTCAAATTTAACAGAGTACTTTTCATGGATGTCATAAATGCGTATACCAAGTTTAATGGAAATCCGATACAGCGTATTTGAATTATGGCGCCTTTCTATTAGAAAGGCGCCATAATCTATTAAAATAGGCACTAAATTGGGCATTACTCCGGTACCGGTGAACCGATTTGGTTCAATATCAATAGGGTTCTTCCCATTGACATTATAAATGTGTTTTCCAAGTTTCATGAAAATCCGAAAAAGCGTATTTGAGTTAGAGCGCGTACAGACACACGGACGGACAGACAGACAGACGGACAGACATTTTTCGTCCCCCACACAATCTCATAAAGTACCATACTGGCACTTAATAATGGTGGTAAATGTACCGCACAATATGCATCCCAGTTTCTGGCTACATGGTACCGTGTCTCATACTCAATGTGCTTAAAGCGGAGGAGGAATTTAGTAATAACTGTAGCGGAATGCATATTCCCGTGAATCTATGAACCGTTCTAGCATCCAAGGTTTCACAGTAGCCTATCGGTAACAATGCACGCGAGTCAAATCCAAGATAAGAGGGGATTTCTAACGCTATAAAAAATGCTCTTCACTTTTAGGGAAAAAAGAGACACGACAAGGAAGCTATGACGGAAAGATGAAAGAGCTGTTCCGGAAAAATTGAAATTCGTTGTGTTTGAATGTGACAAAAGAGGTTTCACTAATTTATTATTGTCCCCGACAGTAAAATCATAAAACTATAAATCCCCTATTTTTATTCTCGTTCTTTCTAGGGATGAGAATCGGAAGTTAAAACATCAGTGTCCACCATCGATGTTAAAATCAGCGGTAACCATCGATGAGATGGTGATAATATCGACCTCAAAACGTCGATGTACTTTGACGTAAAACATAGATGTACCGTATATTAAAAATGTCATGGTTTCAGAAAATTAGGCAAAATCCACAAATAAACTGAGATATTTTCATGAAAACTACAGATAAAAAAAATCGATGTTTTGGGAAATTTTCTGTCAATACGTTCTTAATGTCCGATTCAGTCTGTCAATTCATTATTAATTTATCAACATTAATGTGTAAATTAATGTCGGGCAGAAACATCGATGTAGCAAAAACATCAGTTCTTTTCCATCGATGTAGAAAACATCAATCATGAACATGAAAACATCGGCCATCGATGCTCAACTCTAGTTCTTCCATTAATTACAGCCATGCAGTATTTTCTTTAAAATTTTTATAGCAGACATTTGAGGAATGCTCATGAGGAAAATGATCGTTGTGATCCTCCGGAAGGTATAGAATTTTTCATTGGTATCGACTGACAATGCAATTAAGATTTTATTTAATACATTAGAACATAGAATCTGAACTACGGTGGGATTGTCGTATGTAACGAGCTATCCAAGTTCAAGCAGCAGTCACCCATTTAAGTCCTGTCTTAAGCCAACACGGATTTTCGCAGTGACCGGTCGAAAGTAATCACTAGCCCACGTTAAGAATGCTTTTATATAAAAAAAAAATGGTTTCGCCCCACTATAATTATAAAATTTGTACTATTGATCAATAGATCAATTAGTAAATAATATTTTTATTGCCTGTTCAGCAATGAATAAGGTATCATCGACAGATTTCATTACCGACTGAGCATACTCAGTTTATGTAAAAGCATAGCCCATTGTTTAAAATTTTCACACATGTTATTTATTCCGTCAACAAAGCTTTTTCTCAACTAATACAAAGCTTACAGCGATGAATAAGGTATCAGAGGAGAGGATTTTTTACTGACTTCTGACATAGCATCCTTTTCACAAACTCGAGCTTAAGTTCTGCCTTTATGGAAGGCTGACACAACTCAATACGCAGTAACCACAATACAGTCTCGTATTCTATACCGACATGTAAAATGAGAGAATGATACTGTCTAAGCCCAGGATAGGAAAGTTACTTGAGTGGATCACATCGGAGTTATGTGGATTTCTATCACTATTATTGATTTATAGGAAGGAATTCTATCAAAGGCCTCCTTCATCTGATCGACCGTATCCCAGTATCATGCAATTTCCAAAACCAACTGAGCACAATGTAACACTCAGCAAAAAAACTAAATCATTTTTTGGGGAGATGGAAGGCTGATTGTGCGAAATTATTATATGGGTTTACTGGTACTAAATAAAGTTGTGATTAGGTTTTATTTATTAAACTCGATATATAAGTAGGCCTACTGCACTTGACGAATAGTAAGGTATTATCATTACCCGCGCAATGTGCTTTAACTAAAATGTAGCGGTATTAACACTTCAACGTGAGCACTGCTGATAGTTGAATCAAAGACTGTTTTAACTTAAGTGCTAATTGCCACTTTGTCACCGAACCAATAGTGCTGGAATGAAATAGAAGAAACACATTAAATGTAAATAAATAAACAGTAGACTATTGGAAATGGTTTTGTTAAAGCTTGAAATCAAACGCTAAATTAGGAAATTACGTAAAATAGTACATTTCGAGTCTGGAAGAGAAAGGTAAAGAAAAATCTGATGTGATAACTTCCTCTGCTCAAATAAAAGTTTGACTCTTGGTATAATAAAATATTAGGTATGACATTATCTTCATGTAAATTTGTTGTAAAAGTGAAGAGAAAGCCGTTACCATACCGCATCGTATCTCCGAAGGATACATAACACAAAATCAGATTAATGCACTCACGTAACTTTATTTCTTTAAGCATGGCCATATTTTTCACTTCAAATTCTGATGTAGAATACGACGGCGTATTGCAAATAGCGCGTGCTCAGTTGTTTCAACCTGACGCAAATCTTCATTGTTCATCACGCAAGACTGAGTTCCTACGAACAGTGGGTGTCTTATAACTATCCTTCAGAGAATTTTTTCGACAAAAAATCAAATAAAAGTTTCAGCTCTTGGTAAAACTGCCCCATGTACAACATTTAAGTAAAATCGTTACAACCGTTTTTGGGAAACATGTGAAAAGTCCCCTTAAAAATAAGATAAATTTGTCGCCAATGTTCGTGTTAATCTAACCCAAATACAACTTTTTCATATGATTTTCCGTTCTGGCAGTAGGCTGTTTGCAGACGCACACACACATACAAATTCATATACAGACATGTTTCTGAAAAAAGAATTTTTGGATTCAGGAATCTCAAAACGTGTATTTATGTTAAAAACTCAACTTCGAATTTGAGGTTCGAACACAATTCCTCCTCTGCCTATAGTACTTACGGTACGGGCAGAGGAAATAATAAATAAGGAATAGGAAAACTAGGTGCAGGTAACATGTAAACAGGACGAATGGAAGATACATATAAGTATCAAGAAATAATGGTTAATTAGGCCTAGTAAGCAGTAAACATTCTTCATATCGTTTTGAGCCTGAAGAGAGTTCATTAGGCTACATTAAATTTTCTTCGGCTTTCATGATTTGAAGGAATAGTGTTTAGTCGGTCTCCTGGAGGCTTCACTTTAAGGAGGGAGGCACAACTTTGCAATTGTAAAAATTCAATGATCTGAGGTAAAACTACTAGTTTAGCGAATATATTATAGAAAACATATAAAATTTTAATTAGTTATTAAGCCTACTACATCCGTAAAATCTGACATGAGATAAAAGCTGGTTCAAGCTAAGTTAGGGATTAGGCGAAAAGCAAGAATGCATTTGTATTTCAATAGAAGGAAATGGAAGCAGCCATTACGAGTAACGTGTCTTCTTTAATGACTGTTTATATCCCATAAACATGTTGATGTAATTTGTTTTTAAGCCTCCCACACCACGGTGAGCCAGAATCAGGGATTAAACAACATTGTTAATTCAACATTAAAAACAAATAACTATATTACCAGAGTAATATATAAAACTCAACTTTCCCCGTGGTACGCTTAATTAATGCAATGGGCTTTGAAGTACAACCATTATCCTCTTTGTTGTTTAAATTGAGATTACGCCATGTGTTACGCCATGATTTCAGAGAACTCTAAAGTTCTTCCGTTCACAAAAAATCTCACCCATTCTGCTCTAATGAAGTAATATAATACCAGATCCAGGCAAGAATCAAATACTCCATCCATGTACGATCATTCAAGATTAATAATAAACTACAATTAATACGTAGGTATGTTAAAATGTGTGCCACACATGTTGATACAGAAGCAGTGATAAATAATAATGTTACAGTTTTATTTATTTATTAACGTGTATGTATTTGTATTTGTATTTATTTGTAACACCATTAAGCAATACAGGCTAACATTACAATAGGCTTAGTTAAGAAATACACAACGCAAAAACAATCATTCAAAGTCACATTCAAGATATTCTTGAAAAGTGTAAAAATTCCTACTTACAAGTATCTCTTTAACTATGCTTTTAAAGATTTTAATGTTCCTTACGTTTCTGATGTTGTATAAGAACTTGTTATATAGCTAGATTGCTAATACAATATGGCAGTTCTGTGTCTTAGTTAATCTAAATTTAGGAATAACCATGACTTATGAGGTCTGGGAACGTTACAACATTTTTTAAAAACTATCATGCAATAATCACTATTTAATGTAGATTTAACAATGATACCATACACATTCAGTCGTTGAATATATTGTTATAGTATTAGTTCTTAAACTTGCATGGCAGTCGGAAAAAATGACTGGAAAGTTTTGGTCAGCAAAATTCTTTCAAATGTAGTTTTCATAGGAGATATGCACGCAGGGAAAGCATCAGTGGAATGGTGGAGTTCCACTTTTTATTAGCAGTGGAGATATTATGAGAACAGTCGTTAAAGGCAAGTTATTTAGGGAGAAACGGTTTTCTAGAAATCTTTTTATCAAAATGACAGTGCTGCTAATGGTGTGAACAATATGAACTCCGCGGCTGTTAAATTATTCCTTTGATGGCATGCTGTTCATCAAGTTATTATCCAGAGTCCATATTGTTCCTTCTTAAATACCTCTGGAGTTATCATGATGTTCCCTTTAATCTGAAGGTCATACTGAAGGTCTCAATTCCACAACAAATAAAGCTAATGAACCGAAATTTCGAAAAAATATGGAGTTGACATTCTTTCCCCTGGGACCGTCAAATAGGTATCCATAAACAATTTCTTCTCAAATAGGGAGCATCAAAGCTTTTACAACCTTCAGACTCTCAGATACGAAAATATTCACGTTTCGCACATTTTTAACTCTGCGTAAAGAACTGAGAAATGTGTATTTTTTAACATTCTTATCAATTTCATGTACCTTCAATAAAATAATACGGTATCTTGTAAAGACACTTTACGACCATTTTAAACGTGCAGGTACTTCCGTGGGCACAATTACGATTTGTGTGCGATAAAAAGAGGTTTCTCTAAACACGCGCGAGACGCCTGAAGAATTACATTCTATGATACACAGGATACAGACAGCGAATAAATCGTATCGTAGTTTCTCTGTTGAGGTTAACAGCAGGATCTTCTCGTGCAAGAATTTAATTAAGTTCCGAATGTCTTTTCTCAAGATGTTACATGAGTGCAGGATTGAACAAATGATCGACATATGGCTTTGTATTTCTCATCCGACTTCTTGAGTTGGCGGAATGTGTAATTAAAGTATTCGCTAGAGTAAAACCAACTACTACTTGTCATTCCTCTGCCACGAGAAAATTGAAAGATGAGGATTTCCTTTCGGCTTACACTGACATCGCATTCCTTATCTGAAGGCAAAAGCAACGTTCTCCTCACCCCATAAAATCACATCATTCCATCTTGAAGGGAATTTAGAAGTGATAGATTTTCTTGAACGTCATTCTCAACATATTTCATTAAATTCAGGAGTAAAATGTATTACCATAGAATGATTACATTCCACTGACAGAATATGATCTATATGACTTTCGAGGACTTGCACCTATAGATTACAAAATCTGCAAGCAATATTAATCTTAATTTATCATCTCACTGGCATATAAGTTTAAAACATTTCTCTTAACATCGTGGTTTCGTACATGGTCAAGACGAATACACTCCAGCTCACGGACAAAGATACCCCTCATTATTAGTTGGCTAGATTATACCTGCCCTTCCGAAAATTTCTACAGGAAAAAAATCAAACTCTGTTGGTCTCAATGTAAGCAATTATATATTATACAAAATGTACAGAATATTGTTACACTATTTCCGACAAAATTACGTAAAATGGATTAATTCAAAGTGGGGATAGAACGACTAAGACAAAGTAGAATTCGAAGATATGTTTTGCAAAACATTATTATCAAATATTCTTTTGATAATTTCTTTTTTCCGATACGTGCTGTTCAAACCTTTTCTGTTTTTTTTTCATTCGAGGAAGCAAATTAGATGGTTAAATGCAATACTTCCTATTCCCATTGTAAGTATAGTAGAAGCAGAGAAAAGTACAGGACTAGCCTATAGAACTATGACTTGTGAAAAAATTCCTTAGCGATATAAGCTTTCCAGAAACTCTACCCCTGGTTGCAAATATTGTAATAGTTTTATAATTCATGCGTAAAAAAATGACGATTGGGCTATGGTAGTAGGAAAATACCAACCTGAAATAATGGTTAACCGAGTTCAAGAAGATTGAAGTTATCAAAGCCATCTCTCAACACAAACGACAACCTTCATTCTCCGTGAGTAAGTTAAGAAACAGAAAACAAATAATTCTTGCCCATCACGATCACTTTGCAATATATCCTGCATTACACTTTTATAATAATTTTCCTCTGACGTCACATTTACTGAAATACATACAAGTATAAAATTTACGGCATGCAATAATATGTTGCTGTGGACAGCGTCAAAATAATAATAATAATTATTATTATTATTAATATTTCAGATGTATTTATACTCCTTTTAGCTGCGAGGTCATATCAGGAGTTCGGGATTTGTGCCAATACAGTAGAGTAGGCCATGGAACTATTGCTTGTCAATTGTCTCTATTGTTAGTGTATTTTTATGTAGTAAATTTCAACTGATATTAATTTAAATGGATATGATAGGCTACAGGATGAAGTGGTGAGGATGATTCATGGTATGTAAATATCCAATTCGCCATTTGCCTTTACGGCTGGGGAAACCATGAAAAAACCCATGTCAAATTGGCCGACCACGGGATTCGAACCTGGGACCTCCTGAATGCGAGGCCAAGACTGAGATATATTACTAATACAAAGATTATGTAAAACATAAAAGTTTAAAATGCATACTTATATAGCTTAAAGCAGTGGTTCTCAAAGTGGGGTCCGCGGACCCCTGGGTGTCCACGATGGTGTTTCAGGGGGTCCGCAGGTGGTTTAAGAAGAAATAGGATATCCCGTAATTTTGAAGTGCTTAACTGTGTTCCCCACTACTTATCTATGTAAAACAGCATTCTCCCACCTCACGTACTTGAAATCAAAGTTGAGAAATAAACATGAAGTTGAAAGTAACATAATATTGAAATTATCAGACATTAAACCTAACACTGCAGAGCAAATTAATCCAAAGCAGCTTCACTGTTCACATTAAGGAGTAAACTCTGTTTGTTACCATTGATATTGTTATTTTGTCTACTGAATTTAATACATTTGAATCAAAGTATTTATTTTTTTAATTTCAAAACCCAGAGGGGATCCGCAAGATTTTTTTTTTCAAGGGTTCCGCGGACTGAAAAGTTTGGGAACCACTGGCTTAAAGTAATACGTTTACTGCAATACAGTAGAGCCTCGGTAATTCGAGCCCCGGTATTTCGAGGTTCCGTGTAATTCGAGCTGGTCTTAAGAAAATTAAAATTTTCCATAAAACTAGAGTAAAATCTCGTTTTTATACGATGTCCGCATGTAAGTTTTACGCACTTCCGAATGTGTTACATTTTGAGCTTTCTTTCAATTTTTCCATGTACAAAAATGCAGGTAAAACTGGATTTTCGTTCATAATACACAGAAATAACCTTGGCTTCAGACTGCTAATGCATTTCTATTACAGAGAGTCAGACAATGACTTAATCCTTAAAGGATGCCGAGTAGCAAATTGGAAGTGTTTGCCAATATACATACAGGCCTATTAAAGATATGTATGCCTACTATATTGTTTATTTATTTATTTTTTTAACCAATATTGTGCTCATTAAACATTTATTTATGATTTACCCATTGATTCAGTGATGTTTCCGTATAATCCGAGTTTTTTGTAATTCGAGGTAGCCTCAGCCCCAATTAGCTCGAATTATCGGGGTTCTACTGTATCTAAATATCCACTTATTCCTTTATTTTAAATGCATGCTTTTCTTAGCACACCCTCGTTTTAAGCCACGAACAGCTACCGTATCAAGACTATGTATGTACTGTACAAAAAAGGCTTCGCATAAGCTCAGCAATACAAAAAGGAAGAAAGAAAAATGTCTTAGTTCGTAATAACTGGTAGGCAGATTTCATAATGAAAGCACGACCACTTTTAATGTGACAGGAATTGAGAGGAAACTGTCGTCACAAATGAAATGACATGAAGCAAACAACTAGTAGTATTAGCAGCACAATCATCTTTCCTGCTGTAATTGCAATATTAAATGAGTCACAATCAGACAATGATAGGAATAATGAAATATCAGTGCAATCAGCTGCTACATTACACTCATTATAGCCCCTCCCTCATTACAGCGGAGGTTTGTTAACCTCGAGATTTAACCTCCAGTCCTGTAGCAACACAAGCGCAATCGATTCGGATGCAGCGGTGCTCTTTCTGCTCATCTATTTTTACCTGGTCAAGCTATTTTAACCAGAAAACAACAAACTTCAGATCCCTCTAGATAAAAGCTGTAAATCCAATCGGTTAGAATGATTAGGCCATTCCGAACTTACTGTATGATCCTTTTTCAGCGGTACGTGAATAGTAAAGTTTTCAGTTCGCGTATGTGTAACCATTTAATGGTAATATAACAGTATTAGACCTGGGATTATAGGCTGTAAAAAAATTAGTTTTAGGTACCTAAAATAGACTTTTAAAAGAAGTAAACTACTTCTTGAACTCATCAAATCCTTCTAGCAAACAATATAATGACTAGGGCTCGGACTTTTAGGTAACTACATATTTTTTTTGCTATTACTTATGATTTCAGGACTTTGTCAAAGTTCAAAATACTGAGTTGCATATCACATAAAAAAAAATATTTTTTCGATATTTCTTATTTGAATAAATATTTTTGGTAACTTAGTTCTTTTTTACATATTTTACCACATATCTTGTTTAGAAATGAATATTTTGACTGTTTTTGTAAAATTGCGACATATTTTCAATGTGTTGCGTTGTTATGTTGAGTCAGACAATAAATGAGGGCTGATTAGGCCTTTATTAGTGTAAATTTCTGTTTCCTCTCAAACTGCATTACTAAGTTGGAAAGAACAAAACAATTATTGACAGAATCATAACAGAAATCAAACACATTGAAAACGAACTTAACAAAATCAGTGGTTCAAAAGCAAACAAAATTAGAGAAAAATTCCTGTCATGCCTAAATAAGAATGAAGGGTTACAATTGTTGCGCAAGATTTCAGATATTTTAATGGTTAACAGTGTAGAGAACTTGGAGCAGATGGAACATCTGAGTGTCAGTGAATTATTGTTACAGTGGCAGTGTTACAAATATGCAAGATTATCATCCTGCAATGTTGAACGTACATTTTCAAGATACAAGTCTCTGTTCCGTGAAAATCGTCACAGCTTTAAGATGCACAACATAAGACCTACTATTGTCGTTTACTGCAACAGTTCTACACTTGCTGACTAGAATGACTAGATGAGTACTTCTGTAAATATTGGTTAAATAAATAAATTAAAATATTTTCATATTTTTAAACATATTTTCGACTTTGTAACCACATAAAAAATAAATGTTTTCGGTTTTATAAGCACCTAAAAGTCCGAGCCCTAAGACTATGTACATTTAATTAATTTTACGTGACTAATTACACATTGAGCAATAGTGCGTTTCTTAAAAAATCAAAACTTCTTGAAAATGACAACTTAATTTTGGCAAGCTGCATAGCGCGAACATTATACCTGTACACTGTTGTTGAATTACCTGGAGTTCCTCAGATTCAGTCTTAGCACTGCCATGCCACAACGGATGGTGAAGACTAGGGGATATGTAAATAATGTCTACTACAGAGCAGTTTTTCCCCAAACCTGCTGTAAATTTGCTTACTTATTATAGGTCAAGTACTGACTGCTGTAGCACAAGAGGAGATTTCTTGCTTTGTGTTATTTATTTCTTCAGCATTTGTAATTCAACCAAAATCTGCTTATGTACGGGCGTATCTCGAAATACAATTCCTACACTTTCACGACTCAACTGCAGGAATTTCGTTTTTCAACAAATCCAATAAGCCTTTTAAACATAACAAGTAGGGCCTACGAAGGAATTAAGTCGGCCTGGTGGAGTAGTCAGTATGACAATAGCTTTCTGTGCCCAAGATCGCGGGTTCGATCCGAGCCCAGCTCAGAGTCACAAGTTTATAGCCACTTAAAGAATATGTGTGGGACAAGATACCGGCATACCCGCGACGGCCACACGTCTAATTTGCAGTACACTCCCATTCTTAAAATAACCATAACAATCAAGGAAGTGAAATAGTGAAATGTTTTTATATTTAGGCTTAACATTAGCGTTGTTTTAATTAGATTTGTGGAGTTTAATGGACTGTATTTCTGATAAGTTATTAATAAATAAACAAATGCTAAAAACATGTACAAATAGGGGGGGGGGGAAACTGGACCTACTAAAATGCCTAAGTTGCCGATATGAGCCACTGCGTATGCCCAGAACCCGCTAGGCAAGCGCAGTGGCTCATATCGGCAACTTAGATATTTTAGTACGTCCGCTTCCCCCCCCCCCCACCTGTACATATCTACCGAAATGAAGTCGGTTGAAACGAGAACAGTTATCGGATCTTTCAAATGTTCCATACGTAACTGCCTTAAAATTAATTATCTTGAAAATTATACAATGTATAAACTGTTTATCACAATATTTCCGTGGTGCTGTAATTACCCACAGTAAAATGTTCACTGAATGAAGATTTAACGCGCTAAAATTTACCTACGTGCTTTTGTCTAAATTTAATGCTATCATAGGAATGTTACTCTAATTTTCACTCGAAAGTTTAATACATTATTCGACTTGCACCTTGAAATTCTGCGAGTTGTGTAAATGTTAATAAAATATACAAGGTATCATTTAAATATTTTAGGTCATCCTTTAAATAAGTTATGAGTACACCTGGGATTTTAGGCTCTAAAAAAATTAGATTTAGGCACCTAAAATAGGCTTTTAAAACAAGTAAATAGGCTTGTAAAAGATAAAATAGGCAGTTAAAATATGCTTTAAAAAGGTGTAAATAGATAGGCCTAGAAAGCAGACTTTAAAATATTACAATATACACTTAAACTGTAATATGGTCTTTTTTATTTTATTTTTTCTTTCTTTCTTTACTGCAAGAAACGTGGTTAACCTATTCTTAACAGAATTAACTGCAAAATTAGGCATCACGAACTATATTCACTTAAACAGATGTTCTTTCACTGGTGACTTGACACAGTAGTCCTTCCCCCTTAATCCTCCCCCACCCCATCAGTCAGCATTCCTTTAGCGACAATTGTTTGGAATAATCATGTTTCTGTCAAAACCCACCTCTGCTGTCCTGCTTTTCATTGAGGGATGTCCATTATAAGATTGTAAAAATTACATAAGTTGAATTTTATTTTAAATTTACAAAATAGGTATTTTAGGCACTAAAATAGTAAAATAGGCTCTAAAGGTCCAAATAGGCATTTTAGGGCACTGTAAAACTCTATAAATGTAAGTGATTTATCACGAAACATCCACATATTTAAAAATTTTCATGTTATTTCATAAGGAACAAAATAGGCATTTGCCTTAAAATCCCTGGTCTAGTTATGAGAATAATTAGCACCACACTGGTAAATATTTTACTTCTACATCTACCTTGTGTTAAATACTAAGACTTGTAAAGAGAAAGACAATAAAATAAGGTGTAATTCACTGGAATATCACTTTACATGAAGACTGTTAAATACCGATAAGGCACATATTTGCATTATATTGTCCAGCTGGTTTTTTAATTGGCGTTGTGCCAGCGTTGCTGTATCACTAAATTCTACGACGGGGATATAAAAATTGGCTATAAATCTCCCTGTCCGATTCGTTTTACAGATAGGCCTAATAGAGGTGGTAACCTGAAGCATAAAGCTGTCCATTGCAAGCGATATCTGCCCCAGCTTTTACGTTTTACTCACCACGCTGGAATTAAAGCGAACCGTGTATCAATAATAGCCGATACTGTACAACAGGCACAGTCTGTAGAACTCTATTTCAAACAGATAGTACCGATTGTTTATGAGTCGGTTTATTTTTACAGTTTAACAAACGATATATACTATATATGACAGAAGAAAAACGGTCTTAAAATCCCATTTAACCACATCAGACCACGATTAAGACTGATATTTAAATGGTCTATTTCGATTTCGCTACAAGGGAAATTATAATTAATATACAGAATGGCCGGGAAGTTTAGCAACGAATTTCTTCATTTAAAAATATTTTTCGTTCTAGCATACACCAGAAAATGTGTGTTTTGGCCTTTATGGCCCGTTTTACAGAATCTTGTTCCTGTCACTCATTTTTCCAATAGTCTTTCACCAGATAAAGGATCCTAGAGCATAAACTATGCATGCCAAGTCTCATACCCCTGTAACTTGCAACCAACAATAATGGCGCGTCATTCCCATTTTGGCGCGTCGTTCCCAATTAAGAAGTATTAATTTCAAGAAGTGGACGGCGATTCGGAAAGACTCTGTATGATTCATCTAAGCAATATCTTATGTTTAGCTCTAAAAATCTTGGACATTGATCAAAACTAGCCAGTCATGCTATTACTCTATCACTAAGACGAAAAATCCTATTTAGGAAATGGAACAACCGACCTTCCTCAAGAAAGTAGTTTATTGCCCGATTTTCAAGCATGGAAATACGTTTGCTAAGTTTCAAGTTTATAGTTCATCTGGAAGTGAATAAACATCAATGTTAATAAGTGGAAGATTAGACTGTTGTAGGAACATCAAATTTTGCACGCTTAAGGCTGTTGTGTACCAATATTCCTGCCAAATTTTACGATTCTGTCTGTCCTATGTGTGTCAAATATTACATAATGTAAGGAAAATACAGTTTGTCCCACGCAAGAGTTGGCCAATGACGCGGGTTCGTGCGGCGCGGCGGGCACAGCTCCAACTCCCGAGCGATCGGGTGAAATATCAACGCTAATAATTCCGCGATGGGTGAAACGATTCAGGTTCTCACATTTATAGTTAAAACTACAATGAAAATAACCATGTACCTCATCACAAGAGATGTTGGAAATGTTCTCCTTTTGCATCCACACAATACTGGCACCTTTTTAGCAAATTTTCTTTCACGCGGATAAGTTCAGCTTCCGAGACAGAGTTCATTTCTCTTGTGATAGGCCTAGGTGATATTGTCTTTAAGTTCTTCTAACACTATGTGAATATTATTTATGGGGAAACTTGAAAAATAAAGTGTATAGGTCAATTTCCCATACATAAGAAGAACTTCAAGACAATATCACAAGAGAAATTAACTTTATCTCGGAAGCTGAACTTATGCGCGTGAAAGAAAATTTCCTAAAAATTTCCTAAAATGCAAGAGGAGAACATTTCCAACATCTCTTGTGATGAGGTATGTGTTTATTTTCATTGTAATTTTAACTGTAAATGTGAGAACCTGAATCGTTACACTCATCGCGGCATTATTAGCGTAGATATTTCACCCGATCGGTCGGGAGTTGGAGCTGTGCCCGCCGCGCCGCAGGAAGCCGCGTCATTGGCCAACTCTTGCGTGGGACACACTGTATATAAAATTTACTTAAAATCAGGAAATCTAACTCAATCTAAGGAATGACCGATGGAGATAGGACAAAAAGTCCAAAAGACTTACCGTTTAGCTACTTTAAGCCCCCAAGAAGGTCTACACAGACCTTAAAGTTGCGTCCCCTATGACACATTTTCAGACAGCTAACAGGAACCAACTTCTACAATTACATAACGGTATAGTTTTCAGTGTTATATCTGAACGTTCTGAGCCTTGAATCGAGACAAATTTTATCACTGACTTAAATCAGAGCGGGTATCTCCTCAAGCTTGCCTACAAGCATTAACACATAGGCCTATAATATAAGAATGCTCTTTGTTAACTGTAATAATAAATAAGAGTTACGTTAATTTCTATAGCAGGTCATGCCTGGTGGATCAGTCAATAAGACACTGGTTTTATATTATCAGGACTGCGGGTCAGAACCCAGGTCGATGGAATTTATTATAGCATAAACGTGAATTTTATTCCTTGATTAACTGTGGTTGAGCAACTACATACAAAGCATTGGATATCTGATTTTTTTATTTTTTATTTTGGATTTTTTAACTTTGGATTTATAGATTTTAGATTTTGGATTTTTAATTCTGGATTTTTGGGTTTTTGGATTTTTGGATTTTTTAAGTTTTGGATAAGCCTAATTATTGAGTTGATTGTTTTCTGTGCAGTCTGTTCCGTCACACCCCACTAATTTCGTGACGATTTTGTTCGTAACGCAAGTTTCGGTTAACTCTCGATTTACTCCTAGCGCGGCTAAAGAAGTTTCACTTCGAAAATTGTTTTCGAGGATGCTCTTTTTCCCAAATGAATATTGTTATGTTAATAGGAGGCGTTGGATGTTCACGGAAACACGAACCCAAATACTATATTAAAATTCTTCTTTAATTAATATCGCGTCTCTCATGCACTTCAATAACTACCGGTACATTTAATTTAATTTTAATGGAAGGAATCACATATTTGTTAACAACTTCTCCTGTAATACTGAAAATACGTCCGAAGCACAGATAGACAGGCTGATATGGTTGACTGACCATGAAACATCTCCTTCTATTTCGTGTGATTGGATTCAATGCTTGTTCCCAGTCGGTGTAGCTCACTCACAAGCCTCAATACAAAATCCCTTATGTAAGTCCAATTTCAGACCACACCGAATTATATCCCGAGAGCTTAAGATTCTCTATTTCCACTGCCTATGTAGCGGTGAAGCGTAAACCCCCAAGGAACACATACCAAGATGAAACACAATAAAGTCCCTGACAAGTTCTTCTATTTTACAAGTAGAGTCTCTAAATACACCTCAGAAAGATCTAATGTGATGAATTCACGTAACTTTCTTTGTCACAAACAGGACATTATAATGTCCTCGTACCACATTCTGTTTTAATTTCAGTGGCGGATCCAGGAAAGGGGCTGTAGGTCCCTCCCCTTGGTCTTCTTTTTACGTTGGTTTGACTTTTTTATTGGTCAAAAATAATTATCTAATACAGAAAAATTAAAAGCATTTACGTACTCGTCCAATTGCAACCTGAGGATTGTAAAATGCAAGTTGGATAATAGGGCTACTTTTATTCTAGACTTCTTGTGTTAAATAGGTAGACTAGGGTGATAATCCACCAGTTCAAGTTCCTTGTCGTTAATTGTTATTATAAATTATTACTTGATTTCTTGTGAATTATTTCAGACCAACACTTACTTAAAGTTAAAAGTAAAAAGTTTGATATTTGATTAACGATTTTAAAATGTGTAAAATCGACAAATTTCTCATCAGAATTGAAACCCTGGGCAAGAAGGGTTTTAGTCTGCTGAGAAATTTGGAAAAATCACCCAGAGGACCTAAAAACATCATTTTGCGCTTCACTTTTACAAAATTTCCGGGGGAGGACCCCTAGATATTCCATACATCCACAACCTCAAACTTTACTTTGTGTCGGCCCCTCCATCGGTAAGCTCTGGATCCGCCCCTGCATATTTAGTTAAACCGAATTGAACAAAGATGTAAGCCTACAGTCAAGGCATAATAGCATAAGATTTGGCAAAGATGCTATTTTATACGCCTTTCAGAGAATTTTCGCGAAAAGCTTTATCAATATAATATTTAGGATTTAGTAGTTGGTGTAACAAATTTAAACGAAATCTATAGAACGATATCTATAGAAATCTATTCACTAGATTTCGAAGACATATTTTCGAAAATGGTTTTTGTGGACTAAGGGAATTTCAAAATATGTATTACTGCTGAAAACTCCACATCAAATTTCAGAGTCAAACTCACTATTTCTCCTACCTACATTACCCATGGTACTGTACGGGTAGGTAGGAAAAGATCACGCAACAATATTATAAACTAGCAGGTGCCCGCGGCTTCGCGCACGATAATTAATTCGAAGACTAAAAATTAACAGCAAAATAATTAAAACGTTAATTAACATTTACCCGCGAATCATCCACAAACTAAAACAATTAATAATCGTAATGAAACATCTTAAAAATCCGGCTTTGGAGTGCATTCCACGATTAGAAAGCGCCGCCTGGTAAAAACTACCTTCAGATTCGAATCCCCTGGCCTAGAAAACCCCCGCATAGTGAATTCCGTCCAAAACGATCAATTTTTGCGCATTTAGGCCTACATTCATTATCCCTCTTCCGTCTATGTTGAAAATTTCAGATGTCTGCGTACCATGGCAGTATAAACAAACGGATCGACCAGGGTGAGCTCACAGAATCGAAGCGATCGATAATCCCATGCGATATACTGAAAAAATCGCGATGCTTTATTTCCAAAATATGACACAAAAAAAACCTACTATTGATTTGACAATTGAAATGTATTAACGAATACTGATCCTTCGGTAGAGCAAAAAATCCATGTTTTCTGCCTGTTTTTCACTCATGACTCGCGAACGAAATCGAAAATTAAAAATCCGGCTTCGAAGTGCATTCGGCCACAGTTCAGAACATCTATGTTTAAAATTTAAGATCTATGCGTGCAGTACAATTCATAGAATAAATATATTTCGACCTGGATTTCATTTAACCTGAATATTTGAAAGAACACAAACGAACAAACAAACAAAAAAAGGCCAATTAGAGGAGATTGAGTATGCAGAACAAGTGCTTCGTAACTTTTAACTTGATTATTTTATCAGAAATACAAAAACCTAAAATCAAAGGATTGCTGCCTGATAATCATAGGCGTAACCAGGCCGACCATATAGGGGGGTTATAACATCCGCGGGGTCTGGGGGGTATAGAATACCCCCCAGGGAAAGGGGGGTTCGGAGGTACTCCCCCGGAAAATTTTAAAAATTAAGATGCAAAATAACGAATTTTAAGCTTCCGGGGGTCCTCCCCTGGAAAATTTTAAAAATCAAGACGCAAAATAACGAGTTTTAAGCTTCCGGGGGCCCACCCCCGGAAAATTTTTAAAATTAAGACGCAAAATAACGAGTTTTAAGCTTCCCACGCTTTATACTTGTATTAAGTAATTTATGGGCAGACTTAAAAAAAATATGCGATTTTCCTTTTTTTAATCAATGGGGGGGGGGTTTCAAACCCCCAAACCCCCCCCCCTCGGTACGCCTATGCTGATAATAATAATAATAATTATTTATTGGCAAAGTGTATAACAGTTACGAATAAAATAGTATTCTTTTTAAACAGAAAATTAAGTTCCTGCCTCCAGTATTTGACATTTCATGCCATGAATTTTCACAGAATATCTCTTTCCATTTTTTTTAATTGGGCTACGCGATGTAAATTTGTAAATTCTGAGAATTATACATGGAATGGATGATTTCAAGGTGGCATTTTTTACATGTTTAATGACGAGAGATTTAAATAGTACATTAACTTCACGTTATCACTAAAATTATGACCGCAGTCACTGTTCTTTTTTGAAATGAGTATTTTATTTCAGTATTACGAGTGTGTAATAAACATGTTCACCAACGTGTGAAATTAAGTACCTAATTAGTGTTCATGTTACACACGGACAAGCACTCTCCAACGTCACTGCTGGCAGCGAGCAGAAGCAACACGGATTTTATTTCAATCTCCTGTGCTCTCTTTACTGCAATACAGTGTCGCATATCCCACTCAGGTTTACCTAAAACAAACAGAAACAAAAATTCACGAATACCTTACGTTGCAGGAGTAAACGCAAGTCCTGAAGAGAGGAAAATTGGATGTCGCGTCCATTTAATTACATACTGAAGATAACATGTCCTTATTATAGGTATATTAGCCTTTATGACAACGTTCAAATTGGATATGCAATATCGCTTTAGGCTTTTTTTCCCCTTGGGCCCAGAAAATATATTTACAATTTGGCAATAATCTTAGTCGTATGGGGTTTACTCTAATCTCAAAGGGGTTACTTGGGAAAGTTGTCTTGTACTAAGTATAATAATATGCTTGACTTAATAAGCATTTTGCAATTATTCAGATGTTGTAAATGCATCTCCCATGCAGAATAAAATTAATTTAAGCCTTTTAACACTTAGCAGGTTCATATAACATGTCATTAGGGAGGTCATTAGGAAGCTGGAGAATTTATTTAAGAGTCCCTCTTATCATCTGCGTCAGTTATGAATTTTTGGGGCACTTATTGGGTGGAACTGTCTGAAATGGGTATGTTAAGCTTGGACAAATCGATTTATTTATTATATTAAATTTCTGGTCTGACTGAAGGAATGTGATTAACAGTCCCAATTCAATATCAATTTATTCATGGACGCAAGGGAATCAAAATTTAATTGGTAACTGAAGTTTACACCGAGATAACGAATAGTCTCGCCTGTATGTAAGCACCGAAATTTAATCCCTGGGAAGATATCAACAGTATCCTCAGATAAGTAACCTCTCGCGATACATATCCCTGTACATTTATTGAAAGTAATGTCCAAACCAATCTCACTAAACTGTTGAATGACTTGATGAGCAAGGATTGAAGCTGACGTATCTTTTCCTATGATAACTAGGCTATTTCATCTGCGAATCCCATCACATTCAGAGGCTCCTGTGATGGACTTAGTTGGAATCCAAAATATTTAGACATGTCACTTTCAGTTAATTCGTTCAGAATATGATCAATAGACAAATGAAAGTTAACGACAAGAGAGAAACTTGCAATACACCTCTGGCCAATGTGACAGGTTTTGTCTAGCCAGCAGTTGACTGAATCTGCGTAGTGTTCTCTGTCTGTAACTGAAGGACCAGCTCCGTAAGTTTGTTTAGTTGAATGGGTAAAGTTTTTAAGGTTTTTTCCATATGGATATGGCCTACAATGTCAAAAGTTACGCGAATTCAAGAAAAATATCGGCCAGATCTCTTTTATGTTTTTTGGTTTCATACAACAGAGAATCGAGAATAGCAATGTTAATATGAGTCCCTGCCACGTTTGTAAAACCTCTCTGATTAGGATTGAAGGACACAAATTCACGTTTGTCTAATATTAGCTCTATCGCTTTTCGTATTGCTGAACAAATGGTCTCCAGTTCACTGTGTACGAAGTTTCTCCACTCTTATGAAGTAATATGGTCCTCACTTGTTTCAGTCTAAGAGGCACAAATACAGTTCTTAGCATTCGTGTAGCGATGGAAGCAATTATGTCGGCACCGTATACCCTCAATTGTAATGAAGAAATCTGATCTAATCTTTTAGTTATTGATAGTCATGCAATGCCTTTTGGTATATCGCTATATTATAAAACACTCAATATACACAAATTATAATTTACAATATAGAAATTGTTAACAATCCTAGTTATTAAATATTTTTACAAAGTTCCGCCTTAAACCCTTAACACTTGACACACAACTTATCTTGATTCACTCAAAACAGCATATAAAGATGTAGATGAAAGCTGGAATCTGAACCAAGATGTGTCACTATTTAAATAGAAAATGCATTTCGGCGTATATGCTGCGCCATCTTCAGTTCTGATGAGTTGTAATGAACACCACAATATTATAACCCTTATCTTTTGGAAATGAATTACTTTAATCCTAGTTATGTAAATCATCGTAGGCATCAAGTTATAAAATGTTAAGTACGCACTAAATTAAAATTTAAAATATTTACAAGTTGTTAAAGGCTAAACATAACCCATACCAAGTATTAAACTTGCACAGTTTTTTTTTCGATTTTAAGTTCTTTTATAAAATCACTTGTTGAAATTATAAAATCTTGATGTGGTCGGGTAATCTCTCTTCCATAAGTAGGCCTACAGGTTACAGATCTCCTCACAAGTAGCTCTCATTGAGCCTAAACCCTTCCCATAACTTATATTTTGATAATTCCTCGAAAGAAATTACCCAGGGAAAATAACTACACTTAACTGAACTTGAGCATAATATTTTCGAAATATCACTAACAGAATTCTGCTGAATTTCTGTATGCTAAAGATAACACCATACTAATGAGAGAGACGCCATAGTTCATTAAGCAGAAAGTGCCCTGAGGTTGGATAAAAATTTCAACTCAGCAGATTGTACGTAAATTAAAAGTGTTCAAGAAGAGCAAACAACTGGAAGGTAACAACATTAAAGCAAATGAATCAGGCATTCCATAAAGGTCAGAAGTGAACTTTATTTGAATTAAATCGGCATGTTTCTCTTTTTCTATTAAGGTATCTACAGCAAGTTTCTACTGAACTTCATGGAAATATCAATAAACAAACTTAAAAGAGTTTCAAAACTCTAAAAACACCCATGTGGAATGAAGTAAATTAATTTTTTTTTTCCATTGGACAGTTATATTTAAAACTGAGCTAGAAAATTCACGAGACGTTATGAAATCTTATATTGTGTTCTCTTAATGTATATATAATCTTATAATAAATTTTTTATCATTTCGTGTATATATAATTTGTCAATGTAAAAACTGCTTTTTATCATTTCAAAATTTTGTCTAACAGTTTTAATCCAATTAACTGAAGTAACATAGACCATATAAATTCACTGACCATTAGAAAATATCAACAATCTGTCCAATTAATTATTACACAATAAAAATAGCAAACTTATAAATATTTGCCTCATTGAAAAAGGTTGTCAACATCACTCTATATATTTATGACATCTTATTATATTTTTTGAGGGTATAAGACGAAAAATTAACTCTTATACTTTGTAAAATTCTCCCTCAAAGGCAAAGATGAAATTTATCAATAATCTTATATTTAGCCGTTATGCATGCATACATTTAGATGTCGTAAATAGACGCTAATCTGATCATTTTGTGCATACACAATAACTGGATAGACTTTACTTGAAGAAGGTCTAATAAACAGGTAGACTATAGGCTATCGATTTGATACACACAATAAACTAAAAGTTACAATAATTATTTTATTACTATCTCTCCTCATGTCCATAGGTGCAAAAGATAATGCAGTATTTTATTCGACCATGAAATTCGATTAAAGTTTTTACCAGAAATACGAATAAACAAACTGCAGTAGGCGTTTGTATTATTATTTTAATTAAGTGCCAGAATGGTATTTTCTAAGATTGTATGGTGACGGGAAAAATGTCCGTGCGAGTGTAAGAGCGATAACTAGAATACACTTTATCAGATTTTCATTAACTTGCAGTATAGGCACTATACTGGGGCGAAGCCTATTGATTTTGGACTGGTACTGGAGTAACGCCTAATTAACGGTTTAAAAATAGCAAATAATCACTATACTACAAAGCCACGTGGCCAATTCATTCACTGACGTAATTTTTTCCCACTTCCAGATGAGTCAGAAACTTTAAATTTGGCATGCATATAGCCTGGCATGCCAGCTACTGGAACTGACTGTCTTATGACTAGACCTGGGATTTTAAGGCAAATGCCTATTATATTCCTTATGAAATAACATGAAAATTTTTAAGTATGTTGACGTTTCATGATAAATCACTTACATTTATAGAGTTTTATAGCGCCCTAAAATGCCTATTTGGACCTTTAGAGACTATTTTACTATTTTAGTTCTAAAATGCCTATTTTGTATATATACTTTGTGTTTATACTTACATTTGTAGAGTTTTATAGCGCCCTAAAATGCCTATTTTGTATATTTAAAATAGAATTGAACTTCTGTAATTTTTACAATCTTGTAATGAACATCCCTCAATGAAAAGCAGAACAGCAGAAGTGGGTTTTTCACAGAAACTTGATTATTCCAAACAATTGTCGCTAAAGGAATGCTGGCTGATGGGTAAGGGGGAGGGTTAAGGGAGAAGGAATACCATGTCAAGTCGCCAGTTAAAGAACATCTGTTTAAGTGAATATAGTTCGTGATGTCTAATTTTGCCGTTAATTCTGTTAAGAATAGGTTAACCACGTTTCTTGCAGAAAAAGAGACCACATTACCAGTTTAAGTGTATATTGTAATATTTTAAAGTCAATTTTCTATCTATTTACACATTTTTAAAGCATATTTTAAGTGCCTATTTTCTCTTTTAAAAGCCTATTTACTTGTTTTAAAGTCCTATTTTAGGTGCCTAAAACTAATATTTTTAGAGCCTAAAATCCCAGGTCTACTGATGACAGACTGACTATCCGTGTCTCAAATACGCTTTATCGGATTTTCATGAAATTTGGAATACGCATTTCTAACGTTCATGGGAAGAAGCCTATTGATATTGGACCAAATCGGTTGACCGGTACCGGATTAATGCCCAATTTAGTGCCTATTTTATAATAATATATTAGAAATAATTTATCATAGGTAATCCTACTAGAGTCGACGAGTTTATCGATAGATTCGCGACTGCGAAGCAGGAGCGAATTTATCTGAGGCAACTCGTCAACTCGAGTTGGATTTATTAAGACTATTCCATGAATAAAATGTAACGGATCATATACATAATAATTACTTTCGTGCTTTGTTGTATAAAAACAAAACTAGCAGTTGTGAGATCACGGCATACTGTGAATCAACTATCCATGAATCGATTCGAGCTACCGTGGTATAATACAGCGCTACCAATCGTGCATATAAGACATAGTTAACTTCATTCAGGTAAGCTAACAGCAGAACAGAATAAATCACATGAACTGGCTTGTTCTTAATCAATGTACATGTATATTATTTCAATTTCCAAACAAGTTACGTTGTATAAAATAATCTGATTTCGTGCCCCCTAGTGGCAGCAGTGACAATATTAATCACTGCACACTGCTACTTGCGTGTCCAGTAACGAGTAGCACATTTTATTGCGATAAAACGCCATCGTCCTGATTCCTACAAGAATATTATAAGATAAACGGCCGTGACTGGTCTATATCCGAGGTATTGCTAAACGTTATTGGTTAATATCAAACACGCGGCGTATGAGTGGGACAGTCAAATGTAAATCAGTTCTCAAGGCAACATATTGTGTTACAGTGTTAATATACGGCTTTGGAATTTCCGTACCATCGAGAAGTTCTGAGTAGAGTTGAGTTGAGTTTTCAATGTACAGTTTACAGCATTATTTCATGTTTTCAAATCTAACGGATTTGAAAATGATTATTTTCAGATAGGCCTACGTAAGTATGTGTGTGTGTCTTTGTGAATAGTATTGGTCGAAAAAAAAAAGTAATAGAATTAAAATTTATATTTGCGTTAATCCTCTGTCTGTGACACAAGCATGAAAGTACTTCGTCTTAATATTACACCTACTTCTAGTTTACACAAAGAAAATCTTGAATCATGCGATTATCTTACAAACGGTTCTAACGATTTTGTCAAAATTGTAAACATTAACTACTTGTACAGAAACTTAAAAAAATGGAAACTTTTTTTCGTATAAATTCTCTGAAGTTACTTATATCTAGATATATAAGCTTACATGAACCACAGATTATTGTCTCTGTTGGACATTACATGAGAATATTATAAGAGAAAAATTCCTCCGACACTGGGACTTGAACCCAGGACCTTTGGCTATTCGCGCCAATGCTCTACCAACTGAGCTAAGCATGAGTTCAATTCACAGCGCCGGATGGAACCTCTCTCCTATGACTGACAATAATCTGTGGTTCATGTAAGCTTATAAATCTATCTTGAATGTCAACTGTACAATAACAGTGGGAGCCCGGTCACAAAAATCACTAATTAGTGTGCCTCACAGTACTGCATATGACATAACTTGTCTGTCTGTGAGGTAGACCATTAGGGCAATCAGGCATAGGAGAGAGGTTCTATCCGGCGCTGTGAATTGGACTCCGGCTTAGCTCAGTTGGTAGAGCATTGGCGCGAATAGCCAAAGGTCCTGGGTTCAAGTCCCAGTGCCGGAGGAATTTTTCTCCTATAATATTCTCATGTAATGTCCAACAGAGACAATAATCTGTGGTTCATGAAAACTTATATATCTATCTTGAATGTCAACTGTACAATAACAGTGGGAGCCCGGTCACAAAAATCACTAATTAGTGTGCCTCACAGTACTGCATATGACATACCTTGTCTATCTGTGAGGTAGACCATTAGGGCAATCAGTCATAGGAGAGAGGTTCCATCCGGCGCTGTGAATTGAACTCCGGTTTAGCTCAGTTGGTAGAGCATTGGCGCGAATAGCCAAAGGTCCTGGGTTCAAGTCCCAGTGTCGGAGGAATTTTTCTCCTATAATATTCTCTTACTTATATCTTCCACAAACTCTTACGCCTCGCGAACAATATAGCTTTGCTAGTAAGGCCACAATGTGGTCACGACTTCCACAAAACATTGGCTTGCTTTCAGTAGAGAAGTCATATTAGTGTTACATATTTTAAAAATGGGAATGCTCTCTTGCACTACAGAAGTTCCAATGTTTCCTACCAACTGAATTAACTAACCTCAAACTGTGTCATCGTACGTCAGCTGATGAAGTCCAACTTACCTGTAACAAAGAGAAGGAAGACAATAAGAAAGCCATTAGAAAATGTTAAAAGTAATGAAAAGAATGAGTTAGCTTACACGCCCGATTTCTTGCACTGTATTACAAGGACGAGGACTAAAGGTATTAATCCTTCTAACAAAATTAGAATGTGACATGCAAGCTATAATGCGTATATTCAGAAAACAGAACAAATATTACTACGACAATTTGATTTATCTTTCGTTTAGATATATTTGTTAGATTTTATATTATTTATCCGGGTTATCGTATCGAAAACTTGTACTCCGACATATCTTTAAATACACATGAGAAGAATATATTCTAATTTGGTTATGTGCTATGTGGATCGAATAAGAATAATACACCACCATTTTAATATACAAAACTTGTAAAATAGCAAACGCCGAAATACACAAGGATATATATGTAACTCACAAGGAAACTATTAATGAGCTCATACCGAAACTTAGCTTCAAACTTTGCCGACAGAAACGGTATCCTATAGGAGGCTCATTTACCAAAACCTCTGGTTTTTCCTTTCTTTCTTTCTTTCTTTCTTTCTTTCTTTCTTTCTTTCTTTCTTTCTTTCTTTCTTTCTTTCTTTCTTTCTTTCTTTCTTTCTTCTTCGTTTTTAATTTTTTTTTATTGTAAGTCCCCGAAAAGTGGACGGAAATTTGTACTAAAACAATAAGAAATTTGAATAGTGCAGCGTTGAGTTGGGCAGCCCTGACTACTGTATGAGCGAGCAGCACAGTGCATACTTACTAGTCTGACTGTTAGCTGAAGGCCGAGCTGGTGGCATAGTGGGGGAAAGACATAGACAGTAAATGCAAGCGCATGGTAAGGTAGTGGGGGAACGCTAGCTCGGCCTTCAGCTCGCAGCCAGACAGTAGCTATCAGCTAGCGAGGGATATCCAAATGTTAGGTTCTTTACCTGGCAATATTGCAGCCTCGAATTGGGAACCTTCCATTTTTTTAAAACGTATGAGTTTCCTAAGGATATAGGTTATGTCAGCGAAATTTGAAGATGTTATATAGAGTGGGTGCCACTTTTTAAAGACTCTTTTTCCAAGAACTTCCCCTATCTGCTGCCACCCTAATCCTCTTCGACCTGACAAACAGTGAATAGAAAGGTAATTAGGCGCATTCACTCTTGTCTGCAGTCCAGTACAATGTTGCCAAATACATACCACAGCACTTACTTTACTTAAGAAGTAGTGAATGACAGTGGCAATACTGGGGAAATCCACGCGACTACCAAAGCACCTGTTCTTTGTCGGTGTCGAAGTCAGTGCAGATTTTCGGATTAGGGAACAATGCTATTATATTATTTTGTAGAGAGACGATGGTTTGGGAGGAGGCCTTCTTAAAGTGGCAACAACTGTATATCATTTACTATGCGCTTACATATAGGCCTACTATATGGAGAGCAGGAGAGCCTCAATTTCAATGTCGGATTACGGGGTAATACATATCCTTACTGTTCAAGAAATTAAGAACAACTAACACTTAAGGAAAACGGGATACAAGGTACAACATTCAACTAACAAATACAGTAACACTTAAGGAAAACGGGATACAAGGTAGAACATTCAACTAACAAATACAGTAATCTGTTGTATGACAGCCCTGTTTAAAGCTTATTAAATATACCAATAAATGTATTAATTAGCCTATACAATGTAATTAGTTTACATTAAAAGGGAGGCTAACTTCCCTTAATGAAGATAAAGTATACCTTATTAATACTAATAGTGTGCATTTTAAACCTACATTATCTCACATTTATCATCTTAACCCATACGATAAAGGTATGAAGTCCTATCGGCTTATTAAGATAGCTAACCTGTATTGATGAAAACTGAGTTGACGTGCATGTAAAGCTGTTTTTTCCCCCCACAAAATGTCAATAGCATCTTAGAAGTTAAACTGCAGGATATAGATCAAATACAACAAGTGAAATGGTCTACTTTGGATTCAATCAACCCATTAAAATTATTACGAAACATGATAAAATACATCTTCATAAATGGAACAAAATAAACTCCTAGGAAAGGAATGTGTAAAGTGTGTACTTTTTTATATAACGACATTAGCAAGTTAATCTGAATTGAAAACTTATTGCAATACTAAAAATTGAACTCGGAATATTACAAACATTGCAATCTAACCTTGAAAAAAGTTAGCTTATAAATTAATTAGAAAGTCGACAGAGAGACCATGTTATGGATGGTTAAGTGAATCGATTTTTACAGTAACAAATAACCGGCTGAACATCACATGCTGAAGATAAAATTTGACATGAATTCCAACTAAGTGTCTTAAGGGTAATTTACGAACTGCCAAACATATTCCGTACTCATACATTTTAGCCAAAAGGCTTAGTATTCTTCCTCCTAAAATTGCTGTGCATCGGAAAACAGGTTTCCAAGAGAGAATAGGATTACTTTATTCAAACAGCCATACCGGGAAGCATGTTTTCCAGGGACATATGATACCTATCTTTTATGTGTGTGTGTGTGTAATTTAACTGTTATTTTGCCACCAATACTGTGTTCTATTACTTTATTAGCAAATCTTTCTTAGCTACAGAGGCTGCCAAACCGCCAAAGAGTAGTTCTCCTTCTACCCACCATAATATCGATGACTTTGATGTTCTCTAAATTGAATATTTTTTTCCTTTTATAGAATGGAACTCTAGGGTTCACGCAATAATGTTTTTTCTAAGCCAATCTTGCTATTAAAATTAACCTAATCTTAGTTTTAATATAATTTTAATATAAGTTCAAAATAGTTTTATAAAAATTTACATATTTATATTTATGCATTCTAAGGTTATATCTATTATAACAAACTAATTTGTCATTTTCATTTACCGTCTATCATCAAAAATAAATACAATAAAACCTAACTGAGCACTATTGGATAAAATACGAAATTATAAATAATTAGTTCAATTGGAAATACGAAGATAAATTTAAACCTGTTTCCCAAGCACTTCCTTCTATCAGATCAAGTGTAGCCAAACTCACTTAGCTGAAATACGAGTAAAGAATACTTCAATTGGCTTAGATATTTTGTCCTATTGAATTTATGTCACTAACACATCCCTTTCCAGGAGTTTATAAAAAATGTTATCTTCTGAGGTATCTAAGCTCGCACAATTTCTAAAAGTTTACATATGAGTGTAATGAAGTTTAAAATCAAACACCATGCCAGTACGCACCGAAAATGCCTTGAGGAATACCAGACATTGTATTATGCCTTCCATGGTGTCACCAGTTAGACAGAAGGTGCCGGTGAGATGACGTCCTTTTCGACCAATAGCAGAAGCTGTCACCACGGAAGCTGAAGAACCGAGGTTAGCGGGCACTAGGGCAGTGCTTGTACCAGAGTTTCCTGTTCGAGTCCTAGATCTAGGGCGATTGTTATTGCTGCTACCGGCTGTGGCGGCGGCAAGAGCAGGCATTAGACGCTCTAGAGAGTCCATCCCGACTATAGGAGGACCCATTTGAGCAGCTCTGAACGACTTATGTTCATTCAGGTGCACATTTTCAATATCATCGACAGAATGTCACTAGTTTTCCAGAATAACTGATACAACTTTCCTAACACAATTTAGTCATCCGACGCACATTCATCAACTATTGATTTTGCTATTGTTATTATCTTCCGTAAATTTAACACACGAAATTGTCACAGTATCATTCTTTATCAGATAGTGATTAGCTGACTTGAAGTTACAGGAATCAAAATGTATAATTTAATATATTACGTGAATAAAAGTGTTTCTAAGTTCAAGTGCATCAACAGTTATTCTAGTTAGAAACAACCTATGACTCCTTTCTTCTATCTTTGCCTATAACGAGCTAATAAACTTGATTAAAATTATAAGCCTTTTTAGCTTCGTATAATAATGAAAAACTGTCTAATAATAGACTATATAAATGGCTATTATCATTTACAGGGATACTTAAACATTATTTATTTCACAACTAATCGTGCTTATTTCTGCAACCTGCCTTTAGCGTAACTGTAACCACTCTAAGCTCTATCCCGAAACGGATATGGTCACCTATCCAGTGCACCCATGGCTATCACTGATAATTCAAATCTATTTCCCACCAGCTGATACTAAATTCCAAGTATAAACTCGTATGTCTTCGCCGCGTGTTCGTCTTCATATTTATTTACAAAAGTGTACGAAGCTACGCCCATCGCCATCTTGGAACTATCACGTCGTATGAATGAACAACTGCCCTAGTCATTTAATTCACAGAAAACTTATTTGAGTTAACGTGTTCAATATCTGAAAAGTTTAATTTAGTTTAATTTGAATGTCTGATGATTTCAGTATCAAGTTTAATAACATTATGGGTGTATATGTATGTAAACCGAAACTGTTAAATGGATTCCACAAAGATGTTCACATCAACACACAATAAAACTGGATTCACTCACGAATGAGATCCAAGTGCAGTGATAAAACAGGGGTCCTCTTTATTTCGGTAGCAGATGTTGCACACGTGGTCGCACTGCTCTTACATTTTTCATGAGTGGAGCTACAGATAATCAAATGACCATATAAATGCACTGAGCAGCAATGGTCATATAGGCTATAACGTGCTCTACAGAATCAACACGTGTTTCGGCATTAGGCAGTCTGACTGAATACGGATGAGTTATAGCCTGCCGATCGAAGCATATGTCTACTGACAATTTGTCATCCACGTCGGCGAACGTACACGACAATTCGGTATGCCGTATATATCTTTCATCACAAAATCTTTTTAATGTACGCACGAACTGTCACTATACTACCATCAATTGTCCATATTTATAGCCCTTAGGATATGTTCGGGATAGTTTTATACACAAGATGGGGATATAGGTATATTAATTCACTCAATAAGATATTTTAAAGGCTCTTCTAATTAAATAATGGGCTGCCTTCCATAACACAAAAACTCCCTTAACGCACCACAGATGTTTTATGGCATGATGATAAAAATACTTCACAACGAGATCATTGAATGACAAAGGCCAGGCTTGGTCAACGTCGTTCACGACGTGACCAGATGGCAAACGTGGCACTTTCTTTCAGAGAAATATTTTTTCACTCACGAAGAGGAATACGTTATTCCATAACCGTACCCGATAAAATTCACAGAGTTTATCTGAGGAGTAAGATATTTAAGCACATTTAATTTGATCGCATGAGATGACAGAGGGGTGGGCCGGCGCGACATACGATACAGTAGACGACCGGGGTCCAGAAAGCCACTGCTCTATGCTCCTGATACCTCGCTGCTCCAGCTTCCAACCTCTGCCCGCGCAAACTCAATACGACTCCGAATGGCAACAGCATTCGGAAAACATATAACCCTTTCTGCCTCTCTGACTTCGTCACTGTATTCAACATTCCAATGTGGATAGCGAGTTCAATTACAACACAATACCCTCATTCTTTTGTTTCAGTCTCTTTCCGCCTCCCCCCAACATCTTCGTTATTCCGTACTTCAAACACGCCGACCATCATGAATCAAATGAAGCCAATGCAAATTACGTAATGACACCACAATTAGAATAAAAATCAACCGAGAAGAAATAATCGAGGGAAAATTTTTAATGAGATGGTTTTCCAAAAGCTAATGTTTAGTTCCCTTTCTACTGGTTCTATAATTACATCGTTATCGATATTGAAAGGTCTGTCATTAGAAGAAGTTTGTAGTGTGAGGATTAAATTAACATTCAATAAAATATAAAGCTGTTGGTTAATTTCATTTATCAATGGCATCACTTCCTTTTCAGCAATTAAGAACGAAGAAATCATTACTCAACAGCCGTTATTATAAGGCATATGGAATGAGAAAACAAAATTAGTATGGAAGAAAATATAAAATCGTAATTTTTCAAGTAGCACTTCCTTATCATCCAGTAGGAACAGAAAAATTATCTGAAGAATAAACTAGACACCTGTTCGTTATTAAACGGTAATAAAATTCCAAGATTAAATCAGCATAGAAGCAAATGAATAAATGCTTATTCGCATAGCAATGAGGTCATTTCCGTATCTCAATTTTGGACCGAAAAATAAAATCAGATTGACAGCTTACAGTTTGTTGTTAGAAAGTAATAAAATATGCAGACTACGTTAACGAAAAAATGTAGACGCGAATTACTCACGTTTCACTAAGAGCCCTTTTATCAACATTAAGAGAGGAAAAATAACTGGAGATGGACACACAAGGTTCGTCTTACAATATATTAGAAATGTAGAAAAATTACACAGAGATTCTCAGATGGTGGTTTTTAATTACAAGACATTGCAAACTAGAGATTAAATTAGCATCGAACAGCTTGATTACAGGTGTGGATTACTGATTTAGCAATGGGAGCATTTCCTTAAGACCAATTAAGGGACAAAATATTTGCCAGGATTGGCAAAATGGCAGTTGGTTATTTCAGTAAAATAAATGTGGATATTAATAATTATAATTATAATTAACATCAGACAACTTGAACGAATTATTTAAGTAGGAATAAGGGAAATTCATTACCATAATTAAGGGGGAAAACTGATACTGATTTCGTTATTACTATGTAATTGAAAAATAAAATAAAATGAACATATAACGAAGAAGTGAACGAATAGAAGGAGAATATTTCCTTCTTCTGTTTAAAAACGGCAATATTAATTGCAGAAGATGATTGGTTACCAGAAGGGTTTTAAAATAAGGGACTTACTTTAGCATGAAAGAAGTTTTTTGATAAAGTTTTATTGAGAGCAGTTTCTTTTTCACAATTAAGTAGAAAACATCTAATAATTCAAAGACTATGATTTTTGGAAGTTTCTTATGTGTTAAGTTTTATATAACGTTTTCATACATCACAAGGGAAACAGACATCCGAAGAAGCATTTGCTTGTGCTACGGCGAAGTTCAGTTCGGACATATAAAATATAATAGAATGCAATAAATTACTGTAAGAATGCTAATAACAAGAATATAGAAATAAAGATATCAATACAACATAGCTGCGCAGAAATAAAAATATGGATAAATCTAATAAAAAAATACGCTTACAGAACATTAAGGGACACACTACTAATATTTGGTACATTCTTCGTACGGGACCAACATTTTTTTCAAATTTTCAGAGTAATCAGCATATATACAAAGAACACAACCTACAAATTTTCAAATAAATAACTGCAATAGTTTTGTAAAAATATTTCATTGTTTAATTAAATGTAAATAAAAATACAACCTTCATAATTCAATTTAATTTGATCAACCTACACTTTGGGCGATTATTCATCTTGATTAGAGGAATAATCCTGTGCACGCATTTTAATTTATCGTATAAACATTATTAGAAAAAGTTGAATTGAAATGTAATTAAAATTATTATCGAACTTTAAAGACTAAAAACATCATAAAATTGTTTTTGAAAGAGATAACATGGAACTGATAAGCACTTGCGTTTATATAATAATTCTTTAGGTTCTGTAGAAATTTCAACAAACAATGCTTGAAACAAACAATCTTCAGGCAAATCGCACTCAAAATAAAACTATTTTCTTAAGGTTATTTCTTTGATAGGTCACCTAAAACAATAATATTTACACCACTGCTCCTAAACAAACTAACCTATAAACATAATAATAGTAATAGTAATAATAATAATAATATAAATAATAATAATAATAATAATAATAATAATAATAATAATAATAATAATAATAATATACGAGTACCATGCCCCGTCTCAGCTGATGTAGCAGTATAATTAATCCTCTTTTTTACTTACTTCCTGTTGGATTATAAGAAAACCACTTTGGAGCATGAAAGTAAACACATTAGGGATGTAAAATTTGCAACAACAATAATAATTCCTCAATTTGATGGCTTTTATCACTGTTCTTGTAGTGTGCCCCTTTAAGGTAAGAATACAAACAGTAAAGGATACACAAATAAAGGTCACACATAATAACAGAATACAGAAAAATGCTAAGAATTTATAATAATGGATTACAGAAGGGATTTGAAATGTAAGGAATCAATAATAATTAATATTAAGGAAAAGTTACTTAAAGGTTATTCATGTTTGTAGTATGAGCACTTCCTTGTTAATATTAGAGGAGGCGGAATCATATTAATTATACATTAACAGATTATAATAAAACACTGACTCTAATGTAGGGGTTAAAATAACTAATAAAATACCAGGATGTGATTACAAACAAAGCACTTCCTTAAATAATTATCACCGATAACTACAGATTAATAGACAGCTGCCGTTATTAAAATACACTTGAAATGTGGAGAATGTACAGATTATTCATATAGCTATGAGAGTATTTATGTATTATGTATTAAGGATGGAAAAATTAACGAGGTTGGCTAATGACAATGCATTATTACAGGCCACAAATTGTAAAGATCAATTTAACATCGGTAACTTTAACTCGTTATCTCTTGATATCCATTAATGTTCTAATTTCCATTCCTTTTAAATTCTTATAAAAAAGGACGTATGATAATGTATATAAAATTTTGTTTGCTCCATATAATTTTTATGTAATGTCAAAAACGTTATTAATCATTTAAATAATGTGCTGTTCCACAGAAAATCACTGCTTGTAAATTATCGCCGTATTAAATCATGTTTTTTTTTTATTTATTAATAATACGAATTGAAGCATGTAATATTTCTATATACATTATCTCGAATTTCTATTGTGATAGTTGCGGCTCAATTCAGTTCAAGTCTGCAACTCATAGTCTTCTATTAATCACAGCAGCACAGGGCTTAGCCTTTTTGCCACTTTCTTTGAAGGTAATAATGGGAAGTTAGAAAGTGATAAATTTCCCATATTATAATACGAACACATTCGAAATCTTACGGGTGTGAGCAGGCACGCGACATATATTCAAAGGTGGGTTCACTGCCCTAAAGGTGGAGAAGGGTATATTACATGAAAGTGAGCGGAGTCGGAAGGGCGTACAGAAGAGAGTAGCTGAAGGAAAGGTACTCCCGGAGCTTATTGAGTTAACGCTTCAAGGAAGATGCCTCTTCGTCAATAGCTCTGGCAAACTACAACTGACTTTCATCCTCAAGTACTGCGAGAAATGCAACACATTCGTACAAATGGAATAAAAGTGTTCTGAATATCGAATCTGTAATATTTCTGGAGATTAATCACGTTCCTCAGGACGCCGTGAACATGCGATGACTTCTTCACCACACGTGCTATGCGTGAAGTCTAACAACTCATTATAAGGCGTTCTTCTGGTGTAACGTAGAATTCAAGATTTTTTTCGTCACAACATAAGTTTTTAAGGGTTTGATTTGTATTTTCTCGCTTAATTATTTTTCTACCCGACCAGATCCACAAGTATTTTTTTTTCTTCCCAAAACTTAGAAACAATTTGACCACAGAGAGCTTGCTGAAAAACTAGCTATCAGCCTCTCCAATTGATTACTCAATGATTAGGAGCCAAATTCTTTGGTGAAATAAAATGGCAGATTTCAGTGTTAACTTTCTTACTTTTTGGAGGGTATATCGCGAAATTAGGTATTTTATAGGGTACTAGATTTGATACTAAAACAGTTTACTTCTTATTTACGTTAATACTCAAATATAGCGGTGAGAAATGCAACCAAAATTATTATAAAACATTATTTGGCAATGAAAACAAATTTTAGTTTCACTGTTAAAAGACAAAAGACAATTAATTCCAGCATCTTATAAGAGCATCTCGAACCTTACGTAGGTTAAGAATTTTCTGCACTTTTTTTTTTATCATTATAGGTCTGTCTCTGAATTCAATCCTCAATTTTAACCTGTTTGTATGACTTCTACATGGCAGTCTCTATTAAGGGAAATTTTAGTTAATAAAAATAGCCATTTGCAAGCAGAAGTACCAACCACAATCCATAAAATGCGGAATCTGCTTGATACTATGCTAGTAAGAGAAAAAATAAGAAATTTCAAACACTAACAATTAATATTTTAAACCATATTCTCGACTTTGGAACACATTTCTCAATAATCATCATCAGCTAAAATTTGATTTTCAAAAGTAGAGGATTTCCAAGTATGTTACAGCTTTATTTCCAATCTGGATACTCTATAGTGCAGTTGGTTAAGGCATTGGGCCTATTAGTTATTAAGTGCCAGAATGGTACTTTCTAAAATTGATGGTGGTCCGTCTGTCAGTCCATCCGTTCCTCCATGTGGCTGTCCGCACGATAACTCAAATACGGTTTATCAGATTTTCATGAAACTTAGTATATGCTATTATAACGTCCATTCGACGAATGCTATTGATTTTCACCAAATCGGTTGACCGGTATCGGAGTAACGACCAATTAACGGTTTAAAAATAGCAAATCATCACTGCCGCGTCAAGTCTACACAAATGAATGTAGAAACCATGGCTTCAGTAGCCTTATTCCGTTTTTGAGAATAAACACTGAGAGCCTTGATTAAAATGCAGTCAGATGTTTGTAAATTTATTATATCACGCCTTGCTTTAGATTTGAGGCATTTGTTGTAATTTCGTTCTGTTAATGTTCTAGTTATCCCACTTATTCCTTCACCTATCTTTATCAAACTTTCTCAAGAAACCGTGGTCTAAAACTCAATAGTTTCTTAAATATGCCTATTAACTCCATCTGGCACCATCAGGTTATCTGATTTTATTCCAAATTTGAAGATCGTTTGTTTGATCCCCGATGAGGTTATTTTTTATTTGCATAAATCGTTCTGGGACACTATAGCTTTGGGATGGACTTAGCCACTAACAGAAATGAGTTACAGGAGCAATCTAGATGGCGAAAAGACAGTTTAAAAAGGAACCGACTCAGTTGCTATAATAATAGTGTTTGCAACAATAGCAACACTAATAATAATAGTAATAATAATATTCATATTAATAATGATAATAATAAAAACAATAATTTATTTTAAGCAAATAGATCAGTTTCGGAAATTCAATTAATCACAGAGACACAATGAAGAAGTTTCCTCAATAAAATATCCTCTACTTCTCAAACTCTCAGTATTAGTTGAAGATTCCGAGACAAACAAAACAGATATTTATTTCAACATTTCCTCGGAAGAAGTTCACTCGAAAGAAATTATTCACTCCCTCCTCGCTACCATTAGTGAGCGAAGAGAAAGAAGAAGTTCTGTACGTAGTCGGTGAAAGACAAGAGAGGTTTAAAAGAGGAAGAAAAGATGAAACGCCATTAAAATCGGATTACATCGCACGTGCTTCAACAAATTGCACTACTAACTGGTTACAACGAACAGACTTGGATCTGACATCCCGTATTTTGTTTCTTTTGAATAATATTCCCAATGTCAGAACCAACTTGGGTTACTTTATCTCTCAGTTGCTTATGAGTCTCATCTGTAAAGGTAAATGGAAACGTCATTGAAGCTCGGTGTTCTATATACATAAATATGAAAACAATCACATTGAAGTGCCTTTATAAATCCAGAAGTGGAGCTAACTATTTTCTAATAAATACAGATTAAAATGCTTTCGACCTGGACAGGGATTGGACTCGACAACTTGGAAACAGAAAGCCCTAATGTTTTATTGTTCCATCTAAGGCAAACCCGTAATGTTGCTTAAGCACTAATTCCACGGTCTGTTGTGTATATTAGATATCACACGGAAATTTAGCCTCGCAGTTGAATCTGAAAATTACGTTACGTAACATGGGTAGTTTATAAGGAAGCATGGGGCTCGTCACGGCGCAGCTGCGCTAGAAATTCGAAGGTTGTGGGGTCGATCCCTGATGAGGTGGCACCGCACCACAGCCCTTGCGTCGACTCAGCCTCTAACATAAATGAGTACCAGGAGCAATCGTGGGATAAAGATGCAGTGCATAACATTAATAACCTTATACCTTCAGGATCCGAATGTCTAAAGGTTTGGGAGCCTCAACCTCCAAGAGCCCTAAAGGCCTCCAAGGCCTGCATAGGATTCAGTTTGCTTTTAAAAGGAAGTATATATTCAAGAAAATGGTTTCAATGTTCAAGATCATAAATTTATTTATGTTTTAATGTCCAGATTTTAAAAAATGCGGAATTAGGCCTACTATATTCATTTATAATCTTTTGTTTACGATACACAAATTGTACCACGTACGCTCTATACACGAATATAATATTGAATTTATGGATTGAATGTGATGGCAAAGCTATGCAAATTTATCGACCTAACTAGGATATTGAAAAATTCACTTTTCATTAAAATAGAAAAATGTCGAGAAACTCCCGCGTAAGAAAACTCCACTTCGGAGCGGTCTATATTGACGCACTGTATTTGCAGAAGAATACAGAAAAGAATGTAGATATTGTCAAAAATTTTCAGAATAAGGAATCATTCATATTATTTCGAAAACCACGAAGTAAATAGTACATTCGTGTACACTGTTACGTGAAGATACTAAAACCACGGTGACCAAACCTGGTTCGCGAGCCGCATGCAGTTCTTCTGACATTCTCGTGTGACTTTACAAATTCTGAGGTTATTTTTTATTTTTTATTATTTTTTCTATTCTTTTAACAAAAACAGTTTCTCTACTCGTCGCTAAATTTCAGCACAAATTAATGAAGACCTATAGACCTCAGAACAAAAGTATTCAAATATAAAACAGTGTGACAAAGAGTGAATTTCATTTTTCGGACAAACTATTCGTGCAAGTCATTGGGTGGAGTGAATAAAAGTCAGTAAATGCTTTTACTGCAAAATTTTAAGTAAATACTAGCATTTTGGTGAATAAAATATTTCAGTAAATACTGTTGCTTATTAGTAATCAGTACATACTAGAACAAGTAGTACCTACTGCAAAATATGTGAATAATAACAAGTATTTACTTACCAATACCAGTAAATACTGTGAAATATTAAAGTGTGGTACAGACCTTGCTTAAGATTGCAATGCCTTATCTGAAATGCTTGTTTTTACAAGAATTATGAACCAAAAAGTGTACAGAGAGCAAATGGAGGCTCAAGAAGATGATTATCAAATTTATTTAGATTCAGAAAGGAAAATATGAAGTGGCATACTTCACATTTCATGGATGAAAATATTGTAACACATAGCAAACAGGCAGAAGTTATAAATTTTTCATTTTTGAGTGATCCAGGCTCTCAGAGTCAGAATTCATTATACGATTCAAAAATGTTTTCTGTGTATTATTACCTAAACAATTTCACAATTTTCTTTTGTTGTTTTTGTTTAAGCAGCAAGGTCAATCTTATGTAGTATTGAGGTTATGTAGTATTGAGGTTAGCCTATATATTTTATTTTGTTTTATTTTAAACCAGCAGGTGTCTGTGACTTCGCCCATATTTATTAATATAATCGCTAGGTTTTTTTAATAATAGGCCTACACTTAATAGGAAAAAAATTAAAACTTCATTTATTAAAACTTACACTGTTTTTAAATAAGTTGCATTAATTATCTAATTTTATTGTAATTGTATTGTCAGACGTAGGAAAAAAATAATTAAAACTACTAAATGAATCATGTGTTGCCATGTGGGCGTACAGATTGAGAGTGAAATGATTAAAATGAACCATAGAATTATGAACCTTCTGCTTAAATGTAAATCATTCATAAACAATTAAAAGATTAATAATTTTAAAAACATACAACTTTGGGGTGCATTCTACGAATCGAGTACACCGTAGGGACAGAAATGATATCAGATTCGAGTTCCAGGCTCAATCGCCTCCCCTGCACAGTGAGTTTTGTCCAAATCGAGCAATGTTTCCCATTCAGACCAACCGTCCACCCATGTTCAAAATTTCAGATCTCTTCATGTTGTAATGTTATAAACAAATAAATCAAGTAGAGTGGGCTAACAAAATCAAAGCAATCGACATCTCCATGCGTTATGTTGAAAAAATTTATTTCCACAATGCTCTTCTTCCCCAGTTGCTATGGCAAAAGAGGAAGAGTACTTATTAATTTTACAATTGAAAAGTAGCCTATTACTAAAATCTGATGCTGCAATAGTGAAAAAAAGTATGTTTCCTGACAGTTTTTTTTTGGGAAGGGGGGGGAGTTCATAATTCACGAACAAAATCAAAAAGTTGAAAATCCGGCTTTGAGGTGAATTCAGACATCCTTTAGTCCATCTATGTTAAAAATTTAAGATTTTTTATTCAATATTTTAAAATGCCCTAGTTTTGGCTGGGTATCGCACTCAGACAAACAGACTGACAGAAAAACAAATACTTCCTGTTATTACGTAGATATCATGACCTACTTTAAGTAATCACAGTCCACTACATGTAGTTTGCATAGCTTAGCAGGTAGTAACTACTAATGTTCATCCAGTATTAACTTATAAGTACTAGTATAAGGTTATTCACTCAAAATTAAGTAAAAGCTGGTACTTGTAAGTAACTACTGAAAGTAATTACTACTACTAGTACTTATTACTAGAAGTAACTACTCAATTTTTATTCACTCCACCCATTGTATTCACCGATGAAGTTCATTAAATCTAAGCGTCGAGGAGTTCTCATGCTGTACGTTAATTTTAACTGAACTTGTGAGAACCGTCATTAGTGGTCATCTACCAGATTTCAAGAAATTGTCAAGTAAAGTGTTCAGCAGAAAAAATTCCTGTTAACAAAGTGTAATTTGTGGAAGTTATACAAATGGTTATTAGCGTGTGCCATTAATAATGATGAGATGTAAGTTTGTGGATGATTATAAGCTTTTTAAATATATATCTATATTTGACCTTCAAAAAATTCACGCAACAATAAAACTCTTCCCTCAAATTGTGGCTCACAACACCCTGGTAGCTGGCCACCCATGCACTATAGTATTTGAGGACAAGAAAATGTCATCTAGTTTTATGACATTTTTCTGCTGCATAAATTCCATAGATTCAACATCATGCAGTGATAATTCCTTTGGCAAACTAAACATATTTCAGAAGATAATTTCAACATTCAGTTTTAGAAACAAGCATAGGGTTCGTTACATTGCGACTATGGGGTGTAAATTTGTCAATATGAAGATTTATCAATACCTTCTTTGATTTTAGGTGTTCGAACAAATTTTATGGTAAAACTCTAACGTGTTTTCTTCTTCAAAGAGCCAGATAAAACTTTAATGTATATCGACCATCCATACAAATCGGATTGCAATATATATGAAGATTCTTCTTGACTGTTACGTTACACAAAAGATTGAAAAAAAAAGTTTGAGACAAAGTTCTTGTGGACTCTCACTAGCTAGGAAAGAGTCTGCACTTGTTTCACCCGCTGTCAACTTATAGTTGCTTCGTCTCGTAACACTTGACAGGTTCTTTAAGAGTGATATAAAAACTTCGCTCTTACTGCACACCGCTATTGTCTCGCAGTTTTAAACTCCCAACACTTCCTTAGACACAACTTCCAAACATAATTTTAACCGTTTCTTTACATAATCATTTCAAGTATAAACTATTTTATAACCATCTCAGAAAGCAAAACTTTCGACGATGCTGTAATTTTTAAGTCTTTCCGATAAACAAGTTTAATTTCGTCTTTTTTGTTATGTTGCATAAGGCATGATATTTCATGTCTTAAGCAGTAGACAAACAACTTAATTTTAGTCGCCATTACTGTTTCAAATGGTTTAGCATTATAAATGTAGCTTTTGGGAACTATGAAGAACTATCCCTCACGTATTTATAAAATATTACAGCATTTATCGCTTTTAAATATGCAACATTAGGTATATAAATAAATTAAATAAGTAAAAAACACACTCTCTCTGAAATTCCCCCTTTTAAAAATAGCAATAAGGGCCTAAATCAAAATTAGTTTGTATTTTTTGCATTTGTAAAAAAAATAGAACAGACTAGGTATTTTGGAAGTATTTCAACTGACTGTAAACTTTAACGGTTGTAACAAACAACAGACAAACACTAACTATTTTTTGTTACTAGAAGACCTAAAAGAGTAAGCATTGGCTAAAGTAGGGAACCAAAACCAATCTGAATCGCGTTAGAAATTCAAGTTATATCGAAATCGCTAGGAAAAGCAGTGATTGCAGAAATGCGGACATCAGAAGTAGACTATGTGTAGATTATACGCCATCTTCAGTAAACGTAACTGAAAAAGCTAGTAGAGACCCTGAGCAAGTAGAATAAGGCCGAGCTGCTCGAAATGGCAATCGCTCGCAGGCGGCATTAGAGAACTGGCCAGCTCGGAAGACGTTTGACCGAGCATGGCTCTTGGTACAATGTAATGCAAAGGTAGATATCTCTTCCACTCACTCTCCCCTTCGCAGATGCCGGATGTCTTCCTAGTTGGACTGCTCTCTAGTTGAGAGAGAACTGAAAGGAGCAGCGGTTTACCGAAGAGATGGACTTTTTAATGAGACAGTTGATGGAAGAGATGAACCTCATGGGGTAGCGGTTGACTTGAGAGTGATTCTGACGAATTTTGAAACAAGAAAAAAATGTATATGCTCAGCGAGTCAGATTACTCCAAGTTTTATCAGAGCAGTATATCTAGCGAGCGAAGCTGAGTAGGTGAGCACCAAATTTAAATTTCAACCCAATTGTCCAAAGAGAGAAGACCGCTTTCCGAGCTTATATCTCGCGTAACCAAAAGCCATCCCCTAGAAGTCCAGTACCGTATCCAAGTTCTTTGGAATTTTCCTCTGGGCCTCTTCAAATCTCGCATTAAACGTATTTTATTCTCTTTACAAATGCGACGAAACATTTTACAAGTAAGAACTTACAGGCAGAATGATCAAGACTTGAACACGGCTCAAAAGAAATTTTTTACTTGAAGATGAAATATTTTTACCTGAAAATTATAGTACAGAACTTTTACAAAGACCCACTATTAACATGTAACATCGACCAGATAATTTATAGCATCAACACATTGTAGAATTAAGGGAAAAAAGCATATATCGGTTGCAAAATTCATTGAACCAGAATATTGGCTTCAGCTATGGACGAATACTTTCACAAAGAATTCGGTAATAAATAAACGTTTAACGCAAGCATGCATTCTTCTCAAGACGGTATAAGCAGAGAAGCTGTAGCCTACTCTTGGTTATAATGGAGATTGAACAGTGTTATGTGGTTGCAGAACGAAATAAGATAGATGGGCATCTTTAAGAGCCGAGCCGTTATCCAATGACATGAAATTGAGTTTCATATAACCGCTGTGTTATATATTCAGCGCGTAGATACTCTTCCTCTCCAACCTTTTATCAGGGATTTTTTCTTTTAGATTTAGCGGCCTAGCCACCCGCCTGCAGAGATAAACTGCCATCCGGGTGGAGAACGATACTAGACGTCCCTAAAACTGACACCGTGGAAATAACTTTTTTCACTCACGCTATTACGCGCCATGAATTACTACGCAAGTGTCTTAATACACACTGTCACTGAATGAAGAGGTACTCCAGCAATATATTCCTGTTAACATTGTTTTGTAAACAAAGATAAAATATGTACAACAAGCCATGCCCACATGAGAACAATTTAATACAAATTAGGGTACCTTGAAAACAAAACCGAGAAATGAAAAGGTCACAAGCGAAGACTTAACCAGCCGTTTGAGCAGAAAATATTCTATACGCAGACATCTCTACATTGTGCTATCTGAAACACAACCTTACCAATTATTATTGAACTCGTTTTTACTTAATTATTTAATTAATGACAATAGACAATTCCTAAACAAGCTATAGGAATATTATCTATTTTCTGGAACCAGGGTTAAAATACGCTCTTGAGTCACTCATTACATTAACTCCACATCATATTGGAACCGACTGTATTACATTGACTATTTCTACCTCTTTAATGGCTGATCAGTGATCATAGATCACATCAAGAAAATGTATACCGATATGATAAAAGAAAAACGGAATGCTGAAATTTCGTTTTTAGACAATCGAACGTAAAAGAAAAGCTTTAACGGTAGACGATATTAATTCAAATGCGAAAATTATGTTACTGAGCAGCATAAAAATATAATACTCCAGGGTGACCAACTTTGGTATCCGTCAAATGGAAAACGCCCTTTTAGTTGAAAATATTGCCCATGATTATTAAACAGGCTCAGTTTGATAAAAACTGAAAACTTTAAAATTCATTACGTCTCTTTAAATGCTAAATTTCTAACGGTAGTCGTAAATATAGTCACACTTGGTGGTTCGACTAAAACTCGTTTGTGACAGCAGCGTCCTATAACATTAATAGTCTCTGTTTGTCCCCGTTCATACTAGATGGCAGCGCCGCGAACAGAGCTAGTACGTGATAATTATTATGTCACAAATATTAGCGACTGCCTCTAAAAAATAGTGCACGATACAGTGGTAAAATGATTTTATTTTCCGAGCAAAATAAGATGTCGTTTTTAATACTTGGATCATAAATAACTACTAGTTTTCTCCATTTAAACATATTGTACTTCAATGAGTTTTATGTGAACGTACTGTACTTCATTTTTCAACAAATCTTCTTTTAATTTTATATCCTGAATAGCTTGTTATGCAACGAGCTTCGTGAGTATCTTGATTCCCATTATAGGCAAGTTGCATACGACTGTCTTTGTACGACCATAACTAGTCTAAATGTTTAAATTTTGAGATTTTAGATTCATGCAAACGAACCGGCCACGCTTCAGTGCGCTGACCTTCGCACCAGCTGGTTGACGTAGTTCATTTCTACGAGAGATGGCAGCTTACCGTCGTCAGTCAAAGCTTCCTTTGGCTGTTTTCTTCAAAACAACGCAATTTTACAGCACGAAAAGAATTAATTTTAGTACGATAATAAAATGAACACTGACAGAATTGATTTTATTTTAAATACAGGCTATTTATTACGTAGATTTCACCTGCTACCCTTAAGGTATCGAGATCGTTCCGTGTTAAATAAACGATGACACCAGTGTCGAAATGGGTGACATTATGATACCTTTAAGTCACACGAAATGGGTGACATTATCATACCGTTAAGTCACGCATTATGATAGTGTTATTAAGTGAGAGGATGGATTTTCTGAGTTTGTGTGATGGATGGGAAAATGTCTGTCCGTGTGTTTTTACGCGAGATAACTCAAATACGCTTTACGGGATTTTCATAAAACTTGGTATACGCATTTATAACGTCAAAGGGAAGAAGCCTACTGATTTTGGGCCAAATCGGTTGACCAGTACCGGAGTAATTTAGCGTCTATTTCATGGTAATATATTAGACTGAATTTATCAAATGCACATCAGTTCTCATGACAATATATTACTTTACAGTGTTCACATACGGCTATGGAAGTTGCAACACAGTTCGCTTTGACAAATAACACTACCCACATATTCCTTCACATGTTTATCAAACTAGACCTTTGTTCTTCCGTACGACCTGCTTAATGAATCGATCTGGAGTTTAACTCTGAAGCCGATTACAAAAATCACTTATTTTCTGCACATCATAATTGCGATTATCACTGATTAAACAAAACATTCAGGCAGTTTAGCCGATTTTATTTGTTCCTAAAGAGTCTTTGTATTTAAACAATTAATTACGTAATTAACTTCAAATTCTATCGAATATCTATATTCAAACAATTTAAAATGTGATGAAGAGGCGTCAACACGTTGTCTTTGTTCTTGCAATTCAAGAGGTGAGTAGGAGAGAAGGTGTAAGAGGAGCCGTAGCAGATGTGTCGGATGCTGACGAAGATTGATCGGGCTCCTTCTCAATCCACTTCACCCGATTAGCTACCGATACTAGCCCTATTTTATCTCTTTCAATTTCACCTCTCCTGCCTTTTCATCACCACTGAACATTATCCCTAATGAACATCTTCTAAATCAAAACAATCCGTGACTCTTCTGTGACCAATCGTATGTATCGCGTGTTCGATTCTTAAAATATTAGTGATATAATACATGAAATGCCGAGATGAAATTAATGGAATTATTTTAAAAATCTGATGTGAACCATACACCTTCCTCTACCGTCAATATTCCTGTGTGAAGTACATGAATGTATTGCGGTAGTGCGCATTCGCTTGCCTCAGCCTGTTTTAAAGTCGCATTATTCGTTAGGCAAGTTTGTGTATGAAAGTTTTTGCTTAGAACTACCATTCAGATAATTTTTACGAAAAAAATACTTTTAAAATAAAAGTTTTAGCTCTTGGTATAGGCACCCTATAATGTTGACCGCGTTACTTTCCGGGTTGAAGTGAGTATGTGTACAAAATTTCGTTTAAATTGGTCAAAGCATGTAGATTTGTATAGGGAACATACATACTCACATACACACTTTCAATTTTACATATTAGAAGCCAAGATAAATTCAGTTCTTAAAGGGTTAATAGGCTTTTTAAGAAAACAGTTTCTCAAAACTGCACACTGGGTTTTTAGTTCAGATTACTAAATTACTGTCACTAAGGGCACATTAAAGCGTCCTCCTCCGAACTTTTTTTAAAACGCATAGAGTCCTCCCATTTTGGTCCCCATTATCACTAGGTAGTCATTATGCTGTGAACTATGTTTTTATAAGGGCGAAAACTCAAATAACAGATTCATCACAGTATTTTACTACCAGGTAATCTCCCTATAAATATGAAACTCTGACATATGTTTATATAATCAATTATTAATAGATAAATTCTAACTGTTAATATTAACATAGTGTACGAGGACGAAATATAGCATATAATAACAATATTACAAATTACTATATATTCATTACCTCTGTAACGAATTTTAATTTCATAGTAATATATTTCACAAACAAAAATTCCCACAAAAAGTTTATGAAATGTAGGAAATACGGAACACATAATAAGTATCCACATCAACGTATGGAGAATTAGAAACAAGCATGTGAATGATGCAACAGACCATGGAGGTGTGGCACAACCAAGCATCATACATCTACATTACTCATTAGGCTCTCATTGTTGCGTAATAACGGGTGGTGTGGGGGCAATAGAAAATACTGTACGCAAAAGCATGCTTAAAACGAGCTTTCCCTCATAGGCACAAACAAATGGCAAAAGTAATGGAAGTCGAGAAGCTTCCCAGGGGTCTTTTGAAGAATAAACCCCTGCAGAGAAGTGGGAAAAGAGCGAGAGAAAAACGGAGGTTCATCAATTACAGGTACCAAAGCATTTTTCAAACTTTCAAATTAAAATGAGAAGTCAAATCTTTTTAATTCCCGTCAGACAGAAAAAAGAAGTTAAAAGAGGACAAAATTAAAATCAATTGATCTCAGGATAATAGATTGCTAAGAGGGTTTAGTTAAATGATGAGGTAAAAAGAGAACAATTTAAATTTGTAACCACTGAAGTAGTCAAACGAATGTTTTACATCTATCGCTGAAAACGAGAAAGCCGTCCATTTAATAATCTGATCTGTAGCTTTAGAAATACAGGACGTGTTCTAAGTCACCATGCGGATATAGCTTTCAAAAATTACTGTATAACTGAACTTCGCTATAAGTCAAATACAGATATAGTGCACGCCGCTTATTGTGATCACTTCGGGATGCAGTTATTCTGATAAAATTAACCGATTGATAACAGCAGCCGAAAGAATTAATTTAAGGATGTTTATTCGTATATGAGATAATTCACTACAAAACACAATTATAGGCTACTTATTCATAAAATAATACGTAATTGTGAATCAATGAACCACACATAATACAGCAATATACTGCAAGCATATATTTTTGAAAGCAGTAACAGTTCTTAATTGTTACTATGTTTCTTTTCTTTCCATTAACCAATACTCCATACACAGTTACAAGTTACGAGTGTTTGTTTTTGGAAGTCTATACTGATCTGTGGTGAACACCGCGTAGCAAAATATCTGACGCCTGTCTGTTCAAGTTATTTTCATTTTACACTAGCCATCACTGCATGTCAACACTGTTATCTTCATAAATCAAAAGCTGCAGCTTAACTGAAGGGTGAAACATGTTTTATTGCTCAAAAGAGAAAGGCAATACCACCCCCTCGAACAGGTCATCCTATGAGCTGGGAGCAGTACTGTTACTTCTAATACAACACAATACAGTCGAGTTAGAAACACCTTAAAAACAAAATTTTGAATGACGTACAGTACCTGGAAATAAAGCCGTAAAAAGGAAAATGAGATAACATAAACCGAATCTTTGTTCACAATAAACAGCATTTCTCCCATGTTTCAGTATTAATCTGTGCATGACTTCATAAAAACGATATCATTATCGGAATGATAACGTTATCGGCGAGTACAATAAGCTGCGTTCACTGTATTTCTAAAAAAAATTACACTTCAAGTTCTCTTTTCCGAAAACGAGGTACTTGCTTGTGATGTGCATCGATTTAAAACCCAAACTTAGTTCAAAGTGTTGGCAATTGACAAAATTTGTTCTGCATTCAAGAAAAAATACGTACCGGTATCTAAATAAAATGCTTAGACTTGACGTTCTGTTTATTTACATTTTTCGTCTTCAGCATAATATAGGCCTAGTGAAAATAAACACGCCTAACAGCACATGAACCACACCGAATTTCCTCTCCTTTCCCTATTCCCTTCTCTATCGTTGTCTCTCTGTTCCTCTCTCTCCTGTAAGGCTTTGCTGTGAATCATCTATTTCAGTTTTCATAACCCCAACTTTATGCTAGCTTCCTCAGAAGCATTTCATCCCTTCTCTCCAGTGTTGAAAAATATGATCTTTCAATCGCACACTTTCTGAACAGGCTAGGGTCAAATCAGCTCTCTACCCATATGAGTTGACGGGGAAGTTACACACACCATAGAGGGAGAGGAATAAAAAACAGCAAAAAAAACACAGTGCTGATCTCACTGCCACTAACACCCGACCTGACAGCCACATGCTAAAAAGATCCCCCTGTTTAACACCATAAAGCCCTGAAATGTACGCAGGATTCCCTGGTGAAACGACAATATATCTGGCAGGGCGATTTCCTAAAATGTAGAGTGAGCAAGATGTGAGGAACGCTAATTAAATATGCTACTGTACAACCCAAGGGATGTTCAAACTAGCCAATTGCTAGTAGGATCAATTTTATAGTCTTTAAGCGAAATTCAAGGTTCTATTTAGTTTATTGATGGGAAAAGAGCTAATTCTGCCATCAATATTTCCAGACGGTTTTGACAATCGGAGGGGGTAAGTGAATGAAGGAGGTAAGTTTTGAGATATTTGATCAGAAGTTTTTTCATTAAACAAGCTTTTTTTGCTAACCTCTTTTTTATTCTTATTAATGAATGCTACTTCTATGAACGGAAAATCTTTAATGAAAGATGAAGAAATATGTAAATATATGCCTAAAAGTAATTACAAGCCTATTTTTATACATTTATCCTTCTTCAAAGATCTTTCAATTGTAATCTGAATTTTTCTAAATTGTTATAAGATTGAATTTTGTTAGTGCCTGAGAAGACTGTAAGCAGAAACTATCATGGCATAGCCTAGATAAGGCCAATGATTTGGCAGGTTTGACTTTCCTATGAAATTTTCCAAATGGCTTTAAGAAACTGTCGTGTGTACGAAGAATATTAAGTGGTATTAATCAGAGCTGACAGTCCAAGCATGGATTTGCAATAGACGCAGATGAGTCCATTAAATATTTGTATCGGGTGGAGAGGTGTAGGGGTACCCCTTCCCATGCTTCCCCCCCAGGCGTACCTTCCCCTCATGCGCATCTGGCTCTCACCTCTGATTAATTCAAATGTATGTTAACACATTTAATCGCTATCAAGGATCCGTAGGATTGTGTTGGATCATCGGTACCTCTTCGGATTGTTCTGATGTAAGGGGTCTGGATGGGATGCACTTAGCCGCGGGGGATGAACTGAAGAGCTACTTCATAAAGAATTCAGCAGTCAGGTAGTAGGCCTTGTCCCACCATGGTATGCAGCGACACGGAGTTAGTTGATAAATATAGCAATAGCAGAATAATAATAATAATAATATAATAATAATAATAATAATAATAATAATAATAATAGGCCCTCACACAATAAGAATCATCTTTATAATCACCTGTTCTTTATTTCTTAAAAAACTAGAGCTTTCAAATCAATAGACCATTGAGAAATCCATGGTCACGCGAAACTATTGAAATTTTTCGATTTTAAGCTACAATAAATTGAGGTAAAATGACATGAAGTCGCTAGAATATCACTGATTTCATAATGTCAGCATATTCAGAAGATAGCTTAATTGTGTTCTTGTTTCCCCGAGCGATTTTCTGTTAAGAACTTGTCTTTATTTTTTTTCTTCTTTTATATGGTATCGAGTATCGATATACACGAATGTTTATTACGTTCGCTGAAAGAAACTTGCAATATTAAAGACATTTTTTTTGTGTTTGTGTGTATACAGCTTTTAGAAGCACACGTGTAAGCAATCTACCGGAGCGTTTCCAGAGGAAATAGTATTACAGCACCACATGCCGTGGTGTGAGTTGTAACAAGCTTAGCTCTACCCTCCCTGCATAGGCCTATGTGGAGACGACCTACCCCTGTGCCTTACTGAAGTTAATGACGCCCTTCTAGTGCAGTACAGGAAATGAAGCTGGCGAATCTTCACCCTTTCTTTGAGAACTTTCCCGTGTAATGTGATTAAGCTAAAACTTGTATAGTATTGTGGAGGAAGGTTTCCGACCTGCTACCTTGCTGCATTATGACACAGAAATGTTAACAAATCAAATAAAGTTGAGACAGTATTAATTGGAAATTCCCATAAGGGGAATGCTTAATAAGAATTGAAGAGGTGAGTGGATAAAGGCGGTATGTGACATTTTAAATATAATCAAGTTATTGTAATGAATAAAAGAGGTATGTGCTTGCCTTTTTTTTACACTGACAGTTCCTCTCTAGAAGCATTATTTACAGAGATACCAATGTCATGAAGGAAGTATGTGACCATAACAAAATATAGTTTCAATTTATATTTCACTTTGTAATTAGTATATATTTAAGGAACCATTTTGTTAGTTATAACTCAGGATTTCAATTTTGTTCTTCCCACTTTTTATTTTTCATGTTCTTTCTTTTTAAATTTTTTCTAGATATTAGTTTCAAATTAGAGTTACATTTTATTTTATGTATTTTTATTTTATTGTTTGTTTAATTGTGTACTAATACTGTATTGTAAATACTGAACTGTACCCAAATACGAGCACTTGCTCATTCGGGTAATCTTGTGTTATATAAAAATAAAGGATTAAAAAAATTGATAAAGGATGCATCGAATGGGCATAATCGGAGGCTGGAATGATAGGTTGAACAATCTATAGTCGAATTACTAATTTAGTTACGAAATAAAAATTAAAAAAACTTAACGCTAACCACTATAGGCCTACAATACAAGTAGTTACCATTATTATTAATGTTGTTATCATTATTATTATTATTATTATTATTATCACTACTATTGTTATTAGATTATCGATAGCAACAGACTAATTAGGCCTATTTCCATTTAGTATCATATACATTCTCAAACTACGAAAAAGTCAATTTCATTCCGGCTTTCGTTTCAGCAAGCATGGAAACTCCGCTCAAATTGACCAGCTATGACTCACCAGTTCTGAAATTGAGTTCTGCTACTTTACCTCCTCGGAAACACAAAGGCATTAAAAGTAAAATATTAATAATATTGTTATTATTAACAACAATAACATATTGGTTATATGGTATATGGTTTTAATGAGTCTTTTCGAAACACCAGGGTTCCAATGATTGGTTTTCACAGCAATATGTGAAAGACAATTTTGATTTCGCTTTAATTAACAAGCTTTCTAAAAGAAGCTAATCTAAAGCAGGCTGTCAAGAGTTAAGAAAGTAATTTATTTAGATATATTATAATTCAGGAAATGTAACAAACCAGCAGGAATCACTTCCATAACTGCAAAATACAGAGGAACATTACTCAGCAGCAAGCGCCTAGGACTAGTATTCGAGAACTCACGACTTCAATCCCCTGACCTATTCCCCTGATGCAAAAATGAACATGGGTACAGATAAATATCATGCTCGCAAGTTTTCGGCAATTATTATTAGTACTAAAGACTTAATAAAATATTTTAATGAAGTAAGATCTAAATTTTACAAACTACTTAGTACATTAGACAGCGAGAGAAGTTTATAAAAACTTTATTGATTTATTAAGGTCCAGAGAGAGGTGATTTTTATTATTATTATTATTATTATTATTATTATTATCTAGCTCATATGTCTTTCTTTCGATCTGGACCAATAATATACCAGAATGAGTCTGAATTTAGCCAATCACAGAACTGATTCACTCAATATTTATAGGATCTGCTTTATCACATCCTACAATAGCGATTTCATTATACTGTAATGAGTTCGGAGACTGTAGGCAGTGACTTATGCACCCGTTTCTATTGTCGCAGTACATTAAGATTGATCCCGGAGATAAATATTACGGTTACATCTGTTCTGGAATCAACATTATAATATTTTACGGGAATTGTATTCCATAGTTCAGTAACGATGGCATTTAATTGTGTAATCATCTCCTGTAAGCATAATAAAGACATTACCTCAATAGCATGAATGTACGCGTATAGCCTACTGGTCAAACGCGAGTGACCAAAGGTGGAGGTTGGACCCATCATTCCCTTACATTTCGACAAAATAGATTCGTCCGCATCTGAGCATCTTACATATGATCCAACAAGCTTCATTTTCAAGAAATAGTACCTACCAATATGGATCGCTAGAAACGGAAAACAATAACATAACAGACACGTGAAGTCAGAATGAAAAATTCAATGCCATAGCCAGGATTGAACCAAGATCTTCGGCTCTCCGTGCCGATGTTCTAACCAACTGAGCTACCATGGCAACGTGCCGGCACAACATTAAATTATCCAACTGACTCACAATCCCGGCTATGGCATTTAATTTTTCATTCTGACTTCAAGTGTCCATCTTCCTACGCACGGCCAGTGTGAAAGAATTATCAATAACATAATAGTTTTACGAAAGACATGTGCATTATTAAATGTCTGCAAACGACACTTAAGTAAATAGATGGTTATTAATTGCTCATGTTTTGTTCACATAAAAGAACGAAACTGATTTTACTGTTATGGATGCCTTCTAATAGTATAGTATACCGGTACTGTGCCAATTTGAAATGCTATTCAAATAATTCGTTTTCAATTAGTATTAGTATTAGCCCATAATGTCCCTTAGGGGCACGGGCCTCTCTCCTGGGAGAGGTGGCTTGTGTTCGCAATCCCGGTTAGCCATTCCGGGAAGGATCTTCCTATTATTACTTATGCCTATAGTCTATCATTTATGGTCCGATATGTAGTCTATCATTTTTTTTGTCCTATATATAGTTCTAGCACTATACACTGTGGGTTTAGGTCTTCGCTTTTCGGTCGTGCACTGCTTTCCTGCTCCTTGCTATTTACTGTCTTCATCCTGTGTTGTTACATGTTACAAATTATGCATGACATATTATTCGTTAAATATTCATAATTATTTCACTTCGTGACTTGAAACTCGCTACATAAATTCCCGAGAGAAATGTCCAAATCACTCGCGACATTACCTATGATAAAGAATTCGTATTTACATTTGGTTTTTCCAGACTATATTAAGACGTGTTTTAAATATAATGCTTCATATCTTCTAGGCCTTCAGTTTACTACAAACATTATTAATTTGATCATCTGAACGAAATGTGACTTCCATTATTGAAGCACGCCAACGGTATAGGCGGTTTAATATATGACGAGTAAAAACCGGTCACAAGAAATCGATCATTCTCTTAGGTTTCCAGCTTTACTCAGCATTTTATAGCAGTAAGCCTACTAGAGAAATTGGAGAGAGTTTCAACCATGTTCGTCACTCGCTTATTGGAAACCACTCAGCTGGCTATCCACCGTGTCGGCCTCAGTATTACACCTCTAATTGGACCAAAATCCGCTGACTCGGCTTATTTTACTCTTCAATACCTCGTTAATGGAAGTTAAACGGATCACACTGTCATGCCACTGAACGGTAACAAATAAAACAAACATATTGTTGACGAAGCATAAAACGGGGGTATCGATTTAACCTGACTGTAATAAGAGCTACTGCATAGCAGTCACATCCATTGCCATTAGGTGGAATACTGATCATGCACTAAATTGATGTTCCTTTCGGTGAGTGTCCAGAAGTGCCACGAATCTTACCTACGAATATATGTGACAGCACAAACAGAAGTAAAAAAATCCCTTTAGGCAGGCCTACAGACTGAGGTAGATTTCGAAGTGCTTTTGGTTTAATTTATTGTCGCTGCGCAGCACTCTTCTTCTTTACCATCCATGATAGTAGCATTCAACAGTCAGCTATTGTGAGCTGAACGAAACGTTAACAGTTGCTTTCATAGCGCTATTCAACAATGATTAAAAACGCACTCCCATTGGTGAAGAAAACATGAACGACTCAGCAATCATATTCTTAAAAGAAAAGACGTAGATTGAGAAGCAATCTGACAGTCATATGATGAGAGGATAAATAAAATATATGCATAATTATTGCTTAATTAAAATATTAAAAAAAAAGTAATTAAAAATAAATGTTGAACTGAATTCGGTAAAGAGGAAGAGCCTACAATCATTTGTTTTGATAACAAGAAAAGGATATAATATTATAGGAGGCCGTGCGCAAGATCAGCAATGAATAATTTTAGCAAACCCCCTAAGCAAGACAAAATTAATGATATTATAACAATTCTTAAAGAGAGCCATGACTGTGAAAAACTCTATCAAATTCAAGGTATCAACATAAATGAACAGTAGTCCCAATGTTCTTTGAGGACAACACTCTTTTTTCATTGAGCCGTAACTTTCATATTAAACTCCTTTTTACTGAGAATTATTTTATCACAGCAATATCAAAGTGTACAATGCACCATATGAAATATAAATAAATCTGAAATATTTTGTTTTATAAAAAGTGAGTTGTTTATAATGTTTTAAATTTATATAATATTTTATTATTTATTTTTAATTTTGCCATGCATTATTGTTCTAAAGGTGTGAAACTATTATATTTAATATTTCAAACTCTATTACATTGGTAATTTTATCCTTAGTCGGTCCTCACTCATTCTTTTCGGCAGCCCTTCAGGCTAAGGTATATTTTTAAGCGTTATTTAAATCTCGCCTTATATGAAAGCTATCGAGAAACTAGTTATTGATTTGTAGAGTACTCACCAAGAGCTTTTCAACGATACCCCACAAGACGTGGTTTCAAAAATTTCGAATTTCCATCCCCCCACCCCTACTCGTACCCGCAAAACCCCCGAATCGTTGGTGTCACTGTGAACTCCATAGGGAGTACCCTAATTTATTCAAACAAAGTTTCCCCTCTACTTTTTAGGGGCCAAGATATAATTTTTTTTTTAATTTCAACCCCCTGCCCCGACCCCCCCCCTTGGGCTAATTTTGCTCATTAACGAACTTGTCGAACTATTGGGCTTAGAAATAGCATAACAACATTTGGTTCAAATATCTTAAAAATTACGGCCGCTAGCGTGTAAAGATATATACATAAATATCACTTTTTTGTTTGTTTGTTTGTTTGTTTTTTGTTTTAACGGGCGGTGGTTCCGTGCTTAGGGAGGCATGAAATGTAAAGATATGAAAGAATTTTTCGAAAGTCATGACATGGTATCGATTGCAATAGGATGATTTTTTTTCGAAATCTACCTAAAATATGCAGTCAAAATCATAGGATATTGTTCTTCTAAGGTTTATATAGATAATTTTTCTATACTTTCTCTATACTACGTACTTGCGAGAAAGTGAAATAGTAAAACTTAGGTCCATCTGAACCCTGCTTGAGAGTACAAAACACTAAAGCAGTTTGAATTAACCTAAACAGCAATCTAGTTCCGCTTGAAGGGAGGAATTTTCGGATTATAACGCCTGGTGAAGGTGTTTAGACTACACGCACTACACGAATGTCAGAAAAGTTGTCGCATGGGCAAGACGCTAAAGTACAATATTGTTAAACTAGCAAGAAGGGCTCTTTTTATTACCCTTCCTCGACGGAGAGATGACCTAAGACCCACATATCAAATATAACTCAATACAGAAAGTACCTTACCCCCCAAATTCCGCGGCAATGTTATTTGATATAAAAAATGTGCTCCGAATAGATTTATAATCGCTCTATTCTGAAGTAATTTTAATGGTTGCAACTCCGTTCTATGAAAAAGACCACGGATAAATATCATGTAAGCTATGTGAGACTGTATTATATTTTTAGGAAGGTGCATAATTAGGGCTAAGAATTTGATGACCTAAAATGCCTGAAAAAAAGCCGCTATTGCTGGAGTTAAATAATATTGTAATTTAGCTCCTTACCCATGCGACAACTTCTCTGACATCCGTGTAGTGCGTGTAGTCTGAACACCATCACCAGTCGTTATAATCCGAAAATTCCTCTCTTCAAGCATAACTAGACTGCTGTTTGACTAAGCAGGTTAATCCAAACTGCTTTAATGTTCTGTACTCTTAAGAGGGTTCAGATGGACCTCAGATTTCCTATCTCGTAGCCTACGTCATATAGTGAAAATATAGTGATTTGTAAATTATTTAAATTGAAATGAATTGATTTTCAGATAATTCTTCCTAACATTTCAAAGAAATGCTTTAGTCTTTAATAGGTCTATAAGCACCTCGTTTACATAACTAAACTCCGTGGCGCTACATCCCTGAAGGGACTAGGCCTACCATCCGACCGCTGCGTCAATTCCCGTAGGCAGATGGCAGGATTGGGGGCATGTGGTCAGCATGCCGACACCCACGGCCGTTAATGGTGGTTTCCGTGACCGGAGCCGCTACTTCTCTATCAAGAAGCTCCTCACGAGGCTGAGTGCACCCCGTTCTAGACCTCCCTACCTCAGAAAAATCCGAGGAGGTACCGAGACCACGCAGGCGGTGACCTCGTGTACATAACTTAAATTATATCTTAGAGCTTATACTCGAGAAAATTGCAACAGAAATGACTACCAGGACTATCCCTGGGGTTGTAAAAAGCGAAAGGCTGACAACCTTCCTGTGCCGATGTCTTGATCTGGGAGCCTCAACCGGAAACCCTATGGGTCTCCATGGCTCATACAGGGATCACTGTACCTTTATCTTTACCTCCGGGGGAGGGGGGATACCGATCTTTATGGGGGATATTAGGCTTCAAATTTTTGTAAATTAAGAGAATCAATAAAATAATATTATAGCATGCAATAACCTACATTTAAGCAAACTAATGCTTCGAGGCCTTTTACAGCATATAAATAGGACTGCTTTGTTACTCTTCGTTCAACATCACTCCTCAGGGATGGGTCAGAAAGATTTCATATTCAGTTCGAAGACTAAGAAAGAAGAGTAACCGAAGAATAACTAAGTAACTCACTATCATTAGCATTTCTTTTAATAGATGAGTCTTCTGCAATACGTTGGCTTTTACTAGAAAAGAACGTTAATAATGTTTGAGGTTTAGATATAGCATTTCTGATAAGATCGCATATCACACTACCATAGTGAACTGTTAACTAAACTGTTATATCTGCAATTGCATGAAGTTGAAATTTATTGCAAGACTAGGCTGGTATCGCAGGAAAGAGATTGTATTCAACGCAGAGCCACCGAGCCCTGCCACTTTACACATGTAGGCCTACATTGTTGAGTTTCAAATGGGATTTTAACTGAGCACTACAAGTTAGTAGTTATATCAAAACAAACGATAATTTAAATTCACTCGTTTTGATTTTTAATTTTAAATAATAATTATGATTATATACATTTACAATGTTACATTAAAAAATTTCATTGGATTTTTTTCGGGGGTCTTGCCCCCCCCCCCCCAGGTCATACTCTGAATTCATCACTGAGAGGCCATGCCAGGATTCCTTTCTCCCAATCGCTTTAAATCTTCCATTATCTACGTCTTCCGACTACGGTACTTCTTTTCAGGCATTCGTAATCCGCCCATCGGAATCAGGTAACAGGTAACAGCGTGGAGGTCGTATGGCTGAATGCCTATTAGTAAGACATCTGGTTTTCTGTTCCCAAGTCCGATTTGATCCTAGGGCCAAATTTGATTTATCGACCTCTGGGGGATAACATTTCGGCCATATTTCGATAGTGATACGTAAGTACCAGTAAAAAGCTGTTGTTAATAAAACTTACAAACAGAGAGTTGGAGAAACTTTCTTTACAACGTTCAGACGACATCTACAATCCGAAAGTGGATGAGTTCAAGAATGTAGTATAAGAATGTTCTATAGTTCAGAGACAAAGACTCTGGTATGACTTCTACATGAAAGTCACTTGTGCAAAGAGAGACAGGGAAGTTAGCACACAAGTGTAAGGGGAGATTTCATATGACTCCTGGAATAAAACAATGCCATAAAAATTAAATTTATGTATAAACTTATTATTTACGTTTCAGTTGATCCTGGTGACTTTATTTATTGTGTGCTGAATTCGCAAGTCCAAGGAACGGAATTTTTTTCAGGGCTAAAACATTTTCAGCAGAAGTTTCCAGGAAAGGTCGAGTTCAGAGTCAGAGATTTCAGGCTCCTTAAGAACCCAAGAGTTCTGGCCCCTGTCAAAATGATAAGACGATAGAGTTATACGCAGGGCCCGGGTCGATCCCGGTCACGTCTGAGATCATTTCCCGGAGAGGGAGGGGTAAAACATCAGAAGTGCACTCCTGCCACACTACTCCGTCGTATGAAAGTTGCTGGGAACCTTATCTCCCGGAATCATTTCCTTTATAAAGTGGCAAAGACGTACCTTTACAGACTACTTACTTAAGAACTTCGGAACTATTTGAGAGACTCTCAGCGAAATCTATAATGTAAGTCGCTTATATCGTTACAAAGTTTCCCTCCAGCACCCGTTCTAGATTTTACGAAATAAGTATAGTAAAAATACGTAGCTAAACGCAATCACAAGATTCTAACTATATATTACTCGCAAGTTCAATCGTAAATAACAATTAAAAATAATTACTAACTGCTTTCAACTCCTAAATTAATATTAAATTGATAATGTAATGTATTCGGTAGTGACTGGTAGTTACCATTCTTATTTGTAAGCAATATTTGAAATAACGTACGTAAAGGAAATCTGAACTATAACAAACTTTTCATGAAAAAATACGATAATAATGTATAGAAATAAACTAAGGGCGTAATTACTGTTTTCTTCGCAATCCGCAATGATTTAAAAATGGAAAAGTTTAGTTTTTAAAAATAACGGATTTAATTAATCCGTACCCATTTTCCTTAGTATATCAGATATACCGCATAATTATGATTACAACATTAGCTTCAGGAAAACTATTTCAAATGAATTAATAGGCATCAAACAGGTTTATCACTTCAACCACTGTTTAGAAGATAATAAATGATATTAATAGGTAATGCAATGAATGCTCTTCAACTAATCAGTAAGTCCATGAGTCATATCCAGAGAAGTTGAAAGATCCGGCATGATCAATAAGGAACAAAAGTTAATTGCTGAGCGGTAATTGTTTATTGTAGGCTACATAATGATCGGGTCAAGTAAACTAATCCATATATACAAGTAAATCAGAGACATTTTTTTTTTACCTTTGCGGTAATCAAAACAAATTAAATAAATGACTACTGTAATATTTGCTTACTTCGACTATTTCGCTCATAAATCAACGACGAATCCGGTAAGTAAAATTTCAACCATCACTGCTGCCTATTGTCTTATTTTTATACTTTATTTTATCGTTTAATTTTGTAGCACCTACATTCAATAGTCTTTGTATGTGAATTGATGCTAGTGAATTGAAATAGCTTTACAGCTTCTTTGGCCTATACGATTAATCGTAAACAATAACTATTTTCCATACACCCATAATATGGGCAGGGACTGCCTAAAGACGAGTCATTTATCATCATCTTCTTCTTCAATGAAGGATTGGGCATTACTGCCTGTTCTGGTTCCTTATGTCATTTGGTCTATCCATCTTGCATACGGTCTTCCTATGCATCTTCTGCCTTTAACGTTATAGTGCAGTGATTGTTCTGCTATATTATCTTCAGGCTGTCGGTTTAAGTGGTTCATCCATTTTTTCTCTATATTCTGTTATTTTGTCTATTTTGTCTCACTCACAAGCCTCACCTCAAAGGAATAACCGGACTGACATGAGTCATTTAATGCCGATAACTGTGTTTTCAATAAATCACTGTTCGTTCAATTAGTACACTCATAGCCGCATTATTTTCAATGGTAGCAAAAAGTTTAATCTAAAAATAAAACAGCTGTAAAAAGGTAACAATCGCTAGCAATGTGACAAGTCGTTTTAGTATTATACCTAGTAGGCCTATAGATATCTCGACAACAGCTTTCCATACTGGTATACTATGTATCGATTATTTCGCTTACGTTGACACAGATGGAGGAGGCCATTGCGTTTTATTAATTTTTATAGTCTTAATTGTACACTACTTGCTTAATTCTGTAAGTATACGCTAAATATTCACAATAAATAAAACTCGAAGTTCGGATTCTCTCAACAGAAATGTACAAGTAATTATTATTAATGGATTTCATTTTTAGACAGGGTTAAAATAGTTATAAATTGAAAACACAATTGACCGTAATCACCTGTTTGAACTCCCTACAGCTGTGACCTAAATCACGCAATAAGTAGTAGTAGTAGTAGTAGTAGTGTGTATTTATTTCTCACAAAAAATTCTCACATATAAACCACATTATTTACATTAACCAGCGCACTGGTCGGTGTCGACCATACGTGCTCACTGCATACACTTAAATTATTACCCCATAAAAACCCAATTGAAAAAACTATATTCTATTATTTACATAACTACGAGTAACCCCAGACGTTACCCCCCACCCCCAAGCAAGTAAAAATTTCATAGACACATAGGCATTATTAAGACAAAAAACAAAAAGATAATAATAAAAAATAATACTTAGATTTCCTTAATTCTCTAAATCTAGGCTTTCTCTCATACATCTAACTTTCTGCAGAAATTTACATAACCCGTGCCAATTGTGCTCATCCAGTAATAGATTTAGACATGCCTCCCTACTTCTTTGCGAGTTTAAATAACTGGTTCATACATCAGCATATCATTAGACAGAGTGACTACTGTATCTCTGCAAGAAAGGTTATTAACAGAATTCTATAACTTCTTAATAGACTTCAATTATTGTATGAATATCATCATAAGTTCGTAAAATAGACCGAAAATACTACAAAAACTTTTATACTCGTATTTTATCACAGAACTCAAGATGATGCAACATGCATCGAAATGCATATTCGAATAATGAAGGACGCATCTGGGACCAATAAGAAGATTTTAATACTGTGACGACATTGTTTTAATGAGTGCTTGTATCTTCTGTGGGGTACGCCGTAGCATAGTGGTTGAGGCGCTGCGCTGCAAACCGGAAGGTCGCGGGTTCGATTCCCGATGAAGTCGTTGAGATTTTTCAATTGGCCTATTCCTTCTGGTGGCACCATGGCCCTGGGGTCGACTCAGCCTCTAACAGAAATGAGTACCAGGAGCAATCCTGGGGGTAAAGGCGGCCGGTCGTAAGGCTGACAACCTTACCACCTTCATGTGCCGAATGTCCAAAATCTGGGAGCCTCAACCTCTTGGAACCCTCTGGGCCTCCATGGCCTGTACAGGGATCACTTTACCTTTGTATCTTCTGTGTTATTTTATATATAAGTGGCTCCAGATAAGTGCTACGACAAGGGTTTAAGGCGAACACTCTTTCAATTTATATGAGAAATTAATTTCGTTGCCCGTGAATTTATCGATAAAATCCGGAGGTGTCGTTATATTTACATGTGACTAATTTTAAATCCGCCTACGTGATTGTTACAGGACGCTCATTAAAGGGAGTTTGGGAAGTGTGTTTTCTCATCGAGAGAATTAAAATGTGTGTAAAACTGTGTAATATCTGCAATAATTTTATGTATGATTGCTCGATATTCCTGACATTAATGTAACGCTGTTCTATTTAGGACTTTTTCCAAGAGTATATTGAAACAACAGCGCGCAATGTGGGACAAGAATACAAAAACCGCAATAACATTTGACTTAATGGAGCGAACGCAATAGGAAGCCTCTACAAAACGAGAAAGAAAGCGCTGGAGAAGAAGCAACTACAGTAAAAACTACAATAACCGAACCTTTCCCGAGATAGTAACGGAAGCTCTTCTGAAGAGGCATATAATGGATTCTTGCGAGACGAACGAACATTTACTCTTGGTGCAAGTTCTAATTGCTATCAAAAGAAACTTCTCTGCATTTAGCATTTTATTGTAATGCTCGAGAAACTTCGAGCACGCGTTCGTCCTCTCGTCTGAAAACAGCAGAACAAAATAATGATAGGTATTAATGAACATAAATTCCTAAAATCTTTGAGCTAGCTTTATTCTTTGAGATTAGATCAGTTTATGGTTCTGCTGAATACCGAAGAAGCATTTTCTTCACACAAGGATCTGCGCGCACTCAAAAAGATAATGGATTGACATGAAACTACTGGAAACTAAGCTTTTCGCTATACATACTGGGATTATGAATTTTTAAGCAAATTTAGAAAATTAATATATTAATGAATTTCAAATATACTGCTATCAAATTAATCGATTAATGATTGGTTTATAAAAAAATTCTCCTTATTTCCACAATTTTCCTACTCAAAATGTAGTTTAGCTGTGTCTTTCATTTTAAGTAAAAAATGAGGGAATAAGGAGAATTTTTATCACAATCACAATTAACCCTCAAAGGTAAATATGAAATTTATCAATTTAATCTATTAATGCTTTTCAAACATACTTCTATATTTATTTTTATACAATATGCTTTATTGTGCTTATAAAAATTCCATATTTCTGGGCGTTTAACTGTTACAGACAAGGCAAAGGTAGCCGTAACACTCCGTTATACTTATAATGACTTTTGGTTGCTCTAGTAGTTAGGCCTATATACGAATGTAACTAAACTAAAACTAAACTCTGTGGCGCAACATCCCTGAAGGGACTAGGCCTACCACCCGACCGATGCATTATCTACCATACGTAAATGGCAGAACTGGGGGGACATGTGGTCAGCATGCCGACACTCACGGCCGTTAATGGTGGTTTCCATGACCGGAGCCGCTACTTCTCTATCAAGTAGCTCCTTAATTTGAATCATGAGGCTGAGTGCACCCCATTCCAGACCTCCCTACCTCAGAAAAGTCCGAGGAGGACCGAATCGACCGACGGATCTGTAGTCAGCAACGGTAATAAGACCACGCTGGCAGTCTACGAATGTATAAGAGTGAATTTAATTAGCGAACTTAATATCCAATTTTCCCGGGAACCTGTCAAACGGGCGAAGTGGGAAAGCTTTGCACAGGTATAATAGTTTATTTTATTCGAAAGCAATCCACAAGCGACTGCTTCCTATCAAAAGAACAAGTTAAACTCACATGGTTACAATTCGGTATTATAAGACCTCAAAGAGATTACCAATACATGAAACACACACAATCTCCTCGTTAGTTAGAAGGCTTAATTGGATAACAGATTGATGTAAGCTAAGAAACACAAAAACTTAAGGCATAAAGAGGTATGAGACATAATAACAGTATATTATGTCAGCTTAATTATACGTAGAATTACAATTCGCAAGTACTGAAGATATAATTCAAAGGCATTTGTATAAACAACCGCATTTAACATTTCTCAAAGGATTTTCTGTTCCTTTTGTTTGTAAACAGAAATCATGTTTAGGCATCTAAAACTGTGACGGATAATTCCAGAGACAAGAAACGTCATTGTAAAGTGAATGAAACGGTGAACAAACGTTGAGAATTCAAAGTTGCTTTGAAGTAATGACAGGATTATGGCGATTGATAAACCCTCATTTTGTACGCCCTCACTTCACGCATTTCTCTCATTGCTTTTATTAGATTTGCAAACAGTTTAACGCACACTCTCCTACCTATATTTCTGGTACTCTACAGTAAGGATTATGCTTAATAGGCTGAATGCAATGGCAGATTTCACACATATTTTCTCTTACATATCCCCCCCCTTACAAATACTGAAATAACAGAAGAGCCTTTTGAAGTTATAAAACTTGACCGTTTAAATTTGTAACATATAAAATGTTAATTTTGCAACATTTTCCTTTACGAACTCTGCATCTATTGGAGCTACTTGATAGAGAAGTAGCGGCTCCGGTCATGGAAACCACCCTTAACGTCCGTGGGTGTCGGCATGCTGACCACATGCCCCCAATAATGCCGTCTGCCTATGGTAAATGGCGCAGCGGTCGGGTGGTAGGCCTTGTCCCTTCTGGGATGTTAGCGCCACGGAGTTAGTTAGAAGGAGCCAAGCATCCATATCGCCATTCTTATTACATCGCATAGACAGGTAACTCGAAACTGGCCACTACAAAGCAAATACCCGTAGAGAAATGTCTCAAGAATTTTACTTTTACTATCAGCATAGAGTTGGACGTTACTGAGTTTGAAGTGTTTATAAAATGGAATGTAGTACTGTTATATAATGGAGCATGCTATTAATAAAGTTATTGTTAAAAATACGCACACACACACACACTTGGTAGAGCAGCAGTGGGACGGAGCTGTCCATCTCAGTGCATAGCTCTCATGCGCACCCCCCCCCCCTCACACGAGTGGAATGTGGAGCTGAGCACTCACCCGATATTGATGAGGGATGATACCCGAGTTGGTGATTCCTGAGTGCCATTGGTACCGTACTTGTGAATTCGGTAAAATACCGTTAGTACTGATCGCTTACCCCAGTGAGGAATCTGGGTGTTTCTGCTTGTTTACTATATCGAACCTAAAAATTAAATGGTTTATTGTCTGACCTTCAACCCCATACATCATAGGCTTACACGTGGCACTTTCGGCAATTCTGAAAAAGATGGTCATAGTATCTGTCTTTTCGTGGTCAGAAACGACGGCTGTGATATTAGAGTTAATATTGGAAATCTGATCTGCAATCTAGAAATCACTTGCAGTCAGCTCTATTTGTTGACCTAACCCATTGTTGTGACAGCCCTTCCTGCGAGACATCGATATTACCATTCTTTATGCCGAATTACACATATAGGACCGAGTGATGAGGCCCGGATTTTGATTACCTAAAATACTATAACAAATAAGTTATAAAATGACTGCAAAAATGAAAAAAAAAAAAATAAATACCCAAAAACTAACACTTAAAAAAAGGGCCCAGAAATGTGTATGAAAATACTAGTTTATTCATTAGATTCGTATCTATCCTACATTCACGTTGTTGACCCAATTATAGGCTTGTAATTAGTTAATTAGTGCATACAGTTAAATGCAAACAGCAAAGACCGCAAAGACCGCAAAGACAGCAAATTAAAATAACAGATTAAATAAATTATAATAAATTACAAAAATAAATTATAACAATAGATTGTAGATTTTTATCTATTCTACATCCATATTGTTACCCAATTATAAGCTTGTAATTAGTTAATTGGTGCATAATGTTAAATGCAAACAGCAAAGACCGCAAAGACAGCAAATTAAAAATATAACAATAAATTAAATAAATTATAATAAATTACAATAGATTACAATAGATTATAGATTTGTATCTATTCCTTATTCATATTTTTGACCCAATTATAGGCTTGTAATTAGTTAATTGGTGCATACAGATAAATGCAAACAGCAAAGACCGCAGAGACAGCAAATTAAAATTATAACAAGATCTAGCAATTTATAATTATTTAGAGTTCCGATAATATTCAATATAATTAAATTCACAAAAAACTTTATACACAGCGAGAAACAATACAAATAAAAAAATAATGACGTCATATTTTTTTAAATCTCAAAATAAGAAATGTGGAAAAAAATCGTAATATCACCAAAAATGACCAAATAATGACCACTAGTGGGCAACGTCCATGATGTTTCAGTTAAAAGATGACATGGCATCAAAATCTGGGTTCTGGTAATGATATACCATCCGTTTAAACCTGTATTTCAGCGAATTTGTGTTTTATAACTGGCGGGAGTAGCTTCACAGCTGTTTTTTTCTCTTGACCTACAAATCAGAAACAAAATCCCCTGAAATAATAAACTGTAAGATAACATATTTCATCTCACCTCCTTGTCCCCCTCCGTCTATTTTCTTTCGCCAAGCATAGAATCTTCATTGTTGGGTAGGCTACTTATGTAAAAATATTATTATTATTATTATTATTATTATTATTATTATTATTATTAATATCGTTATTGTTATTATCAGGGCCCGGATTCTAATGACATGTCATCTTTTCATTGATGCTGCTTGTAGATAAATCCTAATCATGGTCTCTAGATTATAGAAATACATTTTTATTAGGTCATTTTTTGTCATTTTATGCAATTTTATATTTTATGGGCATTTATTTCAATTTTAGGTCATTATTTTGTCATTTTCGTGTCATTTGCATCTTTATTTAGTCATTTTTATGTACTTACATTGAGTGTATTAACTCTTTCCGTCGCTAGCGGTGCTGTCTTTGAAGTGCTGTTTGTTTAATGCAAGAGGAAAAAATCGGCACTAAGTGTTGTCATGTCTCAGTGGGAAATGAGAATCAAAGAAACGCCAAAATTTTGTATTATATCGCTATTGTTTTGACTTGGCACCAGAGTCTGCCACTTGCTTGGATTTGAGAGTGCAAACTACTGTTTGCCCTCAATTAAACAACAATATAATCCAGCAGACCACAAAAGGAAATGCCGAATTTTGACTCCTCAGTGCCAGTTTAAACTTCCGTGAGAGAAGAACAATCACAACATTACAGTTATTTAGAGTTTTTACAATTATGTACAAACTAGTCTATAACTTTGTGTCTACAATAATAATTTTTTATAAATAAAATATCAGTTTTCAGGTCATTTTTTATAATCATTAAGTCATTTTCTTTAAAATTTAGGGTCATTTTATAGGTCATTTTTCAAACAATTTTAGGTCATCAGAATCCGGGCCCTGGTTATTATATATTTTTCGTCTACACCTTTGTTTCTATGCATTGTGTTCATGCACAATTTCAGCTCTATTAGGTTAGTGGTTTTGCGACAAATCGGAACAGAGATGAAACATTACATTTTTATATTACTATAGATATAAATGTTCCATTTCGCCTTTCTGAATTGTTTAGACTACCTACAAAACCTAGTTGTGCTTGGTAGGCTAAACAGAACAGAAAGGCGAAATATTATTTATATGTTAGGTCAATTATATATAAGTTGTATGTCGTCTTTCTGAACTGTTTAGACTACCCGCAAAACCTTGTTGTGCACGGTAGTCTAAACAGAGCAGAAAGGCGAAATGGAAGTTGTCTTTCGCCTGACTGAACTAAAACCTTCTTATGCATGATAGTCTATGCAGAGCAGATTGGATCGTGGGTCATCGGCTTAATCTTGACTATCCGATCTAAATGAAGCTGGAAGGAGTCGGATAAGGGGAAAAAATAATGCAGGAAAAACAGAAATATGTAATGTAACGCCGAAATATCAATACATCCGTAGTTTTCGCCTCCACATATGTAAGAGCCATATTCAATGAACTAATTCCTTCATTATGTGTCATCTTGTTTGCTTTTTGTTCTGCCCTAGTGCTTGGTACTTCTTCATTTTCATGACTACTCACTAGATTTACAATATCAGTGTCGGACAGTTTAAATTACTGACCGTCTTACCATTGTTTTGCAACTCGAAATCGCGGGATATTAGGCCTACAGCGTAACGTTATAAAGTCCAATCAAAAGTACAGTAAAGAAAAAAGTCTACCACTAACGTGGCAGACAGTATGGAATGTCTGATGACTGAAGATCGGAAAAACAAGACTTTACATAAATTACATCATAAAAATCAAGTCTTAAAATCCTTAAAATATGTCAAATTAGACTCGTTTTACGGTAGGCTTATAGAGCTAATGTAATTATTCCCTATGTAATTATAATTCTTGGCTCAGGACAATTTCCTCGCAGATATTACAAACAAATCTCCCTAAATTATCACACAGACGAAATTGTCATGCATTGTTGTTTTTATAAAAATTACTTAATAACGAAAAAGATGAATTAATATTCTCGAAGAAATATCTTTTCATGTTCCACGTTATAGATCTTATAAATTGCATTTATTTTTTTTCTATTCATTATAAAAGCCAACACTGACTCCCATAATAATTATCATCTTTATAATGTGTTCAGTCTATAAAATAAATTGCACAAAATGGGCAGTATAGATAGCGTGCATTTAATGTTAACAATAAGCGGTTTAAAAATATCTGTGATAAAAATTCGAAAACTTGAAAATAGTAATAACTAGAAGTGATAGTTAAAATATGTTCCATGTCTTTTTTCTTTATTTAAGTCTTTCGTTTCCTCCAAAACTATTATATTACTTATGTTTTTTATCTGTTCCCTTTATTGTGTAATTTTCATATTGTATGTGTTTCTTGTTTCATTTTTCTGTATTTTTTAGTTGTAGCATTAGTTTCAATATTTTTAGTATTACGTTAAACATATAATATTAGTATTGGAAAACTGGTATAATTAGTGTAAGAGAATATTTAATTGGGCAATGAGCCTGTTATATTCTCAGCAAGATAAATAAATAATAATAATAATAATAATAATAATAATAATAATAATAATAATAATAATAGGGGAATACTTCTGAAAATGTTTTATTACATCAGTAAGTTAAAGCCGATCTACTATTTTTTCTCGCACCACACAAAAATATTAGCGGTCCTAAACTATCTAACACGTACTAAATACAGTATATCCAAGCTAAATAAAGGCATGAGGTCTGTAGGAAACGTGTTTCTGTCTCTGTGCGAGGCATAAGGCCCAACTTCATTTGCACTCTGCTCTATCATGACCATCGCTTTACATTTTCACGTAGTTCTCTCCCTAGCATCCCCCGTGCATTCCATTGCTAGCCTAGCGCGTTAGCTTGAATATAATACAAACTTTTCCGGTACGTTAAGGGTACATGGTCGGGTTACGTTTATCAAATTTACCCATCCCCCCAGCTGCAGCCCGGCATAGTTGGTGGAGGCCGCGTCGTGGGGAAGATTTAGTAGACGCCAGCCAGTGCCATATAAAGCAGCAGACATTCTGCACGAGCACAAGAGAAGAGATGTAATTTTTACAATGCAGTACGCAGTCATACTAGCATGACACTATAACCTACAACATGTTAAATTCATGTTCAGAACAGGCAACCTAAACAGGACAAGCAGATGGTATGAAAATACATTGTTTCTGCAACTGTATCCGGGTATTACATCGTTGACAAAAGAAATTAATAGGCTCGATGACTCATTTATGTACGTAATGAATCCTACCTTTCCCTTTCTTGCATAAACTGAGTAGGCTATACATAAAGTACAGGGCCAGGTCGACCACCCGATATTAACAAACGACAAAATGTTACCCTCTCCCTTTCTACAAACAAACAACAATATGTTTCAAAACACCTATGAGTTACACAGTCTGAATTTATTCCATGCATATGAATATGGTATTTTTCGCTTGCACAACTGTGTTTGTCCCGAAAACACAATAACATGGTGAAAGAGTAGGTGATGTACAAATTCAATACATACTGAAATGCAAATAAGAAAATAAAGGTCTCTATTGGACATGGAAGAGTACTGATCATGACGATGCAAGCGACGACCACCCTCAGAATGCTGAAATTATTATATAAAATATTTTACCAAGAGGATGATAACATATAATGCCCGTTGCTTGCTTGGCGAACCTTTAAGAGCTGATGATTCACTATACATCCTCCATAGAATATAACTGTAACTGTATTGGAATACTTTCAGACAAAAAATAAATATCTCAATTATTTTCACTTTTCCTACTGAGCTGCACAATTAGTTTTGAAATTACAATTACCACCCTTGCTCAGTATTTAAAACCATAAAATTTTTAGCCTATTTGTAAAAACATAACTTATTTTAACACATATGTAAGTAGCGTAAGCTACTAGTCTAGAGGTATAAAAACTTGTGAAACATACATTAAATTAGTCAAAAGTATTGCTAAATATTCTTAAAACTGCTAAAAATGTATTTCAAGTCCATAAAACAAAAGCCTTGGATTAAAATGCAGATACAGTCCTCTTCCTATTACGCGTTTCGATGTTAATAAAAGTTATAGAAAGTCAAGTGTTACTGTCGAACAATTTTCGAAACAGTTTCTGAATAACTAAGGCGAACAATTCTGTAAGGCAAGTGTGAATATCCTCCCATACGTACCCGTACTTTGTTCCCCCTCCAATTGAACTGTGATTCTAGTTTTGGCCTGAAGGTAGGTCTATATCCTGGTAAAAATGAAAATTTCCATCTGAATAACCTAACCAGACGTGGAAGACAGACTGCGCCACCTTCAACGTAAGCACACATCCTATGAACTTATATAGATAAAAATCGAGAGTTTAATTTACAGAAATCATTATAAAAGTAAATAATTATTTATTCTGTAAATATGGTTCAAAACATTGCAGAATAGTTGGTGCTTGACGTCAGTGGCGGAAGCAGAATTTTTCGGGGGGGGGGGAGGAATAGGTAGAAGGAATACAAAAAAATATTAACTTACATACATAATTAATTTATAAAACTGGCCACTTAGAGTGCATATATAGCCTTTTTTTTCAAATTTGGGGGGATATATCCCCCTATCCCCCCTGTGTCCGCCACTGCTTGACGTGCACATTACAAGAACATGTGAATTTCAAAATGGCTGCCAACAAGTGCACTGCGAGTCTACTTCGATCTGCATTCGATCCAACCGCACGCGTACCTAAGCCTGCCCTCGGCTTAAGAATCCATTTGGAACCGCACTAGCTGACGTCACTTCTGAGTGCAGGTGTACGTTTTAACATATTTAGAACCTGGCCTAAAATTTCCTTCTCAGTCACTAACTATGGCGACTGATAATGAAATGCACGAAATCTCGGCAGAAAATGTAGTCCGAGCAGTACTCTAATCTAGCTTTCATTTGACCCAAATATTAAACAACGTCTAAGGGGTCTGGCAACTTTATCAATTAAATAATAGTTATTCCTCAGGTTCGCGAGCGACCCCTGGTGATCCCGTAAGGGGATATTCTCAGCGGATTTGTTACAGGGGGGGTGCCAGTCCGCTCCCTACTTAAACCAAAGGACACACACACACACAGTCCTGAACCCGGGAAAGGAATTTTTCACTACTAAAAATCCCAAGCCGGCCGGGAATCGAACCCGGACCGCCGGAGTGGAAGAAAGGCAAGCTACCGACTCACCCACAGCAGCGGACCAATTAAATAAACATTAAATTTATTAAAATAATGAAAAATTAAAGACAAGGCTCAACTATTTATTGACGCTAGCATGTTTGAATGTCGTTTTAATAGCAGTTTACAATGTATCTTTTCTTAATATTGCATACTTTTGTCAATAAACAAAATGGTCCATTAATTTGTTAAATATAATAAGTAAACAATTATTAAATATACTCTCGTCACTATCACGCTATTAGACACCGATCATCAGCGTCGGTCTATCACTTACATGATGAACTGCCAGCATCCAAAATTCTACTATCAGTATCTGTGGTAGGGTCTCGATTGCTGGTATCAATTAATTCTCTTGAACCACGGTTATCCTCTATCTCGCTCCTCCAGTAACCAGGCTAACAAGCAAAATTCTTGGAAAATACTTGTTGTTTGCCACAAAATATGGCGAACTCAACAGAATCCGGGCTTAAAATAAAGGAAAGATTAGGAAGAAGCTTCAAGAATATAATTTGAGTGCAGTATAAACAAAATTAGCACCCTCTCTAAGACTTACCACACAAGATCAAATAAATACACAACATAATAACTGTGACATAATGTAGGCCTACTAGTACCGGGAATTCAATCGGGAATAAAATATAATACAAATAATAAAAGGAAGTACTTATCTTTCTGTCCGTGCGCGATGCTCAGCGAAATCTACTGAAAGCAGAGGTCTGAAATTTTAAACAAAGTTAGACTGAAGGTGGTCGAATGCACCTCGAAGCCGGATTTTTAATTTTCGCTTTCGTTCGCGAGTTATGAGTGAAAAACGGGAAGAAAACGTGCATTTTTTGCGGTTTCGAAGTATCAGTTTTCAGTAATACATTTCAATTGTAAAATCAATTGCGGGTGGCTTTGCCTACTTTTGTCATACCTTGGAAATAAAAGCATCGCGATCCTTTGAATTTTGTAAGCCCACGCTGGTCGATTCATTTGTTAATAATGTCAAGGCACGCAGACATCTGAAATTTTCACCCTAGACGGAAGAGAGATAATGAATATAGGCCTAAATGGGCAAACATTGTTCCATTTGGATGAAACTCACTGTGCAGTGGTTTTCTGGGCCAGGGAACTCGAACCTGAGGTTTTTCCCATGCTGCGCTTTCTAATCGGGGAATTCACTTTAAAGCCGGACTTTTAGCTGTTTCATTAATTATATTAATCGTTTAGTTTAGGCCTATGAATGTTTCTTTCTAAAGTGTTAATAAATATAATGTTTTATTTTTCTCTTAACTTTTAATCTTCCAATTAATTATAGTGGGCGAAACCGTGGGGAACTGCTAGTAATACAATAATGATTCAATTCGGATCTGTAAATCCTGTTTTTGTAAAGGCATAGCCCACTAGTGTGTACAAAGGGAAAGCAAAGTCTACGATGTTCAATAGAAAGGTGAATAATGATATCCTTACATCAGGAATGCTACCCAATCATATGCATTAATCTCTCAAAAGTTAAGTTATACTCATCATACCAAGTTTTACGGTCTTTTCTTAGTTTGTTTTTCCTTACTTCTTTTTCCTCTCAACTTTTCCCTCCCATTTTAAACTTTTAAAGAAGTAATCTGATTGCAAACTGACGAATTCAGGAAGTCGCGGTATTTAGAAACTTCCCCTGTTTACTCTTCCTTTTCCTCCACTATACAAATCTAGACTAAGTTTTTAGGAAAGAACAGCGCGAATCTTTATTGGATCTAAAATATTGGTAAAAACAAACAGTCTGAATTCACCAAGCGAATCCTAAACTCTAGTTAAAACTTTGTTTGCATCTCCATATCCATGCTGAATTAAGGAGAACAATCTGCAAGAGAGAATATTTATTTAATATGCCAGGTCAGCCAAAAAAATGTTCGTGTTTGATTTTCAGCCTCCTTATTATGCACTTGTTAGAGCTTGCAAGGAAGATGTATTATAGTCATACCATTCTAAGAAAGAAACCTGAAGTAAACAAAAACTAATATATCTGTCTCACTCTTAGGACATACGAGTAATGTGCTAGAGTGAGACAGGTACTGGTTTTTATTTCGCGTCTCTTTCTTAGAATGGTAAAACTTTAGGTTCAAAAAGTAAAATAAGAGTTATTAAATTTACGGACAATACATACGCCTAAGATGGACAGTGTTTTATTAGACTGCAGTGAAAACGTGGTAAGTTCTAGTTGTTTGTTGTACAAGTATTTAAAAAACATTCTTCCGATTGCGAAGTGCTGTATTTTTGTAGAAAATGAAAACTGAGCATTCAGATATAATTTTCACTACGTCCAGATGACGGCCTATTAAGTTTTATACTTTGCGGCTACATAATGTGAAACGTTCGTTTCTTCCCACGTGAACGGTGGCGGATTTATAGCTTTTAGAAATCAGATGAATCTTTTTGGAACACGGTGTACTGTACCGCCAAGTCAGATTTGTTAATTACAGATAATCAAAAGGAAACACCACCCGATATGAGGATAATCCTAAAGGACTAACTGCAAACTAGATACAGAAGCAAAAAGGATGACCATTGCAAGGAAGGACGCAAGAAATGTTTCACATCAAGCGAATTAATTAATTAATGTACACTGATTGTAAAATGTAAAACTTTTAACCCAAGGCTCAAGAACCCTGGGTAACGTCATACTGGCCAATTCAATATACATGTTTTTATATACATAAATATTAATATACTTACTTACACAATGCCAATAGACAATTCCTAAGCAAGGTAAGGGGATATTATCTACTTTATGGAACCCGGAGGTTCATTATCGCTCTTACATAACCCGCCATTCAACCCTATTCCGTGCTAACTCCATCCACCCTAATCCTACTTCCCTTAAATCTATTTTAGTATTGTCCTCCCACCTAAGTCTAGGTCTTGCACATGGTCTTTTCCCTTCGGGTCTCCCAGTCAACATTTTTAGATATGATTTTAATCCCACATGAGCGCAACATATGCAGCCCATTTCATCCTCCGTGATTTAATTATCCTCCCTATATCCGGTGAAGTGTATAGCTCGTCGTTATGCAGTTTTCTCGAGTCCCCATTTACATCTTTCTTAGGCCCAAATATTTTCCTAAGCACTCTGTGTGTGTGTGTGTGTGTGTATATATATATTTTTTTTAATCTGAAAAGTTTATATACATACATATACACACACACACACACACAGACACACACACACACATATATATATATATATATATAACCTCCACAAGGCACTTTTAAATCGGAAATTTTTTTTTGTAGCTTACCGATAAAGAGTTTAGTTTCCTTTGCCGATGTAAGGCAATCGTAACCTGAACCATTTATAATAAAACCACTGAGTAGCCTTGCTCGAAAGTCTGCAGAAATGTACATAAGACATGACAGCATACATTATTTGAACTGTACATCAGATAATCAAAACACAGGTGAGTGCTAACTTTTCAAAACAGAAATTCAAGGGATGGCGGTAACATCCATCTCTTTCTCAGGAAATGAAGTAATATCACCAATATATCTTACTGCGGTTCTCAAATGAAGAGCAAAAAATGAGAAGACATGCAGTCGACATTTAATTAACCTCACGAGGCACCAGGCATCCAAGAGGATCGGTGAGAACCAAGAGAAGACGACTTCGACAACAAACAAATTAGATCCTACAGGAACCGGTACAAACTTCAATATTAACTCTTCTCCGGAAACTCTTGAAGCTAATGAAATGTTGCTGATTATAAACTGAGCCTCAATAAGAGCTTCTATGCCCCCGCCGTACACTATACTTACAGTGGCGGATTTCATACAATTGTTATTCTAAATGGCAATTGGAAAATGTTCTTTATTTTAAAATGTGCAGCAAATATTTTTATTATTATTATTATTATTATTATTATTATTATTATTATTGTTATTAATATTATTATTATTATTATTATTAATATTATTATTATTATTATTAATATTATTATTATTATTATTATTATTATTATTATTATTATTATTATTATTATTATTATTATTATTTCCAGCAAAGTTAAATGCTCTGGGTTTGTTTGCATTCCTGTAGATTCAAGATTCACGAGTTCAAAGTTGAGTGAGGTCTGGAAGTAACTATCAATAACTATGGCAACATTAATAAACTACAACTTTCTCTTCATTATATTAACCAAAATTAAGCAAAGTTATTGAGCTTTAAACATATAATAGGACAAATTATTATTGTGTAATTCAATTAGCTCTATGTTTTGGGAGATTAAGTCCCTCGCGTTGACGCACTCGTAACTCACCTTATTCTCCCTTAGAATAGGGTATAGTTCTAATTTAACCCATTGAAATAAATATTATTGGCTTTATTGTTTTATGTTTGTTATATATTTGAATGTAATTTGATTTTGACATCTCATATAATATGTATGATGCGTTGGATTGTAATAAACGAATATGAATATGAAAGCAGAAAAAAAATCAAATACCTGATTTTACTATCCAATGTTGTGCAATTCTCATTGGCCGTTTTTAGAGCTGTGTGCTATTTTATTGGCGAAGAGAAATTCAAGCGGAGTCATTAGTGTAGTAAAGGATAGTGATCTGCTATCAATATAGTCGGATTCTGACAAGTTAACCCTTTTATCAATTGGATTAATTCACTGCCAAAACACCATTAAGGACTCCACCTCTGGTTAGTGGAAGAGAAAGCTTTTAAGGCCTTAACTACACCAGAGGAAAATATAAGTAGATGAATTAAGAGTTCAGTGTTTATTAATCGGTCAACTGCCAGAAACATCGGACTTTTAACAAATTATACATTTGTTGATGAGTTTTTCGCGGGCTATCAGCCGAGTAAAAATTTTAAAAGTTTCCGACCTTTTGGACTCCAGCATTGAGTACATCTTCTTGGATCTGATAACCTCAGCCAGATCCCAGAAGAATGACTCAGAGATGGAGTACTATCGGCCAAGCACGAGAAAAACTCTGAGCAGAACGAGGAGCGGTACGTGACGTCATACCATGCTACTATTCACTAAGAAAGCACTGTCACCTTGCAGCTTGGAACACACTGCACACTGGAGGCTAATGTTTACAACTCGCTTACAACAGAGAGGCTCGTCTTTTCTCTGCCCAATCAGAACGCTAGTATCCACCTGCTTGTGAACCAACCCCTCTCACCGCACTCCGCTTACAGAGGTTTACTCGTGCTTGGCCGATAGTACAAAAACTCGGAGACTTTTAAAATTCCGACTCTAGGACGATAGTCCACGAAGAACTTATCAATAGTATTCGCCGAGAAAAATTCAAATCTCTCATATATCTTTGTTCTCTTTTCAGTGGAAACTATGGAATCATTGTGTGCGGAGGAAAATTAACTTACTTTTAAAACTGGACAGCATTTTAACAGTAATAACAGATCCCAATCAACTGATTTCTTACGTTATTACATTATTCAAACTGGGAACGTGGCCAACATTATGAGGACTATCCCAGATTCTACTTCTTTAGGTGAAGTATTTGAGGAGTGGACTTTCAAAACGCAGTTAATGCACAACTATTTGTTTGTCAGAAAACGCAAAAAACAACTGTACAAAAAAGCGTTTTGATTGTCAAGCGGCGAAGGACTAACAGGACTAACAGCTTTTTGAATGTCCATACTAACTTCAGACCTCTGTAACTACGAGAAAAATAGCATTTTGATGCTGTAGTCACGTTCATAATGTAGAGAGATACATATACAATCATATGCCACCATTAACTCATTTTTGAAAAATTGTGGACAAACAGCGTTTTGAATGTTCACTCCTCATTTATTTTACTTAGTTTGAATATTGTTTGCACGATACTGTTTTTTCTGCTGTTTTTTCATTCCTTATAAACAAATATTTGTCCCCTAGATTCTAAATTTCTCCATTTGATTCATTTAGTGTTTCACATAGGCTACATGTATATTTTGGGGAGCGGAACACATTTCAGAGCGTGCTAATCGATTCGTAAATTGCTACACGCTTTCAATAGCACGACGAGGATGGCAAGATGCCAAATCCAATTTCGGATTCTGATTTTCCTCTATCTTTTGAACAGGCTTGCAGGTATTTAAACGCATGAAATATGAGGCTATTATGACAAGACTCCGAGAGAGTGAGAATGCAGGCCAAGACAAACTGGCCATCACTTAAAGGGTGGGCCTACCTAAATTTATTTCACTATTAAACAAACAACTTGCAAACAATAAGTTCAACTGGACCATGAACAGCGAATAGTGCAAAGACTTACAATTGTAACAAACATTAAAACTGTGTGTTGTCAATTACTTTGGAAAGGGCAGATGTCAGGAAAATATTTCCTGATTAAATACGTAAATAGTTAAGTAGGCTGTGCACTGTCGGTGAACATCAATGTAAACATTTCATACTCAGTTAAGCGTCCTTTCCAACTACTAATCTACTGCATGATCCCCAAAATGTTCATCTATTTCAATTCATGTGACAATGAGAGAGATACCTACCTAGTTTTCGTGAGTGACGGATTCACGAATTGTGATTATTACCATTAATAAAGTGAAAAGCTCTTGTTCCAAATATTTCTAAATCGAAATTATGTCGGATTACACTCACGGTATTTCGTGTTTTTTTGTGATTTTTTCCTTTTTAGTACGATTTTTTTAAACGAAATTTTCCTTTCAAAGGAAATTTTGAGTTTTGAAAAGGTCTCGTTTATAAAAGGACTTAAAATGATATGCTTATTGAAAGTCGTATAAATATAAATATATGCATATTAATAAAATTAAAAATGGAATAACCCAGTTCAATGTTGAATTTGCGGTATAATCTAATAAACCAGAGAAAACTTATTTCAGTCCAAAATAAAATTATCTTACTCGTAGAGAGGGATGTTCACGAAAATTGGTTTTTGCTAGACCATTAATTTTACGACGAAACCCATTCCTACTGAGTGTATTTTGTATTTTATTTCAATACAAAAATAGTTTATTTTGGGGGTCCAGTAGTTGTATCCTGAATGCACCTCGATATCTAGATAAGGGAGAATGTGTTAACGAGTTTACCTACACTATAGGCAAGTGTTGATAGTCAACTGGTAAGAACTGTGAAAATATACAAAACAAAATACCTTAAATCCTCTCCATGATGTCCCCCCCCCCCAGAAATATTAAATATTTTGCCTCACATGAGCCGTAAGTCTATCTTCTTTTAATACGAAATAACGGAGAAATATTCTGTTTTTATGATTATGAAATAACGCTTAAATTAATTCAATTTTGTAGGCCTACCGAAATTTAGCGTTTTTATTCTCCATAAACTAGGATAATATATTTTCGTTACATGTTTTGTTTCAATTTTGGGAACGAGACTTGTCTACTTGCACTACTATAGGTGTCGTGCACATTGGCACAGTCGCATTTTCGTGCACATTGGCATAGTATTTTTATCTTGTAATATTATCGTGCTCATCGCCACACAACCCGTTGGGGCTAGGGGTGGACATAGAGACTCAAACCTACAGCCTCCTTCACCACAGCTCCCTTAGCTACCGCGGCTAAGGAAACCGATTGTAGATATCGTAGATAGGTTGTCAGATTAGGTTAGGTTAGGTTAAGTTAGGTTAGGTTAGGTTAGCTTAGGTTAGATTAGATTAGGTTAGGTTAATTCAAAGTCTCATTCAATCGCAGGCAGATGATTTCTAAACAATTCAATTATAATATCAATGTACACAGTATGTATCTATAATAATAAATGAAAGTGTTTGACCTTCTGTCTATCTAGCAGTTACTGTGAACTCCTTTGCATTCAATACGATAATGTAATTCCAACTTTGTTTCTATGTCCAACCCTACGAAGGGTGTGTGGCGATGAGCATGATGATATAGCAAGATAAAAATAATATGCCAATGTGCACGAAAATGCGATTGTGCCAATGTGCACGTGTGCCAATGTGCACGCAACCCTACTATACTTGAATAATAGTCAGGGGAAATCTTTCTAGCGACATAACGTTTGTCTTTTGTCTTCGCGCGGCTCCAGACATGCGGTAATAATATTGGGGAGCTAACTCGATTAAGCTTCACATAAATTCCGAAGTGGTGCCAAAAATTGTGCTAAATTGTTTTCGTTTAGTATCTCTATATAGTTTACTGTACTTACACATTTTAGCCTATTATTGCCATTTCGCATTCTTCACCAGTAGTTCTGTGAACAGTAGACCTTGGTTCCAAAAATAAATTTAAGATCTGCTCTTTATCAGTTGAAACGGAATAAAAAATGAAAATCCTTACGCATAGACAATTTTCGATTACTTCAAGAAACATTCATGCCACGTTGAAATAAAATCGAAAAACGCGTGTGGCCATGACTACGTACCGAACAAATTTGCAGAGAAACAGAATAAATGCGGGCGACCATCAGAGTGAAGAAAAAATATACTGGAACAAAGTTGTAGGAAATCCTTCTTACTTTCGAGAGTGGAAATAGTCTTTAGAATTTTGTATCATGAACCTTTCGGCTAGAATGGTTGAAAGAAGCAACATTACATGAAACGAAAGCATTAAAACAGCAACCATCGTGAAACAGAATAAAAAAATAAAATTCTTTAGACATATGTAGTTTTTATGACTCCAAGGATCATTCGCGCCATAAGTTATTGCAAGAAAATCGATCAAGGCGTTTGGTCGTCACACCGTTATAAACAAATTTACAGATAGACGAAATGCCGGACGATCGAGTTTGTTTGTTTGTTTATTTATTTATTTATTTTTATTCTATTTATTATTTTTAGATTTCATTACTTACATTGTTTCACATTTAATACAAGTAAAAACAAATAAAACCAACATTTCCCTATATGAGCAAAGCTCGTGTTTAGGGGGTAGATTAATATAAATCTAATTATATATCAATGCACAAATACACGGACCTCCTGTCAGAGTATACTACAAACGAAAAATTATAAATGTATAAGAACAATGTACACAAACCAGTGGTTTATATAAAATTTACACAAAAAAATAGAATAAATTGGGTTGAAACATACAGATCAAACCAAATTAAAGTTGTGCTATTAATATTATAGACTATAATTTGTTTTCCTCTTAAAATGTTTAAGATTGCAATTTACATATTCAGGATGCTCAGCAAAACAGTTAAAACAGGACTTCACTTCTTTCGGCTAATTATTTAGCCTATGGTTTCTTTTCATAGAAAATATTTAGCATAGGGTACGTTGTTATATTTACAGCCTATTTCACATGGTCACCTAAATTTAAAAACCTTATATGTCCAGTTCTCTGTAAAAATACTATTACTTGAATGTTCCTTGAGTGTGTGTGAACAGAGTGACCCAGATTATATTGTCTCTACTTCCAATTAAAAAATTACTGATAACTCGCAAAACACATTTTAAAGAATGTTCACGTTATAATGATTGTTGACTCTGGTTACTAATCTCATCTTACTTTCACTAAGTTCACTGAGTTATAGCATTAACACATGATTCTTTTTAGGGAACATCTAACGTATTTACCACTGGAATTAAGCGTTTACATTACCCCTTTACAACAGAAGTTGCACGGTGTTTACTATTAAGCATGTAATCCCTGGGTTAAATTCCAACCACACAGCAGATTGGCTGGTGTGCTACCGAATGAACTTGTTAGAACGGAAAGGAAATTTACCACATAGGCCTAAGGTGCATGAATACTAGATCGGTACTAAACAAATATGAACGTATCTGATCCAACAACGCCGAGAGGATTGAGAGTAAATAAATAACGACGTGATTCGTATCAAACCTCCTCCTTGTTAATCTTTTCGCTGTTATTGACGTATTCGTCACTTCAAAAAAAACGTTTAAAAACATAAACATAAGGTTTGTAGAGTAATTACAGTAGAGTCCCGAAAACTCGACACTCGATAACTCGGCAGTCCGGATAACTCGGCCACACCCTGGCAGGGCAAAACGCAGAGTGCAGTGCGAAAAACAACAGGATATTACGCATTTCTTTTAAAAAAATTAGCCAGTTTTTACGAAGTCGGCTAGTTAATTTTCATTATAGACAGCTTTATGCCTTATGCCTTTATGCCTTATGTATTCTCAAGCAACCAATACATACAAGTACTGTATTTTCTGAGGAAACACTCGTAGGCCTACTTATTCTTTTTTAAAACCTTTCCCGATAACCCGGCATTTTCACACACTCGGCCACCCTTCGGTCCACATTAGGCTGAGTTTTCGGGACTGCCGATGATTTCACTTGATGATTACTTATATCGACATATAAATGCAACTAGTTAAAGGCAAGGAAAATCTCCTTATCGGCAGCATGTTTCAATATCAGTAGCAAGTTAATGAATTGCGGCCATTGTTGATGCATTATAAAGGTATTAATCGGGCAAGGATCTTCGCAGCACTGTTATAAATCTCATTGTTACCACTGACCTCAGTTCTTCCCTCAGTCTAATCAGTTCAAACGTGTTATTGTTCACTATTACTAGATATTGCAAACCAGCTTTTGACTCCACGCGGAGTACACGAGTAGCTGTCACAGAACATTCTTAGATTTTGATTGGCTAAGGTAACTATCTGATATGTGCGGTGACTATAAAACGCATGGGTTGAGCTGGCGGTAGATTTATTTTCCTAACAAACGAAGTCGCCTGGGTATGCAATGAATAACTGTAATATACCTAAGAGGATTAATTTACATTAATCAATGTTCACGTTAACGGTGATGGATACATAAGAAAGAACCTCATTCCAAAAGTAATCAATAAACCTGCTTTCCCAAGGTTCTCTATGAGGAAAACGTCGTATCAGTTATCACGTACGTCAGGGAAGAACTGAACAGTGAGATAAGATCCCCAGCAGCCTTCTGTGAAGTCTACGGAAGGGTGTGTGAATTATCGTACTTCTATGTCCCGCAAACCAAGAAACAACAAACAAAACAGTCATGTTCCATTTGAAAATAAACGTTGTGTGTAGTAACTGTTCTAAGCTGGGGCTATGTGGTAAAAATATTATGTTTCTCTCCGCAAATACATATTTTGTTAGTTTTCAAAGCTATTTAACTAAGCTTTCAATAGTGTACATACCACACGAAGAAACAGATCATCTGGGACACTCTGTATAGATAGGCTATGCTCGTGAGCATCCTAGGTCTGTATGTGTGTTTGGGACTGTATAAATGGATATGGACACACTATGCATGTTATACACACATATGGTTATGCACTACCACTATTTAACAGAACTAACACTCACCGTTTTGATCAAAACTGTTGAGTGCTCATAATATTAGTGTTCCCACTGTATAATCGGATGCTTCATTGGCATGCTGAGTAATTATAAGCCCGAGGAGTAACTTACCTGCAAAGAAAGAAACAACATCAATCATTATTTCAATGTTTATAGAAAATAATTATATAGTATGATCCAAAAAAAGCAAACAAACAAAAACAACAAAAACAACCTATGAGAATGCGTTCGTAAGTAAAGTGAAATTATTCTTTACTAACAGTTTTCCCGTGTTATCTCACTAAAGATATTCAGGATGAGATAAAAGTAGCTTTCCCGAAAACTAGGTCTCAATTTATACACTTTCCCATGATTAAAATGTACAATATAGAATGATCCAAAATGTTGCGAATGGTAATATTTTAATATATTTTATCTTTTATGTGTAACATTCATTACATAAAAAGGGAGGTTGATAAGGGCTCAGTGATAAGTTAATCGAAATGGAACACTGCCACTGGGTGATTTCCAACGTTTTTTTAAGTGGTATTAATTAAAATATGTACAATACGTTGTGAGCACAATAGTCGACACGGGATGCACATTTTATGACAATAAACGATTAATATATTTAAGTTGCAAATGTAGCACATACATTTCTAGTTAAAATAAAATACAGTAACGGTTCTCCGTATCTTGAAGGCCAACATCTTTTAACAGAGCAGAAAGGAGGCAGTTATAGAATATTTATTTTATATAACAGCTATTTGAACCCTATTGCACCAAATAGCATGTTAGGGTTATAATAAATTAACTTATGACAAATAATTAAATGGATGAATAAATGCCAGAAATAAAGGACATAAAAGCAAAGGTGCAACATGATTAAGTAAATAATTTTGTTAATGGCTGGGAATAATTTATTTCACAATGGTGGAAAATTCCTAACAGAATGCTTTTTCTGGTGTGTTGTCGATCGCACTGGAACAACCAGGTGGAATCTGTTTCGTCTGATATTTCACCTTGCAAATTAATCCATTTCGTGACTCTAAGTGAAAATGCTGTAGGTAACTTTTAAACTTTCCATGTCCAGTAATGAATTGTATTAGAATATAATTTGCTGTGAAATACTTGCGACAGATTCGATCAAACACTGAAGGAAAAAATAAATTTCTTGTTCGTTACCCATTTCTTCTGCTTATTCAGGTGTTGTGTTTGTCATTCATGGAAACCATCTATTCCAATTAAATTTTTCTCATTCATTTCAAACTCAAAGCCCACTGGTATTTTCATTTGATGACTGTCTTATTACTAATCAATAAATTAACCTCTGAAAAGGTTAATATTACGTAGTACTGTACGATGTGCATACTCAGCATGTACAATGGTCAAAACGCAAGGAAAGAAGAAGAAGAAGAAAAAAAGAGAAGACGACGAAGCAGTGTTAGTTTTAAGAAAACATTTTAAAGCGTTTAATTGTTTTATCACAGTGACAGGACTAGAAGACAATGCCGTTTTAATTTATAAATACCAGGTACATCACTTGTTTTTTCGTGTGTCAACAAAGGGGATTGGTTTGTTATATAGACTGGTTTGGTGTTCAATATTTTTGTTGCGTCAATAAATAGTATATTGCGATACAAGTGCCGTAAGCGATGCATACGGATCGAGGAAAGAGTTTGAAAAAAGAGGCGCTCGCGCCGATTTTTTTTTTTCAATTTTCCGAGATCTGTTATGCGCTTACGGCACGAGTATTGTATGCTATTTTTTGCACGATGATTACTTATATCAATTTAATTATATTAATTGAGATATTACCTGAAAATATTATGTATATACATTATTGAAGATAGATGTTTATTTCAGAAAGTGATTCGCATGTGTTTGTTGTTATGGGAACCGAATATTTGTCCTGGGGGGCCTTGTCCATAAAGGCTTGTATTATGATGTCCCGTAAGTAAATTCTTACCGCACATAGCAACAAGATTGCGTGTGGGAATGTCAACTTACGATCCACGGCAACAACTTTCCTAAGTACCACTAATTAGTTATTTCGTGCAAAAATAAAGTAAGAATTTCAAAATCTGCATAACAAGATGCCCTGAATTTGGTACAAAATACAAAATAAAGGTCTTCGGGCTGATGGTATGAATTTTATTTTATTTTATTTTGTGAATAAGAGTAGCTTAGAGACTAAACCTAAAAACAAACAGTTAAATTTTGTCTAATCTGCAATCTCCAACAGTAATTTCAACTCGATTTATGGATACTGTGATCGAAAAAAGTGAGGGGGAAAAAAACAGCAGATCGATAAGAACACATTTACACATCGAAATTACAAAAACTCAACACGAGGATGGAACTTGATAGGGAGGGAGTGTGTGATGGTAAAATATATCAGTTCTCCAAACAGCGTCATGTTAGAATGAAGCACATCAATCAAAATCGATGTGACACCAGGCAGAGCGACAAACAGAATTTCAGAATTAATCAAGCTGAATGTTGTGCAATCCAACTGCAAAGAATCTAACAAGCTGCACCACTAATTTACAGATACACTCGTTTGTTCTCTCCTCTGATCACTGGACTGCCCTGATAGAAACATCGCATTTTCGCAACGTTGCTCTAATCAGGTCTTCCAACTTGAGCAACTCAGTTCTATCCCTGATTTGATAGTGATTTGACTCAATGTTTCACAGTGCTTCCATTTTACTTTGGAAAGAAATCACGAACAAGGAACACAAAATATGATAATAGTAGGCCTATACTGCGATACAAGTGCCGTAAGCGATGCATACGGATCGAGGAAAGTGTTTTTTTCAATTTTCCGAGATCCGTTATGAGCTTACGGCACGAGTATTGCATGCTATTTTTTGCACGATGATTATTTATATCAATTTTATTATATTAATTGAGATATTACATATATATATATATATATTATTGAAGATAGATGTTTATTTCAGAAAGTGATTCGCATGTGTTTGTTGTTATGGGAACCAAATATTTGTCCTGGGGGGGCCTTGTCCATAAAGGCTTGTATTATGATGTGTGGCGTAAGTAAATTCTTACCGCACGGAAACTCTTACCGCATGGAAATTTGTTTTGTTTCCATAGCAACAAAATTGCGTGCGGGAATGTCAACTTACGATCCACGGCAACAATATTCGTAAGTACCACTAATTAGTTAAGTCGTGCAAAAAAACAGTTTAATGCGAATGACCATTCTAGCTCGAATTTTTTAAAAATCAGTTGAAAGAATAAGATTACTTGTAATTAATGTCTACGAGCACATGGCTCTGGGAGATCGATATTTTTCCTTCGTCATTATTTATATGAGGTGAGTCCATAAAGCAAGTTTACCTGGGGCTGTTTACAGAAACAAAACACAAGTCTCCTGCAGAAGTTCGGCTGGGATGTGTTTAAACATCTACCCTACAGCCCGGACCTCGCTCCCAGTGATTTACATATTTTCCTACACCTCAAGAAATAAAGAGAATGACGGAGAGGAGGAGATGTTTGTCACATAATGGTTCAAATCCCTGGCGGCAGATTTGTACGAAAGAGGTATTCAAATGTTGGTTTTACGGTAGGACAAATGTTTCAATTCCAGGGGAATACTTGCTGTATCTGTTGGAATATATATGTTCAAGAAATTGTGTTTTTTTCTGCAAACGGCCTCAGGGAAACTTACTTTACGAGGCGCTTCGTACAATACGTAGAGATTAAATTTTAGGCAATCTTAAAGAATTGGTTGTCCATTCTTTCTAATGTATCCCATGGTTATTTCTGTTATTTATTTATAGTATTCGTTGTTTATGTATATCCGTTGAGCTCATATTGCTTCTTTTACATGTGTGTTCGACTTTAATATTGTGCCTTTACCATTGTGTATATGCTGAGTATACACATCGTAATACGTAAAATAAATATAAAAAACTAAAATTCATACCATCAGCCCCACGTACTACTTTACTACTCTTTCAGAGTTCAATTAATAGACTGGTAATAACTAATAAGACAGTCATCACGTGAAAACAACAGTGGGCTTTCAGTTTGAAATGAATGAGAAAAAGTCAGTGGAATACCTGTAGTCTGATTTTTTTCAGAAACTGTTCTGCAATACGAACACTTGAATACGAAAGAATGAAAAAAATAATGAAAAGTATAAAAATATTAAATTGCTAAAACAATGAATCCTATTTGTTGTAGGCAGAAAATGGCAGAGTTTGAATTTAAATACGAAATATTGTAAAATAATACTATGCCTGCTTCGGTTCAGTCATTTTGTAAAATTTCTAGGAAATTTTTTAAATAATTTATAACTCATATTTTACCTACTTATTTTTGGCATTCTATACAATGCCTAGATATTTTTTAAAGATCCCTTACTTGTATTTCAATCATTGTCAGTAAATACTTTCACAAACTTGTCTTTATAATTAATTATTTATTAATTAATTAGTTCCTTCTATGTGAAAGAATGTATTATGCATTTTCATTACAACAAAAAACAAGGGAGGGTAAGCAGTCAAAATATAAAATAAAACGCAAGGTGAACAAAAGGGTTCGTAAACCAAATTTTATGTCGATATCCTATCCATCCTTAATTTATGGATTGCTGGATGATAAGTCGTTCTACTATATGGATAGACGAGTCAATTTCCATGGTAACGTACCCTGGAGAATATTTTGTGTGACGTCATTTGAAAAGCGTAACTATAAAGTTAAAAAAAGAGGGAGGTTTGCGTAATCTCATTTCCTATTGATTTCATGGAACAGCCGAGCCGCTGCAGCCATCTCTCGGTGGTAGCGCGGAATTCCAACAAATATCCAGCCGGTTACAGTTGCCACCTGTCGGTGAATTACTGCAACATTTAATGCTCCGAAAATAAAATATTGCTAATAACGTAAAAATTACATTATATCACGTTTCTATTAATTTCATAATGCTTTGTAAACATGATTTTATGGGTTGATTTATTTTTTGCAGAAATGTAATATTGGTAATCTTATTATAGCCTAAGAGATTAGAATAATAAAGCATTCTTAGTCCTGAGGAACAGTCCCGTAACTTACTTCTGGAGTTTTGTCTGTTCGTTTTGTTTTCTTTGTGCAATTTTGGACTTTGAACTAATAACAACAGTAATAGTAGCTAATTAAGTAGCAGTAGCACTTGTATATAACTTTTAATAAACAATCGTAGTTAGTATTAACAGATGATAATGGATTATTATTGTTATTATTATTATTATTATTATTATTATTAAGTGCCAGAAAGATACTTTATAAGATAGTGTGGGGGACAGGAAAATGTATGTCTGTTTATCCGTCCGAGTGTCTGTACGCGCGATAACTCAAAATACGCTTTGTTGGATTTTCATGAAACTTGGAATACGCATTTATAACGTCCATGGTAAGAAGCCTATTGATATTGGACCAAATCGGTTGACCAGTACCGGAGTAATGCCCAATTTAGTGTCTATTTTATGGTAATATATCAGAAAGAATTTATCAAATGCAAATCAGTTATGATGACAACATATTTTTTACACTGTTTACATAAGGCTTTGGAAATTGCAATTCAGTTAGCCATGACATATATCTTCACATATGATTACCAAACTAGTCAGATGTTTATTTCGTTGATCAAGTTGAAATGAGTACTACATGAATAGCGTTACATCCAGAAGGTATATTACTGTGAAATAATTAGGCCTACGTACATTAAGCGGAGTTCTGTTCACTTATTTTAAGAATTTCTTATATCAGTATATATGAGTTTGAAATAAAATAAAATATCAAACTTTAGACCTTTCTTCTTCCGTAAGCCCTGCTTAATGCGATCTGGAGCTTAACTCGGAGATAGATTACAGAAATAAGTTATTTTCTGGATATCATAATTGCAATTATCACTGATTAGACAAAAGCATTGTGGCACTTTGTTACATCAGTTTACCTGATTTATATTATTATTATTATTATTATTATTATTTTTATTATTATTATTATTATTACTATTGATAAAACTGCACTATACGCACGAAATATTTGTGGTAAACATCTAGAAGTGTTTCATTTTACAACTAGCTTCAGTTACTCAAATCTGCGGATTCATTATAGGAACTGGTAGAACGGCAATATTAAAATCATGGAGTAAATAAATTGATTACGAATTGGAAATATTAAAAAAAATACGAAGAATAATTAATTAGCGAGCGAAGATGAATCCTCGTGTTTTCATACAATATAAATTGAACTAAAAGTCACATCGCAAAATTCTATGATGAAATAAGCAACCGTGCACAGAAATATTCTACCTCTTGGAACGTGAAAGCTACAAGTACCCTTATTTTGAGATCGCTGCAAGTAAACACACACTACACAATTAAAATTGTGGGTATATGAATGCAAAGGTCTACTTCAATTAATTCTACGAAGCATTAAAGCGCAGCATCTGACTTTGATCATGTGAAGATAATATGTAGGCTTTTCTAGGTTGATAGTTGATAAGCTGAAAGGTTAGAACCTATTCTTGAAAGGACAACATGTAATAAATTGTGCAAAACACGAGTCCGAACAGGCATTACGTTCACGTGGAAAAATCAGTGTAAGTAGGGATTACAAATAACGTGAACTAAACTAATTTTTCCTTGACTTCTGTATGAGTCTATAGAAATAATGAAACAGAATTCCTTGGTAGCTTGGTAGCATCACCGCCTGCCGACGACGATTAGAAAACCCGCAATACATAGTCGACCAAGACTGCTTCAGAATTCCTTGATTGTTAATGTTAGTAGCACCGCCTGCTACCAACGACTAGAAAACCCGCAATACACACCTGATAAAGAATGCTTCGGTCTCCGCCTTTGCCTTTTATTATAACTAGGGCAAGGCATTCAATGACCATAAAATAGTGAAAAAATGCAAAATAAAAAATGCATTTATGACCTAAAAACAGGGAAAAAAATGATCAATAAATTTACCATTATTATCTTACAATTAGCTTTTCTTTTACGTAATGAATTGCTAAAGACCATTTAATGCATGATAGTGTATATATGAATTTACAATATAAAACACACTTATTTTATTAAGAAGAAAGTAAATTTATACTACTTGAACACCCTTAGCGAAAAAAGAAATTCTTTCTGAATTGGCATGTACAACAAATTGCCCCTAGCAAACATGTGCCATTTAAAAGAAATAAATAAAATTATTGCTACAATAAACCTGAATTAAAAAGAACTACAAACATTTGGAGATTATCAAATAAAAACATTGTTTGTTGTCTGAAAGTAACTATTTAAACATGGATACGTTCCTCTCTCTACCTCCACTGAAATCTAAAAATGCCGAAAATTACCTAAAAATTGCAAAAAAATGACCTATCAGTTGAAAATGACAAAAAATGACAAAGCATAAAAAAACTGCCATTACTGTATTTCATAAATTATTTCATGATACACATTTATATATACTAGAGTTAACTTTTAATCTTCATATAAAAAACCATGCAAAATCATCAAATACCTCTCCCTACTGTTTTTGGTTTATTTGCAAATAAACTTTAAGTAGCTGCCATGGTCCATAGCTTCTTGACCAGATCCCTGCATGTTCGAGCAAAAAGACCACGGGAAAAAATTGAAACATTCTGTCGCTCTTCTGTATCAGCAAACCGCCTGAGTTTCTAAGAAGCAATATTGTATACTACAACCGATAGTGGAATATCCGACATACGAGGAGACCCCCAGCTCTTTATATAATCCATTTAGTTCACTTCTGGTGTAATGAAAGTATACCTATAGTAGTTACAAGTCATGTTAAATGCGTCAATAACCCTCGGTTTCAGATTATACACGATGATTTGAATTGCTGTCTTTCAGTTATTACACGATATATTATAACTAGTAATGGGCAGAATCAAATGATTTTAAGAATCAAGTAATCTGTTCTCGAGTAATATGAAGAATCCAATAATCATTCGAGGGAAAAAGTTCTCAAATGAAAGCAATGATCATTTGAATGATTACTGACTTAATAATGTAATGCTGAATATACAGACAGCATATGAATATTGATATTACGTTGTGACATAGTTCTCTTTTTCTGACAAACATAAATAAGCCCATTGCTTTTAATTATAGTTTTGTTAGTCAAGCCTTGCCATACCAATTCTACCCCTTCTATTACAGGTTTCTAAGTATATTTCGGCTGTTAAAAGTGTTTTTTAAATATAATTCTCATACTGTTAATATCCTATGCCGTTATCCGCCAATTCGCTTTATATCCATTTACTGGATCGCAAGATGCAGGATGGTTCTTGTGAAAAAGTGCATTCTTCATAGCTAGAGCTTATTTATTTGTGGGATCATCTTCCCTTTTGCTTTTTCTGAGAGTGCTGGGAATAAATCCTGTGGTTTAAATAATTATTGGGAAAGACTAAACATGCTAAATATGCAAATGCCTCTTGATGGGCTGAAAAGTCGAACATAATACCTTTTCACACATTTTGTTTGAAGAATGGCATCGCCAAGTAGGCCATGCTTTTATAGTCTATTGTTTGATTTATGATTATGAGTAGGATTCGGATGTTTATGACATGTCATATTTTTATCCTGATCTCCATTCTCGCTACAAACACAAATTAAACACGAATTGCACATCTGTTATCCTAATAGGGCCGTTTTTGTTTTGCATATAAAGTCATATTGTGGTCATTTTTATGGCCTTGGTCATATTTCGGTCATATCTGTAATTTAAGGTCATATGTTAGTTATAAATTCGGCAAAAGAGCACATTTATGTAGTATGTACACTAAATTATTAAATTATCGACTTGAATTTTTCCGAAAAAGAATATCGCGAATATTTTAGATTCGCTGTACCTGAAATGTGAAGGGACAATAACAAGTAACAGCACAATTACCAGTTCCTCCTTGTTGTTAACAACTTCCAATAGACATGAAAACATTAGGCCTACAAGTTCTTTACAAGTAAAACTGTAAATCGCCTGTAAAATTGTTAAAAAACGATTGATTGAATTAACATGATGTAAGAATTTAGTGTCATTAAAGGTTTCAAATTGGAACATTTATTTTTAGAACATACATTCCTCTATTAGGTCATATTTAGAATTTTTGGGTAATATTTTGTCAATTTTAAGGTTATATTTGCAGTCATATTTTCCACTTTTTTAGGTCATAAACATCCGAACCCTAATTATGAGTGTAGTTATTACCATCATTATGATAATTGTTAATATTATCATCATCAATATTGTCCTTCATATTGTAATGCTACCTAGACGTAGATAAGAGGACAATCTTATAATAGATTTAAAGGATATGCGAGGGATGGTTGGATGGAATTAGCACAGAATAGGGTTGATGCCGGGCTCATGTAAGCGCGCAAACTCTAGGTTCCATAAAAATAGGCAATATTCCTTTAGCTTGCTTAGGAATTGTCTATTGTCATTGAGTAAGTATGTTGTAATGCTAATATGGTCATCAGAAGCAGTATTAAAACAGTTTTTCTTCAGTGCAGACATTTCTCATATAAAATTATTAGACACTGAATTTTTGTTAAGAATTTAACATAAATAATGTACACACTGTACCACACCGTTTGATAAAAACTGGGGGAAAAATGATAGCACTTTAATGTTGAATCTCGTATAAGAATGTGATGCAGAACACTAACGATGACAGGACACGTCTGCTTTAACGATCATCGTCGAACATATAGTCCTTCCATTGGGGATGAGCCGATCTGTCGACACTTAAGACCGCGTACGGAGTGAAGGGACCGTAGAATAGAGGTATCCTTAATAACATGCCGAAATAGCATTCAGCTCTATGCTCCGGGCTCATATACCAATTAAGTCACCGGAGAGTCTTCATTAAACACTTCAAGCGCTGATTTAATTACTTACGGTCCATGAGTTTGACTTTATTAGAGTCACGCGCGTAAATTAATACGTAACCCCATCAACTTTCCTCAAGTTCACGTAATATTCCAAGTATTGTCAAAAACAGTAGAAGCATTAAGTTTCATGACCTAGAATGTATTAAGTGCTCCCAAGGACAAGTGAATGCGGAATACAAAGTGGTGCTAACTGAAGATAAACTATTATGTAAGTGTAAATATAACTTGTTATATGGTCTGTGAGAACAAGAAACCAAGTTAAGAGAAAGACGAAATCTTTAAGGCCTGGATATTGATTTTTACCCAAATAAATTCAATTTGTGAAAGACCGATGACTTCGGTGACCAGAACAATGTGGTCAGCCTTGTAAGTGAAGAAATAATAATAATAATAATAATAATAATAATAATAATAATAATAACGGAGATCGAACCCACAACTTTCGAGTTCTTCAACTGAAAACTTGATCATCACTAGGGGGCGGATTTCTATGACCTAAAAAATAGGCTATATGCATGCATTTATGACCTAAAAAACATTAAAATATGACATAAAATTTAAAATATGACTTTACCACTTACACAATGTGTATATTTTTTTAAGTTTCATTAAAATTCAATTTATTAAAATAATATAATGTAATTATTTAAAATATCTGTAAACTCACAAAAAGTATCATTACAATGCAAAATTTACAAAATATGATATGCAACTTCAAAATTTCTTTAATATGCACACAAATATGCTAAAAACGACCTAAATATGCATATCCATACTAAATATGCTACAATAGTTGAAATTTTCCTAAATATGCAATTATATGCACAATAAAAGCCGTTCTATTTTCACCAGGATGCTTGGAATCGGGTTTAAATTAGTCGGAAACCTGAAATAATGCAAAGGGAAAAAATATGACATGTCATAGAAATCCGCACCCTAATCATCACTCTACGACGAGAAGATACTGTAAGTCTCTCTACAGTTTACACAGTTCATGTTGGCAACTGTGCATTCTCTGAACGCATGCCCACATCGTAATCGAGGCTGGACTTTTTCTTTTGATAACTGTACATCATATAACGGCTTAACTAAACTAAACTATATATTTCGATCCTTTTTTAGTGATTATAAGATTAAGTTGCCTTAGGGATAACAGCGTAATCTTTTTTGACAGTTCATATCGAAAAAGGTGTTTGCGACCTCGATGTTGTATTAAAATAATCATGGGTGAAGAAGTTTATTAAATTAGGTTTGTTCGAACTTTAAAATCTTACATGATCTGAGTTCAAATCGGTGTAAGTTTCGTCTTACGTGTTCATACGCTATTATAGGCATATGAAACTTTTTTTTTTAATATTATGTGAAATTATTATTAAAAAAGTTTCCTCGTTCCATACTCCGTTCCATATAAAATCATAGGTGGGAAGAGAAGAGGAAATAAGTCGCTATTTTTTACCTATGAAAATGCTCCTAAATATAGCCTACTAAAAATAACAAGAACTCATGACTACAAGGTAAAAATTACTGAAAGAAATGGCGAAAAATCTATAAACTTGTCTTTGCTGTTGATGGAAAGGCTTCGGTAGAAATTGCTTGTCTATCTTGCAAGGGCAAGACTTAGTTGTTTTAAGCTGGGAGCAAAATAAATGGGCTACTTCATAATTCTGCTCAATACATCAAGCAAAAAATCAATTTTTATTAACTCTTTAAAAAATAATACAACTTTTTTCGAGGCATGGAATTTAATGATTTGCCTCGTTGATTGCAGTTTCTCTATTTCTTTATTATACAAATCAAACACACTAAAAACAAAGCTACATCTGCATTAAAATAACATTCTTCACTACGCGAATTAAAGCACATAGCCTACATTCATTCTTTTACTATTTTACTGAAGGGGGGTGTGCCGGGGAGCAGTTATTTTAGGTACTGCACTACAAACCTGGAAGTCATTAATTCAAACAACTAGCCTAATCTTTCACTTTGAACCTGGGGTCGACTCAGCCACTATCGTTAATCGTTAGGTTAATAGGAAACGGAATAGCCTGTATTTACAATGTTAATTATGATGTACACCTTTTCTAAATAAAATAAAATAAATAAATAAATAAAAATAAAACAACCTCTAAAGCAAGGCACTTGATTTCTTTAGTTTCTACATACATACCACACCATTACAAGAGCATTAAAGTGCAACTATATACGCTATATCATTTTAAAGAGGAAAGTCCAGAGAATAAAGTACAACAATAAAAAAATCACAATTTCATCCAAAACCCAATTATGTTTCTCTTTAAAGGCGGCCGATACTCTAAATTCATGTATCGAAGTGAAGAAGTCGTCTTTAGAACAATGGCCTAACCAAGAGAAAAATCAAATAAAATCACCACGCGCGAAAGCCTGAAATAAAAGAAAACAAACCGACCAAAACAATGACCGAAATTATTACCGGCAGGCCTACGATTCATATATTTACGATATCAGTAACGGGAAATACACAGAATTTAAAAAAAATGCAGTTAAAATGTGTTTCCCCAAATGGTATTTGCTTTGACAAGCTACCCTCCCGGATACAATTTCCAGCTTCCGTCCCTGGTACTCCTATTAGTTCAGCATCCATGCCTCCTCCCCCGCGCTCAACCACCCCACTGTACTATACACAACATGTAACACACAGCCATATCAAATGCAAGCAAATTACCCCTGGGAACACAATACTACAGCCCCATATACACAGTGTTAGCCACCAGCAGAATCGGTACAAAAAATTACACTACAGATTTTCATTATCGCACAGCCCAACTATTCCGGTAGCTATGAATGATCAATGTATTTTTGTGTTGCTTCATTGCATGGCCTCTTGCTATTTACCGGATAATAAAAATGAAACATGCTATTTGGGTGAACTATGTGATAAAAAAAAGAGCTAAAATTGGTTTGAAATATAAAAGAAAAGTAAGTTAAATGAAAAATTGATTCCACTGGAAAAGAGTGCAGATTATATACGATACGGTAAACTAGGTTACACGAGATAACCGGTTTTGCATATTTAAGTAATAGCAAAACATTCACCGTATATATATATGTATTTTAAATTTTGCACTACCTATATTTAAATAATCTTGGAAGTAGTGCATAATCGTTATTATCACAGTCATTTCACGAGGAACATGGAGATATATATACACACATCCAGAAAATTAGGTCTATTAGATACGGAATAGGAGTCAAATATAATTGATTTAATAGTTTTAATAGAATCAGGTAAACTGATATAATAAAGTGCCAGAATCCTTTTGTTTAATCAGTGATAGCCTAACTTCAATTATGATAAGCAGAAAATATGTTATTCTTGTTATCGATTGTTAAGCTCCAGATCGATTCATTAAGCAGGGCTTACGGAAAAACAAAGGTCTAAAGTTTGATAAGCATATGTGAAGAAATATGTGGGTAGTGTTATTTGTCAAAGCTAACGTACTGAAACTTCCAAAGCCGTATATGAACACTGTAAAACAATATGTTGCCTGAGAACTGATTTGCATTTGATAAATTCTTTCAAATATACTATTACCATAAAATAGGCAATAAGTTGCGCTTTACTCGGGTACCGGTCAACTGATTTGGTCCAGTATCAATAGGCTTCTTCCCATGTACGTTATAAATGCGTATGAAGTTTCATGAAAATCCGATAAAGCGTATCTGAGTTATCCCTCTAGAACAGAATAAAAGTACACGAACAGGCTTGCACCGAATAAAAATTGTGTTTTTAATCGTTGTACATTCATCTATCTACTCTTATACAATTCAACGGCCCTAAATAGCGTGCTTGCTCGCCCGCTTCGTGAGGCATCGGGTATACTCGGCGATGTTCGTCTCTCGCAGTCTAAACTTTCATGACCCGTTTCTTTATTATATAAGGCCTAAGTGAAATGAACACAATGAACAAATATTCTAATTTTATTTTTACTTACAATTTTTATAGCTCTGAACCACAAACATTTTTAATAATCTACCAGTGTAATTTTCTTAAAAATCCTGGAGCACGGCCTCCTTCGAGTCAATGAATAATGGCGGGCGAAGCCGGGGGCAACAGCTGTAAAATATTGATGCTTTTATCTCTTGAAATATCGCTGATAATAATAATCCAAACAAACCATTCCTTCCCTTGAAACATTATATAATTTCTGAAAATTACATTGAATTGATAAAATAAAATTCACATCATATTCATGTCAATAAACAGTTGAGAAACAATAGTTATTATGTGTTCACAGGTTCTCTGGAACTGCATAATCAATTCTGATATAGTTTTCCCAGGGGGCGCTTTCTAATCGTAGAATGTATTCTGAAGCCGGAATTTTAGCTGTTTCATTAATATTATTAATGGCTTAGTTTATGAATGATTCGCGTGCAAGTGTTAATAAATATAATGTTTTAATAATTATTATACTCTTAATTTTTAATTTTTAAAAGAATTATCGTGGGCGAAGCCACGGGCACTTCCTAGTATTAATACAATGGCCGAACAATTCAACGTGTTTTTATTCTGTTCACTGGCAGCATGTGAAGTAGCGATCACTGCATATTGATACCTTACATGTTCAGTAACGAGTTGTTAGATAAAATCACATTCTTCAGTTCAAAGCAAGCATTTTATAAGATAAACCATCGTGGTCGATATCCGAAGCATAGCTAATCGTTATTGGTCAATATAAATATTGCCTTATGATTGGAATAGTCAGTCAAAACACGCCTACAGAATGTCAACACAAAATTTATTGATTGCCTAATTTTACTCTACACTGTGTAATTTATTTTAATAAAGTGCAAGTTACGGTATATAAAACTTATAGAAACTCAAAAATAAATAAATCGAAATAGAGAGTAGGCCTATAATAATTAACCATGTCTGTAGAGACAGCTGTCCCCTCGGCGGCAATTCCCTGCAAGGTGGAATTTGCAATCAATTTTCGCCAGTGTCTCTTTGTGCTTGTTGAATACTTCCGTCTTGCAGTGCCCAGTGAATCGAAATCTAGAGGGTAGGAAAAAGTCAAATTCTTCTCCGCAAACAGCACAATTTCTACCACCATATTTCCTGTAGCGACGCAGACATTGGATACAGTATACATGGTCACAATTTGGTAAAAGTCCAAATGTTCTGTCCGCCCGGTAGGGTTTCCGGATGACGTCTTCTCGGCAAATGACACAAATTGTGCAAAATAGTTCAAGTAATCTTGCAGGAATTTGAAATTCTTGGGCCGCATTGCCCTGAACTGAATTCGAGCCACCCATCATGCGTGTGTTGCCATAGAATCGAACAAACACTAAATAAGATACAGGCGATACAAGTGGTAAAAGAGAGAGTTTATTTGGCGAGTAGGTAATCCTACGATTAAAATATTATCAAATCATTTTACCATGTGTACCATAAGCTATCTTTTTTTTAGACAGCCGTTAATATTTATAAAATAATAATGAACACTAGATTTATTGTAATGAATTATGTACCGTGGAACCAAATTGGAGTATCGAGCTGTCCTGCACATGTGCACATAGAGGTTATATACTTTATGTTATTCTGAACCGTAACATCGTTATCAGAACTCTCTTCGTGTATGTAACGTTTCGTTAAGGGTATAAAAAGGTGCTAGCACGTTATAGAGATTATACAATTTATAACCAGATGTCATTGTCGTTACGTTCCCTTTTGTACACATTAATAATTTTCCATTTCCTTCATTTTAACCACCCCAAATAATATTATTCCTACTACTACTATTATCATGAATCTATTAATAATTTATAATTCAAAATAACATAAATAACTATTTCAGCATTGACAATTTGGTCCATAAACTAAATAGCACGTCACTATGATTATACAGCATATCACCAGATGTCATTGTCGTTCACTTCCTTTTCGTAAAGATTAATAATTCTCCATTTCATTCATTTTAGCCATACGAATACTATTATTCCTACTATTACTCCTATTATCGTGTATCTATTAATCATTTACAATATTCAAAATAACATAAATAACTATTTCACCATTGAGAATTTAATCCATAGACTAAATAGCACGTTACAGGTATTATACAGGATATGACCAGATGTCACTATCTTCTCTTCCCTTTCGTACAAATTAATAATAAATTATCCATTCCTTCATTTTAACCAAATACTATTATTCCTACTACTACTACTACTACTACTATCAACGTGTATCTATTAATCATTTACCATTCAAAATAATACAAATAACTATTTCAGCATTGAGAATTTGGTTCATAAACTAAATAGCACTTCATTGTGATTATACAGGATATCACCAGATGCCACTGTACAGATGTCACTTCCCTTTCGTACAAATTAACAATTATCCATTTCCTTCATTTTAATTTCTTGGAAAATGGAATGCTACATGAACAAAATCGTAAGATGGCTGTTACACATACTTATAATATTTTATCAAATATATTATATTTCATTAATGAGAAATATTAGTATTCGATTTAGCCTATTTGTATGAGATATGTTTTCCGTAAATATCCGTCTGTTTAAGCCTACGCTAAAGCTAGAAACTTTCTCTAGGTGTCGGCATACAGCTATTTACTTTTATCATCATGCAAATGTGAATTCTTATCTCCAAGCAGGTCTGTCAGTGTAGCCTACTAAAACAAAACTCTTACTTGCAAGAGAAGAAACTGTTGGACGTAAGCAACAGAATCACGTGCCTTGAAAATACATATAAGAACTCTTCAATATTTTAAGCGACCATTTGATCATCATAAGCACGCCCACAGTAACTTATATGCCCCAGGTCAGCTTCTGTGGCGCACGAGGGCAAACCAAGCTTCTAAATTATCCAGCATGTGGAATTGAGGACGATCTTTACAACGACCACAATTGTTAAATATTAAAACCATAGAGACCATGGTATGGAGAGGAAGTGGAAGAGAGAAGAAAGAAAATTTAAAAGAAAATAAAACACCATTTTGTCATTAACGTGGATGTATTATCTACTAATATCTCGAGACAAACCTGTAAATAATTTCAATTTTATCTGTGATAACAAAACTTGAAAAGAAAAAAGTCATAAAGTTGGTAGTTTCAGTTATTTTTCATTTTCCAATTGAGCTATTGTGTACCTATTAATATCACTTCTTCCACCTGTGCCCAATTATAATTTAGTATATTAATTCTAGAATGATAAGGGAAAAGCGAATAAGTCAAAATACCAGAGTTTCAGGAAAGACAAAAAACAACTGATTTCCACAGCATTGTTACAATATTTAGATCAGCCCACCCAGATATTTTTACATAGGATAAGATACTGGATAAAAATATCTAGTGGACTGAACTAAATATTGTAACAGTGCTGTGGAAATAATTTGTATTTTGTCTCTCCTAAAACTTTGGTATTTTGACTTATTCGCTTTTTCCCCTATCACTCTAGAATTATACAAACTAATTTAAAAAGTATTATAAAATCATTGCAAACGTAAATAAGTTACTTGTCTAAAATATCAACTTAATAATAATAATAATAATAATAATAATAATAATAATAATAATAATATATAAACAATAAGTAGTCATAATAACCAATTAAAATTTCTTTAAAATGGTGAAATATGATCATAAAAATTATCCATAAAAATGTCTGTTCTATGTTAAAATTGTAGTGTCGTGAAAAATTAAGACTATAGCTACAAACATTTTTATGGAAGTTACATTCATAATTTAACATTTTAAATAAATTTTAATTATGGCTATTAGGACTAATTATTGTTAATATACACATAAGTTAATATTTTAAATAAGTAACTTCTGTTACGTTCACAATGATTTTATTATAAGATATATTTTAGAATACTTTGTATAATTGGGCATAGGTGGAAGAATTGATATTAACAGACACATCAAGTTGGTAGGCCTATAAATTCTCAAACAATCGACACCATGAACAGAGCTATACTACAAAAGGCTTAAAAAGTACGATACAGCTACAGAACATGGACGCCCTACTCTCTGTACTGTATATCAACGATTTAATTAAGATTTAGTAAGATGCAAGTACACGTCTAATAGTTAAAATTATCGCAGTCTATTTATTATTGACCATGTTCATTTTCGTTTAAATTTAATGTACTTTGCAAACATTATATAATGATCAATTATTTAAGTTAAAAAGGAAGATTAATGTAAACAATTCATACATATATGGAGCTTATTTATCAATCCCTAATCAATTTTACAAATCGTATCAATGTAACGACTTATTCGATTTTAAGTTATCTTATTGTGTCGCCTTTTAAAATTGTATGAGAGATGTCTCTTATGTAAGTTTTATGATGTTTACGTATTATTTGCTCTAGATATGGCATAACAGAAGGAAATAACCCAGATAAGGGTTTTTATTATTAGTAGAAGGTCATAACGTAGGAACTATTTCCTGTTGAAAGTGCGAGCATGAAAATGAATAGCATTACTGGTAATTTTGTTAATTTTATATATATAATGAAAATTTCAAATTATAGTAATTACATAAAACTTTTGTCACTGATTTCCGAACCCGATCCCTATAATGGCAGTCCACGTCTTACCAATTGACATTACAATAAAATATAGCATAATTAATTTTAACAAGGGGAAAGACATACGACAATAATCTACAGGATATGTACTTTCATCTCATTAAACTCAATTAAATCTGTGATAAAACAGATTTTTTAGCTGTCGTTTGAAAAAAAAATACTGTAAAAGCTATTTACAATTCAAATTTTAAATTTCATAATACCTTATTATATGTAATGTACTGTTCCTGTATTTTTATCCACCTATTCGCTTAATAAATTCAGAATATTTTTCTTCTCGCTTATGCGTCAAAAAATACAATCTAACAACAAAGAGCCGTTAAAGAACACACATTCAATCTAGTCTTTATATTAAACATAAAATATAATATATAAGGCGAAACACTTTGGAATAATAATACTAAAATAATAATAATAATAATAATAATAATAATAATAATAATAATAATAATAATAATAATAATAATAATAATAATAAGACGAATAAGAAGGAAAAGAAGAGCAGGAGGAGGTAGATAGGTAACATAAAGATGTTTATTTCTCACTGGGTTGGGTTTAGGGAGTTACGGCTCCGACAAGTTAACAGTTCGCCATAAACTACGATGGACGCAGTATAACACAATGACGCTATAGTCGGCGCGAAAATGTTTTAGACAGTGGAATGGGTAGCTACTGTCCACTCTAGAACCGGCCCTAAGTATATACCTATCTCTGACCCACTCTTACGGAGATATAAGTAATGCGCTGGATCGAGACAGACGTATTTGTTTACTTTAGGGCCGGTTGTAGAGGGGACAGTATCAATCCACTATCTAAAAAATTTGCGCCTAATTGTATTTTGGTATTGCCATTCCAGCACTGCCTTCTGCCCACCTTCAAATGGAGTTTGTATGAAAGTAAACTTAAACACATGCGCGCAGATATACATACATAGACACACAGTGTCAGTCAGAGGGTTGCCAGCAAAGCATAAAAAATAATTCAATAATCCATGACGAAATATATGAAATCCATATTATTGAAAAGGTTCATAAAAATCTACCTATTGGGATCGGTACCATGTCATGACTTTCGAAAAATTCTTTCATGTCTTTACGTTTCATGCCTCCCTAAGTACGAAACACCGCCCGTTCAAAAGTTTATACATATAGCCTATCTTTACACGATAGCGGCCGTAATTTTGAAGATATTTCAACCAAATTTTATTATGTTATTCATAGGCCCAATAGTTCGGACAAGTTCGTTAATAAGCAAAATTGGACCACGGGGGGAGGGAGGGAGGGGGTTGAAATTTTGAAAAAAATTATATCTCGTTCCCTATGAAGTAAAGAGGGGAAACATTGTTTGAATAAATTAGAGTACTCCCTATGGAGTTTACAGTGACACCAACGGTTCGGGGGTTTTGGGGGTACGAGTGGAGGTGGAGGTGGGGGTGGGGGATGGAAATTCGAAATTTTTGGAACCACGTATTTTGGGGTATCGTTGAAAAGCTCTTGATGAATAGCCTACTCTACAAATCAATAACTAGTTTCTTGATAGCTCTCATATAAGGTGATATTTGAATGTTTGAAAAACAATAACACTTAAAAATATACCTCAGCCTGAAGGCCTGCCGAAAGGAATGTGTGAGGACGACTAAGGATAAAATTACCAATGTAATAGAGTTCGAAATATTAAAAATAATAGTTACACACCTTTAGAACAATAATGCATGGTAAAATCAAAAATAAATAATAAAATATAATATCAATTTAAAACAAAATACACAACTCTCTTTTTATAAAAAGATTTCAGATTTATTTATATTTCATATGGTGCATTGTACACTTTGATATTGCTTTCGAAATCTACCTCAGCCTGTAGGCCTGCCTAAAGGGATTTTTGTATTTACACATCGCTCCTACGGTTTTTATTACTTTCAAGGAGCTGATCAATTGTGAGATAGCTACTAAAATAGACTATATGCCTGAGCTCTTTCATATCTTTACTTGCATGTAAGCCATAAAAAGCGCATAAAACGCTGACAGGTTATATATATGCATATCTTATATATGATAAATTGATAATACAAAGAGCATGCCGTATGCCAAACTGTGCAATGACAAAAAGTAAACCAAGATATGCCTAATATTGCACACGTTTCGTAGCATTAAGATATTTTAATATAATAGTAGCTTAAAATAAACTTCGAGCCTCACTGTTGAAGCAAATAATAAAGCGAAAAACAAGAAACAGAACAAAGATAATTTACATTTTAATGCTATCCTATGATCAAGATTAGTTCAGGGATGACCATCAGCCCCTACGTAATGTGCAGATATAAAACGCCAAGCCTTTTCGTTAAAATCATTAACCAGTGGTGCCCATCCCCCCCCCCCCAGTTTCATTAAATTAACCCCCAAATTTCGTAATACGCCAATCTCATGAAAAGTAACCCCCCCCCCCACAGAAGTAGTGGAATAACAGTAGAACTATTCTAAAACTTCTTCCCTAGGAAAAGAAATTGCAGTATTTGTAATCGTAAAAAGTTTCAACTGAAAAAGATGAGGTTGTTTTTACATACATAAATAATAATTGATCACAAATGATTACAGAAAATATTCTGTACAATTAGAAAAGGTTGAAATTTAACATGCATTTTTAACATATAAAATGTTAATTTTGCAACAATTTTATCCCTTCCCCCCCCCCCAAGAAATTTCAATGAAGCACCCTGCGTCTTAACCTCCCCCCTTGTAGGCACCCTTAACTCATTTTATATGGTAGAATTTTCAACCTTAAATAGTGGCTAATGGGTTGCCATATTAGGCCTATGCACGAAATGCTGGCTGATATTAAGCTGATATTCGAGTTTATGAATGCTCGCCTGAGAAGTCGAATAATATGCAAGATCGATTAAGCTATTAGGCTAAAAAAAGTATTTCACCCAACTTTCGAATGTCAATAATGATAAGTGCAAGACGCATGAAATATCGAATGGATCAAAAGTTACGTTGGTAAGAAACGTAGTCATTTTGTCTTTTGTACAGGTTAGTGACATATTGACAAAAGACGAAAGAGTGGAAGTAGTTTACTGTTTTTCTCTTCTGTTTAATGATGAAGGCAATATTATTACCGGTACATTAATCTTGGTCTATCTTGTACACAGGATTTTTTTTTGCCCCTGATAAGATGGAATACCATTCATTTTACTGATGATAATTTTAAATCCGTTTATACTGCACACTGCTGCTAGATCTTGTCACCAACCAGATGCTACCAGGACAGAGATAAAGCAGGTGACCGCAGAAGCAGCCGGTTAGGATAAGACAGGGCTTTCAATTGTTCCCTCACTAGGAGGTGCCCGTGGCTTCGCCCACGATAATTCTTTTAAAAATTAAAAATTAAGTGCATAATAATTATTATTAAAGCATTATATTTATTAACACTTGCACGCGAATCATTCATAAACTAAGCCATTAATAATTAATGAAACAGCTAAAATTCAGACTTTAAAGCGCCCCCTGGGAAAACTATATCAGAATCGATCATGCAGTTCCAAAGAACCTATAAAGGAGGCCATGGGTGAACACATAATACATATTGTTTCTCAACTGTTTATTGACATGAATATGATGTGAATTTTATTTTATCAATTCAGTGTAATTTTCAGAAATTATATAATGTTTCAAGGGATGGAATGGTTTGTTTGGATTATTATTATCAGCGATATTTCAAGAAATAAAACCATCAATATTTTACAGCTGTTGCCCCCGGCTTCGCCCGCCATTATTCATTGACTCCAGGATTTTTAAGAAAATTCCACTGGTAGATTATTAAAAATGTTTGTGGTTCCGAGCTATGAAAATTGTAAGTAAAAATAAATTAGAATATTTGTTCATTGTGTTCATTTCACTTAGGCCTTATATAATAAAGAAACAGTTTTCCTTCCTAATTTTGTAGTCGCCATGAAAGTTTAGACTGCGAGAGACGAACATCGCCGAGTATACCCGATGTCTCACGAAGCGGGCGAGCAAGCACGCTATTTAGGGCCGTTGAATTGTATAAGAGTAGATTCTCCTGATTTATATCCTCACATTATTATCACGTACAGCGTGAATAAAAGAGAAGTGTGTTTAGTAAAACTGTTCTTGTCAAAAACGGATTTTTCAGGACGGAAAAAAATGCCACAGTAATACTGCATTTATAGCAGAATATTCACATATTACTAGATTTTTTAAGCTGTTGCCTATGGCCGTGCCTGTTTTCTTTAGTGTTCTTGGCCTTTAAGCGCCGGCTCTAGGTGTTTTGGCGCACTAGGCGAGAAATAGTTTCGGCGACCCCTTAAGTTGTCACTTCAATCTTCCATTTTTCTCATCTTCTTTATCGTTTGATTAACCATGAAATTTCACGTTCACTAGTCTGTTATTGGTAACCCAATACATAATGTTCTGAATTTATTTCTATAATTTGCTGAAATTTTTACTGTTACCTAGAACTTTTTTGGAAAATTTTAATGACTCGTTGGAAATTTTAGCTTTTTTTCAAACCTAAATGTCGCCGCCCCTAAACATTTCTAAAAACTTCGTTCGTAACAGAAATTGTATGTTTTTATTGTACAGATTAACCCATTGTCCTTACAATTCTAGACTGATATGGAAAAAGCGAATAAGTCAAAATTTCAAGAATGACAAAAAAAATATTTCCACAGCACTGTTACAATACTTACTTGAGTCCACCATATAATTTTACACAATATCTTATACTACGTAAAAATATCTGGGTGGACTGACCTAAATAATGTAAAAATGCTGTGAAAATAAATCGTTTTTTTGCCTCTCCTAAAACTTTGGTATTTTGACTTATTCGCTTTTCCTTATAACTCTAGAATTGACCCATACAAATAATGCAGTATAGTGCTCTCATTTTCTTCGTCCCCACTCGGCGAGTTAAACTCAGCATTTCCTTTTGCGGTATGCCGGATTATATTATTGTTTATTGAGGGTAAACAGTAGTTTGCACTCTCAAATCTCAAATCTGAGACTCTGTTGCCAAGTCATCCTAATAACAATAGTAACACAATACAAAATTCTTGTGTTTCTTTGATTCTCGATTCCGAGTGAGGTATGACAACACTTCAACATGCGGCTCTTAACGAGTGTGTCCTTCTTGCATGAAACAAATAACACTTGAAAGATAGCATCGCTGGGGACGATGATGGTGAGACGACTATACACAAAATATCCCAGTAACCTTGCACGAATTCTCAAACTTAATATTTCCCTAAAACCCGTTCTTGTAAATTAATCAAGTCAATTTTGCAGAAAATCACAGCAATGCAATGCAGAGAAAGTCACTTTCAATAGCTCGCTATACTTGAGTGGGTGCTTTTTATGCTATTATAATCAGACTGTGGACTTGTCACTATTCTGCAAGATGGCATACAACTCTTATATTTAAACAAGTCACAAGGGCAGTTTTCCTTTTAAAAAATAAACCTAATTTCACCCTGTTTTGCTGAAACTTTCTGAACTGGAGTTGTTTTGGCTACAGAACAAAATTCGAACATCTGATGAGACATGCTCCCACGATTTTCTCTACCCTAAGCATAGGCAATTCATTCTCTTGCTTCATATTCTCAAATGGCATGAATTACTGCATTGTAGGATAGCCTATGCACATTCAGTTGATCTGCCCCACTCGAGAAAAAAGTCATATCGTTTACGAGGCAGGACTTGAATGCTTCAGTCTGTGGAAGATCTGACCAACATATAACCACCATTCGAAAATGCTGAAATGTTATTTCGGAACAATTGTTTTTCCTTTATATATATACATACATCGTCCCCTTAGAATGAAAACCTCGTATCTCAAAACAGAAGCAAGAGTATTTTAAATTTATTATTAGATAGAAAAACACGTAGACTATCTCAACTACCTGTCAGCCAATATTACAATAATAATATTTGTGCTGCCCTCTGGAGAGGTAAAACGAAACCTAGTGTATTGCTAGGAAGCGTTATTAAGTGACAAAGTCACATATGTGTTTTATGAGAAATGAGGTTTTCATTCTAAGGAGAGGATATGCATATATTGATAAGTTACATCAATACCCATCACCAGAAAGTTACCATAACTCATGATTTTTTTTAAATAATATTACGACTCGGCCTGTACATCAAAAGCATAGGTAAGCACTTTCTAGGGTTCCCCACACAACGAAGAGCCAAGTTAGACTGCAATATATTTACAAAGCTTTTGTTATTCAAAAGCATACAATACATGATGATTTGTGTTACTAGAGCCCATACAACTGCAGAGGAAGCACGAAATAAAGTGTTTAATAGTAGCACCATTATGTGACTTTAACTTCCGGTAGTGAGTTCATACGGCCCACACAGAGGAAACTATGGAAGCGTGGAAAACAGTAAGTTAAGCATGTAGGCATATGCACATATAAACATTTGTTTTACAGGTATAATGAAGTATTTCTACTTCCACAAGTAACATAGAATTAGTTTCTTAAAATTATACCCTAAAAAGGAACAGTATGCTCTGTACAGGTCTATCAACGATTTAAATTTAGATAAAGTCAGACTGAAAAATTCAATGCCACAGCCGGCTATGGCATTGAATTTTTCAGTCTGACTTCACCTTTCCACCTTAGCCCACACACGGCCAGTGTGAAAGAATTATCATTCAAATTTAAATTTAGCTTTGGTCCTAGGGCAAGTGGATGATTTATTTGGGTAAATATGAAGCTGGTGATTATATTAATTCTAAGAAATGCAAACTGAAATGGCAGTATAGGGCATTTTAAAGCAATATATTATGCGTTCAGAACGCCATCTGCATTTGAGTCAACATTTCTACTTGACAAGCCACATTACCCCATAGTATTACAAAATTTCTTTAAATTATACTCCAAGGGGATACAACGCTCTGTAGGCCTATAAGGTAAAGTGATCCCTATACAGGCCATGGAGGCCTAGAGGGTTGCAGGAGGTTGAGGCTCCCAGATTTTGGACATTCGGCACATGAAGGTGGTAAGGTTGTCAGCCTTACGCACCGGCCGCCTTTACCCCCAGGATTGCTCCTGGTACTCATTTCTGTTAGAGGCTGAGTCAACCCCAGGGCCATAGTGCCACCAGAAGGATTAGGCCAATTGAAAAATCTCAACGACCTCATCGGGAATCGAACCCGCGACCTTCCGGTTTGCAGCGCAGCGCCTCAACCGCTACGCTACGGCGTAGGCCTATATGACATATTTAATTCAGCTTTGGTGAAATGAAAATATATTCACAGTAGTGAACAGCGATATATGGTTTAGGGCGCAATTTTCAAAATATTTGCAAATACTTAAACTTAGCTCAGTGCTAAGGCTTGGAGCTATCAATCTGCGGGTCTGGGCCCGAATCTCATTAGTGGTAATTTTTCTTTAATTAGTATAATGTGAAATCTTTATAGGTATTGCAATTAATGCACTACCATTCATATTTGTTTTGCCTTCCTTGCCTATAACTTGGGCAAGTATTCACTGCTATAATAGTACAGATTATGTAACAGTATAACATTATATGTAACAATAACGTTGTATGTTTATTTATGACAATCGAAATGTTGTAAAGCTGTGCTATTGTTAGAAGGTAATAGCAGATAATTAACTTTGTCGCTTTATAGACAGATACATCAATATCCGCTTTTTCAAACAGTTTAATATAATAAACTGTTTGAAAAAGCGGGTTAAAAGATTTTTATTATAATGCACACAGAAGGATACATGTTATAAACCTACAGCACAAGGGCTTTAGAATTACATGGCAAACTATCGGAAATGTTGATCGGAAAGAGATCATGTTATTGGTTACTGCATTTTGAATGGATGTACTCAACTTGCTTTTAACAGTACCGGATCGAGAAGAGTTTCTATTAAAATGTAATGATCTCTTTAAAATCCACCCTGTTAAAGCGTCATTTATAAAGTACAGGTATACTCAACTTTAGACTTTCCGTGCTCCAATTTCTAGCCAAAATAATAACCAAGCAAGGTACTGGATATAATTGAATACACTCAGCCATCATCACTTGATGACCTCTACAAAGCTCTTGGTAGAGATCGCTTCTACGATTTTTCAAAATGACTTTCCTCCAAAAATGGCTTCATACGCCACTGAACGAGTTAAAACTTATGATTCCGGAATAATGGGCGAGAAGGAGTAGCCACGAACCTGCCAGAACATTCTAGAGCAATCGCTTACATGCGACGATATTAACAAGTATGATAGTCGCTTAAGTGTCACACAACAATAATGCGAAAGTTTGTATTTTTGGTAAACGATAAGGGGGGAACACATTCCTATAAATGAATTTTGTCTCCTAAAACTGTAATGTAGAAAAAAGAATATACGAATTATTTCTGCGAGTTCGTGAAATTGATTTCGAAGTGAATTTTTCAAAGCTGGGCGCTGAAAACATTTAATCGGCTTTGCTAGTAATACTCATTAATTAAAAGCACTATAACTCGAAAGTTCGATTGCAAACGAACAAAAATACAGCTTATTCTGATCGACAGTCATGAAAGTACGAGTATATCTGCTTGTTTCATGCGATGGATCCAAAAATATAAATTAATCATCGAGTTGATTGTTTTCTGTACAGTCCGTTCCGTCACACCCCACTAATTTCGTGACGATTTTGTTCGTAACGCAAGTTTGGGTTAGCTCTCGATTTACTCCTTGGCGCGGCTAAAGAAGTTTCACTTCAAAAACAGAAACAAGAAACAAGAAACACATATAATATGAAATTACACAATGAAGGGAACAGATTCAAACATAAATAATATATATTAGTTTTGAAGATACATAATCTTCAGAACTATATAGGCCTACAGAAAGATTTAAATAAAGACAATGACATGGAGCAAATTATAATTATCAATTTTTTAATTATTAGGAATACTATTTAAAAGTTTTCAAATTTTGATCACAGATACTTTTAAACCGCTTATTGTTGGTATTAAATGTAGCTATGTTGTCCATTTTGTGCAACTGATTGTATAGACGGAGCATATTATAAACAGGAGAATTATCATGGGAGTCAGTGTTTGCTTCTGGGATGAAAAAAAAAAAGATTATGCAGTTTATAAGATCTATAACGTGGAACATAAAAATATATTTCTTTGATAATATTAAAATTATCTATTCCGTTATTAAGTTATTATGATCCATAAAAAAAGGCAATTATCGATTTTCGGCGAAATTAACTTTTAATTAAATATATTCGGGAAAAATTACCTTCGGAAGAATAGTCGTTAGGAATAATAGATTATAACGAAATAATTCTGAAAATAAATACGGGAAAACATTTCGGAATAAAACATTAGGGAAAACAACAACGGGTTCGGAATAATGGTAATGAACGGTGAAATATAGGGTATAATGTGAAAATGCTAATTTTTAAACTCTACCTACACCAGTATAACCATACCCGTATCATATTTACTAAATTCAGAATGGCTATCTTCCGCCTAAAACATTGTAACAACGGCCCGGCCCGCGTTCGTTAATACAAGTATACCAGCCTCCGAACTCGTAACTTTTTACACTTCTTTGTAATAGACAGGCACAACATTGTTCACTGTAATGTAGTACTGATAGCGGCAATATCTTACATATTTATGTTTTCCCTTCCATCTCGCGACCTTACAGAGATTCAGAAGGAATTTATTTTCCGATTTTGATGAACTTCCACCTAGATAACAACCCTATGAAGGCATCTTCGACCGATGATCCAGATATGCAAACGGAGTAATGTGACCAATAGAATGACAATTTTCTTATATCAATGAGTGTTATTGTCAGCCCATCGAGTTAGCAAGGAGCAGTAGGCCTATCCGAACTTGCGAAATTGTGCTTTGAAAATACAATCCATGTCTGACAGTACGTATAAGTTCTATGTGTGAAAAACTAAGCAGAGGAACAAGTTGTCGCAAGATTTACTGAAATCGTCTCTGCGGCTTGCCATTTCTCAAGCGGAAAGGAATCAGTAGTAAACCAACACGTAGCTTAAATTTTTCAATTAAGTGTAGATTTATGTGATTGTTATCTTTGTATTATTTCAGTTTATAAAATTTGTCTCGAAGACAATCTAGTTCGATGAATCATATTTCTTCCTATTTTCTAATAATTACAATAATGTAATTTTTAATATTAACATTTATTCCGGCCTGCGAATTAATTTACAAAATGTCATCTGACCCTTCACTCGAAAACAGTTGGAACACACTGTGTTAAATATTTGAATCAGTTCAAACACAGTCACAAATTAAACTTTCAACTTGAATGGTCAATGCATATTAGGCCTATATGTATTCGAAAAATTCTTCATGCTGCCATTCCGCGAAGTCAATTTTATTCACTCACCATAAATATTTTGTAACAAATCTGGATAAGGAGAGCCAGCCTTTGCTGCAATTTATTCAAACAGTTATCTAAACCAGGAAATTAAAAGTGTGCAACTGCGAGATAGAAATAAACACTATAAATATTGTGTATAAACCCATCGTGAAAACAATGAATATCAATTTAATTATCGCACAAAAAATACTCACCATACAAATAATATCATAGAAACAATACAGTAAAATTTGTTAAATTGTAATCCAAAAATTATGTGAAAGTGATATATAGTGTAGCCAACAGTAAACAAGTAATAAAGTAAATAACACATTTAATACATTTATTTCATACAAAAAAATCAATGGAATACAATTTTAATAGAACGAATTAACATTGCTGAAGAAGTTTTATTGCACGAATAATCTATGAGAAAAGTTTATTTTCCACACATTAAAGTGAGTATAGCATAAAACAATATTTATTATTATTATTATTATTATTATTAGGCTATTATTATTATTGCTATTACTATTATCATGACTATTATTCAAGGCTGTGGGTTCGAGTCCCGCCTCGGGCATGGGTGTTTGTGCGTAATACTGTAATGGAAAAAGGAAAAACAAGGAAAACAATAAAAAAAGGAAACACAAGGCAAAATGAGAATAAAAAGAGCCGAAGATCATTATTGTTGTTCAAGTAGAAGTGTTAACTTAGAAACGAGCCTTGTCCAAAAAGCTGGAGCTGCTAGAAGACTTGGATTGAAAGTGTCCAGTGAAAACGTAGCTCTTTACTTTGGGAAATGCAATTTCACTCCAAATACATAACGGAGTTTATAAAATAATTATAACTAGAAATTCGTGCTAGGTAAAATTTAGCTAGATTCACATATTGGTATGATTCTTTTTTAAATGATTTTCCATTATGGGTGCACCTACTCAGCCACGGTGCATACAAAACTATGGCACGAATGATAATGCTTTTTCTTGGCATAAAATATTTGATTTACATTACATCGCGGCTTCGCCTCCTTAATTAATTAAATCGCTGGATTTTAAACAATTAAACAGTAAAATAATTAACATATTTATTAACACTGGCATCGTTTTTACATAACTTTCGTGAATTACATAATTATAATAATATTGTTGCACGGAGTAAAATAATCATTAAAACTATTAAAATGAATCACGTGCTGCCATATGGGCGCACAGATTCCAAATGAAACTGTTAAAACGAAACCTCAATTCTCAGACCTTACCCTCACCAGCAAACCATTAAAAAAAATTGAAAAGATTAATAATTAAAAGGCTAAAAATCCGGCTTTGAGGTGCATTCCATGATTAGTGCGCTGCCTGAGAGAAAAAGATCTCAGACTCAAATCCTCTGGCCTAAAAAACCCGCATGGCGAGTTTCGTCCAAATCGATCGGTTTTCCATTTAGGCCTACATGCATGATCCCCCTTTCGTTCACCTATGTAAAAATATTAACATCTCTGCATGCCGTAAAGTTACAACAACAAAAAACTAATCAAGCAGCGCGGGCTAAGAAAATCGAAGCGATAGACAACCTGATGCCTTGTGTTGAAAAATCTATTTCAGCGATGCTCTTCTTTCCCAGTTGGTATGGCATCGGAACTTAGTCAACTGCAATTAATCGTGAGCCAATCAAAATGTTTGGGGGCTTCGGAAAATATAATACAGACTTCCTATTGTGTAACTAAGCTTCTGTTGGTAATCCGAAGAAAACTTTTGACAAAAGTCTTATCGCAATGCAATACTTTGTGTTCAGAAGAAGTGCTTAACCGTCATCAGCTTGAACACCCTCATAATACTACTTTTATTGTTCTGGAAGTCATTGGCGATTCTATATTTATCTTCGGGAACATAAAGCCTGCACAGGATTCTTTTCTCGTTCCGTCATTACTTCGGAGGACTGGATGCAAGATCCATTTCTTTAGAGATCACTAGGGATGGGTCCTCGATACTTTCGATACATCGATACTCTCGATACTTGCAAGGTATCGGCATCGAACGATACTTCAGAAAACTCGCTCGATACTTTTTCGATACTCTTGCAATTCTGCAATTAAGTGAGAATGCTAGTATTTTTAACAAAAACTTGTAAGTGGACTGTTTAAAAAACTAATTTTAGTTTTAATGTAAAGTTTAAAAATAATTACAGGCTACTGATATTAAATTTTGTCTCATTAAATATGCAGACTTAATTAATTTAGTTGGTATTACACAGTTCTCTCAGATTTTAATTTTTAATGTACTTATTTATCGAAACTGGAAATGTTGAAGGCATCGAGTATCGAAGTATCGAGTATCGAGGAAAAAATCATGTATCGGTATCGAGTATCGAGAAAATCTGGTATCGACCCATCCCTAGAAATTACGTTTCTTGCAGACTTCCCCCTGCAATCTGATCTAAACATCTTAGCAAAAAATTTTGTTTTCAGAGAGCAAACCGTCATTTACTTTGTTAATCTGTGTTGGCTACTTAAAGACTCTTCCTAAGGTTAGCTCCCTCCTTCAATCATGTTTCAAGTAACCTTTGTCTACTTTACTTCCAAACACCATAGCCTACACCGCACGTTTAAAAATAATTATTATTTCTATGCAAATAATTATGTAAACAATAAGAGGCCAGTCATTAGAGGATCGAAACAGGGGGTATGTTGCAAAAGGTTTTATTTTTTAACTTGTATATATGGGTACAAACATGTAAAAAACAAAAATGCTAACTCAGGAAAACTTTTGGCAGTAAAAAAACCTCGAAATTTTAGGACTGTTTTGGTTTTCCGCCTATAACACCTAAACGGTGCATCCTAGCGAAACAGTTACGATACAACTAATTAAAGAGCATTAAATTAAGTGATCAAAGAGCAATAAGTCGACTAATTAAAGAGAGCATTAAGTCGAATAAGTGTCACAACGTAATAATTAGCGTATTTCTGTATTTCCTGTAATCAAAATCTGCCCTCTTCTGATATAGGACATGGGCCTGTTTAAGTTTTATGTGGGTGCATAGGGATGAGTACACCTCAGTAACTTACATAGACTATGTCCTATTTCCGACACAACAGCAATTACGTTAAGCATTCTTATCGAAAATAAAGGTCAAGTACTCTATAGAAGGCCCTCAAGGTTCCTGGAAGTTAGGCTCTCGGATCTTAGATAATCAGCTCATGGAGGTGGTAAAGTCGTCAGCCTTGCTCACTGACCGTCTATCCCAACAATTGCTACTGGTACTTGTTTCTGTAAGAGACTGCGTCGCCCTGCTAACTGGCAGATTAGGCCAACAGAAAAATCTCGTCGTGATGAGATCTCGTGACCTTCATGTTTGCAGCGCAGTGCCAACAGCATATTTCTCCATTTATCCACAGATGCATATAAGTTATTTATTATTACAAGCATATTATATTCCCTTGGTTAACTGAGGTCTGAATGTCCGTTTTCCAATAAAGCTGCTAAAATCCCTAGTGGTAGTACTACTTGAAAATTAAAGTTGCAATCCACTACTCGCGCTCTCAATATCAGATATTGCTCTACACAATGGGAACAGCTAGGGAATAATGGTCACGGAAATAGGATTTGTGCTGAAAGAAACAATAAAGCCATCCATTAAAATTGATCCGATGAACTGTTGCTCCCAGCTACTAATCTAAGCAGATCGTAAAACTAAATTATTAAATTGCTGTTTTAATGCAACTAGAAGCAATTTTTGAACTTCTCTTAACTTTATCCATATCCACCATTATAAAGATATTACGACAGAACTAGTCACCCAAAGGCAAAAAAATCTCCCATTCTGCGGCAAAAAAATTAAGTTGTTCCATATAATCTACGAAAACAACAAAATGTCATTACTTCTTATGGGCACACAGACATTCTATCCAAACCCCTATTAAAAACAAAAAGGAAAATGTAACACGGTGTAGATATTTTGGAAATAATTCTAGGCCATTCCTTTGAATTTATGTTTAGTGCTTCGGGTTTCAGTTGGTATTCATTTTAAAAAAACACCACCATATTTTAAAAAGAGAACAATACTATTACACTTGCAAATGCATTAACTGAAGCGTAATCCCTTTGTAATATGAATCTATGTCGGTTCTATTAATCTTATGCGAGATACATGCATTGTACGTTTTCTCCATGTATGCTTTATTTTCTTGCTTATCTCATGAAAATAAGTTCGAACAAATAATGAAAAAATCCATGTTTGCTTACTGCGAAGACTTACAATAAATAAATGGTGCAAAAATATATTGCACAAACTTTCTCCCATATACGTGTTAATGGCTAGCACAGAGAAAAGTAAATTAAAGAGATAATTAAATGTTACTTATTACATTTTCATAAAAACTAACAAATATCTAGAACGGAAAGCATCAGGGTCGATCTTTATGTTCAATGCTTTTACTGTGAATTAATAATAATAATAATAATAATAATAATAATAATAATAATAATCAATGGCAGTAAAACTGTATATTATTAGTACTAATACTACGGGAAAATTCAAATATAAATCGCACCTTGGGATGAATCGGTCCCACCCAACCCACCCTCACCGATGCAGTTTCTTTTGTACCACGATCTAGCAAATTCTTCTCTCCTTGTATTATGAAGAAACTCGTGATCGGACGTTGGAGGTGTGACGTCATACCGCTAGACGAGAGGTGACAGGCTGACAAACCTCGCGGGAGATATAATATGCCACATTTTCGAAACCTACAAACAGTGTATCGTACATTATTCGAAAATGCAAGGGCGCTTCGCTACGGCTGCCGCCTCCGCTTCGCGCACTTTAACTATGTGGTTAGTGTTATGCATTATTTAGTTATATGTAGAGGGGACACAAGGCACTTGCGACAATATACAAGGACAGTTGGTCACTCTGCTTCGCTCAGAAACAAAATACATCACACAGTCCATGCAAATGTGAATATCGAATGGGCGGAGCTTAAGGAGCGACTTATATTTGAATTTCGCCACTACTGCTACTACTTAGGTTATATTGCACGCTTTAACTGCATGTAGGTCATATAACGTGTTTAGTATGTTTGCGTGAACCATAGGCGTACCGAGGGGGTGGTTTTGGGGGTTTGAACCCCCCCCCCATTGATTAAAAAAAGGAAAATTCTATAATTTTTTTAAGTCTGCCCATAAATTACTTAATACAAGTATAAAGCGTGGGAAGCTTAAAACTCGTTATTTTGAGTCTTAATTTTTAAAATTTTTCCGGGGAGGACCCCCGGAAGCTTAAAATTTGTTATTTTGCGCCTTAATTTTTAAAATTGGGTTTAAAACTGGTTAAAATTTTCCGGGGGAGCCCCCGGACCCCCCCTCCCTGAGGGGTATTCCATGCCCCCAGACCCCGCGGATGTTATAACCCCCCCCCCATACGGTCGGCCTGGTTACGCCTATGGCGTGAACCATTAGTCTTTAGTAACAGCTCATTCGCGTCATCTGTTTCTATTGTTTAGTGATGTCTTCTTATGTAATATTCAGTTTAAACGATTATAATATCCACTGACATAGCGGCGATGAGTTATGGAAAATAAACAAGTCCTACAAACCCGGCGTTTGCCTTTGCGAACGAGGAAACCATGAAAAACCCAAGTCAATTTGGGCAGCCACGAGGTTTGATTTGAACTCAGGACCTCTTCCCTGTTAGCCCATAGGCCTACCACCTCGCTGTAATTGGTTTTGGCGTGTTCATTACGACTGAGCTATACTGACTGCATTTGCAACAATAAGTACATTAGGCCTATAGTTTTCTTGTTGCTAATGGCAACAAAATGTCATTCATATTTCAATTGACATGTATGTTCTGAAATTCGCATTTAAGCCGTCCTTATTTCGTTTTTATCTTGATATCTATTAAATGTATAAAGAAATGTGTTAAATAAAAAATGTTCATTTTAAATTTCTCTACAACTTTACTGTGGTAGGTTTTCCTGTATCGCCTACAGTAATGGATATAATCTACAAAAATTGAAAATGGATACGAGTAAAGTACCCCTTAAGTCATTTTTGCAGAAATACGGATATAGCCATTTTATTGGTCATAGATAAGAGTTTCCAATTTTAAATTTTTATTAAAATCGTTAGAGCCATTTTTTCAAAAATCAAAAATTTTAAAAAAGTTTTCATGAAAAGTCCCCTTAATATTTCAGTTGTAAAGCTAAATTTCTGGGCGGTTCGACAAAATTTCGAAAAAGTCCTTATTTCAAAAAATGAAGTAAATACAACGAGCCGTTTACCCGCTGTGCTTGTCCACGGACAGACGGACAGACGGACAGACGGACAGACGTCATTCCAAAAATACTTTTTTCGGTTTCTAGGCTTCATGAAACATGCTCTCCCGGTGTTATCTCGACTTCGATTTTTTGTCACGATCACAATACTTTCTCTATACTACGTATATGGGAGAAAGTAAAATTGTGATAAATATTGTTAATATGTAGGACAAATAAAGAACTAGTGATTTCATATCTTCGAACCTTTAATTTACTGCACCATTCCGGTTGTAAAAACTGAAAGTGCTATAAATCATTGCAAGATTACAGACTTCTTTTGTGTTGTAATATTTTTATTAGGCTATATATAAAACAGTAAAGTATTCCCTATACAGGCCATGGAGGCCCAGAGGTGGACGTTGAGGCTCCCAGATTTTAGACGTCGGCACATGAAGGTGGTAAGGTTGTCAGCCTTACGCACCGGCCGCCTTTACCCCCAGGATTGCTCCTGGTACTCATTTCTGTTATAGGCTGAGTCGACCCCAGGGCCATAGTGCCACCAGACGGATTAGACCAGTTGAAAAACTCCGACCTCATCGGGAATCGAACCTGCGACCATCCGGTTTGTAGCGCAGCGCCTCAACCACTACGCTAAGGCGTACCCCCTTTTATTATATAACAGAATTATTATATTTTACGTAGTTGGTCCTAGAGTAAACTACAAAACAGTAGGCTCAAAACATTTTTATGCCAAAAATTATTTCGTACAGGTAGCAACTGTTTGTGGCCAATTCGCCTGCACCCTAAATCCACATTTCCAAAGCCATCAACTTATCCCCGACACTTGGTTCGTTTTTTTACCAAAAGGCCAAAGTGGACACGCGCTAGGGAATAGATCTGCGAGCACCCTATGTAAATTAGAGCTGCATGAAAACTTTACTATAAAGTAATGTTGCCGATATTCAAATTCCACGTTTCTGTTAAGTTTATTAATGTGCCCTCTATACAACATGTTCGATGAGCTACCAACGTCTTTTCTCTGCTTAGGGAGAATTGTTACATTATTTGTTTGATACTGTCTGAAAGTTAAAAGCTCCGTAGTATGAGTCCTAATAGCAATGACGGATTGTTACCTAAAACTTTGTTGATGTGAAGTGCAATTCATCGTTGTGTCTAAACTTTCTCCTGAAGGGAGTTACAAGTTTGCGGTTGCTAGACAGAGAAGGCTGCCTGCTTATTGACGGTGTATGGTGTAGCGCTCCAAAGAGAAAAGAAATCCTTTATCCTAGCCTCACACAAACATCTAACTTACGCAACATATTTCAAAATAAATAGAGTAGAATTTACCATAAAGAAGTATTAGTACTTAACGGTCTGGATGTTATCACTCATGTGAATTTGCTTTCTAGTATATTTAGAACATAAAATTGTTCTCGTAAGATCTTTGAAGTAAAGAACTCTGCTGAATCATGTCTTATTTCATGTGAAGTTAAGTAGATCACTGACTGAATGATATAATGAAATGACATTATACATTCCCTCAAGAAACAGGCAGTGGGCGAGAGACGGAAAATGATCAAGACACTACCACCTACATAGGTATGCAATTACATGGTATGCTTTACGATGTCATGTAGACATGTCAAGACTACGCACAAACCCAGTTCACATTCCCGACCCTCAAACTTCTAGCCTCAGACAATGATTCGCCAAACCAAGCCGAATCAGCCTCAAATTTTAAGATACTGGAAAATGAATAGTACCTCCGAGCATACTCAGTTTAGGTGAAATTTCTTATTATAGTAGAGGCAGAAAGAATAGGCGGTTGTTCAGACGGGTTTCACCGAATATTGTAAGGGTATTTAATTCACGGAGAATTAAATGGGCTGGAAATGTTGCACGCATGGGGGAGGAAAAACATATCTCAAAACTATCGACTGGGAGATCCGAAGGGAAGATACCACTTGGAAGACCTAGACGTAGTTGGGAGGACAATATTAGGATAGATTTAAGAAAAGCAGGATTTTCAGGGGAAATTGGAAGAAGTTAGCCCAAAATAGGGTTGAATGGCGGGCTAAGGAAAGCGCGGCATTGAACCTCCGGGTTGCATAAAATAGATAACATTCCTTTACCTTGCTTAGGAATTGTCTATTCCCATTGAGAAAGTAAGTGAACAGCATCAACAGCGCAAGCAATGTTAATAATACAGTGAGTTCCACGCAAGAGTTGGCCAATGACGCGGGTTTCTGCGGCGCGGCTGGCACAGCTCCAACTCCCGAGAGATCGGGTGAAATATCTACGCAAATAATGCCGCGGTCGTTGTAATGATTCAGGTTCTCACATTTACAGTTAAAATTACAATGAAAATAACCACGTACCTCATCACAAGAGATGATGGAAATGTTCTCCTCTTGCATCCAGACAATACTGGCACCTTTTTAGGAAATTTTCTTTCACGCGCGTAAGTTCAGCTTCCGAGATAGATATTGTGATATTGTCTTTAAGTTCTTCTTATGTATGGGAAATTGACCTATACACTTTATTTTTCAAGTTTCCCCATAAATAATATTTACATACTGTTAGAAGAACTTAATGACAATATCACATAGGCCTATCAAAAGAGAAAGTAACTCTGTCTCGGAAGCTGAACTTATGCGCGTGAAAGAAAATTTCCTAAAAAGGTGCCAGTATTGTCTGGATGCAAGAGGAGAACATTTCCAACATCTTTTGTGATGAGGTACGTGGTTATTTTTATTGTAATTTTAACTGTAAATGTGAGAACCTGAATCATTACAACGACCGCGGCATTATTTGCGTAGATATTTCACCCGATCGCTCGGGAGTTGGAGCTGTGCCAGCCGCGACGCAGAAACCCGCGTCATTTGCCAACTCTTGCGTGGGACTCACTGTAGAATAGGCCTAGTAGTAGTAGTAGTAGTAATAGTAGTAGCAGTAGTAGCAGCAGCAGTAATAGTAATAGTAATAGTAGTTGTAGATTGTAGTAAAGTAGAATAGCAGTAATAGTAGTTGTAGTTGTTATAGCAGTAGTAGCAGTAGCAGAATGAGAAGTCAGTAATAGTAATAAAAAAAGGTCTTTCAATGCAAATTTATAGTAGACTTACGCTTCCAAATCATAGTGTTAAATTAAATCCAGTAAGCCTTAGAGTATGCGTAGATTAAAAGCAGAACAAGTATGTGGGAGTTTAGTTAATTTATTGGTAAACTAGTGAATCATTGCGTTATCAAAATTACGAATGTGCATTATACGGTTTGCATTCAATCCAAATTAACTCGGAAGCTTAATTAATGGGACAGTTATGGGCTAACTCGAGATGACATCTGCGGCTTCCGCTCTCAGCTCGTATCGGAAAGCGAGCGGGTTATGTATATAAAGCAGATTCCCTTTATATGAGCCCAGAAACAAATGAAGCTAATTTATCAATTTCAGGAGAGTGATAAAAAAAGAGGAAAAACGAGGTAATGCGACAATCAAGTTTGTTCTGTTCTGTAAGCTAAACAACTGAATGGGGAAAATATATTATCAGCTCAACCATAATGAATAGAGGAGAAAGTGTGATGACTGAGGTAGTTCACTGGTTCCGCCGCTAGGTAGCAGTTACTCTGCTTGAGATTCGCGGGAGCAAGATTACTACGGGCGGTATAGGAAAAATTGCAAACATTCTTAAACAAAATATTACATTAATCTATTTCAAAATGACTCACCTTATCTAAATTGAATTGTTAGATACTTTTGACAATTTTCGGGCTGCTTTACACGTCTTGGAAGATCTCATCTCCATAAATAAACATGGCCGTGTGTAACAGTAATTTCTCACATTGCAAGAAGCTTGACCATAACATTTCGTTCCACATCTTTCCAAAAATCGAAGATGTTCACAAGCAATGAACAATTATATAATATAGGTATGAAACAGCTAAGGGATGATTTGATCTAATATTTTGTTGCCTAGAAAATAGGGTAGAGGGTATGTTAGTATAATATGATGAGAATTTTTTAAAGAATGTACATTTGTATAGAAATAACAACGTATAATTAGGGTAGAAAACAGCTAAGGGATATTTTATAAATTAATATTAATATTACATTGTATAGAATATTACTGAGTAGGCTATTAATTTGTATTAATATTGTATTAATAGTAATATTATTTATATTAATATTAATTTTCTCCTGGCTGTATGGGGTAAGTTATGTAGGTGAAACACGGTCAAAAGTGTAGATCTGTGTACAAATTATGTGAACAGAGATAATATAAACTAAGGGATGGTTTGTGAATTGCAGGGCATGGAAAATTTCATAAGCAGCACTACAAAAATAGGGCGCGTGATCTTTAAAATTGGCGTCTCAACATCCGATAAAGACGCACATACGCAAAAATTGTTTTGCAATGCATTCTACATATATCACACAATATTTCAAAGCATTTTCCCTGATTTTTTCATAAAAAATTAAATCCTCTTGCCTTAACTACAGCCCGCTATTTGCTCAAACCCTCGACCATTCGGCGTTCGCTGTAACTGATGTACGTCTTATGTTGTTAAATTATATTATTAAAAAAAGGATCAAGATATTAAACTAATAAGACATTTGCTATAATAATTATACATAAAAATTACTAACTTAAGTGAACAGAAAATATGATAAATAATCCAATAAATGCATAAATAAAAGTAGTGCAGATTTACTAAGTTAGAAAAAAGCTTCATTCGCTCCTTTTCCCCAACGGGTCAATCTTGCAGTATGGGTACAAGTAGTCAGTTAATATAGTATTATTATTGAGTCCACGAATAAATTATGTAAAAATTTTACGTTATTGCTGGTATTTTATGGAAAAGATGCCTGCCAATACCTCAATACCATTCTGATAGCTTTAGCTTTAGAGTAATTACTATTACTCGTTAACCATTATAAATATATAGGTGGTACTCGATTTATAATAAGATCCAAATATTTCACTAAACCTTACACGCTTGATCTCTTTCTGGACACAAAAATAAAGTAATAAATGTCGCATAGTCAAATTTGCTTCACCCTCAACATTTCACGATCGTCCCACACCATTCAGACAGCTGTGCGCCAGGAATAATTACCACTCAATTACTCGTAAACCATTCAAGATATAAAGGTGGTACTGAATTTAAAATTAAGTTGAAATATTTCACTAAAACTTTCTCGCTTGAAGTTTTTACGGGACACAAAAATGAAAAAATTTGTCGCTTAGTCAAATTCCGTTTCACCCTCCATGAATTTTATGTAATTGGTGATGTTTATATAATGAAATAAAAACATTTATGTCCGCATTTTTTAAATCTCTGTTTTAACCATCAGAAGGACTGTGTTGTGCAGATTATTTCTGCACAAATTTCACAGAAATAGGACCAAAGGTTAATTAAAGATTGCGAGTTTAATCATAAGATGCCAAACTATCATGATGCAGCATTGAGAAGTTGAAACGCAAACGAAGGTGCTGCCAGTGTTTCGGTGGATCGCCGCTCTCCCTATACCCACCATTGTATTAGTGGCGAAGTCATCACACTTTCTCATTCTATTCATTATGGCTCAACTTTAATACATTTCTTCTTAGGCTTTGGTTATTATTGTTATTATTGTTATTATTATTATTATTATTATTATTATTTTGCAGTCTGTAGAGCATAGTAATGCCTTAGACTAAGTCTAGAATAAAATTGATATAAACAATATAATGTTCAGATACTTACTGTGTCGAACATAAAAAATTCGTTCAAGTCATAAAAGGATTTATTGAGCAGTCAGTTTTTAATTCTCCTTCTGTCAATTTCAAATACTTCAATAGGAAACTTATTATAGACTTGTAAGGCCATAATTACATAGGCCTAATGCTGCATTGTCTCTGTTCGCCTGCATTTTGGTTTGGCAAATGGCAAATAAATCTGAACAACGAAACGAAAGAAGAAATTAGTTTCACTTTGTGCTGGCCAGCTACACCAACAAACAATTCTAAAAGCGTTGAAAAATATTACACTGCCGAGGAATTTTGCTGAAATTATTAAATACCTAGAATTCCATCTTTCGTGCCTTTCTTCTTTCCTTTCTTTCTTTCTTTCTGTTTTAAGTTTGTAAATACTGAAAGTGAAATAGTTATTGCAGTTATTAAACAAGCTGTTTCATTTCGAACGACTGTGAACTTAATATCGTGGTAGCAGTTGCGATATTGCCCCGTTTGTGAAACGTGCCGGCTGCACGCAATGCGTGTTATACTCTCGTACTGCGTGTTACTGTAGCCTACCTCCCGACCTATGTCAACTTATAGTTACTTACTCTTAATTATTTAAGCTGGTTCTATGGTGTAAAGCTGTGAGGTTCTTTACAAGCAATAAAAGGAAACACTGACTTTTCAAATAATTTCCCAGCACATCTCACACAAATTATAATCTGTTGGCAGCCCCGAATTGAAGCTGAAAATTGTCACAAAACAAAAAATCAAGCAACAGCATGCCTCTAAAATTCGGATTAATACTGAAATAAGGAAACGCATTACACCATTACTTTCATTTTATTTCTTTCTTTCAAGAAGGAACTTTTCAATTCGTTTCCCGGTAGAAGGTTAAAAGAAAAAGATGACAGTTGGGACAACTTTTAGGGACCTAAGAGTTTCATACATGTTGACACTTATCAAGTTAATCATCAATGATGAGGCGTTAGTGCTCTAATCGAAAATCACATCATTCAGAAAATATTCCGAGCTGTAATCCTTCATTCTGCAGAGCCTTCCCTCTACTAGTATCCCAATGAGATATAAATTTTTTATTCAAAATACAATTACAAGAAATATGAAGTAGGTCTATATTAATTGCCCAGACTCAGAATTAAAATCAAAATCAACTACCAAAACAAGGCAATTTATGACAGAAGACTGTATTATAAGAGAATTTAAAAAAAATATATATATAAGGGACGGATTTTTAAGGATTTTTAATCTTTCCTTATTTTTGCAATTTAATTAATTAATTTTTCATACTTCCTGAAGAAAAATATGTGAGTCTAAAATAACCTAAGAATACTACATGCGATGTTCCAACATTATATGTTCTAAATCGCTGTTTCGATTTTTTCAAATAAGAAACTTCTATTTTTAAACTAAACTCTGTACAGTATACACTCCATTATTCGTGTGCGGATTATCTACTTTGCGCATGGTTCTGGCCTGCTTCCAGCCTATTACAAAATCACTTTTAATCATGTGGCACAGTATTTAAAAACGAATAGATGTCACATAAAATCTATCACACCAGATAATTTAGGAATACACAAAGTTCTCTACTGCAACTATATCGGTAACGAAAAGTTTCAGTAAAATGTTTACAAAACTTTTACAAAAGCTTCTGTAACAACTCTTATAAAATAAATCTTATTAAAATAGAACAGATTAAAATTTTAGCTATTTAGGTATTGTTCCAACCCCATGCCACAAATAAACCTCAAAGGCCTATTTTAAAAAAAAAACCTAAACTGAAGCATTAAAAAACGTAAAAATCCGGGCCCTAAGATATATGTAAGTTATTTCCATGATCTAGTTTGTTAAGAATTTCTAATGAACGCATAAGGAAAACCTACCAAAATCAATTACTAGATCACTGTTTACCGAATTGTTCTGACCATGGAATACTTCGCTTTAGGAAGTATGAAACACTCTTACTCATAGTAAACATAAATCGTAACTTTCTTTTCAATAGCTCAATGTTAAAATAAATAAAAAAACGCACACACTTGTGTTGTTTACTTAATGACAAGTTTCTTTTCAATAGTTTAAAGTAAATGTCATAATTTTTTTTTTAAATACACTCATGTTGTTTACTTAATGACAACTGTTTTACTATGACCTCCTAGCTGAGGGTTCTGTTTTTCCCCCCATAATCGATTCAATTTAATTTTAAAATAAATTTCGAAGTCATGCTAATGATAAAACAATAAAATTGGAAGCTAGAAATTCAATATGACTTTTGTTTTTGCTGTTGATTATCACAGATTTTATTGAAGTTGGCATTAATGGGTGACAACTAGATCCTCTTGTCAGATGCGGCATTTATGTCTATTTCTGTGCTTTATTTTTTTGAAGTATAATACGAAAATCCCGTTCCACACATATATGTTATCACAAATGGAAGAATCAAAACATTATTAAAATAATCACTGTTGAGAGTAGCAAAAAGGGGAACAGCAAGTCGTGGGGTCGATGCTAGCTGTGGCAATAATGAACGCAAATTGATGATAAACAGGGATGACAATAGCTGTTACATGTCTGACGGAATGAAACAGTTGGTTCCCGATAAAAATTAGACATCAACTACACGAAGGAATGTCAATTGTAATGCCACCAAGACCACTTATACCATAGAGAAACACTTACACATGTCTCACGGATCACTTATGTTCCGCGAAACACATCTTGAGAAACTTATGTTCCGCGGAACACGGTTTGAAAAACTTGAAAAACTTATGTTCCGCGGAACACAGTTTTAAAAACAATGTGCTAGATATTAAAATTGAAATTTATTCAGAAAACGATATGTCTGATTAAGTAGTTAGCTATCTAGTTGACACGCAATTTCTGGTTTATAAAATAATAAACAGTAATGACACTGAACATCATCCGTATTGTGCGGCGTTATAATATCGCTAAGCGAGGACGATAATGAACACCATTATTTATATAAGCTCATTCATCAAATGAAATTTCACTACACAGAGAGCAGAGGGTAAGGCAGTTAAGGTTCATGTCACTCATAACTTCGGTAATAAAGCATTTAAACCTTGCTGCTGTTTAGTCTACGCTTTGGCAGCCATGTTTAATAGAGCACTCGGCTCACTTTATGGTAGGCCACCTAATGTCAGTATATTAAAGTACCAGCGCTGCGAATGTAAGATACAGTAGAACCAAAGAAGGAATTCTTACCCAGAACGTGTATATGAACCATATACCCAAACGAAACCCCAATTTTGATTCGATAATAAACGTTTTTCTCACGAGAAAATAAAGATAATATTATTTCTTTATGGGCTAATTTATTGAAAATAGGCCTATATGTTTCATTTTTCTTCTTTTTTTCTGGTAATAATTTTAATTATTATTAAATATTACTTTATTATGAAATAATAATTTATTATAACTTACATTATTCGATAACCAAAAATAAGCACATTAGCTGCCCTGTTGAGGAAGGTAATGTTTTTGTCATACAGAACAAAGAGAACAGCCCGTTGTATGCACGGATGATACTTATTTTTTACTTTAATTGACAATTCTGTAAAAATTATGGAACTTTTCCTTGCAATTAATTCAAATAGGTATGTAAATAGGATACTTTAATAGTTTTCAAATAATAAAGGATGTTCTGTGCCCATCTTTTCTAATGTAATGTAATTCTATGTAATGTAAAGGTAGATTGTAAATTGTATTAAATTTTTATGTACGAGGTTATAATATTGTATATGAAAACAATAGTATCAACCTTCTACTACAATGAAATTCATTAATGACTACAATGTGATATATTTTACATCATCATCTCAATGCGATTGCGTCCATCTTCAGATGAAAATCTAACCAGGGAATGTTGGGATAAGTATTAATGCTTTACTCAGGATTTAGGTACGACTTCAATATATCATACAAACACTCCTTTTCTTGACTCATCGCATATGCCGGCACTGATTCCTCAATCTAATATCTGAAATGTTGACTTCAAGCTAAGCTGACAGGGAATCAACATTTATTTTCCTCAGCTGAGAGTCTGAAACTCGAAGCAGTAGCGTAACCCCTGAGTAAAGTGCTCTTAAGGACACAGTTGATAATCCAAAATATAAAGGTCGGGGCTGGCAGACGGCCAATCAGCAAGGTTAAAGTGTAGGAAAACGTTTTTAACTCACTCCTATGTTCTATCCCAGAGCCCCCTCTAAGTTCAGATACTTAATTCTTCAAGAGACTGGTTTTGAAGAACTTAATACTGTCTTCAACATCGTTTCCACACCTCCAACAATGTTTTCATTCATATGTTTAAAAATTAACTTCGATGTTTTATGTACGCCTTATTACAAAAAAATTAATCTACTGTTCAAGCTAAATTATGCGTCCACTTGAAAACACAACCCTTGACACAGGGAAATACTATTACAGGAGTTATATTATACGCATGGAACAGATGACGACCATATTAAGCCTACTTATTACTTATTTATTTATTTAACCTGGCGGAGTTAAGGCCATAAGGCCTTCTCTACCACTCAGCCAGGGCAAAAACATGAAATACATAATGATAATAATAATAATAATAATAATAATAATAATAATAATAATAATAATAATAATAATAATAATAATGGTTAATAGTAAATTAAAAAAGAACTGATATTATGTTAGCTGGTTTCGTGCTGGTTAGATGTGCTAGATGTGCTAGAATTTGCATCTTAAATTCTGTAGAAAGCAAAAGTTCAATTTTAATGTTATGTTAATTTTTGTAATTTAGTCATAATGATATTACATGCAACATAAGTAGTATGACATTTTTAAATTCAGAAATACTAAACACTATACACTAAGTGCCTATACACTTTGAATAAAAACTCAGGTAAGTGCCAGAGGTAGTCTCAGTCTTAGTAAAGTTAGGCCATTTGAAAGAAACTTAAAAACGAAATCAGTCTATATCAGTACGACACAAGTTCTCATAAAACGGCCTGTATTTTTTATCCAAATATGGTAACATTGATAACAAGTCTTTTTTCTTTGCTAATTATTCTTGGCCCTTCAATTCCGTTCAATGTTACATTTCTGATGTCAGACATCTTCACTCCTTTTTTTAGAATACAAATATTTTTCCAAGTTTCTACTTCGCTGTAGCTAAATTTCACTCCTACGACCCCAAGTTTCTCTGCTGAGAAGCGAAACATTGTTACCTTAGAGATCTGTAAATTCTTCGTTGTTATCAAGGAATCAGCAGTAGCCTGAATATTGAGAAATCTGTTTTCAGTAATGTCAATGACTTCAAATTTGTTAACATGTTTAGCAGATCTGACAATATCATGAAGTTCTTCAGGGACACATGCCTTACACAGCCTCTTCTCTATCTGGGCGAAGTCCCTATCGCAGGCCAAGTAGCTATGGCAGGATACTAAGAACTTTGCCACTATTAGTTTCTTCTGCACATCTAACCTATATCCTGAACCATTCTTTCTTCTTCTCTCCCCAATTTCAACATTATTTTCAACTACTTTCCCCCCCCCCCAATTCTGAAATAATCAGCTGTTGGTACTTAGCAGACTTCTGGGTAAATAAATGAGGGACTTAGCAGAGCTTCCATCTTGTGATCAATGTTTGAACTAAACTAAATACTGTGGCACATAGCCGTGACTTGGGTCAATTGGCAATGACATATAGATGGGTTTTGATGCAAAAGCTAATTTTTTTACAAACATGGCACTTAGCAGCTATTTGGGTTACACTCTTCAATTGACAATCCTCAATAGTGAGACCGGCTACCCATCACTATCACAAAAATTCTTGAGTCCGCCACTTACATATGGCGAAGTAGACAGGCCATACCACTAAAAAGAAAAATGATGGCCTTTATTAATAATATTACCATTATTACATCCTTATAATTTTATCCCTCTAAAACTCATAAATGCCATTTTTTTCCTATCATTTTATATTACAGGCAATTCCTAGCAGTGTTACATCCAATTTTCTATAGAACTTCTTAACCCAACCTCAACTCGTTTCCTCCTTTTTTTCCTGCATCGTACTCAATCATAATTCTGCTCCTAACCACCAGCTTTCACGTCTTCCCAGCTGTCAATATGTTATAAGGTTTCGAAGCCTCCTATCTTACTTATTGATTAAAAGTGGCTGGCATCTTCATCACATTAATGACGCACCCGTAAGATTGTAGTGTGAAGATCTCTTGCTACCGACCTAGGGCGATCAAATTCCTCTTTAAAACGTAGAAGGTAAAAAATCACTAATATTATTCAGGAGAATTATTAATAATAATATACTGTTCACAAGACTGCAAATTACATAAAAATAAAGAACTGATCAGGCAGTAAAATTTTCTTGGCTTCCAGATATATGCCGCGTCATCGTGGAACGCCCAAAAATTGTCGGTGCACACAAATGGTTGTTCTACATAGTAGTAGTAGTAGTAGTAGTAGTAAATGATTTATTTTGCCTGGCAGAGTTAAGGCCATAAGGCCTTCTCTTCCACTCAACCAGGTTTCAGAAAATATATACAATGTAGGTTTACATAAATAGCAAATTAGTGAATAAGAGACTTATGACTAATACTAAGACTAAGGTTAAGGCTAATCATAATAATAAATTAAATAAGTAAAAAACATAGGTTTCATAAAAGGCATAGGCTTCATATGGAGCGTAAGTGTCATAAAAGAAAATAGTAATAATGTTACAAGTAAAACAAGGAATATGTAAAATTATGTTATAATGGAAATTTAAGTCTAGCTGTAGATACGTTATAAGGAGACTAAGTAATGTTATGTACAGTGAGAGATGGAGTGACTACAAAGAGCTAGTTCTGTTCAGTTCTGTACATAATGTAACATATTTCAGGATTATCTATAATTTAGTACAAATACAGTACTATGTTTAGTGAAATATGAATACCAAGAACGCCTTAAGTTCTATGTGTTGAAATGGTTATGTCAAACTTAAGACAGAACAGAATCACTCCACTTCTTGAATTTTGTTGTGACATCGCAGTTTCTTTTTATTTTTTTATTCAGCTTTATTTATACTCCCTTGAGCATCGAGGCCATATCAGGAGTTCAAGTTCTGTGTGTATACAATTAGGCCATGCAATTATTGATGCTAAACTATTTTCTATTATTGGAGTGTTTTATGACGTCAGTAAATTTCAAGTGATATTAATTTAAATCGAACTTATTGAAAACTGTGTCTGGTTTTTCACATGAAGATCGCATTTCTGTCCTTCGATCTGACTCTTGTATAGGGGGTAACTTATAAGACGAAAGTTAATACATGTGTTAATATGCAACACCCTAATAGGCAACCATGAAATCTGTTAATATTATAAACTATAACAAATATTATGGCTTCCTCAACTCTTATCTTCATTACTATATAGGGTCTACATCTCGCTAAAAATAAAAAAGTAGCTACAGTTTACACAATATTTTTCCTTATATGTACTAATTCACTACGATTTTTGAGACACATTTTAATTCACAGGAAATCTGCATATTCTGGTTCAGAAAATAGAAACTGCAGTGCTAGTAAATTTCATCTGGTCGAAGATACGAGACTCTCTCACAGAGCCTTGAGGAGAATACCGAAGCGAAAGTCAGCACTAGTGCAGAATCTTTGAAGCGGCGAGTCCTCTTAGAATTCACGAAAAAGCCTGTTAGAAAAAGACGGTGAATAGATGGAAAATGTACACAGAGTTTTAGACAAGAAAAACTCCGGAAAAAAAAGAAAGAGCGTCAAGTAAGAGAGTTGGCTTCGATTTCTTGCACTCAGTTTTATATATCTAGGTTCTAGAGCTGACAGAGTGAAATCTCCGCTAGAAGGATGTGGCCCTAATGCTCTCTTTTACTGCGCAGACAAAGAAAGAGATAATGGTTGGCATTCCGTTGCAACTCCGTTTGTCTCTTAGAAGAAGTTAAATTTTCTTCGTCACTGTTATTCTTTGAAATAAAGCCCCTTCTCTGCTAACAATTGGAATAGTAATTATCTGTTCCAGGGTGTACGGTTTCAAGGATTTGAATGGAACATCTCACTACCTGATAAAAGGAAATGTCATCTATCTCCTTTGCTGCATCAAAAGGCAACTCTATTTTCTAGGTGAAACAGCGTATGAAGAACATTCTACGATTTTGACACATAATCTATATATCTTCTTCTTTAATCAAGAACACCGGACTTCTACTTTATTTAAATTTATAACATACAGGAAAATAAGCTTAAGTCATATAACTGTGTCACATTTCTACATTAGCATTAATTTTCATGAATATCTCTACATATTACATTATTTTATTTTAATTGAAATAAGTACTTTTCTAGTTCATTACACTTATATTATACGACTGGCATGCCTGCTAACTCGATATTTAAGCGGTTCACTGAATATACAATTTTATTAATGTGCACATATATTTATTCGATTTTCAATTAGTATATCATTTCAGTCCTTTTAAATAAGAGACCTTTCCAAAACTCGAGATTTTCCTTGAAAAATAAAATTTCGTTTAAAACAGAAAAATTTCGCACTAAAAACGAAAATTTTGCCAAACATAAAATTTATTGTTTTTTCGCGATTGTAAAAAACTATATTTTGGCCTACAAGTGCATGAAACAAAATAACTTATTAATAAACTTCATTTTTCCGATAAGGGTTATAATACTAAAATCTTTATTAAAAAATCCACATAGGCCTAAAACTTTATTTTAAGGGTTAAGGTGGAATTTTTATCAAGATTTTAATAAAATAACTAATGTTAACTTTAATGGTAATCGCCACAATTCGTGAATCCGTCACTCACAAAAGTAAGTACGGCATCTGTATTGATAAGTAAATATTCCGAAAGGGAAAAAATCAATATAACAGCGTGAAACAGTGTACGACTAGCAGACGACGGCCTGCCAACGACATGAATCGAACAGAGCATTTGCGTGTTACTGCCGACGCGGAAATTACCTGACCATTTTAAGTCTTTTATATTAGCAAAGCGGATCTTAAGTAACATGATACCTCTTTTACCACTACTTTTCATTATCACGCAATTACTTAAACAGATAATGGTTATTAGCTAAGAATCAACTTCATAATAAGCAATTCTGCCACAGTAATTTAACTGAAAAGTCACACAAAGAAAGAGTAAGACACCTCCCCACTACAGACGAAACAAAGATGCTACTGTAACAAAATTCTTAACAAATTTAAACAGTGATAGAATTCAATTTTTGCAGACTTCTGATTTACAACTATTACAACACTCCTATAATATTCTCATGTAGTGTCCAGCAGAGACAATAATCTGTGGCTCATGAATGCTTATATAACTCCTAGTGTAGTTAGAACAAAGAAAATACCTAAATATTCGAAAGATCGATAATAGAAAAGGTATAGCCTATCTTGCTCAAGAAAATCTGCCTACAAATACCATTATTTGGGCCCGATACTTTTTGTTATTTAAAACGTGTTGCTAATAATTTTACTACAATTTTATTCAATCCCACTTTTCCAGCCACATTGAGAGACTTGTCATAGCGTTCGACGACCTTTGAAATTCGGCAGTCTTAGAATTCGGCCGCCTGCGAATGAAGCCAACCTATGATGCTGGTTTTCAAGAAATTTAGAGAAAGGAGTTTAGGCACCCATCTGGTACAAAATTTCCTGTAGCCCAAATCTTCGGTAATCACTTTGTACAGAAGAGTACGACAAATCTGTTGAAATGATTAGAAAGCTCCAAGATTGCAAATCTCATGTTTTCTCTAGCCCTTTCGTCATCCAACCTAATCAGATCTGCATTCACGATACTCGGTCGACCACTTCTCTCTTCATCATGGACGTTGGTACGTCCATTTTTGAACATACGGCACCTTGCTACACCACTTAGCCTACACTCATTAGCGTCGTAGGGTGGCTTCGGTCGCAGGCAGCAGAATTCTATGACTGCGAAATTTGGAAGCTCGTCAAACGCCATGACAACTGTCTCAAAGTGGTTGAAAAATATGTGAAAAAATTAGAGTGTGTAGTTTCAAATGATTCTAAACAAATTTTGCAACATAATTCACATTAAAAAGATTAACCCAAGTTACTTTATGAACAACCCTCGAAAACTCCAACTCAGTCTTAGATTATTAACAAATTCTCGATTAGTAAAATATGCCACAAGAATAAATAGCAATAAAATTCGTAATGTTTTCTTTTCTTTATATCAAGACTTCGTAACTACATATCGAATGAAAGGAAATAACAGAGAACGCAATTACCGTGCATCCGTATTGCAAGTAATCTGACTCTCAGTTCAAATATTTTAATCAAAGACAGCGTACAGGTAGTAAATGTCTAATAACGCACAACTATTCTCTATGATTTGATTAAAATATGCAGATCTAGAGTGTTAAAATATACGATATACCATCGATATTTACGATCGATTAAATAAAATAAAATGTTTAATTAAAACCATCACCTCATCAAATTTTATTTCGTATTGCCTAGGCCTTTCGACACTCTTACCTCATATTCAGGACATCTTGCTGTGGTGGCGTAGATGTATAAATTGTTAAAAAAATAAAATTACATTATCATGCTCATAAAATAATTAAAATATTCCAATTGCTTCATTAAAAACTAGCAATGACACATTTTCAAACTTCCTCCTTCTTGAGTCTTCCCCGTTGGGTCTCTCCTGAGTTCAACTTGAACAAGGTGTCATTGCTAGTTTTTAATGCAACAATTGAGGGATTTTAAGGATTTTATCAGCACGACAACGTCATTTTAATTTGTATTAGTTGATAAATCTATGCCAGCACAGCAAGATGCCCTGAAGATGAGATAATGTCTCTAGCATGAAATAAAGGTTGTGATCTGAAGGTTTTAATTATGTTATTACTAGGGACCGGATTTTTAGGTTTTTAAAAACACTGTTTTAGGTTTTCCATTAGGTGAAATAGTTTTTTTTAGGTTTTTTGTCCAAAATGTCGTTTTCGGGTAGAATAATTGGTTTAGTGAATTTGAATGTGCTACATAGGATTCAATACATAATTAACACATATTCTTAAAACACAGTGTGACCACTAAGTGTGAATAACAGGACAATACTAAAGGCTTAAGGCAAACAAACGATTTAAAACACAGAAATCTATATCCTTGTTCATACACGGCAACGGTTGTTCGTACGTATATTTTAAAAGGAATACGCCAGTGCTCTACACTTCCTTTCTTGATACTGTCCATCCTATACAGGAGCGTACTTTCAGCTTTTTAACTGGGGTGGCAAGGTCTGCCGGGGGGTCTGGATGTATGGAAATGTTTTAAAATTTGGCGTTAAAATGATGTGGTTTAAGCATATTTTAAAATTTTTTGGGGTGGCAAAAAGAGGGGTTTGGGAATTCTGGGGTGGCAACTGCCACTCCTTGCCACCCCGTAATTACACCGCTGATCCTAGACGACAATGGGTTGAACGAAACGCTGGTGGTATTAATTTCAACCTGACAAAAATTATTGTCTCTCCGCAAAATATAGATTCCTCAACTGACAAACAAAAAAAGACAAAAAAAAGTAGCCTAAATTAGATATTTTAGGTTTTATATCCCGTTTAGGTATATTTAGGTTTTTATACCCCATTTAGGGACTTTTAGGTGCCACAGAATTAATGTGGATGAATCGTATGGACATGATTCGAAAAAGTTTATGAGCGCTTTTTGTTTTGGAAGCAAGGAAAAAAATAGGTAAAAACCTAAGAATCCGGTCCCTAGTTATTACTTTATGCAGATCTATGTTGTGTTTACAAATTCACTTTCTTATAATGTTCCACTCTACAAAAATTCAAAAATAAATTCAAAACCTCCAAATTGGGATGGATTTCTTTGAAATAATTTTGGTTGATAACCTCAAGGAACCCTCATATAAAATGAATGATGAAAGGAGAAGTATGGTTATTTTTTGCTCTGTATATAATTTTTTTTTTAATCAGAAAGCATAAAAACGGAAATACAGGCGTATATGCGAGCCAACTAAGCCAAACCTCCGCCAATCGATAAGTTCTATCTGCCTGCATACAACGGCGAGGTGACCTAGTTTCTAAAGGTGCCGCCCCCATTCACTGTTTCCCACTATGCCCTCGACTTTTAACAAAAACAATAAAATGAGAGGTCGCTGACATTCAAAAATACCATCCACCCTTCCCGTAAATAGCAGCTCGGGAACGTGTTTATGAATCTTAGGAAGCTACCAAGCAAGAAGAGAGAACGAGAGAGATATTAGTATTTTGGAGTACAGAATCGAACCCAGGAAGTGTTCAGGTAGTAGCGTACAGACGCTAATTTATGACATAGACAGACATCGTTCAGTAGAAACAAGCAGTATCACGTCGTTGCAGATCATATATTGAAGCAGGAGGCAGCACGTTTGAAAAATATCTGTAAATAAACCTCAACACAACCAGTTCAAATGGTCACCAGCAATGACTGTCAGCAATGTTTCCATTTGAAGGTGACTACTGCTGTAACTATTGGTTTCCGGCCTGTGGTTATGTAACAAAACAACTCTGTTTTGGTCTCCTTTACAAACCATAGCAGTTTGTGTATGGAATTTTGCAACACCCTGTATAACAAGCATATGGTCGAACAAAAATTATCAAATGAAATACTGGACAACACACAATATCCATGTGATGTTTGATAATGCTCTATGCATGTATTATAAAACGAAATAGTGTAGCCTACATGATTTTATCATGGTGTTAAATCACTTAGGTGGCAGCGTTGTGCTACAAACCGTAAGGTCGCGGTTTCGATAACCAAAGACAATGACAATTTTCAGTTAACCTATAATTCGGGTAGTGACTCACCCACGAGAAATCCTGGGTACGCTATAAAAGGCGATCGATGCATACAGCTGACAATCTCGCCATTAAGTGACGATTGTTTAAAATTTCAGGTACATCAATCCCTGTTAAGCAGAAAAATCCTACCATTTAAAACTTATTTTTTTACTGCGTAATAACACCAAAATCGTAAATTGGGATGAAAATGGGAACTGGAGAAAACTGCAAAACGACAAGCTTCATAAACCGTACTCATTACCAGATAAGTAAGGGTAATTAAATCACGGAGGATGAAATGGGCTGCACATGTTGCACGCATGGGGGAGGAAAAACATATATAAAAATGTTGATTGGGAGACCCGAAGGAAAAAGGCCACTTGGAAGATCTACAGGTAGGTGGGAGGATAATATTAGGATAGATTTAAGAGAGGTAGGATTTGAAGTGATGGCTGGATGGAGTTAGCATAGAATAGGGTTGAATGGCGGGCTCAGATAAGCGCAGCAATGAGCCTCCGGGTTCCATAAGATAGATAATATTCCTTTAGCTTGCTTAGGAATAGCCTATTGCCACTGACTAAGTAAGCAAGCAATTGCGCCAAAATTATTGTATTTTTTATACCAAAATTCAACTTTTTTACTAACTACAATACTATGGGTACAATACGGTATAATATTTTTTCCTATCAATGAATAGACCACGAGTGCATTGAACTACACGTAGAAGCGAAAAAAGCGCGGCCATTTTGCTACTGTTATAAAACATGAAAACTGGCAAAGGAAACATTCCATGTACTGTAAATATTTCATTGCATTTTCGAAAAGACATGGCGGCAGTTTACGGCCTGTGAGATGTAGCAGCCCCACACGTAGAATAAAAACAATACAAACTGCTGACAAGTGACAAATGTCTCTTACACAGTACACCATTCGATAGCTCTTTCCCCATTCATCTTCAACACTTGTATCCATTGTCCCCTATTGCTTAATGTATCTGCTGGACATAAAGGCACAATGAAAATTACAGTGAACAAAGATGTAACAAGACCAGTTAGGAAATGTTAAAATGCAGCAGTAGATATACAATACCCCATGTCAAAATGAGCGAAGCGCTGTATTACGAAGCTATATGGAATAAAAAATCACGTAAACCAATGTAACAAAGTACCAGAATGATTTTGTTTAATCAGTGATAATTGCAAATATGATATGCAGAAAATAAATTATTTTTGTAATCGATTTCTGAGTTAAGCTCTAGATCGATTCATTAAACAGGGCTTAGGGAAGAACAAGGGTCTAGTTTGATAAGTATATGTGAAGGAATGTGTGGGTATTGTTAATTGTCAAAGCTTAATGCATTGCAACTTCCAAAGCCGTATATGAACACTGTAAAACAATATGTTGTCATGAGAACCGATTTGCATTTGATAAATTCTTTCTAATATATTGTCATACAATAGAAACTAAATTGGGCATTACTCCGGTAACCCATTTGGTCCAATATCAATAGGCTTCTTCTCATGGACGTTATAAATGCGTATACTAAGTCTCGTGTAATTATGATAAAGCGTATTTGAGTTATCGCGCGAACAGACACAAGGACAGACAGACGGACAGACATATTCCTGCGTGTTACACTTTTACTAAATTTCTAAGGATTAAGATGCGACCTAGAATTATTTAAATAACATTTTAAATGTGCACACGCGATATAACTGGGAAACTGCCCATCGACACACACCATAGTGATGATTATTAAGTGACAGAATGGTACTTTTTAACATTGTATGGTGGACGTGAAAAATGTCTATCTGTCTGTCCGTCCGTGTGTCTGTATGCGCGATAACTCGAATAGGCGTTATCAGATATTCATGAAACTTAGTATACGCAATATAATGTCCAAATACTGGACCAAATCGGTTGACAGGTATCAGAGTAACGACCATTATTAATGGTTTAAAAATAGCAAATCATCACTGCCGCGTCAAGTCTATTCTAATGAATGTAGAAACCATGGCTTCAGTAGCCTTATTCCGTTTTTGACATTGAATACTTTGGGCCTTGACTACAATGCAGTCAGATATTTGTAAATTTATTATATCATGCCTTGCTTTAGATGTGAGGCATTTGTTCTAATTTCGTTCTGTTAACATTCTTGTTATCTCACTTATTCCTTCACACATGCTAATCAAACTTTCTCTAGAAACCGTGGTCTAAAACTCAAAGTTCCTTAAATATGGCCTAATAACTCCATCTGGCACTTTGTTATATCAGTTCACCTGATGTTATTACTATCTTCATCATTACTATTCTTGTCATTATTAGTAGGCATATTATTATTATTATTAGGTAGATTTTCGAAGAAAAATCTACCTATTGCAATGGATACCACTTTATGATTTTCGAAAAATTCTTACATATCTTTACGTTTCATGCTCCCCTAAGTACGAAACCACCGCCCGTTCAAAAAAAAATTTTATGATATTTATATATATATATATTTATATATATATATATATATATATTTTTTATATATATATATATATATCTTTACACGATAGCGGCCGTAATTTTGAAGATATTTGAACCAAATTTTAATATGTTATTTCTAGGCCCAATAGTTCGGACAAGTTCGTTAATGAGCAAAATTGGCCCAAGGGGGTGGTCGGGGGAGGGGGTTGAAATTTTTAAAAACGTATATCTCGGCCCCTATGAAGTATAGAGGGAAACTTTGTTTGAATAAATTAGAGTACTCCCTATGGAGTTCACAGTGACACCAACGATTCGGGGGTTCGAGTGAGGGTGGGGGTGGGGGTGGGGGATGAAAATTCGAAACTTTTGAACCCACGTCTTGTGGGGTATCGTTGAAAAGCTCTTGATGAGTACTCTACAAATCAATAAATAGTTTCTTGATAGCTCTCATATGACGCGAGATTTTAATGTTTGAAAATAATAACACTTGAAAGAATTATTATAATATCATAATTTTGTCTTGTTTAGCGGCTTTGCTAATTTTATTCATTGCTGATCTTGCGCACGGCCTCCCAGAATATTATATCCTATTATTGTTGTCAAAACAATTGATTGTAGGCTCTTCCTCTTTACTGCAGGTTTGCCATGCCAAGGCTAAAGAAGAAGAGTGCTATGCAGCGACAATAAATTAAACCAAAAGCACTTCGAAATCTACCTCCGCCTGTAGGCCTGCCTAAAGGGATTTTTATTATTAACACCAAAAGAGCCCTTCTCTTATTAGTTTTAACTTTAAAGAAGTTGTAATGAAGTAGAATGTCAGCGCGATACCGATTGAGCCACCCAGGCCGACCCGTTTAGACAAGATCGAGATTGTTTCAGTTAAATATCTCAGAACAAATACGTTTCCCTAGGAGGTAAAAACGCAGAAACCTCCATAATTTTATGTAGGGGTATAAATAATTAATAAGTGCCAGAATGGGAAAAATGTAGTTGTGACCGTCTGTCCATCCATGTGTACGTACGCGCATTAACTCGAATTCGTTTATCAGATTTTTTTATGAAACTTAGTAGGCCTATATAAACTTATAAAGTCCACAGGAAAAACTCTCTTAACTTTGGACCAAATCGATTGACCGTTACCGGAGTAAGGACCAATTAACGGTCGCATGCATTTTAAATAGCAAATCTGCATCAATCGATAGAACTGAGTATGCTGTTGAGAACTGAATACAAGTGGCTGCGTATTTTGTACGCATTCAGATGATAGTATTACAGGAGAAAAATTCCTCTGACACTGGGATTTGAACCCAGGACCTTTGGCTATCCGTGCCAAAGCTCTACCAACTGAGTTAAGCCAGACTTCACTTCACAGCACCAGATGGAACCTCTCTCCTATGAATGATTGCCCTTTTTCTCCTATGACAATATCATGTAATCGCACCCCTGGTGGAAGACTGCCACAAGTCAAAAATAACATTTGTTCAGGAGGAGCATTTAAAGATTTTGATGCAATATGAAAAACAGTAAATATTACTTTAACACAAAATTGCTGCCACTTCCGGACAAGAACACTGCATAATCTCGGGTTTACGGGCTTGCGTATGATAAAAAAACTGAGATATGGCAGTTTTATGCTATTTGAAACATCAGATGCTAGTGAGAAGAAAAATCAATTATATGCTGTAGAATCCTTATCGTTACGATTTGGGTTGTGCCACTTTTCCAGGACATGGATATGATGACAAGCACTTATAAGTACTAGTTATCTCAAAATTCAATTTTTTTGACTTATGGCAGTCTTCCACCAGGGGTGCGTAATGTCCAACAGAGACAATAATCTATGGTTCATGAAAGCATATGCATAGGCTATATCTACGCAGTCAGATGTTTTGGCAAAAGTATTGTGTTTATTCTTGCACAGTAAGTACTGTGTAAAACAAAATGAACGTGCTGCTACAATTTATTTCTTCCACGCGCTTTGAAATACTGCCTCTGCCGAAAAAACATAGGCTTATATATTTGTGCATAATATTATTTGCACTATTTATCTAGTTATTGTTACGCAATGAAAACTGAATGCGCATTCAAAAGCTCTTTGGATATTAGAGCCTGTAAAAGTTATGGAACCTACCTACCTCATTAGAATTTCCACAATCTGAATCATGAATGAAGCAATAAAAGTAGGGGGAGAGGGGAATCAAAACTCACAAAAAAAATTAACCTAGTAGGCTAAGTAAGCCTTTACAAGAAACAGATAAATGGAAAAAAATTAGAACCCGTTACTTATAAAATTTTAAGTAAGTACAATGACTTACACTTTCATGAAAATCGATGAGAGATCAACAACATGTTAACACGAACTTCTATTCTCAAGAAACTTAATAAATACTACATATGATTTTAAATAAAATAAAATCCCTTTAGGCAAGCCTACAGGCTGAGGTAGATTTAGAAGTGCTTTTGGTTTAATTTATTGTCTCTGCGTAGCACTCTTCTTCTTTAGCCTTGGCATGACAAACCCGCAATAATAACTGCAAAAAGAGGAAAAAGCACTTTTTCATACATTCAAATCTCTCCTTATATGAAAACTATCAAGAAACTAGTTATTGATTTGTAGAGTACTCGTCAAGAGCTTTTCAACGATACCCCACAAGACGTAGTTTCAAAAATTTCGAATTTCCAACCCCCACTCGTACCCCCAAAACCCCCGAATCGTTGGTGTCACTGTGAACTCCATAGGGAGTACTGTATTTTATTCAAACAAAGTTTCCCTCTATACTTCAAAGGGACCGAAATATAAATGTTTTAAAATTTTCAACCCTCTCCCCCGACCACCCCCTTGGGCCAATTTTGCTCATTAACGAACTTGTCCGAACTATTGGGCCTAAAAATAACATAATAAAATTTGATTCAAATATCTTCCAAATTACGGCTGCTAGCGTGTAAATATATATATATCACAATATATTTTTTTTTGAACAGGCGGTGGTTTCATACTTAGGGAGGCATGAAACGTAAAGATATGAAAGAATTTTTCGAAAATCATGACATGGTATCCATTGCAATAGGTAGATTTTCTTAAAAAAGGGTTGGACTGAACAAACTTAAATAATCTAAAAAGCCGAATTGCTGAATAAATACTGCTTCGATCTGATGTTATGAAGAACAGCAAGGAAGCGAATTGTGGATGTGTTAGGATTCCGTAACACAATCACAGCTCCCAACTCTATGCGAAGAGAAGCTTTTAAAATTCTGCATAGCTGTATGGGGTTCCGTGCTCCGTAATGTTATAAAAGCTTCCATCTACTCCTTTACACATGCTATTATATCCCTTGCCCATGTCCGATATTAATTATCTGCAATTAGAATTCTCGTTTGTTAGCAAGCCAGTCTTTCCGGACAACTAAACCAGAGAATGAACTCGGATTCAACATTAGTTCAACAAACATCCATTATAATTAAAACAAGTACAAATATATAAACGTATACGTATATGTGTGTGTGCATGTGCGGACGGTGTGAAGCTGCAGATTTATACCCACATCAGGCATTGCTTTAGTCGTTTAGTCTATATAATTTATGTAAACTACAATCAGGGGTGGCCACTAACCTTAACTTTGGGAGCCGCAAATGTATGAAGCTGTTCGAAGCGAACCACATTGTTTTTACAATACACATAACTAGGGTTCGAATGTTTATGGCCTAAAAAAGTGGAAAATATGACTGCAAATATGTCCTTAAAAAATGACTAAATATCACTAAGAAATCCTAAATATGACCTAGTAAAAGACTTTTTTCCATAAATAAATGTTCCAATTTAAAACGTTTAATTCCTCTAAATTATTATTCCACATGAATTCAATCAAATAACTTTTTAACAATTTACAGATGTTTTACAGTTTTACTTGTAATGGACTTCTAATCTGAAAGAATTTGCCTTTGTTTGCTTGTTTCATCAGCAACAAATATTTTGTAGATCAAGGTGTCCCTACAAAATGTGAACAATTGTATAAATGAAGTTACATATTAATTGGGCATAAACATTAAATTAATTATATAACTTTGAAATTTAACTCGACCATTTAGTGCATGTACTTTATAATTGTGCTACTTTACCGAATTTATAACTGAAATATGTCGTTAAATTACAAAAATGACCGAAATATGACCAAGACAATGAAAATGATCAAAATATGACTTTATATGCAAAATAAAAACGGTCCGATTAGGATGCGTGCAATTCGTGTTTAATTTGTGTTTGCGGCGAGAACGGAGGTTAGGATAAAAATATGACATGTCATAAACATCCGAACCCTACACATAGCCAATATTGTTCAATTACACAACAAGAAATAAGATTTTACTGCCTACCATCTGCCACTCTGTCCTATACAAGAAAATAAGCGTAACCTAATTCATTTTTCGAAATGAAACCTCCTAGAGACCACCGACTTTTCCGGGCAATGAATCTAAATTAAACATAACTGTGTCCGAAATAACCACTTTTTTTAATTTGGGGCAAGAAATTCTGCACAGCAAAAACATTGAAAAAGAGGCCTACAAACAAAACTTTTTAAAAGAATGTTGAAATTTTTACTTTAGTCCAACTAACTAACGAAATAGGAAAAGAATTAATAAGAACTTGAATAACTTACCGACATCAATCTTGAATGCGAAGAAATATCAAATGTATTTGGTGTATTCACTTACCTGCAAGAAAACAAGAGCCCATTTAATCAACTTGTAATTTCACAAACAACTTTTCTCACTTAAGACCTAGTCAGTATAAGATAAAATTCCATTTTAAAAGCAATAACAGAGATAGCAGTTCGCTAATAATAATAACAATAATAATAATAAGAAGAAGAAGAAAACAATAATCATAATAATAGAAATAAGAGGCAAAAATATTATAATTATAATACAAAAGGCAAAATAATAATGATAATATACAAAGAAATGACTTCGTACAAAACTATAATTTTACTATCCATTACGTCACCAATATAACTTATAGCTTAATTATCACATGACAAAGCTAACTGCATATTGAATAATTATAATAATCAATACATAATATATAGATACAGATATATCACACTCATTATATATACAAACACACACACACACTCTACCTTAGAGTACCCAGTGCTGCTTGTAACCTACTTCCAACTGGTTTTTTTTTTAGATTTTATGAAGAAATTTCGATTTTCTATCACTTAAGTTTTTATGTAGCCATTTAGGGGTTTTAATTATGTGGCAAATGTAAGATACTCAGCTTAGGCCTACACCAAAAATATATTTTTAGCGAACTTAGATTTCTCCACTTCTCCGCATCCAAGTGCCCGCTTAGGGGTTGAAATCAGAATACAGGCTAAAATCAAGGGAAAAGTAATATCGTGTTCACACTTTTCTCCCCCAAACGCAATGCAAATAGAACTTCTAATATTGTCCATAATTACCTACTTAAAAGATAACAGGGGAAAGGTAGGAAAATCGGTAAGTTTCAAATTACATGATCAAGAAATCCTCTTAATATAATATCTCACATTAACTGTCCTTGTTCTACACCGAAAAACATCTTTCATATTTTGTTCTCCCAAGAACTCATAATCCTCGTATTTGACTACAATTGTAAGATTCCGGTTTTCTCCACAAATGCTTATACCTATACATTTAATACCAATGATAGAAAATCTCTCGCCATATCCATGCTATATATGCTGACCCAGAAATTTGCTTAACACAACTTTTCAAACATAGGTCCAAGCACGAGGATAGAGAATATATTATAGGAATAAATTACAATAAAAACTCAAAACAAACATTTAGCGAAATGCTGAAGTTTACAGGCAAAAATGATAGTCATAAAATCTCGAGGCTTAAAATATTTCGCTGCCGATGTTTTCACTTGTATAGGCTAATAAATTGATAAATATGGGATAAGGTAATGCACTACGGTCTAAGTGCCAAGTGATAGGCTATATGGCAGCTGGAAAAATACCTACTTTTATACGTATAAATAAATATCTACGAATCATGTCTCGACAGCTCCAATATTTTTCCTGGGAAGTGTCATGCCATTGGGATGAGGGAAAAAAAAACTTGGTTTGTCGTAACAAATGTGATTTCACTGTATGTGATGTTACACAGCCATATAGTAACAGTGATAGCTCGCTTCTGTAATTAGTGAGTGAGAGGAGAACAACAGTGAGCTGGCTTGACAGCCGGATGATGACAAATGGAACTTCGAGCAACACAAATGGAGTTGGACTATAAAGATTAGAACAAGCATTTTAAAATCCATTTCGAAAGCTTTTATTTATAACACTTTACATTACCAAAACCGTAATAACAGAAATAGTTTTAAAATATTTACCTGTATTAAAAATAATTACTAGAATGCAAACTTTAGCTGATTTATCTTTCCTATTGTAAACAAAAGTTCACATTTAAGTATCGAATATATGACAGTTAAACCGCGTCAAAAACGCATGGTATCACTGCAGTCAAAGGGATCGGGATCACTCCAACGACCATTTTGTGGCTGAAATTAAAATAAAACTGTTATCCTTAAGAGTGTTTATTTAGGAAAAATCCACAATGGAAATTAATGTACAGAGTGCCAAACAGACCACGGAAACATGAATTTGTCTAGCAAAATTCAGTTTCATCTACGAGTAGTATTAGTTCCGCAAAATTTATCCTTAACATTAATTCGGTTTATAGATTTCTACGAAGCAGACAGAAATCAAATAAAAAATTAGGCAATGCATTTAGGATATTTTAAAATTCCGATGTTAGATTGTACTACAATACTATCGTAAAATAAGTAAGACATAATGAAACATTATCTGTTAAAATATAAAGCATAATCATCCAAAATAAAACATAATATAACAAGGGTGGCCATAACGAGGCTCGCGAGCCCCATGCATTTAGTTTTCAGAGCAAATTAAGATTCTTTCGGAAAAACCCTGAGACTAAAACATTCGCTCAATTCAAATGTTTGAAGAAAATTACTGTAAACCATCCTCACGATCAGGTGGAACGAAAGATCAGTGCAAAATGTCTGGTCTTGCTAAAAAGTCAATGGCAGATGTAATGATTTGAGTTCACTTACTACCCGCGCGCGATTTCTTGAGCGCTCGGCTCCCTAGTCCTCATTCGGTAGGTTTCGTTCAACTTCGTAGGTTAAGCTGACAACATTGAAACACGAAGTACGCTATACACCCTGACATCTAGTGGCTTCAATACTAAGCTTTCATTCTGTCTCAGGATTCTTATTTATTTATTGACATTATCTTTTCTGACGCAACGAGTTATGGGGAAAAATACAATCTTTCGAACTGCTGATTTCACAAACACTTCATTGTACATCCAACACTTTCCTCACCTCTTTAAGAATTCCGTATGTGCTAATTTCTGACGATCCCGTGAACCTGGAAAATCCTTTTGCTGTTGATGTTGTGGGCAATGGCTGTCCTCTTTCATCACCAATACAGTTGGAACTGCCAGAGGACGAAGGACTAAAAACGCTTAAACGAAATGGTGTTTCGGCCATAGATTTTTGGAAGTTCCAGAATAAAAATCCCTATTTAACAAAAGAGTGTGCTAAGAGACTTATCTCGATATTTGGGAATACTTATGTGTGTGAATCTCAGTACTGAACGCTTAAGTTCATTAAATCTAAATCTAACTGATGAACATTTAAGTGAACTCATGCGAACTGCGCTTACCAATTATAAGCCAGATTTCAAACAACTAACAGCAAAAATGACCACTCGAAAAAGTCCTTCTCAAAAATAAAATCTTATTTCTTTTTGTGTAATTGAACAATAATGGTTATGTGTATAGTAAAAACAATGTGGTTTGCTTCGAACAGCTTCATAAATTTGCGGCTCCCCAAGTTAAGGTTAGTAGCCACCCCTGTAATATGGGTTGCTCTTGCCATTAGCCAAGGTAAAAATTTAGGCTCCAAAAATAAATTTTCTAGGAATCATGGCGACCTGTGGCTCGGTAATTATTGTTCTGCCCTGAACAACGTTTAACATGATTTTGATGTCATGATCGACTAAAAAATTCGAGTTCTGGATGAAAATACTGGACACAACACTAGACAAAGTGCACTTACAAAAAGAGAAGCAATCAACTCAAAATAAATATTACCGGTAGGCTACATCAGAAAACTCATTTGAAGGTAATAGATCATATTAATGGGAATCGGCCATAAAAAATGACCGAGAATGTGATTGCATTATCTCTGTGGAATATGCTATGTGAAATTTCCTATATGGTCTACCTATAGTAGGCCTATTTCAAATGAAATACATAAAACACTCCATAATATTCTTGACATCAAATCACAGTTCAAGTTTTGTCAAAGATACTGATACGATCTATTTCATCTGATATTTTGTAATTGAGTTATGATCTCACTGTTAATGTCATTTGCAATGCGGTTTATTATTTCCTAGCATTGAAACGAATCACTCATGACCCAGATCTGGTGCGATTTATAATTAATAAAAGCTTAAGTGATCCCTAATACATTCCTCGTCCAATATGTGCATAAATGAAATTCTGAACACAGATACTCCATCGGCTCGTAATGTGCGATTGTTTAAAGCAGTTTAGTAAAATTACCATCGCTAAAGAGAAAGAATCGAAAAAATAGTATATTGCGATACAAGTGCCGTAAGGCACGTTTACGGGTCGAGGAAACAGATTGAAAACCCGAGGCGCAGCCGAGGGTTTTTAAGTTTTCGAGACCCGTAAATGCCTTTACGGCCCGTGTGTTGCATGCTATTTTTTGCACGATGATTATTTATATCAATTTAATTATATTAATTGTGATATTACCTGGAAATATTATGTAAATACATTCTTGAAAATAGATGTTTATTTCAGAAAGTGATTCGCATGTGTTTGTTGTTATGGGAACCGAATATTTGTCCTGGGGGCCGTGGCCATAAAGGCTTGTATTATGAAGTGTATCGTAATGAATTATGACGTAGCGCTTGGACCGTAAGTGTTTTAACCTCATCGCAACCGGCCTTAGCAACAAGACTGTGTGGGAATGTCAACTTACGATCCATGTAAACATAGTTCGTAAGTACCACTTACTAGCTACGGAGTGCAAAAAAGCAATGGGAAGGGTTTTCTCACACGAAAAGGGCATGTGAATTCTTAGCTAATGCGTAAAAAAGAGAATTCCTGTAAAAAAGACTGGTTATGATCAGAGCCCGGATTCAGATGACTTAACATTTTTTTTTTTTTTAATGACCTATAAAATGACCCTAAATTTTAAACAAAATGACTTAATAATTATAAAAAAGACCTAAAAACTGATATTTTATTTATAAAAAATTATTATTGTACACACAAAGTTATAGACTAGTTTGTGCATAATTGTAAAAACTGTAAATAACTGTGATGATGTGAATGTTCTTTTCTCACGGAAATTTATACTGGCACTGAGGCACTGGTGAGTCAAAATTCGGCATTTCCTTCGTTGGTCTGCCGGATTATACTGTTGTTTAATTGAGAGTAAACAGCAGTTTGCACTCTCAAATCCAAGCAGGTGGCAGACTCTGGTGCCAAGTCAATCTAATAACAATAGTAATCTCTATATATATATATATATATATATATATATATATATAAGGCTTTGTCCTGACTGACTGAATGAATGACTGACTGACTGATTGACTGAATGACAGGAATCAACGTACAGTCGGTCAAATAAAAAACGTCGGGCGGTATTTGATTAAGTATCACGAACGAGCATATGCGCATGTACAGGAAGACTTAAGGTTAGGTTCACACACGCCTCTTGTCTATCCATGTATTTTCTTGATTAATTAAGTCAGTTTTGTTCCAAAACAAACATGTAAAGAAGGATGTGGCTATATGCCTCAAATCCGCCATATTCTTGGTTGCAAATTTTTATAATATTAATAATAAATAGATTCGCGAGGAATAGGTTTATTCAAGGAGAATTTTTTTAAGATTTTATTTTATAATACCGGTACTTCTAGTGCAAAATCAATAACTTACGCTCAACTTCTGCAACCAATCTTAGCATCGAAATACGCGTCCGGCCAGATCAACGTTTGCTATTAAAACTTCCGGTCGCATTATAGTCAAGTTCCCTCCTCTGAGCTGCTCTTTCATAAATATGGAACCTTCTCGCTGCTTCAGAGACCGAAAAATGCAGGTCAATTACAGCCCTAACTACACTTTCTCTCACGTTAGCATTTGTATGTGGCGATGACACAAAGCAAAATGAATTATGACAATGCATTAAGTTGAATATCGTGTGTTGCGCTTTCCGCGATTTTCATTTTTTCATTTTTGTTCATATTTTCCCTCCTGCCGCATGGCCTCATATGTTCCGAAAATGACCTGTATTTTGTGTTTTTTATAGGAAACTTGTGAACTAATGCGTCAAAACTTTAATTTTAACAGCATACGAGTCCCGACGTTTTTTATTTGACCGACTGTACAGCCTAAACTATAACAGGTAGAGACTTGGAATTTTGACAGTACCTTCGTTTCATAATGTAGGTGCTCACTAAGAAAGGATTTTGAAAAATTCTGATTCTAAATGCCAAAAATTAAATGTTTTTGAAAATACTTAATCCCTTTTTACATAGAATTATCCATTCCAAATCACAGAATATATTGTTGCCAAATGGTATCAGGTGGGCTTGGAAAAAACAAATGAAATGCACTTTTGACAAATAAGAGAAGTTATCAAAATAATTCATGTTATAAATAAATATTACAGAATGAAATCCACTAAAATAATGGAATCACATAACTTTCTCTACCCTGGACATGGAGAAAACAAAACGAGGTATGGTAATGTGTATATTATTATATTATATCGCAGGTTTTTGGAGAGAAAAGTATGAAAGTGATAATGCTTTCTGTTTAATTTCATCTCCAAAACGGCTTTATGGTAACATAAGAGTGGGAAATTTCCCGCCTCGATATTACAATTTTATGTTACAGGAATTTCTGTTTCTTCTTATTTAAACCTCTGCCAGGCTTGCTGTGCACTGTACAAGCGATGGAATGCAAAATTCTCGATCCTCTATGAGCCATAAAAAAACTACATCAAGCGTTTTCTGAGGGAATAGTTTGAGTGTAATAAGTCGTTCTTTCTATTTCAAATTATAAATGCCTATATAAGGACCTAGAATTTAAAATTGAAAATCCTTCATAAGCTAATTTCCAATTACAAAATACAAAACCCGGGCGAAGCCGGGTCTTTTAAGCTAGTCTATATATATAAAAGGCTTTGTCCTGACTGACAGGAATCAACGTAGAGCCTAAACTATAACAGGTAGATACTTGGAATTTTGACAGTACCTTCGTTTCATAATGTAGGTGCTCACTAAGAAGGGATTTTGAAAAATTCTGATTCTAAATGCCAAAAATTAAATGTTTTTGAAAATACTTAATCCCTTTTTGCATAGAATTATCGAAACAAATTCACAGAACATATTGTTGCCAATGGTATAGGTGGGTTTGGATTAAATTAAATGGATGTTTGACAAATTAGAGAAGGTATCATTATAATTCATATTATCTATATTAATAAAACGAACTGTCCTCGATGTCCAGGGAAATCTACTGAACGCAGAGATCTGAAATTTTAGACATATGTGGGCTGAAGGGTTGGAAAATGCACCGCGAAGCCGGAATTTAAATTTTAGTTTTCGTTCGTGAGTTATGAGTGAAAAACGGGCAAAAAACGTGCATTTTTTGCGTTTTCAAAACATAAGTTTTCAGTTATACATTTCAATGTCAAATCAATTACAGTTGGCTTTGTCTATTTTTGTCACACCTTGAAAATAAAACTTTCACGATCGCTTGAATATTGTAAGCCCTAAATATGGTCAAACGTTTTTTTTTATTTGGACGAATCTCACTATACAGAGGTTTTCTGGGCCAAGAAACTCGAATCTGAGGTCGCTTTTACCAGACGATGCTATCTAATCGTGGTATGTAGTCCACGTGATTTAGGAGTTAATAAATATTATGATTTTACTATTATGCTCTTAATTTTTAATTTTTGAAATAATTATCGCGGGCGAAGCCGCGGGCACATGCTAGTACTGTATAATACAAAATTTTGGCGTTTCTTTGATTCTCACTTCCGACTGAGACATGACAACACTTTAACGCCGAATTTTTCCTTCTTGTGTTAAACAAACAAAGACAGCACTGCTAGCGACGAAAAAAAGGTAATATACTCAATGTAAATACATTAAATGACTAAATTAGGAAGCAAATTACATGAAAATAACAAAATAATGACCTAAAATTGAAATAAATGCCCTAAAAACATAAAATTTCATAAAATAACATAATAAAAAGGTATTTCTATAATCTAGAGGCCATGATTAGGATTTATCTACAAGTTGGCAACGTCTATGTAGTATCAATAAAAAGATGACATGTCATTAGAATCCGGGCCCTGGTTATGATGAAAATAGGAACAAATCAGTGTAATATAGACTACAGTAAAATGTTATCCATCCAACTGATATAAAATTTAATAACTTATAGGCCTATATACACATGCTAGGAGTAATCTGCAAAATCATCTTTACGCCAGGATTCACTGAAGAAATTGCATTTAAACCTTAGTACACATGCTGTCGCTCTCAACTCGCAAATCGAATTACTTCTCCGAATCTGGCGTACGAATGGATGTCTTGAGGCCTCTACTTACTGCTTTCAAGTCTTAGCAGATGCTTTGCGCTTTACGATTTGTACAATCGTGGATAATATAACCTGAATTAGAAGTTTCTACTTCAATACAATATTTCATAAATATCTGTATGATGATAATTATTTTATAATCTTCCGCTACCCCCCCCCCCCTCCCGGAAGAAAATCGAACTCGGATCATTCTGCCTTTCCAGAGAATCTATTAGTGAAATACTACCAAAAATTATCCGGGCTCGTAAATTTTTTCCTTTGTATCTCCTATGACCTCGCTACAGGCCTAGAAGTAGAATGAAGCATCTCGCTGTTACTTTGATTTCTCCTTCTTCCCTCCTCCTCATATTATAATCCCAGATCCATTTCACTTCCCCACTGTCATGGTGGATCATGAGCCTTTATTTGAGAAGTAGTGGGGGAAGTGGTTAACTGTATTATCATGCTATTTTGTTATCATGAATTTAAGTTGCTTTCTCGCTACAGTCTAGATGTGCAAACATTTAATGCGAGGTCGATAGGGGACTAAAGGAAGATTTGGAATAAGTCTGGATGCGTCCTGTAGGAGTCTAGTGCTCTAGGCGTCAGCTTACAAAGATGAAAGCCCGGGTTCGACTTCCGCCCAGGGTAAATTTGCCTCCTATATGTTACAATTTACGAGGGATAGGGCATAACCAACCATTTTTAAGTTCGCCGATGGTATCATGAGATGTATAACAAGGAAGTGTGTACCATCTCTATAGTCCGCACGGTTTTAGAAGGCATGTGGGCTGACTAATGCGTACAATAAAATGACGAATTTCTGATAGTATTTAGAAGTTCTATTGCCTAGTTCTGACGCCCACGGCACAAGAGTGAGCAGCAGAGTTTCCTATTTTTCAGCCCCCCAAAAGCACTATTGGAAATTTATAATTTTAATGCAGGCATTGCATGCCTTGTAAAACAGTGCGGACTACAGCATATGGACATATTTTATAGCAAAGTTATGTAAGGTTAAACGAATAGAGGCGATGGTAATTTAGTTCTGAATCATCCGTCGTGAAGAATGGATATGGCAAGAGGTGAAGAACATTCTTACGTCCAAATATTCACTATCCGAGGGAGAAATCCCAGAGATAGAAGCTTAGGGGAATAACACCCATCCGTACCGAACTTTAAGAGATCATGGAATGGATATGAGTGCCTTTCATGCTTCCAACTATCACAATATATTAGAGTATCGTATGGATGTTTTTCGGTGTCTGTTTCCTTCACTAACCTACACCTAGTACCTGCATTATACATACATTCCATATCCTGCTCTTTCATTTGTATATTTCAAAATGTCAAAATGTTCCCACACTTTCAAAAGAAAAAACTGTTGCCATGACTTATTCCACCTAAAATGCGGTAACTCAATATAAATGTTTTAAAATATTGACAATCAAACATGTTTCAAAGAACTGGTGGCCAACATAGCCACATGCAGCATACCATGTTTGTTTGATGCGGCCATGATTTTAACTTTTTCCTAAAACTTTATCAACGAGGAGTTGGTTGGTTGAAATATACTGTATTTAATATTTTAAAACTTTTATATTGACAAGGGGGAATTACCGCATTTCAGATTCAAAGAGAAATAAATAGGCCTACGGTTTGATTTCATCCACAATTATTTATTCCCCATCCCTCGTATATATCTCTCAAGTGAGTTAAGTTTGAAACCACTGAAAACCTATAATTAAAATAAGCATCAGAGTCCAATATGTTCTAGCTGGCAAATGTCTGTAGCGAGATCGATAGGGGCAGGTTTGAAATGGCTCGAGGTATATCCTTTGGGAACGTACAAACCTAAAACCCGGGTTCGATTTTCGACCAGAACAAATTTTCCTTTGCACAGGCTGCATACCTATAGATAGTTCAGTATTTAATAATAAATCCTAAAACTATGTTCACCATACATGCAAATTTACATAATATGAAATTATTTTCAATCGTACCCTAGGAGCATTATCCACGTTTCCAATCCTCACACTAAGCATGCTTATCTAGTGTTACGAGTTGAATAAATGTAATATCAGAAGCAGTTACACTCATCAAATGTTGGTTGTTACAGCTGACGTTATCGCTGTACACAATATCACGAGTATTTATCACATTCATTACATTTGATGCAGATAGATTAATTTAAAAATGTACTGGGACTAAACAGGAGTCCGGACAGAACGCGTTTGTTCGCTGTATGCAAGATAATTATCGAAAGTGATGATAAAAAAAAGAATGAGTAGAAGAATGAAAAAATAGTAAAAGAAAAGATCGAAAATTATGGTAAAAAATTAAGTACCGATACATAAGAAGTAAAAACTAAGAGAAGCAAAAGAAAATCCAGTACACATATGTCCTCAAATTAATTTATTATTATTATTATTATTATTATTATTATTATTATTATTATTTATTTGTTGTTCCGCCATTGAATCGAGCACCTGGCAGGAACACTGATTCCATCAAATACCTTTAAATAGAAACCATTCACTAAAGCTGACCTCATAAATAGTCCAACTTTATGACGGTCTCTGGTCTTAAAAAGCAAGTTCCAGGTTAGTTCACGGGTTTTGGTTAACCAGCTGCAGTAGTTCACTATCAAATATTTTCAAAGAATTAAATGTTTACCAAATACATTCCGGGCAATTATTTTCTTATAAAATTTTGGTAACTTAGACAATAGAAGAAATACCCTTATAACCCTCCCCACCAATAACTGCCACGAAAACTATGTCTACAATCGTTCCATGAATAAACAAATTCAGAAAATGAACTTACGTTAAATTATATCCAACAGTTTGGGCTTAATTGATGCGGTGACAAGACAAACAAAAATCTGCAGAAATTGTGTTTATTCCCATAAAGACCCATACAGGTTTTATTTACATAGATTATTCTCCTAACTATAGACCTATATCACCTTCAAAATGATAAAATAAAGACAGTTATTTTCTAAATACACTATAATAATATTGTAGTTATTTATTTTATTTTATTTAAAAATTACATAAATACAATACACAGTATATAAGGTTCTGAAACCCCGAAAGAGCAGGAGCTCCTGCTCGGGGGCAGTTCCATGCATATATTTACAAGTTTTACATTACTGAAATATGAAACCTGAAATTACCTTAAAACTAAATGGCCAAAATATTAAGAAATAGTACAAGTGGAAAAGACAAAAACTGAGAGTAAAGGCATGACTCAAACGATATAAAATCATCATCATCATCAAAAATAAATAAATTATCATGTTAGTAGTAGGCACCAAAAGATAAACCTATTTTAAAAGGGATGAAAATCTAAGTTATATGAGTTTTATTTTTATTTATTTTTTTATTTAAAGACTCCATAACTACTTTACTGGATGTAATGTGATTTTAGAATTATACAGACGAGGACCGAAACTAGAGCTATGTGCTAGACCATCAGAAGTGAAACATTTGGGTTCTAGTTTTATTCCATCTATGCTGTGTTCATGTCGAATATCTAGGAATTTTGTCTTATTTTTATGTAAGAATTTTAATAAGGAGTATCTATAGATTTGGTCAATGCTAAATACATTAATCGGAATAAATTAGTTCAGTTGGGTAGTCCAGCCGTTTTTTAAACATATTTTGATTATGCGTTTTTGTAGTAAAATTAATGAAGTAAGAACAGTTTTATTAATGCTTCCCCATCCAATAATACCATAGCCTACTGAATAATGCATTCGACTACGGCTAAATAAGCTACAAATTTATATATTGTTTTTCGAATTTTATTACATATATATGAAATATGTTTATCCCATATCAAATGCTGATCAATAACAATCCCCAAATATTTCACTTCTGTAGATTCTTTAAGAGAAGGACATTTACAAACCGGAAGGTATCCAACATTCCGCGTTATGGAATTTTAATTTTAAATGTTGAAGTCATTTTAATTGTTTTAATCCAGAAGCTGATAAGGAGAAAGGCATTACATTAGTTTTAGTTACATTAGGAGAAAGTAAATTAAAATCCAACCACTTTATCAGATTTATACCCGCATTAGCACTTTTGTAGGCTCCTCCCACGTTAATCCACTGAAGATCACCACCGTATCATCAGCATAAGAAAATGAGACACCATTATACTTCTTCAGGTCTATTTTTAATAAATCATTTATGTATATTAAAAATAAAATTGGTCCCAGAATTGTTCCTTGAGGGATGCCTGTTTTAATTTTTTTGGACTTACTGAAACTTTCACCAATTCTACTTATCTGAAATCTTGAGCTTAGATATGAGCGAAATAAGATTAAAGTAGTACCTCTAACACTCATAGCTACTAAATTATCCAGAAGTAGGCCTAATGAGTGGTTAACAGTATCAAAAGCTTTCCTGAGATCTAAAAATTTACCTAACGATTTGTAACCAAGATCTAGGTCGTGAATGATTTTGCCAGTGACATCAAATATTGAATCTTCCGTAGGCAAGTTACTCCTAAAACCATATTGATTTTTGCATAACAGATTATTTTTTCCAGGAAATTCACTAATCTATTTTTTATACATTTTTATAATAATTTCGAAAAACTGGAGAGCAAGGATATAGGTCTGTAGTTATTTAGACATTTTTTATCACCTGTCTTACAAATCGGTACAACTACAGCCTTTTTAAGGACATCTGGGAATATTCCTTGCGTAAGGCATAAATTGAAAATATAAACGAGGGGTTTAAGCAGATATTTAATTACATTCTTTACATGTTAATTGTAATTTTTTCAATACCCGGAGCAACGTTACTTTTTAGTGACCTAACAGTGTTAATAATTTCGTCTTCTATTATCGGAAGAAGAAACATGGAGGAAGAATGCTGTCAATTTTTGTCACTGCCATAATCACATGTGCCAGACGTTGGTTTCCTGATGCTAGACGCTATATTATGTCCTACGTTAGTAAAGTAATTGTTAAACTCATTTGCTACGCCTTTTTTATTTTTAAATTTAACACCATTTTCATTTATAATTTCACTGATACTTCAAGTTTTGTTCGTGATAGTGTATGTAGCTTCATTAATAATTTGCCAAAATTTCCTAGGATTAATGCAATAAAATAATCTGTCTTCTCACGGAATATGAATCTTTGGGTTTAAAACATTTATCCCTAAGATTTTTTCTACACATTTGTTTGCAATTTGAAAGACTGACAGCCCCCTATTAAATAAGATGGGATGTTAATATACGTTTGAGGTAGCCGAAGCGAAAGAAAGCGCGGGCGTTTGAGTGAAACCAAAATCTCAAAATTTAAACATTTAGACTAATTATGGTTGAATAAAACAGTCATTTGAAATTTGACTATAATGGTACTTAAGATACTCGTATGAAAATTGTGAAACTAGCTTTGCTCGTTTCATAAACATGCTCGTATCTTAATAAATGTCATTTTAGGTTTGTTGCATAATGTACTATACTTGTTTCTAGCATATATACAGCATTGAAAGAGCGGATAATAGGCACTAAGCCTTTACCATTAACTCTAATGTTCTGTCAAAGTTAAAGTGCTTACATTACTATAGCAGATACAGGCTAACCCGTAAACAACGGTGCTAGCATTCTCACATTTAGAACGAAGATACGAAAACAGTTTAGAAGTTACTTTCTCGTTTGAAAAAGAAATATCAAAACTGTCAATCATTTCAGTACGAACAAAAGCACTCTTGCATACCGGTGAAATGAATTTTCACTTAAGGTAACAATGTGCCGGGCTGAACTGGCTCTTCGGAAGTATCAGGAATTTTCCCGGTGAACCGGTACTGTATGAGGCCGATTAAATTATTTATTTGCGTTAATCCATTCACTTCTACTAAAAGGTGATTCTGCATTTTATTATCTCCATAGACTGAGTCTACACATCCGCCAGGAAATACTGTACATTTACTTGCAATTGAGTCCGCAAATATAATGGATAGAACAGGTAAAGGGAAGGACAACTTAAAAGAATAAGAAAACTTTGTTGGGATGATCTTCCGCTTTTCTAAGAGTTTGTTAAAAAAAACATCGGCAATATTAAGCTTTCACGTTAATAAATTTGTTTTGTTTTTTCCTTTTTACTGCAGACGAATTTTTAAAAATAAATTTAGAGGGATTTAGCTTCCTGGCAATCAATTAAAAGCTCTGTTTAAGAGTTTCTCGGAAACAAGAAAGAAGAAAATAACCTGGTATCGAACTTATTGGAACGCTACGCACATCTTGCCTACAATTCCGTATATGAATCTTTAACCATAAATCTTGATCAGTAAAAACAAATTCAATAAAACCATTTCTACAAAAGCAACGTTGAAGAAAGCCTTTCAAACTCCTTTTCTTCATTCACATTTTTATTTTTGTTTCGAAAAATCTGGAGGATGTTATTAAGATGACCGAACTGGGCGTATCGTCTTCAAGGATGATACTGCAAATTTTAGTTTTAAAATGGAGGTATTTTCTGTTAATATGAATGTATGTTAGAAGTTAATAATGATTGTATTTAGGTTTCAACCTTAATGTTCTCAAAAACAGATAAGTACGAGGGTCGTTCCGAAAGTAATGCCTCCTATTTTTTTTACATGGAAACTACAGGAGATCACAGTACAGCTAAATAGAACAATATTTCAGCTACAGACTGTCATTTTTCCACATAGTCACCACCATTCGTTATGCACTTTTGCCAACGATGAACCACAGCCTGCATGCCGCGCTTGAAAAAAATCGGATTCAACTGAATCTAACCACTTCCTTACAGCTTTGACAACAGCATCCTAGTCTTGAAAATGTTCGCCACGTAGTCCATCTTTCAGAGGCCCAAAGAGATGCAAGTCTGAAGGCGCTAAATCGGGACTGTACGGTGGATATGGTAAGACGGTCCAGCTGAATTTTGCAATGAGTTGCCTGGTCGCAAAACTGGTGTGGGGCCTGACGTTATCATGTTGGAGGTGGAAGTTGGTCTTCTTCTCTTCTGCAAGCCCGAATTTCCAGGGTAAGGCCACTACTAATCCGCTACTAATTAAACATCTGTATTATATAGTCTACCAGACTTTCTAGTAACATTTGTTTTGGTGACTTAACTTCTACCCCCTTAGCGATCACCTATGATAGCATTCTCCCCCAAAAGTAAAGTAAAGAGAAGTAAATCAACGTAAAGTGAAATAAGGGAAAGTATACTAAACTCAAATGAATTAAAAGTACCCACGAAAATGATTAAAGATCTAATGTTCAATGATTATGTTCACAGGAGTTAATATAACTTGGCGCTACATCTTTTGCAGAGACTAGGCATACCTTATTGACTTTCCTAAATGAAGAAATTTCTTTACACAAGTAGCACCCATCATGAGAGTATATGCATCCTTTCAAGATGTTCCTACCTCAGAAAAATCCGAGGTACCAGGGATCAAAACCGAGGACCTAGGCCTAAGCCTATTAATTACATATGATCATTTGCAAATTCACCAATTCTTCCAAGACCTAACCACCTTCGCTTACATAATTCAGATTTATCTTCATCGAAATTTTATCAACTTCCAATACTGCCACTTCAAAAACTAATAGGATTACTCAGCCTGACTTTATTTGCTTCCGTTAATATATAACGTAGAGTCCGGCTGAACCAGGAAGGTAAATATGTAATGAGAGAGGGGGCATTAGTGATAAGTAGAGTAGAGTAGCAGCATGAGTACATTGGCTGCGTATGTGTTGGTGTTGGTAGAGGGTGACTTCCAACTCTAGTGAGAGATAATCGATAAGCTCGACCTCATCTGTCTCTTTCTCCCATCCTCTGTGTCTAGCAGAGCAGACAGGGCCACGACTTCCAAAGCTAATCGGTACACCCATTCATCGTTACGCAAAATAAACAAAGCGCCTCTTTGTTTGGCATATAATCCAATGAGGAAGTGCAATTCACTCCCATAACCAACAACCCTTTATAGTCTTCTGTAGATAAACAAGCCAATCGATATTAATTAATTACTGTGCACGAGTAATTTGTTTTACATGTCCTTATTAAGCATGCAAACACTGTATTTTTATTAAACTGACAAGCTGATGGATTAATGTGCAAATTATCTGAACACATTTAGAGGCAGTTAAATTGTTAAAATATTTAATCGGAAAATTGTTTAACAATATTAGATATTACATCAGTTTATTATCCGTTGGGTGAAGTAGATTTCACTGTTATGAATTTAATTATTCACACCCTTATTCCTGATCTGAGCAAAACAAATTTCGCAGTCACCATCAGGAACTCACCGAAGATACAGAGTTTACCCAAGTCACAACATACAGGACTGAGGATCAGGGGCGGATCCAAACTTACAAAGTTTGCAATTATTGCGGGTATGGGGAACGGAATGACCTAAAATAGGGGATCCAGGGGTCCTCCCCCGGAAATTAAAAATAATAATAATAAATAAAATAAAATAAATAAATAAATAATGAGTTTTTACGTCCTCTGGGTGGTTCATACAAATTTCTCATAGATTAAACATCCGGGCAAGAAGAAAGTTCTCGGTTTTGTATCTTATATAAAAATAGAATTAATCAAACATAAAAAATTTTACCTTTAAATAAGTGCTGATCTGAAATAGTTCACAAGAAATTAATCATTTATAATAATAAATACAGGAACTCGAACAACGACGATATATGAATTATACGAGAGGATTCACGACTTCAAAGAAGGCATATAGACAGAAGACAAAATTTAATTAACAATAAAATCTACTCTATTTTACCTAATATGTTGACACAGACAGAATTGTCGAAAAAATTGCACATACTTTTTAAGGTTGAAATTCTATAGCTTAACAAAATGTTTACATTAAAATTTAAGGTCTTATAAATATATTGTACAAAAAATAGATAATAATATTGTTTTATTATTCTATGTAAGTTGTACTTTTCCTAATTGACTAATAATTACGTAATGACACAGAATTGTTAGCACATCTTGTGTATAATTTTTGTGATCAAACCTTCTGATCTGTGCAGAATTTTTATAACTAATAATATACACTATGTTATATCTTGTATAAATTAACAATCCATAATTACAAAATAACGGGGTGCAATTAACTTGAAATAAATAACAAAATCTCGACTGAAGTAAAGACAGACAAAACTGATCTACATTAATTAATATTCTCAGAATCCTAATGTAAAAAGGTATTATTTTAACCTATTGTTTAAATTTTTAATTTAAGGGTATAATACTTTATTAATGACAAAATTATTGGAATACCACTACATAACAGCATAATACTTTTATTTTGGTGGAAATTAATATTTTTGGAAGGGGCCACAATTAGAATGGCAGTTATAACTGCATTTATTATTTTAACGATAATATGCCAATTATATTACAACTCTAATCGGATTTATTAATTTAACAAGAAAATTTTAGCTTCACATGAATTAATAAATTACAAAAGAATAAAAATAAAATGAAATACAGCAATAAACATACGAGTTACTTCCTTTTGCCGTAAGGTTTAACAGCAATCTAAATGGAGAATTAAATTACGAAGAACTCGGTATTTGAAACAGAGAAAGTATGATAGACTATAGCAACCTGACGCTCTTCAGACAATATAAGTTACTTTCCCTCGGAAAGAATTGCGAAAGAACGGGATGCAAGGAGGAAATTTCTCGGCTGTGTATTCCTACAGGCTGCATACATCACTTACAGTCCCAGATGGTTTCCTTAGCCTCTCTAACGCTCCTTGCACACTACACGACTTCGGTCGGACGACAAAAAGTCGGACGGGCAATTTTCTTTAGTCGACTGATAAAGAGAATGAGACCTTTCACATTAGACGGCAACGACACGACAACGACTTTTTGTCGGGTTGCAGTCGTCCAGTGCCACTGCATCCACACGACAGTCGTGTCGTCTCTCTGCTCAGTGGCCTATGTAATCAAATACACGCTTGCACACTAGACGATTTCAGTCGGACGACAGCTGTCTCCATTGCGCGTTGCTTGGTTAAGTTTGTGTGATTTGTTCGCTATTTACGAACCTTAAACATGGAAGGAATTGACACTGAAGTTTTTATTTCGCTGGTTCAAGCAAAACCTGTATTCTAATAGATTTAATTTTGGAACATAAAAAAACTTAAAGTGAGTATGAAAATACTGTAATAAAATCCACTAATAATAATACTTTAATAATAATAATAATAATAATAATAATAATAATAATAATAATGTTAATAAATATTTCATTATCATTGAACAAGTAGGCCTACTGCAATAGACGTCATTCTTTATGATTAAATTTCTCACACAATATTACGAAATCTTTGTCTTTGAGTTACTAAATGAGTGATAAATATCATAACAAGAAGATTGATGGACAATCTAAAGTTCACATTCAGTTATTACATTCCTTGAATACAAAAGCAATAAAACCAGTAAAAACATCGCACATTTGGATCAGCCTAAACTTAAGACACTAAAATATGTTTGCATTCAAAAAATTCTGTCACAGATTAAAAAGGTGTATTAATTAACCATGCATCTAGTTCATTGTTAAATCTTATTATCGGTAATTCTATAATTTTTATTGGTAGTTTATTAATCATTTTAGGCCTAGTATATCAAAGCTGTTTTAATAATTTTGCAAGTATTTGTATAGGCACATATAATCTTTTACTATTCCTAGTATTGTTATTCCTAGTATTGTAAGTGCAATAATAATCCTGTAATCTGTTTTTATTGTAGAGAATAACATGATATATGTATAAGTTAATTACTGTTATGTACCGAAACCTAATAAATAATGGCTTACAGTGTTCTAGTTTTTCTGAATCTGTAATAATCCTATCAACTTTCTTTTGTAACCCAGTAAAGGCGATTGCGCCTTCGTCTTTTCCGACGACGATAAAACATCCATAATGCAATGATTTGTTCACGATCCATAATAACAACCTTACCTGGCTTTACTTTCAACACAACTGTTAAAAATAAAATCCTAGAGTGAAAAGCAACCCGACAAGATTTAGAGTCGTCCGACCGAAATCGTGTAGTGTGCAAAGAGCGTCAAAAGCAAGTCGGACGACTTTTAGTCGTCCGACTTTTTGTCGTCCGACCGAAGTCGTGTAGTGTGCAAAGAGTGTGACTCATTCTTTATAACGTGCATATGCACGTTTACCTAGTACTAGGTAAGTTTACCTAGTGAGCTCACAAATAAACTGTTCCCCCACCTGAAATGTTAAAATTGTGGTCGGGAGAAAATAATAATAATAATAATAATAATAATAATAATAATAATAATACATGTAATAAGAATGGGAGATTTTAATATGCAAATATTTTAGAACTTTTCAATATTTACGACCAACATTTTGTTCATTTATTTTAATTTCATGTGTTATTTAGTTTTTTCTTCTTTTGTATTTTAAGCAATAATGGTATTCTCTATTATAGCCTTACAGCCATAACTACACCAGGTTAAATAAATAAAAATGCTTCTGTTGTCCTCACGTAAAAAAAAAACTGTAGTTGAACATCAACACTTTCACGTTACATGAGCAGCATTTTACATGCTTATACTAGGTACAAAAAATAAAATGCAATAAAACCAGTTTATAAAACAAAATGATTGCCTATAATAATGTGCTTATGTTTATATTGACAGAACTATTGCCTACATAAATTTATGTTTTCTAATTTTACATATACGTTGAAACGTATATATATATATATATATATATATATATATATATATATATATAATATATAATATATAATATATTATATTATATTATATATAGTCAGAGTACATGTGTTTTTTTATCGCCAGACCATGGTTCTAAGGGAAAAACAGTAGTTCTTGGGAGGGAGGAATCCATATAAAACACCCATTCGATTTTCCTTATTTCAAGCGTAGGCAATGCAGTTCTCTAGCTTCTCATTCAGACAGTTGCCAGTTCAGTCTGGTTGCCAGAGTATAAATTCAATTGAACCGGCCTAACGAAAAGCCGTATTGTTCACGAAGCAAGAAGAAATCCAAGTCTGTGGAAGAAACAAATCTCTACAAAAAAAATCAAATGAAGTTTTTAGGTCTCGTACAAAATTGTCTTTTCCGAGTTAGGCCTAATCGTGAAAAATGATTATTCTAGAAAGTATAGTAAGAGAAAGAAAACTCGCCTACATGCATCCTATCACATTCCCAGAAGATGCCTAAGAATTCAAATATAACATTTTATTTCGAATGAGTTTTCGTTATCGAACAGACAGATAAAAGGATACTCGTAAAAACGTCATGTAGACATGTAAATAGTGTTCTTGGACTCTGCATATTAAAAAATGGGTAAGCCTTCCGTATCGATTTTGACAACTATACCTAGAGTAATTTCATCGTATTCTTAAACCATACTGGTCTATTTATAATATATAGTTGCATACGACTGAAAAGGTCGCAAAAACCACAAGCTTTAGGCTATTCTCAAATCAAATGACAATGTATTTTTTCAGCACACTAGGCGCGGAGAGCCTGGAAAATTCTAACTGCAGGACAACCAAGACATGGATTTCGCAATAACACTACAATACATGTGCCAGTAAGTATGTAAGGCAATTAATCTCCTTCTACTGCATCTCCGAGAAGGAAATAGAACGAAGAGTGGAAATCTTTCTGAACGCTCAACTTTTTCCTGCTTGATAGAAAGCTCAGTAGAGACTAAAATTCGAACTCCTAGGATCCTGCGTTATGCCAGTGCTTTTCTTTTTTATTTATTGGCGGCATGTTCTATTACAACTATTGTAATACTGTATGCCTAGGTCTCTAATACATTATATTCTTATCGTATTTTCACTTAAATCTTTTTCACTTCTTATCCTGTGGCCTTTGTCTTATTATCTTACTCTATTTGACTGCAGTTTTTAAAAACATAAAAATTTAAGCCTATCTTGTCCTATATTGTATCAAGACTTATTGAATTTAAATAGTCAATGAAACTTTTAGTGCGTTCAAGTATAAGTTGAATTTTTGTGATGTCCATTTTCCAGTTTTGCTACGCATGTCACTTTTGAGCTTTTACCTTCCGGTATTCAATTCTGAACTCAAAAATAAAGTGGTCCGTTGTTTTCATTTCAGCTCCACACGAGCAGGAAGGGCTCTTTTATTTTAAACTTGCAATATTAAGACCCATCTTGACATGAACTGTTAAAAATGTTGACATTTTGGCATTATGCGGTATAATTATTTTTAGTCACAATCCCACAGAGTGGAAAAAGATGTTGTCTGATGCCACTCACTTTTCCACTCAAAACTTTTCATTCGAAGTTCTGATAAAATTTCAAAATGCCACTGACCGGTATACTTTCATAGCTCACTACTAATTTGTCCTTTCTTACTGCCTGCTTTGCTAAACAATCAGCAAGTGCATTTCCCTCAACATGCGCCTTGACCCAAGTACGGGTATTAAACATGGTCTCTCACAACCAAGCACAAAAAACCCCTACAAAATGCCAAAGGAAATTGCCACGGAAGATCCTGGTCATATCACTGAAAGACAGAATACCAAACACAATACTACGTCCGATCCAGCAGCGAAATGGACCAGGAAGGCCCCAGTAGTGAGGCTACAAACGAGAAATGGACGCGGGAGCTCATAATTTGAGAAACAGGTCTATGCATAGGAACGTTCATGTTAAAGAACTTTGCCCTAAACGGAACATAGTGTTACAAGCTATGCTTATTCTTATAATACATCTAGGATTCCCATCCGTCCGGGTTTTACATGAAATGTCAGAGTTCTAGAGTACTTTTTCTACCGACTTATTTCAAACTATCGAGACCGATCTATCAACATTCAGAAATAGTCACCACCTTAGCACACTTACAGTTGTGAATGACTTGACAACTGCAAACTACAAGACAAAAACAGGCCACCTAAAATGAGGAACTCCAACATAGTTCTGCGAAAAGTGATCGCATCTCCACAAACAATCAAGTTTATATGTGAAATGTACAAGACGCTACCGTAAAGATTAAAATATTTATTTTGTTTAATCCTGGAACACTAACTCAGCCACTGTGTTTTACGCTACACAATGTAAATATTATGTATGTGTATATATATATATATATATATATATATATATATATATGCCTATATATAACTGAATATAATATAACTGAACCACCCCCGAACACAAGCTCTGCTTCTTCGGGTGGTGTATCAACTTTTGTATGTATTTTTCGTGTAATTTGGAACAATAAATTGTAAATTGTAAATTGTAAATTGTAATTGTAATTTAGACTAAATATCCTGCGATTTACCCTCGTAAAACGCAGGTTGTAAATAAATATCTGTAATTTAAAAAAATGTGCACGTGCGTGGCGTCCGATGACAGCTACCGACTCTTGCTGGAACAGACCTATTGTTTCATGCCTGAATAATGATAATTTTTCTATTATCGATAATAAATTGATTGCAACAGTGAAATATGGTTATATTTCAGTTGAAGATAATGTTAGAGGAGGTTGTAGGTTAGAAACTGCATTATTTGGTGTTTTTAATGTTAGCTATTAAATAAGTCACTGAAAAATATGATTAAGCAGAGTGCAATCATAAAGCGAGTGGCGCCATGTCTCCACGTGCTCAAAAGAGGCTTTACTCGTATGAGAAAGAGTGGGAGATATCTAGGGACCGGATTCTTAGGTTTTTACCTATTTTTTTCCTTACTTCCAAAACAAAAAGCGCTTATACACTTTTCCGAATCACGTCCATAGGATTCACCCACATTAATTCTGTGGCACCTAAAAATACCTAAATGGGGTATAAAAACCTAAATACACCTAAACGGGATATAAAACCTATATCTAATTTAGGCTACTTTTTTGTCTTTTTTTGTTTGTCAGTTGAGATTTCGATATTTTGCGGAGAGACAATTTTTGTGGGGTTGAAATTAATACCACCAGCGATTCGTTCAACTCATTGTCGTCTATAACAGGATGGACGGTATCTAGAGAGGAAGTGTAATAGTACCGGCGTATTCCTTTTAAAATGTTCGTACGAACAACCATTGTTGCCGTGTATGAACAAGGATATAGATTTCTGTGTTTTAAAGTGCTTGTTTGCGTTTATTGCTGCCCTGTTATTCATACTGAGTGTTCACACTGTTCGTTTTAAGAAGACATGTTAATTATGCGGAAACAAATGAAATCGAGTTTATTACGGTAGTGGATTGGCGACGACCTGAATTTCACTACAGATGCAAAGTAATATTTTGTCAAACCTACCAGAAACACGTAAGTATTATTTCCCTTTTTAGAAAAGGGGGAAATTTTCGTCCCTAGTTGATCTGTTATGCGGTTAGCATGCATAACAACCGAAGAAAGGAAACATCAATTTCACATTATCCACATCTAACCATAAAGTTTTTTACTCACTAAATTAGAAGCATCGGATTCGAATCCTGAGAAGGATAGTGTCTAGATACAGTATTAACTATTAACTAAGAGATAACAGGAAGAACTTCACAGTTGAGAAACTTGAAAGATATTTAGTGATACACTGTAACCAGGAAATGTTAAGCAAACTTATTTTCACTGCTTCTTTTGATTGCTTATGCTTTCTTTCTTCAATTGTGTAATATTGTCCTAAAGCAAGTTTACACAAATTTAAGTCAATTTTGTTAAGTTAAACTTTACAAGTATTATGTATTGAATCCTATGTAGCACATTCAAATTCATTAAACCAATTATTCTACCCGAAAACGATATTTTGGACAAAAAACCTAAAAAAAAAACTATTTCACCTAATGGAAAACCTAAAATAGTGTTTTTAAAAACCTAAAAATCCGGTCCCTAGAGATATCATATAGGCCCTACGTAGTTAACGACTGTGACAATGCCGAAAGTGCAAAGTATGTGAAATAGGATTTGCTAAAAGCAGTTAAAACACAGTCATTATAATTCCGAGGGGGAAAAAATGAGATTCGAAGTGCAACACAATCTAAAATTCTAAATATCTTTTTGGTGCAAAAAATAAGAAAAATAAATATTTCCGTAAGTCAAAACGATAATACAATTTTCTTTTTAGGGTGGAAGGCCCTTGCTTTCTTTGTCAGAAAATCAGAAATTATAATGGTAACAACTCTACTTATAACACAGATCGCAATTCTGTAATCATCGTATCATATGTTCGATAACTCTGGATCACGTTTATCCAATACATAAGTTTCCTTAGTTATATAGTAAGCAAGGCCTAATTTCTATGCTTTACATATTTTTCTGTGTTAATTGCGTAACACGTAATAAGCAAATAAAGGCATTTCAGCATACAGTGATGCAGGTAAACCAATGTGCACAGGTTGAAATCAGTGGATGGGCTGGCTAGCCGGATGCAAGGAGAAAGAAGGTAAAACATCAATATCCTCCATTGTGGGGATCCGTGAGGCATTGTTAGGTGTTAATTATGGCCTACTTGATGGTGTTCTGTAATGGATATGGAGGGCGTGCCTGTAACTGGACATTCTCTACTGCGTGTCAACATTCTCTGCCACCAGTTCTCCTTCTCGCTCCAGCATTTACTCCCTGGAGAACTCCGGACTGCTCTAAAAACTCGGTGTTACATGCACGGTCTAACGAGGAGAAATCACACTGCGAAAGCACATTTTCAAAATTCACAATTTTAATGTTAGCGTTTTTCCTGTAGTTCAAGCCATGAAAATTGAATTATTATTATTAAAAACACTACTTAATAAAACATCCGATAGAATAACATTAAGCATAAAAAGTAAAAGTTTAGGCCTACAGTAATCAAAAAACCAAGACTGAATCAAATCAGCCGTTTCCCATAGCAATTCTTCTCGTTTTGTAAGTAAAAAGAATTTTCGCGGCACATTTCGCATTTAACAGTTGTTTTCCTGCAAACTTATCATAGTTAATAAATGAGATAACCCGATTTTATTGATAAATTTATCTTTAGAAAATCTAGACCTCAAATTATATTAATGACTACTTAGCGAATAAAAAAGCGAAATCATTAACATCCTACTTACTTAGATTCTTCTATTCTTAGTAAAAATCCTTTATATTGCTCCCCAAAGATTTAGAACTGCTTTCCATGATAGTTGATGTTTTGCACATACGAAATCCTAGTGAACTCAATTGTTACTCGAAAAATCACAGGCAGTCAACTGACAATATGTAGAGACGGAAAAGGCCATAAACGGCCTAAACCGTAAATGAAAAAGTTACAGAACACAGAACTTCCACAAGAAAAAATTCAGTTTTATTTTTATTATTTTGTATTTAAAATGCATTGCTACTACACAATTTAGTGTTGTTAATACAGTAGGCCTATTTATTATTATACGAGATTTATAACATGAAATTGTACATTATTATTCTCTCGTCTCCTTTTGCTCATATGTAGCTTATATATACTCAACCTCTGTGAACAACGATTAATTCCGGGGTGCGTGGGCAAAGAGAGTTAAGTCTACTTTCTAGTTATTGAGAAGAGTGACTTAACACGCTATACCAGCCCAACATAGCTTTAGAGATGGATAAACCCATGAGGCACACATCCGTAACTACCGTACAATTTTGAATATGACTTACTGGATTTAACACAAATGTAGAGAACATTTTTATCTATAACTCTATGGACATATCTCAATTTTTTAGGATGGTGGACTTAACTCTCTTTGCCCGCGCACCCCGGAATTGTTTTTAATCAACGAATCTATGAAGATGTTTTAATCTTCAGTTCTTATGAATTTAGCCTACCTAAAAACAAGTGCACGTACAAAGATAAAACGAAAGTGATACAAATAAAAGATAAAAGTATAATGATAGGCACTTCCGAATGGCTGAAGTTCCACACATTTTATATTGGAATGATAACTGATCCATGAGTTATTGGGGAACTTCTTTTTTACCACGTACAAATAAACGCTGCGTAAAGGGTACTCACAGAACCGTTTATTTTAAGCTATTCAGTTTCTTTCCGAGTTCAGTTTAAGCACTACTTCACTTTTAACCTTTACAAACATTGTTAATGAGAATTGGTCTTTCCACGTCTTTAATCTTTGCAGGACATAAAACCTTGTGACATAACGTTATGTAGGATCATTTCCTTGCTTGAGAAATCAAGAGCCATTTCCTTTATTGAGACGTCTTTGAAATTGGATTAGTATAAACTAGTGACAATAAAAAATGCAATTTTAATTATCTCTCCTGTGTCCCTTACAGTTCAACGTTCTGGGAATTTCCCCAGTCATAAATTGGAAGCTGATCGCGTCTGCATTACCAGGACTTTTTTCAAAAATAAATTTGTGGCATCCCTTTATATAATACAGTACTCAAGAAATTCTTGTGGTATGACTAGTTCATTCTGTGTATATCATTTCAAATTTGTCGTGTTAACAGATCATCGTGCAATGTTTTGCAAGAACAAGGAAAGTTGGGTCTATTGGTCAGGGGGGGAAAAAAAGCGTAATTATGAAGTTTAAACCCATTTGTCCATTATTAGTTATTTTTGGGAGCGCACAATGCAAATCGTAATAACGAAGGTCTACTGAGAAAATAAATTTCCTTTTTAAAACATCAACATAGCCTATTGGAATATGACACAAAAATATTCTCATATGATCAGTTGCATGACTTTACCGCAAAAAGAAACCGTTCTGTTCGATCTATTCCGCTCTACTTTTATCTTACATAGGAAGATGGGCACAGTAAAATTATGAGCCGAAATAATGAAAGCATAAAGTCGGTTGTCGACCAAGAGCTAAGCTAACTTAGCTAATCTTAGCTCACTTACTGTGCAGGATTTCATATGTAGTTGTGCCGACAAAACTACATATGAAATCCGGCATAACTAAATCCCCCACAGTATGCGAGCTAAGCTAAGCTAACTTAGTTTAGCTCTTGGTCGACAACCGGCTTAAATATTTTAGCCTTTTTTTTAACAAGTCTTTTAGGTATACTGAAAACTTTAATATGATCCTAAATTATATTAAGATTATTTTGCTCTGCACAATTCAACAAAGACGTCACCATTTCTGCAGGAGTAATCAGATCAGTACAGAGACTGATGCCTCCCACTCTATCCCTACCCACTCTCCACAGGTACAACCAGTGGTAAACTTTCAATTACGAGTAGCCTACTTCAAACTCACTGGTTCAAAATTATTTCAACCGTTCAAGAAGTCGCGGTTTGAGGCTTAAAAAGCTGTTGTGCGTTAGTACAGAATGAAGAAATCGCCCCTAGCAGTCATTATTAAGTGCCAGTATGGTACTTTATGAGATTGTGTGTGGGGACGAAAAATGTCTGTCCGTCTGTCCGTCCGTGTGTACGCGCCATAACTCAAATACGCTTTTTCGGATTTTCATGAAACTTGGAAAACACATTTATAATTTCCCTGGGAAGAACCCTATTGATACTGAACCAAATCGGTTCACTGGTACCGGAGTAATGCCCAATTTAGTGCCTATTTTAATAGATTATGGCACTTTTCTAATAGAAAGGCGCCATAACTCAAACAGTCTGCATCGGATTTCCATGAAACTTGGTATACGCATTTATGACGTCCATGAGAAGTACCGTATTGAATTTGAACCTAATCTGTTGACCGGTACCGGAGTAAACTCCAATTTAGTGTCTATTTTAAAGGCGCAATAACTCAGATACGCTTTATCGGATTTTTATGAAACTTCGTATACGCATTTACAATGTCCATGGGAAGACGTCCATTGACATTCGACTAAATCGGTTGGCCAGTACCGGAATAATGCCCAATTTAGTGCCTTTTATGTCAATATATAAGAAGTCGCGATAACTCAAATATGTTTTATTGGATTTCCCTGAAACTTTGTATACCCATTTATGATGTACATGGGAAGACGTCTACTGATATTGGACCAAATCGGTAGACCGGTACCGGAGCAAAAGCCAATTTAGTGTCTATTTTAAAGAAGCGGTAACTCAAATACGCTTTACCGTATTTTTATGAAACTTGGTATACACAGTTATAATGTCCATGTGAAGACGTCATTGATATTGGATAAAATCGGTTGACCTGTTTCGGAGTAAGGCTCAATTTAGTGCCTATTTTATGGTAATATACGTATTCGAAAGAATTTATGAAATGCAAATCAGTTATCATGACAACATAGTCAATTGTTTTATTGTGGTCTTACAAGGCTTTGGCAATTAAAATACAGTTAGCTACGACAAATAACGCTATTGCTTTACATGCGCTTATCCAACTAGACCGTTAAACTGACCCAGGTGGCTGAAATGGTAACGTCTTGGCCTCACATTCTGGAGTTCCATGGTTAAAATCCCGAAACCGGCTAATTTTACTTTTTTTTTGTATTCTGCATATCATAATTGCAATCATAACTGATTTAAACAAAAACATACTGGCACTTTGTTACATCAGTTTACCTGATTTTTTTAATACAAGTTTCCTAAATTTTTGTTTAGGCATTTTGTAGCAATGGAACACTTCTCTTGTCTCAGCAGTTACAATTGTTTCGGAAATGTGTTATGATAGAAGTTTTAAATTTTTTACAAAATGTGGATAGTGCGAATAATTTTTCGTATATATATACTATATAGGCCTGTATCCATTTGTAGCAGTTCTTTTTATCTGACTGTCCCCATAAATAATTAATAATAAAAAAACACTAATTTTCTATAGTGCTGTTGCTCAGCTTGTGGAGTTCAAAACGTGCCTAGGAGTCCTATTTATTTCAGTCCTGTAATTTTTGTTTAATATTTTAGAACCTTTTATGTACGGTGAAATATAAGATACTGTTTAAATCTAAAAAAAAGACTAACGAAAGCTGTTATAGAACTAGAAAATAAATAGTTGACAATAGCGTGGAAATATTTTAATCTAGACACATCATTGTAACTAGGGTTCGGAAGTTGATGTCCAAAAAATTCCCGAAAAATGATCTATAATATGGCCTGAAAATTGAAAAAATGACAATATTTCTAAATATGTAGGCCTGTTTTAAAATTACTGTTGTTATTAAAATGTTTTCTATTATTATTATTATTATTATTATTATTATTATTATTATTATTATTATTAATTATTCGTTTGATATATTTATTATCGAGTGTTATACTTTTGTCTGACGATAAGGATACCAAATCAAAATGTATTTTACTGAGGTAAGGAATGAGATCACTTTGTAATTTTGGAAAAGATCATTCTGAAGACAAAATAGGGAAAAAATGCAACGAAATAATTAAATAGAGGTACCTAAAAAAATTACTGGTAGAGAATAAGATGTCGAAAAATGCTAAATAAAAGTTTTCTTTCCGTTTTGAGGCGAGACCAATGTACACTACATCCTGCATTGTGTGTGATGTCAAAAAAAAAACAACAAACAAACAAACAAAAACAAAAAAACAAAAAACAAAAAACAACGAACCCTAATTATAACTGTATGCTCGTAACAGAAGACGTAAAGATTGCAGAGAGAATGAAGATCATAAAACAAGATTTTCCCCTATTGAGTGCAAGACACCAAAATGTAACATACACAGAGAATACACAGCTCTTGTGTAGTTCAAAGAGTCAAATTGGAAGTGAGTACATTTTTATCATGAATATTTTATATTAGAGACCATAATCTGTAAGATAGCATTGATTTCTGTTTATATTTTCTAGAAAGGATCAGTAAAGCTATCTGAAAACCTATAAGAATTTATTAATGTTATTTTAAACACTTCCTACCACTGTAGACTGACTAGAGACAAAATAAAACGTGCAACATAGCTTATCTATAAATTAATCGTTAAAATGTTATAAATATAGATCAACAGCATATTATAGAATTATGAATTTCATAAACATTTACATATATAGCAGGAATCACCATAATCATCAAGAATTAAGACAAGTTATAGCAACAATTCCTATAAACGTGCAGTGGAATTGTTTCCAGATAGTATCTATTATATTTTCACAAATGCACTTATATTGATTTTTCAAACCATGAAGGCAAGAGTTATAAACGAATATGTTTTTCTTAAATTACCTTACAGATTATACAGCAGATATTCCCAACCTTATCGTTTTGACGTCCCCTTTTTGAATTGTGCGAAGTCACTATGCCCCCTATAATGTGTATATATCTTGAAGGCAAGAATGTAAAGTAACCAACATAACATGCATACTATGTTTAGATAAACACATATTTTTACAAACATAATATTAAATAAACGAGTGAAAATAATGATTATTATATTTAGGTCATATTGTTTCACCAACATAACATGCATAATATGTTTAAATAAACACATATTTTTACAAACATAATATTAAATAAACGAGTGAAAATAATGATTATTATGTTTAGGTCATATTGTTTTCTAAAGACCCCTTATGGTTGGATTAAAATTTGACAATGCATAACGGAGATCAATCGCAACAACTAGCCGATAACGCTGTTTTGTAATCATTACATAATGAAAATGGGTGAAAATTGCAGAATAATCATCGCAAATTTATTTGAGTTAAAATGCAAGATGATTTATTCACAAGCCCTTCAGACCTTATGTTTTAAAATTATATTTTGATTTGAATCATACTTCAGTTTCGACTTCGTATGACAAAAATTGTACTGATTCCAAATCGTTCGACCCCCCCCCCCCCCCAAAGGACAGTTAAACGCCCCCAGGTTGGGAATCCCTGTTATAGAGCATATTATATCGATTTTTCTGGAATATAAGAACATTTTCGGTCATAACTTATTTAGGTTTTTCCTCCCTTCTCTAATACTGATGAAATATTACACTAGTGTGCATTAACTAACTAACTCTGTGGCGCTAACATCCCAGAAGGGACAAGGCCTACCACCCGACCGCTGCGTCATCTGCCATAGGCAGACGGCAGGATTGGGGCATGTGGTCAGCATGCCGACACCCACGGCCGTTAATGGTGGTTTTCATGACCGGAGCCGCTACTTTTCTATCAAGTAGCTCCTCAATTTGAATCACGAGGCTGAGTGCACCCCTGCCAGACCTCCCTACCTCACGTCAGAAAAATCCGAGGAGGTACCGGGGATCGAACCCGGGCCGACGGATCTGTAGTCAGCGACGCTAACCATAAGACCACGCGGTCAGTAACCTCCACTTGGAGGCCTTAATGACCCAAAACTCTGGGGATATATAGGAATATAGAATATAAGATAGACTCTACCCTATTTAACAAGTTCAGAAAAGCAATCTATGCCTGTTACTATAGAAACATAATGCACTTAATTGGCTGATGAGATCAACAGGTATTCCTCGTTGCTGTGGAAATAACGTACAAAACGTATGAAGACCTTGCGAAAATCACTCAACGTTGTAAATTTTAATTTCGTATTATGTGAGATGCCATGAAGATGGCTAGATTCTTTACAGTAAGCAGTCAGTAAGGATCTACCGAAATACACAACTATTTAAATTCTTTTGGAAATGGAACCTCTTGAGTACAACGGATATAATATAAGCAGGAGGATGCTGGCGACCTTTAGTAGGCCTACACTGAATAAAAATTGCACCATCCCAATTCTGGATCATGTAAGTTATATTAAAAAATCTCCTTTTCTTTTAAGGGGTATGGGTGAAAATTCTGGAATTCAAGAATCAGTTAACTCTTTCAGTTTTATATTTGTTATTTCCTTTGTAACGTAGCGTAAAATTATACCTTCAAATACGACCAGACAGTATACTTACAAACCTAAAAAACTGCAAACTAATCAGACGAGAAATTAATTTTATGATATTACTCGAAATAGGCAGTCGGCAATAAAACTCGAGCCCCCTAACAACAATTTATTGGACAGTAAGTGAGAAATATCAATCTGTTCGCACCTAATTTAAACGTTGATAAATCATACTTCTCAATGATATCATCCTATGAGGATTTAAAAGTAACTTACATTACTTCATTCTTTCCCCACAAAGAAATTGCAAGGGCAATTATTGAGCCTCAATTGGAGCCCTCAAATGCTTTATTTATTTGTTTATTTATAAAGGCGAAATAAAGCCATAAGGTGTTCTTTTTCACATCACCAGTAAGACTATACATATTACAAACAATAAGTTAAAAAATTTGATAAATGTCTAGTAATTTAAAAATAAACACGTTACACATTTAATTTGAGAATCTGATAAACTAAAAAAAATTAAATTTAACTAATAATGATTCTACATAACTAATGACTAATAAAACGAACACTAAATATATTTATAAATTTTGGTATATTTCGATATGACAGGGTAACAGATTTTAATAGCGAGGGATAGACACACTAAAAGATGAAGAATAGATTTTTTGTCCGGAAATGAACAGTAGGTTTTGAAAATGCGTTAGTGATGTTTAAAGGAAATTAAAAAGATAATGTAAATAGGAAGGAGAAGTAGTTTATAGTATATTGTGAAGGAAAATATAAGAATGGATCACTTTTCGTTGTTTGACGCGCACCCATTTGGTAAGAGCAGCGTCTTGGAGTGCCGAAGATCCTGGTTCATATCCCGCCTATGGTAATGAAGTTTTAAGTCTGACTTAACCTTTCCAATGTTTGAATTGCCTGACATCAGCCAAGGGAAATTTTGTAAGCCCTGTACAGAGTAATAAATATGTGAATTGTGACCACTCAGTTAGTTGAGTCTTTATGTTGACTAAATTTAAGAAATGAAGTATATTACGCAGCAAACAAAACGTGTGATATCATTAAAAATAAAACTATGTAAGTTAATACACTGGCCAACAGTTTTATTTCCCCTCACTGTTTCTTAATCATTCTGAAAACGGGTTTTTCTCAAAGCTCTTGTTTGCATGCAATTCGACCTTAGGTAATAAAGTCTTTTATGATTATGTGATTGACAGGTAATAAGATAGATATGCAAACTGTTTCCGTTTATGTTCTGATAATAAATAAAGGCTTCATTGCATGTATATGGCCCAGATACGCTTAAATGAAATGATTCAAATGTCCTTCCACATACGCTATGAGAAAAAAAAAAAAACAACGAAATTTTGATATATGTCGATTCAAAAAAGGCTATAGCCTGCAGAAAAAAAATTCAGATTTGAAACCACAAAGAACAAATCTGTTAGTAACAGCTGTTGATAAAAATGAAAAGAAGGTTATGTTGGCCAGTATTATCTTTAATATAAACTTTTACAGTATGAGGAACACAAGAAGGCTCGAAAGACAAGAAAACAAGAAAGAGCAGAGGGACAACTTATCATAAACGTCGATTGATAGTACAATATAGGCAACGTATCACTACCGTCGGTTTGATAGTAGAAATGAGACGACGAATAAAAAAACCTTGATTTAATGCAACAAGAAAAAATGTGTCACCAACACCGATTGATGGTACATTAGAGACAACGTATCACAACCGTCGGTTTGATAGTAAAACAGAGACGACGAATAAAAAACATTGATTTAATGCAACAAGAAGACAAGGTGTCACAAACACCGATTGCTGGTACATTAGAGACAACGTATAACTACCGTCGGTTTGATAGTAAAACAGAGAAGACGAATAAAAAACATTGATTTAATGCAAACAAGAAAAAAGGTGTCACAAACACAGATTGATGGTACATTAGAGACAACATATCACTACCGTCGGTTTGATAGTAAAACAGAGGCGACGAATAAAAAACATTGATTTAATACAAACAAGAAGACAAGGTGTCACAAACACCGATTGCTGGTACATTAGAGACAACGTATCACTACCGTCGGTTTGATAGTAAAACAGAGATGACGAATAAAAAACATTGATTTAATGCAAACAAGAAAAAAGGTGTCACAAACACCGAATGATGGTACATTAGAGACAACGTATCACTACCGTCAGTTAGATAGTAAAACAGAGGCGACTTATAAAAAACTTTAATTCAATCCAAACAAGAAGACAAGGTATCACAAACACCGATTGTTGGTACATTAGAGACAACGTATCACTACCGTCGGTTTGATAGTAAAACAGAGACGACGAATAAAAAATATTAAATAAATGCAAACAAGAAGACAAGGTGTCACAAACACCGATTGGTGGTACATTAGAGACAACGTATCACTACCGTCGGTTTGATAGTAAAACAGAGACGACGAATAAAAAATATTAAATAAATGCAAACAAGAAGACAAGGTGTCACAAACACCGATTGCTGGTACATTAGAGACAACGAATAACTACCGTCGGTTTGATAGTAAAACAGAGACGACGAATAAAAAATATTAAATAAATGCAAACAAGAAGACAAGGTGTCACAAACACCGATTGGTGGTACATTAGAGACAACGTATCACTACCGTCGGTTTGATAGTAAAACAGAGACGACGAATAAAAAACATTGATTTAATGCAAACAAGAAGACAAGGTGTCACAAACACCGATTGTAGGTACATTAGAGAAAACGTATCACTACCGTCGGTTTGATAGTAAAACAGAGACGACGAATAAAAAACATTGATTTAATGCAAACAAGAAGACAAGGTGTCACAAACACCGATTGGTGGTACATTAGAGACAACGTATCACTACCGTCAGTTTGATAGTAAAACAGAGACGACGAATAAAAAATATTATATAAATGCAAACAAGAAGACAAGGTGTCACAAACACCGATTGATGGTTCATTAGAGACAACGTATCACTACCGTCGGTTTGATAGTAAAACAGAGACGACGAATAAAAAATATTAAATAAATGCAAACAAGAAGACAAGGTTCACAAACACCGATTGCTGGTACATTAGAGACAACGTATCACTACCGTCGGTTTGATAGTAAAACAGAGACGACGAATAAAAAATAGTAAATAAATGCAAACAAGAAGACAAGGTGTCACAAACACCGATTGCTGGTACATTAGAGACAACGTATCACTACCGTCGGTTTGATAGTAAAAAAGAGACGACGAATAACAAATATTAAATAAATGCAAACAAGAAGACAAGGTGTCACAAACACCGATTGCTGGTACATTAGAGACAACGTATCACTACCGTCGGTTTGATAGTAAAACAGAGACGACGAATAAAAAATATTAAATAAATGCAAACAAGAAGACAAGGTGTCACAAACACCGATTGCTGGTACATTAGAGACAACGAATAACTACCGTCGGTTTGATAGTAAAACAGAGACGAATAAAAAATATTAAATAAATGCAAACAAGAAGACAAGGTGTCACAAACACCGATTGGTGGTACATTAGAGACATTGTATCACTACCGTCGGTTTGATAGTAAAACAGAGACGACGAATAAAAAACATTGATTTAATGCAAACAAGAAGACAAGGTGTCACAAACACCGATTGTTGGTACATTAGAGAAAACGTATCACTACCGTCGGTTTGATAGTAAAACAGAGACGACGAATAAAAAACATTGATTTAATGCAAACAAGAAGACAAGGTGTCACAAACACCGATTGGTGGTACATTAGAGACAACGTATCACTACCGTCAGTTTGATAGTAAAACAGAGACGACGAATAAAAAATATTATATAAATGCAAACAAGAAGACAAGGTGTCACAAACACCGATTAATGGTTCATTAGAGACAACGTATCACTACCGTCGGTTTGATAGTAAAACAGAGACGACGAATAAAAAATATTAAATAAATGCAAACAAGAAGACAAGGTTCACAAACACCGATTGCTGGTACATTAGAGACAACGTATCACTACCGTCGGTTTGATAGTAAAACAGAGACGACGAATAAAAAATAGTAAATAAATGCAAACAAGAAGACAAGGTGTCACAAACACCGATTGCTGGTACATTAGAGACAACGTATCACTACCGTCGGTTTGATAGTAAAAAAGAGACGACGAATAACAAATATTAAATAAATGCAAACAAGAAGACAAGGTGTCACAAACACCGATTGCTGGTACATTAGAGACAACGTATCACTACCGTCGGTTTGATAGTAAAACAGAGACGACGAATAAAAAATATTAAATAAATGCAAACAAGAAGACAAGGTGTCACAAACACCGATTGTTGGTACATTAGAGACAACGTATCACTACCGTCGGTTTGATACTAAAACAGAGACGACGAATAAAAAATATTAAACAAATGCAAACAAGAAGACAAGGTGTCACAAACACCGATTGCTGGTACATTAGAGACAACGTATCACTACCGTCGGTTTGATAGTAAAAAAGAGACGACAATAAAAAATATTAATTAAATGCAAACAAGAAGACAAGGTGTCACAAACACCGATTGCTCGTACATTAGAGACAACGTATCACTACCGTCGGTTTGATAGTAAAACAGAGACGACGAATACAAAATATTAAATAAATGCAAACAAGAAGACAAGGTGTCACAAACACCGATTGCTGGTACATTAGAGACAACGTATCACTACCGTCGGTTTGATAGTAAAAAAGAGACGACGAATAAAAAATATTAGATAAATGCAAACAAGAAGACAAGGTGTCACAAACACCGATTGCTGGTACATTAGAGACAACGTATCACTACCGTCGGTTTGATAGTAAAACAGAGACGACGAATAAAAAATATTAAATAAATGCACACAAGAAGACAAGGTGCCACAAACACCGATTGTTGGTACATTAGAGACAACGTATCACTACCGTCGGTTTGATAGTAAAACAGAGACGACGAATAAAAAATATTAAACAAATGCAAACAAGAAGACAAGGTGTCACAAACACCGATTGCTGGTACATTAGAGACAACGTATCACTACCGTCGGTTTGATAGTAAAAAAGAGACGACAATAAAAAATATTAAATAAATGCAAACAAGAAGACAAGGTGTCACAAACACCGATTGCTGGTACATTAGAGACAACGTATAACTACCGTCGGTTTGATAGTAAAACAGAGATGACGAATAAAAAACATTGATTTAATGCAAACAAGAAAAAAGGTGTCACCAACACCGATTGATGGTACATTAGAGACAACATATCACTACCGTCGGTTTGATAGTAAAACAGAGACGACGAATAAAAAATATTAAATAAATGCAAGCAAGAAGACAAGGTGTCACAAACACCGATTGCTGGTACATTAGAGACAACGTATCACTACCGTCAGTTTGATAGTAAAACAGAGGCGACTTATAAAAAACTTTAATTCAATCCAAACAAGAAGACAAGGTATCACAAACACCGATTGTTGGTACATTAGAGACAACGTATCACTACCGTCGGTTTGATAGTAAAACAGAGACGACGAATAAAAAACATTGATTTAATGCAAACAAGAAGACAAGGTGTCACAAACACCGATTGGTGGTACATTAGAGACAACGTATCACTACCGTCGGTTTGATAGTAAAACAGAGACGACGAATAAAAAATATTAAATAAATGCAAACAAGAAGACAAGGTGTCACAAACACCGATTGCTGGTACATTAGAGACAACGAATCACTACCGTCGGTTTGATAGTAAAACAGAGACGACGAATAAAAAATATTAAATAAATGCAAACAAGAAGACAAGGTGTCACAAAAACCGATTGGTGGTACATTAGAGACAACGTATCACTACCGTCAGTTTGATAGTAAAACAGAGACGACGAATAAAAAATATTAAATAAATGCAAGCAAGAAGACAAGGTGTCACAAACACCGATTGCTGGTACATTAGAGACAACGAATCACTACCGTCGGTTTGATAGTAAAACAGAGACGACGAATAAAAAATATTAAATGCAAACAAGAAGACAAGGTGTCACAAACACCGATTGGTGGTACATTAGAGACAACGTATCACTACCGTCGGTTTGATAGTAAAACAGAGACGACGAATAAAAAACATTGATTTAATGCAAACAAGAAGACAAGGTGTCACAAACACCGATTGTTGGTACATTAGAGACAACGTATCACTACCGTCGGTTTGATAGTAAAACAGTGACGACGAATAAAAAACATTGATTTAATGCAAACAAGAAGACAAGGTGTCACAAACACCGATTGGTGGTACATTAGAGACAACGTATCACTACCGTCAGTTTGATAGTAAAACAGAGACGACGAATAAAAAATATTATATAAATGCAAACAAGAAGACAAGGTGTCACAAACACCGATTGATGGTTCATTAGAGACAACGTATCACAACCGTCAGTTTGATAGTAAAAAAGAGACGACAATAAAAAATATTAAATAAATGCAAACAAGAAGACAAGGTGTCACAAACACCGATTGCTGGTACATTAGAGACAACGTATAACTACCGTCGGTTTGATAGTAAAACAGAGATGACGAATAAAAAACATTGATTTAATGCAAACAAGAAAAAAGGTGTCACCAACACCGATTGATGGTACATTAGAGACAACATATCACTACCGTCGGTTTGATAGTAAAACAGAGGCGACGAATAAAAAACATTGATTTAATGCAAACAAGAAAGAAGGTGTCACAAACACCGATTGATGGTACATTAGAGACAACGTATCACTACCGTCAGTTTGATAGTAAAACAGAGGCGACTTATAAAAAACTTTAATTCAATCCAAACAAGAAGACAAGGTATCACAAACACCGATTGTTGGTACATTAGAGACAACGTATCACTACCGTCGGTTTGATAGTAAAACAGAGACGACGAATAAAAAACATTTATTTAATGCAAACAAGAAGACAAGGTGTCACAAACACCGATTGGTGGTACATTAGAGACAACGTATCACTACCGTCAGTTTGATAGTAAAACAGAGACGACGAATAAAAAATATTAAATAAATGCAAACAAGAAGACAAGGTGTCACAAACACCGATTGCTGGTACATTAGAGACAACGAATCACTACCGTCGGTTTGATAGTAAAACAGAGACGACGAATAAAAAATATTAAATAAATGCAAACAAGAAGACAAGGTGTCACAAAAACCGATTGGTGGTACATTAGAGACAACGTATCACTACCGTCAGTTTGATAGTAAAACAGAGACGACGAATAAAAAATATTAAATAAATGCAAGCAAGAAGACAAGGTGTCACAAACACCGATTGCTGGTACATTAGAGACAACGAATCACTACCGTCGGTTTGATAGTAAAACAGAGACGACGAATAAAAAATATTAAATGCAAACAAGAAGACAAGGTGTCACAAACACCGATTGGTGGTACATTAGAGACAACGTATCACTACCGTCGGTTTGATAGTAAAACAGAGACGACGAATAAAAAACATTGATTTAATGCAAACAAGAAGACAAGGTGTCACAAACACCGATTGTTGGTACATTAGAGACAACGTATCACTACCGTCGGTTTGATAGTAAAACAGTGACGACGAATAAAAAACATTGATTTAATGCAAACAAGAAGACAAGGTGTCACAAACACCGATTGGTGGTACATTAGAGACAACGTATCACTACCGTCAGTTTGATAGTAAAACAGAGACGACGAATAAAAAATATTATATAAATGCAAACAAGAAGACAAGGTGTCACAAACACCGATTGATGGTTCATTAGAGACAACGTATCACAACCGTCAGTTTGATAGTAAAAAAGAGACGACAATAAAAGATATTAAATAAATGCAAACAAGAAGACAAGGTGTCACAAACACCGATTGCTGGTACATTAGAGACAACGTATAACTACCGTCGGTTTGATAGTAAAACAGAGATGACGAATAAAAAACATTGATTTAATGCAAACAAGAAAAAAGGTGTCACCAACACCGATTGATGGTTCATTAGAGACAACGTATCACAACCGTCGGTTTGATAGTAAAACAGAGACGACGAATAAAAGATATTAAACAAATGCAAACAAGAAGACAAGGTGTCACAAACACCGATTGCTGGTACATTAGAGACAACGTATCACTACCGTCGGTTTGATAGTAAAAAAGAGACGACAATAAAAAATATTAAATAAATGCAAACAAGATGACAAGGTGTCACAAACACCGATTGGTGGTACATTAGAGACAACGTATCACTACCGTCAGTTTGATAGTAAAACAGAGACGACGAATAAAAAATATTATATAAATGCAAACAAGAAGACAAGGTGTCACAAACACCGATTGATGGTTCATTAGAGACAACGTATCACAACCGTCGGTTTGATAGTAAAACAGAGACGACGAATAAAAGATATTAAACAAATGCAAACAAGAAGACAAGGTGTCACAAACACCGATTGCTGGTACATTAGAGACAACGTATCACTACCGTCGGTTTGATAGTAAAAAAGAGACGACAATAAAAAATATTAAATAAATGCAAACAAGATGACAAGGTGTCACAAACACCGATTGGTGGTACATTAGAGACAACGTATCACTACCGTCAGTTTGATAGTAAAACAGAGACGACGAATAAAAAATATTATATAAATGCAAACAAGAAGACAAGGTGTCACAAACACCGATTGATGGTTCATTAGAGACAACGTATCACAACCGTCAGTTTGATAGTAAAACAGAGACGACGAATAAAAAATATTAAATAAATGCAAACAAGAAGACAAGGTGTCACAAACACCGATTGGTGGTACATTAGAGACAACGTATCACTACCGTCGGTTTGATAGTAAAACAGAGACGACGAATAAAAAACATTGATTTAATGCAAACAAGAAGACAAGGTGTCACAAACACCGATTGTTGGTACATTAGAGACAACGTATCACTACCGTCGGTTTGATAGTAAAACAGAGACGACGAATAAAAAACATTGATTTAATGCAAACAAGAAGACAAGGTGTCACAAACACCGATTGGTGGTACATTAGAGACAACGTATCACTACCGTCAGTTTGATAGTAAAACAGAGACGACGAATAAAAAATATTATATAAATGCAAACAAGAAGACAAGGTGTCAGAAACACCGATTGCTGGTACATTAGAGACAACGTATCACTACCGTCGGTTTGATAGTAAAACAGAGACGACGAATAAAAAATATTAAACAAATGCAAACAAGAAGACAAGGTGTCACAAACACCGATTGCTGGTATATTAGAGACAACGTATCACTACCGTCGGTTTGATAGTAAAACAGAGACGACGAATAAAAAATATGAAATAAATGCAAACAAGAAGACAAGGTGTCTCAAACACCGATTGCTGGTACATTAGAGACAACGTGTCACTACCGTCGGTTTGATAGTAAAACAGAGACGACGAATAAAAAACATTGATTTAATGCAAACAAGAAGACAAGGTGTCACAAACACCGATTGGTGGTACATTAGAGACAACGTATCACTACCGTCAGTTTGATAGTAAAACAGAGACGACGAATAAAAAATATTATATAAATGCAAACAAGAAGACAAGGTGTCACAAACACCGATTAATGGTTCATTAGAGACAACGTATCACTACCGTCGGTTTGATAGTAAAACAGAGACGACGAATAAAAAATTTTAAATAAATGCAAACAAGAAGACAAGGTTCACAAACACCGATTGCTGGTACATTAGAGACAACGTATCACTACCGTCGGTTTGATAGTAAAACAGAGACGACGAATAAAAAATAGTAAATAAATGCAAACAAGAAGACAAGGTGTCACAAACACCGATTGCTGGTACATTAGAGACAACGTATCACTACCGTCGGTTTGATAGTAAAAAAGAGACGACGAATAACAAATATTAAATAAATGCAAACAAGAAGACAAGGTGTCACAAACACCGATTGCTGGTACATTAGAGACAACGTATCACTACCGTCGGTTTGATAGTAAAACAGAGACGACGAATAAAAAATATTAAATAAATGCAAACAAGAAGACAAGGTGTCACAAACACCGATTGTTGGTACATTAGAGACAACGTATCACTACCGTCGGTTTGATACTAAAACAGAGACGACGAATAAAAAATATTAAACAAATGCAAACAAGAAGACAAGGTGTCACAAACACCGATTGCTGGTACATTAGAGACAACGTATCACTACCGTCGGTTTGATAGTAAAACAGAGACGACGAATAAAAAATATTAAATAAATGCACACAAGAAGACAAGGTGCCACAAACACCGATTGTTGGTACATTAGAGACAACGTATCACTACCGTCGGTTTGATAGTAAAACAGAGACGACGAATAAAAAATATTAAACAAATGCAAACAAGAAGACAAGGTGTCACAAACACCGATTGCTGGTACATTAGAGACAACGTATCACTACCGTCGGTTTGATAGTAAAAAAGAGACGACAATAAAAAATATTAAATAAATGCAAACAAGAAGACAAGGTGTCACAAACACCGATTGCTGGTACATTAGAGACAACGTATAACTACCGTCGGTTTGATAGTAAAACAGAGATGACGAATAAAAAACATTGATTTAATGCAAACAAGAAAAAAGGTGTCACCAACACCGATTGATGGTACATTAGAGACAACATATCACTACCGTCGGTTTGATAGTAAAACAGAGACGACGAATAAAAAATATTAAATAAATGCAAGCAAGAAGACAAGGTGTCACAAACACCGATTGCTGGTACATTAGAGACAACGTATCACTACCGTCAGTTTGATAGTAAAACAGAGGCGACTTATAAAAAACTTTAATTCAATCCAAACAAGAAGACAAGGTATCACAAACACCGATTGTTGGTACATTAGAGACAACGTATCACTACCGTCGGTTTGATAGTAAAACAGAGACGACGAATAAAAAACATTGATTTAATGCAAACAAGAAGACAAGGTGTCACAAACACCGATTGGTGGTACATTAGAGACAACGTATCACTACCGTCAGTTTGATAGTAAAACAGAGACGACGAATAAAAAATATTAAATAAATGCAAACAAGAAGACAAGGTGTCACAAACACCGATTGCTGGTACATTAGAGACAACGAATCACTATTGTCGGTTTGATAGTAAAACAGAGACGACGAATAAAAAATATTAAATAAATGCAAACAAGAAGACAAGGTGTCACAAAAACCGATTGGTGGTACATTAGAGACAACGTATCACTACCGTCAGTTTGATAGTAAAACAGAGACGACGAATAAAAAATATTAAATAAATGCAAGCAAGAAGACAAGGTGTCACAAACACCGATTGCTGGTACATTAGAGACAACGAATCACTACCGTCGGTTTGATAGTAAAACAGAGACGACGAATAAAAAATATTAAATGCAAACAAGAAGACAAGGTGTCACAAACACCGATTGGTGGTACATTAGAGACAACGTATCACTACCGTCGGTTTGATAGTAAAACAGAGGCGACGAATAAAAAACATTGATTTAATGCAAACAAGAAAGAAGGTGTCACAAACACCGATTGATGGTACATTAGAGACAACGTATCACTACCGTCAGTTTGATAGTAAAACAGAGGCGACTTATAAAAAACTTTAATTCAATCCAAACAAGAAGACAAGGTATCACAAACACCGATTGTTGGTACATTAGAGACAACGTATCACTACCGTCGGTTTGATAGTAAAACAGAGACGACGAATAAAAAACATTGATTTAATGCAAACAAGAAGACAAGGTGTCACAAACACCGATTGGTGGTACATTAGAGACAACGTATCACTACCGTCAGTTTGATAGTAAAACAGAGACGACGAATAAAAAATATTAAATAAATGCAAACAAGAAGACAAGGTGTCACAAACACCGATTGCTGGTACATTAGAGACAACGAATCACTACCGTCGGTTTGATAGTAAAACAGAGACGACGAATAAAAAATATTAAATAAATGCAAACAAGAAGACAAGGTGTCACAAAAACCGATTGGTGGTACATTAGAGACAACGTATCACTACCGTCAGTTTGATAGTAAAACAGAGACGACGAATAAAAAATATTAAATAAATGCAAGCAAGAAGACAAGGTGTCACAAACACCGATTGCTGGTACATTAGAGACAACGAATCACTACCGTCGGTTTGATAGTAAAACAGAGACGACGAATAAAAAATATTAAATGCAAACAAGAAGACAAGGTGTCACAAACACCGATTGGTGGTACATTAGAGACAACGTATCACTACCGTCGGTTTGATAGTAAAACAGAGACGACGAATAAAAAACATTGATTTAATGCAAACAAGAAGACAAGGTGTCACAAACACCGATTGTTGGTACATTAGAGACAACGTATCACTACCGTCGGTTTGATAGTAAAACAGAGACGACGAATAAAAAACATTGATTTAATGCAAACAAGAAGACAAGGTGTCACAAACACCGATTGGTGGTACATTAGAGACAACGTATCACTACCGTCAGTTTGATAGTAAAACAGAGACGACGAATAAAAAATATTATATAAATGCAAACAAGAAGACAAGGTGTCACAAACACCGATTGATGGTTCATTAGAGACAACGTATCACAACCGTCAGTTTGATAGTAAAACAGAGACGACGAATAAAAAATATTAAATAAATGCAAACAAGAAGACAAGGTGTCACAAACACCGATTGGTGGTACATTAGAGACAACGCATCACTACCGTCGGTTTGATAGTAAAACAGAGACGACGAATAAAAAACATTGATTTAATGCAAACAAGAAGACAAGGTGTCACAAACACCGATTGTTGGTACATTAGAGACAACGTATCACTACCGTCGGTTTGATAGTAAAACAGAGACGACGAATAAAAAACATTGATTTAATGCAAACAAGAAGACAAGGTGTCACAAACACCGATTGGTGGTACATTAGAGACAACGTATCACTACCGTCAGTTTGATAGTAAAACAGAGACGACGAATAAAAAATATTATATAAATGCAAACAAGAAGACAAGGTGTCACAAACACCGATTGATGGTTCATTAGAGACAACGTATCACAACCGTCGGTTTGATAGTAAAACAGAGACGACGAATAAAAGATATTAAACAAATGCAAACAAGAAGACAAGGTGTCACAAACACCGATTGCTGGTACATTAGAGACAACGTATCAATACCGTCGGTTTGATAGTAAAAAAGAGACGACAATAAAAAATATTAAATAAATGCAAACAAGATGACAAGGTGTCACAAACACCGATTGGTGGTACATTAGAGACAACGTATCACTACCGTCAGTTTGATAGTAAAACAGAGACGACGAATAAAAAATATTATATAAATGCAAACAAGAAGACAAGGTGTCACAAACACCGATTGATGGTTCATTAGAGACAACGTATCACAACCGTCAGTTTGATAGTAAAACAGAGACGACGAATAAAAAATATTAAATAAATGCAAACAAGAAGACAAGGTGTCACAAACACCGATTGGTGGTACATTAGAGACAACGTATCACTACCGTCGGTTTGATAGTAAAACAGAGACGACGAATAAAAAACATTGATTTAATGCAAACAAGAAGACAAGGTGTCACAAACACCGATTGTTGGTACATTAGAGACAACGTATCACTACCGTCGGTTTGATAGTAAAACAGAGACGACGAATAAAAAACATTGATTTAATGCAAACAAGAAGACAAGGTGTCACAAACACCGATTGGTGGTACATTAGAGACAACGTATCACTACCGTCAGTTTGATAGTAAAACAGAGACGACGAATAAAAAATATTATATAAATGCAAACAAGAAGACAAGGTGTCACAAACACCGATTGATGGTTCATTAGAGACAACGTATCACAACCGTCGGTTTGATAGTAAAACAGAGACGACGAATAAAAAATATTAAACAAATGCAAACAAGAAGACAAGGTGTCACAAACACCGATTGCTGGTACATTAGAGACAACGTATCACTACCGTCGGTTTGATAGTAAAAAAGAGACGACAATAAAAAATATTAAATAAATGCAAACAAGAAGACAAGGTGTCACAAACACCGATTGCTCGTACATTAGAGACAACGTATCACTACCGTCTGTTTGATAGTAAAACAGAGACGACGAATAAAAAATATTAAATAAATGCAAACAAGAAGACAAGGTGTCACAAACACCGATTGTTGGTACATTAGAGACAACGTATCACTACCGTCGGTTTGATAGTAAAACAGAGATGACGAATAAAAAACATTGATTTAATGCAAACAAGAAGACAAGGTGTCACAAACACCGATTGGTGGTACATTAGAGACAACGTATCACTACCGTCAGTTTGATAGTAAAACAGAGACGACGAATAAAAAATATTATATAAATGCAAACAAGAAGACAAGGTGTCAGAAACACCGATTGCTGGTACATTAGAGACAACGTATCACTACCGTCGGTTTGATAGTAAAACAGAGACGACGAATAAAAAATATTAAACAAATGCAAACAAGAAGACAAGGTGTCACAAACACCGATTGCTGGTATATTAGAGACAACGTATCACTACCGTCGGTTTGATAGTAAAACAGAGACGACGAATAAAAAATATGAAATAAATGCAAACAAGAAGACAAGGTGTCTCAAACACCGATTGCTGGTACATTAGAGACAACGTGTCACTACCGTCGGTTTGATAGTAAAACAGAGACGACGAATAAAAAACATTGATTTAATGCAAACAAGAAGACAAGGTGTCACAAACACCGATTGGTGGTACATTAGAGACAACGTATCACTACCGTCAGTTTGATAGTAAAACAGAGACGACGAATAAAAAATATTATATAAATGCAAACAAGAAGACAAGGTGTCACAAACACCGATTAATGGTTCATTAGAGACAACGTATCACTACCGTCGGTTTGATAGTAAAACAGAGACGACGAATAAAAAATTTTAAATAAATGCAAACAAGAAGACAAGGTTCACAAACACCGATTGCTGGTACATTAGAGACAACGTATCACTACCGTCGGTTTGATAGTAAAACAGAGACGACGAATAAAAAATAGTAAATAAATGCAAACAAGAAGACAAGGTGTCACAAACACCGATTGCTGGTACATTAGAGACAACGTATCACTACCGTCGGTTTGATAGTAAAAAAGAGACGACGAATAACAAATATTAAATAAATGCAAACAAGAAGACAAGGTGTCACAAACACCGATTGCTGGTACATTAGAGACAACGTATCACTACCGTCGGTTTGATAGTAAAACAGAGACGACGAATAAAAAATATTAAATAAATGCAAACAAGAAGACAAGGTGTCACAAACACCGATTGTTGGTACATTAGAGACAACGTATCACTACCGTCGGTTTGATACTAAAACAGAGACGACGAATAAAAAATATTAAACAAATGCAAACAAGAAGACAAGGTGTCACAAACACCGATTGCTGGTACATTAGAGACAACGTATCACTACCGTCGGTTTGATAGTAAAAAAGAGACGACAATAAAAAATATTAATTAAATGCAAACAAGAAGACAAGGTGTCACAAACACCGATTGCTCGTACATTAGAGACAACGTATCACTACCGTCGGTTTGATAGTAAAACAGAGACGACGAATACAAAATATTAAATAAATGCAAACAAGAAGACAAGGTGTCACAAACACCGATTGCTGGTACATTAGAGACAACGTATCACTACCGTCGGTTTGATAGTAAAAAAGAGACGACGAATAAAAAATATTAGATAAATGCAAACAAGAAGACAAGGTGTCACAAACACCGATTGCTGGTACATTAGAGACAACGTATCACTACCGTCGGTTTGATAGTAAAACAGAGACGACGAATAAAAAATATTAAATAAATGCACACAAGAAGACAAGGTGCCACAAACACCGATTGTTGGTACATTAGAGACAACGTATCACTACCGTCGGTTTGATAGTAAAACAGAGACGACGAATAAAAAATATTAAACAAATGCAAACAAGAAGACAAGGTGTCACAAACACCGATTGCTGGTACATTAGAGACAACGTATCACTACCGTCGGTTTGATAGTAAAAAAGAGACGACAATAAAAAATATTAAATAAATGCAAACAAGAAGACAAGGTGTCACAAACACCGATTGCTGGTACATTAGAGACAACGTATAACTACCGCCGGTTTGATAGTAAAACAGAGATGACGAATAAAAAACATTGATTTAATGCAAACAAGAAAAAAGGTGTCACCAACACCGATTGATGGTACATTAGAGACAACATATCACTACCGTCGGTTTGATAGTAAAACAGAGACGACGAATAAAAAATATTAAATAAATGCAAGCAAGAAGACAAGGTGTCACAAACACCGATTGCTGGTACATTAGAGACAACGTATCACTACCGTCAGTTTGATAGTAAAACAGAGGCGACTTATAAAAAACTTTAATTCAATCCAAACAAGAAGACAAGGTATCACAAACACCGATTGTTGGTACATTAGAGACAACGTATCACTACCGTCGGTTTGATAGTAAAACAGAGACGACGAATAAAAAACATTGATTTAATGCAAACAAGAAGACAAGGTGTCACAAACACCGATTGGTGGTACATTAGAGACAACGTATCACTACCGTCAGTTTGATAGTAAAACAGAGACGACGAATAAAAAATATTAAATAAATGCAAACAAGAAGACAAGGTGTCACAAACACCGATTGCTGGTACATTAGAGACAACGAATCACTATTGTCGGTTTGATAGTAAAACAGAGACGACGAATAAAAAATATTAAATAAATGCAAACAAGAAGACAAGGTGTCACAAAAACCGATTGGTGGTACATTAGAGACAACGTATCACTACCGTCAGTTTGATAGTAAAACAGAGACGACGAATAAAAAATATTAAATAAATGCAAGCAAGAAGACAAGGTGTCACAAACACCGATTGCTGGTACATTAGAGACAACGAATCACTACCGTCGGTTTGATAGTAAAACAGAGACGACGAATAAAAAATATTAAATGCAAACAAGAAGACAAGGTGTCACAAACACCGATTGGTGGTACATTAGAGACAACGTATCACTACCGTCGGTTTGATAGTAAAACAGAGACGACGAATAAAAAACATTGATTTAATGCAAACAAGAAGACAAGGTGTCACAAACACCGATTGTTGGTACATTAGAGACAACGTATCACTACCGTCGGTTTGATAGTAAAACAGTGACGACGAATAAAAAACATTGATTTAATGCAAACAAGAAGACAAGGTGTCACAAACACCGATTGGTGGTACATTAGAGACAACGTATCACTACCGTCAGTTTGATAGTAAAACAGAGACGACGAATAAAAAATATTATATAAATGCAAACAAGAAGACAAGGTGTCACAAACACCGATTGATGGTTCATTAGAGACAACGTATCACAACCGTCAGTTTGATAGTAAAAAAGAGACGACAATAAAAAATATTAAATAAATGCAAACAAGAAGACAAGGTGTCACAAACACCGATTGCTGGTACATTAGAGACAACGCATAACTACCGTCGGTTTGATAGTAAAACAGAGATGACGAATAAAAAACATTGATTTAATGCAAACAAGAAAAAAGGTGTCACCAACACCGATTGATGGTACATTAGAGACAACATATCACTACCGTCGGTTTGATAGTAAAACAGAGGCGACGAATAAAAAACATTGATTTAATGCAAACAAGAAAGAAGGTGTCACAAACACCGATTGATGGTACATTAGAGACAACGTATCACTACCGTCAGTTTGATAGTAAAACAGAGGCGACTTATAAAAAACTTTAATTCAATCCAAACAAGAAGACAAGGTATCACAAACACCGATTGTTGGTACATTAGAGACAACGTATCACTACCGTCGGTTTGATAGTAAAACAGAGACGACGAATAAAAAACATTTATTTAATGCAAACAAGAAGACAAGGTGTCAAAAACACCGATTGGTGGTACATTAGAGACAACGTATCACTACCGTCAGTTTGATAGTAAAACAGAGACGACGAATAAAAAATATTAAATAAATGCAAACAAGAAGACAAGGTGTCACAAACACCGATTGCTGGTACATTAGAGACAACGAATCACTACCGTCGGTTTGATAGTAAAACAGAGACGACGAATAAAAAATATTAAATAAATGCAAACAAGAAGACAAGGTGTCACAAAAACCGATTGGTGGTACATTAGAGACAACGTATCACTACCGTCAGTTTGATAGTAAAACAGAGACGACGAATAAAAAATATTAAATAAATGCAAGCAAGAAGACAAGGTGTCACAAACACCGATTGCTGGTACATTAGAGACAACGAATCACTACCGTCGGTTTGATAGTAAAACAGAGACGACGAATAAAAAATATTAAATGCAAACAAGAAGACAAGGTGTCACAAACACCGATTGGTGGTACATTAGAGACAACGTATCACTACCGTCGGTTTGATAGTAAAACAGAGACGACGAATAAAAAACATTGATTTAATGCAAACAAGAAGACAAGGTGTCACAAACACCGATTGTTGGTACATTAGAGACAACGTATCACTACCGTCGGTTTGATAGTAAAACAGTGACGACGAATAAAAAACATTGATTTAATGCAAACAAGAAGACATGGTGTCACAAACACCGATTGGTGGTACATTAGAGACAACGTATCACTACCGTCAGTTTGATAGTAAAACAGAGACGACGAATAAAAAATATTATATAAATGCAAACAAGAAGACAAGGTGTCACAAACACCGATTGATGGTTCATTAGAGACAACGTATCACAACCGTCAGTTTGATAGTAAAAAAGAGACGACAATAAAAGATATTAAATAAATGCAAACAAGAAGACAAGGTGTCACAAACACCGATTGCTGGTACATTAGAGACAACGTATAACTACCGTCGGTTTGATAGTAAAACAGAGATGACGAATAAAAAACATTGATTTAATGCAAACAAGAAAAAAGGTGTCACCAACACCGATTGATGGTACATTAGAGACAACATATCACTACCGTCGGTTTGATAGTAAAACAGAGGCGACGAATAAAAAACATTGATTTAATGCAAACAAGAAAGAAGGTGTCACAAACACCGATTGATGGTACATTAGAGACAACGTATCACTACCGTCAGTTTGATAGTAAAACAGAGGCGACTTATAAAAAACTTTAATTCAATCCAAACAAGAAGACAAGGTATCACAAACACCGATTGTTGGTACATTAGAGACAACGTATCACTACCGTCGGTTTGATAGTAAAACAGAGACGACGAATAAAAAACATTGATTTAATGCAAACAAGAAGACAAGGTGTCACAAACACCGATTGGTGGTACATTAGAGACAACGTATCACTACCGTCAGTTTGATAGTAAAACAGAGACGACGAATAAAAAATATTAAATAAATGCAAACAAGAAGACAAGGTGTCACAAACACCGATTGCTGGTACATTAGAGACAACGAATCACTACCGTCGGTTTGATAGTAAAACAGAGACGACGAATAAAAAATATTAAATAAATGCAAACAAGAAGACAAGGTGTCACAAAAACCGATTGGTGGTACATTAGAGACAACGTATCACTACCGTCAGTTTGATAGTAAAACAGAGACGACGAATAAAAAATATTAAATAAATGCAAGCAAGAAGACAAGGTGTCACAAACACCGATTGCTGGTACATTAGAGACAACGAATCACTACCGTCGGTTTGATAGTAAAACAGAGACGACGAATAAAAAATATTAAATGCAAACAAGAAGACAAGGTGTCACAAACACCGATTGGTGGTACATTAGAGACAACGTATCACTACCGTCGGTTTGATAGTAAAACAGAGACGACGAATAAAAAACATTGATTTAATGCAAACAAGAAGACAAGGTGTCACAAACACCGATTGTTGGTACATTAGAGACAACGTATCACTACCGTCGGTTTGATAGTAAAACAGAGACGACGAATAAAAAACATTGATTTAATGCAAACAAGAAGACAAGGTGTCACAAACACCGATTGGTGGTACATTAGAGACAACGTATCACTACCGTCAGTTTGATAGTAAAACAGAGACGACGAATAAAAAATATTATATAAATGCAAACAAGAAGACAAGGTGTCACAAACACCGATTGATGGTTCATTAGAGACAACGTATCACAACCGTCAGTTTGATAGTAAAACAGAGACGACGAATAAAAAATATTAAATAAATGCAAACAAGAAGACAAGGTGTCACAAACACCGATTGGTGGTACATTAGAGACAACGTATCACTACCGTCGGTTTGATAGTAAAACAGAGACGACGAATAAAAAACATTGATTTAATGCAAACAAGAAGACAAGGTGTCACAAACACCGATTGGTGGTACATTAGAGACAACGTATCACTACCGTCAGTTTGATAGTAAAACAGAGACGACGAATAAAAAATATTATATAAATGCAAACAAGAAGACAAGGTGTCACAAACACCGATTGATGGTTCATTAGAGACAACGTATCACAACCGTCGGTTTGATAGTAAAACAGAGACGACGAATAAAAGATATTAAACAAATGCAAACAAGAAGACAAGGTGTCACAAACACCGATTGCTGGTACATTAGAGACAACGTATCACTACCGTCGGTTTGATAGTAAAAAAGAGACGACAATAAAAAATATTAAATAAATGCAAACAAGATGACAAGGTGTCACAAACACCGATTGGTGGTACATTAGAGACAACGTATCACTACCGTCAGTTTGATAGTAAAACAGAGACGACGAATAAAAAATATTATATAAATGCAAACAAGAAGACAAGGTGTCACAAACACCGATTGATGGTTCATTAGAGACAACGTATCACAACCGTCAGTTTGATAGTAAAACAGAGACGACGAATAAAAAATATTAAATAAATGCAAACAAGAAGACAAGGTGTCACAAACACCGATTGGTGGTACATTAGAGACAACGTATCACTACCGTCGGTTTGATAGTAAAACAGAGACGACGAATAAAAAACATTGATTTAATGCAAACAAGAAGACAAGGTGTCACAAACACCGATTGTTGGTACATTAGAGACAACGTATCACTACCGTCGGTTTGATAGTAAAACAGAGACGAATAAAAAACATTGATTTAATGCAAACAAGAAGACAAGGTGTCACAAACACCGATTGGTGGTACATTAGAGACAACGTATCACTACCGTCAGTTTGATAGTAAAACAGAGACGACGAATAAAAAATATTATATAAATGCAAACAAGAAGACAAGGTGTCACAAACACCGATTGATGGTTCATTAGAGACAACGTATCACAACCGTCGGTTTGATAGTAAAACAGAGACGACGAATAAAAAATATTAAACAAATGCAAACAAGAAGACAAGGTGTCACAAACACCGATTGCTGGTACATTAGAGACAACGTATCACTACCGTCGGTTTGATAGTAAAAAAGAGACGACAATAAAAAATATTAAATAAATGCAAACAAGAAGACAAGGTGTCACAAACACCGATTGCTCGTACATTAGAGACAACGTATCACTACCGTCTGTTTGATAGTAAAACAGAGACGACGAATAAAAAATATTAAATAAATGCAAACAAGAAGACAAGGTGTCACAAACACCGATTGTTGGTACATTAGAGACAACGTATCACTACCGTCGGTTTGATAGTAAAACAGAGATGACGAATAAAAAACATTGATTTAATGCAAACAAGAAGACAAGGTGTCACAAACACCGATTGGTGGTACATTAGAGACAACGTATCACTACCGTCAGTTTGATAGTAAAACAGAGACGACGAATAAAAAATATTATATAAATGCAAACAAGAAGACAAGGTGTCAGAAACACCGATTGCTGGTACATTAGAGACAACGTATCACTACCGTCGGTTTGATAGTAAAACAGAGACGACGAATAAAAAATATTAAACAAATGCAAACAAGAAGACAAGGTGTCACAAACACCGATTGCTGGTATATTAGAGACAACGTATCACTACCGTCGGTTTGATAGTAAAACAGAGACGACGAATAAAAAATATGAAATAAATGCAAACAAGAAGACAAGGTGTCTCAAACACCGATTGCTGGTACATTAGAGACAACGTGTCACTACCGTCGGTTTGATAGTAAAACAGAGACGACGAATAAAAAATATTAAATAAATGCAAACAAGAAGACAAGGTGTCACAAACACCGATTGCTGGTACATTAGAGACAACGTATCACTACCGTCGGTTTGATAGTTAAAAAGAGACGACGAATAAAAAATATTAAATAAATGCAAACAAGAAGACAAGGTGTCACAAACACCGATTGCTGGTTCAATAGAGACAACGTATCACTACCGTCGGTTTGATAGTAAAACGGAGACGACGAATAAAAAACATTGATTTAATGGAAACAAGAAGACAAGGTGTCACAAACACCGATTGCTGTATCAAACGTATCACTTCCGTCGATTTGATGGTATTATAGAGACGACGTATCAAAAACATTGGTTTAATGCAAATAAGAGGATAACGTGACACAAATCCCGGTTGCAGACTAGAAGGGTGCTGATATATGTAAGCAGAGGCAAAGAATTTCTACCAGTTGAATTTGAAGTGGCCAACTACATCTGTAGATTATGCGAAGTGAAGTCTGTAAGCCGAAAAAGAAAATAAAACGCACATTTCCTCTTTTATGTATATTTTGTACACTTATAATTGGATAAAGCTCTCATTAAGTAATTGTGCATAAATTTTGTGAAATGACCACTGTTTCATCTTTTATTTTTTATCTTCATAGTTTAAAAAGGCCACATGTTCACAACAAACGAACATCCACAGAAACCACCCTTTTGATGTTAAAATTCTGAGACTGGTGTGTCAAGTGTATTTTAGTATTCTTTCCAAGTTGTCAGTGATCAATTTGAAAATGCCTTCATTCTGGGAATTGGTATTTCGAATTCAAAATATGAAGTAGCGACCGTCTCAAAACAATTATCAAAGACTACACTAGGAATTAGTAACTCAAATCGAGTTCTATATGTATCAAAGAGTGCTAGTATATTGTGAATGCAAAATTATATCGAATTTACTAATGTGTCGCCTAAAACATTTTAATAAAGAAAATGGGGATTTCATACCTATATGAAAATGGGTCATCCGAACTGGTAAAAGAGAAGAGGCCGTCTTAAGCGCAGATGGGCAGACGAGTTCCAGACAGCAGCTGGCGTTGACTGGAGATATCGCCAAGGACAGAATTCAATGGAAAACCCTAAGGAAAGAAGTAGTAAAGCGTAGTGAAGTTTCATATACAAGGGTTGGAAGTTTAATAGTGGCTGCACATCTATAAAATCAAGGTGACTTACAGAAAGTTCAAATAGCTTTTGTTAGATATTGGTTGGATATCCAGCATACTTCAGAGCAAATAGTAGCCTTCTATCACTACGAATGCCTGCACAGTATTCAGAAGAAATTGAGCTGTCTCTATCATCCGGTCTAAAATTAATTTTGGATCTGGCAGAAAGCCAATAATTAAAAATAATGCCTTAAAATTATTCTTGATTCACAATAATTCCATACCGAAAAGGAGCAAGATGGGTCAAAGCCTGTCAGTTGTTCTTCATTTCCTTCCGGCGGAGGTTCAATCATGCGTCTCACTCAATCATTCATCATAATGAGTAATCTTAATCTTGAAATAGTTCATTACCAGTATGTTATTGCATATTATTGTGAATCAAGAATAATTTTAAGGTAATGAATTATTTTTAATCATTGGCTTTCTGTCAGATCCAAAATTTATTTTAGACTGGTTGATAGAGAACTCTCGATTTCTTCTGGTTACTATGTAGGCATTCCCAGTGATAGAAGGCACCTATTTGCTCTGAAGTATGCAGCAGGTCTGGACTTTAGGCTGGGGGGCCCGTGTCGTAGTTTTACGGCACGTAAAAGAACCCCAAGCCTAAATTAGAGCATCTGGACAAAATTTCTCGGCCCTTTCACGTCCAAGTAATACCTTAGTTTCCGGAGGGGGTTAAGGGGCGATAGGCTTACCACCTGTCCCACTGCCCTCTCAGGAAAATAAGCGTAACAAAATTCACATAGGTAAACAAAAACCTCCACTTGGAGGTCCTTCGCCCCAACATGGGGGCATAGGATGAGAGAGAGAGAGAGAGAGAGAGAGAGAGAGAGAGAGAGAGAGAGAGATGCAGTAGGTCTAGTGGGCCTGGGTTACGCCCTCAGTATAGAGCTTACTTTCTGTGCTGAAGGTTTCGGGTTCGATACCAGACCTACCCTACCGGGAATCGAACCCAATGCCGTCAACAAGGCTAGTCCTCACAGGCAGTCATTTTTATTAAGTTGCAGAATTATACTTTATGAAATTGTGTGGAGGACGGGAAAATGTTTGTCCGTCTGTCTGTCCATGTGTACGCGCAATAACTCAAATATACACTTTTTCGGGTTTTCAAAAATTTGGTATAGGCATTTATAACGTCCATGGGAAGAAGCCTGTTCATATTGGATCAAATCGGCTGACCGGTGCCGGAGTAATGGCCAGTTTAGTGCCTATTTTATGGTAATATACTCGTATTATACAGAATTCATCAAATGCAAATTAGTTCTCACGACAACATATTGTTTTACAGTGTTCATATACGCCTTTGGAAGTTGCAATACAGTTAGCTTTGATAAATAACACTACCCATATATTCCTTCACATATGATAATCAAACTAGACCTGTGTTCTTCCGTAAGCCATGCTTAATGAATCGATTTGGAGCTTAACTCTGAAATTGATTACAAAAATAACTTATTTTCTGCATATCATAACTGCAATTATCACTGATTAAACAAAAGTATTCTGGCAATACTAACCACGTTTCTTACAAAACCGTCCAGAAGTTCAAAAGAAGATAAATTTATCGGGAAAAAAGGGAACAAAAGTGATTTGGTTGTTCACTAGGAGATTTGAAAATATTTCTTATCCGAGACTTCATAAAGGCATTATACAACCTGTCAGCTGATTCCAAAATTACAGACAAAATAACAAATAGATCTGTGCTATTTATAAAAAAAATAACATAACATGTATAAAGTATCACGAATAGGTACAATTATTAGCCTACATGAACAATTAACACCATTTAAACTCAATTTCAGAAATAAAAGCTGTAAAACTGAAGAAATATTCCAGATTATCAGACGAACACTTATTTAACAATTTAGGTTGCGTTAAGTGATAAACTTTCAGATTTTGCTAGTCTTACAAACATCAGCAAAATAAATTAAAGACGATGGAAATATGCGATAGCTTATTAAAAACTTTTTTTATTCGATATTGCACACGAATAATAATAATAATAATAATAATAATAATCAATATGCTCAGTATATAGCATCTCAGTAAATTACTCAATAGTAATTTATTGTAACACGATATGATCGAAAGGTATGAGCTCAATTTAGATCAACTAAGTAGTGAAAATTTTTAAACCGATAGATTTTGGTGCAGAACCTAGGCCACATCTTTTGTGTCTCTTCCCATCTTCCTCCAAATCCTTTCTGTTTCTCCCCCCCCCCCTCCGCATTCTCCTTGAGCTTCAGTTTCAGCTATGACGCTTTTTATTTGGATCGTTGTTTCTGTCAGCCGTCTCAACTACTTCCTGTCACTAGATTCCATCCACACTGTCCTTTCTTATCACGTTATGAGCCAAGTTGTCTTTCCACTTTCTTTTGTGCTTATTTTTTCCGTAGTCCTAGGCACTTGCCTTATCTCAGGGCAGGTTAAACAACAACAGTTTACAAATTTATCTTGATATGTCAAGAAACGTTATTCTTTGCTCTATTGTAAATTCGCCTACGTCGAGAATTCGAACATAGGGCAGCTTACGTATGCAGCGGAGGGCTCTTACATGCAGGGATGTTTGGCCTAACGTAAGAGAAACAGAGTTTTATATCCAATCATTCTATGCATGCTATGTACTGTCTGACTGTGAGCTGAAGGCCGAGCTGGTGGCATAGTGGGGGAAAGACATAGACAGTAAATGCAAGCGCTTGGTTAAGTAGTGGGGGAACGCTAGCTCGGCTTTCAGCTCGCAGCCAGACAGTAGAGTTGTAAGAATATTACCTAAATCCACTGCATAACATTTTTCATTTTATGAAATAAACTTAACTTTTTCTCGCGTTCAATAACAAACAACTGTTTTTTGAAGCAATCTAATTTAACTGCTTTTGCCTTTCTCCCTTGGTAGCCTACTTTTATATCATAATAGCCTAATTCGTCTACATCTTAGCTTTAAGATGAGGTTGATATAGCACTTCTATAGTAAAATAAATAAAAATGTAACTCTGGAACTACCCTCGAGTACGAGCTCCTGCTCTTGCAGGGTTTCAGGACCAAGTATATTAGTACATCATCAGAAATTATTTACTAATATTGATTCAGTTTAAATTCTATTATTAGGTAGATTTCCAAGAAAAATCTACCTATTGCAATGGATACCATGTCATGATTTTCGAAAAATTCTTTCACATCTTTACGTTTCATGCTTCCCTAAGTACGAAATCACCGCCCGTTCGAAAAAAAAAAATTGTGAGACATATATATATCTTTACACGCTAACGGCCGTAATTTTGAAGATATTTGAACCAAATTTTATTATGTTATTTCTAGGCCCAATAGTTCGGACAAGTTCGTTAATGAGCAAAATTGGCCCAAGGGGGTGGTCGGGGGAGGGGGTTGAAATTTTGAAAACTTTATATCTCAGTCCCTATGAAGTATAGAGGGAAACTTTGTTTGAATAAATTACAGTATCCCCTATGGAGTTCACAGTGACACCAACGATTCGGGGGTTTTGGGGGTACGAGTGGTGGTGGGAGTGGGGGTGGGGGGATGGAAATTCGAAATTTTTGAAACCACGTCTTGTGGGTATCATTGAAAAGCTCTTGATGAGTACTCTACAAATCAACAACTAGTTTCTCGATAGCTCTCATTTAAGGCGAGGTTTGAATGTTTGAAAAAGTGCTCTTTCCTCTTTTTTGCAATTCCGGGGTGCGCGGGCAAAGAGAGTTAAGTCCAATTTCTTGTTACTGATAATTAGAGTGACTTACCACACTATACCAGCCCAACATAGCTTTAGAGATGGATAAACCTATGATGCACACATCCATAACTACCGTACAATTTTGAATATGACTTACTGGACTTAACATAAATGTAGAGAACATTTTTATCTATCACTCTATGGACATATCTCAATTCTTTAGGATGGTGGACTTAACTCTCTTTGCCTGCGCACCCCGGAATTATTATTGCGGGTTTGTCATGCCAAGGCTAAAGAAGAAGAGTGCTGCGCAGCGACAATAAATTAACCCAAAAGCACTTCGAAATCAACCTCCGCCTGTAGGCCTGCCTAAAGGGATTTTTAATATGTTTGTTTTATGATGTGTATTCTTTGAGAGTTTTTTTTTATATGATTGTGAATACATTGTATAAGTTACTTGTGTGTGTGATATAATAAAAATGTAAGTAAACAACACTGTTAAAAAATTAAACAATCTCTAGCATAACATTTCACAATTAAATAATGGAAGTACTACAAATAAAATAAATATTCTCCTAAGTGATGTTATAGTACATTATGCAACGAGCCTATAATGGTATTTATTAAGACACGAGTATGTTTATGTTTATGTTTTTTTTTTTTTTCAAACGAGTGTCTTAACCACCATTAGGCTATAAAGAAGTCGCATACGACTGTTTTTGTTCGACCACTATTAAACGTTTAAGTTTTAAGTTTTATAAAAATAAAATAAAATAAAAACAAAACAAACGAATCGGTTGACCATGGTATTCACCTGTGATTACGTATGGCGAACTCGTAATTGGTCTTGGCCTTTTAACCTCAAACCGACGGACTTTAAAACATGAAATAAACTCAAATTAGTATAATATTATATTAACATGAACAGAATTGTTTTTATTTTAAATACTGCTTGTTTATTATGCAGTTTCATTTGCTGCTCTCAACGCTTCAAGGCTGCTTCGTGTTCGATATTACTCGATACCACACCAGTATTATAATGAAACTCTGCACTTTAATGGACTTCAATAAGACACTGTTACGTCACCTATTATAATAAGCGTATTATAGTATGGTCGAGAAAAATCCGAGAGAGAGAAAGAGAGAGAAAGAAAGAGAGAAGGAGAGAGAGAAGGAAAGAGAGAAAGAAGGAAAGAGAAAGAAAGAAAAAAAGAAAGAAAGAAAGAAAGAAAGAAAGAAAGAGAGAAAGAAAGAAAGAGAAAGAAAGAAAGAGAAAGAAAGAGAAAGAAAGAGAGAGAAAGAGAAACAGAAAGAGAGAAAGCTTATATTTTGCAAATAGCATTTTATAACTCGTATAAGAAACGATAGGCCTAATGGTGTGAATAAATTACGGAGAGGATTGAATACCTACCAAGATGCTTACATTTACGAATATTAACAAAAAATGCCCTCTTTAAATAAAAACGTATAACAATCTGCCCAATTCATCCATCTCCAGCAGAAAAAAACATATTATTCGTTATAATTTGTGTTTAAAACAAAAGCAGTATACGGCATCATTTCAGGATTATTAATAAAAAAAATCTTATGCGAAACACAAAACTTTCTCTACCCTTAATATATTCCAGAATTAGAATTCAGATGTTTCAATCTGATTCAAGACGCTATTATTAGCGAGGCAAGACTTGAAAGTTTTGAGTATGGAATGCGTGGCTTATAACTACCCTTCAGAGAATTTGCTGTGGAAAATTTTTCAAATAAAAGTGTTAGCGCTTAGTATAGTGCCTCGTGTAAAGTCTTAAACAAAACTGTACGAGTCGTTATCGATCAAAAAATAAATATTAAAAAAATAAATTAAAAAAAAACAAGTAAAGAGGCATTAAATGTATGAGAAAGTCGTCGTCAATCTTCGTGTCACATCCCCAGAAGTTACGCAACCCATATATAAAATGTTTTTACACGCGAAATTCTAATCACACATACAGAAGAGAGAGGAAGAGAGAAAGAGAGAGAGAGAGAGGGGGAGAGAGAGAGAGGGGGGGAGAGAGAGAGACAATAGAGACAGAGACAAATAAAGAAAGAGAAAAAGAGAGAGAGACAGAGAAAGAGGGGGAAGAGAGACGCATGTTTCTGAAAATTAGCATTTTTGGATTCATATGCTGAAAACGCGACATTAAATTGTGGGGATCATCACAATACTTCCTCTATCTGTAGTAAACAATTTGCCGGCGGAATGTCTGAAATTCGCTTAGAGAGACATCCCAATAAGAGATTTGATTTTAAATATAAAAATTGCATGAGAGATCAGAATGGTAGGCCTATTTATTTGTTCGTGTTACGATTAGGGCATTCTATCAATATGGTTTTTCAAAACTTCCTTATATTTACTTTGGAAGTGCGAGACCGGCATTTGTTCAAATTTGGCTTATGTTATGTGCTTATATTTTTCAATATTACAGCAATTACAACCAATTTACATAATCTGCCCACTAATCACACACATACTCGTAGAATTTACAGTTAAGCGCAAGCCATGTGTCTGTCTGTGGACAGTGGGGCAGACAAATAAGCGAGAGCACTAAAAATGACACATCATGTCTTAATAACGAAAGTGTACTAATTTCATGTTTTACAAAAAGTTATCTATACTAGCGGGATTTAATTTCCTCGACCAAACACCCAGGGCCGGATTTAAGAGTATGCCGCCTATAGGCTAAAGTCCATTTGCCGCCCCCTCTATAGTTCATATTTGTTTAATACATTAGTTTTATACAACAAAAGGATAGAATTCATTGGCGTTTGTATCTTTTTACACATAAAGTTCATTTAGTTTAGATAAAACTACAATTTTAATGGTTTACATAATAAATTATATAATCAAATTAATTATCTACTTTTTTTTTTACTTCTTTTAAGATTAGTTAAAAAATAAAATGAATTTCGAAATTAATTAATTAATTTGTTCTTGGAGATCAGTGATCACTATTTTAAACATATTTTCATATTTTAATGCTAATGACTATCTTTTGCGTAATTGAAGAACTGTGTTCAATTTTAATTAAGTTGTTCTACACGGCGAAATGAAATTACACAAAATGTAGTTAATTACTGGTTTATTTGTTGAAAAACATCATTACGTGCTGTGAATTTGATTATGTTATAGTTGTACAAAGTAGGCTATGTAGAAGGACTAGAAACACATTTTTAAGTAACATGTATTTTTAAATTCGTACGAAAAATATTATTAACGTCTGAAATACTTCATTTTAACTTTTGAATAAATTGCCAAACTGCCGCCCCTGAAAATTTGCCGCTCTAGGCTGCAGCCTACTTAGCCTATTTAGAAATACGGCCCTGCATAGGCCTACACCCAGTACGAACCTTAGCTGTGTGAGTGGCCATCACAGGCACAATTTAGCCTACAGGTACGAATATGTATGGGGATGAATTTCCTGCTATAAGATAACAAATTATGTTCATACAGGTAGCAGTAGGTAATACCTCATTGAAAGATCAGGTATACAGCATCTCCGGATATCTTGATTGTTTAATATTTCTTCCCCTTTTCATTTCTCGACATCATTTCTTAATTCAATAAAGCTAAGGTGAATGGTTAATTCGAGATAGGTTTGTTTTAGTAGTTGCACAAAGAGGAGCATATTTTTCTGACAACCGCATTACGCTGCTCCTGTTTCTGTTACCGTTATTAATTTAATTTATTGTAGGTAAGTTGGTTTGTGGATATTATGCTGCATGAACTTGTTGAGGAAATTGCTGTTGAAAGCACTCGTTATCGAATTATACAACACAACCGCATTAATTCTCTGAAGTTTAAACCCACCCTAAGGAAATACCTAGTCTCGATTCAGGCAAAGGCTTCAGAGGAGAGCATAATTAGTTTCACGTCTTACTGCTTTTAATTTTATGAAGCATTAACATGCTTAGAATTTTATGATATGACATTATTGCTAAAATTACCTTACACAAGTTTTATATGCAATCAGATTATTTATTTTTTAACTAGCTTGAAATAAAAATAGAATTTCTAACGCAAGACATTATTGCAGTAGTGCTAGAAAACCATTGTAACCAACTTTGGTTTCAATCCCATGAGAAAATTCTCTTACAGTTAAGAATAATTGCATATTATGGTTATATTAAATTCAGTTTGAAAAAATTGAAACTGTTAAAATTCATGACGTCTTTTTAATCTTAAATTTCTCTAAGTGGTCACAAAATCGTCATACTTTTATTGAAATCAGATGATCAAACAAACATACAAACAAAATTATACATATGTCCATGCAAGCCCAAAGATGAGCAAAGCTCGTGTTTAGAGGCTGAAATTATCATATCATATAATATATTAAATAAGAAAGAACAAAGAAACTTAGGCCTACAAACATACACACAAATTAAATTAAACTAAACACAGTTCAACAAATTTCACAAAAATTTTACAATGAGAAATCAAAATTACAAAAACAGAATTCAATTCAACAAATATGTTTATAGGTAGATATAGAAATGGGTTGCAAAAATTAAGCTGAAACAAATTAAAAGACAAAATAATTATACCAATTCAATACTAATATTAAATATTTTTTAATTTGTATCTTAAATTGGTGGACACTATGTTTTATGAAATCAGGATTCTCAACAATAAGAGTATCTTAAAGTTTCAAACCATAATTTAGACCATGTAATTGTTCAGAAGTAGACCTGCGTTTTGTTTTCACAAAATGAAATATGGATCTTCTTCCTGTATTTTGACAATGTTTGAAGGAAATAAATTGTGATCCGCTTTTATGGTAATAACGCAATATTGCAAACTAATAAAGCTTTACAATTTTCATACATTAAAATCAGAGTATAAAAATGTTGTAGGGTAATTAATAGGCATACTTAAACATTTTTTATTATTCTATGTTGACATAAAATTAGTTTTTATAAAAATGCTCTTAGATAAGCTACCGAGCTTATCTCTACTCTCCATGGATAACTCTATAATGGATTAGGATCTCCAGTAGAGCTAACTATAATGTCCGTAAGGTAGAATTTGGAAAAAAAAAAGAAGAAGAAGAAGAAGAAGAAGAAGAAAGACAAATTTATAATTAGTCTTACGTATTATTTGCAATATAATTATGTTCAATAGAACTCCAATTATCCAAATTCCAACTATCCGGATCACTTTGAAGCCGTATTCAAGTGGTTTTTGCAGCAGCAAACAGCAGGAAACCCTCTTTCGGGGACGATTATTTGTGAAAAAGCAAACGTTTAGGCGACAAAATCGACAGTCTGTCAGCAAAACAACTGACTTTGACCGAAATGTTCAAGATGTGACACTTTATGTAAGTAGAGTACAGATTAGATTTTAAAAGAAGATTTTTGTCATTATTTACCCAATTATCCGGATCGGATTCGGTCCCAATTAATAACTGGAGATTTACTGTAGTACGAAAGTACGTCTTCGTTCACCATTTCCGCAACACGATTATCTAACTCTCTACCTGTGAATGTCAGGGACTGTCAAAATCCCAGACAATTCAAATGAAAACTGTTTGAATACCTTACTCAGGCATGTCGCCTATAAGGTGCAAGATTTCTTTTATGATTTTAAATTATTGCATTGTGTTTTAGTATAATTTTAATTATTATCATTATTATTGTCATTTAGTATCTTTTATTTTTACTTGCTGTATTTTTCTTGTATTTTTCTAGTTATATTGGAATTGTAAATTTGGAATCCTGGTAGAGGGGAAGAGAAGACCTGATGGTCTTATTTTACCAGGTTAAATAAATAAAATTAAAATTAAGATGGCCAGCGCAACCGTATTCTAACGGCAAATAACAGCGAATAGCATTTTTAAAAGTTCTGACTGTTGCAGTATTCCGTGGTAGCGTTTGTGCTAGCGACCGCATTTTCGAAGTTTATTAGGGCCTATCCAGAAGAATATGTGCCCAAGAATTTAAGTGTTCTATTTATTTTTTCAACCATAAAACTGTAATTGTATCCGGGGCCACTTTACCGCTCCAAGGTAAAGGTGTAAAATCCTTTATTGGTAAAAATCTAGGGTTTATGCATTGCCATTGGTTTATGCGTATCACTCCACAACAGGCAAATTTGAAAGAATGTTCTACTTGTTGCTTGGGTTTTGAGAAGAGCTGCATCTCCATTCTCCATACTGTTATACTACAACTTGGCCTACTGTTCTATTCCAGCAATTTATTATGCATATTGCCGGTACTTCTTTATGAAAGACGAGGGTGGTAGTAACACAGCACACAATCCCTTTGTGCACAACTCTTCGGCATTGATTAAGCGAGCTCACTGATACTGTAGCAAGGGAATGTAATGAAGAGAAGTAAAGTTAACTAATTTCTAACGAACTACTTCATAATCAAATGATAAAGATATCCACTCCAGACTTTCATTATGTGAGTCTCACACTTGTAAAGATCTTAAAGGTTTTACAGTAGGTCATGATATTACTATGCATTTGCTATGGCATGGCCTGTAATCATTTTACCTTATACTGAATTAAAATTATTATATTACGTTAACTGAGTGACAGAATGTAGTCCTATAACCTTTCCGGGTGTAAAAACTATGTTGATACAAAATTTCAACTCTATCAGGTTAGTAGTTTTTGCGACAAATCGGTACAGACAGAGATGAACCATTACAGCTTTATAAATGTATATGATGTAATGTAAATGATATATGTATATCGCATATGACTAGGGCAAGACATTTAATGGACTTACGGGGGGACATACAGCTTTCGATGAAAATCATTGGTGAGAAATATGTGAACTTCATTTTTTTTTTTCTCAGCAATGAATTTCTCTACAGTCTTGCAATCTGACACACTCTTTATTGACTATTTCTACAATTGCATACTATTTTCAAAATTAATCAAACTGCTACAGTTAGGGGTAATTATCGTTTCAAAATGGCTGCCATGTTTCATGTACTGAACAGCCGTTTCCCTGATAACTTCCACAAATATAGACTTTCTGAGTGATTATTTTTCTGTGTTTGTTAATATCATGTGAACAACACTATCTAGGATCTTTAAAAAACCTTCAGTATAAGTATTTTTTTAAAATCATTTTATATATGCGTTATATACGTATGAATTTACAACATAAAACACCCTTATTTTATTGCTAAAAAAGTAAGTAAATCTAAACTACTTGGATAACACCCTTAGCGACAAAAAAAAATTCTGAACTGGCATGCCCATCAAATTGCCCCTAGCAAATATGTGACATTTAAAAAGAAAGAAAAAATAATTCTCCATTGCTACAAGACAAACTGCTGTGGTGTTTACAATAAACCTGAATTAAAATTAACTATGAACACTTGGCGGAGAATCTCGAATAAAAACATTTGTCTATTGTCTGAAAGTAACGATTTGTACATCGAAAAGCTCCTCTCTACCTCCAATGATACATGACCTAAAATGCTGAAAAAGACCAAAAATCGCCGAAAATGACCTAAAAATGCAGAAAATGACCTTAAAAAGCAGAAAATGACCTACTCTCGAAAATGATGAAAAATGCAAAATAAAGCAAAAAATGCAAAAACAAATTGCCCTTATTTAATCAATTATTTCATGATAGTATTAATCAATTATAATCAATTATAATCAATTGTTTAATCAATTATTTCATTTTATATATATATTCGAGCTATCTTTTAACTTTCACATAAAAAAGATGCAAAATCATGCGCTATATATGACAAAAGGACTTTTTCTCCTATATTATAATATCTTAATAATCATGAAAGTATGAGATTTTCTATATAGTACCAGCTGTATGACGATAGGATCCTGCTTTTGTCTCTGAAATTCTGGCCACCATAAGGCGAGGACATAATATTATAATATCTAATGTAAGTTCCATCAAGGGAGAATTGAGTGCTGCCTTACTTCAAGAAGTTAATTAATATTTAAATACTTTATTAAAGTTGGACTTAATCAGGTGAAACAGTAAAAGCAGGAAAATATTTATTATAAAGTCATAAAACTATTCTTTCCACAAGGCTGCCTGAATAACAATTTCCGATATCTCCTATCTGGCGATACATTTCAGGGCCGATCAATAGTCAATCCCTTTTTTTATGGGAGAGGAGGAATCTCTACAATACGTCTTACAATATGAGAGGGACAAACCCCTCTGTCGTTGCTATTTATTGTTCGTTGTCAATATTGCTGCGGTAGAAGGATACAACCCGCTGTTTTCATTATTCTCCACCTACGGTATTGTTCGATGTGATGATGACAATGGTGACAAAGATGAAAGTAATGGCTGTGGAAACAGCGCTGGCAATGGTAGCAGTAGAAGAATTTGTATTATTAGTTTTATATTGTTACTATTATTATTATTATTTTATAATTAATAGCCTTAACATCTTACCATCGTCATCGCAATCATTTATGTATGTCATTAATGAACAGAGCTCAGAGCACTAGTTGTTAATTTATGTATATTACGCTAATAAGAGGAAATTTTATTTGGTTATTTACTCTTTATTTTAAGCTTTATCAAGGCCTAAACTGTAGATCAGTACAGAACAGCAGGCTATATTTTTCGAACAAATCTGAATGCGGTCTACTCTTTACTGAATAGGTCCACAAAAATTTCTACGACTAAAAATCGCCAAAGTACCCTTAAGTGAGATAATGTTGACTTTTCTGAATTCCCACGGTACTGTACGATTTATTTTAGTGGCCTGGGATGAGCTGACCTATGCTCCAGGGAAGTAGCAAGGGAGAGGGTCCGAGGGGCACAGGTCCTTCCCGTAATATTAAAAAATCTTAGGAAAATTCAATAAATCATTGGATATAGCAAATATTTGTTTTAAAATATGACTGTCAAGTTGAAAAGTTATGCAGTATCTAGAACAATCAACAACATTAAAATTTAACACTATAAAAGTGTCGATTTGTAACGTACAGAAAGTGGTTCAACCAGTTTAAGAGCGATTTATGTTTTTGGCATTCAAATATATCACTTTTTGGTATTCAAATGTATCATTTGCTAAGTCCATTACCCAAGTTACAGTATTTAGAAAATATTTTTATTTTGTCACATTAAATTATCGTTTTAATTGCATAAACTTAGCCTAAAACTTTTTTTATCATTTTGTATAAAATTTTTAGAAAAGTTAATATTTTGAAAGAGTTAAAAGTTCGTTTTTTTAGTCACTATGAATAAACTGTTTCACTTTTAAAATAAAATATTAATTAAGCTAAACGTATAATAATGCATAAATGTGTAAACCTTTCCCTAAATTAAACTGTGCTTCTCATTTAACATCCTTAAATAAAGCATTTTATTACCATGATGACATTTTATATTAGATTAATAGTACTCATTAACAATTGAAAAATTAAGACTTTAAATTTCATTTTAATGCCTCTTTTTTAAATATTATTTTGGAACAGTAGGAAGTGTGGCATATGTTTAAAAAAGGAGGAGTAACCCCGACCCACGGGTGGGCCCCTTCCGAACAAAATCTTGGCTACGTCCCTGATTTGCTTGGTTAATACATGCGGGGCTGCAAGGAGATTCAACCGTAGGCCTATACTTACAATTCGGGGAGATCCCGAAATCTATTTAAAAATTATTGTTTGAAAGTATATTCTTCTTGTTCGTTTAAAAACTCAAGAGAACTAGGCTAATCTTAATCCGTACATGTGAGAAAGGTTGTGGCATTTTATTTTTCAGAAAAGTTATGAAAATTATGTTTAAATCTAAATGCATTCGTTCATTGGCATACCTGAATAGTATTCTATACTTCTTATTTTTCTTTGGAACAAGTATCCCCATATTATCATTCTCTGAATTCATCAGGCTACTCTCTTTATGAGCGATTACTGGTTTACCAGGAAATATCACAATGGTAAGCATATTTCAAAATTATATACTACTGCAAATCTATCATTGCATTGACTTGTCCTTCAATACAAACATCAATGACTTTTGGTTAGTAATTCCCCTGTTATCTCGAACTTGGAGATAAATTTCAGGTCTTGAATCTTATCAGAGGAACATAAAATTCAAGTTTCGTATCGCAGTAATGCAGTTTTTAAGGGCTAAATACCGTGGAAAGTTCTGGTAATTAAATTTAAATCGAAAACTTGAATAGTATTCTATACTTATTTTGCTTTGGAACAAGCATCCCCATATCTTTCTCTGACTCCATCAGGCTACTTTCTTCCAGGCTTATCAGGAAATACCATGATGCTATCTATATTTCAAAATGGTATACTACTGCAAATCTATTATTGCATTTACTTGCCCTTCAATGCACACAGCAATGACATTTGTTTAGTAACTTTCCTGTTATCTCGGACTTCGAGATAAATTGCAGGTCTTGAATATTATCAGAGGAACATAAAATCTAAGTTTCGTATCGCAGTAATACAACTTTTACGGTCGAAATACCCTGCATTAATCTTAGTTCACTAGTAGATCGTCGTCAGGTCTGTTACTCTCTCTCTCTTCCAACCCTATAAAATTATTTTCATTAACATAACTTAATATCACAATAAGCCTACTGATTTATTATACCATAGGCCTACTCACAAGTACCAAATCAACGTCTGTTACTGTAAGACAAAGGAAAATTATCCACTAATTAACATATAACCACAAAGCTTGGCTCTGCAATTTCATACTGTATTATATTATTGTTAAAAAACGGAATACTCTGCAACTCTTTCAAATTTTAACCACAAACTCATACTTAATCCAATGAGGAAAATCACAAACACAAGAATGTAACTGAATACACGACAAAACAGGTTACTGCAACACAAGGAACATGAAATATGACCTAGAATGTCTTTCTTTTTGTTTGTTTTATTGTTTCAAAAAAAATGGGAGATAGGCGAGGGTTGAAATGTAAGAATATCCATCCTTAGAATAAGATTAAGAGCATTCATACAACCACAAAGCTTGACTCTGCAATTTCATACTGTATTATATTATTGTTAAAAAACGGAATACTCTGTAACTCTTTCAAATTTTAACCACAAACTCATACTTAATTCAATGTGGAAAATCACAAACACAATACACGACAAAACAGGTTAGGCCTACTGCAACACAAGGAACATGAAATATGACCTAGAATGTCTTCCTTTTTGTTTGTTTTATTGTTTCAAAAAAAAAATGGGAGATAGGCGAGGGTTGAAATGAAAGAATATCCATCCTTAGAATAAGATTAAGATTAAGATAAGATAAGATGTGCGCCTGCAGTCATCTAACGGTAGTTACTCGTACATTCATGACACGCCCTGAGATAAACGTGATGAAAACATTTGAGAAAAACGAGAATATGGAAGCTGAATCAGCGTTCTTCGCCAACCCCTTTCAACTCACCAAATGACATCAGAGTCCAAAGAATGGGAATATGCTGGTTTATACCAATGACCAGTCATGAAATGGAAACAGTGCTTAATGCTAATGTTTTCTCAAAACGCCAGAGGCAAAAGTAATTAAAATGGCATTGTCATTAGCAAGGCGCTACAGCGTTTCAGAACTTTTAGATTGCATTACTCAATTTTAATTCAATACTGTGACCCTATAAGGAAAAACCAGCTCCGCTGATGGATGTGCATGCTGAACTGCATTCTATCTGTGTAGGAATCCTTCTTTACAACAGCCGCAAACATTCGATTTGAGTTAAATGAAATGCAATGTAGGGATTCACTATAATTGCGATTTAAAAAGCCTAAGAAATAAATGAGTGCAAAGAGAATAAATAAATAAAATCAGGTAAACTGATTTAACGAAGTGCCAGAATCCTTTTCTTAATCAGTGATAATTGAAATTATGATAGGCCCATGCAGAAAAGAAGTTATTTTTGTAATAGATTTCCGAGTTAAACTCCAGATCGATTCATTAAGCAGGGCTTACGGATGAACAAAAGTCTAAAGTTTGATTCTTAACCTTAATTTATATTCTTATACACTAATATAATAATTCTCAAAATATGTCAACATTTTACATTGGCAATAATATTAATGGTATAATAGGCCTACGATTCGCTGACATGTTTGTTTCAAATTCAAAGCAGCCGTATAGGTTATAAACGAATAAAAAGTCAATCTGAAATCTATCTATCAGGAATTACATCAGGTATTATTGCTGCACATGAACGAATAAGAAAAATACTCACATTAAAATATGTCGATATCGGTAACATACTTATCGATAGAATAAACAATATTATATCAGTATTCAACGGCTAGTTATGTTTTAAATCTTTTATTTACATTTACTTACAATAGCATCGTTATAAAGAAATGAATCAATCAAGGCGGGCTAACAATATCAATACACGATTGGCAATTTGTTACGTTATGTTTAATATATTGTGGGCCATGTAAAATATGTAGCGTGTTATATTCATTACAAAATTAATACTTGTATTAAATTGGAAATGAAAGCATGTTCTTTAATAAGTAATTTCTCCTATTATTTCTATTTACAGAATTGTTTACATTAGGACCTTAGTTACGGGAGCTCGGCCACTGATTGGCTGGCCACGAGCCAATCAAAATGCTTCGAATTGTCGGAGAACGAAGAATATACGGTAACAGATGTGACTGATAATTACTCGTTATTTCTGTACCGGTCAACCGAATTGGTCCAATATCAATAGGGTTCTTCCCATGGACGTTATAAATGCGTATACCAAGTTTCATGAAAATCCGACAAAACTTATTTCAGTTATCGCGCGTACAGACACACTGACAGACAGATAGATGGACAGACATTTTCCCATACCCCATACAATCTCATAAAGTACCATTCGGGCACTTAATAAATAACAAAATATTGCTAAATTAGGACCACTGCGAAAATAAGATTGTTTGCTATGTCTTTTATTCATCGTATGACCGTTATATGATTTTCTATTAGTCTTATATGACATAAAAAGAAAAAGAATATGTCTAACAACTTGAAAACAAACCAATTAAGTAACTCAGCTTGTTAACATGAATGCACTCATAACTTGTGCTTTACTAGCAGGTGCCCGCGGCTTCGCCCACGATAATTAATTGAAAAATTAAAAATTAAGAGTACAATAATTATTAAAGCACTTGCACTTGCACGTGAATTATTCATAAACTAAGCCATTAATATAATTAATTAAACAGCTAAAATTCCTGCTTTAGAGTACATTCCACGATATGAAAGCGCCGCCTGGGAAAACGATCTGAGATTCGATTATGCAGTTCCAAAGCGACCTGTTAACACTGATAATACGTATTGCTTCTCAACTGTTTGTTGACAGATGAATATGATGTGAATTTTATTTGATAAATTCAGTGTAATTATCAGAAATTATATAATTTTTCAAGGGAAGGAGTTATTTTGTTTGGATTTTTATTGTCCGCGATACTGCCTGCGGCTTCGCCCGCCATTATTAATTGACTCCAGGATTTTAAAGAAATTTACACTGGTAGATTATTAAAAATGGTTGTGGTTCAGAGCTATGAAAATTGTAAGTAAAAATAGAATTAGAATATTTGTTCATTGTGTTCATTTCACTTAGGCCTTATATAATAAAGAAACCGTTTTCCTAATTTTGTACTCTTCGCGAAAGTTTAGAATGCGAGAGACGAACATCGCTGATATACCCGATGTTTCACGAAGTGGGCGAGCGAGTGAGCACGCTATTTAGGGCCGTTGAATTGTATAAGAGTAGATGATCTTAATGGGTGGATCATTTCGGATGCGTTATGAGGAATATGTTTTAAAACTATAGCCTACTCTCCATTAGCTGAGAGCCTCCTCGTTTGTGCGAATCACAATTCCTTTTTTCCATAATATTATGCAGTATCTACATTTGATATCTGTGTACGCCGTAGTGTAGTGGTTGAGGCGCTGCGCTGCAAACCGGAAGGTCGCGGGTTCGATCCCCGATGAGGTCGTTGGAGTTTTTCATTTGGCCTAATCTTTCTGGTGGCACTATGGCCCTGGGGTCGACTCAGCCTCTAACAGAAATGAGTACCAGGAGCAATCCTGGGGATAAAGGCAACCGGTGCGTAAGGGTGACAACCTTACCACCTTCATGTACCGATTGTCTAAAAGTCTGGGAACCTCACCCACCTGGATCCGTCTGGGTTTCCATGGCCTGTATAGGGAAAACTTTACTTTATCTACATTTGATGGTTATTTTACGTGCCTTGCAGTCTGCACATGTACTACTGTATATTCTTTACTCAAAAGGTACAATTAGCTACGTCTATGAACTTGAAACGTCATCAGAGGGAAGAAAATCAGAAATGTTTGTCATCTAGTAGTCTACTACATTATCGTTTCATGACGTGTATCCGATAACAATCTCGTTCAGAGGCGCCGACTTAAAAATATTTTGGGGGCAAGAAATGGATTTTTAGTTATACATAGGCATTATATGATAAAAAATTTAATGTCGGGGCAGAAATTAACTTGCCTCCCCAAAGTCGGCGCCGATGATCTCGTTCATCACACTAGACTTCTTTTCCAAGTCTTCCCTTTATAATTTCTCCCGTCGTTGATGACTATATTGCAAGGAGAAATCCCAAAAGAAAGTACAGTAAAACCTGTCTTTAGCGACCACCTCCTTGACCGATTTTTCTAGGAACCAACAGTAAAACCCATAAGGCCAATGTTATTTGTACCCCTATTAAACGACCACGCCTCTCCTCGACCAACGACCAGAGTTTCATTTTTGTTAAACTCCTCTATAACGGCCAAAATCGTAAAAAAAATATTTACTCAAATGTTAGGCATTAAACAGCATTTGAACAGAAATATTGATGTGGGCACTGCAAGACATCTCTTCAATTTTCAATACAGCACTTTTGCAAGAGTGAAGGACATAAAATTAACGTGAATATGGTTGAACAATGCTTCTGGGCTGTTTTCCCTTTCGCGTTCTGGGAAATACCTTACAGTAGACAGCGTACAAGTACCGTACAGCGCACGGTGTGAACAGGACACATTCCAGTCTCCTACCTCTGACCTGCTTGTTTCAATACCCTTAAGAATTCATGCCTTTATTATCTACATGATCACAGTGACTCGGAGGGGTAATTCTATTTCTTATGAAAACGTTTATTCGTGAAATTCTCGATTCTAAGAAACGTGCTGGACGAGTCCCTTTCATTCTCCTCCAAGCAAAATGTAATGTAGGGAAAATAGACGTGTCTTTCTTTTCCTGGAAAACATAACCTCGTTATACTATAAATAGAGGCTCGGTGTTCTTGGCCTGCATAGTTTAAAGTGTCTTATTGTTGTGCTGCAATTTGAAAGGCTGTAAAAGTAAGTAATAATCAATTATGTTACATAATACACCTACTGTATTGTACCGTATTTATTCTATTGTATTTTCAGTTCCAAGACATAAAAATGCATTCCCCCTATTAAGAGACCACCCCTCTTAAAGACCACTTTTTCGTGGAACCAGCGATGGTCGTTATATAGAGGTTTTACTGTAGGCCTATGTGATTCACTCATATAACTTTCTGAACCCTATGCATGGGCAATACAACTTGCTCATTTCACATTCTAATATAGAATAAACGGCCGTATTGCAGGAAGTGTGCGTTTTCCTAGCCTCACGAAATTTATAAATAGGCCTATTTGTTCTGAATAAAATACTGAGGTTTTTAAAGGGTGACTGTCCTTCAGATTTTTTAAACATAAACTGTTTCAAATAAAAGATTTAGCTCTTAGTATATATAGGCTACCTTGTGTAAAAGCTTTAAACGTAATTGTTAGATCCGTTTTCGAAAGTAGATTGAAAAATAAAATTTCGTTCATTAAGTCATTGCCATTCTTTATGTTCTATCCCCAGAAAAGTTGTAACGCAAATGTAAAATTTCATTTTATATGATTGTTCATTGTCGAGCTAAGCTGTTCACAGACATAACACGAAGGCATTTTTCTGATAATTGTATTTTTTTATTCAAGACATTTCAAACTGAAAATTCGAGAAGGATTTTCAGGATCAAACCCAATACAACAAACAAAAGCAAAAAAATCCAGTTAGAACAAAAGATAAACTGTACTTTAAATGAAACGATTCCCTTAAAAATAATAAAGATCCATCGTTTTCGTTAAATAATTCCTAATTAAATGTGCTTAAACGTTTTGGATGTTGTTGCGAATAATTACGTCTTACTGAAATGATAAGTTTGGGATATTTCGTCAAATCAGGTAAGTCGTGAATATACGTAAAGAAAACCTTGGAAACTTATTTTGTGTTCATACATCGAATTTATTTTTCGTTCTCATCCCAGGAATCTGAATAATGATATTCTGTCAGAGAACTGTTTAAAACAAAGCGAACCAACTGTTATTCCCAGATCCAAGCCAGTCAATAGCACTTGGTAAATTTTTCCCTCATAGAGAAATGCATTTTTTAAAATAAGTTATGTACATGTTGCCAAGATATTACTAAATTCTTGTACGCCATCAAAGAATTTTGTTGCTAAGAGATCGCTCTTCATTTTCGGCGTGGAGAAAAATTAGGTAGTTATTTGAGAAACATTTCTGTTTCTCAAAAGCATATTAAAATGGAATCTCCGAAGACTACAACTTCAGAAATCACACTCCATAGACTTAATATTCAGGTATTTATAGCCTGTGGTTTTTATCCTGATTTCTTATATTACTTCGGCATGAATACTGTATTCTTGTGTGGGTTTGCAGATGTGCTGATGTGAATTTTTAATTATGTTTATTTGAAAACTGGGAAGCAAATTTCTTGCGTGAAACCTCCAAATTATAAGATAAAGCGTATAATTTTAGTAAATAGGCCCAATGTTGCTTCATTTAATGTCCATTCGGAGATATGGTTAAGAACTTCTCAATTTTATAGCCTATAACGTTGTTTCAAACCGTATTTGGGAATGTAGCCTAATGGAATTAGTGCTGATGAAATCTTATCACATTTTTATGAAGCTATAGCAGCGCGTCCTATGCTGTACTGTAAATACGTTTAAATTAACAAGTTATTTATTGTTAGTCTACAGCAGAGGTCCACAAAATATAACCCGCCTGTATGTGAAAGAGTTTGATCAGGTCCTTAGAGTAGAGAAAATGTTGGTACAAGCGAACAAAGATAATGTTAACCTGATTAGGCAAAAGTAAATAAGATATTTTTTAAATGCATAGCAATGTTTTGTCAATGGAACTGGCTTGTTTGTTGGTTTTATGGTTATTTACGCCTGTGATCGTCGCTGGTGAGTCTTAATTTTGTTCAGCAGGAGTTATTTTCTTTGCCTGTAAATCTACGGAGATGGCCTTATTACACTTATGCATACATAAACGTAGTACACTTGGGCCGGGATCGAACTCTCAATCTTGGACACAGAAAGTCAGCACGATACAGACTGTACCAAAGCCGACTCAATTATTTGTAAACTGATACAATCCAGAAGGACAAGTTCAACAAAGGGAGCCTTGCTCGGTTTATAACATCCTTCCAAAGAAATCTATTCAAAATCAGAGTCTGAGCACAAAGTTTATCTGTGTTTGAGACTAGGAGAATGTTTGGAGAATCCATCCATTTATTGGAGTATTGTAAATATAAATAAAATCGCTAAGAAGTTCACACAAAATTAACCTAAAATGGCACAATGAAATAATGTGTGTTCACAGAATCGACTGCTTAGGGGGAGGGAATCGTTGGGTCACGTGGTGCAGGCAAGGGCTGAAACTTGATGGCGGTCTATATGGTGATCAGCAAATAATTAGCTTTAATGAAATTAGATTAGACCATGCACCGGCCTCACCGGCGAATCAGTTTCTTTGGTAGTGACTCCTAAAAGAAACCTGTAATGCTTGGTTATTTCATTTTACCGGATAACTTATTCTATATAAAATACTACCGTAATCTATAAAATTCTATTGTAATCCCTAAAAATCCTGCAAATACCTCCAAGGGTATCGTTACTCATATCACATTTTGAGAACCACTGCATCTATGCATAGGCCAACTGGACCAATTATATTATTCTTTAACTTAACATATTCTTTTAAAATACTAGCTTACTCCCTGAAAGTCCTGCAAATACGTTCAGAGGCACCGTTACACATACCACATTTTGAGACGGTTGTGTGCACATACCTGCACATCGGCACAGTCGCATTTTCGTGCACATCGGCATAGTATTTTTATCTTGCAATATCATCGTGCTCATCGCCACACACCCTTCGTAGGGGTGGAAATAGAGACAAAGTTGGATTACATTATCGTATTGAATGCAATGGAGTTCACAGTAACTGCTAGACAGAAAGCCAAACACTTTTATTATGATAGAAGCATACTGTGTACATTAATATTATAATTGTATTGTTTAGAAATCATTCAAAAAGTATCTGCCTGCGATACGACCTGACTTAACCTATGTACGATATCAACGGCCGGTTTCCTTAGCCGCGGTAGCTAAGGGGTGCTGCCTTGGAGCCGTGGTGAAGGAGGCTGTAGGTTTGAGTCTCTATGTCCACCCCTACCCCCAACGCGGTGTGTGGCGATGAGCACGATAACCATTACAAGATAAAAGTACAGGGTGCGGCATTTAAAGTTTACCATTTTCAATACCATGTAACACATTTATTTAACAAAGAAATAAGTTACATTGAACATTTTTAAATGTCTTATAGTCTTGGATTTACAATTCTGGTATTACTTTTTGAATATGATTTCCTTGAGATGTCCTCCATTAACTTTAACATATTGCTGCAATCTCCCTCGTACACTGGTCACTACGCGGTGTGTGGTGTCTTGCGTAACATTTGCAATTTCCTGCTGAATTGCATTTTTAAGACTGTTAATGTCAGGGAGGGCATGAGCGAAAACTTTAGACTTCAGATAATCCCACAGAAAAAAATCTGGTGCAGTAAGGTCGGGAGATTTGGAGGGCCGTTGGATATCACCAAACCTGGAAAGAATTCGGCCGGGGAAAGCAGCGTCTATCGTGTCCATTGAAAGATGTGCAGTAGGGTGCTACAACACCATCCTGTTGAAACCACAATCTCTCAATATCCAAGTTACGATGTGTCAACTTTTGTAGGAAGAAATATTACAGCATGTGATTATAACGTTCAGAGTTGACAGTCAGCGAAGCACCATTGTCGCTCTCAAAGAAATAAGGGCCAATAATACCCTGTGCTGCAATGGCACACCACACCATGACCTTAGGACTGTGAAGTGACCGATCGTGGATTATGCGTGGATTTGCAGGAAATTGCAAATGTTACGCAAGACACCACACAATACGTAGTGGCCAGTGTACGAGGAAGATTGCAGCAATGTGTTGAAGTTAACGGAGGGCATCTCAAGGAAATCATATTCAAAAAGTAAGACCAGAATTGTAAATCCAAGACTGTAAGACATTTAAAAATGTTCAATGTAGCTTATTTCTTTGTTAAATAAATGTGTTTCACGGTTTTGAAAATGGGAAACGATAAATGCCGCACCCTGTACTATGCCGATGTGTATGAAAATGCCTAATGTGCCGATGTGCACGTGTGCCAATGCGCACGACACCTTTGAGAAGCACTGCCTCTATGCATTTACTACTGGGCCAATTATATTCACTTTATGATTGTCGACCTAAGTTGCTTTTATTTCAGGGTCCGGTCTATGATAGCTTTTCAGTACCGGTAAACTAAAAACAAACCTTGGAGGTAAAATCCAAACCTTGCGTCTTCATTAACGCATGGTAGGATGGCGAGGCCTGTGCCCAACGAGCAATCTGTCGTGTCCGATATTGTTTCCTGGTCAGATTGCTAGTCCTATCAAATAGTTCTTCCATGGAAATTGAATCTGAGAAGATCCGTGGTCAACAATGCTAACCACTTGCGACGGCCTATAGGGCAGTACTAAGATATAGATCATACTATAACGTAGACAATCCTTGGATATTTTAAAATACCTTTTAGACAGTCGAAGGTAAAATAAGCTCTTTTAACGGTAGATGATATTAATTAAAAGGAGAATATTATGCCACTGAGTGGTGTAAAATTATAACATTCAAGGGTAACCAAATATGGTTTCAATATCACGGAAATATTTAATGAGTTTAAAAAAATTGCATATGGATAATAAAAATACTCAGTTTGATAAAATTTGATAATGTTGAAATTCATTAGACCTACGGCTTTTTAAATGTTGAATTTCTCACGGTAGTCGCAAAACTAGTTACTTGGTGGCTGAAAAGCGTTGTCCACTCCATTCCATAATATGTTGGCACCCATGCACCAAAAAATAAATACCCTCATCTGCGCAAGTGCATACTAGATGATAGGACAGCTGAAAGCTCCCAGTATGGCTGCACGGCACGCAATAAAATTAGTGTTTCACAAATATTAACGGCTGTCTAAAAAATACGGTATGATACACATGGTAAAATGGTTTTAGTTTGCTCGTAGGATTGCTACACACGCCTCGTTTCGCGAACATACAAGATCTCGTTTTCGCCACTTGTATCATAAATAACTATTATTACACCTTTGAATTATTATATTATTGTATTAAATAATAATAGCCATATCTTTGTTTTAATCCCTCTTTCTAAGAACTCCAATGAGAATTCTTACTTCTTAAAATCCCGGAATGACAGTGATGAAGTTCACTGCTTTACTAGAAATTCTTAGAAGATATTTCTTTAACAGTAAATGTTCTTAATTGTTTTATTTGTGTTATTTTTTGTGCATAAGTAATTTATTCATTTTAGAACTTATTTTTGAAGCACTCTATGCCATAACAAGATAACTAAAAAACATTTGAAACTTTGTTCGCGTCTTATATTAATTCTTACATTAATGATACTATAGAAACCTCTAGATGCATGCATAAATTTGGTTTTACGCAATTGGCTATACAATATAAGTGTGTTCAAGGTAGCCAAAGTGTATATGCATTGATTTTATTTAGGCGCGCAACATAACCAATTTACTTTCCTTCATATTGCAGAGATATCTTTATATTTTCAGTTATCATTGATTTAAACTAAGGAAGTGCATATTTCTGCGAGTCAATACCATGTAGATATTTCTTAATACATGATATGAGTACTTTAACACGAGCTTGTTTCAATACATTTCCGAACTGTTCTTACGGGTTAATCACAATATATTCCACCATCAATGTCACTCACCTGAAACTAAGTTACACATCACAGATTAATTTCTAGCACAGTATTTGCTAATATAGACAAGTATGATACCACATTACTCAATTAGGCCTATATATATTATATAGGCTATTTTACAGAGTTTCAGGAAATCTAAGAAGAGGTGAATAGTTACTTAGAATACTTATACATAAGTATGCAAAGCATGGATTTAACCTGAAACATGGGATGTAGATTTTGACAGCTTATTCCTTCGCTAGAACAATAACAAACTTTCAACAAAAATATCTTCATCGCCCTTCTGCTTAAGCTGTTTGTCTCTTTCCGATCTCCCTGGGGCCGCCCTTTTGAATATATTAGGTTATGAGTTCTTAATAACTTGCACGACACTGCTCTTCGAGCTACGAGTTCTGCCCATCCTTGTCTACATGATTATTAGTTGGTAGGCTATATAGAAGTTGAATTTCGTCACTACATGTACCCTTCATTCCTTTTTCATTCACCTCGTTACTGTCTGAAAAATTATCTCTGTATGTATATCTTGTTCTCGAATATTATGAGTGTTTTGTTCTGAATTGTCGAAAACAAAATCTAGTTTCGCATCTACAGAGCACCACTCACAATATGATTGTTTTACAAAACATAAATTTCAGATCCGTATAGAGCCAGAGAGGTTATATGAGCATTGGATGAAGCTGTCCTGGATGGAACGACGTAGGACAGCGCGAGAAAGGAGAGAGAAGCTCGGGGTAGAGAGGTGTAGAAGTCATCAGGAGGGGAGACAATAGTTTGTTACAGAACAGCAGAGGAGAGAGCAGTATAGGAGGCGCTGCAGAGGTTCCAGGATATTAGGATAGCAATGCAGAGAAGACAGCAGAGTCGGGAGAGGAGGCAGCAGATTCGGGTGAGGAGAGAGCAGAGTAGGAAGAGGAGAGCAGATTCGGCAGAGCACCCGGTATAGGGGACGGTCAGGAATGGGCAGGGGATTCGGCACAGGGGACGGCCGAGTAGTCGGCTTAGGAGACGGCAGAGGAGCGGCGGAGGTGATGGCAGAGGAGAAAGACGCAGATGAATGGAGTCAGCATATTAGGATAGAGCAGCGGAGGAGATAACAGATCATGATAGAGAAGCGGAGGAGATAACAGCTCATGATAGAGAAGCGGAGGAGATAGCAGCTCATGGTAGAGCAGAGGAGGAGGTTGCAGCTCATGGTAGAGCAGCGGACGTGATTGCAGCTCATGATAGAGCAGCGGAGGAGATGGCAGCTAATGATAGAGCAGCGGAGATAGCAGCTAATGATAGAGAAGCGGAGGAGATAGCAGCTCATGCTACAGCAGCAGAGGAGATAGCAGCTCATGATAGAGCAGCGGAGGAGATAGCAGCTGATGATAGAGCAGCGGAAGAGGTAGCAGCTCATTATAGAGCAGCGGAGATAGCAGCTCACGATAGAGCAGCGTAGAAGGTAGCAGCTCATGATAGAGCAGCGGAGGAGATAACAGCTCATGATAGAAAAGCGGAGGGTATAGCAGCTGATGGTAGAGCAGCGGAGGAGACAGCAGTGGAGTAGGTAACAGCCGATGAGATAGCAGCTGACGGTAGAAGAGTGGAGGAGACTGCAGCTCAAGATAGAACAGCGGAGGAGGTAGCAGCTCATGATAGAGCAGCGGAGGAAATATCAGCTCATGGTAGAGCAGCGGAGGAGGTAGCAGGTCATGATGGAGCAGCGGAGGAGATAGCAGCCAATGGTAGAGAAGCGGAGGAGTTAGCACTCATGATAGAGCAGCGGATTAAGTAGCAGCTCATGGTACAGCAGCGGAAGACATAGCAGCTCATGATACAGCAGCGGAGGAGATAGCACCTCATGGTAGAGCAGCGGAGAAGGTAGAAGCTCATGATAGAGAAGCGGAGGAGGTAGCAGCTCATGATAGAGCAGCGGAGGAGGTAGCAGCTCATGATAGAGCAGCGGAGGAGATAGCAGCTCATGGTAGAGCAGCGGCAGAGGTAGAAGCTCATGATAGAGCAGCGGAGGAGATAGCAGCTCATGATAGAGCAGCGGAGGAGAAAGCAGCTCACGATAGCGCGGATAAGGTAACAGCTGATGAGGCAGCAGCTGATGGTAGAGGAGTGGAGGAGATAGAAGCTCTTGATAAAACAGCGGAGGATGTAGTAGCTCATGATAGAGCGGAGGATGTAGTAGCTCATGATTGAGCAGCGGAGGAGATAGCAGCTCATGGTAGAGCAGTGGAGGAGGTAGCAGCTCATGATGGAGCAGCGGAGGAGATAGCAGCTAATGATAGAGCAGCGGAGGAGTTAGCAGCTCATGATAGAGGAGCGGATTAGGTAGCAGCTCAAGGTACAGCAGCGGAGGAGATAGCAGCTCATGATAGAACAGCGGAAGAAAAAGCAGCTCATGATAGAGCAGCGGTGGAGATAGCAGCTCATGATAGAGCAGCGGAGGAGGTAGCAGCTCATGATAGAGCCGCGGAGATAGCAGCTCATGACAGATCAGCGGAGGAGATAGCAGCTGATGATAGAGCAGCGGAAGAGGTAACAGCTCATTATAGAGCAGCGGAGAAGGTAGCAGCTCATGATAGAGCAGCGGAGGAGGTAGCAGCTTATGATAGAGAACCGGAGGAGATAGCAGCGCATGGTAGAACAGCAGAGGAGGTAGCAGCTCATGGTAGAGAAGCGGAGGAGATAGCAGCTCATGATAGAGTATCGGATGAGATAACAGCTCATGATAGAGAAGGGGAGGAGATAACAGTTCATGATAGAACGGCGGAGGAGATATCAGTTTAGAAGGTTCAACTGATGTGATAGCAGCTGATGGTAGAGGAGAGTAGGAGATAGAAGCTCTTGATAAAACAGCGGAAGATGTAGTAGCTCATGATAGAGCGGAGGATGTAGTAGCTCATGATAGAGCAGCGGAGGAGATAGCATCTCATGATAGAGCAGCGGAGGATACAGCATCTCATGATAGAGCAGCAGAGGAGATAGCAGCTCATGGTAGAGCAGCGGAGGAGGTAGCAGCTAATGATAGAGCAGCGGAGGAGATAGCACCTCATGATAGAGCAGCGGAGGAGGTAGCAGCTCATGATAGAGCAGCGGAGGAGATAACAGTTCATGATAGAGCAGCGGAGGAGATAGCGGGTCATGATAGAGTAGCGGAGGAGAAAGCGGGTCATGATAGAGCAGTGGAGGAGGTAGCGGCTAATGATAGAGCAGCGGAGGAGATAACAGCTCATGATAGAGCAACTGAGGAAATATCAGTTCATGCTAGAGCAGCGGAGGAGATAGCAGCTCATGATAGAGCAGCGGAGGAGATAGCAGCTCATGATAGAGCAGCTGAGGAGATAGCAGCTCATGATAGAGCAGCGGAGAAGATAGCAGCTCATGATAGAGCAGCGGAGGAAAAAGCAGCTCATTATAGAGCAGCGGGGGAGATAGCAGCTCATGATAGAGCACCGGAGGAGATAGCAGCTCATGATGGAGCAGCGGAGGAGGTAGCAGCTCATGATAGAGCAGGAGGGAGATAAAAGCTCATGATAGAGCAACTGTGGAAATAGCGGCTCATGATAGAGGAGCGGAAGAGGTAGGGGCTCATGATAGAGCAGCGGAGGAGGTAGCGGCTCATGATAGAGCAGCGGAGGAGGTAGCAGCTCATGATAGAGCAGCGGAGGAGATAGCAGCTCATGATAGAGCAGCGGAGAAGTTAGCAGCTCATGATAGAGCAGCGGGGCAAAAAGCAGCTCATGATAGAGCAGCGGAGGAGATTGCAGCTCATGATAGAGCAGCGGAGGAAAAACCAGCTCATGATAGAGCAGCGGAGGAGATGGCAGCTCAAGATAGAACAGTGAAGGAGACAGCACCTCATGGTAGAGAAGCGGAGGAGGAAGCAGCTCATGATAGAGCAGCGGAGGAGATAGCAGCTCATGATACAGCAGCGGAGGAGATAGCAGCTCATGATAGAGCAGCGGAGGAGATAACAGCTCATGATAGAGCAACTGAGGAAATATCAGTTCATGCTAGAGCAGCGGAGGAGATAGCAGCTCATGATAGAGCAGCGGAGGAGATAGCAGCTCATGATAGAGCAGCGGAGGAGATAGCAGCTCATGATTGAGGAGCGGAGACTGTAGCAGCTCATGATAGAGCAGCGGAGGAGATAGCCGCTCATGGTAGAGCAGCGGAGGAGGTGGCAGTTTACGGAAGAGCAGCGGAGGAGGTAACAGTTCATGATAGAGCAGCGGAGGAGATAGCAGCTCATGATAGAGCAGCGGAGGAGATAGCAGCTCATGGTAGAGCAGCGGAGGAGGTAGCAGCTCATGATAGAGCAGCGGAGGAGATAGCAGCTCATGATAGAGCAGCGGAGAAGATAGCAGCTCATGAAAGAGCAGCGGAGGAAAAAGCAGCTCATGATAGAGCAGCGGAGGAGATTGCAGCTGATGATAGGGCAGCGGAGGAGATAGCTGCTCATGGTAGAGCAGCGGAGGAGGTAGCAGCTCATGATAGAGCAGCGGAGGAGTTAGCAGCTCATGATAGAGCAGCGGAGGAGGTAGCAGCTCATGATAGAGCAGCGGAGGAGGTAGCAGCTCATGATAGAGCAGCGGAGGAGATATCAGCGCATGATGGAGCTGCGGAGGAGGTAGCAGCTCATGATAGAACAGCGGATGAGATAACAGCTCATGATAGAGCAACTGAGGAAATATCAGCTCATGATAGAGCAGCTCATGATAGAGGAGCGGAGGAGATAGCAGCTCATGATAGAGCAGCGGAGGAGATAGCAGCTCATGATTGAGGAGCGGAGACTGTAGCAGCTCATGAGTCATGATACAGCAGCAGAGGATATAGCCGCTCATGGTAGAGCACCGGAGGAGGTGGCAGCTTATGGAAGAACAGCGGAGGAGATAGCAGCTCATGATAGAGCAGCTGAGGAGATAGCAGCTCATGGTAGAGCAGCGGAGGGGGTAGCAGCTCATGATAGAGCAGTGGAGGAGTTAGCAACTCGTGATAGAGAGGAGAAAGCAGCGGAGGAGATTGCAGTTCAGGATAGCGCAGAAAAGGAGAAACCAGTTCGTGATAGAGCAGGATGGTGGGGTAATAAAAATGTAAGAAAAATAATATTGAGGCATGTTCGGTTTCCAAATACTGTTCCAACAACAAAGCTCTTAACCATACAGTCTGTAAATTTTTGTAGAGTTTCTTTCAACATTGTACTCCTTACAATAAATAAATACGATGTTGAATATGGAAGTTCTTTTATTTTAGTGTTATGTATTAGCTTCGTTGGTAAACTGACTTCTGGTTGACATCTAAACTAAGTCAAAATTTTCAGCCATTATATTACTCTATATAAGCTATTATTTTATCGTTTGAAGATTCTCTGCCTTTGAAATCCATTTGCAGAACATAATCATTGATCGAAAGCCGGATAGAATAACTCTTAAAGTATATAGTGCTGATCAGCAACCCTAGGAACGTGTGTAATAAAAAAACAAATATGTAATTACATAGAAATCCTAGCCCAGGTGATCAGCATTTACAGCAATGTCATATCAATATTAAATCATTTTGTCAGTTTTGATTTCTATCTATATCCTACTTAGAATAGATAGTTATGATATGCAGAATACAAAAAAAAGTCAAATTAGCTGGTTTCGGGATTTGAACCATGGAACTCCAGAATGAGAGTCCAAGACGTTACCATCTTGGCCACCTGGGTCAGTTTAACGGTCTAGGTGGATAAGCGCATGTAAAGCAATAGTGTTATTTGTCATAGCTAACTGTATTTTAATTTCCAAAGCCTTATAAGATCACAGTAAAACAATAGGTTATGTTGTCATGATAACTGATTTGCATTTCATAAATTCTTTTGAATACCTATATTACCATAAAATAGGAACTAAATTGAGCATTACTCCGAAACAGGTCAAGCGATTTTATCCAATATCAATAGACGTCTTCCCATGGACATTATAAATGTGTATACCAAGTTTCATAAAAATCCGGTAAAGCGTATTTGAGTTACCGCGTCTTTAAAATAGACACTAAATTGGGTTTTACTCCGGTACCGGTGTACCGATGTGGTCCAATATCAGTAGACGTCTTCCCATGTACATTATAAATGGGTATACAAAGTTTCAGAAAAATCCAATAAAGCATATTTGAGTTATCGCGACTTATTATATATTAACATAAAAGGCACTAAATTGGACATTATTCCGGTACTGGCCAATCGATTTGGTCGAATATCAATAGACGTCTTTCCATGGACATTATAAATATGTAGACGAAGTTTCATAAAAATCCGATAAAGCGTATTTGAGTTATTGCGCCTTTAAAATATACACTAAATTGGGTTTTACTCCGGTACCGGTCAACAGATTAGGTTCAAATTCAATAGGGTACTTCTCATGGACATCTTAAAAGCGTATACCAAGTTTCATGGAAATCCGATACACCGTATTTGAGTTATGGCGCCTTTCTAATATAATCTATTAAAATAGGCACTAAATTGGGCATTACTCCGGTACCGGTAAAGCGATTTGGTTCAATATCAATAGGGTTCTTCCCATGGACATTATACATGTGTTTTCCAAGTTTCATGACAATCCGAAAAAGCGTATTTGAGGTATAGTGCGTACAGCCGGACGGACAGACATTTTTTCGTCCCCACACATAATCTCATTAAGTACCATACTGGCACTTAATAAGTCTATTCGTGGCCCAGTAGGTTGCCTTGTGCCCTCGGAATAAAGGAATCGTCGGATAAAACTGCAAGAGATTTTTAGATGCAAAGAAATAATAATCAGCACTCTCCTCAGGTGGGAAACTGAAGGAAATTCGAACCCAGAGAGGCCTACGAGTAAAATTTTCTGTGAAAGTCGAAACAAGCTAAAAACCTAAGTAACCTGTTAGGAATAGGCTAGTCACTGCCACACTACTTTAGTAATACGAGAAAAATGTAAGTGAACTGGCATGGCAAGGATTGCTAACTATCCGTATTTCCCAGTATATCACTGGACGAAAATCCCGGGCCCCGTGATTTTTAAGATAAAACCCTATCCCATATTTCCAAAATTCCTGCCATTCATTCTTTTAAATTTGTTTTGGCATGTATTAAAATCATGTATTCGTGTCTTTGTTTGTATGTATTGGTAGGAATGTTCGTATTGTTAATGTAGAGGGATATATATATTTTTTAATAAAGAATATGAAAAGGATACTATAAGTGGCTATCCGTTAGGCTATGCTGTACGAATACTTTGTGTCCCTTAATTTTTACATTTAGCTCTTATTTTCACTTCTGTTGTACACTATTATCCTTTATTTCCACTTTCAAGTGATAGGAATGGCGAAATTGACTCGTTCCTAAAATATACATATATAATATGAATTACCCACAGTTGGATTTTTTCAATAGAAATAGCTAAGAAAAGGAATACTTTTATCGCAGGGCTTTCACAGTGTTTGATTTAATAAGGTTAGTAAAGTGCATAATCCACATTTTCATTTAAAAATTGTATGAAAAGATTCTATTTAAGCTTTTAGTTTTTAGAGATCGCTTATTCAAAAGAGTGGTTAGCGTTTCTGACTACTAATCTAAAGGTCGGTGTTGGGATTTTTCTGAGGTGGTCAGGTCTGTAAAGCGATACACTCAAGACTCGTGAGTTACTTGAACGTTCATTTAGCCGTGGAAGCCTACGAGAACAGCAATGATATAAGTTAAATAAAACAGATAATCTTCTTTTTGAAGACAATATAACATAATTCATAATTGTTCACTCTTGCTCTTGTTACTGAAACCAAGCAGAGCTTTTGTGGCTCTCTTTAAGCTGATACAACTGCTACAAACAGATAAGCGTTTGCATTTGACAAAAAATCCATATGCCTAAACAAAGAAAACTCCGGGCTATTTCGAAGTTTTAATTGCAGCCGTAACTCTGCACAACCCAGCTGTTCACAGGGATTTAAAGAAATTCGCTAACTTCGCCGACTAACTTTGAGCTTGTAATAACAGTTTGGTCAACATCGTAATAACAGGAATTTCACTTTCAAGGGAAAGGCTGTGCTGATTCTAAGAAAACGATTAGGATTTAGATACTACATTAATATAGCCGTTTTAATTACGAAATTAGAAACTCAGCTATAAACCAAGTAATAGACTACATGAGTTTCGGAAATAAAATCTGTAGGCCTATATTTTCCTCCCAATTTTTGTGAAATGTTGACCCAATAGTGAGTCCAAAAACCAATCCTGTTTCCAGCTCGACTCCCACTTCAGTTTCATTTATGCAACCCTGTAACAGTTGGTAAATTCCGTTACACGAAATAGAGTGTTCGCCCGATTTTAAGATTCTCTCATTCTTGGAGTAAGTTTTTACAATGAGCTACGGTCAGCGGTTTTTACACAGGGAGACTGGAAAGAAAATTTCTGTTCTTTTGCTTCCTTTCCGAGAAGAATTTATATTAATATAAGCAATCATCAAGCGATATCAGCGGGTTTATAAGTCTGAAATCAAAGTAGAAAATCTTAATGGGATAGCATTTTCATTAATTGTAATCCTAATAATAATATTCCTCATACTGTATCAAAAAGCATTACTTTGTTAATTTTCTCTCTCTGCTTTTATCCATTTTCGGATGACGCATATATGCGCCACTACCAGCTCAAAGTTAGGTGATCAAATTAGAATTTCCACGTATTTGAACACCTCTGAAATGATTACCAAACAAATCTCAATAATTGTGTGTTCCATAAAAAAACTCGAAAACTAATGAACTGACTGGATAAGTCAGCCCTCGTAACAACATAGGTTATGGTATGTTTTTTTCCCCCAAAAAGAGTCATAAGGGACTCCACAATTGAAAACTAAGTATCTTGCATATTATATTTAAAAGAAAATACTACATATAAAAAGTTGTTAATTCGATTGATGTATGCTTAGTAAAATTTGAATGAAACAAAAGGTAAAAATAATGGTTAGCAAAAGGCTGAGCGAAGTAGATTAGTTAAAATAATGTTTTTACACATTTTTTATTGGCCCATTATTGCAGTGCAAGTGACATGGTCATACACACTTAAGAAGAAAGTTTAGCGTTGTGTTGTTATTATTATTATTGTTATTATTATTACTACTATTATTAATATTATAAACTTAAACTTAACAAAACATAAATAAAGACGGCACTAGTGACATAACCTAAAAACCCTAAAATAACAAGTCTTAACATAAGCTAACTTAAGGCTGCTACTGAATTAAGAATAACAATATTAAAAGGGATGGGTCCTCGATACTTTCGATACCTCGATACTCTCGATACTTGCATGGTATCGGTATCGAGCGATACTTCAGAAAACTCGCTCGGTACTTTTTCGATACTTTGGTAATTCTGCAATTTAAGGAAATGCGGTATCTCTTTCTGCTTTTAGTAGTCTACTAAATATAGTAAATACTTCTATTTCTCCTTGAAATGGAGAAAACCACTCCGTGACTTTAGTCTAGTCATTTATTTACATTATCTTTCTGCACAACGCAGATTGCCTTGCAGACAAAGAATAACTTTCAACAAAGTATACACTTACACAAAAAAAAAAAATTACAAGCTTTCATTACAAGTTATATCATAAACATAATGACAGGAAAATTAAAATTAAAATAATCAGTAATAAAACCATTAAACTTGGAGAAAGGAAACCTGTCCAGCTTAATTGCTGTTATTGTACAGGTGGTTTCTTAAGATTTGGATGGATCCCTTAAGTGATAATAACGCCACTTCAGTGTACAGATTTTGTGACAATGAGAAACGTTTACAGAAATTAATAAAGAACTTTGTTATTGTTCCCCTACTACCAACCATTAGTCCAATGACTTCAACATTTTTCAAATCGTATTTGTTCATGAAGTACTCAATGGTTGGTTCGTATATCTTCTTTTTCTCATTATCAACAGCTGCAGGTTGATCTTCTTCAGTCTCAAAGCGGACTGTAGGGTCTACTATTAAACCAGCTGTTCGGTTTTTGTCTATTGCAATGATGTCTGCTCTACGTGTTCCTCCATCCATGGCAATGCAGTGCACCTCCTCATAAACGTCATAATTCTGCAGTTTCAAGGCAGCCGCTATCTTGCTCCTTATTTGATGATGGCGAGTGTTCCGTAGAAGCTCCCCATGATGACAAAAGCCTAGAACGTGTGCCAAAGTTTCTACCTCACTGCAGTGCCTACAGTGGTTGCCGTTCTGACTTCGTCCATGGAGGGCACGTACTGGAGCAACATTTGCTTGCAACTTAATAGCATCTCGCCACTCGGAACTAGTTAGCCCTTTTTGATTTCCGACTTCTAAAATCCAAGCAGAAGAGATTCTTAATTGTTTCGTTTCCTATCAAACGATTCAATAACAACCAACAAGCAAGCTGACTGTCCAAACCCCATTGTAATTTTTGAACAAAAACTTGTAAGTGGACTGTTTCAAAAACCAATTTTAGTTATAATGTAGAGTTTAAAAATAATTATAGGCTACTGATGATATTAAGTTTTGTCTCATTAAATACGCACAATTAATTTAGTTGGTATTACACAGTTCTCTCAACTTTTAATTTTTAATGTATCTATTTATTGAAACTGTAAATGTTGAAGGTATCGAGTATCGAGGAAAAAATCATGTATCGAGAAAATCTAAATATTATTATGGAGGACGGACTGTCGCCTAGGTAAAGCTAATGAACTGTAAAACTTGTAATTTGTGCAATCGGACTGCTAATAAATTATTTTATCAAAAACTATGCGAAAACGTGAGCTGCATTTCAGCGCAATAGACTAATACAAGGTTCGATCACGTTTCGCTAGAATTAACGCAAGGATTCTAATTGCCTTAACTTTAAATTAAGACGGTGACACCTCCTATAGATCCAATCAAATCAACATTTTATAGAGACCTTTCACAGATCTCTATCCGCGTATCTTAATGTCAATTTGTATCGCAGTGAACCCTCCTGTGAATAAAGAATAAAGATATTATGAAAACCTGAAATGAGCTATGCATCTCTTAATCTACAGCATCTCTACAATACAAACAAGTAAATTACTATAACTAAACAATACCGTCGAATAACTGATCGGCGTTAATTAGCCTAAATCGATTAAGCCTATAGGATAAATGTTAATTTGCTCCAACAGGTCCATAGCCAGGGGTGGGCTAGAGGGGACGCTCCCCACCCAGAATTTTTTGTTGCCCCCTCTAGATTTTTAGCATTACAACCCATAAAAATATATTCAAGCAGTAGGCTTACATCGGTAATTTTTTTTAAATCGCATTCGAAATGTACAGTACATCAGCTTTTATTTGTGATATTGTTTTCTGAAGTAGACCAATCTGGTGCAGTGGTTATAGGCCTATTCTTACTTACGAATCAGTTCATTTTGTTTGGGGTGGTGACATAATATTTATAAAAACATTCTAAATCCGATTGCCCCCTCTGAAATTTGATTTGCCCCTCAAAACCTTGTAGTTTGGGTCTGATTCACATTACATGTAGTGCAATCTAAACAAATCTACCTTGAAATTATTAATATTAGCCGTATAAATGGTTTCTCTTGGCTTAGAAACATATCATTATCCCTTTACATTCAATCTACATCATAGCCTACTCGTACGCCTTCATTTAGGCCGGTCGATAACTCCTGCGTTCACAGAGTCATTAGATTGGGTAGTCCTTTTACATCCCTCCCTCTATCATCCAAATAATCCTGGTTGAGGAGATATTCTCTTCTTTTAACACAGTATAGAACGGACAAGGGTGGGGCAGTATTCTATAAAGCCTGTGAAATACCATGATATAAGCGAAATAGTTACTGGAATGAGCTTAGCCTTCACACTGAAACAACTGAACATAACTGATCATTCACAAAAACCGAATCCCCTTACCTGTATTTCGTGATACAGTATTATAAAACTAACCATATAAGTAAGCCTTCTATCCTTAAAAATCTGTTTTCTATGCCCACCATCCCCTGGATCATTTTGTTTGATAATTGAGCTTGTTTACAAAATATACTAAATTCACTTTTCAAAACTTTCATTATAAGAAAAACTATTGCATAGGCCTAACTGTAGGCCTATGTTTCTTTAATGTTTTATTTTTATTCTCCTTGTGTAGAGTATTATGAAAAGTTTATGATTATGTATTTGTGTGTTTTTTGTTTGTTTGTGAATATACAACATTATCTATTTTATTACCTATTAAAACTGGCCTGTAAGTGGATACAGTAGACCTACACGTTGACCTCTACAATGGATATAGTACATTTAGGCATAAATGGAAATGAATATGGTACTTTTTGAAAGAATATATAGTAATATGAAAGAACACTGATTGAGAATGGATGAGTATGAATAATGTTCGTTTTTACTAACTAAAACTAAACTAAACTCCGTGGCGCTACATCCCTGAAGGGACAAGGCCTTATACCCGACCGTTGCGTCATCTACCATAGGCAGATGACAGATATCGTCGTTAAGATAGCAAAACCTCGTATCTCAAAAATTGACGATTTTGAGATTTTAGCTTCATGGTATAAAATAAGGCATTCCGCACAAGATGCAAGAACCCGCATCTCAATATTGTACATAATAGCGACACAGTGTAAAAGTATCAAAACCTCATAACTCGCGATGTTTAAAATTTAAGATGCTAAACCTCGTATCTCAAAATACGAGTTTATAGTATTCGCGACGTGTAAAATTTAAGATGCTAAACCTCGTATCTCGAAATACGAGTTATCATAGTACACCTATTTGGTGCCACCTCATTTAAATCATAGGTTGGTAATACTCGTATTTCACAAACACATTTACTGCTTTGTACTTTTTCCGCTTCTTACTACTGTGTTTCATTATTGAGTCACTAGATACATGTTCATTCCCGTGCTGTGTAGTATTCAGTACAGATGTGAAGAACTTGCTGGTTACTCCTCAACATGGTAAGTAATAAAATATTTGTAATTCTAAAGCAATATTATTTTGCAAAATAAAGTTAGACTTTTTACGAAATGTCCTCTGCACGATCTCAATACGTTTATAGTAATTCTGTAATATCTGGATAGAAACTCAATACATCAATCTCAAACAAAAGAAAATAATGCATTTTCGTAGGTCATAATGGAAAACTGTGTAACAATTCAGGGCTCTCTTCGAATATTTCAGGATAATAAACTGCAATCTAGTACACATTATGAATCAAGAGGGAGAAGGATGCTTGAAATGGCTATGCAACTGTCTGGAAAATCATCCTCATCAGCTGCAACTCCAGTATTGTCACCGCAGTTACCATCACCAGAGGTATCACCACCACCACAAAATACAACAAAAACATGTAACAAGTATTTAAGTTACAATGCTTCAATTATAAGCCAGATAGAGGAAGCGACTTCGAAGATTCGACCACAGATTATGAACCTACAAGTGACTCCATATCTGAAGAATCAGATGATCCAGCACCCAGAAGAAAAAAAAAAGAAAGACAGTAAGTAATACAACCCGGAAGAATGTTACAAGCAAAATAAGTAAAGGCAAAAGGGAAAGTCAACAGGGAACAATTAAACATGGTGAAGTTACAAATAAATGTAATGCTATCATAGAAAAGAGATCTCTGCCGAGAGAGATAACTTACAATTATATACACATACTGAAGTCCCAGAAATACCGGAAACAAGCATTGCAAAAGAATCAGTTACAATGAAGAAACGTGCTCAGAAAGGAAAAGCAGATCCAGCGTTGTGGAAAAGAAATAAAGCAAAGAATTGTAGAATGAAGGGCGAAAAATATAAGAGCTGTGGTAGTAAAAAAAAATGGAAATGAAATTGAAATAACAAGAGAACCACGTGCAATTGGACCACGGTGTTCATCTCAACTCTGTACAGAGTCGAAAAAACAAAGGTGAGTGTTCTGCTATGTCAGAGGATGACAGAGCTGAGGTATTTAAGCTTTTCTGGTCAAACATGAATTGGGATCAAAGGAAAATTTAATTTGCTACTTTGGTCAACAGGAAAGGAGTTAAACAAAAAACAAAAACGGGAATATCAAGAAGAAAATTCAGTTTTCAATACAGTTTAAAAGTAAAGGATGATGTACTACCTGTGTGTTAGGAAATGTTCCTTTCAACATTAGGGATTGGCGAATGGTCTGTTAGAAGCTGAGTGAAAGTGACCCTAGAGGAAGATTCAAAATCAAAGGAAGTATGCAAAGAAGGAAATAGCGTAATGAGAGATAATGTTGTTAAATTTCTCGACAAAATTCCGAAACTACCATCCCAATATTGCAGATCTTCTAGTTCGAAGCTTTATTTGGAGCCACACTTCTCATCTTACAGTGAGCTGTGTAGGGTATTTAAAGAAGACTGCAACTATAATAACATTGAACCTGTTGCTGGCAGAGATTTATTTGTGAAGATCATTAAAGAAAGGGATATTGCCCTTTTCAAACCCAAGAAAGATGAATGTGATCTGTGCTTTTCCCACAAGATCGGCAATGTTTCAGATGTTGATTATAATGCTCATCAGTTAAAGAAAGAGAGAGCACGACAGGAAAAATCTTTCGACAAAAAGTTAGCAGAAGAAGGAAAAATTTGTGTCTTTACTATGGATGTGCAAGCGGTGCAACTAGTGCCTGCTACTCTAGCAAGTTCTCTCTACTTTAAGCAAAAATTAGCATGCCACAATTTCACTCTTTACAATTTAGAAGATGGCCAGTAGTTTGCTATGTTTGGCACGAAGGTGAAGGAGGATTGGATGCTAATGTTTTCGGCACGTGCATTGCAGATTTCTTGGATACAGAAATAAAAGATTGCGACAAAAGTAAGGATAAAATATTGTAGAGTGATGGTTGTTGTGCTCAGAATAGAAATGCTGTGCTATCAAATGTTTTACAGAATTTTAGCATTGTGAGTGGAACAACGATTATGCAGAAATATTTTGTAAGAGGCCCACGCAAATTGAATGTGACAGTGTTCATTCTACAATAGAGAGAAGAAAGAAAAATAGGGATCTGTACTCTCCAGCTAATTATGTTCAAGTTATAAAAGAATCTAGGTGCAGTAAACAAGGACAGCACAAAGTAAAATATGTATGTCATGATTTTTTCAAGGATTTTTCTGAAATTCAATACTGTAAGTCAATACGTCCAGGAAACAAAGTGGGTGAGCCATGTGTCAATGACATGTCAGCACTAAAGTACAATCCGCATGCTGGTATTGAGTACAAGTTGAACTTTGATGATGACTGGAAATTACTTCCGAGACGACCGAATACTGTAATTGGGAGTTAGAAACGGCTTTATCCTGGACCTATTCCTATTTCCTCTCAAAAGTATAATGACCTGTTGTCATTGAAGCCAGTTATTCCAAAAGACAACCATCCATTTTACGAGGGCCTACTGCACAACTAGATCAGTGAAGAAAGGATGAAAAATAGACGAGAATTACTAGGATTTCGTCTGTAGTTCTGTACTTGATTAGTTGCAAGTTCCTGTGTATTAAAAGTTAACATGATTTGGGAGTGTTGTTACAATATTATTTATCTCCATCCATCATAAGAAATAATTTGAACTAAGTGCAATAACTCGTAACATGAATAATACGCTCCAAAACAGTTTGTGTCAAAACCTCGTATCTCATAAAAATGTCCGTAATTTCTATGTAATTAATTGTTAAAATGCATAACACACATTGAATGTTTTGTTAGGCACTAGAGATTAGTCCATAATGAGATCACTTCCACTTGTTTGAAATTGTGGAAATTAGGCAGTTTTTTTCGCCTACTGAAAAATGTACATTTTTGAGATACGAGGTTTTGTTATCTTAACGACGATATGGCAGATGGCAGTTGTGGTCAGCATGCCGACACCAACGGTCGTTAAAGGTGGTTTCCATGACCAGAGCTGCTACTTCTCTATCAAGTTTTTACTGACACAATGTTAAAATAGGGGTGTGTATGTTATTTGAAAAATCTCAAGAATTTGAGAGTTACGTGTTTTCTATTTTTTAAAAAAACCACAGCCATTTCAGAGTGAGAATCTTTAAGAAATTAAAACAAATCTTCATAACATAATCAACACTCTCCAGATCTTCACACTTTTCACTTGCTTTTTCGCTGGTAACTCTCAGGCAGCTCTTGTAGGCGTTATGCTGCTGCCAATTAATACCCAATTTCTGTAGAAGTTTCTTCATATTTTTTACTTTAGGATCAGGCATATAATTTTTTTCCTTTACTTGCCTGGTTTAGTAATCTGTTGAGCCGCCAGTTCAATCTTCCTACGATTCACTGAAAATATGCTCATAAAAGAAGCTTTACATGCTTGAATAGCTCCAACGATGTCCTGCATGAAAAATGTGCTGCATGTTTTCAGTCTCTGAGCTGCATCATCGTTTTGATGGTAATGACATTAAGATTTCTCTGGATAAATTTAGTTTCATCTGGAGCAGAGCCCAAGTTTCAGTACATTCTATTGGAAGTACGCGTGTTATCATCAGTCAGCGTACTTGCTTTACAAAACTGAAGTTTCTGGGTGATTGCAAGATACTCTCTAACCTTTATTTTTTGCTTCCCGCTTTGCTTTTTTATTGTTCTTCCACTTAAAAGGATTCCGTTTTCTCCTCGAACATTCTGAGGATGTGTCACTACAGAAGTCCCAATTATCATAATCACCTAATTCATCTTGTCCACCTGATGTCATGTCAAAACTACTGCAGCTGTACTTTTGACAACTTATAAAACTTCCATTAAACTTAATGAAATATAAGAGAAATTGGTGAAAATACCAACACAGGCAATGTTCTTACTGCATTATTTTTAACAAAAGACAGAATGAAAATGGAGTAATGATAACTTCGGGGTTGCCAATTGATTAACTTCTACTTAAAATTTATTTGTATTGAAACTTCTGTTGATTCTATAAAAAAATATATATGGCTTTGACCTAAATAATATGTTGCCGGAATACTTGATATAACTTAGTACATTATGACATAAAAGGTATTCTAATATTCCTGATTAAAATTAGATGGGCCTATCGTACTTCTTGTCACAAAACTGGATGTAGTATTTATTTAAATAACTACTTTGGATAAAAGTTACATTTCAAACTGTTGACTTTCATTTGATATTGTATTTTATCGCTCGAAATAAAGGCAAAACCGAAAGAGTTTCTTCTGTGTTATGTGAATATATAAAAACCAAGTTATTTAAAAATGGTTATAGTATACTTTGGAACCAAGCGTCTAATTACTTTACTAGAGGCAAGTTATACTTAATGAACGAAAATATATAACAATCATATGTTGAATTATTCGCTGGATACTTTACAAATATAGTAATTATTTACTGTGGAGTTACGCTGGAAATTGACAAAGTTTTAAACATCCCTCGATGAAAAGAATGGTTGTTCTCAAAACTATATTTTATGTATATTATATAAAACATATATATAATATACGGAAGAATATTTGGAAAACCTTAAAAATTTAATACAGCATTGCAGTGCAGAAAATACCAACATACAAGAAGTACAGAAAAGAATCTGCACTGCACAGGAATCATGAGGATGGCAATCATCAAGGATTCCTGAAATTACCAACTTTACTTTAGCTCTTGAGTTTTTCTTTTAGATTGCACTTCATGTAATATGAACTATTCTTCTTTAAAGTTTTTATTTTATATTCTTTATAATTTATGCATTCTTATTTCAGGCGTTCCGGATATTAAGGGCGAAGTCAACATTAGGTGAACTTGCTGAGTTCACCCTTAATGCTTCGGGGTAGTAAGGACGATCTCAGCATTAGATCAACTCGGGCAATGAACTTCCGGGTTCCAGGATAATATTCCTTTAGCTTGCTTAGGAATTTTCTATTGCCACTGAGTAAGTAATATATATTACTAAGACAATTTACTCTACCCACGCTGTTAAGAATGGAATGTAAGATTGCGAGGCAAATGAAAAAATAGTAGGCCTACTCTAGATCATAAACCAGTCCTTCCACGTCTCGTGGGTAGGCCTACACCACTGATGATCCACAGACTTGTATCATTCCAAATAGGCATCGGATATGGAATCTGAAGAAAGAAGTTAATCAAAAAAAGAAAAATCACCCTATTTTTAACAAAATTCAGATAAGTGTTTTAACTGCAATTACAGACTCCATTAAAATGCTAAGTTTCGAAGCGTAACTGTGATTATTACTTATGCATTATATTCGACTACGGTGCCTCCTAACAGGTCCCGGCTATCTTGCTTGCTGGAAGGCGCGACTGCTGTTAAATATAATGCCCACATACTGTTATCTCTGGAGTATTAGCAGTTAACTTAGTAGCTAATTACCTCAGTGCTATTAAAAGTCTCTCCTCGTATATACGCATTAACCTCACTGAGCTTAATTAAAAACTGCATTACTAAATAATTGTGGAATTTTAAAATATGCTGACATTCATATTTCAATCACACCTTATGGTCGCTAAGATTGGATATATGTTGCATTCAACTGACGTACACCATAAGCTGGGAGAAAGATGTATTCGGCCCATTAATGGACCTATGAGAACAGTAAAATATAGACCAAAAAAAATATTTTAGTTGTTGGAACTGTACCCGAACATGACAGCCAATTTAAAATAGCAGTGCGGCTCGAAATCAACTCAATTTGCTCACAAAACGTTATATATTTTTCAGTTTCAAGATGAAATAACTCAGACCGTATTGTTAAAACTGAATGAAAATGGGAATATTTAAGATGTTCTATCGAATTCTAATAATTCTACAAGAGTTTTTTTTCACTAATATTTAATTTTAAGCAAACCTTTAAAGATTTTTAAATAGCGGAATAATATTATTGGCATTTCCTCCAGTATATTTATTAGGATGTTTATAAGTATTTATTTACAACCAAGTAAAGCCCAGAAATTTTAATAGCAATTCATCTGCAATAATTTTTACCCTAATTATAACTTGTCATATTCTTCCAATTTCAGTCTTCCTAGTGATTCTAGACATATTATTACACTTTTTATTACATTTTTCATTGTAAGATGTTTATAGTCGCTTTAACCTTATTATTATTATTATTATTATTATTATTATTATTATTATTATTATTACATGCGAAAGAGACGAGATTCTAATCACATGGTCAAGGATAGCCCAAACACTGAAAACGGTGCATTAATTCTCATATGAATGCTATTTACAGGTAAATATAATTATACATTAAAATATCTGCCATACAAAGAAAGCCAGAAACAGAATTTTAATAGCCTCCCTAACGAAAATACTTCCGCCAGAGACACGTGTTCAGGTTGCACAGAAACCTTTCCTCTTCCGTGTCAAATATCTTTCTTCCTTCTCAACAAATTATATACAGTTTACTGTCCTAAAATACAATCAAAAGAAAAGATTATATTTCATCTTTGATGCTCGATCAAATATAGTACGAACATCGTAAGTAAAATATCAATTCAAGCTGAATAAATTAAACTACCGGTATGCTCATTTATTTATTTATTTATTTAACCTGGCGGAGTTAAGGCCATAAGGCCTTCTCTACCACTCAGCCAGGCAAAAACATGACATACATGATAATAATAAAAATAAATGAAAAACAAGAAATGATACACCTGAATACAAGAAATGTACATTAAATAACAAAAATTCAAACATAAAGTACTTGAATAATATATCATACAAATTACTAAAATAAAGAAATGAAAACAAGATGAAAGACTAAACAAATACGTTCTTAGTTATTATAAATAATGAAAATTTTCAAAAAAATATTTTACAAAATTAGCAACAATTCCTAAATGTTATTCTATACTAAATTTACTAAATGACGCTTGAACTATGAAGTCGTTTGGGAATCCTGAGATAGCTAGGCAATGAATTCCAGTGACGAACAGCTGATGTTGTAAACGAATTCGAATAATGTGAAGTTCTGTGAAGAGGAATGGATAGTAAGGGGTCAAGCTAAGAGAGCGTGCCATTAGGTATGGTATAGAAAAAATAACGCACAAAATAAATGCTTGGGCAATGTACAACTACACAATATTCTGAAAATAATTATTAATTAAGTTGTAAACATTAGTACTGATTTTTCATAGAATATTAAAGTGATCCAACGAAAATAGGAGTGTAAATAAACATTAGGCCTATACAAAAATCAAGTTTCTCTAAAAACTGTTCCTGGTCAAAAGCGACGTATGGTACTGACATTTATCTTCCTGCCAAACAGCTCGCAATCAACAGTTAAGTACAATTTGGGTATACAGTATCATCCTGTCAATGTGTGCAATTTATTTGCGATAGAGTATGTTGGCAACGTGATGACATCGAATCTTGTCAGCATCAATCTTTCGTCACTGATTAAACTACATAGGGAGATAAAAGTAATTTATCAGTTTATCTGCTCCAGTAAACTTTAACAAATGTGGTTATCATTTAAGAAAATATGACTCACGTCACAAGAATGGCCAGCATAATGTGAAAGTTTACCAGAGAGGAAATACGTACGGAATGTTAGACAATGGACTCACTCTTATCGGTTGTCACAACGAGTTATTAATATTAGTGAATGTATCGTAGGCCTACGTTAATCTTACCCTTCATTTTTATGCAATCAAATTTACTTCAAGTTAATGTGACTTCTTCTTGCTGCTATTAACAAAGCGCCAAAGATTCCATGAATTTGGTAGCTCCAAAAAATCATTGGGGTTTACTACGATGCAACTCTGGGCCTACGAGTCTAACTCGTAATATAGGCTACTAACCTATTTTCTCTCTCGAATCCTAAGCCCCCATGTTGGGGCGAAGGGCCTCCAAGTGGAGGTTTCTGTTTACCAATGTGAATTTTGTTACACTTATTTTCCTAGAGAGGGCAGAGGGACAGGTGGTAAGCCCATCGCACTTTAACCCCCCTCCGGAAACAAAGGTATTGCTTGGACGTGAAAGGGCGAGAAATTTTGTCCAGAGGCTCTAATTTAGGCTTGGAGTTATTTTACGTGCCGTAAATCTACGACACGGGCCCCCCAGCTTAAAGTCCCTCCCGGAGGACTCCGTGCCCGTGTCCGTGTCCTGAAAAAACCCATCTACTGCGGACGGGTTTGATCCCGCTACCTTCGGATCTAAAGGCGGGTACTCTACCTCTAGACCACCGCAGCCAACCTATCAGGACCCGGTAAAAAAAAAAAAAATTCTAAATTCAATGAGAAAACATGGTCACAAAAACTAGCACTGGTGACATAAATTATATATAAGGATTTTTTTTTTTTTTTTTGCATTTACAAGGAAGTGGTTCCCGAATAGCATAGCCTACAAAGTCGGGGTACCATCAGCGTAGGCCTATTTATTGTAAGTCTGCATGACTTCGCGAAGCCCGTTTGTGAATGATCTAAGGCAATATAAAAATCGAGGGAATTTCGGATTTAAGATGATCTTGAGAAAATCTTTCGTAAATAACGCTGTAAAAATCGGTTAAAGAAAACATTTCTTAATGGTACATAGTCTCTGGCCTATATAAAGAAAGATGAAATACAAAATAGTTCTTAATGCTAAATGTCTCTGACCTATATAAAGAAAGAAGTAATATTCACTTTCCCTCCGGACGAAGAAAACTTCTGGCCGGAATGTTTAACAAGAGGGCGTTACTAGAAGGTAGTCTATACCCAAGGCTAGCCTTGACCTATGCTACCTATTTTTTTTAAATAGTAAATAAAGTGTAAAACATTTGAGCCTGTTTTGGAATTTAAAAGGTTGAAGAGAAATAGGATTCCTTTCTCCCAAGGCACAGAATGCATAATAAGTCCAAAGCGGCTGTCACACTAAACCGATCGAGTGACAGCAATCAATCTATCCATATAACGAGCCAATAGAGCACCAGTCACATAGCATAGTAGCTGGTGGGTGAAGCTTGATAAACAGACGTAGGCCTAATAAAGTAACATACTTTACCTCTAATATACAGTGATCTGTAGGCGTAACATAGTAATATCATACCGGTACATAACCTAGCCTATAATACTTCCGTTGATCGATAACGCTCTACAAGGAATAGAAAAATAGTCCAGAGCGCTTGATGGCAGTCCATTGGTCTTGATCGATCGATACTCTGTGTGACAGGCCGCTTAGTAGGCTACACGTCATACGACCACTCACCCCACTTATCTTCACTGGTGCGTTTTCGACCCAAGAAATTCCAGAAGATTCCAATGGCATTTTTATTTTCGCTACAGGCATTTGTAGAGATTTAAATTGGTTAACTATTTCCCCCTCTTTAGACTACTTTTTATCAATAAAATAAATATATAACCTAAAAACTGAACAATTTTTCCTCCTGAGCAAAATGGTTTGGTTGCCGTGCAGGAGTATCGGGGTTCCCGGGGAAGTTTCATCACCGAAGATGAATTCAGTTAAGCTTATTTTCCTATAGAAGGCAGAGGAATAGATGGCGTGTCATCGACTCGATAGGCCTTTATGAGGGAACTAAGGTATTACTATGGCCTCACAGATTCGGGGAAATTTTGTCCAGAAGCCCCAACTTTGGCTTATAGTTCTTGCACGTAAATCTATTTCACGATCTATAGGCTAGTCCCGAAAAACTCCGTTCCTATAATGTATCCTCAAAACCTCGATAGCCAGGGCAGGGTTTGAACCCGCGAACCTCGGGCTCACAAAACAGTGGGCCTATGCTAACACCGAGGTAATTATAATTAGTAGCAGTGATAAATGCATTGTTATTTAATTGTGACGTTGGGTAATAATTGTGGACACATCACTCGAAAAATACTGCAGAAATAAATATCCTGGATGATATTAACAGCAACAATTATGGAAATTTGTTTTGACTGTGGAATATATTATAGTTTTAAAATTAAGAGCACCCTGTCCTATTAAAAAATCATGAGCAATTGACTTATTATTCCACATTTCCGTTGGTATTTTCGGTTAAAAGCACTCTTCATTAACTTCTACACTGAAATACATTCCATTTCCATTCAAAATGTATAAATGAATAAGTAAATAAGGAAATTGAACGATAAATTAATTCATTAAAGTGTATTCGTTTAAAAAATCAATAATTGATGGTATATAACAAATAGCCTCCATTAAATGAAGCTGGACTTATTCTACGTAATATGAAGTACCGTCCGATAATAATGTGCTAGATCAATCAGCATTAGAGTTCCACAACTTCCATATATGTTCACATTATCAGATAATGAACCTTCTAACTTAATTAATTCTTGGAGTTGATTATTTATCAGATAATGAACCTTCTAATTTAATTAAGTAATGTTAACATTAATTCTTGGAGTTGATTACGTAATGTAATATCCTTATCAAGCTCAACAAATTACAATTTAGTATAGTATAAGGCAGAAAACCCATGGTCAGCAGTCTCTCATGAGTCGAGCAAATACGCCTTAGACATAATAATGTAATTCCATACCTCTGTTCCTAGATTTTGTATTTAAAACTGGCCTGAAACGCTCTCATGACTATCATATCACGAGTAAGAGGCTTGCATGGCGAGACTGCGCATTCACGTCTCAGCCTGAAGCATTCATACGCCTACTGTTCACTAGGCAACTGACTTAAATGTCTGTTTATAGTAGAGACTGTAGGTTACCTTATAGCTACCTTTAGAGGGTGTTATGGGTTTTTTTCCCTTCAAATAAATGCTTCTGAATATATGGTTGGTATACTAAATCTAAACAAAATAGTATGCTTTGGGTCACATTCCCGGAAAACATGCAACCCAAATTAAAAATATTACTGTTTCGAGCTATGCTGGCCACACACGGTCAGGAAACAGTACTTTTGGTATCAGGTATCTCCAAACGTGTATTAAACGCTGAAAAAGAACAATCAAATTTCACGGTCGAACGCAATAGGCTCATATCTATAGTACGAGTAGAAAAGTAAATAATAATAATAATAATAATTATTATTATTATTATATATTTGTCAATCTTTGTCGGTAAGTCTGAATCCATAAAATTAACGAGAGTTCGTATTCGGAGATCAGAAACTCCTGGGAAGGCTTAAATGATTGTGGGTTTGTAAGCGTCACGAAAGGCAAAAACATTGACATTATTAAATATGGTAGGCCTACTAGAAAATAATTGCTTAAAATATTCTCAAGAACGTTTACCTGCGCAAAATTGCAAGAGATCAAACATTTAATCTAATCACATTTTTACGGTCAATTAATGTCAAAAGGTGGAATATTCCGTACACAATAAGCTGTTGTTTCTGTATCACATTCAAGGTACTTTAGAAATTAAAAGCCTATGTTACCTAAATGTAGTACAAAGATATTTCACGATGGGCACCGCAAAATAATATTTTCACTTTAGGAGATCGTGGGATATTTATCATTTTAAGCCAAAATTATTTTTTACAATTGGTGAATGACCAGGTTTTAATTATGTACAACTATCCCTAAATGTCATTTTACCACTTGTTTCGTAACTATTCTGGAGCAAGAGTGCTAAAACATTTACAACGCGAGTAAAGTGGTTTTTTTTCCCCCCCTTCAATATGTAGATAGATGAGCATTTAAACGCTAGGCTTTCATCATCAGAACTTGTTGAAATTATGTGAAGGAGTATTTACGTCTCCTTATTTACGCTGCATATAATATGGCAAAAAAATTAGCCCGCTGGGTAACATTATATCCATCCCCTACGTTCAGAAGAAAATAAATACCACTGAAAACTTTTTTCTTACAAGTAACCAACGCTGGTTCAGAAGAGTTTTCTCTTTCCCTTTTTTCTACCGCGCCAGTTTTTTGGCAATGAAAGAAGCGTGATAAAGAGATGGAGATGTAAGAGTGCTAAAATGCAGAGAAATAATTCTATATTTGTTTAAATGATTGAAAGAGGAAGTTCTCAGCAAAAAATGCTAAACAGAAAAATTGTTTCAAGCAGGATTCGAACGCAAGCTCCGCAAATTAGATTCGCAAACAAATGAGCGACGGGCGTGATTTGTAATATTCGATTGCGCTCTGTGTATCCAAATGTTATTATGTTGAACCTCCAAAAGAGCTATACGAAGAAAATTAATCAATAATACTACAAAAACCAATTTTGGAAACTTGATTACGATTTGAAATGCTATCGACAGATGCTAAAGCAATTACCTAATCGGAAGTTGAAGTAAATATAGATCTGAATTCCTACTGAAAATGACATATCTGTAAAACAATCCGAAATAGCCTATTATGCAAACCCTATAAAACAGTAATGGATAGAGTACGGTCCGCGGACCAGATGCGGCCCTCAAACAGCTTCAATGCGGCCTGCGACAAGAAAGGAGGATAAAAATATATTTCTTTCTCGATGGCTTTTCCATCTAATGAATAACTCCATGGTTAATTGCAACAGAACTTTAAGACTGTTAGGAATGAACAGGTCTAGGATATTTTCATTACAGTGCAATCAATGGATTACAAACAGTAAAACCGGGCATTCAGCACAATTAATTGAGTTCCAAGGTAGGCCTAACACTTAACTGTTGTTTCTTAACATCTCAAAACTTGAATTCTACGTACAAGTCGTTACCAAAATCACTTTCCGAATGTTGATTTTGCATGCCCAGAAGGTCATCCCCATTTCTGCGTCTATATATGTGCGTGAGCAAGTGTTTTCTTCTTTGAAGCTTCGAGAAACGTTTAGTCAAAAACAGACTAACACGCTTTTGACTTTACTCCTGAGGCTTATCTCATTCCAGCTGCAACATGACTAAGAAAATCTATCGGAAGTACAGTCGCAGTTCCACTCATCTTTATATACAGTATAAATACAGACAACACAGTTCTGAAAATTGCACCATTTCAGCACTTCAAAACTATTTCGGCCACCCCCCCCCCAATATGATGTTTATTATTATTATTATTATTATTATTATTATTATTATTATTATTATTATTATTATTAGGCCCGCTCCCTTAGAAGTTTGCCCATCACTAGTATAAATATTTTCTCACATAAAGCTTAAAATAGTAACACTGGGATCAATATGACACCAAAAGCAAGTTTTTAAAACAAATACCTCCTCTGGTTTTAAAACTATGATTTTCAAAATTTATGACCTTATCCCTCTAAGTCAACTGTATCCAACGTTTTATTAATTATATTTTCCACACACTAAAATGGATTGTTTTTGCAGGGCATACCAAACCCACTGAATGTAACATTATGTAAAAATGTTTATATACATACTTATCCTGTTTTTAAGGTATAAAATACATGTTTTACGCCAGTTTATAAAAAAAATTGCACTTCTTCCAATAAATTACTTGGGGGTCTTTATGACCCAATGGTACTCAGTGTAACAACGTTAACCTTGTAGTAGGAGGGTTCAGTGTAAAAAAAAATCTTATTTACATACAGATCACCAGTTTTCAAGTTACACCAGTTTACAAAACAAATTGCAATACTACCGATATAACTCATGTAAATTACTTAGGGTATTTATGATCCCAATGGTACTCAATGTAACTAAAATAACCTGCTAGTAGGAAGGTTAACGTACAAGCAAAACAACTTTCCGACAGAAGCTGATGAATTGAGTTTTATTGTTGAATGAATATTTGCATTTTTGAACCACAGATTATCGTCTCTGCTGGACATTACCTGAGAATATTAAAGGAGAAAGATTCCTGACACTAGGATCCGAACCCAGGACCTTCTGCTATCCATGCTGCTGCTCTACCAACTAAGCTACCCAGAGTTCGATTCACAGTGCCAGATGGATGGAACCTCTCTCCTATGACCTCAATGAAGTGGGCCTCACAGTACTGCATATGACATAACTTGTCTTTTACAACAAACTGTGCTAATCAGTCTACAGGACTCAGTAAGCAAGATAACAAGCTCTGCCTACCTATATTCACAGGCTTATCGTAGTTTCCAGGTATTATAATGGATGTGTGTTGCAAAAATTATTGTCACAAGTGGCTGTTTTACAAACTAAAAATTTAACTTCTATGTTTCGATGGTATTTGTTTGTAATTATAAACTACAAGTTAATAACAGACTACCTGGCATCTGACTACCATAAGCAGCAGAAGTTCCATTATGAGTCAATTATAGTATATTGCGATACAAGTGCCGTAAGGCACGTTTACGGGTCGAGGAAACAGATTGAAAACCCGAGGCGCAGCCGAGGGTTTTTAAGTTTTCGAGACCCGTAAATGCCTTTACGGCCCGTGTGTTGCATGCTATTTTTTGCACAACGGTTACTTATATCAATTTAATTATATTAATTGTGATATTACCTGAAAATATTATGTGTATACATTCTTGAAGAGAGATGTTTATTTCAGAAAGTGATTCGCATGTGTTTGTTGTTATGGGAACCGAATATTTGTCCTGGGGGCCTTGTTCATAAAGGCTTGTATTATGAAGTGTATCATAATGAATTATGACGTAGCGCAAGGACCGTAAGTAATTTAACTTCATCGCAACCGCCCTTAGCAACAAGACTGTGTGGGAATGTCAACTTACGATCCATGTAAACAACGTTCGTAAGTACCACTTACTAGCTAATGAGTGCAAAAAATATTATACAAATTGGGTAACTATAACAAAACAGAATCATAAAGAATTTTACTATTTTTATCTTGAGAAAATCTACAAAAATATATGTAGCCTATCTCGAATTATATTTATTGCGATTGTGTAATAATTATTCGCTTCGCTCATTGGGGGCTCCGCCCCAACCTCCCCCCCCCCCCTGAGGTTCTCGGGAAAGATTTTCGGAATTTTCATGTACATGGTTTACAGAATAAAAGCTATAAGTGTACCAAATTTCAAGTTTGTAGCTCATCTAGAAGTGGGCAAACAATAATGTCAGTGAGAGAGCATTTTCGGGAGTTTTTTATTGCTGAAAATTAAAAAAAAAGTACTTTTTGGAATTTCTCTGTGGTTTACAGCCTAAAAGCTATATGTGTACCAAATTTCAAGTTTCCAGCTCATCTGGAAGTGGGCAAACATTAATGTCAGTGAATGAGCCCTTTTTCCGGGGTTTTTAGGGCTAAAAATAAAAAATAAAAATAAAAACTTTTTGGAATTTTTGTGTAGTTTACAGCCTAAGAGCTATATGTGTACCAAATTTCAAGTTTCTAGGTCATCTGGAAGTGGGCAAACATTAATGTCAGTGAGTGAGTGAGTGAGTGAGTGAGTGAGTGAGTGAGTCAGTCAGTCAGTCAGCCAGTCAGCCAGCCTTGTGGGTTTATATTATAGGGAAATAAGGAATCATTAACATTCTACTCACTTAATTTTTATATTCTTCCAACATTCTTATATTCCTCTCCAAAATGTATAGAACTAGGAGGTGCCCGCGGCTTCACCCACGATAATTAATTGAAAAATTAAAAATTAAGAGTATAATAGTTATTAAAACGTTATATTTATTAACACTTCCAAGCGAATCATCCATAAACTAAACCATTAGTAATTAATGAAACAGCTAAATTTCCTGCTTTAGAGTACATTCCACGACATGAAAGCGCTCCCTGGGAAAACTATATCAGAATCGATTATGCAGTTCCAAAGAACCTGTGAACACATCATACGTATTGTTTCTCGGCTGTTTATTGACATGAATATGATGTGAATTTTATTTTATCAATTCAGTGTAATTTTCAGAAATTATATAATGTTTCAAGGGAAGGAATGGTTTGTTTGGATTATTATTATCAGCGATATTTCAAGAGATAAAACCATCAATATTTTACAGCTGTTGCCCCCGGCTTCAACCGCCATTATTCATTGACTCCAGGATTTTTAAGAAAATTACACTGGTAGATTATTAAAAATGTTTGTGGTTCAGAGCTATGAAAATTGTAAGTAAAAATAAAATTAGAATATTTGTTCATTGTGTTCATTTCACTTAGGCCTTATATAATAAAGAAACGGTTTTCCTTCCTAATTTTGTAGTCGTCATGAAAGTTTAGACTGCGAGCTAGACGAACATCGCCGAGTATACCCGATGTCTCACGAAGCGGGCGAGCAAGCACGCTATTTGGGGCCGTTGAATTGTATAAGAGTAGATAGATAGATAGATTGTTTGCCATGTTCATTTCCATTGCACATGGATCCTAATGAATTCAACTGTTTTCGGTAAAACATATGACACAGGACAGATCTTCCACGAAAAGTATAGCCTACTGTTTTATTGTTTGCTTTAAATGCTTTGCTAATAAACGTCGTCATTAATATATTAATATTGTAGGCCTTATTATTATATGATATTTATAAAGCTTCACCACACATGAAACTGTACCGGTACATTATTTTCATATCTCCTTTGGTTCATATGCAGCTTACACACACACACACATCTAATTGCCTGTGTCCAATTCAGTTTCAATCTTTATGAATTTACATAAATAAATGCAACTAGGTGCAATAAATGAAAGCGATAAAAATAAATTGATAAAACTTTGACGACAGAGCATTTGAGATTAGTTGTAATTCCAAATGTTCTTACATTGGATTGGTTACTGATTCATTGGCTAAATATAGGTCTAAACCTTTCTTTTGAATTTGCTAAGAGGTACATTTCTATAACTTACTCAGAATTAAATTGTTAAGAGGCCTACTAGAATAACAAAAATACTTCCCTTATTTAATTAATCAATTAACGTTTCTCATTACAATTTTTAAATTATCTGCATTAAATGCAACAATAATTATCACTCGCAGACATCTGCTGATACTGTAATCACAGTCATTTTTACTGTCATCATTATTAAATACATATATACCCAAGTAAGTACTGATTCTAAATTATTTTCAATATTATAGTAGGGGAGCGGGAAAATGATACATCGTTAGGAATCTGAAAATTTACTTCAACACTTTCTTCTCTATAATCCGAGAGTGTTCGAAAATAGGGTGCTTAGGAAAATATTTGGACCTAAGAGAGGTGAAAATGGGGACTGGAGAAAACTGCATAACGATGAGATTCATAACCTGTACTCTTCACCTGATATAGTTAGGATAATTAATTCTCAGAGGATATGGGCTCGACATGTTGCAAGCATGGTGGAGGAAAGACATATCTAAATAACATTGACTCGGAGACCGAAAGGGAAAAGGCCATTTGGAAGACCTGGACATAGGTGGGAGGACAAAGTTAGGATAGATTTAAGGGAAGTAGGATTTGCAAGGGATGGTTGGATGGAGTTAGCACAGAACATTGTTGCATGGCAATGAACTTTCAGGTTTCATAAAATAGATAATATTCCTTTACCTTAGGAATTGTCTATTGCCAAGTAAGACACTTCTAGGTCATGGTGAGGGTAAGTTATTTTGACTCCCCTCAAATTGTCAAGCTACCGGTATAAGAATACACCTTAAGAGTAATGACAGCTCTAATGGAAAAACTGTGATTCCTTTTAGTGAGAGCTAGGAGTTGCGAAAAACTCTTTATAGGTAGCTCAGGGCTGAACAAATACCAGGCATCAGGTCGCATCTCGCCTAAAAAATTTGTGCTGGTGGCTTATATGTTCCCTAGATTATGATCTTGTGATGTGCAATATCAATATATGTCATTCTTGAAATAATCAATCCAATGAAAGAAATGCAAAGGTGATACTTCAGGAATAATAATAATAATTACCATACACCTAGTAAAACTTAAAACTATAAGGTATTTTCTTCCACTTCCACTTCTTCCATGTATTTAACATAAATAGAATCAAGAAAACACTTTGTAACAAGCGATTTGGAGAAATGAAGAATAGAAAAAAACATAATATTGGGAAGCATAATGTTGGAGGTGAGACAGACATCAGACAGCTAAGTATGGTAAATCACGAACAGATAATTTTTTTTAAAATAAAGAAATTACAGAGTTGTTTATAAAATTAGACATGGAATTATTGTATAGGCCATGTATGTAAAAGTAAAGGAAAAGTTCCATTTTATACAACCCTGTAATACAGGGATGTCGACTTGAAGCTCTTAAAGATCTAATGCTGTTATTGTCAAGAACTAAAAATGCTTTGACCGAATATAAGCAAATGCTAAGAAGTATAAATAATAGAGGAAGCATGTGAGATAGTAGCATTCCAAGACCAGTCAGCTGTGTATTGAACATGCACTCTTTCAGCCTAAGACCGAATTTATGAGAGAAATACAAGTTTTTTCTCTTTTAATGGGGAAGTGCTTAATGGAATATTAAATATATTAAATATAGTATTCATATAGATTTATTTTTAGACTTCAGCAAACAAATTGCTTTATTAAAGTTATTATTATCATCACTATTATTCAATTCAATTTACAAACATTGCAAGAAATTACAATAGCCTAAACCAAGCAAACAAACAAGCAAGCAAATAAAAACAATACCAATATTACTAGGGAAATAGCACAGTGAAGTGTTGACATCTGTAGCAAGACTGATTATGGAAATATGCATACCATCTTCACTATTAGGTATATTTATCCAGAATGATCATTTTAAAGGGTATCCTTATCATCATTAGCTGATTCAGTCGATCATTCCGACTGAATCAGCTCATGATGATGGGGATACCAATTGAAATGATTGTTAAAAATACCTAAATATACATATACCTTATGGTGAAGTTAGCGCGCATATTTCTGTACTCAATCTTGCTACAAATAATAACAATTTAAAATATAGGCCTACGAATATAATTTTAAATTATGACATATAAAAATTTATAATCAGAGTTTATATTTGACATAAATGTAATGAGAATAGCCTTTAAAGTTAAAGAAAAAGTATCTTCTGACTGAAAACAGAGGTCTTTCAGAGCAAAGAAAAGCCCAGAAGACATGTACCACTCTCTTTATAAGATCCTTAATGTTTCTGTTAGTTTTCTTAGCTGTCATTGACCAAAGATAATTAAACAAAAACTTATGTTGCAATATTCTGCTACAGGCATGTTACTTTGATGCTACACTCAAAGACTTTTAACCATTCTGATCACTAACAAAAGGATTTTCGCCATGTCAGTTGTTTTCGGTAGGTAGCCTCCAGGGAGAGGTTCAGTTCTTGAGGGAAAGAGCTTCACGCAGCTAAAGAGTCTTAGATGGCACTACTGTTATTACAAAAATAAGATCTAGGTTAATGTCTGGAAACAGGTTTTATTTCACTTTGCAAAACTGTTTAAAAAATAATACATACGACACTAATAAGACCTATCGTTATATATGGTAGTGAAACCTGAGCATTAACTAAGAAAAAAGAATTGCAAATTACCGTAGTCTGTGGGAAAGGATAGTGTTAAGAAGAATATATTTATGATCCAAGGAATGATGGAGGAATTTGGAGGATTAGGACAAATAAGGAGTTACAGCCTATGATCTTTATAAAGACACGGATCTGATAACCATAATAAAGATTAGACAGTTAAAATGGTTGGGCCATGTGTGTAGAATGGAGACTGTAAGATTCCCAAAAATGGCTTTGGAAGAGAAACCAGGAGGAAGGAGGAATAGGGGAAGACCGAACACAAGATGGATAGATGGGGTCGAGAGTGATTTAAAGAAATTGGGTGTTAAGAGATGGCGAACAAAGACTGAAGACAGAGAAGAATGGAATTCTATATGTAAGGCGGCCAAAGTTCTTCAAGAATTTTGTTTAGCCTTCATAAGTTCTCACTTTAAATCATTTTAAATTCCTTTCTTTACTCCTTTATTGATTCACTTTTGGAGTAGAAAGAGGTGAAACATGACGCATTGAAACATGTAAACTTGAAAGTGTGCGCATGAACAAACATATCGGTAGCCTACAGGTACCATTTTGCATCTCATCTTTTCTTTAAGGGCAGCCACTGTCTTTAGATAGCCTATATTCTACATAAAGTTCAATTAGAGTGAAGTATCATTAACCCTACACTAAGGTTATGAATAAAACTTCATTCATGCAGCATCCAGAAAAGGGAAAAGATTGTAAATTCCTAATCTACTTGATGAGGGTAGTGTAAGTTCTTTATGAGCACATGACCTCTAACGAAAATACAGTCAAATGTTAAGTGATGATGTTCACAAAACTAACCTATGTCTGTGTAATTGCAGTAATCTTTTAATTAGGCTACTATCGTTATGTGTAGCCTAATCTTTATTATACAGTATATTGCAATGTACAAAGCCCCCAAGCATTTTGATTGACTCACCGGCCGAAATGCCAGAAACCCAGTACCGGTACCTGAATTCAAAGACTGAGTTTAGACTTCATGGAAAACCTATACTTATTAATTGCATACTGGTCATAATGAAGTTTAAGGACAGCAGCGATAATGACTGACTGGAGATCAGCCCCATTAGCGTCAGCCCCACTGTTTTACTGTCATGTGACACAGCCCACCACTCATCCCCTGCAGCGCACCAGCACACAAAGTACTTGAGAATGCATCATTTTACATCAGCATTTTAGATTAGTTTTGTGTCAACCTCTTCATGGTTTTACTTATATTTAGAAACATCGATAGACTATAGAGGTTTTCAAGAACAATATAGGCCTACTGGGCATTGTATTAGGCCATTTTTCATAGAAAATATTTTAAAATAACGAACGTACCAGGTCTTCTAAGAGATATTCAAAATACCACAGACCTCAACAGCCATGTCCAGGCCGTCAAAGGCAGCCTTACAAGGCTTCACTCACTCCCCACCTCGGCCGAGGATCTCTCAGCTCCATCTAGAGGGTTGTTAATTTCTGGAATGCTCAAAGGCGCCTAAGCCAGGTTCGCCTCATGCACTCTGGATGGCACATTCTGCCTCACATCTGAGATAATAGCGGACGAAGGTTATGCTTTCATTCACCTCGTAACAGACCCTTGCGTTACAGTTAAAAGTTATGACTGTACGGCTATTGCCTACAGCATTAAACTATCCTGAAAGTGAATTTTAAGCGCTGCACAAACAATGTTACTTTTACTGCCAATGCAGCCAAGAGGTTGGATGTTTTTTTTTTTCAATTGAACTGTATGAAATGCAATTTCTTTCTTACTAATATTTAGGCCTACAACAATTCTTTCGTCCTGAATCTAAAGAGAATAGCTATATATTAAGGCAGTGAAATATATATGTCTAATTAATATTGCTGTCCAGACATTAAACAACTAACCTATTTAATATGGCTATTTTTACTAAAAAATAATCCCCTCCCGGTAACTGAACTTAATATTTACAAAATACTTGCTTCTATTTACAGCTTTGAATCTTTTCCCACCAAATATCATTAGGCCTACATGTCATATCATGCTAATAAAATAAAGACATGGGATCCTTGAAGAATTTAAACAAACAAAATACATGGGAAATTTAGAATTTCAGCTACTGAGAAAACAAGTGTACCTCGAAAGGTCAACCCCTTATATTCCTTGAAAGGCTGTCTCATGAAAATTGGTTTTGAGAGTTTGAGGCTGTCTCGCACAAGGCTTATGTGCCATGCTTGAAGTGCAAGGCGCCTCGGCATTTACCTCAAACAGATAGTTTGCGGCTAATGCGAGTAATTCACAATGCCAGCAGGGCCAACTGAGAACAGAAAAACAAAAAGAATAACTGCAGGAAATGCAAGAAATTTCGGTGAAAGATAGATATATGCTGCCCGCCGACGAAGCTCCACCCGCTCTCGCCCACCCACTCGTTTCCCCTGCTGACCCTCGCTTCCGAGCAAATGTGCACGCTACTGCTTGCTTCCCCTACATCTATCACGGCTATGTACCTGCTCAGTCACGAGAATTACGAAAATTACAATTGTACCGTAGTAAAATTACTTTATTAATCTAGTAGGGCATTCTGAATTCTCCCGAAATTTTAGTTCAGTGGCAGTTAGGTTGTGAACAGTGATATTAATTTAGGAGGGCATTCTGAATTTGGTATTAGACTTGAATAGCCCGCCGGTTCCTTCCCCTCGTTTCCGAGCATGCGCACTCACCTATTGCACCATGGCTTTAACGATGTTTTATGAAGGGTGTGGAAGGGTATAAAGCGCCTGCATTTAGTTAAATAATGATAGGTAAATTCTAGGACAGTGACAGGTTTTGTTAGGTAAGTAACGCTATGTTAGTTTAAGACAACTTACTGAAAAGCGCGATCCCTATTATGTCTGACATTGAATCTCTTCTCTGCCTCGGAAGGCGGGTCCCGTTAGAGAGTTCATGGGAGGAGCCTAGGGCGCAGCATAAAACTATTTTTTTCCGGAGGTTTTTTGTTACGACTTAGCAATAGGATGCAAAGGAACGTATGGTTCCACGTAGAGCTGATAGGCCTACCCAATTTTTAAATTTGTCTATAAAACGAGCATAAGAATGAACTAAAAAGCAATGAAGCATTGTTGTTAATTGCTGTCGATAGATAACAACAGGTGATGGATGATCCTCAATCTTATTAACCATAAAGAATAACATAGTTTTCTATGAGCATCTATTTAGCTTGCTATTAAGTTATTTCATTCCTCCCTATCTGAGAAGCTGACAACTATAAATTCAAATCAATTTTAGTCCTAGAAATCAAATAATATGCAACTATTGAACAACAGAACTTGAACGTATACATTTAAACATATTGACTAATATGCAATTATATTTTAAAATAAGATGATACTAACAACATAATTCGATCAATTTGAATGCTCACGCCCATCAAAAGCAAACACTGCAATCTTGCTACAAATTTGACAGTTCCATTTCCAATCACCGGAAACTTCAAAATTACATTTTTATCATTGGAGGCAATTATTTAATAACAGTGTGACGTATAAATCCATTGTACTTACCAAATGAAGTACGGTGTTTACAACTTCCCGGTTAGACACCTGTCCTACCTCTATTAGACCGATGAGGACGGCAAATTTCAAGCTGTCGTTCATTGCCATTCTTACAACTTCTTCTGGTCTTTTAATGTCACTGAACGGCGGATTTTTTAGGTCCGCCATTGTTTATGAGAATGTTATTATCTTTCACTATTGCAAATGTTTATCGCAATCACATTTCATTCAGAGTTAACACAGTTATTTCCACATCACATGATCATAACACACGAACAGATCTGCCATGTTGGAAACTCGAGTGACAGTGTTACCAACAACACAAACCGTATGCGCTGTCAGTCGCTTGAATTATTTCTAGGAGCAAGAGTTACGAACTTCCTTGGGGGAAAAAATCAATATCTATTGCTTACTTCATGCAATTAAAAAAACATTATTTTCTTCTATATACTTTTAATTTGTAACTTATGAAACAGTATATAAAAACAACACAACTTATTATTGACTTCAATTACGTAACAACTACTGTGCGCTCACGCACGTACAGTTCTGTATTAGCCTATAAGCGCTGCACCCTTGACTTGGTTCTGAGAATGAAAACTGAAATGTAACCAAAAAGGGTTTTAAATTTGCTAGGTTTGTCTTACGAGTTTAAAATATTGATTTATGCAGATCTAGTCAGTGAATTATTGTTATCCATTTTTTGTACTGTTTTCATTTTTAAATGTATTGGAATAAAGTAAATTAAAGTAAAAATTAAAAAAACAACAAGTTATTTATTTATTTATTTCTTAAAGGTCCCAATGAGCACATATGACTCGCAGTCAAAAGTACATCATAGGCAGACTTTACAAAGTACTAGAATAGAGACTGCACAGATTATAAGAAAAATATACTTATACAAAACAAACAAAATATCTGTCAAAAATACATAGAAAGACAAAGGAGAGTAGTAATTTATAGAATAGAACCAGAGTTCAGTACTTATTAATAGACTAAAATTAAAACGATTAAGAATACAAGAAATACTCATATATAAGGTATAGAATATAATACAAGGGAGAAGAGCAATTAAGAGAGAGAAATTTAATTAAGTAAAATTAGATTAAGTAAAATTAAATATAATCAACTTGCTACACAGAAGTTATTCCACGGATTTTTTTTTTTTTTTTTTTGTGATAAATGCTGCACAATTACATTTCTGTCTCCTCTGGTTTCTTGCATTCTCTGCTGAATGGTTTGCTGCAGATTTGACTTTATATTCTTATAGCTGTAAATACATCCAGCTTCAACCTGTGGGAACAATCAAATGGTAAAGAAATTAGACAAGCATTGATACCAAAAGAACGTTTCTAGAGGTTCCTAAATGATTTAAATAATAAGTACGTTTGTTTTTATTTCAATTCGTTTTGTACATAATGATTGTCTTTGTAACAGTAATATAATAATAACAATAATAATATGTTGACAAATAAGAGAATCGTAATATGATTTTTAAGGAGCTTTTGATTAAGTGACTTTCCAGTGCAAGGTGCAATTTTCTAATATGGATCTGCCCAGTGCTTTTTTTGTGACGGTACGCAACGGTACGCAGTACCGGCACCTTTTTAAAAAATAAAATTTGGATATTACTAAGAATATTTCTATCACAGTTCCCATAAAGTTATGTTTTATTTAAAATCAAGCTTGTTTGTTGGTTTTGTTAGATTTCTACATACATAATAGCCTACATACGAGCATATGATAGTTTCTGTTAATTGCCGTGGCTACTGGACTGCAAGAGGGTTGGGGGTGGGTTTTTCCAGGCCTCCGCAAACTGCTCCTGTGGTCAAGGCCATTCTAACGGTATAAGAATTGCACCAAGTGCAGTTAATGCTAACGTAGTAACAAACAAGTAGTAAGTAGCTAACCACCGTAGTTAATCAGGGGTTAGTGCGTGTTTAAATTTAACTGGATTTGTTGCTTACATATAATTTGAAAAGAAAACCCTTGGTTTGTGTTGCACAGGCAAGTGAATTCATAATTGTTTAGTACGGTTGTAGGAACAAGGGGTGCACGTGGTTCACAAGTAGAGAAGTGAAATGAGTAAAATAATTAATTATTTTGTACCAGTGTGCAATAAAAGAAAGCATGACGATGTTTTTGAAGTATCTCATAAACCTGCTAACAGTGAATAAACTAAATCTGAAGAGTACGTCGCAAGTACCGGTAATTTTACTGCAATTCAAGGGAGAAACATTTCTGGCCATGATGGCCCGATTGTTGGATATTAACTCAGAAAAATGTCTCCTGGGAGAAGTGTGGGAGCTCCCGTGAGATTCAGTTAAAAAATTTCTATGAGTACCGCCACCTTTTTGGTTAGAAAAAAAGCACTGGATCTGCCCAATAAAACAGATCGTTTTCACAAGTGATTTTGAATTATTGATTTTATTTATGAGGTGGAAATTAAATTCTGGTAAAAATGAAATTTAATAATTCTACATAATCTAAATATCACGATCGCTGGATTGTAAAAATTAAAGCTACAGAAAATAATGTAAAACAAGACGAATTAAAAACGGATCCGCGAATAAGATGTGACGTTAGAACGAAGAAATATGAAATGTAAGGAATTGGGGATACCGTATTAGTCACAAAAGAGCTCTGAGGAAGACGTAATTTCATTACCTTATCTTAACTCACGAATCACATTCAGTGGCGGACGCAGAGGGGGGGGGGATCGAGAGGATATGAGTTATCCCCCCATCGAAATTTGAAAAAAGTAAAAAGAATAGGCTATAAATGCGAATCAGTACGGTATATTTTACAACCATTTTTATATCTGTGTTCGGTAGCATTTATATTTTAATTGCTTATTTATCTGGATAAGAGAGCATAATGGACTATAAAATACAGAAAACATCAATCCTTAGCCAACTGTGTCCAGTTCGAATTTCTACAATCTGTTGCTCTTAGATACATCCTAGCATTATCATCCCATCCTCTCGGTTCCCCTAATGGTCATTTTCCATCTGGTTTTTTCATTAAAATTATCATAAATGCCCCTCTCCATTCCCATTCAAGCAACATATCCAATTCATACTAACCCCTGCATTTAATTGATCTCAGTTCCCCTTGACACTCTATTATTTTTTATCCAAATATTTTCCTTAAAACTTTGTTTTCAAATATATTCAATTTGTGCTCCTCCTGCAATGTAAGTGGCCATGTTTCACATTCAACCAAACTTGTGACAAGATTACAGTTTTTTAAATCTTATAAATATAAATGAACTTGTATATATATACATAATAGTTTTCTTTCTATCTCCTCAAATCCCTCCCTGAAAGAAAATTCTGCGTCCGCCACTGATCACAGTTAAATGGTCACATTTAGAAAAATATTAAGTATACGAACTTTCAGTTTTATAGTTAATGTATAGGCCTATACATGTGGCTTGTATGGTTCACAGCTCGTCCATTGATTCAAGTATGAAATTTTGATAATTTATTGTATACATGGTCATAGGCGCTGACTTTCGGGGGAAAGGTAATTTCTATCCTCCAACACTTTTTTATATTTTTTATCATATAAGGAGTATGTATAAGTACTACAAATTCAATATTTGCCCCCCCCCCCAAAAAACTGTATTTTCAAGTCGGTGCCTCTGGTTACAGTACAAGTAGGCTGCAATCCCTCCCGACATTATTTTCTTTTTCTGGACTCGAGTAATTTTTAACACGCTAACTAGAAAATATTGTTGGGTGGGCAAGAATTCGATTTTTAGAAGTTATACATAGGCCTTACATGATAAAAGGTTAAATTGTAGGGGCCCGAAAGTATCTTGCCCCCCTCCAAGTCAGTGGGTCAGACGGTCATTTTGAAAAATCCAAACCCCGAACATGACCATATGAGCTTACTTGGCATGCAGTATCGGTACCGGTATGCTCATGGATGCATGTATGTATTAATACGTTAATTACATTTTTCGTTATTGAAGTGGTAAGGGAAAATTATCCATTTTAAGGGTAAAAAAAATAATTGTGTTTGCGTGTACTGATTCTGACATATAACCGTCGCTAATGACTCGGAACTTTGACTTTAAACACATTGCACACATATAATGTCAAAGACCTCGGCAGGAGACCGGGATCGAACTCGCGACTTTCGGAGCAAAAAACCACAGGACGCCAGCCAGGATCGAACTCACGACTTTCGGAGCAGAAAACCAAAGCCAAAGCCAAAGTGACTGTTTAAAACAGGAGGGCAGAGTATGACAAGGAAAGTGGAATAAATATTAACTCCTTTAGATTACACAGTTCCACTTTTAAGAATTAAAAAAAAATGATGACGGTAAACGAACCTTGTCATTTTTCATATCGGCATCGTAACGCTATCGAAAGTGTTTAGTATACAAACACTGTGACAAATAATCGAACCAGCCTGATGCGACACGGCATTCCAACGAAATGTCAGTTCCGTCTCGTCAGTTGGTATTTGGTAGCAGACGCTGCTGCATGTAGTGGCAATAACGAAAATGGCTGCTGTAGATGTTGAAAGGGCTAGGGTAAGTAAAAAAAATCATTAATATAACACCGACAGGAGTATATATTACATTAACGTGACGAAATTATACCCTATGTTCAGTATTACTGATAAAAAAATGTGTTTATTGAACTATCGTGTCCCAAATGGAGTTCAGGAAGTAACGGCCAACGCCTTGTTTTGGTTATATTAGCACTCACCTTTATTTTGAAATTGAACTTGCCGGCTGTTTCAGCTGCAAAACTTGTGGAACGAGAATATAAACCTAATGAATAAATAGATTAGAAGCTGGGAAATTTGAGATATAAGAGTATAATTTTTTTTAAAGCAGCCTAAGCCTTAATGTTTTATGAAAAATTTCAAACATAATAATGCTATAACAAATTGAAAATCACAGCTATTAGGAATCCACTGGCATTATGGCTATGGGACAAACAGTGCACTTACAGAGCCTACATTCCGGGGAAATAGGAACATCCTATCCACAAATTCTACAGGTACAGATTGAAGTTCAGTCAATGATCTTCCGTATCGTTCATTATCATCCAGCTATTAGCCTATTCTTGATTAGTTACGGTATGAAACAAATTCAGTGGGGCTTCCAGCATCTAATAACTCTATATTAAAACACACTGCTTTTCTTACGGCACCACTCTTGCCATCATTAAGCAAACATTGGGCTACATTGGTTGTGTACTGATTTTGCGTTGCAGCTAGCTTAAGCCTATTGAAATCTTCTTGGCTAGTGGGTATCTGCGGCAGATGCCCGGTAGCCAAGAAGATTTCAGTAACTTAGTGGAAGCCTATGATCAAAGCCTAGGCTTACCACTATGTCTAAATTATCTATTTGGGTCCCCATCTATTTTGTGTTATCTACCTGGATTCAAATTACATTTAGTTTGATCTATAACAGTGAAAGGATACTGTGAATCAGTTCAGGGTAGTCTTAATGAGAAGCATAGATTTATGTAAGGTGGTGGATAGTTCTGGCTAGCTGTACACTTTGTCACCTTTTTACTCCCCTGGGATTTGTGCATGTAGTCCATTGACATATTTGACATCTTTTTATTCTTGTTAGCTGTTTGGTTACTAAAGTTGTTCAATGAAGGTACCATAATAGATAACTATAATAAATTAAGGAATCGCGCACAATGTGCATTATCTTAACCTAAGACTTAACCTACTGACAAACACCCAGTCCTGAACCCGGGAAAGGGATTTTTCACTACTGAAAAATCCCCGACCCGGCTGGGAATCGAACCCGGGCCGCCGGAGTGGAAGGCAGGCATGCTACCGACTCACCCACGACGACGGATTATAACTATATGTCACTAGATAACTATAATAGCCCAACATAAATTAATTTGCTCAAAAATCCAATCTTCAGTCCATTGATTTGTAGAGTTAATCACCATTATATTATTACAGGCCTGCTGGACAGTACTCCTAAGGTATGAAGTCATTCCCCTACTGCCCTTCCTTTCGTGACCTTCAGTTACACAACTGAACCAATCGCTATGCTTTGGAGGTAGTGAAGTAGGCATACTCTTCAACAAGCCTGAGTTAATAAATATTTGTTTTCATATAAGAATTAGATTAGACTATAGGCTGTATTGTTTTGTGGAAATTGCTTGCTACTTGGCCTGAAGAAAGTTGTTTTTTATAGGCTATTTACTTATTACTTAATTTATTTTCAGGTTGAAGCCAGTATCCGGAATTTGAAGTTGTCTGGCCATGTTGGCTTCGACAGTCTTCCAGATCAGCTAGTGAATAAATCTGTGCAGAATGGGTTTGTGTTTAATATACTTTGTATAGGTGAGTGCCCTATTAGATATTGTCCTGACATCCCATTTTGAACTGGATAATTACATGTCTTTTGTATCTTTGTTGGGAGGCATTCTGTTTATTTTTATTTTTTAAATAGAAAGTTCTGTTTCAGTTGGCATCCTCATTTCATTAATTTACTCAGAGTATGTGTCTTATGTTACTTATGGAAACCGTCAGAGTTCCTGCCTCCATTCCTCACCTCAGAAAACATTTTAAAATTGCATAAAATTTCAGATCTGAATTTGTTAATGTGGAACAAATTGATATTTCTCAGAGGAGTAGTTATAGAAAGTTTATATATATAAGCTTATATCAGTTCATCCACCTTCATGTTCTCATGGTTAGCGTTGCTGGCTACGGATCCACAGGCCCGGATTCAATCTTCAGTATTTTCATCTCATTTTGTACTCAGTGTGCCAATAAATCCAGACTTATAACCAGACTTAGGCCTATAAACCAATGAAGATGAAAGACAAGACATAGATGGTGCAGCAGTGAGGTAGTAGGTCAAGTCCCGGCGAAAGATAGATATATGCTGCGCACTGGCGAAGCTCCACCCGCTCTCGCCCGCCCGCTTGTTTCCCCTGCTGGCCCTTGCTTCCGGGCCAAATGCGCACGCTACTGCTTGCTTCCCCTACTTCTCCTATCACGGCTATGTACTTGCTCAGAAACGAAAATTACAATTGTACTGTAGTAAAATTACTTTATTAATTTAGTAGGACATTCTGAATTCTCCCAAAATTCTAGTTCAGTGGCAGTTAGGTTATGAATAGTGATTTTAATTTAGGAGGGCATTCTGAATTTGGTATTGGACTTGAATAGCTCGCCGGTTCCTTCCCCTCGCTTCCGAGCCTGCGCACGCACCTATTGTACCATGGCTTCCTTGATAGTCATTGCATATCAACTCCATATATTCCTGAATTTCTCTTTCCTGATAAAAAAAATTATCGACAGTTAGGCTATTTAAACAAGTTTAGTCTTACATTAGGCTTTGTTGTATGCAAGGTGTGTTTTTAAAGTAAGCACCATTTAAATATTTTGCCGCCACAGCATTGCAGTTGCGATTTTGAGCATGTGCATTCACTTCCTCCATTCATTAGGAAGCCAGATGCAGCTGTGAGCAATCATCAATTTGTTTTGAAATGTTCAAAACAATCAAACGCCGACTGTGAAGTCAGATCAGTGATTCGTTTATTGAATGCGAGAAATGTTACACTAGTAAACATCCATCGGTAATGGTGTGAGGTTTATGGGAAAACAATAATGAGTGATGGAATGGTATGGAAGCAGGTTGTAGATTAATGAAGGTCGTGATGATGAAGCACGACTGTCTGTAATCATGGATAATTTGGTGCAAGCTGTGGAAGAAAACTTTCACGAGGACAGACGTTTCACTGTATCAGTATTGTCTTTGCATTTTTCCAAAAATTTCTTAGTGGAAAACATTTCAATGATGATGATGTGATTTAAAATAAGTGCAAACTTGGCTTTCATCACAGGCGGCATCATTCTTTGATGGAGGCATACAAAAACTGGTTTCCTGTTACGAAAAGTACTTGAATAACAGCGGTGACTATGTGGAGTAATTTTCAGTACTTACTTTTCCTCTTAAAAGTCCCTTATTAATTTTTTATAAGCCCAGGGTTAGTGAGTAAATTGTTTGTACTATCCGCGCGCCATATCTTGAGCGCTCGGCTCCCTAGTCCTCATTCGGTAGGTTTCGTTCAACTTCGTAGGTTGAGCTGACAACATTGAAACACGAAGTACGCTATACACCCTGACATCTAGTGGCTTCAATACTAAACTTTCATTCTGTCTCAGGAACCTTATTTATTTATTGACATCTTTTCTGACGCATGGAGTTATGTGGAAAAATACAATTTTTCGAATTGCTTATTTCACAAACACGTCACTGTACATCCAACACTTTCCTCACCTCTTTAAGAATTCCGTATGTGCTAATTTCTGACACTCCCGTGAACTCTGATGTCAATTTCATGGACTGAAAGTTGAGCGAACTTTTCACAAAACGTATTAAATACGTTTAAAATCAGGCCTCTAATTTTCTCCACTTTTAGATGCCTTACCTCTCTTATGTTTTACAACACGAAATGGTGAAGCATGTTCTGCTAAGACTCTTCTTCATGCTTAAAACTAGTCATCCAGTGTAAATATATTGAGCCTATTTATATAACATTCTCTTCCCGGAGGAAAATGATTTATTTCATAACTAAAGCCTTGTGACGTGTTATTAATTGTTACGCAATACCGTCACCACGTTATATTATTGGACTGCATTAAAATCCTTGTCTATTAAATGTCACTACATAAAATAGCGAGGATGATTCATCGGAAATAATTATAATTCGGCATCCACACTTACGCTGTTGACGTGCGCTTACCATATTCGCGATTCTGCTGAAATATGATTTCTTTGGTTGACAACACTGCAGAAAGACTGGCGGAGTAGCTATGTTTTGTTCCCCCAACCCTCACTTCCCCGTAAATCCAGCGCTCAAGATATGGCGCGCGGATAGTACGTGATTTCTTCTATGTTTTTCTGCCCAGATCTTTTAAGTTTGAGATGTCTAAGCAGTTTTTTTAAATCTTGAAGAGTGACATTTTCACTGAGGAAACTCGCATAGAATTAAATTATCCATTGATAAGAATTTACTAATAATGTAGAAGGCCTGAGCATAAACATTGTCCACTTTTGGTACCTAGACTATGGTCACTATATGTATGCTTCTATTTGCTTTTTCAGGTGAAACTGGTTTGGGGAAGTCAACTCTGATGGACTCCTTGTTTAATACCAGCTTTGAGTCAACCCCCAGTCCTCATAATCTTCCCACTGTTAAATTGAAGGCTCATACTTATGAACTACAAGAAAGTAATGTCAGATTGAAGGTAATGTTTCTATGCATTTACAAGACAACAAAACAGAAACAGTTATAACTGTTCATTTCCCACAATAACTTGAAGCTTTCACAGTGCAGATTATGTATTTATAATTGCTTCTTGGATTTTCAGCCACGTCAATGTTATAAAGTTTGAACTTTCAACTGATAAACTCCATAGTCTTCTTCAGGAATGTGGGGTTGAAATAAAGCACAGAATTAATTAATGATAAAAAATTTCAGGCAGTATTCATTCCTCTTTGCACCCTATTAAAAATCACATGCGATTGTAGGTCTGGTATATATATATATGGGTGCTTTTTATAGTATGGTACTGACCTTACATTCTGTGAAAAACAAATATTGACCTTACATTCTTTGAAAAACAATAGGTCTGGTTGCTTCTACTTATAATTGCGATAAAGTAATTATATGGTGTGTTTATGTTTCAGTTAACCATCTGTGATACAGTTGGATATGGAGACCAGATAAATAAAGAAGACAGCTTCAAGGCTGTTGTTGATTACATAGATGCACAGTTTGAGGCTTACCTTCAAGAAGAATTGAAAATAAAGCGGTCTCTCTCAACATATCATGACAGCAGAACTCATGTATGTCTTTATTTCATCTGTCCCACAGGTCATGGGTAAGATATATGCACATGTTAAATGGGAATATGCTGGCATGCATTTAGTGAGTTGCACAGCACAGTTAACTTTTTTCTTAATTCATACTTTTTTCTTTGTAGATTGAAATCCATTGACTTGGTGTGTATGAAGAAACTTGACACTAAAGTTAACATCATTCCCATAATTGCCAAAGCTGATACTATATCAAAAACAGAATTACAGAAATTTAAGGTAAGTTTTTGGATAGAATTCTGTCATAAAAATTTAATACACTTAATTCCCGATTTATTCATGTTAACGGAAGGAAGGAGTTGTATGGATTATATTAAGATGGACATCTCAGATAGCTGAAATGGAAAATGTACTTTATGTAGCGTGTTCTATGAAATATGGAATCTGTTGAATATCTTAAATGAAGGTATTGAGATTATTCAGAGCTGATGAATGGTCTATAAGCAGTGTTTGTCTTTATATATAACTTACCAAATTAGAACGTACGTTTACAATGTTTATGTCATTATTTAACTTCTGTTGTTACAGTTACAGTAGCTTCTATGAAATTATTGAAGACATCATAAAGTTGTACAATTTTGTCACCAAAGAACTTATTGCACTGATTTATGTTCTAAAACAAGAGCAGATTCAGTAAAAAATTTAAATAGATATGTTAACAAAAAGGAAATTTTAAGAATTTCCAGCTGGGAAAATGAATTCAGGCTAAGTTACACAAAGAAGTAAAGAAATTATTCATTTGTATTTTTATGTAACTAAGACATAAAGCATTTCGTAGAATATTAGAATATACTTTTACAAGGTGCTCTTAGTGCTCATAAAATTATGGTATTGTACACACTAGATAGGCTATATGGTGTTCATCAGTTTCTGTAATTTATTGCAGTCAAAGATAATTTCTGAGCTTGCAAGCAATGGAGTACATGTTTATCAGTTTCCTACTGATGATGATTCTGTAGCTGAAGTGAACTCATCCATGAATGCCCACGTCCCTTTTGCTGTGGTTGGCAGTACTGATTTTGTGCGTGTGGGAAATAAAATGATGAGATCTAGACAGTATCCTTGGGGAACAGTACAAGGTAAGCAGTAATTCCTAAAAAAATTTAAATTGTTAGGTTGTATTGTATTGTATTGTATTGTATTTTTTTTTTTTTAATTTTTTTACTGGATGTATTCATGAATTGCTGATGTTATGAAATAATGCAAGGTTTTTATTCAGAAGTTGTATTGTGTTAGAACAGCCAAATAAACTTTTATTACAAGCATTTCCAGACTTCACATGATCACTGTGGGCTTATTCGATATTACAAAGAGAAGAGAGAGGTAATCAATAAAAGAAAATGTATCTATGAGAAATAACCAAAACTAATTACAGAAAATTCCCTATTATCCGTGCTAATTGGGATTGTGACATGTACAAATAATAAGAAAACACAGATTATCTGAATGTTAGAATTATTATTATTCTAGCTTTACATAGGCCTATAATGTAACATGATTTTAATAAACTGTAAATGCTACTAAATTTGTCATAATGCTTGTTACACTCAGTTTTCATTAACAATAATAGTGTACGAGGGTAAGTAAAAAATTACTTACACTTTTCTTTCTACAACTTTATTAAACAAAGATAGGGGCCGGCCGCATGCGCATGCAATGAGTTGGCGCGTCTGTGTGCATGTGTGCGAAAGTTAATCACGATCGTGTCAGTTGTCTTTTAGTTACAACAGTGTAAGCATGCCAGCTCCACTACCAGATTGCACCAAAGAGGAGCAACGAGGAGTGATCAGATTTTTGTAGTCAGAGGGTGTGAAAGGTCCAAAATTGTCCGGAGACTTTTGTCACAATACGTGGAAAGTGCTTTATCTCGTAAAACCGTTTTCTTGTGAATCAAAATGTTTAAAAGTGGCCGAACGAGCGTAACACAAAAAGAAGGAGCTGGTCGACCATCAACCTCGACCAATACAGAAAACGGTTTTACGAGATAAAGCACTTTCCCCGTATTGTGACAAAAGTGTCCAATGAATTTCGGCACCTTTCACACCCTCTGACCACAAAAATCTGATCACTCCTCGTTGCTCCACCTTTGGTGCAATCTGATAGTGGAGCTGACATGCTTACGCTGTTGTAGCTAAAAGACAACTGACGCGATCATGATTAACCTTCGCACACATGCACACAGACGTGCCAACTCAACGCATTCTCATGCGCCCGCCACCTATCTTTGTTTAATGAAGTTGTAGAACGAAAAGTCTAAGTAATTTTTGACTTACCCTCGTATATACAGATCTTAACCTTTTGGAAGCGAAATAAGGTTATAACTGCATGCAAAATTTTAAATTTTCCACATTTTCATGTTTCTTGTACTGTGATTCGTCATATTGGGCATAGAAAATGTTACATGACTTCCAGAGAAAGAAACTCGAAGATAAAATCAAAGAATTTAAAAGTTGAAAGCAGCAATTGCAGCAGCAGTAAATGACAAGCAGCCATCATACCCTCACACTTGGAAAGAGCAAGAAAAAATAAAAAGTTCCAAAAGCCATTTGAAAGAAATTCATCACCAAAAAGCTATAATCTTCTTTAAATTTGAGATTCCAGTAATATGACTTCTTTCATATTAGTTATACACTGGCAGTGTTAGGAATTCCTTTATTATAATTCAGAATATCAGAAAAACCATAAGTGTATGCTACTGTAGCCCAGTGATTTTTCTCTGGGGGAATGCATACCCCTTAACTTTGTTAACTTTAATGTGATGACTTTACCTAGTCTGTACATTCTGCACACATTACTTTTGATTAAAGAAAATTCGGAACAGTTCAGCCTTAGAGGTGAATAAACACTCTTATAATACAATGCACATGACATTCTGCATCTGGCTATTCTGCAGTTGTTTTATATGTGTTAAATTATATTATGTATCATTGTGAAAATGACTTCTCTTATATACATGTCAGATGATCAGGAACATCCCGCAGTAGTTCCGAGGTTGGTCTCAAACCTGTCAGGCCCCAACTCTCGAAAATAGGTATAGCTACTTTTCATTTTAAATTTAGATTCTTCTGGTGAAAGTTGTTAGAAACCCTGTGAGCATATCATAGGCTAAACTGCAGCTTACAGGTAGAATTGATGTGTACTAACTGAATCCACCTTAGAAGATTTAAATTCGTATAACCTTATGCATGTTGTGTGATTCCACTTCCATTCTAAATATATGGGTAAGTCTGGCAATGTTCCATCAAGTCAAAAGCGAAAGTACACCTTAAATATTTTTTAGAAAAAAAAAAAACAGCACTGCTGTAGCCCCATTAGAAGACAAACAAAGGGTTGAAAATCTTATCATAACCAAAATAAGGACCATTTAACTTCAGGCTAACTCTGTACACAATAATCTATCCAGCACCTGAATGAGATAAAACCAGTATGGACCTTCACAAGAAATCAAAGTTGATGAATACAATTCATGTGAAATTTTAATTACCGTACTTCTGAATGAGTGTATGTCTGTACACATGGATCTTACTGTTACTTACATATGTTACCAAAGTGAAAACTATATAACTACAGTGAAGTTACAATTTGTTTTTCTGGCAATTTCTATTCATATCAGCTTTTCTATAATTTAATGAAATTCAAAATACCGACTTTTGGTACAATCTTATAGCCTAGTGCAATAGACTTCTACAAAGGGCAGTAGCAGAAGAGCTTCAGTGTGGTGAATTTCAGTCGTCAACTGGTGATGCTTTAGACCACAGTGAAAGTGATCTCGTGTGGAAAAAGTGAAGTAGATTAAAAGAATGTTTTAAATTAGTTTAACTACAATTTCACAGTTTAAACTCCCACAGAAATATCTGACAGTAATGCCAGGCAACTATTCGGCAATGAATCCTGAGTTTTAGATTCAGGCTCATTAAAGAATCATAAACCTCAATACAAAATTGACTTCTTTCTCTGTGCACTGTCATTGCTCTTATTGCTACATAATAAGAAAATTGGGTTGAAAGATCCAAACAATAAAGGACTTCAGTTGTGTTGCTGAAGATCGGAATGAAAAGCCCAAGGGATTACTGGGATGATGATGATTATGATTATTATACAGTGAGTCCCACGCAAGAGTTGGCCAATGACGCGGGTTTCTGTGTCGCGGTGGGCACAGCTCCAACTCCTGAGCAATCGGGTGAAATATCTACGCTAATAAAGTCGCGATCGGTGTAACGATTCAGGTTTTCACATTTACAGTTAAAATTACAATGAAAATAACCACGTACCTCATCACACGAGATGTTAGAAATGTTCTCCTCTTGCATACGCACAACACTGGCACCTTTCTTAGAAAATTTTCTTTCACGCGCAGAAGTTCAGCTTCCAAGATAGAGTTAATTTCTCTTCTAATGCTCTAAAGTGTGGGGAATTGACCTATGCAATTTATTTTTCAAGTTCCCCATAAATAATAGTCACATAGGCTATTGTTAGAAGAACTTAAAGACAGTATCACAAGAGAAATTAACTCCATCTCGGAAGCTGAACTTACGCGCGTGAAAGAAAATTCTCTAAAAAAGGCACCAGTGTTGTGCGTATGCAAGAGGAGAACATTTCTAACATCTCTTGTGATGAGGTACGTTGTTATTTTCATTGTAATTTTAATTGTCAATGTGAGAACCTGAATCGTTACATCGATTGCGGCTTTATTAGCGTAGATATTTCACCCGATGGCCCGGGAGTTGGAGCTGTGTCCGCAGCGACGCAGAAACCCGCGTCATTGGCCAACTCTTGCGTGGGACTCATTGTAATTATTATTATTATCATCATTATCATTATTTTAAATGTTGCCCACTAAACTAATTTTTTTGTTATGTTGAAGTGTACATGAAACAAACCTTTGAAAAGTAAGAAACTATTCATAAATATTCAGCATGTCTGTTCTAATGACTAAATATTTTGTTAAATTCCAGTTGAAAATGAATCACACTGTGACTTCGTGAAGTTACGAGAAATGTTAATCCGCACTAACATGGAGGATATGCGAGAAAAAACACACATGAGGCATTATGAACTGTATCGAAAGAAACGATTAGAACAGGTAAGATTTGGAGAATGAGGTCTTTGTTCCATCATTGTCCATCCTTCCATCATTTATTATATCATCTGTTTGTATGTTTTGTAGATGGGCTTTAGTGATGTGGATGCTGAAAATAAACCAGTAAGTTTCCAACAGACATTTGAGGCAAAGAGAAGTAACCACCTACAAGAACTTCAGCAGAAAGAGGATGAGATGAGACAAATGTTTGTGGTTCGTGTTAAAGAAAAAGAGGCAGAATTGAAAGAAGCAGAAAAGGAGGTATTTGAATACATTTTTTTTCTACTGGTATTTTATGTAACTTCAAAACATTATTGAAAATACACCTTAGATTGAGTTCCAAGTGAAGTAGAGAGACAATATCAGCAGCTTCTGAGAAGAATGGAAGAAACAGACTTAGTGATCAGAGACTGTACGTAGTAGGCACTCGATTATCTGAGATGAATGTAAAGAAAAGAATCCTGGATAATAAAAATTGCAGTGAAACTATCATGGGCAAATATGTTTGACTAGCGCTATAATATAGAAATGGGACTAAAACTGCATGGCACATCTGCATTAGAATAAAAAAATCGGCTAGAATCTAAAAATATTAGTATCGGCGCTAATGATAGCAAGGTGGTGAAATAGCATGATATTTGCAATAAATATGCTACCCTTAATATTTAATTATGAACAAAATTAATTTGAAACGTCAACTCTCTTGTGTTTCGACATACGGCATATTATTAATATTAACTCAATATTAACTAGAAAAAATTAGTGGCACAAAAAATTGATGTAACACAAGCACTACACAAGCTCTGCTATACATAATTAAGAACAAATGGTTATAAAAAATTGATGAATTGTATTTACCATTATTGAAAGTAGTAATAGTTAATAGTCAAAATGGTCTGCTTTGTTGCAAGGGTTAATGTTTGTTCTCTCAATAAGTGTTTCCCAATGAGGAAACAGAAATGTACCAGGGATCATTAGATTCACATGCATCATTGAATGAGAAAATAGTTATTATCATCTAATTTCGAAAATATTTTTTTAGGAAAGCAAGTATTCTGCACGTGATATTAGACTTTAAAAATTGCTTCTAAATTATTAAAACCAAAAAATCCCAGTCGTATCAATTCATTTCAAGTACATATTGCAGAGATCTTTATTACAAGACTGTCTTAACTTAGTGATAACTTATGGAATATGACATACTCTAATTTGCAAATAATTTATGTATTAAGTATGCCTCTAATACTGTAATGATAAATGTTTTGTAACTTTCAGCTTCATGCTAAGTTCGATAAGTTGAAGAAAGACCACACTGAAGAAAAGAAGAAACTAGAAGAATCCCGAAAGAAACTCGAAGATGAAATCATAGAATTTAACCGTCGAAAGCAGCAATTGCAGCAGCAGCAAATGACAAGCAGCCATCACACCCTCACACTTGGAAAGAGCAAGAAAAAGTAAAATGTTCCATACAAAAGCCATTTGTAATAAATTCATCACCAAAATGCTAGTATTCTATTTGAATTTGAGATTCCAGTAATATGAATTTTCTTCCATTTCAGTTATATAACTGACAGTGTTAGGGATTTATTTATTATAATTTAGAATATAAGATTAAGCATAAGTGCAAATACTGTAGAAATATAGGCTCTTTAGAAGACAAACAAGGGTTGCCATCTTATCATAACCAAAATAAGGGCCATTTAACTGTATAATATACCATGATCAAGGGAAATGCCATATCAGACCATCTCTGTTCATGATAATTTATCCAGCACCTGAATGAGATGAACCTTTATAAGAAATCAAAGTTGATGAATATCATCAGGGCTGAACTGGCCCTTTGGGAGCATCATGAATTTTCCTAATGGGCCGTTGCTACGTGGGGCAGATTTTTTTATATACTGTAGTTAAGTAAATTTTATATTATTTAATGAGTCAAATGTAATCATGCATTGTCACTTCTTAAACATATCGGTCTGGGTCAGTTGTTTTGCTGACAAACTGCTGGTTTTTTTTGGCTAAAAGTTTTTGCTTTTCCACAAATAATCAACTCTTTTAGAGGGTTTCCCCATGCTTACAGCTGCAAAAACCACTTTAATACAGCCTCAAAGTGATCCAGATACCGTAATTGGTGGTCCGGTTAACTGGAGTTTTACTGTAGACGGATAGACCTTCTGTTTTAAGCATGGAGTTCTATTATCATTGTCGTTGTTGCTTTTGATAAGGTAAAAAAAAATTCCGGTCCATTTTTTTTATCTCCAGTCTGTCCCTGAATACATTTTATTTCAATTTCAATTAACTGATTGAGATGTGTGCAAGACTTTACAGTTCTGTTTGTTTCTTGTATTGCTTGTTAGATCTTTCTTTAGGAATTTAAGCTGTGAAGGTGCAATTATACTGAGTGAAGCAAATATTTTTATATATATTTCTCATAACATTATAATGCAAAAGCACTCTCCCAACATAGTCAGTTGCAAAATGCAATACAAAGTGTAAGTAGTTAGACCCCAGCTTTTGGTTTGATTCTAGTCAGGTAGATCCTTCGCTTATGCAAGGCCTATCGGGCAACAGTAAAATGCAGATACTTGTTTTATTTCAATTGGTGCAGTGTTGATTGCAACAACATTTTCAGAACGTTATTCTGAATATAACATAACTTCAAGAATGCATAAAAATTAATAACAAATATAATAATGTGATCAAAATTTTACTGCACTTTAAGTAAGCAAAATATGATTTTAATAAAATACCGGTAGCAAAGAAAAATAATTAAAGTTAAAAGAATGAATTATGCAGTAATACAGAAAAATCTTAATGATAAATATAATATACTTTGCTTACTACAGTATTTTATCAAATTAGATTACTGCAGATTTTTGTCCAGTTGAATGAATTCTTAATTTTTTCCCATATGCTATAGAATTCAAGAGAATAATGAGAAAAATCTGCATTAATTTATGCCTTTTCTCCATCTACCCAACTTTTTAGAGCATAAATTGACCAGACTGGAAATTGATGGAAGATTTTTCCAGCTAACATTGAGAAGTTAGGTAAAACTCACATCAACAGAAACTAATTCAAGATATTTTTTAAAGAGTCATTCAAATACTGAATACATAAACCAATTTTTCATGTTTTCTTTTAATATATAATCTTCTAAGAAATATTACTTACCCAGTATTGGGCGAAAGATGAGATATCCATTTCCAAGAAGTAGATGGCAACCATAGTAAATCTGTAAATTAACATTTCAATTAATATCAAATATTAAGCCTGTTGTAATTTAGTAATAACTTTTAATTAACTTTATAGACGATAATTAAATTATATTTTTGTAGCATGTTTAAGATTGATATCTTAGGTTTCAACAACGTGAAGCTTGCAGACTATTGAAGTTAAATTTTCCTAAAAAGTCTTCCTGGTAATGATAAAATTCCTCTTCTGAATGAATTCAAATGACTTTTAGATTATTTCTTTTAAAACAGTTGTGCATTTTAGTTTTATGAATAGGGCTCAGAAGTTTTAAAAAAATTTCCTAAATGCCTGAAAAAGGACCTTGAATTTATGAAAATATGACATAAAAAAAGTCTTACTATTACTAAGTAACTTATTTAAAAAAGAGAATATACAGTAGTATAATAATGCATAATAATAAACAAAAGGACAAGATCTAAGTATTTTTATTGTTGTGTTATCTATTATTATTGTTATGCTAAAGAATTTTGAGATCGCTTTCCATTCTGTAATGGTATGTTGGAAAAGTCCATTCTGAAGAAAAGTCAGGGATAAATGCAACAAAAGAATCGGTAGAGAATAAAATGCTAAAAAATGCAGCAACAAATGCAAAATAAAAGCAAGCTATTTTTATTCATTCTGAGGCGAGATGAATTTATACCACATCTTACATTCTCTGTGATTTCTCACAAAAAAATGACATTTCATCAACTTCCGAGCCCTTTTTATGAACCTTATCAAAAAAAGCATTTAACCAGTGTTTTTCAAAGAAACATTTGTAGAATTGCTTTTATTGCAGCCAGTATTATAAATGATATTCTTCATGATAAGTAAACATTTTATATGGTATTGCCAGTTACATAGTAAGTTAGTTTGTTATATTGGTATCCTCATTGATGACAACTGTCAAATCAAAAATATTCTAGCCACTGAGAAATGTATTCTTTTTTAATTGTAAACATCTTTGCAACACCAAATGTGTCTTCCTCAAATTAATAAGGTAAATTGCAGAGATTCCTAGTCAGCAGAATCTGAAGAATGCGGATCGGGAATATTATATAGAACATAGGTCATAAATAAAGTAGCATTAAATTTAGTATTATAGAAGTAAATTTAATGAGGCAATATTACAAGCATAACTCAAGTAAATTTCTTTTAATAATATTACTACTTCCATAGTTGTTTCTAGAAAACTGGAAATATTAGTGTTAAGGATATCAACTGATATTTTATATATTACATATTAGATTATAAGAATATGCCATAAATGAGGATACCATGTATAAAACATTCTAAACTATTATCATTCCATCATCTGATACAAATTCCTCATGTTTTAGAATGTTCTGAAGAGTGATGGTTAATGCCCTTTCGATTCTTTGGGTAAACTTATTTGCCATTACAAATGCCCAGCTGAGGGCAAATAACGAAATGATCTTGAGGGATAACAGCTCTCTGAAACTTCACAACACTTTTAACACTTTAAACTGTGTTATATGTGGTAAGTTCGTATTTTATCATATGTATCATGTGTCTGAATTGTTCCAAGGAGAATTGTATTACTATGAACTTTTTATGTACAATATGTAGTTTTTTCATAAAACAAAATATAGAAAATGCATTGTATTATATTTGTATTGTTTTTACTGACTTCTGTTATGTGTTCCAGTAAGCTCCAATAACTGCCATCTTGACAAAATATTTCCTTGCACCGTTTTTGAACGTTAGATATTAATATAGAAGACTTGTGTAGAAAAGAAAAGAGTGGAAGAATTACTGGCTAATTTATTACCAGGAATAATAAAAAAACTATTGTGGCGTTGGTGCAGAATCTGTTTATTAATATTATTATTATTATTATTGCTACAAAAGTAAGTTCCTATTGCCGATAAAGAAGAAAAAATAAGCAAAAAAATATTTATTGCAATATTTACAGAGATTCACTGGCTACTTCTCTACATAGTTGCCACCTCTATTGAGGCATTTATTGTACCGCTGTCCCAACATTTGTATGTCCGTGTCATAAAGTTACTGCCATCTATACCTCAGCATTGTTGTGGAAACGTTTTTCTGTCGGAAATCGCTTCATGAGACAGAAGAGATGGAAGTCACTTGGTACGAGGTTGGGGTTGTAGAGTGGATGTCGAAGATCTCCCATCCAAACTGAAGCAACTGATTCCGTGAGGTGTTGGTTGTATAGGGCCATGCATTGTTGTACAAAAGCATGATGCCTCTTGCCAGCATTCCAAGTCTCTTGTTTTGGATCGCCTTCCTCAGATTTTTCACCCATGTTTCATCCCCAGTGACAACATTGTCGAGAAACTCATCACCTTTCTCTTCATACTGCTGGTGGCAGAGTCCTATGTCACGGGCATACTTATTGTTGGTGTACTGCTAAGATAAGTGGCTCAATAACGGTGCCGACTATATAGAGAAGTAGCCAATGAATCTCTGTAAATATTGCAATAAATATTTCTTACTTATTAATATTTTTGTTTTCTTTATATAGGCGATCGGTACTTACTTTCCAGACACACCTTGTATTTTTTAAATACCGGTAGGCATATTTATTATTGAAGAGAGCCACTCTGATATTAACATTACACAAGGCAGTTCTTTTTGTTGCTTTCCTTTTTTAAATAAAGGCAGTATTAATGAACCCAGTCTGCCCCATTATACATCTGGTTTCCTTTTAACTCTCACTCATTCTCTTTGGTTTCAAATCTACTGCTGTTGTTACTGCAAAGTTTATTAGGCTATGCAAATAGATTTTTTGTGAATGATTCAATAATTCAGTCCAAATTTAAAACACTAGGAACAACTTTAGTCTGTAAACTCATTTCTGCTAATGCAGGGCTAAGACTTGAAGACTTTTTTGAAAATGTCAGTATATTCAAATAATTTTGCTCTATTTTAACAAACAGAATCAAGATTAATCTGAAATTAAAAGTAGTTCAAAATCAATAAATGGTTGCTGTTATAATTGTTTCAAACAAACTACTTTTATGTCATTAGCAAGCCTTCTGATTCATTAAATCCGGCTAAGAAATGTGATAAAAAAAATGAGTTGAATACTGATAAGCTGAGAATACCATTGTGCACAATCAGTGCTCACTTTCTAGAAATCTTGTTAAGATTTTGCTACCAATTGAACAACTAAAGCTACAAATTTAATAAAATATTTTGTGATAATTATGAAGAATGATCTGACGAGTGTTAAGCTGTGTCTCCATTGATATACATTTAACACCAACATGTTGCAGTTAACATATGTTAAATGTTTATCATCAACTTGTTGACGTATACAAGTCAAGTGGTTTGCCAATTAACAACTGTCTCCACTACAATGTTATAGATTAACATGTGTTGGCGCGGTCACGAACAGAAATGAATAACATTCAAAAAGAAAACGCCTCTGAAGAGGGCAGCCAACATTACAAAATGATAGTAGTTTTATATACTCGTTATTATCTTCTTGTTAACTCTCTATGACTTTCTTAAATACTAATTTTGTACAGATGTCTTGATCTTTTCAAAATAACTAACACATTTTTCAACAATGGAGTATGCCATAAAAAATAATTTTAAAAGTAGATGCAATACTATTGAGAACACTGATATACCAAATAATCACATAATACAAAATGGATGCCGGCAATATTGAGGAAGCTGTCAACTGCTCTTCGTGTACACGAAAATTCCCGAACCGTAGCCGATTAAGCTGGCGATTGGTTTTTGTTTCCCGGAAATTCCCGAAACAAAGCCGATATCAACAGACTAGTCAATTGACTTGACATGTTGTCCATTTTCTCCGGAAAAGAAATTAACATCTGAAAATGTTAAGTGCAACACGCTAGGTGTCAATATCAACTTGTTAATATTGACATGTTGGTGTTAAATGTATATCAATGGAGACGCAGCTTTACATATGAATGTATTTTGGGTTAACTGTGTCTGCTGAAGGGACAGGGGAAACTATCACACCACATATGATCAAAAAATTAATGCTAAATGATACCAATGATGCAATCATTGTTGAAACAAGGAAGCTGATTATTGTAATGTTAATAATGGTTTTGCAGGCTATAAGCCAAGTAAAGGGATATACAACATCCAAGCTTTCGGTCGCTGACATCTCTGTGACCTTCCTCAGAGAAATGAGTCTGGAGTTAGGGATGAGAGAGCTTATATATGATTTTGAGTAAAAATGAAATATTTGTGATTGGAGGAAAGAGGTCGGAGTATATCAACCAATCAGAACGAAGGATTTTTATTGGTTGTAAAAACAATGAAGATGCAAATCGGTCCAAATCAGGACCAGTGAGAATAATAAAGGTTAAGAGAGATGTCAGCGACCGAAAGCTTGGATGTTACTTGGTTTATAGCCTGTGAAACCATGATTAATTATCAGCGCCAAGAAAGCCTCCAGTCTCAATTTCATTAGTTTGAGTTTTCTTATAGTTCGAGGTAGTCTTGGTCCTGTCCACCTTGCATTATCGAGACTCTACTGTACAGTCAAGTGTATAAGAAAGCAAAGAATCGGTATGAAAATGTGACGACACTGCACCCTATTCATGTGTGTGGTGAAGGAGGTCCATGGAGTGGTGGCTGGAAGAATGGTAGGAAAGACAGGTAAGAGGGTTTTCTATATGCTCTAAGCCAGGGCGCAAAATTTGTGGTTGCCAGATCGCCATTGGCTACCAGAATTCTGAGGTGGGCAACAAAGATTCGACTTTGAAAAACTGGTATCTACATTGACATTTATTTTTTGATAGTTTCCATTCTTTTGTTTTGCTCATTTCTAGCGTCTTTTTTTCTGTGGACAGCATCGAATAGCACAATGTTTGTTACTGGTGAATTGGTCATTGGTGAATTTGAAAGAATGAATTCAAGAAAGAAGATATTTTGAGCCGCTGACTGGGCTATGTCCTTTGCAACTTAAGAAACCAAAGCCTCTGCAAGATTCTGATTTTTAGTTTAAAATTTGCTAAATACATGTGATCGTCAATTTAACCAAATTTTTCAGAAATTAAAAATAGCAACTTACATTAGGGGATGTAACACGAAGTACTTCGACGAATTTCTCTTAATTTTTACTGCCATTTTACATTAAGAGGCTAAACGATCTGGTTTTAATTAGGTACTATATGGAGGCTTGTATTTCTTTTTTTTAAAAGCATAGGCTACGTCTTGACTGTCCAAAGTTAAACCCTTTTCCCTAAAGAAGTAAAGTGTAGAGGCCCATATTAAAGTCTTGTGGGGAGGGCTCAAATTTTATGGACCTGGCACTGAAAAATATGGTGGCTTCTGCGAGTCTTTCTGTTTCTCTTTCACACAAAAATACTCAACTGATAGGTCTGGAGTAGAAATTTTGTGTGAATATAATTTTTATACCTGGAAAGAATGTAGGACTAACTTACAGCCGTTTCAAAATGTTTCAACATTACATGAGGGTGGATGTTTAATGGTCTATTTACAGTTAGCAGTGAGGAGAACGTGATGTGAGCGACACATAATCCCACCGCCCGTGATCTCACAGTGATATCCATTCACACTGTAGCATGGCATGGTCGGCACCAGTCAGTGTTTCCTATAGTAATAAACTAATTTTAAGTTTGAAAAGCCAGTGGCACGGCCGTGAAATGAGAAAAATATCAATGGGGACTAACCTGACTGTCATTGTACGGCAATGTCGGGAGCATTGATTGCACTTTCACGGCCAGGCGCCAGGCGAATATGAACGACACCACTCATTTTCCTAGAGGAATATTTTTCAGGATCGCCGGTAGAAGCACGTGCCTGTGACGTCACGGTCACATCACTGCTGAGTGTAAATTGGCCTTAATGCTTTGCAGTGACATCACATTATATTCATTTCTGATATTGAACTATGGCCAAACCATTTGTCAATTTGAATATTGGAGACTACTTGCAGAGTTTGAAATTAAATTTTCTACAAAGAAGATTTCTTAGTACTTTTCGATATCGGCATAATCCAATAACAACTCCCCCATCGTCGCGATATGGCTTCTTCACACTTCCGGCACGATGTATTTGTTTTCAACCGAGCCAGGGTGACCAGCTATGGTAGTTGCAGCACGGCCCTCTTCCTACTCCATTTGTTTTGCTAGCCATGTACCTAATATTTCTTAAATAACAAATTTTGTATAGATAGTCTAAATAATGCATAATGCTATCCACATAATTAAGCGCGCGAAGCGGAGGCGGCACCCGAAGTGGAGTGGAGTTGTAGTAGCATAGCGTTTTGTTATGTTTGGTGACAGCTCATCGCAAAACGACGTCACACAGGCAACGTCCAATCATGCGATCTGTACGATTAATATGGCGGAAATATTACTACTTTTTGCCATTTCGTACTATAAAAGAAAGTGTACTATTTAAGGCGGGTGGGTTGGACTAAATCACTCGTGAAGACATCTCTCCCTAGAATGATATGTGTTGAAACCTGTGTGTTTTAAACTGTTTTATGGAGATAATCTCATGTTAAAATATGGGGGGAGTTGATATACCGGTAGGATTTTACCTCGATATCGCTTACGGTTATCGAGAGAAGGCTGTTTCAATGATTTCTGGTGAACAATATGATTATGTTTCTTGCTCATATTTAGTGTAACTTTGACTAACCATTGTCAAACCGATTGATCTTTGTCTATTAAAAAAAAAAGCAAATGCAAAGGAGAAGGCCCAGTAATCTATCTATGAAGCAAATATCTGCGGTATGACCATTTCCTGATAACCACAGAACACCAATATTGCTGAAAACCTTGGACGAGTCATCACAAACAGTTATAGATGGCTCTGAAAAAACATAGCAACGAATTGCCGGTGTTTTAAATAAACTTTATATATACATATGGTATTGTGTAAATGTGATACTATTTTATTTATCTTCATTTAAAATAACAACACTATGGCAGATGATATTGATGGCATGCGCGAAACTAGCGCTGATACAAAAAACTTAGCAGAAAGTCAGGAAAACCAGTCTGGAGAACCAGTGCAGGATCGAGAACAATCGTCTGGAAGTATGGAAGATACAGCGAGAGACAATGAAAAGGAAGATATAGCAGACGAACCAGTTACCGGTACTGAAAACCAGGACATTCAAACTGCATATCTTCATCAACAGGAGGAGGAAGAAACAAAAGTTGAAATTCAAGGTGTGCAGGAAGAAACAGAAGCAGATGTGGAAGGTGATAGTGGATTCATTTATTTAGAAGAGGTAGAAACGAATGAGCCTGTTTCATTTGGGGATGAAGGTCTAATGGGCGCTGAAATTGGAGAAGGAGGAGAAAAAGGTGAAATGCTTGCAGAGGGGCAGGAATCCCAAGAAGAGCACGTGGAAATAATGGAAGATATAAAGACAGAAGAAGGGGAAGCACCAGAGATAGAAGGAGAAGGGACTGCTGTTGAAGGTGAAGAGTTCAAACCAGAAGTAGATGCAGATGTCACTGAACGTGAAGCACAGATACTGAACGAGGAGGAAGCAGTTGAAGGAAAAACCTATTCCGAAGGGGATGATGCTCTGGTTGAAGAAGATTTTGGAGCTGAAAGTACAGGGGAGGAAGCTGTAGTTGAAACTGAAGAAGATGAATCAGGATTGGAGGCTGGTACTGAAGCTGAAGAAGCAAAGCCAGACAGGGAGGAGGAGGCAGAAGGTAGACACAAGGGAGAGGAGGCAGAAGGTGAAATATTTGAGAGGGAGGAGGCTGAAGATGACAAAGCAAAAGCTGAAGTTGAAACTAAACTAGAAGGAGAAGAGACTGAGGCTGAGGAAGCCAAACCAGAAGGGGAGGAGGCTGAAGAAGCCAAAACAGAAAGGGAGGAGGCTGAGGGTGACATTCCCAAACCAGAAGAAGAGGAAGCAGAAAAGAAAGAGGGTGCAGCTGAGAATGTAGCAGCTAAATCAGTTACCAGAGTTGGAGATTTTACTGTGGTAAAACGAGCGAGCTTTGAAGATATCGCCCTTCAACCTGAAATACAACTAGGATACACTGATGATGAGGAAGAAGAAGAGGAGGAGGAGGAAGAGGAAGCCGAGGTTGAAGAAGAAGAAGAAATTGACAGAAATGAATTAATTGAGCGCTTTAAAAAACTTCAGAACGAAGGGAGACTAATTGTACAGAAGAATGTATTTCTTCTGAAAAAGTTAGCAGAATACTTCAAGAAACGCAAAATGGAACATGTATACAAGCATCCAGAGCATTATTCTGCTGATAAAGAATTCAGATATCATAAACAATTGCTTGCTTTTGACGCTATTAGAAGGACTGAAGCAAGTGAAAGAGAAACAATCACCAGGGAGCTAGAGGAGTTAAAACTGAAGAAGAATGTCTTAATTGATACCTTGAAAGAAGAAGTTGATTCCTTAATACAAAAGGAAAGAACAATTGGCATAGGTCTCATTAACACCCGAACTGGTAAAGTCATACCTGACAGACTTGTCAATCATCTTCTGTCAAGACAGATGAGAAAGATAAAGGAAGTTAGTGAAGTACGCCTTGCCTTTATCAAACTTCATGAACGTGTAACTGCCAAAAATGCACAGTTAAAGGCATTGGAAACATTTGGGTCTAATTTACATCTCGTAGACTATGAACAACTCCGAATGCAAAATCAGAGTTTGACAGATAAAATTGAAGAAAGAGACGAAGAATTGCAGCGATTGCGACTTAAAGCAACATCTGCAATACAGTGTATGGCTCACATGAGAGAAAAATCTCATGCTACGGATGAAAAACTGGATGAATTATGTGAACTGATAGATTATGCGGCGACTGAAGCGAACAACACACGAGGTTATGTCAGAGACATGAAGAGACGTCGTGATTGGCTTAGAGCTGAAACCTTAAGATTACGCCAAGAATCAGGTCTTTTAGTTCACCCACCCTTATTGAGACATTTTGAAAAAAGTATCGACGAAGCCACTCTGTTATCAACTCATGTCCAGAATTTGAAAAATTCCTTTCATGATCAGAAAAGAAATCTGACAGAGATACGTGCATGTATAGAAGCCTCAGGTGGAAGAGGGTCAACTACATTCAAGACAGCCAAAAACAAATCATTGCCTCCTCTTGCTGAACAGAAAAGAAAATCTGTAACTTACAATTTATTGACTTCCGCTCACAGACGAAAATCTATGAAAGTAACTCCAAGCTCGTTGTCTATTGCAGATCAAATGAGGCGTAGGGCATCAAGGGCTTCTAGATCTATGTCAGTGTCATTAGCATTGCCAATTACTCAAGACAGGCCATCATTTTTCCCTAGTCATGCAAAACAAAGCTATTATAAAAAGAGCTCTTTTCCTAATTTTGATACGTAGGACTTGGATTTACCGTTACATGTAGGACAGAAGATGCCCATGCAAAATTTATAATCGTTGGATTTCGTAATTTTCCTTACATTCGCTTAGAAAAAGAAAAATAACTTTGTACGTTCTTCATTTTAAAAACTAAATCCATTTTTAAAAGTTATCGAAGCCCATAAAGATCCCGTACTTACAAAATTTAAGGAATAATCCACCTAGGCAGGCTTTATATTAGATGAAAAGATTGCTTTTCTGTCTATGACGATACAGATTTTAGTTCGCAGTTGGCCTACAGAGATATGGAAGAGTTGTGAAGCACAAAAGAACCAAGAATGTTTCATGATTGAATGTATTGAAATATGAAAAATAAAAGTCTAACTTAAAAAAAAATGCTCGTTCTGGGTCTGTACCTGCCTTTGGGGGAGAGGTGCCGACTTGAATTTTTTTATGGGGAGGGGCAAGAGTTGGATTTTTAGTAGTTATGCATAGGCCTTATATGATAAAAATTTAAGTGTTGGGGGGGGGCTAATCACCCAATCAAATCTAATCAATTTTTAAGATCACATAAAGCTAGAATCATGTCACAACGAAGGGATGAATAACTCTTTTATTAGAGTGCGGCATGGTTTCTATTTTAAAGGCTTATTTAAACATTACTGACAGCACTTCACTTTGAACAGATTAAAGTTTTATAAATACATATGGCATTAACTCAAACACTTAAATCACCACGTTACAGCGTAAATGTGGACGGAATTTTAAAACGAAAGCACATTATGAAATTATATGGTAGAATGACCAGGTTTTTAACGGGATTGTCCCTGTTTATTTTCCCTTTGTCCCGACAAACTTGGTAATGGGACGCAAAATGTCCCTTTATAAATCAATTTCTTAATGTCCCATGTACGCAATTTTTTATTTTTACGTACAGTCACGTTGGTCATTTTTTCTTTCATAAGAAACTTGAATTATTTTTGGAATCTATTGGTAAGGTTAACGCATATATTTTTTGAATATGTTTTACAGTTACTGTAGTGATATCTGACCGCCGGCGTGGTCTTGTGGTTAGCGTCGCTGACTACAGATCCGTCGGCCCGGGTTCGATCACCGGTACTTTCTCGGATTTTTCTGAGGTAGGGAGGTCTGGTAGGGGTGCACTCAGCCTCGTGATTCAAATTGAGGAGCTACTTGATAGAGAAGTAGCGGCTCCGGTCATGGAAACCACCATTAACGGCCGTGGGTGTCGGCATGCTGACCATATGCCCCCCAATCCTGCCATCTGCCTATAGGTAGATGATGCAGCGGTCGGGTGGTAGGCATTGTCCCTTCGGGGATGTCGCGCCACGGAGTTTAGTTTTAGTAGTGATATCTACATATCTAGTATAGGCTATGTGTCCTTTGTAGACTAAAAAACTACTGGACCAATTTACGTGTGTATTTTTTTTCTTGCAAAATGTTCTTCATTGTCCGAAGATTGTATTGAAATCCTTGATGTGACCAGTAGAAAGAAAGTTAATAAATTTCATTTTTCTTTCCGTTTGTGGTAATATTTGTTAATATGAAACAAATATTTTATGACAATAGTGAAACTTCAAACCCAACAAGATATTGAATACTTTATAAGATTCTATAAATTCATATAGGAGGACATTATATAGGTTTGTATATGTGCATAAATCCAAATTAATATTATAATACTATAGGGCGTAGTGACGTTGCATCCATTGAACTTTGGTCTATTGTGGTTTGTGGTCAGGTGGACGAGTCTTTTCATATTAACAGTAGAAAGAAAGTTAGGGATCTAATTTTATTTAAATATTAAACTGAATTCAGCAAATGCAGTTCATTTCTCATAACAATATTGTTCACAGTGTTCACATAGGGCTTTGGCAGTTGCATTTTACTGTGCTTTGACAAATAATTATAATTAGAGAAGCTATCGATAAAGGCCTAATTAGTTTTTGTAAATCAATAATGGAGTAAATAAATATCGGGTGTGATGCATCAAATACCTTTCTCTACCCGGGCATGGAGAATATAATTTTCTCACATCATATTTTGATGTAGAATAAAATCAGGTAAACTGATGTAAAAAAGTGCCAGTATGTTTTTGTTTAATCAGTTATGACTGCAATTATGATATGCAGAATATGGTTTTCTTTTTAAATTGATTTCCAAGTTAAGCTCCAGATTTATTCATTAAGCAGGGCTTAGGGAAGAACAAAGGTCTAGTTTTCTTTTTAATCAGATTAAAATCTTCCAGCATCAGCTGAACTGTACAGATATTTGATATCTTGACAATCGCACACTCACATAAAAATACGAAAAAGAAAGTGAAATTGGCTGGTTTCGGGATTTGAACCATGGAACTCCATAACGTGAGGCCAAAACGTTACCATCTCGGTCACCTGGGTCAGTTTAACGGTCTAGTTGTAAGTTATAAGCGCATGTAAAACAATAGTGTTTTTGGTCATAGCTATCTCTATTTTAATTTCCAAAGCCGTGAAATATCACAGTAAAACAACTGACTATGTTGTCATGATAAATGATTTGCTTTTTTTTTATATAAATTCTTTCGAATACGTATATTATCATAAAATAGGCACCAAATTGAGCATTACTCCGAAACAGGTGAACCGATTTCAACCAGTATCAGTAGACCTCTTCCCATGAACACTATAAATGTGTATACCAAATTCCATAAAAATCCGGTAAAGCGTATTTGAGTTACCGCGTTTTTAAAATAGACACTAAATTGGGTTTTACTCCGGTACCGGACAACCGATTTGGTCCAATATCGGTAGACGTCTTCCCATGTACATTATAAATGGGTATACAAAGTTTCAGGACAATCCAATAAAGCATATTTGAGTTATCGCGACTTCTCATATATTAACATAAAAGGCAATAAATTGGGCATTATTCCGGTACTGGCCAACCGATTTGGTTGAACATCAACAGACGTCTTTCCATGGATAGTATAAATGCGTATACGAAGTTTCATAAATATCCGATAAGGCGTATTTGAGCTATTGCGCCTTTAAAATATACACTAAATTGGGTTTTACTCCGGTACCGGTCAACAGATTAGGTTCAAATTTAACAGAGTACTTTTCATGGATGTCATAAATGCGTATACCAAGTTTAATGGAAATCCGATACAGCGTATTTGAATTATGGCGCCTTTCTATTAGAAAGGCGCCATAATCTATTAAAATAGGCACTAAATTGGGCATTACTCCGGTACCGGTGAACCGATTTGGTTCAATATCAATAGGGGTCTTCCCATTGACATTATAAATGTGTTTTCCAAGTTTCATGAAAATCCGAAAAAGCGTATTTGAGTTAGAGCGCGTACAGACACACGGACGGACGGACAGACAGACAGACAGACAGACGGACAGACATTTTTCGTCCCCCACACAATCTCATAAAGTACCATACTGGCACTTAATAAAGAGTATTGTGGGGAGAGGGTTTTCAGTTGTCTCAGCCTGAGATTATGCCAACGATGGGTAGCGAGTATGCTATATGCTATATCAGAATTCTGTAAACAATTCTGACCACTTCACTGATACGTTATTCATCGCTGTAGGCTTTGTATTAATTGAGAAATAGGGATGTTTATTGGAAGCATTTAAAAAGAGACAAATATAGGATGGAACATTTTTAGTCCTATGTGCGAAGAAAATTATGTCTCAAAGTTTTGGGAAAGAATGCGTGAAAAAGATATTGATTTTCTTTTGATTTTAGCCCTGAAATGGTTGTTTGGCAACATGGAAGTGGGAAATGAAATATCCCGTCAAGACAGTAAAGTGTTATGTTACTGGAATTTCTGTTTCTTCTTATTTCAACCCCTACGAGGCATGGTGTGTAAAAGGGACAAAGGTCATCAGCGATAAAAGCCATATCAAGCGTTTTCTGAGGGAATAGTTGAAGTGTGAGAAGTTATTCTTCTTCGCCTCATACTCTATATAAGGACTTACAGCTTCGAAATCCAAAGTCCTCCATAATTTAATTTTGAATTACATGAAAAATACAAAACCTGGACATTCATGCTAGTGTCATTTGAAGTTAAGAACTGTTCACTTTGTTGGTTTAAATTAAAATTTAATATTCAAGTAGAATATTTATAATAAGTAAATAATTATAGATTCTAGTTCCTTAATAATCCGCACGATGCGCCTAAATGTCCCTCTTTTTCATTTTAAAAATATGATCACCGCATTATAAGGCATAAACATAATTACAAAGTAAACACACAAAAATGATTTTTTTTTAAATTGTGGACAAAATATCACAGATGCTTCAAGGATCAAGGTTATTTTTTATCAGAGAAAGATGTAAAACCAGAACCAGAGCAGTTTAAAATACAGTATAGTGTAGTAATTGAATAATCTTGACTTTGAAGTAATGCGGTAAACTGTGGTTGGCTCATTAAATGAGAGAAGTCGTGTTATCTATTGAATATTTGTGACATCATGCGATGCACGTGCGAGCGATGTCTTGTGTTGGCTAATGCCACTGATAATTAAAATCAGGGTTCATTACAATATAACACTACAAATCCCTGCATTCTAATTAAGTAAATACCAAAAAAAGTAAAAGTCCACTCGATGTCACAAAAATTCTGAAATAATTGTGCTGTAAATCGCATATCCTCTACATCGTGCTTTCCAGATTGACATACAACGAATTTGTCAATATGTCCTTGTTCGCTAAGGGTCACTGCAGAATGGACGATCTTTGCTTCATTAATTCCAATGGCTATCATGAAAAATATGTGCACGTTATACGATCGCATGCCAAATTTCTAATCAAGTTCGAATGTATAGGCCTAGCAAATAAAATAAAAACAAAAAATATATTTTTTGTAAGGGTGGCTAATTAGCATGCATGCAAATCTGATTGTGTTAATATATTTTCACCAAAAAATTGGCTCAGCACTGCTAACTCAAATTTCTTATTAACAGATAATGCACAATATTGCAGCAATTTGTATCCTTTATGTATTCGTAATTGCATGCTTAATTCAACTTTTTTCGTACGTGAACTTCCTTAAATTAATAATCACGAATCGTGTCGTATTGTTTTTGTGAGTTGTTCAACTTACAAGTGGCCATATCTTGATTTTCCTTCATTTTCAAATTGGAATCATCAGTTAATTAACTTAATATTTAACTACAGAAAAATCAAAATTCAAGGGGTCATTGCCATGCGGCATCCGAATCTAAACTGTCAAATAAAGGAAATAAGAGTGATATCGGAATCAGCCACATTTTTACAGACCTTTACAGGTCATGCAAAAGTGTGCGTTCGGAAGAAATCGAGATGTTGAATTATTATCTTTATTAGATTGGACAGGTTACACAATATAAATCCTATTTCTGAATCAGTCATTCTTCTGTCGGAGAGCTAGGTTTGTGGATGACTAGGGCACACCCTTAGACTACAAAAATGTCTGGCAACGCCTATGTTATGAAAGAATAACGCACCTCCCTCCCCAGTTATGATTCCTGTTAATATAAAGCCTTTGTCTTGCTTACCCTATTAGAGAGCAAAAACCCTATCCTATATGGTATAGATAATACGTACACCACGAAAGTTCCGGAATTTATCTTGAGAAAATTCGGATCTCGAGGTGACAATTTTCGGAATACGGGAGTTAAGCATGTACAGAATATATATATTAAAAAAAAAAAAAAACACACACACACACACGGAGAGTTAACGTAGGTTAGACCAGTTTGTATGGAATCGTACATATACATTAATATCTCCCAAGATATTTTGATCAGTTCCAATGAGATTTTAACGTGTAAGCAACAAGCAATAGCTACATTCGTGTATGTAGTTTGGTAATGGAATTGATTATATTTTTAAAATGGCAGCCATTTTGATATTGATTAAAAATCATGCATAGCAATAAAGCAAGTTTTCTTTTTCTCACAACATATAGCATGAATATTGGTACGTATTTTGATAACTTAGTTCGAATTCAAGGATATAGCAAATGAACTTAACTAAAAATATTTGGAACGTAGCCCAGTAATGAGTCTTTTTATTTTTTCAAAATTCTATTTTTCTATGAGAAGACCAATGATGATAGTTGCCACATTTTAGGTTCAGATGCTATCTCGTATGTTAGTCAACAGTATTCACAAAAAATAATCCTGAAAATCCATTGAATAGTTTTTCTGGAAAAATACATGAAAATGTAATTTGTGAAAAAATGCTATTTACTTGCAACACGCATTTTCTGCCGAAAGGCTTTTAAATGCCACTCCATTTTATAACCAATTACTTTAAATATCCGTAGTTCCTGAAGTAATCGACATATTCACATTATACAACTTTTATTGTGAAGGTTACTTCTTTCCTTATTAGAAATACCTAAAAAATATTTTTGCACTCCTTAGCTAGTAAGTGTTACTTACGAAAGTTGTTTACATGGATCGTAACTTGACATTACCACACGCAATCTTGTTGCTAGGGGCGGCGGGTAGAAAGTGAATTGTTGCTAGGGGCGACGGGCGGAAAGTTACTTTACCGCCCGCAAATGCTTATTTGCGAGCAGAAATGACCAAGGTCTTCCCGCTTTATAAATATTCTGTTGCCATAAACAATAACAAATGCGAATCCCTTTCTGAAATAAGCACCATTCTTCAAGACTGTATATACATAATATTTTCAGGTAATATCACAATTAATATAATTAAATTGATATAAGTAACCGTCGTGCAAAAAATAGCATGCAACACACGGACCGTAATAGTATATTGCGACACAAGGGCGGAAAGGCATGTTTACGGGTCGGCTGCGCCTCGGGTTTTCAAGTTTTGCACGGCGGTTACTTATATAAATTTAATTATATTAATTGTGATATTACCTGAAAATATTATGTATATACAGTCTTGAAGAATGGTGCTTATTTCAGAAAGGGATTAGCATTTGTTATTGTTTATGGCAACCGAATATTTATAAAGTGGGGAGGCTTTGGTCATTTCTGCTCGCAAATAAGCATTTGCGGGCGGTAAAGTAACTTTCCGCCCGTCGCCCCTAGCAACAAGTCACTTTCTGCCCGTCGCCCCTAGCAACAAGATTGCGTGTGGTAATGTCAAGTTACGATCCATGTAAACAACTTTCGTAAGTAACACTTACTAGCTAAGGAGTGCAAAAAAGCATTTACGGGTCTCGAAAACTTAAAAACCCGAGGCTGCGCCTCGGGTTTTCAATCTGTTTCCTCGACCCGTAAACGTGCCTTTCCGCCCTTGTGTCGCAATATACTATTTTTGCACTCCTTAGCTAGTAAGTGTTACTTACGAAAGTTGTTTACATGGATCGTAACTTGACATTATCACACGCAATCTTGTTGCTAGGGGCGACGGGCGGAAAGTGACTTGTTGCTAGGGGCGACGGGTAGAAAGTTACTTTACCGCCCGCAAATGCTTATTTGCGAGCAGAAATGACCAAGGCCTCCCCGCTTTATAAATATTCGGTTGCCATAAACAATAACAAATGCGAATCCCTTTCTGAAATAAGCACCATTCTTCAAGACTGTATATACATAATATTTTCAGGTAATATCACAATTAATATAATTAAATTGATATAAGTATCCGTCGTGCAAAAAATAGCATGCAACACACGGACCGTAAACGTGCCTTTCCGCCCTTGTGTCGCAATATACTATTTTCCACTACCTGCCTCAAAAGTATGTAATTCTTTAATTTATTTGAGTTACGAAAGTTTGTCATTTTTGCAGGTCGGTGCAAAGAGTCCTCATGGAGGGACTTTAAGCTGGGGGGCCCGTGTCGTAAATTTACGGCACGTAAAGTAACTCCAAGCCTAAATTAGAGTCTCTGGACAAAATTCCTCGGCCAAGTAACAGGCTACCTTAGTTTCGGGGGGGGGGGTTGTGAGGCGATGGGCTTACCACCTGTCACTCTGCCCTCTATCTGGATATAAGCGTAACAAAATTCAAATAGTTACCTCCACTTGGAGGCCCTACGCGTCCTACGCTACGGAGGCCCATTGGGAGCAATATTATATATGAATGAATAACTGCAGTGCTCTATTTTCGGAAAGAATTTAATAGGCCTGACCAATGGTTTTAAATTTTACAATACGACATTATGAACCGTTTACATAATTTATGCAAAAATTATGCAACAATAGGCCTGACCAATGGTTTTAAATTTTACAATACGACATTATGAACCGTTTACATAATTTATGCTAAAATTAGGGAATTGTTTCGAAAGAAAACACTACAAAAATGAAATTTCGTTATAACTTATAATTTACTGAAACCGTAGGTTTTTGTGTCATTCATTAAAATTTTGTGCAGGTAAGACGTCTTTAATTGACGCTGGGGTATGATAAATATCAGTACAAGGTCCTAGAAATCACGTTCTTCTCGGGACAAAGAACAATAGATCTTCTCCACCCTTTCAGCCTCGGTGCAGACACAATACCGAAACACAATGATTCCGCCAACGTTTTATATGAATAGTAACTATTGTTATACAGTGATGTCATAGATTTTATATCTAAAGAAAGAGGGATGTTTTAAAATAATTTATTCATAAACTTGCATTATTTCAATAGTTTGAGGAAGTATAGAATCCTCATTAACTTATTTTTTCTTTCACCGATTTATCTCCCCTTTCAAGGGTGGGACCAGCAGATCCGGGTCTTCCACAACAGAAACATGAATGCATAACTGACAGGGAATGTTTGGAGTAGGTGTTAAATTCAATCCGCCATTCACCTTTATAAAAGAGGAAATCATCGAGAAAATCTACACTCAGAATTGCCCGCCACGAGATTCAAACTGGCTACCTTCCTAAAGGGAGTCCACGTTAGTCACCGGGCCTACACAATTAATGGTAAAAAATCTTTCATATTATTTAATTTTGAAATTTAATTTAGTTTCAACATATATCGGCCGACCAGCAGAGATTATGAGTCTTTCAAGGGCCTGAATCTAATGTCCAATTAAGCTATTATACATACATTATAAATATTACTTTCTTCTTCTTTCTTTATCTTAGGTTTACTTCTCCCTTCTAGGATTTAAGCGACCCAAGCCGCACGGGAGAGGGATTATCTTTGGATCATATACATATTTTTTTGACCAGACAAGGACATGGAGGGCCTCCCCGGATGAGTGATCAGCCCAATGCCGGGGCCACCTCCGAGATAACACGAACACATAGGACGAGACACACCATTCACACACATACTCACTCCAAACAAGGTGAGGATGAAGATGATAATGACGGCCAGATGATATCTGGGGACCACAAGGGCCTAACGTTACCCGAGTTTGTCTCACAGGTGAGGAAAAACTCCAGAAAAACCCCCATCTAGGTAACGTATCCCGACCAGGAATCGAACCCGGGCCTACTGCATGAGAGGAGCGAACGTATCCCCTGAGCCACAGCGGTGGACTATAAATATTACTAAAAATTAATAAAATTTCCAATAGATTCTTAAAATGTGTTAAGAGAGAAGTTGTATCATTCTGTGTGGTATTTTATCAATTACATTTTCCCTTTACATATAAAATCAACGGAACCGTGAGAAGAATGGGCAACTAGTGGAAGTCTCCCCACTTCTTGAGACTACGGGTTCGCGCTGAAGAGTGGGAACCTCCACATGGCAGTCTTCCTGCGGCCACAGTCCTGGCCGTTCCATCGCGAGTTCTCGCTTCATCTTGCTAAAAGGAGGGCACTCCACTCTTTCCGCCGACAAGAACCCACATCATTACGTAATTGTTTCGCATTGTATTGTGTGTGCCGTGAATTACGGTTGAGTTGTGTGTTTGTCAACGCTATTTGTTTTGTAGTACAACGGATTGTATGTGAATTCTTGGAATATAGTCCACTTTTACTGGAGTAACATTAACCGATAATGTTCAGTGATTTATTTGCTGACATATCACAACTTGGACTTTCGAGGATCCAAGTGCTAAGTCTGGCCCTAGTGATTACTTAAGAGTTTATTCATTTCTGCATACGTTTGGTAAGTTTCCACTGCCTGTTGCAATTTCTTTGCTAGTATTGTTTTCTCAGATATTTATGTTAATTGATGTATTTTACAATAAGCCGCGAATACACAAAACGTTAGCGACTGTGTTCAGTTCATGTAAATCGTGTAAAACGTTTAATGTGAATTGTAATGTAAAAAACTCTAATATAGGCCTATAAAGGTGTTTAATTACCATACTGCGAAATTTCATTCCGTCGAGATGAAGATTATTAAGTTACCAATCCAGTCTTGACTCTTGCTATGGTAATGTGAAATATATCATTGGTTCCGCTGCTGTAATTACGCACTAACCTTTCCTCGCTGTATAAATGTGTCGCCTCTAAAATTATATAAAAACAAAGATATAAGATTAAGAGAGTAATTATTATTTGTGCTAGAATGTGAAGAATTTATATTTACATGTTATGGTTGTCATTTGCAAAAATCAGTTTTTTTAAATTAAATGTTCCCATCAATTTTAAGCTTAGAACCCGCTGATGATTTCGCTTGATGACTGCCTTATAATCAGCGTTTAAATTCAGCATTGCAATTCGTATGCAGGTAATACACTAGGTGGTAATACAGGATTGAAAACATTTCTGACCTCAGCTTATTTGGTCTGTTCTGATCAGCTCTGAAAGCGCAAACTAAAAAAAAATCATTTCTTGTAGATTTTCAGCTTAGGCCCACTCGATGATTGCCTTACTATCAGTGTATAAGTTCAGCTCTGAAATACTTAACTCAAAATTATTTCTAACTGCCTCAAAAGGGATGTATACCCCTTATGTACGAAAATACTTGAAATCTACAAATATCAAAACGTGAAGTGAAGTGAATAGTCTTAGATTATGAAGAAGAGATCTTACTTTCTTTTTCATGTGTCTCATTATCTCTACATCAGTTTTGCGCTTTGTGTCAAACGTATCAAAACAACTGTCATTGTTTAGGATTTGCTGAGCCAGCTTACAAATCAATACGTGCCATTTATTTAAAACTGTAAAATGTCATAATTCTAAAGTAGGCGTATAGCAGAACCATGGAACAAAACACATGACCTTATTTACAAATAGCTCTTATCACAATAGTACGGCTTCTAACGATAGTTTCCCTTCGAATTCTGAGCTTGAATATTTCTGGCCTCCTGCTGGTGATGCAAGTAATCTACTTCGTGGTTAGATAGGTAGAATTACATCGCCCGGGTGATATGATAGGAAAATAATGCATACTGAATCATGAAGCGAACTCAAATCTGATCACCCAAATCATAGTGAATGCCTGCGGGAACTTCTGAAACCAATCGCAAGACATCTTTGCTAGATCTTACAGGAATCGTTTGTTTGTTTGCTACATAAGCCTGTAATCGTCACCGATGTTTCGGAATTTTGTCCTGCAGGAGTTCATTTACAGACTGTCACATTTACGCACATAAAATTGCCACCGTACGCTCTCCCTCTTGACATAACATTTTAAACCTCCGTAGTCACGTATAAAAATTCCCTAAACAAATTATTACTAAGTAATTGTTTCTATGACTTATATCACTTTCTAGAAAAACCCCACGATTAGATAAATCAACAAGTTAATTTTAATGCATAACAGTAGTTATCTCAGAATTGTTGTTCCTATCATCTTCTTTCTGACTTCTATATTGTATAAAGATCATTATACTCGTACAGTTTCTTCTTTTATTCAAAGTTCAAAGTTTTCTTGTTTACTATTAATGATTAGAGCTGTATACTATATATATATATATATATATATATATATATACACACACACACACACACACACATAGGCCTAGTATAATACCTACTATACGTAACATGTATTATACTGTAGTTAGCTCTTTTTCTCTCTTTTTGTCCTCTGTTTGTTTGTCTATTATTAATATTAATATTTCGAGTCAGTATATAATCTAGTAATTTCTTTTGTATACTTTATATACTTTACTGTATAAAAATGAAAGCTATAAGATTTCCGCAATCTTTTCAAAATACTATAAAACACTAAGCTGTGTGAATAAACAACTAACTAATGCGTAACTTGGGAAAGTGTTTCACATAGGCCTAAGCCGACCTTTAGGAATTCCTTTTGGTTATACTAAAATAACCAGATGTAAGATGATTAAGAAGAAAGATCAACTTGTACTAAGCTTTCGCACTTCGACCCGTCTAGTTAAGTAATTAAATACTCGTTTATAATTCGTACATAGTCACATCTTTCTTTCTTTCTTTCTTTTTCGCAGTTTCACCTCCCCCAAGCCGCCCGGGCCTTACAGGGCCGCGACCTGTCGGGAGAGGGATTATCTTTGGATCACATACATACTTTTTTGACCAGACAAGGACATGGAGGGCCTCCCCGGATGAGTGATCAGCCCAACGCGGGGCCACCTCCGAGACAACACGAACACATAGGACGATACACACCATTCACACACAATGGGGATGAAGATGATAATGACGGCCAGATGATATCCGGGGACCACAAGGGCCTAAAGTTACCTGACATTTGTCTCACAGGTGAGGGAAAACCCCGGAAAAAACCTCACCTAGGTAACTTGTCCCGACCAGGAATCGAACCCGGGCCCGCTGCGTGAGACGATTGAACGCATCCCCTGAGCCACATGCCAATACCTGCAAATACAGCTATTTCGGTTGTAAAGATCCCTTATTCTAAGTAAAATGAATGAGATACCAATAGACATATATTTTTAGAGATATTTGAATGTACTGATGAACAAACTTAACGATGTAGTGAGCATCATATTTTAATGACAGGAATTTATTAAAAGGAACAATCCAAGATTATCAAATTGTAGCGAATCGACAGAAATAACCTTGCTAACGCCCCTTATTCTGTAAAACAGATATCCATCAACATTAGGGTTAGTTATAACATGAAACAATTTTGGTGTAATTTTAAGTGGATATATAATAAATAAATATATATTTATTTATTTATATTTATATACACACACACGTATATATACATATGCGTATCTCTACTTCCATTATATTATTTTCTCCATGAAAGTCATTTTGAAATTATTTATTCTTATTAACAGCTATTACTTATTTCAACTGTTATGAATTGAAGACGTTTCACTTTTAAGATAGAATGTTAAATTTTTTACCAAAATATTTATTTAATATTCATTTTATAGTATTTATTAAAGTAAATATTTTAGAGTATTTAATTAAGTAAATAATTCCAACCGGCTGTATCGGGGACGCATCCCCAGAGTACATGAAACGTCTTGGGCGTGCTGCTAAAATCTGGCGCGCTCCGTAGGTTACGATTTGTTTTCAAATTTGCAATAAATAGAAAAGACAATAGGCTATAAATAATCGCTTCTCGTAGTTACAGGAATGATTAGCTTATCTTGATTACCCTATTAAACGGTCTGTAATAATCTTATTTTATATTAAGCTGACTTTTAAGGGCTTTTATTATCTACCATGGACAGAAATCCTGAACAACTTAGCATACCCCTTAATTTGCAGATAAGAGTAGGCTATATGTCATGACCATTACGCGTGAAACATTAATCTACTTGATATAAAGAATCCTAAAATATACAGTCGAGGATGCGTAGGACAGTAAGGGAATTCTACTGTAGAATTTAAACTATCATTCATCGACCAGCTGCACTAATCATATGAAATGACCTTTGAACTGAAACATATCTCTAAAGCCACTTTTAAAAGACACACATTTACTGTCTCGTAATTCCACTACATTAGTACATTATTATGAACAAAAGGCTAAAGAATGTATAGCTGGAATTATTCTGAATTAATATTTTCATTAAATATGTTTAATCATAATCCTGACATTTTTCTCCTTCCCCTAATATGTTTCTCTAGGTAGACCTACACTTCTCTTTACTCACATTGATTATCTCATAAGAAGAATAACACGATAAGTTTATCTGACACAGCGATATTTTTCCCCAGGATCTTAGGTTGTGGTGTTCTTTCTTGTGTTGCAAATAAGCCATATGGGATCATTCATTTTACTTCATTCCTTTAATTCGGATTCTGTTGACAGTTGAATATTCTTTCAAATATAAAATGTGATCTAATTATGAAACTTAAAGTTATCTATTGGCAATTTAAGTATTGATCTTCACTTCCTCAACAATCCAAAAAAAAAGAAAATTAAAATATTGGATAATGCAACATTTATTTTAAAATTCTCGAAACATTTTAAGCTAAAATATATTTTATTCTATATGGTCTCTTATCATATTCGAGTAATTTTTTACACCCATAAAATACGTCATAATGGCAAATTCAGCACACAGGCGTTTACATTACTTTTTAATTTCGTGTTCAACAAATATCATTTTCACGGGTATAGATGGCAAGTAATGCAGAATCCAGAGGTGGTGATGATCCATTTTTTAAAAATATTACTTGATTTCAACGCTGCAGAATATCTTATAGCCTATATGGTGTCTTAGATTCGCTAAGTATAGATTTCTTTAGAGCTGTCAATCCAGCTTTCTGAAGGCGTATCAAAGATTAATATCAAGTACCAGGCGACATCAAAGATATTTTCAAATGTACAGCATGCTTACAATCGGTTATCTTTTGACAGACAATGTTATGCTTGTGACATTCTTAAGTGGGCATCAAAAGAGATACCGAAAATAAGTAAAGAAATCTTACATCATTCATTAAGAGACAGAACAAAATTATTCTTTTTTAGATGTTCCAATGCCTTCATACTACAACATTATTAGAAACATCTACACTGCAAGAGGGAAGGCTTCGGAAATAATACAGAACTTAGATTCCCAATGTAGCCTACATTATGTATATATGATGTACCTAAAATATTATATTGTAAAAAAATCATTGAATCTCGCCAAATTGAGAATTAAGCTTCAAAAAGTTGACATCATTATCAGATCGGAATATGTAGGCCTACGAATCAGGAAGCAACTGTTTGGTTTGGCATTTTGGTTGGAAGCCAATTCTGGTGATAATAGATTTCTCAAACGTCATATTGATAAAGCTCGATCATGCTATACATTGATTTTCGTTAAAAGTTATTTCTTTTATATTATACTTCTGGAATCGTTTGCTGATAATATTAGATAATTGTAAATGTAATTCTGGGAAATTAATTCTTGTTTTCGGTGTCAACTGATATAGGCCCAATGGAAAGAAAGGTAACAATACCGTTAATAACATAGTTAACTGAGGTGGTACAGCCTACACAGTTTCGATCCCTTATGAGATGATTACAATTTTAAATTAAAATGAATTTCCCAGCTCCGTATTAGATCCAAGAAGTATCAAATATAACAAACTGAATAAAGGCTGAGTTCTAATTCTTGCCAACTCAAGTTTTAATGGTTTAAGTAAGAATGTAGTGGAAAATGCATGCTTGTTATCTTTAACTTTACAATTAATACTATAGTAATAAACTAATAACATATGAACTGGAACAATTAATAGCAGAGATTTGAGGAATAACTACAGATATAATATGAAAAAAATAAAATAAAATAATAATAATTTTCTTTGCTGAATTCTAATTCACCAATGTTTTCGAAACAGCATATCTGCCAACCAGAAAATAATTTCTTAACGCTTTATGCATTCCTTTTAAAATATTGAAATGCTAGACCAAGGTAAAATCAAACACAAAAGCTTAACCAAAAGGTACTTTTCTTCGGTTCCCACTTGATAACAATAAGCCCGGCTTTTTAATGGAATATGTAGGTTCATTTGGTAGCACATATGCAAATAATAATAATAATAATAACAACAACAATAATCTATTCAATGTAAGGACATTTAACATCAATTTAAACAAGCACTGCTTTCCAAACATTGACTTCCTAAGCAGGAAATATACTCGTATAATATAAGGCATTTCTCTATGTTGTTAATGTAACATTGTAATTAAATTTACCGATACTTGATAAATTTGTCTTTCTTTATTTCTTTCTTTCTTTCTTTTTCATAGTTTTACCTATCCCTTTTAGGATTTAAGCGACCCAAGCCGCCCGGGCCTTACAGGGTCGCGACCTGTCGGGAGAGGGATTATCTTTGGATCACATACATACTTTTTTGACCAGACAAGGACATGGAGGGCCTCCCCGGATGAGTGATCAGCCCAGTGCCGGGGCCACCTCCGAGACAACACGAACACATAGGACGATACACACCATTCAAACACCCACTCACTCAGAACAAGGCGAGGAGATGAGGATGAATATGCGAATGACAGCCAGATGATATCCGGGGACCACAAGGGCCTAAAGTTACCTGACGTTTGTCTCACAGGTGAGGGAAAACCCCGGAAAAAACCTCACCTAGGTAACTTGTCCCGACTCCATTATGATCGAGTGGACCATCCTTACCTCTACCGCCTGATGCGACGAAGGGATCTACTTCTCACGTGGGGACAGCATTATGCTGGAATTCATTATCCCCAGTGAGTAATGACGAGATACTGGCAGATAGACCTACAACTTTACTTTAAGCCCCGAACGACTGTGGTCTCATAATTATTTCGCATAAAAAGAATTTTCATATGTGAAGGCAGAGGTCACCTGTCCACTTGTTTGGAGCTAGTGTAGTTTAGTCTGGCTTCTGGTTGGAAGTTGTGTAACCATTTGTCAACAGGCGACCCATACAAGTAAACATAAATAGTAGGCCTACTGATGTTTTCATACTATGCTGCCCCAATTCCCACATGATCCAATACATGGCGGCTATTTCAGAATTATGAATGAAGTGAAAGTCTACCCCCACTGCCAAGCAACAGCTGAATGTCACATTGCAACGGTCAACCGTGTACAATTATTTAAGTGTCAATCACAAGAACCGCTTACTGCTGACTGCTGAAGTTTTAAGTGGAACAATCTTCTATCCTGTACACTTCGAGGGTATATTGTGATACGTCCTAACTTTTTATTATAGCTATGCTAGTTTCTTTGCACAGGAGCATCTTTGCCAAGAAAGAAAGAAGAAATAAGAAAAAAAAATCGGGTACGTACAACGCCACGCGACAGAAGTGAAACTTCTTTGGCAACGTTGAGAGTGAAATAGAGGAATGCATATAATTATATCGAACGGAAGAAGGAAATCTTCTGAATAAAAAACAAAATAAGAAATTCACTTTTTCGGCATTTTAAATCGAATACGTATAAAACAATAACACAGTTGTGATGAACTAATGCCCAAACTGTCACTGATCGTAGCCATTGTGTTTCTTTACATGAAAGGGACGCTTTGGTTAAGTTTCCGAGGACGTTAGTGACGTGTAAACGATGCTCACGCAACGAGTAGAGCCATCTATAATGGTGAAGGCCTCACCTCGCCACTAGCTCGAAGCAGTAATAGCCCCCCACTCAATGTCTGATACCTTTCCTCCGCGCGCTCCCGTGGCCCCACTCTTTCAATAACAACTCTATGCTTGCTACTTACCCCCACCACTTTCGCGACGATTTTGTTCGTAACGTTAGAGCGTAACGCAACTTTGGGTTAGCTCTCGATTTACTCCTAGCATGCCTAAAGAAGTTTCACTTCTAAAAGACAAATGAAACAGGGGATTGAGAAGACAGGGGTCGTGTTTTAAAAAAAACCGCCGCTATTAAGCATATAATTTTACTTTCATAGCAAATACTCAATCAAGTATCCTCAGGCTGACCTAAAAATAAATAGACTGTATTGAAATGTGCACCGATATTATAGTAACCATTTAAATAAATCATTGTAGGAATATTATTTCATCAGAACAGTGTTGGAAGAATCTTATCTTTTGGAACTTTAGACTGTCTTTGAGAAGTATATTGACAACGTCACTGTTGCTGCTTCAATAAAATAAGGTGATTGACTTGTATGTAACACAACATATTACTCATTTTTAAATTCCAATTATTATTGCTATCGTGTAATTGATTATCCGGTTTCTGATATGTCAAGTTTTATTGCTTACCGTAAAATGATGTCTTTGTGTGTACGCCCCATGCATTTGTGTGTGCGTGTAAGAGTACAATTTAGGAAATCGCTGAAGGTTTTTTTTTCCTACGATAGTATTTACAGTTTCATCCAGTTTCTACTGAAAGATCCTTAGCCAAACAGCATCTACAGATTCTACATTTCATTATACTATATTGTATACTCGAGTAGGAAGTACTGTATTATCGAGAAAGAGAAAGAAAACGAGACTAAGTCGAGTCGATATTTCGATATTTGACTTGGTTACGCTTTACCAACCTTATAAAACGATTACTTAAATGCATGCGCAAGAAATGGCCGATACCAACCAATCATAACCTAGCTGCCTGATGAATTAGGCTATCGTAATTCAATATCAACGAATAAAAATGAAGTAAAAAAGGTAACATTGACATGATCAATTTCAACAAAAAAATACGATTATATATTTTCATGACTACAATAGTAGCCTATATATAAAGTTACCTGAGAGTTAAATAATGCTGTAAGTTAGGTTGCTGGCACTGAGTATAGGAAACTCGAGTTCCCACCATGACAGCTTGAACGGAATATGTATGAAAAAATACTATCGTAGAAAAAAAAAAAACTTTCAGCGATTCCCTAAATCTATGTCACAAGAAACCTATGCCCTCACCCGGTTTTAAACGTGCAAACTTTAAGCCTGAGGCAACACACTAACCATTCAATAGCTTATTGGAATCAACGTACGATAATGATCATAGTGATGAAAATAACAATAATATTCATATCAATAAATTATTAATCGTAATAATAAGTAACAATAATGAGCAAGCATTGTATGAAGAGTGGGGCGCAATTAGGATGAAGGTCTCAAAAAAGGGGAAAAGTGCTGGGAAATCACTTCCATTCTAAACTGGAGGCAACATTTCACGATATTAGTTTCTTTCAGATTACTCTAATTTACCGTGTAAAAAAAGTGCCCACCCAAAAACCGTAGATGTCTATAGACTATGGGTTTAGTTAAATGTGTCCAATACGTATTCTTGTAATTAAATCTTAATTTCTTCCTTGGCGCTTCCGAACACATAGACCTATATGTGTGACTGTTTCGATAAAAGCTTATGCAGTTCCCTGTTGTGGGAGGTGTCGGTCGAAACTTATTCCAAAATTCTTTACAGTGAAGAAAAAGAGATTTAAAGTTTTTACTAGGAATAGGATGTGTTCAACTGAAATTATTTCTGTTGTGAGCATTTAATTATTTATTTATTTTTAGTGTTTTCTGATGTAGTTAAGGCTTTAGAGCCTTCTCTACCACTGCTAAGATGTTGCTACATAAAGATAATTTAAACTATATTAAACTTAATAATACTAAGGGACCCTGGTTCACCAAACTTGACAAAGACCTTCGAGAAATTGGGATTACACATGAAGACATCCAGCAACGTGATCCTCTCCAGAAGAAACTTCGAGCATGCCAACAATTCCAAGAAAAGACCAATGTTGAAAACAGGCCAGAAGTGGAGTGATGGAAGAAAGGAGACTCACAGAAAGGGAATACGGGAACACTAGGGAAGAATTAAAGCTCAAGGATGGAAACATTGAAATAACATGGTCCACAGCTGGCCGAAACGAATAAAAAAATAATTAAATACAATATAACATATTATATGAGCTATTACTTCCTGGGAGCTTTAAAAAGCTGTCAGTATGCTTAATAAATTTCGTTAATCGCCGCCCATACGATAACATAACTATAATACGTAATTGCGAATATGCACAATGACAGGAACTTCCTCTCTATTAGGCGTTGACAATAGAGATTACATAAACATCTGAAGTTCTTGTAACAAGCAGGTGACATAGGAAGTTATTTGGAAGGAATTCGCTCTGGGAACCTCTCTCCGGAAACTTGAGGATCCTGTATGCTCTGCTAAACAGTAACAAACAGTGCTTAGTGCCACAGGATGTTAAATATAAACTTAATATCGTTCATTGTTTAATTTTTATAGAATGAGAATTGTTTTTTTCCCTGGATCAATGCTTAGGCGACAGCTTAGGCCTACTTTCAAATTTCAACAGTTTACTGTTTTCTTAGGCTATACCTATATTTCTATACTTTTTCGGTGTTTATATAATTTAAAAAAAAAAAGCAATTTATAGACAGCTTTAATTAAAAGTATAACTTCTAGCACGAGTCACACGAAGCAAAAGTTGCATATTATCGTACTAGTGCTACAAAATGTTAATGTCACTCCATTAGTACAAACTTCGGATACCGAAGACACACTCATGGAAAACACTCATTTAGTTAAAAATATTTGCATATAATTATTAAATAGACTCAGTTTCATAAAATTTGTCAATTTTAAAATTTACTATGCCTTTTCAAATGTGAAATTTCTCACGGTGGATACAAAAGTCGTTATATTTGGTAGGTGAAAAGCATTTTCATGTTGGCAGGAGTGTGGAAGAAAATCAATAACAGCTGTCTGGGCGCTGCAAGACGGCTGGCTCTACGGTGCGTAATTCATTACAATTAAGTTTATTATTATTATTATTTCACAAATATTAACGGATGTCTAAAAAATACTGTATGTCACGCGTGTTAAAGCAATTTTATTCTGCTCGCAGGATTGCGAGACAGGCGTTACGTCTACTCGCAAAATAAAATCTCGCTTTTAACCCTTATACCATAAATAATTATTCTTTCACAAGATAAACAAGTGCGATTTTCTCCCTGTCTTTACACTCAGCCTGTTTTTAACTGAAATTTATGTCATTTTGTATCGTAGTATAGATTTTTAGTTCCTAGCATCCTAGCATCCTAGCATCCTCATACTGGTTCAATTTCAAAATATTTAGGCACCTCTCTCTTCAAATTCAAAATATTCGATCACACTCTGTACAATTTCTAAACCTTTACTAATTGTGTTGAGAATGGCGAGAGTTGTAAGCAGAACTCCTACTTCGCATCTGCTCTTACCTAATACGTGTAAAATATATTTTGTTCCCTGAAGAGAGAAATGCCCTTTCACGTATATAAATAACAATATCCGTTGTCTATGGTTACATCGAAACCTTCACTATTCAAGTTCCGTTTACCTTGAGGTGATGTTTCAGGTCCGGCTTTGCTCGAACCATTCGTGTGGTGAGCTGAAACGATCTGTCATGTTCAAGGCTTTTTCAGGAGGACGTGTTTTAAGCCTAATATGTAAACATGGAACCCATCTGTTAAATTTTGACAATACAATATTTAAATATTCTAGTGAGATGTAAATCCTTTCTTAAGTGTACTCGTGAGTCGTGGGGAATATTGGGTACAGTCATATTTAGACCTGGGATTTTAGGCTCTAAAAAATTTAGTTTTAGGCACCTAAAATAGGCTTTTAAAACAAGTAAATAGGTTTTTAAAAGAGAAAATAGGCACTTAAAATATGCTTTAAAAATGTGTAAATAGAAAATAGACTAATATTACAATATACACTTAAACTGTAACATGAACTTTTTTACTGCAAGAAACATGGTACACCTATTCTTAACAGAATTAACTGCAAAATTAGGCATCACGAACTACGTATATTCACTTAAACAGATGTTCTTTCACTGGTGACTTGACACAGTAGTCCTTTCCCCTTAATCCTCCCCCTCCCACGTCAGTCAGCACTCCTTTAACGACAATTGTTTGGAATAATCAAGTTTCTGTGAAAACCCCACCCTCTGCTATTCTGCTTTTCATTGAGGGATGTCCATTATAAGATTGTAAAAATTACAGAAGCTTAATTTTATTTTAAATGTACAAAATAGGCATTTTTGGCACTAAAATAGTAAAATAGGCTCTAAAGGTCCAAATAGGCATTTTAGGGCACTATAAAACTCTATAAATGTAAGTGATTTATCATGTAACATCCACATATTTAAAAATTTTCATGTTATTTCATAAGGAACAAAATAGGCATTTGCCTTAAAATCCCAGGTCTAGACTCATATTATATTGAAGGAAGTCATTTCTAGATTTCACCGTGAAAACCTATATTTTTCTTAACGGCAAGCTGAATTCTGACTTTGGGACATCTCATACTTCTCCCGAACATTTCACGAAGTGGATATTACACACTGAGTAAATCAATAAATAACAGATTAACAGGTATGAGTGTACAGTATATAAAAGAATAAAACGAACAAATATCAATTCAGTATTATATGTTATAAAAAATCTGATATTTCATTTTAAAGGTGTATTTTCGAATGAAGGAAATCTCTCGTGGTCGTTTAAATCTAGGGCCTAAAAAGAAAGATTGAGAGAGATTGGGGAGGGAGATATAAAGAGGCAAAAAAGGAGAGAAATAAATAAAGAACGATAGAAAGAAAGAAGTAAATAAATAAATAAATAAATAACATAAACTTTTTTTTCCAACAAATCCTTATATTCCTCTCAAATTTAACCAAATCATTGTACAAATAATTTTGAAATTGTAAAATACATCCACAGCACATCCCTGGTTGTCCATTTATAAAAGAGAATTGCAGAATTACTTAATAAAAACAGCATTATGTACGTAAATAAATAAATAAATAATGCTACATAAAAGATATAAAAATATGGAAAATCAAATATATTTATTCCATAGAGTAGGCTATAGATTATGCATCGGATACCAATTTGTCCTTGTCCTTGTCGCCTTTTAACTTTTGAAAGTATAATTTATTTTACTCCACCTGACGAACCCATTTATACTAGACTATATAAATTATTTAAAATCTAAACACTAACATTTAAAAAATATATATGTATATTTGAAGCAGTTGAACTTGCCTTGCTCGAAATTGTTCAGGTATCATAACTTTAACAGCCGTTTATTTTTATCGGAAGGAATCATATTATATATATATATATAATATGCACTCATATACATATATATATATATGTGTGTGTATTTATATAAAGATAAATACTTTGTCCCTATAAGGGAGAGGTAAAACTACGAAAGAGAAAAAAGAAAAAAATATAAATACTTGGAGTGTATCTGCAACGTCGCTACTAACTAAAGTTTTGCAACATTCTCTCCTGTGTAGTAATAAGCATCCAGTATTGAGTCACATCGTTTTATCATAAGCTGTTTTGTGAGTTATTCATAACTGTGCGTTTTGAACATAATTTTATTACTCGTGTATAATGCAAAAAAAAAAATATGCAAGGAATAAGGGAGTAACAACAAAAGATTGAATATCGGTAGTACAAAAAACTCAGCAACCTTTAATAACCGTTTATTTATGCATCCCATTTTGATAAATAGCAGGTTCATTACGTAGTTTGAGAGATAATAAATAAAATAAAAAATAAAAAAAACCGATGTGAAACTATACCCTTAGCAACCAGGGAAGGCGGTTGAGGCCAGGTAGCTTCCTTCACCCACAGGCACCCTCACATTTACAAGGGCAGGAGATTTAGGACCAACCGTAATTTCCTCCCCGTGAGTCACCTAGTCTACTTCAATCAATCAATCTTAGATTTTTTTAATATGTCATTTTATCTTAAAATGTTTGTTATATATCAATTCTACACATAATTACAAGAAAAATGACACCAAACAATGTATAATTTACTTTAATAGGAACATAGAACTTGAAAGCAGTTTTCTCGTAACCTTTATTTATGTATTTGTTATAAATGTTCCTATTAAAGTAAATTATACATTGTTTGGTGTCATTTTTCTTGTAATTATGTGTAGAATTGATATATAACAAACATTTTAAGATAAAATGACATATTAAAAAATCCAAGATTGATTGATTGAAATAGACTAGGTGACTCACGGGGAGGAAATTACGGTTGGTCCTAAATCTCCTGCCCTTGTAAATGTGAGGGTGCCTGTGAGTGAAGGAATCTACCTGGCCTCAACCGCCTTCCCTGGTTGCTAAGGGTATAACATAACTTCCTCTTCCCAAACAAAAGTTTTGCCTCTTAGTATAATATTATCATGTATGGCATTATCTTCTTGTAAATTATCTGTGAAAGTGAAAAGAACGTCGTTACCACGTCACACCACCTTCCCGAAGGATACACAACCTAAATAAAATCTGATTAATGCACTTACGTAACTTTCTTTACCCTAAGCTTGGGCAATATATCTCACTTCAGATTCTGATACAGAATAAGAGGCTGAATTGCAAAGAGCGCGTATTCAATTGTTTCAACCTAATGCAAAGATTTATTGCACACCAAGAAAAACTGAGAATCTGCAAACAGTGAGTGACTTATAACTACACTTCAGAGAGTTTTATGAAAAAAAGTTTCAAATAACAGTTTTAGCTCTTAGTATAAGCATCTTAAGTATAAAATTTGAACGAAATCGTTATATCCATCTTCGAGAAAATCGAAAAAATGCGACATTTTTCTTTTTTTCATGTGAAATGATAGAAAAAGTGAGAGAAAGTTGTCGCCAATCTTCGTGTCACATCCCCAGATGACGCCTAATCCAAATTTATATTTTTTTCATGAGATTTTCACTCTGCAGCTAGACTGTTTACAGACACACAGGCATGTTTCTGAAAATAGTATTTTTGGATTCAGGGGGCCTCAAAACTTTTATCAATGTTAAAAGATCAACTTCGAACTTGGGAGTCGAAAACAATATTTCCTGTACATACAACTTAGTAGGCCTACCTATGGTATGGGTAGAGAAAGCAAAAATGTGTTTACTGGTATACGCTTACCTCACCTCAAATTCCGTTTAAAATATTATTTTAAAAAATCCTTATTTTTCAAACATTAGGATCTTCTGTGTTTATACCATATAACCTCAATATCTTTCAAGATTTTTAGACCAATAGATTGTACTGACGATATTTTATACGGTAGATTTGTGAAGATCAATAAAACATATGATTGTTAAAAGCTATGTTAAAATAAAATGACACTTTATGTTTTAAATTAGCAAAATAAAATAAGGACTAAAGAGCTTAGTTATTTAAATTATTCCACGTCTTTATAAGTAAATTGAGATAAGATAGTGAATAAATATGAGACATATGCATAAATCTATTTAAGCTACATCAGTAATGTGGCCTCAACCTTTGATATCCATCAAACGTGTATAACCTTTAAGATTGCAGCTTCAATAAAATTGAAAAGTACTGACAAATACGCTGATTTGTATGCCAAGTTCCTCTTTCTGCTCTATGTAAGCCATGGATTCCATAAGACAAGTGTACATACCCTCATTAGCACTCGCCACTACCCCCGTGGTTCCCCCTCCACCGGAATCGTGATTATTGTTGTCGCCTGCAGGTGTTACATGCTAAAATCGCAATTTTCGTCCAAACAACCCAACAGATGTGGAGATTAGAACATAAGCGCACTTCCTATGAACTTATGTGGATAAATATCGATAGTATAATTCATAAAAATCAATAAAGATGTTGTATTTTTCAATTGACCTTATTCTTCTGGTACTACTATGGCCCTGGGGTCGACTCAGTCTTTAACAGAAATGAGTATCAGGAGCAATCCTGGACGCAACCGTTACGTGAGGCTGACGATCTTTCACCTTCATGTGCCGAATTGAAAGCCTTTTAAATTTATTTTCGAGGGTAAAAAAATAAGAATTTGAACTTGATGGAAAATTTTCTCATCGTCTACAGACTAAAAGCTATAAGTTTGCCAAATTTCAGGTTTCTAGCTCATCTCGAAATGGGTAAACACTGTCAGTGAGTGATTGAAAAGTTTTTTTTTTTCGGGGGTAAAAAATAAAAAAATAATGGAACGTTATGTAATTTTTCCGTTGGTTACAGGCTAAAAGGTGTAAATGTGCATATTTCAAGTTTCTAGCTCATCTAGACGTAGGTAAATATTAATATCAGTGAGTGATTGAAAACCTTTAAGATTTTTTTTTGGTGGGAAAAATTAAATAATTTGAACTTTTTGGTATTTTCCCATCATCTACAGACTAAAAATTGGACAAATTGTAAATTTCTCATTTTTCTGGAAGGGGGTGAATGTTATGTTAGTGATTGAAATCCTTCCAAAGTTTATTTAGGAAGGGAAACAATTTAAAATTTAAAATTTAAAAAATAATTTCCATTGGATACAGACTGAAAGTTATAATTTAGAGTTTTGAAATTTCAAGTTTCTAGTTCATGTGGAAGTAGGTAAACATTGTCAGTGAGTGATTAATTTAGACTGTTCCTACATATGTGATTGACGTGACGGCTATTCAGTCAGTTCTCCCATATTTATAAAGCATATAGCTTCACCAAATTTGGCATGCTTTTGGCAATTAGATGTGCCAATACTTCTCCAAATTTACGATTCCAGCTCCCCTATTAATTTGTCAAAAATTGCATAATGTATGGAAAATGTTCAAATTTGACTTACAATTTAAAAAAATATATCTAAGGCATAACCAATGCAGATACAACAAAAACAATAGGGCCAAACGTTCTGATCTAAAAAAAATCCGTTACTGCTGGTACAATCGGTTTTTTAATACTACTTACTTTTCAGCTACTGAAGTAAGCCTTTAAAGAAAGGTCTGCATTAACATGCTTCCGCCATTTTGAATGTTTTCTGGGAGAGGCAAAAAAATTAAAATTGAACTTTTTGTAATTCTCCCACCGATTGCAGGCTAAAAGTTATAATTGTGCCAAATTTTAAAAGTTATAATTGTGCCAAATTTTAAGTTTCTGACTCGTCTGGAAGTGAGTGAGTTAGACATGCGACTTTATAGTACAGTTATTTATATACAAGTACGCTATATAGCCTATAGGTGTGGAATATTAAAATCCAAATCCATTCTTTAAAAGAATAGAGTCTTTCTTCTAAGACTACTGTTAACACATTTCTTCCTTAAGTTTTTTCTTTTCTTTTCTTAAATTCAAGAATCTTCTAGCAATAATTTAGTATGCATGATTTATCGTATATATTACGGTCCTTGAGGGCTTTGCAGTTCGATAGATTACCTAACTTCCCGAGTCAAAAGTTAGTGATTCATGTTGAGGGAAGGTTTTGTTTGAACGGAAACATGTCCAATATCTCCCTTCCTTTCGCCTTCGAGTACACAATGATGAGATACGCCCTCTTATTCCTGTTTACACGAATGCAATATTTTATTTACAATACACTCTTAAAATGGGAGCTATAAGGCAAATACATGACACTGTTGTTCTTGAGTCATTCCAATCTTCTCTAACAGCATCCCATTCAGCACAGCATTCCGTTTGGTCTTTCACGTGGTATACTGATAATACGTTTGAAATATGTTTGTATTACAGCTGAGTCGAATAGCAATGTGTACGGTTAACTGCACAGACAATTAGTTAACTTCACAGACAATTAACTGCAGACAATCTATAACAATTAACTTAAATTAATTCAGTTTAACTGAAACTGAAATTATAAATTATTTGCAATTATCTGATATTTTACCGATTAACCTTTGACGGGCAACTAATAATTATACTCCAGTAATTAATTCTCACTTCCTGGGTCCATGTACAATACGCTTCTCTGTGTGTTTCATGATCCTCCATATGGGCAATAACATAGTCAAACCTCATAGGCACTCAGGTCACAAGCAGAACAGCTGCCAAGGACTGAAGATGACATGTTGAATATGTCGAAATGCATCTCCATTTAATTAATCACCATTCTGCTTGAATACCGACTAGGTTGGAAGTCTAAACGTACATAGCCGCACATTGAAGAAAAGAGAAAAAAGAAAAAAATTTTCAAGAATATAAACATAAATAAACTGATTAATAGAAAGCACAAAAAATTTATAAAGATTATATGTACTAAAATTGTAATAGACAAGAGTTATACACTATAACTTAATTACGCTGTTCAACGATTATATTGAAATAATCAATTTAAAATTAATGTTTTTTTATATATGGACATCTCTAAATAAATTTAGGAGTTAAACTCAGTTTTACTCAGATATGTTTTAAACTAAAATAAAATTTATATTGAAAGGACAACAAACATTGAACACTTGTACAGTAAGTTCTATCTGTTTTAAATATAGAACTTGCTAACAACATTAATCTTAAACTAAACGACTATTGCTCACTAGCAAAATTATTTTTAATGTATTATGACTATTTTACTATATTCAGTAAATTTCAATTGAATTGAATATTGCTCATTATTAACTCACTTTAATTTAAATTTGAGTGTATTATATTTTTAGACAATCAATCTTGTAATATTTGCGTTTTATACATATGATGTTTAGTACTTAATTACTTTTTAAATGAATCAACTTATTAAGGATTTTAAATAAAGCAAGAACAAATTTGAACATTATTTTAATGCTATAATTGTTAATTTTTCTAACCTAACTTAATAAGTATAACATAAAACTGCAAGTTCAAGAATATATCGAAGAACTCAAAATAGTTCACTAAATACAAAATATTAAGTTAGGTTAGAAAGAATCTCTAATTTTGCTCATAAACAAAACCCATTTTAATTAACTTATTAGTAACTTTTTAATTAAGCAATTAATGGTACCTCTATTTCATGTATACTGTTTTATGTATTTATGTTTTGACGCAACGCATACTGAATAAAAAGTGAGTTAAATTAACAATCATAATCGGATTCAAGCAATATATGGTGTTATTAAAAAACTACTAGTATATAGGTGGACCTTCGTCATAAAATTGATATACCCAGGCGCTAGAAGCACCCATATATATATATATATATATATATATATATATATATATATATATATATCAATCCACCCAAATACTAGGTCAGCAATAAATAAATAAATAAATAAATAAATAAAAATAAAACTTTAAATTCATACATAACATTATGCTATGGAATTGTTTTCTAGTAGAAATATTTTACAACAATTTTTCATGTGAAGTATGGATTAATTAACTTATAAACAGCAGTGATTAGATAAACAATAGTAATTACAGTAATGAACTTTTGTTTATAAAAATTCATTTAATTTTGAATTAAACTTAAAGCTGTCATTTGATTAGAATATTTAAAGGAGAACAAGATGCCCTAGTATAAATTGATAAGTTTCTGCTAAACTTAAATTTTGTTTTATTTCTCTGAGCCCAAACATACTCTGTATACTTTTAGAGGATATATCCATATGTAACGGCTAAATGTCCTTTTAGATTTGGCGCGTTCATTTTAATCCGCAATGGTTGAGTAATACCTTGAAAGCAGAAATGTTGAGCATTTATCTACATAATGTTAATGAACTTCCGGCCATTCCAGATTTATAATCCAGCTTACAAATTACTAAATCGGAGTGTCTGACCTATGTAAAGATTTGTTATTTTACCCAACCTTATTCATAAAGCCTACTTTACCCAACCTTATTCATAAAGCCTACAATATGTGAGTAATATATTACAAGGGATAAAAAATATTGTCCTTCTCTTTGTTGTGTGAACGCTGGTAATTTTTGGGGCTTTCATATAAATGCAAATAGTTTACTGCACAAGGTTACTGAAAATGTACCGGCGTTATTATTCAATTAAAAAAATATTTTCTACATTAGTTTTATGCTATGTAATTTTAAATATAAGAACACAAGCTTCTCCATAAATAACAAGTCAGAATGTAGTACATGTGCCAATAAGCATAAATATATATTTTTACTTAAAATTTCTGAAACTTAAAGGTTTATTTATTTATTGACAAAGCGTTAATTTACGAGTTCACGCGATCTTATTCTCTGGTCATCTTCACTGCTACTAGCAAGACAAGTTTCAAGGAAAGTATTTTACCATAGTCCTCACGCAACAAGTTTTAAATAATTTAAATGTGTACGAAAGTTACTACAAAACGTTGACGTCTAGATTAGTTTCCCTTCAGTTCTCTGTGCAGTTGGCTTGAACTGTTGACTATGGTGAGGTAATGTCACATGAGTGTCGCACCGAGAATGTAATTTCATGCAAGGATGCTGAGGATGTAGGTCATGCTTGTTACACACGCCAAGGTCGCCTGGTTTCTTCTTGTAAACTTTGCTATTAACCTACACACCAGTGTCTTCTTCTGCAGATCCAGGGACGATGACATTTTCCATACATTGAGTTATCTGGCTTTAAGGTATTTAAATACAGTACAAAATTATTTCAAAATAACTGAAGATCTTGCTTCCAAACTCCACTTAAGTCATTTTGTTATGATTTTACGGAGGAACAAAAACGCATAAACCCATTATTCTTCTTTAAATGCACTTACTTACTTACTTACTTACTTACTTACTAAATGGCAATAGACAATTCCTAAGCAAGCTAAAGGAATATTATCTATTTTATGGAACCCAAAGGTTAATTGCCGTGCTTACCTGAGGCCGCCATTCAACCCTATTCTGTGATAACTACATTCAACCATCCCTCTCAAATCCTACTTCTCTTAAATCTATCCTAATATTGGCCTCCCACCTACGTCTAGGCCTTCCAAGTGGTCTTTTTCCTTCGGGTCTTCCAGTCAATATTTTTTAGATATGTCTTTCTTCTCCCATACGCGCAACATTTCCAACATGTCCAACTCCGTGATTTAATTACCCTTACTATATCCGGTGACGAGTACAGGTTATGAAGCTCGTCGTTATGCAGTGTAATTTACTTTAATTGTATACATTAGGGGCTGTATTGTATTACAACATACCTAAGTATGACAAATGATTTTTTAGTGTCGAGGTGAAAATAGCATAACCAATCTACTAATTTCTTTCACAAACCACTTAAGTCAATACATTTCAGACAACAAAAAAACACAGTAATGGACAATAATAATAAACTATTTCATGCTAATTACCCCTGACTTGTACAATCTACATCCGCAATATTAAGTTATTATTAGTTACTTAACTTAAACACTGAATAAAGCTGCAGTTTTTTAAACAGTTCACAGACTACTTATAGGTAAAGTACCTCGGCTGTCTGATGTAATAATATCTGTTCCTCTTGACCCTCGGAGTGTTGGGTATCCATCAGAGTTATGCCTCAACCAATGAAGTAAGGGAATAATAATTACGTATTGCCTTATTTTTAACACATTTTCCCTTCCTTTTTCCATAATGAAAATTAACCTAAAAATTCCAACCCAATAGTGAAGACAGCAGAAAGGAATGAGAACTTGACGTCAACATATCACGATTAGTGTCTATGCTGCTTCTCTAATAACCACTGGCCAGAGACATTTATCAGGAACTTTAAGACTAATAGCCAATGGGCCAAAGGCGAAGAGGGTCAGGATGAGATTGTTGGTAATGTCGTACATGAACCCCTTCTTCCTGGAGTTCTTTAACCTTTAAATCTGCAGTTCCCTTCTTTGGAAAAATTCACTCTCAGCCGGGTTTGAACCAATGGGAAGCATGCTAAACAATCACTGAGAAAGTAGAGATTTTAATAATGTTCCTAAGTTATTTTTTCTAGACAATACGAATTTACTAAACAATCAAGAAATCTTCGGCGGAACCAATTTTGAAAGGTCTTGACCACGTGTTTATGTCAGGTGCAGGCATAGAAGAGCAAAGGCTGATCATCAAAGAGATAGCCTAGGCTATATGTGGGAAAGGTCATTACCACTTAACCTTTAATTGAACAAGGACGTGGAGGAATTCTATTCGATTATGTTAACGCGAAGGTCTTTTCTCCAAGGAGACTAGGCAACATTATTTATTCGTAATTTATACATTAATTATTGTTATATTATTACAATAATAATTATTAACCTATCTATGTGTGTCTTCTTACGTTGTCATCTATATGTAGCCTATCTTTTGTCTTTCAGAATAGAATTGGATTACGTAAGTCAAGAAAATGGTTTAATTCTACAGTTATAAGCACGTTCAATATGCTGCCTCAAGAGTTGCATATTGCAAGTCGGGCAAAATTTAATTAAAAAATAAATAAATTATTTTTAGTCGCTTTGACTCGCGAAGGTCTAATCACGGCTGCACATTTATAAATAGTGGTATCAATAATGAATACGGAAATAATGGAACAATTTAACGACAGTGATTTGCAATAATCTTGAATGAATGAGGGTCATTCTAAAAAAAATTGCCGTTTTGGTGTCACAGGCCTGAAAAAGATATCTAGTTGAGATATCAAGTAACTTGCTTTTTCAGATCTCACCCCAAACCCATGCGAGTTTCTGTGCTATCCTAAACAATTTCTATGTATACGTAACGTTTATGTTTATGTCAAAAAACGTGTGACTGTCACAACCCATATTCTGCATCGAACATTTTAACTTCTTGATATGAAAAGGCCCAAAATGAATCGTCATTCGCGGATGAATGTTAGTTCAACATCCAAATGAGATTGTCTAGAGGGTGTTTCAGAATTAAAAAAAAAAATCCGACCCAGGAAAAATATGTTGAAATATGTTGAAATAGGAAATGCATTTGAATCTTTGTCACAGGAAACCGTGATAAGGAATGTTACCCGGTCTAGTGTTCCCCAAACAAGAATTAAGGGGGGGGGAAGAGGGTGATGTCGAAGGGATAAAGTATCGTGTCATCTTCTCCCTGCGACCAATTTCCGACCAGACATCGAGGAGGAAGGACAGCAAGAAAAGTGAAAAGAAGATTGAGGAAAATTGTGTTAGGTAACACTCCTTACGTAAATTGTCGTGTCACGTCTTTTGTAAACTATTTTCTTTCGTCTCCAGCATTTCAAGACATAGGTATTACTACCTTACAACAGGTCAGTCCATTTCTATTTTTTTAAAAACCTGAAAACATGTTGAAATAGGACATGAACTATGGTAACTCTCATTACAAATTCAATACGTTCCACCAACTTCAAAAACTCATATACAATCACAAAACGAGAAAATTCGCTGTTTCGTAAACTACAATAGTGGTATGATACCATAGAAAACCAGTCGTTCAGAAAAACCGAAGTTAAATGTTCTATCTGGGAATCCCGTCGAAGAGGCAAAACGGTAATTTGTCTGAGAATGACCCACGATAAAAATAAAGTTAGGGACAACATGAATGAAGGTACAATTTTAAGTTTTACTGTAGGCATTAATGTCCTTTAGAAATAAAATAGCATTTGTTCATTTTTGGAGTATTAAGAACTTGCCAGGTATCTTGTATTTTTCTCATAGGAGATCAAAGTGGCGACATTCTGTGAACGTATGGGAGACTTACAGTTTCAACTGGATAATCAGCCATCATTTTATAGAATTCGATTATTTTTTACACTGCTATAAATATATTTGAAGTTCTTCCTAACTAAATTATTATATACCATTACCATATTAGTGCTTGCATTGTATTGCAGTCTGTTTTGTATTATATGTGTTTTATTGTATTTAATAACTATATATATTGCAATCAACTGTTGCTCAAGGCATGAATAACTGATTGATTTAAAACGATCTATGTAAGTTATCTACATCATAGGCGTACCGAGGGGGGGGGGGGTTTGGGGGTTTGAACCCCCCCCCCATTGATTAAAAAAAGGAAAATTGTATAATTTTTTAAAGTCTGCCCATAAATTACTTAATACAAGTATAAAGCGTGGGAAGCTTAAAACTCGTTATTTTGCGTCTTGATTTTTAAAATTTTCCGGGGGTAACCCCCGGAAGCTTAAAACTCGTTATTTTGCGTCTTGATTTTTAAAATTTTCCGGGGGGACCCCCGGAAGCTTAAAACTCGTTATTTTGCGTCTTAATTTTTAAAATTTTCCGGGGAAGACCCCGGAAGCTTAAAACTCGTTATTTTGCATCTTCATTTTTAAAATTTTCCGGGGGAGGACCCCCGGGCCCCCCTCTTCCTGAATGTTATAACCCCCCCCATATGGTCGGCCTGGTTACGCCTATGATCTACATTACCGTTTACAGAGTGTAACTTACATGGGTCTCCATGGTCTGTGATCAGCAGCTTTTACTTTTCTTCTCAGTAAACGTTAATTTGTTAAACTGCAAGGGAAGTAAAAGTATAAATGTGCTGTCAGAAAGAACTGATTCCGCAAAACGATTTAATTCTATACAGCAGCGAGCAGAGGAACGAAACAACGAGTTCACATGATTACATAATCGCGATACGCAACCACATGGAACAATGATTCCACAGATACGGTGATTTAATGCGAAATAATCTATTGATTTAGCAGGAGAGAGGAAAACCTATAACGTTTGTAATACAACATTATTACTAGGGACCGGATTCTTAGGTTTTTACCTATTTTTTTCCTTACTTCCAAAACAAAAAGCGCTCATACACTTTTTCGAATCATGTCCATAGGATTCACTCACATTAATTCTGTGGCACCTAAAAATACCTAAATGGGGTATAAAAACCTAAATATACCTAAACGGGATATAAAACCTAAAATATCTATTTTAGGCTACTTTTTTGTCTTTTTTGTTTGTCAATTGAGGAATCGTCATTTTGCGGAGAGACAATAATTTTTGTCGGGTTGAAATTAATACCAACAGCGTTTCGTTCAACTCATTGTCGTCTAGGATGGACAGTATCAAGAGAGGGAGTTTAAGAGAACCGGCGTATTCCTTACTGTAACCAGGATATATGAGGCAATCTTATTTTCACTGATTATTTTGGTTGTTTATGCTTTCTTTCTTCAATTGTATAATATTGTCCTAAAGCAAGTTTACACAAATTTAAGTCAATTTTGTTAAGTTAAACTTTAAAAGTATTATGTATCGAATCCCATGTAGCACATTAAAATTCATTAAACCAATTATTCTACCCGAAAACTATATTTTGGAGAAAAAACCTAAAAAAACTATTTCACCTAATGGAAAACCTAAAACAGTGTTTTTAAAAACCTAAAAATCCGGTCCCTAATTATTACAAAGAAATCCTATTTTACTTCTTTTTTTTAATTTTTTCCTTTTGTCAGCTCACAAAGTGATAGGAGATATGTCTGAATGCAGCAGAGCACAATAAAATCAGATGTGAAACACGTGCTTTTCTCTGTTGTTAAAAATCAGGGATAGGACTTTTAACTGTAATTTCCATAAGGAAAAAAAGAAGGTAAAAGGTGCTATAATAATGCAAAAAAGGGGAAAAGGTACTACTAAACTATTATGTAACAAATGTACATTCACGAACAGCGGGCTACTGACTAATCCCAGTTACATTAAAAAGAAACATTTAATTTTTAGTAACTATTATTCATTGGCCACGTGCGGGTTCAAAATGCGGAAATTTCGCCTTGTGAATATAAAAATGTAAAATGTTAAAATCAGATATATTCCGGCCAACTTGTGGCCATCCTAAATGATAAAAATCTTTAATTAGAAATTAAATCATACCTACAGTACGTCGAATCAACATAATTAATGTGGTTATGCAGCTGTTCTGGTTGACTCTGAACTGCCAACCAGCCAACCATTAGTTTCTACTTCACAGCCAAGGGTCATTAAATTCCAATCTAGCATTCACCTTTGTAAATGGCGAAAATGTGCTTACTCCCATTTATATTGGTCGTTTTGAACACATAATCTTCCGAACGAGACTCTGCAACGTGTTAAGTGATCTGAAATTAAAATCATAGTGTTCTGAAACTACTACTTGCTCGAAGCATGTTAGGGTGTGAGGTAGCCTACAATGCCTGTTATAGTTCGCTGAGTATTGCTCTTATCCGATGACCATGGATTTATTAAATACATTTAAAGCTTGTTCTACGTCAATATAGCAGGACCATGCTCAATATATAATAAAGCTAAAGATGATAATCGTTCTTGCCTCCAGTGTTCCGGCAGTACGTTTTCAGCCGTCCCAAACAAGAAAATTATCTTTCACTTGAAGATTGGAATTGTGAATTATAAACGGAACAGTTAAGAAATCGTAGGAAAAACTTCTTTCATATTTTTTGTATCCCGTATATTTTAAGGGATTCTTAGATCCGTTTTTTTTTCATTTTGTTATTCCGGTGAACATTGGGAGAGGGTAGCTGCCCCCTTGCTCCCCATATCCCGCTTCTGTATACACCAGACAATTTATATCAGACTGAATTAAATTATTAGAATTATACACAACATATAGATACATGTACGTTACTATAAAATTTTATACCGTACTCACGCAAAAACATACGCTTTAATATTGCTTTTAGTTTTCAATCATTTGTAAAACCTTAACATAGGCCTATACCAGTTCTAGTATCTGTATCTGTATCTGGTACCCTATGATCCCCAGGTGGGGCGAAGGGGCCTCCAATGGAGGTTTCATTACCTATACTAATTTTGATATGCTTATTTTCCGAGAGAGGATAGAGGGACAGGTGGTAAGCCCATCGCCTTGCAACCCCCCTCTGGAAACTAAGTATTTCTTGGACGTGAAATGGCCGAGAAATTTTGTCCAGAGGCTCTAATTTAGGCTTGGAGTTCTTTCACGTGCCGTAAATCTACGACACAGGACCCCCAGCTTAAAGTCCCTCCCGGAGGACTCCGTGCCCAGGATTTTTACGTCCTGAAAAATCCATCGACCGCGGCCGGGTACCAGTTCTAGTAACAGTTGTAATTTCTAAGTGAATTGTTGGTGTTGTTTTTAAAATTCCAAGAATGAAAATTATCACATTTCTTATATTTTACATATACAACAATAGTTACCAACACCAATTTCTAATTATAATTAGAAATAAGTGTAGGCCTACGACATGAAAAATGTCCTTTAGATGAAAAAAGTGTTCCTTGTAAATTTTTGGCTGAAAATACGAATTTATAATTATGTTTTGTTTATCACGCATCATTTCCCCCCAAAAATCCACATTTTTGCTTTTTACGTAAATATGAGAAGTACCGTATGTCTCCTACAAAAACGATACGTGATGGCCCCATTTTGGTTTTGATATATGAATCAAGAACCTTTTGATTATACGGAATCACATGGTTTCATATAAAGGACAGAGAAAAAGTTCAAATTTGTTGCACAGTGTAATTATTGTCCACTGCTTTCCTCACACAACGGACTCGGCTTCGATTCCTGGTCAGAACAAGTTTCCTAGGTGGAGTTTTTCCTTACTTTTGAGACGAATGTCGCGAAACACAAGGCCCGTTCGGTCCCCGGATATCATTTGGCCGTCATTATCACCTTCATCCCATCCGCGCCTTGTTCGGACTGGATGTATGTGTGACTGGTGTCATAGTCTTATGTGTTTGTGATGTCTTGGAGGTGGCCGCGGCATTAAGGTGATCGCTCATCCGGAGGCTCTCCAATGACCTTCTTTGGTCAAGAAATTATGTAAGCTTATGTGATCCACAGAAACTCTCTTCCCCGACGGGACGGGTCCTGTAAGACCCTAGCGGCATGGACAGCGTAAATGAACCTTCAACTGGGGAAGTAAAAAGTGAAAGAATACGTTTTAACAGTATGTTCATCTCCCTTTCTATAAGAAATTGTTTTCATTTCTTTCTAAAGGTCTTCGATTTATGTGTTATATCCACTTACCCTCTAAATATATAAGTAAAGTGTTCCCTATTACAGGCCATGGAGGCCCAGAGGATTCCAGGAGGGTGAGGCTCTCAGATTTTTAGACATCGGCACATGAAGGTGGTAAGGTTGTCAGCCTTACACACCGGCCGCCTTTACCCCCAGGATTGCCCGTGGTACTCATTTCTGTTAGAGGCTGAGTCGACCCCAGGGTCATCGTGCCAGCCTCAAAATATAGGTACATATACTGTATATGTGTCTGAAAAAGTATGTGTAATACAATATCGCAATAAACTATCCTAAGCACTTTATATTTCTTTAGCTAATAATAATAATAAACACAATTCAGTTAAATTCATTCATTTATTAAAGATGCTTGCATACAACTAGACCTACTCAAGGAGCTTAAAGCAGAAACAATAATAATAATAATAATAATAATAATAATAATAATAATAATAATAAAAATAAATAAGACAATTCAATTGAATTCATTCATTTATTCAAGATGCTTGTATACAACTTGACCTACTCTTGTAGTTCAAAGCAGACATAATAATAGTAATAATAATAATAATAATAATAATTATTATAATAATGCTAATGTTAATAATATAATGTAAGCAATACTACAATCCTATGCCTGTATTCTTGATATTGAATTCCGCCATGTGATCATTGTTCGTCATCCAAACACGTAATACAACCAAAGTTAATCACATCGAGGTTGTTTTAAGGCGAGCAGAAGCAGCTGATGAAGAGAACCTGTTTACCTTACTCTGTTTTGCCCTTGTGTCGAGTTTACTACTACAGAGATTGGCCCACGTAAAGTCACTCCCATTAACATGTTAATGTTCCATCCAGAACTGTGTACACATTTTATCCATATGATAGTCCTTTATACAGAAAGGCATTTGTATTCGATTATCAACCCACTTTTTAAAATAATTATACAGTTCATATTCATACGAAAATGAAGGCTCGTAAGTGTATTATAATCCCAACCTATTAACCTATTTTTAGCTACTTATTCTTATCAAGATATAAATCTACATTTATACATAATTTGATAATAATTGCTTGGTTATCTTCCGGATATTAAAACTTCTATCCCGATGGGCCTATAAATTATCTACGGCATGAAAGTTATTTTTTAAATCTGTTTTTTTTTTTTTATAATGAGGGAAAGCCTCTGCTGAGGTGTTTTGCAGCTTTATGTTAACCAAGGAAACGGTACCACGTTTTCGTAAAGAATTTAAATCTAGTTACGTAAAGCCGCGGTAATCCTTCTTACAGCATCCCCGCCGCCATTATGCAGACAGCAGAAAATACCCGGATTAAATCCCTTTCAAGAAACCAAGTAGAAGTCTTCCAAATCGTTTCAATCATGCAAAGGACATTCCATGCGAAAGCGATTGAACTATTATAAGAGGAAGTTGTACTGTAGCGCATTATAACTTACAAGTAAACTGTGCAGTGCTTAACGTAGGCCTACTAGATTTATCTTGTATCAAACAGTACCTTATAGATTCCATATTATTCCCATCAGATGCCCAGACGCTCTGCTGGGAGAGGTTCAGCTATGGTCTAAACCATATTAGTATTGTAATACGAGTAGTGTCCTTAGTAAGTTTGATACTTCAGGTGTGTCAAACATGTGGCCCTCTCAGTTACGAAATTCGGCTCCCTGAAGTTTTAGGCAAAATATATAAATTTGAACATCAAAAAACATAACGTAAAATAACTTTTGCTAAAACATTATATTCTATTAATACAGAAGACAAATGTCTCATAAAATAGTGTTAGGCCTATATAGTGCAGTGCCCTATTCACCTGCTCAAAACAATAACAATGGGCCATATTTTGAAATTCGTAACGAAATATTCGTTCCAGGGGACTGAATCAACATCGGTTTCCTATTTTGATTAGTGATATGGATAGTGAATTCAAGGGTTTGCCGCCATGCTAATAAGAAGTTTGCCGTCTTTCTTGTCATCAAGTTTTAAATAGCTTTTGACTCATTCAAGAAGAAATTAGTTTTCTTAGAAATGAAAGCCGAATCACCTGATAAGCTACGTACCAATAGTAATATGGCTTTAAGATTAAATTTAATTTAAAATTACAATCTATTAAAATTATAATCAGTTTATAATCTCGATGAACGATAATAATAAGGTTTTTAAATTAAAACTCATGCCTTGGGAATAGCAATTGGTAGGCGGCAGCTTAATTAATTTTCCTACCAAGGAATTTCTTCAGATGAAGAAACAGAAGAAAATCGCTTGGTGCCAAATCCGGGCTGTAGAGAAAGGTGGCCGAATTGTTCCCAACCAAATTATGCGATCAGATCTTGAGTTTGTTTGACTGTGTGTGGCCGGACACTGCCATAAACCAAAATAATTAAAAGCGAAAGCATTTAATGTCTTTTGTTCAGTATTGCACGATGGAGATTTCTTAGAATCTCACAATAGACCTCTTTGTTAATTGTCGCATGAAACAAGAAGTGCAGACTTGGCTTTCATCACAGGCGGCATGATTCTTTGACGAAGGCATATAAAAACTGGCTCCCCGTTACGATAAGTGCCTGAATAACGGCAGTAACTATGTAGAGAAGTAGTGTAAGGTAATGAATGAGTGATAATGAAGTATTTGGAAGATAATGTTATATATATATACATGTATATATCGGTAGGTCTACTTACTTTAAGAACTTGTTTCCTATTTCGCTTTCCTCGTGATTTTAACAATATTGAAATTATATGTTAAACACATCTAATGATACCTGGTCACGTTTTTATTACTTTATATTAGGAAATAGGTTGGAAATGATTAATTGAATTGACTTTATAGACCTCGAGACGTGCTGTTGTCTGGAGTACTTACGTTTCGCACGTTTCAATGTACATTATGGTTGAGGGAGACACCTAGAGGAAGTGAAAGTAACTCACGTGCAATTTCTTGTCTCATTATCCTACAATTTTGCCCAAGGTTTTGGTTCAAGGTTTGTCAACATGATCTCAACAGGACAATAGAATACCAGAGAATGATACCAGTGCTCTGTATTGCGAAGCTTGTTCCGTTATGTAAATTCGGCAAAATATACAAAATGAACCAGACGAAAAGTCAGTGACTGTAATTGCTTTTATAGAAAAGATATTTCACGACAAGTGGACGGTAATTTAATTATCAATCGGTCATAATCCCTACAAATGTCTCAGTATTACACTGACCTAATTATATCCAGCATTATAAATGTAGTTTATTTTTAGGAATGGAAGTTATCTTAAAAATTTTCACAACAAAGGAGTTCTTCAGAATAATAAATTAAAACTATGGGGACCGGGCCCACCATCTTACCGCTGCGTCATCTACCATGGGCAGATGACAAGATTTGAGGAATGTGGTCAGCACGCCAATCCCACGGCCGATCTTGATGGTTTCGGAGACTGAAGCCGCTACTTCCTTATCACATAGATCTTCAGCTGATATCACGAGTCTGAGTACAGTGCACCTCGTTCCAGTCTTCCCTATCTCAGAAAAATCGGGGATCGAACCAGATTTGCGGATCCGTTGTCAAAAAAGCTAACCACTCTACCACCCAGGTGATCTCTTTATACCGTAATAACGCTTCAAAAAAAATGCCTGTATTTCTTGTTTACATCCATATTAAGGCTATATGATAATTATATATGTTAAACTCATTCTAAACTATATACTGTAATACTAAAATATTAGGGACTAACTTGCTGTAATAACTTATTGATTTATTCTGTGCTAACTCCCTCATCCCTCACAAATCCTACTTCCCTTAAATCCGTTCTAAGATTGTCCTCCCACCTACGTCTAGGTCTTCCACGTGGTCTTTTCCCTTCGGGTTTCCCAGTCAATACTTTTGAGATATGTCTTTCCTCCCCCATGCGTGCAACATGTCCAGCCGATTTCATCCTTCGCGATTTAACTACCCTTACTATATCCGGTGAAGCGTACAGGTCTTGAAGCTCGTCGTAATGCAATTTTCTCCAGTCCCCATTTTCATCCTTCTTGGGCCCAAATATTTTTCTAAGCACACTGTTTTCAAACACTCTCAGGCTATGTTCTTTCTGATCAGTTAACGGCCATGTCTCACATCCATATAATACAACCGGCAGGATAATAGTCTTATAAAACTTAATTTTTAGATTTCTGGACAGGAGACGAGACGGCAAGAGTCTCTGAACTGCATAAAAACAAGCATTTAATGATTTGAGTTTACACTTAACTTCTGCCTTAATATTATTTGTGTCTATAATTACTGTTCCCAGATATTTGAATTCCTCCACTTGTTCGAACGATTTACCGGCTATATTAGTAGGTTAGGAGTCGAGACGAAGGCCAATTGCAGCACTACAATCATTTAAGATGTTGGAAGAAGTAGACTGAATGTACTGTGCTAGTTTTCGCATCCTCCGCACGTTAAGTGGACAGCTATTCAAAGGATGTAGCATTTGTTTTCAATCTTATCTTTTTCTATGGTAACGACTAGGAAAGAAAACAAAATATAATAGATGAAGATTTTGAACAAATTCTGGCCAATTAACTTCAAGAGGATGGTAATCAAGGACTTTGACGTAATGAAGGGCTTTAAACATCAATTCGTAAACGAAGGGAGTTTTATGAGAAATTAATAAACGTGATTTTTCATCTGAACTGGTATAAACGCCACAGCTGAATGAACTTTAAGGAAAGTTTAAGCTAATAAAACAATCTACAATTTGACATATCAGAACTGCAGCATTCACGTGCGGAAACCCTTTGATAATTCACAACATTGAAAGTTGTGACCTCGTGGGTACACTCATCGCTAAAATGAGGTAACTCCGCCTTGTCAATATAAAAGTAAAATAATAATAATAATAATAATAATAATAATAATAATAATAATAATAATAATAATAATAATAATAATAATAATAATAAATAATCAAATTCAAATGTATTTCGACACACAATATTGTGTGACTACTCTGTGCTCATCTACCGGTAGTGAAGCTTCAGTTCAGTGTTAGCCAACACAGCCGCATACCGCACACCATGTAAGTAGGCTAACATAGGCCTACATCTTATTATCATCTTGTTGGCCTATAGACAGAACTTTTTAACTGTAATCGTTTTAAATTTCTTTTCTAGGTTGGTTTGATCTGGCCATTTTAAAATTATTTTCACTGAAGATGACCACAAATGGGTCGAAATATTTGAATTTTATTTTTTAAAACTTTTATATTGAAAAGGCGGAGTCACCATATTTCACATTCAGATAAGTCAATATGGATGGCTCTTTTGTCAATTTTGTACACTCATGGCCATTTTAATTAATAAGGATAAGCTTCATAAAGTAACTTAAAAGAAGACTTGGCATGTTTCTTGGGAACAGACTTATTGTTAGGAAACTTTTTCTTCTTAAGTAACCTAAATATTTTAGATTAAAATTAAGTGCTTCTTACATCTAATTTGTGTTCTACATTTCCGAAGGTTGTGTACAACTGGTCGTCTATCCTGTGAGTATTTAAGTTTACTATATTTGACTTTAAGCTTCTGTATACACTTATGCTGTAATTCGTACTTAAGGTAAGAAAGGCCTCGTTGGGAATTCATGGGAATAGATGGCGGCGTGTAAGGGATCCGAGGTAACATATGGGTGTTTGGCATGTATGCTCACGTGACCCATCTCGTCCTTTAAAGGTGAAAATAGATTATTGCGGTCATCCCATCCACCTTGCAAGATTCCACTACAGTTTCAGTTCTAACAACAGCTATCGTGAATTCGGGTGGGTGTCTCTTCTGGTGAATGTCAAGAAACTTTAGGCCCTATGGTCCCCAGACATCAATTTGGCCGTCATTGACACCGTCATCCCATCTGCCTTCTACAGAGTGCGTGTGTTGAGCAACTGGTGTTGCTTGTCTTCTGTGTTCATGTTGTCTGGGATGGGAGCTGAAGAGGTCCTCCATGTCCTTGTATGGTGAGAAAAGCATGTACCGGTATATATGTATGTATATATATACATATACATATATATACAGTATATGATCCAATGGCTAACCTCTCTTCCGACAAGTCGAGGTCCTGTAAGGCCCGGGCGGTGTGGGCCGCAAAAGCAGTTCCTACAACGGGAGATGTAAAACTGAGAGAGAAAAAAGGAAACGAAAGTAATATTTAATTACGATAATTAAAGTAAATAGATTCTTTTACGATTTGGTTAAACGCTACAAAACTTTTCAACAAGACGAACATAATGCAAAATGTTACATTCCCTTATGCTCAGTATTCTTGTCTTCATATGTCAGTGCATTTTATTCATTACTACTTACTTACTTACTCATTGGCAATAGACTATTCCTAAGCAAGCTAAATAATTATGATCTATTTTAAAGAACTCGGAAATTCATTGTCGCGCTTATATGTGCCCGCCATTCAACGATATTCTGTGCTAACTCCATCCAACCATCCCTCGCAAATTCTACTTTCCATCTATTTTAACATTATCCTCCCAACTGCGTCTAGGTCTTCCCTTCGGGTCTGCCAGTTAGTTTTGAGATACGTCTTTCCTTTCCCATGCGTGCAACATGTCCAGCCCATTTCATCCTCCGTGATTTAATGATCCTTATTATATTCGGTGAAGAGTACAAGTTATGAAGCTCGTCATTATGCAGTTTTCTCCAGTCCCCGTTTTCATATCTCTTAGGTCCGAATATTTTCCTAAGCACCCTGCTTTTCGAACACTCTCAGATTATGTTATTTCTGAAGCGTAAGGGACTATGTTTAACATCCATATAATACAATCGGTAGGATAACTGTCTTATAATTTTTTTTATGTTTAGACATTTGGACAAAATACGAAAATATAAGTTTCTGAATTGTATAAAAACAAGCTTTTTATTAACTATCCTAATTATTTTCTTAATATCAATTTCCAGATCAAATGTCGATTTTTATAACTACGATTTTCTAACATTCATCATTCACTAGGAAAAGCATGCTGCTATTTCTTGCTATTATTTATTTTTGGACACACGTAGGATGTGTTAACAAATTACGATCTTGCGTGTGTAAACTATTATTTATTATTTGTTTTTCTTTCTTACTTAGCCATCTGACCTTGGCCTCTCTGCATGTGAAATAAAACCATTTAAACAAAACATTTCAAAGTACATACAAGCGAATACAATTAGGCCTATACAAATAAACAGTCCAGAGTTACTTAGTGATAACAGATCAGGTGCTATTTGCTTCAAGGCATGCAAGTATGGAACCCCACGAAGGGGGGGGGGGAGAGGCGGGTTGGGAGCGACCCTAAACACGTAGGCCACAAATCTAGGCACATTGTGTCAACCCATGGGAAAGGGATGATTAGCATGCGCAAAGGCCCCCCCCCCGGGGTAGATTCCACCGCGAGCCCCCACGGAACTCCCCAACATCCAGCAAGTATCTGAAACCACGCCACGAGCACCACTCCCCCAGGATCCCCCAGTAACCATCGTGCGCCACCCCCCGGTCCCTCACAAAGAGAGCCCGTAGGGCGCCACCTCCGGTCCCTCAGAGAGGAACCGTAGAGTCACGGAACACCAGCGAGACCTTGGATGCGCTGCACACCACCAGCAACCTAAATGATCACAAGCCACGGGGCAAAACAGAAGAGGCCCACAGCGGACCCTGCAACGAAGATCGTCCGAAAACCGGGAAAGGAAACGGGATTATAATGATGGGGAGTTTGAAGGTGAAGTGGAGAGTGTTGAGAGGACGAAATGGGACCCGTCTGCCTCGGGATTTGAACCCGGGACCGTTTGCTTGCCAGACCCACGGGAAAAGCGGCGCCTAAAGGCATAGAAACGAACAGAAACTTGAAAAAAGAGATTTGGGTGTGCTGTGTGGAACTGCTGCCTTTCCCTACACAAATGCAACACGCGGAAGTGATTTCGTTGACAGGGCGATCCTTGTACTTCGTGACCAAACTGTATCACATCGCACGCGTCTTCTTAAGATAACATCCATTACGTGTTTCACTGCATACCTCCTGGTTACATAGTCTGGTTTTTATTCCTCCCAGATACATATTTTACCTATTCCAATTATATTCTTAACCTTGGCATTCTACGCCAATTTAGAACTAGATACGCCAAACTTTCTACGATTTTACTTTCACATCTGTGTATCTATAGGTAAGATAAACGAAGATGAAAAGGTTATGAGTGATTTGGAACCTGTCTTTTAGCCGGAAGTTCGATGTAAGCATTGGTTTGTGAGTTCGTGTGTTCATTATCTTCATCGTCTTCATCGTCTTCATCGTCATCATCGTCGTCATCATCATCATCGTCATCGTCATCTTCATCATGAGTAGTTTCTTCTTCTTTCTCTTAGTCTTACGTTTCCCATTGTAGACACCCCGGGCCTTACACGACAACGACCTGTCGGGAGAACATACATATTGTCCAGACAAGACATGGACAGCCTCCCAGATGAGTGATCAACCTAATGCCGGGGCCACCTCCGAGACAACACGAACCCATAGAACGAGACCCACCATTCGCACATACAATTACAGTACTCTGAACAAGGCGTGTGTGGGATGAAGATGATAATGGCGGCCAAATTATATCCGGGGACTACAAGAGTCTGTAGTTACCTGATATTCGTCATACAGACGAGGAAAAACCCCAGAAAACCTTACCTAAGTAACTTGTCCCGATCAGGAGACGAACCCGGGCCCACTGCGTGAGAGACGTGATCGTTTGTCTTGCGCCTCAGCCGTGGACACATTCTCTTATTTTAACAATAAAAATATGTTAGATAATCTTTAGTCAACAGTCCTTGTAGAAACAATATGATTAATTTACCTTCATAAAAACCGAAAAATCGTACATCATATTCTTACAAATGTTATATGAGGCGGAATAATAAAATAATTCTAAATCATCCAGGAGTAATCCTATTATAGTTCTATATCACAGTGCAAATTTAGATCCAAGGTTTTATAGCAAAATTATTCAGAAATTCCCACATCTTTGTACTGTTTAATAATAATTAGTACTATGAGAAATTATAATATTAATTTTTCGAACACTTTCAATTGAAGTATGCTTCTAGTGCTTTATTTTCATCTTCACCTATTTTCCATCTCTAAATATTATATTACTGGCAATATGAAAACCTAATTTAGTCTAGTCTAATATAGTCTAATTGACGGGGTCAGTAGAGGAGATTCACCATTTCCTAAAAGCCTTTACAATGCCTCTTTATTGAAGAGATCTGGAGATCTTTGACGCCTATGATGTTGAGTAGACTGTTCATTCCCTAAGAAGACCCTAACTTTTGGGTGAAACTGGTTGAACGAGAATAGATCAAAAGATTTTGCTCAAGAATTCGGTCTCTGGTATCTTTTAACTTTTCGCAATGTGTCTAATGCTAAGCACACTAATCCTCTGACCATGTAAATGCTTGCTATTGTTATGCTGTAGGAAATTGAAGCTTCAACATAGATCTGTCTCCTTGAAGAATTGAACCCTTTCAGAGCTAAACTTTTCTATTAATACAAGTAATCATCAGTAGGCTCTTTCTTCGAAATCAATGAAAAAAAATTCAGTGAAGTAGATTAAAAGATTTTTACCTTCTAAATTAAGATATACTCCATGAATCTTATTTCTCTGCTATTATACCAGTTTTTAGAGAGAAGAATTCATATGTCTGTAGCAGTGAACATTTTAATGATTTCCTAAGATGGTTTTTTAAACTTACTTACTTACTTATCTGAAACGATGTTGTTTATGATAGAGATGTTTATTTGAATTGATATGCGTTGTTATTTCCAATTGCATATTCGTGATGCGAAAGTAAATGTAATATTATGTAACACTTTACAGCTGTTATTTGATATAAAGCGGATATGGCGTTACAACAGTGCAATTTACGTAACTACATCAGACAAATCACTGCAGGCAAAGGAAACTAAGCTTGTTAAGAAACAAATGCGATTGAAATAGATATTGGTATCGGAATGTGTTAGTTTACTAGGCGAAGTTAGCTCCTTTTATTGTCTGCGGACAGTTTATCATGCATTTCATTATGATATGAAATTATTTTAAGTATCCATTATACTCTAAAAACAAAGCCTCATATGAAATATCATTAGATATTAGTGAATAATAATAATAATAATAATAACAATAATAATAACAGAATACGAGTATTTTTATTTAAAAAGCAGGAGTCCACCGCTATGGCGCAAGGGATACGTTCGCTTCTCTCACGCAGCGGGCCCGGGTTCAAATCCTGGTCGGGAAAAGTTACCTAGGTGGGGTTTTTGGCGGAGTTTTCTCACCTCTGAGGTAACTTTAGAGGCCCTTGTGGTCCCCGAATATCATCTGGCCGTCATTATCATCTTCATCCCATCCTCGCCTTCTTCAGAGTGAATGTGCGTCTGAATGGTGTGTCTCGTCCTATGTGCTAGTGTTGTCTCGGAGGTGGCCCCGGCATTGGGCTGATCACTCACCCAGGGAGCCCCTCCTTGTCCTTATCTGGTTAAAAAAAAATGTATGTGATGGAATAGATAATCCTTCTCCCGGGCGGCGTGGCTCGCTTAAATGTCCCTAAAAGGGAAAGGTAAAACTAAGATAAAGAGGAAAGAAAGAAAGAAAACTGAAAGAATATAATAAAACAGAATTCATCGCGTACACCTTTCAGGGGTCCTCGGACAACAGTTTGGGAACCACTGAGCTAGAATTATCAACGCTGTATCTCGGAACACTGATCAGAAGCGCCACTGTATAGATAATTTGTTTACAATTGTGGAAGAAGCCTGAGACAGTACAATTAATAAGTGACATAAATATCACGTGTAGACAGTTTCATCACTGCTCTAGTTACGCTCCATATCAAGTGCACTGCGACACCAGAAACTGAAGTAGCCTACATGTCGACAGACAATAATGTCGACATTTGATGGCTTCGTACACACTTGTCTTAAGATTTATCTTGCCTTGAAAAACTTCTTCAAAAATATATATGTACGTATGCCAGTGAAGTGGACAGTTCAAAAACGAATATCAAACAAAACGTAAATCGATTTCATATTCGATTTAGAAATTTTCCGAAAGTGTAGACGAAAAAAGGAAGAATCTTGGCAACTTCCCCTTACCTTAATTATCCTCATATTCTCTTTACTCTCTTTACTCTCTCCTATTCCCTTGACTTCTTACCTTACATTGGTCAGTATCCTAACTTTCTTACTTTTTTTAATACCTATTTCATATTTATGTTATTGTAAGTACATGATGTATTGCTAGTATAGTCATGAACAATGTAATTGGGTGTATAATGTTCATTATTGATTAAATAAATAATTTTTTTCTTTTCTGAATGATGGTTGTAGCCCATAACTCTTCTCCACGTCACTGAAAAGTATCCAGTCCCATTTTGTAAGCAATTCGACTTTGCGTAAGATGACAGTAGACACTTATGTTAGGTAGTCACTTACTCGGGGTCTAAATATTCAGCGAGAAAATAACATATCTATGCTTAGGGTAAATAAAGTCACACAAGATTTATGGATTAATTTTGAAGGAAACCCTTCAGCTTTCCCAACAGGGAGGATTGCCATCAAGGTCAAAGCACAATGGTGTTATTTATTAGTACGTAGAAAAAAAAAACAGAACATAAATTACATAACATAATATAACTGAATAGATTTTGCATCGAACAGAGTATACATGATTCTATGCTGAGGGACCCTCTGGTGATAGGAAGCACAATTTTTGTAACAGGTCTCTTCCAAGTCTTATTGAGGTAAATGTGACATGAATAACAGAAATAGACATAAATTAGACAATTTATTATATTGCTGAAGAGGTTTCTAAAACTACATGGTTTATAATTATAATCAAATATATATTGAGATAGGTTATTATTCTACGTAGAACAATATTTATAATATCATGAATTTCACAGCTTCATTTGAAATAGATGAATGATTACACAAGCACCCCAGTGGCGAATTTTACATTAAAAGCTGAACAAATTCGGTCGAATTCACTTGCAACGATACATTTGTTCGCAGATGATTCTATCAGATTTACCAGGACAAGTTAATTATTAATGTCTTAGGTGTTCTCCTCTAAAAGTGGAAAAAAACCAAACAGTTCACTCGGAGTCGCCAGGGCATTAGATTTGAACCCGTGGTCTTCCAAGAGTGTCCATAACTGCAGAACCATTAGATAATAGAATTGAATGCTAATCCAGTGATTTTTTAAAATAATTACATGTATTCTTAACAGTTTTATAGTAGTCTATTACTATTGTACAATGAATTGGCGAAATTAGTTGCATTATTTTATACGATGAAATAACACGAAAATAAATTTCCGCATGGGTTGCTAAAATCAAGTCAAAGGTAGGTTCCATTTATCTACACACTATTGAAAGTTTTCCTAGCATACGTGAGGGACTGTTGTTCGTATTATTTAGTGCCATCATTATCCTGGCATGAACGTGTTACCTTGTTAAATTATGTTGTCTCCAAGGTTTTGTTTTCGGAATCAGAAAATTTCTCAAAGATAACTATCTAAGACAAAATTATTGTTAGATTGAACATGTCTAGAGTAACATTTTATCAGCCGGATATCGCAGTAATTACAAACTTAAGGAAACCAAAAGCAAATAGTTATTTAACACGCTGCATCAGACTGTTTAAATGTCTTATCTTCTTTCTTCTTGATCTGATACGCCTATTTGCTGCAGGCCTCATGTTTTATGCTGGTGCACGTCCCTCATGAAAACAATTGGTTCCGTAATGTCAAGCTGTGTTCTTGCATACGTGATTCTGATAAGTCATGTGGCTGCCAAAACGACTTTCTTTTTCAGTCTCACAGTGGTCTCACACTAGTTGAAGAGGTAACTACAAAAAAAATGCATACTCTTTCCCACGGACAAAAGAAGAGCAAAAGGAAAATAAATTATTTTAAAATCATTTCGTATACTACATCGTGACTACACATCAGTTCATCACTATAAGGCATAATAATAATAATAATAATAATAATTGCTTTGGCAAATAATAATAATTATTATTATTATTGCTGCTTCAGTCATCAATAAGTTGCAATATCTAGGAGACAATACACCGTGTCCCATTCAAACCTCCCGCATTTTAATTAACCATAACTCACAAAGTATGCAGAATTATGAAATAAGGTTGGTATTAAATGAAAGAGAAACTCAAAGAATTTTGTTTTCATTTGTTTGAAGGTAATTAATCTGTCGCATGTTGGGCAATTATGACATAAAACAAAATGGCAACACCTCAGCAACGAGCACAAACTGTCTTCTGGTATGCAAAGACGAAGTCAATATTTACAGTGCAAAGAAATTACTGGAGAGAATGTAAGGATCTGGGGTAGGCCTATGCAAAATCCACACGTCTACCGTGAACACGTCCGGGTTAGGCCAAGAGTAAACGTTTGGTGCGGCCTGATGAACAAGATTATCGGTCCATTTTTCTTCCATGAGAAGTCAATAACTGGCCCGGTATACCAAGACATGTTGGAACTGTTCTCGTACCCCGAAGTAGCTGATCTGCAATGGACATGTTGACAGAACGTGGCACGAAATTGATATTGCACATGTAGAGATGTTTTAGTGAAAAAGCTTTCAGTTCCTCTTTCGTTTAATACCAGCCTTATTTCATAATTCCGCATACTTTGTGATTTATGATTCATTAAAATGCGGGAGGTTTGAATGGGTCACCCGCATATCAAGAACAAAATTTAATCCCCTTTCAGAGCTGAATTTATGCACTGTTATTAAGGCAGTCACCAAGTGAAAATATCAGTGGGCTTTAAGTTTGAAATCGACGAGGAAATTTTTAATGGAATAGCTGGTCTCCATGAATGACAATTCCTCAAATTTCACATAAAACATAACTCTACCGGTATATCTTTCCTATTACACATTTCTTGAGGTGACACCAGTAGCAGTGAAAACTGAAAAGACTGCATTTTCATAACGAGACATTCTTACCCATATTACCATTGCAGTATATCATCTTGTGTATGTCTGTGGATCTCTAACTGTCGGGCACAACCATGAAAGGGCAGGGTGAATTGATTGAAAAGAGGCACATGTGGTTTCTTTTAATATTGCAAATTAAAGTAATCAATAAGTCCACCGGGATGCGTTTGCTCCTCTCACGCAGCAGGCCCGGGTTCGATTCCTGGTCGGGACAAGTTAACCTACCTAGGTGGGGTTTTTTTCTGGGGTTTTTCCTCACCTGTGAGACAAATGACGGGTAACTTTAGGCCCTTATGGTCCCCAGATATCATCTGACCGTCATTATCATCTTCATCCCATCCTCGCCTTATTTGGAGTGTCTGAGTGTGAATGGTGTGTCTCGTCCTATCTATGTGTTCGTGTTGTCTCGGAGGTGGCCCCGACATTGGGCTGATCACTCATCTGGGGAGACCCTCCATGTCCTTGTCTGATCAAAAAAGTATATATGTAATCCAAAGATAATCCCTCTCCCGACAGGTCGCGGCCCTGTAAGGCCCGGGCGGCTTGGGTAGCTTAAATCCTAAAAAGGGAGAGGTAAAACTAAGATAAAGAAAGAGAGAAAGTAATCAATAAACTTCATTTACAGTGTCACAATATATTTTAGTCCATCTTATGAAGTACAATCTATTAAAATACTAGCATGTGCCCGCGGCTTCGCCCGCGATAATTATTTCAAAAATTAAAAATTAAGAGCATAATAGTTAAATCTAGTGATGAGCAAATGCAAGACCAAGACCAAGACTAAGGCGGTCTTGGTCTTGGTCTCGCACACTCAGTCTTGGTCTTGGTCTCGCATCGGTAACCCTGGTCTTGGTCTTGGTCTTGGTCTTGCATACTCGGTCTTGGTCTTGGTCTCGGTCTTGCATACTCGGTCTTGGTCTTGTTGCAAGAGTCTTGCATTTTTCTTTTACGCATCTTACTGTGATTGATGGCGTTTACGTGATTTACAGTTACACCGATTACACGTGTGTTATTGCTTGCGAAAGTAACGAAAGCTAATTGCTTTTAGTTGCTTGAACCGTGAAAACAGTAACAAAACAACTGAAAGCTATTTCATCTTTAGCCATTAGTTATTAAGTGACAGAATGGTACTTTATGAAATTTGTGTGGGGGACGGGAAAATGTCTGTCCGTCTGTCTGTCTGCCCATGTGTCTGTACTCGCGATAACTCAAATGCGCTTTATTGGATTTTCATGAAACTTGGTATACGCACTTACAACATCCATAGGAAGAAGTCTATTTATTTTCGCTGTTGCGTTTCTACTGGCTGCAACCCCTGCAAGTGATTAGCAAAATACCTTCCTTTCAACTTGCAAGCAGTCGCACAGACGAGTTACACGTTTTCATTCCTTAGAAAGTAGAAACAGCTATCGTTTCGTTGTGTTGTTGATTATTGTAACGTAGTGTTTCAACATGAAACAAAAACGAGTAACCGTAACAAAACAAAGTCTGTGTGGCGTTACTTTACATGTAAGAGATCAATTTTATAGAATGACTGTAAATGGATATACCATTAAAATGGTTTGTGTCCCGTTCTTATTTTAAAATTTGAAGAGTTCAGGCTACAGTATAGTAGGATTAAGCCACCCACACAGCAAGGCCCATTTAATGTCCCGGTCAAGTACATATTTAGAAATCAGTTTCCCGGGGGTCCTAAACTGATGAACCAGAAATTACTGACATCTTCTCTTCCTAAGTAATACAAAAAATATTTTTTTAACTAATACTTTAAAAATCTCATATTTGGGTGGGGGGGTGCGGTCCGGACCCACGTCCTTGCCTCCTGATGTTGTCTATTTTAAATTCATAAAAAATTGTTGGTCTATACCTATCAAATTTTGCTGTTTTATTGCCATTGATATGCATATTTTAGAATTTAAAAAATTTTTAATTGGGAATAGGTGGAGCAGTTGATTTTATACAAGCATTAAAACTATCCGTCGACCGGTGTCTGAAATTTCTTATATATAAATATTAACAATAACAAGTTATGTCCAAAAAATTAAGTACAATGTCATTTGAAACGTAATATATATTTTTTGGGTAAAACTTAAAAAGGTATTAACAGTACCGAATGCATTTAAAACGTGTTGGATTTTTACTTTGCATTTTATTTTCTTATAGTGACTTGTTCTTTTTCTGTTACATGTAAACATTAATTTAGGTATTGGTTAAGAATTTCAATGTATTTCACTTTTTTATTAAGTAATTTCATTTAAAGTACTAATCAAGAAGATTCGTTATTATGCTTGTATCAATGTGAGAAAACATTGTAACAGTTTTTCCAAGTAATTAGAAAGACCGCAAAGGACTATGGGCTGTGTGGGTTATGTTGGCACTGAAGTCATAAAACTACCCTTCCACTATTCAGCAGGTAGCCAAAAGTTAGTTACTCACTCCACTATCCCACTGGGTGGAGTAGGGTGTATAGAAAAAATGGGGGAAAACCAGAATTTCGAGGTTTAAGTAATCACCAGATGTGTTTAAGCAGTCATATTGTCGTTTAGGAAAGAAATGGTGTTTATGTTAAGTCCTGATTATACAAATTCGTGGAGTGAGTAACCTTTCACAATAGTATGTTTCTATCTCTTTCTGTTCAATTACTGACTTCTGCCAAACATCTTCTGTCTCAATTTTCTGATCCGTGCCTACTTACAACAAACAGACTTTAGTGTCGGCATTACACCATGTCATAAATTTCTCAAGGGTCGGCGTAGCATATCTTTCAAATGAAGGTATGTGATTTACAATTGTCCTTGGAGACAATTTTCCTCTTTGCTATTTCTTACTATGAGGGAGGAATGTATTGTTCCTACCCCAAGAAGTAGTTTAAAACAAGTTCTCTGCAGGGCCGTGGAGAGAAAGCAAAGGACCTCAGGAAAAAATTTCCCGGGCCCCGTCAAATATTAATTTCACCACTGAAACCCAAAGTATGCAGCAAAAAGATTGTATAAAAATATTACATAATTATTATATAATGTATGTAATGGTATGTAAGTATCCTATTACTTGAAGACATATGATATTTTTGTTAATCACTAAAAAGTTAGTCATATTTTACAAAAAATAAAACCATGTAAGTTTAAAAGCTTTTCAGTTGTGCACACAGAGGTAATAATACGTGTTTTGGCAAAATGCTATCAATAATCATAAAAACTAATCACTGTACAACTAGTGTCTTACTTTTCAACTATAAATAACAACATTTAAATTATATATCGGTACCCAACTATGTTTAATCACTATGAAAAATTCGCTTGTTTTGAACAACATAAACTGAAGATAAGATAAACATATATGATTGACAATAAAACTTGACACAATGACATAAGAACTCTTATTAAGTACCAGAATGGTACTTTCTGAGATCATGTGGGGGACGGGAAAATGGCTGTCCGTCCGTGTCTGTCCGTCAGTCTGTCCGTGTGCCTGTATGCGCGATAACTCAAATACGCTTTATCGGATTTTCATGAAATTTGATATACATATTTATAACGTCCATATTAATTTTGTACCAAATCGCTTGACCGGTACCGGAGTAACGACTAATTAACGGTCACATGCTTATTAAATGGCAAATCATCACTATACTACAAAGCCGCTTAGCTAATCACTGAGGGCCTTCACCACAATGCAGTCAGATGTTTGTAAATTTATTATATCACATCTTGCTTTAGATGTGAGGCATTCGTTCTGTTGTTATCCCACTTATTACTTCACATGTGTTTAACGAACTTTCTCAAGAGTTCGGTCTAAAACCATATAGTTTCTGAAAAAAAAGACCAATTAACTACATCTGGCACTTTTTTGTATCAGTTTACCTGATTTTTTATTATATTATGGCACAGTCTATCTTATGCCGATATCAGACAAAGGTTGAGCTAATGAAGTATTCAAAAGGAAAAATGTTATTGTTACTGAGACATGTAATAGGCTATACTATAAAGTAATTATTAAAAGAATGTCTTAAGAATCCACCGTCTTAAAAAATAGCTTTCCTAGCTTTTTACTTTGCAAAAGTATCAATAATACTATTATAATTCAGTTGTCTAGCAAAGATATCTCCAAAAACGTCAATGCTATAAGAGGTAATGAATTTCCTAGGAATCCCGGGGATAATTTTGCAGAGATATGTACCAATTTTATATGTATTCTATGTATCAAAATTAATCATTTGAAAATTATTATTTTAAATGCCGAACGTTAGTGAGGCCTACTGTTGAGTCCAAAAGGATTTCTGCTTCTACTTTAAAAAAAAAAAAAATTTCTCCGAGAATAATCCGTTTCAGATTACCTGATTAATTCCGTGTCACCGTTATGCGACAGGACAATGCAGATAAAAAATAAACACATAAAACATAGCTTAAGCTGTTTGTTGACTTATAAAACATTTAATTTTAGAGTAAATTAGAAAGTAAAAAATAAAACCTGGTCGGCCGGCCCGGGGCCCCAAGTCTTTAGTCTCGGCTGCTCCCCCTCTCGTCCTTGCCAGCCTAGCCGAAACAGTTCCAACAAAAATGCAAGTGAAACCGGTCTTTTGCAACCGTTTCATAAAACTGTTATGTGCGCGTAACAGTTTCGGCTACAACCTTTATCTAGAAACAGCTTATTTTCCCACCTCTACCGGTAACGGTAACGGCACCTTTCAATAGTGGTTGCTGGCTTGCTGCGTACACAATCGAGCATTTAAAACATTTTCAATATAGCAAGACTGCAAGAGTCTTGCAGTTCGGTCTTGGTCTTGCCCGAGTCTTGCAGACTTGGTCTCGGTCTTGGTCTTGGTCTTGCACACTCGGTCTTGGTCTTGGTCTTGCTAACGCAGATGCGGTCTTGGTCTTGGTCTTGGTCTTGGTCTTGCATTTTCTGCAAGACCAAGACCAAGACTGCAAGACCAAGACTGGTCTCGCTCATCACTAGTTAAATCATTATATTTATTAACACCTAAATCACGTGGACTACATACCACGATTAGATAGCGTCGCCTGGTAAAAGCGACCTCAGATTCGAGTTCCTTGGCCCAGAATACCCCTGTACAGTGAGTTTCGTCCAAATCGAACAATGTTTGATCATATTTAGGCCTATATTGATTAACCCTCTTCCGTGTAGGTTGAAAATGTCATATGTCTTCGGGCCTTGATATTCTAAACAAATGAATCGTCCAGGATGGACTTACAAAATCAAGCGATCGCCCGCGATAATTATTTCAAGAATTAAAAATTAAGAGCATAATAGTTAAATCATTATATTTATTAACACCTAAATCACGTGGACTACATGTCACGATTAGATAGCGTCGCCTGGTAAAAGCGATCTCAGATTCGAGTTCCTTGGCCCAGAAAATCCCTGTATAGTGAGTTTCGTCCAAATCGAACTATGTTTAACCATATTTAGGTCTATGTTGATTATCCCTCTTCCGTGTAGGTTGAAAATTTCATATGTCTACGGGCCTTGACATTCTAAACAAATGAATCGATCAGCGCGGGCTTACAACATTCTAGCGATCGCGATGCTTTTATTACCACGGTATGACAAAAATAGCCAAAACCAACTGCAATTGATTTGACATTGAAATGTATTACTGAAATCTGATGCTTCGACAGCGCTAAAATCACGTTTTCTGCCAGTTTTTCACTCACAACTCGCGAACGAAAGCTAAAATTAAAAATCCGGCTTCGATGCGCATTCGCCCACCTCTCAGCCCATCTATGTTTAAAATTTCAGATCTCTGCGTTCAGTAGATTTCGCTGGGCATCGTGGACAGACAGACAAACACGTCCTTTTATTATTATAAAGATAGCATGTGCCCGCGGCTTCCCCCGCGATAATTATTTCAAAAATTAAAAACTAAAAATTAAGAGCATAATAGTTAAATCATTATATTTATTAACACCTAAATCACGTGGAGTGCATTCCACGATTAGGTAGCGTCCCCTGGTAAAAGCGACCTCAGATTCGAGTTCATTGGCCCAGAATACCCCTGTATAGTGAGTTTCGTCCAAATCGAACAACGTTTGACCATATTTAGGCTAATATTGATTATCCCTATAATAATAATAATAATAATAATAATAATAATAATAATAATAATAATAATAATAATAATAATAATAATAATAATAATAATAATAATCCTCTTCGGTGTAGGTTGAAAATTTCATATATTTGCGTGCCTTGACATTAAAAACAAATGAATCGGCCAGCGTGAGCTACAACATTCAAGAGATCGCGATGCTTTTATGTCGAAGGTATGACAACAATAGCCAAAGCCTAGTGTAATTGATTTGTATTACTGAAAACTCATGCTTCGAAAACACAATAAATACACGTTTTCTGCCCGTTTTTCACTCATAACTCTCGAACGAAAGCGAAAATTAAAATTCCGGCTTCGAGGTGCACATTCCGACCCTTTAGTCCGCCCATGTATAAAATTTCAGATCTCTGCGTTGAGTAGATTTCGCTGGGCATCGCGGACAGACGGAGGAGGACAGACACTTCCTTTTATTAATATAGATTAAACTTTCGGTAGATCTTATTTTTAATCCATAATGCAGTCTACATAAAATTAAATATTTATATTTATATTATATATAAATTAATGTAATACTATATATACCAGGCGCGTCCGTAATGTAACTTTCCCACAATTCATTAACGCAAACAAAACACAATTTAATGGACATATATTCCAACAGATACGGCAAGTGTTCAGCTATTTTCCAACATATTAGCCACCGGAAATGAAACAATTGTCTTACTGTAGAACTAACTTTTGAATACCTGTGTCGTACAAGTCTGCCGCCAGGAATTTGAACCACTGTGTGACAAACATCTCCTCCTCTCTGTCATTCTTTGTCATTCCCTTTCACTTCTTGAGGTGTAGGAAAATATGGAAGTCAGTAGGAGCGAGATCCGGGCTGTAGGGTGGATGTTTAAAACACCTCCTAGCAAGTCTTTTGCAGAAGTTCGGCTGGGAGGTGTTTAAACATCCACCGGACCTCGCTCCCAGTGATTTCCATCTTTCCCTACACCTCACGAAATAAAAAAGAATTACAGAGGGGCGAAGGTGGTTGTCACACAGTGGTTCAAATCCCAGGCGGCAGACTTCTACGACACAGGTATTCAAAAGTTGGTCCCACGGTAAGACAAATGTTTCAATTCCGGTGGCGAATATGTTGAAAAATAGCTGTCTGTTGCGTTAACTATTTACTTGAAATTGTGTTTTGTTTTGGTAAACGGACCCTTGTGAGGTTTATCTGATAATTGTTCATTAAAATATGTCTACTCACTGAGAATGTAGGAATATTAACATTTTATAGTCTGAATAGTAACATTACATGCCATAAAATCAGTTATGACTATAAACGCTGCATTGTCCTGTTGCCATAATGAAACCTTTGAAAATATAAATAATATTGCATCAACACAATGTTATTCCTGTCAAAGGATTTTGGCCTTGTACAAAATTACTTAATCTTTCTGTGTAGTTACATAAAACGAAGGCAAATATAACTGTGTCATTACGGAATTACTTGTGTTAATACATTAACTATTTATTACACATTTTAAGTTTAATGTTCACGCGGAAGATACTTCTGTTCTTCTTTCGTGCTAATTTAACTGTGGTTGTGTACCGTTTCTTAGACCCTTAAGAATCGCCGGTGAGTATTGTGCATGCCAATAATCTACAGGCAAGAGGCTGTCTTATATACTCATGTTCACTTATATGGTACATATGTTTTTAAAGGAAATACGGGTTAAAAAAAGTCCAGTCTGAAGTTTATTTCAAATAATTGCAGCCAATCGTTAAAGAAAGCTCGGGAAGAATTATTTTGTGAAGTCTTCTTTCTGTTCGTAAATTCTGTTGTAAGTTTTAAGGGCACGATGGAAACCTAAATAATTTTATACGATTTCTTTGATGTGATGATTTATTGATGATTTATCCATATACATAACTTTTTTTGGTTCAGAAGAAATTTCTGGGAAAAATAAAGCTTAGCTTTTTTGAATAAGCCAACAATATTTAAGCTTCCTACACAAGTATAGATGATGATGATGATGATGACAATGATAATAATAATAATAATAATAATAATAATAACAACAATACTAATACTAATACAAATAATAATAATAATAATAATAATAACAATAATAATAATAATAGGAATGATAATAAAAAAAATTATATCAAACTTTCGTGGTTTTCCACAAACCATATTGCATGGGCTTCCAGAAGATTCTTCCTACAGGAGCTGTAGTAACTCGTGCACGGTTAATCCACCAATTCATCTTAACTATCACCACGGTACAGTGTTCATTTTTCCCAAATTCACTGACACTTCAATGGTGTCATTTAAAAAGTGACGTTTTCAATTAAAATATGACGACACAAAACGATGACACAGATGGAGACGGTAATGAATATTATGATCGTGACCTAGTAAGGATGAAGGTCGTGAAGACTGAAATGAAGATATGATGATACTACTACCTTGAAAATGAAGATAAAGTGGACAAGAATAATGATAAAGTTGACTGTAGCAATTGAAAAATATTAAATGGGTGGTGATAATGTCCATTAACCTTTTCGCTGCTACTGACGTATAAAATTGTCACTTCGAAGAATATTATTTAAAGCAGATAAATAATGGAGTAGGCCTAATGTTTTATGTAAAATATGAGGATTTTTGTCCACATATTTGATTTAACTTATTACCTATAGAAACAAGTTTTTTTTACTGATTTCAAACTTAGAGCTCACTAATGATGTTGCATGATAGTTTCTTTTAAACCCGTAACAAAATAAACTCTGAAAGGGTCAAGGTGGCAGTTCAATTGTAAAAGTTGCATTGACACCATTCTACAGCTACAATGAAAAATATGTGTCCAGTTCATATCTCGATCGAACCATTACTAAATTAAAAATTAAGTAATTTATTTCTGTATTACTAGACCTTTAACGTGGTCGGATTCCGTCTTTAACTAGGGGCGCTGTGGGCGTCACTAGGCCCATAATATTGGAATCTTTCATGTACAGCTCGCATACTAGCTTCTATTTTTGTAATTATAATAATTAATATTATGTTAATATAATAGTGTTAAAATCGCCAAGTCTGCATAAAGATAGCTTTGTTAAGGCCATGCGGTAACCATGAAGCATAACATTATTTGATGAAACAGAGGAGCTTATTTGCATTGATGAGAAGATGTAGGCTAAGCTACCTCAGCGTCGTGACATTGTGGTTGTGAGATCGTCTTCTGCCCTTCGTCTTGCTTAATGGCTTTCTCAAGGATAAGCGTATTCAGAGTAACGTAATGTCTCGTAACTGTAAAGAGATTGTAAAAGTGTGTTGAAATTTCTGTCGTAGAAATAATTTCTTGAAAATCAGATTAAGAGCTTTACTCTATATAATATTGCTCAACGGTCTAATATCATACTTATGAACTTAGTAGATATTATCATTATAGATATAGATCATTTTCTTTTTTCTTTTGTTTCTACTAATTATGACTTTCTGTTGTAGTTTCTCAATACTATACCCGAGACAAGCTAAGAAGGAAACCTGAAGTTAAAAAAAAGTGTGTCTATCTTACTCTTAGGTCATACGAGTAATGTGCTAGAGTGAGTCAGATCTACTGGTCTTGTTTACTTCAGGTTTCCTTCTTAGAACGGTCAGACTTTAGGCCTATACCTTCATACACGCTCATGTATGCTTTGCATTTTAATAGAGCCATTGATAATGGAGATGAATAAACAGTAATTAATGCTTTTAAAATATATATAATAGGCCAGCTTGTTTCCAACAAAACTGTCTGCTTATCTGAAGACTAATAGATCTTACGTGAAATACTCATAGGCTTTTTCTACCGTAACCATGATCTTGCTATTTTCTGTCTTATCAGAGTGAGTGAATGAGTGAGTGAGTGAGTGAGTGGCCACATTTCGGGGTGAGCATTCAGATGTCCCAACCTCATGCAAAGCAATGTTCTTCTCAAGATACGACTTTTTGTAAAAGTTTTGAACGTTTATATATATATATATATATATATATACAAGGGAAGTTATGGTTACTATACCTATTTGCCATCTGTAAACTCGGAAGTATTTACTAAACAATACGTCTCATAAGCCTAAGATTGTAGAAGAGATGGCTAGCTTGAACAACATGCCCCTCAGTCAATTTATACGAATAAATACTTCAAGTAAAAGTTTTAGATTTTGGTGCACAAACTTCAAAAGGCATTCTTTTAGAAACCTCTCCCCAAAATAAATGTTCTAATATAAAATGGTAATAGAAGTAAGTGTCCGCCGGCGTGGTCTTGTGGTTAGCATCGCTGACTACAGATCCGTCGGCCCGGGTTCGATTCCCGGTACCTCCTCGGATTTTTCTGAGGTAGGGAGGTCTGGTAGGGGTGCACTCAGCCTCGTGATTCCAAATTGAGGAGCTACTTGATAGAGAAGTAGCGGCTCCGGTCAAGAAAACCACCATTAACGGCCGTGGGTGTCGGCATGCTGACCACATGCCCCCCAATCCTGCCATCTGCCTACGGGAGATGACGCAGCGGTCGGGTGGTAGGCCAAGTCCCTCCAGGGATGTAGTGCCACGGAGTTTAGTTTTTTTAGTTTAATAGAAGTAAGTAAGGAATACTGATGACGTGATGAATTTTTTGCAATTTCATTCTGTTAATATTCTAGTTACCCCACTTTTTCCTTCACATGTGCTTACTAAAGTCTCAAGAAACCGTGGTCTGAAACTCAATAGTTTCTGAAGTATTGCCTATTAACTCCATCTGGCATTTTGTTTTTTTTCATTTTACCTGATTATATTACATTACATTTCGCAGAGGGACGAGAAAGTAAAGGAACAATGTTAAGTAGGGGAAACCTAAATTCTAGGCCGTCACTCCATATTAAGTTACGCATCCGATAACATGTCCTTCATGCACCAATAAACGAATACTACAGAGGGATTTGAATGAATGTTAATTAAATTAGCCATACGTCACTGTGATCTACCAAACGCAGTTTAATTCGTAGGTTATCTGTACTGTTACAGTACGTAACAAATTGAGGGTAACTGTCTTATTAACGCCTAATCTGTATCTGTATCTGGTACCCTATGATCCCCAGGTGGGGCGAAGGGGCCTCCAAGCGGAGGTTTCATTACCTATACTAATTTTGATATGCTTATTTTCCGAGAGAGGGTAGAGGGACAGGTGGTAAGCCCATCGGCTCGCAGCCTCCCTCTGGAAACTAAGTATTTCTTGGACGTGAAAGGGCCGAGAAATTTTGTCCAGAGGCTCTAATTTAGGCTTGGAGTTCTTTTACGTGCCGTAAATCTACGACACGGGACCCCCAACTTAAAGTCCCTCCCGGAGGACTCCGTGCCCAGGATTTTTAACGCCTAATAGGGGAGATATTATTAAATAATATATAAGTATTATAAATATGCATTATGAAATAAGTTGTAATTATAGCCTATTCATTTTTAAAGTTTTATTTTTCTATGACAAATGACATTTAAGCACACATAAAGGGATTTTTGGACGAAAGGGATTTGTTGTAAATTCATTCTATTAATATTCTAGTTATTCCACTTATTCCTTCACATGTACAGATCAAACTTTATTAAGGAACCGTGATCTAAATCTCAAGAGTTTCTTAAATATGGCCTATAAACTCCAGTTTACCTTATTTCATTTTTTCCAGAACATCTGAGGGCGTACAAATACAGTCACTTATCTTCAGTTCTATCGACTGACGAAAAGTTTTCTATTTAAAACGCATGTGACCATTAATTGAGCATTACTCCGGTAACGGTCAACCGATTTCATCTAAATCATGGATCTTCATATGGATTTTATAGGTGTCTATATTAAGTTTCATGAAAATCTGATAGTTAGCTCCTCTCACGCAGCGGGCCCGGGTTAGAATCCTGGTCGGGTCAAGTTACCGAGGTGTGTTTTTTTCTGGGGTTTTTCCTCACCTGTGAGACAAATGTCGGGTATCTAGGCGCTTATGGTCCCCAGATATCATCTTCATCCCATCCTCGCCTTGTTTGGAGTGAGTGTATGTGTGTGTCTCGTCCTATGTGTTCGTGATGTCTCGGAGGTGGCCCTGGCATTGGGCTGATCACTCATGGGTCATCACTCCATGTCCTTGTCTGGTCAAAAAAGTATGTATGTGATCCAAAGATAATCCCTCTCCCGACAGGGGTCGATTAAATCCTAAAAGGGAGAGGTAAAACTACTAAGATAAAGAAAGAAAATCTGATACAGTCTATGATATTCCAGTTATCACGCTTAAGGATGGACAGACGGGCAGACATTTTTTGCCGTTCACCAAGTAATCTTACATTGTGGTACTTAATAATAATAAAACATTGTAAGTTGCTTAATAGGGAACGCCTGTAATGGGATGTGTTCCGGGAAGTAAGAATAGCGCTTAGAATGTTAAGTTATAACAAGTTCCTCAATCTCCGCCTTTCCATCTGAAGAGTTGCTGACTTGTAAATTCTTCAGTCGTCCGTTACGCAACTTGCCAAATGTCTGAGGTCATCATTGTTTTCATATAGCCATCTTGGTTCCTAATTTTCAGATTTCTGTGTATACGAATTTATTTTATTATTATTATTATTATTATTATTATTATTATTATTATTATTATGTTTATGATAATTAGTGCTTGCAAACCTGTCTCTTATTTATAAGGAGGCTAACAAATTTTGACACCGGTTTTACGGATTAGCTGCATGTTCCTGCCCCATACTGCTTGTTTTAAGTCGTACATACTTTGAAAAAAAAACTTTCAAAATAAATTAATATCGTAAAAAACGATTAATTTACACGACGAAAAAACCTTCTTTCTCCCTAGAGAATGCAAATCTTACAGTTCGCTTAAATTATATCGGGTATCTTGTTCAATTTGTAATTTAATATGACTATTCCACTCCGTGTTTGATATTGACCAATAACGTTTAGCAGTTCTTCGGATATAGACCAATCACGATCGTTTATCTTATAATATCCTTCCTCAGATCGGAAGGATTTAATTTTATTTGATAAAAATCAGCTCGTTACTGGACACGTAAGGCATCAACGTGCGGTGATCAATACGTCACATGATGCCATTGAGCAGAATGAAAATACATTATTTAATACAACATAACTTGTTTGGAACTTAAACTAATATAAATGTCCATTGATTAAAAACACAATTTCGATTCGGTGCAAGCCAGTTCGTGCGCTTTTATAGCTATTTGATTTAAGCAACTACCACGACGCCCTCAATCTTGTGATGCGCACTACTGGTAGCATTAGGAACTCGGATCGATTCATGGAATCGATTCGTGGACTGTTCATTCATCTAGTGTGCCGTGATCTTACGGTTGACAGAATATTGACAACAAAGTAAGAAAATAATAATTATTTACAAAATCCGTTACATTTCATTCATGGAATAGTCTTAATAAATCCTACCCGAGATTACGAGTTTCTTCAAACAAATTTGCTCGAACTTCGTTCTCTCTCAAATATATCGATAAACTCGTAATCTCTCGTGCGATTACCTATGATAAAGAAACAGTATGTAATGATTGCGATGGTTATTTATTAATGAAACTGTCGACCTACTAGCATAATTAATAACGCTGAATAGCAGAATCCCCATTGGATTCCATTTCACGTGGACAGGTGATATGCAGTAGAGGAAACATGATACTTTAGAGCTACCGGTTTACGGTATCAGTACCTGGCAACCAGATCAGTATGGAAACCTTGATCTAGTCAATAAAAGAAATAAAATTTGTATTATCTTGATCTTCATTCTCTTAGTTTAAAATCTCCCGTTTGAAGGGACGTGAATTCCAAGAATCAGACTTCATAAGGTGCGTTTTAGTAAAAAGCAAATATATTATGATGTAAATAATTCGTTTTTAGCTGCTACTCCAACATATAATTAGTGTTTTCGTGACTTGTTTATGTTTGCTGAAGCGAATTTATTTAGTTATGCTTTCTTTAAACGATGGCTACTTAGACCTGTAACTGCCACCTTATTCCGGAATTTTGTCCCATAAAAGTTCCTTTACATGCTTGTAAATCCACAGACATGACTCTATCGCATTTATGGAAATAACACATACTTTACTATTTCACCTAGACCTACTCTGCTTAAGATAAATGTTATTTAATAGCAACAGAATACCGGTTATATTTTGGTCAGTCTTTTGAGGCAATAGAATGGGTAGATATTGTGTACTCTAGAACCATATCTTAATAAATACCATTATAGGCTGGTTGCATGTTGTACTACTACTGTACTACATTCGACAGGCTAATTTCTTACTTCAGAGTTCATACTATAATCTCCATGGGGGTTCGTGGTGAAGTCTGTTGAATGGGGGGCCTTAAGGCATGCACATCATTCCGTCTCCTAGGGGGTAAACAATGGGCCCACCCGTGCGCGAGCCCGTAAGGGCTCAGCCCCTGAGCCGCATTCTGCATTCACACTACATTCGATTATAGCGTCAAGATAGATCGTTGTTCACATACGAGGCTTCAACAGAAACATAGAGCTGTTTTTTTCTGACTATTTCACAACTATAACCTAAACATGACCAATTTCGGAGATACGAGGTCTCTCTTCTTAACCCTGTCAAGGAATCTAGCGCACTCAAGTTAAGAATAAAAGCTTTTCTCATAGAAAATGCCATTTACACAATAGATGAATTTTAAAAAGTAAAAAATGTACAAAGGTTTTATAATTATAATAGATACATAGACTGTATGTTATAGTAGCTTATTAATTTTTAAAATTAGTTTTTACCTAAAAATTAATTATTTTTGTAATTGAGTGTAACTTATTTTTATTTTCAATTCATGTACTTGAAGAGTTATGAACCTTTTACATATGGGCGAATAAATGAACTAATTAATTTTAATTTCTTTCTGTCACCACAGATTGCAAAACACAAAGAATACCATTCAATTAAACAAACAGGGAAAAACAAACCACAGTAGAAAGATATGTAGTACAACAAACTCAACGAACTGAAACTAAACTAAAAATGACGATTTATTAATTAACTTATTAATTTATCATTCAATATTTCAGCTCGGATTTATTCAATATTTCAGCTCGGATATATTCAATATTTCAGCTCGGATTTATTCAATATTTCAGCTCGTATTTATTCAATATTTCAGCTCGTATTTATTCAATATTTCAGCTCGTATTTATTCAATATTTCAGCTCGTATTTATTCAATATTTCAGCTCGTATTTATTCAATATTTCAGCTCGTGTTTATTCAATATTTCAGCTCGGATTTATGGGAATATTGAACTATCCAGACTCTAATACCGAAATTCTGCTATATATAGTTATAAAACAATGAAGGAAAATGACCAAATACTACTAGTTAGTAATATAGTAGTTAGTGTTCTTATCTCTTCCATCTTAATTTATGAAATACGACAATTTCGGCAACTCATCACCGTCTCAGTCCATATATGGACTAACATAATTATATTATATTATTGAACAAAAGTGTCATACTCCCTAAAAATACTCTATGTTAAAAGAAATCATACTCCTAAATACAATAGAGTCCTTGCTCGAGAGTTTCTGCCGTTTCTGTTTCAATGTTTGATCTGTAGCCATGACCAGTCCTCATGACATTAAATGTTACGAGACAGGAAATTAGTCATAACATTCGTTCCAGAAACAAATCGTTGTAGGTGATCTGCTGAAACCCTGACATGATTTAAACAATTTATGCAGGATGTTGTCTGTTACAGTTTGTGGACACCATTACCATTTTCAAGCGTTTCAGTGTACACATTTATACCTATCATCACTTCTGCTCCTACGATATTCTAGAAAGAGATGAACAGAAAGATTTGAAATAGCATCACATCCAGCCTTGTATCCCTTTTCAGTAGAAAAATTGCTCCACAAAAATCCTAAAACCTTCTAATTTCGAAGATTTGTTCCCTCCAGGTTTCTAAGATACTCTGTTTGTGGTATGATGGTATTCATTCAGAATACATGTAATCTATGTTGTGGTCCTAGGTTAAAAAATATGCTCCCGAGAATTTTTGGCGGATTTCATAGGACTTATTAAATATATTATATAAATCCCAAACCACTTTTGAATTACAGAAAATGCGGAAAAATCTGAAATGTAGAAAATCCGGATATCGCATGATTCTAAACCCCACAATTCTGGATATTCTGCAAATTGAATATTACGCATTCTTGGAAATAATCTGGCATCAGTCGGTGCTAAGGAGTTGTTAATCTTAAGGAATGTTTTAGAACCCACTAGTCTACTTTTAATCTTATTAATTTTACGTTAAACTAGTCAACACATTTTATCCTAATAGAAAACTCTGATAGCTCTCCTCAGTAGCAGGATGGATAACATAAACATTAAGATGAAAGTTCAATATGACTAAAAGCACTTTCCCTTTCCAGGGTTTCACCCTCAGGTTAAAATGACCCATAATTAGGAAAGAGCACGGAAAGATCGATGTGAAGTCTCCTCCTCAAAACAGTAAAAAAAAACACATTATGTCCATCGAGGCAGGAAATAAAATCAAGTTTCGACCGGAAGCCCATTGCTGGAGGGGTTACATTTTATCACTTGAACTATTCTTGAACTACCAAAATTTACATTCCTCTCCATTTCAGTTGAACAGTTAAACCTAACTTTTTGTGTATATAGGGGAGGGAGGGTAGTTATCTCTCCTATGAGAGTCCTCCAATAAAACTACTCCTCTACATAGTTTACAAAATTGATAGACGACTGCATTAGGTGTCAGATGGTCAGATTTTAAATTGGTTGACACTACATTCTATAAATTCAGGAATCTCAGCAATAAGAGTACTGTAACGTTTTAAACTATAATTTAGACCTTATAATTTTCCAGCATTAGTCCTACATTTTGTTTCTGCAAAACGAAACATGGTGTTACTTCTTGTATTTTGACAATGTTTGAAAGAAACAAATGTTGTTAGATATTTATGGTAATAAGATAATTATATACTATATTATATTAGTAGGCTACAATACACAGGCAAATCAAATTAAAAAGTTCAGTTCGTGGGCTCATCGTTATAATAAGAGGAATGTACTTGCTTTTAATGACACGAATTCTGTTGCCACTGAGCCCTTTTGCAAAATAGCCGTTCGCATTTATTTCATAATTTTCGGATAGCATAGCATTTATTTCATGCAAGTAATTTGTTCCAAAAAGGGCAAATACATGAAGAGCTTCTTTTTAATAATTTTGCTTTGTCCCTATAAAAAGGAATTGGAATTTCAGTTGTAGATTAGATGTCGTTAAGTACAAATGTCCCGTATCTGTTAGTGCAGACAATTAATTGCAGAGAATATAAAACAGTTAACTGTTATTTAAACACATAATTAACTGGATATTATTTGTAAATATCTGGATTTTTATGTCGATTATCCAGACAATTAATTCCAGTGCATTTAATTCTTTTAACACACATCTGGATACACACAAATAACTGGATAAAATGACGCCATTACACAGTTATCTGGTTAAGTGTTATTCGGTTAACTGGACTAGTGATAATGGTTATTTGAACAAAAATTTGCTCAGTTAACCAGTCAACTTTTATCCTGATAATTTCTGCTCTAGTATCCGTGCCTCCCCAAACAAATCAAAGGCGTCTCACTGTGGATTCACGACTCACAATTTCGTAATCCTGATCTAAAACCGCTAATCTATTTAATCTTGAAAAGGGATGATGGAGTTGTTTATATCGTACATGGCCTATTATTTGTACTGTATATTATTAATATACGAGGGATGGAGCATAAGTCACAGCAACTATTTTTTTCTCGAAGTACGGTAATGGTACCAGTGTTATATGTCACGGGAGGGTGTGGCAACTCTAGCATATGGACACATCATTTGGTAGCATTGGAATTCACGGATATACGAATAGAGGCGTTGGTAATTTAGTTGTGAGTCAGCCGGCGAGCAAAATGGATATGACAAGATCCGAATTGCATTCTTTCGTCAAAATAGTCATTATCCAAGAAATGGCAAATCATACCACAAGGAGCTGATGGAACTTTGGGGGGCAGTGCTCATCTATACCGAACTTCAAGGTATCATAGAGTGGGTATCTGTGCTTTCAAGCTACCAATCACAGCAACACATTAGACTGGCACGATGCAGTCGCGTATGGATGTTTATAGATGTCTGTTTCTTTCACTAACCTAAACTTTTTCACGTTAAGAACAAAGCTAAAGTAAATAAAGATCAGTACGCCCTCTAGCACATTACTCCTATGACTTAAGAGTAAGACTTACTTGGTTTTTGTTATTTTAGCTTTGTTCTTAAAATGAAAACAGAATACATCTAGAAACCATAAGCTGCATTATACATACATTCCACCATGTCCTTTCATTTGTATATTTCAAAAAAATTAAAATAGTCGAATATTTTCAAAATAAAAAATAGTTGTCATATGCATATGCTTCATCCCTTGTACAATGCTTTTGATAAAGCATTTACACAAGTTATACAGTGAAATATGTAGCCATGTAGCCATTATTGACCGCCGGTGTGGTCTTGTGATTAGCGTCGCTGACTACAGATCCTTCGGCCCGGGTTCGATCGCAGGTATCTCCTCGGATTTTTCTGAGGTAGGGAGGTCCGGTAGGGGTGCACTCAGCCTCGGAGCTACTTGATAGAGAAGTAGCGGCTCCGGTCATGGAAACCACCATTAACGGCCATGGATATCGGCATGCTGACCATATGCCCCCAATCCTGCCTCTGCCTAAGGTAGAGGACGCAGCGGTCTGATGGTAGGCCTCGTCCCTTCAGGGATGTAGCGCCACTTAGTTAGTTAGTAGCCATTATTATTTAAGAATAGAAGGATGCCAATCTTCATTCCATTATTTGTTGAATTCACATAAATTTTAGCGAAAGAGATCTTTTCACGAACTGTTGCATTAGTTATTACTGGAATCAATGCCTTTTGTACGGTATTGCACAACTGTGTTTAAAATAAATATTAAATGTCAATGTTTATTCCCAGCGTTACTGGTTCTGCGGTGCTATAAAGTAGTAATGCCGCTTGCGTGATTACCGCAGGCTGTCAAAACAAGCAGGTAATGAGGTTTCGAAATTCACGATTTTACAAATTAACAGCGTTCAGAGGATGTCTTATACATTAAACCAGGTAAATATACTATTTTCTATTTGTAAGCCACCGCACCGATGATGCAATCTCTACTGCGAAGTATTACATTCGAGTTTAACTCCTGTATTTTCAAACTAACTCCCTGGGTGAGATGTTAGGGCTTTTAAGTCTTGATATAGGGTAACAAGAACTGTATAACAAGTTTTTGGTTCCTTAAATAAGCCTATGCTTATAGGAAACAGTTAATGTTTCCTAGATATTCACAATTCTATACAGTATACCTAAATTCGACGTGGAAATATTTTTGATAGTGGGATGAGTAACTTATGCATTGTCCGCTGGATCTCAGGGCTGATCCCAAACTTAAAAGAGAAACTGTCTCAATCTTAGAGCCCCTTCACCCGGTGCCACCAGGTGCTTTATTATTAAGTGCCAGAATGGTACTTTATACGGGAACTTATCTGTCCGTCTGTCTGTTCGTCCGTCCGCCCGTGTGTCTGTACGTGCGATAACTCAAATACGCGTTATCGGATTTTTATAACGTCCATGGTAAGAAGCCTATTCATATTGGACCAAATCGGTTGACTGACACCGGAGTAAATCCCAGTTTAGTGCCTATTTTATGGTAATATATATTAGAAAGAATTTATCAAATGCAAATTAGTTATCATATTGTTTTATTGTTTTACAGTGTTCATATATGGCTTTGGAAGTTGCAATACATTTAGTCTTGACAAATAACACTATTCCTTCACATATGCTTATCAAATTAAACCTTAAATTGAGCGAGGTGGCTGAGACGGTAATGCTTTTGGACTCGCATTCTGGAGGTTTCTGGTTCAAATCCCGTAACTGGCCAATTTGCCAGGTTTTTGTCGTTGTATATTTATGTGAGCGTGCGATTATCAAGATATCACAAATGTGTATAGTTCTTCTGATGCTGGACGATGTTACTCTGATTTTTTTTTTAACTAGACCTTTGTTCTTCCGTAAGTCTTACTTAATGAACCAATCTGGAGGTTAATTCGGAAATCGATTTTAAAAAAGCTTAAATTCTCTGCATATCATGATTGCAATCATCACTAATTAAACAAAGCATTCTGGTTTTTTTTTAAATCAGTTTACCTGATTTTATATTAAATGTAATCCTTCACATGTAATGGTGGCCGCATCTTCGGAAGCCTTACATTTAAAACAATGAAAACGCCTGGTGGCGCGGCCTTTGAGATGGCCTCATGTGAAGAGCCCCTAATATCCTAAATTGAAACAGACATACATGTTATCTTTGATAACAAGAAGTAAATAATTCTTCCTCAATGTTGATGCATCTGGAATCTGGTATATCATGTTTGATGGAACATTGTTTACTTTATTAAAAGGAGTGTTAGCAGAGGAAACATTTCATTAGAGGAAACAGACAATACATAGAATACTCATCCCACTATCTAAATCGTTTCCGCGCCAACTGTAACTTACAATACAAGCCCTGTTGACGATGCTTGTAACCAAAATATTAGGTTTATTAAATTGCAATGTAACAATAATTGTATAAACATGAAAGTGTAGCGCAGGTTCTCTTATTGTTTCTGCTGAAAAAAATTAACATTTTGTCTCGTTTTTGTTATCGGAAGAAAACTTGATTTTTAATTTTTAATTTTGATTGGTTGGTTTGTTATGTAGTTATTACACTACGGGGTGTACTGCTACTTAGATATGTGGCCGTTGCCGGTGAGCCGGAATTTTATCCCGAAGCAGTTCATTTATATGTTTTCAAATCTTCAGATATGGGACTATCACATTTATGCACACAAAAATATCATCGACCTGGCCGGCAAACCCGCGACCTTGAGCACAGAAAGCCAGTGCCACACTGACTACGCAACTCAGGACGATTTATTTATCAGGATGTACGGAAAACAATTTGACAATTTAATTTAACCACTTTATTAGAGATATAAAATAAATGACGAACATCAAAATCATTGTTCTTGTTCTCAATTTAAACTTAAATAATATTCAAAATTGAAAGAGAAAAAATGGCGGCATTAAGGCAAGTCAGAGGATCAAAATTTCTATGTTGTACTATGTTTAATTCATTAAGCAACAGATCTTGTCTTGCGCATGCGCTCTAGTAATCGATTATCGATCGCCACCCAGATTACGATAATATTAGTTTATAAGGTTGGTAAATCGTAATTAATCCAACCAAAGAATAACTGTTCGTAATTATTTATCGTATTTTTTATATTAAAGTATTTTCCCTATCGTAGAAAAAATATTAGTCCACCGCTGTGGCTCAGGGGATGCGTTCAATCCTCTCACGCAGCGGGCCCGGGTTCGATTCCTGGTCGGGACAAGTTACCTAGGCGAGGTTTTTTCCGGGGTTTTCCCTCACCTTTGAGACAAATGTCAGGTAACTTTAGGCCCTTGTGGTCCCCGGATATCATCTGGCCGTCATTATCATCTTCATCCCCTCCTCGCCTTGTTCTGAGTGAGTGTGTGTGTGAGTGGTGTGTATCGTCCTATGTGTTCGTGTCGTCTCGGAGGTGGCCCCGCGTTGGGCTGATCACTCATCCGGGGAGGCCCTCCATGTCCTTGTCTGGTCACAAAAGTATGTATGTGATCCAAAGATAATCCCTCTCCCGACAGGTCGCGGCCCTGTAAGGCCCGGGCGGCTTGGGTCGCTTAAATCCTAAAAGGGAGAGGTAAAACTGAGAAAAAGAAAGAAAGAAAGAAAGAGAAAAAATATTATCCGATACATGTATGTGGGAAATGTGTAACTGAACCGAGGAAAAGTTATAAAAACGAGTCAAAGTAAAGTATCGTAATAAACTATTATAGCAATACAAGCTGATTTTTGTATGTGAAAACTACAGCAACATAAACTAAAAGTGATTTTAAAACTGTGAGGCATTTCATGTGTGCGTGTTTTTGTACTTTATGAATGCGGTTAATGTATGCATGAGTGTGGGAAATAAGACAAAACCCAGATTAGTATAAGAATGAGGGTATAATATTATTTTGTCATCTCTTTAGTATCAGTAACACTGTCATCTAATAGTTTATGTGGAGTGGACAACTGAACAGCGAGTTCAGTGGTTTCATTCACTTTTGTGGAATGTGACGTTAATTCCAAATCCAATGCTGTTATCATGAGTCAAATAAGCTATAAGTAATAATTTCCTAACACCAACTCCAATGTGACCTTCATAATAGAGATGAGGAAATGTATAATCGTAGTTATATCAGCTCCGAGCGATGCTGGCTTTGAATATATGACCTTAGAGAAATTTATGCTTCCTGTAACAATTCTTAACTAACGCTATAGGTTGTGGTAATGAAATTTTGTTTCCTTCCGTGAAATCCTGCACAATACTGGACTCCTAATGTTTAAACATTTTCTCTTCTGCCTAAACATAATATTTTCTACCAAAAAGGCTGCATTTGATCGTGACATAGCTAATGCCTTATACCATTACACCTTACATTATAAATGATTTTCTGTTAAAAAAAAAGTATGCGAAGGAGGTTACGTAATAAGTACCTAATTTGCAAAATTGAATATAAATTCATACACTCTATAAATTCATAACTGAAAACCAGTTTTACGAAAACATAAATCCAGTTTTTAAGGTAGCCGAAATTTTTGGTAATTACCTTATACAAAAACTCACATTACACCAAAATCTTATCCTGTTGGTGCTTAAGAATAAATGAATTATTACTACTGCTGCATTGGAAGATAATTAGGAGGTAAAAACAGTTTAAGACTGCCTTGTCTATAGCGAAACCTCCCCCAATCCTACTAATTCTCGAATTCTACTAATTCGATTCCTATATAGGGTATTTCTGATAATCTTTTCCGTTCTAAAAGAACGTAGCACAGGTTTTTTTCTCATATTTATGGTTACGACCATACGGAGAACTAGTTATTGAATTTCATCTTCCGTTCTCACTGCAATCAATAGTAATTAGGCATAACACTATTTATAACATATTATAGTAATGGAATGTTGGTACGTTTAAGTCAGATGATGCAGAGAACACAGCTTCAGTTAATGAAAATGTGTGAGACGATTTTAGCTTGGAGTAAGCAGTATTTTTATTTAATTTACCAAGTAAATAGACTTAATAGGATGAAATCTATGGATCCAGTATGTTATCTTGATATATCGATATTTAATTCACAGATTAATAAACATTTATAATGCCATAAACGATGAAATCTTGGGTAGGCCGCGGTGGTCGAGATAGCATGTCCACCTCTAGATCCGAAGGACGCAGGATCAAACCCGATCATGGTCGATACATTTTTCAAGACGTAAAAATCCGGGCACGGAGACCTCCTGGAGGGACTTTAAGCTGAGCGGCCGTGTAGATTTATGCCATGTAAAAGAACTGCAAGCCTAAATTAGATCCTCTGTGCAAAATTCCTCGCCCCTTTCACGTCGGAAGGTGTTTGTGAGGCGATGAGCTTATCACCTGCCCTTCTGTCCTCTGTCTCGGAAAATAAGTGTAACAAAATTAATCTAGGTACTGAAACCTCCATTTGGAAACGCTATGCCTCACCGTAGAGTTTACAGGACAAAGTCAGCCAGTCCTAGAATCGTGGACAAGTTTAACAAACGTTAAGTTTATGTTTTAAGTTAGGGGGCATGGCAGTTACATATTTACATATATGGATAAAAAATATATTAGAAATTTCTCAATCACTTTCTGTTGCAGAATGCATACTCCAGTTATTAATCTCTTCGACTTAATTCTACTTAATGTAATCTACTATAATTATTATTTAAATAGAAGGGTCACCATTAAAATGCTATCCCATGATATTCGTTCACCAATCGACCACTTAAACGTTTGACATGGTTATAAATAAATTGTTGAATGCTGTATTATTTTTATTCTTTCTTTGTTTCTTTTTCCTTTCTTATTTTTATCTTTATATGTCTTCAACCAGAATTAAAGAGCTATGAATTACGGCACAACTTTGAGAAAGATTAGCGATTGCATAAAATTATAGTAGAGTTACCACATTGCATTCCAAGTGCAAGCTTTGAACCCCTCGTCTGGATTTGAAATTAGCAAATCTCAAATTGCAGGCAAACCACATTTCTTTATCTTTTCGCACTTTCTCACAGTGTGTTTGTAGGTTAATACATTCTTGTGTTATCTTACTAGAAAATATGTTTTGTATTTTAATTTCTTTTCAATGTTAATTACTGACTACAATAATAAGTTCTAACTGATGAAAGTATGAACAATGCAATATTGTTCGCGGTAACTTTCCAAGCAGGAATCACGCACTGAGGAAATGAAACTTCGGTAGACTGCATTGCTCTTCCGATAGGCAGTATGGGAAGCAAAGTTATTCCCGATTAGAAATCCAGCAGTCTGAATAATTCTTTTAGTCCATGGCGCACAATGGGTGTATCCGTTTTATTGAAAGAGGATCCGCCACTTTAAACTGAAACAGTGATTTCACAAACGTTTCGCATTTTTAGAAATTTCATTTTTCGGTATCATGTAATTTGAAGTGGAACGCAATCTAGTGACGCCAAGAAACACCCAACTTTATGCTCCACTCCGACATACTGCTATAGTTGAATGATTTGTAAGAGCAACCCAAACACAGGATTTGCACATTTAAAGTTAAAATAAAACGCAATGAGAATGAGTGGAGAAAAAGTAAAAGTTTACGAAGGGAAGGTAGAGAATATATTATTGCAACCGGTAAGAATATAGGTTATAATGTTTCATTAGTTTTCTCATTAAATATTGTACATATTGTTCTTAAATTGTGATTTTCACTGCATTTTACGTAATGAGGCATTATCTTCCAATAAAAATCCACTAAATTGGAGTAAAACTTAGGCTATATTTATTCAAACTGATTGCCAGTGTTTTCAAAAACATCCAAAGTCCACCTACTTTGTACATTCTTCAACTGTCAGGGACGAGCCTTACAAAATTGATAAGACCCACGATTATAGATTGAATGTGCCGTAGGCTATGTTTACTGCACGTGCCTTACACATTATTTTAATTAATATATAGTTTCTTGTTCCTCTACAACAAATATCCAGTGTAACTTCCTTTATTTGTATGCATTAATTCATTCAATGGCAATAACAATACAGATTTTAGGAGATTATTAGGAATCTACTCTGATAGGAGATTATTAGGAATCTAGGCTATAAAAATATTTATCAGTTCATTCTAACTAAAAAATAAGCAGTAGCAAACGAGCATAACTTTTATTGCATGGTTACATCTTTCCTATCTCTTTTTCTAAATTGCGTATATCGTCTATTAAAATATAAAAGAACCACCCCAATGCCAAATGGTCAGACTTCTCACCTTCCACCGACAGCAATACACGTGGAAGGTGTCGGAGAGGTTTTCTTATGTCTTCCGTTGTTGAACTACTGTGTATGTTATTCAATAGCTTACTCCTCTCATCATACCTGTAGTTAGGGCCAATCACTATAATTCCTAGCAATAAATGATTAATTATTAAAATCAAATTAATAAGAAACCATAACACAAGTGCTTTAAATAAAGGAGGGACCTTATAATAAACATAGTCCAAATTCTTTCTAATCGGTCACTGTATCATCATGTTTAGTGCACGGAAGTATAAGCTAATTTATCTTATAACTGGAGCAACATTTCATAGTTTGTAATATGAGCAAAGACGTATTCACCTAATTATCATTAAGTAGTACTTACCAACAGCGGATCACCGTAAAGAAACTCCTCCACTGTCCATTCATCAGCGTTGTTTACTGCAAATCTCACAGATTTTTCCAAAATAAAGGTGTCTGGATTGTTGTGCACTCAGCCTCATGCGGAAGAATGAGAAAATACTTAAATGAAGACGTAACTCCTTCAGTCAAAAGATAGACACCTGAGAGTCGTGTGAGGGGCATGCGCCCAATTCTTCCGTCTTCCAATGAACTTGAAAGATGGAGGTAGATGATGTAGTGGTTGAATGATGGGCCCTGTGTTTTGCCAAGGAGTTTCCTTTATTTAATATACTTTATTTCTACTTTATTTCTACCTTCTGATTAAAAACACTGAAAAGTTTGTCTACAAGAAACAAGTTACTAACTTTCACAAACCATTAAAATGTTGACTCATTCCCTGCGGTATCAGTAATTTAACACCTATCAATTTGAACTAGGTAAAGGTTAGTTCAATTTTAAAAAACGAAAACGTTCCAAGTTGTTTGTTGCTGCAGGAAAAAAATGGGAGAAAAACAGTATTTATATCCTACTTCAAGAATGTGCCGTAAGTTAAATATATAAGCTGGTATTTTTGGCAAACTCATATATTGGGCAAATGAATAACAAAAAATTATAAAAATAAAATACTTGTATTTTTTTTTTGTATTTATTTCCTTACACTGCAAATGGGTCAACAACCCGGTGGCAGTGGTGCAATAAATACCAGCCATACATATATACAGAAATAACACTACACATTAAATAAATACCAGCCATACATGTATACAAAAAAGGCACACTATACATACACTTACACATTAAATATCGCAACATCTATCCACGTACCTGATATTTAAAAAAAAAAATATATATATATATATATATTTCCATTTAAAACTATAACATAAAAAAAATTGCATACTGTGAATATTTTAGAACAAAAAATTATACATCATATACCCTATTCAATATATATTTAAAAATTTTGGCGTTAGCAGGAAACGTTTCGAAGATTTCTGCAGGTAAATCATTCCAATCCTGGATCCCTCTATTTAAAAAAGAAAATTTGGCAATATTTGTTCTCTGAGATCTACCCCTTATTTTGTATTTGTGATCCTTCCTACTTTTGTAATCTGGTTCTTTAATTTTGCTATGAAGCTCTTCCCATGCCGGTTGTTTCGTGTATACACAATACATACATTTTAATCTATTTATTTTCCTTCTGGATTCTAAAGATTTCCACCCTAGTGTTTTTAACATAGCCGTAACGCTGTCAGTTTGTTGGTGCTTATTCATAACAAATCTTGCAGCTTTTCTCTGCACCATTTCTAACTGTGTTATTAGACCTGCCTGATACGGATCCCATACACTTACAGCATTTGTATTTTAGTGGAAGAAAGGTCTTGCAAAAAATCTGTTATTTCAAGCTTAGTATTCATAAAATGGATTTTCGAACGCGATTTTCGACAACATGGTTTCCTCTATAAAGGCAAAGTAACTGACCGTTTCCCGCCATTCCTATTCATTCCTTCTTTCTTAGGGTCTTCCAGACGGTGAATAGCCTAAGTATCTGCTGGCCTTGAGTAAAGGGAAAGAACTATACTCTGTGCAAAAATATCTGATTATCAGGTTCTGCAGCACAGGTTTAAACGTTGTTGCAAAAAAAAAAAATTAATTGTAGACTAAGGAAATTGGTTGTTTGTGATTATTGATTGGAGGTTGTATTGTTAAATTGTTAATTTGATAAATGTTTATTGCTAAATAATTCTACATTATATTTCACAGTTTAAACAAAAATTGTCTGTATCCGTCTGTTTGTCTGTCTCTCGCCTAACTTTGTGTCATTTAAAAAGAAAAGCTCTGAATCTAAGAATCATGGAGAGACTTTCTCATGCTACATTAATTTACATGAAGAAAGATTGGGGGGGGGGGGATTATCTAAAAAGGGAGCATCTAACTGTACAAAGGCATACAGTTTTTATCTGTATTTTTTCCTTGTAGAAACTTCGTAATAAATGGACATAAGCCAGCCATTCCTGAACAAAGTAATTTCCTTACATTTTTAAAGCAATTTTTGAAAGGATGGTCATGCTAAAGTAGAAAACAAATCAGTACTTGAAATATATTAAGTTATATTAATATCAGTTTTTGGAAGGCCCATAGAGACTTCTACTTAGACTTCGATAAAAAGCTTATAAACTCCTCAACAAATCTACCTCAGTATATTTTGATACGATATTCTATAGTCTTAAAAGTTTTGGTTTCTAAGCTTTTATTATACACGGTACATGTTTAAAAAACACTTATTTTGTAAAGTAATGTAAACGCATGAACCCCTCTGGCATAACTGTTAATTAGAAACATCTGAAAGATACCCTGTAGTAAATTATGTTCAGCACTGTGCGATAATTTTACTCTGAAGACTGAAAAATGAAATTTTTTTCAGGAAACGCAAAAAAAAAGTCGTGAGGCAACTTCATAAGCTTGACGGGTATGAATTAAAAAATGAAGGGTCCTATAGCTCGACTGGTAGTGAGAGTCTCAAGGAACCTACCAGATTAATCATTAATAGCGATATTCTACCGATTTAGCCCATGGTGGTACTTGTTACATTATGTAATTACCAAACTGAATCTCTCAATATAGCATAAGTTCGCAACCAACAGCTAGGCATAGACTACCACAAACGATGGTCTACTCGTATGGGACCGCGCGAGATGCTAGAAGGCCAGTCTTGCTAATCACATGAACATAGGTCTACTGATTGATGAAAGAGGTCGGGGGGGATCAGTTGAACTAATGTGGCTGGTTAAGTGCTCAATTAATACCTTCAAACACTCTAATTTAGGGCACGACATCCATGTGCCCGCTGGAAAGTATACATTGGACGAATTTGGTACATTGAACGTTGGAACGAGTGGATAGGATTTTGGAAGTATTACAACTGATTGCAATGTTTAAAGGTTGTAACAAACAACAGCTAAACATAAGGTAAATTGTGTATTACTGCAGGAGCTAGAACAACAATTTTCTAAATCACAGAAAACCAAAACCAGTCAAATGAAGTTGGAAATCAAAGGTAAAGATTCCAGTTTCAGTGTAGGCCTAATACCTTGGTTCCTTTCGTGACCTTTCGGATCTTCCTCGGAACCCCCTTGAACACCTTCGATCCCGTCCATCTTAGGGCCTTTCTACACGAACGGAATAAACGCGACCGATTGTCAGCGACCGAAACGCGTATCCACTGGGTCAATGGGTACGTAATGTTATAAACTACACGGACGGAATAACCGCGCCTTCAGACGCGAAAAAACTAGAGGACAAGCCGAATCTCGGTCGCCGAATTTCAGCGATCGAAACGCGTTGATGCATGTTACACGGGCGGAATGTTGACCGAAAAAACGAAAGCTGGAATTATTTCGAGGTCAATAGTCCGTAACTTGCTTGGTAACTTCAATTACAATGACTACAGCCTGCACACACTACTACAACAACGTAAAAATGTAAACTTTGGATGGCATGGTTATGTTTTGGCAGATGACAGGTATTGAACATAACACATAGGCCTATTGTTAAGTTCATAAACATGGACAGTTATTTCTTTTCGGATATATAGAATTAATTTAGGAGGCATATATGAGCACGTTTTAAAAAATAATATTAATAATCATTGTACAAATTAATATGAACTTGGAGCAACTTTACTTATTTTCAATAATAATGCTTGAACTTCGGCAGGGCAATGCACACGGTTTAATTGTCCGGTATAGTAAATGGATTTGCTTGCACAAATTCCATCTGATAGCTGAATCATGGTAACTGCAGGCATACATATGAATGTAAGAACTACATTCCTCACACAAACTGACAATCTGACAAATTGTCTAATTTCGTAAAATTCTTTAATTTTTGACGCCGAAACAGCTTGCCAGTATCCGTCTTGTTGCATAATTCTGTCAGTTTGGAAATCCATACTTTTCTTGTGGCGCTTCCTAAAGTCAGATATTTTTAAGTTCCGGTTAACTTTCTCTTGTGTATGACTGTTAATCTGTCAATGAGTTTGTCCCTCATGAAAGCCATAGTTGCGAAGGTAACAGAAATTATCAATTCTGCTAGTACAGAAAAACAAATGCTCTAGCCAAACATATAGCCCCTATGCCGACTTTAATGAAGGCAGTTCAGCAAACCAAGGACTGCAACAAAATTAATACCGAGAGATACAGAAGAAACCTCCACGATCCCTGACAAGCTGCAAGCATTGTTATTGAAAAAGTAAAGTTGCTCCAAGTTCATATTAATTTGTATTTAGTTGTTAATATTTTAAAAAACGTGCTCATATATGCCTCCTAAATTAATTCTATATATCCGAAAAGAAGCAACTGTCCATGTTTATGAACTTAACACCTAGGCCTGTGTGTTATGTGCAGTACCTGTCATCTGTCAAAATATAACCATGACATCCCAAGTTGACATTTTTACCGTGCATGCGTGATCGGTAGAGTCTTACAGAACACAAGTCGGCTGCTTAACTAGTACTCCCGCGTTAAATCTAAAATTCTTGCTATACACAAAGTTTCGAAGTTTATCAATTTCTGTAGATACAAAGGGTAAAGTGATGACGTCAAATAAAACTGTCTATTTTCCCAGGAATTAAACGTGCAGTAGCCATGCGTGGTCGGTAAGGTCGCAAGTCGATCGCCATGCACAAACACCACAACGTATTTCAAATTTTTCCCACCCAGTATGCTGCTGCTCCTCCGCGGGCGTGCATTCGGTCGACATTCTGCCCGTATAACTTCACAGGCGTTTTTTCTGCGCGCGTTCTTTCCGCAATTTCACCGGTCACTAGGCGGAAAACTCCGACACCATTTTTTTTCTGCATCTGAAGGCGCCATCCGTGTAATTCATAACATTACCTACCCTTTGACCCAATGGATACGCGTTTCGTTCGCCGACAATCGGCCGTGTAACATGGGCCAACTTATACGGGCGGAATGTCGACGGAATGAACGCGCGCGGAGGATTTTATAGATGTGTCGCCATTTTTAAACTTCCAACCCCGTACATTTTGCCCACTAAAGAATTCCAGCTTGCGTTTTTTCGGTCAACATTCTGCCCGTGTAACATGCATCAGGCGTTTTGGTCGCGGAAGTTCGGCGACCGAAATTCGGTTCGTATAACATGGTCAAAATCAGCCGGTCTCGGCCCGAATATTCCGTCGCGTTTATTCCGTCCGTGTAGCGAGGCCCTTAGAGAACGTTTGGCAACTCTGATATTATATCCACGCACTTTTAGACATCTTTAATCACCATCATGGATTGTCCTTTTTCTCTCATTCCTCTAATAATATAATTTCCTACTCCCTCAGTACCACCTCCTTTAGTAAGTGTTAACTTGTTTCAAGTAAAAATAAGGCTCCTAAAAAGGATATATTACATTAAGATGACAGAAATATTAACGTGATAGACTATCACGGAGGTATGTCATCGTCTCACATTCCTCCCACTCGTTGATATCCCCTGATGTGGAAGTCATGCACGGTATGGTTCCGCAATCATTCAGAATATGCATGTCGATCGTTTTAATTATCATTTCCATTGTTTTATACACACATTAACCTTGGCAACGATGATGTCATGACTTTTTACTTTACACAGATATGACCTCCCATTATCTGTGGCTGATATTGTTCCATTATAATTACTCTTTCGCTAGTGTTACTTGATAATAAAGGTAGTGATATATTATTTGTTATGAGCTCTCTCGAAATATCTGCATTGGATGTCAGATAGCGAGGTCATTTAAATATGAATAATTCATTAATAACAATAATAATAACAATAATAAAATCAGGTAAACTGATATAACAAAGTGCCAGAATGCTTTTGTTTAATCAGTGATATTTGCAATTGCGATATTCAGAAAATAAGCTACTTTTTTAATCGATTTCCGAGTTAGGCTCCAGATCGCAGTGGCGGACGAAGAATTTGTTTTCGGGGGGGGGGGGATTTGAATAGGTAGAGAGAATACTAAAAAAAATTAATTAACTTACATACCGTATATAATTAGTTTATAAAACTGGCCACTTAGAGTGCATATATAGCCTTTTTTTCAAATTTCGTGGGGGATATAACCCCCCTATCCCCCCTCTGCGTCCGCCACTGCCAGATCGATTCATTAAGCAGGGCCTACGGAAAATCAAAGATCTAAAGTTTGATAACCATATGTGGAGGAATAAATGTGGGTAATGTTATTTGTCTTGGCTAATTGTAGGCTATTGCAACTTCTAAAGCCGTATAAGAACACTGTATAACAATATGTTATATGAGAACCGCTTTGCATTTGATAAATTCTGTATAATATATTACCATAAAATAGGCGCTAAATTGGGCTTTACTCTGGTATTAGTCAACCGATTTGGTCCAAAACCAACAGGATTTGTTCCATGGACATTATAAATGTTTATAACAAGTTTCATGAAAATCCGATAAAGCTTTTGATGTGAGGCATTTGTTGTAATTTCGTTCTGTTAATATTCTAGTTATCCCACTTATTTCTTCACATAATTATGCTTATCAAACTTTCTCAAGTTAAAACTCAATACATTTTGAAATATGGCCCATTAACTCCATCTGACACTTTGTTAAATCAGTTGAACTGATTTTATTTACCTTGTGATTTCAATGAGCAAATGGGATTTTGAAGGTTATTTTCGCAATTAGTTAATATGAGGAATTAATGCATAACGTGACCATGTACAAGAGTGTAACAACTGCTATTTTTACGTGCTTCAGAATTATAATTAAAAAGCACCAGAAATATCGCAACCAATAGTACGTGCCCCCAAATCCCAAACTCCTCATAAGGTGCTTCAAATTATTACTAAACGAATTTCATAGTGCTGAAATGGATGTATATTTATTTACCTTAAAGTTACGAACTTCGTAGCGCTGCAATATGTTGTCTGACTACCCTAGGAATACCAAACCGACATTTATTGCATACTTACGTACTGTGAACCACAGAAAAATATGTCAGTATAATTACTGAAATTAGTTATGATTGTTCTTTTGGTCGTTATTGATTAATTTAAAAGTTTTGTTAGAAAACGCATAGAAATAATCGGAACCATGGCTATTGTCTTATGAAAGATTAAGCTTTAGTAATCCTACGTAAGGAGGTTTGGAGAGAAAAGACTATTTGATGCAACAACATACAAACTAATAATTTTCACATTAATCATAAAATTCATTTCTTAAAAATCCCCGGAAGTACGTCAAAGTGTACGACATTCAAAGATCCACAAGAACATATTTGTAAGGTAGATATTTCATAAATAGTACATTATACAACGAGCCTATAATGGCATTTATTGAGATACGAGTATGTTTCCAGCTTCGCTCGTTTCATAATTTTCATACGAATTTCGTAATTATCATTATAGACAAGTAACACATTAGTGTTTTTGTTCTTCTATAATTAAATATTTAAGTTTTGAGATTTTAGATCCGTCAAACAAACGACCTCAGCAACCAACTGCTTAGTAAGTTCTCGTAGTTCTTGTCTTCTCCGATAGATGGGTGCTTCTTCTTGACCGTTTTCTTGAAATAAAAGGATTTTTACAACACGAAATGAACCGAATTTAGTATAATATTAAAATTAATACGAACAGGATTTATTTTATTTTAATTACAGGTTGTATTTATTTTTAATTGATGTTCTCAGGGTTTCAAGATTGTTCCGTGTTCGATAATGATCGATACCACACCAGTGTTCAATGAAAATCTGCACTTAAATGGCATGTCATTAATGGATGTCATTAAGATAGTATAACGTCACTTATAATTAATAAAGTTATGACTTGTTAACTAACTCTATATAATCAAAGAGCTTAGAAGTAGAGTAATCCCAAAAAGAGAACAAGGGTTAACTTAGAGACAACATGTAATTGACCTGTTTCGTACAGTACTATCCTTCTATATAACACTTAGGGTTCAGATATTTATGACATGTAATATTTTATCCTGACCTCCATTCTCGCCACAAACACAAATTAAATACCATTTGCACATTTGTTATAACCGGACCGCTTTTATTTTGTGTATAAAGTCATATTTTAGTAATTTTCATAGTATGGTCATATTTCGGTCATATGGTCATATTTCGGTCATATGGTCATATTTCGGTCATATTTATAATTTAACGACATATTTCAGTTATAAATTCGATAAAAGGGCACAATTATGCAGTATGTGCACTAAATTTTCCACTCACATTTTTTCGGAAAAAAAAAGTCACAAATATTTTGATTTTACTGTAACTGAAATGTGAAAGGACAGTTACAACTAACAGCACAATTACCCTTCCTCCTATTGTTAAGAATTTCCAAATTACATGTTTTAAAAATATTTTCAGTTCACATTTGCAGTGGTATCTGGAACATTAACAGATTAGAAGTTCTTTTCAAGTAAAACTGTAAATCACCTGTAAAATTGTTAAAAAGTGATTAAATTATTACATCACATTAATTCATTCAGATAGTGTCGTTAAACGTTTTAAACTGAAATATTTATTTTTAGAAAATAAGTTCTTTTTATGAGGTAATATTTAGGATTTTTGGGTCATATTTAGTCACTTTTGAGGTCATATTTGTAGTCATATTTTCAACTTTTTTTAGATCATAAACAACCGAATTCTAATAACATTTGAACAAAGAACATTTAGCCAACTTATGTATCTCAACGTTCGCAGGACACAAACAATGGTAATGTTGCTTATTGTCTGACAGGGAGAGGATCATTGAATGTGGTTACTGCTTTGTTTTCGCCACCAAGGCCACGCGGCTTCGAGTGGGAGAAGTAATTTAGAAACTAACACGTAGTGACGTTGTTGTTGTAGGTCCAGAAGGAGTGCATCGGTGGTTGCAGACGTGTGCAGAGTGGAGGGGCGGCAGCTAGCACAAGCATGTGGGGGCGGGCGGTGCTCGTGGTGGTGCTGGTCGTCGCCGCGTGCGCCAGCGGCCCCCAGCAGCTTCATCTGGGAGGTGCCATCAACCTCTTCAGCCGCTATGGGTATCTGAGCATCAGCATGCGCGTCGTGCCTCGCAACGACACTGACCCTACCTGGATCTTCAGGGAGCCCACAGTCGACATCTTCAGGTCAGACTCAACATAATGCAAAACATAGATATAGGCACGACATTTCTGAAGGCTGTAGGCAAACCAATAATTTTAGTCGCCCTTATTTATATGTATAAATTAAATCACGGAGGATGAAATGGGCTGATCATGTTGCGCGCATGGGGGAGGAAAGACATATCTAAAAAATATTGATTGGGTGACCCGAAGGAAAAATACCACTTGGAAGACCCAGACGTAGGTGGGAGAACAATAATAGGATAAATTTAAGGGAAGTAGGATTTGCGAGGGATGGTTGGATGGAGTTAGCACAGAATAGGGTTGATTGGCGGGCTCAGGTAAGCGCGGCAATGAACCTCCGGGTTCCATAAAATATATATTATTCCTTTAGCTTGCTTAGGAATTGTCTATTATATATATATATAACTTATATATATACACACACATACATACATACATACATACATACCTGTACATACATACAGACTACATACAGTATAGCATATGTATAGCATTAGACATTTTTGGGAATTTTTATTTACACATAAAATATGACAATATATATATATAATACTAGCCCTAAAAGCCCTGCGTCGCCAGGGTTTTGTACTTTGCTCATAATTCGATATTAACGTACGCAGGACTTAGGATTTCCAAGTCCTTATGAAGGTACCTAAAGTATTAAACGAAGAAGAAAGACCTATCATACTTAAACTATTCCTTCCTTCTATTCTTCGCTAGATATAGCTTTCTATCCTTCACTTTACCCGTCTCTTCTACACACCATGCCTGATAGATCTGGTAGATCGTGAAATAAGAAGAAAAAGAAATTCCGCTAACATAAAATTTTTCTGTCTTCACGTGATATTTTATTCCCCACTCTCATGTACCCATACAACTATTTCGGAGCTGAAATCAAAAAGAAAACTAATATCACCTTCACACTTTCCTCCCAAAAACCCGTGTTCCTATGTGCTATGCACATAGACCTAGGATAAAAAACGTTCCATCCTATTTTGTCTCTTCTTATATGCTATGTATCCTTCCCACTGGAAGAAGGCATTCATCTCTCCCATAGCCAAAATTAAATCACCGTCAACCCCTAATGACTATAGACCAATCTCCATACTCCCAGCAATGTCCAAAGCTCTTGAAAGAATTGTACATAAGCAACTGACAGATTACTTGAACAAATACAGACTGCTTGACCCATACCAATCTGGATTTAGAACTGGTCACAGTACAGCAACGGCACTGCTTAACGTAAATGAAGACATTCGACTAGCCCTAGATGACGGTCTTACAACCGTGTTAGTATTACTGGACTTAAGCAAAGCATTCGACTCAGTGAACATTGAACTACTAACGCATAAACTCACTGCATTGCATCTATCAGACAACGTAGTATCCTGGTTCATCTCCTATCTCACTGATCGCCTACAATGCATATCAACTCCAAACCAAAACTCAAAATGGCGGCCAGTACAGAGGGGAGTACCCCAGGGTTCCGTATTAGCACCATTACTGTTCTCTATCTACATAAATGACATTTCTAAATCCCTAAAACACTGTAAATATCATCTGTATGCTGACGACTTCCAACTATACATACACTCAAGACCGGAGACAATACACCATGCAATTGAAAAACTCAATAAAGACATAGACACTATATCCACATGGACAGGAAAGTTTGACCTAACTATCAATGCAGAAAAGTCACAAGCAATCATCATTGGACGACAGCAAATGTTTTGCCATTTGGATATGAACAACATTACCCCTGTAACAGTAAATGCATCAATTGTCCCTTTTGTACATCAAGTAAAAAACCTTGGCATCATTATGGACAAAAATCTTAACTGGAAACTACAAACTACTGAGATATGCCGAAAAGTCTTCTCTACATTACACTCGTTAAAGCGACTCAAGAATTTCCTCCCCTTTAAACTAAAAAAAATCCTGGTGCAAACATTAATCATGCCCCATTTTGATTACTGCGACGTACTATATACAGACTTAAACACCGACTTGGGACAACGACTGCAACGGGCTCATAATCTATGCGTTCGTTACATTTGCAACATCCGTAAATATGAACATATCACCCCCTCTTTTGAAATGCTGTCCTGGGCTAGACTAAACGAACGACGATTGACACATTCCATCACTCTACTATTCAACATCCTCAAGTCCTCTACACCAACTTATTTGTATGAACGTTTTCAACGGTTATCTTCTCATCATGATCTCGGTACTCGCTCACAAAGAAACTCTATTCTAAGTATCCCTCGTCATAAAACAACCCATTACTCTTGCTCCTTTGTTGTCTCCATGTCGCGATCTTGGAATGCTTTACCTGAGAACTGTAGGAACTGTCAAACACAAATGCAATTCTTGCGTAAGCTGACCAATGATGCCATAGTTAGGGACTAGGTTTTACATTAATAATAATAAATCATCACATATCTAAATACTGAAAACGTTTCCAATTGTTCACAACTTTTCATTTTTATTTCACATTATATTTCTTAGTAATAGTTAATATTTTAGTAATAGTTTAAATCTTTTCACATCATATTTCTTAGTAATAGTTAATATTTTAGTAATAGTTTAAATCTTTTCACATCATATTTCTTAGTAATAGTTAATATTTTAGTAACAGTTTAAATCTTAGTAAGTAGCAAACTATTTTAACATATTTTTTTATGTATTGTATTATCTCTAGTGAACTAGTTCTAAGTCTTAAATGATAATAATATAATCATGTACCTGTGTATTTGTAACTTTGTACTTGTATCATACTTATTTTATTGTAAGATTGTAAAGCTCAGTTGTATTAATCCTGGTTGAATGGAAGAGAAGGCCTAATGGCCTTAATTCCACCAGGTAAAATAAAACAATTCTAATTCTAATATGCTTAAGTCTTACGATAAACATCCGTATTTCTCAACTAATACAAAATCTACAGCGATGAATAACGTATCAGTGGGTAGAATTTTTTTACAGACTTCTGACATAGCCTACTCGCTACCCTTCGTTGGCACAAACTCGGGCTCTAAGTTTTTATTTGCGTGAACCCGAGGCAACTGAATATGCGCTCCCCGCAATGCGGCCACTTATACTATATCAAAATGTGGAGAGAAGAAATTATTTAGCCTATGCCCAGGATAGAGAAAGTTATAACTGATGACATTAGACATGAATCATGACCTGCACGAGGTTACCGCTTCGAAGCCACTCGACAAACTCATATTGCTACTGTGCATCTTCAATCAATCCATGATTTATGTCTCATCTCCCCGGTTATACGTGGGTGCACCGCATCAGATTTTAGTTTACGTGCATACCATGATTTATAGGAATTAATCTAATCGATAGACTCTGTGCCCACCTTTGTGGGGTAGGGGATATGTTCGCTTTTTTCATGCAGCGGGCCCGGATTCGATTCCTGGTCTGCACAAGTTTCCTATGTGGTGTTTTTCCGGGGGGTTTTCCTCACCTTCCGGGTAACTTTAGGCCCTCTTGATACCCGGAAATCAACTGGCCATATCACTTCAGTCCATCAGCGGCTTTATCAGTGTGTGTTTGTGCAAGTGTTGTATCGCGTCTTATGTGTTCGGAATTAGGCCGGTCACTCATCCCTTTGTCTGAAGTACGAGTATGTGCGTTATGTGATCCATAGAATCTCCTTGCCCCGACAGGTCGTGGTCCTTTAAGGTCGCGTAAACGTCCCTACTACGGGGAGGATATATTAAGAGAAATAAGATAGTGTCTCTAATTTTATCGATTAGATCAAATTCCAGTATCGAAAAAATTCCCAAGCCACCTGTGTAGACTTACAGCAATAACACAATGTTGTAATGGGATTGTGTACATTCAATGTGAGGGCATTTGGTGAATTCAGTGTAATATTTTCAGAAATTATGTAATTTCAAAAGAGAAAGGAAGGTTTGTTTGAATTTTAATGTAGCCTCCGTTTCTTTGCTGGTTGAAGAAAGTATGTGTGCAAAATTTCGTGCAAATGGCATTAAGCATGTAGATTTGTAACAAACATACAAAAATACCTAAATAAATACACACTTTCAACTATATATATTAGACTCGCTTCGCTCGTTGGGGGTTCCGCCCTTTGTTATTTCTAGACAAAAAAAGGTTAATTGGAGTTTGATAATACCGTTGCCATGGAAACCGAGCTAGGGCTAAATTTTTTTTTAATTACTTTTTGGAATTTTCGTGTGGTTTACAGTCTAAAAGCTATATGTGTACCAAATTTAAGTTTCTACCTCATCTGGAAGTGGGCAAACATTAATGTCAGTGAGTGAGTAAGTGAATGAGCGAGCGAGTGAGTGAGTCAGTCAGTCAGCTATATGGCTTTATATTATAAGGGACTACGCATGGGTGCGCATCAGTGGCACATTGTGCTACTGTGCGGTGGGGTAATGTCTCCCACTACAGTCGCCCTTGACGTCAGAATAAAGCAGTTTCGACGTGACACTGAACATGAAGAGCAGGTTTCATACGTCACAGCAGTGGATGGGGACTAAAACGTTTCTCCTCAGTTGCTCAGGTATGGCACTAGACTGTACGCCAGCAGCTACCATCTATCGCAGAAGTCAAGAAGTATGAGTACTTAGTAACAGCTGATCGCCGCGTTCAGCCGTTTTGTTTTTCTTTTTATGAATCTAAAATCTCAAAACTTAAAAACATTGAATAAATTATGGTCGAACAAACACAGTCGTATTACATTAGGTTCATTGCATAATGTGCCTTTGTTATTACGATAATTATAATTCCATTTCTGGTCCACGCGCATAAGTCAAACTTTTCTTCATTCACTGTAATTTTTTGTTAATTATAATGTTATAGTTACCTAGTAGGTTATACATTTCAGTGTTGTTTAACGTTATATGGTGAAAATAACCATACTATGTTTGGATAATTGATCGACTTTTCATACTTTTCATTGACTAATTAGCTCTAGATCTCAAAACCTTAAAACTCGGTGATGGAATTCTCCGAAATAACATACAAGTCACACTAACGCAAGACTATTGCTCAAAGCAATACATATATTTCGATTCTCTTTTGCTGTGATTTTGGAATTGTACTATTTTTCACGTACATACACAAAATATAGAAAAATAGCTTAAAAGGCCCGGTATCGCCAGGGTTTTGTAATTTGAAATTAACTTATGAAGGACTTCCGATTTTCAAACTCAATAAGTATATAGAATTTGAAATGAGGAAGAACGACTTATCACACTCAAACTATTCCCTCAGAAAACGCAACATATAGGGTTTTATGGCCCATAGAGGATGTCGAATGATGCATTCCGTTGCTTCTATACTCCATGGGGTTTAAATAAGAAGAAACAGAAATCACGGTGACATAATATTGTACTGTCTTTGCGGAAAATTTTATTTCTCACTTTTATGTTACCATACGACCGTTTCGGGGCTGAAATCAAAGAGAAATTCAATATCACTTTCATATTTTCCTCCCCCAAAAGCTGGGACATAATATACTGCGGGCTTGAAACTGAAAATGTTCCATCCTATTTTGTATTCCTTGGGTGCTGAGGGCCTCTGATAAACATCCCTATTTCTCAACTAATATAAAGCCTACAGCTATGGATAACGTATCAGTGGATAGGACATTTTACTGACTTCTGTTATAGAATGTTAGTACATTAGAATGACTACATATACTGTATATCCATTCTGGTATAGCATACTCGTTGGCACAAACTCAAGCTGAGAAAACTGAAAATGCAGTCCCTGCAATACGACCTCGTAGGCCTATTCTACAACAAAATGTATAGTGAGAAAATGGTATTCTCCATGTCCAGGCACAGAAAATTATGTGACTGCATCATATTGTGCATTATTTTCGTGGATTTCATTATTCATTACACAATGAATAATTATATCGATAGTTTCTCTAATTTGTCAAAGCCCAGTTACTTTCAACTTCCAAAGCCTTATGTGAACACTGTAACACTGATTTCTGAATTGCATTTTCATTAGGCTAATTCAGTATGATGTTTTCAGAAATTATATAAGTTTTCAAGGCAAGGAGCGGTTTGTTTGAATTTTAATGTTACTTTCCGGGCTGATCTGGGCATGTATGCAAAATTTCGTGCAAACTGGTCAAGAAATGTAGATTTGTATAGGCAACAAACATATCCTCATACCCACATATCCACACACTTTCGATTTTATATATTAGAAGATTAGATATGCAGCAAAAAAAAAAAAAAAATATTAGTTTGTACTTTTTGCACGCCGTAGCGTAGTGGTTGAGGCGCTGCGCTACAAACCGGAAGGTCGCGGGTTCGATTCCCGATGAGGTCGTTGAGATTTTTCAATTGGCCTAATCCTTCTGGTGGCACTATGGCCCTGGGGTCGACTCAGCCTCTAACAGAAATGAGTACCAGGAGCAATCCTGGGGGTAAAGGCGGCCGGTGCGTAAGGCTGACAACCTTACCACCTTCATGTGCCGATGTCTAAAAATCTGGGAGCCTCAACCTCCTGGAACCCTCTGGGCCTTCATGGCCTGTAATAGGGAATACTTTACTTTACTTTTTTACTTTTTGCATAGCACAAACTAATTTGAACAAATTAAAAAAAATATATATATATTTTGGAAGTATTGCAACTGACTGCAATCTTTAACGGTTGTAACAAACAACAGCTAAACATAAGGTAAACTGTGTGTTACTGCAGGACCTAGAGCAACGATTTTCTAAATCACAGAAAACCGAAACCAAACAAATTACGTTGGAAATTAAAATTGTAGCGATGATTTACGATATTTCTGAAAGCTTCCGACTAAATACGAATATTCAGATAGCTTTTTCATGTCAAAAGTGATAACCTCTGGAAATATCTACAATTAAGATGACTGAATTAATAATAAAAAATAAGATAGCCGATTTTTGAAACTTCGTTTTTGTCGCTCACCTCAGATTTCTTTTTGCCAATGGCGTTCCGGCAACCGAACATTCTTAGAAATTTTCAGAGAAAAGTCTTCCCGAGTCTAGAATAGAACTCGGGTTCACTTAACTCACATCAAGTCTTATAATACTAAACTATAAGGACTGTCGAAGCTTGCCCAATATCCCAATAGATCGTTCGCTTAAAATCTTGCTTACTATGTTAGTTAGCGTTAATCGTGACATTTCAAGGTAGGTCCAATCGAAGTACGACCCTCAAGCATATCCGCACCGCCAGGGGATTCTGTCTATACAAAAGATTTATCTGTATCTTATTGTTAAAACCACGAGAAGAAAAATACGTATATACCCAATGGTATAATAAAAAGTGTTCTTTATACATGCCCAGTGATGAGAAGTAATTGAGTAAAAGTAATCGGATTACAGTAAAAATTTATTTTTTGGTCCCATTTACTTGTAATCAATACTTTTAAAAAATGTAATTTCTACTTGTAATTTACTTCTGGAAATAAAATTGTTATTGTTAAAATTTAGTAGTCGTCAGTATTAGCAGCATTCTCGCTTGCTATATCGTCAACATTACTGTTTTTGCAACTAATATCTAAATTAGATTTAATATTAACAGAAGTTACTTCATTTTTCCAAAAATATACTCAATTATATGTTTTTTGTTTGTTCATTAGTAATTTGAGCTTGTGCCCAAAACAAACCAAAAACAAGGAATTTTTAGGTAGGCCTACTGCCATTTTGTAAAGTAATTGTAAATGTAATTGTAATTTTACTGATTACATTTTGAAAAAGTAATTTGCAATTGTAATTGTAATTAAGTAAAATGTCTCTCGGGTAATTGTAATTCAGCCCAATTACTTTCTTTTTGTACTTTTCCCATCACTCTACATGCCGTACAGGCCATTAGCACTCTAGGGGGTTGAGGCTTCCAGATTTTTTATACAGTAGAACTGCAGTTATCCGGATTAATTGGGACCAGGCCCGATCCTGAAAGTCAAATATCCGGATAACTTAATTAGATAAATCATGAAAAAAAGGAATTTCTTAAAAAAAAAATTAAACTAAATTTTACAATACTGTATTTACATAATGAGTCATATCATGGACATATCGGTCAGGGTTAGTTATCTTGCTGACAACTCGATTTTGTGGGGTAAAAATAATCGGTCCTGAAAGAGGGTTCCTCAATGCTCGCTGGTGCAAAAACAACTTGAATATGGACTCAAAGCGATTCGAATAACTGGCGATCCGAATAGTTGGAGTTCTAGGCTACTGTATTTGTTCCTCTTGAGAATATACCTAACTTACAATACTAATATTAAACATGTAAACTAATACTAACCACTCCATTCGACACAGTGATAAGTTTGACAGCCTTACGCATCGGCCTTTACCTCAGGAATGCTCCTGGTAGCCATTTCTGTCAGAGGCTACTCGATCTCCTGGCTATAGTCACCAAGAGGGTTAGAACAATTGAAAATCCCAGTAACCTCATTGGGTCGACCTGGGTGGCGCAGTTAGTATCGCGCTGGCTTTCTGTGCCCAAGGTTGCGGGTTCAATCCTGGCTCAGGTAGATGGCATTTATGTGTGCATAAATATGACATGCCCATGTCAGTAGATATACTGGAAGTAAAAGAACCCCTGCGAAACAAAATTCCGGCACACCGGCGACGGTCACAGGCCTAAGTTGCAGAACATCCCCGTCGTTAAATAACCATATACCAACCAACCAACCAACCAACCAACCAACCAACCAACCTCATCGGGGTTAGAATACGCGACCTTTTGGTTTGTAATTCAGTGTTTCAAATCAACTGCACTTGGCTTACAGCTTATTTTATACTTAGGGCCAGGATTATGAGATTCTTTCTTCTTCTACCTTGCTATTTAACTTAGATAATTTTAGGATTGGAATGCGTTTCACGCTTTCTGAGGCAAAGTAGCCTATATTTATTTCAACTGAAAATCCTAAATGAGATGTTGTGACGTACGTGAAACAAATTGCGATTTCAGCTCTTTCAAATAGTAAGTAGTATTTTGTGAGTGAAAACAGTAATCAAGCAATATTTGAGTCATTCTAAGCAGTCGGACAGAAATAGCAAATATGATTGAACTGTCCACTAAAGATAAGAAAATTAAAAACTTAAAACGAAAGACTAGAAGGCCTAATAATCCGGGACCAAGTTATAAGAGGAACTATTCTTGGGTATCTATTGTTCTGAAACTCAAGGAGTTCATTTCTATTAAGAAATAAGCTATGTTTGTTTAAAACTTATTTTCATGTTATAAGAGCACCATAACTTTATAATTGGGTTTAATTGAAATTATTGGATTTGTTGAGTGATGTAAGATTTTGTAGTAAGTATAACACGGTTCTGTTAATTATATCTAGAAGAAAAGTACTCAGCCCTGAAATTGCAAGCCCTCAGTTTACTTCAGCATGTAAAGCCAACATATAGCCTATTGAAATGAAAATTCAGAACTCAAAATAAAGGATGCTCTAAACATCTCCAAGTCATATAATTCTCAGAATCGCGAAACAAAATTCGAAAATCACCACTAGTTCATATAGTTCATGAAGTGATTTTTTCTTTTCTCGTTAGCCAACAAAATTAGGCTTAGTCTACGCAACTTAGTTGCTATGAATTTATCGAAAAAATCCTGACCTTTCATTACATCACCTGTGATAAAAAATATATTTACCACGTCAACTAATTGGTTTTGCTCTGGGCCTTCAAGTTTTCCATAAACGAATCATGTACTATAAGCCATTTTTCTATCTGATGTTTTCTGAACGGCCTTAGGCGCCTGCTGGTTTAGATCATCCGCACAACGTTTGATTAGCACTTCAGCGAGCCCTATTTTGACCCCAGCCTAGCAATAGCGCGTGCAATTTTAGATATGGGTTACTAACTAACCTAATTTTTTTGTTTAATTAAAAACTTAACAAATTGAAACAGTTTTCATTGAATTTTAAAAATCACCAGAAAGCCTACTTACAATAATTGTAACAACATTTTCGCATGGAACTTAATTGAGTGGAATGACTATATGTCTAAAACCATAAAAGTAAATATCTTTGTCTAAACAAGAGTCATATGGTTGGTCGGTTTAAACTTTAAAGCGTATGTTTATAGAATTAAACATCTGAATTTTATTACTAATCATACAGCGACAGAATGTGTATACGTGTATGTATTATAGCCTAAGTAGGCCGCTGGGATCTTCTTTACAACTAAACGGGTTTCGAAGTTCATACTCTAAATAGTTATTTATGATCCAAGTGGTAAAATAGGGATTTTGTTTTGCGAGTAGGTTATGATGGCTAAACGAGTGTACCAATCCTACGAGCAAAGTAAAATCATTTTACCATGTGAATCATACTCTATTTTTAGACAGCTCTTAAAATTTGTTAAATAATAAACATTACATTTATTGTAATGAATTACGTACCGCGGAGCCTGCCATATTAGAGCACTCAGGAAGATGTTAGTTGTCTGATACGCGGCTGCCAACTTAAGGAGAACGCTTTTCACCCACCAAGTAACTTATAACGAATTTTACAATCACCGTGAGTAATTTCACATTTAAAAAGACGTAGTAAATTTCTTTTTATCAAACTGAGTCTATTTAATTATCACATTATTTTAAACTAAATGATTCATTTCCTTGTGAAGCAACCTTAAGATGGTAACCCTGAAATGTTATAATTTTATACTACTCAGTAGCATAATTTTCTCCTCTTAATTCATATTTTCTACCGTTAAAAGTGCTTCGACTGATTAAAAAGTCTTTTAATATGCATACAAGTTCTGGCATGCGTTTAAAATGAATGAAATATGCCCAAAAAGTGTGCAATAAAATTTATAAATTTATCAACTTATGCAAAATTTAACACATTTTCAAATCACTCTGTGCAAACGCATTACTCTGTTTTCTAGATCCTTCTTTGTTCTGTAATTTATTCCAGGGTAATTTTCACTCTTCACGTGACTAACGATGATTTATGAATCGAGTGATTCTGATGTCCTGGTGGAATCTTATTTTTATTATGTTTCATATGAGAGAAAAAATATTTTTGTATATTTGAGTGTTAAAATATGCTAAATAAGCATTAATTTACTAAAATTTGCAACAATTTAAAAGGGACACAAATATGAAGTCAAAAGCGTAATAAAATTCATTCAGAACTCAGTTCATCAGCATATCAGCATATCAATAGCAAATAATAAAAAAATGTGCAAATGCATGAACTTCCTAACCCTTATAATTAATCATTTCTTGAATTATGTTTACAATTTCCATTATCTTTTTATAACATATATCTAAGAGTGGGATATGCCTACATTCTTATAAGATCATTAAATCCAATACTTTATAAAAATGTTAATTAGGATATCAGATAACATTATTTACAGCTAAGAAGAAAGGCAAAGTTTGATTTTTTCCTTCACTGTAATAGAATTCAGATTAAAGATAGGCTATACATTGGATATAACTGAAATCATTCCTTAATAACAGTGAACATAATTTAAAGAGTAAGCAATGCAAATAAAAAATCTATGTGAAATTCACATAACTTTCTCTGCCCAAATAAAAGTTAGCTTCTTACGGAGCCGTTTTCGAGAAAATCGCGACAAACAAAATTTTCTTTATGTAAAGTCCCCTTAAAATAAGATAAAATCGTCGCCAATCTTCGTGTCACATCCCCAAAAGGTACCTAATCCAAATACAACATTTTGTTTTAGTACGATTTTTCGTTACAAGAGGCCGTATTACAAAGAATGCGTATTTAGAATGGGTGGCTTAGGCCTATATCTACCCTTCAGAGAATGTTTCGAAAAAAATATTTCAAATAACAGTTTTAGCTATTAGTATAGGCCTAAGCAAAATGTAAAGAAAATCGTTAGAGCCGTTTTCGAGAAAATTCCTAAAAAAGAAAATTTCTTCATGTAAAGTCCCATTAAAAATAAGAGAAACTTGTCGCCAGTCTTCGGGTCACATCGTCATAAGGTACCTAACCCAAATGCAAAATTTTGTTTTCACACGATTTTCCGTTCTGGAGCTAGACTATCCACACACATCCACACAGACACATACATGTTTTCGAAAGTAGTATTGTTGGATTCAGGGGGACCTCAAAACGCGTATTTATGTTAAAAACTCAACTTCGAATTTGAGGGTCAAAACAATACTTACTCTACCTATAGTATGCCTACCTATGGTAATGGGCAAAGGAAGTAAAAAACAATTCAAACAGCAAAGAAGCAATTTACTCTGCATAAGTTATTCGGAATAAATCAAGTAACAACATCCCAATGAATAGTAATTAATAGTTCATAACATCCTGTATCCCCAACTGAAGTACAGGATCTTTTTCAGATTTACTTAACCACACATATATACAGACCACAATGGCGACAATCCTGTGCAATGTGGTTAGCACGACGATATGACATCACGTAAAGAATAGACCAATTAACAGAACAATCGGGGGGGGGGGGGGAATGAAATCCCAATTCAGCATTAAATTGCTAGTAAATTTTACTTTGACAACGGAAAACCCCAGAAAACGTATGGTCAGATTGGCCCACCACGAGATTCAAACCTGACGAATATTAGACGTTATCTCCTAGGTCACCAATAATCAACATTTTTAAAACTATTGGTTTACTAATAAGTATTGCATATAAAATAAAAATAAAAACTTTCTGTCCTAGGGACAGGTGTAAAAGGTACTTTCATTATTACTATTATCGTCATCATTTTCACTATCATTTTTTCATCATCATCGTGATCACCATCATCATCATCATCATATTATTATTATTACTATTATTATTATTATTATTATTATTATTATTATTATTATCACCATAATACTCATATTATTATACGATACAATGATAATATTTAATAGAACGTTGAGTATTACGCCAGAGCTAAGCAGCGAAAAAATGAAGTGATGGTAATAGAACCAATTTAGAACTATGTTGTTCAGTTTTACAGAAGAAATAATGGTTAACGACTGCAGGCTAGGTAACACGTCAAATTAAACGTTTCGGAATGACATTCTCTGTTGTTTAGTGCTGCTACTGCTATGGCATGGTGACCTACATTAGTTAAGTGCAGTTTAATAGTTCTGTGAACACTGCGTATTATAAGAATCAGCTAATATACGTAAATAAAAGTTATATAAAGTGCAACAATTCCCCACGAGCCTTTGATGGTCTGTTTTTAACGTAGAATATCACATATCACAAATTCAATTTGGTACTTGAAAAATAAAAAAAATTAAAAAATTAAAAAAAAGAGAGAGAGAGAGAGAGAGAGAGAGAGAGAAAGAGAGAGAGAAAGAGAGAGAGAAAGAGAGAGAGAAAGAGAGAAAGGGAGAGAGAAAGAGAGAGAAAGAGAGAGAGAGAAAGACAAAGAGAAAGAGAGCGAGAGACGGGAGGTCCAGATTGATCATAATCATCAAAATTGGAAATCAGATAAAATCATCAAAAGTCATAACACATCAACAGTAGATACCAAATGCACATAAATAGTTGCTCGACCCACCGATATACCAACAGATCCAGCACATCGCTGTTGAAGCGTATATACATGAATTGGTTAGGCCTATAAGAGTGAAGAGAATGTCGTTACAATATTGCATCGCATCCCCGAATGATACACAACCCAAATAAAATCTGATCAATTGCACTCACGTCATTTTCTATATACCTCTCTCAATTCACATTATGATATAGACTAAGAGACTGTGTTGCAAAGAGCGCGTATTCAGTTGCACAGCTTTATTGTTCACCAAGTAAGACCATTGAGCTGAAACTTTTTTAGACTAGAGGACAGTGAGCAAGACTGAGTTTCTAGAAACGTTTTTGCGAAAAAATGTTTCTAATAAAAGTTTTTGCTCTCAGCATAAGCACCTCATGTATAAAGTTTAAACAAAATCGTTACAGTTGAGAAAATCGCGAAAAAAGCCTTTCTTTATGTAAAATGTACTAAAAGTAAGAGAACGTCGTGGCTGATTTTCGAGTCACATCTCAGAAGTAAAAGATTTAAGTAACTCAAGAAAAAGATTTTTTGTTTCGGAGCTAGGCAGTTCACACATAGACATTTTTCTGAAAATGGTATTTCTGGATCCAGAGAGCCACAAAACGTGTATTTACGTTAAAAACTCAACTGCGAATTTGGGTGTCGAAAAAAATATTTCCTCTATCTACAGTACCTATGGTAGGGGCAGAGGAAGTAGTAATTATGGTTTCTACATGTCTGGAGTAGGTTAAACGTTTTCATTATAACTAAGGGACTCTTAAAAAGTTGGTCGTTACTTCAATAATGCGATGTCTTTATTAGACGCCTAATATGGTTAAAACTTCAACAGCATATTACCCGTAATGAGATTACCGAAAAATATTTCTCTTACGTTCAATAGTTCTAAATGTGACTAAATTCACCTGAATCAATAGGATAGGAAGATTTCTATGGCTTTAGCCATAAAATACTATCCTTTCTTATATACGAGTAAATTTGTATCAACTTTTAACATTGCTATTTACGAAGAAAAATGAACTTATGTATAATAGTCCAGTCGGTATCCACTTTTTACCTGGAAAATATTCCGAAGTTAATGAAATTTTTACAGGATATTTGGGGGTACTCTAGGATGTTTATCCTAAGTTTTCGACCTCGAGGACCCTGTGCTAACTTGGGGGGAGGTCAAAACCTCAAAATTTTCGGACTTTTTTCAGTTTTTCCCTTTTATCTCGTAAACTAAGCATATTGTGTGGACCATTGTTCAGTACAAAGTTGTAGAGCATTAAATTTGCTAAAATTTGGTTGATAAACGAATTTGTAGACCCAGTATTAACCGAGATACGGCCGATGAAACTTAGACAAAGTTTCTCGAAATGTAAAAAAATATCCGAAACACGAAGGTTTTGGCGCTATAACTATTTATTACCATCATTTCCATGTTAATTATATTAATCACTCATTAATATCAACATCTTGGAATACCTATGACCCCCTTCCTCCACCCCCTCTTCCCACTTCCCACCCCTCCCCCGAACTTGAAGATGCCTCATTTTAATGTAAGAAATGCATTTTAAGAAACCTTCTCACACCAAAAACACTTTCGTTGTACACACAATGTGATGTCACCGGAGGGGGAGGGGGGAATACGCTGACCTAGAGGCTATTGTGATTTGCAGTTATTTACATATTTTCGGGCCTGGTCATCACCCTACTGTGAATTCCTGTTAACCCATAATCTTGAACCCAATGAACGTAGATCAGGTAGTTTAAAATAAATAATTAGCAATCAAGAATTATAGTTCATAGAAGTATAGAATTTATTTACAAAAAATCATAATTTAGAGCATAATTATAAATAATTAAGATAACTGCAGGTGTTATGACCAACGTAGAAATAATTTCAAATAATTAGTACATAGTGTACCAGGCTACGAAAACCTTGGAGCGTTTGGGGGCTGCCGGACCTTCCTCGTCGTCGTCGTCATTGTCGGGGTCCGTGGACACGTCAGTGGGATCCTCACTCTCGTCATCGGTGTCAGGCTGAGGGGAGTTTTATCATGCTGTTCCCACGCAGTGCCTGCATACTGCACTCAATTAATACACGTGCATTATATGTTGTTACAAGAATGAAAAGCAATAAGATATCGTGTGGCAAGTTTTAAGCATGAAAATGTACTATTACAGCATCACTCAATATTGATAAAGTGCATAAAATTACCCACCACGTTTGGTAAGCTTCCATCCTCATACAGAAGGCAACTTCTGATTTCTCCCTTGGCTTCCCATCCACGCCTGGACTTGCAAGTACATCCTGGCGGCATCTCTGGTTGGTGGCAGTCTGGCAAGTTGACATTTCGGCTTTGCCATAACTGTGCAAAAAATTCGGTACCTCAGGTCTTCGAGGTTGTCAAATTCGATGGCCCCTCCATACAGTTTCACAAGAAATTTCTCTCCAACATCAGCGATTTGAGTTGGAGTTGCGTCAGGGTCTTTAAAAATCGCCAACATCTCTGAAAAGCTAGAGTTCTTGCTATACACTGCATCACCTTCTTCATTCCAATACCAAAGGGTGTTGAGGTGGTGTCACATGCAGGAAAAGAATATCCTGTGGTTCGTACTTGAACGAGTGGGATGAATACAGCACAGTTGGGATGTTACCCTTTCCACTCTTCTGGAAATAGACGTCCTTTTTGGAAGAACCCAAAGCAGTAGCACCAGAAAATATATGTCGTAACCTGTTATGATGACACTATCATATTTGTCAGCAGCTAAGCTAAGACAGCAGTATCTACAATCATTACATCGGCGTCTTCTACTGCCTGCTTCACTTGGATCCCCTTGGCTTCCATTTCATCTTCAATATGGTTATGAAGTTCATTTTGTTGGTATCATTGGTAAGAAATTTCGCCTGCGAAATCGTGCTAACCAAAGTTGTCTTGGAAAAGACAAACTTTGTTGAGGAGTGCAGCAAAGAATGCAGCTAAGGCTCAGCTGCTTTGGTAGCTTATCCCAACAGGATAACCATCAAAAACCACTATGACAATGCTACCGAAGTGCCTATGGACGTAATCCACGTAGTTCTGGCAGATTACCTGAAATGTGGCTTCACTTGACTTGGTCCAAACAACCCTATGCAACAGAAACTCGCCATTAATGACACTGCATTTTCTGGCGCCAAAATCTACGTCTTCACCCACGATAGGAAGGAATGCATCATACAGCATTGACAATAGGCCCCCCTCCGGTGATATCACATTGTGTGTACAACGAAAGGGTTTTTGATGTGAGAAAGTTTCTTAAAATACATTTCTTACATTAAAATGAGGCATCTTCACGTATGGGGGAGGGGGAGGGGTGGGAAGTGGGAAGAGGGGGTGGAGGAAGGGGTGATAGGTATTCCAAGATGTTGATACCAATGAGTGATTAACATAATTAACATGGAAATGATGATAATAAATAGTTATAGCGACAAAACCTTCGTGTTTCGGATATTTTTTTACATTTCGAGAAACTTTGTCTAAGTTTCATCGGCCGTATCTCGGTTAATATTGGGTCTACAAATTTGTTTTATCAACCAAAGTTTAGAAAATTTAATGCTCTACAACTTTGTACTGAACAATGGTCCACACAATATGCTTAGTTTACGAGATAAAAGGGAAAAACTGAAAAAAGTCCGAAAATTTTGAGGTTTTTGACCTCCCCCCAAGTTAGCACAGGGTCCTCGAGGTCGAAAACATAGGATAGACATTCTAGAGTACCCCCAAATAACCTGTAAAAATTTCATTAACTTCGGAATATTTTCCAGCTAACCCCCTATTTTTCATTATATCGACTGGACTATAATATAAGGTCAGATATTCACAATCATAATACCAGAAATTGTCAAATGATTAAAATTCCACAGCATAGACTTAACAAAACCATAAAAAGTTATCGATAAGTAGGCATTAAATGTTTTAATACGCTACCACAAGCTGTAACATACTTCCTTAAAATAGTTATTCTCTAAGAGATTACTTCATGGCTTGTCGCAATCTATTTTACTCATTTATGAATTTACTGATTTTAACCCATTTGCTCTTGTTATGTCGTTGTACAAAGTTTGCTGTGTATTTTATGTAATTATTGTAGTTTTACACAATTGACTTTGTCTATTGTAGTTTTATAGCAGTCTAATGGCTATAAAATTAATTGAACTGAATTGAATAAGTCAGATTGAAAAAAGCAAAAATAAAAAAATTGCTACCGACGTCAACATACAGTACCAGGAATTGTGAACCTATAATAACCGCATTATGAATTAAAATTAACATTGGCCCATTTAGATCGTAGTATGTGGCTAGAAGTTTTCTCTTTGTTAAAGTCAAGTAAGATCTTTTGTTCAGTTATTATGTTCAATACACTACACAAGCCTGGAAGTACGTAATTTGTTCGAACTTGGGGAAGTAGCAATGTGCAATTAAGATTGTTTTCTTTGAACCGTTGCGTTGTTGGAAATGTAGTTAAAAAGGAAGTTGGCATGATACTGCAACCTTGCCCCTGAATCTTGATAGCTTAAATCGAATAATTGCCGTCTCTAAGGAAACGGATGTATGTAACTTACGATCAGCAGAGCCACTTGAAATTAATGTTGTAGATGACGTCTTGATGACTGTGATTCAAATTGTAATGAGATTACGTGTGAGATTACAAAGATCTGTTATAAAAATGAACAGATTAAAGATTTATTCCTTGCTCTCCGTATAACTCCATATCTGTATTATAATAATAGAAATGGAAACAATGTCAAATTCGCCTAAATGAGGAGAAACATGTTGAATTACTGTAAATTGAACAAAGTGGTCTCGCTATAACTATGTATTATCTCTGAGCAAAATATACTAGGATAAATAATTTGTTTTACTTATCTTTCCTTGTTTTTTTTTATGTTAGACTGTCAAACCTGTAACTTGGAGAGGGTAAGGTGAAAATGGTAGCCCAATTTTGATCAGTTTTATGCAAATTAATAATTATTATCTACAGGATTTGGTTTATCATCCTAAAAAATTAGGGTTCGTACAAAACCTCTTAAAAGTTGCTTTCGTCCCCAAACTTATAGTTTAGCTTGGCAATTAAATTGCCAGTTAGTACTAATGGAGGTTTAACTGTGTAGGTTAGAATGCAGTTTTCACAGTTCGAATTTGTAAATCTTCTTGTTAATATGAAATAGAAATGAGTAATTTACCTCTAAACGGTTTCCATAAATTAAAAAGTGTGATAGTGCTAGCAAGACAAGATGGATTAAGTTAAGTACGATTTTAAACGGCCGTTTCTCAAAATTAGCCATTTTTCATTAATCTTAATATTTCCCATCTTCAAAATGCATTGACTCCTATAATATTTAAGCCATAAAGTTGATTTTTACGTAGCTTTTTCAATATGTATGCCACAAAATGTCACATTATAATGGTATATTTAAGAAAGCAATAATGACGTAAATACGAGTGTATTTCTGTTTTAATATACCTAAATATAGTATCAGGCAACATATTGCTTTTAACTATTTTCAAATTTTAATTTATACCTATCCTCACTTACTCAACTTACTCAATGACAATAGACAATTTCTAAGCAAGCTAAAGGAATATTATCTATTTTATGGAACCCGAAGGTTCATTGCCGCGCTTACCTGAGCCCGCCATTCAACCCTATTCTGTGCTACCTCCATCCAATAATCCCTCTCAAATCCTACTTCCGTTAAATCTATCCTAATATTGTCCTCCCACCTACGTATAGGTCTTCCAAGTGGTATTTTCCCTTCGGGTCCTCAATCCATAGTTTTGAGATACGTCTTTCCTCCCCCATGCGTGCAACATGTCCAGCCCATTTCATCCTCCGTGATGTAATTACCCTTACTATATCCGGTGACGAGTACAGGTTATGAACCTCGTTGTTATGCAGTTTTCTCCAGTCACCATTTTCATCTCTCTTAGACTTAAATATTTCCCTAAGCACCCTGTTTTCGAACACTCTCAGATTATTTTCTTACCGAAGAGTAAGTGACTATGTCTCACATCCATAATACAAGCGGTAGGATGATTGTATAATAATTGTTTATTTTTAGATATCTGGACAGAAGACGAAAAGATAAAGAGTTTCTGAACTGCAGGCATTTCCTGATTTGAATCTACACTTAACCTTATTTAATTTATACCTATCCGGAATCAAACATTAATTTTAAAAACCTGTAGTCACACAGTTTAAAATATTAGAAATCATGCCCACCATTATAATAAAGACATCAAGCACGCTCAAGCTCTAGGCCTATGGGTTAAATTGTGTACGAGTTGAAACATTTTCAAGAAAAGTCTCTGTGAACTAGGACTATAGCAACACTAATACCATAGTATTACAAACCACAATAACAGTAAGGCCACAAAATTTGTGAGATAAGCAAACCCAGATAACTACTGGAAAAAATTAAATTTAAACCAAAATAACAATTTTCCACCTTATTCTCCCGAGGAAGAGAGGATAAGAGAGCAACACTAATACCATTATCACTACAAATCTCAACAATATTAGCAAGTCGAGTAAGTTTAATTACAAACACTTTACTTTCGTTTTCTACTAATGAATATGCAACTTAGAAGAAGAAATGTCTGTTAATTTCGGTATCAGTTAAGGTCTTAATCAGCACGCGTGAAGAATTGCATAGAATTACAGTGCTGGAAACATACATTAATGAAATTGCAGACAATTAACTGCAATGCCGCAAATGCAATTAGTGAATAAGAGGTTTGGTCCTTGAAATATCTATATTAAAAACTACTGTACCTTATGTAATCTGGTTATGAACACTTGAGAAACAAAACAAGCAAATGAAGGTAGGCAAATCCTCCTTATGGAAGACTTAAGGTGAAAGATAAAATATAATACATCCACATAAGTCGAAGCTAAAATTCTTATTCTTATCATTGTACAGATTTTAAATTTTAGCTTCGAACACGCTGTTATATTTTGGTTGTTCAGCTATGATGAAGGCGTATCTTTCTTTATCTTTCTGTTTTACTTCCCCTTTCTGGAACTTATAAGCCAATGTTGTAAGGGAAATAAATGGACAGGGTATGGAGGGACTACTTGGTATTGAGCACAACTAGATGTGTACATATTCTGATTTTAGCTTGCTTGCCCCTTTGAAATTCTGCAACCAGTCACAGCTTTTAGCTTGCTTGCCCCTTTGAAATTCTGCAACCAGTCACAGCTTTTAACTTGCTTGACAAGTGAGCAAGCCAGATTACTACGATGATAAGCAATACTGTCGCTATGAGGCACAAGCTCCTCTAAACCTGGTGGGTTTCACGGGGCCTAAGGAAATTGCAAGGCCTGGCGGAAAGAATATGAAACTGGGTATATCAGTGCACTGGTAAGTCGTGCAGTTAATTAGTTGAGGAACTTCAGATGTGTTTAGAGAATTTTACCCTGAAGGAAGCCGAGGAGAAACTAAAATGTGGAGAGTTTGAATTATCAATGAACAAAGGTACTAGTCCGGCATAGGAAAAATTTTCAAACATTTTCGAGAAAACATCATAAAATCAATAATAACAATAACAAAAATCCCTTTAGGCAAGCCTACAGGCTGAGGTAGATTTCGAAGTGCTTTTGGTTTAATTTACTGTCGCTGCGTAGCACTCTTCTTCTTTAGCCTTGGCATGACAAACCCGCAATAATAACTGCAAAAAAGAGGAAAGAGAACTTTTTCAAACATTCAAATCTCGCCTTATATGAGAACTACCAAGAAACTAGTTATTGATTTGTAGAGTACTCATCAAGAGCTTTTCAACGATACCCCACAAGACGTAGTTAAAAAAAAATCGAATTTCCATCCTCCCACCCCACCCCAACTCGCACCCCCAAAACCCCCGAATCGTTGGTGTCACTGTGAACTCCATAAGGAGTACTCTAATTTATTCAAGCAAAGTTTCCCTCTATACTTCATAGGGGCCGAGATATAAATCTTTTAAAATTTCAACCCCCTCCCCGACCACCCCCTTAGGCCAATTTTGCTCATTAACGAACTTGTCCGAACTATTGGGCCTAGAAATAACATAATAAAATTTGGGTCAAATATCTTCAAAATTACGGCCACTAGCGTGTAAAGATATATATATATATATATATATATATATATATATATATATATATATGCCTATATATAAATATAACAATTTTATTTGAACAGGCGGTGGTTTCGTACTTAGGGAGGCATGAAACGTAAAGATATGAGAGAATTTTTCGAAAGTCATGACATGGTATCGATTGCAATAGGTAGATTTTTCTTCGAAACCTAATAATAAAAATAATAAATATGTTAAGACGCTAAAACGATTTTTAATACTTTTTCCACCTTTTATTTATTTGCATGATGAATTTATTCTACCAGCATGTAGAAAAGCAAGAAAGTATTACCTACACTTAGCAACTACAGTTGTTTAGCTGATAGGAATGTCGCAAGCTTATTCTGGCTTGCCTAGGTTGGGTTTGACCTGACCCAGCAAGCTTAAAGAAACCTGCCTGCTTGCTAGCTATGACGCTGACAACTTGCTTGCCTGGCGTTCAAGCGGGTATGGGCAAGCTAAAATCGAGATTTGTACACCTCTAAGCACAACACAGAACTCTTCCTGATACTTAATCGTTTAATACAACGGAGGAATCTCGGGTTGGTGGTAAGTCAATTTCAATCCGGCATTCGACCCTGTGAGTAAAGAAATCCCGAAAAGAAAGAAAGAAAGAAAGAAAGAAAGAAAGAAAGAAAGAAAGAAAGAAAAAAAAACATGCACTCCGATTTACACTTTCCGCGATTTAAAATTGGGTATTTGTATGTGTCTGTCTGCATGCTATGTATATTTCTATTATTGTCTGACTGATCACTAGTCTCAAAAATATTAAGCATCAAATTTCGGAAGGTGTGACTAATGTTTTCCCTTTCAAACTAACCACAAGTTTTATCTGAAACGTGTTTAGGTCAATCATAAAGGATATTTTCTATTTTCCCTTAAGTTTTGGGGTCCCTATTAGCCTATTGTCCTGCTCCGCAAATCTCCGCGTGTCACCCTTGCCTGAATCACCTCGGACGAGTCGCGGTAATCATCCCACGGCTTCGTCCCGGGTCTGGACCAGCCTTTGGGCAGAACACTCATGTTCATTTTCGTCATCATTAGCCTACTGTTCTTTCCTAATTCTTAATATCCTAAAATGTATGTTCTCAAGCCGTATACATTTCCTCCTTCGACATTACAGTCATAATAAATTCTGGCCTATATTAATGTCAAACAACTCTTCCCAGTATTTACTAAACATCATACAATTATGTAGTTACTTAAATGATTAGGCAATACTTAATGCACCAACATGTTTTAGTTACAGTTCAGTCACTCTTGAGTTCTCTTCCTGAAGAACAAACATGTGGCTATTGTATTATCTAACGTTTGTATATACTGTACTACAGCGTTTCTCAACCTTTTTGAACCCGAGGACCTCTAAAATGCCTAAAACATTTTACGGACCCCTAATTTTACATCCCATTTTTAAAAGAAAGCCTATATTCTTAATATTTGGGGCATTAAATATAGGTCGTTATAACGAAATATGTGAAAAATTTTACTTCTTTACTTTCCACTTGCTTTATATTTTTTAATTATGTCTGCGGACCATCTGCACCATCTTTGCAGACCATCAGTGGTCCGCGGACCATAGGTTGAGAATAGCTGATGTACTGTATTCAATGCAGTACAAATACGTTGCTAGGCCTCATATCATGCAATTCAGAATTATTTAATTTGTAAAATCAGCAGAAACAGGAAATGATAACCACTACTGCTGATATAGACCAATTTACGCTACACAATTCACAGGGTCTGAGCACGTGTTTTACTCGTATTAAGTGCCAGAATGGTACTTTCTAAGACTGTATGTGGACGGGAAAAAGTCTATCCGTCTGTCTGTCCGTTTGTCTTGACGCCCGATAACTAGAATGCACTTTATCAGATTTTCATGAAACTTGAAATACGCACTTCTAACGTCCATGGGGCGAAGTCTTTCGAAAGCGTTTGACAGACCCTCGTCTTGATGCCATTACAGAATTTTAGATTTAATCTGGTCAAAGAAGTCTCATTATAGATCTAATAAAACTACTTTTGGCTTAAAGTCTCCTGTTCTTATCAGAAATATACTTCTAGCATTGTTTTTATTTTCTCTACCCTTAACTTAATCACTATAAGTAGTGGAAGTATTGTGTTATCCGAAAATACTATTGTAAGAAACTCGGGTGTGTGCGCGCGCACTTCTATGAACAGTGCAGCTAAATAATTAACAATAGTTAAAAAGTGAAATAATATATCTGACGTGAGTAATGCATCTTTCTGGGATGTGACATGAAGCTTGCCGATGACCTTTTTTTTTTACTTTTACACTACTTTATATTAATTTTGTTAATTTTTTGCTGTTCTCTCTAAAACGATTGAGAAACAATTCAGTTTTTCAAACTGAATACACTAAGACCTATTACTTTCATTTAAAACATTTTTCTAATAAATTATCTGAAGGATAGTTATAAGCTTCTTATCCATAAACTCAAGATATGTCTTACTCGTGAATAATATGGCACTGAATGAAGGCGCACACCCGTAATTCAGCCGCTTACTCTAGATTGGCACGTGGAGGATAGAGAAAGTCATGTGAGTGTTTCACATCAAATTTTTCAATCAAAACATCTCACGCTAAATAATATCGAAATATAGTGGTAGATAAAATATCCGGTATTAATAAAAATGGAAGCAAAATATAAAGTGTCTTTTTCCAGGAATGTGTCACTTGGTATACCACCAACATCTTTGAACAGCGTCGTGGGATCTACAGCCCCAGTATTCGATGGAGACTTCCACATGGAATTTTGCGACAATCTGAGACAGTTACTTCAGGCCTACTTCCGTGATTTTGCGTTTGAGCGACTGGACAGACCATGGCAGGCATTCACAGCCAGTTGGAGTCGTGCTGCTGTGGCCAGACATCTCGGTATCAATTCCACATACGTGAATGGTCAACACTGTTACGTCTTGGTAAGTATCAAATTCTTCAAACCGTATATATATATAAACGTTTGAACATGTGGTGGTTTCGTACTTACGGAGGCATGAAACGTAAAGATATGAAAGAATTTTTCGAAAGTCATGACATGGTAGCGATCCCAATAGGTAGATTTTTCTTCGAAATCTACCTAAAACGACCTTTTCATTGTCACATACAGACTATGAAGTAAGTTCGGTCACATGCCAAGTGTGTATTGAGCCATCTTACTGCCTTATGTCATAGCAATCTCCACTCAAAAGTTTTGTTTACACAACTTTTGCATGCATTACCAACAGCAAACATTACGTAATGATGCCTTTTACATTGGACAAATACCTTGGTCTTCGTGGAACAAGAGGTTCTTTCACTTAGATTGTTTTCGTATTCAAGTTATTTCAACTGCATGATCAGAAATATTCCAAAAGGACAAAACCGAAGTGTTTTTTGTCAGGACTGTAATAGTACATTATGCAACGAACCTATAATGACAATTATTAAGACACGAGTATGTTTTTATGAAACGAGCAGAGCGGCCATAATTTAATATTTAAGTTTTGTGTTTTTAATCCCTTTTAATTGATGCAGACGACTTTCCTCATCAGCTGTTATCATTTTCGTCTTTTCCGAAAGATAGCAGACTACAAGGCATGAAGGTCACGAGGCTTCTCTTGACGCTTTATCGTCAAACAACGCACATTAAAACACAGGAAATAAACTCAATTTAAATTATATTAAAATCAAGACGAACAGAATTGATTTTATTTTAAATACATGTTGTTTAATTACACAGTTTCATTTGCTGCTCTGAAGGTTACAAGATCGTTCCACGTTCGATAATAATCGACACCACACCTATGCTGAAATGGAAATCTGTATCCAAATACTGTAGATAGCATTATGATAGCAAATGTAATAAGCGAATGATCGAACAAAAATAAATAAATTTGTAAATATAATGTCTGTACCATTTACCATTTTGAATTATTTATACTGTATGAATATACCTAATGGCTGTGTCGATGTCCAGTTTGGTATAACAGGACTGCAAAACAACCTCCTGAGAGAGAAAGATCTTCCCTACACAAAAGCGTATTCCATTCTTCGTAGTGTGCGTCACTCAGTATAATTAGGCCTATACAAGCAATGACGTAATCTACAGCAACTATTTCAAACAGGGTAACACATTAACATAAAACTTCAATATTTTCAATGCAAATGGGCAGATAAGTAGAGTTTCTCATCAAGATGAAAGGAAGCAATTTCGTAGAGCTCATGCCCAACAACAAGACGAACTGATGTTACATATTGTTTTTCCGTCCACAGCCTTATATCCTCTTGCATAAATATAATAAATAAATAAATAAAATAAGCCCATTGGCATCCCTTAACGCTGTATTAAATAAAATGTACAGTATTCCTTTACATTATATACAAATTTTTACATTCTATTATAACAACTGTATTAGTACACACTTTCAAGAAATAAAAACTAAAATTGCTTATGGCGTTAATAGAATAAAATCACACTAATAGTTAAAAGTATAAAATTGTTTTTCTGATCACTTGTAAGGATGCATTTCGGCATATCTTATGCCATCTTCAGCCCTTAAAGATTTACATAGAAGCATTTAACAACCGTTGGGAATGTACATTTTTAAGGGCTATACGATTTACATAGCTGCATTTAACAACCGTTGGAAACGTACATTTTAAGGGCTGAAAATGGCATAACTACGCCAAAATGCAGACCCGCAAGTGAACTGAAAACCATCAATTTTATTAGTGTACTTTTGTGTTATTAATGACATAAGCTAATTTTAGTTTTTATTTATCGTCATTATTATTCTAATACACAGTTCTTATTACTGACTATATACGAAACTAATGTATAATATAATGTAAAAAGTGTTATATAATGTAAAGGAATAAGTCTATTCTACATTCTATTTTAGACAATTTTATGCAAAGGTTGTGTACGAAAAACAATCACATTGTAACATCAACTGGAATGAAGTTCATTGATGATGCTACATAGTTCTGAAATTGGTAAATTAATTATTATTTTAACTTCTGCCGTGTTCTGCTACTTTGGTCTATAACCGTGGCCATTGTACTAGAATTTTATCCCGCAGAAGTTCTTTTCCATGCCTGAACATCTAAATACCCAGGACTGTCGATTTACACACAAAGAAATGGCACCGACCAGTCAATTGAGAATAGAAAGTCAATGCCTTACTGCCTACTCCACTCAGCACTTGAGCCAGGACTATTTTGAGTCTGAAACTTTATAAATGCAATATTTTTTTTATAATTTCTTTCTGGTTTATTCTGAGATACTGGCATTTGGCACACATGTGTATTTAATTTAAAAATATATAACTATCGATTGTGTAGCATTAATACAAACTATGTAAGAAAATATGAACCGGCAGTGTTAACATTTAATATGATGATCTTAGTAGCCTAATTTCTGACATCTAAAGGCCTTAAAAGTAGATACATATGCCCATTTTAAAAAAAAGAATATGTAACTAATAAACCTGTGCAAAGCTTTCACACTTCGGTCCTTTCGATAGGTGTCCAAGAAACTGGACATTTAGTTAAGTAAACTCACTCGTAGGCAATCGTATAACTTACTGTTGCAGATTTAACATAACGCAATGACAATTAATTATATTTGCACAAGATTAATTGACATGTAGATTATTGCTTTAGAGGTCACCTTCAAACTGAAAACAATTCGTTGGTGAATACATTAATCCAGTATTTGCATATTAGCCCAGTCAAATGTTACAAAAAAAATGCGTGAACTTACATTAAATGGGGTATTAATGATTTTTGGAGGGGAGTTTCAGACCATTACTGGGATCACAAATCCTGATTTGCAACCCTCAGAAACCTGTGCTCGATGAATGGCGGTCGAATTAAACCGGTTTTTTCGGACTTTTTTCGGTTTTTCGACAATATCTCCTAAACTATGCGTTTGTTGAAAATATTATTTCTTAGCTTTTTAAAAGTAAATTAAATTTTCTAAAATATGAGATCAAAATCGTTTTTTTAAGTTATATAGTTACCGAGATACGGCTTTTCAAAGATTAGCCTTTTTTTCCAAAAAGTTAAAATTTTAAGTTTTCTTCGTGTTTCGAACTGAATACCGACAAAATGACACGTCCTACAGAAAAGTCAAGAGAACAAAAGTTGTACAATTTAATAAGCTTTAATGTAAGCTATAGCTCGTTCTTGTGGCTCAGATAGTCTCGTCATAAATGAGAAAAACCGAAAATATGAAAAAATGCTTTTTTGGGTGAAAGTTGAATAACATCGTTTCCTCCACCAACAATTTAATTCTTTTGTAACATGTTGGCGGATAATGTCTTATAACTGTGTATAGAAACTATTTGTGTGTATATGTGTCTATGGGAAATGGATTTTGCCAGAAAAAAATATTTAAGCAGAATATTTCATAAAAATGTATTTACTTTAAACCAACAGGCATATTTAAACCATGTGTGAGGTTCCTGGTATGGGAAGTCGAGGGTGGGGTGATGTCTTCATCTTCACTTGAAGAACTGTCATTCTGGGGTGTGGGCACATTGCATTTCAGCTCAGTTTTGCGGCAGCTGCAGCCCCCAGCGCAGCCCATCTTGCACTTGCGCGAGATCAGTTGCAGAAGGGTTTGAGGGGCTCGTTTAACTTCCATTGCAATTGGAGTAAGCCCAACTCGTCCAACTTCCACCCCAATCCGTGAGTTTTTTCCACCCCAACCACTTTTTTACCTGCGAAAAAGTAGAATGAAAATTAGTTATTCTATAATATTTCAAAGCATACACACGGTGTACAATAAAAGTGTATAAGTGAACAACGAAATTTAAGAACATAATGATAGGAAATGTATATGGACATACCTGGTGATACATACAATAAGCATGATATTTTGCAGCATCTGTAGTTGGTGACAAACGGGCGAGGTTGACTTTGGCTGACAGGTCGTTGAGGGTGGTGTCAGTCGCTCCTTCATAAACTGCGACGAGATACTTCTCCCCAGCTGCAGCTATTTCATCGTAACTCACATCTGGGTGGAGGAAGACTTCTGCTTGCTTGAGTAGTGCTGGGGTCTTGAGGAAGGTTTGACAAATTTGGTTTTCCCCTGCTTGAAAGGGGCCCGGGAGAGTAGTAAGAATTCCCGGTGGTGAACGATGTAGATGAATATTGGACGTCTGGCTCACCTCTTCTGAAAGTAGATGTATTTTTTGGAACTCAAACCAACTAATAACACAAGCAGGTCCACATCTTCCACGATGATTACAACCTTCTCAGAAGAGTCAGCTTTGGTGATGGCAGCTCTAACAATGTCAGCGTCAGCGTCCTCTTCTATCACCTCAAATCCAGTTTTGAGTAGCTTTATCAGACTATGCTTATTAATGTCATTCGTTAAGAACTTCTCTTGCGTGATGTTGATGGTAGTTGAAGCTGATAGGACAATGTCACTGCAGTTGAGGGCGGAGTATCGTCTGAGCCCTTCGGCACTTTTGGTATTTTTTTGAGAGGCGTCCTCCGGATATCCATCGGAGACAGTGGATTACATCTGTCCCAAAATGGTTTTTCACAAAATGAATGTAGCCGTCAATGATGGTCTTCACTGATGCGTTTTGATGCCACACACATTTGTGGAGCAAGTAGCCACCATCGAGCATGATGTGAATATTGGCGTCTCGGGAGATGTTGGTAGTGAGGGATGTGAAACACGAATATAGAGCTGCCTTAGTTCCCTTCCTCACTCCAGTTTCGTTGAAAAGAGACACTGGGTAAGGGGGCAATTCATACTTGCAGCGGGCTTTCAATTCTTCGTCTGATTTTTATGGTAATGCTAACTCGCTGAAATATTGTGAGAGGGTCAACTTCAATCTTCTTATTAGTGACTTGTATGGAATTATTGACGCTTGCCAAGGTAACAACTTGCAACGAAGGTAACAACTTTGTCTTTACGTTTGAATCCAACTTTCCCAAATGTTTGGTTTTCTATGTTAACCACGCCTTCTGTTCCCAGTTCCTTGACAATTTAACAATTGACTTCATAGCCTCCAACAATCCCACTGCTAATAGAAACTATTTTGTCAGTAACGGGGAACTGATCTCGTGCAAGTGCAAAATGTGCTGCGCTGGGAGCTGCAGCTGCCGCAAAACTAGGCGGAAATGCTCAGTTTTCTGCACTTTCTGCAAGGGGAAAGTTCTGCCGCAATATGCCCACACCCCAGAATGACAGTTCTTCAAGTAAGGATGAAGACATTACCCCACCCTCGACTTCCCATGCCATCCCATACCAGGAACCTCACACATGGTTTAAAAGTAAATACGTTTTTATGAAATATTCTGCTTAAATATTTTTTTCTGGCAAAATCCATCGCCCATAGACACATATACACACAAATAGTTTCTATACACAGTTATAAGACATTATCCGCCAACATGTTACAAAAGAATTAAGTTGTTGGTGGAGGAAACGATGTTATTCAACTTTCACCCAAAAAGCATTTTTTCATATTTTCGGTTTTTGTCATTTATGACAAGACTATCTAAGACACAAGAACGAGTTATAGCTCATATTAAAGCTTATTCAATTGCCTACAACTTTTGTTATCTTGACTTTTCTGTAGGACGTGTCATTTTTTCGGTATTCAGTTCAAAACACGAAGAAAACTTAAAATTTTAATTTTTTGGAAAAAAAAAAGGCTAATCTTTGAAAATACGTATCTCGGTAACTATGTAACTTACAAAAACGATTTTGATCTCATATTTTTAAAAATTCAATTTACTTTAAAGAAGTTAAGAAAGATTCTTTCCAACAAACGCATAGTTTAGGAGATATTGTCGAAAAACCGAAAAATAGTCCGAAAAAACCGGTTTATTTCGACCGCCATTCAGCGAGCACAGGTTTCTGAGGGTTGCAAATTTGGATTTATGATCCCAGTAATGGTCCGTAACTCCCCTCCAAAAATCATTAATACCCCATTTAATGTAAGTTCCGATGTAACATTTGACTGGGCTATATGAATAAGTAAGGAATATTTTATGTGAAAAATGTTCACATAAACATTACCATAGATAAGGTTATTGTAGCCGTGCAATACTTCACAGGTAATGAGTATGACCCAGCTTTCGCTTAGAAAAAGGAATAATCTCTCTTTTTCTTCTTAGTTTAACCTCTCCTGTTGTAGGGACGTTTATGCGGCGCCCGCCGCCCGGGCCTTACAGGACTTCGACCTGTCGGGAGAGGGATTACTCATGGATCACATACTTCCTTTTTTTTACTAGACAAGGACAAGGAGGACCTCCCCTGATGAATGATCAGCCCAATGCAGGGGCCGCCTTTGAGGCAACACGAACACAATAGGACGAGACATACCAGTCGCACACAATCATGGCGAACAAAGCAAGGGGATGGTGATGACAGCTAGATTACGGCCGGGGACCACAAGGGGCTATAGTTGCTTGACATAAGTCTCATAGATAAAAAAACCCATCTAGAGAACTTGTCTCGATCAGAAATCGAACCCGGGCCCGCTGCGTGAGGAGAGAGAGCACATATCTCCTACGCCACAGCGGTAGACGAAAAAGGAGTAATAACAACAGGAATTTAATCATATATTGTTCAATCCTTTCAGAACTCAATTTGTGAAGGCACACCCAAGAAATCAGTATTTAAAATCCTTTCAGAGCTGAATTTGTACATTTTTATAAGCAATAATCAAACGAAATCATCAGTGGGCTCTTGAGTATGAACTCAATGAGGTTAATTTCAGTAGATGGGGTGATATGAATAAATGACAATCATAACAAGGAGGAAATAATCTTCACATTTTACATTAAAACAATAGTCTATTCATCTTATTTTGTGCTGCTGTACAATATTTTTAGAGGACGGATTTCTGCGTCAGTAGCAGTGAAATGGTTAAAAGTCTGGATGTGATGCGTAATGACCAAGAGCAAGAGAGGAATGCAGAAGTAGGCTATTGCAATACTCACGTCAGTGGCGAGAGAATCTATTTCAAACAATAATATACATTTCAACATTATGATAAACTGGGTATGAAGAAATATAGGCTACATTACACCGTTGACATCTTGTATTTCCAAACAGGACAACAAATGCAAAGTATCTGGTCATCGAACTATAAATCAAACATAATTAACAAATAATAGCACGTTCTGAAACAAGTACTGCTTTCTTTTCTTCCGCGAGTAGTTTATTAGTACAGAGAAATTCTAGGTTATTTCTAAAACCTAGAATTAATATAAAGGTAGACATTGGATATTATGTGAAGACTTTATAAAATTTATTTTCTGCGCTCTTTTTTTTAAGTGTAATTATTTAAAGTAGCTTTAATGAACAACAATAATGATCAAACAATTGGATCTAAACATGTTTCTTTTCTGTTAGACCATACTATAATACGTTTATTACGATCTATGTGACGTAACAATATTTTCATGACATCCATCAAAGTACAGATTTTCATTATAACACTGGTGTGGTATCTATTAATATCAATCATAAAGCCTTGAGAGCAGCAAATTAAACTGGGTAATAAACAAACTGTATTTACAATAAAATCAATTCTCTTCATGTTAATTTTAATACTACACCAAATTGAGTTCATTTCCTGTGTTTTAATGTGCATTGTTTGACGTTATAGCGTTAAGAGAACCCTGCGGCCTACGTGCTTTGTAGCCTGCCACATATAGGAAAAGATGACAACTACTAATAGCTGATGGCCGACAACCGTTTGCTTCATCAATTTAGGTAGATAGCCTACTCCAAAGTTAGACATCGCTATGCTCGTTTCATACTATATCGTTTTAAACATGAGTATGTTTGTATCCTAATACATGTTAATATAACCTAAAATCATACAAATTACGTTAAGCCTTCTTCTGTGGAGACTGGGAAGAGATATCTTGACGAATGAGTTAGTCCAACCCGCCCGCCCTAAATTATACACTTTCTTTTAGTCAAGATGTGCCTGAAATTCCCAACATATTTACCTTGCAGAATCGACATTAAACTCGTAACTGGACGTTGGTGGTGTGACGTCACGTAGCAAGAATTCTGGATAAGGGGTGACCAACAGAAGAAAACACGCGGGAGATTAGGCACATTACGAAACGCAATAAATTCAGTATGCCCCTGATAAACTAATATCACTGTTCCTACCCTAACTACCACTAACCTAGCTTTACATGTCACTAACACTAGTATCACTATTTCTAACCTAACTGCCACTAACCTAGAATCACAGGTGAATAGCGCGAGAAACGTGTGCTTCGAAACACTGCACAAAAAAATGCAATGGCAGCGCTGAACGGGAAACCAATGAGATGCCAGATCTTCTAACAGCCAATGAGTCATTTACGGAAAGCGTCCATCCGACGCAACTTGGTACGTAGTGCGGTGTGAACGGAACCAGAACCCAGAAGTGTGCGAAGTGCTTAATGAATGACCAGGGCCCGGATTCTAATGACATGTCATCTTTTTATTGATGCTGCATAGACGTTGCCAACTTGTGGATAAATGCTAATCATGGCCTGCAGATTGTAGAAATGCATCTTTATTAGGCTATTGTTTGTCATTTTATGCAATTTTATAATTTTAGGGCATTTATTTCAATTTTAGGTCATTATTTTGTCATTTTCGTGTCACTTGCTTCCTTATTTAGTCATTTTCATGTATTTACATTGAGTGTATTAACTTTTTTTCTCGACGCTAGCGGTGCTGTCTTTGAAGTGTTGTTTGTTTAATGCAAGAAGGAAAAATTCGGCGTTAAAGTGTTGACATGTCTCAGTCGGAAGTGAGAATCAAAGAAACGCAAAATATTTGTATTATATTACTATTGTTATTAGATTGACTTGGCACCAGAGTCTGCCACCTGCTTGGATTTGAGAGTGCAAACTACTGTTTACCCTTAATAAACAACAATATGAGCCACAAAAGGATGTGCCGAATTTTGACTCACCAGTGCCTCAGTGCCAGTATAAATTTCCGTGAGAAAAGAAGATTCACAACACTACAGTTATTTATAGTTTATACAATGATGTACAAACTAGTCTATAACTGTGTGAAAAATAATTTTTTTATAAATAAAATATCAGTTTTTAGGTCGTTTTTATATTTATTAAGTAATTTTCTTTAAAATTCAAGGTCATTTTATAGGTTTTTTCTCAAACAATTTTAGGTCTTCTTCATTCTTGTCAGAGCGTTTAGTAAACATTAGCACTTTGTAAGAGTTAAATGTTAAGAATAAGATTTATGTTTGCAGATCAGAGTGGCTCGGCACCGTGAGTCTGCTCACATGGGCCCGCTCCCCATCAGTCTGGAGCTGGAACAACCGGTAGCTCGAGAGGCCGAGAAGGTGAATGTGGGAGATCCAGCCAGTGTCATGGAGTTCGTCCGCAGTTTTGGATCTCACTATATCGCATCTTATGTGACAGGCAACTCTTTATATCAGGTAAAATAATACCTAGCACAAATAGCTACCACAAAAAGCATGCAAGAGTAGCACCAACTACCTAGCAATTGAGTGAAAAAAAAACTGCAATTACACCATAAGTAATTTTTGGTATCTGCCATAGGGCTTAAAATCTACGGAGTACTGTACATCAAACCCTCAAGGAGTGATATCGGGCTAGATCAAACCTAGCAGGAATCAGGGGCGTTTCTAGAACTGATTGAAGGGAGGGACACATAAACGAAAGTTTGTTGCAATTAGTGGAGGGGGTAGAATATGCCCCAAAACACGTGGGTCGGTGATTATCCACCCGAAATTATATCTAAAAAAAACGAGTTGTTAGGTCCTTTGAGTGATTTTTCCAAATTTCTCAGAGTTTCTCAACTATTTTTGCCCAGAGTTTTAGTTGAGAAACTTGTCGGTTTTACGTAAGTCATTTCATAAATATTTAAATCATTAATGAAATATCAAACTTTTTACCTTTAACTTAAAATAAGTGCTGGCCTGAAACACTTAAATCATTTATAATGATAATAATCAGAGATAAACTCGAACTGCTATGTTATGGCTAGTCTACGCATTTGACACAAGGCGTCTAGAATATAAATACTAAGTTATTCAACTAACTTTTTATAATCATCAGGTTGAAATAGGGCGAATACATAAATTATTTTATTTTATCTTGTATTCAATTGAATTTGAATGTTATTTAATATGTAATTATTTTTACGAATAAACATAGTCAAACCAACGAAAAAAAACTGGGGGGGGGGGGCGGCGGCTCCTACAGCTCTCCCCTGGATCCACCGATGGCTGGAATATAATAATAAGCATATCATACAGGCTTCAAATGCCAGTCTGCCTTTACTCCATGCACGATTACGAAGTGTCAATATATCCACACTAGCCGCCACTGTTAAACATGCGGTAGGTATGATGCAATCATTGAATGACTGAGACGGGCTACCCTGTTCGCTCTTCTGTATGGAACACAGCTATTATACAATAATAACTGCCGCCGAGTTTATCATCCCTGATCTACACAGGAACAAAGGCAGTGTCACACAACAACTTTAACACACCAGGGAGTCCAATTAGGCTGAAGATAGCTTATTCATAAGCTGAAATGCAGCCCTAGACACGATATAATACCTTGGAGATTTGCCATTACAAAAGGACAAGAGCAACATAACTGCAGGCCTATTACAGAACTTTAAGAAAGCCGCAAGAATAGTGAAACATCAAGCACACAGCAAGATTAGTGAAGTTCTGATTGAGTAGATAAGACTATTGCAATTATTCAACTTCAAATAATCATAGACTTGTCTTTCAAATTAGTAATAAGGACATTACGTTTTTTTTTAAATATTTGGGGTCAGAAGGCTACTTATAAATTATCACTGTTTAACCTAACTCAACATTCTGAATTGAACGCGGGCAGCATTACACTGTAAATACACAAATGCCAACTACTGAAATTAAGCAAATTCTTACAAGTTCATATAGACGTTAAGTAAAATGAGAGAATAGCAGCATAAATTACAGTATCCAAGTTTTACACCCTATACTCCTATGAGAGATAGTCTGCTCCCTGTATTAATTATGAAGAGTGTACTAAGGAATAACACATGTAATCAAATGGTCAGTGCAAAACATTCTTCAACTTAACCTCAATATTACATATGGATTCAATAAGAAAAAGGGATTAGTATTATAACTTACTTGTAAAATATTTCAGAACAGAAGCAATGAGCATCAACACAGTTTTGCCAATTAACGAATTACTATTTATAGTTTAAGTAAAAACGGATTGACGATTCATTCATGATTGTGTTCTATTCTTTCTACGTACGGCATGTTCCATACCAATACATCACCGCGCATTAGTAGCGGCTTACGATAAATTAATACGTACTTGTACTTACCATAACCTTCTTTGCATCAGAACGCTGTCAATAAAATATAAACACGTTAAAATTACACGAGACACAGTGACACACGATATTTTAATATGAACCATTTCCGAGCCCGAACATTGAAACAACACAACGTACAAGGAACATACAAATAGGCATACGCCTGATTGGTTCAGTCCACTGTGCTTCAGCTGAGTTTTGATTGGCTCACCCTCGGAGGTTGGAAGATCAGGCCACTGCACTGAGAGCTGAAACATGGCAATGCAATGAGGGGGATAATGTTTCCCTTATGTTCGCTTCAAACGAGACCAAGAATGATAGTTACATCTATATAATTTAGAATAGAAATATATTATCAATGTCCAAATTATCTTTTGCGTCGAGAGGCCTACAAAACGTTAATAAAATAAGAAACAGCAATAAGATCGGCATTAGGATAATACCTTAACCATGCAGACAGTTTATTTTACAGTATGTTGCAAACGTAGAACGAACCTACAATAAAGGTCCAATAATTACATTGTTAGTTAACTACATCGTGTACTATTGTATTATGATTGCTATATTCAAACCAAAGTTCTGAGTTTGACGCAATTCACTTAAATTTCTTGGTTTTGTAAAGATGTTAGCGTAATATGTCCTTCACCTCAAGCGACAGAGGAAAATGAAGAAAGCTATTCCAACAAGCATACTGTTAAAACAATTATCTCGAGGTAGATATTTCAGTTTACGGTTATCTTTTAGAATGTTTAAAATACCAGCCAGGGTTTCTTTTATACAAATGGCTCATTCGACTGCTAATCAGCATGTGGTTTCGGGATTCTTCTCATTCGCCAAGGCGAATGCCGGATTGAAATTTAGTTAGCGCAATAGATTATATAATGCCAAGACCTATCGACATCGATATACAAAGTTAATTTAATTTATAATTTACCCAGGACTGCAAAAATCTATAATTCCTATGAACATTAACTGTAAAATCGCAAATTCAGGGTAAAACAAGATTACCGGTACGGTACCTAAAATGATCTTGATCCCTAACGTTCTGGAAATTATCTACATTAGCCTGCGAAAGGATCGTAAACCTTTAACCATGTAATACGTTCCGATCCGGATGAATGCCAATACCTATCACAACACGTAGGCTAAGCAGAGCTGGGTTGTTGTCCACGAGCCATAAAGAGTGGATGAGTATTTACGAATGCCAAACAAAAAGTTAAACGGCAAACATTCACATGCAAACAAAAGGGAAATTGCTTAAAAGTGAAACCATGTGGTCTGTAGAACCATACTAAGCGGTAAGCTGCTATCGTACGTTTGACCCACTTTCCGAACTTAGCGCCAACTTTACGCATCGCAGAACACGCCCGCATAACTACTGTACTTCCGATCGCGAGCTTGTTGTTTTAATAACTCAGCCGGCTCCTTCATATCCTGGATGGAGTCCCGCTAATCCCGACTAAATGGGACCGGACCCTGTCCGGATCACCGAAAGTCCGGATTAAACGGAATTTGCCTTAAAATACGCGCACTGTCCTGTAAGACAAGTTTTAGATAGGTAAAACTATAAAAATCGAATCCCCCCCCCCCATAAACATAACTTTTCCTGCAACTTAATTTTAGTTTTAATACTAGTGTATACGTAGACCTAAGATTTACCTTATGAACTGATGTAGGATTAACAGAACAAAACATATTTGTGACTAGAATTCAAAATTATTGATTGCTCAGTTCAAAAAATCCAACCGGATTTAACCAGATGTCCGGAAGAGCAGGGTCGGGATTAGTGGTACACTACTGTAATATGAAATCCTGCATTTTCATCACTATCTCTTAATTGTGGGCACTATTGTAACACACTGGCTAATGAATTTTAACTTCTGACATGCTTCATAGCTGAACACAGTTTCCCACATGTCTCAAACAATACCTGTTTAACAAGACTGAATGAAGCCGTCAGCTGCCTATGAAGATGAGGGAGAAATAGGTGAGGAGTGTAACTTAGCCCAGGGAGCCAAGGCAGCTTTAGAGTTTTAAAATGGGGATCAACAGAGGCAGCATTAACAATTTTACCCCCCTCTGAAAACATTTTCTTGTAGCCCCCACTAATTTATTAAAGTGCCAATAAATTGGATAAATTATTTTAAAATAAGAAAATATCTAATTTTCATTGCTGCCTTAATATGAAGATTGTTACTATTGTTGAATAAGCAGATAAACCTACTGTGTTGGCAACAAACGAATTAGATGATTCACTTTTTTAATATTGTTATTTTAAAATCAAGCCAAAGACCATAACACCTTATTCTAACAATGCTCTAATTATTTCCCCCTCTTTAACAAATATTTATTTATTTACATAATAATGAGCATTACAGGTAGAAAATGATCATGACAAAATGCAATTCATTTATAGAATGTTATTAAAACATAAGTCAGAATAAAAAAACAAACATACATTTGATTAATTTACTCTATTAGACACATAACGAGAAAAATCTAAGAAAGATTCCTAGCTACTTTTGGGTTTCAACAGTTACTAAGTTTCTTTTATAAACATACTGCATAGGCCTATAAGAAGAAAAAAAATTGGAGCCAATGCACAATAAAAACTATTGCCCTTGCATGTGCTGCCGCCTAGAGGCCAAATTCTATTGTTGGGCAGTTTCCATTATGATGATAGTGCAATTTGCAATCTTTATAATTTATCATAAGCCTCCAAGGTCTACAGTTATAACCTTTAATGCATAAAATTCTAAAATTTATTCAAGATATGTTGGGGGTCCTCAAATGCACAGGGCACTTCTGCACCATGGGGACTTTATCGTCACCACTGGGAATTGGTCAGAGTGGGTTACGGAGTGCAATGATACAACAAAAAATTAATGCCAGTTAAGTAAACCTTTTTGGGTGCTAACAAACTGATGCATATAAGCCAAATAAACAGAATGTCCTAACCTTTACTTCTTACTTCAAGAGATTATCGAGGGAATTCCACAGAATGCATTACGAGTAAAACAAAGTTAGCATTTTCAGTTCAAGTTGGAATAAGTTCCACGACTTTTTTTTTTTTTTTTGTTTGTTTGTTTCCTTATCCTGATAGGACTTACAAGCCAATGCACTGCTCAGGATCTGTAGTACTGTGCATGTGCTATATACAGTACTTTAGTTGGGCCGGAGCTCACCGGAGCTGGGCTCCGGGAAATATTTTGCTCAATGTTCCTTATTTCTATTTTTTTTAAATTGGAGATCTCATATTTTCCACAGACATGAATTGAACATTGAAGAAATGTTCCACTGTATAAATAATGCGGCAACTTTGTCTCTGTCTTTCATTTCCAATAGAGGATTCTGACTGATCCTGATTTCTTGGAATGCAAGAAAAGGTTACAGTTGTAGGAGTTGAGGCCTTGAGGGTGAAAGTTGTTTACGGGTTAACCCCTATTTTAGGCACCGTCTTTGGTGAGATATTTTGAATAGCGGCGGTAGTGGTGGTCAGTTTCTAGGTAGATCCATGCAAATATACTCTATATTTGATGTTATGTATTTTGGTGAGCTCCCCCAAATAATTTTTATATATATATTATATATATTAATATATATATATTAACGGTTACTTAATGAACTCTGATGGTTGCTGGAATAATTTTTCGATAGTCTATGTGCATATAATATGTTGTAGCTGATACTGATTCATATTTTAAAACAAACATGAATTATATATTTAAAAAATGATGGAACATATACAGTGAAGCAACTATAATATAATAATTACAATTTGAGTTGAACTTAGACACTTATGCTTCACTTACCAACTTTTTGGTAGAACATGTTTCAAGGACCCTTGTCCCCATCCTCGGCTACGTGTCCAACACATTGGACACGTAGCCGAGGATGGGGACAAGGGTCCTTGAAACATGTTCTACCAAAAAGTTGGTAAGTGAAGCATAAGTGTCTAAGTTCAACTCAAATTGTAATTATTATATGAATTATATATTTATTTAATAGGTTACTATCACTGCCAATTAATTAAATAAGCTTAATTGTTGTTAAACTACATACCAACATATCTCAATTTCATATAAAAAATCTCTGTTTTTGAGGGTGTAATTACACATATCTTAAGCTCAATGGAGAATTGTATGGTGCAGGAAATTTCCACTATTATGCATGTCCATGCTGAATTTTTTGGGCCTCTTACTGCTATAGTAACTGGTTTTCGAGAGGTCTGTCTCTCATTCTCAGCTATGTCCAACTGCCGAACTTCCATCTTGTACCACCTGATGCCACCACTGCTATTTAATGAGTTTTCCAATTAGGCCTAACTCATTCTTTCCTGGGATTTCCAAGCTTTGAAGGAGAATGAGTTAGGTCTAATTGGAAAACTCATTATATCGCAGCAGTGACATCATGTGGTGCAAGATGGACTTTCAGCAGTTGGACGTAGCTGAGGAAGAAAGGGTGTCCTTTTGCAAACCGGTTACTAGTACAGTAGACTCCCGTTAATCTGGACCCCACTTGTCCAGAGATCTGGTTAATCCGGATGGATTTTTTGTACTGAACAATCAATATATTTTGAATTTTAATCACAAAGATGCTTTGTTTCGTTAATCCTACATCAGTTCGTCAGTCATCAGGTGTACATATACAGTACTATAAAAACTAAAATTTAGTTGTAGAAAAGGTATATTCATTTAAAAAAAAAATATATATAGTTTTACCCATGTAAAACTTGTGTTACAATATTGTATGTGCATTTTAAGGCAAATTCCGTTTAATCCAGACTTTCGGTGATCTGGACAGGGTCCGGTCCCATCTAGTCCGGATTAGCAGCACTAGTATAAGTAATAAATTATAATGAAATAGCAAGAGTATTGAAGGTATTATTTGTTACTAATTGTTCCACTTCATTGTTTCCAAATCCAAATGAATTTAAATTATACTGTATATTACAGGTATTTGTGTACAGCCCTCCTGTGTATAGAAGGATTAAGGAACGACTGAAGACAAGAGGGGTTTCGGACCTATCCAATCTAGAACTGGCCAGTTTCTTCTCTCCTTGGAATGCAGAACATATAGGAACCGTGCAAGCTGCAAGTGGGAATGCTACGGTAGTGGACTGGGCAACAGAAAATCTGCGCGTGAATTTCTATTTCTTCACCTATGTTAGCTTGTTAAAATTACATGGAGATGCATCACTGTTACGGACTTTAGATGGACTGTTAGGAAATGAAGCATTATTACAATTGAATCTAAGGACCCTTTCATCGGCATTTAGAGAACCTGTGAAGAAACAGTGGTTTCATGAAGTAATAGACAATAATTTAAAACTATGGGAAGTGAATATGTAACAGAAATAAGTGATTTATTAGTGAGAGGATTGAGTTCCTACCAGTGATTTTAAGTTTGTATAGAAGACTTGTATTTTTTTAAGTGACTTAGGCCAATATTGGTGATCAAATTTATTTATTACCTGGTGTTATCCAAGTGCCTTCTATGCCATTTTTATTCAGATGGTTCACGTCTTATGAATTGTTTGAAATGTGAAATAGCTCCCTAGCAAGCAATGCACTAATTTAAGTGTGATATATAATTTTGTTGAAACTGTACATAGAAAGAAAATACTATATATATATTTTATATATTAAATACTTAAACTTAACAATGTAAAGACAAAACACACCACTCTTAACATTGTTACTGAGATTCTGGTACAATTCTGTACACTGGAGGTAAGGGTACGAACTGAGGTTCTTGCATCCATTTACAATAGTCTCGATTATCTGATTATCTCAATTTTATATTATCTAAGAGCCAACAGGTCATCGGATAAAAGTGGATGGCTAGCTTTGGATAAGAATGTACATACAGGATGAGATGCATTAAATTAAAATTGTCAGATAATTGAAGGCCACAAAAATAGACCCGTTCAAAAATTCTAATGTGTCCTGCTTTTGTTCTTTCTTTTTAGTCTCAAATGTCCTCTTTTCCATCTATAACCATCCAACCAACTAACTCCGTGGCGCTAACATCCCAGAAGGGACAAGGCCTACCACCCGACTGGGTCATCTACCATAGGCAGACGGCAGGATTGGGGGGCAAGTGGTCAGTATGCCGACACCCAAGGGCGTTAATGGTAGTTTCCATGACCGGAGCCGCTACTTCTCAATCAAGTAGCTCCTAAATTTGAATAACAAGGCTGAGTGAACCCCTAACAGACCTCCCTACCTCCGAAAAATCCGAGGAGGTACCGGGAATCGAATCCGGGCCGACGGATCTGTAGTCAGCGACGCTAACCACAAGACCACACCGGTGGTCATCTATAACCATCTGGTAACCCTAATTACTTTCATACAACAAACAGCCTAAAAAAAAAGTTGAAATTCGCTATAAAACGACATGACAGTAGTATTTTGTAATTATTGATCTTTCACTTTTGGGACTCCATTTTGAAATATGTCGCAATTGTTTTATCCACATATATTAATAAGTGCCCCTTAAACTGTGTATATTTACATACATCAGTTCTATAACATGTCATGAGTACTGTGATTTTCATAAATGCCTGGCCCTGATTATACTGAAATAGCATATTGAGATTTAAGGTGGAAAATGTATTTTTATAGAATCAAGGAAGAATTAGAAGAAACGAGATGAAGTCAAGTTTTTCCACTTCTGAGATTCTGTTATACACTTCAGACATAAATTACTATTTTTTATACGATAGGGAAAAAAATTAAATATGATCAGTTTTCAAGATGGTCAAGTTCCAAGGGGATCAACCTTCAAAAGTTAGTGATTATTATAATCTTGGTGGTGTTCAATACACCAATTATTTTACACATGCCCAAGTAGGGCATAATCAACTGCAATTAATTAAATCACAAGTGAATATGAAGAAATAAAATGGAAGTAAAGGCTTAGGTAAGATTGAAATGGTGAAACTCAACTAGCAAATATGATTATACTCCATGTCTACGACAATAAATATATCAAAAGTTAGAGGCTTTGATATAATGATGCAAATATGAGGTGCAAAGAAGGAAAAAGATGCAAGACTCAGATAGGTCAGGTTACTGGCACCAGTTGCAGGGAGGTCCACCATGATAGCATGAATGGAAAATGGATGAAAATCACTATTATAGAAAAAAAGTTTACAAGCTTATTATTAAAAAAGGACGAAAAATGTTCTTCTGTAAAGTTTTAAACTTGTTCCTTTACCTCCAGTGGACAGAATTTAATAACATTGTCAGAATGCTAAACAATATTACCCAATACAATACAACCACTGAGAAGCTATTGCACGATTTTAAGGTAAGTAATCTCAATCAATGTGACTGACACTCAGGTTAAAACTAAAAACAGCTGTCAAACAATTTTAGAAAAAATGCATAACATCAACATACTTTTTTCTAAATAGAAAAAAACAATTTTTGAGAGTTAGATATTAGTGTGAACGAGATTCACATAGAATTTAAGAAAAGCTGTTTGACAATTTTGCACTGAAAGAAAAAGATAATATCAGCATAAGTTAAAACTCTACCAATGAAATTCTACTACACAGAGTATAAAACAGATTTTTAGGTTGCAGAATTCTCATTTAAGGAGTTCCCATTCAGGAGAGAAAACCCAGACATAATTCACCAAATCGAAAGTCAATATTAATACCATATTCTAACATGACTTTATATCTGATGCAGAACTGTACTAGAATTTTCATTGTCACATTCATTAGAATGTTTGAATTCCTTCCTTGAAATAAAAATATGGACTACCGTATTTTACGGACTAATAAGGTGCTCCGGACCGTAAGTTGCACCTTGATTTTAGGATGGAAATTTAAAGGAAAAGAAATTTAATGTGATTATGAATGAAATTTTTTTTTATAGGGAATAATATACAGGGTGTCCGGGAAAGACCTGAGGAAAAAGAAATAATTATATATCTGAAACTATTGCATTTATTGACGTGATGTTTTCACGGTTACAAAGAGAAACACGATGAGTTTTAATAAACCTTTACGTGAGCAACATTTGTGGCCCGATACTCAATTTCGTGCCACACACGCAAAAGCATCTCCAGTGTGACTAGTGCTATTGCATCGTAGATTCGGCCACGCAAATCTGCATTATCGGTCACAGGCGTGCAATACACTTTGTCTTTCACAAAATCCCAGAGAAAGAAATCCAGTGAGGTCATGTCAGGTGACCTTGGTGGCCATGGTGTAGGTCCTTCTCTCCCATGAACTGTGGATTTTGGCATTTGCAGTTGTCTTGCCGCCTCACGAATGGATTTCCTCGGGCTTCTTACAAAACCAGCCCGTACCCTTTCAATGTTATTGTCGTTTATGCGCGATTTCTTTGCCTTTCCCCGCTGTGACTCAACATTACCTATCTCCAGAAATTGCTTGTGCCAATGAAGGATGCTGTTTCGGGCGGGAGCAATTCAGCCTTTGTCTGTTTGGAAACAACGTTGTAGCCTACGCACAACTTGCATTCCCAGTTCTCAGAATAAGACTGACTACACACGCTGCGCAGAAAAAGCGTTTTTTTGTTTCTCCTCGTGCAACAACAATGTGCATGCTCATGCGCATTACGGGATGCTACAAAACAAAACTTTTTGAGTTTGTCTTTCTAACTGTGAAAATACTGAGGTAGTAACTGTAATAGTTTCTGATATATAATTATTTCTTTTTCGTCAGGTCTTTCCCGGACAGTGTACTTCATTGCATAAACAAATTATAACCTTGTACAATGGAATCAGTGTGCCCATAAATCACGTCTAACTTAAAAGCTGAATTGTAAGAAAATCTCTCCTGTACAGGTAGCCTCAAGTAAATCTTAACTGAACTTATTTCTCATGCAAGACTGAAAATACTTTTACACCCTCAATTCAGCATATGGAAAGTGTAAAGGGACAAGACTGTTTAGAGGTCATTGCCTTCATTTAAAGCACCTGACACAGCCAACTCCATTTGCATAAAAGAACTCAACATTCCTTTCTTTTCGCATTGTATACCTGGCTACCCTCATTTTACAATTGTGACAAGTGCACTGATGTACAATCTGTGCCAAAATTTGTAACTATCTTATCGTTTACAACACCTTGTTTATAACTAAGTCAATAATTATGACGTTGAAGCCATATTTTCAATAACACAATAATGAGATCCCATCTAAGCATCCATTGAAACTAGAGTAGTGATCTCACAATAATCATTTCTTCATTTAACTATTTGTGACTTGCATTCACATTATAATCAATAAATAGCATCAAAGTCAATCACTGTTCGCATATGAGACTTCACCCCAGAAACACAGAGCTGTTTCTTCTGTAGATTTCGCAACTATAATCTAAAATGGCTAAATGCGGAGATATGAGGTCTCTCTTTCTAATCATATACATCCTCGTCAGTGTCTAGTCTCGTATAAGGCACTAGCTTACTGAAAACTGATGATTAATTAATTAATGTCTTTATTGTTAATTCAAAATTTTCAGCTGGGATTTATGGGATTACCAAACTATCGAGACTTGAAATACAGTAGGGTCCTGCTAATCTAGACTCCGCACGTCTGGACATTGGTTACTGTAATGAAGATGGGATTTTGAAAGAAGGAAAAAAAAAAAAAGCAGGATTTACTCATTTTTGATGTCCTCAGTTGTTTACAACGAAAAAGTTTTATTTCAAAGTCCTGTTCAGAATGTAACATTTTATTTTTTGTAATTTATTTTTTAAATTTCTTAACAGAACTGTACTGTGTGTTTTAGTTGTACAGAACAATCAATAAATTTTGAATTTTAATAACAAAACTGTTTTGTTTTGTTGATCCTACATCAGTTTGTAGGTTAAAAACTTAGGTCTATGTATAGAGTAGTATTAAAACTAAAATTAAGTTGAAGGAAAAGATATACTTATGAAAAAAAATTTTTTTTATAGTTTTACCCATGTAAAACTTCTCTTACAGTACAGTATGTGAATTTTAAGGCAAATTCTGTTTAATCTGGACTTTCATTGATCCAGACAGGGTCTAGTCCGATCTAGTCCAGATTGGAGGGATTCTACTGTACTACAAACTGTGATGTAAGTAACACTAAAGAAAGCACAGAACAACTCTGAACATGAGGCGGAGCAGGCAAAGTCACGTGACGAGTGACAAACGAATGAGGTTGTTGCGATGTTGTACAGTTAACAGAATGCGCTGCCTAGCTAAAGAGATGTACTTCCTTTATTTCTTTGCACGCTTAAAATCTGTTACATGTAGGTGTTTCCTGATATCACCATTAGAAAGCTGTATTTATTTGGAAGCCAACTGTCCAAACCCCATATCTGTACTATGATCTGTTGAAGAGATAACTGATTATTTAAAAAGAATGAAATACCTTAAAACAATGCTTGTTTGTTCCTCTAAGTGAGTAGGCATGTATCTCCCTTCTCTGTCTGTCAGACAGAGACAGCTGCACACTGCTGACTCGTCAATGCCGCACCTTGCATAACATTCTATTGGCTTATCATATGTTCAGAGCTGATTTGTGTTTAGTATAATACTTTACAGACATTATTTTTATGGCTTTAAATTTGTTACTTCTTCATCAGTTATAATACAACCATTAAGTGGTAGAATGGTACTTTCTAAGATTGTATGGTAGACGGGATAAATGTCTGTCCGTCCATGTGTTTGTATGCCCAATAACTCGAATACGCATTATCAAATTTTCATGAAACTGTTTTTATCTCTTCATTTACAAATAAAATCAGGTAAACTGATATAACAAAGTGATTTATGCTTTTGTTGAATCAATTATAATTGCAATTATGATGAGCAGAAAATAAGTTTCTTTAATCGGATTAAAATCAACCAGTGTCAGGAGAACTACAGATTTGTGACACCTTGACAATCGCGCACTCACATAAAAATAAAAAAAAATTAAAAATTAAAAAATCCATGTCAAATCGGCCAGCTCTGCGATTTGATCCAGGGACCTACAGAATACGAATCCAAGACGTTACCATTCGGCCAACTCAGTCAGTTTGATGATGTAGTTTGATAAGCATATGTGAAGGAATAGTGTTAATTGTCAAATCTCAATGTATTGCAACTTGAAATTCTTAAAATATGTCAACATTTCGCAAAATTCAGTGGCATATAACTCCGCTAATTATTTCACAGTAATGTACCTTCTGTATATAACAGTATTCATGTAGTAGGCCTACTCAATTTCAAATACATGAACGAAGTAAACAAACATCTGACTGCACTGCAAACAATGCCCTCAAATGATTAAAAATGCGGCATTGTAGTATACCGGTAGACATAATTTAAAAAACATGTGACTTTTCATTAGTTGCTACTCTGGTACTGGTCAACCGATTATTTCCAAAATTAATAGGCTTTTTGCCATGGACGTTATAAATGCTTATACCAAGTTTCATGAAAATCTGATAAAGCATATTTGAGTTATGGCGCTTTTAAATAAAAATACTAAATTGGGTTTGACGCCGGTACCGGTGAACCGATTTGGTTCAATATTAATAGGGTTCTTCCCATAGACATTAAAAATGCGTATACCAAGTTTCATGAAAATCCGATAAAGCGTATTTGAGTTATGGCACGCACAGACACACGGACGGACAGACATTTTTCCGTCCCCCACACACAATCTCATAAAGTACCATACTGGCACTTAATAATCATTGATGATATAGTAAACAACTTTGAGGTACAGCTGATACTGATTAGTGTTTTCTGTCAAAAAATTAGTACATCTTTCCAACATTTCAGTAACCAACACAATTTCATTTTAATTTCTTTATAATCTAAAGAACAGTGTATTTCATGGTAGCATTGAAGGACTCTAAAAATAGATGTCTTAAATAAATGTGCCATAGAATTAATAGCTACCAAAGAAAGGTAATGTGATTAAAAAAAAGGTTCGACAATGTATTATGTATGATAACTGTAGACTAAGAAACATAATATTTAATAAAAGAGAAATATCTAATGTCCTCTTTTATCATAATCTAGCATAATGAAATTCTGTACCTTCTAAACAATTACAATGTTAATGGATTCACTAGATAAGTTTGTAAAAAAAGAAAATACATGTACAAAAATTAAATGTGATTAAAATAAATGTTGTAAATACAATTGGGTGAGTTTTTAATTAGTACACTTACATTTTCCCCACTATTGTATCTGATGTCTTTGTCTTTAGAAACTTAAAATTTGTGCTATTTGAATTGCACTGTTCACAATATACAGTGAGTCCCACGCAAGAGTTGGTCAATGACGCAGGTTTCTGCGCCGCAGCGGGCACAGCTCCAACTCCCGAGCGATCGTTTGAAATATCTATGCAAATGAAGCTGCGATCGGTGTAATGATTCAGGTTCTCATATTTACAGTTAAAATTACAATGAATATAACCACGTACCTCAACACAAGAGAATGTCCTCCTCTTGCATCCACAAAATACTGGCACCTTTTTACAAAATTTTCTTTCACGCGCATAAGTTCAGCTTCCGAGATAGAGTTCATTTCTCTTGTGATATTGTCTTTAAGTTCTTCTAATGTATGGGGAATTGACCTATGCAATTTATTTTTAAAGTTTCCCCATATATAACAGTCACATACTGTTAGAACTTAAAGACAATATCACAAGAGAAATTAACTCTGACTCGGAAGCTGAACTTATGCGCGTGTAAGAAAATTTCCTAAAAAGGTGCCAGTATTGTGTGGATACAAGATGAGAACATTTCCAACATCTCTTGTGATGAGGTACGTGGTTATTTTCATTGTAATTCCAACTGTAAATGTGAGAACCTGAATCGTTACACAGATCGCAGCTTCATTTGCGTAGATATTTCACCTGTTCGCTCGGAAGTTGGAGCTGTGCCCGCCATGATGCAGAAACCCACAACATTGGCCAACTCTTGCGTGGGGCTCACTGTACACGTCACCATATTCCTATTGATTTACTTATTGTCTCTGTATAGTTTGATAGATTGCCACCTACCTCGGAAGGTTTTACTAAGGAAATCACAGACAGATAGCAGGAAGTGCACAGGAACACTTTTCTGTTTCAGCAACATAGATGTAGTCATACTTTTATGCCAGGGTGTGCCTAAAATTATAAATCCCATTACTGTATATACAGAAATTCATAAAAGGAATAACATAGCTGAAAATGTTAATTTGACTTATGTGAGGAATTTATCTAACTAAAAGATTAGATATAACTGTCTCTTTGGAAACTAGCCATTAATCTAAAAAGTCTACTGTTAAGAATGAAGGATGGAAAGGAGTGTAGGTAAATATACTGGTTAATCATCAAAAAGTTGGGTTGAAATTCAAATACATAACAAAACATTTAAAAAACCTATGCTTGTTTTAATAATAATAAAAAAAAAAAACACACAGAATGGAAATATATCAATTATTTAAACAAAAGGAATCCAAAGATTGGGTGACATTAAGATGTTAACTAGACAAGAAGGTATACAAAATTAGTTTCATAATAACATATCACTGTTGAAAAAGGTAAGGGAATTATGACACTTTTACATTTAAAACATCTCTTATTGTTAATGACTATCAAGATTTGATTTATTATTGATGAAAGTACTGAAGTCTTAAAAACATGTATGAGTTGCGGACCAATCATCTGAGAGAGATACACTGAATTCATTTGTTATACATAAACAATTTTAGCAATTTATGATAATAATAATATTCAAGAAAAAAGTTAAACATATTGTATAATAACTTTAGTTTATGAACAACATCTGAATTTCAGCCAAGAGTTGGCCAATCATGCGGGTTTCTGCATCGCAGCAGGCACAGCTCCAACTCCCGAGCAATCAGGTGAAACGCAAATAAAGCCGCTGATGGTGCAATTGTTCAGGTTCTTACATTTACAGTTGGAATTACAATGAAAATAACCACGTACCTCATTACAAGAGGTGTTGGAAATGTTCTCCTCTTGTATCCACACAATACTGGCATCTTTTCAGGAAATTTTCCTTCACGCACATAAGTTCAGCTTCCGAGATAGTGTTAATTTCTCTTGTGATATTGTCTTTAAGTTCTTCCAATATATGGGAAATTGACCTATACAATTTATTTTTCATGTTTCCCCATAAGTAATAGTCACATACTGTTTCCTAAAATGGTGCCAGTGTTGTGTGAATGCAAGAGGAGGACATTTCCAATATCTCTTGTGATGAGGTACGTGGTTATTTTCATTGTAATTCTAACTATAAATATGAGAACCTGAACCATTACACTGTTCAAGGGTTTGTTTGCGTAGAAATTTCACCTGATCACTCGGGAGTTGAAGCTGAGCCTGCCGCTACGCAGAAATCCACATGATTGGCCAACTCTTGCGTGGGACTCGCTGTACTATCTAGTACTATTACTGAACTGCCCCTAGCACAAGGTCTGCTCATTCAGCATATTGATTATTGGATGTATGTACAGTATAATCTCGATTATCAGCGGAAGGATTATTCGCTTGCAGATTATCCATGGTTCACCGGAAATATAAACATAGACAACAATAGCATAAGTTACAGGTAATTACGTGATCTATTCCTAGCTTATAATCTGGCATTTCTGCTATTATAACAAACCTAAAAGAAAGCTTTGAAACACAGAATATCATAAGTAATCTTTCATCAAGCACAATATATGGAAATTTATATTTTACTGTAAAATCAGAAGAAGCTATTACTAAGGAATTCAGGAGTATGTCTACGAATAACACAAATGGAAAAATAAATTAAATTAATAAATAGATTAAGAAACATCTTGCACGAGAAACCTAGAAAGAACTCATGCATGCCGATACTATAAATAGAAAGTGGTGTAATTTTATAACATTTGTCAGTAACAACTTCCGTAATTACTGTCTAATTGTGGTATTAATGGTAATTACTTTGTCAGCTGAGGAACTCCAATAAGACGTGAACAGATGGAAAATTTAAATAGTTGTGTGCCGATAATTAAGTACAGACTTGTTTTGAAATTGACAGAAAATGGATTTTAGGTGGAAATTCACATTGGTTTATCGTCAATAATATTGGGATTTGAGCAATACTGTTCTAAAGCTTTGTGGGGGGGGGGGGATATGTCAAGTGCAGTTGCTGCAGCAGCCTTAGCCCTGACCTCACAAGAGAAGGAATTACTGATTTTTAGTTGAGTTTTTAGTTAAGTTAGGTTAGACTGAGCTCTTCAACCATCTGCCCATGGCTTGCAGACTCCTTGTGCTCACCACAGAGGAGTCCACATAAACTTGGTAAGTCGACAAATCTCAGAAATGTGCTATCCATGAACAGCAAGCAAGTATTAACATCATGGGACCAGGTACTCCCTATCCTTCTCACTCTTTTTCGCTTATAGTGTTAAGAAGACGAGTAATGTTAATGTAGGTTCAACAGCTTGGGCTGCAATTTATAATATAGGTTTCTAGAAATTTTTAGAAAGTTTATACAGGAAGTTACTACTACGAAAAACATAATATTTAGATGAGTTGCATTCACTATTTCTCTTATTCTAATTACAAACTCCATGGAGTATAACTGTTGAAAATGATGAGGCTCTTCAAAACCTGGGTTCAGGTTAGTAATTAAAATAAGGGAAACAGTGTATGTAACTCATCTCAACATTATTTTGTCATATAATAGGTTTGTTTCTACAGCCATGTCAGGCATTGTGGGTACACGGAAAAATGAAACTGTGTGCATACTTTGCACAGCAAAACTGACAATGTGAGCATGCATCGTGTTCCCTTCACTGTGTAATTTTTCATATTGTATGTGTTTCTTGTTTCTTTTTTCTTTGTTTTTTAGTTGTAGTATTAGTTTAAATATTTTAAAACGTATAATTATTTTAGTGTTGTAAAACTGGTGTATTTAGTGTAAGAGAATGTTGTAATTGGGCAATGAGCCTCTTATGTTCTCTACAAAATACAGTAAAACCCCTTTTTTACACTTTTCAAGGGACTGATGCAAAAAAGTGTAAATGGCAGGAAAGTGTAAATTGCCGGAAATGTGAAATCAGTAATGCTATATAGTGCAAAATTTAATACACGAAGGAAAAAAAACAGGTACCCATGTACACTTACATTATCTATTTAAAAAAGTCAGAAATGGTTGATTGTCTTTGCTTTTTTCTTATTTGTATCAGTTCGACCTGTCTCTCCACAGCATATAGGGCATCAAAAGCCCCATCCTCTCCCGAGGCACTTGCAATGTACTGCCTCAAAACAGCTATTGCTTCCACGGCTTCTTTGCTAGTAGGTATTTTGGGTTCCTGGTCAGAGTCTTCCTCACCTACTTCTTCTTCAAGGTGGCTAGAAACAATGTCTTCCACTGTGGGCACCACTGATGTTATTACATCAGCATCAACGTTGACATAATCTTCGAATGAAGAAGGCTCGTCCACCACACCCCAGTTGCTGGGCTCTGACATCTCTTCCTCGGGCAGATAATCCTCTTCTTCCACAAACTCAAACCCGGCCTTCCGGAAACAGTTAGATATGGTCACAGGACTGATACTTGACCATGCTCTGGATACATAATGCATGGCATCAAGGACTGTTGTGGTCATTTTCTTAGGGTCCATAGCATTGTCGTGCATGAAGACAGCCTTCTCCACTAGCATCTTCCTGTACTTGAATTTAAGGGCATGAATGATGCCCAGATCCAGTGGTTGGAGCTCACTTGTGCAGTTTGGCGGGAGAAATACAAGCTTAATGTTTCTTAGCTGCAGATCATCAGGGTGGGCTGCACATCTGTCCAAGAACAACAGTATTTTTCGATGAGTTGCTCCCATTTTAGCATCCAAAGCATGAAGCGTAGACGTGAAGATGCTGCTAGTCATCCATGCTGTGGCATTTGCATCATACTTTGTGGGCAGATTTTTCAAATTCTTGAAACACCTGGGGGGGGGGGGGGGGGGGTAAATCAGGGGGGGTAATTTTTCTGATCCGTCAGCATTGACCATTAGCAGAACAGTTACCCGCTGTTTGCTGAGTTTTCCACCATGACACTTTTCCCCCTTAAAGCACAAAGTTTTGCTTGGCAAAATGTTATAAAACAAACCAGTTTCGTCAGCATTAAAAATATTCCTTGGTTCGTAACCCTGAATAATAGCTGGCAGATTTTGCTTCCACTCTTGTACAGTTTCTACACTGACACTTTTACTTTCTCCACAAAGTTGATTGTAGACAATATTATGGCGATTCTTGAACCGATCTATCCATCCATTAGATGCAGTAAAATCGGTGATTCCCAATTTTGCAGCAAACTGAAGGGCTTTAGTTCGAAGTATGGTGCCATCAACTGGAATTCCTGCCGCTCTCGTAGACACAAACCATTCTGCCACAAGTTTGTCCATCTCATCATACGCTGATGTGCGTATATATTTGCGCTTTTTGGACATTACACCACTTTGTTTGGCATTAAGTTCAATTGTCAATCTATTTTTTACGATGGTATTCAAAGTTGAAACAGAGAGTCCAAGCTCTTTCGCTAACTGAACACGTGTTCCCACGTGTGAATCAACACGACGCAGAATTTCAGTCTTCTCTTGCAAAGAAATGCATTTTCTACTGTTTTTATTAACCTCCATGATACCGCCAAAAATCACGCAACACTTCGCTAAAAATCTACGATGAATTAGGCCTACGCTATGTGAATATCAAATATCTACAAGCACAAAAGAAACCAACTCCCTCTCAACTAACGCAAATAGCTACTGTCGCCGCGTGTAAGAGAGTTGGCAACATAGCGGAAGTGAGACCTTGAGTTCCTTTTAAAGCGCTTCAGGGTTGCGTTGGTGAAGCGAAGTCTGATCTCGCTTACGGGATTTGCTGCAAGGACTGTCTTGACCGTTCTTTCTTCGCTGCAGCAAAACTGAAGCGCTTCACGAATTCGCTTTGAAAGAGAACGCATGGAAAACGGTTCATCAAAAATCAACACTACCTTCGGCAAAAATACGTAAATGGCGGGAAATACAACTGTGTAGAAGTTGTTAATGGCGGGAATTCTATGTATTGTCAGCATAGGTTAAAAAGTGGGACCAGCTGAAAATGACGTAAATGGCAGGAAAACGTAAATGGCGGGAACGTAAAAACGGGGTTTTACTGTAAATAATAAATAAATAAATGACATTTGATTAAATTAATCGGGAAAACATTGTGAAGTGTATATTATATATAATCAATAAGAATATTCTTCTTCACACCTTTTTGTAAGTCAAAACTTACCAAATGCACGATCGTTTCGGAGGACATCTGGTGGATAAAGAAGGAAACATGGCAGTTGAGAACAGCTGATGATGGTGAGAAATCACTCACCGAAACGATCGTCCATTTGGTAAGTTTTGACTTACAAAATAGGTGTGAAGAAGAATATTCTTATTGATTATATATAAAATAAATGACAGTACATGTAGGAACAAACCTAGTATATGGGTCTAAAATAAAAAGGTTGGAATTCAATTGTATCTTTAGTGATGAACCCTCAGGAGGCCACAGCTCACACATAGTCACTACTCACTATAGTCTCTGCTATAAAAGAAGAATGAGCAACCTGTTATTTTATAAATATTGAAAGTAATTAATTTTTTCTTACCTTCAATACTGTTATTAATCATACCGATGATTACATACTAAGAATACTGAAACATGCTTGTTATTTTACAAATTAACGTGTTTAGTCCTTGAATATAGCACCAGAGAAGACATCATTGATTTAGTGATTTTATTCTACTTTTTTGAAAGTAGAAAGCTGTGCACTAGCTAGTAAGTTCCTTCCCACTTTACGTCCATTCACTATAAGCAATACAGGGCTCTCCACACGCAAAGAATCAAATTTCCACTCCTGTAATGAAAGAATTGCATTACTACAAAAGTCAACGAGGGAGCTCGTAAAATACAGTTACAAGACAAAACAGTTTTATTTTTATTATTCTCTTAGATTGTGAATGGATGCAGGAAGAATTTGGCATGATGAGTCGACATGAGGACCACAGCACCACCAAAATAATCCCAATGACTTCATGGAGACTGAACCTAAGACCTTCTAGGTTTGTACAGCAATACCTCAACCATGGAATGCCCTTATTTTATTACCATACAGTAGAACCCTGTTAATCTGACTTCTGATGGACTGACTCCTTGCTTATTCTGTCCACGGCACCATCAACAATATGCTATCCGGATTGTTTTGTGATAATACTGCAAGTTTACAAATAGGTTATGATTGTTGTTGATATCTATGTATTTTGAAATAGCTATTTATGTATCAAGTATGCAAAATAAGGCATTAGCAGATGAACGTAATATTGAAAACCCACTTTTAAGGATTAAAAATTTGAGAATTTACAAATATTTACCCTGTAATAGCGAATTTTTAAACTGGAAAAACTACTCAAACTTGACAGACATAGAAAAAGAGAAGTCAGTTTTATAATGTGTGTGCCCACTTCAAATAATTTGTCAGAGGAAGTGCTCTTTATAGATTTCTCGAATACTTAAACATTATTTAGGGTTATCCGATGGTTATGGAAAAGAGGACATACGAGACTAAAAAGACATGACAAAAGCAGGACCCATTAAAATTACTGTGCGGCTCTGTTTTGTGGCCTGCACTTATCTGGCAGTCTTAATTCAGTGCATCTGAGCCTGTATGTACATTCCTACCCATGCTGCTAGCTTGAGATACATACTGATCTGATGACCTAATTTCATTCGATAGGCATTTGTTGATTTTCAGATAATCACCAAGTGCTCTATGGTTAGAAACAGATACCTATGTCCCAGCTCTGCCAACTAAACAGTTGGCTTTCTCATCAGAATGGCCCATTTTGAAGCATTTGTATCTCATCTCCAACTCAGCAGTAAAGTTGCATTTTCTTTCTGAATGCATAAAATAAAACTCACAGCATAATACAGTGCTTAATATTCCATAACATCTTGGTCATTACTACCAACAGCAGAATCAAATTTTAAAATTTTCTCCTTAGAGAGATTAATACCAATAATAACAAAAATGAAATAGACACAAGTGTTCAAAGAGATTATGACTTCATATCAGTAGAAATTAGATTATGCAGAGGGTATCTTTTGGTAAAATCTGAAAACAAAAGCCTCCTTTTCAGTTATTTAAAAAAATCATGCTTATACAAAATTATCATCACATTGAAGGTTTTGAAAAATAAATACAGACACCTGGACAACCTAAAATATAGTATATGGACATGTCCTACTAAATTCAGACATGTGGTAACTCTAATATTATTGATACTGGCATAGTTTATTGGTTTAATGGAACAATCACAATCAACTAAACTTCTTAATTTTCCTTCCTTGTGTTGAAGCTCACTTGTTGAATTATATTAATAACATGAAAATACATAAAGATTCTTAAACTACATGCACAGAAGAGTCCTGCTATTCCAAAGTAATTGGGACCGAACTCTGTTCTAAGTAACCAGCTTTCATTCCAATTTGGTTTCAGGCGTTTTCATCATTCATTCATCGTTCATTATGTCTCTATTTAACTTCTTTGTATAACAAATGTACGTTTTTTTACAAAAGTCGTTTTAATTTCTCCTATTTTTAAGTTTAAAAAATCGGTATTTTTTTTTAACTGTGTTCGGAATAGGCGGATTTTCAGAATAGCGGGGTTTGGAATAACGGGTTTCTACTGTATTTGTATAATTAAACGCATATTTTTGTTCAATTGAGACAAACCTCCTTTTAAGGAAAACAACCATTTACGAAAAAAGTTCAGTCACCTTGAGTATCGTTAAAAACAGATTTTACTTCCGAGATTAATTTCTTACCTTATCCTTGTATTTTACATGAACTTGACTGAGGTATGGTTCAGGAACAGCAACCGAATCCCCTATAATAACTCCTTTCCCTTGTGCCAGGTTATATACTGTTACAGCATGACAGGTTTCTTCTTTATCCACCAGGCAGAATGTGCTAGAAAAATAAATAATAATACAGTTCATAACAAAAGTTTTTACAATGCAATTCCATCACTTGGGCACCCGAATAAATACTACTTCAAAACAAGTAAGAAATGCTAACCAAAAACTGATTAACTTACAGAGAAAGATGTGGCCACAAATAAAGTTTTCAAGTAAGAATCAGCTTGAAAAATTTTATATCATAACCGGGATTTGAACACAGATCTTCGGCTTAACGCGCCGATGCTCTACCCAGACATGGATTTAATGTCTATTTCCTTTCCTTCCACTTAATTAAATAAAGTTTTCACTCATGCAGCCCATTTTGTAATATACAGTGAGTCCCACGCAAGAGTTGGCGGGTTTCTGTGCCGCGGCTGGCACAGCTCCAACTCCCGAGCGATCGGGTGAAATATCTACGCAAATAATGCCGCGGTCGTTGTAATGATTCAGGTTCTCACATTTACAGTTAAAATTACAATGAAAATAATCACGTACCTCATCACAAGAGATGTTGGAAATGTTCTCCTCTTGCATACGCGCAACATTGGCACCTTTTTTTAGGAAATTTTCTTTCACGCGCATAAGTTCAGCTTCCGAGACAGAGTTACTTTCTCTTTTGATAGGCCTATGTGATATTGTCTTTAAGTTCTTCTAAATATTATTTGTGGGGAAACTTGAAAAATAAAGTGTATAGGTCAATTCCCATACATAAGAAGTACTTAAAGACAATATCACAAGAGAAATTAACTGTACCTCGGAAGTTGAACTTACGCGCGTGAAAGAAAATTCCCTTAAAAAAGGTGCCAATGTTGCGCGTATGCAAGAGGAGAACATTTCCAACATCTCTTGTGATGAGGTACGTGGTTATATTCATTGTAATTTTAACTGTAATGTGAGAACCTGAATCATTACAACGACCGCGGCATTATTTGCGTAGATATTTCACCCGATCGCTCGGGAGTTGGAGCTGTGCCAGCCGCGATGCAGAAACCCGCGTCATTGGCCAACTCTTGCGTGGGACTCACTGTAGATGAAACTTCAGACAGACTGCTGATTTTACAATAAATTTCAAAATATCAAGCATCCATTTTTTAAGTGTTAGCAATCAATAGACTTGTATTAATATCTCAAAAGTAGGTAGACATCTTATAATTATAAAAAATAGATTCAGCCGACTCTCGATTGGGATTATTGTAAGCATGAATAACCAAAAAAATACCAATAATCCGAATGTCAGAATTATTACTATTCAGGCATTGTTATTATGGGTAACACACACAATGTGAAGTGATTTTAATAGACTGTAAATGCTAATAATTTGTCATAATGCTCATAATATTCCAAGTTTTCATTAAAAATAATACAGGACTTTGGAATAAAAGGTTTGCTGCTCGTGCACTGTTTCGCTGGCGGCGGCTGGGCAGGCAGGAGTCAGCTTTCCCTGCTTCTAAACTCTGCTACTTAGAATGTGTATAAAATCTTACCTTACAAAAGATGCTGAAAATGTTCTCCCACATATAAACCAGGCATTGTATCAGAAAAACACATTTTGGTTGACACGATTAAATTTAGGCACAGTAATGTTTCTGATTTAAATCTCAATGTTTTCCTTTAGTTGTTCCAAAATGCGAGGATTTGTCTTTCAAGCTACCTCGAAAGTAAAAATCACATACAGTAAGATCTGTCGAGCAAGAGGGTCATACATCAGCACTAATTACTCTATCATGAAACACTTCTCTAAGTTTATTCACAGACTATTCTGCTGTATAAGCAGTGGCTGAATATTGTTGAAGCCACCCATACGATTTCTTTTCTTTCATCAGGTTTTGAAAAATGGGGTCAAAACTCATTTAAGTACCTAATCGTGTCAACCAGAATGTGTTTTTACGATACAATGTCTGTTTACATGAGGAAGAATGACATTTTCACTATCTTTTGTAAGGTAAGATTTTATACAAATTCTAAGAAGTGGAGTTTAAGTCCAGGGAAAGCCGCTCCTGCCTGCCCAGCCACCACCAGTGAAACACCGTGTGAGTGGCCCCATACTGATGTCACATGGAATCAGTTGCTTCAGTTTGGATGGGAGATCTTTGACCATACATTCTATAGTCCCGACTTCAAGCCAAGTGACTTCTATCTTTTCTGTCTCATGAAGCAATTTCTGGCAGGAAAACATTTCCACAATGACACTGAGGTATGGACAACAGTGATTTCATGGCTCCAGATGTTGGCGGCAGAGTCCTATGACATGGGACATACAATTGTTGGTATACTGCTATGATAAATGCCTCAATAACAGTGGCAACTAAATAGAGAAGTGGCCAGTGAATCTCTGTAAATATTGTAATACATATTTCTTATTTATTGATGCTCTTGTTTTCTTTATTGGAGATCAGAATTTACTTTCTGGATGAATATGAATACGGATATATAGTGTATATATAGAGATTTTAAACCTTTAAGAACTGAATACGAAGATAACGGATATGAGATTTGAATTTCCTACATTTCACGTTTCCATTTTATGCATAGAGAATGTTACTGACGAAATAAAACGAGAAAAATTCAAATTCAAGTGCAGGAAATTCAAAATCTCACACTGAATATATCAGTATTCCACTTGCAAACGGTTAAAAGGGAGGAAGAACCTTGTATGGATAATCCACCCACGGATAATCGGGAATTTGTTATTAGTAAGTTCAATAAAATGTCTCCACCCAAGATATTTACTTCAAGGGTAATATTGTAAAAAAAGTGTGTTTCGTCTTGATATTAAACCAACATGGGTTGTCATGTTGAAACCTACCCTCAAATTTGCATATCAATTGGTCTTCATCACAGATGGACGCATACAAAAATTAGCTGCTCATATGAACCATAAGTGGGCGAAAATGTGTTTGTATTGTTCCATAAACAAACAACAGCGGGCACTTGTAGAGCTCGCTTGAGTAGCCCGCATGCTGGGAAGTAGAAACACATGTGACAGTGTGGAGTGAGGTAGTGGAAGGAGCTTACAGTACGTCATTACTTGATGAATGTACGAGGACTATTTTTTTTTTAAGGTGGGATGGGGCATAAAATGAGAGAACCACAGCAAAAATCAGAACTGTTTTATTTGGAACATTTAGGTACACCTTCTAGCTACTTCTCTACGTTGTCGTGATCCGATTGAGACATTTGTCGAAGCATGGTGCAACTTTCAAATACCCTCTTCATAGAAGCTTGCCGCCAGCGTATTGAGAAGGGTTTTCACAATATTTTGAAGTGTTTTGAAATTCTTTGTTGGTGTGGAAGCTGTGTCCTCACAGATCTTTCTTCAACTGCCGAAAAAGATAAAAGACACTCAGCACGGGAAACGTTTTTGAAATCCATCGTACAGGGGATGAAACATGGATTCGTTACGACAATCCAGAATCAAAAGATCCATCCAAACAATGGATGAACACAAATTTCCCGAACAAACCCAAGATCTGGCTTCCACATCAACGAAGAATTTCAAAACACTTCAGGTTTGTTAATTTCCCACCAGCCACACACACACAAAAGTCATCTCTTGCCATAAACTAAAGATTTTTTGTTGATGCAGATACATATTATAGTAGAATATATTGCTGGAGAAATGAATTAAGCTATTTATTTCTTTAAAAATCTCTCTCCCAGACTTCAGAATACAGAATATCTGTCTAAAATTCATTGAATCGTACATGTACTCGAATATGCACTTTTAAAATGATTGAATTATAACCATATCGCAAAATTCCTTTCAAGTAAGCTTAAAACACATTAAATTATTTTTCCTTTCCTTTAATTTATTTGCTGATATTAGACACTTCTTGGCTCACTTTTAACTTCGTTGTCACTTATATTGATTAATTCCACAACACCAGTACAGTTCTTCTAATGTCCCCGGATTTAATTCTGCCATTTTCAGAATAAAATAGATGGTAGTTCAAGAATGCCATTATGAAAAGTTATTTGGGTATGACAATACTGGGAATGGGCCGCTATCTTAATTTTTTCGAGTGAGGCCTTCTTGATATGGACTGTTTTCAGCATTATGGATTGCTTAGCTCAAGATGAAGTGTGTGATCTTTAGTTAAAAGTGGCCAATGATGTCTTACAAAATATATCAGTTTCATTACGGATACTTACAATGGAACTGCATCATCATCTTGTATGCTGCACACCACTTTTCCAAGTATTACTTTCTCTTGATTAATACCAGGCTGCAACCCCTTTAATGGAACCAATTCCAATTTAACAGTCTCATTTCTGGCAGTGTAACTTCCACCTCCATAAGGTCCCAATTGTTTTCCATCTATTGACTGCAGAAAGAGAATATTAATCCTAATACAACACTGTATGAAAATATTTCAGATATGTACACATGAACACACACATATATTATTTTTATGCAGGTAAATTGATCTTCTTTATTAATTTTTTGTAACAACTTCTTGTTATTTGAACCATAGGCGTAACGAGGGGGGGGTTTTGGGGGTTTGAACCCCCCCCCCCCATTGACTAAAAAAAAGGAAAATTGTATAATTTTTTTAAGTCTGCCCATAAATTACTTAATGTGTAGGAAGCTTAAAACTCGTTATTTTGAGTCTTAATTTTTAAAATTTTCCGGGGAAGGACCCCCGGAAGCTTAAAACTCGTTATTTTGCATCTTAATTTTTAAAATTTTCCGGGGGCGGACCCCCGGACCCCCCTCTCCAGATGTTATAACCCCCCCCCCATATGGTCGGCCTGGTTACGCCTATGATTTGAACAATCCCTTGCCACCAGCTAAAATATTAATTATTCATAAAATTACCTGGACCATTTGCTGCAGACGTTTTCCTTTCAATTTTCCTTTATGTGTCACTAACTCCTGAACACTGTCCAAATACTTGATTAACTGTTTTTCTTTCTGGATAGGAGCATCCCACAATGGGTCCAGAGCTTGAGCCCGAGAAAATGATTCTAGGGCTAATTTATACTCTTCTTCATACTTTAAAGCCTAAATAACACACAAATAGAACAAGATGTAGTTTCTGAAGTGTAATTTTTGGAATGTAAGTGTGGGAGCTTCTTAAATATGGAAGATATAATACATTTTTTCTATAACTAACTCCATGGCGCTAAAATCCCAGAAGGGACAAGGCCTACCACCCGACCACTGCGTTATCTACCATAGGCAGACGGCAGGATTGGGAGGCATGTGGTCAGCATGCCGACACCCACGGCCATTAATGGTGGTTTCCATGACTGGAGCCGCTACTTCTCTATCAAGTAGCTCCTCATTTGAATCATGAGGCTGAGTGCACCCCTACCAGACCTCCCCACCTCAGAAAAATCTGTAGTCAGCGACGCTAACCACAAGACCACACCAGCGGACACATTTCTTCTATAACACAGAAAATAAGCAATTCATTTTACAGGAAATAAAAATTTCAAAATAGAAAGGTTATAAGGTAACAATTTTATGCCCATCTGAATCTGTGATTGTCAATTGCATTTATTTTATTTAGGTTATATGGTAATGACTTCATAGCCGTCTGAATCTGCAATCATCAACTGAATTTATTTTTCGGTGCATAAAAATGAATAACAGTGTGTAAGAAAATATTTTCATTTCTAAAGGCACCCGTTACCATTCTGGCACTTAATAAATCAGATGAAATATTTAGGTACTATTATAGACAAAAATTTGAAATGGGGCAAACAAGTGACATATTTACGCAACAGATTAAGGAAAGCAATTTACAAATTCATAAGACAACTACAACATTTATTTACCACCGTGCTAAGATTAGTGTACTTAGCACTGGTTCAATCAATCTTGCAATGTGGTTTCACAGGCTGTGGGAATAGCAACTTCTAGCCTGACGCTCTTAAATCTGCTACAAAAAAAGAATAATAAAAGTATGTGTAAATATACCAGTTATTATTCAACAAAATTAATTTTTTCAGAGACTATAGAACAAACTTATAAATTATCTGATTTGACGTAGATCATTTTTGTCCATTGTTACTAGACTCTTAATTGTTTTTACACTTACAAGACATAATCTTATTTTACTTATTGTAATCATCCACTTCAAAGGGGGGGGGTACGCCGTGATGTAGTGGTTAAGGTACTGCGCTACAAACCCGAAGGTTGCGGGTTCAATTCCTGATGAGGTCGTTGAGATTTTTCAGTTGGCCTAATCATTTCGGTGGCACTTTGGCCCTTGGGTCGACTCAGCCTCTAACAGAAATGAGTACCAGGAGTATTCCTGGGGGTAAAATAACAGCCCGTGCATAGGGCTGACAACCTTGCCACCTTCATATGCTGTATGTCACAATCTGGGAGCCTTAACCTCCTGGAACCCTACGGGTCTCCATGGCCCATACAGGGATCACTTTACCACTTTCTACCTCCACTTCATAGAAATAGATACTTGCACTGAAAAAGCATTCAACAGAATTAATAAATGTGCAGGCAACTCCTTATTACCAGTGATAATAGAAAAAAAAGTGAGCACATATGCAGGGAATTTCCATTCAGTAAAGATGTTACACTTGCTCATGGTCAAAGATTGTAGTGTAGTGTCTCTAGGCAAATGTCGCCAACAGCTATTTCCTATTATATCGGCGAGTCTCTGATATACCAGTACAATTTTCTTAATCTTCATGGGAGAAATGAACAATTTTAAAGCATATATTTGAATTTGAAAAATCCGTACAGTTGCCATCTCTGCATCTATATAACAAAAATAATATAACTGCTAAAACACTAATAGGTTAATCTTATCAAAATAATTAAGATTTAAAGATAACACTTACAATAGCCTTATTATAATGGAGATCAGGTTTACTACGAGCAACAATGTCCTTTTCCTGTAAACAAATGAAAACTAAATTAGCTTGAAATATGCTAAATGACAAGAAAAACAACTAGTGTCAATTGAATAATTGCTTCAAACTAACAACATAAATGGGGATACAGGACTACAAATAAACTCAGCGTGGAGTGCTCTGTTTACTATAGACAAGCCATCTAATGACAACCATTCACGTCAGACAACCAATAATGACCTAGCGGCTGAATGACTAATCAAACCGTCACCACATAAACAAAACAGGGGAAAAACAGAGCATCATAGTTCAGTATACCCAGAAGGAGGCCACAATATGAGGGCCGAAACATCGGTTTTAAACAAGATATGATAATATTAACCAATCAGTGGCGATTATTCCATATAGGATGTGAGGATCATCCTACACTTCATAATTGATCTACATAAATGTTTACTAGCATTCATTGTCAAAATTAAAATAGTAAAGTGACAAAACGGCGTTATTGTAGAGCACTCGGGAAGGAGTTCTGTTTTGAGCAGGTTGGTATTTGCGAGGACGTCCTCAGTGTTGATGTTACTTAGTCCATGCTGTTGTTAAAGCTCTTGGGCATGTGAAGGGGCAGGCAGGGAAGAGGAAAGGTGGTGAGAAGCCAGTTTCATATGGAGGAAGTTGAGGACGTCTTATGTTCCTTCCTCACATGTGTTCTGTGGTTCCTCACGTTTGAAAGCTTGTTTTCTAAAGAAGGAGTGATCATATTTTTATTAATATTTATTTATTTCATTTCTTGGTATATATTATAGGCCTAGCTATTATTAATCTTTACAGTGCTGTTTATGTTTCAATATAAGTATTATCAACTACGAAAATTATAGCGGAATAGCTGTTTTCTGTAAATGACAGTTTTCATACGTGGTTAAATATTTTCATATTTTAAAGCATTATATAAAGCATTATTGTATTAAATTTACATCTCAGCCTTTATGCATTTTTTACGGCGACGCATATGTACGTCAATAACAGTGAATAGGATAATTCACGTTCTCCACACCATCCTACACAACCAAAAAACCAGGAGTCGCCACTGTAACCAATTGATAAGAGTAGCCAAAGGAATTAAACGAAGGATATTTATTCATATATAAAATAATACACTACAAAGCAGAATTAAAAATATTTATTCATAAAATAACACGTAACTGTGAAAACTGTGAATCATTGAACCACTCATAGGCTAATACAGTAATAGACTGCAAGCAACTATTTTTTTAACCAGTAACAAAGTTTTTTAATTGTTTTTACTCTCCTTTAAGAGTCCCTTAACCAATACTTACTTAGTTACAAGTATTTTTGGAAGTCTATACTGATCTGTGGTAGTAGCAAAACATCTAATGCTTGTCTGTTCAAGTCTTTTCATTTTACACTAGCAATCACTGCATGCCAACACTATACATTATCTTCATAAATCAAAAGCTGCAGCTTAACTCTAGGGTGAACCATGTTTTATTGCTTAAAATAGAAAGTTATGTACCGTAATGCCACCCCCTTGAACCGGTCATCCTGTGAGCTGGGAACTGAACTGCTACCACCATACTGTAGAATTAGAAACAAAACCCTTAAAAACCAAATTCTGAATGACATACAGTACTTGGAAATAAAGCCACAAAAAGGAAAATGTGATAACATAAACTGAATCTTTGATCACAATGAACAGCATTTTTTCAATGTATCAGTATTAATCCATACAAGACTTCATAAAAGTGATAACATTACCTGAAAGATATTATCTGTGATTATATTAAGCGGCGTTCACTATATGCATAAATAAATTTGTCTTCAGTACTCCATTAGGAGGACCTCAGTGGTATGGTTACGTCAAAAGGTTATCCAATGAGAGAGTTCCAAAACTAATCATGTAATGGTTTCCATTGCAGGGAAAATGGAAAGGATGACCAAGGAAGACATTCACACAAGGGGTTCAAGAGACTTTAGCATCAAGGAATTTAGATTCAGATAAATGGATGGACAAAGAGGAATGGTGTTTTGGTTCCAGAAGATGATGACAGCCTGCTGTTATGATAGATAGATGAATAATACCCTCCTCTGGAACACATCCCTGTTATCCACTAGATCTTGTAAAGTGATTAACTAATTTTGATTAAATTAATCGGGAAACATTGTGAAGTGTCAACATTAAACTTAATAAACTTTAATAATTAACTAATACCTATTTAAGGGTTTATGATTATTTAGAATTAGAAATTAGAAAAAGCCACTGAATCCTTTTCAGGCAAGGGCCTCCTACTCTCGGTAGGGCTAGCTCAGTTTGTACACACGGGGTGAGCTATTTCCTGTGTGCATGCTCGGATTTGAGCTTTTACTTTAACTGTTAGTTACTGTGTGTAGCTTGTGTTCCATTTTGAGTCTAGAATGAGTGTCCTGTATTTTTCCCTAATTCACTTCACTTCACTTCACTTTTAATTTCTGAATTATGTCAACATTTTATTCTAAACCTAAAATTGTGATTTTCCACTCCCTCCTATCCCTTGCTACTCGTGACCATTGAGGTCCTATCACTTCTATGAAGTCCTGAGCCCATCTCCTTCTCGGTCTCCCTCTTCTTCTTTTCCCTCTTCTTGGGTCCCAGATCGTGGTGGCATAGGCCCATCTGTCTGCAGGTAGTCTGGCCACATGTCCTCCCCACCTCCATTTGAGCTCTCTTGCCTGTTTATGTGCCTCTTCGATACCACTTCTTAGCCTCAGTTCTTCGTTTCTTACTTTGTCTACTAGTTTAATGTCTAAGATTTTTCTCTCCATTCTGCGCTGGCATCTTTGTATCTTCAGTTCTTGTTGTTTAGTCAGCGTCCAGGTTTGACTTCCATATGTTAGTGTCGGTATGATGCAGGTCTGTAGTGCTTCCAATCTTAGTTCTCTGTTAATGTCTTTGTCTAGGAGTAAGAATTTGAGTCCCCAGAATTTCCCCCATGCTTGCCTTATTCTTCTTTCGATCTCATTGTCCCCATTTTCTGTCAGACTGACTGCTTGGCCTAGATATATGTACTCGCTACAGTAATGGATTGGTGTGCCATCAATTATTATTGGTGTCTCTATGTGATTTGTCATTGCTTTTATTATGCTTTTATCATTGCTTTTATTATGATTATAGTAAACACAAATCAACTCTGAACATACGATAAGCCAATAGAATGTCACGCAACTTGCAGTGTTGCAAGTTCACGACTCGCGACTCTGCAAACGTTCTCTGTCTAACAAAGAAAGAGAGAGAGAGCGAGAACACGCGTGCTTACTCACTGCTGCTCTGCGTCAAACATTCACACATTATTTTAACGTATTTCGTTTTTGAAAAATCGCGAACAAAAGTAGCTTGAAATTTTGAAACCTATTACACGTAAGATACAACATAAATTATCTTAAAAGAAAGTGAAGAAAGGCTTACCTTATTGAGCTGTAGAAATAGGCCTACAAAGGGACAAATAAAACTTCTTCGTCTTCGTCCTCTTCACTTCCTTCACCACTCGTGTCACTATCTGTTTCACTGTCCCTAAGATTTATAATTATACTTTCAACAGTGTCATCCCTGTGTATTACTTCGTGGCCCATTTCTAACGCTATCTGATCCAGTTCATATATTTTTTTTCGTGAGTTTTATAAGGGGCAACACGGGCTAGGAATTTTGATATAGTTTCTGTGGGACTGTATGTTATGTTGTGTTCTTGAAGCCATTCCTGAATCTCTCTCTCTCTCTCTTACGTGAATTTGTTGTGGGTAACTTATTTAATAGCCTAGAATGATAGCTGGCGTTATCCATAATTATTATCGAACTCGCGTCCAGATAAAAAAGAAATATGTTCGGGAACCATTCTTTGAACCTGTCCGAAGACATTTCTGCATGATAATCGGTGTTTTTACTTTTAGGATTGGAGCGAAATACCCATTTACTTTCTGGTATAAACCCTGTTTTAGCTGAGCCTGCATGGCATATTATAAGCATACTACCTTTTCCTATTGGTACTTTAAGGCCGCCTCTTCCAGTCGGATCTTGCCATATGTCCCTCCTGGAGTGATTCTGGTTGACCCATGTTTCATCAAGATAAAATATGGGCCTCGTATCTCCCATCCCCCTAAGATTGTGAATTGTACGCAGAAATTTTTGTCTGGCTGCAACAATGTCGTCCCTTTCCAGTAGAAATTTCCGGCCATCATTGGTTCTCCTGTACTTAAATTCTAGGGATTTCAAAATCATATACATGGAGGAGACAGAACCTTTATATTTTTTTTTCTTTCGCATTAAAGAAGCTAATTTTTTAGCTGTGGGATATTCCCCCGTATCGTACAATTCAAATATTGTCCGGCGTAAAATACACTTTTGAAAACCGTCAAGATTTGCTTTGCGCTTTTTAACTGTGCGATGGTTTCCAGGAGATCTAAAACTGAGCCCACCCCCTACTTCAGTTGATTGTTTTCCCTCCTTAATAATATTAGTCACAGATTGTTCACTAATTTGGCAAGCTTTAGCAGTTAATTCCGGTCATGAAAATCACCATTAACAGCCGTGGGTGTCGGCATGCTGACCACATGCCCCCAATCCTGCCATCTACCTGTGGTAGGTGACGCAGCGGTCGGATGGGAGGCCAAGTCTCTTCAGGGATGTAGCGCCATGGAGTTTATTTTTTTCAGCAGTCAATTCCTTACAAAATTCGTATTATTATGCACTTCGTCGTCCGAAATAGTCTTTTAAAAAACTAAAAACACTGAAAACCATAGCTCTCGCCTGCTTACGCAAAACTTTGTGGGTATAAATTGTTTCACCACTCGTACTAGGCTTGCTAAGGTGACATTACGGACACTGAATTCTCACAAAAGAATACACACGAAACGCTCTTGATTGCTAACACATATAAACTGAAACTGCGTCTGTGTTTTATCTGTGGCTGTGTTTGTGGAAGTGAGAGGGTCTTGTTGTTGTTTATGTTAACAGATAGACAGAAACTTAGTCTAATGTAATCCATCGATGGTGTTATTATTTTAGGGTAGAAATAAGAAAGGATCTCGTTGTTTGTATTAACATTTGCAGGATAAGCGCTATCTTCCGAACGGAGCGTCCTGCAGACATGATGTTTGGACAGTCGGCTTCCAAAAAAATACAGCTTTCTAATGGTGATATCAGGAAATACCTAAATTTAATAGATTTTGAGCGCGCAAAGAAATAAGTGAAGTACATCTCTTTAGCGAGGCAGCACGTTTCGTCAACTGTACAACACCGCAGCAACCTAATTTGCTTATCACTTCGTCACGTGACTCTGCCTGCCCCGCCTCAGGTTCAGAGTTGTTCTGTGTTTACTCTAGCAAAGCAAATCTCATATTTTTAAAAATTAATTCTATTAAATGTATTTACTTTGGTTTATAATGACAGGCACAATATGTATTATGTTAGACAGAGTTATTAACACCCAAAGGGTTTTGACATGACTAGAGAGAGCCGATGGGGTATTGTTTGAGGGACTACAAGTTAAAGCGCTATGGGAATTGATGACATCAGAGAGACCAGGGCAGGCTGCATCGATACACTCACTGTCTGCTCATGACGAGTAATAAGGAGATGTAACTTCACTCTAGGCCTACTCTTCTTTTTTTGATTTTTTCAACTGTGTACCAAACTATTGTTAAGATACTATGCCAAAAGCTTCGAAGGTGCGGCATTTGCAACTGCAGTCAGTTGTAGAAGAGTTTGGATTATACTACCTGAAGTGGAGTGTAGTTATGTTCACAACAGAAGCTGGTGAAAGTTGTAAACTTAGCCAATGTATGCTTTGAAAGAAATGATCTTCAGAAATACCAACAATGTGGTTTAGTAGAAAAGGCGTTTTTCTAAACTTGTAAAATTAACCATTCGCTGTCTAAAAAACAACTCTCAGAGATTCCATACAACTGCAAACCCATGTAGAACCACTTTAATTATTCCGTTCCCGTCATGTAGTGTTTGAGTTAACGTGCTTACGCTGTAATTTCTGTAGGAAAAATCTTCCACAGGAGTGAAGAGAAAAATGTTATTTTAAATATCGAAGGAAAAAAAAATAAGTCCAAACAATCAAGCAGTTTAAGAAAGGAGAAACTGCGGCTCAACTCGCATCAGAATTTGAAGTTGGCTTAAGAATTGTGCGTGATTTAATAGTAAATCAATTTTGTGGTGTTTTAGTTAGGACTATGTCTTACTGCATTTTATAGTGTTAGTTATAATTGTGTAATATTGTATAGTATAGTGTGCAACATAAAAAGTCTGTAGTCTCAGCATGGCAGGATCTTCGAATTGTGAAGCCGTGAGTACTATATACTTAATATATAAAATTACTTTAATGAATATATTATCTGACTTTTTCACTTAACCATTCACCCCATTTCGCTCACTGCAACGGATAATAGGGATTCTACTGTATGCTAATAAGTTATTAGATAATATTAATAGAACACTTTAATTTTGTTTGGTCTTTCAATGTTTCAGTCCAATTTATTCTATTTTTGTTGTTGTAAATGCTATTTTTAACCATTGGTTAATGCTAAAAAATTATTTTTATTTACATGTACTCATAAATTTAGAACTTTTTTGTGTATAGTATACTGTGCAGTGATATGTAATTATATTTATATTAATCTACTATATCCCCTAAACATGAGCTTTCCTCATATAGGGGCATGTTTGGTTTTAGTTGTTTTTACTTGTATTAAATATGTAATAATGATAATAATGTAACGTAAGTAAGTAATGTTAATAATAAAAAAAATAATAATAAAAATTAAAAAGAAATTCAGAGCAGGTTTTGACATGACACCCTATACAGTACCCTTCTTAGTTCTTTTCAGCAATGAACAATTCATATAATTACTTCACTGCACAAGTACTTACCGCCTGTTGATATGCAGACATAGAAGACTTGAGTATCTTAGGATTTTGCAATAATGTAAAGAAAGAGGACAAGTATGCATTGCCTAACACAGCCCACGATGTGCCATCATTGGGATCAAGCTGCACAGCTTCCTTTGCATATGTTACGCCCTTTTCAATGTTTTCTGTTTGCTCTTGGGCAGATTTTACCTTCTCTTGGCGGAGCACCATTGATAAATTTCGAAGTGAAACTTTATTTCTTGACTGAAAAAAGAAAAAGTAAAAATTAACCCTCCAATTCTCAGTCTCCACACCCACAGGTGTGCCCAGTTTAAAAATATTAGGCCTATAACATATTCTAGTTTTTAATTACGAAGTCCTGATTCTTCCACTATAGCATTCTTGAACTTTGTTCTTATATTTAATTCTGTTTTGAATGCAAATAATTCACTGAAATCACCAAAAAAAGAAAAGCATCTACCATATTTACTCAAATGTAATGCGCACCTTTTTTTGTCCATTTATAGCATTCAAAATTGGGACTCACATTAGATTCTATGGGACATTAGATTTGAGTGAAAATCTATCTATTCTGTAGTTCGGAGGTACGGTAACATTCATCACTTGATAACAATGCACTACTTTAATTCTCAACTATGTTACATTTATTCTTGGCCATTACTGATAAGAGCAAAAACGGGTTGAAGATAACGTATTATTTTGTCAAAAAAGCTTAACACAAACCGTACTGAAAGGCACGGTTCATTGCGGAGGTATCTACTGTCCTGCACTTCTCTCCACTACCCTCCCTAAACCATTATTCACAAATCCATTGTAGAATAAAATAATATTCTATGATAAAATACCAAATAAAGTGTCCTACCATTGATGCACACTGCATTCACCAACAAACTTTTATTTTTTATTTTTTAAAGTTTCAAAATAGAGGTGTGCATCAACTTTGATGGCACATTAGATTTGAGTAAATATGGTATTTGGGATTGTGAAGAGTAAAGATGTTTCATTTGCTTGATCATCGCCATTCACTGGAAAATATTATAAAAGGTAAACGAAAAATAATTTTTAGTTAAAATACAAAATATAACAGAATCATGTTATTAAAGAGTAAATAACAAAAAAGTTTCTTACATGAATCAAAGCACCATTAAAACAGTTCTTAGCTTCTTCTATGTCATCCTTTTTCCAGTAACATTCGCCCAGCTCGTTCCAGGCTTCCACCAGTTTAGGATCTAGTTTCACAGCACGTGATAACAGTTCTTCAGCCTCCTTGGAATGCTGAGGTAATACATTGAGAGCTCGACCTTTCATGTACAGATATACAGCTTTATTTTCTTGCTCTGCATTTGCTAAACATAGGAAAACATAAAACTTTTACTTATCTTTTGTTACAGGGAAACTGTCTCTTCTTATTAATTTCAATTATTAATTATTGTAATAAATGAAGTCACACTTCTGATGAGGAGTTTCAACTTCAGAGCTAAGCACGTAATTTCAGAACATATAGAAGATTTTTTTTCCCTTCAGATTCTTAAGGAACATTAATAGCCTATCTACTACATAAAAACCAAACTTTGTATGTCATAAATGAACAGTCAACGCCACCTATTAACAAGGCAGTATTCAATTGTGAAATTAAATTAAAGAGCATTGAATGACTTTGACTCATTATGCGGAGTTTTTTTGGGTTAGGGAACTCAAATCTGTTGTCTTTTTTCCCCTAGGCATCGCACTTTAATCCTGAAATGTACATCAATACCGGGATTTTAGTTTTTTAATTATCAATTGTTTAATTGTTTATGCATGATTTGGGTAAGGTTCATGAGTCTGTGTTACATTTTATTAATCATTTTATTTTGAATCTTTATGATTCATTATTTATATTTGTTACAGAAAAACAATATAATTCAGAATAAAATTATGTAATTCATGTAATTTATATAAAAACAATGTGCGTGGTAATAAACGTTATGTTATTATTTTTCTACAAGTAAGAATCAGCTTGAAAAATTTTATGTCATAACCGGGATTTGAACACGGATCTTCGGCTTAACGCGCCGATGCTCTACCATTGTCATGGTAGCTCAATGGTAGAGCATCGGCGTGTTAAGCCGAAGATCCGTGTTCAAATCCCGGTTATGACATAAAATTTTTCAAGCTGATTCTTACTTGTATTAATATCCCAGACATGGATTTAATGTCTATTTCCTTTCCTTCCACTTAATTAATATTATTTTTCTTATATTTGTTACAGAAAAACAATATAATTCAGAATAAAATTATGTAATTCATCTGTATCTCTGTATCTGTTACCCTATGATCCCCAGGTGGGGCGAAGGGGCCTCCAAGTGGAGGTTTCATTACCTAGATACGAATTTTGATATGCTTATTTTCCGAGAGAGGGTAGAGGGACAGGTGGTAAGTCCATCGCCTCGCAACCCCCCTCTGGAAACTAAGTATTTCTTGGACGTGAAAGGGCTGAGAAATTTTGTCCAGAGGCTCTAAATTAGGCTTGGAGTTCTTTTACGTGCCGTAAATCTACGACACGGGACCCCCAGCTTAAAGTCCCTCCCGGAGGACTCCGTGCCCAGGATTTTTACGTCCTGAAAAATCCATCGACCGCGGCCGGGTTTGATCCCGTGCCCCGCGGATCTAGAGGCGGGCACGCTACCTCTAGACCACCGCGGCCATGTAATTCATGCAATTTATATAAAAACAATGTGCGTGGTAATAAACGTTATGTTATTATTTTTCTGTTAAATAAATTAAATTAAATTAAATAGTCACAATACAGTCACAACACCGGTCCAGATTCTTCCATGATGAAAACACTTGCAACTTTGTTGCTTGCAAATTTATTTGGACCTCTCTTTATATTACGAATGGTAAAACTGTTAGCTTTATTGTGTAAGTGATTGTATAAGGTAGGCTATACAATTAATGCAAGTAGGTTTAAAAGACCTGGTCTATAGCCTAGGCCCATGGGGTAAAATTATCAAATAGATCACACAGCTCTACAAAAAAATACAAATTTCTTGTTGCCAGGGATATTTTAACGAATACTGGGTATATTTGGTATGCTGAATCTGAATAGGGATTTCCCCAATTGGCTCTAGTTTCTTAGATACAGGCTATCTCTGACGTGTAGCGTTTAATCACTAAATTATCAGTAAATCGGTTGTGAATTCCATAATTCTGTATGCCTATTCATTTTATATTTTGTGATTGCGTATGTACAAATGTAATATCTTATATGTTACACGTTATAGAGGAGAAGCTGAGATTATGGGACGTGGTAGTAATTTGAGACACCCTCTTGTGTCTCACAATTTCAAGGACAGTCAGTTGGTCACACTGCTGCAATGAAGGTCAGGGTCCCCCACCCCCTTGTTTGTGCACAGAGCGATAGTCGAGCGAGGAATGAGCGTGTGAGAGGACGCTATTTGTGTAATAGCTGGTAATTCAGTCAGGAAGAGCTTAATGATTTGATAAGAGACCTCGGTCTTTCTAAACAGTCTTCTGAACTCTTGGCATCTAGACTTAATGAGAAACATTGTCTACAACCAGGAACTAAAATCACAGCTTACCGGACAAGAGAAGAAGACCTACTTCCATACTTCAGTCAAGATGATGCACTTGTTTACTGCAGTGACATCCCTGGTTTACTACTAAAACTGGGACTACCAAAATATCAACCACAAGACTGGAGGCTTTTTATCTATTGCTCAACCAGAAGCCTAAAATGTGTGTTGCTGCATAATGGTAACCGCTATGCATCCATTCCAATTGGCCACTCGACAAAACTTCATGATGAATACAAAAATATCCAGATGATTCTCCAGAAACTTTGTTATAATCAACACCAATGGCCTATCTGTGTTGATTTCAAAATGGTTAACTTTTTGCTTGGACAGCAAAGTGGATACACAAAATTCCCTTGATTTATTTGCATGTGGGACAGCAGAGCAAAGCATGATCACTGGGAAAAAGTTTCATGGCCATCAAGAGATAGCTTTACTGTAGGAGAAGCAAATATCCTAAAAGAACCATTAGTTGACAGGGACAAAATCATTCTCCCACCACTTCATATCAAGCTTGGTCTAATGAAGCAATTTGTGAAAGCATTGGACAAAAATAGTGACTGTTTCAAATATAGGCCTATATGCAAATAATTCCCTGGACTCAGTAATGAAAAATTAAAAGCTGGTATATTTGATGGTCCCCAAATTCGGAAGTTTATACATGATTTGGAATTCATTAAAGTTATGAATTGCATTGAAGCATCTCCCTGGAGCAGTTTTGTATCTGTCGTCAAGAATATCTTGGGTAACCACAAAGCACATAATTATGAGGAACTGGTGCAAAACATGCTCAGAAACTTCAAAAGCTTGGGGGAAAATATGAGCATTAAGATTCACTACCTCCACAGCCATCTTGATAGATTTCCGGACAATCTTGGTGACTACAGCGAGGAACAAGGTGAAAGATTCCATTAAGATTTTCAGGTGATGGAAGAATGATATCAAGGTAGATGGGACAAGCACATGATGGCAGACTACTGCTCGAATCTTCGGCGTGACTGTCCTGACAATCAACACAAGAGACAATCACACAGGCGGAGTTTTTCCATATGCTAATTGTAATGTTTTTAAAAGACTGCCTGTTTTTTTCTTTTCTTCTTCTATTACATGCTGAATCAACAATGAAACTGCATTTTTGTGATCATTTTCATATGTTTTTATCGTTTTCATTTGACTGTGTACACAATGTATCACAATTAATATTTTGAATTTTTGTTTATTTCTTTATCTACATATTGTACGTTATCACAATAAATAGAGCCAATCTAGCAAAGCGAGTGACATATTCGAATTCAGGGCCATAAAGTTACCTTAAATTCACTGTAAATTAATTGGCAACAAAATCACTGTTGACCAGTGTCATATATCACTTTAAATAATTATGTTGTCTCTTAAAACAGTAAACACTAGGATTTAAAGACATGTTATAATCTACTCTTATACAATTCAACGGCCCTAAATAGCGTGCTTGCTCGCCCGCTTCGTGAGACATCGGGTATACTCGGCGATGTTCGTCTCTCGCAGTCTAAACTTTCATGACGACTACAAAATTAGGAAGGAAAACCGTTTCTTTATTATATAAGGCCTAAGTGAAATGAACACAATGAACAAATATTCTAATTTTATTTTTACTTACAATTTTCATAGCTCTGAACCACAAACATTTTTAATAATCTACCAGTGTAATTTTCTTAAAAATCCTGGAGTCAATGAATAATGGCGGGCGAAGCCGGGGGCAACAGCTGTAAAATATTGATGGTTTTATCTCTTGAAATATCGCTGATAATAATAATAATCCAAACAAACCATTCCTTCCCTTGAAACATTATATAATTTCTGAAAATTACACTGAATTGATAAAATGAAATTCACATCATATGCATGTCAATAAACAGCTGAGAAACAATACGTATTATGTGTTCACAGGTTCTTTAGAACTGCATAATCGATTCTGATATAGTTTTCCCAGGGGGCGCTTTCATGTCGTGGAATGTACTCTAAAGCAGGAATTTTAGCTGTTTCATTAATTATTAATGGCTTAGTTTATGAATGATTCGCGTGCAAGTGTTAATAAAAATAATGCTTTAATAATTATTATACTCTTAATTTTTAATTTTTAAAAGAATTATCGTGGCGAAGCCACGGGCACCTCCTAGTACTATACATACCCTTCAAACTTTCAAAATGGTTTAGAGTATTTTTCATTTCCTTTTGAACATCTTCACTTTTCTGGTTTGCTCTATCCAAAGAATTCTTCTCAAAGTAGTGATCTCTGTATATATACAATTCATTTAGCTTTTCCTGAAAAGGGGGAAAACCAACATATATCATTATGTCTTAAAACAATTTTAAAATATTCAGTATACTATGTAAATAGGGCCTCAGTTATTTAGTAAAATGACCCTTTCAAGATAGCTGCAATAATGAAGTCACCTGTGATGTAAATCATTTAGTCACGTAAAACGAGAAATTTCACTGCTGCTAACCTAACCTAGGGTAATCACTAGCAGTACAATTGTTGGAAAATTGTTGTAAATTCTTACCTTCTACTAAAGTGTGGAGTTTGGTTAGCAATGAGATGATTATAGGAGAAAAATTCCTCTGACACTGGGACTTGAACCCAGGACCTTTGGCTATTTGCGCCAATGCTCTACCAACTGAGCTAAGCCTGACTTCAATTCACAGTGCCAGATGGAATCTCTGTCCTACGACTGATTGCCCTAATGGTCTACCTCACAGACAGACACGTTATGTCATATGCAGTACTGTGAGGCACACTAATTAGTGATTTTGTGACCGGGCTTCCACTGTTATTGTCTATGAGGTAGACCATTAAGGCCAACTCTTGCGTGGGACTCACTGTATAAGGTAGCCATCAACTGAAATCAGCAGGGAGCTCTAAGTTATGAAACCAATGAGAATATTTAATTGGAGTAGCTGGTTTCCATAAATGGCCGTCGTGGGAAAAAATAGTTTTATGCTGCACCCTAGGCTCCTCTCTAATGAGGCCCGCCTGGGAAGATGGGGTTTAGGGTTTCGTCACAGAAGAAATTCAATGTGAGACATAATAAACCTCGTGCTATTCAGTATATTGCTCCTAAACTAACATAAACATTCCTAACTTAACAAAACGGCGGAGCTTGGCTGGGGTGCAGCATAAATCTATCTTTTGCCACCCAAAGAGGTACCAGGGATTAAATCCAGACCTGTAGATCCAAAGCCAGTGATGCTAACCTCAAGACCAGACAAGAACCAAACATAACCTAACCTATCCCATTCTGCAGGCGTACAAATGTTGTCAACAACACCATCACTTCTGTCTAGGAGCTTGGATTTTCAACTGTTGTAAAAAACATTGTCATGTAGGTCTATACCACTTGAATTATGTGCTCAAATAGGACACCATAAAACAGGTTGTATTAATCCCAGTGATATAATGATGAGTTTCTTATGGGTGCTAAGTAAGGGATGCAATGTAAACAGGGTGTGTGGGTGGTTTTAATTAATAACAACATAATTATTTCATATTAACAATTAAGCTATGAAAGCGATGTTCACTTCACAACCAGTTCTCAATAGGAACAGCAAGCTTATCGTTAAAGGGATACTTATAAAAAATGTCTGCTTAATTAAATTAAGATCGAAATATTCTTACATTCAAGGCGTCAATTGCTTTCTGCTGTACATTCTTGTCTTCTTGATCCGACATGGTGTGTTGATTAATGTGTGTCAAGTCTTCGTATTCACTAACAAATTGTAAATATTATTTCGTAATATACAAATCACAAACAAACGTTTCATAACACACGTCCGTCTTAAACAAGTGTTATATGACCAAACCATTAAGCTATTCTCGAGTAACCATCACGCTGGTAAAATTCACAAATAATGAACACAAAACCTACACAGACTTGACAGCTCCTTCCTACAAGCGCATTTTTCATTTCCAATGGTGCCAATATAAAGTACGGGAAATTGCAAAACAAAAATCCCAGCTACGGCAGACGCAGCGGTCGCGCATGTCCCCAGCATATTAGAACAACGGTTCCCAACCTGTGGTCCGCTGGTTTTAGAAGAATGTTGATTAGCTTACCATTGTTTACTTACAAGCTTTCATAAATTTTATATCAAGCTGTGGCATGAAAAGTGCACAAGTAACCTTAGGATAGGGTTGCTATATTTAAAAAGTAAAAATCCAGGATCATGGCCAGTGGCGCCAACTTTTGAAGAACATTGAGTGGGCTCAAAGATTTTAAAATTGGCACACTCCCACCCCTATTCTTCTTGAATCCTGTGCCCCCTATATTGGGATGAAGGGCCTCCAAGCGGAGGTTTCTGTATTAATACCTATGTGAATTTTGTTACACTTATTTTCCCAGAGAGGGCAGAGGGACAGGTGGTAAGCCCATCGCCCTTTAACCCCTCTCCGGAAACTAAGGTATTACTTGGACGTGAAAGGGCCGAGAAATGTTGTCCAGAGGCTCTAATTTAGGCTTGGAGTTCTTTTACGTGCCGTAAATCTACGACACGGGCCCCCCAGCTTAAAGTCCCTCCCGGAGGACTCCGTGCCCAGGATTTTTACGTCCTGAAAAACTCATTGACTGCGGCCGGGTTTGATCCCGCGACCTTCAGATCTAGAAGCGGGCACGCTACCCACCCCTATTAAGGTTGATGAAATGGTCTTATAATGTAATATTGATGTGACTACAGATAAATACAGAACTGTGCAAGAAACTATTTCAGTGTTTGTAACAACAATCACATTTTGTAATTCAACCGCCAAGAAAGTTTATAATATTGTATACACTTATTTTTTAATTTTCGGTTTCAGGCAAATTCTAAAATAAAATTATGTAGCACAGAGTGTTGAAAAATGTATTTCTCCTGATTGGAGTTCTTCCAATAAATTCGTCACAAGCATCATAAAACTGCATTGACAGAGTAAAATGTAAAACTTTAATGAATTCGACTATCTCAAATGATCGTGAGTGATTTCGAAAAAGAGATCGTACTATAGGCTGTAAGTCAACGATAGCCTGATTGCCGTTTTACAGTGATTCAACAAAGAAACACGATTTTTAGTAATAGCAACAAATAATAAGTTATAATAAAACACGACAAATTATTGGGTGGGCTAGAGCCCCATGGGCCCATATAAGTTGGCGCCACTGATCATGGCTGTCCAGAAGAGTAGAACAGTATCACTTCCAGCAGCGTCGCCAGGAATTTTATTAAGGGGGGGGGGGCAAAATCAATTTCTGACCTCAGTTTCAAATGATTAGGCTAAACACATTAATATTCACTTAGTTAACCGGATTGTTATTTTGAACCCAAGCTGAATTCGACGAGGCTACAAAGTTTTTTAAGTTAACAGAATACGCTCTTTTGAGTAATGGCCTTGGTGAGATATTATTATAAATACATATTATAGTTATAATTAGTTAATACTTGCTAAACTCATTACAAAGTAATTCTATTTTTTTTATTCTCCATGCTACAACTGTAGGTTGACAAAGAGTACCACAAATAAATGAATCCATAAGGCATTCCAGAGGGGGGCAGTTGCCCCCCCCCCCTTGCCGACGCCCATGATCACTTCCCCCTTGAAATTTTGTTTACACATAAACAAACCACTACAACAATTTGTTACAGTATTATAATTATAATTATCATCCTTGATTTACTGTAGCTGGCTGGACCTATGACCATGTACATAAAGAAAAAAATGAGATCTAGTACACTTGATCTTTCTACCATTACAATTTCACAGCTTCTAAATATCCATATAAAATGTGATACTTCTGTTGCCTTACCTCCACTACAATAAAATGTTGGCTAGAAATAATTTCAAATTTAGTGAAAGTAATTATTCCTACATGCTTATATCTAAGGCAGTCAGGCTGTGGTCAACTTGATTTTGCCAAAACAACTCCAATTGCAGAATGTGGAAATCTAAGCCTCCCGTCACATTAGCTGAAAACACAGAAATTATCCTATCAACTGCTCAATGGCAGCTCGTGGCTGGGAAGTTAGGTGAAGACCTAGTAGTAAAGAAAAAATATATGTACACATCTACTCTTATACAATTCAACGGCCCTAAATAGCGTGCTTGCTCGCCCGCTTCGTGAGACATCGGGTATACTCGGCGATGTTCGTCTCTCGCAGTGTAAACTTTCATGACGACTACAAAATTAGGAAGGAAAACCGTTTCTTTATTATATAAGGCCTAAGTGAAATGAACACAATGAACAAATATTCTAATTTTATTTTACTTACAATTTTCATAGCTCTGAACCACAAACATTTTTAATAATCTACCAGTGTAATTTTCTTAAAAATCCTGGAGTCAATGAATAATGGCGGGCGAAGCCGGGGGAAACAGCTGTAAAATATTGATGGATTTATCTCTTGAAATATCGCTGATAATAATAATCCAAACAAACCATTCCTTCCCTTGAAACATTAAATATAATTTCTTAAAATTACACTGAATTGATAAAATAAAATTCACATCAAATTCATGTCAATAAACAGCTGAGAAACAATACGTATTATGTGTTCACAGGTTCTTTGGAACTGCATAATCGATTCTGATATAGTTTTCCCAGGGGGCGCTTTCATGTCGTGGAATGTACTCTAAAGCAGGAATTTTAGCTGTTTCATTAATTATTAATGGCTTAGTTTATGAATGATTCGCATGCAAGTGTTAATAAATATAATGCTTTAGTAATTATTATACTCTTAATTTTTAAACGAATTATCGTGGCGAAGCCACGGGCACCTCCTAGTGCTTATACAATTTAAACTTCCTTCTTATCTTCATCTTTCCAATGTGAAAACGGTATTTCTAATAACACACTATATCATAAGCTGAAGTCACATTTAAAACATCACAACACTGAATGCAATAAAGAAGGAAGGAAGCTCAACCTCTTTCTCATGCTGAAGACGTGAGTTTAAAGAATCTCGTCTACCTCTTTCTGCATACAGGCTGAAGTGGGTGACATCATGGCAACCATCAATAATACTGTCTAGGCTGTCTGGAGAGCATCCCGTTAAAAATGACAGTTGTATGACAATGCTTACTAAAACTCATAATTGTGAGATATACTTCTCCATTTTAAAGATTATTTGTAATATGGTTAGTGTGGTATAAATCATGAGTTCAAAGGTTGAATTGAGTTTTGTAATAGAAATAGCAATAGCAATAATAATAATAATAATAATAATAATAATAATAATAATAATAATAATAATTTGAAGATTGTGACATGAAGTACAAAGCAACATGGAAAATTATCGTGCAACAGCACTGCTTCTTTATTCGTTTATCGTTGGTCTAACATGTGTGACCTATTTGACTGAAACAGACTATACAATAATAATTCCTTTTCTATTGCTGTTTTAAGTTGATATCTGAATTACGACTAAATTTTAACAGTGATAGGAATAACAGGAAAAAATGTTTTCTCTAAAGTAAAATCCAGACTAAATAGAAACATATTAGGCATGAGCTTTGTTGTGCATATTCTGCATAAAACCATTGACAGTACAAATGACTTGTTAACAATGGGTACCGGTATCCAAAGCTCATCCAACAACCAAAATGTTTAAACCCTAGGAGTGTTACTATAAAGTCAGGCATCTCACATATGATGCAGACCAAAGTGTCAGGCAGAAAGTTGTTGCAACTGGATAGCGACAACCAACACGCACTTACACGTTTAATCAAAATTGTTAAATAGCATTTGAGGCATGTACGAGGGTGTGGAAAGAAAACTGCTCTTCACCAAGTCGGCCAGCCTGATCACACGCTTGCTGCTATAACACAGTAACCCCCAGTCTGGAAGTAGGAGAGCATGGATTGTGGAGGGAGAAGTGGGAGAACTACGGTCCTCTTCAAGTCAGCCGAAAAATAAACTTTAAAAATTCAATGCCCCATAGTCGGGATTTGAATGTTAATATTTCATAATATTCTAATTAATAACTATAATAATGAAAGTAAATAAAACAATAAAATATGTTAGGTTTAATAATAGGATATTATGTTATGAGGCTATAATGGCAAAGCTACATTAATAAAAATTACAACAGTGAAGGGCTTGCACATTGTCAAAACATACTTTAATGGAGTAATATGTGTCCTGACTCTTATGATAAATTATAAAAAACTCACTTCTTGATAGAATACATAAAAGTGAAATGTCAGCATAGCGAAACAAGCATAGCAAGTTTTTGTTCGGCCTTAATTACATGACTTATGTTTTTACTTGTAATTGGTAAAGCAAACGACTCTATCTTGATGATCAGCTGTTAGTAAGTTCTCGTCCTTTGTGATAGATGGCAGGTGACAAAGGCATGCAGAGAGTAGAGTTTCTCTTTAACCTCAAATCAATGCACATTAAAACATACGAAATGGACTGAACTTGCTTTAATATTAAAATTAACATGAATTATTTTATTTTAAATAAAGATTGTTCTTTATGCAGTCTGAACTGCTGCTTTCAAGGTCTGAAGTCTGCAGTCTGTTCCATGTACGTTATTAACTGAAAGTTGGACAACAGTGTTATAATGAAATTCTGTACTTTAATAGATGTCATTATGGTACAGTATGTCACATGTAATAAGATTATAGTATGGTCGAACAAAAAAGCAGTATTAATCTGTGGAAGTATTTCTGGATTTAAAGGCATTAATAAAGCTTATTTGCTAATATGCAAAACTAACTTGATTAAAAGCATTCTTCAGATTGCTTTCAAATTGTGTATTATAAGAACATAATTTGTCTAAAAGTAGAAAAGTTGACTCAGTTCCCTTAGTTTGGGGTGTCCATATAATGTTAATATACGAGGGTCATCCAGAAAGTAAGTTCCGATCACCGATAAAGAAAACAAAAACATCAATAAGCAAAAAATATTTATTGTAATATTTTCAGAGATTTACTGGCTACTTCTCTACATAGTCACCAGCATTACTGAGGCATTTATTGTACCGCTGCACCAACATTTGTATGCTCATGTCATAGGATTCTGCCACCAACGTCTGGAGCCACGAAATCACTACATTCAGCATTCCACGTCTCTTGTTTTGGATCGCACTCCTCAGATTTTCAATGTTTGACAATACTGATCAGCATATACAGTCTCCCCTAGCAGTAAAAAGTCGCACGGGACGACACTACATCGATCCCAGATTTTTCTGACAGAGATTGTCTGCTTGAATTTGATCTTTACCAGTGAACCACTTTGCCGCCAATCCATGGTTTGTTGTTTTGTTTCTGGTGTGGCTTGCAACACCCATGTTTCATCCCCAGTGACAACATTGTCGAGAAACTCATCACCTTTCTCTGTGTACCACTGATGGCAGAGTCCTATGACAGGGGCATACAATTGTTGATACACCGCTAAGGTAAATGCCTTGATAACGGTGATGACTATGTTGAGAATGAATCTCTGTAAATATTGCAGTAAATATTTCTTACTTATTAATGTTTTTGTTTTCTTTATCGGCGATCGGAACTTACTTTCTGGATGACCCTCATAAAAATGGGACATTTTTGTTTTTAAAAACCTGGGACAATTAAGGATAAAAGGTGACAAAAATTTCATTCACAATATTTACAATTTACCTATTTGTCTCATGTACACAAATTATCCCAAATGACTTCTTAAATTTCTTCTGCAGACTGGTGTAGATAATTTATTCCACAGAAATAGATAAATGCCTCATTGTCACTGTACGTTTCACTTTCATGTATTCTATCAAGAAGTGGGTGTTTTGTCTTATAATTTATCATAAGAGTCAGCACATATTACTCCACTAAAGTATGTTTTGACAATGAGCAAGACCTCCACTGTTGTAACTTTAATTAATGTAGCTTGAAACACACTGGCCAAACACAATCACAAAAAAGCGGGACATTTGAGTGTCCCAATAAAACTTTTGGGACTAAGGGACATCTTGTCAAAAAATGGGATTGTCCCAGGAAAAACGGGACAAATGGACACCTATCTTAGTTCTAATAAAACAGGATATGGTTAGACAGAGAATTCCTAAGAAAGGATAACACATTTCTTAATCTGAACTTTATTCTCTAATACTACTCCATCTCTGCAGAATAAAATCCTCTCTTAGGAGGAAATCACATACCGGGTATGAAACAAAAATACATTAGTACTATATGTACAGATAAACTAGATAATGTAAATAGACATCTGACAAAAGAAAATGCTTACATTCACTTTGCAGTTTCGTTGCTGAACAGCAAGCAGCACAGACAGAACAATTCATCATGCACAATGAGTCAGTGTGCACAATTCAATTTCCTCCCCAGCCCGACTGAGCTCTTTCCCACACATACATATTAAACTCGAATCTGATGATAACAAATATGGTACACCTGTGGCTAGCCGGGATGGGAAAGGGGAGTAACATACTTCACTATAGTGAAGTCAGAAAGGGGGTAAGGGAAAGGCAGAAGAAAAACAACTTATTCACTTGGGGCACAAACAGCTAATACTAAACACATGTGAACATTTTTTCAAGGTACTTAATTATTTCGTGGTCAATCTAGGAACAAAGTAAAAGTTAAAAATTGAAACTTTAAAAGTTCATTCTATAGAAAATTATGAATCCCTGATGACAATCAAGAATAAGAGGAAATATCATGCAGATGAAAGTACAGTTTAACTGATAATATATCTGTATATATTATAAGTGTATTTATTTTATAATATTTATGAACTGTATTTATATAATGTACCAACTTTCCATTCAATAATTTTCTCTAGTTATTTACGACGGACATTTTTTTAACACTGGATTAATTTGCACATAGTAGGCCACTATTTGTTATGTTATTTTCTTTCTTTAAAAAACATGCCAATGTATCAGCATTTCTTCAGTAGTCCATCTTTCAACAGAAGTATAAACTACATAAAAATTACCATCACATTAAATTTACCATACATATGACTTATCCACTGCATAACTTAGGGCTGGACCAACAAGTTATTGCAGGTCCGAGTGAATTCACTGCTGTGGTCTTACCGCTTGGACATAGTTGGTACAGTAACTGGGCGATTTGCTGGGTAATTAATTATGTGCCGGAACTAGGCCTTAGCATTTGGTGACAATAGGTAGGAAATAACAAAATAAGGAGAGATAAAATGTTATGCTAATTTTCAACATGTACAAATACTAACAAAAGCAATGGACCAATTTATGTGTGTTGTCAGTATTACTTAAAATTATAAATCAGTCTATGATAACATTTGACCCACTGCTACAGACAATTTATAAAAGTATCTACAGTGAAACCTTATTCCGAGTTAATGGAGGCTAAACAAATTTTAATGCATAATTGAAAAAATTGTAAAGTGTGGTTTATTTTATAAAAACCAACAAAAATAAACCTATAATAGAACAAATTTAACATTTACCATGTAACATTTACAGTACATTAGGAAGTGTGTGGATGGTAAATGTGAGCACATATTCTGAAAAAACAATATGTACCATTTTTATAACGATGGAATTGCAATTTTTATCACAGACTTGACAGCAAAAGAGGATATTTTTTTAAAAGCAAAAACGTAAGAACAAATTGTTTTTGCCATTAATCACTTTCAGAAGCCAGTTTTTGTATTCACTTTTTATTTTAAGACATTATATGAGAAAAATATGGTAAATTTTCTAACAGACAAAGAACAAAAATAAGTTAAAAAAAATCAACAATTTATGCATAAGACTTGAGCTTTCTGAGCACTGATTATTATTAATAATTAATAATATGTCCCCGTGCATAAGTCGAGTCAAGTGGTCTCAAACAGCCAAGTTTTTGGCCGCTGCCATCTTTGCAGCTTTCCTCAGAGAACAGGGAACCCAGTTCCCAGAGGAAAGCTGCAAACGGAAAGGGCCAAAAGCTTGGCTATTTTACACCACTTCACTTGGCTTGTTGCCTGCGAAACCATTTGTAGCACATGCAACTTGCTGGAATTCTGATAATACATTATTCAAGTATGTATTACAATTATTTTGGTTTTAGTTTGTGGGCTGCCACCTAGGCTAAATTACAAGAAGTCAAGATTGGAACAATATAACCCAAAAATTCCAATTTTCTTCTTAAAAACGTATTAAACATATGGAAAAGTGCATAGTGTAATATTACAGCACCTACAATATATTTATGTGTTATATTACCGTGGTCACATGGTAAGTGTTAAAGTAAGAACTCAGAACTGAGGTTTCATTGTATTTTAATTTAATTTAATTAATTATTTTTTTAAATATAATTCAACAAGCTAATGCTTAATTTCTTACTTCGATTTTAATGTAACGTATGAACCAAATGATGGAACTTAGTACAGTTTAAGATGATGTGTTCCCAAACCATTAAATGGATATATTATATATATACGTATATTTATATGGAATTCTTTGCTGCCAAATATGATTCTAGAACCATAGATTTGAACTGTATACATTAATACTATGTGATGAAATATTATATTTTGTGGTCGAAGCAGTTTGATAAACAGCATGCAAACACATCTTGTCAATTGGCCAGTAAATCCCGCAGTTGACAACACCGTAAAGATAAAATGAGCGGAATACATTTCTTTATAACATCTCTGGACAGATAATAAAAACAAGTTACGAAATATTTCACGAAATTATCTGAACATAACATTTGTCAATATTATATACATATAATTCTAATAAAGAAATAAAAAAATAACAGAACTTCAAGATAGAAAAAAGTTCATTTTCTTTGTTATGCTGTTTCTAGCAAGTAAATGAATGTAAAGAACAAAGAGCAATTCCACAGCTCTGCAAGGAGTGGCAAGGCGATCAGGTTTTCGCTGCTCAGCCCCTCGACTGCTTGATTGAAAACACACTTAAAAGTTCTTTACACTACCTGAATATCACAACAATATGAAAATCTCACAACAAGACTTATGGCAGGCAGTTCCACAATAATTTCCCCCTTCTCCAACCTGCATGGCAGTTCTTGGAAATGTGGGCCACAATCTATAGAGTACCATGTGGGAATTGTGGTACCAGTACACTGCTTGTTCACATGCTTGCAACTGAGACCTTTATCACCTCAGGTGCGCATTACTTTTGCAGTCCAATGCTGCAGTCGACACTTATCATACCAGGAACCATACATCCCTACTGCACCTGCTCATGTCACCAATGTCTTTCACCCCACAAAGGATTTTTGTTCCTGTTATTGATCAGCCTGGTTCTACTTTTTTGCAGTACTGCTGGCTTTCCTGCCCATGTACTGGTGCCCACGGTACTGGATTACAGGATACAGCATGAAGCTGAGCAGCAACTACTCCCCCCGCCCTTACTCTTCTGCCGTTGGTCTGCAACACACACAAAACATACATTTAATCCAACATGTCTATAATGCATATGCTTATATATAAGATATAAGCGAGTTATTAAACAATATACACCATTGTTAGGACTATTTTAACAACAAGAGCGATCGTGAGTTAAGGAAGGAGTATTTTGAAAATGTATAAGTCTATCAATTATTCTAACATTTAGCATCTGACATAGAAGATAATACATAAAAAACAAATGCACATTAATTCATTATCAAGCAGTTCCATGAATGAATAAAATGTTTTTCTGCAATAAGGAAAAAATTTTTCTTAACATATTTCCTTCTTACTATAAGGAAGTAAAAAAATACTGTGAAAGAGATGGGGTTAGTTAACTCCTTAAGGGAACCCTGAATGCACTATCCTTACAATGTTAAATCATGAATATTTAATGTACCTTTTCTCCAAAACTATCAGTGACAGACATATGAAATTTTCATATATTTTAGATACGTACTATGGCTATATACTGAAGCTTAGATATTTAAATTTAGCCTTCAGGTTTCATAAATTATAACTTTTTACTACATTAACCTTTTTTTCTCTACACTTTACAACATATAATTCTCATTAAAATGATTACAAAATTGAAATCTGTAATTTTGAGAGCTTCAGTATATGCAATATTTGGATAAACAAACTGTGAAAATTTCAAGATCCTACATGTAGTAGAAGTTGAGAAAAGGTACATTAAGTAATTAAAAAAGAAACTTACGGAAAACAGCGTATGAAGTTGGACTATCAAAATAAGCCAGCCCCATAACTTGGTTCACCTTCCATGCACACAGTACAGCAATGATTTATACCTCATTTTGAAGCTAAAACTTCAGAGATATACAGTACAGTAATGATTTATACCTCATTTTGAAGCTAAAACTTCAGTGATATTTTTAATCAATGAGAATTAAAAAAAAAAAACAATTTTTGGTCCAAAATCTCATTCCGGGTCCCCTTAACTGCTATTGCTGTTACTGTGACAGCAAGGAAAATTTGCTGAAATATGCCCTCATAGAGACAAAAATTTTAAAGTATAAATCAATTTTTATGTTTTACTTTAAAACTTGCAGATTTTTATTAATGTATTAAAGCAGTAATTCATGAAACATAACTGTCGTACTGAAATTTTCCTCAGTGATTTAAAAATGATCTTCTACTGAAAAAGATGTGAGGAGTATGCAATTTACATAACTGGAACTCGAGTCTCCTAGTACAGGTAGCTCATGATTAGCACATTATTGCATGTGGGGGCTTGTCAATGAACTCCTGAAGGGATGAGACAAGAGTAACAGCAGCACTTGCAAAGTCAAGCTCAATCCCGCTCTCTCCAGACCAGGATAGATCCATGGAAATGCCAAAGGCTTTGCTACCATACACCCGTTTTGCTTTATTTTCAATGATACTTCTATAACTCATGTATAATTAAGTTATCAGCAAAATGGTAAACATGTAGTGAGTTCTACACTTTTATTAGTTTTTTGTTGTATGTCATTTTAAATTTCCTGTAACTAATACTTCAACGCACATCATCTACACAGTGTCATTCCTGAAATTGGAAAAAATGGTAATATCTTAATTAAAACATCCATATCAGTCCCAATTTCCACTGAGTCAAATACGATAAAAAGATGTGTTTAAAATTATTACAAAATCAGTGGATAAACGTTACAAAATTACAACACAGCGTTTCGACTCTGCCCTTGAGTCTTCCTCAGGTGACACCTCAAACATTTGACATTCCAAAGGACTGGAAAAACAAATATTTTAGAAACAATGTTTTTATCGATGGTTACCATGACGAAACTCAATCTTCCTTACGATCAGTACTGTAGTAACTAAAATAGCAGTGTTTAAAGTGCTTGTGTAGAATCACCCTAAGATGATGTACATCATAACCATGATTATGTATCATTAATTGCATGTACAGATCTTTAATGTTTATTAATGTGCTGGTTTAATCAAGGGAAGAGTTCCATCTTACATGAATGAGTCCTACAGTTTAATTCATTTGTTTCAACTGTGTTTAATCCCTTCATGGCTTTGGCCATATATATGTGTCAGCCCACATCACTGCTGGCCGTGCTATTGACACAAATAACAACACACCACTTTGCATGCCTATAGATGAAAGAAATTCTCCTTGAAAACAATTCAAAGTGTATGAATGAAAGAAATGTTGAACTTTTCTTACTGCAGTAGAACCCTGTTTATCTGAAACAGTCAGGGTGGGGGTGATTTTGAATAAGCAAGTTTTCGGATAATCGAATGAAAGTTCACATGTTAAAAAATACACTACAGGAAACAATAATTCACTCTGAGCTCAGTGGCGGCTCGTGAGGTTCCACAGGGGTGGGTGTATAACGTGCGTAGACAGTGGACTGTAAAAACAATTAAATTAATTAAGGGTGATAAAGATTGTACACACGCTATACATTTCGCTTAGAATGAACGATAACAAGGTTATAAGCTAAATAAACCATAGGTGAGATAACACTGACACTTTGATCTTCTTGAATCACAAACACTCGTTGGAAATTTCATCGACGTCTTGAAGTCTTCTTATAAGCAGGGATGATTGATTCCGCCAGTAAATGAAAGAGCTTGCTGATTTAAAAATATATTTAATAACAATTCCGGAGGACCTTTGGAGTCAATATTCCAAATAAAATTATGTGAATAACAATGAAATACACACATGTACCAATTATATGCCGTATTAAGGTTCACAGTCAATCTTGTGATATTTTAATTCACCAAATAATACGCAATAATAATGTTACTGAATTTATATTGCGTGTTAAAGTAGATACAGCTACGTTGCAATAAAATCAATTTAATATTATTAGCTGTATGAAATAATTTTAGAGCTTTAATGCACTCACTAGGTAATAAGATTCCTTTCGTAGCTAATATTACCTCAAAAATAGTCCTGAAGTCCAAATCAGGTCATAATCAAGAAAGTCAATTCATGTAGAAATGCCTGGTGGAAGCACTAAACGAATCCAGCCTTTTCTGAGACGAATAAATGTGAAAAATTGCTTCTGTGCAATTAATATCAATTATAAAGAAGCCTTAACTTGCAGGAAGCGAAGAATAAGGAATTATGACGTTAAAAAACCACTGCTAGTTAAGTCCAGATATGGACAATGATCCTTTAAGAGGATTTAAAAATGGCGAAGACGAAGAAGGAATGTTTGAAACAAGAAGAAAAGAAGAAAGCTAACAATATAAAAAACATATTGTAGAGAAATTCAACTGTCCTTAAAAATAATGAAGAGAATGCAAGGCCCCCTGAAAACGGGCGAAAAGCAGAAATAAATCAAACCAACCATCCATCATAATAAAATTAAACATTTAGCAATAAAAATATTAACAGCTAAAAAGATCACAACATAACTGAACATATTGCCCGCGATTATTCACTAGGGAATAATCAAACAGAAATGCGAAGTTATGTTGGATCTTCAAAAACACCAATAAATCCTAAAAGTTGAGAAATAAAAGTAACTAAACAAAGAAAAAATAAACGACTGCTTTAGTCGTGAGAGTCATAAATGGGAATTGGGGCTAGTTTAATGATGGGTCGTTTCATATAACTTGTAGAAGTCCTGACCGTGACAACCCTCACAAGACCGTCTGGGCCTGGGTGAGTTTGAGTTATGATGCCAACAACCCATTTTAAGGGAGGCATATTGTCATCCATGATTAAAACTGGCGTACCTATGGCAACATTAGGCATAGCCTTCAACCATTTAGAACGTCTCTGCAAGGAAGAAAGATTTGAAGGAGAAGATCCTCTTGAAATAAGATCTGCATGATTTTCCTTAGAGACGACATGAGAACAAGAATCAATAGATGTAGTCTCCTGAATATCAGCGGCTCTATTGACCACAAGAGTTTTCAAAGTCGTGGGTGAATGAGTAAACTGATTACTGATACCCTCATCAGACGTAATGATGGCTGAGCAATTCACAGAAGACTCAGTAGAATTAAAGGGTTTACCTGATGAAGGCCTATTCAAGTCAGAACATCTCCCACGACGCATTGGAGGCATATTGTGATGCTTAAGAGGGAACGAAGGCAACTTGCCGGAGAAGTACCAGCCTAGCTGGGAGTTCTGAATAGTAGGCAAATTGGGAGCAGATATCTGTCCAGATACCAAGATTTGAGAACATATCTCAACTCCCAATAGCAAATCAATAGGCTTAGGAGAATTAAAGCTGGGATCTGCTAAGGGTAAGTTAGGAGGAATGTTCCAACCTCTAGTATTAACAAAGTTTTTAGGGAAATTAGAAGCAGAGATCTCAGGAACTATAATGGCCTTTGTATCATAGCGCCAATTCGTAACCTGAGATCTGATAGAGACTTCTGTAAGCCTTGAGACGCTTGCATTGGTAGAAAGGATACCAGCGAGAGAAGTACGCTGAGATAATGGCGACAAACCAAGCTGCTTGAACAACCTGTCAGTAATTAGATTACAGTCTGATCCAGTATCAAGAAGAGCTGTGGCCTGTACGGCACTGCCATCGTTACTTAAAATTATCACGCTAGCAGTAGGTAAAAGACATTTCTGCCGTGACTGGCTGGCAGACATGATATTGGCCGTATTTATGGCTTGAGAATTGCTTGGCCGTGAAGGGTCATGCAATAAGTTGCTGTGCCTGCCTTGACATTGTCTACATCTAAAAGTGTTACAGCTCGAAGTGTGACCATTTGAGCTAAGGCAAACACGACAAAGTTTGTTATTTTTCACGAATTGATCGCGGGATGAATAATTCAGCGATCTAAAGGCGTCACAATAAATGATAGTGTGATTCGATTTACTACAATAATTGCATTTCGCTCTAGGAGCGGAGAGGTTAGCCTTGACAGAAAGAGCAGATGAGGGCTTGACGGACTGACTTTTCAGAACCGATTCTGTCATCTGCAGCACCCTAACCCTAGACTCCAAAAAACTGAATAATTCCTGCAACTTGGGAAGTTTTCCTAACTTAATTGAAGATTCCCATTCTTTAATTAATTCTACTGGGAGCTTATCCACAATGATACGTGAAATAATTAAGTCAGACAGAGGAACATCAGTATTTAGTACGTTCAATGCATGAACCGTACTTGTAAAATGATCTAAGTATTGTTGCAATGAGCTTGCAGAATCTCCTTTAAGGGGCGGTGGAGAAAAAAGGTTATCCAAATGCGTGTTGGCAATTAACCTGTCATTATCGAATCTTTCAGCTAAAGTCTTCCAAGCTACATCAAAGGTGGCATTGGAGACCGGGATATTTTGAATTACAGTCATTACCTCCGGGGATAAACAAGATTTTAGATATTGAAATTTATCCATGTTGGATATATGACTGTGCTGAACAATTAATGAGTTAAATGTATCCCTGAATTCAAGCCAAGCTCTAGGATCGCCTAAAAAACTTGGTAGCTTAATTTCAGGCAATTTAGGTAAGTTCGGTAAAGGTGCAGACAAAGAAGAGTTGTGATTAGAGCTCTGCTCTTGATTCGGCTCATATAACAGTTTTGCATCTGCAATTGAAGAATTGATATAAGCTAAAGCCCTTAAACATTCTGACTGAAGCTGGCGCTCTTGAAACTCAGCCTCTTCATCGTAAATGTTACGATGCTGAAGACTTTCAACCTCATATCTATCTGACAATTTTTCTAGGCTCGACTTAAGAACAATGGCCTCTTGATAGGATATCTTGTCCAGAATTTCAAATTCAGATACTGTTTGAATTTGAATCATGAATTGATTTTTTAGAAGATTAAAAATAGCTTCGGCTTTGGCCTTGGCTCTAGCTTCGGCTTCTTCAGCCTTAGCCTTAGCTTCAGCCGCTTCAGCTCTAGCTCTAGCTTCAGCTTCTTCAGCCTTAGCTTTAGCTTCAGCCGCTTCAGCTCTAGCTCTAGCTTCAGCTTCTTCAGCTTTAGCTATAGCTCTAGCTTCAGCTTCTTCAGCTTTAGCTATAGCTCTAGCTTCAGCTTCTTCAGCTTTAGCTATAGCTCTAGCTTCAGCTTCTTCAGCTTTAGCTTTAGCTTCAGCCGCTTCAGCTCTAGCTCTAGCTTCAGCTTCTTCAGCTTTAGCTTTAGCTTCAGCCGCTTCAGCTCTATTGAAAGCATTAATCTGCTTGCTAATATGGGAGATGGCCCTTTGTATGGTTTTCTCAATTTCTGCCATATAGGCATCTTCGGATTCAGAAAAGGCTAGTTCATTGATCTCGGACTGGACTCTGTTATATTCAGATTCAAGCTTGCTTAAATCAATCTTAAGCTCAAGAAGGTCTTGAGGAGAGGTTTCCTCATTGATAACACAGTCTAGAATATAATTAACTTTGCGAGTGATTCTCGACTTAATAGGTGTTCTTTTTGCCTTTAAAGTCTTAAGGGTGCCTTCTACGTCAGTCATGATTTGACAATTGATTGTTCAAATAGTATTCGACTTAACGTGATTCACTGTTTATGACTTAAATTGACCGCACTGAGAGCTTATTGAGCACTAAAGTTAGTTGCCCGCGGTTAGACAAAATGTGACAATAATGTGTGTGTACATGGATTCACAAAGGTGAGTGCAATTATGTAAATAATATCAAACCCTTTTAATAAATTAGTTTGAAGAGCTGTTGTCTGAATATTAGGCCTCACACGTGCAGATTAAAACACGGAGGCAGAAGCACTTAATATGAGATTAAAATTACCTTTTCAATAAGAAACTTCAAACTGACTTAAGTCAGGAATGTCAATTGTGCTTCAAATAAGTCAATTATTTGCTTGAATGATATTTGTGTTCAAACAGCATGAATTGCGGAACACCAACAGCTTGAATTATCTCAATAAAGTTTACTACGGGCGGAATAGAACGAGTGTAGGTTTACAATGCGTGTTACAATATTGTGGTTCTATCCGGCCTCGGAGGTACCAAAAAATGTATAACGTGCGTAGACAGTGGACTGTAAAAACAATTAAATTAATTAAGGGTGATAAAGATTGTACACACGCTATACATTTCGCTTAGAATGAACGATAACAAGGTTATAAGCTAAATAAACCATAGGTGAGATAACACTGACACTTTGATCTTCTTGAATCACAAACACTCGTTGGAAATTTCATCGACGTCTTGAAGTCTTCTTATAAGCAGGGATGATTGATTCCGCCAGTAAATGAAAGAGCTTGCTGATTTAAAAATATATTTAATAACAATTCCGGAGGACCTTTGGAGTCAATATTCCAAATAAAATTATGTGAATAACAATGAAATACACACATGTACCAATTATATGCCGTATTAAGGTTCACAGTCAATCTTGTGATATTTTAATTCACCAAATAATACGCAATAATAATGTTACTGAATTTATATTGCGTGTTAAAGTAGATACAGCTACGTTGCAATAAAATCAATTTAATATTATTAGCTGTATGAAATAATTTTAGAGCTTTAATGCACTCACTAGGTAATAAGATTCCTTTCGTAGCTAATATTACCTCAAAAATAGTCCTGAAGTCCAAATCAGGTCATAATCAAGAAAGTCAATTCATGTAGAAATGCCTGGTGGAAGCACTAAACGAATCCAGCCTTTTCTGAGACGAATAAATGTGAAAAATTGCTTCTGTGCAATTAATATCAATTATAAAGAAGCCTTAACTTGCAGGAAGCGAAGAATAAGGAATTATGACGTTAAAAAACCACTGCTAGTTAAGTCCAGATATGGACAATGATCCTTTAAGAGGATTTAAAAATGGCGAAGACGAAGAAGGAATGTTTGAAACAAGAAGAAAAGAAGAAAGCTAACAATATAAAAAACATATTGTAGAGAAATTCAACTGTCCTTAAAAATAATGAAGAGAATGCAAGGCCCCCTGAAAACGGGCGAAAAGCAGAAATAAATCAAACCAACCATCCATCATAATAAAATTAAACATTTAGCAATAAAAATATTAACAGCTAAAAAGATCACAACATAACTGAACAGTGGGTCACATACAAATATCAACCAAAAATGTTAGGAGGAAAACAGAACTTACACTTAAGCTAAAACTTACCTTTCTGTTTAATTTTTTTGTATAACATTACTATTTTTCAGGATATTGCCAAGTGTCGCGGTTTAGTTCATGAGACCTTCGAAAACACCTGGGTTATCAGAACTCGCTGTCTCATTATGCCCACACAAGGCCAATTCAAATTCCCCGCAAAATTTTATGGCATCAAGAATGCGTGACGAAATATATGTTTTTGTCAACAAGATCATTATGCTTACGGACACATGTTCTATACCCATCATCAAGTTGCACCCTGATATCAGCCTTTCCTAAGACAGCGAGACTCATTTCATTGCCTAAATGGCGTTTTGACAAACTGTGCTTCTTACATCTATCGGGCAATTGTTCACCAGTTTTTAGTCCATGCATCTTCTCCACTGAATAGAATATGCGAAATACAGAATATTGCATTAGTTTTCGGACACCTGCACATCCACTTCCACTTTTTATATATGGTACATTTTTATTGAAATTCCTCATGAACACTCTGTTTTTGTCTTCATATGTTAGATTTATCGTAAGCTCTGTTCTAGGCCGTCCTAATTCTTTGGCTAATAACCGCTCCTCGAAATTTAGAATTTTATTTTGTAAGCATCTTATCTCATTCATTTCACTATCACTATATAAAAAATATTTTACTAACTAAGGAAAAATTCAGAAGCACGCACTAACACTCAACATGAGAAAACTTCCGGCTTTAGCCTACTTGAGATGCGGAAGGGGGTAGGAAAACAGCTTTTTTGCACTAGCCCTTCCCAACTGGACAGGTTTTTCGGGTAAGATGTTATTGTATTGTGATACCCTGGCTATATTCTGTCCTCTCAATACGTAAATAATATGTTCTCAACTATAGAGTAATAATAGTGCATACCACTCCATCTAGCGGATATGAATCCAATTATGCATTCAAGAGTGCATACAGCGCCAATTCGTGCGAAGTCGCAAAAATACTGTGACCCTGTACAACTAAACTAGGCATAACCCCTCCCTGCAATCCGTCAGCTTAGAAAGGCAAAATGTTAAGGGGATGAGAGGCGGCCGGTCACGAACGAAATTCGACCCATGCTATGTTGCCAAACTTGACAAGTAAAGCAAAAGCGCGAAGTTTGAAATAGATGTTACGTTATTTTATTAGTTGCTACAAATGCAGTACAGTTTATATTCAAAATGGATGGGGGTGGGGGTGCACGTGACCCTGTGACCTATAGCTAGAACCGCGCCTGGCAGTAGAACCCTGTTTATCTGAAACAGTCAGGGTGGGGGTGATTTTGAATAAGCAAGTTTTCGGATAATCGAATGAAAGTTCACAAAAATACACTACAGGAAACAATAATTCACTCTGAGCTTATTAGTCCTACTGAGGCCTGGCTGGTGGCAAATAATTATAAGATTTACACTATATGAATTGATGGAAGTTGGAATACCTGCTCTCCCTGTACGATGCCGACATTACTGTTGACTACAAGACCCCTTGTAAGAGATGATAGACATATTTACGACCTGCTGAGAAGGATGAGGTGGCAATGTTTATACTGCAAGAAACTACAGTAACATTCTCTCTTTGCCCAATTTTTTATTGTATCTGTTTTGGAGACTTTAAAAATAAATTCCTCAAATTTAGAAATTTCTACACGTAGGTGAAAAACTGAAACCCAGATTTCAGTTCATCAAAGTTCAGATAAGCAGGTTTCTATTGTGAAGATAACAATAATAATGGTAATGATAAAAAATAATAATGGAATTAACCTTATTGAAGCTGAATTTAAATAATGATATAAGCATTCATCAAATGAAAATACCAGTGGATTCTAGGTGTGAAATCAATGAGAAGAATTTCAGTACAACGTATGGTTTCCATAAATTATAACATTCAGATAAAAATCCTCAAATGTTAAGATCAAGAAATATTTTATTGATTTTAAAATTCTGCTTTAATGCTATCTTTTGTGGCAACAAATTTATATGGATACAGATTTACATGGGGATGCAACACAGCAGTCGGTGTATTCCTTTTCTCAGCGCTGCAAATGCACTGGCAGCATTATCATTCCAAATCTCAGTAATGATGGCATTGCTGCCACCAGTTTCCACAGCGCTTTGGCATTGGTTCCATCGGCCTGTGGAGATGGTGCTTGGATCCATAAATGAATCTGATTGGCCCAAGTTAAACCGCGGGAATTAGCAGCTGATAGGCTTCACACAATCCTGTCTGGTGCCCATGCTGTTACTTGCTGACTTACAAATTTTATTTATTTATTTATTTTTTAAATCATTTTGTATGTATACCTTGATGATAGAGGCATGGGAACAATAAATTACAAAACGTTTAGGAAAAAATGTAATGGGTATAGGCATAAAACAATATTAGAAGCATTGCCCATCAGTACTCATATTATGTTCAGATTATGAGAACTTGTTTTCTCCAATTAGATGGTATGTTTAAAATTATTGATCAGCAATTATATTGTCCTACCTGATTTAATTTGATACGGTATTCGTTGATTAAGCAACCCTAATGTTTTATATTAAAAACTGTGACACTGTTGTCAGTTGTGTTTGGGATTTGTACATTTACATGGACAATTTCTTCCGGATGTTTTAGGAAAGACCTGACGGGTATGGAAAAAGGGGGATATTTTCAGTTTTTACTAAATGAGACGTTTAAACTAAACTCCGTGGCGCTACATCCCTGGAAGGACTTGGCCTACCACCCGACCGCTGCATCATCTCCCGTAGGCAGATGGCAGGATTGGGGGGCATGTGGTTAGCATGCCGACACCCACGGTCGTTAATGGTGGTTTTCTGGACCGGAGCCGCTACTTCTCTATCAAGTAGCTCCTCAGTTTGGAATCACGAGGCTGAGTGCACCCCTACCAGACCTCCCTACCTCAGAAAAATCCGAGGAGGTGCCGGGAATCGAACCCGGGCCGACGGATCTGTAGTCAGCAATGCTAACCACAAGACCATGCCGGCGGACAAAATGTATTTGTTTGAAACCGTAAAACACCAATGCTTTCTGTACGAAAATATTAGAATCACTTTAGTAATTTAGGCGCCATGATGGCAGCATTAAATCCAGCAGTTATGTTCTAATTCTGCTGCAGTGTGACATCACAGATTGCCACCGGCCTGCTGTAAAAGCGCTGAGAAAAGGAATATGCTGATATTTTAATACATGGTGCTATAAATCGTCTGAAATATTTAGATACTGATGGCAGCTCAAGGCAGAGAACAGGGAACTGATGGTGTCAAGATGTAGACAACAGATGACCCTAAAAGCTCACACACTTTGAATTGTTCTCAAGGAGAATTTCTTTCGTCTATAGGCATGCAAAGTAGTGAATTGTATATATATGTATCAATAGCACAGTCGGCAGTGATGTATGCTGATGCATCAGCTGAAATAAATTAATTCATATAAGAGTGAACTATTCCTTTATTGAATAAACTACCATAGGCTATTAATAAACATAAAAGATCTATAGATACAATTAAAACTGATTATAGCTCTATATCCATTCAAAACAGGACACACATTGCTATAAACTGTTATTACAATTAATAACTAGAAGTATGGTTAGAAAATTTGGATCTTGAATTATTAATTATAGTGACTATTTACCAAATAAAAATACTAAATCATTAAAATTACTTACTTCCATTCTTCTACTAAATATTCTTTATATTCTTCTTCAAAATGTTTCGAATTACCTGCCATTCCAGTGTACATGAAGTCATGGATCCTATTCTAATGATTCAATTGTTTCCGGTAAATATTACAGAACACAGAACTTTCACAAGAAAGTGAATTGATGTACTACTTTCTCTGCTGTACCATGGGTATTATAGGTGCAGGAAGTATTGTGTTGAACCCCGAAATTGGAAATTGAGTTTTTAACGTAAATACATGTTTTAGAGTTCACTGAATCCAAAAATAATCTATTTTCAGAAAGATGTCTGTGTGTGAGTGTCTGTGAACAACCTAGCTGCCGAATGAAAAATTGTATTAAAACCTGATTTTATATTTGGGTCAACTATCTTTCAGGAATACAACACGAAGATTGGCGATGTTGATTTTATTATACTTTTAATGATACTTTACATGAGATAATTTTGTTTGTCACTTTTTCTCGAAAAGGGCGCTAGCAATTTTGTTTAAATTTTGTGCATGACATGCTTATACTAAGAGCTAGGATTTTTATTTGAAACTTTTTTTTTGCAAAAATTACCTGAAGGGTAGTTATAAGCCACTCACTGTTTGTTGCATTAGCAAGTGAGCTGCCAGAGATTAATTTTAAAGATGTAATGTTTTCTTTACAAGTGGTTTTAACAAGCGATCCCCAAAAGACGGATGTAACTTTTTGTTTTTCTGTAACATTACATGAGGTTTAGGAAGTGACTCCCTACAGACCAATTCATAAATATAAAAATAAATACAAATAAAAGATAAGTTATATTTCAAAACAATTTAATCATAATTCTTCCATTTTGTGTTTCCAACAAAAAACAAAAATCTTTTCTAGAACAATATAATTAACAACAGTAGAACAGTGCACTTTGAACTCATTTCAACTTCTGAGATGTCTAGATGTAATTTGTAACAGCTGTCTTCTGTAACCAGCTTGCTCTTGTTAAGTCATGCAAAAGGAACTTTACAACTCATAAGCATCATTTTCTTCATCATCAAAATTGAATTCATCATTAGGAAGAGGCACATCTTCAGGAAAAACGGGTAAATTCAACCCACCATCTCTTAGAACTTTTTGAAACATGGAAAGGAAAATAATATATTAAAACATAATGAAAAAATATTTTCAATACCTGATCTGAAATATGATAACATCAGACGAATAAATAAACTGTCTGAAATACATACTTCATGAAGGAAAATTTGTCCTGTACAAAAATTCAATCTGCGGCCTTTGTCTAAAGGCTGGTTTTTACATGATGACACTAGGTTTCGTAACCACTTTCATGAAATTATATTGTGAAACTAATTACACCCATTTTCTTAAAAACCAATTCCAATGCAACCGCACATTTCATCTTATTTAAGTTCAAGTTGTTGAAATCCCACATACATGTTTGAAACATGTATGAATCCAGGCTTTTCACAATTTCCTCACTTCCCACTTTATTTTATGAAATGTGAACAAGCTAAATATGCATAAAATATCAAAATTACCATAATAATTTTGTGAAAAGTTGGAGTCAGCCAAAACTGCGTAGTGTCATAACTAGGGCCCAGATTTTTATGTGCTAAAAAACTTAAAAATATTTATTTTTTATGTGCTAAAAATGTTAAAAATATATGCTAAAATTTCAAAAAATATGTGCTAAAACTAAAAAAAAATCCTTAAAAAAGAAAGAAAAAAACACCAGAAAGTTCGTAACTTACTAGAACAAATTATATTGAAAGTCGCCAACATCAGATGTAAAATGTTGACTGGAGTTGCAGTGCACAATAAATGTCATCTCCAGATTATGGATCACAAATCCTTGCCTATTATCCGAGAATAATGCCTTATATTGAGAAAAGGAACATTCTACTTCACACAATGTTAACCTTGCATATTTGTAGAGGGGTATATCATTAACACACACACGATCAAGTTCACTTATGTTTTAGCCTTCCAAAACTTGAGCGACTTTGCAGAGGGTTTGGTAGCCACCATTTTTCTCAAACATACCTTTAAATTATGTTCTTAGAACTTCTATTTTCGAACCTGAGATAGTGTTAAGTTGCCTTTCAACATATTGTATTTCTTTAACTGAATTACTCAATAAATCTACAGAAGTTTCTAGTTTCTTAATTGAGTGAATCAAAATTAGCCGATATGAAAGCCAAGTCACATTTTAAAGTAGTATAACATATTAAATTCTGAATAATTTCAATTGCAGAGGCATCGTCTTTGTCCAGTTCACTTACTACAGATGCAAATGCTTAAAAACGATCTGCTTAATACAACAGGGCACTTGAGATTGGGTTCTGTTCTTCCCCGAATAAGCAAGTGCAAGTGAATCACTCTCACCTCATTGCAATTGAAGCATTTTTATTGAATTCTTTTGAGATACAAATTTTTGTTGTAAAATGTTAACAGAGAATGAGGAGAAGTACTAAAATATTTATTTATGGAGAATATATAGAAAATATTTATTCACATAACTTTTTTTGTCAAAAATGTGTTTTTATGTAAAATAAAATTTGGAATTTGCGGTTGTCGGACCTAGATATGAGCATCAGGAAAAAAAAAAAATACATAGAAAATCCGGAAAAGTACTGAAATATGTATTTATGGAGAAAATACCTAAAATATTTATTCACATAACTTTCTTTGTAAAATATGTGTTTTTATGTGAAATAAAATTTGGAATTTGAGTTTGTCGGACCTCGATTTGGATACTAAACTTTGTTTTAGGAATGTATGCATCAGGAAAAAAAAAAAAAACATTTTTTTACATATAAATCCAGGCCCTAGTCATAACTCATTGTTACCAGTACATCTCACGCTTGCGCATTCAAGCAAAAAACAGTTGCAAAACTTAGTTACAAAACCTAATTTCGTCGTGTAAAATAACCTTTAAGGTCCTAAAAACTGAGTATACTCAGATATTCAGTTAAGAGGTAAAAGCCAAAGAAGTTAAAAATCAGGAATACAGTATTCCATACATGAACTAAGAATGAATGATGGTAGAAAATGTCGAGCACTCATAATAATGAAAGCATAAGATATAATCATTTGTTAATATATTTCTATACTCTGATCAATTTTCTATATCCTTAATGAAATAGAACTGGGTGCCAGTAATTCGATGTGGACAGGATCAAGACTACCTTGAACTATAAGAAAACTCGGACCTACGAAATTACAAGAAAAAGCCTGTGTAAACAAAAAATTTTACTTATGTTAAATATTACAGCAAACAACAAGTTGCTTTAAACTAAAAGAAATTGTCAAATGTTTTTTTAAAAATAAGAACTACTTAAGTTGAGAGGAAAAGGGCCTAGTAGTGATTGGTTAAGAAAAAAGAGACCTCGTATCTCCAAAACGACAACTTTTCAGGACAGCAAAAAGTCGTATTATGTAGGATATATGATCTCACAACAATCACTACTTCATTTGATAATTAGCAAGTTCGAGTTCACACTACAATCAATCATAGGGCCCAAATCAATCTTTTTTGAAATCGTGATTTCACCAGAAACTTAGAGCTGTTTTCTGAACATTTCACCTAAATATGTTTAATTCAGTAGATACAAGGCCTCTCTTATTAACCACTCACTCACTGAAAACTGACAATTTATAATTCTTTTTAAGTTAATGGTTACTTCAAAAGACACTATCTACAAGACACTTCAATATTCCTTCATTGAAAAAACCTTCACTACTTTGAACTTTTCCACACTTATCTGCATTCCATATCTTCTTCCCATCTCTACCAATCAGTACAACATCCTTAGTAATAATTCTTCTTTAGCTTTTCGATCATCTGCATACTTTTTATGCTACTTACTTCTAGAACTTCATTCATGAACTGTTCTTCATATATATTTAATACTGTAGGCAACAAACATCCCTGTCTTACTCCTCTTCCTATAAAATTATGCTCTTCGTGTTTTCTCCATTTTCTCTTATCTTCTACTTCTGTCCCATATACAAATTCTTGATTAGTCTTCTGTCTCTCCAATTGACTCTGATACATTTTAGGATTCCCATCAAAATTCCCAATTGACTCTGTCGAAAACCTTTTGCCAATTGATCAAGCATCAGACAGTTCTGCACTGTTGTTCAATACTCTTTTGGAGAAGATTCTCATGATTCCTCTACCATTTCTGATTCCTTTTCCTTTTTTGAACCCATGGCTTATGGTTCTACATTCTCCAAATATCTTCTCGAAGAAAAATTCTAACAAAAGACACACAACGTAGAATTAGCACATTATCGTATTAGTATAAAATATCCGCTGCACTTAAATATTCATTGTAACAAACTTTGGTTTCAAACATATGGAAAATACTCTTTTATTTAAGAATATTTGTATATGGCAATTAAATACACTCAGTTTGATAAAAACTGAAAATGTTCAAATTCATAACATCTTTTTAAATGATACATTTCTCATGGTGGTCACAGAAATCGTCATACTTGGTGGCTGAAAAGCGTTGACAACTGTATTCCTTATGTTGACAGCCATGCTGTCTGAGCATGTGCATATCTATAACCCTAATATGCCATCTGGTAAAATAGGGTTCTGTATTTTTGGGAATTCAATAATAATAGTAGATGGCAGGGAAGCTCTAGGTTCCAATATCACTTCAAAGTACATAATTCATTAGAATAAATCTAATATTTATTACTATTTCACAAATATTAATGGCTGTCTAAAAAGTAGTGTTTGTTACACATGGTAAAATTATTTTATTTTGCTCATGGAATTGCTACACTAGACCTTACGAACTTGTTTTGAAAAATAAAAGAAATCTCTCTTTTACCACTTCTTTAATAAATAAGTATTGCTATTAAGACCTTTTTTTCAACTTCGTTTAGCAAAACCACAGGTATTTCTTCTCCAGTAGCTTTCTTTCAAAATATATATATGAATAACTTATATGGCTCAAGATATTTAAGCACAGTAAAAAGGAAATATAGACCACGTAATTATAAAATAAAGAGATACACTGTGGTATAATGGTTGAGGCACTGCCCTACAAACCGGAAGGTCAAGGGTTTGATCCCTGATGAGGTTGTTGAGATTTTTCGATTGACCTAATCCTTCTGTTGGCACTATGGCCATGGGGTCGACTCAGCCTCTAACAGAAAAGGGTACGAGGAGCAATCTTGGGGACAAAGGTGGCCGGTGCGTAAGGCTGACAAATTTACCACCTTCACGTGGCGTATGTCTAAAATATGAGAACTTCAACCTCATGCAGTATGCAGTAGAACTCCAATTAGGCTATCCAGGTTAACTGGGACCAGACCCAATTCGGATAATCAGATATCAAATAATTGGATAAATCATAAGGAAAGGTCATTTCTTAAATAAATAAAAAATAAATAAATTGTACAGTACCGTACTTACATCAAGTGTCACATCTTGAACATATCAGTCAGAGTCAGTTGTTTTGCTGAAAAATTGTCGATTTTGTCAGCTAAAAAATTTTCCTTTTTGCAATGATCGGCCCTGAATGAGGATTTCTAAATGCTCGCTGCTGCAAAAACCTCTTGAATACGTCCTCAAGCTATCCGGATAATTGGCGATCCAAATAGCTGAGTTCAGATGATTGGAGTTCTATTTAAGTTCTTGATAAAAATAAAATTTAAAAAAATTAAAAAATAAAAAAAATAAAAAAAACACGCCACATATGGAAACATACAACTGTACAAATTGGGGAACTGATGTTGGGAAAGGCAGAGAATACATGTAGAAATAAAAACATATTTTACTGAACTTGCATATCTTCGGCATATGGTTCTCTTTAAGTTCTGCATGTGATATCCTGGTTAGTAACGTATGAAAAAGGATACTAACAGACTTTCACTTAATTTGAATGTTTTAAGATAGCCCCTCATGTCTAAGGCAAAGAAAATGATCCAAGTATGCCAGAGGAAAATGGAAAGAACAATACTATGAATTTCCACTGGAGACAAAAGTAGAAATGAGGAAGTCAAGAAAATGATTGGAACGAGAGAAGACACTTATTGCAGAACAACTAAAACGGAAATGTGGAGGTCACGTTGTAAGATTGCATTAATCCAGATGGGCAAATGCAACCACAGTATGGGATCTGAAGACTGGAAAAATAACATTGGTAAATCTAGCATCTGCTGGTTGACTTATTAAACGAAAAAGCAGGGAAACAATGGACACATGTGGCAAGAAACAGGAGTGAATGGAGAAAGCTAGAGCAAAGCTTATAGAAGACTACCAAATCGTGCTAGTGTAAATAGTGCAAAATTGTGTTCAAGTGTAAAAACTAGTATATAGTAGCTTCTTAGGACAGAATGTTCAAAGACCACCAGGCCATAGTTTCTAATAACGGTTGACAAGTTTATCTAATAGTGTAACAGCCCCAGGAAAGGAAAGGGAATACATTAAGCATGTTAGTATTAGCTCAATCCTAGAGCTATCCCTGCGCAGAAGCGGAAGAGATCATTGCCCTTAAGGGATTTTAACTGGCTTTTTTATTTATTTATAAGAATGCTATATCAAGTTTCATGTATATATTATTATTACATACCTTGTGAATTAGGTTCTGGGAGGTTTTCTCTTGGCACCAGATGCATGACGGTTGTCTTCCCAAATGGTAATCCAAGAGCTCCCAATGTGACATTGCTGTGTAGAAAGCGACCTTGGTAAATCAGTCGCAAAATCTCTGCTTTTGCTACTGCTTCCTCAGCCCAATCTGTGAAGAATAGAATTAAAATGGTTATGAATGGTAGGTTTCCAAATAAGACAAAAATTATACACAGTATTAAAAAATCATGCTGTGTCTTGTAACAAGTGATATAATACAGTGAGTCCCACGCAAGAGTTGGCCAATGACGCGGGTTTCTGCGTCGCGGCGGGCACAGCTCCAACTCCAGAGCGATCAGGTGAAATATCTACGCAAACAAAGCCGCGATCGGCGTAATGATTCAGGTTCTCACTTTTACAGTTAAAATTACAATGAAAATAACCATGTACTTGAGCACAAGAGATGTTGGAAATGTTCTCTTCTTGCAACCACATAATACTGGCACCTTTTTTAGAAAATTTTCTTTCACGTGCATAAGTTCAGCTTCCGTGACAGAGTTCATTTCTCTTGTTATAAGCCTATGTGATATTGTCTTTAAGTTCTTCTAACAGTATGTGAATATTATTCATGAGGAAACTTGAAAAATAAAGTGTACAGGTCAATTTCCCATATATTAGAAGAACTTAAAGACAATATCACAATAGAAATTAACTCTATCTCGGAAGCTGTACTGCGCATGAAAGAAAATTTCCTAAAAAGGTGCCAGTACTGTGCGGATGCAAGAGGAGAACATTTCCAACATCTCTTGTGATGAGGTACGTGGTTATTTTCATTGTAATTTTAACTGTAAATTTGAAAAGCTGAATCATTGCACCTATCACGGCTTTATTTGCGTAGATATTTCACCCGATCGCTCGGGAGTTGGAGCTGTGCCCGCCGCGACGCAGTAACCCGCGTCATTGGCCAACTCTTTCATGGGACTCACTGTACAAATTTTCAATATGGATACAGCATAGAGTCTCGATTAACCGAGGTTCCGTATTATCTGAGCCTAAACTAAGGGAACACATATACAATAAGGATTCACTGAAATTGCAAATCGCAATCATATTTTCGTTTATGTGTTTAACTTTTTAGTTGTTCAAAGGTTTGTTTACTGTATTACTGTATTTTTAATTCATATCAATATATGTCAATACAGTGATACTGCTTCCGTAATTAGATTGTATTTTCTTACTCTATTTTCCTGATCCCCTTTTACCGTATATCTGTGTTAACCGAGAATTTGCTTATCCAAGGTTGTTGTGATTCACATTAATTCGGTTAATTGAGACTCTACTTGTACATATTTTAAAGAACTGAATAAATCACACAAAAAAATCACTTACATACACATACATTTAAAGAATACCTTTAGCAGCACAATTTACATTTTTTGAAACAAAACATACCATTAGAAAACTCGCCCTGTGAGCCTTGGTTATGCTGCTGTTTAACATGAGATGTGATAATATGTTCAAGTTACCTATAAAGCTATAATAAAATTTCACCATATTTACACTGTGTATTCAAAAACATTTCACAACAGAGTATCAAATTGGTGTGCCTGCTTCTTCTGTCTCAAAACGTCCTGTGGATTAATATAATGGTCCCAATGAACAGATATAAAAATCAGGTAAACTGATATAACAAAGTGCCAGATGGAGTTAATAGCCCATATTTAAGAAACTATTGAATTTTAGACCACGGTTTCTTGAGGAAGTTTGATAAGCATATGTGAATAAGGAATAAGTGGGATAACTAGAACATTAACAGACGGAAATGACAACAAATGTCTCACATCTAAAGCAATGCATGATAAAATAATAAATTTACAAACATCTGACTGTATTATAGTCAAGACCCTCTGTTGTTAGCAATGTGGCTTTGTAGTATAGTGATGATGTGCCATTTAAAAAGAATATGACCATTAATTAGCCATTACTCTGGGACTGGTCAACTGATTTCAATATAGAGAGATTCAATCAGAAAAAGCTAGGGGAAGACGAAAGTAGGAATGCTTACCAAGTCGAGATTTCAAATAGATTTGCAGTCCTAAAAAACACTGCCGAAAAAGAAGCTAGGGATGGTATGAATATCGATAAAACCTGGGAATGCATTAAAGACAATATTAAAGCAGCCGCAAAAGAAAAATTAGGTCCGCTTGAACTGAAACCAAATAAATCGATGATGACTGTGTGAAATTAGTAAAATCAAGAAAGCAGGCAAACTACAGTGGCTGCAGAATCCGAATGACACTACGGTCGAAAATCTCAACAATGCTAAATGAGAAGCCTCCAGAACCATTAGAACAAAGAAAAGAAACTATCTCAAAGACAAAGTAAATGAATTAGAGGAAAATAGTAAAGACAAAAATGTCATGGATCTCTACACGGGAATAAACGAGTTCAAGAAAGGTTTTCAACCTAGAATAAACATAATTAAGGACAATGATGGTACTATACTCGAGGCTTCGAACAATATTTTGAATACGTGGAAAAATTTCTTTAATCAATTATTAAATGTACATGGAGATGTCCAAAGTGTAGAAAGTGAAATATTCACAGCAGAGCCATTGGTTGCTGAACCAAGTCTAACAGAAATACATAGGTTGTAACTTTAATTGTGGCAACTATTTATTTATTACTAGTATATAAGTGACACACCTATGAAACTTCTACAGTCCTTCAATTTAGTACCCCGCATTGTCTACAACTCATTGCCAGCGATGTGAAGTTGTAGTATCCCTGTAGTAGCTCCTGTTCTGTTGATGTTTCTGACAGACCACCCTACTGCCTGCAGAATCTTGGGAACAGTCTGGAATCGAACGTCACGAAGTGGTTCCTTCAGCTTAGGGATTAAATCATAATCACAGGGACTTAAGTCCGGTGAATATGGTGGATGGAAAAGCACTTCCCACCCCCCAGCAACGGTAAAGATCACCTACAGGGTGTGCAGTGTGTGCCCGAGCATTATCCTGCAAAATGATTGGAGGGTTCTGCAAAAAATGTAAGCGCTTCCTTCACAGCGCTGGTCTCAGGTTATTCTCCAAAAAATGAAGGAAATACTGCACATTAACATTCTGTCTTTGCAGGACGGCATGCGTTAGAATGACGCCATCGCAGTTGTATGCAAGAATAACCATCATTTTGACATTTGTAGGGGTATGACGCACCACTGCTTTGCATGGTGACCCCTGATGACGCCACTCATTGGATTGGCGTTTAAGTAGAGGCTCGTATGACCTAGCCCAGGTTTCATTAGTGCAATAATGCACCATAAGAAGGCGTCAACATCATGACCATAACACTGCAGGTAAATTTGAGCAGAGTCATATCGTAGCCATAGCTGAGCCTCTGTCAAATTCCAGGGAACCCACAGGGATGCAATTTTTTGCATTCCCAGGCGTTTCTTTAGAATTCAAAAAAACGGTCATATGCAACAGTCCCATCTCCAGAGCTAACTCATGTACCATCTGTCGTCGATCCGTGTCTAGAAGTGCAGAAACAGTTTCCACGTCCTCTTCACTAATACTGGGATGACCTGGCCTAGCCATGTGTTTCACGCAGTCATGACCCTCGTTGAAGGCTCTAACACATCTCGCCACAGTTCTGTGTGGCATTGCCGTCTCCCGACATGCTTCCACAAGACCTTCATGACATTGTTGTGCTGTACGACCATGGGCACATTGAATTTTCAGCCAAGTTCTCTGTTCCTGCTTTGTAAACATAGCGAAACACAACAGCTTAGAGCGGCCACTCACAGGAGACTAACTTCCTCTTTCCAAAGCTCATGTTCTTTGAGACGTACGGACGAGTCCATTTAATGTGAGGTAGGTCAGACACGTATTAATATGTGACAGAAGTTACAACAATTAAAGTTACAGCCCACGTAGAAACAGCTATGGGTAAACTAAAAAAACACAAATCTCCAGGCGTTGACCAAATTCCAGCAGAATTAATTAAGGCAGATGGGGATAGAAAAAACTGAGAAATCCATAAACTCATTCTTATGATTTGGAGAAAGGAGGAATTTCCAAAGGAATGGAAAGAATATATCATTATACCGATCCATAAAAAGGGAGATAGGAACGAATGTAATAACTATCGAGGCATTTCTCTCTTATCAACATCATAGAAAATTCTATCTAATATATTGCTGTCAAGATTAATCCCATATGTGGACATAATCATTGGGGATCACCAATGTGGATTTAGGCGAAACAGATCAACCATTGATCACATATTTTGTATTTGCGAAGTCTTGGAGAAAAAGTGGGAATAGTCTATAATATGTCTGTTCACCAGCTATACATAGATTTTAAAAAAGCATATGATTCAGTTAGGCGAGACAAATTGTACAATATCCTCATTGAGTTTGGGATACCAAAGAAGTTAGTTAGGCTGATCAAAATGTGTCTAAATGAAACCTATAGCAGAGTCAGGATAGGGAAATTTATATCAGATAGGTGTGCCATTAGAAGCGGCTTGAAGCAAGCAGATGCACTATCACCTTCACTGTTTAATTTTGATTTGAAATATGCCATTAGAAAAGTTCAGGAAAACAAGATAGAACTAGAATTAAATGGCAGTCACCCGATTTTAGCATACGCAGATGACATAAACACAATCGAGAGAAATGCAGCAAGTCTTTTCGATGCCTGCAAGAATGTTGGATTGGAAATTAATACAGAAAAAACTAAGTACATTGTCATGGAACATCAAAATAATGCTCCACAAAATATTAGAACAGGTCAGGTAAATCGTTTGAACAAATGGAAAAATTTAAATATCTGGGAGCAGTAATTATCGACACAAATAATATTTCGGCAGAAGTTAAGTGTAGACTCAAATCAAGAAACGCTTGTTTTTATGCAGTTCAGAAACTCTCATCTTCTAGTCTTCTGTCCAGAAATCTAAAAATAAAGATTCATAAGACTATTATCCTGCCGGTTGTATTATATGGATGTGAGAAATGGTCGCTTACTCTTCAGTAAGAACATAATCTGAGAGTGTTCTAAAACAGGGTGCTTAGGAAAATATTTGGGCCTAAGAGAGATGAAAACGGGGACTGGAGAAAACTGAATAACGACGAGCTTCATGACCTGTACTCTTCACCAGATACAGTAAGGGTAATTAAAAAACGGAGGATGAAATGAGCTGGACATGTTGGGCACATGGTGGAGGAAAGACATATATCACAAGTACTGACTGGGAGACGCGAAGGGAAAAGACCAACTGGAAGAGCTAGACATAGGTGGCAGGACAATATTAGGATAGAGTTAAGGGAAGTGGGATTGGCGAGGGATGACTGGATAGCGTTAGCACAGAATAGGGTTGAATGGTGAGAACAGGTAAGTGAAGCAATAAACCTTTGGGTTCCACAAAATAGATAATACTCCTTTAGCTTGCTGAAGAATTGTCTAATGCCATTGAGTAGGTAAGAAGTAAGTAAGAATGGGTGATTTAGATTCTTGTAGATGTGAATAACATTACATATATCCAGTCAGTTTTTCCATACATGTAGAGCAGCTAGAAACACCAAATTCTGCACATGTATGCAGTTGGAGCCAATATTCCTGCCAAATTTTAAGATTCTAGCTGTAAGTGTGTCAAGTTTGCATAATTTGAGGAAAATATACAAAACTTGCTTTAAATAAACAAAATCTAGAACTATCTTCAAAATTAGTCATATTTGGTCCTTGAATTCCACTATCTTCATGCATATGCTAGTTTAAAATACAATATATATAAAATTTTACTCACAGTGAATAGTTAAAAGAATGCTGCATTACGTTTCAAGTCTTTCCACGACCCTTCCTCAGATGCCTCCAATATGATTCTGGAGGCATCTGAGGAAGGGTCGAGGAAAGACTCGAAACGTAATGCAGCATTCTTTTAACTATTCACCGTGAGTAAAATTTTATATATTGTATTTTAAACTAGTATAAAATCTAACTATCTAGGGTAAAACTGATGGAGACACACAAAAGTCATAGGAACAAACTTCTAGATCTCTCAAAAGCAATTATTGTAGAGGATCAGTTGATACAACTTATCGTTTAACTACTATAAGCCTACAAAATAGGTCTGCACAGACGTTAAAGTTGCATTTATCATTTTGAATATTTTTTGGGGTAAAAAATAAAAAATTGTAACCTTTTGGAATATTTCCATCAGTTACAGGCTAATATCTATAGGTATGACAAATTTCAAGTTTCGCGCTAATCTGGAAGTGGGTAAATAATTATGTTAGTGAGTGAGTTAGCCACATGGCTTTATAATATAGTGATGATTTGCTGTTTAGAAAGCATGTGATCATTAATTCTGGTTACGGTCAACCAATTTGGTCCAAAATCAATAGCATTCTTCCAACGTAAGTCTGTATACTCAGCTTCATGAAAATCTGATAAAGCGTATTTATGTTATCACATGTACAGACATTCCAGCATAATAATTATTGAATGCAGTAATAGTTTGTGTATTACACAGTACATGGTATTACAAATGTAGTACATTCAATACTTTACATTGCAACATCATACTTTATACATCACAGTACTTAAGAAGCCTGAAGAAATAACAATAACAACAAAATACACAACAACATAGATTATATTTCTTTCTGTAATGAAAAGATTTGATTTGGACAATGGACGATTACTAAATGTATTAGTACAAAACTAAGTTCCTTTCTCACTGTTTTACGCACACCACAAAATAAAATAAAACGTACAATAAAAATTAAGTTAGTTACTCATAGCTTAGAAACTGTACCATAAATTCTAGAGTGATACAGAAAAAGCGAATAAGTCAAATTACCAGAGTTTCAGGAAAGACAAAAACAAATGATTTCCACAGCATTGTTACAATATTTAGATCAGCCCACCCAGATATTTTTACATAGCATAAAATACGGTGTAAAAATATCTAGTGGACTGAACTAAAGATTGTAACATTGCTGTGGAAATAAATTGTATTTTATCTCTCCTAAAACTTTGGTATTTTGACTTAAATTCACTTTTTCCCTATCACTCTAGAATTATTCCATGAGATTGAACACAATGAGTTTGCAGTTGAGATTATTTGTGTGAGCCTTTCAGCTTTTATATTTCCTAGGAATTTCCGTGGAGAAAATTTGAATGAAGGATTGAGAACAAAATCAGCTTGGGTGAGATCCTCCCTTGGTATGTGTGCAAAAACGTGTCTTACGGTCAACTAATGCTCAATTATCCAGCAACCTTGCTCTGGTCAGTAGAAGTTTGGGAAAATCCATATTTTGATCGTAGTAGTAGATGTGTTCGAATTATAACAAATAAAGCCTTTTAGTGAAGATTTATCTTGCCTATCTTTTCCTATTTTTGCCATTTGTGCCTTTTTGTTTTTATGTGTACTATTTTTCCTTTTTCTAAAATACTTGGAGTACTCTCGTAACAGCACTGAAAAATTTACGCGTTTGAAACTACAATTAGCATTAACTTTCTATTAAAATGCCCCTAACTTAATTAAGGATGGTATGCAACCCCAATATTTTGTGCACCTAAAAATTTGAGTTCTTATTGAATTTGATTAAAGAGGTTCCCAGAGACCCAATTCCAAAATAGACCATCATATTAATCGGCCAAATATTCTACAAATTTAAAATTGTATTAACAATACAATGTTGTGTTTTCTTGTAGAAAAATTATAATTTTGAAATCTTTCAAGGCTTTTTCCATGAAATTAAATTTTCAATTAATGCCCTTTTTATTTTTATTTTCTTATTTCAACTGCAGACCTTCTAAACGAAACAAAAACTGTGGTTAGTTTAAATGTGACTGAATACCAGGGTTGTTATGAAAAAGCCGGCCTGGTTTTAACCGGTTTTATCCACTTGAAAAAAGCCAGACATTTTATCCGGCAATCAAATTGAATAAAATTAATTGAAGTCCCTTTCATGCTTTTATTTCCAAACATCACAAATTTAAAAGTTACAAGCTCAGAACCTGTAGTAGGCCTACTTAGGCCTACTGAGTGCAAATGCAGAGCTACCAGTTTTATCCACTTGAAAAAAGCCAGGCATTTTATCCGGCTAAAATCAAATTGAATAAAAATAATTGAAGTTCCTTTCATGTTTTTATTTCCAAACATCACAAATTTAAAAGTTACAAGCTCAGAACCTGTAGTAGGCCTAGTTAGGCCTATTGAGTGCAAATGCAGAGCTACCATTTTTATCCACTTGAAAAATGCCAGGCATTTTATCTGGATAAAATCAAATTGAGTGAAAATAATTGAAGTTTCTTTCATGTTCTTATTTTCAAACATCACAAATTTAAAAGTTACAAGCTCAGAAACCTGAAATTGTATTTAGTGTAATTTAATACAGTGAGTCCAATGCAAGAGTTGGTCAATGACACGGGTTTCTGCGTCGCGGCGGGCACAGCAAATAAAGCCGCGATCTGTGTAATGATTCAGGTTCTCACATTTACAGTTAAAATTACAATGAAAATAACCATGTACCTCATCACAAGAGATGTTGAAAATGTTCTCCTCTTGCATCCACACAATACTGGCAACATTTTAGGAAATTTTCTTTTACGCGCATAAGTTCAGCTTCCGAAATAGAGTTAATTTTTCTTGCGATATTGTCTTCAAGTTCTTCTAATATATGGGAAATTGACCTATATACTTTATTTTTGAAGTTTCCCCATAAATAATAGTCACATGCTGATAGAAGAACTTAAAAGACAATATCACAAGAGAAATTAACTCTGTCTCGGAAGCTGAAATTATGCGTGTGAAAGAAAATTTCCTAAAATGGTGCCAGTATTGTGTGGATGCAAGAGAAGAACATTTCCAACATCCCTTGTGATGAGGTACGTGGTTATTTTCATTGTAATTTTAACTGTAAATGTGAGAACCTGAATCATTACACCGATCGCGGCTTTATTTGCGTAGATATTTCACCCGATCGCTCGGGAGTTGGAGCTGTGTGTGCTGCGTCGCAGAATCCCACGTCATTGGCCAACTCTTACGTGGGACTCACTATACCGCTTCACTGTGTAATTCCCAGCAATAGTTAATTACCGTATTTACTCCAATATAATGCACCCTCGAATTTAATGGGCACCCTGATTTTGGAACTTAAAATCATAAAAAAAGAGTTTGTTACGGTAGCAAATGTAATGTGCATCAATAGGATATTTTATTTGGAATTTTGTCATAGTATTTATAGAATAATGAACCAACACATAAACATTTACAGTAAACTGCCAGTTTTAGGCCTACAAGTAGGCCTATAGGCATGGCTCATCGTTATTCACTAATGTGTTCATCACTGGAATCCTCGGAGGTGCTTATTTTTTATTGCTAAATAGACAAACAAAACGTTAAATGAATGTTTCACAATAAAAGCTGATACCGCTCTTAAATGAGTTTAAATTCGACAATGCACAATATTCCACATTTGCATTATAGAACTGACAAAAACAATTTTTTCATTATGTTTCAGAAATTAAATTTCATATGGTGTAGGCTAACGATAAAATGAACGAAGTCGAGAATTATAGCAATGCATTGTTATGTAGATCAATATTACCTCCGACCTACGAAACAGATTTGTAGGGCCTACTAGAATTTAACGCGCATTTCAGTATGAAATCTACAAATGGACAAAAATAGGGCAAGTTATATTCGAGTAAATATGGTAAATTCACCATTCATCATAAGATTCTTGCATATTTGCTTTATTCTGCCTGTTGATGTATACAAGCTTCTGGGGCTATTTCATTGCCTAGTCTGTTTCTCAATTTTTTTTGTATTAACCCAAATGAAGAAAATACTCTTTCGATTGATGCAGAACTGGCCGGCATACGATGTAAAGATTCTGTGGCTTGACAAAATTCCAGCGATAGGTGATTATGCTTCAGATTTGTGTAATTGATGGAGAAATAAGTATAAAAAATCCCTTTAGGTAGGCCTACAGGGCACAGGCTGAGGTAGAATTCATAGTGCTTTTTATGAATTTATTGGGGTAAGTGTAGAACAAAAACTGAAATATTTTTTATAAAAAGAGAGTTGTTAATTATGTATTAATTGATATATCTTTTATTATTTCATTTTTAATTTGGTCAAGGATTATTGTTCTAAAGATATTTAACTATTATTTTTAATATTTCAAACTCTATTTCATTGGTAATTTTAGCCTCAGTTGGTCCTCATGAATTCATTTTGGCATGCCTATTGGCTGAGGTATATTTTAAAGTGTTTTTGACTTTCAAAAATTCAAATCTCTCCTTATATGAGCGCTATCGAGAAACTAGTTGTTGATTTAAAGATTACTCATCAAGAGCTTTTCAACGATACCCCAGAAGACATGGTTTTAAAAATTTTGAATTTCCACCCTCACCCCCACAACCACTGAATCATTGGTGTCTAATTTATGCAGGCAAAGTTTCCCTCTAAACCCCATAGGGCCCTAAATATAATTTTTTCAAAATTTCAACCCGCTCCCACCTCCCCCAACCAGGAAAAATTGATTTTAGCCGGCTAAATTTGATTTTAGCCGGCTAAAATCATGATTTTAACCGGCTAAAATTGAAAAAAACCACTGGTCAGGACTTTTTCAATTTTAGCCGGCTTTTTTACAACCCTGCTGAATACTGATAAATAAATAGCCATAAGTTGCTGTTTATTGTCCTATTTTCCCTTCTTTTTATGCCATTTTAGACGCCTACAATATTATTTTTAGTGCCTTAACCTCTGATGCCTACTGATCGGTCTGTCTGTACCCTCTTTCCACTCCCTCCTATGATCATCAAATTTCTGAAAAACTATGAAAAATAAACCTCTTGTCGATAGTTTCTCTTTTGATGATATTTTTATTTCCGGACTGTATGGCCGTGAAAGCCTTAGTAGTTATATCAGTTTCTCTTTTGTTGCTTATTGGTTCTGAGGGTGCATGAGGGTTTAACAACTCTTTTTTCCATTGATCCTATTCAGGACAATTGCATAATAAATGTCTCAAAAATATTTTTGGAGACTTCATATTTTACAACCAATATAATGTATAATATAATGTATAACATTATATTGCTGCGGCCTGATTTACAGAAAAAGCCAAGGTTATTATTACATATGGTTAGTTTTTAATTAGTTAATATTTATCTACAAAATAACACAAGGTATTTTATGGGGTAGGGGGGTATTCCAGATCCAGGAACCCCATTAAATACATCCCTACATTCCTGCTTAAATGCACATAAAGACATCGACCTTGGTAAAAATAAACTTTGGAACTAGAAATTCATTGTCTTACCAACTGTTCCACCAAAGTAGACACCTTAAAAAGTGTAAATAATTAACTAAATAAAAAATAGTTAATGATAAAATACTATCTCACAATTTCGTTATCTTTCCTTTTGTTAATGAATAACAGCAAAGCAAATAGCTAAACAATGCACAACTTTATCTAACATACAGTTACTTTTACTTCTAATGAGTCACTCTAATGAGTTACTATTATACTCAGTAACATTCAAGATATGCCCACTACAGCTGTTAAAGAAACAATATTTTTCTTGAATTCAAGTTTATTTCCTTATTCAGTCGACAGTTACCTAGCCTCACTGTTTTGTTTGAAAATGTGTATGTCTAGCACTTTGTAAGCCAAGAGGCAATAACAATACACAAAACAAATAAAGCAACATACATTAGTGCAGGCGTTCTTGACCTCCCACGTGCGAGCAACAGTGTGCTCTTTAAATGTCATTATGGGCTCTCATCATGGCAAGGAAAAACTGCTTGCGAGTTCTTTTTTCAACTAAAAAATGTTGTTATAAGAGTCAGAATAGTAATGCTATTCATTCATTATAATATTTTAGCTTTTAGAGACTTGTTAAAATATTCTAGTTACAATATTGAATCTTTTCTTGATCCAGGATAGTCGAGCATTTACTATAAAATGCTTGGTCAGGATACTGTACTATGTACTATACACAGAGATGCCAACCTTGAAAGGTGGTTATCAGTAGTGTAAGTCTAATCGGATGGTGGGGGACTCGACGTCTCGGGCAAATTATGCAATTTCAAACATCAACATGTATTAAACACAGGTCTTCCGTATACTGCTTTTGATACTGCTGATTTGCCGCAGTTTGTTTTTGTCCATCAGACTCGTCACTGGTTTTACGTTTACACGACATATTTCCTCAATATTCTACTTGCACTGCAACACTCAATAAAACTTCTAGCAAGCAACGGCGTCGGCAATCGTTAGGGGCATTACAGTGATAATAAAAAAGAGGAAATATGTTAACACCAAAGATATTATAACTATAATAATTATGTTATAACTGTAAGATAATCTTTGGTTAACACACACTCACGTCAAAAACGAAAAATTTTAAAAATAGATATTGGGATTCTTAAAATCTGTAATATTTAGTACAATTTCCGTATTGCTGTAGCAAATTCAAGAAAATCGTAGAAACTACGGAAATTCCGTAGCAGTTGGCATCTCTGAATACACAGAAAATAATTTTTATATGTGTAACAATCATAGTCACTAAATAAGACTAACTCTTAACTTTTCAAAATACTTACTTAACTAAAATAGTCTTCCACACAAAAATGTAAAATAAATTATTGTATGGTAAGCTAAGTTTATACAATTAAAACAATATTTCATCTGGCAAAATAAACACATTTTAAGAAATAATTTGGATAATGGGCCTAACTAATGATATAGTTTAACAACACTAATAGTAATAAAATGATCATCTATGTTATAAAACGTAAAATGTCAAAAGACAAAACAAACTTTTATGTATGACAAACTCAATGTACTGTATAATTTTCAACTTAATCCTATTTTAGAACTTAAAACATTTACGGTATTCGATTGTTGTAATTTTGTATGTTTTTTTATCATTTCAGGAGGAGCCCAAGAAAAAAAGTGTATGTCATTGAAAGGAATACAGTATACAACTGTAGAATAGGATTGTCTTCTTAATATTTACCTTCTGGCCAGTTGTCAAATACTGTCTGGGCAATATCCCCTGCTGAATCACTGGGACTAAACAGGAACTCTTTCGTCTTACCGCTCACTAGAATCAACCGCAAGTTGATCTGGAAAGAAGAAATTAAATTAAGCATCAGTATGACAAAAACATCATAGGGTGTTAACAGTTCACAACAAAAATATCTTAACCCCTTACAATATTCTGGGTCAGATGGCATATAGGCCTATCAGTTTTGTATCCAAATGTATCTTATATATAAACATATATTTCTCAACTGCATGGATGGACAGATATAGTAGACAGCCCAGAATAACTATACAAGCAGAATTTGCCATATGATTAGGGTAGTGTTGCCAACTATCCCATATTTTCCAGGAAATCCCATATTTTCTCTTAATATGGACAAAAATCCCAGGTCCCGTATTTTTCCAGATAGATCTCGTATTTCCAGAACTCCCACCATTCATTATTTCAAGTTTTTTTTGTGTGTGTTATTTTCATAATGCTCATGAAATAGGAATTTTTTCAATAATGAACAATAAACGGACTGACACATGAATAGCAATGTAGATCTGATAAAAGCAGAGCTTCAGGTTACTGTAAATTTTGATTATAGTTGTAAAGAATTTTTCACTTTTGTAAAAACTGGCAAAAATATGCAGAAAGCGGCACAATCTGTTGTCGAATACCAGAAAGCCAGCAAGAATTAAAAAATTAACAGCTGGTAAATTACTGTAATCTTTCAAATGTTAAAGCCCTATCCCGATGTGTTTTCTTTTTTGTATTTTTGATATTAGAATGAATGTAGGCTATATTAATGTAGATTGATGTATAATGTTTTTTTTTTAATAGCAAATATTAATACTTCGTTATGCTGTACAAGCAGTAAACTTTGGTTCCCTTAACTTCTGTTATACACTATTATCCCTTATTTCCCCTTTCAAGAGTTGTCAACCCTAGTTCAAGGAGTGAGGAGCTAATTGGCTTGAAACTTTCTCTTGTGTTGTCAGAGATTTTTTGCAATTCTGTCTATACATTTGTAAAATATTTTAAAATAAAAGTTGAATTTGTGTTCTTATATTATTTCTGTGGAAACATTGATATATCTGGACAAGAATAAAGAGATGAGTTTGAATACTTATCTACTAGTGTGATTATAATCTCCCAAGATTTGCTTGGGTCAGATATGGCACAATATGCATTTACAGTAGGCCTAAGCAGTATAGTACAACCTAATACTTGCTACTGAAATATAATAGTCTGATTCCTTTGCTGTCAGTTGGTTTGCTACAACGAATATGAAAAAGCTTACGGCTCTTCACCTGCAGTAAGAACTACAGGGCTATGGAGAACAGACATGTTAGCGAGGATCCTGATATGTTAGATGATGACACTATTTACAGAAAAGAATTGGTAAAATGGACATATGTGATTGTTTATGAAACCAAGATTGCACAGGGAAAAACATGTAGCTTGTCAGGTGTGCAATACAACTATGTGGGTCAAGAAAGACATAAACTGCTGCTTCAAGTTTCACGATGACTAGAACAATGAGTATAATTTTTGAAGATTGGGTTTCTGTAATATGTAAAGCTTAAATAACATTATTATACAGTCATTATACACATCTTATTTTATAATTCCCAATTAGTACATCTTCTCTCCTGAGGCTGATATTTTAAAAGGATTACCGTTATAGCATATGAAACCAGATAAGGCACAAACCATAAATCCCAAATAAACACTATCACAAAGAGTCATTCACTGTCGTTCCAAATGGACTGGCATGGTGTTGCTCCATTCCATTTGGAATGGCCTAAAAATGGATGCTCCATCCGTCTGCTCCACGCCTGTGAAGATGGCTTCTGATTACTCCTTGTTTTCAAAACGCTCCGAAATATTAACATTTTTGCATTTAGAAGCAGTTCCCAAAAATGTGTTGCATTCAGCTAAAATTAGTGTTGTCCTTCGTAATCAATCTTATTGCAGTATATAGGCCTATGCCTGAATATTTTATTATACTCTCAAAACGAACCCAATGAGAATTTTAATAATATCTGTCAACAAAGGAGATTGGATTGTTATATGAAACATAAATTGATAATGCATTCGAAAAATAATTATTTTCATCTCAAGAACGTGTATCAACCTAATTACAGGCTAGCTATCGGTGAGACCATTATATAAATTCGCAGTAATCTGGTTGCTGCCTACTAGATCAAATCTATTGGTTGGCTGCCAATGATAAACTGAAACAGAATATAAACACATGACTTTCACATGACATTTTTCTTGTTCAGGAATCGAACATAGGATGTTGCATATGTCTGCAGATGCTGATGCCATGCAGCTATCTTGGAACTAACCAGTTATACCTATGTGATATAACAATTCTAACAATTTATGACCGGTAGTGTTGAAATTGTAAACTACGATTAATATTGTAAGTAGGAAGAATTAGTAACATAAGATACAAACAATTTACGAGATAGAATGCACATAGAAACCATTTAAGTACACAATCACAAGTCGAAGATGTACAATATAAATTTATACAATGAAATTAGCAATGTTTATCACTTTGTCGCTTGTCTTTATAACTCAAAAATGTGCTGCGTCATCACAGGCAGTGAAACTTTAGTCCATTTGGATGTACAGATTCACCATTGATGAGCGCTCCATTGTTCCATTTTGTCTCGAATTATTGTATGGGATTTCCCATTCACGGTACCATGGAGCGATGGCATGAAGGAGCAGAACGATGGATTTTCAACCAGTTGAATATCTGTCACTCCACTCCAATTAAAACTAGACGAGTTTTCACATTCACGACTCTTTTTAGAGTGATGGCATTCCATTTGGCAGGATGGAACGACCATGAATGGCTGGCTTAGGTTTCAATTGGTTTTACCATTTTTCCTGAACTCAGGACATTATATTTAACAAGTCAGATTTTTCCAGAAAAATTAAAAAAAAAATAATGAAGGGGTAAACAAAATTAATGACTTTTCTATTTAGAAACGTTAAGAGAAATAGCAACAAATCGCGGGTGTGCGGGCAAAGAGAGTTAAGTCCACAATCCTCAAAAATTGAGATACGTCCATAGAGTTACAGATAAAAATGTTTTCTACATTTGTGTTAAGTCCAGTAAGTCATATTCAAAATTGTACGGTAGTTATGGATGTGTGCCTCATGGGTTTATCCATCTCTAAAGTGATGTTGGGCGGGTAAAGCGTGTTAAGTCTCACTAATTCTCAGTAACTAGAAAGTGGACTTAATTCTCTTTGCCTGTGCATCCGCGAAATTATTCAGGTAGTGCAACACACAAAAACAACCAACCTACTTCCAAAGCTGTACTTTCAACATAATAACTTATGTAAAGCTGAATTTATTTAAATTTATTGTGCATAATAAAGAGGTAACAAGAGGTCATATTTAAATTTACTCTCTGGATGTCTAATAAGGTCATCACCATTTCTTAAGCACTCCTGTATTTTAACTTTTGTTATCTCCTCCTTGCAAAACATGCCACTGAAATTGCTAGGATTTCCTTTTCTACTTATTCTACCAAAAGAGAGAAAATTTATAATTATTACTACTTGACTCCACCAATGAAACACACACATTCTGTTTACCCTTGTTTAAATGGCTGCAGAGGTTGAATTTTTTAAATGTTGGGCTACGTGTCAATTATACATTTCATTAAGCAATATGGGCAACTTAAATAGGATGACTAGTCATCTCAAATACTGAATTGGGCAATTTAATGAACCATGTCCTCTTTTAACTAGCACAAGCCATATAAAAGAAAATTTAATTTCTTATATTATGTACCCTCTAAATCCTTTTATGATAAAAGTTAAAATTTTGTAATACTTTTGTTTTGCATCATTAATCTGGTTACGGTATTAAATATAAAAATAATACCTTTATCATTGAAGAGAGATATTTATACACACACACTTTAATAATAGTAGGCACAATCCTATGCAGAGGAAAACAGTTTTGTTTTTAGCTCTTCATTTTTCAATTTTTAAAATATTTGCTTTATTTTATTCCAAACAATCATGTGATAAATTACTATTCTTTTTGAAATTCCATAATGAGAAGTTATTTAAAATCAAGAACTACTGGTAAATTTTCGAATTTATATTTTCTTAAAAAATTAAATGAAACAATATAAACAAACATATTTTGTTCTTTGGTCAGAAATATTGCTGAAATTGAAATGGTAATTTAACTAAAACTGTTCAAGCTGAGAAAAATAGGTTTCAAAACTGTAAGTTACATACTGCAACTTAAGGAAAAAGAGGTGACAAGAGGTCCAGCTGAATCATCAGATTCACTTTCTTTTTTAGCATTTCTCTAATAGTATTGAAGACATTTTGTATTCTTTTCACTAGATTAAATAACTTAGCAAAGTAGAAAAAGAAAAAGAAAGTAGAAAAATAAAAAAGCACATTTTTTCAGTCACCTCTTAAAAATATACTGTATTACATATTTACAAGGCATAGTGCTATCAGGGAGTTTAAGGTACTTATAACTCTGACAGTTACTACTCTGTTCTTAGAAGGGACATAAGAAAAATTCTCTCTAGCGTTAACAAATACTGCACTGTATAAAATAATATAGACCTGGACCTAACTTTTTTGTTCTTAGGCCTCTCTGTGACTATGTTACCTTCAGACTTCATACTTAATCACCATTAGCGTTTTCATTAATATCCAATACTATCATCTAACAATTTATTATAGTTTAAAAGTAGACATATGTCTGCCGATGTGGGTGAGTTGGTAGTGTGACTGCCAGCCACCTGGGCGGCCAGGGTTCGATTCCCGGTCAGGTCAGGGATTTTACAGAGACGTAAAGTTTCCTTCATGGGTCAGGACTGGGTGTTGTGTCCTCATTCCTATCCCGCAAAAGGATCTGGGCACCCTACGCGTTTTCACTTGGCCTAGTGTCCCTCGGTCGAGGCGTGGATATCCCCCTACAGCTCTGTCCCAGGGCAGGACTGGCTCCGGGCCAAATACTTCAACAATATCATCAGTAAACATGAGACTTAATGAAAAGATTTTTAAAAGACTTCTGTAAATTTGTGAATATGATTGACTTTACTACTAATACAGTTGTTTAAATTAGAACACAACTAGAGACGAACCAAGCACATATATGTAAATAGTGTAAATACCTTAAACACCGATGTAAACCAGAACATGTAGTGTTACACATTTGTAACGGAGCATGTTGTTAAATAAAGTCTCAAAAAAAAAAAATCAGTAAACATCTTTTAAATATTTAAAAATACTATCTACCTATCTTTCTTCTTCTTGTAAGCTATTTTACAGAGCAGTCCTCCCCCTTGTCTGTGCTAACAAGCTGTGCTTGTTGTTATTAGAAGATAGCAGCACAGAGCATAAACAAGGACAGCTTTATCAGAATGAACTACATGGCAGGTGAAGTGTTTTTATCAATCTAAAATGCCTCTGCTATTATAGGTAATTTAGGTGGATTTTAATTTAAAATCTTCAACAGGTTTTTCAGTTTTAACGATTTTTCAAATATTCCTCGCTTAAACACAGCGATTCAATACACTTTAATGGAATTTCCCCAATATAAAAATAAATTGCAATTTTTTTAATTTGTCAGCTAAAACAGATAGCCAAATTTTTTGCACTGCTAAAAATGCACAAACTTCTAACAGGAAAATTCTTTTGCACTACTAAAAATGCACAAACTTCTAAATACTGCAAAAAATCCTTGCTATATCTGCAGATTTTTAGATTTATTCTGTAATGCTACAGAAATGGAATATTGCAGTCTTTGGCATTACACACCATAATTTCTACTTAAACATCGTGTACGGAAAACATCGTTATAATTTTTAAAAAAACATAGTCTAAACAAGGCATTAAAGGACGTATTTATTTACACTCTTAGAGAACAGCATGCAAATACAGTAAATACATCAGCAGTAAACAGTTTAACTCTACTTGTTTCCTTGCTTTCAACCTCGGGCATATTCAAAGAAAAATAAAGACAGCATCCATATATTCCTTCAATACCATAAAATGTTCTTTTCAAAATAAGGCAACGAAATGGTGGGTATCCCTGTAGAAAATCTTAGTTTTCACTGAGGTTTGAACAGCATAGAGATTGGTGAAGCCGGGGACGGAACCTTGGGGTGGGAACCACAGCCCACCTGCGGTGATGGCTTTCCATTCTCCACTGCGGGACGGAGATGAAGTAACAACAGAACACCCAGTCCTAAACCCAGGAATGAAAATATGCACTTAGGAAAAACTCAACCCGCCGGCAATCGAATCCAGGCCACCAGAATGGAGAGCTCAACTTCAGCGAGGACAGGTTTTCACTGCCTTTCTCCTTAAAATAGTCACTGAGTTTATGCCCCTTAAGCAAATAATGATATTTGGTTAGGAAGCTTGCTCCTATGTGCACTCCATGGGCATCTCCCCTTACTGTCGAACATCAATATTAATTTAGGAAAAAGTAATTTCAATTTCGAAAAAATTAAATCTATATTCGGAAAAAGCAATTTAAATTTAGGAAAAAGTCAATTTAATTTCAGAAAAAGTAACTTCAATTTCGGAAATAGTAAACTTTACTTTGGAATAGTGTTAAAATAAAAATACACCCAAATTAAATTAATGGTTATTAAAATTATAGATTAACAAAATAGCTATTGTTAATATAACAATTCTTTGAACTAGGAAGTTCCCCAGAGTGATGCTGACCATTCGCATAGCAGCAGATAATGTGTCTGCACATGGTTGACAGCGCGAAGACATATTTGAAGAGTGATAATCTGTATTGCAGCATCAACGATCCTCTCCAAGTGTTGAAGTCTGAACTCTCTGGGTCAGTGAACATCGTAAACAAATTAGTTTTTTACTCGTAACCATTGGCAACAGTAGCTCTCAATTTTTTCAATTATTTCCTGACTTAAAATTACCACACACTGTAGGTAATATGTCATTTTTATGGCAGGAAACAACTGCAAGTTATTGTTATGCAGAGTTACGAGCTATGAGTAATCAAATGATTCGTTAACCTTGCACTGCAATTAAATTATGATTAAATTTGTAGTCAAAATTGAAAATTATTCCTGGAGTACAAAAAACTACTTACTACTTAAATTCTGTATGTTTCAATGAACAGTTATTACTTTAATATTTGTATATGTGCTGCAGAGTTTCTTCATTTTATTACGCCTAATCATTAATTTATATACAAAACAATATTCCGAAACAAAGGACATGGCTCGGGGAAACTGAAGAGAGGGTATTAAATTCCGTGTACTTCAGAGAATTATTATATTAGAAATAACTATTCTGTTAGGAAGCTATAATTTTAATAACCATTGATTTGATTTAAGCCTGTGTTTTATTTACACTGTTTCAAAATATAGATTACTATCTCTGAAGTACAAGTTATTTTTTCCAAAAATGAAATTACTTCTTCCAAAATTAAAATTACTTTTTCCAAAATTGAAGCTGAAAAGATGTAGTGATATGATATCACAGATATGCTGATTCTCAGTGCAATATTCCCATTGATCTCCCCACGGCTCTGGGCCAGCCTTCAAGTTTGTAGTAGCCTATCATCGTATAAGAAAGTACTTAACAGACAAGCACGAAATTAACAAAGCGAGAAATAGCAAGTTTTGTTATTCAAGTGAGCCTGTTAAGTTAATGGTTGAACATCGTACGATCAAACATAAAATTATTTTAAAACGAAAATAATTTCAGTTTGCTTGTGCTTAGAATAGAAGTGGGAAAATTCTGTAATTTCGTATCGTAGCAGAATTCAGACACTATTTGCTGGGAACAATTTGTTTGGAAACAAATCACTGAAACAGTTGAACATACCAGAAACATCTGATTATAATGAATTGTGATCTATTTGAAAATAAATTTATTTCTCTTCAAGTTATATGAAAGGCAAATAAAAACTAATATTTAAAAATCCTTTGCTATGATAAAGAGTTGCAGATTTGAATGAATAGAAAGGAATGGAGTTTGTAAGTAATATTTTGAGCGAAACCAAAAAAATATCGTGTTGGCTTACGTTTGTGCTTTGTCAGAAACATAACTGCCAACATCTACGTTATGGACCATTATTATTTATTGCCGAAATTATTATTCATGTTATTTTGAATATCCCAAATGATGAATAGGTACACGATAATAGTAGTAGCAGCAATAGTAGTACTTGTAATGGTTAAAATGAAGGAAATGGGTAATTAATTTGCACAAAAGGGTCGAGAATGACAGTGACACCTGGTGATATCCTCTAGCTCTACAATGTGCTTGCACCTTATTTTTCACCTTAAAACGGGCTCAGCTCGTAAAATAAAATGTTACATAGAAGGAGATAGTTCTGTTCAACAATGTTTACGATTCAAAATATATTTTAAAAAGCTCGTTACATTCAAGTGTTTCTAATAGTTGCGATATATGACATAGTTTATGCGACTTTAAGAACTGGACTGAAGCCAGCCTTTGGCATTATATCATGCTCATTACAATAGTGGATTCCACATTAAGGACACTTCTTCCCATATCATCGTTTACTACCAAAGAACATGAATAGCATTATTCCCAATTCCGGAAAACTATACTGATAAATGATTATATACAGGTAGACTGGTTGTAAAAAATGAAGAGAATGACATTACCGGATCACATCGCATCCCCGAAGGATATACAATCCAAATAAAGTCTGATGAATGCACTTCCGTAACATTCTTTACCCAAGCATAGGCAATGTACCTTTCTTACTTAACATTCTGATACAGAATAAGAGGCCTTAGTACAAGGAACACATATTCAGTTGTTTCAACCTGATGCAAAGCTTTATTTTTCACCAAGCAACTCTGAGTTTCCGCAAAGAGTAACTTACTTATAACTTTATGAATTTATGCGAAAAAAAGTTACAGATAAATGTTTTAGCTCTTAAATAATAGCACTTCATGTACAAAATTTAAAGAAAATCGTTAGAGCCATTTTCGTTAAAATGTGAAAAGAAATTTTCTTAATGTGAAGTCAGATTAAAAGTTAGAGAAAGTCTCGCCAATCTTTGAGTCACATCCCTAAAAGGTACCTAACACAAATACAAGATTTTGTTTTCATACGATTTTTCGTTCTGGAGCTAGGCTGTTCACACATACAAAGATATATTTCTGAGACATTCTGGATTCAGTGGTCCTCAAAACCTGTATTTACGTTAAAAACTCAACTTCTAGTATCGGGGTAAAACAATCTTCCTCTAAACTGTGGTACGGACACAGGAAATAAAAATAGAGCTGGCCCCTTCTTGTTGCAAGGTCTTCAACTTACGTCCCGTATCCATTTCTTTAGATAATTGAAAATGGTATAAGGATCTACTGCACTGTATTATACTGTATTAAAAGTATATATCTGTAACGATTTTTTTTTGGTCAATTGAAGTTTGAAGTTTATCGTTACATACATTATTATATTTCATTATTTACAATGTTTCACCATCAGTACAGGTAAAAACAAAAACCAACAGAAAATACTATTTCTAATTTAGCATAAAAAATGTAAGGTATGCCCCTAGATGAGCAAAGCTCGTGTTCAGGGGTATAATAGATTAACATAAATCATAATTATACATAAATGCACAGTATACTACTTCAAACGAAAATTATAAATTATAAACACTATAATTATAAACATAATTTTGCAACATTAACCAGTGGTTTATATAGAAATTACAAAAAAGAGAAAAAAATTATAAAAATAAATTGGGTTGAAACATTGAAAAACACAACAAAATTAAAGTTGTGCTACTAATATTGTTCTAAAACTTTTTTTTTCAGGAATTAATTTCGCAAGCAGAGATTCCAGCTAGGTGCTTAAATTTAAAGCATTAACTAAAGCAATTTTACCTGCTTTCAATTTTTCCAAAAATAAAAAGAAAATGGCTTGATGACCTCGCTGCGAGTCAAGAGACAAACAGTCGCGCCTTATTTGTAATTGTAAATAATAAAGTATTTAATGTCAGAAAAAATACAATAAGATCTTGGAATGCAAAATGTAGTACTGTAGAGATGTAGGAAGCTGCAATGTTGTGTGTAGGGATCTCGTTGATCAGTGAGGAACCTTGGCATTCCTGTGCCGCCGCTTGTTTGGAGTTGAAAGGTCAGGCCCAGTCTCTTCACCAAGCGATCCCTAATATAACGAGGGTCTGACCAGCCGTCACATTATCACCATCACACATCAAGATTTGTTCCAAAAGAAACTTATTTTCAATATTATCTCTGGCAAGTGGCAAACAGGAAATGAATTCGAAAGTATTTAATTTCAAAAGTCTGGACAAAGAACTGATTTTACTGTGGGCAATTCATCCAACGATTCAAGAATAAAAAAGTGGCACGGGAAACTAATATAATATTTGAGCTTGTGTTTCAGTGTAGACCCAACGCCACTTAGTAACAAGACCGTCTATTCAATTGTGAAAATACATTAATTTTTACGCCATAGCACAAAAAATAATCGCGGGTATCGATTTTTTTTGCAATAAACACATCAATTTGTCGATCGCTTCGATTTTGTTAACCAGCTTTCCTTGATTCATTTGTTTATAACATTACAACACGCAGAGATCAGACTTTTTACATAGGTGGGCAGAAGGGGATCTTGATTGGACGCCTGCATGGGAAAACATTGAATAATTTGGATGGCGCACTTCAATCGTGAAATGCACTTCGAAGCTGGGTTTTTAATTATCAATCGTTATAACTGTTTCTGCATGAATCGGCAAGGTTCATGAAACTGTGGTTCGTTTTAATCGAAGATTCGTTTAATTATATTTATATTTCTGCTAAAACAATATACACATCTAAGAATAAAATTATGTTATTCATGCAATTTATGTAAAAACAATGTCAATATTAATAAATATGTTTTAATTATTTTTCAGTTAAATAAATGATTTAAATAAAAATCTAGCAGTTGAGTAAATAATCGCGGGCACCTGGTAGTGGTTTAATAAAATAACACACTGCTGTCATATTATTAATTATATTTCTATTGCAAAAACTCCTTTGAGCCATGCTCAATCACACTGTCATCTTTTTGTAACTCATAGCGAATCCACTATGTATGGCCTAAATGGAATATTACCTCATACTATAAAATTGTATAACATGTTACCAGAAAGTGTGTCCAGTTCCATTAGAAATTTTAAACCAAAAGCATTATCATATTTTTTTGGTTGTGTACTTTAGTCAGTAGGATAGTAGTAGGATATATTTCCTACTATTGGTTTCCTGCATATTTCAAAATTGGTTAGTAGCTATATTTCAAATTTTTTTGTAGTTTGTAGTATGTTTGTCACTAGTGGGTCATTCCATGTCAAGTGAACCAATTTTTTGTCAATTTTGAACATGACCATCTCCGATTTTAGTCATACTTGGTTGTCATGAAGTACCACCTGAGATATGTTAAAGTGCAAAATATCAGATTTTTATGTGTTGTAGTTTTCCAGTTATACCCTTCTGAAATATGGAAAAAAACCAAATTTTCTGCATAAGTGCAATCACAAAATGACGCATAAATCAAGCTGGAATTGACATAGATGAGTGGGAAAAGTATCAAAATGTAGCTTATATTATGAGCTTTAATTTGATACGTCACACGAGTACTTTCGAAAAAAAATATTTTCAAGGTTACCCAAAAAAAATTTGAAAACTGAATTTTTCAAAAACCTATATTTTGAAAATTTTGAAACAATTCTCATAGAAACATACATATTTCAGCATCATGTCCTACAAGTTTTGATAAGGGATCGCAATGGGATCATATTTTTTTACATTTATAACAAATACTATGCACGCTGGGTAAGAATATATGGCACCGTAATCTTGCACTTAATTCTAAAATTTCATTACAATCAAAAAGAAAAACTTACAGAAAACATGTTACCTTCCCTTCTTCAATGACAAAAACGTGAATTTATTGTCTACAGTAATTTTCTAGAGCCATGGTTGCCGCATCCATCTCTTCCTTCGAGAGGTAATAACTACGGCCAGTGGGACATGTAGGTTGCACAAGGGTGAGGATCTGAGAGAGAGGCACAGTCAGTTTATTTGGACAGTCACTTTTGAAAGTAAATGATGGAGAAGGACCTGCAGGGTGCAGAAACATCAGTTCCACTATCTGTGCTGTCTCATTTTTGTCCACAACTACACCAAGCCACCAATGATTGTTGTTCTCACATGTAACATATCCTTTTACTTCTGCTAGCTTCAGCCTCTGTTGCACACGTGGTCCTAACACTGAAAAAGTGGATGACTGTTCACTTCTTGAAAATACCTTTGTCAACAACACTTTATCTGACAATGGGATGAAACTGTGGAACTTCTGTGTGCCTGGTATTGCTTTTGTAGACAGAAATCTGTCTGCAAGTATTTTTTCCTCTTTGTTGTATTGTGCTTCATTGAAGAAGAAGAACTGCATGGAGTCGATGTTTTCCTCACTCCATGTAAACAGCTGTGCTGGTGTCATGATTTGATGCTCGTATGGCCGCTGTAGGCTTGCCTTTCCTGCAAGTCTTTTCACAGTACCACCCAGACCGTCACATACTCCTTTCCCATGGGCTGTTGCATAGAAATGCCACTCTGCCTCAATTCCAAAATCATGAACATGGTGGCATAAGTTTGAAAAGTTTTTTCTGTTTTTAAATTGCGCAGCTGCACCATCTGAGAAGTAGTAAATTTTTTTCAAATCTCTAATTACTTCCAACTTCAAATGAGAGATAAGCCTTTTCTGGAATAAATGAACAGCAGTGGTGTCATGCTGTAGACATTCAGAGATACATACAATACTTTTGTAGTGTATATTATGATCATTGTAGTAGACTGCTATAGGAAAAATAGTTGCTTGATCATTGTTCCAATGAAAAGACTGGGCTTCATCCTGTAGTACAAACGAATAATTTTCTGCAAAGTCCATACATACCACAGCTTCATTTACTCCAATATTCTGCTTCAAGTGATTATAATATTCTGCCTGTCTTCTTGCAATAAAAGAATGTCTCTTCAAAATCAACAACTGTTCACACAAAGTTTCTATAAACTCATCTGCAGTTTTGATGAAGGTTACTAAATTACATCTGTCAACAGAAACCCACTGCTTGTATGTAATGTTGTCCACCAGTTCATTATCTAGCAGCAACTGTAACTCATCTTTCAAATTATCTACACCTGGACATGAAGGACATTCATTAAGGTGGCATGCTGTGCCTGGCTCTTCACACATTAACTTCGCTAAACAGGAATTATAATTACTTATATCTGTGCCATCATTCAGTGTAATTTGTTTGGATTTCAACACTTGTAGCATTAATTTAACATTCTGATGCACTGTACAAACGCATACTGTGTGGGTACCACTTCCTCCAGCCAAGACGCAATGTTTAGGTCGTAAATCAGCAAATTTCGAAAATCCAATCTTATCAGTAGGATTTTTGTTTTTGAACAGCTCGTACACTTCCTTCAAGTTGCCCATCACTAGCCTCTTCTGTACATGAATTCTACTACTGTCACCCGTTTTCACAGAAACAAAATCTTTTTTTCCAGGCATAAGACGGCTGACATCATCACTGTTGTAGAACCCTATTACCTTCTCAATCACAGATTCATTTAAAACCTTTCCTGGTTTAGGATTTGGTGTTGCCAGAATACCCTTCGCTTTCACCAATGCTTTAGCTTTTCTTGCCATTCTGTTGCTAACCTGAAATTCATTTTGTATTTCACTGCATGACCAGCTTTTAGGTAGTACTGTTAAAATTTGCAATTTTTCACTAACACTTATATTTTCTTCTTGAAACTTTTCTTTTAGCTGACAAATGACTTCACATGATTCTGATTTATGGTCAACAGTTTTCTCTGTATTTGTACTTGCTGCTGTTAGTACCTTTTCTGTCAAACATTTTTTTATTTTACTGTATTTTTTATCACAGTATGATTTCATTTGCAACTTCCTCTTAGCAACAGGTGACTCCTCTAGAGAGCTTAGAGACTTATTAAGGTACTCTAAGGTAACATCTAAAGCTACAAATGATTCATCAACATTAGTAGGCCTAGTGGTATTGGCTACTGGTACTAAACAGTCATCTGTTGTATCTGTAACCTGTTTCTGCTTTGATAGTTCTTTCCTACAACTGTCACAAATTTTCATACCTACCACAATGGTGTCAAACATGTCACACATCCAGTCAGTAACAGGCCTCACACTTCTTTTCACACCCTGATGTCTGTCTTTCTTGAAAGGGTTGCAGCAGAAAATCTTTGCTGTTTCACTTACTTTTTCAGCCATACTGGGGAAATACACAATGCCTATTTTAATCACTGAACCCACTACTTTACATGCAGCAATACAGTCTTTGTACAGCCTTTGAAGAAAGGAAGCACACTGCATGAGAGTCAAGGCACAACTGAAGCCAGGTCCAACAGGTTACAACTTGCATTCCCTGGCTGACTCACATGCTTGCAGACTGTGTTTACTCATACCCATTTGACCACTTGCACAAGTTGGTATATGCATGTTGGTAAACAACTCCCTGGATTTTAGAATTAAGTGCAATATTCCTGTGTCATATATTCTTACCCAGCGTGCATAGTATTTGTTATAAATGTAAAAAAATATGATCCCATTGCGATCCCTTATCAAAACTTGTAGGACATGATGCTGAAATATGTATGTTTCTATGAGAATTGTTTCAAAATTTTCAAAATATAGGTTTTTGAAAAATTCAGTTTTCAAATTTTTTTTGGGTAACCTTGAAAATATTTTTTTTCGAAAGTAGTCGTGTGACGTATCAAATTAAAGCTCATAATATAAGCTACATTTTGATACTTTTCCCACTCATCTATGTCAATTCCAGCTTGATTTATGCGTCATTTTGTGATTGCACTTATGCAGAAAATTTGGTTTTTTTCCATATTTCAGAAGGGTATAACTGGAAAACTACAACACATAAAAATCTGATATTTTGTACTTCAACATATCTCAGGTGGTACTTCATGACAACCAAGTATGACTAAAATCGGAGGTGGTCACGTTTTTCCATTGGTTCACTTGACATGGAATGACCCTAGTGAATTTGTTATAGCCATAAGAAAATCGTAGTATGTTTTAGAACCAATGTATTTATGTCACCCCTCGAATGAGCTTTGCTCTTTGGGGTTGTACTATATTATATATATATTACATTAAAAAAATATATTCCAGGCAATATATAAATTCAAAATAAAAAATAAATTCAAAACACAACACGATCGAGAGATAAAGACAACAATGATGATTAATGGAAATTCAGAGAGAGCTCTGAGGGGCAAGGGGTAAGGATATGGAGCAAGAGTATCTAATACCTATGGAAACTAGTTTCTTAATTTTACGCACATTTTAATGCATAATCTTGTTCAAATACGATACAAGGATTAATACACCACTCTCCGTCATCCACAGGAAGGAAACAACGAAAAGTAGGTGCGGATGAAAAATGAAGAAAATTCAATATTCTTTCACACAGAGACTTTACTTGGGCTTCAGTAAATACTTGTAAACTTCCTAACAAATTAACCAGAATAAATGTTATATTTTAAATGAAAAAAATTCCTTTTTCGCTTTCACGTATAAAAAACACAGGTACAGTACTTATGACAGAGTTATTTTCTCCTGAAGATTTGAAAAATATAGACATTTACTTCTTCGGGAAAGAATTTCAGCCGTGAGTTAATTTTCCAGACGCAAGACTATTTAAAAATGGCTGCCGATCAGCTGTTAAGCATTGTATCACGATGCAGTTTTAAATTTACTTATCCACATGGTTTAAATAATTTTGGATCGAAAACAGATTTTTTTTACCATCCTGGACATCTTCGTCAGACATTTGGTAGAAGTAAATCCTATTCAGGTCCCAGCAACTCTAACACATGAATGAGAGGCTCAGGAGAGAAACTGGAAACAAAAAATGGAATACGCAATAACTAGACTACGGATATTAGGTAAAAAACCTATTTTCATCCTTAAAGGATATACTGTATACACAAAAAAATTGTATATACGCGTTTCATAAACGCTGATGCTTTTATAGGACCTAAAACTACCTATTTTATGTTATAACCTAACAATAGCTTTTTGCAATATTAACGTTCCAAATAAGTAGTTTTACCATAATTTTGTTATCGATTCTAAATGGATAAGTTGGACTATACAGTAGGCAAATGTCATACATAATGGTATGTCTAAAGAGAAGCAATGTCTTGTCTTCATAAAAATAATTTCTTGGACTTTCTGGGTAAATTAGTTATTTTGCTTCCACCGCAACAAAAAAAAGTTCTTTGAATAACTGAGGAATGTTGTGGGAGATGGATGAATAAGCTAGCAGCTCTAGCTTCTGTATAACCGTAAAAATAAAACGGTGAGTGGAAGCTCAGCTAATTCAGTTTACACTTAACTGCTCAGTTTCGTTACTCTGTGGCTGTGTTAAGTTAAGCGTATAGGCCTGATGTAAAATACTGAAAAAAGGTAATTTATTAGGAAGCCAATTATGGACAAGAATAGGAAGAAATGAATATTAAAGTTGTTCTTAGGCGTAGTACTGTACTCAATAAATTTCGTCTTCTATAATGTATTTAAACACTAAACTCAACTCAATTCAAAGTTAAAAAAAGCCTATAATAAGCCTTCTTCAACCATATTAGCTCCCTTATTCCTCGCAATACTCAGTCCCAAATCAATACGACCCACAACGGATTTAAATAGGCCTATGTATTTTATAAAAATAGTGGACATATTTAAATCCCCTTTTCAGTGCTGGATTTACTTGAGTATTACTTTATAACGGGATGGTCTTGATGAAATTTCGACCTTGCATGATCTCGGCATGGGCAATCATCTAGGATGTATGCAACAAAATTCAATGGCATCCATTCGTGGCTACTAAATAAAAGCCTTCAGAACTTCGTCCTTGGCTGGCTATTCATAATGACTCCTGGGTCTACTCAGGTAAGAGTTTCCAGCATCGTCATCTCGAGAAGAAGAGCCTCGCATGTCTAATGAGAATTCAATCTAAAGACGGGGTGGCGGCTCTGCTTTTCAAGCTTGGTGAGTTAATTTCCATATTAGTCGGATGTCCTAATCGTTATAAAAGGACCCAGTAATTGCTTTCTGAGTGGAACAACCACAATGCCCCATATAACTCGTAGCTCCTTCAATCTTGGTGTTTCGTCATTCCGAATTTTATACGATAACACACGAAGGTTATAATGATGTCAAGCACTAAACTAAACTCCGTGGCGCTACATCCCTGGAGGGACTTGGCCTACCACCCGACCGCTGCGTCATCTCCCGTAGGCAGATGGCAGGATCGGGGGGCATGTGGTCAGCATGCCGACACCCACGGCCGTTAATGGTGGTTTTCTTGACCGGAGCCGCTACATCTCTATCAAGTAGCTCCTCAATTTGGAATCACGAGGCTGAGTGCACCCCTACCAGACCTCCCTTCCTCAGAAAAATCCGAGGAGGTACCGGGAATCGAACCCGGGCCGACGGATCTGAAGTCAGCGACGCTAACCACAAGACCACGCCGGCGGACGATGTCAAGCACTACTAACAATAATATTTAAGTTTACGAGTTAATGCAGATCCGAGTCACTATTTACGTTTGAAAAATCTGGTATGGCAGACCCACACAACTTTCTATATGCCAAACATAAACCCTACGTTTCACTTTCCGGGGGAAAAAATGGACCATAGAACGTGCATTCCGCTGCAATCCCCTATCTAAGTCAATGCTGTCAAGAAACAACAATAGCTCTTAATACAGCTATTGCAACATTTAACAAAATCACTGGACCCACTTTCGAGAAACTGTTTAAAAACTTTCTTCAAAATAATGATAGTGCAGGCAAGATAATTCTTTCTTTGTATTTCAGTAACATATTCGAAAGGTGTCTCGAGCACAAAATTTCATTTTGGTACGATTGGTTGTTCTTTTATGCACAGACATATCCTTTTCTTAAAAAATAAATAAAGGATATTTTGGGCAGGGAACCTTGGCGAATCCATTTCTTTTTAAAACTAGACATAAAATTTGAATAAAATATTTCCATTTCCCACTATGATAAATGGAGAGAAAGTAGTCATTTCGGTGTCTTCACCAGGGACTGATTTTCAACTTGTGCTTCTCCACAACAATGTACTGTGAGCGAAGAATAACTTTGTAATCACGGTAGGCCTACGTTATCTTTTAAGGTGGCTAAATTTTAGTACAAAAATAACTACTAGCGAAGTTGTTTATATCGAATGTTCAATTACAAAACTTTAATGGCGTTTCCCGGAATCATTAACCACACTTTCAGAATATGTTTTTAAAAATTCGAACATCCTTGCGAAAGTAATCCTATAATGTAAATGCGAATAATTAAACTCATAAATACGATAATTAGGCCACAGTATCTAGGGACTATCAACAGTGCATTTGCAACTACAGAACAAGACGTCCAACAAGTATAGAGTGCCGTATAATCAGCACGAGTTATCATTCCAAACTATGACCGAAATCGCCTCTTACAGGATGCATTACACTGCGTACGAATAAAGGTAAATTACTGAAGCTGAGCGATTATTTCCTAGGGAATTTAAACTGTGAACTCTACAGCATCGCTAGACGGCAAGAAATAAATGAGCTATTGCACTAATGACGTAATGAGTAATACCGATGTGATTTGTTCAGGCGTTTGAGGTAGCCTAACTGTAGTGGTTTGGATGAAAAATAAGATTTTTCGTGAGTGTATCAGATGCTGTGCCGAAGTAGACACAAATTAAGGCTTCACGTCTCTCCTTTTTCATGGAAGGCTTAAGTAGAGAATCCTTGGGTTGAAGTGCACATAGCCTAATTGCAAGGCAGGTTGTGTTCTGTAAGCCCGCAAATTAGACTTAATATGGAACAACGAGCTGTCAAGTTGCTAAAAAAAATGAAGAAAATAAAAAGACTCAAGTTCTTGCGAAGAAGACGGTGGTACTATAAACATGTAGCATATAGTAGATTGTCATCAAGGCACTGTGTAATACTATATATCGTGTTATCAAAATTAGCTTTGGTTTTCCTTGTCTGCCTCGAGGAATGACGAAGTTTTGTGACGGAGACGAACTCGAGCTCCTAAATAAATTATTAATTACCGAATAAAATGTAATGGAAGAAAACCTCTGACTATCAAGAGTTCAGACGAGGAGCAAGAGACATTAGGGTAAAAATTATTATTTTTTAAGTTTATAGAACCCACAATAGTGAGACTAACTTGGGTTATACTCTCAAAGACGAAAATCAGAACGCTCTCTTAATCAATAATGATCTTGGGGTACAAAACAATGGATTATGATGCTTAAAACTCTAATATTGTATTGTATTTAAGTAAATTATCAAATTTCACTTGCAAAGACTGTTTTATTTAGGGTGACTCTCAAGAGAGATAATGAAGTGAATGATTGGTGCCTTGTAATATAATTTATGTTTTTGGGAACTCATGTATCACAATATCCCCGACTACTATTGCAATCAGTTATGTTTAGGCAGTATACTAACATTTAATAATATTAAAACGGGCTTAATAATGGCAATCCTGTACTGTACCAGAGTTGTTTCTTCACACAATCTCGTTTTAAGTCAGATCTTTGTTGATTTCAAGTACCAAACTCACGGTCTGCAGTGAAAAGTTTTTTATACGTATTATGTAACGATCATGTCGTTTCCCGAATTCGTCCTCACATCACAACCTAAACACAGGATTTACATCCCTTTACACCGATCGTCATCCCGTTCATCCTCATTCACTGTATCAGCTGTTCCCATCTGGAATTCAATCCCACGCAATTTCAGAGGGCGTCAGGGGAATTTAATAGAATAATCGGTAAATTAATTCGAGATCAAGTAATTTAGATGTACCTTTTCTTTGTTTTACAATACAGATTGTTAGTGTTTTGTTTAGTCATTCACATATTCTATTCAGGGTTTAAGCTAGAAAAAACCCTTTAGCAAAAAAGCGAAAACAGATAAAAAAGCTTTAGCAAAATGCTAAAATACAAATTTATTGCTAAAAGTTAATTTTAACTGCATTTTTTATGTAGCTTCAAAATAATAAAAATAAAATGGTACTAATAACAAACTGAATTATATAAAGCAAATTATTAAATTAATTTTTTTTCAAAACACTTTGATTTGGAATTTAACACTTTTCTCTGTTTCAAATTGGCTCACTTCTCGCATAAGCGGGGCGGGGGACTATACGATCACGATGTAAGAAACTCCTTTCGCATTTCTGCGAAAGTGGCTACAATTTCGCATAAAATGCGATCGTAGCTTAAACCCTGATTCTATTATAGATTTGGATATTCAATAAATAATAAACATCATAAGGTATCGAGAAGTCTGCATTTTCGTTGCAAGTGGATTTATTTTGAGAAAATCCGGACCTCGAGTTATATTTATTTATTATAATATAACGATCGTCACGCCATCAGCCATAGTCTCGCTGCACCAACACTTTTCATGAGCTGTTTTGTTTCTTAGATTAAAACTCCTTACTACTAACACTATCGTGTTAATTTAAATTTAAAATGCTTACTCGGTTACAAGGCTGCCGAAAAGACAAACCTTACTATCTAGACAAGAATTTTAACAACGATAAACAGAAAAGGTTACACAATAGGAAGTTGTATGACAGATAACAATCAACAAACGTAAAAAGTACTCATAGGTGAAACAATAAACAGTAGAGCAATATGGTATATAAATAGTACTTAAAGATAAACCAATTACTGTAATTTATTATTACTACACGAGATTTACACATTATTTTCATACGTACTTTGTTCAGATGCAGTTTATGTACTACAGTATATCAGCAGCGTCGCCAGGAATTTTATTAAGGGACGGGGCAAAATCAATTTCGGACCTCAATTTCAAATGATTAGGCCAAACACATTAATATCCACTTAGTTTTAACCGGATCGTTATTTTGAACCCAAACTGAATTTGACGAGGCTACAAAGTTTTTTTTTTCCCCCGTGTGGGTGCCGGGATACTTGTAGAATAGCCCCAAGGGATCTCCCCCTGTCGTAAAAGGCGACTAAAGGGAGCAGCTGACCGCTGTCCAAACCGGTGAATCCATTCATACCCACCATGACCACCCCACCCACTGGGGTATTGGGTGGATTGAGTAGCTCAATACCCCAGTTACCATCCTTAAGACGTCCAATCTACATCATTCCCCATTTGCCTTTGGCAGGATGGTACTTGGAGATTTGCCGATGCCGAGAAGGTGAACCTGATAAATCCAAGAGAAAGTTGCTGGGTAACATCTACAGCCCATCCTGCACCAGCCAGAATGGCTGCAATGCGAAAGTCCGGCGCATTAACGGGACTAACTCGGCTAAGGAATGGTAACCATAACAGCAGATTCCCTGGCCCTCCAGGTTGGGGGTTGGGCGTAGGGTTGACGACCCTACCTCATAAAACCAACTGTTTCGAAACCCCAAGCGAAGCCTCGGATGTTGATGGAGCTCAATGGAAAACGAACCAAGCTGAAGAAAATGGACATGATATTTGGTACGTGGAATGTTCGATCCTTATGTAATACAGGTTCCCTTAATAATCTAGTGGAACAGATGGAGAATTATAAGTTAAATATACTAGCTGTACAAGAAACAAACTGGAATAGAACAGATATATGGGATATGAAAACACATACTGTCTTTAGTAGTGGTAAAACAAGTAAAGCAAGAAATGCTGGAGTAGCTTTCATTATAGAAAAATCTATGAAAGGATCTATTATACAATTTACACCAGTAAATGAAAGAATTTCAATACTAAGGGTTAGAACTAAATTCTTTAATCTAGCACTCATTAACTGTCACTCGCCCACAGAGGATAAAGAGGAAAGTATAAAAGATGAATTTTATGACAAACTGGGAGATGTGTTTGACCACATACCATCAAATGATATTAAACTCATAATGGGGGATCTTAATGCCAAGCTGGGCAGAGAAGACATATACAAAGGAACAATAGGAAACCATAGTCTACACATGTTAAGCAATGATAATGGCACTCGGCTTATTAATTTTGCAACAAGTAAAGGTATGGTTATCAGTTCCACATTCTTTCCCCATCGCGACATACATAAACATACATGGACCTCCCCAGATAAGGAAACAACTAACCAGATTGATCATATTTTAATTGAAAGAAGGGCTGCAACTAGTGTTCTAGACGTTAGATCACTAAGGGGAGCTGAGAGTGGCTCAGATCATTTTCTTGTAAGAGTTAAATATAGATGCAGAATTTCCAAGCAGAAAAACAGTAAAACAGTATTTGAACCAAAAATCCATGTAAATCTGTTTGAGGAGAAGAATAAGGTAGATGAATATAAGACAGCAATAGAGGAATGCATGACAGGAATGGAGATAGAAGATGATAACGGTGTGGAGGAAGTTGAAAGGGCTTGGGAACAACTGAAATCTGGGCTTACAAAAGCGGCAGTTGAAACTGTAGGATTCCAACCAAAACCCAGCAGAATAGAATGGTTTGATGGTGAATGTAGAACAGCTGTTAACACCAAAAATGTTGCTTATAAAAACTATTTAAGCAGGAATACTAGACAAAGGAGGATCGAATATGAGGTGACAAGAAAGGAAGCTAGCAAAATTTGCAGACAAAAAAAACGTACATATTTTAACAACAAACTATTACAAGTAGATAAAGATTTTAAAGAAACCAGGACACATAGTGCTTATAAAATGATCAAAAATATAAAGAATGGATTTGTTAGTAGAACTGACCTATGTAAAGATGTAAATGGAAATATAATAGGCGAAGCAGATAAGATCAGAATGAGATGGAAACAGTACTTTGAGAATCTGCTGAACTCTCATAATCCAAATAGTGATCTAATATTAGATCTTGAAGATGATGAGTTACCGATAGATTCACCAACCATTGAAGAGGTTACCGAAACCATCCAGTCTCTTAGAAATAAGAAGGCAACTGGAGTGGATGGAATACCCGCAGAATTATTCAAATTAGGAGGACATATGGTAACATTACAGCTTTATAAACTGATATCACAAGTATGGAAACAGGAATATATCCCAGAGGACTGGAGGAGATCAATCATGATTCCAATACATAAGAAAGGGGATAAATTAGTATGTGACAACTATAGGGGAATTTCACTATTGTGTTCGGCGTATAAAATCTTTACCTCACTAATTCGAAAAAAATTATTAATTTATGCAGAGCCCATCCTAGGAGAATACCAAGGAGGCTTCAGAAAGGGTAGATCTACAATAGACCAGATCTTCACACTGAAACAAATTTTGGAAAAATGTGGAGAATATAATGTTAGTGTCCATCAGGTCTATGTCGATTTTAGTCAAGCATATGACAATATTTTAAGAAATAAACTTTATAACATTTTAGCTGGTTTTAAAATACCATGTAAGTTAATAAGATTGATCCAGATCACGATGAGCAATATGGAAGCTCAGGTTAGAACAAAATCTGGATTATCAGAATCTTTTAAAGTCAGGCAGGGCCTGAAGCAAGGAGATGGTCTGGCACCAATACTTTTTAATATAACTTTAGAACATGCCATTAGGAAACTACAACTGGATACAAACTCAACTTTACAGTATAAGAGCATACAGATCTTGGGGTATGCTGATGATATTGGAATACTGGCAAGATCTTGGCAGGCAGGAAAAGATACAGTGAGGGCACTCAATGAAGCTGCAAAGGAAGTTGGACTGAATATAAATATCTTTAAAACTAAATCAATGCAATTAATAACCAAAGGGACCACACAAAATCAACATCACCAGCTACTGATAGAAGATCAAGTAATTGAGAATGTAAACCAATTCACATATTTGGGAACATGTATTACAGAAAATAATGACGAAATGATAGAGGTACAAAGAAGAATTAATCTAGCCAATAAAACCTACTTTGGCCTCATAAATGTCATGAAATCCAGGTTGATACATAGAAAGACAAAGATTTTATTATATAAGACTATGATACAACCTGTATTACTTTATGGATGTGAGACCTGGACCTTTACCCAGAAAGCTGCGGACATGATAAATACATTCGAAAGAAAGATATTGCGAAGAATCTATGGCCCTATTAATGAGAACGGTGTATGGAGAGTTAGAAGAAATAACGAGCTCAAACACATGTATAGAGAACCAGAATTGGATATAATAGTACGTTTGAGAAGACTGCAATGGGCCGGACACATAAATAGAATGCAAGGAAACAGAATACCTAAAAGAATAATGAATGCAGCATTCGAGGGGAAAAGGTCCCAAGGAAGACCAAGGAATCGATGGGAGGATGCAGTTGGCATGGACACCAAACAATTACTTGGAATAGGGAATTGGAAATTGGCCAGTGGTAATAGGGAAGAATGGAGGAAGAAACTTGGGGAGGCCAGAGCTCGACACGGGCTGTAGCGCCATATGATGATGATGACAAAGTTTTTTAAGTTAACAGAATACGCTCTTTTGAGCAATGGCCTTATTATAAATACATATTATAGTTATAATTAGTTCATACTTGCTAAACTCATTATAAAGTAATTCTATTTTTTTTTTATTCTCCATGCTACAACTGTAAGTTGACAAAGAGTACAACAAATAAATGAATCCATAAGGCAATCCAGAGGGGGGCAGTTGCCCCCCTTGCCCCCCCATGCCGACGCCCATGCAGTATATACTTATATATTTCAATGATTTTTTTTTATCGAAGAGGTTACAGGTATGAATATGTCTCAGTGTTCAGTCCTTGTGAACTTACGTAAAAACAGTTGCATGTAAGTGCAATAAAATGACCAAGCGATAAAAATGAAACTGTAAAATTATGACGATAGATAACTTACTGGCGATTGGTTATATACTGGAGTGGACACAGATTCATGAGCTAATAGTTAATGCAATATAAACTTCGAAGTGTTTAAATTTTATATTGTACCGGTAATTTATTTTATTTTAATTGTAATTCTCTGACAGTAGAGCTGACGAGAAGGTAATGGTCATAGCTTTGCCAGAACAAAGGATACATGGAAAGCTGTTTAATGCTAGTATTATTATTATTATAGGCCCTATTATTACTATCATCGTCGTCGTCATTATTACCATTACTAATTAATACTGTTATTCGATAGCTCTTTTACAAGAAGTAATCTAATAGAATTCTGGATGACTTTAAGAAAGTCGTATGGACAACCCTGTATGTCCAACACGAGTGGGCTACGAGTCTCTTAAATTTTTGGCATGAAGGCTACCCTGTCGGTTCCCTCTTTAGCAAGGAAGGGCTCAATGGGTCGTGTGGGTGGGGCTGGATCGATAGGGCACCATAGTGGAGTACGAAATGAAGAGTGGGAGGAATAAAACGAGACAGCTAGATGGAGATACAATTTCTGTCGACTCTTGGGACCATACAGAACACAAGCATGCAGAAAGACGTCCAGGAAAGGAATAACGTAAACAGATAAAATTTCACTCTAGAATGCCCTCGTATTTACACCGAACCAAGTGTATAATACGCACGCGCAACATTATCCAATATGTGGGAATGCGAAGTTCACCGAAGGGCAATTATTCGTCATCCACATGAGCTCACTGATGTTATAATATAATGCAGAAGTCTTGAAGAAGATAGTATCGTGAGATCATCTCCATAACTGGCATAAACAACAACCGTTTTACAGTTTGTTAGCACTGACATAAATGAAGTAGCCTACAGCTCGACCTATGCTGTATAGTGTATTCAAAAGAAATACATTTTTGATGTCCCCAAGTCGAGAGGAGAACAGTGGCGGATCCAGGGGGCCGCAGAGGTCGCGGTCCTCCATGGTCTTTTACATTGATTCTATTTTTTTAAATTCTGGTATTGCTTTCCTTATCAATTTTGCTTTTAGACTTGAGAGAGGAAAAGGTGGCATTTCTGGAACCTGCCTATACGCTATGCTACGCTTTTATCAGAGGTAATCCCACGAGAGTTGACGAGTTGGATTTATTAAGATTGTTCCATGAATAAAAGTGTAACGGATTATACAAATAATAATTACGTGCTTTGTTGTATAAAAACAAAACTAACAGCTACGAGATCACGGCATACTATGAATCAACCATCCACGAACGATTCAAGTTACCATGTTGTGACAGTGCTACCAATGGTGCGTATAAGACATAGGTAACTTCATCCAGGTAAGCTAACAGCAGAACAGAATAAAAGCACACCACCTGGCTTGCACCGAATCGAAATTGTGTTTTAATCAATGTACATTTCGTTTATTTCAATTTCCAAACAAGTTATGTTGTATAAAATAATCTGTTATCATGACGCTTAAATGGCAACGTGTGACGTATTAATCACTGCACACTGATGCTTACATGTCCAGTAACGAGCAGACGATTTATCGATAAAACATCATCCTCATATTAATAGCAAGCATTTTATAAGATAAACGATCGTGATTGGTCTATATCCGAGGAATTGCTAAACGTTATTGGTCAATATCAAACACGCGGAGTATGGGTGGAATAGTCGGCAGCATAGGCGTACCGAGGGGGGGGGGGTTTGGGGGTTTGAACCCCCCCCCCCCCATTGATAAAAAAAAAGGAAAATTGTATAATTTTTTAAAGTCTGCCGATAAATTACTTAATAAAAGTATAAAGCGTGGGAAGCTTAAAACTCGTTATTTTGCGTCTTAATTTTTAAAATTTTCCGGAGGAGGACCCCCGGAAGCTTAAAACTGGTTATTTTGCATCTTAATTTTTAAAATTTTCCGGGGAATAACCCCCGAAAGCTTAAAACTCGTTATTTTGCACCTTGATTTTTAAAATTTTCCGGGGGCCCCCGGAACCTTAAAATTCGTTATTTTGCATCTTAATTTTTAAAATTTTCCGGGGGAGGACCCCCGGGCCCCCCTCTTCCTGGGGGGTATTCCAGACCCCGCGGATGTTATAACCCCCCCCATATGGTCGGCCTGGTTACGCCTATGGTCGGCAGAAATAGGATTCATTCAGTCAAATGTATATTTTTATGGAAAACGAAAAGTATATTATTATTCAAGTACCAGTAGGCTACTTAATTTAGTAGATCAACGATATATACCGCAAAAAAACCTAAAACACACGGCAAGCCCATCCTGAACACAAAATGAGGTATGTTCATTTTCTAAGACGAGTAATTCGCAAAATTTAAATTCCGGTTCAGGGAGAGCAAAATTAATTTAAAAGCAAAGCCCATGATTTTTTTTTAACCATAATATCTTGAAAAACTAATAGCAAATAAAAACATACACTCTCACTTCATTCTGCTGGAGCGTTTAACGCATGATGGAAAAAAGCTTAGGTCAACGAGGTTATACATCATGAATGGCTTTTAGTAATACATCTCAATCTAAAATACTACTCAAATAATCCAATTCCAATATATTTTATTTATCATTTATCAACTAGTGACTTGGAAATCCCTTAGACAAGTTCCACCACGACTTCCGTCGTTCGTGAATTTATCGACGACTTCGAAGTGGCATTGCCTACGACAATTTTAATTTTCGGCCAAGAGAACAATCATTAACAGCCACTAAAAGGCACTTCGCCTCCAAGTCATCCAGCGAACTGGAGTTCAATACAAATTTGTTCTGTACAGATTAGTTGGATATAGGCTATACTCTTCTAGATGTAAGGAAGAACAAAGATCAGAACCGTGGAAACAAAGCACGTTACGAGAGATGCAAGAAGAAACTGTAAATAAAAATATTATCCCAAATTATAAAATGCATTTATTTCACCAAAGAATGCGATCACTGTACCGTAAATCCAGCCTATTGGCCAATTTCATATCTTGGCTACACTTTTTGTTAAATTCGCATGCTACTCTTTAATAGATAGGCAAAATAGTAAATGCCGTATTTTTTAGCTCTGATTTCCTTTATTTTGAATAATTTAATATATTATATTATGGGCAATTATAATAGGAAGAACAAGTACAACATTTCAAGTATAAGGAATTAACGAAAAATCCGTTCGTTAAAGAATATAATGGCCGGGAAAACGTTTATTAACTGTTATTGAAAAAAATTCCTAATAGAATATTTCAGAAAAACTGTAGGTGGGGAGGGGCGCATGCCCTTGACCCTCCTCTGCCCTCGACGACCACGTATCCGCCTTGCTTTGTCTATTAGACTTGTAACTTACATTTTATGCACGGCACAAAATGTAAGATGCACACACTTGCCCTAACAGCTAGTACAGTGAAAACCACAAAAACAAGTAGGCCTATTTGTTAAATTATTAATAAATTTCATCTTGTCTTCAAGGGGAAAATTTACGATGTATAAATGTTATTTTCGCCTTATACCCTCACTAAAATTTAAGATGCCAGGATAAATACTATAAGGAATGTGGACAACCTGTTACAATAAAATAAGTAGAGATGAAAAGCAAACAATTTATTGTTTAGCACGTGTTATATACTGTTGTTCTGAGGAAATACCCAGAACAGTTATTTCATAAGTCATATTTGTTAAATCCGGTTTCTCCGAGAATATTTAATTAGTATTACCCACGGAAGTTCGAAATTGCAAGTAATCATTCTAATCTTCCACGTCTCAACTCGGCACACCAAAATGTTAAGCTCCTAAAAAGGTATGACGGTATAAATATATTCCACTATTAAAATAATACTGAACTATAATAATATTAATAAAATTTTTTTTATTATACAATTATATTATTATAGATCAATATTATTTTAATAGTAGAATATATTTATACTGTCATACATGTTTAGAAGATTAACACTTTGGTGAGCTGTAAAAATATATATTTCTACTACTGCTGAAATACCAGAAATCTACTCTACCTTCAATCTTTTATTCATACCATCAATATGTCACTTGCTACTTGTTATTTGCACAAAGGCTATGCAAGTCTCGAATCTCCCTCAACGGATCTGAGTCCAGTTCACACCTGCTGTTTGAAGTTTCAATTTCAGACAACGTTCAGAATCCCAGTCCATACATGCAGCCGAAAATGGAAATAAGACATTCACTGCCATCAGGAGATGTGACAGAACTGAACATCGGAAATAACTGTAGGCCTAAGACGCGTTACGTACCCTTCATACATATTCCCATTTAGGCCTATTTAAAATAAAGTGTAACAATGTGTGGGGTGTAATGTACCGTCACTGGAAAAAAGTAGATGAATACCAAAACAATGCAATAAAATAGTAGTGAACGTTTTGCTAAAATCCCCGCACTTTTAGGAAAATGCACGTACAAAGGCGAGAAAAAGAAGTTGCATGGGGCCGAGTAAGGTGAAAAATACAAGCTATCAATAAGCACTATACTATAACTGGAAGTAAATAATTTACATTTCAATTTCTTAGAAAACATGCAATCAACATCCATCATCTTGAAAGGTAGAGTGAGACTGAAAAAGTCAATGCCAAGACCTGTGGTTCAAATCCCGACTACGGCATTGAATTTTTCAGTCTGACTCAACCTTTCCAGCTTAGCCTACACACAGCCTTTGTGAAAGAACTATCATCCATCATCTTTTTATTATAGCTGAAAATAACGAAAATACAAGCATATGAAACACAATAAGTTGGATAAAAGTTGGCAATTAATTCCTTACAATATGTCACATATTTCACCTTGTGTCGTCGGCACACCGCTTACAGAACATTACAATAGAGGAATCTGAAAAGTTTCTATGTTCTGACGCCTCTTACAATTTTCGTTCCACTGGTACCGTAAAAACACCATCAACTGTAAATCAAAATTAATATAATTGACGGTAGAAATAATATGGAATTTCAGAAGCTATCCAAGAATCTGGCTACTAGGCACAACACTCCTTCTTCTGAAGGTAATGGAAAACGATATTTGGCTTCGAAGTCGTATTTATACCTCTAAAAATTGCAAGTTAGAACAACAGACCAGTCATTTTCAGCAATAACACTAATAAAGATAAAAAAAAAGTAATTAGGGTTAAGAGAAACTATTCGAAAAGTTTCATGCCAAATCACCGGAAGATAAGCCTAAACATGACATTTAGTTTTCGTTTGTTTTTTTTTAGTTATCCTGCTGAAAGATGGCCAACCAGTACATCTTTTTTCTGGGAATTATACTTTTGCACTAGAGTATTTCCAATGAATATTTAAAAAGAAGTGTGTTTTGTTAGCTATTAACCAAAGCATGTTCCTCGAAGATAAAACTGCACAGGTTAATGAATTATCACCCTGTTATGAATTTAATTCAGGCTTATTAATCTATTTCAATAAAGAACTACAAAAATAATGAATTTGTAAATGAATGATTTTATAACGATGGTTGAGAATTGCGTGCAGGGTATGGTTTGTCCCGTAATTACATAAATGCTAGAAGAAAGCTTGGATACTGAACCATGAACCATGAAATAAAAAACGACATTAGTCGCAAGTACGTACTGTTTTTTTCCCCCAAACGCAAACTGTAGTCTACTGACCTATTCTGAAAGGTTCTCAAACATAAATTACCATACCTGTCACATGTGAAGTGCAGAAAGTGGGTTGAACATGACGAGTTTTGATGCTGTGCTTTGGTAATGGACTTAACGATTTATGGAAATGTTTTGACTGTGGACTTGACGAATTCTAGAATTGAACACAATTTTCAAAGCTCAATTTAGGTAGTGAATAACGATTTATGGTAATATTTAATATGTTGAATAGGTGCATATGAATGACATCTTAAGCTGGAAACTTTTATTCTAAATAAAACGAGTTACGGAAATAGATGTCTCATTGAAATTATTTCTTGAAATGTATACTCACAGAAAACAGTACACGTTACAGACATAAATAGTTGATATGTCAATAACTTCACTAAAAAGTGGATTTAGCTAGGCCTACTTCGTTTTCAGGTATTTAATAGTAGCACATTTCAGACAGAAAAATTCTTACTTTTTAACGAGTTATCCTAAAAACGAACAGATGATACTAACTTACGTTAAATTCTGCTATAAAACGACTTCATAAAACTATAACTTGCTGCTCACGGTCAAGATTCCCATTAAATTGATTGTACAAGAATCAATTTTTATAAAACCCATGTTGCCCAAGGCCCAACTTTACTTTGGTCAAACGTTTGGGCAAACAGAACGTTCTATTCCATTCTATCATTTGATAAAACCAACCAATAAGCGCTACCTGGCCGGTACTGATAAAACCGAGTTTGCAAATACTACATACGGCTACGTCTTTGGATGAGCTTGAGTTCTGTTACCGGTAAGTTATCTCTTATTATTTTTCTAAATAATGCAATCGAAATTATTAATATAATAAATAAGTTAATAGACATAAACATGTCATTGGCTTACAGCGAAAGTTTGAAAATTAAATATGGAATCAGAAAGGAACCACCACTTGCACATGCATCATTCACTTTCAGTAGCTAATGCGACACGGGAGGCTTCGGGCTCGATCCCCAACACGGTAGCTTTTTTCTTTCATAATTATTTTTACGATTGTAAATACAATAAGCGATTTTTAAAATCCAAAGCCTTATGTATGTTTACTTTTTTGTGAATACTTTGAGACAGAATAGATCCTACAATTGACTGAGAATTTGATATTACTTTATGATTATCAAAACATTTTTTATTGGTTTGGGAAGTGATTCCGTTAGTTTAAAAATTACGACCATTATCAGTACACTGTCATTATCATTACTCTCAACGATTGGCAAATCTAAAGATTGCCTTCATTGATAAACTAGCAATTTCTTAACATTTCTCTTTCCCTCTTCGCGCTCTGTCTTTTCGGGGAAAAATAAACTTGAATAGCTAACGCAATTAGAAGCGTAGCATTACTTGTATGAGACATGCTAAACAACTTGTCGAAAATACAAAATTGTTACTGGGTTTATCATGGGTGTAGAATTTAGACATTGAAGGCCCATTCTCTTGCTGGTGTGCATCTGAAACATTTGAAAATGAACAACACGCATCATGTTTGATTTCATTGTTGGTAAAATAGTTTTCAATTAACTGAACAGAACTGAACTGATCGTGAGCAGCATGATATCAAGTATTTTAAAACAAAAATTGGTTGAATGATGTGCGTAGTATCTCAGCGCCGACATGGAAACTCAAAATCTGTGGGCATGCGTTATTCGGAGGCATGGGAAATAAAAGCTAGAATCTTCATTCCAGTTATACCCTAATATAATGTGTGTATAGCCCTATTATTATTATAAACTAAAAATGCGCTCCCCTTCTTAATCGGCAGCATTACACCCCAGCAGTAATATCTGAAACTCCGCCAGCCTAGCGGCAACGCAATAGGGCTCCATCGCTTTATTTTCATATTACTAGAAACTATTAAAAAATTAGTAGGAATCTTTCCTTACAACTAAACCGCACTCCACAAATTTATCACCGTAAGAACGTGAATAGCCAGCAGTGTAAAAATCAATATAACATTCCGTTCAAAGCTGCAACCTAAATACTTCTACTGGCTGAAGCATAAAAAAGTCACAAAGTTCGGACACCTGCTACAGAGTTTCGTAGGCAATTCATACATTGCTCTATCGAAGGACTGAAACTTCTGTTATTATGTCTTTCAGTAATGTATTATTCATTATATACAGCAATTATTTTCGAATATGCAAACGCTGCAGTGCGACACGTTCATTTTCGTTGGTTTCATGACTCGAAGTGCCCCGCTACCCCGTGTAAGCAAATAAGATATAGGCTACTGTTATTCCTATTATAATAGACCAGTACAGTCGGTCAAATAAAAAACGTCGGGACTCGTATGCAGTTAAAATTAAAGTTTTAACGCATTAGTTCACAGGTTTCCTATAAAAAGACATAAAATACAGGTAATTCTCGGAACATATGAGGCCATGTGACAGGAGGGAAAAATGAACAATGCGGAAAGCGCAACACACGATATTCAACTTAATGTATTGTCATAATTCATTTTGATATGTGTCATCGCCACATACAAATGTAGCTTGAGAGAAAGTGTAGTTAGGGGTGTAATTGACCTGCATTTTTCGGCCTCTGAAGCAGCGAGAAGGTTCCATATTTCTTAAAGAATAGGTCAGATGTTGGTACTTCACTATAATGCGACCGGAAGTATTCATAGCAAACGTGGATCTGGCTGGCCGCGTATTTCGATGCTAGATTGGTTGCAGAAGTTGAACGTAAGTTATTGATTTTGCACTACAAGTACCGGTATTATAAAATAAAATCTTTAAAAAATGCTCCTTGAATAAACATATTTCTCGCGAATTTATTCATTATTATTATAAGAATTTCCATGCAAGAATATGGCGGATGTGAGGCATATAGCCACAGCCTTCTATACATGTTTGTTTTGGAACAAAACTGACTAAATAATCAAGAAAATACATGGACAGAGAAGAGGCATGTGTGAACCTAACCTTAAGTCTTCCTGTACATGCGCATATGCTCGTTCGTGATACTTTATGAAATACCGCCCGACGTTTTTTATTTGACCGACTGTACATTGAATTATTATTGTTACAGTAGACTACATAAGACATACATTCTTGCTATTAATAACACCCCACAAACAAGTAAAATATTCTTATTATACAGAGTATTAGCCACACGTCCCGATTTTGAGCACACTGACCCAGTGCCCGATAAAAAAAAATCGGGACATCGAAATGTCCCGGTTTTGGGGGAATTGTTACTTCTGTTAGAAACAAAAATAATATAGGCCAAAGTTTATATTACATGCGATGCTTTCTTTTCTGCCAGACAACTCAAATGAATCGTTTATTTCAAAAACCAGTCAAGCAACAAATTCTTGATTTTGAGTAAATCAAAGAAAACTTCCTAGCAAGCTAAAACTTTCTTTTAGAAAATTTATATTTTTTCCAATGAAAGTTATCCATTTGTGTAACTGTTTGATAAACATAAAACTTTTTTTATCGATATTGACAGATGTAAACAAATAATAATAAAATCAGGTAAACTGATGTAAAAAAGTGCCAGTATGTTTTTGTTTAATCAGTTATGACTGCAATTATGATATGCAGAATATGTTTTTTTTAAAATTGATTTCCAAGTTAAGCTCCAGATTTATTCATTAAGCAGGGCTTACGGAAGAAGAAAGGTCTATACCATCTCGGCCACCTGGGTCATTTTAACGGTCTAGTTGGATAAGAGTATGTAAAACAAGAGTGTTTTTTGTCATAGCTACCTGTATTTTAATTTCCAAGGCATCATAAGATCAGAGTAAAACAATAGGCTATGTTGTCAAGATAACTGATTTTCATTTTTTTAATAAATTCTTTCGAATACGTATATTGCCATAAAATAGGCACTAAATTGAGCATTACTCCGAAACAGATCAACCGATTTTATCCATTATGAATAGACGTCTTCCCATGGACATTATAAATGTGTATACCAAGTTTCATAAAAATCCGGTAAAGCGTATTTGAGTTACCGCGTCTTTAAAATATCCACTAAATTGGGTTTTACTCCGGTACCGGTCAACAGATTAGGTTCAAATTCAATAGGGCACTTCTCATGGACGTCATAAATGGGTATACCAAGTTTCATGAAAATCCGTTACAGCGTATTTGAGTGATGGCGCCTTTCTATGAGAAAGGCGCCTTTCTATGAGAAAGGCGCCATAATCTATTAAAATAGGCACTAAATTGGGCATTACTCCGGTACCGGTGAACCGATTTGGTTCAATATCAATAGGGTTCTTCCCATCGACATTATGAATGTTTATACCAAGTTTCATGAAAATCCGAAAAAGCGTACTTGAGTTATGGTGCGTACAGACGCACGGACAGACAGACAGACGGACAGACAATTTTTCGTCCCCCACACAATCTCATAAAGTACCATACTGTGCACTTGACTGGTTTTTGAAACAAACAACCATCACTATTGTAAATGTGGTATGAAATATTCTATTTTCATCAGGGGCTTAAAAAGTAAAATGAAACGTGAACTTTTTAAAGTGTATAATATTATTGGCATTGATACATATTTGTTCTGGAATGACTATTCGTCATCATACACTTGCTCTAAAGCGCATTCTGCTTCCGTTGTAGGCCATTGAAAAATATTCTCATAAAACTCTTCGTATCCAACCAAGTAGGGTTTTAGAGCTTTTAAATATTGTATTTTTTCACATTTATTGGGACCTTTTTAAAGTGCTTCGTTCAATTCTCTGGACAGTTGTCCCATCAAAGGGAAATCAATCCACAAATCCCGCGGTTTAGAACAGAAACCAGCCAAGTGCTGTCACTTGCCTTCTTTCTGCACTAAACATGGATTTCAAGGCTTTTCTTCACCATCACATGGGGACAGCATTTGACTTGTTTGTGCACTAAACGATGTATTTACCTATACACAACAGCAATCGCCCAATAACTCAATTTTGGATTTTTTGTTGCTTGACTGGTTTTTGAAATAAACGATTCAAATGTGATAATTAGTTACTGCCACGGATTGAGTTGGCACCTAGTTGGAAGTAATATTGTTTCCGTCAGTTAATGATGATTTGCTAACGATGACATGTGTTGACCATTTTAGGTAGATTTTCGAAGAAAAATCTACCTATTGCAATGGATACCACTTTATGATTTTCGAAAAATTCTTTCATATCTTTACGTTTCATGCTCCCCTAAGTACGAAACCACCGCCCGTTCAAAAAAAAATTTTGTGATATTTATATATATATATATATATATATATATATATATATATATATATATATATATATTTATATATATATATCTTTACACGATAGCGGCCGTAATTTTGAAGATATTTGAACCAAATTTTATTATGTTATTTCTAGGCCCAATAGTTCGGACAAGTTCGTTAATGGGCAAAATTGGCCCAAGGGGGTGGTCGGGGGAGGGGGTTGAAATTTTAAAACATTTATATCTCGGCCCCTATGAAGTATAGAGGGAAACTTTGTTTGAATAAATTCGAGTACTCCCTATGGAGTTCACAGTGACACCAACAATTCGGGAGTTCGAGTGAGGGTGGGGGTGGGGGTGGGGGATGAAAATTCGAAACTTTTGAAACCACGTCTTGTGGGGTATCGTTGAAAAGCTCTTGATGAGTACTCTACAAATCAATAAATAGTTTCTTGATAGCTCTCATATGACGCGAGATTTTAATGTTTGAAAATAATAACACTTAAAAGAATTATTATAATATCATAATTTTGTCTTGTTTAGCGGCTTTGCTAATTTTATTCATTGTTGATCTAGCGCACGGCCTCCCAGAATATTATATCCTATTCTTGTTGTCAAAACAAATGATTGTAGGCTCTTCCTCTTTACTGAATTCAGTTCTTATTACTGCAGGTTTACCATGCCAAGGCTAAAGAAAAAGAGTGCTATGCAGCGACAATAAATTAAACCAAAAGCACTTCGAAATCTACCTCCGCCTGTAGGCCTGCCTAAAGGGATTTTTTACCTTGTGCCTGTTACTGGCTACTGTGTTAATTTTTGCACCGAGTGTAGGTTGGCAGTTTTCAACTTACAGTGAACATGCCTAAAAGAAAATAGGCCTACTGTGATGTACTTGTTATAGAGAAACTAAGGGAAGAAAAACCAGAACTAGAAACATGAATGACTTACAATTTACATATACCAGTTAATTCATTAAAACTCTTTCAGAAGGGTGCTTATTATTCTGCGATACAGATTTAGAATAAACTTCCAAGAAACATTTTATTATTGTGTATTATAGTCCTTTCACATTCGCCAGAGGTTTCAAGGCCAAATGTAGCATGCCTATGATACCCCCACTTACCGCGCTCATATGATATCATACCCCTCCAATGCCAGTCACATGACAAGCCAGTAGGGAGTTCCCCCTTAGTGTCGTATGAGTGTGTGCGACAGCGCAGCTCCTCTGCGCAAAGGGGAATACTGTTCACTGCTGTTCAGTGGGGGTATATTACACGTGAGAAGTTGTGGCCTTGAAACCTCTGGCGAATGTGAAAGCACTATAAAAGCAAATGCAAATCTTTCAAAAGATCTCTCAAGGAATTTTTAATAACTCACACCTTCTACAATATGAATGAATATTTCCAGCTTGCAGTTTTGTATATTGTTTTTATAACATGCATGTTTATTCTGATCTGACGTCTTCTATATCCTTGAGCCTCGCTCAACATAGGATCTACAGAACGAGATATCTACATCTACATCAATAGTTCTGAAAAGTACAAAAAAAGTAATGACCTTACTTTGAGTACCTAACGTCCACAATCGATTATTATTTTTCTAATTGTAAAATTTGAATGCTTTATTCATAAAGAGTAGTTTTCTGAAATATAGAAAAAGATGGAGTATTGTATTTGTTTGATAGTGTCCCGGTTTTCTTGCTTTTACAACCTGGTCACAGTTTTAATGTTATCCATAAGGATTTTCCCTATCATCATACCGTCCCTCAACAGTCGTAAATCATTACAATTAAATGACCAGTCTGTGCAAGCTGTTCTAAAATTGCCTTTTAATATTTCAAACATTCTTGTGGACTAAACACGTAAAACACTGTATATTATAATTAGACCTGGGATTTTAGGCTCTAAAAAATTAGTTTTAGGCACCTAAAATAGGCTTTTAAAACAAGTAAAAAGTTTTTTAAAAGAGAAAAATAGGCACTTAAAATGTGTAAATAGACAGAAAATAGACTTTAAAATATTACAATATACACTTAAACTGTAACATGGTTTTTTTTTCTTTTTACTTCAAGAAACGTGGTTACCTATTCTTAATAGAATTAACTGCAAAATTAGGCATCACGAACTATATTCAATTAAACAGATGTTCTTTCATTGGTGACTTGACATAGTAGTCATTCCTCCTTAATCCTCTTCCTCCCGTCAGTGAACATTCCTTTAGCGACAAATGTTTGGAATAATCAAGTTTCTGTGAAAAACCCACCTCTGCTGTTCTGCTTTTCATTCAGGGATGTCCATTATAAGATTGTAAAACTTACAAAAGTTGAATTTTATTTTAAATGTACAAAATATGGATTTTAGGCACTTAAATAGTAAAATAGGCTCTATAGGTCCAAATAGGCATTTTAGGGTACTATAAAACTCTATAAATGTACGTAATTTATCATGAAACGTCCAGATATTTAAAAATTGTCATGTTATTTCATAAGGAACAAAATAGGCATTTGTCTTAAAATCCCAGGTCTAATTATAATACATTATATTATCGATTGTCCCCCCATAGGCTACCTCGCTTAAAATGACACAAATAACTATGTGTTTTATTAATTCCCGGATTCTCTCAAGATAAATTCACGAGCAACAAATCATTTGCAACTTCGTTGCTCGTGTATTTATCGATAGAATTCTGATCTCGCGTAACATTTCCTATGACAAGATAATATGAAGCTTTTCTCATAATAGAGTCGGAGGCGAAAGAAAGATTTTATAACCTGAGTAATCCACAATAGATTTCAATCTGGGCCCCCAGCACTAGTCACCTTATATACATGCCTAAGTAGCAGTAATTAAATTCTGGGCCTGTAAGTGTTGAGAACTTTAATCTACATCTAAATGGATACCGGCTCGAACTCGAGACAAATGAGATTGTCCAGTCTCAACTTACCATTTTCTCATTCGAGTATTCTTACATGTATAATGCCTCTTGCCAATCCGCTCAAAACGATCGCTGATGTCATAGGAATTTCGGACTACCACAAGAAGTGATGACTACTTTTGAGGGATCTGTTTAACAAGGTAAATATCCATGTCTTGAGCCCAAATCTACCTTGAAATTTTAGCGAGAGAAGCTATGTTCTATAATAAAGTCAACTGTAAAAATAAATACTGGTGAAATAAAAGCTTGTTACTGATGAAACAACCCAAATAGATCCACGAATTACTCTATGAAAAACAGGATGAGATGATCAGATGATCTATGATCATAAATCTTTTATTTCATATTTTATGGCGCATGGCCTTTCTTAAAGATACTGTAGCGAGAGTAGCATACCGATTCATACATTTAAGTCTTAAGCCGGTTGTCGACCAAGAGCTAAGCTAAACTAACTTAGCTTAGCTAAGAGCTAAGTTAGCTTAGCTTACATACAGTGCGGTACAGTTGTACCGAGACAACTACATATGAAATCCGGCACAACTATATATGAAATCCCGCACTGTATGTGTGCTACGCTAAGCTTAGCACACACACACAACCCACATTAAGGTATGGTCACGATTAACCAGTAGGCCTACACCGGGCTTAGGGCAACTTGTATAATGCAACCAGCTTCGTTTGTTACATAAATGAAAGTGTCTTCTTCAGAACTTCGAGGTTATAAAAGACTTCGACACTTCCTTTTTATGAAGTAGAATTCCCACCCTATGACGAATCGAATACGGATTTATTACAAATAAGGGATGCGTCTGAAAATAAATCGTTTAACCACTTTTCCATACGTATTTCATGTTGCACTTGTATTACTGATCTTAGTACACACGATATATTAAAATGTCAAAGAATAAGAATAACGCTAAATCATCTCAGGAGTGCAGTATTTCCTCTTCGATTTTCAAGATTACTTACCTGTAATTTGACATAGCTGCTGCCTTCACAACAACCAATAGGATTTTTTGGCATGATATGTAGGCCTACAGGACAGTCAAAATTTTAACTCCGATTATGTTAGTTATGTTACAATATAAGAAGACTAATCATCCGTTTTGATTGAAAGGCTCATCTATGGAACATCAGTTGAGGTTATATATTATTTGGTCAGGAAATTTTAAAGAAATTTACTGCTAAACATCCTTATGATAACTGATAAGCATAATATAAAATAAGGAAACAAAAATAAATTGTGTAAAGCTAAAACACTATCAGCTACAAAATTCCCCAGCACTGCCAAGTTGACATTCCTGGCCTTGTACTTATGGTGAACATGAAATTGGCGATATATTTCCTTCAAGGAAATTTTTATGCCGGGTTAACAGTAGACGTAACTGTAAAACAAGCATACATTTTCAGATGACTTAAATAAGGAAAATCCCCCTTCCGAAATCCCATTTCGGTAGGCCTACGCCAAGAATTATATAACTACAAACGCTGATCACTAGACCTAGAGACGTGCTCCAATAATAAAATAATAGTCTTCTCAAAAATATAATCCAAATTCAGGTCGGCCAATGCGTAACATGGAACTATCGGTTTATTTAGTCTATGATTCCCAAGGTCAATTACAAAAACAATGTTATGATGTGTATGATTCTCGGCGCTAACAAAAATCCGGAATATGGATTGACCTAGACTCGTGGAATCTGGATCGTTGCCAATGCTAACATAATGGGTTAGGTTCAGTAGGAACAAAGACGAGAACGTAGCAGGATGCGTCTCATTCATCGATCGGAGTTCCCTTGGTGTTCATTCCTTAAGGCCGTATCTTATCACACTCCCTTCAATGTTATAACGATAAAATTCAAACACCTCTAATCATATAATAGTTCACCAAGGAATAGTGTAGGGGGTTCATTTTGCTGTCCCGTGAACAGTACAAGAGCGCTTCCACTTTCTTTACTCGTCTACTGTTACTTTCTCGCATCCTATACCTAAGAAGCGAGACAAATATCGAAATCGGGGTAGCACTGGGAAAAGATGTTTCATGAGTTTAAAAATTTCTGATAAAAATTGAACCTTTATTCCCTTAAATTAAAACTTACTTGGGTCCATATTACAATTTCAGCCTTCATAAAATAAAACACAACACATAACTTATAAAAAACATATTAAAACAGTATTAAGTCACATGATGCCGATTATTGGTTCCAATTCTTCTGTGTGGGCTCCAGATGTAAATTAACATCTAAGCCAATACTTCAGTAGACTATGAGGATTATCTTGTAACTCCTCAATAACAGAACTGAAGATGGCGCATCATATAGGCCGACGACGAAATGCATGTTCTGATTGGCATATTTGGAGCCCATACAGAAGAACTGGGATCAATATTCAGCCTCATAAATGTGACTTTACTGTGACTCCATTGTTTTAAGTGTTGTGTTTTATTTTATGAAGTCTGAATTTTCGATATGGACCTATATAAGGTTGAATTCTTATAAAAATTTTAACAGTTCAACCCTTATCTGAAAAATGAAATTCGTTAATGTTTTACGATGTCTAGAGGCTGAAAAAAGTGTTTTCGGAATATGTCTCTCTCCAGGCCATTTGCGGGTAACCGGCGGATTAAATTGAATTATTTACTTTTGTTTGGCCTAACTATAATACACTTATTACATGTGACGTAGTAGTATCATAACGACATCCATTAAGGTACAGAATTTCATTATAACACTGTTGGGGGTATCGATTAATATCTAACACGGGACAATCCTGAAACATTGAAAGCAGCAAGTGAAACTGCGTAATAAACAAAATGTATTTAAAATAAAATTAATCCTGTTCATATTAATTTTAATAATATACTAAAAATTTAGTTATACTCGTGTTTCAAAGTCCGTTGGTTTGAAGTTAAAAGAACAAGAGAAGCTTTGAGTTCCCACGCCATCACATGCTATTTATCGAAAAAGACTAGAACTACAAGAACTTACAGCTGATAGCCAAGGTCAACCGGCTCGTCTGTAATGAATCTAAAACCTCAAAACTTAAACAATTAATCTTTGGTGTATGGTCATAAGGGCTTAAGTCACTGTTCTGGCCATTTTGAGTTTTTGGTACAGTATTGACAAGGAATCACAAACTTTCGTTTTGTACTATGGGCTTATATCTGGGTGCAATACAAGTTATAATCAGGGCCCTGATTTTGATGACATGTCATCTTTTAACTGGTACACCATGGAGGTTGGCCACTGTACCTAGTGCAGATATTCTAATAATGATTTCTAGGTTTTTTAATTTTTAGGTAATTTCTAGAATTCAACGTCATTATTTGGTCATTTTATGAATAATTTAGCCTTTTTCCCCTACATTTCATAGTGTTAGCTACTTTTTAAAATTTCAAGTCATTTTTTCATTTTGTGTTGTTTATTGCATTAGGCTATATAGAGTTTTGTGCATTTATACATTTAATATTACCAGAACTCTAAATAAGCATAAATAAACAGATCTTGTTACAATTTTAATTTGGATTCAGACAGGCGGTGTTTGCTGTTTGCATTTAATTGTAAGTGCCAATTAATAAGCCTTTAAAATTGAGCCAACATTATAAATGTAGAGGACACAAATCTGACGAATATACTAGCATTTTCGAATATATTTTTTTAAGTTTTGGATCTTTTTTTTTGTATCTTCCAGTTATTTTATAGCTCATTTTTAAGTATTGCTAGGTCATCAAAATCCAGGCCCTGGTTATAATACATCAAATGATCACTGTGCCTTAAGTCATGTTCTAACATTTATTTGGTATTCAAGTCATATGTCGACTTATGCCCCTAGTATTGTCAGTGTGTGATAATCTGAAGAATTTTTACTTTGTAGGTGAACAAAACGTAATAGGTTAGCCTACTCACAGTGGATGACATTCCACACAGTATCACGTTTCGACCAAGCTGTCTGATCTTCCTCAGGTGAATATGCCTTGGCATCTATTGCCAGGGGCTGACGAGAAAAGGAAGTTCCCATGCTGCCAAGGCATATTCACCTGAGAAAGACAAGATGACTTGGTCGAAACGTTGTGATACTGTGTAGAGGGTCATCCACTGTGAGTAACCCATTACCTTTTGTTAACCTACTATTTTAACAGTGGAAAGTAAGGACTCAAGATGAATTTAATTTTTACTTGACTTCTCATTAGTACCAATCAAGATTTTAGATCTTTTGAAGTTGTGGAAATATGATGAAGCTTGTCAGATTAATATCTGCATTACTGCTGTATTATGGGAGAAGTAGCAGGACAGCCATTTCATAATTATGGGTGGGACATTCTAGCAAATTATAACAACTATTTTTGTTTATTACATGTCATAGGCCTAAATAATGAATTAGAACTGGTTCTGCACATTCTGTAAAATCTACTATGGCTTCTCCTTCGTTCTACATGCAAAGCATTATTAAAAATTTATTTTAAATATTTTAAATTTGTTTTTCAAAATCTGTTACGGGTGGGACATAATTTGGACACTGATTTTACAAAAGCTCATTTTCTGTTCTGCTATTACTGTTAGGGTCTTAATGTTGTTATTAATGAAGGTATGAGGGATTCAATACAAATTAGAAACTGTTTCCAGGTTGTCAGAACATTTATTTAACTCATCAATAATAATTTAACAAAACTATCACTGTTACGGGTGGGACAAAAATTCCCTTGTTTGTTATTTTACATAGTAATTAACCACACATATTTTTTGAAGTTAATCCTATACCAAATTGTACCTTAAGGTGTATATTTTCTCAAATGAAAATGGACATAGCTGATTACTCTTGACTACTTAGTATTAAAGAGTGATAAAATCATGCTAAAAATGGCAAAACAAAGTAACTCAACGCTATAAATAAGTAAATTGACAGATTTTACACATGAAACCACTTCAAATACACCCAAGTCCTTAAAATTCAGATGATTTGAGGTTTTAAACTTATTTTTGACCACCCAATTACAATAATTTTATAACTTCTCTCTTTGAGGGAAAAATTCCCATATTTTATTAAATGGCTGAGCAGCAGTATTCAATAGTTATTAAAAGTGTTTCAAGATGATGACAACATAATAAAGAGAATAACAATTCCGGTTAAGAAAAGAAATTAGGTTCCTCTTGATAGTTTTGATCAGCAGCAAAAACACAGTGCGGAAACTGTTCCTGCAGACCACGTGGTGGAGACATCTCTTTCAAAATATGGAAATGATCAGTCTTCTGCAAGCTATGACTATAGGGAAAATAGTTATTTTCAACGTCGTTGGGAAGAGCAGCGCGCAAAGAGCGAACTCTTCTTCTGAATACTGGACATTAATGTTAGTGGGAAGGAAAAACATGCTAGGATTATGAAACCACTTAAACAGTGCAAGGAAAAAAGTTCCTCTTTCTGTGAAATGATGCTCGAAAAACTATTTTTTTCAGAGCACTGGGGAATCGGTACTCATGACAAAAGGGTTGCATTTATAGCAAAACATATCACCAGTGAAAATGTGGAAAGCAGAAGACCCGGAAAGAAAAATGTTCTAAAAAGGCATATTACCAGTATCCATAAACACTGTTTTGAAATCAATAGTTAGAGGAAACCCAAACACAATCACTGTTTCCTCAGCACACTACATAAACATGAGAGATTTCTTAGGCGAACCTTGGCTGACTTGTGGCATTAACTCTGCCAGGTGAAACAAATAAATAGACAAAAAATAAAAGATCAGTGAGGGGCGTGGGAGTCATACTCACAAACATAAGAAGAGTGAGAAAGAATTGAATGAAGTAAAAGCTCATTTATTGTCTTTCCCTTCATATGAAAGTCAATACACCTCAAGGAGCAATGATAAGAAACACATCCCTTCTAATCTGAATATGCAAATGTGTATAACTTGTATGCATAGAACAAGACTAAACCTGTGTCCAGGCTTTTATACGAAAGATAATTTCATGCTCTGAACCTCTCTTTCTTGAATCCCAGCGTAGATACTTGCCGTAATTATGGTGTCTTAAAAGAGAGAGAAATAAAAGTTGAAAAATCGGTAATACATCAGAACAAGAAAATTTCTCAGCTAAATTAATACTAAATCAAGAGGCACTGTATAAATTTCCTGAATAAATTAATCAAGTTAATAAAAATCATATTATGAATGAACAGGACGATGTAAGTGAGTTTAGGGGATGAAAATGGCCAAAGATAAATTTAAGAATTAATGGCACGTTAGCCCATCTAATAAGAAATATTCAAAAATGCAATTTAGTATTACTTAAAAAATAAGCATGGATTTTTTTTGAAGACTTGGAAGCTTGTTCGGCTCTCCAGAAAGCTATGATTTTGGCTAAGTCCTTACGACTGTGCATCAACTCATATTGTGAATGAACAGATTGGCATTAAGTGAGATTAGGGGATGAAAATGGCAAACATTATTTTTTTAGAAATAATGGAAAATTGGGCCATCAAATAAGGAATACTGAATATGTAATCATAAGGTGTTACTTTGTTTAAAAAATAATAAATATGGATTTTTGAGAAAACTTTCAAGTTTGTTTTGGCCCTCCTGAAAAAAATGTTTTAGATTTAAGAGAATATGACCATGCACCAAAGTAATAATGATCAAACAAAAATGGTTGTATGCATCTTGGGTCTAATAGTAGGCCTAATTAAGACAACTATATGAAAATTATAAAACCTGATTCGCTTGTTTCATAAACAACATGCTCATCTCTTAATGAATGTCATTATAGATTGTTGCATAATGTACCATTTTTAAATAGTGCACTACAAGTGGAATAGCAACCCGATGGCAGTGTTACAACCCAACAACATTTACAAATAAGCACTATACACTCATTACATAATGCCTTTTACACATTATACACAACAAATGCTTTACAGGAATATCAACACACATAACACAAAAAACAATGCAGCTCACACAAAACTACATCATACCAGTATCAAAATATTTACAAACGTCTAGCCCTGTTCAAAACTAACATCAAAATATTTACAAACATCTAGGCCTCTTCAAATCTACATCATATCAAAATATTTATGAACGTAACTATATAATAAACATTAATGTAGCCTACATGAAAGTTACATTCAGACACCTTCACTTTCACTCATAGGCCTAACAGAATTTAATGCGCAATATGTAACAGGTCATTTTTTCTTTACTTTTGAATGGACTCTTGTTGCATTCCCTAGAATTTGCCTTCTGCACCTAATATATTCAGTAGTTTTCGTGAAAGTTTAAAAAAAATAATTTTTAGAAATAAAAAGCTCAACGATTCTGATAGCAATGTGAAGTTCAAAACTTCTACACTTGAGTAGGCCTATGAGACTAATGAAACAACTACAAAGAAATAATTTACTTGTGTTATTTTCCATTTTGCTAGATTCTCTTAATTACAGTAAGCTAGGCCTATATGAAAAGCTTTCACTGTAAAGTTATACACACAACTATAATAAACAATTTTATTAAACACGTCTTTATATAATTAACAGTTATTGAGACAGGCACTAAATAAATACAGTACACCTATGTCTTCAATACACAATATGTACTTCTGAGTGGAAGTGACCCAGTGCACATTTTAACGCATATAGAATCAGGTCTTACAGCCATGCATGGAACTGCATTCTCTGACAATGGAAGCGGATCACTCCATCTTAACGCATATAGAATTCACCATAAGAAAATGCTTGTAAACAAGTGCAACAGAAAAAGTAGGTTACAAGCAGGGTACAAGTATATTAAAACAATGTCCTCAACATTATGCACTGTAAGATTTTGTCAAATAACTTATACTGATAAATGAAAGAAGCAAATCACTTTCACACAAAGTTACGGCTACTAACTTACATACAAGATTGTATGGCTACAGTCCGAGTTAGAAATATACCTGTGCAGAACGATGCTGCGCTTGCTGTACAGTAATTTTTTCTTACTGCCAGTTGTGAAACGTGTGATAGGGAAGAGCATTTCAGAGGTGGGAATTGAAGTCAAAAGATACAAGTCATCTCCCCCTCCTTCCAGTCACATCAGCCACAGCCTTATACCTTAGTTATCTCAATGTGACTGCCTTGAAGACTGGTGACAGAATAAAGCATGACCCCCTTAAAATGACAATATTTCGATGTAGACTCTTCCTTGCTACTGTGCATTTCTGTGTGCAGAGCCAGGTAGAAATAACAGCAATCACTGCTTTGTTCCGCAAAGGTTTCTTTCTAAGTTGTAGGACTATAGCAGAACTTGTCTTCCCCACAGAACTATACGCAATTCACAGTGGTCCCAAAACACTTAAAGATCTTAAATGCTGACTTAAATAACTCACACTTGAAAACAAAGTTTTGCCAAAATGAACCAATTCAAGGACACACTATTACTATAACTTTCTCCAGATTTTTGCAAGCCCCATACACAAGTTCTTTACCACAATCCTGGGAGCGTACGGGCAATATCGGGGGAAAGAGCTTGCAGGCAATCACGGGCAGTGAAAAAATAAGCCCAAACGCATACACGTTCTTCCTAGCATGACAGAGTGTCAACAAAAGAGTATGTGTGGAAGATTTGTGCGTGTAATTGCCAAACACGTGCAAATTCTCTCTCAAAAGAACAGTGCGTGGAGTGTCTAAATTTTTGACACGCCAGCTAAGAGCGTGCGGTATTGTTTAAAGTTCAGTACAGAGGAGTTGATGTGCTCTTGGAAAGTTTTGATTGTTTGTGTTCTGCCTTTACGTACACACACATTTCCAGGCGAAAGAGTGCAGCGTTGCACGAATGACGTACCGAAAGGTTTCTTCTGTTTGCCTATTGCCTTTACAAGCCCATGTTTTCACGAGCATTTGAGTGCGCACCTGCCTAAACCCGAGCGATAAAGCTTGTGTGTGGGGGTAGCTGTTGAAAGATATGTACATTGATGTAATAAAAGTCAATAGAAAAAGAAATACGTCTTTACAGTAATTTAACACAGTAACACCAAACCCATCATATGTGAAGGATTTGATATAATTTCTAACTTACAGCACAATGTCAATCAAGAACTCAAGAGACCAACAATGCTGCAACAAACAGTATCCATCTTGCACTATCCCTAATATTTTCTGTCCAAGCTATTTGGAGCTACCATATGTATTTCCAGCTATATGATGGGTTATTTAACACTTTTACGTCCAATAGAAAGTTGAACTGACCCCGCTGCTGTTAGCATTGGGCATTCTGGTAAGATGTGATTAATGAGATCCTTGTGAACCAATTAGGACATCTAGGAGGATGGGCTTTGTTTAGCAAATATAAATGTGTCCACCTTGTATGTCCAAGCCGTAATTTTAGTTATGGTAACTTGTTCTGGATGTTCCAGGTTCAGACTTCAGGAAAGGCTATTTTGTTTCTGAAATTTCTTTAATGATATGTGCAGTTTACTGGGAGGCAGTTCTTTCCACATTCTATACCAATGCTTATGCAGTTGTTTGGACATGCATCCAGCAAGAAGGAAGTCACATTAAAATTATTTTAAGTATTTTATCAGGTCATGGATAACTAATAGGCTAAAATGTATTTCTTGAATTGTATGTAATTGAACATTTAGAATGAAATGCTGTGAAAACGAATCTTTAAAAAATCATGTTTATATCAGGAACGTGTATATGGGTGATTCTTCAAATACGGGAAAATTTGTGTTCCGGAGTGATATTTCCCTTCAAATTCAACTTTTAAAAAAAATTAAAATTAAAGTTTGTTTCTACTACTTCCATACTACAACTATCACTTTGAAATGTCACTAACTTTAAATTCTGATATTCCAAAATCAAATTTAATTCAATGAAATGTCATCCACATGCCCTGTCCCATACCCCGGTTATGTATATTCTAATGCATTTTTCCACAAAACAAAATGTTATTTCCTTTTCAACTTTTTTCCTGCCAATGAGTATGAATGTGTGAAGAATATTAACCCCTAAAAAATAAAATGAAATAAAATTGTCACCCCACCTAATGAACATAAAGAATGTCCCAAGGTTTTTTCGTCATCCACATGGCTGAAAAGAATAGAATTTATCTGCAGAAATGAGAAATTTGTATAACTGGCAACAGTGTTAGAAAGCCAACAGGGCAGCTTGTGGTTGAATTGTAAGGTTGAATTTTGCTTGCTTACAAACAGTTTGGGATTAACAAAGGACTTTGCATCATGACTTCTAGAAAGTAGGCAGAAAGTGAATGTTAATTAATTTTGATTATGCACTATGATAAACCTTCCAATTCAAAGTATCTGACTGAAGTTGAGCCTACAGAGGTTTAGAAATGGCTTGCTGAGACCACTAAAACTCCTTTTTTGTCATCCACAAGCCTAATTTTTGTGTCATCCACATGCCTCATGAAGGGGTATGTGGATGACTCTCAAGTCACGTAGATGATAAATGTAGGGTACTATTGTGTTTGTGGTGTCTGTGACCAGTACTTGAAATCTTAAAACTGATTAAATGATAATCTGCTTGATTCCCCCCCCCCCCAAACTGTGAAAACACAGTCTAGTTAAAATTAGATTTATTACAGAGTATGCACACAAATTCGCAAAGTTGGTGCAAAATCAACTGAAGCAAACTGAGAAAAATATGAAATCACATAAAGAAAAGCAGATTGTTGCCAAAGTTAGTCATTAATGTGGCCTTCTGCCATCCACATGTAACTTACACGAATTTCATTCACATGGCTTTAAAAAAATTAAAAAATAAAAATAACCTAAATAAAAATATAAACATCTAAGCTCTGCTGGTGTCTTATTATAATCAAGTAACCCCTGAAGTATTTAGCAATTTTTTTGAGATTTAAAAAAAATACTAAAAAATTTGGATTTTAGACACTCCAAATTTTCCCTTATTTGAAGAATGACCCATATACGTGAATTCCTTGTACATTTTAAGTGTTGTTAATCAATCAAAGCATAGGCTACATATCCCAGAGTCGTATCCAATATAATTCCCTTAAAATAAGCTCCATTCACTAAGTCTACACGCATGACTGTTGGTTTAGTTCATGTACCGGTAGGCCTATATGAATTTTTTTTGGTACAGTAGCCTATACTTTTTTAAATAAGTTATTCATAGACATTAGCAAAGTAAATTGCACAACTACAAATATCTTTTAGGCCTATTAGATTTTATGACAGGCAAACAAAAATTTAAATTTAAATGTTTATCAATAGGTCTATTCATGTAATGTGAAATTTGCAGCATATTTGTAGCCTATATAATTTTATAATTTGATTTAAAATACTGTAAGTGACAAATGGTGTATGTGTGAATGATTGTTTCATTGTGGAGTAAGTGTTAAGTGGTGTGACTTATATGCTGTGATTGGAAGGACAAAATCTGCATTAAATAAGTGTAAAAACTTGATTTCATAGTTGGTGACCGTTAGAAAATTGGAAGCATAAGATCAACAATGGCAGGCAGTAGGAATTTAAAATTAACACGTAAAGGAGCAAATAAGTTCCAGTGTAAGGTGTGCAAGAAAATCCTAAGATCGGGCATAAAATGCTTAAATTGTGAGCAGTGGCACCATCTTAAGTGTGCAAATGTAAGTGCTGTCAGTGAGTCCTGGAAATGTATTGACTGCTCCTCACAAATTAACCAAACCGCAGTACTCGAGAAGAAAGAGGAAGAGATTAGAAAGCTAATAAAAGAACTAGAGGTTGCAAACCAGAAAATAAAAGAGCTAAATGACGAAAATTGTTCATTGAAGGAAAAGTTATTGGTTCAAAAAGAAGCAGAAAACATATCGACGAAAGCAGTGATTCAGAAATCAAATGATATGAAGAGCCCAGAAGCTCGAATTATGGGTGACTCAATCATAAAATTCATTGATACTGAATGTAAAATGACAGGTGCAGTGGTGGACTGTTGCCCGGGAATCAGGATCGAGCAAATGGAGCGGAGAATAGAGTCTATGGAAGGTGGAGAGAAAGAAAAAGTAGTGATCTTGCATGTCGGCACTAACAATCTAAAAAGTGCTAAATCAGCTGACCATGTAACTGGTGAAATGTGGGACTTATGTACTACAGCGAAGAAGAAATTCGTAAATGCAAAGGTAATAGTAAGTGGTGTGTTGAGACGTAGAGATATTCCAAGTGCATATGTGGACAGTGTAAATGAAGGGATTGAATGGGTCTGTCAACATCTTGATCTTGTCTTTGTGGACCCAAATTGTTGGATTAACGACAGTGAAATAGGACGGGACGGTCTACATCTAAATAGAAGAGGATCGTCCTTCATGGGCGGTTTGTTTAAAAATGTTATTAGTAGATATGCTGCCCAAGGTAACTGAAGGAGAATTAGTCAGAGAGGTGTCCCAACGGCAACATGGAGTTATAAAAGTTTAAAATATGACTCAGGTAACGTTTTAAGTTTTTTGCAGGTAAATTGTAGAAGTATTGTCAATAAAGGTCCTAAATTTCAAACTCTTATCGAAATACAACAACCACACGTTATAGTCGGTACAGAATCTTGGTTACGGGAGGGAATAAACAATAATGAATTCATTCCGAAAGGTTATGCCGTATACAGAAGAGACAGGGGTTCTAGGGGAGGGGGTGTCTTTATTTGCGTTAGGGATGAACTTACAAGCTTTTTAGAATGGACAGACTCAGATTGCGAGCTTTTATGCGTAAATATAGTAAGTGATAGCGACAGACGGTTACTAAGAGTTATCGGTGGTTACAGGCCACCTGGTGATGAAAATATAATATTACAAAAACTATATCATGCTTGTTCTGGCACATTCTTAAACACAGACATGGTAATAATGGGAGACTTCAATTATCCACGTATTGACTGGTCAGGAACCAAGATAGAAGGCAGTCCTTCACAAATATTAGCAAGTACGTTAATTAATGACTGTGGGCTAACACAGGTAATAGAAAAGCCTACAAGGGGCAACAATGTGTTAGATATCTGTCTGATACGGCCATACGATTTTTTATTCAATACAGAAATTTTTCCAGGTATTAGTGATCATCTGTGTGTGATTTTACGAATACAATGGGAGCTTAAAAGAAACAATGATAAAAATAACTGTAATAATAATAATAATAATAACAAATTCCTTTGGAAATATAAATATGCAAATAAAAGCGGTTTCCAAAAGTATCTAGAAAATGAATTTCCGCAGTGGGCTGGAGAGGGTTCTAGTATAGACAAAATGTGGCAAAATTTTAAGGCTATAGTACATGAAGGGCTTAACACATTCGTTCCAAAAGTTAAACTAAAGCAAAACCAAGATCCGGAATACTATAATGACCGAATCCTAAAACTGAAGAGAAAAGTTAGAACAGCATATAGTAAAAGGAAATTAGGAGAATCTTTCCAAAATAAATACAAAGAAATTCAAAAACAACTGATTAAAGAGAAACGGGATGCTCAAAACGTATATTTATCAAATCTTCTACAGTCTACAAATTCAAACAGTTTCTATAAATACATAAGAAGGCTAAGAAAAAATAAAGGCGACATACAGATGTTGAAAGGTGAGGAAGGTGACATAATAACAGACAATTCAGAAAAAGCAGAACAGTTGAGCCAAAGTTATGCTAAAGTATTCAGTCAACAAAAAAAAGCGGATGACACTCTTCTAACAAATTTAGCCGAAAGATGTCACGAGCCATTGAAAATAAAAGACTCTTTAATTCTCGCAAATTTACGTAATATGCGTAAGGGGAAATCTATGGGACCAGATGAGATATCAGGCGACATTATTAAATTAGGACAAGAAAAAATTGTCCCTTATCTCAGGGTGTTATTCAATGTTTCACTTAATAACAGTGATATTCCACCGGACTGGAAAAAAGCCATAATAATTCCTATCTATAAAGCAGGGAATAGAACTGATCCTGGAAACTATAGACCGATAAGCTTAACGTCTATAGTGTGTAAGCAAATGGAGCGACTCATTGAAGCATATATTAGGGATTTTTGTAATAAATATAACTTGCTTTTTCCAAGACAACATGGTTTTAGGAAGGGCTATTCTTGCGAGTCACAGATGTTAGGTCTATATCAGGAAATTGCTGATATTTTAGACAAAGGAGGACAGGTTGATGGTATTATAATTGACTTCCAAAAGGCCTTTGATACAGTACCTCACGACATTTTAATGCTCAAACTTGCCGAAATGGGAATTGATAAGCGCGTAGTAGGTTGGATTAAGGAATTCATATATAACAGAACCCAAAGAGTGCGTGTTAATGACATATTGTCCCGTGAGACTCCAGTTACGTCTGGAATACCCCAAGGAAGCGTACTCGGTCCACTACTTTTTATATTATTTATAAATGACTTACCAAAATCGATCCAATCTCATATCAGATTGTTTGCGGATGACTGCATTATATACAGGGAAATTTGTAATGAATTAGATGCGAAGTTACTGCAAGAAGACTTAGTTCGCACAGAAAAATGGGTTTCTGAAAATAGGATGACAATAAACGCACGCAAAAGTAAAGCAATATCTTTCACCAACAAAAGGGTAAAATTTTGCTATAATTATGAAATGGAAAATGAAATTATAACGAGAGTAGAATCGTGCAATTATTTAGGAATAACTCTTAATAAGGAATTGAACTGGAATACACATATAGGAAATTCAATTAGCAAGGCATATAAAACATTGCACTTCGTATTTAGAGCATTAAGGGGAAGCAACTTAAAAACCAAAGAGTTAGCTTATAAATCATTAGTGAGACCAAATTTGGAATATGCTGTAAGTGTATGGGATCCGTATCAGGCAGGTCTAATAACACAGTTAGAAATGGTGCAGAGAAAAGCTGCAAGATTTGTTATGAATAAGCACCAACAAACTGACAGCGTTACGGCTATGTTAAAAACACTAGGGTGGAAATCTTTAGAATCCAGAAGGAAAATAAATAGATTAAAATGTATGTATTGTGTATACACGAAACAACCGGCATGGGAAGAGCTTCATAGCAAAATTAAAGAACCAGATTACAAAAGTAGGAAGGATCACAAATACAAAATAAGGGGTAGATCTCAGAGAACAAATATTGCCAAATTTTCTTTTTTAAATAGAGGGATCCAGGATTGGAATGATTTACCTGCAGAAATCTTCGAAACGTTTCCTGCTAACGCCAAAATTTTTAAAAATATATTGAATAGGGTATATGATGTATAATTTTTTGTTCTAAAATATTCACAGTATGCAATTTTTTTTATTTTATAGTTTTAAATGGATATATATATATATATATATATATATATATATATATATATATATTTATTTTTGAATATCAGGTACGTGGATAGATGTTGCGATATTTAATGTGTAAGTGTATGTATAGTGTGTCTTTTTTGTATATATGTATGGCTGGTATTTATTTAATGTGTAGTGTTATTTCTGTATATATGTATGGCTGGTATTTATTGCACCACTGCCACCGGGTTGTTGACCCATTTGCAGTGTAAGGAAATAAATACAAATAAATACAAATAAAATACATAATGCAATAAATTTTGATGATCGTAATTGTATATAAACAGCATATTTTATTTTAGCAAGAATCTAGAACCCATAAAGCCTATGAAATTAGTTAATGGTATACTGGTGGGATAATCAATTATACATTGAATCATAATCAACCATAATTCTATCTTCAGAACTTGGGTATTCCAGAATTTGAAATAAGGCAACATAACTTAACTAATAACTAACTTAACTAATAACCAACTTAACTAGGCTTAATAGCCGGTGAAAACAAATCATCTAAAACAAGTTAAGAACTGACAGAAAAGAGCCCATCTGAAAGATTACTGTAAAGATATTTATATTTTGCATTTTTATATCAACTAATTTAGAGTAGCCCCATCTGAAAGATTACTGTACAGATATTTATATTTAGCATTTTTTATATCAACTAGGCCTAATTTAGAGTAATTTACTAATGAAAGAATTGCTGTATTAGAAAAACACCTCAATATTCCCTTTAATATTAAATCACTTTTTTCAATCAGATCTTCTACATTCTTGTCAATGATCCCTTAGATTTGAATTACTACATTCCTCTGACAATCGCTGACTGACTGCCTAAGGACTGATGAAGCAAGCAAACTTCGAGACTGTTTAGAAACCATATAGGCACGTCAACTCAGCAATGTTGGTAAACTACATAGAAGAGCTGCCTAAAAAAAGAAGGAAGTTAGGCTACTAGATCCAGACTAGATCCTACTAGAGGCTGAAGAAGAAATGGAAGTTCCCAATATTAAAGAAAACCAACCAGGGATGCATATTGCTATTTTATGAATTCAAAAGTATAACCAGCATATAAGTTATCATTAGGGACCGGATTTTTAGGTTTTTAAAAACACTGTTTTAGGTTTTCCATTAGGTGAAATAGTTTTCTTTAGGTTTTTTGCCCAAAATATAGTTTTCGGGTAGAATAATTGGTTTAATGAATTTGAATGTGCTACATAGAATTCAATACATAATACTAGTAAAGTTTAACTTAAAAAAATTGACTTAAATCTGTGTAAACTTGCTTTAGGGCAATATTATACAATTGAAGAAAGAAAGCGTAAACAATCAAAAGAAGCAGTGGAAATAAGATTGCCTCACATTTCCTGGTTACAGTATATCACAGTGTATCTTTCAAGATTCTCAACTGTGAGTTGTATTGAATGACGTCTGTCATATACAGCAGGAGCAACTTGGAAAACGACAGAACAGATGTAGAAACCCGCGGGGTGCAACGTCATAAAATAACCTCAGGAGAAGAAGAAGAAGAAGAAGAAGAAAGAAAGAAAGAAAGAAAGAAAGAAAAGAAAGAAAGAAAAAAAGAAATTCAGGTCGTCGCCAATCCACTGCCTCAAAACAGAAATCTATACCCTTGTTCACACACAGCAACAATGGTTGTTCGTACGAATATTTTAAAAGGAATACGCCGGTACTCTTACACTTCGTCTCTTGTAACTGTCCATCCTAGACGACAATGGGTTGAACGAAACGTTGGTGGTATTAATTTCAACCCGACAAAGTTTTGTCTCTCCGCAAAATATCGATTTCTCAACTGACAAACAAATAATACAAAAAAGTAGCCTAAATTAGATATTTTAGGTTTTATATCCTGTTTAGGTATATTTAGGTTCTTATACCCCATTTAGGTATTTTTAGGTACCACAGAATTAATGTGGGTGAATCCTATGAACATGATTCGAAAAAGTGTATGAGCGCTTTTTGTTTTGGAAGTAAGGAAAAAAGTAGGTAAAAACCTAAAAATCCGGTCCCTAGTTATCATATTTATAAGAGGACTGCAAGAAACGAAAGGATAATCCCTCAATGATCTTCACTAATCTATCTTGATAAATGAAAAAAATATTCAAACTATTATTATGATGTGTCCATCATCAGCTCCTGGTTGACCTGAGATTTATAAAATAAATGTGCTTCTCATGAACACTTCAGTAGCTTCCAGAATAATGTGCTTCAGTTTAAGTGTGTGTGGGTTGTGGCAATTAAGTCTTTAGTGAGTCCTATTAACTTTCACCCAAGCGGTCTCAATTGGGTTCAAAACTCATCTCCACACATCCACTTTTCGTTGAAGTAGCAACTGTGGGCAACAATTAAAAATGATCAAAGGAAAAATCCTCCAAGTGTCATCACATAATGCATGCAGGACTAGCACAGGGCTTAGTCAAGGTTTTATCAACATTCCTGGGTAGTAAATATACACAAGAAGTTGATAAATAACATGGGGAAGAACACAGCAAGGGCATGGAAAACACATCAATATTATAGGCTAATTTCAATGTTCAACATTCCCAAAGTTAGGTACCGGTACGTAATTTCACATATTTAGGCTACATACCATTAGAGGAAGGCAGATGTAGCCTATCCCCTAAATTCACAATTCAGGATATGAAATGTAAGCCTTCTGGTGCATTTAAATTTAACTTAAAAACTTATGTTATGACTGTTTATTATGCTTAGAATGAGAACTATGAGTTAATATTAGCATTCTCAAAATAAAAATGAAAAAGTAACATATCTTTATACAGTGAGTCCCACACAAGAGTTGGCCAATGACGCGGGTTTCTGTGTCACGGCGGGCAAAGCTCCAACTTCCGAGTGATCAAATGAAATATTTACGCATATAATGATTCAGGTTCTCACATTTACAGTTAAAATTACAATGAAAATAACCATGTACTTCATCACAAGAGATTTTGCAAATGCCCTCCTCTTGCATCCACACAGCACTGGCACCTTTTTAGGAAATTTTCTCTCATGCTCATAAGTTCAGCTTCCGAGACAGAGTTAATTTCTCTTTAAATTCTTCTAATATATCGGAAATTGACCTATACACTTTATTTTTCAAGTTTCGCCATAAATAATATTCACATACTGTTAGAAGAACTTAAAGACAATATCACATAGGCCTATCACAAGTTCTGCTTTTACATTTAGTGGTATTTAGCAAATGTAGAACAGTAGGCCTACAAATATACAGTGAGTCCCACGCAAGAGTTGGCCAATGACGCTAACAGTTAACTAATTGAAACTTCTATCCCTTTCACTCAAATCCCAAGAACAACATGTAACTTAAATAAATGTAGAAAAGGTGGAACCAACAGGACCAATCACAGAAGAGGACAGTCTCCCACAATGGAGCCCCAACCAATCTGGCCGCAGGAAGAATATCGGTCAGATGAAGTGCCAACACTTGACAGCCAACCATCCAAGGTACGGTACATCAATGCTCCAAAAAAGTCCAATACAGTATCAGCTGCAGCGAAACGTCAGGACATGTACCCAATAGACCACAGCCCATCAGCCCAGAAATGTTGAACTTGTAACTGTTTTAAAAATTCTGCTATGTGCTAAGGGTATGGACATGCAAAGATGCATCGCAGCTCGTAGTTGAGGTTTCATTGCGATCTACATTGATGACCGCATGAACATACCAGAGAGGTTATCCTTGCGGTTGAGGTATGCATTGTGGTTGAAGTTTACATCGCATTCTAAATTGATGATTGGAAGAACATACCACAGAAATTATCCTTTCAGTGTACTATGAGATGTCTCAGTAGGTAAACTGGCCATTTTTTTAAAATTCTCAGTTGCATGAGATTTTTTTAAATTTCTTAATAAGTTAGCCTATTTATGATGTGCTGATTTTAAATCTGAAAATGATTCTTTCCTCCATGCTCTAGTTTTCACGCAATTCTAACTTCTGCATACTAGCAGTTCATGTATAAATTACACTACCGGTCCAGCATTTTGAAACATTTCTTTTTTTTGTGGCCAGTCGTTTCATAGGTGATCTTAACTAATTTTGGGTCACGGAACACAAATCTGTTGTCCGTTTCTACGTATACATCATGTTTTCTTGCAATAGATATCGGTACATCAAAATGAGAGATATATTGCATATAGGATAAGAAGTACTGAAAAAACTAGAATAAGTTTGATAATATTTACAGAGAAAAATAAAATAATATTTTTAAACAGTCCAAGACATAGCCTATGTGTTCCACTATTCTTGGTGAGTGCAGGCCAAATAAAATAATGTAAACTGATATAACCAAGGACCAAATGGAGTTAATAGGCCATATTTCAGAAACTACTGAGTTTTAGACAACGGTTTCTTGAGAAAGTTTGAAAAGCACATGTGAAGGAATAAGTGATAGACCTAGATCTAAATCATTAAGAGAACAAATTTACAGCAAATTCCTCATGTCAACAATAGGCATATTCCTTTATTTTTGTCAAAACATATGAAGCCATACAAATATGCAGTAAAAAAAAAATTCAAAGTTTATTTTGAAGAAGAAGAATTAAACATTTTAACTTTTCGGAATTTTCCCATCAGTTATAGGCTAAAAGCTCTAAGTTCGCCAAACTTCAAGTTTCTAGCTCATCTCGCAGTGAATAAAAGTCAATGTCAATAAGTGGATGATTATAGTCTACTGTCATAGATGTCACAGTTAACCAGCCAGTTTTTCCGGGAAAAAACAAATTTGAGTCGCACCTTGAGATGAATGTTCCCACACCATCTGGATGCACTTTCTTTTATACCACGATTTAGCGAATTCTTCTGTCCTCATATTACATACCGCTAAACAAAAGGTGGTCATACCGCTAAACAAAAGGTGACAGGCTGACAAATCTTTGGGAGATATAATATGCCACATTTTCGAAACCTACAAACAGTGTATCGTACATTATTCGAAAATGCAAGGGTGCTTGCTACGGCTGCCGCCTCCGCTTCACACACTTAACTATGTGGTTAGTGTTATGCATTATTTAGACTATATGTAGAGGTGATTGTGATACAGTCGAGAGTGCCGAGTGAGCTAGCGGATTGTCATTTTGGTACAAGGGTTGGTAGCTGCTATTTGGTACGGTCGGGAGTGTCGAGTGAGGGCACGGTTGGGAGTTCCGTGGTGGTCGCCATAGCAACGCAGTGAGCGGAGCATAAGGGGCGACTTACATTTGATTTATGCTGTTTTTCCAAACTTGTGGAGCAGCTAGAAGCACAAAGTTCTTTGCGCTTATGGCTGCTGAATGTGCCAATATTCCTGCCAAATTTTATGATTCTATCTGTCGTATAAGTGTGTAAAAAATTACATAGTGTGAGGAAAATATACAAAAATTACTTAACATAAAAAATCTAATTCAATCTAAGGTATAACTGATGGAGATACGACAAAGTGTTATAGGAACAAACTTGTAGACCTCTAAAAATCTGTTACTGGTGCTCCAATCAGTTATAAGACCCATTTAGCAACTATAAGCCTCCAAGACAATCTACACAGACCTTAAAGTTATGTCCACCATAACATGAAAACATGTGATACAAAAGAAATAGTGACATTTCTGAAATCAAGAGACCTTATTTAGTTAAATCACTTAATAGATGGCTTATAAGGCAATAAGATAATGGTGTTTAAATATGAAAACTGTTTCAGTTTTTGTTTTGATCCATTTTCTAGGTAGCTACAACTTAGAAATCAGCCATTCCATGGAAAGTGAACCTGAAGTGTCCAGACAGTAACAACTTTTAATATTAATTTAAAATAGGCTATATGTCACCACTGAAAAATTATGAAATTAATTTTGGGAATTAGTTCTTCAGTAGACTAACTGTACTGAAAATTAATTTCATAATTTTTCAATGACATATATTTTAAATTAATATTAAAAGGTTGTTACGACCTGGACACTTCAGGCTCACTTTCCATGGAATGGCTGAAATGTCAATGTGTAAACAACCTCAGACAGTTTCTGCTGCATTTGTGGACATTTCACTTATCGGTATTCAAGAATGGCATAACACCCAAGAAGACAGTGAGGAAAACGGACGCATTCTTGCTAACAGCGAAAGATAATAAAGAGATATTAAAAAGTCTATCCATAAGTGGACTCAGCAGAGTTGCGAACTCAATAGAACAGCTTATATTGTAAGCAACTATACTAATCCAGACAACCAAAAGGAAATCTAAACCTTGATTCATTCAAGAATGTTTCAACCTACACAGGACAACCCTAAAAAACACTTCATAGAGTTTGGAAAAATATAGCAATATGAGAAAATGATATAAGACGCCAACCATATCAAGTATTTAGGAATAACATTTCAGACCTCATGCAACACCTACACTCTACACATAAAAGATAAAATAGTATGTGCAAATAGAGCAATGCAGGACATCCAAAATACTGGCCAGTTATCTTTAACATCAGCACTCAAATTATATAAATTAAAAATTACACTATACTTGCTTATGGCCTAGAAGCTATTTGGGAAAAACTCAACACACAAAATCTCCAAGACATCAAAAAGCTAAAGGCAACACTTCTCAAGAAGATCTTATTATCAAAATTCACGCTTTCCCGTCTTATTTATGAACTTGCCAGAGAGACCTACTACATAGACAACTTACGCCTGGGTTATTCTCCAGAAAAGGGCAGATTCATGTCGCAGTTGATTTTCTGGTGTAAAATAAGTAACTTACCGGTACTTATGGATTAATAATTATTATGATAAGTTAGATTGAAATAGGCCTAGGGTCTATTTGATCCCATATTCCACTTTTTAAACAAAAGTTACAATTTTCTGCATTTTAAGGCACGGTATGTGAGATCTAACTCCGTGTCATGTCCCAATGCCTGACTTGTCATTTTCATTCTTTCATAATTCAACAGGCTTTAATTTTTATTCCATTTTAATGTTATAACAAGAACAAACAGCTCAAAAAATGAGTCATTAATAACTGAAAATAAAATATATAATTTTGTAAAGACAATTTTTTGTACTAAACATGCTTGTCCCAAGGTGAGACCTCACCTCCGTGAAACAATATAAAAGTTCAATTATTTCCACAGATATGGCACTGTAGTCTTTCTATTTTCCTTGGACTCCAACTTTTGGCAGTTTTCTTATCATTTATATAGTGCCAAGCTATTAGTGTGATTTTAAGTGTTGTTTTGTTTGTGTAAAAGGGCTAAATGCAGAGTTGGTAATTGGACTTTCTCACCTCCGTTACCTACACCCAACGGTAAAGTTGTATGTTTTTATATTTACTTTTGCTATAAATTATAATAATAAGGAATGCTAAGTTAAACTCTAGAACTGAGATTTTCTAACCTCAAATGTTCCCAAGCTGTTTGACAAATTAGAGAAAAATCTCACCTCCGTTACTGTTACTCTCGAGTCCTATCCATGGAGGTGTAATTAATGTTGTAATTGATGACATATTTAACTGTCTGCATTTTTTATTTTTGTTTAAAGAAGATACTGGTATAGCCTAATAGTTTATGACAATATAACTTATCATGTTTTGATTTAAAGTTTTGATTTTAAGGTGATAATCTATTTAACATAAGTTAATCTTAGATAAAAATAAGTAAAAAGTTGTGTGTTAATCCATTTGTATGGTAATAAATATTGTTCATTTTCATGATAACATTTAATAACTTACAGTAAATTAATTCTAATTCTCACATAACTTCTATTATAATTAGCCTACTATTTCATACATTTTCTCACCTCCATGAATGCGCCATTTTCTAACCTTGTTAATTTAATGCAAAATACCACTCGGTAAGTAGGGCAAGTACCTCAGTAGTAGCCTACTCTGCAGAAGGAAATATTACATAAATAAATTACATGATCCAAAACAAAAAATATTAAAAAAAAAAATTCTAACATTGAAATCTGCCCTTTTCTGGAGAATGACCCGCCTACAGCAGATGCTACCCTCCACAACTGCGTACGAGTATGTGCTACAAGAACGCTGTTGCAAGAAACAAAGATCTGGAGTGACTTCTATATCACCACTGCAATGATATCCAAGGAGTTGATGAATGCAGCTTACGAACTGAGGCACACAGTCAGGTGATTTGCGATTCATGGGTTTCACCATAAGCTGTGTAAGACCAGAACCTATCACCAGCCAATTGAGGAATGCATGTGCTCGTTATGTGGAACAGAATGTGAAAGATACCATGCCTTGTGGTGCAAGAAGAGAACAGTCTCACTCACAAAATTCTGCGAGTGAAACACACTAACTCATGCACATTTGTGCGCAATTCCACCTCCATTCAATACATATAACTTCATTGATACTAGAAGCTCAGGCAAGTTGCCTGCATTCTTAAAAGCAATAGTAATTTTAGGGACCCAAATCAAGGCTACAGCAATTTTTATCGACCCAAACTAAGGCTATAGTAATTTTTAGGGACCCATATTATTATCAGCACAATCTCAGATGGGGTAAGTGCTGCCATATGTAGATTTTTCAGAATAAGACCTCAAACTATTTTGAAATGTCACTATTAGTTGGGTGTACAGAGACCATCAGTCTATAGATCGTTAAGTTGCTAAAAACAATGACTAACTGTGCTCCTTGTGCCTTCCCTAGGCTTGTAACAGCAGTTAGGTTCTAGGTTAGTGACATATTAAATCATGCGGGTTTCTTTATGGGGCTTATTTAAACTCGGGTGTGTTTCCTTATATGTTGGTCATTCTGTTTTAACGATTTCAGACAATGTTAAAACATAGCCTACTATGTAAGGTGCAATATCCAATCGTGTTTGTCAGTTCTCAAAACTATACATTGTGGAAACATTGCCAGTTCCAATCATGAACACAACATCTACATAGGCCTACAATGCTATTCTTCCAAGAGTAAAATGTGTGTTTTAGTTTTTTGTGAAAAAAATCTTGTTTTAAATGTGGCTTCTCCATAGTCTTTACCTTATCTTCTGTAGTCTTACAATAACAACTTGAAGAAATTTTACTGTTTGCATTTTGTTTACTTGTGGCTTTGTTTTTGTGTTTCTATACCCTAATTATGCAAGTTCAGTTGGATAATCCTAATGCAACCGCTGTGATCAAGTGATTAATAATAGAGTAGAATTGCACACAATGTGCATTGTAGTGTAGGTGTTATCACTGGTTTATAAGGTCACTTATTGAGCACGTTCTCGCGGGGCACTCTATTATATGACAGCCTATCTATCATACCGGTTACCACACATTTTGCACTCACAGTCATCTCCAAGATCATGATACCTTTGTGTTACACCAATCTTAAAATGGAATCCATGCACCGCCAGACCTAATTATTAATCTTCTCAGTTAATAGTTTGTCTCTGTCCATTCCCTGTGGATCATAGTGTCAGTTTGGTAGAAATCGTCATCTCTGACCTTTTCCTTTTCAGTTTCACCATTAGTCTGTCATTATTCTTCGTAGATGGCAGCTGTAATTTCAGCCTTAGGTCTTCCATAAAGTATGTCTTCCTTGTTAGCACATATAGAAGGTTAGGTACTCCCATACTATTTCCAACCCGTAGGTGAGCATGGGCAGACTTTTACTTCGAATAGTCGCTTCGTTGCATCCAGGGACATCAGTGTGGGGTTGGTCACATTGTTAATGGATCTTACTGCTGCTACCAGAAGTTCCCTAATGTGAAATGTAGCCTATATATATATATATATATATATATATATATATATATATATACCGGTATATATGCCTTTAAAGTGGTTTGAATTGTCATGCCAAGACACTTAAATGCGCATTTCACTTTGAGTGGGTTTCCGTTACATGTGACTTCCTCCTTTTCTAAAGACTACGAGTTGACCCTCGGCAAGGGCAATGCTCAGTTTGTACGGTACCGATCCACTTGTGGCTTGATGTTGAGCTTCAAGCCACAACTGGAATCCCTAATGCTTTCTTGGGCGACCCTTTTAACTATTAATAATGCATTATACCACAAAATATTATTACAGGTACCGTATTAGGACCAAAGCAGGGAAAGAAGTAAGAGGACATATGATATTGTACAGTGAATGGTAAGCCACCCGCAAGATGACTTAATTAATGCAGCGAAAACGACCATTGTGCTAAAATGGCTCTTTTCAGAGCCAATATAATATTTCACCAATATAAAAAACGACCCTTAAATTAAAGCGCTATTTCTCATTTATTAAAGCTCTCTAAACTTAAAATAGAAATTTTCCCTTCATCAACCAGCAATCGATCATGGTGTAGTGGTTAAGGTGCTAGTGGTGATGGGTTTGTATACTGGTCGATGCAAATCATAAAGGAGAAATAAATTAAATTTTGGGTTTGGTCCAGCACTCTACTACGATTCCACGCGTGATGGTTATGTGAGCCCTAGGTTGGGAACCAACACTCCCATTGGTTGGCCGATGATCTTGCATCTCTTTGGGCATTCTCTCTCCAGTGTTACCAATAGTTCTATATATAGGCCTAAGCATGCTCTCCATCTGGTGTGGTTAGGTTCCCCTGTTACTGTTTATAATAAGTACCGCACTTGAAGCTCCCCATGTGAAGAGGGTCAGATGGAAGCTTGGAAGGGGGGTCCAGGGGCGCAGCCCCTAGTGGGGCTTGGGGGGCAAAGCCCCCAAAAAAGTATAACAGGAAAGAGATCCGGGGCTGATACGAAATTACCTTCAAAGAGTTCTCGCTGAAGGGGATCTGGTGGAAACCCGGAAGGAGGTCCAGGGGCACGTCCCCAATACAGAAAAACAGGAAAGAAATCCAGGACAGATATGAAGTTTTGTATATGATAGATACCTCGTCCTTGATACCGACTGAGCCACTGAGGCCTGGTTTTTACCGATAGGTTTTCAGTATTGGATTAGCACCATATGACAGTTTGCATGACAATAGAACATCAGCCAGCGCACAGAGATTCGTGTTTTGACAGCAGTTCCTAGCACCATTTTAGGTTACCGGTAATTTTGTTTTTACTTCTTCACGATGTTAGCCTACTTATATTTAGGACCTTCATACAAAAATTTGATGCTTGTAAATGGTATCTATAGGTTTTAAAGGCTAATATAACATCAAATTTGGCTGTTATCCTTGCTTTTAAAATGAAAATATCATGAAAAGAGAGTGCTGGACGACCCCCTAAATTTTTTCCCACTTTCACCTTTTGCATAATAGATGGCTTTGTTACTAGTTAAAATATGAGAATCTAGGAGGCGAAATTTGAAGTTACTCCCCAGGCGGGTCCTGTTAGTTGGTGGGAGGAGCCTTGTGCATGACCTAAAGCTTTTCTAGATTGCGGTTATATTGTACCGGTACCATTCTTTTGATATTTTTCTATCATCTTTGTGGAGTCTTGGCAAATTCATATTTTAGAAGATTTTATTTTAAGATTTCCATTGAGACCAACAACTTTTCTTTAACACCCTTATTTTATAAAAGTAAATAGAAAAAGGCAAATTTGAAGTTACCTTCTAACGAAGCAAAGGAATGGGAGGGGAGAAAATCAATTAGGCTACATGTCTAGGCACCGATGTTCGAATTAACCCATCGGTAACAAACAATACTCACAAAAGTAAATATGTGGGCAGAAATATAGAAACTGTAGATTATCTTTTTTCTTGTATTTTTAAGTCAATTCACCATTGATCCATAGATGTTTCAGTTACACAGTATAGATTTCCAACTCTTAATTCATAATAGAATTTTCACATTTTTGAAAGTGTGTCATTCAATGGTGATGAAAGTCCCGCAATTCGAGCAGTACAATACTGGATAAAGACGTTCCCATAAAAGTAATTAGTCTTATAATGGGTGCGGCTAAATTTTCGAGGTCTTACCTTGTCTGTTGGTATGTTCCGGGAACTCATTTTATCATTAAGGAATATTTACACTATAAGCGTAATAGTGGATGGCGAAAAATCCAGGAAGATTAATCTCTTTGTAGCACCAAGCAGCTGGTGACAGCAGACGGAACTGAGCAACATTAGAGAACACTATTCACTAGAACTTAATGCTACGCCATTGTGTCACAAAGCTGAGCGACACGTCGCAATTTAAAATCCATAATGTTACCTATCCATAGTATTCAAGTGGATAAAAAAGTCATTTTAATGAAAAAACGGGAGATTTTTCACTTAAAACTTTCAACACAAAACACAACCACTGACACCTAACAGGCAAAATGGCGATACTTGTCTCGCACTGATCCTCAGTTGCATTTTGGGTAATTACTTTGCGCCTTCTAAATCGTACCCTACCAAAAATTGAAATGCGCACAATGCGCATAAATGTTTGACGTGTAATGTTGGAGACTACCACTGTACTGCCTTCGTGTTCGAGCGACTTCTACACCTGGATATCAGTATATAACACAAGAACTTAAGGACAAGAAGGAACAGATATGGAGTGAGTTTTACAGCACCACCGCCATAACGACAACCGAATGGATAGGAACATCATATGAACTCCGACACACAGTGACTCGCCATTCATGGTTTTCACTACAAGATTTGTAAAAGAAAAAACTTCCACCAGCCAGATGTTGAATATGTTTGTGAACTGTGCATAAAGGTGTGAGACAGATACCATAAGCAAATACTCTCAATAAGTAATACCGTCCACTCCCTGTCTTTTTCCGGGACACGCTACTACTAGCGCCGCCAGTGAGCAGGAATGGGCAGTTACTCGTCAGCTGATATAGTTAACGTTTGTCTGTTGTGTTTTGTGTATGGAAATATAATATAAATTCTAGTAAAACAGGGTGCCCACGGGGGGGGGGGGGTTAAGACGCAGACTGCGTCATTTAAATTTCTGGGGGGGGGGGGAAATATTATCGTGTTATGAATTTTCTGGCCGGGGGTTGAAAATTGTTGCAAAATTAGAGTTTTATATGTTAAAAATAAAAACGGCCAAGTTCTATAAGTTCAAAAGGTCTCTTTTAATTCTTTATAAAGATAAAGATAAAGAATTTCGACAGCCATGGGCGTACCCGGGGGGGGGGGAAAGGAAAAAAATGTATATTATTAATTATTATCGTCAGGTGTTTTTCTTTTAAGACAATTATTTTAATTGCAGAAGTTTTACCAAATCGACAACATGGAAGCAGAATCCACAGTGGATTAGGAAAGGGGGGTTCAGACCCCCAAGAGTCAAAACCTAAAATTCTATATTTGTATTTTAAAAATATATTTATTTCATTAAACAAGATTTGTTGGTGTGTCAAATATGATATAGCAGTTATTTTCTTTTCATAACATAATGAGTAGGCCTATTATGTCCACTGTTCCATGTGCTATTTAACTTTTCTTATAAATAGTAATAAGTATTATAATTTAGGTAACAATTTCATGTTTAAGTTGCCATGTCTTAGAGTTTAGTAAACAAATTTGCTAACTAGTTTTTCAGTGCTAAAATAGCGTAAAATATGATTTTCATTAGTTCAACATTTAAAAATTTCCCGGGGGTGGACACCCGACTTAGGTAACATTTTCTTGTTTACATTGGCATGTCTTAGAGTATGGTAAACAAATTTCCTAACTAGTTTTTTAGTGCTAAAATAGCGTAAAATGTGATTTTCATTAATTCAATATTTTAAAAATTTCCGGGGCTGGACCCCCCACCTAGGTAATGATTTCTTATGTACATTGAAATGTCTTAGAGTATGGTAAACAAATTTCATAACTAGTTTTCAGTGCTAAAATAGCGTAGAATGTGATTTTCATTAGTTCAATATTTAAAAATTTCCCGGGGTGGACATCCGACTTAGGTAACATTTTCTTGTTTACATTGGCATGTCTTAGGGTATGGTAAACAAATTTCTTAACTAGTTTTTGAGTGCTAAAATAGCGTAAAATGTGATTTTTATTAATTCAACATTTAAAAATTTTCTGGGATGGACCCCGACCCCTTTTTTGGGGGGTATTCCAAACCCCCCCCGGCACTTCCGACCCTCCCCGCAATTATTTTCTGGCTACTTATTATATTATTAATATAAAATACAATGTGGCCCAAGAAGTTAAAGCGACAAAAAATAAATTAATTTAAAAAATTGCCCCCCCTAGAAATTATCATATGGGCGCCCTTGTCGACAGGCAATTGGGTTGGGGGTGAGCAATGAAGTTTGTGGGGTGAGCAATGAAGTTTTGGGGGTGGGCACCCCTGAGTAAAATAATAAATACAACATAGGCCTAAAGAAAATGTCCGGTTATGTAGATGGCATGATATGTGCCGTCTATGGTTGTAATAATTATTTTGAGAGTGAAATAAGTAAAATCGTTAATTAGAGTGTGTACAAGACTGATTCATTCAGATGTTCATTGGCTTATCATCCGAATTGTTTTACATGTAAAAATTTCAAATTAAAAAAAAGTATATATTGTAGAAAGTATCTTGCAAATCGTATGAATTAAAATTTAAAGCTGATTTTCACGAAAATGTATTAAAGTGAAACAATTAGTTTTAATACTTATTAAAACAAAGTGTGTGTGGAACGCCATGCGGCAGAAGTGAAACTTTTTTATTTATTCAATTTTGGATTATTGGATTTTTCAAATTTTGGATTGTTGGACTTTTTAATATTGGGTTTTTGGACTTTCTAGATTTTGGATTTTTTAAATTTCTGACCTTTTTATTCTTTAATTTTGGATTTTTACATTTTTTTACATTTTAGATCATTGAATTTTTTTAGTTTTGTATTTTTTTATTTATTTATTTTGGATTTTTTGTATTTTTATATTTTAGAATTTTATAATTTTGGATATTTATGTTTTAAATTTTGGATATTAAGATTTTTTAATTTTTAATTTTTTAAATTTTGGACTTATTAATTTTGGTTCTTTGAATTTTTTGATTTTAAAATTTCAGATTATTTAAATGTTGGATCTTTGATTTTTTATTTTTTGTATATTTTAATTTTGGATTTTTTAACTTTTTAAATTTTTTATTTTTTAACTTTTAATTTTTGGGCTTTTTCAGTTTTGGATAAGCCTAATCGTTGAGTTGATTGTTTTTTGTGCAGTCCGTTCCGTCACACCTCACTAATTTCGTGACGATTTTGAGCGTTACACAAGCTCTCGATTTACCCCTACCGCGGCTAAAGAAGTTTTACTTAAAAAATTAGCGTTATCGTCATTTAATTAAATTAGTTTAGCGGTAGTGTAAATTGTGTTATTTCCCGACCTAATTCCTGCATTATCAAGCACAAAAATAAGTTACTGTGTCATCAGGACTTTGAAAAACAAATTTATTTCTGCAGCTATATAGGTTCATTAAGTAGCTTCTGAGACTGCTGCCCATTCCCACTCAACAGATGGCACCTCTGTGCTAGTGGACAGTTTGAACAAAGGGAATAGAGTAGAGTGGGCGGTATTCTTATTGAGAGTATTTGCCATAAGATACCATAGAACAAGCTCACCGAGCTAGATTGTTTTATACTTTGCACATTGTGCACTTTCCTTTATATTATTATTATCACATGGCAGTGACTGCACAACAACAACAACAACAACAACAACAACAATAATAATAATAATAATAATAACAACAACAACATATAATCTTAACAACAATGGTGGTAATAATAATAATAATAATAATAATAATAATAATGATAAATAAAATAATAAATAGGCCTATAAATAATAATAATAATAATAATAATAATAATAATAATAATAATAATAATAATAATAATAATAATAATAAAACTCAGGTAAACTGATATAACAAAATGCCATAATGATTTTGTTTAATCAGTGATAATTGTGATTATAATATGCAGAAAATAAGTTATTTTTGTTTTTGTAATCGATTTCAGTCAAGCTCCAGATCGATACATTAAGCAGGGCCTATGGAAGAACAAAGGTCTAAAGTTTGATGAGCATATGTGAAGGAATACCGGTATGTTGATAGTGTTATTTGTCAAAGCTAACTGTATTGCAATTTCCAAATCTGTACATGAACACTGTAAAACAATATGTTGTCATGAGAACTGAGTTAAATTTGATAAATTCTGTATAAGACAGTTATTTTTGTTTTTGTAATCGATTTCAGTCAAGCTCCAGATCGATACATTAAGCAGGGCCTATGGAAGAACAAAGGTCTAAAGTTTGATGAGCATATGTGAAGGAATACCGGTATGTTGATAGTGTTATTTGTCAAAGCTAACTGTATTGCAATTTCCAAATCTGTACATGAACACTGTAAAACAATATGTTGTCATGAGAACTGAGTTAAATTTGATAAATTCTGTATAATACAATTTTTTTTCCATAAAATAGGTGCTAAATTGGACATTCCTCTGGGACCAGTCAATCAATTTGGTCCAAAATCAATAGGCTTCGTCCCATGGGCGTTATAAATGTGTATACCAAGTTTCATAAAAATCCAATAATGCATAGCCTATTCGAGTTATTGTGCAGACCTACAGACACACGGATGGACAGACATTTCTCGTTCACCACACAATCGCATAAGGTACCATTCTGGCACTTAATAATAACACACAATGTGCAGGGTTTACACTTCATCAGAACAAAACTTGATTATTGAAGTATGCTGTTTGGTACATAACATGATGTGATATCTCTCACTACGTCCAACACATAATTTGCACATACATTCGTTGAAGGTTTCATGGCACATCACAGAAGAACACATGTGATGGTGAAATCCATGTGAAGCTAGCTGGGTTATTAGGTTTGATTAGATTAGAATATATTTTATTTAGTCCAATTGAACATAACCATGTTATGGGACTCGTCAAATGATTACAAACAAGCATTGCATCCGTTGCATAAAATTCTCTCCACACGCTACTCTTCTTTTGCTTTAGATCATTTAGCAAGTTGTCATAAGCTGGTAGATGGGAAATCTCAATCTTCTATGAAGGATGGCTCTCGTACAAAATCATAAACATAGAAGTTTTCATGTTTGTAGGTTTCTCTTTAATGCTACGTTCTCACTGAGGAATTTGTTGCAGACACAAATCCTCCATACAAATCCAAGATACACATGCAGTGCAGTGGCGTATCCTGATCTCTGACAAAGGGCATGCTATGCTATCGTCACACACAGAAAATGTACTAGATTCCTAAGTTAATTGAGAATATAGATTAACTTTAATTGAACAGTTAAAAATAGCTTGCTATATTAAAGTAGGCTTATTCTTTCTTTTAAAATATGAAGGATCTGTACTTATAAGATTTGAAGCTTTCACGGCGCTGACATATTTAAGATGGCTTCTCGGGTTATCAGATGTGTCAAAATTATTAGGCTTGAGCTTTAGGTCATAATCACTCTGTGGCCTTCCTGAGGAGGGTGAGACTAAAAAATGTATATATTCTACATTCTTGCATTTATATATTGTAGAAAGACTTGGTAGCTCATGGCAAGGCCGTACATTTGTCACAATTTGCAATTTATCTTGAAAAGTTCTGGATGAAAATGTATTTTTCAGAAGATCTTCCAAAAAACAGCTGTGCTCTTCCATAATATTTTCAGAATGAAAAACAATTAACTAAAACATGATTGCTCAGATTTACTAAAAATTAATTTAACAAATATGACAACACTAAATAAAATATTAGTTATAATATTTGCCTTGAAACTATTAAAATCGTAATATACTAAGCTACAACACAATTGCTTGCGGGACTTCAGTAGCACGCAAGATACCGGCAAATCTCCGCTGTCCGTACCCTACTGTCTTCTTCACCGCGCTCAGAATAACAGTAAATAAAGTAATATTTACAATTATTTACTAGGAAACTTCTTTAAAATGATAGACTAAAAATTAATAAAACACTTTTGACAACATAAATTAAATACTATTTACAATAATTTCCTTTGGGACTTCTTAAAATTGCAATATACTTCGCTACAACACAACTGAGTGCTGGAGTTCAGTAGCACGCAAGGCACTCAGATACTGCCAAATCATCACCATGCGTAACCTATTCCCATCTTCACCCCGCACTCCGGATATCGCCCTTCTTGAAAACTCACAGCACACAAGTTCTAGCCTAGAGGCAAAGGCCACGCCTAACATACACCCTCCGCCCGCTTAGAAATTCATTCCGATTATGAGGCCCTTGTTTTCACATTTCTTCAATGAAAATTACATTGATTTTTGTACAATTTACTGAAAAATCAAACATAATGAATGAATATATTCCATACAGAAATAGGGCGTGTGGCGCACGCATAGCACCAATAGAGTATACGCCCCTGATGCAGTGATAATTGTATCTGGATGTCCAGATTGTATCTGGACTTATCCCAGGTTCATTTTCCTGGAACAAGAATTCCATGTAAGTGATTACACTGGGATTTGTTATCATGCTCAAGAATGACTTTAGATGCAGAACTTTTGTGCGGATCGTATCCATACCACTTTGGTAAGTTAACATCCTTGCTTTCAGAACCAGATTTGTTGGAAGCCATTACTTTGTTGTGTTCCTGTAAAAACTAAGATTTCATTCTTTCAATTTTATTTTCTATGTCTTTCATTCCAGTGTTGAACATTCTTCCTATTCCTATACAGATGCCTCGTTTCGTAATCAGGTTGTTGTAATCATGACATGTAGGGTTTCATACGCATCTTCTCGTATGTAATATCCCAATTAATGCAACCATGTTCTGTTTATCCACGACTTCATGAAATAAAACAGAATGAACATAGCAATATGTCTCATGGGATTGATCATAAGCATGAACAGCTGAGAGTTGTCAGTCAATTGTCATGTGTAACAGCACTACAGCTCATGTGCATAGAACATTCTCACTGGGATCTGTTCCATGTTATCGCTTTCAGAGCGAAAAAAATAATTTGTGCCTGAGCCTTGTTTCTGTAAATTTTATTCAACTGTTTGTGCCTGGGGACTAGGAAAATGTTCCATAGGTTTGCAACTTGTGTCAAATAGGTAACGGTACATGTTCCCAATTACATATCCCTGCAAGAAATTCCTCAGTGTGAAAGTAGCATAGAAGATGGTTCCATACTATTTCTAATCCATATGTTATTACAAGGGAGATCTTGGCTTAAAGAGATTTGGGGCAGTTTCTATCGATGGTTTCTTTAGCATTCCGATGTCATTCATTGCTATTACTTCTGCAGCAGTCCTGTCTTTTATGTGTTTAGTAAATGTCTTGCCTGTTATATTAGTTGCATTCCATATGTCTGCAAGTACTTTCTCAATGGCCTGGAGTGTGGATTTACAAGGTATGAATGTGGAATTAATAGGAGGACATTTTTTGGCTGCCTTGATGGATTTCACTAAAGCCTTTGACTGTGTAAATTGGAACATCCTGAAAAGAAAACTCTCTACTATTCTAGGACAACAAAACACTCTCCTGCAACCAATCAAGAAGTGCCGACCTTTATGTGTGGCTGGCCCAATTACTTGTAATTCTGGCCATGGAGGGCACCACTACCTTGAGTCAAGAATGAGCGCTCCTATTAGCTAATGTATGCGTTGCATGTGATTAATCTAATTTTATTTTAGCATCCATTGTAATATTTTATCTTTTCAGACTTAATTATGTACAGGTAGGGAAAGAAAAGCGGACCGACTAAAATATCTAAGTTGCCGATATGAGCCACTGCGCATGCCTAGCAGCATTCACAGGATAGCAGGGAATGTATTGAGATTTGTTCTGGTGTCGACTGTTGACTTAGCCCATTTCGAAACCCAGAATATGGTTTCTAATCATATTGTTTTATAACTGAATATATTAATTATTAATATTATTATAAAATACTAACAAATATTATATTATACTCAGCTACAAGAGTTAGTCCGCTTTTTTTTCCCTACCTGTACAGTCCTTTTATCAAGTATTATTACAAATTATTTATTTTTCAGTACTAATCAATTTTGAAATTTGTAAATATTATTTTAAATAAAGCTGTATCTAGTCTTTAATCAAATATTAACTATAAATTTTAATTCAATGAAATACTTTTGACTCAACGAGGTGTAAAGAAAATATATTAATTTAAATATTGCAAATTTGATGTATTAGAAAATTCTGTAGTCTTTTTAATAGAAAAAAGAAAAAGATTTCAACTGCAAAATATATTAACAAAAAGGGACTTATGCTATCTATTATTTATTTCATATCTTAAGTGTCCTTTCCCCGGGAAACCTTATCAACCTTTGAGCGGGTCCGTATTAAAGTTAGGTTAACTCTTCCGAGGGTGGTAACCTCGCACTTCCTTCCACATTCTCATAAGGGTGGGTGCAAAGAGTACCAGTATATTGGCATTCAACTTGCTATCAATCACTGACAGAGTAAGTCAATCTAAACTCATCGTTCAAACAAACAGGGTTCTCAAAAGAGTCCACCTTAGCACAATGCTTTATTTATTTATTTAGCAATCCTGTAGACCAGCAGTACTGGCAAAGGATAACATAATAATAACAATAATAATAACAAAAATTATACAATAAATAAAGAACTAAAAAACAAAAACATAGTGTGAGTCTTAGAGATACAAGATAATTTTTATCAGTATACTTATAATGCTAATCAGCTTCCTGATTCATGATGTAATCAAAGAAGTAGCATCAGAGAAAATCATAATGATTCTCTTTGCGGACGACACGACTCTTCTCTCAAAAAGCAGATCAGCCCTGCAGGAAGGACCGAACAAGCTTTGCAGATATAAACACCAACAAAACAAAAATCATGAAATTCAGGAGAGGAAGCAGCATCTCAAAGTTAGACAACTTCCATTGTGGAAATGACCAATTAGAATTGGTAAATTCTTACACGTACCTAGGACTAATCCTTCAACTCTTGGGAAAAACATTCATGAAGCATACAGAAGAAAGATTAAAGCCATTAAAGCCATCTTTGACATTCAGTCTTATTGATTAAGAATATTGAAAAACTATCACATGACACAGCTTTGAGCCTATTCCACATGAAGATTGCCCCTATGCAGTCACCGAATTTAGATTCACCTTACTCCTGCAAATCTAAGCAGGCTGGAGGCTGTGAAAGCAACCTACCTACACAGAGCCCTTCGACTATCCCAAAGAACAAGGACTAGATTCGTCTATCTATTGGCCACCACAGACTTCTTCATCACGGAGGTAGTAATAAAGAACAATCTAATTCAAACAACAGCATACGAAGCCCGCATTAGAGAAAGGGAAGTATAGGCAAAGGCAGTAGATGAAGGCTTTCATCATACGCCAGCCGTGAATACCGTGGAATGAAGGGGATCAAATTTTCCGCTGCAACACGTGCATACGATACTATTTCTTGTCCATATGTTATTACAGGGGTTTCTTGGCTTGTAAAAAGTTCTGTGGCAGTTTCTATCAATATTTCCTTTAGCATTCTGATGTCATTCATTGCTACCGGTATTACTGTTGCGGTGGTCCTATCTTTTACGTGTTTAATGTCTTTCCTGTCATCTGTAAAGTTATCCGTAGATAATTAAAGCTGTTTTCTATCTTCAAGCTTTGTCCATCTAGGTAGTAGATTTCATCCTTGTCTGGTGCTTTCCCTCCCTTTTGGAAAATTATGTAGGCTATGTTGTCTTTTGGTTATTTATTTCAAAGTTGCTAAAGGTGGCTTGAACCTTCTTTTGGTCTGTACCAATAATTGTGTTTGCTGTAGCTAGCTTTCCCTGCAACCATTCTTATCAGGTTCTTGGGGGTTAGATAGATCCAGATTTTGCTGATCCACATAGTACGAGGCACGTCCATAAAGTAGGTTTCCCTGGGGTTGTTTATAGAAACAAAACACAATTTCGTGGACATAAATATTCCAACAGATACAGCAAGTAATAAGCAAGTAATAAGCTATTCAACATATTTGTCACCGGAATTGAACATTTGTCATACTGTGGAACCAACTTTTGAATACCTGTGTCATACAAATCTGCCGCCAGGGATTTGAACCACTGTGTGACAAACATCTCTTCCTCTCTGTCATTCCCTGTCATTTCTTGAGGTGTAGGAAAATATGGAAATCACTGGAAGCAAGGTCTGGCTGTAGGGTGGATGTTTAAACACCTCCCAGCCAAACTTCTGCAGGAGATTTGCTAGGAGGTGTTTAAACATTCACCAAACAGCCCATATATCACTCCCAGTGATTTCCATATTTTCCTACACCTCAAGAAATAACAGGGAATGATGGAATGACAGAGAGGAGGAGGTGAAGGATACAGGTTATGAAGCTCATCATTATGAAGTTTTCCCCAGTCATAATTTTCATCTCTCTCAGGTCCAAATATTTTCCTAAGCACCCTGTTTTTGAACACTCTCAGATTATGTTCTTCCCAAGAGACCATGTCTCACATCCATATTATACAGCCAGCAGGATAATTGTCTTTTAAATTTTTATGTTTAGATTTCTAGACAGAAGATGAGAAGATAAAAGTTCTCAATTGCATAAAAAAAAAAGTATTTCCCAAGTTGAGTCAACACTTAACTTCTACCTAAATATTATTTGTAATTGTAATACTGCTCCCAGATATTATTGAATTTCTCCACTTGTTTGAATGCTTTACCGGCTATTCTAATAATTTGTGGTGTACTATTTTGATGTTTCATGACTAGGATGGTAGATTTTAGCAACTAAAAAGTAAAGATTTAGAATTTTAAAAATAAAATTTAGCATTTCACAGCAGATTTAACGTTAAAATTTAATTTTATTATTGGAAAATTAGATTTTACAAATTCAGTACATTATCAAGTGCATTTTATTTATTTTCCAGTTACAATAATTTCAAGCAAATAAGTAGGCAAAATGAAATATAAACTTGTTCTGAAATTGTAACACTAAAGTATCTGTATCTGTATCTGGTACCCTATGATCCCCAGGTGGGATGAAGGGGCCTCCAATGGAGGTTTCATTACCTATACTAATTTTGATATGCTTATTTTCCGAGAGAGGGTAGAGGGACAGGTGGTAAGCCCATCGCCTCGCAACCCCCCTCTGGAAACTAAGTATTTCTTGGACGTGAAAGGGCCGAGAAATTTTGTCCAGAGGCTCTAATTTAGGCTTGGAGTTCTTTTACGTGCCGTAAATCTACGACACGGGACCCCCAGCTTAAAGTCCCTCCCAGAGAACTCCTTGCCCAGGATTTTTACGTCCTGAAAAATCCATCGACTGCGGCCGGGTTTGATCCCGCGCCCCGCGGATCTAGAGGCGGGCACGCTACCTCTAGACCACCGTGGCCAACAACACTAAAGTACACATCAAAATATATGCATTGCTAACATGTATTTGCCTGTATGCATTTAAAACCAGTATTAAAAATTTAACATTGAAGAAATTTAATTAATACTCTCCTTTACTCTTTTTGACTATTTGTGACCATTAAATTGTATTTCCTGAAAAAGCGTTTTACATCCATCTATTGGTAGGTGACCAGATTACCTGAATAAATGCATTGGCAAGAGTGGAAATTTTATTTGCATTGCTAATAAATTTTGCAGGCAGTCAACCTCTGAATTGTCTCTTATACTGGTTATCAAATGTTTGTGAAATTAATCATAACCACATAAGAAACTGTCTGGGTCTATATGATTAAAGTATGGAATTCTTCTCTTAAAATCGAATGCTTTCTTAGGATATATGGTAGCCTACTCATCTGACCAGCCATCGTTGTATCAAAGAGCTCATTAACAGCTTTGAAAAATTGGTTTGTTTTATTTCTGTCATATTATTTACATAAATGACCCTTAAAATGTAATTTCACAGTTGTTTCACATAAATACGTACATTTTGCATTTTATACTAATTTTGCATTTTATCGTGGATTGGCAAAGCACAATAATAGACTTCATATGCTTCAAAGCAAAAAATGAATTATTTTGACAGCATTTGGGGACATTTAGCATTTATTGTGATTGCGAAAATCTACCATCTCTATTGATGACCATTAATTTCCAATTGAAAATATTCTTAATATAAGGCAACTTACCCGACAATTAGAATAGCTGCTTATGAACAATCCAGCTCTCAGTCAAGTTCCACGTTGAAATGCATCAATATTTGGACGGAATTGAAGACATCTCAACCTGAAGGAACTGGTACAGCAACTGAAACCAAAGAAAAAATTTGATTTGATAAATTCACAAAATTTTCTCTACTATCAGGATACACAATATAATCATTATCTTGCTTCACAGTCTGATCGCCATCAAGTTTATAGGCCTGGTTTCTTCATCAAGAGATCAAACGACTCTCCCTGCTCCTTACACATCCTTCATACAGTCCAGGTCTCTCTCCATATTTTTGGAGAAATGAAGAAAGACATTCCTGGCCATCAATTTACTTTGGATGAATAGGTGCATGCCTGGGTAGAATCATGGTTCCGTAGGCAACTGCAAACATTTTCCCATGAAGCCATTGACCATCTTGTCTCACAGTGGGATAAATGTATTAACAGTTATGGTGATTACTTTTGAAATAATAAACAGTTTACTTACTTTTTTTCCATCTGCCTCGTTTTCATTTGACTGACCCTCATATATTAAATATGCATTATTTTCACCAATGTCAACGAGATTAAATTTCAAATAATAATCAATTTTTGCTTTTCTGTCAATGTCATATGTTACTTTCTACAGATCCATGAGATCAACTCCTCATATACACTGATTGTACTTCTTTATCATCAATGGACACTGATTACTGATTTTTTCACAGGAGCTGTACTCAAGGGCGCTGCAGAAAATTTTGCCATGATGGGGAGGCAAGTACTATCGAGGGTTCTGGGGTCTGGTCCATCAATCAAAATTCAGTGCCATTGCAATGATTATTTATTTAATGAGCACAATACAAACTACTTACTACACATTCTTTTTACTTAAAATAGAAACTGAGTTCTCCTCTTTCCCAAAGCAAACAAGTCAATGGATTTTTGTAAAGTTCTTCTTTTGTTTTCTTAATTAAATCCCTATGAACTGACAACAAGCACAGTCCACTAAGCTGGAATTTTCTATTGAGCTTTGTACCCAAGTCTTTACTCATCTCAAACTGCTGAAACCAGTAAAAGTCATGTCAGCTGTCAATGAGTATAGCATTAAATTGATTGTAACAAAACGTAAGGCACGGAATTTTAGAATAATAAATAATAATAAATATACTTAATATACCACATATCTTAAAGAAAAAAATATAGTAGTTACCTAAAGGACCTTTCAATCATGCACAATGTTGGAGCAGGCTAATTACTATATAGATTGCTTTGCTGATATTGGGCAAGAAGAAAGCATGATTGTGGTTCAACAGCTCTACCAAGCAGATATTGCTCAAAGTTTCGCATTATCATGAGTCCAAGACATCGTACCGTAAGAGTCCTGAAGTTGTCTAGAAGACTGCTATAACTTGCAAATGTATCCCCGAAGGAGTGCTCAAACTGTGTTCTCATATTTTTTTGGGTGGAGGTTAAAAAGTTCGAACGATTCCTGGTTTTTCTTGGAAAATCTCTCACTTAAAGATTGAATAAGCGAGTCCAAATAGGGTGTGAAGACAGATATTCTGTAGTAGACTCCTATATTTTCTGAGGGTACATTAGAACAGTGACATTGCCTTTTGGTTACACGAGGTCTAGAGAATGTGAGCCCTCAGGCATTGCCCATGGCTCGACTGCCTCCTCTTGACTGTTTTGGTTGTGACTGGGGATATGAAATTACTTAAGAAGTACATTTGCTTGTTATCCATCTACTTCAGGGTAATTGTTGTTGTTTGATCTTCTATGTTATAAGCCCTATTTTACATTGTATGCTAGGGCTGTAGTTGATAGAAAAAAAACTAGCTATTTAGCTTAATTAGATCTTTGTACAATGTTGAGGGATGAAATAGTTCCTCATAATGTTTTGAAAATTTGACTGATAAATTTCTATAGTTCACTTACACAGATTTTCTTCAGGGTAGTAAGGCCATTCCTACTAAGATCATGCATATCACCCCTTCCATGCTCTTATCTGTAGGAAATGATTTAGGCATAATTATGTTTGTGGTTGGTATGTACAGTTCCATAGGATCTGTCATTTCTTATTTAAATTTTTGCTAAACTTAAGAATAACGTGACCGCTATCTCAACTAGGCCATACCGAGTGGGACCAAGTCTACAATGTCACCAATATTACAAACATGACTATGTGCCGATTGAACTCTGCAGATTGTTTAGTACCGGTAGTCTATGGATTATAAATGACACACCGGTGTGTTACTAATCCCATGCAAAATAACACACCCATAATATAATTGATAATACAGGATGATGAATAAAATCAAGTATTAGTAGGAGTTAAAAACTGCAAAAAGAAGATATATAGAACTGTAATTATACCCATAGTCACATATGCATCTGAGTCTTGGTGCGTGTTAAAGGGTGATGAGAGGAAAATAGCCGCATGGGAAAGAAAAATATTGAGAAGGATTTACGGCCCAAAGAAAGAAAATGGTGAGTGGAGAATTAGGACAAATGAGGAAATATATGGCTTGTATAATAACCCACAAATTATTGGGCACATTAAAAGTTCTAGACTCAGATGGTTGGGTCACGTGGAGAGATACGACAAGGGATCCTTAGTAAGTAAAATTCATAAAGGAACCCCAGGAGGGAGGAGGCGTATCGGAAGACCTAGGAAGAAGTGGTTGGAGGATGTGGTAAAGGACCTTCAAGAGATGGGAATCAGAACCCGGAGGAGGTGTATACCTGATAGGAAGGAATGGTCTTCAATCGTGCGGCAGGCTCTGGTTCTACAAGGACCGTAACGTCAATGGGATGGATGGATGGATTAGTAGGAGTTACCATAAGAAATTATTATAAAAAAAAGCATTGTACTTTTTAGTGTAACAATGTTTTAACAAAATGTGTGGAAGGGTAAAAAAGCTTCTACATTAAGGTAAGTGGTGACAGGGAAATACCAGTACTAGGTCAGTGACAGGTTACGTTACGTTAGGAACAGTTATTTTAGTTTAGGCAGCAATATAATGAATAGCCTGGGTTTAGGATGTGCCATATTGAATCTCTTCTATGATGAGAAATTTTACCATTGTGCCAATCGTTCCTCTTTTGTTTTCTGTGACTCAGAGGAGCATGGTCGCTAGTGGCAGAGCATATTTCGCTGATAGCTGGCTGTGCTATTCTGAAGGAGTTTCTATATTTCAAATACATTAACATTAATGTCCATAATTTCGAAAAATAGGCTGACAAAATTCTTCAGTCATGTTCTTTACAAAATGTTATCCCTTAAGCCATGTTTTAGTGCCTATTGTATGCATATTGCAAACTTAGGTAGACAAATTACTGTTACAGTACATTGGGACATATGCTTTCCAAGGAATAAAAGTCGCTCTAAACCGCAATAAATCCAATGTATGTTCTAAAGTGTGAAAATTCATCAAATTACTGCATTATTCCTCCTTGGTGATAAATTCATCAAAAGAAAGCCAGAAAACTGCAGATATATAGCCTGAAACACTATGCCTGAATTAACAACATTGCTATCTTCCGAAACAAACATTTATTGTTGCTGTTGCCAAAAGAAACTTACAAAATGGAAGATAACAGATATATATTATGCAGTCACGACACTTAGAAAATTAAAAAAAATCTATTAGGAGTTCTATAAAAGGGGCAAATGTGTCCCATGTTTGTGAAAGGGTTAACATTCTGAATTCCTCAATTTGCAAGGTTAAGCTGGAGTAAGACATTTTTTCTTTAACACACAATCTTTGAATATAGCTCCCTTTGGTAATGTTTGATTTCGAAAGGAATGTCTCACATTGTATCCCACTCCGGTCCTCTGTTTGTATTTCCACTGTTAGATGATGCATACCTTAGTCAAAAGAGGAATGCTTTTAATTATTCACCACCGAATTTGAATGTATTAAATTCACAAACACTGCTTTCACAAGCCCAAACATGTGTTTTGTTGATTTCTCTACCCTGTGTAGATTTTGTTGTTGTCTCGTCTGTGATATTAGCTTTTGGAACACTCTCACAATTTTCCCTACCTTAAGGGTGGATTTATTATTTTCTTGGCTCTGATCCCATCTAGGAACGCACACACACGCAAAACTTTCTGTACCATAAGCATTAAATTTATTATTTGCTCAAGTTTGATTCCAGCATTTCGTCGTTGCCGGTGAAAAATCTCCTATGTGCAAAAAATGAAATTTTACAGGAGGAATAAAAAACTGTATTCAACAGAGGTCATTTGATTTTTAAGTTATTTTTTGCAACATTGTGCTGTAATATATAATTATACATGCATTTATAAAACTCCTGTGATATAATTGTGCATTACTTCAATACTACTGACTTTTTATTATTTTTCATGCACATAGGAGATTTTTTCCATCCACGAAAGTGACACATAGGAGATTTTGTTCGATCTAGTAATAACAACTTGCATATTATAACATGTTTATTCCACAGTAATTTAATTAAACATTAACTTATGCAGTAAAATACACTTTATTTATTTAATAATTATTCATATTCAGGTTTCAAAATGTCTCTCAAAGTATTGCCAATAACAAGATCACAAAATCTTTGTCACATCTTTCAAACTAACACTGTCTTTTTAACTTTTCCGTTTATCTGGTTTCACCTTCAGATTGTCATAAAATGCATGATGGTCACGCTCTATTACCAATTTTAACTCTTGAAGATGGTTAAATTTTGTTTGGTTGATTGCTAGAGGGCCCATATATAAGCTCTTTAAGCCTTCAAACGGAGTGCCCAGCTTTCTTCTTTGTTGGAGTACAGTCCAGTCTTCATTGTGCTCCAGCTTATAGTGAATTGTCCCGTCAGGAAGATACTGTAATTGGCAAATATTGGTTACCACTGGGTCTCCACACTTCTTTCCAGGTCTGAGTGATCCCAAATTTGTTTCTTGACTTTCGAAATTCATAAAGAATGAAAAATCAACATTCTTTATGTCATATGGCTTCTTAGGCCTAGCTTGGCGCATCCTTGCTATATAGTCCATTGGAGAATTGATGGGTGGTGTGAAAATGCGTTCAAGAGTAGCATGAACACTATCACATTCCATCATTGTATGGCCTTTCTCTAAAAATATCTGCTCGATTTTAATGCCCTTCAATCTAGCCATGTCGCTTAATGCACTACCTAACACTTTGTTCCTATTTTGGTAATTGCATCCATCTGAAATCAATGTTACTTTCTTACACACTTCGGGAATGTTTCTTATATAGTCGGTGATGCAAGTTGTGAACTCATTTGCAGAAACTCCGCCATTAGCCTCATGCCATACGTAAAGTTTTACCTCAGCATTGTGGAGTTCATATATGGTGAAATTATGTAATTGTAGTTTTTGTTTATAGTAAACTTTAGATGCTAGTAACTTTGGGCACAAAAGAACACTTTGTAAGTCCATGGTGATAACTACATGTTCATCACTAGAATCTTCTTTTGCTCTGTTCTTCGCCTCACGAGCTTGATCTTTTCTTAGTAGATGTGCAGCATATTCCTCTTCTTTTAATTCACCAATCTTAAAAGAACAGCAAATATCGCACTGATCCTTTCTTGGGGAATGGATTGCAATGTTACATGTTTCTAAAGTCTCCATAAAAGTCGTTCTACTGGCAGGTGAACTTCCATTTTCTTCACACCATTCTGTATACAATGAATACATGTGGAGTTTAGAACGAAATGTAGATTCTACATACAACTTCTGTGAAGATGCTCTACAATAGTGACTCGGAACTTTCGGCAAAACAGCAAGCCAGTTTTCTATTGTCATCTTCTCGTTCATTTTCTTTTCTTTCCTGCTCACTTTTGAAGGCTCTTGACCACCTTTTTCTAATTGTTTTTCTTTACTTCCTTCTAATGTCTTCTGTAGATCATCTTCTTCACTCTCTTCATTAAATGATGCCATTTGTATTTTGCTATCATTGCTTGTCCATCTCCTGAAGCAGTCTTCTCCGATTCCAAGTGTGTTAATGAAGAACTGGCGACACACACGAAGTCGATCTCCATCCGGCGTTCCCAAGTAAATATCATGGCCTGTACTTTTTCTATCTTTTACTGCTACGTTTTCTTGAGCTCTTTTTCGCCTTCTAGTAACCTTCCTGGTGTTGACAAGACCTCTATCAAAACCCCTCTTTTCAGGCCAGGTTGTAATCATCCAAAACTCTGCAAACAACTTGGATCTTGCTTCATCACTAACTTTACCACAAAGAAAGGTTCTATCAGTTTTTCTTGTAAGTTCTTTGTGATTGCACCTGCCTTGCATTTTCCTCGAGTCTTTCGAGATTACTATGGACCCTTTCTTCAAACCTAAATATGATTTTCCTTTTACTCTATTTGACTTTTCATTCATCCTTGCTTTACGATTCAATTTAACAGTTTGATTAAGTTGCTTTATATCAGAATTGTTAACAGAGGCAGAACTAGGGGTGTCGACAGTTAATTCTGTGATATCTTCCATCTGAAAACCAATATTCATTTCAGAAATACGATTGTTTTGTATTTGTTCACTCCATGCTGTTTCCTCTTGGGGCTGAATTATTTGTTTTATATTTTCCTCCAGATTCCATATTTTAATGGAGGAAACATCCAAGATGTCTTGCACTCCTACAAAAGAAAGTAATATGACTGTTAAAATTAGTAATAACTGACACTAACCACGTTTAAAATCTTAGACTACTAATTTATACTCGTATGTCAATATTAGGACTTTAATTTTATGAGCACATTATTTTGTGTTTACAGCAAAATACAATATTTTATATCACCCAACATTGCTTTTCAACAAACAAATTCTGATCAAGTGCGATTTACCAGGAAATGGGAAGTTTATTAGCTACTGTTGAAAAATATGAATTAAACATACCTATTACAGGACAAATGATTTCCACTCCTTCGTTACTTGCTATTGGATCACAATTATTTGAAGCAGCTCCTTCGATGCTATTAAGTTCTTGTATCGAAATACTCTCTGAAATAAGTAGATAAATACCAATATTAGTAACATTTAAACAGTAGTATTTACAAAGCAAAGAGCTTAACCAGGTGATGAAAAATGTTAATTCAACATACCTTCTGCAGAAGAAATTAGCCCTTTGTTTTTTATTGGATTATCGGTATATGAAGAAACTTCTTTAAGGCTATCAGCTTCTTCTTGTACTAAAGTCTTCTCTGTAAAGTAAATAAATACATAAATATTAGATTAATAATAATAATCACCAAGCATTTGTAGCACTAGCATTAACAATTTTAATAATAATAAAATAATAATAATAATAATAATAGTGACAATAATAATAGTAATAATAGTGGTAGAAGTATTAGCACTAGTAAAATATACTAGAAAAGGTGCATTAATTTTGCCAAAAAATGTTAACTCAACTTACCTGCTATAGGATAAATTAGCTCTCCATTATTAATTGTTGTTGGTTCACAAGCATATGAAGGAACTTCTTTGGTGCTATTAACTTCTTGTAATAAAGTTTCTTCTGTAAAATAGAATAAATTGAATTACATTAGTTTAATGATGATGGTGATGATATAATAATAATAATAATAATAATAATAATAATAATAATAATAACTATAATTATTTTATTAATGAAAAATACTTGTTCGAGAAATTTGTATTGAATTATTTAAATTATGTAATTATAATATTAAAATTATGATTCATAATATTCTTACCATTGTCCAGCAATTCAGCTGAAGATTCTTGCAATAGTGCCAATTGCACTAATTTTTTTCCACGGCTTAGCATCCCGGAAAAGCACGCCTACTATCTGTAAAGTTAACCCGGTCACTACCTCGAACTTGTCTCTCGTGTTCATGTAACAAGATGTATGGCCCTGTGGTCAGAGGAATTTTCTCACACATTGAAAGTCAAGAACAAGCAAAAAATGTTGAAAGAAAGTAATAAAAAGGGTGCGAGACAAACCACATTCCTTGGCTATTCATAAACCCCTCTGAAGCTCATAAAACGGCAAATGGTTCATGTTGTACAGACCAATATACATTTACTTCAGAAAATAAAATAAATTACAAAAGGAAATTTATATAGGAAAACTAAAACACATGGACAGCGAGTCATATAGGCTATACATATAAATAATGAATAGTATTTGTGAATTATAAGTTGATAGATATTGTAAAAAATCTATTATGTGCAAGCAAGCGTAAACGTACCAAACCTCCTATGTGCATAGTTGAGCACATAAGAGGTATTTCACGGCAGTCTGGCGGAAATACATCGGTACCAAACCTCTCATGTGTATAAGTGAGCACATAGGATATTTTTCACGGCAGCAGAACTGCACCGACACATAGGAGGTTGGATTCTTTCTCAAATAAAAATTTTTGTAGTAGAGATACACATAAGAGCTTTCGTCACAGCATGCAGAGCGATCTTAGCTTTCCAGGGGAATCAAAACCTCATTTTCGTCCATTGCGACACATAGGAGGTTTTTCACCGGCAACGACGATTTGTAACACTTACACAACTTTCTCTACCTTCATCATTAAATTTACCATTTTCTCGCTTTTGATTCCACCTCTTGGAACACTTACACCACTTAATGGAAACTGTTGGTACCATCACTCTGAGTAAGTGCCAATTTATATGATGTAGATTTTATAAATCCCAAGTGATGATGAAGTTGTTACCTTAGATTGATTTTAACTTGCCACAGATATATGAGATTCATCACAGGGAGCAAAGACTATGAACAAAATCAATAATCTCATAGTACATCCACAAAATTATACATGTAGGTATGCAATTTGGTTATGTACAGTACCAAGGGTTAGGCCTAAAGCAACATATCCACAACATCAGGTTAGCATGTCACAAGTTGACATTCATAGAGATGTAGAGTACTCACCCTCAAACTGAAAGCATGGACGACATCACAGACAGAGGTGGCAGGAATTCGAATGCAAGCAAAACGTGCTGAGATGAAAACATATTGACGGTATCATGCTAGTATCCAAGTGGTTAACTAAACCGCATGGAACTGTGGACTATATTTTCATGCTAGACTTGAACACTCCACACATGCGCACTATCAACAGCATGTTCAAATTTTAATGGCCATGAAGCTTTCTGATTCCAGGCGAGCTCTATAGGTAAAATCCCACAAGGTGCATCTCTATACTCAAAATCAAGATTCTCTTCATAAAACAGGGATAAACACACATCTTTCATTTTTTTGAAAGGAAATATTTTCTTCATGAGTAATTTAGTCAAGGACATTTTCTTTTATAATACAAGCTGGCTAACACTTGCAATATTTCAGATACATCAACTTTTATGACCATGACAGAGCATTCACCTTCCCTAGCTCTTTGTTCTTTCACAGGACCTAATATGTTTATTGAAAGTAATAGATAATTGATAAATAATTACCTGTGTCAAGCCATGAAGCACCAATTCTTAACAGTTAATTTGAATGATTGAGACTAAGGAAACATGTATAACTTCTAAGTTCTGTCTTCACTCTCCAGCTCCACATCAACTCGTCATTTCTTACGAAGTGAACAGCGCATGTCAAAACCCAGAAATAAAAAGCAATCACAGCAACCCAAGTGGTGAGGAAATTAAGCCATATGTTTACACGCCAAAACATCTGTATAAAAAATATGTTCCAAATTTTTCAAAAATCCACCTTTTAAAAGCACTGACCAAAAAAATGCACTAAATGAGCAACAACTTACTTAATAGAAAATAATCATATGCCAACAACATACGACAGATCTTACACAAACTAGAATCCCTTCTAGAATCTCTAACACTCACAACAGGAAAGTTGAAGGCTAAAATATAATACATTTATATTTTACTTTAGGTGACATTATAAATCCATGGTTAACATAACATAACAAGCCCAAATGATCCCATATGGGCAAGAGCTTCCTACCATTCAGGGTAGGGTAATTAAATCATGGGATGAGCTAGTTCATGAGACTTTGTTTCTTATTTATCTATTTTACATTTAATACCTTTCACACAAACTAAGAACATAGCTAGAATTTGTTTGAATCTACACTCATATCTTATTCACTTTCTCACTTGTCACAGTTTTGTATCTACACACTTAAAAGTGTTGATTAACTTAAGACAAAATTACTTGTTTCCACTTCGCTCTATCTCTTGCAGTTCTTGTCCACTGTGTCCCTTGCTACCATTTTTAAGTCTTGTGACCATCTGTGTAGTGGACGTCCTCTGATTCTTTTTCCTATCCTCGGGTCCCACCTTGTTGTGGCATGGACCTCCCCAGTGCCTCATACTGGTTGTTGCAATTTCTATTCCACTCTTTCTTCTCAGCTCTTCATTCCTAATTTTGTCATTCAAACTGATGTCCACTATTCTTCTCTCCATTTTTCGTTGACACACTTGTATCTTATTTATTTTGCCTTTCATGAATATATTTATTTTAAAAAAATGATTTTAAGAAGATTACATTCCCAGGAATATTAACACCGATGTGACTTTTATAATCCATAGACTACTCGACCATCTGCTGAGTTCAGTCAGCACAAAGTCATTTTTGTGGTATTGGTGACTTTGTTTACTTTGTCCCAATTGGTGCAGCCCAGCTGAGACAGTGGTCAAGACAATAGACAATAGACAAGTTTATTCGTCAGTAAGCACTTCACACGAAATACAATAGACTTCGTCATACAACAGTAATTTGTAGCTACCAGCCTACTACATTGATACAATACGGCTTATTTTAAAAGGTTACATAACAGATTTATGTTCTAACAATTCTTAAAAGTAGCTTGTTATTTAAAAATTGCTATTTAAAGCTAGTAATTTAAAAACTGTGCATTTAAAAAGTCATTAAACTATAGGAATTCGTTTGCCATGAGACTAAATTAATTATCTGTATAGATAATTTTTTGTTGGCTCTCATGTTTTAACCACTAACTGTTTTTCATGTGACTCGGTTCTTATTGTTGGATCGATATTATATCCAAGTGTTAAGTCAGGTGGTAGTATGAGAATGCCTAGTCTATCCTCCAGCACGATCCATCTTCCGACAGCCCATGTACTTCTTCATACACAGCATTATGGTTATTCCTCAATGCAGCAGCAATCATGGACCTCACATTATGGTGTCGACTGATTCTTAATATTTCACTGAATGGACAGGATCCCAAGACATGACCAAGTGTTTCAATCTCACTGCAGCAATGCCAGCAGTGGTTTCCCATCTTGAGATCTTCCAGGTACTGTACATAGTGGACAGACATTAGCTGTAATTTTTAGGTCAGTTCTCCATTCGCTACTGTTGACATTTTCATGCTGTCTTATCCATTTGTTACGAGGAGTGTATAAGATGACTCGTTTTCCCTTTTGACGTAAAGGACACCATGACTGAAACTCCTTTTCTCTGAGGTGTCTAATTTTCCTAATATTTAGGGCTTTGTCTGGAATAACCTGCAAGTTGGTTTATTTATGCAGATGGATATATCTTTATCCAGATCTCTATATACATTAACATAAATATTGTCAGAGCTTCGCAGTTTCCTGCAGGTGTTCACATGTTGTAAGTAAGCTTCCCATCCTGATCTAAAGAGATCAAATCCATTATATTTTTTGTCAGTGAACAACATACTGTCAGAGGTATCTGCTGGGGGTTGTAAAATTTCTTTAAGACTAGATCTTATAAGTATGCCATTATTATTGAGGAACTTAGCTGGTATTTTATTTAATGGTGTTGTTTGAAATTAGTAAATTAAACTGTGACAGATGAAGGCTGAAAAGACATGAAGTTTCTAATGAGGCTGCAGAACTGGGGTAGAAACTAAAGTGTTTAATTCTTCTTTAAGCTTAGTCATGCTGTCTACTGCATAAAAAAACAGTCGAATCATTGTATGTAACCCCAAGATACTTGACTGTTTCATCCGGTGAGACTAAAGATATTGTTTGACCCGATTGCATAGTTAAAGAATTGTAATTAAGGACTTCGTTATAGAGATGCACTTAGACTATTACAGAGCTCGCCCTCAAATTGAAAGCATGGACGACGTCACAGACAGAGGCGGTGGGAATTCGAATGCAAGCAAAATGTGCTGAGTTGAAAACATTGATGGTATCATGCTAGTATCCACTCGGTTAACTAAAGTGCATGGAGCCGTGAAGTATATTTTCACTGTGGACTTTAGCACTCCACGCACGCACACTGCCAATGGCATGTTCAAATTTTAATGGTCGAGAAGCTTTCAGATTCCAGGTGATCTCTGTAATGTTGATTTCTAAACAATCTCAGTATATTTACGAATGGCTAATTCTGCTAAGTGGAGAGTCAGTTAAGGATTTTTGCTACAGTAAGCGTATCATCGGCAGACCCTAAACATGCTATATTTGAAAGACCAGTTGCAACACAGTATCCATGATCTTGTAAATTGTCTTGAGTAGATAACTCTTGAAGAATATGGTCTGGGTTATACAAGGAAGGAAATAAAGGAGATCTTGAATATAAAGGATAAAGGAGAAATTACTCCTCTCGTAATAGTGATGGGTTTAGATTTTAAGTTTAAAGTTTCTATTTGTGTAATGTTAATTGTTGGAGCTCTGTATAGCTTTGATAATTTTGACGGTATACCGTATGAAGTCAGAATTTTATGTACATAAGTGGTCTTTAACCTGTGGCCCAGAGCCGCATGCGGCTCATGGATTAATTTTTGGCAGCCTGCAAACAAATACTAATTTTAACTAACAGTAAAAATAGTATTCTTTGACGAGGATCTTTATTGGATGGCAGATTATGGATACTTCACCATTCTAAGATCTGACTTCAGCAACATGCTTCAGGATTTTAGACCCAATGAAAAAATACTGAAGCTATTTTCTACACCAGTTAGTATGGACATTGAACATACTCCCAGCAACATGCAAATGGATATTAATTTGTATCAGAAGTTAACACAGTGAATTATATAACATAATAATTAAGAGTTGAATTTTACACTAACCTTCACTTTTGGTATAGTTTACCCATACTAGTTTTGGTTCCATCGCTAACACTGCCAACATCTATACTTCAACTGCTGTGGCACTCTCCCGCAGACATGGTACAAACTTTGAGATGAGGTCCTCATTGGTTCGGGACTCATTGGAACTGATGAACTTCGATATTCCGACTTATGAGGACTTCATCTCAAAATATGTACCATGTCTCCAGGCGGGTGCCACAGCAGTTGAAGTATAGCTGTTGACAATGGTAGCAAAGGTGCCAAAACTAGTACAGGTAAACTACACCAAAAGTGAAGGTTAGTGTTAAATTTAACTCATTATATAATTATTAGTGTTAAATTTAACTCATTATATAATTATTATGCAAATGAAACTTAACGAAATGCAGTGTAATAGCAATTTACAGGAGAAATTTAAGAATGTGAAACTTTTGGAATTGTACTCTAAGTAGAGGCAGGCAAATTTCCAGCAATCCACTCACATGCTTACTTATAGCATCACTTTTTGGCAGGACATACGTAATTATGTGAGCAGCTTTTCTCCAGGATGAAAATTGTGAAGTCAAAACTCAGGAACAGATTTTCCGACACTCACTTAGAGAACTGCCTTCGAATTTCTTCTTCCAACATTAAAGCCACAGGTAATTGACAAATTAGTGACAAACAATCAGTGTCAGGTCCCACATGAAATATGAGAGTGTTACTGTGTTTTATGTTATTTATTAATATTGCAAAGTGGAAGACAAAAATATAAAACACACATATGTAATGCTAAGTAATCCCTACTGTTATTGTAATATAATATTATACATTTGTGTTATGTAACTATCCTTCTATTAATAAATCACTAAATCAGTGCAGCCCACAAATCTTTCAATAAAAACAAAATAGCCCTTTTGTTAAAAAAAAAAATTCAAGACCACTGACGTATAAGATTATGACCCACATTGTTGAAAGCCTTACTGTTATCTAAGAAAACAAGGGTCTGAGATTTAGTTGATATTAGATAGAATGTAGATAGAATCCAACATTGCAGTATTAATCATTGTACCAGGGAAGTTTGTAAAACTTCTTTGGTTTTCATTGAAGATTATCATCGATCTCAAACACCAATTAAGAACACATTCTATCACCCGTCTTACAACAGAAAAGATGGTAATAGGTCCCCAGTGGCGGACGCAGAAATTTTTTTCGGGGGGGGGGGATTTGAATAGGTAGAAAGAATACTAAAAAAAATTAATCAACTTACATATACAATTAGTTTATAAAACTGGCCACTTAGAGTACTTTTTTCAAATTTCGGGGGGGGATGTAACCCCCCTATCCCCCCCTGCGTCCGCCACTGTAGGTCCCCAATTGGCAAGTCTGCTTTGCTGCCACTTTTGTGAATCAGCACAGTTTTCTAATTTGCCTGAGGCATTCAAGAATGGAAGTTCTAACTAACATAACAGTTGCTTTAGAGCAATAATCTTGAAGGATACCGGTATGTCATCTTTTAACATTCTCACAAGAACATGGTCTAGACCAGGGGCTGTATCCGTAGCTATTTTGCTTACAGCAGCAGCAATTTCCTTCTTTTGTACAATGAGATCTTTAGTGACTAATTGGAACCATGTCCGAGTTTTTAACATCATAATACAGTCGCTCATTATTGTTTGGGATTGAAAGTCGATCACTAAAATGATGATAGATTTTATTTATGTCAACTCTACAAGACACTTGCCTGTCATTAAGTGCAGCTCTCACTGCTCTCCTCCTCTGAGTTTTTTGGCACTCATATTTTTTATGTCTCTTCTCCCTATCCCTTTTGGTGGCACATTGAGGATTGCTTGAATGATTGTACTTTTGCTGATTATTGAGCTGTCTCTTCTCTCGATGAGCCGCATAGAAACTTATAGCAGGATGTTTCAGCCTAGGGAGTAGGTGGACAGCATCTGAGAGAAACATTTTATAACTTTTTACTGTGATGCAATGATTTTCATCTGTATCATTATTGCAGTTTTGAAACTAGGATTTCCATTTAAACAATTCCTTCTACTCAGTAGCCTGATTCAGCTGTTGACTGTTGTCAAATGAAATGGATCATCTTGATTTGATTGTGTGGAAATGGCAATGTTCGGTTTCCACTTTGTTTGTCTCTGTGGATTGTAGCATGTGCCTTGCTTATGTGTATTACTATACCGAGCTTACCTTTATTCACTCCTCCACAGTGGGGGCAAAGATGTTGAGAACTGCTAAACTGACAGCAGGACTATTGTCAACATAACTTTCCATATTAGCGGCATTATTTGTATCATCTACATTAAATCTGCCATCCTAATATAACGATAAATAGAAAAGGATTGACAGATAATTCTTTGTTTGTTGCCTTAAGCCAAATTTTTTTCATATATGGTAACCAAGGGCAACAATATGTCCATTTTCTGTTAATGTCACTTCAGGAAGTCTTGAAAAAAAACAAAACTATAATTAATTTAAATTATTTTCTAGACTAGCCAATTATTCCCTTATATAGACTGCCACAATATGCATAATAATAATAATAATAATAATAATAACACAGTAATAATAAGTTAGGCCTACCTCTAATTTGAAGTAAAGAGGTAAAACCAATATACTGTACATAAAATATAAACTGAAAATTCACTGAAGTAACTTCTCATAAATCAGTACTAACACTTGTACAGTAACAGATTAAGTAAATGCAGCCTAATGCTCTTGGTCGCTGGCTTCAAATATAGAAAAATCCCAGAAGAAGAAGCAAATATAACATGACCTCATTACTCTTCAACAGTAGCGGATGCAGAAATTTTTTTTTTCGGGGGGGGGGATTTGAATAGGTAGAAAGAATACTAAACAAAATTAATTAACCTTCATATATACTTAGTTTATAAAACCGCCCACTTAGAGTGCATATATAGCATTTTTGTCAAATTTCGGGGGGGGGGGGATATATCCACCCTATCCCCTCCTGCGTCCACCACTGCTCTTCAAACTATCCTGAACCCATATATATATATATATATATATATATATATACATATACATATACATGTATATACATATATACATATACATACACACCCTTTATATACGGCTTTGTCTTTGTTTATACTCGTTTTAACAATGAGGTCACATCACGAGTCAGGTTCTGTAGGTATACCAGGGTAGGCCAACTAACTATTGATATGCATATATTTCACTGTTGATGATGATTTATGGCTCGTGAATATTACAACGATATTTAATTTGAACGGATATGATACAGGATGAAATAATGGGTTGAGTAATGGTAAGAGAATATCCAATTTGTCATTTATCTTTACAACTGGGGTAACCACGTAAAAAACCCAAATCAAACTGGCAGGCCACAAGGTTTGAGCCCTACACCTCCAGAATGCAAGTCCAAGACACTACCATCTCGGTCTCGATTTTATTTTATTTTATTTTATTTTATTTCTTCCTGCAACACCCTGCAGGTTGCCATTGACAAAGAGTACCAACAACAAATAAAAATTCAAACAGTAAAAGAAAACAGATTAAATTAATAATGAAGCTTTAACAATTAGTATATATAACTATTAAAAATTGGAAGTCATGGTCCACAGGTATGATTGCGAAATATGGCAATAGACCCTTTCAATGCCACCAGTGATATTTCTGTAAGGATGGCTTTGTGCAGGCCGAACTTTTTGGAGAAGTCAAACAGCAGTTTTGGGATGGTGCCACGTGCTCCAATCATTAGTCCTGTCACTGTTATGGATGTTAGATGGTATTTATCCTTGTAATACTTAATGGTGGGTTCATAAATTCGTCTCTTCTCCTCATTCACCTCCTCCGGCTGATCCTCATGGGACTCAAATCTTACGGTTGGATCGATTATATGCCCTTCAGATGACTGAGGAGTGAAGGCTATAATATCCACTCTGCGAGTACTACCCTCACTGGAAAGACCATGCACTTCTTCAAAAACAGAAAAACCCTTGTCCCTTAAGGCATTAGCAATTAATGATCTAATTGTGTGATGACGCGAATTGCGTAGGAGTTCACCATGTGGACAGGCCCCTAGGACATGAGCAAGGGTTTCGAACTCCCTGTGGCAACACCTACAGAGGTTACCGTCCTGGGACCTGCCTGGTACACTACGGACTGCTGATATATTCGCTGTCATCTTGATTGCTTCTCCCCATTCATTGCACGTTAGTCCTTTATGCTCCCTAATCCACTTATTAGCTGGTGTGTACTGTTTATATAGGAGCACTCCTTTCCCTTTATGATCTTTCTTGCTCCAGTTCTCAAAAGCTCTCTCTCTCTTAACTGTTGCCGTACTTTCCGGGTATCAACATGACCATGCTTATCAAAGATGGAAGGAGATTCGGTGATTTTTAAGGCTTCTAGGCTTGATGAAATTTCTTGGAAGAAATGCCTTGTAATATTCAGGAATGGAACATTAGATTTCTGTAATATTTTACATGCATTAATATGCTGTAGGTGCACTTCCCATGTTGAACAGAATAGTCCTAAGCCCTTGAATTTAGTATCAGCATACACCATATCATTGGGAATATCATTTGGCAGTTGTAATAATTCCTTCATTGCCCCTCGCACCATGATATCTGCATCTGTGATGAAATTATGAGGGATTTTTTTAGGCTGGACTGTCTGAAATGGATATACCAAACTAGGACATATCGAGGTGTTTATTATGGTGAATTTCTGATCTGCCTGCAAGAGTGGTGATGAAATAAGGAGTTCCAAGTTCAGTTTCAGCTTACTCAGGGTTGTAAGAGAGTCAAAATTTATTTCGTCACAGAAGTTAACACCTAAATAGCGAATGCAGTCTCATTTTTTCAAGCAAGGCAATGCCTTTCCTGGCGAAATTTGAAAATCATTTTCAGATAATTCACCCTTTTCGATACATATTCCTTTGCATTTGTTAATATTAATTTCTAAGCCAATTTCATTAAATTGCTAAATGGCATGGCGTACAAGGATTGCAGCTGAAATTTTATCTTTACCTATGATTGCTATGTCGTCAGCAAATCCCAATATGGTTAATCTCTCCTGAGATGGACTTAATTTAAAACCGTATTTCAAAGCTAGGCTGTTTTCACTAAGTTCGTTGAAAATATGATCTACTGACAAATTGATCAATGTTGGTGATAAAGGTGAACCTTGTAATACACCTCTGGAAATGGTTATAGGCTTGGTTTTAGTTCCTTTTGACTGAATCTGAGTTATGTTACCTGTTTGAAAGTTAATTATTAGATCTGTAAGTTTCGTAGGAATTGGCAGCGATTTTAAAGTATTTTCAAGATGCTCATGACCTACATTATCAAATGCTTTCCTTATATCAAGGAAGATAACACTCAGATTGGTTTTCTTAGTTTTGGCTTCAAGCAACAGAGAGTCAAGCAAAGCAGTGTTGACATGAGTACCTGAAGAGTTGGTGAAACCTCGTTGATTTGGATTAAAACAGACATATTCACGGAGACGCTTGTCAAGAACACGTTCAATTATCCTTCGTATCACATAACAAATCGTAATAGGTCTCCAATTCGTTATGTCCATGGTATTACTACCTTTATGAATTAAAATTGTTCTGGCTTGTTTGAGCTATATGGGGACAAATCCAGTTCTTAGCATGCGTGTTGCTATGAAAGCTATTAATTCAAATGCAATTTTGTTTTTAATCACTCTAACAATTACATGATCTGGCCCAGGTGCTGTATTGATTGCTATTTTATTAACAGCTTCTTCTATTTCACTAGCATCAACAACTTCTGAGAAGATCTTCTCAGCATCAGTTCTTTCTTGTGGTGTCAGACTGGCAGTATATTCTGTCCGAACCATGTGGTTAGGCTTTCCATGAGTCTCCGAAAAATATTTGAATAGTTCCTCTGATGGAATAGTACACATTTCTGCATTAGATTTTAATACAGATCTTATAGCTTTTCGCCGCTGATTGTAAAAATGGTACTGTGTTAGTTGTTTCCTGTTAGAATTATAGTATCTCCAAAATATGAAAGCCTCAGCTCTGGGAGGTACCTAGAGATTATTGAACAACAGGTGACCCTCATTAAAGGCCTAGAAGCAACAATGTGAGTTCTCTCTTTTCTGGAGATAGTTCAGTCCAGTGCCGTGTATCATGTATTTAATAGTTCGAAGTCATTTGACCATTATAATGGCAAATTTTGTTGTACACATATTGAAGAAGTTGCACAAAAAAATCAGTTCCCTAGTTAAAGTTTGTAGAGTTAATAACTTACATTTTGTAAATGGGAAAAAGTAAAATAAAAATATTAAAAAGTGAACCATAATTTTATAGTTTTACACTTTTCTATTACATATTATTACTAGGGTTGATTTTTTAATAGCGACAACACATCTTGAGAATTTCAGTGAAACAGAGGAAGTTCATGACACTTCCACCTGATATTGGTTATCTCAGAGTGGAATAGAATTTTTCTATCATGATACAAGCCTTAACAATAATAAGAATTGAAAGATCAGTCTCTACTTACTGGTCTTGAAGTGGTGTTTTAAACATTTGAATAAATTTGGAATATTTTGGATAAAAATACAAATTGGCCAAGAGGATAGATGATGTATACGATCCTTTTAAGCAATATACATGATGAAAGCCTAATCAAATTGACTAAAAGAATTTAATGGTGAATATCCAAACAGGACATGACAAGCCTCGGCTGAGAGAATTTTACCACTATTAATATATCTAATCTCTCTTTATGGTAATGCAGATTTCTTAGAAGTCTTGTAGATCAATTACTCTCTTTAGCATTTTGAATTTGTATCTTTCACCCGTGTTTGAAATGTAAAACAACATTTGTGACTGAAGCATAGAGATGTCTCATTCAATTCTAATCATTATTAAGACATGTGCTGCGATAAAGAAAACCTATTTTACCCTTAGATATGCTAGATATCCAGTTAGTACCAGGTGAAAGTGGCATAACTTTTCTTTATTTCAGTGAGATTCTACAGATATGTTGCCAAAATTAAAAAATCAATACATTATTAATAGCAATTTAAATGTCAAACTAAATGTAGCTGTTTAAAAATGGTGATGAAAGCAGTTGCTAGAGGGAGTCTTACTGCAATAAATTTTTTTGCTGTGATAAAACAAACCCTGTAGATTTGTAATCTCCAAATAATGTTAACTGAACATTTCCCCTCCCCCTCAATATAAAAATAAATATACTAAGAGAGGATGAGAATTGGTTTTATGATTTATTTTCTTGACCTCGGTAGTCTAAATCTGTTGAATGGCCAGAGAAATTATTTATTCAGTTAATATTCTAAATATATATTTAGGGATATATATATAATTTTTTTTTTTGCAAAAATTCTATGAAGGGTAGTTATAAGTCACCCACTGTTTGTAGAAATTCAGTCTTCCTTGATGAACAATAAAGTTTTGCATAAGATTGAACAAATTGAATACATGCTCTTTGCAATACGGCCTCTTGTTAAGTGCCAGTATGATACTTTATGAGATTGTGTGTGGGGACGAAAAATGTCTGTCCGTCCGGGTGTCTGTACGCGCCATAACTCAAAACGCTTTTTCGGATTTTCATGAAACTTGGAAAACACATTTATAATGTCCATGGAAGAACCCTATTGATATTGAACCAAATCGGTTCACCGGTACCGGAGTAAAACACAATTTAGTGTATATTTTAAAGGCGCAATAACTCAAATACGCTTTGTCGGATTTTTATGAAACTTCGGATACGCATTTATAATGTCTATGGGAAGAGGTCTATTGATATTCGACTAAATCGGTTGGCCAGTACCGGAATAATTCCCAATTTAGTGCCTTTTATGTTAATATATAAGAAGTCGCGATAACTCAAATATGCTTTATTGGATTTTCCTGAAACTTTGTATACCCATTTATAATGTACATGGAAAGACGTCTACTGATATTGCACCAAATCGGTAAACCGGTACCGGTGTAAAACGCAATATAGTGTCTATTTTAAAGACGCGGTGACTCAAATACGCTTTACCGGATTTTTATGAAACTTTGTATACACACTTATAATGTCCATGGGAAGACGTCTATTGATATTGATTAAATCGGTTGACCTATTTCGGAGTAATGCTCAATTTAGTGCCTATTTTATGGTAATATACGTATTCGAAAGAATTTATGATATGCAAATCAGTTATCATGACAACATAGTCAATTGTTTTTCTGTGATCTTATAAAGCTTTGGCAATTAAAATACAGTTAGCTATGACAAATAACACTATTGCTTTACATACGCTTATCCAACAAGACCGTTAAACTGAACCCAGGTGGCTGAGATTGTAACGTCTTGGGCTCATATTCTGGAGTTCCATGGTTCAAATCCCAAAACCGACCAATTTGACTTTTTTTTGTATTCTGCATATCATAATTGCAATAATAACTAATTAAACAAAAACATACTGGCAGTTTGCTACATCAATTTACCTGATTTTATTATTTTATGAATATTAATATTCTAAGTAGGATATAGATAGAAATCAAAACTGACAGAATGATTTAATATTGATACGACATTCCTGTACACGTTGATCAGCAGGGCTAGGATTTCTATGTAAATACATATTTGTTTTTTATTAGCCTACATACATACCTAGGATTGCTGATCAGCATTATATAATTTTACAGAGATATTCTATACAACGATTTGATCATTGATTCTGTTCTGGAAGTGGATTTCAAAGGCAGAGCATCTTCCAAACGACAAAATAATAAGCTCATATAGAGTAATGTTATGGTTGAAAATTTTGACTCCTGCCGTAATTTAGGTGTTAACTAGAAGTCAGTTTAACAACGTAGCTAATTCATTACACTAAAATAAAAGAACTTCCACATTCATCAACCTATTTCTTTATTTTAAGGTGTACAACTTTGATAGAAACTCTACAAACATTTGCAAACTGTTTGGATAAGAGTCGTTGTTGTTGGAACCGTATTTGGAAACTGAAGATTTGTCTCATAATATTTTTTTCTTAAATTCTTATAGCAACTAGATTCTGCTCTATCCTGAGCTGATTTCTCCTTCGCTGCTCTATCATGAGCTGCTATCTCCTCCGCTGTTCTACCATGAGCTGCTATCTCCTCCGAAGCTCTTTCATGAGCTGCTATCTCCTCCGCTGCTCTATCATGAGCTGCTATTTCCTCCGCTGCTGTATCATGAGCTGCATCTCCTCCGGTGCTCTATCATGGGCTGGTATCTCCTCCACTGCTCTCCCATGAGTTGCTATATATTCCGCTGCTCTACCATGAGATGCTATCTACTACGCTGCTCTATCAAAAGTTGCTATCTCCACCTCTGCTCTATTATGGGCTGCTATCTCCTCCGCTGCTCTACCATGAGCTGCTACCTCTTCCGCTGCTCAATCATGAACTGCTCTCTAATCCGTTGCTCTATCATGAGCTGCTATCTCCTCCGCTGCTCTATCATGGGCTGGTATCTCCTCCGCTGCTCTCCCATGAGTTGCTATATATTCCGCTGCTCTACCATGAGATGCTATCTACTCCGCTGCTCTACTATGACCTACTATCTCCTCCGCTGATCTATCGTGAGCTGCTATTTCCTCCGCTGGTCTCACACGAGCTGCTATCTCCTCCGCTGCTCTATCATGAGCTGCTATCTCCTTCGCTGCTGTAGAATGAGCTGCTATCTCCTCCGCTGCTCTACCATGAGCTGCTACCCCGTCAGCTGCTCTATCATGGGCAGCTATCTCCTCCACTGGTCTATCATGAGCTGCTATCTCCTTCGCTGCTGTAGAATGAGCTGCTATCTCCTCCGCTGCTCTGTCATGAGCTGCTATCTCGTCCGCGGCTCTATCATGCGCTGCTAGCGCCTCCGCTGCTCTATCATGAGCTGCAACCTCCTCCGCTGCTCATCATGAGCTGCTATCTCCTCCGCTGCTGTAGAATGAGCTGCTATCTCCTCCGATGCTCTATCATGAGCTGCTATCTCCTTCGCTGCTGTAGAATGAGCTGCTATCTCCTCCGCTGCTCTACCATGAGCTGCTACCCCGTCAGCTGCTCTACCATGAGCTTCTATATCATCCGTTGCTCTACTATGAGCTGCTACCTCCTCCGCTGCTCTATCGTGAGCTGCTATCTCCTCCGCTGGTCTCACACGAGCTGCAATCTCCTCCGGTGCTCTATCATAAGCTGCTACTTCCTCCGCTGCTCCATCTTGAGCTGCTATCTCCACCGCGGCTCTTTCAAAAGCTGCTATCTCCTCCGCTGCTCCACTATGATCTGCTGTTTCCTCCACTGCTCTATCATGAGCTGCTATCTCTTCCGCTGCTCTATTATGAGCTGCTATCTCCTCCGTTGCTCTATCATGAGCTGCTATCTCCTCCGCTGCTGTAGAATGAGCTGCTATCTCCTCCGCTGCTCTACCATGAGCTGCTACGCCCTCCGCTGCTCTACCATGAGCTGCTATCTCCCTCGCTGCTCTATCATGAGCTGCTATCTCCTCCGCTGCTCTATCATGAGCTGCTATCTCCTCCGCTGCTCTATCATGGGCTGCTATCTCCTCCGCTGCTCTATCATGAGCTGCTATCTCCTTCGCTGCTGTAGAATGAGCTGCTATCTCCTCCGCTGCTCTACCATGAGCTGCTACCCCGCCAGCTGCTCTACCATGAGCTTCTATCTCCTCCGTTGCTCTACTCTGAGCTGCTACCTCCTCCGCTGCTCTATCGTGAGCTGCTATCTCCTCCGCTGGTCTCACACGAGCTGCAATCTCCTCTGATGCTCTATCATAAGCTGCTACCTCCTCCGCTGCTCCATCAAGAGCTGCTATCTCCTCCGCGACTCTATCATGAGCTGTTGTCTCCTACGCTGCTCTTTCAAGAGCTGCTATCTCCTCCGCTGCTCCACTATGATCTGCTATTTCCTCCGCTGCTCTATCATGAGCTGTTATCTCTTCCGCTGCTCTATTATGAGATGCTATCTCCTCCGCTGCTCTATTATGAGCTGCTATCTCCTCCGCTGCTCTATCATGAGCTGCTATCTCCTCCGCTGCTGTAGAATGAGCTGCTAACTCCTCCGCTGCTCTACCATGAGCTGCTACGCCCTCCGCTGCTCTACCATGAGCTGCTATCTCCTCCGCTGCTCTATCCTGAGCTTGTTTCTCCTTCGCTGCTCTATCAAGAGCTGCTATCTCCTCCGCTGTTCTACCATGAGCTGCTATCTCCTCCGCTGCTCTATTATGTGCTGCTATCTCCTCCGCTGCTCTATCATGAGCTGCTATATCCTCCGCTGCTGTAGAATGAGCTGCTATCTCCTCCGCTGCTCTACCATGAGCTGCTACCCCCTCAGCTGATCTACCATGAGCTGCTATCTCCTCCGCTGCTCTACTATGAGCTGCTACCTCCTCCGCTGCTCTATCGTGAGCTGCTATCTCCTCCGCTGGTCTCACACGAGCTGCTACCTCCTCCGCTGCTCTAACATAAACTGCTATCTCCTCCGCGGCTCTATCATGACCTTTTGTCTCCTCCGCTGCTCTATCAAGAGCTGCTATCTCTTCCGCTGCTCCACTATGAGCTGGTATTTCCTCTGCTGCTCTATCATGAGCTGCTATCTCCACCGCTGCTCTATTATGAGCTGCTATCTCCTCCGCTGCTCTATCATGAGCTGCTATCTCCTCCGCTGCTGTAGAATGAGCTGTTATCTCCTATGCTGCTCTACCATGAGCTGCTATGCCCTTCGCTGCTCTACCATGAGCTGCTATCTCCTCCGCTGCTCTATCATGAGCTGCTATCTCCTCCGCTGCTGTAGAATGAGCTGCTATCTCCTCCGCTGCTCTATCATGAGCTGCTATCTCCTCCGCTGATCTACCATGAGCTGCTACGCCCTCCGCTGCTCTACCATGAGCTGCTATCTCCTCCGCTGCTCTATCATGAGCTGCTATCTCTTCCGCTGCTGTAGAATGAGCTGCTATCTCCTATGCTGCTCTACCATGAGCTGCTACGCCCTCCGCTGCTCTACCATGAGCTGCTATCTCCTCCGCTGCTCTATCATGAGCTGCTATCTCCTCCGCTGCTGTAGAATGAGCTGCTATCTCCTCCGCTGCTCTATCGTGAGCTGCTATCTCCTCCGCTGCTCTACCATGAGCTGCTACGCCCTCCGCTGCTCTACCATGAGCTGCTATCTCCTCCGCTGCTCTATCATGAGCTGCTATCTCTTCCGCTGCTGTAGAATGAGCTGCTATCTCCTCCGCTGCTCTACCATGAGCTGCTACGCCCTCCGCTGCTCTACCATGAGCTGTTATCTCCTCCGCTGCTCTATAATGAGCTGCTATCTCCTCCGCTGCTCTATCCTGAGCTTGTTTCTCCTTCGCTGCTCTATTCTGAGCTGCTATCTCCTCCGCTGTTTTACCATGAGCTGCTATGTCCTCCGCCGCTCTATTAAGAGCTGCTATCTCCTCCGCTGCTCTATCATGAGCTGCTATCTCCTCGTCTGCTGTAAAATGATCATCTCCTCCGCTGATCTACCATGAGCTGCTACCCCCTCAGCTGATCTACCATGCGCTGCTATCTCCTCCGCTGCTCTACTATGAGCTGCTACCTCCTCCGCTGCTCTATCGTGAGCTGCTATCTCCTCCGCTGGTCTCATACGAGCTGCTACCTCCTCCGCTGCTCTATCATGAGCTGCAATCTCCTCCGTGGCTCTTTCATGACCTTTTGTCTCCTCCGCTGCTCTATCAAGAGCTGCTATCTCCTCCGCTGCTTCACTATGAGCTAGTATTTCCTCTGCTGCTCTATCAAGAGCTGCTATCTCCTCCGCTGCTCTATTATGAGCTGCTATCTCCTCCGCTGCACTATCATGAGCTGTTATCTCCTCCGCTGCTGTAGAATGAGCTGCTATCTCCTCTGCTGCTCTACCATGAGCTGCTACGCCCTCCGCTGCTCTACCATGAGCTGCTATCTCCTCCGCTGCTCTATCATGAGCTGCTATCTCCTTCGCTGCTCTTGCCTGAGCTTGTTTCTCCTTCGCTGCTCTATCATGAGCTTGTATCTCCTCCGCTGTTCTACCATGAGCTGCTATCTCCTCCGCTGCTCTTCTATGAGCTGCTATCTCCTCCGCTGCTCTATCATGAGCTGCATCTCCTCCGCTGCTGTATCATGAGCTGCTATCTCCTCCGCTGCTCACTCATGAGCTGCTATCTCCTCCGCTGCTCTATCATGGGCTGCTATATCCTCCGCTGCTCTACCATGTGCTGCTACCTCTTCCTCTGCTCTATCATTAGCTGCTATCTACCCCGCTGCTCTATCATATGCTGCTATCTCCTCCGCTGCTATATCATGGGCTGGTATCTCCTCCGCTGCTCTATCAAGAGCTGCTACCTCCTCCGCTGCTCTATCATGTGCTGCTATCTCCTCCGCTGCTCTACCATGAGCTGCAAACTCCTCTGCTGCTCTATCAGGAGCTGCTATTTCCTCCGCTGCTCTATCATGAGGTGCTATCTCCTCCGCTGCTGTAGAATGAGCTGCTATCTCCTTCGCTGCTCTATTATAAGCTGATGTCTCCTCTGCTGCTCTATCATGAGCTGCTACGTCCTCCGCTGCTCTAGAATGAGCTGCTATCTCCTCCGCAGCTCTACCATGAGCTGCTACCTCCTCCGCTGCTCTGTCATGAGCTGCTATCTCCTCCGCTGCTCTATCATGAGCTGCTACCCCCTCCGCTGCTCTATCATGAGCTGCTACCTCCTCTGCTGCTCTATCATGAGCTGCAACCTCCTCCGCTGCTCTATCATGAGCTGCTATCTCCTCTGCTGCTCTATCACGAGCTGCTATCTCCTCCGCTGCTGTAGAATGAGCTGCTATCTCCGCTGCTGCTCTTTTATGAGCTGCTTTATCCTCCGCTGCTGTAGAATGAGCTGCTATCTCCGCTGCTGCTCTTTTATGAGCTGCTTTATCCTCCGCTGCTGTAGAATGAGCTGCTATCTCCTCCGCTGCTCTACCATGAGCTGCTACCTCCTCAGCTGCTTAGCAACTTATCTTGTCATGGCATAGAGTCCCTCAAAAATAAGTTCTAAAATGATCAACTAACTTATGCCTAAAAAATAACATAAATATAAACAATTAAGAACATTTACTGTTAAAGAAATTATTCTTCTTCCTTATAAGAATTTCTAGTATAACAGTGAATTTCATCGCTGTCATTCCGTGAACACTTTCCTCCATAGCTAACTAACTACGTGGCGCTAACATCCCAGAAGGGACAAGGCCTACCACCCGATCACTGCGTCATCTACCATAGTCAGACGGCAGGATTGGGGGCATGTGGTCAGCATGCCGACACCCACGGCCGTTAATGGTGGTTTCCATGCCGGAGCCGCTACTACTAGCCTCCATAAGAAAACATTTTATTTTTATTGAATATCCAAAATTAGATTAAACCCTATTTCACCCGAAGGTATATTAGGGATAGAGATAATGAAGAAATGAGTTCTTGAATGATTTAAAAAAATAAGATAACTCATTGGATTTCTTTGCAAAAAGGGATTAAAACTTAGATATGCCTATTATTATTTTAGAGCAAATATACGGTATTTATACAATAAAACAAAGGTGTAATAATAGTTATTTATGAAACAAGTAGCGAAAACGATATTTTCTATGTTCTCGTAACAAGCCCATAAGGGCGTGTGTAGCAATCCTATGAGCAAGCTAAAGCCATTTTACCATGTGTATCATACTATATGTTTTAGTCATCCGTTAATATTTGTGAAATACTAATTTTATTGCGTGCCGTGCAGCAATATTGGGACTTCCAGCCGTCCTGCCACCTAGTATGCACTTGCGCAGACAGAGGCTATTGATTTTCTGCTGCATGGCTGCCAACATCATGGGATGGAGTGGACATCAAGTGACTAGTTTTGCGACAACCGTAAGTAATTCAATATTTAAAAAGGCGTAGGCCTAATTAATTTCAACATTATCAATTTTTATCAAACCGAGTATTTTTAATATTTATATGCAAATATTTTTTAATTGAGTAAGAATTTTCGGTGATACTGAAACCATATTTGATTACCCTGAAATGTTATAATTTTATACCTCTCAGTGGCATAATTTTCTCCTTTTAATTAATATCATCTACCATTAAAAAATCTTTTTTTACCTTCGACTGTCTAAATAGTATTTTAAAGTATTATCTAAAGACTGTCTACGTTGTATTATGGTAGGCCTATATATCTTAGTACTGCCCTTATAGGCCGTCTCCAGTGGTTAACGTTGTTGACCACTGCAACGCCCCCCTCTCAACCAACCCCTCTAATTCCTCTTCTTCTGCCTTGAAGATCAAACGTGGAAGAATGCTGCTCTCAGCTCGGCCGACCCTTAAATAAAATACTAGGTAACTACGGGGAGGGAAAGGCGTTACGTAACGAAGAGCATGTAAAATTATTTAAATGCCCTTCGCAGCTGAGAATAGAAACTTAGCATGTGAAAGCTAAAAGAATTTTATTATTTAAAAATTAAAATTCTTTTCTGCCTGATGGGCAAGACATAAATTTCATTTAGTAAAACACTTTATATTTACAGATTTTAGGCCTGATGACCAAATATGAAGAACATACAAATTAAAGTAATAAGATTATTTTATATACACTTAGGGCCTGATGGGCCTGTTTCAATACAAGAGTTGTTCTTTAAATACTTTCCCAGAACAGGGGTTAAAATACATGCATGTTATTTTATAATTTTAACACTTCAAACTTGTCTCGGCCGAGTAATTAAATTCATTATTGGTTAATATCAATTATACATGCAAATGGCCGGACAAACATATAATTACTTATTTAGCATGCTTTTCACAAATACAATCATGCGGAGTGCATAGGTCCTAACATAAAATATTCTTTACATACCTTTTATCTTATAAGCAAAACTGCCAGACATTCCTGGACAGAAAATACATTGGTTCCGGATTGCAAGCTGGTGTGGCCTATATGCTATCAGGATAACGTGTATCAAACCCTACTTAAATAAAATACAACCAAATGAAAGAAATAAGTACACCAGATTCTAAAAGCCTCCCCATTTAAGTGCAATAAATATTTGATGCTGCACAATGCCTTATTTCCACTCAGCAAAACAATAATAAATGAAAAGAAACACCAGGGTGAAGCCCTATATAAATAATTCCCCTGAATCTCGCATGTGTACTGAAACTACAGTACTAAACCTTCATGAAATTAAAGTAAAAGAACCCATCCTTAGTAATCACTAAAAAGTTTCTAGTAACACTGGAAGATTAATTAAATAAATTCAGATACACGTACCTGCTCAAATCCTGACATGGTTGGCCTCGCGGCCACCATATTGTTCTCTTGTTTACCCAGCCCCATGGCCACACACCAGGCTTGCAGCCCGTACACAAAGGAAGTAGAGAATGGAGAGAAAGAGGCCTATGTTGCCTCGGCTTTTATAGTCAAGCCCCCCTCTCTTCTCATAATCGGTAATAAGCTCGTGCCAATCGGATTGCGAATAATAAAACAAATGAACTGTTCGACGAATGACAAATAAGAGACAGAGGAGCGCGAAGTTGCTTCCCTCACTAGCGCTGACGCGCATCTGAGCTGCACATCAGCACTGCGGATGAACTGGGAACCCGTTCCCCTCAACACGAGGCGACCTCCCCTACAGAGCGAGCGCTTCCGAAGCAAAACGAAGTTAAATACCATTCAAGTTACCAGACTTCATACGCAACAAAGATCATGTGATTCTTTACTGCTATATTCCTGAGTAAAACAGATACTTCATTCCCATACTACTAATTAAAATTCCATTCCAATTTAAATCTGTTTTATCCTACTTGAGCCAATGTCATGCCTATTAAAAAATTGATATTATTTTTTAATATTGGCTCACCACGGATCTTCACAGGTTCAATTTGGGAAGCATTAGTTCCATGGAAGAACTACTTGATAGAACTAGCAATTTGGTCAGGAAACAATATCGGACACGACAGATTGCAAATTTGCCATACGGCTCACCATCCTACCATGAGTTAATGAAGACGCAAAGTTGGACTTTACCTCCGAGGTTTGTTTTAGTTTATTGAAAAGCTATCATATACCGGACCCTGATATAAAAGCAACTTAGGATGACAATCATGAAGTGAATATAAGTCAATTGGTTCAGTAGGCCTATGCATAGAGGCAGTGCTTCTCAAAATGTGATAATGGTACCTCTGAAGGTATATGCAGGACTTTTAGGGAGTAAGGTGGTATTTTAAAAGAATAAATTAAGTTAAAGAATAATATAATTGGCCCAGTAGGCCTGTGCATAGATGCAGTGCTTCTCAAAATGTGATTGCGTAACGATATCCTTGGAGGTATTTGCAGGACTTTAGGGATTACAGTAGTATTTCATATATCCGTAGAATAAGATATCCGGTAAAATGAAATAACCAAGCATTACAGGTTTCTTTTAGGAGTCACTACCAAAGAAACTGATTCGGTACATGATCTGATCTAATTTCGTTAAAGCTAATTATTATTTGCTGACCACCACATAGACTGCCACCAAGTTTCAGCCCTTGCCTGCACCACGTGACCCAACGATTTCCTTTCCCTGAGCAGTCGATTCTGTGAACACTCATTATTTCATAGGGCCATTTTAGGTTAATTTTATGTGAACTTCTTAGCGATTTTATTTATAATTACAATACTCCAAAAAATAGATGTAGTAACATGGATTCTCCAAACATTCTCATATTTTCAAACACAGATAAACTTTGTACTCAGACTCTGATTTTGAATGGGTTTGTTTGGAAGGATGTTATAAACCGAGCAAGGCTCCCTTTGTTTAATTTGTCCTTCTGGATGGTAGCCTATCTGTTTGCAAATAAGTGAGTCGGCTTACCAGCGACGATCACAGGCCTAAGTTGCAGTACTTTTTCATCGTTAAATAATCATAAATCCAACAAACAAGCCAGTTCCATTGACAAAACAGTGCTATGCATTTAAAATTAATCTTGTTCACTTTTGCCTAATGAGGTTAATGTTATCTTTATTCGCTTGTACCGACATTTTGTCTACGCTAAGGACCTGATCAAACTCTTTCACATACCGGCGGGTTATATTTTGTGGACCTCTGCAGTAGACTAACAGTAAATAACTTGTTAATTTAAACGTATCTACAGTACAGCATAGGACGCGCTGCCATAGCTTCATAAAAAATGTGATAAGATTACATCAGCACTAATTCCATTAGGCTACATTCCAAAATAGGCTACGGTTTGAAACAACGTTATAGGCTATAAAATTCAGAAGTTCTTAACCCCATCTCCTAATGGATGAAGCAACATATTTTACTAAAATTATATGTTTTATCTTCTAATTTGGAGGTTTCACGCATGAAACACGCTTCCCAGGTTTCTAATAAAAACAATTAAAAACTTACATCAGCACATCTGCAAACTCACACAAGAATACAGTACTCATGCCGAAGTTATAAAAGAGACCAGGACAAAAACCACATGCTATAAATACCTGAATACTAAGCGTATGGAGTGTGATTTCTGAAGTCGTAGTCATCGGAGACTCCATTTTAATATGCTTTTGAGAAACAGAAATGTTTCTCAAATCACTACTAATTTTGATCCACGCCGAAAATGAAGAGCGATCTCTTAGCAACAAATTCTTTGATGGCGTACAAGAATTGAGTAATATCTTGACAACATGTACATAGGCCCTAACTTATTTAAAAAAATGCATTTCTCTATCTGGGAAAAATTAACTAAGTGCTATTGACTGGCTTGAATCTGGAAATAACAGTTGGTTTGCTTTGTTTTAAGCAATTCTCTGGCAGAATATCAATATTTAGATTCCTGGGATGAGATCGAAAAATAAATTCGATGTATGAACGAAAAATAAGTTTCCAAGGTTTTCTCTATGTATCTTCATGACTTAACTGGTTTGATAGAAATATCCCATAGGCTACTTATGATCATTTTATTAAGACTTAATTATTCGCAACAACATCCAAAAAGTTTAAGCACATGTATTTAGGAATTATTTAACGAAAACGATGGAGTTTTATAATTTTTAAGAGAATCGTTTCATTAAAAGTACAGTATTTATTTTGTTCTAACTGGATTTTTTTGCTTTTGTTTGCTGTATTGGGTTTGATCCTGAACATCCTTCTCGAATTTTCAGTTTGAAATGTCTTCAATAAAAAAATACAATTATCAGGAAAATGCCTTCGTGTTATGTCTGTAAACAGCTTAGCTCGACAACGAACAATCATATAAAATGAAATTTTACATTTGCGTTACAACTTTTCTGGGGATAGAACATAATGGCAATAATTTAATGAACGAAATTTATTTTGGAATCTACTTTCGAAAATTCGTTTAAAGCTTTTACGCAAGGTAGCCTATATATATATATACTAAGAGCTAAATCTTTTATTTGAAACAGTTTATGTTTAAAAAACTGAAGGACATTTATAAGTCAGTCATCCTTTAAAAAACTCAGTCCTTTATTCAGAACAAATAGGCTTATGTATACCTTTCGTGAGGCTAAGAAAACGCACACTTCCTGCAATACGGCCATTTATTCTATATTAGAATGTGAAATAAGCAAGTTGTATTGCCCATGCATAGGGTTCAGAAAGTTATATGAGTGAATCACATAGGCCTACTTTCTTTTGGGATCTCTCCTTGCAATATAGTCATCAACAATGGGAGAAATTAAAAAGGGAAGACTTGGAAAAGAGTGATTTACCAAGGACTTTGGCTATTGGCTTGTCAACTTCAATGCTAAGTATTGAACTTGCTAAATGCAGTTTCTTAAAAACGAGATCATCGGCGCCGACTTTGGGGAGGCAAGGTAATTTCTACCCCATTAAATTTTTTATCATAGGCCTATAAGGCCATAACTAAAAATCCAATTCTTGCCCCCGAAATATTTTTAAGTCTGAACGAGATTGTTATCGGATACACGTGATGAAACGACAATGTAGTAGACTACTAGATGACAAACATTTCTAATTTTCTTCCCTCAGATGACGTTTCAAATTCATAGGCGTAGCTAATTGTTCCTTTTGAGTAAAGAATATACTGTAGTATTTGTGCAGACTGCAAGGCACTTAAAATAACCATGAAATGTAGATAAAGTAAAGTTTTCCCTATTCAGGCCTTGGAGACCCAGAGGGTTCCAGGAGGTTGAGGTTCCCACACATTTAGACAATCGGACCATGAAGGTGATAAGGTTGTTAGGTTTACGCACCGGCTACCTTTACCCCCAGGATTGCTCCTGGTACTCGTTTCTGTTGGGGCTGAGTCGACCCCAGGGCCATAGTGTCACCTGAAGGATTAGGCCAGCTGAAAAACTCCAACGACCTCATTGAGAATCGAACCCGCGACCTTCCGGTTTGTAGCGCAGCGCCTCGACCACTACCCTACTGCGGACCCCCACAAGGGAGAATAAGGTTACTAAAAATATACACAATACAGAAGTGCTCTTTTAATTATTGCTGAAAAAAACAACGTGGTATCATTCCTATTATCAGCTTGGTAGAGGAAGAGTTATTCGTTCTGAACTGTACGGTTGCATATCAGTCTACTTGTGGGTCAGGGAAGAAACTTATGCAGTTGTTGAGTGGAGCCGCAATATATTTACGCGCCGTGCAACGAGGGAGGTGACAAAGCGTATCTATTTCCATTTTAACCCGTTTTCAATTTTCAATCAGAATGGTGTATGTGCGGAAAACAGCCGCAAGCCATGAGGACATGTTAATCCAGTGCGCGACATAAAGGTAAACACGGGATTATTGCCTGTGTCATGTGCACAGGCCCCGTGGTTGTCGGTTTAGTTATCCCGGCTTTCAAATCCACCATCGAGTGAGAAAGAGACGTGCACAGTATATAGAAAACCAATACCGGTACTTGTTACTTCATCCAATACACTCCCAGGTCCGAGCTTCGTGTCCAGGGAATCCTATCTCAACACCATACCCAGCGAGTTTAAACAGACAAAACTGAATGAGAATGGGTCAAGAGAAACAAAACCGAAGCACCATCGACACAGTATGAAGAGGGATAATGAAGTAGAAGATATTTTATATATACATATCTTTTTTAATTCATAAAATGCATTGTGGTATTTAACGTGGCAACTTTTTCAGATTCCACTTTTGCATCGCTTAATTACCAATGATTGTAATAGTTGTTATAAAAATAATATCTATCTTTACCTTAGTTTTACCCTCTCCCTTTTAGGGACATTTTAAGCAACCCACGCCGCTCGGGCCTTACAGGGCCGCGACCTGTCGGGAGAGGGATTATCTATTGATCACATACATACTTTTTCAACCAGACAAGAACATGGAGGGCCTCCCCGGATGAGTGATCAGCCCAATGCCGGGCCACGAACACATAGGACGAGACACACCATTTACACACACACTCACTCTGAACAAGGCGAGGATGGGATGAAGATGACAATGACGGCCAGATGATTTTCGGGGACCACAAGGGCTTAAAGTTACCCAACATTTGTCTCATAGTTAAGGAAAAACCCTGGAAAAAACCCACCTAGGTAGCTTGTCCCGACCAGGATTCGAACCCTGGTAGCCAGCGGCGTGAAAGGAGCGAACGCATGCCCTACGCCACAGCCAAAGTGGTGGACAATAAAATTAATAGCCCTTATCTAAAGTTAAAAAAAAAAGTGACGGGCTACACTCACTTAACTTTCTCTCTTTTAACTAAAGATCAATGGGGTAATATAACTTTTCACTTCAAATTCTGATACAGATTAAGAGGCCGTGTTATAGGGAGAGCTTATTCAGTGATCTCAGCCTTACGTAAATATCTTGTTCACTACGCAACTCCTGAAACCTGAATTCGTGCTTATAACAAAAATGAAATTTTCATGTAAAAGTAACAGAAAGTCGTCTCAAATCTTCAGGTCACAACCACAGACGATATTTCGCTTGGATACAACTTTTCGTTCTCGTGCTAAGCTGTTCACAGATACAGACATACAGACCACACACACGCATGTTTTTGAAAACTTTAAGAACTGAAAAAAAAAATTACTTTTATTAAACATCACGGCACAGTAGTTTAGTAAACAGAAACATACAGATCGCCCCACACTAAAAGAAACTATCAAGTGTATTTTGAAAATAAAATATTTAAATTAAACATTGTAGGGCCTATTTCAGAAGTGGTGAAAAAACACACATTTCATTACATTTTCAAAACAAATCTCAAGTGGAATAATATTTCTTTCACACTGGCCGTGTGTAGGAAAAGGTGGGAAGGTGAAGTTAGACAGAAAAATTCAATCCCAAAGCCGGGATTTGAACAAGGATCTTCGGCTCTCCGTACCGCTGCTCTTACCAACCAAGCTACCATGGTAACATGCCGGTACAACATTAAATTCTCCAATTGACTCACATATGAGCAGCGGCACGGAGAGCCGAAGATCCTGATTCAAATCCCGGCAATAGCATTGATTTTTTTTCAGTCTGACTTCACCTTTCCAAATCTCAAGTGATTTCAGTTTTAACGAATTGTACCATCTCCAAAATGGCAATTAAAAGAACGCATTATAGGCTACATAATACGTATCCCATAATATTCATTAATATACTTCAAGCCTTAATTTGCAACTTAAATGTTCACATTACCATCGATTATAGATGGCGCCAATATACCGGTAGATCGTTGCACGCATACGAGGCTTGATCAGAAAAATTTGTTTTTCTGAGGTTTTCACAACTGTAACCTAAAAATGGCCTATTTCGGGACATACGAGGTCTCTCTTCTTAACCCTACCACATCCTCGTCAGTATCTAGCCTCGTATAAGCCACTCGCGCCACTGGCTTTTTTTTTATTAATAAGTTGATTCAAAATTTTATGGAATATCAAAGTATCGAGACTTAAAATAAAGAGATTCTACTGTAAGTTACTAGGAAAAGGAAATCTATTATTCTTGATATTATTCTTGATATTATTATTATTACAAAATGATAAAGTTTTACATTAATGAGTATGTTGACCATGCCCTGTATTGTTTCACGATGGTTAGCGGTATAGGGTTATTTTAATGACGGAAATGTATTGCAACTCAGATCTGTGACCGTCGCCGGTATGCGGGAAATTTGTTTTGCAAGAGTTATTTCACAAGCCTGTATATCTACAAACATGGGTCTGTCACATTTATGCACATATAAATACTGTCCACCTAGGTCGGGATCGAACCCGCAACCTTGGGCACAGAAAGCCGGCGATACTGACTACGCCATACAGGCTGACTAATTGAGTAGATGCGTTTGTCTAACAAGCTCTTTCAAGATCGCAGGAAACATTTGTCTTAAAATGTACTGATCCTGATATGTGAAAATCAGCAAACGGATTCCTATTCTAAAAGGGGAAAGGATCGAGGCATAACTAAGTGCGCACAGCGGTCAGGAAAATTATTATTATGACCACCCAGTGACCCTTGAATTGCGCCCACAGTCTATGAGGGGTGGTTACTTTAACCTCGAACAATCTACAACATCTTCAGGAAGAACAACAAATTCTTGCGAATCTTTCCGTTGAAAGTGTACTAAAACGTTCATTGCTCCATATCCACATATATTTTTATTCTTATATGCACTTAAAAATTTATGTTGGCACGTATATTTCAATAAATAAATTAAGAAAAAAAGCAAGAGTTCTATTTAGTCTGAACACGACACGTCATGGCTTTGAGCTAATGTGGACAAAGTTTATTAAGTAGATAGGATTGTTTAAAATATGTTGCGTACCACCAAGCTAAAAATTGTTGCACGCTTTGACAATATATTAATATTATTTTTTTGATAATTTTTACTTTCAGCAATATTAATTTAATTTTTCTCAGCAATATTTAAAACTTTAATTGTCCTGAGTGCATTTCAAGGGGTCCCAGAAATGTAACCTGTGCGCACTTCGAGTGTTTGTGTTTGCAGTTAAAGTATTTTTAAAGGTAACCGTTGACCGTGTGCGCATTTAATGTAACCCGAAAGGATCACGGTTATGAAAATGTAATCGGGTAGACACATTAGATAACTAGGGGAAAAAGTGGCAAATTTTCAATCAGCTTCATGTGAATCCGTATCCACCTATACTGGCCACATTCCACAGTATGGTTTGATTGACTAGGAAAGACGCCGGACTTAGGCAGCTTTTCCCCTATGGACAGTATATCAAACAACGATTCGAACTCAAAGTCAACACACACATACACAGGTCCTGTGTTTTGTTTGGAGGTGTGAACGGAACAACGCGGCACGGAAATAAACATGTGTGGCAATGACAAGGGCAAACGAACAAATACAATCGTTGGTTTTGGGGCACGGCCCCGAATCACAAAATCGCCCAATCGTCGTGAAAGCAAAATAATGGGAAAGCGAACTGTTTACACAACGCTGAGAGAGAATGGAGGCCAACACACGTGCATGTATCAATAAGAGCATCGCTAACCTCCACATTGGGATTAATCTGTTACACACGACACTGAAATTATTTCCCTCTAATGGACCGCTTTGTAAATCATAAGGTACTCAGTCTTTGTTAAAGAAATAGAAAATTAGTAAGACGGTATGAAACTGTAAAAGACATAAAAGAATAATACAAAGAATAAGTAAACAGTAGTGGAAATAGAGAGAAGAGTGAGTGAAAGAGGGAAACAGAAAAAAAATCCGATGTGAAACACATAATAATAATAATAATAATAATAATAATAATAATAATAATAATAATAATATCCAGGAAAGATAAAATTCGGAATAATAGAATAAGGGAAATAATGCAAGTTGAAAAGAATATTTTGGAAATTGTAGAAGAAAGACGCTTGAAATGGTATGGACATGTGCTCAGAATGACAGAGGATAGAATACCCAAGAAAATTTTGGATTGGAAAGTAGAAGGAAAAAGAAGAAGAGGGAAGCCCAAAGAGTGCTGGATGGATGGGGTGAAAAGGAGTATGGCGAGAAAAGGATTAAGTGAAGAAGATGCTGCGGACAGGGACTTATGGAGGCAAAAGATTGTTGTGGGATGAAGGAAAACCATTGCATTGTGGAATATTCCTTAGTTAAAAAAATAATAATAACAATAATTTATTTCCAATAAGAGCCTTTGGCTGTGGGAAACGTCAGTATACATTAGATGATGATACAAAAGTCACATAAAAACTAAAAGAAACTAATAAATTACAAACTACACAGTACTACAAATAGGCTATGTTCAATTAATGAATATGGGCAGATTTCAAATAATAACTTCCCCTGCTCAAATACAAGTTTTGCCCCTTAGTATAATAAATTATTAGAGCTCGGAACTTAAATTCTCTTTCAGAAGACGAAATATGCATGTAAATATGCTTTAAAATTTGTCAAGTAGGCCTATGCTCTGTAACCAATCATTCTATCATTTAAATAATTTTAATAATTTACGTTCTATGTTAATTGATTCACATTATAAATCACAGGAAACAGTAGAAGTTGTATTCATTACATTACGAAACTTAAAAAAATGTAAATATAACACATTTTAGTAAAGTGAAACTAATGGGGAGAAATATGGCTCTAATATTAAACAATCATTTCCGAAAACATAAGGCTACATAATATCGGTTTTGAAAATATTCACACAGCCGAACATGCAGTAAATGTATGAATTAACAGAGATATGCAAAATATTTAAAATCTGTCAGACAATATGTCAAACTAATAAAATATGCCGAAATAATCTAACACCAAGCAAATGTGATACATTATCGCAAAACTAATAGAATATGCAATAATATGCAAAATAAAATAATCAATTTTCTGTAATTTCTTTAATTCCTTATACACACTTTAATACTAGCATGTAAAAGAGTGTATTATGAAAAACACAGATACACACACACACACACACACATACGTGATTCTGAAATAGTATTTTGGATTCAGGATACCTCAAAACATGTTACCTATTTATGTTAAAAACTTAATTTTGAATTTCGGGGTCGAATACAATACTTCCTCTACCTATAGTACCTATGGTATGGGCCCATGAAGTAACTAGAAAATATAGTTTAAGCGGAAAGGGAAATTGAGAGAGGAAAAGAGAATAGAGAATAGAAAATAGAACTGCTGGAACCCAGAAGTAGCTAAGAATTTCTGTTTCTTTTTTATGTATATACTTAGTATATTAAATTAAACTAATATATATTTTATGTATTCTTATATTTTTTCTATTGTATTGTATAAATGAATTGTATTTTTGTCATGAACATTTTAATTGGGTTTTCTACCTGTAATATTCATTATTGTAAAATAAATAAATAAAATAGACAGCGATAAGAGAAATATGTTATAAAATGGAGAGTTAGAGAAAAATATAATGAAGGGAAGATAAAGGGAACAGAAAAAACAAACTGAAAATGGAACAAGGCAAAGAGAAAGAGAATCAATATAAAGTGAGGGAAGAAAAGAGAATATAAAATACGAGGGAAATGTAATAGTGTAACAAAAAGGGAAAGAGAACTGAAAACAGCTAGTGAAAGGGGAACTGAATTGAAAGTGATGACATTTTCTCAAAATGGGATAAAACATTACCTAGACTTATAAAGGATGATAGTTCTCATTGTCAGTAGAGATAATACAGACATAATTAAGTTTGTAGTCTTTGGAATTTTCCCCATTTTGAATTTTGAATATACACTGTGTCCGGCAGAATCACTACAATAACAAAAAATGTTAATATCTTCTCAACCATTTAAGTTACAAGGATGCTTCATTTTTGGCAAAAAGTGGAGTTAGTCCACTCGAATTTTCAGTTGACAAAATATCAGCATGTAGGCCTAAACTACAGAATGGCGACTGCTGACTATACCCGAGACGAGCTAAAAAGGAAACCTGAAGTAAACAAAAACCAGTATGTCTGTCTTACTCTTAGGTCATACGAGTAATGTGTTAGAGTGAGACAGATGTAGTGGTTTTTGTTTACTTCAGGTTTCCTTCTTAGAACGGCCAGACTTTAGAGATTACGCTAGAACATCGAAATAAAACTCATTTCTTGTAATTATGTAGTCTACTCGTAGTGAAAACAGCTAAAGCCTCTAATCGTGGGTACGTTTTTATAATAATTATTAAATATTTTTATATAAGAAAGTAGAACTGTGTTCAATGCCTACCTTGCTTAAAGAAATTACACTCATCAGCCATGGCAATGGTATAAGCAGTTTTGTTATGTTACTTGATTCATTATTCCCTTTTATTTTGCTGAATTTAATTTAATTTGTTTAGCCTTATGCGATTAATACGATAGGGGTGGACGCGTTTACAGTTTTATTTAGTTTAGCATTACCAATATACAAAGCTTAAAACTGCACGGTTAATGGGATTATGAAAACAGATCAATTGAGCTAGAGCAGATTATCTTCATTGAATATTTAAATCTAGATTTTAATTTTGTTTCGACACACTAGAATATGAACATAAAACAGAAACACATTTACAAAATACCAAATCTACATTATCACGATTCATGGATATGTTTACAGCTTTGTGTCCAAAGGCATGCTCACTTATTTTTGGTTCACAGATCAAAATATCTCCTCTTATTTCGATCGCGCTACTATATGAAATTTTCTATTTCTATAACAAGGTAGGTATCTCACATAATCTGTAATTTTATACATTATAAAACTAAATAATGTAGGGCTGATGGAATTGCTTTTTCTAGTTACTTTTAACAGTTCATTTCGTCCGTTAATTGTTCGTCTATACCAGGGGTCTGCAAATTAATGGAACATGAGGGTCACATGTGAAGTGTTATGTCTCAATAGGGGCCGGATGAACACATTTTATCAGAAATACAAAAAAAATAATTATATTTGCACTTATAATAATTATTATTAATATTATTGAAAATAAAAACTATAAATCTTACAGAATTGAATGTTGTACCGGCACGTTGCCATGGTAGCTCAGTTGGTTAGAGCATCGGCACGGAGAGCCGAAGATCCTGGTTCAAATCCCGGCTATGGCATTGAATTTTTCATTCTGACTTCACGTGTCCATCTTAGCCTACACACGGCCAGTGTGAAAGAATTATCATTCTATAAATCTTACAGTTTAAATAAAACATTAGTACACTTATGAAACTTGTTTTTTTTAATGCAGAATTTTGTCAAACTGTGGCTCTAATTTGGTCTGTTGAATGAGTAAAATATCTCGCAAAGGTTAGCCACTCTTGTTTTTGTGTTTGTATCAGAGAAAATGTTTCTTCACACTTATATGTAGTCCCAAATACAGATGAGAAACTGCGTGCGAAGTCTTTGATCTTGAGATTGCTTTCTTCCGGAAGCAAGTTATAAAACTCAGCAAAGCTTTCTTCTTTGAACTTGTCCTTCATCAAATCATCCGATTGGAGATCAACAATTTCCATTTGCAATTCGGTTGAACATATTCATTTTCACAATAATAAGAGTAAAAGGATTTTGGAATTTTTAATGACATGTGCCGCGGGCGCGAGCCTGATTCAATTCCTTAACGGGCTGGATATGGCCCCGGGCCGTAGTTTGAGACCCCTGGTCTATACTCACTCTAGTTATATTTAAGTACTTATTTCCCTGACAAAATTTGTGTTGTATCTTATAGTCTAAATCGATCGAATGCTTCGGTCAAATCTATTTTGTCTTATTCTCTGTTGTTCTTTTACTTTCTCGCATATACGTAGTATAGAGAAAGTATTGTGATCGTGACAAAAATCGAAGTCGAGATAACACCGGGAGAGCATGTTTCATGAAGCCTAGAAACCGAAAAAAATATTTTTGGAATGACGTCTGTCCGTCTGTCCGTCAGTCCGTCTGTCCGTCTGTCCGTCTGTCCGCCTGTCTGTGGACAAGCACAGCGGGTAAACGGTTCATTGTATTTACTTAATTTTTTGAATTAAGGACTTTTTCGAAATTTTGTCGAACCGCCCAGAAATTTAGTTTGACAACTGAAATATTAAGGGGACTTTTCATGAAAACGTTTTTTAAAAATTTGTTTTTTGAAAAAAATGGCTCTAACGATTTTAATAAAAATTTAAAATAGGAAACTCTTATCTATGACTAATAAAATGGCTATACCCGTATTTCTGCAAAAATGACTTAAGGGGCACTTTACTCGTATCCATTTTCTATTTTTCTAGATTATATCCATTACAGTAGGCGATACATGAAAACCTACCACAGTAAAGTTGTAGAGAAATTTAAAATGAACATTTTTTGTTTAACACATTTCTTTGTACATTTAATAGATATCAAGATAAAAAGGAAATAAGGACAGCTTAAATGCGAATTTCAGAACATACGTGTCAATTAAAATATGAATGACTTTTGTTGCCCCTAGTAACAAGAAAACTATAGGCCTAATGTACTTATTGTTGTGAAATGCAATCAGTTTAGCTCAGTCGCAATGAACACACCAAAACCAATTACAGCGAGGTGGTATAGGCTAACAGGGAAAAGGTCCTGAGTTCAAATGAAACTTCGTGGCCGCGCAAATTGACTTGGGTTTTTCATGGTTTCCGGGTTTGTAGGACTTGCTTATTTTCCATAACTCATCGCCGCTATGTCACTGGATATTATAATCGTTTAAACTGAATACCGCATAAGAAGACATCACTAAACAATAGAAACATGACGCGAATGAGTTGTTAATATAGACCAGCGTTTCTCAACCTATGGTCCGCGAACACGGTGTAGATGGTCCGCAGACATAATTAATTTAAAAATATCATAAAGCAAGTGGGAAGTAAAGAAGTAGAAATTTTTCACATAAAATGGACTCTAGATGTCAAAGTTTTTAAAATCTTCGAAAATACAGGTCATATTGCAAGTTTCCTTACTTTTGCAGTTACGGACCACAGTTTCAAACCCCTGATGCACTGACGTCTATGGTTCCCTCTTTCATCAAAACTCTAAAAAATAAGACTTTTTCGGAATTTGTTATTAGAGGTGCCATGCAGTATTCAACAACCTATCTTTGTGAGAAGGGATTTTCATCGCTCGTTTAACTAAAAACATAATACAGAAACCGACTTAATGTATCTGCTGATCTTCGAATAAATTTGACTAATATTGAACCAAATATCCAGGAACTCTGCAAGAGGCGACAAGCTCAACCGTCTCATTAAAAGTGAGTAATAACATAATTCCTAATGATATTATCATATTGGTAATACATATTAAAGTCTGTTCAAAATATAATTTTACTGTCAATAGTTTCATTCCAATTCAATAACTGTGTTTCCGTCGGATTAAAAAAAAATGTATTTCGTTATAACGACCTATAATTTAATACCCCAAATATTAAGAATATAGGCCTACATATAGCCTACTTTTAAAAATGGGATGTAAAATTAGGGGTCCGTAAAGTTTTTTTCGACATTTTAGAGGTCCTCGGGTTCAAAAAGGTTAAGAAACGCTGATATAAACTAATGGTTCACGCAAACATACTACGTGATATGACCTACATGCAGTTAAAGCGTGCAATATAACCGTAGTAGTAGTAGTAGTGGCGAAATTCAAATATAAGTCGCCCCTTAAGCTCCCCCATTCGATATTCACATTTGCACGGACTGTGTGATGTATTTTGTTTCTGAGCGAAGCAGAGTGATCAACTGCCCTTGTATATTGTCGCAAGTACCTTGTATCCACCTCTACATATAGCTAAATAATGCATAACACTATCCACATAGTTAAGTGCACGAAGCGGAGGCGGCAGCCGTAGCGAAGCGCCCTTGCATTTTCGAATAATGTACGATACACTGTTTGTAGATTTCGAAAATGTGGCATATTATATCTCCCGCAAGGTTTGTCAGCCTGCCACCTCTCGTCTAGCGGTAAGACGTCACACCTTCAACATCCAATCACGAGTATCTTCATAATACTAGGACAGAAGAATTCGCTAGATCGTGGTAGAAAAGAAACTGCATGGGTGGGACCGATTCATCCCAAGGTGCGACTTATATTTGAATTTTCCCGTAGTAGTAGTAATACTAATAATATGCGGTTTTACTGCCATTGATTATTATTATTGTTATTATTATTATTATTATTATTATTTCACGGTAAAAGCATGAACATAAAGATCGACCCTGATGCTTTCCGTTCTAGATACTTGTTAGTTTTATGAAAATGTAATAAGTAAAATTTAATTGTCTCTTTAATTTAATTTTTTCTGTGCTAGCCTTTACACGTATATGCGAGAAAGTTTGTGCAACGTATTTTTGCACCATTTATTTTGATTGCGGTACGTACCGTAAGAAAGTAATTTCCTTTGTATTATCTTTGAAAACAGTCTTAATACTAATGATAGAAGAGTTTTAAATATTAAACATTGATAACTAATGACTGTTCTCACTGTTCTTTTCCAATATACTTTTCGTGCCAGTTTAAGAAGACCTCGTCCCAAACTATCGCCTAACTACAAAAGAATATAATAGCAATGTTTCCTGTTCCCTAATACGAAAATGTGCACCGACAAAGAACAGGTGTTCTTGTAGTCGCGTGGGTTTCCCCAGTGTTGTCGCTGTCATTCACTACTTAGTAAAGTAAAGTAAATGCTGTGGTACGTATTTGGCAGCATTTTACTGGACTGCAGAGAAGTGTAAATATGCCTAATTACCTTTTCATTCACTGATTGACAGGTCGAAGAGGATTAGGGTATCAGCAGGCAGGGGAAGTTCTTGGGGGAAAAAAAAAAGTCTTTAACAAGTGGCACCCACATTACGTTACTTTCTTATTTATTTATTTATTTATTTATTTTATTGTACGTATTCTTTCTTTCTTTCTTTCTTTCTTTCTTTCTTTTACCTTCGTGCTGTCATTCATTCTTTATTTCCTTTATTAATTACCGCTACTTTCTTATTATATTATTTTCTTTCTTCTCCAATTAGTAACTTCTTTCTTTCGTTTACTTCCTTCTTTTCTTGCTTTCTTCCTTTCTTTCCCTATATCATACTTCTCTGTCATTTACTTGTCCTAATGTTTTCCTGATTGTTTAATTTTATTTTGAATGTACAAAATAAGCATTTCAGGCACCAAAATAGTAAAAATAGGCTCCAAAGGTCCAAATAGGCATTTTAGGGCACTAGAAAACTCTATAAATATAAGTGATTTATCATGAAATGTCAACATATTTAAAAAAAATCGTGTTATTTCATAAGGAACAAAATACGCATTTGCCTTAAAATCCCAGGTCTATTTATGACTTGAAGAAGAATTCCCCTTTGGCATAACACTTTACCCTTTTAGTAACTGCTTCAGCGACTGCTTTAAGGTTTAATTTTGAATTATTTTAATGATTTTTGTTCCGATACACTCCATAGTTCCGCCTATGGATGAAACTCTAATTTCGCAACGATTCTTGGATTTCAACTGGCCTTACTGAATGCTGTAACATGCTATACTTTTAGTTTGTTTGCCATGTGCCCTCAGAGTCAGGGGAGTAATGCAAGGAACGTGAGTTGTTGCTGACCTGCTGGGTTTACACAACACTCAGCGAGTCGTGGTCACACGCGTTAATCTCGCACCATCTCGTGTCCGGAGCTTTACTGCTTCCTGACACGTGTTTTTGTTTCTGCTACGTGACATTGTGTAATAAAAAGACAATCCCACTTTTTACAAGAAAGTGAACCAAGTCTCACGTATGGATAATAAGTAGAGCCCGGATTTTGATGACATATCTTTTAACTGAAACATCACGGAGGTTGGAACTAGTGCAGATATTCTGATCACGACTGCTAGATTATAAAAATGGTAATTTTGGGGGTCATTTTTGGTCATCTTCCCCATTTTTAATATTTTTTATTAAGGAATATTCCACAATACAATGGTTTTCCTTCATCCCATAACAATATTTTGCCTCCATAAGTCCCTGTCCATAGCATCTTTTTCACATAATCCTTTTCTCGCCATACTCCTTTTCACCCCATCCATCCAGCATTCTTCGGGCTTCCCTCTTCTTCTTTTTCCTTCTACTTTCCATTCCAAAATTTTCTAGGGTATTCTATCCTCTGTCATTCTGAGTACATGTCCATCTCAAGCGTCGTTCTTCTACATTTTTAAGTTTTAGGTAATTTTTAGAAATCAATGTCATTATTTGGTCATTTTTGGTCACGTTACGGTGTTTCTTTAGAATACAAAGCCATTATTTTCTTATTGTGTGCTGTTTCTCGCCATATATAGAGGTTTTGTGCATTTACTTACATTGAATATTATCGGAACTCTAAATAAGCATAAATAAATAGATCTTGTTATAGTTTAAATTGGATACTTAAAGACTGTGTTTGCTGTTTGCATTTAACCGTTTATATCAATTAACTAATTGCAACAACATAAATGTAGAATGGACACAAATATGATGAATAAACTAATATTTTCATTTAAGTTTTGGGGTATTTTTTAAATTTAGATTTTGGGCTAGTTTTCATATTTTTGTTGTCATTTTATAGCTAATTTTTATAAAGTATTTTTGGGTCATCAAAATCCGAGCCCTGATAATAAGTTTATATGTTCTATTTCTCTAATATGAAGGTAGCGAAAAGCAAAACTTTTATTGCCGAGCAAATAACTAAGGCCAATCATTTGCTATTTTATACAAAGTTGGGAGTAATCTTTTAGTAAGTACATAATAATTATTACGAAGTAAGCCGTTAAATAAAACTTAACAGCAGGGCCGGATTTAAGAGTATGCCGTCTATAGGTTAAAGTCAATTTGCCGCCCCCTCTATAGTTCATATTTGCTTAATACATTTGTTTTATACAACAAAAGGATAGAGTTCATTGGTGTTTTCATCTTTTTTAATCATAAAGTTCATTTAGTTTAGATAAAACTACAGTTTTAATGGTTTACATAATAAATTATATAATCAAATTAGCTATGTACTTTTTTTACTTCTTTTAAGATTCGTTAAAAAATGAAGTGGATTTAGAAATTAATTAATTGATTTGTTCGTGGAGATCAGTGATCACTATTTTAAACATATTTTTATATTTTAATGCAAATGACTATCTTTTGCGTAATTGAAGAACCGTGTTCAATTTGAATTAAGTTGTCCTACACGGTGAAATGTAATTACACAAACTGTAGTTAATTACTGGTTTATTTGTTGAAAAATATCAGTACGTGCTGTGAATTTGTATTATGTTATACTTTTAGAAAGTAGGCTATGTAGTAGGACTAAAACATATTTTAAAGTAACATATATTCTTAAATTCGTACGGAAAATATTATTAACATCTGAAATACTTCATTTTAACTTTTCAATAAATTGCCCAACTGCCGCCCCTGAAAATTTGCCGCTCTAGGCTGAAGCCTACTTAGCCTATTTAGAAATACGGCCCTGCTTAACAGGTAAGCTCGAATTTAATAAAACGAGCGCTGGTGAGTTTTGTTAATCGTGGTGAGCGTGTCAAGTTCTTATAACGATCGAATATCGTAAGACTTTTATGTTATTTTGTATAAGTTAGTAAATTGTTTAAAAAAAATAATAATTTCAGTTCGCTTGTAAACTTAAAATAGAAATCGAAAAGCGTTTTGGTAATTTCGTATTGTAGCGGAATTCAGGCTATCTTATTATTATTATTATTATTATTATTTTTTTTTTTTAACTTATCGCTGAAACAGTTAAACATACCAGAAACAGAAATATTGAATTGTGATCTATTTTAAATAAATTTACCTCTCTCTTGAAGTTATACGAAAGGCAAATAATAAACTAATATTTAAAAATCCTTCGCTATGATAAGGAGTTGCATAGGCTACTTTGAATGAACGGAGAGAAATAAAGTTCGTAAGTAATATTTTGAGCGAAACTAAACATTGTGTGTGAGTGGGTTTTTTTATTTATTTTTTTATTTTATTTTAAAATACAGCCTGTGCATTTAGACGTGAGCACTGGCATGCGTCGCAGAGATAGGGCGGGACGGAAGGGAAGTGTGTTGCTATATGAATCATGTGATGACTGATACCACTGCGCATTGTGTTCACAGTACTCACGTCTAAATGCACGGACAGTACGTTTGTGCTTTGTCAAAAATATAACTGATTTATGGACCATATTTATTGGTGTGATAGTTATTTACGCTGACCGCCGGCGTGGTCTTGTGGTTAGCGTCGCTGACTACGGATCCGTCTGCCCGGGTTCGATCCCCGGTACCTCCTCGGACTTTTCTGAGGTAGGGAGGTCTGGTAGAGGTGCACTCAGTCTCGTGATTCAAATTGAGGAGCTACTTGATAGAGAAGTAGCGGCTCTGGTCATGAAAACCACCATTAACGGCCGTGGGTGTCGGCATGCTGACCACATGCCCCCCAATAGGTAGATGACGCAGCGGTCGGGGATGTCGCGCCACGGTGTTTAGTTTTTAGTTTAGTTATTTATGTTATTTTGAATATTGTAAATGATTAATAGGTATACGAGAATAGCAGTAGTAGGAATAAGAGTATTTGTGGTGGTTAAAATAAAGGAAATGGGTAATATTATTAATTTGTACAAAAGGAATGGCAACGAGAGTGACATCTGCTGATATCCTCTATAAGCTCTACAACGTGCCTGCATCTTATTTTTTTACCTTAAAGGGCTCAACGCGTAAAATGAATTTTTATATAGAAGGAGAGAAATCTGTTAAACAATGTTTACAATTCAAAATAATATAAAAATCCATTCTTTTTCTGGATTTTACCTCTCGCGTTGGAGAGACGTTTTTCTGATCCCCGCCACCCGGGCCTTAAAGGACCTTGACCAATTGGGGGGGGGGAGAGTTCCTATGAATCACACACATAGGCCTATTTTTCTGGACCATGAAGGGCCTACCCGGATGAGTGATCAGTCCGATGCCGGGGGCCATCTCAGAGACAAACACGAACACATAGGACGAGAACAGTTGCACAAACACTTATAGGCCTACCGAACAAGGCATGGGTGGAATGAAGGGAATAATGACGGTCAGACGATATCTGGGGACCACATGGACCTAAAGTGTATCGAAATTCGCCTCACAGATGATGAAAAACCTCCACCAAGGAACTATTCACCTCTTACGCTACAGCATTGGACACATAAATATACTTAAAATATCTAATGTGAAATACCTGACCTAATTTAAAAGTTCGGTAGGGAAAGTTTTGGACTATTCTGTACAAACTTAAGTACTTCTAATGTTTGAAAATTATTTTTAGGCATTATTGTGTTATATTATTAAGTGTAATTAAGAGTAATACATCAGCTGCGATGAAACATGGGATTAATTTTGGAATAAGACTATACAATAATGTATTAAGAAAGCATCCGGATATAAATAACATGAATGTGCATTAATTTAAGAAGAGAATAAGATACATCATGAAATAGTTATTCTAAAATAGTATTTCTTGTTTTCTTGATGCACTTTTATAAGTAAATGTTAACAGTAATGAATTTTTATGTTTCCTTGTGATTTATGTTACTTTTTTCCCCTTTTTGTTTTGTGATGTTCGCATGTGTGTGTGTGTATGACATTTCTGTACTTTTTAGAACTGAACTGCACCCGAGCATTCTGCTCTTTCGGGTGTTTAACACTTTTCTGAAAGTTGTAAATACTTATGTATTATTATGTACTATTATTAGTATTAATGTATGGCCTATTATATTTAAATTTTGAATAAATTATTGAAAATAAAATATTACGTTGCACATTGTGTTATGTTTTGATGATTAGTTATCATCATTGTCATTATAATAATAATAATTATTAGTGTTCATACACCCTAGGCAAACAAATGACTGAGCTCCGTATTCTAAGTCTGAACCGGAGACTTCGGGTGAAATTGTAAGAGCATCTGTTCTGTCGTGAATGTTTTCAACGCACTAAAAAACAGAATCAAATACTTCTACATTGCGTGGACGATAGCATTGAGGTCTACTATTCGTAAGTATCCTAATTCGAATATCGGTTCAATCTTATTTTATTCTATTTTGTCTAATATGTCTATGTCCTATAAAGATAATCCAAATTTCTTACCGTTCTGCATTCATGGAATCGAGATAATTCAAAGTAGGTAAATACAGATATGGCGAAATTGAACTTAACATAGGTTACAATAGTTTTGTCAATATAACTGAAGTAGGCAAAGGACGATATGTCTAACTTATTTAAATATTTTCGTTTTATAGGGGGAATTTTCAACCCTTGACTTAAGGAAAAGAGATATTCTCTTGAAACACATGGCAAGTCAATATAAACAAAACCTGCGATCTCTCGAACTTTAATATACGTCTCCTGAAAAATCGATTTTTTTTTTACATATTGGGTTCTGCCTAGTACTACAGGTTTATAACACAGACTATCCTTCAGAGAATTTTTGCGAAAAAAATGTTTAAAAAAAAGTTTTGGCTCTTAGTGTAAGCAACTCGTTTAAAAATTTACACAAAACCGTTAGAGCCGTTTTCGAGAAAATCGCGAAAAAGAAATCCCTATAATATAAAGCCACATGGCTGACTCACTCATTCACTCACTGACAATGTTTGCCCACTTCCAGAGGAGCTAGAAACTTGAAATTTGGTACACATATAGCTTTTAGGCTGTAAACCACAGGAAAATTCCAGAAAGTTTTTTTTTTTTTTTTTTTTTTTTTTTAAATTTTTAGCCCTAAAAACCCCAGAAAATGGGCTATGGTTTTCATGGCAATGGTATTATCAAACAGTGTTCACAAAGGGCTCTGAAAGGTAATAGCCAATACAGCAAACTAAATACATTCACTCTATTTTCCATAGATCTTTAAAAAAAAACCCTTTCCCAAGAACCGCCCCCAATGAGCGAAGCGAGTCTTCATATAAAGTGGAATTTAAAGTAAAAGAAAGAGAGAAAGTCGTCACCAGTCTTCATGTCACATCCCCAGAAGATATCTAATCCAAATACAAAATTTTGTTTTCTTAAGTTTTTTCATTCTATTTACTTTCTTACATGTTTCTGAAAATAGTAGGCCTATTCTTTGATTCGAGGGTCCTCAAAACTTGTATTATTTTATTTTAAAAATTCAACTTCGAATTTCGGGGTCGAACACAATATTTCTTCTGCCTATAGTGCCTATGGTATGGGTAGACGAATTAAAAATGTCAAATGCTTGTTGTTTTTGAAGCTCGGGGTTAGACTAAATTTTAGATATGATTATATTTGTTGTGGAAAAATTGGGTTGTTATGACTTCAGAAGTTAGCGTATAAAAAGAAGAAATAATTGGTAGCTTGCTTATCAATTTATGTCTTTTTTAATGACATATATCTATATATCATATCATATCATATCTATATATCATATTATATATCTATCCTTTTTAATATTATTTACAACATGATTTAAAAAATAAACCGAAATTACTCTTCTTCTTCCGTTCTTTTTCTATCGCGTCTTCATGAATAGCCAAAAGTCTCTTCTGCCAATCTTGCAATTCAACTTCCCCACTTTCTGTGTTTTCTTTTTCATTCCCTATACCATCTTTTGAACTCGCATCACTGGACATCCTCGAAGGATCTTTCTTCATAATAGATTCCCGCCTTGCTCTTTCGGCTGCACCAATTTTGCTTCGTCCTTCTGAATCAAAGGGAGCAATGGACACCCGACGAGCATTCGGTCCCAAGGACTTTGTAGCAACTTTTGGAACAGCTTGAAAGTTGGGAGAAACTTTGGTATCAGAGCTAATAGATACCTGCTGACTTTCAAGGCACTCTCTTATCTTCTCGTTAACTCCAGTAAAGTATAACTGCAGAGCTTCTTTGGTATCTTCATCAACGGTAAATTGTCTTTCTATGCACACCTCGAGATAAAAATGTTGCTTCTCGAACATATCTGGCGGCAGTTCATATCTTCTATGCAGATCACAAATTTTCTTAATGCAATCTGATACTGCTTCATTATCATCCAGAAGATTAACGATTTTGTTATGAACAAGGACAACCTCATTTGCGTGCATCTGGAGTCTTGCTTCCAGAGCTATTGGTGTCAAATTCTCGTTCATTAATTTCTTAAATGTTTCTCTAAATTCTGGATATTCATAAGATATCCTTGAATATAACTTGTTGCTGAAGTCCGACATCCTATAAAAAATCTGCTCCCAAAGTCTTCTTAAATCAGCTCGATGTTTAGGTGACAATGAGACACTACAAATTGTAGTATGATTTCCTTGCCACCCTTCATTTCCACGATTGCTCCCTGACACATCAGATTTGTTTTCAAGAACGGAGTTTCCAAATCGAACTCCTGCTCCTGCATCTGTTCCTGTTCGGCCCTCACCTGGGGAAGTACCGGTACTTGCTGCAGAAAGTGCTGAAATCCTTGATTTTCTGCGTATGAAATCCTGCTGTATCCGAACAGATTCTGATATGTTGTCGGGTTCAGGAAGTTTTCCAGCATGTCCACCCATCAATGAATGTAACTTGTTGGCCCGGCAAGTCAGAATATATCAGAAATGTTGGTGCACTTGGAGATAATATGTAGTGATTAATATTATATGATATTATAGAGGCAATGACATACCTAGAATTAATAGACATTGTCAGTCTGTACATAGCCTACTGTAATGGTTCCTTAGCAGTGTCAGAGAAGTCGATCATAATATTTTACAACCAAAGTCTAATTGTTTGAGCGATAAATCGAAGTTTTACTTTTGAAAATTAAAGAATTTATAGTTCTAAAATGCAAGAGAGTAAGATATACCATTCAGAATCATATATATTGATTGACAAATTGTAAACTCAAGAGGTATTTTTCTTTCTACAGATTCTATTTCTTTTATCCTATGTGCAAGAAGTCAAGAGACCACATGTAAAGCTCAGTCTATGAACGAACAGAAGGCTTAGAAATGTCAACAACACTTATATCTATAGGCTTCCTTAAATCTGAAGTAGAAAGAAGGAAGAAGAATGAGGAGAATAAGAAGAGAAAGTGGATGAAGAGGAGAAATTACATAAGGAAAAGGAAGAAATCACAGATGAGGAATCTCAAAGCTATCAGCTGACGTGATTTTATTATCTTTATGCAACTGATCTCCTTTAATTGACAAGAAATGTCAAAAGGCTTAATTAAATTACTGATGACATAATATTATAGACCTATGTGAGCTCATTGAACAGAGACCTGGAGCTACCAATGAATTGGCATATCTTTCTAGGACTCGATATTGTTCAAAAAGGATTTTAAACAATACAGTTTAAAAAGTAGTCAATAAAAAAAGAGTTTATGTATTTAGGCTTTCACGGCCGGCTTTTAAAAAATTCAAAATCTCCGGGCTCATGGACAGTAATATGTTAGATTCATAGCCTGACATTTCGCCATGAATTGCGTTTTCAGAGCGATAATGTCGGCTGTCAACTGTTGAGTGATGACAATTCACCATCGAGGCCTTTTCGTTGAGAATGGTATTCAAAGCTTATTGCACTAGAACCCATCTTATGTAATATTTAGTTATTTCTTGGTCCTATTATAATTTTGAAAATGGATGGATATATGCATTCATGGACCACGGACACTTCATGAGAATTTTATAGGAGGAAAATTCCTCCGACACTGGGACTCGAACCCAGGAACTTAAGCTATCCGTGCCCCCGCTCTACCAAATGAGCTAGCTCAGTGAGCTAGATTACTGTCTGTTTGACACTTCTTGCTAATAATATAGGAGAAAAATTCCTCCGACACAGTATCAATAGATATAATTTCCTGAATAATTTATAGTTTCCATATTATCATAGCACATAATGGTAAATTATATATCTGTAAAATGCTAAAAATGGAGATATGAACATCTTTGCTCCTGCTCTCTTTAGCACGCGTACTGTAAGTTCACTCTTAGCAATTGCGCTTTACTGTAGTTTTAACTATTACAACAGAACGGGTTTTTCCGGTTTTTAGTTTTCCTTCATTTTACAACAGATTTTGATACGTTATTTGGTGAAATCCAAATGTAAGTCGCCCCTTAAGCTCCGCCCATTCGACATTCACATTTGCACGGACTGTATGATGCATTTTGTTTTTGAGCGAAGCGGAGTGACCAACTGTCCTTGTATAGTGTCGCAAATGCCTTATAGCCACTGTTCTTGTAGGCCTATATTGTCGCAAGTGCCTTGTATCCACCTCTACATATAGCTAAATAATGCATAACACTAACCACATAGTTAAGTGCACGAAACGGAGGCGGTAGCCGTAGCGAAGCGCCCTTGCATTTTCGAATAATGTACGATATACTGTTTGTAGGTTTCGAAAATGTAGCATATTATATCTCCCGGAGGTTTGTCAGCCTGTCACTTCCGTCTAGCGATATGATGTCACACATCTAACGTCCAATCACGAGTTTCTTCATAATACGAGGACAGAAGAATTCGCTAGATCGTGGTTTAAAAGAAACTGCATCGCTGAGGGTGGGTTGAGTGGGATACATTCATCCCAAGGTGCGACTTAAATTTGGATTTTCCCCGAATTTGTTACGTTCGGTTTGAAATTAGTTTTGTTTCGAAGCATTGCTGGGTCAGCTAGTTCTCCTGTAATATTCTCATGAAGTGTCCAACAGATGCAATAATCTATGGTTCATGAATGCATATATCGATCTTGGATGTAAATGTACAATAACAGTGGAAGACCGGTCACAAAAATCACTAATTATTGTGCCTCACAGTACTGCATAAGCCCTATGACATAACTTGTCTGTCAGTGAGGTAGGCCATTAAGGTTAATTAATCATAGGCGAGAAATTCCATCTGGCGCTGTGTGAATCGAACTCCGTCTACAGTGTTTTGCAGATGACAAGCAGTTTGTTCATTCTCCTGCTTAGATACGCGGTCCAATCAGAGATGGCGAGACGGAGGGAAGACTCTTCCTGCTAGCGGTGCTATTTTAGCTCGTACACGTGATTGGCGGTGAAGGAAATGGCTTCTCATTTGAAAAATACTGTAGTTCAGTTGGTAGAGTGGCTGCACGGATAGCTGTAGGTCCTGGGTTCGAGTCCCAGAGTCGGAGGAATTTTCCTCCTATAATATTCTTAGAAAGAGGGGTTTAATGTATATGCCGTTTGATAGACCGACTTTTACTAGGGGAACATTTTCTAAGCTTTGTAAAACCGCAATAAAGTAAGGCCGCCCGACTAATACAACTCGCAACTTTTTTGCGCTTTTGCAGGTCTAGCAGCTCCAACTCGACTTCAACAGTATCCTTTGTAATTTGTGATGAAACAGGACAGCCATCGCCCACAACATCAACAGCAAAAGGATTTTCCAGGAATGAAAATGAAGGTTTAAGTGTTCTCAATCATTAAATCTGCCATTGATTTCTTTAGCAAGACCAGACATTTTACATAAATAATCTACTGTTTCCACTTGAACGTCAGGAACGCTTTCAGTAATTTTCTTCAAACATTTGAAATGAGCGAATGTTTTAGTCTCAAAGTCTTTCCGAAAGAGTATTAATTTCCTCTGAAAACTAAAAATACTCTGCGCTAAAACAGAAGTAAGTTTTTCACTTCCTCGTAATATGTTTTCATTAAATTATATTAACTATATACTTTTCAAAATCTGTATCATAATAACTCTTAGCTTGGTTTCGAGAGCCGCACGAGATTGGCTCAAAAGCTTCATGCGGCTCGCGAACCTCGTTCTGGCCACCCTTGGTATATAATGTAAGACACTCGCTATAAGAGGCAGTCTTTATTATGGTCACCGGAATATGCTAAGTAGTCTTCCCAGCGCATGTGCATTTATTTGTGTCATATCAATACTGGTGGACTGTCTATATATAAGCTTGCACTTGAATCCTTGTTGCAAGTACGCTGGTCACTTGAGCACCACGCTTACAAATCCTAAGGGATAGTTGGGGTCGTGTTTTCAATTAGGTGATTAATCCTTGAGGCAGAGACAGAGAGGGGAAAGTGCTCTTCGTATCATACGAGAGTAAAAACTCTCACCTGTCTTGCATACCCACAGAGGGGTAGGAAGGCTAACTGCCCACAACAAGGGTGGAGTAAAAATAACACCAAGAGTACCACCAAAATCATAAAAAATATAAGTTAGAATTGAAATATAATGATCTGAAATACTTTTTTAGGGAAGAATATGTTTGCAAGGATTTCGTCAGTAGGCCTTCATTATCTCTAATAGAAACTAGGGATGGGTCGATACCAGATTTTCTCGATACTCGATACCGATACATGATTTTTCGTCGATACTCGATACTTCGATACTCGATACCTTCAACATTTCCAGTTTCAATAAATAGGTACACTAAAAATTAAAATTTGAGAGAACTGCTTAATACCAACTAAATTAATTAAGTCTGCATATTTAATGAGACAAAATTTAATATCCTCAGTGGCCTATAATTATTTTTAAACTCTACAGTAAAACTAAAATTAGTTTTTTAAACAGTCCACTAACAAGTTTTTGTTAAAAAATACTAGCATTCTCACTTAATTGCAGAACTGCAGAATTACAGAAGTATCGAAAAAGTATCGAGCGAGTTTTCTGAAGTATCGTTCAATACCGATACCATGCAAGTATCGAGAGTATCGAGGTATCGAAAGTATCGAGGACCCATCCCTAATAGAAACTAAAATAGATGTCATGATCTTCACAAGGCTCTCTTGCATATGATATAAGTTACTTATAACTTAGTGAATGCCACTAGTACGTTAATTACGCATCGTCTATCGTATTAATTCTGCATGTTAATGTATTTCCTAGATCACTTTTGTAACATTTAAAATTCAAGTTTTAACCACCATAATTATGATAAACATAAAATAAGTTCTGTAAAAAGTCAATTGATGAAACCATACTTTATTATTATATTGATATAAATAGACCCTACTCTACAGCCGGTTATTCAATATCCCAAAATGTAGTAGCCTATATATCCTAGGTTTGCTCCGGAAACGGATAGCTACGCATTTCGAATTTATTTGCCAATCTTCAGACCAATTTGAATGTAACTCTCATTATGTTTGAAAAAAAAGTATAAGCATAAGAGTATATGACATAATTGTGGCAGGTCAATTTTTGAAACTATCTTTTATACAACAGAAATATTTGAGAACTTTAGCAAGGGACGATTTGGAAGGCGGAATAGGTGTAGTGCGGTCGAAACTCATGTGGTTTTGTTTACTGCCATTTGTACCTTCTACTGGACAGAGAATAGCCGGTTGTTGGAAATCTCTTAAAATACTATGCTTTGGTTTGCTAAAAAAAGATAAAGATGCGTTTTGGGCTTAATTGCCGCTTCGGTTATGTTTAGATGGAAATTCCTGGAACAAGGCACTGTCCTTGCGTTATCTCCACCAGTCAACTCCACCTGAAGATGGCTGAAGATGGAAAATAAAGCCCAAAAAAGTTTTAGCAACCCTTAGTTTGCTAGATGAAAGTTGATTTATTTTCTTGAATAAATGTTACATATGAAAGATTTTTTTTTAAATATATTTTTCACTTTTTTCATTAAGATGCCACCAGAATAAACACATGCTCATTGGTCGGGGGCAGTTCAGAAATGGATATAAATACGTGAAATAAAAATACAAACAGTTAGGCCTACAACAATTTACAGTAATAATGCGAAGGAAATTTAAAAATGGAAACAAGGAAACTAATATTTATAAACTTAACTATTTTTTTTATTTGTAATTGTCCAGATAAATTAATTCAGGATTTTTTTAAAAATGGAATTGAATAATGATGAATTGATGAATAATTGATGTATAATGACAAAGGTTGACAGCCATATAAGTGAAATATCAAATATTGATATTGGTGTGCCACAAGGAACGATATTAGGACCAATCTTATACTTAATATATGTAAATGATTTGCTAAATTTAAACCTAGATCAAATAAACGGCTCCATATTTTCATACGCAGATGACACTGTTGTGATTTTCAGTGGTCATTCATGGGAAGTAGCATATAAATACGCTAATACTGGCATGAAAATTATAAAAAAATGGTTCGATTCTAACCTTCTGTCACTAAACGTGGATAAATCAACATTAGTTCCTTTCTCATTAACATCTACTGGTCAGATAGCGCGGAAAAAATGTACAAATTTAAATTTAATAATACATAATTGTAATTTTGATGTGAATTGTAATTGCTTACCACTGAAAGAAACAGCCGTTGTGAAATATTTGGGTATTTTTATTGATAAACACCTTAAATGGTCTCACCATGTTAACTACATCTGTAATAGACTACGCCGAACAATTCATAAATTTGTCATTTTACGCCACTGTATGCCCATTACTGTTTTACGTTCCGTTTATCTAGCACTTTTCCAGTCCATTATTCAATATGGCATTCTCGTCTGGGGAGGATTAGCGAAAACTACCCTTAAGCCCCTCTGCCTTTTACAAAAAAGAATAATAAAAATCTGTCTAAGAAAACACATTGATTACCCAACTAGCCTAATATTTTCGGAATTTAATGTTTTAAGTTTGGACCAAATTTACAAATTTTCTATATTAAAATATTTTCACAAACATCGTATAAAATATTCTTCCAGTGATCATATCTACAAAACTAGACGAAATACTAATTTACTCCTATTAGAACCCAAATGTCTCACATCGGCAGGATTAAAGCATAGCATTAATTTTGGACCGCGCTTCTATAACTCAATTATCAGAAAAAATCCTGATCTCTCAGCATACTCCACTGTTAAATTTAATAGATATGTAAAGAATTTTTTGTAATTTTTTAGCTTTTAAGTAATTTTTGTTTCACTCCTTTTATGTATTTATGTTTTTATGTTTAATGTTTTTGTTTTACTTTCTTTTTTAGTTAAGCACATTATACACTCTATTTCTTTGTCTCTCCTCTTTCTTCACTTTGATTTTTTTGAAACGGCACCCGAGCACGAGCAGTCTTGCTCATTCGGGTGTATTACTAAATGTAATACCTCTTGTAATATCTCTTGTAATAAATAAATAAATTAAATTAAATTAAAAAAAAAAAAAAAAAAAAAAAAAAAAAAAAAAATAATATGGGACCAAGACTAGAGCTGTGTTTTATATCTGCAGATATAAAAAATCTAGGTTCAAGTTTTGTCGGTTTCGTCTTTAATAGACACTAAGTATGTTATATTCTGATGGATATTGTAAGTTATTTTAAAATCACTCTACGATTATCTCTCTTTATGGGTTTAATATAATTTAAATAATCAGCTATTTACTAATATACAGTAAATAATGCATAGACCCACGATTTTCAAGATCATTTACTGACTGGTCTGCCTATGAACCTGTTATGCATGCATGAGTTATGTCGCTATATGTGGAGTGAGTCTATTGTTTATTCTCGTTGTATGCAACCTTGTTATTCTTTTGCCAGCCATCACCCTTGCTATTCCTTCTTTCTGATATGCAGATGTCTTCTTCCTACGAGGGAAATCTCTGTAGGTTAGATTTTTATTAATGGCTGTCCCTTATTAAAACAAGCTGTTCTAAAAATAAACTACGTTCGCTCACACAATTGACTGGTTGCTGCTTAAATCAACAGGCATTTTAGATGTATTTAAAATGCTGTTGGCTAACAACTTGGCAATAGTATGCGGAGAACACAGAATCAATATGAAACATCTCACGAAGGGAGACTTTTATTTGCTTTTATATTATACAGCTCCGTTTTAAAAACATAATTTTACTGTTTTGTAAAACAGTCTGCCTAAAGGTGGCATCGAGGTTATTTCTATATACTCCGTCTACGGAGGTTCTAAACTTACACTTTTCCGTAGAAACGAAAATATGATTTCTACATAGGGGGATCCCTTCAGAAAATTTGATAAACGTTCCATGTTAAAAAAATATACTCCAGTGTTGAAAAGAATATTGGATACCAGCAATTACCGTATGAATTTAAAAAGTAGTCTACCGCACATAAAGTCTACAAAGTAGCCTATAGGCCTAAACCGCTTTGGGATATAATAATAAAACTAATAATGATTTAGTCAACTAGCTAATCACATGTTGGCCATTATTTATGAATTGTCAGAATATTAGGGATATTCAGTTCATATTATGATCTGAGTCAAGGCATAAATACCGAAGTAAGTTATGTATTTCATGATGATTGTCAAGACTGAGGTCTTAAATTATAATACCAATATTTAATATCTGGGAATCTATAAAGATAAGATGCGAAAAAGTATAGGCCTACTAAAAATTGCTAACATAAGTCACTCCTTTTTCCAGACAACTATTATACACGATTAAAGTTAATTATTTTACTTGCTTTTGCAGACTGCTGTATCTTTGTGGAAATGAGCTCTGGATGCCATTAATAAGAACAAAATGTAAGCAAGGTAACAATTCCAGAAATCCATGTTGTCAAACTTTACTTGAAGTAAAACATATTTTATAGACAAATTTTGTAAGCCCCACTCTCCCCAAGCGTCAAATAGTAACCATGGATTGATCAATTTCTCATTGATATGCTACATTCATTACTTAAATAGGAAATACATGGTTTATAGATTGCTTTGTTTTAGAGGTCAACATCATTCTAGCATGTTTTATGTTAGGAGGTGCCCCCGGCTTCGCTCACGATTATTTACTCAACTGCTAGATGTTTTAATTAAATAATTGATTTAACATAAAAGTAGTTGAAACATTATTCTCATTATAACTGACATCGTTTTTACCTAAATTCCATGAATTACATAATTGTATTCTTAATTATATTGTTTAAAATATAAATAATTAAACGAATAAAACGAAGCTTGTGCTGCACGAATTCGAAGTGAAACGATTAAAACGTACCACTTATTCATGAACCTTACCCAAGTCATGCATAAACAATTAAAACTATTGATAATTAAAAAGCAAAAACCCGGCTTCGAGGAGCATTTTACGATTAAAGTGATCCGCCCGGGGAAAGAATAACCCCAGCTTCGAGTTCCCTAGCCCTTCCCCAAAAACCCACATGGTAAGTTTCGTCCAAATCATTCCAAGTTTTACCCTTTAGGGGTGCATTCATTATCCTCTTCTGTTCACGTATCTACCAGTCTTAAAGAAATGAATCAACAGAGCGGATTAACAAAATCGAAGCAATCGGAAAATTGATATTTATGCTGCAAAAATAGATTTCAGCGATGCTATTTTTTCCCCGTTTTCCAACCGAGCAAGACCACCTTCAATTAATTTCACAATATTGAATACGGTCTTGTTAACAAATGGTGCTGGACCTATACGGAAACTCAAACTCAAATATTATTATTACTAGGGCAAGGCATTTGATGATTTTGCATCTTTTTTTATATTAAGGTAAAAAGAAAGCTCATATAAGTTATATGAGCTATCTTTATATAATATGAGCTATCTTTATATATGAGCTATCATTATATATATAAATGAGTATCATGAAATAAAAGATTAAATAGGGACAATTTGTTTTTGCATTATTTTGTTTTATTTTGCATTTTTCGTCCTTTTCAAGAGATGGGTCAATTTTTTTTGGCAATTTTTAGGTCATTTTCGGCGTTTTAGGTAATTTTTCAGTGGAGGTAGAGAGAATCTCCGCCAAGTATTCATAGTTCATTTTAATTCAGGTTTATTGTCAACACCACAATAGTTCGCCTTGTACTAATGAAGATTTTTTTCTTTTTTTTAAAAGGCACGTATTTGCTAGGGACAATTTGAAGGTTCAGAAAGAATTCATTTTTCGCTAAGGGTGTCCAAGTAGTATAAAATAACTTACTTCTTTAGTAACAAAATAAGCGTGTTTTATAATGTAAATTCATATATAACGCACGGTCATAAATTATTGTTTTTAGAAATTCATTATTTAAAAAAGTTATAAGTAATAATGGCAAAATTAATGGTCTCTTTTTAAATTTTGGGTCATTTTTTCACTATTTTAAGGTCATAAATGAATTTTTAATTTTGCATTTTTTCACAATTTTATGGTCATTAAATGCTTTGCCCTAATTATTACATTCTTCTCGAACCTGATCGAGACCAAGATAATATGTTTTCCCCGTATTAAATTGTATAACAATTTATGTAGCCTTACTCATTCCATAATTCCTTTGAATTTCTTAACATATTTTCTAGTTCACTGAGCCCGCTGCCCCGCGAAATTGGAAATGAAATGTGTGTTTACGTACAAAGTCTTGAGGTTCACCTTTTCCTGCAGGCGACAACTCTGCCTTGAGGAGCACATTAAAAGAGAGAAATCAATTCTGGCGAGCTAAAGAAGAGGAGAATAAAACCACTTTACTGGCGGTGTATTGACAGAGGAATATGGAGGTGTGAGCTGACATCAGCTCGCGGGATGAAAAGCTTCATGGAAACCACAGCCTGGCTCTAATAATACCATCAGCGTTCCTCGCTTCGCGTCTTTCCAAAGGTGATGTGAATAACGAGTCTCCAATATATATTATATCGATTCGCTATTGGATTGACAAGCTGATTTTATGCATGCTGTATTCATTTAACTGACTTATGTCCGGTTTCTATAAACTCGCAAAATACTTGGGTAAATTATTTAATGGACAAGTTAGTTCCAGAATTACCAATCAATTAAAGAAGGAAAAACATCTATAGGTAAACTAAAAAACCACAAATATCCAGGCGTTGACAAAATTCCAGCAGAATTAATGAAGGCAGATGTAGATAGATTAAATCAAGAGATCCATAAACTCATTCTTATGATTCGGAGAAAGGAAGAATTACCAATGGAATGGAAAGAATCTATTATTATTCCGATGCATAAATCGGGAGATAAGGCCGAATGTAATAAATAACTATGGAGGAATTTCTCTCTTATAACATCATACAAAATTTTATCTAATATACTTCTGTAAAGATTAACCCCATATGCGGACGAAATCATTGGAGATTACCAATATGGATTTAGGCGAAATAGATCAACCATTGATCAAATATTTTTCATTCGCCAAATTTAGGAGAAAAAGTGGGAATATTGATTATACAATATCCTCATTGCGATTGAGATACCCAAAAAGTTAGTTAGGTTGATCAAAATGTGTCTAAATGAAAGCTACAGCAGAGTCAGAGTAGGGAAAGTTATAGATTTGATATTAAAAGCGGCTTGAAGCAAGGGGATGCAAGGGGATGCAAGGGGATTGAAGAATACTATATGGCAGTAATAAATAGACCTGTAACTTTCTGATGCTCAGACAAGTGTAGCTTTACATGTGTAGATATAGGTCTAGTATATTATTGTAGCATTCTGCATTGACAATGTCTATAGCACCACTGGATGTTTATGACTGTAAATATATTGAATTGAATTGAATATCACCTTTATTATTTTTATTTCTCTTTGGAATATGATATTAGGAAAGTTTAGGAAAACAAAGTAGGCCTAGAATTAGCTTATACTAGCTTATGCAGATTATGTTTGCATGTTGGGCGATGACTTGAACGCAATCAGGAGAAATTCAGAAAGTCTTTTCGATGCCTCCAGGAATATTGATGAATATAAGATTTATATTGGTCACAGCAATAAATATTAATAATTTAGGAATTCTGGAAACTAATACAGAAATATCTTTACGTTTCATGCCTCCCTAAGTACGAAACCACCGCCCGTTCAATTTTTTTTGTATACTTATATATCTTTTTGCACTCCTTAGCTAGTAAGTGTTTCTTACGACAGTTGTTTACATGGCTCGTAACTTGACATTACCACACGCAAACTTGTTGCTAGGGGCGACGGGCGGAAAGTGAATTGTTGCTAGGGGCGACGGGCGGAAAGTTACTTTACCGCCCGCAAATGCTTATTTGCGAGCAGAAATGACCAAGGCCTCCTCGCTTTATAAATATTCGGTTGCCATAAACAATAACAAATGCGAATCCCTTTCTGAAATAAGCACCATTCTTCAAGTCTGTATTTACATAATATTTTCAGGTAATATCACAATTAATATAATTAAATTGATATAAGTAACCGTCGTGCAAAAAATAGCATGCAACACACGGACCGTAAAGGCATTTACGGGTCTCGAAAACTTAAAAACCCTCGGCTGCGCCTCAGGTTTTCAATCTGTTTCCTCGACCCGTAAACGTGCCTTTCCGCCCTTGTGTCGCAATATACTATTACACGCTAACAGTTGTCATTTTTATAGTATATTGCGATACAAGTGCCGTAAGGCACGTTTACGGGTCGAGGAAACAGATTGAAAACCCGAGGCGCAGCCGAGGGTTTTTAAGTTTTCGAGACCCGTAAATGCCTTTACGGCCCGTGTGTTGCATGCTATTTTTTGCACGACGGTTACTTATATCAATTTAATTATATTAATTGTGATATTACCTGAAAATATTATGTGTATACATTCTTGAAGAGAGATGTTTATTTCAGAAAGTGATTCGCATGTGTTTGTTGTTATGGGAACCGAATATTTGTCCTGGGGGCCTTGTTCATAAAGGCATGTATTATGAAGTGTATCGTAATGAATTATGACGTAGCGCTTGGACCGTAAGTAATTTAACCTCATCGCAACGGCCTTAGCAACACGATTGTGTGGGAATGTCAACTTACGATCCATGTAAACAACTTTCGTAAGTAACACTTACTAGCTAAGGAGTGCAAAAAAATATTTGAATCATATTTTATTATGTTATTTCTAGACCCAATAGTTCGGATAAGTTCGTTAATGAGCAAAATTGGCCCAAGAGGGGGGTCGGGGAGGGGGTGAAATTTTGAAAAATTTATATCTCGGCCCCTATGAAGTATACAGGGAAACTTTGTTTGAATAAATTAGAGTACTCCCTATGGAGGTCACAGTGACACCAACGATTCGGGGGTTTTGGGGGTACGAGTGGGGATGGAAATTCGAAATTTTTGAAACCACGTCTTGTGGGGTATCGTTGAGAAGCTCTTGATGAGTACTCTACAAATCAATAACTAGTTTCTCGATAGCTCTCATATAAAGCGAGATTTGAATGTTTGGAAAAGTGCTCTTTCCTCTTTTTTGCTGTTATTATTGCTGGTTTGTTATGCCAAGGCTAAAGAAGAAGAGTGCTGCGCAGCGACAATAAATTAAACCAGAAGCACTTCGAAATCTACCTCAGCCTCTAGGCCTGCCTAAAGGGATTTTTTTCATACGTAATGTAATAAAATTGAATTGAACTCTTCTGTTTGCATACAAATTCTTTACAAAATGCAGGCTGCGGGACCAACTTTATCGGATGTCATATTTTCCGTAACATATTTCTGCAATACGGTCAAAAGATTTCACATAGTCTGTTGGGGCTGGAAGGAAGCACTCATCTTCTTCACTTTCAATTCGGTCTCTAAGTGAGCGAGCTTGTGTAAGAGAATCCATTAGGAGAATATATTACTGATGATACTCCGACGTTGCCATCTTACCTGCACTCTCTCACTTGCTGTGACAAAGCTGTAAATTGCTTTCCAGACGTTCCATTCGTTGAGTATAATACATAGCTTTATCACGTCCGATTCTATGTTATTACGTTATTATTATTATTATTAAAAACATTATTATAATTAAAAATATTAATATTGTTAGTAGGGGGCGGATTTCTATGACCTAAAAGATAGGATATATGCATGCATTTATTACATTAAAATATGACCAATAAAATTTAAAATATGACTTTACCACTTACGCATTGTGTATATTTTTTAAGTTTCATTACAATACATTTTATTAAAATATAGTGATAATTATTTAAAATATCTGTAAATTCTCAAAAAGTATCATTATAATGCAAAATTTACAAAATAAAACTTCCAAATGTCTTTAATATGCACACAAATATGCAAAAAATGTGACCTAAATATACATATTCATACTAAATATGCTGCAATAGTTGAAAATTTCCTAAATATGCAGCTATATGCACAATAAAAGCCATTCCTTTTTCACCAGGATGCTTGGAATCGGGTTTAAATTAGTCGGAAACCTGAAATAATGCAAAGGGGAAAATATGACATGCAATAGAAATCCGCCCCATAATTATTGGTATTAAAATATTGTTATTAATATTAATAATATAAAACAAGGGCCTCGCCGCACCGCGGAGCCTACAAGGCCGTTGGTTTGGTCACTATTTCAGGGTATTGCTTAAAAAAGGACAGAAAATTACTTTTCTTTAAGTAGTCTTCTTATGTCAAATTGACAAGACAGTATGATGATAATGATAATAACAATAATAAAAGATAAAACATTAATCGATTTGTTAATATATATATAATTAGGACTAAATACTTTCTAGTTCTAACAGTGCTTGTAATTGTCAATTCTAATTATTCAGTTACTCTGCTTTTTCTTTCAATAAAGTATTCAGATATCGTGAGCTTCTTCTACTCCTATAAACAGCCGCTAAGAGTCGGCATGCTGACCACATGCCCCCGTCGTAGGTGACTTGCTACAAGGGATTTAGCGCCACGGAATTTAGCTTACTTTAGAACAGTGGTTCCCAAACTATGGGTCGCGACCCACTGGTGGGTCGCGGGAGTAATTTCGGTAAGTCGCGAAATGGTTTGGAAAAATTAAACTTGTTTTCAATACAAGGAAAGAGTGTTTAATTTAAAGAATTCAAACAAAACTTCCATAGCTGAAGGAAACTTTCTCATTATTTTCTTAAAAATAAAATGTACAATTTTGACAGTGTTCTTTATTGAAATAACCTTTACAATTTTTATTTCAACTGTGTTTTCTCAGCAGAGCATTTGAACACAATAAAACTATTGAAAGGCACGTGAAAAACATATGCTGTATTTGATATAGCCTATATTGGTTATCGTTATGTAGTAGTGGGTCGCGAAAACAATTTCTAGGTGAAGGTGGGTCCCAGGACAGAAAAGTTAGGGAACCGCTGCTTTACAACATGATACAGTTTTTCATTGAATGAATGAAGGTTGCTGGCTGAGAAGGTGGTATCAAGACTGTGCTCACTGGAGTCACCTGACTTCAGCTACAAAGCCTCGTTAAAAAAAAAAAGTAAAAATCCAGGAACTTTATTGCTCTTTGAGAACATTAAGAGACTATCACTGCTGACAAGCTTGCTTTAAGCTCAAACACAATGAAAAACAATTGTTTTAACATAATGCTCATTCCAATCTATTTTGAGCAAATTAAAATTGTTTTGTTTATTAACAATCCCGAAATTAAATATGAATACAAAGTGTATTTATTTTAGGTTTTGGTTCAGTATTAATAAGAATACAGCTAGTATATCTTTTGAAACGTTTTTCCATTATAAAAGAAATATAAAATGTTCTTTTTCATAATAAGCTAAAAGCCAGAAGTGTATTAACTAAAAATGTATTCTTTATTCTTATATTGCAACGTTTTTCCACTCTGGTATCAATTGAACAAATAAAAAAAAACTAAGCATAAAAATGTGTAAAGACTGCTGGAAGACTAGAGGTTCGGGATTTTTGGTTAATAAAATGTGCTATTGGCCATCCATTGTTCCAGAATTTATTATTGCATAGCTATTGGTAAAGCTGCTCATTCCTAAGTGAGGAATCCTACACACAGGCTACGTCGAGTGTTCACCAGGTAATTCATCATACAATGTAAAATATATTTCCTGCGTTAAAGCACTGTCGAATATGTATTTCTGCATTATTCTATTCTTCAGTAAGCAGGCTGAGTTAAGTCCCCTCTCAAGAAGACAGTCGCAGCATCCATTAGTTCAATTTTCTTGGTCTCCATTACAAGCGAACTCCACACCTGAGTGTCAACTGCCGGTTCGTTTCCTCTGTATCTCTGTTATGTTTCTAAACATCACACCTACATTAACCCACACTATGCTATCAAACTACTTCTTCATTAATTACCAGCAGGTAAGAGCAATATCTGTTATGTTGCGTTAAGCATTCCTCACTTATTAATCCTATTATGATTAAAATTAATTTCATTATGTCCAAAATATAAACACAGTAGTTCTTCTTCTTGCATAGAATTCCAATATGTAATTTATAAGTCGCTTAGCTTGTTGAGGGCACTGCCCCCAAACCCCAGTGGGGTTCTAGAGAAAAGCTCTTTTATGAAATGGCCCTGTACTGGAATCAAAGTCCGTATATTTAGACTGCCATAGCTGTGAATAATGTACGGCTGAGCCGTCTTCAAAATTCTTTTAGTTTTCCGCTACTTATAACGCAGCTAGTATTATCAAATTCTTTATGCTTGTGGCATTTGGATGTGTGCCAATAAGCCTGCCAAATTTGATGATTCTAGCTGTCTTATAAGTGTGTCAAAAATTGAAATATGTGTAAAATGTATAAAATTTAATTAAAAAGTCATAGCTCTATCTAACCGATGGAGTTACGACAAAATGTCATAGGACCAAACTTGTAGATCATTCAAAATTCGATTCTGCTAGTGCATTCCGTATTTTATACGTTTAGCCACAATAGATATAAAATTAGTCTGCGCCGACTTTAAAGTTGCGTCCACCAATATGGATTTTTTTTTCGGAGATAAAAGATAAAAAAAAGAACTTTCTGATAAATCTATTTCTGTCAAATTACAAATTTCTACCTAGTGTGAAAGTGGTAAACATTAAGGTCAATGGGTGAGTGATTTAGGCTTACTTGTACTTGTGAATGATCTTACGGCTATCCAGGGCAGCTAGAAACATAACATTTTAAACATTTTCTTTTCACACGCGGCAACGTTTCTATCAGGATGTATCAACCGGAATAACGTAAGGATCTGGGGTACGGAAAACCCACCTATCTACCGTACTGTACAATTTTTGTTAAAGAATCTATTTCATGATCTATCCTTTTTTTAAATATTGAATTTTTTTATATAAGTTATATAAGATTACCCGAATGAGCAAGTGGTAGTGTTCGGGTACAGTTCAGTTACTCGTATTTACAATACAGAATTAGTACACAATTAAATACATAATTAAATACAAATACATAAAAGAAAATATAACTCTAATTTGAAATCAATACTTAGAAAAAAAGGAACAGAAAAAATAAAAAGTGGGAAGAACACAATTGAAATTCTGAGTTATAACTAATAAATTGATTCCTTCTCGTATCTGCTAATTAGAGTGAAGAAAATGTTAAACTACGAAATAAGATTTTTTAATATAAGATTTTTTATATAGGATTTTTGATATTTCATTTTATGGATCGGGTCTGGTCCCAATTCATCCAGGTAATTGGAGTTATACTGTACTACAGAATAATTCTGCACGAAGATAGAATCAGATTTTAAACTAAGAAATAATATTTTTTATATACAATTTTTGATACAAGATTTTTTATATAGGATTTTAGATATTTGATTTTCTGGATCGGGTCTGGTCCCAGTTCATCCGGGTAAGTGGAGTTATACTGTACTACAGAATAATTTTACATGAGGATAGAATCAGAATTTAAACTAAAAAGTAAGATTTTTGATATATGATTTTTGATATTTGATTTTATGGATCCAATTCATCCGGGTAATTGGAGTTATACTGTACTACAGAATAATTTTACATGAGGATAGAAGTATTGGCTAGTTCATCTCGAGAAGTGATTCTTGTCGAGTGATATCTGATTTTTTTAAACCGTAGGAGCGTTAAGTGAACAGAATAAAACGTGATGTGTGGATTAAGTGTTAGCTGTGACTGTTTCATCGGGAACAAAGTGTTTGGTGGGATGGCCGCAGGGGTTACAAAGCACGCGATGTTTTAAGGCTGGAGTTGAGTGAGAGACTCCATGGGGAGGATTCATTAGGTAACCTGACGGTTGTTGCTGTAGGGGGTTGCAACTGTGTGACATGGACGCTAATGGCAGGAATTAATCACAACGTGGGACATTGTCACGCAGATATTCTGCTCTTCTTTCTCTTCTCATTGTGTTTCCGAACATGTGTTCATGTAATCTCTTCCCTCTCTCAGCTTGCTCATGTTTATTCACATTTCTTCATTTCAATTTAAAATACTCATTTCTCCAGGATTTTAAAAAGGCTTATTCAAAATTCAGATTTCTATGAAACTCGTCCTTTGCATTATACCATAATTTTACATTATCAGTTCAAGTATAGTTCCAAGCATACCTCGAATAGTACATTTTGCAATGCAATGTAACCAAGAACCCAAATAAAGTTAAACGAATTCTAGGAAAAGAGGTATAAAAATGTTACGTTTGGAAACATAAAAGTAATTTTGATTTACTGGGCTGGGATATAGTTTCCACTAGGAAACTTACAGATAAATTAATTTAAAATGCATGGGAATAGCTTTATCACCATACTCACACACGGACAACCAAAATGTGGATTTATATAAAATGTAGCCTATAGGGACTGGGTGTTCTTTCGCTGTTCTACAGTGCCTTCAGAGAAATTTGACCATATTGCCACAAGTCTCCCCATTGCATTCGTGTCGGATCTATGCAGATTTTTTTTATTTAAGTAAAATTAAATTATCAAACAAACTAATAAACAAAGTTATATATATATTATAGAACCTTACATGGTGTACTTTCGTTTAAAGCCCTCAGATGAGCAAAGCTTATGCTTAGGGGCTGGAATTATCCTATCAATTAAATAAGGGGGTACAGAGAACTTTACAAATATACAAACAAATTATATACATAAACTAAAACAGTTAAACATCTTTTTACAAAATAAATGTAAAGCAGGAAATTCGAAATGAAATATGTTTATAAGAACAGAAAGTCAGTAGTTGGAAGAAATTAAAATTAAACAAGTAAATTATAAGATTTTATTATTAATAATAAATAGTTTTAACATTTCTATTTTACACGAGACCACCTAGGAGTTTTCTTGCAAATTGCTGAAAGTCTATCATAATAATTTTGAGATATTTAAAAAAACGTAGAGGTTAAATTTATTTCAGTAAACAACCGTTGAACTTACTGCTGTTTGAAACACAATCTTGTTTTGAAAGCGCTGTAGTAGTGCGAATAGCAGCATCTTGTTATAGATCTATCCACTTGTACTGTTATCTGGCATAAGAAAGTATGTGTTGCCACCCCTAAATCATTTTTCAAAATCGATAGGCTTGCGGCATTTTGAAAAAAAGATCCACTCACTTCCTGAAACCTACTGGTCTGAAAGACGAAGGGCGAAGTGAAAGTGAACAAGCAAGCAAAACGAAATAACTGCTTAATGGATGCTCAAAAGATAAGTATGAGAATTCTGAGTAGTCTAATACACATGTGACCTGACGCACGCGCATTTCTTATACATGACAATGCTTATACAATGCGATACATCTATCAGCCATTGCAAAACAGATTATTTTGAGGAGGAGGGGCAGGTTTACAACATAACATGGACCGCATTGAGAAGAGGGAAAATTGATCTCCCCACATCATTGCCCTCATCCCACTGCAGCATTTAGTTGTAACATCTCCCCTTCACACAACACGCATGCCGATGTGGGCAATAACGCTACAAGTCAACTTATTCTTTTATATATTATTTCTTACAAAACGTACTGTTACAGAGGTCAGTGGCGCCAACTTTTGAAAAAAACATTCGTGGGCTCCAAGATATTAAAATTTTCATACAGCCGCCCCTTATTTGGTCCATAAAATGGACTTAGTAATAAATGTCATTGAGGAGATTCGCGCAGGAAAAGGACGAGAGCAAAGCTTCAGTGATGTCTTTGCTATACTTTTCCAAAACATTCGCCTCTGTGAACGTAGATATGCTTATTGGCAAACTTAAACGTTTACACCTCCCAAATAATGCAGTGAACTCTTACTTTAACGAACGTCAACAATGTCTTGTTTCAATCAATATGAGTTCTTCGTAGCGGGATGTTTTCCCCAGGGATCTGCATTGGGACCTCTACTCTTCGCAATATATATATATATATATATATATATATATATATATGATGATGATGATGATGATGATGATGAAGTGTTCGGCCCGGAGACCGGTCCTGCTCTGGGCAGAGCGTGGGGGATACCCACGGCCCGGCCGAGGGACACTAGGCCAGATGATACCGCGTAGGATGGCCAAGTAATTTCGCGGGATGGGAATGAGGACACAACACCCAGTCCTGACCCAGGAAGGAAAATTTACATCTCTGTAAAATCCCCAACCCGGCCGGGAATCGAACCCGGGCCCCCAACACACTGTAAATAAACGATTTATGCTGACGACATTGCACTTTATACACACTCACGACTCGACCGTGCAAATGATGCTATAGAAGAAATCGACTGCCACTTAGACTCGATTTCCAAATGGGCGGAAAGACACGACTTAAAGCTAAATTCTAGGAAATCACAAGCTATCATAATTGGCATAAGCGGCAACTGCCCAATTAGCACCATTTTTCTAAACCAAGTGGAATTAAATGATTCTGTAATTCCCTTTAATTATGCCGTTAAATATCTCGACATACACACTGACCATAATTTAATGTGGGATATACAAGTTGCTAATAGTTGCAAAACAAATTCGCCATGCTGCATACTATGTCTGGTATAAAAGACTGCCTCCCGTTTCAGTTCTTATTCAAACACTCATTTCCATTAACGTGACGTCCTACTTGTCTCAAAGACTGCAATGTGTTCACAATTCGTGTGTCAGATATATATATATATATACATAAAGACTTTTTTCCGTCCACCACACAATCTCATAAAGTACCATTCTGGCACTTAATAAAGATGATGATTCAACTATACGATAATGAAATAACTGACGTTGCTATGATATAGTTACAAACGATTAATATACGTTGCTAAGATATCAATATTTTTAAAAAATTAGTTTATCTTCGTGTTTAAAATAGTTGAGGTGGATAGCGAACCAAGAATAACTAAGAAGGACAAAGTTATTGTAAAATAGATATTATGTAACTTATAATAATGTGTACATATATAATATTATATTATATGCATACGGAAGGAAAACCCTACCTAGATTTGAAGAAACTATTGCCACAGGGAGTGCAATGCAAGAACCATCACGGTAAGCCCAAGTTCTCACGCTTATAAATTGTTAAAATGTTATGTGCATAGGTAGGGTCAGTGCTTTTGGTAATGTGTATGAAATAGAATCCATTCAAGCTTGTTGAGAGTTGTTTGCCAGTGGACGTAACTTCTGAGTAGGATCTTCACATTCTCCCACATCTACCAGTAAACAGGCTCAAGTTGGATGACTGTGCTGAAATTTCGGGAAATAGAGTTTCTGGAAAAGATATTCCAAAAAAGAAGTCTGTTAAAGTTCGATACGATTGGATCACATTTAGGACATAATTGAAACGGGACGCTGTCCGGGATTCCAATTGCTTCACAATTTTATATTTTAAATGTTCATATAATGAATAAAATGAATTTAATGAAATAGAGGTCTACATATTTTAAACAGTCTTGTTATTGATTAGAAGTCATACTTCTCACTGTATTTGTATAATTTTCCAATTGCTATTAAAAGCTACTTTTTTGTTCGAACTTTTAAAAGACAGGCATGGTAATGGGCATAAAGGAGAAAAAACTACGTGCGAAGTATTTCGAACATATTTTGATCCTGATTACTAAAAACTTTCTCTTTTAAATGGATGTGATCGAGTTTCAGCGAAGATGTATTTCCATAGACTATAATAGTAACCTGTACGAAGGCTAAACCAGTTCAAACTCCAGTGCGACCTATGTGTTCCAAATAGTGAATGGAAGTCGATACTGCAAGAATGCTTACAACATATTAATATACTTTATCCATACCATATGTTTATTTGTTTTAATTGAATTAATGTATAAAATATTTTAATTAGAAATCGAATGCAAACAATTTATTGCCCTTCGAAACTTTAAAATTAACAATAAACAATAAACAAATAAACAATAATAAAACTACATAATCGGTACCGGTAGTCCATTTTTTTAGTGAAAGCCGTGAACTTCTGATCATGCAATTATTTATGTTTTTGTCATTGTATTATTCCACCTTAACAAGAAATGAATCAAAAATATTTTTTATAAATTGTTAATGGTATAAAGAATGTCCAACGACAACATTAAATTATACTTCTATCCCCTACGTGTAGTTTAAAGTTTAGGGAATTAACACTTACATAAGCACCATTTAGAAAACAACTAAAAGTCTACTTATTTGAAATTATTTCAAAAGATAAACTTGTTTCAAACATATATTATCAATAGGCCGGCATTTCAATGAGAAGATAACTCAAATAAAATAAACGGCTTTTTACTGTAAATGTCCACAGCAAGGATCCACATAATACAGTATTCTAAAAACACTTCCATTAAGAGGCGTTTCTTGCATGCTTTCACTCTTGTGTATGATTTCCCAGTAGAGATGACGAATTCAGAAATTGGAATTCATAATGGTTACTACTGTATTTATTCAGGCTAAGCAACTTTATTAAACTACTTTTTAGAAGAGGGAATAACACTTCCGATTTAGTAAAGGTATAATTCATGTTTAGCATCTTCAAAATCCACCTTTCTGAAAGATTTAAAGTCCTTATAGACGGGCAACTCTAGTCCCATAACAAATCAATCAACTTGGTATCGACTTTTGTTCTAACGAGGGGAATATGTCTGTTTTGCCTCATTAAAATGTTCTTTTGTAGTTTCAATATTTGTCATTTTACCAATTCTAGCGTACCCTCTAAAATAACTTAACGTAGCCCCAAACATGAGCGTGCTTTTGGCCCCATTATAAGTCGCATAAGATACATACATAATGCCATCTTTGGTATGGGTATAGTTTACCTAATTTAATTCCATTAATATTCCCTCTTACTCTGTTTATCGTGTACATATTTCACATTACGTTGGAAAAAATTGTCCAGAGGCATCCACAAGGGAAACCTCATATTGCTGACAGGACCACATGCAAATCCCACAGAACTTCTGTCATTGGCTCATCGGTTCTGAGCCAAAGAAATTTGACATGCGGTGGACACATACTTACTTCAGTCATGGCTTCTGGGCCATTGAAATTAAACATGCTATGAAATTCCCTCACGGGTTCTGAGCAATTGAAATTCATCATGTAATGAACTCGAACAAATTTTTCTCATGGGTTTCTGAGCCATTGAAATCGGACATGTGGTGGTCTCACACCCTCATGGGTTCTGAGGCAATGAAATTTGACATGCGTTGGATTCACGCTCTCATCATGGGCTTCTGATCCATTGCATGTTGACATGTGGTGGATCCACCCGAAGTTCCCTCATGGATTCTGAGCCATTGAAATTAGATATCCGGCTGACCCATACTTACTCCTTCATGCATGGGTTCTGAGTCATTGCGGTAGATAAATACTAACTTCTTTCATAGGCTCTGAGACAATAAAGTGCGGTGGATTCACAATCACTTCCCTCATAGGGTCTAAGTTATTGAAATTTGACATTCGGAGGACTCACGTTAACTTCCCTCATGTGGTCTGAGTCATTGAAGTTTGACATGTGGTTGACCCACACTATCTTTCCATATGGTTTTGGAGTAATTGAAATTTGACATTTGGAGGACCCACACTAACTTCCCTCATGGATTCAGAGCCATTGACATTTGACATTTAGAGGATCCACACTAACTTCCCTCATGGATTCTGAGCCATTGACATTTGGAGGAACCACACTAACTTCCCTCATGGATTCTGAGTCATTGACATTTGACATGCGGAGGATCCACACTAACTTCCCTCATGGATTCTGAGCCATTGACATTTGACATGCGGTGGACTCACACTAACTTCCCTCAAGTGTTCTTAGCTATTACAATTTGACGTGCGGTGGACTCAGAATAACTTCCCTCGTAGGTTCTGAGTCATTGAAATCTTACGTACAGTGAACTCACACTAACTTCCCTCATGGGTGACCTTTCTGATTGTGACCATATCTACATTCACCATTCATTTATAGTGAAATTTCAAGGGAAAACTATTGAATATTATAGAAAATATAGAAATCTATATCTTTTTCATTCCTGACTGTTTCGATTTATCGAACTACTACATTGACAGAGTTGAAATTTTGAACATGGTAAGACTTTTTTCTCTTTCGATCTGCTTCCTTTAATTCTTTAATCCTACATCATGTATTCTTTCTCTAGGCTACTACTTTATAGAAAGTACTTTTTGGAGTGCCAAGAACATTTTAAAAAGTTGGGTTTTGTGACGCATCTTACCAGAAAATAGAGTAGGTCTGGAGCAACAGGAACTTCTACAACATGCCCGCGGCCTTAAATAAAGGTTTCCATAGATGCCAGTCATAGAAACTTAAAATAGAAGACATAAAATCGAAGCTTTGTGTCACTTTTACGCTATTGGACACTAAACCTTTCCGATCTATTATGAACTATTACTCAGTAGTTGGGGGAGGCTTCATCCTGGGTATTGACACGAAAGCTCACAGCCCCCAAGATCCCCGAAGCAGTCTATTAACCTCGAATAAAGAGCTGCCTCCACATGTATTTATTACTAAAACTACACACACTTCCCCTGATCAATGGCTGCATTGCAATAGAAAATCCCCATAACAGGATACAGCTCAGTACACAAGCCGTTATGTCGATAGGATGTAAACTACATGCCCTTACTCAACGCCGTCCCAAACTGTATTCTGATACAATAACCATTCCTATGATTTACACCTATGCTTATTATTTATTATTATTTTCGTTATTAATATAGATTATCATAATCATCGTTTTTTTTAATATTACATATTGCCTAAACACAGTTTTAAATTTCACTTCACTTGAATAATATATAAATATGGCTCCCCCTCGTATCTCTTCTCTATATATATAAAAGGCTTTGTCCTGACTGACTGAATGAATGACTGACTGACTGATTGACTGAATGACAGGAATCAACGTACAGCCTAAACTATAACAGGTAGAGAGTTGGAATTTTGACAGTACCTTCGTTTCATAATGAAAGGATTTTGAAAAATTCTGATTCTAAATGCCAAAAATTAAATGTTTTTGAAAATACTTAATCCCTTTTTACATAGAATTATCAATTCCAAATCACAGAATATATTGTTGCCAAATGGTATCAGGTGGGCTTGGAAGAAACAAATGAAATGCACTTTTGACAAATAAGAGAAGTTATCAAAATAATTCATGTTATAAATATTTTTAATATTTTAACAATCTTCCTCTACATCAGAGGCTGCCATATGACAAAGAATAGCATAACAAATTCATAATTACAACAAAGTAGTATTTAGTATACACTGTAAATGTGTTATTGGGTTATCTGTAAAGAAGAAGAAGAAATAAGAAATCTATTGTTTCGAATACAAATGGTATCTGAGTATTCTTACAGAAAACTTTAAAGCCTGTAAGGCAATTTCTTTATAGAGCGATGTTGGAACTCCCAGATCTTGAAGTAGAGTGACACACTTTAGAGGGATAGTGCCTCTTGCACCCACCATTATGCCTCGTACTTCAATGTCTTCTAAATTATATTTTTCCTTATAAAAGGGCACTGTTGGTTCATATATTTCCTGTTTCTCTAAGTGCACTTCATGAGGTTGGTCGATATGAGTCTCAAATCTTATAGTAGGATCCAAGATGTATCCTTTACTATCGCCTGGTTTCATGGCGATAATGTCGATTCTCCTACAGCTGCCATTGGTGGCAAGACCGTGAACCTCTTCAAAGACATTGAAGCCATTACTTCGGAGGGCACTGGCAATAGTCGATCTTATGGTGTGGTGTCTAGTATTGCGCAGTGCTTCGCTAAACGGGCAAAAGCCAAGGACGTGAGGCAAAGTTTCAATCTCGTTGCATCTTCTGCAACGGTTTCCGTCCCGACTTCTACCCGGAACAGCACGCACTGCTGCTGTGTTGGCTAACATTTTCAGAGCCTCCTTCCATTCAGATGAAGACAGGCCAGAATGCTTTACTATCCATCTGTTGGCAGGAGGATATTCTTTATAGAGACAAACGCCTTTGCCTTTATGACTCAGACTGCACCAGTTTTTATATTCCTCATCCTGAAGAAAATGCCTGATTTTTTTGGTATCAAAAAATCCACGACGATCTTTCAGCAACTCAGATATAGAGACATTCAGTTTGTTCATGCATCTTGACAACTCATCATCAAGATTCCTTGTTTGTAAAATGTGTTCATTTTCTGACTTGATCAGGATGTTTATTCCATTTATTCCTTGAAGGAAAACTTCCCAGTTGGCTCGAAATAATCCAAGGCCCTTCATTTGCCTATTACTGTACAGCATTGAATCGGGAATATCGGTAGGAAGGCATAATATTTGTTTTAATGTAGATTTTATCATTTTGTCTGTGTCTAACAAAAATCTTTCAGGGAATTTTTCGGATGGAATGGATATAAAGCGATATGTTAAAGATGGACAAATCACAGAGTTCAATACTTGGAACTTCTGGGTAGAATTTAACCAAGGACTAGACGACAGTGTATCCAACTTCTCCTGGAGGTCAGTCAATACTTTTTTACCATCCAGAACGATGTCATCGGAAAAATTTACCCCTAAATATTTTATACATTCATGGTCAGAAATGCAACGAATATTAATATCGGATGAAAGCCTGAACTCTTCATTAACTATTTTACCACAGACTATATTTATCGCTACAGACTTTTGAAGATTGATATCTAAACCAATTTCTTTAAATCTCTGAAGCGCCATCCATGTTAGTTCTTTGGCAGACGACATTCCATTACCAATCAGAACAGTATCGTCAGCAAAACCTAGAATGGTTAGGGGTTCTAATCCATCATCTAGTCGATATCCATAATGATCTAAAATTTCCTTTTCACTTAGTTCGTGAAATATATGGTCTGTGGAAATATTATATAATGTCGGTGATAAGGGAGATCCTTGCATAACTCCACGAAGGAATTTTATTGGCTGCGTCTTCTTAAATCTGCTTTCCACTTGTGTAGTGTTATTTTCCTGTTGATTGCATATAAGATCAGATAGTTTATTCGGAGCCATTGATGATGCTAATGTTTTACGCAAATGACTGTGTCCTACATTGTCAAATGCTTTAGTGATGTCAAGGAAAACAATGGTGCAATCTTTCTTTAAAACTTTCGAAGAAAGCAGAATAGAACGGAGTAGTGATGTATTGATTGTCGTGCCTGGTGATTTGGTGAAACCCCTTTGATGTTCGCTAAATGATACGAAGCATCTGAGTCTGGCATCTAAAGCTCGTTCTATCACCCTTCTCAGGACACTGCATATGGATATTGGACGCCAGTTTGACAAGTCTGATTTATCGTCCTTTTTGTATATCAGAATGGTGCGAGCTCTTTTGAATAGTGTTGGAACCTGGCCAGATTTTAGCATTCTGGTAGCTATTTTTGCTATAATTTCAGCGGCGAGGTTATCCTTTATTACTCGAACTAGGACTCTATCGGGGCCTGGAGCTGTGTCTACTGCTATTCCGTGTATGGCTTGTACTATTTCTTCTTTGGAAATAATATCATCTTCTGTGTCATCTAGGACAGCACGCTCTGCTTCCGCTAAAGTGTCCCGGTACTCTTTCCTGACACAGTCATTGGGATTTGAAAAATATTGAGAATAATAAGAAAAAATTCCTTGAATATCAACTGTGCATTGCTGGTTGTTATCATTCATAACTTTTCTCACTGCTTTCCGCCTCTGATTGTAATATAAATATTGTATCTCCTCATATTTATATCTATTTCGCCTCTTTTCTCTATCTCTTTTAGTAGCCCGTTGAGGATTGCTATGGTGGTGGTAAGTTTGTTGAACTTTGATTTCCCGTTGTTGCTTTCTCGCCTCATAGTATTTTCTTGCTGGATGTTTTGGGCCTGGCAGAGAGTCAATAGAATTAGAGAGGAACAAAGCAAATTCTGTCACTGAACTGTCAAAGTCATTTTCATGTAGATTTTGGGCAAAACGATCATTCCATACTTTTAGATTGTCTTTGTAATTATCTATTAGCTTTCCAGTTAAAGGCCTAGTACGGTCCTGTCTAACAGAATTATGATTTTGACATCGTTCTGGTTTCGTCTTATCTGCTGCTTCAGATATCGTATAGTGGGTACTGGGCTGTCGATCCACTAATGTTTGTCGAAAATGCTCAGGATGAGCTCTGCTGATATGAGTACTAACACGGATAAATAGTTGACCACAATGAGGACAAGGAGTCCGATTTTTACCAACACTTTCAGATGAAGCCTGCTCTTGAGTAAGATCATAATTTAAATCATCTGTACTACATATATCATTCAGAAACTCTGTTGTGCTTTCTGTAGTGATACCATCATTAATACAGTCAGAGTCTCGGTTGAGGACACTAACGGACGAGTCTTGAGATAGTGAGTTATGATTTCTGGCTATGTGTATATTAATGCCACGTTTCGTAAATTGTCTATGGCAGATAGTACAAGTTATAGATTGAGTGTGTTCGCCTGAAGATGTGGTTGGCTTCATATACTGACCGTTTGTATTAAGATTGTCTGGAATAGCTTCATTCCTACATGCCGATTCTCTTGGATTAACAGGACTACTTACTACATTATTAGAATCATCATCCAGAGAACTGGTTCGTTGAGGAATATGGGTTGGATCATCCGTATCTTCGTTAGAAGCATTTTGAGACTTACTATGCAATGTAAATCCATTTCCGTCGACATTGTAGCTATCAGCATAGCGACCTGCTATTGTCTGGCTTGCAGAGGAAGCGTGGGTCTTGGAGATGTGAATTGCTAGTCCTTTTTGTTTGAAGAATCCTTCACATAATGGACATTTAATTGTATTACTGTCCGAAGTGATGTCATTTTGAGAATTCACTTGCATTTCAGTAAAATAATAAATATGAAGACATTTGATGAAAAGTTTGTTTATAGCAACGAGCTTCACAACTGCTATAACACATATATTTAGACCTTTGTCTCAGTCAATAAGTCGTTAACTCACCATGGAATATCCTCAAGCAAGACTTCAGTGTTTAAAGAACAAAATGAAACATTGGTTAACTTAAAACAAGCTTTAATATTCAGTAAATCCACTAAAATAATGGAATCACATAACTTTCTCTACCCTGGACATAGAGAAAACAAAACGAGGTATGGTAATGTGTATATTATTATAACTTATTATATCGCAGGTTTTTGGAGAGAAAAGTATGAAGGCTTTATGGTAACATAAGAGTGGGAAATTTCCCGCCTCGATATTACAATTTTATGTTACAGGAATTTCTGTTTCTTCTTATTTAAACCTCTACCAGGCTTGCTGTGCACTGTACAAGCGATGGGATGCAAAATTCTAGATCCTCTATGAGCCATAAAAAACTATATCAAGCGTTTTCTGAGGGAATAGTTTGAGTGTAATAAGCAGTTCTTCCTATTTCAAATTATAAATGCCTATATAAGGACCTAGAATTTAAAATTGAAAATCCTTCATAAGCTAATTTCCAATTACAAAATACAAAACCCGGGCGACGCCGGGTCTTTTAAGCTAGTAATGCATAAACGATTAAAACGATTGACAATTAAAAAGCTAAAAACCCGCCTTCGTGGTGCATTTCACGAATAAAGTGCGCCGCCCAGGGAACAAAAAATGACCTTAGATTAGAGTTTCTTAGCCCAAAAAACTCCACATAGTAAGTTCTGTTCAAATTATTAATGCTTCAAATTTACTCATGTATTCATGACCAAGTCTCTGCGTGTCGTAGTGTTATAATGTTGCAATAGCAAACCGAGCAAGGCCACTATCAATTGGTTTCACAATTGAATACTGTGAAATAATCTGTGATAAACCGTGAAACTGAAATACTGCATTTACTCCTGCTCTTTCGGGGTTTCAGGACCTTATCTACGTATGTATTTATGTAATTTTAAAATAAATAAAAGCATAAATAAAAAAATTAATAAATTCACGTGTAGGGCCGAAATTTGCTAACCATCGACCGTACAATAAAATAAAGATACGACTTCTTCGATCTACTATTGATATTATATTATTATTATCATTATTATAAATATAACTAAACTAAACTCCGTGGCACTACATCCCTGAAAGGACTAGGCCTACCATCTGACCGCTGCGTCATCTACCATAGGCAGATGGCAGGATTGGGGGCAAGTGGTCAGCATGCCGAAACCCACGGCTGTTAATGGTGGTTTCCGTGACCGGCGCCGTTTCCCTATCAAGTAGCTCCTCAATTTGAATCACGAGGCTGACCTCCCTACCTCAGAAAAATCCGAGGATGTACCGGGGATCGAACCCAGGCCGACTGATCTGTAGTCAGCGACGCTAACCACAAGACCACGCCGGCGGTCCATTCTTATAAATATAATAATTTTTATTATTATTATTGCTATTATTATTATTATTATTATCTAAAAAATGTATAGATATAATATATATATATTTTTTTCAGAATGTTAAGGGTAGTGATCCCTATACAGGCCATGGAGGCCCAGAGGGTTCCAGGAGGTTTAGGCTCCCAGATTCTGGACATTCGGCACATGAAGGTGGTAAGGTTGTCAGCCTTACGCAGCGGCCACCTTTACCCCCAGGATTGCTCCTGGTACTCATTTCTGTTAGAGGCTGAGTCGACCCCAGTGCCATAGTGTCACCAGAAGGATTAGGCAAATTGAAAAATCTCAATGACCTCATCGGGAATCGAACTCGCGACCTTCCGGTTTGTAGCGCAACGCTTCAACCACTACGCTACGGCGTACCCCATACAAAAATATATTGAGCCCAACTAACAGGAAGTTCCTGGATTTAAAAAAATTGTCAACGATTTTTAACAGTGTAAGATAAAAGAGTGGAATGGGAAAAATAAATAACAGATCATCGGAATGAAAAACAATAGAGCTGTGTCATAAATAGGATGGTCATTTCTATCTCACCGCAATCCATTAGCTTGTGCTTTATTTCACACGCCCAATATTAAAATGTGGTGTGTAGATTAAAATGTGAACTGAATAATTCACATCCCCGCCTGTCAATCACATGTGCATGCTAGGCGACCTCGTTAACAGTATTAAAAATGCAGCACCGGCCTAACACCTTTTTAACATACTCAAACACCCTGCCAATCAATGTATAGTATTATGGCGCATATATTTCATACATAAGCGTGGAACGAATCGTTTGATGTTTGCAATTTACATTTTCATTACATAACTTAGTTTTCTTATCATATCATTGGTTACATCCCATTTCTTCGTATGCGATTCCATTTGTCTATTTTAATAAGTTGTCATAGATTATTAAAATATCTCAAGCCTGTAAAAATAGTTAAAGGATTTAAGACACTATGGTAAAGGAGGGTTTTTAATAGTTCATGAGAGTGTAAAAAACTTGATAACAACGTGTTAAAAGGATGTCTTGACATAATTTTCTTATAAATCAATACCTGGGACAAATTCGCCTCAGAATTGCAATTGTGATTGCGAATGTCACAATTATGGCCAAATTTGTATGCGAATGTCTTTTTAAAGTCGGCCCCGGTACAAATTCAACTTCGGGCTCCCACCGACTTAAGACTATTAGGTATGCCAGGAGGATGAGTCTGCGTCTATTTCCGCTGCACTTTTCCATCTCATCAGCAACGAAATCTACTTCCATACTTGACCCAGGCTCATCAGATGTCGCCCGAGTTGTTTATTGCCTATATTCCTGCGCGTTGGTTTTGTCATTATTTCTGGAATTTTGTGTTCTGCGCAGACCTGTCCGATTTTTTAAAACCCTAGTTGCATTATTTCCTCATACATCGTGAAATTTTAAGAAAATCGATAAATTTTCCGTTTCTTTCAAATATAGTTCCACGGCCTCGCATCTTTTGAGTTTTTAAGTTATGCACTTGAAGCTCAGGGTGAGTTGAAACACACTTGTCTTCAAACATATATTTGGTTCACTAAGATCGGATAGTAGTCTCAGATGCAATCCTGTGTATGGAAACGTTTCGAATTTAGAAAGTCAAAAATTGTAGGTTCACTTTGTGCGTGCGCAGTTATCGACGTCAGGCCTCCAGGTACACCGGAGACGATACTGGAACAAACGTCAATTCTCCCTCTTTAAAACAAATTCAGACTCATCCTCCTGGCATACCCAATAGTCTAAGTCGGCGGGAGCCCGAAATTGAATTTGTACCGGGACCGACTTTAAAAAGACATTCGCAGACAACTTTGGCCATAACTGTGACATTTGCAATCACCTGTAGTTCAAAAGAGTATATTGCGATACAAGAGCCGTAAGAGGTGCATACGGATTGAGGAAAGAGTTTGAAAAAACGAGGCGCTTGCGCCGAGTTTCTTCAATTTCCGAGAATCCGTTATGCGCTTACGGCATGAGTATTCATGCTATTTTTTGCACGATGATTATTTATATCAATTTATTTATATTAATTGAGATATTAGCTGAAAATATTATGTTTATACACTATTGAAGATGGATGTTATATTTCTGAAAGTGATTCGCATATGTTGGTTGTTATAGGGACCGATTAATTGTCCTGTTAAAGTCGCCACAAACTGGTCGCCTTGGTTCCATAAAGGCTTGTATTATGATGGTTTTACTTACGGCACTTGTGCTTTTTGTAACTTTTGCCGCACGGAGATTTCTTTTGTTTTCATAGCAACCAGATTGCGTGCGGGAATGTCAAGTTACGATCCACGGCAACAATATTCGTAAGTACCATTAATTAGTTACGTCGTGCAAAAATGATTTTAAACATACCAATAGGAGTCACTCTCACGCATGCGAGAAGAGTTCCCTATGAAGGATGTGATTATTTTAAAGTTGTCTAACAACTGTAAAGGCGCATTGTTCTAACGTGCGGATTCCATCGCTCAGTCGGAGTAACGGTTTCGTATATCCACCGATCCCAGAGCAGTGAAGTTGGAGAAACAAGTGGAAGATTTGGAGAAACATGAAAATTTTGGGCGGCTGAATAACAGGCCGAAAGAGAAAACCGCCTTTGCGTGCAAGACAAATCTTACACGCCAACCTTCAACAACCATCCTGGCTATGCAGTCGTGTGTTTGCTTGATACTCATCTTTAACACCATTGCTAAAGTTTCGGCATTTGTCATGTCATGGACTACTGATGTTGAAGGTGGTATCGCTGATGACATTTTCTAAGAAAGGGAATAGCTGAGAAGTAGACAGAGAACCATCTCTGCCGAAACAACTTCCCTTGACTGAGCGTTTGATTTCACCGCGACTCCATTATTATGCAGACTTTGAGGATGAGTTATGGTATTTATGGTATTTCTTCTGCAACCAATGGTTTAGTTACATCTTATCGCTCTATGAAATGGTAACGAATTTTCTATGTATAAACGTTTAAAATTCAATTTACTCACCAAAAAAGAAACACTTCCACATCACACAAAATTTACGTCTGAACCAAAGCGTTTCCACAGAAACCGGACTGACAATATGATGTAGGCCTATTGGTTGAGAAAAAAGTTTGGAATGTCTTTTTAATTCCCACTTCTTAAAAAATAGCATTTAGGAAACTACGTAAAGGTCGGTTTAAGTAGCATTGACTCTCCTTTTGTTTAACGAATTTTGCAAGTCTTTTTCTCTTATTATTTGATGTGCACTTTGTCGAGTTTACATTATGGCCATGTCAAAGGTCTTATGCGAATGGCGCGTCAGTAGCGTATCTGGAAACAAAATGAGATTGTAGTAGATTGATGGATTCAAGTGACAGAGTGAAGTTCTTACACATTTAGTCGAGCACTACTATATGGGCAATAGTCCAAGTGCCCGGGTTGCTGTGGGAAACTCTCGCAGCAGCCGATCCAAGTGGGGTTTTTAGGGGGTTTTTCCTCACTCATTAGGTGAATACCGGATCGGAGAGACGACCCCCGACAGACAGATGACAAAACACAAACAGAGTTACACAGTTCTATTAGTGCTTAATCAGACAGCTGGCTCTAATCACATTACCCACAACCTAAATGTAGGCCTACCCAAGAGCGAAAAATAGAGCAATAGAGCACAACCACCGAAAAGTTGTTGGGACCGGAGTATGGCCTATGATCAAGGGCTCCGGGGGCGGTGGAGGGCCAACACACAAAAAAAAGTTTCCTAAAATCTGGTGTGAAATACATTATTTTATCCAAGTTAGCCGGTGATATTACGTCCGATATAGTATGTTACCACATGCACAAAATGAACATTTAAGTGTCACATTATCATGTGTTTTCACGAGGCAAAATATAATTTTGAAAATATGGCTATAAAAAAGCTATGCCTACTTTTCAAGCGGTTTATTTTTAAAAATCCAATTTTTCACTCAGCTTTTAACGAACTACTTTTCTGGAAATTTCTTTTAGAACAATCTCAATGAAGTTATACGGCTTAAATCATATTCTTTTTTGGTATGTAATATACTAGGAGGTGCCCGTGGCTTCGCCCACGATAATTCATTTAAAAATTAAAAATTAAGAGTATAATAATTATTAAAGCATTATATTTATTAACACTTGCACGCGAATCATTCATAAACTAAGCCATTAATAATATTAATGAAACAGCTAAAATTCCGGCTTCAGAGTACATTCTACGATTAGAAAGCGCCCCCTGGGAAAACTATATCAGAATCGATTATGCAGTTCCAAAGGGACCTGTGAACACATAATACGTATTGTTCTCAACTATTTATTGACATGAATATGATGTGAATTTTATTTGATCAATTCAGTGTAATTTTCAGAAATTATATAATGTTTCAAGGGAAGGAATGGTTTGTTTGGATTATTATTATCAGCGATATTTCAAGAGTTAAACCATCAATATTTTACTGCTGGTGCCCCCGGCTTCGCCCACCATTATTCATTGACTACAGAATTTTTAAGAAATTTACACTGGTAGATTATTAAAAATGTTTGTGGTTCAGAGCTATGAAAATTTAAGTAAAAATAAAATTAGAATATTTGTTCATTGTGTTCATTTCACTTAGGCCTTATATAATAAAGAAACGGTTTTCCTAATTTTGTAGTCGTCGTGAAAGTTTACACTGCGAGAGACGAACCTCGCCGAGTATACCCGATGTCTCACGAAGCGGGCGAGCGAGCAAGCACGCTATTTAGGGCCGTTGAATTGTATAAGAGTAGATACTTCCAATAGTTCATCTCTGTCTGAACCGATTTGTCGCAAAAAGTAACGAGCCTGACAGAGCTGAAATTCTGCATGAACATAGTTTTTATATCCGGAAAGGTTAAAGGACTGTAGCCGTTTACTCATCTCCGCTATTTCGCCTAATATCATTACAATTAGGTATATGACAAAGAACAAACAGATGCGTATCACAAAATCTATTTATATTTTTTGGTTCTCTCTTTATTCTTACTGACCAGCATTATTTTCTTTAGGTGAACTAATTTTACCAAGATATAAAATAAAGACAAAATATGTTAAAACACTAAGAAAGTCTAGTATAAAACTTGTAAGTACATATACATTTAAATTATTACATATTGTAGATACAATGGTCAGGATACAGTCTACAGTGCACGCCGCTTATTGTGATCACTTCGAGACGCTGCTAATCTGATAATATTAACGGATTGATAACAGTAACCGAAATATTTAATTGGAGGTTATTTATTCATACATAAGATAATACACTAAAAAACATAATTAAAAGCTATTTATTCATAAGATAATACGTAATTGTGAATCATTGAACCACTCATACCTTACAGTATTAGACTGCAAGCAACTATTTTTTAAACCAGTAGCAACGATTTTAATTGTATCTATTTTCATTTAGGAGTCAATTCACCAATACTCCATACTAAGTTATGAGTTACGAGTGTTTTTGGAAGTCTACTGACCTGTGGTAAACACCGCATAGCAAAACATCTGATGCCTATTTTTTCAGGTATTTTCATTTCACACTAGCAATCTCTGCATGTTAGCACTGCTATCTTCATAAATCAAAAGCTGTAGTTTAACTGTTAGTCCAATCGAATTGTCAAAAGTGGATGCAAAATTTAGGGTAGAGCTAATTTTTTTATATGATGTCTGGGATGGTTTTGAGAGTAATTTCTGACATTTTGCCAACAAAATTTTTTGCCGCCGGAGCCGCCATCTTGAAAAAACTTCAAAATTTTCTATTTTATTTCTGTGTTTGCCCATTATCTGCCAAAATACGCACCTGACAAAAATGTTTTACTACCCATCCCAAAGTAGACTAAATTTTCTACAGTTTGAGATCAAAGTGAGCATTCTACCATGAAAAGTTTCGGAAATACAGCTCTCCGAATTTCAGCAACATTTTGCAAAAAATAAAAAAATCTGAATTTTCAACTAGTTTTTGCTCGCTATCTTCTAAATGTCCAAACCTATAGTTCTTAAACTAGAGGTAATTTGAAACTTGTCGAGTACTTTAAACTTATCCTACCTCTTTCAGGTCACAAAATACAGAGGTTTAAAAATATATATACAGCAACGATTGAATAAATGCATGTGCGTACAAGTTAGGAGCAATAACGGCACAGAACATTCATTTTTATACAAAAAGATTTTATTTAGCTAGAGTTCTGGTGAAACATTGCACTGAGTACTTTAAACTTATCCTACCTCTTTCAGGTCACAAAATACAGAGGTTTATAAATATATATACAGCAACGATTGAATAAATGCATGTGCGTACAAGTTAGAAGCAATAACGGCACAGAACATTCATTTATATACAAAAAGATTTTATTTAGCTGGAGTTCTGTTGAAACATTGCATTGAATAACTTGTTTGTTCATAGTCTTCGGCACTTAGAGGGACTTGGGCAGTTGACGTCTGCTATTTCGTCCATGATGTTCACAATCTAGCCAGTGTTGATAAAGTACTCTTCAGCGTCTTCATCCAAAAACGAATTAATTGGCTCATCAGGAGTGTCCTCACTGTCGGAGGACAGGACTATTAGTCACACGACTGCCCATTGCAATGTTTGCATATCGTTGTGCACTTTAATCCAGCTTTACGTCACCCACAAGCGTTTAAACACCCCTTCTTGCAGGTACAGGAAATACTTTTCAGAATTGATTCTGGAGCTGGTTACTTCTTGGCTTTAAGGGGAAAGAGGCCTCTTGGTGTGTTCACCCAGCCCCACTTCAAAGGGTCTTTGTATTCACTGAGCCATGCCTGAACTTGGTGGTATGTTCGCATGGCATGAAGTTGAGCCGCATCACTGGTTGGGGGCAAGTTCGCTAAGTTAAATTTCATTCTTCCTGCAGCTTTTACAAATATTCCGTGCCGAAGTTCGTCAAGTGTTTGTGTAGCAGGGTCTCCTCCACATAAGTGACCCAAAAAATGTTGGCCCACTTCAGCCACTTCTCCTGATGTAGCTTGAGGGTTCAGAATTACATTAGCCTCCTCTTCTAGTTCAGGATGTTTCAAAATCGGCGAACAGAAGTGGGTTTTCCCGTGGCCAAAAACTGCAGATGTTGTGTCACAACCACTGAAAGCATGGATTAACAGCAGCATGTTGGAGAAGCTGTGGCGAAATGACTGCCTTGATTAGAAGATGTCTGCAGCTTTGCTTCTTCCGTACTTTTGGATATATGTATTCTTTATATGAGGGGATGGTAATGTAGTGAGGAAATAAGAAGGTCTATGTCCTCCCCATCTACAAAGACAGTGTCGTATTGAGATGCTTTTGAGAAGGCAGTGCTAACAATCAAGACATCTGCATCTTTAACAGCCTATTCCAGCTTTTGCCAATTCTACGAAGCGCCTCTTGTTGTTTTCATTGGTGAGAAAAGTTTCTTGTGAACTTTTCAAAACAGTAGTTCTATCAAAGACGACATCAGGAGATGGACTCGTAGCCCGTCGGAGTCTCACAATTCTTTGTGCTTGTTTGATTAGCGTCAGAAGGATAACCATCGAAGATAACTGAAACCTTTGAGTCATAATTTGTCTGCAAATATTTCAAAATGCCTAAGGTTGCCTGGTACAAACACATAAAAACAGAAGTATCCGGAGAGAACGGTATGCGGAGCAGTGACAAAGAGCCTCTTAGCGCCATTCCTCCGATAACATGTTTCCATTTTGGGACAACTGTATATGCTATAGGAAGTAATTTTTTTCAGAGGACACTGCAAAAGTGTTCTTCTAAAATAAAACGCCGTTCTCTCCAAATCAAAATGCTGTACCTACACCAACTTTTCTTATTTTCTTTTTACATTGTTTTTTTAGTCTTTTATCATTATAAATTGTTGGAAATACTGTTTTGGTTGTTAATTACAATGTAAAACTTAACTATAAGACAGCACAGGTTTTTTACTGATAAACGCCATTTAGAATATCCTAGGCAAAACTAGACTTTCGTACCTTCGATAAGTTTTCTGAAATGTGAGGAGTTGTAGATACCTCTGTATCTGGTGACCTATAATAGGTATGAAAACATTCAATACTCAACTTGTTGCAAATTTACTCTACTTTAAAAGTTATCCTTCGAAATTTTACTCAAGGTTTGGTCATTTAGAAGATAGCGAGCAAAAACTAGTTGAAAATTCAGATTTTTTTATTTTTTGCAAAATGTTGCTGAAATTCGGAGAGCTGTATTTCCGAATCTATTCATGGTAGAAAACTCAATTTGATATCAAACTGTGTCAAATTTAGTTCACTTTTAGGATAAATAATAAAATATTTTGTCAGGTGCGTATTTTGGCAGATAATGGGCAAAAACAGAAATAAAATAGAAAATTTTGAAGTTTTTTCAAGATGGCGGCTCCGGCGGCAAAACATTTTGTTGGCAAAATGTCAGAAATTACTCTCAAAACCATCCCAGACATCATATAAAAAAATTAGCTCTACCCTAAATTTTGCATCCACATGACTTTTTTTGTGATAATTTGACTGGACTATGTGGGGTGAAACCTATTTTATTGTTTAAAAGAGATAGTTAGGTAATGCCACCCCCTCGAACTGTGAACTGGAAATAATACCGCTACTTCCAATACAACACAATACAATTGAGTTAGAAACGAAACCCTTTAAAAGGAAATTTAGTACTTGGAAATGAAGCTATAAAAAGGAGAATGTAATAACATAAACCGAATCTTTGATCACAATAAACAGATTTTTTCAATGTATCAGTATTATTTCGTACGGGACTTCATAAAAATGATAACATATCTACGATTACATTAAGCGGCGTTCACTGATTGTAATTTTTATTTTGTAAAAAATTAAAGCTCCGCTCATTCTCTACTGTAAAGAGCTCATATAAACGCTTCATTCTAGTTGCAAAACAAAGTGTGATCTTAAGGTTTGTTTAATAACTCTTATTGATGCTATAGGTTCATTAGTATCTAGAGCACGGGTGCGCAGCTGGTTCACATTGTGCCACTGTGCGGTGGGGTAATCTCTCCCACTACAGTCGCCCTTGACGTCAGAATAAAGCAGTTTCGACGTGACACTGAACATGAAGAGCAGGTTTCATACGTCACAGCATGGGTGGGGTACTAAAACGTTTCCCCTCAGTTGCTCAGGTGTGATCTAGAGTTAAGATCAGATTAGCAGTCCAGCGTCAACATTCTTTATGATGTGGAATTTCTATAAAGATGTTTTGCCTTTCACCAATAGTTTATCCATTGTAAGTAGAAACATTAACTGAAACACTTTGTGTGTATGTGTATCTATGAGGGCCGTCCATAAAGTAAGTTTCTCTGAGGCCGTTTACAGAAACAAAACACAATTTCATGGAAATATTTATTGCAACAAATACAGCAAGTGTTCAGCTATTTTTCAACATATTTGCCACCAAAATCGAGACATTTTTCATTCCGTGGGACCAACATTTGAATACCTGTGTCGGAGTAGTCTGCCACCTGGGATGTTAACCATTTTGTGGCAACCATGTCCGCCTCTTTGTCATTCTCTGTCATTTCTTGAGGTGTAAGAAAAGATGGAAATCGATGGGAGCGAGGTCCGGGCTGTAGAGTGGATTTTTAAACACCTCCTAGCAAGTCTCCAGCAGAAGTTCGACTAGGAGGTGTTTAAACATTCATTCTACAGCCCGGACCTCGCTCCCAGTGATTTCCATCTTTTTCTACGCCTCAAGAAATGACAAAGAATGACAAAGAGGCGGACATGGTTGCCACAAAATGGTTAACATCCCAGGTGGCAGACTTCTCCGACACAGGTACCGTATTCAAATGTTGTTTCCACGGAATGAAACATGTCTCAATTCCGGTGGCGAACATGTTGAAAAATAGCTGAACACTTACTGTATCTGTTGCAATAAATATTTCCATGAAATTGTGTTTTGTTTCTGTAAACGGCCTCAGGGAAACTTACTCTATGAACGGCCCTCGTAGATTAATATATTAGTAATGGACTTTCTATATATCTGTGGATTATTGCATTTGATTTTTCTTGGACAGGCTGTACGAGTACGGATAAATATTAGATATGATGGCGTCGTATAGACAAAACAAGGTGACACCGCTACGCATGTAATATTCTAGGCGGTCAGCACCGGCTGTTGCCGTTCCCAAGCCAAGAAAAGGGGATGAGGAAGCTTGAGGAGCTTCCGCCTCGACGCGCGGTGACACTCACGGCTGACCGCTTCTCCTCGTAAAACCTAGCGGCAACATCCCGCCATATCTGTCACATCCATCCATCTCATCTGCCGCTTGGCTGACTCCAGCGCTGGCGGCCCTAGCTGTCCGCGGTCAATACTGCTACACAATATCAAGATGACAGACTCCGTAAAACAAAACTTCATTAAGAAGGAATCAATTTTGTACAGACTTAAGTCTCAGGTGATATTATTCCCAGACCAGGAAGTTTTGCCGTATCACTAACAAGCCCATTACTATCCGCGCATCCAGAAACGTTGCGTTACCGTAAATTTGAAGCAGGCGCAATTTTTAAAGTGGGTTCAGGACCCCGAACTACATCATCATAGCATGATAAGAACTGAAGGAGCTACAACATGCGTAAGAATTTAAAAATGTAAGTCTTGTTGGACATTGGCATTTTTTTTTGTTTTGTTTGTTTGTTTTTGTTTTTACTGTCTTATGTAAGTTTACTCTCCAATCCAACTGGCGCCTTTGAAAGTTCTTATAGCGTCTCGCGGAACAAACCAGGAAAACAATATAAGTATTCGACGATATATAGTATCAGCGTGCGTAACAATAGGAATACGTTGCAACAAATTTAGAAAAGAAAAATACATATTTTCCATTTTGTCAAGCAAGAATTCTCGAATGATATAGAAGATACAAAATATCTAAATTTTATGAGGATATTGAAATGATTAATCAAGAGTTTTCTTTAAGGTTTCCTGATTTTGAAAACATAAAGGAAAAACTCTCTCTTCTTAACGATCCCTTGAAAGGATCAACTATCAAAGTTTCAACTTTAACTATGTGATTTTAAAGGTGATCCATTTCTTCTAAACAGGAGAGAAAAACGATTCAACTTTTTCAAATGAAGAAAGGCGTGATCAACGAAATGCAATGCGCAGTACGCCGGTACGCGATGCCTTGCATAGATTGCATTATTTACTAAATAAGTGCTTAATACAGCTATTAACGTAATTCATGAAACTTACCAGAACTGGCCTCCATCACACTTTTTCTGAAGTCTCGCTACTGCCTGTACTCAAGACCCGTAGATAGTCCACAATGTTTCTTCTTTCCTGCATATATATATTCAGATAATGCAAGAAACATGGCTCAACATGTTTCATTTTTTTTTCAAGGAGGCTTTCCTTCATAGATCTCTAATTTCTTCTTCCATAATTTAAAAAGACTGCGAATTTGGAGATACAAAAATATCCAGAACTATAGAAACCAACACATTATTGCAACCCCTACTGTTGCAACAATGAAATAAGTTGTCACTCAAGTGAAGGGTGTGACAAGTTATGATAATAATAAAATATTAATGTTTCTGAGACAAAGTGTATTTCTTTAACGAAATATAATTGTGACGAATTGAAATTCTTTGTTGAATTGCACCTGTTAACGAATAGATTGTGGCGAATTCCCTGGATCCAATCCGTTCAACCATAAGACAGTAATTTTTTCCCTTATATCATCTACCGCCTTGATTAATGTAATTAGATGAGAAAATACGAGTCCTCTTAAGAATCCAGGATTTGGTTAGAAAGATTTTTTTTGTAAGAAGGGAGATTCTATAATAAAATTAGCAAAATCTTTCATCGATTTCAAATTAAGGTAATAACGCTGAATATATACACGTAAATGTAATGTGGAATAACAACGTTATATCACTGAAACCAAGGTTGTTAAATAGCCTACATATTAATGATGACGTTTGTATATAAGAAAACTTAGATTGAAGTCCGCAATTTTTTTATTTGACAGTAAAATCAGTAATGTAGGCCTATAGGGGTTTGACCTATATACTTTATTTTTCAAGTTTCCCCAAATAATAGTCACATGCTCTTAGAAGAACTTAAAGACAATATCAGAAGAAACTTACATCTTGTGATGATGTACGTGGCTGTTTTCATTGTAATTTTAACTGTAATTGTTATAACCTGAATCATTACTCCGTTAGCGGCTTTATTTGCGTAGATATTTCATCCGATCGCTCGGGAGTTAGAGCTGTGGCAGCCGCGATGGAGAAACCCGCGTGCTTGGCCAACTCTTATGTGAAACACACTGTACATCCTTCACATTGAACATTTTTAAATGACTCAAACTGCCTATTACACTTCTACAAGTTATGTCCTTGGGTATGTTAAAATATTCCCTGCATGTTGTACAAAACCATCTGTGCAATGTCAAGTAAAAATAATAATAAATTCAACTTTGGGATGACAGCTTTCCAATGCTCATTGATTTTGACCGATATTAGATTTGTTTTCTTCTTCTACTGGGAAAAAATGTATTTTTAGATACATTTAGATACCCTCAGGGTTTCCCTAGTAATTGGGGCAGTTATCCCTTTTGGATTTTCTCTCAAAATTAATTACGATGTAAAATATATCCTCTAGTTTGGATATCTGATGGATCGAGTAGCAATTAATACTCTAACTAGCATAATGGCTATCCAGCTAGAAAAGAAAATGGCAGGGTTTTGAGAGCTCCATGACTACTTGAATTCTCCAGCTTTGATGTTGGAGGGTTACCTGACTTGGTGTGATAATAAATGATGATAATAAAGAATGAGTGAAATAATGTTCATATTTGAAACACCAAGAACAGGGCTGCCTATCCCATAATTGAAAACCTAAACAGAATAAGTTTATATCTATCTAGGCCTATATAATAAAAGGGCGTGTTTGTCTCCCTGTGTGCGATGCCATGCCAAATATACTGCACACAAAGACATGAAATTTCTAACAGAGATGAACTGAAGGATTCCGAATCCATCTTGAAGCCAGATTTTGCATTTTCGCTTTCGTTTGCGAGTTACGAGCAAGAAATTGGCACGAAACGTTATTTCTTTTTTGTCCTATCGATGAACCAGTTTTGGCTATTTTTAAATGCTGTAAAATTAATTGCACATGTCCTTGCTCTGCTACCATAGAAACCGAGATACAAGAGCATTGGTGAAATATAATTTTTCAACATAACGTATGAAATTGTCGACGCTTAGATTTTATTAGCCCGCTCTGCTTGATTCATCGTTTGTTTATAACGTTACAGCACACAGAAATATGAAATATTTACATAGGTGGACAGAAGAGGGATCACGTATGTAGGCCTAAATGGGAAATCATTGATTGATTTGAACGAAATTTACTAAGTGGTCTTTTTTGGGGGGAGGAGGTGCAGGGACTCGAATCTGAGGTCGTTTTCCCCTGGTGCTCTGTCATCGTGAAATGCACATTGAAGCCGGGTGTTTAGCTTTATAATTATGAATATTTTTTTTATGAATGATTGCCGGAGGGTAAGGTTCATGAATCTATGGTTCGGTTTAATAGTTTCATTACAAATCTGTATGTGCATAGTCTATGGCAGCACTTTCGTTTTAGTAGTTTTAATTATTTATTTAATATCATACATATAACAATCTAACTAAACATAAAATTGTATAATGCATGCAACTTATGTAGCATCTAGCGATTGAATTAATACAGTAAAAGGAAGTGTTTACCTGTTTGTGTGCGATTTCTAGCCAAATTTAGGGCTCGCAGAGATCTGAAATTCTTAACATAGATGGATGAGGGGTATCGGAACGCACATCGGAGCCGGATTATTAATTTTTGCTTCCGTTTGGGAGTTATGAGCGAAAAACTGGCAGAAAACGTGATTTCTTGCGCTATCAAAGCATCAGCTATTTTCGCTTGAGGAACAGAAACTGAACAGCAGCTGGAAGAAGTACAGTCTTGCGGGTAGGCTAATCGGTCATCTCCAGGCGTATACTATATAACATTTTTACTAGATGCGTTGCTAACTTTGGCTGATCCCTTATCCAGGGAGGCCCTTCATGTCCCGATAAAAAAAGTATGTATGTGATACAAATTTAATTCCTCTCCCTTTAAGGCCCGGGTGGCGTGGGCCACACAAACATTCATACAACAGGAAGAAGAAGAGAGGCAGATCGTTGCAAAACTTTACAAAGTGTTACTGTGACAATTTAATAAAAAAAATTCCAGTATTTAAATTAATGCTGGCAATTTAAAAAATACGGGCTTCATCAACATAGTAGGCCTATGGATTTTAAGTGACCGTCAAAATAAGTCATGCTAACTCTTTGATATTACATTACCATTGTGAAATTAATTACAGGTGGCCATGCTATATTGGCCACAGCAACCGGGAAAGAAAGAGCAAGAAAATATTTTGTTTTTGTTAATTTCCTTTCTTTTGTTTGAAGTGAAACTTCTTTAGCCGTAGGAGTAAATCGAGACTTGCGTTACGGACAAAATCGTCACGAAATTAGTATGGTGTGACGGAACGGGCTGCACAGAAAACAATTAACTCAATGATTAGGCTTGCCCAAAATTTAAAAAATCCCAAATTCCAAAATTTAAAAAGATCAAAAAATTTAAAATAAAAATCGAAAATCCAAATTAAAAAATCGAAAAATCCAAAATTGAAAAATCGAAAATTAAAAAATCCAAAAAATAAAAAATTTAAAGATCTAATATTTAAAAAATCCAAAATTCCAAAATAAAAAAATTAAAAGATCAATAATTTAAAAAAAAATAAAAAATCCAAAATTTTAAAAGTTCAAAACCCCAATATTAAAAAGTTCAACAATCAAAAATTTAAAAAATTCAATAATCCAAAATTGAATAAATCCAAATATTAAAACAAGTTTCACTTCTGTCGCGTGGCGTTCCACGCACACCTCTTTTTTTTTTTTTTTTTTTTTTTTTTTTTTTTTAACTTAGGTGGATGGAAAGGGGATCGTGAATACAAGCCTAATGGCGAAACGTTGATCGACTTGGACGAATCTCACTCTGTGGTTTTGGTTTGCCATGGAACTGGAATCTGAGGTCTCCCCCCTCCGGGGGCGGCGCTTTCTAACCGTGAAATGCACCACGGAGCCAACTTTTTAGCTTTGTCATTATTAATAGTTTTAATAGTTTACGAATGATTTACGTGTAATCGTTCATAAATACAATGCTTTAATTAATTTGGTGTTAAATAAATTATTTTAAAAAATTTTGCAATTGAGTTAATAAAGGCGGACAGCTGCTATTCTGTACAATAAGAGGAAGTGTTTTTCTTTGTGACAGCGTGCGATTCCCAGCCAAATCTACTCATGCAGAGATCATACATTATTTTTAAAGTAGATGGACTGAAGGGTATCCGAATGCATTTTGAAGCCGAATTTTTTATTTTCGCTTTCGTTCGCGAGTTATGTGCGAGGAAAATTGGAGAAAGCGTGATTTTTGTGCTATCAAAGCAAAGCCCGGTTTTCGCTAGTATAATTCAATTGTGAAAATAATTGTAGGCGGCCTTGGTCTGTTTCAAAAGCAACTTGAAAGAAAAGCGTCGCTGAAATAGATTTTTTCAACATGTCGCAACAGATTGTCGATCACTTCCATTTTGTTAGCCTGCTCTGCTTGGTTCATTTGTTTATGAGGTTACGGTACGCAAGATCTGAAATGTTTTACACTAGGATGTGCCCGCGGCTTCGCCCACGATAATTAATTGAAAAATTAGAAATTAATAGTATAATAATTATTAAAGCATTCTTTCTTTCTTTCTTTCTCGTAGTTTAACCTCTCCCTTTTAGGATTTAAGCGACCCAAGCCGCCCGGGCCTATTAAAGCATTATATTTATTAACACTTGCACGCGAATCATTCTTAAACTAAACCATTAATAATTCATGAAACAGCTAAAATTCCGGCTTTAGAGTACATTCCACGATTAGAAATTGCCACCTGGGAAAACGATCTCAGATTCGATTATGTAGTTCCAAAGATAACTGTGATCCACTGCCTTCTAAACTGTATAGGCTAATTCTCGTGCGTAATTCTCGAGACGGCGGTGGATAATGGCGTTTTTCAACTGTTTGTTGACAGATGAATGAGATGTGAATTTTATTTGATAAATTCAGTGTAATTTTAAGAAATTATATAATTTTTCAAGAGAAGGAGTGATTGATTTGGATTATTATTATCAGCGATATTTCAAGAGTTAAATCATCAATATTTTACTGCTGGTGCCCCCGGCTTCGCCCACCACTATTCATTGACTCCAGGATTTTTAAGAAATTTACACTGGTAGATTATTAAAAATGTTTGTGGTTCAGAGCTATGAAAATTGTAAGTAAAAATAAAATTAGAATATTTGTTCATTGAGTTCATTTCACTTAGGCCTTATATAATAAAGAAACGGTTTTCCTAATCTTGTAGTCGTCATGAAAGTTTAGACTGAGAGATACGAACATCGCCGAGTATACCCGATGTCTCACGAAGCGGGCGAGCAAGCACGCTATTTAGGGCCGTTGAATTGTATAAGAGTAGATGTGTGGGGAGAAGGGGAATAATGTATGTTGATCTAAATGGTAAAATATCGATCTATTTGAACGAAACTCACTGAAGGAGTTTTAGGGGGAGGCGGGAGGTCTTTTTCCCGGCCGGTGCACTCTAATAATTAAATGCATCTCGAAGCCGGATTTCTAGCTTTTTAATTAATAATTTTTCTAATTGTTTACCAATGATTTGCAATATATGATCCGTCTTAATAATTTCACTTCGAATCTGTATGCCTATATTTTAATTGTTAATTTACTACTTATAACAATATAATTAAAAATAAAATCATGTAATTCATGGATTTTATGGAAAAACGATATCAGTGTTAGGTAAATTATTTAAAAAAATAGCGATTGAAGTAATAAACCCGGCCGAAGACGCGGACACCTGCTATACGGTTTACGCTTTGCTAAGGAAAATCGGGTGGGGCTTTAGCGGGACCCGCCTATGTGAGTACCGAATGATAGCAAGGCAATGTTGCCCGGATCAGGTAACTTCGTGCCTAACAGAAGCGTCACGTTGTTCAATTTTATTTGCGCGGCAAGAAACTACACAAACAAAAATTCCGAACGTACTATGAGAAAAAGGTTTGTTTGTGAATCCAGCTGTACAAAAGCCACATTTTGACGACACTTGGTTGTTGAGCTAGGAGGTTTTGAATGATGAGTAACATTGCTGATCAATCACGCACCTCCCAGGAGTAGTCGCAGGAAATCTACCTTCTCTTTCTTTCCTCTGACAAGTGTGGCATCAGTGCACAAAGAGTCTGTAGGGATTGGCGCACACCATTTTCCTTCATATAGCGTGAGCCGTATAGTACGTAAATACGAGGGTGGATCGAAAAGTAACGCACAATAATTTTTTTTACAAAAAGTTTATTAGGTACAATTTATTACAAACAAATGCACACATGAAGGGACATCTTTTGTCTATTTTTCTATATAGTCGCCAATTTTCTCAACACATTTCTCCCATCGTGATACTAGTTTCAAAATACCTTGTTCATAGAAGTCCGTTCGGTTGGAGCATAGCCATCTATGGACTGCTGTTTTCACTTTTCAATCTGACGCTAAGCGTTTACCGACCAGGAATTTATTCATGGGACCAAACAAATGAAAGGTAATCACAGCCATTTTCGAAGAATGTACACCACCTGGAGACATTGCTACGGTCCATACAGTCGACCCCATACACGCCACGCATGTCCCTGTGAATTTCACTCGGATTATGCCCTTTAGCCCAAAAAAATCGCACTATACGTTGCTGAAGAAATCCATGGCCGGTAAACGCTTTGAGTCAGATGCAGAAGTGAAAACAGCAGTCCGCAGATGGCTATACTCCAACCGAACCGACTTCTATGAACAGGGTATTTTATAACTGGTATCACGATGGGAGAAATGTGTTGAGAAACTTGGCGACTATACAGAAAAATAGACAAAATATGTCCCTTCATGTATGCATGTGCATTTGTTTGTAATTGTACCTATTAAACTATTTGTAAAAAAATTATTGTGCGTTATTTTTCGATCCACCCTCGTATCTTCATAGGCGCCAATTTTGGGAGGCAAGGCACTTTCTGCCCACCCCCAACAATTTTTTTAAAGTCAGCCTCTGGATGACTTTCATGTGTTTTAAGCCATTACTGTGCTAAAATTTCTACGAACTGTAATTCATATTATTTGCTATCTATTCTATCCGCATTTAATTGTTAGTTTTAATCATGGATAGCAAATACTGACTGTAGGTTGTTTAATGCAATTATATTATTCAAAGTAAATACCGTTAGTTGAGACTTCTGAATGTGTGGTTGTCAAATATATACTTATAATTTAATTAACGATGGGAAAAATAACAAATGTAAATGGCATGTTATTTCAGTTTAAACCAACTTACATAAAACAATGCCAACACAACACGATATTATGTTTGTGCAACAATCGCATCAGCGTAAATTGAGAATTATTCGTTGCGTTAATACGCAGATACATATTTTTGACAACATTTATTTTGGACGAGATACATGTAGATAGATTACAAACAGCGTACGAGACCTGAATTCTTGTGGAAACAGTACAAAAGCCCCCAGTTGAAAGCTCTCTCGTTTTAGCAACCAATGCATTACTAAAGCACTGGAATCCATACACTTTAGAACTATGTTTATACGATTACAGATAGAACCCATTAAATTAGCAATTATTACCATGGTAAAGAATCTAAACAGCTCACTGTATCTAATTCGGGAGCACTCACTGGACATAACCATGTACATACATACATTGTGCTAGTTGTGATGCAATTCATCGTTTTGCAATGTTTACAGTGATATGTTGTTATGAATGTAAACCAGCGGAACTGCAATAAGTGTGTGCCCCCTCCCCCCCCTTCCTGCTCAGAGCGAACAACAAAATGCTGTAGTTAACTATTCATGAACCGTCCTTCACTCTGGCGTATGTGCTCGTTGTGTTTGGTTTGCGGCTGATCTGTAATTTAGCACTTCCACACAATCATTAATCAGCGGGGCAAGCTCACAAAAGAGGTGATGATAACCCGCTATCTGTTGTATTCTGTCATACACGTACAAGCCTATTCCAGTACTGCATTCTATGTTTTATTTGTACTCGATTTCATAATGGGAAAACAGATAGGTACGCTGTAAAAAAAAATCAGGCTAGTCAGTGATACACCGAGTATTATCTCTATTGTGCGATTCAATAAACGCGCTTATGAAATTCAATAAATTCAAAGCTTTAAGCACATTTTTCAGTTTTTTTTTCTGGCTCATTTGTTAAATCAGTTTTATGTGAAATTAATAATAATGGCTTATTCAAATTGTAAGCATGGACTAAATACTGCATGTAGCCAGGAAAAAATGACGAAATGCGATTAAAACTCCTAAATACCCTAATAATAAAGAATTATATGGATGCTGTTTAACATTTGTGAACCTATTGCGTATACACCATTGCAAGCGTATTTGTAACTTCATAATACAGTAGTATTTTTGTACCTCATAGGTAGACCTGGGATTTTAAGGCAAATGCCTAATTTGTTCCTTATGAAATAACATGAACAGTTTTAAATATGTGGAAGTTTCATGATAAATCACTTACATTTATAGAGTTTTATAGTGCCCTAAATTGCCTATTTGGACCTTTAGAGCCTATTTAACTATTTTAGTGCCTAAAATGCCTATTTTGCACATTTAAAATAAAATTCAACGTCTGTAATTTTTACAATCTTATAGTCTAATGGACATCCCTGAATGAAAAGCAGAATAGCAGAGGTGGGTTTTTCACAGAAACTTGATTATTCCAAACAATCGTCGCTAAAGGAATGCTGACTGACGGGGGAGGGGGAGGATTGAGGGGGAAGGACTACTGTGTCAAGTCACCAGTGAAAGAACATTTGTTTAAGTGAATACAGTTCATGATGCCTAATTTTGCAGTTAATTCTGTTAAGAATAGGTATACCACGTTCCTTGCAGTAAAAAAAAACCATGTTACAGTTTAAGTGTATATTGTAATATTTTAACATTTTTAAAGCATATTTTAAGTGCCTATTTTCTCTTTTAAAAGCCTATTTACTTGTTTTTAAAAGCCTATTTTAGGTGCCTAAAACTAATTTTTTAGAGCCTAAAATCCCAGGTCTACTCATAGGCCTACCACAAATTTCTTATCAGAATGCAATTCAATAGGTCATTTTGAAACCCTACTGGCGTGTGTTTCTTTACGTTGATCATTCTGTCTCGAGCATTTCTAAGTTGAGTCCGTCGCCGTGGGTGAGTCGGTAGCGCGCCTGCCTTCCACTCCGGCGGCCCGGGTTCGATTCCCGGCCGGGTCGGGGATTTTTCAGTAGTGAAAAATCCCTTTCCCGGGTTCAGGACTGGGTAGGTTAAGTCTTAGGTTAAGATAATGCACATTGTGCGCGATTCCTTAATTATTTCTAAGTTGAGGACGTCATACACGTTATCTGTAAATAGGCCGCGAAAGCTACACTAGCCCCAGTGGCAACAGTCTCAATCTCCACAGACGTCTTTTTTAGTGTACTGTGATTTATTTAATTCTTCACAGAATTGCCGCAATCTTTTCCTCCAGTTCCACAACATATTCCATGTCAATTTTATAGGCAGTGTTGATATTTAACACTTCTGCAATTGGCAAGGCCAACAATGATGTATGAATTGCATAACTTATGACACCATGAGCAAGTAGAGACAAAAGGCGGACTTTATACACTAACAAGATGACTCCTAGAGTTTATACAGGTGTTTCAAAAATACTTTTACAAACTTCGGGCATGGGTTCCTTACACCAAAAGAAGGAAAAAAGTTCATATGAACAAATGTCCCATAATTCTTGTTTCCTCGTTAAGAACTGTTCAACTCACAAAACTCGTAACAAATGCTCTAAATGTCCACCTCTTGCTTCTAGACATGCATGCACTCGTAGAATCATGGGCTGTCACACCCTTTCAAATACCGTACTCCGGGATGGTGTCAAATGGTTTCACACACTTTCAAATGAACAACGAGAAAACAAGGATTATGGGGCATATGTTCATATGAACTTTTTCCTTCTTTTAGTGTTAGGAACCCATGCCCGAAGTTTGTAAAAGTATTTTTGAATCACCCTGTATTATTATGTTATATCATATGCTAATACATTACATTCAAGTTATTTACATTATATGTAAGTTAACAGAATATTAATTCATAATAGTTAATAAGTTATCTCAGACCTGAAGATTGTGATAATTTCTCTGTGGATAGTTGTATGTGTTTGTAAGTTATGTGTATAATTTATTATTTTAAGAGAACTAGACGTTGTTGTAGAATTTCTTTTTCTTACAAAACTACACATAAAAATCATTATTATTCAGCCTACATCAGTGTCTTATTTAGGATGGAAGGCAAATACGTTTCTTAAGCATTGATAAACAAATAATTTCTTACACTATCGTTTTCGTAGATTGAGGGTTGTAGAGATTTGCATTATGTAACTGGATTCAATTTTTCTCTGAAGCATTAGTTGGTTTACGCCGCGGAAAAGGGGGAAATTGAAGTTACAGGGTACTTAAAAACGAAAAAGTGTGTCCATTATAATTCCTCAAGGTTTTAGTTATGTTGTCCTTCCATAACTTTTAACCGTAGGGCATTATTTTATTTTTGATATTAGTATTGATAATATCCAGCGAGAGGCAATGGCATACATCCGCGGTATTATCCTTCCTGAAAGAGTCTTGGTCAAGTCGTGGAAATCATCCCATGGCTTCGCCCCTGGTCTGGACTGACTTTAGACCGAAAGCTCATCGTCACCATCATCATCACTGATAAGTGATAATGTATTTGCTTTGGAATGGGATTTTTCTTTATATAAATGGGAACATTACTCATGTAATATGCGAAATAGTTTCATTATTCATTTTTAATTTATTTTAATTATTCTCTTCCCTCTGCTGTAGTTAAAACCTTAAGGCCTTATCTTCCACTAACCAGAGGTGGATACATATAACTCGATCGGTAAGACCTGAGCCAAACAAGCGGCTGCGCAGTAGTCTATGATGTCGTAATCTAGACCTGCCTGACCTTCGTATCACGTGTTGTTCTTTGCCAGTTCATACTCTACAGACCATGTAAAAACATCTTAGTTTGCCTCACAGCATTCAACAGCGATATTCTGTGAGTTACATACCATTACTTAAATAATATTTCATAACTAAACAAACAAATACTTTATTCATTTTATTTATATTTTCAATAGTTAGGGCTATTATGAAGCGCATAGTTTGGAATGAATGCATTCTCTTCTGCCCTTACTCCATTGCTACCGGCGGACGATAAGCTATCTGCGCGTGTTTGGCTCAGGTCATACCGATCGAGTTATACATAACCAATAGTCTAAGAAAAGAAAAGTGGAACATATTACATACAATTACATACAATTATTTATAGTTGACAGTTAACAAGTCCTCTGCTTTGGTGTAGGGGATGAATCTGGTCGAGACAAGTTACTTAAGTAGGGTTTTTCGGGAGTTTTTCCTCACCTGTGAGAAAAATGTCGGATAATTTAAGGCCTTTGTGGTCCCCGGAAATCACCTGGCCGTCATTATCATCTTCAACCCATCCTCGCCTTATTCAGAGCGAATGTGAATGATGTGTCTCGTCTTATGTGTTCGTGTTGTCTTGGAGGTGGCCCCTGATTGGGCTGATCACTCATCCGGGAGACCCTCCATGTCCTTGTCTGGTCAAAAAGTATGTATGTGATCCATAGATAATCCCTCTCCCGACAGGTCGCGGCTCTGTAAGGCCCGGGCGGCTTTGGTCGCTTAAATGTCCTTAAAAGGGAGAGGTAAAACTAAGGTAAAAAAAGAAAGGAAGACAGTTAACCATGCACTAGAAATAATTAAAACCATATTAAACTAAAATTATGAAATTCAATAATGATACGATAATTCATAGCGGTAAGTACAAAGAATAGAATGAAAAAAGATTAAAAATAACTGAAAGAATACAAAAAGACAAATATTTTAAAAAAATGTAAATAGTGTATATCATGAATACTACTAAATTTAGTTGGTGGTCAAGTGGTCAACTAATTTGATTTTGAACATTGACTGTTCTACAGACTTTTATATCCTCAAATAAGGAATTCAACAGATGGGCTGTCCCGATATTGTAGGACGAAGTATAAAATATATCATTGTGAGAGGAAATAGATAGGGTAGAGTTTTTATGGGGTCTTGTTTCGATGTCGTGATATTCTGATAGGTAGTAAAAACGGCAGGCCAAGTAAGGAGGGTTTTTTTGTGCCAAGTAGTTTGCTTTGCGAGAGAATATAGTTTTCTGCGTTCATGAAGAGGCAGCCATTGTGTTACAAGTGGCTAGAAAAATAAGATCGGTGTTATACTAGCCGTGTCAATAATGTCACGACCAATAACGATTTGGAATAGACTGTTACTAATATCAAATAAATAGTGAAAATAGGTCTATTATACGTTACCGAATGGGATGACTCTGGCATTAGCGTCTGAGGCTCGAAACCGGGAGTTCGCGGGGCTCTAACTCAGTATCGTTTAATTCGTTCTTTTGTTATAGGCTATTATGTAAAATATCCTTTTTTAGCACATTTTGGCTCTACAATATAAATTTTTAAAGAACTGACAACAATTTTCTAAGTTAAGGGTTAAAGACTCTTTCAAAAACTTTTTTTTTTGGCAATCACTAACCAACGCAATGTTGGTTGTAGCCCAACAATGGACCCTTTTGTCTTCAAACTGCAACAACTGGATAGCGAATAATTTTATTTATTTATTTAATTATTTATAACTAGCCGAACTAAATAATACATAGATCTCATTTTTGCAAGAAATTGACATTGTCTCTTTTAGAACCAAGCCACAGATATATCCTGTGGACTATCGGTCAGAAAAGAAACTATATCCCTTTGCAGTTCAGCCAGCTCCGCCTGTTAAGAACGACTAGACTACGTGCAATACTCAGTTGTTGGAGAAATTGCCGCAGAATCGAGTACAGCGAGCTCCGCCTGCTAAGAACGACTAGACTACGCGCAATACTCAACTGTCGGAGAAATTGCCGCAGAGCCGAAGAGTACAGCGGTCTCCGCCTATTAAGAACGAATAGACTACGTGCAATACTTAACTGTCGGAGTAATTGCCGCATAACCGAGGAGCGTATGAAGTTTCGAAAAGGTTTGACATTATTTCTTTAAAGTTGATACCTACCTGAAGCAATCTCCAAACATATTAGTATTTGTCATTCTCCTTCTGTGTTAAGAATAAATTATGGTCGAACAAAAACAGTCGTATGCAGCCAGACTGTAATGGTAAAAAGATACCCGTATCTCAATAAATTGTCATTATAGGCTCATTGCACAATGTACTATTTTACTACGACAATGACAATTCTGTTTTTGGTTCACGTGCGTAAAACTTTTTCATTCATTGTAACTTTTTTGTTAATTATAGTAAAGTTATTGTTACCTAGTAGTAATGTTTAACGTTATATAGTGAAAATTGTTATATTACGTATGGATAATCGATTAATTTTTCATACTTTTAACTGATAAATTAGTTGCAGAACTGAAACCCCTAAAACTCGGTAATGGAATTCTCCGAAATAACATACAAGTATATTTAACGCAAGACTATTGCTCAAAACAATACGTATATATGTCTTTCCTATTGTTTTGTATATTTTCCCAAACATACGCAATATAAAAAATAGCTTTAAAGGCCCGGCGTCGCCCGGATTTTGTAATTTGAAATTAACTTATGAAGGACTTTCGATTTTCAAACTCTTGGTCATTATATAAGTATGTAGAATTTGAAATGAGGATGAAGACTTATCACACTCAAACTATTCCCTCAGAAAACGCTTGATATAGAAAAAAACTGATGAGATGCTACGTTTGGAGTGTAGCTTTGTATGGAGCCGAAATATGGACACTCGGGAAAAGAGAAAAGAAATATCTGGAGAGCTTCGAGATGTGGTGTTGGAGGAGGATGGAGAGGATTCGATGGACGGATAGAATCACAAATGAAGAAGTTTTAAGAAGAGTGGAAGAAAAGAGACACATCTTGCAAGATGTGAGAGTGAGAAAAGCCAACTGGATGGGACACATTATGAGAAGAAGAGGACTCTTGCTAGATGCCATAGAAGGAAAAATAGAAGGAAAGAGAAGACTAGGAAGAAGAAGAATTGAGATACTGGATGATATCAAGAAGAAAAGAAATTATGGAGAGTTAAAGGATGGAGCAGAAAATAGAAGGAGCTGGAAAATGGAATTTTACATGGGAGTGTAGACCTGCCGTAAGGCAGAAGTACCATGAATGAATGAAAAATAGCTTTTTATTGCTCATAGAGGATGTCGAATTTTGCACCCTGTTGCTTCTACACACCATGCCTGGGAGGGGTTGAAATAAAAAGAAACAGAAATTCCGGTTACATAAGATTGTATTGTCTTTGCGGAAAATTTTCTTTCTCACTCTCATGTTACCATACAACAGTTTCAGGGCTGAAATAAAAAAGAAATTCATTATCACTTTCATACTTTCCTCCCCAAAAACCTGGGACATAATATACTGTGGGCATAGGACTGAAAATGTTCCATATTATTTTGTCTTCTTTTAGATGCTTATGACCTACGATAAACATCCCTATTCTCAACTAATACAAAGCCTACAGCTATGAATAGGATTTTTTTACCGACTTCTGATACAGCATACTCGTTGGCACACACTCAGGCTGAGACAATTGGATTAAGCTGTCCCTGCAATACGACTTCTTATTCTGCATCAAAATGTGAAGTGAGAAAATTATGGTTTCCATGTCGAGGGTAGAGAAAGTTATGTGGCTGCATCACATTGTGCATTATATTCGTGGCTTTAAATTTCGATTATTTATCTTCACCAATACATTAGACCGATAGCAACAAAATGTGTTAAAGCCCAGTATTATGTAGCTCCCTAAAAGCCCTACGTCAACACTGTAAACAATACACTATTATCATGAGAACTGAATTGCATTTCATGAATTCAGTATAACATTCTCAGAAATTATGTTATAAAATTTCAAGGGAAGGGGTGGTTTGTTTGAATTTTAATGTCGACCGCGTTACTTTCCGGGCTGAACCGGGTATGTGTGCAAAATTTCGTGCAAATTGCCCAAGAAATGTAGATTTGTATAGGGAACGTACCCCGCATAAACACTTTCGATTTTATATAATCGATTTTTATTATCATTATTAGTATTATAATAATTAAATTATTATTATTATTATTATTATTATTATTATTATTATTATTATTATTATTATTATTATTATTATCATGTTCGATTATTAAGATAAATTTGAAAGAAAGTATCCATTTTGAAATTCGTAACATAAAGTATATTAACGAATTTTTGTTTAAAAAAAATGGTCAGAATTATCTTTTAAAGGACCGGTTAAGGTTTTGCCGAGTGTACAGTACATGGAGTCCGGTTAGTGGTTTTGGCATCGCCGATGTATGAAGACTGTAATCTACCGCTATGTGGACACACATCCATGACAATACACCTGCGTTGCATGCAGTTAGATAGTCCACATCATCAATGTGTGTGCCTGCCAGGTCATAAATCATCGTGTTGAAGCCCATGTTGACATGTTCCAGGCGACCGAGCGACCATGGTCCTCTCTAAGCCGCTCCAGCAACGCAAGGATCCGGCTTAGCTCCCCCACCAACCATGTCAACCGCACGCGTGAATGGGGTTACAGGGAGATGCTCATTGTTACAGCTACAAAAACCTCTAGTTGCGCCTGCACAGCCACAACATTACACTCACAGAGGAATTTCACATCCTTCACCAAAAATAAAGGGGATTTTAAGGTGAAAGTAGGGTAGAGGAAAATATTTTGGTTGCGAAAAGTCGGATCGATAAAATAAAGACGGATCTCACTACACTCTCTGTCTTTATGGTTTTTTCTCATCAGGGACATTGAATAGGGCTAAATGTATATTTATAGAAAAGCTGTAGGCCTATAAAAATGTTACCTATTGTGGGTTACGAAGTTCATCTTGAAAACTGGTAAATGATTTAGGGGGAGGTGTTAACCATGTTAACCATGAATATTAATTTTGACAATTTAGTCAGTAGGATAGTTATAATTATATTTCTGTGAAGTCTTACAAAAAAATGCATATTTCAAAATTGATTAGTAGATTTCAAGTTTTTTTGTGGTTTGTAGTATGTTTGTCACTAGTGAATTTGTTATAGCCTTAAAGTAATTATAGTATGTATTATAATTTTTTCCTTTGAACCAATGTACGTATGTCACCCCTCGCATGAGCTTCAGTGGCGTAGCAAGCTTAGGTGGTACCCGGTGCGGAAAATTTCTTGTCACCCCCCCCCCCAATTTAAATTATGAAAAGATGGAACAGTTCCAAGTGTTATTTTTTGGATAGTCAAAGGTAATCCCACGAGAATTTAAGAGTTTATCGATAGATGCAGCTGCAACGAATTTATCTGATGTAACTCGTAAACTCAACGGATTATACAAAATTAGTAATAATTACTTTGTTATATAAAAACAAAACTAAGCTCCATAATCATGGCATACTATGAATCAACCATCCATAAAGCGATTCGAGTTACCATGTTGTCGCCATGTTGTAACCAGTGCTTCCAATGGTGCAAATAAGACATAGTTAACCTAATTCAGCGATTTTTTTTTAGGATTAAGGAGACATACATATCAAGCACATTTTGCTGTACATTGTACATTGTACTGTTAAACGACAATATATGCTATTATTATTATTATTTTGTTATTATTATTATTATTATTATTATTATTATTAATCTAAAGTACGTTATAGGCAGACGGATATACATTGTTTTCGTGAGCGTCAGATTCACGAATCGTGGGTGTTACCATTAATAAAGCGAACATCTTTTGTTTCACACATTTCTAGGCCAAAATACACTCCCGAAATTGTGCAAAGTTTTATTTTTGAAGTGATTTTTTTATATTTTTATAGTTTGTTTTCCAAGTGAAATCTCGAATTTTGTAAAGTTTAATTGTGATAAAAGGACAAAATTTTGTATTTATGTCAGGTACCGTACCTTTCAAAATATGAACCGAAGATTGGAGAAGATTTTTCCTTATTTTTGCACCTAAAGAAAGTTTTTTTTTCGAAAACGGCTCTAACGTTTTTCTTTACATTTTGCCCGTGGGTTTCTTATACTAAGAGCTAAAACTTTTATTTGAAACACTTTTTCGAAATAATAAGCCACCCACTCTGAATACGCGCTCTTTGCAATACGGCCTCTTGCAACGGAAAATCGTACGGAAACAAAATTTTGTATTTGGGTTAGGTACCTTTTGGGGATGTAACACGAAGATTGGCGACGACTTTCTCTTATTTTTAAGGAGAGGCTTTTATTTGGGCAGAGGAAGTTATGAGAATTATACATCAGATTTTTTTTATAGGTTGATCCTAATAAATTTCATAAACAAGTAATGTAAGTATTTTACGGAAATGCATTATTAATAATCTATTCTTAAATATGCGCACATACCAGTTCAAAATCTAGATTGCCGGAGACTTCGGAGTCAACTGACATTCGAAGATTATTTTCGTCAAAGTCATGACTGCCGCAGCGGGTAGAATTGGTTGCGGCTTGAGTGATATAAAATATCACCGATTGTTGAAGTCTCATTTAAATTAATAAAACTACAGTGACAAGCATCGGCAGAAATAAACACCCCCTCCCCTTAACCATAATAGTATTGTTCGTATCAACACAGCGGCCAGTTCAGCCGCGTTTTATTACCTTTTTGACTGCATTTAAAACTAAAAGAAGCTTCAATACGCATGTTGACTTGTGATAGTTGTTAAGCTTATTTAATTGTTTTAAATAATTATTTTCTTTAAATTCCCTTGAGCGATTTTTTACTTACAAAGATATATTTTCATTTTGTCACCCCCTCGGGTGATGGCACCCGGGGCGGCCCGCACCCCCCGCACCACCCTTCCTACGAAGCTCATTGAGCTTTGCTCTTTGGGGTTGTAATATATATTGTATATTAAATATTTAAAAAAAATTGAGGTACTCATTACTAAAGAACTGAAAACCCTACGTTTCCGAAATTTGGCACACAAATAGCTAAATACGTTCCGTAGGCCTATAAACGCTAGTTTTTGTTTTGTTTATTAATTTCTTAACAAGAAATAATTATTTTTTTCTAAATGGCTTTGTGAAAAAGAAAATTCACATGCTGTGTACAACATAAAAGCCTTAAATCATAGGACTGAGAAGCACAAAATCAAGAGAAAGCATACGTGTGAAAGTATAAATACTACAGTTGGTAAAAGTTTCATAAGCTGTGATAGCTCAGGTAATTTCTTAGATGCTGATACCATTATTTAAAAATATAAAACTTTCAGGAAACTCAATAAATGTGGAAAAGTGTACCTTAAGTACATGCTAGCTCCATAATTAGGATTATCAGGGGTTTCAACATCTTCCCTGGATATTTTTTAGCTTCTCTGTGATTATCTTGTTCATTTGGAGACATTTTCAGCATCCAAGTGTGTTTTTTTCATTCTCTGTTCGCCAGTCTCTTGAACAATTGTTAACATGTTGACTCCTGTGTCAATTAATTATTATCACATTGTTACGTGACGCATAAATGCCATTTAGTTGAAACTTAATTATGAAATATTGTAAACAATACATTTAACTACCACAATAAGCAAAAAAGCAAAATTTTATATTTTTGTCCCTTGCCAATTCCCCTTAAGCTGGCATGGACATCATTAATTGGCGCAAATAGTGAAAAGTAAAATTTTAATTTCTTCCTTCCCTCTAACCGCCTAAGGGTACGCGCAAGACGGAACCGGGATGGTCGCATGCCGCAGGCCGCATGAAGAATGATATCATGTCTTCTTACGAGAGTGAACAAGACGCCGCTTGGATGGTCTCTTGCCAGCTATCTGGTCAGGCCGCAGTTTGCTGGTAGAATGCTAGCCCTCTTTTTTCATGCGACCGGCCGCTAGCGTATAGTCTAGATTCAGGCTTGTGCATTTTACAATCGCTCCACAAACACAGGACTGTTTATAAGATACATCCTCTGTAATCAGCTCAGACTACCAAAATAAATATTGTTACTACTCAATTGAGGGGTTTTAGAGATCAGTCATGGCTACAGTTACTGACTTGTATGGTTTATATTCAGTATTTTTGTATAATTTATAGTAACCTAATAATTTTATATTATGTTAATTTTCGTGTTGCGGGGTTAAGTGTGTTCGTTTCAACGTCTTCTTGCGCTCTGAAGGTTGAATACAATGGTCGCACCAACTCAAGAAAACAATAATAATAATAATGATAATAATAATAATGTTTCTATCCATACATTGGTTCTCCATCTCAAACCGTTGAAAAATTTTTTTTATCTAATCTATTTTTCTTGCCGAAAAAAGTTTTTACGCCACTTTTTTGGCGAACTTTGTATCCTAGCACCTAAAGTATTAGGTTTACAACGAATACTTTTAGACGAAAAACTGTAGAGCATTAAATTTACTATAAAATACACATTCAATTTAGTAGCTCTGGGAAACAGTGAAATACTCTTGTGACATATTTTACGTGTAACTAATTTTGATGAAGCTTCCTGTAATGAGTTTGAATTCATAAACTCATTGCCATTGTCTTCTGAGTCTTCAAAACCTTATGAATGAGAAGATAATAACAAAGAAATAAAAACAAGAAAGGAGATAATTCAAAAATTTAATCCATAACATGTCACTGGCTACACACTGAATGTACAGATGGGCGACCTGCCGGTGAGCGACCAGGCTGCGTCTTGCGCGCACACACTTCATGCTCGGCGCCTGGCTCAACAGCGTAGCGACCAGGAAGGGGACCAACCAGGCTGCGTCTTGTTCGAACCCTAACCCTTCGATGCTAAAAATTTGCCTCGTGATTACACAATACTTCCGCACCATTAACATGATTTTTATACACAAAATACTTTTATCATTAATGACATATAATACCTAATAATGTGTGTGCAACCCTAGGAAAAGAAATTCAGTTTTGTTGATATTCAAACAATTTTCGATGTTTCAAAATGATTTTGATTTATTTTTTCTCAACCACATTAACCAAAATGGCTATTAACCACTATTTTCAGAAACACTTCTGTGTGTCTGTGTGTGTCCGTGAACAGCCTAGTTCCAGAAAGGAAAATCGTATGAAAACAAAATTTTGTATTTGGGTTAGGTACCTTATGAGGATGTGACACGAAGAATGATGGCGACTTTCTCTAATTTTTAAATGAGCTTTACATGAAGAACATTTCGTTTTTCGATACTTTCTCGAAAACGGCACTAACAATTTTGTTCAAATTTTGTACCTGGGGTGCTTATACCAAGAATTAAAACTTTAATTTGAATAATTTTTCCAAAGAAATTCTCTGAAGAGTAGTTATTAGCCACCCACTTTTTGTAGAAACTCGTCTTGCCTGGCTTTGCATCAGGGTCAAACAAGGCGTCTTAGTCTATATCAGAATGTGAAGTGATAAAGATGTATTGAAGTGATGTGATAAAGATGTGTAAAGATGATTAGAGTAAAGAAACTCACCTCAGTGCAGTAATCATATTTTACTTGGGTGATTTACCCATCGGGGATGCGATACCATAGGTATCATTCTCTTCATTTTTACAACCAATTTACAAGAAGAGAATGTCATACACAATATATTATACTAAGAAGAAAACTTTTACGAGGGGTGTTTTTAAAGTAAGTGCCGATAATTTTCTTAAAAAAATAATAGAACATAATTTTCCAAATATCTTTTATTACCTTACATCTTACACTACTTCTCCACATAGTCACCGCCGTTATTCGGGCACTTGTCAGAAATAGAAACTAGTTTTTGTATGCCTTCGTCAAAGAATGATGCCACCTGTGATGAAAGCCAGGTTTGCACTTCTTGCTTAACATCATTATCGTTGTTGACACGTTTTCCACCAAGGAAGTTCTTACAGAACAAAAGGCGTGGAATATTTTCGCCTGGAATTCTTTTGGTTCATGACAATGCACGGCCACACACAGCCAAACGAACTCGAGATCTAATCGCATTATTTGATTGGGAACAATTCGACCACCCTTCCTAGAGTTCGGATTTGGCACCATGCGATTTTCATCTGCTTCTTCATCTGAAGAACATATTGGGACATTTTATTCATGATTCTAAGCATTTTTTGCAGTACCAAGATATCTCCAATTCTATTTTAATTCCCCCAAAACAGTAATCCATACCTGGAAGACTGATTGAAAATAAACAGATCTCATGATTACATGAAATGAATAAACAGTGACTAAGTTGCTTAGTTAAAAATACCACCCTGGATAATTAATCCTTTATAAAATCAAAATGTGAATTCCATTTGAGTTGATAATCCAGTCTAATACCAAGAAATTTAACATGTTCGGCATTTTGAAATGTAAGTTATTATCTAACAGGCTTTAAAGTAAACAGTACAAAGGAAGTTTTGTCTGGATTCAGCAACGAACCATTCGAGTTTAACCATGCTGAAAGGGAAATGCCAGAGTATTATAAGCCTATATTCCAAAGGCAATGATCGGTTCTAGGGTCAACGATTTATTATAGGAAACTGTACAGTGAGAGATTGAAATTCGCTTCACTCTTTCCCTAGAAGTCAATTGTCGGGGGAGGAAAACGTTTGATTGAAAACTTGATTTGCTGTAGGAATTGTAAATACAGCTTTTTAAAATTAATTCCAATGTTCTTTGTTCTGTGCAGCCAAACTTTGAAATCAGTACACTTATAATGACTACAGAACATATCCGACAAAGAGAATACTCTGAACTGAATAAAATATCAAACTTACAGTTCTACTTTACAATTAAAATTAGAATATAGTTATAATATATAATTATGTTAACATATTAATATATTGCCATCTCAATAATTATTACAAATGGTAGTAAATGGAAAGACGCAGTAGGTTGAAACCATTTGTTAAATTTTGAGAAAAACAGAAACTACTAAATATGAATATTGCAGCTAACCTGAGCAATAAAATGTAGGGAAATATTTATTTTGTCACTATATACTTATACAATCATTTGTTTATAAACACAAAAGCGCACACATAGAGTAAAGTGTGTTCTTCCATGAATTTTTGTGGAAAATCGGATAAACAAATATGTCTGCTAATCCTTGCAAAAAGACAGGTAAATACAATAATAATTACTGTATCCTCACAAATAATCCTTAAAATCTTTCGTAAATCTTGTCAACTTGTGCAGTAAAATAACATTTTTAATTACAATAAATTCAGATAATTCTGTTTCTCTTCAATATACTGTAGTATTCCCCTTGAAAAACATTTGGACTTCGCACCTTGCCAACGCGTATAAATTTCATAATACAGTAGGGACATCATCATATAGGGATTGAAGACTCAGGTTTAGTGTAACATATACCAATCATGACGTCACTGTATATGAGCCAACCAGCTGAGGGCAGTAGCTGAAATTTGCATAATAAATAGTCTGCATTTAAAATAAAACTATTTCTGTTCGTGCTGTAAAATTCAGTTGGTTTGAAGAAAACAGCAAAAGGAGGTTTCGATATGATTGATGACGTAAGCTGCTTTCTCCCGTAGAAGACATGAACTACGTCAACCAGCTGGTGCGAAGGCAAGCGCTGAAGCGTAGCGGGTTCGTTTGCGTGAATCTAAAATCTCAAAATTTAAATATCTAGACTAATTATGGTCGAACAAAAACAGTCGTAGGTCTATTCAACTTGCCTACAATGGTAATTAAAGTGCTCGTATGAAAATTGTGAAACTTGCGTTGCTTGTTTTATAAACTTTCTCGTATCTTAATAAATGTCATTATAGGCTTGTTGCATAATATACTATTCTGTTGAATGCTTTTTTAAATAGACCCATAATGACATCTTAATAGGCCTATACTGAAATTATAACCACGGTTAACTTTGTAAGGTGAGCTGGAAAATCAAACACAGAAGGAACTGCATCTGGTTTGAGAAGACTGGTGCCACTGGACTTCCAGAAACAAGATTTTGCAAAATCAGCTGAGGAGAGTCCATGGTGGATTATTGGTTTAAATTTCTCACAACCCATAACCATTTCCTTAAAAGTTCAGGATTTTGAAGAGGAAACCTGAAATGATGTCTTTTCTGTTATTCCTAAAGACAGGACCTGCCAAACTACGGCCCGGGGGCCAAAAAGATGGAAATCTAATTGAGCGAGATCGGGACTGTATGCAGGATGCTCTAACACCTCAAACTGCTTTTGTTTGGCTCGCCTAAAAACTTAAATAAGTACGAGGTTAAATCAAAAGTATCCGCACTCTCACCTATTGGGATCGATACCATTTCATGACTTTCGAAAAATTATTTCAGATCTTTACGTTTCATGCCTCCCTAAGTAGGAAACCACCGCCCGTTCAAATTTGTGTGTGTGTATTTATATGTATATATATATATATTTACACGTAACGCTAGCGGCCGTAATTTTGAAGATATTTGAACCAAATTTAATTATGTTATTTCTAGGCCCAATAGTTCGGGCAAGTTCGTTAATGAGCAAAATTGGCTCAAGGGGGGGTCGGGAGAGGGGGTTGAAATTTTTAAAAATTTATATCTCGGCCCCTATGAAGTATAGAGATAAACTTTGTTTGAATAAATATTAGAGTACTCCCAATGGGGTTCACAGTGACACCAACGATTCGGGGGTTTTGGGAGTACGAGTGGGGGGGGGGATGGAAATTCGAAATTTTTGAAACCACGTCTTGTGGGGTATCGTTGAAAAGCTCTTGATGAGTACCGGTTCTCTACAAATCAATAACTAGTTTCTCGATAGCTCTCATATAAGGTGAGATTCGAATGTTTGAAAAAGTGCTCTTTCCTCTTTTTTGCAGTTATTATTGCGGGTTTGTCATGCCTAGGCTAAAGAAGAAGAGTGATGCGCAGCAACAATAAATTAAACCAAAAGCACTTCGAAATCTCCCTCACCCTGTAGGCCTGCCTAAGGAGATTTTTTTAATTTATTGCAACAACAATACAAAACTTTCAATTACCTCATTTTTCAACATAGTCCTCTTGCTTCTCAATACTCTTGATCCGTCGTTGCACAAGCTTCCTGAAGCCATCAGAAAATAAAAAGTTTTTCGGTTAAATAGCAAGCCACGTATGAACCACTGCCTTCGGTTCTTGGTCTTAAGGCGTCATTAAGTGGGCCAAAAAGATGGAAATCTAATGGGGCGAGATAGGGACTGTGTGCAGAATGTTCTAACACCTCAAAACTCAGTTTTGCAATAGTTTGAGCAGTGTGGGCGGCAGTACGTGGGCGCGCATTCTCATGCATTCTCATTCTCTCTCCTTGCGACAATAGGCATCGACTTTTGGCTCGAATTGCAGGCTTCAGCTCGTTGTTCAACATCTCACTGTCCTAACGTACACTGCTTATTGTTGAGCCCTGCTCCAAGTAATGTTGCAGCATTGGCCTTGTGAGACCCAGAAAAGTGTGGGGAATAATGCCCATCCGTACCGAACTTGAAGGGATCATGGGATGCTCTCATGCTTCCAACTACTGTAATACATTAGAGTGGCACGATTCAAACGCATAGATGGAAATGTTTATGGGTGAATGTTTCCTTCACTATCCTACATCTAGTGTCCATAATCTGCATTATACATACATTCCATACCCTTCCCTTCCATTTGCATTTTTCAAAATTTTAAAATGGTCCCACATTAAAAAAACAGTTGTAATGACTAGGGGCCGATTTCTATGACCTAAAAAATAGGATATATGTATGCATTTATGACCTAAAAACAATAAAATATGACCAATAAAATTTTAAATGTGACGTTACCACTTACACATTGTGTATATTTTTTTAAAAGTTTCATTACAATACATTTTATTAAAATAAGGTGTTAATTATTTAAAATATCTGTAAATTCTCAAAAAGTATCATTATAATGCAAAATTTACAAAATATGATATGAAACTTCAAAATTTCTTTAATATGCACACAAATATGCCAAAAATATGCCATAAATATGCATATTCATACTAAATATGCTACAATAGTTGAAAATTTCCTAAATATGCAGTTATATGCACAATAAAACCCGTTCCATTTTCACCAGGATGCTTGGAATCGGGTTTAAATTAGTCGGAAACCTGAAATAATGCAAAGGGGAAAAATATGACATGTCATAGAAATCCGCCCCTAGTAATAATGACATATGCCTCGTCCCTCGTATATGAAATTAGGCCAACGGCTATACTTCCGATCCAAAGAAAGGCTTGCTTGTGGTATTGATATCCAAACGTTCCCCGTCCTGAACATAGGCGTAACCAGGCCGACAATATGGGGGGGGGGTTATAACATCCGCGGGGTATGGAATACCCCCCAGGGAGAGGGGAGTCCGGGGATCCTCCCCCGGAAAATTTTAAAAATTAATATGCAAAATAACGTGTTTTAAGCTTCCGGGGGACCTCCCCCGGAAAATTTTAAAAATTAAAACGCAAAATAACGAGCTTTAAGCTTCCCACGCTTTATACTTGTATTAAGTAATTTATGGGCCGACTTAAAAAATTATACAATTTTCCTTTTTTTAATCAATGGGGGGGGCTCAAACCCCCAAACCCCCCCCCCCTCGGTACGCCTATGGTCCTGAACTGAGTTTGAACCCGCGAACCTGAATATAAATACAGCATGATAAACATTCGATTTCTTAAATAGTTTGTCCTTACAGTATGGTGCGTTAAAATGTGTTTATAGGAGCTTCTGATGATGTTTCTAAATAATGAAGGCAATTTGGGAAAAATATGAGGAAAAAAGTAAGGCAATTTTTCTGTGGCCGTAAGATTAACGTTACGTATATAAGGTAATGGGAAGTGAATGCTATTTGTCGCGGTGTAATGAGGTATATACTACATGCTACACGATGATACAACTCCTACTGCTGTGGCAATTTGAAGAGAGATAAGGGTGAGGATGGGGGGGTTAATCCCACCCCCTGTTCGTCATGTATCCTAGCCAACTCCCCCCATGCTCATCACCGTAAGCCAGATAATCCGAGGTGACTCAGTGGGAATTTCAACACCTGCCTATACAACGGGTGAAATATACACACTGTGCACAAGAGTGTGTGTGCAGGCGCTTCCTAGCTCCTGTGGCGTCGGGAATTACACCCATTCCCCAAGATCTATGTCTCTCCCCGCCAGCCCTTCTCTTCAACCCGCTTTTGTGCTCGTAACTGGCCCTTTGCGCAACACTCGCTCAATAATGGAAATTTAAGGAGGAATTAAAGCCGTAGGTCCTGCATAAATATATTTTAAAAGAAAAGATTGATCATGTGGATAAATTGCCAGCCGTTTTACCCTAACTCTATACTTTCTCTGAATACGAATATTTATGAATTAAGTGGTAAACACGAGATTTTATTATGCGAATAGGTATGTTTGCAAAACGAGCCAGTAAGAGAAAGTGTAGCAATCCAACGAATAAAATAAAATAATTTCCCCGTGTGTATTATGCACTATTTTTTTTAGAAAACCATTAATATTTGTAAAATAATTATTTATGAAATAAGTGGTAAACACGAGATTTTATTATGCGAATAGGTATGTCTGCAAAAGGAGCCAGTAAGAGCGAGTGTAGCAATCCAACGAATAAAATAAAATAATTTCCCCGTGTGTATTATACACTATTTTTTTTAGAAAACCATTAATATTTGTAAAATAATTATTTTATTGCTACCGTGTAGCCAATTTGGGAGTATTTCAGCTGTCCTGCCACCTACTATGCACTTGCGCAGAAATGATTGATTTTCTGGTGCAAGGCTAGCAACATATGGGGCGGAGTGGACAACGCTTTTCAGCCATCAAGTGATTATTTTTTGCGGCTATCGTGATAAATTTAACATTTCAAAATGGTATAATGAATTTTAACATAATTTTTTTTATCAACCTGAGTCTCTTTAATAATCATGCAAATATTAGGAACTCCTTCAGAATAAAGTAGCCAGCGAACAGTGAGGTATGCTCAGCCATTAGTGACCGTGCCCCTCCGAGCCGCGGGAAACAGCTGGTGCAAGGGTAAAATTCCCCGTCGCAGAAGAGATTCTATGTGATAAATAGACCTGGGATTTTAGGCTCTAAAAAAATTAGTTTTAGGCACCTAAAATAGGCTTTTAAAACAAGTAAATAGGCTTTTAAAAGAGAAAATAGGCACTTAAAATATGCTTTAAAATGTATAAATAGACAGAAAATAGACTTTAAAATATTACAATATGCACTTAAACTGTAACATGGTCTTTTTTTACTGCAAAAAATGTGACATACCTATCTTAACAGAATTAACTGGAAAATTAGGCATCACGAACTACATTCACTTAAACAGATGTTCTTTCACTGGTGACTTGACACAGTAGTCCTTCCTCCTTAATCCTCCCCCTCCCCCGTCAGTCAACATTCCTTTAGCGGCATTTGTTTGGAATGATCAAGTTTCTGTGAAAACCCCACCTCTGCTGTTCTGCTTTTCATTGGTTGATGTCCAGTATAAGATTGTAAAAATTACAGAAGTTGAATTTTATTTTAAATGTACAAAATAGGCATTTTAGGCACTAAAATAGTAAAATAGGCTCTAAAGGCCCCAATAGGCATTTTAGGGCACTATAAAACTCAATAAATGTAAGTGATTTATCATGAAACGTCCACATATTTAAAAATGTTCATGTTATTTCATAAGGAACAAAATAGGCATTTGCCTTAAAATCCCAGGTCTAGTGATAAATAACAAACCTCACGCTATTCAGTATATTGCTCCTGAACTTATACCGTATAACTGTTCCTAACCTAACATAACCTGTCACTGACCTAGAATTTAGCTGTCATTATTTAACTTAATGTAGATGCGTTTTTACCCTTCCACACCTTTTGCAAAACATGGGACAAACCCCGCGCTATTCAGAATACTGCTGCTAAACTAACATAACGTTCCTAACCTAACATAACCTGTCACCGACCTAGAATTTACCTATCATTATTTAACTAAATGCAGAAGCTTTTTACCCTTCCACATTTTTCATAAAACTTCGTTACAACCGTCGTTTATCTGTCGAATTCAATCCGCATGTAGTCATGTTTGTAATATTGGCTACATTGTAGACTTGGTCCCTCTCGGTACGGCCCGGCTGGGACGGCGGTCACCTTATTCTCAAGTTTAGAGAAATATTATTTACTAGAGGTATTTTCCATGTGACTGGTACAATAGTTGATTACCCTGTATTGTTATAATTTTGTATCATTCAGTGGCATAATTTTCTCCTTTTAATTAATATCATCTACCGTTAAAAGTGCTTCTTTTGCCTTCGACTGTCTATTTTTTTAAGATAGCATTTTTTTTATTAAATTTTCTGTTCATGCTATCATGATGAAAACTCAAATTTCCTATACCCAATGCCGGTAACCCAACCTACCTGCGTCAAGGCGATTATCACCTATACTGATTCAACGCAGACTGTCCCAGTTTGTAAGACATAGCTGTATCTAGTTCTGATACATATGTTGATTGCATTGACCAATACCTATATTTAATACATTATATACTACGCACTATTCGAATTCGTTTACAACATCAGCTATTCGTCACTGGAACTCATTGCCTAGCCATCTCAGGAGCTGCCAAACGACTTCACAGTTCAAACGCCATTTAATAAATCTAGTATACAATAACATTTATGAATTGATGCTAATTAGTAGTCATTTTTATTAATACATATTATTCAAGTACTTATGTTAGAATTTTTTCTTTGTATTTAATGTAGCCTACGTTTCTTGTATTCAAGTAGATCATTTCTTGTTTTAATTTATTATTATTATTATTATAGTGTATTTCATGTTTTTGCCCTGGCTGAGTGGTAGAGAAGGCCTTATGGCCTTAAATCCGCCAGGTTAAATAAATAAATAAATATTTACAGATAAATGAACTTCTGAAGATTCCGGAACACCAGCAAACTTTACATATCCAAGTATCAGTACCTAACTGTCGTGAATAACCGTAACAAAGAAATCCGTCCATTAATATGAATCGAAGTCAATGATTTGTGGTTATGATTGTGAGGGCGATAACTATTTAATGGAATGGTGATACTGATCACGATGAAGAAGTATTTTTAGAAGTTAGATATATCTGGATTAATTAAGAAAATCTGCTCTAATTTCATTTTCCAACTGTTTACCGAATCCCCGTACTCGATCGCGGTTACTATAGTGGAACGCGTAAGAAATATCCGTTCAATCCTAGTAAGTCGTATTCCTTCCCGTCAGCTTAGCTAATGTCTTTTCAACCTGGTTTGGAACAATTAGGCCTACTCCAAGAATATAATAAACAGACTTATCAGCATAATGACCTAATGTGACATCGCTCAACGCTGATTGGCCAAGTGAGCCCAACATGGGTAGGTGTTGGTGTTTGTGATTTAATCTCAACGAATCAGTAACCCTGAGGATGGAGGCTGTTATTTAACTACGGGAATGTACTGCAACTTATGCCTGTGACCGTCGCCGATGTGCCGGAATTTTTTCCCACAGGAGTTCTTTTACATAGGCTAATGTAAGTATACTGACATGGGCTTGTCACATCGACCTGGGTCGGGATTGAACCCGCAACCATCGGCACAGAAAACCAGCGCGATACTGACTGTGCCACCCAGGTCGACACGGAAAACTTCATGTAGTAGGTTTCACGAATAATTTTCATCAAATGAAATTAGTAATACTTCCTTAAAATGTGAATTCATTTGAGACAGTTCTAAAGCAAATATGCCTTGTTCTTGCGCGAAGGTTTAAAGTGTGATTTTGTTACATTGTGGGGAACTTCTTTTATTTTTATTTTTTTATTTATTAAATCGCAATAAAAAGGTTCTTACCTGTCATTCGTCTCTTGAGTATTGAATACTAGCTTCAAATATTGCAAGAACTCTATGGATTAAAATGGCAGAGGTTCTTGTAACAGTGCAATGACTCCTCAAGTCTGTTACGCGCCTGCAGGATGATGTTTAGATGACATGCAGTACCAACGTGCTCTTCTTAGAAGCTGTCTCATATTAATTATTGTTAGTGTGTCAGATTTTTCAGTAGGAATACGAATAATATTATTGCAACGACTAACTTCAAATTATAGATAGTGATAAAAGGGACGGATTATTAGGTTTTTGACTGATTTCTTCTTTACTACCAAAACAAAAAACGCTACTACTTTTTCGAGTCATTCATTCTGTGAAAAAGAAAACATTACATGAGATAAAAACTTAAAATAACGACCTAATTTATATTTAACATGTTTGTTTTTTAAATCATTAGAATTTTTCACTCCAGAATTGGTATTTTTAGGAAAAAAAACATATTTTTTCGGGTTTAAAGAAAAATTAATATTGTTCAACCTACTGATTTCTGGGATGGACGAGAAGACCAAGAAAGGAGGGTTGAAAATAACAATACCGGCGTATTCCCTTTAAATATAACTAAGATTTCCTGGCCAAGGATTTAAAAATTCTATTAATCGTCATTGTTTTGATTACTGACTAAAATTATAACGAAGATCAAATTGTTAACTATATTTATTGTGAGCTTGTTAATGTATAATTGTATCATATACATGTATCATCTCTATCTGTACCGAATTATCGCAAAAAGTACCAACCTGATGGAGCTGAAATTCTGCACGAACATATTTTTTATTCCCGGAAAGATCAAAGGACTATAGTCGTTCAATCATCTCCCCTATTTCATCTATTAGCATCAAAATTCAATACCTGCTAAAATGAACACAAATATCACAACTAACAAATAAACAGATGCATATAAAAATCATGGCCTAAAGTAAAACCAACGATTTTTTTTTATTGTTACTGATCAGCACTATTTTCTTTAGAGTAAGTGAAATAATTTTACCAAGATATAAAATAAAGACAAATATTAAAAACACTAGGAAGGTCTAGGATAAAATTGAAAGTAGCCTACATTTACATTTTGGATTATTATTATATTGTAGATACGATGCCCAAGATATATTGTATTTTTAATTTGTACAAAAATTGAAGCATGCAATACACGTACATAGGCCTACATAATTGAGACAGTTTACAGGACTATTATGTTTTATTTTTCCTACTGCCCCCAGCGTAGGTTCTCCAAATGGAGGTTTCTGTGACCTAAGTGAATTTTTTTATGCTTAATTTCCGAGAGAAGGCAGAGTGACAGGACACGAATATTATATAGAAATAATTATCACGACAGGAAACATTCGTTTAGAGGAATGTTTTTTTGTCACATAATTATCAGCTATTGTCTATTGAATGACTGGATATCCACCCTTCGTACAGAAGAAAAAGTACGGTTTTAGCCTTACCCGAGAAATATCACACGGAAGCAGCCATACTTCGTTTCTAGTGTGCTTTACGTTGTTCCGAGAACGACTCCTATCTGCATCTAACTTCATGAGAACCAAATGCAGTGCCTCATTAGAGCGTTGGGAAATATGTCTTCCAGCATTTAATTCTAATCTCTGTTGCAGGGCTTGATCCGACTAATATTCTCACTCAGATGATGTTGCTTTGGCTTCTGATCAAATATTTATTATGTGCATAAATACAATAGGTCCAAATATAGAAATAAACTAATACTGCAACAAAAAACTTGTTCGCATGGAGTAAGATACAAACAGGCATAACTTCCAAAGTCAGGCGCAAGAAGAACGAAGTACGGTTAGCCTAAATTCTCTTGATGTTTCTCGTGTAAGTTTAAACATAGTATAAAATACTTTTTCACCCGTACGAATGACGAAGTACAATCGTGAGCAGTAAATTGAAGTTTCTAAGTAACTGTTTGTTGTTTATTTAAAGCTAAACTATATTTAAGCTTACATCTTCTTCTTCTTCAAACCAAGGATTAGGCCACATGCCTGTTCAGGCTTCACAGTGTATCTGCCCAACGTTTCTTAGGTCTTCCCGGATGTCTTCTCCCTTTAGGTTTATAATACATAATTCTTCTTGGGATCCTTTCTAATGCCATTCTAAGGTATTAACATGTTCTGCCCATTGATTCTTATAATTTGCAATTTTTTCTTCTAGGGAAAATATTTTCAGTTCTTCTCTTATTTGATCATTCCTTATTTGATCATTCCTTATTTTATCTGATAAATTGCATTCTTTAACTGATCTTAAAAACTTCATTTCAGCGGCCTGTAATTTTTTGCTGTCGGCTGCAGTCATCGTCCATGTTTCTGATCCAAATAGCAAAGATGATACGGCCATTACTTTATAGAATTTAATTTGTGTTTCTTTCTTTGCCGTCCTTTTCAGATTTCTACATTTAATATTGTATTAAATATCTTTCTTTAAATCGATTAGTGACACTTCTCCCCAATCAAAGAAACAGACATGGTCCTTCCATTACATTATTTTTTGTATTTGTCTGTTGTTGCTATTTTTGCGTGACAAACTTGAAAAGTTGTTGACGACATAAAAATGACGATACAAGTGTATTGGTGGAACAAATTTTGTGTTGAAGACTATATCACTGGTATAGAGCTGGCAAGTTGGATTTAAGGGTGATGTGTAGCTACATAAAGTCCTGTATTCATAAACACGGGTCACTGCTTGTACTAAATGGGATTACTGCTATATATGAGAGAGCTCACACGTGATCACAGCCTCCCTTACAAGCCAGTCCTCCTGCCCTGCCTGCTCCTTTTCACACTAAAATAATCACACACATAACGCATACTTAGGTTCTTCGTCGTTTTACATGTGTATGGATTACATTTTTTTAACGGAGCTCTGTTTCAAAATGTTTTATGGCCATTTTTTAACAAGAAAATGCTTATTTTCCATGAGGTAAACTTATAGGTATATCACAAACGTAAATATTAAGTTTATTGCGTTCTGAATTTTAAATATTTTTGGTAATAATGTAAAGTGAGTAAAGTGATTCCTATACAGGCCATGGATGCTCAGAGGGATCCAGGAGGTTGAGGCTCCCAGATTTTGGACATTCGGCACGTGAAGATGGTAAGGTTGTCAGCCTTATTCACCGGCCGCTTTACATCCAAGACTGCTTCTGGTACTCATTTCTGTTAGAGGATGAGTCGACCCCAGGGCCATAGTGCCACCAGAAGGATTAGGCGAAATGAAAAGTCCAACTACCTCGTCAGGAATCGAACCCGCGACCTTCCTCGGTAATAATTACTTCAGTAAATTTCAAATAGCTGGTTTGTCGAGTGCGGATTGCGCTCTGAAAATATTAACATCGAAGGTGACATGTGTTTCAAATATTTTTGTTCGTCCATACCATAATACGCTTATTATAACTTATATGACGCAACAATATCTTGACATCCATTAAAGTAAATATTTTCATTGAAACACTAGTGTCGTATCGTCCATTACATCGCATTTCCGTCCCAAGGTGCATTGTATTAAAATACTCGTATGGCTTTTCCCTACCACCACACGAAAAACCTGCACTCTTTTCATGGGCACTCTTTATAATACGCATTGACTCCAAGGAAGTTTATGTTTCTCACTTAACTTATATTCTTATTTAATTCTTCAGATTACCTAGAATATCCAGGATTGACTTTCCATTGACTTAATAACAACTATCTAAACTAAACAACAACAAAAAAGCCAATTTCAGTAATTTAATTATGTGTTATCTTGTGTATGCAGGCGATGAGGAGACGAGCATACGCAATATTCTGTATCTGGAAGTTATAATAACTTTTAGGCGGCCCGTCTTTGTTTCATCCAGCTGTACGTAAAACGCAGGTACAGGAGAATTGGTGTAAGATGTATGTTGTTCGGGTCTACATACCTTAGCCGATTAAAAATTCTTGTGTTTGAGTTTCTAATATTTACCTCCATGCAGAAACTTGTTTAGGGCTGTATAATACTCTATCATCACCACGTAAGGCTTCTTCTTGTTCTTCTTCTTCTAACAGGGATTAGGCCAGTCGGCCTGTTCTGGCCTAAATCCATCTTAGTATGGGTCTTCCCGGATCTCTTCTACCTGTAGATCTGTAGTACAGCATCATTTTTGGAATCCTTGAGTTGTCCATTCTCTGTAGACGTTCTTCCAAATTTCCCCTATAGACCTATTCTAATTTTATTCTCAGTTGCAAATATATTTAATATTTCCCTTATTTATTGGTTTCTTATTTTATCATATGCCTATCTTGTGTGTCCTAATATTATTCTTAGAAATTTCATTTCGGTAGCCTGTATACGGCTATAGTCTTTCTGTCGTACTGCTCAAGATTCACCATCAAACAATAGAACCGGCACTGCCATGACTTCATAGAATTTCAGTTGAGTATCTACCCGTGTTCTTTTTAATATTATTCTTATAGTGCGTGGGATCGAATCTCGGTAGATCCATATGGAATGTGTGGTGGACAAAATGGGGTCGAAGCAAGTTTTTCTCGGGGTGCTCCTGTTTCCCTGCCATATATAGCATCACACACACACACACACACATATATATATATATATATATATATATATACATCCCAAATATTTAAAACACTGAATCTGTTCTAAAATGTTGTCTTCCATGACGATTATAACTCTTATTGGGGTTTACCCTGGAATGCCAAGACTTATGCAAAGCCTTGAGAGAAATTTTGCTACCCCTGTGAGATAACTCACGTGTCCTGGAGTGGGAATGTTTTCTAATCAATGAAGTCAGTGAGCAGGAAAAGAGAAGGGGGTTCTAATAGGATGATCGCTCCACGTCTTAGTGTCCACACAAGTTGCTAAAGTGTGTGGAGCCATTAAACTGAGGCTAGCCTACAGCTATTCTAAATTAGAATTCAATGAGCCCCCCCCATACTTTGTGAAGCTTTTGTTCCAGTGGTCCTCATGCAACAGAAGAAAAGGTAAAGGAGAAACGTACTCTTTACAGGGCTTGGAAGATCATACAAAGTCATAGCTTACTTCTGTCAAATTATTCTGTTCGTTTTCTCCTCCATAATGAGGTTAGCCTATTTGCGATTTTTCCCAGTGAAATGAAAACTCGTTTATCAAAATACTTCTATTGGGTGTACCAGTTGACAATGGAGTATTGATATTCATTTGTTTATATTGTTATGGAACCATGTTTTAATATAACAAGAATAATATTAACATTAATAACGATAATAATGATAGTAATATTAATAATGATAATAATAAAATCAGGTAAACTGATATAACGAAGTGCCAGAATGCTTTTGTTTAATCAGTGATAATTACAGTTATGATAATAAAAGAGAGAAAATAAGTTATTTTTGCAATCGATTTCCGAGTTAAGCTCCAGATCGATTCATTAAGCAGGGCTTGCGGAAGAACCAAGGTCTACAGTTTGATAAGCATAGGCTTATGTGAAAGAATATGTTAGTAGTGTTATTTGTCAAAGCTAACTGTATTGCAACTTCCAAAGCCGTATATTAACACTGTAAAACAATATGTTGTCAAGAGAAATGATATGTATTTGATAAATTCTGTCTAATAATATTACCATAAATAGGCACTAAATTGGGCATTACTCCGGTACCATTCAACCGATTTGGTCCAAATCAATAGACATGGTACGTTCAGTATTACCATAATTACCATTATCATTACCATAATTACCATAAATACACTCTCGTTTTAATCTCCTTTCGACCTCACGAACGCATAACCAAAATCTACTGCTTATTCCCCGACATACAATATCATTCTATTCTTCATCTTTTAGTGTATCGATTCCTCACTTTTGGAATTCGTTGCCTTGTCATATCAGAGACTGTCGAAATGTACCACAATTTAGAAATAAATTTAATATCCATTTTATTAGTCATTAATTTTATATTAGTTTAGTTTATCAAACTTGTAATTTTGTTGTCTGTAGCATGTTTAGATTTAATTTATAATTTATCAATATTGTATTATTTGTGGTATGTATTATTTACGATATGTATAGTTTTACTGGTGCAGTGGAAGAAAAGGCCGTATGGCCTAAACTTCGCCAGTATGAATAAATAAATAATAATAATTAATTTTATAATAGCACTTTAGTGTTATTTATTTCTATAAATTTCTATGCTAAGTATTAATGGGCCTGCTTGTGCTGTATAGAATTTATATTGTCTGTAGACTGTATGTGGACCTGTGTGTGTATGTGTGTGTGTTCATGCACACTACTTCATAGTTCATAAGATGTCTATTGCTGTTAATGTAATTATTCAGACTGCGTTAAAGTACTAAACATATCTGCAATGTGTTTCATATTTTAAAATGTATTCCAAATTATTCACCAATCACCGCACCGGTTCCTGAACAAGAATTAAAGGTTGCATTAATCATTTGATCGGATGCTGCAACTTTGGCTTAGTTGTAGATAAATAACCACAGCGACCGCCTTTTACATTTGACACGCGGTTTCAAATCCTGCCATGTTCGCTCATTTCACCACAAATACATCCCCACTGATAGCATCCCACGTGAGAGTAATACATACCCCAGTATTGGGGTTGCGACATGAATATATATTTATATATATATTTCTTTCATTGTGTAATTTTCATATTGTATGTGTTTATTCTTTCTTTTCTGTATTTTTTTTTAGTTGTAGTATTAGTTTAAATATTTTTAGTATTACATTAAACATATAACACATTAGTGTTGTAAAAAAAACTCGTGTAATTAGTATAAGAGAATATTGTAGACTAACCGGGCAATGAATCTGGTATATTCTAAACATAATAAATAATAAATAAATAGGAGATACAATTAAAATTAATATTAATATAGATCCTATTAGGAAATAGGCCTATCTTTATTTACTTTTACAATGTAGGCAACAAAAACCATGTCACATTTTCACTTCAAAACCAGAGAGCTTGAACCGTTTTTAATTGTAGTAAGTATACAAAAGATTGGATACAGCCCCTTAAAAGATAAATTATAATTTCATAGGGCATTTACCACATAATACGAAATAATTGACCGAGCGAGCTTGAACCGTTTTTAATTGTAGTAAGTAGGGTAAATCCGGGTGAGATGGCCAGGCTTTTTTAAATGCTCAATAACTTGAAGGATTTTCGAGATAATTCGTGTGCAAAATGTTCAGTCAGGTCCCTGGATGTCACATTTTCATAACATAATGTTTTATGGAGAAAAAAAGTAATTTAGGGTGAAAAATCCCAACATTTTAAAAAACGGTACGTTGGCCATCTCACCCGAGGTGTCAGGGGGAGAATTGCCATAGGACATAGGGACAGTCGGTCACACCATTTTCGAAGAGTAACAAAGTAGAAAGACTAGGTAGCTGTACTTCTATAAATATATACAAACAAAATAAACTTAAGTGCTAAAATAAGTTATTACAACGTAAAAATAAACATATTTTGGAAAACAGAATCAATTCCGAGTAGCTGAAAAGTTCTGATACATTTCTGAAAAGATAACTAAACTCTACTGCAAGCTATTACATCCGATGGAGGGGAAGGGCACACCATCTAACCTCTACATCATTTATCTGCATCTTTCGACTTCGTTAGTTGATGACAGGATCGAGAGCACCTGGTCGGCATGCCGACTTCCATGACCGCTTTGAAGTAAATAAATAAATAAATAAATTTGAAAATGAATTGAAGAATTTATTTAATTAGGGGTACACTGTCAAAGTCGTATCTATTTACATACATCTTTCTGAATTTTATTTTCAAAATTGTTTCATTAAGGTGTACGTATTAATATGTCCGTTTATGTCATTTCTCTACCAATAAAAATAAATAAGTAATTGAGAACCGATGGTAATTAGTCTTAAGTGACAATTTTTACATTTCGTGTTAGAAAAAATCAGAAGATCTTGAAAATATGGCTCTTAAGTTGTTGGCCAACTCTCCCGGAAAAACAGTGGGCCATCTCTCCTATTTGTAAAGGTGAGATGACCATAGTCATTAGTTAAAAATGGAAATGTTTAGAACAGAACACGCAATGCAAGTGAAATATATAAGGTTCGGTCACCTTACACAGTAAGTATCGTTTAACTGTTGGTAATAATGTCGGACTTCTGCTTATTTCATTCAATATACAAAAAATAAATTGCCAGTTAGAAAACAATAATGTTATATAAATCGCGAATTTCTAAATATAAACAGCGCAGGTGTTCAACAATCGACTCTTAGTACCAAAAGCTTGCCGCCTACCAAGTTTCGTTCAAATATGTTTATCGGCCTTGAAATCAGAGCGATTGGTCGTCTCCCCCGCGTGGCCGTCTCTCCCGGTATTACCCTATACCAAAGATTGGATACAGCCCCTTAAAAGATAAATTATAATTTCATAGGGCATTTACCACATAATACGAAATAATTGACCGAACGAAATGAAGAACATAGTATTATTTTTTGTATGCGTAAGAATTTTCATTTTCTATTCAGTTTCAAGATGAAGACCGTCCTAATGGTTCCGTTTTATGTAAGGTTCAGTTCTTTCAAGGATTCTAGCCAAACTGCTCATGCTACGAAAATCCGAAGACTACTTCCAGTCTCGAGGGTAAAACTTTCTACGGCTTTGTTCCAGTACATTTTTGACGTAACTAATGGTTTACCGGCATTTCATCTGTGTTTAAATTTGTTTGTGACGTAGTCACGACGAAACGCGTTGTTCAACTTTTTTCGATTTGGCATTCCTTGAAACCATAAAAACAACTTATGTGTATGGATTTTTATTTTTTTTATTCCGTTTGAAGTTAACAGATCTTAGACATTTTTGTATGCGATGTCTACTGATCACAGAACTACTAAGTTACTACTACTACTACTACTACTATAACTTAATAATAATAATAATAACAATAATAATAATAATAATACTGAGATATAAAGATAAATACTAACTAGCAGAATTTGAGGGATTGGGTTTAATGATTGGGGCACGAAAGACAATTCCTGGCTATTTGGAAGGATAAGCTATTTCACTGCTCATGTTAGTTATTCAGAAGAAAATGGCCTATTTTAGCAGTAAGGAGGGTCTAAATAGTTGTATATGAAATAATAATTTTTTTTTGTAACCCTACGAAACATCACGTCATCTGATTACGAGGAACTAATGAATATTGATAGTAGGCCTAAAGGAGAGAGAAATTTTAGTTTATGCTCTTTGGCATTGACTCAAGAAAAGACTTCCATGATAGGCTAAATTATAAAACATAAATGGTTTGGTAAGGCCTTTTTTTACATTATAAAGTACATATATGAGACTTTAGAAAAATGCACAAAATACGATTTTAGGTTATAAAAATCCTAGCCCCTAATCACTAGTTAATACATGATCCAAATTATGGCTGACTACCATCATCTTTTGGGTTTTAAATAATATCACTAGAATTTATAACATGTGTTTATAAGAGCCATTTCGTGTTGTATTGTAGAGTTTACGATTCACGAAGGAATATGATGTCATAACTATTCACAGGAGTCGGTTACACAGTGTGGGGAAATAAATATTCTTTATGTCGTAAAGACTATGCTTTTCACAAGTCGTATTTCTTGAGGAATCCTTGCTTCAAACTCACTGGCCATTTGCTACATTAAAGCTGCAACGCAACATAAACAATATCATGTGAACTGGGACACCTCGAGGATATAGTAGGCAAATGGCAGGGTTTAGGGTAAGTGTATACATACATACATACATACTGTCTGACTGCAAGCTGAAGGCCGAGCTAGCGTTCCCCCACTACCTTACCATGCGCTTGCATTTACTGTCTATGTCTTTCCCCCACTATGCCACCTGCTCGGCCTTCAGCTCACAGTCAGACAGTATATATATATATATTTTTTTGCCCCGCCTTCCACCCCCGGGTTACCTGAGCCAAAGGCAATATCTCCGATCCGGGTGACGTACCTTTGAGCAAATGAGGTAAAAATGCCTACTTCACTTGAGCAAAAATGTCCACTTCACTGGAGCACAAATTAGTCATCTATTCCAACTATTTGGCAACGCCGCATTCAACTGCCAGGCTATTATACGTACTTCTAAACTATCCGATTTGCGCATTATGCAACGGGCGCTTTAATCCGTCAACAATAATTTTAGATTTTGAAATTGCAGCGCACAGAGCTGTTGAAAATTGTTTTCCTGGTTCAACTCTAAAATGTTGTAGTTTTCACCTCGGGCAATCTTAGTTTTGAAAAGTGGTTGAAATAGGACTGAAAAAAAGAGTATGCAGATAAACATTCGGACATGGGAAAATGGTTAAGCCACTTTTTCGGGTTACCATATTTACCGCCAGAATAGGTATCTGATGCATTCGTAGAACTTCAAAGCATTGCTCCCGATACTCCCCTAGCTAATCAATTTCTAGATTACCTCTTGGAGAACTACGTAAGTGATGACAGTCAGTTCCCTCCAAATCTTTGGGCACAGCCGCCAAATGAAAACTGCCCCAGAACTACAAATGGCGCAAAGTCCTTTCACAGACATTTCAAAAGGGAATTTTACTATGCACATCCAACGATACATATTTTAACACAGGTTTTAAAGGAGCGACAAATTCAAACGGACATATCAATCCGATCGCATCTTTCTGCGAAGCAAACGAAAAATAAAAAGTCTGAAATTAACCGACTTTATGCCATTAAGAACTGGGTCGATTATGTTTCGGGAAAGATTAATTTGTTAAGATATGTGACGCTAATGGGAGCTAGATATAAAGCACAAACACTGTAATTTCGACATTGTCATCAGGATGTGCCCATCAAATGGTGGTGGACATAAGCCAACATTAGGAAGTGGAGTGCCCATGAAAATAGCGATGAAACCACAGTGTTGCCACATCTCGTTTAGAAGAAAAATATAAGTACCATTTCTGTATTTCTTTACTTTGCTCAAATGAACATATTCATTTGCTCTAATGCTATGGCGATTTGCTCAAATGTTAATCACCTCTCCGGTCCAACAACCGATTTCGCATTTGTTCTAAGATCGTCGCTTCGCCTTCTCTTGATCATAGAACACAGGGAAAATGTTTGATGAATTTATTTTGGCATTTTATTCAGTTGATTTTACTCTTGTTTATCTGTCAGTTGAGGAAATAACATAAGAATAGCGAATGTAGAAAAAGAAATACCTGTACAGTACGTGATCAGACATAGATAGCCTAAAAACGTCTGTAATACAAGCGGGGTCGATATAAATGTGTAACCTAAGGGTTTATTTTTTACATAGTTTCAACAGAATCTTCAATTTCCTAATGGTATTTTTTATAAAATTGGAACAATGTCAGTTATATCCTAATAGCATTTTCCCCTTAAATAGTCCTTTTTTCCCTTTAATAGTCCTTTTCCACAGTTCTGCTAAGAATGGAATGAAATTTTGCACAGAAGCTACGCCACAGACGGCAACTGAAATTTAGTGTAGGTCATGGAGGGGCAGGTGTGTTTTTTTAAATGCCTATAAATCTTATGGTTTTTTAATAATTTTCACAATTTTTTGCAGTTCTAGAATCTATATTATATGAGTTAAACTTCACACTTAAACAATTTTTATCCTTTCCAGAACAGTGATTAGCATAGAAAAAGTTAAATTAAAATTTGTCTATGAGCCTTGCAAAATAAAAAAAATTACAGCTTACATGTGAATTAAGAGAAAATGCTATTTTTGAAGTTTTGCAGTTATTTATCATTTATTTTACAAGCAAACCTAGATAATCAAGTAATTATTGTCCTCATATGTATTAGCAAACATGAACATCATTTAAACGTAATGAAAATCATTCATAAACGAACTTTTTAATAATTTTCTATGGGTTAATTAATTAAAGTATAAAATTAAAACGAATTAACATAGGATGAAATGTTTTATCTGTGTTACTATTTTTGAGATGTATCGCTTTCTAAAACTTGACTCCAGCTCAAAAAATATAAAAGTTAATTTTTCAGCAGGCCAATAGCGCTTTCTTAATAGGCCTACTGATTGCCATTATCGCCACCGGGTTGGTGTGAAAAGACCGACCAATGCCCACCACCACCACTTCGGTGTGTGAACGCTTTAAAATCCACGTAGAATAAAGCCCAAATAACAGTAGCGGACCTAGAATGTGTTCATGGGGATAAGCATTTTTATAGCTTAAGAAGAAAAGCACAAGTAATTGTGTAAGTCACTATCACCTAAAAAGTAACTAATAATGACCCCCAAAAAGACCATTATCACCAAACAAAATTAATATATTTAATGAATCATACAACATTTCAACATTATTTGAAATTAAATAACGCCATTTTAAAAATTTCATGGCATTGTCACATACAATCGCTATTGTTAAATGAACAATGTACAATCCACTTATTATTAAATGATTTACTGCATTAAAAACTTGTGAATCCAGTAAAGAGAATTGCAGGACGGTCAGCAAAGAGGGTGCCAATAAAACATTCACAATGGATCTCTTACAAGCATCCGGCTATTCATCAATGGTCACCAAACTCTTATTGCTCCCTAAAACTAATTTTAATTTTTCCAATGCACTTCGATAACAAGAAGGTAAATAATTTTTCCTCAATGTTGATGAGTCTGGAATCTGGTTCGTCGTGTTTCGTAGAGTTTTTGTTTACTTTTTAACTTTTTAATTAACAACTCTCTACTTATTACCCGTAGACATCATAAGATCAAACATACCCTCACTGATTTGTTGCATGATAAGACCTTTGACTGTTTCGAAGAAGTTCATGCTATTGATGAAGCGGGATCCAGTCGATTTGCAGATATAGTGGCATTCAAAAAACACGATAAAAAGGCCTACATCCTGGACCCCACTGTGCGGTACGAAAATAATTATATAGACCATGCTAAACAAGTTGATCAGGAGAAGAAAGCAATTTACAACAGCTGCATACCATTCTTTCAGCAAAAATATACATCTAGATATGGAAACCGCAATTACATCGTGCAAGGACTTCTATTTGGAGCACGGGGTACCGTCTATCAGTTTGTAGCTGACTTCCTACAACAACTTGGAATTGATAAGCGCCACCTGATAACTATCTCAGAAACTATAATATCCGACTCTGTTGGAAGAATACATCATCATATTTATGGGAACATGCACTGAATCTCTACTTATCTCTACTTGTCAATTTAACACAAAACAAAAACAAAAATTGTTATCCATTGGCCTTCATGGATTGATTGATAAGCTGTGTCTTAGGGCAACTTGTGTATTCAAGCAGCTTCATTTTTATAATAAATGATTTCTTCTTCCTTCCTGAGGGGACATTAGCAGATAAAGGTCTTTCGAAAGCTGGACAATTTGGAAGATTGCACAGTTTTAGCTGGTAGCTAGTAACTTGGCTGAAATCTATTGTCAGTGAGACCAATATATCAGTAGGCCTAACTCTTTCTTAATTTTCAGATTGAAAAAAAATAAAGCATATCAACCACTTAACTCCTCTGAATAACAAGTTCCTATAAAACAAATGTAATCGAAATATGATCTTAAATCGTGAAAACATGCATAATATAACCAAAACTTCAAGGAAACTTATATATGCAAATATATGACGTATAAAATATATCTAACAATAATCAGGAAAGTTCAATTCTTGTTAATATTAATGATATGGCTGAAATAAGAGTCAGGAAGAAAATACAAGTCATAAATATCTGGGCTCTACAGATTAAATTAGTCTACATACAGGGTGTTAATGAATAACACCGAAATATTTTACCTGTAAATAGAGGGGGCATAGACAAGCAACTTTTATTAGGAGATTTTTGCTTTATGACGTAAAATGTGTGTGCTACAGGTAATTAAAGTAATTATAATTTGGTGCTCAAAAGTCAATAATTATGCGAAATAGGGTTAAAATTTTCATCAAGTTGACTTCATGCCTTCCTAATGATCCATAAAATCCTGATTCTTAATAATTCATCCACAGCTAATACATAATTTATAGTTTTCATAATCTGCAAAAATTACAGACTAATCACATGACTGGCCGTCACTGCATTATTCTTTTTTTATTCATAACTACTGACTGCAGTTTTAACAACGAAGTTCCTTTGTTTTAGCCTACGTAGATTACGAGTTTATCGATATATTTGCGAGAACGAAGTTCTCGTAATCTCGAGTAGGATTTATTAAGACTATTCCATGAATAAAATGTTTCGTAAATAATAATTTTCTCACTTTGTTGTCAATATTCTGTCAAAATTTGGGATCACAGCATACTAAATGAAAGGACAGTCGATGAATCAATTCGAGTTACCAATGCTACCAATAGTGCGTACCACAAGGTAGAGAGCGTCGGTGTAGATTGCTAACATCAGAACTCAATAAAAGCACATAAACCGGATTGCATCGAATGGAAATTGCGTTTTTAATAATTACATATTCACATTATTTCAATTTCTAAATAAGTTATGTTGTATAAAATAATGTGTTTTCATTCTTTTCATTGGCAGCATGTGACGTATAACCACTCCACGTAGGTACCTTACTTGCCCAGCAATAAGCTAACGTTTTTAATCAGGTAAAATTGCATCCTTGTGGCCCTAGAAAGGATAATATAAGATAAACGATCGTGATTGGTCTATGTCAGAGGAATTGCTAAACATTATTGGTCAGTATCAAACACGTGGCGTATGAATGGAATAGTCAGTTAAAAAATAAAGGAGAAGAGTCTGTCTTCTCACGCTCTGATATTACTACAGACATTGCAAGTTATGTTAAGATGACACTTCGATATCCGACTATGACATTGCAGCTAAAACTTGAAACAAGGATATAAGGAGAGGGTTGTAGCTACTTACACCATTTTCGTTCGGAGGGGTGAGTAGTACTTTTACTTCACAGCAGCAGTGCTTTGCCTCATGGCTGTAATTAAGTTAGCCCAGGGCAGCTTTTGATTTCTGGGCACAGCTACAGACAGAGAGCAAGGGAGTGAAAAGATCTCCATGTGCTCCGGTTCTCATCACTCCACGAGATCCTGCTTCTGTCGAAGAGAAAGGGGGGCTAGGCCATCAACACCCCTACACAAGGTTATACTAGGGCGCGGTTCGTCTTAGTCAACCAATTCTTGATCACAAGAACCCTTTGTGTCATTCACTGATAATAACGTACAACCTCTTATATAGCCTAGACTACATTAACTTATCTTACGTGGTTTCAGGCACATGAAATGTCTACTGAAATCAGGAAATGTTTGTTTTTATGCAGTTCAGAAAGTTTTACCTTCTCGTTTTCTGTCCAGAAATAAAAATTTATAAGACAATTATCCTGCCGGTTATAGTATATGGATGTAAGACATGATCGCTTACTCTTCGGGAAGAACATAATTTGAGTGTGTTCGGAAACAGGGTGCTTAGGAAAATATTTGGTTCTAAGAGATATGAAAACGGGGACTGGAGAAAACTGCATAACGACGAGCTTCATAACCTGTAGGCCTACCGTTCACCGGATATTATAAGGGTAATAAAATCACGGAGGATAAAATGGGCTGGGCATATTGCGCGCATGGGGGAGGAAAGACATATGTTTAAAATATTGATTGGGAGTCCCGAGAGGAAGAGAACACTTGGAAGACCTAGACGTAGATGGGAGTACAATATTAGGATAGATTTAAGAGAAGCAGGATTTGCGAGGGATCGTTGGATGGAGTTAGCACAGAATAGGGTTGAATGGTGGGTTCAGGAAGCGCGGCAATGAACCTCCGGGTTTCATGAAGTATATAATATTCGTTTAGCTTGCTTGTGAATTGTCTGTCATTGAGTAAGCAAGTAAGTAAGTAAGTAAGTAAGTAAGTAAGTAAGTAAGTAAGTAAGTAAGTCTCTTCTGTTATACTTCTTTATTTATTCCAGTGCAAGTCGTCAACAACATCACGTAATGTAACTAGGATATTTTTATAAATTTTGGAAGAGGAGATTGAACGATCATGACTGTAAATGGTTTGAACTTTTCTCGGCGAATACTAGACCTATGTAAAAGTTCTTCACGGGCTAACAGCCGAGTCGAGGTTTTAAAAACTCTGAGCTTTCGGACTCCATCTCTGAGTCCATCTTCTGGGAAAGTGGTAGAGAAGGTAGAAGGGTCTATACATACAGGCCCTTCCGCCTTCTCTACCAGTATGTATAGACCCTTCCACCTTCTCTACCACTTTCCCAGAAGATGAACTCAGAGATGGAGTCCGAAAGCTCGGAGTTTTTAAAACCTCGACTCGGCTGTTAGCCCGTGAAGAACGTTTACGATCATGACTATGTTAGGCTATGCTACTATTCTAGTTAGAAGAAAACAAAATCTTGAACTCGTTAGAATAGCTCAGAGATTTATCGATGATTCCATTAAAATGATATAAGAAGTCTGTTTAACGAGTATACTCCAGGTATACATGAATTCACGACCATGATGGCCTAACTTGTTCGGACTGGAGAGAAGCTATTAAATGCGATACTGGGCAACGTAACAGTAACGGGCAGCTCCTAGTGGAACCTGGATAAAAACTGTTGTCGATACTGTCACAATGAGACTGATATATACTTTTTATTCCTGTCATCATGGTAATACATTTCACAACAAGAGACATCGCTCTATGAAGTTAATGCTCTCCAAGAAGACTACTACATAACTTAGTCCACGAGGTTTAACAGGGCAAGGCAGCGTTCGACGAATTGATTGATTCGCTCTTACATTATCATCCAAACGTGGGGCTGGAATTCAATTCCAATCAGCCTCAGGAGTCACACGAGGAAAAAGAAGCCACATATCTTATTATAAGCCTATGGCTAAATGCAAGCTTTAAAAATAGAAGACGTCGGTTTTCTGATCGGAGACAGAAAATTCGTGGGACTTCGTAAATGTGTGACAATCTGAAAGTTTCCACATCGGTACTAAATGAATCTTTTTCATAATTACACCATCACTTGTATAGTTAATTTTATGATACGGTTTCAATATCTACTTCTGATTTATCTTAAATTGACATAATTATTGCGTTTGTAATATCTTTCAAATCTAATGTGTAAGCTTAAATTTAATTTTATGTGTGTACCTAGGTGATTTAGTTTTCATTGTTAAAGAAAAATCATTTCAGCTTTATTATTTAGGTAACATAATAATCAAGAAAAAGCATGTAAATAAAATAATTAAAAATAAGAAGCTTGAGGTAATATAATGAAGAAAAAATATTCAGTGTTTTTCAAGATCGGAATCTCCTTAAATCGGATATCACTTTACTTAGCAGCATGTATTATAGTTACGCCTATACCAGAAGTTTCATACCAACCTACTACTCGTTTGCATAAGTAGTGACTGATGGGTAGGGAATTTATAATGACACACGGGAAATAGAAAATCTGGAACACCTCGCTTAGTATTAAATTCCTGACAGTTTTACAGTCCTACTGGAATGTTTCGTGTGTAAGTAGCCTAAAGAAGATAACTACTTCCAAAATCTTAATATAATGCACATTGTTATTATTATTATTATTATTATTATTGTTGTTATTATTATTATTATTATATACATAAAAGTTCAGGTTTTTGTAAATCGGACCATCCGGATACCTTCAGGTAAACCACATGTTTAAAAACCTACAGACACCCGTTATATTAAGATCTTACAAATGTAATTCAAAGACAGGAGTAAATTTTAGTGTAAAATATTTTTTTTAAATATGAAGTAGTGTGATATAGACCTAATGACATTAGTGAATATTTTATGTCAAAAGCGTAAATATTTTCTAAATGTCTTACAATTAGATCACTTCTCAAATCTCTGAAAAGAGTTCTGCAGTTTAAGCTGTTCAATTTTTTTTCTTAACTGTTAATTAAAGCTCTTCAAAATGCTGGAGGCGACCTTTATGAATTAATTCTATAAATTTCTAGGCAAAAAAGAGATACGACCATAGAAAAATCTCCATAGTGTTTTAATCCAATTTCATTAGTGCAGAGTAACTATTAATCTATCCGAAATACAGTCTATTTGTATTTTTAAAAGTCTACATCGAGAATACAAGTATTGTAAAATAATTTTGTAAAAATATAACTACAATTTATGACGCCACACTGCTTCATTTGATGTTCCTATCAATGGCACAAACAAGGAATGTACATAAGTTTGTGAAAATCAATTATTTTGAAATTGTAGAGAGAAGAACTTATTCCCTCAAAACTCTAATATAGTAGGTATTGTAGAAAGAAGAACTTATTCCCTCAAAATTCTATACACTGAGCACAATCATTTTTTTGTATAAGTCAGGAAACTTTTAAATGGTTTTGATGAGAAGGTGCTTTGCATAGGCTATTTAATTGCAGCAAAATAATTTCGCTGTTATATCTCTCAAAGCATAAGTTAGGCCTATAAGAATAATTTTCTTAGTTATAAAAGCGATTTAAGTCTGTTTAGATTTCTTTTTGAGCCATGTAAGGTAATTGTTGGATATAAAAGAATTGAAATAGTATTTGGTTTCCTTTATTCACTTGTATTGACGTGTAAGAGGTATAATGGGAAGTCACTTGCTAACACCGATGTAATGGAATTACTCGTATATCATATAGAATGTAGAAACCACCAGTACAACATCATCTAAACAGAAGACTCGAGATCAAAAGCAGATTATTGGACTTAGGATGAAATGCTATATACAGGGTGTTAATGAATAACACCGAAATATTTTACCTGTGTATAGAGGGGACATAAACAAGCAACTTTTATTAGGAGAATTTTGCTCTATGGATTCAATTCTTCCTGTTATAACATAAAATATCCCAAGGATCTGCACGCCACTGTCTTCTAATACTTGAAATGATGGGAAACAAAGGAAGAGTAAATATTGTGTAGTGGTCGGGAAAATTGTAAAAAATGACGATCGATATCTTACAACTCTGAGGAAAAAAAAAAGACAAACGAAACATTTTTGTTAGGTTTGGAATTAGGAATAAAAACATAATGCAGTGGCGGGCAATCATGTGATTAATCAGTAAATTTTGCAGATTATGAAAATTCTAAATTATGGTATAGCTGTTGATGAATTGTTAAGAATCAGGTTTTTATCGATCGCTAAGACGGCATGAAGTCAATTTAATGAAAATTTTAACCCTATTTCGCTCAATTATTGAGTTATGAGCACCAAATTTTAAGGATTTTAATGCCCTGTAGCATACACATTTTACGTCATAGAGCAAAAATGTCCTAATAGAAGTTGCTTGTCTATGTCCCCTCTATACACAGGTAAAATATTTCGGTGTTATTCATTAACACCCTGTATAAATATCAGTGAATAGCATAAAGTATTTGTTTCCAAATTGTTAATTTTTGCTTAATTTTATCTCTGGATGTATTCGAAGAATAGGAATGAGATTTCTAACGCCAATTTTTAATATATATTCCTAACTATTAATATCTGCAAAATAAAAAAGGGATATATTTTACTTCTAACTCCATCTTTTCTTTCTCAACGGTACAACTAGAGATACTCAATCCTAGTTTTTCTAGACACCATGTTATTCTTTTGCTGTTGAGGTTACTACTAACCATAATATGTTATTTTGCATGCTTTGGAATACAAATATTTCGCCAAAGAGTTCTATAAAACAAAGCATTAAAACACTTCGCCACTGAATTATTAAGTATTCGTATAATGATATTCCTTAGAACTTTTTCTAGCATCTAAATCCTTGTGCACGTTTTTCATCTAAAATGTAATTAGTTTTTCAATTGGCATTTTACTTAGCTCAGTAATATCCATGGCGTACGAGACAGAAGGATTGGGAAAGTGCAAAATTTATACATATATTGCTGGAATAAGCAGAACATAAATCAAGCAATATGAATGTGATTTTAATATCCACCTTAAGAAAGCCTATAAAAATTCTACTTACAAATTATCCATTGCTCTTCCTCCATAAACAACACACGTTGTCCAAGTTCTGAAATTAAGAACAATGAGTAAATTAAATGTAAAAGTACTGTTGCTGAGGAAAGGAGGATTAGTAAGCAATTTTTATCTAGCACGTTTGATTATCTCAAAGCATGGCGTGAACGTAACGCTATTAAGCACAATATTTCCAAAATTACTTATTTCTCTGAAGTTGAAAATATATTTTATTGGACGGTAGTAAACTGCACACCGTAAACAAGTATAACATTTAGTAGGGGTTGCTTTCTTCTATGGCACGTAAACTACACACTTTTCTTTCCTTTCGTTTTTGGGGCATGTAAACTGCACACACCAAAAGATAATATTTTACAGCATATGCGTGCAAAATATTTAAATGTGAAATACGCAAAATTGCATTTCCCTTTATTATTTTACTCTCCCTATCCCAATAGTTTTACTTTTGTAAATAGGTTACCTGAATTTCAAATAGACACATTTGCGAAGCTTCAGAGAATGTATGAGACAGCAAAAATTCAAAATAAGAACGCTTCAAGGAAACTATGGAGAGGAATATAAGAAATTTTAATGAGGGTCATGTATTCAAAATGGAATTCATTAAGAGGTCGAAATACCATCTAACGCAATTTCTATTGATTTTTATTAACAGGGATCTTTGTTCTCTTGAATAGGCTATATTGTATGTTTTTAAATAATTTGCTGTTTTTTTATGTCTTGAGGTCTGCGTGTAAATTACATAAAAAAACTAAACTCCGTGGCGCTACATCCCTGAAGGGACAAGGTCTACCACTCCTACCGCTGCGTCATCTGCCATCTAGGCCTGTAAATTACAAGCTATATTTTATTATCTGATTTGTGTGTGTGTGTGTGTGTGTGTGTAGTTTTACGCTCCAAAATTTTGTGTGCGCAAATTACACTGTGGAGAATACATGCCATTAGAGTGGTATAGTCTACCTGAAATGGGTGCAGTCTACCGACCCCGATTTTATTAAGCCTGCATGTCAGCAATTCACATGTGCTATTGTTTATTTTAATTTTATTTAAGTTTGCTTCTTTGTACCGCAAACTTTTCAAAATTTAAGCATGCATAGGCTACGTCTTACATGGTTTTAAACATGTACTTTATTTTCCTACTTAACATCAGGTTAATAATAGAATACTTTATGCTCATCATAATATAGTTTAAATATAGACTCTTGAGTTCTCTTATTGAAACAATTGGCATACATCAATAGATACGAATGACGATAGAGAAGATTTTCTCGTCCACCACACCCCGTATTCCGGCCAGCTGCCCACTGCAAAGCCCTGAAACCGATGACGAAAAATTGAATAACCAAATAAAATGGCGTGCAGCTAGACAGCCCTGCTGTTTCTTTCAGTGTGTATTGTGGATGCCACTTCTTAAAGACTATGTTTCCAAGAACCGGATCTACCTGCTGCCACTCTAACCCTCTTTGACCTGTCAATCTATGAATAGAAAGGTAATTAGGCGTATTCACACGTATCTGTAGTCCAGTATAATGTTTCCAAATACGTACCACGGCAATACTTCACTGGAGCATTGGTGAATGACAACGGCAACACTGGGGAAACTCACGCGACTACAAGATCACCTGTTCTTTGTCCGTGCAGATTTTCGTATTAGGGAACAATGCTATTATATTCTTTTGTAGATAGACGATGGTTTGGAACGAGGTCTCCTTAACATGGCAGGAACAGTAAAGTGTGTAAGTTCACTACTTAGAATGTTATCGCACAAACCAAGGGATGACCACCAAACCATTCCATGGAAACTTGATATAATTCTTCTACAATTTATCATAGGCTGTAAAGAGAGTCCCTGATTTTATTGAATTGATCTTGAGAGAAACCGGAACTCGAGTTACATTTATTGTGACTATTTTGCGAATCCTTACAGAATTAAGCATGAAATAAATAACTGTAACCACAAAAATGAAGACACATCGCTAGTTGTGTCGTTTTCAGCGAGACACTGAAATGAAGGACTAACTGGAATGACTGCAGTCACTATAAGTCTCTCCAAAAAGTGTGTCTTGACTGTGCGACTAATTGCGTTTGTAATATAAATAGATTATTGGGCAGCACTCGCCACTATTTATTGATCCTTTTGTGAAGCCGTTGTCAAAGGTTACTTAATCCTGCGTTACTTAATACTTAATTATAATAAAATAATAAAACACACGCATAATATATAACACAAACACTAAAAATATCAACTTCACAACAGAAATCACGACGTTTCGCGAGACACCATGAACGTCTCGCGTTTTCAAGTGTGTCTTATTTTAGCGACGAGCTGTTAGGTCGCGCGTCTGGTTCTGCACGGAACAAGCAAGGATGTTCGTAATGTTTACATATAGAATATATAATGTATATTAATATACAATATAGTATATATACAGAAACTCTCATTACTTGCATGGACTTCTGCGTGCATGCATCAGCCAGGGCTGATTAGTCGGATAAACTGCCTCGCTTTTCTCCTATTCAGAAGTCGTTCATTTCAATGAACGTAAAGCGTAAAGCTAAGCTGTTTTATTTGTTAGAATAAGTAATAATAATAATAACATCTAGTGTTTTTAATACTTATTTATTACTAATTGGTATTTATAATGCTTCACCACACATAAAATTGTACATTATTTTCTCATCTCCTTTTGCTCATATGCAGCTTAGGCCTATATAATATTCAATCTTGGTGTTCAACGATTAATTGTTTTGATTAAAGAAGCTATGGGTATGAAGTAGTTTCAGTTTTCATTCCTTGTGAATTTACATTTGAAAAGTGCACTAGGTGCAAGTGATAAAAATGACAAAAATAAAATGATAAAATTAAAACGATCGGTTGAACATTCATATTTTTATACCGCATTGGACACAGATCCATTAGCTAAACAGCCAACAAAATTTAGAGCTCTATTACAGGGCCTTTCGAAGCCAACAGGTAGCTAATTTTTTCACGATTTCTTTTTACGCCGTGTGAGATCTGTCATCAAAATTTCAATGCAGGTTTAACGTTCCTAGTGGTCTAACAGACCGCTTGTTTTGTTTCAGTTCAAAGTGGATGTATGCGTCGATCCATGTGCATGTTTCTGGAAGATTAGGAAGAACCAGCATGCTCGTGTTTAGGGGTCGTGGTGTCATGATAGGGTGAAGAGGCCAAAGCAAGGAGGTGAACAGACAGTAGCAATATACTACAACACTCAAGTAGCTCGCATCACGAAAGAGCGACAGAGAGAGCGTTATTCTCTTGTGTAACTCAACAACTTAACAACTTCCCAGCACCAGTACTACCAGTACCAGCTAGCTTCGAACTTCGCGTCCTACATACAAAACTCTATCGAGCTCTCTTCCTTTCAGTTCTGGAATAGACTTTCTAAATAAATGGCGCATTATAAAGTGCACATATTTCTCGAACTTACATGTTATTGAATTTTAGGTTGACCTTACGAAGGATATTTTTTTATTTAAGCCCAAAGGGGTATTTTCATATTGCCAAGTTGACTCGGGATAGCTGTCACGTTTTTATTTTTTTATTATTTTTTTTATTTTTAATTATTATAAATATATAACACGTTTAACTTATATGCTATCAAATACCTATACATATTACTGGTATACAGTCTTCTTACGATAAGTAGGCTAAAATTTTGTTTAAAGTAGATTAGGCTTATATTTTGTTTAGTTAAGGGAGGAACGAAGTATTGAGAGTGAATGTCTAAACTACCTGTCCTAGAAATTTGAAATTTTGCACACTTAATTCAAATATAAACAGAAATTAAAGCTTAAAATTTATTTTTAGTATCTTAATTTGTTTATGAGATGTCAATTAATTGAACTGTTCTTTAATCAAACTTGAAATGCATCTCTTCCGACAGATATTTTTGAATTTTATGTGCAATTCTTTGATTCTTACTTGACAAATTCACTAATAGATATTTTACATTGTACGAGTATATAAACTTTTTTTAAAAATATTTTACTCAGAAAAATGTGAAGCTTAAAAATACTTTACTATGACTATATTGAGGCATATACAGGAAAAGGATTTGGCATTTTATTGCACACATTGTAAAAGACATTGGACAAAATTCCACAGAGTTTTTTTTTTTTTTTTTTTTTTTTTTTTTTTAAAGTGAGAAGAGATTTTGAATGTGGCAGAATAGCATGCAAATTGAAACCAATAAAACAGGCGATTAAAGCTTGCATTGACTGGCAGACGGAAGTGCAATGAGGTTTAAAAATTGTGTCAGGAGCACTTGTTCCATGCGTCCAAACTGCATAAAATTTTGCACAAATTATACCTTAGGGTATGTTTGATTTTTTTAAACTAAAATCCAAAAATCATTTTTTAACAAAAATGGCTAAATCAACAATTCCGTCATTCATTAGGTGGTATATAAATGGTTTCATTTAATGTTTAAAGATCCTTTCAACGCCAAACGGCAGAGTCTAATGTTTTTAACAATGATGGATGGTATTTTAAATTCTTTCGCAAAGTTAATAGTGGCTCTGGCTTCTGTTATAAGTTCAGCCACTCTCATTGAAACCTAGTTGTTTTTAGATTTCAAATAATCTTAAATTGGCTCATAAATAGCACATTTTTGAGTATGCATATTTTGTGGTTATCAGCAGTAAATTATTTATCGTAGCTTTCTTTTTTCTTTTACTTTGGGTTCATAAACAAAAAACAGTAAGTTATTCATATTTCTATGTATTTTAATATAGTGCACTGAAGATCATAATTATGTTATTTTCCACGAAAACTTTTCTTTAATGAAAAACGTACTAGACAAAAAAGGTGGTAATTTATTTCCACTTGTCACCAATTTTACTGTAAAAACTCTCATGTATCTTATACCACAGTGAGATATCCTAGAAAAAACGAAAATGAACATGTGAAAACTACATCCTAAGTCACTTTTTATTAATTCAGACCTTCTGAAATTCCATTTCACTCATATATCAAGTCTGCTAATACCTACGTAAGAAATAGGCAGTGACTCCTTACTGTGCATGACCGTCTAACAACAGTAAGAGCATAGTTTACTAGTACAGTATTAATGCAGACCTTCTGAAATTCAGACAGTCCCTCTGGTAACAGGATGGGAGTTTTAACTGTGCAAACATAGCCGTGCCCGTTGCTTGAGTTGGCTAATTCGCTATGTGCTGTCTTGATAAGCGTCTGCCGCAACTAATCCCCACAAGTATCTCAGCCCAAGATGGTCCATCGTAACAGGGATGTCCACCTCAGATATCAATATGTACAATTCAGCATGCCACTCAATTAAGTATAGCCTATTAACCATATTAAAATACGTGGCAGATCGTATGTTCTGGCTTTAATGATCATTCCACTCATGTTTGATATTGATCAATACCATTTAGCAATTCCTCGGATATAGAACAATCACGGCCGTTCATCATACAATGTTCTTGTAGGAATCGCGAGGATGGCATTTTATCGGGTAAAATGGTCTGCTCATTACAGGACACGAAAGCATCCGTGTGCAATGATTAATACGTCACATGTTGCCAATAAACAGCACGAAAACAGATTATTTTACAAAACATAACTTGTTAGGAAATTGAAATAATAGAAATGTAGGCCTATATTGATTAAAAAATTTCGATTCGGTGCAAGCCATTTCGTGTGCTTTTATTCTCTTTTGCTGTTAGCTTACCTGAATGAAGTTAACTATGTCTTATATGCACTATTGGTAACCCTGGTTACAACATGGTAAATCGAATCGATCCATGGATGGTTGATTCATAGTAGGCAGTCGCAAATCTATCGATAAACTCGTCTATTCTCGTGGGATTACCTATGATATATCCGGCGAGTCTTCAAGTAGTTATAACCGGTTTGGGAGGAGGCTTCGTCTCTTAAGAGAACGCATAGCAGTTAATAAAATAAATTCTTTAGAGGAAAATTTAATAAAAATCTCTTCAGCGACATAAGATTAATGCGTCAAGTTAATTGCATACAAGCTATCTTCAACCATAGTACATTAGTAGTCATATTAAAATCATTTTTAAGAAGTAGAAATCTGAAGGGGATTGGAACTGAAAGTACGACTACAGAATTATTTAATGTTACCTCTCTCTCTCTCTCTCTCTCTCTCTCTCTCTGAGCTATTTTATTTATGCACTTATTTACAATGTGTCATGAGCACCGTGAATGATTCTTTAGACTAAAGTATAACATAACACCAACTACGGGAACAGGATTATATAAATAGTAAACAAACAAACAATATATACAATATAAAACAGAAAACATCACAATCTACATCTATTACGGATGGTTCAATCAAGTCACTAATATTACTCTATAAAAAGAATATAGATAAACGAAATTTGAAGATGTTTCTCTAATGTTTCTCAGAAACTAGGCCTATGACAATAGAAAACTAATTTTATACATTATTCCTGAAATGTTTGGAATTAATTTATCGCGAAGGTCTTGGAAAATAATAACTAATCTGGTTGTTATGAATTAAACAAGAAAATGACATTTTACTGTAATGTTTTCCGCGTTTTTAGGGTATACTTCTACTAAAAAATATAAATTTTATAAATTTGTTTTGGCCAATTATTCACGGAGATGCATACTGTATATTCCCTTATAGTCTAAAGTAATTCTGACATCTAAATCCTCGCCCCGGAGAGTAATAAGAATAAAATTCCCAAGATTAACAGGCTGTTGGTGTCCCTTATAAAGCAGAGAAAAATATAGACACGCACACATCAGGGTTGTTTGTGTTAGAATTAGTGCTACGTTATATACAGCCCTTGTCCGAAATGGTTAGGGAGAACAATGCAAGCGACAAGACAATACCAGCTGTTCAAGTATCTTCTGCATGAAGCAAGATCTTCACGCAACGACTCTCTCTACAAGTGTTATTTTAGACACAATGAGAGAAATCAAAATACTTGCGACTGTTATCTCTCTTCCTTCTACTAAACTATATTAGGGTAAATAAATGTTATAATATACCGTATAATAGTAATTTCCCCACAAATCGGTTTACTTTAAAACCTATGTAAAACCGTGTAATGCCTAAGGGGGGAGGGGCATATAGTTTTGAGGATGAAAAAAGTAGTTTTTCAACTTTTTTCATAAATATTGAACGTTTCTGTTCATGTTAATGGTCCATTTTTTGAAGTGAAACTTCTTTAGCCGCGGTAGGGGTAAATCGAGAGCTTGTGTAACGCTAAAAAAACGTCAGGAAATTAGTGAGGTGTGACGGAACGGACTGCACAGAAAACAATCAACTCAATGATTAGGCTTATCCAAAGTTTAGAATATCCAAAAATTCAAAATTAAAAAAATCCAAAATTTAAAAAATCCAAAATTAAAAAATAGAAAATCCAAAATAAAAAATTCAAAGATCCAAAAATCAAAAATCCAAAATAAAAGAACCAAAATTCCAAAATTTAAAAAAATAAACACTCCAAAATTAAAAATCCAAATATCCAAAATTGAAAAATAAAAAATTCTAAATTTAAAACATTAAAAAATTAAAAATTTAAAAAATAAAAAATCCAAAATTAAAAATTTAATAATAAAAAATCAAAAATTAAAAATAAAAAATCGAAAATTCAAAATCAGAAACGAAAAAGTCTAAAAACCCCATATTAAAAAGTCCAACAATCCAAAATTCAAAAAATCCAATAATCCAAAATTGAAAAATCAAAAAATTAAAACAAGTTTCACTTCTGTCGCGTGGCGTTCCACACACACTTTTTTTTTACAATATGTACCGTATTTTACGGACCATAAGACGCACTTTTTTACCTTGAAAATAGAGCCTTAAAAGTTGGGCGCGTCTAATAATCCGAAGCACACTAAAAAAATTTAAATTATGGTAAAAATTTCCGGAATACTATAGTTATACACAAGGTGTTGTAAACAATAAGACAGTTACAAATTTTAACACAGACTGTACATCATTGCACTTGTCAGAATCGTAAAATGAGGGGCAGTTGTTACAATTTACCCGATGCCACCTGTACAGAAGAGAGTTTCGTACAATGCAGATTTTAAGTTAGAAGTGATTTACACAGATTTCATTGTACAAGGTTATAATTTGTTTATGTAGTGAAGTATATTATTCCCTTTAAAATGTTTTGTTTAGAATCAGATTACATTTATTTTCCTTTAAAGTTCCATCCTAAAATTAAGGTGTGTCTTGTGGTCAGGAGCGTCTTATGGTCCGTAAAATACGTACATTGTTTTGGGAATTATGATCATAAAAGTTCGAGTAGGCCTATGCACTTCATAGGCCTATGCACTTCATAGGCCTATGTTCCTGCATAGCTAGAATGAATATAAAGAGGTTTAACATACTGCTGCGATTATTTTAGAAATGGTACTACGCGAATAGTTGTTTGTGAAATACACAAAAACAGATTTAGTAATATTTTCTTTTTAAAAAGTACCGGTACATAATAGCTTCTTTAATTTACTTGGCATAGTTACAGATAGCACTTTTACCTGGGAGAAACATAATGAATTCATTTGAAAGAAGTTGTTTCTAACTACATATGTTAAAGGGGCATATTTTGAACACTTCCAAAGTATTCTATAATATGGTTGACTAATATGGAGCAATAGCTGCCATTCTCAAAAGGCATCCCTTTTACAAAAGAAAGCATTGAGAAAATTAACGAATTCATCAGCTAGAACCTCATTGCAGACAATTGTTTATAGATCGGACTATGCAGTTTTGTTCATAAAGGACAATTTGAATACTATTCCAATCAGAACCATCATTAATATATGAAATTACGCAACATTAATTTAGACAACAAATGCATTTAAAGGCACTCAGATGCAGGTTAAACAAAACATAAAATAATTTCTCACGAATGGCTGCAAAAATCTGTAACATGTTTCCAAACGACAAATGTCAGTTCGACAGGAAAAAAAAATTCAAAGTCTGACTGGCTAACTCAGAGGGCCTTATCTAATGTTGATGAATTTTTTAATGTACAGATCGACATAAAATCTAACTTAACATATAATAACTGTCAATGCCAATAACATATTTTGTGCTCAACGACATGCTCAAAACATGTTTGTGCACCCATTGAGGCACAATCATATGTATTATTTCAGAAGTTTTCTTTTTCATTTCCTTTTTTTAGCCTTTTATGGATCTCAATAATTTTATAATGCACCATATGTATGATCAATTTGATTTGGATTCTTTTTTACAGGATACATAGTAATTGTTTAGGCCTATAAAATAAATTTCCACTTTGTGTTGTATTAATCGTTAACTGCAAGAATAGGCTACCAACACAACCTATTTCGTTCAGTTCATTTTTTACCAAATTTGTCACATTGTTGAAGAGCAATCTGGGACGTTGAAATGATGATCATGCTCTGGAATGGCAACTATTTGGCAGTTTTCTTTGACTGTCTTGATAAATTTATTGGGCACGCGTGGGGTGTATGTGACATTGAAAATGCACATAAGCCTAATACGTATAGGTAATGAATTAAGGCTAATAGCAAAAAAGGTTATTAATATTACAATGAAGATTAAAAGTCTGGACATAAGGCGCCTTCAAAAATGTACACTTGCAAATTTCTTATTATTTGCAGGTAATTAATATTTTTTTGTAGGACTACTAAAATAATACCTAATGAATGCATTTTTGTCTATTTGATTCAGTGCGTTTGCCTATTTCGTGTTTTTTTTGTTTATTTTTTGTTTGATTTATTTTATTTATTAATTTTATAATTTATTTTTTGTTTGTTTAATTTGGTTTTCTTTCTGCACATCTGGCTAATAAGATTTAATTAATATTTCTCTTTTAAGTTAAAACTTCGTTTAACATTGACTTCTTTCTTCACTGAGAATTTAAATTTGCAATAATCTTAAAATTTACAACGTTGCTCATTATCTGATTCACCTACTAGATTACCTACGTGCAATGCAAATACAAATGTCACAAATATAGTCTAACGTCTTCACTTCATTCGTTTCACTCTACTTGCATTAAATACAAGTAGGCTAACTAAAACTTTTGCTTACACTGAGGGGGTGTCATTTTTGTTATTCTCATGGACAGACAACCTATGTGGGAACAAAAAACAACGGAGAAAGTTATTATTTTAGACTGTATAGCATGATTGTTCATTTAAGTATGTTTTCACTCCTGGGAATTATAAATTACGACTCTGAGTTTTGTTAAAAGAAAATAGCATATTGTGAATGTCAAAAGGGTTTTAAGAAGTAGGGATGTTGTTGCACACCAGCAACGTTTTGATAAAGAAGTGTGTCACGATGAAGTAAGTTTAGTCACGGTGGTCATCAAAAGAGGGAACTGAAGAAAATTGGGGTCGCGCGCCCTATTGTGCTGCAACAATGCCACTGATGACAACAAAGCCTGGATTAGCATAAACCACTTGTTCGCACCGCCGGGTGTGGATTAAATGCGACTTTAGAGCTCTGGAACCATTTGAAAACGACAATAAGAAAATGTAATGCTTATAAAACCACTCGAGTCTGCAACTGCTCTTGGATGATACATTTCAATTATCAGAGGATAATGCAGCAAGCCTTATGTTTATATTCCACTCACAGCTATGAGAAGTGCTGTTTTAAACCATACATATTAAACAGATTGAAACCCTAAAGTGCTGGGTGAAATCTCTCAAGTCTCTAAAGCTACTAGGCTTACAGCAGTGAGGATTTTATTTAGAGTTTGTGTAAAATGGTTTTCAAAATGTTCCACTCATTTCATGTATTAAAATCAGTAAAATTTATCCTACTCAGTTGAGTGTTTTACAAGCTAGGGTGCAGGGAAAAATAATTAAAGTTCACTTTAAAACTTTTTTTTTTTTTCAGGAATGTAAAAAAGACGCTACACAATAAACCATGTACATAACATTGATGCTATTTTGACTAATTGCATTGAAGTGTTTTCTTAAGAGGTGTTATTGTCACAAATAACCTGAAGTGTTGCCAGGCAGCGTAAGTTAACAATGAAAATACAAGATACACATCTGTGTACATGAAAACGTTTAAAATACATTAAACTGTAAAGGATCTAAGTTATTAATACAGTTTTTCCCTGAGTAAAACTAGTAATCAAGGCAACATCAAATGAAAAGTAATATTGTAGGCCTATTTCCAACTGTTAAACAACACTTGTTGAGAACGGGTATCTCGACAAAATTTCTTCAGACACTGTAGGTCATTAGGCCTATACTTTCCCTAGTAAGTGGAATTATACTCTAGTGTGCAGAGGCACTTGTCAAAAATGACATTTAATGGATTATGATTGTTTTATGCATTTCGCAGAGGACTTCGGTTGTTTTTCAGTTATGTGGCATTCATTTAGTAACCAATAACAGCAGGTGAAATACCATCAGCAACACTAAAATATGTTAAAGTTAGGCCTAGAGCTAAAATATAAGTTGTGGAACGCGGCGAGGAGCCACAGAAGATAGTTCAGTGACAGTGCTTTTATGAGATTTTATAAATTTTGTCTTATTTTATAAATGTGACGAAGTGCAGTTTTCATTTTAATTTTTGGAACTCCAAGCCAGCAAAAGATGCCCTGAAGATGGTGTAAAGGCATCGAAATCACAAAATCACAAAATATATCTTAGTTGAGCAACTGGTATGATATTTATTTTATTTCATAAGTTGCAGGTTGAATTTTTATTTATTTATTGAAGGGTACAAAATACGAGTGTTTTCCACCCATTTTACTTTTTTCATTAAAAAAAAAGGCGTTCGCTCGCAATTACAAATGCTCCCAATTGAAAGCGATTATTGTCGGTATGAACGCCGGCACCAGCGCTGAACCTTGCAGAGAAACAACGTGATTAGGCTAAATTTACATTAGAGGTATTAGAACCAGGATCGCTGGCGATGTTCGCGGACTATCTTTGCCGTAAACAAACCATAGCTTTAGGATAACATCTTAGCATGAGAGTAAGACGCACTTGCATGCATAAGCAAGGTGCGACATAAGGTAAGTTTCCATGGCGGTGTAACAAGCTTGTTTAATGTTTACTCCTGCTGCTCCTGCAATTTGAATATATCACCTACAGATGGATTTAATCCTCTCAGTGTTGAGTGGCCTGAGGCTTCTACCGTCTCACATGCACAGAGGTGGAAAGCTACTGTCATATTCCACGAACAAGTAGGCTGGCTCCTTCCTTTGAAATCTGTTTCGGAAGCTACGTGTATATTCAAATAGTATGTTAACACTGGTGAATTGCACAAGAAACTTTACTAACGTGCATTCCGTTTAGACCGAAACTAAACTAATGCAATTGAAAAATGCATTAGACTTTTTTTACTTCATCTACCCGTAGGCCTACCATAGGTACTATAGGTAGAGGAAGTATAGTGTTCGACTCCAATGTTCGGGGTTGAGTATTTAACATAATATTATAGATTTTGATTTCCCCTGAATCCAAAAATACTATGTTAAGAAACATAAGAATGTATGTGAGGAACCCAGCACGAGAACGAAAAATCGTAAGGAAATTTTTTGTTTCGATTAAGTACTTCTGGGGATGTGACACGAAGATTGGAAACGATAGCCTCTTACTTTTAATGCCACGTTACATGAAGGGAATTTTTTTTTCGCTATTTTGTCGAAAACGGCTCTAACGATAGCCTATTGTTTAAATGTTGTACAGGTAGAGAGAGAGAGAGAAAGAAAAAAGCGGACCGACTCTTGTAGCTGATTTCAGAACTTTATTCACACCAGTGTCCACACGTTCTGCCAAAGAAGGACCTTTTTGTTTCCTTAATGCACATTGTTTTCCCACTACTTTTGGATTGCCGCAATATTTAACTAATTTACTTAATTAACGGATTATTCCCACAAAATGAATTTCACTAGCTTATTTTCTAATGGGTTTCGAAATGGGCTAAGTCAACAGTCGACACTAGAACAAATTTCAATACATTCCCTGCTATTCTGTGAATGCCGCTAGGCATGCGCAGTGTCTCATATCGGCAACTTAGATATTTTAGTCGGTCCGCTTTTTTTCCCCTACCTGTACATGAGGTGTTTATACTAAGAGCTAAAACTATTATTTGAATTTTTTCGCAAAAATTCTCTGAAGGGTAGTTATAAGCTACCCACTGTTTGTAGAAACTCATTATTACCTGGAGAACAATAAGCTTTGCATCAGGTTGAAACAACTTAATAAGCCCTCTTTGCAATACGGCCTTTTATGGTATAGACCTATCAGGATGTGAAGTGAGAAAGGTGTAGGCTACCTACTGCCAGTGCTTAGAATAAAGAAAGTCACATGAGTGTATTAACTTAATCAAATTTCATTTGGGTTGTGAATCTTTTAGGGATGCGATGCCATATGGTAACGACATTATCTTCATTTTTACAATCAATTTACATGAAGAGAATGTCATACATAATATATTATAGGCCTACTAAGAAACAAAACTTTTATTTGGGTAGAGTAGGAGAAATAGAATTTAATACACATCAGGAAGCTGCCTAGGAAACAATAAATTGTAATGTCTTTAACTCATGTATTAGCCTACACTATTTCAGATACAGTTTATTCATAACAACAAAATCATCTCTGGCAACAGACAGCAATTTCCCCTTCTTATAGAATCATGCATTTAAGTTACGTAGCTTTAATAACATACATATTATTTATCATATGAATTCTCTGAGAAAGTTCTTTACCTTAACTGATTAACTTACTATGGCAAATCCAATGGGCCATTGATATTTCGAGTTTCTGTCTCAGAGTTAAATAAATCTTGGATTCGTCTTATTAATCAGTTAAGGCAAAGAATTTTCTCAGAAAATTCATATGAAAAATAATATTTATGCTAAGTTAAAATTTAGGCTATAAATGCATGATTATAATATTTATGTAAATCCATGAGTTTGTTAGAGGGGAAATTGTGTTATTTATGGCCATTGTATGTAATGGAGTTGTTGGTTGTCAGGGTGTTTTTGTTGTTATGAATTACCGCCAATGTAACGTCTTTACACATTTCAGATACAGTATTTATAATAATGAGAGGAAGTGTTTATCTGTCTGTGCGCGATGCCCAGCAAAGTCTACTGCATGCAGAGATTTGAAATTTAAAAAGTGGATGGACTGAAGGGTGGCCTAATGCACCTCGAAGTCGGATTTTTAATTCTCACTTTCGTTCGCGTGTTATGAGTGAAACTGGCAGAAAACGTGATTTTTAGCGCTATCGAATCATCAGTTTTCGCTATTACATTTAAATTGTCAAATCAATTGCAGGTGGTTTTATTATTTTTTTTTCAGAACTTGGAAATAAAAACATCGCGATTTGTTCAACATATCGCAAGGAATTTTCGATCGCTTCAATTTTGTAAGTGGTCGATTCATTTGTTCATAATGTGAAGGCACGCAGATATCTGAAATTTTGAACATAGACGGAAGGAGGGTAATGAATACAGCCCTAAATGGGCAAACATTGACGATTTGGTCGGAACTCACTATGCAGGGGTTTTCTGGGCCAAGGAACTCGAATCTGAGGTCGCTTTTCCCAGGCGGCCCTTTCTAATCGTGGCATGCACTCCAAAGTCGGATTTTTAGCTGTTTCAACTTTCAATACAATTATTAATCGTTTAGTTTATGAATGATTCGCATGTAACTGTTAATAAATATAATGCTTTTATTTTTTAGGATTGAATTAATTATCCCGGACGAGGCCACGAGCACTTGCCAGTAAAGAATAAATAAATAAATCTTCAATTTTAAGGCTCATTCGTATTTTGTCACTTTATTGACTCTTGTATCTTTGCACTTATATTTCTACTTTAAATTCTGTTAGCTTTACGTACTGAAAACATTACAAAAATCCTTGTTAGAAATCCCCTATAGTCCTTTCACATTCGCCAGAGGTTTCAAGGTCAAACGTAGCACGCCTATGAAACCCCCTCTTACCGCGCTCATATGACATCATACCCCTCCAATGCCAGTCACATGACAAGCCAGTAGGGAGTTCCCCCTTGGTGTCGTATGAGTGTGTGCGACAGCGCAGCTCCTCTGCGCAAAGGGGAACACTGACTTCTGATCAGTGGGGGCATATTAGACGTGAGAAGTTGTGGCCTTGAAACCTCTGGCGAATGTGAAAGCACTATAGATGAGTAAAGCTCGTGTTTAGGCTTGCAATTATCATATCTGTTAAATAAGAGAGAAAAAAGAAGACTACACAAATATGGACATAGCTTAAAGCAGAAGCAGTTGGAAATAAATTTTACAAAAGAAATTTAAATATTTAACAACAAACAAAAATCAGATTGTTATTTTACAGGTAGGTTTGTATTTATGTTAGTCATTTAGAAATAGGTGGGACAAATTAAGATGAAACAAATGAAAGGCAAAATAAAATTATAAGATTCTATTATTGAAATTAGCCCTAAATACCGTAGTTTTATTTAATTTTCACCTTAAATTGGTTGACATTACATAAAAAAATCAACATATCAATAATCTTAACATTCATTTAAGATTGTATTCTATAAAAAATCATAGAGTGCATTGTACATATACTTCGAATTTACGTTATGTATAACATACACCATTCTTTTCTTCTTATATTGTCAGTATTAAATTCCATTTGCCATGTATAACTTAAGATGAAAGTATAAAGTTGCTAAAGCTTAATCAACAAGCAACCAAAACTGTGATTGTTGTGAACTTAATTTAATTTAATAATCGTATTATTTTTCGCGACACAGTTAAAATTGCTGAAGAATGATCCGGTCCTTTTTTTAGAGTGAAGCCAACCTTTAACAGGGGTTGTAGCTCAAAAGTAAGGGAAGAATCTACAGACTTGAGCTAGTCTAAATATCCGAAATGAAATATATGCAATCTAATTTACTTGAAACCCTCTTTCTTTGATTCTTATTACTCGCCTAAATGATATGCCGGAGACCCGTCTAAATTATGATATTTACGCCCACATTATTTGTTCCCGTTGTGGCAGGTTTTACAAAGTGCACAATGAAATGACAAATTTTCTGATAACTTATTCCATCAAATATTCAGATGTACTTAATTAAAAACCAGCTGTAACTACAACAAATTGGAGACCTGTAGCTTCTATTTTTTCAATTTTAATTTGTTGGATCTTCGTGCTTAGCCTACCTATTTTAGAAACATCCTATAAGAAGAATAAATGGGCATTCACTCTTTACTAAAGACAAAAGACTAGGATTGGACTGGCAAACCCGCATCAATCTGCGAACTTGAAAGCTTAAGTTCGTCAGGGAAAGACCTAACATCAAGCGGACGATAATGGTACAGACCTACTCTACAAGACTTCAGCTTTTTGATACAACTCGCCTTCAGATCTTAACACTTACTGGTCAGTAGGCGAGGAAACATTTGAGGATTACAGGACACAAGAAATGGAAATATAGATTTTTTTTTTTTAAATTATAGGACTAGAACTATAAGATTAGTTTGATGTAAGTTTCGTGTAAGAAGCTAAGTTACCGTCTTTCGAGTATTTAAAAGCCTTCGGTGGGATTCATGACGCTTCGAACAGCTACCAGGGTGGAACTCATTTTAATGGCATTTGTCCACTGTGATGACGAAAGCCCATTTTTGGTCGAGATCCACGAATTCCATTTTTCCCAATCAGAGAAAATAGAGACATCTTGTTCTCGAAGTGTTTTCCTTAATTATCTTACATTTGTGGGAGTTTGAGTGCCAAGTCCGAAACTTTGCAAGCTTTCATTGATTCCATTAGGAAAATTTCTGGCTAATTCAAGATGATCATTATGTATGGCTTTTATACTGTTACATAGGCTATGTTTATGTTTTGCAAATAAGCCTCCCATGAAGCTTTCATCACACCCAGTCCTCTAACTTTCCTTGACGAATGTAACATTACATAGGCCTATGGGATATCCATTGGCAATCCAATAATTTATTTGACTGCAGTTTTTATGATTTTGTCAATATCAGTTTACAAATCTTTATTTAATTTCCTTAGAGGTGCACACTGCAACAGATATATTAATGTTTGCCAGATAGTTGATCCAATGTAGGGCCTATTTAGTTTCTGCTTTGGCTTTAGAAGAGGATAATGAACCAATTTGTCATATTTATGTTCAGATCAGATATTAGTTCGTGTTTCTTTAGTGCGATTTCATCAGTGAAAGAAACCATGAGATATCGAAATTTTTCATTTGGGCCTATAGAAGCAATAGTAAGTTCACCATTGGTGCAAATACTTGTACCTTCTAGTTTTCCAGGATTGATAACGATTGCTTTGGACTTTTCAGTATTCAGCTGGAGGCCAATGCATGTTAAAGACTAAGTCGCGACGCCCTACGTTGTTTTTCATGACTTCAAGGAACATTCGTGCTGAATTTGAAGGAAATCGATCAATGCGTTTAGTCGTATTACGTTACAAATAAATTTACAGACAGACAAGCGAAATGCCGAACGATCGCGTTAAAACAAGACCTCGCTCTGCTCGGTCAGTTAGGTTTAATATGAGAAGACATAATTTGGAGTGAAAACGTAGACTTGGTACTTCCTTATGTGCACGACTGTACAATTAACTCTATCTCGAAAACTGAACTTATGCGCGAGAAAGAAAATTTCCTAAAAAGATGTCAGTGTTGTGTGGATGCAAGAGGAGGACATTTCCAACATCTCTTGTGATGAGGTATGTGGCTATTTTCATTGAAATTCCAACGGTAAATGTGAGAACCTGAACCATTGCACCGATCTCGGCTTTATTTGCTTAGATATTTGACCCGATCGCTCGGGAGTTGGAGCTGTGCACGCCGCGACGCAGAAACCCGCGTCATTGGCCAACTCTTGTGTGGGACTCACTGTATAATATATTAGGCCTAATGTATAATGGATTTTCTTTTACACTACATATTCAGCAACCTACAAAACACTCTTTAAAATATGATAGTATGCTACACTTCATTCTCAATTCTATTTTCTTTTAACTACTTACGTACTGGTACTTACATCAGGAAACAAAATGGAAGAGACATTAAGAATTAATTAATCTTCAGCCGTCCTGTCATTTAAATAATTTGTATAAATAATAGGCCTATGATCATAATTTAGTAAGACTATCATCATCTTTCAAGAGCGTTGCCTATTTTCTTCTACTGAAATTCTCTTAGAGTGTTCGATATATGTTTTTATTTTATTTTATTTTATTTTATTAACAGAACATTAACAGAATTTCAGTCCAATTGTAATACACTTAGGACTACAATAAAAAAAACACAAATACAAATTGAAATGGAAAAGTTTATAGGCCTAATTCAAAAGAGAAAAACTGGATAAATCAAAGCCAGAATATGGTTCGATCTACATTCATTAATGGGCGTTAGCCTACTTATATCTTATAATGATTATTCAAATCATGAATCAATACACCGTTAAGTTTAAGAATAGGCCTATGTGGAATATCAACCAGTCGCAAGTATCTATCGCCAAAAATGTTATCCTATTATTTTCACCACTTACATTTATCGTACCTACGAGCATTTATTTTTTATGTAACTTCTTAAAGAACTGAATATTAAACATCTTCATACCAGTAACTTTTTTTATAAAAAAAGATCTTGGAACACAGCGAATGGGTATATGGCCTACAGCTGCATATATGCATATATAAGGAGATATGAAAATTATGTAACTTAAAATTGTATGTGTGGTAAAGAATTATAAATTTCGTATCATAATAATAAGTACACCTACAAGGTGAATGACACGATACATTTTTAGTGGCACCAGAAAGTTTAATCTAAAAAATAAAAGTTTGTTTTAACGGAAAAACCCGCACAAAGCACCAACATCACGATATATAGATTATCTCGCCATCGGTTATCTCACTTACTTTGGCAAAGACGATTCGTTTTATTCATTTTTGTGGTTTTAATTATTCACTGCATGTCTTGAAAATTAAATACAATTAATAAATAAGCATATTTTTGCATGTTGTAAACCTGTAACATTGGTTTGTTTTACTGATAGTCCAATTACTGTCTCGGCCATAGGCGTAACCAGGCCGACCATATGGGGGGGGGGGTTATAGCATCCGCGTGGTCTGGGGGGTATTCCATACCGGGGGTCAGGGGGTCCTCCCCCGGAAAATTTTAAAAATTAAGATGTACAATAACGAGTATTAAGCTTCCGGGGGTCCTCCCCCGGGAAATTTTAAAAATTAAGATGCACAATAACGAGTTTTAAGCTTCCCACGCTTTAGACTCGTATTAAGTAATTTATAAGCAGACTTAAAAAAAAAATACAATTATCCTTTTTTAATCAATGGGGGGGGGGGTTCAAACCCCCCCCTCGTTACGCCTCTGGTCTCGGCAAAGGATTATGAGATAATATGTGAATGGTACAGACACACAGCGTAGGATTGTGGGATGTAGTCAATATGGTGAGATTCTTACCAGTCCCTTTTCATCATAGAAAATATGCATTACACTCTCTCCTATTATAGATAGACTAGATCTACTGCCTAAGATTTATTATATCAATAAATTTACAGAACATCTAATTCTACGGCAGAATGAAGACAAAAAGAAAATTATCCCTATTAAACATAAAATATGCCTGACAAAAAAATGTGAGTTTTAGAGAGAGATTCTTTTGTTCATTAGGTGCATCAAAATTGAGCAGTCCCTTTGTTAAATTAAGATTTCATCAACGACGATTTGAGTCAACAGTTGTATAGGGGTGTTAATTTCGCACAAGGAGATGCCATGACTATGTAACTCGTCAATCGCTCACTCACGCTGAAGGAGGGTGCGGGCGGGGAAGTCTTAGTTTTTTCAGCAGCTCTCAGAATCTTTCTGCTTGTTCTTGCTGCAAAAAAAATCCGCTTCCGAGTTTATAACAAAAACATAAGAAAATGAAAAATCCTACTCTTTTTAATTAAATCAACAACAAATACACAATAAACCTAATTAACAAACTAATCCCCTTTGTCGACACAATGACATTCCTGTAAAACCATCAGGTTACAATTATTTAAGACTATGTGCCCGCGATAATTATTTCAAGAATTAAAAATCAATAGTATAATAGTTAAATCATTATATTTATTAACACCTAAATCACGTGGACTACATACCACGATTAGATAGGTTCGCCTAGTAAAAGCGACCTCAGATTCGAGTTCCTTGGCCCAGCATACCCTTGTATAGTGAGTTTCGTCCAAATCGAACAATGTTTGACCATATTTAGGCCTATATCGATTGTCCCTCTTCCGTGTAGGTTGAAAATTTCATATGTCTGCGGGCCTTGATATTCTAAACAAATGAATCGTCCAGAATGGACTTACAAAATCAAGCGATGCCCCGCGATAGGCCTAATTATTTCAAAAATTAAAAATTAAGATCATAATAGTTAAATCATTATATTTATTAACACCTAAATCACGTGGACAACATACCACGATTAGATAGGTTCGCCTGGTAAAAGCGTCCTCAGATTCGAGTTCCTTGACCCAGAAAACCCATGTATAGTGAGTTTCGTCCAAATAAAACAATGTTTGACCATATTTAGGGCTTACAACATTCAAGCGATCGCGAATGTTTTATTTCCAAGGTATGACAAAATTAGCCAAAGCCAACTGTAATTGATTTGACATTGAAATGTATAACTGAAAACTGATGCTTCGAAAACTCAAAAAATGCATGTTTTTTGCCCGTTTTCCACTCATAACTCACGAACGAAAGCTAAAATTAAAATTCCGGCTTCAAGGTGCATTTTCCGACCCTTCAGTCCACCTATGTTTAAAATTTCAGATCTCTGCGTTGAGTAGATTTCGCTGGGCATCGCGGACAGACAGACAGAAGGAAAGACACACACTTCCTTTTATTAATATAGAAGATAGAAGATAAGGGGATAGGTAAGTTATTAATTATTATATAGCTTACCACTTTCAGAAAATTGGTTTTGAAAACTATTTTTAAGATATGCAGCAATCTTTTAAGTTCATTTTGTTAATAAAGTTATTGAAATCTTTACATATTTTTGCGTTATTTTTGAAATTATGAATTTAATGAATTTTTGCAAGTCGCTGCCATTTTCAGCCACCTGTGTAATAATATTACTACTTTAACACTCTTTTCCTCACAAGATAAATTTTGTATAACAATTTTCCCTGATAATTAAAAAATTACTGAACACAATTTTATGAAATATTTTGAGCATGTTATCACTTATAGCCTATAATTTACAAAAATGACCATAGCCATGGCTCTCTTATAAATATTTTGCCTACAAAAACATTTAAGGTGTTAAAATACTTTGAAAATTTCTTACAAAAATTTAAACGTGAATTAAACATGTTATTTAATTTGCTGCAAACTTGACTACCACTACTTTTATCAATCTTTGAGCTTTAAAATGAAAGAAAAAGAACATGGAAATACAGTATTGAACATTGTTTAAAAAGGAAACCCTAAATACTGACGTAGAAAATAGCTGCCATTTTGAATTAGTAATTTGTAAATTTAATTGCAAGTCAAAGATTTGAAAAAGGTCCTAATAGTCTATAGTCTAGGCCTATATGTTTAAAAGCCCGCTTTTTCAGTGTATTAATTTTCAACTTATTTCATATGAGCCATGTACACCAACGAAAACCAGATTTAATATGGTCAATTTTTCATTGATTTAAGCTGTTAAGGCCCTACCTACCCCCGCTCGTTTACTTTTACAACATAATCTATTATTCCAAATGCAGCAGAATAAATTACTTTACTAACCAAATATAAGTTAAGCAGAATCTTATGATAGCCTGTGGTCTAGTACAGACCAAGGTTAAATGCTCAAGCAAGGAAAGGATTTACAATCTGTGTACTAAAAAATGCACAACATATGTAAATAACTGGTAATGGAATATGACTTAAAAATGACTAAAACATTACAGCCCCGTAACTCACGTAGTCATAATTAGCATATTAGCTTAGGCACATTTGAATTTTACTGTGAACTTCGAGACAATTCTGGAACTGTATCATATTCATTTAAATTAATATCAGTCGAAATTTACTCCATAAAATACACTAACAATAGAAAATAATTAACAATCAACAGTTCCATGGCCTACCCTACTGTATAAAAACAAATCCCGAACTCCTGATATGACCTCGTAGCTAAAAGGAGTATAATAATAATTACAGCTGAAATAAATAAAAAAAATCTGCTGATTTCTAGGCTACATATTGTAACTGTTACTAGATTTTAACTAGACTCTTAACAAGTTGAAACTTGTAGGCAACGTAACTTGTAACGACTCCAGAGACGTAGATAGCTTAAAACTTGGAGTAGCCTAAAATAATTACATAATAACTTTATTATAAACTTCTATTACGCCTAGCCTTGCGGTTGCATAGAACCTTCATCAGGGCATCTTTGTTGCAGAGTCACATTTAAGAATTTAATTAAAATCACTAAAACGGAAAATATCAGTTTTCAGTAAAAAATCACTTCTTCGTTCTTCTTCTATATAGTGTGAACTAATGTTTAACTGTTTATTGTTTAAGATCTATAGAAATGATCTATATAACTTACAAAAATAAAACAAAACAACCCCTTAAAAACGCTTTTTTTTTGCAATAAAACAGCAAATTACAATATTCCTTCATTATAGGCCTACTACAAACATTGTCTGTGCCACGAAAAAATATTATTAGGTCTACATACGAAAGAAGAAACACGCTTTGGTATTATGCGTTCTGCTCTATATTGTTAACTGACACAACAGAATCAGCAATGAGAACATAATCGTAGGGATAAGGAGTTGGAAGAAATTGCACAGAAACGTAGCTGCTTTAGTATTTGCATGTTTTATGTTAAATGTAGCCTATAGACAAATATGTTAGAGCATTTTTTTAACTTTGTCTTTTAAGATAATTTATTCATTTTGTCATTTTTAGTGCATTTTTGTTCAACTTTGTGCAGAAACCCCTAATAACAATAATTTATTTTAGTTAGTTAGTTTCCTTTGATATTCTTTTTATTCATTTTTACCATTCAAATCGATTTTTGTATATATTTAAGTCATGTTTTTCTATACTTCAGCATTTTCAATTTAACTTCCACCACTCTGTTATCGATCAGTCAACCCGCCCCCCTTCAATATAGTTTCGTGTAGTTAGAACTTGCATAAAGTGTTTATTGTCTATTGAAATTCAAAGTAAAACTGGAAACCTGTAACAGAAAGGACTACCGGTATTAACAAATACTTTTTAAGGTAAAATAATTTATTAAGGCCTACAACATTTAGAAATAAATTAGATCTCTATAAAAATGATCAGAACCATAGCCTACCTCTGCGAGTTCACGTAGGCTACTATTCTGCTCAATGTGAACTTAGGGCCTTTTCACACTGGGACATAAGTGACGGTGACGTGGGTCACCGATGTCAATACTAGTAGCCTACTGTCAATAGTAGCTACATGATAAAAACAATTTATCATAGCTTTTGACTTCCCAAATAACAGGTCGACATGCCACTTCACTTATTAATCAAATCTAAACTTATGGTGGATAATTAGTTTCATTGAGCTCGACTATACAACTAAATTATATAAGTTATATACACATACAACTTTGCTGTTTTGACAATCCGTAAATGCTGTGACCGTCACTTGTGTCCCTGTGTGAACGCTTCGATTAAAAGTAATGGCTCTCTGGCAGTGACTAGTATTGTCACAGTGACGCTGACATGTGTTCGGGGTAAGACACTGCAGCTTCACTTTTTGACTGGGTGAGTCACTGCTGTGCTCCAGTATGAAAATTCCAATTCAAACTAATGTAAGTTTTCACTATCAGTGACCAGTGTGAAAAGGCCTTTGATCTTCGAAGTTAGAATCTCATTGAAAAGGAACAACCATAAGGTGACATGGTGACACTGAATTCAATAATGCAATTATTAATTAAAATTACCACTCTAAATGGTAACAAAAAATTAAAACCCTCTTTTTCGCTAAGTGGATTTAGAATATAAAATTTTATTTATTTATTTATTTCCAGGTATTTTTTTTTTTTATATATTTCTAGGGTTTTTTTTTGAAGGATTTTCATGTCTTAAAAGGCTTGTTTTGTTTCTTTGTTGTTTGTTTTTGTTTTTATAATTTATACGTCATCTCTAATTTACTCAGCAGAAACATGAATATAATCTAACATCATGATACAGTTTTTGGAAAGAACTTGTAGCCCAGTGAAGGCTCTAACAGTTCTGCCTTCTTAATAAAATTCCTACATTGCAAACTAATTGTCATATTATGATGAATGGAGCAATGATGGAATAACATAGCCTATAGCAGGGGGAAGAGGAGTACCCTGAGGAAACCTATCTCGACCCCATTTTGTCCACCACAAATTCCACATGGATCTACCGAGATTCGATTCCGAGTTGGCCTGACAAACGAGAAATGGTTTCTCGGTACAAGCTTAGGAGAAGATTTCACCACACCGGAATTTCCAAATAAGTTACTAAAGTATGTATGTGTAGCGATTTCCATTTGCAAGCTGTGCCTTCACAAGCTGGTCAACGGCGGGCTGTTATTACACGTATTCTCAGTAAGGAATGCCAGTTCTGCCAGCTCATAATTATAGGAATATTCCACCACTGATTCTACAGACGACATGGAAGGTATTTTTTTCATTTGCCAACAAAAGAGAAGATGCGTGAATCTATCTTTCTCTCTCTGAAATTCCTTACCAAGTAAAGTCTCACAGATATTAGTGAATAGATTATCATAAAGGCTGTGAAACACCCTGTAGCTGTGCGATAGGAAACAAAGTTCCTTTGCTTCTCCTCCTGCCTTGGCAAAGCCCCGACTTGCTTACTTCCTACATGCATCCCCTCCATGTAAACCACACGCGAACTTTAGCATCCCATGAAAAGGCAGGTAGCATGCGAGTGGGTGGGAAGGAAGAGGCCACGCCCGATCTGTCTGCGCCACCCTCCCCTCCACAAACCCTTACACCACCATTCTTGTTTTGCAGTGGTAACACCAAGAAGCACAACCTGGACATCACAAACTTAATCTCCGACCACAGTGGCGTGCACACCTAAGCTTCTCACGTAAAGGAATTTAGGGAAAATTTCTTACGAGTAAAAATTGAACTTAGGGGTCTTTCCACATAGGTTTTCTCGACATTATCGGATTTTTTTTATTTATTGTGAACTTGACATCCAGTTCTCTTTTAGTTCGCTATACTTAGTAACTTCAGATGTTTTTAATCCTGGAACACCTAACGTGAGCCTCTCAGGCTCACCACGGTATATTTTTCGTGTTTATTACTTTCATATTTTAATCAGTGATACCTGCTTCCAGCAATGCTTCGAATTGTCACAAATCTAATATGTAATGATATTTTGTTGTATTTTATAATTATATGTTAAATACAATTTATTTTTTTAAAAAGTTTTATAACACAAACACCCAAGGTGAGCCTGAGAGACTCTGTTGCTTTTTCTTTTCCTTTCTAGCATTTAATTTTAAACTGTTGGCAGCAATGAATTAAAAGTATTTCCGGGAAGAAAAAAATTGCCAAAATGTTATGTTAGCTATACTATTACCCCATTGTCTTCGAAACTTATAATTATAAACAAAGGCTATTTTTATTTTACTTAACAGAAATAAAGATAAACAATTGGAATTATGTGACAATACAATGTAGGCCTAAGCTATAGGCTAAGAAAAAATAGGCTATTCCAAGATGGTCAAGAAGCTGCACAAGATTATAGGGAAGCTTTGTGAAAATTTTCAACAGAAATCAATAGCCTATAAGGAATTATAAACTAATTTAAAGTAAGTTAAATCAACCTGACCTAACGTATAATATTTGAAGCTATTCTAACCTAACCTAAGATAACTAAATCTTACCCTGAATTAATATAAAGCAATATAACATGTATCATAACCTTTCCGAACTAAATGTACCAATCATATCGTAATCTAGGGAACTAGCGGTCTCCACACTATCCAGCTTGTTGGGACAGACAGTCGGGACAACCAGTTGGATTCGAGGCAACTTACACACTGTCAGATTAGCGGTTCAATTTATCAGTAGGCCTACAGATCGTATTTTTGGAGCGTACGTATGACCTGGTTCTTCGTTAAAAATAATAGCCCCATTGTGAAATCTTGAAAAAAATTGTAATTTAAAAAGCTGGCTATTATTATGTAAAAGTCATAAATATAACCGCTGCGTCATCTAGGCCTACCATAGTCGTCATAATCTAAAACAAACCTATGCATTATTAAAATATCGTGGTAAAATAGTAACGTAACATATGTTAGTCCACTGGTCTATTGTATTAACTTACCTTAGTAGTCATATAAAATAATGTCCAGCAACTGTTCACAATTTATTGGTGTAGAATTTTTTACTGTTTGTTTTTACGGCGCGTTTCGGCACTAATTCACCAACTTCAGGAAATCTGAATGTTCGCCCTTGTATTGTTCCCAACAAGGCAACAACCAGGGTACGTCTATCAGCACAAGGAACGATAACATAGGCCTATAACTTACATGGCTCTATAACTGCCAGCATGAAGAAAGATTACCTGAAGACGAATTACAGCCGAAACACATCCTGAAAGCAGACATTAAATACAAAGCCTACACCAATTTTAGATTTAACTGAACATTCAGCATAATTATTATGACGAACATTTTCAAAATATTTAAATACTTGATTATTAGGGTTATATTTCCACATTTTAAAAGTTTTAATTTGTGAACAATTAGTCTACTGAACTACTAATTAACTGATGCAAGGTAGGTCTATATAAACTTAATGCACTAGACCAGTTACATATGTCGGATTACTATTTTACCATGATATAATAATACATATAGGCCTATATATAGGCCTAAGCATAAAAATTGTATAATTGAGCCTAGGTAGAGCAATTTTTATTATAGGTTATAGGCCTACAAATATATAATAGCCCACATACAAACACAGTTTAAAATATACGAATATGTTAACAATCTTCCTGTATTTAGCAATTCAAAAAAGTTTCAACTTTTCTAACAACGTTGACTTTTATAAGGTGGGAACAGCATAGGTCAAATGAACTTCATTTCAAAGACATTAGGCATATGTTTCTACGGGGTAAAATAAATATAAAAAAGTGTGCGTGGAACCCCACGCGACAGAAGTGAAATTTGTTTTAATTTTTTGATTTTTTCAATTTTGGATTATTGGATTTTTTCACTTTTGGATTGTTGGACATTTTAATATTGGGTTTTTGAACTTTCTTAATTTTGGATTTTGGATTTTTTTAAATTTTGATCTTTTAATTTTTCAATTTTTGTTTTTATTTTTTATTTTGGATTTTTAATCTTGGATTTTAATTTTTTTTTAATTTTCGATTTTTTTATTTTTTAAATGTTGGATATTTGGATTTGGATTTGGATCTTTGAGTTTTTTAATTTTGGGATTTTGGATTTGTTAAATTTTGAATCTGAATTTTTTTAATTTTTTAATTTTTGATTTTTAAATTTTTGATTTTTAGATTTTTAAATTTTGGATTTTTAATTTTTTAAATTTTGGATATGCCTAATCATTGAGTTGATTGTTTTCTGTGCAGTCCGTTCCGTTACAGCTGACTAATTTCGTGACGATTTTGAGCGTAACACTATTTTCGTGACGATTTTCAGCGTTACACAAGTTCTCGATTTACCCCTACCGCGGCTAAAGAAGTTTCACTTCAAAAAGATCCAATTGTGAAATTCTGGTTGCACCCATGGTTTAAGTACGCATCACATGCATATTGTGCGAAACCAATTTGTCACTCCTAAAATAGCGAAATACAGTAGTAAGTTAAGTGTTCAATCCTTGTCACGTATGGCTATGAGTCTCCTCAGTATTCTTAACGTCTTCATTTTCTCAAATCTTACCATAGCAATTGTGTGTGTTGTGTGAATAAGAAGGCCTGCCCTATTTGACCCCACAATTAGAATACACCGCGAATTCGATATTGACCAATAACGGTTAGCAATGCCTCGGATATCGACCAATCACGGTCCTTTACCTTACAAAATTCCTGCAAGAATCGCGAGGATGCGATTTTATCTGATAAAACGTCAGCTCGTTCTGAACAATCACACTATGGCTAATGCAGTGATTACTAGACTACGTCATCCATTGTCGGCGCTAAATGGAAAACAAAAAAGGAGGTTTGGTAATGGGTCTATTGACAAATTTGATAGTATAATAAAAGGAAGCTTAACCACATAATACTGAAAGAAATATAAAATGCATATGAATTCAGTTACAAAAGGTCTGTGAAGATCATAAGTACGTACAATTGAATTGAATTGAATAGGGAATCTCAAACGCAGCAGATTAGGCAGATTAACCAATGCACATTCAAGTAGAGTGGCAATTTACAAATAAATTACGTTCTTGAAAAAGTGTTTTTATTTTGTTCCTAATTTAGCTTATCTTAATCTTGAAGTTAACTCTTTTATCACTACTTCCTTGGTAGCATTGCTTATTTTAAACAAACCAGAAGTAAAAATTGATAAGTTATTAGAATATAATATTATTTATAGGCTAATAATCCGTTACATTTTATTCATGGAATAGTCTTAATAAATCCAACACGAGATTACCTATGATAGCCTAATATGGACAATGTATATAATACTTTAGTGGGGGAAGTAATAATAAGGCCCCCAAAAACTGGTATTAAGAGGACTACACTTTAGGAACAGGGGAAGTAGGGTAAATATACCTGGACCTATTTTAAAACATCGATTACGAACACCACCAATAACGGCCGTGGATGTCAGCATTCTGAAAATGCCCCAATCCTGCCATCTGCCAATGTCAAAGGACGAAAGTAGATGATGCAGCGGTCGGCTGGTTGTCCCGCCATGGTTGGCAAAGTCAAGGAGTTAGCTATATTTAAAGCAACCAGGCATTCCTCATAGAATATTGGAGGCTTTTTTTGTAGTCTATTTTGCAAATCATTATCATAACGTTAAATATTTGTATATATTTTCTATAGTTATTAGGCCTATATTTTAATATACGACTAGGTATAGCCTACGTAATAGACATTCAAGAAATACCAAAAAGACAACCTCTAGGATTCAGGATGTAGGCTACTACAGTAGTTTATTGAATTTTGTGAACTGATATATAGGCTATAAATTAATACATGTAACAGGAACTGAAATAGGCTATATTGATTCTAAGATTGATTCAGTTGCCCAGTTCCGCTGCAAATGCTTAGATTATGTAAAATTACTTACTTAGGCCTACTTGCTTACTCAATGGCCATAGATAATTCCTAAGAAAGCTAACATAACACTGTTTACTTCACGAAATCCGGAGGTTCATTGCCGCGCTTACAAGAGCCCGCCATTCAACCATGTGCTAACTCCCTCCATCACTTACAAATCCTACTTCCCTTAAATCTATTCTAATAGGCCTATTGTCCTCCCACCTACGTCTAGGTATTCCAAGTGGTCATTTCCCTTCCGGTCTCCTAGTCAATATTTTTGGGATAAATTATGTTTTTCTCCTCCATGCAAGCAATGTAAGATTGCCATGATTGCTATGATTTAATTACCCTTATTATTTTCAGTTAAGGGTACAGGTTATGAAGCTCGTCATTATGCCGTTTTCTCCAGTCTCCGTTTTCATCTCTCTTAGGACTGAATATTTTCTCAAGCACCCTGTTTTCGAACACTCTCAGATTATGTTCTTCCCGAGAGAGGGACCACATCTCACATCCATAAGCCAAAATATAATCTGCAGGAAAATTGTCTTTTGATTTTAATTTTTAGATTTATGGACCAAATACGTGAGCATTACAGCGTATACGCCAACACATAAGTTATATAGGCCTATAGTAAGTCATTTAACACATCATACGAATTTGCATCAAACTATGTATCTAACTTAGCCTATATTTTCAGAGTGGTTCAGTTGATGTTTTCTAATGCAGATGATATCAAAAACCAAAATTCGAAAAATTGGAGTTACGAGGTTTTCTCATGAGGGTATCAAATGTGTGTGTACTGTAAGTTTTATCTAACAGCGCTTGAGCTTTCTCATTAGATTAGTACGATTTACCCTTTCGAAAGAGACTAATTTACACTCACTCCTATTCCCCCTTCGTCCTGAGGAAGAGCACTTTTGCACTTGAACCTGTGCTGTCCCACTTCTTCTTCCCTTGGAGCTGTTTGCTATCTGTTCTAGAGATCGTTTTCCTCATTGCGCTTACGTCAGCACTTCAAACGCAACATTTTGTACGAAAGCGACTTCACAACATTGGGCATCTCCTCTAGACCTACTTTCAACTGAATAAGTTTATTAGGCCTATGGACTAAGGTAATCAATGGATAATTTGAAAAGGAAACTAATAGCTTTTATTTGAAGAAGTTTCCCTGTGTATCAGAACTTCAATCTTGGCTGGACATTCCAAGCTTTTTCCAAATTCCAACAATCGCAATTGAAAGATACCACAAAATGGAACCAGACGCCAGAGCTCTCTTTTATAATTTTTTGACATTCCTTTTTTACTTCCTCGGAATGTATCATGGGTAGGCCTACTCAGGGCCGTATTTCTAAATAGGCTAAGTAGGTTGCAGCCTAGAGCGGAAAATTTTCAGAGGCGGCAGTTTGGCAATTTATTCAAAAGTTAAAATCAAGTATTTAAGAAATCTCGTAAGAAAGCTATATAAATTTGAACATGAAGATTAAGTGGGGTGAGTTGTTTTAGAGAAGTTTGTATATTTTTCAACAAATAGACCTGTAATTAACTACATTTTGTGTAATATCATTTCATCGTGTAGGACAACTTAATTCAAATTGAACACAGTTCTTCAATTACGCAAAAAGATAGTCATTATTAGCGTTAAAATATAAAAATATGTTTAAGATAGTGATCACTGATCTCCAAGAAAAAATTAATTAATTAATTTCGAAACCCATTTAATTTTTTAACGAATGTTAAAAGAAGTAAGTAAAAAAAACAAGTAGATAACTAATTTGATTATATAATTTATTATTTAAACCATTAAAATTGTAGTTTTATCTAAACTAAATGAACTTTATGTTTAAAAAAAGATGAAAACACAAATGAACTCTATCCATTTGTTGTGTAAAACAAATGTAACTTATTAAGCAAATATGAACTACAGAGGGGGCGGCAAATGGACTTTAGCCTATAGGCGGCATAATCTTAAATCCGGCCCTGGGCCTACTGTAGGTAGAGGAAGTAGGCTATTGTGTTTGACCCCCAAATTCGAAGTTGAATTCTTAACATAAATACACGTTTTGAGGTAGGCTATGCTTAAACCAAAAATACTATTTTTGGAAACGTCTGAGTGTGAGAATCTGTGTGTGTCAATGAACAGCCTAGACCCGGAGCGGAAAATCGTTTGAAAACAAAATTTTGTATTTGGGTTAGATACGTTCTGAGAAAGTAACACGAAGAGTGGCGACGACTTTCTCTTATTTTTAAGGAGACTTGATATGAAGAAAATGTCGTTTATCGCGATTTTCTGGAAAAAGGCTCTAACGATTTTCTTTAAATTATGTAGGCTACATGTGGTGGTTATACCAAGAGAAGAAACTTTTACTTGAAATATTGTTTTCTACAAAATTTCTGAAGGGTACTATTAAGACACCCGCTGTTTGTAGAAACTCAGTTTGCCTGGTGAAGAATAAAGCAATGCATCAGATTCAAACAACTGAATACGCGATCTTTGCAATAGGCTATGTATATTAGAACGCGAAATGAAAAAATGTATTGGGCATGCGTAGAGTAAAGAAAGTTACATGAGTGCATTAATCAGATTTTATTTCTTCGTCCTTCGTCCTTCGTGGACGCGATACCATAGGTATCATTCTTTTAATTTTTTACAAACAATTTATATGAAGAGAATGCCATACCTCATATATTACACTAAGAGGCAAATGATGTTATGTGAGTTTCACATCAGATTTTCTTCCCCGTGATCTTCACTTAAGGACTTGTATACCGTTACGGAAATAATTATTCAAAAGATCGCATACAATCTTATTCCGTAAGAATAAGAGTGGAGAAAGACGAATCAGGAACAAAAAACTAAGCAAGCGTGTATACACAGACGGTTCGTAAACAAAAAACAATGTTGGAGCAAGCATGATCGTAGAGTTAAAGTGAAAATAAGTAGGCCTATACACTGAAGCTCAAAGATTAAATGCGGAATGTACGGTCTTCAAACCAAACTACGTGGAGTAAAAACAAGACCAACAACTGGATTCGAATTCAGCCCAAAAGGACCTCTTCCTACGTAATCTTCATAGATTCGAAAGCAGCTCTATTCGCCATTGCAAATAAACGTAGGCTACTACCCACCTATTAGCAGTGTTGATCAGGATGAACACAATGAACTAATGAACTTCACTTTGATTACCTTCCACTGGATCAAAGGCACGCGGGTCTTCTAGGCAATGAGAGAGTGGATTACTTGGCCAAAATTGTTGCAAGCCACAATGCCCCCATTGCATATAACGCAATTCCATTGAGTCGGGGCAAGCAGATATTAGTAGACTATTATATAAAATCTGGAATTCGACAGCCGCTTTACACATTAAACTATTCATTCCTACCATCTTCCGTAATCTGTCCTTATCTCTCTGGCCCAATTACATACAAATTACTAGCCAATCATGGCTGCTTCCAATCTTATCTAAACAAAATTAACACAATATTCCTTCACCACTTTGTGCCTGTCCTCAAAGGTCTGTACAAACAGCTCATCACCTCATGACTGAATGCACAGTTGCACACTGTTCTCAAGAGAACTACCAGTAGTAAGTTACTACAATCCCGTCTTCTACCGACAGTTCTGAAGCATCACATCAACCATTTAATACAATATAGTAAAATATTAGGCCTAAGTTCAAGGAAATGGATTGCATTCATTAATTCATTCTCCAAGTACGACTACTATATTAATGTATGTGATATTTTTGTTTCTAAAATTGTATAACTTAGACTAAAAGTGGCATTATTGCTTTAACGGCACAAATTTATTTGTTCTAAAAGAGAGCTAGAGAGAGAGGGAGACAGAGAGAGAGGAAGGTGAGGGAGAGAGAAAGAGAAAGATGGAGAATGGAAGGAAAGAAATTAGTTTGTGACAGCCTATCAACATGAAAGAAGACGTCCAAGCCTAACCATCTCTCTCCATCGTTCATTATCCCATTATACAGGGTGTATAAAAAAGCAGGTCAAAACTTTTGGAAAACATTCCTTGCATAATAGCTTAGAGGGAGAAATTATACGAACATGGGTTCGAAAATTACCCATATCTACAACTCTAGGCCGGCATTATTGGTGACTGCCACATCATCTCAATGAACGAAGGTACAGAGAGTTCTTAAAAAGCAATTACCTGTCCTGTTGGAACATGTGTCATTACGAATACGAGCACGGTTCAAGATGTAGAGTCCCCGAGCTCATTTCTACAAGGCTGCCAAATGTTACGAGATACTCCTTGGACACATCAGCGCATCGGGGAGTTCATGCGACGGCAGGTAGACGTTTGTATCCGTGGTAACGGAAGACATTTTGAACATTTTATCTGATATTATGATACCCATAATTATTTTATTGAGTAGACCTAAAATCATATGATTTTCTGTTTTCCACATTTCTGTTTTCGAGTATTCTACTAAGTGGTGCAAGTATAAAGAAAGAGCTCTAACAAGGAAATAAAACATTTTTGGACCCTTGTTCCTATAACAAAATCTCATCCTCTATATGCAAGGAATGTTTCCCCAATGTTTTGGACTAATATTTTCTATCTTTTTATTACACCCTGAATGTAAGTTATATACCTAAGTTATATAACGAATCTATCAGTGCTTTAAAAGAACAAGAACATCATCTTGATGTCAATTTCTGTCGATTTTTTAAAACACTTAATTTTCTATTATTACTACAGCATTAAATTAGTACTATCATAATTTTAACCCTAATGAGTTAGTATTGTTCTTGTTCTCAAAGTATACTTGGATTTATGTTGCTCTAACTTCCTTCCAACAATTTCTAAATCGTGCATTGTTGAGTAATGCCACTTATGTTCTGAATTTGCCTTCCATTTCTTTCCAACTTGTATGATTGTGTATCTCCTATCTTTGTCTATGTTTCCCTCCTCTTCTCCGCATGTGGGATGCTGAGTGCGAATACACCTGGACCATTTCCCACAGTAGCTACAAGGCGAGAGAGCGAGAGAGCGAGAGTGAGTGATGCGGGGATTGCGAGGCGAAGGGGGTGCGAGGGAGGAGCACTAGAGTATGGGGATGCAACATCGTGACAAAATGGCAAGTGTATATAAAGACAGGAGACTTTGAACATGTAGACTGTTAGTTAGTGTCAGTCTGAGCATCCTGGCCACCGAAGTAACGCCGCTACTTCTGCATAGTGAGTGTACTGGACTTTTCAATGTCTCTACAAGCAAGGGACAGGTAGACACCAGCACCTGTACACCACAGTCCAACAACACATCGAATTGCATGCGGAGAATGGGAACAGGTATGTGTTAGATGCTATTTCTTTGTATTTTTCTATTTTTACAAGTGATACTAAAAATTGCTGTTTTTGTTTTGTTTTTGTCAATGAAAAATTGATAAAATATTTCTTTAATCAAATAACTAAAAATTTAATTAACTTCGTTATACAAAGAATTTTTAATATTGGAAAATTCTTTACGCGGGTTATCATCAGACACATTACAGTTCCGTTATTATAGGCTAATATTAAAAATAAAGCAAAAGTAATAATAATAATATAATAATAATAATTTAATTTAATTTATTTGTTTAAAGATGCTACAAACAATTTTTACACATTTTAACTAGCAGGCATTTATTATTAATAATAATAATAATAATAATAATAATAATAATAATGTTGCAGGCATGGTGATGATGAATTATTATTATTATGATGATGATGATGATGATTATGATGATAATGATGATTATGATGATAATGATGATGATGATGACGACGATAATATAATAATACAATTATACAATTATAAAAACACTTAGATTTGTAATTAACATTTGAGTTCAATGAATAACATGTATTTGTGTCATGTCAGCTAGAAATAATAATAATAATAATAATAATAATAATATAAACCACCTAGTGGCCAGGTGCATAAAAATATTTTTATTAATTGTTTACTTGATTATTATGAAGTTAATTTTACTGGAAATTGGGTATTAATTGTCATTGAAATATAGGCTAAATTATCATATTAGACCTACAGCGGTTAAAGTTTAATCTTAATTTAAATACGGGAAACAGACAGTGAAGTTATATGTCGAATTCATACGAACATAACTTACTTAATCTTTCCAAGCAACTGTTGGAGTAACCAAGTCAATTAACTGTTCAGACTAGCAGTCAAACATTTAATGCTAGTTAATCTATTAATTTTATTTTTAGAATTATTTATTAATTTAAGAAATGTGCATTCCAATAAGAGAACATACTTTCAATTAACTTGTTAGAATCAATTTTATTCATTTTGAGAAGTACTTTTTAATATTAAAGCGAAAGACATTTAAATTTATCACAGAACCTACGAAAGCTTGGATTTAAATTCAAAGCACAGAAATAAAATGCAGCAGATTTGTTTTGTAACATTTATTTTTTCACATAGTAAAGTGCATTGACCAGTGGGAGAAAATGACAATAATTATTTATTTAATAATTAAATAATATTTTAAAAATAAATTAATAATACATACTTAAATTAATAAATTTATAGTAAATAATAACAAGTTAGTAAACAACATTAACTTAATGGACTAATAATAATAATAATAATAATAATAATAATAATAATAATAATAATAATAATGAGAATAAATAACACAATTTATAGTGTATAAGAGGGAATAAGATTTAGTTTCAGTTCTTTAATGTTATAATGCTGGTACTGTAGTACATATTCAGAATGTGTTTAATTCTAATGAAAATAAATACGAAAGACATAACCTATCCCGATGGTTAGAGCTTTCGTATGCTTGCGCGTGATTTTGGGATGTGATCTTTGATGATAAAGGACATAAACAAAACTGTGGTGGTAGCAGTCTATTATTATTATTACTGCCAACTTCTCAACATAGACAATACATAGGAATGATACTGCGAGTTATCTTCATGCAATATCAGTAGCCTACTCAGCTATAATCAATTTCACACTTGATGAAGAACTCATAAGAATTTTCTGCACACATTTCTCGACTAACTTATTTCACCGCAAGCTCTATTTTGTCGGAACGATTATGGCCATCGACTGGAATTCATAATTAGATTTAATAAATTGTACAATTACTACTTAACTTTATTGCGAAGACTTATTGTTTAAGCAAAAGAATCGTGTAGAACGCATACAACAATTATATATATTAGATAAATAAAATATACCAATACGCAATAGAACAAGATGAAAAGCAAAAATACCTCCCAAGCGTACGATATAACCCTTTTCTGAATATAATAATAAACTATAGTAATATGAAATAGACAATTAGTGAATAGTAGTGAAAGGGTTGGCCTAATAAAACGCTTGATTGTGGTACAGTTTCATTCTGTTCAATCAATTGAATATTGGCTTTCCTTCGTTGACAAAAAAATGTTTACTTAATAAATAAGAATTCTTCCCTCGCAATATAAATTAAAGTACATATTACTGTTGGCATGACGAAATAACCTATAAATAAATTTACAAAATTCGAAATACTGCAGAAAACAATGTGACAATCTGTTTAATTTGTGAACTAGGCCTATGCAGAAAATGATTGAATATTTAAAATTTTACAACTTGAACCAATTAAAAAACCCATTATTAAATCCTTAATTTTCTTTATCGGTAGGCCTACAAATAGGAATATTTATTTAAAATGTTTGGAAGTGAGGACTTTTGACAACGAATTTTTTCAGGAAATGCCTGTTTCTGTTTTATGACTAGCATAGATAAGAAAGAGAAAAAAATGTAAGAAAATGATTGTCATATTTGGATTAGACATTACCTTCTGCAACTCAAATCTCTTACCTACGATTCCATTGTAATAATATTAATTGTATTTCAATTATTTCCGTTTTCCTACTGAGCTATACAATTTGCTTTGAATTACAATTTCCGTATGCTCAGTATTTAACACATTAGAAATCTAATCTACTTTTAAAAAACGTAACTTGTCTTATTATTATAGTCAACCAAAAGTAGCATAGGCTACTAGTCTAGAAAATATAAAAACTTGTGTACATATAGGCCTATTAAAGTAATCATAAGTATTATTAAGAATTCTTAAAACTGTTAAAAAACGTATTTAAGCCCTGTAAAATAAATAGATATTGTCTTTCACTATAGGCCTATTTTAGAAAATAATTTTAATGGTTTGTTTATATACATTATAACTCTAGTAGACCCTATAAGGAATGATTATATATGAATGATGTAATTGAAAAATGTAACTATAAACCTAACATACCGAAAAATAATAACATATACGTTATACTATTTCAGTATTTTGTTTGCAATAATAGATAAATTTATTTGAATAACTTAATGTACAAATCAGTTAGTAGTAGTAGTACTGGATAAGTATTGATAAGTTTTCACCTTATTACCTGAATGTATTTGACACAGTGAGGGAATAAAATGAAACATTCAAAATCCAATATTTAAAAAATTCACCCTCCAAAGTAAAGATGAAGTGTATCAATTTACTGAGTCTTCCACAAATGCTACGCCTTCAAGTGAGGGGCAAACAAATAAAAGCGAACTCCTGCTGAGCCAGAACATCATCGCATTATCGATGCTTAGGGTAGAAACTCATGTTAATATTATATATAGGCCTACCGTTCTTTAAATAATCAGTTTATCCTATATCCGATATCTCTATTTAAATATATATATATACACACACACACACAACTAACCTTTTATCTTTGCCGTCAAGGTAACTTACAATCATTTGCTGAATTTGGAGTTTTTTTTTTTTCAAATAAAGTTCAATAGGGTCTATAGAAACACATTTTATGTTTGTCTTTCTATAGGCCTATTTACGACTCATTTTCACACGCTAAAATTGATTTCTTTTCTGAGATTTATGTGAATCTCGGTCAGTTATGAGTTCTTTTACTGAATTCTAAAATGTGTGTCTTTTCAAGTGTCTAAGTTACTCAGTTCTGTTTATTGAAAGCGTTCTAGTGTTAATAAAACCTTACAAACCGCGATATGAGTTGTGTCTGGTTAGCACCCAAGATCGGCAACTTCTTAAAGGTTAAGTTTTATAAAAAAAATATCGGTAATTGTCCTCATCAGGTGAAGTACACAACTACAAAAAACCCACCTCAGAAAAATCGAGAGAAATCACAGTCAGGTTTCCAGACCAATGATTGATTGAGGGACCTTGAATTTTTTATAATGTAGTTACAAAAGTTTTATGACTTTATATAATTTAGGCAAGAACGGACCCAGAACTAATTGAAGGGAGGGTGTGATATAAAGGAAAGTTTGCAATTACTGGGGGATATAGAATATCCCGAAAAAAGAGGCGGGTCCGGTGGATCTTAACCCCCCCCCCCGAATTTTTTTGATAAAATAAAGTGCAAAGTATGAGTTAGGTCTTCGTAAAGATTCCTCCAAATTTCTAAGCAGACTAAAACTCGTCTTGCCCAGAGTTTTAGCACTGTTAAGAACTTTGTATATTTTAGAAATTACATAAAAATTAAAATCATCAAGTATCAAACTTTTTACTTTTAACTTTATGTGAGTGGTGGTCTGAAATAGTTCACAAGAAATTAATTACACATTTATAATAATAATAATAATTCGAACAACTGATGTATTGTGGGTTGACACGGCTAGTCTACGCATTTGACACAAGGCGTCTGGAATATAAATACTATTCAACTTGCATTTTGCAATCCAATTGTTGAAATAGGGCGAGTACATAAATGCTTTTATTTTTTTGTATTGAATGTTATTTTATTATGTAATTATTTCGAGAAATATGAAGAAAGTCAAATCAACGTAAAAGAAAAAGCCAAGGGGGACCGCGGCACCAACGGTCCCCGCACCAACTGAATTCAGGACCCAAATTTGTATATTGTTATTGGTTATAATGCATGAAACTGTATGTTTATAATTTATTTTTTTGTGTAAATAACTGTTCAAAGTTTAACTCCGGACTGGTTCTTTGTATTTCATCTCATATGCGATTTGTCTACAGCCGGATGGCGTTTATCCTATGTGAACCTTAATAACTGGTCCATAATAAAACAATGGAAATTGTCAAATACAATACAAAAAAAAATTACGAATCAGCTGGATATAACCTGACCGACAAGTTTCGAATAGGAGGGGTCCAAATCCGATAATTAATTATTAATGCACATTCGTGTTTTATTCAGAGGTAATAACTAAGTGGCACAGGCACCAACTACTATTGAACTTAGCATTAATCACGGATTTTTATGAGCAAAGTGAACTGAAGTTAAGACGGGCATAAGAAAAGCTTCATGAAGTTCAAATGTCTCGATTCTGAAGAATTCGTTTAACGTACTATGTTAGGCCTAATCATTTTTACGTTACACGAGATCAAGAAATTGTCAGAACTGCTCAACAGGAAGACTGAAAGTTCTTTGTATTAACGGTCGCGCCTTTTTGAAATGTTATTGCGCTACAGTGTGTTTGCGCTACAATTTGATAGCGCCATTATGTTTGCTATTCACAAAGTAAAGTGTTCCCTATTACAGGCCATGGAGGCCCAGAGGGTTCCAGGAGGTTGAGGCTCCCAGATTTTTAGACATCGGCACATGAAGGTGGTAAGGTTGTCAGCCTTACGCACCGGCCGCCTTTACCCCCAGGATTGCTCCTGGTACTCATTTCTGTTAGAGGCTGAGTCGACCCCAGGGCCATAGTGCCACCAGAAGGATTAGGCCAATTGAAAAACTCCAACGACCTCATCGGGGATCGAACCCGCGACCTTCCGGTTTGTAGCGCAGCGCCTCAACCACTACGCTACGGCGTACCCCTTGCTATTCACAATCCACTCGAAATTTATGAAAGGGAAATCAGTCTGGTACTAGTACTTCCAGCAGGCTCAGTGTCAAATGACAGACGCTTGGCGATACTACCTATTTATATCTAAATTGCCTATGCTTAGGGATTGTAGAATTTAGCAATTAAAAGTAAAAATTTAGAGTTTTAAAAACTATTCCACTCATATAATCTTAGCAATTCGTTAGCAAAACTAGCAATTCCTCGGATATAATCCAACCACAATCGTTTATCTTATAATATCCTTCCTAGGATCGCAAGGATGCAATTTTATCTGATAAAACGTCAGCTCGTTACTGGACATGTAAGACGTTAACGTGCGGTGGTTAATACGTCACATGCTGCCATTCAGCACATTATTGTATACAACACAACTTGTTTGGAAATTGAAATAATATAAACACTCATTGATTAAAAACACAAATTCGATTCGGTGCCAGCCAGTTCGTGTGCTTTTATTTTGTTCTGCTATTAACTTACCTCAATTAGGTTAACTATGTCTTACATGCACCATTGGTAGCACTGGTTAGAATATGGTAACTCGAATCGATTCATGGATGGTATGCCGTAATCTCGCTGTTAGTTTTGTTTTTATATAACAAAGCATGAAAGTAATTATTATTTGTATAATACGTTACATTTTTATTCCTGGTATAGTCGTAATAAACCCTACTCGAGTTTACGAGTTTCATCAGATAAATTCATATACTCTCTGGGATTACCTATGATAAAATTTAGCATTCTATAGTAATTTTAACGTTAAAATTTAGTATTTTGTAGCTACAGTATTTGGGATGGAACAATTTTATTATTGGAAAATTAGATTTTACAAACTCAGTGCGTTATCAAGTTCATTTTATTGATTTTTCAGTTGCAGTAATTTCAAGCACATAAACACTACGCAATTTTTACAAAAAAGAAAGACACTGTCTTTGACTTTCAATTAAAAAAAATACATAAATGACCCTTATAATGTAATTTCGCACTTATTTCGCAGAAATACATAGACCTACATTTCGCATTTTTTGTTGTTGTATTGCATTTTATCGTGGATTGAAAAAATACAATAATATAGGCTACTTCATATGCTTTATAATATATAAAAAATACTCATTTTGACAGCATTTGGGGACATTTTAGCATTTATCGCGATTGCGAAAATCTACCATCCCTACTTATGTTGTGTACATCCACCTAGGCTATTGCCAGCAGGTTCAATACAGTTTCGATAGGGCCTTATAGGGCAAGGGTCTAATAGACTTGCTTATGAAAGACGGTTACAACACAACCGGATAACGAAGTTCCCGCAACCAGATATTTTCAAAGTTGTCCATTTTTTGAACACGCTTCAAACAGAAAACACATATGAAGATTAATTGGGTACAACAGCCCCCCCTCGATAGGACGGTTAATACAAAACAACGTTCAGAGAATTCAAGTTTTAATTCAAAAGTACAAATCAGGCCAGCTATCATGAATAGAGTATGTAAAAAAAATATATCATACCTGAATAAACCCACATACACCTACGGTTTTCATAATGAATGAAATGTTTTATGGATAAGTTTTACAACTAATGTTTTTGTAGCGGACGGGTAATAGGCCTTGTACCTTCAGGGATATAGCGCCACGGAGTTTAGTTTTAGTTCATAATTTTTAGCACCTGTGAATAGAAAATGGGACGGAATATTATGGGAACTAGACCATTGCTAACCTAAGCTGAAACACACATATAGCCTATGTTTGGCGCAAATTCATTGTGGCGCAAAAACATTCTGGCGGAAAAACATGGTACCTTTACTGGTAACTGGCGCAAACGTGTTGCCCCGTAAAATGTGAGGTACAGGGTATTTCACAATAATTTTACCTTGTTTCCTGTAACTTTCCGTCCATTTCTTGTTGCTCTCCTAGCATAAGCGCCAGAGTTGGAAGAACATGATATGCTTCGAGTGAATAATGTATTGACCAAAAAATCGTGTAATAATAATAATAATAATAATAATAATAATAATAATAATAATAACATATTAACAATAATAATAAAATAATATTAATAACAAAATAATATCAATAATAATAAAATAATAATAACAATACAGGCTATTTCTTTGTTGTTGGGCGCAGATATTGGAATTAACGGTGTCAAAACAAATCTGTAGAAATTACATTGTCATAAGCACTTTAAAAGATAAAACTAAGAAAAAACAATCTCCTTAGATTATTTTTAGAAACTCTCCAATGCACTAAAAGAGATTATCAACCAAATTGTAAACTTACTTTGAAATTTTCGTTTTTGTATAATTTTTAACTTGGGCGGGAAACATTTAACGTTGAGGTCCTAAATATAAATGAGAATTCATTGTTTTACTTAACTTAAAGTTAGGTAGGTTCTGTTCATTGTTGAACCTTGACTGATACACAAGTACATCCTTTCTAAAATGATAATTATCTATGTTATTATGTACATGAACTAAAAGGTCTAATAGACCCAGTCTGGAATAACAACAGTCAAATTTTCGAATTCGGCAAATAATGGTTTAGAAAGTTCCCGAATATCACACCTTTTGATATTTCTGATTCATGTTGTAGCAAACAGAAGTTGAAAGTTCCTTGACAGATATGAATAATATTTGTTACGTGACTTTCAGAAATGTTAGTTATAAAACGTTCCAGTGGAAAATATACCAAAAATGTCCTAATTTAGGAAATACCATTGTTTCATAAAGCCTAAAATAGTTTAAATTTTTGTGCCATTTCACATTTGTGCCATTTGTGCCATTTATTAGAAAGGACAGGACATTTATTAACAACGTGCCTGTATTTCTTTTTTTTTTTTAATGGTAGAACACAAATAGCTTCTGAATAGGCCTACATCCTAAAATCTTCTCCATGTTGTTATTGTAGGATAATTTACTTCCAAACTGTATTAAAGTAATAAGATTTTTTTTATCGCTCCTACCAGTAGATCATGCAAAATACATCTCTACATGATTATGCGTCTAATTTGACATTCAGCTTTTTAGCCAGTTAATAATGTCAAATTGAATGATTGTTGACTTTCACTACACTGTGTACAATAATAAAATTATGTAGGTATTGCTTTCCTCGCTGTCAGAATTTACCGCTATATTTTCCTTTAATTAGAGAATTTGTTGGTCTGTATAAATTGTCAATTTATAAACTTCATAGAGGCACACATTTCCATTGCATTACATGATGTTTGATGAAAGCGGGACACAATAGGCCTACGTGAGTCTATAATTTATTTCCCATTATATGAACATTTTAGTTCAGGCTCACTTTAAAATACAACTTGAAATTTTTATTGATAAACAATAAGAATTGAGTGAAATAGTGTTTATTTTTCGGGAAAGCGCTAGCATATGGACTAGCCCTATATTTACCATTTCTTGCCTAGATGAATCTACAAACTTCGAAATGCTTATTAATTTTTCACTCATTTTGGTTGTAAGTTTAGGCTAAATGTTTAAATTTGCATTTACTTGATAAAACATGATTTCTAATAAGCAATGCAGCTGATATTTCGATTTTTCTTCGAAAATTATCTAAGATATGTAAGAAAATATGCAAAGTAGTCACCATAAAATATATTATTTATTTAAAAGAAATGAAATAAGATGAAGAATGCAAAAAAGTTAAGCTAATATTTTATTTAAAAAACACACAATAACATTGTACCACTTAGTATATCTGTTTCTGGGATATAGCGTAAGGTATTTCTTTTGATATAGTTAGTTATAGTTAGTCTCGAGTTGGGAGACAAGAATAGGCATCTTAATTATTTATTCCCTATTTGAGCTTATGGATTTACTTTAAATAAATATTTCCAACTCCTACTAGATGATAGTAGCAATAAAAAGAGTTCATAATGTTGGGAAGCTATTGGATGAGTTAGAGCTAAATTGGGTATGGAACTTGGTACTGAATCAGGAAAAGAACTTAGAGTTGATCTCTAAGACTGTTAATAAAAACTGTAATGACATCCAAGGAAAATTTACTCACCAATAATTGATATACTATATTAAAATGAAAGAAATGGGGGGAATGGAAAATTATTTTACGAGATGCTCCCAGAAACAAAGAACTGACATTGCCTGGTGGCGTCAAGGGGTGTGGAAACTAAGGAGGTCAAGGAAAAAATGAGAGAGGACGTTGTCTTTTATGCATGAACGGTGAAGAGGCTCGACACATCATTTTAAAATTCTCGTCAAACGCTATGACAAGTGTCTCAATGTGGCTTAAACCACGTGGACAAATAAATTAGAGTGTGTAGTTTCAAAGTATTTTAACACAAATTCGGTAAGTTTTTTAACATTAAAAAAAATAAACGGAAGTTATTTAATGAATAACCCTGGTAAACATAGAAATATCTTATAAGAAATTATCAATGACGAAAAATATAAAAACATTAAAGGAAATGGGTAACCTTTTATAGGATACGTAGTCAACTTGAAGTGGGAAAAAGAAATTGAGAAACTAGTAGAAGAAAAGTAGGCTACATTGAGTGAGATACCATTACTAATTGTATAAAATAAGTTTCTTGTAGCTAAACAAGATAAATGAATTAGAGTAAAGTTGTAAAACGTATTTAAACCAACAGGATTTTAATATGACCACAGGATTTTAATTTATAATTTGGTGATAAACTTTTGGTAACGCCAAGAATATAGCATGATCGATACAATAATAAAATACAAATTTATGGATTTATCTTTCAATTAAAGTATTTATGAACAATTAGTCTATTAAGAATCTAGTTCACTTCAACTGAAGATTTATTTTTCCCCGTTAAAGTTTACAGAATTAAGACCTGAGTATATTCTGCGTTTGCCATCAATACACCTATTTGGTTTAAAAGATGAACTATTTTCTATGTCTCAAAACTCATTTCCTTTTCTCAGTAGACTGACATTTTAATAAGAGAATATGGAAATATAGGTTTACGCACCGCACGGTAAAACAGGTCTAAGCCTATGTTTTGAAATTGTCGTCACGTAATTGTTATGACTATTCCACTCATAAGTCGCGTGTTTCATATTGACAAATAACGTTTAGCAATTCCTCGGATATAGACCAATCACTGCTGTTTATCTTACAATATTCTTGTAGTAATCGCGAGGATGCCGTTTTATCGGGTAAAACGTCAGCTCGTTACTGGACACGTAAGTATCAGTGTGCAGTGATTAATACGTCACATGCTGCCATTAAGCAGCATGAAAGCAGATTATTTTATACAACATAACTTGTTTGGAAATTGCAATAATATAAGTGTATATTGATTAAAAACACAATTTCGATTCGATGCAAGCCAGTTGGTGTGCTTTTATTCTGTTCTACTGTTAGCTTACCTGAATGAAGTTAACTATGTCTTATATGCGCCATTGGTAACACTGGTCACAACATGGTAACTCGAATCGATTCATGGATGATTGATTCATAGTATGCCGTGATCTCGCAGCTGTTAGTTTTGTTTTTATGCAATAAAGCACGAACGTGCTGCGCAGTCGCGAATGTATCGATAACTCGTCAACTCTCATGGGATTACCTATGATAATTATTTAACGTCGGGATATATTGCCAGCAGCTGACAGCATCTCTCGCCGGTGTGCCGAAACTTTGCCTCCGCGCAGAAGTTCTTTTACATGCCTATATATAAGTATGGGACTGCCACTTTAATGCGCACAAAAACACCATCGAACCAGCACAACAGATCAGTGCCAGACTGTTTACAGATGTCGAAATTATATGTTTCTATTGACTAAATTACTGTAACCTAAAGTAAAATGTAACAGAATAACAAAACCAATATTACTGATCATGGTAAAAAGTAAGAAAATTACAGTAGTAAAATTAACACCTTGGGTACAGTAAAATGTATAGCAATAAGTTATAAATTTTTTCACTTAGCGAGAGAACAAAAATGTAACTCTAAGAAATCTCAACTTTCTTCAGATGTTAGTGTATTTTCCGATTATTCCAAGCGTGAATTCTTAAAAGGCAAATACGATTTACAGACACAGATGTTACAATTTAAAAATAAATCCCATTGAAGAAAAATGTAATCTTATTATGCAGAACTTAATCCCAAAGACTCCTTTAGCGGTAAAAGGATCTCGAAAACGTCACCATCGTCTTCAGAATAGAACAGAACAGGCCAGGCCAGATTGCATTAAAAACCCAATGAATCAGTATCAAGTTCAATAAGTTCAAATTAATTCCAGTTCAGAGCTCAGAAACTCGGTGACTAGAAAAGGGACGCTCACATCAGGCATAGACTATAGAAAACACCAAAATAATAGATTATTCTACGAGTATTACACAGGTTACACACGATCGAATTCACCTTTAGGGGTTGTGACGTAACATTCATCATAAAAAATATGAGACGAAATTTGGCATATTTAAACCATTTATTGAGCTGAAAGCGAAGAAAAAGATAAAATATACTTAAACAACGATTCAGGTCAATATAGTTAATATAGCTTATGCTTATATAACATACTAATAAATTAATCTTCGAACTTTTGATGTCACCTTACTACTGTGTTTTAACCTGCAAATGTGAATGTATTTACGGAACGCATTACTATAATCGTCGTAATTAATGAAATGTGACGTCATACAAATAAATAGAAAACTAATGATATTAATTTTCGAACAATTGATGTTATCTTCTACTATTGTATCACAAACTTTTAAATGTGAATATAAGTGCTGAATGTGTTACTATAGTCGTCATAATTTAATGAAATTTGACGTCATGCAATACTTGTAGGCCTAATAATTGATTTGGTATCTTATGACCAGTTGATAATCAACTACAATTTAACTAATTGTACATATAAAAGTTTGTAATCATTGTAATTATTTATCACATGACTTGTAGATTAAACTACATTAATTTATTATATCAATATGTTAGTTTCTTATGACAAGTTGATATTCAACTTTTAATTAATTTTATGATACAATTTTATATATGACTATCCTGTTTATTAGTTAAACTAAAGGGTAAATATGGTATGAAATAAGCCTACCTAATATATATATATATATATATGTAATAAAAAATTTATCAATATACGTTACCAACAATAAATTATATAAACTATAATTATTCTAAGTCTTCAGACTCAATATCCTGTTGGATTCTAATAAAATCACATTCTAGTGCTTAAGGCTGAATATATAATTCTAATTATCATATTTAAATCAGTTTTACATTTTTAAATTGCATACAAATTACATTGTATTTAACTCATGATTATATTACCTCAAGTAAGGAATTCGTTGTCACGAAATGAATTCAGTAACTAGTCTACCTTCGAAACCTCGGGAAGGAATTCAATTGTGTTCTTATCTACCTGCCATTATCTGCATATACAAGGACCTAAAGATTTTAATTAAAACTTCCTTTTATATTTTGACCAATGTAGGTCTAAGCTCTGTATTTACAAATATTTACAAATGTCTATATAATGTTAAAGCATGTAGACCTACATTAACCTATTACTATACACAATGTTTTAAAAATGTTACATAGTTGACTATAAATTTGGTTACAGTCTAGCGTAATATTAATTTAATAGTATATTGCGATACAAGTGCCGTAAGCGGTGCATACGGATCGAGGAAAGATTTTGAAAAAACGAGGCGCTTGCGCCGAGTATTTTCAATTTCTGAGATCCGTTATGTGCTTACGGCACGAGTATTGCATGATATTTTTTGCACGATGATTATTTATATCAATTTATTTGTATTAATTGAGATATTAGCTGAAAATATTATGTATATACACTATTGAAGATGGATGTTATATTTCAGAAAGTGATTCGCATGTGTTTGTTGTTATGGGAACCGAATATTTGTCCTGTTAAATTCACCACAAACTGGGGGGCCTTGGTTACGGTCTTCCATAAAGGCTTGTATTATGATGATTTTACTTACGGCACTTGTGTTTTTTGTAATTTTTACCGCACGGAGATTTCTTTTGTTTTCATAGCAACCAGATTGCGTGCGGGAATGTCAAGTTACGATCCACGGCAACAATATTCGTATGTACCACTAATTAGTTACGTCGTGCAAAAAATATATTTAGGCCTACAATTTTAATTTACTCGTACTTTAAAATAGCGTGTATTCAGCCTTTTGAAGTAGTGGATTCAACCATGGGAATTAATGCTGGTCGCATTTTTGGGAAGAAACGACATCAAAAGATGAAGGTAGTATTAGGCGTATGATGCACTTTTCGATTACATCCAAAGTTAGCTATGCCAACAATACAGCATTCTGTAAAATCACTGATGACATGAATATTCCTAGCGTTGTCTCTTTGAATTTAAATTGTATTTCCCACTGCATTAAAGAACTATTATAAAATAAATGTAATTTTTTTGTTAAATGAGCTTCTTTCTTTCAGTGTTAGACAATATTACTTAATAAGCAAATGATGTGAACCTTTCTGAAACAGTTAATGCACTATCTATTAGCCTATAGGACTAAGTGAAATGTATTACCATTTATTCCAACTAAGTATGAGGGATTTCCAATTTTTGTAAAGGGTCATTTTCCGGTAGAATATTACGAAATTCATATGAGTATGGTGTGTATATACACGTGAGACCCGCAACACTCTCTAATAAATTTAGCAAAATTATTTTAAAAAATCAAGAAAAAAAGGGGAACTTCAAAGAGTAAAATAATTTTCTATAGCTTATCTATACCCAACATATCAGAAGCCTACATGAACTTTCCTTACTGCAAAAAGAAAACTGACGGAAAATGTACGCATATATCATAATATTTTCAGATTAAATATCGTAATTGTATAGGCTAATGGGAGTTACTACAAACTCCTTATACTAATTTTCGTTTTGCCTGAAACAAAATTTTGAAACTGTTTCAATATGGCATTTCTATCGAACTTGCATAAAGGGGAAATATACACCGCTAGTGGTAATTTCTTTTTCGAATTATTTTTATTGGCTTATGTGAAAGAGCATTTGTTTCTGAACATGTATATAAAGTTTGATAGCAAAATTAACTACTTTCGCAAAGTTACAAACATTTATTTCAGAAAATGTAGTCGTTTTAACTTACTAATTTTTAACACAATTTTCCAGAAAAATAGGTTTTAAGAAACGTTAAACATTAGTCTATATCTCGAACATTTTGGTCCAATTTTCATGAAATTTTTCAGGCTCACTTCGTTTACCATGCATTAAGAGCTAAACCACATAGAAAAGGAATACACTGTGAAATAAGCATTTTTAATCTGTATAGGCAGTGCATTTTTTTTGAAAGTTCAGAAAATTGTAAAGGTTATCTGATTACACGTACGAAGTTTATATCACATTAAATAGCATGAATTAAACTATTACTGTCCAAAACTTCATGTAAATATGTTGCATGGTATAGAATGTATCACTGTTTTAATGAAATGTGATCTTACGTGTACGATGTTAGTGTACAATCCGCGTTCTTCAAAGAATATAATTCAAATTCAATAAAAAAACATGAAATTGGAGTTAATTTAGGGAAATAACTTTAAAATAATGAATAGAAGTGAATGAACGCGTAATAAAATATGTTTGAATGATTAGTGAGTAAACAGAGACACTTTGCTCAGTTTTTAAAATCACAAGTTCCCATGAGTCAGTGAGTTTGTGAAAGTAAAAAGCTTTATTTTTTAATTTTTTTAATACAATGCAGTGACTTTAACATTTAGAAGATTTATTTCAAGTGTCATGTCTCATTCCTAAAGAAACATTTCTCCTTTGACAAAATAATTCAGACTATTTATATCGCAAACATGTACAAAGTTAAATTCATACTCTTGAAAAAAAGAGTATGGATACTTTTTTTGGATTCTAAGATCGGAAAAAATCAACACTTGTGTAGTAACAGAGATGCATATATCAGCACAACGATTCTGAGGTTAGGGAATAGATTAAGGGGCCCCAAAGAGGTAGTGATACCCCTGATTGGCCTCTAGCCTTATTAGTAGGTTGGGTGGCTTGAAATGTAGCCTAGTAGCCTGTGAGCCAATCCATGGGAACTGTGCCAGACTCGCCTATTATACAATGCCAGCCATCCTCCCTCCATCACTCATCCCCGATCACACACTCTCTCTCATCTCATCGACCTTCGGGGCAACTTGGGATTGCAAGGCTTGGAAATAAAATAAAAGCTCTCAGTGCTGGGTGGATTAGAGAATTGCCTTCGTGAGAGTTGAGCAGCAGGCATTATCATCAATGTTGCATGCACTCATCACATGGCATGTGCTGCTTATTGGCTTCAGCTTACCATCTGATTATGTCAGTCAACTTCAGAACTCGCTGTCTGAGTTTGTCACCTCTCTTTTACATTTATTTACTTAGTGCGTTGTACAAGAATCTCCTCCCTTCAATGAAGTTTGTAATTAAATAGGATTTGGGGGGGACCAAAGTGCGCGGGAACTTTAAATAGGATCAAAGTGAATGAAGAAACACAGGTCATGAAATGAGAAACCACTGGAGCAAGTGGTATTAAGTTATAAAAATAAATATAATACAAAACATAATTTATTAATAGCATTAACAGAGGTAATAGTGACTTGACTTTTTCCTATAACCCCTACTGTGGGGCATAGGGCCTCCAATTAGAGGTTTCAGTACCTATAATAATTTTGTTAAGCTTTCTCCCGAGAGAGGACAGGTGGTAAGACCATCGCGTCACATAGGCCTATCCCCTTCCAGAAACTAAGGTATTAGGCCTATATTAGCCTACTTTGACGTGAAAGGGCCTAGGAATTTTGTCCGGAGGCTCTGATTTTAGGCTTGGATGTATTTTACGTGCCGTAAATCAACGACACGCCCCCCCCCCCAGCTTGAAGTTCCTCCCGGAGAACTATGTGCCAAGGATTTTTACATCCTGAAAAATACATCGACCGCGGCCGGGTTTGATCCCGCGATCTTCGCACGCTACCTATACAGCACTGCGGCTGACACAATTACAATAGTAATGTAAAATAAAATTATTGGTTTTATTATTATTACTGTTATTATATGGTATAAACCATAACCATATAAAAATATTTAAAAAATAATCCAAGTTTTGCAAAAGAATATAAACTGAAAATAGCGCATAGTTTCATTTTAGTTTTAAATTTGTAAATGAGATTTAGAATGAAAATACAAAACATAGGCCTATAAAGTACTAAATACCTTCACCGTTTAGGTGCACCAACATGAATGGTTCAAAATTCGTTTCAAAACTTGCCCAGGAATTTTCTTTCGATGAAAAAAACCCTTCGTAGTTAGTAACACATGTCCTAGAAATATTTGGGATAATGATCTATAAAATAAATTAAACTGTAAAACCCTACAACTATAGGTTAAGTCTATTTTACTTTTAAAATTCAATAAAGAATTGATTAAAGTGCAGTCTTATCACCGACAGACTTAACGCGGCGGTTGCTTCAAACACTTCTTTATGATTAGACGCTGAATCCGCCTGAGTAACGTATTGTCGGTAAAAGGATTATGCCAACTGAAAAAACGGAATCATCTCATTTATGAGAGAAAACGCAATTCTCAGCTTTGCAGTATTATTTTGTATCGTGTTTTACTATAATTTTAATTATTAGCATTATTATTACTATTGTCATTTAGTATCTTTAATGCTAGTAGTTTTTATTTTTTCTTACTGCATTTTTCTCGTATTTTTATAGTTATATTATTATTATTATTGTAGTTTTGGAATCCTGGTAGAAGGGAAGAGAAGACCTGATGGTTTTGTCTCTATCTGGCTAAATAAATCAATCAATTAATTAAAATAAATAAATTATTAGGGCAATTTCATTTTATTGTTTTTAATACTGTAGTAGACTATTAGCGTGGTCTTGTGGTTAGCGTCGCTGACTACAGATCCGTCGGCCCGGGTTCGATTCCCGGTACCTCCTCAGATTTTTCTGAGGTAGGGAGGTCTGGTAGGGGTGCACTCAGCCTCGTGATTCAAAATTGAGGAGCTACTTGATAGAGAAGTAGCGGCTCCGGTCAAGAAAACCACCATTAACGGCCGTGGGTGTCGGCATGCTGACCACATGCCCCCCAATCCTGCCATCTGCCTACGGGAGATGACGCAGCGGTCGGGTGGTAGGCCAAGTCCCTCCAGGGATGTAGCGCCATGGAGTTTAGTTTTAGTTTTTAGTTTTTAGTTTTAGTAGACTATTAGCAACAGTCTGATACCAAAAACATAATCTTCGCGTATAAAACAGCAGTTGTTTGACATTTTGTGATCATGGAATACTCTCAGTAAATTTACCTTAGGCCTACTATAAATTGTAGACAGAATAATATGAGAGAGCGGTGGAAGATGAGGGGTTAACGAATCGAACAGGACGAGCACTTAGTTCATGACAGAAGACTTTTTGCAAAGTATGATAATGACTGCAAAGAATAGGCCTAAGTGTAACTGATTTTGGCGGTCACTTAAAGTATACAGGCTTTTTTTAATTGCGTTTGCAACGATGTCTCTTCTTTTTCTTCCCGTTGGAGGGACGTTTGTGCGGCCCACGCCACCCGGGTCTTAAAAGACCGCGAGTAAAAGAGAGGGATTACGCTTGTATCACATACATCTTTTATTACCAGACAAGGACATGAACAGCCTCCCTGGGTGAGAGATCACTGATCAGCCATAGTATAGCAAAGCATCTGTAGTAAAAATGTTAACACAGCGTACGCCTGGAGAAGACCGACTAGCCTACCCGCAAGACTATTTTTCTTCCTACTGCTGTTCAGTTTCTGTTCCGCACGCGTTTTAAGCTGTCACAATTTTTACAAGTAATATTTCTGATCTGTCAACGGCTGTGGATAATGAAAATGTGAGATCCATTAACTGAATTGCACAGGATTGGAGTTATCTGCTAATCATATCTATTTGTATGGTTAACATTACTCTACGTCCTCTTCTAAGGAGTAGCTATTTTATAAGAAATTGCCTACGTCATTTTGTTAAAATAGTTATTTAATAACTACTGGGGATTCACGAAAATCCTGATGTTTTTCAGCAGTAGACGCTCATGTATGGAGGTTAATTAATAAATGTAAAAAAAGAGTAACAATAGTATATTGCGATACAAGTGCCGTAAGCGGTGCATACGGATCGCGGAAAGAATTTTAAAAAAACGAGGCGCTTGCGCCAAGTTTTTTCTATTTCCGAGATCCGTTATGCGCTTACGGCACGAGTATTGCATGCTATTTTTTGCACGATGATTATATATATCAATTTATTTGTATTAATTGAGATAATAGCTGAAAATATTATGTTTATACACTATTGAAGATGGATGTTATATTTCAGAAAGTGATTCGTATATGTTGGCTGTTATGGGGACCGAATATTTGTCCTGTTAAAGTCGCCACAAACTGGGGGGCCTTGGTTCCGGTCTTCCATAAAGGCTTGTATTATGATGGTTTTACTTACGGCACTTGTGCTTTCTTGTAATTTTTACCGCACGGAGATTTCTTTTGTTTTCATAACAACCGGATTGCGTGCGGGAATGTCAAGTTACGATCCACGGCAACAATCTTCGTAAGTACCACTAATTAGTTACGTCGTGCAAAAATAATAATACGTTCTTGTCACTTACCAATATTAGAAGCTCAATAAACAAACAAAAAAGTCGTACGTAAAACTTTAAGCTTTCTCGGCGTTGATTACTAATGATGGTTTCACGGGCTATAAGCCGAGTAAAAGGATATATTGCATCCAAGCTTACGGTCGCTGACATCTCTGCGGCCTTCCTCAGGGAAATGAGCGAAGAAAAAGGGAAGAGAGACCTTATATATGTTTTTTAGTGAAAATGAAATTTTGTGATTGGAGGAAATGGGTTGGAGTGTATCGGCCAATCAGAATGAAGGAGTTTTTGTTGATTGTAAAAACATTGAAGATGCAATCGGTCCATATCAGCGACCGAAAGCTTGGATGCAATATATTCTTTTACTCGGCGTATAGACCGAGAAACCATCATTAGTAAAAAAGTCTTACTATATTAAACACTGAAAATCAAACGCCTGTTCAGCTGACCATAAAGATAATAACCCTGTAAGTTAGCACAAGCAACCGACAAGAGATTTGTGGTTTAATGGATTTATACTGTGTATACCAGGGTTTAGTGATTCCCATGGTGAAAAACGTAAATAAAATCCTGGTGAAGTTTGATAAATAAGTTTCATGCTATCAAAACCCTAAGGCTCATAGTCAATAATGAAATATGTTGCAAACACAGTAGGAAGAAGGAAAAGAAGAAGAGAAATGATTACTTACTTACCTAATGACAATAGAAAATTCACGACCTTAAAATAAAAAGGTTTTGACTTTTTGTTTGTTTGTTGGAAAAATGAATTTTTGAACGCTCTGTAATAAGTGAATTGAGATTTTTATTCCTATCTAAGTTTCATGAGTCTTCGCCGAGAGGTACAGGCAGGGTAGGTAGGTTCTATCTGCAAAACGCTTGTCTAAGTCAGGGTAAAAAAAAGTTCTATCCGAATACTTAGGTTCTTCTAAGCAATATTTGCTGAACTTGCTCGGTCTACATTTTCTATAGATTGCGAAGAACATAACATTCTAATGTTAGAAAGATAGAGTCAGACTAAAAAATTCAATGCCATAGCCGGGATCTGAATCAAGATCTTCTGCTCTCCGTGCCGCTGTTCTACCAATTGAGCTACCATAACAATGTGCCGGTACAACATTGAATTCTCCAATTGGCTCACTTGTCCCGGTACACCACAAGGCCTCAATATGAGATAACAACCCAGTAGGGACTTACAAAACTCGTAAATACTGTAACCTACTTTAAGGCCCGACTTCATAGTATACCACTAGTAAGTCACAGTGAACCTAATGTTATAAAACAAAAATTTCTTGTGAATAATGATTGCCAGCTACCTTCGAAACACTCTCAAAGAAAATATATTGCATACCAAAAATGTTCTGCTGAAACATTTATGGCAAGTATAGGCTAGAGCAGTGGTTCCCAAACTGTGGGTCGCGGGAGCAATTTCGGTGGGTCGCGAAAAGGGTGGGAAAAATTAAACTTTGTGTGGAAAGTGATTTAAGGTTAAAACTAACAACTTCTAATCCTGATATCGAATGTCTTGCAAATAGAAAACAACAGTTTCACAAATCTCATTAATTTTTAAAAAATAGGGTCCCCAAAAAATATCATGTACTAGTTGGAAAATGTTCTTTGTTGAAATAACCTTTACCATTTTTATTTCAACTGCGTTTTCTCAGCAGGGCATTTGAACACAATAAAACTATTGAAAGGCATATGAAAAACATGTGCTGTATTTTATTTAGCCTATATTGGTTATCGTTATGTAGTAGTGGGTGGCGAAAAAAAAGTATAAGTGAAGGTGGGTCCCAGGACAAAAAAGTTAGGGAACCGCTGGGCTAGAGAAGAAATTATAACGACTAACTCATAAAAAATGAAACTGCGAAATGAGTGCGCTTTTCAAATAGAAATGCAATAATTATGGTAAAAGAGTTTCACTGGTTAGTCTATTGTAAGACAGAATGGAGTGTGTATAACTTGTAGTGGGGATAGTGTAGTGGATGTGGGAGGGATTGATAAACCAATTATCTCCTCCTCTCATCTTGCTGGAGGCAGAACGTCGCTGAGTAGAAAAGGGAGTGGCTCTTTAGTTGTGCACGATGACCTCTTCCCCCTCCCCCACCTTAACCACAACAGTCCAGCTGCTACGTTGACTCAGCCACCTCCAGCGACACTTCAAGACGAGGGGTTCGAGTTGGCGACAGTCTGTGTCAAAAGAGCAACCATCCACAATCGATTATAATCCGGGGGCAGTACATTTCAGTGGCGTAACCAACTGACGTCACACTGTCGCTATTTGCCAGAATAACTTACGTCAAATAGGTTAGATTCAATTCAATTCCGAGTTTTATTCAATTACAGTTCACAATTTTTAACAACTTATTGTCAGCCCTAATTAATAGTTTAGTTAAGCAACTATCAATGATATAAACTAGCAAACGAGCGTCCCCTTTCCTATCCCTCCTATTATACGCATATATGAATTATTATAAAAACTATTGAATCGAAGAATAGAGGACATCGTGTTTAAAATCGATAAAAGTTATTCCTTAAGCCCTAATATCTCGTAAATGGTTCCCGGATGCCTCATATAAAGCAACTTTTGTGTTCTTCATATAGCCATATAGCCTACAAAACAAATTTATGTTTGTGATAGGCCTAGCCTATAAAATAACTAAGGAAATATAGCTCGTGACTTTAGCCAATGTTTAATGAAAATTTTAAGAGCCTAACTTTGAGTACTACAAATCCATAAGAAGAAACCTATAAGAAATAATTAATAATCTTTTAACGTTTGTTATTATTTTCTAAACAAAATCCACAAAAACAATATTAAGAAACAACCTAATAAAATTTAACAACAAAAACAAAATAAATGTTTAAAAATAAAGACAAATAACGCAAACTGCGAAATTTGAACCTGAACTTCCAAGTGACTGGTTTAGCAGGGAAACCACTGAGCCAACATGAAAAAAAATAGGGTGCGTGGAAAGCCACGCGGCAGAAGTGAAAATTGGATTTTTTTAATTTTTCGATTTTTTCAATTTTGGATTGTTGGATTTTTTATTCTTGGGTTTATGGACTTCTTTAATTTTGTTTTTTTTTTTAATTTTTTTAGCTTTGGATCCTTGAATTTTGGTTTTTTATTTTGAACTTTTTACTTTTTAAAATTTAATTGAGTTGATTGTTTTCTGTGCAGTCCGTCACAGCCCCGCTATTTTCGTGACGATTTTCTTCGTACCGCAACTTTGGGTTAGCTCTCGATTTTCTCACTTCAAAAAGAACTTCTGTTGTAAAACTGCTACAAGAAAGTCTCCCTCTGTAGTCAATGCTACCGGAGTTATGAAGGGCACTGATACAAAGGTAATGCCATTGGGTATCGAAGTACGTCATATCACTTTAACGTGGAAGTTGCTATTATTCGCAACAGGATAGGGTATGACCGCCTGCGAAGTCTTGGTTAGAGTACACGCAATACACCTGTGCTGGAGTAGTTGCCGCTCTGTGTAGCAGACAGGGGTCTCAGCCGCCATACAAGTTATAATACAGTGTGTCCCACGCAAGAGTTGGCCAATGACGCGGGTTCCTGCAGCGCGGCGGGCACAGCTCCAACTCCCGAGCGATCGGGTGAAATATCTACGCTAATGAAGCCGCGATCGGTGTTTTGATTCAGGTTCTCACATTTACAGTTAAAATTACAATGAAAATAAACACGTACCTCATCACAAGAGATGTTGGAAATGTTCTCCTCTCGCATCCACACAACACTGACACCATTTTAGGAAATTTTCTTTCACGCGCATAAGTTCAGCTTCCGAGACAGAGTTCATTTCTCTTGTGATAGGCCTAGGGTGATATTGTCTTTAAGTTCTTCTAACGGTATGTGAATATTATTTATGGAGAAACTTGAAAAATAAAGTGTATAGGTCAACTTCCCGTACATTAAAAAGGAAACGGGTGAAATATCTACGCTAATAAAGCCCGCTGTTGGTGTAATGGTTCAGGTTCTCACAAAGAAAAACATATGTGATTTATTACATCATCTTGCAAGGACGCAAGACGTCGGTTTTTAGCAAAATTCCCAGGTGTACGTCCTCCAAGCAGAGAAGCCGTGCGAAAACTTGTAAGCAAACTTCGGGAAACGGGTTCGATTCTCGATAGTAAACGAGGGACCAAGCGGCGCGTACTTACTGAACAGAAATTAGATCAAACCCACACACATTAGAAGAACTTAAAGACAATATCAGAAGAGAAATTAATTCTATCTCGGAAGCTGAACTTATGCGCGTGAAAGAAAATTTCTTAAAAAGGTTCCAATGTTGTGTGGATGCAAGAGGAGGACATTTCCAACATCTCTTATGATGAGGTACGAGGTTATTTTCATTGTAATTCCAACTGTAAATGTGAGAACCTGAATCATAACACCGATCGCGGCTTCATTAGCGTAGATATTTCACCCGATCGCTCGGGAGTTGGAGCTGTGCCCGCCGCGCCGCAGGAACCCGCGTCATTGGCCAACTCTTGCGTGGGACACGTAGAATAAGGAAGGGGAAATGGAATAGCCTATCTTTATAATGTTAAATACAATGTAGGCCTACATTTTCTCGTCGGCCTGGGTGCGTATTTAGTATCGCTGGGTTTGATCCTGGCCCAGGTCGATGTCGTTTATGTGTGTGCATAAATGTGACAGTAGATTTACTGGTATGTAAAATAACTCCTGCGGGAAAAAATTCCGGCACATTGGCGACGGTCACAGGCCTAAGTTTCAGTACATAACCGTCGTTAAATAACCATATACAACCACCTACCTTTTCTCAAAATCTACTATTAAGCTAGAGACTAGATCAAGATACCCATCCTTTATTAGTAGGCCTACTGAAAAAAGGATTTTTCATCATTTTTTTCACTGAAATGTGATTTTTTATTTAAAAAAATAATAACTACATTTTGAAGTACATTATAATCTGAAAATATTTTAGAGATTAACCGATTCCAATTTTTTTTTTCAGTGCATGTAAAACATTTAAATAAACAAATGATAAAAATTTCAAGATTGTAGGTGAGAAAATGTAGGCCTACCTCTTACATACAAAAAGTAAACTTTAATGCAAGTTTAACTTCTGCTGAGGTCATGACGGCCCACATAGAGCTTGACGGGGCAAATCAAAGTAAACAAAAGAAGTGTTTTACTGATATTATTAGTTTTCTGTTTTCTTGAATAAATTTGCAAAGAAGTATCTCGTGTGGGTATTTTCTGAAAAAGCGCTCAATGAGCACTATTCGAAATATAAGGTGTTCCATTTAAAATAAGAGTTCATAACAGAGGCAAAATTTTTACGTCTCAAGCGCGGTAATGAACCTCCGGGTTCCATAAAATAGATATTCCTTTAGCTTGCTTAGGAATTGTCTATTGCCATTGAGCAAGTAAGTATTATTATTATTATTATTATTATTATTATTATTATTATTATTATTATTATAATTACTATTCCCATTTGCAGGTCCTCGTACTAGGTCTGAAAATTTTCCTTTCCATTACCTTCTATCGTTAGTTTCCCCTTTGAGTATTTTATTTTGTCCTTTAAATCGTATAGCAGTTGATTACTCCTAATCATTGAGTTGATTGTTTTCTGTGCAGTCCGGTCCGTCACATCTCACTAATTTCGTGACGATTTTGAGTGTGACACTAATTTCGTGATGATTTTTGAGCGTTACACAAGCTCTGGATTTACCCCTACCGCGGCTAAAGAAGATTCACTTCAAACATTGAAATACTATAGTATTAGCAAAAGTTTGATACCAAAACCAATAGGCCTATTTTTAACAATCTTCGACTTGAAAAATACAGCAGCTGATTGCCATTTTCGTGATCATAAAGATCTCTAAATAAACTATAAATTATTGACGGAATAATATAAGTTGTAGGCTGGAAGGCGAATCAATCAGGACGAGAAATTTATTTATCTCAAAAGAATTTATCCAAATTATCGACTGCAAAGAGTAAGTATAACTGACTTTACGGTCACTTAAAGTCTATAGGTCTATTATGTTGATGATGCCCTCATTTTTTAAATTACCAATAGGCTAGTCTCCCTATCTTCATTAAATTAGTAATTCATATTGTTTTGCAACCATTTCTTATTTTAACCTCTCCCGTTGTAGGGACGTTTATACGGCCCACGCCACCCGGGCTCACGAGACCGCGACCTATCGGGAAAGGAATTACCTTTGGATCACATAATACTTTCTTGACCAGACAAGGACATGAAGGGCCTCCCGGAGTGAGCGACTAGCCAAGGCTAAGCAACGCATCTAGTAAAACTGTGACATAAGGTAGTATACGCCTGGAGAATACCAATTAGCCTACCCGCAAGACTGTACTTCCTGCTGCAGTCCGATTTCTGTTCCACGTGCGTCAAGTAATTATTTCCACTGTTAGGCCTAAGTGTGCAGGCTACTGGTTCCGGTAAAATAAAAAAGAGAGAATAGAACACTCACGAATTATTTTGATTGTCCCGCGTCTGTTGATAGTTCATTCAAAGTTACTTAAATCTTGAATATTGGAAACGAAAATATGATTTACCGGCAATAAAAATCCAATGAAAATAAAAAGTAATATAAATTATAAAATACGATTTTAAAAAAGATTACCGGAGGAAAAGATGAAAAAGGGGGCTAGATAATTGACTCCATTCTTAACTAGACACAACATTAAACACGGTAGTGTTTTTTTTTTTTTTTAAACCAGGAGCTTTAAATTTTCCTACGCAAACGGTGAGCACCTAAAATTCTAACCTAACATATAATAGTTGTGTGCCTCTTAATAACTAGACCAGGTTTTTAACACAACATTTTCTTGTTTGTACGTATTATAAATGATCGTTTCTCTTTTCAGGAGATCGTCTCCTGGACATCCCTTGCAAGGTCTGCGGTGACAGAAGCTCAGGAAAACACTACGGCATTTACAGTTGTGACGGTGAGTATTCTATGTCGGTTTCGCCGATCTATGTTGAACCTTCATATCCCGTTAAAATGTGTTGAATCAAGTTTCCCCTAAATAACTGTTCCCTGGGTTGTATCAGGAATCATTTATGATTCTCGCTTTCATTCAATACAGATATAGCCTACTTTCCTTATAATATTAACAAAAAAATCACTCTATGATATTCTCACAGGGAATTTTTTCATCACAGCTTCTTCCGATATTAATTTTATTAGCTCTCATATTAAAGCTTTTGAAAAGTAAAAACGAAATTCATATTTCTAAGGTAGTCTTGTCGAGAAAATCTTTCATGAATATCTCTGGGTCATCGAGTTATTCCTGCAGTAGTAAGTAAGCACCGTTTAATTCAGGCTTTTAGTAGTCAGATTACTAGCCTCGAGTCCAGAGTTCAATCCCTGATACAATCTTTCCTACTAACTTTAAACCTCGAAAATATGGGCCTAAATGGAAAAGGATCTTCATAAAAATAAACGCATGTTACATCAATAGACCGTAAGTTAGTTTGTGGTAAACACAGGTAGTTTATTCGAGAAGTTTTGTATCAGACAGGGATATGTGTAGTGCACATATAATTAGGCCTATATATACCGTAACACTTTCTGTTGGCGATTATAGGCTAACCTAGCTAATGCAATTCAGAACTTCACCAGATGATTGACGAATATTTGATAAACTTAAGCGATTCCTACAAATATGTAGCAAATATCATAAGAATAAAAAATAATTTATGGTCTAATTTTGCAGTAGGAGTTTCGTTCGCTCCTCACGCAGCGGGCTCTGGTTCAATTCTTGGTCGGAACAAATTTCTCGCTGCATAGGAAAGATTAATAGGAGAAAAATTGTTGTTTCTTTGCTTATAATTCTAAAACAAGAGAGATTGGTTTGTTACATAAATTTATTATTAGTGTTTTTTGCTGATTTTATAAAATAAAGTTTTGTTTTTGATTTGCTTAGGTTCATTTCTTCTCCCAGTGATATTTTCCACTTACTTTTATAAAAACAACAAGAACGACTGCGGATTTTAATTACAGTCACAGAACACATTAACTTCTCTTGAGTGCATAGACTTTATGATAGTGACAGAACTGTTGTTTGAAAGAATTCAGTGGTGTGCACTTGGTCTAAAACAAATAGGCTTAAAATAGTAGTCAAAGCATACAGGTATTAGCGTAGTATTTATTTGGATTTTAAGTAACCAAGTATGTCGGGATCCGAAATGGACACGTAGCGAACATCGTCCTGAAAGAACTATGGCCATTCAATTGTCTTCAAATGAAGAATTTGTGGGCAATCAATACACAAAAGCCACAAAACTTTATGTGTAATTTAGTGTGAACTTTTATTTCGGAATGAATTTTCGCAGTTGTTCTGCAATTCCATGGGAGATGAATAAGAGGAGTAAGATGACGTTGGATGAATATGACGTTTATTTTTAACAGTTTACAATAAGTAACAAACTAGTTAAATAAGAATATAATAAATAAAATCAGGTAAACTAATAAAACAAAGTGCCAGATCTGGTTAATAGGAAATATTTAAGAAACTATTGAGTTTTAGATCACGGTTTCTTGAGAAAGTTAGATCAGTAGGCCTATATGCGAAAGAATAAATGGTATAATTAGAATATTAACAGAACGAACAAATTCCTCATGTCAACAATATTCATTTATTTTTGCAAAAAAATCTGAAGGCTAAAATACAAAGTCAAAACCTTTCAACACTTTTTCTTGTTTGGAGGGTAAACAATTCAAAATCTGATTTTTTTCCGGATTTTTCCATGGTTATACGCTAATAACTATAAGCCTGCCAAATTTCAATTTTAAGTTTCTAGCTCATGAGGAAGTGGGTAAACTTCAATATTAACAAGCGGATGAATGATGAAACTGCTATCCAGTTAGTTTTTTTCCCCCAAACTGTTAGAGCAGCTAAAAACACAAATTTTGCACACTTCTGTGGCCCAATATTCCTGCCAAATTTAACGATTCTAGGTGTCCTATAAATGTGTTAAAATTACATATGTGAGGAAAAATTTCCAAAATATACTTAAAACCAAAAAAATCTATCTCCGTCTAAGGTATAGGCCTAACCGATGGAGATACGAAGAATGCCATAGGAAAGAACTTTTAGATCTCTCAAAATCCGTTACCGATGGTGCGATCGGTTTTTTGATACCACTTATCGCTTAGCTACTATGCTATAAGCCTCCAAAGAAGGTCTGCACAGACCTTAAAATTGCGTCCGCCATTTTGATTATTTGTGAGGGTACAAATTTAAAATCGGAACATTTTGGAATATTTTCGTTGGCTATAGGTTATAAGTATGCCAAAGTTCAAGTTTCTGGCTCATATGGAAGTGGGCAAACAATTATGTCATTGAATTAGCCACGCGGCTTTGTTGTAGGCCTATAGTGATGATTTTCTGTTTAAATAACATATGACCGGTAATTGGTCATTACTCCGGTGCCGGTCAACGGATTTGGTCCAAAATAAATAGAGTTCGTCCTATGGACGTTGTAAGTGTAGATCTTATTCTTAAGCTTCATGAAAATCTGAATAAAGCAAATTTGCGTGCGTACAGACGCGCAAATGGAGAGACAGACGGATATAAATTTTTTACCATCCACCATGTAATCTTAGAAAGTACCATTCTGGCACGTAATGAAGAATTAATTCATTACTTAATGTCCAATAATGTGATATGGGTCGCTTTATCTGTAGGTCTACGTATTTTATTAATATACCGCTAAGTTATACTTCATGTAATTTCTAAAAAAAAACATGGCTAAAAACATGTAATGAAAAGACGTCGTCCCTTCCATTTAGAAACGTCTGATGCGATGGCTCCCAGGTAAAATTCCGAAATACAATAAAAAATAGTAATAAAATTATCTTATTCTAATATACTGTAGTTCGCCTAAAATCTCGGTGAAAAAGAACAGGAAGTTAAAATTACAAAACTTCCACATTTACAACAAATCTCAAGACGAAAGGATATCGTTCAGTATTTACTTTCTAAGTTCTTCGGATAATGACTATGTACGCTACGAATGATAAGGTACAGTCAAATATAATATATATAAGAATATCTTCGGATCTTTGTGGGGCAGTAAAACATTTGTTCAAATAATGTGGCATATGGATTGCGCTTTAGCCTATCTGTGGGTCCACGTTCCAGGAAACTTTATTAATATACAGAAGTACTGGAGGCCTACATAGGCTATAAAAGCTCTGCGATACAACAGTTTTCACAATTTGTGAAAAATGCAATAACTTTGGCTATTATTTAATTTTCCATTTTAGTGTAAATACTGGTTAAAACTAAATTTAAAATAAAGTATGATAAATTTACAATAAAGCAGGGGTTTCAAGTATTGTAATAATAAAATCACGTTTCTGTAACATAGGCCTACGGATAATCGGTGTAATCTTTGAAGATGACAGAACGAAGTAGTTAATTTCCAAAGAGCAGGGTTACCAGATGTAAAAAATGAAAAGTAGGCCATTTTCTCTAAACAAGGCTATTTTCTAAAAAATCCCAATATGACACTAATTTTTAAAATGTAAATTGTTTAAACATTGTGTAGGCTCTATAGTAGTAATTGTAATTTGATACTAGGCTATTACAAATAATATTAACATATTATTTATGTAGCCTACTATGTAGATGATAAACATACTTTTTTATTTTTCGGTTGTTGGTACTACTGTGATGACCCAATTTCAATTTTTTTTAAAAATTGCACTTCCTTTAACTACTTCTACAAACCTTCGACATCTGACAAGAACTGAAGTTTGGACAATATTAAAAGGATACGGTTACTCAAACACATACCCTAAAGAAGTTCACCATATAAATCTGAAACTCGTATGCCTACAGAAAAAAAGAAGTTTAAAAAATACGCTAATCGATTAATGAAAACTAAGAAATGTTTTTGTAAACTGTATTAATAGGTTGAAGATGGTTTTATTAAACCGAAATGCATTCCAACTATAAAAGTAAATAAGACCTGGACGCTTTGCCTTCTGACTTTCTACAAGAAAACAACAATATAATCTACAGCAGAAGAGAACAGAAAGAACAACATCAAGTAAAGCGATTAATATAGACATTGTGATAAACAAGTGTTTACACAATTTTCTTTTAATGATTGTGACCGGTAATATTGATATTACGTACATAAAGAGTAACACACATTTTTAACACATTACTTGTTTCTTTTATCATTTTACTGTTCTTCTTATACATATTACATTATTTTTAATTCGTAAGTTTAATTTTAATAGGAACACTTTATTGAAATTTTAATTCATTGACGCAAAAGAGAAAAAAGGCCTAATTCATCTTGATAATTTTAATCTGAAGTATTTATTTATTGTATAAGGAATTTTATGTTAAAGGAATAAAAAAAACTTGAGGAATTAAGGGCAAACCATCCAAGCATTATTATTTAAATGAGGGTATAAGGTAGAAAAATTATATCTTAATTTATTATAATAAAACCCTCATTGGAGATAAAAGGAAGTTTATTACTACTTCTTTGGTCATACACGGTTATAACTAACATGTGGATTCATAATCTATTTAGGATGAACTGTAGAATGCCAATTAGAAATATCACGTTTCCCACGAGTATTTGTATAATATATTCAGTAGCACTAAAACGCGGGATTATGTTTTATTTTCTACAATGCCTGGCCGGACGCCAAACAAAGACATAAAAATCAGGACATGTTCGGCGAAATCCGGACGTCTGGTAACCCTACAAGAGGGACAGGAACGTCTCATAGGAACCAGCCATAATTATAATAATGTAGTAAAATGAAATGAGAACGAGGATTTTTGTATGCTCGGTTACAGGGTGCTCAGGATTCTTCAAGAGAAGCATCCATCGAAATCGAGTGTACACTTGCAAAGCAGCTGGGGACCTGAAGGGCCGGTGTCCTATCGACAAGACACACCGCAACCAGTGCAGAGCTTGCAGACTCAACAAGTGCTTCCAAGCCGCCATGAACAAGGACGGTGCGTAACCATTCCCTCAGTTAACAATGGAATTAGTGTGATTTTTTTATATTATTATACTATTTGTAGCAATTCAGATCGAATTAGAATGCTTATGGATGTTGCTGTTATGTTACCAGGGCCGCAGCAAGGTCCTTCTGCGTTCTTGGCAAGTTTGACAAATCTGCGCTCTCCAATACTGGGGGGTCTGAACATTTTTTTTAAATGTCTGTAAAATTCTTTATTATTTTAATATAAAAACACTGTTATTATCAAAGAAAACCTAAACCTCAATTTGAAAATGAACTAAGCGTTGGACTTTCAAGGTACTAAAACCTTATTTTCAGACGATTGAACTACTTAAAAAATAATTAAATCATAAAGTCTAGAATTTTTATTGCTTGATAAATTGCACCAGTCTAAAAAAGGTGGTATTTTTCATGGTTAATTTTGCGCCCTTTTTGTACCTGCGCCCTTGGCTGGGGCACATCTCGCCACCGCCTAACTACGGCCCTGTATGTTACCTGATGAAGTGCTAAAGATAAAGTATAATGTGATAAAAGGCCTATAATATGACTTGGAATAAGTCTGGGTATATTATATGGGAGCCTAGTGGTTTAGACATCATTGTACAAAGCTGAAAACCCGGGTTTGGTTTCTTCCCAGGAAACATTTTCCTCTATAGAATACAATAGGCCTATATATCTTCAGTGAGCTACCTGTCATAAAGAACCCGTAGTCTTTTCCATTTAAAAAGGTGGATTGCTCCAAGATAAAATTCCCTACCCGAACACTCAGACCGTTTATGATCAAGATAGTTGACCACCTGAACAACCAAGCATTAATATTCATGTCATAGGCTATAGGACTACGGTGCTGTTTTACATTTAATTTTCGCCCTTGATTTTCATTCTTTCTGCATATCATTACCTTATTAATTATCACTTCAATATTAAATTTTATTATTGAAGTGTATTGTAGATATATTTATCTTCAGAACTCTTGTTAACTGTAAACTGTAAATAATGATATATATACCTATGTATATACACACACGCCATATTGGTAATATGTTTCACCTAATTATTCTTAAATTAGATTATTGGTTACGTTTGAATTTATTCACCTCCGGTTAGTCGAAGAGAAGGCCTTAAGGTATTAATTACACCAGAAGGAAGTAAACAAATAAGTATATATATATGTCAAGTATATTCGTATACTCACTAAATATAGTAGCATCCATTCTACAAAATCAAATTTATCTTCCAGAGTTTACATGTAAGGCAAAATATAATAGGCCTAGTTTTACCAGTATATAAAGGGCGTAGATACAAGCCTATCAGTGCATTTGTTAATATGGAGTTTTACATCACATGCACACAATATTTGAATCAGAGAGAACAAGGTTTGAAGAAATATTTTATTACAAATGGAACATAAGTCTCAATTTTGTTTGCAGTCCAAGTACGTTTTCGACTAGATATATTGCCATTGTAACTCTCCAATTCCTTGTATTTGTTGTACTCTTCAATACGTCGCCGATAATGCATTGTCCCCTATATGAAAAAGAACAAATTATTACTGAAAAGCAGCAGGAGGTCCGCATCCTCAGGAATCCAATATAAATCGAATTACTGTTTTCTATTTCACATTGTCACACGGGATCCAATCGAAATTTCTGTCAATAGGTGTGAAATAGAACCGTGTCTCGCATTGTCTGCAAGACCCCTTGTGGATAGGCAGGAGTGAAGCTATGGCTTTTTTGGGGGGTAACATTTCATTCTGTGAAATAACTTGCGAGGGGGGAAGTAATGCATCTTTGAAAATGTGACACGGAATATAAGAGCATGCAGCCAATAGCCTAATACTGTAAATAATGCTGGAGATAAGACTGCATTATAAATTAACTCGTTGGAAGTTCCTCATCTGTTCTATGTGGTTGGCCTATGCGGTAATATAATTAATTTAACAATCAAGAGTCGTTTTAATTTTTAAATTTCCTAGAAATTTGCCCTCATTCAATATGCGAATTAACCAAAAGGCATCCCAATTCTGATGAACTGATTGACGTAACACTGGATAAGAAATTTTTACTTTTTACTGTTACTGAAATCAAAGTATTGGAATAGGACTACTATGTACATTTTTGTGAAGAACACGGAAATGCCAACAGAACTGTCTGACTTGGTTTAGTTTTATTGAAATTTAGAAAGAAAATGTGAATATTTAATTAAATTTTCTAAAAAATAGCTAATATTCAACTCGACTTACCCTCATCACTAGTATTAATGTAGGCCTACTCCATTTGCCCTGGTATCTCTTTTCAAACGCTCAGATTGACTTTAACAAGCCGTCATGTTAATCAGAAACCACACTAGAGTTTTCGGAAATGCTTTTTGTCCGCTATTTTCTTATAGTCTGAGGTCCGAGAGTTCTCTAGGAAATTTCAGGCAACAGCTCTTAAAGATTCTTAGGTAGAGTTTTTCCCTCGACAGTTCTCTGACTTATAGTCCTATAGAAACGTCTTCCTTCATTTTAGCTGTAGTTAGTTTTGGAAATTTTGAGAGTAAGTATCCGATCGCTGGTCCATAACGATTCAACGCTTTCATCTGTCCTGTGTAGAGGGGAGAGCAAAATCTTCCTAGATTCAAGCAATGGCCGCTGTGTTGTGTTTTTGTCCCTGTTCAGAAGTTTTATCTTAAAGAGCAAAGCCTTAACACGGCTATGAAACAGGAAACTGTAATACAGTGTAGGCCTATACATTTGTTGAAGGGAAAATAACCATCTTCAGGTCATTACATATATGACAAATATATCACAATTTATTTAAACTTATCTTTCATGTGTTGATATAGTCTATCTCTGTACGATAACACAGCTTTAAGATTCAGTATGGATGAATTTAAAAACAGTCTACATTCTTCTGATGTGTGTTTAATACTTATAAATTTATAATATTAATGGCTTATTAGGTCTTGAACAGAATAATGTATTATTTACTTAAATTTTGTTCAAACGCACAGAAATCTTGACTGAAAAACACATGATTTCTAAAACAAATAAAATCAGGTAAACTGATGTAAAAAAGTGCCAGTATGTTTTTGTTTAATCAGTTATGACTGCAATTATGATATGCAGAATATGTTTTTTTTTAAATTGATTTCCAAGTTAAGCTCCAGATTTATTCATTAAGCAGGGCTTACGGAAGAAGAAAGGTCTACCATCTCGGCCACCTGGGTCATTTTAACGGTCTAGTTGGATAAGCGCATGTAAAACAATAGTGTTTTTTGTCATAGCTACCTGTATTTTAATTTCCAAGGCCTTATAAGATCACAGTAAAACAATAGGCTATGTTGTCAAGATAACTGATCTTCATTTTTTTTATAAATTCTTTCGAATACGTATATTGCCATAAAATAGGCACTAAATTGAGCATTACTCCGAAACGGATCAACCGATTTTATCCATTATGAATAGACATCTTCCCACGGACATTGTAAATGTGTATACCAAGTTTCATAAAAATCCGGTAAAGCGTATTTGAGTTACCGCGTCTTTAAAATATACACTAAATTGGGTTTTACTCCGGTACCGGTCAACAGATTAGGTTCAAATTCAATAGGGCAATTCTCATGGACGTCATAAATGGGTATACCAAGTTTCATGAAAATCCGTTACAGCGTATTTGAGTGATAATCTATTAAAATAGGCACTAAATTGGGCATTACTCCGGTACCGGTGAACCGATTTGGTTCAATATCAATAGGGTTCTTCCCATCGACATTATGAATGTTTATACCAAGTTTCATGAAAATCCGAAAAAGCGTACTTGAGTTATGGTGCGTACAGACGCACGGACAGACGGACGGACGGACAGACAGACAGACGGACAGACTTTTTTCGTCCCCCACACAATCTCATAAAGTACCATACTGGCACTTAATAAACCATATTATGTCTGCTCATTGGAAACCAGACACAGCGACCATTGTATGGTTTTATGATTAGTAGCACTAATTTAATGAGCAATAATATATTTTATTTGCGTGACAATTTGACTGTTGTTCAGTGTTATAAGCCTATCTATATTGTAAAATTTCGCTATAACATATTATAGACCTATGTACGAAATTTCCATCGATCACAATTTACAATCGATTATACTGTCAAACCATTGTCAAAAAGTAATTTCACCACAGAATTTTGTGAAACCGGGAATTTTATTCGACGTGTAGTAAGCTAAGTAGGCCTATAGAATGATGAAGACTTTGACAATTAGGATTAGGCCTAAGGTAAACATACTTGAGCTCAATTGGAAATAAAAGTAATATAAAACGAAATATACACAACGATTCTGGTTGGAATTTTTAGGAGAAAAATTCCTCTGACACTAGGATTCAAATCCATGACCTTCGGCTTCCCGTGCCGATGCTGCCCCAAATGAGTTAGGTTCACAGTGTCAGACAGATCTCACTCCTATGATTGATTACCCTTAGGGTCGATCTCAATGAAAAGCATTTAATTATTGTTAAATTCATCCATTTCAATATGTATACCAACAGTAATGTTTTACTTCCTCTGCCCGTATCATAATATACTATAGGTAGTGGAACTATTGTGTTTGGTCCTGAAATTAGATGTCGTGTTTTTAACATAAATATACGCTTTGAGGATGCTGAATCGAAACATTCTATTTTCAGAAACAAATGTGTATGCGTCTCTGTGAATAGCCTAGCTGGAGAACGGAAAGTCGTATAAAAACAAAATTTTGAATTCTGATTACCGGTAGGTATCTTTTCAGGATATGACACGAAGATTGACGACAACTTTATCCTACTTTCAATTCCACTTTACATTTGTTAAAATTGTTTTTCGCGATTATCTAAAAAATGACTTACTAATTTTGTAAATAAGACTCACAAAAATAGCTAACACTTTTATTTTATAAGATTTTCGTAAAAAATTTACGAATAGTTACATGCCAGCCAGTTTGTAGAAACAGTCTTGCCTGGTGAACAATATAAAGCTTTGTATCAGGTTGAAGTAATGGAATACGCAATCCTTGCAATTTGAGCTTTCATTCCTTATTAAGTGCCAGTATGGTACTTTATGAGATTGTGTGGGGGACGAAAAAATGTCTGTCCGTCTGTCTGTCCGTCTGTCCGTCCGTGCGTCTGTACGCACCATAACTCAAATGCGCTTTTTCAGATTTTCATGAAACTTGGAAAACACATTTATAATGTCCATGGGAAGAACCCTATTGTTATTGAACCAAATCGGTTCACCGGTACCGGAGTAATGCCCAATTTAGTGCCTATTTTAATAGATTATATTAGAAAGGCGCCATAGCTCAAATACGCTGTATCGGATTTCCATGAAACTTGGTATACGCATTTATGACGCCCATGAAAAGTACCCTATTGAATTTGAACCTAATCTGTTGCCCGGTACCGGAGTAAACCCCAATTTAGTGTCTATTTTACAGGCGCAATAACTCAAATACGCTTTATCGGATTTTTATGAAACTACGTATACGCATTTATAATGTTCATGGGAAGACGTCTATTGATATTGGATAAAATCGGTTGACCTGTTTCGGAGTAATGCTCAATTTAGTGCCTATTTTATGATAATATGCGTATTCGAAAGAATTTATAAAAAAAAAGCAAATCAGTTATCTTGACAACATAGTCAATTGTTTTACTGTGATCTTATAAGGCCTTGGAAATTAAAATACAGTTAGCTATGACCAAAAACATTATTGTTTTACATGCGCATATCCAACTAGATCGTTAAACTGACCCAGGTGGCCGAGATGGTAATGTTTTGGCCTCACATTCTAGAGTTCCATGGTTCAAATCCCGAAACCGGCCAATTTCACTATTTTTTTGTATTTTTATGTGAGTGTGCGATTGTCAAGATATCACAAATCTGTACAGTTCAGCTGATGCTGGAAGATTTTAATCTGATTAAAAAAATTACTAGACCTTTGTTCTCCCGTAAGCCCTGCTTAATGAATAAATTTGGAGCTTAACTTGGAAATCAATTTAAAAAAAAAACATTCTACATATCATAATTGCAGTCATAACTGATTAAACAAAAACATACTGGCACTTTTTTACATCAGTTTACCTGATTTTATTATAATGTGAAGTGATAAAGGTGTTTTTCCCAAGCTTTGGGTAAAGAAAGTTAATTGAGTGCATTACATCAGATTTTATTTGGGTTGTGTATATCCTTCGGAGATGCAATTCGAAACATGGTTGCGACTTTCTCTTCATTGTTACAACCGCTTTACATGAATAGAATTTAATTTTTGCCAATTTTCTCGAAGGGTTGAGGAAGTTAACCTATGCGTTTCACATCATTTTTGTTATTTATTGCTTACCTAGCACAGTCCCCTTAACAATGAAAAAGACAGCTTCATTCGTCTATGAATTCAGCCTAATGTTAAGCAGGCGATATGGCACAATATTTTAACGATTATTCTTTAATAAGACAGATCACTTCCATTTGTAATTTATTAACCTCATTTTCCAGGTATGGAAAATTGGGTAGAGATAGTCTAGGTGGTCTTTTCGCTCCAGCAATTTAAATTTTCACTAGCAGAAATTTGAAATAAACCAAGATTTTAAAACTAGATAGGGGTCATAAATGAAACTTTTGAAGAATGGGATGGGATGGGATCAGGATGCCAGGTAACGTAAGAAAGTCTTTAATTTTGAATCCTTCTGCGGAATTATAACGAGACTTAATACACTGCTGCAGTCATTTAGACCCTACGTACCGAAAGTCCTTCAATTTCCAAGAAGTTAGTAGAAAGAAAAGTCTGCCTGCCTTTGTCTAACTATCCAATCAGCAAGTCAAATATAAAAGTGGAATGAAAATAACCGAACAAAGAGTGGGCTTACTCCCGACTCTGAGGGTCTCATCCTATCCACTAGCTACAGCATCATGTTGACAGAAGCACATAAGAGATCTTCACTTTCACATTCCATTAAAACTTTGTGTCTTCCAGATTTATAAGCATTTACTCATTCTAGGATTTAATCCCTCTCTAAAGAACGATCCAGTTAGAAGTAAATAGATTGTAGACTTTTTAAATACATCTGTATGGCATGTAAATAAAGGATGTTGTACGTGACTGTATACGACTGAATTATTGACCGAGCGAAACGAGGTCCTGTATCTGTAAATTTGTGTGTAAGCAATTACGACCAAACGCATTGTTCGATTTTCTTCAATTTTTTATTTTCCTTGAAGTCATTAAAAACGACATAAGGATTTTTCCTTTTCGATTCAAGATGGTAGCTATTTTAATGGTTGGTTTCATGGAATGTCCAATATCTTTAAACGTTTCTAGTAGGGCTGTACCGATTTAATTGTCGATCAATTACATTTTCCTATTAATTGGTTTAGTCGAATTCTGAAAAACGTTTTTCGAGAAATGGGTCAAATGACCAAACTCCTTTCTCAGTGCCGACTGAGAGAGATTTTAGTGCTCCCGGTATTATTGTAAACAAGCTACGATCGTCTCTTGAACATTCAAATATCAACAAACTCGTATGTCTCAAGTCTTGGCTGAAAAAGTAACCGGAAATGTAATTTTTATACATATTTTTTTATTAGTTAACTAATAATGCTATTAATTAAATCAGGATTTCTTCTGATTATCTGTAGTGTAGTAGTTATGCACGTGTAAAACAATATTAAATGTACACTTTAGTTTCGTTTAAAATACCGACCTCTGTGTCGATTAATCGATTAAAGTCAAGCGTTAACTCGATTAGAAATTTTAATCGATTTACAGCCCTAGTTTCTAGCCAAACTAAATCGGCCCTAAAAGAGGATTTCCCAATGATCGCAGCTGCAAAAATCACATGCATTCGGCCTGGAAGCGATCCGGATAGTTGGGGTCGGATAATTAGAATTCTACTGTAGTTTAAAAGGTTTCCCTAATAGATTAATTCTAATTAAATCCCAATAAAACCTGAAATGATTTTAGAACACAAATACAATTGACTGAATCATTTTCCTTGGCGTGTTATTTCGTCTTCTCCGTTCGATTCTGCTCTGATACGGAATAGGCCTAATGAGTCATCAATAGAAGAAAATTTCCTTAAGTTGGTGTCGTTTCACCGAAAGTCTTAGATTGAAAGTTGGAGAAAACTATCACAAAATTATTTTATTGATCGAATTAAACGTGCCATCATCGTCTTTTTTAACACTATAATTATTATGCATCCCATAAACTTCGATTAGGCTTAGACTAATATCAATGCAACAATCACAAATTTAGTAAATCTTTGGATCTAGTTATTTTATCTATTACATAACGTGCGATGTCCGGGCCTCGAAGCATTTTGATTGGCTCTAGAGGATTGATTCGGCAACACCCTATATTGCAAAGATACACATATTACAAACTATTCGTTCTTATAATGGCCGGAGTAGGGTAGGCTTACCATGCGTCCAGGATTAGTCCGGACAGTCCTGAATTTCTTGTGCTGTCCTGGGTGATGTTGAAGATTGCAACATGTCCAGGATTTTGCGATTTACAACAGCGCTTCTATTTTTCACTCTTTGGAATTAGGTACAATCAAAGAACATGAATATATTCTCACTGAACATCTGTGCACATTCTCCTCATTATTAAAGAATATAGGCTTACAAATTTCTTGTCAAGTTGGTCATTCTGCGTTCCTGGGAACAACTTCCTGTCTCAATAGTGTCTCCTGTATATTGTCCAAATGATTCGTTCTAGGTTATGCTTGTTTGTAATTTTTGTCATATTCTCTAATTAATAGGCCTATTAGATTAAACCGATTGTGTTTTGTGTTTCTTTTGGAAAATTTAAACTGGAAAAGATTGTATGTTCAGTCAAAAATGCCAAGAGAACAAATTTTACTGAGAAGTTTCAGCCATAATCTTCTTACGCCTTACTAGCTAGGCAGGGTTTTTATTCCATTTTAGAAAGTATCTACAATTTTGGCTACAGGCTCCCAAATAAACCACTATGATTATCGAGTTATAAATAGTGTAAATAGTGTAAATAGTTATCGAGAGGAAATCGTAGGTGTATGTATCCTAGATTGGTAGAAAGAAATATGGTAGGTCTAGGAATAGTTTAAATGGATGAACGAATAGAATAATATTTGGGAAAAGAAATAGGACCTGAAGATGGCGGAATAAAATCCGAAATATATTGTCCATCCCACAGATCACAAAATTTTAAAATTTTAATGTTTTATAATCTTGACAACTAGGCATATAGATTATAGCAATTACAAAGCTATTAACTGGTAATAACAAGAACAATTTTAAAACCAAATTCGAGGGAATAGGTGGAACTGTTTTACACGCTAAACAACACAATTATATCCCTCGTAGGAAAAAATATGAAATTTATCAACATTAGGAATATGGTAAATATGCCCAAGGCTGCGTAGCTTTGAGAAGTAGCTTACGAGTATCGAAACGAGAGGTCGTATAACAGCTACAAGACGTGGTAACAATATGTAGCCTACCAGTACTTACCGGTACTTAGAAATGTCGTGTGTACGACTAATGTACAAACTATCAAGAGTAAATGATGGTTAGATATATAAGCATTCATGAGCCACAGATTATTGTCTCTGTTGGACACTACATGAGAATATTATAGGAGAAAAATTCCTCCGGCACTGGGACTTGAACCCAGGACCTTTGGCTATTCGCGCCAATGCTCTACCAACTGAGCTAAGCCGGAGCTCAATTCACAGCGCCAGATGGAACTTCTCTCCTATGACTGATTGCCCTAATGGTCTACCTCACAGACAGACAAGTTATGTCATATGCAGTACTGTGAGGCACACTAAGCAGTGATTTTTGTGACCGGGCTCCCACTGTTATTGTACAGTTAACATTCAAGATATCTATCTTATCTTACTGTTATTTTACAGTTAACATTCAAGATATCTATCTTGAATGTTAACTGTACAATAACAGTGGGAGCCCGGTCACAAAAATCACTGCTTAGTGTGCCTCACAGTACTGCATATGACATAACTTGTCTGTCTGTGAGGTAGACCATTAGGGCAATCAGTCATAGGAGAGAAGTTCCATCTGGCGCTGTGAATTGAGCTCCGGCTTAGCTCAGTTGGTAGAGCATTGGCGCGAATAGCCAAAGGTCCTGGGTTCAAGTCCCAGTGCCGGAGGAATTTTTCTCCTATAATATTCTCATAAATGATGGTTGTCAAAAATTTATAATGGGTCTAGATATCAAAGTAATGCCATTCTATGTAAAGTCTTATCCAGCACGTATCTTATTACAGACTGTATGATACAGATCCTCACAACTTTTCAAGCTGTTAAAGTAAAATCCTCTCTCGATGGAAAAGAGAAAAAGTTTGCTGCATAACCTACTTCATAACTTCTAGATTTTGTAACGCCTCTGAGTGCTAACTGTGACGAGAAAAAAATCCATTATCTGTGTATGACCCGGAGCAAACAGCCAAAAAGCAAATTCGCTAGTTCAGAAAAGTTTGGTGAAAGCTAGATTGAGTTGAAAGTATGTTGAAAAGTTCTCTACTTTATTCATTTTATATTTGCACAGAACGGAGATGCGCCTTCTAGTTACATCTACCATTAAGTAGTTGCCATTGATAAAATTGAACCATTAACTTCAGTAGAGTAATTGATCGATTTACGCTGTAGGGACAGGTTACATGTAATTCATTATATAGAAAATGGAACAAATTGGTATACGGTTTACATATATTTTCTTTCGTAATAGGCTATAGACCAACAAATAGAAATTATCGAATGAGGTGTTCAAGAGAACTTGGCTTAAATTGGAGAGGTCGTGAATTCGAATCCCGTGGCCAATCACTATCATTGTGAATTTTTTCAAAGTTTTCTAGGAACTTAATATATAAGTCACTTAACACCTACCACAACGTTCCCTGTCTGTTGTCTATTCATGTTTATATTGTCTTCGGAGGAGTCCAGGTTGGTCCCTCACCAACGAATTCCTCCGTGTCCTATTTAGACCCAATCCTAAATGCGTAAAAATTTACACTCGTGACCTGCACTCTGAAGTTTAATCAGCTGTTCCAAATGACTAAGTTGAGTGCAGGTGTGGGTGCGAGTGCAGCTAGAGCGAGTGTAGATCGGTGTAGACTCGCTGTGCACTTGATGCCAGCCATATTGAAATACGTTCTTGTAAGTGTGCACATAAAGAACTAACCATTGTTCAACGTCCAATGTTTTGGACCGCATTTACAGAGTAAATGGCTTATACGAGGGTCGCCCAGAAAGTAATGCACCACATTTTTTTCAACAATTATTTATTGAACACAATATAACTTACACACAAGAAAGAATGATGTTTCTTCTACACTCCCCATTTTGCCCCGTAATCTCCGTCCTGTTCTATGGCCTTCCTCCAGCGAGACACAACGGCGTGCATGCCCTGTAGGCACCACCCCTTGTTCTGGTCACGAAGCCATTTCTGCATTGTGCGAATCATCTCTTCGTCATCCTCAAAATGTCTTCCGCGAATGGCATTCTTTAATGGCCCAAACAAATGGAAATCTGAGGGAGCTAGGTCAGGGCTGTAGGGTGGATGGGGTAACACTGCCCAATCCTGTTTAGTGATGTGTTCCTCAAACTTGTATGAGGTCGAGGGTTATCTTGTTGAATCAAACATTCACCTGGATTGGAAGCGCTTCTTGAGTTTGGTTAATGTCTTCACATTCAGATTTAATGGTGCTGCCTCTTGGCATCACATCAATGAGTATGACACCCTCACAGTCCCAAAACACAGTGATCATGACCTTACTGGCAGAAGCAGTTGCTATGAAAGGATGCCATTCGCGGAAGACATTTTGAGGATGACCAAGAGGTGATTCGCACAGTGCTGAAATGGCTTCGTGACCAGAACTAGGAGTGGTACCGATAGGGCATAGCCTACACGCCCTTGTGTCTCGCTGGAGGAAGACCATAGAACGGGACGGAGACTACTTGAAAAAATAGGGAGTGTAGAAGAAACATTTTTTTTTTGTGTGTGTAAGTTTCATTGTGTTCAATAAATAATTGTTGAAGACAAAAAATGTGGTGCATTACTTTCTGGGCGACTTTCGTATAATGATTTTTATCAATTAAATTATCGATATTTATCCACAGAAGTTCATAGGATGTGTGCTCAAGTTATATTTAAGGTGGTTAAGGTGTTTAGACGAAAATTACGATTTTACCATGAGACACCTACAGGCCAAAAGCACAATTACGATTCAGATAGAGAAGGAACCAAACGCAGGTGCAGGAGTGCGGATGAGGATTTAAACACTTGCCTTGTTTAATTCATCCTTAGTGTTGATCCAAAGCTTAGTCCCTCCCCTATAGGCATTTGTATGTTAGCCCTTCAAATGAAGGTAAAGGCGGTTAGACAAACCATACAATAAAAATTGTAACTCTGCCTCAATAATTCCTCTGTAAATATTAAAGAAATCATTAATGACAAAAAATTAACTGTTTTAGGAAGCAAGTTTTAATGTGTGAATCACGCTTAGATCGTGGCGAATTATAATCTGATATTTGAAATCTTTTATTATTCTCTTAAAAACATTGATATCGCAGCTGGCCTTTAGTCCACTATACACAGCCCGTGAGTGTTATTATAGTATTATCTACATTAATAAAAATGAATTATCAAAATGTATGTTGCCGCATAACTTGAGAACGGCACGACCGATTTGGCTGATCATTTTTTTGTTGTGTTCGTAATTGTCAGGACAAGGATTATATAATTTTTTTTGTTGGTAAATCCACGAAAAAGTGTGTGGAACGCCACGCGAATTTTTGTATTTTTTCAACTTTGGATTATTGGATTTTTCAATTTTGGATTGTTGGACTTTTTAATATTGGGTATTTGGACTTTTTAATTTTAAATTTTGGGTTTTTTATTTTTGATCTTTTATTTTTTTAATTTTGGAATTTTAGATTTTTTAAATTTTGGATTTTTTTCTTTTTAGATCTTTGAATTTTTATTTTTTGGATTTTTTAATTTTGGAATTTTTATTTTTAAAATTTTTAATTTTTGAATTTGAATTTTTTTTTATTTTAAATTTTGGATATTTGGATTTTTATTTTTTAAATTTCCAATTTTTTGAACTTTTTAATTTTGGATTTTTGAATTTTGAATTTTTAAAATTTGGGATTTTTGAATTTTTTATTTTTTGGCTTTTTAATTTTGGATTTTCAGTTTTTTAATTTTGGATTTTTACATTTTTAAATTTTGGATTTTCGATTTTTTAATTTAATTTTTGGATTTTTTAAATTTTGGATAAGCCTAATTGAGTTGATTGTTTTCTGTGCAGTCCGTTCCGTCACACCTCTCTAATTTCGTGACGATTTTGAGCGTTACACTAATTTCGTGACGATTTTTGAGCGTTACACAAGCTCTCGATTTACCCCTACCGCGGCCAAAGAAGTTTCACTTTAAAAAGTCGGAAATGTGAAATCAGGCACAGTTAGAGAGTTCTGCTATCAATTTTTTACATAAAAAAAGATGAAAAAAGTTGAAGTAAGAAGACATATTCACAGTTTTAGAATTCCGCTGTCAGATGTTTTCATAACAAAAAAAAAAGAAAAAAAACGAAAAAAAGAAAAAAGAAGTGTGAGTCTTGCAACCATAACTTTCTCTACCCTCGACATGGAAAATATCATTTTCTCACTTCACATTTTGATGTAGAATAAGCTGTCGTATTGCAGGGACAGCTTAAGTGTGTGCCAGGGAGTAGGCTATGCTATATCAGAATTCGGTAAAAAAAAACATATCCACTGATACGTCACTCATAGCTGTAGGCTTTGTATAGGGATGATTATCATAGGCCCTAAACATCTACAAGAAGACAAAATAGAATGGAACATTTTCAGTCCTATGCCTGCAGTATGTTATGTCCCAGGTTTTGGGGGAGGATAGTATGAAAGTGATATGATTTTTTTTTTTTAAATTTTAACTCCGAAACGGTTGTATGGTAACATGAGAGTAAGAAATAAAAATTTCCATAAACACAATACAATCTTATGTAATCGGAATTTATGTTTCTTCTTATTTCAACCCGTCCCAGGCATGGTGTATAGAAGCAACGGAATGCAACATTCGACATCCTCTGTGAGCCATAAAAAGCTATATCTAGTATTTTCTGAGGGAATAGTTTGAGTGTGATAAGTCATTCTTCCTCATTTCAAGTTCTATGTAGTCCTACATATTATACAAGGCCCTAGAGTTTGAAAATCGAAAGTCCTTCATAATTTAATTTCAAATTACAAACAAAAACCCGGGCGACGCCGCGCCTTTTAAGCTAGTATAATATAATATTCGTGTTTAGCGTGAGCGATATACCTGAAGGCTGTTTCTTTTCTTAGAAACATTTCTTATGGTTTTATTTCCGCTTAAAGAGATTGATGCACTGCGAAAATGTTGACTAGCCTGTAGCTAACATCTGTTCGCCGTGATATGCGGCAATTACTCCAGCACTCGAGTACTGCTCGTTGCATATACAGTGCTCTGCAGGGGTTTCGTATGCCATGTGCTGAGCAGAATAAGAGCGATAACAAGAAACGTCTAGTTACCATAGCAGGTGGCCCGGAAAGTTTTATGTCATTTTGAACGGTAATTATTGTTTAGCAGAACTCTCCTTTTACGCAGAGTTTCTTTTTAAGGGCTGAGCTCATTAAGGTAAAAAAAATGTTCAAGCATGTTAAAGAGATAATAGAGGATATCCCCGGATGTTACTGTCGCTTTCTTTCCTTTTGTACAAATTAATAAATATCCATTTCCTTCATCTTAACCGATTACAATTACTACTATTACTACTACTATTACTAATACTATTATAGTGTACGAATTAATCATTTACAATATTCAAAATAACATTAAATATCTATTTCGGCAATAAAAATTTGGTAGGCCTATATAACAAATATACCGGGAGTTGTGTTCCTGACAAAGGACAAACGTAAACCAACACAATATATAGCATTTACTGTATCTCTGTATCTCTTCTCTATATATATAAAAGGCTTTGTCCTGACTGACTGACAGGAATCAACGTAGAGCCTAAACTATAACAGGTAGAGACTTGGAATTTTGACAGTACCTTCGTTTCATAATGTAGGTGCTCACTAAGAAAGGATTTTGCAAAATTTTGATTTTAAATGCCAAAAATTAAATGTTTTTGAGAATACTTAATCCCTTCTTACACAGAATTATCGAATCCGAATCACATTTGACATTAAAACATATTGTTGCCAGTGGGTTTCAGATGGGTTTGGAATTAAATTAAATGGAAGTTTGACAATTACAGTTGGCTTTGACTATTTTTGTCATACCTTGAAATAAAACTTTCGCGATCGCTTGAATGTTGTAAGCTCTAATGGTCAAACATTGTTTTATTTGGAAGAAACTCACTATACAGGGGTTTTCTGGACCAAGGAACTCGAATCTGAGGTCGCTTTTACCAGGCGACGCAATCTAATCGTGGTATGTAGTCCACGTGATTTAGGTGTTAATAAATATAATGATTTAACTATTAAGCTCTTAATTTTTAATTTTTGAAATAATTATCGCGGGCGAAGGCGCCGGCACATGCTAGTATATATATAATAGGCTTTGTCCTGACTGACTGACTTAATGACAGAGAATCAACGCAGAGCCTAAACTATAATAGGTAGGGACTTGGAATTTTGACAGTACCTTCGTTTCATAATGTAAGTGCTCACTAAGAAAGGTTTTTGCAAAAATTTTATTTTAAATGCCAAAAATTAAATGTTTTTAGAATACTTAATCCCTTTTTACACAGAATTATGAAATCCAAATCACAGTTCACATGACAACATGTTGTTGCCAGAGGTCTCAGATGGGTTTGGAAATGAATTAAATGAGAGTTTAACAAAATAGAGAAGCCATGAATATAATTCATGTTATAAATAAATATTAAAGAATGAAATCCACGAAAATAATGCAATCACATAACTTTCTCCACCCTGGACATAAAGAAAACAATACGAGGTATGGTAATGTGTATATTATTATATCGCAGGTTTTTGGAGAGAGAAGTATGAAAGTGATATTGCATTTCTGTTTAATTTCATCCCCAAAACGGTTTTATGGTAACATGAGAGTGAGAAATAAAATATTCCGCAAAGACAATACAATTTTATGTTAACGGAAAAGACCACTTGGAAGACCTAGACGTAGGTGGGAGGACAATATTAGGATAGATTTAAGGGAATTAGGAATTGCGAGACATGCTTTGATGGAGTCAGTACAGAATAGGGCAGAATGGCGGCTCAGGTAAGCACGGCAATGAACATTCGGGTTCCATAAAATAGATAATATTCCTTTAGCTTGCTGAGGATTTGTCTATTGCCATTCAGTAAGTGACTAATGAAATAAACTAATAAGCGACTTAATCACACTTCATCGCTACAAGTATAAAAAAAATACTTGAAGTCAGACTTACAGAAGTGGATGTGGGTGTACTTTTGAGATAATTTACGACACGAGATAAATCAGTTCAAACTGCGTCGAGCTACTCACAGCAGTGAAAGAGGCTGAGTAAGGTGATGCTATTAGCGAGACAGTGCGTTCAGATTTATGTCACGTCACCAGAAAACGATAGCTGCAACAAATTCATTCATTCATTGCGAATTTGTACGAGTGATAACGAGCAGATTATAAAATTTGCATATTCGGATCATATTTTAAATATAGCACCGCCAACTTAGTAATAACACCAAAATATTGAAAATTTAAAACGAATTTTGATAGTAAATAAAACAATTTTGAAGGATTTGTATTGATTGGTTGCATTTTCGTAAATGAACCACAGCCTACAAGACGTTTCTCAATTTTAAGACTATCTTTTGTTTCCATAGAGTTGTAAAATGCTAAACATGAACATGGAGAAAATTTAATAACGTAATATGTAGAATAAACGTATATATTTTTCAAAATAATATATTTGAGGAATTATGGCTTTCAGATTATGTAAAAACTTCAAACAAAAAAACAATATATATACAATTTTTATAGAACATAAGACCACCCCAATGAGCAACGCTCGTTCATTTCTATACAATACCTAGTATAGAATTAAATATGTACACAATTAAATTAACTATTGAATACAAACAAATAAAAGAAAATATAATTAATTTGAAATCAAAAGTAGATAAATGATATCAAAAAGAAAGAACAGAAAAAAAAGAAAAGAGAAAAGTGGGAAAAACAATATTGAAATCCTGAGATATAACAATTGCAGCATTGAAGTAAATTTTAAACTAAAAATAACATCTTTGATAAACTTACTGAATTTGTTGTTGTTCATTATGCACTATTTTCGGATGTGACTTAATTATGGAGTTATAGAGTCTTGGACCATAATAATTGCTATGTTTAGAGCCAGAAGAGGTGTACGTAGTATTTTGGTTCTATTAAGGGCAAAGTTTTATTTCTTCTAGTATTGTAGTTATGAGGATCAGATACATATACATTACGGTATTTGTGAAAGTATTTTAAAAGTGTGAGCTTATAAAATTGTTCTACAGTCATAACATTAAATTCAGGAAATATCGGTGAGTATCTTAACCCGATTTGCCTGAATGCGGTGTTTCTGTCATACCAACCGGTTCCATCAGTTTTAAGTAATCTATCTAACTTTCCACCCCGATAAAGTAAATGGATATTACCAAGTATTATTGTAGTGTTTAAAACTGGCAACAAAACAGCAACGAGAGGAGCAAAGCGTTGATTCCCTGTCATTCAGCGTTTAAGACTTGGTTTGTTAGTGACTGGCAGAATGTAACGTGGAGGCATTAACCAGGCCAGCGATGGAGGGTGCACACTGAAGCGATAAAAAGCTTATTGAATCACATCCTACACACTGGCAGCAAAGGAGGCAAAGACCTGGAAAAACACCGGTGCTTTTCCCTCCTTTCCCAAGTCTCAGGAAAACGTTGTGATGAAGGCTTTTCTGTGTGAGAGAAACAGCTCTTGCTCATTCATTTCGCTTGCTTCTTCACTCCTCAGCTTCAGCCGTCTTCCTCACATCATCATTAATGGGGTTTACCACAAGTTGCTTGGAGGAGCGAAAGAGATGGGAAGAGAGCACATCAGCTACTTTTCCCAGGGGTTCTATTACACTGCAGCAGTTCACCGGTAAGGTGAATTGCTTCCTTCAGTCTGTAACCTTGTCAGCCTTTCCTTCACAAAGCAACTCCTGTAACATTTAAACATCTCAGCGTTCAATGCGAATACGTACATATCTTACTTATGAAGCAGATTTCTAAGATTTTCAAACTGGTGTAAATTTCCAGGGTAACGTATAGGATTAACAAACTTTTTTTTTTAGTTTTTCTACTCGTACCACAGCTATAGAGATCATCATCATCATCTTCACTCCACGGTTTGGGAATTTTGCCCGTTCCGGCTTCATAGGTTTCTCCAGCATCTCCTGGGTCGTCCTCTTTCGCTCCTTCCTTTTGGGCTGTAGTTTAATAAATGCGTTTGATATCTACTATCTTCCATTCTTAAAATATGCTCAAGCCATTGTTGCCTACGTTCTGATATTTGATTTATTATTGATTCAATGTCTAATTCTTTCCTGATATCTTCATTTTTTAATTTGTCTAATATTGTGCAGCCTTTAACACCTCTTAAAAATTTCATTTCTGATGCCTGTATTTTATTTAGATCCTTTTGTGTTGGTACCCACAACAAAGAGATATATAATATATTTTATTCTACTCTGGAATTCGACGTTCAGTTTGAGAGTTCTGTAAGTCCATAGATATTCAGTCCCTACATCTGTTGGTCTGCTTGTGCACACTGTAGCTCGAAAAAGAAACATTTTGTCAATAAGAAATTGTATATTTGGGTTAAATATATTTCGAGAATATGACACGAAACATATATTTTTTCATACTCGTACAACCGCTACTACTTTAAGGTAATCAAATTTTTCACGAGATTTTTTAAAGACGGATCTAATATAGGCTACCAGCCACTTGTATTAAGACCTAATGTTTTCGTTTGAATTATTTGATCTTAAGAAATTTCTGAAGGGTAGTTATAAGTCTCTCTACTCATCTTCACAAAGAAATACGGTTTTGCCTAAGGTTGAGATAACTGAATGTACACTCTCGCAATACGGTCACTTACTTTATGTCGGAATGCGAAGAGACAAAAGAGCATTGTCCATATATAAGGTAGAAAACAGTCATGCGAGTGTTTCATACAGTCCACCGCTGTTGCGCAGCTGGCCCGGGTTTGAGTTCCTTAGGTAGAATTTTTCCTCATCTGTGAGACAAATGTCGGGTAACTTGAAACACTTGTGGTTCCCGGATATCATCTGGCCGTCATTATCATCTTCATCCTCGCCTTGTTCAGCGTGAATGCGTGTGTGAATGTTGTGTCTCGTCCTATGTGTTGGTGCTGTCTGAGAGGTGGCCCCGGCTTTGGGCTCATCACTCATCAGGGGAGGCCCTCCATGTCCTTGTCTGGTCAAAAAGATGTATGTTGTCCATAGATAATCCCTCTCCCGACAGGAGAGGCCCGGGAAGCGTGGGTCGCTTAAAAATCGATTAAAGGGAGTGATAAAACTAAGGTAAAGAAATTCAAGAAAGAGTGTTTCATACACATTAAGACACACCGCTTTGAAATGAAGCTATTTAGTTTCTTTCTTGATTTTCGTGTTCCACCCTGTAATAAACTAGGGCAGCTATTAAAGCAACTTTTACATTAACCAGGTAATATAAACTCATTGTTATGTACCTCTTTACCTTCAAAGAGGTATTATGGATGAGATTATAGCGAGACTAACTAGAGGACCGAGCGCGGAAAAAGTCGCCGGAGTGCTGCTACTCAGAAAATCAAACTTGATCTCTAGATTTTGATGAATAAGCGCCAAAGGTGTAGTAGTTGTTCAAGAAATCTTAAGCTGAATTTATCAATTTTTGCTTTTCTGAAAGGCCTGTAGGAGGCTGAGATTGGTCTACATCCTGATCTATCTAAAGGAGTTATCTACCAGCATGAGAAAGTTTGATAGAAAAATACTAAATTTAATTTTACTTTGGAAATAGTATACTTATATAACCTAGTTTTATAGAGGCCTACTTGTAAGATAATTAAAAAGGGCTTTAATGACTATATTGTAGGCCTATACTGAAGGAAGAGACCTTGCGATCTTAACTTTCGTCAGGAAATGGCAAGCAAATTAATGAAAACAAAAATAAAGCGGTGAATTTGAAGCAAAACGCTAACTTACAAATTTCATGCAAACGGAGTGTTTATTTTGAACTACTGACACTTCTACCGTAGATTATCTGAAATTGGAGCCCCATCATCCTGGAACATTCTGCCTACAAAGACCTGCAAAGGGAATTAACTTTATTATATTGGCTGTATTATGTGAACTGTGCACAGATATGTCGTTCTTCGTCCATTCTGATGCAGATACGTTGGCCTAAAGTAAGTTTATTTTTTCTCAATGCATAATTCAGCGAGGGTATTTTGGAAATATCGATGTGTCAGCGGAGTAAAATCTGCTGTCATCTTAACAGACCCAGTTAAATGAGTAAATATAATCTTCACCAAAAAGATTAGTGGTCGGAATTTGAATAAAAAAATTCTGAAGAACATCGGTTGACCCTCGAGAAAATAATATCAAGCTTTCGTACCAAAAACTGAAATCGAAACAGTTATTAAAACATAAAGCAGCTGAGTTACTCAACTAACTTGGCCAAATTCCCACACTCACCATGGCTCATAGGACCTCTGGCTCAGGGTATGTCAGAGGATAGCCTATTTCATAAGTTGAATTTAAGAATAAACCACATTACTTATTTGTTGAAGGCATAAAAGAAACCTATAACTTAGCAGCAAGCATTATAGAGGAGAACTGCATTAAGCATTTTCTAATTCTGCATATCTTTAGGCTATAGTAATTCACGGTTTCATAGAAAGAAGTGTAATAGACCTGTAAACATTTAATAAAATTCTCATATTTATATGAATATATAAAATGCCAAGTTCTATGCTCACATATAAATAATCAATAATAAAAATATATACTATACATTCATAATCGCATATTTATTTGTTGTTTATTTGTGCACCAACGAAACCTGTTTCAAAAATCTAAAATGAACTTTTTTAATAAGTCTCATGTCATCAACAGAACGTATTTCATTTTTAACAAGATATTATACAGTGGAATTTCATTTCATTCGGCCCGATAAGCTACTTGTGGAATGAAGACATTGTAGAGAAGAGCAAGCCTCTGGTATCAGAAAGTAAAACCTCTGATCTCGATATAAGAAGAATCGATATTCAGTCCACGTGTGGTCACCGAAAGGAAGGGTGTGTAAAAAAAGAAATCAGCTTACCGTTCTTTGTGGTCATTGGAAAGATAGATATAGGGAAAAGGCAATTGGTCGTAGCAAACTTCGAAGTTGAAGTAATTCCACCAGCATGAGAAAGCCTCCTCCCCACAAAGAGTGATCAGAAGAAGGGAAATCAGGAGAGGAAGAGGAGAGAAACCCAGGCAAAATTCAACCAAGCGACTGGAAATCTTCCATCTCAAGTTTCAAATCGATACTGCAAAGGTCAAATCGTACAGAAAAGGGGGCTCCATCTACAGACGTCCTATTCATGAGAAAACAGTATATCACACGAGAATTAGTTATCCTAACTACTTCATTGCAGGGAAACATGAAAGACTGAGTAGAACTGCCTGAACACAACTAGGTCATACCAAATGTACACATTCCTACCTCTTAGATCAGCTATTTTCCCCCTATACATTTTAATATTCCTGGAATCTCTATTCAGCATACCGGTAATTATAGTGTCTTAATTATTATTTTTCAAATTCCAACAAAACCAATACTATTTAAGAGTAAGTATATCAGTCTTCTCAATCAGATCCCAGAAGAGGACTCAGAGTTGGAGCCCGAAAGCTCGGAACCTTATAAAACTTCCAATCGGCTGATAGTGGTTGAGTTTGAACCCGTGACCTTCGGATCTAGACTACCGCGGTGAACTAATATCTCTCCTATTATTACTCTTTAATGATCGATCTCACAGAAAGACATTAACGTCGTACAGGGTAGGTCTACAGTGAGGTACACTAATTTACTGATTTTGTGACCAGGTTTCGACTATTATTGTATAGGTATTGCACACTGTTATTGTCTTATTAGATGTAGTATGAAACCACTGAATATTCTGTACCAAAATTTATTAAGCACACACTATTACAATGGCAATATAGTTTAGGCAATATAGTTGCAATTCATAGGTTTTATTTTTCTTTTTGGTTTCTAGTAATATATTTTTTTCCGGTTTGTAGTTTATGGCTCAATGTTTTGACGCTTAGTGTTCACTCATTGTACTTGTTTATAATAGTAAATATACTTTTATTTGTATTTAACTATAGCCCTAACATGCTGTAGTGCAAAAAAGGGCTGCAATAAATGGAGATTCAATAATAATAAAATAATATAGTTTAGGCCATAGCTGGACCTCGCCCAGCAGAGCGTTTGAGTTGCAAGACACACGGACGAAATCTATAAGGCACTGTCTGATATAAGATGAATCTAGTACGTTACGCACAATACAGCTTGCTTGTAAGTTATAATGCCCTACAGTACTACTTCCTCATATAATAGCTTAATCGCTTTCGCATGGAATGTCCTTTGCATGATTCAAACGATTTGGAAGACTTCTACTTGGTTTCATGAAAGGGATATATTCCGGGTATTTTCTGCTGTCTGCATAATGGCTGTGGGGATACTGTAAGAAGGATTGGCGCGGCTTTACGTAAATAGAGCGTAGGCGTTGCCTGCGATAAGATGGGAATATCAAGTCTCTGGGTCGGCTTTGTGGGGCATCACCGTGTGTTTGCAATATACGAATTCCCATCAGGGATAATACAGGGGGAAAGGAAGAAAGGAATCCAAGTGATAAATAAGAAAAAACGAAAAGGTGAAAGAAAATTGGAATAAAAGGTAGGCCCTACATAAAAGACTGAGACAACAACAAGAAAATAAATAACAAACATAAATAAGCTATAACTAAGCCTAATGAGCACACAAATGCAATTATTTTAAATTGGAAGAGTGTAGGAGGAACCGAGCGCAAAAACTACAAAAAATAGCTTAAGAATGACAGAATAAAATTTAAAAAAGAGAGATATAGATAAAAAGAGAACGATAAAAATGAAGCAACAACGGTTTAAAGGCCAAGGCCAAAGAAAGAAAGATGAAGGAAAACATACATATATTTAAAAACGGGCAAAGAAAAGGAATGGATAGAGAAGAATGAAACAAAACCTTAATAAATCAAGAGATCTGAAAATTTAAATGTAAGTAAGAGTAAATAAAGAGAAACTAAAGAGAAAAGCTAGAAAAAGATATATCGAAAAGAGAGAAAAATGGAATCAAACAAAAACAACTGTGGTTGTAGCCTAGTAGTAGTAGTAGTAGTAATAGTGATATTATTGTTATTATTATTATTATAATTATCATTACTATTATTAATATTATTATTATCAATACTATTATTAATATTAATATTAAGGCGATTTAATGAAATTGTTTAGTAAAACGAGATACTAGAGTATTTGAAATTAATTTTATCCGCACTTATAGTAAAATTAAATTATTTTTACTGTAAGGCAGAAGTTGTTGCTTTATAACAACGATCTCTGATATTTCTGTTTACTTATTTACTTACTTAGGTTTTCTTAATTACTGTAGGCTATTACTTACATCCGTAGCCTAGCTATGTTAAATTGGTGAGATAAAATAAATTAATGTAAATGTACTAATATAATAGATTATTATTTTTGGCAAAGACATCGATACTATTCTTCTGGGCGATTTTCCATTTGGTAGCGTACTTCGAAGTTTTCTACTTATATCAGGCAAGACGGTTAATGGTTATAAATCTACTGTAATAATATCAAAGAATGGTAGAAAAGTAAATGAAGAAGGAATGGATACTTTTAAGTAAATAATACAATAACTAATGTGAGAAAATTACAAAAAGCGTTAAAAAATTATTTCAAACGGATTTTTATTTCATCTAACTTGTTCGCTTCCTGTCTTCCAGTGGACTCTGTTGCGCCGTATCAACGTCTGTAGACTTCACACTTTACACGATTCCGGAAGTGTTCCCTATGAGTAAGGCCTACACACCTACAGTCTGAAAAATAATCTTACTATCCTGGTTTATGTTTTATTTGTACAGTAAAATGACTTTATATGAACATGGACATAAATTTGGCAAAATATGGCAATGGATTAAAACAGTGAAAAATTACCCAACCGGTGCAAGAAGACCATTCATAGAGTGTTCTTCAAATAAAATAAACAAATTAATGTCGGATTGAATTAATGCTTTAAAATTACAAGCCACAAAATAGGCAATTAATTGAAGACTAGGATTCGAGAACTAATAAACCGTTAACATATTAAAATCTGACAATAAAATTGTACAAAGCGGACAAAAAAAAAAAAAAAAAAAAAAAAAAAAAAACGGGCGATTTTTAATTTTGGGTTTCACTGGATAGATTCCTTTTGTTTAGGCTACTTGAATTGCTACTGCACTCTCAAACATGTCAAATGCCAAACAAATAGAATTTAATAGTGATGAACAATAGAACTGAATAACACAGGGTTGCCAGATCAGAAACGTAGAACAGTCGTACCAATGTCCGAAAATAGTCGTATGCTCGTTAAAACTGTCGTATACTTGGCGATTTTTCAGTGTAATGAACGTATTGCGTCAATAATAATAATAATAATAATAATAATAATAATAATAATAATAATAATAATAATAATAATAAATAATAATTAATAATAATAATCGGTATTATGCACCTTACACATGCCATGTAATTGTTAATAAATCATCTTATTTGTAAATGATTAGGCGGGTTCCTATGTGCTAATGATGCACATTGTGCGCGTTTCCGTGATTCTTCTTAAATTTGATTAAATACAATAAAATTAAATAAACAGTAGTTGCCACAGTGTTGTAATTTTTGTAATTATTTCCAATCATATTGATTTTAGCAACATGCTTACAAAAAACTATCAGAAACAAAAACAAAAAGCTGGTTACTTATCAAAATTTAAAATTCGTCAGTAAATTGATTTAAAAAATATATAAAACGCTATGTTAAAAATAACCGTACAAATAGTAGTCCAGGCAACGAATGAAAAATAGAAGAAAAAAAATCGTGTAGTTTTGAAATTTTGCAGAGTTGTCGGAGGGAGTGTCCTGAACAACATACTAAAAGTCCCCGAAGGTGGGGGGTGAGCGGGGGGCAGGGGGGCCCGCAGAAGGTCCCTATTTTAGGTTTTTCGCTTATATCTAAACAATGGTGCATCGTAGAGGAAAAGTTGCTATATACAAAATTCAAGCTGATAAAGTTTCCTAAAAGTTTGACTATACACATTTCTTTCTATTCCCAATAGTTTTCGAGATATCCGCCAGCGAAAATAACGAATTTTCGAAAAAAGCCCTTTCGCCTCGCACTTTTCGACACACTTTGCCTTCTAGCGCTTCATCCCTTAGGTATACAGCAATGTTATCATGAAAGAAGTTGTAGGCAAATAAATTATCTTGAAAATGAGTAGTCATTTGTTACTTTGTCTTCAAATGTTCAAAAGTTATAAAAATTTTAAGATTCGGTCAAATTTCGAGATTTCGAAAGAAAACCGTATATCGCACTTTCTCTATATTTAGGGGTTATATCTTTGTACATAAGCTGTATATTGTGTATTTACATCATGAAACAAGTGGAGAAACATCTCACAACCATTAAAGTTGAAATTATTAAAAATCCGATCACGGTACAAGCACAGTACATGTAATGGAAAATACATTATATTGCAGGCAACAAAGGAAAAATAGGGACAAAAAATCATGTAGTTTTGAAATTTGGCAGAGATGTGGGGGAAAGTGTACTAAACAACATAGTAAAAGTCCCCATGGATAGGGGGTGAGCGGGGGGTGGGGGGCACATTTACCGGTAAATGTAATTTCCCTCAGTTTTCCCTAAACACACAAAAAACTAAAGGGTTCTAGCAAAAACAGTTTATGCACAACATTAAACTACATAAAAGTTCTTATAAAATGTATTTGAATGATATTTCTGTAGAATTATTAGTTCAGGAAATAGAAGGATATGAAGTATGACACAATTCTGGAAAATCTGTTTTACATACACTTGTATATTATATTTTTAACAAAAGAGAAGGCAGATGATAATTAAATTAGCAAGATGCCAAGCAAGCAATCTGGTTCTTAGAAAAATATACTTACTAATGGTTAATGTCACATATAAAACTCATTATCATTATTATTATTAATAATATTCTTCTTGTAAAGTTGAGACGTTTTATGTTTCGTTAAAATAATTACCGGTATTTTGAAAAATGGTAAGGAATTAGACAATTATATTTAACGATTCTAAGAATAGCAGGCCTACCTATTACTTTAAATAAACGTTTACTTGTCTATGTGGCTCCTGAGAATATTTGCACATCATATTTTGTCACTGTGCAACTCGGTGTGGTGGAAGATATGGAAAGGTGGAAGAAAAGCTAGTATTAAATGCTCATCCGTTTGTGGAACCTGTCTTGATACAACAGTATACCATTAGAAGAAGATGATGAATTTAAAATTGATGACGTCCAAGGAAAATAAGTTGTTTAGGCACTCTTTAATTAATATTATATATCTGTATAAATACTGAGTGTTCGGTAGATAGAAAAATATAACCCTAACTTATCATACGATGTACAGTAGGCCTACTAGGATTCCAGTATTGGAGACTGAAAAAAATAGACAACTAAACATTTATTTAAAGTACTATGTAGTCCTATTAGGTCTTATAATTTCTAAATATCTACAAATTCTAACTATTTACAAATTTTCCAAATAATATTTTAAGCGAAAAATAGAACGGCTAATAGGCCTGATTTATATTTCTTATAAAGTACACTCATACCATGTGATTTTTGTAAGCTTTATAATAATAATAATTATTATTATTACTGTTATTATTATTATTATCTTATGTGTGATGTTTACCTTTAGTACAAATATTATTCTAAGAACTAGTTTGCTTGCTTGACATCATGCTAATTTAATTAACATCTGATCTCTTTTTTGTTAAAAAATATAATATCTAGGCGTATGTAAAACAGAATTTCCAGAACTGTGTCATACTTCATATCCTTCTATTTCCTGAACTATTAATTCTAGAGAAATATCATTCAGATAAATTTTATAAGAACTTTTATATAGTTTAATTTTGTTCATAAACTGTTTTTTTATAGAACCCATAGTTTTTTGTGTATTTAGGGAAAACTGAGGGAAATTACATTTACCGGTAAAAGCGCCCCCCACCCCCCGCTCACCCCCTATCCATGGGGACTTTTACTATGTTGTTTAGGACACTTTCCCCCACATCTCTGCCAAATTTCAAAACTACATGATTTTTTGTCCCTATTTTTCCTTTGTTGCCTGCAATATAATGTATTTTCCATTACATGTACTGTGCTTGTACCGTGATCGGATTTTTAATAATTTCAACTTTAATGGTTGTGTGATGTTTCTCCACTTGTTTCATGATATAAATACACAATATACAGCTTATGTACAAAGATATAACCCCTAAATAAAGAGAAAGTGCGATATACGGTTTTCTTTCGAAATCTCGAAATTTGACCAAATCTTAAAATTTTTATAACTTTTGAAAATTTGAAGACAAAGTAACAAATGACTACTCATTTTCAAGATAATTTATTTGCCTACAACTTCTTTCATGATAACATTGCTGTATACCTAAGGGCTGAAGCGCTAGAAGGCAAAGTGTGTCGAAAAGCGCGAGGCGAAAGAGCTTTTTTCGAAAATTCGTTATTTTCGCTGGCGGATATCTCGAATATTATTGGGAATAGAAAGAATTGTGTATAGTCAAACTTGTAGGAAATTTTATCAGCTTGAATTTTGTATACAGCAACTTTTCCTCTACGATGCACCATTGTTTAGATATAAGCGAAAAACCTAAAATAGGGACCTTCTGCGGGCCCCCCTGCCCCCCGCTCACCCCCCACCTTCGGGGACTTTTTGTATGTTGTTCAGGACACTCCCTCCGACAACTCTGCAAAATTTCAAAACTACACGATTTTTTTTTCTATTTGGTGTTTTTCGACGTTTATTGACTGGACTATAGGCGTACGACTCATGATTGCGTCGTACGTCGTATAAACACTTAACCGTCCGCAGAGCAGGGAATCATCGCTTCAAGATGGCGGCTGGTTGCCGAACTAAGCCGAACGGATACGATTGTGAATGACGGTGTTTGGCGGGTTCTTTCAAGTTCATTCATCAGTGCTACCGTGACTACAGTAACATTTATTTTAAAATAAGAAAACGCCATTTTCACTTGTACCCCTACCATAGGTAATATAGATTCGAAATCGAATACCTGTTTTGAATTCTCCTGAATTCAATAATATTCTATATCAGATGAAATAGAACGACGAGTCACGGTAAGTAAATATCCAAACGGCCCATTTGACTGGAGAAACCACAAATAAAAAATAAATCGGCGACAGGACTTAAACATTGGACCTCCTTTCTGCGAGCCCAAGACGCTACCATCTGCAAATCAGTTTTCATTTTGGACTCCTGGACCAATAACAATAATACGCTTAATTTTATAACATGTTGCATTTTAACATTTAAAACAATGTTCTGTATACATTTTACAGCCGTACACGCAGAGATCTAAATGCACCACAGTTTAGAAAATTTTACAATACCGTGGATTAATCTTGTTTATAAAACTTGGGCGCCTATGCAAATCTTGTTTTAGGTCATCTCTTTATAAAACGCCTCTGTTATGATATTTCACCTTTATCACAATGTAATGGAATTTAGGAGACGATAATCTTTAGTCAATTCTACTCTTATATATCGTGATTCTTTGTTATCACTTTGAATTTGTCACTTGTACACACAAGCAGGTTTGTAGTAAGCACTACAAGTCCCCCTTCCGCTCGGCGCGGCCACTTCCCCGCCTGGCCGCTACCCCTCATGCCCTGGCCACTAGATCCTTGCATCTCCACATATTTCACAATTATAAAAACGACACTTGCAACAAATTAGGCTATTTCACAATAAAAAAAAGTCGTATTATTACATAAAATATGGCTTAATTGGTGCAGGAAAATTCCCTTGCTCCAACACTTTTCTCACTGCTAGTACAAATGCCGCCACCAAATGTCTCCCCACCCAAAACCCCTACTTTCCTGGCGGGTCCTGTTAGAGAGTTGGGGAACGGGAAACGCTTAGATAAAGCAATATTCGCGCTGATGTCTTTTGTTAAAGACAAGCTTTTTGATAGGCTGATTGTGCTTACGAAAGGCAAGCTCACAAGCAAACTTAAGGATGTACGTCGTAGACACAAATCAAGCCTAGAAATAAACAAAGACCTGATTATCAAGGAAGGCGATGTTTGGAAAATACCCTCTTCGTCAAAAGTGGCCGAACTATATTCTGTACGTGAAAACTTAGTTCAGTGTACCTGCAAATTGAAGTGTGATGAATGCAAAATATGCATACACAGATATTCCTGCACGTGTGTTGACTCCAGCATAAAGTGGAATATGTGTAAACACATACACGCAGTATGTCAAATTGAAACGAGCCACAAACGCCCTGCAGATCCTGAAGAAAGGTCTACCAGCGAATTAATAATAGACGATGAGGATACTTGTGCTGCCATTGAAAAAACAGAAATACTAGCACAAGTTAGTAAACAAGAAGGCACGAAGAGTCCTGGGTCCTTATCGAGACAAAAAAACATAATTACAGCAGAAATATTAGATTTAATTAAAGGAATTAAGACACATAAGGAACTTCAAATTCTAAAACAACATAAAGCATCATTAAAAGCTACCTTAGCTGCTATTCAAAAGCAACAATCAGGCCTGGACATGACAACAAAAGACATGACAAAAAAACGAAAAATCTTGCATCAAAGAAGGCTCTATTCGACAAAAAAAAAAAAAAAAGAAGACTGGCCGCAGCCCCTCCATTGCAAAGCCTGACCTGACAGAAGTGCAGACAATTGCAATATCTTTGTTACAAGAGAGCAGATTTTGAAATAATAATTTTTTATAGGACTGTTCTGAAAGACTGGCTTGCGAATAATCCATTTTATTCTATTAGTGAGTTTTTTTTGAAGTTAATATTGATGTTTTTTTCTAAATTTATACACTATACTGCTATTCGACATAATTTCTGTTGTCCATTTTCATTCTCTCTCTAATTTATGTATGTTGATAGCCACATTTTGATGTGGTTCAAAAACTTAACAAAAATCAAATCAAATCATTTCATTACGAGCTTGGATTCTTCTTCAAAAAATTAAATATCATTAACCGAAACAAAAAGAACTTATGTATAGACGTGCGATTCTATTAGCACAAAAGTGAGGCATAGAGATGTGTCTAGAAGGTCATTTATTTAATGTGTATCAATCACCGTGTGCCTTACGCTATGAAAGACAATTTCTTCTGTGAAGAACATTGCCTGTCACGTGTTACAACATTGAACCAGCTTCGGGGACTTAGGGAGTGGGGATGAACACTGCTGCGCCTGCGTGAAGCGATGATTCCCTGCTCCGCGGAAGGGTAAGTCAAATCTATGAAATAGTCGTATGTGTACGACTATAGTCGTACGTGTGGCAACCCTGGAACAACATCAAGAATTTGCAATTAAAGCCTATTATTTCTATTAGAGATGAATTTATATATAAGCATCTATCAACTGAAGTCACAAGTGGGTTATAAGCTTAAAATCAACTAGGAAAATTTTAATAGAGTAGCTGGTTACCATGGATGAAATTTTAATACGTGGATGAATATCTTTATTTATATACAATGGTGGTATTTTAATTGAAGCATATTCTAACTTACTGCGTACAAAACTAATATGAAATAATTGTAAAACATAGTCATCTTTAATATTTTTGGTATTACGAAAAGTCCATATGCTTCATCGATTATTTTATTAATGTGCTTTCAAAAATGTAAGTTATACGTAATAATTAATCTTAAATCGTCAATGGTAAATATTCTCGTTAACGTTTCCGAATTCATACTTTACTGAATAATCGTGTGAAGTGAAAATCTGTGAAAACTTATGAAATAACATTAAACGAAAAATTGTTTTGCATACTTCATTCAAAAAGTTTGTCTGTTGTTGACTATAATTACAATTCATCCGTTAATAAACGTATCTGATTATAGATTTTTAAGTCATCTGCAAACATTAAGCATTTAGAGTTAAGAATATCTGGTAAATCATTTATAAATATTATGGGAAAAGTGGTCCTAAATTAGAACCCTGTGGCTCACCAGAATTTTCATTATAAACAAAGGAAGAACAATGATTAAAAATAACATATAGTTTACGGCCTTTTAAGTATGATGCTATCAGCTTCAAAACCAGAGAATTATTTCCCAAGATAGACAATTTAGTCAACAAAATATGATGATCTAATGTATCTAATGCCTTTGCGAAATCTTTAATAAAGTTCCTTAAGTTTGTCAAAGACGATCTTTGAGGAATGAAACCATGTTGAAAAGCTTATATTGATTGATATCATGAAAAAGAAAATAAGACATTTAAGAAATAAACCAGAAACGCGATAAATAAATATTTATGTGGGTGCATCTCCAGATTTGATTAAGTAAAGAAAATGTCTTACATAAATAAAATATCAAGAATTTGACATAGCCTATTTATGTATTCATTTACTTTAAAATATGTTTCGACATGGATTTACTGCCTACTTTCACACAGAGTTATAATTTTAATGTCTAAAGATAAAAGATTTAACCACACAAGCCTGTATTCAAGTTGCTCAAAACCAAGTTTGTGAAGTTGGAGGGAAATTTTGTCTTTGTAATAATTCACATAGGCCTAACTTGTCTTTGTAGGAATCCATGTATCAAATTGTAGGAATTCACATATCAAAATCCTAGAAACCGTAACATGTAGGGATTCACTTAAGGGTATATTTACGTGAACAACCACAAAAAGATAAAAAAAAATGCATTCTGCATTCTAGAACAAAAATGCGTTCTAAAATATTAAAATTTTACAAGAAAATGAACTCAGAAGTGGACGAAAATTCCACGATACTATAACAAGGCTTACTAAAACATAACTAGCAGATAAAAGTATAAAAAATTGACCAAGTTAATTTTAAATTACACGTTTTATAGGAGCATGAAAAAAATTAATTCAGATGCACTTATCACTTCCTATAGGCATAACATTTTTCTAGTTTCTCTGACACCTTTTATTTTTTTAATGCATATAATGAACATATTTTTCTACAAAGTAGACTACTTTTATACAGCTAAAGTTATTATTTTTAATGCAATTAATTTTTATATATCGCATATAAAATATCTTGAAATTTGATCGATATTTCATGACACATTTTCTTTAATTTTATACCTATGGGCATCATTGTAGTCTACTTTATGCATATATGCATGTAAAATTGGTGTAAAAAATTTCAGCCTTCTATCTCTAATGGTTGTGGAGCTACCTAACAATATGTACCTATGTAAAATAAGAGTTACCGGGAAATTCAGTTTTAAGTTAATAGTGAATTTCTCATCTCTCCTTTCTAAGGGTGTGGCTCAGAGCGTGTAAACATATTTAAATGTCCACTTAAATGGCACAAATAATTTCTAAACCTATATAAACTATATATCAATGGATGCAGAAAATTCAGCACAATTTTTTAGTGCTATAAACAAAAAAACATAAATTTCAAAGAATTCACGTACATATACCCTTATCCCGTATGTCTGCACTAATTAAATTTCTATTCGCGATTGGTAAATTAGTACTAATTCCCAAGAGGATTCCCAAGGCAGCAATTCTAGAGGAAAAGACCGATATAGCCTAATGTAGCTACTGTACTGAAGGATTTGTTTACCTCTATCTCACTGAAGATATACGTATACTTTATATTCTATAGAGGAAATTTGTCCTGGGCTGAAATCGAATGATACTGGGTAATTTCCAGGAGATTCAAGTGACTTTGGTATCAGTGAACTAACATTAAGTTGAAAATTTCGGTTACGAAAATTCTTCTATATCAATAATTTGAATAGGCTATTTCTCCGCGTCATCGTTTATAGCAATCCGGTGTTGAAGTGGCTTTCTTGTACTTGTTCTTTCCTGACAACAGCAGTGCAGCATGAACGAGGTCCTCGAAAGCCAAAGCACCACCAGCACCACGGAAAGGAACTGCATCATCATCACCACCATCACCATGTGGGTTCCCCTCAGAGTCTTGGAGTTCCCGGAATGCCTCCAGGTCTGCAGACATCAGCTGACGGCGCTCCGAGCACAGTTACAAAAATGTTATTTCCAACAGCGGGGCCTCAAGTGAAGCCTCCGGTGCTGAGCAGTTCTGCAGCGGCGGCGGCAGCAGTAGCGGCAGCCACGGCTGGGGGCGACCCATCTGCAGTACCGCCGCCACCCCCGGCTGCAGCCATGTTCCTTGCTCATCAACCACCTCCTCCAGGACTGCTGCAGATTCTCATGTCAGCAGAAAAATGTCAGGTACGCATAGCCTGCAATACAGGCCTACAACAATTTTACCTCATGTTTAAAGCTTGAAGATTAGATTATATCAGATGATCGAAACAAAGAAATGAAGTTGAACCACCGTTGTCCAAGTCCCGATTAACTGAGGGTCCGTATTCAAGGGATATCTACGAGTATATAATGTGTTTTTAAATATTTATTTAATAATTAATAAAATACGTTAGTGATGTATAGATCCTATTTTTTGTTAAGATTAACAATAGGCCTGCTGCTTATAAATGTGAGAAAAGAAAAGATTTGCAACAGTTTTCCAAGAAATTTCGGAGCGACAAGAGCAATTTTTCTTACCTTCTTTGATACCATTAAAAGCTATTAAGTTTTTTATTTTATTTAAGAAATGTTAAAGTGACATTGTCAGGCTATATGCTACAGGCGTAAGTTTTTCTTTAGTTTTTATAAAGAGGGACCACTATGTATGAATGTATGAATGTTTTTTCAGAGTTCATGCCTAGAGTGGGTCCCCCTCGGGGGGCGCTTCCATAAAACTACTAACAACAAATTCTTACAAGGTATAGCCTACAGCCTATTTTTTAAATCTATATTCTCTTCTTACCGTTTCTTTGTGGAGCCTTTCCTCTTTTAGGTTATACAAGGACCACTATGTGAAAACGTCAGAAACACATTTTTCTGGATGTTTAAAGGACATATACCTCGTAGGTCTAAGGCAGCGTTTCTCAACCTATGTCCGCGGACCACTGGTGGTCCGCGAAGATGGGGCAGATGGTCCACAGACATAATTTTAAAAAATATCATAAAGCAAGTGGAAAGTAAAGAAGTAAAATTTTAAATATATTTCGTTATAATGACCTATAATTAACACCCCAAATATTAAGAATATAGGCCTTCTTTTAAAAATGGGATGTAAAATTAGCAGTCCGTAAAATCTTTTTTATACATTTTAGAGGTCCTCGGGTTAAAAAAGGTTGAGAAACGCTGCTCTAAGGGTTTAAAGAGGGAAGTTTTTGTCAACTTGTTTTATTATTGTGAATTCAACTGTAGAGTAGACTATTAATGAAGAATGGAGTAGGCAAAATTGCAGATAGCCAAGTACAGTAATTAGCACTTAGGTTACCTTAAAAATGTATATTGTATAAAATAACTGAATAATTCATCCGTAATATCCAGATTTTCATTTAGACGAAACCCTATCTACAGTAGCCTACCTGGGTTACATTTATTACCCGAAGTAAGGTAACCCAGGTACTGTAGACTAGGGCTCGTCTAACTGAAAACCTAGGCCTAGATATTACGGATATTACGGATGTTCTTCAGTAATCGTTTCCCGCAATAAATGAAATTGAGTTGTACCCGCTTTTCGATTTCCATTTTGCATGTAAAACAAAAATGTACCTAAGTTTTAGTTTAAAATAGCCCTATAAACAAAAATCTAGATACGGTACAGTTTTAAAATAAGGTAATAAAAACTTACATTAAAGGCATATCTAAGTTAACATTTTCTGAAAATCACTCGATTTTTCAAGAAAATGCCCAAATTGAATCCACTGTTAATGGAGCTAGAGCAACTAAAACAGTTAACCAAAACCAATCAAGCTCGCGTGAGAAATTCAAATTATGTATGGATAATTCAGGATAGCGTTTTTTCGAAGCGCTTCCGAGTAAATTCAGTCTTTTTGTTAAAGTCAAGCGTTTGCATGTGATCTACTATTAATCTGAACCTTATTGCGATAATAAAATAAAATAAGGTAGCAGTTTTAAAAAAAATAGTATCTCCGTTGCCAGTCTCAGTATTCTGGCCACCAATGACGAATTGGCTATCATATATGTTGCGCTCTTTACTAGAGTCTACCGGGAAGAGCTTATTGTTATTTAGAGCTAGCATTATGGGGTGAGCTAATTGATTATTTATTTTCAAGAACAATGTTGCCCACATTAATGAACATATGTGTTGGTATTGAAGCAGGAGTTCATCTGGAGTGCGAAACTGAACGATGCCGAGAGATTGTCAGCTGTGAGCATCTCGCAGCCGAGTCCTCTGCCACTTCCACTGTCACCTACATGGGAAGTTCTCCAGGTGAGTTCCATACTTAACCCTCCTCTCAAACTGTGGGGAATACCTCTCATAAACAATTGAAACATGTAACCTATAAATCAACTATATGAGTCATCCGGCTTGAAATTATGAGTAGGTCTGCCTATGAAATAACTAAGCGAATAATGCATTAGTTCTGGATGAGCTTTCCATTTTGTATTAATCCTTTCATAGGTATAAACTGGTAACAAGGTATTTATCAAGCGAAAACGATGAGAAGCATTTTCAACAGAATACCTGATTTCAATGCCTGAAAAGCATAATACATTTTACATAAAACATTACTCTATTGATCTTACATTTCTGCTTTCATACTATTTCTAAGGCACGCATTTATACAATAGGAGTAAAAATGTTAAGTACTGTAGGCCTACATCCATTCAGGGTGGAAATAAGACGGCATCATGGTGCAGGTTCTGGTAGTTTATTCTTTGTAAGGAATTTTGCAAATAGGCCTACTTATAATACCATACTTTGTCAAGTGATCATCTAAGATTTTCTCTGAAATTTTCTGTTTTACTGGATAAGAATTAAACTTACGATTAAGGAAGACAAGTCTATTATTAATATTAAGATTGTAATATATCGACCATATCCTATCAAGTACTTTTTTTAAATCTACAAAATCGCACGAATGTTTAGTTTTAGGCTTAGCCTAAACGCTGAACTTTCCTACAAACGGTCCATACAATCCTAACAACAATTATCTGTTTCGTTGAAATTCTAAGTTACGAAGAATAGATTCTAGTTAGATGGCCCAACATAGTCCATGTTCCTGATATGACTTTCGTTTTAAATTTACTACACACAAAAGGAAACAAAAGATGCCAAAGTTTAGTATTTTGAGATGGAAAGATGACGTGATTTCACTTCAGTAAGGTATGATTATTTGACTTAAACTTCCACCAGTGACAAAACTGACAATGTACAAAGTAAATAGCCTATACTTTTTTGCTCACTTTATGGAAACATTTTCTATTAACCGGTACCGTGTTCGTAATTTCCATAATATCCTACAATCTTGAGTCTCCATTATGCAATCGGTGCAGTCTATGTACTAGCCCAGTGGTATTCAACAGGGTTACAGCAGGATAGACCTATTTTTTAAAATGTTTAGGCATATTATTTCATGGATAATCTAAGCCACAGAAAACACATATTTTCAGAAGATGTTTTCGTTTCAATTTTTAGCGTTCCCTGCCTACACTAAAATTAATTTAATATTGCAACTGAAAGCTACTTGCTTACAATATTGTAGGCCTATTACCTTCCTGTTATCAAGCGACATTATATTTCCTAGTTTATATGAAACTCCGACAGTAATACCAGTAGCCTATTTGAGGTAAAATATAGGCCCACCGGTAGGCCTACTTTATGTAGGCTACATGCTATGTTCATGCTTCCAAAACAACACGCTATTATCCAAAATAATTTAACTAAACAGAGTTCAATATAGCCTAGACATTTTCTAATGCATCCTTGGTAGGCCTATCTGCACTAAAGCGTTAGGGCTACTATGTACTTCTATTTTAGGTTCTAGCTTTATCAATGATTTAAGTGGGCACACATAGGCCTAAGAAAATTTCTTCGGCTAGAACTGACACCCACATCAGTTAAAAGGCTAAGAACTGTTACCTACTTCCGCCATATAGGCTACCCTCTGGTTCATTTCCCCCGCAAGTAGGCCTAGCATAGAAAAGAAAATGATCCGAAAAATCAAATTTTATGCCAACAAAGTGCAATATTATTTGTGTTATGATTTTGTGCTTGAGTTTATGCACTATATCCCACAATATAAAATCGTTTTAAAGAATCATACCAACATTATGAATCTAGCTAAATTTTAGCTAGCACGAACTGCTAGTATGGGCTATAAATAACATCCTTGGAACGTTTGAGCCGGTGTTTCCGAATTGGCTCCCAGATAAAATTCCTTATCAGAATTGACTCCCAAATATTTTAAGATATATATATATATATATATATATATATATATATATATATCTCTTAAAATAAGTTACTTACTTATACAAGTAGGAAGATCCAGCCCTTTTGGCTCCCCTGTGTTATTTTTGTAAACGCCCAAATCCAGGAGTGAACAAAATTGTAGGTGTAGGCTTAACAAATTCTTTCTCCACCGTCCATTTCTTTCTTACAGTTTTATTAAAACTGTGCATCTTGATGTAGCCTATGCGTCCATCTACGTTTCATACAACATGTTCACAAATACAAAAAAGCTTGGGTGAAGATGATATTTCATAGCGTATTGTTACCAACTGTACTAGCAACTCATAACTCAGCAGCTAAACAACGTACAATTGACAATCACAGTGCCAACCATAAAATTAAAATCCGTTTCACGTTGTCAGCCATAAAATTGAAATCTGCATGAACAGCCCTGAGCCAACTGGGCTTCTTTTTTTGGGAGGGGGTAACCCGGGAGCCAACTGGTGTGTTTATGTCAATTACAATTTCAACCGGGAGCCAAAAGCAGTGCATCCGTTTGAGGATAGAACAGAAAACAAAAATAATTTGTAAACCTACTGCATTAGTAATACATTTAGAACTGGATTAAATCAAAGCCAAGCCAGTAGGTGCTGCTAGTTGACGGAATGATAGGGAGATAGGAATATCGCATTGTACATTATTGACTTTGGCAGTCCACCCTCCCACAACATTCATAGCATCCCACTGACTTCTGCGCTTCTTGTCATCTTTCTTCTCTACTCTCGTATTGGTTAGTTTGCCATTGACTTTTAGACGCGAAATTTTCCCATTGGCTTTCCAAAGCTGGAACCACTTAACTTGAATGACGCCCCAACGATATGCCGCCAATAAGCCAAATGTGTGTTGACGCTCATTGGCAGCTTTTGTGTTCTATCGCGATATCAAGCCTATCTTAACACGTCGTTGTGCATTTATGTACTCGTAAAGACTTAACGTAATTTTATAGTGAGCTACATAAGAAAGTTGATTTTCAGAGGGAGTGGATTTTCAAGTTACGTGCTCTGTGGATGATTACACACAAACAAAAAGCCTTATTTAATAATGTATTTATTAAACACAATATTGTCATATAAATTCTCACTTCTTGAAAATAATTCATGAAGGCCTCTTAAAGTAAACTTAATACGGAGAAAAGTACCAAAATATTATGTAGACTTATTATATTGAGCACTAAAAGCCTTAATTTTCATGATCTTAGTTTAACTTTCCCGCTGTTGGGACATAAATGAGGACCCCGACCTGTCCGAAAAGAGATTGGCTTTGGATCACATAGACCTACAAAGGATACTTTTTTGACCAGACGAAAACATGGAGGGCACCCCGGTTGGAAGACCAGCCCAATGTCGGGGTCACCTCCGAGACAGCAAACAAACACATAGTACGAGACACACCAGTCGCACCATGAAACACACTCATTCCGAACGAGGCGCGGATAGGCTGAGGATGATAATGATAGCCAGATGATAGCCGGAGAACAGAAGGGTCTAACGTTACCCGACATTCGTCACACAGGGTGAGGAAAAACCCCGGAATAAACTACACATAGGTAATTTATCCCTATCTGGATTCGAACCCGGGTCCCATACTTGGGGAAGCACGTTTGCAATAATTAAATCAGTCATTTTAGAAAGGATCTTATTCCAAAATAATTTCTCAGGACAGAAGAAAAACATTTTTACCCTGTATCCTATGTGTAGTAACTTGAACAATTTAAAACATCACCAAAAATAATTTTATAAGAAGATAAATGTTAGATAATGCATTAATCTTAGCCCACATGATCTCCTAGTTCAAAATGGGATTATACAATTTGGAATAAAGCTCTTTCTTCAGTGAAATGTAGCCTATATTGAAAGGTAGGCCTAAATGTGACATGGTTTGCTTACAAACATATAAGTCTATGGTTTATTTATATTCTCTTTGAATTTACATAGAGAATATATATCTATACTGATATGGAAAGTTATTACAATTTAAGAAATGAAGATTTTCATACAAGTTGGAAATAGTCTATAAGCTAAACAAAATCAAGCAAGATTGATATTTCCTTTTTTCACAAACTTGCCAAGAAAGTACTGCGTAATAGAAATAATCTTCAGGATGTATAACAGTAGAAGACGCATATCATTAATATGTAGGGACTTGGTCATGAGATGCGATTGTTAATATGAGCGGACCTGGAGTTGCAGAAGTCGCAAATCAAAATTGTGCTTCATTAATCTACTTACATAGATGTTACAATCTGATGATTTGTAGAATAGTGCTCAAAATAGACTACAAGAAAGCTCTTGCCTGAAAGGGCATTTTAGCTTCTGGCGAACACTTCTACCTCTTGACCGTCTTGTCATAGGCCTATAATATTTTGGCCACCACTTTGAAAAATCATAGGCCTAGATATAATCTTTCTAATCAAGTTTCACTGAAAATTGACAGCTTTTTTTGTTATCTAAATTTTACTGTTGGAACAGCTGGTGTACTGCAGATTAAAGAAACTGCCTTTAGAAAAGGTTTTTTTCCAGGAATAAAGACCTTTCTGAAGTGACCTTTGTGTCCACAAGGATGGCTGGAATAAATTTCTTTCTAAACAGAGAAGTGCAAATAAGTTGCAGAAGGTCTTTTGTAGAGAAAACATACATTTGGCAATTTTGGAATAAAGACTGATTCAATTTATGAAGAGTGCAAACATGTAGGCCTACACCAGAAAAGGCAACCTGTTTTCAACATGATTTTGCAGGTGTTGAGGGCATGCTCGCTGCACGACAGAATAACACAAAAGTAAAGAGCAGGCCTGTCGAGCAGAACTCCGAAGGTGTGAAGACATTCCCTACTTCCCCTCTCTTCATGACCTCCAAAGCGTAGCCATTTGTTCAGCGTAGCGCAACCCAACCAATCGATACGCTTTAGAGGTCAAGACGGGAGGAGAAAATGGAATGATTTCACACCTTCGGAGTACTGCTCCACAGGTCTGGTCAAGAATGTCGCTGCACTGGTTTCGTGTCTTAATAAATGTCATTATAGGCTCGTTGCATAATGTATTAAATTTGCAAATGAATGATTTATCTCAGATTGAAATGGAAGTAGTCCTATAGCCTATCTACAGAAACACTGGACATACAGGAATTGCTTTTGGCATAGCCTAATTACTTGTGCAATTATGCAGAAAGTTACGGTACATCCCTCTACATTGTTGTAATCTGCACTACACTGCTGAAGATAACCGCTTTAAATGGTAGATAAATCGTTTCACAAATTAATCTGATGTTACTTCTAGGCTACACACCCAGGTTAGTAACTTTTATTTTTTACTAGCTTAAAAGGCCCGGCGTCGCCCGGGTTTTGTATTTTTTAATATGAAATTAACTTATGAAGGACTTTCGATGTTGAAACTCAAGATCCTTATATAATATGTATGTAGAATTCGAAATGAGGGAGAACGACATATGGCATTCAGACTATTCCCTCAGAAAACGCTAGATAGGCCTATAGCTTTTTATGGCTCTCAGAGGATGTGGAATGTTGCATTCCATTGCTTTTACACACCATGCCTGGGAGGAGTGCAAATAAGAAGATAAAGAAATTCCGGTTATATAAGATTGCATTGTCTTGACAGAAAATTGTATTTCTCACTCTCAAATTACCATACAACCGTTTCGGGGCTGAAGTAAAAAAGAAATTCAATATCACTTTCATACTTTCCTTCCCAAAAACCTGGGACATAATATACTGTGTAACAGTATTTTTGGGAGCTCTACTTAAATTATACAACAGAGTTATTGAAATTTGTATGATTTAAGTCATTTAATAGATTAAGTAGTTGAATTGGGATTCACACGTTATGTGGACTTATGACGAATATTGCGTTAAAAACCATTACGGGAATTCAATGGCATGGTCCTTGAATATTGTACGCCTTTTTATAAAGAAACGCTATGTGACATGATGTATTGGGTCATAAAGGAACTTTCTAAAAACCCTTCGCTTCTCAAAATGAAGCCACGCTAGCTATTAAGATTTTAAGATTTTAAGGCGTGGGATGCTATTTTTTAACCTATCAGCGATGTCCTTACATGCTCTTAGGAAAAGGGCGCGAACCTAATTACCACTTCTGGACTATTTTCTCGACAGTGTAGTAATATCAAAATTACCTATATATATTTGGACTATTTTTGTTCCCCGGGGAGACTTTTGTTATTTGTGTAGCGTGCGTTGTGGGCGCATTTGCTCGTGATGAGAAATATAACCAAGTTCGCGCTAAGATAGTACGGTATTAGGAAAGGTATAGAAAATTACCGTGTGTAAAATCAACATAGGCCTAACGTGTGATTCCCTGTGTGAGCTACCACATATTTATTAACCGGAAGGATTTGATTTACGGTACCGGTATATTGTAAGTGTTCTGTACTGTGGGAATCTGTGTACAACTTTATCTCCATGTTTATATACAAAATAAAATAAGTAAGTTGACAGTGAACAGGTATTTCTAGTGCTAAACGTGACCCCCACATATCCCTGATAGCAATAGTTTTATTCCTGAATGACATTCTTCTTCTTATGGTGAGGAATGATATGTACTGTAAATAGATTATTGGGCAACACTCACCAATGTTTGTTGATCCCTTTGTGAAGCCGTTGTCAATAGTTGCTTAATCTTGCGTGAAGCCTTCGTCTTCTTAATAAAATAATAAAACACACACATTATATAAAACGTAAACACTAAAAATTGCAACTAAGAAGACGAAGGCTTCACGCAAGATTAAGCAACTATTGACAACGGCTTCACAAAGGGATCAACAAACATTGGTGAGTGTTGCCCAATAATCTATTTACAGCAATAGTTTTATGCAAATTCTCCGACTGAAGCCAAGCTGGACCGGGACATCGGTAGACTTCTATGGCACGACATCGAATACGGAAGGACACAAGGTATGTAATTGCAATTCTTAGTGAAATTTCAAATAGACAATTAATACCCACTGAAATACCCTGAGTGACAAATTAGTGACCTGATATAATTGTGCCGGAGTCCACCAACGCTCGCAACTGCGAGCGTAGGACTGTAAATGTTCCATCCCATTTTGTCTTCTTTTAGATGCTTAGGGCTTCTGATAAACATCCCTAGGCCTATTTCTCAACTAATACAAAGCCTACATCTATGAGTGACGTATCAGTGGATAGGATTTGTTACCGACTTCCGATATAGCGTACTCACTGGCACACACTTAAGTTGTCCCTGCAATACGACCGCTTATTCTACATCAAAATGTAAAGTGAGAAAATGATATTTTCCATGTCGAGGGTACACTGTGACTGCTTTATTTTCGTGGATTTTATTCTTCAAGAATTATTTTCACAAATGTATTAATTACGTCGATAGTATCAGAATTTGTTAAAGCCCCGTATTATAATATAGTTTCAAAGCCCTATGTGGACACCGTAAACAATACTTTCGTTATGTAAACAATTGACAGCAGAACGTTCTAACTCTGCCTCATTTCACCTTTCCGACTCTTCCCGTGGGTTTTCCAAAAAATTTCTTTCATACAAACCTTGTCCTAACAATTACGAACACAACAAAGAAAGAATCAGCCAAATCGGTCGAGCCGTTCTCAAGTGATGCGGCAACAACCCTTTTGTAAATCCATTTTTATTAATATAGATTATTTTTTTAGCGTCCTGTCAGTGGGTCCACAGGTATCTTTAACAAAACGCGTCCTGTAAGTAGGTCCACAGATATCTTTAATCTATAATAATTAATCATTGCAACCAAATGGTCATTCTATGATGAATGGAGTAACGGTGGAATGATATAGGCTAAGGCAGGGGAAACAGGAGCACCCCAAGAAAACCTGCCCCGACCCAATTTTAACAAAACGGTAGAAGGCGAGCGGGTCTAACCACTTAGAAATGGGGGCGGCCTATCTTTAATCTATAGAAACAAATCAAAAGGATCATATAGAATTTTTACTTTTTTCAGGAGACGACAGCGAGGCTGCTGTTCATGGCCGTGCGATGGGTTCGATGTCTCGCGCCATTTCAGACACTCTCAAAAAGAGATCAAGTAAGTAAGTTATAACTTAATGTTCTTTACTCTTGTGTAAACCATAATTTAGCATATTTCTTCACTTATAACAGTCCTACAAATCCTTTAATTCGGTAGTGTAGGCCTAGTCTACTCATTTTTTCCCATGTTCAGAATAAGTTAGGTTACATTGATTTAAGCTTATTATGAAGAATACTCTTAATTGCTTCTTACATAACTAATAATTAGAGGGCGGATTTTTATAACCTAAAAATAGGATATATGCATGCATTTATGACCTAGAAAACATAAAAATATGACCAATAAAATTTAAAATATGACTTTACCACTTACACATTGTGTAGCCTATATTTTTTAAGTTTCATTACAATACATTTTATTAAAATATAGTGTTAATTATTTAAAATATCTGTAAATTCTCAAAAAGTATCATTATAATGCAAAATTTACAAAATATGATATGAAACTTCAAAATTTCTTTAATGTGCACACAAATATGCCAAAAATATGACCTAAATATGCATATTCATACTAAATATGCTACAATAGTTGAACATTTCCTAAATATGCAGTTATATGCACATTAAAAGCCGTTCCATTTTCACCAGGATGCTTGGAATCGGGTTTAAATTAGCCATGTACCTGAAATAATGCAAAGAGGAAAAATATGACGTCATAGAAATCCGCCCCCTACTAATAATAATGACTGGTAATCATGAAAATCATCATAAGTCTATATAATATCTAGCCTATAGTAGGCTATAACAACAATTTTAAATTTGCAAGAAATAAAAAAAATATATAAGTGGGCATACTCCTTCAAACATTTTAAATAACGCATAATTTAGTTTACACAATAATTATATTCGTATAATATAGACCTATTTCTACATGTCATGCAAAATAAATCGGCCTAATGATGCTCCTCAATGATATTTTTCAACGCTTTGTTTCTTTGTGCTTATAGCGCATAGAAGCAATATTTCATGGTGATACAAAAGACAGTAGGCCTACCTCATCTGGAACAAACATCATCATAATCGGCACAAACAAATCAAACAGACTTACCCAAAATCGGACACAAAGAATTTGATTGATTTGTTTAGGCCTACGTTTCCTTGTCAACAAATAATTAAAAAATGGCTTCCGTTTAAGAATGAAAAATATGTACGTATTTCATTGAAATAAAATATCATTTATATTCTTTAAATTTATTTATAGCTAAGAATAAAATAATTTTGGCTGCAATACGCGGAAAGTACATATCTTTCACTCGCAAAAATTAGTACTCTCGGTTATTGCACTTCCACGTGAATAAATATTTAAGTTACTTTGAGTATTTTGTACAATAAATGAATTACTATTTACCAAACCCGTATTGTATTTTTTTTATTCCAGCTGTTGTTACTGCAGGAATCTTGGAAGGAGCTATTCCTCTTGCACTTAGCACAGTGGTCCATTCCTTGGGATCTTTCAGCACTGTTCGGATGCAGTAAAGCACGAGATAGGTTACCCCAGGATGACATCACAAATAACGAAATCAAAACAATTCAGGTAAGTTCTCTTGCATTTATAATTTTCGTTTGTACTATACTCCTACTGTGTATTGAAGTGTAATTAGAGTTATATCTGTCTTAGTGATGAGCGAGAGCAGTCTTGGTCTTGGTCTTGCAGAAAATGCAAGACCGAGACCAAGACCAAGACCGCATCAGCGTTAGCTAGACCAAGACCAAGACCGACCATGCAAGACCGAGACCAAGACCAACCCTGCAAGACTCTGGCAAGAACAAGACCTAACTGCAAGACTCTTGCAGTCTTGCTAATTGAAAAAGTTTTATAAAGCCCCATTGTGTATGCAGCGAGCCAGCGACCGCTACTCAAAGGCGCCGCAGTGTCGCTAGCCGGGGTAGTCCCAAGGCTGGTAGGCCTATAATGTAGAGGTTGCCTCATCGTGCGGTAACCAATGAGAGCAGACCCGGTGCGTGACGCTGTCCGTATACAAAAACAAGCGCACCATTCAAATAATACATATGAAATCCGTATACTACCTATCTCACAACTACGTTAAAACAAATTACTGCAATGAAAACTTACAATTAATCTGACGGATTTCCCTGAATGGCATTCCATACAGCTAGTTCCTTCAATTGGTGGGAGTTAAATTCACGATAAACACTCCATATTAATTTTTAAAATGTTTAATTGCAATAGTTCTCTAGTATTAAGGTACGAAAGACAAAGAGATGTAACAAAGGTCCAAAGCCATATATGAAATTTCATTTTGCGTACAATATAAATACTGACCACATAATTTATCAATAAAACTTAAAAATTCTGCCATACAGTTATTTAATAACTAGTTTCTCTAACCTCTCACTGGGTTAAAAGATAACTATGACTGAGGATTTATAATAATTCTTTATTACAACCAAATGGTCATACTACGATGAATGGAGCAACGATGGAATTACATATGGCAGGGGAAACCGGAGCACCCCGAGAAAGCCTGCCCCGACTCCACATTGTCCACCACAAATTCCACATGGATCCATCGAGATCCGATCCCGGGTCCCAGCGGTGGAGGGTGAGCTGTCTAACCACTCAGCCATGGGGCGGCCTCTGACTGAGGATTTGAAACTTTAAACAGTAGCCCCCGTAATTTAAAACGCCTATTAACATGCTCAGTAGTCTATTTCATTAACGATGGTATCCTTTTTTACACCTATCATTAATATTCATAGCCTACTCTTACATAGAATCTTTCCTGTCTACTTGAACAAAATTTAACATAGCTATTCAGCTCATTCCATTCTCTTTGCAGAAAATTTCAAAATAAAGTGAAGTCTGAAAAAAATCAGGTTATACGCCCAGTATTCTTCATAATTATTCAATAAAACACAATTAAACCGTAGATTAATGAAAACAGGAACTTATTTGACGGGTATTTGCTAGTTATTACTTTACAGTTAAGTATCTGATTGTACTGTAGCTATACAGGCCTACATTTTGTTGATGATAGATAGGATATCCACTGAAAACCTTTTTTTACTACTACAATTTTGTTATTGACACATGACGGTGGCGGTGTTTAAGTTCTTGCTGATTCATATTAAGGATGCATATCGAATGGGAAAAGATACCAAAAGTAGAAAATGTCTGGTCTAGAAATATTTGCTTGCATGAAGAATAATTATATTTATTTATGAGCCAATTAATTGAAGGCCCGAAACTTGAAAGTAAGTAGAAAGTAATTTATGGGAGGTAGCGGAAATCTTTACAGTGCAGAAATGATCTTTTTACAATGTGTTATAAATTAGAACTAGGGTATATGAAAAGAGAAATATTATTCATTGCAGCCTCTAAGTTTGGGTTTCGAATGGACATTGTGTGATTTGCTATAGATTACACAATTTCTAAAGCATCTGCTTCAATGCCGTTATGTTTTGTTACTATATTGTACAGTTTTAAACAGGTCAGATAGAACCTCTCTCATATGCGGAAGTCTTTTAAACATTTCATACACATCCTGTTAATATTACTTCTTGTCTCCACAGCCGTTCAATTTAAAACTTTACAACATAATATTCATAATTTTACACTCTCAAATAGTGTATAGCATCTCGTGGATTTTGGGTTTAAAGTTCTGCAATAGGATAACAGAATATTTACATTTACATTCAAAGTTTACTGTTCTAGCTTATATCACCATGGACGTTTCGGCAAACAGCGTGACATCACATAACTGTTTACTGCAACTAAAAGCAATTAGATTTCGTTAATTTCGCAAGCAATAACACACATGTAATCGGTGTAACTTTAAATCATGTAAGATGCGTAAAAGAAGACTGCAAGACTCTTGCAACAAGACCAAGACCGAGTATGCAAGACCGCGACCAAGACCAAGACCACTGATGCAAGACCGAGACCAAGACCAAGACCAGGGTTACCTATGCAAGACCAAGACCAAGACTGAGAGTGCAATACCAAGACCAAGACCAAGACCGCCTTGGTCTTGGTCTTGGTCTTGCATTTGCTCATCACTAGTTCCTTGGCCCATAAAACCCCTGTATAGTGAGTTTCGTCCAATTCGAACAATGTTTGACCATATTTAGGCCTATATTGATTATCCCTCTTCCGTATAGGTTGAAAATTTCATACGTCTGTGTGCTTTGACATTCTAAAGAAATAAATCGTCCAGGGCGGGCTTACAAAATGAAGCGATTCTTTTACTTCCAAATCATGACAAAAGCCTTCTGTAGTTGAAATGTATTACCAAAAATCAATGCTTCGAAAACGCAAAAAATTCATGTTTTCTGCCCGTTTTTCACTCATAACTCACGAACGAAAGCGAAAATTAAAATTCTGGCTTCGAGGTACATTTTCCGACCCTTCAGTCCACCTATGTTTAAAATTTCAGATCTATGCATTCAGTAGATTTCGCTGGGCATCGCGGACAGACAGACAGACAGAAAGACAGACACTTCCTTTTATTAATATAGATTTTACACTTCCTTCAGAGCTCTATGCCGTGCTGAGTTAACAGACAATATTAACATTTCTGAACAGTACTGGTCAATTATGTCATTTACATATTTTCCTCAATGGACTGAAAAGAAATGCATAACGAAACAGCTGGGCTAGCGTTCCCCCTTCTAGAATTAGCATGTAACAATTATGAATAACACCTAAATATTTTACCTGTATATAGAAGGGAGTTAGACAAGCAATTTTTATCTGGAGACTTTTGCTCTATGACGTAAAATGGGTATGCTACGAGGCATTAAAGTAATTACAATTTGGTGCTCATAAGTCAATAATTAAGCGAAATAGGTTTAAAATTTTCATTAAATTGACTTCATGCCTTCTTAGTCATCGATTAAAACCTGATTCTTAATCATTCATGGACACCTATATCATAATTTAGAGTTTTCATAATCTGCAAAATTTACAGACTAATCACATGACCGGCCACCACTGCATTAGTTTATATATATATATATCATCCAGTGTTAACAACGAAGTTCCCTTGTTTTGCATTTTCTCAAAGGTTAGAATTCAGTGGTGGCCATGCCATGAGAGATTTTATGCTGTAACAGCAAAAATTGAATGCCCCCCCTACATACAGGTAAAATATTTCGGTGATATTCATTAACACCTTGTACGTAAACCGTCTCTGTTGAATTCGAATATGGGTTATGTGTTAACAGTGTTTGACTCAGAAATAAAATTACTCGATTCCAAAGATGTCAAAGACATTAGTGATGATCTATAGCCTAACCCTAGCTGAGTTATCTTGTTTCTCTTGTCTTAAAACCTCCCAACCTACTTGCGTCAGACAATGGTTTGGCCAGTATTATGCTGATTCCTCAGCTATTGTGTTGCTAAGATTTTGAGGGTGTTGATTCATTGACAACTTCTGGCCCAAACAGAGATTTACATTCGTTTATGGAACCAAGTCTGCAGTGACGGATCTATGCAGTAGTGAAGTAATGTCTTTTTCCAAATTTATATTTTATTAAGTGCCAGTATGGTACTTTACGAGATTGTGTGGGGGACCGGAAAATGTCTGTCCGTCTGTCTGTCTGTCTGTCCGTGTTTCTGTACGCGCCATAACTCAAATACGCTTAATCGGATTTCCTTGAAACTTGCTGTACGCATTTATAACGTTCATGTCCGCCGGCGTGGTCATGTGGTTAGCGTCGCTGACTGCAGATCCGTCGGCCCGGGTTCGATTCCCGGTACCTCCTCGGATTTTTCTGAGGTAGGGAGGTCTGGTAGGGGTGCACTCAGCCTCGTGATTCCAAATTGAGGAGCTACTTGATAGAGAAGTAGCGGCTCCGGTCATGAAAACCACCAATAACGGCCGTGGGTGTCGGCATGCTGACCACATGCCCCCCAATCCTGCCATCTGCCTACGGGAGATGACGCAGCGGTCGGGTGGTAGGCCAAGTCCCTCCAGGGATGTAGCGCCACGGAGTTTAGTTTAGTTTAGTTATTTATAACGTTCATGGGAAGAACCCTATTGATAATGAACCAAATCGGTTCACCGGTACCGGAGTAATGCCCAATTTAGTGCCTATTTTAATAGATTATATTAGAAAGGCGGCATAACTCAAACACGCTTCATCGGATTTTCATGAAACTTGGTATACGCATTTACGACGTCCATGAGAAGTAACCTACTGAAGTTGAACCTAATCGGTTGACCTCTACCGGAGTGAAACCTAATTTAGTGTCTATAATAAAGGCGCGATAACTCAAATACGCTTTAACTGATTTTAAGGAAACTTGGTATACGCATTTATAATAACCATGGGAAAACGTCTATTGATATTCGACCAAATTGGTTGTCCGGAACCGGAATAATTTCCAATTTAGTGCCTTTTATGGTAATATATAAAAAAGTCGCGATAACTCAAATATGCTTTATCGGATTTTCCTGAAACTTTGTAGGCTATACCCGTTTATAATGTGCATGGAAAGACGTATGTTGATACTGGACAAAATCGGTTGACCGGTACCGGAGTAAAACTCAATTTAGTGTATTTTAAAGATGTGGTAACTCAAATACGCTTTATCGGATTTTCATGAAACTCGGTATACGCATTTATAATGTCCATGGAAAGAAGTCTATTGATATTTGATAAAATCGGTTGACCGGTATCGGAGTAAAGCCCAATTTAGTGCCTATTCTATGGTAATATATTATTAAGAATTTAACAAATGCAAATCAGTTATCCTGACAACATATCGTTTTACACTCTTCATATACGGCTTTGGAATAGTTAGCCATGACACATCCCTTCGCATTTAAGCTGAGACGTACGGTGATAATAACGAAGTAAATTAGAAGATCTGATTATCAAACTAGTCAGATGTTTATTTCGTTCATCAAGTTGAATACTGTTATATACAGAAGATATAAACTCTGAAATAATTAGGCCTACATACATTAAGTGGAGTTCTTCGCCAGTGTATTCTGTGAAATGTTACCATAATTATTTTAAGAATGTCTTATATCAGTGTATACGAGTTTGAATTAAGGTTAAGTATCAAACTTTATACTTTTGTTCTTCCGTAAGTCCTGCTTAATGAATCGATCTACAGCTTAACTCGGAAATCGATAACAAAAATAACTTCTTCTCTGCATATCATAATTCCAATTAACTTTTTACTGATTCAATAAAAGCACACTGGCACTTTGTTACATCAGTTTACCTGATTTTATTAAAAAGTCCTTGCTTTTATATAAATGAAAGTATGTATATAATACAATGTATAATATAGTCTCGTTATTTGTGCCATTAATTATAATAATTAAACTTCGGATTTTAGGTAAAATCCTATTTTAATCCTAAAAGGATGTAAACACAAAAAGTTGTATAGGCTATAATTATGCACTTTATAGGTGACAATGCCTGAAACTGATGGTTTTATAGGTCCTAAGACTGCATGTTTTGACGTTAGAGCGTAATACTGCCTTTTCGTAAGCATATAGGGTCTAAATAAGTACTGAATCATAGACGACAATGCTTTTCACTAGAAAATCTAGAAAAAGTCATTCGTAATTTATTGTAAAGCAAATTATGAACAAGATTTGGATGAAATAAATGAATATTATTTGTAGGCCTATTACTTGTTGAAGTTTGTCTTCTTAAATGTTTAATTGTGCATTATAAATGGGATATTTCAGAAAATTGGCAACTTAAATGGAATAAACGATTTTTTTATTAGGGCCTATCTTCCAATTTTTAAAATCTATCATAGTCTATCATTTAGAGCGTATTTTAGGCGCCTAAAATTGAATTATAGCAACATAAAAGTTCGAAGGCTAATAATACTTGCTGGAGCTGGCAAATAAGGAAAACGGTCAAGCGCTTGGAAAATGTGCGGTGTTCACAAGTTCTTTCAAAAAGAGTGTTGAAGAATGGAAAAGAGACATTATCAGTAGCAAACCTATTATGAAGAACTGATTGTGCGACTGGAGTTTCTAAGGGAACTGTTTCCCGTATTTTAATTGAACACAAAATGGCGAAACTAATTGGCACTAGTTTGGGATTTCCTGGAAAAAAGAAACCCAGTAGGATACTAAAGAAAACAATAGATTCGTTCACCAAATCTGTTATTCGCCATACAATTTATCAACTATTACGACTCACGATTTTTTCCAAGCCTAGATGATATGAAGGAGGCAGGATTATTTGACAGCGGCAAGTAGGCTCTCAATAAAAATAATCGGTTCGTAAAAAGTAATCAAGGAAGGAAAATGACGATGGAAAGGAGTGACAGAATATACACCAGAAGAATTAACACCATGTTGACTATTAAAAAATATAAAGTATAAGCAGCACTAAAAAAATATAATAAAATCAATATAACAATCGTTAAGGTTGGTTGTATAATTTAATTAATATGTAGGCATATGGTGCATTATAATTTATTGATATAAAGTTGATTGATTCTTGTTTATGAATATTTAATTCTAGTCAAGAATATTTTTTCTTTTATAATTGGTAATGTGATTGGAAAAAGAATTATAGTTTCAAACCCCATCGAGTTGATATTGTGGGAAATAAAGAATGACTTAGCAAAACACAATAGAGAATCCAAAGTTGACGAAAAGGAAACTTCGTTTAAAGCCGCAGTAGAAAAAGTGACTGCTGAACACTGGAGAAGGGCTTGTGAATATGTTCACAGTGTAGAAGAGTTTATTGGAAACAAGACGGCATCAAGGACGAGATGTTTTACAGCGTTGTTATTAATTAATTATTTTTTGCACTCCTTAACTAATTAGGGGTACTTACGAATGTTGTTGCCGTGGATCGTAAGTTGACATTCCCACACAATATTGTTGCTATGGGCGTTGCGATGCGGTTAAATTACTTACAGTGCTTGCGCCACGTCATAATTCATTACGATACACTTCATAATACAAGCCTTTAAGGACAAGGCCCCCAGGACAAATATTCGGTTCCCATAACAACAAACACATGCGAATCACTTTCTGAAATAAACATCTATTTTCAAGAATGTATATACATAATATTTTCAGGTAATATCACAATTAATATAATTAAATTGATATAAATAATCATCGTGCAAAAAATAGCATGCAATACACGTGCCGTACGCGCATTACGGATCTCGGAAAAAATATTTCCTCGATCCGTAATCATGCCTTACGGCACTTGTATCGCAATATACTATAGAAGACTCAGTTGACTGTTGAGTTCTTCATTTCTTAACATCCAACAATCCGCCACTGTGAGTAAGGATTTTATCTATCCCCATCCATCTCAGTCATAACAAGAGGGTGATTACTAGCTCCTTCTCTTTCGAGCATATCTTTCTCTCTCTCATTTTTTGGTGAGACAAGTTATCCTAAATACAGTACAAGAAAAAGGTACAAACTATGTAGGAACTACTAATTCACGCTATCTTTCGTTTCTAATTTTTAACATCTATTTAATAGACTATAATATGACTAGCAGGTGTCCGCGGCTTCGCCGAAAATTATTTACTGAACTCCTAGTTGTTTTGCTTAAATAATTTATTTAATAGAAAAATAATTAAAACATTAAATTTATTAACACTGGCATCGTTTTTACATAAGTTACAGGAATATATAATTTTATCTGTACTTGTATTTGTTTTTTGCAGTAAATATAAATAATTAAACGAATCTTGTACTGCCTTACGGGCATACAGACTCTAAATTAAACGATTTAAACGAACCAAAGACTCATGAACCTTACCCAAATCACGCATAGCCTAAACAGAAATGACCTCACATTAGAGTTCCCTAGCCCAAAAAGAAACCAAGTTGAGTGAGTTCCGTCCAAATCATTTAATGTTTTCCAATTTATTCATGCATTCACGAGGGGGTTAGTAAAATTGAAGGGATCGACAAATTGATGTTTTATTGCAAGAATCTACTTCAAGGAAAATGATCTTGTTAATAGGTCTTGTTAATGAATACGGGCTTTTAATGGGCGGCGTTGGATGTACACGGAAACACGAGTTCAAATATTATTATTAGAGACCTCTTAACCTATATCTAGATTACTTATCTAAGTTTAGTCTTAGCGTAACACAGTCTTCTGACATACGAGATTGTGTTCTCTCTTTGGGAGTAACTCATATCTCTGTTAAAATAGGGTATCACCACCTAAGAAGATAGTAATTTTTCAAGAGAGAATAAACTTTATTCCATAGCTTATGTGGAGAGAATTACGTGTCCCACTATAACCTATATGTTATTATTGTGGTTGGAGTGTCCTCTTTTATAATCTCTATTGTTTTTTATTATACCGTACCGTGTATATTATCAATAATCTCTTTTCAGTACTGTGTAGCTGATTGTTTATACACGACTAATTATAGGTCTACTTCAATACGTGGATGTTTTAATTATAAACTCCGTGGCTCTACATCCCTGGAGGGACTTGGCCTACCACCCGACCGCTGCGTCATCTCCCGTAGGCAGATGGCAGGATTGGGGGCATGTGGTCAGCATGCCGACACCCACGGCCGTTAATGGTGGTTTTCTTGACCGGAGCCGCTACTTCTCTATCAAGTAGCTCCTCAATTTGGAATCACGAGGCTGAGTGCACCCCTACCAGACCTCCCTACCTCAGAAAAATCCGAGGAGGTACCGGGAATCGAACCCGGGCCGACGGATCTGTGGTCAGCGACGCTAACCACAAGACCACGCCGGCGGACGTTTTAATTATAAAACGGTTTGTAATTTTTAATATTAGAAAACAGTTATGAAAGAGGAGTAAATGTAACAAAATTGTTGGGTATTTTAATGATCCCGCCTACTAGTATGAAAACCGCCTAAATGGCAGAAGTCAAAAGGTGTTTTGGAAGTTAAATATACTAGTTCAAATATATAAAATAGTTGAAAGTGTGTGGGATGGGGAGATTCGTACAGTACCGGCCAGCTGACCGTGCTAGCCACTGGCATTTCTATTCTCTGGGGATAGAGGGCGGAAGCTTGCACTTGCTAATCGAAGAAGCCAAACTTTACCACTCAATAGTTCGGGTGGAATAACGGTTGCTGACTTACATTTGCGCGCGGAGAGTTATTTTCAATGAATTAAAGCTGGATTGATAAGTAGAACCGAGGCATTGAACATATAACGTAAGCATTACCTCATAAACATATAATATGATTTTTGAAAATATTACGCTAAATTCACCGAATGCAATTCACATTGCATGTGCGGTCCCCATGACAACCATAGGCGTAACCAGGCCGACCATATGGGGGGGTTATAACATCTGGAGAGGGGAGTTCCGGGGTCCTCCCCCCGGAAAATTTTAAAAATTAAGGTGCACAATAATGAGTTTTAAGCTTCCCACGCTTGAAACCCATATTAAGTAATTTATAAGCAGATGTTTTAAAAATGGTGATATATCACAATAATGAAATAAATAGTACTATTTTCCCTTTTTTAATCAATGGGGGGGGGGGGGTTCAAACCCCCAAAACCCCCCCTCGTTACGCCTATGATGACATTGTTTGCAGTGTTCACAGGTGGCTTTGGAAGTTGTATGATACTGGGCTTTGACAAATTACAGAGGTTATAGATAACATTCATTTTTGTAAATCAATATTGTATAAAGATATTCACGTAAATAAATATAGGATGTGAAGCATCACATAACTTTCTCTACCCTGGGCACCGAGAATATCATTTTCTCACTTCACATTTTCATAAATGGAATAAGTGGGCGTATTGCAGAGGGAGCAAGCGCATTCAATTGTCTCAGCTTGAGTTTGTCCCAACGATGGATAGCAAGTAACGCTAAATCAGAAGTCTTTAAGAAAAAAGCCCTATCACGTTATTCATTTCTGTAGGCTTTTTATTACATGAGAAATAGGGATGTTTATTGTGTGTTTTAACGTGTGAAAGGAGACAAAATAGGATGGAATATTTTTAGTCCTATGCGCGTAGTAAATTATTATGTAGGGGGTTTTTGAGGAGGAAAGTGTGAAAGTGATTTTTAATTTATTTTAATGTAAGCCCCGAGATTGTTGTAAGGGAACATGGGAGCGGGAAATAAAATATCCTGCAAAGACAGTACAATTTTATGTTGGAGAAATATTAGTTTCTTCTTATTTCAACCCTACGAGGTATGGTGTGTAATAGCAATGGGATTCAAAATAATTATAATTCCCCTATGAGCAATAATAGGCTGTATAGCTCTAGATACCAATATCAGGACTTAATACTTGAAAATACTTAAACTGAACTGTATCCGAACATGAGCATCTCGCTCACTCGGGTAATTATTTAATGTATCTCAAACGATGTATTATATGTAAATAAATAAAATAATCAAATAAATTATTGATAGGCAATAATAATAAAAAGTTAATTTCGAATTTGGCCTACAAGCGAAATACAAAACCCGGACGACGCCCGGTAAAAATGGAACAAAAATCACGTATTTTATCATATTCGTGAACATTTCACTTGTGCATTGCCTTCAGTGTGCAAGATACTTGGTGCCTTATCAGACAAGGCTTGTCAGACAATAATTACAAGGCTAATTTATTCTGCCGACCTTCGTAATACGATACAGGATGTCGGTTACATTGTACACACTTCCAAGATTACCTAATCACTTGACAAACTTCTTAATTTAACTAAGTCCTGTGTAATCCATAAGTGAAAAGAAAAGGCAATGTGAAAGTACAAATTTATATAATATTCTTCTTCTTAAAAAGAAATATGGTCTAAGTTTCTCTGTATTATAATCTCTCTTCATGTTTGGTTTTCTTGTATTTCCGTCTGTCTCCCCCCCCCCCGGAAACTCCAACAGTCGTATAGGCTAGTACAAATGTTTCGTACATTCCCCAAGATTCCATATGGTCTTAAGTTATCGTGCGTTTTCTTGGCCGCTTTAATTATTCCTCGCCCCATTTAAAAGATCAGAGAAATACTATTTAATGTTTAACTCTGGGTACAACACAATAGGCCTAAATATTAATGAAATGTTTTAAGGGGGGACATACAGCTTTCGGCGAAATTCGTAGGTGAGAAATAGGTGAATTTCATTATTTTCCCCTCTGCAATAAATTGCTCTACAGTCTTGCAATGTGACATCCTCTTTATTGACTACTTCTACAATTGCATACTATTTTCAAAATCGAACACACTGTAACAGTTATGGGTAATTATCGTTTCAAAATGGCAGCCACGTTTCATGCACTGAAATGCCGTTTCCTTGATAACTTCCACAAATATCAATATTTCTGAGTGTTTATTTTTCTGTGTATATGCTAATATCGTATGAACAACACTATCTACAATCATTCATTTAACATTAGTAGTTTTTTAAATATACATATTTTTAATGAAAAAAGAAAATAAAGAATGATTTTTTAAATACTTAAACTGTAGATATTCCAAAGATTGTAGATGATGTTTGCAAACAGATGGGGGTGGGGGGAAATCAGTACAAAATATTGCCATTTGTGGAAATTATCATGAAAACGGCACGAAACATAGCTGCCAGTTTGTAACGATAAATACCCATAACTGTAACTGTTTGATTAATTTTGAAAATTGTATGCAATAATTATAGAAGTAGTCAGTATAGAGTATGTCACATTGTAAGTAGAGCAATTCATTGCTCAGGGAAAAATAATAAAATCCACCTATTTCTCATTTCATTTTCATTCATTCATTTCTCGCCTGTGAATTTCACCGGAACCTGTATGTCCCACCCCCTCCCTTAAATTTAATTGTTCTCATACATGTAATTTAAAAGTCATATTGGTAGGTTACGCGTAGCTCGATTCTTGATATACCAACAAAACATTGTATTAAATAGAGAGAGCATTCGGGGTACCTAAAGACTGAAGTTTATCACACCTGTAGTCGAAAGCAGCATTATGCTCTACGGAACCGGTGTTTAAACAGCAAAGATAAAACAAAGGCTGGCGGGACCAGTATATTCATTGCAGAATGAAATGCTTCACGATTGCATATTTATACAAGGTTTTCACCATCAGTAGATATGAGCTACGATCCAAACTCTCTGTCCATACCCAGACAGTTTCCTTTTGTTAGGAAGAAAAGTTTGTCGACGGCTAAACTCATGCTTTTTATTTTTACCTCACCAATCTGCTAGTTACCTCAGCCAATAAAAATCTGAGAATGTCCTGTGACGGCTGTGACAGCAACGTGTCTGCTCCTCGTGGATTGAAACGCGGGGTTGCAAGATTTAGTTACAGTATACAATAAAATCAAGTAAACTGATGTAACAAAGTGCCAGTATGTTTTTGTTTAATCAGTTATGATTGCAATTATGATATGCAGAATACAAAAAAGATATGTCAATTTGGCCGGCTATGCGATTTGAACCAGGGATCTCCAAAATGCGAGTTCAAGACATCATCTCGGCCACCTCGTTCAGTTTAATGGTCTAGTTTGATAGGAATATGTAAAGGAACAGTGTTATTTGTCAAAGCTAACTGTATTGCAACTTCCAAAGCCGTATATGAACACTGTAAAACAATATGTTGTCATGATAACTGATTTGCATTTGATAAATTCTTTCTAATATATTACCATAAAATAGACACTAAATTGGGCATTACTCCGGTACTGGTCAACCGATTTGGTCCAATATCAATAGGCTTCTTCCCAAGGACGTTATAAGTGCGTATACAAAGTTTCATGAAAATCCGATAAAGCGTATTTGAGTTACCGCGCGTACAGATATACGGACAGATAGACATTTCCCGCCCACCACACGATCTCATAAATTACCATTCTGGTACTTAATAATTAAAATAGTTTTCAAGGGATCATGCTTAATATACAAATATTGTTTACCTTTTTTCGATGAGAGAATCGCTGGTCTTCTGGTGTTCAGTGGCCTCGGTTTACACCAAGACCGCTCTTCACCTCTAAAAAGAGGCCCCTATCTAAGCTCCTTTCTAAGCACTGCTTTCGTTAATACCTTGAGGTGTCCAGCAGTATTAGGAATGGAGCATACACAGAAATCAATTCAAAATTCCATGCAAGAGCACAGAATTATGAAGCGAAGGTCTGAATCTAGTGATGTCTTCCTCAGCTTGTTCTTGATATAGAAAAGTCTTTTTCTTGATGTCACAAACACTAAATAAAAACACAAACACTATCTTCTAGTCTTCTTGCTTCTTGATATAGTAAAGTTTGTACACACGTCACTAATATACAGCGATAAACACCGAAAAAGTAAATCGCGACATCGATGCCGGGTACTCCATGATGGATTCGACAATATCTGCAATTAGAGCAATATTTTATATATACCAGCTGTAAAATCAAAACAAAAGAAAAAAATTGTGAATATTAGATAACAGTAAAGCCATTGGAAATTTCGGACATTCAATCCCCCCCCCCCCCCAGAAATGACTGGGTATTTTTTTGGGTCGTAGAAATTAAATTAAATAAGGAACAAAATGTGTACAGAAAATAGCAAGGAGAGTTTTTACTACGAACGATATAATTTATATTGTCAAGCCAACAGCGATGAATAAGGTGTCAGGGAATAGAATTTCCTCACCTTTAACTTAATAACTATGGTAGGGGCACAGAAAGTAGGAAATATTCAACTTTCTGAGAAAAAATCAATTATTTTCATTTCCCTAATACGTCATCTTCAGGTAATTTCTGCATGAGTTGTAGACATCTGTTGCGTTGTGGGCTGGATGGTCAGCCTTCAGTAGCATCGAAACGCGTAGAAGACAACATCTGCATTTTAGTACAACACTTTTATTGTATGGACTTTAAGTACATTTTTAACCGTTTTAAAAGTTTTTAGTAATATTTATCACTTGGGTTCGGATGTTTATGACATGTCATATTTTTATCCTGACCTCCATTCTTGCCGCAAACTGAAATTAAACACTAATTGCACGCTTGTTATCCTAATCTGACCTTTTTAAATTTTGCATATATAGTCATATTTTGGGGGGTACGCCGTAGCGTAGTGGTTGAGGCGCTGCGCCACAAACCAGAAGGTCGCGGGTTCGATTCCCGATGAGATCGTTCAGATTTTTCAATTGGCCTAATCCTTCTGGTGGCACTATGGCCCTGGGGTCGACTCAGCCTCTAACATAAATGAGTACCAGGAGCAATCCTGGGGGTAAAGGGATACGCAAGGCCTACAAAATATTTCGAGTAGGGCCTATTTGGAGCTGATGAAGCGAGCAAAGTGGAGAAAATTCTTTAAAAATAGAAGTTCATTACAAGTAAAACTGTAAATCACCTGTAAAATTTGTAAAAAGTGATGATCTGATTGAATTAATGTGAGGTAAGAATTTAGTGTCTTTTAACGTTTTAAACGGGAACGTTAATTTTTTAGATAATACGTTATTTTATTAGGTCATATTTAGGATTTTTGGTCATATTTAGTCATTTGAAGGCCATATTTGCAGTCATATTTTCCGCTCTTTTAGGCCATAAACATCCGAACCCTATTTATCACTAATTCATTGTTTGTACAAGGTTTTATATTTCTAGACTAGTAGCGTATGCTACTTCCTATATATGTTAACCATAATAAGATAAGTTATGTTTAATAAAGTAGGTCTACTCTTTTTAAACACTGAGCATAGGTGGAAATTATAAATGAAAAAGAACAAAAATATCAGTTCGCCAGTCTTCGGCGATTCGGTTGTCATTGTCTTATGCGCGAAAATGGTTGATTATCGTCGTTGCCGCGCAACATCTAACATGGCGGCCTTTCGAGAATCCTTCAAAATTTTCAGTCAAGTATTTACCAAACAAAATAATGGATCGGCCCACTTCGAATCCACGTCTAGTGGTTTTACAAAAAATACCAAGGACTCCTGGATATCTAAATTTAGAAAGAAAATTAGGTCAATTTATATTTTCAAACCGAACGACTCCGACCACAGTAAAGATTCAGCATCGGCATCACCTGAACCACCCCACCTCACCTTAGTGCCAAGACAGAAAGGAGGACTCTGTATCTAGACACCTCACCAAGTCCAAGTCCGCCTCACCGGCCAGTCTTAGAATCGTGAAGCTACGGCCAACACACACCAGGTCTGTGATGGACATACCCCGGCAGAAGAGTCCTGTATCAGAAAAGAGGCAGCTGTCCCATATTCCCAACGAGCCACTTCCTGCCCTCAGGTTTCAAAAGTCCGGCAAGATTCCCGAATATATGCCTGAGTCCATCCCTAAGGTAATTAAATAGTATGACATGGAATCCGCCTTATACCATAATAGTTAGACCTGGGATTTTAGGCTCTAAAAAATTAGTTTTAGGCTTTTAACACAAGTAACTTAAATAGACTTTTAAAAGAGAAAATAGGCACTTAAAATAAGCTTTAAAAATGAGTAAATAGACAGAAAATAGACTTTAAAATACTACAATATGCTCTTAAACTGTAACGTGATATTTTTTTACTGTAAAAATCGTGGTATACCTATTCTGAACAGAAATAATTGTAGTATTGCGATGCAAGCAATGGAGCATGCTGATTATTGAAAAAAAAGACAGAATTAAAAATACTTTTATCAAAAACAGTTTTGTATTATATGAAAAATTCACACGGTATGTCCCTTCTTACTGTATATATATATATATATATATATATATATATATATATATATATACCTGCTATTTGTTGTTTTGAGCGAATCCTCCCCGTCAGTCAGCATTCCTTTTGCGACAAGTGTTAGGGAAAATCAAATTTCTGTGAAAAACCCACCCTCTGCTGTTCTGCTCTTTATTCAGGGATGTCCATTAAATGATTGTAAAAGTTACAGAAGTTGGATTTTATTTTAAATTTACAAAATAGGCATTTTAGGCACTAAAAGAGCAAAAATAGGCTCCAAAGGTCCAAATAGGCATTTTAGGACACTATAAAACTCTATAAATTTAAGTGATATATCTTTAAATGTCAACAAATTTACAGAACTTCATGTTATTTCATAAGGAACAAAATAGGCATTTGCCTTAAAATCCCAGGTCTAATAATAGTACACAAGCCCATAAAGACATTTATCAAAACAGGAGTATGTGGCTATGCTCGTTTTCCAAGATTTTCATACGACTGTCTTAATGACCATTATGGGCAATATTAAAAACACTTTTTTATTTCAGCTGTACTCTCACTCATTCACCATAGCCACAGTCCGTTCTTGGAATTCTTTGTCACAAGATATCAGGGGTAGTTGGAGCTTAAACTCTTTCAAATCTGCGCTTATTAAACAATTATTGCCCACTGAACAGAACTAGCTCTTTTACTCACACCATCTCTCATTTTACATAGCATTACTTCTTCTTCTTATAACTTAAATAACTACCCAGGCCTATAACTTTATTTCACAAACTTAAAAGTTCCATTACAACTTAATTTGACATTTTCCTTGTTTTGCTTGTAATATTATTTTTTCTTCGATGAAACTTACGCTTTTTATGAAATATATGCTTTTTACTTAATTAATTATTATGATTAGCCTTAACCTTAGTTTTAGTATTAGTCATTAGTATCTTATCCATTACTTTGTTATTAATGTAAAACTACATTGTATTTTTAACCTGCTTGAGTGGAAGAGAAGGTCTTATGGCCTTAACTCTGCCAGGCAAAATAAATAATTTATACTCCTTTTAGCTGCGAGGCCATGCCAGGGGTTCGGGATATGTGTCTATACAGTAGGGCAGGCCATGGAACAATTGATTATCAATTGTTTCTATTACTGGAGTATTTTTATGGAGTAAATTCAACTGATATTAATTTAAATGGATATGATACAAGATGAAATGGTGAGTATCATTCATGGTATGTAAATATCCAATTCGGCATTTGCCTTTACGACTGGGGAAACAAAAAAAAAATGTCAAATAGGCAGGCCACGAGATTTAAAAATATTATTCAGGTCTAGTTGATATTGTGGTGCCAACGGCGGGACTATAAGGTATACGTCACGGGAAACCGGGGCACCCGGCTGCCCTGATCCCATTTTGTACCTCCCAAATTCAACATGGATCCACAGAGATTTGATCCCGGGTCCCAGCAGTGAAAGGCGAGCAGTCTAACTGCTCAGCCATGGATGAACTATTAAAAAAAATACTTGCATTAGCAATTATTGCTTTAAGTCTCTATAGTTTCATAATTTATAGTTAGTATGCTATATAATATACGAGGGTGGATCGAAAAGTAAAGCATAATAATTTCTTTTACAAAAAGTTTAATAATTACAATTACAAATAAATGCACACGTGAAGGGACATCTTTTGTTTACTTTTCTATATAGTCGCCAAGTTTCTCAACATATTTCTCCCATCGTGATACCAGTTTAAAAATATCATGTTCATAGAAGTTCCTTCGGTTGGCGTATAGCCACCTGCGGAATGCTGTTTTCACTTCTGCGTCTGACGCAAAGCGTTTACCGGCCAGAAATTTCTTCATGGGACCAACGCTTTGCGTCAGATGCAGAAGTGAAAACAGCAGTCCGCAGATAGGTATACGGCAACCGAACGGACTTCTATGAACAGGGTATTTTGAAACTGGTATCACGATAGAAGAAATGTGTTGAGAAACGTGGCGACTATATAGAAAAATAGACAAAAGATGTCCCTTCATGTGTGCATTTGTTTGTAATTGTACCCATTAAATTTTGTAAAAGAAATTGAGTTACTTTTCGATCCAGCGTCGTATATATTTAGCACTGCCTTTTAGACTGTATTACTCGTGTATACACTGCCTGTCCTATACGGCTAATTTTGCGTATGCACATTTGTGCGTATGCACATTTTGCGTATGCACATTACAGATGGCAGTACCATTCACATCCAGCTGCAATACCCTTTACATTACCGTATGTTGTGTTGCCCTCTGAAGTATAAACTCGGAAACTGAAATATGCTGGAATTTCATGCTATCTGGGTGTGAACTGTGTCGCCTCTACTGGAGAAATTAAGCAATTTAACTACACTGTACTCTGAACTCCATGTTAAAATTAAGCATGGAGAGGCAGTGTAATTCTCGAGACGGCGGTGGTTTTTAGTTAGCACTCAATATAACGAAGGGTCCTTTATCTTCTTAATTCATCTCTAAGGTGTATATGGCTTACAAGATGCCGACAGGAGACGTTGAGAGATTCAGATCCCCACCTGAAGCGACTGTTACCTAAGCCGGGGAGCCACAAGACTCAGCAGCCACAGCGAAAACTTTGATTAGAGGAAACAAACAAATGGCTAGCACAAATGAACCCAAGTTCCCGCCTCCAGTTCAAGTGAAGACTTTAGAATCAACTCTAGACTTCCTAGCAATTCCGTCTACGATTTACCCAGAAATTAAAAAGAATCACGCATACAAACCAGAGGTATTCAGCTTCTCCAAACGCTCATCCACATCTGAACTCTGGCCTTCCTACGAGACAATGGCGCAATCCAAAAAGCTGAAGGAACAAAAGAGAGCATTTGAGGCTTTAAAATCCCAAGTCGTCATGGCAAAGTACAAACCATACACCGATAACCCAGTGAAAAGGGACGACGACAAAATTCGTGGCAAGTACAGTCTATCCAAACGCTCATCCAGATCAGAACCCTGGCCTTCCTACGAGACACTGGACCAATCCACAAATCCAAGAGAACAAAAGAGTGAAATTGAGGTTTTCAAGTCCCAAGACGCCGCAGAGAAATACAATCCATATCACAATAATATTGTGAAAAGGGACCATGACAAAATTCGTGGAATGTACAGTCTATCCAAAAGCTTATCCTAATCAGAACCTCGGCCTTCCTACGAGACATTGAACCAAGCCACGAAACCTGGGAACAAAAGAGTGAAATTGAGGTTTTCAAGTCCCAAGACGCCGCAGAAAAGTACAATCCATATCACAATAATCCAGTGAAAAGGGATGGTGACAAAATTCGTGGCATGTACAGTCTATCCAAAAGCTTATCCGAATCAGAACCTTGGCCTTCCTACGAGACATTGAACCAATCCACGAAACCTGGGGAACAAAAGAGTGAAATTGAGGTTTTCAAGTCCCAAGACGCCGCAGAGAAGTACAATCCATACCACAATAATCTTGTGAAAAGGGATGGTGACAAAATTCGTGGCATGTACAGTCTATCCAAAAGCTTATCCGAATCAGAACCTCGGCCTTCCTACGAGGCATTGAACCAAGCCACGAAACCTGGGGAACAAAAGAGTGAAATTGAGGTTTTCAAGTCCCAAGATGCCGCAGAAAAGTACAATCCATATCACAATAATCCAGTGAAAAGGGATGGTGACAAAATTCGTGGCATGTACAGTCTATCCAAAAGCTTATCCGAATCAGAACCTTGGCACTCCTACGAGACATTGAACCAATCCACGAAACCTGGGGAACAAAAGAGTGAAATTGAGGTTTTCAAGTCCCAAGACGCCGCAGAGAAGTACAATCCATACCACAATAATCTTGTGAAAAGGGATGGTGAGAAAATTCGCATCGTATACAGAATCCCCAAACGCTTATCCAGATCAGAGTCCAGGCATTCGTATGAGACACTGGAGCAATCCACGAAATCAGGGGAACAAAAGAGAGCAATTCAGGTTTCAAACTCCCAAGATGCAATGGCAAAGTACAGTCCAAATCACGATAACCCAGTGAAAAGGGATGGTGACAAAATTCGTGGCATGTACAGTCTATCCAAAAGCTTATCCGAATCAGAACCTTGGCCTTCCTACGAGACATTGGACCAATCCACAAAACCAAGGGAACAAAAGAGATTTATTCAGGTTTCAAACTCCCAAGATGCAATGGCAAAGTACAGTCCAAATCATGATAACTCAGTGAAAACTGATAGTGACAAAATTCGCATCGTGTACACTCCCTCCAAACGCTTATCCAAATCAGAACCCAGGCATTCGAATGAGACACTGGAGGAATCCAAGAAGCCTGAGGAACAAAAGACTGCAACTGAGGTTTTCGAGTCCCAAGACGTCATGAAGAAGTACGATCCACATCATAGTGACCCAGTGAAAATGGATGGTGATAAAGTTAGCAGCGCGTACAGTCCCCAAGAACCCATACTCGACGGAATCCTCACGAGACTCCAATTCTTCAAGCCTCAACCCAATATGGGCGCCCAGCCTCTAAGTTATCCACCGCCTACCCTCATGAAATACGACGACTCTAAGGTGCTTCGTCGCCCAAGTTTTCATCAGTTACAGCAGATGAAAAAAGTGGAGGAACAGAAAACATCCTACAAGGAGCAAATACAAGCGTCCCACACATTGCTTGCAATGTATCAGAAAAATAAGCAAAGTGACATGAAAGGCACAAATAACTTCTTTGACCTCACGGATACGACACCAGAGACACTCAACACGCATAGTACGCATGCGCAAAACAATCCTGCAACCGCCGATCAGCCGGAGAGTGCTCAACTGCCGGAAGAAGAGAAACCAGAAGTAAAGGAAGTAGGAAACAGATATGAGAAACTAATGAAACCAACAACGAACCTTCCAGTTCCTGTAGAAGCGCACCCTGAGAACCGTGTAGCATTGACTAGACACAGCTTCAAGCTGTTTGAGAAGAGACCCACATTGCGAGAACACGTCGCTAAACTAATCAGTGAGAGGATCGCCAGAAGTAGAACGTACTTCCCGGAAACCTTCCTCTACGTCAGCAAGTTGATCAGAGAGCTCAGGGAATTCGCTTATGATGCAAGGGATCCTCCCGCACAAACCCTCCGCTTGCTGCCTCCCCTCCGCTTGCTACCTCCTCCGTCAGAAGAACCGAAGCTGGAAAAGAGTGCAAGGGACGACTTGCATCGACCATCTCAGTCCATCGACTTGACCCCCAATCTGCATCAGAGAATGCCTGACAAACCACCGACACCACTTGAGGAACACAGACCTCCATCAGCAAAACTGACACCGCCTCCTGAAGAGGCACCAAAATCAACTGGAGAGTACAGCTCTCAAGTAGAAGAAACGCTTGGCATCAAGCTACCACAAGCAAACGTACGTCGACTGTCCTCGTCCGAGATAAACTTGGCCAAACTGAAAGACTTGTCCCTAGAAGATCGCCTGGTAGTATTCGCTACAGAATTCCCTGTTAAACTTCGCTACTACGAGGTTAATCCTTCCGGAATCCCCAACCAGCCAAAAAGACTGCAATTCAAGTACAGAGCTGAAAATATAGACTTCATGGACAGCACTCCAGATCTGTCTCAGAATGTGGTGCAAACCACGCGAAACTTCGAACAACTAAATGAGGCTAGCAGTACAGCTAGCAGGCTTCGCCAAACAAACACAGGCTGCATTAAGTGCCAAACAAACGCTGGCACCTGAAGGCTTGCACAAGCCCAAGTATACGCAGCAGCAATAAAATAGTGGCAGCAGAAAGTTCGTAAGCCGCTGGGCTTTCATTGATTTCAATGACAGTAAAGAGCACAATTTCATTCATTGCAAAAGTATTGTGGCAATTTAAATTGATCAAACTTTTCAAAATCTATATAACATCAACAGAAAATAGCGGACTTATAAGTTTGGACATGTTCTTATACTATAAAATTGTGGATTGTTCATGAAATCCGCAGGGCTTTCATTGATTTCAATGACAGTAAAGAGCACAATTTCATTCATTGCAAAAGTATTGTGGCAATTTAAATTGATCAAACTTTTCAAAATCTATATAACATCAACAGAAAATAGCGGACTTATAAGTTTGGACATGTTCTTATACCATAAAATTGTGGATTGTTCATGAAATCCACGGCATAAATGGCAACTCAAGATTATAATGTTACCTTGAAACCTGTGAAATACCGCGCTTATGATCAAAACATAGGGAGAGTAATAAATCAAGCAGAGTTCAGAAGAATACATTAAAACCTCTTGGATCTGGCATTACAATTTATTTGCAACGAGGGTGGACCAAATATAAACGAGACTATTTTAGGGCATAATTTTCAGCTAAGGAAGCTGCTACTTTATGGCATGTTGAGGGGAGACGCCCTTGTGAGATTGCGATACGGGAACAGGATATCTCAGGAAAAACCCTTCCGTTGCGCAGTGCATTATCTAGCTCATGAAAGCGCAACATTTTGCGCAAACTGGTGACACAGTTCAGGGAACAAACTCTGTCAACGTCGCGTGTTTTTACTTGGCACAAGGCGTTTGTGAGAAGCCGTGGAGTTCCCTATGAAAGCCAAGTCTGGGCATTCAGAAGGCTTTTGACTGCTTTGGGGGGGGGGGGGAAGGGAGAGCATTTTATACGTTGATTTTGTACAATATCGTTGCGCAATAAATGCGGCGTACTACTGCGAGGTTTTCAATGAGGCTAAAAAACGTGACTAACCGGTAGAAGAAGAGATCCTTCTTCATGACAATGCAAGAGCTGTCACACGTACCAAAATGAAGAAAATAGTTTAACAACCTTCTTAGTGTCTTGATTTATTAGCTTGCGATTTTCATCCTTTTTGGTCCAGTCCAAGAAGCTGAGGATGGCCAGCAATTCGACAACGTTGATGGGATGGAGCAATTCGTACGCAATCGGCTAATGACACAACCAACTCTTCTTCTTTTTTTTTTTTTAATTAAAAAGCTACAGATTTGCTCGGAAAAAATGCATTTCCAAAGCAGGAAATTATATTAAAGAATGAAAAACACTTGATTTTGTGTTTATTGCAAACAAAAATAAATGAAAAATAGTCTCGTTTATATTTCATCTACCCTCGCATTATGGAAGACAGAGGTTAGCTGCCTCTCTACACCTAGTATTTTATTTAATACAATATAAGACAATGAGATAAATTTAAAAGGGCATAAGTTAAGAGCAACAACAATGCCAGAGTCAATGCATAGGTTGTCTATCTCAGAATTGAGTGCTATAATGGAAGAACAGTTACACACTCTGCCCAAATAAAAGTTTTGCCTCTTAGTATAATATATTTTTAATGACATTCTCTTCATGTAAATTGGTTTTACAAATGAAGAGAATGTCGTTACCACATCGCATCCCCGAAGGATACACAACCCAAATAAAATTTGATTAATGCACTCACGTAACTTTCTTTACTCTAAACATAGGCAATACAGCTTTCTCACTTCATCCTCTGATATAGGCTAGAAGAAGAGGCTGTATTGCAAAGAGCACGGATACAGTTATTTCAACCTGATGCCAAACTTTATTCTTCACGAGGTAAGACTGAGTTTCTATAAACAATGGGTGGCTTATAACTATCCTTCAGAGAATTTATGCAAAAAAAGTATTAGCTCTTAGAATAAGCACCCCAAGAACAAAATTTAAAGAAAATCGTAAGAGACGTTTTCGAAAAATGGCGAAAAATGACATTTTCTTTATATAAAGTGGCATTAAGAGCAAGAGTGTCACATCCCCAAAAGATACCTGAGTCAAATACAAAATGTTGTTTTTATAAGATTTTTCGTTCTAGAGCTAGGCTGTTCACACACACACACACAGACGTATTTATAAAAAATAGCCTTTTTTGATTCAGGTGACGTCAAAACGTGTATTTATGTTAAAAACTTGATTCGAATTTCGGGCTCGAAAACTTCCTCTCCTATGGTACCTGTGGTACGGGTAGAGGAAGTAAAAAAGTACTTCTAGAGCCTATTAAAGGCGAGCGGGACGCTGATAGTCTAAGGTGAGCAACAGACGTTCAAATTTCAAAATTATGTAAAATCTTATTTACACATGACCTGGGACTTAGAGCCTTCCAGTCGGGTGGATGGATGTAGTAATTCTGGGCTTTCGGGAGCTACTAGCACTGCGTCCATCTTTAGGGAGGAAGTGAGCTGGTCGGAAAAGATGGGTTAGTTATTATTAGGGTTCGGATGTTTATGACATGCCATATTGTTATCCTGACCACCATTCTCGCCAAAAACACAAATTAAACATGAATCGCACATTTACTACCCAAATCGGACCGTTTTTATCTTTCATTTAAAGTCATATTCTAGTCATTTTCTTTGTTCTTGGGAAATTCACCTATACACTTTATTTTTCAAGTTTCCCCATAAATAATAGTAACATACTGTTAGAAGAACTTAAAGACAATATCACAACAGAAAATAACTCTGTCTCGGAAATTTTGTGTTGAAGAAAACAAACTATTTCTGAAAGCAAGCTTCAATAATGATAAAATGATTCATAATTCTTATTTGTAACTCTTATGGTTGTTGAGTTATATGTAGTTTCTCCCAAATACGCTACCCTAAAAAGTGTGATATTTCAGTTCTATCAAATTAATAGAAGGAGTTTAATCAAGAAATAGAAATTTGGAATGTGAGTTAGGCACATGAAAGGCTTCTTTCATGCAATTTTTCAGATTTTTTGAAGGGTGCCCATCAGAGATATTTCAGCCCAAAAATAGTCGAAATCTGAAAAACGATAATATTTGAAGCCAGTTTAGAAATAAGGGATGTATTTTTAGACCCTGATTTTTTCCTCACAGTCAAATCACATGCAGGTTTGAACATTAAAAAAATTTTGAATGTTTACAATCACTTCCTTCTCATATAAATTTTGGCCCAAAAAGTGATTCTTTTTGGAAAAATTTACCCGAATTTCAAACTCATATTTTCATACGAAACATTTTGTGTTGAAGAAAACAATAAAATATTTCTGAAAGCAAGCTTCAATAGTTATAAAATTATTCATAATTAAAATTTCTAACTCTTATAGTTGTTGAGTTATATGTTGTTACTCCCAAATACGCTACCCTAAAAAGTGTGATATTTCAGTTCTATCAAATTAATAGAAGGAGTTGAATCAAGAAATAGAAATTTGGAATGTGAGTTAGGCACATGAAAGGCTTCTTTCATGCAATTTTTCAGATTTTTTGAAGGGTGCCCATCAGAGATATTTAATTCCAAAAATAGTCGAAATCTGAAAAACGATAATATTTGAAGCCAGTTTAGAAATAAGGGATGTATTTTTAGACCCTGATTTTTTCTTCACAGTCAAATCACATGCAGGTTTGAACATTAAAAAAATTTTTAATGTTTACAATCACTTCCTTCTCATATAAATTTTGGCCCAAAAAGTTATTCTTTTTGGAAAAATTTACCCGAATTTCAAACTCATATTTTCATACGAAACATTTTGTGTTGAAGAAAACAATAAAATATTTCTGAAAGCAAGCTTCAATAGTTATAAAATTATTCATAATTAAAATTTCTAACTCTTATAGTTGTTGAGTTATATGTTGTTACTCCCAAATACGCTACCCTAAAAAATGTGATATTTCAGTTCTATCAAATTAATAGAAGGAGATGAATCAAGAAATAGAAATTTGGAATGTGAGTTAGGCACATGAAAGGCTTCTTTCATGCAATTTTTCAGATATTTTGAAGGGTACCCAACAGCGATATTTAAGCCCAAATATAGTCAAAATCTGAAAAACTCTATTATTTGAGGCCAGTTTAGAAATAAGGGATGTATTTATAGACCCTGATTTTTTCCTCACAGACAAATCACATGCAGGTTTGAACATTAAACAAATTTGAATGTTTACAATCATTTCCTTCTCATATAAAATTTTGTCCAAAAAGTGATTTTTTGGGAAAAATTTACCCGAATTTCAAACTCATATTTTCATATGAAAAATTTTGTGTTGAAGAAAACAATAAAGTAATTCTGAAAGTACGCTTCAATAGTTACAAAATGGTTCATAATTCAAATTTCTAACTCTTATGGTTGTTGAGTTATGAAAATGTTTGTAATCAGCTACATTCGCAAAAAATGTGTTACACCAGGATTGAAAAATGGACACCCCTGGGAAACCAAGAACACAAGATTTTTTTTAGACTTATTTTGATATCTTGAAACATGTATGAACTCATATACAAAAAATTATTTTTTTCTAAAATGGTCATGCAACCACTGTTGGATGATTTGGCATGGAGTAACCCTATACCGTTCGCGGCTTTATTTGCGTAGATACTTCACCCGATCGCTCGGGAATAAGATCTGTGCCCGCCGCGACGCAGAAACCCGCATGATTCGCCAACTCTTGCGTGGAACTCACAGTATAAACAGTATTTGTAAAAGCACCATCAAATAAATAAATAAAATCAGGTAAACTGATATAACCAAGTTCCAGTATGTTTTTTTTAATCAGTGATAAACGCAATTATGACAAGCCCATGCAGAAAAGTTATTTTTGTAATAAATCTCAGAGTTAAACTCCAAAAACATAATGTGCTGGCAATAATAATAATAATGATGCAATAGGCCTACGATTCGCTGAAATGTCTGTTTCAAGTTTAAAGCAGCCTTAAAGGTTATGAATGAATAAAAAGTCAATATGAAATCTGTCAGGAATTACATTAGGTATATTGGTGCACAGAAACTAATATAAAAAATATTCACATTAAAATATAGCCTAAAGTAAATATCGGTAGCTACATGACCATAGAATACACAATATAATATCAATATCAATATATCGGTAGCTACATGACCATAGAATACACAACATAATATCAATATTCAACGGCTACCTGTTATAAATCGTTTATTTACATTATTTAAATTATTTAGTCCACATTGACATCGTTATGAAGAAACAAATCAATCAAGGTTGCTAACAATATCAATATACGATTGGCAATTTGTTACGTTTTTTAATATATTGTGGGCCATGAAAGAATATTCATTACAAAATTAATATTGATATACTCGCTATTTCGGTACCGGTCACCCGATTTGGCCCTAATTCAATAGGCTTGTACCCAAGAACGTCGTAAATTCGTACAACAAGTTACAAGAAAATCCGATAAAGCGTATTTGAGTTATCCGCGCCTTTGTGATATATTACCATAAAAAAGGCACTAAAGTGGGCATTATTCCGGTACCGGCCAACCGATTTGGTCCAATATCAATAGACTTCTTCCCAGGGACATTATAAATTCGTATACTAAGTTTCATGAAAATCTGATAAAGCGTATTTGAGTTATCGCGTCTTTAAAATAGACACTAAATTGGGTTTTACGCCGGTGCCGGTCAACCGATTCAGTCCATTATCAATAGGGTTCTTCCCATGAACATTATGAATGTATATACTGTACCAAGTTTCATTAAAATCCGATTAAGCGTATTTGAGTTATCGCGCGTACAGACACACGGACGGACGGACGGACGGACGGACAAACAGACAGACGGACAGACCTTTTCCCTCCCCACACACAAACTCATAAAGTACCATACTGGCACTTAATAACACGTGTGAATTGATTAAAGCGAGGGAAGAACTGAGGTCAGTGATAATAATGAGAGAATATTGTAACGCTTCTTTTGTTTTGGACAGTAAGGACGACCAAGAAAAAACTGAAACAAAATTAAGGTGAGTGTATGGCCACGACGGGAGACGTATCATGTTTTACGGAAGGATGCAACTCACCAGAATGACCAACCGTCTTCTTGCGTACTGAGGGGTCAGGAAGATTTGGAGAGCGTGGTTAGCGGAAGTTACTAAAGACCTGGAGGATGTGGTAATAAAAAAAAAGACATCAGAGACCGGTCACCTCTCAGAAGGACTTGGAGGCAAAAGAAGTTTCACCCCGAAAGTAGACAGGCACCCTCTGGACGTAGGAGAAAAAAAGAGCCAGCTTAGGGAGGGAGAAATTTAATGGGCAAACACCAATGCCTACTCCCAGCAAAGGCGTTGAACAATGCAGTCCTTTCTTGGGTTATTCGAAACAATAATAATAACAATAACAACCAATAATATTAATAAAACTGACAATGCTGATTATGATGATGACAGTAGTGATGATGATACTGATGAAAATAATAATAATTGTAATAATAATAATATAATATAATAATAATAATAGAAGCAACAAGAACAATAACAATACAAACGCATGAACACTTTCAGAGCGGGTAATGATTGCATATTTTCATACTAGCATGTGTCCGCGACTTCGCCCGCGATAATTATTTTAAAAATAAAAAATTGAGCATAATAGTTAAATCATTATATTTATTAGCACCTAAATCCCGTGAATTACATACCACGATTTGATAGCGTCGCCTGGTAAAAGCGACCTCAGATTCGAGGTCCTTGGCCCAGAAAACCCCTGAATAGTGAGTTTCGTCCAAATCGAACAACGTTTGACCATATTTAGGCCTATATTGATTATCCCACTAATAATAATAATAATAATAATAATAATAATAATAATAATAATAATAATAATCCCTGTGATCCTGTCGGTTAATGGTCTCGTCCCCTACACACTTCACAGGAGTCTGCAAGAACTGGGTCTTCCACCGAACACCTACAAAAGCATGCAGCATTCTGTCATCCTATCTACATGCAACATTGTGCGATCATTCCTGTCGCAAGAATGAAGACATTAATTGAACTCTTGTATTACAATTATAGGTAAATGTTTTATATTATTGTGAGGCACTTGGTGCATCCCGTGCCCTGTTACTACCCATATGTGATGTGGAGAAATGTAATAAATAATAATAATAATAATAATCCTCTTCGGTGTAGGTTGAAAATTTCATATGTCTGCGTGCCTTGACATTAAAAACAAATGAATCGACCAGCGTGAGCTACAACATTCAAGCGATCACGAAAGTTTCATTTCCAAGGTATGACAAAAATAGCCAAAGCCAACTGTAATTGATTTGACATTGAAATATATTACTGAAAACTGATGCTTCGAAAACGCAAAAAATGCACGTTTTCTGCCCGTTTTTCACTCATAACTCGCGAAGGAAAGCTAAAATTAAAATTCCGGCTTCGAGGTGCACTGTCTGACCCTTTAGTCCATCTATGTTTAAAATTTCAGATCTCTGCGTTCAGTAGATTTCGCTGGGCATCGCAGACAGACAGACACTTCCTTTTATTAATATAGATTAGTGTTATCTCGATGCTAAAGTAAGACGTGACAACGACACTTTTTCTTTATTCCTCTCGAGTTACAAGAAGGTGGAGCTTAAGCTTTCAAGCAGCGCGATATTACCCTGTCTGCTCTCTCTAATTATAAATATTTCTTGAGTTATAGCAGCACTCAAAGTATCATTTCACAGTTACTCACAAAATGGGGGAATATTTTAATGGAATTATGCACGTCAGCTAGGATGTTTGTTACATAAATTATTTTAAGATTAAAAACAAATCTTCCACAATAAAATTTCACCAGGCGAATCATATTGTGATTGATAAGTTCATGTAAATAATTATTACTTACGTTGACTGTTCTTCTTTCATTAAAAACTCTGCATTCTTTATAAAACGTAATACCAGCGAAATGTTATTTTTAGTTGTCGTTAAATTAGTTGTTAAATTTATCAAACAAAATCCAAATCTGAAATATTACTAGAAGAGGAGCCTCTGTAAACGAATCCAAGAAAATGTGTCAGCCATATTATTATTATTATTATTATTATTATTATTTTTATTATTATTATTATTATTATTATTATTATTATTTTTATTATTATTATTATTATTATTATTATTATTATTATTATTATTATTTTTATTATTATTATTTTTATTATTATTTTTATTATTATTATTATTATTATTATTATTATTATTATTATTATTATTATATGGTTAGTAACTAGGGTTACCAGATCGCTGATCAAGAAAAAGAGTACTTTCTTTACAGTTCAGTTGAGGTTTTTAAGTTAATTCTACGTTTCGAAAGCACGGCAGAGAACTTTATTATTATTATTATTATTATTATTATTATTAATAATACCATCATCATCATCATTATGTATTCTTTTAGTCTTGCCATTGTATTTAATCTTCAAAGCACAAGAAGTCAATTAATTGGAACGTCATTAACTCCACTTGTGTCCTGAAATCATTAACTACATGTATGGACTCCCTTCAGGATCAAGCACGTCTTCATGCAATTCAAGCTAAAGAAGCAAGATCGTAGCTCTCGGCCATACCATCTACTCAAATTGGCACACTTATGGATAACTGTTCATTTCGGATTGCTGGAGCACTACCTCTAGGCTGTAAAATCTGCTAGGAACACATTTGTGTTTGTGGGGCCTCTGCTGATTATTATGGTCACCATGCATTGAGCTGTTCTAAGAACTCTGGCAGATTCTCCAGACACTCTGCCTTGAATGACATAATCAAAAGAGCTTTGACTTCTGTGGTGTTCCTGCTATCTTGGAACTCGTAGGAATCAGCCGCTCTGACTGTAAACGCCCAGTCGGTTTGACACTAATTCCATGGAGACAAGGCAAATCTTTGATATGGTTCGCAACATGTGTAGACACAGTAGCACCATCCCATTTATCCTCCACCTATAAACCTGCTAGGTCTCCTGCTGAATCCGCTGTCCAGCTAAAGAGGAAGAAATATCGTGCTATAATCGATAATTACATCTTTGTCGTCTTCGCAGTAGAAACCTTTGGCCCCTGGTGCTCTGCTGTCTATTATACCCGTAAACACGAGCTTTGCTCATCTAGGGGGTATACCTTCATTTTTTTGTACAAAATTAGAAATAAGTTACTATTTTCTGTTGATTTTTGTTTTTACCTGTTCTATGATATTTTAATAATAATAATAATAATAATAATAATAATGTATAAGTAATTGACATCAGTATGTAAAATAAATATGACGTTCAGCAAAAAAAAAAGAAGAAGAAGAAGAAGAAGAAGAAGAAGAAGAAGAAGTAAGTTGAGGTTTCTCGCAACTCGCTCGTCAATATAGTCTAGTCAAATTATCATGAAAATTGCCGAATAGATGCATTAAATGCGGTAGTTCTGAATTTTGGATATACTAGGCCTATATGAGTAAAAAATTTGAACAAAAACACGAACATTTTTATAGACATCAATAACAGACGTAACACGTGGACAAAATTGTTCATATATTTTAACGTAAAGCATTACTCTATTCTCTATCTCTGCTTTTAAGTATTTTTTTTTGTGGAAACGTATATAGGCCTATACGGCATAGCATTGAAATGGTTAAACACAAAACATAATAATCAAGTCGCCTCGCTTGCGTTCTAAGCGGGACGAGGGTATGAAACCCAGATCGGTGTCTGTAGATCAATTTTGACCGAAAAGGAATTGAAGAAGTGGATGAAGGAGGTATGTAACAAAAAGTAATATCTGAGATATTTAACCAGAAGATTTTTATTAAGAACGGTTGGTAGCATCTAGTTGAATTACGTGGTATGTAGCCAATTTCACGCAGCCCAACCGATGTCCATGTTCCCATACATTACTGGATCTCCTGTGAAGTTATGAAAAGCGACAAACCACGTTCTGCCAGACATCCATTCAATTGTTGAAAGGACGAGAATTCCATGAACAAATTGTCGTGGGGATGACAAATGTTGACAAATTGTTCAAATTGTTGTGTGGACGGAAAGTCCGTGGACAAATTGTTCCCGCTCCCAAGGTAGCTCGCAGGCGAAATAGGGAAGACGGGAAAGGCTCTCCGGTTTGAAGGATGCAACACTAAGTCAGGTTCAAATATATTTTATTGAGCCCCTTGATGAGAAACAAAGAGCACAATGGACAAAAGATGAGAAACAGACCCTTTTAGGTAGATTTCGAAGAAAAATCTACCTATTACAATGGATACCATGTCATGATTTTCGAAAAATTCTTTCATATCTTTACGTTTCATGCTCCCCTAAGTACGAAACCACCGCCCGTTAAAAAAAAAAATTGTGATATTTATATATATATATATATCTTTACACGATAGCGGCCGTAGTTTTGAAGATATTTGAACCAAATTTTATTATGTTATTTCTAGGCCCAATAGTTCGGACAAGTTAGTTAATGGGCAAAATTGGCCCAAGGGGGTGGTCGGGGGAGGGGGTTGAAATTTTAAAACATTTATATCTCTGCCCCTATGAAGTATAGAGGGAAACTTTGTTTGAATAAATTAGAGTACTCCCTATGGAGTTCACAGTGACACCAACAGTTCGGGGGTTTTTGGGGGTACGAGTGGGGGTGGGGGTGGGGGGATGGAAATTCGAAATTTTTGAAACTACGTCTTGTGGGGTATCGTTGAAAAGCTCTTGATGAGTACTCTACAAATCAATAACTAGTTTCTTGATAGCTCTCATATGACGCGAGATTTTAATGTTTGAAAATAATAACACTTAAAAGAATTATTATAATATCATAATTTTGTCTTGTTTAGCGGCTTTGCTAATTTTATTAATTGCTGATCTTGCGCTTGGCCTCCCAGAATATTATATCCTATTCTTGTTGTCAAAACAAATGATTGTAGGCTCTTCCTCTTTACCGAATTCAGTTCTCATTACTGCGGGTTTGCCATGCCAAGACTAAAAAAGAAGAGTGCTGCGCAGCGATAATAAATTAAACCAAAAGCACTTTGAAATCTACCTCAGCCTGTAGGCCTGCCTAAAGGGATTTTTTAAACACAAGATGGAATTTTGATATCTTGCTTTACATGAATGAATTCCTCTTCCGAGCGGTGCCGGAGAAATGCTGAAACATTGATGATATCAAGGGGAAGCGACTTAGTAAGCTCCTTCTGGATGATAAGGCATGCTTGCCTTAAAAGACTGGTGAATGACTCGGAGGACCAGAGCAATTATTTATAGTCGAGCTTGCTCAAACGACTGAATAAGAATTTCACTTTGCTTGAAATGAATGCGCACTTTCAGCAATTATTTAAGGTCGGCTTGCTGCAACGACCGAGAAGAAGACGAACTTTGATATGTTGCTTCGTCACTGCAACTAATATTAAGCACTCATTTAATATTAACTTTACAACAGTACTTACAGTAAATCCTTGTTACTTAATGAGATGCACATTCAAGCCCATTCGGTTTGAACTGGGAGATGAAAAACTTGGATTCACACGTTTGTAATCGAATCACAAAATAAATGACTTTGATGAAGATATTAATTGCGTCTCTGCAATAACTGGGCTGGGAATACTTCAATTCCCAGCACGGCAATAAAAACTAGATTCAGTATTCTGAACTGAATGAACCAGCATGGCGAATGCTTCGATGAGAGTGAATGAAATGTTAAGAAAAGAATGACAGACGTCACGACATGTGACATAAAAGCAAGAATCCCATTGGCCAAGAATACATAAATAAATCAATCTTGGAAATAAATCAAATAAGTTACATTAAAATACTAGAACATAAATAAGAGAATTAATTAGCATTGCTTTAAAACTGAACTGTTTCTTTAAAAAACACAAAATTATGATTAAAATATACTAAAAATAATCTGACTGAAACGTTGGGTTGGAGGCTATAGACATGACTATCCAAATATGAAGGGAGCGACAGTCAATTGTCTTTCTGATGAGAATTGATGGGAAGATAGAACAAACCAGATAATAAACATATTTAAAATTATATTGAAAACACAAAAAATAAAAGAAGCGAAGTCAACACACTTGTTGCCATAGCAACACGGCGAATGATCTCGCGAGAACAGCTGACGCCTAAATCCGGTAAACTACGAATGCTAGACGGAACACAAATATTGTTGTGGGTGAGACAAATGTCTATAGGTGGATAACACTCCTTATTCTTGGTGTAATATCTTTTACCACGTTGTCTATGGACGAAAAGTGGATATTCTTGGAATGATATTTATAACAATGCAAAGCTTTGTATATAAATTATTAAAACATGATTAGACTATATTCAAACTTTCTTTCACTTAAAACTGATAAAACAACCCTTATACCATTTTCGGTAACAGTTACTGGATTGAATAAACTTATTCTACATCAATTTAAAATAGGCCAAAAAAATTCATGCTTCAAATAATTATTCAAATTCTAAATTCTGTGAATGCCCCTCCATTTCTAACTCCGGTAAAGTAAAATATTTAGGTATTATAATTAATCATCATCTAAGATGGGACTAAAAAGTTTCGTGTATAGTAAGGATACGTAGAACAATATTTTATAAACCTGTTATTTATCGCTCAATTAAAAAAATACAAGATTTAAGAATACTCTATTTATTTAACTTTTTCACTGCTAATGACGTGTAAAAGCGTCCCCTAAAAATTATATAAAAGCAGAGGCGTAAGATTATTGGAGAAATTCCTTACTTTATATAAGAAGATTTTTATTTAAATATTGTGTTTATCATTTATGGAAACCAGCTACTCAATTGAAATTTTCCTCATCGATTTCAAACTTACAGCCCACAGATGTTTCCACGTGATTAGTGCCTTATTACCAATGAATAAATTCAGCACGCAAAGAGGAAATACAATAATACATAAAATTTGTTGAAATTTTAAGATTAAACATAATTTTGATTGGATATTTATATATTGTTGTTGGTGAGGATGAATTATTATTTTTATTGGACCATTAGCTATAGATACAGCATATCTACTTTCTTCATATCTTCACTTTACTACCAAACAAAAAAACATCGCAATAGGGCGATTCCAATCTGATTATGTGCACTAGCTCGTCATACACATTGCAAGGTGTTTCATTGTTGTATTTCGTCATTTCCTTCAAAACTGAAAGGAAACTGACTCCCTTCGCATCGAAGTAATTCTGTCAGTAAGTTTAGTTTAAATTATGCCTCTCAGTCCCGAAGATGTTGCCAAAGCTGTTGCTCTAATTGATGATGGACGCAGCCTCCGTTATGCCGCTGCAACCTTAGGCTCGCCATTCACCACGGTGCAAGAGGCAACATGGGGAATTAAGTGTGAAATGTGTCATTAAATTTTAATATTAAACACGTATACAATTGCAGTAATTTTATTTCATGCATTAGGCCTACTACATAATTTTTATTTAAACTTAATTTTTTTAAATTTCTTTAAGTGATCGGTTTTTTTTTGGCCTGTCAGTGTATAATGATTGATTGTGTATAGCATGACTGGATGAGGAAGAGCTTCGAAAACTATTCTTTCTCCACTAATTTTGCTTCAAAGACATATTATTAAAATGTGTCTATCTAAGCCTCTTGAGTATCATTATAAATTAATATTTTCCCAATTTAAAGTACGCAAAATCAAAATCTTAAAATATGTTTACAACAGGAAAACTTACCTTTTCCTGTCCATAATAGTTAAAAAAGATGAGAACTTGAGAATCGATTAGACCTTTTTTTTCTTCTCATTCCTCATTCTTTCTTATTCCTTTTATTATCAGTATGCTAGACCATCGTTATCGTTATGAGACAAAATATCGTTAAGAATATTTCATTGCATGACATAGCAGAATATAAAGGCAGAATTTAAGAATTATCATACGTTAAGTTATATAGCCTATTAGCGACGCTATTGTCACAATTTTTATTCGAGGCCGTGAATCTAACTTGGCTATTTAGAAATCACAGAATTTATATTTTGATCTCAGATGCAATAGAATGTACACATATTTATACAGTAAAGTAAAATAAATAGGCCTAAAATAACAAAATTAACAGGGAAGTGAAATGTTTAAATATAAAGGTGCACTAAAGATACAGTTTAACAAAACAGTAGAGTAAAATAAATAGGCCTAAAATAACTAAATAAATTGAACAGGGAAGTGAAATTATTAAATATAAAGGTGCACTAAAGATACAGTTTAACAAAGCTATAAAACTAACACAATGTACTGTAATTATCATTGCGTTACTACGTAATTTTGATTTATTTGTATTTGTAATTTACTCTATTTTTAAATGGCCCATAACATCTTCTCGATGCTCACGGTAAATTTAATATTAATTTAAAAATTAAAGGATATCCAATCGCCACACTGCATATAAATATTCATACATTGATAACATATTACTGCAAGTCGAGTACAAAATAATGTCGTCTATATCGGAAATATCTCACAATATTTGTTAGTTAATTCTTCCTTTTTAGTGTTATTTAGAGCCTATCTGCTGTAATTTTTCTTTCGTCTTTTTGACACTTCAACATTCCAGAAGGGGTCAGTAGACAAGGAAGTATATATAATAGCCTCGTGTCCTCTATAAAAATATAAAATTACGAACATATTTTTCGGACGGGAAGATGGAACGCCATTTAAAACCATGGTGCCAGTAGACAACAACTGGAAAAACAAGTGACGGAGGCTAGCGCATACCGGCTAGTACATCCACGCTATCTGTCGGAGAAGTTTGGCGAGCTACATCCCTATTGAAGCTAAACGTTTCACATCTGCAGGTCTAAATACAACTCTAGTCTCAGTTTATGCAGTTCCATTGTTAAAAGTAACCCTGAATTAATTAATTTGATATTTACAAATTTAAGATAATAATTCAGTTTATTACATAAATATTTATTTTTCGTTTTACTTCTTTTAAAAAATTCCTACTGTTATTTCTTTGTATGGGTGTAATTGATTGAATTTTTATTCAGAATAGTTTGTATTTTTGTTTGTATTTATATCCATTTTTGGACTATCCCCGACTACGAGCATGTGCTCATTCGGATTGTGTCTTGATGAATAAAAAAATATTGTGAAAAAATAACTTATGATATTAATTACTTGATTAATATTTTGCAGGAAATAATGGGAAGGTTTCGGCAATTATCACCGGATGGCAGTGAATGTGGCTGTATGAAAGCTGTAATACTCTTCACACCAGGTAATTAAATAACCATTTTAGAGAGGTAGATGAGTGAGTGAGAAGAAAGAGAAGATATTGAAGGTAGGAAGAGAGGGAGGGAGGTAGGGAAGAGAGAGAAAGAGAGAAAGAGAGAGGGAGAAAAAGAGAGAGAAAGAGAAGGGTAAAGAGATGGAGAAGAGAGAGAGAAAAGAGAGGGAGAAAGAGAGGGAGAACGAGGAAGAAAGAGAGAAAGAAAGAGAAACGAAAGAATGAAAGAGAAAGAAAGACAGAAAGAAAGAAAGAGGAAAAGGGAATGAAAGAGAGAGGAAGAGAAAGAAAGAGAGAGAAGCGGAAGCGTAGAAAAAGTAGAAAGAGGATGAAAACATTGAAGATGATTCCATTGCATACTTGAACATTGCAGGATAACCTAATTACAACGTCTAAGTCTACAATTTAATAAAGGAAAGGAAACAAAACAAAAATAGAAAATACGAGTAGCTAGGGTGTCCATATAGCCTAATGTTTATAAAGAAATGGGACATTTTAAAATGTTTCAGGAAAAACCCTGGGATAATTAAGGAAAAAAGGAGACAAATAATCCATCCACAATCTCTTGCACACTAATTAATTATCCAAGATTATTTAAATGAATAATTAAATTTCTTCTACAGACTGGTGAAGATAATGTACTTCGCAGAAAAATATGCCTCACTGTCACTGTATTTTTTTAAACTTGAATTTATTTTTATCATGAAGTGTATTTTGTTCTGATACTTTTGACATGCAAGTCAGCACACAATACCCCATTACACTGTTTCAATATGAACAAGGCATTCGCTGTTTCAATAATCATTAATGTAGTGAAGCAGAATCACAAAAAAAAGGGGGGGAGGACAGTTAAGCGCCCCCAATAAACATTTCTGGACAGCGGAAATTTTGCCAAAAAACAGTACGGGAAAAGCGAGACGAATGATTACTCTAGAGTACTATGTAACATGAGATGCACAATTGCATATGAGTTTGTCTAAAGAGCTTGAGTAGTTTTGTACTGGATACCACATTTAGGCATAATCTATGTGTATAATAAAAATAAATGTGATTCAATGTTAAATTTTATGTTGCGCTCTTTCAGGAGTGATGAGCGAGACCAGTCTTGGTCTTGCAGTCTTGGTCTTGGTCTTGCAGAAAATGCAAGACCAAGACCAAGACCGCATCTGCGTTAGCAAGACCAAGACCAAGACCGAGTGTGCAAGACCAAGACCAAGACCGAGACCAAGTCTGCAAGACTCGGGCAAGACCAAGACCGAACTGCAAGACTCTTGCAGTCTTGCTATATTGAAAATGTTTTAAATGCTCGATTGTGTACGCAGCAAGCCAGCAACCACTACTGAAAGGTGCCGTTACCGTTACCGGTAGAGGTGGGAAATAAGCTGTTTCTAGATAAAGGTTGTAGCCGAAACTGTTACGCGCACACAATAGTTTTATGAAACGGTTGCAAAAGACCGGTTTCACTTGCATTTTTGTTGGAACTGTTTCGGCTAGGCTGGCAAGGACGAGAGGGGGAGCAGCCGAGACTAAAGACTTGGGGCCCCGGCCCGGCCGACCAGGTTTTATTTTTTACTTTCTAATTTACTCTAAAATTAAATGTTTTATAAGTCAACAAACAGCTTAAGCTATGTTTTATGTGTTTATTTTTTATCTGCATTGTCCTGTCGCATAACGGTGACACGGAATTAATCAGGTAATCTGAAACGGATTATTCTTGGAGAAAAATCATTTTTTTTAAAAGGAGAAGCAGAAATCCTTTTGGACTCAACAGTAGGCCTCACTAACGTTCGGCATTAAAAATAATAATTTTCAAATGATTAATTTTGATACATAGAATACATATAAAATTGGTACATATCTCTGCAAAATTATCCCCGGGATTCCTAGGAAATTCATTACCTCTTATAGCATTGACGTTTTTGGAGATATCTTTGCTAGACAACTGAATTATAATAGTATTATTGATACTTTTGCAAAGTAAAAAGCTAGGAAAGCTATTTTTTAAGACGGTGGATTCTTAAGACATTCTTTTAATAATTACTTTATAGTATAGCCTATTACATGTCTCAGTAACAATAACATTTTTCCTTTTGAATACTTTATTAGCTCAACCTTTGTCTGATATCGGCATAAGATAGACTGTGCCATAATATAATAAAAAATCAGGTAAACTGATACAAAAAAGTGCCAGATGTAGTTAATTGGTCTTTTTTTTCAGAAACTAGCCTATATAGTTTTAGACCGAACTCTTGAGAAAGTTCGTTAAACACATGTGAAGGAATAAGTGGGATAACAACAGAACGAATGCCTCACATCTAAAGCAAGATGTGATATAATAAATTTACAAACATCTGACTGCATTGTGGTGAAGGCCCTCAGTGATTAGCTAAGCGGCTTTGTAGTATAGTGATGATTTGCCATTTAATAGCCTAAGCATGTGACCGTTAATTAGTCGTTACTCCGGTACCGGTCAAGCGATTTGGCACAAAATTAATAGGCTTCTTTCTATGGACGTTATAAATATGTATATCAAATTTCATGAAAATCCGATAAAGCGTATTTGAGTTATCGCGCATACAGGCACACGGACAGACTGACGGACAGACACGGACGGACAGCCATTTTCCCGTCCCCCACATGATCTCAGAAAGTACCATTCTGGTACTTAATAAGAGTTCTTATGTCATTGTGTCAAGTTTTATTGTCAATCGTATATGTTTATCTTATCTTCAGTTTATGTTGTTCAAAACAAGCGAATTTTTCATAGTGATTAAACATAGTTGGGTACCGATATATAATTTAAATGTTGTTATTTATAGTTGAAAAGTAAGACACTAGTTGTACAGTGATTAGTTTTTATGATTATTGATAGCATTTTGCCAAAACACGTATTATTACCTCTGTGTGCACAACTGAAAAGCTTTTAAACTTACATGGTTTTATTTTTTGTAAAATATGACTAAATTTGTAGTTATTAACAAAAATATCATATGTCTTCAAGTAATAGGATACTTACATACCATTACATACATTATATAATAATTATGTAATATTTTTATACAATCTTTTTGCTGCTTTTGGGTTTCAGTGGTGAAATTAATATTTGACGGGGCCCGGGAAATTTTTTCCTGAGGTCCTTTGCTTTCTCTCCACGGCCCTGCAGAGAACTTGTTTTAAACTACTTCTTGGGGTAGGAACAATACATTCCTCCCTCATAGTAAGAAATAGCAAAGAGGAAAATTGTCTCCAAGGACAATTGTAAATCACATACCTTCATTTGAAAGATATGCTACGCCGACCCTTGAGAAATTTATGACATGGTGTAATGCCGACACTAAAGTCTGTTTGTTGTAAGTTGGCACGGATCAGAAAATTGAGACAGAAGATGTTTGGCAGAAGTCAGTAATTGAACAGAAAGAGATAGAAACATACTATTGTGAAAGGTTACTCACTCCACGAATTTGTATAATCAGGACTTAACATAAACACCATTTACAGTAAGAAGCCGCCACGTCTCTTCCCTAAACGACAATATGACTGCTTAAACACATCTGGCGATTACTTAAACCTCGAAATTCTGGTTTTCCCCCATTTTTTCTATACACCCTACTCCACCCAGTGGGATAGTGGAGTGAGTAACTAACTTTTGGCTACCTGCTGAATAGTGGAAGGGTAGTTTTATGACTTCAGTGCCAACATAACCCACACAGCCCATAGTCCTTTGCGGTCTTTCTAATTACTTGGAAAAACTGTTACAATGTTATCTCACATTGATACAAGCATAATAATGAATCTTCTTGATTAGTACTTTAAATGAAATTACTTAATAAAAAAGTGAAATACATTGAAATTCTTAACCAATACCTAAATTAATGTTTACATGTAACAGAAAAAGAACAAGTCACTATAAGAAAATAAAATGCAAAGTAAAAATCCAATACGTTTTAAATGCATTCGGTACTGTTAATACCTTTTTAAGTTTTACCCAAAAAATATATATTACGTTTCAAATGACATTGTACTTAATTTTTTGTACATAACTTGTAATTGTTAATATTTATATATAAGAAATTTCAGACACCGGTCGACGGATAGTTTTAATGCTTGTATAAAATCAACTGCTCCACCTATTCCCAATTAAAAATTTTTTAAATTCTAAAATATGCATATCAATGGCAATAAAACAGCAAAATTTGATAGGTATAGACCAATTTTTTATGAATTTAAAATAGACAACATCAGGAGGCAAGGACGTGGGTCCGGACCGCACCCCACCCCCCCACCCAAATATGAGATTTTTAAAGTATTAGTTAAAGAAATATTTTTTGTATTACTTAGGAAGAGAAGATGTCAGTAATTTCTGGTTCATCAGTTTAGGACCCCCGGGAAACTGATTTCTAAATATGTACTTGACCGGGACATTAAATGGGCCTTGCTGTGTGGGTGGCTTAATCCTACTATACTGTAGCCTGAACTCTTCAAATTTTAAAATAAGAACGGGACACAAACCATTTTAATGGTATATCCATTTACAGTCATTTTATAAAATTGATCTCTTACATGTAAAGTAACGCCACACAGACCTTGTTTTGTTACGGTTACTCGTTTTTGTTTCATGTTCAAACACTACGTTACGACAATCAACAACACAACGAAACGATAGCTGTTTCTACTTTCTAAGGAATGAAAACGTGTAACTCGTCTGTGCGACTGCTTGCAAGTTGAAAGGAAGGTATTTTGCTAATCACTTGCAGGGGTTGCAGCCAGTAGAAACGCAACAGCGAAAATAAATAGACTTCTTCCTATGGATGTTGTAAGTGCGTATACCAAGTTTCATGAAAATCCAATAAAGCGCATTTGAGTTATCGCGAGTACAGACACATGGACAGACAGACAGACGGACAGACATTTTCCCGTCCCCACACAAATTTCATAAAGTACCATTCTGTCACTTAATAACTAATGGCTAAAGATGAAATAGCTTTCAGTTGTTTTGTTACTGTTTTCACGGTTCAAGCAACTAAAAGCAATTAGCTTTCGTTACTTTCGCAAGCAATAACACACATGTAATCGGTGTAACTGTAAATCACGTAAACGCCATCAATCACAGTAAGATGCGTAAGAGAAAAATGCAAGACTCTTGCAACAAGACCAAGACCGAGTATGCAAGACCGAGACCAAGACCAAGACCGAGTATGCAAGACCAAGACCGAGTATGCAAGACCAAGACCAAGACCAAGACCAGGGTTACCGATGCGAGACCAAGACCAAGACTGAGTGTGCGAGACCAAGACCAAGACCAAGACCGCCTTAGTCTTGGTCTTGGTCTTGCATTTGCTCATCACTGTAGCCTACATCCTATAGGTCTATGAATATGTTCTATACATAAGGGACATTGAAGTATGGAGGATGGCTATAATCTTATTCACATTATATAAGGAAGAAATTTAATAAAACACAAAAATAAGTATAATACGTAAGGCCTTTAATTATTAAGTGCCAGTATGGTATTTTTATTTATGGTATAAATACAGGTTGTGAATTGTGAATTTAATTGCTGCGTTCAAGGCTTGAATATTGTACCATGTAGGCCTACGACAATAATCGATACCACAACAGTGTTATAATGAAATTCTGTATCATAATTCTCATGATTAAGATACTGTAACGTCACATGTAATAAGCGTTTTACAGTATGGAAAAAAAATACTATGACAATAATTGTGCTTTATCATGTTCCCAGAAACGGTCGGGCTTTGCGATGTACAACCTGTGGAAATGCTCCAGGATCAGGCGCAGTGCATCTTGGGGGATTACGTGAGGAGTCGATACCCCAGACAACCAACACGATTTGGCAGACTCCTACTTCTGTTGCCGAGCTTAAGGGCGGTCAGACAATCGACTGTGGAACAACTATTCTTCAAAGAAACAATAGGAGAGATCCCGATTCAGCGCCTATTAGGAGATATGTATCATATGGAGAAGTATACTTAGAAGTATCTTTAGATCCTGAGGTGCCGAAAAACTACTGCCGGAATGAAATCACCCTTCATCTGGGACGACTGACTGTACGGGAGGAACTGAGTACTCGTTTCTTGAAGTAGTTGCTCCAGAACTAGATACAGTACTTCGTGTTCTTCTAAATGCATCAGGACATTTTTGGTCGATTTTAAGCTTTTTTTGAGAGTTGAGACATTTCGTTCATCTAAATTTTTATTTAAATTTAGGCTATTTTCTCCTGCTATTCAGTTCAATTTTTTTTTCCGTACTTGCTCTGGAAAATTTCAAAGCTTATAATATAATATTACAACATAATATTAACGATAAATGTTACTATGGGAACAGGTCGAGAGAGTTCTCTTTGTTGTGACGATTGATTATTGTTCATAAAGACGAGTTGCTTGTTGCATCCGTTTGAGTTTGAATTAAACTGTAGCAGGGATATGTTTTAAGACACGTTGGACGTGAAAATGTACAAATTTCGTAGGCTTAGAGTGACAAGACTTGAACTAGATAGAAAATGGGCGGAATGTCCTAAAACTTCTTTCTCAAACTAAACATTCTTAATTTTCAATAGGAAAAAATAAGAAAAAGGAAGTGGAAGACACATTAGTCATACGGAGATATGAGAGGGTGAGGGAGAAACGGGAGACATGGTTGGCACTAAGATCTTATCAAGAAATAGAGACCTACGTACAGAAATCTCAGCAACTTCACGGTTTGCTGATATTTCGAAGAGCTGAAAAAAAAACATATTGTTCGTTCTATTTCAGAATCATTATTACCGTTATATGTAGAGCTGATGCCAAATAATTCTGCCGCGATATGCGAGGGACCACTAGGAGGTGGAGCTGTGCAACGAAATGTAATGGAGTTTGTCGATGATTTCAGTGTACTTGATTCATCCTAAGGGCGAGCTGACAACAACAACAATTTTATTATTCTTTTAAAGAAACTTCCATTGCGTACTTGTTGGTCTTCACGTAAATTGGTTTGTCCATCGCGGCAAAATTATATGGCGACAGCTCTACTATCGAAACGTATGAGAGGAAGAAACCAATGGTTTCGAGCAGGAAACATCGTATTAGTAAGACGTTCTCAGACATTTTTCCCCAAAGTGCTGATTCGTAGTTCTATGAACGATTTTATCTAATTGTTGAATGATTATTGTTGAAGGAATACTATCTTCCTTCAATAGAGGTTACAGGTTTGATATTCCCTGGCTTATGTATACTTCTGGGCAATTGTTGAGGAAAGGTGCACAATGCCCAGTTCTTTTTTTTAATCTTGCACTAAGAGTTCGGCAAATTTAATGTTAGAAATTATCACCAACAAAAGCTCCTATTGCTTTTAAGCAATTATCCTTATGCTGTAAATTAACACTATTAACGCATATATATTTTACCTGTATTCATTTTCACTTATTTCTTACTAATTCTGTAATTCCACAATTCATTCTTGCATTCAGGATAAGTTATTTTTAGATAGTTCTCTTTGGAGAAAATATAAGTGAAGATTTTCAAAATAAAAACAAAGTAGGCCTAGATCGGTAATTCCAAGATCCTGAAGTGATACAGAATAACCTACTGTATTAGGCTATAATAACAAGAAACATTACTTATCACGTCACGTCAAAAGCTCCAAGCAATGACAGTGAAGTTGTGATCTGTTGCCTAAAGATTAAAAAAAAAAAAAAAAAGTGCGTGGAATGCCACGCGACAGAAGTGACACTTGTTTTAATTTTTGGATTTTTTCAATTTTGGAATGTTGGACTTTTTAATATTTGGTTTTTGAACTTTTTAATTTTGGATTTTTTTAATTTTAGATCTTTGAATTTGTTATTTTTGGATTTTTTAATTTTGGATTTTCGGTTTTTAATGTTGGATTTTTTAAATTTTGGATTTTTCGTTTTTCGATTTTTTATTTTTTACATTTTAGATTTTTTTATTTTATAATTTTTTTTAATTTTGGATATTTGGATTTTTAATTTTTGTTATGTTTGGACTTTTGGACTTTTAATTTTGGATCTTTGAATTTTTTTAATTTTGGAATTTCAGATTTTTTAATTTTGGATTTTTTAAATGTTGGACCTTCGAATTTTTTAATTTGTTGGATTTTTTAATTTTCGATTTTTTAATTTTGGAATTTTAGATTTTTTAAATTTTGGATTTTCGACTTTCTAATTTTGAATTTTTGGATTAACTGCATTATGTACAAAAATACTCGTATAAAAAATATAATAATAGGCCTATAAGTATATTAATAACGCATAGTTGTATATCCGGTAATACAGGAATTTAACGAATTTAACCGGTAATACAGGAATAACGAACTCTTTAGAAATTCACATATCACTAGCCTATGTGTTCAAGTAGAACAAAGCAAAATGTCAAAATACATTTCTTCATGTGTTTTAGGCCAAGAAATTATATTACGTTCTTGTGTTCTGTAGAGGTGAAGTCCTTTCTATGCGTTATGAAATATAAACTCGTCTTCCTGCCATCTTCATTTCCATGCTAAAGTCTGCATTTGAAACATATAATATTGAAGGATAAGAGCAGCTAGAATTATGTTTACTTTAAATTAAAAGTTCATAAATGAACACCTGTGCGTTCTCATCTGGCAGAGCCAACATGATTCACCTTTAAAAAACATGCTTACATTACAGATGAGGTTTTAAATAACGTAGCCTCGGGATAAGAAAAAAGGATGAAAGAGCAGAAAGAGGACGTAAGAGAATAAGAGGGAGATTTAAGTAAAATGCTGTGTGAGAAATTGATCGAGAGAGATAGAGAGAGGGATACCATTTTACCATTTTTCGAGTGATCATTAGAATTCAATGAAATAATGAAAATACACATAACGTTATGGATTTCCCTGACTTGACGCAGAAACCGGGATGTTTGACAGTATAGTAAAAGTTAAGTCGATTATTTTTCTTTGCAACTGTTGTAAAGATATTTTTTATTATATATTTAATTATTTATTTACATAAGTCTCAAACTTCAAGCAGTATATTTTATTAAAAAATTTAAATGAATAAAAATTATCCATGTGATAGCCTATGCTAATACTCGTTAGATAATATATAAAGCTCATAATTTTTAATAAAACATGAATACGTTATTGCTTCATCATTACTACTATAAAATTATCTTTTTCACGTACGGCATGTACAAGTAATAAAAAAAGTTCTGCGATGTGTGCTACATAAATAATTTTTTTAGACAGTCGAAGGTAAAAGAAGCACTTTTAACTGTAAATGATAATTAGAAGGGGGAAAAAATATGCCAATGGGTGGAATAAAATCATAAGACTCCAGGGTTACCAACTATGGTTTCAGTTACATGGAAAATACTCTTTTAGTTTAAAGTATTTGCATATGAATAATACATACACTCAGTTTGATAAAAATTGAGAATGTTAAAATTTACTGCGCATTTTTAAATGTAAAATTCCTCACGGTAGTCGCAAAAAGGTCATTTCGTGACTGAAAAGCGTTCTCCACTCCATTCCAAATGTTGGCAGCTATGCACCAGAAAATCAATAGCCTCTGTCTGCGCAAGAACTTACTAGAAGGTAGGACAGCTGGAAAGCTCCCAAAGAGGCTGAACCATAGGCAATAAAATTATTATTTCACAATATTAACGACTGTCTAAAAATAGTGTATGATACGCATATTAAATTATTTTATTTTGCTCTTAGGATAGATACACTCATCCTTAAGGGCTCGTTTCGCAAACATACTTACTAGCACTTTTTATCACTTGTTTCATAAATAACTATTCCGAGTTCAGTCGAAACGAACGTTTTTATATGGGAACTTCGGGTCTAAAACAAATAAAGGCGTGGGCTGATTTGACGGCGAACCGCACCGTTTTGTGTGGTCCCTACTTCTCAATTCCGCACATTTTCGTGCAGCAACAATCTAAATTCTTATGATTACTGGTACAAATTACGCATTTTAGGTTATATAAGTGCAAACTTCTTCACGGTTTGCCTTTCATTTCGCAATTTTTTAAGAACAATCTGTGTTTATTATTGAATTCTATAGGTTCTAAACAACATTGCAACTTAAAATATGGCCGTTTTTGTGTTTCTAAAAAAATACAGCGTGATGAATGTCGAAGAATCCCCATAAGTTTTAATAATATGCAGAGATAGCCTATTTAATAACGAATTGTTTAAAATAGAAAAAAATATGTAAGAATTTAACATTTGAACGAGCTTATGTTGTTAACATAGAAACTAGTTACTTTATGAAATGATTTAGCTATACCAATATGATTTAGCAGTTGCATACTGTACTTGTGCAATTTCGCTACACAATCACTGCTACTAAAGTCAATTCACTCTAAGAACTGAAGCTAAAGTGAACAAAAACCATTTCGAATGCCTTGCTCTTAGGCCATACGAGTATGTGCTAGTCTGCTGAGTGCAACAGTTTTTTTTTTTTTACTTTACTTTACCTTTGGTTCATAGATTAAAAGGACTTTAGTATAGCCTACTACAAATACCATGTGAAGAACAAATACTGTGTAAGCATATCTTACTATACCCGCTCACTGACTGAAAAACGGAAGATTAGGACGAGCCCGCTCGCAGGTAGACAAGTGGGGAGTGTGCTGCATTCCTGTAGCTTGCATTCTTCTCATCTGGAGACAGTACAATTGTTTTTTGACTGCACAGGAAGTGCGATCTTCAGTGAAATCATAAGGTTTTTCCAACAAGTATACGACTTGCTTTAGTTTAAATCAAACGGGAATTATTAAATGAAAAATCTTGAATTTGTATATGTGGTAATATATTCAACGATGTATATAGAGTATGTAATGAATAAAAATGGTTTGAAGTCTGTGATATTATGAAATTATGGATCTATTGATACCAAAGATTTGTATATATAATTAATAGCTGCTTATTGTATTCTATGACATACTAGTTGTTCAATATACGACACTAATGTGAATTTTCATGATGTGATGCATATGCCCCAAACTAATCATATAGATAACTCTAGTACTGAAAACTTTTAAATATTTCTCCATCCGACATTTCACACGGAATGAAATTTAACTTAAGTTATTTTGTCGGAACTTTGCCACTAGACGTTATAAAATGTCTTGTCCAAACTAGAAATAGCGATTTAATGTAAAAATATGTTTGTAATAATGCTATTTCTCAATAAGAAATTGATTAAAATAAGATAACGCAAAGTTTGGACTTTTCTGAGGAAGGAAGCTTTCTTATATCTATATGATTATATGGGATAAAAATACGTTGAACAGAAAAGATTTGTGCTATAATAATACTGTATAAAGTGTACTTCAGTGTGTAATATAGATTATTTATTGTGTTCTTTGTGCATTTGACTTATTAATGTTATTCCAAATATATTTCAAAAGTCAGAAAAAAAATAAAACCGGTTTCAGTCAAATATGACCAAAATCCGTCCCCTGAGTTTTGTTAAATGGTTCTTGCCTCCCTTTAAAACGCTTCTCCAGAATTTATAACGGTCCTTTCATTATTTATCAGAAATGTTTAAATTATAAGTAGGAATGTGTTAACATTATTTAACTTAAATGTCACAGACAACAGCTGATGGGTAGGTCTATATGACAGAGTCAGTGCTTTAGTTGGAAAATATTTTATGGGGGTACGGTACTCACCTTACTTCAAAATTTTCCATATCGCCTCATACAAAAGAGTTTTAAAAAACCGAGCACCTTATCAGGATAGCCAACATGTAATCTAAAGCGAAAGTAATTATTGTAGAAATGCGCACGAAGGTGAAGATTAGATGCATATCTATTGCGAATTTAATAGTGTTTGTCACTATTAACAAATACACTCTCTTATTGAATTGGACATTTAATAAGTATTTTAGGACAATATCGTTCCTGTACTGCCAGTACGACGTACCGGAGCACATCTTTTTCCCGGTATGGTAGAAGGAAAATAATTTTATACCGGTACGCAGTAACGGTGCGTACCGGCCCAACTAAAGCACTGGACAGAGTACGATTTAGACTGATCAACTCTCTCTGTAGAATAGATATAAGATTTCATGAACCACAGATTATTGTCTCTGTTGGACATTACATGAGAATACTTTAGGAGAAAAATTCCTCCGACACTGGGACTTGAACCCAGGACCTTTGGCTACTCGCGCCAATGCTCTACCAACTGAGCTAAGCCGGAGTTCAATTCACAGCGCCGGATGGAACCTCTAATTAGTGTGCCTCACAGGACTGCATATGACATAACTTGTCTGTCTGTGAGGTAGACCATTAGGGCAATCAGTCATAGGAGAGAGGTTCCATCCGGCGCTGTGAATTGAACTCCGGCTTAGCTCAGTTGGTAGAGCATTGGCGCGAGTAGCCAAAGGTCCTGGGTTCAAGTCCCAGTGTCGGAGGAATTTTTCTCCTAAAGTATTCTCTCTCTGTAGAAGCCTGGTACTACTTCTTCACACTATCTGAAGAAATCGGTTTCCTTAGCCCCGGTAGCTAAGGTGCTGCCTTGGAACCGTGATAAAGGAAACCGTGGTTAAGATTCACGCCTCGGGCATGGGCGTTTGTGTATGACAATAAAAAGAAAATGAGGTAAACAAAACGGTAAACAAGAAAACTGTTGAGAACAAATTAAGAATCTCATGTCCTATTGGTATGAAGTATATTGGGATAGAAAGTAATTTGTTGTATATTGAAGGAAAACAACATTTTAACCTAACAGGCTATTGAGAACTAAGACAAAGAAAGCAGTAAAGCTCGAATGATGTGTATTGACAGTTGGGCTCAAGTCGTTAGGCTATTGATTGGTATATTCCTCACAAAATGTCCAGGGACTAACACGGCAAGAAGAATATCCTACCTCCACTATACAACACAGAGTAGTAACATTATTTTAGCCTACATAGTTTAAAACTGATAAGGCCAGAAGGTTAATTTCCACCCAAGTTATGGGTGGAATCATATGGGGTCAAGTCGGGGAACGAGGTGGCCAACGTAGATGTCGATCCCTCACAGTTGCATGGCCTACCCATCGTTGTTGAAATGTTTCATTGAGATGGTCCCGAAAGTTGCCATGGTAATGCGGAGGGATATTTTCCAGTTGAAGAATGAAGTCTGCACTATCCCCTATATTCTTATGCAGTTCGGCGGTGGTAATACAAGACATCTTCAGCTAAGCTATCTGGAAGTTACCTATCGGGAGGTGGAAGCACAAGCCCTAAACGTGGTTAAACAATTTATCATGTAAGTTCTATAAAGAACATTATTGAAATTCTACATAAATTAATAATTGAACAAATAAGACGTAGTTTTAAAATTCACAGGACTGAACGAACCCAGGAAAGTATTCGTGTTATTTCACAGTCAGTTTAATTTTTATATATTACAATATATTTTATTCCTTTAATTGAAATTATTTTAAGAGTTTGTGTTACTGTAATTATTTAGATCGTTTTTATATCTATTTTCTAATTTTTACTGTCTTCACGTTATACGTTTTGTAACATTTAAGTGTAATGTAACAATTTTTTAAATAAATATTTCTCGGAAATATTTTCAGACTTCCTTCATAGTGCCGCTAACTCGTCTGGTTTCGTTGCTTATAGTAAAATCTATAATTTTAAATTGTATCTTTATTACATTATGCTGTTATTTAAAAATGCCTTATGTCTAATTAAACGCCAGAATATTCAACTAGCATAGCGTTCCATCTCCCACATTTCAGGCGGATGGGAACTCTAAATACGAGTAGGCCTAGTTTCTGATATCTTTGTTGTGAGCACTCAAACGACATAAAAACCAGGGTACGAAGATACATTATCTCCATCTGATGGATGAATTGAAAATCTTCGTATAAGTAATTTCTTGTATTAAAGCAAATTTTTCCTAGAAATTTACTTGCAACGAAACAAGCCGAGCTTGTATTAGGCAACATAACATTATACAGTACCTTACACCTCCTACATGACCATTTATTAATTCAATGCTCCTTGGTTTATAAAGAATTATTAACGAGAACAAAGATAGTTGTCAGCCCTATTCCGCAGTTCGTCATTCTTAAAAAAAACTTTGAAAAGGTCCAGATGCTGTTTTCTGCTAATTCGGTAGAAAATCAATCTAACCCAAAGGAATCTAGAAAACCCACTCAACGTACATGAATCAAGAGTCAGCTGCCCTCTGATGCATTAATCAAATGTTCATCTCTCTTATATGAAATAGGCTAATTTTATTCTGCTTCGCGTTCAAAACGACCTACCTAAGGTTGGCCTGGACTCGTGTTCCTTTCCTCTAATCAGAACAACTATTAAGGAGATAAGAGGATTACCTCACGATTGTCCTACTGAAATGTTGTGTGCTCCTAAGAATCTTAGAGGATCGGGATTATTTAATGCAGAATGGGAATCTAACCTGCAAAATTTTAATATTGCGCAGCACTTGTCCTGTATTGAGAATGTACACCTTCAACATACCAGGTAATTCACAACCCAGGTCCAACTCTTTCCACCAGTTATGAATATAAATTGATTGAAAACTGCTATTAAAACTTTAGTACAGTGGATAAAATTTTATCTTTGAACAGTCACTACGTTTCAGCCTGACCTCCAGGCCTTCCTCAGGAGTTCACTTGAGTCCACCTCAGATGAAATCCTGAGGAAGGCCTCAGGTGAACTCCTGAGGAAGGCCTGGAGGTCAGGCTGAAACGTAGTGACTGTTCAAAGGTAAAATTTTATCCACTGTACTAAAGTTTTAATAACAGTTTTTAATCAATTTATAATGTACACCTTCAGTGTTGCAGGAATGTGAATGACGAAAAACAACTAGCGCTCAATAAACTTGACATGCCAAGCAATCAAGAAACTCTCGATAGATCAAGGAGATGGTTGAGGAAAGAGCTATGAAGAAGATCTTTTGAATCTTGTGCAGTTTGCCTCATAAAGGAAAAGGTGTTTCGGTATACAAGGAAATCCCGAAAACTAATGCATGGGTATCAAACAAAATAGGCCTCTCTTCATCTGAATGGACAAATGCAATTAAAAGTTGTTCAATGTTTCTGCAGTACGAGCTGTTCCAGGAAATCACAATATTCCACCTTATGTCACCATCCAAGTTGTGAAGAGCCAGAAACTCTTGGGTATGTTCTGGGATTTTGTCCAAAAGGAGAACTATTGAGAAATACATGACCATAAGCGTAACCAGGCCGACCATATGGGGGGGGGTTATAACATCTGGGGGAGGTTATAATACCCCCCTGGGAGAGGGGGGTCCGGGGGTCCTCCCCCGGAAAATTTAAAAAATTAAGATGCAAAATAACGAGTTTTAAGCTTCCGGGGGTCCTTCCCCGGAAAATTTTAAAAATTAAGACTCAAAATAACGAGTTTTAAGCTTCCCACGCATTAAGTAATTTATGGGCAGACTTAAAAAAAATTATACAATTTTCCTTTTTTTTTAGCCAATGGGGGGGGGGGTTCAAACCCCCAAACCCCCCCCCCCTTCGTTACGCCTATGTACATGACACCACAAGATCAGGTCCTGTATTGCAACTGCTCTCAGAAAAGCTAAGTGGGAAGTACATGAGGAAGTACACTGTGTTTCAGAATCTGGTGGCAATAGAAGGGCAGACATCGTAGCCATCAGGAGAGAAGAAGGGAAGGCATTAATCCTAGATCCTACAGTCAGATTCGAGCAGAATGATCAACAGGCCCTATGTGTGTGCGAAGAAAAGGATTCTATATACCGACCATGTATTCCTCACCTCAGTGAGGGTTACAATGTACCCATTTCAGCATGGGAGGTAAAAGGATTTCTCTCTGGAGCTCGAGGCACAGCATTTGCATGGACAAAGAAGACACTCCAAAACTACAGCCTTCTTGCAGATGACATAGTTAATTGTTCTTTAAAAATATTAAGAGGCTCTCTTTTCATATTGCACAATCATTTATATAATGTGAATTAGTTTTAACTTGTTTGCATAATTGCTGATATGTTTTCTTTTTTGCAATGGATTGTTATTATTTATGTAAAGAGTACCGTAATGTAATGTAATTATTTCTGGATCTTCAGGGTCTCCCAGTATGCTGGGCAGATGTTCTTTTTAGAATATATATATTAAAAGAGTAATTACTAATTAGGGACTGTAACAGTCTTAAATTCTATTGAAATAGTAAATAAATCAAAGAAATATAAATAATGAATTAACTGATATATTTGCATAACTAATGCATAATATATTTTGTTGACCAGACAACGTGGCTCAACATTCAAATATAATGGTGCCGACAACAACATCACTGCTTGCGGTTACTCTATGCACTTCAACAATGGTTTAGATGCCGCTACAGTGCCACAGGACATATTACATAATAAAGATAACATTTTTCTTTAAAGTGGCGTAGGAAGAATATTTTATACACCAGCATGAGTACTTGAATACTAAAGGTTATTGTTAAAATTTAAATGCCTTTTTTAATTATTAAAATGGGAAGATTAAGAAAATTATTTAAATTACTGACTAACGTAAAAAAGTAGCAGAGGAAACTGAACCCCAGAGCATGACCAAGTAATGAGACTACACTGAAACTATGATTACCTTTGAGTTATAGCAATTACTTTACTGGATGTATGCTAGTTGTGTGATCATATCCTTAGTACTAGTTGAACTTGAATGAGCTGAAGGAACCAGTAAAAACAATTGAATCACAGTAGAGTCCGGCTATTCCGGATTAGATGTGACTGGACCTTCTCTGGATCACTGAAAGTCCAGATTAAATGGAATTTGCCTTAAAATGCACTTACTGTACTGTAATGCAAGTTTTAGGTGGGTAAAACTATAAAAAATCTATGTTCTTTATAAATATAACTTTTCCTACAACTTAATATTAATTTAAAAATTACTGTATACGTAGACCTAAGTTTTTAACCAACGAACTGATGTAGGATTAACAAAATAAAACATCTATGGCATTATCATCCAAAATTTATGGACTGTTCAGATTAACCAGATGTCTGATGAGTGGGGTCAGGATGAGCGGGGTCTGGATTAGCAAGACTCTACTGTAATCAGGTGGGGTACACCGTAGTGTAGTGGTTAGGCACTGTGCTACAATCTGGATGGTCGAGGGTTCGATTCCCCATGAGGTCGTTGAGATTTTTCAATAAGCCTAATCCTTCTGGTGGCATTATGGCCCTGGGGTCGACTCAGCCTCTAACAGTACCACGAGTACCAGGAGTATTCTTGGGGGTAAAGTAATGGCTGGCGCATAGGGTTGACAACCTTACCACATCCATGTGCTCTATATCACAATCTGGGGACCTTAACCTCCCGGAAACGCTATGGGTCTCCATGGCTTATACAGTGATCGCTTTACCTTTACCTTACTGAAATCAGGATTTTGAATTAGAAAAGTTTATTAAGTTACAAAGTATAGGGTTGTCAAGAGACTACGCTAAATGTTTGAATTATCCACAACTCCGAATTTAAAAAGTTTGAATTATTCAAGTTCAACTGTACAACCTCTTGTGACCATATCATCGAAACTTAGTGATATCCTCCTGCTTGCTTAATATTCTGGCCCTAACCCTTAAGTACTGACAATGCGTCATTATGACCCAAGCATTTTTTTTTTAATTATGTAAAATGATTTGAAAGTTAGCAGGAATATATAATTTCCTCTGTTATGAAGCTTTTTGAAACTGTGTGGTGAAAGTCATTGCTGGTGTTAAATTTTACCGCTTGTCCATTGTTACATCACTTCAGATCCAATGCGAGTGTCAGTTTTCTGCTGAATGTGTAGGAGCTGTCAATTAGATTAGTGAGCAACCAAGCAAAGAGAGAAAACTAGGGTAAAAACAAATAATAAATATGACCAAAAAATCAGCAGAAAATTACATTTTCCCCCCAGAATAGCCAAAAAAAAAATGCAAAAAACAAAGCAACAAAAAGACTTAATTCAATTGTTTTAAAATTCTAAACACTTTAATTTATGTGGCCAACCTGGCAAAATCGTTGAACCTGCATATTACATTATATAATTTAATTACAGGCCCACTATTCTTCTATGCTTTCAGAAGAACTTCCAAAATAAGAGTGGTAATATGCAGACGTCATATGAAAAACTCTCCTATCCCAAAGGATTTGAACGTCTGAACTTTCCATTGCATCAGTCTTTGTATGATGAAATTCTAACAGAAAATCCATATCATTTGGAGGATTAGTGACCTGAAAAAATATTCAAGATAAATATCGATATGCCATCTCCATCAATGGATTCCATTCATTGCACTCTTCCGGTAGATGCAGAACTATCTTCAAAAAACACTTCTCCGAATCAGATGGAGAACAATTATGTGAGATTGCCTGCTTACCCCTTGATAGCACGGAACGTCCTGGAGCCAGTGATTGAAGGACAATATATTATTTACAGCACTTTCACTCTCTATTTACAGGCAGACGAACTGGATAGTATAAAGGACAATGGACCACCTGAACAGTTCGCTCCTGAAATACTCATTATAACTAACTGTATATTCTATAATGTATGGTTATAGCTGAACTTCATCTATAAGTTACATATATAAAAGAATGTGTGCCTTTAAACCATTAAGTAGTTGCATCGGGTCATTATGACCCAATGTAAGGTGATTTGAAGATTGGCAGCAAAGTATAATAATGTGTATTTCATTGTTGGTGTAAAATTTTACTGCTTCTCTGCAAATATGTCAGTTTTGACTGGATGCAAGTGTTAAGTGAGCATTCACACCGAAGTAGCATAGCATGCGAATCGCATGAGAAGAACTTAGGATAATTCCGCATAACACAAGCTTGTTTGAAAAGAGTTTTATATATACTGGCCTCCAGCTTTATAATGGCCTACCACAATATCTAAAGGAAATCTCTGTACTGCATAAATTCAAATCCTGTGTAAAAAAGTTTCTAATAGAGCACTGTTTTTGTAGCTTAGATGAATTTTTTGAAACTGTTAGATATAAGTAAATTAGGTTACTAGTTATAAAATAAGTTAGTAGCTATAAGCACTTTGTAAATATTAATTTTAACTTATAGGTAATATTTTCAGCATTTGCAATTTTAAATTTAAGAACTAGCATTGTATACTTTAGTAATTATGTTATTTAATAATTAATATATTCATGTAAGAATCTGACGTGTCCGATATCATGTAAAATGATCAAAGGATGAATAAATATACAATACAATACAATACAATACATTACCTGCAGGCTGCACATCGAGTAGCATGGTTCACAGTTTTGCATTCATACCGAAGTAGCGAATGTGATCTGCAGTTTAACGTACATTATATATTTTTACTTGCACAATTGAGAAACCCATTTAAAGTAATGTAATTTAACTGAAGAGGATACAGTTTCAGCAATTTTAATCCAGGCTTTCTTCCTACTAGTTTCGATTGCAATATCGTATAGTCTATGCATGTACAAATTGTATGTAAAATAGCTCTCTTTCTAGCAGTTTTCATGACATCTTTGCCATAATCTACCGCTACACAAGCGAATATGTGTTGAATTTTCTTAACAATTAGAAAACAGCTGAAAAGGAAACTGTATGCATGCGTCATCCCGAGTAGCATCGCATGAAATAAGTCCAGATCTATCTGAAGAAATGAATGTCGCACTCTGCGAGCTGCACTATTGCCACACTACTTCGGTGTGAAGACTTGAATTTGTTTATTTGGGATTTAAAATGAGTAACGTGCATCGTGCATCCAGGTAGCATGTCACAAGTGGCATGCTACTTCGGTGTGAGTGCTCCCTTAGTGTTTTACTGAATTTGCAAGAGCTATCAATTAGATTAGTGAGCAGCTATGCAAATTTCTTTCCTTATGCATACATATTACTTATTATAGAGTCCTTATTGTGTTTCTGACATGGCTTAGTTTTTTTATCTGACCTCTCTAAGATGTGGTATTATATTATTTTTCTTCATTTCCTATTTCATTTTAGAGAATGCTGATGAAGAAATTATGATGGAATTCTTTGCAATGATAAGTCATTTGGGGAATTTTCTGAACTTCAAAGTGACAATGTTGAGGAAAGTGAACTTGACCTATAAGTTCATCCTGTGACAAGGAAAAAATTCCTGACAATTTGGGTGACTTTTATGCGGGTAGGACTAAAACTTGCAGAATAAAATTGAATAAGGAATAACTATTCAGCAAAGGGGTCGCACCAAAAAGCACAATATTGTATCACATTCTACATGTATATGTTCAAAAAAGACTACTATATTGTGTGCCCAAAATGGGGAGAGTAAGGTGAAAAGCATTTCATTTTATGCTAACAATATTTTAATATTTCTCCTTTAGAACTCTAGCTTGAAAGGATTTTTCATGTTTTATTTCACTTTATGATATCACTTCAGTATTGGTACCAGTACCATTTAAGAAGAAATAACAAATTAATAGTCCATGCAATAGAACTTGAGATGTTAAAGGGTCAAATTGACCCAACGGTAGTGTTTGTGTAACACTCTGTCTCGTGAATACCAAGAATTAGATATTAAATGGTCACATTATGATTTCTATGAATTGTTGTTGACAAGTAAGTACCTGACATCCAGTGGCGTAGCGTACTATAAATAATTAGGGAAGCTGATAGCATACATATGGAAAAGCAAAGGCTAGATTAAAATCCTTACCTTAATTTTTGAAGGTCAGCTCTATTCACCTGTTTCTCTCGATAAATAATTCTATGACGTCATCTTCGAATGTGTGTCTGCTCCTCAATCCATTCAGCAGAGCCTTCTCTATGTTTAACAATGCGAGTGCCGCTAATCTTTCCTAAGTCTGAGAATTTCTCAGGCAATTTTTAATCCTTTTTAACGCAGAGAAAGACCTTTCACTTGTTGCACTTGTAGCTGGAATTGTTAAGATTAGACTGTACAGTTTGTATGTTTGAGGAAAAACTGCTCTTAAGTCGAAGGTCCGGATATATTCATGAAGATCATAAACAGTTTCCTTCGCCATATCAGAATCACAATAAACAACAGAAAGTTCACTCCTCAATATAGCAATGTCGAAATGCATTCCATAATTTTCTTGTAAGCATTCTAGGACATATTCTGGAAACTGAGTTTGAAAATTCTGAAACTGCCTAACTTATTGCCAAGGAGACTTAATTTCAGTCTGGGGACCTCTGCAAACCTGGTTGAAGTATTCAGAGATACCAAATCAATGACTTCATAAAAAAAGTCTTTTGTATGAAGATTTCTTATCTTCACCAGGAATTGAATCTATGCGAATTATTTTAGATTTTTGGGAGCAATCCTGTTCAGACGAAAATACTTTCATTTTTTCCCAGACAGAATCAAAATTCTCACGAAGTTTTTGTAAATGACGTTTAAATTGTTCAATCTTTCGCATACAGAAAGAAATATAATTTAGTTTTGTCTGAAGTACTTTGAATAATGAATCACAAAACGGAAATATTAAGGAAAATATTTCTAAAAAGAAATTGAAATCGAATCCCTCTATAGTCGTCAGCAGACCTTGGGCAGAAACAAACATTCACTCTTATTTTCAACAATGCCGTCAAATAGCTGTTTAATATGGGATCTGTTTTAATGAATCATTTCTACTAAACGACTATGATACTGCCATCGTGTAGGAGCAATAGCAGGAAACATTTTGTTTAGGTGTTCATTTAGGGCAATAGATCTTTTAGAAGACTTCGATTGAACGCAGACTAAATTTCGTTGTTAATACGTCTTCGGAAACAGAACAAAACAGAACCGCCCACACCACACCTTGCCACAACACCACATGCGGACCTACCCTAACGCATGCAGCGCTAATGCGGTGGAATACAACACTGCAACCGCTTCCAAATCTACAAATATTAGTGGCGGGAAAACTACAAAGCTTGCATTTCCGTACTGCCCAGAAGACTGCTGTTCAAAAGCAGCTTCCTAACTTGGGCTGCCGCATCAAACTGTGCAATAAGACTGCTGCATCTCATGTTGTCTCATTTACGGAACACATGATCTGATGAAAAGAATGTACTTCATCTACGAATTAAATGTCTTGCATTTACAGACTATTACACCATAAACATTAATTTAATTTTTCCTACAATCTTGGGGAAGCACTGCTTCCCTAGCTTCTTAAGTAGCTACGCCCCTGCTGACATCCCACAAAAAGAAATACGACATACAGCTGATTATTTGAAGACAGAAACAATTGATTGTCTAATTTTTATTGATACTGATATTCATAAATTGATCAAAGAGACATGCACTTATTATTTTAAGGAAAATTGTCTCGAGTCTGGCATTGAATTGCACTGCTCCTGAGTCTATGAGTGACCCAGGAACCAGGCTCGTAGCCAGAATTCAATATCAGGGTGAGCCAAGTTTTTCTAAGGATGGGCTAGGGATAAGTTATGAAACAATATTGAACTTTGGGGATTGAATTGGCCAATGATGAGGAAAATTTAGTGTCAGCGGTTAACTAGATGTTTGGCGGAACCAGATTTCATAGTAAAAAAGCAGGTTTTTGAATACCATCTGATGAAATTGCTCAACAGTGTGTTGGCAAGACTAAGCAAGACACTTTGAATCCCTGTACTCCAAATTGTTTTATCTGCTGGCTTCATACTCCTGCTACGCTGAAGCCTTTGATGTTAGTAATATCACAGAATGTAAATTTAATGTTTTAATATTTTTCAGAGTTATTAAATCTTACATGAAAATTGTATACCTGTTGCTGCTAAGTGGAAGATGATGATGCATCCATATACAGTGTTGTACAAGTGTAAATGGAGTTGCAGTAGCTTTCTTCTGATTTTCCCAGTTCTCCTGTAAGAAAAATTATATAGATTATGGTTCCAGTTTAAGTAATCCAACAGTATTTTTAATTGCAATGAAAATATGGTGCAACAGAGGTCATTAAACTAAATTCTCATGTCACATATTTAGTAGGCTAATATGCATACATGTTAATGGAAGGATTAAAAACAAGCATTAAATAGTATACATGGATAGAACATATGGTGGCTTTTGCAATCTGTTGCTTTTTAAATGTTTATTGTACATAAAACCTCGATAATCTGAACAAGTTGAGAGCTAAAGTGGTTTGGATTATCAATACGTTCAAATTATCAAATTCTACCAATATTTTGAAAATTACTTTCCTACATATAAACTATATGAATTATTTTCATTTAGTTTTTTATTTTTCTCTTATTCTTTTCAACAACAATAGTTGTTTTAAGCAGCATTCAGTTTGATTTACCTCGCAATGAGGTATTTTTAAGTAGGTGCAGTTTTTAATGTGGATTGCCAACCACATTAACGGATGTCTAGGTTACTGAAGTTCCGATAATCAAGTTATTCTGTATACTGGTATGTGAGAATCTTCCAGAAAGTACGAGGGCGAATCAGAAAGTTTTTCTCCCTATTTTTTATTAGTCAAAATATGGCTGTAAATGTGAAATAAACATACCCATTCCCAGCGGTGGACCTTTCTTGGACCGGCACGGCTGAATCTGCCGGTAGCTCTGCCGCATGGTGCAGCTTCAGACGTCCAAGGCATATGAGCAATGAAGTGTGATTTATTTTGTATGGAGTAAGGGACAAAAGTCCATCAAAATCCACAGGAAAATGCAGCTCACGTATGGGGAAAAGCGTCTTGCTTTGAGAAAAGTGAGGTGGTGGTGTTGTGAGTTCACAAAAGGCCATGAGGACTTGAATGACAATGAGCATTTGGGGAGGCTGTGTTTGTCCTTGATTGAGGACAACATTTCCCACGCAGATGCAATGGTGAAAGCAGATCGGTGTGTGAACCTCTAGGACATTTCCCAAGAGCTTGGCATTTTGAATGGAAGTGTGTACGACATCGTTCATAGGTGCTTAGGGTACCGGAAGATTTCATGTTGGTGGGTGCCTAAGCAGTTGGATCACATGATGAAAGGCAAGCGAATGATTGCTTCACTGAATCATCTTCAACGGTATGCTGAGGAGGGTGAGAGTTTCATGGACCACATTGTTACTGGCGATGAAACGTAGATACTGCATTTCACCCCAGAATCGAAGCAGCAGAGCATGGTGTGGAAACATCTGGGTTCACCTGTTAACAGTCTTCTGGGATTGCCATGGACCCCTCCTGCTGGATTTAATGCTACAACATGCAACCATCAATGCTAACAGTTATTGTTCCGCACTTTCATGTTTGTGGGCTGCCATCAGGTGAAAGTGCCGAGGGATTCTCGATGTGGAGAATGTGGTGATCCTCCACGACAATGCGAGGCCACATGTGGCAATCAGAACCACTGATAAACTCTGATCATTTCACTGGGAGAGTCTGGACCACCCACCATACAGTCAAGACCTCACCCCTAATGATTACCATGTGTTCGGTCCGCTGAAGTGATTCATGTGCAACGATGAAGCCAAGATAGCAGTCCAGCAGTGGTACCACAGTCAGCCGAACGAATTCTATGACAGGGCCATCTCAAATTTAGTGCTGCAATGAGACAAATTTCTGATCTGGTGTAGGAACTATATGGAAAAATAGTATAAGGTCCATAGAATAGTACGTATATTTGCAATTACCTTTATGTACCTTATTTTGGCTAGTAAAAATAGGGGCAAAGACTTTCTGATTTACCTTGTAGTACCTGGTTGTAAATCACATACATGCACATGAGTACATCCTGCCAATTCAAGGTCATTCTGAGTAAATTGCATTGTTTTAAAACATTCTTGTTTCTTTCTTTGCGAGTTTAAAATTATCAAGAAAATTCAGAATCCTGCCAGATATCTGTGATACGATTTCTTAATACAAAAAATAAGTGACCATGTGACATGCAATATATACTCAAGAAAGTATTATAGAAAAGTTAATAGTGAGGTCAAGATGTTGAAATCTTAATGTAGGGAGGAATGATTTGCTGCATTGCATCTATAAGCTCATTAAGAAGAATGATCAGGTTTATATGTGTTTATATAAAGACAGTGAATATGTATGATCCTGGGAAAGGGCTGTGGAAATAGTACATTATGCAACGAGCCTATAATCACTTTGATTAAGAAATGAGTCTTGCTGAGCTCATAAGTTTGATACAAGTGTCTTAATTACTATTATAGGCAAGTTGAATACAATTGATTTTGTTTGACCATAATAAAATGTCTAAGAGATTTAAGATTCAATGAGATGGCAGTTCTCAGCAATCAGTTGTTAAGCAAGTTCTTCTCATTCTCATCTTTTGCAATAGATGGGAGCTGATGGCATGTGGCAAAATTGGAGCTTTTCTTGTTGTTTTAATCTCAATCCAAGGGACTTCAAAACATAAAATAAACTCAATTTACTATAAAGAGTCAGTTAAAAGTCCTACAACACATAAATAATTTTTGAAGCATGTGGTTCAATGATATCAAACTCGTTGTAGTGGGATAGCCGTATATGGAGAACTCAAAAATATTATTACTGAATTTTGAAAACTTCAGTCTTATCCGGAAGTATCTCTATAATTTTAAAAGTAACACTTAATACATTTTTATATTTTTGAGTAGCATTCATTGAGCGCTTTTCAGAATATACCCACACGAGATACTTCTGTGCAAATTTATTGTTGCTAAATCAAGAAGAAGAAAAAAAACAAAGAAGAAGAAGAAAAAAACAAAAAACAAACAAACAAACAAAAAAAAAAATGTACCAGTAAAACGCTTTTTTTTTGTTTACAGTGATTTGAAGGGTCTGATAAAAATCTGTACTTTTTAACATAAAGCTCTATGCAGGAACATTTAAGAAAATTTTCCTCGTGGCCATGGCTAAAGTATAGGTTAAACTCATATGCAAGAAGGTAAAACTACCTAGCTTTGTTTTGTTTTTGTAAAAATCTAATTCCTTAGCATTATTTGTTATCTGTTTTCTTGATTTAGCAACAATAAATTTGCATAATCTAAGTATCTTGTGTGGGTACTTTCTGAAAAGAGCTTAATGAGTACTATTCAAAAGTATAAAAATATATTGTGTGTTCCATTTAAAATAATAGAGTTAGAGCTAATTCCAGCTAAACTTGCTTCAAATGTTATTTAGGTGGTGCGGGACTTTTAACTAATCCTGTAATATTAAAATTAAAACAAACAGAATTTATTTTATTTTAAATATAGGGTATTTTATTATGCAATTTTGTTTGCTGCTCTCAACCTTTAAGATTGTACAGTGTTTGATATTAATCAATACCACATTACTGTTATAATGAAAATCTGTACTTTAGTGGATTAAATTAAGATGTTTTGTCATGTATAATAAGCGCATTACATTATGGTTGATCAAAATGTATGTTTCAGTCTTTTTATAGTTAAAATTTCATAAAAAATAAAAATAAAAATACTAATAATGCAAAAAATAGGTTTCTTCTCAGTTCCCATATAATCAACATGAAAACACATTATAGAATTTAACCTCAAATTAATGGTGACTTTTCCTCGCTTATGTAAGTGACAGGATCTACCTACATGAAAAAGAGAACAGTAGGGTGGAAAAATGAGGGCGTAGGAGAAAAAATTAGGACCAGCCTAATGGAATCCATGATGAAATGGATATAACACAGGTATGGAGTTTAAAAAGTCAAAGTATATTAATAATGTTAATACCGTAAAGATGAAATTAAACAATTTCTCAAATTGCAGATGTTAAAAACCAAAGTGAAAAGTTCAGAGATATTTCCCTATAACTTATAACATCCCTTATAAGTTATAACATCCCTTGCAGGAGTTTACGTTTGCTCAAGATGTACTTCTAGAAATCCTAAACTTCCTTTTAAGCATTTTGTTAAGATGAAACCACACTCAAAACAGTAATACCACCAAAAGAATGCAATACTGGAAATGAACAAAGGTCAGGTGCGATAAGTACAGTATTCCCAAGAGAAAAAGTTCAGATTAGTAAGAATTTTCAACTTCAGATATTAATGAAAGAACGAATGCATACAATATGTATAAATGTTCAAATATTTGTTCATACTGGAACATTTGACTGAAATATTACTATCGATGTTCTATAGCTTACAAGATGGAAGTAACAATGATTTCTGAATGAATAATGCTGTATACTGAAAAACAAAAACCCTAGGTTGAACGATAAGTCATTGACTATTACAAAAAAAGGACATTTTGAAAGATTAAAAATTTGTTTATGGACTGAAGACAGAGATGTAAAAATGAGGGTATGACCTTGAAAAAGCACTTAAGCATTTTCTAATCCTCAAGCATATCCTTGCTATTCAGATTGTTTCAGGTAAGAACATCATAAGTCCACCATATGAATCTAACAATCTAATACGATTATAGCTAAGAGCTAAAAAAAAATAACATTTGACAGTAATCAGGATAGTACTTTGAGTAATGTAAAAGAAATTGTGATTCCCATACAATAGTGGAGCTGAAAATAATATTTTATATAAAACATCCAGTGTGGATGGGCTGATATTCAAAGTATTTATCTGTGACTTTCTCAGATGCCACTCAACATCCTGCTTGTAGTTAGAATAATGACCTGGATGAGCAACAAATATGATTCATATTATATAATTAATGAGGAAATTTACATGGTGAAGTTATATAATTATGAAATCATGAGTGGACATCTTATACACAAGAACTTCATTAAAATTGAAAACTGATGTTATCAGTGGCGGGCGCAAATTTGAAAATTTGAAAAAAGGCTATATATGCACTTTAAGTGGCCAGTTTTATAAACTAATTATATGTAAGTTAATTTTTTTTAGTATTCTTTCTTACCTATTCAAATCCCCCCCCCCCCGAAAAATATTCTGCGTCCGCCACTGGATGTTATTGTTTTGAAAAATTCATTCTCATCTTCAACTTACGCCTACTGTATTTGTAAATACTTTATTTTATTCCCTAAAGTAAACTAGTAGACTTTACTTCTTTGAGCATTCAATTCGTAGTTCAATTTCCTACCATTTTCTCTATTGCTCTCACTCTCTCTCTATAAGACGATATTTGTACTGGTTTGTATTCTTCACTGAAAGGTCTAAATATCACCAAAAAATTATAATTAATAAGAAAAGTATAATTATGTCAATTTTGATGTTAAGGACATGCTTGTTTCATCATGTTTAATGTGAAAATATAGATTATTATGAGTCATAGTATCCATTTAATTTGAATTACAGTGGACATGAAGCAGTAGCTATTATCCAGACTAAGGGTTGTGCTCACCAATGCTGATAATCTGTCTGATCCTGGTTTTTAGAGTGTAAAGCTGCGATATTGTTCATTTTGCGTTTCGCCAGCTACAGTAACTTGGTTTTTCAATAATTAATATCCAAGCTAATCTTTACCGGTGAAATATCGGCCAGGAAAACAGGATAAACCAAGCTAACTGAGACATCAAGATGCCGTGTAGGCGATTGGAACATCTGATCAACATGAGAGATGATCACAGTGTCGAGGAATATGAAGCAGAACACAGAAGAAGGCACCCTAATGGATAAAGGAATGTATGCCGTACTTGGACATTTATGACTACATTAATTTTATTTCTGCCCAAAATTCAAGATAAAAACGAAATTATCTGCTATACGCCACACTCCAAATCACTGAGACATCTAGTGACCATTTGTAGAACTACTAGCTAGAGACAGCACGAGGGGAAACTTTCCGTTGCTATGGCAATATTTACATTTCACGTCTGGACGTAGCCAATAGACAATCTTCCCCCCGCTGCTTCACACAACTGCCGCCAGAGGACGTTGGTTCTTGTATGAAAAATTTAAGGGTCAGACAAGTAATAGACAAAAACCAAGCTTTTGAAAACCAAGATAACAAACTATGTGGTGAAACCCGAAAGATTTACTATTTAAGATAATGGATTAATCGTAGTTTTTCTTATCCATGATAACGAGAAATTTAATCCTTGTTGGTGAACACAGCCCTTAGTCTGGATAATAGAGGTGGTGTTAAGTGTTTGTTCCCTGCAGTCAACAATGACTCTAACCAAGAGTGTCCTGAATTAAATGAGGGATGGAGTGTAAGTCATGGCAACTATTTTCTTTTTATCAAAGTAAGGCGATGATACCATGAGATATTGAAAGTTATGGGAGAGTGTGGTATCTCTATTACTTGTACATGGACACATCATTTGGTAGCATTTTGATGTACGATTATACAAACAGAGGCAATGGTAATTTAGTTGTAAGTCATCCACCGTGCACCATGGATATGACAAGGTGCGAACAGGATTCTTATGTCAAAATAGTCACTATCCAAGAGAGAAATGCCAGAGAATACCCGAAGGAGCTGATGGAAGCTTTGGGGAATAATGCTCAACCGTACCGAACTCTGAGGGATCATCAGTGGTGAAGTTGGGCTGAAACAGACCAGAATGGCGCTCTGGCAAAGTAAAAACCTACTCTTCATCACTCTGGCATAAACACTAGGGAGAAGGGAAGTACAAACGAAATCTGTGTATATTTTAGCAAGAACCATTTTTTGGATCATGATTTTATTTCTGGTTGCAGTCGATCCAATGCATATGTGACAAAGTTGTTTGCATTGGTTGTTATTGTAATGTAATTTCTATGCGACTCATTTAAAAAGGTAATTTGACTATAATGTTTAGCATCATAAAACGAAAAATGAATAAACACATACCTACATATAAATTTATGGGTTCCCCTAGGAAAAATTTCCAACTTCTGCACTGGGGATCATGAAGTGGGTGTGTGTGCTATCATGCTTCTGACTATAGCAATACTTTAGAGTGGCTCAATGAAGTAGAGTATGGAAGTTTATTAGTACCTGTTTCCGTAACTATCCTACATCTAGTATCTGTAATCTGCATTATACATACATTCCATACCTGACCCTCTGATTTGTATATTTCAAAATTTTAAAATGTCCCAATTTTCACAAGAAAATAATAGTCATGACTTATGCCCAATCTGTCGTATTACAATGTATTTGTTACAGTTATCTCAATAAATATTACCTCATTAAAGGGTTTAATGGTAAGAATAAAATGTGATTATACTTTCAGGATGGCATAACATTTTAATTATAAAATTTTGGGACACACCCCATAGGGCTGCACGAGAAACTGGTTGGGAATAACTGATCTACAAGGTTAAACATTATAGTATATATAATATAAGTAATGATTTCCTTATTTTCTCTCAGAAATAACCACCTTCGTTTATTCAAGAAAATTGAATTTTGTCAACAACCATGACATGGGAATTTAGTTTATTGCAATGTCATGCGATGTAATTTTATGTGAGGGAAGGAATAATATAATAAATTTTTACAGACCTATAATATAAATTCATTTGAAGCCAAAATAACCTCTCCTGTTCTTGGAAAAAAGATTATCAATAACTTAGCATATCCAACAAGAATGGCTTTGAATAAAAGGTTAGGTACACCGACAAAAATTAAACTAGCACACAATTTAGTTATATTAAATCAAACAGTACCAGTTTCCTTAATCACAATATCAATAATGGTACAATCTTTTTAATTATTAAAACAACTATACAAGTTAATTCCCTTCTATTAAAGTTTAATTTTTCCCTATCAATTTAAAGTTGTGCAGGATCAGGAAGAAATAATTCCTTTCAGGAAAGTCCCTAGAAGCAAATCCAAGCTTTAAAACGTTTTCAATTTTACAATTAGCCTATACACCACAGCAGTTGAGATTAATAATATTATTACTGTGCAGCAAGAAGTTACTATTCAAGAGAGCATGCAAAGTTCCTCTCACAACTCATTTCAATACAAAAGCACAAGCAGTCTACGTTCGGTAGTTCCTTCCCATCAAGCAACAAAAAATGCAATGATACTTTGGTTAAACATTCTTTTGCAGTAAACAGGCAGCATTTACATATGTGATTGCTTTACAACATAGGAATAGAGGAATATAAACAACATAATATTCTTAATATCTTGTACAATCTGCTTTCCAATACATCCATGAAGCATGCTATGTTAGCAAGCATGTCTGGCAAAATATTAAAATTTCTGACCTTCTGTAAAGATTTTGCAGAAATACACAAGTATCTCGTACAATACACCCGGTCCCCAAGCCATAGCTGGCAAGTTGCCAGCCATCTTGCACACTGCTCTCCGACGAGCATTATTAATTGAAATAGAATTGTTCTCGCAAATAAAATTCTTATGAATATATAGAGATTAAAATTATTAATTACTATTTCTATGACTTTCTTCTTCTGGTACATGCTTCATGGTTCATTGATATATATATTTTGCAAAGATTTTAAACAATTTTTTGTTGGTAATTAAGCTTGTTCTTTGGTTCGTTTTATAAATTTTTAAATATTAAACCCTTATAACATAATGGAGCAGGATCAAACACATTCAGGTAAAAATGATGCACAAAATAGTATGGTATAGTGACACTAGGAAAGCAGGGAACATGGTACGGTACACATGCAAAGAATATATTTATATTTATATATATATATATATATATATATATATATATTATGTATGTACACTGATATTTGAATTATTCTAAATTGTAGAAAATATCTGCCTTCTGGGGAAACAAACATAATATGTTACCACTGTAACCAAGAAACATTATCTTAATGTGCCTTCTTTGTACAGGTGGATGCTGAACAGAACAGAAAATTAAAGTAGTTATGCCTTCATCTGAAAACAAAATTAAAAATCAAATGACTTTCTCCTCCCGAAACACAATTTCACATAGAGCAACCAGCTGCATCAGTGAGCGAAAAAGAGACAGTATGCGCCGGTGTGGAATACCAGCACTCCTTTCAATGGTCAAATAGCACACTGTCAATGAAAATCAGTGGATCTTAAAAAAAAATCCTTTTTTTCATGATCATTCATCCACAGATATGCTTTCGACAGTAGCCATTACCAGAATATAAGGCTGAGACTGGTAACTTGTGATGGCCTTTGTTGCCATCTTAATGACTATACACTGCTAGATCCGATGGGTTTAAATATTTCTTGGTAATAAAATATTGTGACTTGTATGTTGTTTCAATAGGTCTAAAATAAAACATCCAGATCAGTCCTGATTTCCACAGAGTCAAATACAATAAAAATAAGTTTTTAAAATTATTGCACGAGGTTCACAACTGAAAAATTAGTAAACAACAGCATCAACTTTTTGGACCTTAGGATTACCCTACATCAACATGGAGTGTGGTTGAGTGTGTACAGAAAAACAAGTAAAGGGGAAATGTATATACACAAGAGTTCAATGCATCGCCACAGAATTAAAAACAAATTATGGTGCAATTTCGCTCATAGAGCCATTGGTTTATGCAACAGACACGAAGCACTGGAAAAGGAAAAGAAAGAAGGATTTAGATTAGCAGAAATAAATGGGTATTGTGGTAGAAAAATAGACCATATATGGAAAAGTGTTGAAAATGGAAGTGCCAAAAAAAGATGATAAAAGGAAAGAAAGCAATATAGAATGTATAGGAATACCATATAATCCCCGCGTTAGTGAACGCAAAGGGAAAGTTTTCCGGAAATACGGAATAGTACCCGCATATAAAACTGAAAAGACTATTGAAAAAATGTTTTCACATTCTGTAAAATGCAGCGATTGTCAGGGAATTTATGTCGGGGAAACAGGAAGGGACTTTAAAACTAGAATCTGTGAGCATGTAAGGGATGTAAGTAATGGGAAATGCTCCACTGGACTCAGTCAACATATGGCAGAAAACAAACATAGTATTGGTGATGTAAACATTGTAAGCATCGAGGATGATTGCATAAAAAGAAGGGTATAATTAGGCAAGGAGTATAATCGGCAACTAGGGGGTGTGTTTGAATAGATATGATGGTGATGTAGGTGAGGAGTGGTTGGCTGTAATGAGGAGATTGAGAAGGGAAAATCTGGTGGTAAAAATTCCCCGGCCACCTGTGGAATGCATAGAGAAAGCAATATTTTATATTCCAAAAGAATGGAGAAACATATTTTAAAAACAATGTTTTTATCGATGGTGGACAAATGAGTTACCATGATGAAAATCTATCTTCCTTATGATCAGTATAGAATGAGGTGTCACCTGAAGAAGACTCAAGGGTAGAGTTAAAACGTTGTGTTTTAACTTTTTAATGTTTATCCACTGGTTTTGAAATAATTTTATAAAATATATTTTTAGGTCTAAAATACTTTTAAAATAACTTTATTGAAATAAACAAAGTTCACTCAATCAACAGTATAGGATGTTTGTGACTTCTGCACTCCTGATTGGCAGGGCTGGTTACTCTTGGAGGAAGTTAATTTAAAAACACCGTGAAGTAGAAAGAACAATTTCGTTCATATCACTCATAAAATGTTGTACATAATATGTTTCAAATTAGGTATGACAGGGAAAAAATCTTAGGGTAGCAAACAGTAGCGGACGCAGAATTTTTTTTCGGGGGGGGATTTGAATAGGTAGAAAGACTTACATACATAATTAGTTTATAAAACTGGCCACTTAGAGTGCATATATAGCCCTTTTTCAAATTTCGGGGGGGGATCTATCCCCCCAATCCCCCCCTCTGCGTCCGCCACTGGTAGCAAACGCCTCTTGTTTTTTGCCCCATTTCCTTCACTGGGCTGGATGATGTGCCCATTCAATGGTCTCAGCTTCACATACTGCTGGAGAGGCAATCAATTTACTTTACAACTCGAGCTGCACGTACCATATTTTCAGAGGTAACCTAAGGAAAATATCTAGTTACAGAATAAGTCTATGTAATACGAGGAAATGTCTGTCTGCCTTTGCAATATGCCAGCCAAATCTAAAGCACACAGAGATTTAAAGTTTTAACGTAGATGAAGTGAAGGGTGTTTGAATGCACCTCAAGGTTAGATTTTAAAATTTTGCTTTCATTCGCAAGTTATGAGTGAAAAACTGTCAGAAAAAATGATTTTTTTGCACTACCCAAGCATAAGTTTTCAGTATTACATTCCAATTACGAAATTGATTCCAGGTTGCCTTGGTCTGCTGCCATATCAACCAGGTAAGAGAGAGCATTGTTGAAATAGATTTCTTGAACATACCATATGGAATTGTCGATTGCTTCCATTTTGTTAGCGTGCTGTGCTTGATTCATTTGCTTATAACATTATGGCACTTAGAGATTTGAATTTTGATATTTAGGTGGACAGAAAAGGGATAATGAATGTAGCTATAAAAGGAAAACATTGATTTGGATGAAACTCACTATCCAAGGGTTTTTTTTGGGGTTAGGTAACTTGAGTCTAAGGTTTTGTTTCCTAGGCAGTTCTTTCTAATCTGGAAATGCATCTTGAAGCCGGATTTTTAGTTTTTTATTATTAATAATTGTAATTGTTTATGAATGATTTATGTGGAAGTGCTAATAAATACATTATTTTTCTTGGTTTGTTGTTAAATAAATGATTTAGAGACACCTAGAGACTGAATTAATAAACATGGGCAAAGCCGTATACAGCTGCTAGTAAATGTAATAAGTAAATAAATAAATTAATAAATTAACTAATTAGTCCGCAGGCTTCCACGGCCATTGTTATACATAAACTGATTGGACTGGCTATTCAGGTTGGGCCATATCGTGTTTTTAGTGTCTTCTAATGTTTCGGACATCGTATTGCGTCCTTCTTCGGAGAAAGATTCGCAGTAAAATAAGAAAAAGATACGATGTCCAAAATGTTAGAAGACACTAAAACATGACGCGGCCCAACCCGGCTAGCCAGTCCAATCAATTTATGTATAATTAAAACCATTAACATCCTTTTAGGGCAAGGGCCTCCTAACAGTAAAGTAGTGCTGGCTCAAATGTACTCACTCAGTGAGCCAGTTCGTGCAAGTGGAAGTATTGCAGTTTTACTTTAGATAAGTGAAAACAATTAGTGTATAGCTAGCACAACAATAAAAATTACATTATTATTCTTTTCCCACTTCTTACTGTTTCCATGAATAGAAATGAAAGTATTTTGTTTTACAACGTGACACAAGCTTACAAAATGTCAATACCATGAAATATCCATTTACAAAGTATTTATCATATATTGTTGATTAATACAATAGACTTTGTGTAAACAAGTAAACTTCTGCATCAGTCTACTGCTGGGATTTCTAAGTATTACCAGTAATTAAATATTATTCAGTACTCTGTATCTTTAGATTGTGGGAAGCCATGAATGTCTATGGTACACCGACTATTTTAGGAAAGTTTAATTTTACATGTTTTTTTACATATTCAGAGGAATTTGAACTTTGTGATATTACATCGAATTACATTTCACTATTTTGATATTATATGTGCAGCTTTGTTAAAATTCAGAACTGAAAACCACTGGGTAAAAGCAAAGACACATTGTTTCTGCAAACTATGAACAGAAAGCTCAAACAATATTCTTATTATTCTAAGGTGAATACTGTCAGAGTGTCAGCAAAAAGTTAAATTTTATCAGAGGCTACTCATGAGATGTAAAGAAATCCTAAAACACGATGTAACTTTAATACGTGTTTCTTAAACTGCTAACTGGATGATGGGATTTGTATCAGAGCTTTTGGCAGCTGCGATCTTCTGGAAGAAATGAACTATTCATTAAAAACATTGAGAAAGTCTCAAGCCACACATAATGAGTAGAGAAGATTACAATATATTTTATCTTACAAAAAGCTATATTTAGTATATGAATTCTTATAGCTCCATATTCTAATCCAGCATGGAGCAGAAAGTATGATAAAGGAAAGCCATGTGAATTCACATATTCTTGTTGACACAATTCTGACACAATAGTAAAATTATTTTATTGACCTTTCTCTGAATACATTATCAATCACTTTTTTCTTTGTCTATCACTTGGCTGAAAACTAAATCATTACAAAATCTTTTGATGACTAGCAAAGTAATCATCAAATTCCTCTTGATTAGTTCCTACTTTACTAAAAACCATACAGCTGTGAGTATTGCTATCTTTTATAATTTCAATATAAAAATATGCAATGTAAAAATGAATAAAAGTTTCAATAAAAAATAAAAAATGGTTACTGTATCAAGCAATCTCTTTTATGCATGTCAAAAATTAACATGCAAAAACACTTCCATTCTTATGTCATCACTCAACACACATCTTAATACTGTATTAGCTCAATCTGAGAAAATGGAAGAAACTTATCTACATATTCTATTTCAGCTTTAAGTCTGTGTTCTGTCATTTGATCTTCTTTAGTTGGAAACACTTGCTAGGGAACTATTCTCTCCTTCACTCTATCCTACTAGCTTATTACTCATAGTTTATGAACAAAACAATTTAAAACCTGTTAATATCTAATATTGCACATTGTGTGTTAATTTAAAGCTGATTTATTTACATTGCACTTCTCCCGTCAAGTTAAAATATACACTGAAATCACAAAAGCCTCAGTAATGTAAACTACTGTTGAACTAGATTTTAACCGCATATCTTTAATAACAGGCAATTTGTGGTCATATTGAGAGATTTCCTTGTTTAAATTTTGCATTTTGATTTTTAAAAATGTCAGAATGATGGAAATGATAAAATATTAAGCAAGGAATCTAAAAAATTCTTAAGTATTACAAATAATTAATTAATTGAGAAGTTACAAACCATCTGTATAAAGATTAAAAAAGTTCTCTGCAGTGCTTTCTACAGGATAAACCAATTCAAAATATTCAGAGTAGATGTCCAAAAACATTTCTGACACTGTTCAATGAAAATCCTCTGTCTTCTTCTGTTAAGTAGATTCTTGATCATAATTATCGTATCCCAGAACCAAGTGCAAGTGGGCTTCTGTAAGAAGATGTTTCATACAAAATGAATAAATTATCTTTCTCTTTCCAAGAATGATTAGGAAGGTCACTTGTCTTAATGACTGACCGATCTGATTTGGATGATTTAGGGGTTAAATTATTTTGTGAACTTTCAGGACTCAGTTTCTTTGGTGTTCTCGTTACTCTTTTGTATTTGGCAAGCAACTCCTTTTCCTCTTCTGGTGTACTAGTAGAAGCTCTGCGAAATGAACGCAAATCTAAATCTGCTCTTGACATTTCATTCATTTTAGACGGAGACCCAGGGGTTGAGTAAGCTGAATGAAAACGTTCATATGATAGAGTACTGCTGGCATTGCCTAAACTTCTGGAGCTTCTGGATCTCTCCTTGATCATTTCATCCAGAGATTCCAGAAGTGTTCTTTTGAATTTAGAGTACCTGTTCTCCCTTTCTTTGGCTTTGGTTACTTCTTGAATGATCTCACAGGAAGTTGATTTTATCAACATTTTAGTATCTGATGGAGAAAGTGTAGAAGATGAATGGGATACAACTGAATACCATGAAGACCTCAGAGACAATGGGGAAACCTGCTCTGCAAAGGGATTGGAGCTGGAGTGTGGTGTGGAATGACTCCTTGGTGGTGTTATATGTGACAAAAATCTCATGATTGAAGGAGAGCGTTGAAAAACTGGTGGTGATGCCGGTGGTAGTCCCCAAAATGATTTTGAATCAAGTTCCTTTCTTGGCTTGTGTTTCTCTACCATATCCATCAACGTTCCTTGAAATACTGCATTACTTCTATCATCAGCTGATTCTGAATCTATGCAGAGATTGTTAATGCCTGCACAAAGCTCAAAAGTATCTTCAACCATGTCTGGACATAAGTAGCTAACGACACTGTTTTTATTTTCTTCTGAAGCTTCCATCACACCTGGAGGTGGTAACACTTCTACCTTTGAAATTATATGTCCTGCAGGCAGAGAAAGTAAAACACTTAGCATTTAGTCATAGAGCAAATAAATAAATATATAATAGTAATTTGTAATTTTTCATTTGACTAAACTGGGTTGTATTCAGAGCTGTAGTCTCATAACAGTTTCTGTCATGAATTAATTCCAAAGAAATATTAGTACAAAACAGAGAAATATTATGTGCACTGAAATATTATTTTCTAACTAACATAATTTCAGAATATTTAACTGCCAAATGTGGGGACTAGTCATATGGAATTTTATCTTCCATTAGTATGTTTCCTTTGGACATCATGATCTAGATGGTAAAAGGATTTAGTTCTAAGATCACCTCACTGCCTACTACAGGTTGATAAAACATCTCATCTTGTCGGAAAATTTAGCCCATTTCATAGATGCACCAGCTTGGAAAATGAAAAACTTCCACCAAGGAAGGGGGAAGCTACAAACCCTAACAAGGCAATAGTGGCATTGGTCAATAAGAAAAACATTTTATTAATCACAGTTTTCAGTCATATCTCATTTAAGAGATATAATGTTGACATTTTAGAGGAAAATTTAGACAGGAAATCCAAGTTATCAGCATTGTACACTGATGCCTAGAACAGTAAGCTTCCACAAGATGCACCCAGTCCTTTTCTAAATCTTCCTCTAGACCCCTATTTAGAATGGGACTGTGGGAGCCTAGTGGTCTAGGTGTCAACACACAAAATAGGTTCAATTTCTGCCCTAGATCAAGTTTCCTCTACAGAGTAAAAATATTTGTTCATACCTAAAAACAAAACTTTTACAAATTAAAATCATGCTTAATAGAATTAAATATAACTTTTAGCTTACAATTATGACAACAAAAACAATGGCAGAAAAATTCATAATTTAGTAATTATATAGGTAGGCCTAAATATGCAAAATTTTATAACTGTTCTTTCCAGGTAAAAAATAAACATGCTCTAAGGAACATAACTCAGGCCTAAATTTTGAGAAACGAATGAACATGCCATTATTTTAGGTTTTGAATACCATACAAGAAGGAAATGACTTATATTTATATACAGAAAAAGACAAAAGATAGGGGAAAAGAACAGGAAACCAGATCATACAGGAGGTATACCCTTAAACAATTCCATAAGACAGACTGAAAATAAGCCACACAGGTCTACCACCCAATACAAATATAGGACTTCGGAACAAAATATTTACCACTTGTATGGTGTTTCGCCAGCAGTGGCTGGGTAGAGAGGAGCCGGCTTTCCCCATACCTGAACTTCTCTTCTTAGAACATGTATAAAATCTTACTTAACAAAAAATGATGAAAATGTCGTCCTCCCTCATAATATAAGGCATTGTATGGGGAAAATAAATTCTGATTGACATGATTAGTATTACCAAAATGAACTTTGACCCAATTTTTTAACATCTGATGGAAGAAGAGAAATTGTACGGATGATTTCAACGAGATTCAGCCACTTCTCATCCAAGAGAAGAGTCAATGAATAAACTTAGGGAATTGTTCAAGTGATTACTGCTGATATATGATCGGATGTAACTGTATGTAATTTTTACTTGTGGGGTAGCCTGAAAGACAAATCCTCTCACACTGGAACAACTAAAGAAAACGTTAGGAATGAAATCAGAAACATTACTGTGCCCGAACTTAATCGTGTCAACCAGAATGTGTTTTTCCGCTATAATGCCTGTTTACATGAGGGAGATCACATTTTCAGCATCTTCTGTAAGTTAAGATTTTACACACGTTCTAAGAAGCGGAGTTTAGGTACAGGGAAAGCCAGCTCCTGCCTGCCCAGCTGTCACCAATGAAACACCGTGCGAGTGGTAAACATTTTGTTCTAAAGACCTGTATACATATAATACAATAAAACCCCGTTAATCTGACTCCCCGCTTCGTTCGATCACATTGCTATCAACACCATGAACATCAACAATGTGCTATTTGGATTGTTTTGTGACAATAATACATAATCACAAACAGTTTTTGGTTGTGTGTTGATATCTGTGTGTTTTGAAAAGTAATTTTCAGTGCTATTTACAGTTATGTAACTTCATAATATATAATATGCCAACAACATTTTCAATTATGTAAAACATTCATTGTATCACGATTTTATGTAAATAAAACATATGTTCCTCTAATAATCCTACCTTTTTTAGTTTCTAACCATGCTTCATGGTCTCTTTGGGTTAGAGTAGCAGGGTTCCACTGTATGTATGTATGTATATATATATATATATATATATATATATATATATATATTATATACTTAGACCTTTTTAAGCAATCCCATGCAAAAACTTCCTTAAGTACTTACTTCCCAACAATTAAGATATACCAAAAAAATATCCTGTATGATTCTGCTCTTCCAAGCACTTAAGAATGTGAAGTGAGAGTCCAAATAGTCAGTTCTTTTCTGTGATCTGTTGTTAACCATCTGCGCTGTTCAAATTGCTTGTACAACAAGGCTGAAGTGCATTGGAGTACCAGTTTCATGATCTATACCTTGACAGAATGTTATACACTCTCTTCACTCTTGTTTTAGCCAAGAAGGTATGGTAGATTTGCCCCTCACATTGAGGTTATGTTTCAAGACAGATTCTTGGGTGATAAAGGAGTCAGTGCTGTCACCTGATAATCTATTTTACAAAAACACCCCAATAAGGCTAATAGATGAGCAAACAGAGTGTATAAAGTGCATATTGTCTGAACAATCTCCCTTTAAAAATTCACATACATAATTCAAATTTTGCTCCAAACTTTTTAAGTAAATAGGGGGAAGAGGGAGACTTAAGTATCATTGCTATAATAATGATAAAAACAGAAGTGGGTGTGGCAATGTTGGACTTGCACATTTCATAAAAACCACACTTACATAGATAATTTCGTTATTCCTTCAACATGTCAGGATTAGCAAGATTACGAGTACTTCACTTGGAAAATTACACTATTGGTGGGTAACTATTTCATGAGCCATATTCATTGAAACATCAGTACAATGGAATTGTAAATTCGCAACAACTTGCTGGCAGATAGTTTATATTTTATTTGGAATTGATGAATGAATGTTTGAATGGCTGCATGGCAGTAGATATGCATAATAACACAACCTAAAGTGCTGGGTGATTAGTAAAATTTCTGCAATAAAAAGAATAATATTTTCAGAACAATGCTTTAAATAAATTTTAATGGAACCACATTACCAAGATGACCAGCTTTTTATAGACTATTTTTTAAATGAACTGTATACATAAGTTCAAATAATAGAAACTCTATAAATCATTATTCATCGCAGAAATGCAGGCACGAGTGCCAGAAATTCTAGGAAACTGGAAGTCGAATTAAAGTATCTTTGAAAGTTTCTACAGTCCATTTGAAATAAGCTGGGAACAAGAATAAATACTGGTGAGAGCTCAAAAGTGTAAGGAAGAAAAAGTTCTCTGCATACAGAGTTGGAAAGAAAAGTGACTCAGCAGCACTATGAGAGAAGCAGTTATTAAATTCTAAAATAAACATGTGACCATCTCACCAACGAGAACCATGTAACAAGTTAAGCATTGCACAGAGAGTTATGTAGATGCTTGCTTCCAGCAAGTTTCAAATAGACTTAGGAGAGACCATACCAGAACTCATGTCAATATTGGAATGCATCACTGATACAATATATGGAAGATGGTTCAAGATGGACCAACTTCATCTCTTTCTTCTTCAGTTATCTTCCTATATTTTACCCAGGTATGAAGCCAGAATGATATGACTTAAAGAACCATTTTAAAGAAAATCTAAGTACAGAAATTTGCAATTCTGAGAACTATGATACAAAATTTAAAATACTTTACTGTGCAACAACATGAATTTTGCCAGGGTCTCTTGATATCAAATCAATAAAAGGATAAATATGTTCAAATTAAGCTTATATTTATTACAAACACAGAACTTATATACATAATAATACAAATATATTACAAATCACAGATTTTTTAGCCTAACAAGGCCTATTGCATCATTCAGTTCACATTGCTTACAAAAGACTGACTAGTGGCAACATGGTACATTTTTTTTTTTTTTTTTGAGAATAAGGGGAAATATCTATTGCTTTCAATTGTTACAATCATTTTAACAACTTATAAAATACCGGTATAACAGACTTGAAGTTTCCTGACATTGATTACATATCGAGGCTTTATGAATTTATGGACTTTTTCAGTCTTGAAGCACTAATAACTTACGTTTTTTCGTTTTTTTTCACTTCTTTTAAGAATGAATCATCCACTTCATTTCTGTGAAAACATCAAAATAATGTGCGAGTATGTCCCTTGTGTGCCAGGTCTTTTCGTAATCATGCTCAGTTATTTTAGTCGGTAATAACTTTATATTTTGTTTTCATCATACAGGTTAACTTATGAAATTTAAAATAAATTTCATGAACCTTTGCATGAATGTGAATTTCAAGCAGAAGAAAAAATACAGAGTTTTTTATTAACATGTACAAATTTTTAATGTAAAAATTGTTGGTCCTAAACTCATAAATTGTTATTTTTTACAGTCCTCAAGTAGATCCGATGTAAACGAATGCCAAATTTTTATATCAGAATTGAGAATAGAATAAAAAATGATCACATCTTTATTAAAAACTGAGGTAGATATTTCGTAAAAGCTTTGAAACTTCATTTTTGTACTGCAATATTGAACGCTTAAAAACTGTGATGATTATGATTCTTTTAAAATCCATAATATCTTATTTTAAAACCATGATAATGTATACTAGTAAAAAACTCCAATGAAATTAGTGTACCGGGAGTGAAACAATTGTACAAACAGTCGGGGTTTATGCTGCATATAACAGAAAAAATTCTGTTGCTATAGTCATAAAAAGTTCATTTCATTATGATATTTTTCCTGAAATGTCTTAAATCATCTTATAGGAATTCTATGTTGGATAAGATCTTGATTTGTGTCTGCGTCAATAGAGAAATTACAGTTGTCACTACAAAAAAACTACTTCTGACATTCAGAGCAAAGCATATGCTTGAAACCAGGATAAAAGACTGTTTTGTGTCTCATCTCTCCTGCCAGGGATGTATCAGGACCATAGCTAGGCGGTGGCGAGATGTGCCCCCACCAAGGGCACAAAAGTAACCATGAAAAATCCCACCTTATTTAGACTGGTGCAATTTGTAAATAAATACTATGCATTTATTTTCTCATTGCATGTTGCAGAAGCTGTTTTTAAAAAGTTTCTATTCGAAAAAAATACTTTTACCTATATTAATGTGTTAAACATTTTAGTAGGCCTCAGGCTTATTATGTACTTTACTTTTGAAACTAGATTTTATGATTTAATTATTTCTTTAAGTTGTTCAATCGTCTGAAAATAAGGTTTTAGTACCTTGCAAGTCCAACACTTAGTTAATTTTCAAATTGAGGTTGAGGTTTTCTTTCATAATAACAGTGATTTTATGTTAAAATAATAAAAAAATTTACAGAAATTTTAAAAAATTGTTCAGGGAGGGCGCAGATTTGTCAAAGTCGCCAAGGGCACAGAAGGACCTTGCTACGGCCCTGGGGAGTATAGAATCTCTGTTCACTTAATAAATGCTGTCCTAGCTTTAGGATAGCTTAGGCCTAAACCTTTTCACTAGGCTGGAATCCCAATAAGTTATTGCACCTTGCATTCTTTTTTAAAACAAACATACAGGTGCTATAGGTTCATTTTACAGTTGATGTAGTGGTGGTGAGGTGATCTCAGATCTTGCTTATGGTTTTGCTGGAATCTAATGGCTGACCTCTTTTTTTTTTTTTTTTTTTTTATATATATATATATATATATATATATATATATATATATATATATATATATATATATATAAACCCTAGTTTACTCTAGCAAAGTTGAAGCACTTTGCAGGTTCACTTTAAAAAAGAAGACTGATATTATGGATTATCAATGTACAAGAATAATAATAATATTAGGATGTATTTAAGTATACGATTTGTTAAATAAATTGACAAAATAAACAGCAAACTGATATTGTGACAATGCGATAACACTGTGCAAACCCTTATGGTACCGGTAATTGCATGATTAGGATAGATGGATCAATAATAAAACTTATACCTCCTGGCAGCTTATTGACTATCCAATGGTGGCACAGGTGAGAGAATGGTTAAGAAAAGCATTGCCAGGAGTAACTTCTTTTGTTGTGACAACTGTAATAGATAAATTTTATTTTTTGGTTTTCATGTAAATTAAAGAAATCACAGCAGTTCTCATCTTCATGATGAACCAGATTTCTGATTACATTTATTTATTTTACACAAAAATAGTAGCACGCAAATAATTCCTCTTTGTTTTTGTATTCACATGTGTAAAACAACAGTTCTACATAGATCTCATTTTTCAAGTAAAAATTGTTGTTGCTGTAAACAGACTACTCTGTTTTTATTTCTGTATAAAATAACAATTATATCCTATCCCAGCAATAGCCCACACAGTTATGCTACTTCTGTCTTGTTTAATACTGTATAATGAAGGTTTGAATCTTTAGCATCTGTTCTTGAATTTTCTTAGACATTAAAAAGAACAACTTTTGCACATCTACTGTGGAAACAAAGTTTAAATTAGCATTCTAACTCTATTCCTTAAAACCTCCATTCAATATATCTGAATTTCTTGACATACCGAGCTTTTTTGAACCCTACTGCAATGCTAGATAAAAAATTGTCCTTTAAAACACCTATTGTTTCCATAAATTTTTTTTAATGTGCAAAGTTATCGCAATGGAAAAATACCATTCAACTTTGCAAGTTCTCTCTGAAGAAACTGAATTTGATGTCTCAGGTAAAGATTTTCTCTTTCTAAGTAAGAAGTGCGAATAGCAAGTTCGTCTTCTTTTGCTCTTCGAGCATCGCGGGATCTCTTTGCTGCTTCATTGTTCTTCTTCCGCCTTTCCCAATAGGATGCATCTTTCCCATCTGATGTGCTTGTTGCAGCGCTTGAATTGCTCTCTGACTTAACATGAGATCCATCTGATACATTAGATGTGGCTCCTTCAGGCTGAGGACTTGAAGTATTCTTTGTTCTTACATTGCCATTCTTCTTTTCTTGAGTCCTTTCTTGACTTTTCAAAATAGCTTCTCGATATTGGATGTATTCTTCATCTGATTCCCTATCACCAGGAATACTTATTGCCTTGAAAGGCCTCATGTTCTTCCTTCCGTTGTCTGCAATGCTCACAGGTGAAATGATAGGACTCTTTGGAAATATAGATGGTAATTCTGCGGGTGATATGGGAGATGTTCGGGAACTACTGTGGGACCAGCAGCTTTGGTGACTTGGAGACATTGAATTCATAGGACGATTATGTTCAAATGATGGCACATGAATTATTGGAATTTGCTGTGCTGAGTGAAGCACTGGATGGGACATCGGTTGAGATGGCATCTGCCGAAATGTAGGCATTACTGGAACAATTGGTGGTGTTGATGTAACTGACAATACAGAATGAGACATCGGTGGTAAAGATGCTGGTTTATCAAACATTGGCTGTGCAGAAGAAAATGGACTAATATACTGAATCCCTTTCGAGTTTAGACCATACGATTCTTCAAATGACCTTTCATGAGGAATATCAACTGGAGAAGAAACCTCAATCTTCATAATTTTGTGGGGTCGTTTCACGCTTAAATCTAAGATATCTATGTCAGATTCTTCCTCTATTGATCTTTTAGTTATTGTAATGGAGTAATCTATAACATGCTCTGTTGGTTCCTGGTTCTCCTTCTGCCCACCTTGATCATCTTGAAATGCTCGTGGCTCCATCCTTGCCACCTTACTTTTTCCTGTAAACAAAAAATTTTCAGTCTACTATTTAAAAAATATGATTGCAATCTTATCTTCCATTTAGAGCAACAAGTTACTCCCAAATTTTAAAAGCGGGAATTTTGGTATTGACTAATTTGGTGCAATAGCTCACAATGATGATGTTGGGACATCAAGAAAACTAATGTTTGTAAAAATCAAAAAATGGGTACCGGTACCGGATATTAGTGAAGATTTACAGTTGTGATTTTCACATCTACATCAAAGAACGTTTAAGGCAAATGGGCCTAGTATTCATCTAGCAGCTATCATCTTATTCAAACATAATTCCTCCATAGTTACCCAGATTCTAATTGAAAACTGAAGCCCTTAAACTAAAGTCAGTCTGACTCCAAAATTTGTACTGCCATTCTTTCACCTTGGTCCTGTTCCAATCTTGCCCATGCAGACATAGCTGTAGAAACATTCTATACAGGGATTGGTTATTTCATTATCATTGTTTGATTTTCATTAACTTATTTCTTGTCACTAGGTCTGTCTCAGACTTCAGATCATTACTTCTTAACAAACAGTAATAAATTTAATTTGTCGTCTTACAGTCACAACCAAGAAAAGAACTTTGAATTGGGTACTTCTCTCCACTGACTACTGCTAAAGCTTACAGCAACAGTCTAATAGAACAATTGTAACAATTCCTTGTTACTACAATATAATTTTGAATCAACAGTTTTGGATTAATGAACCTATGCCTAGTAATCTGCTGCCATGGGTGAATTGGTAGCATTTGCCTTCTACCCTGATGGCCTGTTTGAGCCCTGGCTGGTTAGGGATTCTTCATTAGTGGAAAATTTTCTTCCTGGGCTCAGGTCTGGGAATTGTGTAGTTCCTTCATCTCCCGTGAGAGGCAATGGCAAATCTTCACGGTATCAACCATGCCTGAAATAGCCTTGGTTGAGTCTTATCCTATGGCTTTGCTCCTGATTTGATCCTGGCTTTGGGCAAAACTCTCATCATTCCCAAATAACATGTGTCAGCAATTGTATTTCAGCTTTGCTTTTGAATTGTTGAGGTCTGAGATTTGCAAATATTTCCTCCTGATCTAGATCCCTAATATCTGCTCAGTAAAATCCACATGAACAAATTATGTTATTATAATGTAGTTGCTTATAAATACTTTTCGAATTAATACTGTACTACTACATCATAGAAATACATTTCATGTAGGTCGAAGTAGTACAACCATTATTTGATTATTTAATTTTTATTACTATTAGTTCAGTATCCAGTAAATTTCAACATATGAAGGGTTACCAGTTATCAGGGAAATCTCGTAGGCCTATATGTCTTACATTTTAACTTTTCGTCCAGCTACAGGGGGAATTTCTGAAAAATCTGATATGTCCTGCATTTTGAGGAATGTAAACATTCATTATTTACTTCATTAGTTTTAAAAACATTCATTATTTACTTCATTAGTTTTAAAAATCAGAAAGTTAAGAATAATATTGGTTGCAGTTTGCCATAACAATATCCATTCGACATATAATGAATATTTCTATAACACTTTTATATTTAAGTGTAAATATATAAACAAAACTTATCTAAATGTAAATACATTTTAAGTTTTACTGTAACACTGACTATGCTTATTTCTATGTCTTAATGTAGATACATAGCAATAAAGATTGAGAGTGAGATTATTGGTCTTTAAATTACCAACTTAGTATGCAAGCTAATATGTAGTTATTTATATTTAGACAGATTATTTGAATGTAGTATTATAGAAAAAAAAATCATGCTCTTCTTTTGGAGTGCACTTGCACTCTATGAGATATTCCATGTGTAATTTTGATACCCAATATGACGAAGGATAAACAAATATTTACTTCAGTTTCAACAAGAATTTAGTATGCATATAAATCATAGGTTCCCAATAATCTAATTGAAAAGTGAAGTTCTGTGAATTAAAGGATATGACCTCTAAACATTGTTTGTTATTTCACAATGCAATGAAAGCTTAGAAGTTCATGAGGAGCTGATGAAGTGCTCACAGATTCATTAGTTTTGCTACTAACAGATTTATATCAGAGGCTAATATTACCGATCTAAGCTCAAAGAATTAGATAAATAAAAAAGTATTCAAATTTCATTAATCATTCCATACTTTTAAAGATTTTCCAAGTTGAAAAATATCTATTTCTGGGACCCAAGGCAAGAGTACCAATTTTTTTGGGGGGGTGGTGGCATAGGCGTACCGAGGGGGGGGGGGTTTGGGGGTTTGAACCCCCCCCCCCCCCATTGATTAAAAAAAGGAAAATTATATAATTTTTTTAAGTCTGCCCATAAATTACTTAATACAAGTATAAAGCGTGTGAAGCTTAAAACTCGTTATTTTGCGTCTTAATTTTTTAAATTCTCCAGGGGAGGACCCCCGGAAGCTTAAAACTCGTTATTTTGCATCTTAATTTTTAAAATTTTCCTGGGGCAACCCCCGGAAGCTTAAAACTCGTTATTTTGCATCTTAATTTTTAAAATTTTCCGGGGGAGGACCCCCTGCCCCCCTCTCCCTGGGGGGTATTCCATACCCCCCAGACCCCGCGGATGTTATAACCCCCCCATATGGTCGGCCTGGTTACGCCTATGGGTGGTGGTAATAAAATCATTATTTTACTACCCAATCTGACTGCCCACAAATCTGAATATAATTGGGTCTGTATTATCAGAACCAAAATATCTGTAGAGTGGAGTGGAGTGGTGTGGATAGTTGTAAGAGCCCTATTACTATAAAGCAGTATAATACAAATGCCTCGTCAGTCTCATCCACTCATGGGATTCTGTTACTGTAAGAAAACTTATCCACTTAACGCAGGAAGTCAATTAGTTTGAAGAAAGTACAGCTACACCCTGATTTATAAATTGGTGGACTGGGCATTTGCACAGGGCGGCAAACATAGAATGAGTGACAAATTTTTGAGGGGGACACTTTTTTGTAAAATAAACTTTATGCTAATCTCTATATATATACCTAGTATAAAAGGCTTTGTCCTGACTGACTGACAGGAATCAACGTAGAGCCTAAACTATAACAGGTAGAGACTTGGAATTTTGACAATACCTTCGTTTTATAATATAGGTGCTCATTAAGAAAGGATTTTTGAAAAATTCTGATTTTAAATGCCAAAAATTAAATGTTTTTTTAGAATACTTAATCCCTTTTTACACAGAATTATCGAATCCGAATCACATTTGACATTAAAACATATTGTTGCCAGTGGGTTTCGGATGGGTTTGGAATTAAATTAAATGGAAGTTTGACAACTACAGTTGGCTTTGTCTATTTTTGTCATACCTTGGAAATTAAACTTTCGCGATCGCTTGAATGTTGTAAGCCCTAATATGGTCAAACATTGTTTTATTTGGACGAAACTCACTATACATGGGTTTTCTGCACCAAGGAACTCGAATCGAGTCGGTTTTTACCAGCCGACGTGGTATGTAGTCCACGTGAATTAGGTGTTAATAAATATAATGATTTAACTATTATGCTCTTAATTTTTAATTTTTTAAATAATTATCGCGAGCGAAGCCGCGGGCACATGCTAGTTGAATATAAAAGAACTGAACTTGGAACATTGAAAAATATTAGATTGAGTTTTAAGTAAGATAGCAATAAGGCAATTTGTAAAATACGCTTTTGTTCTAAAAAAAATATTGGCTTTAATATAAACCTACTTGTAACCGAAGTTAAACCTTTTTATGAACATAAATATAATTTAGCAAACATCTTAAAATTATGAAATATATTAATTTTTTTTAATTTCAAAGATTGACTATATTAAATAGCAAAAAACAATATTTAATTTTATAAATGAAATTTCAATGAAAATCATGCATTTTTGCCAAAATGTAATTACTTATATTTAAAAAAAAAAGATTGTATAGTCTAACTAGTGATTAGATTGTTCGCAATAATAAAATGATTACGGAGTGCTATTGGTAATTCTATAGTAAAACTCAAACTTAGCACTGAAACATTATTACTGTGGGGTGGGATGAATAGGGGGTTAAAAGTAAAAAAAAAAAAAAAATTAATACAATACAAAACCTTGCCCATGGTGTAAAGTACCTGAAATCAGGACCTGAGCACAGCATCATATAAAAAATGAACACTTAACCACTGATATTAGAAGATCTATACAAATCTAATAACTAAACACTCAAAATTACATAATTTGGTTTAAGAACTAGAAAAATGAAGTTTTTGAGAGGAAAATAAGGACTGCATAACTTAACAAATCTTAAAATGGTATACACATACACTATACATTTAACTGTTGCTTTCGTAGCCTTGGACTAATCAGAAGAAAATTAGGTTTCATCAAAATCTTGGGCTTGGATTATTATATTCACGGGTTTGAAGTATATTTCGGGGAATATTTCGTGATAGCTAAATCAGCAAAATATAATGTTGGCCTACTTGTATATTTTGGCATTCGTATAGTGTTCATAATATGAGTAGTTTAAACAGCCAAATAGTTTAAATGATACCATAACTAAATCCTAACTCCGTGGCGCTACATCCCACGGCGGGTTGACATTGTTAGATGGCAAAAAAGGGGCACTTGTTCAGATTTACAAATTATTGTTGTTACCATTATAAAGTCAAATACTTTTAGGCCCACGACGCGAAAAGAAATTTAATGTTTTGCTGTGAAATTTTCATCTTTATTGCTAATTTTCGTTTTATGAACGATATTTTATTTTTCAAGGGATCAAGTCTTAGTAAGATATTTTATTAAAAGGACTTTCATGATAAATTACAGAAATTCCCTCACATGTACGTCTACATTAGCCTAATATTTGAGTATTCAATAAACCAAATAGATCTAAAATAACGTCTAGTTTGCGTGGATGTTAGTGAAGTACCTTATGAGTGTAGAGAATTTCTTTTTTAATCTGATTTGTAGAGAGGTCTAAATAAATTGATTTTGGTTATAGAAAATTTTCATGTTGTGTTAAACCTCCTTCTCAGTAAATTTATTCTATATTTTAGTTCAATCCAGACATAAGTATCTTTGATGAGCCTCAATACATCAAGGAGACTGGGTTACACCATACATTAATTTTTGTAACGGACGAAATCAAGTTGGTTTTGTTGGCTAGTGGTGCTATTTAAATTATTTACTTTTTATCTACACTACAATCATGTGCTACTGGTAAGGAATATAAAAATCTACAAAAAGATAGACATCTTAGCGATGTGTGTTTGCAGAAATATGCAATATCTTGCACCACATAACCAAAAGTAATTTTTATGCGAAATAACATCGAAATTGTATTCTTCATGTGCAACAACAGTGGAACTAAACTAATTTTCGTTCGGAAATTTAACGCTTTTATTCACCCCAAAAGAGGATTCGTAATGATTACGAATTTAAACAACTGGATACTAGATGGTAGCACAAAGTCCAGCTGGTTTTGGTCAAGTAATACTGAGTGACTGGTGTTAGGATAAATTACCAACGAATTACTGTTATTGGCTGCAGTATTGGCAATTTTTTTAAACGTGATAGTCAAAGAACCTCTCACTGTATGTTTCGAACTCTAGAACGCTCCAAAACTTTGCATTGGCAAAATAATATACCGATAACTCAGAGGGATAAAAAGACAGCTTAAACAAACAAAAAAGGGGGATATGATAGAAAAGGTTATCAGGACATTGCAACATTTAAATTAGGATTTACCTGAGTAGTTAAATTGTAGATTTTTCTGAAGTTTTAACAATCAAAGAATAGGTCAGGTTGATAACGGAAGGGAAATGTGTAACAATATGAGTTTTAACAGAGGTATTATAGAACTAAAATACATATCACAAGCGGGATAAATTTCTAGAACTAAAAATTGACGAAAAGAAAATTCAATTTAATGCTTGTTTACACAAATCTGAAGGAAATATTTAGAATTGCATAATTCTCCTTCCTAACAATTAAATTACACCTAGATTTACGTCAATTAAAAATATAGTTTTATACTGTTTCTTTTTAATTTAGAAAGTGAGGATAAACAATGGATCACCTGATCAATTTACAGGCTGTAGCCCGGGTCAACTTTTCGAGGGGGCAAATCAGATGTTAGAGGGGGCCATCAGGTTTAGCATTTTTTTTTAAATGTGTAACGCCACCCAAAAACAAAATGAACTGAATCTTAAGTAAGGAGCTAATCACTTCACCAGATAAAATAGATTATTGACAAAATTCTCAGACAGTGAAATTAAGATAGTGAAAATAACAACAAATTGCGTACTTTTAAGAGAGGTGAGCGAGGTTGAAACAATTACCGGTAAAAATTATGAATAGATAAGCGAAATAGTATAAAGCTAACTTTCTTGACTTTAATTTTGCAATCTGTAATACAAACTGATCCACATAAAGGGTCTTTGTTAATCTATGTGTTGTTAATATTCAGTGTTTTCTTAGGATTATTTTACAAATACTGCCATCTAGCATATTTGAGCAGAACTACATGAACTAAAGCTTGCAGCAGTATATCCCGCGAATTACGAATTTACTTTTCGAACAGGCAAATAGAACTGCGCAGCATAACGCGTTGCCGATATTCCGTCTACATGTCTGCTGTAATCATGTTGAAGGCTCGGTAATGATAAAGATGGAAGGAAAATAATTATACTGGTCATATCTGCATAACCAGGCCCCAACCCTAGGCAAAGCTTTGTATAACATGATTTTATTTTTACACCCCACCCAAAAAAGATATTGTTTTTGGTGTTAGGTTTGAGTTTTACCCAAATATCAACCAATAGTATTACGATAGCATTTTAGTATTGCGCCACGCCACATAACAAAACAAAAGAAAAACTAAAAATAAATGTAATTACATTTTGACAAAAAATGCACGATTGGTATTGTAATTTCATTTGCTTAAAACTGTAAAAATATTCGTATTATGTAATGTGCCAAATTATTTATGTTCATAAAAATGTGCATTATGAGTGTATTCGTAGAACAAAAAGTATATTTTAATATTTCTACTTCAAAGTGAGAATCTAAAACTCAATCTAATATTTTAAAATATGTCAAATTTAATTATTTTAAGTTCAATTGGCATAAAGTTTATTTCACAAAAAAGAAAGAAAAAAACTAAAAATTGCCACCCTTTCTATGTTTGCCGCCCTGGGCAAATGTCCAGTCAGCCTGTTTATAAATCAGGCATTTGCATGCTTGAAAAATGTATCATATTTTTATCTGCCACTTGATTTTATAACCAGAATATTTTCAAATTAAAACAATTAATTTCCCATATTATAGTCTATGTTTTAGAAACGAACGTTTTCCGATTAGAATGTTCTTCTGTTACCAGTGACAATTTCATCGAATATAAATACCGACTGGCTCTAGCTGAAAAGCAATTAATTAAAGTTTCACTCGTGCAAGAAAATACAAACCCAAAACTCATTGCTTGAATTATGGCTATTATACCACTGCTGACGCACTCTTTAATTATTTCCCGTATTACACGTATTATTAAATAAGGATGACAACGCATAGATTTATATCTACGTGAAAGACTATACTATCACTTACTACAGTTTTCAGTTACTCCAATAGAAGAAGTGATGGTAATAAATATCTTTTAAACACACAAAAACTATTTAATACGAGCATTATGCAGTTTTTTTGAACTACAAAGCCATTAAAATTACAATTTCTAAACGAGACTAAAGTAGGGACAGTATATGCCAATATACTTTATGCAACATTAATGAGAAGCCTTTTCGAAATAATTACACTGCAAATACAGTAAAAGAGCCCTTAAAGTCTTGGTACTTACCACAGTTTCAAGTAAGATTACAATACCTAACACAATTAATCAATTCCCTATAAGAAGTGCCTAAAACTTCAGTCATATTAGTAAGGGTTAGTTAATGAAATACTATAATACATTATTAAGCTGTTATCCACACTTTTGAATTACGTGAAAATATTATTACTTGCTTTAACAGACGACTTCAGGAATAGCCACTTGAATTTAATTTTTATTTCTTGAAAATAATTTTCTAGATATGCTATGGCACTGTTGGTCTGATAAAGCACTCAATCAATTTCACTTATTTCTACAGATTTTTAAGAAAAAGTTATGCCTTTCAATCTGAATTCTTCTCTAATACACTTCAGTTCGCATATCAAAGTTTATATTGTGCCATCAGGACTAAATTGTAAAAGAAATATGGTGATGATATAAAGAACTTTGGATGTCTATACGGTTAAATATAATCTACAAAATCATTATTAAATTTAAATGTTAAAATGATTAAAGGACTACTGAATTATGTTCATTAACAAAAATAGTATTAATTGTTTTTCCATTTGCTTTAATAATTGCAATTGAAGTGAAACAAAGGGTTGCGAATCTCAAAATGGTCCGCAAAAATTATTATTTAAGTCCATATAGGTTTCAGGAAGCAATAATAATTAAATAATCATGAGAAATAAGAAAATTATAAAAATAATCTTAAATGGTACTGTGAATATTTCATGTGATTAAAATCCACTAAATAAATAACACGAATAATAACGCACATACGTTTTGTAGATTATAATATATGCTACAATTCTCTGTAAATATCTGTAAACTACTCTAACATGTTAAGGTTATTAATTTTTAAACTTAAGAATTCCTGAGGTACAAGCAGATGGAATAACATGAAAGAAAGTAAAACTCTTTTTATTATTTAAAACACAGAGTTGCAGTTACCTAACCATAATCTGTTATGAAGTAAACATACTTAATGATAATAATAAATGTAACATAGTAGTACTGAATTATTAATTGTAAGCAACAATGATAACTTACCACTTATATGATTTCAAGCTGCGAATCTAACAACTCGGCCACACTGTATTCCACTAGGATGTTCGGATCACAACTGGTGAAGACAAGTAGCCCTTGCAAATAAGAAAACTCGCAGTGGTCCGGTAAGTAAACGGTGCTGACTAACCCTTCCGCCAACCAATCAGAGTGACCGTTCCTGGGTGGTAGGTGAGTAATCACAGTTATTTTCGGTAACTAGAAATGCAGACGTCAACTACACTGTGACACGATTTCAGTACTGCATAGAATTGAAGATATTGTATATATCAATTTCATGTAGCGGTGTAGTCCGAGGGTATATAAAAGTATACGCCGTATATCCTTTAACATTCATTGCTCGTTAGCGTATGCCTTGAGCCTCATTGCGTATAATATCTTTTGTTTTGGTTATATTCTAGTAATTTAGTAGTCTGATTATATCACCATTTTTCCATTTGACTTTAGGCCATTAAGTTACAAACTCAACTGGCCTACCAGCTGATTAGCTTACGCATTATAAAGGCCTATATATTAACCATGGTTTTGTCAACCTTACATTCAACAAAAAGATACTGTGATGAAAAGAAATTACACTCCATTTTCGGAGCCCACGACCAAAGGCCATACTCAATTCACACCAACTAACACTTTATCTTTTACATTTAAATTCTTCTGAACTATAGAACGTATTTTCCGTATTTTCATGCAGTTGATTTCTTTCTTTGACGTCTTCAGATAGTTTGTTGGAAAGTTCTTTATCCATATTTTATATTAAACGGTTATTTAGTATTCCCCTGAGTATAGGCTAAATCTGAATCATCTTTGTCTCGTAAATTTTGCTGGTGTATGTTATAGTTTTTAATGAGATGTTTGGCTTTCCAAAAAAAAATATGCTTGATATGGTTTCCTAAGAGAACATGCTTTTGCAAGCTCCATGTTTGGAATAAATATTCTATTATACACTAAAACCAGTTCCTAAAGGTATTATTGTTTAATCAAAACATGTGGTCTTAAAACCAATAGTTTATTAGGGCTTAGTCTTTGTGTTTAAAAGTGATGAATAACATTACTTTGAATTTTTGTCTTAAAACTTTTTTTTAGAGATTTGCTTCTACTATGCTAATGTTTGGTTCTTTGAAAGTCAGAGAAACATTGTCATTTATTTTCAGAAATTAGATTATTTTATTCGTAATCTAGTAACAACTTCTGTGCAGTATGATTATAATAAAATCATGACCTCCATAAAATTTCCCAACAATTTAAAAGAGCTATAGCACTGTGCACAATAAAGATATTGTAACGATTTCGCTGCACATTTTGTTATTCGACTTCGGTAAGATAATGATGGCATGAATAAGAAAATATCATCCGTATTTCAGTAATGTGACACAGACTAATTAAGTGATAATGATCAAACGTCTTCTTGATATGTGCATAAATGCGACAGTCCATGTCTCTCCAATGACCCATGCATTCTTTACAGGCGTGAAAAAAAAATTGCGGGACAAAATTCTGGTACACCGGCGACGGTTACAGGCTTATGTAGTAGAATACAATCTACAGGCGTATAAAAGATCTCTCGCGGGGCAAAATTCCCGCATACCGGTGACTATTACAGGCCTAAATAGCAGAATACAACCATCATTATGTTACCGTAACAAACAAATCTCGTCCTAGCAGAAGGAAACTGTTATCAATTAATCGGATCGTAAAATACAAGCTGGATAAGCATACTTGAGTAGATTCTGTTGAGGATTTGAATTTTAAGTTGATAAACTGAACATTCTAATCATCTTATTTTTTTGAAAATTTTATTTTTTGAAACTGAGCCATAGGGGGATGCGTTAGCTCCTCTCTCGCAGCGGGCCCGGGTTAGATTCTCGGCTCGGAAAAATTATTTAGTTGGGGTTTTCCCTCCCTTTTGAGACAAATCTTGGTAATTGGTGGTTCCCAGATATCTTCTGGCAGTCATTATCGTCTTCATCCTATTCGCCTTTGTTCGGAGTGTAACTTATATGTGCTAGACTGCCATGTCTCGTTTCATGTGAGTTCGTGTTGTCTTAGAGGGGGCCTCTGCATTGAGCTGATCATCCATTTGGGAGACCATGTCCTTTTCTGGTCGAGAAAATATGCCTTGTTCTACAGCTAATCCCTCTCTCGAGAGGTCATGGTCCTTTAAGACCCGGGTGGCGTGAGTCGCATAATTGCATAAACGTCCCTACAGTGGAAGTGGTAAACTAAGAGAAAGAAGTAGAAGAAGAAACTGAGGATGACTATATTTTACTTGTTGAACTTAATTGTTAACTCCGGTTTGAATTTCACTTGAATATCAGCATCTTGCGAAAACATGATCAGCGGATTTTGTTCGTATTTCCAACATTTTAAAGCCATAAAGATTACTCAAGGAACTGAATTATAATAATATGCTCTTATATTTGTATGAAAAGTTAAGAAGCACAAATGCATTCTGTATTACCTGACAGCTGAGAATGAATATTGAAAATGATCGATCCCAAGTAGCTACGACGTTCATCTAGCATAAAATAGGGAAGAAATAAAAAATAGACAACCATTACGGTTTTGTATGTGTTCTCTCTAATATTAGGTTGTAACATTCATGCTATGCTAAATGAACTACATAGACGATATGTCACAGTGTCGCCAATAAGCCTACTGATTGCCGCAGATTACTGGAAGTATGTCTGTTATTTTGTGTGTGTGCCATCTTTAGGTTTCGCATGAAAAAGAATACGCCTGTCGCCTATTAGTCGAAATAATCTCCTCCACAGCGCGACTTCTCAAGTTGGGACAAGTTTAAGATTGAACCATCGAACTTGGGAACAGAATCTAGGGTAGGATCAAATGATGAGAAATAAATTGAAGGTCCGTTTTCAGAGTATTTTAATAGAAATTATATCCATTGGTAACAAAAAATTCTGTCCTATCTCTATTGAAACCTACGCTCTATTTTACTCGCTTTCTTGAGGCCATCGGAATCGTAATGATGACCAAGAGTTTTTCCTTGAAACAATGACTAATTTTTAAAATTGCAACTAAACTTAGCTTAAGTATGTGAAGTGAGAAAGATGTATTATTGGCCATGCTTACAGTAAAGAAATATCTCAGGGGAATATTCGACAAATTTCGGAAATTTTTCTTAACGGGAGAAAGTTCAATAAACGTTTGCAGTCACTTGTTTATCTTCTTCTTTTTTAGTTTGTCCATAGCCTGTGTTTTTAGTCGCAGCATTCAAATGAGGGGCTATAAGGTATTTATAGCATAATTAGCGTAAAATTGTGTCTTGCGATTCTGTATAATATGTGAATACTGCTAACTTTTATTTGGGCAGAGGAAGTTATGTGACTTTCACATCAGATTTTTAAAATTTGCTACTAAACTTAGCTAGAAAGTAAACTATCATTACACATTTTATTCAGATGGAAATTTCTATGGTTCAATCTCCGATAGCTTACATATTGAATTGCTCCCGTCAATAGCGAACTAATAACTTTTGCCAGGATAATTGGTAACTTAATTAGTTCACCGCTTTCCTTGGCAACTTAAGTAGATTTTCTTAAAATGTTCAAAAGCTTCCCTTTTGTCACAAGGTATCTACTAATTTCCAATGGATCAAATTAATCTTTTTCGTGACTTTTCCTTCGCCTCTTTAGTTCAATTAATGACCGTTAGAAAAAGGCTTTTTTTTTTAAATAAACCACTGCCCGAAAGCCAGTTGAAAAAAGCTGAATGTAATTCTTTTGTCACTAAAATTGCGTGCCAACAGGAATAATGTAAATAATAACAATTTTCTAAATGTGTGCAAACATATGGGCTATAAATTCTCAAAATATGAAGTAAAATATGAACTAATGTTTTTCAAATGATGCAAAATTATACAGAGCGATTCAAAAGGTCATATCAACACTTATGGAGCATGTAGAGGGGTCCATATGGGCTTCAACATTTATCAAATAGGAACTCAAGGTCTGGGGAGAGATCCTGAATCAGTACAAGGCACTTTTAGAACGTACATGATGAACAGCTTACCAATACTCTTTTGAATAAAGGAGGCATACAGATTACACATGAATGTAACATTTAATAATATTTAATTATACCATACATTGCAACAAAAGATTTAAAAAATTGCGATTACCATTTACAATTCAGGTAAGAACATCTTGTAAGAATACATTGGCGAATCCTCCCAAATAGTCCTGGGATGTCTCAAATCTCATCACTAGAGACCGGATTTTAAAGGGAATTCCTTTTTTTATATTTCATCACAAAACGAGATAAAATTGAACAGGACATTACTGAGTAAGTTTCAACTGCAAATGACCTGGTTTTAACGTCCCTTTTTTCCTTTTTTAGGCTCATTTCCCTTTTTTTAGGAACTTCCCCTTTCCAGTACCTTTTTTGCTAATTTATTTTAAAAAATTCGTAAATTACCTAGTATTTGGTAATATGAAAACATTAGAAATTGTTTTCACTGATTCACCAATGAGAAAATAATTCCTCCCAGCAGAATAGAGCGTTACAGGGAAATCACAGGCTTGCCATTGCCCAAGTTTCCCATTATAACAAAGTGGGGAACATGGATTTCGTGTGCTTTTTTCCTCTGTGAGAATTTCAACAAGATCAAAAAAGTCTTCAGTCATTAGATGTTACAGAATCAGCAGCTGTAGAGCAAGCAAAGGCTTTACATGAAACAAACATGTATCTCTCTGTTGAATTTTTACACTCTCTTACTTTTATATCTTTTTTTCCCTTTTTTTATCAATAATTTTCCCTTTTTTTCAACCTTTTTTTGGCAATAATTTTCCCTTTTTTCGGTGAAAATTTTCCCTTTAAAATCCGGTCTCTACTCATCACATGCTGCAAGAATTCTTGCCAGTAACGTTTTAGGGTCGCCGACTGGTCTCTCATACGAGGCACTTGATATGGCCCCAAAAGAAAAAAGAATCCATATTACATCCCCAAGGTGTCTATTATGAATAGTTCGTCTTCCGAATGGAAAAAAAAATTGTCAGAAAATAGATTATCATTTAAAAGTGCTCTTAGGAAATAAATATGTATTCATTTTATCAAGTAGATGAGTATATTATTACCAACAATAGTAACGAGTCAATCGTTGATGGTTTATTACATGCATTTCAGTTTGGTTTTAACTACTGTATAGTACTGTGCTTAACATACAGTAAGTATAATAGTTATTAGTGTTCGCTATAAGTTTGACTTGTTCTATTTTGAAATTGTATGTTGACATGTACTTTGAATCCATGGAATGTAATGAATCTTATCTTATCTTAATTTTACGAGTCTGAGTGATCCCGTTCCAGATCGCCATACCTCAAAATATTGAGCCCGAATGCCTTGTTAGCAACGCTAACCTCGACCGCGAGGCAATTTATTCCGAGGATCAGTGAAGAACCAGCCTACCATCCGTATCATTTTGATGTATCCTGTAGTTTTTCTTTAAGTTATGAAAAATATAAAATAAACCCGTGCGTTACATAATATGTTTCCAAAATCCGCTCATTTCCTAAATTTAATTTAGTGAACGTAGAATATATTATACTGTACTCATTGAGTAAACCATAAACAAAACTATTTTACTTCTGATAAGTATAGATGAAATATTTATTTACAGTACAGTAATAATGGAAGATAATTTCACAAAAAAACCAAGCCCAGATCAGCAGGGAATTTTTCTTATAAGCAGATTCCTTTCAGGAATGACAAGATTCATTTAACTGAAATGGAGCATGAGTAACGTCTTTTCTTATTCCTGAAATCTACAGTGCCTTCAGCCCAGACGATATTTGCATTTTTAGTGGTCTAGCCTCTAGCTACTACAGAAATCTTTGTCCTCTGTTCCTTATCAGCTGGTTCAGGTAAAGAGGCATGTCTTTCTTACAATACCATGCGGTTATGTGTTTACAGGTAGACCTTTGTTCATCATTGTAATTCAAGAACCCGTTAGGATTTCAGGTAAACAATACAATGATTCTCAGAACTATTATGACAAGGAATTTTTTTCTTCTATAGCTCCCAAACGGATATTTTTGTAACATGTAAATATTTTTAGGCAGCTTATTAGACATTACGATCGACAGCTTTCACCGATGACGACATTGAGATGCAATCATGACACACTGGTATGTCACATCAGACTAAAGAATCTATTGGTAATGGCGTCACTATTACTCAATCATACTATTTATAGTATCCGAATGTGTAAAGGAGTGCTTGTTATTCAGTTGGCTCCATTTCAGGCCTCACACGAACCCTTATGCTATTAAGGTTTTACGCTACACAGCACAATGTTTTTCTTTTTGGAAGTTATGATTTGGAGTATAAGTGTTAAATTTGAATTATTGAGATTTTTAGATTTACGAAAGAAGCAAGCATGTACTATTCAAACATCAATGTTCAACCTCCATATTAAACAGATTTAGCAGGGGTGCCCACCCCCCCAAACATCATGACTCACCCCCCCCCCCAACTTCATTGCTGACCCCCCGCCCCAACCTGATTGGCTGTCGACAAGGGCGCCCATATGATATTTTCTAGGGGGGGGGTATTTTTTTAATCTATTTATTTTTTGTTGCTTTAACTTCTTGGGGCACTTTGTAACATTATATTAATAATATAATAAGTGCAACAATGACGTATCCAGAAAATAATTGCGGGGAGGTTCGAAAGTGCCGGGGGGTTTGGAATTTAAAAAAGGGGGGTCGGGGGTCCATCCCCAGAAAAATTGTAAATATTGAACTAATGAAAATCACATTTACGCTATTTTAGCACAGAAAAAATTAGTTAGGAAATTTGTTCACCATACTCTAAGAAATGCCAATGTAAATAAGAAATCATTACCTAAGTAGGGGGCCACCCCCGGAAAATTTTTAAATATTGAACTAATGAAAATCACATTTTACGCTATTTTAGCACTCAAAAACTAGTTAGGAAATTTGTTTATTATACTCTAAGACATGCCAATGTAAACAAGAAATTGTTACCTAAGTCGGGTGTCCACCCCAGGAAATTTTTAAATATTGAACTAACGAAAATCACATTTTAGTCTATTTTAGCACTAAAAAACTGATTGGAAATTTGTTTACCATACTCTAAGACATGCCAATGTAAATAAGAAATCATTACCTAAGTGGGGACTCCACCCCCTGAAAATTTTTAAATATTGAACTAATGAAAATCACAAATTACGCTATTTTAGCACTCAAAAACTAGTTATGAAATTTGTTTACCGTACTCTAAGACATGCCAATGTAAACAAGAAAATGTTACCTAAGTCAGGTGTCCACCCCCGGGAAATTTTTAAATGTTGAACGAATGAAAATCACATTTTATGCTATTTTAGCAATGAAAAACTAGTTAGCAAATTTGTTTACTATACTCTAAGACATGGCAACTTAAAAAAGAATATGTTACTTAAGTTATAATACTTATTACTGTTTATAATAAAAGTTGAATAACACATGGAACAGTGGATATAATAGGCCTACTCATTATGTTATGAAAAGGAAATAACTGTTATATCATATTTGACACACCAACAAATCTTGTTTAATTAAATAAATATTTTTTTAAATACAAATATAGAATTTTAAGTTTTGACTTTTGGGGGGTCCAAACCCCCTGGACCCCCCTTTCCTAATCCACTGTTAGAAGATACCTTTTGGAGTTATAAAACTTGACCGTTTTTATTTTTAACATATGAAACGCTAATTTTGCAACAATTTTCAACCCCCCCCCGAAAAGTCATAAAACGATAATATTTTGCCCCCCCCCCTGTGGGCACCCCTGGATTTAGTGAACTTAACGAGTTTTTCAAATTATCTTTTTCTCCTTACAAAACTACACATTAACTGAATATATAATTTCTCCTACTATTCAACAACTTTAGATTTCCTATGTCTAGAAAATAAATCATAAATGAGAGTGCAAAGCAAATAAAATCAATTTATTTATATGATTAAGATACTTCAATTCTTATTTTAAGTGGGGATACTTTTATGGACCTACGCAGTACAATATCTGAATACTTTTCATCTTTTTTAAAAATTCAGGTAATTCAGTGAAAGTAAAACTGTTAATTTATACAACTTACTTATTTAATGGCAATAGACAATTCTTAAGCAAGCTAAAGGAATGTTATATACAATTATTTATTACTTGACAAGTATTGATGATATTTACAATCTGTTTGCTTCTACGGATAGAGTAACTCAAAATGTTTTTTAATAACCTAATAAACCTCGATATGAGCATCATTAGTGGCGCGGCAGACGTCCAATCTGTATTCCACCTCTCTCCATGTGTTTTGCAGCATTGCAGGTGTAACATTTGCGACAGCCGCAACAATGCGATAGCACAGATCTGGTAGATCACGAACTGGTGTCTGGTAAACTTGATTCTTGACGAACCCCCACAGAAAAATTTCGAGTGGCGTAATGTTTGGGCTTTTAGGGGGGCCAAGCAATCGAAGGACTCAATCCAGCGTTGAGGGAACTCATTATCCAAGAACTCTCTCACAATATCCTCATAATGGCATGGAAGATCACGTTAGGAGGAAGTTGTGGCACAGCGTACTACCGCAACATGTCTAGGTATGTCCTTGCATTAACAGTAGGCTCCGCGAAAAAGAATGGGCCTATGATTCTGTCCATCAGTGCACACCACACATTGAGTTTTGGGGGAGTTTCGTTCATACTCTACCACTGTGTGGGGATGTTCCGTCCCCCATATGCGGCAATTGTGTATGTTAACCTTTCCGGATGTGTAGAATGTAGCCTCGTCCGAGAAACAAACCATATCGAGGAATGCCTCATTTTCATCAATTCTGCCAGAATTGTCTCAGCAAATGCCCTCCGTCACTGCTTGTCTTCAGGATTGATTTGGTGACGAAGTTAAAGTTTGTATGCCCGTAGGCGCAACCTTTTATGGACGACATCGTGTACTGTCGATCGAGGTAAAATTACCTCCCTACTTGCTCGTCGGATGGATTTACGGGGGCTCCTCTGAAAAGACGTATGGATTAATTCGTAACAGCCACTGGAACAGCGCGCTTGGTGTGGTGACCCGACTTGGAAATCAAACTCCCAGTTTCACGAAGCCTTCATGATTGTTACGTACGTTGGAACATCGTCAGTTGGTCGCAGTTGATATTCACGCGGAAATCGACGTTGTAGGCCGACCTAAGTAACAGATTTCAACTCCGCGAGAACAAGCACACAGAATGCCTTTTGCTGTGGAGTTCACATGGCTATTGACGCTAATTGGCTATTTCCGCGTTCTACGCATGCGTGCATTTTTGTACGCTCCTGTCATGCAAACACAAGAAACATTTTGAGTTACCTAACCCGTAGAAGCAAACCGGGTGTAAATATCAACTATACTTCTCAAGTAATAAAATAATGAAATGTTATGTATTTTATGGAACCCGGAGGTTCATTGCCGCGCATACACGAGCCCACCATTCAACCCTATTCTGTGCTAACTCCATTCAATCATCCCTTGAAAGTCCTTAAATCTATTCTCATATTGTCTTCCCATCTACGTCTAGGTCTTCCAAGTTGTCTCTTTCCTTCGGGTCTCCCAGTCAATATTTTTGAGATATGTCTTTCTTCCCTCATACGCGTAACATGTCCAGCCCATTTCATCCTCCGTGATTTAATTATCCTTATTATATTCGGAGAAACAGTACAAGCTATGAAGCTCGTCAGTATGCGGTTTTCTCCATTCAAGGTTTTCATCTCTCTTACGTCCGAATATTTCCCTAAGCACCCTGTCTTCGAACACTCGCCGATTATGTTCTTCCCGAATAGATGTTTCACATCCTTATAATACAACCGGCATGATAACTGTTTTATAAATTTATAATAAACAAGGATTTCCTGATTTCAGTCGACATTAAACTTCTACCTGAATGTTGTTTGTGTATGTAATTATTATTCCCAGATATTTGAATTTCTCCATTTGTTCGAATGCTAATAATTCTAATAATTTATGGCCTATATTTTGACGTTTCATGACCATATACTTACTTTTTTCTGTATTAATTTCCAATCAGACATTTCTGCAGGCATCCAAAAGTCTTTCTGCATTTCTCCCGTTTGTGTTTATGTCTTAGCCCAACATAGTACTTAATTTAAAATTTAAAAATGATCTTTCAGCAGTAGATGTAGTAACAGGAAGTGAGCATTAAAAAAATTTAAATCCATACTTCTGGTAAGCATATCAGATTACGCGTGCAATTCAAAATACCAGAAAATACTCCTCGATGTTTAGGCCCCTTCTAGCCTTCGGCCCCTCCAGCGTTCTGGAGTCTGCTGGGTTGTAAGCTACGCCACTGATCCAGACTGCCGTATGGTATAAGGGATGTAAATAATTCTAAAGATTGGTTCGTAAATGGTTATTTAAAGACTGAGATGCACTGCAACTTAGACCTGTGACCTGTGTGCCGGAATTTTGTCCCGCAGGAGTTCTTTTGCATGCCAGTAAATCTACTGACATGGGCCTGTCACATTTATGCATACATCGACCTGGGCCGTGATGGAACCAGCAACTTGGGCACAGAAAGCCAGCGCGATACTAACTGCGCCACCTAGGCCGACAATTCTAAAGAGGTAATTATACTGATATAATAAATATGGTCTTAATGATCATAATGATTATCATTTAAATTCATTGTAATAATTATTAAAAAAATATTTTTGCAAGAGGTGACAAACGTTTAATATTAACTCTCTACCACGGTGGATCTCTTGTATTCATTACGCATCAGGATTAGTCTGTAAGCAGTCTTTTAAAGCAGTGTATAGCAACATAACAGAAAGTAGTGTTTGGTCCTGACTTCTTTCATTGCAATTTCGTGCATGGATTACAAGAAGTTTTCGAACATAACACATTCTAACGGTCAGGCGTCCTCTCATTTCTAGACGTGGATAACGACAAGAATTCGTAACATAAATAATAATTGTAGCCTTTACTGTGAATCTTAAACCTCAATCAACATTACCGTAGAAACAGTGGAAGAGTTAAGTACTACAACTCATAACATACCCAAATGGTCAGTACATACCTTTCATTGTAGACATCTTGCGTTTCTTTAACCTCTCCGAATTTCAATAAAATTAACGTCACCGAGTTAGATTAAAACATGTAAACTTTAAAAGCAGCTTCGTAAAAACTGTTGTAAAGAGCCTATACAGAAAATATTAACTATTTTCATTTGTCGAAGGCAGTACCATACTTCCGATCAGACTCGTTGAGGAATATCTCAACGCGTCTCCCGTGCAGTACTGAGTTCGAACTCGAACTTTGATCAGCCCATAGGTCATAGGCGTGTCTACATTATGCATGTTCAGAAATCTTACGAATTTGCTAAACGTTCACTCGAAACCTGACAACTGATTCCAAGATGACGTATTATAATCTATTATGCACTAAGATTTTAGTTCACAAGAAGATATTCATATTTACAACACGAGAAAAAGTAACTCGTAGTGAATCTACATATGGTCTGAATATAATATTGCCACATAATATAAAACTTTGTTATCAAAAAATGTATCCGGTTCTTTTAAAAATTACAACTCAAAAGCATTTATTTTTAGATATTTATTTCAATTGATCAAAATGCAACATATTTCTGTGAATTCTCTGAACAATATTTGTATATTTGAAAGATTTTTTCCCGTTAATGCTCTTATATGTAATATTATTTTTGTAAGTTAAATTATGTAATATTATATGAAACGTCTGTACGTCACTCCCGACATAGTTTATTATCATTTAATATAAATAAAACCTGATACTTCGAAAACTATGTGCTGCCAAATTGCTATAGGCCTAATACAAACTTTCAGTCTGTACTGGGTTATTAACTGGAGTAGATTCGAATAGAGCACGATTAAAATTTGGGCAGTTTTCATTCCCGAGATTCACTTTATTTTCTTCGGTTAACGTCCAGGACAATGCATCAATAAACCATTGCACTTTGATTTGTCATTTATGTAGACTATTGTGACGGGGTTGTATAAATGGGCTGTGATAATATAATTCAGAAGGTAGTGGATTGGGCTTAATTTTATTCCGCGAGAAATTAACAATAGCTTACTTTATAGTACTTTTAATAGATTAATAATAAAAAAAATTTGTGGCCTATAAAATTTATAAAGTCTTTATGGTTATGATAATTTAAGAGTTTACTATTGTAATGTGACCTCCGGCATGGTCTTGTGGTTAGCGTCGCTGACTTCAGATCCATCGGCCCAGGTTCGATCTCCGATACTTCCTACGGGTTTTTTGAGACAGGTAGGTCTGGAACGTGGTGCACTCAGCGTCGCGATTCAAATTGAGGAGCTACTTGATGGAGAAGTAGCGGTTCCGGTCATGGAAACCATCATTAACGGCCGTGGATGGCGGCATGCTGACCACATGCACCTCAGTCCTGCCATCTGCCTATGATAGATGATGCTGCGGCCGGGAGGTAACACCACGGAATTTAATTTAGTTTAAGTGTAATGTACTCGAACCTAACCTGAAATGTAAGCTGAGGTTCATTGGTATGATGTGCATGTACACGACTAGAAAGAAAGCCAAGAAAAGTTAGGGGAAACTTTCCATACTTCAAAAATCTGAGCGACACAAGACTTTTTGCAGGATGATAGCTCAATAATTATGTACTGAGTCATTTAAAAGTTGAATTTCGTCCGTATGAAGCCGACTCTCGGTGAGTTGGTGTTGTTTTCTGCCTTCCACTCCGGCGGCGGACCCCACCAATAGGAATTGTTCCATTTAACTTTTTACAAATCCCTTTACTCAATATAGCTACTCATTCTTTTAGACTCAGGAGTAACAGTAACATGAACACATTATGGCTTATTAGAAAATAATTGTAATCGATCCCTACAAGGGGTTCGATTACCGGGATTCTTCAGTGGTAGAAAATTCCCTTCCTGGATTCAGGACTGGGTGTTGTGTGTTGTGTATCTTATCCGTTGTCTTATGTATTTGTGCTGTCATAGGAAGTGGCTATGCGTCGAATTGGTCCCTCTCCATCCGTCCTTCGAAAGGGGTGGTTATGCATGAGTTCAGAAGCAAAGAATAAGTCCATTGTCCTATGAGGTAATCCCGATATCCATATTTTTCTTGAATGGTTTATTCTCCTGCTTACGTCTTTAAAAGCATGTTTCGCCTCCATAAATGAATTCTGGGATTATAATTGTTTTATATTACTTGATTTCAAATGTTAAGAAACTGAGATATGAATTTTTTAGATAGTAGGCCTAACAGTTTACATTTCTTTTATTTACCGACCTTTAATTCCCATCTAGCCTATGGTGACCAGATTTCCAAAAACTTGAACATTACAGCACTTAAAATAGTAACAAAAGCAGGATAAGGTATACATCAAAGTTTAATGTTGTATGATTATAGTGAAATTAATTGAACATAAGTCAAATGCAGGACTAAAATGTTGGAGATACACAATAACATAATTATCATTATCTCATGTTTGTTTGAAGACATGTCCTTCAAAAAGTTTTCTTCTTGCAGTATTCTCTCATAAAAGTAAATACAAGATATATTCTGCTTGCTCAAATACTACTGTATTTCTGAACGGCCTCAGCGTTCAGTCAAAAAACTTAAATGCAGGCTACGTAGCAACTTTTTTGCCGTTGCATTTTCTCTCAAGATTCAGGAAGGGATATTCTTCTTCTAAATTCCGAGTAAGACTATACTTTCTTTACAGCATGATAATTAACCGGGATAAAAAATCACTACTCACAACATATACTGCTTTAATAACTTCACTATTGTAACTAAACTAGCATACATGCTTCATGTAGCAGTACTGTATTGCAGCATTTTCGAGTTATCGCAAAGAGAGTGCATTAAGAAAGGTGGATAATAGCTATAGTATTTCCAACTTCAAAATATAAGAAATGAACATATCCAAACGTATAATAATGCAGTCATACTACGAATTTAAGGGGAAAAAGGCGCAGAACTGGATCGAAGTCTATAAAAAGGGACAATAATCGACCTGTTCAGGTTTGGGACCAAAGTCTAAAAAATGAACAATCTCGATAAAAAAAAAGGACGTCTGTCACCCTAATCTAGCCAATATCTGGTTTCAATCCAGGGGCGTATTTAGCTACTTAAGCGCCCCTAGGTAGAGAAAAATATTTTCGTCCCCTTATTTCCACATGAATGTACCACAAAGAAAGTACAATAAGCATTATTGTAACTGAAATAGTAGGCTAATAATAATAGTAATAATAATAATAATAATAATAATAATAATAATAATAATATGTAATAATAAATAAATAAGTAAATAAAAAAACAGGTACGTATTGTTGTCAATGTTATTCATTTCTATTTCATTGTGCGTTACATTAGTTTACTATTTTGAAGAGTTATGAATAAAATGTTTAATATGTTTAAAAAAACCAGCAACAACTTAAAAGCCGCCACTTCAAATCTGCCGCCCTAGGCAGCTGCCTAGTCTGCCTAGGCTTAAATGCGACACTGTTACTATCTGTTAAAATAGAAAAAGTATTTAAATGTATTGATTTTTTTTAACAGTATTGATATTTCACAAAATCACACGTTCGACACTTTAACCCATTCTGACCTTGTGAACTCATATCCCTCATGAGATGTGAGGTGGTCAGGGATTTACTTCCCGACTCCACCACAATCTATTGTTTCCTTAGCACACACGCCCTGCCAGTTGTCAACAAGCCTCCCTTCCTGGTGGTCAGTGTGAATGTAGGTCAGAAGACAGATGACAATCTACACCCCTTCTGCTCCATTCATGTTTCCCCCAATTCCTCATATCTGAGAAGTGGCGTGTGCACCATATTATTCCCAATGCAATATGGAATCCCTCATACATACAAGAAGGGTTTATCTTCTGGATCCATACTGGACAAACGCATCCTTGTATTCGGTGCTCTTCAATCAGTGATGTTAGGATATTAATAAAATAATACATTATAATTAAACCTCGCAAGTTAAGTTACTATAAATATGTAATTTATGCGGCAAAAATAGTAAGTTATGAAGCAAAATATGTACTGCGGAATCATACTTAGGCACTGAAAAAAAAAATAGAATAAAAAACTCGTAAACTTCATCATTCAAAGATTAGACATTAATTGTGGCTCTTCCGGCCTAAAAAGTTTGCTGTGCCCACTTTGTTTTTGGGCGACGTGGATCTCTCTTCCTTTTTGCTGTGTAATATAATTTCTTTTATTAAGCTTGAATTATAAATAGAACTTCTAACACGAGACACACGAAGTAGAGTAGCACAAGATGCTAATAAATCCATTGTAACCAATTTTGGTTTCAATCACAGGGAACATATTCTTTTAGTTAAGAATTTTTGTATACGATTATTATTAAAAAAACTTATGATAAAAATTGAAAATCTTATATTTCATTATGTCTTTCTACCATAATCAGTTATAGTTTCATTAAATACTTCAGAAACGTCTTCATAAACAGACAGAAAAGAAACAAATCAGCCAACATAGGCAATTGTTGCTTCCAGGAAGATATCACAGAACCAAGTTCCTTTTTTAAATGTATTACAAATGGTAAATAAAATATATTTTTTATGTACCCATTTGGGAACAAAGAGATAAAATGGGTTAACCATGCATCACTCGCGTATATGGCTGTCACGCTATCACTCGCACGTTAGTTTTGATCTAACATAAGTTTTTGTTCTTTTATAGCTATTAAATACTACTCAAACGCATGGATTAAACTTACAGTAAGATTCTATGTAACCATTTTAACATTTGTCAGAGCAAACTCTGTTATATTTCCTTTTTACAAAACGTAATAATAATAAATGAGCTTTAAAAAAAGTGAATTTTTAACATGATTCTGGCATTGTAAACATTTAAATTTCGTTAGTATATTGTTTTTAATTCATAAAAAAGTTAAATCTTTATGTAATATTTCATGCCCTTTCATAATATGATGGTCAGAATGTTCTCTCTCTTCCCAGCGTTTCCCCAGGATAGGGTAGCAGATTGTGGGTGGTCCAGACGGATTATCATTATAGGCCTATGCCATAAAAATGTCAGCCTGGGCTTTACTAATAGCTGGGCGTATTAAGCATGATACAGTATATGCGATATAACGGTATGGAAATGACTCCAGCGATCAGCACCCAGACCTCCAATACAATACAAATAATGATATAGATGAATGTATTAATGATAATGGTCTCTGAGCAGAGTGATCACAGCTTCAGACCCTGCTGGCCTCAACTCCATAATAGGGGCAGGGCACATATCCTTTTAACTCCTCAATGTTTTTGTTGATGAGAGATCTATCAGTAGCCTATACGGAAGGGGCCTAAGAGAGCAGAAATAATTATTAAAGGCGTGAATTAGCCTACAATCTTACCCACGAGCTTACGTTGAAATACACAGGTTTTTTTTTTTAAACATGTAATCGATGATACAGGAACAACTACCGTAGGCCTGTGTCGCCTTTCATTCCATATTCCCCGGATTTCTTCAAGTTATGTTTTGTTTGTGCAGTTCTGAATCACTTGGAAATTGTACATATGTGTACAAGTGTGATGGAAAATTATTAGAACAAGTACTTGACTGCGACCACTGATGTACCGTAGGTGAATCCTGAAGGAACTATTCTGAATAGACCTGCGTGGTTATTGATGTATCGTTTAGATGCCAAACTGTAAAATACACAAGTAAAATGGATGGACAGACATTCTGTACAGTTGGGCTGTTTTGCCTTTGGATTTTTCAGGACGTAAAAATCCTGGGCACGGAGTTCTCCGGGAGGACTTAAGCTGGGGGCCCATGTCGTAGATTTACGGCACGTGCAAGAACTCCAAGCCTAAATTAGAGACTCTGGACGAAATTTCTCAGCCATTTCACGTTCAAGTGATACCTTGGTTTCCTGAGGGGGCTGGGAAGCAATGGGCTTACCACCTGTCCCTCTGTCCTCTCTCGGAGAACAAGCGTAACAAAATTCGCATCGGTAGCAGTAACCTCCACTTGGAGGCCCTAATGCAACGACAGTGGGGATATAGAGATCTTTCATTGGTAAAGAGTGGGATTACTCTTTGTTTTGAATTTTAATAAATCTACCTTCTATCTTTACCTTAGTTTTACCTCTCCCTTTTAGGGACAATTTAAGCGACCCACGCCGCCCGGGCATTAAGGGCCGCGACCTGTCGGGAGAGGAATTAGCTATGAATCACATACACTCTTTCTGACCATACAAGGACATGGAGGGCCTTCCCAGAATGAGTGATGAGCCCAATGCCGGCGCCACCTCCGAGACAACACGAACACATAATAGGACGAGACACACTATTCACACACACACACTCACTCCAAACAAGGCGAGGATGGGATGAAGATGATAATGACGGCCAGATGATATCCGGGTACTACCAGGGCCTAAAGTTACCCGACATTTGTCTCGCAGGTGAGGAAAAACCCCGGAAAATGCCCCAGAATTCGAACCCTTGCATCCCCTACGCCACAGCGGTGGACTACTTTTACTAAACGCCTATTATACTCGCAATTATATTACTGCATATTATCGGTATTTTAAGTACCTGCCTTTTTTAACCAAAATAAATGCCTGAACTTCCTGGCTCTAGTTGTATGTTAATGAAATATAATATTTGAAATAACTGAAAAAACTGAGGAAGCAACTTGCGTATCATTTTTGCATCTATGCTATCCAAACTTAGGTCTCTGTTAGGACTCACTCTATGGGTGGCGTGCACCATCCAGGAGTAAATCTTACTAAAGTAGTAAATTTAAGATGGAGACCTGGAGTATACAAGAACCAGTACATCTGTCTCACTCTTAAGACATACTAATGTATGTGCTAGAGTGAGACAGACAAACCGGTTTTTGTTACGTAAGGTTCCCTTCCTAAATTTACTACTTTAGTGCTACTCTTTTAGTAACTTACTCTTTTAGTTGGTGTTGGAGAGCTCAATTGATAGTTACTTCTTTAGTTATTACTAAAGTAGTAAGCGATTTTTACTAAAGAAGTAGTCGAATTCTGCGCAGAACAGAGCAGAAACGTTAGTGCAGCGCAGCAGGACACGTGGATTTCAATTGCCAGTATTATTCAAGTGCCAGTTAATGAAAAGGAAAGGTTCGCTGAAACAATGAATATGAATTTGGGTTGTTCCAAATATTACTAATGACAATCTTCATGTTTTAAAATAGGTCTGATAGTAATGTTTTATTCATTACTAATTTTAATTCCTTCAATTGAGTATTTTCAGTTTAGTAGCCTACGTATGGGTACTGTGATTACAATTTTTGTGTAAACTATTTCTGTATTATAATGCAAACAATTGGAATTTCCAGTTGATTTTCATAATTGATTCACTGTCAATATTATAATTATTTCTCTCATAATAATAATAAAGTTCTAAAATACCGGTATATTAAAATATTTATACTTCCTAAAGTTGCATATTCTTCCCCAAAAACGATAAATCAATTATTCTATAGTTGTTTATCATAAATCTCACTATAATGAATTATTAATACTTATTGACTGTTTAACAATATTAATAAGAAGTATTACACAAAATCATGAAAAAGGGGGGATAAAAAGGATAACAAAACTAATAAGGGGCATTATGTTTCTGTCCTTTTTCAAATGCACAGAACATTTACTTAAAAAATATTACCTTATAAAAATAATATTACAACTGAGAAATGTAATATTTAAACAAAAAATGGCGGTACAATATTTCGGAAGCTATGAACTCCAATAATAATTATGTAGATGGTTGTGTGTTTAAAAATAATTTCAGTGACTACTTCTCTAGATCCTGTGCAGCTTCAACCTCCGGGCCCCTCCTTAAAATTTTCTTTCGGCACTCATGTTGGCATTTTTTTTTCTATATAGTTTATAATGCATCTCAATTTCCTGTCCACAGGGTTAATTAAATAGTTAGCAGCATACCGGTACTATAGACCTGCAGCATCTGTTATAGTTTATTCCCAAACATGAAAGTCTCGTCTCACTCCACCATTCGAGACTTGGGGAGTCTTTAAGGAATGGTTTTACAATGTGTAATGTACGCTAATCCCAGAGTCAGTCAAATTTTCTTCCGATGTGGCCTGTTTCGACATTTTTACACCTGGGTTAGAAAAAAGGACATATTATTCATTAACACTGCGGGTGCAACTATTAAACTTTTAGCTCTTATAATTATTATTATAATCTGGCATTCGCAATGTTGTGCTTTATGTTAAGCTATAGAAGTGTAATGTAATAAAATTAATTTACAATAATTACATTAAATCGTTTAACAATGAGAATCACCTATTGTTCAGTAATTCTATGGTTAAGTAGCAGGGGGAAGTGTTTTCTGGGTAGCTCCAAGAACGGAGGCTTTCATTTATTGGAATGTACTATACCTCGCCGATATCTGTATCTATATGATTAGCTTGAAACACATCGTCGTTTTCTGACCCAAAGTTAGGGAGAACTGCAACATCTAAAGGCCGATCCAGCTAGGAAGATATTTAAGAGCCCATGAGCTCCTTGTACCGTGCAATGCAAACGTCCCTTCCACTCACTCTTCCCCTCACCTTTGGTGGCCGTCTTCCTAGTTGGATCGCTCTCCGCAATGATATTTCCACATTTGACTGGCTGAAATCACATGGATGTAGTGAGAATCTGACATCGTTTCTTCCAAACGCCAAAATTTCATGTAAGGATTTATGAGCTTAATTATTTACGTTATTAAATGCCCTACTAGGTATGATTCGCTTAATATTTATTAAATCACCTGCCACAACTCTCATTTTTGGTATACAACCTTCTTCATCTCAATAACTTATCCTCAGTTTGAACTATGTAATCCATTTAATGTGATATGTAACTCATAACTCACGCAAATGCCACAGAACACACTTACTCCACAACTTTACTCCACCCCCTGAGTAGGAGTAAATATTGGCCTTATTTACTCCACAACTTACTACGTTAGTAACGTACTCCGTGTTGGTGCTCTCCACCACTTGTGGAGTAAGTTCATTTACTCTGGGAGTAAATAAAATTTTTACTTCTTTAGTACATTCCTCTATGTTGAAAGCCGCCGAGTTTAGTTTACTCCTGGTTGGTGCACGCCGTCCTTACTAAAAGAGTACGGTTACTAAAAGAGTAGCTTACTAAAGTAGTTAGAACTAAAGAAGTAAGGCTTACTAAAAGAGTAAATGGCATGAGTTTGGTGCACGCCACCCTATGAGTAGATAAGAAATCAAACTACAAACAGATATCAGCTATGAATACTTCATTGCATACCTGTGTCATGCACCCTACCCTATGACCCTATGTTGTGCTCCAAACAATGGTCACATGTCTAATATCAAACTTACTATTTACAGCTTCTGGGATTTCAGGAATGCTTTCCTCCCCCAAATCGAGAACACTTATACCTTTTCGGCAAGAGTGTGGTTTTCCCCACGCTCATATATTTAGCTATTTATACTGTACTTCTAGAGATAAGATGTGATATGAAACGTTATAGACTATGATATGTCATGAATCCGTTTAATTCAAGTAACCGTCCGGCCATGGAATATGCTATAATAATCACAGGTATAACGAGAAGTCCAGATTTTACCGATTTTCTGGAGGATCCGGATCTCGAATTATAATAATAATAATAATAATAATAATAACAACAACAACAACAATCTTTATTTAATCTGGCAGAGTTAAGGCCTTAAGGCCTTTTCTTACACTCAACCAGAGACAGAAAAAAGGGAACAAACAAATACACTAACATAGTTCTATAGCTGGTAAGAATACACTAGTTACATATATATATATATATTTATTCATTGCAATTGGGTTATTACCCGGTGCCAGCGATTCCTAATACTACAATACTACAACAAAGACTATAATATTTACACATTAACGAGTAACATACACATTAACGAGGAACATCACATGAACGATTAACATATCATAAACAAGAACCATTACATAAGAAGGTAGCATTACTTAATACACAAAGAAGACCTTAAGTTATTCTTAAATTTCTTCAGGGAGGGGTATATAAATATACACACAGAATACTTAATTAATTAATTAAGAATGTAAACGGATAGCATAAAACCACGAAAATGAATAAAAACTGCGCCAGTTTTGTTATCGAAAGCGAGACAGCTTGTGGCGAAACAATCGATATATCTCTTCAGTATTTTCATCTTCATCAACTGGTTAGATTATCCCAACTTCTAAAATAATATTGTATTATTAAGTGCCAGAATGGTACTTTCTGAGATTGTGTCAGTCTGTTTGTCTGCCCGTGTGTCTGTACGCGAGATAACTCAAATACAGTTTATCGGATTTTCATGAAACCTGGTGTATGCACTTACAATGTCCATGGTACGAAGCCTATTGAGTTTGGACCAAATCGGTTGACCGGTACCGGAATAACGGCTAATTAACGGTCACGTGCTTTTTAAATAGCAAATCATCACCTTTACAACAAAGCCGTGTTGCTAGAAATTAATTAACCACGGCCTCCATGGTCTGTTAAGATGTCATGTACACATCATCATAGCAGGCCGAATTGCATGAGTCATTATGCTTGGATGGAAACTGCCTTTTTATACAGAAATATAGAAAATGCTTATTAAGTGTTGTGTTCCTGGCTGTACTAGGCCTATAGCAATTGGCCTAATAATGGTAACGGAGTCCAAGTGTTTAAATTTCTCAAAAATGAACCCAGACGGCTTAAATGAACGAAGTTCAAGCAAATTTATCAGATGATACTCATAATCTCATGTAGGCCTAGTACTATAATTAAGAATATTAGTGTTAGTATTAGTAAGACTATTCCATGAATAAAATGTAACGGATTTTGTGAATAATAATTATTATCTTACTTTGTTGTTAATGTTCTGCCCGCTGTGAGATCACTGCATCTATAAAAATGAATGTATGTGTGTGTGTGTCCTTTATGCATTACTACACCATTCATCCGATCGCCATGAAACTTTGGGAAGTTGTTGAGTACATTCCCGGGAAGGTTTTCGGCATATTACATTTTTAGTTTTTGCTTTCGTTATTGAGTTATGAGTGAAAAACGGGCAGAAAACGTGTATTTTAGCGTTTTCGAAGCATCAATTTTCAGTTACACATTTCAATGTCAAATCAATTACAGTAGGCTTTGGCCATTTTTGTCATAAAACCATTACGATCGCTTGAATGTTGTAGCTCACGCTGGTCGACTCATTTGTTTATCATGTCAAGGCACGCAGATATATGAAATTTTCAACCAACACCGAAGAGGATTATTATTAAGTGCCAGTATGGTACTTTATGAGATTGTGTGGTGGACGAAAAAATGTCTGTCCGTCTGTCTGTCCGTCTGTCTGTCTGTCCGTCCGTCTGTCTGTCTGTCCGTGTGTCTGTACGCACCATAACTCAAGTATGCTTTTTTGGATTTTCATGAAACTTTGAAAACACATTTATAATGTCCATGGGAAGAACCCTATTGATATTGAACCAAATCGGTTCACCGGTACCGGAGTAATGCCCAATTTAGTGCCTATTTTAATAGATTATATTAGAAAGGCGCCATAGCTCAAATACGCTGTATCCGATTGCCACGAAACTTGGTATTATCGCCGCACTCAATTCGTTGACAGTTAACATCAAAGAAGTCGCCGCCGCTTGGAGTAGTTGCCATACTGCACAGTGTTAGTAAACAGAGTGGGAAGATGTAGATGCAGCAAAACACTTACGTGGCAATGACATTGAGCAATGAGAGAATTGGCAACACGAATTTAGTCAGCGGTTTCTTTTGAGAAAACCTTTTACAGTAACAACAAGCATTGTAATATGAGAACAAAGCGAGCCGCCCGTCAACGTTATGAGTGCGGCGATAATATACCCATTTATGACGCCCATGAAAAGTGCCCTATTGAATTTGAACCTAATCTGTTGACCGGTACCGGAGTAAAACCCAATTTAGTGTATATTTTAAAGGCGCAATAATTCGAATACGCTTTTTCGGATATTTATGAAACTTCGTACACGCATTTATAATATCCATGGAAAGAACGTCTATTGATATTAGACCAAATCGGTTGGCCAGTACCAGAATAATGCCCAATTTAGTGCATTTTATGTTAATATATAAGAAGTCGCGATAACTCAAATATGCTTTATTGGATTTTCTTGAAACTGTGTATACCCATTTATAATGTACATGGGAAGAAGTCTACTGATATTGGACCAAATCGGTAGACCGGTACCGTAGTAAAACCCAATTTAGTGTCTATTTTAAAGACGCGGTAACTCAAATACACTTTACCGGATTTTTATGAAACTTGGTATACACATTTATAATATCCATGGGAAGACGTCTATTGATACTGGATAAAATCGGTTGACCTGTTTCGGAGTTATGCTCAATTTAGTGCCTATTTTATGGTAATATACGTATTCGAAAGAATTTATTAAAAAAAATGAAAATCAGTTATCTTGACAACATAACCTTTTGTTTTACTGTGATTTCTAAGGCTTTGGCAATTAAAATACAGTTAGCTATGACAACACTATTGCTTTAAATGCGCTTATCCCATAACTGACCCAGGTGGCTGAGATGGTAACGTCTTGGCGTCACATTCTGGAGTTCCATGGCTCAAATCCCGAAACCGGCCAATTTGACTTTTTTTTATATTCTGCATATCATAACTGCAGTCATAACTGATTAAACAAAACATACTGGCACTTTGTTATATCAGTTTACCTGATTTTATTATTATTATTATTATTATTATTATAAGAGGGATAATCAATATAGGCCTAAATATGGTCAAACGTTGTTCGATTTGGACGAAACTCGCTATACAGGGGTTTTCTGGGCCAAGTACCTCGAATCTGAGGTCGCTTTTACCACGCGACGCCTAAATGGGGTCAAACGTTGTTCGATTTGGACGAAACTCACTATACAGGGGTTTTCTGGGCCAAGTACCTCGAATCTGAGGTCGCTTTTACCAGGCGACGCTATCTAATCGTGGTATGTAATTCACGTGATTTAAGTGTTAATAAATATAATGATTTAACTATTATGCTCTTAATTTTTAATTTCTGAAATAATTATCGCGGGCGATCGCTTGATTTTGTAGGTCCATCCTTGACGATTCATTTGTTTAGAATATCAAGTCCCACAGACGTATGAAATTTTCAACCTACACGAAAGAGGGATATTCAATATAGGCCTAAATATGGCCAAACATTGTTCGACTTGGACGAAACTCACTATGCAGGGGTTTTCTGGGCCAGGGAACTCGAATCTGAGGTCGCTTTTACCAGGCGACGCTATCTAATCGTGGTATGTAGTCCACGTGATTTTGGTGTTAATAAATATAATGATTTAACTATTATGCTCTTAATTTTTAATTTTTGAAATAATTATCGCGTGCGAAGCCGCGGGCACACGCTAGTACTAAATGAATGAATAGTCCATAAAGCAACGATTAGTGTGTTACCACAAGATAGAGATGATCGTCGTCATAGCAGGGCTGAAGTTGGACCTGGAAAGTAAAAATGCACTCTTCATCTCTCCAGCATAAACGCAGGGAGGAAAAGAGTGCATATAAAATCGGCATATACGAGTATTTTAGCAATACTTTTAAAATAAAATAAAAACATTGTTAGGGTCACGATCTCCTGTTCTTGTTGAAACAGCTGCCTTGCCTGCGCGGTTGCCGTAGATTCAGGCGTACGTGACGAAATTGGTTTCATTGGCTGTTGCTATTCTAATGTAAGTTCTATATGATTCATTTTAAAATGTAATTTGACTATAATATTTGGTATCATAAAATGAAAATTAATAAATATATACCTAAATATGCATATATGGGTTCCTACTTGAAAAAAGTTCCTACTTCAGCTCTGAATAAGAGCACACGAACTTGCTTGCACCGAATCGAAATTGTGTTTTAATCAATGAATATAGGTATACATTATTTAAATTTCTAAATAAGTTATGTTGTATAAAATAATGTGTTTTCATTCTGTTCACTGGCAGTATGTGACATATTAGAACTGATCACTGAACGTTTGATGCCTTACGAGTCCAGTAATAAGCAGACGTTTTGTCAGATAAAATTGCATCCTTGCGGCCCTAGGAAGCATATTATAAGATAGAAGATCATGATTATTCTATATCCGAGGAATTGCTAAACGTTATTGGTCAATATAAAACACGCTGCATGTGAATGGATTAGTTACAGTAATTTCTAAGCCTGCAAGCAAAATATTTCTAGTAAAGAATTGACATTCTTGTCGCATGCAGTTTCACTATTTAGCACACAAAAATATATACCGTATTTTTTCCTAACAGAAGTAGCAATTTCTGAAAAAACAGGAGCATTCATATGTCCCTAAAAATGTCCTCAAAGCCGGTATGACTGGTCACCCTGACACATTCATTACATGTTTTCGATATAAATATGTTAGTAGACCTAATGTGCACAAATACTCTTGCAATGCTGTACACAATTATTGTTTACTTTAAGCATAAGCACAAATAAATAATTCCTGGAAGAAATATGATAATCAGAAGAACATTATCTAGGAAGACCTTTGCTCTATCTGATTCACGTCAACAAGTGCAAAAACATTGATTTTTCTATTACTGAAAGTTAAGGTACAAATTCCCAACAATCTTGTGCAAACATTCCATATGAGGGTACATAACAAAGTCACGTATTTTGTATTTTCAAACCCTAAAGATCATTTCCTTTTGCCAAATTTATACGGGATATTTTCACCATTTTTGGTAGGTATTGCAAACGTATGATAGGATACATGACATACATATTTTTTACTTTTATAGTTTTATCATAACTATGCTGTACGGATCATATTTCTTCGTTTAGAACGTTATGAAAACTGAATTCAAGTTATAGTTAATTACATAGCTATTTAGTAAATCAGCAGACAACAAATAAATTAAATTATTGCTCAGAACATTTAACCTCTTCACTGCTATTGACATACATATCTCTATATATATAAAAGGCTTTGTCCTGACTGACTGAATGAATGACTGACTGACTGATTGACTGAATGACAGGAATCAACGTACAGCCTAAACTATAACAGGTAGAGATATAATATGCCACATTTTCGAAACCTACAAACAGTGTATCGTACATTATTCGAAAATGCAAGGGCGCTTCGCTACGGCTCCCGCCTCCGCTTCGCGCACTTAACTATGTGGTTAGTGTTATGCATTATTTAGCTATAAGCAACAGTATACAAGGGCAGTTGGTCACTCTGCTTCGTTCAGAAACAAAATACATCACACAGTCTGTGCAAATGTGAATATCGAATGGTGAAGCTTTAGGGGCGACTTATATTTGAATTTCGCCACTACTACTACTACTACTTAGGTTATATTGCACGCTTTAACTGCATGTAGGTCATACCACGTGTTTAGTATGTTTGCGTGAAACATTAGTCTATATCAGCGTTTCTTAACCTTTTTGAACCCGAGGACCTCTAAAATGAGTAAAAAACTTTACGGACCCCAAATTTTACATCGAATTTTTAAAAGTAGGCTATATGTAGGCCTATATTCTTAATATTTGGGGTATTAAATTATAAGTCGTTATAACGAAATAGCCTACATTTTTTTAATCCGACGGAAACACAGTTATTGAATTGGAATGAAACTATTGACAGTAAAATTATATTTTGAACAGACTTTAATATATATTACCAATTTGATAATATAATTAGGAATTATGTTATTACTCACTTTTAATGAGACGGTTGAGCTTGACGCCTCTTGCAGAGTTCCTGTTTTTTTTTTGCTCAATATTAGTCAAATTTAGTCGATATGACCTGTATTTTCGAAGATTTTAAACCTCTAGAATTTTAAACCTCTAGAATTTTAAACCTTTAAAATTAGTGTCCATTTTATGTGAAAAATTTCTACTTCTTTACTTCCCACTTGCTTTATGATATTTTAAAATCAATTATGTCTGCGGACCATCTGCACCGTGTTCGCGAACCACCAGTGGTACGCGGGACCATAGGTTGGGAAACGCTGGTCTATATTAACAACTCATTCGCGTCATGTTTCTATTGTTTAGTGATGTCTTCTTATGTGATATTCAGTTTAAGCGATTATAATATCCAGTGACATAGCGGCAATGAGTTATGGAAAATAAGCAAGTCCTACAAACCCGGCGTTTGCCTTTGAGAACGACGGAACCATGAAAAACCCAAGTCAATTTGGACGGCCACGAGGTTTGATTTGAACTCAGGACCTCTTCCCTGTTAGCCCATAGGCCTACCACCTCGCTGTAATTGGTTTTAGTGTGTTCATTGCGACTGAGCTAAACTGATTGCATTTCACAACAATAAGTACATTAGGCCTATAGTTTTCTTGTTACTAGGGGCAACAAAATGTCATTCATATTTTAATTGACATTGTTCTGAAATTCGCATTTAAGCTGTCCTTATTTTGTTTTTATCTTGATATCTATTAAATGTACAAAGAAATGTGTTAAACAAAAAATTTTCATTTTAAATTTTTCTACAACTTTACTGTGATAGGTTTTCATGTATCGCCTACTGTAATGGATATAATCTAGAAAAATTGAAAATGGATACGAGTAAAGTGCCCCTTAAGTCATTTTTGCGGAAATACGGATATAGCCATTTTATTAGTCATAGATAAGACTTTACAATTTTAAATTTTTATTAAAATCGTTAGAGCCATTTTTTCAAAAAACAATTTTTTTTAAAAAGTTTTCATGAAAAGTCCCCTTAATATTTCAGTTGTAAAACTAAATTTCTGGGCGGTTCGACAAAATTTCGAAAAAGTCCTTAATTCAAAAAATGAAGTAAATACAATGAACCGTTTACCCGCTGTGCTTGTCCACGGACAGACGGACAGACGGACAGACGTCATTCCAAAAATATTTTTTTCGGTTTCTAGGCTTCATGAAACGTGCTCTCCCGGTGTTATCTCAACTTCGAATTTTTGTCACGATCACAATACTTTCTCTATACTACGTATAAGCGAGAAAGTAAAATTAAATGTTTTTGAAAATACTTAATCCCTTTTTACATAGAATTATCAATTCCAAATCACAGAATATATTGTTGCCAAATGGTATCAGGTGGGCTTGGAAAAAACAATTGAAATGCACTTTTGACAAATAAGAGAAGTTATCAAAATAATTCATGTTATAAATAAATATTACAGAATGAAATCCACTAAAATAATGGAATCACATAACTTTCTCTACCCTGGACATAGAGAAAACAAAACGAGGTATGGTAATGTGTATATTATTATATTATATCGCAGGTTTTTGGAGAGAAAAGTATGAAAGTTATAATGCTTTATGGTAACATAAGAGTGGGAAATTTCCCGCCTCGATATTACAATTTTATGTTACAGGAATTTCTGTTTCTTCTTATTTAAACCTCTACCAGGCTTGCTGTGCACTGTACAAGCGATGGGATGCAACATTCTAGATCAGGGGTGCTCAAACGGTCGATCGCGATCGACAAGTCGATCGCGAGTGCTTTTTGAGTAGATCTCGAGAAGAAAAAAAATTTTAATAAGTAGGTAGGTAACTAATAAAATAACACTGCTTGCGGCAAAAGGTGGCTTTATCAAAGGAACGCGCGGCACTTGTCAAAGAAAAGCCGCGTTGTTTCTAGACTAGACAGTGGAGTCTAGTCTAGAAACAACGAGAGACAGTACAGTCTAGTTTCGGGCGGCGCGTTTGACGGGAACATTCGAGACTTTCGTTCACGCCGATATAAATGTTGCGCCTGCAGGAATTGGAGTCATTCTGAATTGTAACTTGATGGCGATACTACGTCGATAAGTACAAAGTTTATTATTAAATAGTGGAAAATGAGTGCAGTGAAGAAATCTAAAACGTATCATTTTAATAAGGATTGGGAGGAAGAATTTTTCTTTTGTATGGTGAAGGATAAGTGCATTTGTGTTATTTGTCGTGCGTCAGTTGCAATACCTAAGCGTGGTAACTTAGAGAGGCATCATAAAACGGTTCATAAAAACTATGAAAAGGATTTTCCGCCACAGAGTGAATTAAGAAAACTAAAGGTACGTGATTTGATATCTTGTTTGAAAAAAGAACAATCCATTTTCACAAGACCAGTCAAACAATCAAAAGCTGCTACGATCGCGTCATTTAAAATATCTCATATATTGGCGAAACACAAGAAACCATTCGAAGATGGATCGGTGGTGAAGGAAGCATTTATTGAAGCGGGTGAGACTTTATTTGGAGATTTTAAAAATAAAACAGAAATCATGTCTGCTATTAGAGAACTTCAGTTATCTCGTCCGACTGTCACAAGGCGTATTGAAGTCATGAGCCAGGACATCGCAGATAAACTAAAACATGATATCATGGAATGTACATACTTTTCTTTACAGTTCGACGAATCCACCGATATGACAGACACTGCCCAGCTGTTTATTTTTATTCGGATGGTATTCAATGACATGTTGGCTAAGGAAGAATTTTTGACAATCATACCTCTGAAGGGGAAGACCCGTGGCGAAGATATATTTGACGTTTTCTTCAATTTTGTAAAAAACAACGAGCTACCAATATATAAATTAGTGTGCATTACAACCGATGGAGCACCAGCAATGACTGGAAACAAAAACGGTTTTGTGGCATTGTGTCGAGCTAATGAAGAATTCCCTTCATTTGTTTCATTCCATTGCATTATACATCAACAAGTTTTGTGTTCAAAAGTTTTAAACACGGAGGAAATTATGGGCATTGCGACAAAAATTGTGAATTCCATCCGTGCACGTAGCTTGCAACGGCGGCTCTTTCAGTTGCAGTTGGAAGATAGGGAGTCAGCTGAACACACTGATTTAGTTCTTCACACGGACGTCAGGTGGTTGAGTCGCGGAAAATTCCTAGAAAGGTTTCAAGAATTATTGCCCGAAATAACAGCTTTTCTAGACGAAAGAGGTGATGACACTCAGATTTTGAAAAACGAAAAATGGCTAAATGATTTGGCATTTTTGACTGACATCACAATGCACTTAAACACCGTTAACTTGGAGCTTCAAGGTAAAGGAAAAACTATTATTGAGATGATTAGCGCAGTAAACGCATTCAAAAGTAAATTGCAACTTATGATAGATCAACTGAAAAGAAAGGATCTGAAACATTTTCCGTCTTTGAAAGCAAGGATTCCTCAGTTGAATTATGATACGTATGAGGCTGAATTATCAAATATTTTGGGACAATTCGAAATGCGTTTTCATGATTGCAGTAAATTGGAAAATATAGCATCATTTATGAGTTATCCTTTTTCATGTAAAAACATTGAGGAATTAGCTACTGAAATAGCCAGTCAGTTTAATATGAACTCATGTTCTGTTGAAAATGAGTTGGTGCAGATTATATCAGATATACATCTCAAAGCTACAGCATCTGATACAAATTTCTGGTGTTTTATATCTGAAGATAAATATCCGAATGTAAGGCAAATCGCCCTTCAACTGACGGCATTTTTTGGGTCAACTTACTTGTGCGAGTCTGCATTTTCTGAAATGAAGATAATTAAGTCAAAATATCGCAATCGACTAACTGACGATCATATGTCATCATGCTTGCGATTAGCACTCAGTGGTTACGTACCATCTTATGAAAAGTATGCTGAGGACATGCAGTGCCACGCTTCAACATCCAAAGCCACTCCTTAGTTAAGTTTAACACCATATGTAACTCTTTTGTTTTGTAACAACCAATAAACTCGCAATTTTGAATAACTATGAGTTTTTTCATTGATATTGTAGAGAAGAACCTAACTAAACCTAACCCAAACCTTGACTAAAATAATGTACCTATACTGCGCAGAAAGCTAATATCTATATATGCTACGGTACGCCCTACCTAGGTAGGTAGGGTGTATCGTGTATGTACGACAACCCTGCATCACACACACTTGCAGTCTCTCAGAGTCGATCGTAAGTAGTCTAAAAATATTGAGGTAGATCGCCAGCAGTTCAAGTTTGAGCACCACTGTTCTAGATCCTCTATGAGCCATAAAAAACTATATCAAGCGTTTTCTGAGGGAATAGTTTGAGTGTAATAAGTCGTTCTTCCTATTTCAAATTATAAATGCCTATATAAGGACCTAGAATTTAAAATTTAAAATCCTTCATAAGCTAATTTCCAATTACAAAATACAAAACCCGGGCGACGCCGGGTCTTTTAAGCTAGTACTAGTATAAACGCAATGTATTAATATTTTATCTTAAAATACGAATTAAAATAATCATTTATGGAAGCCAGCTATGCCACTAGTTTATTCTCCTAAATGATATCAAACTTATAACCCATAATGCTAACAGTAAAACATAAATTCAGCTCTAAAAAAGGTTAATAACCTCGCAAAATCAAGAATCCAATATATTATAAATGTGAGATGAAAAGTTTATTTCTTTAGCAAAATTCAAGAAATCAGGAGTAGTTGGCTATCTCTGCCGCAATCATGAAATAAAGAAATATTTACTTAGATTTAAAATAATCTTAGCTTTTTATAATGTTACCTGTTTTCCAACATCTTGAAGCGATTTGTAGGATATTATGATCAGTGCAGCTTGCATAATACACACTGCTGCTTCCTTCCTGTGTTATGAAAGTTACTTCTTTATAGACTTCGACCTACGATGAAGTGGAAGTATCTTTAACAGTCCATACATAGCCCACATACGACTATAGATCTATGGGTGGCGTGCACCATCCAGGAGTAAACCAAACTAAAGTAGTAAATTTAAGACGGAGACCTGGAGTATACAAGAACCAGTACATCTGTCTCACTCTTTAAGTCATACGAGTAATGGGCTAGAGTGAGACAGACAAACCGGTTTTTGTTGCGTCAGGTTCCCGTCTTAGATTTACTACTTTAGTGCTTCTCTTTTAGTAACTTACTCTTTTAGTTGGTGTTGGAGAGCTCAATTGATAGTTACTTCTTTAGTTGTAACTAAAGTAGTAAACGATTTTTACTAAAGAAGTAGTCGAATTCTGCGCAGAACAGAGCAGAAACGTTAGTGCAGCGCAGCAGAACACGTGCATTTCAATTGCCAGTATTATTCAAGTGCCAGATAATGAAAAGGAAAGGTTCACTGAAACAATGAATATGAATTTGGGTTGTTCCAAATATTACTAATGACAATGTTTTAAAATAGGTCTAATAGTAATGTTTTATTCATTACTAATTTTAATTCCTTCAATTGAATATTTTCAGTTTAGTAGCCTACGTTAGGGTACTGTGATTACAATTTTTGTGCAAACTATTTCTGTATTATAATGCAAACAATTGGAATTTCCAGTTGATTTTCATAATTGATTCACTGTCAATATTATAATTATTTCTCTCATAATAATAATAAAGTTCTGAAATATATTAAAATATTTATACTTCCTAAAGTTACATATTCTTCCCCAAAAACGATAAATCAATTATTCTACAGTTGTTTATCATAAATCTCACTATAATGAATTATTAATACTTATTGACTGTTTAACAATATTAATAAGAAGTATTACACAAAATCATGAAAAAGAGGGGGGATAAAAAGGATAACAAAACTAATAAGGGGCATTATGTTTCTGTCCTTTTTCAAATGCACAGAACATTTACTTAAAAAATATTACCTTATAAAAATAATAATATTTCAACTGAGAAATGTAATATTTAAACTATGAAGCTATGAACTCCAATAATAATTATGTAGATGGTTGTGTGTTTAAAAATAATTTCAGTGACTACTTCTCTAGATCCTGTGCAGCTTCAACCTCCAGTGCCCCTCCTTAAAATTTTCTTTCGGCACTCATGTTGGCATTTTTTTTTTCTATGTAGTTTATAATGGTTCTCACTTTCCTGTCCACAGGGTTAATTAAAATAGTTAGCAGCATACTATAAACCTGCAGCATCTGCTATAGTTTATTCCCAAACATGAAAGTCTCGTCTCACTCCACCATTCGAGACTTGGGGAGTCTTTAAGGAATGATTTTACAATGTATCCCTTTCTCAATGTACGCTAATCCCAGAGTCAGTCAAATTTTCTTCCGATGTGGCCTGTTTGGACATTTTTACACCTGGGTCAGAAAAAATGACATATTATTCATTAACACTGCGGGTGCAACTATTGAACTTTTAGCTCTTATAATTATTATTATAATTCTGGCATTCGCAATGTTGTACTTTAAGTTAAGCTATAGAAGTGTAATGTAATAAAATGAATTTACAATAATTACATTAAATCGTTTAACAATGAGAATCACCTATTGTTCAGTAATCTCTATTCTTAAGTAGCAGGGGGAAGTGTTTTCTGGGTAGCTCCAAGAACGGAGGCTTTCATTTATTGGAATATACTATACCTCGCCGATATCAGTATCAATAGGATTAGCTTGAAATACATCGTCGTTTTCTAACCCAAAGTTAGGGAGAACTGCAGCATCTAAAGGCCGATCCGGCTAGGAAGATATTTGAGAGCACATGCGCTCCTTGTACCGCGCAATGCAAACGTCCCTTCCACTCACTCTCCCCCTCACCTTTGGTGGACGTCTTCCTAGTTGGATCGCTCTCCGCAATGATATTTCCACATTTGACTGGCTGAAATCACATGGATGTAGTGAGAATCTGACATCGTTTCTTCCAAACGCCAAAATTTCATGTAAGGATTTATGAGCTTAATATTTACTGGTACGTTATTAAATGCCCTACTAGGTGTGGTTCGCTTAATATTTATTAAATCACCTGCCACAACTCTCATTTTTGGTATACCACCTTCTTCATCTCAATAACTTATCCTCAGTTTGAACTATGTAATCCATTTAATGTGATATGTAACTCATAACTCACGCAAATGCCACAGAACACACTTACTACACAACTTTACTCCACCCCCTGAGTAGGAGTAAATATTGGCCTTATTTACTCCACAACTTACTACGTTAGTAACGTACTCCGTGTTGGTGCTCTCCATCACTTGTGGAGGAAGTTCATTTACTCTGGGAGTAAATAAAATATTTACTTCTTTAGTACATTGCTCTAGGTTGAAGGTCGCCGAGTTTAGTTTACTCCTGGTTGGTGCACGCCGTCCTTACTAAAAGAGTACGGTTACTAAAAGAGTAGCTTACTAAAGTAGTTAGAACTAAAGAAGTAAAGTTTATTAAAAGAGTAAATGGCATGAGTTTGGTGCACGCCACCCAATGACTTTACTTCCTTTCCGAAAAAATATTATTTGCACATTTAAGTACTGCAGTACTGTGCGAATTGGAGTGGGCACATCTGCTAGATCTTCGTTACGTTGCCAGAGAATACGTAAGCTTACAGTATCCTTATAAGCCTATACTAATTTGGGATGGAATTCGTGGGAGAAAGAATCTTAATTTCCCATTCACCGTTTTGAAGGAGAGACAAAAACATCAAAACATCTTCTGTCGGAATCTAGCTGACATAATGCTAGACATTCAAACATGACGGCGTATCTTGCCTTCCATCAAGCGACTGTAATTGAAGAAATAAAGGAAGTTATAAAGTTATCTATATGTGACGTAATAAAGTATTATTGTACTAACGGATCCGGTTTCATATTATGGAATTGCTTGAAACAAATGACAAATAATAGCAATAATAGCTGGGTATCGGCACAAACCTAATATTTCCGAAACTTAAAAATCAAAGTCCTAGATGTAAGATCTGCGCTATTTTGGGGTTTGGAGTTACATTAAAATAATTTTTAATTACAAACATTCCGTCGTATCTTCCCCAATTACATTAAGCTATAAGTTATAGATTATAGGATTAGATTTTTACCGATCTTATTGTTAGTGCCGGTAAAATGAGAAATACATAGGCTAAGTGTGTAAAATGACAAAAATATTACCATGACTTATGAGTACCTACTTAATTTAAGAAAGTATGTGGGCAATAGGCTTTAGGCCAATATAATGTAGAGTAGGCTACTATGTATCTGATAACGAAACATAGTTAAGCACCGTTACTTCATAACTATAATGAAAACAACATTTCTATCCACTAGATCACCTATTACCAATATATCATATTAATAACTTCCTTATGATTATATCTTAATTTATGCCACAGGCGTCATAAAATCAAAATATTCCTTACTATAGTGTTTATGATGGTGTGTGCACGTACTGCAGTGGGATTATACGGCTGCCTTCGGGAAGGAGAAACTGGATAATATAAATATTCAAAACAAGATCTATTATGCATAATGTATGTCAACATATTGATGAACAGAAAATTTACATAATCATACCTTATAATTGCCTTCGTACGCGTAACTTGAAGCCAAAGTCGGCGTGGTCACTAAAAAAATCACCGACATGTTTTTCCCCCTTTTTTTTTCGTTTTTCTGACAGTATCTACCTATAACAATAGCCTGTCTATCTGTGCGCGATGCCCAACAAAATCTACTGAACGCAGAGATCTGAAATTTTAAACGTAGATGGACGAATGCACCTCAAAGCCGGATTTTTTATTTTAGCTTCCGTTCGCGAGTTATGAATGAAAAACTGGCAGAAAACGTGATTTTTTCGCTATCCAAGCATCAGTTTTCAGTAATACATTTTATATGTCAAATCAGTTGCAGGTGGCTTTGATGTTTTTAGTCATAATTTAAAATAAAATAATCGCTTCGTTTTGTTAGCCCACCCTGGTCGGTTCATTCGTTTATAATGCCAAGGCCAGCAGACACCTGAAATTTTCAACGTAGTCGGAAGAGAGATAATAAATATGGGCCTAAATGGACAAACATTGATCGATTTGGATGGAACTCACTATGCAGGGGTTTTCTGGGCCAGAGAACTTGAATCTGAGGTAGTTTTTCCCAGGCGGCGCTTTCTAATCGAGGAATTCACTCTAAAATCGGATTTTTAGCTGTTTCATTAATTATTAATCATTTAGTTTAGGCCTATGAATGTTTCGCCAGCGAAATCTACTACATGCAGAGATCTGAAATTTTAAACATAGATGGACTAAAGGGTGGCCGAATGCACCTCATAGCCGGATTTTTAATTTTAGCTTTCGTTCGCGAGTTATGAGTAAAAAAACTGGCAGAAAACGTGAATTTTCAGCACTATCGAAGCATCAGTTTTCAGTAATACATTACATTTGTCAAATCAATTGCAGCTGGCATTGCCTTTTTTGTCAGAACTTGGAAATAAATGCATCGCAATTTTATTCAATATATCGCTTCCATTCCGTCGGTCTCCTAAGCCGCGGTACCTAAGGTGCCTTAGATGCATGGTGAAGGAGGCTGTGGATTCGAGCACCTGGGAAACTTTATTCCCTCCTGGTTCCTGGATATAATTGGCCCTTATTATCACCTTCATCCATCCTCGCCTTGTTTTGTTTTTTAATAATCAGCAAGCTGTTTTAGAGCATATACAATTTTCCTGAATCATTTGTCTTGTTTTACTGTTTTGTTTTCCTTTTTTCCTTATTACACACAAACTCCTATGTCCGAGGCGGGACTCGAACCAATAGCCTCCTTCACCACGACTCCAAGGCAGCACGCCTTAGCTACCGCTGCTAAGGAGACCGGCACTGTTCGGAATGAATGTCTGTGTAATTGGTGTATAACGTCCAATGTGTTTTCTTGTTATCTCGGAGGTGGCTCCGGCATTGGGCTAATCAAACATCCAGGGAAGCCCTCCAATGTTCTTATCTGGTCGAAAAAGTATGTAGAGTCTATGTGATCCACGGAAACTCCCTACCTCGACAGGTCGCTGTCCTCTAAGGCTCGGGCGGTGTGGGCAGCGTAAATGCTCTTACAAGTAGGTGGCAAAACTCAGGAAAAGAAGTCACTTATTTAATTATAACAGATAAGTTCTAAGATTTACTGATCCGGCAGCACGACAATAATATTGTTAACACTTCTTGTCTTATATTATCTCACATTCCATCAGCATGTTCAATTTGAACGCGTCAGCTATGGTTTAAAAGTACTGTAATTCTAAGGAAGGTGTGTTAACTAAGACCTTTCATTTTCCTACAGTTTATGGCAGTGTGAAGTACAAAAGTCTAATTTTCCTAACTTAGTATCTCGTAAATTTAATACAAGAAAAATATAATTATTATATCATGGGGTACATTGGAGAAGTCTGGTATCTATTTCATAATTATAAAAGTCATAATAATCTTGAACGTAAAATGGAAAGTAGAAAATGCATTGCACCTCCTTTCATTATTTCCCGATTTTGGAGTAAATTAGTACCGTAAATTTTGGTGTTACAGGCCCTATGGAGATATCCATATTAACCAAATGGTAAATTTTTATATAAAATACTGTGCGCCCGAAAGGGAAATAGGCTAATATTATAATGAAACCAACCTAGTAACTTCATTTAATATGAGATATAATCGACAATATTATATAGTTTAAGTTATGCTATGTATTTAGTAGTAGCAAAGGCGTACCACCTCCATCTGCCTATGGTAGATGACGCAGCGATCGGGTGGTAGGCCTAGTCCCTTCAGGGACGTAGCGCCACGGAATTTAGTTTTTTAGTAGCGTACCAAGGTAGGGGCAGTCCGCCCCCAAGCCCTGCTTTGACCATAGGCCTCAACGTTTTATTAATTTTATTGATTTTTACCAGATCACAAAAAATTTTAATATTTTTTATTTTTAGACCAGTGACTAATTTTGTTTTGAGGAACAAACAGGTGTCTATTAAACCACATTACACATTTGTAAACAATGAAATAAATGACAAACAGAAATCACAATTACCACATGGAAAGTACCGAAGGCCCATCTATATTAATAAAAGGAAGTGTCTGTCCTCCTCCGTCTGTCCTCCTCCGTCTGTCCGCGATGCCCAGCGAAATCTACTGAACGCAGAGATCTGACATTTTATACATAGGCGGACTAAAGGGTCGGAATGTGCACCTCGAAGCCGGAATTTTAATTTTCGCTTTAGTTCGTGAGTTATGAGTGAAAAACGGGCAGAAAACGTATATTTATTCCGTTTTCGAAGCATGAGTTTTAAGTAATACAAATCAATTACACTAGGCTTTGGCTATTTTTGTCATTCCTTCGACATAAAAGCATCGCGATCTCTTGAATGTTGTAGCTCACGCTGGGCGATTCATTTGTTTTTAATGTCAAGGCACGCAAACATAATATGAAATTTTCAACATACACCGAAGAGGATTATTATTATTATTATTATTATTATTATTATTATTATTATTATTATTATTATTATTATTATTATTATTATAGGGATAATCAATATTAGCCTAAATATGGTCAAACGTTGTTCGATTTGGACGAAACTCACTATACAGGGGTTTTCCGGGCCAAGGAACTCGAATCTTAGGTCGCTTTTACCAGGTGACGCTATCTAATCGTGATATGTAGTCCACGTGATTTAGGTGTTAATATAATGATTTAACTATTATGCTCTTAATTTTTAATTTTTGAAATAATTATCGCGGGCGAAGCAGCGGGCACATGCTATCTTAAAATAATAAAAGGACGTGTATGTCTGTCTGTCCACGATGCCCAGCGAAATCTACTGAACGCAGAGATCTGAAATTTTAAACATAGGTGGGCTGAAAGGTGGGCGAATGCGCATCGAAGCCGGATTTTTAATTTTAGCTTTCGTTCGCGAGTTGTGAGTGAAAAACTGGCAGAAAACGTGATTTTAGCGCTGTCGAAGCATCAGATTTCAGTAATACATTTCAATGTCAAATCAATTGCAGTTGGCTTTGTCTATTTTTGTCATACCGTGGTAATAAAAGCATCGCGATCGCTAGAATGTTGTAAGCCCACGCTGGTCGATTCATTTGATTAGAATGTCAAGGCCCGTAGACATATGAAATTTTCAACCTACACGGAAGAGGGGTAATCAACATAGACCTAAATATGGTTAAACATCGTTCGATTTGGACGAAACTGACTGTACAGGGGTATTCTGGGCCAAGGAACTCGAATCTGAGGTCGCTTTTACCAGGGGACGCTACCTAATCGTGGAATGCGCTCCACGTGATTTAGGTGTTAATAATTATAATGATTTAACTATGCTCTTAATTTTTAGTTTATAATTTTTGAAATAATTATCGCGGGGGAAGCCGCGGGCACATGCGGGCACATGCTGTTTGTCTGTCTGTCTACGATGCCCATCGAAATCTACTGAACACAAAAATCTGAAATTTGAAAGATAGATGGACTGAAAGGTGGGCGAATGCACCTCGAAGCCGAATTTTTCATTTTAGCTTTCGTTCACGAGTTATGAGTGAAAAACTGGCAGAAAACGTGATTCGCGCTGTCGAAGCATCAGATTTCAGTAATACATTTCAATGTCAAATCAATTGCAGTTGGCTTTGTGTATTTTTGTCATACCGTGGTAATAAAAGCATCGCGATCGCTAGAATGTTGTAAGCTCATGCTGGTCGATTCATTTGTTTAGAATGTCACGGCCCGTAGACATATGAAATTTTCAACCTACACGGAAGAGGGATAATCAACATAGACCTAAATATGGTTAAACATTGTTCGATTTGGACGGAACTCACTATACAGGGATTTTCTGGGCCAAGGAACTCGAATCTGAGATCGCTTTTACCAGGCGACGCAATCTAATCGTGACATGTAATCCACGTGATTTAGGTGTTAATAAATATAATGATTTAACTATTATGCTCTAACTTTATGCTCTTTTTTTATCGCGGGCGAAGCCGCGGGCACATGCTAGTAATAATATAAGCTCCGACGAGGAAGAGAAGGCAATCCCATTTGTCAAACTTAGTCCTAATATCAATGTGGTAACTGTTGCAAAAGGAGTCGATTTTAATGGCGTAATAAAATTTACAGAGGCAAAAACTAGCAAGAAATATTTTTCTTTATGTAACTGTTTAGTTTATTATTAATCCATTTTTAAAATCTTTGTTGTTTGGGTTCTCTTTTTGATACACAAAATAATATTGTGAAATCACAATTAGGCCTACTTAATTGACCTACCTTTTCATTGCCATGACCGATGGAATTGCATACGAATGTGGATTTCCTCCGGCCATAAGTCAGTAATGGTACTCTAAGCAAACTCATGGTAAAAACGTAAAGTTGCCTAATGCATAATTAACATGTGGATCCCAAATGAAAAAAGGTAATCCATTTTAAATAATTTATTCAGTGTCCACATAAATATAATGAATGAAGTAGCTTCTATCGTATTTTGTGCTCCTCATCAGTTAAAACGGAATAAAAACGTAATAAAATAAATCTTTACATACACGTCGTTTTTACTGACTTCAAGGAATATGGATGCCAATCTGAATGAAAATCGAAAATCAACTGCGTAACAAACAAATTTAACAGATAAACAGACGAAATGCTTTTAACTATTAAAATTGCGTCAAAAACATATTGGAACAAAGGTGCAGGAACATTTTACACTCGAGAGTGGGAGTGATCTTCAAATCTTTATAGTATGAAAGAATCTGAACTATGAAGTGTTTTAGCTTTACTTAGATGTAATAGCAATTTTAATTTTTGTATTTATATAACTTTGACTGTTAGAGAGGAAGAGAGGCCAGATCAGTTTTTAACGACTTCAAGGAACATTAGTTCAAAATTGGAAGAAAATCGAACAATACGTTAGGTTGTAAGTGCGTAACACACAAATTTACAAACAGAAGAAATGTGGAACGTTTGAGTTAAAACAGAACCTCATTTCGCTCGGTCAATCATTATTTAACGGTTATCCAAAACCTGCTAAATGAAAATGTGTCTTTTTGATCAATTGGTAGTTCTGTAAACTAAGGACATCGCTTAAAAAAAACTAAGATCTGCTCTTCATCGCATTCTTTTAATAATTTAGCCAATGATATCATTGAACGTCTTGGTGTGAATATTTAATTTTTCTTTTACATATTTTAAATTGAAGTAATGTCTTCTTTTTACTTTACTCCTAATGAAAAGCGCCGAAGAGAAAGTGAAAAATAGGTTAGTTTTTCATAACCTTATGAGATGAAGATTCTTTTCCAGTTGCCTTATTCATTTACAAGATAGACTGAAAAATAATGAAACAAAGTTTAGCCTTATGTTCTTCATAAACTTTGTTTTATTATTTTTCAGTCTATCTTGTAAGTGATTAAGGCAATTGCAAAAGAATCTTCATCTCATAAGGTTGAGAAAAATTAACCTATTTGCATTTTCTATTTATCATAATTTTTCGTTGCTTTTCCACAGCAATGTGTATGGGCAGGGATATAGCTATCACGTATGTACTTACGTATGTAAAATTAAAGCATAAAAGAAATTCTTTATATTCCTTATATATTTTGTCTTTCATTGTTTGTAATTACTTCTTATTACATTTTTTTTTGTATATTTGGTATTATTGTGATAAGAAGGCATTTATATGGGTTCTTTTCTTGCCTGCCCACCTTCATGTCTTCCAGATAAATAAGTATATAGGCCTACATAAAAATAACAGCATTTTATTCAATGTCGGTAAATAAAGGACTTCATGAGGTAATTCAAGGCAAGGATGCTCAATGTAATACCATTATTGCGTATACCTTGTCCTTCTACAAACCATTTTTAACATTTCAACACCGGTTACGGAAAAGCCCCATACAATGAAGTATTAAGCCAGAAATAGGATATTTTCTCCTTTACCACTCTGAGGCAATATTGCATGTGTTACCTTCCAGACTTCTAGAATAGATTTTATCTTTCGGCTTTCGTGTTTCGTACTTCCTTTTGTAACTGTAAAGGATATTAATAGCCATATTGTTATCACTCTTTCAAGTAGGCTACATGCAATAGAATATTGTACAGCACTAAGTCTCATCACTCACAATCGACATTTGGGAAATTATATTTTTACTTTATTTTATTGTGAAGAAGACCCCAACAAGCGAAGCTCACAAAAAGAGGCAATATACAATAATAAATATTATCGTTTGGATCAAGTTAAAAACAAATATATATATAACAGCGCAAACAGAAACGGTTGAAAGTGTAAGCCTACAACAGAAGCAAAAAAGTTCCAGCAAATAAGCCGTTTGCGAGATTTACTATCGAAACTCGCATTAGACCTAATTTTTTAATTGGGCATGAAATTTCAGGTCAAATACAATTGCCCTCAACTTATTTTATTTTATTTTATTTACAGAATAATGAATATTACAGGCAGGAACCCCAACTATAATGTCCATGACATAAACACAATTAGTCTATAAAATATTATTTTTTAAAAATAAGAAAAAGGTGCATTTGATTAATCTACTCTCTATTATAAGCACTGAAACTGAGTGGCAACTAAAAAGATATTTCCAGCTTCTTCTGGGTTTCTCGCAGTTGCCTGGTTTCTTTTCTGAACATACTACATTAGATCTATATTTTAAAAAAAGCGTTGAGCAAAAGAAATATGTATTAAGGAGAATGTTGGGTAAGAAGTATTGAACTACCACAACACAATTAGCTTAAATATGTAACTACTTTCATCAATTTGAATTCAGCATTAATGCAATTCAGCTAATTCAATTCCAAATTAATTCTCGAACATGGTAGGCCTAAGTATGTCAAAGTTAAAAAAAAATATATTTCCCTTAGAATTATCTCTCATATTGTAGGGACCAAGGACGTATTTAAGGAGGATCCAGACCCTCCAAACGTGATATTTATAAAACATTAGTTAGAAAAAGCCGATGTTTTGTGTCGTTCAGGAAGTAAAGATGTCAGTAATTTATGGTCAATTTGACTTTTAAGTCATTAGGCCTACTTGAATAAAATCAACGTTTGGTGTCACTCAGGAAGAGAATATTCCAGTAATTTATGGTTTTGGACCACCCGGAAACTTATTTCTAAATACGTGCTTGGTAGGGACGTTAACACGGCTCACGCCACCAGGGTCCTACAGGACCGTGACTTACCGGGAGAGGATTATCTTTGGCTCACATATATATATTTTTGACCAGACAAGGATATGGAGGGCCTCCCCGGATGAGTGATCAGCCCAATGCAAGGGCCACCTCCGAGTCAAAACGAACACATAAGACGAGACACACCAGACGCTCACACACTCAGTTTGAACAAGACGAGGATGAAATGAAGATTATAATGATGGCCAGATGATATCCGGGGACCCGACATTCGTCTTAAGGGCGAGGAAAAAACCTCAGCTATTAACTTGTACCGACCAGGATTCGAACCAGGGACCACTGCGTGATAGGAGGGACAAGTCCACCTGCGTGGATGAATTATTTTCTTAAATAATTTTTGTAAATATGAGTTTTGACCCTGGAGGTTGGCACGGGTAGAGAAATTAAAAATACGAGAATTAAAAACATTTCCTAATAGAGTATTGGATTTTTTTTATTTGTATAATATTATGAATGCCCCCTGAAACCTGCACAATTATTGCAATTAGCCCTCCATTCTGTTAATTTAGTTATAACGTATCTGACGCGCAGTATTTCCCCATACCCAGTGCCCTCAGCTATAAATAACATAATGTACAGGCAGTGTTATGTCGTAATTTGAATCACGTTTCAATGTTACAAACAATTCCACTCACTTCACCTTAGAGGGAATAATATGGGTCCTTTCCTGCTAATCCGCTTTCCAGATGCCGACAGATAATTACGACCAGTCTACCGCAATTACGTCACTTTGGTTAGGGGGTGAAAATTTCACGGATTCTGTACCAAACTTTAAAGTTAAATTACGTAACATTATGTACGGCCTCAGAGCAATTTTTTCAATTCAGTTCCATTTTATGATTTCGCCTGAGAGTGTATACGAACTCTCTCTTCCTGCTCATGAGGTTCCGTCAAAACCTACGGAATGCTTCTTTGGGAGATCTTTTATTTATGCATGTAAAAAAAATTATGTTAAGAGCTATTAGCTCACTGTAAAGATTTAAGTTTAGTGTGTGACACTATTTAAACTTTTTTTGAGCCTATGGTTATGTAGAAGATGCATATGGTTTACTATCCTACTACTACAAATATATATATATGTTTATATATAATATATATATTATATTTATATATATATAGGTCTGATCAATCTCATAAGGGCAAAGGTCTCCTGGCGATCGCAGAGTAAGCTCGGAGGATTACTCAATAGGTGAGAAGTCTTGAATTATGGGTGTAATAATCTGAGTTTCTTGCAAATAATTCTTTAGTCTGATGTATAAAACATACCGTTTCCAAAATAAAGATGCTGGGGACTGGTACAATTTTTAATTTCTGGGAAGCTTCTTTCCTAGGAGTGCGGATTCGAACTTTACCTAAACATAATTTTTGCTCCATTCTTATGCAATTTGAAAATTTTTGTTGTATTTACTTATGTGCCCCAGATACAAATACAACAAGAAATTATTATCCAGTATATCTGTTCAAAATACACACACTTATTGCTTCAATTGAGACTACACTAGCAGCAACAAGAAATGCAAAACGAAGTCTACTCAACTTATTTGCCAGGTAGTCTATATGCGTATTCCATGAAAGGTTTGAGTCAACACCGATTCCCAGCAATTTGGTATTTTTACTCTCCTCAAGAGGTGTTCTGTTAATACTGACTGGAATTATTAAATTGTCGATTTTTTTCGATGGAATCTCATTAATGTTGTATGTTCAACGTCCATATAAAATTTGCTTTCCTTTAGTCATGTCTGAAGGTCTGAAATTATATCCTTCACTTTTCTTAAAAGTATAATTGGTTTAGCGTCGCTAAAAACTAAGTTAGTGTCGTGTGAAAATTATATTGTGAGTGCATGGGGTAATTTAGAAGGAAGATCATTTACATATATACACCAGGAAAAGTAATACTACCTTGAGTAACTCCATCTTGGACAACAGAAGCAGGTTAACTTGATTAAATTTGAATGATCTGTTCTCTGTATTATATTAATATATGTCATATCTTACTGTTATTATTATTATTATTATTATGATTATTATTATTGTTGTTTTATTATTATTATTATTATTATTATTATTATTATTATTATTATTATATATATATCATATAATATCTGGTTTCTTAAACAGAATTTTGTGGTTGACAACAAATCTAGAAAAGTACCTAAAGTATCTTCTTTTTTGTCTAATGCTTGTAGAATGCTATTAATTAAAGTGAAAATTGCATTGTTAAATGACTTTCCTTTCTGGAATCCAAATTGTGAGAAAAAGATTATATTGTGGGTATTTATAAAATAAATAAGCTTATTATGAATGACTATTTCTACAATTTAAGGTAGATAGAAGTATCTACTCATAGGCTATATCATATTCCATACAAATAGTCATGAACTCCCCCGTTGGGCATAATTCCTGTGTTAGGAATGATCAATATGTTGTCATTTCCTTCATTTCGGTACTTCTGTATTCATATAGGCCCTATGAGGCCTTCATATCGATTTCTTTGTAGAAAGTAGAAAAAAGATGGTGTTAGATAGAGCCCGAAATGGTAAATTTTATGCCTGAAAATATAAATCCTTGAGGACATTTGAAAGAGTAGAAAGTTCATACATCAAAACACATGATGCAGCCGTAGAGGCATTTCTTTCTTAGAATAAAAATTTTGAAAAAATTATGGAAACTATTATCAATATTTTACTTACAGAAATCAAATTATAGGGAAACAATAAGACTGATTCGGTAAGACAAACATGTTACATAATTTTAAATTATAATTAAATGCAAGGCAATGTTTACTGGGAACAAATCTGTAGGCCTACAGATGAACAGGCAGACACGGGACACAGGACAGAAATCATTACACTTTACAGGCGTTTTGAAACATAATTTTTTCACGGTCACTTTACTTTCTCTATATTGCTTGTACAGTTTATGCGAGAAAGAAGAAACAATGTGCATTCTACGTTGCTGGAGAAAACAGACGACTGTTTTTTACCGAATTGTTTCCAGGGATACATAAAGCTGCGACAGATATTCAAAGGATTGAAAGATGTTTTAAAGGTCAAAATGTGAATAAATCTGAACTGATGTACGGATTCAGATATTATCAGAAGACAAGAATTGGTCCTGCCCGGACATTGGAATAGCAGCTTCGAGAAGCCATTGATATCATAGGGCCTATATGAATACAAAAGTACTGAAGTGAAGGACATGACAACATGCTGATCACTCCTAACACAGGAATTAAGTCCATCGGGGGAATTCATGAAGTGTATGGGATGTGATGTGAGTAGCGATATTTTAGGAATAAGTAAGAGGACAGTATCTGCATTTTGATACAAGACTTTTATTTTATGGATTTGTAATACATTTTTCAACAGTTTTAAGAATTTTTAGCAATACTTTTGACTAATTTAATGTATGTATCGCAAGTTTTTATATCTCTATACTAGTAGCTTACGGTACTTATATCTGTTGAATGTATTAAAATAAGTTATGTTTTTCAAAGTAGGCTAAACAATTTTTAAGGTTTTAGATACTAGGCACAGGTGAAAATTGTAATTTATAAATGAGTAAGAGTACGTTTAAAAATAATTATTTAAAATCCCAGTCAGTATTAACTAGATTTTTTAAATTTATTTTATTGATACACGCCATAACTACAAAAATTAAAATGAAGGCCTGTAATGTGTTATGATCTATGGGTGTACCAGTAGGCCGCGTAACTATTGATGCCTATCCGTTGCTACTATCCTTGTATCCTTGAGCTTTTGTGTCCTTGTGACTGATATTTCATTTTTACTAATTGTGGTATTGGGTGAAATAATAGCGATGAAGCATGATAAGAAAATATCCAATTCGGCGCGACTGGGGAAAATATGAAACACAAGTCAGATTGGTTGACCACCGTGTTAAAACGCGAGACCTCCCGGATACGAGCCCCAGATTGTCCACTCTATAGAATAATGTTATTACAATACCATTATGAATAATTTATTAGGTTGTTAGTACGATTTTTTCCATCATATCGATATAGCCTATTGCTTTGAAAATCTGTCATATTAGAATCAAAATCCAATGTAAAGTTACGTTAGAAACGAATGCCCTTCATACATAAGAATATATACGTGACTATTTTTACAAATGACCTTGAATTGATATGTCTTAGGTAACGTGTATTCCATGACTTATCTTTACTGGAGACCGGACGTTAGGCACGTAAAAAGTTCAAAATAGGTAGGCAAAGAGGCATTTAAAAATGCAGAATAGGCAGTGTAAAATTGGCATTAATACCGTCAAAGTAGGTATTGTAAACTTTACAGCTGCATGCAAAAGGAGACAATAGATCAAGAAATGAGCACATATTGGATGTCTCTTGGTACCAAGAGATATTGAATGGTACATACCAGATTCTTTTGTCAAGTTAAAAACCTCATGTACATGTATTACGATGATTATTATGGTAACGTAATGTTACATTGAGAACATAAATATCTGTGTCAAAATTCTTTTTAATCAATCGAACGATACATGTGAAATAACGTCCAATGAAAATATTTAACATATTATGGGCTTATTTAACCTATAGGCTATAAAATGGACGTGGACTTTCTTCAGGACAACCCATGGGAATGGGCCATCAGATACTCATGGGACTTCACTCACAGAATAATGAAGAAATGTTCTGGAAACAAACTACGCTATAGCTGACTGGAGAAGAATAATCCACAGTAAGAAAATGGAAGTGTGTGTGAATTGTAAATTACCCGTAATTTTAATTTAGGGAAGAGTAGAAAGCACAACAAATAAAACATATAATAGGACCAAAGATCACCTCTTAGACGACGAAAACGCGTTCTCTATCTTATAATATGGCACCATTGTTCCGGTTCGAATTCAGTCATGAAACTTCCTTCGTCTATCTTTTAATTTCAAAATTTAATAAACTAATGCTATATTCGATTAAACTTCCTTTAAATTTCGATTTAAATCGATGTCTAAGAGGATTGGTCTTTGGTGAATCGCTTCTCTGTTCAAACATAGAAGCGATAACGGAGCCTAATGTCTGTTTTTCCTTTACCTTTTGATGTAGTGAAATTTATCCATTATATATAATCCATCATACAACCACAAAGTTTAAAGGAACATCAGAAAATCCTATCCTTCACGTCCCCGTTCGTAGGCTCTGGAAATGCAGTGAAAACAACATTTCGAATTTGACTGCAGCCAAGAAGGAAGGGTGAAATCACATAGATATTAAACTTGCTTTCAGCTTTCGTAAACATAGAGATTAGAATAGGTCGTACTTTGGCCAAAAGGACATTAATTAGAACTTTGTTTATTCTAGGATACGTTGCGTCTACTGGTTCGAAGCCTGTATCATAAACTTTCGGGGTTATGCTATCTTTGAAAGTGTACAATCTTCTTCCTTTACATTTATTGAAGGGAACGAAAGAACTGTGATAATGTACGTGTTAACTTCAAAATCCAAAATACCTTTATCACAGTGCAATATTAAGTTGTTTTTCCTGTGTTTCCTTTGTTTCTGAACGAAAATCAAAATGAAAACATAAATTAAAACCCTATTGTACTCCCTGCATATGAAATGGCATATATTAAGGGTAGAGAATTAAGAATGTGTAAGTAAATACTATGGTAAACACTAATTTACAGGGATTCGGTAATGTACAAGTAATAATGCGATGTATACTTCGATCATAAGAATAGGCCTATTAAAAAATGCCCAATGAATTTTATTTACTTCACTTTCTTTGGATTTGGATTTTGTTGAATACAATATGGATGGACACCGACATAGGACTTATTAACACTGCTGAGGGATAGAATTCTAAGTTTAACAGCAGAGTGAAACTAGAATTACAAATAATTTTATTTAAGCTTAATTCATAAACGTCCGCCGGCGTGGTCTTGTGGTTAGCGTCGCTGACTACAGATCCGTCGGCCCGGGTTCGATTCCCGGTACCTCCTCGGATTTTTCTGAGGTAGGGAGGTCTGGTAGGGGTGCACTCAGCCTCGTGATTCCAAATTGAGGAGCTACTTGATAGAGAAGTAGCGGCTCCGGTCATGAAAACCACCAATAACGGCCGTGGGTGTTTGCATGCTGACCACATGCCCCCCAATCCTGCCATCTGCCTACGGGAGATGACGCAGCGGTCGGGTGGTAGGCCAAGTCCCTCCAGGGATGTAGCGCCACGGAGTTTAGTTTTAGTTTAATTCATAAACATAAAGAAAAAGCAGAGGAGACTGGAAACAATGTTATGACCACTACGGTTACGTTACAATAGTATGAAGTTGGTACAGTCAGTAGTATAACAATATTTATAATAAATGAAGAAGTTGTATCGCTTAAACAAAACCTAACCAAACCTGCTAACGTTTGAATCTGTAGGAATACTGGTGATAACGTTAGAAAGTGAGAAAGTGTGTCATTGTACTGTAGTGACATTGCCCCATTATTATGTTTAAAAAATAATGTTTTTAAATTGATAAAAAATATATATATAATATATTTGATAACTTTTCTACCAAAGAACTGAGTAAATTTCGTGAAACTGGTAAAGTTTATAAAAACTATTTTTGTAGTGAAGTTTTTCATTGTTTAAAGTCCCTAAAGGAAATCTTTTTAGCAGAGAAACATATCGTTTCCTATTAACGAGTCGACTGAATTGGTATCTAGCACTGTCGTCCCATAAAATCCAAATAGTATCATAGAACAACAAATTATTAATTTTATTGAAAGATAAACATTATAAAATTCAAAAAATTGAAGAATGTTTCTCAAGAGTTAGCTTATAAGACTTTTTACTGTTTTTAACATGTAAAGAATGGATCTAATCAATAAAAAGTGATGAGGAGTCCAGCGTGCTTTCAGTACATTCTGCAGTACATAGGCCTATAGACTTTCAACTTCACGATTTGGGATTATTATCATAAAAACGTATTTAAATACTTTAGTGATATACCAGGAATCATTGTTCATTCTGATGGCATATTGCAATAATTACAGAAATTGAAACCATAACATTAATAATTAATTAAGATGGTGTTTGAGGAAGAAAATGCGAAACTTAGTTTAATTTTAATAAATTCTAATATTGTATGTCAGAATATAAAAATCCTTGAGAATCTTGGCACTGTACTATACTTCGAAGGTAATAAAATAAAGTAACTTACATTAAAACACATGACGCAGTCGTTTAGAGCCATTTTTAAATTAAAATTCTTATAACAATTTCGTAAAAACTATACTTAATATTTTCTTTTAAAAAGACGCATTAGTTGCTATAAGAGTGACTGGGAAAGAGGAAAATTATTCATAATTAAAAATTAAACACCAGTACAGTTTATTGGCAGATAAACTGGCAGACGAAGAGGCAGATACGGGGAACAGGACTGACAAACAGAGGTCGTTAAACTAAATGGCGTCACGAAACGTATTTTTCAAATGTTATTTTGATTTCGAGTTTTCAACTATTACTACGTTTTCTCTATACTGCGTATATGCAAGAAAGTGCAAACAATGTACAATATATTACGCGTTGTTGGAAAAACAATGGATTTTATTTCTATGGAAGTGTTTCCGTGGATACATAAATCTGCGCTAAACATTCAAATTAATAACAAAACTAAACGAAATATGGATTCAGAAAATTATCAGAAGAGAACATGCCTGAACATGGAATTAACAGCATCAGGAAGTCATTGACCGCCTATCGGAAATAAATTGACCTACAGAAATAAAGGAAATGACAACTGACCGTTTCGAACATAGGAATTAAGGCCATCGAGGACACAGGGCATTACATCGGATAAGCTGTGAGTAGCGATTTATGAGCAAATGAGACAAAATTTACAAATAATTATATATAAATTCCAGTCAAAATTGAAGCAATTACAGTACTTTTTTAAGTTCATCTTTATATTCTGCTAGCATAAAAGGCCCGGCGTCGCCCGGGTTTTGTATTTTGCTTGTAATTCAAAATTAAATCATGGAGGACTTTTGATTTTCAAGCTGTAAGTCCTTGTATAAGTACATAAAGTTTGAAGCGAAGAAGAACGACTTACCACACTCTTTCATGAGAAATGAATTGAATTTGATGAAGTCAGTGTAATATTTAAAGAAATTAAATAATTCTTAAAGGGAAGGGGTGGTTTGTTTGAATGATAGCGCCTGAGCCATCTTGTTTTATAAGTGAATGTCATCCCAATATTGTACGTATTCTTACGATGTTAATCGATGTTTTATTATGATAAAGAAATGTTTCAGTGTGAACCTAAAATATCTGTATCAAAATAAGTTACAAAATATACGAATGTCCAGTTTTTCCTTGAATTAGCGACGAAATTGTTTAAAACTGTTTACAAACGCCCTAGAAATTCCATATATAACATGCATTTTATTAATTCTTAACAAAAATTATTTTCAAATTGAGGCAATTCTCGTCAGATTTCGAATAAAACTGAGGCATTCTTGACCAAAAGTAAAATCTCCTTCTTTATCTATTTTCAGGCTACTGTATGCATTCTTGGTCATTACTAAAGTTAATGGAACGTTACGTTTAAATAACGTTCCATGAAAATATTTAACTTCTTATGCGCATGATTTACCTACCGGCTACATAAAAAATGATGTGGACTTTCTTCAGGACGATCCACGAGAATGGGGCCAAAAATACTCATGGGACTTCACTTCACATGGGACTTACGGAATGAGAAATTCTCTGAGGAAAACTACGCTACAGCTGATCAATGAAGATTAATCCAAAGTATGAAAAAGGAATTTGTGTGAATTGTGAATTATCTGTAATTGAGGGGAAGAGTAGAAAGCACAATCAATAAAACATATAATAGGACCAAAGACCATCTCTTAGACGACGACAATCCTAATATCTTGTAATATGGTAGACTACCATTCCGGCTCGTGTTTAGCCATGAAAATTGCTTCACCTATTTTAAAAGTTCAAAATTTAATAAAATAGCCTGACATTCAAATCAATTTCAATTAAAATTTAATTTGAATCGATTGTCTAAGAGGATTGGTCTTTGGTGAATCGCTTCTCTGTTTAAACACAGAAGCGATAACGGAGCCTAATGTCTGTTATTCCTTTACCATTTTGATGTGTAGTGAAATTTATCCATTATTTATAATCCACCATAGGCCTACTACCATAAAGTGTAAAGGAACATCAGAAAATCCTATCCTTCACGTCCCCGTTCGTAGGCTCTGGAAATGCAGTGGAATCAACATTTCGAATTCTACTGCAGCCAAGAAGGAAGGATGAATTCATTTGGATATTATTCTTTCAGCTAGCCACGCTAGCTTAAAGGTAGAGTTGAGTACGGGTAGGGCTCTGGCTAAAATTACATTTGGACTTCGTTTATTTGGGTAGGATACAGTGCATCATCGTATCTCGCCAGCTCTACCACTGTTCAAAGCTTCTGTTTTGTCTCATGGTTTTGTAGTTGAACAGTCTCTTATAGTTATCTTACCATCTACAGTTTCTTCTTCCTCTATATTTATTGAAACGTACGAAAAATCTGTGATATGTAGGCCTATGTTACTTTCAAAAATTCAAAATACCTTTACCAAAATGCAATATTAAATTGTGTTACATAAGAATTATTTGTGTCTTGTTTTAATTAGGAAAGAAAATCAAAATGGAAGCGTTAATTAAAACTAAGTTGTTCTCGTTCTCCGTGCAAGAAATGTTTACAATGAAACCTACCTAGACATTTTTTTAATGATTTTAAGAGTTCTCATTTGCAATATCACAGTATTTTTAATTCTACTTGAACTCCCCAAAACAATAATCCATACCTCATGAGTTCATGACTGACTGGAGAAAAGTAAAGTAATCACCTTTTTATGTGAAGTTTATATTAAGCCTAAGCAATTGTCGATTCTCAATTTATTTAGATTTATTGTACTATCTGTAAACTTACTGCTCCATCTTTAAAGTTACTGTACGTAACACTAACTGTAAATTTATTTTAATAATCTCTTAAAAAAAAGTATTTTGGAATGTGCACATAAGTAATAGGCATGTTCTAATTTCGTATTCTTTCGGTTTTAGGAAAATATGACTCTTTAAGAGAAGTCGATAAGGAATAGCGGCTATATATTTAAATTATTCTTGCTTATTCAGTTTAAATTGGAAGATATGTCACCAGTGTTTTTCATAACTTGCAATCTTATAAAGCTTTTACATCATAACCCAAGAACTATCAGAGTTACTGTAATGACATTTTAAACATTTCTATAGTTGACTACCTAAACAACATGTAAGGTATTAATTTTCTTATAGTTCATAAAGTTATTTTTAAAAAATGGTCTTATAAAAATTCAGATTTTCATTATCTTCTAGGAAAAATATTGTAAAAAAATGTTGAACAAATAGGCTATGACAGAGATCAAAGCGAAGAAACGTTTCCGTGTAGAACCAAATACACACTCAATATTGTGAAATTAATTGAAGGTAGCCTTGCTAGGTTGCCATAGCTTTCAGCAACCATAGCAACCGGGAAAAAAAGCATCGCTGAAAGCTTCTCATTTGTTTATAGCATTAGGACATGTAGAGATCTGATTTCTTTTACATAAGTGGACTCAAGGGGATCAAGAATGCATACCTAAATGGGAAAACATTGATTGATTTGGATAACACTCACTATGCTGTTTTTTTCGGGGAGGGGGAGGGGCTAGGAAACTCGAGCCTGAGGACTTTTTTTCTCCGGGTAGTGCAAATCTTCGAAGCCGGGTGTTTACCTTTTTTATCAATCGTTTTAATTGTTTATGCATTATTTTAGTAAGGTTCATGAATCTGTGGTTCGTTTTAATAGATTCATTTGGCAGCACAAGATTCCTTTTGTTCGTTTAGTAATTACATTTTGTACGTAATACAATGTACAAAATGTACAATGTACGTTGTACAATGACATTAAGAATAATATTACGTAATTCATGCAATTCATGTAAAAATATGTCATTGTTAATAAATATTAATTATACCTCTTTTAAATAAATGATATAAATAAAACATCTAGCAGTGAGGAAATAATCGCAGGCGAAGCCGCGGGCACCTGCTAGTTGCTAATAATTAAACGTAAGATTCAATAAATGCATTAAGAAATTAAGAACACTAGGACATAAACACTGTCATTACAAGAAATTCATGCGACATCTAAACCCTGCATGAATAAAATAATAATATCACTGGACAAAGGCCTTAGTAATTTCTTAAGCGTAAAACATGTTCTAAAACTAAACTTCGTGGCGCTACATCCCTGAAGAGACAAGGCCTACCAGCCGACCGCTGCATTATCTAGCATAGGCAGATGGCAGGATTGGGGGGCATGTGATCAGCATGCCGACAGCCACGGCCGTTATTGGTGGTTTCCAAGACCGGAGTCGCTACTTTTTTATCAAGTAGCTACTCAATCTGAATCACGAGGCTCAGTGCAATCCGGTGAAGACCTCCCTACCTCAGATAAATAAGGTACCGGGGATCGAACCCAGGACGACAACCCTGTAGTCAGCGACATTAACTAGAAGACCATGCCAGCGGTCAAAGCATGTTCTACGTTCAGCAATATAACAGTTAGGTTGCAAATGAAATATTAATATTACCAAATTATAACCTAAATATTTCATTGAGAATAAAATTGTGAAAGTTGTTATAAATAAGACTTATGTGCTTAAATTTACGTATATAGTCGCACAATTGCATTGGTATTGCTCTTGCTTACATATCTACTCTCCGTTACACTGTAACATTTATAGCCTACGAAAATAGGTATCTTACTCCATTTTTGCTCTGTTTCACGCAAACACCAGCCCCTCCATTCTCTTCCGCTTCCGTAACCGAGATCCAACCCTTTCAACCCAACTCTCTCGCAACCCTCAAGAGAAAGTCGTCCTCAAAAATCCTTCTATTTTCATCTGTTTGAGTGACACATTGGAGCATATGGCAAACTTTTCGCATAATAGCAAATAGCAAGGCTTTTAAGGGAAGTAACGGGACTATTTTTGAATAGCAGTTGTTAGCTGAAAATGAGCAATATACAGATGTTTAGAGATTGTGTTGAGTCCTTTTCCATGAAATCCTTTCTTTAAATTTTACCTCCTTTTCGACATTCATCAAAAATAACGGTGAACACGCACAAGACAAGAAAGGAAAGTGGAAACATTGCAGGTATATGTCTCCACGTTGCACAGAGGAATGCGTGTTAAATAACAGTATTTAGATGCCATCAACATTGGACAGTAAATGATTAACACAAACATTAGATAATAAATTTGATCATAGAATAAGACTGAAATATAAATTTATCAGAAATACAGAACTAGATTATTTCTAGGCTCCGCGTCTTCACATACCGACAAGCGGTAAGTGGTTGATTACGGCATTTTACGCCTTCTTGCACAGTATTTTATCTTTGGAGTTCATTTATGGGGCACTGTGAGTAAAATATCTTACAGACAAAATCCGCTCGTTTATTTGCAGTTCACCAGTTGATGCTCATTGTCACCCAGCATTCAGTACATTAGGAACACTCAAACCAAATACAATTTTAAAAATTCACTTCACAGTTATCCTATGATGTTTAATTATTTGATAACCAAACTAAATATACAAGTGGAAAAATTTAAACAGTGATATGGCAATATTCCAGGGGATCGACGGTTTTTTGGCAAAATGTAACTACTGAAACAAAATTTTTCAGGAGAAGGAAAAAAACATTTCCGGTCCTATAAAACTGGATTTTGCAGGTCTTTTTTTCGGATAGAGGTCCTAATTTTTTCTAAATGGTAGTTAGATTTGTTTAGAAATTTCAGTAATACATTTTTTCAGGTTTCTTAACATTTAAATTAATAACTATTATTTGTTCTTTTTTGTGTTATACGAACATTTGCCAGTCACTCTTAAGGTACGTATTTTTGTTGATAGATAGTACTTTAACATTCAACATGTCCTTATTGACTGGTTAATGTGAATCTATTTACAAATGACAACACTTTTATATAATTACAATAAAATACATTATATTCGAAAAACATAATCAGTAGAATAGTAAATTATTTCAAAGTGAAATTTATAAAAATAGAGGTTTCTTTCCTTACTCTGCATTTTCCTCAAAACTGACAAAGTTATATGGTTAATCTATTTAAAAAGACAATTTATATAGCCTATATCCACAATTTAAAGTGGTACTATACAATAGCAGTAGAAATCCGATCAAAAAATCACTAAATTAGTGTGCCTCACAATACTGTAGGCTATAATGACATAAACGTATTTCAGTAGACCAATAAGAGCAGTCATAGGAGAGAGAATCCATCTGGCGCCGTAAATCAGTCTCTGCCTAGTTCAATTGGTAAAGCATCGGCACGGAAAGCCGAGTTCGAATCCCGGTGTAAGATGGAACTTTCTCCTAAAATATTCTCATGGAACCTAATGTTCAACAGAAACAATGTTCTATGGTATAATATGTGTGTGTATATATAACCAAATATGTTTAAGTGTTCTATGCTATGGCACTACATGAACCACACTTTCAATATGCACTTGAATAATTTAGTGTGACTGCATATGGATCGCATAGTTGCGAAAAATTGTGCATTCAGTTGGCTTATTCTATCTTCAGCCCATATCAAACACAAAAATAAGGTATTTATGAAATTTACAAGTTCCAGAATTATAAAAGCAAAGTAAATTTCTCCCTTTTATATATGCTAGTTACCTAGATTAGAAGATTCCCTGACATTCTTACATTCGGTTGCATTCATTGGTATTTCTAGCATTTAGGCTACCTCAAGATTTCCTGATACTTGTTCCTGATATTCATTTCTTTTAGAAGCTGTGTCGATTCCACGGTTATAATATTCAAAGCATTTGACCAATTAAAATACCCCATTGGCCTCATCGGGAATCGAATCCTTGGGATTAGTATCCTTTTTGAGATCTGTGTGTGTTTTAGAGGAAAATCACGAATGAAACTATAGGAACGTTCAGGGGATTCGAGTTCACTTGGCATTGGGCGAAAAAATCTGAAAAAGTGGATTCGATTTCCGGCCATGACAGTTTTTTCTATAGAATAAAATGAGGTGTTAAACTGGTTACGAAATCATGACGTAAAGTGTTACTAATCAACAAACAGTTATCATAGCCTTTTATCGTATAAGGGGCTAAATTAATTAAACTTCGCTCTTAGTGTTTTTAATGTGTGCTTTCCCTTTGAAGTATTTGAGATTCTTCTGAATTTAAACTAATATAAAATATATTATTTATAAATTTCATCCTTAGAAAATAAGCTTAAATGCATTTCCGAATGTATTACATTTGTTAGACATGCAATTGGTACACTTCAAACTTAATTGATTTATTCATTTATGCAGTAAGTTAATGATACTCCATGGCACTACATCCCTTGAGGGACTAGGCTGTTGTGGCCAGCAAGCCGACTCCCATGGCTGTTATAAGTTAATGATACACACATTTATTAGATTTTAACTCAATAAGGAGCACCAGCTTATAATTCTATATAAAATATTTATATTAATGAAAGTATGGTCAAGTACAGTTTTTTAGGATATAAGAAGTGTGATTTTCATATTTTTCTTCATTTATAGAGCAGGAAATCAAGATGTTTAGACCGTCGCAAATTTTAATCAATAATTTTATTATATCAACAATTTGTATGCAAAGATGGTAATGATAACATTGAATAATTTTGGCACTATTGTATGCTTATTTAGGCTATAGATGGTAGGTATACTTACGAAACTAAAGAGACAATAAGGCTATCTTTATTCACATGTATTGAGCGAGAAGGTTATTATCTATGTCTGGTGTATTTATTATTTGCCTTCCTGTAAGAATTTTCCTAGTTTTTTCACTGAATGAAATGAAATTGTCATACCAATCATACTGATTACAGCAAATATTATAATCCACCTAAGTAAAATTTAAAAATCCCTTTTAAATCACAGGCGAGTTTCGAGAGGACAATAAATTTCTCGATTGCAAATCAGTTAATTTAAAATACAATTTAAGTATGTTTCACTTTGATTATAATAAAATAATTGTAAGATATATATAGATAGATAGATACATGATACTATAGGATAGTATTTGTGTGTATCTAACTCTGTCTAGCTCAGTTGGTACAGCAATAGCCGGAAAGACAAAAGTCACGGGTTCGAATGTCGGTGTCAGAGGAAATTTTTCCTCTAAAATAATCTGGTAATGTCTAGCAGAAACAATATTCTGTGCTATCATGCATATGTATCTACATCTTATACGGTCAGAAATCACTAATTCAGTGTGCCTCATAATACTGTAGACCTGTACTGTAGTAATCAAAGGAGAATAACAACTTCTTGCACCCTGAATCGAAATCTGGCAATAACAGTCGGAAATACATAGTTCACGGGTTCGAACCCGGTATCAGATGGAATTTTCTCTCAAAATATTTTATTAAAAATACTTGGTTTGTGAAATAATTTCTTAAGAATTTGCTAAGAATGTTTGGGAAATGTATAACGATAAACCAGAATAAAAACCAATTAATATATTTGGTTGAATTTAGGCCTATTGTAACTAAGTATTTCAACATTTTCGATTATAGGCAACAGTTTCTATTATAGCATAAATATTTTCTTTAGATCAATTTAGCACTAAGAATTGCGACAACCCACCAAAACCCATTCGCTAATGGCCATCTGTCGCAAGAATAATAAGGAACGTTGCTGGCTATTTGGCAATAACTGACCACCCTCACAAAGCTCAGCGGTTATGAATTTCAAAGAAAACCTCACAACTGACCCTTCTCTGCACCAGATCTTTATTTTGCTGAGTCATGTTGACCAACAGCTCAACAACACCTTTCCAATATGTCTTAAAGTACACACCTCTTTTTCCATTTAACAGCCCATTTATTTTGCTGTAATCACGTGATCTTTAAATGGGGACTTTGAACATACAGTATAACCAATTTATAATAGTAAGAGAAAAGTTAGCGATAGAGATTGTTTACATTATGAAATCATAATCATTAACTGATAGGTATTATTATTATTATTATTATTATTATTAAATACCAGAAGGGTACTTTATAATATTGTGTGGAGGACGGGAAATGTCTGTCTGTCTGTGTGCCTGTACGCGCGATAACTCAAATACAATCGGATTTTCATGAAACTTGGTATATGCATTTAAAATGCCCATGGAAAGAAGCATATTGATATTGGACCAAATCGGTTGACCGGTACCGGAGTAATGCCCAATATAGTGCCTATTTTATGGTAATTCATTAGACAGAATTTATCAAACGCAAATCAGTTCTCATAGCAACATATTGATTTACAGTATTCATATACGGCTTTGGAAGTTGCAATACAGATAGCTTTGACAAATAACACTACCAAGATATTCCTTCCCATATGCGTATCAAAATAGACCTTTGTTCATCCGTAAGCCCTGCTTAATGAATCGATCTGGAGCTTAACTCGGAAATCGATTGAAAAATAACTTATTTTCAGCATATCATAATTGCAATTATCACTGATTAAACTAAATCATTCTGGCACTTATATTTTTTTATAATTCGTTGCATGTTTATTCATGGAATAGTCTCTTTTAAGAGTTTCATCAGATAAATTCGCTTCTGCTGCGCAGTCGCAAATCTATCGATAAGCTCGTAAACTCCCGTGGGATTACCTATGATAAGATTTATATTATATAGAACTGGCTGTATCCTGTGGAAGGCGAATAGGGCGTTACAGAACCAAGCTCAAAATTCGTCCAGGAGATTTCTGTCTACAGGATATTAACATATTTAACATTCAAGACAGAATATAAATTTAGCTTCTTTCTGTTCCCATGGTTGCGGGTTCGATCCCGGGCCAGGTCGATGGTATTATGTTTGCATAAATGTGCCCGGCTCGTGTCTATAGGTATACAGGTATGTCAAAGAACTCCTGCGGGATAAAATTTCGGCACACCGGCGACGGCCACTGGCCTAAATGCTTCGTTGTTAAATAACCATAGAACCAGAAAAATGCGATGGTGGTTGATTGTGAGGGTTGGGATGCGATCCTGCTGGTCACATTATATTCTAGGGTCGCAGATATTGCTTGGAATTTTATGGAATTAGGAAACACGACCTATTTCCTTGATGTGTGGCATTTTGGAATGCACTTCGTTTTTTAACTGAATTCGCTCTTAGCGTGTATTTAGATCACACGATCAGAGGCGAAACCAGAAAATAATTTCGGGGAGAGTTGAAAGTACCGGGGGGTTTGGGGGTATGGAGTAACCCCCTAGAAAGGGAGGCTCGGGGGTCAGCCCCAGAAATTTATTAATTATTGAACTAATGTAAATCACATTTTATGCTATTTTAACATTGAAAACTAGTTAGCAAATTTTTTTACCGTACTCTAGGACAAGCCAACTTAAACAAGAAATCGTTACCTAAGTTATAATACTTATTGCTATTTATAAGAAAAGTTAAATAACATGTGGAACAGTTTAAATAATAGGCCTACATTTACAAATTTAGTATTTTATTTTAAAAAAATAATTAAATATCTGACAAACTGGAGCGTAAATAACTTAAATAGAATTTTAGGTTTTGATTTCGGGGAGGGTCCGGGCCCCCTGGAGAGAGAACAAAAAGCAAAGACCAGAAGCCAAGATCATATTAAATAACTCTTCCGTAACATTATTAGCCTACTTTCGTCTTCCATGCATACGGATAAGATAAGAAGTACTCGACTCGGATATTGGATGACAAGTTTTCACCAGAAATAGAAATTATCATGATTATATACTGAAAATATATCATTTAAATTTACTTCCAAATTTAATATTAGCATGAAATTCTTTTGGATCAAAAAGAAATACCATTTTCAGAATAAGGTGTGTGGACATAGCTAGAAACGAGAATGCTCATTAAGACTAAATGTTATGTGGTACTGTCTTCATTACCTTTCAAAATTTAAGGTAAGGACGTCCAAGATTTTCGTAACTCTTACTGCCTCTTCACATGAAATCTGACTTTACCCCTTTGGAGGGGCATTGAGCCTCCGAGTCGAGGATTCATACCTATATTAATTTTGTTACGCTTATTTTCCGAGAGAGAATACAGAGAGCCCATCGCTCACCACAAAACCCCATACAGAAACTAAGGTATTACTTGAACGTGAAAGTGCCGAGGAATTTTGTCAATAAGCTTGAAGTTTTTTTAAAATTAAATCTACACAGCGGGTTTTCGAGCTTAAAGTCCTTCCGGATTGTTCCTTGCCCAGCATTTTTGTGTCCTGAAAATCCACTGAACCGCGGCCGGGTTTGATCCCGCCATCTTCGTTTCAAGAGGAGGGCACGCTTCCTCTACACCACCGCGGCCGACTAGCTGGAAAACTATTGTGGTAAAATTCCTGAAAATTCTACCAATGATTTTTTAAAAATGATGTAGTGTATAAATCTGCCTACGAGTTTCAGAACCATGCTAACAGTTTGTCACTTCTTGGAAATAGTTATTTGTCCAGCAACAACAGAAAGGTCATATATAACCTGATTACCTGCTTTCCATGGACTATGCAGGTAATGTCCCCTTTTCAAGCAAAATATTAGGATGTATGTGTTCATAACGGAAATTTATAATTGTTACAAACTTTCTAAGGTAGAAACATAATTTAGGCTAGTGAAATGTAATAACTATTTGGCACTTAAATGTTAAAGCATTCCTAAGACTTTGCCTTATACACAAATTAATTAGGTACTCCATCCATGGGTGAGCCTGTTGATGAAGCTGTTAAATTATGTAGTCGTAAATGTATTAAATGATTTTGATCTGCTGATTTTTTTTCAAACTGATAATGTGATCTCTAGTACTTAACTTCAACTCGACAGCCATAGGAAGTAGAACACAGATTGAATAATATGGAGAAGTTGTAGAAAGGTCAAGATTTAAAAAAAGGATACACCGGTAATGATGTAAACAGAAAGTTAATTGACTTGAAAACAGAAAAGGCCTAACCGAATGCATGAAAAAAAATATAAATGGGTTGTCTGGACACTGCAGGAATAGGGAATTCCAACTTTTAATGTCCAACAGGTTTACTAAAAGATTTTATTGATTTTATTCACAAATTTTGTCTGAAATTTGAATTGTTTGTACACGACATCAAACAAAAGAGATAGGCCTACCACATTTCGAGTTGGGCGTACAAGTTATATTACAACTTCTGTTTTAGCCTAATTTTATAAGCACTTTTGTGCTAGGCTATACAATAACATATAATTTTATATACAGTAATTTATATATATATATAAAATTTTAATTAGGTAATTTTTAGTATCAATGTCTTCAAAATAAAGTCAAACATATTTTTACAAGGAATATTAAAATGTTGAATAACGACATTTAATTTATTAAAGAAACTAAACTACGTGGCGCTACATTCCTTGTGGGACCTAGGCCTACCATCCTACCGCTACGTCATCTACCAGAGGCAGGTGGCAGGATTGGGGGTACGTGGTTGGCATGCTGAGACTCACGGCCATTAATTATGGTTTCTGTGACCGGAGTCGGTAGTTCTTAATCAAGTACCTCCACGAGGCTTAGTGTACCCCGTTCCAGACGACCCTACCTCGTAAAAATCCGAAGAGGTACCGGGGATCAAACCTGATCCTGAGGATCCATAGCGAGTGACATAGGCACTCAAGTGAAGTCCCTACTCAAGTGATCCGTGTTTGTGGTTGGCATCTGCAGAAGTCGACACCTGCATGATTTTGAAGATCAGATGAAACTCTGACTCGGTGGTGATTCAATACATTGGGCATAACATTCGTTAATGTTATGTTAAACAAACAATACACACATGTGCATACACTTTCACCTTTTTGGCCGAATAGATGAGTCCAGTATTCATTCCCCGGCTTTCGAAGACCATTGAGTAATTCACCGGTGTGACAACGCCGTGTTCTCCCGGCCACTTCTTTCTCACAGTTATAATGTGCGTTGCATAACCAGAGCACTAAAGATTCCAATTTCTGTATACTCCTATTTATTGAAGCTCGTTGGTTGGTTCTTGGTTATGTCATGACGATTGTGTGCTTCTACTTAGACATAGAAAGCCAACTTTCTACTGACTGCGCCACCCAGGTAGACAATTTTAAGTTCAAATTCAATACGGAATCTCAGTAATCAATTGCGCACTGATTTTTTTTTAATACTTGAAAACTACACATTCTAAATTATTTTTCCACATAGTTTCCAGCCACATTGAAATAGGCCTACTTGTCATAGCGTTCGACGAGCTTCGAAATTCGGCCGCCTGCGACTGAAGTCAACCTACGACGCTGGCTTTCAAGGGGTTTAGCGAAGGGAGTTTAGGCACCTATCTGGGACAAAATTAACGGTAGCCCAAATCTTCGGTAATCACTCTGTGGACAAATCTGTGGAAAATGATCATAAAGTTCCGAGATGGTGAATCTGCAGTTTTCTCTAACCCTTTCGTCAATCATCCGACTCAGATCTGCGTTCACATACTCGGTCGACCACCTCTCTTCATCATGGACACTGGTTCATCCACTTTTGAAAATACGGCACCATTTTCTTACACATCCTTCCCCTCATCAGCTTCTTAGGTTGGTTTCTGTTGGAAGTGGCCGGATTCCACGACTGCGGAATTTCAAAGCTCGTTGAGCCTTATGTCAAGTGTCTCAATGTGACTGGAAATTACCGGCATGCGGAATAATAATTTAGAGTATGTAGTTTTAAAGGATTGTAAAACACATTCTGAAACGTCATTCACATTTTTTAAATAAACGGAAGTTACTTTATGAATAACTCTCGTAAATACACTTTTTTGTTAGTTTCAATAAACCGTTAATGAGATATTTGGTAAAATAAGATTATTTTTGTGTAAACTTCGAATTATTGGATCGAAATAATTACTGTAAAGGACTTTCGAGCTTTCCATCCTTAGGAAATGTATGTATGTATATATATATATATATATATATATATATATATATATTTATTCATGGAACGACAGACTATTGCTTCTGTTGAACATTAGATGATAATACTTGAGGAGAAAACATGCTGAATATGACGTAAATGCCTTTCAGTGAGGTTGATCGAAAGAGTAATCATAGGAGAGAGGGAGAGAGAGTCAATTTGGCACCATGTCAATCTTATGTAATGTTGAACAGAAGCAATATTCTGTGGTTCCATGATTATGTATATAGGCCTACATTTTTCTGGCAAATGTTGATAAATTTCTTCAGCAAATTCCTATATTTTCTATCTGTAAAAATAAATCTTCGCTTTCTGAATAGGCTATGTATTATCCGCATATGGAATTATGGTAACCAGGGTCTATCAATGATAGATCTCGAATTAGGATAGTCTCGGTCATGTAAACGCAAGTTGCTCGTATGTTTCCGAACTGGACATAGAGTCTGAAGCAGATGTAATAAAAGAGTGCCCCAATTATTTTCTTTGCCTCAGTCAGTATTCGAACTGTGCATAGGCCATACGAATCCGCTTGTGTTGTACTTAGGTCGGTTTTGAAAGCAGAAAAGATGTAAATGGGTCAGACAAACAAGGTGCTTTGCAGAGTATGGTGCACACACAGACGGAGATATTATGCGCCTCTCTTTTCCGGAAGAAGGGTATTAACGGTACAGGAGGCAGCTGAGGCAAGGTGGTCCACAAAATGACGTTCTGATGACCAATGGTTCCTCCCCTACCCAATACTGAAAGCCTGCAAATAGCATGGTCAACATCCAAACCGCATTGTCATCCACATTCCTTTCAAGAAAGTAGGAGACACAACAGCAACAAGAATAGAAACCCATTCAACTCATGCATCAGATCACGTAATTTCACGCTTAACCATATTTACAGTATTCAGCGCCACTTAGCCTATAGTAATCATCCATATTTCCGCAGTTTGTTAAATTAAAACTTTCCATAAATTTGATTAAAAATCGGGCCAGAAAGTGGGTGAAAAGGTACATTTATAAAATAGCCGATAGTTGATTAACATAGTTAATTAAAATTCTCGGTAAACCATTTTTAACCGACTGCGTGAGATTCAGCAAATATTCTTTGGCTGCTGACAACTTCAGGAGTAAGCTAGTCACTTAATGAAAATATATACAGTCAAGAGCAACCCCTGCAGAAAACTGCACAATGACGATCTTCATAACATCTACGTTTTATCAAATATAGTAAGGGTAATTACATCACCGAGGATGAAATGGGCTGGACATGTTGCGCACATAGAGGAGGAAAGACATAACTAAAAAATACTGAGATATCCGAAGGAAAAAGACCACTTGGAAGATCTAAACGTAGGTAAGGAGACAGTATTATAATAGATTTAAGGGAAGTAGGATTTGCGAGGGATGGCTGCATGGAGCTATAGCACACAACAGGATTGAATGGCGTGCTGATGTAAGCGCGGCAATGAACCTTCAGGTTCCATAAAATAGATAACATTCCTGTAGCTTGCTTGGAAATTAGCTATTGCATTGAGTAAGTAAGTTAATATAACCGCACTTTTGCTTCTGAAATTATGAGATGACAGACTTAGATCTGAGTCCTTAGATTCTTGCAGATGAATGCAAAAGGTATGGGGAGGAAAGTCTTTTCAATTATAAAAATTAGGAAGTGTAAATGCTTTTCGATAAAAATTAAGCTTCAGAATAACTAACAGTACTTATTTGTGCGCTTCATAACTACTAACTTGCTGAGGTAAAATGATTAATTTCGATATGTCTTCCAAACATACTATTCTAATGAAGTATGCCTTTGACTTTACTCTTCAGGATTCGAAAAATGACTATTTCTGCTATTTCATGCATTAGATCGGTTATGTTACATTAGGATACTATACTATTGTTTGAAAATATTGCTCTCAAGTAATCCAAGATAGGTCTGCTGTCAAATTAGTTCATATTCGGGTGATATTTTTGTGAATTTCGTGCAGAATCAGGTTGCTAAATAAAATATTCAATGTTATATAAAATTATGGGGTACGCCGTAGCGTTGTGATTGAGGCGCTGCGCTACAAACCTTCCGTCGCGGGTTCGATTCCCGATGAGGTCGTTGGAGTTTTCAATTGGCCTAATCTTTCTGGTGGCACTATGTCCCTGGGGTCGACTCAGCCTCTAATATAAATGAGTACCAGTAGCAATCCTGGGGGTAAAGGCGGCCGGTGTGTAAGGCTGACAACCTTACCACCTTCACGTGCCGAATGTCCAAAATATGAGAGCCTCAACCTCCTGGAACCCTCTGGGCCTCCATGGCCTGTATAGGGATCACTTTACCTTACACAAAATTAACCCTCAATCCTTACGTTGGTCCTAATCGACTACTCTGGACCCCCTAAATGAGCGATTTTCTTTTCACAGTACTCAGCAACTGGTTTTGCCGGCATGACAAATCACTTATCAAAGTTCAAATATCCCTCACAACAAGCTGATTCCACAGGCCTGGGTTATACGATCACTCTCATATCGTGCATAACACTAAATGCCTATTGGTTACATACTTTTGAAAAATCCAAGGTATGCATGGTCAGCGAAGGCTTTATCACCCATACTTTATACGGCATTTCATTTTAACACAAACTCAGCTGTCCACACCATCCAATGACGTACATTATTGTTAACGAAAAGTAACTTATTTTCTTATAATCGGTCACTCAAGCTACCACATTTACAAAAGAAACCTAGAAGGTTGGAAGATATTTGCTATGAGGCACCAGTGAGCTAACAAGGGGCTCAGGAACTTCATAGTTCTGTGGTTCACAAATGAGAAATGACAGTGATCGCTAATCCATCATCCTTTAAATTGCCTTTAAGTGTCGCATCGCAAGTCTCAAAGGAGAAAAGGGTTCATGCTTTATAGAAAGTATTTCAAATGTATTAACAAAGGGTTGTCCTGGTTTTGTACCAATGACTTTTAGAAATACGCTGTTTTAATAGAACTTAGCCTTCAAAGAAATTCATGCAATGTTATGTTATATAAACCGGTATCAGAAGCTTGATTAAAACATTATCAGCAGGGTGACTAGGCTGTAAAACACTTGATTGAACAATACAACCTTTGAACTTTTTAATTATTGTGTTCTTTCTTTGAACATACTTTTTACAAATTAAGCATTCAAATTGTTGCAATTAGAATACTAATAAAGTATTATCGGAGATCAAAATGGACAGCATTGCATAGGTCGAAAAATAGCGTGAACCAACGGAATGAAATTACTTTTGAACAGATGTTAACTTAATCCATGGAATAAAAAATCATCGTAAGAATTTCTAAGCCTGTAATTGGTAGACAAACGGACTCTCTTTGCAAGTAGAATCGCTATCTAGTAGAGAAAAAACACAAAAATCATTAGAGCGTTAGGTTTTATATATATATATATATATATATATATATGAGGAGCGTCGATTCAAAACGCCTTTAGTCCACAAATAATGATTTTTCAGGAATGACGAAAAACTGTTTGTGGCCAAACTATCAAACGAATTTGCAATATATATTTTTTTCTGATCAGAATCAGTAATTAATATATAGTTAAATGTATTGGGTGTGTCAAATCATTCTATTCATTTACATTTTTTATTGGACTTAACGCTTTTTGACCCAACACTATAACCATAATCATTTAAAAAGATGAAAGTTAGTAGGCTATTTTATTTAAGAATTACAATCACATCTGATCGCACTAATACGAACTATTTCCGAAGTACCAAATTGTCAAAATTTAAACAATTTCTGTTTTTTAAGCATGTTAGGTAGATTTCGAAGAAAAATCTACCTATTGCAATCGATACCATGTCATGATTTTCGAAAAATTCTTTCATATCTTTACGTTTCATGCTCCCCTAAGTACGAAACCACCGCCCGTTCAAAAAAAAGTTGTGATATTTATATATATATCTTTACACGATAGCGGCCGTAATTTTGAAGATATTTGAACCAAATTTTAATATGTTATTTCTGGGCCCAATAGTTCGAACAAGTTCGTTAATGAGCAAAATTGGCCCAAGGGGGTGGTCGGGGGAGGGGGTTGAAATTTTTAAAAATGTATATCTCGGCCCCTATGAAGTATAGAGGGAAACTTTGTTTGAATAAATTAGAGTACTCCCTATGGAGTTCACAGTGACACCAACGATTCGGGGGTTCGAGTGAGGGTGGGGGTGGAGGTGGGGGATGAAAATTCGAAACTTTTGAAACCACGTCTTGTGGGGTATCGTTGAAAAGCTCTTGATGAGTACTCTACAAATCAATAACTGGTTTCTTGATAGCTCTCATATGACGCAAGATTTTAATGTTTGTAAATAATAACACTTAATAGTATATTGCGACACAAGGGCGGAAAGGCACGTTTACGGGTCGAGGAAACAGATTGAAAACCCGAGGCGCATATATATATATATATATAATAAGTAACGATTTCTCAAAACCGGGATATTTAAGTGTCCCGAAAAAAAACTTTCTCGGGACATTGGAACAATATGCTCAAAACCGGTAAATTCTGGACAACTGGTCACCCTGATTACCTGTTACGTTAGGCATATAAACTTCTGAGTTCTGAGCTTCTTGAACCTTACCCAAATCATGCATAAACAATTTTATTATAACAACTGATAATTAAAAAACTAAAAACTCGGCTTCGATGTACATTTCACCAACAAAGTGCGCCGCCCGGGGAAAAAAAAAAGACCTCGAATTCGAGTCCAAGTCATTCAATATTTTCCCGTTTAGGCATGCTTTCATTCTCCCCTTCTGTTCACCTATGTTAAAAAATCAGACCTCTGCGGATCGTAAACAAATGAATCAAGATAGCAACCGAGCAAGACCATCTTGAATTAATTTCAAAATTTAATACTGTTCTCCACAACAATCGAATTACTCGTGTGTTTCTTACGGAAGGTATTTCGTCTCCTCGAAAACATTAGATTTTTGGTATTGAAAATCAAACTTTTACAAAATCCTTTCTCAGTGTACGAAGGTACTGTCAAAATCCCAAGTCTCTATCTATTATAGTTTAGGCTCTACATTGATTCTCAGTCAGTCAGTCAGGACAAACCCACTTATATATGTACAGAGAAGAGAAGATTAGTGTAATCAAAACATAGGGAAATCACTATAAACAAAGGTGACTTAATATTCTCTCTTTTTTCAGTTCAGCATGTAGATTGTAGTACCCTTAAAACCAATGATTTCTCATTTCAAGGTTTTATTTTGTGGGCCAAGGATAGCTAAATAACATAACTACAAAAACCAGCTTTGAGCCAATCCATAAAAATTGGGAATTCTAATTAAAAATTATAATGCCATGATGGTATATATGGGCATTTTATGTGTAATTCACCCAAAATCTGAAATAACCTTTAAGGCTGTAAGGTATAAGCGCACTAAGCTAAGTACATGAAATCTGAGGTAACCTATACGGCTATAACATGGTTTACTCAATTTAGACATCTTTCTTAAAGTTACTTTTCACATATTTGGCACTGGAAAAAAGTTATGTCCTGCCTACCAGTTTCACAATGAAATTAATGTTTTACTCTGTTACTGACACCAAAAACGTTGACATGAGTTAAAAAAGTTATAATTTGTTGTAATCCAAATCATTGCTTCCCTGTGTATTTTCACTCCAAGTTTGTATGCTTAAGTGTTATCATTCCATCAGATATAATGAATTGAATTTCAAATTCTAAATAACATACTATGCACATTAAAAAAGGAACTGTTTACCAATCTATACTTAATAAAAGTTCCAGGGCAACATAGTAGAATGACTTGTAGAATCTGTTAAAATGCAGTGTAGGATCCCTTACTTTGTATAAAATAAAATAATCTTTTAAAAAATTACCAAAACAAAATGCATAAGAAATGAACAGCAATAGGGTAGTCTAAAAAGTAAGAAAAAAGATGAATTTGTAAGCATCATCCAAGAACCTGAATTTTTACTGAGAATAGCTGGAAATGATGAATTTAACAGACTGTAGCATCTGTCACAGCAGTTAAAAAATGCTAATCTGCTCTGTGACTGAGAATTGTACGATGAAAATTTGCAGAATGGTTTGGCTTAGGCAGTGGTGATATTCAAACAGTTTAACAACCGGTTCTCATCAGGGTATTTGATGTTGATTCGAAATAGCCCAATGTGCTATTTTGTCCAGTGGCGCCAACTTATATGGGCCCGTGGGGCTCAAGCGCACCCAATAATTTGCTGTGAATTATCTTAAATATTTATTATAATAATTATTAGGCCTATTATTACGAAAAAATCACGTTTAGTCGGTGCAAAACCAAAATCAGGCTAGCCTAACATGACACAAGTAACATGATCTCCCTTGTTTCAATTAACTTAGCCTACGGTACGATCGCGATCGTTTGCTATTGTTTCTGAATCCTTCAAATTTAGAGCCTACGACAAATTTACTCTGTTAATGCCAGTTTTCCCAGCATTTTCCGAAATACTTTTTTTCCGCTTTGAAAAGACTGAAGACGTTATTACGTTCGACAATATTATAGAGAAGAGTTAATTTCACACATTGCTCTTCTAAGTGTAACCCTACATACGGATAACGGGGAAAAGTTGGTTTTCGATTTTGCTTGTTGAAGAATTTATAGAGAGAAGTACTGTACATGTAGGCCTACAAAATGCAGTGCTACTCAATAGTTATTGCTTGTTTTACTTTATTTTATTTTAGTTGTTACCTAATATCTTTCCTCCAAAGGTCCCCATAATAATAAACTTTGAAGAATTAAATTCGAGTCCCACCCGGGAGGTGTTGGTAGCACGGTTGCCTTCCACCTTGTCGGCCAGTGGTTAAAAATTTCCAACTTAACCGCACGCCCACTACCTATGGTGGTAGTCCACCGCTAGCGAACATAAATGGCGTGTTTTGGTTCTAGCAAATTCATATATGTATTATCACTGTTGTCGATTGGCGTTAATCTGATCTTGGAAAAAGGCAATCACTCATTGTGAAACTACCGGTTCGGAGAACCTACAAGATATTTAACAACCGGTTCTCGCGAACCGGTGCGAACCGGCTGAATATCACCACTGGGCTTAGGCCTATATATACAATCAGAAAATATTGCAATATTTATTTTAACTCAATATTTTTTTAACTGAAAAGGGTTTTAAGGAGTGAACATGTAGTCTCACAAATGGTTTGGCTGTATAAAAAAAGTGTGCGTGGAACGTCATGCAACAGAAGTGAAACTTGTCTTAATTTTTGATTTTTCAAATTTGGATAATTGGGGTTTTTCAATGTTGGATTGCTGGACTTTTTAATGTTGGGTTTTTGGACCTTTTTAAATTTGGATGTTTCATTTTTTAAATGTTGGATTGCTGGACTTTTTAATATCGGGTTTTTGAACCTTTATAAATTTGGATTTTTCATTTTTTAAATTTTTGATATTTTAATATTTTAAATTTTTGAATTTTGGATTTTTTAAAATTAAGATTTTTGAATTTTTTATTTTTTGGATTATTTATTTTCGATTTTTAAATTTTGGATTCTGTGATTTTTAAATTTTGGATTTTCTATTTTTTAAATTTTGGATTTTTTAATTTTTTAAATTTTGAATGTTTTGATTTTTTATATTTAGGATAATTGGATTTTTTATTTGGGATTTTTGGACTTTTTAATTTTGGATCATTGAATTTTAATTTTGGAAATTTTAATTTTTTTAAATTTTAGATCTTTGGATTTTTTAATTTTGGATTTTTTTAGATTTTGTAATTTTGGATTTTCGATATTTTAAATTTGAATTTCTGGGTTTCTTAAATTTTGGATAAGCCTAATCATTGAGTTGATTGTTTTCTGTGCAGTCCGCTCCGAAACATTCTAGGAATTTCGTGACGGTTTTCAGCGTTACATTAATTTTGTGACGATGTTTGAGCATTACACAAGTTCCCGATTTACCCTGTACCGCCGCTAAAGAAGTTTCTCTTCAATAATCTTGTAATATAACTTATTTATTGAATTAATTGACATGAGGAAACATTTAAAGAGGTGTATAATTAAATGTTCTGATTTCAGCATGTCCTTGAAATTGGTAGTACCAGAAAAATATGCAAATTTAGAGGGAAGCTTGCCGCCTGCTAAAACACTCCATGCATCCTTATGGTTGTTGGCCAACCAAAAAACATTCTGCGAAGCTGCAGACAGATTTGGCATTGGGCAGGGACATGCACACAGAGCATTAGATGTACCATAATCTGTAGAAGCCTATTATAAAAGTGTGATACCTTACATGCTCACATTTATGACAAAGCTGCAGCAAGATTTATGAAATAAATAAGAAGGTTCAAAAGTCAGCTAGATAGAGCAGGAAGATTGTATAGGTGATGATGATGATGAGTGTTCTGCCCGAAGGCAGGTCCAGACCCGGGACGAAGCCGTGGGTAGGGAAAAAAAAAAGCAGGCCGACTAAAATATCTATGTTGCCGATATGAGCCACTGCGCATGCCTAGCGGCATTCACAGGATAGCAGGGAATGTATTGAAATTTGTTCTACAGCCAATAAATTGCTTGCATTGAGAAATAATTTCACGTAATTTGCATTGCTTGTAAAAAGAAATGTTTCCATAACATCTCTTACATTTATTTACGTATTACTTACTTGACTTGACTTATTTCCTGTTGCTCCCTCTGGAGAACAGGGCCTTGGCAAAATTTCTCCACACACTACAGTTCCTGGCCATTCTCTTGACTTCACCCCATGTCTTGCCCACCTCTGCCATTTCTGGCACCTTTAGGCAGCATTCACACTGAGGCGATAAGCGATATATCGTGAGCGATATACGATACGCGACACGCACGGACAGATACTTGAAATCTAAAGGGAGGCGATAAAAAAGGTTCACAGTCGCGTGATAGCGCAACATATCGCAAGCAATATATCTCTCGAAGTGCAACATGCCGGTCACCTGAGCGATTAGTTGCTTACGATATTGTAACTGAAGTAGTGAGGATTGTGTTCCCACCACATTTTTATCCCCCAGGTCGCCCCAATTTATCGCTTGCTGTCTGAACCTTCCTAGCAATATATCGTTACAACATATCCCTTGCAATTTATCGCTTATCGTATATCGCCTCAGTATGAACGGCGCCTGAAAGTTCCAATCCAGCGCCGCCCTCTCCACAGCTCCATCCAGTTTTCTCAGTGTATGTCTGATCCAGCACCATTTCCTCTCCTTGATCTGGATGTCAATCGGCTGTTGGTTGGTCATAATCCAAAGATTTATGTATCACAAGGCTCTGAAATCAGTCCGGTCCGCTTTTTTTTTCCCCTACCTGTACCAGTAGACACTGGCAGTTTTTCACATTGTGAGCAAATGCTCATGCAGCAACAAATGACGGGTTAAAAATTAAATTACTTTGAATAGTAGTAATTTGTCTACATTTAAGGTGACATCAAGTGCAGATTTACTTTGGAAACTCTTGCTGAAGCACACCAAAAGAATGAAGACTGTAATCCACCAACATGAAGTGCATGACTTCAGAGTTAAATCATGTTTTCTACTCTTCTTGATGTAGATCACTAACATTTTACAGTCACTTAATACGGAAGCAATGTTCATATAGAAAAGATGATTTAATGTATGCCTCAGAACTGTAACACTACAGTGGGCAGTATATGATAGCCTCCAAAAACCAGAAACTCTAAGTGCCTTCACAACATTAGCTCTCTGGTCAGTCACAAATGTTATATTCACAAGCAATCCTTTAGGGAGCATTCACACCGAAGTAGCATGCCACTTGTGACGTGCTACCTGGATGCACGCTGCACGCTACTCATTTTAAATCCCAAATAAACAAGTTCAAGTCTTCACACCGAAGTAGCGTGGCAATAGTGCAGCTCGCAGAGTGCGGCATTCATTTCTTCAGATAGATCTGGACTTATTTCATGCAACGCTACTCGGGATGACGCATGCGTACAGTTGCCTTTTCAGCTGTTTTCTAATTGTTAAGAAAATTCAACACATATTCGCTTGTGTAGCGGTAATTTATGGCAAAGATTCATGAAAACTGCTGGGAAGAGAGCTATTTAACATACAATTTGTACATGCGTAGACTATACGATATGGCAATCGAAACTAGAATGAAAAAAGCTTGGATTAAAATAGCTGAAACTATACCCTCTTTAGGTAAATTATGTTACTTTAAATGGGTTTCTTAATTGTTCAAGTGAAAATATGTAATGTACGTGAAACTGCAGATCGCATTCGCTACTTCGGTATGAATGCAAAACTGTAAACCATGCAACTCGATGTGCAGCCTGCATCCAGGTAGTGCAATTCGCATGCTATGCTACTTCGGTGTGAATGCTCACTTAGAATTTCCTATCTTCTTCGCATTCTTAGTTATTTCATTAGCAACATTCACATGGTTCTTTATTCCTCTACAAACAGTTCATCTAATTGACCCTAATGGTCCTATTTTGCAGTTCCCAATCCGACATAAGAGCAGTGTAAGAAATCTAAAGATAATCAGACCACATATCAGCGGTGGCATGCACAAACATTGTTGCAGAGAGCGGCATGTGTAGAGCAATCGCTGTGCGAGTTGCAAGCCTCACAGGCATTACATGATCTCATTTCCAATCGCTGTTCAACCCTAGTGCCGGTTGGTAGTGGCAGTTAGATTCTAGGTTAGTAACAGGTATTAAAAAATTTAATTTTTCAGATAAGGGTTAAAATGTTAAAAATTCAACCTTATACCCTTAACTTAAAACTTATCTGGGACTTTAGTAAATAAGCCATATATAAGTATATAAGGACACATTAAGGATTATCTTGATAACTCCTCAAGAACAGAACTGAAGATGGTGCATCATATATGCTGAAATGCATATCCTGAATGATTTACACATCTGGAGCCCACACAGAAGAAATGAAACAATATTCAGCCTCATAAATGTGTCTTTTAATACTATGACACCATTGTTTTAATATGTTTATGTATATGTGTTGTGTTTTATTTTATGAAGGCTAAACTTTTGATCTGGACCCAGAAAAGTTTTAAGTTGAATTTTTATTATGATAGGAAGCTCTAAGGTAGTGACAAATAGCTCTAGGTCAGTATTATTCAAGTGGTGTGCTGCAGGACATCGGTGTGCCATGAATGAGCTACTAGTGTTCCACAAGAAAATTAAAATAAAGTTATCAGTCCTTAATATTAATCCTTAATTAACAACGCAAATCCTCAAAAAAACTCACACTTATTTCTTTGTTGTTTGTTATTGTTGGAATTACCAGTCCCAAATATGAAAATGATATGAAAGAGTTCATTTAATAGGGCTATTGTTGTACAAATAATTATGTTCTGTTTGTTGTTAAAGACTTTGACAGTCTGATAGTGTTTTAATAGTCTTGCATATAATGTCGAGTTGCCGACAGCAACGCAGTGCAAGAACGTAGCGTGTCTTTCGCGTACATTTCGGGCTTCAAAGACGGGATGTCTGAAAGCCAAGGTGTACCAACATCGTCCCCAAACTTTGGAAGCTCTTAAGGAGGCAATCCAACAGGAATTTGCAGTTTATTCAAAATGTCGAGTTGCCGACAGCAACGCAGCGCAAGAACGCAGCGTGCCTTTCGCGTACATTTCGGGCTCCAAAGACGGGACGTCTGAAAGCCAAGGTGTACCAACATTGTCCCCAAACTTTGGAAGCTCTTAAGGAGGCAATCCAACAGGAATTAGCTGATGTTCCGCCCAAAATGACAATGAGAGTCATGGACAACTACCGAGAGAGGTTCAATCAGTATATAAACAATGGAGGCTGCCACTTGAATGATGTTCTCTTCAAAACACGTTGATGTAAATGGCATCATGTGTACTTTCAAAGAATTACATAAGTTTTTTCATATTTTATTGGGTTTGGATATATTTGCCTTCTGTAATCGGGGCGTTCTTTCTGCCGCACCCTGTATATGTTACCCATGTAAACAAATTTCAAAATGTGAATTATTTTGATTATATTACATTGTAATAGTTTTATCGTAGGTAATCAAAGTGCTTGTTTTGTGACGGTATGCAACAGTACGCAGTACTGGCAGCTTTTTTCCCCAAAATTAAAGTTTGGATATTACTCAGAATATTCCTATCACAATTATTCGTATAAAATTATGGCCTATTATTACTTAAAATCAAGCTTGTTTGTTGGTTTTGTTAGATTTGTACATACATAATAGCCTATGTACGAGCACATGATAGTGGCTATTGGACTGCAAAAGAGTTGGGGTTGATTTTTCCAGCCCTCAGCAAATTGCTCCTGTTGTCAAGGCCATTCTAACAGTATTTAAGTATTGCACCAAGTGCAGTTAATGCTAACTTAGTAACAGACAAGTAGTGAAGCTAACCATCATAGTTAATCATGGGTTAGTGCATGTTTAAATTTAATTGCATTCGTTGCTTACACATAATTTTAAAAGAAAACCTTTGGTTTGTGTTGCAGAGGCAAGTGAATTCATAGTCGTTTAGTTGTTTAGTACACGTGGTTCACAAGTAGAGAAGTGAAATGAGTATAAACCTGTAAACAGTGAATAAATTGAATCTGAAGAGAACGTCGCAAGTGCCAGCGATTTTACTGCAATTCAGGGAAGTAACATTTCTGACCATGATCGACCCGACTGTTGGACATTAACTCAGAAAAATGAGAAGTGTGGGAGCTCCCGGGAGATTCAGTTAAAAAGTTTCGGTGAATACAACCACCTTTTTTGTTAGGAAAAAAAAAGCACTGGGTTATCACATGAGAAATTATGAGTTTATCGATAAATTTATCTGATGAAACTCATAATCTCAAGTAGGATTCATTAAGACTATTCCATGAATAAAACGTAACAGATTTTCTTACTTTGTTGTCAATATTCTGCCTGCTGTGAGATCATGACATACTAAATGAATTAACAATCCATGCATCGATTTGAGTTACAAATGCTATCAATTGTGCATATCACAAGATGGAGATTGTAGTCACAGATTGCTAACATCAGAACGCACATGGACTGGCTTACACAGAATTGAAATTGTGTTTTTAATTTATGTAGCCTACATGTACATTATTTCAATTTCTAAACAAGTTATGTTGTATAAACTAACATGTTTTCATTCTATTCACTCGTAGTACGAGATGTATTAATCACTAATCATGTGTAAGTTCTCTGCCAACATTTCGACCATTATGTCGTGGTCTTTATCAAGCCTACTGCCAAGAAGATTTTATGGTCAACTCGGGCTGTGGGAGCCTACGATTATACATTAAACAATTACTATGGTTTATGAGTAGCATTCTCAGCACTTTACAAGTTTAAGTTAGCTCTGTGCCTGAATAAATGCCATTCAGAGATGTTAACAATGGTGAAAGGTTCCGAGAAATGCTGGATGCACCGCTTCTCCTTAGTCTAATTATTTAAATTGCTCTGGATGTAAATCAATCTTTATATTAGTTCAGAAACATTCACTGTTTTGAAAATTATGCAGACTGCTTTTCTGCAATGCAATGCTGCACAAGATTGAGTGACGATGCATACTATTTCCTGAACATAGGGGTGAGGTAGCACAATCATTTTTTATTCTATTTACTGACACAAAAGGAACTGTAACTACATTTTTAATTGTAGAGAAACAGATATTTTCTTATTATGTGTAAATTATTATTTACAATATAAAAATGGAGTTTCCTCATTAGTTTTAGCAAAGATGAGTGCAATTCATATAAAAAACACTCACAAATTGATAGGAGAGTGCTAGCTCCGTGAAAATTTTGACTTTCTGGGAAGCATTTCCAATCCTAGTTTTTGCAGCAGTACCAGTGACAATTTTAGTTCAAGAAGGGACCAATGTGGCTGTGCTACTGAAAAAGTGTTCAAAAGTAACTCATTTCCTTATGAGGAAAACTAAATGGAGTATTATTAAGAGGGGTGAACCAAAAAAGTCTTAATATGTCTATTTCTGTATTAAATATCTATAATATTTATAAATTTCTTATTTACTTGCCTCAATTTAGGCATAATTTCGAAGGCCCAGACCATTACACCCTAGTCATAATGCCTTTTTGAGAATTTATATAAACCTACATAACAGTGAAACTTAATATATATAATATCGATGGAGCTTCCCTTACTGAAGAGTTACATCTCGCCACTGGATGCTAACCAATGAAGGGGCTAAGGTAGTACAAAGATGATCCAGTTTGCTGTATTGCTAGTTGTTGCATGACTTCTGCTTATGCATTGATCCATTTTCTATTGCCTCCTTCCACATATTCTAAGACGCTCCTCCTGACTTCATTCTGACTGAATCGTTAAAACAGTTTCCTTTTATTCCCCAACTAGCAGGTGTCCATGGCTTCACCCACAATAATTCAAAAATTAAAAATTAATAGAGCAAAGTAATTAAAACATTATATTTATTAACACTTGCATGTGAATCATTCATAAACTAAACGATTAATAATAATTACTGTATAATTAAACATATAAAAATCTGGCTTTGGAGTGCATTCCATGATTAGTAAGTGCTGCCTGGGAAAAACTACTTCAGATTCGAGTTCCCTGGCCCAAATATACCATGCATAGTGAATTCTGTCCAAATAATTCAATGTTTTCCTATTTAGTAGGTCATTCCATGTGAAATCAACCAGTGCTCTGAACCTTACCATTTCAGATTTTGATAATTTTTGGTACACTTGTTGTACCCATAGAACAGATGAAAAATACAAAATTTTAAATTTTTTGGGCTATTAGTTATTGAGTAATAGCCATTAAAAAACGTAAAAAATAGTATTTTTTGCAAAATTTCGATACAGTAAAACTGCGATAACTTAAAAAGTATTAGGCCTAGAGAGCTCAAACTTGTTTTATTCTCTTCAGATTTTAATGGGCTTTAACCTGATATATAACATGACTGTCTTTCATCAACTTACATTTTTTTGGAACAAGTTAAAAAATATATTTTTGAAAATCTCAAAAACACCCCTTTTAATTTTTTTAAAAAAAATATATGTTATTTGTATACTAATAGGCTACCTATATACCAAGTTTCATAATGGACTTACAATGGACTCAGCTAAAAAAAAAATAAAGTCTTCATAGTGCTTAAGCCAAATTTACTGATAAATGTCACCCAAGAGTGCGCATTTAATATTAAGTTTTTAAATACGAATAACATCAATGTTTTATAACTGAATAATGAGAATGTATACATATTTAACTTAATAAGCCATTAAAATGGTTTATTAATATAACACTTTTTTTCTAAGTTTTAATGTGTTTGTAAGAATAGCTATAGTTTTTTTATTTTTGCATGTTTCGCCTACACTGTGAACACTAACACCACCAAGAAGAGATAACAAATGAGTGCTCAATTAAAAAAAGTGAGCCAGAGCCTGTGCTTCTCACAGCATGTGAGTCAGAGCTTTCCTGACACAGCATGTGAGTCAGATTTCCTGTCACACCCTGTGAGTCAACTCTTTCCTGTCATAACATGTTCATTCCACTTGGCTCTCTTGTTTTTCCCAGTCAGTTGCTGTTAGGATTGTGAACTGTATGGTTGTCTACATATTCATAATGTGTTAAAAATTATTTTAAAGGTTCATGTGCTTAAAAGATAATGTAATTTTTCAACTAAATTGTTTTCGTGTATATATTGAAGAGTTGATACTTCCTTCAAAGTGTTAAGACTGTTATTTATTTAGTTAACTATTATTAGCTTTTGTTATGAAGCTAAATATTTCTTTTTAATTCCTAAAAATGGCAAACAAACAGCAAAAAAAAAAAAAAAAAAAAAAACTGGTGTATTTATAATGTTAAATGTTGTAACCCATATAAGGAACAAAAACATCCAAAAACGGAGAAAAAATATCTCAGAAATGTGACAGAAAGTATGTGCTCTTTAAATGTGAACATTAAAATGGGTATGAAAATATGTAACAAATGTAGGCAAGAAGTGTATAGTGAACTTAAAATACCAGAACAGGTAGATGATAATGTAGCTGGTACAAGCCAAAAGGATGACATTGTTGACGAATCATTTACTGACCCAGGAACATCAATAGATTACTTGAATAAATCACTGGAACTTATTGGTGAATCCCCAATAAAAAAGAAAAAACTTGTTGTAGAAAGTTATTCCACAAAAAAGATTGAGAAAATAGTGACAAGCTTGGAAAACCAATTAGTTTCTTCTAAGAACGAAAACGAAGAAGAAAACAAAGAAGAAAAATATGAGTCTGAAATTATTGAACAATTGAAAAAAAAATTTGCCCAAACAACTAAGCGAAGTGAAAAAATGACTATTTTATCAGTGTTATCCCAAAGTTGGACCTGTAAAAAAATTGAAGAAGAGTTTGGTGTCACTAATTATATGGCTCGAGCTGTAAAAAAATTAGTATATGAAAAGGGAGTTCTTTCAACCACGAATCCAAAGCCTGGCAAAACATTAAGTGAAGATACTGCACAGGTTGTTAAAGATTTTTATCAAGAGGATGACATAAGTAGGATTATGCCTGGTAAGAAAGATTGTGTTACAATCAGGAATAAGGGATTGAAAATTCAAGTGCAGAAGCGTTTAGTTTTAGCTAACCTAAATGAAATTTATCAAGCTTTTAAAGAAAAACATCCAACTCAACGAATTGGCTTCTCAAAATTTTGTGAGTTAAGACCTAAAAATTGTATTTTAGCTGGTAAAAGCGGAACTCACACAGTATGTGTGTGTACTGTGCATCAAAATGTGAAATTGATGATAGCTGGTTCAGGGATACAAAATTTTAATTTGGATGGATCACCTCTTAAAACATATCACACTTTCCTAGCAAAAATTATGTGTAACCCTCCGGCCCCTCAATGTTACATGAATGAATGCAGCAAGTGTCCAGGGACAACATACCTGAAAGAAGCATTGGCTGAGATATTTCAAAACGAGGTAATTGATGAGGTAACATTCAAGCAATGGGTGACAGTAGACAGATGTATGATGGAAACAGTTGTGAAAGAAATTGATGATTTCATAGAAGATTTTATGGAAAGTCTCTTAAAACTGAAAACTCATTCATTTATTGCATTACAACAGAAAGATTACTTCTTAGAATGTAAGGAAAACCTGGTGGAAGGTGAGATTATCATTAACTGTGACTTTGCAGAAAATTATTCATTTGTATTGCAGGACGAAGTGCAATCATATCACTGGACGAGTAGCCAAGCCACACTGCACCCATTTATTGTATATTATAAGTGGCAAGAAAAACTACGACATATGGAGTATGTTTTCATTTCAGAGTGTTTGCTACACAATACAGTAGCATTCTATGCTTTTCAAAGAAAACTGATACAAATACTGAAAGATACACTACCATTCGAGTTAAGCAAAATCACTTACTTTTCTGACGGCAGTGCTGCGCAGTATAAAAACAGAAAGAATTTTTTTAATCTGTGCCTACACAAGAATGATTTTCAAGTAGAAGCAGAATGGCAGTTCTTCGCTACATCACACGGCAAGAGTGCCTGCGATGGATTAGGTGGCACAGTTAAAAGACTAGCTTCCAAAGCTAGTTTGCAAAGACCATACAATGACCAAATACTAACACCAAAACAGCTTTTTGAGTTTGCTAACGACAATATTCCCGGTATAGACTTTGAATACTGCACAGTTGATGATTACGATGCAGCTGAAAAGAAACTTCTTCCGAGATTCAATGATTCAAAAACAATTGAAGGTACTCACAAACTCTATACGTTTATACCGATTTCTGAAAATCGTCTTATTACAAAGTCATTCTCATCAAGTGCACAAAGTGTGACAGAAATTGTAACAAAAGTTGATTACTTAACACCTACAGATTTACAGAAAATTGACTCTGGATATGTTATAGTAGTCTACGACAAATCATGGTGGCTTGCTTCTGTTCTTAAAAAAAATGATGAAAATGAATTTAAAGTTAGCTTTTTACATCCTAAGGGGCCATCCCCCTCATTTTTTTACCCCAAACCAAATGACATGCTAACAGTACCCAGTAAATCAATTCTAGGAGTAGTAAATCCTGTGACAGCAACTGGAAGAGTGTACACGTTAAGTAAAACTGAAATTAGTGCTTCATCACATGCTTTAGAAAGATTTTTTAGAAATCAAGACTGAGTGAAAGCGTTACAGAAACAACATTAGGCCTACATAAACAATATACAGGTAAATGAAAACTCTTAAACAATGTGATATTACTACTAATACTAAGATTTGTTAAAAACTTGCTATAATTTTATGAATACAATTTGTGGAAATTACTTTTTAGTAAATAGCCTATGGCAACAATTCAACAATTTTATTTGTAAAATAATTCAAAGCCTGTTCCTTCCTGAAAACTGATAAGTAAATAGCCTACTAGTGTATAGCTTAGACTTGTGTTAAAGGTTTTCTGTGTTCAGTTATGCAATTTATATGTTAAGAAGTATTGTGGAGGATGTTATTACAAACACATTAAAACTTCAAAATATTTAATTAATAAACAACTATATAGGGTTACTGAGATAAATATGTATACATTCTGATTATTCAGTTATAAAACATTGATGTTATTCGTATTTAAAAACTTAATATTAAAAGCTCACTCTTGGGTGACATTTATCAGTAAATTTGGCTTAAGCACTATGAAGGCTTTATTTTTTTTTAGCTGAGTCCATTGTAAGTCCATTATGAAACTTAGTATATTAGCCTATTAGTATACAAATAACATATATCTAAAAAAAAAAATTAAAAGGGGTGTTTTTGAGATTTTCAAAAGTATATTTTTTAACTTGTTCCAAAAAAATTGAAGTTAATGAAAGACAGTCATGTTATATATCAGGTTAAAGCCCATTAAAAACTGAAGAGAATAAAACAAGTTTGAGCTCTCTAGGCCTAATAGTTTTTAAGTTATAGCATTTTTACTGTATCAAAATTTTGCAAAAAATACGATTTTTTAAGTTTTTGAATGGCTATTACTAAAAAACTATTAGCCCAAAAAATTTAAAATTTTGTATTTTTCATCTGTTCTATGGCTATAACAACTGTACCAAATATCTTTGAAATCTAAAGGGGTAAGGTCCAAATTAATTCTTTTATTGGTTGATTTCACATGGAATGACAGGTACATTCATTATCCCTCTTCTGCCCACCTAGTAAAAAATCAGATTTCTGCATCGCATAATGTTATAAACAAATGAATCCAACAGAGCGGTCTAACAAAATTGAAACGATGGACAATTCCAAGCCTTATGTTCAAAACATCGCGATTCTCTTATTTCCAAGTTATGACAAATATCAACGCAGCCTGCAATTAAATTCAGAACTGAAATGTAATAGCGAAAACTGATGCTTCAAAAGAGCAAAAAAATTCAAGTTTTTTGCCAGTTTTTCACTCATGACGCGCAAACGAATGCTAAAATTAAAAATCAGGCTTCAAGGTGCATTCAGGCATCCTTCAGTCCATCTATGTTAAAAATTTCAGATCTCTACATGCTGTAGATTTGTCTAGGCATTGCGCACAGACAGACAAACACTTTCCCTTATTATGTAGATAAAGCAGGGACTTAATATTGGTTAATGTGTGTATGGACGTATTAATAGGATTGTATGAATACAGTATAGTCCCGCTAGTCCAAACCCCGCTAATCCAAAAATCGGCCTATTCTGAACAGAGTTTAGAAAAAATACTAATTTTTTAAACTTAAAAACAGGAGGAATTAAAAAGACGTTCATGAAAAAACGTACATTTATTAAGTGCCAGTATGGTACTTTATGAGATTGTGTGGGGGACGAAAAATGTCTGTCCGTCTGTCCGTCCGTCCGTGTGTCTGTACGCGCTCTAACTCAAATACGCTTTATCGAATTTTAATGAAACTTGGTATACGCGTTTATAATGTCCATGGGAAGAACCCTATTGAAATTGGACCAAATCGGTTGGCCGGTACCGGAATAATACCCAATTTAGTGCCCTTTTATGGTATCATATAAGAAAAGGCGCGGTAACTCAAATACGCTTTATCGGATTTTCATGAAACTTCGTATACTTATTTATAACAATCATTGCAATAAGCCTATTGAATTTGGACCTAATCGGTTGTCCAGTACCGAAATAAAGAGTAATTATCAGTCAAATTTATTATAATATTTTGGTTCATTTCGAAGCATTTTGATTGGCTCGCGGCCAACCAATCAGCGGGCGAGTCCCGTAACTAAGGTAAATAAAGGGAAATTCTGGAACAAGCCTTGAATTCCTGTCGAAACCTTTTTTAGTAAAGGAGGGTAAAAAGAAGGCACCTTCTTCAAATGCAAAATCAAATTCTCGGTTCTTTCTTATAGCGTCATCAATTAATGACAGCTTATAAAGCTTCCTTCAGTTGCCATGGACAGTTTGACATCTACATGAAAAACAAATGTTCCCATATGTACGATTATAGATGAAATGCTGCTGTATAATGACTAATTATTTTGCTAAAATTGATTACAATTAGATTAAAGCATTGAATTTTACTTCAGCCTATGTCAGATTTATAATCCCTGACCTCTTAATAAATAAAAACATTAAGCTTTGAGAATATGGTTAGGTTGGTACCTCTGCTTCAACGAGGGTCTCATCCTAATTTATCACTCAGATATCGCGAATATTATAGTAGCCTACTAATTAATGAAATAATTCAACATTTCCCCATAATAAATCTAGCAGGCACGATATATAGCCTAATTTCGAAATACGGTGATTTTTCTTTTCTGTGAGCTACGGCGAGATAGTATTCTTTGGTATTGGACACTCAAAAGTCGCAGTGTGGTTTGATCTTGGGGTAAGGTGCTTGTCTAGTAATCAAGAGATATCACGTTCGAGTCCACCCTGAAGCAAAATTTTTTTTTTATTATTATCAATTGTGTTAAATTGAGCCTATTCCATTCTTTTGTCCTATTTTGTCAATGTGCTTAAATAAGTATTACATTTTTCTTTTAAAAAAAACTGGGAATTCATTGTCTTTCATTGACCTACATCATTCCTAAATAATAACATATGCCTATAAATGTTATTTCACGAACAGAAACTAGCTTTAAAGTTATTGCGTTGCGTTAAAATTGCATAAGCCTATACTCAGAACAAAACTGCATACCGCTAGGTGGAACTATCCTCTTCTTATTGGCTTACTGTACTATTTCATTGTCAATGCATTTTGTAAAATGTTTACATATTTTAAGAATTAGTATATCAGTGTATACCAATATGAATTAAGGTTAAGAATCAAACTTTATACCTTTGTTCTTCCGTAAGCCCTGCTTAATGAATGTATCTGGAGTTTAACTCGGAGATCTATATTAAAAAAAAAAAAAAAAAAACACACACACTTATTTTCTGTATATCATAACTGCAATTATTACTGATTAAAAAAGCAGACTGGCACTTTGTTATATCAGTTTACCTGATTTTATTGTTATACAAAGAAGTTAAATAGAGATATACACAGAGCCTAAGCTTGATGAAATCGCCTGAAACCAAATTGGAATGAAAGCTGGCACTTAATTTACGCCTTAACAAGTGAATACATTGATATTATTCATGAAATTTGCTTATTCCGAATTCCCGCTAAACCGAACGGTGTTCGGTTCCAATTGGTTTGGAATAGCAGGACTCTACTGTAGTTCTATTTTGAGAACCTTTTATTCATGTCCTAGCTTACTAATCTTTCTTCCCACAATTTTCATAACAAACAAATGTGAGTGCTTTTCAAAGAAGCAGCATACTATCAGGAGTGATGAGCATGATTCGCATAGGGCAAGTCCAGCAAGACAAGATGCACCACACAAAACATCATCATGAATGTGGAGTGGGAATGGTAGCTTGGTATCTAGTGTACCGGTACCAGTATTATTATTATATTTTACTAATTGTTATCCAACGTGTCTCCTACTAAGCTGATTGAATTCATCATCCCTATGCTGAATCCGGAAACACATTGTACCTTAGATGTGTCAAGTCTATTTTATCATTGTATTTTCCCCATATAAATTACACAAAAGTTCCTCTTATAATACTTAAATTATTCTGCCATCTGCTGAGTCAAATATGCAGTATTTTTTGCAATATTAGCAACTGGAGTGGCACAGCTGACTTGGTAGTCACTTTATCCTTAAGTACAGTCAAATAGTCTTACAAAGACTAAATATCACTCATCATCTTGGATAGCTTATATGAGGGAGAATCAAATGAAAACTGCAATTAATTTTCTCCCACTATTTTCCTCCAGGAAGAATGTTTGTTTGTACATTATTTTTCTACTTAGTCCCCTCCCAGTTCAATGCACTTACGCCATTGGATAGGAAGAGCTTCGATATCGCAAAAGAAAAATTATTTTGGTTGATGCTGTAGCCACTCGTCCACCGCCGATCGGATGTCTTCATCAGACTTGAACTTCTGCCCTCCATGGTCCTCCTTTAATGGGCCAAAGATGTAGTAATCCGATAGTGCCAAAGCGAAGGAGATTGCTGAGTGCAGGTGTTTTGCTTCAACATGATAATGCCCATCCTCATGCTCCTCGTGCAACAATGAAAACCGTCGACGACATCTGCCATAATCACCAGATTTGGGACCATCAGATTTCCACATCTCTGGTTCATTAAAGGATCACCTTGGAGGGCAGAAGTTCAAGTCTGATGAAGACATCCAATCAGCAGTGCACAAGTTGCTACAGCATCAACGAAAATAATTTTTCTCACATGATATCGAAGCACTTCCTATCTGATGGCATAACTGCATTGAACTAGGAGGGGACCAAGTAGAAAAATAATGTAAAGTAAACATTCTTCCTGCACAAAAATATTGGGAAAAAATTGATTGCGGTTTTCATTTGATTCTCCCTCGTACTATTTATGTCAATGTCTTATAAACAGTCACTCTACTACAGTAAAGTTAGAATGCTATGAGCTTTATTGTTTCCTACCTATACTAGTTCCAACTAAAGAATAAAGTAGATGTAAAAGAAACCACGTGACACGATGGTTTCTGATTGGCAGTTGGATGCACAACCTCTCCAGGCTCTTGCTTGTCGTCTTCTTCCGAGTATTAATGTAGTTTCTTCAAAACATAAAAAGTAATTAATGTATTTGATGTACGACTAAATTAAGCATACTTCTCAAGTTTATAGCAACACTTTCTATGTGATTTAAGCAATACCATTATTATGATTTGATATTATCGGTTGAATGTAATGCGATGCCTGAAGGCAACAAAGGTATGAAGAAAATAACACAGTCACTTGTCATGTATTCCTTGAAGACAGTTAACGTTTAATTCATACGGTGAAACAAGCTTACCACAGCTATTATAAATAATAAAAGACAGCAATACAGTTCAATGGCTGAAGCTAATCGTGTTATTAAGTACAAGGCCGTTAAATAGTGGCGAAAAAAATTGATCTTGAATGTTTTTAATACATTTTGCAGTTCAGATTAATGTAGGCCTAAGTAGATTTTCATTTTGACATTAAAATAATACAAAGCATTAGCATTTTAAACGTAGGCATATGTCATATTTCTGAAATCCAGTTTTGTTTCTGTAGATGCTAGCTTAGTTTGATCAGTATTAATGAGTTCCTCTTGCATTGAAATTGCGTGGTCTATACAATGTGTCACCTAACACGTGGTCGCGGAGTAATACATCTACTTTATTCTTTAGTTGGAAATAGTATAGATGTGTTGTGCTTATATAGTAACAGATGGCCATGACTGGTTGAATTTTTAAACTGCAATGGTCAATGATGCATGAAGAACTAGTTATAAATAATTTTATTCTCAACTTTTATATAAATTAACACTTTATTGATAATGTTAGTGTATTTTCACCTAATAATGAAACTGGCCTTGCCTGGATTTCTATTTTTTGATAACATGTGGTAAGTCATACTTTCCACGAACACATTTGATTTTAACACCAGGAACATCCTGACAACGTCCAACACGACACAGTACTATATTGTGTTCCTGCAAATTGTGTCCAATTCCAGGGACATACGCAACCATTTCTTTGCCAGTAGATAATCTCACTAACACACACTTTCTATTTGCTGAATTGGGTTTCTTTGGCTTCTTGATCAGAGTTTTCAGAACAATACCTTTGGCAAAAGGTTTGCCATCTAGGGGTTTCCTCGGTGGCCTCTTCTTTACATGAGGACCAGTTCGATGCATCTGATGAAGAGTAGCCATGCCTCGGAAGAAGTTTATTGACCTGTCTGCTATGGATCCACCTATAAAGGCAATCATTACTCAGAAAGTGTTAACACAGAAATTGCAGAGCAGTCAGAGTATAATGACTGTCACTGTAAGTACATAATTCAAAGCTTCGGTATGAATCTGTACAAGCAAAGACACCTCAGACCAAGACAAAAGCAAAAATATAATAAAATAAAATAAAATAAGTTATGTTAAAAATGTATTGTTACCACTACATTCATATTTCATTGCAAGTTGGCAGTTTAAACTCCCACAGAAAGATCTAATATATTTCATATCCATTCGGAAATTCTGTAAGTTATGATGCAGAAATATTTCATTTTTATATTCATCTTGCACGTAATCTGCCTTACTAAGGAGAAAGGCAGTAGCATCACAAACTTTAGAACTGAAAAAACCACATGTAAGCTTATATATATTTGCCACTATTTTCTCCTATTTCAATTAGCCTAAGTTATAAATTAACTTTTTAGTTGTAAAATGACCAGACAAGTTTATTTACCACAACAATGTCTTAAAATTCATGAAATACACTAAGGGCCTGTACGATGACCACCTGATATCATATTTATCTGCCAGATAGGGACCCTATTTGGAAGTTAGCCAAGAATTGCGTATTATGATTTATGATCTCCTGACAAAATCTGTCTGGGAAGTCAACTTCCAGATAAGCTAGCAGGAGGATGGAGTGGCTGACAAAGTACCAACTGCTAGTTAGGGAAACTTGGTTGAAACAAGATGGCAGCACTCCGAACCTTCCTAGCCACCTGAATATCAGAACTGATGCTGGAAAATTTAATTTACATAAAAATGTCATTTTAGGCTCATATATGAATGAAATAGAATTGCACAAATCGATTAATGCACTTAAAATGATATGTTCTTAAGTAATTTAGTGCTACAAAAACAAATCCGAGCTGCCGCACCTAGCGGAGACCTACCAAACTATAACAGACACACCTCTTTGCTCAACGACCTAAGGATCATTTCACAAAATGTTACTGCGTTCTTGCCGAAAGCAGTTCAGCGGTGGTATTAAAAGACATCTTCCAGTTAAGCAATCTGGAAGTCACGTATCGGGAGGAATTGTCGGCAGGTGGTATTACAGGCCCTAAACTTTGCAATGATATCTAGTTGATTTTTGTAAATCCAATGTATTTTAGTGTTATAGATGCAATATCACTTTTTAGTTAAAGCGACGTTCATATGAATAAATACTATAAAAAAGTTTATTACTGGCATAAAACAGATTTTTGTGTAATATTATTGAATCATGTTGATTTATGATGCATAACAGCATTGCTCAATTTTAACTTATAAGAAAGAAGAGACTGCCATTCTTTGTTGTACAGTTTTAGTTCATTATCAGAAATAAATACAAGAGATTTTTACCTAAAAGGAACTAAGTTATGCTTTTCTCTGTAACAATTTCCTTAAGTACTGGTAGTCTAACTCCTACTAGTACTGATTATATTCATCATCCTATATTTACAACCATACCATCACACAGAAATTAAAAAATAGGCATTTCATTTATAATCCACAGACTTGTACGTGGAGAAAATTCAATGCTAGAAACCTAACAGTAAAATAATGTGGTCTAGGGGCCCCTGTGTGGGAGCTTCAACCCTAAAAGCCCCCAGGGGTGTGCTCCTGAACACCTCTTCCAGGCTTCCACCACACCCCCTTCACCAAGAACTTTGAGTAGCCTATCAGTAAGTTGGTGACAGTCTCATAATCCCTTGTTTTTCTCTGTTGGGGACTTTGCCTCCAGACCCCACCAGGGACTTAGCCAGAATCTTCGAGTGCAGTGATTATTACAAACAATAACAGGGGGGAACTTAAGCCTAACTTGTATAAGAGTGTGCATAGGTCTATTGGCAACATTGGATAAGCTTGTGCAGGATTTTGAGTGTTGTTCAGCCAGATTGAATTTTGACAATGATACATTTGTAATACTAGCCATTTACAGGGCACCATCAGGTAATTTCAATTATTTTGTAAATCAGTTAGAAAGGGTTGTTAATTCACTTTATAGTACTAATGTAAATATTATACTGTGTGGGGACTTTAATGTAGATTTCTCAATTGATAGTGAGAAGAAGATCAGACTGATATCTTTATTGGGTAGCTATAATCTAGATTTCATAGTAAACTTTCCAACGAGAATTCAGAGCGACTCCCAAACAACAATAGATAATATATTCATAGATGTAGAAAAACATTTTAATTTTAAAGTACTTCCAATATTAAATGGATTATCAGATCATGATGCACAAATGTTAGTGCTGAACAATATTAAAGTAAATTCGAACAGTAAACATGCTCATAGTAATATGACTAGAGTAATGAATGACGATTCAATTTTAAATTTCAAACAAGATCTTGCGAATGAAAACTGGGAATCTATGTTATCCTATGACAAAGTAGATAGTATATTAAGTGAATTCCTAAACATAGTGTCACGACATTTTGAGGCAAATTTTCCAAAAAAGAAAACTGCTAATTTACCTAATTCAAGGAATAACACATGGTTAACTGCTGGTATTAAAATATCATGTGCAAACAAAAGAGAGCTCTACCTAAAATATAGAACCAGTAACAACCAAGCTCATAAGGAATACTATAAAAAGTATTGCAACATACTGAAGAAAGTAATCAAAGAAGCAAAAAGTAGGCATTTTTCACAAGTAATTAATAAATCAAATAATAAAGTTAAGACTGTATGGAATATAATAAAAAACGAAACGGGGAGAACAAAGGGAAACAATGATTGTACATCATTAATATACCAAAACGTAAAACTAGATAATTTATCGGACATTACAAATGCTTTTAATAGTCACTTTATAAATATTGCAGAGAAATGTATTCCTATAAAACATATTAACATTAAGGCAGTAGACCTACTAACAAAATCTACAGTTTGGAACCATAGATTTCAATTGAACCTGACTTCCCACATAGAAATTGAAAATATAATCAAGTCTCTCAAAAGTAAAAGCTCGTCTGGATGGGATGAGATAAGTAATAAGTTATTAAAAAGCTGCTCATCGGAACTCAGTAAACCTCTTAGTCACATATGCAATTGTTCATTAGAAAATGGAATATTTCCAGAAAGACTGAAGCATGCTATTGTTAAGCCCCTCTTTAAAAAAGGTGACAAAAATCTACCATCAAATTACAGACCTATATCACTCTTAACCTCATTTTCAAAAGTTTTTGAAAAAGTCATGTACAACCGCATAATACACTATCTTAATTTGAATGACATTCTTACTTCATCTCAGTTTGGATTTAGAAGTGGCATGTCCACTGAGAATGCTACATTTCAACTTACTACAGAAATATTGGAAGCGTTAGATAAAAAGAAATATGCTCTGGGAATTTTCTGCGACTTAGCTAAAGCATTTGACTGTATAAATCATGAAATATTACTTCAAAAATTGGATCATTATGGGTTCGATAATTTAACACTTAAGTGGTTCAAATCATATCTTTCTGATAGAACTCAAAAGGTAATAATAAATGGAAATGAATCTAACCTAGGGATTGTTAAGAATGGGGTACCTCAGGGATCAATACTGGGACCTTTGCTCTTTTTAATTTTCATTAATGACTTGCCCTATAACTTAAGTGACGAATCAAAGGTATTGCTCTTCGCAGATGATACTAGTGTACTTGTGACAGGAACGTCACAAGAACATTTATCAAGAATAGCTACAAAGGCTTTTCACGAGTTAAACACATGGTTTCTAGCTAATAAAATGACACTTAATATTGATAAGACCCATTTTATACAATTTAGGACAAAAAACAGATGTATCTCAAATCTTGAAATTAATTATGGAACACAAATCATACAAGAAATTAGCAATGTAAAATTTTTAGGACTGCAAATTGACCAAAATCTTGACTGGAAGACACACATAGAAATGATAAGTCCAAAACTGAGTTCAGCATGCTTTGCTTTAAGAATTTTGAATAATATATTAAAACAGGATGCATTACTTATGGTATATTTTGTATTTTCACTCGGTAATGAGGTAGGGGATAATTTTCTGGGGCAACTCTACCCATAGGGAGAAAATATTTAGATTACAAAAGCGGGCAATAAGAATAATGTGGAAAGAAAAAAGGGAATCTTGTAAACCGCTGTTTGAAAAATTAAGAGTCCTCACTCTTACAGGGGAGTATATATACTCTGTTATGTGTTTTGTAGTGAATAATATTGATAAATTTCAAACTAATTTTAGTGTACATGGACGTACTACCAGAAACATGAATGATCTACACAGACCAAATAACTCGTTAAAACTCTTTCAGAAGGGTGCGTATTATTCTGCAGTACAGATATATAACAAGCTTCCAAACAACATTAAATTATTATGTATTCAAAGAAAGATCAAACCTTTCAAAACAGCTGTCAAGGAATTTTTAATAACTCACACCTTCTACAATTTGGAGGAATATTTCCAGCTTGGATAAATTTGGCAGCTTGCAGTTTCTGTAGACCTATATTATTGTTATAACATGCATGTATTTTTTGATCTGACGTGTTCTATATCCTTGAGCCCCGCTCAACACAGGATCTAAAGGACGAGATATCTACATCTACATACAGATGGAAAATCATTGTCAGCCAATGGGAGTTTTGGCTGTGTAACCACTTGTGGAAAAGTCGCTACATGCAGGTTTGAATGGAAAATGTGATGTTTATTGTTTTTCACCAAAGCAGGATGACCAACTATGCTTCATGTACATTGCTTATGAGTACAAATGGCAGGTCGGCTGCAATGTTAGTTTCAGCAGTTTTATTGTGCAACTTGAAAGTGAATTACGCGCATTAATAACTTCCTACCAAAACCACAGACTTCTCAGTGCAACTACATGGACTTGGGAATAATGTGCAGGTGAATCAAATCTGTACATTGACATTTTTTGAGAAGTCAAGACTTTCACTCTACAATATAGGCCATTTCTTTATCTTGTGGTGTAATGTATGTGAAAATAAGTTAGAGTTTATCAAGCATGAATTTGTGATTTCAAAGAACAATGTCACTGAATGGAGTTCATTTTGCAGTGAAGTTGAAGTGTGAACACTGAGTTCACACTCTGAGCAATTGAAGAGCGTTTTTTCAAAAGCTGATATCTACATAAAGTAACTTACAGTTTTGAGATATCGGATTTTGATAGAACACCTTAACCGTAGTTATCGTATTTTGCAAAAACTACCCTTTTTTCTACCATTTCTGAGTGGAACAGATATCAGAACATGAAAGAACCAGTATAACCATTGGAAAGGCAGCTAATTAAACTATACAAAACAATATACGGTATATCTAAATTTCTTCAAAACCTGCAGTTATTGGCTTTTGAAAAAAACGCTCCTCAATTGGACTGGAGGGCTGGGTGTAATCATTGAAGTGGACGAGAGTAAATTTGGCAAGAATAAGTATCACCAATGTAGAATAATTGTTTAAGGTTTCAGAAAGTTGCAATTTATGTATTTCTATGTTGTACTGGTGGATTGAAGAGACAATAATAGCCTACATTGCTAGTTGTGATAATACAGTGGTTTCTGCCCTGTACAATATTATTTCAGACTGTTGGATATCGTATTACTGTCTGGAGGATGAAGGTTTTGCTCATCTTAGATTCCGAGTCTACTTGGCAGAGTTCCTATTCAAAATCAATCACCCCTTGAATGAGAGAGTGCATCATTGCTCACAAGCAGCTGCTAAATTATACCCACCTCTGCATTAAGCTAGATTCTAGTTTAGTGGCAGTTAGGTTAGGAACAGTGATTTTAGTTTAGTATTATTCTATCTCTTGGAAAAGCCACAAAACTTTGTCTACCTTAGAATAAGAACCCAGAAAATAGCGTAACATTTGGTAAAATCCCATCTACGGGGATCATTTTTTTAGAACCGAGATTCTCTTCATAAAACACTTATACCACACGAATTTTGTTATAGATAGATGTGTGGAGAGGAGATGTTGTCTTGGCGAATGATTTGGTCCAACCCACCCGCCCTAATTGATACACTTTCTTTTATATCACGATCTAGCGAAAACTCTCTTCTTCTCCACCATTTTTCTGTCCTCGTCCTCCTGATTGGACGTTGGAGGTGTGACGTCATATTGCTAAACAGTGGATGAACAGTGTGACAAACCCACAAGCCACTAGCTGCTCGTAAAAAATGGTGGTTGTGCTATTCAGTATATTGCTCCTTAACAAACATATACGTTCCTAACCTAACAAAACATCGGAGGTATTCAGTATATTGCTCCTTAACTAACATAAACGTTCCTAACCTAACAAAACATCGGAAGTATTCAGTATATTGCTCCTTAACTAACATAAACGTTCCTAACCTAACAGTTGGTAACCGTGTATCGGTCATAAACAAAAGAATCACACAGTCCGTGGAAATGTGAAGATCGCGTGAAATGGTCTCCTTAGTTGGGATTACGCTGTAACATTTTATTACAGTAGAGAAAATTGTTTGAGAGTTCATAGAGATAGATTAAGACCCAACAAAATAGCATAAATTGTATAACGATAGTGAACATCGCATGGAGTTCCCAGAGATGGAGTAAGAGAGAAAGTATATTCATAGGCCTAATGATCGAGGTAGAGAAAATCACATGAGTGTTCCAAGAGTGGCAGGAAGAATTACAGAAGATGTAAAATATTGCTCTCTTGACTATGGTCATCCATCATGCCACCCTAGCATCAGACAGTGGAACTATAAACAGAAGACTAGTGAAATGCAAGTAAGATCAGCTGTGTTATGCATACAAGTTTGTATTCAAATCCTACCATAAATATGGTAGCCTATAAAAGAAACTATCATTTAGGGTGGATGAGTTGGACCAAATCATTTGTCAAGACATCTCCTCTCCAGAGAATGATCTGTAACTAATTATGTGACATTAGGTGTTTTATGAAGGGATTCTTGGTGTTAAAATACGGTTTTTACCCTGCTTGGAGCAACTCTCATGGAAATCCAGCACAATGCCATGCTAAGCCCTAAGTTTGCTAACAAAGGCCTATTTGGTACCACAAAGTATCAGAGTACAGCTTTGAATAAGCTACCTCAGCAGTTTCATTTTATGAAGGACTTGAACTTACCTGAAATGCTTATTGAGGACAGCTGAGACATAAAAATGCTGGAATACATCGAACTAGCATTACAGCTGAAAATATTTTGTAGCCTGCTTCGTATAAAGTTCATTTTTGAGTAGTTTCAGCAGCCTGTTAAAAATAAATAAAATTATTTCATCTTAGTAGCCTACAAAAATCACAATATTTGTATAGGCTATACTGTAACAGTATAATAAGATCTCTGTTAAAAACATGACCGAATAAATTACCTATTGAGTTCTAAGTTTTGAGTCAAGCTGAAATATTACTTTCCAAGAATGCAAGAGAATACATCAAAAATTTTCATCGAGGCTAAATAGGCTAGGCCTGAGGAAAACGGAGACAGTGTATGTAAAAAATGTATCTACATCGTCACACAAGAAATAATTAGGGGACCACTAATTTTGCCATTTTCTTACCTGTAAAAGACAAACCTTATACCTACAGTGCCGTTAAAATTAACTATTAGTCTTTTATCTCCAATCTTGTAACCACAAAGCGGCCATTACTAAAGAGAAAACATCTGCGAAACGAAATTGAGGAGGAACGATAGCGCTGGAACCTAGCGGACGAATTCGACACTACGACAGATTAATGTCAAAAATTCTCCATAGATGTCACTTTCCAAATGTCATAGAATTCTAATAGATGCCATTTTTTTTAAAACAAAGACGGAATTCCAAGGTTTGCTTGGCCCACAAACTGTAACTCGGAATAAGATGAAATTGTAGATTTAAATATGACCTAAGAATAAGCTGAAATTATAAAATCCGGAATAAACTAAACAGTACATCAGGCAATGTAATAAGTTCACTTGTCGAGTTGCAATGATGCAAATTCACAAAGAAAAGGAACTGTCCAAATAATAATAATAATATGCCTAATAATAATAATAATAATAATAATAATAATAATAATAATAATAATAATAATAATAATAATAATAATAATAAAAATAATAAATAGATAATTTGAACGTTAAAAAGTTAATTACGATCACAAAATGGCACATTAAAGAGCCAATTAGCTTTTAACATTGGTTATGCTTCAAGTTTGCCTAATGTGAGCAAGTGTCTTTTCGGAAAATTATTTAAAAAGAAGGATTCTAATGAATTAAATGATCCCGAAAAGTCTATTAAAAATAGACCATATTCATATAATTATGGTTCTCCCAACTAACAACTGCCAACAACAATGGCTAGGATTTAAAAAAAAAAAAAAAAAAAAAAAAAAAAAAAAAAAAAAAAAAAAAAAAAAAAAAAAAAAAAAGATAACTCGGCTATGAATCCTAGCGTTGTTCCAATTGCTAATAAGAACATTGTACCGCATATTAAATTCTACCTGACATTGTGTGGTGCTTTCTAGATCTTATTTATTGAACTTTACCTAAACTAACATTTGCAGTTGTGATGTAATTTGATTATTGCAAAAGTAGAAACTTCTCATACACAGGCTTCAGGCTTGTGACGTAATCTACGCAATATATAATATCATAACGATTATTGTTTACGACAGATAATATAGAGCAAATCCACTCTGAAGCCAGTATATAAACAATCTTGACATTTAAATAACAGGGTCCAGTTGCTCTTAGGTCAATGTCAATTTAGAAAGGCGTGGAATTCGGCGTCCCTTCTTCAGTCCATTCCCTAACTTTTAAGATTTCATCATATTAGGTATATGTATAATTAATAAAACTCTTATCACCCCCCCAAATATTTTTTTCAAGTTTTTTGGAAAAGTTAATTTTGTTGTTTGAATTCATACGACGTCAGTTTCCTTAAAGGAATGAAATATATAATATTGTAGCCTTACTTATTATGAAAGCATTAATAATATATATACAATATTTGAGGTGATAAGTATAGCATTCAAAGTAGAAACAAACCTATCATGCAGGCAATACGATTTAGCACATACATTACTCGTAGAATAGGCTACGTTGCGAAATTTCAACCATGCTGCAAATATAATATATTTAAGTAATTAACTTGTTTAAGCCATACTTTCAAAATATCTGATTTGGTACAATTTATAAATATACGATCTAGAATATTTTTGCAATAGGTATTTTCAGTAAATCTAGTAAAAGTCTGGTGAAGCATATTTTAGATACATCCCCTGAGGAAAACGAAAGAGAATAAATTATGTTTCAAAAAATTGTAAACTCTTTTGGTACCTATCGTGTACATATTATTTTTCATTCAGGAAAAGAAAACTGAAGTTAAAATACTCTTTGTTAAACCTAACGAACAGAATACGCAGAAAAAATTCAACTAGTTGGCGTGAGAATTGTGGAAGTCTTTAAATGTAAAATACTTGAATAGTAGAAATGGAGGCTTCGAAAGGTTTTTTTCCAAGTTAATTACCCACACATTTATGTCGCTTATTTAAATACATAGCGGAGGAAGGGGGTGTTCTAAATGTATCAGGGGTTTGAAACTTTAGATATCCACAGATTAAGCTTCATATATCAATTTTATGCATTAAACCATACAAGCTATTTTGGTCTAAAATGACCAGATTTTCACCTAGGCCTATACTACCTGCCTTATCAACGGGACCACTATTTCCATAATCAAGATCTATTAATTTATAGGTTACTCAGGGAGCTTCATTAATTTTTTTGAAACGTATGGAACTCACTTTGTAATGCAGCTTATCTCTGGCTTACATTTAGAGGTCATATTACTCGTAATTATGGTCCCAAGATACAAATTATTCAATGGAATAAGGATTATCTGTATCCTCCCACGACAGTTATTGTTGGCTTACAGAACCGGAGCCGCTAGTTCTTTATCAAATAGCTCCTAAGTTTATATAAAGAGGCTGAGTGTGCATCCCGTTCCAGACCTCCCCCCCAAAAAATCCGGGGATCGAACCCAAACCTGTTTATGCTTAGTCAGCGACGCTAACCACTAGACCATGCAGGCGGTCTCTACTTGTCTATACTTGTAAAATATGTTTAAAGCATAGGAAATGAAATTTTCTCATGGTGCTCATAAGGGTGAGTAACGGGATCATATATTTTATCGTAAAACAGAAATCTGAATGTCTGATATCATTTAAAGATAACATCGCTATTATGCACAGCGTGAAAAACTACAGCTCAAAGCGGTGTTCCCATTACAAAGGAATTCGCTGCACAGTATTGCTCCACTCACGGTATATCGCGTGCAAGGCTTGAACCAACAGCACACTACATTGTAGAACTATTTGCTTTCTATAGAACTGTCTTATATTCCAGTAGATTGAAGTATGGTATTTAATAATATCAAAACGAAACTACGAACAATCAAAATCTTCCTTTTCTCTCTCACTTTCCTCATTTCTCTTCCCCTATTTCACTCCTCTAACCTTTTTACTTCCTCTGCCCGTACCATAGGTACTATAGGTTGAGGAAGTATTGTTTTCGACCCCAAACTTCGAAGTTGAGTTTTTAGCATATATACACGTTTCAAATCCCCCTGAATCCAAAAATACTATTTTTGGAAACATGTCTGTGTGTCTGTCTGTCTGTCCGTCTGTCTGTCTGGCTGTGAACACTCTAGCTCCAAAACGGAAAATCGTATGAAAACAAAATTTCGTATTTGGGTCAGGTATATTCTGAAGATGTGAGGATAAGATTGGCGACTATTTTCTCTTATTTTTAAGGGGACTTTACATGAAGAAAGTTTCGTTTTTCGCGATTTTCTCGAAAACGGCTCTAACGATTTTCTTTAAAATTTGCACATATGTTCCTTTTACTGAGAGCTAAAACTTTTATTTGAAACTTTTTTCCGAAAAAATTCTCTGAGGGTAGTTACAAGCCACCCACTGTTCACTCACTGTTTGTAGAAAGTTTGTCTTGCTTGATGAACAACTGAATACGCGCTCTTTCACGGCCTCTTATTCTATATAACAATGTGAAGTGAGAAAGATGTATTGTTGGCCATGCATAGAGTAAAGAAGTATCTGAGGGAAATATCCTATAAATTTCGGAAATTATTCTTTACGGTGGAAAGTTCAATAAACGTCGCAGTCACTTTTTTTTAAAGTTTGTTATATAGCCTGCGCTTTTAGTCGCATCATTGAAAGAAGAGGTATTTATAGGATAATTAGCGTAAAATTGTGTCTTGCGATTCTGTACAAGGATATGTGAATACTGCTAACTTTTATTTGGGCAGAGGAAGTTATGTGACTTTCACATCAGATTTTTTCTCCAATCTCCTTTCTCACTCGCATATAAGCACGAACAAACATGTAACACAAGTGAATTTCGGATTTTGTCCTTAACTGAAGGCTAAGAAGTTCTGAATTTTTAAGCAGTAATTCAATATTTATTTTCTTATTTATGCATATGCAAATAATTTAATTGTTTTAAATAATTTTTTTTTTAGAATAACCAGTGTATTTTTCTTTTGAATTTCATTTTAACATTTGTGAAGTATTTAAAAAATCTGGCGATCAAGAAGTGTTTGAAAATCCCACTAAACGAGCATACATCATTGCCAGTAAGCTCAAAAAAAAATCTTGTTTTATTTTAGACCCAACAGTTAGATTTGAAACAGATGAGACAAGCTAGGGATGTGGATTTGTGTAATACGATAATTAACTTTGTGTTCCATATTTTTGTTAAAATAATAATAATAAAAATGAGAATTAGGATTTTATTTGGGGCTGGAGGTAGCTTGATAAATTACGTATAAAATGTTCTGTTAAGTTCTGGTTTAGATTTATCTAATTTAGAGAAATCTCACTAGGCTAACTGTATTAGGAAACTCATCATTTGCATGGACCAATTTATGGACTGATTTTCATGTAATGTCCATCAGAGACAATCTGTGCATAATATATCCATATTCAATGTTACTGTACGATAACAGCGGAAGCACGGTCACAAAAATCACTAATTAGTGTGCCTCACAGTACTGCATATGACATAACTTGTCTGGCAGTGAGGTAGACCATTAAGGGCAATCAGTCGTAGGAGAGAGGTTCCATCTAGCACTGTGAAGTGAAGTCTGGCTTATGTCAGTTGGTAGAGCAGTGGCACGGATAGCCGAAGGTCCTGGGTTCAAATTTTTCTCCTATAATATTCTCATGTAATATACAACAGAGGCAATAATCTGTGGATCATGAATGCATATAAATCCATTCTATTTATAGTGTTAGTGACTTCCTAGAATTACCTGTAATAGATACATCATTGCGATGTTTTCTGTAGCCTATAATGTAGTATTTATTGTATTTACCTGTTGTGATTTTGCAGTTTATATTTTGTTGGGTCATATTTTTGTTAAACTACCCTTTCGCCTAAAAGATATTAGGTCTTTTGGGTAAAAGTCGGTAAAATTATATGCAAATTCTAAAGGGAAGCTAATGAACGTGTATCATTTCTACAGTCATTAGGGATTGTTACGGAATGTCTTAGTATAGACTATGTTCTAAAGCTAAAGCAATTTCCAGTAATCAGATAATGTTACCATGCATTCATGATTAAACTCAATAGTGGTTTAGCATCTTAGCTTCATTTGACCCATTCCCTCATACAGTCAGGGTTCTTGCATTTATGCCCCTGAAACCTTATCTAAATTGACTACAGTGTAGAATTAGAGGACTTAATAGGAATGGCTTGGTATACTCCTCTCACACTGCGTGCATACGGTAAGTAGGTTTTGTAGTCTTAAGCGTGCAAGCTAAAGTGTTCTGAGAAACGGTGTTCTGTGCTGTAGAGATCAGAGATCTGTTAGTAGTTAAAAGATTATACAAAGACTATGCTAAGGAACTTCTAAAGAAAATATTAAGTCAATTTAGGATAAAGACTTTCCGAAATAAAAAAATGTTCAATCGAAAGCAAAATTAATATATTTCAAATATTCTTACATCAACATGAGATGAGAAATCCGACCAGAAACGTCCAATCGAAAATTAGCCCAAGCTGGTATGTATGTATATTGTGACGATGTAAATAACAAGAATCAACTTCAGTACATGGCCCTAAAAGAAAGAAAGTAAGTAAGTAAGTAAGTAAGTAAGTAAATAAGTAAGTAAGTAAGTAAGTAAGTAAGTAAGTAAGTAAGTAAGTAACTAAGTGAGTAAGTAAGTAAGTAAGTAAGTAAGTAAGTAAGTAAGCAATTAAGCAAGTAAGTAAGTAAGTAAGCAAGTAAGCAAGTAAGTAAGTAAGTAAGTAAGTAATTAAGTAAGTAAATAAGTAAGTAAGTAAGTAAGTAAGTACGTAAGAAAGAAAGAAAGAAAGAAAGAAAGAAAGAAAGAAACAACAAGAGGGATCAGATCAAGGAAGGAACAAGGCCCATCTACTTCAACATCTTTGAAGAAGAAAGAGTATCAAATTTTACAGAATCCCAGTTGCAAAGTGCATAAATAGTGGGATTTTCGTCCCCAGTATAAATTGCTTTGTGGTATACTCTCACGTCGACAGAATGCCTAGCATTCTATTAGTTTCTTACAGGATGGTAACGAATCCCAATTAAATGAACAATTAACGATGGCAAAATGTTAGTTTAAGAAAATGTCAGTTTAACCATGGAAGAGTACGGGATATTTAAATTTTGACTCGCCTATAACGTTAGGAGGCAACCACGGTAGTGCTTAATACATGCATTATTATTGGATATAAAAAAGAGGGAAATAGTAAACAAAAACTGGAGATCGAGGAATTTCCTTAGTATACCTCACGTGACACTTAGGGTCTAACGATAGAGGTAAAAAATGTAGCTTTAATGGAACTACGAGAAAGTTTTTACCTATAAGTAATAGTATATTGCGATACAAGTGCCGTAAGCGATGCGTACGGATCGAGGAAAGAGTTTTTTTTCAATTTCCGAGATCCGTTATGCGCTTACGGCACGAGTATTGCATGCTATTTTTTGCACGATGATTATTTATATCAATTTAATTATATTAAGTGTGATATTACCTGAAAATCTTATGTATATACATTCTTGAAGATAGATGTTTATTTCAGAAAGTGATTCTCATGTGTTTGTTGTTATGCGAACCGAATATTTGTCCTGGGGGGCCTTGTCCATAAAGGCTTGTATTATGATGTGCCGTAAGTCAATTCATAACCGCACGGAAACACTTACCGCACATAGCAACAAGATTGCGTGTGGGAATGTCAACTTACGATCCACGGCAACAACATTCATAAGTACCACTAATTAGTTAAGTAGTGCAAAAATGACATTTTATTAACATGCGAAAGAAAACACATGAATAGATTAAATAGTAAAAGGAGTATAATTGTGCAGATTTTAACAGCTTACTCCTTCTATAGTTCAATCAAATTATCACAAGAAAAGCCATATGGATGCAAAATTTAGGGTAGAGCTAATTTTTTTATATGATGTCTGGGATGGTATTCTGAGTAATTTATGACATTTTGCCAACAAAAGTTTTTGCCGCCAGAGCCGCCATCTTGAAAAAACTTCAGAATTTTCGATTTTATTTCTGTTTGTGCCCATTATCTGCCAAAATACGCACCTGATAAAAATGTATTATTATCCATCCTGAAAGTGGACTGAATTTGCCACAGTTTGAGATCAAATTGAGTTTTCTACCATGAATAGTTTCAGAAATACAGCTCTCCGAATTTCAGCAACATTTTGCAAGAAATAAAAAAATCTGAACTTTCAACTAGTTTTTGCTCGCTATCTTCTAAATGACCAAACCTTTAGTAAAATTTCGAAGGATAACTTTTAAACTAGAGTAAATTTGCAACACGTTGAGTATTTAATGTTTTGATACCTATTATAGGTCACCAGATACAGAGGTATCTACAACTCCTCACATTTCAGAAAACTTATCGAAGGTACGAAAGTCTAGTTTTGCCTAGGATATTCTAAATGGCGTTTCTCACAGTAAAACCTGTGTTGTCTTACAGTTAAGTTTTACATTGCCAAAACAGTATTTCCACAATTTATGATAAAAGACTTAAAAAAAAAAAAAAAAAAAAAAAAAAAATGGAAAAAGAAAATAAAAGGAAAGTTGGTGTAGGTACAGCATTTTAATTTGGAAAGAACGGCGTTTTATTTTAGAAGAATACTTTTGCAGTGTCCTCTGAAAAGAATTACTTCCTATAGCAGATACAGTTCTCCGAAAATGGAAACATGTTATCGTTGGAGTGGCGCTAAGAGGCTCTTTGTCACTGCTCCGCACACCGTTCTCTACGGATACATCTGTTTTAATGTGTTTGTACCACGCAACCTTAGGCATTTTGAAATATTTGCAGACACAGTATGACTCAAAGGTTTCAATTATCTTCGATGGTTATTCTTCAGACGTTAATCAAACAAGCACTAAGAATTGTGAAACTTCGACGGGCTACGCGTCCATCTCCTGATGGTTTTGATAGAACTACTGTTTTGAAAAGTTCACAAGAAACAGTTCTCACCAATGAAAACAACAAGAGGTGCTTCGTAGAATTTCTAAAAAATGAATTGGCAAAAGCTGGAATACAAGTGAAACAGGCTGTTAAAGATGCAGATATCTCGATTGTTAGCACTGCCTTCTCAAAAGCATCTCAATACGACACTGTCTTTGTAGTTGGGGAGGACTTAGGCCTTCTTACTTCCTCACTGCATTACCATCCCCTCATATAAAGAATACATATATCCAAAAGTGCGGAAGAGGCAAAGTTGCAGACATCTTCTATTCAAGTCAGTCATTTCGCCACAGCTTCTCCAACATGCTGCTGTTCATCCATGCTTTCAGTGGTTGTGACACAACATCTGCAGTTTTTGGCCACGGGAAAACCCACTTCTGTTCGTTGATTTTTAAACATCCTGAACTAGAAGAGGAGGCTAATGTATTTCTGAACCCTCAAGCTACATCAGGAGAAGTGACTGAAGTGGGCCAACATTTTTTGGTTCACTTATATGGAGGAAACCCTGCTACACAAACACTTGACGAACTTCGGCAAGGAATATTTGTAAAAGCTGTAGGAAGAATGAAATTTAACTTAGCGAGGCTGCCCCCAACCAGTGATGCAGCTCAACTTCATGCCATGCGAACATACCACCAAGTTCAGGCATGGCTCGGTGAATACAAAGACCCTTTGAAGTGGGACTGGGTGAACACACCAAGGAGCCTATTTCCCCTTAAAGTCAAGAAGGAGCCAGCTCCAGAATCAATTCTGAAAAGTATTTCCTGTACCTGCAAGAAGGGGTGTTTAAACGCTTGTGGGTGTAGTAAAGCTGGATTAAAGTGCACAATCATATGTAAAACATTGCAATGGGCAGTCGTGTGAAAACATACTAACAGTCCTGTCCTCCGACAGTGAGGATGACGACACTCCTGATGAGCCACTTAATTCGTTTTCGGATGAAGACGCTGAAGAGAACTTTATCAACACTGGCTAGATGTGAACATCACGGACGAAATAGCAGACGTCCAGGCCCGACGAGAGGGAGGGGCAGCCGGGGCTGCAGCCCCAAAAGGGGGCCCGGCCGACCAGGTTTTATTTTTTACTTTCTAAATTTACTCTAAAATAAAATTGGTTATAAGTCAATAAACATCTTAAGTTATGTTTTATGTGTTTATTTTATCTGCATTGTCCTGTCGTATAACGGTGACAGGGAATTTATCAGTTAATCTGAAACGGATTATTCTTGAAGAAAAATAGCTATTTTTTAGAAGTAGAAGCAGAAATCCTTTTGGACTTAACAGTAGGCCTCACTAACGTTCGGCATTTAAAATCATAATTTTCAAAAGATTAAACTGGTGCATACAGATAAAATTGTTCCTATTAGGACATTTTAATGTATCAGTTAACCGATTTGGTCCAATATCAATAGGCTTCGTCCCATGGGCGTTATAAATGGTAAACCAAGTTTATGAAAATCCGATAAAGCGTATTTGAGTTATCGCGCTTACAGACACACGGACAGACAGACAGTCCTATGTTCCTGTCTACCAGGCAATCTCATAAAGTATCATTCTGGCACTTAATAATTATGTAATATCATTACATAATCGTGTTATTGCATATATTATAAAAGGCAAGTTGGGTAGTGAATTTAATATTTGACGGGGGCCCGGGAAAATTGGTCCCTGGGGCCCTTGCTTTCTTTCCACGGCCCTGCAGACGTCAACTGCCCAGGTCCCTCTAAGTGCCGAAACTATGAACAAACAAGTTATTCAATGCAATGTTTCACCAGAACTCGAGCTAAATAAATCTTTTTGTATATAAATGAATGTTCTGTGCCGTTATAGCTCCTAACTTGTACGCACATGTAATTATTCAATCGTTGCTGTACATATATTTTTAAACCTCTGTATTTTGTGATTTGTAAGAGATAGCATAAGTTTAAAGTACTCGACAAGTTTCAAATTACCTCTAGTTTAAGTTTCCATATGGAGTTTTACTGTAGGTTTGGTCATTTAGAAGATAGCAAGCAAAAACTAGTTGAAAGTTCAGATTTTGTTATTTTTTGCAAAATGTTGCTGAAATTCGGAGAGCTGTATTTCCGAAACTATTCTTGGTAGAAAACTCAATTTGATCTCAAACTGTAGCAAATTTAGTCTTCTTTTAGGATAGATAGTAAAACATTTTTGTCAGGTGCGTGTTTTGGCAAATATTGGGCAAAAACAGAAATAAAATAGAAAATTTTGAAGTTTTTTCAAGATGGCGGCTCTGGCGGCAAAAAATTTTGTTGGCAAAATGTCAGAAATTATTCTCAAAACCATCCCAGACATCATATAAAAAAATTAGCTCTACCCTAAATTTTGCATCCATTCTTGACAATTTGATTGGACTACTACAGAAGCAAACTAAAAAATTCTAATAGGCTGCAATATTTGTCTCAACTGAATACTTTTCCCCCCAGAAAAAAGTCCCTAAAGTAACCGTATTCTGAGTTCACTCATAACTTTAACTAAAATAGGTAACTGACTGACTTCTCTAAGGTTGTGTTAAAATTCTCATCCACTTTCATTCTGAAGAAAAAATGCAACTTATTAATACCAGGGACTGGTTATATTGGAGCACTTGGTCATGCCACCAAGGAATGTGACCGTGAGGTGGTCCTCCTTACAACTTGTGACAGGCAGCTTGACAACGAAATCCAGACTGTCCTCAACATTTCATACTTGTTTTCTTAATTAGCAACTTCTATATATTTTCTTCTTTAGTATAGCCTTCGAGTTCTCTTTGTCCTCAGAATTTACAGTATTAACTTTATAGCATCGACCTCTCCAGCTTTTTCCATCATCTAGGGCAGAAAAAAGTAATGTAGAATGCAGATCTCAAGATACACACATAATTCAACTTATAAGTAAAATCATTATTGCTAATAGTTCTAATCTGCAAACCATTATATACCAGTAACATTATAAAGTGTATAGGTAGTCTAACTAGGCAGACTCAATGATGCTGCAGATAACATCAAATTAAATACAAAACCAATTTGCATTTTCTAATTTCGTCTATGGGTAATAAGATAATTATGTTGAAAGGTTCCGAAAACTGGCAACAGCGCACTGCCAGATAACTCTTCCGGGTGGCAATGACCTCTCCAGGACGAGGACACACTTCTCACGACGTTTCGCAGAGTATGTTATCCAAGTAATAATCTTAGTATTTAATTTGCATGAAAACTGTCAACATTATTGAAAACCCACAAATGGAAAATTTATTCCTTATTTATTGTTCTGATGACGTGAAAATCATACTTACCGAGTAAAGCACGGTTTCTAACAAAGATCTCTAACAAAGGCGCTGTTATTTAGTGTACTTTATACTACGTTAGACTTTTTTGTAAAATAATATTTTATTTTAATATCTTTGACGGAGTAGTGTCCTTTGTTTATTATTATTTATTGTTGTAGAATTGTATATTCTCTTTTTAGAATACACATTTGGAAATATTAAGTTATTTTTAAATTTTTCATGCCATATTTCCATAAACCTAAGGTCAATTCATAGGTCTTTTTCAGGCTTTTTTTGATCATTAACTAGCTAGCCCTAGTTATGTGTAGTGTATGGAAACCGGATAGCTCAGGCTTGCCCAGGTAAAACTGACATTTATCCACCAGTTTTGGGTAAAGCAAGGAATTTGGTTTCATTCCGGGCTCTACGCGGGTGAAGCGCGAATAACTCAAGTGAACTTGGATAATTAATTTCTTATTTCTGTCTAAAAGTGTGGTGTATTCATTGTAGTTCCTGATATCGATAGAGGTACAAAAATTTAAGAAATGTCCTGATAGTGGTTCCGTGCTGATCGAGAAAATAATGAGAAGTGGTCTGATGTTCATCAACTGCGACACAAGCATTCAATTTTTGCTTTGCCAGAATCAAAATGGTCTATTAACTGAAGAAGAAAGAATCAGTTAGGTGTTGCTTAATCCATCTAAAAACTCAAAGCTACTAAAAATGTAACGGCAAACTCAAACGGGAGATAAAGCAATGTAAATGCTCAGACGAAGATGCACTTTGCAATTGAGGGGGTCAGCGCAACAGTGGTCTAACCCCTCCGACATGGAAAATTAAACACTAGAGCTATCTGCAATACTTGGGAGTAAACTTTATTCATATATAGAGGTGGGACCACTTAAGTCTTCTGTAGGTAGTTTTGAAGTCGATAATCTGTTCTTGTATAAGGGCAACCAAAATTTTTAAACTCAAGATAAATAAATCCAAAGAAACCAGAGATTATTAACGTTATTTTCAAATATGTACCGTTCATTTATCATTAATTTCATGATTATCTTATTTTTATAAATGAGGTAAGTGTTGAAGGAACTGTGGAGAATGGTAGTGTGCTTTTCCATGTACTTTACTGAGTAATCATTGGAACTTATAAATACAAATAACAAAAGTAATTTCCTATTAAAATAGTGTTTTATTACGTGTAGAAATCCAACATTTATTGCAATTTTTTTTCTCCTCTGTCAGATAGAAACAAATGTCAGTGCATCAGTGGTCTAAGCAAGAAAACAGTGTTGCAGGGTCTCATAAAAATTATATTATCTCAGAACAATCTGCACAGTGTACTATGTAACATTGTAGTAAAGTTGACCAAGCACCATAGAACACCCCACTACCAACAAAACTCTATTTTTCAAATTGTATGACAAACTACAAGTGTAGAATTTTAACTAGCTTTTTCTCTATATACCACTGTGGCATGTACCACTATTGCGCCGACCCGCTCAATTCAAAATGTCATTATATCCACTCTCTTGAACAAATGATTGATATAAAATATATAAGTACGTTATTTTGCAATATTTGTCTACATATGTATGACAAATCATGACTTTTTTTTTACTTTATTTACGTTAAATGTTCGTTTGTTTAGTTTTGTTACTATGGCATTATAACGTGATAATCTATGTTGTATCTGTTCGGTTTTCAATTTTGTTTATTCTTATTTTATTGTATCACATGTATCCTAAACGTACTTATGAGAAGTGCTATGAATAAAATACCAAGGATGTTGGAAATACCGTAGATTACTTTTGCCCGGGTAAACCGCAGTCTACCAAATTTGTTTGCTTTGCTTTAAACAAATATTGTTCCATTAAATAAATTGTAGAATTTTTAATTGTATCTATGTGTAAAATTAATACTTTTGTTTTTTGTCTGCTAATAGTTCAGTACAAACTGAATGTGCACATAACATTCAAATCAGCTTAAACTACATGAGCATTTTACGCAGAAAGAGAGGCATATGTTTACGAGTATTTTTTAAAATTATATCATATGGAACAAATGTAATTCCATGCAGTGATTAAAATTAATGTATTGTGGAGGAGTTTTACGTTGTAATCATGATAAGTAGCAAATAATTAAACATTTATATCACAACCTCCCCTGTTTGAATTTAACGTGCTACAATAATATTACATAAAAGCTCTGTGATTTCATATTCTAGAAGCATAAAAGCAAAACAAATTGAAGTCGTAATTTAATTAAGCTTTAAAATACTTTTAAATTAATTTATTATCGTCAATACTCATTCAAGTATCAATGTATTTTTATTTTGAAAATACCTACTGTATTTTGATATAGGTAAAATAAATAGGTTGCCTGTGACATAAAGAAATAAGTGATAACTAAGTTGGAGCTTAAAGTACAGGTATACTTATTTTAAAGGAGAATGGACAGTATAATGCAAATTATCTTAAATAGTTCAGTTTTATCTTTTGTTGATATATCAAAGAGCAATATATATTACTCTGTCTTATAAAACCTTAAACCAATAAAAGAAAATGAAGTCGGGCAGTTGCCAAAGGGTTTATCTGGTCCAAGTAATGGACATATGAGATGGTAATGTAAGTTAATTATATAAATAATAAGTCAGGCAAATTGATTTAAGGATAACAAAACTAACTAATAAAAGTTGATTTAAGATTGTGTTAAATCAGAAACTACGACTAAATTTTTTCAAAGCACATTTTGGGTATAAAAATGACAAAAATCCCGCGTAGAGAATTTTTCTAAACTACAGTACTTTACCATGCCGTGTCCTGTTGTGTCTGGTCTTCGCGAGACAAAAGTCGAGGGTATTTTATTTTGATGGCAGCTCAGAGATTCATAAAGACTCCACAGTAGGCCTATCTCTTTTCATTCATTGACGGACCCTGGAAGAGCTCAGGAGATTCAAGTGGGAAATTTTCTCAGCTCCTCCATATTCTCCAGACCTTGCCTCCAGAGATTTTCACATCTTCCCCAGCTCAAGTTTCATTTCGGATATGGGCACTTTCGCATTGATGATGAGGTGAAATCAGAAGTGAACAGTTGGCTACTGCAACAGGACACGGCATGGTACAACAGTGGTATTTTTAAAAACTGAAGTAATGCTACCAAAAATGTTTGCAAAAAATTGTGATTGCGTGGGAAATCAAGCTGAAGAGTTATAATAATAAAATAAAAGTTCTTTAAACAGATAAATTGATTAAAATTTTTATAAAAATAGGGAAACTTAATTATTAGACAACCCTCGTAAAAAGTGTTTCAGTACAACTCCCATTAAGACGAATGAAATCTCGCTACATTTCTGCTAACCTATCAAGAATAATTATATCCTCACGGCACATCCTTTTTTAATTAAATCAATAAATAAAAGTACCTGTGATTTTATTTTTGAACAATACCTAAAAGGTGTGGTACGCCCTAGGGTAGTGGTTGAGTGTCTGCGCTACAAACCGAAAGGTCACGGGTTCGATCCCCGATAAGCTCATTTAAGTTTTTCAATTGCCCTAATCCTTCTCGTGGCACTATGGCCCTGGGGTCGATTCAGCTTCTACCAGAAATGAGTACCAGGAGCAATCCTGGGGGTAACGGCGGCCGGTGCGTAAAGCTGCGTCTCCATTGATATACATTTAGCACCAACATGTTGCACTTAACATATGTTAAATGTTTATCATTAACTTGTTGACGTATACAAGTCAAGTGATTTGCCAATTTACAACTGTCTCCACTACAGTGTTATAAGTTAACATCTGTTGGCGCGGTCATTCAAAAAGAAAACGCCTCTGAAGAGGGCAGCCAACATTACAAAATGAGAGTAATTTTATATATTCGTTATTATCTTCTTGTTAGCTGTTTATGACGTTCTTAAATAATAATTTTGTATAGATATCTTGATCTTTTCAAAATAACTATCACATTTTTCAACAATGGAGTATGTCATAAAAACTAATTTTAAAAGTAGATGCAATACTATTGAGAACACTGATATAACAAATACTCACATAGTACAAAATGGATGCCGGCAATATTGAGGAAGCTGTCGACTGCTTTTCGTGTACACGGAAATTCCCGAACCAAAGCCGATTAAGCTGGCGATCGCTTTTTGTTTCCCGGTAATTTCCGAAACAAAGCCGATATCGACCGACTAGTCAATTGACTTGACATGTTGTCCATTTTCTCCGGAAAACAAATTAACACCTGAAAATGTTAAGTGCAACATGCTGGGTTTGCATGTCAAGTCAATTGGAACGCGAAATTGCAATATACATGTCAATATCAACTTGTTAATATTGACATGTTGGTGTTAAATGTATATCAATGGAGACGCAGCTTTAGGCTGAAAACCTTACCACCCTCATCTTCCGACTGTCTAAAAATCTTGGAGCCTCAAGCTCCTGGAACCCTCTGGGCCTCCATGGTCTGTAATAGGGAACACTTCACTTTACTTTACCAAAAAGGTAGGGTACAAGACTTTTGCTAGTGTACGTGAAATTGAAATATACTTTTGTTATTCGATGATATACTACACTGGGCTGTTACACTGGAACGTGAGTAATGCAAAATTGGTAATCATTCATTTTTATAGAGCGTTGTAATGAGACAGAGATTTTACTGGACTCAATAATAAATTCAAGTGATTATTTTTCTGTAAAACTTCCTGCGGGCCCGTAGAAATTCATGACGTCAATCCATAATGCACGTGCACAGCGACATATTTCATTCGAATAGATTCATGGCATTCAATTTGTCACATCAAACAACTCGGTATTTTTGATTGCTGTTAGCTGTTATTCCAGTTGACAGAGCGAAACCCGTGTGCTAGGCATAGGTAAAACAGTCCTCCGGCCAAGCGAAAAGCTTTTATGCATAGGAGAGGTTATATATCTAACGTATTTCATTAGAATAGGCTGTACTGTGTGTAATAAATGAATATAATTATGTTATCATAATTTCATCTTACAGTAGGATGTGTAGATTTTTTCATGTTCAATAGGGGACATCGGCAACTTCAAGTACCAAATTATACGGAACTGGAAAACAACCAGAGGACACTGACAATTTCAATATAAAAAATAAAATCATTACATACATAACCTACATTTTTTCTAAGCGAAAACTGTGTCAGTACATATGATTGAGGTATCAATCAAAAATTTTTTTTTCACTCCCATCGGAAGAATTGATAAGCTTTTCTGTTTTAATGAATGTTTAGGCTAAAATATTATTTAAAATTGTCTTAAAAGTTAATATAGACAAGGGAAGGGATATCGATAATAAGTTTCTATTTTTAAAATACGATGCTCATATTAACGTTGGGATTAGTTCATCACTATATTCAGCAAAATAAATCTACAAATATTTATATTCCATTTATGTGTACTAACTAAATTTCAGGGCAGATTAAGGGATCTCTACAACTATAGTCTTTTCCCATTCGCCAGAGGTTTCAAGGCCAAACGTAGCACGCCTATGATACCCCCACTTACCGTGCTCATATGACATCATACCCCTCCAATGCCAGTCACATGACAAGCTGTAGGGAGTTCCCCCTTGGTGTCGTATGAGTGTGTGCGACAGCGCAGCTCCTCTGCGCAAAGGGGAATACTGTTGACTGCTGATCAGTGGGGGCATATTAGCCGTGAGAAGTTGTGGCCTTGAAACCTCTGGCGAATGTGAAAGCACTATAGAAAAAAAATTGATAAAGAGGTGAGGAATTTTTACTAGAACCAAAATTTGAGCTCGGGACTCTGGCATCTTATTCACTGGCCTACCACAAACCCATATTTTATATACAAGACTGGAAAGTAGTTGAACTTCTGTTTGCAAGTCAAGAAGGCCTGACTGAAGTCACATGGAACATCATAAATGGACTGAGCATCACTCAAGAGACAAAAACATTCTAGTTAATACCAATAATTATTATCTAAGTATATTACATCACCATGTATAACTGTTGATTGTACCAGTGATTAACTGTTTGCATTGTACCACGATTTATAATAAATAAGTTTACCAGATTTTAATTAACGAGGGAGAATCAAATGAAAACCGCAATTAATTTTTTTCCACTATTTTACTACAGGAAGAATGTTTGCTTGCACATTTTTCTCCATAGTCCCCTCCAAGTTCAATGCATTTACGCCGTCGGATAGGAAGTGCTTCGATACCACGTGAGAAAAATTATTTTGGTTGACGATGTAGTTACTCCTGCACCATCGATTGGACGTCTTCATCAGATTTGAACTTCTGCCCTCCGAGGAGATGCTTTAACGGACCAAAGATTTGGAAACCTGATGGTGACAAAGCGAAGGGGGTTGCTGAGAGCAGGTGTTTTGCTTCAGCATGATAACGCACGCCCTCATGCTGCTCGTGCAACCATGAAAAGCACCGATGACATATACTTCAAGTGCATCCCACATCTGCCATACTTGCCAGGTTTGGCACCATCAGATTTCCACATCTTTAGTTCACTAAAGGAGCTCCTTGGAGGGCAGAAGATCAAGTCAATGAAGACATCCAACCGGCGGTGCATGAGTGCCTACAGTATCAACAGAATAATTTTTCTCATGCGGTATCGAAGCACTTCCTATCTGATGGCATAAGTGCATTGAACTGGGAGGGGACTATAAAGAAAAATAATGCACAAGCAAACATTCTTCCTGCAGTAAAATAGTGGGGAAAAAATCAATTGCAGTTTTCGTTTGATTCTCCCTCTTATGTATGAAACCGATGTCTGTGAAAATATATAATACATAAATTTATATAATGTATAAATTATGTATATAAAATTTTAATACGAGATGACACACACACATACATCTACAGGCATCTACAGAATTATTTTAATTTCATGTTTTCTTATATTATGCCTAAAATTATAAGAATAATTTATCTGGATCTACGGTATACGTGTAATTGAGACGCAATCTGATCACAGCATACTGGCCAACAACACTGGGTATCTGACCTACTTAGTTCGGAACAATAATATAGTTATGCACATACAGACGCTGAATAGGAGCAGGAATGTATAGATCTGGATTAGAGACCATCAGGAGATAAGCTCTAGAGCTCCTGACATAGATTCTAATGGCACACATGTCTTGATATTGATCAGTGTTTCTCAAACTGAAGGATGCGACCACAAAGAAGCGCAACACTGTTAGTACATACAAAGACCATGCATTAAATAAAATAATTATAATACATTAATTACATTATTCACATAAATGATATAAATATACTATTAATATAAATTATTTTATACCCATAAAATAATTATACTATTAACAAAACATGGATCAAACATAATGTTCATAGTAGGCCCACAGGAATTATTTCTACATATTTTTCTTATCTTAAATTATTACTTTCCGGGGTTTTACCTCACCTGTGAGACAAATGTTGGATAACTTTAGGCCCTTGTGGTCCCCAGATATCATTTGGCCGTCATTGTCATCTTCATCCCATCCTCGCCTTGTTTGGAGTGTGTGTGTGTGTGCATGGTGTGTCTCGTCCTATGTGTTCGTGTTGTCTCGGAGGTGGCCTCGGCATTGGGCTGATCATTCATCCGGGGAGGCCCTCCATGACTTTGTCTGGTCAAAAAAGTACGTAAGTTATGTGATCCAAAGATAATCCCTCTCCCAACAGGTCGCGGCCCTGTAAGGCCCGGGCGGCTTGGGTCGGTAGAACTCAGATAAAGAAAGAAGAATTATACTATTAACATAAATGACATAAATATAGTTTCTTTCTTTCTTTCTTTCTTTCTCGTAGTTTTACCTTTCCCTTTTAGGATTTAAGCGACCCAAGCCGCCCGGGCCTTACAGGGCCGCGACCTGTCGGGAGAGGGATTATCTTTGGATCACATACATACTTTTCTGACCAGACAAGGATATGGAGGGCCTCCCGGATGAGTGATCAGCCCAATGCCGGGGCCACCTCCGAGACAACACGAACACATAGGACGATACACACCTTTTTCACACACACACTCACTCAGAACAAGGCGAGGATGAAGATGATAATGACGGCCAGATGATACCCGGGGACCATAAGGGCCTAAAGTTACCCGACATTTATCTCACAGGTGAGGGAAAACCCCGGTAAAACCTCACCTAGGTAACTTTTCCCGACCAGGAATCGAACCCGGACCCGCTGCGTGAGAGGAGTGAACGCATCCTCTGAACCACAGCGGTGGACTACATAAATATACTATTAATATAAATTATTTTATACCCATAAAATAATTATACTATTAACAAAACATGGATCAAACATGATGTTCATCAACTTACAGAAAATATTTCGACATACTTTTGTCATCTTAAATTATTACTTTAACACTAGTATAATATTTCATGATGACGTTTCCGCTCGAGTGGAAAGGATGCTGATTTTTAACACCACACCGCGAAGCAAATACTGTACGAATATATTCTGTTAGCCGCTAGGTAGCGGTTATATTTATAAGCTATGCCTATGCAGCCGATCAGATAAGCTGAGTTCGATGTGGTTAAATATGACCACATTACCCTGTGCATTCATTGAACCGGAAAATATTATTTCACTTGACCCACAAACCACGGACTCATGATGTATCGGACTATTTGCGCAACTCTGCACTTTTATCCCCTTCCACCTCTTGTTTTATTTTCAGTTTTTATTTTCAGCCATTCTGTGGTGTCGCAATACTGCTACCTGCAGTCCACCAATTTAGCGTGAAATATCGCCGATAACCATGATGCATACAAACGAGTTATGAGTTTAGTTATCTTCGCAAAAACTTGATTTCATATGCGGAGGTGTATTTTACATTATACTTTAGCGGAGACAGTATTTCTTAATTTCAGCTACTGGCCTACCTACTAGGCTATGTATTTCAATTTATTACTAGGAGAACGACAAAGAAAACGTAAAGAAAGAGAAAAGAGAAGGATTTCTGCTTAATGCATAAAACTTCAATTTTTCATTTCCATCATTATGATATAAATACTGAAGATTGCTATGTAAGTATTTGAAGCATTGCAAATCCAGAACACCTTTTATGAAGTACACGTGGACAGGGAGAAAATTTCCGAATTGAGTGTCAATGAAATCTATAAACTATCCGAGTTGCATGCCCAAGTCACGTATAGGCTAATTGTCCATCCCATTTTCAGACTATCCTATAGGCCTACTACAGGTATAACGCACTGTTCATTAAGTTAACAAAAGCTTTAAAACTTAACTTTCAACACAAACACTTTTCCTTATTTTTACTTAGTGCCTTTTGAAAATAAAATTTGTAGATTAAACAGTGTTATGATAAATATGTTATCTAATTGCTAAAAAAAAAAAGACCGCCGGAATGGTCTTGTGGTTAGCGTCGCTGACGACCCCGGAACCTCCTCGGATTTTTCTGAGGTAGGGAGGTCTGGCAGGGGTGCACTCAGCCTCGTGATTCAAATTGAGGAACTACCTGATAGAGAAGTAGCGGCACCGGTCATGAAAACCACCATTAACGGCTGTGGGTGTCGGCATGCTGACCACATGCCCCCCAATCCCGCCATCTGCCTGTGGTAGATGACGCAGCGGTTGGATGGTAGGCCAAGTCCCTCCAGGGATGTAGTGCCACGGAGTTTAGAGTAGTTTTAATTGGTAAAAAAAAATATGTGTAGATATAAATAAATGCCCGTTGTGGGCTTAGTTGAGATTACTTCAAGTAAGCGTTACTTTGAATATAGTTTTATATGTGAAAACTGTAAAAATATATTATAATTACACTCAATGTAATGACTTCGTATGGTTATTGCTGTATTGTATAGGCTAGGCCTACTAGTTACAGTTAGACTGTGTCACTCACTTTGCTCAATATTGAAGAAACCACTACATACCATTACGTGATTCGTAGCCTGTTTCCTACTAGACTGACACCCAAGGGCACGTCAGCACGCAATTTATGCGTGAGTTTAAAAATCCCGAATGAAATTAGGTTGTTTACTTTTTCCACCTGACCGATCCCACATGCAATTCGAGTTCTCTCATCCATAAAAATGCACTAATAGTATAACATTTCTTATGAAGTTAGGTTGAAACTAAATCATTGCTTTCATATTTCATTCTAAATTAGAAAATTTATCACGCGTTAGTTTGTTTCTACCTTTATCTCACTTTTTCTTATCAGTTTACTTTTTAGGTACATATTTTCCACATTCTTATATTTTTACTTTCTTACATATAAGCAATAGTCAATAGGCCAATTAATCGAAATCTAGAATAGACCCTTACACTAGAAAGAAGATGTTTTGTGAAGCTTTGAACCTTAAGTAGATGTTTTCGGGTGAAGTCTGTGTGTATATCTAATCTGTCAGTAAGTCTGGTCAGGTCTATTGTGGGTAAACCGCGTAATGAATTTAATTATCCCGTTGTATTACTAGCACCAAAAAGCACTCTATTTCTATGATTAAAATATTAAAAATACCTTTTTATGATTTTTTTCTAACGTTGTTCAGAAGGATCTAATAAATTGATATAAATACAAATTTTGATTCCCCTAACCATACTAATAAAAATCGAAAATAGTTTTCTTTAATGTGACTTCAATGATAGTTTTCTCATGTCCATTTTCTATTTTATCCGTGGCAGAGGAAAAATGAAAGCCTAGTAAAAATTTGTAGAGACAATATAACAGGTCCATTAAAAATAAAATTAAGTTAGCGAAATATATTATATTATTTAGTTGTGTATTACATTATTATTTAATAGTGAAATGTATATAAATAGGATATAGGCTATTATGAATAAATTTAGTCGCAAGGAAATTTGAGCCTTGAGATTCCCCCTCCCCTCAAAGATTTAACTGTTCTGTTTAAAATTTGAAAACTACTGTCTGCATTCAAATCAAGATAATTATTTATTAAATATATTCCGTAGACATTTTATAAAGGGTAGCTTGATAAGCTAGCATGAGAATGAGACAACAGAATGTGCATCTACTTATTTTGAGAAAAGAAATAGGCCTATAGAAATGCTTCACATAAGAAATTTTCCTCTTTGGAATAAGCTAATCAGAACAGTATTCGAAGTGAAATGAAGTCCTGCTAAGTTTCGGTGGCAATAGTTGAATACTGCGTGCTATCCATCGCACAAAACTCAGTGTGATAATTGGATCACCTGGGTATCCGCTGGCAAATGAACTTCACGTATCAGCGAATTACATCTAACTGGCCGTGTCTGTTTGCAAATGAACCTAGTTAGTAACTTCCTCAAACAATTGAGTAACTGCGACGGTCAGATCTGCTACGCGCTGGACATGTTTAATGCTCTCGATTTATGAAGCAAGCATTTTATTCGCTGCACCTTAAACTACACTGAAGTTTACTGGGAGAAGATAGAAGATAAGTCGTACAGTTTCGCTTCCTTACACAGAGAGTAAAATTGGCGAGCATGGACTACAATGTAATTGCCATTTATCTCTTCTCTATATATACATAAGAGGCTTTGTCCTGACTGACTGAATGAATGACTGACTGACTTACTGACAGGAATCAACGTACAGCCTAAACTATAACAGGTAGAGACTTGGCATTTTGACAGTACCTTCGTTTCATAATGTAGGTGCTCACTAAGAAATGATTTTGATTTTTTTTTATTTTAAATGCCAAAAATCAAATGTTTTTGAGAATACTTAATCCCTTTTTACACAGAATTATCCAGTCCAAATCACATTTGACATTAAAACATATTGTTGCCAGTTTGTCTCAGATGGGTTTGGAAAAAAAAATGAAAGTAGAATAAATTTGACAAATGAGAGAACTATCAATATCCACGAAAATAATGCAGTCACATAACTTTCTTTACCCTGGACAAAGAGAAAACAATACGAGGTATGGTAATAACTTATATATATATATATATATTATTATATCACAGAATGAAATCCCCGAAAATAATGCAGTCACATAACTTCCTCTAGCCTGGAAATAGAGAAAACAATACGAGGTAAGGTAATATGTTTTGGGAAGAGATGTATGAAAGTGATATTGTATTTCTGTTTAATTTCATTCCCAAAACGGTTTTATGGTAACATGAGAGTGAGAAACAAAATTTTCAGCCACGATAATACAATTTTATGTTACCGGAATTTCTGTTTCTTCTTATTAGAACCCCTACCGGGCTTGCTTTGTACTGTACAAGCGATGGGATGCAAAATTCTAATTTATAGCCATAAAAGCTATATCAAGCATTTTCTTAGGGAATAATTTGAGTGTGATAAGTCGTTCTTCCTACTTCAAATTATAAATAGCCTGGAAATGGAGAAAACAATACGAGGTAAGGTAATATGTTTTGGGAAGAGATGTATGAAAGTAATATTGTATTTCTGTTTAATTTCATTCCCAAAACGGTTTTATGGTAACATGAGAGTGAGAAACAAAATTTTCAGCCACGATAATACCTAGGACCTAGAATATAAAAATCTAAAGCCCTTCATAAGTTAATTTCCAATTACAAAATAAAAAACCCGGGCGACGCCGGGCCTTTTAAGCTAGTCATTTATATACGTGTTTCAGGGCTCTACTTGATCTTGTTAGTGCAAATTAGTCCTGTTATAAATAGATCCTCATAAGAACTCTTATGAATATTTTTAAATTTTTTTAAATAGTACTTGCAAATGGATCGCTCCAACCTTGTTTCGTTTTCTATTTTCTATTATTTTGTGTGGTAAGGAGTATTGGATTTTTGCAGTCCTGTCAAGATAAATGAATCACGAATTTCAAATTTTTAAAAACAAAATTACTTTTCTCTGAAATTGCAATCTTCTTTCATCTACCTATCATGCAATACAGTAATCCCACAAATCCATCGTTTTTCATAGGTTTTATAGTCATGAAGTTTGGGTGAGTTGCAGAAAGCCCACATGTCCTAATTCATCGAGAACACATTCAATATAACAACCAAAATCATAATTTTAAGATGTTGGCCTCTCTGCTTTTACCATTTCTTACCATTTTTTTAATCATAAATTGTTGTTAAACTATTAAAAATAGTTGCATGTTATACTAAAAGGGAATAAATTATTTATAGACTCTTAAAACATTTACCTGTTAAAATTGCTTATTAAAATACGGTTTATATGACAAAATTGTTCTGCTGTTTGATTTTTATTTTTATTTTACTTTTACTCTACTTTCATTTACTTACTGTACCTACCCCAAAAACATGAAGTTTGAAAAAAAAGTTTTAATCAATTTCAGAAACCCCATATGTCCACCAGGTTTAACCTATTATTCTAAAATCAAGAATGGTGATCACAAACAAAAATAAGCTAGGATATTTTACTTACATTACTCTATTCATGACTGAAGTATTCTTTTCAGAAAGCTTTCCGTTCTTGAACGAAACAATTTTTTCTTTCTCCTGAAAAGTTATGTGTAGAGGACACATAAGGTTTCTGTAATTCACGTTTAAAATTGTATTCATATCTTTAGAAATATAGTATTATCCAGTTTCACTGCTGCTCGTAAACTTATTATTTATGTTAACCAACACTTTCTTCCGTTCAGTTTTGCAATGTAGTTGAATTGCCATCTTCATAATCTTTTCATAGGCAGGTTAATAAACCAAGTTCATTGAGCCAAGCAGGAAGATGTAGTCTATTGTCATCCAACCACCGAAGAAGCTATCATAGAACATGTTCAGTATGTTTGGTTCTAAAGCGCATAACAAACCATCCCTATGAATATTAGATGCATCTAGTTTTTGTATGTAATTTACTCTAAGTTTTATGAGTTACTTGTATAGAGTGCATTTACTCACCCAAAATAAAGTGAAGTAAGAAATTAAAAGCCCTTAATTAAAATGAGTGTCCACCGCTGTGGCTCAGAGGATGCGTCCAATCCTCTCACGCAACGGGCCCGGGTTCGATTCCTGGTCGGGACAAGTTACCTAGGTGGGGTTTTTTCTGGGGTTTTTCCTCACCTTTGAGACAAATGTCGGGTAACTTTAGGCCCTTGTGGTCCCCAGATATCATCTGGCCGTCATAATCATCTTCATCCCATCCTCGCCTTGTTTGGAGTGAGTGTGTGTGTGAAAGGTGTGTCTCGTCCTATGTGTTCGTGTTGTCTCGGAGGTGGCCCCGGCATTGGGCTGATCACTCATCCGGGGAGGCCCTCCATGTCCTTGTCTGGTCAAAAAAGTATGTATGTGATCCAAAGATAATCCCTCTCCCGACAGGTCGCGGCCCTGTAAGGCCCGGGCGGCTTGAGTCGCTTAAATCCTACAAGGGAGAGGTGAAACTACGATAAAGAAAGAAAGAAAGAAAGAAAGAATTAAAATGAGTAACTATACGTGTTTTCTATCGGAGTTAATTACATTTTAATTGGTTCGTTAAAATAATATCAAGATATCGTATCGGCATCGCTTAGGAACAAGAGCATATTTCTCAATGTACAGAAATACTTGGCGAGTTATTTGATTCAAAACCTGTTTCATAACCGTAACATCTGACGTAAATTGCCTTGAAGCATTTTCTCAGTCCTGTCTGATAAAAGAACGGAGAAGCAATTGTTTTAATTATTTCAAGATAATTAAAAATAAACAACCAAGGTTTCAGTTATTGTAGACTTCTGGAATAAAGCGAAATCTATATGACCTGGGGCAATTTTTCATTTATCTGTCTGTCTTTTCCACTGAAATAGGTTTTTTCCACTAAAAAAAGTTTTCACTTTTAAAAAAGTTGAGTACATTTGTAGGCTCGAAGATAAATTATTATTATTCTTGATACTTAAAAAAAGTATAATTTTCATATTGTAATTAAAATAAAATAATAAGATTGCCCTTTATACGAAGAATAGTTGATGTTTCCAGCTCGATCATATAAATAAACATCAAATCAAAATCAATTTTCTTTTGTTGACAGGTAGCGAGATGCTGAATGTGGCCAATTAATAACAATAACATTATAATTTTTAATTTGTTCCATTACTTGAAGCACAAGCACAAGTACATTCCAATGGTTTTAATGTAAATAATAGCTTCCTATAACATATAAATATTTATTTTCTTCTGCTTGGAATCACAGGAGACTACTCGGGTCCAGAACACTGACATAATTTTCATTTAAAGAAAAGTGAACAAACTGAATTATACAACATAAAATTAACATTTGAAGCTTAAAAATCATTTAACACAAGTATAAATTATCGTGGAGGTATGCTGTGGTGTAGTGGTTAAGACACTGCGATTCCCGATGAGGTCGTCGAGATTTTTCAATTGGCCTAATCCTTCTGGTGGCACTATGGCCCTGGGGTCGACCCAGCCTCTAACAGAAATGAATACCAGGAGTATTTCTGGGGGTAAATAACGGCCGGTGCCTAGGGCTGACAACCTTGCCACCTACATGTGCCGTATGTCACAATCCAGGAGACTTAACGTCATGGGAACCCTATGGGTCCCCATGGCCCATACAGGGATCAATTTACCTTTTATAAGTGATGGTGCAAGGTTCTTAGCGAATCTTTTATAAGCATATTATAGAGATGTAAGGGATACATGGGATACATGGTTCTAGATGGTTCTCTTTTTCAAATCGACTTCATCACTTCATATCGTATGGCTGGATCCAAAATGAAAGCCAAATTTTCCTTTAAATTTATGGCTATAATGTTGGCTCATCGATTTGATCCACTTTAAGATAAACAGTGGACTTCCTCATATACACATTCATGCAATACTGTTCACGTTTCGTGAGAATTATTTAAAGAACATACATTATTGTTGACTAGTGTGTAAGTAATATGTACCTTAGATAGTAGGCCTACTATTATTTCAAATATTGAATACTTGAAATGAATGAATATAATTCCCTTAAAATAATAAATAATAATAATAATAACTAAAAAAAAAACTAGGAATGGGGACAAAAGAGCTTAAATTAATGCAAAAATCAGTAATTCTAGGCACAACATCCATAGTCAGAGCATTTCTCAATGTACCAATATAATGCTGCATCTTGCGAAAAACGCCGATGCAACAGAATAACTCACAAACAAGTGATGAAAAAGAACAATAATAACAATAAATTTTGAAAATCTCCTATCAATCCAAAATTTATTTAAAAAATCATTCTGAAAATAAAGAAGGCCCGGGCTGCGTAGGTCGCTTAAATGTCCCTAAAACGAGAGGTAAAACTAAGGTAAAGAAAGAAAATAAAGAATTAGAGTCGAACACACAAACGAATAAAATCGCCTGCTTCTTGCATCACTAATCACAATCAGCACCTGGCTTGTGAAGTTCTATTTTGCAATCAAACCTTTCAAAAAGGGTATTTTAATCGTTAAAGTCAATACTCTGACCAGTTTATGTAAAATACACTTGCGTAGATCACTACCAGCAAGCCAGTATATGTGATTTCGACTCTTCATTTGTGGTTAGAGAGAATAATATGGTTTCCAATTTCCATTCTGCTTTCTTTTTTGTCTGTCGATCCACGAATCTTCCCTCCCTCTCTCTTGCGAATAATCTTATCCTACAAATTTAAGGGAAAAGGTAATCTGCGCCACTTCTACCTTTTCTCCCAACCAAAACGATGTAAACTGCGTCACTGACATATGTAAACTGCGCCACCGACATTTGTAAACTACGCCACCGACATTTAAATGGCGTCACCGTCATACTAACGCACTGACATTTTCCTTCCCACTTCTCCTGACTTAGGACTGGCTATGAAATTGAGACCACTAAAAGATAATGTACACAATGACTCTGAGACTGTAAAACACAAGTGAATGGCTCGTTAGTGAGACTGTGTTTTTGTTTACACCATAAGAGTAGCCTATTGCACTTTTTTAAAAATTTGTATGGCAACTATGTTAAATTTGGGATTGTCAACTTAGGAACCATGACAACAACATTGGTGAGTACTAGAAATTAGACTCATCGTTCAAAAATGCTAATAAATCTATTGGAAAACTGTTGCGAACTTCAGAACAATTATCCCAGCGTATCCTACAAATAAAGAATAAGTTTTAAACGTGTGAATATGTTGAGCAAACGGGCAGTAAATAGAAATACGGTATTGTAAGAGATCCTCGGCACTATATTTATCATACATTCCAGACGCTGAAGAAACTGTTCCGTCGGAAGTTGCAAATAGCTCAGGAGAGACTGTGTCAACGGAAACCAGTCTATGATTGCCTGTTGCGTCACGAAATCTGTCACGCCCTCTCACTTTCCTTAAGTGAAGAGAACAGGTTTTGTGCACGTAACACTACATTAAGTAGCTGCATCTCAATTCAAATAGTTGAGCATTGATTCAGGATCAGTTAGTTTAAATGACATCAAATTTCAGAACATAGGCTAATATGTTAGCCATATTTCATCGGCTTGCCACTGTACTAAACAAATAACTTGGTATAATGTTTTGAATTGAAATTACAGTTACCGGTATTGTACATAAATTATATAAAAAAATTCTCATTTCGTGAACAAAGTTGGTTCAAAACCCACGCTTTGTCAAGTGGCTTGTTCAGCTTATGCTACAGAATGTTATTAGCCCCGTTGGTATACTTAAATATGTATTAGCTGTAGCAGTGAAAAGTGGGACTATTTATTGCGATCAAAGGATAAAGTGGTCCTGATGTCATTGGACGTCCTTATCTTCAGTGGTGTCTAGAGAGGTCACTCGACATCGAGGTCATTTGTGCTTTTGCTCAATTACATACACAGAAATGCCAATGACAAGGGTAAGTTGATTCCAATCCGGCAACCCCAATGCAGAATTTTACGTGCTATTAACAGAAGAAGAACCCTACCAACAGCAATAGTCATCAGAGTCTATCTCAAAGGTAGGTAACATGTTCTACATATAAGCTCCAATATTGATGCCCAGGTTCGCGTTGATCATAGTATAACTTTGGAAACTCTGACAATAGACTTCTATAATAGGACTCTTCAGAATTTTACACCATCTCACGAAATAAGCCAGCAGCTGCTTTTCGTTAACATTTTCTTAGTCATCGAGCCACTAAGAACTTCTATGCTACTTCATACATTCATTTCGATTTCTCTGATAATAATGTAGACCTATCATTACACCTTTACACCCTTCTTCTATATAACTGTATTCCGTCGCACCAAGGACAGTAGTTATCTGCAGTCATTTCAGCTATCAATTTTACGATTAGTGTCAAAACTGGCAGAAAGTTATAACAATTTACAGAAATTGTCATTTGTTGAGAAATATGATACATTTCGAAGTGATACCTGTATCTCTTGATCGACAAAGCCACAGAGGGGAACAAATTGAATTGCAATTATGAGAATAGCCTATTTATTATGTATTATTATTGCTGGGCCCGTCTCCGTGACTGCCAGCCACCTGGTTGGCCTGGGCTCGATTTCCGGCCGGGTCCTTCCTGGATCAGGACTGGGTTTTTGTACTTATTCCCATCCTGCGAAAGGACTGGGCACTCTTACGCGGTATCATCCGGCCTAGCGTCCCTCGGTCGGGCCGTGGCCCCCCCCCCGGGCCTCCCCCCCCACGGCCTACGGGCCGAACACTTCATCATCATCATTATTGCTGGGTACCCAGCTGTAACATATTCCGCCACTGGTACATGTTATTGGATAATCTTCGCTGAGGAACGAAGGTGTTACAGAGATAATTATTAAAATTTAATATAGAGAAAGGTTACAATTGAGTACTATTTAGTGACCAAAGTTGATCAGTTACTTTCTATGCATGGATTCCACCTGCATTTATGAACAAGAGATTAACAAAGTGGACTTGTACAGACCTATCAATAAATTAATTCGTGCATATTGGAGACTACCTAGTTCGCACTGGGAATTAGGATTTGGCTTGCAACAACTGCAGCCTGGGGCTCAGCTGGATGGACGCAACTGTCACAATAAAATTATGAGCTGTGCACTCTCTAAAAATCAACTGATTCACTACCGAGTGGCGAATTCTCAGCTGACAGATGGGAATTTTCAAAATCCCTTAATACACTTCATGAATATAAAACGAGAAAATTGAAGAGATGTACGACTGTATTGCTTTCATGTTCGAAACTAACCTTCAAACGTGAAATTAAAAGAAGTAAAAAGAATGGCAAGAGCAAGTAACCACATGAATATTTAAGAGTAGGCCCATTGCTCTTTATAATTATGGGAATAAGTACATTTTTATGAATAATATTTTCCTTGGAGGCTCACAGTAGAAGTTAATTCAGAAAATGACATCTTAAGGATAAATTACGTTTAGCCTAATTACGTTTACTGGGTACGATACTGTTTTTCACAGGAGAAACATTGTTTGGCAGGGGCAAGTAACTAACATCAACACGATCAATACGCAAATAAGACTAAACCATTTTAAATTTATTTGTATCAGCACCATGTCCCAAACTAAATAAGATTACATGATTAAAATACAACTTCTTTTGCATAAATATTATCCCTTTAGTGGTGACGTGAGAAAATTATAACATTACTGGTGACATGGGGTTTGACAGAAACCCATTCTTTTAACGCTTATAAGTTATAACGGATAACTATTGTGTCAGGATATTCTATTGTTACTTTATAATAAAAGGGGTTTTCCAAGAAATATTTTAGTATATTTTATTGTAACCTACACTAAGATTAAACTTTCACATACTTTGCTTTCACTACAAATAAAAGTCAGTATATGCAAATTTAAAGACGAAAAATAAGCATTTCTGTGAAAATTGCAGCATTATACATTATAGGCCTAAGCAGAAGTTGAACTGAAGAATATTTGTATTGTATTTGCTAGATATTTACATTTAGCATGTAGGACTCAGCCTCGTCATTCAAACTGAGAAGCTACTTCACTGAGAAGTAACGGCCGTGGGTTAACGAACGGAGTTAACGAACAGTAACGGCCGTGTATTTCGGCATGCTGACCACATGCTCCCAATCCTGCCAACTGCCTATTGTAGATGGTAGACCTAGTCCCTCTAGGGATGTAGCGCCACGGAGTTAAGATTTTTTAATAGGTAATTCTCAAGCAATACGCCAGTCTTATTTTTACCTTTCTAGTGGAGTAAAACATACCTAGGCCTATATTTACTTCTTATAAATTCTTACATGTGTAAGAAGATTCTATTAAACAAAGATGCCTTTTGGCCTTATTCTCGCAAGTATCTCTATCCGTCTAGTCCAGAAGCCCAAAATGCTTTATTAAGTTTTATTATGTCTGGAGATTGAGATCATACAGCGATGTTGTTTTAGTTAGCCTTATGTTGTACAGAGTGCAGTGAACAACGTTGACAATAGCGGAAAATGGATCTATAAAATGGATCATTCGAGACTTGGGTTCCATCACTTATAGGCTACTTTCCCGGGTTTGTCTGTTATGAGAAACTACCCGAACAGAAAAGCAATGCTTTTGTACTAGCCCCATCTCATGTAGTCGCCAACCGCGACTGCTTACCACTGCTTACCACCAAATGTTTTATAATATTTCTCCGATCTTTGTTTGACACTTTGAAAAGAAAAGCCACCCTTAGCTTTTGAAGCCTGAAGTTTGTTGTTTGCGTATTTATGTTAGATTCCTCTGCTGTCACTTTTCAAGCAAGCCGAAAATATAGCAGTAATCATGAGCTGGGAAGTACAAATTGCATACCCGATTATTTTTCTAATCGTGTAAGCATTTCTCTAAATGGAGTGACGACTTTCTAAGTTGTTGTTCAGTAAAGGCAAGAAGAAAGTATAAACGAGATGCCTTCATCTCTTCCTGAACGTAAACGCATTCCGTATAACATAGAATTTATTTCCTTTCAGTACTGATAAGATGGAGGTTTTATTATATACTTGGACAAATTTTGAGTAATCAAATTTTATAACAAAACCCATAATTTTAACTGAAAAGTGACAAAAACTTATTATTTTAATTTTTTTAATTATCATGTTTAGCTTTTCAGAAAACGTGTACATTGTAATGCAGCCATCCTTTCCGAATTTTCAATAGCCTGAAAAAGTCAATGGTTTAAAAATTATAATCACAATTAGCCTACTGATACTTTTCCAGCATATACGTCGAAAAGGGAAATGATTTAAGCCTATGCCTATTGGAAAAACTATATAGAGTGCATCTTTTTTTAATACATGAGACAAAAGTTTTCACGATACTGATAATATAGTATAGGCTTAACACAATATTGTGTTTGCTATTTAACTTTTCATATTAAAGGTTACCGGTACTAATCTATAGATCTCAGACCTACAGTAAAACACAATGAAAGTATATGGAACTTTCTGACTAGAGTTAGCATGAATGAGTCTACGTCCAAATAAATCATACTCAATGAGATTGTGTTAAACTGGGCCCGGAGTAGATGACCTAAAAGGTCAGAAATATGCAAGACGATATGACATTAAAATAGCTAAATATGACCTCCCAGAAACCATTTTAACTAAATAAACACGTATTTAATGAATCGCATTAAATATCAAAATCATATTTGAATATCAAATCATGCTATTTTAACAGTTTCATGGTAACGATGAATAATATCGCAATAATTGTTGAATGGTTTACTCCAGTAAAAATACATTACCAGTACGATCAGCAAAGAGCGTACCAATAAAACATTCACAATGGATCTCTTAATAAGCATCCGACGTTTCATCAACGTACATCGAAATATTATTGCTCCTTAAACTAAGATCAATTAATTCCAATGCACTGATAACAAGAGATAAATCATGTTTACTCAGTGTTAATGTGTCTGGAATCTGGTTCGTCATGTTTCGTGAAGATTTTTAAAGCTTACAATATTTTCTTCATTGAGAGGAATGTTAGCAGATATCATCTCACAGAGCTTTAGCTGGCAACTAGGATCTGGGCCGCATTTCATTGACGGGCCGAAAATATCAGTAACTCATTGTGGGAATTAGTAATTTTAAGAATATAAACAACAATATAACAAACATCAATCATTTAACTCTTCTGAATGTAAAATCATATCTACAAATGTAACTGAAATATGACTTTAAGTCGCAAAACATGACAATATGACCAAAACTGCAATAATGACCCAAATATGCGAATGTATGACGTATAAAATATATCTAAAAGTGATCGGGAACGTTCAATTCTTATTAAAATCAATGATATCATTGAAATAAAAGTCTAGAAGAAAATATGCCCTGATACCATTCGCTTTGCAAATGAAAGAACCATTAAAAGCCTACGTAGAATCTTGTCCTTTCAGTACCGTCAAGATCTTGGTTTAGGAAACAATAAGAAAATTTTACTCTGCTATATTCCTATTATTTGGCTTTGATGTTATTCATATTTAGCTCTTTGAGGCATAGAAGTACAATGTTAGTAAAAGAATACGCAGGTCTCAGAACCCAATACAAGGTTTTAATATTAGCAAAGTCCTGAAAGCTAAATACTTTAAAAATGAAAATAAGGAAATAAAGAATTAAATTGATATTATAATCCCAACAAGATAGTCTAATGCCAGAATCATTTTTAGTACTTAATTTTCATAACACAGATTAATAATGTAAAATACCGAAATATAACTATCTAATTTTGCATATGCTTAACTTGTTTAACCTTTTCTCTGGTACTGATTGCGTCATCGAAAATAATTCATAAAAGTAAATATTTAAAATTAGTAGCATAATGTTTTAAGTTACAATATGAGGAATTTTATCCACGCGTTAAAATTGCTATTCATGAAAAGTAGTATTATATTGAAATGTTCTTTATTGATTTGAAACTTATAACCTGCTGATATAACATGATAGATGCTTATATTAATATAAATTAAGTTCTGAAATACCATTCTCACTGTCGTTTGCTCAAAATTACTTATTTGGCTATTATTGTTGAAAACACTAAAATACTATAATTAGTCAATTGTTTTTAAAAGATGTCCACAAATCCAAACGAAAAGATATAAATTTATGGAAAAAAAAGCACACAAGAAATTAGCGACAGAAATAAAAAACGTTTAACAAATTAAATTTTGGTTATATAGGCTATAATTAGAATGAAGTAGGTAAACTAATTAAAGGGATAGAAAAAATCATAGTTATAGCTGTTTTGATGGTAAATTAGATCTTATAAACTAAGACATTAATGGAGTGAGACAATAACAATGGGCAAAGTAAGTAAGATATAAACACCTACAATTGAACATGCATAATGAAAAACTATTAGCAACACCAGGAGTGTATAAATGAACAATTTAGTAACAAATTAAAATTTATTACAATTAATACTATTAACCAATGAATATTAAATTTTACTAATCAAATTGATAACGCTAATAAATGTATGATCCGACCCATAACTAACAAGATGTGTTCAATATAAGGTTTCCAGCCCTCGCACTATCGAGAATATTCTGCTATAAAGGACATATAATACTATTTTAACTTTATTCAGCTTTAAGTCAGTAATATAAACGTGAAATGTTGCTATTTTAGCTGTCAGTTATTAATGCAGTGCCAGATCATAGCGTTATGAACAGACTATTTAGAACTGTAAAAGTTATTTCTGCTGGATAATTTATAAAATCTGAAGTTACTTCACACGGAGTTGACACAACAAAGCAAAAGGAAGTCAGAAAATAGGTTTGGAAGATGAGGTAAACCTAAATGATCAAGATCTAGAATACATTAAAAACAGCTACAAGCGGTTTTTTCGTTATTCTTTATTTTAAATGTTCCTTCTCTTCATTAGTATGCACTTTAATTTATATTTTTACAGAACTTATTGAAAAAATGTTACACATTTTTTTAGGAAGACATTGCTTCTAAGAATAATTGCTTTAAGAGTTAGTAGGCGTATAGATCTAGAAGCATGCCGATTTTCGTCCAAAACAGAAAAAAATGACCATTTTGAAGACACAACGTAAAAGTCTCTTATAATGCAAAACAAAAACAAACAATAACAGAATTTAATGAAGGATGAAAAGGAAGTGCACGATATAAACAAATTGGGATTTTTAGGGGGAATAGTTTTGAATGGGGTCTTAAATTTTATCCAACAAAATTTACAAGCCTATCTTCTCACATATCAAGTAGCAATCAGATTAAAATAAACATGAAAGTCATTCAATGTATGTTCAGCAAAATCTTTGGAGGATATGGTAGAAGGAGAAGATATTATATAAAATAAATTTTTGCCACCTACTGAACGACAAATAACTGTAAATCCGCCACTGCAAGGACGACGTTCTTTATCCATGAAAACAAAACACGTCTGGTTTCAGTCATAAATTCCCCAGTCACAACAAGTTGAGAGCAAAGCAGTGCATATCTAGGCCACATTCTTATCTTAGCATTCTGTGTTTTTGTGAGTCTCTAATGATTCATATGTATGTACCCTGTTTAATTCATGAAATTTAATATGTCTGTTTTAATTGAACGAATTAACAGATATAACCTGTGTGACTGTTCTGGTAGCTAACTGGATTCTGCATTAGCAAGATAAATAATTGGAACTGCAAAGGAATCAAATCAATTTACTAAGGGCCATTACCATTTTAAATTGGTGCCTCACATACATTTTACGATACAATAAGATTAATTTATGTGTAGCTCACAGCTAATGCAGTTTTCAGCAGGTTCGATCTTTGAAAGTCAATCTTTGAAAGTCCTTGGTGATGAGGGGTTGGAGGATAAGACCAGGAAGGGAAGGAACAAAAATTTCAAAATATGTTATTTATTTACGTAAATATTAATCTAATTAAAATTCGAACCTATTTCACTATCAAACGAACTAGCAAACAAAATATCAATATAAATTACAGTTCACAATATATATATATATATCATTAGACTCCTTGAACATATCTTCTCATCGAATAAGTATATTTAATAAATCATTTATGGTGCTTTGTCTTAAACTGTATAATCGCCTGCCTGCTAGGATTAAACAGATAAATATGCCTAATGTCAGAGGTTTTAGGAAACATGTTAAGATTTTCTTAAAGTTATATCTGCCTATAATTATAACAGTGGACTTTTTTAGCAATGGGTAATTATGTATGATCTTATTTTGTGTGACAAATCTTATAGCCATGTGCTCTACATGTTTATTTTCTAAATAAAAATAAAAACAAAATTATTTTATTTTATTACAACTACAAAATGATTAAAAAAATTTATATTAAAAACACAAAAAATAAACTTACAATTTATGGTACAAGATAATAAGCCTAACAAAATATCGAGACAAAATACACCCGAATGAGCAAGACTGCTCATGCTCGTGTGCAGGACCCAAGAGATCATAGTGAAAAAAGAGGAGAGACAAAAAAGAGTGCAACAAAATTTGAAGAATAAAGACTTAAAAGAATGAATGTTTGTATACATATTAGAGATAGCTAACATTTAAAATTACACACAATTTTTATAAGCTTATACCAGTAAATAAATGTATTACATTTTTGAAATAATTTAAATTGGTCATTCGAATTAGCATCTTTGGGGGCCAGTGTCATTTGCCTAAAATTAATAGCAATAGATCAATCTGGTATTAAAATATTTATCACTTTATAATGACAATGGCAATAACAATAACTAAAAGTAACAATAACTATTATATTCGCTGAAATTTAAAAAATCGCAGCTATTTAACGTTTTGCTCGTCCAATCTTTAGTAATTTTTTTTGACATTAATGCATAATTATGGTATCAGGGCTGTATCAATTTGGATACAGTGCGATTCTTCTATAAACAGTAGAGGCATAGGGACTCACAGCAAAATTACATTTACAATGTAGACAAACTGCAACAAGAACAAGTCAAGCGCATGTTGCTTTCGATGCGTTTAAATAGGTTACCGTACGTCGTCGGTATCACTATTCCCTGAAAGAGCCATGGTCATCATTCCATGGCATCGTTCGCGTCTAGAGTAGGATTACTTCCACAAAGTATCTGGGGTTTTACGTATATACCTTAGGAGCGAGTCTCACCGTTCGTAGACTTCCTGCCTAGGGGAGGTAGCTGCACCCTGATTGGCTCAACTCTTCTATCCCACTCCACGTGTTGTCTATCTCTATCTCGACGCGGCAGTATCCCTCCACTCAACTATTATAGTATTTTCTACGACTGCCAACTTGCTGCATGATGTTCACTCTGTGCTCAAAAGTAGCTCACTGATCTTACGCGCAGCGAATCCGCGCACGCTGGTAACGAGACGTAACGAGAAGCTCGCTGGCTGGGTTAGTCTTCAAGGCCAGAGACTTTGTGGAAGTAATCCTACTCTACACCTGCCTTCGGGCAGAACAATCATCATCGTCATCACGTCGGTTAGTCATAGAAGCGCCTTCGAAGGAACCACTAATTACCATTCCATGTACATGGTAACAGCTGAACGCCTTTCTCCAGAAAACTTTAAGGAACATTAGTGTTGCCAGCTCATATATTGTGGATGCCACTTCTTTAAAACTTTTTTCCAAGAACTGCCATCCTAATCCTCGTCGTCCTGTTAATCAGAGTAATCAGCGTATTCACACTTGTCTGCAGTCCAGTACAATGTTGCCAAAATAGTACCACAGCACGTTTATTCACTTGAGAAGTGGTGAATGACAGCGGGAACACTGGGGAAATCCACGTGACTACAAGAACACCTTTTCTTTGTCGGAGAAAATTTTCAGATTATATATATATATATATGACTTTTCAACTGCAGTAATGTTAGCCCACCGCTGACGAACTTATAATGGCAGGTAATTGACTATTAACAAAAGGAATTCGGTAGTCATTTAAAAGCCTTTTGTTGAGGGAAACCCTATCCCTCCCAATCCAAACAGCAGGCCAAGTACTTGTGCCAAGTTAAATCTTACATGGTAGATAGATTAAGAACGACTAATAAGCAGTCATAGATGGACAATTTGTGGAGCGAAGTGGTATGGTGTGGTGGCTTGTTCGAGGGGATTAGAGGATGATAGCAGGTTTATTGTTTCCTTGAAACAGTACATTATTGTGGTACAGCAAGTTAGGTGACCTCTTGCTAAAACAATCGTGAGGGCGTTGAGGAAGAGGACATTACACTTGACGTGTCTACAATAAGTTATATGAAGATGTGGTAGGCAGTTCAAGAACCAGTTTTCTCGTGTTCTTTCACTTGTAATGACAGATGTGTTTTTACCTCAACAATTCATCTATCTTTGTGACTTTTTAAAATTTATTTGAATTTTTTACGTTCTTTATAGAAGTGATTCTGAGTTATCAATCAGTTTACTTTTTTTTTCTTCCAGTTGCACTTCAATGTATATTTATAGCTACTCTAGCAGCGTACTGACCACGACTATCAAGGTCGTGAGGTCGTTTGTAGGACACCTTTCCCTTTTACCTGTACTCCGAGTATTGGTTCAAGGCAAGGAGTCGCAGCCTAAAACATACACGCGCATAATTCAGACTGCATCGTGTTAGAAGTAAGCATTACAGAGTGTGTAAAAAGGTAACATTTTCCACTCTTGAGATTTTCAATTATATTTTACCAGATTTTAGAGGGATTGAGTGAGGTGGCCAAGGCGGTAACGTTAAGGACTCACATGCAGGATGTCACTGTTTCAAATCTAGTGGCCGGCCAATGTAAGTGCGGGGGGGTTTCATATTAATTGCAATGTGACCAGACGTCCTGGTTATGAGTATATTGTCCCAGTGGCCTGAGAAATTTTTCGGGACATCTAAACGTCCCGGTTTTTGAGAAAAATTGTTTATACACTCTTTTTCCACCGACGATGCTCTGTTTTATTTTTCGCCAAGTAGCAACATTACTTGCAAGAAGAGTGTAAATTGTACACTCGATTGCAGGCTTAGAGCTTCTAACGACGAATTGTTACTGCTGTGGTTAAGTATCTGGTCAAAAATAATATCATTCTTGACAATTCATGCTAATAGGCCAATTGCCTTGCGCTTACTAGTGTTGGACATTTTTCCTTTGCGAATGATTACTAGTTTGCTAATTATTTGCAATGGGCGTAGTTTGAATGTTTTCAACTTACAATGATGCACTGAAGACAAAACTTCCCTTTTATAAGAGAAACTAAGGAAAGAAAAAATATGAAGTCCTAAATATTAATAGTTCGGAAAAGTCACAGAAATTAGTAATGACCCTACTTTGAGTAATCAGTATCCACCCTTGATCTCTGACTGCTTGATTGCTATTCTAACCTAACAATTTGAATGCCTTACACCGAAAAAGTTATAATTTGTACTATTCGGCAAGGTGTCTTCTTTTTTGTTTGCTTTTGTTTTGTTTGTGTTTGTTTTGAAATCTGGTCACCCTATCCAATTGACCAGGCGAATGGTCACAGGAATAACAAAATTCACTAGGGCTCGTTTTGTGAACTTCATGCTAGCCTGTTAAGTTCTATATATAACAGTCTTATATCGTAAATACTATTTACCTGTCTCAAATACGTAGACCTACGACTTTAGATTTTTAAGAGAGATCGAATTCTTGAAGGTACCAAAAATACAGTTGTATATCGTGCATAAACAGCGAATTTTCTCTCTTTGTAACTTGTCTATTATTTCACTCATTTCTCAGCATAAAGACACAAATTGCTGTTCATAACATTAGAATTTTAATAGCAGGACAAGCCTAAACCAGAACACCTAGTAAATGTGACACCGGCCACGGAAGCCTATATACTCATTATTTTAATACTCTGTTAATGTTAAGACAAACTGTAATAGGATATCTTGTAAAAATTTAAATGAATTGATAAATAAATTAAATACTGGGTAAATAAACAAATATAGGCCTATGTGATTTAATACAGCACAGTATGAATACACCAAAATATATTTTTTTTTTCAAATGTTTTATTTAAATATTATACTCTACATCTTCCGTATTTGAGTTAGCACTTCCTTACATCTGTCAGTCTGGAAGTATTTGCCACACCTTCAAAGAACATTTCATCACATAGATAAACCCTGGAAGTTGCCTTCTCTAGTCCCTAGCACACGAAAGAGTTGTCAATAATTTGCTTCTGATACCCTCAGTTTCTTGAGGACTTACATCGTTTTTAAAACAAATGCTTTCTTTCGTATAGAATAACGAAAAAAGGATTTTCTTTGAGTTTTAAGTTTCCTCTTCTTAAATCAAACCTTTCAATTTCGTGAACGCATACCAGATTAGTCGTCCCACGAGTAAAAGAAATAAATGAATCCGATGACCACATGCTCTAAGCAACTTGGCTGACCCACTTATTACAAATCTTCAATGTATAAGCATGTTCCTTCTCATAGAATTATATAACTGTGCTGGAAAGATAGCAGCATTAAATGCAGCAGAAGTATTTAGAAGTCTTGAGAGAGACGACCGACTGAATGTGACTAGTGTGGTGATAAATATACGGGTTAGGGTGGCTACATTTGTCGAGTAGCCAACGTAAAAGTGGCACACACACACTCACTTGTTCTACCTAACAGCACGAACGTATCTATAGTGACTCCGGTGTGACAGTGTTTTTTTCTTGATTTTAATTACAATTCCGTCATAAAAACATGAAGAAGAAGTGCCAAGTAAGTATGTCATTTAATTATTCTTGTACACATTAACTGTCAACTGGACAGAGCCCTTGATCGCTCACTAAATCTAGTCCGTAGTGAATTTGAAAGGTAGGGAGGGTGTACAGGGAGGTCGCATCTGCACGGAGTCATTGACTTCGATTCTTGACCTGCCTTGATCAAGAAATAAAGACCCGAGGGTATGGTGCCATAACAATTTATTATGCACGTGAAATGTGGTTTGTCTTTACACTCTAATGTCTTTGACAATCAACTTATCGGATATTTGAAATCTACTTACCTAGTACATCAATGTTTGTAACAGAGCAATAGGTTTTTTCTATAGTTAATGAAATTTAAACAGTTTATTTTGTATCATCAACTGGATGGTGAACAAGCTATAAATCATTGTATCGTTCTAGTGAACTGGTGTGAATTTATGGCAGTCTTGCAAGCTTGACTTGTTTGGCGACATATAAAAACAGTACTCATTTTTACAAGTCAGAATACTGTGTATTGAAGATATATCACTTGGAGTAGTTTAATATGTAGTCTACTGGATGTAATTAATTTAAAAGCTTCATATGTAATTTATTTCTAAATCATACATTTTAGCATAAAAAACATAACTGAAATCCCTCCTTTTGTATAATATCTAAGAATAAAATGATAATAAAACTTAAATTTACCCCTAACTGAAAATGTCCATTTTTATGTTAGTGGTAACATCAGTCCCCCAGACTTTAAATGGGCCTGGGTGGAGCAGGTATTGGCGTTCATTTCTCAGATTCGATCCCGAGCCGACAGTTCAATGTCTATAGCTTTAATAATAATAATAATAATAATAATAATAATAATAATAATAATAATAATAATAATAATAATTCAGTACACCCAGCCTCGGTTACAGGCATAAATAATAATACACAGCTATTGTCATTAAATAACCACAATAAGCAAACATTTATTATAAATATAACTAGATACAGAATACTTGCTTTTTCATAATAGTCTACTTTTCTCTCTGAAAGAAAGTTACAGATTTCACTTGAATAAATTATATAATATAATAAATATGTAGGTATGCATGCCTTATAGTAAAGACTTAAACTACTCTAGTACTTCCTGTATAATTTGAAAATGTTTGTAAAATAAATGCTAAACTTTTAACCAATTCGAGATTGGTGTTCTGTGATTCGTGAGGAACAAAAAATAACAGATAATAATGTATATTTCATTGTAGTCTGAGATTCTTTGTAATACCTTGCTGTCACTTTGACTGCGGAAGATAAGTTTTAAATCGCTGAGGAAAATTTGAGTAAAGTAACTGTGTTTTACGAGTAACGTTTGTAACACAAGAATTACGATCTGCACTTTTTAACACAAAAGTAACTAATACTTATAGCCTATTTCAATGGTCGAAGTCTAAGGAAATTTTTCTAACAATAGCGGCCACAGCAGTTAAAAGGTTAATAATGAATCCAAGTGCAACATTTATTGAGCTGGGACTTATACAAAATTATACTTCATTATTTTAAGGGGAGGTGGTACCAGGGGCGGATCCAAAACTTATTGAAGGGAGGGGCCGAGATACACGAAAGTTTAGAATTGCTGAAGAGGTGAAATATCTCCTAAAAAAGGGGGTCCACCCCCGGAAATTAAAAGAACGAATTTCAAAATTATGAGTTTTTAGGTCCTCTGGGAGATTCCTCCAACAGTAGATTCTCTTTTTGCCCAGACTTATTGTTCTGTTGAGAAACTTTTTGTTTTTACATGGTAAATAAAAATTAAAATCATTAAGCAAATATCAAGTAATTTGGTGTAGGGCCCCCGAGACAGCATTTGTTATTACTTTCAATGAGGGTTGTGCTGGCTGGAAATGAGTATTCAGAATTAAAAACATAATAACCTGCATGCTGAGAATATCTCCAAACAGACAAGACAATCACAAAGAAGCAAGAAAAGATCCAGGGAAGATGCTGAAGACACTGATGATTCGGAATATGGAGCTAGCGTGTACTTAAAGTATGCTTTTTCACATTTACTAAGTTCCCGAAAGTTTTATCTTTTAGTAGGCTATAAAGATACCTGGATGTGCTTATCATAACAACATCAAACTTTTACCAACTGTAGTAACTTATTTATACGTTCACATCTAGTATTGTTTTGGTGCCTCTCAGTCTTATGATTTAAGGATTTTATGTTGCACACAGCATGCGAATTATCTTTTCAGAAAGCAATTCTGAAGACAATTAATAATTTTTGGTAAGAAATTACATAAACAAAAAATTATCTTTTAGAAAAATATATAAGCTATGTGCGTGCCAAATTTCAGAAGCCTAGGGCCGTTACTTCATTAGTAAAGAGTAGGCTACCTATAATTGACAAATTACCTCCGAACGCAGTTTAGAATTTAACCTAACTTAATCACTGGAAGTAATATAGGCCTACCACCAGTAGGGTCAATTTGGATTAAAATTTAGAGTTCTTAAATCTTGAACGCTTTCACTTAAAGCATTCATTGATGTTAAAAAAGTAAACGAATGGTAATATGATTACACAAATTCGAAATTTATTTGAACGAAAGTTATAACCTATAATTTTTGACCAAAAATAATATTTTCTATTAAAAAGGAATGATTCTGTTCAAAACTCCCTGGTGAAGTAGAAGGAAAAACCTTATGGTCTTAACTTTCACCAGGTTAAATAAACTATTATTATTGTTATTATTATTATTGTATACTCAGTATTGGAATACGAAAATGTAAATTGTAATAAAGCAGACGAATATTTGCAAGTGTATAAAAGAAGTTCCATTGACAATGATATCATCGGGAAAGCTGAAAACCGCATTGTATCTTTCCGCTCTATTGGTTAATTAATACTATATTTATATTTTGCTTTGGCATCCGAAATTTAAAGTACACCTATATAATTGACATCTTTAAAACAATCCAACTTATATAATAAAAACTTAAATGTTTGGGGGAGAATGTACCTAGATCCCCAAGTCGTCGCATATGGATTCGGTAATTAAAAAACTTCATTCAAAAGGCTAGATAAGTCTAGCCGCAGTAGAGCTGGGCTATACAAGAACAGAAAAAAATTAGTTATGGTATGGATACTTCAAACTGCTCTTTCATCTTTAAAACATTGTCACACAAGTATGTTGATCTTATGCCACCGTAAGTGTTAAGATTCAGCGAAGATTCAGTAATGGACAAGCATATTTTAAAAGATGTAGTCCTGTAGTAGGCTACTCCTAGTCCTATATTCTAGTATTTATTTCATCTCGATGTCACAATTAATTAGTACCATACTTTGTGGAATGTTATACATGTTCACATCAGTTATAAAGAAAATGGACTCTCTAGAGAACTTGAAATAGAAACTGTCAGAGTTTAATCTGAATCCTCTCACGATCACCCCGTTGAAAGGACTAAGATAGTTATTATATCTTTGTATAAAGTTGTCGACAATTCAGTCACCAATTTGCGATAGTCTTGCCATGAAGACAAGCATTTTAGATTCATCCGGTCAATTGGTTCCAGCAAACTTATCCCTATTGGGATAAAGAGAATTTTATAGTAATGATAATATTAATAATAATAACGCTCTCCTATTGCTAAAATATGGTTACTAATAAAATACGGAGAGATTACCGTATTTTGAATTGTGCCGAGAAGCCTGAAAAGAGATAGTTACAAGTCATGGCTAAATATTGCAGCATTTTTACAGAATTCCAAGAAATGAATCTCTAGGGATCACCATCTCCGGAAAGGGGAAACCAACACAGAAAATACGATAAGAAATATACATTATGTAATATATATAGGGCTACATATATGTTTCTTCTGTATATATTATACGTATTATGTGCATCTCCTTGTACTTTGTACTTTGTGAATGGAAGAAGTGGTTGATCATAAGAACCTTCTCATGAACAGACTGAGGGGGCGTAAAGCAAAGAAAAGAGCACTGTGGCACGATGAAAAAATCTTCTAAGACCTCCTTCAAACAAACAAACCGCCATTATAAAATTATCACATAACTGCTGTGCTTAGCGCAACCCAACTGAAATGATAAAATCTTGGGTACTTCGATCAAATCAACACTTAACGAAAGTTACAAAAATATATATAAGAAGTACTTCAAGCGTGAGTCGCTCGCGACCCGATGGAACTTGCACATTGCATTATTTATTACCTGATAGAGCAAAGACTGGATAATGCTGAATCAGTGGATCCCAAAAATTAGCCGTGAGTTAGCCGGCTGTTATATTTAGAAAGTTAATTATTAACTTACCAGCAGGTTACTCTAGTATATTTTTCTTACTTACTTCATGTTTTCAGATGATGGCTCCTGCAATAAAAAAAAAGGTTATACAGTGATGATCATTCCAATATATACCAATATATTTTTAACACTCCCAGAAACAACATAAGTATGAAATAGTCTTACAAGTACAGTAAATTGTAGGCTATTGATTGAAGGATTTATTAGAAAAAGCAATTTATAATAATTTATAATAACATTGGTGTTATTGTTATTAATATTTTTATTACTATTGTTATTATATATTCATGCACTCTTGGTGTAGACTATAGTGATTTTTATTGAATATTTTGCTCATGAATCAGTGACCAATCAAACATAAGTATAATTATGTGCAATTTCAGCCAATCGGGTAAGTGTCTATTGTCATAATAACTTTATCGTTACAATTTTCATGTTTTCATTTTATCGCATCTAGTCCACTTTTTTATGTAAATTCACAAGGACTGCAGCTTCTTTTATAAAAACAATAATTGAACACAGCGATCGCGTATGTAGCTGCATATGAACAATAGGAGTTAAGTTAATAATGTACAATATTTATATGTGAGGTGAAACATTTTACGTCTCATACAATAATAAAATTAATACAATATTAAGAACACAATATTATTATAGGAATGAAGTTAATATAAAAAATAAACAGCTCATAAAAAGTCGCACGAAGAAAAACTGTCACCGATACGAAACGATCGATAGGCCTATACTAGTATATTAACGTATCGATTGTTATGCCATAGGCTATCTCGCAGGCTCTCTCGCAGGCTCTCTCGCCTACCCAATGACACAACCTCTCAGTATATTACCTACGATAAAATAGTCAGATTTCTCACCGAAGATGCATATTTCCCTCATTACAATTCTTCCTAATAATTCCTTTAAACTTTCGAATTTTTGACGAGAAATTGTATTATTATTGTTATAATAATAATAATAATAATAATAATAATTATTATTATTATTATTATTCGTAGGAGTAATTACTTTACAAATAGGTCGGCGTATCGTCAACAAAATTTAGCTTCTAATTTTAGTGCCCTTTCAAAGTTCTGAATCCCTACGACAAAATAGGTATTTTCAAAATGGAAGAACTCTAAGTTGTCCCGATAAGCATATTTATAATTCATTTCGTATCGTTTAATTATGTCTTTAAGGTTGTCCATTTTGTAATATTGCAAAAGCGCGACTTATCTTATGCACTACTCACTAGTTTCGCCAAAATCAAAGGTTAACTCTTGGACTTAAACCCAGGACCTCTGGCACCATAGGAATGAACGCTAACCTTTTGGGCTAACCGAGGATTAAAAAGATGCCAAGGGTGATTTTTTAATCGTTGGAAACTGGGAGCCAAGACCTGCATTGTGTCATGAATCACCATTCCAGCTGAGAGCCCCATAGATTTTGTTTATCTCCATCAGGATCTGAACAAGAGACCACTCGCACCGTAGGCACCAACGCTGGATAGTTAACTAGGTACCAGTATCAAGCATAATATTTTACCCTTTGCACTACTGGAAACAAAGAAGCTATCCGAATCAGGATAAAATATTTCACAAATAATATCAAGTTGGGCGCTTATATTTCATACAAAAAGAATAACATTACAGTAGTAATTGAATAACAGTTTTATATAAACTGTAATATATACGCTTTATACGTAATATGAATGAATGTATGCGGCAAAAGGATTTAATCAATAACTTAAACCTGATTAATTAAAGTTTCTATTTGTACATTTTTCCATCATTTGTATTCCAATTAAAGCTTGCAAAATGAAGTCATTGTGGTTTGTATTGGATTCTGCACTAACCATAAACGGTTCTGACAGTTTGCATTTGGAAAACCATTATTAGAATAAAAGCTTATGATGTGCATTAAAATCTGTTTGTTGGTATTACCGAACATTCAAATGAAAACGTGAATAGACTAGTTAATTATATTTCAGCATCTATGATCACAATATAATAATTGCCAATACCGTTGAAAATCCGGTTGTTGATAATATAAACTTTATTAAAGATTAGCTTAAAAGGCCCGGCGTAGAATTAGAAGAGAGGAAAAACGACATATGACACTCAGACTATTCCCTCAGAAAACGCTAGATATAGCTTTTTATGGCTCATAGAGGATGTCGAATGTTGCATTCCATTGCTTCTACACACGAAGCCTGGGAGGAGAAGAAAAAGAAATTCCGGTTACATAAGATTGTATTTTCTTGACAGAAAATTGTATTTCTCACTCTCATATTACCATAAAACCGTTTCGGGGCTGAAGTAAAAAAGAAATTCAATATCACTTTCATACTTTCCTTCCCAAAAACCTGGGACATAATACACTGCGCCCATAGGACTGAAAATGTTCCATCCCATTTTGTCTTCTTTTAGATGCTTAGGGCCTCTGATTAACATCCCCAGGCCTATTTCTCAACTAATACAAAGCCTACAGCTATGAGTGACGTATCAGTGGATAGGATTTGTTACCGACTTCCGATATAGCATACTCACTGGCACACACTTAAGTTGTCCCTGCAATACGACCGCTTATTCTACATCAAAATGTGAAGTGAGAAAATGATATTTTCCATGTCGAGGGTAGAGAAAGTTATGTGACTGCTGTATTTTCGTGGATTTTATTCTTCAAGAATTATTTTCACTATAATTACATCGATAGTATCAGAATTTGTTAAAGCCCAGTATTACAATATATTTTCCAAAGCCCTATTTTCCAAAGCCCTATGTGAACCGTAAACAATACTTTCGTTATGTAAACAATTGACAGCAGATCTCTCTAATTGTGCCTCATTTCACTTTTCCAACTTTTCCCGTGGATTTTCCAAACATTTTCTTTCATACAAACCTTGTCCTGACAATTACGAACACAACAAAAAAGAAATCAGCCAAATCAGTCGAGCCGTTCTGAAGTGATGCGGCAACAACCATTTGGTAATTCATTTTTATTAATACAGAAGAAGATAGATAGCGAATAACAGAGATGCAACAAAATATATGTCGCTAATCTGAAGGATGAGCGAATGGACGAATATATGGATGGGTGGTTGGATAAATAGGTGAATGGATGAATTCATGGATGGATGAAAGCATGGGTGTAATAGAAGAACTGATGAACGAATTAATGAATTAATGATTAATTGAATGAATAAATGTAAGGATGGATTAGATGGATGCGTTGAAAGTTGGTTAGATGGGAAGGTGTGTAGATGTGTGAATGATTGGGAATAGCTATGGATGGATACGGATGAATGGATAGATGGATGGATAAATGCATTGCAGAATAGTTAGATGAATTAATGGCTTGTTGGATGGTAGATGTGTAGATAAATCAATTAATATGCCTAATAAATAAAAATGAATACGTTCATTAAATAAAATAAATAAATACAAATAAATAAAGACATTAAACAAAACAGTATCAAGGAAGAAAGGACAGAAGGTACGGTAAGAGAAAAAGGGAGGAGTGAAAAAGCAAGAAGGGCTGAGGTGGATTTTCTGACTTCTAAAAAATGTTTATATAAATCCTTGACCTTTATACATATCCTACTTTTAAATGATTACAGAATACAAAGTATTATTTTGTTACGTCCTGTACGTTTCAAGAATTGAGAATCTGTTAAAAATATTTTAGGTATTTAAAATAAATTACTTCTCCCTTAAATTAAATGTACTGAATTTAATATACAATTAAATACGTTTAAACACATCTAGAACAGTAGGTCTAATTCATTTAGACTTTCGGTACGATAAGTGCAGATACTTACATTCTTACTACAATGTCAATAGACAATTTCCAAGCAAGCTAAAGGAATATTAATTATTTTATGAAACCAGGAGGATTATTGCCGCGCTTACATGAGCCCGCCATTCAACCTTATTCTGTGCTAACTCCATCCATATCAAACTATCTCTCATACATCCTACATCCTTTAAATCTATTCTAATATTGTCCTCCCATCTAGGTCTAGGTCTTCCAAGTGGTCTCTTCCCTTCAGGTCTACCAGTCAATATTTTTTAAACATGTCTTTTCTCCCCTATGCGCGCAACATGCCCAGCCCATTTCAGCCCCCGTGATTTAATTACCTTTACTGTATTCGGTGAAGAGTACAAGTTATGAAACTCGTCATTATACAGTTTCCTCCAGTCCATATTTTCATCTCTCTTACGTCCAAATATTTTCTTAAGCACTCTGTTTTCGAACACCCTCAGAATATGTTCTTCTCGAAGAGTAAGCGACCATTTCTGACTTCCGTGTAATACAACCGACAGGATAATAAAAGCCAATGATATGAATTAAAAATCCAATAGAGAAAAGGCAAGTTAAATATTTTCCAATCAATAAAAATTATATATTAATATTAAAATTTCGTTATTATTTACACTTAGAGATCCCTGGCATTATGAAACGTCGCAAATAAAAAAAAAGGTTATATGAAGACAATGTAAATACTTAAAATTTTACTATACTAGTGTTTAATGCATTTTTGTTCGACCATACTATAATTCTCTTATTACATGTAACATAATGTTATCCATTAAAGTACAGAATTTCATTATAGTCATATTAATTAATATAAAAAAGGGAATAATCTTGAAATCCTGAGAGCAGGAAATCAAACTACATAATAAACAACCTGGTATTTGAAATAAAATAGGTTCTGTTCGTGTTCATTTTAATATTATGCTAAACTGAATTCATTTTGTGTTTTAATGCCCCTTGGTTTGAGGTTAGAACGCCAACAGGAGCTTCGAGTTCCAAGCACGCCATCAACTTAGAGACGTAATTATCAATATCTTCATATCTATCGCGAAAGATGAGAACGACGAGAATTTACTAACAACTGATCGTCGAGGTCGGTCGTTTGTTGGATCTAAAATCTCAAAACTTAAATATTTAATTATTGTAAAAAACAGTCGTATAAAACTTGCTTATAATGGTAATGAAGACGTTAGTGTCATAATGTACTATTAAAATGCAATACCAGCAAATGGTATAAAACATTCCGTATACTATGGTGTTTTTCTGTCGGTACGTAAATTAGATTATTCTATGTAGGAACTGAACACATATAAGTAGACCTGGGATTTTAAGACAAATGCCTATTTTGTTCCTTATGAAATAACATGAAAATTTTTAAATATGTTGACATTTCATGATATATCACTTATATTTATAGAGTTTTATAGTGCCCTAAAATTCCTATTTGGACTTTTGGAGCCTATTTTCACTATTTTAGTGCCAAAATGCCTATTTTTTACATTTAAAATAAAATCCAACTTCAGTAACTTATACAATTTTTAATGGACATCCCTGAATGAAGAACAGAACAGCAGAGAGTGGGGTTTTCACAGAAACTTGATTTTCCCAAACAATTGTCGCCAAAGGAATGCTAATTGACGGGGGAGGATTCGCTCAAAACAACAAGTAGCAGGTATATATATATATATATATATATATATATATATATATATATATATATATCCTAGTAAGAAGGAACATACTGTGTCAATTTTTCATATAATCCAAAACTGGTTTTGATAAATGTATTTTTAATTCTATCTTAATTTTGCAATTATTTTTGTTGGGAATAGATATACCACTTTTTTACAGTGAAAAAAGATCACGTTACAGTTAAGAGCTTATTGTAGTATTTTAAAGCATATTTTCTATTTACACATTTTTAAAGCTTATTTTAAGTGCCTATTTTATCTTTTAGAAGCCTATTTTGGGTGTCTAAAGTGAATTTTTAGAGCCTAAAAAAAGGGAGGTATAATTAGTCTATTCTATGGTATAGAAGTCTTATGCTTGATCAACTGTACACTTTTTGTGCCATTATATTGATATACTATCGAGCTGGCTGTCAGATTTGCTGACTTGCTCAGTGTGTCGTCGTCAAACATCAAAGCAGAAAACATTATTCAACTACCAGCTTTGTGAGTGCCTCTATATCCAGCACTCTTTGGTCTGCCTCGGTCGTTCTTGTGCCATCAAATTTTGCCAATATGTTTCAACAGTATGGATCCATTGTTTGCAATAAGCTCATAGAAAATTGATTGCATTAGTTAATTGCAAAGATTAGGTGCGATTAGTGCATCAAACAGATTCCATGCATTGAACTCTAGCCCTCTTTTGTTCAAAAACTGTCATTTCGCAAATGACAAATGAATGACATTATTATTTCGTTTGATAAATACAAAATCTGTGAGTGAAATGTCATTTGAATAGATATAAATGTGTGGATGACATGTTTGTAAGCTGTAAGCCTAGAGATTGTACTGTACACTCAGCCATAAAATACAATAATTTTAGACATGTGATACGATCAACTTAGGCCTAATTATCAATATCTTCTTATTTCAGTTATGCCGCATTGTCCATGACAGTTCTATCCTCTTAAGTTTAAAATGTAGGCTATACATATTTTCAGAAAGATCTAATGTCAATTACTTTTCTGAATTTCAAAAAATAGTATTCATTTCTTCTTCAGAATCACCCAATATTCCATCAAGGTGACCATAAGAATAACAACCCTTTTAAAATTTAAAATTCCAATTTATTGCTAAAAATTACAATACAAGTGTCCACAAATGTGGTTTCGAACGCCACTCGAAGAAGCAAAACTTGTGCTCTGGGGTGGTTCTTTTCAACACAACAATTTGACTTTAAATATTTAATCAAGAATATTAACAATGAGCGTCGCGGACTACATTCGGGAGATCGCGGGTTCATTTCCCATGTCCGTCTATCTGAGTGTGGAATTTTTTTAGGTTCTCTCCACATGCAAAGGAAAATTCCGGATTGGAACTTAGTTTTTATGTACTTGAATATTCCTGTAGGTTATCTGTGTGTTCTGTGGTTTGTGGTGTCCTAGGAAGAGGCCCTGCGAAGAGTTGTTCCCTTACCAGGGAGTTCCTGTATGTTCTGTCTAGAATTGATTCAGAGCTTCGCCCTTCTACAGGCATTGTAAGCCTTTTGAAGGAGGAAGAACAGCCGTTGGCAGTCCTAATAATATTATGAATGTATTTATATTATAGAAATTATATCGAGCCCACCGCTGTGGCGTAGGGAATGCGTTCGCTTCTCTCACGCAGCGGGCCCGGGTTCGATTCCTGGTCGGGACAAGTTACCTAGGTGGGGTTTTTTCTGGGGGTTTTCTTCACCTGTGAGACAAATGTCGGGTAACTTTAGGCTCTTATGGTTCCCAGATATCAACTGTCCGTCATTATCATCTTCATCCCATCCTCGCCTTGTCTGGAGTGGGTGTGTGTGTGTGTGAATGGTGTGTCTCGTTCTACGTGTTCGTGTTGTCTCGGAGGTGGCCCCGGTGTTGGGCTGATCACTCATCCGGGGAGACCCTCCATGTCCTTGTCTGGTCAAAGAAGTATGTATGTGATCCAAAGATAATCCCTGTAACTCCCGGGCGGCTTGGGTCGCTTAAATCCTAAAAAATGTAGAGGTAAAAATAAGATAAAGAAAGAAAAGAATTATATCGTCTTTAATTAGATATTCCTACCTCAGTTCTTAACTATTTTTGATGCAAACATTTATGCCCTAAAAGGACTAATAAATCCCTACTTAAGGGTGCCTGTGTCATGTAGTGTATTCAACCACGATTATTAAAGGTTATACAATCGAATACTCAGTTTGTTTGATCAATGTTTGATAATTATTTGTTGAGGTAGGTATACAAGCGTGTGGATCTCCGAAAGGAAATGAGAAGCAATAGGAAATGGTGAACCACGTCGCTTTGTGTAATTACAAGCTTGAGACAATCAGCACTGAGTTCCTGAATGCTCTAATTATTGACAAAATAGCCATAATTTGCTAACTTGACCATTTTGTGCCCAAATAGTGATCTAGCAATTCAATTCAATTTTAAATTATTTGTTTTATTTTAAACTTACGCACGTTTTAAAACTTTTAAGACATTCCATAAACTATTGCAGATTTACTAACATTTTACAATAAATTTTGACATTTTTGAGGGTTTTAAGAGCTCTTGGTCAAGGTCATTGAAAATAAAGTAAAACAAATATGTGTATTAAATATTACTTAAATATTACGGCATTGGTTGGTCCTATTCTGACGACTTCTCATGTAAATTTTTAAATATACACTACTTATTGTATATACCGCATTACTTTATCTCAGAAAGTGATTTGTGCATAATTTATATTTTAGAAATTTTGGAAAGTTCTGTGATAGACATCAAGCTCCAGATTTTATGAATAAAATTCCACCTATGCTCAGTATGTTAGAAAATTTTTAGACACCTAACATATTAAAAAAAACATAATTTATCCTGTGACATTTTACCTCGTATGAAAGCAGCGTAAGCTATTAGTCTATAAATATATATATAAAAAAAACTTATGTGCATATGATACAATAGTCATAACCCTATTAAAAATTCTTAACACATTTAAAAATATGTTTAAAGTCCTTAAAAATGCAAGTCTTATAATAAAAAACAGATGTCTTCTTCCTCCGACGCGTTTCGGCGTTAATTCATCATCTTCAGGTGTATATTTTGAGTATTCGTGCAGACAGAATAGCTGTAGGTTACATACTTATCCGTGCACTTTTTATTATAAGACTTGTATTTTTAAGGATGACTATTGTATCATATGTACATAAGTTTTTTAAATATATTTATAGACTAGTAGCCTATGCTGCTTTTATACGAGGTAAAATGTCATAGGATAAATTATGTTTTTAAAAAATGTTAGGTGTCTAAAAATTTTCTTACATACTGAGCATAGGTGGACTTTATATTCATAAAATCAAATTATACAGCTCAGTAGGAAGATGAAAATATTTAAAATATCAAGCTCCAGACCTAATATATCAGTAACAATAGTAGTAATAAAATTAATAATATGAAAATAATAATCCACTCAAGTGCAAAGAGGAAAATAGTGTAATAGGCTACTTTAATTTTGGATACTTTGTGCTACGAACTCGTAGGAACAATAGATATGTGAACCAGCGAACAGAAAGCTCTTTATTCTGCGAGCAGAGCATTGTTTGTTCAACCAATAGGCTGGCGCCGGGGAACTACAATGCCTGGTTCACCCAAACTAGCCAGAGTTTCAATTATTGTTACAGGAAATGGCTGCAAGTGTGGTGGAGAAGTTCGAGACATAGCTCGTGTTATTGATTTCAAGCAATGGAGCAGTAGCGACCTGTGAAACTGTTCTAGCTCTATGCATTAATTATTTTCATGTTCAGAAACGCATGCCACTGAGTTATGCACTGGATTTGATAACAGTGATTTTATGGGGAATATAAAAGGAATAGATCTATTTCTGTATACTACACTTGATACAGGTACAGAAAAGTAAAATCTCATGCCCCCTTCTCAGTAAGATTATCAAAGAAGTTGGTTTGCCTGAAGTTATGTAGAGATTTGATCGAATTGCTGATACAATAGCGATGGCTAAAACAGAACATTAATACATTAACCAAGAAAATGACAGAGTGGTTGCTAACAAGCCATGAAGATATTTTTTTATTACTGAAAGCTTGCACGAAATATTCAAGTAAATAAAAAAGACACATTTCACAATATACTTTATAAATTTATTTTACAAGACCTATCTAATTATTATCTATGCTCTAATTAAAGTATGAGACAAAAGTTCTTTCTTTCTTTCTTTCTTTCTTTCTTTTTTTCTTTCTTTCTTTCTTACTCGTAGTTTTACCACTCCCTTTTAAGAATTACGCACCCATATACAGGGCAGCGGCTTGTCGGGAGAGGAGTTTTACTTTTTTGACCAGACAAGGATATGGAGGGCCTCCTCGAGTGAGGGCTCGGCTTTACGCCGGGGCCACCTCCGAGACAACACGAACACATAGGACGAAACACAACATTCTCAAACACGTTCACAATGAAGAAGGCGAGGATGAGGTGAAGATGATAATGACGGCCGATGATATCCAGAGACCACAAGGGTCTAAAATTATCCGACATTTGTATCACAGGAGAGGAAAAACCCCGGAAAAATCACCACTTAGGTAACTTGTCCCGAACAGGGTTTGGAACCTGTCCCGCTACAATGAGAGGAGCGAACAGCGGTGTACCCTCAGAAAAAAGTACAGAATATTAGCTAATGTTGCCGGTCTCCTTATCCGCGGTAGCTAAGGCCTTAGAGCCGTGGGTAAGGAGGATGTGGTTTCGAGTCCAGCTTCGAGCATGGAAGTTTGTATATAATAAGGAAAAGCGGAAAACAAAGAAAAAACAAAACAAGGAAAGGAAAAAATGGAAAAGTAAAAAATACATAGCTCGTTTTCAGGAAAACACTGAAGAAGTGATTTAGAACAGTATTTTTTATCGTGTCGACTATAAATAAATTATAAATATAAATACATTATATATCAATTATGATAATTAATTTAAATAAATTTGTGGCTGACATACACACACGATTATAAACATGGTTTGAAGTTGAAATATTAATTGGTTAATAGTTAATTTGTGTTTACTATATTACGCTTGTTGGCTTCATGTTTATACATTTCCAGGAATTTAATGCGTGGCGTTAATTAAATCTGCTTAGTCCTATAGCGTTCTTTTAATTAGTTAATTAAAAATTATATATTTAGGCATACCTTAAATTAGAATCATCGGAACTCAAAAATTATTTCCATCATACAGTTCTCAGAATGTTGATGTTTCATAAAAACAGTTACCAGATCTTCAATGCCTCTTTTAAATTGAGGTCTAGAACTCAAAATCGATTATGTGCAAGAAAAATCGATTTATGTGCAAGGGTCAGCCATAATAACAAAACAGTACATTGCAAAGTCAGTCTCAAATATATTTAGATAATCTGTTGTTACAACCCCTCGTATATGGTTAGGTAAATCTCAATTAAGATAGTATAAAGTTGTATATACATAGAAGTATTCTTATTACATACTACTTTAAAGGTCAGTGGTATATGTAATGGTTCTGTTACTGATTGTATTTCCATCGAGAAAAAGACTTTCGTAAATTTAAGCAGGCCTACTATAGGAGTTATTTCTTTCTATGTACCATATTTTACGGACTATAAGACGCACTTGTTTACCTTGAAAACAGATCCTTGAAAGTTTAGTGCGTCTAATGGTCCGAAGTACACTAAAGAATAAAAATTATGGTAAATATTGCCAGAATACCATAATTATAAACAAGGTGTTGTAAACTATAAGATAGTTAAACATTTTGGCACAGACTGTACATCAGTGCATTTGTCACAATCGTAAAATGAGGGTAGCTGGAAGCCAGGTATACAATGCGAAAAGAAAATAATGTCGAGTTCTTTTATACGAAAGGAGTTGTCTCCACCGGGTGGTTGAAATGAAGGCAATGACCTCTAAACAACCTTGTCCAATTACAATTACCATATGCTCAATTGCGGGTTAGAGGGTGTAAAAGTATTTTCAGTCTTTCATGAGAAATCAGTTCAGTTATTAAAATTTACGGGATGCCACCTGTACAGAAGAGATTTTCGTACAACGCAGGTTTTAAGTTAGAAGCTATTTACACCGATTCCATTGTGCGAGGTTATAATTTGTTTATGCAATGAATTATATTATTCCCTTTAAAATGTTTTGTTTATAATCACATTAAATTTCCATTATAAAATCAAGGTGCGTCTTATAGTCCGGAACGTCTTATAGTCCACAAAATACGGCAAGCCTATCAGTTTCATAATTTAATTTAAAACATAAACTTGATTTTTGTTATTTTACCTTAGGGACAACAAATAGGAAAGTTTAAAAAATGACCCATACAACTCTGTACATTAAATAAATTGCCACGTGAATCTTAAATCAATTTAGACACAAAGCTTTAAAACAGTAAGATTTTTTGTATCTAATACTGGTACGTTTGTTGTTGCAGGAATGTTGGATTTTTCACCATTTTGAATGCTGGCTGTTATTGGCTGCATGCTTTCTTGTCGCACAGTCTCATGAGACGTATTATAGTAATTCTGCAAATATTGCTGCTTTGCTGTCATCCCTTCCAAACATCAAGAAGCATGGCGGAGAAAGCAAGATCACCCGGAGGTCACCTCTCAACCTCGGCTACGTTGTGGGCATAGGACATCAACACCAAATATTAAGTCTTCATGAGACAGCTATCAACCATGGAGTTCCACATATGTTAGCCAAAGTGCAAGCTCATAGCATTAGTCCCAGTTTAGCTCATACTCTCCTATCACACAACACCAATCACATGTTGACTCATTCTTCCAGGTTCGTCGCTCATGATTTGACAGTTACTCATCCTACATCCCGCCACAGCATCATGAAAGTTGTGTCAGTTGGAAGAAGTGCTTCGAATCGGGATCAGAACCACGGACCTGTGAGTGGATTGGAGCATACCGGAATTACACACGCGCTTATACCTACAATCACTCATGTTACAACTACAACTGTGTCTGAGCATGGTGTAACTAAATCTCCAACAGTTACAGTTCTGGATCATTCTCTTTTGCCTGTTTCTGCGTTAAGTCACAAAGGAAGTCACGGACTATCGAAACAGTCGACTTTAACTCTTACTCCTGAATGTTTGACCAAAACCACAATCGAAGTTAATCATGGATCTGCAGCTGCTGATCACATCCTATCAGCAGTAACGGAGCACGCTAAGGATCATGTGCAAGGACATCATACGGTGGTTCATAAAGTTTCGACGCTTATCCATGATCCTGAACCAGTTCTGACTCACGATGTCAGCGTGACACATATTTCAGAAGGGGTTGTGCTTGCTCATGAACTGGAGCATAAACATTCACGGCCTGCAGTGCACCCTAATGTTTTTAGAACCCATATCGGTGGCTTTGGTGTTGGTATTGACTTTGGTGGTCACGGAAGTGGTCATGGGTTTTACGTGTAAAAGATGTTCCGTTCGATACTAATACTTAAAAATAATGAAAACGTGTAAATAGGCATTAAGAAAAACTTCTACTATTGAAGTGTTCTATCTGATAGCTCGACTTTCCTTCACAACTGAAACGTAATTCAGAATATGTTCCACGTTTTTAAATAATGTTACACAGATTAAATATCACTAACTTCTCTTCCCATTTGTGGTCAGTACCAGTTGAGACCATTACCACTTGGTACACCACTATTTTGGACGAGCAGGATAATTCTAGAGTGATAGGGAAAAAGCGAATAAATCAAAATACCAGAGTTTCAGGAAAGACAAAAATCAATGGATTTCCACAGCATTCTTACAATATTTAGATCAGACCACCCAGATATTTTTACATAGCATAAGATACTGTGTAAAAATATGTAGTGGACTGAACTGAATATTGTAACGGTGCTGTGGAAATAAATTGTACTTTGTCTCTCATAAAACTTTGGTATTTTGACTTATTCACTTTTTCCCTATCACTCTAGAATTTATCTTAGATATAGGAGGGTTTTATCAAGTGCGAACTCTCATGTAGTATAAAATTAAGGTATGATACTCTCACAAACTCCTCAGAAACGTTTTATAAGTGCTGCATGTTGCACTGTTAATCAAAATTTGATTTAATTTTTCTCCAAGTAGATGCTTTTATTATAGAAGTACACTTCCACAGCTCCCTAACTGTATATTTGGGCACAAAACCTTCTTAAAAATTTCCATTACATGAACATTTTTCATACTTATTACCACTATGTAAGGGTTAAGTTACTGTAAAAAAGTTTCTGCCGAATGAGCAAGTTCTATGCGAGCACCAGTTAATGTACTCGGAGTTGTACATTAAATATATTGTGTTATCGAATGTGGGAATCGCTGCAAATGGAACTGAATGCTATCTTCATGAAAAGTACATTATTACAGTACGTGGGATCATACACTGCATCAGTTTTGTTTGTCTGTTTACTGGAATTACCAGTGTACAATCTTTCTTACGGTCAGGTCACAAACATAAATGTCCAAAAATGTAAATTAAACCATAAAGGGTTCATGAATTCAGACATATTTTAGTATAAGTAATGAGTCTGCTACGCTTAGCAAGCAGAACAATGCTGTACCCCCGCTGTTCCCTTAATATTGACACAAGATTCCCCGATCGAAGCTGTAAAAAGTAGGCTTACTGCCTTTTTCCTACAGGATCGTCGGACCTAAATGTTGTGATTTTTTTCTGGTGGAGATTATCAAGTTCTTGGTGTATGAAACACCAGTTGAAATGCTGGTTGATTTTGCAAAGAGCTTCAATTTTCTATCCCAAAATCAGCTTGAACTTTTCATTAAAAATCCGCGAATAACTGATCTATTGTAATTAACATTTTCACCATTTTCACTCTAATAATTGACAACAAAAGAGTTCTTAGTCAAACAGTTGTCTTGTGAACTCCCATTTTTGCTAAGGTTTCTTCAAGTTTAACGGTTGTTCAAGAAACTTTAGATTCTTCTACATCTGAACATCTACTTTAACTTAAAGTCTGAAACATCCTGTATGGGACAAATTCGCAGTCCTTTGCAGAGTGGAAATAAAACAATCTGGATGATTTATTTTAGGGATATACCGTTCTTGTTGTATAGACTATAACAAGAAAGTCTTAAACCATAGCGATAAGAAGTTCATAGTTTTCCCAAGAAATATGACAACAATTTACTCGGTTTGTCTTATAAGAAAATTGAAACAAAATGAATTGCACGTTTTCCCTCGTTACGGTAATATATTTATGCAATTTACATGAAAACGGAAGTTTTATTAAGAATTGTAAATTCTGAGCTTAATGATATCTTACTATTTTATCTAATGGTATAATTATATCGTGGGGTTACAGGAAAAAGTTGGTAACTTGTAAAGAGAAAGAAAGAAGTTGGTAAATGGTTTTCCAAACCTTTTCTTGTCATAGAATTAAACTAGATATACTTGCCACTTTCAAGATCTCCAGAATTTCTATGCAGGCAGTATTTAACACATAGAAACTTTTCAAGGCAAATAAAATGTATTTCATTGCATAATGTAACACTAACTCATGTAAAAAAAAATGCAGTCACAAGTTTTGCTTGCAACCCCACGATATGTTAAAAATACTTATTGAATAAATAAGTTCAGAATTCCAGGAACGTTATTTTCCACATCAATAAAGCCTTCACAGAATTACTTTATAAAATGTATAACATAACCAAGGTGTTTTGAAATTATGCAGGAATTATTAATTCTCATCTTCGATTATATTAAACTGCTAAAAGAGGGAAATTGCATGATAACAAAATCGTCATTCGACCTAGAAGATAACAATTTCACTTTTTTATGATGCTCACTATAAGATATAAAGAGGTCCCAATGTTTCAGGGTAATAATGGATTCCATATCACATAAGTTTCATATCATAAATATCTCACACTAAATTATAGCATATTATTTATTATCTCATAACGAATGTGACAGAAAAACCATGTTACCTATCGGGAAGATGTTACGAAATAATGGAACAATAAAGAATAGGAATATTAATTAACTTAGTAACCAAAACATATTTTCTTCATAATTATGCTATACAGTTTCACAATTTCACACAATATTCGTTGTAACATCGTAAAGATTCAATAAAATACTCAGCTACAAATCCCATTCAAATTTAAGAGAAAATGATTTGACTCAATTATATTCCCTCCAGCAGTACAGAGTAGTGCTTATTTTGTTCAGGACTGTAAGAATTTGTCACTTGGATATATTTTCAATTGCTCCCCATGTCATATGCTAGTTCAATGGTTAACGCATCTCTTTAATAGTAACTAGAGCCCGGCACGATTCCCGATCAAAAAAATCCTGTTGTTATTTCACTATTTTAAATTATTCCTTATTTGAAAAAAAAAATCCAATAGTCAATTATTCCATGTTTATATCATTTCAGTGCATTTTTCTGGGGGTACGCTGATAGGGGTAAGCATACAGTGACCATGTTGCCGATGTTACTGATTCAACATAACCACAAGTTCAAGAGTCTCGTGTATCCCTTTTCTCTTGGCGTCAAATTGCATTTATTTCCACAAAAGAGGACCTTAAGATTAATTTATAGAACTTCGCTTGGGACACACTGTAAACCACTTTTTGTTCAGTCAGGTATACTTTCTTTACCCTCAATATTTGTCCTGGCCTATCTCCTTTATGCTAAGAGGAATATAAATAAATTCCGAACCTGTGATTCAATGCATAATTACTCTACACGCAATAATTGTAATATATATAAATAAATGTAAATATACCTTAACTCAGAAACATTTTCAATTCACATCACTCAAACTCTATAATAGCCTTTCTGTTAATGTCACAAATCTATCACTCGAAGCATTTAAGAGACGGGTCAAGTCAACATTGAAGTTGAACCCTCTGTACAATGTTGACGAATTTTATAATGTAAATGTTTGAAATTACTGTTATGACAACGCTATACACATAATTGTGTGAAATACTCAGAAATATAATAATAATAATAATAATAATTATTATTATTATTAATGCTGCTGCATATGTAGTTCTGTCTAAGTTATGGTTATTCTGCAGTTGTTTTTCATGTGTTAAATTATATGTACCCTTGTGAAAATGTATATAAATGCCAGATGATCAGCATCCAGATGCCAGATGCCGAGGTTGGTCGCAAAGCTGCCCTCTTTAAAATAGAGGAATATATACTTTTCATTTTAAATTTAGCATTCTCTGGTGAAGGTGCAAGAAACCTTATAAGCATATCATATATTAAATTGCAGCTTATGGGTAGAACTGATGTGTATGAACCGGATCTAGCTAACCTTATGCATATTATGTGCGATTCCACTTTCATTCCAAATATGTGGGTAGGTTAGGCAATGTTCTATCACAGCGTTTCTCAACCTTTTTGAACCCGAGGACCTCTAAAATGTCAAAAAAATTTTACGGTTCCCTAATTATACATCCCATTTTTAAAAGTACGCTATATTTAGGCCTATATTCGTAATATTTGGGGTAACAATTATAGGTCATTATAACGAAATAATTCTAAATATTATTTTTTAATTCGACGGTTATTGAATTGGAAGCAAACTATTGACAGTAAAATTATATTTTGAACAGACTTTAATATTTATTACCAATTTGATAATATAATTAGGAATTATAACACAGGTTTACCGGTATCGGACACTCGGGCACCTCCAACAATAAAACCCTTGTTAAGAGAGCGCCTCTAATAACTACGACAAAATCTTATTTTTCAGGGTTTTGAATGAAAGAGGGAACCATAGACGTCAGTGCATCAGGGGTTTCAAACTGTGGTTCGTAGCTGCAAAAGTAAGGAAACTTGCAATAGGACCTGTATTTTCGAAGATTTTAAAAACTTTGACATCTAGTGTCCATTTTATGTGAACAATTTTTACCTCTTTACTTGCTTTATGATATTATTTTAAATTATGTCTGCGGACCATCTGCACCATCTTCGCGGATCAGTGGTCCGCGGACCATAGGTTGAGAAACGCTGTTCTATCAAGTAAGAAACGAGAGTACTCCTTAATTTTTTGTAGAAAAAATCACCACCTTTAATAAGTGATAAAGCTAATGAAAATACATGCATTAATAAGTTATGTTGCAAGGTAGCAGAGTGTTATGAAAGGCCCGGTAGATGTCGCGGCGGTATTGATCTGTACGTCACGAGCACAATGACGAGATGACTGGTTGTCATCCGCGTCACTAGTCAGAGCGCCCGGCAAAACACCACTCTGCTCTAAGTTCTCATCGCTTCGTTTAATAATACATGTAACGTCAGTTCCACGTTCCCATGCCAATTCGGTTTCAACTGATGCAGGTATTATGTTAAGAGTAAAATCCACTCAATTTTATTTTCCAATATGCCAAAATCAGACAGGGATTCACGTTTTCAATTTGCGATACATTCTACCTGGTCGCAGCGATACAACACAGACTGCAATTAATAAGCGTTTAGTTTATGCTATTGTTTGCCAATTTTATTGCGTAATTCGTATTTCCTATGGACTAGTGATCTAATAGTTTCGAGGTCTAAGCAAGCAATTTAGTTCTGCGATAATTTTTCTTTTTAAATTCAGCCGTGTTTATTCCCCTTTTAGCTGGGAGGCTATATAAGGAGTTCGGGATGTGTGTCTATACAGTAGGATAGGCCATGGAACTACTGATTGTCAATTGTTTCTATTATATTGGTGTATTATGGAGTAAATTTAAACTGATATTAATTTAAATGGATATGATGCAAGATGAAATGGTGAGGATGATTCATATCCAATTTAGCATTCGCTTTTACGACTGGGGAAACCATGAAAAAACCCCTGTCATATTGGCCGGCCACGGGATTTGAACCTGAGACCTCCCGAATGCGAGTCCAAGACGTTACCATCTCGGCCACCTCGTTCGGTTTTGCTATAAATTAATGTTAAATGAAGCATCCAGGAAGCCCATCGTGGTTCGGTTCCAATGCTAACAAGGTGCTAGCTACGCGATCATTCATGAAACGGCTTATAGTCTGCCGCTTAAACACCAACTGTAGCCTAAAAATAAGAAAAAATAATAAAAATATCGCGATAATACGAGGGATGTTCCAAAAGTAAGTTTCGTCGTTTTTTTAAAAAGTGAAGATGGTAAAGCAGATGAAGCAAACAACTGCCATAAGAATCGACACCTATTGCTGGTTCAACGACGGAAAGAGCGTCAGCAGAGGAGAAACGATGCATGAGTAGAGTCCCGAAGAAGAGAGAGTAGCAGTAGACTGGCGTGCCCGAGGTTATTTGAGTACAAATCACGATGGCAGATGGACGTGTACTGAAAACGTGGTCGACAATGGAACTACATGCTGTTATCCGGTATGAATGGGCATGTAGGACTAGTGTGTCCATCATCCATGGACGCCTACAGACTGTGTATGGTGAAGAGGTCATGTCTCATCAAATTGTTGGTCGCTGGTGTTGCATGTTCAGTGAAGGAAGGCACCTGTTCCATGCAATGAAAGCCGCACTCTCGGGACGTCACTTCCAAAACAATGCTGAGGTGGAGAAGGCTGTGCGACAATTCCTTGCATGGCAGGGCACCGAGTTTTACCAGAGTGGTTTCTTCAAACTGATTGCAAGCTATGACAAATGTCTCAATGTCGGTGGAGACTATGTTGAAAAATAGTGCAAGGGGTATATTTCATGATTGCATGGTGTATTTTGTTTTGGTAATAAAGTTTCCATGTGAAAAAAAAATGACGAAACTTTCTTTCAGAACATCCCTCGTACAAGCAATACAAACTTATATAAATTCCGTGGTGCCTATAAATCTTACTTTATAAATAATAATAATAATAATAATAATAATAATAATAATAATAATAATATTTCTTTGTCGCTAGGCACAGATATTGGCATTAACAGTGTCAAAAAAAATCTGTAGAAACTACATTGTCTTAAATAAATTAAAACATGAAAATAAGTTAAGTTAAAATACAATCTCCTGTGAGCTAAGCGTTAAAAACTCCTCAATACAATAAAAGGGATTTTTTTCAGCCAGTTGTACACTTCTTTTGAAAATTTCTTTTTTGTATAGTTTCTAACTTGGGCGGGCAACTTGTTGTAACATTTAGGTCCTAAATATAAATGAGAATTCTTGGTTTTACTTAACCTAAATTTAGGTAGACTCAATTCATCGTTGAATCTTGTTTGATACCCATGTACATCCTTTCTAAAATTATAGTTATCTATATTATTATGTACATGAACTAGAAGATCTAATAAATACAGATTTACAACAGTTAAAATTTCTAATTCAATAAATAATGGTTTACAAAACTAAATTCTAAACTGAATTCCCTGGCGCTATAGTCAAAGGAGCGACAAGACAAACCATCCGACTCTAAGCTTAGGCTACATCCATCTTTCGACTTCATTGGTAGATAGCAGGATTGGAGGGTACTAGTCATTCACGACAGTTAATGATATCTCACTTTACTTAGTTACGTAAGAGCAAAGGGGAGGACGCTGTTAAAAATAAGACCTGGTAGTAAAATAAATGAACAACCAGTTTCGCAATTAATATTAATTATATAAACCCCCTTGTCTATCTGCATCACTCGCAAATCCTGTTTGTTGCAAGTTAATGTAGATAACCCCTCGAATGAGCTTTGCTCTTTGGGGTTGTACTATATTATATATATTAAATTAAATTAAATATTCTGTACACATCATACCTGTTATCATTGTTTATTGTATTATTTTTATTATGACATGCATTTAATAATCATTTTACGTTTACTTTTATAATAATTTTACACTAGAGAGAGTAAAGTACCAAGGTTTTATATTTTGTTTTTATAGTTTTATTTTTATTTTTTATTTTTTAGATGTTATTGTGAAACAACACAGGTGGGTACTTTTCATATTTCACTGGAAAACAAAACCCAATTGCTTATGATGAAAGCTTTTTACAAGGGATTATAAAATTATATATAAAAGGAAAGTACACTAGATATATTCCCCACTGTAAATGGACGCTAATGCACTGCATCCATGTTGCTTTTCATTCACCTGGAAATTGAGAACCATAAAAAAAAAAAAGGATTGTACAGCAATTTAAAGGATAGAAATAAATATGCTGCTCCTAACCTAGTACTGTATACGGTGTTCAGTACTATAACAGTTGCATTAAAACCTCGGAAATATTCAAAGTAAACTTTATTCACAGCACCTAGTATTATGCAACCAAACACACAAGCCTGGGAGTTTGGTTGCATATTCGTGTGACTTTAGTGAAGCCGTTATGAATAAGTTGAGTTTGGTTCTCTTCCCTCCAATTATATCCCTTTTTGCACCTAGATAAATCAGTATTTCAGCAAAAATTTTATTTTTAAAATTTTTAGACTACATTATAAAGAAATGGGTTTAAAAGAAAAACCTGCTCTCTTGTTTGCTAAGACTCTTCTTTGCCTTCCCTTAATCTACTGCCTTCCTTTTGTCTTTCATTTGCTTTATTTCTCAAGTTTCTTCAATACTAAAATCTGTGATTAAAATATTTTATTTTATATTAATTTTAGAGGCATCAATGGCGCCTAATAGCCTAACACTGCCATTACGGATCTCATCTTCTATAATTCAGGATTCATAAAGCATAATAACAAGTACCGAACTATGACAGAATGGAATAAATATTTCTTATTAAAGGTTCAAACTAATTTTGATTCAATTTAATTCAAATCTTTATTTAAATAAAAAGTACTTAACCTATCTTAATAACTAATGCCATTAATTTAAGCAATGAAATTTTATCTTCATATAGGCTCATTAAATTTCCAACAATACCCCTTCTCTTTTGTTTATTCTAGGGATGGGTCATCGATACTTTCGATACCTCGATACTTTCATGGTATCGGCATCGAACGATACTTCAGAAAACTAGCTCGATACTTTTTCGATACTTTTGTAACTCAGCAATTCTGCAATTAAGTGAGAATGCTAGTATTTTTTAACAAAAACTTGTAAGTGGACTGTTTAAAAAACTAATTTTAGTTTTAATGTAGAGTTTAAAAATAATTATAGGCTATTGATGATATTAAATTTTGTCTCATTAAATATGCAGACTTAAATAATTTAGTTGGTATTACACGGTTCTCTCAAATTTTAATTTTTAATGTACCTATTTATTGAAACTGGAAATGTTGAAGGTATCGAGTATCGAGGAAAAAATCATGTATCGGTATCGAGTATCGAGAAAATCTGGTATCGACCCATCCCTAGTTTATTCCCAAACAATTTCCTAAAGGTAAGCCATAAAGTAACTCAGCATCTTATTACAACAAAACTCACGCATATGCTCATGCACAACTATCAGTGTTGGTAGATCTTCCAAAAGACTGTTCTTTCAAGGAGTTGGATTTCCTTCGAAAGAGACGCGAGTCCTTTGTCCCTTGCTATTACGGTATATTAAGGTACTCCATATCTTCATAGGGTTGTGAGAAATTTAATTTGTGCTTGGGATTCAGATTGTTTTTGGGACCTCCATGTTCGGGCTTGATAGTTAAGCGGGAAGTATGAACCAGCTAATGAGGTGGAGGGGGCGTTTTGGAGGTTCTGAAATGTCCCCATGACAATACTAGCGGATACTCTCATACCTTCGAATTCCACAAGAAGCACAAGAGGAAGTGCACTAGAGGCTGTCCCCGACCCTCCCACCGTAAATATGAAAGCGGTATTGTAGAATCGAATGTAATTTTTGAAAATAATAAAGAGCATAATTCCAATTTTTTAAAGTACCTGCCGTGCTGCAGGAATAATTCGTTACATCTATCAGTTATGTTACTTCACGCTGTGTTTATTTTCAATCTTCTTTGCGTACTCTTTTTTTTTTTTCCTTCCTTCCTCTTCCTGATTGAATCGTAATTCGACCGAAAACAACCAGAATTTTATTGTTTCTTTTTATTGGATTTCGTTCTAATGCGTTTTTCGGAATTGTGTCTGGCCAAATCCAATTTGTAGCAAAACCAGTCAACCAGAGGATATACCATACGCCAATCTTAATAAACCTTGTTTTAATGAGTGTGTTGAAGAATTGCTATCCCGAAAACAAATATATTGCATATTAGTCTCGTCTAAGGAAAATTAGGAGTGTGATCGAACACAAATTTTTATCAATTTCATGGATGCCTTTCATGCTTCTTCAAGAGAACGTACATTTTGTTCGGCGACGACGTTTCAACTTAGGTTGAAATCATCTGAGCTTATTTTATATTAAGGAAATTCGCTAATCAAGTTCGGATAAGTTTTTATAGATGAAATTACGTTTTATTTAGACATCGTTCCTTCTAAATTTTGATTAAATTATGGATGATAGGTATATTTTGCTGAAATATAGAAATAGAAATATTTATAGAAATAGAATTATAGGTATAGAAATATTTTGCTGAAGATTTCAACATAGTTTTCTTATTATTATTATTATTTATTATTATTATTATTATTATTATTATTGTTATTATTATTATTATTATATTGTCTTTAGTATTTATATTATAGTGAAAATCCCATGGCGGCTTCGCGGAGGTAAAAGCCGCAGGTCCGCAAAGTTAAAAATAATGCTTAAAACTAGGGATGGGTCCTCGATACTTTCGATACCTCGATACTCTCGATACTTGCATGGTATCGGCATCGAACGATACTTCAGAAAACTCGCTCGATACTTTTGTAATTCTGCAATTCTGCAATTAAGTGAGAATGTTAGTATTTTTTAACAAAAACTTGTAAGTGGACTGTTTAAAAAATTAATTTTAGTTTTAATGTAGAGTTTAAAAATAAGCATAGGCTACTTACTGATGATATTAAATTTTGTCTCATTAAATATGCAGACTTAATTTAGTTGGTATTACACAGTTCTCTCAAATTTTAATTTTCAATATACCTATTTATTGAAACTGGAAATGTTGAAGGTATCGAGTATCGAAGTATCGAGTATCGAGGGAAAAACCATGTATCGGTATCAAGTATCGAGTATCGAGAAAATCTGGTATCGACCCATCCCTACTTAAAACCCTTAAACCTTACCACATTATTGTATCGAGACAACGTATCTGGGAACCTCATAGGAAACCCCGAAGTTTACAGGGCTTTCAATAAGAAGGGTTTTTATAACATACCGGGGAATCGTCTCATTCTGCGGATTGGTGATTAGGCAAACCTGCATTTTACACACTGTGTAAAATACAGGTGCTCACACTTCATTCACCAACACGTACGATTAAGGCAACGACGTTGTTCTCTGTGAATATGCTCTGCTAGCACAACTATTAACATGATGGGTCTAAATCACACTAAAACGATCTTACTAGCGTGTCTTGTCACGCTGAAGGTCCGGAGTTCAAATTACGGCCGACCGAAATTAATACGACGCGAGGCAGTGGACAGTGTTTACGGTATATCTGCAAAACGCTGGTAGGCCTACTGCATAAGTTCTCAATCCGCAGGATTTCACGCTATTTTGTGTAACTTAAGGGAAAATCGGAGTGTTGAAAGTGACTTTCTAAACTATTTCTCCTAGAAACTTGAAATTTTGCACACTTCATATTTCTCCTAGAAACTTGAAATTTTGCACACTTAATTACAATGTAGACAAAATTTTAATATTAAAATTTCATTATAATATGTAGATTTGTTTTTGAGACTTTTCGATTTTTTATTCAAAACTGAAATCTATATCATCCTACAGATATTAAAATAATCATGAACAATGATTTTTTGTTTGCGATTCTTTGATGCTTGTTTTACAAATTTATTCATAGAGTTTTCAATATATTGTTATACTTTTTGTTAAAAAAAAATTTAATTCAGAAAAATTAAAAATTAAAAAAGAAATGACATATGAGCATACTAAATATTTATAAAAAAGAATTAAGGTCTATACAGAAAATTTGATTAGCATTATGTTACACGAATTGTAAAATACATTGTGAAAAATCACAGCCATATCTATATTTTGCGAGAGAAGATAGATTTTGAAAATTGCAAGCAGAAATCAAGAAAATTGGCGATTAAAGTTTGCAAGCAGCACCTTTTCCACGTGTCCAAATGACATAAACTTTGCACTGCTTTACTTTAGGGTATGCTTATGATTTTTCACTAAAATCCAAAATCGCACTTTTACCAAAATGGCTAAATCAACACTTCTATCATCCCTTAAACTACTAATCAGTTTCAAATATGTTCCACATGACTCCAAAAAATTAAAATTGGTTAGAACTTAAAAATAAAGGCTGTGAGAAATCTAGAAACAGTTCGTATTAACATGACACAAGTATTAGAGGGAAGGTTATAATTACTATAATATTTGCATAAATAGGCCTAATTATTATAACATTTGCATAATTGTTCTTAGTAATTGAGTTATTGCGACTTTTTCTTATTCACTTAAATTTGAATATTTGAACTTGTTTTCTATCTTAAAACTGGTTTTACTTAAATGTTCGATCATCTCATTTCTGCGTTCGCACTTTTTCTTTACATTCTGCATAATCGGAGTAGTCCTAGCTTTGCGTTAAAATGCAAATTTTGTGGAGGCGGAAATTCTAAAGGTGGTACGCGGGGATAGGAGCGGAAGCAGAGAAACCGACTAAACTCACACACCATTTCTCACCATCCACTCCTCCCTAATCCGTAGGGATTCTTACATTGCTCGTAGGAGCAGAAGACATAAGTCTCCCACACTAACCATGTCCGTGCGGATTTATACATTTCATCACATGAAATATAACCATTTAAAAGCACTCGTGACGGAACTATAACTTAAATGTCACGACTTGCAATATCATTATCAATCTCCGTTGAAGTCTACTAGCTGATATGTTTATTTACGGTTCTCCATTATAACTGATTGGTTTCACTTTCAATACATCTGTATCTCCAAGTTTTATTCTTATTCGTTGTTTGTTCTTTTCAGCTTTCCTTCTCATTCGTTTTATTCTTCTCCATAGTACGACGAGGAAAAATATTGATTTAACTACAAAACGGTGATCTGGTATTTCAAGCCTGATATGAAACATTATTATTATTATTATTATTATTATTATTTATTATCCAAAAGCTTAACCTTATTTTACCATGAGGTATATTAGGATTATGTTAATAGTTACTTACAAAATATTATAACGCATTCTTAAATTCTTAAGTAAGTATGAATAGTACAAGAAATAGCTATCAATGTATGCTTACAGTTATTTATAGAAATATAAAACATTCCTAGTAACTAAAACATAATATCATTTACAATGCAAAAAATACGCATTGGATTATATTTGCAATATAATGCATTTCTAAATGCTAAAGTAATATATTACTATTTACAGTGTATGAAATAGCTAACAATATTAGGTTATGGTTATTTACAAACATATATATGAAACATTCACTTAACTTTCTCTACCCCGCGCATTCCAAAAGTTAGCGACTGAATTCAGGAGTCATCCAAACCTCAATCACAGTTGTATTATTCTCAAAGCAAGACGTAAAGCCGGAGTTTGTGGATCAGATGAGTAGCTTTTAGAAATCCTTAAGATAACTTACTGAAGGAAACAATGAGCGTCCAATAAAAGGTTTATCTCTTAGCATTTTTATAGCCTCGTGGATAGCATGGATTCCCTAGCCCGGTTTTGATTCCCAGTACCTCCTTGGATTTTTCTGAGGTAGGGAGTTTTGGAACAGGATGCATTCAGCCTCGTGATTCAAACTGAACGCAGTGGGTATAGGAATGCTGTCCGCATGCCTCCCAATCCTTCCATCTGCCTATGGTAAGTGACGCAGCGGTCGGATAGAAGATCTAGTCCCTTCAAGGATGCCGAACATTAAATTTAGTTTTTTTTAGATATGCAGTTCAAATAGAAGTTTAGCTCTCAGTTTGTCCGGTAAAATGATTAATAAAAATTTTACCTCTTAGTATATGCAGTTCAAATAAAAGTTCTAGGTCTCAGTATGTTATGCAGTTTGTATACAAAATTCGAAAAGAATCATAAATAAATGTTTGAATTAAAATATTTATTGTTTTGCTCTTATAATAATTATTTAACTTATATTTAAACACTTAGGCCAGGGCTGTACAATACGAGGCCCGCGGGCCGCATGTGACCTCAAATACGAAATATGCACAATTCTTACATTAACGATAAAATACAAATAAAATAAATATAGATGTTCCTCTATGATAAGTCACTTACTCAGTTGCTTCGTTTATCAGCAACAAATATTCAAGTTAATATTGATGCATTAGTTAGTGTAAACCAACATCCTCTAATTTCCCACTATTTTTTTTTTTTTTTTTTTTTGTAATTTGATATTTTTTAAATAAATTAAAATAATAATACAAACGCTTTTTTTTTCTTTGTATACCATACCTATTAAAACTCACTGATAAAGTTGCATACGAAGTATTTTATAATGCGGCCCTCCAACCCGCATATTTTTATTTAAAGCGCCCTTGGGTCACTTGCAGTTGGACAGCCCTGACTTACGCTATTTGAAGTTGGTTCAAGTACATTCTTAAATGTTGGTTTGCTAGTAAATTGAAATGTAATGTAATAGTGTAATGAAGGGAAACAAGCAAAATTCAAATTAAAAAGATGAGAGAAATTCGGTGAAGCTTGAGCCTATTTTGCACGCGGGTAAATGCAACGAAGCTAGCGGTAAACCGGCGAGAGCAACCATGTGAGGGAAGTATGTGTGACACACCTTACAACGAGGAGCTGCTTCCCGCGTCCAGTTCAAGGCCATACTTGCAAAAACAAAAATTAGGCCTTCCTCATAAATTAGCTGTTGCGTAAACCAACTGACAGTTTTCACTTTTTTTTACCACGCCTCAGGGGATGCGATGCTATAGGAAAGAGATTAAAAGAGGAAATTTGCCGACGGGAAATTGATGAAACGATTTCCGCAGCTTCCAATCCCGCTTACTCTTTGATTATTTCGTTATAAATTAGGCATTCGAATTAAAACGTGATATACGGTAGATTTATTGCTCTTTACATAACCTGAAAAGTTTAGGAAATAAAAAAGTGTTTGCTTAGTTATGCTAGAATTAAACCTTTTAATTCTATATAAAAAAATTGAGTACACGCAAGCTATAAACTGGGACTGATTTGAGAATCATAATCTACTCACTGTTCATGCGGAAGTACTAAATTTGAAAGGTCAATTGCTATGTTATCTCTTGGATTTACAATGTGCATTTTTAAAATTACCAAGACATGAAGTGCATAAGAGTGAGTCATTTTGACATTTAAAAAGTGATAATTGAATAATCAAAATATATTGCAGCTGTTTTACTTTTATTTGTATCTTAATTAAAATTTTATAGCTTAGTTTTTAAGATAGTTGACATTTTACAAAACAGTTAATTTATGAACATTTATGTAGAAATTTGCAACATACTTGGTAAACCTTTCATGTGCATGGACTATTTTATAGACGTCAAAATGTTGTTGTGAATACATGAAAAAAAATGTCGTGCTACCTGAGTGTATTTGCTTCATATTTATAAATGATTGTCATATCAATTGAGGGGATGAGAACACACGAATCGATTGCTACCCATTTTGGGGTTCATTGAACTTTTTTCGATTAAAAAATTGTTTAATTAATGTTTCGCAAAAAAGAAAGAAATTTAATACCCGTATCCCTTAAAAATGTAGAGATGATAGTTCAACGTTTAAGCATAGGACTTCATCACATATTCAACAAATCCGTAGCCATATTGGCCAAGAAGGCAGAGAGCTATATGCATCTGTACGTATTTCATGGTACGGGAGACATCTATAAATTGGAGTATGATAAGCAATGCACAGCGTGATTTATCCTGAAGGAGATCATCAGAGTTGTATTGTAATAATTGAAGAACAAGAGCAGGCCCTCTAGCTTCTAAGAAATCTTGTCGACGCTCTCGCATATTGATGAGAATCTAGCTGAGAGGAAGCCGCCCTCTTGAAGCTCTGAGGACCATCACAAGCATCCTTGAATAACAACGTTGTCTGAACGAGTCGAGGGATTGAATTCTAGCTGAATGTTGGAATACTATTAATAAAAGTAGGTAATGTACTAAAATATATTAATGTATACCGATTTTAGAATGAAACGTTCAGTGTGAAGCTTTTAATATAAATGAAAAATAAGTAATGGTATTTGATACAATCTCATGAGAAAACCAAAAATAATATTTTAGTATAATTTTAAACAATCCAGCATGTCATTAACGAATTTTTCATGGTGTGTCCGAAACGGATAGACATACTGTAATTGCTTACGATGAAAAATCAAAATATAATATTTAATATATACTTAAATATATACTTATATATATATATATACTTAATATATCTTGTGTCCCTGTGAGTAAGAGGGGTCGATCAAAGCGACGAGGTTGTCAGCCTTACGCAACCGTAGCCGATACTCTCAGGATTGCTCCCAGTACCCGTTTAATTCTGGAGGCTGAGTCGACTCCAGGTCATAATGGCACCATGTAAATTGAAGAATCCAAATTACTAATCAGGCTGTGGCTCAACAAACTGCATCACCGCATGCATAGGAGCATTGTGGAAGGAGTAAATTAGATCGTCTACACGTCTCCTTACTTTTCCCCATTATGGAGTTAGATAAAGAAAATGAGAAGGGAGAGATCGAGAAAGAGAGAGTCGAAGATATAGTTAGGTCGAGAGACACACATGCATGCTGTTAGACAACAGTAAATTATATGAGTTAAGAGCAGTTGTCAGAAGAGAAGACTGTTCTTTGGTAATTTGTAGTGGCGTTACATAAGTTTAGTAGTCACTAAGGGTCATCCTGAAGAAGCGGAGGAAACAATAGGTGTTACAGATAACTAACGCTTTTCATAACAGCAGTGTTCCCACTGTTAATAACAGGGTCTAGCAGTTCGTTACTCGTATGAAATTAACATGCATAGTTATATGAAGTAGCAACTGCGAGCAAAAGTGTCACAAGAATTCCGTTTATACGAGAGTCGTTAAGACAACAATGCAATGAGATTTGGTTTTGAACAACACCTTGTAGTTCCAAATTGATATTTTTTTGCTTAACATTCGATCACTACTTATAGGCCTAAGGAAAGAACATGTTATATTTGCTAGCAGCCTACCTACATCTTGAAATTACATGTACAAGTAAGGTTAACACCCGTACATTTTTTTTGGGGGGGGGGGGAAGATATGAAAATTCAGGGTGTGGGAAAAGAGTATTCCTAATAATGGAAAAAAATTCCGAAACCGGAAGAACCCGAGGAAACCCAGTTATATTAACCTCTCTGGGATTCGAATTCCGATTCCTGAGCATAGCAAGACATGGCATGGACTGAATGCTCATATAGGCTGCTTCCAGTTTCTTGAAAGATTAAGTTATTTCTCTTAACGGTCAGCTACGTTTACGTAGGACACTCTTGCCTTATGAGACGTACGTTGAGATGCCACAGCAAAACACAAGGTCGGCGTAATATGTAACCCACCTGTTACCTACACACGTGATAAATTTCACAACAATTTCACAACTTATTTCCATGCTGGAGTTATACTTGCCAATTATATTTTTTAAATGGCTGAAAACGCCCAGGATCTGTGTGAAGCGACATTTAGAACCTGGGCATGTACTTCTCCTGTCTGAAAGACGAAGGGCAGAATGTGAAATATGAAGGTCTTAACTCATGCGTCACATAGCTTTTTAATTGGAACCATTTTCAAGACATTGTCACTACATAATGGTATATTGCGATACAAGAGTGGTAAATGCATCGTTATAGAATCGAGGAAGTGTTTTTAAGACGAGCCGAAGACAAGTAAAGTTGCAAGGGTAACAACCTTAAAAAGCAGTGAATATCATAATCTTGGTGGCTCTCGTTACATTGATTATTTTAACGCAAACTTAACTAATCACATAATACTGTGCTGTATGATTTAGCCTAAATCGTGTCAACGTTAATGAAATAAAAAGGAAAAAAAGAAACAGGTAAAACAGAACATTAAAACCTAAGCACCAACAGGATTATAATATACGTATGCAGTAATAAGTATATCAAAATTGAGAGGGATTGATATAATGATTGCATGTGGGCTGCAAAGAAGGCTAAAGACGCAGGTAGGTTAGGTTAACGGCACTGGAGGAGAGTATCTAATTTTCCACCATGGTATTACCTAAAGAGAATAGGATATCAGTCATTTCTTCATTTAACCCTTTTTGCTACCATTACCGTGCTGATGGATTTTTAAATATTATTTTCATTTTCTCCAGTTTTTTTTTTAATCCATGTATTTGTCCGTCTTATCTATACTATAGTCCGCACGGTTTTAGAAGGCATATGAGCTGAGTCAATGCTGCATTAAAACAGCGAAATTCCAATAGTATTTAGAAGTTCTATTGTCTAATTCGGACGCCCAACTCACTAGCAGGAGCAACATAATTTACTATTTTTAATTCCCAAAAATACTATTGGAAATTCGTATGCACGTATTACCTCAAAATATATGCCTTCTTAAACCGTGCGGACTATAATAAGTTATTCTAAAATATGAATAAGATTAATATCAATTTATATAATATGTATTTAAGAGCGGTCAAGAAAACCACCATTAACGGCCGTGGGTGTCGGCATGCTGACCACATGCCCCCCAATCCTGCCATCTGCCTACGGGAGATGACGCAGCGGTCGGGTGGTAGGCCAAGTCCCTCCAGGGATGTAGCGCCACGGAGTTTAGTTTAGTTTTATGTATTTAAGAGAAATTTGTAGTTAGGCCTACTGCAGTAATACATGAGGAAATATAACATACAGTCCCATCAATGTCATAATCCGTGTTAAGTTTCAGAATAGGCCTACTATATAATTTACGTATTAATGTGTTTGGACTATACAGAAAACGTACTTATCTAAAATAATCTTAAAAAGGGTGAATTTTTTCCGCCTAATCACCACTAAACATTTATAAATACAATTCCAAAAAGGCACGTCGAAGAATTTACAATTACTACATTGAGTGGTATTTATTATCAGAATTGTTACAAATGCAATATATTGCAAAAACATATGTACACATTTATTATAGCATTAACATACTAAGTCAGTCTATTTTATATCCAATGATATTTCGCTTTTCAACTAAACAATGTGTGAATGGTTTCATAAAGTTATTCTATAAACATGAATAATTAAAAAATTACATCACACTGTAATAGAAGTTTGTCAGATTCTATACATATGTTTTTGTAACATATTGCATTTCAGACAACTCTGATAATAAATACCACTCAATGTAGTAATTGTAAATCCTTCGACGTGCCTTCTTGGAATTTTATTTATAAATCTTAAAAAAGTTACGTTACAATCATATAATAATCTGAGATTTACTTCAATTTTTTTTCTGGTCTCGTAATAGGCCTATAGAATATTTCCCAGGGCTTCTAACCAGGTGGTAACCTGGATAAATTGTGACGTTCGGGGCCAATCTGAGGCTTCGTTATCAGGGAGAATGAAGTGCCGGGAATGAGTGAAGTGAAGTGAAGTGAATGAAGTGTTATTTTCATAGCAATACTAACAATGAGGCAACAAGATTATCCCACATTACCCCACATTAATAATGCAGATTGCTTCCTAATAGGTATATATTAATTTTATTAGTCCGATGGTAAGCGGCCTGATGGAATGACCTTAATCACATGGGATAAAGGAAAATACTAGCTGTGTGGGCACATTAGTCAATCCCATTTATAGTTCACATCTAAAAATGCAGACTCAGTAGCAAAATCAGCTGTAATCTCTAAATGATCAAGTACCGAACGCTGATTGAAAACCATATCTTCGTTGTTCTAGCTGTTGAAGCTTTTGGGCCATGGTGTTGTGAGGTCAGAAATCTGATCTCCGAGATTGGAATGAAGAACTCCTTTATTGCAATCAATGGTCATAGCATGATGAATGGTGCTCTGGTGGAATGATACTTGGCAGGGGAAACAGGAGCACCCCGAGAAAGCCTGCCCCGACCCCATTTTGTCCACCACAAATTCCACATGGATCCACCGAGATTCCGAGATAGGAAAACGCATTCAATACTGTAATGGTGATCCTCACTCAACGGAAAACCTTAAACAACGAATAGGTATTGCAGTTCAGATAGGAAACACGGCCAGTATTATGGGGCTCCTTCTCAAAGTCTTCCTCTATGGATGAAGTATTCTATACTTAACTTCATTTCCATTCCTGGGGTAATTCCAGTACTTCTTTTGGTGGCGGTATGTTGTAAAACTCTCAGTAGGTTGCAGTAGGTCCAACAAACAGTAGCAATGTCCAGAAGAATTAGTACTATTCGTTATCTCAAAGCATATGGCTTATTAATGGAAGCAGTTTGTTTTACTGTCAACTTTACAATTCCTAGAAATGAACAACAAATTTAAATAACCCAGTTTTCCTTGCCTTTGGCTTAAAGTTCACTTGCTCCAGTAGTTTTATTAAACTAATACATCTCTGTAGACAGGCAAAGGTTAACTGTATAAAATTTCTGTCTTCGTGTCTTCTAGATACTAATATATTAAAGTCTGAAGGCAATGGGAATTTCTTTCACATGAAATATTCGAATTGAAAACATCTGGTACACCTTTAAGAGCTGAATCACAAAGAATGAAATATGAAAAATCTAGAATACATTTTACAATATTCCTAGCGCAGGAATTGCTAATGGCAGTATTTTTTAATATAGATGAAATATGTGAAACTGGGAAATATATGCCGTGATGCTGTTTTTATAGAGAGGAATTTTTATGGCTGCTATATAGAAAATGAACTGGAAGTAATAATTCAAAATGTTATTCAATAGCTTCCACATGAACACTCAGCTTTTTGTACCGTATTATTATAATTGGCAATACACATACAAAGAATTCACTGTATAAAAATAGATATAGACTTCATACGTATGCTTTAGTAGATATGAGAATAATTGCAGTACTGCAGTCTTATGTTACATTTTCTCTTGCTCAGAATTCCTTCTGTGTAACTGGAGCCATAAACATTCTATGTTCATAACTGGATAATATTGTTGTACTACTTCATGGTTAAATTACAAGTATATTAAATCTTACCTGCTCCTTACGAATTGAACTACGCTGAACATGTCCCCATATGAAATTTAACATTTTTACAGTATTATTATTGCTATTATTATTAATGATTTTATTTATATTAAAGGGTAGTTTTAGAATATTCCACTGGTACACGGGAAACAATTAGGCCTATTGCGCCTAAGATGTGTTTACTGACTCTTTCCTCATGTCTATAGAGAATTAGAAATTTGCTTTTTTCTTCATTTTAATTTTTCAATGTTGCAACTTATCTCTGTCATTTCATCCCGGGAGAAGTCAAAGAATAGAAGTGATCTTTACCAAACGCCATTCTAGCTTGCTGGATAGTTTTTAAAACTCCGAACAAATCCTTAAAAAAAAGGAAATAAAATAGAATCCAATATGCTACTGTAAATTTATTTTGGAAACAGAACAGACGATATTAACAATAAATTATAATTTATTATTATTATTATTATTAATGTAACTTAATAACATGTAATTATTAGTTAAACTTTGATAAGTTAAAATTTAAACATCACGTTAACCTACTGAAGTTACTGCAGGACCACATGGTTGAATACATTTTTCCTTAGTGAGACATTTCAATAGTGAATTACAGTACCTGTGTGAAGCTTTTGCACTTTGCACCTTCTGACAGGTGCCATGGAAAACAGGACAAAAGTAAAGTACCGGTAATTGAATACGAAATGTTTAAAAAACTTGTTTATATAAAGTAATGTACCTTCTTATCGCTAATATGTATTGCTGCAGTTGTAAAGATAATCTTAATTTACGCGAAAAATGAGCCAGTATATAAGCTAGGCCTGTCAATGAGGAATCAATCTAATGATATTTGTAGACATATTTGACCGAATAAATTAATGATCTAGCCTTGACGTTCATTTTGAATACCGTATTTTAATAACAAAAGCATATTAAGAGCTCTAGAAATAATCTAACAGTAATATAATGACAGAAGTAACTTCACCATCATTTATCTTCTGTAAATTCGATTTCGTTTAACCTTAAGATTAGTAAAACAATATGAAAATATTTACACTTTGTTCCCATCTTCCATACATATACTGTCCTCATCGGTTCATGAATCATTCAACATTCCTTGCGTATCAGATATGAATAGCCCTACTTTTATTCATATAAATAAATCTCTTTGGTCAAAATAAATATTTTGTTATTCTTCACAGCAGAATACTATCATTCGTTCATTTGTTATGAAATGACTGTATTGGCACGATAGACCAAAATAGGACGTTCGCAAAAGTTTTTTTTATATAAAACTTTTTTTCTAACATAAAATGCATTAAAACACGAAAATATATCAATATGTCCGGCCGGAATTTAAAAAAATTCTATTGATACCTCACTCGTAAGCATTGATGCAGTTGTGGTAACAGCTTTAAAATTCTACAATGACAGAAGTAAAATATATATATATATATATATATATATATATATATATATATATATTACTCCGATTAGTGATTAATACTGATTAAAATTTACTTCTGTTCTTTTCTTGCACCCTTTTACAAGAACGATGCTCAGTCATCCAAGAGTAAATTATTCAGTGCAATTAGGCCTATAACGCATGAATACAATTCTCCCAAACACGATTGAAATGACAATAGGCATGATTGCGATACTTTATGTCGGACTCTGCTATGCTCTGGTCTAAAATTATTAAACAAAGTGTTATGTTTATTCTACCGCAAATGTATCCAAAAACAACTATCCAAAACCTTTGAATCGTTCCTAGAGTTACTGTTGACTAAAACAATTAGCCTAATGGCGTACCTGATTTTACACGATTCAATGTGTGTTACACACGCCTACGCTTTCGCTGTTCACTGGAAAGTTTGTTCCGCTAAACTTAAAATGTTAATTAAAAACGCAATTCTAAAAAAATATTGATAACTTAGTAGTAATAGTGACAACTAGGTGAGATAATTATACCGTGGAGAAGGGAATTGTGGTTAATGACACGGAGAATACCACAATTCGTGTCACTGGTGTCAATTTTCACACCACTAGTGTCAATCGACCCGACGTGATATCAAAGCCAGGTTATCGAGATGATACTACGTGATTATATTTTCTACGCTAATAAAACCAGAAACCACGGATTATTAAACCGTAGTGAGAAGCTACTCTGTAATTCTCTTATCTTATTTTCCGACTTGAATGCTTTCTTACGTATCTGGCGAAGAAGTTTTGTCATAAGAGATTCAAAGATTCATATTATACCAAGGATCTCTAACCTCATGTCAAGTGCAATATACCCTAGTCCCCAGTTAATTAAAATTAGTTTCTACCTATAGTATGCACACTACTGAATACTGCCAGAAATATAGCCTATTGCATTTAGACGGCTTAAATAAATAAAAAAATCTTCTAACACAAGACCCAAGAATTAAAAACAGCATATTATCGCACAAGTACTAAAAAAAATTAATTGTAACAAGATACCGTTTCAATAAATTAGAAAATGTTGCTTTAATTAAGGATATGTGTATATGATTATTGAAAGAACACTGTTTATTTCGCAATCATAGCTATTCGAAAAATAATTTTTTTCTTTTACCACTTGTATCATAAATCACTTTTTCAGAATTTCTACACCATAAAGAATGTCAATGCAGTTCGACAAGAACTAAAAAATCAATTACAGCCAGATTTTGTTTCAATAAATTAGAAAATGTTGTTTTAATCACGAATATGTGTATATGATTATTAAAAGAACTCTATTTCGCAATCACAGCTATTCCCAAAATAAAATTTTTCTTTTAACACTTGTATCATAATAACTTTTTCAGAATTTCTACACCATAAAGAATGTCAATGCAGTATCGTAACTTAACTGTAACTCTGAATAGTGATGGATATCCCGGAGGACTCCGTGCCCAGGATTTTTACGTCCTGAAAAACCCATCGATTACGGCCGGGTTTAAAACCGCAACCTTCGGATCTAGGGGCGGGCACGCTTACCTCCAGACCACCGCAGCCGACTAGCTTATGACTACCCTTCAGAAATTTCTGGGAAATAAAGTTTCAAAAAAGAGTTTTTGGACTTAAAATAAATAGTTAATAGCCTATATAAAATTTAAACAATATGTTATTGTTTTAAAAAAATCGAGAAATTCCTTTCATGTCAAGTAGGCCTAATACAGTAGTAGGAGTATAAAATGTCGACATGCTTGTTTTCACATCCCTGGACGGCACTTAATCTAGATATGAAATACAGTTTTGAATGACTTGTAATTGTTTCGTCAGACAGGTACTGATATTGAGCTAAGAGACTTCAAAAATTTACTACTACCAAAAACACGATATAATATTCCAGCTTGAAAATAATAATTACTTTGCTCAATGGGGGGGGGGAACTGCATAGATAACCATGATTGTAAATTCCAAGTCATTCCATATTCACCCTCTTCTCTTAACGTCATGAATTTCTTTTAATTACATGGAAGACTTTAATTGACGTCTAAGTAAAGCAAATCATTATTAAGGTGATAGAATTCTTTCAATAATATAAATAGATTGGGTTTCCGTAATCCTATTTTCTGTAAAGAAAGTTAGTTCACAACACGTAAGGGAATTCCGCCATGATACTAATGCATAGTTTTGATATGGGATATTATTCTACTTACATTTATGTCTGGATACTTTAAACAATAACTGAATTCACCTCGGCTCCTTTTCATAAAAATCTATCACTTTCTCAATTAAGGAGACTTTCTCCGATTTTTCTCGATAAACCTACAAGACGATATCATCATATCTGACATGTCGGAATTACTACTACTCCATGGCGCTATATCTCTGAAGGGACAAGGCCTACCACCCGACCGCTGCGTCATCTACCATAGGCAGATGGCATGTCGGAACAGTAAGGAGTTAGTGTAATGAACTTCAATTTTATATAGCGAATATAATATTTAATGTAATAATGATAAAGATGATGATAATAATAATAATAATAATAATAATAATAATAATAATAATAAAATGATAATGATAATGATAATAATAATAATAATAATAATAATAATAATAATAATAATAATAATAATAATAATAATAATAATAATAATGTTTTATTTTACCTGACAGAGTTAAGGCCGTAAGATCTTATCTTCCACTCAACCAGGAGAAGAAAAAGAAAAGAAATACAAACAACTTACATAATAATTGATTATACAAAAGGTGATTTTATAATATAGTTGCTTACCCATGCATATTAACTGATATCTTAATAGGGGAACTGCTCCTTCTGGCCCACCTTGTAGATGCCCCTGATAATCTACCGGAACAATACACAGGTACAGGTACAGTGATCCCTATATAAGCCATGGAGGCCCAGAGGGTTCCAGGAGGTTAAGGCTCCCAAATGTTTGGCATTCGGCACATGAAGGTGGTAAGGTTGTCAGCCTTACGCACCGGTCACCTTTACCCCCAGGGTAGCTCCTGGTATTTATTTATGTTGAAGGCTGAGTCGACCCCAGGGCCATAGTGCCACCAGAAGGATTAGGCCAATTGAAAATGACCTCAATGACCTCATCGGGAATCGAACCCGCAACCTTCCGGTTTGTAGCGCAGCACCTCAACCACTACGCTACGGCGTACCCTACCGGACCAACGGTATAAAATAAACATTTGTTACCGGTACCAACTTTAAAAACACACTATACAATATTATTACAACAGAACGAATTATCCAGACTTAGCGGATCAGTGCAGCAGAAGATTAAGTCATGCAATGAGATTATTTAGCGTTTCTGTCACAATACAATTCGTGTCTGATAGATGTTATATGACTTCATATGGTCTGGCCTGCTCAGAACTACAATAATTGCCGTCACGAGGTTCGTGTGTACGGAGTTCACTGATTTCTCAATGCTGTCTGCCGAAATTTCAGTCAGCTGGTTGTTATCTAAGTTTTACGACGTACAATTTGAGAATATAATTACAGCCCCTTTTCTGTGGGAACCCTCATTTATAGCGCTGTCACGGTATCTAAAACTCATAAGTGATGATGCAATGTTAACGTGACCAATACGATTGATATTGCTCAGGTTATGTTACTGTATTCCTGTCCATCCAGAAATACTGATGCTGATAAAGAATTTAGCATTATATTCAGAAACACCAATCTCCCTATGTGAAGTAAACAATTCAGGTCGTGGGACTCGGCATGATAACCATATGTCCCCCAATCCTATAATTCTAAAGTGATAGGGAAAAAGCGAATAAGTCAAAATACCGATGTTTCAGGAAAGACAAAAAACAAATTATTTCCACAGCATTGTTACAATATTTAGATCAGCCCACCCAGATATTTTTACATAGTATAAGATACTGTGTAAAAATATCTGGTGGGCTGAACTAAATATTGTAACAATGCTGTGGAAATAAATTGTTATTTGTCTCTCCTAAAACCGTGGTATTTTGACTTATTCGCTTTTTCCCTATCACTCTAGAATTTACCGATGAAGTAAAAATACGGATGTAGCACAGGAGACATGAGTTAACACATTTAGATAACAATGCCATTTTTTCCCCCAGAGATCTATATGATGCACTTTGTATTTAATTATGACATCGATTCGTACAATTTAGCTATTACTAGTTAGAGTTTTAGTACTAATTGTACCTTTCTTAACAATATTGTGATTTACCAAATTGGCTTCGGAATGGGAAGGCTTTTACGCTGGAAAAATCTTGTCCCGGGATCGCCAAACTCCTCAACTTATGGAGCTACTTAAATAAACATAACATATGTGGTGAGCTACCAAGGCCAAAGGCTAAAACATTTTATACATAAGCATAAATTAATTCATTTCAATATACTGAAATTTTTTTAACTATATAACTTTCAGCAACGCTTTGTTCTGTTGCCTGTAATGCCACAAATGTGAGAAAACTCTTAATTAGTTAATTACAAATATGGCACCCTCAGTTATCTCTCTCTCTCTCTCTCTCTCTTCATCTAAGTTTTACCTCTCCCTTGTAGGACTTTTAAGCTACCCACGCCACCCGGACCTTACAGGGCCGCAACCCGTCGGGAGAGGGATTATCTATGAATCACATTTACTTTTTTGACTAGACAAGGACATGGAGGGCCTCCCCGTATGAGTGATCAGCCCAATGCCGGGGCCACCTCCGAGACAACACGAACACGTAGGACGAGACACAACATTCACACACACACACACTCGCTCCGAAGAAGGCGAGGATGGGATGAAGATGCTAATGACGGCCAGATGATATCCGGGGACCACAAGGGCCTAAAAGGGCCTAAAATTACCCGACATTTTTCTCACAGGTGAGGAAAAACCCCGGAAAAACCTCACCCGGGCCCGATGCGTGAGAGGAGCGAACTCATCCCCTACGCCACAGCGGTCGACACTCTCAGTTATAATTTCCTTAATATTCAGTGAATTGCTATTCACAGCCATATGAATACACTTGTCCACGTGTCCATTAGTAAATCTGTTTCTGAACTTGTTTTATTTTAATCAACTTCATATTCGAAAATGAGGATTCCACACATATAGGTAGAGCTGAACAACCCCATCACTAGAAGAACAATACGAAACAAAACAGGATACATTTGATTAAAAACAAGTGGCCAAACAGATTTTGAACTAGAGATAGACTTCAAGGCAGGTCGCTTTGAAAAGTAATAATTTTCATTTCTGCGGCCGGACCATCTTCGTTAAAGTGTTGCATAATACATGTCAAAAATTCTTCAACGTCAATGTCCACAAAAGTTGCTTTGTTTTCCTACTTGCACTCGCCATTACTGGAAATAGACTAACATGATAAAGAAAATTGTAATACAGAAACTACAACCACCTTAACACAACAGCCAGCTGACGGTAGAGTCAATCTAACGAAGTCAAATTCGACAATAAACGTTGACAACATTCTACTAGCCACTCAGCAGAATGCTACCGGTAGCTCGCGGTCGACGGTCCCTGGTGTACAGTGAAGGATAAAGGTATAGGCCTATTTGAGTACTGATGCTAATGAGAAATTTCTCTTTTCTTTAAGACAATATACTAATACAAATTTTCTTACAAAATATACTTCACTTAGGTGTATGCTATCTACCTTTTCAATCTTCAGGTCCTCTGAGGGAAAATAAAAAGTACTGCTCTCCTGTTTGTTACCATACGAATAACATAATCTTACTGAAGAGATCTCTTCCTTATTGAGCAGAAACAATAATAAGTAAATGCATAATAAATCCCTACCAAATGAGTACAAAACAATATCTGTATTAATCACTACTTTATATCAACTTATGGTATAACCCAAAAGCTAATTAAAGGGCTATGGCTAAACATTCATAGTTTAACAACGTTTACTTAACCTGATTAGTAATAGTATAAATTAATTCAGTTCTCTAAACTTAATCCCAGGTATATTGGGGTATCAGGATTAGAATTAATAATCATGATACTTTGCATGAATATTGTATATCCCATTAATGCACGTATAACTAAGCCGCTGACAACTCAGTATTCATAGACTGGGAATTGCCCATTATTCAATTAAATTTTATCTTTACCTTTAAGCGGTTTTGGATCTATAATGTACTTATAAAGTAATGAAAACGAAATGTAACATGAAAAAGTCCTACGAATTTCTTAAATATGAAAAACATGAAATTACGAGCATAAAATACTTTGAATATTTTAGTAAAAACAAATTGGAATAGTCTTAGAACGAATTATTTCTGAAACTACATGAATGATTCAGAAAATTTGTAAAATGAAGATTACGTTTTTTGGGATCATGTCCGAAATATATCATACTTTAATTAACAATCATTACCTATGAATTGATTTATAAGTGAAAAAGGTTTAAAAGGATATTACGCATTAAAAGCATAGCATTATCCCTCAGAGTAAATACCTCTATAATTGCATTCACTGAACAGGATAATTTTTTTTTTCGTTTATACTATTTCAGGTTACAGGAACAAACTCTGAAGTTATATATGAATTCTACAGGTTCTAATGAACATTAACACCTGAAATATGCTCGTTTTTCGTGTTTGTGAAAATAAGAAATTACAGCGTGCGGAGTATCAAAGAATCTTCATTACCTAAACACAAACTTTAATATCATAACCGTAATCCATAAATAAGTTATAGAACGAATAGTAAAGTATATTTTAGGTGAAGTCCACGACTCAAGTGGTAGCAAGGCTGCTTTGTACTCGTGGAGTATGATGGGGCTTAGATTCAAATCTCGCTTGGACTAATTGGAAATACAATCTTACAGCTTAACCTACTACTAGACGACTTATAGTTCCTTTCAACCCCAACTTATAAAAACAGAAAAGAATTTAGACTATGAATCTGAAGCAATTAACATTCAATAGGATAGCGGATTCCCTATAACTGTTAAAATGTAAAATGACTGCGTACAGTTCACACAGAACATAGGCCTACTATTATCTCCACTTTAAATCTATTTTTGTTGAGTTTTATTTAATTCTTTATGGGTTTCGATCGGCTTTTTATAAGAAGCCAGTCTATTTTAAGTAAACCATACTAATATGAATTTAAAATGACTTCAATATGTAGAATATGACTGGGGATTGAATATCTATCGTCTTCAAAGGAATTTTCCAGTCGACGGAATCCTCTCTGATCCTCTCACAAAGCCCCTAGCATGGTGGGTGAATCACGTTCAACTTGGAATACTGTCAACCTATGAAGTCCATGTCAACAGAACATGGGGAGCAATATAGGAAGGAGAAGAATGGGCCTGTTTATGATGGATGACACTTCTTCAATAGATCGCCTTTACACAAGGGTTTCCTAACGTATGCACGCTCTTTGATTAAAACTGCATATCAGAAATTTAATGAGTACGGTACATTATTATGATTATAGTAATATAACAGCAGTAACGTGATTTAAAATAAGAAGTAACATTTATGTATTGATTTCTACATAAATCTTAAACTAGGGCAGGTAATAATATGTAATCCATAAGAAATTACGAATTTATCTGAAGATTAGGAATAGGGTGTAGGAAAATACTTTTTATACTATAACTCTAATTAAAGATATAAAGTTAGCTATTGAATAATGAAAGTTTAATGCATTTCCTATTACATAACTTATTAAATTTAATGTATGCGTTTCAAGTCCGACTTCCCACATAAAAAAGGAACTGAGATATTCAACACATACACTAAATAGGCTATGTATGTTGGTAAGTTGGTTAAGAGCACCAGTACTGAGAGCCGAAGATCTGGGTTCAAATCCCGGCTAAGGCACTGAATTTTTCAGTTTGACTTCACCTTTCCATCTTAGCCTAAACATAGTCAGTGTGAAAGAACTTTCATTTAAATTTTATATTAGTTTTTTGTAATTGGATAATACTGCATGGTTGTTCTAGTAACAATAACGATTTGTACTGTGAGGTTTGCGCTGAAAGCTATGACGACTACCGCGAATGTGGAAGGGCGGTAATATAGCAGGGAGAGACAGAATGATAAATGTGAAACAAGTTCCAGCGCTTCGTGCGTAGAAATGATAACGCCAAAGTGGTTTAACTCGCAGTGCGCTTACTTTGTTCTTAGGTAATTAAATGGTTTCCCAATAAGTTGTGTTCAATAATTTACTATAGGGTGTGGGCGAAATAGCTTGCTTAGAGAATTAATGGTGGGTGGTACGCTTGTCATACTCATGGAGGAGCGGCTCACAGTAGCTTACCAGCTTATCAATGCAATCGCGGCGCAAAATTGTCTCTCGTGCATGCAGTGGTAGTCGTTCCCCATGTGCTACTGTGCTACAGTATAATGTCAAGTTTGTGGTTTTTTGTTGTTTTTACACCTTTTAACTCTTCTGAGTTTATAGAATAACATAAGAAAATCGTATTTATGTTCCATATTGTTTTTACGAGGTAGGTTATCTGTTATAATAAACTAGCAGATGCCCGCGGCTTCGTCCGAGATTATTTACTCAACTGCTAGACATTTAAATGATTTATTTAACAGAAACTAATTAGAATGTTGCATTAATTTTATTAACACACGCCAATAATTCACAAACAATAAAAACGATTAACCTAATAATGAAATAACTAATCATCTGGCATCGAGATGCATTTCACGATTAGAAAACACCGTCCGGGGGAAAAAAAGACCACAGATTCGAGTTCCCTGCCCCCTTCTAAAATACCCACATTGTGAGTTTTGTCCAAATCATTCAACGATTTCCTATTTAGACCTTGATTCTCCTTCCGTCCACCTATGTAAAAGTTCAGATCTCTGCGTGTCGTAATGTTATAAACAAATGAATCAAGCAGAACGGGCTAACAAAATCGAAGAGATCAACAGTTCCATGCTTTATGCTGAAAAATATATTTCAGCTATGCTCTTTTTTCCCGGTTGCTATGGCAATTAGGAAAGTCCGTCTCCAATTGATTTCACAAATGAAATATATTAGCGAATCTGGTGCTTTGATAGAGCAAAAAATCACGTTTTCTGCCAGCTTTTTGCTCATAACCCACGAACGAAACGAAACGAAACGAAACCGAACATTAAAAATCGGACTTTAAGGTGCATTTGGACACCCTTCAGTTCATCTATGTAAAATTTTTTAGTTCTCTGCGTGCCTTAGATTCGGCTGTGTCTCGCACAGACAAACAAACACTTTCTCTTATTAGAAAAGATAATGGTGATTTACATAATAACCAGTTATTATTGAATCACGTTTATATTAAAATCACGTTACATATATCTACTTGAATAAATCACGCACTTTATAAGTGATTTTAAATAGTTTCCACATTTAGTTGGCTTCTTAAGTACATGCTTTATAGAAACTTCGTTATTGAAAAGAATAAACAAAACTAAAAGAAACTATATTTTCAGTCAAATGGGCCTGTTAACTTCCAAATGGAATGCGTAACACTAGGAATATTATAAAAAAAGGAATTCAACTCTGAAAATATAAGAGAAATGTATACTTATTACGAGAGTTCGGATCTTTATGACATGTCATATTTTTATCCTGACCTATATTCTGGCCGCAAACACAAATTAAACATGAATTACACATTTGTTATCCTAATCGGATCGTTATCATGTTGCATAAAAAGTCATATTTTGGTCATTTTCATGGTCTTAGTCATATTTCGGTCATATTTGAAATTTAACGTAATATTTCAGTTATAAATTCGGTATAAGAGCACAATTATGAAGTAAGTGCACTTAGTTGTAGACTTAAATTTTTTCCGAAAAAGTCACGAATATTTTGGAACTGTAACTGAAACGTGAAGGGTCAATAACAAGTAATAGCACAACCTCTTCCTCCTTGTTGTTAACAACTTCCAATAGACATGTTTTTAACACATTTTCAGTGATATATGGAAACATTAACAGATGAGAAGTTCTTTACCAGTAAAACCGTAAATCACATGTAAAACTGTTAAAAAGTGATTACCTGATTGAATTCATGTGTTGTAATAATTTAGTGTCATTAAACGTTTTAAGTGGGAACATTTATTTTTAAAAAAAGATGATCTTTTATTATGTCATATTTAGGATTTTTGGGTCATATTCAGCCATTTTTAAGGTCATATTAGCAATCATATTTTCCACTTTTTGAGGTTTCAAACATCCGAACCCTTTAGTTTCAACCTCCGGAAATTACAGCTTCTACCAAGGTCTGGAAAGAGAGTCCTATAAAATGTACTCAACAGTTCTTAAATAAATTTCTCTTCAAGGATCAGAGTCTACTTGACGTTCTCTGAATGATAGTCTCTTGTCTTCATTGGCAGACAACAAAATTATGGCATGAGATCAATGTGCCAATTTCCACGACCATTAATGGTTTTTTCGATCGCATTCAATATCTTCTCTACATTAAGATGCTGTTAAGTTGTGGGTTAAAAGAAATTTGACTATTAGACAGAACTGTAATTCGATTAACGTCTAGTTATAATCAATATGCATAATATGATATGTGTGTGTGTTTTGTGTGTGAGTGCGTGTGTCCATTTCTACGTGTATCTGAATATTTTGTTGTTACATATGATGTTATTGGTTCCCATTTTACTTTGTCATAATTGCAGCCTCCTTTTGGGGAAGTTTTCTCAAATAAAATATAATTTTCTTTTAAACACTGCACTTTTGTTTTATTAAAGCTTACACTGTGCTACTGCATTTTGACAATAGTATTTTTCTTGGGTATTTTTCAGTTAGGACCCAATTATAATTATTTCTGCATATCCGGATCAAATCAATTCCCAGTTAAAGTAAAGTGTTCCCTATTACAGACCATGGAGGCCCAGAGGGTTCCAGGATTGTGAGGCTCCCAGATTTTTAAACAATCGGAACATGAAGGTGGTAAGGTTGTCAGCTTTACCCCCAGGATTGCTCCTGGTACTCATTTCTGTTAGAGGCTGAGTCGACCCCAGGGCCATAGTCCACCAGAAGGATTAGGACAGTTGAAAAACTCCAATGACCTCATCGGGGCCCGCGATCTTACAGAAGCGCCTCAACCACTACGCTACGGCGTACCCCCCAATCCCCAATTAGTTCGGATAATTTGCGTTCTACTGTATTTACTTCAATTGATAAATAAATACTTGGGCATGAGAGACGGATTTATTTACCCCTCAGTGATGACGATGACTTACGGTGGTAATTATGTTATTTGTATGTGTATTTTGTTAATGATAAGCTATAACTAATAGTTATGATCAGTAGAAGCTTCAGATCAACATAGGTTCTGCACTCGAGGGACAAAGTGAGTGTTTTACAACACAGGTTTTGTTGCGAATAGTGGATGCAATTTTACCCAATGAGGAAGATGGAGGTGGTGTAATCGCTAATTTACAGAAGGCCATTTATTAGGCGATATTCAAGGCTGTAACAAGTGAACTTTCTCACATGGCATTGCAGTAGGTGGAGAAACATAGCCTATCACGAAGCAGTATGACATTCGTAAAAAGCAAATCTGTCATTTAACATTTCAAGTAAAATATCACGTCAACACATTCTCCGAAGTGACATTCAAATTAGATTGTACCATTGCTATAAACCAGAAATAGCGATTGTATACTAAAGATAAAAAATTCTTCATTTCATTTCTTCTGAGATATAAAAATATAACAATTATGGAACCCAGAATGTTTCTCTATATCTTCATACACCTTCATAATTAATTTGAAAATGAATAAATGAATATTTCTTTGATAAAGAACTTTTGTTTAAACGTACATTATATCAATGAATTATTACCGTATATTATTTTATATTGTTACCTTTGGTACAGTTAAATTCTTTTTAAACGATAGTTTTAAGCAGAAAGAAAGTATAGGCCTAACATAAGTTACGTCTATATTTTTCTCGCTCTGAATATGAATTTTCATTATAGATGTTTTTCAATTGTACAGTCAAGAACTTTTAAAATAATTATGTTGAAAATTTTCTCTGAATTCCTCAAGGCTTTGTAATAATAATTAACACGTTAAACCTAGAGATATACGTAGGAGGAAGCATCTAGTTTATGTATTATAATTAAATGTGTAAAGTGTTCCCTATACAGGCCATGGAGGCCCAGAGGGTTCCAGGAGGTTGAGGCTCCCAGATTTCAGACGTTCGGTACGTGAATGTAGTGAGGTTGTTAGCCTTACACACCGGCCGCCTTTTCCCCCAGGATTGCTCCTGGTAGTCATTTCTGTTAGAGGCTGAGTCGACCCCAGGGCCATAGTGCCACCAGAAGGATTAGGCCAATTGAAAAACTCCAACGACCTTATCGGGGATCGAACCCGCGACCTTTCGGTTTGTAGTGCAGCGCCTCAACCACTACGCTACGCTACCACTGAATATGTAGCAGGCGCGAATAATTTCGTGTCTCTTCGGTTGATGTTTCTCTGGGGAGGCAATTTTAAAATCACAGACAATATTGTCTTTACTGAAATTAAATGTCAGAACTGTTGAGTTCACTATTTAAGATGGACCAGAAGATGAAACCCTGCTTGACACAAAGGCCAAGACCGAGATCCCAGAAGCTGTTAGCCGGATCTGTCGTACATCTCAGAGGCTCGTGATATATGAAAAATAAAATTGAATAAGTGTGGTATGATGAGAAGCAGGGAGAAATCAGAGTAGTATAAAAGAAATAAGTTTCTGTGCCACTTTATCCATTACTATCCCAACTAGTACTACACAGAAATTGAATTCCCGACTCTGCATTGAAAAGCCAATATCTAGGAGTCTGCCTTGCACAAGCTCTTCTTTACTATTAGGAGAAAAGCAGATATCACAAAGGTCCTGTGAAAAATAATGTGGAAACATTATCATTTTGAAATTCTGCAGAATAGCTCCAAGACTACTAGAATAGCCCATGCTATTTTAGGATTGTGTCACCTGTGACTAACAAAGAAAACTGTAGAAATTATTTTGTCACGGTTTAATAAATAAAAAAAATCATGTTTTTTTTTAAATACATGGTTTTCACACTTTACCGCAAGGAAGAATTTTAAACTACTAGATTAATAAAGTGGTAAGGTTTATTTTTGTTGGTATATCAATGGAAGAAATCACATTTGAAATAAAAGTATTAAAACGTTTGGAGTAAACTTTTCAAAATATGAAAAAAATTATTGGGCCTCTTAAACACAAATTTAGTTTAAACTTTACTTAGAGGCTAATGCAGAATAAATAGAGATTCTACAACTCATCAAGAAGTTAACTTGAACAGATTGAAAAATATATTTGCAACTCAGTGTAACCTAAATTTCTGGGAGTTGCTTAAAACCCATTACATTGAAATTTAATTATTTAATTAATTCTAACATAGTCTGAAGAGGACTACCGAGAGCAAAGAAAATTAAATTTAGTAAGGTATGTCTCATTATACGTCTACAATTCAAAGGAATTCAGAAATAATTTCGAGATTCCGTAAGACATATTTACTTCCTTAAGTGACTTTGATTAACTAAGGCTTTGTAACTGTGTATAGGGGTGATGCATGTGGTTTGCAGAGCGCATAATTACCTGCACCCGTAAATCACACGCACGAATCGATAATTAGCAGGAACACAGCACACAGACAGGTGTGGCAATGCCTATTTCAACATGCTGTAATTACTTACACACAGAGTAATTACGAAATCCTGAGAGCTTGGGTCCTAATAGATATTCTATATTTTATTATTTATCACTACCAAATTAAAAGGTTAAAGATTATAATAATATCTGGGTGGTAAAGTGGTAAAGTGACCCCGATACAGGCCATGGAGGCCCAGAGGGTTCCAGGAGGTTGAGGCTCCCAGATTTTGGATATTCGGCACGTGAAAGTGGTAAGGTTGTCAGCCTACGCACCGACCGCCTTTACCCCTAGGGTTGCTCCTTGTACTCATTTCTGTTAGAAGCTGAGTCTACCCCAGGGCTATAGTGCCACCAGAAGGATTAGGCCAATTGAAAAACTCCAACGACCTCATCGGGAATCGAACCCGCGACCTTTCGGTTTGTAGCGCAGCGCCTCGACCACTACGCTACGGCGTAAATATCTGGATGACGATTCTCTTATTTTGTTGGAACTTTAATATAAACTAATAAATATTAATATTAATATATTAAATTCTTTCTTTCTATATCTTAGTTTTACCACTCCCTTTTAGGATTTAAGTGACCCAAGCCGCCCGGGCCTTACAGAGGCCGCGACATGTCGGGAGAGGGATTATCTTTGGATCACATACATACTTTTTTGACCAGACAAGGACACGGAGGGCCTCCCGGGTGAGTGATCAGCCCAATGCCGGGGCCACCTGCGAGACAACACGAACACATAGGACGAGACACATTATTCACACACACACACACACTCCAAACAAACTATATTTACGTTCGTAAGGCTGCGAGCAAATGAAAACTTCGCTTGAGAAGCTGATTTTAATAATAATAATAATAATAATAATAATAATAATAATAATAATAATAATAATAATAGTTGACAAAATTTAAAAAAAAAAGGCCACTGAGCCACAATGTCTGTCTCTCTATAAGAATTTTTTGGGAGTATTTTTTTTTTTCCACCAGATGGTGCAAAGGTGGAACGGATAATATGATGTATTTTAAATTTAATTGCTGGAATTAATATAGTCATGCATTTCGATTTGAAGATAGCCACATGAAGGCCGAAATGCATTGTCTGTTAAACTGATCCAGTAACTTTAAATATCATACTGTACATATTTTGACTAACGAATGTCACAACGTTGTCTTCTGATTATAATACTTTTAATTGCTGTCAAAAATAAAAATTATAGCAGAGTTCACATGAATAATTTATACGAGCTAGCCAAATATATACTTACTTGCTCAATGACAATAGACAATTCCTAAGCAAGCTGACGGAATATTAACTATTTTACGGAACCCGGAGGTTCATTGCCGCGCTTACCTGAGCCCGCCATTCCTCCTATTCTGTGCTAACGCCGTTAATCCATCCCTCGCAAATCCTATTTCCCTTAGATCTATCCTAATATTGTCCTCCCACCGATGTCTAACTTATTCCAAGAGGTATTTTTCCTTCGGGTCTCCCAGTCATTTTCTGTATCTATGGCTTGATTCTAAAAGGACCAATGTCAATTTCTTGCAAAAATGAGATCTATGCATTACTGAGCTTGGCTAGTCTTTATCTTTCGTATACTAAAAGTGCCACTGTCTGTTGCTATTAATAGACATAATACAGAAACCTTAGAGGCCAATGTCGGGAGTTCTCAGCAAAAAATGTTATTTCTATAAAGGCTTCAAAGTCAGTTATCTCAAAAGCAAGTTTTATGACATTGGCCCTTTTAGAACTAAGCCACAGATTATATGTCTTCCCTCCCTTATGCCAGCAATATGTCCAGCCCATTTCATTCTCCGAGATTTAATTACTCTTACTATATCCGGGTAAGAGTACAAGTTATGCAGCTCGTCGTTGTGCAGTTTTCTCCGGTCTCCATTTTCATCTCTCTTAGGCCCAAATATGTTCCTAAGCACTCTGTTTTCGAACACTCTCAGATTATATTCTTTCTGAAGAGTAAGCGACCATGTCTCACATCCATATAATTCAACCGGCGGGGTAATTGTCTTATACATTTTTATTTTTAGATTTGTGGAAGGAAGACGAGAAGATAGGAGCTTCTGAACTGCACAAAAATAAGGATTTCCTGATTACAGTCGCCACTTAAATCCTAACTTAAAATTATTTGTACCTGTAAGTATTGCTCCCAGATATCTGAATTTCTCCACTTGCTCGACCGATTTACCGGCTATTCTAATGTTTTGTAGTGCATTATTTTGACGTTTCATGACCATATACTTAGCTCTTTTCTGTATTAATTTCAAATACAACATTCTTGCAGGCATAGAAACGACTTTCTGCATTTCTCTGAAATCTGTTTATGTCATCGCCCAACAGATAAACGTCATCTGCATAAGCTAAAATCGGGTGTCTTCCCTCATAGAAAAATAAAACAAAATTTACAAATACGATCTGGTTATCTATTATTACGCGGTTCGAATGTTTATGACTATTATCTGCTGAATATCCGTTATTAATTTACGGCTTCCACTTTACGCATTTCCATACTTGGAACTATTAGGTCCGGAGTCGTGCAGTAATCAAGCCATTTTTCAATTTTATTACGAATTCCATTTTATAGACGTGGCACGAAACAAGAGAGACAACTTATTAGCAAGTCTTGGTCATAATACCTGTATAATTTCGTCAATAGCCTTGCAGTAAAAACTTTATCAGAACCAAACTGTTACATTACGAACTAAGAATTATTACATTAGCCTATGTGTGATATATTTGAATGACGGAAGACAGGCCTAATATATTTTGAAGGATGGACCATAGTCGATAATATAATTCTTTAGGTTTTATGTAGGGCCTTGTTTTCATAGAAATGATCAGGCTATTCGCCTAGACATCGGGGTAGAAAAATGGGATTGAATACGGTCATCAAACATTCCGTGTATGCACTAAACTAGCCTTGTTATAGCATATACGGGAAGATGAATTTCAAAATGCACTAAAGCCAGCTTCACTAAATTTTCAGGATTCACAAAAAACTTATATTATTTTATACATCTTTGTTTTCAGCTCAGAGTTATATTTATTGTGAAACAATTCTTTACGGTACTTAAGCAGTGATGAAAGTTTGGAATTTTCCTAATTATTATGTAAATGGCAGCAAACTGAAAATTTGAAATATTAGGATATAGTAGTTTCAGGAATAAAATGAAGGATTTACGATGTTCTGGAGGGATATTATTTGGAATTAATATTTCTGGAATGCATAAAGTATGTGGCATAGTAGTAATGTTAAATTTAGAACTCTTTCAAAATAAATACTTTATTTATAGATTTCTTGCTGATACAGTATGTTTTGGAAAGAAAAACAGATTTTATAACCCAATTTTCAAGCTCTTAGCTTTTCATGATTTTCTTGCAAAAAATCGATGTAACTCAAAGCAATGTATTAAAAGCTCTACCTACCTAAATTTAAAAAAAGTATATAGTACCTCTCGGAATTCACATATATATTTATATATTTAACTCCTAAATAGGCCTAATAGAACCTATCTAGGTTTTACCGGCTACAAATTAGATGACCCAGGCTCGGTTATGGGTAGTGACCATATTCCCCCCCCCTAATATTGTGTCTTGAAACCTCTAGGTTGTTTATTAATAAATTTACCTGGGTAATTTTACTGTATGCTTGTATTTGACCTATAGGGTCAAAAGGTTGCGAGATCGTTGTAATGACCCCAGTTAACATACGCCGATCGGCTAAAATGTTGGAAGCCTTATTTCTCGAAGCCTCATCCGCTATTAGGCTGGTTGAAAAAGGAATATACTTCCCATTACCTTTTTTAATATCTAAGTAGGGAGCTGAGGGAGTATTGGATAAGATGTCTGACTCCCGTGTTAGGTACCTGGCGTTCAAATCTTGGTAAGTCACAGTGCGAATTTTTCAAACTACCAAATCCTTTCTTTTTGCTGACTTAATCATGTGAAACATTATAGAATTAAAATTGTTTTGAACAAACTAGTGAACAAAGTTTAGAATAAGTTACAATTAAAGACTTCCCTTAAATAAGGGAAAAATCATCCATTTTGTGGAATGTGTGTGTGCTTTTGTTGTTGTTGGTAATGATGAATTAATTTTCTTCTATCTACTGGTTCCGTCTAGTTAAATAAATTAAAACTGAAGACTTCCTTCATATAAGGGCAAAACCACAACCAATTTTTCTGTTGTTGATAGTAAAGTAATCTTACTCTAGTATCTAGTGGTGCCTCTTATGCTGCGAATCATCAAATTATGACGACAAACGGAAAACTGTGTAACTACACAAAACTAAATGACACGACAAAATGTATTTCCTTCCTTCTGAAAAGTTGTAAAGTGTTGATTAAATCCTTATTCGAGGGAGGCTCGACTAACCTTTTATTCCACCGATTAGTCAACACATTCTAAGAATTTATGGCAACGGCTCACAACCACAGAATTATGCGGTAAAGTTAACAGGGTATGGGTTTTTAATAAGAGATTTTTTGTTTCCGATAGTCAAGTTTTCTGTTAGCTGAACTAACTTTTCAAGTTATTTGTCGATATCTTACACGGATCTTGAAATTCCTGTTTTATTAAAATTCTGAAGAGAATTTAGATAATTACAAAGTAATTTCGTGTCATGCTTCACTGTGTCTTCCCCCCCCCCCAACTCGGGCGTCATCTGTTTTCTTGAGATTAGTTCCGGCTTTGTTCAACGCTCAGGTTTTCTTAATGTCAAATTGATTTAAGTAGTGGAACGTTTTATTCTAGAACACGTTTCTGTAATACAAAATTTACAAATTTGGCTGACGTGTAACTTGTTTTACTTATCTCAGTAACAAAAGCGATTTAAATCATGTCAGGTCATTTAAGAACTAAACAGAGCTTAGCCCTGAATGAGACAGTCACATTTTGCTGACCTTCCTATAGACTATAAATTTTGCGTATGTCCCGAAGGGGGGAAGCGCTTAAAGCCGTTATTGCACTCAGTTCGTTTTTATGATTATTCCGCGGCAAACTTAAGTTATGGGAGCTGGATAGTTACTGGCATCCGTAATAATTTGTTTTGGGTGGGGGTTACGGGAATGATTGTCTTGGATTTCAGGATATATAAACCCCTGGTTGTCCTCAGTAGAGCATCAGTTTCAGATTTTGCAAAGCAAACTGCAACAAATCCACCCAACAGCATCATGAAGGTTCTTGTAAGTACAATATTTTATTAAGTAACTTTAATTACAATAAACATAAAAATAGGCTAGAGTTACTAGTTATTGATAATTTTGTATGGCATTCCGATCTATGGCGTTAGGGGTTTTCTCTTTTCTCTTTCTTTTTTCTCTTTCTTTTTTCTCTTTTCTCTTTTCTCTTCATGATTACTACACTATTGTTATAACTACTACTACTACTATTATTAATACTACTACTATAACTACTACCGTAATTATAACTACCAGGACTACTATTATTATAACTACTAATATAACTATATAATTATAACAATTACTACAAGTCCTACTACTAACTATTGTTATTATAACTACTACTATAATTATAACTACCGGTATTATTATAACTACTGTAATAATTAGTAAATTCACAAGCGGTTATAAACGTAAGTAGTGGGAAACAATTTCATTAATAACCAAAGCATAGAAACAATTTTAGAACTAGAGGCCCATTAATTAATACTGGCTATCATAAATGTAATAATACTTAAAACGGGAGCTAGTTCAAAAATAGCATCCGTCATTGGTTTTCTCTCGCAGTAGGTTTTTTTTCAGAAACGTTAAAATGACCTTAAGACATTACAAATTGGTAGATTAACTCATCGAAGCGTAATTTACTTCAAAATCTTTCGTGTCAACTTGCTACAGACGGCCTGAAACATTTTTCGAACATTAAAAGAAACTCCCAAGATGATTGCCTATTCTCATCAGAGCCAAATACGGTGTCCTTTGTTTTTCATAAAGAAGTCTGTATTAACAGAAAGAAGGAGCAATAGTGTTATCTTTATAAAATGTAAAATCTGTAATTTTAATCTAGTAAATTCATTTCACAATGCAAACATAACATATTTTTGCAATCGAAAGAGTTGGCGGCCTCAGACACGACGTACTGTAAAATGACAGTGCTAAAAGATACCGAAAATTCCGAAAATCGGACTCGGGAATCGGGGATGGTTTTTTTCTCATAAAATAATGGTTTTCAGTGATTAATACACTCCTCTTAAGGTACCGTACCATACTAGAGGTCGATGCAAGCACTCAGCACATTTCCAAACTAGGATGGATATAAGATTTCTTTCCGCCAATCAATAAAAATGACAGGTATGAGAAGATTATGATATGAATCAGCTTATCAGTTACTCAACATTCCTCTGTATGGTTAAGGCAGTCATTAAAACAAACATTATACGTCCAGAGTAGGGAGACTATTGCAAGTTCTTATCCAATACATCTAAATAAAATACATGACGGCAAGTAGAATTTTCTTCAAAAAAGTAAAACTTTTCCTTTCATTAATTTATCCGATGAATTATTCCCCTTCAAGCAAATTATACTTAACTAGCTCGACTAGGCGAAGTCAAATAAACACGTCACGAGCTAATTAGTTGTATAGAATGTAAGTGCCAACATTAGGAAATGTTGCCGAGTTGATGGGTGTTGTGATCTTAGTCACATATCATTCACCATGTATCCTCCATGTACATATATTTCAGAATAGAGAGAGTCCACAATTTTTTAACCGCATTCAATGAGTCTCGAATTTTCCCAAGAAGTGTGAATTCAATCTCTGGAGTTGTTGTGCTCACAACCAATTTTACAATAAATTTATGCGTTCTCTAAACGTTTTCAAATTCATTATCTAGGAAACTAGAAACAGTGTTTGAGAATTTGGTTAAGTTACTTCGCTTAATTAATAAATAATAATATTTTATTTTGCCAGGCTTTTGTCGTCCTCGCTCTGGCCCTCGTAGCCGCCGTATTCGCCGCTGAAGAGCCCGCCTCAAAGGAGAAGCGTGCCCTTGTCGCTGGATACGGAGCCTATCCCGGATATGCCGGATATGCTGGCTATTCTGGATACCCCTATGCTGGATACCCTGCCTACTCTGGATACCAAGGATACCCCTATGCTGCAGCTGCATACCCTGCTTCTGCTGCTTATGGAGGATATCACGGATACCCATATGCCGGCTACTACTGAATGCACCCTTCCTGGTAAGTTTAAATATTAGACTAGTAGAGCACACCTGAATGGGTGTGTGTGAAGTGGGAAACATTACACAGCCCAACAAAAATAACTTTTGGTTTTGTGTCTCAGATGTTTTACCGGATTTTGGCTATGCTTAGTGCTTATTCCGAATATGTAAACAGTTTTTCTCTACCAGCTCTACTTTTGTCGAGGGGGGGATTTTATTCGTGAACTGTTAGTCTAGCGAAACAAAATCTTGCTTGATAATATAGCTAGTAAAGGTTCTTGACCCTACTTCGGACACGTAGGACGAAAACTGTACGAAGTACAGAAAAACTAAAAGCTGGATTATTTTCGGCCCTCAAATTGACAGAATATAAGTCATAAACGACCGTACAGTATGTGATAATATCATTTTTTTGAAAGACCCCATGTTATATTGTTACTGTAATGTTAATGGAATGTTAGTGTGTTGCTTTTTCTTCACATGATATAGAAGCTACAAATAGGCACAGTTTTATATTTATATCAAACGTAAAATGGGATAATATGCATAATGGTAATACCCTATCTAAAAAAATAAAGCTGATAGGGCAAAACTAATGGCACAATTGGCATCAGCGATCTAAATATACCCAAGAATAGGTATAAATTCCAAGGCACCAAAATGACTGTTGGTCTGTTTTATTAGTCAAAATGTGTAAAAACACCAAAAGTTTTTTTTTTTGACATGGGTCGAATGAAATATAAAATAAACTTAAATGACCAAACTAATGGCTGGGTAAGTCTGAATCGTAAAAGTGCAATTATTTCCAGCAATTGTGATTATAAAACTAGTACCGGTACTTCTATGAACAATACACCTCGTTGTCGAAAAATTTAAGCTCTGAATTCATCTGTTAAAGCGGCCACCATCTTGAAACGGAATACAAAATTAAAAAGAAATTCTTAAGCATAAGTACTTTTTAATTACTTCATGGAACATTAATGCCAAATTGGAAGAAAATTGAACAACGCATTTGGTTGTGACTGCCTAAGAAATTACTTTACAGACATTTCGTCAATGTCGCTAAAAGAGTATAAACTGAAACAAGTTATAGGGAAGTTTTAGAGTTGGAAGTGGTCTTCAAATTTTTAAAGCACGAACCGTTTGGCTAGAATAATTAAAATAAGCTGAACATTACAAGAAACGTAATGGTTTCATATTTTGGCGAATTGTGAAGGTTTGGAAAATTGGAGGGAAAAATATTTACCATTATCTTTTATGGAATCAAATAGGGAGCAACGAAAATGTTTGGAGTAACTGACGGTAAAAAACGTTGAGGAAGGCATTAGGAAGTTTTTAATGAAGGCGAGACAGCTCAGGTTTGAAAAAGCGACAAATTGGAGAGCGGGTGTGGAGGGTGAGGAATATATTTAGTTTGTTTGTGTTATTTTGTATTTATATTATTTGTTGTTTTTTTGTGTGTGTGTTTTTGCGTAAGCATGTACTGTCCATGCGGACTCATGCGATTGTTTGCATTGGAATTTGTAAAAAGTTAATTACTGTAATAAACACTTACATTACATTACAAGAAACGGAACCATTAAAACGTTCCATCTTGAAACGGAACAAAAAAATAAAAATCCTTACGCCATTTTAATGATTTCAACGCGTTTGATCGCAACAGCTTAACAAAGAAATTTACGGATAAATAAAAGAAATGTTTTGCTTGACCAATAAGAAATTTAATAATTCAAACAATTTGTCGGAAAATCTTTGAAGCAGTGAACATACAGCTTCAAGTTTGCTACCCAGAAGTTTAATATTCCGTATTACAAGAAGTATTTTTCCTAGATACGAACAATGCACATTCAAAGTATATATTGTGTCCAGTTTGACTCATCCCTCTGTAGAAATGAGCATGTGGGAAATTTGCTTTATATAAGCACACTGGATGGGGAAAGTAAAATAGGGCAGTACATTGTTTGATCCCACCTTAATCATTTAATAATATGCTAGCATTTGGAACCCTTGTTTCTAGAAACCTCAATTGCTGTACAGTGAAAAAATCAGTATCTTTGTACAGCCGGCGGAAAAAAGACGGACCGCCAAACGTTTTGAAGTTTCAGATGCGCCTGCTCGTCTCGTCATCGCCTGCATACATAAGACAGCACATAACTAAACCACTGAAATTGGCTGTATTTTGTTTAAGAGCATGATATTTGTTATTAAATCGAATGGAGTAAGTTCTGGATTAACTAGATTATCTGAAGAACTAAATAAGAATATCGCAGAGCAAAATAAATCAATTGGACCCAATATTGAGCTATACAGACAAATATTATTATGGTCAATATAACTTATTAGCAAGCAATCAAAGTGACTCAAGTTACTAATCCTAAATACATGCACGTTATTTTGTGTTAAAGAAAATAAAATCTGTTAATTTATTTCATTTTTTTTCTTCGGGAAATTGAAACTAGCACAACGTTTTTTATTAACGAATTAACGGAACAGAATACCTTCGGTACAGAAGGGGGGACATTTTGTCAATGAACAAACATCACAACGAAAACTGCAAGCTCGTTTACAGCTGTGAACCGCTCCATAGAAATTTACTTTTCTAATGAACAAGAGTCAACCAGTCTTTTTGCAGTTAGCTGTAGGCTCTGTCTTGCTAAGTGAGATATACATTAATTTTAAAGGAGATATGAGTGTTTGAAGAAATAAAAGCTGTCCTAGTTCAGTATGACAACAAGAGGTTAATTTTGTTTAAAACGGTATTTATATTTTTGCACAACTAATTTGTGCAATATAAATGACAACTTGTACTCAGAATGTGTAGGCCTAATCAAATGCTAGGTACTGTCGCCTGAAGAACCACTGTAGCGTTGTGTGTAGTTGTGAATATTCATGAGGGGCACAACACACAGAATCATGTGAGCTTTGCACTTGAAATCAATTATGCTCATCTACGGCCAAAGGATTAGCAAAGATCAACATTCGGTAAGGATTTGGTGACAGTGTTTAGGATTAAAGTTGAAGCTTAATGGCACAATGTAGGCTCGTATACTTGTAACGAATGATAATTGTACTTAGTCGACATGTCGTGTCGATTTTGGTGAGTACATCAATGATTTACAAAATAAATGACCGAATTAATACTGTGGTAAGTCTGAATCGTTAGAGTGTTAATTATTTCTCGCAGTACATGTTCTGATTGGATAACGATACATAAATTCAATTAAGTACTAAACTGTCGCAGATTAATCCATCTAAAATGCAGAACAAAATAGACTGCATTTTTTTCAAATATGTACAACTATATTACTAGGCAATGTAACGAGTGCCCATTATTTGAAAGAAGGAGGTTTAATCTTAAATTGCATGCTTATCAGTGTGAGAAAACATTTTCCCATTCATGTCTCCATTTATTCTTCAAAGTCTGCTGTTTTAGTGAATTTATCAGTTTTATAACGTACATTCACGATCAACTATAGTTAATGACTTATTTAATGTTTGAATTTATATAGGCTAATTATTAAGATTAGTCTATAAACTACAACCCTAATGTGCCTCTGTGGCGAAATAGGGTTTCCATTCCTGGAGATTAAATAATAATAATAATAATAATAATAATAATAATAATAATAATAATAATAATAATAATAATAATAATGTAACGAGTATTTGAAAATATCGATATATGTCCGACATTTATATGAGTTTCAAGAGTTTCAAGAACAAAATTCGAACTAATAAAGAAGTAACAGGCCTACTAAGTTATTTAGAACGTATGTGAATAGTCGGATTTGCGTTATATCTACAGCAGCACCGAATAAAATTATTTTTAGGTAAGGTCGATATCACCCAGTCGATATTCTTAAAAGCGATATCCAAGAACTTTTTCGTATTTATACTACTCTCATATTTCGGTTGTCAGAACACTGTGTCTATCTGGTTGATTGAAGGTCAGGATGAAGTTTTGTTGGTAAATTTTTTCCTATGTTTTGTTCTCTTCTTCACTTTCGTTTTCCCTCGAGCTCAGCTCGATCGTCAATAAGCCAGCAACAGATCTGAGAGAAAATTTAAATAAAATATATTTCTAATATGAAACTGTTAACTTTTCCGGCTAAACTAAACTAAACTCCGTGCCGCTATATCCCTGCAGAGACTTGGCTTATCACCCACCGCTGCGTCATCTACCGAAGGCAGATGGCAGGATTGGGGGGCATGTGGTCAGCATGCCGACACCCACGGCCGTTAATGGTGGTTTTCATGACCTGAGCCGCTACTTCTTTATCAAGTAGCTCCTCGATTTGAATCACGAGGCTGAGTGCACCGTTACCAGACCTTCCTACCTCATAAAAATCCGAGGAGGTACCGGGAATCGAACCCAGGTCGATGTATCTGTAGTCAGCGACGCTAACCACAAGACCACGCCAGTCCGGCTATTATCTATAAAATATTTATTTTTATTAAGTTTTTGTGCCTAAAACGTTTTGTGTATCATCTTTTCGTGGCATGGACGCCAATGAGTTTAGCTGTTCACAGGCCCATAGACATTGTTACTACCTTTTCTACCACAACTACCACCACCAAATTCTTATGTTATCAAAACAGAAAAAAGGGTCGTAACGTAAGAGTGAAAAAATAACTCGTTTGAGCTCCTACGAAACGGCTACGGGAGGGGGAAGAAAAAAAAGGCACGAAGGAGCCGAAGACAAACGTCAAATAGTTGTACGTAAAAATAAGCAACTCTTATACCAACACAACTCCTCGAAGATTTGTCTTCGAAACTTCTTTTGCGCACTTCGGAATTGTGACAATTCTTCCATTGAAACTATTGCAGAGAAAGTTACTTTTTATTTCACCAGAAAATATTTATTAAATAGGGGCTTCTCGTCTAAAAGTGAAAGTACAATAAAAGTCTATATTTCAGGTTCATTTAGGACCGTATCTGGACCATGTGAAGTAACTTATTATTTTGACAGTGTATGAAGCATTCTTTGTTTTGTAGCTTGTCTACTGCACAGTTCATTTTTGATAATCACCGTTACTTGTAAACACTTGAAGCTTACTATTGAGCCCTTAATTAAATTTTTGCCTATTTTTGCCTATTGCTGTATCTTAAACTTTTGTAATCATACCATATCAATTTCGTTTTAGCCTCTGATTGAATAAGCCACCGATTTGATTAGTAACTCCATTTGAATTTACTCTCTTCAGGTGCCCGAGGAGCAATGATTTTCTTCTTATCCTTGTATCTATATAGGTATCATCTTCTCTGTCAGACTATAAATCTTCTAAAGTATTAGACGCTTACACTACTTTTTATTTTGAAATCAAGGTTGTTACTATGACTTTCACAATTTAAAAAGGTTTCTGATGAACGGGCACGAAAATTACCTTTAAAATAATGGGAAAAAGTAACAAAGGCAATAGGAGTGAACTCACGGGAGAAAACTTCACATCTACAATTTAAAATTTTCATGCCGCTCATTAGATATTGCACCAGTTATTACGTAATGTGGAATATGATGGATATATTATATAGTCAGCATGTAAAATAGCTAGGTGTTGGATAAGATCGTAATGAGAAAATTTGGTAAAACACATTTATGAAGGCCTACTCATATGCCGGAGCTAATAATTAGACTGGTTTTAAGCCGATGCGGATTGAACGAACAGCTTTGGCAGATGGAACAAGGAACAGGAAGTGAACAGTGTTTATTTATTATAAGGGGTTGAACTCTCGAGTCTTTTGTCAGTTCATTAGCTGCTTAGTGAGTTATTGAAAATGTACAACTACATGGACATGGATGATCACAATTACTAATTCATTCTCATTTGTTTCAGATTCCATCTCTAAATGCTGAAATTTACAAAAGGAAGAATTGTTCATGGAAAAGTTATCTACTGATTCCTATTATAAATTAGCATTGTTTTGATGTCAATTACTTCTGTTATTTCGGAGTTCAGTGATCTTGGTTTTACAAGAACTTTGTGGATTTTCATCATTCTGATCCGGTCATCAATAATGTATTTGTTGGTTTTCAAAACTTTTTTTATATTGATGTTACTGTAATTAGCGCTATAATTTTTCTGAAATAAATTCACTTGTCAATCTGGTACACCTCAATAATTTATTGTATTTTGCATTTCCCTTTCCTGTCCAACTTTCTTCACCGATCGCCTATGTTTAGGAAGGGCACTTCTTACAAAATAATATCAGAAAGTAGAAGTTAAGAATTGAAGCAATAATCGCTTCATTGCATAACCATGAATATAATAAAAATGTCTGTATACTAAAATAGATTCAACGAACACCATTACCTATCTGTAATAGAATGAAATTAAGAGAAAATTATTATTTCGGCATCCTTTATAACATAAGATATTAATAGGTTCGTTAACTAAACCATTTCAAGAAAATAAAATAGAAAACTATCAATTTTGTATCTTAATAATAGAAGTAAAATGTATGTAAGAATCACTAAAAATGAGCAAAATAAGTAAATTTCAAATTAAATCTCTTCACTTGTGAATGTGTTACTTAAAGAACTGCATTACACAATAACCTTTAGGTCCAAATTTCTGTAACAAGAAATTTAGCGGTCAATCCAGCGGGATATTATCTCTCTAATCTAGGTATCTGGGCAGCTACAAATCCCACGGAAAGGCACTAATTAAAAGCTATGTTACTGATAATAAGTGAAAGAAGAAATTATCACAATAGTGTTATTTCCATTCAAATAGATTTTTATATTCACAATAAAATAAGAAGTATTTGACTTAGTCTTTATCTGATCCTGTGAAACAAGGTGCCGAGGAAATCTCAGATAGGGTGCAAGCGCAGCACCTCATAGTCATTATTTTAGGTAATATGTAGAGCTAGGATTTTTATGTAGTATCATTCGGTAAATATGTACATAAATACTTAGTGAAAAATGATGGAATATGTTGAAAAATATTTTAAACCATAAAAATATGTAATATCACATATTTAAAACCGTTTATTTATCATCACGATTAACAATAATGCATTAGAATTTTCTGCAAATTGAACAATTAAGTACTTTTATAAATTCTCTGGGGTTATTGATTGACACCTGTCAGAAAGAATTTCTTACAGGCTGAAATTGACCTTTCAACATCACAGGATGTAACGGGGGTAAATTTGGGGAATGAAATATTTTATAAGAAAATCCCATCGCTGGATCAATAATGTCTCCAATTAGAACTTGGCATCCACTACGACGAAATATTGAAAACATTTTGCACCACTGAGAATGCAACAGACGCCATACTTGGACTACAGAAAATAAATAACTGAATGAAAGTAAACCAAGTCTAAAACATTCAGGATAAGCAATAAATTGGCGTTTAAAGGCAAAGTTGGAATTTACAAAGTTACATAAAAGAACACTATACGCCAATCATGATTTGGATAAATATTTATGGAAACTCCAAACCACCGATGCTATTACCATTAAAACACCATTGGGCATTCTACAAAACGGACGAAAAGAATAGAAACACTGCTTTTAAGCTTCGATTACCTTTCAATCACGTGTAACTGTTAATTTAAAAAGGCAAACAACAAAGATTTGACTAGATTCAGTAAAACCTGCCTTGAACTTAAGCCGCCCTTGTGCGGAGTTATGAGAGGAGATTATCATGTTCTGTTGTCAAAGACTTATACAGATAACTGGAATCTTTGGTAAAACCTATTGAAGCGATTGCTTTACTTGCTGTGGACATCCTCTTCAAGAAATGTCGTCATCTTACTCCACCTATTATGGCAAGTGACAATAGGCAAAACTTCTTTGACAATGCAAGTATCTTTTCATGTAATATCACAAGAATATTTAAAATACATATAAATATGTAAAAATATGTCAAATGAAACTTCACTAAAACAATCGTATGTGGACATTTATGGTCTACTACTACACTCTAAAAGTAAAGAGTAAAATATGTAATTACATAGTAATCCCACCTCTAGTAATATGTTTCCAAAGAGGAAAATAAACGTCTAGAGGGAAACTTATTAAGGTAATGGCTGCTGTCTAGAAAACTCTCGATACAACATTCATCAATAAAAAAAAAGCCACTAAACTTCTGAGAAGAGGGAGAAAAACTTCGATGACTGCACGCAAAATAAACGAGAGAAGTTGTGCTCTGTGCCATCCATTTCGAAATGTTATAAATAGGCCTATGCCAGTTTCTATGCTTTGAAAAGGAATGATAATTTAATTTCAGATAATGTATTAATATTTCAGTAAATAATTCAATTTAATAAATATCACTTGTATATCAGAGCAACCATAAAAATGAAAATGACCAGTTCAGTAATATGCTTAATAATAACAATAATAATCATCATCATAATGAAGTTAAATCAGAATATATATTTCAATGTATACAAACTATCCTGCGCGCATAATACTGGTATGGATCCCATATTGCAGTAATTGTCAGTTGTACTTGGCAATTGCTTGGGTTTGTTGGTTGGTAGGTTATTTTAACGACAGGGGTGTACTGCAACTTAAGCCTGAGATCGTCACCGGTGTGTAGGAATTTCGTCCCGCAGGAGGTCTCGTACATTCCTGTAAATCTAGACGTCACTAAAGCTACATAGTCTACAATATAGGAAAAATACATTTCAAATATTTTAAACCTTAACAAGGCACACTTTCGTTCTCCTAGCTAAGATCGATTAATGTAAGCAAAGACGACACATGGTTATTCAATAAATACTCAAAATATTATGAGAAGGAAGGAAAATTAACCGGAATTTGCTACGGGAAGTTGGTTGTGCAAATATGCTCTGCTCGGAAGCAGTACTTCTCTATATTTATAAAAGAAGCATGTGGTCATAATTAAGAATTTCGTAATTATCCTACATGATATAATCTTGATGTTTGTTTGTCGGTAATCTCATGCAACATTGTTCATAATTAGGCACTTCCCAACACGAGTTGCCGAACAACGTTACAATCATACGTCAAGAAAATTCTGTTCGATTGAAACAGTTGTGAAGACTTCAATCACGGTTAAGTTAAGAGAGATCCAATTAATTTACATTTTACGTTTTCTAGCTTCAGATGTGGCTGACTCAGGAAATAGGTAGTAATAATAACAGATAATAATGATCACAACTTAGAATAAAGTTACTAGCTGCCCACCGGGGTACCCTGTGGCACAATTGGTTGAGACAGTGCGTTACATGCCAGAAGATCAAGATTTCGATCTCAGATATAGTAGTTGAGACTTTTCAACTGTCGTAATTCTTCTGGCGTTACTATGGCCCTGGAGTCCATTCAGACTTAAAAAGAAATGAGTATCAGAAGAAAAGTGGCCGATGCATAAAGCTGGCAACCATGTGCCAATTGCCTAAAAATCGGGGGCCTCAAACTCAAGAACCCTTAAGGACCTTCATGGCCAGCAGTATAGGAACAGCTTTACTTTCTTACTAGCCATATACCTATGTTCACCCTAGATGAAAGCAAACATTCATGATGAAGTAAGGCATTCGAATGTTCTACTTGGTTATATTAACGCTAAAAAAAGTATTAATCATGCGTAAGCCTATAACCTTATATTTATTAGAATATAATAAATAACATTTAATGCTCATGCCTTTTGTCATTTGTTACAAAAATGCTGATGATATCTTACTCCTATTTCATTGCTACAGGTTCACGGGTAACGAGTTACAGGTAATCTTACCAAAAACAGTCTTTCTTATTTGCAAACATTCGGATGGTGGACTGGGGATGTACTTAAAGCGTTTTTTCTCATTATGGGTTGTAAATGACTACATAACCCGAAACAGTATTCTAAAAATAAATTATGAATTTGACCTACTACATATCCAGTTTAAGTAATTTACTTATTATGACATCTGTTAAATTATTTTTTCGAACATGAAATTATTATATACGTAATTAACATAATCTGTTATGGAAATTATCATTTCGGAGAAAGCTTTAAGGTTCAAAAGAAACAAGAGCTTGCTTGCAAACTACATCCAAGCCGTTACTTGCAATTTTACAGGAGGAACAAAAACCATGTTCTGCACAAGTAATAGTATAAATAGAATTTATGTTCACTCTAACTTATTAGTTAGGTATTGAGTTAAATCTCGACTATTTTAGGGTTGGTCCCAAAGAGCATTCCAAGAATGCATTTGCTCCTAAAATTAATCTATTCTAGGTCATTACAATCATGACTTAAATAGAACATACTGTACTGATACTACCAGTATAAAACTCACGGGGCCCACAGGGCCCAAGTTTTACAGAACCACGACCTGTTGGGAAACCTTTGGATCACGTACTTATTAGCATAACTTGTACCTATTTGCTGTTGTAATTTGTATTATGTATTATTATTATTATTAAAAATAAATATTAAAAATAATAAAAAAAAAACATTCATACTTTTTTACCACTTCCGAAACAACACGAACACAAAGGAAAAGACATACCAGTCGCGCACACACACACTCTTTCCGAACAAAGCGCGAATTGGATGAAGGTGATAATGACGTCCGATTGATATCCGGGGACCTCAAGAGTCTTGCGTTACGTCCCACATGTTAGAAAAAAAAAAACACCCAGGAAACTTATCCCGATCGAGAATCGAACCAGGCCCACTTAGAGAGCAGAGCGAAAGCATCCCCATTCCACAATGCTGGACTTATCTAGTGAATATAATAATATTGTAAATATTGTTTAGTAGGACACTAATATTGACTGTCTAGTGGTTAGCGTTGTTAATTATAGATCCACAAATCTGAGTTCGATCCTCGGTACGGTACCTCTCAGGTAAAGAGATCTGGAAAGGGATGCATTCACCTCATGACAACAAACGAGGACAGACTTGATAAAGAAGTAGTGGCTCCGACCAAGAAAGCCATCAATAAATACTATGGAAGCCGGCATGCTGGCCAAATGGCCCTCAATCCTGCCATCTTCCTATGGGAAGTTTTATTTTTAGTACCCTATTATTACATTTTATTTCACAATTATCACATGATAGGACAAAAGTAGATAATTTCCCTCGGTTATTGCCAGCTGACTCCAATCTGTAGTATGAACCATGTCAAGGTCGGGGATGCCGTGTGAAAGACATAATTACAACATATTCACGGTCATTACTCTTTCCTCACGTGAGAAAGGCCCTTGCCAAAAAAGTGTAAAGCACTCATACGACCCAAACGGACTTGACTTTCGTTTCACGAAGCAATGATATCGTGCGTATGTAATGTAACATTTTCCTGCATACTTATTAAGTTAAAATTATTCAAACACAATATTTTATGTTTGACTTAATTTCTTTTAATTAAGTGTAACCAAAAGAAAAAAATGCACACGTATTAAAAAAAACCACATATCAAATGGACTTTTCATGAATCTGAGAAGAATAAAAGGGATGTCCTTAGAAAATTTAATGAACATAGCTATAATAAATTCAAATAAAATAGATCTAAGTATTTGAATAAAAGCTTAGAAAATTGTAAAATTCACAAAAGATAGGAGTTTTTTTTTCGGATGAACGTTCCATATCAAGCTCTGGTCGGGTAAATAAAGTAAAGTGCCTTGGAGATCAATGGGTTCCTGAAGATTGAAGCTGCTGGATAGTAGAATGGCAAGGATTGTCATCCTAAATTTCATTTTTTTTCGTGACCAACGAACGAATAGCTTTTTCCAGATTTAGCTGGGGTACGGCTGGAGTAATATCTTCATTTAACTGTTTTCCCGCTATATAAATTTAAAATATTCTAGCTTTTCTAAAAGAGCTATATTTCAAACTGAAGTATTTTGAGAGATAGTTAATGAATTGCGTAGTAAATAATCGATCATTAACAATGAGAGGAGTGCATCGATTTATTTATCTTTATGTTATGTGTTGTGTATTGCAGCTATTCCAGTCATGTACCTAATGAACTTGAAAAAATTTTCCTTCGTATGTTATTAATTACAGATAGTCAGTCATATACAGGTGCAATACTTTTTAATAATTAATGACATGCTGCTACTGAAATCATAACAGTGAGTAGTCGACCTTGATGATGACCTTGGCGGTACAGTTCCTTTCCGCTCCGATAGGAACTTGACTTCTGTTTTTTTTTTTTAAATTACAAATCGAGACCTGTTATGTATAGTCCAGAGACATTTCCAAGTGACGATTACTGGTAGGTGAAAACGAAAAACAATGGTATGAAACCATAATGACAGCATTCATGCAATTATTTCCATTTGAGTTAAAACTATCGACTATATATATTTTTTCTAAAATGTGAAACGTTCGCATTACTATATCTGCCCCAAGCAAGAAACACCCTATTTTATGAGGGCTCATTCATAAAAAGAATAAATGGCCGCATTGCAGGAATGTTCAATCTATTCTCTCAGTCTGAAACAAAGCCGTATTATGCCAGGGCGTTGTTCAGGGTTTGAAACAATACCATTCCTCCTTCCCGCATCCTCCATCAGTTTATTTGTCAACCAAAAGAGGACAGGTTTAAATCATGCCCAAATCCGAATGTAAAAAATAAGAAAGAAAATAAAAAGGCAAAATTCTGATACGTTGCACAAATTTATATGAGATTTTCCTAAACTCATTTTTTGATTCAGGAATAGAATCTCTCATCTTTTTAACTTTTAAATTTTTATTTTAACGGAGAACTTGGTTAATTAGATTTTCTTATTTTATGAGCTTTGAAATTTAGAAATCCTGCATTTTTCATGCTTTTTTCTTATTTTTTTACCTGACTCTTGAACGCATTTACCACAATAACTCCTAACATTTTCAGAGCTGTAAATTAATTATATATTGAAAACAAAAAAACTATTTTGTCGTTTTTTAATGAGTTTCCTGGAAAAAGGTCCTTGCGGACAGTTTTCAAATTTTCGAGACCAAATTTCAGATTTGATGTCTAAACACTCCAAACCAAAATAGTTACTACTTCATTTGTAATAGAATTGACTATTTTGTTTAGAAATTATATTATTTTACAAAATATCATTACCAATATATTTCTAGTTGTTTACTGACACATAATAAATTGTTTGTAAATTAATGGCAAGATTTCTTGGGAAATATTATTTTTTATGAAATTATAAGGTGGTCATATCTATTACCCAATATTCTAAAAAATCAATACAGTATAATAATAATAATAATAATAATAATAATATGGTACTTTTGTGGATTATTTCAACTTAAGCTTTTGGCATGAAGTAGTGGCTGGGTTTTGTAGCAATTTCATGATTTTCAATCTGCATTTTAGAAAACTGGAATAAACCTCCGTGTTCTACTGCACTTGACATCGACATAGTTTGTATTGTTTTAGCATCGTGTAAAGATAAAAAAAATATGGGATTAACAACTGTAAACATGTCCTTGATTTGAAATAACCTTGTTAACTTAATTACATTGTGCCTCCAGTAAACTGCGGATTCTGCCTCCTAGGAAAACAATGTACGTCGGATGCGTTGAGAAACGGCTCAACATCGCAGAAAGCGAAGGATGTGTGACCACACATGCGAAGGTATTTGAAGAAATTTCGTCACTTTTACAATTCAGTTTCCTCTCCTTCCTTCTCTAACAAACCATAATTAAAATTTTTTATGCTGTAGAATACCGTTATGTAGTAAGAGATAGACGATGGCAATAAAAAAGCAATGAGAGGGAAATTAATAGGAAAATTTCCCTCCGATCCCACCACACCCAACTTCCCCACCAGACCTTCATGGGGTGCAAGTATATAAACTTAATATGACAATACAATGCTACACAGTTCCCAACAATTCATCGTAGACAAGCGACACAACAAACCCACCACACAATGAAGGTTTTGGTAAGTAAATTGTATAATAATTGTATTTACATAAAGTAAGAAATTTAGTTTAAATATGTACCAAGTTCAAACAAATACAGAATACACACAACAAATAAGCTTCAATTTGGTAATAATTAGATTAAACTCATTCTCAGCAGACATATTTCAAATTTAAACGATTTGATCATAAGCATTTCTAATGTCTTAAATTTTGAAACAAGGATCTGTTTCCAGTAAGAAAAGTAAAATCAGTGAATATAATAGTAATAATAATAATAATAATAATAATAATAATAATAATAATAATAATAATAATAATAATAATAATAATAATGTTTTCCTTAAAGCAAATTCGTAGCATTAATTTTAAAGTCATACCATATGAAATATACGGAATGTTCCTTCACAACAAAGGAAGTGAAGTTTAAATCGTATTTTTCTTCAGTATAAACACAGTATAAAAATTAATTTACAAAAGTATTATCAGAGTAACTGTAAAGGCTATATATAAATAAATTAACTTTGAATAAATGATTTCTGTTTATAAAATTGGTATGCTAATATACATTTATATACATAGCAGATTTATTGGATGTTGTTTTAATTCAATCTAATTAAGATGAAACGAACATGCAAGTAACAAATATTTTCAGTGTTAAATATTTAATTGTTTTAAATTACATCGAACATAGAAATACACAATCAGACGTTTTTTTCTGGAGATGGCAATACATTCGGTTTAGTCGGTATATGGTTATTTAACGACGGAGATGTACTGATACTTAGGACTGTGACCGTCTCCGGTGTGCCGAAATGTTGTCCCACAGGAGTTCTTTGACATGCCAGTAAATTTACTGACATGGTCCTGTTACATTTATAAATAAAATAAATAAATAAGCCCGTCACAATCCCTTATAGGGCAAGGGCCTCCTACCATGGTAGGGCTGGCTCTGTTTTACTCTCCCAAGGTGAGCTATTTCCTTGGGGAGTTGGGTTTTTGCCTCCCGGTGGGTTAAGACCTATATATTAACAACACTTTCCTAGGACACTGTTTTCCTAATGAATTAAATGCTCTATCATTTGTTTTCAGTTCACTTTTTCTGTGACCTATCCTGAACATCTCGTTTCTGCCTGAACTCTTCTTCCTTTCCTAGATCACTGTTTTCCTAATGATTTAAATGTTTTATCACTTGTTTCCAGTTCACTCTTTCTTTGGCCTGTCTTGTCCATCTCATTCCTAACTCCTCCCTGAATTCGTCCTCCCATCTGCGTCGAGGTCTGCCTCTGCTTCTTTTACCCTTCCTCTGGTCCCAATGCACACATAAATGCCATCGACCTGGGCCGGGATCAAACCCTCAACCTTGGGCACAGAAAGTCAGCGCGATACTTTCTGCGACCCAATCAGGCCGACCCAATCGGTTTAGATTTAGAGAATAGTAACATAAAAATGTTTACTTTAAAACATTAAAATATAGCCAACAGTTAAATCCCAGAAGCTTAGAAATAAATTGTTTTAACGATCTCTAACATAATTTGCGAATAAGTACGAAATCAAGAAAAGTTCAAAGTATCAAGGAAGAAAGTATATAATTAATTGTAAATATAAAGTAAAATAAATATTTTTTTGTTCGGGAAATATAAATCATAGAACGCGAACTTAAAAACACATTGCTATTAATATATATATATATATCTCATATAATTAATTTTAATGTTTAATTTTTACGCGCTTAGATTTATGAGAGAAGCGTTTATGAATATTCAGTTGCATCTGCATTATGGATATTTCTATAAAGTAAACAATTTTATGTTTTACAATTACTCTTTTTGGTGCGTTCAAATTATTTGTATAGCTTAGGGGCACAAAAAACGTAATACTCGTTGAAAATTCATTATTTCTCTGAAATGGGAAACTAATGCAATTTAATGACGCCGTATTAATGATGCATACAGTACGAGCTTCACTGAGCTGTGCAGAAATACAATACCAGAGCTCTGTAATCACGAACCAAACAATTACGTTGTTCTCAGATAGTCAGAATCGACTATCTGCGAATAAATTTATAGCTGTAAGATCAAATGTGCAGGGGTGAGAAGCTGTCTATACTAAACGATTTTTAAAACAATTAAAATTTTCCATCAGTTGAACATTGGAAAGATAAAGAGTGATGTTCAACAGAAAAAAAAAATGTTTTCATATATACATATCTACATCTCAAATATTATTGTACAATAACAGTGAAAACCAGGTCCCTAAATAATTAAAATAGTGCTCCTCACAATCCTGTGTTTATGGCGCAAATGCCTTTCAGTGCGCTCGACCATTAAACGCTGTGAATCAATTCTGGCAAGCTCAGTCGGGAGATCATCGGCATGGAAGCCGAAATCCCGGTGCCAGAGGAAGTTTTCTCCTAAAATATTATCGATTTAAGATATTTAATTACGGAATATGACACTAAGATCATAAAAATAAAAATAAATTTCAATCTTTCAGGCTTGCGCACTTCTGTTTGCTCTCGCTGTGGCAGCTGAGGAATCTGCAGATGAGAAGAAGCTTGACAAGCGTGGGCTCCTCGGTCTGGGGTATGGTGGCTACGCATACGGCCATGGATATGGTCATGGATATGGATATGGGCAAAGTCTAGCTTATGTGCCAACTGTGGTAAGCGCAGCCCCCGCTGTATCCTATACCAAAGTAAGTAACAGATAATCTATATACGGCTTTCTGTACTCTATACGATGTATAGAGGCATTAGATTATGTCTAGTTGGTTCTGTGATTATTTAACGACGGAGGTATAGTGCTACGTAGGCCTGTTAACCGAAGTCAGTGAGTCGGACATTTATCCAGTAGTTATTTCCATCCCTCTAAATTTATTGAGTAGGCCTGGACATTAGACGATATTTATTTAAAATGTTAAATTAAGATTTTTCACACATATACGCGTTTTGAGATCCTGTAAGTGTAAAATGTATATTCAGAAAAAAATATCTGATACAGCATCTATAAAAATAACGCGTTATATGCATTATGTAGTTTATACAGCGAAATGCAGTGTGTTTTCTGCATTTTCAACTCCCTAATGCCTGGTACCTACATTAAATAAATTATCTGCTAATGACAAGAATTGATACGTTTTTGAGATTCACCAAATCCGGTCTTTTATTGTAGATTCTACACGTTCCTGGAATTTCTTCCCACCAGCATCAGGCCCTGTTGTACGCTGTCTACATTTAAAACTTGGCTAAACGAATATCTATTTTAAAAACGCAAATTTCTTTGGTATAAAACATTTGCTTTTTACTGTGTCTTGTATAATGTAGGTCTAAGGTTAAGTTACTTCTTTTCTTAGCGTAAAACATTTTGTCAAAACATTTCAATTTTATGTAACGTAGACTCAGTTAAGTACTTATATTTATACATAACTAGTGCATTCTTATTTCTTAAAAAACTATGTTATTGTAATTTTTGTTCCTTTTTCTGTCTCTAGTTTTATATATAATAGAAGGCCTTAAGACCCTAAGTCTGTCAGATTAAATGAAGAATTATTATTGTTATTATTATATTAAACAATACATTATAAACCTATCCAAGTATGCAATAAATAAATTTCGGGCGGCTAAATTACGTTCTGTAATTTAATTATTTGTGAATGGAACTGACTGGTATAGAAATTAATACTAATGGGTTAAAAATTGGGAAGACCACAATGAAATAGGCTAATTATAGTAGGCCTATGATAATTTTCGTAATACTATTAAAAGTTCATTTCATTTCATTTACACATTATTGAATAATGAAATTAAATATTTGTATGGATTTTGTGTTGACGCTATTTTAAAATACTGTATATAATGATGCACAGTTAAATTTAATGAAAATCACTGCAATGCATAGTCGAATTGAAAAAGAGAGAACAGTAACTGTAATTACTGCAGTTTTAAGTAGACAAGGATATATTCGCAATAGCTTTCGATGGACGTTAGATCTGCTTTTCAAAAGGAATTTACTAACAACATGTAATTTTGGTCATAGACCTACCAGTTCTCAGCCTATCGGGAAAACTAGGTTCAGTTGTAACCTACGTTAATTTCACAATTTTTTCTTTATCCATACACCAAATACTCATATTTCTAAAGAAAATTTTGGGTAGAAATGGGATAGAAAAGAGCAAATGATAAAACATTCTCATTGGAGTATACCCATAGGCCTAGCTGTAGAATATTTGTCAAAGAGAAATATGATCTATGATCGAGATTTACGATTTCCATATTTCTTTAACGATAGGATGTTTTCACACATAAAAAGCTACCTCCAGCCAATTCTGGATACCTGACCCCACTTTCAAAATCAGAATAATTATATGTACGATACGAAATGGACAAAGGGTTAAAAAACAGGGGAGAAGTACTTTAACTTTAGACTTGCAAAGTATTGCCTAGGAGTTGATTTACAAGAAAAATAAATCTTCCGTTTAAATAGCACAATTGCAGATGACATTAAAAAAAAGTAGTCCAAATACAACCATGGGTGGATCACCTCTTTGGCTTTGATTTTTCGTGGGCAATTTATTTCTTTTTTGCGTTCTGGGTTATGTAATATTCGGAACAACCGAAATATTCCGTAAATATAAAATATATGCGCTGCATAGCATTTATCTTCCAGAGCGGGGTTAATTCAGTAAAATGTTCCAAGCATAGAATGTTTAGAATCAAAGCATAAAATAAGCTTACTTCCCCTCTCGTTATTGAGGTAGGTCAATGGGTGCACATATAAACATATACAAACAACTCCCTTTCCATAGAAATTGTAGTTGAAAGAAGTTTAATATATTCTGTGATGATTATTTTGTAAATAAATAAAACCTGAAAACTATGTCAATACCTAATGAGTTACCCAACCCCCAAAAATAGCGGAGGAATCTAGCAGTCAAAGCCCAATAGAAGTTCGAAGTTAGCTATGTCACCCTAGCTGATATTATCTAACAAGTCTACTCATGAGTTCAGAGGATTTCTTTTCACATTCAACATAATTAAAACACAATGGGCTCTGATTAGTTGTGAAAATATCTTATAAATTAATTAAATAATCTTAAGTTTCAGTAATTTATGAATTTTATCTCAACAGGTATCTCTTGGCCACGGCCTGGGTTATGGGCACGGACTGCATGGGTACGGATACGACCACAGCCTTGCTACTTACGGTTCTCATTACGGTCTTGGATATGGACATGGTCTTGGATATGGGCATGGTCTTGGATATGGACAGGGTCTTGGATATGGACAAGGTCTTGGATATGGACAGGGTCTTGGATACGGTCTGGGATACAAGGCCTTGGGCTATTCTCCTTACTACTACGGTCTCAGTGGATACGGACAAAGCTATTATGACCATGGATACTACCCTTATGTGTAAATTACTTGCAGGTTGTAGCCCTTCAAGCAATGATATGATATAAATTATTTTACGGCAACTGTGATGATATTAATGTGATAAGTGCTAATTATGAAAATCAAGATGCTGGATGTACCGGTTACTTCGATTAATTTTCCTAAAGTTGTAGGCCTATAACAGCGTATTTAGAATTTCAAAATAAACAAATATTAAAAAACTAAGATAGGCTACGTTTACTGAATCAGCCTTTAGATTTTATTGAATTCTTATGTAATTATTCCAGTTCCAAATATGAGTTAATAAATGGATTCCAGCTATTTATAAAACGCGTTCCTCTACAACTCACTCTGAAAAAAACCTACATTATAATTACATAGACGATTTTTATATTTATTTTACAAAGAATAAACAAAGTTTCTGTAGTCATAATTGTAAAGAATTTTTTCTATGAAACCCCTGCAGTGTGCGGTAGAGGAACGAAGGCCGAGCTGGCGTTTTGATGGGGGTGGGGGGGGGAGAACTTCAAGTGCAACTAGGCAAGTAGAGGGCAAATTGGAGAGACATCTTCTTGGCCTTCGGTATGCTGTGAGTACAGTAATGTGAATCAATTCTGCCAGTTTGTCGACTGAAGAATATGAGAGATAACTCTGTTGCTAAATTTTATCAAAAAATGTATGAGGATAGAAAAGTGAATGGAAGATATTTGTCTTCTGAATGTTCCATTTCCACAAACTAAGAACCACTGAAACATGTAAATTCAAAATACTGTTTTGTGTTTTTCTAATTTGTAAATTAATTTATGTACGCCAAATAGAAAACAATTTACAGTATCTTCTATTAAAATATTTGTGATATATATTTATTTTTGTTATTTTATCCTAGTGAATGCATGGTAAAATAATAATCCGTGAAGTGATAAAAATATACCTTTTATTGTCTGTCACGTTGAAACAGAACACTCTATATTCAATTTGTATTTATATTACCAACTACAAAATCCTTGCACTCTATGTATTTCATTCAAAGGTAAAATTACACAATAGTGAATGTCAGCTGTCGAACTGCTTGTACTGTATTTAACAAAGCGCACGAATCAATCCATTGTGAAAATGTAAAAATAACAGAAAATAGAACTTTAAAATGTATATACATCAAGCCAGCCAGTAATGCTGGAAATGACAATGACTGATGGCTGTAAATAAGAATACTTTACAAATAAAAACATAACAAATGGATCCATTTCGTTTTCTTCTCCTTCTGGTGTGTATTGTGCAGCGATGGATTTATCAGGTGAAATTTGACAGTGACAAATTGCTGCCTCTTTCTTCTACTGCACTAATTAATACTATCTGAAAACAAACATGATTCTGATAGTTTTATGATAGTTAGCTATATTATTTCAACATTGCCCGTGATGAAATTGTGTGGGGGACGGGAAATTGTCTGTCCGTCTGTTTGTCTGCCTGCCTGTCCGTGTGCCTGTACACGCGATAATTCAAATACGCTTCATCGTATTTTCATGAAACTTGGTATACGTACTTATAACGTCCAGTTGGACCAAATCAGTTGACCGGTACCGGAGTAATGCCCAATTTAGTGCCTATTTTAGGGTGATATATTGGAAAGAATTTATCAAGTGCAAATCAGTTCTCATGACAACATATTGCTTTAGAGTGTTCACGGCTTTGGAACTTGCAATTATCACTGATTAAGCAAACGCAATCTGGTAATTTTTAACACCAATTTACCAGACTTTATTAATTGTTATGAAAGTGTGTATATATAACGTATTATAGTACTTTACACTGATATTGACGTACAAATTTGTCACAGCAAAGAATTGCATGAAAGTAAAAGTATCAGATTGATAGACTAATGATTTATGTCAAATGTTAGGACTTTTATTGGCATATTGTAGTTGTCATTCCTGGAAAGCAGCTATTCCAATAAAATTTTTCGTTTTGATTTTAAACTTATAATAAAATTCACTGATGATTTTACTTGATGACTGTTTACATTAATGCCGGCCAGTAACCTATCATTCCTATGAATGCCCTTTCACGAATGGTGAGTCTTCAATATTATTTATGTTCAATTAAATTTCATTAAGCATCGTCGAAGTTTAGAATTAGGCAACATGATTCTGTGAATGTTATTAAATCTTATTTCTTAAGGGGATTGTCTAGTCAAGAATTTAGTAAAATTATAATATTAACCTAAAATTAGCAAGGATAGGAAAAATTGAACACCTTTTCTTACTGTCTATAGTTGGTGCAGTAAATGAAGTTTCTCAATTTTCATAATCCAACTATTTCTCATTAACATTTTAAAGCATTAGAGTGTATTTTTTCTGGTTATTAAATTTGCAATGTAACAGACTTTTAAAAGTTTTGTTTTGTTGGCATAATTTGCTCATTTTTATTAATCTATGTGACCTGAATGTTAAAATACTCTCAAGATGTAATTATAATAGTTTAGTACATTGTTGTAATATATTTTGTTTGCAAATTTCAAATTGAAATTAACATATATTATTTCTATTTTCTACAGGCAGTAGACCGTTTTATAGTAATTTACGATGTACTACATCAGTGGCGGACGCAGAAATTTTTTTCGAGGGGGGGATTTGAATAGGTAGAAAGAATACTAAAAAAAAATAATTAACTTACATATATAATTAGTTTATAAAACTTTATTTGTGTGAGTTTGGTAAATTCAATGCAATGGTCGAACATTGTACGATGTTTTATGTTATTTTGATTTACAGGTTCTTGTTTGACACGACGTAGACTTTAGGTCAAACATTATAATTTTTGTGAATATTTGATATTTTTCCTCTGAAATGATACCTTGACAGATTTTGTAAATAATTTGAATAGATATCTTTATGCTTCTAAATTTGTAACAGTCCTTTCAGAAACTCCCTGTATGTGAAGTTATTTGACGCGATATAGTGGATATATAACTGTTCTACATATCTTGTTTGAAATATATCGTACAAGGAATGACATTTGTTTTTAACGATACAAAAAATCAAGCATTTTAGGGTTAATTCAACGTAAATCCTCCAATGTGTCTAGTGTCTACTGGTAAATATTGCAATATTTTGTAATTAGTACATTTTAACAAGAAATATAATTTTTTTTTGTATTCTCACCAGATTATATTTCTAAAGTCAAAACTGATTCTCAATGAGTCAGGTCTATTCTAGAGGCAATTATGAGGAAATATTTCGAAGGGTTCAATGAGTGTTAAGAATTTATTGTCCTGTTTGAATACTGCTTTAGTATTATTAGTTTCTTACTTACTTACTTACTAAATAAAATCAGGTAAACTGATATAACCAAGTGCCAGTATGTTTTTTTTTAATCAGTGATACACGCAATTATGATAGGCCCATGCATAAAAGTTATTTTTGTAATAGATGTCCGAGTTAACTCCAAAAACAAAATGTGCCGGCAATAATAATAATGATGCAATAGACCTACGATTCGCTGATATCTCTGTTTCAATTTAAAGCAGCCTTAAAGGTTATGAATGAATAATAAGCATATGAAATCTATCTGTCAGTAATTACATTAGGTATATTGCTGCACAGGAACGATAAGAAAAATACTCACAGTAAAATATAGCCTAATGTAAATATCGGTAGTCTACATAACCATAGAATACACATTATAATATCAATATTCAACGGCTAGTTGTTATAAATCGTTTATTTAAATTATTATTTAGCCACACTGACATCGTTATGAAGATACAAATCAATCAAGGTTGCTAACAATATGAATAAACGATTGGCAATTTGTTAAGTTTTTTGAATACATTGTGGGCCTTGAAAGAATATTGATTACAAAATTAATATTGATATACTCGTTACTTCGGTACCGGTCAACCGATTTGGCCCTAATTCAATAGGCTTGTACCCAAAAACGTCATAAATTCGTATACCAAGTTTCAAGAAAATCCGATAAAGCGTATTTGAGTTATCCACGCCTTTGTGATATATTACCATAAAAAGGTTCAAATCCAAGTGTCAGAGAAATTTTTCTCCTATAATATTCTCATCTAGTGTCCAACAAAGAAAATAATCTGTGTGTGGTTCATGAAAGCATACATAATATATATTAAAATTTGTAGTTGTTGTAAGATAAGCTATTTTCAAGTGGTATGGGTGCTGTTATTACTTATTACTTAAGGTAAGTGAAATGTGTAATGGTTCTATGGCCGTGTTTTGCATGCAAGCGACCAGCGAGCGTGGACGGGAGAAATCTAAATTATTCGTAATGAATGATTGCTTTATTGTGTCCTGCGTGGGAGCGGTAAGTTCTGGCGGGAAATGCGAGCAGTTGAAAACATGGAAGGGAAGGCTATTTCTCTCGAGATCGGTGTTTTGAAAATTCAAACCAACTGCACCTAGGCCTGTATAAGTTGTGTACAGATAATCGGTACCGACTGATGACAGAAACGATATAACTTAGCCTATGTTTTGAGAGTTCCATTAGTCTTATTTCCTTTCACTGGAACGAACTAATTGCACGGTTATGCCTTTCGTTACCGATCAGCGATCAAATTATCAAAAAGAAAACGGTCTTTTCAATTGTCAGTATGAAGATTATTATTAAAATACACCAGGGATGGAAAGGGACTAAAAACCGGCCCGGGAAATAGGCGTATAAAATCAGCCGACAATAATAATAATAATAATAATAATAATAAAAATAAAAGTGAGTTGTCAATATTTGCTACAATTCATTAATACAATATATAACAATGACTTTACTTATCAGTATTAATTGAAATAAATATAATAGAAAATCATCCTTGCAAATATTAACATGCAGAATCCAACTGTTTTTTTTTGTCTGTTTTTGTGTGCTTATAACTCAAGAAACACTCATCTGATCTGCAAGAATTATTTTTATTTGTACGTTTTATTCTACATTTCATTGTGCTAGTTAAATAAGGAATTGGCTTGGACGATTTTAAAGAAGCAAGTAGATAAAACACGACTGAAAACAATCTTTCTCAGTGTATGCTACCTAAGCCGTTAGAGATGTATCAATGGGTGCAATATTTGTTGGGAATCGTATAATTAATTCTACAAAAATGTCCTCGACGCCAGTGGATATTTCTCGTAGGATATATATATATATTTATATTTATATATTTCTTATATGCGTACAGTATTGGTAAGGTATGTTAAGCCTATGGCCTATACTGCCCTACTAAGGAAAAAGACAGTAAATACATGAACTTGAAAACTGGGAAAATAATTTATTTGAGATAAGTTGTCACTCCTTATATCCTCAATATGTATAATAAGGAAAGAAAGTCTTACCTCAATATGTATAATAAGGAAAGAAAATCTTTCCTCATTATACATATTGGGGTATAAGAAGTGACAACTTTCTCAAATAAATACTTTCCCCCTTTGAACCAATACGAAATTCATCAACTCTGTGCAAATTAAGATCAAGCTTTAATCAATTTATCTTTATTTTCTACTTTATGGCTGATATAGAAATTTACACATTAGTTATAAAATCACCAGGAAAATTTATATCTGGCATGAAAAATTATTTTTCCTCGATTTATTGAACTATGGCATATTCTACCTTTTTTTTTACAAAGTCTATGTGGATTTCGCCTTTGATTGCTAAAGCGGTAAGTGGAAGTCACTGCCTTTTCATACATTGTAGACAGGATTTACTGCTTACTGTCGTTGTTGGGCTGTTACACCGTGGGATGAAAGTCCAACTTCAAAAAGCAATACTTTTGCAGTTACTGCTTTCTTACAGTGTAGTCTCTACTTACTGCTTTCTGTCAACGTAGATGTCGAAAATATTGCAAAGGTAGTAAGTGATTTTTCCTTACATTTTGAACAAAAAACAATGTTACTGCTTTTTAAGGTTGTATTACGATGCAGAACATCGAGACAATTCCAAAGATACCAAAAACATTTTGATATAGAATAAGAGGCCGTATTGCAAACAGCGCGTATTCAGTTGTTCGAACCTGATTGTTCACCAGGGAAGATTGAGTTTCTACAAACAGAACTTTTTCGAGAAAAAAATGTTCCAAATAAATGTTAGGCTCATAGTATAAACACCCCATGAACAAAAATTAAAGAAAATCGTGCGAGCCGGTTTTGAAAAAATCGCGAAAAACTAAATGTCCCCTTGAAATTAAGAGAAAGTTGTGATCATCTTCGTGTCACACCCTCAGAAGGCATCTAACCCAAATACAATTTTTTTTCATGCAATATTCCGTTCTAGAGCTAGGCTATTCACATGAACACACACGTACACTCATAGATACTCATACTTGTTTCTGAAAATAGTATTTTTGGACTCAGAACGTGTATTTATGTTAAAAACTCAACTTCTAATTTGGGGGTCGAACACAATATATTTCCTTTCTTCTCCTAAACATACTCATCTTTTTGTAACTCATAGCGAATCCACTACGTATGGCCTAAATGGAATATTACCTCATGCTATAAAATTGTATAACATGTTAACTGAAAGTGTGTCCAGTTCCATTGGAAATTTTAAACCAAAAGCATTATCATATTTTTTAGATGTGTACTTTAGTCAGTAGGATAGTTAAAATATATTCCTGTGAAGTCGTACAAAAAATGCATATTTCAAAATTGCTTAGTATATTTAAAGTTTTTTGTGGTTTGTAGTAGCCTATGTTTGTCACTAGTGAATTTGTTATAGCCTTAAGATAATTGTAGTATGTGTTATAATTTTTTTTCCTTTGAACCAATGTATTTATGTCACCCCTCGCATGAGCTTTGCTCTTTGGGGTAGTATTATATTATATATTAAATAAATAAATAAATAAATAAAATAAATAAATAACACACTGCGTCTTTCTTAAATTTGAAGTAAGCATCACAGGTGAAATTTGATTTCGTAAAAATAAATTGTGTAAAAGCTTTTTACTTTGATGTAGAAATAATATGGTATGTATGAGATGACAGTATTGCAATCAAGGTAAAGGAAGAGAAACCACTGGGAAAGCTCTTCTGCTGTTTCCTGCAGCTATATAAACAAAGTGACGGACCATACAGGCATAGTATCAAGTGATACCTGTGGATAACAGACAACACAATGAAATCTGCGGTAAGTTAACACTATAAGAAATGTAATAGCATAATCTTATCAAACGTGGGGTACGCCGTAGCGTAGTGGTTGAGGCGTTGCGCTACAAACCGGAAGGTCGCGGGTTCGATCCCCGATGAGGTCTTTTTCAATTGACCTAATCCTTCTGGTGGCACTATGGCCCTGGGGTCGACTCAGCCTCTAACAGAAATGAGTACCAGGAGCAATCCTGGGGGGTAAAGGCGGCCGGTGCGTAAGGCTGACAACCTTACCACCTTCATCTGCCGATGTCTAAAAATCTGGGAGCCTCAACCTCCTGGAACCCTCTGGGCCTCCATGGCCTGTAATAGGGAACACTTTTTACTTTATGAAACGTACTTCAACTGAGAAGTTACATATTTGAAAAGCACGTATTTAGAAAAAATTCAACGATATCCACTATTTAGCCTACCACAATTATAACTGTTATAAATCACATTCGCGTAGTATAGAGTCCAACATAGGCCCCCATTATTCTATAAATTAATTGCAATGAAAGTGAAAATGCCGCATAAGTAGACCTAACGTACAAACATTAAAGTATAAAAGTGAATTTTCGAACGGTATGGCCAAATATGAACAGTTGAAGTTAATCTACGAGGGATGAGGGCATAAGTCATGACTAGACTTCGGATTTTAGGTAAAAACCTATTTTAATCCTTAAGTGATGTATGGACGAAAACTTGTATATGCATGTTTCATAAGTGACTATGGCTAAAACTGATGCTTTTATAGGACCTAAAACAGCCTATTTTTACGTTAGAGCCTAATATTGCGTTTTTGCTTGTTTTTCCTCTAAAGTTAAAAATAAGTATTTTTTTTTGTTATAAATTATAGCATTTATTTTCAGTTCGTACAAAATTTTTTAGCTCGGAATGTGAAGTATATGACACATTTGTGAGGTGGTTAAATAGTAAGGAATGTTTCGTCTTCAGTAGAAAAATTCATTGGAATTCCCAAGAAAATGTAGTTTTTTTCCCGACTCACACATCCAGTAACAAAAATATTAAAAAAAAAAGTAGTTCTGTGAATCACTGAGGGATATAAGGGGTTGAATATGATAGTATGATATGCTTAGCTTCTGGGCGCAGGGATTAGGTTTTCACTGTTATGGTAGTAATACAGGCCCTAGTAATAGGCCTATATAATTCTGTGTACCATAGGCCTATATCTGCGTTTTATCATGATTATTTATTAATGGTAACTTCAATAAATATAATATTCTGCATTGCAATTGAGAAATTTCTGAAAACTGGCAACTTAACGATTTTATAAGAGACTATTTTACAATTTTTAGAACCTATTTTCCAAATTTTTAGAGCTTATTTTAGGTACCTAAAACAGCATTTTTAGCGACCTAAAAGTCCGAAGTCTAGTCAAGACAAATATTTTTCCTTTGTAAATGCGGGACTATTTTTAAATTTTTAAATATAGAAACGAAAGGGTATGGGATGTATGTATAATGGAGTAGATATAGGATAACGAAGGAAACAAGACACCCATAAACATGCATACTTGGCTGCACCATGTCGCTCTAATATACTGAGGTAGTTGGTAGCACACATATCCACTGCATGATCTCGTAAAGTTCGCTACGGATGGACATTATTCCCGAAAGTTTAAATTTTTTCCTTGTAGTATTCTCTGGCATTTCTCTTTTGGACAATGACTATTTTGACGTAATGATGCTGTTCACATCTTGTCATATCCAATCTGCACGGTGGCTGACTTACCTCTAAATTACAATTTCCTCTATTCGTATAATCGTACATCACAATGCTACCAAATGATGTATCCATATACTAAATAAGCCATACTCTCGCGTGAAACAACATATCATAGTACCATCGTCTTACTTAGACATGACGTATGCTTCATCCTTCGTATTTTATAAACGAAACAGTTAAATTCCGACATGCAAAATGCATTATTTTATTTAAATCTGGTGAACCTATCAAATCAGATCAATTTTACCAGAAATTTGTGCGGATATTTTTTGAAATATCCTAAAGCTGAGGCTTTATATCTTGATCTATTTTAGATAGATAGATAATTTTATTTAGGCATTGTCAAGTCCAAACGTCCTTGGAATGAGGCTTTTCATTGTCAGACATTGTTTATATTAAAATACTCGTCAAAACTGTAAACTGGATTATTCATAAGCCATTCAAATATTTTTATTTTAAAATTCTTAATATCTAGGTTTCGATACTTGACAGGAACCTTGTCATAAAGTTTAAAACTTAATTGCTTATAATAAGATTGAGTCTTGCTTAGTCTAACATACGGTACATAATAGCTATTTATGTATCAAGTACGCAAAATAACGCTTTAGCGGACGAATCTAGTATAGCGGCCGAGGCGAAAGCCGAGGCTGAAATACTCGATGAGTCCGCTAAAGTTTTTGCGTACGTGGTGCATACAATATTTTTTAGTGATAGCTCTCTAAATTATATGAAATGAAACAAAAATACCGTATATAATTAATTATAATGAAAGGCAATCAACCATATTCTCAAGGCCCTCTCAAACGCAAGACAACAATGAACCGTACGTACCAAAACGAAACGAGGTAGGCTATAGATGAGTTATATGAGTCGCTGATTTGTAAACAATAATAAATACGAACTAGTATTTATGAAAAGCTTGTGAAAATATGAATTATAATCCCGAGGAAATTTCACTCCAAGTCAAAAACATTGAATTGGAGCCGGTGCCAGCAACATAACGGCAGTAGGAATAGGGAATATATTGCAGTTAAATGCTGGTACATCAATGTAAGCTATGTGAACGAGATGTGAAAAGTTGTTGGCTTATATTTGTTGTCATGTGATGAAGTGGGCTACCGTGATTTGCGAAAAATCCTGGTAAAGTTTCTGATTATCATAAAGAAACGTGTCGGCTTAAATTTGTTGTTTTATGACCAATTATATGCGTAAATCCATGTTAAGTTGGTGTGTCTGGTCAATGCCATCTGGGTTTTGTTTATAGATTGTCATGACGACTTTAAAGGACAAGGCCGCTAAAAGTGCATTTTGAATGCAGTTTGAATGCATTTTTATGCAATTTTAGCGGCCTTGGTCGCTAAAATGCAACTTTTCGGCGTGCTACCAGTCCGATAAGCAGCTGTTTTAGAGAGCGTGTACTAAAAAATTGTTTAACACATCTTGTTTCATAAGAGTGAATACTATTCCTTAATATAAAATCATCATACTACCGCGCGCCATATCTTGGGTGCTGGATTTACGGGGAAGTGAGGGTCGGGGGGAACAAAACATAGCTATTCCGCCAGTCTTTCTGCACTGTTGTCAACCAAAGAAATAACGTTTCAGCAGAATCGCGCGTATGGTATTTTATGTAGTGACTTTAATATACAACGATTTTAATGCAGTCCAATAATATAACGTGGTGACGGTATTGCGTAACAATTAATTACACGTCATAAGCCTTTGGTTATCAAATAAGTCATCAAATAAGAATATTATGCATAATATAGGCTCAATATTTTTACACTGGATGACTAATTTTAAGCATAAAGAAGAGTCTTAGCAGAACATGCTTCACCATTTCGTGTTTTAAAACGTAAGAGAGGTAAGGCATCTAAAAGTGGAGAAAGCTATAGGCCTAATTTTAAACGTATTTAATACAAATTGTGAAAAAGTTCGCTCAACTTTCAGTCCATGAAATTGACATCAGAGTTCACGGGATCATCAGAAATTAGCACATATGGAATTCTTAAAGAGGTGAGGAAAGTGTTGGATGTACAATGAAGTGTTTGTGAAATTAGCAGTTCGGAAGATTGTATTTTTCCCCATAACTCGATGCGTCAGAAAAGATATTGTCAATAAATAAATAATAATCCTGAGACAGAATGAAAGCTTAGTATTGAAGCCACTAGATGTCAGGGTGTATAGCGTACTTCGTGTTTCAATGTTGTCAGCTTAACCTACGAAGTTGAACGAAACCTACCTAATGAGGACTAGGGAGCCGAACGCTCAAGAAATCGCGCGCGGGTAGTAGTTCTTTCTTATATACATCAGTGCCTCAAAAATATATAGGCTATATACAGTTAAAATTTTCAAGTCAATGAATAAAGGTCTGCAAGGTGTATTGTGCTCTGCTTTCGATATGATTCTGATAGCCTTTCACATTAGTTGCATGGCCATACATTATCAAACCATACCTAAAAACACTTTCAAAATACGCGAAGTACATGCATCTTATATAATGTCTAGGTACTTTAAACACTAAGTTTCTCAATAAAAATATGATGGATGACAGCTTGCTGCAAACACTTCTTACTATATGCGTGTCCCAATTCAATTTGGAATCCAAGTGCATACCCAAATATTTAACCGTAGATACATAATTGAGATCATTCTTCCTCAAACTGAAGATATTTGCAGTACAAACGAAACGATCCCGAACAAGCTACTGTTTGTGACCGGGAGTGTAGTTTATGCAAGCGTTTTTCCGAAATCAGCGGCCAGCCTCCTTAGCCGCGGTAGCCACGGTTTGCTGCCTTGGAGCCGTAGTGAAGGTGGCTACGAGTCCCGCCTCGGGCATGGGTGTTCGTGTGTAATGAGGAAAAATGGAGAACAAGGAAAACAAAATGGCAAACAAGATAAATAATTCAGCAAAATTGGCTTATGGCCTGCTAAATTTACTTAAAAAAAAGTCTTCGATGTGCTCTACTTCCATAACATGCAACAACCTAATCGTAGTAGGTACTCAATTTTAATAACATGCAACACTGCTGAATCGTTATCACACCCATCTTCTAAAGCGTATAAAAATATTTAGCTGTTGAACAATATTTAACCATAACACGAACTCTACATCGTTCATGATGAAATCCATTACGATAGAGATTTTCATTATAAGATTGGTGTATCTATTATCATCGAACACGGAACGATCTTGAAAACTTGAGAGTAGAAAATGAAACTGCTTAATAAACAACCTGTATTTGAAATAAAATAAATTCTGTTCGTGTTAATTTTAATATTATACTAAACTGAATTCATTTCGTGTTCAGTGGTTTCAAACGACCAAAAAGAATCTTATATTCAACAGGATGTCATCAGCTCCCATCTGTGGTAGAAGATATGAACTACGTGAACAGATGACTGCAAAAGCAGCCGTCTCCGTTTGTTTGAGCGGATCTAAAATCTCAAAACCTAAACATTTATTTATGATCGAACAAAAACAATTGTATGCACCTTGCTAATCATGACAATTAAGATATTCGTAAGAAAATTATGAAACTGTTTGCTCCTGTCAGAAAAATATTCTTTCCTTAATAAATGTCAGTGATATTATCTTTCGTAGCTAAATTTATTTAATCGTAAAATAGCTATTAAAACATGAAATATAAACAAATTACCTTAATTACCTTGCACTGTAGACAGCAATGCGTTTTGTCTAAATCCTTCATACTTAGTCAAAGATTTTGTGTAATCATTTTGATATTTCCTCAAACTACTACGTCAGATGCTCCACGGTTATTATGTGTAAGTATTAATAAGTTGGCGGTCTTGTGGTTAGCGTCACTGACTACAGATCCGTCGGCCCGGGTTCGATCGCCGGTACCCTCCTCGGATTTTTCTGAGGTAGGGAGGTCTGGTAGGGGTGCACTCAGCCTCGTGATTCAAATCGAGGAGCTACTTTATAGAGAAGTAGCGGCTCCGGTCATGAAAACCACCCAACCACCATTAACGGCCGTGGGTGTCGGCATGCTGACCACATGCCCCTCAAACCTGCCATCTTCCTTCGGTAGATGACGCAGCGGTCGGATGGTAGGCCAAGCCCCTCCAGGGATGTAGCGCCACGGAGTTAGTAATTAATACGTTGGTGGATATGTGGATTGCCGACAAAGTCACTTATTGGACTCAGTTCCAGCACTGTAGTGCTTAGACAAGTTCCATTTAGATAAGATGGTCTTTCAAGGTACTTCATTCCCTCAAAAATTTCAGGGACCAAGAATTAGACCATGCCCTATCTCTTATACAAGAGCGGAAATTTTTATTCAAATTAAACGCCTTAGTAAAAGTAAACATTAATTAGAAAAATGAGAAGAATTCCCCTGGCACCGGGACCATTAACTGTTAATCTACCAACTGAAATAGCCAAAATTCGGGACAGGGTGGCAGATGGAATCGTAGATACTGGACACGATGGCAGATGGAATGTTGATTCTAAGAATCCGTAAATCGAACTCTAGCTAGGTCGGTTGATGGTGCATCGGTGCAATATTTGGTGGTTGAAGGCACGGGTTCTAATAAAGATGTGTGAGAGAATTTTTATTCCTTTTTTCTATGTTTGTGGTAGAAGATGTGTGCTTTCAAATTATTATTTGATCCAGAATTTTAGTTTTATGGGAAAATAAGTTTAATCAATGTTCAAAACTACTTTTCTTTTGCGTAGAGACGACTTCAACGGCTAAGAACGGTACTATAGTCTGAGTGTGTTTCAATCTAAGGAAACCACCGATTCCGCATGCTAGTTATAAGGTTTTATTACTATTCTTACCGCCTTGGATATTTATACGGGATGATATATGGGATGGTTAATACAGACACCTCCATCTTACCAGAAATGATTTAGCGATTCATTGATTGAATCTATCAACATAGAATTTAAAATTTACCGAATCTATCAACATAGAATTTAAAATTGACCGAATTATTAAAAAAAAATCGTATTTGCTTATTCACAGCAAAGTAAACAGTTTAAAATGGTGATGCTTATTATTTTTATCTTAGTTTAAACTTCTCCCGTTGTAGAGAAGTTTATGCAGCTCACGCAGCTCGCGACCTGTCGGGAGAAAGATTACCTTTAGATCACACACTATTTATCAGATAAGGACATGCAGGGTCTCCCCAGACGAGTGATCAGCCCAATGCCGGGGCCATCTCCTAGATAACACGAACGCATAGATTGAGACACCCAGTCGTACGCAAGCTCATTCCGAACAAAGCACGGATAAATGATAATGACAGCCATATGATATACGGGGACCATTAGGGCCTAAAGTTACCCGACATTCGTCTCACAGATGAGGAAAAACTCCACCAAGGTAACTTGTCCCGACCGAGAATCGAATCAGAGCCCGAGGAGGGGAGCGAATGCATCTCCTGAGGAACATGGGTGGACGGAGACTGTTACTTTCATTATTGTTGCAATATTTGGTGGTTGAAGAGGAAAGAAGTTTTTCGGTACTAACATTTTCCACACTATCACTCTGCCGTAAACAACAAGTTGTTTTAGATGTTGTTACAACATGCGCAGGAAATGTGAAACAATGAACATATTGTTAAGTGTGTCATCCCATGTATGGAGGCTGGTTAACCTGGCCATGAACTCGAGAGGGGTATTGTAGTAAAAGGTGATGGAATATTCTTTCTGGTTATGAGAATAATACTTATTAAGTTATGTACTACTGGACACTCATAACGTACTATATATATATATACATGTGTGTGTGTGTGTGTAATGTATTTGTACTGAAGTATAAAATTGGCATTATTGCTCCGAAGAGAAAACCTACGAGAACAATTTTTGTTATTTTCACTACATATCATCCATAAACATTCACCATCCAAACAAAATTATTATGTCCTAAGTAAGTTATTTTTACCTTATGGTCCAAGCTTTACACCGACGTGATCTTTTTAAAAAATTAAGTCATGAAAATTACAAAATATATAGTTAGTTTGAAGAAAATTTATAAAATTGGTGACTTTCCATTTTACCAAGTGTAAATGTCCCTGTGTAATCTTTTAAAAATACATTTACAGTCGGACCTGATATATAAGTTTTTTTTTTTTTTTAATATATATTTTGACCGATCAGTAAAAAAAATCTATACAGGCCATTGTTAAACTCTATAACATAATAATAACCTGTTGAGGTACGCCTTAGTCAGCTCCTCTAGCTAAAACACAAATTGATAACAAAAGTTGCGTTAGTGCACGTACTGTTTTCTAATATTTAACAGTTAAGATAGTAGGCTTATTTACACAGGATTATCACTTTCTTCTAGTTCACTTAGTACATCTTGGGGAAGTTTTCTTTTCAGTCTTGATCTGCTCAATGACTTTTGTCCAATGTTATAGACTGATGCACCAGGAACATCTAGAAGTTTACTGTAAAATGATTTTGAGAGGGTTTGAATGTATTCTTGAATCGGGAGGATTCCAAGTTCATTATGTAGTTGACTATTTCTTACGTACCAAGGCGCATTTGTAGCTTTACGAAGAAATTTATTTTGCACAACTTGTAATCGGTGAATGTGTGATATATAAGTATTTTCACAACTCATACTTCCAATTCTTATGTCAGTCTTTTCAGCGAATTTAAGCGTGCCTCCCCTACGATTAGTTTATTTTACGCAATATAGATAATATAAAGTATCGACTGGTAAGAATGGTTTCTTTATAAGAATCATATACAGGATGATATAGGCGATATCCGTGTATAAAAATTCACAAAGCATTAGCAAATTACGAGGAACCTCTACCTAGGTATATTTTGGTCCTTACTATTCTTGGCATCAGATGTTTTGTAATGAGTTGGCCTAGTAAAGTACTGAAATTCTTAACTATATGATGGATCATATTTAGTGATGTAGATTTTAACTATGTACAGTGAATTTCCACAAGAACAGAAAAATGAAAAATGTTGTAACTTTAAGAAAAAATTGAACACTTTTCTTTGGCAAGAAAATCAAGAAACTTAAAATAATATCATCTTGATATTTATACTGTATGTATACACATACTATGTGTATACTTACCCTATTATATATACTTATTGTATTATTGTGTACATTGCCCCTTTAAGTGAGCTTCGAATAATAGGGGGTCTCCTAGACAATGAAATAAAAATATAAAGTTTTGAGGGGTATTTTATTGTTTGGAAAAGATCAAACAGGGCTAGTTTCTTTATACTTCGTATGTAATTGCTTTGTATGTTACCTTCATCTGTGTTTTTGTTTTCTTTTAGGCCTGTGTACTGTTGTTCGTTCTCGCTGTAGCGGCGGAGGAATCAGAAGTAGAGAAGAAGATTGCAAAGCGTGGACTGGTTGGTCTGGGTTATGGTGCTTATGGTGGTTATGCACATTCCTATGCTCAGCGTTACGGCTATGGGCACGGATATGGATATGGACCAGCCGTAACTGAATATGGGCATAAAGTAGTGTATGGACCATCAGTATCATACTCAAAGGTGACTAAATATTATCTACATCTGATTATTAGAGAATAAGGCTTTTCATATAAACCTTTAGGAAGTATAAATATTGTTAGGTTCTGTGTTATTCTTCATTATTGTGCTATAGGATGAACGTAAGGCTCAATTTGCTGCTCAATATGTCAACTTTGTTCAAAAGCAAAGAGTAAGTGCAGGTTTGTAACGTATGGATTTGAAAATTTTATTATATTTTTTAAGACCGTTTACATATGGCTCATATATATATATGCATATAACAACTCATGTGACTGTTATATAAGTAAGTTTGTAGCTCATCTGGAAGTGGGAAAACATTAATGTCAGTGAGTGAGCCCTTCTTCGGGGTTTTTAGGGCTAGAAAATAAAAAAAAAATACTTTTTGGAATGTTCCTATGGTCTACAACCTAAAAGCTATATGTATACCAAATTTCAAGTTTGTAGCTCATCTGGAAGTGGGAAAACAGAAATGTCATTAAGTGAGCCCTTTTTTCGGGGGTTTTTAGGGCTAAAATTTTTTTTAAAAATCCTTTTTGAATTTTCCTGTGGTTTACAGCTTAAAAGCTATACGAGTATGTGTACCAAATTTCAAATTTCTAGCTCTTCTGGAAGTGGGCAAACATTAATGTCAGTGAGTGAGTGAGTGAGTCAGTGAGTGAGTGAGCGAGTCAGCCGTGTGGCTTTGTATTATAGGGATAGCCAAGAGTATACTAACAATTTTGCTGTCCATACAGGTGTCGCTAAGTCATGGTCCGGGATACAGTGCTCCTCTCGTACATGGATTGGGATATGGAAGCGGACTGTACGCTCATGGATATGATCATGCCCATGATCTTGGATACGGTACCGCGTACAAGACAGTGCACTATTCTCCATCGTACAGTGGACTGACTGGCTATGGTCATGGTTACTACAGCCATGAACACAACTATCATTATCTATAAGTTTAATCAACAAACAACATGCTTCAGTTTCTCATTGTAATGTTGCCATTAACAAGAGAGATAACATCGCCATTGTGTTATGAATTCATTAAGCGAATAAACAGCATAATTGTATAAATTTGTATTTGTATCTGAATTCCTATATCCCTTATGTTGGGGCGAAGGGCCTGCAAGTGGAGGTTTCTATTACCTATTTGAATTTTGTTACACTTATTTTCCGAGAGAGGGTAGAGGGACAGGTGGTAAGCCCATCGTCCCTCAACCTCCCTCCGAAAACTAAGGTATTACTTGGACGTGAAAGGGCAGAGAAATTTTGTGCAGAGGCTCTAATTTAGAATTGGAGTTTATTTACATGTTGTAAATCTACGACATGGGACCCCGACATGACTCCATGCTCAGGACTTTTACGTCCTGAAAAATCGACCACGGCCGGGTTTGATCCCACGACTTTCGGATCTAGAGGCGGGCACGCTACCTCTTACAGCTATTGGTTAACTGTGGTATGACGTTCCAAAGGGCGAACAATATTCAACTGGGCTTGTTACACTGGGCAGGTTGTTCAGCTGTGTTACGTCACTGCTTTCAGTTAATATTCCAGTTTGTTTGGTTTTACAGAGATTCAAAGCAGATTTTTTTCTTTCCTAGCCTTCCTATACCATATAGATTATGCGAAATAAGTTAAACATAGCATGGAGTATGAAGGCGTAAGATTATTATTTTCGAATTTCACACACGCGAGACAGTAATATGATAGCGCTTTATCGCCTCGACAAGTGGATTCAATGTTATTAGAGTACGAAGGAGAGATGGTTTATTCGATATAAACTCCAACATGGTCATTTTTATTTATAACCTGTTATTAACTACATGTTTCTGTTCATATCAATCCTGGTAATCGCACACGCATATCTACTCGACTTGACACGTGGTTGTCTTGACATGATCTGATGACAGCAGAAATGTTAAGGGTCGGGGTGGGTCTTCGATACTTTCGATACCTCGATACTCTCGATGCTTGCATGGTATAGACATTGAGCGATACTTCAGAAAACTTGCTCGATACTTTTTCGATACTTTGGTAACTCTGCAATGTAAGGAAATGCGGTATCTCTTTCTGCTTTAAGTAGTCTACTAAATATAGTAATTTTTTAACAAAAGCTTCTAAGTGGACTGTTTCAAAAACTAATTTTAGTTTTAATGTAGAGTTTAAAAATAATTATAGGCTACTGATGACATTAAATTTTGTCTCATTAAATATACACACATAATTAATTTAGTTGTTACTACACAGTTCTCTCAACTTTTAATGTACCTATGTATTGAAACTGGAAATGTTGACGGTATCGAGTATCGAAGTATCGAATATCGAGGAAAAAATCATGTATCGGTATCGAGAAAAACTGGTATCGACCCATCCCTAGTTAAGGGTACATACTTCCACATCGTATTCTTTCTTTGCCTCCATTATTACTTTTTGCCAGTATCAGATGTTCAAGACATTTACCTATTTCACCCAATTTCTCGTCAAATCGCATAGAAGGACAATACTGAGCAGAGAGCACGCTGGATGTGATTTCGGGAGAATAACATCTTTATCATCCATTATAACTTCCATTCTTAATATCTATTATCATTTCCATTTTCACTATTCCATATCCGGGCACTCTCAAAGTTTATATAGAATTCTCTTATTTAAGCAAAAATTAATGTATTAATATTTTCTCATTTCAATTATCTCAACTCATGAATGTAAAATTCTTAATTTAACCTATATTATACGAGGTATTTATCGTTTTGATTTGTTTGTTTGCAATCAGATTAACATTGTAATATGCTAATGTGAATGTCATTTGAAATAAAATATACACAATTAATTTCAATTTACATCAATGTGTGCATTTGTGTAAAGTTATGATGTTGCGTTTTTATATACATTATAGGCCTGATATTCTGATATTCTATATAATAATGACAATAATTATTATTACGAATAAAATAAATTTAAAAAAACTGTGAGTTTCATTATCAGCAAATCCGTTCCTATAGCTCACTTTGTCAGAAATGACATTAATTTAAGAATGAAAGTCACAAAAGAATCATACAATTACAAACATATAAAATTATTATAAATAAGTGATACTTACAAAATAAAATGACCTAACTGAGGAATAAACAAACCAAAACTAATTTTGAGTGTAAGCATGTAATTCCATCAAAAACTGAATTACACCAAACTCGTACTTCTCCAAAGTATAACATCAAGTCTTCCAGGACCGTCTTCGAACAGAACTGAATGATTCTGTATACAGGAATTTCTTTATTGTTTCTGAGGTAAGAGATCTTTATATGGTTTAATCCATTGTATTTTTTAGGCAGTTCTTTTTCCGGTGTAACTGGTTTTATAGAGAGGAATCTCTCTGTATTACTTGAAGGCACCGATAAATTAATAAATATTTTCATAGTTAGACACATTTGGGCAGAAATCTTGTATTGTAACCTTAATTCAAGACTAATCATAAGTATCATTGTAAACTTGATAATAGAGTTTAATTTCAGGGCTTCAGGCGTCTACTTCGACTTAATTCTCCCAGCTTAATGAACTGTGTAACATATACTTTTGTGACAGTTTGTATTGAAGTAAAAATAGAGTATAATGTCTTCAAAATAATTTTCTGCTTCACTGGAAACTCTGAATAAATCTACTGTCCTGTCTTTAGACTCCCCCTTAGTTCGTGAATGAGCCACTAATAAAGATACATACGTATTTTTTAATCATAGGTAATACCATAAGCAAATTTCATTTCGCCTATTTCCTAAATTTATTTCTCAAGGTCTAATACTTGAGATCGGCACATATCTGTATATGACGTGGGATGAACAGTCAGTGTGAGATTACTTTTTAACATTTTGAAGACCATATGTATGCAAGCAGAACAACAATACAATTAAACACGCTAGCTTTAAATGTAAACTGCTATAAGCAAAGTCATTAGTGTAGACACACATTCCTGCACAAACACTAAAGTACCAATATCACACACTTCCAAACTTAGAAATTATTAAAAACCTGATTTTTAAAAGGGTTCATAAATGGAGCAGAATTTCAATATTTTTGTTCATTTACGAACGTGCAAGGCACAAAATATTCCATTAACATAGATGAGATAAGTGCTCTGTTATAATAATAATAACAACAATAATAATTATTATTATGTAATTTGAATAGTTCTTCAGTTTCTAAAAATTATTTATTATTACTAATCAACATCAAAATTATAAATTATCATTAGTGATTAATCTATTGTTTGTGGTGTGTGATTCTGAAAAAAAAATGTATATCGATGATGACGTTGTTGTTACTGTGGTAACAGCTTTATGCCTTCAGGATATTACTTTGAAATTTGTTGAAAATATAAATTTTGTTAATAATGAGATAAATTTTTTCGTAAGTCGCAATGAATTTTTATGGTTAATCCTACCTGTTTATGAACTATTGTACGAAGATTGGGATATCGATTTTCGACATAAGGGATGTTTTTAGAGAGACTATTCCACTCATACGCCGCGTTTAGCAATTCCTCGGATATAGACCAATTACGATCGTTTGTCTTGTAATATCCGTCTTTGAATTGAAAAGATACAATTTTATCTGATAAAACGTCACCTTGTTACTGGATACGTAAGGCATTAACGTGCCGATACGTCACATGCTGACAATAAGCACAATGAAAACACATTATTTAATGCAACATAACTTGTTTTGAAATTGAAATAATATAAGTGTCCATCGATTAAAAACACAATTTCGATTCGGTGCAAGCCAGTTCATGTACTTTTTTTTATGTAAGCAACTACAAAGACGCCTTCCATCTTGTGATGCGCACTGTTGGTAGTATTGGGAACTCGGATCGACTCATCGAATCGATTCGTGGACTGTTCATTCATCTAGTATGCCGTGATCTTGACAGAATATTGACAAGAAAGTAAGAAAACAATTATTATTTACAAAACCCGTTACATTTTATTCATGGAATAGCTTTAATAAATCCTACTCGACATTACGAGTTTCATCAGATAAATTTGTTCGAACTTGGTTCTCGTGAATATATCGATAAACTCGTAATAACTCGTGAGATTACCTATGATAAAAATAACAACTTACTGGAAAAGTGATTTGTAACATTTTCATAAATGCCACTAATTTTAGCAAAGAACTAGGCTACATGTTTTTTACAATAATTCCACACAATTTCAGTAATTAATACAACAAAACATACTAGATATCCCATGATAAGAGTTACAAAAATTGGAAAAAGATGAGACAGCCTGAAAACAAAATATCGTCTGTTTTCTACCACAGGCTTCTGTTCCGGTGACAACATAACTTCCGACGTCATTTGACGAAAGGATCTGTCTACGAGACCCGCTTCCAAACCGCGTCTAATAAATACGTTGATCCTCTCCAAGAAGGGGCTTCCTTTCGTTAAAAGTGAAGCAGCAGGAACTCCGGATACTAATTTTTCATCTAACAAACAAACCGCTTTGTTTTTGTCTCGTATGCCCAATTTATTTGCGATGTAATTTGCTATCTGTTCCATAAAAACCATGGTCATGTTCTTATTAACAAAAATGCTTTTTGCACACTCTATTATATCTTCACACGATACCTTATTTGATCGAAATCTATGATGTGATGAATATGATGTACTCTCCATCAAAATTTCGAAAGTATTCCAATATCCATAGGATATGTTTGATTCAAGCAACTGATCAAACGTTCGTATCGGCTTCCCATATCCTGGTTTCACGAGATAAGATACGAAATAGGCTTGGAATGCTACACTTATTGCAATACAATAACAAACGAACAGGAAGAAATAACTCCTAAGAATTGGTCTTATCGGCAACTGTGGGACAGAAACACTCATTAAAATTGCCCAAGTGTTAAACAAAGAACTAACAAGTGTCCTGTAGTTTGAAGATTCATGAGAGTTCACTTTCCGAGACACATTTCCTGCAACCCAGAATAATATCCCCGACAGAAACAGAGACAGCATGATATTACACCACACTTGAAAAGTGAATATGGCAAGAACTCTTTCCATTCTAGACACTGACTTTGGACATGGGACAATCCATACGACATTGTCAAAATAGAATGGAATTGTAGGATCAAACCATGAATATATAGCTGGAATCATTACACCTGGGCATACTATAATATCATACGTTTGTGAAGTTACTAATTCAATAATATTTTTCGTGTTGCTGTCTATCAAAGGTTCAGCGACAACTATTGGCCTCAGTTTCAGTTCTTCCAATGCAATTAAAATAATATCAACTGTTAAACCTTTCACCTTATGAACATTTCCACCTGGATTCATTACATCACTATCTGATAATTCTACTAGTGGTGGTATTCCTGCAAAAGCCACGGCTATAGAACAATTATCAAATAAATTTGGTACCTTGTTTGGATAAAGATCAATGTCTCTTATATTTTGGGTTTCACTATTACTTTTCCATTCGTACAGCAAGGTTACTTCCTTTACATCTCCACAGTTATCAGTTCCTAACTTGAATGGAAACCAGGTGAACAGTTGAAACGTTTGATTCTCCGGCGTATTCCAAGTCATAGCTCCTTCATAATTGGTATTTGGTTTCTGGATTAATATAACAACATTTATGATCGAATGTGCTTCCCGTAAAGTCTGTAATAAGCTCATAACGACTTTACCTTGCATCTTGATATCAATATCAGGCACTACTATGAGAAACTTTCCCCTTGGATTCCAAGAGTACGTATTAGAAAGACGATCCAACTGGCTTTGTAATGATTCAGCTATTTCTTCATCCGAACTATTTCTCCATGCAAATATGATATAACTTCCTGGTTTGGCGAAATCACTACCTTCTAAAGTCAGTGGTGAATTATCAGATGTGTACATTATAATAGCACATTGAATACTTTCCTGTATTATAAACAATAAGTGTGATGAGAATGCTAAATCGTCCGCATAAAGTGTTCTGTTCATAGATCTGTATATACCGGTGTCTGAGTTTGGCGGATACGAGATAACTAAAGATCTTGAGGAGTCAAAGTATGTTTGAACAATAGTATTCACTGTGGAAACAATTTCACGTTGGGTAATAGATAACGTCTCATGGCAGCTTAGGCCTTTTAAATTAAACATAGTTATCATAAATAATAACATTTTCACTGCATTCATATGTTTATGGGGAAAAATAATAAGAAATCGTTGAAAAATTGTAACTGTTTTCAAAACATAATTCATCTTGGTTTTATCCTTCCACGTACCACAAGGTTGGTTTGGGTCGCCCCAGTCAATATAACGCTGGCTTTCAGTGACCAAAGTTGCGGGTTCGATCCCAACCCAGGGCGATGACATTTATGTGTACGCATGCCAAGATTTAAAGGCATGTAAAAGAACTCCTGCGAGACAAAATTCCCCTCACCGGTGACAACTTCATTAGATTACTTTAGTGTGGAACACAGCTGAAAAAAGAAATGAATTTCATGATTTTCGTTGACGGTGTTGTATATTTATGTAAGTATGAACTTTCGCCTTATACCCCATGCAAGAACCAAACTCAAGACAGAAATGCAAGGAAATTAACCGAAATATTGAAAACTGTATGTTGGATTTTTACATAATTTTTACCAAGAAGTGGAAAAGTACTTCATGGGATAATAATTATATATATATACGATGTATATGAATAATCAATATAGAGTTTTCAGTATGTCGGTTAATTTACTTGAATATCTGTCCTTGGATCTGGTCCTTGTATGGGGCTACCAGGTGAAAGTTCATGCCTCTATTAATATAATAATAATAATAATAATAATAATAATAAGTGAATAATAATTGAATTGGATTAATAACTGGATTAATTGAATTGAATGGCTTTTGTGGTTTATTAATTTTGAAAACTGATCATGGTGTGAGTGCCTGTAATGGAAGAACTGCATTATTAAACTAGAATTTAGTGTTATATTTTACTATTTTCTTTATCCTTTGAAATTATACTGTCTACCATCTACATATGTCCTTAATTAATTAGAATGATTATTATGGGTTGCATATAATTTAAAGTGTTTCAATTTATTTAGTATCGAAATTTTACTGTTTGCAGAGGACAATATATTTGGAATCATAGAATGGAATAAGCATAATGCTCTCAAATCGGAACAAATTCATAATAAAATAAAATAAAACTGACTTAATGAATACATAAATTTTTAATCTTGAGCAGTAATGAACTAGTATCTAAAAATTCCAGATTATTTTGTTGAAAAGTCTACTGCCTGCAGTTGGTGGAAACGACAGTGTACTAAATGGATTAAAAATATAATTAAACTTAATTAACTGATTTCAGTTCAGATATACTAGCAAAAGAAACACAATTAAAAACAAAACAGGTGAAATTTGCAACATAACTAAATAATAACAATAATAAACACAATAATAACAACCGATGCTAGGCCTATATCTGAATTACTGATACGGTCGTTTCAAATAGGCTCTACAGCAAGATCATGGTAAATTACAGATGTCATTCATGAAAATGTTTGTGAAAACTTACACTTTATGTTAAGAAATTTATAATTACAAACCTTATATTCACTATTAACTTTTTATACTCTTCTATTACGGTAGAGTGGTATGCCGAAGTATCTGGAGTAACTATTGCAAATAAAGTCATACTGCCAGAAACAAAGATTGGAAAACAATAAACTGGGCAAAGCAATAACATCTAAAGATAGTACCTAGTCACACCTAATTGTGAACTTTTCATTTGTAATTGCTCCGCTTTAGATCAAACTTGATAGGATAATTAATGTCTAACGAGACCTTCTAAATGAAGATTCAACGATAGTACACTATCATGAAAAAATATTGCATTTGCTCTGAAGCCTGCTGTCAGAATAAATAAATGAACCTAGAAACGCCAACTTAAATGTATCGTTGCTTCATATTACTACCCAGTTTTTCCATGTTTTGACATCGATTACCATGCTGAACCCCTTTACAATCGCTTAATTCATACCTTGATAAAGCACTTTGAGTAATTTAGAACTGACATTGACCTTTTATCTTCTTACTTTTATCAATAATAATGTACGTAAAATATCATCTATGTGATCTAGTGGTTAGCCTTGCTGGCTTTGCTTTCGTAGGCAGGGTTCTATTCTCGGTGTCTGATATAGAAAATTGTCGATCGGGGTGCATTTTAAATCATGAGGACAATTCAAAAATTAAAAAGGGAGATAAAGAAATAGCAGTTTTGGTAATATTGTTAAAAAAATATATGTATATTATTATTATTATTATTATTATTATTATTATTATTATTATTATTATTATTATTATATACCTATATCAATAGCCATGAGAATAGGCATGCTAACTACATTTACCGAAGAATCGGAAGTTGGAGACATAGGCCTAAGAACAGTAGAACTTATTCCCCATATTTATCTAACAATGGTTATGCATTCCCTGTCGGCCGCGGCTCAAAAAGTAGCGGGATCAAACCCAACAGCTGTCGATGGACTTTTTACAGGATGTAAAAATCCTGGGCACGGAGTTCTCCGGGAGGGACTTTAAGCTGGGGACCCTGTGTCGTAGATTTACGGAACGTAAAAGAACTCCAAGACTAAATTAGAGCCTCTGGATAAAATTCCTCCTGAGGGAGTTTGTGAGGCGATGGACTCACCACCTGTCCTTCTGACCTCTCTCTCGGAAAATAAGTATGACATAATTAACCAAGGTGCCAGATATAACCACTTGGAAGACCTACGCCCCACCATAGGGAACAACGGTAAAAAACAACGAATTAATCATACATTCCTGAAACAAAAGCAGCAGAACAGTGAGTTTTGCATGGCATAATTATGACATCATTTCATCTAAAGAAATTAAAAATAGACTGCCATTCAACTAAGAGCATTTCAGTATTACGGGTATAATGCAGGAACCCTCGAAGTATTCCTCCAGTTTGGGTGTATTAGTATAGTAGGGTCTTCCCATGCAAAACAATAAGTGAAAAACCCTCTTGGTCAACATTTTTTATTTTAATGTAATTTCATTCTAAGAGGGTTCATTCATTTCATTCTTTTTATAAAAAAAGTTTTATAGCTTTAGAATTTAGATGTAATAATTTTTATGATATGGAGTTTAAGTATTTTACTATTTGCATTAACCCTTTCTTATGTACACGGTACTTTAAAGTGCCCATTTTATTTTATTGATGGAACTAAGCGGTACCTTAACATATATTTTCATACTTTCAAGAAATAGAATAATCACAATATAATTGCAATCGTCATGTCTGTTTTTCTATTAAGAACATATTATGTTATCTCTTAATCAATAGGAAATAAAAAGAGTGTCTTCGTCCGGTTCTCACCCGGAAGGAAGCTGTAGGATAAAGTCATTTATTGTCGCAGTGTACCGTCTAATTGCTTCAATTGTCTGAATGACAAATAAAATACAATGGAAGAGAAACGGCGGATAAGCAAAGACCTAGATACCTTTCGTCATGTGAAGGCTACGGCACATCCTCACTTGTCAGTATATAAGGTTCCTGCGGATTCTTGGTTGTATTCATTAATCACACTTCTCATATCATGAAGATTCTGGTAAGTGAGCACTGATTTGAGCACTTATAACATTTAATTTCTTCACATAAAGGAAAAGAAAGATGCCATAAATATAATTATAATTCTGTCATTCTGTAAACAACTGCGTACAGAAATTGCGTAATAATTAAAATTAATAACAGACTAAATATTTTTAATATTTATGACAGTAAATTAAAAAAAAAATAATTAAATGTGATCTTATCACTAAAATATTTCTAGCAAACAATGCTAGTTATTGTGCTTGTTAGCCTATTTAATGTTTATTGATAAGTAGGCCAACAATGAAACAACTGTTTTAAGATATGTAACGTTCCACAACATTCATGGTATCTCAATGTGTTTACTATTTGAAAAGATATTAAGAGGACGGACTTATGAAAATAACATAAATCCTGTGTACATAAAACCTTAATGAAATAAATTAATAACTTCAATCAAACTTTTAAAAAAATCTAAAACGCGAATTAACGTTAGAGTTTAATTGTATATATAACTGTGGCGGTAAATTATAAACATTTTGTTGTGTTATATTACTAAACCATCTCTACAACTCTAAGAATGAATGCTTAATACTTATAGATCGTTCACAGCAAATACAAAAGAGAAAGGTTATTAAATTTTAAGAAATGCCACAATTCACAAACCTTATGACAGTTAGTTAATAAAATCTGAAGAGTATATAGGCTAGTCCTATGAAAATAATAATAATAATATGAATAATAAACTGTTTTATTTTATCTGTCAGATAAGGCTTTGGGCCTTCTCTTCCACTCAACCAGATTCAGAAATTTACATTACATAGTACTAATAATTCCTTTACAATAATTTCTTTCGAAAATTAATACAAGAATATTTTTAATTGAATACCGCTACAATAATATCTGGTAAAGGAAAAAATGACAAGTTATACAAGTTATACAAGTTATAGTATATACAGCAATCACAGGATAAAGAAATGACGACAATAATACTAGTGATACGAATTAAATAATATTAATATTAATAATAATGATAATATACTATTAATGTTCAAGTTTGTTAGATTAATAACGTATGAATTATCTATAAATTAGATTACATAAAGAGTGGACATTAAATAATTGATTATTTTACAAAATAGTCTATGTAAAGAAAAACAGAAAAACAGAAATAATTACAAATGAAAAATTATTTGCTTGCAAAACAAATTTTTGCTAAATGGTTCCGCTCATAACGGACTAGTTATCTCTGACTTAAACCCATTGAGACTCCGACGGTTTCTGATTTCATCAGACAATGAATTCCAGCAGCGAACCACAGAGACCGTATATGTCTCAGCCTACAGAGATGTCCTATGGCTGCCGGTCTCCTTAGCCGCAGTAGCTAATAGGTGCTGCCTCGATGCCATGGCCAAGGAGGCTGTGGGTTCAAGTCGCGCTTCAGGCATGGGTGTTGTAAGCAAAAAGAAAGAAAGAAAGAAAGGAAGAAAAAAAAAGACAAAGACAAAAACGGAAAAAAATATAAAGGAAATGTTTAAGAAAAAAAGAAAAAAAATGGCATGATATGTATAATTTCAAATTTTCTTGGGACCTAGTTTCCAAATTATGGTAAGAAGACAGTTTTACGAGAGATAACCGGGTGAAAAATATGTAAAGGTTTGATAGAGAAGGGAAAGGGAGTGAAGTCTATGTCTTTGGTTTAGTCGAAGCCATGAGAGTTCGGAAAAGTGTTGCGAGACATGGTCATACACATTTTAAGGCTCATTTAATACAGAATAGATATTAAAGAATGATTATAATTATGAATAAAAGTATATAACACAGAATTGATATGTACTTACCTTCCTTTGCTCTCTTTCAGTTTTGTCTGCTTCTTACGGTCCTCACCGTCATAGCCGAGGAATCTGCAAAACAAAAGACGGTTGATAAGCGAGGTCTGCTTGGTCTAGGCTATGGTGGCTATGGATATGGACATGGGTATGGGCATGGATATGGATATGCTCCAGCAGTGTCCTATGCCAAGGTAGAGGTTAGAAAACTTTTATAATGAAACAAGGAATTTTACTGACTTCATTACTTTTTTAACATGCTTTGGATTTTACTCAATGTAATTGAGACTTTTAACATTGTCATGGCTATTTTTACTCCACGAAATCAACTAGACTGTTTAGCTCATCCGTCTTTATTTAGATTTGGACCAATAACATGTAAGAATCTACTCTTATACAATTCAACGGCCCTAAATAGCGTGCTTGCTCGCCCGCTTCGTGAGACATCGGGTATACTCGGCGATGTTCGTCTCTCGCAGTCTAAACTTTCATGACGACTACAAAATTAGGAAGGAAAACCGTTTCTTTATTATATAAGGCCTAAGTGAAATGAACACAATGAACAAATATTCTAATTTTATTTTTACTTACAATTTTCATAGCTCTGAACCACAAACATTTTTAATAATCTACCAGTGTAATTTTCTTAAAAATCCTGGAGTCAATGAATAATGGCGGGCGAAGCCGGGGGCAACAGCTGTAAAATATTCATGGTTTTATCTCTTGCTATATCGCTGATAATAATAATCCAAACAAACCATTCCTTCCCTTGAAACATTATAACTTATAGCCTAATTTCTGAAAATTACACTGAATTTATAAAATAAAATTCACATCATATTCATGTCAATACGTATTATGTGTTCACAGGTTCTTTGGAACTGCATAATCGATTCTGATATAGTTTTCCCAGGGGGCGCTTTCATGTCGTGGAATGTACTCTAAAGCAGGAATTTTAGCTGTTTCATTAATTATTAATGGCTTAGTTTATGAATGATTCGCGTGCAAGTGTTAATAAATATAATGCTTTAATAATTATTATACTCTTAATTTTTAAAAGAATTATCGTGGCGAAGCCACGGGCACCTCCTAGTGAATCTACAATCAGCAAGTCACGTACCCGATTCACTGAATATTGATCGAATTTGTTTCATCACCTACAAAAGTGTAAAGACACTTATCACCAAATACCTCTTTTCTTTACGTTCTAATCAGATTCGAGACTTTGTAGGCAAAGTCACCATTTCTCGGTACGATAAGTTTAATTCTGGAAAAACAGTGAATATTATGCTTACATCTGTTCAGGAATCACCATTATAAAACTTTTTCGGGAAATGTATTCCACATTTCAACAACATTGGCATTTGATATAATTATTGTAATCACTATCTGTAAACATTATAACCACATAACCTCAATAGCATGAATGTACACTGTCAAAACGAACTGAGGTGATGCCATTCATAGATTCAAGCTATCAAACCATTCCTTTCGATATAGACTCGTCCAGTCTCAAGGCAGCTGAGCATCTACATCTATTCATAGGTGCATAATATATTTCACGAAACAGCACTTACCCAATATTCATCGGTAGGAACTATAACAATAATACAGCATAATTATGTTTATGCAAGATATCTTCAATATAAAATTCAATTTTGTTCACAGGAAAAACCATATTGATTATATGCTACAAATGCCTTTTAACAGTACCGTGTCAATTTTATTTGCTATTCAAATAATTCGATTTCAAAACGCTTTATTAATTATTTATTACATAAATTATTCGTTAAATATTCTTTAACTTCGTCACTCCAGAATATATCGGCGATTTCCAAGTCACTCTTGGCATACCTATGATAAATCTGCCTACCTTGTGAAAATTAGTTGTATGATAAATCATATTCACATTGAATGAGAAACTAACTTACAACCAACAAGTCTACGTTTTTTAAGTCATTTAATGTTACGACTTTTAATGCTTTAATGCGCAACATGGCCATGAATAATTTCTGTGTATACTTAGCGTGTACCTATATTTTGATATTAGAATGTTCCTTAGTTTCTTCTTCTTGTTAGTAAATTCTAAACTTTATAGGCATATGACGATTTCTGGATAGAGGTCTATTGTACTCGTACTTTCTAGTTCATTTGCTGGCATTTTTCTTCGAAATCAATTTTGCTGCTATGGTTGCTTATGTTGTATATAAAAAATTGAGACAAATGTTCCGGTATGTACAATATACTCGTAGAAAATACACTTTTCTTGTATATTATGGTAGGTGTCATAATAAAAAAGGAAAATATTAATTCATAAAATGTATCTTTTCAAAAGAGGTAAAATAGAATGCCAGGTTTAGTCAGTTTTACATCATATTTAAATAAATTCATTAACATTCTCTTTTATTAAAAAACTAGCAACATTCATTTCATTAACAAATTAATATAAGTAATAATTTCAAATCTTCTCATATATTTACACATTGAAAATTTGTTTGGACGTTGATCTGGGTCAGTCCATATACAGAAAATTTAGTAGCACAATCTTGTTGTCAAATAGAAAAGTAAGTTATTTAATTACTATTTAGCTAGAAGAGAAAGAAGCAATTTCTTTATATGGTACCAAAAACACGGAGATGCTCTAATTAAAATTTCAGTACACAGTTTACAGATCAATTGGTTAAAATAATAATTTTGAATTGCCAAGAGAGTGATTTGAAATATAAAATTCTTTAAGATGATTTCATTTAGTCTGTGTCTACATACATTATTAAAACTTAAGTGCGATATATATGTATATATGTATGTATACATATTATATAATATGATATGTAATTAATTCTAATATAGTCAATAAGCCTTGGCAGAAAGCAACCAACTTCTATTCCTCCAAGGAACCTTTTTAAAGATAATTTTAAAGCTTTTGCAAAAAAAATTTCTCTTGCTCCCCCCAAAAATAATTAGGCATACAACAAAATTCCTCCTTTCCGACTTTTCCACAAATTTTGAATTATAAGTAGGATTAATAAATTATGTGATTTTTGGTATTTCAATTACATAACATATTGGAACAATGGCTTTGCATAGTAATGCTGATAAATTAACCAACGAAGAACTGCCAAATTCTGTTCTATTAACTGAAAACGCAACACTCTACAGAAAGATTCTAATTTTTGTGATTTCCCAGGTGAATCATCTACATGGACCAAGCTATGTACCTGGGTCCTACAGTTACGGATACAATCACGGTTTTGGATATGGGTCTGAACTTGGATATGGCATAGGAGACAACGCATTGTACTACTCACCTTCATACTACTATGGATTAGGCCACCAGGGACTTGCTTATGATGGATATCACTATAACGGACATGTTCCCAGTCTCTCCGACTACTAATACATCTTCCTCTAACACTATTTATTTTTCGTTTGACCTACTATAATACGCTTAATACATATGACGAACGGTATCATAATGATATCCAGTTTGAGACAGATTTTCATTATAAAACAGGTGTGGTATCGTTTATTATCGAATACGGAACGTTCTTGAAATCATGAGAGCAGAAAATGAAACTGCGTAATAATGAGCTCGCATTTGAAATAAAATAAATTCTTTACATATAGATTTTAATATTATACTAAATTGAGTTGATTTCAATTTGTAAAAATCAGTTCGTTTCAAGAAATCGGCCAAGAACAAACATCGGTATGACCCTACGCCATCAGCTGCCATCTTTCGCAGAAGACAACAACTACGAGAAGTTTTAACAGCTGATTGCGTGCGGTCAGCCGATTTTTTAAAATGAATCGAAAATCTAAAAATCAACATTTAATTATGGTCGAATAAAACAGTCCTTTGCAACTTGTCTATAATGGTAATTAAGATAATAGTATGCAAACATAACAAACGTCATTATAACCTCGTTGCAGAATGTACTATTACTTTCAGTACCTGTGTCTATCGAAGGAATCTGCCATTCTTTCTGCCATACTTGGCAAGCTTCATAAAATAAATAATAAAAAGGCGAGCAAATGGTACCGAATATATTTACAGTCTTACTAATAATCCAGTTGTAACATTTATACCAGGAATATACACAGCTGAGGAGAAAAAGTGTACTAATAATCCTTGCATAAGGCTGAATGTGTGCAATGCTTTACACAGCCTGGCCCCCTTGTATAAACTTGACGTAAATAATCAAGATGGCCGATATTCGTAACAGCCGGTCGTTTCATAGATGTCTGAGATTGAATTTTGAGGCTACGCATATTCTGAGCTGCTTTTTCGGAATTATAAACATTGTTCCTTGTTTGCGGGACATAATTCCATTCTTGTACCCATGATTACAGCTTTCTGAAAACAATATAATGAAAGACTGAAATGTCTGCAGACGACGTGTTGCTGTTTGTTCACGGCTCCGATAGATGGCGTTCAGCAGTCCTTCATAGCCAGGGGCTAGTAACGTCACAACTAGAGTGATGTATTTGATGACGTTGGACGTACAAACCCGGTGTAAACCTCCGAGTTACACTCCGTTTATTGGTAATACGGCTTATGCAGAACTTGCACGGTGAACAACCAAACAACCGTTCAACGCAGATATAAGCAGCTTTTATTAGTAAGGCTGTTATTATAGTGACAACGCTCTAAGGTAGCCTACAGCATGTATTATTCACCTTGGAAGCAAACTCACAGTTCCATTTTCACTCTAAATGTTTAAAAAAAAACATAAAAAACAATTCAATCTGTAATCAAATGCAATAAAATATAATTTAATCACAAACAGGTATTATATTACATCATATAAAGAAGTTCCACCTATTATCCCATATATAGTCCTTTCCAAACAAAACTTGTACCTTAAACAACAAAAACACAATAGGATTTTGAAATATAGGAAAAAGCGCAGTCCATTTTAGAGGACAGACGTTGTCGCTATCTACAGAAAACGGAACACCAAAGGGAAACTGGATCCCACCACAATGTGGACCATCGTTGGTAATGCATTAAGGGAATGAGGCTTTCGATTCTGATCGCAGAGTCCAGAATAAATCTTCTAGAAGAAAGACGTTTGAAGTTAAATTGATTTCAGGAAACGCCACGAGCTTTTATTCCGAATTTCTATAACCTAATAATGATTAGGCTATAATTCACCTGTGTGTCATAAAAAATGAGAATTTATATATAAGGTATCAAGGTATAAAGTGTTTTAAAAACATAAACAATACAATCTGTAATCAAATGCAATAAAATATCATTTAATCATCAAACAGGTATTACATTACATCATATAAGTTAACTTAACTCTGATGAGGACGCTAGACAAAAAGCTTAGGATAGTCCCTTTAAGTTTTAAAATTTGAAAAATCTCTTTGGTCTACAGGCCTATAAATGTTTTGTTAATGTAGGTTACATTATGGCGTGTTTCAAAGGATGATCATCTTTTTACTGATAAAAGTCTATTTTCTACTTTCAATATTTAACACTTATGTTTACTTGTTACTTCCTCTGCCCGTACCATAGGTAGGTTACTATAGGTAAAGGAAATAATGAGTTCGACCCCGAAATTCGAATTTGAGTTAACATTAATACACATCCTGAGGTTCCAAAAATATTATTTTTCAGTAACATGTCTGTGTGTCTGTACGGTCGTGAACAGCATAGCTAAGGATCGAAAAATCGTATGAAAACAAAACTTTGTATGGGTTTGGTGGCTTCTGTGGATGTGACACGAATATTGGCAACGACTTTCTCTTACATTAATGCCACTTTACACTGTTTCCCGAAAACAGTTCTAACGATTTTGTTTAAATTTTTGCACAATTTTACATTTTTTCGTATTTTTTTCCCCTGAAGGTTAGCTATAAGCCACTAGTGTTGGTTTAAATTACACTTACCTGGTTAAAAATAAAACTTGAAACAACAGAAATACGTTCATTTTGCACGGCGGAAACTTATTCTATATCAGTACATGATGTGAGATTGTCCACGATTACGGTAAAGAATGTTACAAGAGTGCATTCATCAGATTTTATTTTTACAATCAATTTACATAAAAATTTCTCACATAATATATTATACTAGAGGCAAAAATCTTTATCTGGGCAGAGTATATTAATCACTGATATCAACGAGCGAGTATATATAAGCTACTTAAATATCAGGAAAAGGAGAAACGAAAATAATGTACAATTTTATGTGTATGAAGCATTATAAATATATTATAGTAATAAGCATGTGTACAATTTTAATATTAAATCGTGCAATAACAAAACTTTTATAGCAAAAGAAAAAAACAGACGTGAAACACATAACTTATATATATATAACACCGGTCTGTTAGAGTGGTCACTCATAAATCAAGACTGCAATCGAAAGGAAGAGATAAATTGTCCTTGATGATTTGTGTGAGGAAAGTGGAAACTAGTTCCCTATAGTGAGACATAAGGAGTGCCGATAATCGCTCATTTCCAACAGACAAAATTCCCTCCTCTCACAATGCTCGAGAGAGGTGAAGTAATTAGTTTCAAACCCCGACCGCACTACCACAGAATACTCATCTCGAAGAACATTGGTTTGACACTGCAATCTTCGAGAGAGTAACGATTCCTTTATTGCACTTGTGTCTGACTAGATTTTTTCGGTAGCCTAGGTTATCCCAAGTTTGCTCTTGTACAACGTTCTTCAAAACTAGGATAATGTAAGATCGTTGTAACTTGAACAATGTACCATTAACTATTAAAACAGTCGCTGATCTTCCTATGCAAATGTATTTTCATCTGGCCTTTCCAATTGTTATTGAGGCATTTTAGTCAGTTCATAATATTTCAATTACATTCTTGCAGTTTGAACTCTTATTTGGGCAGTAACTTTAAACAGGAGAATACATCTGATGTAGGTATTAAACTGAGGGTGGTGAGTTCCAGGCAGCTCCTACCTCAGATCCTCCTCTTTCTGCAGATATAAGCATGAGAAAAAATTGCAAACTGCAATGATCAGGTTTTTTTAAAACAAACTTCTGCTAGAATAATATTTAAATTTATGTAGACAAAACAATTTCTGAAACAATATTGGCCTACTGGCAGAATCTTTATAAAAAAGTAATTTCGCTTTGTAGGAAATATTTAACTGTGTTTTGAATAAGTGAATGCTTGCCATTATACTCGATGTTCACAGAAACCCAGTTTAATATTTCCGGGCAAAGAATTCTGCAGAATGTTTTCGTTCAAGAAAGGAGCTAAAGCTGATGATCCCGTGATACTTTATATCTTAGCATAAATTCAATTTTGGATGAGGTTGATGGATTTTTTAGAAATAAACCTTGATCTTTGGTTTTCCGTGCCTATGCTTTACCAACCGACCTAGCCAGCGTTTGATCCACAGCGCCAGATGGAATCTCTCTTACATGAATGATTACCTTAATGGTCTATCTTCTCACTGAAGGAACATCTACTTTATATACAGTATTATGAGGCACACTAATTTAGTGATTTTATGACATTATGACAGAGCTTCTACTGTTATTGCACGGTATGTTTCACGAATACATACTATCTGCAGAATACTTGATTGAATTATTTAAGGATACAGCTTTTGGGATTATAATCGCAATATATTTGGAAATTATTGCATTTGTAATCTTTATTTATTAAGAATATACATCTGATTAATAGGATAAAATGAAACCTATCACTAAAGTATTTTCCACTTATCTTTACCTTCTTTTAAGATCTAGAAATTAATACTAATTAGAACGAAGGCTATGTGCTCACACTGCATTACAATATTTTTCTGATTGCTTGTTGTTAAATTGGTTTATTTGACCATGATAACTCTAATAATGTCCATAGAGACCTGAACCGTATCCAGGACCATAACTGTTTTGTCCATAGTGGCTGTCAGGATAGTGAGAACTGTCGTACCCAGTTCCATATCCAAGACCATGTCCATAACCAAGACCACGGTGGTGTCCATAACTGTATGGTGAATGCCCATATCCCAATCCATGTCCAAGATTCACCTATGATGAAGAAGATATAAGTTAAGCGCAACTTTTGTTATATACAGTATATACAAACAAACTGATTTCAGGCTCGTACTGAATTGCCATCACAGCTTCTTTCTTGTTAGCTCACACGTTTGTATCAACCATCTTTAAAGATAGTACTGAAGTATGTTTCAATAGCAGTAGTAATACAAAACCATATTGACATGCTGACAGAATTTGTATTTAAATACGGAATGTAGGAGAGATGGGACATAAGTCATGGCAACTATTTTTCTTTTGAAAATGTGGCACCTTTTTAAAATTTTGAAACATACAAATGAAAGGGCAGGGTTTGGAATGTGTGTGTATATATATATATATATATATATACATTCCAAACCCTGCCCTTATGGGGCAAAACAAACATATAGAATATGGAATATGTTTGTTTTGCTCTTGGTTTACATTATTTACTATTTGCCTTGTTTGTGTGTATATTTGCGTGAGCCATGTGTGTGTGTGCATTGTATGTAGAAAGGCTTTGCCCTGAATTTTTGGTTTTGTAATTCCAATGGTCACTGTTTTCAGTTGCTGTGCTGAGCTGTGCCCGAGTAGGAGCCTTTTCTCATTCGGGCATCAGTAATGAATTCCACAAAAAGTAACGGATAGGAACAGAAATCAGTGATTTTACAAGTAGGCCTAGTAGGCCTATTTACAAAATTGTTCAGTAAACTGTGTAAGTAACTATATATAATGCAGATTATGGGTACTGGATGTGCAATAGGGAAGGATACAGGCACCCATAAACATCCATATGCAACTGCATCGTGCCACTTTAATGTATTACGGTAAGCTGAAAGCATAAAAGCACATATTCCCACTCCATGATCCCATAAAGTTCAGTACGGATGGGCATTATTCCCCAAAGCTTCCATCAGCTCCTTGTGGTATTCTGTGGCATTTTTCTCTTGGATAGTGACTATTTAGACGCAAGAATGCTGTTACGACATGGAATTTATATAACGTATACAGTGCAAGAATAAATATTAAATATGCCCTATTTAACATTCATGTTTTCTGAAAGGATGATCGAAGCAGTATAACAGGGCTCACATTCGGGGGGTCGACGGTTCGAATTCCTGGTCTGACATATTGTTATGTTGTGGGTTTTATCGGGGTTTGCGAAATCACAAAGGTGAATGACTCAAATTTTACGTTAGTTATATCTTACTAGATCCAATGAAAAGATCAACGAAGAGAAAGAAAAAAATAGTATACGTATTACTCTTTTCAATCTGTATTTCTAACAAGGTCATTATCGATACCGGTTCTCACCTTCTGTTCCAATCTTCAGTAAGTACTAAGAACACGGTGTACTTGGTTGAAATTTCACTGTATGGATTTCTACGAAATCCTCACGATCTCTTAAAGGTTTTTTCTGTACGATGTGCACGATGTGCACAATGAAGTACACAAAAAGTACCGGATAGGAACAGAAATCAGTGATTTTACGAGTAGGCCTAGTACTTAGAAAATTGCTCAGTAAAACTGTGTAAATAACTAGCCTATAGTAAATGCACCTATAAGCAGTGCAATGAAATAATGACATTACTTTCCTATCCAAAACAAAACATTTCTTACGTTTGCATAAGATGTGGCTGGACCATGGCCATAACCATGGCCATTACCATAGCCTCCATAACCTCCATACCCTCCATAGCCTCCATAGCCTCCATAGCCTGATTCCAGTAGTTGACGCTTGTTTACCTCCTTTTCTGGTGTTGATCCTTCAGCATCGATAACGAGGGCAATGAGAAGTATGCAAACCTTATAGAGAAAAATATTAATAAGTAACCTTCACGTAGTAGCAGAAAATAGTCATGAGATAATACTTTTTTAAACAGTTAGTAGGAGAAAATAGTCATGAGATAATACTTTTTTAAACAGTTCTATTACTTTAAAAATTACATGCCTAGAGTTTCTCTATAAATACCGATTCATTATTCCTGTATATTTAATGCAGTTCCGCTAAAGGTCCTATGCTTGAACGATTTCCTTCTCACAGCGTCAGCACTCGGTATGGTCAATAATATGAAGAAAAAAGGTGCTAATTTAAAGTATCGTTACCATCTAGAGTAGAGTTACCCAGACTTAATTTACTGTTTCTCTTATGACACAGGTTATTATTATTATCATTATTATTATTATTATTATTATTATTATTATTATTATTATTACTTACTTACTTACTTATTTACTTACTAAGTGGCAATAGACAATTTCTAAGCAAGCTAAAGGGATATTATATATTTTATGGAACCCGAAGATTCATTGTAGCACTTACTTGAGCCCGCCATTCAACTCTATTCTGTGCTAACTCCATCCAACCATCCCTCTCAAATCCTACTTCTCCGATGAGAGTTAGATGTTAGAAATTGTAAACGAATATTTAAGAAAAAGAAATTACAAATTTCATAAACTTTCCACACTACAGAAAGAAATCACACGATTAATTCTGTTTCAAAAATAATTTTTTGCTGTTTGCATAATTTTTCTGTTTTGGCGAACATATTTTCTACATTATTAATTATCAGTCACGTATTGTATGAATTTATTTCATGTAAAGGGAAACTACAACCTCCATAGCTTGATTCCAGTAGTTGACGCTTGTTTACCTTCTTATCTTGTGCTTATCTCATGCTAGAGAAAACTGCATAATACGAGCTTCATAACCTGTGATCTTCACCGATTATAGTACGGCTGATTAAATCACGGAGGATGAAATGGGCTGGACATGTTGCGCGCAGGGGGAGGAGACCCGAAGGGAAGAGACCACTTGGAAAACCTAGACGTAGGTGAGAGTAGAACATTAGGATAGATTTAAGGCAAGTAGGATTTGCGAGGGATGGTTGGAACAGGGATGAATGGCGGGCTTAGATAAGCGCGACAATGAACTTCCGGGTTTCATAAAATAGATAATATCCCTTTAACTCGCTTAGGAATTGTCTATTGCCATTGAGTAAGTTTGTAATCCCTTTTATAAATGTTGTGTGGGACATACTTAACCAAATCAATAGGTTAGTAGGAGGTCAATACATTAGTAGGAGTGAAAAGATCAATGTACATACAGACTAACTCTCCTTACTACAAGAATGAAGGTTCCGCTGTCATATTTTCTTTCTTTAAAACTGACTTGAGACAAATAACATATTTAAGTAATATATTTCAAGAACTGTATCACTGCTTTAGTTAAATAAATTTCAGTACGTACCAGAGTCTTCATGATGAAACCTTCGTGGCCAGTGAATACCAGTGGGAACTTTGCATGTGCTTTATATACTTGAATCTTAACAAGAATGAAATATGTTTACGGTAGAAGCCGGATTGAAATTTCCGGCTTTTCTCTTGCATTGGAAATTTCTGTCATAATTCATTTGTAATTAAAGAAGAACTCTGAATATTCCATACAATAATGTTCTTATTATGCAAATAACAAGGCCAAAATGTTCAGTTTAGAACATCTATGATGCCAGAGAAATACTGAAATAAATAAATAACAAGGTAGTGTCCAAAACCGAAAGAAAGTTACTTAAAATACTTGATGATAATAACTAAAAGATGTCGATATGTGTGTTTTAATCACTGCGTATAGGCGTATAGGTTACCAAGAATGATGTGGTGTAGTTTACAAGTAATCAATGAAGCAAACATTATCGATTGCTAGTTAGGACTTGTTATGAACTACGTAGATTGTAGGCTAGCTTTCGATCATGGCTTCTTACATTACTTCCGGTTATTTAATAAACTATCTAGTTCATTTAACAGACACGGAATAAGTTCCGACAAATGAAATTTTAAAATTAATCGGAATATAACACGTCTTACAAAAAGAAACGGTGCAAAACATGATGCATGTACTTTCTGAAGTATTTTGGTATTGTATTTATTTATTGTATGAAACACAAGATTATTACCCGAATGATTACCCGAAGTACATTTAAGGTGAACGCAACATATGTACCTTTATAGAAACTAATTTAGGCAACCCCTATGGTTGAGTGGTCAGACTGCTCGCCTTCCACCGTTGGGAACCGGAATCGAATCTCGGTGGATCCATGTGTAGTTTGTGGTGGACAAAACGGGGTTGGGGCAGTTTTTCTCGGGGTGCTCCTGTCATATATCATTCAATCGTTGCTCCATTCATCATAGCATGACCATTTTGGTTGCAATAAAGAATAAAATTGTAGAAACTTGAAATTTTCGGGCTTAAAATAGGTTTAGGAATTTTACCGGTATAGATGTAATCGACCGAGCATAACGCAAGTAAGTCCAATATGGCAAGAATATTCTTGAAATCATTAAAAACAGTATACATTTATGTGCAAGGATTTTCATTTTTTGATTCCGTTTAAAGACAGTGGCCGTTTTAACTCATGGAGAGCAGATCTTTGTTTTTTTATTATTTTTTTAAAAATCAACCATTAGGCGATTTGTATGCTTTTTGGTATGTTTGTTTGTAACGCAGTTACGATCAAACGCGTAATTCGATTTTCTTCTAATTCCAAGAAGTTCACTCTAATTAGAGTGTATAAGAATCCAATAATGAAAATAATATTCCCAACAATTAAATGTAAACTATAGCTGTAAACTAAAGAGGTGCCTATGAAATTAAACAATGACCACATAATCCAATTTAGCCACTTTATGGCCAATTCTGGCTATTTATAGTATTAAGCTAGCAATTTTGTTTAATTTCTGGACCATGGAAGCATCACTCATAAAATAAGTAGCAACTTTATTGACTTCATATTTATCCATTTGAAGCAATTTTGGCAGTAATTCTCGTCCCTTTTGGTCATATGGTGTTAGAAAAAACGTTAATTATTTATTTTATTTTACAAGTGTGGGTGGCTATCAGGTATCAGGATGCTTGGCAATAATTTTCGTATTAAAATGTAGATCTTACAGTAACAAAACATCCACTATTACACACAACACACGTTTAAGCTGCAAACACAGTAATTTGTTGTACAACTGATTAGCAAGATCATCATTACAATAACTATGCAAATTGCAGAATGTCTAATTATACGTGAATTACGACTGGAAAAGAGAAAAGCCGGAAATTGCAATAAATTAATCTTCTATCATAAAATGTATTTTGTCCTTGTTAGCATTCGGATATATAAATAACATTGGAGACATGAAGTGGTGTTCACTGGTCAGCGAGATAGCAACATGAAGACTGCCGTAAGTAATTCTTTATTGTAACTTGCTTAACTGCAGCTACTGCACAAATCCAGTATTTATGAATCTGATGGCTTAAAGTCTAATTCTGTACAGACGAAAGATCGTAGATTTTAGTGAATAAAATTTCAGATAAATGTTTTATCTCCTAGTAATCACTTAATTGAACAAAATTTAATCAAAATACTTAGAGCCGTTTTCGAGAAAATCGCGAAAAATTAGTAAAGTAGAAGTAAAGTAAGGGAAACACGTCACCTGTGAAAAGATCTGTCAAATAAAATATTTTGTTTTCATATGATTTTTCGTTCTTGAGCTATGTAGTTCACGATCGACACACATAAACAGATGTACAGACAGTCATGTTTCTGAAAATTGTTATTTTGTATTCAGGGAATCTCAAAACGTGCATTAATACTGACAACTCGATATCGAATTTTAGGGTCGAACACAATACTTCCCCCACCTACAGCACCTGTGGTACGGGTAGAGAAAGTAAAAAAAGTCGTATTCTTAATTTAATAACAATATTAAAATAATAATAATAATCTTTTCTTTTTCGTAGTTTTACCTCTCCCTTTTTTTTTAGGATTTAAGCGACCCAAGCCGCCCGGGCCTTACAGGACCGCGAAATAATAATAATAATAATAATAATTAAAAATCTGACGTGAAACACATAACTTCTCTGCTTAAATAAAAGTTTTTGCCTCTTGAAAATATATTACATTCTCTTCATGTAAATTCGTCGTAAATGTAAAAACAATGTCGTTACCACATCGCACAACACACACCCCTAATAATATCTTATTAATGTACCCACGTAACTTTTTTTTTACCCTAAGCATGGGCAATACACCTTTCTCACTTCACATTCTGGTATAGAATTAGAGACCGTATTGCAAAGTGCGAGTATTCAGTTGTTTCAACATGACGCAAAGCTTTATTGTTCCCCGGAAAGACTGAGTTTCTACAAACAGCGGGTGGCTTACAAAAACCCTTCAAAGAATTCGTGTGAAACAATGTTTCTTAGTATAAGTACCTCATGTACAGAGTTTAAACTAAATAGTAAGAGTTTTCGAGAAAATCGCGAAAACAAAATTTTCTTAATGTAAACTGGCATTAAAATAAGAGATAGTCGTCGTTAATCTTCGGGTAATATCATCTGGTAGTACCTAACTGAAATTTAAAAAAAATGTTTTGATTCGATTTTTCGTTCAATAGCTAGGCTTTCCACAGGTACACACACACAGACATGTAGGCCTATCTGAAAATAGTATTTTTGGATTCAGGTGATCTAAAACATGTATTTATATTAAAAACTCATATTCAAAACTGGTGAGAGGCATAATGATGATTAATAGTAATATTCACTGGCAAAATTTCCTCCCTCAGATTTGCGTACTACTCATCGCCCTTGCTGTAGCTGCTGAAGAATTTGCAGCACAGAAGGATGGATACAAGCGTGAGCTGTCAGGATCAAGTTATGGAAGAAGCTATGGGTATGGCCATGGGAACGGATATGGCCCATCTACATCTTATACATATGTAAGAAAATAAATACTGCATATACTAATTAAACTTAACTTCTATCCCTCTTTCTATCCATCTTTCTATCTTTCTTTCTTGCTTTCTTTTCCACTTCCTCTCCGTAAGAATAATATTCTATAATAAACTATATGATTACCCCGTTGCCTTAGGCCTATTAATAGGCTGGAAGTAGTAAAACTGTTAGATTAAAGAGTGCAGTAGATAACATTAAACAAATAAAAATTAATGTAAGATCTATTTTGGGTTTCGTGATTAGCTCTAGTCCTCCGTTATGGCGCAGGGGGAGTTCGCGTCTCTCACGCAAGGGTTCGTATGGAGGTATGTTTTTACTCTGCACTTTTTACTGAGGTGACTAATTACGGATTTTAAGCTACAGGGATCAAAAACTGTTGATAGCATGGACACGAAAAAGTCCACTCCAAAAACTAAATAATCATAATAAATAATAAATGAAAGAACGGTGTATATTGATAAAAGGAAAACTGTACCATCAGGTTATTACCACATTTTGGTTCTTCAGTGAAGTGAGTATTTGATTTCACGGAACTGACCAAAATATTAGATTGATTTTCAAAATTGTTGTGCTATGAACTTAAAATTTGACACCGTTAACAGAAATGATGAACATAAATGACAGTATCAAATTCAGTATAATATCTCAATTTGTTTCTGACGTGAGATATTAATTTATGTTTTAAATCAAAATTGAAATCTACTTTGTGCGACGTAACATTAAAATATAAACCACAAATTTTATGTAACAGTCTTTGAAGCTTTCTGAAGGATATTTTTATCTTGTTTATAGTATTTTTTTAAATATTTTAAAAAGGAAAATGTCAAGTTTGAAAAAAAATAGTCTTATGATGATATTACTTTTCTCAATAACTAAGGTTTTTACAAATAATCTAATTAGTAAAATTGTTGTGTACGTTTGTGAAGTATTTACTGTGAGAAAATTTCAGAACAGTGTCTGTATTTTTGTGGGAGAAGATAGATTTTGAATTTGAGTAAATAAAATGAAATTGAATCTGAGAAAACGTGCCATTAAAGTTTGTATTTACTGGCAATTTAAACACTCAGTACTTTAAATATGGCATCCTACAACTTTCCATATGCCCAATGGCCTAAAATTTCCTCACTTTCACTTTTGAGTACGCTGAATTTTTGGCATTAAAATCCAAACGCTTTTATTTTTTAATCAAAATGATTAAACATATATATACTAGTATACTAGTTTAGTATACAATAATATTTAGGAATTGATGCTAATTTGTAAAATATTTTTTGAAAATTTTCATGATTTGTAATAACTAAGAACGTATTTGTTTAGTCTTTCATTTTTTTTTCATTTCTTTACTTTAGTCATTTGTATTATTCAAGTACTTTATGCTAGAATTTTTGTCTTTGTATTTAATGTACGTTTCTTGTATTCTGGTATATAATTTGTTTTATTTTTATTAATATTATGTATTTCATGTTTTTGCCCTGGCTGAGAGGCAAAGAAGGGCTTCTGGCCTTAACTCCGCCAGGTTAAATAAATAAATAAGTAAGTAAATAAATTTACCAACATTTCTGTCATCCCTTAAGATGAAATTTACGGGAAAGCACAAAACGAACAATAAGGTCTGCACGCGCTTAAGTTCATGTGTGTGTGTGTGTGTGTATGTGAGTGTATGTTTCAGTGTCTGTGCATGTGTTCGTTTTTCGGTGCGAGTTTAAGCGGACGGTAAAGTGTATATATGGTACAGAAACTTACAATAATTGTTTGATTATTAATATTAGCAATTATGTTACTCTTTCATAGCAGGTGAATCATGGTTATGGATCAGGCTATAGACCAGGCGCATACAGCTATGGACATCGTCATGGACTTGGTTATGGACATGGCACCGGGTACAACAGTGGTCACTATCCCACTCCTTCCGGATTGAACAGATTTTATGGTGCTGAGTATGGGTCAGGCCACAACCGATATTACTAGCCTTTTCATAGTCATGAATTCAAGAATGTAAAATTCAGTGAAACATTGTAATAAAGGTATATGTATACTCACAGTTTGATTACCATACCCATGTTTCTATCCACATTTTGAAGAAAAAATGTTTATTCAAGAAGAATACTAGAATATTAGAAGGGGTACAGTTATTTGAGGCACTGCACCTCAAACTAAATTCACGTATTGATGACTTTCATTTTTCCCAATGAGAATAATCTAATATAATATTTGAGCTGGTGTTTACGTGTATACAGTATTCAATTATGGAATTAATTAAAGGTGGCCTTGCTTGGTTGCCACAACAAACTGGGTAAGAAGAGCATCGCTGAAATATATCAAGCATGATTAAAAAAATCGAGGACATTGAAAGAGAGAGAGAAGAAAAGGTGTTATTGTGAATAATGTTAATAGAATGCAGAACAAAAACGTGGGCGAAGTAAGAACATAAACTGGATTGAAAGTCGGATTAAATTAGAACTTGATCAGTAGCCTAATGCTGACATTGGCTATATAATTTTCTGCCTCACTCTGGACATAAATTTCCCCACCCCCCAAAAAATCTAGTGTTAAGCAGCAGATCATATGTGAACAGCTGACTCCCACCTGTTGGTGTGTTTAAGGGCATTGTTGGTATATTTGCTCTTGTTGAGGGGAGTGTGCGTGTGGAGTTTTGTTTGTGTGTTTACTAGTTTTTACTGTTCGTCTGTGCGTTTTTAGTTTTAATTTTAGGTTATATTTTTGCTTGTGCATGGTTAAAGCATGAACAGCCTAAGGGCTCATGGAACGAATAATGCAAAAAGATAGTCATTCCTGTTAACAATAAAAGCACTTCATTCATTCATTAATATAATTTTCTAATCTATGAAGCTATTTTATAAAAAAAACGAATGTATTTTATTGTATTTTTATTGTGCATATGATATTTACTTAGCTGAAACCAAATGTTTTAGATAGGCCTAATCTAGAAGCAACTGAAACTTATTTTTAATAAAGGATTTTTACGTTACAAAACAAAACACATAATTGATAAGGCTTATGGACTCTCTCATAAATACAGCGCTGAAATAAATAATATATACAATCTGTTCTCAATGAAACTTTATGTAAGTTAATACAAATTATCTTGGGTTTTATTATTATTATTAATTTCAATAAGGGTGTTTATACTATATTATACGTTTTCGAACTTTAGAAGTTTTCCTTTTGGCCTTTGGATTGAATCATACTCTTAGATACTCTAATAGAATGAGTACCATGGAGCATCTTGGGAGTAAAATCTGTTAGTGTATAAGGGTGATGACAAAGCTGAGAATATATATATATATATATATATATATCGATTTGTTACGATCAAAATACTTTCTCTACACTACGTGTATGCGAGAAAGTAAAAAGGCATAATGCACTCTGTAAAGGTGTTCCTTCATAGTTCGCATAAATGAAGTGATGCAACAATAAGCCGTTTTGAAGTATGAAAGATTTTAAAATCGAAATTACTTGTTTTGTACTTAAAAAATCTTCCCATGAACGTGTACAGGAAATGCTTTATATCGTTACATTTATTTAATAAGTTACATTCTTACTAAATTCTGAGTCATACATATTTTATGACGAATGACAGCTGAAATATTGAACGACGTTCAAAGAGAGAAGAAAGAAAAGGTCAAAGGTGAATGAAAGTTGTGTGTTTGAAGATTCCTTTTATTTGTGAAAACGTTTTAAGATGACATTGCTTTGTTACTCCATCATCCATAAAATGAAACTTACAAAGAGAAAGAGATCCACTTTATTCAAATTAATTCCATCTGTAATAAATCAGCATTAACTAAAAGCAAATCATCTATTCAAGTAGCGAAGAATCTAGGGACGGGGACCTGGAAATATTAAAAAGCACCACAAATCCATGTTTTCAACATATTAAAATGCAGAAGGAAAATATTCAGATTTCATAACTAACAGAGTTAAGAATAGAAAGGAGATATTCACAAAAGAAATAAGTTCGTTTCTGGAGAGAGATAACAATGTGTCGAATTATACCACACGACATGAGGTAAACTACGATGGCTATATTTTTTCAACCTCCGATGGGTCATAAAATGAAGACAAGTGTGAATCACAAAATGGTTTTATTACCAGGAGTGAAGTACAATTACACAGACCAACTTAGAATTTATACTTATTCTTGGGTATATTTAGGTCGCTGAGGCCAAATTTTCCATTAGTTTTGCCCTATCAACTTTAGTTTTGTGAGGTATGGTATTACCATTATGCATATTATCCCATTTTACGTTTGATATAAATAAAAAAACAGTGCCTATTTTTAGCTTCTAAATCATGTGAAGAAAAGTAACACACTAATATTACATTAACAATACAATAACAATATAACATGGGGTCTTCAAGAAAATTGATATTATCACATATTGTACGGTCGTTTATGACTTCTGAGCTGTCAATATGAGAGCCAAAAAATAATCAAGCTTTTAGTTTTTCTGTACTTCGTACAGTTTTCGTCCTACGTGTCCGAAGTACGGTCAAGAACCTTCACTAGCTATATTAACAAATAAGATTTTGTTTCGCGAAAGAGGTTATAAATTAATGGCACCCTATTAAAAGTAGAACTGGTAGACAAAAACTGTTTACATATTTGGAATAAGCACACTAAGTATAGCCAAAATCCGGTAAAACATCTGAGACACCAAACAAAAAGTTCTATTTTGTTGGGCTGTGTTATAGATACTTTTCCACATAATCACCGTGAAAATTAAGATATTTGTCATATCGGTGGAAGAGCATACGAATACACTCAAGCGCTGTCCTCCCCAATCTTTCTTCAGCTGCAGAAAAAGATGAAAGTCACTCGGCATGGGGACGACTTTTTGAAATCCATCAGGACAGGGGATGAAACTTTTATTGGTTAAGACAATTGGATTTAATGGAGAAAAACTTGCAAGTGGTAGCATAGTACGCTATAAAGCCTGTACTTGTTTCTTTGTTTCTTAAGGTTGGCTAAGTTAATTTAGTAAATATTAGATATTCTCTCTCAAAATCTACTATATCCCATACATTTGAAATGATAGCCTATATTACATAAAACGTTAGTGCTGTTAATAGATTTCCATGGATGTGAAATGACTTAGAAACTTAATGAAGAAATAAACAAAGAAAGGAGGCTTATTCGATAAATACGAGTATTTATTGAGAAAGATCTTAGGCCCCAAGTGTGATCTTAAAACGGGAGAACGCGAATTGCTTGCGGGATCAACCAGATAAGAAAAGTAAACAACCTAATTTCATGCGGGAATTTTTAAACACTGAATTGTATGCTGGAGTAGCTTTGGACACATCTTTAATACACTTTTAGGAACCAAGCTACGAATCACGCAATGAAGGTATGTAGTGGTTTCTTCAAATTGCAAAGGACAAAATGAGTGACACAATCTAACTGTAACTAGTATAATCTTCTACTCTTATGCAATTCAACGGCCCTAAATAGCGTGCTTGCTCGCTCGCCCGCTTCGTGAGACATCGGGTATACTCGGCGATGTTCGTCTCTCGCAGTCTAAACTTTCATGACGACTACAAAATTAGTAAAACCGTTTTTTTATTATATAAGGTCTAAGTGAAATGAACACAATGGACAAATATTCTAATTTTAATTTTACTTACAATTTTCATAGCTCTGAACCACAAACATTTTTAATAATCTACCAGTGTAATTTTCTTAAAAATCCTGGAGTCAATGAATAATGGCGGGCGAAGCCGGGGGCAACAGCTGTAAAATATTGATGGTTTTATCTATTGAAATATCGCTGATAATAATAATCCAAACAAACCATTCCTTCCCTTGAAACATTATATAATTTCTGAAAATTACACTGAATTGATAAAATAAAATTCACATCATATTCATGTCAATAAACAGCTGAGAAACAATACATATTATGTGTTCACAGGTTCTTTGGAACTGCATAATCGATTCTGATATAGTTTTCCCAGGGGGCGCTTTCATGTCGTGGAATGTACTCTAAAGCAGGAATTTTAGCTGTTTCATTAATTATTAATGGCTTAGTTTATGAATGATTCGCGTGCAAGTGTTAATAAATATAATGATTTAATAATTATTATACTCTTAATTTTTAATTTTTAAATGAATTATCGTGGGCGAAGCCAACGGGCACCTCCTAGTATACAACAATCCTGTCGAGCAGTACGCTGAAGGTGTGAACTCATACCCTACTTCTCCTCCCTTCGTCATTTTGAATTTTATTTTATACGTGAAAAATGTAAAAATCTTATAACATTTTATAAATAAATAGGCTACTCCGCTACGGACAGGATACGAACCTGTGCGGGAAAACCCCATTGGATTTCGAATCCAACTCCTTAACCACTCGGATACCGTAGCTATGTGCGTAAAAGCAGTTTATGATATATTTATAGGACTGATAACATTCTCATAATTCATATAAATAAATTCAGCGCTACGGACAGGACTCGAACCTGTGCGGGAAAACCCCATTGGATTTCAAGTCCAACTCCTTAACCACTCGGACACCGTAGCTCTGAAAGTATCAGCATGTTATGACATATTTATAGGACTGATAATATTCTCATAATTCTTATAAATAAATTCTGCGCTACGGACAGGATTCGAACCTGTGCGGGAAAATCCCAATGGATTTCAAGTCCACCTCCTTAACCACTCGGACACCGTAGCTGTGGGTGTATAAGCATGTTACTACATATCTATAGGACTAATAACACTCTTATAATATTTTATAAATAAAAACTCCGCTATGGACAGGATTCGAACCTGTGTGGGGAAAATCCTATTAGATTTCAAGCACAGTTCCTTAACTACTCGGACTCCGTAGTTCTGAACGAATCAGCATGTTACGACATATTTATAGGACTGATAACATTCTCATAATTCATATAAATAAATTCAGCGCTACGGACAGGATTCGAACCTGAGCGGGAAAATCCCATTGGATTTCAAGTCCAACTCCTTAACCACTCGGACACCGTACCTCTGAAAGTATCAGCATGTTATGACTAGGGCCCGGATTTTTATGTGCTAAAAAACTTAAAAATATATATTTTTTATGTGCTAAAAATGTTAAAAATATGTGCTAAAATTTTTAAAATATGTGCTAAAACAAAAAAAAAAAAAAAAAAAAAAAATGAGAAAAGAAACAAAAACAGCAGAATGTTCGTAACTTACTAGAACAAATTATATTGAAACTTGCCAACATCAGATGTAAAATGCTGACAGGAGTTGCAGTGCACAACAAATGTCATTTCCAGATTATGGATCACAAATCCTTGTCTATTATCCGAGAATAATGCCTTATATTGAGAAAAGGAATGTTCTACATCACACGATGTTAACCTTGCATATTTGAAGAGGGGTAGATCACTAACACACACACACACACACACAATCAATTAGATTATGTTTTGGCCTTCCAAAACTTGAGCGACTTTGCCACCATTTTTCTCAATCATACCTTTAAATTTTGTTCTTAGAACTTCTATTTTTGAACCTGAGGTAGTGTTAAGTTGCCTTTCAACGTATTGTATTTCTTTAAGTGAATTACGCAATGTTGAGATTGGGTTCTGTTCTGTTCTTCCCTGATAATAACTCTCACCTCATTGCAAGTGAAGCATTTGTGTTGAATTCTTTCGAGACACAAATTTTTGTTGTAAAATGTTAAAAGAGAATGAGGAAAAGTACTAAAATATTTATTTATGGAGAATATATCGAAAATATTTATTCACATAACTTTTTTGTAAAACATGTGTTTTTATGTAAAATTTGGAATTTGCGGTTGTCGGACCTTGATATGAGCATCAGGGGGAAAAATTACTAAAAAAGTACTAAAATATGTATTTATGGAGAAAATATCGAAAATATTTATTCACATAACTTTTTTTGTAAAATATGTGTTTTTATGTGAAATAAAATTTGGAATTTGCGTTTGTCGGACCTCGATTTGGATATTAAACTTAGTTTTAGGAATGTACGCATGAGGAAAAAAAAAAAACATTTTTTTACATACAAATCCGGGCCCTAGTTATGACATATTTATAGGACTGATAATATTCTCATAATTCTTATAAATACATTCTGCGCTACGGACAGGATTCGAACCTGTGCGGGAAAATCCCAATGGATTTCAAGTCCAACTCCTTAACCACTCGGACACCGTAGCTGTGGGTGTATAAGCATGTTACTACATATCTATAGGACTAATAACACTCTTATAACATTTTATAAATAAATACTCCGCTACGGACAGGATTCGAACCTGTGCGGGAAAATCCCATTGGATTTCGAGTCCAACTCCTTAACCACTCGGACACCGTAGCTGTGGATGTAAAAGCATTTTACTACATATCTATAGAACTAATTACACTCTTATAACATATTATAAATAAATACTTTGCTACGGACAGGATGCGAACCTGTTGGGGAAATTCTCAATGGGTTTCAAGTCCAACTCCTTAACTACTCGGACACCGTAGTTCTGGGTGTACCAGCTTGTAAATATTATACACTCAAGTGACGAAGGGTGGGGAATTAGGGTATGAGTTCCCACCTTCGGAGTACTGCTTGACAGGTCTGATATACAGCAATAACCATACGAAGTCTTTATTTGAGTGTAATTATAATTTATTTTCATAGTTTTCACGTATAAAATAAAATTCAAAGTACCGCTTATTTGTCGTAATATCAACTAAGTTCACAACATACATTTATGTATATTTAAACTTTTTTATTTTTACAAATTAAAGATTCCAAGTAGACAACTATATTTAACACAACAATGTTTAATCATAGTTAAGTGCTGTCAATCATAGTTAAGTGCTGTCATAGTTAAGGGGGGCACCGTAGTGTAGTGGTTGAGGCCCTGCGCTACAAACCGGAAGGTCGCGGATTCGATCCCCGATGAGCTCGTTAAGTTTTTCAATTGGCTTTATCCTTCTTGTGGCACTATGACCCTGGGGTCGTCTCAGCCTCCAACAGAAGTGAGTACCAGGAGCAATTCTGGGGGTAAAGGCGGCCGGTGCGTAAGGTTGACAACTTTACCACCTTCACGAGCTGAATGTCTAAAAAGATCTTGGAGCCTCAACCTCCTGGAACACTTTACTTTTTAAGTGCTGAAACAAGTTTTCAATAGTTTACGAGAACAATATTTATTTTTACTTATAGTACTTAAATACTGTAAACATATTGTAATTAGGTGGCTTCAACCAAGGGACTATTGTATCATGGAACCAACCGTAGTTAATATGAGAATGAAAAAAAAAAAAACAGGAAACCGTTCGTCATCGATGGCTCCTAATTTTATTTTGAAAAGGCACGAAATAATAATAATAATAATAATAATAATAATAATAATAATAATACTAATAATACTAATAATAATAATAATAATAATAATAATAATAATAATAAGGATAGTTGGCGTGTTCAAGATACTCTGTAAAGCATATGTTAAAATTCATGAACAGGGCCCTATAGAATAGTCTGAAACTGGGAAGGGAAAATTTACATGTTTTTGGACACCTTCTTGGCAAGCAACTCAGACAGTTCCTATATTTCTTTGGTACGCAATTCGAGACATTCCTCCCTCTCCGCATGCAATTTGTAAACGCCACTCAAAACTTATAAGGAAAAATATCACAATGGAAGTTGACACTTGTACCGTTAATATCACTTCGTGCTTTTTTGATCTGTCGAGTTACTTTGAACAAGATAAGGGCGTGAACTGCCATGAATTATATATAGTAGAGTACTGTAAAGAACTTAAGATAATTATGTGCTCTGTGTACGAGGTCCTAGCCAACGACAATTTTGAGACTGAGCATTGGGAAACTGGGAAGAAATTGGCTTGAATTTTGAATTACTGCTTTGTTGGAGTATTCGATTCTCGAATAAATATTTTAGGTAATATGTTTATTTGGGGTGATACCATGGAATCTATTAAAAATATACCTCAATTACTTTTAAATTCGAGCAGTATTTTCTCTATCAATATAGTTTTTGAGTAGGTATTCTTCATTACAAATTTTCAATATATATGAATAAGTATTGAATTTTGAATTGAATTTTCTTTATTTGTCATTTGTCAACACAAGTTGAAATAGACAATAGTAATAAAAAACAAATACATTAAAAACATAATAAAATTAACAGAGATTGAAGTCATTAACATCATATATACACTTTTCAATTAAAATATTATGAAGGTATTTCTCAAAGACATGAATTGGTAAATTTCTCACTGTAAGCGGTAGCATATTGTATAACTTCATACCTGTATATTTAAAACTATTTTGACTCATGTATAATCTGGTGTAGTCCATGTTTAAATCATTTCTATTTCTAGTTTCATACCCGTGAATGGCTGTTCTGAGTGGTAAATGGTTTGTCTGTTTTTTTATTGAAAGGAGGCATTCTTTAATATAGAGTGAGTGTACAGTTAAGATTTTTAGCTCTTTAAAAATGGGTCTACATGTTTCATGGCGTACAGTTCCCGTAATTACTCTTATTGCTTTTTTCTGCCACTTGAACACTGTTTGGGCGCCAGAAGAATTTCCCCATAATATAACCGCATATTGGAGATGGGAATGGAAAAAAGCATAATAAGAGTTAAGTAGATGCTGTTTACTAACTAAAGTTTTTAATCTACTTAACAAGAAGATTACTCTGGATAGCTTGATGCTTAGCTGTTCGGTATGGGCTTTCCAATTCAATTTAGGACCCAAATGGATGCCTAATAGTCTAACAGAGTCGGACTCATTTATATTCTCATTTAACCTATGGAGGAAGAAGAACATTGTTTCAGTTTTGCTATTGTTTAAGATGAGATTATTTTTATGAAACCATGCCGCGGAATTTCTAAGCATTTCTTGTGTTTTTCTTTTTACTTCCTCTAAATTATGGTCCGCTGTTATGAAAGTTGTATCATCAGCATATATTACGGACTTATGTGGCAAAAATTTTGGCAAATCGTTCATATATACCAGAAAAAGAAACGGTCCCAAAACCGAACCTTGCGGTACCCCTCTAATGACCGGTAAGGTATTTGATTTACGATTATTTACCATGACTACTTGAGTTCTATTTGCTAAGTATGACCTAATAAGTGCCAATTCTTTATTCTTGATGCCATAGTTCTCTAGTTTAGAGATCAGGATGTCATGAGCCACAGTATCGAAAGCTTTACTTAAATCAAGTAATGAAGCACAAGTTATCAACTTTTTTTCAAAACCATCGAGTATTTCTGTGACTAAAGTTTCTACCGCATTTACCGTCGACAGACCTGGCCTAAAGCCAAAAAGAGATGGAGAAAGAAGATGTTGTGTTTCAAAAAAGCTACTAATTTGAAATTTAATACAATGTTCAATTACCTTGGATATTATTGGTATGAGGGATATTGGGCGATAACTATCTGGTCTGTTTATATCTCCTTTCTTGTATATTGGTATTACAATTGTAGCCTTCAGGACTTCGGGAAATTTACCTGTGTTAAATATTCTATTTATTAAGAGAGTAAGAGGGACCACTATTAGATCAATTATATGTTTAATAATATTGTTGGAAATGCCATAGAAATCTTCACTACTAGAATTAGCAAGTTTAGAGACAGCATTGTTTACCATTTTACAGGTAACAGGTAATAAACGTTAAATACACTTTGACTAGCCTACGCTTTCGAAACTGCACCCAAGGAATGATAGTAATCCAAACTATCGGGAACATCGTGAAAATATTATTTGTCTTCAGAAAACATTTGAAGAACCAAAAAAATACGGTTTTACACGAATGGGCCTTTATAAGTTATTTCAAATATTGAAACAGTCACGAATCTTACAAAATACCTGCTCATCCTAATTTTCTTCTTAAAAAATTAAGACTTAATTATAATGAAGTGCTTCCTTAACGATTAATAAATTACACATGTTTTCGAAATACATGAACAATAGAAAACTATGTCCTTGTCTGACCATACGTTACTATATAAGAATGTCTGCATAATTAGGGACTTATGAAAAATTGCGACAATAGAGTGTAGTGGAAGTGAAACGACGGATAACTTCGTGCAGCCTTGTGTAATTAATTATCTTTCATCCTCTTGAAGTTAAAAGTATATAAGCTGACATAAACTGCCTGGAGCTATCACTCAACAATCAACTAGCAATACATCATGAATACTAAAGTAAGTAATAATTCATTAAGGGTATAGCATTTTTAGCTTTACATTCTGAAAAGTAACTTAACTTTCTTCAGTCTAAGTAGCTATGTTATCTTTCAGTTAGGTCTGATTACACTGAACCAATATTAAAATTTTTCATGAAAATATGGACTTATGCATGATTTAATTAGTACTTCTTAAGATTGGCGCGTAGGTGGAATAGCTACAGTAAGAATATCAATTTAACTGGAGGGCAATAAACTTTAGAAGTTGGGTCTTATCACTGAATTGAAGGTACATAGAATTACAACAGAATTACACAGTTCTATTAGTGATGAATTAAACAGCTGGCTCAAAACACATTACCCACAAGCGTCAAATACGCGAAATGTAGAGCACAAGAGCGAAATGTAGAGCAATAGAACACAAGCGCCGAAAAGTTGTTGGGACCGGAGTATGGCCTATGGTCGAGGGCTCCGGGGGCGGTGGAGGGCCCCCCCCCAAAAAAACAACAACAACAACAACATAGAATTACATTCTCTCACACTCTTTCTTTTAAAATTCGAAGTAATCAAGAAATATATAACGTTTTAAACTAGGTAGAAACATTTACAAGAACTTTTTGTCTGACCTCTAGACACAAAATTAACCATATGGTTGGACGATGGGTTATAATTGAGAGTGCTTAAGATTTTACTTTATTGCTTCTTATTCTGTTATTTCACTTGTAATTTTGTATCTCTTATAATGTGTTGTAGTCTTTGTTTTAAGTGCCATGTCCCGTAATGAGCATTATGCTCAGGAGTTGTACCCACGGTTAAATAAATAAATAAATACAATTAAAAATGATTGGTAAATCGAATAATTTTAAAAATACAACATTTACATCCAATCAATGCAGAAATCGGGATGCAGAATTTTAAATTTTCCATACACTTTCTTCTTACGCCGGGAAAGAAAGGAAAAAGCTTAAAAATAATTTATTAACACCAATTCCGAAGTAATAGATCTATTTTTCATCTCAGCATATCATCTTGTGTTCTTCCTGTTCAATGTTGTTACTTCTTTTCAAACATTCCGCCCATTACTTTAGAATCATCTCTATTTAATGTATTTGTTCACGCAGTATTGTTCTAAGTTACACTTCAACATAGATCTCCTGCCATCTAGTGGTTTCTGCGAGTAACACTAGCTCTACTCTCTAATTCATTCGCAAGACTTCATACGCATATCCGTGATACAGGGCAATTTTACGGCGAATTGCTTCATAAGCATTTCCCAACAGACGGCAAGTACACTAAAGAACTTTTTTTTTTTCTCTCGTAGAGAATAATACCTATTATTGTAACGACAGGAATGTTAACTGAAGTAATAAATTTCCTGATCGTTATTTCGGGTAGTAATAATTCAGCAGATTTACTTGTAATAGACTATTACTTCTGTATACTTGAACTCTGGTAAATTATAATATTCATATAAATACTCCCGAGAGTTAAAAAAAAATACTTTTCTTTCACTGAGTGCAGACTCAAAACCGTAACGTAGTGAAAGTAAATTTAATGTTTATTTTTTACTCATACATATTGAAAAGTCTGAGTGGATAATACGTATATTGATAGAGATTAGACTACACGACTTTAGAAAGTTTAAATGAAGCATATTCTTTTATTGGGCTACGCCGTAGCATAATGGTTGAGGCGCTGCGCTACAAACCGGAAGGTCGCGGGCCCGGTTCCCGATGAGGTCGTTGAAGTTTTTCAATTGGCCTAATCCTTCTGGTGGCCCTATGGCCATGGGGTTGACTCAGCCTCTAACAGAAATGAGTACCAGGAGCAATCCTCGGGGTAAAGGCGGCCGGTGCGTAAGGCTGACAACCTTACCACCTTCATGTGCCGTATGTTTAAAATCTGGGAGCCTCATCCTCCTGGAACCCTCTGGGTTCCATGGCCTGTATAGGGGTCACTTTACTCTACTTCACTTTACTTTTATTGATTAGATTCTATTGTATCACCCTATATTTTATAACTGCATGGCGAAGATAAACATACGTCCATTCATTTTAAAAGGATCCTTCACTGCTGCTTACTGTTTTAAAAGCCTAAATCGTAAACATGAAGCACTTATTACTCGTCTGAAAAATTGATCGTACAAACAAGACTCCTACCTAATTACATGAGATGATAACCACTGTATACTACAAATACTTCTAAATTGTCAGTCTCCCATGCATTTACAGAATGTCAACGCTTTGATCTCCATAGGGAAAAATACAAGAAACCCAATATTTTGAAAGATCTTAATGATCCAAAAAGTGTTATACATTTTATTTCTAAAGGACAATAATGCCTATAGCACGATTTAAAAATTGCAACCTTCATCCATATAGTTCTTAACTATTTTTCCATCCTTGTGGTTCAAGGTTCATTTTTTACGATTTCACTAGACAAATCATTTTCAGTGATGTTCTTTTGTATCATTAATTACCTGAATTTGTCATTAGTATTTCCAAGATTATTATAAATCAGTGTCACTTTGACACTTAGGCCTATATTGTATTCCTGTAAATTTTTAGTTTCTTTTGTAATCACCATTGTTATCATTTATACAAATGTAACAGTCGCGATTATACTTTTATGAGTCAAGTGACTAAAAATAAATTTATGCAAAAAATAGTATCGCAAATGGAGTTCTAAATTAATCTAATATACGTATTAAAATGTGGCAACGGAGAAAGGGATTGGTTCTAAGTGTTTCACATATTTATTCTTGTATTATTTTTACCATAGGGGTATATTTAATTCTGTGTAGACCTAAGAATATCCGCTGTATATATGTTTGGGTTTAACATTAAAATGTAAATACTCATTTGTAAGAAGTAACAAAGATTTCATATCGGAGAAAATGAAAATTATTCTAAACTCAACGTACATGTTGCTATAATTATCATGCACTCAAGGAAGTGTCAGTCAGTGTTCAAACCTAGGAAGTTGAAAGCACCGTTGTATGTGAAGGCTTCTCAGAGTTCACTGTCTTAAAATGGGCATTATTTCACGCCTTCCCTACTTCCTCCTGATTTTACCCTTTAGCTACCTAAATGGAACAGAAAGATCATCAAGTAATGTTGCTGCTACACACTAAAGTAAAATAAATCTGATCTCGAACACTTGGTATGGAAGCATGTGAAATAATAGTAGGCCTATATAAAATAGAAAGAAAATATGATTCACGAGATTTTGTTTATGTTATTTATAAATGCTGCAAAGTTATATTATTCATTTCAACTGTCTTTGTTACAAATGGAAACTTCTTCGAGAAATAAACAGAAATAAAATGGATAGTTGATACTCGCAGCTCATCAACCTTTATTTTGCGCCTAGGCCTTTCGACACCTCTGTATCATTTTCATGGCGCAGACGTAGATGTATAAATAATTAAAAATTAAAACGGTATTATCTTCTAGTCTTGTTGTTGTGATATGAGCCATCCATAAATGGCTCCCTATTTATATTTATTTATTGATTTATTTTGGCTAGCTTTATTCATAATTTATATATATAATATTTACTTAATTTGTTTTGGCTGCCTTTATTCATTATTTATAAATAATTGGTTATGTTTCGTTGGCTTTATTCGTTATTTATAAGTGTTTGATTGTGATATATTTTGTACCTTTTCTGTTTACCACTGGCTCATTTAGTTTACGCGTGGTTCTAATCTTGTTTATTTCTGGTTCATTTAGTTTATGCGTAGTTGTAAATTTGCAGGAGTACCGCGGCTTTTCTCAGTTCAATTCTCCTTTTCTTCTTTCTGAGCGCACGCACTTAAGTTACTGTCTTTTTTTCTTCGTGGCCGTTGATCTGGCTGTTTTGTGGAAAGGATTACGCTGGTAGACTTCGAATGAGTATTCAAGTATATGATTTTTATAAGTTTTAAGTGGGTGTGACTGATATCTTCGCTATGTTGTAGCGACATTATTCAAGGTATGTTCTGAGCGCTGGAATTGCTATAACATTTTCTGTTTTATTGTTAAAGGCCTTCAGCTGTATACTATCATTGAGTATGATTTCATAATGCATTAGCTTTTACATCCACATTTTATATTCTGAGTCATCTTGTGGTTCTTTAGTTTTTCGTTTCGTTTTCTCTGTGTTTCGTTTTATTTCTGTTCCGTTTGCTATTTTTTTGTCCTGACATTTTAAAATCATGCGTTTATTAGGGTTCTGTTACTGCAAAATTTTGTGTTTTTAAGATTTCTTGCAGCCTGAAGTTTAGCCAGGTATTATATGATACAATACTCCTCTTTCCGCAAGTTGGTTTTAAGGTCTATTCTGAGATGTATCTATTTGTAGCACTCCTATGGGGAGTTCATGTTAGAAGTCTATCTACAAAGAAATCATATTTAAATTTCTCTTCTGCCAGTCACATATTATTTTAGTGAAGTATATTTATCTAAACCATAATGTATCGATACGTTTTTACATATCGATTTTTATATTGTGGCGGTTTTTCCCGTTATTCTGTTTTGACAAGCATTTCTGTAATAAAACCCCTATTAGTTGAGATTTTTATTTGATTTAATGCAAAATGTTGGTACATTCATTGGGAAAAAATAGTTTTAAGCTGCACCCTAGGCTCCTCTCTAATGAAGCCCGCCTGGGAAGGTGGGGTTTAGGATTTTGTCACAGAAGAAATTCAATATGAGACATAATAAACCTCGTGCTATTCAGTATATTGCTCCTAAACTAACATAAACGTTCCTAACCTAACAAAACGGCGGAGCTTGGCTGGGGTGCAGCATAAATCTATCTTTTGCCCATTCGTTTATATCTGTATTTTGCTCATATTTTAGCTTACAGCCTAGTATTAATCTATTACTTTTATATCTCTGCTTTTATGCAATTCTTTTGGTGACGCATATATTCATCAGTAGCAGGGAAAAGGTTAGCTTACTAATTTGCTACATTGGTTAACTTATTTAACTTACTCAAGTAATTAAACAGCTTACAATTCCATAAATATTTTGTTTATGAGTACATTAAAGGCCGAGGCTATTATCTAGGATTGATTAGCATATTGATAAGTGATAGCACAAGGTGGAGTCTATAGAGTTTAATACAGTTTCCAACCACAAAATATTAGCTCATATGGTTAAAGAGACCCATCATTCAGCAACAATCAGGAATAGTAACTACAATTTAATTTTATTAAGTGCCAGTATGGTACTTTATGAGATTGTGTGTGGGGACGAAAAACGTCTGTCAGTCTGTCTGTCTGTCCGTCCGTCCGTCCGTCCGTGTGTCTGTACGCGCGATAACTCAAATACGCTTTGTCGAATTTTAATGAAACTTGGTATACACGTTTATAATGTCCATGGGAAGAACCCTATTGATATTGAACCAAATCGGTTCACCGGTACCGGTGTAATGCCCAATTTAGTGCCTATTTTAATAGATTATGGCGCCTTTCTAATCGGATTTCCATGAAACTTGGTATACTCATTTATGACGTTCATGAGAAGTGCCCTATTGAATTTGAACCTAATCTGTTGACCGGTACCGGAGTAAACCCCAATTTAATGTCTACTTTAAAGGCGCAATAACTCAAATACGCTTTATCGTATATTTATGAAACTTCGTATACGCATTTATAATGTCCATGGGAAGACGTCTATTTATAATAGATAAAATCGGTTGACCTGTTTCGGAGTAATGCTCAATTTAGTGCCTATTTTATGGTAATATACGTATTCGAAAGAATTTAATAAAAAAAAATGAAAATCAATTATCTTGACAACACTGCCTATTGTTTTACTGTTATCTTATAAGGCCTTGGAAATTAAAATACAGGTAGCTATGACAAAAAACACTATCGATTTACAAGCGCTTATCCAACTAGACCGTTAAAATGACCCCGGTGGCCGAGATGGTAACGCTTTGGCCTCACATTCTGGAGTCCATGGTTCAAAACCCGAAACCGGCCAATTTGAATTTTTTTTTTTGACATTTTTATGCGAGTGTGCGATTGTCATGATATCACATATCTGTACAGTTCAGGTGATGCTGGAAGATTTTAATCTCATTAAAAAAAAACTAGACCTTTGTTCTTCCGTAAGCCCTGCTTAATGAATAAATCTGGAGCTTAACTTGGAAATCAATTTAAAAAAAAACATATTCTGCATATCATAATTGCAGACATAACTGTTTAAACAAAAACATACTGGCACTTTGTTACATCAGTTTACCTGATTTTTTTGTCACCCGATCTGTAGCCTATAACAAAACAACACAATTTCATTTAGTTAAACAATCAAACGTTTTAAAGTATATTGTGTATATCTACTTTTAATTTGAGGTGAATCGATGCTAAATAGGATTTAATCTACCTATGATTTAAAAAAATTCGTACATGTAAACTTTCCAAGATTTCCATTATTGTATTTAGTGACGATACTAGCACCGAATATACTTGTTTTTATTACTGAAGCTGTTATGTGATTTTATGAAGATATTTTGTGCATCAAAGTATGGGCTTAGGCCTATCACAGTGAACAGTTTAAGTTACAATTTTTTGAGAATTTCATGAATGCATTAAAAAACTGCAAAAAGAGCACTGTAAATAAAATTTATAACGTTGGTTCTTTAAGCTATGCGCTATATTTATTAAAGCAACTTTAAGTAGTAATGTGAGGGAGTAAGGTGGGTACTTTTTTATAAATTTGCTATATATTAATTAACCTGATAGATTCATAAAGAAATTTGTCAATCATTAAAATGTAGTAAGTTATGGTTTCTTTTCATCAGGTTTGCGCACTCATTCTCTTCTCCCTTGCTGTGGCTTTAGCTGCCGAGTCTACAGAACAAAAGAAATTAGAAAAAAGAGGGCTGCTCGGTCTGGGTTATGGAGGATACGGCTACGGACACGGATATGGCTATGCACCTGCTTTATCATACTCTAAGGTAATATATTTAAAAGTTTCAAAGACATTTTTTGTTGGATCATACTATAATACGCTTATTATATGTGACGTAATGATATCATAATGATGTCCATTTCGATACAGCTTTTCATTATAACATGGTGTCGTATGGATTAATATCGAACAAGAACGTCCTTGAATCCTTACGAGTAGCAAATAAACTGCGTAATAAACAGACTGTATTTAAAATAAAATCAATTCTGTTGATGTTATTTTTAATTTAATACTAAACTGAGTTCATTTCGCTTTGAACATTCCATAAACATACTCGTTTCTTAATAAATGCATAATGTAGTCTACTATTAACAAAAGGATATGAAATTTATCAATTTACTAACCAATTACATAAGCCCCATTTACAATTAGAAATTACAAATATTCTAAACTTAAATTTACCTTTAGGAATCAGCCTAGGTATTGAATTCTCTCTTAAAAGTCTATTAAACGAAAAGTGGGAAATAGTAGCTTGAGTGTTATTCAGTCCGTCGTCTGTCTGGCCCTAAAATAAAAAGATAAAGTGATCCCTATATAAGCCATGGAGGTCCAGAGGGTTCCAGGAGGTTGAGGCTCCAAGATTTTGGACATTCGGCACGTGAAGGTGGTAAGGTTGTCAGCCTTACGCACCAGCCGCCTTTACCCCCAGGATTGCTCCTGGTACTCATTTCTGTGAGAGGCTGAGTCGACCTCAGGGCCATAGTGCCATCAATTAGGCCAATTGAAAATCTCAAAGAACCTCATCCGGAATCGAACCTTCTACTTTGTATTACAGCGCCTCGACCACTACGCTATGGCGTACCACGGCCCTAAAATAAACAAAAACTATTACTTCTTTTTCACTCTTATTTCATACAGTAATGTGCTAGAATGAAACAAACACAATGGTATTTATTTACATTATGTTTGGGTCTAGAGCGGACGGACTGTGGCAGGGAATTTGAATGTATTAAATACTTTGTTTGTCAGCAGCATTCTCCTGGAGAAACTATTGCATTCCCCATTTTAAAATTCTGAAGACTTTAATTATAACACTATAATTATACAAATTATGAATTATTTCAAGAATGGAAATTCGACAAAATACAATATTGTTTTATTAAAATCCTAATATATTATACGTAAAAACACTTTTCTCACAAAGTGTATTCTACAGATTTGTACGCATTCTCCGTTAACGAGTAATGCATTTACTCTTTGCGATTAAAAAATAGTACCTAAAAATTTGTGGTAATATGAAAGAATAACATTTTATTTAACGTAAATATTATGATAAATATAGAATCAAATTACACAGAATATAAAACATAATTAATTCTCGAGTGTAATGTTTGCATCAGGCCTAATGAGTTTTTGTTCTTATTTTAGGTAACTCTTGGACATGGTTTGGGATATGCACCATATGGTTATGGTATTGGATACGGGCATGATCTTGGATATGGTTTAGGATACAAGACTGTCCACTATCCATCTTCATATTACTACGGCTTGAACCACGGACTGGGTTACTACGGACATGGATACGGACATTATGGCTACTATTAGCTCAACTCCCCATAATATACTATTTTCATAGACAATTAAACTGTGTTAACCTATGAAAAATCATGAACCAAAGTGTAAATAATATACATTAAAAAATTGCCAATAAATTATTGTTTTGAGTCGGAAATTTCCGTTTTCTTATTACGAAAACTAGAGTGTTGACAGGATTATGAAATAGCAATCCTTCACTAGTATGTACTCAAAAGGTGATCGCGATTAGATACGAGTATATTTTTTATTACATTCAGAACTATTACCGAAATAAATAGAAATCAATCAAATTCAAGAAAACATGACATTTGGACTCAATGGGTTTTCAACCTGAGTCCCGGTGAGATGTTTAATTTGGCCCTTGGAGATCTTGTTCATGCCGCACAACAGTTTAAAGGAGAGTTGGTAACTTACATATATATATACACTTGGGATTATTTTTAGCTTTTACTACAATTTGGAGGCACATGTTAATATTTAAAATGAAAATGTCATATTTTGAATCAGTGGATTAACCTGGAACTACGTCTATTGTCTCCGAAAATTGCTTTGTACTCAGTAGAACTCTTCTCAACATCACAAGAAGTAACAGAGGCCATCCTAAACTTTGCAAAATCTTCACATCAAGTTCAACATCTGGTATTCAACATTACAAAGAAACTCAAGAATCCAATTTTGAAATAGATTATCTGTTGACAGATTATCTGTTAATAACTTTGAAACAAAAAAAATGGAACATATTTCAAATAAAACGTATAATTATGTAAATATGCGAGTTTTTATAAAATGCGTAAAATATGTACTATACCTTGAAATACAAGATCTCCAATGGCCTTGAATGTAAGTGACAATATAACGATTCATTGTAATGGCTGTAGCACGGAAACGTACCATTTCCGGAAGTGGGTTCTTATTCGAAATATTGTCTTCTAAGTCCCCTCTACTAGCCCTAGAAGTTTGTAATATGAATTTCCGAACACCCCGTACAGAAATGTTTTGTTTATCTAATATAAAAACAAATATTGATTTACATGGAAATCCTAACCCTGGAAATAATTATATTGTGTAAATAAACAACTTTTGAAACTATTTAACTTTCTGAAATGCCATGAACAGATGGCCTATGAAGGTACTTATAATGACAAGAACATACACAGGAAAGCTTCTTCTTCCTCTCTAAATTACATTTAGTTTAATTTAATTACAAAGTTTTATTTAGGATAAAGGTTGTTGGCATGGAAGTGAAGACCACCAAAAATTATCAAAACTTACAGGGCTAGGACTGTAAATATGTTACAGGAAACTTCAGAGGGGCATCTTCTAAGAAAAAAATTACTGTGTGGTGAAGTGGAATGAAGATCTAATTGACCACTGTGAACTCGGGTTTGCTCTAGCTTAATTAACATTCTCGAGTTAGGAAAGTTAAGACACATTTCGACAAATGTAAACGGACTTCGCTTCAAGTGCAGGAAAACAGATTTCAGTAGCGAATACGGTTCCGAAGTTAAATTTAACTTGTTTTTAATTCCCTATATACACAAGATTCACTAGAAACCTCTCCATCAGTCAGAATTATTGTAAATAGTGCCAGAAGTATTGAAACTAAAGACGTGTATTATTTTTATCGAACAGAAGCAATCTCGGCTGATCCGTATTCAGTGAGTAAGAGTGCTATTTGGAAATTAGTAAAATTAATCAATTTAATAAGATCGAATTATACCCTATTTTAGATTTTCTTCTTAAACTTTGCATAGGGTTTCTCTCTTTCAACAGGCACGGGAAGGAAAAATAAAATTGATATTCACGTGATTAGTTTGAACCAGGGAATATTTTTTTGCTCTTGTCTGTTCATTTTTTGAAGCCCCTTTTATGGATCAACATCAAAACAAGCTGGTCATATTGATGTACTGATGTATCAATAATGGTGAAGTTTGGAAAGAAGAGATATAGGGGCGAATTCTGGACCCCTTATTCTGTCCTTAGTCTGGAATCAAACCTAAGTAAAACTACAAAGCAGGATAAAGGGATCGTTTAGATAGAATTGAACGTTTCAAAAATAATTATTAAGCCTAATAGACAAGGAATTGCAGATCTAAAACAGAACAGGGCAAAAACTAAACAGAATGCTACACAATTATGGAAACATAAATGTACATAGGCCTATGTCTACTATAAAAATCTGGAGTAGGTGTACAGAACGAAATAAAAATAGAATCTATGTTACATAATGCCATACCACATAAAAGAACCAAGGATAGACATGAATACCATGAAGTTTCGAAGAAAGAAAAAAAAATAGTGGCGCAGTGCTTGGTCGTGTAGGGGAAAAATGTGTAAAATGTAAACTACGAAACTAAACTTGGGCTCTAACAGACGGAAATATATTCCAGTCGATAATCACCATACAACTGAATATTTTAGTGTGCTTGGCGATGAGGAAATCTTGGGTTAAAATTCAAAGATGTGTAAAATCAATAAAGGAGTTTAGTTCAACAACTTGAAGTGTATTGCAAAGAAAATGCACATGTGAATTATAAATACATTCTTAAAATATAGGGGTAAACGAATTGACCAATTGTATATATGTATTTATGAATGTATGCATATAAGTATGCATGTATGTATGTATATATGGTTTTGTTCGATCATACTATAATACGCTTATTACGTGGCTCGTAACGAGGTCAAAATGATGCTCATTTCGAAACTGATCTTCATTATGACATCGGTGTGGTATCGATTATTATCGAACAAGGAACGATCTTGATACTTTGAGAGTAGAAGCTGAAAACTGCGTAATTATCAACCTGTATGTAAAATAAAATCAGTTCTGTTCGTGTTAATTTTAATATCACACTAAATTGAATTAATCGCGTATTGTCAAAACCGTGGGTTTCATGAAAACAACCAAACGGAAGCTTTTATTTGACCGACGCCATGGGACAGAAGTTAAATCACCTACGGTTTGCGGACGACATCGTTCTGGTTGCAAAATCGGCTTCGGAACTATCACGGATGATAAAAGAACTGGATAAAATAAGCAGAGAAGCCGGCCTGACCATGAACACCCAGAAAACGAAGCTCATTGCAAACTCAGCAGAGGATCCAATCTATTTAAATAACGCTCAACTAGAATATGTGGAAAACTATACATACCTGGGCCAAAACGTGCCATTCCATGAAAGTACAGAGAAGGAGATCAAGAGAAGAATAGGACTAGTATGGAAAAAATGTTGGGCACTGAAATTTATACTAACGGACAAATTTCAAAAACTATCTACAAAGACAGAAACCCATAAACAATGTGTCTTGCCGGTTCTGCTCTACGGCTGCCAAACCTGGTCCCTAAATAAAGGGCACAAGCAGATGCTTCAGAGATGTCAGAGGAAGATGGAACGCATAATACTGAAAATATATTTGAAGGACAAAGTAAGGAATGAGGAGATCCGTCGCAGAACAGGCATGAAGGACGTCCTCAACACAGCAGAGGTACTCAAATGGAGGTGGGGAGGCCACGTCGCGAGGATGGACCAAAATAAATGGACGTACAGGTTAACAATGTGGGACCCAAGAATCGGCTGGAGGAGCATAGGACGACAAAGAACCCGATGGGCGGAATCCTTCAAATCCAGAGCGGGAGGACAGTGGACTAGAAGAGCAAGGAACAGGCAAGAGTGGAAAGTACTTGAGAATCAGTGTTAACGACATAGTGCAAGTAACAATAGTGACAACAATGGTGACAAATTTGGTACTGTTATTAGTTATAAGAATGGCAATAGATACTCGCTAGGACTGGCTCACCTAGCGAGACTACACGAGCCAAGTCCCTGCAGAGCAGGAGGCCATAGCCCTTATGGGACTTTTAAGGCTAAAATCAATCAATCAATCAATCATGGGCTGCTAACTTTAGTAGAAGACAAGAACTACAATCAGCTGATGTGAAAGACAGCGCGCTGAAGCGTGACCGTGACTGAATCTAAAAATTTAATCATTTAGACTATTATGGTAGAACAAAAACAGTCATATGCAACTTCCCTATAATTGTAATCAAAATACTCGTATGAAAGTTATTCAACTCGCGTTGATCATGTTAATTATCTTCAATAAAAGGTTAAACCAATTTAATGTAAAAATATTCTAGGTATTTTCTTAACTTTAATAGGGTCGGTTCCAAATGTCATGGACACCGGAACTAATAAACACGTTAATGATCTCGTTAAGATTGGGATATTTTATTAGTTAGGTAGGCCTGATATGAAGTTTCGTTCTGTTCGCTATTATTGAGAAAAACATAAGTCAAGGATATGACCCATGATAGTTTACTTGCTGAAATCGACACCATAGGTCGGAAGACAATATTGCACTCGTCATTCCATATAAACATAAACTGTGATTAATGTCCATGAAGAATGCAGTGTTTTATTCGTTTACTTATTTATGGTGGTATCGAATGACGAAAATCTTGCTATAAAATGAATTAATGATCTTTGAATCATACATACTTTTCAAAATAAATTTCCCACAGAGAAACATAAGTAAAAGTATTGTTTTACAGATTACGGTTTATTTGAAAGAATCTTACCTAACGCACAGTTAACATTCTCAATATTCACTTAATAAAAATTACTACTTATTAATATTTATCAATATTTTTCACGCCAAACGACAAAGTAGCAAAACTCTAATTTAACTAAGAAAACTTAAAATTTTTTAAGTCTTATTAACACAAAAATAAGAACCCTATTTCCAGAATTTTCTTGATGTGTCTTGTGGTTAATATGATTTTCAAACCATGTAACATTAAATACATAAAATTAGAAACTCTCATGAGAAAATGTTAGGACACAAATGTGTTTGCGTGGATAGGCCTTAACGTGTAAAATCTTAATGTTTACTAAAATGTTAAAGCTAAACCTCATGTACAATGAAATAGAAGATTTACTTACCGAAGACGTTATTTTTGACAACTTCTAGTGATCGAACGGTAGCATGGCAAAGGCTTTAAAAATGTTTCAATGGTAATAGTAATATCATATATTAACATATTCAGATTTCTTTGTAGTTCAGTTGCAAACTATCCTTATATCTTAATTATTTTTAGAACTACAAAATTATGTTGTACTAGGCTAAATATCATATTCTGTAAAGTTTAACTTCAGGATTCGTAGGGGTAGATGACAAGAAAAATTATTTCTGATTTCAAGCTGTGGCATTTCCTTCTCAAATCATTGGAATACCAATTCGCCCGACTTGGCTGAAGTACCAACATTTACATACCTCCAAGCTAGAATGTGTCAACAGGATTTACTATGTGAAAAATAGGCATGTAGTTCCGACCTTCATGAACACTGAAATTCTTCGCTGGCTAAGTATTTAGTATGAACGGTTTCCATGTTTCGTCGCATTTCTTAGAATAAATAAATTAGATAGTGATAGAGCTATATATAAATCTAAAACCAATCAATGGTCGAATGGCGTGACTTTATCATCATGGGCTCTCACAAGACCACTTTACAGTAAGCTGAAAATCATTAATTCCCCGAAGTATAAGCAATCATTCTGAAATTAGAGCTATATGATTCTTATTAATACATAAACACTTTGCAGATGTTTAACAATTTTGGAGTTAATTAATATAATCAATTATAACTGTTAATTATTTTATATAAAACTAATTTAAATTCTAAAAATCATGTTGCATCATGATATTCAACACTTCCTCTTGTTATAACAATAATATAAAATGACTCACTCTGCGATTATTTTTCTTCACTTCTTGAATTACCTCACTTCTTCAATAATTATTTTTATCCTATAATTTTTTTCCGGAATGTTTCTGTATAGTTTAACGAATAAGTTTGTAGCAGCATTCTGATGGTGAATCAACTGAAATTCCTGAACTGAAAGTCCCAAGAACTTCAGAGAGGAGAAAAAACCAGAATCCCTTAAAGTTGTAAAATAATTTGTGGAACATTTATTAATAGGTGCCAACAGTATGTCTAATGGATATATTCAGAAAAATATTTATATATTCGGAAGTAGTAAAAATAAATTACTGTTATCCTCCGTCTATTCAAGTCTATTTATTTAAGACAGATGTGCTTTATAAGTTGAGAAAAAAAATAAAATGAAAATACTGGCTATATTATTTTGCACTTCTGTTACCTTGGAGTATAACTCATCCTACAAATAGGTAGGAGCCTCAGCTTATTATTTCCCCTCTATGAATAGACAAAACATTACTAAAATAGAAAATGTAAAATTTTTAATTTCTTTACCAATGAGAGACCGGAAGTTAAATTAAAGAATTATTATTACCTCTAAGGGTTATAGTTTCTATTATTGCAGCCTACCACACAGACCACCTCCTAGTAGAAGTTCGCACATTAATCCAGGTAAGAGGTTCAGAACTTCAGGGTGGAATTCGCTTGCAGATCTGTCAGCAACATGATGATAAACCTGTGGTATAATTGACAGGTTTTTTCGGATTAAAGGCAAATTATGAGTGAGATGGAGAGAAAAAAGGAAGGGTATGGAAATGGAGAATACTGGTGGAATGCTATTCGGTAGAGAAGACAACCCCAAGAAAAGCCCGTAAAATCCCGACTTCGTTCATCATCTGGTCTCCGTAGACTTCGGATTCTTTGAAGTGCCGAAAATTTGTTACGCGGAACGAAAGTAAGATATGGGCGAGAAATAACCATGTTCGCAGTCGATTATGAATTAGCGTACCTTCGTGAAATGACAAGGATTGTTCCCCACTCGACCACTGAAAAAAAAAACCACAGACTCATAATACATTGCAAACATTGCTTTAAAATTAAAGTTTACTTGAGCCATTCGTGTACTGAATGATGTTACATAAACTGAATGATCTCAACACAGCTCCCTAAGGCCCGGAAATTAACTTTAGTTGTTAAAATTGCTCACTTAGTGAGAATTAGACCGTCACAAGCTAACACTCGTGTTATAACTTGTTCTAATGATTCTGTAATATTCAGTTAAAGTAATTAAATAGGCTATACTTAGTACTGATAAGATCACGTCGTCACAAGTTTTTCTCAACAGTATTAAAAAAAAAACAATGATGGAGCAAGCATTTTATCACAGGTAGTAGAGAGATTACGAGTTTATCAATAACTCGTAATCTCGGGTAGGATTTATTAAGACTATTCCAAGAATAAAATGTAACGGATTTGGTAAATAATAATAATTTTCTTACTTTTTTAAAATATTCTGCCTGCTTTGAGATCCAGGCATATTAAATGAAAGAACAGTCCATGCATCGATTCGAGTTACCAATGTTACCAAAGTGCATATCACAAGATGGAGATCGTCTTCGTAGATTGCTAACATCAGAACGCAATAAAAGCACACGAACTGGCTTGCACCGAATCAAAATTCTGTTTTTAATCAATGTAAATTTACATTATTTCAATTTCTAAACAATTTATGTGGAAAAAATGTGTTTTCATTCTGTTTACTGGCAGTATGTGACGTATAAATCACTGCACTTTTGATGCCTTACATTTCAAGTAACGAGCTGAAGTTTTATCAGATAAAATTGCAACCTTATGTTTACAGCAATTTTAAACAAAGTCCATAGCCATATCTAGGGTTGCCAGATCTCCGGTCACCGCCCAGACTGCGCAGTTTTATGAATTCATGTCCGCCAACAGGAAACTCTTGCCCGGGGAAATTTAGATTAGGTAGTGAAAATTGTCTCGTCTCATTGGTTGTAATAACAATACTACCTGTCCATCAAATTACTTTAAACATTAAACGTCAGAACCGATCATTATCTCACAGTTCAACATTTAATAATGATGATGATGATGATAATAATAATAATAATAATAATAATAATAATAATAATAATAATAATAATAATAATAATAATAATAATAATAATAATAATAGGAGGCATGAATATAAATCTCGTGTTTTTTCGATGTTTCCATCTGGCAACCTTAGAGACATATCAGCAAATAAAACATATCCTACTATATTCATTTTTAATTTAAAAAGTTGTGTCCTTATAAGTTAATATATTGTTTATTATTTAAACTTTAAATTTTAAAATTTACATTAAGTAATGTTTAACTATTATATCTAAAAGGAAATGGTTGATTCTATTACGTATGAAGTAGTAACCTTTTTAGTTTAGAGTGTTTCGACATCAAATATGCAATTTGGCCCCCAAAATTTGAGAACTGCACCGCAAAGACCGTTTGCCATGAATTCCATTAAATAGTCATGAAATGAATTTTTTCTAAAGATATCAGCTCTGAAGTTTTAGGATTTATTGCGGTAAATGCTTCTGGAGTGAGCTAAACAAAAATAAAAAAATTATACATAACTCGAATTTTACTCATCGAATTTAAAACTTTAAAAATACTATTTTCGTAATTAAATGCTACTTAATTTGGTGCAATACGGATCGATTTAGAGTGTGTGCCCGGGTGGTAGAGGTCTTGTTTAGATTATTTCAAAGAGGCTGTGGTGAAGAGAACCACGCATTGACATGTCTAATCAACTCTCACTAGGCCTTGGTTATTACTCCCTGTACAACAGTAAGCCCTTGGCTGCCAGTGTTTACTGTGTATAATCTAGAGATAATTTATAACTTATTATTTTATTACTTTTAATTAACGATTCTTGAATTTGGATTGGATTTTGACTTTGTTTGATTCTGTAACTGGAAGTTCAGTTAGTATACATTTGGTTGTGACTTGTTTGAACTTGCCTATGACTTTTTTTAATTTTGTTTGTTACTGGGTTATGACTTGTCTTTTATTTTATTAACGAACTTCTGCATCATTTGGGGGTTTTTTCATGCCGGAGACGTTGGATCAGTGGTCAGTTTTCTTGGAGATGTATTTTATATAGGCCATAAACTACAACGAACCACAATACTTCCGCGATGCAACTTTCCTGTTTCTTTCCCAGGTCTGCCTAAGACTGTATCATTACCTCCAATGTTGATTTTAAGGAGAAGTGTTGTAAACTATTATCTAAAAGAAATTTTGAAAATAGTACTGAATAAACGTTTGTGAAAAATTGTTTGAAGTAAATTATGATCTAAATAACTTTGTCAAAAATAAGTGTATCACTTTTATCAAAAATAAGTGTTTACTAAATGTCAATTGTATTCTATTTGACTTATATTCTACCAGTAAATTGGAAGTTAGTTTCATATAACTTCTTATACAAATAAACCTAAATACAAATACAAATAGACCCTTCATTCTCTTTATGTGGGGAAAGGCATATTACTTTAGTTGTAACAAGACATAGGCCTACAGATAAATCACTATTTATAGCTTTTACCCGAAGGAGAAGATCTAAAGTGGTTACGGCAATACTTAATTGATGTTAGTAAAAAAAACGAGAATAACATTAAAGAATGTTGCATGCGTCGAGTGAGTTTGAAAGTTCGAACAATTCGGAAGTATCGGTGGAACGAATAAAAAATGATACCCTAAGGTCACGTGCAGTCTCTCACGTGAGTATACCTAGGTAGTATCCTGGAAGCAAGAAATAGAATGAAACGCACTCTAGTAATTTAACCTTCAGCTTTGGGTATGGGTAATTGTTCTGAACTTTCCAAAACCCTGAAAACATACTTCATTCACCTTGAAAGGAATTTATGATGTCACACAGCATCTAACATTCCTATGGCTTAAGTACTGGTAGAGATATTGATACTACTATTTAGTACACGGTCACTTACTGGATCGGCTAAATTGTACGATATAAAAGATTGGTTACACTTCTTTAGTGATTGTACAGCAATTACGCATTCGCGTTCATTATACCCAATTCAATTAACAGAGAGAAACATTTACGTTATTAAAACAAATGATGTCCTTCCGATGTGAGGACAAGGATATTTAGCCTAACTTTAATAATCTAACAATCGACAATCGGAGAGAAGCTGGATCTCATAGGCTCATATCACTGAAATCCCCACTGGATTTTCTCCACCTCTGATCTATTGTGATTTGGTGGTCATGAAGTAAGTGTCCGCGGTCAGCCCACCTCTCCGTCTTCTTATATTTCTTCAGGACGCTTCAGTATCGTTCCATTTTCATAAAACATAGAATTCTTGCGCCACAGTGTAAATACTGTAGTTGGGGCTCCCATGAACCACTCCCTAACTAGTACTATAATTATCAGCTACCACCTTAAGTGAACATAGACCTGTAGGCCTGCAGCCTGCACATGATTGCAATTCATAAGAGAAGTATAAAAAAATTCAGGATATTTTCGGATCTCCTTTTAAGAAGGTTACGAAAGACTTCAAAAGTGTTCTCGTCGCTTTTGTCATTCCCACTCACCCATTATAATGAAATCAGGTAAAGGGCAACATTAACAACCTGACCGATCTAGTGGACTATGAATCCATATGTGCAAATTCCATCGACTGTATCGTCTCAAATATTTCCGAGGTTGGAACCGAGTGCATTAAGTCTCGTGAGAACAACTTATGTCCTACTTGATAAAGATGTAGCGGTTATGGTCAAGCAAACCATCAACAGAGGCGCGAAAACTACAAGCTCTCAATCCTGCCATCTGCCTTTGAAGCTGAAAATAGGTAGAAAAGCAGGTACTGTTTCAAGTAAATTATAGGGAAAATAACGTTTGTCAAAAATAAGTGCTAACTAAATATCAATTGTAGCACTGGATGTGGCATTATGGTGTTATATATAAGGAAACATCCGTAATTTAGATTTCGAAACACCCTGTTCAATTGCATTTCTTCGTTAATTCCTTTATACAGAATAATTTAACATTCAACCTTTCTAGAATTAGAAATTATGTTATTATGCCTACAGCTTGACGTGGAATCACGAATGATGCCGGGATTCCCGAATGCTCAAAATGAATTTTCAGAGTTGAAGGGGTCACACTTTCAAGTTATCGCAGAAGCCTGCACTGCTTATCTCGGTGGTCATCTTGGAAGTAATATGGTAACTAGTTCACAAAAGACCCAGAAGTAGTAACTAAAATTATTAAATATGATCGACAAGAGATTAACTAGACGAAATAAAACAAACTATTATGAACAGTTACAAAAATCCTGTCAAATAATAACCCTAAATACAGATGAAAAATAAATATTTCTCTAGGTATGACTGACAAAATAAAAATAAACCTACACAAAGAAATTCAAAATTTACCGATAGACTTCGTTCAAACTTCGGTAATAGTCGGTAATTAATACCCGTAAAAGTCTTGATAAATTAAAACCCCAGAATAAAATAACCGAAAGAGTTAGATGCATTATCGCTATACTGCGGTTTATTATTATTTGAAGCGAGATCAGTCCTAAGAATGTTTATAACGATTCTGGGTACGCTCTTCAGGAGGTGAATGATCTTGGTTTCAGAAAAACAAACTGAGAAACCGGGTTTTATTCTCTCTTAGGACAAATTTTCTTCTACAGAGAAATAATTAATCCTTTCAGTGACTTTGTATCTGCTCATTTGGGAACGAAAATAAACTAATTTTTTGAAACATTAATATGATTATTAAGTTATTATTATTACCATACTATATGTAATAGTTCTTCTTACTTTCCTTAGTTTTACCTTTTCCTTTTAGGGACTTTAAGCTACCCACACCGCCCGAGCATTATTGGACCGGGACCTGTTGTTAGAGGGATTATCTATTGGATCACACAAATACTTTTTTGACCAGACAAGGACAAGGAGGGCTTCAACGGATGAGTGATCTGCCCAATGCCGGGGTCATCTCCGAGACCACAAGAACACGTAGTTCGAGACACATCATTCACACACACACATTCACTCTGAACAAGGCGAAGATGGGATGAAGATGATATTCGGGGACCACAAGGACCTACGGTCATCCGACATATGTCTCACAAGTGACGAAAACCCCGGAAAAAATTCCATCTAGGTAACTTGTCCCAATCAAGATTCGAACCCTTGCCCGCTGCGTGAGAGGAGCGACGCATTCCCTGCACCAAAGCGGTGGACATTATTATCATATTACATAACAAATTCTTTTTAAGATGTCATCAGCAGGACTGTTTTCTAAATTGTTTATGTATACTTTTCGATGTTGTTGCATAAATTTACAGCTTTTCCAATTCGTTTCATAAGTGACGTTCCTTCACGGTAGACTTCTTTCCCAACGAATCTTGATAACAACACGAAGAGGGTAATTTATATCGCCTATGGAAAGCAACATTCCGGATGTAAACAGGTAAGCATAAGCTCATTTCACTGGAAATTAAAATATTACCCGATTTGGTAACATCCTCACTCGCGAATTATATCAACATTCTACATGTTTGCATATTATTTATTAACTTATTCATATGTAAGAGAAAAAGTAGTATTGCCCAACGTTACATGGACTTCTCCCATAAAGAGGGAATAGCTGCCTTAGCCTAAATGAACGTTCCCAAATGGACACCGTCAAGTACAATTAATTCTAAGAACTATTTTTTTAAGTTGAGATTATTTTGCATTTAATTTCTGTATACGTAAATATTTTTATATTACATATTTTTATATAAAGTAACTATCACTGAAGGATTTCCTTACCATTTATTTAAAATTTTAGGGTAAAATGATTCAGAACAACATAGACAGAGTCCTGAAGAACGTTTATGGCCGATCCCTGTAATGTACCTGAAGATAGTACACCAAAACGCTGGATAAAATTGACACAAAATTTCGTAATCGTCCCTCTCGCACTAAATAGCAAACCAAGCCCTCATAAACTCTGATCTCATACTTTTCCTTCAAGTATTGATAGGTAGATTGAACTTAGGAACACTCTGGTGTAAGAACCACTAACACATAGGTATGATCATTATTTTAATGCTGTCAAGTAGTAGGCCTTTATAGATTTCCCATGAACCTTTTGAAAAACCCAAAGCAATATTGAATCCCAAAGGAATAAGGAATTCTCTACAATCACAGATATGTTGAAAACCAGCAGACATGCCTGAGAGCAACCGCTCACATATTGGTTTTTGTACCGGTCAGGATGATAGTAATTCCTCCGCTAAAGATCTCAGCCAACGAGCAAGATTATCATTAACCGATTTATTAAATGGACGGAATTTATTAGAATCGAGTTACACCAATAACTTAGTTTCTGCTACATTCATTTGTTTTATTCCAATAAGTGCAACTATCATATCTGTTTACAATTACATCGTGTTGAGTTTTATTCCCTATAATTACGAACTGGAGTCCAGTGCGTTGCCAATCATGTAATTTTTTTAACTCTTTGACGGCACACATGGATTTTTTAAAAATAATATCTTATTTTTTCATAAACAGGAAATGTTTCAGAAGATCGGCTGAGAAGGACGTAATTTAATATTTATTTTTGCAGAAAGGTCAGTTACAATCTAATTTATAATGTAGCTCACATTACGATCTGACGAGTTCGCCACAAGCCTCCAACCTTGTTATCGACCAATGATGTCGATTGACATATACAGTATATAGATTTTGCAGGGAGGCCCTCTCCATCATGTTACGTTGCTCCCGGGGTTATATTGCTTAGGGGCGTTTACGGGGGAGATGGGGACTGGGATGGTTTAATAGTAGGTCCAGAGGAACTAATGGGGACTCCGGGGATACCAGCTCTCGACGCAGAGATCACACAGGGAGAAATTACGAAAGCTGTTAATTCTTTAAAGAATAATAAAGCCCCTGGTTGCGATGGCTTGCAATCAGAGTTTTTTAAAGCTGCTACAAAAAATTGTGAATTTATGGAGAGGCTATTAAAGCTTTTTAATAATTTATTTGTGGAGGGTTCATACCCGGAAATCTGGGCTGAATCAATAATTCACCCTATATATAAAAATAAGGGGGCAATTGGATCTCCAGACTCCTATAGGGGCGTGGCATTATTACCAACAATGGGTAAAATTTATTGTAAAGTTATATATGAAAAAATCAGGGGATGGGTTAATCAGCACGGGAGAATTTCGCAATTTCAAATGGGGTTTATGGAGGGTCGCAGCACAGTCGATAATATATTCATTCTGGATTCAATGAAGCAGAAACAATTATCACAAAAAGGGGGGAAACTTCATTGTGCCTTCGTGGACTTTCGCAAGGCTTTCGACACTGTGGATAGAAATGCACTCTGGTATAAATTATGGATGAAAGGATTGTCGGGTAAAATGCTTAGAGCCTTGCAAGCAATATATAGGAATGTGGAATTTTGTGTCAAGTACGACACAGACAGAGTATCTGAGAGCGTCGTCAGTCAACGCGGTGTAAAGCAGGGCTGCATACTCTCCCCTGTACTCTTTAATCTGTTTATTGATGATATAGTGGATGTTATGCAAGGGGAAAACATGGACGCACCAATTATGGAGGAAGTAGCTATCCCAGTATTGTTGTACGCAGACGATTTGACTTTATGCTCTAGAACGATAAACGGTTTACAGAGAGGACTGGACAAGCTTGAAATATACGCTAAGGAATGGGGAATGACGGTGAATATAGAAAAGACTAAGACTATGACTTTCAAGAACGGCTGTGTTTACAGCAAACTAGAGACTTGGACATATAATGGAAGGACGCTTGACAATGTGAAAAGTTTTGTGTACTTGGGTGTGACAATGACGATGAACGGGAAGTGGAATAAGCATATCGATGTGACGAAACACAGGGGTAGGGTAAAAGCTATGGAGACGCTGAAGATACGCAACAAAATTCCGGAAATCTCTCTCAACTTGTTAGATACGGTGTATAACGCAGTAGTCAAATCAACAATTACATACGGGGCAGAGATTTGGGGGTGGGAACGAACAGAAAAACTTAACCAAGTGCAAAGTGGTTTCTTGAAACAGATAGTGGGGGTGGGGAAAGGAACGGCTAATAGTGGCATTCTAAGGGAATTTGGGAGCCACAGGGTATCAATAGATTGCAGGATAAAGGCACTCAAATACTACCTGAAGATTATGCATGGAGATAAATCTCTTATCAGGGCAATATGTTATAGGGAACAGCTGAAGTTGAGAGGCCAAATAACGTGGGCGGGAAGAATACGCAGAGGCTTGGAAGAAATAGGCATGGGATTTATAAACGAAAGAGGCAGGAGGAACAAACGAAATGTTTGGCGGAAAGTCAGGAATCGTCTAAGAGATATTGACAGGCAAATAACGGAAGGGGAATGTAGGGACAAGGTTGCTCTGGAGATCCAATCAATGATTAAAACCAACTGGGGAACAGAAAGATATCTATATGAGGGGAGCGCTGAAAGCAGGACGGGTTTAGCCTGGTTTCGTCTAGGAGCCTGGAAATCGCTGAAACGCGTCAATGCAGAAGGAACCAGAATATGTCCACTATGTGACAAGGATGAGACAGCACAGCATATTCTCTCGGAATGTGAAGTCACTGAGATACTTAGGCAACGATATCTGCCAGACTCTTTTGTTGTCTCTAGAAGAGGTCATATGGCCATATTCGAGCTGTTGAGTGACACAAAATTTTCTGAAGGGGTGGGTAAATTCATGTCTAAAGTCCGACAGCTCAGGGTAGAAAAGGATGGGAGGGAGGGGCAGGGGGAGTAATCTTTGTCTATGTATTATTAGGTGTTATATTGTATTACTATTGTATTATTATTGTCATATACAACTTCTTCTTTCTTTTCTTCATCTTTATATAGCATTATTATGTAAGTTATAGTATTATATTGTTTTGTATTATTAATGTTACTTTTCTCTTCTTTTGTTTGTTTTTGTCTTGTGCATAGCAAAAGCACGAACGGCCGTCTAGGCCCGTGCGCTGGATTTATTCTATGGATAATGTATCTAACATGTATATAAGAATAAAGATGCACCTTACCATACCATACCATACTAAATTAAGAGGATATGGGACGAAAACTTTCGTTCACCACCTCTTTCAGTAAATCTATACTGTATTTGAAACTAAACGAATATTTACAAATGTATTCAATTACGTTATAATTCCATTTTATATTACAGAAGGCTGATATATCAGCTGAGTTAATAAAGATAAAATTATATATCGACAGATTTATGAGTAAGTATTAGATAAAAGGCCTAGGGACTTACTTTTGCAGTGAATGTTAAGTTTGTAACACATTTAGAACTATTTTTGGAAAAATTGTATTGAATATAAGTTAAACTTATAAACCCGCTTACATTAGTTGACGAAGCTTACATTAATATAAGTTCAGCCCTGAAAGGGTTAACACATTTTGATTTTACTTTTCTCAAGTGTGAGATCATAGGACAAAGTGCATTTAAAAAAAAAAAAAAAAACACCCCATATGAGAGCGCAATATTGTGTGACTGTTTGTACTCAAGTCTGATACATTAGACGTAATGTGGTTAGAGAGATAGAGAGAGATTATAATATGAACTTAAAGATCTTGCCTTTTCAAAATAATTATTCATAACTGAAAATTATGATTTATGGAAAGAAGGTGATCAGATTTCACAAAGCATACACCAAAGCATGGTTGGGGTAAGGATTCTGGATAACAAAGCTAGGTTCAATCACTACTGAAAAATCCCCGACCTGGCCGGGAATCGAACCCGGGCCGCCGGAGTGGAAGGCAGGCGTGCTACCGACTCACCCACGGCGACGGACTGATCTAATAGGTTTGTTCCCAAGTCAATTCAGGTACTGTCAAGTACCAAGACGCATGTGCAATTTGTCAATTATGCTGAGCGACGTAAGCGCAAAATTCCATTTTTGAGCAGACTCACAATGTGAGCAGACGTCGTGCTACATGACTTAACTTTAGGAACATACCTTATAATACCACATATTCTCGTTGTAAACGAACATTACAAACTTAATTTATAGGAAATCCTCCGGGATTGGTGTTTGCTGGCTACAGAATTGGATGCATGGGATTTTATTTTTGGTTGGGATTTGGGAATGGGGAACTCTCTGCCACTTGAGGCCAAGTGTGAAGTTATTTTGTAGAAAATATCAAAGCACCGGTCGTGGAAAACCTCTATAAAGTCATGGGGAAAGATGATTTGCTGATCTCAAGCAACCGTCAAGATTGTCAAGTTCTGTCGTAACCTATTATTACTGGCTTTAACAGGCACTACATGGTCGGTGTCTCAATGGAACTTTATTAAACCAATATGCACTTAGGATAGTGAATGATGAGTTGGGGATTAATAATATGCTTGTCACTTCGAACTATCCATCAATCATGCCAAAGATTAAAACCCTGTGAGGTTAACAAAGATTGCTATCTCTTGTAAGTTGACTCATTTTTGAAAGGTTGGTAATTCGTCATCGGACTTCACGCTCTTTGAGGTCATAAGTCTTCAGGCTAATTTCCCATAAATCACACCATAATTTAATATTAGAATTTCTGTATCTGATTGTGACTACACAAACATAAATATTTTTTGATTAATTATTATGATCTATATGAATTCGAAGCATGACATAAACGATCATGTCATAGTAAATGAAAGTACAATCCGAAAACATTTCACACTGGGAACTTATTACTTCCGCATTTAAAAATCACTTTAGCTAAAGATATGAATGGTCCTAGAATAGTTTTTAGGTGACGAGGGTTTCAAAGTCATACTTAATAACAACATTGTATATAACTAGGCCTATTATAGGCCTACAGTGCATTCTTCTTCTTAAAATACATATCATAATTAAAGGAATTAAATAATTATGTTTGACAGGAATGTTGGTAAAGAAGTCATGAAAATCTGTACATTCCGACAATCCAAAACGAACATGCATGTTCACTAGAAGATGATTTTTTTTTCAGGCGGTAAGAAGGCCCTACGCTCCTTCTTTCCTAATGAACTATTCAATAAAATCAGACGTTTTGATCTTCTAGGATAATTGTTGGTAGCCATATTGAAGAGACACATGGAACGCAATTTTTTTAATTATCCTAAAGTTAGGCGTATTTAACAGTTTCAGGTAGATTCAAGAAACGCGGTAGAGCCATTCTACCTAACACAATACCGATAAAGTGATAAATTGAAATGCCCTCTTATGTTCTTTAAAATGAACTTACATAAGTGATCATAAGTGCTTACAGAGTAATGAAAATAATGTGTTAATAGATAAACAGGTAAATCGAGACTAAAAAAGAAAGTATTCAGAGGGAAAAAGCTAGAAGGGAAGTCGTAATAATGAAAACACTGAATTAGAATATAGAGTTTTGAAAGTAAGATTGAGAAAACGCAGATTAAGATTCTTACTCAACAGGATGTCGATTAATGACTGGAACGAAATTTTCAAATTAAATTCTTCCTAGCTAAAGCTACAAATTTTACCTTTTACATTATAAAGTGATTTGTTCAAATAACAATCTAGGTGGCCTTTACAATTGCTTTATCTTATAGAGTCTATAGTTACAAATGTCACGTGAGGTTTTGTATCATTGTGTTTGCGTCTATGTTGAACTGGTACAGTTTGCATCAGTGTCATGCCTCAGGCACTGGCAGCACAGATACACACAAACGGAAAGTGACTGAGATGTATGGATTGACGGAAACAAGATGGACAATGCTGTTGAGAAGATGGATTGTTCCGTCCAGCATTCGTGTCTGGCCGGATTTGAGGCATTAGCTGGTTTCGCGAGGTCATTCGCCGTGTTGCTATGGCAACAGGCTTGTGTCTTCGTTTGTTTTATTTTTCTTGTTGTGTCTTCAATATAATTTTAAATATGAACTTACTTATCTGTTTGTTCTTTCTCCCATCAATTCTCATAAGAAATAACATTTGACTGTCGCATCTTTCATTTTTTGGATAGTCATGTTATAATCTCCAACCCAAAGTTTCAGTCTGATTATTTTTTAGTATATTTTATTCATAATTTTGTGTTTTTAAAGAAACAATTCAGTTTTGAAGTAATGCTATTAATTCTCTTATTTATGTTTTAGTATTTTAATGTAACTTAATTGATTTATTTCCAAGATTAATTATTTATTGTTTTTCTTGGCCAATGGGATTCTTGCTTTACGTCACATGTCGTGACGTCTGTCATTCTTGCTATTCATTCTTATTCACTCGTTCGAAGTTTTCGCCAGGCTAGTTTTCAGTTCAGAATTCTGAATCTAGTTATTATTGTCGAGCTGGGAATTTGAAGTTTCCCAGCCCTAGTTATTGCAGAGACGCAATTTAGTACATTCATCAAAGTAATTTATTTGTGATTTAATTACAAATGTGTGAAGCCAAGTTTTTTACTTCCCTGATCAAACCGTATGGACTTGAATGCGTAACTCATTAAGTAAAAGGATTTACTGTAAGTACTGCTGTGAAGTGAATATTTCAAAGTGCTTAATTTTAGTTGCAGTGTCGAAGCAACATCTAAAGGTTCTTCTTTTCGGTCGAAGCAGCAAGTCGACCTTAAAATAATTTGCTGATAGTGCGCATTCACTTCAAGAATAGTGAAATTCTTTCTCAGTCGTCCGAGCAAGCGCGACTATAAAAATTGCTCTGCTCTGGTCCTCCGAGCTATTCATCAGTCTTATAAGGCAAACATGCCTTATTTTCCAGAAGGAGCTTACTAAGTCGTCTCCCCTTGACTTCATCAACATTTCATCTTCTTCGGCACCGCTAGGAAGAGGAATTTATTTGTAAAGCAAGATACAAAATTCCATCTTGTATTTTAAAGGGTCTATTTATCATTTTGTCCATTGTGCTCTTTGTATCTTTCAAGGGGCTCAATAAATGTATTTAAACTTGACTTAGTGTAGCATCCTTCAAACCGGAGAGGTTTCCCCGTGTCCCTATTTCGCCTGCGAGCTACCGTGGGAGCGGGAACATCTCTTTGTGGTTCCTCCGGGCCTGGATATGACCCAGAGGCCTATGGTTGAAGATGCATTGATAGTTAGTGACCTATAATTAACGTAGAGTAACTATTCAATTAACAGTTTGAATTTGTCTTGGTCACTTATTACAGAGACCTCAGTGATTAGCCACAATTCTAGTCATTCTTATATATCAATCTTGTTCTCCCGGTATAGTTTGCCGCCGGTGTGAGACGCTACCATCAGTAGCCATCAGTAATAAGTAGTTTAAAGTCAGTTGCTATAAGTATCTGTGGTTCTCCTCCGCATTGCGTTTGAGGGAGGTCTCTGACAGATTTCAATTAAGTTTTTGGTACTTTCTTGTAAAGTGTAAACATTTACATTTGTGTACTTACACCTGTACAGCTACACACTATTTCTTTGTCTACTCGTATGCTCCTATGCGGGCAACTCACTCCATTCTTATAAACAAACCTTAATTTGTCATTGTTGCACCGGCTCTAGGCGGGCAACCTATTTAATTCAGACATTTGTATAAGCAAGTCGCTATGTCGAGTCCAGACGGTTTGACGGCTCTTAAAGCCAAGCGAGTTCCCATTAAGGCCCAGATTACGCGGCAGGTTAATGTCATTAGTAATTTAGCTATTGAGGATGTCACATATCCTGAACTCAAAAAGTATGAGTCTAAGTTAGACGAACTTGCAGCTAAGTTCGACCTTGTGCAGACTGAAATCGACGGTGTGGATTATTCTGATGCTGAAGAAGCCTATAGGGCAGAAGTCGACGCCGTCATTTCCAGAGGCAACTCTCAGTTGTGTAAATTTCTTCAGGCCTTATCTGACAAGGAGGCCCTGGCCCAGGCCGAAGCTAAGAGAGCGGAGGTCCTGGCCCAGCTCGCCCTGGCCCGTGAGGAAGCCGAAGCTAAGAGAGCGGAGGCCCTGGCCCAGCAGGCACTTGCAGAAAGGCAGGCTCAGGCCCAGCTCGCCCTGGCCCGTGAGGAAGCCGAAGCTAAGAGAGCGGAGGCCCAGGCCCAGCTCGCCCTGGCCCGTGAGGAAGCTGAGGCTAAGAGAGCCGAAGCCCACGCCCAGGCCGAAGCTGCCCAAAAGGCTAAAATAAGACGCTTCGAGTACTTGCAATCGCAATTTCTGCGTCAAATGCAGATTATGCGAGAGTACGAAATCGAAGATCTCACTACGCTTCATGAGGCGCGCATTCGCCGCTCTGAATTCGTAGAGATCTTCAAGGCCTATAAGTCAGATTATGCTCAGGTGGCCATTGACGAGGCCTACCAGGATCATGAATTCGACTTTCACGCAGTGGAATCTGATTATTACAAAGTTATCAGTTTCTTTGACTCCATGATAGCTGAAAAGAAACAGCTATATGAACCCGAGCAGGCGCAGACTGCCAGTCAGCGCTCCTCGCTCGACCCTGTCACGCCGTTGTTACCGAAACTCCCCGAAATCCGTCTTCCTCAGTTCAATGGGAACCCCTCTGAGTGGATCGAGTTTCGTGACACTTTCTCGTCGTTGGTAATTCAACACAGGCACATTTCGGACATGGACAAGTATCAGTACTTGAAGTCCTGCCTGTCATCAGAGGTTAGTACGGTCATTCAGAATATTCCTGTCTCTGCTGCGACTTTCCAGGTGGCGTGGCAGACTTTGATTGATAGGTTTGATAACGACCGGCTAATCGCCAACACCCATCTGGACAATCTCTTCTCTCCCCCTCAGATTGAGAGGTATTCTGCAGAATCCCTGCAGAAATACCTGGATCATTTTATAAGCACGGTACATGCACTGAATTCCCTTAATACAGAAGTGGAGTTGTCAGATCTGATTATTACCAGAATTATCATCGACAAGCTTCCGATGAACCTCATCAGAGAATGGGAGTCATCTGTCAAAATAGGGAAGCTCCCTACTCTCAAGGAGTTATTTGTCTTCTTGGAAAGCCGAGTTCGCATACTGCAGATGACTGATGCTGCCACGAAAAGTCAGGCTGCTAAGTCAGTTCCGAGCTCTCCGGCTCCTTCCAAGTCAAAGTCTTCTTCTTCGAGGCCTAAATGTCTCTGTTGTCGTACTGCTGTGCATGACCTGTTTTCATGCAGCGACTTCAGGAGCATGACTTTCGCTCAAAGAGACCAGTTTGTTAGAGACCGCAAACTGTGTCGCGTATGCCTGTATAGTCAAGGGCATGCCAACAATTGTAGGACTTTTCAGTGCAGGAGATGTGCTGGGAGACATAGCACATTCCTCCACGACCCGACTAGCGATAGTCACCAGGCTGCCAACACTGCAGGTGTTATGGCTTCTAGTCAGACCCAGCAGCGCTGCTTGCTTCCTACTGCTACTGTCCGCATCCTGGACTCAGACGGCTCGCCTGTTGAGGCCACAGCCCTCCTGGATAGCGGTTCAGACTGCAATCTTATTAGCAACAGGCTGTTTAGGCGTCTTGGACTAGCTCCTCATGCGCAGCGGACTACGCTAGCGGGAATTTTGTCCACTAATGTTAGCACACATAAGCTAACCAGCATCACGATTCAGTCGCGAGTGACTTCATGGCGCTACAATGCACAGGCCATTGTCGTTCCGGAGATTTCGGAGAAAAGGTTCCCGAACTCTTTCATTGAGACCAAAGATTGGAACATTCCTCCGAATCTTCCCTTGGCTGACCCATTCTTTAGTCGTCCTAAGTGTGTCGATCTACTTCTTGGAGTGGAGATTTGCGCCCAAGTTGTGTGTCCAGGGCAAATTTCCACCTGTGAGTTACCTACGATTCAGAACTCGCACCTTGGTTGGTACTTCGCCGGGAAACTGCCCTCTGCGCCTTTCCCTTCACAGCGTTGCCATACTTCCAATGGTCATCGACGCCGATCCACGGCTAAGCGTTATCTTGAAGCAAGCCCAAAAGAGCCCGAATGCTCGAAGGCTATGTCTTCCAATTACTCAGCCTTCCTAACTGCAGACTTAAACCATTCACCTTCTAAACTTAAGACTTTCGTGGCTAACAGAGTCGCGGACGTCCAAGAATTCACTGCCATTGAATCTTGGTCGCATGTGTCATCTAAGGACAATCCCGCTGATCTCATCTCTAGGGGAGCCACCCCTTCTGACCTACTTAACAACTCTCTGTGGTGGTCAGGCCCTTCTTGGCTTACTGCCGACTCCACTCAGTGGCCCAGTTTGCCCATTGAGCTCGAGTCTTCGTCTCTCCCAGAGGTGAAGATAGCAGCGCTAGTCACTATCGAAACCTCTAGCTTAAGCCCATGGCTGACTAAGTTTTCACACTTGAAAACAATCAGGGTCATGGCTTATGTGCGACGTTTCATTAATAATTACTTGAAACTCAAGTCACCTATCAATGGCCCTTTGTTGCCGTCAGAGCTTACTGAAGCTTTGCATTCTTGCATTAGAATCATTCAAAGGAATGCTTTCAGAAAGGAAATTCAAGCATTGTCTTCCTCGCAAGATTTGCCTTCTTCTAGTAAGATCCGGCAACTATGCCCCTTTATTCAGGATAACATCCTGCGTGTAGGTGGACGTCTAAGTCGGTCCAACCTACCCTTTGACAACAAGCATCAGATATTACTTCCTGCAGAGCATGCTTTCACCAGGCAGTTAGTTCTCCATGTGCACTTGCATCTAGGTCATGCAGGACCTCAGCTAGTCATCTCACACTTGCGAGAGTCGTATTGGATCCCTTGCATTCGCAAGCTGGTTCGCAGTGTACGGAGGCGCTGTAGTGTTTGCTTCCGCTTTGAGGCTCAGGCTTTTCAGCAAAAGATGGCTGATCTGCCTCCTGAGAGAGTAAATCCTCTCCCTCCTTTCACAAACTCTAGTGTGGACTACGCCGGTCCATTCTCTCTCAAGTTTGGTGGCCCGCGGTCCAAGGTGACTACTAAAGCCTACGTTGCTATTTTTGTCTGCATGTCCACGAAGGCCGTACACGTTGAGCTAGTGACTTCGCTCACCTCACGTGCCTTCCTGGCGGCATTGTCAAGGTTCACAAGTCGTCGTGGAATTCCAAGTTCAATCACTTGTGATAATGGTAGAAACTTTGTCGGAGCTCACGCCGACCTGCAGAACCTCTCTAGGCTTTTGATGTCATCAGAACATCACTCCGCAGTGCAAGACGCCACTGCGCATTTGAACATTCATTGGCGTTTCTTGCCTCCTCACTCTCCACACATGGGAGGACTTCATGAGGCGGCAGTACGCTCTTTGAAGTTCCACTTGAAGAGGATGTCCTCGTCCTGTAAGTACACTTACGAGGAGATGTCTACTGTTCTCACACAAATTGAGTCATTCTTGAATTCACGTCCTTTGATGTCGTTATCTGAGGACGTGGATGACTTTGGATATTTGTCTCCCGGCCACTTTCTTATTGGCAAGCCCATTGTGTCGGTGCCCAGTCCTGACCTCTCTGGTGGGTACAGCCTGCGTTCCCGTTGGAACCATCTTCAGCAGATGGTCACTTGTATTTGGAAGAAGTGGTCCGTGGATTATCTCCACACGCTACAGCGTCGTGCAAGGTGGCATAAGGTACTGCCAGACGTTCCTTTGGGTACCCCTGTATTGGTTCTCGAGGACAATGTACCTCCTCATAGGTGGGTGCTTGGTCTGGTGCACCAAGTACACCCAGGCCCAGACGGCCTTGTCAGAGTTGTCACTGTGCGCACTGTCTCAGGCACTTATAAGAGGCCCCTCATCAAGTTGGCTCCTCTGCCTGTCAGTGAAGAGGGACAGTGACACCTGCTTTCATTCAGAGTGCTGATGCCGGACGCATCCCACTCCACCGATTTTGACTTTATTGCGACTTGATAGTTGTTTTGGCCTCGAATCCTTGCATTCACGAATTTGCTTGACGTCACATTCTGTTAGATAATTTCACGAGCGAAATTATCGCGGGCAATATGTTCCGTCCAGCATTCGTGTCTGGCCGGATTTGAGGCATTAGCTGGTTTCGCGAGGTCATTCGCCGTGTTGCTATGGCAACAGGCTTGTGTCTTCGTTTGTTTTATTTTTCTTGTTGTGTCTTCAATATAATTTTAAATATGAACTTACTTATCTGTTTGTTCTTTCTCCCATCAATTCTCATAAGAAATAACATTTGACTGTCGCATCTTTCATTTTTTGGATAGTCATGTTATAATCTCCAACCCAAAGTTTCAGTCTGATTATTTTTTAGTATATTTTATTCATAATTTTGTGTTTTTAAAGAAACAATTCAGTTTTGAAGTAATGCTATTAATTCTCTTATTTATGTTTTAGTATTTTAATGTAACTTAATTGATTTATTTCCAAGATTAATTATTTATTGTTTTTCTTGGCCAATGGGATTCTTGCTTTACGTCACATGTCGTGACGTCTGTCATTCTTGCTATTCATTCTTATTCACTCGTTCGAAGTTTTCGCCAGGCTAGTTTTCAGTTCAGAATTCTGAATCTAGTTATTATTGTCGAGCTGGGAATTTGAAGTTTCCCAGCCCTAGTTATTGCAGAGACGCAATTTAGTACATTCATCAAAGTAATTTATTTGTGATTTAATTACAAATGTGTGAAGCCAAGTTTTTTACTTCCCTGATCAAACCGTATGGACTTGAATGCGTAACTCATTAAGTAAAAGGATTTACTGTAAGTACTGCTGTGAAGTGAATATTTCAAAGTGCTTAATTTTAGTTGCAGTGTCGAAGCAACATCTAAAGGTTCTTCTTTTCGGTCGAAGCAGCAAGTCGACCTTAAAATAATTTGCTGATAGTGCGCATTCACTTCAAGAATAGTGAAATTCTTTCTCAGTCGTCCGAGCAAGCGCGACTATAAAAATTGCTCTGCTCTGGTCCTCCGAGCTATTCATCAGTCTTATAAGGCAAACATGCCTTATTTTCCAGAAGGAGCTTACTAAGTCGTCTCCCCTTGACTTCATCAACATTTCATCTTCTTCGGCACCGCTAGGAAGAGGAATTTATTTGTAAAGCAAGATACAAAATTCCATCTTGTATTTTAAAGGGTCTATTTATCATTTTGTCCATTGTGCTCTTTGTATCTTTCAAGGGGCTCAATAAATGTATTTAAACTTGACTTAGTGTAGCATCCTTCAAACCGGAGAGGTTTCCCCGTGTCCCTATTTCGCCTGCGAGCTACCGTGGGAGCGGGAACATGGATGTATGCAGACAGATAATGGCTTTATTTCATGAGTTCAAAGCCGTATTATTATTCGGAGTTCTGTAACAGCTTTCTGCCGCATGACTAAGCAGTAGTGCACGAAGCGGTAGTACCAGAGGGGCGTTATATCTGTAATGATACTTGTTATTATATCACAGACACGTTCTCTTCAATGAATTGCAAATGACCTCACATGAGCAATCCAACAACCTTGTATTTTAATCCTTGTTTTCTTGTGACCAACAGCCACAGTCCCCGCCTTTCTGTTCTCAAGAAGTTCGCGCATGTTGAAACCGGATTTAATAATGGAAAGAATTCTCCGGTTTAGAGGCAGCCAAATTATAAGTTACTCTAATGAAGTTGTGTCTCCTTCTGATTAAATATTTTCTCCAGTTTAACAGTATGAATTTGTATGTTCGTGTAGGTAATTAGTTGACATTCTTTTGTTGGGTTTCACTTAACCTCTTTCACGTAACGGTTGACAAAGGAAACCACGAGTGTGTGGGAACAATACGCAACCTTCCATATTTCTCCAGGAACCTCAGAGTTTTTAGCTCGCATGAATATGCAGGGTGGTGTAGAAATAATTTACTTAACATAACGCTAAGTGGGAAATTTAGGTGGAAGTATGAGGATCTGAACTTTATGGAGGCAACTCCATGAAAATAATAAGTTACTGTCTTACATGGGTGATAAGAGAAAGATGCAGTAATCTTCCTGGTACCGTTGGTGTCAATATGGCCTCAAAAGAACTCTCGAAATAAATGCCTTCGCTGGTTTTAAAACTATAGTTTTCTAAAATTTTTAACTTCATCCCTTTGAGTCAACAGTATACTATGACGTTTTACTAATTTTTATATATTAAACACATAAAAATATATTCGTTGTTTCTGTACTTAGTGCCATTGGAATCAATATGACTTCATTCAAAATTGGCTTTTTATTTCTTTGACTTTAACATTATCATAGCATCAAAGAAATTACTTCCTGAACCCGAATGTTAACGTTTCACATACACTAATTTCGGCCTTAGTAAGCCTTACAGGTTACTGAAGTTCACTGACCGTAATAACAGAAGCTAAAGTAAATATAATCCAGAATACTGGTCTCACAAGTAGATCATCATACGAGTAATGTATAGTGTACTTATGTTTGCTTTAGGTTGTAAGGTTGAAAAGACTACAGATTAGGATGTCCATGTAACGTTTAAATAAAAAAGATACATTAAATAAATTGAGAAAAACCTGGGAAAGTTAAGTAAAAAGGGAAGAAAAATTTCGTGAACAAAATTTAGCCTTAGTTTCGTGCACACAAGTTATCCCGCATTAATTCATAAATTCCTTCTGCAGACTGATGTAGTTATTTAAAACGCGTATAACTTTAACTTTTAACTTCCTTCACTAAATAATGTAGCGAAAAATACACTGGCCAATCGGAATCACAAAAAAGCGGAACATTTGAGTGTCCCCAATAAAACTTTTGGAACTGCGGGACATTTTGCGAAGAAACGGGACTGTCCCGCGAAAGTGGGACAAATGGACACCCTACTATAGATCGCAAGCTGTTGAACGAACTTTGTCTGGTGCGTTTAACTTGACGGCCATTAAGGTATCGGCCACTACCTCCTGTTTACTTATGCCCTATAAAAAGTCCTATCCCGAATATACGATAGCAATAGACACTCATAGTATGTACGGTATCTAGCCTATTTAGTAATTTTGTGTGTATATACCTAACTTGGTTGTGAACGAAGAGATATACTCGTATTATGATCGGTTTACATTGATATCTAATTTTTGTTGTTGATATCATTAGTAAGGTATTATCACCATCTCCTCAATTTGAGCATTATCATCAGTATTTTAAGTTTTATTCATTGTTCAGTGTATGACGCAAATGTTTACAAAATCTATTTCCGAAAGTAGCAAGGACTATTTAAAATGTTAGCACGCTTTAAAATTAAAGGAGATCATTCTGCTAGCTTCTCTTCAAATTAGCAAACACCTAGTCTCTTTTTCTTTCTGTGAGTTTTAGCCTTTCGTCTTAGGGACACGCCGCTCGGGTCTTACAGGACCGCGACCTATCGGGAAGGAAGTTCATTTTGATCACATACATACTTTTTTGACCAGACAAGGGCATGGAGAGCCTCCTGAATGAGGGATCTGCTCAATGTCGGGGCCATCTCCGAGGCAAAACGAACACTTAGGACGAGACACACCAGTTGCGCACATATTCATTCGCTGATGGAATGAAAATGATAATGACGCCAAATGATATCCTGGGACCACAAGGGTTTAAAATTTTCCGACCTTCACTTTACAGGTGAAGAAAGACCCCGATAAAAAAAAAAAACACCTATGAAACCTCTCCCACCTATGAATCAAACCCGAATTCGCTGCGTGAGGAGAACGAAAACATCCCCTACGCCACAGCTGTAAACGAACAAGTAGTCACAGAAGTAGAATAACAGTCCTTTCCCTAGCAGGGAATAGAACCCAGGCCAAAACGGTACTAGTAAGATGGTAGCCTCAGGCTGGCGTTACCATTTATCTGCCCATAAACATGGTTTGTGACATTAGAAGACTATAATGTCATTGAAAATCACGTGATGATAATGGTGTTCAACAGGTTCTCAACCAGTAGTCACATGATCTCGTGCTGCAGAAGTGATCCTTGTTAATTAGTATGTGATCTTGCTGTGCAAACCTCAATTTGCGATTGTTCTCCATAAATCTCGTAGCCCACTTGATTACGGTAGACACTTGTCCAGCACCTGGCCATCTTGCGTAATCTCAGCACAGTGGGCGGTTCTGACAAGAAGTAACCTAGTAACGCACGTCAATAGAGCAGAACGCTGCAGACAATGTGACAAGGCGTGGTCCTCCGTGCTCTCCCTAAAGGGGACAAGTATTCTCATACTATATTCTGATGAGAGGAATACATTATTCGTTCTACTGATTAAGTGGCACTGTTAATTTTTTAGGTGCCAGAGCCCTGAACTCTCTATACCCTCTCAATCATTTTATGCTGCATATTAATTATATAGCCTATTGCGATACATGTGATATAACAATTGCAGTTATGGAGTGATTGGCACGTGTCACTAATTACTGTAATTGGATTCAAACTATTCTTCTCAGCATTCAATTTCTTGCACATCCTTCCAAAATATGATTTGGTATTATGTATTGAGAATTATTGTCATGTCCATAGGGAAAGTGGCCAGCGCCAGAACTGGTGGACTCATTTGTATCCTTTGCTCAGTACAATAGACATACACTCATGTTTGTCATTAAGCACTAAGTTCCTGAGTTCACAATTTACCAAGTTTTCCGTATAAGCCTGCAAATTGCCTTACTTCGGAAGGGCATTAAAGATGTTGGCCTCTTCACGATTTACGGAAATTAAATCGTCCCACTCTAAAGATAATCCTTCCTCACTTTCTGATTCTTTCGAAACTTCGTATAATCCCTCGACACTAAAAGTCTTGATAACATAAAGCAAATAGTCGTCCTGGTTAAAGAGGTTCCATAAGAGGTTGCCGGGAAACAGCGTTAACTATGCACTCCGTCAATCAAACAAAAGTAGTCCTACGTAATCCACCAATATTAATTTTTTCTAGCGTAAAGGAATCGGGTTTTTGTGGTATCTTTTTCTTATAAGCGTGTTGTCTCTGAGAATTATACACACACACAGATCTCGATATTTAACACTTTATATTGTTCAGGTCATTATTTCTTTCCCTCTCTTTGCATTCGTTCATATCTTGTAGCAGGTCCCTGTAATGATAAATTCGCTTCATACAGAAATGTCAGAAAACTATTAATTTTATCCTCAAAGACGGTAGAATCAAATACTCAATATTTCAATGAATATCTTCAAATGTTTTATGCCAAAAATAAATATCCTTCTGAATGTCATGTGTTGTTGCATTTTTAAGCATCTTTTGACTTCCTACATGTATATTAAACTAAACTCCGTGGTGTTACATCTCTGGAGAGACTAGGCTTACCATCCGACGCTGCGTCATCTAACATAGACAGATAGCAGGATTGGGGACATGTGGTCAGCACGGCGACATCCACGGCCGTTAACGATGGTTTCCGTGACCGGAGCCACTACTTCTCAATCAAGTAGCTCCTTAGTTTGTATCACGAAGCTGAATGCACCCCGTTCCTGACCTCCCTACTTCAGAAACATCCGAGGAGGTACCGGGGATCGAACCCTGGCCAGCAGATCCGCAGCTAGCGACGATAACTACGAGACCACCAGGCGGTTCTATATGTGTGTTATCTCTACTACTATTTTAAGGGTTACTTCTTAGAATCCCCTCTATTTGTTCTTTGTTGGACAGTTGAACATGTCTCTTGGATTTATGAATAGTATTAAAACAAAGACCACATAATGGACAGCTGTGAACTTACACAGTAGGTCTACTGTTGGGTGCTACATCTATGCCATCAGAGTTGATACAATTAACTCTGCTGCGGATGAATTTTGTGAAGAGCCATGCCTTCTGGCGATTTGAATATTGATTCCATGTTTAGTAAATTTCAGTCCACATAAAACACAACTAAATTTTCCGGGTTAGTTAATGATGTGGAAGGTTGTCCGAAATCAGTGGTACCCATAAGAAATTTTGTAACCACCCACAACAATATACACAATGACAGCATTAGACCTACTGTTTGAACCACAAAATATAAATACTGATTTCTAATCCCATACGTGAAAGCAAATTTCTTCCAAAATACAATAACTTCAAGGACCAGACACATATTCGAATTATTAAACTGCAAGTAATATATTAGGTAATAATAACAACATGGGTTGCTATGAAAAACGAAACAAACTTTCTAGCTTCAAACAAAGTTTATTAGGGATTATGAAGATAAATATGTATTTGGCCAAACTTATATATGAGCCTCTTTTTTGATTCATAATAATGGTCAGAATCAATTATTTTTCATAAACACACAATTAACTACTTAAAATTATATTTATTACCATACAATATGTCTACCCCGAAACGCCCTAATTTTATATTGCTCCCAATACAAAAGAAATAAGGTAAGAGAATTTTATTCCCAAACTTAAGTATAAAGTTTGTATTAAAAAAATCACAAACTTCCACGTGAGCCCCTGTAGTTACACGACAAAAGTCTAGTGTGTATTGTATTTCAACTCCTCTTGTACCCAACGGAAAAGTCAGACTAAAAAAAGGAATTTACTATTATTAAAAATTACTTCAATTTCTGTGTATAAATTTCTGCATTTATAACTGACGAATCGAAGATGCACATAAATTGGGAAACTTTATCGGGATAGGCCGATAGGATACCACAATTTGTTTTACACTGTATCAGCCATGCGACGAAAACTCGCATTTGACAACGATGAAGTTAATATTATCGATACGTTTTCGGGTTTCAATAAATGGTTAATTGAACGTAAATCAACGTAAATGAAGTTTGATATCAGAAACAGTATTTGGTGCAATTAAAAATAATTTACTAATACTAGAGAAATGTAACAACTTAATCGACGCAAGGCATAACATGAATATTTGATAATACTATGATGCTGCACACTTAACCCATGTATAAAACAGTGTTTATGTACCTAGGTAGGCTCTACAAAATTCCTTTATGTAATCCTATGACGTAATACTACGTAATTTAATTACTGAAGCAGTGAATTTTAAATAATGCGCGTTCACTTGATGTTACTGTGAGATTACACTGATCTGTGTACATGCAACGGGAACCGGTTTGCTCCATTGATTAAGAGATGATCTATTTCTTACCGACTGGTTTGCTTCACAAATAGCAGCTTTAATCTCGCGCGCCTTTGTGTCTGCTACATTGAACGAACTCATTGTTCTTTAAACTGAGCGATAGATTGCCAGCTACTACCCATGCTATGCATTTATTAAACCCTTTGTTCACTTTTATTAACAAAATTTAAAAAAAAGATAATGCGAAGCTAATTTGTTTGCCCAGCTATATTCTTTACAATGACATTACCAACATTGGCAAATCGTGACTATAATTTCTTCACTGTCAAAAGGTTAAAGAAATTATGACGTAATATCATGTCACGCATGTTGATCTCTTCACTTTTCTTTCGTTCTACATTGACTATTCAATTTTGCCTTCCGCTTGTATCGTCCACATGTTTTACATTAAATCAGCTGTAGGTACTCCGTAATGCCAGCACATCCGACATTCTGTTTGATATTTCACATTGCACAAGAAATAATTATATAGTACATAATAAATACTAACATAGGGAATGAGAACAAGATTCAAACATATGCACAGACAAAACTAAATTCCTCCGATAATTTTTGATAGCCTATTTCATAGACATATAATAAGGCCAAGTTATTTTGTAATATCAGGATTATTATGAGAATATCATACACGAATAATGCAGTGACTCGTGATATGTCTGTAGTTTTTTACTGCGCTCTGTTTTTTTCTTATTTTAACTGCTTAAGTGATGGTTTTATCCATAAAATATAATGACGTAGTTATTTACGCTATTTAAATTAACATATATGCTAAACGTTACGGAAGCATATTTTATGCATACTTACTACAGCCACCTGGCTTCGTGATCAGCGGGCGCCGCATTAAATAAAAAATAATAATAAAAGTTCGGCTGCAGCTCTATCCGGTCAATCGTTGTATTGGTAGTGTAATGCAAGACTGAAATATTAAATTTGTTAGAACTTCTTAAAGGATAGCTGATAGCTCACTAATATATGGAGATCCATATATTATGGAGGGCCATAGCGAAACTGAAAGAACAAAGCCAATTGACAAATCTAAATTAATGAATCGGGGATTGAACGCGCGCCCTTCGCTGCAGTGAAGCGCCTAAATCAATTGCACAACGGAATATTATAAATCTGCAAGGAAAAAATTGCTTTAGAAAAAGGATAGAGTACATTTTAGGAATGTACATTATTGCAATTTGAACAGTTTCTTTCCTCCTTGGCTAGAATGTGAATATAAATGTACGTTAAATGGCAAGGTTAGTTGTATGGATGCAAGATTATGTCCTTAAGGGATGACAGAAGTGCTGATTTAGCAATTTTGGTAAAAAGTGCTGCTTTTTAATTTTAGTGTCAATGAATCAAGAACAACCTTAGTAAAACTGTGAAAAGTTTTACGCCATTTGGACCCATGGAACAGGTGTTGTTGGCACAAATTTAAAACATCAGTGCGCTTTCAACTGCTAGTGTATGCAAATTTTAAATTGCGTTTTCTCATCTTCAATTTGCACTTAATTTTTCCACATTCAAAACCTATCTTCTCTCACAAAAATTTAGGTACAGTTATGATTTTTTTCGCAAATACTTTACATTATGTGCAATAAAATATTTAATCACATTTTCTGCAGAGGCTGTAGTTTTTTATATTTAATATAATCCCAGGGAAGTTTTTCATTTTTCTGGGTAAAATATTCTTTAAACAAAAATTGTAAACAATTTGAAACGATACATCAGTAATTTTTTTAAACAAACAGGAAAGAATGTCACATAAAAAACCAGGTTCATTTTTTAATATTTGTTGGAGGAGATAGGCTAGCTTTCAATTTTCGTAAAAAAATTAATATTTCAAAAACAAATTGAAATATTAGAATGAAATTTTTAAAAAGTAGTTTAAGTTTACGTTTTAAAAAACGTGCTAATTTTCAAATTTATAGGAAAAATAATTTAGATAACCACTCTTAACATTTCGGTCACCTCATGAGGTGAATAGAGTAATCTATTCGAGGAAAAAGTAGCCCTGTTGTGAAATATCTATGAAATTAATGTTTTTTTACCATGACAAGAATGTACTCGTAATATTTCTAATGTTCGCCATATGTCGCATTAATTAATATATATTATCATGTTATGTATCTTAAATGAAATATTTCAGAGTAATATAAAACAGTTGAACTGAAATGCCTTGGGGGGGGGGAAACAAGTATGAAGACCTAGATGGAAATGGAAGGTCAAGGTTAAAATGTTCTTGTAATTGCCAGCGATTGTCGTATTTCAGTTTTTGGTATGAGTAATAAACTAGCGAGGAAATTATTCTGACATGCTTTAATATCGTCCCGGTAATTCATCGTGACCCCGACCATTACATAATGAAAATCTCTTACGTACCGTACCTAGCTCTGGTTCTTAAATAAAAGGTCATTGGGCTACCACGACTCGTTCTTAATTGAGTGGGCGTCGTGTGCGATATATAATTTACCAATATGAATGACTTCAGCCATGTGAGTGTACTCTTTGCAATCAGTGGTGTTCGACCATGTAATAAACAATCAACGTATGCAAGAGAAAATCTTATGCCATTTAATTATCTGTCCTTACAAACATACTAGTTGCCTATACTACCAAAAATTTCTGCTCACTGTGCAGGCTGTTTTGGGAGTAAAATTTGAAAGTGTGAGCAATATACGTGTGTTAACCACTTTAATTTTTATTGGCAAAATATAAATCAAATTCACATCTTACTTGAACAATTAAGAACACAAATGATTAAGAAGGGTGCTTCTACTTTATTACTGTTATTTCCAAGATGAGTATAGTGATGGCACAAAATTAGTTCAAATAAGCTCAAACATGGTATTAATTTGGTTGCGGACAAGCAAGATATATTTTGACATGATCACGTAATACCAATACAAATTCTAATAAAAATATCTTGAAATCCGATATCAATAATTAATATAAAAGTTATGAACAGTTGATCATATAAATTATGAACATTTGATCATAACATCTATGGTAACAGTGACCAACTGAATATGGAGAGAATTTTAAATTTTATTGTAAGATACAGAATATTGTCAGCAATTTTCTATCTATTTCTTTTGTTTTATGGTTATTTATCGACAGGGATGTACTGCAACATAGGCCCATGTGAGTGTGCCGGAATTTGTTTTTCGGCAGGAGTTCTTATACATGCCTGTAAATTTACAGACATGAGTTTGCCATAAATGTCATTGGCTTCTTGGCACAAAATGCTACTGCCACACACACTCCGGCGGATTTCCACCCCTTTGGCCAAGAACTATGATTTCGTTAAGCAGGAAAATTGCAAACATTATAATAATGTGTATGAACTTCAATTTTTTTGAAACAGAAGCTTCGGAAATAAAGATATCAATAAACAATTTTGAAATGGAATTTGTACAAATTCATGCATGGTACAAGTCAAGTAGGCCTACTTAAATTACATAGTCTACTTGGCGAGGAGCCGTATGCTATATCTGATGATATAATAACATAAAATATAATCTGCTGGACATTAAAGTTTATGGAGTTCTGATTGGTGCCCTTGGAGCTATTCCAAAGTTTTTTAAGGACTGTAGGAAGGAATCTGATATACCAGCTTCCTTGAGAGACAACATTGTACTATCGGTCCTTCACAAATCCTCCACATCCATACTTTCATTTATGGACTACGTACTTTTTTGTACTTTTGTTCTTTTTGCCTCATCATTTTTTAAGTTATAATTTGGCGAGTATACTGAGTCCATTAAATTTAATATTTAATGTTTTAATTATTTTTCTGTTAAAAATGATCTAAATAAAACATCTAGCAGTTAAATAAATGATCGCTGGCGAAGCCGCGGACACCTGCTAGTATAAAACAGTGCGTTTGGTCAACTCCATAATCAGAAATTTCCAAATAGACGAATTGCCGAGGGTGGAGTTAAGACAGGATCTCGATTCGCTCACATGTGTAGCCTACACCCTATTTTAAACCTTTTAACAGAGAGTAAGATCCGAGTACAGCGGAACCGTACCTTTTATTGCGTTATAGGATTATTACATCACTACACAGTGTCGGTCGACTGTTAAATTTTTCGTTTTGAAAATAACTGAATCTTTTATTTAAAATGTTAAATAAGGATACAGTACAGTAATCAACCTTTAAATGCCCATATTCCTAACAAATACCTAATGCAGTATAGGCCTACCTAATATCAGCAGAGACTTATACGAGGTAATATGGATTTTCAAAAACATTGTATTTATTCAAGTTTACTTGAGTAGAAATTTATGTTCAAGCTCTAAAAATTTATTGAAAACTGCTTGGATGAAATTGCCGAGTTGAACGTTCGAGTAACGATTTGAGTTATCAATCGGGTCAGTTTGTAGCAGTTCTTGGCTATCGACCCGAATTCCACATCTTGCATCGTGAGTTTTCGGATCCTGAATTCATGTGAGGTATTTTTCATTTGAATGATGATTCAATTCTTTATATTACTCGAGAACAGATTACTCGATTCTGAAAATCATTCGATTTTGCCATCACTAGTTATAAACCTATACAAGAAAGAAAAGTAAATGTTTTGATAAAAACTTCAACCATGTTACTTCTACAATATTCTGCAAGCTCACAGACGAGATCGTGCCCTTTATCCCTCGGGTCTGTTTGTGAAGCAGGACTAATCATCTATGTATTCAATCTACAAAATTGTGGTTACTTGTATCGTTGCGGAAAATTTCTTTTACGATTCATTGCATTTGTTTTTATAACAAAGTACACGAAGATGGAATATTCCGATAGAAATAAAAACGGATTGGTGGAGGCGGCATTCAAGTGAAACTAACTCGGACCGCTCAATAAACAAAACAATAAGTTCAGAAATACAATGGCACAAGTCACATTTCATTGCCTCTCTGAATTATCTGCACAGTGAAGGAAGAAGAAAAATCTTTATTACGTTTTCAACAAACGAGAAATGTTTTGAGCTTCACTGAAGAAGTAATCTATTTATGAAACAATATGGGACTTGTTAAGTGATTGTTTGGAATTTATTAGAACATAAGAGAAAAATCATTTAGCACTCAATAATTTTCAGCTATCCTCTCTTATCTAAATTTGTTTCCAATGCCATTGGATTTAACAATTTGATACGTACCTAGCTTATTAAAAAAATACCGCAGGACTGTGACGGCTATGTAACCACTGGTGGGAGTTTTAATAATTATTATTTAATAAATACACAATTTATGAAGAACGAGAGAAGAAGAAACATCTTTATTACGTTTTCAACAACGAGAAATGTTTTGAGCTTCACTGAAGAATTAATCTATTTATGAAACAATATCGGACTTCTTAAGTGATTGCTTGGAATTTATTAGAACATAAGAGAAAAATCATTTAGCACTCAATAATTTTCAGCTATCCTCTCTTATCTAAATTTGTTTCCAATGCCATTGGATTTAACAAATTGATAAGTACCTAGCTTATTAAAAAAAATACCGCAGAACTGTGACGGTTATGTAACCACTGGTGCGAGTTTTAATAATGATTGTTTAATAAATGCAAATTGATGAGGAACGAAACATTATTTATTTACTCAAGCCCGAAGAGAACATTTATTTTGCTAAATTGACACGGATTTATCCTTTGGGAAGACGAATTTATACGTCATTAGCACTGTAATGGTTAAAAATATGGAACGCGTTTAAATGCTTTAAAAGCCTACACATTACTGTTATTCGATCTCTTCTCAGGATAAGATACAATTTTGTAAAACTATTAGACTACATTTTGTTTAGTTAAGTGCTGCATATAATTTTTTAGTAGAATATTTAAAGATCGTATCATTGCCAAAAGGCTAAAGATGGATGGAATTTTAAATGCAGACAAGTTGAAAACGATGGAAATTTTGTACGATTGATTAAAGTCAATAATCGATATCTCTTCGATTCTCTTACAAGCGTTATCACCTGATACCCTTTTCTACATATGATAAAATGACTTAGGATGTAATATCCCAAAAACACAATTTTAAGACCTTTTCTTCGTTAGCCAAATTATTACTAACCCTAAACACACTATATCGAAATGCGTTCCTGTAATACTTGTTTGTTCTGGTTATTTATAACGTTATGTACTGCCACTTGGGTCTGTAACTGTCACCAGTGTCGGAATTTAGTTCCGGAGTTCTTTTACATTCCGGTAAATGGACTGACATGGGCTGATACATTTTATCCACACAAAAATGCCATCGATCTGGGTTGGAATCGATCCCGCGTACTGGGGGACAGAAAGCCGGTCCTAACCAACTGTACCACGCAGGCTGAGTTCTCCTGTAATAAATTATGAAAGTACGATATGTGTGAATATGGGAAGTCTGGGTAGTATTTCCTATAAATCGTTAGATATGCTTACATCCAGAAATCTTTTACAAAACGGTGACCTGATAACAGTTCAGCGATAACGGGAATGATGAATGCTTTCGAAATAAAATATTCTCTGCTTGGTCCAGGCGTAGAGTGATGTATGAATGTTACAGTTGTAGGTTTTAATTTCATGATTAGTTCGGAGTCTGAAATAAATTTTCTCCAGCTTGTTCATGATTTACAAGTCGTACATAAAAGCCATTCAAGTATAAAATTCCATAATTGGTTTAAGTACTAAAACTAGGTCTTTTTGGGGAATCGAAAGCAATAAATACTAATGATATAAACAAAATTTTGTTTTTCTTATTAAAATGCTATTTGCCGAGAGAACTACCAAGCTGGCAATTCTAGGAGAAGGCCTACATAACGATAGGGGGTGAAGTGTATGTGAATCTGCTGGAATTAATGGAATGAAGCTGAAGGGACTTAGGATGTATAGAATAGATCGAGAATCACCATTCCCCGATTAATTAATATACGTAGTATGTAAGCAATTCATCAAGAGATCTCTTTTATTCGAAAGTACACAATGAACTTCCAAAAATAAATCCTTATAAAATACAATTTAAATTTTTTTTTTTTTAGTGAAACCAAACAGTCATAAATTTCTTGAAACTCTGGCACTAGAAGGAGGAGGAAACAACAGTAGTGGGAAAGACAGTTGAAACTAGAGCGGAATATCAGCTGTTGTATTAATTTTGCAGTACATTTCTGTCGAATTTGACAATGTTTTTTGTTTAAAATACGTAATATGTAATATTACCCACGTATTTTACTGTAGTACTGTAATATGATATTTGATTTTTTGTAATAAAATTTTCAGCATAAAAACTATCTTTATCTATATTTTAAATTTCCAGCTAAAAGCTACCCTTGTCACATCATTATTATCTTCAATAGTTTATAATAGTCATATTTAAGCGTTAAGCAATGCGTATTTTCTGTTATGTTATGTCACCTAACCTGTAAAATCATTATCATGAATATCTTGTTTATACTGCAATGTATGTGGACTGTAAAATGATTTTTGATTCTCCTAAAAATTTGCTTTTTTTAAAAGGGCTGTTTTTATAAAGAACCCCTGCTATGATTCCGTACACTTCTGTGTGTGAAGAATCAGGTTTGTTCAATCCTCTTTATAATTTCGGTTTCGACTTTAAAGTTAGAGTAGTTGGCACGAAGTATCTATGTCTACTTTAGAATAAGGCTGCATATAATGTTAATTTTCTCCCTTTTCCCCTTCTCTACCCATTCTCTCTCTCTCTCTCTCTCTCTCTCTCTCTCTCTCTATCTTTCTCTATCCATCTTTCACTGACTCTCTCACACAAACACTTTCCTGTATTTCCTTCTCTCTCACGGTTCCCTTATCCCTCTTTCCCCTTTGTTTTGGTCTTCTTCTATCTCTCCCGTCAAATATATTTCTTTCTTTTCTTTACCTTCTCCCCATTCCCTCATTTGTTATCTAAAGAAAACTTAAATATATATATATATATAGCGTCAAGACTTGAAATATGTCAATCCAATTGATTCAGTAAAGTAAGATTCTGAGATCGGAATAATTCATGAGGTGAAGTGTCTTTTTACAATATGAAATAGAATACAGGATACTGAAAGGGAAAAAAGGTGAAGAAATATGATTGTGACTTAATTTCGCAAATCAAAATCTATGTGAACATAAATATTGTTCTTCCTAACAGCTGTGCTCTACAATCATGTACTCGAACAAATGAATAACTTACTTCAGCAAGATTTTAAAATGCTGCAAGTATTCATTGAAATCAATGTTTCCTTAGTTAACAAATAAATCGTAATGTTAATCGAGAACCGTACGCCATTTCGTTGCCGCAAAGACACAGTGATTGGAAATATTTTCAGCTTGCTAGCAAGTTTAATTTACGACTGTACATAATCGAGTATGTTGGCAGCGATAAACCTAACAGGTTTTAGCAGACCAATTAAAAAGCCGTAACATCGATGGCTACAAAGTAAGTAATCGATGTTTTCAATAAAGTATCCATTGCAATGAGAAGTCTTAGAAGCGACAATTCATTCTGGTAATACTAGTGCTACAATGGTACAAGAAAGAATACTATAGGCATGAGGAAGGAAAGTCCCATGCACAGTACATGAAAGGAGTAGGTAGGAGAGAAAAAAGTGTAGAGAGGGGGAGTGGAGGGGGGAGAAAGATAGATCCTGGAGGCTGAATGATCTATAGTCTACACCTATTAGAACAAGAATAAGGGCCTAAGTGACCGCTGGGGTGAAGTTCGTGATCTTAGTATTCAATGAATCATGCTTCATGTGGTGTTATAACCTTACTAACCACAAACCCTGAACGAAAGTTGGGCGTGGAAGATAAATCGATGATTATTTGGAAATACCTACAATTTTTAAGATTTCCTGGTTGCAATATTGAATAATGCAGTACTTAGTAAAAAATGAAATGTAATTATTTAAAGGTAATATTTTTAAAATAGAAAATGAACATTCGTGATCAATGAAAGAATGATTAGAACGCTTGACATTAGATTCGCGTGTCGAAATAGTATCACCCTGCTTTCCTCATGGAAGAAGTAAAGATCTATCAACAATGTGAAATCAGTAGCTAGTATTATTCACTGGTAGTCGATAGTTTGTAGTTGCAATCATCTGCTCGGGAATCAGCAGAGAACTGCTCACGATATGCAGCCGACATTGAGGTTAGGGAAACAGAGCAAATAAAGGGTTGGATGAGGGATCTATGTAAAGTGTGTTCCCTATTATAAGCCATGAATGCCCAGAGGGTTCCAGGAGGCTGAAGTTCCCATATTTTTAGACAATCGGAGAATGAAGGTGGTAAGGTTGTCAGCCTTACGCACCGGCCGCCTTTACCCCCAGAAATGCTCCTATTACTCATTTCTGTTAAGAGGCTGAGTCGATCCCAGGGCCATAGTGCCACCAGAAGGATTAGGCCAATTGAAAAACTCCAACGACCTCACCGGGGATCAAACCCGCGACCTTCCGTTTGTAGCGCAACGCCTACGCTACGGCGAACTCCTAGGGATCTATGTACGAGCAGATGTATACTCTAAGGAAATGTACGATACTGGAACTACACGAGCACTACGAACAAAAGGTTCCGGTCTCCTTAGCCGCGATAGCCTTGGAGCCGTGGGTAAGGAGGTTGTGGGTTCGAGTCCCGCCTCGGGCATGGGTGTTTGTGTGTAACAAGAAATAAAGGAAAACAATGAAAAGAAAACAGAACAGTAAACAAGATAACACATGCCAACAAAAGAAAACTGTGAAAAAAATATACAGTAATGCAGTAATAATTTTAAAAAAAAGTGTGGCTAAAAAAAAAAAGGAGGGAACATGATGGGGACAGAAAAATATGAAAATTTAACTCAATGTGAATCTGCAACAGTGCTACCTGCAGTACATCTCTCGATTATCGACCTGCATAACGCAGTGGGTATCATGCTGGTTTTCTGTACTCAAGTTCGAGGATACGATCCCAGCCGACGGAATTTATGTGTACATAAATCTAACTGGTTCATGTGTGTAGATTTACAAACATGTAAAAGATCTCTTGCGGGACAAAATTCCAGCACACCATTGGCCGTCACAATCCCCTATCATTAAATAACTACATACCAACCAATCTACCATCTCTCTGATTGAGTGGAGAGTTAAAATGTTCAATTTTCATGGAGTACGTTAACTTTCGCATAGTTCAACAATGCATCGATACGTGATTCAAATGCGCTGTTGGAGAATATTAAGGATCTTCATGTGCGAGCACTAGAACACGAAATTCATGTAACAGTATACTATAAATGGACGATGCATTCATCAATAAAAGTGACAACTACTGAGTCACGAGACGATTGTTTCTGAAAGTAGTAAATGAGAGCATAGGAGAAAATATTTATTCAACGGTGTTCCCCTCTGAATATTTGATATCCCGAGTAAGAAGCTGTTAGATCAGCCTAATGTGTGACAAACCGTGTCTATGGAATGATTCCTCTTTACCAAATAGGCCTACTTGTAACGAGTTGAATATTTAGTAGGAATATAGAATAACAACGGATATACCGTATAAGATATATAACGTACTTCAATAAAAAGATTAAGATTACTTACAAAATCTTATCTAAGCAAATATATATTCTGTGCTTCAGCTGAACAAATGTTATATATTTACTGCTATTTAAATATCAAAGTGCGTACGAACAACTTTCTTTATGTGCATCCAAGTCGTGCAGAAGTCCGGATTCAGCGACACACCCGATGGGTTAATGTCGTAAAAAATGGGAGTAATCTGTGATATAACACAAATGCGTCATATTCCACACCATGTAGCTGTGCGCATAGTCGAACGGTTGTTTTCAGTATTGAATGAGACGATTTTCAAAAAAATAATCAGACAACTGAGAGCTTTCTTCTTTTAGGGAAATCCTTTTCATGGAGATAATTTTTTTTTACGGAATTTTGAATAAAAATTACCAGACTAATTTCCAATAAGCCTTAAAAACCGTTGTTTAACTAATGTGATAAGTAAGAAAGATATATTTGTTGCATTCTGAAAAGATGTTTATGATAATTTCACTTTTATATGATTTTCTTTCTTCCAAATTGCGATTTTCACATGGAGGTTAAACATAGAACTTTTTTAAAATTCAAAAAATGTCTTTTTTAGTGATAGGACACCGTACTCTAAACATATAGGTACAACAATGTCATGCAAAATTTAGGGCACAGGAAGTATGAAATATTGCATGAAATATTGCATGAAATATTATCACATTTTTGTAAACAATCCTCAATACTTGATTTAAAATATCGAATTAATATGGACCCACTTTAATATTATATTAAGATTGAGAAATTTATAATATCTTACATTAAGAAAATACTACATCTCCATTTTATTAAATTTACATTTTAATTTAAGACAGTTGTTTTAATATGTCCTAAATTATGGCTGATTCGGGAATAATTTGAAACACACATGTTAACCATGACCTTTCTAAATAATCTGTGGTGTTCAATTTATTTAGAAATTTCAAGTTGCAGTAGTTAATTTCTAGGAATGAAATTTATTATTACATTACTAGAGAAAATTACTCTCTCCATAAACATTAACTTGAACAGTGTCTAAATCAATTGATAAATATGAACAAATGGATGCGAATGGTTGATATTGACAGATCACTATTTTATAGTTAATATAAACCTTTTTAAAAAACCTTTTTATTTTTGGTCTACTACGGCTGTCTGTGACATCAACTACTCTTAAAAAGTTAATGCAATAAATTGACTATTAAATTATGTAAAGTTATATGTACCCTGTTTTTAATTTGATAAACTTCACACAGTATTATGATTAATTTTAGAAGTATTTTGTTACATTATGACTCCGTAATAAATTCTCTTTCGGTTGAAAATGACTTCATAGATTCACAGAACATACCTAATATGAATAAAAATATTAACAAACGGTATAAGCAAGTATGCGATATCCTTAAACGCTGTTTATCAATAGGATTGTCTTGAATTTTGAACGTAGGTGACTCCTATATTAAAACTGTTCCTTATTCAGTGACTTTCTGGAGTACTTGTTGGCGTCATCCATCAGAGAGGAAGATTGAGTAGATAGTAGACACGTCTATCTGAAATGTACCTTAATCATTTTTATTAGGAATCATAAATATTATCTGAAGTTGCCTTGACATTTCATTACACATTTCACGGTGGGCGACAGAATCAGACAGCCCGTATAATACGTGAATCAAGTGTTTCCACTCGACCACTTGTTATAAATCCTACGACTAAGAATCCGGTTTGACGAACATGGCTGGAACTTACCTCTCCCTTTCTGTGGGGTAATTATTTTCTTACTAAAAAGCAGTAGGGTGTGGTTGGTACAGTATCGGCTCCTGAAGGACGAACCTCGCACACGGAAAGACCCCTTGGAGGTCAAGCGTGTAGAGCTCTACAACTTATTACATTGTTTACTGCGAACGTACTGCACTTTAAGCTATAGACGTGACTGGAAAAGGTAAAGACTGCAGAACTAAAAATACTGCAAAAGCGATCATATAAAACACATATGGATAATTCTCTGATCACGATATGCGGTGGAGTGAGGGAGGAGTATGTGAAGTTCGATACCGCTGAGATGCAGAACTCTCAATTTTTTCAGGGGAAAAATTCATGTTCAAGTTGTTAGTTAGATGTAAAATTAGTCCATTTTATGTCAAATGTATAAACAAATGTGTTTGAACGATCTAGTTATGCTATATGTGGTATTTAATATAGCTTTACTCTATTTTTATAATTAAGTTGTAATATTAATTAATTACACTCGTATGAGTGAGAAATGAAATGAGTGACATAAAGAATGGAAGTGATATAGTAGATGTGTATATGAACAGGTACAGAATAATTTAGGTAAAGAGTGACATCAAAGCTCACAGGGACTAGCTCTCCCTATGAGTGTGACTGAGCTAGCCCTACCGGAAGGTAGGAGGCCCTTGCCCACTAGGGATGTTAAGGGCTTATTGATTATTATTATATTATAATAATAATTTTTACGTTGGTTGGTATGTAGTTATTTAATGACGGGGAAGTACTGCTACTTAGTCCTGTGCCCATCGTTGTCCCGCAAGAGTTCTTTTACATGCCAGTAAATCTATTAAGATGAGCCTGTCACAATTATGCACAAATAAATGTCATCGACCTGGGCCGGGATCGAACCCACAACTTTGGGCACAGAAAGCCAGCACGATACTAACTGCGCAATCCGGTATGCACTGTTCAAAACATACAGAGGCTTGTCTGCATAAAAAGTACCGACTAATTTATATAAAAAGATAATTCGCATAACATAAACCCAAGAAATAGATAACAGAATGGCTTAATTTACCCGCAGATGTACTAGATATTTCTCCAAGAAGCGGTAAGGTACTTAAAAATTAGCTGAAATCTCTCACCATTAGACGGCAGTATAAGAACTAAGTACCGGTACTTTTAAATGTTAGATAATTGTCTTAGAGTAATAGCGACAGAAATAGGCTGTAAGTATTTATGTATGCAAGTTCCTAATACGGTTTTTACATTTTAATTAAAATTAAATAGCATTGGACTTAACCTACTTATGTAAGTATTAATAACACCAGGTGAGAATTAATTTGCAGAGAATAAATATTCATTCATGGGTACCTTATAATAATTCCTTTATTGCAATCAAATGACCGTATTATGATGAATGACGCAACGGTGGAATAATTGGCAGGGGAAACATGAGCATCCCGGAAAGCTTACCCATTTTGTCCACTACAAATTCCAAACAGATTCAATCCCGGGTCCCAGAGGTGGAAGGCGAGCGTTCTAACCACTCAGCCATGAGGCGGCCGAAATGCAATGCTTATTATACATAATTCTTTGATCATTCACAATTATCTTAGCACACACATAAATAAATACATTTGCCTATATGGAATTAACAGCTAGGTTAGTGGAAGACAGCTTCGTCTCCTGATGACGTTTATGTGAAATAAGTCAGACAAGAACGTACGATAGTGGGGATGAGTAGAGTACGTTAGAGCTAGGTGTTAGAGTTTAGTTTAGAGTTTAATTCTCCGCTTCCCGCAATACTAATGCCCCTCTATTCTCCCTGTTCAGTGGGGTCTACATTCCACAAATTCTTCGCAAAAGACTACCGCGTGAAGCAAGAGACGTGTGCAATGACGTCACATAGCAACGTCCTCGCCTGCATTACGCTATAGCAGACTATATTATTAAATCCAGATTTTAAGCCTCCCCCACAAAGGTAAGGTATCCAGTTTGAAATTATAGCCAATTATATTGCGTATAATAAGATGCCTAGGCCTACATATTTCCACTATTTCGGCTGCGATACACTAGAGAAGCTTGATATAATAGGCTTGTAGGCAAGCCTGGAGGCAGACCGGGAGAATCCTTAAGCCATCGGTCAATGTGGTTCATTGAAGGCCTATAACTTATCTGTGTTTCGTTTGTGTGATGGAAGGCATGCCAAGGCAAAAAAGCCGTAAAATTATAGGATCACTGTGACTTGAAATGAAAAGAAATGTCCGTCCTTTGCGACCTCGGGCTTACTTACCAAGCTAGAAAATGGGTACGGCTGTTTCACCGAGCACAGACCCAAAACTTCCCACCAGTCGTCCAACAAAGTATACCAATAAAATTCATACATAGGCGACATAGCAATAATACGAAGTTCAACAATGTAAAGACCGTCCACAGAAAATCCAATCCTGATAATATGATTCTTGACTCAATTTGACCCGACGTTTCCAATGAGATTGTTTACATTTTTTTTTCTGGCCTAGATTCAAACCAACGCCAGCAATGACCAAGTGAGTATCATACCTTTTAAAAATGCCTATTTTATCTTTTCACCACTAGCTTATTCTTCTTATCCACATAAGAGTAAAATCACAAGGCGATATCATTTCGTCATTGTTTGCATCATCTTCGGTTTCGGCACAGAGGTCAGCGTGAAATGTGACCCATGCTAATTACAGTCTCCTTCACCTTTCAGTGGAGAAATTTTTCTTCCACAGATCTGATTCTGTCAAACCGGCTTGCGTGACTGTAGCATCTTCACACCCCCAAATGTCAACTGTCACTCAACTAACGATTTACTTAAATACCTCAATGCCTCATTTATTTTAACGGCTCGAGAAAGTGGGCCTAGGACTGTTCAATTCAAACACATTGTCTAAGTTTCGACATAAGCAAATTATAGGTTTCCTACAATGTTTTGATCTTTTGTATATGATGTCCCTGCAAATGTGTGTCCGTATACTTATATGCCTATATACTTATAGGCAGAGTCATTCTTCTCCATACCGAGAAAACTACAACAAATTGTTAATCATATCATTTTAAACTGAATCCGCAGAGACTCATTTCACAAGTGTAAGAAAAACATTTCATACTTGCATTGTGGGTAATTTAGCAATAATAATAATAATAATCATTTTATTGATGTTCATATTGGTTGTTTTTTTTTTTAGGAAAGAAAATGTCTATAAACTGCCACATCTATAAATTCCCTGATAACCTCATTTCTTAATGTAGTCCTTAAAAACAAGCATGGGTTTAAAATTAAATTAAGATAATTCAACCTCTTGGTTCTAATTAAATGCATTTCAATTTCATAACTTAGGCTAATTATTAAACACAGGAGACCAAATGGGCCTAAAATCGATCTGAAAGTTCTCAACTAGCTGTGACTTCTTGATAAAATGTTCAAAATAAAAGACGTGATAATAACTCATAGCGCAGAATAATTTCCGCTCTTTCAGAGCATTGAAAGGAGTCAGATATTTCTTCTTCCGGAAGGTAAACGGATTTATGGACTCGAGAAAAATGTTTGTACATAATTTCGGTTTAGGAGGCCTAACTGAACTATATAGGATTGTTCGCTACATTCTATCGACCGATCACTGAGTCATCTACTTCTTTCTACCTCATCTACTTCTTTCTACCTCATCTACCTCTTCATCTATCTCAGTGACCGGCATGTTCCGTGCTCTGTGACGTCATACTACAGAGCATCCGCGCTCTTTGCTCGGCAATATCTCCGTACTGAGCGTGGAGGAAGGGTTCAACTGGCCAGTGGCGGAACGACGCCTATGCATTGACAGAGTGCGCTCCGATCTTCGTAGATAGTATGGGAATAGCACAATTACAATGCATTTGTACGAAAACAAAATAGTACAACTGTGATAAATCAATGTAACAGAACAGTTTTGTTTGTAATGAAATTTAATATAGGCCCTACTTACACTAATCTGAAATGCATCCAGGTGCGGAAGCGTCAGGTTATTTAAATGAGGCTCCGAAACTACTATAAACATACAAATACATAAAACATAAGAATACTTTAAGGAGTACTGCAAAACTTTGTCTACTCGGAAACTGAAAAATGTTAAAGTATAAAAATATACAAAATACACAAAATATACAAATTAAAGTATACACCTTTGTGAGCACTATGCCAAGTATAGGCCTATTCAGACTTTTGATACACACCCTTACTTTGTGTCACTATCGTGCCCAAGCTCAAGGCATTGTCGAGATTTTTTCCCTCTTTTCTCGCGCACTAATTTTGCAATATTAGGAGACATAGTCTGGCTAACACATAAACGAGAACATTTTTCATGTTCTGATCAGATAGGCGGTTTCCATGTTGTGGTTTGCAGATCTTCATACAAGAAAAGAACTATTCACATACATACATCGATACAAATATACTCAACATTCTAGCAGCAAATATATTATGTAGTTGCCTGGGGAAATCTTCTATAAAATATAGATAGATCCTTTTTGTTTTGAAAGCGGTCTTTCATTTCAATATTATTTTGCAAATCAATGACTTCTAGTTGCAATGACGTTGGAACACTGTCAACATCCACAGAAAATGGTGTCGCAAATATGCAAATATCGGATTGGAGTTTTGCAAAATCTTGAAATCTGTAATAAAATATCCTGATCCAGTTCTTCTAATATTTGTACATAATTATTAATGTCTGTAATTGAATAACATACTGTAGACAACTTTGGAAAATATGGCGTGTCTCCGAGGGTGACCTGACGTTTCCGTAAGTCTAGGATTAATCTGAATGCACTAAATTTACCATACATTTCACTGATTAACTGACCTCTGCACCCTTGCCATGGTTAATGCACGCAATTCAATGTACCATCACGGCTCACCTTAACCCTACTGCTGCACTGAACGCCACTGCGCTAGTGCGTATTAACAGGAATGCAAGTCAACTGCTCGCTCTCTCAAGCTCTTCCGAGATGATCGGCTCTTACGTCACAACTGCAGCATCTGCCGGACACTGATCTATCTCGTCATCTTCACGTTCGATGGGAAGTGACCCATGCCACTCAATGTCCGTATAATTAATAATTCAAGTACCGGTACCTTAAAAACTGTTCTTGCTGTGCTGAATGTACCAGGCCTATCTGAGAAAAATCCCAGGAAGTGCTTAATTAAACCCAGACCTTAAGATTCTAAGTTAATAACGATAAACGGAAGCAATTAATTTTGTTTTAGAGGGTAAAACAGAGGATATAACGCAGTAACCGGAACTTTTCAAATCAAAGTCACATTTTACTGAATTAAACATTGGTTACACATGGGATTGCTGGAAGAAATTGTTTCGTAAACTTCGCTTACTCTACTCTATTTGCCAGAATTTATGAACTGCACATTCAAACATACTCTTTTAATACAGACTTACTGATTTTTACTTTCAATTCGAATCGTTTTCTTTGCAAAATATAGACTACTATCGACCAATGGTTACAAATTGCAATGCAATGACCTGGTAATGAACCGTATCCGTTGTTATGAAAGGTAAAATACTGTTATCCATCACTTCGTGGACGGCCCCAGCATAGTCCATAACCTGCTATTATTGTATGAAGTGCAATCAAATGGCCCCGAATGATTCTACATTCAAATTGAAGTGCAATGTACAATAATCTCGATATTAACACGCACTTTCTCTTTGAACTGTGGATCTGTTAAATGATTGCTAGGCCTATATAAATATTATTTTTATCATGTTAACATATAAAGATCGAAGGGTATAGAAATACACGCAATATTAAATAAGATTTGTAACGGTCGCAAACTGAGAATAGTACGGCCACAACTAAGAAAAGTAAATTTTACAGGAGACCGTGTTAAAGTTTTGTATTCTGGAGAAAAAGGTAGGATGCTCTCTGACGGAAATTAACAGAAGTACAGGTATGGTCATCTTATACACCAAATAAATCTCATTAAGACCATTAGAAAACTGAAAAAGAACCCAAAATTAATTATATTGAGATGTGGCCTTATTATTCTCAGTGTTTGAATCTCCCGAATAAACACATAATGAAGCATTGAATAAGAAGGCTACTTTATATAGGAATGAATTACGAAAGTACAATGAAAGTTTAGCATAATGATCTTTCAAAATATGAGAATAGGTTATACATAAATAAATTATTTATATACCTATGTATCTAATGAAAATATTCTAAAAATATAAAGGAATATATAAACCGATGTAAAGTCTAATCCTACGATAACCATTAGGTCAGATAAACTGAGCCATCTAAGATTACCTCATCTCACTTAGCTTAAAACAGTTTTTTTTCTATTATTTCTACTCTTAAGAAATGAACTTCGGAGAGAAGAACCTTGGCATTCTACGAACCAGTCATTGTGATCCAGACTGATGGCTTTGACGTTAGAACGCCCGCCTCAAGATTACAAGTCTTGGCTTTAATCAAAATCCTGAAAATTCTCTTATGAGCTGAGCCCACGTGACATTTCAATACTTTATACGTTTAAATGGGGTCATCGTAACAACATAAACATTGTGTTAATATGATAACATTTAGGAACTCTGACCCAATTTATGTGGCATGTTATATTTCTGAAGTGTAAATTAATAGGCCTACTTTTATTCTATTCTTAAATATCAGTCATATTTCAGGTTTACTATTGCTGTTAGTTGATACTTACATACCGGCTACAAAGATTAGTCATGAACGCCTGGAGGCATATATAAAATGGGAACAGTACGTATAGTTAAATCATATTACTAATCTTTCTTCCTCAGTTTTTCCTTACCCCTTTGGTATGAAGTGTATATGGCCCACGTCGCTAGGGCCAAACAGGACCGCACTTATCGGGAAAGAAATTTCCTTGGATCACAGACATACTTTTTTAGCCAGAGGAGGACATGGATGAGTGATCAGCCCAATGCCGAGGCCATCTCCGAGACAACACGAACACATATGACGAGCCACACCAGTCTTAAGCTACTAAGTTATATTTATTTCGAACAAGGAGCGGCCAGATGATATCCAGGGAACATAAGGGCATAACATTTCCCAACAGTCGTCTCAAACGTGAGGAAAAACACTCGGAAAATCCCACCCAGGCAACGATTTCCGACCGGGGATAGAACCCGGGTCTGCTACATAAAACTATCTAATATGAGAGTAAATAGGCTACTTCTTGCAATCTTTATGGGGATAATACTGACTGATATAAATCTTCATTATTAAATTAATGGTTTTATGCCTGGGTTAGTGATAGCCTACTTAAGGCTAAAAGTTTTGACGCCATAATACCATTGCATACTGCCTGGCTTACCGTTGCATGCTTGCTAAGGAAAGACGTTATGCACTACGATATTCATGTACAGTCAAATTTCTAACAACATTGAAAACATTAATAGGAAAGAGAGCATGCTTTTGGTTACTGCATTCTGCATTGTGTTCAACTTTCTTTATTTAGTTAGTATATCGAGCTGAGTTTTGTTTCAAATTAGGCTATACATCTTTTTAGATTTCACTGTTGTGTTATTAGCGGCATTGGTGGTAGTACAATCTCAGATAACTTCAGGTGTCATTTGTCCAAACTTTTGTGGAATGTCATAATATGATATAAAATCTGTTAAATTCAAAAGCCCAACAGAGGGATATAATATTATCTCTTTTTTTCTTTACCCTTTCGTGTATTCGCTCATTAATTCATGTATCTGGTCATACCCAAGAAGTATTTAGTCAAAATATTTATCCAGGTTCTTTAGAATTTATCTATAGGCGATTATAATTTAAAAGAAGATACATTGAAAAAGAATGCACCGGTTATCACAAACGATTCCCTAGCTCTCAACAATTTTCCCACTAAGAACTAATTTATAACATAAATACAAACAGTAAAAAAAGAAAGAAATTATTTAATTAAAATTCTCTTCAAAGAATAGCCATAGCTAAATTAATATATTTGCCAGAAGGTGGATAAGTTTCCTTTGAGTTAATTCGGCGAGGACAAGTAGCGGCGACATGTAGAAAACTACCCTCATAGTAATTTTACTGAATATTTTTCTTTTATTGATACATTTAATCCATTTAGATACGGTAATGTTAGTTACTGAATAGTGGTTACGTTTCTTATCTATTATTAAGAAATATACATTAAATTTTACAAACTGAACTTCAGTTAAAAAATTTATATTGTTTTCACTTCCTCTTTCAGTACCTTACCAGCACCATGGTTAGTATAGGAAGTATTGTGTTCGGCCCTGAAATTCGATGCAGCTTAAATACACATTTTGAAGTTGCTGAAACCAATAAAACCGACGGCCTTCTGGAAAAATGACGTAACGAACTGAAACAAAATTTGAGAGGAGAAGAAAATACATTTTTCTTTCCTATAAAACTGTATGTTGCTTGTCTTTTTGAGAATAGAAATCCTATTTTTTTCTAAATGGTACTTACTAATTGTATGTTTAGAAACACAGTAATATATTTTCTCAGATTTCATAAACCTTTCAAATATTAATTATTATTTGTTCTTTTTTTGTGTTGTGCGACCATTTGCCAGTCACATTCAAGGTATTTATTTTTGTTGAAATATAGTACTTAAACATTTGAAATATACCTATTGACTGGTAAATGTGAATCTATTTATAAAATGGCAACACTTTTTACATAATTACAATAAAACATTTATAATTGAATAACACAATCAATAGAAGAGTAAATTAATACAAAGTAAAACTAAAAAAAAAAGCTCCTTTCCTTCATCTTCATATTCCTCAAAACAGAGTTAAAACGTGAATTTATATAAGAATAATAACCCTATTACATAGTTGCGATTATTTTATAACCATGAAAGTGAGACATACTTATATTATAATTTGAATTAATTGATTTATTTTAACATTGAGGATTTTGATATGCTCTCGAAATTTCCCTGTGATTTGAAAATGAAAAACTGTGGTTTACACGCACCATTTACTGGAGGTGTAGTTGAGAAGTGTATTACATTGCGTATACTATATGTATATTACAATGAAAACACTGTCATTTTAAAGTAATTTGCATAAATAGATTGAAACACAACAATATGATAAATTAATTTTTAATTAATTCTAGCCATGAAACTTTTTCTGTAAATTTGCTGCAATATGACTTCATTCCGGCTGTTTTAATATGCCTTAAGGATAACCAGTCAAATTGCAGAATGGACATTTCATTAATAGCTTTCCCTGGGCATTTTGTACAAAGGCTGAATTTACAATTAGTCTGCGACAGTTTCATTATACCAGCTTCCCTTGTGAGAAATATCCTAATATCAAGTTGCATTTTTTAATAAAATCTCTGTTATACTATTTTAATGATCTATTTCCGAAATGTAATTCGTACTAAATTCTGCGATTACCTACGCTGAATATTTATTATTATTTTATTATTATTAGCACTATTCTTGTATTAATAGTTACCTTAGAAACTGAAATGGTAATGCCTGAACCCCACTGAATATTCCTAACTTAAAAATTCTCTACATAATTTAAATAATCTAAAAGGAAAGCACTGAAGTGTAGGTTTTCTCTTGATCTTTCCTGCAAACACAAGTCTGCAAATAATTCCTCCACTGCAAGCCCAATTAAGTAACATTTTTTCATCCATGTTTATTTTCTAGTCTTCTTCCTGTCGCATACACGTCAACCGTACATAATGCATCTCTTTGCTACATTATGTGTTGGAAGCATTTCGTTCCAACTTTTATTTGCTCACAAGTTAGAATGCACATGTAATTCATTTTGAAGTTCACGCATAGATTAACGTTTCAGAGAGTTGCCTCGGCAATCCCTTCTTCTGCACTTCCTTCCTAGTTACTCCACAGCTCGCCTCCAGCAGTGTGACTTCCTGCCCGGTCCTCCATGTCCACTGTTTTCAGTCGTTACCCAATTCTCTCCAAAAGAATCCTGCATTTTGCCCTTGGCTTAGTTTTGGCAGATCTAATGCAATTTGTGACATGTTTGTTTAGCATCGAAAGTAAAGAATGCCAAAAGAAAGATACTTTATTGTAGTCTAGCCGTAAACATGTCGAATTTAAACAAGTTCAAAAGCGCAATTTACGACAACTCCCAATACTCTCGACATAACTTTTGCTCAGACATTGGTGCTATTATAATATATATACTGTACAAATTCGTTATATAATAATAATAACAATACTTGCATTGATTAATTTAATTTCCGTACGGTAGAATGAATATTAAAAGTATAAATCATCCTCCACTACTACAAGAAAGCAATGAAATCACAATTCTAAAAATCCACGCTGGACAATTTACCAGAATATTTTTACCACAATCTTTTTTTTAACAATGTTTGAAATTATTATAGTACAAGTGGCAGTTTTAGAAATACGTATATATGAATTATGTTTCTCTCTAAAGTTATGTTACATCAAATGACAATAATACCAAGAATATGGATACACAAATTAATATGTTTCAATTTTTATTGTGGGTTTATATAATTTCTTGGCATGATTTTAATTTGATATAAAATTTACCTTAGAAAGTAAAATATACGTATTTATAAAACTTGTACTATAGAAAATTAATATAATAGCAAAAATCATTCTGGTAGTCTAAAAAACATGGATTTTTAAAAAAATTGTTTTTATTGCTCTCTTGTAGTAGTGGTATGTAGCGGAGGACGAATTACTAGTTTTAACAATAATAATAATAATAAGCTAAATATATCGCTCTCGAAATACAATTTCCGGGAAGGAATTAACACCCTGGCCAAGAATAATCTACGACTTCCTATGTAATATAAGCTATGTATGAGACAAGACTTTCTCTACATTTGGAAAAATGTTCCTAATGGGACAACATTCCTATCAGTGACTTGTAACAGGACAATATATTTTTGTTATTTTTATTATAGTTCAGGATGCTATGTAAAACTAAATATTAGGATACCAGTATTTATAGACGCTAAGTATAAGAAACGAGAAAGACCTGTTGGTTTCAGTGGTTAAAAATAGCTTTAAAAAATAAAAGTGTAGTTCATGTAATATGCACTTCCGTGTACAGTAATATGACTGTATTACGAACACAATAAATTTATAAACATAAATCCATGTAACCCAAACAGTGCTTTCAGTCTGAGTCAAAGCAGTGTTCATTTTGATCTGCATAACGAAAGTGAAAAATAAGTAAACTCCTGCTTAATCTAGCTTATTAGGACAATTTTAAAATAAAATGAAATAAATCCAGCTATTAAACGCCAATAGAGTCGATTCAAAAGAGTACTATTACGGACTTTCCATTTATTGAGATACAGTAATCAATGTCATAAGTGATTTACTGGTGTCCTCGTATACTTTACTGGTGAAATGACAAGCTATATACCCTATAACTTGGGGAAATTCGTGCAATTCACATCGCATGGACCCATATGGCGATTTTCAGGTCGATGTAAAGTACAGCTAGAGCGTCAAAGTTAATGATTAAATGCGTGCTATTAAATTCATGTTAATTCTTAGCGTATCAGTCACTTTTCAAAAGGTAGTTGCATGGTTTACCTTTGTCATTGCTATAAACGAAGAGAGGGACTTTAATGCAGTGATGTCGGTGGTCCAGCACTGCACTGATAGTACAGTTAATCGACTATTTTCTATGATATAATCTCAAGTAATGTTATCATTTCTGTTAAATATTCAACAGCCTTATACGTTGTTAGCTTCATTTCCATGTACCATCGTATCGGGTATCTGTGTCTCCTACTGTGGACGTCAACAGCATTGTTGATAACAATCGTAAAATAATTCGAATTGTCATGCTACCTTTGATAATGTTACGATACTAATCAGAGTGAAACTCCTTCATACTGGATATAGTTAAGGTCAGGCAAATATGGGCAAGACAGACTTCCCTTTCTTCATGACTCAGCAATATCACTTCCTCTTTTTCTTGCCACAGACATTACATGTAATTATTAAAATTGAATTTCTTTCTGATGAGGAAAGTACAAGAAAACTGCTTACCTTAAAAAATAAGTTGACAGCACATATAGTGATAAGTAGGTTCGGATGTTTATGACCTAAAGGTGGAAAATATGACCTTCAAAGTGACAAAATGTGACCCAAAAATCCAAAATATGAGCTCTAAGTGAACATATTTTCTAAAAATAAATGATCCAATTAAATTATTATATCACATTAATTCAATTAGATAAGCACTTTTTAACAATTTTACAGGTGATTTACCGTTTTCCTTGTAAAGAATTTCTAATCTGTTATGCTTCCAGATCCACTGCAGATGTGAACTGAAATAGTATATTGCGATACAAGTGCCGTAAGGCACGTTTACGGGTCGAGGAAACAGATTGAAAACCCGAGGCGCAGCCGAGGGTTTTTAAGTTTTCGAGACCCGTAAATTCCTTTACGGCCCGTGTGTTGCATGCTATTTTTTGCACGATGATTATTTATATCAATTTAATTATATTAATTGTGATATTACCTGAAAATATTACGTAAATACATTCTTGAAAATAGATGTTTATTTCAGAAAGTGATTCGCATGTGTTTGTTGTTATGGGAACCGAATATTTGTCCTGGGGGCCGTGTCCATAAAGGCTTGTATTATGAAGAGTATCGTAATGAATTATGACGTGGCGCTTGGACCGTAACTAATTTAACCTCATCGCAACGCCCTTAGCAACACGATTGTGTGGGAATGTCAACTTACGATCCATGTAAACAACTTTCGTAAGTAACACTTACTAGCTAAGGAGTGCAAAAATATTTTTAAAACATGTCTATTGGAAGTTGTTAACAACAAGGAGGAAGAGGTAATTGTGCTATTACTTGTTATTGTCCCTTCCCATTTTGGTCACAGTAAAAAAAAATTCTACATATTCGTGACTCTTTTTTTCGGAAAAAAGTTAAGACGACAATTTAGTGCTCATACTGCATATTTGTGCTCTTTTACCGAATTTATAACTGAAATATTACATTACATTACAAATATGATCGAAATATGACCAAGACCACAAAAATTACCAAAATATGACTTTAGATGAAAAATAAAAACGGTCCGATTAGGATAACAAATGAGCAATTCATGTTTAATTTGTTTTTGTGGCAAGAATGGAGATCAGATAAAAATATGACATGTCATAAACATCCGAACCCTACTGATAAGAATCGTAGCCCCATCCCTGACATGTTGGGGCATTGAGCTCCCAAGTGGAGGCTTCATTACCAGACTATTCTGATTACGCTTCTTTTTTTAAGAGAGAGACCAGAGGACAAGGGGGACAGGTGGTAAGCCCGTCGCCTCACAAACCTTACAGGAAACTAAGGTATTATTTGGACGTGAAAGGAAAGAGGAATTTCGTAGAGAGGCTCTACTTTAGGCTGCCATAAATTTAAGACTTGTCCACCCCATCTTAAATTCCCTCCACAAGGACTCCGTGCCCAGAATTGTTACATCGACCGCGACCGGGCTTGAACCCTCAACCCCGGACCTAGAGGCGGGCACGCTACTTCTAAGTCAACGTGACCGGCAGTGATAAGAGGATAACCAGAAATTGTAATGTAACAATAAATTTGATTTTTTTGACAATATAATTTCATAAATTGTCGAACAAACGTTCAGAAAGTTCATAATGTTTATTTTAAAATGTGTTTGTTTTTGTTTATCTTATGAATCCAAGAAACGACAAAATTAGATTGCCATCCTTTTCCCGATTCACAAAAAACATAGTAGTTAGATTAAAATTTCAAAATATTTGGCAAGAAAAGAATGTGAACCATTTTAAATTATAGGAGAGTAACTAGAACTTTATAACTTTACAAAATCGTCAATCCATAGCATTAAATAGTCAATGATTTTAAGAATAAATCAGATATATTTTAATAACCGAAAATATTGGTGATGACAGAATGACTTTTTCTTTGCAAGAACACTAAAAGTCCTGTTAGTTAATTCTTTACTGCATATAATTGGAAACCACAACACCATCAAAATTATAAGAAGACCAATACGATCTAATAATAAATTATAAAAACGATACGAATTGTAAAACTAAGACCTTTAAAAAATAAAAGTACTGATTATGTAATGACCTGCTGATAATAATAATACTGATTATGTAATAGAGGTACTTTTATCTGCAGAGTGATATTATTTAAAATACAGCATCATAGTCTAATAAAATATGCTTATTTACTACACTATCATGATGAACTTGAAATCACAGATATCAAAAGAAAGAAAAGGAACAACAAAATGAAATGTATTGATTCCTTAGTAAACAGGCATTTTTGTTTCAGGTTCTCCAGCGAAGAAAATAAATCTAAAATCTAAACAGGCCTAAACGTACCACATTCTAATATTGAAAAGAGTTCATCGAACTCAACTCGCAAACAATAGTCCCTAAGATTAAGACTTCGTCATATACCCACGTTAACCGGAACTTTAATATATATATTTTTTTAAGTCTGCCTCATTACATGTTTGTTATAGGTAATCCCACTAGAGTTTACGAGTTTATCAATAGATTCTAATTTATTTAATTAAACTCGTAAACTCGGGTTGGATTCATTACGACTATTCCATGAATAAAAATATAACGGATTATACAAATAATAATTACGTTGGTGCTTTGTTATGTAAAAACAAATCTAACAGCTGCGAGATCACGACATACTATGAATTAACCATCCATGAATCGATTGGAGTTATCATGTTGTAACCAATGCTACCTGGTGCATATAAGACACAATTAATCTAATTCAGGTAAGCTAAAAGCAGAACAGAATGAAAGCATACGAACTGGCTTGCACCTAATCGAAATTGTGTTTTTGATCAATGTACATTTATATTATTGCAATTTCCAAACAAGTTATGTTGTATAAAATAATGGGACGGAGATTAATGTGACGTATTAATCACCGCACGTTGATGCCTTACGTGTCCAGTAACGAGCTGACGTTTTATCAGATAAAATTTCATCCTTGCGATCCGAGTAAGGATATTATAAGAAAAACGATCGTGATTGGTCTATATCCAAGGAATTATTAAACTTTATTGGTCAATATCAGACACGCGGCGTATGAGAAGAATAGTCTTGCCTAAGTAATAATTTGGCACACGGCGCAAATACTTCCTACATCTGACAAATATGCCTAGCACAGAGTACGGACGGTTGGAGTATATTATTGAAAGGATATTTGTATACCATAGCGAGGCTCCAGTTAATTAATGAATGGAGGTTTACAATTAACATCGGTGACCGACAAATGCAAAGCTTTGTAAAACAGCTCTAATCAGCATCAGAGGTGATGGAGATCCTCTAGATAACAGATTATGGTGATCAGCCATGTTGGAAGGTATTTTAAGTAATAACTTTTATAAAATATATCCATATTTACTTCGAATAAATAGCTTTTGTCGGTAAAGTAGGCTTATAATTCAACGTATTTCCACTAGACAATGAGATATTCAGAATCACCAGCATTTGATATAGGTATAGCCTACTTTTGCATAACTTCTATAAACAATTTAGAAAAAAGATGGCGTATATTTTGTTTATGTAAATTAAAATCACAATTTTTAAATGAGAGGAAACAATAACATTTACCATGTTCTTCCTTATTTTTTCATGTTTTTTAGATCTTTCAGTGTCACCTGAAGGATTTGCGCTCCATTTTTCTCAGATAGGTCTGGAGCATGTTGTTTTGCCTTTAATTAGTTTTACCTAATTATATTCTTTTGTATTATTCAATTAATACGATACCTTAAATTTTTCTGACTGAAAGTATAATTACTTTATATCATGATCTTTAAACAGAGAGTTCTATCTATTGGATAACTTATGCTGCTAACCATTGAGCTAAAGTCATAAATCGTCCGGGTCTTTCCTTAAATTCATTTAAATATACTAGCAAAATAGCAAAAAACAACATATTACAATGTACTTAAATAAGTTCTGAATTAACCAAGTCAAGTAAATAAAATGGCATATTACTAGTATATATATATATATATATATATATATATATATATATATATATATATATATATATATATATAATTAGAACGATTTCCGTTAAAATTTGAAAGTATTCGGACTTTCGTTCGGCACCAGGTCTGAATCAGAACCTCCCCAAATACAAGTCACTCGCGTTGCCTAACCTTTCGACGTGGGCCGAATACTCAAGAGATCTGTGAGAAAAGTTGTCACTCTCAAACAGATGTTTTGAAATCGTAATCAAGTTAGTCTGAATTAATTACAGTTACCAAAACAACATGGTCACAGTAGAGTAATTTCTATGGCCCCTTGTTTTCTTCTGAGAATCTACTTAATTGAGGTGCTGCACGATCAAAGGAAAATCCATATGAGATGAACTAGAGTCAGTATAATAAATAGTACATCATACCACATTACTAGGATGTCAGTAATGGGTCTGTATATGAATTCTACTAGAGATTACGCATACGATACCCAGTCACCACGATCAGAAATTGACCTGTACGTTGTAAGTAAGAAACTATTGGTTTATTGAGTACTAAGAAGATTGTTAGAAAAGAATAGCTGTGCAGATGTTTACTGGTCCTGACCCAAGTCACTGACTCAGTAAATATCCATCAGAACACAGTTTTTGTACATAAATCAGTTTACATACTGTTCAAGTTTCTCCCATGTGGATTAAGTTTCCTCCTTGTTTTCCCTTCAATCGACTAAAAAACCATTGCTTCTTTACTCTAATCAAGAACTTCTTTAGCTTCCTTCCTTGGGTATTAATATAAAATACTTTCCTAATCCCTATATATTTTTTCTCGTTTAAACCCACATTTCTAAAATAAATTTAGATCTTCATCCCTTTGTTTCCTGACAATCTAATAAAATGTGAATTAGAATATCTCTTTTCACCTTTCACATATGGGAAAAATGCCCTGTTCAACGGGTTTTTGGAACCCCATGATCCTCCAAACCCTTAGCCTGAAGTCTGAACCAACCTTCCTTTCTTTCTGGTTATACATAGGCTATACTTAAACCTTTCCTTTTGATGACCATTTTCCCTTCTTTAAAGAATAATAAGGGATTTTCCCTTCTTAATACACATATAGTCTAACTATCCGTGTCCTCTAGTGTTTCTAATGCCTTTCCGAAAGCCTTTCCCCCACTTCTTCCCTCCCTCCCCAGACTTTTTACCAGTTGGGTTTTAATTGGATTAAGCCAACCTAAGGTTCCTATCTTATTCTCTTGATATATTAAACAGTTTCTGTGGATTAGGATAATGACTGTAATTGAATCCAGTATTTTAACACTCTTTCCATCACTCATGTACCGGTACTTGATTTCTGCAGGCAGGGCGAAACAATTGACACTACACAGCATAGACGGCCAGTGCTAACTCTTTCAGAGCTTCAGATAAGTACAAGGTGTTTGAAGAAGTGGTCTGTACCTTCATCACTGGTTCCATTAAAAATGGATATTGCTTTAATAAATATGAAGCAAGACAAGGGATTCAGTGCTGACTCTACAGTGATGTTCGAGAAGATCTTAGACCACATTAATTAATTGAGAGTTTGATGAAGAAATTAAACTACACTATGAATTCTGCATTTCTGCAATTCTGAGAACGAATCGGTCTCTCTTTTGGTGCCCGTGGAATGATCACTACATTAAATGTTAACCTTCATAATACAATGTTAACTTTGTTATCTTCGTTACACTAAAACCACTGGGGTCATAAAGACCCAAGTCATTTACATGGGATATATTGGTAGTATTGAATTTTTTTATAATTAACCAGCGTAAAAACATACATTTTGCCTTAAAACAGGACAAATATTACTTAAACATTTTTACCCTGAATCGTCCTCTTATTAGGTTATATTAAAGACCCCAAGTAATTTACATGGGATATATTGGTAATACTGCAATTGTTTTAATGAATTGGCGTGAAAACATAAATTTTTAGCTTGAATACAGGACAAGTATGCATATAAGCGTTTTTATTTAATGTTAAATTCAAAGGAAAAAATCCAATTTTCAATTTGATTCAGTGCAAAAACAACGAATACGTTCCAATGTGTTGAAAATATAAAAATTAATAAAACGTTATTGGACATAATTGACTCAGAGGGATAAAGTCATAAATTTTGAAAATTATCGTTCTAAACCCAGCAGAGGTATTTATTTCAAAAGTGATTCTGGGATCATTATTAATCACATTTAATTTTGTGAATAAGTTAATATATTTTTTTACTTTATTTCTCATTCAAAATTGTCTAGTCATACTTGTTGGCAGGCTATGTCTTTATGGCAACAGCTATAGAAATATTAGCTTTCATCGTGTATGTTTTAATCGTGATGTTTAAAAAGTAAGTGACAATACTTTATAACTAATTTTTAAATACGATATTGAGAGACAAACCTTTAATGGAGAAACAAAAATGTTCTGCAAGAAGTCTGCAACGAGACGAAACAGCTTTCTGAATTTTACTAGAAGGATTAAGCCTTTATCTCCGATCGTAATATCATATGTTATTAAAAATGGAATGGTGGGCTCGTAAATTGTGTGGTTTTCAATATTAATTTTGATAGGCTCTTGTTTATGAGTCTCCAATTTTACAAATTGGATTAATGGAAAGCACATAATCGGGTAAATTTTAACTACACTGAACTCCTTTTAAGTTAAGGTGATCCATATAAGAAATGATATAATTCTCTAATTACTGTTTCAAGTCTCGTAATGGATTAATTGCCTAAAAAGATTTCAGATATAAAAGACTTTGAGTGTTGAATTCCTTCACGTTGGGATAGAAATTTATCGGACAAGCCCAGGACAGCTTAATTGCACTTTTAAGAGAAGCTGTTCATTACCGAAAAGCTTAAAGTAATTATGATGGGCGTTTTGGTACAGAGTTCTGAAGTTCAACTACATTCTTTTGTAACAAGACCCTTCCATTATACAAAACACACCCTTCTAAATGACAGAAATTTATTCCTTTTTACTTGATTTTGCTACTGTCTTTTACAATACATTCTTGCCATTCATTCTTATACTGGAAACTATTCTACAGGTGTCGGAAAACACAAATCACAAGAGATATACTTTGGATAACGACTGTATTAAGTTATGTACATGATGATCGATTAATGCAATAAAACATATATATTATCGTAGGATTTTTATGCTGTTAAATTAGTATTCGTAGTCACAAGCATTCTATTGGGCGATTGCCAAGCGCATAAGTCATATGCGCCATTCTTGAAATATTATACCCATGCATGGTGTTCGCCTATTGAAAGGAGTCAGCACCTTTTTTTTCATAGCCTCTGGATTCCTGGGAAAAGTCACTTGTTCTACATAAACATAGGAAAACACACCTGTTTTTTGTAGCTTGTAGATAGTTGTGATGATGCATAAGGAAAACCTCAGTTAGATAACCTTGCACAGGTTATTGTCGAAGTCACCGGATACCAGGGCAACTTCCACTTCATCACTAAACAATAAGCGAGATTCTATACTTGTCTAGTTATCATTATTTTCTTATAAAGGAAACTGTTTTAACTAGAACCAATATTAGTCCTCCATAAAGTATTTGGCTTAATGTAAGGCAAAAAAGTGCAGAATATTCTCTCTTGATTGAAGTCATTTTTAAAGTAAGTAAATTTGCCTTTTATGAAAGAAAATGTATAACAATTAATTAATTAACAAATTGTAATAATTATCATTCTTGTATAATCAGATGACCTCAGCAATTCCACCGTTTGGGGCTAATTTGCTAACGGTTCCTGGCTAGGACTTGCAAGTCTGATGGTATTCGTATGCGAACTGATCTGCTAGTGTTTTAAGTCCCATTGTTTCGGTTATAAAGTGGTTCATGGCTCATTGTTGTAATGTAACTCATAGCTGTTCATAACATAGTTGTAGATCGACGCTCATGGTTAATGGCTCGCGATTTGATGTGCAACGAGGCTCCGTCTGAATTGCTCAGGGCTTCGGAGGCTCGGGGTTTGACCTCAATATATTTTCGGGTTTTATTTTGTAAGATGCATTCAACTTTGTAAGATCAACTGAATTAGCAACCTGAATAATGAAATAGCTTTTCTGATCTAGCAACCGTGATAATTACCTGTTTGCTGGTCATATGCACCCCATTCTTGCCGTTTGTCAGTGAGGTGAAAGTATAAAGTAAGGCCATTCAAATTGGATTACTTCCCTTCAACGGTTACGGTACTACAAAGGCAGTTAGCTAATTTATCACTATCTTATGTTATTTGGTGTACGCCGCAGCGTAGTGGTTGAGGCGCTGCGCTACAAACCGGAAGGTCGCGAATTCGATTCCCGATGAGGTTGTTGAGATTTTTCAATTGGCCTAATCCTTCTGGTGGCACTATGGCCCTGGGGTCGACTCAGTTTCTAACAGAAATGAGTACCAGAAGCAATCCTGGGGGTAAAGGTGGCCGGTGCGTAAGGTTGACAACCTTACCACCTTCATGTTCCGAATGTCCAAAATCTGGGAGCCTCAACCTCCTGGAACCCTCTGGGCCTCCATGGCCTGTATAGGGATCACTTTACTTTGTTCTTATGTTATTTACTCGATTTTGGTTATATTAATTACGATATCTATTAATACTCTGGCCTCTTTCTTGGCACGGGATAAGCTTAAGTGCAATGTTATTATCCATTCGCTTTGAGAAGGAAAGTGCATGTAAACATTGCATTTGTATCATTTCGCCCGTGACATTATTTGATTGATAATGTGTTACATCAGTCTTCTCCCTCCACACAATGCCCATATGTATGAATGATAACTGATGTCATTACATTAAAAACAAAGAATTATTTCCTTGTTCACACTTATTAACCACAGACAACGCACTTACCAAATAATTTTGATATTATCAGTGAATTATGTCAATTTTGAAATTTTCTCAGGTGTATTTTCAAAGTAGATGAAAATAGTTACATTTTATTTCCTTGTGTCCATTTTTAAAAGATTACCATTCTTAAGTTATGTTTTATTATGCCAATCAGACAGGCTTTAGCTCTTGCCATTAAGTGCATGTTGAACTAAACAGCTTGAAGATGCTACTGTACAAAGAACGATCAAAATGTTCAATGATAAGTGAATAATATTTGTTGCAAGTTCAAAATTTGATTGATATGAATAACTATTTAAGCCTTACTTAATTACAGTAACAAATTAATAAAACTTATTAAAATAATTTAAATTAGTTTACTAACCCCAATCATGAGTCAGAAATAGGCTAATATGGCATTTTGTAATGATACATATGTAAAATGCTTTGCTCAAACTGAATGATTATCTTATAAGTTCTAGGCCTCACCATACATTTTGTAATAAATTGATACTGTAATCTTACTGTAATCTTCCCCACCAATTTTCGTCGCACGTTATTACTATAATAAAAATTAAATTTAGTGTGGGTATTTTTTGTCTTGATGTGTGCTGGAGTTCAAGTCACGTGCATTTGTTTACATCCACTTCCCTTCTGAAAGTGAATGGAAAATAGAACTTTTTTTTAGAATGCACTTGGTTAATCACGAACGTTAATCCTTAAATTTCTCAACCATTTTTTAACAGCAAATATGACCGGAAAGAAAACAGGAAGCACACTGATCAGGCCCATAGGATGCTTCTTGTATTGTATTCTGTAATTTTATATGAAATTTTAGTTTCTCTTCCATTTTTTCCCCTCATTTTATTACAATCTTGAGACAAACTGCTGTTATTCGTTATTAATATAAGGATTAAGGGAACAGTGTTTTCTGTTTCATTTGTACAAGGTTAAATTTTAATAAATTCATAATGATATAGCTAACATGGTATTCTTATGACGATACAAGAAAAAAGTTTTTATATTAAAGTGGAAAATAAAATGAGGTAACATAACTTTACAGTAAAGTAATAAAGTGAGCTTTATTGGTTCGTTTGGCAGTGGGGTGCCAATTCAAATGATGCCTTCGCAGTGAGCGGACTTTGCAACTCAAAACCTTTTCCACAAAAAAGTAACAATAAAACATTAGGAGTAGAAGAAAAAAATAGAAACAGCTAGACGGAGTGGCGAGAGCCCTTTCACTCTCGTTTGCTGTGACTTAATGGAAGGGTACTGATGTCTGTGGGAGGATCTGGGTGGGGGTTCTCCTGAGGAATCAGACTATATATAGCTAAGCAGAGTTCACAATGAGCATCAGTGAACAATCCTTAAGTACTAACTCTACACGTGACATAACCCAACTCGTTACACCATGAAGGCTGTCGTAAGTATCGTCACACGTTCTTCGGCAACTATTTTATCTAGTTTTTGTGTGGAGGTTTAACAACATAGGTTGAACATACAATTCAGCTTATTTTACTTTTAACTATTTTTGTGTTCTAGCATTCAATTGGCTAAATTTTATAAAGTTAAAAGGATTCTATAAACTTACTTTTAACCACGAGAAAAAATAAAATACATTTTATTTTCAAATTTATCTTTTAATTCTCTATAAAATATAACAAAGTTTGAATTCGTTTGCAGTCTAGTTTTGAAACGTTATTCTTTTCCCTAAAAATCCATATTTTAATTCAAAAGAAAATGTAGGCTAATTTCTTTAATATTTTTACTTAGGTAAGTTTTTTTTTCGGGGCAGTATATGCAAATATTCATTTTTAATATAAAAGAAAATATTAGCATTAAGTAAATTTGTTAATCCACACACAAAATAAAATGAAGTTTAATTTCTCTCAAGATGGCTTCCTTTTGTCATATTAAATTGCTTTAATCTAAAAATATTTTCTCATTATTCCCTTTTTTCATGCAGTAGTTGATTTAATCATATCTGGATCAAATATAAACTTCGTGGAGAAAATAGTATCACTACGTAATTGGTCTGCGTAACTGGTTTGTACTTTATGAAGCAAAATATAAGTATAGAATTTTATACAAGTTCTAGATTTTAATGTTTCTTTGCAAGTTCACAGTTACAGTTACTAAAGTTCACTAAAATTTAAAACATTTAATTGTAAACAGACAGAATCTGTAAGTCGATCGGATCAAAACACTTCATTTTTTAGATTAAGCTTTAATCATGAACAACCGAAACATATAATGGGCTTTTAAAGTGTAATAAACTGTAAACGGTTATTAATTACCGTTTAATTTTTTGTGCTGTGTGGAATATTATAGATATGCACTTTAAGACATATTATATTTTATATAAGTATATAGAGGCTGAGATTTAATTATTCAGATATAATAATAGAAAATAGTTTCATAAATAACGTCCTAAGGGCCAGCTGAAGCTTTACTTTAATAAGTGAATCCGAAAGCTTTAACAGGCGTTAAGAAAATAATAAGCAAAATATGTTGGTCTACTGTAGACAGGTAAATTAGAAGATGTTACAAGAGATATACTTAGGTTAAAGGCAATTTGAAAATATTCAGCCATGATTTTCACTATTATAAACAAGATGATCGAATTATCCCATGCGTGTAGGTTATGTGTATAAAAAGTAACAAAATAATTTTTTTTTAATCCGGGTACAAAGAAACGGAATACAATCTTAATACCGAGAAAAAAGTTCTCGAAATAACTTCAGTATAAAAGTATAAAAACTTTTGGGCTGGGATCGATTAATAAAATAATTTAAATTAGTGACCTGTCAACTATTTTAGCTAATGCAACGCACTTATAGTACTTCTGTTCATTATAATAAAATATGCAGACGAAAGGGAAATCATATCTAACATATACCTGTAATTCAGAACTATATACTTGAGTAATGAATCGAAGATATACATACTAAAATACTATAATCAGGCAATCTAAAACACCCATATAAATAGTTTGGATAAGCAATTCTGTCTTTTATTGCACCTTAAACAAAATGACTTTTGGCGAGGAACTGCAAAATAATTTAGCCTAGTTGTAACAGAAACTTTGCAAGACTGAAAAAAGTAAATCCATTAACTGTGCCTATAAAAGTAACCTCTTTTAAAAACCTTCTTATAGAAACGTTGATACTCTGGTACAGCAATTTAAAAGTTTTAAATTTCTGTATAATTATGTAGTGATCAAAAATATATTTTTATGTTTGTACCGAAAAATTTTAATTTTGAAAAAGAAGACGATATTCCACATGGAATGCTAAGTAATTTCAAAGGAAAGTAGACTGTTTAGGGATTATGTAAGAACAAAACCTAACCCATGATGACATCCTATTTCGTCGTATTAATTGACATGTGCCCAACAGCCACATGTCATTCGGTGGATCAGTATGTCTTACGATATGAAAGTGAGATATTTCCTAATCAATAATCAATCTGACAGGGAATTCTCGTTCACTTTAACAAAATGTTCATCTTTAGCATTGAAATATTCTAGCCTGTTAACTGAAAGTCGTAACACTCAAAGGCTAATAGAAATTAAACTTCTAATGGCATCTCTTACCTTAGAAACAGCTACCTACCTGCTGACACCAACGTGGTAAACATATAAATAACCTGCTAAGAGGTTTCAAATCCCTTCAGGATTACGAAGACATTTTCAGAATAAACCATTTCAACGATAACTTCGTAAAACCAATGTGATAGATTTTCTATAAACTACTATAATACTCCTTTGTTTTCACTCAGTTTTAATTTATTTTAAAATCAAAGTTTATTGACTGTAACTAATTCACCCTTAACTCTGCGTTCCAAAATCAAGATTACAGTAGGAACTATGAAGCAATTATTAGGTAATTTTTAAATGTTAAGATGCATTAAAACCATATTGTAAGTAAAATATTAATAATGAACTCTCAATCCAAAATTTTATAATTGGTAGCCTATGTATATTATTGTTTGAACTTTCACTGAAGAAATACTTTTTTTTTTAAATTAAATTTGAGCTAACTTAAGGTAACCAAAATCGCGTTTAAATAAAATCACATAAACTGATATAACAAAGTGCCAGATTACTTTTTTTAATTAGTAATAATTGCAATTATGACATGCAGAAAATAAGTTATTTTTGTAATCAATTTTCGAGTTAAGCTCCAGATCGATTCATTAAGCATGGCTTACGAAAAACAAAGGAAAATGTTGATAAGCATATGTGAAGCAGTATGTGGCTAGTGTTATTTGTCAAAGCTAACTGTCTTGCAACTTCCAAATCCGTATATGAACACCGTAAAACAATATGTTGTCATTCACTTGAATTCACTTGAATTTGTTAAATTTTGTCTAAAATATTACCATAAAATTACTCCGGTGCCACGCAACCGATTTAGTCCAAAATCAATAGGCTTCGTCCCATGTACGTTGTAAGTGCGTATATCAGGTTTCATAAAAAATCGATAAAGAGTATTCGAGTTTTCGCGCGTACAAACACACGGACGGACAGACATTTCCCGCCCACCACACAGTCTCATAAAGTACCATTCTGGCACCTAATAAAAAAATATCAATGCACAGCTATGATGGTTAACATAAGCGTCCAAGCTAAATACATATTTTCCAGTCAGTATATTATGTTGGCAAACTACTGGAAATATACTGAATGCTATATATCCTAACGAATTTAGAGATAGACCAATTGATGTCGGATACTAAACTGAACAGCATAACAATAATTTAGGCTTATAAAGAAATGTACGGAATGTTTCTATTAGTAGAAACACTACTGTGATTATAAGAAAATAACTGAAACGACCTACTGCTGCAGGCTAATTGATCAGTAGGTTGTGAACAGTACGAAAGGTATTTCAATAATTCGATTAGGAACGTTGACACTTTATTACAATTTATTTTTAAATTATATATTTTTAAAAAGCTTCATAGTTTAAAGGAAACCACTTGTTTCGTGTGATAATGTGAACACATGGTTAAGGGGTTTGTAGTTAACGTTGTTTCTCAAGACTCTAATGCAACCTCGTTATCTGGAATAAATATAAGTTACTTTTTTCTTCATTCTTTCAAAGCACTTAGTGATAGTGAATCGGACCTTCACCTCGGAGTGGGAAGACAAGGTAGGACGTTGAACGGCTAGCTAAATTCCTTCGAGAACTTCATATTGAACTCCTTAAGAGACATACCTGTGAAATATGTACATATTCTAAATTTTCAATTAAATACTTTCAACTTTTTACCTGAATCTTGAAATATTTAACACAACATACCTAAAATTTTCAAAAAAGAAAATTTATTAGAACTTGAGAAAAGATTATATTTTCAGATTTTTAAAATTGGCGTCATGATAAAAATTCCTGCGGAGAAGTTTGCAAAATTTTGGAATATCATTGCTGATTTTTTGTCTGGACACTTCAAACAAAAACAAAAACAACACTTAATTTGCAATAAAATTTATAATTATTGCTGCTATACTGGTAGCCTAGTAGCTCTTGTCCCTCCTTAAACTCAGCAGTTGGAAGAACTATCCAGGCATAATAAATGGAAATTTAAGATGTGACTAGTACATCACATAGTATGAAATCTAGGCTTAATATGTAAAGGAATCACTTTAATCCATTAACTGATCCTAAAATGTTTTAAACTGCTAGTGTTAAGAACAGTTCAAGTTTTTGACTCCAAATGTTGAAGAAATACAATCTACTTGACTAAGTAACTGGACCTAACAGTGAAAACTAATACTTTGCCAGGATATCAGATGTTGGAATGATTCACAAAGGTAGAGGGAAGTAAATATTGCAATTTGTAACTGAATTATGTCAACTTTCTTGTATATGGTTCAGTTTTTAATTGGAAGAGTACTTAAATAGTGTCTTATTATAATAACATAATATATAAAAGATATAAAATAATGCTTTACAAAATGAACTGCCTAATAATTACCAAACTTCCAAACCAAATACTAGAAATGTCAATATTTATCTTCTTCCCACACTTTTATATGAAGCTACTACCTATATCTAGAATCCTGGTAAATTCTTGAATTCTATCTCAGAATTACTCTTAAAATGACTGGTACTTTAAAAATATAATTTGAAATATCTATTGCTTTTTACATCTTGTAAGTGCCTCGTTAATAGTCACCTTATAGGCATTTAAAAGCAGAAATGCTACAATTTATTGCATTCTTCAATTAGACAAGACTAATATAAGAAAATCTAGAAAGTGTCCTATATTGGCAAATTTTACAGGTCGGTTTCCATAACGCACGTAACCATAAACATCGACAAAGTAAGAAATCAATCCCTTCAAAGGTATGGAATACTATGGATGTTACGTAATCTGCCCACTTTGAACTTTCTAACATTAAGTCTAGCGCAAACCATGTTGGCTATTCGACCACTGAATGCGGTTGAAGTTTGTTAAGCAATGAATATGTCTATGGAACGGTATAACGGTTTAATTAATATTGGCAAGATTATGTCTTCCCAAAATAATTAATTTTATTGAAAAACATTAGTTTACGATAAAAGATTGCATTAAGATGAATAAGACCTAATTATAACTCACAAGTGTCGGCCGCGGTGGTCTAGAGGTAGCGTACCCGCCTCTAAATCCGCAGGGCGCGGGATCAAACCCGGCCGCGGTCGATGGATTTTTCAGGACGTAAAAATCCTGGGCACGGAGTCCTCCGGGAGGGACTTTAAGCTGAGGGTCCCGTGTCGTAGATTTACGGCACGTAAAATAACTCCAAGCCTAAATTAGAGCCTCTGGACAAAATTTCTCGGCCCTTTCACGTTCAAGAAATCCTTAGTTTCCGAAGGGGGTTGCGAGACGATGGGCTTACCGTAACCTTTCCCTCTAACCTCTCTCGGAAAATAAGCATATCAAAATTCGTATGGGTAATGAAACCTCCACTTGGAGGCCCCTTCGCTCTACCTGGGGATCATAGGGTAACATACATATGAATGAAGTGCTTTTATTGTTAACAAGAAAAACTATCTTTTTACATTATTCGATAAATACATACATAATTCACAAGTAACTTTTCTCCTCCCTCTTATTGTAGGATTACTGTTCACTTCACCAGTGATTATGTAGGGGCAAAAATACCTTTCCTCCAATGCTCCTCAAGCATAGAAAATCTTCCTCTAGTAGGGCTAAGGCTATTGAAGCCAGGAAATACCGTTTATCGTATAATCTGAACCACTGTAGGGTATTATAATGCTTCACACGACTAAGTAAGAGGAGAAGGTGGGATTTGATTTCCTGAAATATTTAAATTAGTATAGGGTTCGTATACTGTATTTTTTAAAGAAAAACCAGGACATTTGCAATTTTCTCTTGAAGAAACTGGGACATCCTATAAGAAAGCGGAACACGTTAAAATGATAAAAATGAAATTAAAGTCACCATCCATATAGCTGCATTAGCCTATAGATTAGAATCGCAGTTACTTCTTTCTTTCTTTTTCGTAGTTTTACCTCTCCCTTTTAGGATTTAAGCGACCCAAGCCGCCCGGGCCTTACAGGGCCGCGACCTGTCGGGAGAGGGATTACCTTTGGATCACATACATACTTTTTTGACCAGACAAGGACATGGAGGGCCTCCCCGATGAGTGATCAGCCCAATGCCGGGGCCACCTCCGAGACAACACGAACACATAGGACGAGACACACCATTCACACACAAGGCGAGGATGAAGATGATAATGACGGCCAGATGATATCCGGGGACCACAAGGGCCTAAAGTTACCTGACATTTGTCTCATAGGTGAGGGAAAACCCCGGAAAAACCTCACCTAGGCAACTTGTCCCGACCAGGAATTGAACCCGGGCCCGCTGCGTGAGAGGATTGAACTCATCCCCTGAGCCACAGCGGTGGACTAATCGCAGTTACAACGATTAGAATAACAGAATTTCAAAATATGCCTCAGTAAAGCACGGAGAAAAAATATAATCTTTTTAGAATCACCAACTTTTTTAAATTTGATGAATTCGCCACGAGGAGTACTGAATTTCTTTTAGGAAGGGTACTTACAGAATAAAGAGCGGGAGATAAGGAAATATCGGAATACCGGGACATTTTATCAAAAAAGGGACTGTCCCGGAAAACAACGGAACTAATGGAAACATTAAATTAGGATTGAGCGGAATTTTAACCTAAGACACCCAACAAGAATCACACACGTTATTCTCCAGAATTTGCGTGGTAAAACTCCAGCCCTTCATGACGACTGTCAAGACTGCAGCCCTTCCTAATGATTGTCAAGGAGTCACTTTACGTTATCTTACAAAAAGTTCACTGTCTTCAACAAATGATTCATGTAACGGGATGGCCAGTTCTCATTACACGTTATTTTCTCATTCTTGCGTGTTGGAGAAATGCATGTAAGGAAGACAAAAGAATGAGACATGCATCTCTGCACGACCTGGGAACGCTATGTAGATGTAGAGCAAGTGCCGCTACAAGCGAAGGTTACGAGACCTGGACACAACTTTCATATCCGCCACTTCATTATACAACACTTTTTCAAATCATTTCAATCATTGTCTCTTTCATCTTAACACATGCAATATCCTGTCCTTCACTTGAACTCATTCTCCGTTCTTTCTTTTGTGAATAAAATCTCTTTCATCATGACTTCATCAGATTTTTTAATTACCCAGAAGGGATGTGTATTAATAAGAAATGTCACTCTTTGTGAATGAAACAAAATCAATGGATTCTTCAGGACAAAACGATTGTTTGCATGCATCTCTCGGGAGATGCTTTGAGCTAAGAATCCAGAATCTTGACACTTCAGTCTTTTAAAAAAATTTAAGGCTAAATTAACTTCTTGTAAGCAAAATTCTCTTCGTTTCTCGCAAGTGTAATGTTCTCATTCGCAAGGCTACCACTTACGACGAACAGTACGCTGTTACTACTTTGCGGTATATAATAAGTGTAACCTAATTCACGTGGTTTATTAGGGTCGGATGAAACGTACGGTAAATTAATGAATGTGGCTATAAATGAAACCAATTGTATGGTGGATTATGTATCTTATAATACATATCGGCAATATTAACTTAGAAATAACGTTATAAGTTATTAGAAGTATTGTGATCTCCTAAGAACACAACTGACAAAATTATACAATATTAGGCACATAATATTTTATTTATTTCAAGAGACAATCACCTAGGACTAATGTGTCACCGGTACCGGTGTTAGAACTATTTGTCCGCCTAAGAAAAACTTGCACATAATATGTATTATTTCGGTTATGAATGATTCCAGGTTGTTATAGTCAAACTTATTGTTAGTAATTATAAAAGTAACTGTTACTGTTATAGAATATTCTAACTGTAGGTTATATGCAATTATGTATTCCATTTTTCTATAGTATTATTTTATTATTCTGACTTTCTGACTTACGTCCTCACAAACTGAAAAAGTCAAAACACTATTCTAAAAATATATATACTGCAATATATACCAATAAAATAATAAATTCTAATCTCGATTAAGTTAACAAATGCTTCCTCTTGGAGAAAATGCCACGAAAAGAATCGAAAATAAATGAATCATCACTAAATAACCAATATAATGATCACAAATGTTTATGATTATGTACCCAGTTAGATAATTTGATTATAATTATTTTTTATCCTTTAAAAGTCTAATTCATGATTCAAATTAAGCAATCATTGACTGAAAGCTTCAGTGGGTTCTAAGTTTCAAATCAAGTAGAAACATTTTAGTGAAACTCCTGGCCTCCATAAAAGATAATCATAATACGCGAATAAAAATCCTCACATTTCATATCGTACATTAATGCGCGGCGTACTGTAGTGGTTGAGGCGCTGCGCTACAAACCGGAAGTTCGAGGGTTCGATCCCCGATGAGGTCGTTGAAGTTTTTCAATTTTCCTAATCCTTCTGGTGGCACGACTCAACCTCTAACAGAAATGAATACCAGGAGCAATCCTGGGGGTAAAGGCGTCCGGTGCGTAAGGCCTCCATGGCCTGTAATAGGGAACACTTTACTTTTACTTGGGGTTCTTATACCAAGAGCTAAAACGTTTAATTGAATTTTTTTCGAAAAAAAATCTCTGACGGGTAGTTATAAGTCACCCACTGTTTGTATAATCTCCGTCTTACCTGGTGAACAATAAAGCTATGCACCAGGTTCAAACAATGGAATACGTGCTATCTGCAATATGGCCTCTTAATCTATATCAGAATGTGAAGCAAGAAAGATGTATTGACCTGCTTAGAGTAAAGAGAGTTACATTAGTGCATTTTCATCTGAGCGAAATTAATATAGTGTCTAATGATTTCCACTTAAAATTCAGGAATTTGATGTAAAAATAGGTAAAAGTATTTTTTGTATAAATTCATCTGATATTAATATCTCAAATTGTCGGTTCTTCAGAGCTTGCTTGTGAAGAGAAATTTAACTTCTATATTGTTCTTATACGAAGAACATAATATTTTTTTGGACGATAGTGTTTTATGTCTCTCGATATTGTTTATATGCGATGTGAGTTTTTACCAACTCACACAATACCTGGACCGGTGATACTACATATATTTCTCATACTAGTGTACGATGTACGGTACTATAAATTAAAATACGTAATTCTTATTTACTTATATATCTACCTCTAAGATTTTATCTTTTAATAATATTTATTATTTATAATTAATTACTATTTATATACTTAATTAAATAACAGAAGCAGGCTTAATATAAATAAGCTGTAAAAACTGCAATAACAATTGCTTTCTTCACTTACGTGATACTAATGCCTTTTTTAAACTATCAGTACCGGTAGTGGCAAAATTAGAAAACAAGGTAATAATTAAACATTATGTTTATGTTTACGTTTAATATGAAAATTCAATATAACAGATACATATTCAAATACAAAACAATACCAAAATTGAACAATGCGTTATTCGTTTTATCAAAATAAACACGTAAAGTTTTCTCTCTTATTATCCTTAACTTTTCACTTCGCTAGTTCTAATGCAGCGCAATACATAATGATGTATTTTCTACCGTGTTTTAGATGTTTTATGTACCAATGTAGCACAACTCAATTTTCATGGCACTGCAGTTTCAGAATATTCACCCACTTTCTCTTCAATTTATAAATCTTTATTTGCAGGTCACCCACATTACCTTCAATTTATAGACAAAGTCTTCACTCATTATTCTGTAGTACAACTATGTATGTTTATCGTGAACATAGAGAATATTAATATCAAATAAATATCACCTTCCAAATATCTTAAGCTAGGTAATGTATAATATTTTTGCTTATAAGAATTTTATTTAGATTTAAACTAGCAATAATTTATTTCGTTCAAACATTGTATGCAATACACGTACAGGAAGTGTAAAAGAAGATAAACTTCATTTTGTCTTGTCTTTTCTATTATTTCGTCCATTCCGTTATCAGGCACGTTCCAAATTGTTTAGCAACGTACTACTGGGCCTAACTAACACTTTAGTTTTATACTAGGCCTATAGTCCTGCCATTGAATCCTACTTTAACTGATACCCATGAAGTGATATGTACTATCATCATATCGATGTGCAAATTATGCAGAAAATGAACAGCCTATGTAAAAAATATATAAGTTATACTTTCAGTAAACAAAAAACTGTCTTATGTTAGATATGTCTATTATGCATGTTTCAATAAATTCAAAAGGGAGAGAAACCATATTCAAGTGGGAAGAGGATTGTCCTTTCAGGAAAATTTGTAACGCTACACTCCAGCTATCAACTTAGCAAAATATTTATTGAAAATGTTTTTAGATGTGCTATTTTGATAGATTTTAACGTATAAGTTAGCTCAATCAGACCTATAATGTCGCGAAAGACTTTTCAGTTGCTTATAAGTTATAACAAAGCGTTAATTTACCGTAAATACCCAATGCATTCCTCATTTAACTCTACCATTATTATGGGGAGGCGGCTTCAAAGGTCCACAAATATCTTGAATGTAAACCTGAATTTAAATGTTATTGTCACAAAGGCATTCTGCTTAGAAAGTATTCAAACGGCTTTAAAACATTTCCGGTGGAACAATAAAATGGTTTTTAATTTTGTTGCGGGTCTGAGAGGTAATTTAAGGAATCCAACAAAATTTCTTATTTTATTTATATTCAAAATTCATTTTAAATTCCATTTTGGATTGTTGTGAAACATTAGGCCTACATTTATACTTCTTTCATTTCACAAAAAAGGCATCAATACGGTAATAATATTATGATAGATCTTATTATGATTTATATGTTATATTTATTGAACATAACAAAAGATAAATAAATCATTAAAGCAAATAATAACAATAAACTATAGGATAAGATAGATTTAATAAATTCTTATAGGCCTTAAATACTTATTTGTGCGCATCAGAGTAATGTATGTAACAAAAATACTTTGGTATTTCTGGAGTTAATCGTCCAATCAAATGGTTGTGAATTTATACTACTAAAATTGATAATTAAATTAATTTCAGGCTTGCATCATCCTTGCTCTCGCCGTCTGCGCTTTCGCAGAGGAAGCTGAGAAGAAGACAGACAAGCGTGGAGTCGTTGGTCTGGGATACGGTGGATATGGTGGGTATGGAGGTTATGGCGGATACGGCCATGGTTTGGGATATGCTGCCGCTCCAGTCGCAGCCGTAGCAGCTGCCGCCCCCGTCTCTCACGTTTCCCAGGTTAGCTACTCTACCGCCCACTACGGAGGATACGGTCACGGATATGCCGCCCCTGCAGTTGCCAAGGTTGGATATGCCGCCCCCGCTCTTGGATATAGCCATGGACTCGGTTATGCGGCTGCCCCCGCCGTCGTTGCTGCCCCCGCCGTAGCTAAGGTCGCTACCTACGCAGCTCCAGCTCTGGGTTACGGACATGGTCTTGGTTATGCTGGACATGGTCTTGGTTATGCCGGACATGGATTCGGTTATGCCGCACCTGCTTATGCTGCTGCCCCCGCGTACGCTGCTGCTCCCGCATACGCTGCTGCCAGTTATGCCGCCCCCGCCTACGCTAAGGTCGGCTATGCTGGTCTCGGCTATGGAGGTTATGGATACCATCATTAAGACAACATTCTATACATGATACTTCACTGCAATATGAACTGTTCCTAATTTATGAGCTTCTGACAATGCTGGCAATCTCATTTTCCACAAATAGGCACATGTCTGAAGTTTCGTCTCCAATTCGGATCTTCGCCGAAGAGGTAGATAGAGCTTCCATTTGCGTTTGTAAATTAATTTAGCTAATGATGTCTGTTAGTAATGACTGAAACTTAGAGAACCAGTTTGTGGAAAATGTAATCCTTTAATTGCGATTGCTAATTGTCGGTCATTTCCCCCTAAGTTTCCATTCTCATTTGAAATCTTCTCATCTTACACATTCCTTACCTCTGTTTCAGGGGATACTTTTCATTCATTTTAACTTGTGCAATATTGTGAGTGCATTTTGATCGTGCCAAGAAAAACACTTCGTTATAAGTTAGTTATTTTCTTATTTAAATTATTTACCTGTATTTTATATAAAATAAATGAAGTGTCATTACTTGTAAGAACTATTATTTATTTTATCAACTCTGTAATAAACCTACCTTATTTATAAAGCCAAATTTAAACAACCCAACAAAACAATATAGAAAATTAATTCGTGAAATATTCAGATTAGTGTGCAGAGCAAGCGACAGGTATAATTAATGAAATCCGTTGATTAATTAAATAACTTATTATAATAGTAGGATGAAAGCAACAGAACGTATACTTCTGAACGTCATTGCAGCAAGAAGTGGAAGAAATTAAAGAGAGTAAACGATCCTTGCCCATCATACTACAGCTCATTAACCGACAACAGTTATAAGTAAATGAATACCTGAATATTCTTGTTAGGAGTACTAATTACAGATTCATCAAACTTCTGATTAGGAGCCTGAATAGGTCTAGAAATTAATTTATAATAATTTATCCCTAGTATACCAGATATAAATTATTATAGGCGATAATAAGGCCCTAGTCATTATAATGGTGTTAAAAATAGATTCTTAGTCCTGAAACATTAGAATTAGAACTAGAAAAGTATGTCGGAAAGGTATCGATACTTTTGGGCTTAGTAAGTTACAAAACTAAAAAGAAAAAAATGTGTGTTAGGCCTGCATGTATGTGTGTGTGTATATATATATGCCTTACTGTTTCTTTCTTGCCTATGTTCATTAAATTGTGACCTACGCTTACATAATGACATAAAGAACGTACTAAATGAATTTAAAATTTCGTACATAAACACATGAGTTGGACGAATTGATTTCTTTGAAGAAGCTACACAAAATCATGAAACTGTAAAAGCGTTTCGTGCAATTTTCTTCCTACGCTCATGACTGAAGCAGTATTTTGGTACTAGTTCATTGATTACATTTTGTAGACTTGAAATTAACTGACTCGTTGGAAAGTAAACCTTCCTGTATTATTCCTACAAATTTGGAAATAGAAACTGAACTTACACTACAAAAGACTCACTTTATTTTTGTTTCCAAATGAAGCACACAAACCTGGAAAGAAACAAGAGGATATTTAAAAATTATATTATTACATTGACATGGAAATAGGTGTGATAATAAATTTTAAAATATTATACGAAGGACCTAAATACGAAAATTAGTGTAAAAATTAAATGGTATATTCACAATGTCTTCAGTTTAAAGGTAAAACAGAAAGAAGTAGGCCTATAAATTTATAGGCCTACAACAGAGAAAGATGTGACTTAATTCTGTAGAATTTAAGAAAAAAATTGGCCACGCTATACAGTATATGAACGATTATAGTATAATCAACCATTTATTTATTACAGTATTTCTGTTGTTTGTGTTTATTATTATTAACAGGGCCCGGATTCTGATGACCTAAAATTGTTTGAAAAATTACCTATAAAATGACCCTAAATTTTAAAGAAAATGACTTAAAAATTATAAAAATGACCTAAAAACTGATATTTTATTTATAAAAAAATATTATTGTACACACAAAGTTATAGACTAGTTTGTACATTATTGTAAAAACTGTAAATAACTGTAGGCCTAATGTTGTGAATGTTCTTTTCTCACGGAAATTTATACTGGCACTGAGACACTCGTGAGTAAAAATTCGGCACATTCTTTTGTGGTCTGCCGGATTATATTGTTGTTTTTTTAGGGTAAACAGTAGTTTGCATTCTCAAATCCAAGCAGGTGGCATACTCTGGTGCCAAGTCAATATAATAACAATAGTAGTATAATACAAAATTTTGGCGTTTCTTTGGTTCTCACTTCCGACTAATTGTGAGACATGTCAACACTTTAGCGCCGAATTTTTCCTTCTTGCACTAAACAAACAACATTTCAAAGACAGCACCACTAGAGATGAGAAAATGTTTTACACTGGATGTAAATACATGAAAATGACTAAATAAGAAAGCAAATGACACGAAAATGACAAAACAATTACCTAAAATTGAAATAAATGCCCTAAAAATATAAAATTGCATAAAATGACAAAAAATGTCCTAATAAAAATGCATTTCTATAATCTAGAGGCCATAATTGGGATTTATCCACAAGTTGGCAATGTCTATGCAGCATTAATAAAAAGATGACATGTCATTGGAATCCGGGCCCTGATTATTAATAATAAGAGGAAAACAAGCACAAAAGTGCATTTTAGACTAAGTCTTTGCTATAATCCATCAATGACTTCACTCTATGTAGACATACAGGAAAATGGTATCTTGTGCACTTATTGTCACATAGTTTGCACATGCTTATTATTATTAATAATGAGAAGTTATTTGTTTCATTTAAAATATGACAGGAAGATGCACTTGAGAAATTCAATAGCCTTTCTCAACTTAAAGTATCATTAACTATTTAAAAGCTGTAGCCGTCACTGTAACAGCGGAAGATAATTTTGAAATCTCTGAGGAAAATGTAAATAAAAGAATTATTTACTAGTCATGTTTGTAACACCAGGATAGCAATATCTTATGTCTACTTACTATAGGCATGTTAAAAAGAATTCCTCGCGGTCACGGCCACAGCAGTTTAAAGGTAATTTTATTGAACAAGAAACAGGTGTTGATCTACTGTAGAATTATTGTGTGTGTCCATTGAAACCCTAAAAATCTGCAGTTACTTAACTCCAACTTAATGTTCATAAAATATGACTTAATTTTCAAAATTTTCACGCAGTCACGAGTTTACAACACATGTCAATTAATTATCTTCAATAGTAAATAATATAGTGGCTCGTTTTAAATGTGTGTGTAGCCTACACATTATTATAAAATTAGAAGGTAAGGTGTTAACTTGTTTAGTCAGAAAGCGGACAACCCCTAGGGGATGAAACCACCAACCCGATGTAAATCTCATGATAGGTCCAAATGTTCTTGTACCCGGCTATCAATATTAAATGTGCTCTGCGGTTGTAGGCAACAGAAACACCAGCTTCCGCAAACTCCCAGGCCACTCGTTAATTATTTATTATATTAGTACATCAGTTTGGAATATTAATTACACAACTCTTGGTACTCATCAACGTTTATTTATACAGGTAAAATTAGCTGACTCACACATATTTTCGAACAGGTAAATTAAAATTTGAACCGTAACCATAATAATGTGACCACTTAAATATAAAGGATATATTCTATTTTAAAATTATTAAATAGCATAGTTTACTTAATCATTCAATAGTTTTTATCATGAAAACTGAAAGAAATGTAAGGAAATTTAGAAATGCTAAAATAACATCTATGAATGCCACCTCCTGGTACAATTAAAGCTTAAAAGTAACTTCTCTGGCAATGGAAGCAAGCCTGAAAAGTAATTCTTTATAACATTTGCCAAAAAATGGTCAATCTTTTAATGCAGAGAATCTGGGAATTTAACTAGTCTAAATAGTGATGGCAGCGAATAATATAACGAAGTCGTATCAATAGAGTTTGGTCTTTAATTTTATTAATTATAAGAAAACATTTTAGTTATAAAATTATTCAATAAAGGTTTAAGAATCAATCAGTTCCAGAAAGGTAAAGTTACGTAATGAGAAACAAATTATAAAAGGTAATGACAACCAAAATAAATAAATGAACACCACCGAAACCTACATTAAAAAGGAATAAAATTAATATAAATCTAAATTACATGCTATATTGAAATAAAATCAAGTAAACTGATGTAACAAAGGCCCAGAGTGCATTTGTTTAATCAGTGATAATTACAATTATTAGTGTATGCAGAAAAACGTTATTTTTAAACCGATTTCCGAGATAAGCTTCAAATCGATTCATTAAGCATGGAAGTACAAAAGTTTACTTTCATAAGCATATGTGATGGAATACATGGGTAGTGTTATTTGTCAAAGCATTTGCATTGCAACTTCCAAAACCGTATATGAACACTGCAAAGCAATATGATGTCCTGAGAACTGATTTGCATTTGATAAATTCTGTATAATATATTACCATAAAATGAGCCCTAAATTGGGCATTACTCCGGTACCGGTCAACCGATTAGGTCCATTATGAACAGAATGCATCCAATGGACGTTATAAATGCGTATACCAAGTTTCATGAAAATCCGATAAAGCGTATTTGAGTTATCGTGCGTACAGACAGACAGACATTTTCCCATCCACACCACAATCTCAGAAAGTATCAATCTGGCACCTAATAAATACAAGATATTCGTAATTCTTTTAACACTCTTCTGCATTCTTAGAATATAATTATTTTAATAATTACTTTCGGCATGGGCCTATTTACAACTCTACAACTCTGAGATTGTCAAATGTTGTGAAGTAAATTCCATCTTAGCAGAATTGCTTCAGGTTACTTCTGCTTACCTTAATTGATTCTATTAAAAAACTGTACATACGTGTTATTAAATTCAACTTCACTATTACAATACCATAAAATAATGTCCATAACATCTTTGCAGTTGGCATAAAAAGAAAATTGATTAGAATATTTTGGCAGAGAGTGAGGACTGTCTCCTATAAGGAAAACCCAAAATAGACAACTTGGCCATGATTATTAAAAGATTTCCCATAAAAGGGAAAAGGTATTGAAACAAGATTAGGCTAGGAGAATAATTCGACAACGAATTCTTTAAAAATTACCTATGCTTTCCCTCGGACTTTTATTTAGCGAAGTTCGAAAGTACGTTTGGATTGATAATGGTCATTTCAAGTTAATAAAAGCTAAACCCTAAAGAAAGTACAAAAAGCAACGAAAGCAGCTGGCATTCTGAATCAAATCGATTGTAACTTAGCCGATTTCTTTTCAGTATGCTTAAAGAGATAACTTAATACAACAGATCAGAACTCACATATAGATTACAATTTGCAATTAAATAGGTTCAGTGGCTCAACATATTTTTATACTCGGAATTTTTTGGTACGAATGTAACCAGAATGGTCAGTAAAAAAGTAAGTTTGATGATAACTGTGTTATCAACCATGTGTATGTTATCTAAATAAAGTAATACCTCTGGCTGTTTGGAAACAAAATCCGACGTTAATAATTGATCAAACTCAAAAGAGTGAAATATTGGTGAAGTTTCCCATTGTTCTATGCGATATGTGGTATTAAAATCAAAGCATTTTCTGTAAATCTAGACGTGCTATTTGAGTTTCATTTATTGATAACTTTAAAATCAAGGTTACCGTACATCAAAACTGACTGAAATGTATTGGAGACAAAACAAAAGGAGAAATGATTATCCATGTTCATGTAAGATGCATATTAAGCAAAACTCAGTTTAGAAAATGTTCCCAAATTTAAAACGTAATTGCAACAGTTAGTTATAGTACCTATTTTATTTACAAGGCTTTTATTATTTAAGGAATAAATTAATAAACTTTGTATTAATAGTATCTATTAGGCCTAATCGAAATATTTCTATATAGAGTCATACTAGGGTTGTCCAGAAACTAAAGAACGATATGGCGCAACTAAATAATAAAGAAAGATATCACACAAAACTTTATTTGTAAAGATACAGTAGACTATCATACTCACTTTCTGAACGTAGTTTTTCAATGCCGATATTTTACTCTTCTACTGCCAAGGACCTGAGCCTGGAGTTCCTACCAAGAAGACAAGGAATAAACGCAGAGGTCTATTGTGCACCTCTTCAATGGCTAGGAAGCGCTATCCGAAACAATAGACTTGGAAAGTTTTCTGAAAAAGGTGTTTTTGATTTACGACAACGCTCGGCCTCATTCCACTGCTCAAACACAGACACAACTTCAACGTTTTAAGTGGGAAATTGTTGGACATCCTCCTTACAGCCCTGACCTGGCACCCAGCGATTTTCACTTGTTTCCGAAACTAAGGGACTTTTTGGGCGGGAAAGTTTCCATCCAATGAAGGCAATGACATCCTGGCTCAGGTGTTTGGCGGCAGAAGAGTATAACTTCGGCAATGAAAAACTGGTACCACGTTACAATAAATGCTTTGACAGCAATGGCGATTACGTTGAGAAATAGAGGGAGGTACTCTATCTTTATAAATGAAGTACTGTGTTGATATCTTTCTTTAGGCCTTTTATTTAGTTATTCCAAATCGTTTTTGACTTTCTGGACGACCCTCGTATTTTCTATCTAACAAGAAACTGCCAAAGCATTCAAGATAAAACCTATCTTGAAAATGTTTACTATAAAAAAGTCATACAAGATAACATGAGAAAAGTGTTATGCCTATTGGCACTGTACGGCCCTGAAATTGAAGTAAAAATCCTAAACGATTCGAAATCAATGGTGTCCAGCTGGTCAATCCGTATCACTATAAAATTCAGTGATGAAGTAGCCTATACGTTATGACTTATGCTATGGCACAACACAAAGGCAGTCCAGTCCAATCAAGTATTTTGTATCCTTCTTCTATCATTTAATTGGGATTCAGGGCTCCATGGAACTTTTGAGATTTCTCGTATAGGCCTAGTGTTGGTCATATACACATATTTTTTAATTTAAAATTTTTCCCCATAAGGAGGCTGCCAATTGCACATTTCTTCGTAAGACATTACCGTTCTTATTGGGTATTTGTTGAGTGAGTTAAAAGAATTATTCATCAAAGAAAAGTAGATAGTTAAAAAAAATTATAAGTTACAATTAAACACTGAAATTCACGTCCAAGTTATGTCAAACTAAGAGAGAGCTAAAGAACAGAGATAAATTGTCTAACTGTCTTATTAACTGTTTCTAAGAATGGTTAATGACTTAATGAGCCTGGTATTGCAGTAACTGCAGGCGGGTTAAATCCTACGGTTTTCCACAGTTATGTCAGATGTGCCTTATAGTATTATGAACCATTCATTCCATTCCGTGGATGAAAACATTTCCGAGATGATAAAGACAGACTGACTTTAGGCTATTCTCATCGCGTTTCGTCTTTAGGCTAATCACTGTGAATCCAGGATAATTCCTTCTTTGCTTCCTGGTATACTATAAAGTATTATTAATATTTTTATTATTACTCCATTATTACTCTCACTATTGCTCTATTAATATTATTATAGTTGGGTATCTGTATGGACTCGTGGTTATCGTCGCTAGCTACGGATCCGCAGGCTCGTGTTCGATCCCCGGTACTTCCTCGGGTGTTTCTAAGGTAGGGATATCTGGAACAGGTGCGCTCAGCCTCGTGATTCAAACTGAGGAGATAATTGATTAAGAAATATTGACTTAGGTCACGGAAACTATTATTAGTGGCCGTGGGTGCCCCTAATCATGCCATCTTCCTATGGTAGATGAGTTCGGATGGAAGATCGATTTCTTTCTCGGATGCTACACCACGGAGATTATTATTATTATTATTTCCGTCTATAGCTAGGCCGGAGACTTATTCAGGTGCTATGAACACAAAGCGTCTGCGTACTAGCGAAAGTTTTTGCTTTAAATGTGGTAGTGTACATTTGGAACTATCCGCCGGCGTGGTCTTGTGGTCAGCGTCTCTGACTACAGATCCGTCGGCCCGGGTTCGATCCCCGGTGCCTCCTCGGATTTTCTGAGATAGGGAGGTCTGGTAGGGGTGCACTCAGTCTCGTGATTCAAATTGAGGAGCTACTTGATAGAAAAGTAGCGGCTCCGGTCATGGAAACCACCATTAACGGCCGTGGGTGTCGGCATGCTGACCACATGCCCCCAATCCTGCCATCTCCCTATGGTAGATGACGCAGTGGTCGGGTGGTAGGCCTTGTCCCTTCAGGGATGTAGCGCCACGGAATTAGTTAGTTAGTATATTGGGAACTCTTAGATTAGCGATGCATCATGTTCATATACTAAGAAACCAATTTTCCACCTCCAAATACCGAACCAATATATTATTTTGTTATTCTATGTCACGTAGTATGAGTGTACTCTGTATTATTAGTTTCTTCCTTCGTTTTCTCAAACGTTACCATGATGGGCATTGTAACTTAAGTACTTAGATGACAAAATGTTCGCTCATTGAATTGGCTATCATGCGTTGTATTGTGTAGCGGTGGTGGTTTCTTAGGCAAGGGATATTTTTGCTCTTTGTGGCAATTAGTTCTATGATCAAAATTTCAAGGTGAGTTCGACCATCTCATCTGTGAATTGTACCCAAAATTGAATACAGTTCCGTTAGTCTTAATTTTCAATAAAAGGCATCTTTTATTTAAGATTCCGGCCGCGAAAGCTTTAAAATTAGGCCTATAGTCTTGATTTTCGTTCAGTGTAGACTTAAATAAACATTTCATTTATGAAATTTTGTATAAGCTAGACGCACGGTCTAGTAATATGTTGAGATTAGCTTTTTCCGTCACATTATCTTTCTACATAATGTAGTCAAAGAGTTAGTTAGTTGCCAATTGTCTGTTAGTTATTTAAAGTTGTATTATGACCAACTGCCTGGATTAGTAGTGAAGTTGCTGACTAGGGTCCGAAGGCCTGGATTCGAGTTCCGGTACTTACTCTGATTTCTGAGGAGGAGAGGTCCATAAAATGTTGCACCCTGCTTAAGGGGTTACTTGGTAAATAATTAGTAGACCTATGTAAGAAGATGCTCAGTTCTGTCATCTGCCAATGAAGTCGATAGATTGAAGTGGTTGACGCAGCATATGCCGAAAGGTAGGCTCTTTCCCCATGGAATATAGCGGTGCGGGTTTTAGTTTCGTTATTATCTTTTAAAACAAGCAATAAAATTATTAATATGTTCCGGTTATAATAATATTATAAGTAGGGGACGGATTTCTAAGACATGTCATATTTTTTCCCCTTTGCATTATTTCAGGTTTCCGACTAATTTCAACCCGATTCCAAGAATCCTGGTGAAAATGGAACGGCTTTTATTGTGCATGTAACTGCATATTTAGGAATTTTTCAACTATTGTAGCATATTTAGTATGAATATGCTTATTTAAACCATATTTTTGGCATATTTGTGTGCATATTAAAGAAATTTTGAAGTTTCATATCATATTTTGTAAATTTTGCATTATAATGATACTTTTTGAGAATTTAAAAATATTTTAAATCATTAACATTATATTTTAATAAAATGAAATGTAATGAAACTTAAAAAAAATATATACACAATGTGTAAGTGGTAAAGTCATATTTAAATTTTATTGGTCATATTTTAATGTTTCTTTAGGTGATAAATGCATGCAAAGGCCTATATCCTATTCTTTAGGTCACAGAAATCCGCCCCCTGATTAAAAGCTTTAAAGTTATAGTTTCATTTTCAATTAAAGAGATTTAGCAATGGATCATTGAAAAAAAAAAAGGTAAATGGCACTGGCTGTTACAAAACGAGATGTGTGATTGCTCATTAAGGAAACAAAGACAATCGCAGCGTATTGGAAACACGTGATTTCAGCGCCAGGTGACGACCTTGAAGGACAGACAAGGTCGAAATGTGCACTTCCGTATCTGCAGACCGAACTAGGCCATACACCTCAGTAATTGCATGTTAAGTATTATTAAGGAGATTTTACCTGAGGGAACTAGGAAACGACACCTGAAAGCAATCTATAACAAATCAATTATAAATACAACATCTGACATAAACTGGCGAAAGGGAACTGACTGAGTCAAGTCGAGATGCAAAAAAATTATTGGCGAATTTATTAATAAGGTATTCTAAGAATGAGAAATCAAAGTGTTAAAAATAATGTTGTATAGCACCGTTGAGCTCGATCAATAAAATAATTAGGCTATGTAATAGGTTAGTTTCAATTTATGCTATTTTCCCTAGGCCTCTCTCTTACATGAAACCACCATTAAGTTATCTTGTTTTGTAGTGTCACATTTAAAAAGAACAAAACTGTTTCACTAATGGCCTTATTGTTAATTAAAATCATGAAAACTTCAAATGTTCATAACGTCAACAGCGAAATTCACTTCTTGCTTCTTCTACTTCTTCTTCTTTGTTTTGTTTTGTGAGTTAAAAAAATGAGGCTACAAAGCATAAACATTATGTTGATTCTACAAATTAAGCTGCCCTGATTTATACATGTAACCGAGAGAGCGAGGTAAAATAAAAGTTGAGATCAAGGTATTGGTGCGGGTTGCGTGGGCCCCATTAATGCACTCACAAGGGGAGGTAAAACTCAGGGAAAGAGGAAAATGATATCAAGGTACTTGGATTAGGAGGATCAGGATTAGTCCCCTGAAGGGTGAGGCGGGTTGGGAACGACCCTACACACTTCTGCCATTTGGCCCATTGTGGCAACCTCCGGTAATGAATATGAGGTACATGCCCAACGGCCCCTCGTCAACAGCCTCACCGCGAGCCCCCACGGAACTCCCCTACATCCAATAGATACCTTTACCATGCCACGTGTGCCGCGGCCTCGGTACCTCTTGGGATATAGGGCCTCCAGGTTGGCGGCACACCAGCCAGGAACTTCATGACCACAAGCCAGGGGGAGGAAGGGAGAGGCCCACAGCAAGTGCTGAAGCGAGGGCATACCGGAAACCGGAATAGGAAACGGGATGATAATGAGGGGGAGTTTGAAGATGAAATGGAGTGTGTTGGTGGAATGAGAGGGGGAAACGGGAGGATCCCCGAGAAAACCCCCCCAAAGGTCACGGCTTCGTCCACCACGAATGACATGCCCGCCAGGCCCGGGATTGAAACGATAACAGCAGAACAGAATAAAAGCACACCAACTGGCTTGCACCGAATCGAAATTGTGTTTTAATCAATGTACATTTCTATTATTTCAATTTCCAAACTAGTTATGCTGAATAAAATAATATGTTTTCGTGCCGCTTAGTGGCAGCAATCACTGCACACTGCACACTGCCCAGTAACGAGCAGACGATTTTACCCCGATAAAACGGCCTCCTCGCGATTCCTACAAGAATATTGTGGGATAAACGCCCGTGATTGGTCTATATCCAAGGAATTGCTAAACGTTATTGGTGAATATCAAACATGCGGCATGTGAGTGGGATAATCTTAATAAATCCAACACGAGTTGACGAGTTTCATCAGATAAATTCGCTCCTGCTGCACAGTCGCGAATCTATCGATAAACTCGTAAACTCTCGTGGGATTACCTATGATAAATTATTATACGGTAATTTGAAACAAAAAATCGTTTATGAATTTTAGTAATAATTGTTTCTTCTGCCTCAGCATTTTCTGCATCACAGAAAATTTGAAATACATCCTAGGAACATAAAGAGAGTAAGAGAATCATAATATTGACATATCATGATATTGGCTAATTGTTTACGGTTATTATATTAAATTTCATTACATTACATTGTAATTAATTATACTGCATTGAATTACATTGCATCACATAACACAATGTTACATTACATTACTTTACATTGCAATTGACTTGAGGCTGTCCCAGTACTGAGAATAGGCAATGGTTTCTACTTGGACTTTCGACTAGGTATGTGGGATAAGAATAAAACTGTGTCCCAGCTTTCGGAAAGTTGGCTCTCACTTCTGGGAGAAGTGATCTAAATTGAGAAGTTGTCAATACGTTTACAGACGTTATGCTTGATAAAGGCCTGTCCTAATGATAGGAAGAAAACATATACATGGTGGAATTTTATTGGTCGGATTATCTGCCACCTTACCCGCATGCCGACGCCCATATACCAAATCAAAATGTACATTTCAATCTTAAAACAAATTTTGAAAAGGGTTGTACTTCTACTATCGTACTCACACACAAGCACACACATACACACACATAAGCGCGCGCTCGTAAACAAAGGCACTCACAAAGTTATAACACAATCACTTTCGCATACCATTTTCCGTTTCACAGATATGATGTGTTCGCGTTTATCATCAAAATATGAAAGTAGAAATTTTGTTCCTCATATACTCAAAAGTTATACGATGTAGGCTATAGAGGAATATGAATATTTATTCAATAGCTCATACCATTGGTAACCACAACCGAGATTTCTATACTGCCGACAAAGTTAAAATAAGAACGCAAATGTATTAACGAAAGTGCATTTGCCAAGCAAGTTCGCTTTTTGAAATGAAAACGTGAAGGATTCAGTGATCGGTATTGTATCAGCAGACTTCAATTTCATCTAATTCCAAAGCTAAATAGGTGTGAAAATAGCATGGGAAGAGTAATTCATTTCCTGTCTGTAAACTGAGTGTTTCTGTGCAAATTAAACGTGCACCGGGTGGGTTTAGCACTAACGAAACATGTTTACAAATTGAATGTGCGCTTTGATGATATCGTTCGGCTCTTTTTGGGAGAAGCCGTTTTATCGTAATACGAAGTGGATAAAAATGTTTTCATACCCTATATGAATACTTGTTCATTGACAACAAAATTCAATGATTTTTATGTCAAACTACATAGACTGATACATATTTTTACGTGAGTAAAAGCACTTCAAACAAATATAGCAAAGCAAAATCGCAGTGTAAACTAATTTGAAGCTGCTATAAGCGCATATACATGGAATTAAATGCAGCTATAACAGAACATACTTGTATAGATATTACAATATAACAACCATTTTAAATTACATTAGAAAAGCAAATCTTGACATACAAAACGAAGTCGTTGATTAAAAATTATAGCATACTAGTGCGCATAGCGTTATTGCAGTTCACTTTAGACATAATTTATGAATTATCAAAACAATGAATAATTTATCGAGTTGGAGACAAAATAATGGACACTTTCAGTATTAAAATCACTACACTCTTAAATTGCACTGTCATCGTCTTAGGGAATAAAACATTTCACACAAATTAATAATTCATCTTCCTTTGTAAATTACTAGTTTCCTGTACCCTGCGTTGGTAAGTTTTTTCTTTCCATGTACATCCAAATAAACTGCTTCTTAAATATTATGAAGAGCTTACGACTTAAGTTTCAACCCGTAAGTTCTTAAATAGTCATTTAGGGATTGAAATGTGGAGAAAATGATTTTGTTCAATTATTTCAACGCCCTAAACCCTTCCCTACCCCTATAGGGATGAGTTATGTGCCGAGTTTGGGTTTATATAAGCTACGGATTTTTTCTGACCAGTGAGAAATATGTGTACCAGATTTCATCAAAATCGCTCCAGAATTCGAACGTTACGGTAGATTTATACATATCACAAACAAAAATACAGAGTTATTCATATTAATGTGTCATGTCCTTTAACTTTGCAGTTAAAAATCATACCATTTCATTTCTGTGTCGATAACTTACTGTTAATTTTATGAAGAAGATTATTGGATAAAAAATTCATTTTAACGTGAATACAACTCCACTGTTCAAGCTTTTCATACAACTTTCACGAATAAAGTACCCAACAAATAATCCGTATACCCTAACTGTTTTATGACGTAAAGTGAGAAGTTTCAAAATATAATATGTTTGATCAATGCCGTTAGTTTTCTTTAAAATAAAAATTTTGAAAATAATTTTCACGAAAACTAGCCTTAATACTTTTACAATAGAAACCAAATTCTAGGAATGAAAAAAGAACAAAATCCATACCGGTAATCCGTATTTGAATATAACGCATCATTTACCCTCAGCAGGCACAGATAGATTAACAGACGCCAAGCAGCAGACATCACTGTTGGCTTTTAGGCAACGTAAAACATTTTTTATCAGTGTTATTTGCATTTCGACTTTGTCACGATCACTATTATTTCTCTGTACTCCGTACATGCGGAAAAGTAAACGTATATTTGTAGATACAAAGTGGACATAGTTTTGGCCCTCAAAATTTACCCACAAAATATATTGCAATATATTTTAAATGACTTCCATTTCATCTAAAATCTGCAATGAAAACAATATCAGAAATTATGTCATCATTAACAAATGCCTCCTCATCTAACTCAAATATTTAAGAAACGTCAAGATATTTTCACATGACAAGGAATATGTGCTCGAATGTATTGTTTCACATACCGGTCTTTGGGCGTGCAATGACTAACATATTTGTACTGGTCAGTTGTTTCGTAATCCTGAAACAGAATACTCGGCCTTATCCATGTCATGGTTTCAATCCCTTAAGAGCAATGCACATATTTGACTCAATCCACTTCTTCAGCGTCATAAATTTCCTCTCATAACGAATTCACTTGTCGACATTTGGCATTTACAGAATCTGAAAAGCTGCTAATGCACTTATTCTTACAATAATTAACATGTGCCACAGTAACCTCATTTTATCGCCTGTTCTTGTTGTCCGGAGGCGATTCAGTAGTAAGTGATACAATAAATCTTTATTCTTAAATGGTAGTAGATGATTCATGAACTATTATCCTTTAGTAAAATTAACAAGGTTATCACAAATCTATCTGATATTATATTCAATAAAATTAACAATTCAGATTCAAACATTAATGCATCTGGGTTTAATTGGTGGCTTCTATGGTTACATGGTTGCTGTAAAACTATTAAACAGCACAATTATTAAGAAAAAGTATTCGAACTGATTAAAACCAGAAACTGAAGTTCTGTATTGAAACTCTATGTTTCACGCTAACAATATTTATAAATTATGTAGAATACATTTTTCTAATTTTGTGCTTAAACACTAACAGGCCAACAAATTCGGCATGCACAAAATCATCCTTGCAGACATAATCTCTTATATCACTGAACGAGTCTATCTCCATTTTTCACATCCATCCATATTGTGGGCCATAACGTCTAGTTTTAAGTTTCTCTGTTGTGAGTTATTTATTTAAGCATTGTTAATGTTTCAATACTTATTTAATATATGCTTTATATTGTAGACATAGTATACCCATTGCTACTGGGTTCTAATATCTGAAGAGGTACTTTTAGTCATTGGCAGCCTGCAGGTGTAGCAGGAAGAAACAAAATTATACTCTTTATATTTTTGTTCATATGCTCTTTAGTGTAGTATGTTTTCAGTTCTCTTTGCACTTGAATTTTGCAATTTTATAACACTGAAAATATTTGGAACTGAATTGCATCCGAGCCCGAGCATTTTACTCTTTCGGGTATAAATAATTTTGTACTATTACAATTTGTGCTTTATAGAGAAATATAAAGAAAGGTCTTCTGCAAACGATGTTAAGCCATGCGTGCGTTTTGGAAATCTTGAAGAAATTCAAAATAAATCTGAAACTTTGAGACACATCTGTGTTTTATCGTTCCGCACACGTATAACCTAGAGTTTAAGTATTACAAATTATTTGGCTGTTAAAGAGATTAGATATTATAACTTATTTAGGCAAAGTCGCAATGTAAGGGGGCCCACCTCGCGATTTGCACAGGTTTCCACGGACGGGTGATGTTTCTTGTTTTCCAGCGTGGCACGTTGACCAACATGACGCTTCTTGTACATTGGTGAATTCTCCCGAAATTCTAGTTTAGTGGTAGTTAGGTTAGGAACGGTGTTACTAATTAGTGACAGGTTCTGTTAGGTTGTGAACAGTCATATTAATTTAGTAGGGCATTCTGAATTTTCCCGAAATTAGTAATTAGTGACAGGTTCTGTTAGGTTGGTGAACCTATTTCCCAGAATTCTACGGGGTCTGCTGGTGAGACGTCACACCTGTAGCGGCCAATCACGAGTTTCTATATAAAAATATGGCGGCATTCACGGCACTTTTCGCTAGTTCGTGTTATAAAAGAAAGTGTAACGTTTAGGGCGGGTGGGTTGGACACAAACACTCGTCGAGGCAACATCATCTCTCCAGAGAACAATCTATAACATAATACGTGTGATATTAGGTGTTTTATGACATTAAAATTGGTTTTGAAAGTGGGGCCCCCTACAATGCGACTTTACCCTTATTTATCCAATCATATGTTACTGAAATATGCTATTGATGATATTACAGTATTGGGTACCTAAACACTAGTAGAACAGACAATTGTTTCATTATGTATACTTATATTTTCTTTAATTGTTGACGACTATTATGACCCTCGTCGTCATCAGGATATTCCGGACTGTTTTTTGTCATTTAGTAATGTCTATTCTACCGTCAAGGCTATGGAAATTCCAATACGGCATTGGCTTGTGAAAATAGAAGAAAACTCCAAAATCCTAGTTAGATTAACCACCCACGGGATTTGCATCCATGATCTCCCGAACGAGAGTCCACAATGCTACCGCATAGACTAACCAGATAAGTGCATTTTTCGATATTGTTACAGACTGATTCAATATTGATCACATCTGCAACGTCCAGGCATAATTTTACTTCCGCATTGAATTGTGTGATTAATCTTCCTTTATCTTCACATGATTACTTCACTTTTACTGCACACCTGATTATGCTCTATAACCTTTCAGGGAGGTGTTAAAAGTCTTTACTCCTCTCTCTTCGTCAAATTCTCACGCTGCTGGAATCATTTAACATGGAAGACAACACAATTGCCATGTACGCCGCATGCAGTTTTACATACGAAAAATTAATATACTGAATATGTGAATTATATCAGCAGGAAGAAGATAATTACTGTCGTAAAAATGTAATTATCATAATTTTCTCTATAATTCGTTATGTTCTCCATAATTGCACTAAATTACACTGGCTCTGTTGCAAAATTAACAGCTTAATCAGGCTTTCCGTATACTTGTTAGCTGCTAAATAAGGACCACAATGTGCATCCAGTGCATGCAATTATCTCAGATAATCATAAAAAATTCCACTTACCGTATTAATTTTATTACTGACTAATCATCATTGCATCACTGACATATAATTACCCTTCTCCATGCATTATCTGTACAATATCAGTGAGGCAGATTGAGGCACACAGGTGACAAACCATGAAAACAAAGAATGGTGAATGTTCGGAATCAAGGATAGACTGCGGACAGGAGACGATATTAGGTTCCCTTCGGCATATTATTCACATACTCCCAAAATATCTGCTATTAAGTATTCACTCTCATTCAGTATCCAAATACAGTTAATGCGACCTTCCTTCGTTACATTCCAACAAAAGCGAACATTAAGCTGCCTCTTTTCCTTGAAGGCCGAATTGCTTGTTAACATTTCAAATATAAATAATTCGAATTCAATCCAACTGACCACATTTAAACAAAATCTGTGAGCCATTTTTCAACAAATTTCGAAGAACAAAAATGCTGTCAAGGAAAATGGTAGCAAAGGATAAATAAGGTGATGGACTTAAGTAACATCCTCGGAAGATGTCTAATTCGAAAAGTGAATACTGCTTCCTCTTGATTTATAGAAAACACATAGAGATGGAAGCATATCGATGAACGTTATATAGCCTACTGTCCATTGTTCCTCTTCCAATTATACCCTCATAATTAATCCGAAATATATTTTATTGTACACATGTAATTATAACTTTTTGATAGAAGAAGAAATAGACATAAGACAGAAACTAAAATTTGAACATTTAAATTCTAGTTTTGAGCCACGTTTGAACAACAAATAAGTTTATGTTGAATCTGTAACACTCTCTGATTGAATGATAATATAATCTAATTCTAATATTTGAAATGTGAAACTTCGTTTGAGGGACATTAATACAAAAACATGATATACGATGAATATCGTGTAAATGATTTTGCGCTGGAGCTTACAGCTGACGTAGTTACACTAGTATAAAGTGATAGCCTATCTTTAACCAGGGATTTACAGTTTCCTCAAGACAAACAACGATGAGAAATCTTCTATCGCTACGAAAGAACTACCGGTAGGTGATGAACTACGAAAGAACTATGTATTTACTATATATTCCAGATTGGCTTGAAATATTAGAAAATAGTACATGGTGCTACTAAAAATAATACATGAAATAAAGCCCCTTTCTGTATTCTTCCAAAGAACCTATATAGAGAACTTGATGAAGAAAACTATGATTCTCATCTCACGACTAGGTTATCCTTCATGTTACCAGCTGCTATCTTCAAGGAGTAATATACTGGTCCTTTATGATTGTGATTTAGGCAATAACTTGACATTAGTCTACAAAAATACAATAACTTACTTTTTCGAATGCCGTTATTTACAACTCTTTGTTGTTACCTATCATATTAGCACAGAATAGGGCGTGATTCCTAACCCACGGGTTACGAAACTACTAATACATTTTCCCTGACCTGTTCCAGCTTTAATTTGTTGGTATGGCCTTTGAAATCATAGCAGTCTGTGATGTGACAGCCGGTTCTGACCATGATCTTCCACTTTAAGCAGTAACTTGATCGACGTTATTACCAGAATGTTAATGATCATCTTGTATCCGGCTTGCAACATATGCCTGATCTTGATATTCAAGTCATTTCACATAAAATGGTACAGAGTCATCTAGATCTCTGAATTTTCCTAACTATTTTTAAAAAGTACTGGCCTTGCTTTTGTTTATATTGACGTAAACTATGACGTAACGAGCTAATAAACAGAAATGTCACTCACCTGGAAGGCCTCCAACATTTGGTTTAAATTTTCCATTTGATGGGACCACGTCAGAGAAAGAGAAAGAAGAGAGAACATTTTATGAATTACTAGCATAATTCTAAATTAAGTAACTATCTGATTTATATTTTTACAATAGTTCACTTTCTTTCAACGTGCTAATGGCCCTGAAGATAATGAATTATAGCCTAATTCATGATGACAACGAATTTGACTATGATGACACTTACAGCAAACCGGGCTATTACAATTAATTGACACTGAAAATGACATGCAAAGATTTGAATTTCAAAAGTAATTCTTTAGAGTCTTTGCATGATTAAGATTTTGCTCCATATACATTGTTTTAACAATTTTAGTGATATTTTCTGTTTTAATTCTTCTTAAATATTTTAAAATATCACATAACTCCAACTAATTATGGAACATAGAGTTACAAAAATAATTTTATATTCAACTAGTATTGCGATTATTTTTCAATCTGTCCAGTTTTTAATTGGGATTTTAAACTTATGCGCAGAAAGAAAAATCAAAACAAAGGTGGTTCCAAGTGTAGATATTCAGATAGAAAACAATCAAAATTTCAATAATGTTGTTCACTGTTCCATACTCCTTTCTTAAGTTCTTTTTTATTTTTGTTCACATGCTCAGGAAATCGGTGTTGTTCAACCCCCACCAAACAAAAAGAAGAATTTTGGGCAAATGAAAGTCATTCGAGAAATATAACCAAAATAGAATTTGTATGCATCGATTAAGTTCCATAAAATACGCTTATTATTACGTGATATTTTATGTAGTGTTATTAAACAATGATGTTCTAAAACAGAATTACAGTCTCCGTTAATTCTTAATTTTCATAATAGTGTCAAGTTACAATCAGCTAATATGACTCTTTCTCACTTGGTAGGTTCTTTATTTGCAGTGTCTACCTCAGCTTCATACATGTTGTAAAGGTAAATCACAACAGACTTTTATGGGCCAATAAAAAATCATGGATGGTCCACTAGGATACTTAAAAATAATTTCTTCACCAATACCATCATCCCATCGTCATCACCATCATTATTTACCTCTCTACACTCTACACACTACACTTTTCAGCAGTGGAAATAACTTATGTACTAAGAATCGAAACATTTGTTCCCACATCACCGATTATGGGGACAGTATTTGCTATAATTTAGACGACTTAGGCCTATATCTATAAAATACAGTCGCGTAAAGAGCTCAGCGAGGGACACTATTTTGAGGCGTGGAAGATATTTGTTGTTAGATTGATTTATGCCAACTTAATTAGAGAAGTAGGCCTACTTATAAATGCAAAATATTTACTTTTTATCTCCTACACAGGGACGGATTGGTACTAATCAATAAATAGCCTACTTTGCTATAACTGATCAATCAGATATAACTGATTTGCTACAACTGAACAGATGAGACAAGAATCATGATATGCACGAGCCGCTTCAAGCCATATTAATCGGCAATTCAAAGATAAGTGTCTCGAATTGCGTCCTGCAGTCGCATGGTACGGGAACAGGGTACATATGTAATAAAATATTAATTGAACATTGGCTTAAGTTACCTAAGTTCTAGTAGATATATTGGCCTAGGCATTTTTTAAAATATGACATTAAACTGATTTCGGGTTTTAAGTATAACATTAATAAAACACTATAACAAAATTGTTGGGGTAATAATCTATAAGCACAGTATTTCAGCAATTTTTTTAAATAAACCTGAATTTAAAAGGACTTCCTGACGTATAATATTTTATTATTCTAACAGCAAGTGATCTAATGATCTCAAGAAAGACGGAACACGTTGTTAAATTGATTTCTCAGCCTCCGATTGCAAAGTGCGTAACTCAGTAGCAATATTAAGCAACGTTAATAACTTTCTCGCCTCGCAGGCAATGGGCAATTAGTAAGTTTTTATCATCCGGGTCCACGGGGGTCTTCATAAATCATATGTGCTGTTAATTAATTACTTGTAGGTCATAACTCTGAAATGATGGTATTATAGGTTTGAAGTGGTGCCAAATATACGTAGTGGAAGTAAAATAACCAAGATTTTCAAGGCCCACTGTTTATATTGTATAGAGGAATAATAAAAGAATTAATTATTTCGTGCTGTAAGTCAAATATCCGTAGTACTCGCAGAATATTTTTTTCAGAAACTGCCCAACTCTTTTTTTACATGTCAAGTATTGTTCATACCAATCTGCTAGTTCTGCAATTCGTGAAATATGATTATTCTGACTACGTTTACATAAAATTATTAAAGTTTAGTGTACGACAGAGATACTATAATTAACATTATTTTTAAATTTTTGTAATAATGCATTAGGAATTTAGTAGTATGAAATTTAAAAAAAATAGCATTTTTATTTGTAAATTTAAGCATTTTTAGCGCATTATTTACTAAAAACATCTATTTTAGTTATTTTACTGTTGATTTTATTAATGAGGAACCTGATTGTGTAGTCTATAGATGTCGCTTGCGTAATAAAAATAAAAAATTGGGACCAGGACGATGACTCCAGTTGTAACCGGCATTGCCAACTTATTTCACTCTGGTTTTAACAAGAGTAACTACAATCCTTCAGAACATGTTGGACAGATATCGATAGAAATTATTGGTGAATGTGCCTCTTGCTTCGCTGAATATTTTCAACATGGGTATAAGGTTGTGACGTTGGAGCACTGTGGAATGGCTGGTTCGTTTATTATTTTGTTCATGCTTAGTTTATTACGATTTAGTAGGGATGCTGAACGAAAATATTAAAGAACAAAAGTTTTTAGAAATTTCGAAATTTAACGCCATTGCGTAAATATCACCATGAATGCTTTTTCAAATATTCTTTCGCATACTTCATCGTATAATTTAAATGCTCTATTTAATGTTTTCTGTTTTCTATATACCATTTATTGTCCGGATTTATTATTATTATTATTATTATTATTATTATTATTATTATTATTATTATTTAGTGGAACTATCTGATTCTGAACCTTATTTTGTAGTATTGCGATTCTGGATATGATTTAAAACGAATGCTTCCAGATTCTGCCTCCTTCCTAATATAAATGCAATTTTCATTGTGGTTAGACTACGATTGTTTTTCATAGTGCCATTTAATTCTCTCCTTGTTTGACTGTAAGATAATGAATAATGTTTCCTAATTCTGAAACTTATTTTATAGAAGTATAAGGCTAAGGACCTAGTGGTCTAGTGGACAATATCGCTATCATTCGTGAAGCAGTTCATGGTTCACAACGAAAGATGAAGCGAGCTGACTCCAGGCCTATGATAATAGACCTAATAATAATAATGATAAAATTAATAATAATTATAAAAATAATAATAATAATAAGAAGAACATATAGGCCAATTACTTGTCTGCAAACTATGTACAAACTATTTACATCCATACTCACAGAAGAAATGTATAAACATATCAGTGACCATAACATTCTGACTGAGGAGCAGAAAGGATGCAAAAAGTCATCACTAGGATGCAAAGAACAGATAATCATCGATTCCGTAGTAACACAACGGGCAATACACTCACAAAGAAACCTGCACACAGCGTATATAGATTATCAGAAAGCATTTGACTCGGTTCCCCATTCATGGTTAAAAGAAATACTTCATTTGTATAAAATAAACCCTGCTATAACCCATTGTCTGGATGTTATAATGAGCAAATGGAAGACAGTGCTCTGCACCAAGATAGAGAATAAATCTATCATATCTGGCACAATTAATATTGAACGTGGTATATTTCAAGGCGATTCATTAAGTTCCCTGTGGTTTTGTCTTGCAATGAATCCTCTATCCAATCTCCTAAAAGCTACTGGTTTTGGATTTGATATTAAATATAATAATAGGAAACACAGAATATCACATTTGTTTTATATGGATGACTTGAAAGTGTATGCCCACAATGAAATGCAAATGAACGCTCTTCTAAACGTAATAGATTTCTACTCATCTGATGTGGGAATGACGCGGGGAGTAAAGAAATGTAAACTCCTAACAATTGAACGTGGTCGACACGCAAACTCCCAACCGTATGAACTTACTACCGGATCTATAATTGAGGGAATTGAGGGAAACCTATAAGTACCTTGGATTTGTTCAGAATACAACTCTGGACCACAAGAAAATCAAACAGGAACTTATTGACAAATATACATTTAGGCTGCATCAGATTTTGCGCAGTCACTTACATGCAAAGAACAAAATTAAAGCTATAAATACGTACGCTATTCCAACCCTTGTTTATTCATTTGGAATTTTGAAATGGTCTGCCACGGAAATAAACAGCATACAGAGGAAAACGAGAACTCTGCTCACCACCTATAGATTACATCATCCAAATTCGTGCATGGAAAGGGTCACTCTCCCACGGAAACTGGGAGGCCGTGGAGTATTGGATCTTCAAGTCATGCTCCAGAATCAGTTAAGGAACTTAAGAAGATATTTCCTTAAAAAACAGGAAACCAGCCTGCTCCATAAGGCTGTAGCACTCGCTGGCAGGTACACTGTATTGCATCCATATAACGCCTCTGACCATCATACAAATCACCAAGTGTCCCTGCAGGAGAAAGAAAGGTCCTGGGGAGAAAAGACCCTCCACGGAAAATACTACAGTAATCTAAACCAACAGAGTATAGACAAGAACGCATCATGCATGTGGTTACAAAGTGGACGCCTGTTTGGAGAGACAGAGGGATTTGCAGTTGCCATACAAGACCAGGTAATAGCTACAAATAATTACAAAAAAAAATATATCATTAAAGATACAAGCGTACTCTCTGACAAATGCAGACGATGCTCCATTCATCTCGAGACCATTGATCATATCACTGCAGGCTGCTCAGTATTTGCCTCCGTAGAATACACGAGACGGCACAATCAGGTCGCAGGAATCATACACCAGGCACTAGCCCACAAAAACAAATTAATTCAGGAACGTATCCCTTACTACAAGTACCATCCTGTACGCCTATTGGAGAACGAGTCATGTAAGCTTTACTGGGACACTGGTGTGGTGACAGACAAAACAGTCAACCATAACAGACCAGACATTATACTGGTCAACAAGAAAATAGGGACAACGTTTATTGTAGACATTGCAGTACCTAACGACATCAACACCGACAGGAAGCACCATGAAAAGATCTGCAAGTATAAAGAGCTTGCAGAGGAGGTCAAGAGGATCTGGAAGGCTAAGCTAGTACGAATAGTCCCTGTGATCCTGTCGGTCAATGGTCTCGTCCCCTACACACTTCACAAGAGTCTGCAAGAACTGGGTCTTCCACCGAACACCTACAAAAGCATGCAGCATTCTGTCATCCTATCTACATGCAACATTGTGCGATCGTTCCTGTCGCAAGAATGAAGACATTAATTGAACTCTTGTATTACAATTATATGTAAATGTTTTATATTATTGTGAGGCATTGGTGCATCCCGTGCCCTGTTACTACCCATATGTGATGTGGAGAAATGTAATAAATAATAATAATAATAATAATAATAATAAGATAAATAAAAGGTACAGTAGAAGCGAAATATAACATGCTGCACGTATCTCTTATTCTACTGTCAATTATGACTACTGTGTCTCTTTTGCTATTATAATATTTAATTCTGAATCCAACTTTCTAGTTACATCCAAAAAAAATTAGATGACGAAAACTTATTCTAAAGTGCAACATACTATCCAGTATCTTAATGCTATCCCCTCTAAATCTTATTTTATTGCACTAGTTAAATCTGAATCCTAGTCCCTAGTAATTTCTTGGCACTCCAGATTCTATTCCCTAGCATTCCTGACTCTATAGAATTCTATATTTTATTCCTCATAACTATTATGTGACTTTGTCTAATTATAGTATTGATTCTGCATTTTATTCTGTAGTGATATCTTATGGTGTTGGATTCTGTTCTGTACGTATACAGGCCTATGCGTGGAATCTTATTCTGAATCACCAGTATTTTTACTTCTTAAGATTATATTATGGTGTAGTGGACTTCAACCTTTTTTAGCTGAAGGGTCATTTTTTGTGAAAGTGTAGCAGGCCGCATTGATATATTGAATATTAAGATACTTACAGTATAATACAGAAACATATAAATTATATTACAATAACTGTAAGGATTACTTTACATTGTATATGTGTATTATATTTTGCCTTCTCCTTTGAAACATTAGTGAATAACACAAAACATAGTAACATTCTTGAATTTTATATGAGACCTGACATTGTTTCTTTGTTACTCAATACTGGCTTTGTAGTTAAAGTTAGTATTTGCTTGTTGGCCGCCAAAAATTAAGTCCCGGGCCGCAGGTTGAAGGCCACTGCTATAGAGCATCATATTTTATACTATCTTTGAGTCTTGATCTCATTATATATAGTATAATATTTGAATGTTTAATTATGTGGAGGTAGTCCCTGAGGTTTGATAATTATTTATTCAGTCACTTGGTAAAAAGAACAAAAAACATCTGCAATTACACTGTGCAAGGATTGAACATAGTACATTGCTTTAGACCAATGTAGATGTGAAATCCACTGTTTAAAAGTGAACGGCGATGAATATCATGACAACGGTAAAATAATGTGGCGGTCCTACGTTGATAATCAGATTAAGGAATTATCAACATTTTTAGCGAAAGACACAAGAATACCACAGCAATATTTTTATCAATAGGTGAAAAAAACATCGTCTCTTGGTCACAGTGTGTGGACTAAATAAACGAAACATGATGTAGTATAGGTTGAATAATGTGTAGCTGTTGCTGTACTCTAATACCATCTAAATTAGTTTGATAGAGCTCCCATGTGCTCTTGATTAAATTCTGTGGTAATTAGACACCTTCCTAATCCTCAGGAGATAATTTGTGCCGAACTTCTTGCTGAGTTAAAACAGAAACACTAACTAAACCGATGAATAATAAATCACATTTGCTTCATTTAGTAGTAGGCCTAAGTTTGGCCTTCTGCATCCCTAAACCGATCCTTGTTAACCGAACTAGTAGCGCTACTAGTTCCAAACAAGACTTCATGTCAGTTGCCTACTTAAAATAATGACAAGTACGTTATGTACTGATGGATATGATTACGTAGGTCTTTCCTAACTCGAGGTCATATTTGTTTGATTAATAACAATCTTTCATTTCTAACTCAGCACCATATTTCATAAGACAGATTCTTACTACGTCTTCGAAAATATGCAAAAGGTGTTTCTAGAAAGTCCAATCATTCTTAGGTTATCTAATATAATTATTATCTATTAATATCTATAAATATTAGTTTAATACATGGTAACCTGTTATTCCACTTGTTATAAAGGAAGCTTTTCAATTATTTAATAACTCTTCAATTGGAGGCTTAGGCTTAGGCCTAAGACATAGGCTTAGGCCTAGGCCTATGTCTATTGAATTTGTGTGTACGAGAAACACTTTTCCAAGGGTGAATTTATATTTTAACTGCGTTGAAGTCACTGCAAGAATTATAATATTAAGAATAGTCTAATTTATAACAGACTCATCTCTATCCAAATGTATGTTTCTGTAAGTTATATTTGATAACCAAATAGATGGAATTCGAGCTACAGTGGGAGGAAATTACAACAAAGAAAGACAATAACTGCCAAATGTACTAAAACAACCAGATAATGAAAGATATGTATTCTTCACCGATTTCCAGTCCGTAATAAAACCTCATTCTCTCAGAATCCTATGTTTGGCGAAATTCAACACTGCTATATCCAGATCTTCAAGCAATCCAAAAATACCATTGTGGTTTGAATTCCTTCTCAGCAAGAAATACAGGGAAAGGAGCAAGCAGATGCTGCAGCAAAAGAAGCAACTCCTCTACCTATACATGACAGACATCGGTACACCTTGTAGCAATATAACAACGAACACATGAAAAAGAAAATTAAGGACTTATGGTTCACACCGTGGTTTGAAACTTCCAATAGTAAATTAAAACATATTGTTTCTCGTAAAAACTTACCATAGGCTAATCAACCAAACATTTGTCACGCAGATATTAAATACTAATCAACCGGTTACACATCGGACATAGAAAACTCATACACGACTATAGACACCTCCTCAAGAAAGTACTATAAAGAGAACCTGACTTTTAAACACATCATCCTAGTAGGTACTCAATATAACCCACAACGACAACAGTTACCAACTCCAAATACAGAGAATCTCTTGATGATCCAGTTAATTACCATAAAGTGATAAAACAGGCAGATGAATGCTTGAATTTAGTTCGCGATAACGTAGCCCAGATTTTCGTGCCCTAGCTTGTGAAATGGCGTACACTTCTCGCAAGTCAGGGGAGAATACCAGAAGACCTTTCAAGGTACTTGGTGGGGGTTGAATTTAAAAAATCTAAGAGGTTTGCTAAATGGAATCATAGTAAATTCTCGCAGAAAATTATTTTTTTGATTTACGGTAGGCCTACTTATTTATTCATTTATTACATATCGAAATTCCACTACCCCAAATCTCAATCTAATACAGCATTTCGTCTAGCCCCAAGGAATTCGCTAATCTCTTCTGCATGAAGAAAGCAAATTGCTTCTCTGGTATTTAAATGGAAGTGTCCGAACTGCATTAGCCATTAAATACGCTCACCTTATTCGCAGATGGTACCATTATTTGTTTTACAGTTTATAAAGTCTGGGCTGTAATCATGAAGATTACTTAAGCGTGAAGTGCTCAGGAGTTAAAGACCTAATTTACGGTTTGTTACGTCGCTAAGTATTGCGTAACTCACGTAAAGAATGGCTTTTTTGTCTCGATTCTGGCCGTTTAGCAGACACAATGTGGACAAGGTTGTCTTCCCAACAACACGGGCATTCCTATTTGTGTTACACTTAGCAATTATGTTACCATTTTTTAGATCTCCATATTAACAATGAGGTCTATGTTAGAAGAAAGAGAGATGTCCATGACTAGCACAAAACCTTTAAATGAAATGTTACTCAATATCCTCTACATTACAGCCTTCAAGACTAGATCACTGTTGAACAATGGAAGGAAGTATAAACTTCTGTTTTGCGAAAACGCATATTTTAGTCTGTTGACAGGGGCAGAATGTGGAATTTACAGAATTTCTTGAAATGATATAAGGAAATATCATTGTGAATGGTTTAACTTTACTTCAACTCACTTAAGGTAGTGAAAATTGAATTAACTCCGAAATATAAATAACTGTAGGATAATTTATTAGAGATACACAGTGTATAATTAATATGAATATAGATAATATTATAGATAGAATATATATCATAATATTTCAATCTCCCAGACATAACTAACTTAACCCAGGAACTTTTATCTTGTGTGTTTATTTTGCTTTTTTGTTTCCTTATTGTGATGGTTGTATACTACTATTCCAGCCTACAGCAGTCTCCAGTGATCATTAGGAGTTCTTTTAAGGGGTACAAGAATGGCAATAAGATGAAAATATCACAAAAAGTTATTTCTTTATTATTAAGTATATAATATCATTGGGTTCATTATCCCTAGTTTTGTTTTAAAATTCAAACTACAAATGGTATAAAAATGGTCCTTTTCATATAGTTCCAGCTTTTTCTGAATAGATGGCACAACATGCCATATACCATTTTACAGCTGAAAAGATGGTCTATCCAACGGTATGTGTAATAAAATGGTTTTCACGGACATTACCTTAGCATATGCTTTCATATCTATCGACTGAAAGATGAAGATGATAAATTTATTGACTTCTTACAGAAGAGAAGAGTTCCGGATTAAGAAGTCTCGCATAACTGATTCGGGTACGTAGCCTAAATATTTATTACACTGACTTACAGTATACCATTGGTATTCTATGCAATTCTGATAATACCTAGGTATACTAATATCGTATTTTTTGTTTGCAGATGAAGATAGGTGTTCTCACAAGAACTGATTAATTATTACATCAAATGAAGTATTAATAATTTTAGGAGGGGAGTTTCGGACCATTACTGGGATCACAAATCCAGATTTGCAACCCTCAGAAACCTGTGCTCGCTGAATGGTGGTCGAAATAAATCGGTTTTTCGGACTTTTTCGGTTTTTCGACAATATCTCCTAAACTGTGCGTTTGTTGGAAAGAATCTTTAGTAGCTTTTTTTAAAAAGAAAATCACGTTTATAAAACATGATATCAAAATCGCTTTTTAAGTTATATAGTTAGGCCCACCAAGACACGGGTTTTCAAAGATTGGCCTTTTTTTTCTAAAATGTTAAAATTCTAAGTTTTCTTCGTGTTTTGAATTGGATACAATTGTGATATTGTAAACTGATATGCTATGAACACGAACTTTTTTTACTCTTGACTGTGTGGTTGACATACAACATTGTATGAGTATTTTACTTTATATCTAGAACAGAGTAACCTACAAGATCTGCGCACAGGTGAAAAGCAAAATACAGTGTTAATTCTTATTGATCTATGTGACCTTTGCTATTTTCCCTGAGGATATGGCCAGAAATACGTAAAGCCTCGATTATAAGAGCCTGATTAAAATTCAATTAAAATTCTTACTTTCCTTACAGATTTTCTAACAAGGTGGGAAAGGCTTAGCCTACATCTGAATACTCTTTTCCATAGGCTTCGGCGATATTTTCAATAAAATCATTCTATATTATTACTGCACTTCAGTTCGTCTTTTAAATGTTTGGATGGTTGTAATTACAGGCTATTGGGTCTTCGCCCACAGAAGGTCTCTAAGAGAAGAAGCAAGCAAGGGGCTCCGTAAAAGAACTGTTGCCTGAAGAAGAGGTATCTATAAAAAAATATGTGATGTTTCTTGCCCATAGTTAGCAACCAATTGACACGATAAAGACAGCCATAAAGACCTTGTCAAAACTAAATGTGTAACTAAATTCACACGGCTAAATAAAATTGGAGATATGGCTTAAACACAACTGATACAATGCATTACAGAGTGTGAGGAACTTTTAGCCACGAATAGAATTCTGTTGAAAGAAGTTGCACGACTGCAGTTCCTTGCATGTTAGATATTATCTGTGAACTCGAAATTGAACTCATGAACTTCATGGATACAAATTGTAAAAATGAACTTGGTAATAGCTTATGAAGCGAGCAAATGCCTTTCTCTTTCAAAGCGCTAGAATACGACATATCGGACGCAATGGAAAGCGCGGGAAGCAATGTGTGTCCTTGTATATTGTGTTGTCTTTTTTACGCTAAAATTTGACAATATTGTGACAGAGCTTGGGATTGTAATTCACACTAGCAACGTCACGTATCACGCCAGTTGAGGTTGAACTTGTCGATATGTCGTGATTCACGTGACAGACACACTCCCTCAAAGTGACCGATTTCATTCCTTGAACAATAGACCCTAATTGAAACTCCACGTTGTTATGTCAAATGCCTGTTATTTCATTCACTTATAAAAAAAATAGTACGAAAAAATTCTTACACCTAATTTTATACTTACTGTCATAGCTATACCAGCTGGCTATGTTTAATTAGGTATTCTTTACACAATAATTATAATAACGTTTAAAACCGTTGAATTCTGTAATTTTTTTAAAATCGTAAATTGGTCTATTTATATATGTATATACACACATTTATGTATGTGTACATGTATTCTGAACATTTAATATTTATTGTTATCGTCCGAGGTATAAGGTTGATGGAATTTTTCAGTTGGCCTAATCCTTCTGGTGGCACTATGGTCCTGGGGTCGACTCAGTCTCCGACAGAAATGAGTACCAGGGACAATCCTGGGGTAAATGTGATCGGTGCGTAAGGATGACATGCTTCCCACCTTCATGTACCGAATATCTCAAATCTGGGAGCCTCGACTTCCTGGAATCCTCAGGGCCTCCATGGCCTGAATATATATATAAAAATACTTTTACTGAGTAAGGTGGCCGAGATGGTAACTTCTTGGACTGGCATTCGGTAGGTTAGTCGCAAAGAAAAATGGTGAGTTGGAAATTTACTTATCATGACTCATTAGTCATTACGGTATCAATACATAAATGTAATATCAGCCTGCAACAAAGACATACAGACAGTAAATCATCTTATATGGGATTGTGAATTATTATTAGAAGAAGAAAAAAGACGGATTTTGAGGTTAGATGTAGTAATAAACTGTGGAAAGTGGCCAATTACAAACAATGAACTAGTCAAAAAACATTTCAATAGTTTGATTAAATTTATAAGAGCAATAGATTTGGACATGATATAGATTTTAGGGATTTAGAAGGTAAAGATAGTTATAATTAACACACATAAGAATCAGGTAAGTTAGGCGATCGACAAAATTTAGAATGCACAGTGATAAGTTAGTTGAATCGGCATGTAATATTACATAAAGTAATGGGGCATGCGTTGATAACATAAAAAAATACATACATACATACATACATACATACATATATACATACATACATACATACATACATACATACATACATACATGCATACATACATACATACTTACATACAATAAGTTTGTTCCCCGTTCTTAAGTAACCATAAAGCCAACCATACTGTTTTGATCTCATTCAAGTCAGTACGGCTTTTTGCTTGGTCTAGTAGTACAATAGACTTTTTGTTTCCCTACTAACATTTACTTTTAACAATGATTTATAGCAGACACTTGTTGTATCCTACTTTCCATATGCAAAATAAAGACTATTAAAGGGGAGGAGTGTACTCAATAAGTCCAATTTATCGTTTTAAATAACAACATACCGCTATTTCCAAATCTACACAGAAGAAAACAAATATATCTCGCTATTAGTGCGCTAGATAGGGATCCGATATGATATGACAATGTTAATTATCTGTTGTCCAGCTGTTTCATCAAAGCTGATGGAGGTTGGTCGCAGTTCGATGAGGCCGCAGATAAAGAGCTGTCCCTCTGGCAGTATTACAATACATATCCATGGCACAGTAAATCATGCGTAAACCATTAAATAAAACGGACATCTACGGACTCTGCATTCTCTTATTTAGTATTCTGTAATTATCCATGCTACGTTTGAAATTGCTTCTGTCCTTATTACTCCGGCACCTGTCCCCATATTCAGTACAATTCATGTTGCTGGTAAATTAACGTAAGCAAAAGTCAATACCTACAACTTGAGATAAATCACAGCTCTTAAGTCTATTTCAAAACAAATAATAATATAGGAGAGAATTCAAATAATGTTAATATTTCCAGGACGCATTGTTCGTGATGTGTACTGCAAAAAGGATAAATGCTATATCAATGGGAAAGTTAGGATTTTCGTACGAAAAATAATTCCTACGATTTTTGTTTATTTTCTCTACATGTACCATAGGTTTCTGTGTATAATATATATATTTAGTAAAATACATATATATTTGTGTGTGTGTTTGAACATGAAATATAAAAGTGAAGTATTCAGCATTAATACACTTTTTAGGCTCCCTGAGTCCGTGCATCAGCGTCTGAATTGCGTAGTTCAGAAACATAAAATTGTAGCAAAACGAAATTTTATTTGTCAAGTAGCTATTAGGGATGTGATAGGAAATCATCCAAGACTATCTACTACTCTAACTGCTACTTTATACGAGGGTGGATCGAAAAGTAACGCAAAATAATTCTTTTTACACAAAGTTTAGTAGGTAGCCTACCTACAATTACTAACAAATGCACACATGAAGGGACATCTTTTCCCTATTTTTATATACCTAGGTATAGTCGCCAAGTTTCTCAACACATTCTCCCACCGTGATACCAGTTTCAAAATACCCTGTTCGTAGAAATCCGTTCGGTTGGAGTGTAGCCATTTGCGGACTTCTGTTTTCACTTCTGCATCTGACGCAAAGCGTTTACCGGCCAGGAATTTCTTCATGGGACCAAACAAATGAAAGTATGGAGGATGCTGATTTCTGTTGAGATTTGTCGATTTTCTCACGAACAGCTGCAGCAACATGGGGGCGAGCATTATCGTGAAGAAGTTTGACACCATCAGCATAAATGTTACAGTCCCAGACCTGGCACCGTCGGACTTTCATTCGTTTGGTCCTATGACGGTAAACCCTTTGCATCAGATGCAGAAGTGAAAACAGCAGTCCGGAGATGGCTATACTCAAACCGAACAGGGTATTTTGAAACTGGCATCACGATGGGAGAAATGTGTTGAGAAACTTGGCGACTGTATAGAAAAGTAGAGAGAAGATGTCCCTTCATGTCTGCATTTGTATGTAATTGTACCTATTGAACTTTTTGTAAAAAAGAATGATTGTGCGTTACTTTTCGATTCACTCTCGTATTAAGAATACGATTTTCTCGAAAATGGCTTCACCGAATTTGTTTAACGTTTATGTACGGCTCTGTATATGAAGGTATAAATATTTTACTTCTTACATGTTTCCTAGAAACGTTTAGGTTATTTATAAACTGGCCACCTCCTCCAGGAAATAAGGGGTATATATCCTGCCTGAAGAAAAAAATTGCTTTGCGTTTGGCTGAGACATGAATGAGAATGCGAAACGAAATAATTGCACTGTTTACTCTTATGTTATAGAAAGTCCTGTGAGTGTACCACAACAGTTTTGTTATTCTAAGTTTCATTTCCAATAGTGGACAGCACATCTTTATGTGCAAAAATAACCATTGTACAATTAGCCCGTATTAAATTGTATTAATTTTTTTTGCAAAAACTAAGTTTTATGAGAAAGCATAGCCTAACATTTTCACCGATGCAAGGACCTAGTACAGTTTTTTTTGTTTGTTTGTTATGCAAAACCTGAGTCTTTTTCTATGAAAATATCCACACCTATTTCGCTTCCCATTTGTATTTGCAAAATAATGACATATTATCTCTATGAGGACAAATAATATCCATACAATGTTTTTAACGTTAAATAACGCGAAGGTAGACTAAGTACCTCTGATACGTAGCTCCGCAACAGCAGTCAACTTCCAAGCTATTTTGTAACTAGCTAAATCTGATCATTTTACAGGGTATGGTTGACGCTATGCTGAATGAGCATCGTAAACCTATTTCAATATTTTATTAAACAGTTTACCCCTTTATACTTCTACTTAAGTATAATTATAAGTTCATTAGAGTACCAATAATGTTATTACGCTATTCGTTGCATTTGATTGCCCTCCTTATAAGAACAGTGAATGCAATCTCCTCCGACGGCTGCCACCTAAGTTTCATTAACTACCGTGCAAATTATGAAATGATTATGCTGACGTTTTATGCACACAGAAAATGCTTTGCTGCTTGTTTACTATAACATATAAATTATTAAAATTAACAAAGATTTAAAATATTTACATTTTAATTTTATTAATGATTATTTCGTAGAATAAACTGCAGCTTTCCCAACTTAGGGATTGCATTATACAAAACTTACTAAGACAACTTAACAAGATAAAAAGCTGCTTTACAAGAGAAAAAATACAATAAAGAAAGAAAACACAAATGTGAGAAAAACAATTTATTCCTAGCTGCAGGGGGCAGACACACAGAGAACATAATACGAATATTAACAGAATTAGTTTTTTTTTTAAATTATGAAATGGCAATTTAAATATGAATCACTGTTGGGTGTATAAATGGTTTCTCAGGATTAAAAGAAACCCCTTTATTGCCACCCTAGACCCCTGCTGGATGAACCCCTTCACGAATAAGGAGGGGGTAGTTTTCTTTGTAGTACCTGCAGGTGGGAGCATAGATAAATGCTCCAGGTTAAATAAATTATTATTATTATTATTATTATTATTATTATTATTATTATTATTATTATTATAAGATATTTGATTTCATCCGGGTAATGGGATCTATGAACACCCCCGTTCTGGTTGTACAATTTTATTGATTTCTATCATATCTATGCTCCTGGTGCTACCTGTTTCAGATATTCCATGAACCTCCTCATCAACTGTCAGACGCTTCTTCCTTAGTTCGTTAGCTATGAGTGGCCTTATTTTATGATATCTAGTATTGCGTAGCAAGTCTTCATATGGACAAGATCCCAAAACGTGTCCCAAGATTTCAAACTCATTGAGGCAGCGCCTTTAGTAGTTGTCGTTTTGAGATCTACCAGGCATGGATCCGACGACACACCTACAAATTTTTGTTATGGAACTCTTTTTAAAAAAATAATATGTCAGATATTTCGTTTTTTTTAACTTAAAGTTTCAGAAAACCATTATTTTGAAAATTAACCAAAAAGAAAAGTTCCCTGTTCTTCTAATCGAAGTATTAAGTTGCTTTGCATACCAAGTTTTAAGGGAATAGGTTTAATAATTTGCAAATTTATTGTCGTTAAATGGAGAACGCATGGAATCGTAATAGGACTACTTAGAGTAGACACAGATATAATTTTCTACTATTTTAGATCTGTAAAAATAATATTACGTATTTACTTTTAACAGAAACCATTCATGTTTCCTCAGAAAGAGGACTGCCCTAACGACAAAGCACCTCTTACAATACCTCGTATTCCAATAGCCTTTACAATAGGCTATTCATATCAGTAACTTGCCGTTGTAAGACATCTTATCTTGGTATAAAGACAACCACAGCATTTACGTAATTCACATTCCCCCCTTACATTACTGAGATAACATAGCTCTCCTCATAAGCATCTCAACGCCCATGGAAGAAATTGGGGCTGAGAGGCTCTTCGCAATATAGGCGTGGGTCTATCACAGTCGTGTCAAGCAAGACACATTTCAGGTGGTTCCTTGGGTGGAAAATGTGGTTATGCTCTGGCTTACTGTTCCGATGTATCGCGAATATTAAATAAAGACACTGAGCAAAATATTTAGTATTTGTCGTGCAGCCGTAACATTTTAGATCATTACCCTTTCACCCCCTTTGTGGCGTAGCGTTCTTGAAAGTTATTAAATAAGTGTAACTAAATTTATATGGCCCAGGTTTACATCCATGGATGTAGATTTAAAGGTGTGCAAAAGAACTCCTGGGGTTCTAAATTCCGGAACACTGGCGAAAGTTACAGGCATAAGTAGCAGTATTCAACCGTCGTTAAATAATCAACACAAGCAATCAAAATCATGAACGCTACATTATAAATATTAGGCTTGTAACGCGAGATGGCCCGAAAGCCGGGAAAGGGAACGGGATGATAATGAGCGGGAGTTTAAAGGTGAAGTGGAGAGTGTTCGTGGAATGAGAGGGGAAAACGGGAGGATCCACGAGAAAACACCCCAAAGTCACGGCTTCGTCCACCACAAATGACACGCCCTCCTGACACGGGATTTGAACCTGGGACCTCTTGTATGTCAGGTCCACGCGCTAAGCATGAGCCACCGTGACGGCAAGTAAGTTATTTACTCTGCACTCCACGCTTTAAAAGACAACTATCATTAAACTACACCAGTATACTCGCTGTTAAAGTAATCTGAAACTACTGAAATAGTTTGCCAACCTGCAACAATTTAATGAGATATAAATGGTGTCTAAATCGTTTCTCAGCATGAAAGGTCATCTGCTTTCCATACTTAAATATTAGCGAGAGTTAACGCTACAATTGAAAGGTACACTTATCTCGTTAACAAAATTTGGAATTGACAATATGAATAAAATCTGCAGAAGAAAATACAGAAATAGCAGTCATCTCAGAAAAAGTGCAACATTATCTTCTCCTATGCTGTTAAAAATAAAATCCTAACTCAGTAGTTAATAATATATTTTGTTAACTATGGAGAATGTCTCTGAATCTCCCCAAACACAATTGGAGACGGTAAAGAAGCCAGGTACGAAGTTTTCCAATTTCAATATGTTTTCTGTAAAACTGTTCTGGTATTATAATTAGAAATTAAGCAGTTATATTTTCATGTCTAACAAGTTTTCGTTGCTGTGATGCTGCTTCTTTGCGATTGAAGTGGGAGCGAACATTGTTATCATAGCTAATTCCACGAGTGACTTAGAAATCGCGGATAAATTCCTGAGCGACGAAGTCCAAGGAGAGTTCCAATTCACGAGTTGAATTTAAAATGACTACTTTACGAATAATCTACTAAATAAAAACAAGCTTCGTATAATAATGAACAAACAGCCAACGCCTCCAATTAACAAGATAGTATTCAATTGTGAGATTAATAATTGCCATAGCAACCAGGAAAAACATCCATTGAATGACTTGGACCAAACCCACTATGCGGGTTTTGGGCTAGGGAACATTATTTATACCTGGTAGCTTATTTGATAAAAAAATTATCATTTCACACAATGATTGGGTATATTATAAATATATGCTGCATAGGAGCAAAAGTAGATATGAAAATAATGTACAATTACATGCCCGGTGAAGCATTGTAAACCACGTATTATAAAAAAATAGGACTACAATAATAACAATAAATAACAACAAAGCATTTAAACAAAATATAAGAAAGTACACTTCCTTGTTTTTGCCGGAAGCAATTGAATTGAATAGGTTCCATATGACACTGGAATTCAATTTTCATGGCAGGGGAGGAATATACAGAATATTCCACCTTTTAATGTGCAAAATTAAAGTATAATTTGAGGTACATGTATTTTATCAATAAATTCACGAGCAACAATTAAATTAGCTATGATTATTTACTTGTTCTTATAAATTATCAACTTAGTTATAACGATTTATCACTGAGTTTAACATGTGGAGCAACATCATTTTTTAAGGGCAAGGGGACCTATATCTAAAGCAGTTCATAATTTAACATAATACTAATTATGTTAAAAACAAACAAAGCTGATAAAAGTTCCCTGACTGTACTTTACATTTACATTAATATAATTTTAATGATTGTTAACGTGTTTTAAAAACTAAAAACGGAAAAAAAAGGAAAAATAAAATTTAAATTTAAATGAAATTATACCGAAATATAATGTTGTAGAAATTATTGTAATCCGCACATCGGAATAAGAAACGCTCAGCTTATTGATATTTTTCCATTGTATTATTTATCGAGATATAATAACTGTAATAGAATAGCAAAAAAGAAAAAAAGAAAAAAAAAATCCACTGTAGAGTTTGAAACAGTTATAGAGGAAGCATACCTGAAAGTGTTGAAATTTGGAATCTTTAAATTGACTTTTCTTACTCCTTAAGATAGTTGAGCTGAATTGAAGGGACGATGTAATAATATAAAAGCTGAAATATTTTATTTTATCTCGTGTAGCTGTTTCCACACATGAAATCAAACGATTATTTGTGCATATAACTCCTTCTTCACACACAATATAAACTCCGTTACAGAAAATCGATTAAAAAGTCTACGCGACCAGGGACACACAGAACACACACATAACCATGAAAGCCAACCATTACCAACATTTCCGCCAAGAACAAATGCTCCAAACATTGCAACAAAGAGGAAAAGACTGTATGAGCCCTCGGGGGCAATTCCAGTAAGTCACATGTGTATTGACTCCGAATGCGTGGCCTTTCTTTGCAGCTAACAGATTGAGGCTGGGTCTCCGCAAAAACTATATCCACATAAAGAAGTGCAACCTGTTTACCGTAAGTTGACCATGTCCCCCCTTTCACTCTCTAACAGAGCTTCAGAAGGTTAACACTGGGTGTGACGATCTTCTGATATAATTTGACACTCACAGGGGTGGAGTAGGGGGTTTCAATAACGCCATAAGTGGGAGAAAAATATAGCCACATATCTGCAAATGCTTTTGAATTCGGTATAAATACGAGCCGGTGATTCCAAACAATCATCAGTTCACTTCAGTTCTTCATTAAGAAAGGAACAAAAATCAACAAAACATCACCATGAAGGTTTTGGTGAGTGTACTTTTTATATTACATACAATATCTTCAGGCAGATATTCGGAAATCTGCAGGTGGAAAGCTGGTAAAGGCAGAACTGGAATATGAGGAATTAAATAATGCGGAATTTGTAGGCTTCTTTGTTCATGAAGTAAGCTAAACGAAAAATTAAAAATAAAATTACTTTTATTAAGATGAAATATACGTATACAGTATAGTATATATACTAGCATTGTGAACTTACACATAGATATAATAAGTTACCACGCATATCACTTATTAGACAGCAATCATAACAAAGCTCAATTAATTTTGAAATATGAAAAGAGATCTTATTTCGGAGCAAAATATTACTTTTATTTAGTTTCTGATTAAATGTTATACTTAATTTCACTATACTCAAAACTAGAATGTAAATCCACACAAAGACACCTCAACACCAAGCCTCCCTTCAGTTACCAGATGGAGATAAGTACAACTTGATTTATGACTACCATTTGGACATTACGTTTTAATTTTTTTTTTTTTACAAAATGTTTCGAAGTTGTATACAGTATTTCCCAAGGAGTTAAACAAAATAGTTTAATCTATGCAGCATATCTTACTAAACTATAAATTTATGAGCGTCAGTTAATTAATAGTAAGTTATTATAAACTACATTAAACAAGTAATAATAATTATTTTAGAAAGTTAAACTGCAATTCTAACGTGATAAACTGAAAAGAGCTAGTATAATGGAGATAAAATAATAGAAGCAATAATAAAAATATTAATATAATAACAATGATATTAATGGAAACTAAAGAAATCGAATTATTGGCTAGACTCAATATAAATGATCGACAGGATCTTACTTAGGCGTAAGACGGTTCTATAATTAGATCACTCATTTTATTTTCTGATAGGAGAAGAAATAAGCTTATCATATTTGATGATGCTATCGTCTTTAAAGGGTATATGAATCGTTATAGAAGAGTTCAATTATTGTTCAATATAGAACATAACCTGAGGAATTCGTATTCTTACTCGATGCTTACTTCTTGGAAATACAGGGTGCACACTTCGCGATTATGTGCAAAATTCACTTTACAATATGATAAACAGAAAGGGATTTAAAAGGCCGTAAATTATTAAAAGTGATTAACTATGATTGTAAAATCAGCGCACTGACTTACTACCATCATGTTACATAATGCTGACCTTCCAAATGGTGTACAGTACATGCTCCTGAATGTTAGGAATTAAAGCGATATCACAGAACATGGGCTCGGGATCTGGTATTCTTGTACCTTGTTCAACTAAACCCGTCACCATCACAACAATGGCTTGTCACTTGTTTGCTAACACTTTAATTCACGGTCATGATTAGTAAACACGGACGTGGTAAATACTTTCACCTGTAATTTTCTTCGATGGTGAGGAAATTTTACATAATCAGTCACGAATTTCTTCTTCCTGCATCACGAACTATTGTTTGCTTTCGTAATATTAGCCGATGGTTTCCGAAATGTAGATCAAAACTTAAGAATATTTTCACGATTACTCGAAAGCTAGAATGACTGACCTCATTTGCAATACTTGCTAATCTACATACGTTTTATGTTTTAAAAAATCCGTAAGGCTGCATATGAACATTATTTTCTTATAAACTGTTTTTAAAACATACCAGTAAGCAGAAATCTTTACAGTGTACCAAACGTCATGAGAAAACCTCAAAACTGTTAATTCAGTTAAGGGTATGACTGATATACTTTCATTTGTGATGTTTTAAGGACCAAGTAGAAATCTTCTGTAAATTTACTTGTTAAGTTCGAAGATGGTTCAAGAAATCCTGAAGTCCTCCATGACCTACGGTTTAGTTTACTTCTTAGCCTATTCAAGAGAATTTTTCATTATTTACTATGGCAGCGATTAAACGAGTTATTGCAGTTAAAATAATATTTCTAGTATAATATGTGGTGTGGAGATATGGAAAATAGACAGCCGTTGGTTCGATTACAGCTCTAGTAAAATTATGAGTTTAAAATATTTTTCGATGAATTGGCTATACAGATGCCGGGATAGTTCTTGATTGACTGTCATCTTAAAACTCACTTTTTGGAAGGCAACGAGAAACCAAGATGACTATTCTTTTCTAGCAAAGGGGCACATAAGTACGATTTAGAATTTGGAATCCGTTGTCTGCTTCCTACAATGATTTCAGATCATGATAACCTGATAAGTATCTGAATACATTTATATGTAAAATACATTTACTATCGAACAGAAATGTTATTAACATTTTGTTTTGAACAAAGCAGCAATTGTAAGTCATCTGTAAATTAACTTCCGATTAACTATCTGAGGACGTATAAACGTCATTATTGTTTACAAGAACACTCATTAAGATGTAACCTTTATATTAAGATAATCTATTAAATTATTTATTAAAAAAAAAAAAAACTATAGCGGGCCAAACACTAGTAATGGAAGTTTACTTGTTTAAAACTTCGAAGGCTAAAGTCTAAGATTTGTGGATTTTCAAGTAGGAATGGCTGGCATTATATAAGAAACTCCATATAACTGTTACTTCAAGTATTTCACAAGCAGCAAATCAAATTAATTCCGTCCTAGATGCATTATATCCCGGTTTAAGGGACTTTTTGCGAGCCTGGTCAGATAAATAACACAGTCCGGCACTATATTCTGATGTCATTATTTTACACTTAATTAATTATTGTTAATTAAAATTAAGAATATATTTAATTCACTGAGCGACACTGCTGTTTACTCAATACGCGCACACACAAACTAAGAAAATTAAATAATGAGCAAGTAAGCACAAATGAATCTTACCAACGAGAAATATAGCTTCTGATTCCTTAGCAGTAAATACTTTTCTAATGATTTGTAGATGTATCGGGTTACGAAGAACCCTAACAATCTCTTCCTATTAGAATACTTAAATCTAATGACAATACATATTCTCAGTTGCATGGAACAATCCTTGACTGAAGATTGAACAACGATTGAACAAAAAAGCAACTGAAAATGATCTGTAAATTAAATTCTAAATATTATTTACAATAACACTCATTAAATTATAACCTTTAAAGTAAGATAATCCTCTTAAAGTATTTAACAAACCATGGGCAAATCTGGAATCGAAAACGGGACCCAAAGCAACTCTGACCATCCGGAAAAAAGGTTTTACAGTTGTTTAATAGAAAAATACAAAAAATGCTATGAACTTTACACTATGAAACTATAATTGGATGATCATACTCTAATTACTGAAGGCGCTTATAATTCATTTTACTAAAGTAGCGATATTTTAAACTCTACATTAATTTAGTAGGTTCATATATATTAATAAAATACTAAGCGCAGTTATATCAATATTTCTTATATTTTTTGTGAATAATCTAGATTAAAAGCTTTATATAATAGCCTCAGTAAGGCTAACTGTAACTAACTGTAACTAAACCTTCGCGGTACACCTTCTCAAGACGATACCAATTCCGACTCCCGCAGAATTTCGACTTCACAGGATAAATCCAAGATTGGACGGAACATATGGAGTCGTTAACAAGGGTTTTCTTGACCAAATAGACCTTATAACCTTACACCCTATTTTGATCGTACAATATATATTGTTTAACTTAAAAAAACACGAAAAATGTAGGCCTATGGACGCGTACAATTTGAAAGTTACTGATAACCTGAATTATCTGAAGGAAAAAAAAACAGGTGATGAATATTTGCAATGTGCGTACACAAACCCCTGAGAAGTAAAGTTAGAAATAGGATATGGCATAAATCACTTAAGCTTATTTATTTCAATATTCCCGAGTGACTGTGTTGGAAGTCACTTTAGCATACTCGTTTTTAAGAGCATTGTACGGAAGCAATGACTGTTTATTTGCCTAAAGCTAATGGCGCTATAAATAATGCTTTTCCATGTTGCTGGTGACTTTAAAAAAACAATATTCTCTAGACGTATTTGTTTATTTTTTACAGGCATGCATTGTCCTCGCTCTGGCCGTCTTCGCCTCAGCTGAAGAGCAGAAGAAGGAGAAGCGTGGAGTCGTCGGTCTTGGCTACGGTGGATACGGTGGATATGGCTATGGTGCCGGTCTCGGCTATGGTGCCGGTCTTGGCTATGCCGGATATGGACATGGTCTTGGCTATGCTGCCGCTGCTCCCGTAGCTGTTGCCCATGCTGCCCCCGTCGCTGTGGCCCATGCCGCCCCCGTATCCCACGTCTCCCAGGTTAGCTACTCCACCGCTCACTACGGAGGATACGGACACGGATATGCCGCCCCCGCTTACCACGGATATGCTGCCCCCGCTGTCGTTGCCGCTCCCGCCGTCGCTAAGGTTGCTGCCGCCCCCGTCGCTGTCGCCAGCTACGGACATGGTCTTGGATATGCCGGATATGGCGGTTATGGTTATGCTGCCCCCGCTGCCTACGGTGTTGGATACGGAGGATACGGCTACGGACACTATTAAGAACCTTCATAATTGTTCTTTTCACAAACCAACCCCAAAATTCATGACTCTTTCATTCTTCCATTAAAATCTCTAAGTTCTCATCTTTCCAAATAAACTTCTGTTACGCTATGCAGTTCTTCCTACGCGGCGAAGCACTGTATTCTTGTTTTAGAAAATGAAAGTCATTTTACCATATGTTTATTTGACAAAGTGGTGCAGAGCAGTGCCTGCCATCTGTTCTCCTGAAACTGAACTGCTAAGATGCATAACAATGTCAATGACTTTTATGTAATCGCAAAGTTTGTGTGTGAAGTGTTCCATGCAGATTCCTTTGCATAACCTCTATTCTACTGCTCAAACTGGTTTATCAGCAACTTCATTATGGAACACTGTTTCCGACCCGTTGGCCCTCTGCTGGCTAGTATGACGTGCAATACTTTTATTTATTTTTGTGTTATGCAATGTTTCCTTCAAAAGTTGTTTTTGTGAATAAAACTGTTTCAAATTTAATAATGAATTGATATTTGTTACCTTACTTGCTGTCCTCTTGAATCTATCCCTATCCACAATATTGTAATTTAATATCCATTAATTTAATATTAAAATAAAATAAAATAAATATTAAATGTATGGCTTACTAATGAATGAACAGACAGACTTTCACAGATGTGGATCAGAAACATCTACTCAATTCGAGAATATCATTGGTTCACAAAATTGTCATTTTCACACTCTGTTTAAAATAGACGTTTATCTTATTGTATAAACATATAGTGCAAAATATCAATAAGTTTTTGTTTTGTTTTGTTTTGCTAGTCTTCAACTAGCCTAAAATAAAGATTTTTAACATTTTCTAGTTCAAGAACATTCATATTTATGGATATAAAATGTTGCATGATTAATGTAAATTATGGCTACATTATTTAGTATCTCACCTAAGTATAATACCAATTCCTTAACCATGTAGGAGTCATTAAAATAACGCGTGAGCATTATAGCTTTACAGCGTTTATGTGGTAACATTCTTACATATTTTATATACTTAATATTTTTTAATTCCATGGAATTATTAGCAACAGCACATCTATAAAAGTAACAGAATCTTTGTAATATGTCTTAATATTTAGAGAAGATAATGAAACATTGAAATTCTTATGAGCCTACTCTGGAAGCCTTACACTCGACCGTCAGGTTCGATAGGTACGGATTTTTACAAGAAAGAGTTTTGTGAGGTACCTTAAGTCAGAAACAGTATGCTGTAAAAGGCAACATTATGTATTTTTCTTTCTGTCCTTTCCTTTTTTTCCCCCCCTGTCTATATCTTTTACTTGAAGTTTTATCTCCTCTTTCATGGAACTTCTAAGTCAACTCGAAAGAGAGGGGATAAATATATGGGTTACATAGTATATTATTAGAGGAGATGGTGGGATTTTTCGTGTGATCAACACAATAAAGGACCTTCTTCTAAGAGGTGAAATAATGAAAAGCATCGGAATAATTTAGAGTAGGTAGCTTTCTATAAAGAAGTAGTGACTCTGGTCACTGAGACCACCATTAACGGCCGTGGGTGTCAGCTTGCTGACCACATGCCCCCAAATCCTGCCATCTGCCTATGTTAGATGACGCAGCGGTCGGATGGTAGGCCTAATCCCTTCGCAATCCCTTCGCACAGCCATGGAGTTAGTTAGTTAGCTTTCTATAATATAACTCCAAGTAATACTCGCCTTCGAAAATTAGAGAAACCCACCAGAACGGAAATAAAAAAAAGTAATGAAAATAAAATGTTGTAGCCTATGTACAGTTGTGACAATAGGTTATAAAACCGACGATTATTCTTTTAATTACTTGCCAAAATTTGACTGTGTTTGGATAAGACGAATTAAGCGATCTATCATAGTAGTTTCTTTCAAGTAACTGAAAGGCAATATATCCATTTCTTACAGGTGGCCTAAGTATTTTACATTTTCGTACTCTCCATGTTTAACTGAGAGATCGTTATAAAACTTTCTTTTTCTATTTCTGCACCTCATAAGAAGAAGTAGCCCACTGATTTAAATTTTTGTCAACAAGTTTTATTTTGTTTTACTTGATAGGATGAGATGTGAAGCCACTGTGAACTGTTCATTTCGTAGTTCAGCTCTACTCCCATGCGTGTGGCTTACAAGTCATTGCTCATGGAAGGAATTCAATTCTACAGAAGAAATTGTTGAGGGATTAGCAAGAATCAAGGCTTCATCTAATAACTTAGGAATATTTGAAGGCAAGGTTAATATATAGCAATTTCGTAAGTACAATATAATCAGGAATTCCTGCAGAAAACGTTTTGTATAGACCAGTCCAAGGAGTTAAATCCACGGTATATTGGATACGAATAAGCTATTATCGATATTCCGGATATTGGTTTAAATAATTTGTTCAGATATATATGGATTTTAACTGGGTTCACTTGAAAAACTTTCGTAGGTCTATAGGCTTACAGTATAAAGCTATTTTACAAGAAATCTGTATTTCTTAATTTAACACAAGGCAGTAATATCACAATAATGTAAACAATAAATATGACTCATGAAGTATCAAAAACTAAATATATATTCCATGGTGCTATATCCAGAACATATGAGATTCCTATCCAACCACTGCGTCATCTACCTTAACCAACTGACTTCACTTGAAGTTGGCGTAGCAGTCTACTTAGCTATTCTAAATGTACCTAATTCCAGACTTCCTTACCACACAAAAATCAAAGGAGACACTAATATCGAATAATGGTGCCTGCCAGCCAGTGTACAGGAATTTTGTTTCGCAGGAGTTCTTTTACATGCATTTAAACCTGCAGGCAAGGGACTATCACGTTTATGCATAATTTAAATGCCTTCGACCTGGGCGTAAAAAACTACAATACAAAATAACAATATTCTATTTTTTACCAATCGCATAAAACTAATAGGCTAAACAAACAGAACTGAATTCTCAAATGCTAATAGTCTAATCTTGGAGGTTCCAAAATTTTATTTTCTTTCGTCGGTTACAAGTTTCAATAGGACATGACTTCCATCATTCAACCGATCTGCCATAGGGGTTAAAAAGGTAGTTTATGAAAGCGGTTTGATTTTTTTAATAAAAGTAATTTTTATGACAAGAAATAAGTAGGTATTCTGCAGTGCTTAGTAGCTAAGTTTGGTTGAAGGCAACAGCACGAAAATTTCTTCAATACAGGCCTCCAATAGACTTTTGATAGAACTAATTCTGAGATTACAAATTCGTTAAGGAACCTTAAAGTGTAAGATTGAGACCACGTGAGAATATGTCGAATTTTCTCTCCTTTAATGGTATTAAACTACTGAATGCTATTTAATTATTTATTTATTTACAAACTTACATAGAGTCTAAAAGTATTATTGTAATCTAAATAGAAATTAGTATTGTCTATACAAACTAATATGTACTGTGGACAAAAGGAGAGTTGCTACATGCTCTCTTTCTAACGATTTACCTGCTATCTATGGACGACTGCTTGAACTTCCTACGCAAGAAGTAACAAAATTCATGTTGCAAGGAACGACATCTACTCCTTCATTTGACGTTAAGAGACAACTCCATTGCTTGTAATTAACACGTAATGATATGCTGACCATAATTTTTCTTGTTCAGCAATAATTTCAAGAATTTCATGAATATAAATTATTATAGAGTAGGCTACCGGTTCCTTAATAGCGAAGAATTGGAGAGTCAGGGACACTGGCAATGCCAATATAAACACTAAATATACATTAATCATGGTATGTCGGTAGTCTAGAGGTAGCGTGCCCACCTCTACATCCGAAGGTCGTGGGATCAAACCCGGCCGTGGTCGATGGATTTTTCAGGACGTACAATTCCTGGGCACGGAGTCCTCCGGGAGGGACTTTAAACTAGGCGCCCGTGTCATAGATTTACAGCACGTAAAAGAACTCCAAGCCTAAGTTAGAGCCTCTGGCCAAAATTTCTTAGCCCTTTCACGTCCAAATAATACCTTAGTTTCCGGAGGGGGGTTGAGAGGCGATGGGCTCTGTCTAGAGGTGTACAAATCTCGATTTTAGCTTGCCCATACCCGCTTGAACGCCAGGCAAGCAAGTTGCCAGCGTCATAGCTAGGAAGCAGGCAGGTTTCTTTAAACTTGATGGGTCAGGTCAAACCCAGCCTAGGCAAGTCAGAATAAGCTTGCGACATTCCTATCAGCTAAACAACTGTAGTTGCTAGTGTAGGTAATACTTTCTTGCTTTTCTACATGCTGGTAGAAGAAATTCACCATGCAGATAAATAAAAGGTGGATAAAGTATTAAAATCCTTTTAGCGTCTTAACACAATTATTATTTTTATTATTAGGTAGATTTCGAAGAAAAATCTAATCTACCTAATCTACCTAATGACTTTCAAAAAATTCGTTCATATCTTTACGTTTCATGCCTCCCTAAGTACGAAACCACCGCCTGTTAAAAAAAATTGAGATATTTATATTTATATACAGTATATGTATATGTATATGTATATATATATATATATGTATATATATATATATATCTTTACACGCTAGCGGCCGTAATTTTCAAGATATTTGAATCAAATTTTATTATGTTATTTCTAGGCCCAATAGTTCAGACAAGTTCGTTAATGAGCAAAATTGGCGCAAGAGGGTGGTCGGGGGAGGGGGTTGAAATTTTAAAACATTTATATCTCGGCCCCTATGACGTATAGAGGGAAACTTTGATTGAATAAATTAGAGTACTCCTTATGGAGTTCACAGTGACACCAACCATTCGGGGGTTTTGGGAGTACGAGTGGGGGTGGGGGTACGGGGATAGAAATTCGAAATTTTCGAAACTACGTCTTGTGGGGTATCGTTGAAAAGCTCTTGATGAGTACTCTACAAATCAATAACTAGTTTCTTGATAGTTCTCATATAGAGCGAGATTTGAATGTTTGAAAAAGTTCTCTTTCCTCTTTTTTGCAGTTATTATTGCGGGTTTGTCATGCCAAGGCTAAATAAGAAGAATGCTACGCAGCGACAGTAAATTAAAACAAAAGCACTTCGAAATCTACCTCAGCTTGTAGGCTTGCCTAAAGGGATTTTTGTTATTGTTATTAATGATTTTATGTTTTCTCGAAAATGTTTGAAATTTTTTCCCATGCCGGACTAGTACTACCTTTGTTCATTGATAATTCAAACTGTCCACATTTTAGTTTCTCCTCGGCTTCCTTCAGGGTAAAATTCTCTAAACACATCTGAAGTTCCTCAACTACGTAACTGCACGACTTACCAGTGCACTGCTATACCCAGTTTCATATTCTTTCCGCAGTTTCCTTAGGTCCTGAGCAACCCACCAAGTTATGAAGAGCTTATGACTCATAGCGACAGTATTTCTTATCATCGTTGTAATCTGGCTTGCTTTCAAGTCAAGCAAGTTAAAAGCTGTGACTGGTTGCAGAATTTCAAAGGGGCAGGCAAGCTAAAATCAGAATATGTACACCTCTGGCTCTGTCCCCTCTCGGAAAATAAGCGTAACAGAATTAGTATAGGTAATGAAACCTCCAGTTGGAGGCCCTATACCCCACCATGGGGGTTACAGGAACAAGTCAATCATGGTATAATATCAGAAATATCTTACACATATTATTAAAGATATTAAAACCTAATATGAACATTTAGCCTACAAACACAAAGATATATTCATAGTTTTTTTAAAATAGCACTAAGTTTTTTACACGAAAAATGAAAGTTCGCTTTTAAAAAATTGGGGACATTAACTTTCCGCGGAAAGTAACTAACAATCGGGGCCTTTCTCCGGAAATCAGGGACGTCTGTTCAGCCCGGCAGTGTCAAGTCCCGCGGGTATTGACGTCAATGCTCTGCGGAAACTGGCTGTATGCGTTACTAGATTAACTGAAAATTTAAACCTCGTGTGACAAATGTTGGTTTCCATTGTTGGTATTTTCTTCATCAGGACCATCATGTGGAGTCCTTGGAGTACGTGACGGTTCAGATATGCCCTGGTTTCGGTTCCCGATACCAACATAACCAACATAAAACCAAATATCTTTCTAAAACACAGAGAGAAGCTAGAACAACAAGCGTTAACTTTTCAGAAATTAATTTTATAAAAGTAAGAATACCATCGCCTGGGGCTCATATTGAGATGTCCGAGGTTCTATTCCCTGGCCAACAATCCTCTCTGGGGGATTCAATGAATTTATCAGTTCCCTTCGTGAAAATTTCGGAATGCTATAGCCGCCCGTTTCATGCCCCATCCTCTCCCTAGTCTGTTGTCTCTTATGTCTGTGTCGTCTCGGAGGTGGCCCCTGCACAGAGCTAATCACTCGCCAGAGACGCCCTCAACTGTAGTATGTCTTAATACATTATTCAAAGTGCCCAGTTCTCCCCTACCTTGATCTATAAGTCCTCCGTAGGTAGAGACAATACAAAATAAAGTCGCTTGAAAAGAAAAAGGGTTTTGTTTTATAATAAAATTTAAAAGTTGCAAAATAAATGAAAAATATAGAAATAATTAATGTTCATCATGATTTAATTCAGACCAACCAGAGACTCTCTCATTGAGAAATTTCCTTCACACAGTTCCCAGGAGTCGGTATTGTTAATAGCATGAAAAATGAGATTCAGGGTTCAAGTATCCCTCCAAACTAAAGCAAAAGTTTTGCTAGTCTTGGTAAAATTAAAATAACGGAAAACTCTCTGTAGCACAGGCTTAAGGACTAGATTAAGAGGATAAGAGTTACAATATCAGATCATAATAACATTTTTCCTTCTTCAGTAAATTCATATACTCTGCTCTTAGGAATTCCATTTACATTATTAAAAAGAATAGAATTTAATAATTATTTCATATTGCATAACACAGACTAGGTGGATACGTCATATAGACTGAAAAATCATTTCGTGCAGTTATTGGAAAAGATCAAGTTAATAAACATAGCCTGCTATTTGGTAGGCTCTACAAATGAAATAGTCAGATTGAGGGATCGTGAAATATAGAAGTTACGGCCTACAACCCCAACCATTCCACGTATTAGTATATGACAGCCTTCTTTACAAACCTAGGTCAGCAATACAGAAATAAAAATACGCCCTAGATTGGAAGTGAATTGTGAATTTTACAAGCACGTTCTCGTAGTTCAAGGTTCCCACCTGGTATACTGGAATCATGAAGGGCTATAAGAAATATTACGAAACATTTATCCATGCAGTTACTTTCCCGGCAGCAACTCAAGCCTACACACCACATATAGTACAAGCATTCACAACATTTCATGAACTTTGTCTCATAAGTAACTCGCTGTATAAGTCTCGCGGCTGGAGACATACGTGTCTGCCCTGTATAATTACAATGCTTGTTGTGAAATGTATCGGTACTTGAGTCGTTGTTCCATTTAGTTGTGCAGGTCGTGCAGTGAAAGTGAGACGTCGTCCACTTCATACAAGCTCCGTATTGACACGCCCAGCTAGCCCTGCTCGTCATCAGTTTAGGTTCCGAGTTCGTACCCGTTAGGCCTAGATTTTTTCCACGCTTCCATTACAAAAAGGAGGTATCTCGACTGGAAAGTGATTTCTTCACTTATTCTGTGTTGGATATAGTCACGGACTATTTTAATAGGCAGTACGTACATAACTAACCATTATCAGTAAACAGCTGACTGGTTTGCCATTAGATTTAAGGTTCACGGATGCAAACCCACCTGAGTGCAAGGGTAATTTCTGGCATAAAAAGCCGTATGTCTTGCTTTGGAAGGGAAGAAATACTATTTGTCTCATGTACATGATCTATTAGATTTTATAGAATATCATAATATCCTAGAGCATCCATTATTAAAATAACTGGCCATTTCAAGCTTCTTGATCTTATCCTCCTTGCTAGATATTCTAGGACAATCTTGTCGAAAATGTGGCCATGTTCAGTCACTGAGAATGCAATGTGCATAGCACCTATTTAATACGATGACATCTTGTAGTAAGAGGAAACGTGTATAGAGAGTCAAAATGAAATAGTAATTTTGGATCTCGCAAGGTTTGGATTAGGGTATCGCGTCAGTTTTGTGGCTTACAATAACAAGTATTATCACATAACAACTTAGTAACATCTTTTATAGTATTTTTTATGAAATGTAATAATGTTAAAACGCATATTTAATATAATTATTAATATTACTGGGTAATAAATTTAATTAATTGTGAATTTCTATGATAGATATATGCATATGCATTCATAAACCACAGATTATTGTCTCTGTTGGACATTATATGATAATATTATAGGGGAAAAATTCATCTGACACTGGGATCTGAACCCAGGAACTTTGGCTATCTGTGCCAACGCTCTACCAACTGAACTAAGCCAGAATTCACTTCACAGCGCCAGATGGAACCCCTCTCCTATGACTGATTTTCCTTAACGGTCTACCTCACTGACAAACAAGTTACGTCATATGCAGGACTGTGAGGCACACTAATTAGTGATTTTTGTAACCGGGCTTCCACTGTTATTGTACAGTAACATTCAAGATAGATATATGCATATGCATTCATGAACCACAGATTATTGTCTCTGTTGGACATTACATGGTAATATTATTGGATAAATGTTTCTATTAGTTGTAAATAATATTAATAGGTCTAACACATAATGAAAATAGGCAAGAACATATTATGTGCCGTGTAAAATAGTATGAAGCCTCTAAGTAAAATTAATTAATGTTGAGACAAGATTAATACAGAAATACTATACTAAATACAGAACCAAAAAGCTCAGCTTCAAGTTTCATGCAAGTCGACGTTTGGGTTGATAGACAGAAAGGGAAACTGATTAGGATCGTTAAGGTGCAACTACGGGTTTACTACAACGATAAAGACCATAAGCTCACAGGAGAGCAGAATTAGGTCACAAAGATAAGTAAAACATCCTCATCAGTCGAGTGGTTAACGTCCCTGCCATTACACTCAAGGCAAGAAGGTCAAAACCAGTGTTTGTACTTTTCTGGGCTAAATACTCCATCCCTATTTTTAGAAAGGAAGTTAAGTCATTATTCCTAATGCTGAGTTCACCAAATTATGTACCCTGTGAAAGACTGTCCCTGGGAAAAATTATTAGCTGTCTGTATGGAACCTGTTATTTCTTCTAACATACCTTTGCACTTTGGAAGAGTGTGGGACTGCAGAAAATTCCTTAGTTTAAGGAATTTACCTTTACTAACAGATTGTTTAATATTAGAAGGAAAAGCGTGCAGTGAGTTTTACTTTTTGCTTTCAACAACAAATGCTTAAGATATTTTTAAAGTATCACGACTGGAAACAAAGATAAAATGCCTCTAATTGAGCACAAGACGCAATTATTTGTGTAATTTCCACATTACCTATGCTCAAAAGTCTTCAACGGTTTCTTTCTTGACATATCATCTCAAACCTCCGTAGCCTTGTTTAAAAATTCCTTAAAAATTATTACTAAATAATTGTTTCTATGATTTATGTCACTTTCCATAAAAATCCCACTATTAGTTATACCAACACATTAATTGTGTAGCAATTTATTTCATGCATAACAGAAGGTATCTCAGTTTTTGTTCCTACAATATTCTTTCATACTTCTGTATTGAACGTTAATCATTATACTCGTACGGTTTCTTCTTTTAGTCAAAGTTCAAAGTTTTCTTATTTTCTGTTAGTGACTAAAGTTATGTAATATAATATTATTTTATAGTTATACCTATTGTGTAATGTACAAACTATATGTATTGCATTGTAGATAACTTTTTCTCTTTCCCTCTGTTTGTTTGTCTAATATTAGGCTAATATTTTTTTCGGGTCAGTACCCAATCCATTAACTTTTTCGTCAATGAGGCCTATATATACTTCACCAAATGTTGACTGTAAGAATTCTGTAATGTTTGTAGAATAACTGTAAAACACTGCACTATGTGAATAAACATCTAAGTTACCTTACAGTACATATATTGCATAATTTCTAATTTATTTATTAATTTGCTTTTTTTTAATTTCACTACCCGAACTGTATTCTGACGAAAATACTCTTCACAATCACCCTGTGAATGATAGTTACTCAAGATTTTTTTTCACAACTGGAGAGCAGAAGTAGAACGGAAGTCTATACCATAACAGATTTGGTTTAACTTAGTCACGGGAACAGAACTGCTGTAAAATGTCAGATAACTACATGAGAGATGAATATTCCTCATCTGTATGTGTCAGAGATGTGGAAAGAATCAAATTAATACATTCTAACACTATAATAATTATGCTATAAATCTCTCCATCTGATGGTGTATTATTTGTGAGATATTGTATAGGTTGGATACACCGCTGAATAAATAGGCAATTTACTTCATTGGGTTAATGCAAGGTTCTCTTAAGATGTATTTTTCAACCGTGTGTTATTAATTCCGTGAGTTATATTAAACCGCCACTTGGTATTTCATGTTATCAAATTACTGTAATTTATGTACGATAATGTTAAGTTTCGAGCTCTATGTTAAAACCATAGTACTTAAGTTAAAGTTGATACTTCATTGTGAAACTAACACTGCAAACAAGTTTCTCATCCAAGTTATTACAGACTACTATTAATCATATCAACACTTATACCTGAGTTCAGATAGGAGGCTACTGGGCGTTTCTAAAGCTGTGTATTTTATCTTGTGTACTGTAGGAAGATGAAACTGAAGAGGATCAGCATACTGTCAAAATCACATGATCTTCAACCTTCGTAACAAACAAGAAATCAAGAAAATATTTTATTTTCGTTTAAAATGGAAATGCCTGAATAGTACTTAGAAAATTGAATTTGAATTAAAGAAAACTGACAAACAAAATAAGATGTATTTCTTCCATAGATAGTGGTAAAGGTCCGCATTTCACATAACCAATTTTTTAACGACAAAGCATGACCCTGATATGAACAAATGACACTAACTTAAACATTCGCAAAATGTCACTTCTGTATCGCTTGAATTTCTCAAGTATGCCTAATGCTTATCTTATTCGAAAGATTCAAACCCAAAGGGCGTGGTTTTTATTTGAGAATTCCATTTACTCGTTGCGTGTTTGATATTGACTAATGACGTTCAGCAATTCCTCGGATAAAGACCAATCACGATTGTGTATCTTATAATGTGATTCCTAGGGTGCAAGCATGCAAATTTATCTGCTGAAACGTCAGCTCATCGCTGGACACGTAAGGCATCAACATGCGGTGATTAATACGTCATATTTTGCCAGTGAACAGAATGAAAAGAACAATTTTATACTACATAACTTGTTTGAAAATTGAAATAATATAAATGTCCATTGATCAAAAACACAATTGCCATTCGATGCAAGCCAATTCGTGTGATTTTATAGCGTCTTGATGTAAGTAACAACGATGACGCCTTAGGAACTCGCATCGATTTATCGAATTGATTCATGGTCTGTTCATTCATTTAGCGTACCGTGATCTTACGGCTGAAAGAATATTTGAAAACAAAGTACTGGTAAGAAAATAATTAATTATTATTTACAAAATCCGTTACATTTTATTGATGGATTAATCTTAATAAATTCTACTCGAGATTACCTACGAAAATTACAGTCTTAATATACATTCCTTTGGAAGAGAAGTTAACCATTATTACATGTTATGAAATTACGTCTAAAGAGTGCAAAACGCTTATAGTGAGAGTGAACCTATACAAAATTATCAGACATTTCACGCTAATTCTCTTCCAATTTGTGCTGGAATCAATGGGCCTAGTCCTCTCTTTGATGGGCCAAAAGCATTCAAAGGCTCTGGAGAAAAACTTTGGTTCACTATTGAGTATAGACTTGTGGAGGGAAATGACAATAAACTACAGTGGATAAATACAGACATACAACGATCTCAATGGGTTTCACTAGAAGATGAACGAGCAAAATGAAGTCATTAGGAACCGCAAACGATCCAGAGTTAGATGGACGAACTATATAAACCAATCTGACAACACCACTAGCAATATACAATACATTTTACACAAGCTGTGGTACGTTTGAAGGTAGCTTTGATGTTAGCCGACAAGACTAGGTGGCCGAACTAACTGGCTTACGTTGTGTATTGGTTTTAATTGATTCCCACGGGCAGGGCCATCAACAACTGTTTAATGATCGTAAAAACCAACAGACACCTGCATTTACCGCAACAATTCGCCGTTACGCTTACTTTCCATGACCCTGAACAAGGTTAAATGTCCCTTTAAGGGCGTCACGGGCCATTAACCATGTAATGGATAATATTTTTGTTAAAAATTTTAATTTCTTCATCACTTAGAAGCACTAAATTAGGTTGGATTTACTATTTCAAATGGGTCGAGGTGAATAGTGCCTTGAAAACCTTGAACTTTACGTACAAATGTGGAAAGTAATATTATTTATGGTACTTCCAAATATGTTAAGTACAGTTTTGATGTCTCCGTCAGCATGGTCAGGTCTTGGCGTGTTATAGACTAATAGTTCACAACGTCAAATATAAATTAACAGAGAGCCCACTTAGTAATAACTAAGCCCCGGATTTTTAAGTTTTTATAAAATATATTTTAGCATTTTATTTTTAGGCTTTAAACAAACGATTTCTGCCGTCTTAAAAAACGTAATAATGAACACTAACATTAACACAAGAAATTGTATTAGCCTATAATTTTGACACAGTTATTCTAGCATTTTTCAACAGAATAAACCAGTAAGTATTCGTTATTTCGGCATTCGAAAAATAGCATAAACAATTGAGATATTTACCCTTTAATGATATAGTTATTTAATACATAACTCATTCACTTCCGATCTAGAAAAATAAGTACAATCGAGTGTCACGAATTTGTTACTTTGATATACTTCTCTGTCGTTAGTCACAACTTGTTATTTGAAAGTCGAAACGACAATGGATTGGTTGCAGATTTCAAAGTATTGCAGACGACTCAAGTTTCATTTTCTGCGACGGCGAGTAGGCACATTTTTTAATTACAAAGACAAGCGACATATGCATTTTAATTTCAGTGCGTTGTATAAATTTATTTTCATTATTTCTTTATTCAAAGTGCACAAATTCACATATTTATTTTCCTTTCCATTAATTGGAAAATCTATTTAAAAATTGTAGTTTTCTGCAAAAGTCCTCTTTAGCCCCTAGTTTTTCAGAAAAAGTCCTCCTTAGCATCTTGTAGTCCCTTAAGTCAGATTTAGCCCTTTTTAGGTTCTATAAGATTCATATTTTCGGAAGCAAGGGGCATGAAACAGAAAAAGACGTTAAAACGTTATAAAAAACAAAATTTAGGTTAAAACCTTCAAATCCGGGCCCTAGTTAATACAATAACGAGAAGGTTAACGACATTGGTTAAGACTATATAAGACAGACTACATTATTATTATTGTTATTGATGTTATTATAATTAGTCTATTATTATAATAAAGTTATATCTCGTAGAAATAAAGTGAAAGTATTAGAAGTTTTATAGAAATCAAGGAAATAAATTAACAGAAAAACTTATATATCTTGAGTAATTAATGCTTATAACCTAAATAAATGCAATTAACGATCGCAGGATCAAACGGCCATGGAATGTTACCTTATAATTTCTATACTTCGAAATACTTATTTACATTATGTTTAATTTTTTATTGTAAGAAAATTATTGGTATCATATGATACCTTCCACATTAGGGATACCTTACTTTGATATCATGGTGGTATGAATGTGGGCATGTGTTTGGTCCGAGATCCATGGCTGCATGGCAAGGATCTAGGCCTGCATGACTTGGTAGGGCTTCACCTCATTTCATGCATTAAGAGGCTATAGAATCGAATCCATATATCGAATAATTTTGGCGACCCATTAACATTATCGTACATAAATTACAGTACTTTGATAACATAATAAAGTGGCGGTTTAATATAACTCATGGAATTAATAACACACGGTTGAAAAATACATCTTAAAGACATCGTCTCATTTCTTAACATATCAACGAGGGTTCCAGTATACATCATGTTTTTCACACAAAAGTGAGCAATTATGTAACACCTGAGTGTATAGTGCAATGTGTATAACTAAATTAAAGTATTACAATTACAATTACAATTACAATTTATTGTTCCAAATTACACGAAAAATACATACAAAAGTTGATACACCACCCGAAGAAGCAGAGCTTGTGTTCGGGGATGGTTCAGTTCAATTTATACTAAATAATTACTTAAAACAATACATAATTTGGAGAAGTATGACAAAATATTATGTATAAAAGGTTAGAACATGTTCTATTTACAATACAAAGGTACGAGGTAATACAATAATAAAAACAAAGAAATTAAGTTCTATCCAAATTTTAAAGTTTAATATGAAAAATGTTATAACAGTAATAGTAGAAAACAAAAGTAATAATTATATAAATTTTCTAATTTTAGACCTAAATTGTTTGTTGTTTAAGCTATTTAGATCAGGATGGTTGGTAATGAATTGAATAGTCTTGGGCCGAAACTTGAACAGTGCTTAGCTCCAGCAGTTGTAACATTTTTTGGTTCAAGTAATAAATTAAATTGATTCCTTCGCGTGTTATATACGTGAGATTCTGACTTGTAATTGTCACGATGTATGAATCATAAATATAAAAGATTTAAGTCAATAATTGACTAGCGTTTGCAAAATGCTGTATAGTATAAACATAAATTATAAAATAATCTATTTTGTTTTTATTTGCATGAAATTGGGAAGCTATAGGTCAATATGAACCTGTAGGTGATTAGAACACCTTTTAATAATACAACAAAATAACAATTTATGGATTTGTAACATTTTATGCAAAAAGCATTATCCGGAGATTTTTTCGGGATGGCGAAATAATTTTTATAGAAAGAAAGGCGTACAGTGACGAAGTTTGGAAACTCCTAGATTAGACCATAAGCATTAAAGAGAATCATTACGGTAGCAGATACTTTGTAATCTTAGTTATAATGGGCAGTTTAGTAAAGTTTACAAAGCTTTGGTGTAACAAGACGCACAATAAGTGCTATGGCTTACATGACTTCCAAACTCTCTAAAGCCTTTGCAACTAACAAAAGTAAAGTTACTCGTAGAACAAAACTAATTGCATTGTCTCTGAAATTTAGAACAAAGAACTGCATGTTACAATTTCATTCTCTGAGGGATTTTTTACTATATAAGATTAGTGTTTAATACATATTTGATCACAGTAACGCAGTTATCTCATTTTCGAGAACCACACGGATCTTTAGAGAGTCAAGGTCAAATTCTCTACTGAGACTAGAGAAAAATTTATGTCACTCTCAGACAAATTATCTCAACGTACAACACATACGGCAAGGTTGTGAATTTCATTAGTATGAAAGACAAAGGGAATCTCTCAAGAACTCTATGCGTAAGACAAATGAGATTTAGGAATAGGTATAACATTATTCTTTCTGACATATCCTATTGGGTTTGCACAACACGTTACAGATGGGAATTATTTACTGTGACATGTTACAACACCTTCACCAGTCATAAAAGGATTATTAATAACACAGTCGATATAATCAAGGCCTATATATAGAAGTGAATAAACAAACGGGTCTAAAGTGGGTTCTTATAATTACAGTTATAAGTACGCTCTACCAGAAAATCAATTGTTGTAGGTGTTGAAAGTTCAGTTGGGTTAACAATAGAGAAATTCAATGGAAAAGGGATACATGTCCACGCTATTTCTCAACCGCAAATAATTTACATACTCCTTGTCAACGATAACAGGAAATTGGACTAGTGCCATATGAGAGTTTGATATCCCTGATTTATAGGTATTTCCTTTACTATGTTATAATTGCATATTGAAACTAATTTCCTCATTTCTTCTGTGGTTAACTATATATTCTATTTGCATTAGTTAAAGTAATACTTTAATGTTATTCTTTGAACTTCATATAACATAAATCTTTAACATCCTTTTGATTTTTCCGGCTGCTAAGTAAATATAGTCAGCTTAAGATCGAAACAACAGTTCCTAGTTCAAAACAGGCCAGAACTTTCAATACAGACCTTTCGGTAAGGACTCAGGTCTGAAAGTTCAAACTCATTGTGCAACCATAACTCTACATTACAACCTCTGAAAAATACGTATCGAGGGTTTAATGCCAGTAATTTTTTTAATCATATGGCTTACCATGGCTATAAATAATTTTACATTTCAATCCGAATTTGCAGTTATTTCACAATATTTTCCCTCTCACTTAAACTTTAAAAAAACTTATGTATGGTTATGAAAAGTATGAAAACAGGTTTTTCTTAACTATGAATATGAGTGTGTAACAATATCTTATGCGTGTGTATTGCTTAACTCTACACGCAGGAACAATAAAACTGGTACAAAGATCACTCCCTTGACATTAAAATCTCTATTCAGAGAGCTCATTATATTCCTTCCATCTTGTTCAACACAAAAGGTCAAGGGTACCTTTGTATTTCTGAAATCTCAGATATATTTGATCTAGAGAAAATACAGAATAAAGGCCTAAAGACACAGTTCTTTAAAGAACGAGGGTCTTAGAAAATTATAACCGAACTCATCAATTCCGCAGGTCTTGAATTCGATTTCTGGCCAAACTAACTGAATGAGGTTTTCCATAGTTTTTCCTTGGAAACTTTAATGAATACCAGATTGAAATATTGTAGGCTACCTTCTGGATCTCTTCCTTTGCTTCTCTGTCTTTATGTAACTCCATTGTCATTATCTGAGCTTTAATGTAATTAATATACTGTACTTTGATTTTAAGTGGATTGTTAATATAAGGGATTTTTTTATAATGTACACTGACAATGTCTATAGCAGGAACATGCTGCTCTTTGACACTAACTATTATTATTATTATTATTATTATTATTAATTTCCTCGGAGAAAATTCCGTACGCTATGCAGGTTTGTCGCGTGTACGCCTTGACTCATGTAGGACTAATGTAGGTCCATTAACAACTTTCTGCATTTTAATCTTAACACCCCTATTTTCTCGCTGGGCATTCAGTAAACACAGAATACAAAGCCTATGAGCGATCCGGTGTCTACCCAGTCTGGCTACATGAAGTACTAGAGGAGTCGACTTGGAGTGTGTGAGTTATGAGTTATGGGGTCAAGGGAACCTAAGTAGGCATCTTGAACATTGTAAGCTCCTTTTTTACCGTCGGCGTGGTCTTGTGGTTAGCGTCGCTGACTACAGATCCGTCGGCCCGGGTTCGATCCCCGGTACCTCCTCGGATTTCCTGAAGTAGGGAGGTCTGGTAGGGGTTCACTCAGCCTCGTGATTCAAATTGAGGAGCTGACCACATGCCCCCCAATCCTGCCATCTGCCTATAGGCAGATGACGCAGCGGTCGGGTGGTAGGCCTTGTCCCTTCGGGGATGTCGCGCCACGGAGTTTAGTTTAGTAAATTCATGACGGTGATTAATCTTTATATCTATCGCATACTAACATAATATACTAAATCAGATATTACAGATCTTAACTGCAGAGAAGACTTTCATATGTACAGTACTAGAGGGAAAAGTAAGATCAAGATACCTCATCATAGGTGATAATTCTTTTAAAATCAACTATGTAAAATGTTTTAATAGGCTACTGACACAGAAAAAATAACTACTTTTGAAATTCAAATTAACTGTCAGTACCTGGCTCATTAACAATCCTTTTTACTCTATACAAGAGTTTCTTGACAGTGAAATCGATATAGAGTTTTAAATACAGTTAACTGATAGCCTACTGATATATCTTTGAGATTATTATAAGTCACTTTTATATTTAAGTGTAAACATATTAACAACACTTATCTAAATGTAAATATATTTTAAGTTTTACTGTAACAATGACTATGCTTATTTCTATGTATTAATGTAGACCAATGGCAATAAAGATTGAGATTGAGATTAAGTAGGTTAAGTATGGCACACACATCCCAAAATCCGACACCCTTTCGAAGGGAGGTTTCAAATAAAGCATTCGCTTTATTATGTTCGTATGATGACGTGATGGCTGTGATACTTCCAATTGTTTTCGCTGTATCTGTGTGAGTGATATCCCCAAACTTCTCTGGGGTCTAATGTCAGTACACCTAACTTGAGTCTTGAGGAAGCAGCTGCTGATCAAATGAGCAAAATGTTGTCTAACTTTTTACAAATTTCTCTTACATCGGTTTGGGTTTATTCATTTATTGTTGCTCATGTTTTAAATTTTATTTTCAGTTTATCTAATCACGGTTTGAGGTGGCCACACAATCCATATTGACTGTAGAAACTGGGTAGGATATTTGGTTTAAAAATTGATAACTTTATCGAAAATTTATTATATTGTGTGTGGATTACACCTTACACACTTCAAGAACTGAAGATAGGTCACCATTGAGGCCAAAAGTAATAGACACCCTCTCGAAGGGAGGTTTCAAATAAAACGATATACATACAGGTATATCCATCCATAGATACATATTTTTTAATTCAAAGGAACCTCTTCCGAGATCAGATTAACCTGTACATTGTGATTTTGTATAAATTTCAACTCTCTCAACTTGTATGAACCCCTAAGGAAACAGTGAAGATCTCGGGCTCAAGTCCCAGTGTCAGAGGAATTCTTCACTTAACTATTCTCATGTTGTGACAATAGATAAATATTATTCCGTGGAAACGTTAAGATGTCAGTGAGAGCACAACTTCGTATAGTTATTGTATGCTGCGCACTTAGTGTGCATATTTGCTAACATGACCGTACGAACTTACATCAGAACACCATTGAGGAAATTTTTAAACTACACCAGGAGACTTTTCTGTGTCCTCAAACGTTAAACCTGGTCCTAAAAAGTTTTCAGTTTCAGATGAAGTTGAAAATGGGAACGTCTCATCTCAGCATTGCAAAACATATCATTTTTAGGGTTTTGTTTGTATACAGTTAAGGCGATATCACTTTTATTTCCTATAGGCCTAGCCTATGACGATTTGGTAAACGATTTGGCGAAGATGCAACACTAATATTAGGAACCTGGAATATAAGATGAACGAAGTATTTATAAGGCGATGAGTTATTATTAGTGGAGTTTAACAAAATAATCAAAGAAACCGCCACTTAGTCATGTTAGTAAACAAAAATGGAAGAGGATAATTAAAATTTACACACAATGTAAGAGAAATTTTGACAGTTTTGAACTCAGAATTATAGATTACCTAACATTAATTGTCATATTATACTCCAAACGAAGGAAAAACTGAATAAATCAAAGCATTTTATGGGTCAACGCCAAATAAGTTTACAGGTGATCATGTAATAAGTAGTGGAGACCTGAATACCACACAATAAATTTAGTAGATATGGAAACCAGTTGAATATTTTGACGAAAATCTACCGGTAATAATGGAAATGAGTTATGAACTTTTCCAACATATATTTTTTTAAAGATTTGCAGTAGGCTAGGTATATTTTTGAAAAAATACTTACTTGCATCATTCCACGCTATAGATAGCTTATTGAATATGTTCGTTATTGCTGGCGTTAAGGGATCACCTCGTATATTGTAGGCTACGCAACATCTGCGACAATTCCATTTAATGTAATTTACTTTAATTTTATTTTATTTGTTTGGTACTGTTTTGCTGCTTCCAAACGGAAATTTAACTAAGACAAATCATACCATTGCAACACAATTCAGAATATAACAAAAGTATCCACTGAATTTACAAATTAAATAATTAGCAAATTACAAATTACATACAGTTATAATGTAACTATGGTTGCTGTATAGCTGGATAAATCCCTTAAAAATATAGAGGGATAAATCTCTTAAAAGTATATTTAGTGTTTGATATTATGTTTCATGGATATTTCCACTTCTTTATTCTTATTATATGTCTGAGTTTACATAGCACACAAGAAGAATCACGAATTCAATGTTCTAAGAACATTTAGGTTCAGTGATTTTAACTAATAGAGCAATGATGACGCCATCAGTGAATGAGCTTTATTCTTCTAAAATGCTACATAGCATGATGATGCTACGCTGATGATGTTTCCTTGTAACCGAAAGGCTTACGCAATAAAATAAGTTGAGAATAAAGAATTTACAATCATATTTTATTGATCAAGTTCAAGGGTACAACACAACATGATTTTAAACACTCTGAACGTTTAATGTTAAAATATTTTATACAGGGCTAATTTATTAGCTAGGCTAGATAAGACACAAATAAATTCGTCTTTAATTTATACAGTTACTAGCATGTGCCCGCGGCTTCGCCCGCGATGATTATTTCAAAAATTAAAAATTAAGAGCATAATAGTTAAATCATTATATTTATTAACACCTAAATCACGTGGACTACATACCACGATTAGATAGCATCGCCTGGTAAAAGCGACCTCAGATTCGAGTTCCTTTGTCCAGAAAACCCCTGTATAGAGAGTTTCGTCCAAATAAAACAATGTTTGACCATATTAGGCTTAGAACATTCAAGCGATCGCGAAAGTTTAATTTCCAAGGTATGACAAAAATAGACAAAGCCAACTGTAATTGTCAAACTTCCATTTAATTTAATTCCAAACCCATCTGAAACCCACTGGCAACAATATGTTTTAATGTCAAATGTGATTCGGATTCGATAATTCTGTGTTAGAAGGGATTAAGTATTCTCAAAAACATTTTATTTTTGGCATTTAAAATCAGAAATTTTCAAAATCCTTTCTTAGTGAGCACCTACATTATGAAACGAAGGTACTGTCAAAATTCCAAGTCTCTACCTGTTATAGTTTAGGCTGTATGTTGATTCCTGACAGTCAGGACTAAGCCTTTTATATATATAGAGATTTATTAACTAATCCCAGTTTTTGGAAACGCAACTTTAAATATTCCTTACACAAAAGGGACTTGGAAACAATTTTATCTTCTCTACTCCTCATCTGGAGAAAGAGCTCAATACTTCAGTAACTGAAGGACGAATACATTTATTCATATGCTTGACAGCTTTTTTTCTCTTGTTCCTTTTTCATGTGTTTTACTTGGACATGAAATGAAAACGACATTGGATCGGTAGAATGTTACTTCCACTGCCTTCTAACTTACGCTGACATTACAACCCATTATCCTGACCCAGATTCATATAAATAAAAGCAAAACGAAAATTAAGTTAATGTAATTTCATGCCAGAGACAGAAGACTGCAAACTGCGAATTTTAATAACTATTCTGAGAAACAAGTTGACGGTGAACCACAAACTGGCGGAACAAGTGGAAATTACCGAACTTATAATTGAGATTCCGTTGACATTTTCAGAACTATAAAACTGATTACATTACATTTCTGGAAATGATATAATCAACTGCACTCGTAATACAATCCTGTTATTCTCATATAATTTTTGTGTTTTCCATTAGCAGCTAATTTCATTTCATTATTGAAGTGCAGACATTCTGTCTATTATTTGAAAAATTCAGCAAAACTGTTTCATTCTAAACACACTGTAACTTATTTAGACCAAAATAACAAAAGATTTGATATGATTAATGGATAAAACTTTAATGGCAACAGAACAGGTAATTTCCCGCATTAATGAAATTTTATAATAATCTCAAATATGTAATGTTTTAAATTATTCACGAATTATATTAGCATCCGTGCATTTTATGGATGTGAGATATGTCTCTAATTCTTCGGGAAGAACTTAATCTGAGTGTGTTGGAAAACAGGGGGCTTAGGAAAATATTCGGACCTAAGAGAGATGAAAACGGGGACTGCAGAACACTGCACAATGACGAGCTTCATAACCAGAACTCTTGACCAAATGTAATAAGGGTAATTAAATCACGAAGGAGAAATAAATGTATATCTAGAAGAACTAAATTAAGAATATTCAAGAGCAATGTTAAATCGGTCCTCCTTTATGGTTCAGAAACCTGGCTGTCAAATAAAATGATCAATAACAAATTACAAACATTCATTAATAGGTGCCTGCGTAGAATTCTGCATATCTATTGGCCAGTAATAATTAGTAATAGAAATTTACTGAGACTGGCAAATGAAGAACCAATTGAACTGCAAATTAGAAGGCGTAAGTGGAGGTGGATTGGACATTCTCTAAGGAAACCAAGAGAGGCCATTGAAAGACAGGCCTTAGAATGGAATCCCCAGGGATCCCGATCAGTAGGACGTCCAAGAGGGTCATGGAGAAGAACTGTTAGAGAGGAATTAGAGAGCTCAGGAAGAACGTGGAATGAGGCCAAAGTTATTGCTGCCAATCGAGTCAGATGGAGGTCTCTCATTGATGCCCTATGCTCCACCAGGGAGTGAAAGGAATTACTACTACTACTACTAAATCACGAAGGAAGAAATGAGCTGTACATGTTGCGCGCAAAGGGGAGGGAAGACATATATAAAAAATATTGACTAAGAGATCCGAAGGGAAGAGATAATTTTGAAGACCTAGACATATGTGGGAGGACAATATAAGAATAGATTTAAGGGAAGTAGGATTTGCGAGGGATGGTTGGGTGGAGTTAGCTCAGAATAGGATTGAATGGTGGGCTCAAGTAAGCGCAGTAACGAACCTGTGGTTTCCATAAAATAGATAATATTCCATTAGCTTGATTTGGAATTGTCTTTTGGCACTGAGTAAGTAAATAAGCCATCAAGCAACTATTGTAAAATCGTTTTTCTTTCATTCTCTTGTATTTTTATTCCTAGGCTTACATGTAATTTCAAAAGTAAGACACTATTAATAATTCCTAATATTGTGAAAATGTGTTTGTGTGTTTGAGCGTTGTGTGTGTGTGTATGTACACACTAAATACTAATTACTGAAGTCTTCCCCCGAACATGATCAATGGGGTACACAGTTATAATATTAACTGATATATTATGTACTTACTTTTCAATTGTATTTTCTAGGACGTAATATGTATTTTACTTTGTATGTTCTATTTTTGCATTCAATGAACTTTCTATATTAAAAAAAAACCTCTCTCTTCTGGGTTATTCACGAACATTCGTGTAAAAACACACAAAAAGATCTCAATGATGTGAAGAGGCTTATAATGGAAGGAAGAAAAAGGGAGAATCAGATAATAAGGAATACAGGCCTAATAGAATAAAATTTAACATGCGAGGCCACATTAATTTGAAGAAAAGTAACTTTTTATTGACATCTTAATAAGAAGAATGTTTATATCATAAGTTAACCTAATTTAAATTTTTATGCTAGTCAGAGTCATTATCATACCTTTCGTACTAGCAAGTAGCCAATTGTAGCCCTACACAGCAAGTAATAGGGTTTACGACTAGTAAGTACTGAAGGCTAGGAAACGAATTTAACAGTTGCTACAAGAACAAAAAAGAAAATGATTTTTGAGAGCTTGAATTAAAATCAGAACTTCTAGCACTAGACACATGAAGTAAAAGTTGTACATTATCGCACTAGTGCTATAAAATCTTTATGCCACTCCATTGTTACCAACTTTGGTATCCGTCACATGGAAAACACCCATTCAGTTAAAAATATTTGCATATGATTATTAAACAGACTCAGTTAGATAAAAAATTACAGTTTTAAAATCGTTATTTTGGTGGGTGAAAGTCGTTTTCATGTTGGCAGCACTGTACGAGAAAAATTAATAACAGCTGTCAGCTGACTGCGCGCTGCAACCTGCACTCTACGGTGCGCAATTCATTACAATAATATTTATTATTATTTCAAAAATGTTAACAGCTGTCTAAAAAAGTATATAATACACGTGATCAAATGATTTTATTTTGCTCGTAGGATTGCTTCACTCACCCTTACGTGCTCGTTCCGCAAACATACCTACTCGCAAAATAAAATCCTTCTTTTAGCTCTTGTAAATAAATAACTATTTCGTATGTTCAATGTTTGTGCCGTATATTTTATTACAGCATACGAAAGTCCTTTCTATGGAGATAATGTAGTGAAGAAATCATAGATGTCTGAAATTGATAGTATCCTAAGTTTACTCAGAATGTTATCAAACTTTTGATCTCATTCTCGTTTGAAATATGGATGTTAGATTGATGTGACATTTAATTCTTCACGACTTTTATAGAGCTGCTAGCTGTAGACGAAGATTCATTATCACCAGCGAAACACAGTTCCATAATTAAACAATTAGTCTGACGTTAGTTGGATTAACGATCAGTTAACCCGATTGGTCGGTGGATTCAGGGGAGAACAATGGAATGGGCGCGTCCGCTTAATAAACACCATGCTGTCAGTTGCGACATCCCAACACGCCCTTTCCCCCGTGCCAGAACAAAAGGTTCGAAAACGAACTGTTGATTAGATGAATTCAACTCGAAATTTAAGAAAAACAATACATGCTAATTTTGACATGATTTCTGCGACCCACGTTTGCTGATTTCAACCCAACAAACAAAAGCTAGCAATTAAATTCTGCTGTAATTTTAATTTATTTCATTTAAATGGTTCTCATTGCTGCGTATGCTTATTGTTCCTGATATTGATTTAGGCTTTCACAGCATAACGTTATGAAGTCTAACAGGTTTGGAATGGATTAGACGAAGGATTGCAGTGACGTAGCATGTAATACAATTTCAGATCAAGTACAAGTAATAGATTTGGGCTGCAATTCGTACAATTTGTGAACAAAATAAATTTTGAAGCTCTACAAACAAACCAAATACATAATTCAGGATAATATTTATAAGTGTACATATGTAGATATTTTTGAGTAGTTAAGATAAAAGGAATGCATGTAGTATTGCTGCATTGCAATGGAGCATGTTGTTTAATAAAGATGATAATAATAAAAAAAAAATAAAAAAATAGATTTGGGCTAAAGTTCATTGTATCAAAGTGGCATGTAGACATGATTATTAATTTTATTTCTTACCTAATTTTAAAATTAGATTCAAGAAATTAACAGACTTTACGTAAAAATATAATTCAGGTAGGAAAATATAGTTTTAATACTGGAGAGGCATAGGCAAGGTTAGATTAAGACCCTTAGATGCCCTAAGCATTAACTAAAGTTTGTGCCTCCTTACACTTGCAATTCAGAATATTAAAGCACTAAGAAAACGTCGGTCGGCCGCGGTGGTCTAGAGGTAGCGTGCCCGCGGGATCAAACCCGGCCGCGGTCGATGGGGTAGATTTACAGCACGTAAAAGACTCCAAGCCTAAATTACAGCCCTTTCACGTCCAAGTAATACCTTAGTTTCCGGAGGGGGGTTGAGAGGCGATGGGCTTACCACCTGTCCCTCTGTCCCCTTCGCCCCAACATAGGGGCTATAGGGTTCCAGACAGACAGACAAAAAAGGAACCGTTAAATTAAATTTTATTTATTGAAAATTCTAAATTTAATTCAATTTCTCAATTTTGTTGCTATAAATTGCAATATAAAATATATACAAAATGTGATTTCGAACGATGCCCGAAAGAGCAAAGCTAGTGCTCGGGGGCATTATTTATTTGCTTGGGAGCAAAATGAAATCATTTGACCACGTGTATCATATACTATTTTTTAGACAGCTGTTAACATGAAGCGAAAGTTACAATAAGAAGGAAAATATTTATTTCTGTATGCTTCCATTTTATTTATGCCTTAATAATTTATCCTTCTTTGTTTATTTTTGTTGCAATGTCTTGGATCAGATCTTCATAATTAACCTTACGCAACACATTTGCTTATGTATCCAGCCTGCCATAGTTGTTCTGAGGGGAATTTTAATATATTTCAACCGAGTAAATGAACGCTCAGCTGAGGAGTTTGTACATCTTTCAATCTGCGAGGAAGTCAGAATCGAACCCTGGCCACCCAGTGAGCTGGCAATCACGCTACCCACTCACCCTCAGCGGAGGACAACATACGTATATATTGTACGTATGGTGCAAAGTTAATTTTGGCCTCCCCCCCAAAAGCTATTAATATTCAAGCATATGGATTCAATAGCATTCCTTCGATCGCAGGAAATATTAAATTCCAAAGCTTGACATGACCTCGGAGTTACTAAAATCTTCTTGTATTAGTAATATTATAAACTCTAAGAGATGTTATTATTAGTCTACTATTATTATACTATACAAACGCGGAATCTATTCCCGATGAAGTCGTTAGGATTTTCCAATTGACCTAATCCTTCTGGTGGCACTATGGATCTGGGGCCTCTAACAGAAACGCATGTAATTATCAATCCTGGGGGTAAAGGGGGCCGGTACGTAAGGCCTTGTATAAGGTAGTGGAAATTAGAAAATTAAGTACTATTATTTCTTAGGTGATAATATTATACACATTGTTTATCTCTAAGCTCTGGCAAAGGCGAGCTGTAATATGAGCTCAATGATAGGCTACTGTTTGCTGACAGTTGACATGTATCAGCGCGGCGTATTCAATATAATTAGCAAACACTTATTTCATTTTACTGCTTTGCATGTATTTCCTCTATTTTGAGAACCTATTTACATTCCTTTTTTTTAGCTGTTTTCATTTTGGCCCCCTAGGACCTCGAGCCCCCACGCATCGCGGGGTCTGCGGGGCCTTAGTTACGCCACTGGTATATATCCACTTTGTTATATATAGTTAGTCCTACTTCACCTACATCCTTGCACCTGAAGTGTCACTACACTGGGTTAGCACCGATCCCATGCATTATCTGAAATCTCCTTGGAATATTCCATATGACATATGATACCAGTGCCCTTTCAGTAACGAAAATCAGAAGCGTGCAATTAGAATTACAATTAGCGTGCAAGAAAACATTTTATTTTATTAATAAAGTATCTCCTAAATACTGAATATCGAATCCATATTCCATTCATCGGTGCTAGCGTAGTCATCATCTTCATCGCAACCATCTTCTTCTTTACTTTATTCTTCTTATTATTGGAACAACAATACAATACACAATGTTGAGGAGTTATAATCCGTGCACTAACGAGTCAGGATAGATTCGTTTTATGATGTTATTATAGCTTACATCGACATAGTGGATGACTTATTATAGTTCATTCAACAATGGTGGTCTTACGGGCACACTTAAATTCATATCATTGGATTTGTATCTTCATAAGTGAAGGATAAGTAAATTCCAATCCGGCATTCACAACTGAATGTAGAGAGAACATAATTACCGGCTCGGAATTTGAATAGAGACATTCCGAATGTGGTTTTCGATGTTACTGACTTAGTTATTCCACTTGCTTGAAGAATAGAAGAGAAGAAGGAGAAGAAGAAGGAGAGGAAAAGAAGCAAGGATAAGATAAATATACTGACTATAAAACTAAAACTATACTCCACGGCTCTGCATCCCTGAACGGACTAGGTATAGGCGTTAATGATGGTCTTCGTGGCCGGAGCCGCTATTTGTCTATCAAGCAGCTCCTCAGTTCGAATCGCGAGGCTGAGTGCACCCTGTTCCAGACCTCCCTACCTCATAAAAGCCCGAGGAGATACCGGGAATCGAACCCAGGCCTGCGGATCCGTAGCCAGAGTCGCTAACCACGAGACCACGCAGGCAGCCATACTGATTATGATGGTGGAAAAATAATTCTGTACTCAGTAAAATTATGCAGTAAATAAAGTTCGTAGTCTAATGGACGTACACAATAGGAATAATATGATAAAGGAAGTAGACAAGAAGCCTACTACTTCATAAACATTACTTAGACCTACGTTAATCCTTCTACACCTGCGGAAAACAAATTGCATACAATTTTGTGTAAGAAGACTAAATTATGCGTTTGCAGAACAGTAATAGATGTCAATTTGGTAGTGAAAATTATATAACATCCATAACGATAGTAATGTTGCAATTTCTCTTTATAATAGCTTTGGTATGAATAAGCGAACTCGACTTTTAAAGGTGCATTGTATTTATTGAGTTGATATATGTGTTCCAAGTGGAAAATTATAGTTTCAGTTACGTGGAAAATACTTCCTATAAATTTCAGGATTAAAATTACTGTGACTTACAAGTTTTTATTAAAAGAAATCGCTTTATATAAAGATACAAAGGACAACATATAATTTAACAACAAATATTATCATTACAAAATTACCAGCATTACCAACATCAAAGTTACGATTGAATTTATTTTGAGAGAATCCGGTCCTCGTGTTATATTTATTCTGACTATTTAGTGAGTTCTTTCAGAACTAAGCATGTAATGAATAATGAAAAATAAGGGGGTAAATACAGCTTAATACCTTAAAAAATTCATTTTTTTAAAATATTTTTTTATTTAATGTTGCAATTATTTAAGTTCAATTTGGTAAAAAAAAATATTTAAATATCAGCATTGGTTTAAAAATTATGATTTAAATACCAAGCTGTTGAATTTAGTCAGTCCCAAAGGATGGAAAGGTACAAAATTTGATGTTGTATTTTTAAAGTTAATTTCCTGTAAACTAAATTTTCCAAAACTTGATTTCAAATAATTCAGGAACTACTGAGCAGATTCTAATTATTTTTTGTGCATGTTAATATACACATTACCTAGAGAAATAACCAGAATTGTGTCCATCTGTTTGATATATTGTCTGATAAAAAATAAATTGTAATCAAAATTCCTAGGAAAAGTCATACGTCAACTTAAAAAATAAATTAAAAATATTATTTATTCAGCTAGAAATCTCATTATGGTCATTTGCGTACAATTAACTTTAACTTTAAATTGAAAAAATATAATGTCAGTATCTTGAAAATTAGTCTAGTTATTACCGATAATCTTAATTATAGCGTAGCGAGTATCCGCCTTTTTGAAGAATTAAATTAAGCATTTATTTTCATTTTAGGAAGTTGTCTCATTACATTTAGGGAACATAACATTTTTAACTGCTTAAATATTAATTTTATATCATTTATGTATATATATATATAATATATATGAGAAAAAATTAAATTTCACTAATTTTTTAGCCGCCAAAGCTGTACCTACCCCCTTAAAGCAATGAGACAGAAATAATCAAACACATCGGCTTCCGCCATCCGGAGACAATCGATATATTGTTATTAACAACAGTTTTAATTACGAAAAACAGCTGTTTTATTTTCAAATCGAAGTCTTTGCTACTATTAATAACCATTCTAATTGAATGAATAATTACTGAAAACAATTGGAAATTAAATGATGACAGAAGTCCCTCTGCTCTAGATATTATGAATGTATTGGAAATTGGAGATATTGAACGTGATTTTGGGATTATTTTCGATGAATCGTTTAAGTCCTATACAGATATTTCAGTACGCTGACACAAATTCACATACATAAACAATTCAACGTAGGTGTGATAAAAATAAGTTAATGATGTGAAATTCACGTAACTTCCTCTTCGCAAATAAATGTTAGCCTCTTAGTATAATATAAATATTATGTATGACATGAAAATAATGTCCTTACCACATACATCGCATCCCCGAAGAATATATGACCCAAACCAAATCTGATTACCACACTTTCGTAACTTTCTTTACTTTAAGCATGACTAATATATTTTTCTCACTTCACATTCTGATATAGAACAAGAGGACATATTGAAAAGAGCACGTATTCAGAGTGGATGGCTTATAACTACCCTTCAGATATTTTTTTCCATAAAATGTTTAAAATACTAGTTTTAGCTCTTAGTGTACACCCCTCATGTGTCAAATTTAAACAAAATCGTGATTTCGAGAAAACTGCGACAAACGAAATTTTCTTCATGTAAAGTTCGTGTCATATCCCTAGAAAGTACCCAACCCAAATACAAAATTTGTTCATTATGCACAGACGCAAATCTTTCCCATTGTCGCTCATCAGTTCATCACAATGATCCGATAGTTTCTTAAAAAAGGAGACAAAATTAACAAACTAGAATTAATGCATTAAAGATTTATATCTTTGTTGAAGATATTTAAGGAAAAAATGTATATATATCTATATACACGAGTATATATGATTATTATCATGAAAGTAATATCCCATAGAATAAGCGGTCACGGTGGCTCATGCTTAGCGCGTGGGCCTAGCATACTAACGGTCCCGGGTTCAATCCCCGGGCCTGGCGGGCGTGTCATTCGTGGTGGACGAAGCCGTGACCTTTTGGGGTTTTTCTAGGGGATCCTCCCGTTTCCCCCTCTCATTCCACCAACACTCTCCATTTCATCTTCAAACTCCTCCTCATAATCATCCCGTTTCCTTTCCCGGTTTGCGGTATACCCTCGCCCCAGCACATGCTGTGGGCCTCTCCCACAGGCCGTGGCTTGTGATCCTGAAGTTTCTGACTGGTGTGCCTCCAATCTGGGGGCTCTATATCCCAAGAGGTACCGAGGCAACGGCACACGTGGCATGGTAGAGGTATCTGTTGGATGTAGTGAGTTCCGTGGGGGCTCGCGGTGGGGTCTGTTGTCGAGGGACCGTTGGGCTTGCACATCATTACATTTCGGAGGTTTGCACAATGGGCCGCAAGGCTGATGTGCTTAGGGTCGTCACAACCCACCTTCCCCCTTACATCCCATACATCCCATGGGATTAGTTCAAAGGAATTAATTGCAATCGTAAGAAATTAACCTACATGTGCAATCATAGGTCACGTCCATTTAGAATATTACGTAACATTAAATTTACACACACACACACACACAAAAAGGACGCCTACCATAAGCGATTAATACAATTCCTCTATAATTCTGTGGGCTGATCCTCAAGGTTGCAGAATAACAGCTGATTGAAATACCGGTTCGCTGGGGAACGCACAACTGTGATTTTGAAAAAGGTAACGACCAGTTCCTCTTTAAAGCACACATGCTATTAACTTGGACGTGAAGCAGTGAAAAAACCCACATGAACAATCACTTTGATATGCGGCTATCTGTACTCAGCTGCTGTTAAATATGGAGAGTGGAAAAGGGACGCATATCACATGCCCGCGTGCAGAAACTTTCCTCATTCGACTGATTTCTTTCAAGCCTGAGAAACTGGGACACTCATTTTTAAAATATCAGATTTTAAAAAAGATTTGGTCCTGATACTCTAACTGTATTTTTAATTGAATACAAAAAAGCAACAGAATAAGATAATGCTTGATTATATTAAAAGTTTTATAGTCTTAGTGTTGGCAGTTCTTGAAAAAAGTATATACCTTTTTAGAAATACCGGTACCTAAAATAAATCCGAACACTTTAAAGTAAGAAACTTAAAACTAATAAATATTTAAGGTACCATAAATGTGATAACTTTTTATAATTTGAATTATTATATTTTACTTGCCTCACTCAGTTCATCTAATCGAATGATAGGCACTCATTAATGTTATACTGTACTGTGGAGGAATTACAGCACCGGCACTGCGTGACGATTCAAAGCATAATAGTTATTCCAGTGGTCCAAGTGTTAAAAATGAGATTTTTGTTGATTCCAATGAGTTATATGTCCCGAAATAAGAGAGCAGTAAGTGTTCCTGTGATATTTGTTCGTAATGTGAGTGAAGTGATGGCTGATTTCCACTGCGTTGTTATCAATAAGTCGATTTGCTTGATTGGTACATTTAACGAAATTATAAATAAATTTTGAGGAATATTTTGAATGGTATTGATAAAAGGACAATTCTATGATTGGTGGATTCCTTCTCTACAAACTGCACTACAGTATTACTGTGAGTGAATAGTACTACTACACTCTAGAACAGTAAGTTTTACTCTACACTTTCCATTATAAAGATGAGTGAGTATTAATTTCAATACTTCTTAGAAATAAATACCTTGTCTTTCTATAATTAATATAATTAATATTTGCTGAAATGAGATCTACAAGAAAAATAATATATTATAAGCAATTATAAGCACGATTTATTCTAAAATGTCTTGGAAGTACCACTCAGCTCTAGTTTTGGGTGAGCCCATTGTGTTATACAGTGAGTCCCACGCAAGAGTTGGCCAATGACGCGGGTTTCTCTGACGTGGCGGGCACAGGTCCAACTCCCGAGCGATCGGGTGAAATATCTACGCTAATAAAGCCGTGATGGGTGTAATGATTCAGGTTCTCACATTTACCGTTAAAATTACAATGGAAATAACCACGTACCTCATCACAAGAGATGTTGGAAATGTTCTCCTCTTGCATACGCACAACACTGGCACCTTTTTTATAAAATTTTCTTTCACGCGCGTAAGTTCAGCTTCCGAGATAGAGTTAATTTCTCTTCTAATGTTCTAATGCGTGGGGAATTGACCTATGCACTTTATTTTTCAAGTTCCCCATAAATAATAGTCACGTAGGCTACTGTTAGAAGAATTTAAAGACAGTATTACAAGAGAAATTAACTCTATCTCGGAAGCTGAACTTACGCGCGTGAAAGAAAATTCCCTAAAAAGGTGCCAGTGTTGCGCGTTATCAAGAGGAGAATATTTCCAACAACTCTTGTGATGAGGTACGTGGTTATTTTCATTGTCATTTTAACTGTAAATGTGAGAACCTGAATCATTACACTGATCGCGGCTTTATTAGCGTAGATATTTCACCCGATCGCCCGGGAGTTGGAGCTGTCTCCGCCGCGACGCAGAAACCCGCGTCATTGGCCAACTCTTTCGTGGGACGCACTGTAGAATAAGGAAGAAACAGTTACTGTTAGCAGATGAGATGAATGCAAGCAGCAGGAATGCAGCGAGCTCCCCATTTATCTACCTGCACGCGGGCTTGTCCTAATTTTACCTATTTCAGTCGCTGAGCGGGCGTGCCAGTTCCGAGTCATCAGATTCCTGCCCTTCATTGGTATCATCATCGATAAACAATATAGCTTCAGTACTATTTATAATGATATAACTAAAAACTATATAGCTTAAATACGATTTTTAACTATATACGGTAACAATAACAATTCACAAAGACAATCACAGCGCGCCAGAACAAACTACTACTAAACACGTGTCGCTCTAGACTGTTGCTATGACATCACTACCTCCCTTCCTCTTCACCCCGAACTTGCATTCATCTCATCTGTTGACAGTAGGAAGGCCGGTAGTTCCTGCATTCTTTATACTTCAACCATAATTCATTATGCTTCAACTTTACAATGTCGATCAAAATGTCACACTAATTGTTCAGAGTATGAGCAATAACTAGGTTCTCTATGAAATTTACCTGTTGATTATATTAATGTGCACCTAAATTAGAGTTGTTATGGGGTGCAGCTGCGTCGCAAACTGGAAGATCGCCTGTGATCCCCGACGAGTCATTGCGATTTTGGATTTGGCACTTTGGCAGTGGAGATGACTTGGCTCTAACAGAAGGAGCTATCAAAAGAGTACAGGAAGGTAAAAAAAAAAGATCTCGCACGAAATCTGTGCCGATGAGACCGTTACTCTCTAGAGAGAGACATGATATTGTGCGAGAGAGAGAGGTAGCTTGGCCTTTAAAAATAGAAAGGGAGGTACTGTTGTGCAATAGAGATAGGTAGAGTAGGATTACTCCCACAACGTCTCTGGCCTTGAAGACTAACCCAGCCAGCGAGCTTCTCGTTACGTCTCGTTACCAAGATGCGCGGATTCGCTGCGCGTAAGATCAGTGACCTGCTGCTAGGCAGAGAGTAAAGATCATGATCCACGTTGCCAGTGGTAGAAAAGACTGCAATAGTTGAGTGGAGGGATAGTGCCGCATAGACAGAGACAGACAACACGTGAAGTGGGATAGCCAATCAGGGTGCAGCTACCTCCCCTAGCCAGGAACTCTACGAGCGGTGAGACTCGCTCCTAAGGTATATACATAAAAACCCAGAGACGTTGTGGAGGTAATCCTACTCTAGCAGGCCAATCGACGCTACAGTCCCCACGAAAAAGTAATGGAATGACTTAGGCAATCGGCACAGATTTCGTGCGCGATCTATAAATAAGAGAGAAAACAATATAATTTATCATCTTCATGTGGTGAATGTCCAAACGCTCAGCCTCAAACTTCTGGAACCCTTTGCCATTGGCTTTATAGAAAATACTTCACTTCCATTCACTTTACTTTACTTCACTTGTGATTAAATTTTATGGTGATATCAAGTTTATTGGGGGTACGCCGTAGCGTAGCGGTTGAGGCGCTGCGCTACAAACCAGAAGGTCGCGGGTTCGATCCCCGATCAGGTCGTTGGAGTTTTTCAATTGGCCTAATCCTTCTGGTGGCACTATGGCCCTGGGGTCGACTCAGCCTCTAACAGAAATGAGTACCAGGAGCAATCCTGGGGGTAAAGGCGGCCGGTGCGTAAGGCTGACAACCTTACCACCTTCATGTGCCGATGTCTAAAAATCTGGGAGCCTCAACCTCCTGGAACCCTGTGGGCCTCCATGGCCTGTAAACGGGAACACTTTACTTTACTTTATCAAGTTTATTTTTATTTTTTTAACAAGCAGGAGATGTTTGATACCCAACAGCGTACCTTCAATAGGCCTAGAAGATCTGTACCATTCATTGGCAACTATAAACTAAACATATAGCAAAGAACTGATATATTACATTCTGCCTTGTAGAGCTTTGCTGCTTCTTTCATCTTAAACCGATCTTCTAAGGAAGAATTCAGGATTGAAATGAGATTGCTTCTTGTACTCTCCCTGTTTACTGGTATAAAATAGGATCGTTTATGAGCAAGGATTTCTGACATTCGCATAATATAGTAAACTTATCTTGGGGCTGAAAGGTAGGTGACCTCAACAGAAGCAACTACCTTGATACACGTGGCGTTCTGATCGCGTGTTATTTTGCGTGGAATGTTTTTCGAAGCCGCCAGTGTAGGAGAAAAAGGCTAGTGCAAATCATTTAATACTGTACATTTACGAAATTTATAATAATAAGAGGAAGTGTTTGTCTGTCTGTGAGCGATGTCCAGCGAAATCTACTGCACACAGAGATCTGAAATTTTAAACATAGACGGACTGAAGGGCGGCCGATTGCACCTCGAAGCCGGATTTTTAAGTTTCGCTTTCTTCGCGAGTTATGAGTGAAAAACTGGCAGAAAACGTGATTGTTATTGTATTTTTATACTCTTTTCAATTATTGCAGACAGCCCTTCGAATCAGTAAACTTATATACAATTCAAATGAAATATATAACCGAAAATCTCCATATAACAATGATTTGTCAGTATCTGGTAGGACTTTTAGCACAGTGGTGACTATATCCTCTCGAAAAGAGATTGCCAAATGAATAGTTGTACTGAAATCTTAAAAATGTAGGAATTACCCACTATGAATGAGCCTTACTGTAAGGTGACCCAAGTTGTAACGAGTCTTAAAATTCTCTGCAGGTGTTTCATAAAAACATAATAGATAAAAATGTAGACAAGCAAGCAAAGAAGCAATCAAGCATGAAAGAAGAAGTAAATAAATAAATAAATACATAAACGAAAATGGAAGAGCAAAATATATAAATAAATAAATAAAAACAAGAGAATTCACAAAGAATAACACACACAAAATTGAAAAAAATGAATATAAGAGATGAATAAAAAAAACTGGTGGTAAAGTAAGTTACTTAAGGGGGGGAAATATTATAAATAGAAAAAAAAACATAATAGCACATACCCATAATACAAAAGATTTGAATGAAAAAGACCAAAATAAAGGGTAAAAAGAGAGAAGAAAAGAAAGATGATAGAAATAATTGTAGTCTGCACATGTAGGTTGGTAGGAATGCAGCATGTGAAACACGTAATATATCAGTCAAGTCATACTCTTCCGTCTTGAACTGGTTGAGATCTCTACATTTCATGCAGACTAATGGCAAAATAATGAAGGCGGTTCTCCTGTTGCCACACCGCTTGCTTAATTCGTACGTTTGCAACTGTCTAACGTCCGTGTTTAGCACGCTGGAATCTCATACTTCAAAATAAAAACGGAGGGGAAACACGAAAAAAGTTTTAGAGCTCCAGAGTGCTGTATTGAGAGAAAAGAATCTGTTTTGGTACTCATGCTAGAGGTTGTTGGTGGTGTGTGTCGCGAACCTGTCGGGGCTCCCAGTTGGAGGTACCGCAGGGGGTGGCGCACACGTGGCATGGTAATAGATTTGTTGGATGTAAGGGAGCTCCGTGGGGGACCGCGGGGGGCTCTGCGGATCCGGGGCAGCCTGTGGGCACGCAACTCATCCCATACCGGAGGTAGGTACAATAAGTCCGGTGCTTAGGGGTTGTTCCCACCCCGCCACCCCGCCTTAAGGGCACCAATATAACAACAATAATAATAATAGGTACTCATGCTAAGTTATTTACAATAGATTAACTGACGCCCTCTTTTCTAAAGCCATAAAAATGGATTTATTCTCAACAATAATGTTAAATTAAGGTTCTAAGAAACAATAGTTAGTATTTGAAATCGGATTCCTAGTACAATGAATAACTGAGTGAGTTACCCGAAATGGTAACATAGAGAACCCAGGCAGTAAACTGCCTGCCAATCTGAATATAAGATTTTTTTAGGGTCTCCCACTGGCAAAATGTGAATAGAAAGCCTTAGCCGTCTAGCAGTAAAGCGTTGTTGAATATTTGGATCTGTAGGACAGGGTTCAGTCCCCGGCAACAAAGTCCATAAGGTATAGGATAGGCCCTATTATTGACACATGAACCGCTGGCACACAGTTGAAAGTAACCTTATATAAAGCCATTCCGTGCACTTATAAATGGTTCCTAACCGAAAGCTTAGCTGAAAGCATTCCTTCAGTCACTATTCTCATAACTATTAACTTTCCTAGTACCATTGAGGTCAATATGACCCCAAAAGAACTTTTGATATAAATACCTCCAATAGTTTTAAAACTATAAATTTGAAAATGTATGCGTTTACACTTCTGAATCACCTGTATCTTATGACGTTTTATTATTTTTTTTATTGTTTTAACACATTAAAATGTATTCGTTGTTTTTGCACTGAGTACCATTAGGGTCAATAAGTCCCCATTGAAAACTGACTTTATTCCTTTGAATAATTTAACATTATGTAAAAATGCTTAAATACATACTTATCCTATTTTCAAGGTGAAAATGTTTGTTTTACGCCAGTTCATTAAAACAATTGCAAAACGACCAATATATCCCATGTAAACTACTGGGGGGGCTTAATGGGCCCAGGGTACTTTGTGTAACAAATATAACAAAGGTAATCTATTAAGAGGGCGGTTCAGGGTAAAATGTTTATATAGCCTACATACTTGTCCTGTTTTCAAGGTACAAATTTATGTATTTATGCCAGTTAATTATAGTAAATTGCAATTATATCCATATATGCCACGTATATTACCTTCGATCTTTATGACCCCAGTAGTACTCAGTGTAACAAAGATAACACGGTGGTAGGAAGGTTGAAAAACGAGAGAGGAGATTTTAATAACATTATTGGCTCAATAAAGAAACTCCATCTACTATGGGTTAATTTAGCTTTATAAGTTATACAGAAGAAAATATAAAGAGTATATAAAAGCAAATTGCACTTTTTCTAAAATAGCAATGCTTAAATTAATGTAGAAAGTTAAATAAAGCCTGTGTATCAAATCTGTAAAGCATTATCCGTCCAATCCGAGCAGATTTAAATAGAACACAATGAAGGTTTATGACCATGTCAAGTGTGCTATAACATTTCAGCTCCAGTTGCATAATCTACTAGTTTGCTTGAATTAGGTTTAGGTCAGCTCGTACGGGAACTGGAGGTTTGTTCAGAAGCACATTATACCAAAATTGATTTCCATTGTCTTTATTAACCTAGCCTAGAGTTTAATTCTGTGTGATATAGTGGAAATTGAATTGTTAATTTAATGGATGCTTGCGAATAATTAGGTCAGTATGAATGTGAAGTGTCGTCGAAGCCTTGACTAGTGGTTTTACACGCAGGTACATGCAGTTAGTTGCGAAATAAATTAAACGTAAAGGTTAATAACATGCTTGCAGAGTTCTGCGGTAAGCCGCAAACCATGTCGGTAGTGACCAATGGACATCCAAAACACATTTACTTTCATATTGTACACCTTACTTTACAGTATTTATCCTGGTATAGTTATGCTAAACACATTCTAGTCGAGTTGTTAATGCACACGGTAAAGTGGTAAATAATTTTATTTTAAATTTACAACCCATTCATGTGTTTTTATTGTCTTATAGAATCCACATTTTGCGCTTCTAAGATAATTTAAGGTACCGGTATGTATTAACGTTTGGCCAAATTTATATTTTGTAATAATATATACCTATGACATTAAACTAACATAATGCTGTATCTGAAACTTAGTTTTTTGTTCCCAAAATTATTTTTGTATTTAAAAAATTCAAGTTAAAAATATCACGTGGTCAAAAATGACATGATCTTGAAAACTCTTTCACTGATTTACTCTTTTTATACGTACTGTTGTAATCTATTAATATGTAGCAAGAATCATTAGAAAGAATGATAGCATTTTATTTTCAAATTGTACTAAAATAAACTATAACGCCTAAAAAAAATCATCATAGTTGTATATTTCCGAGTAACATAAAATCCATAGTTCAAAATATTTCTCCATCCATGAGACTTAATTTGATATATAAATTAATTTCCTATTTTAATTTTTAGGACAGGTTTTTTTATTTGAAGGGTAGAAAGAAAAATAAATAGGACTGAGAGAGAACAGGGACAAGTTGTACTCTGATTTGAAAACACACTTTGCCATTTAAACTTATGTTTAATAAACTAAGTTAGTTATCATTTATAAGCAGACAAACACGGCTTCATTATGCAATAAAAACAAATGTTTGGCCAGAAAATGCAATTTCAGACGTTAATACATACCTTAAAGTATATACGTTGAACTATGTTTGAAATTAATATTATGTGACTCATTATTTTAACTCCCTTCTCTCTGAAATTTAAACATGGCCAAATACATATGGCGATCTCGATAGTCACGACATGTTAAATGCAGAACTGATTTTAGCAAATGTGCATAAATTAAAGAGATCTATTCAATAATATGTGTATAATACGTACAATCGTGACACATTGCGAAATAGAGTCCCAAAACAATGAATTATGAACCCAATCGTAATTATTATAGAGGATTTCTAAAGTTTTGTGTTATTTACTGCGAACAAAGTTTAGTTTTTCTTTTTTAATTGTTAAGACATATCCAGAAATATTCCTAAATATGGAGCATTTGGATACCCCTACAAATTGTGAAAAACAACTGGTTATGCTTACATATTTATGGACTATTGAAACATGTGCAGTCTGGAAATACGAATGTTGTTATAAACAAATGAAATTTCACAATTTCAAATACCACTGAATGTAACTGAACTGAACTCAATTAAAAAATAAAACCACCTCTATCATATGAAATAATTCAACAGTTGAACAACTATTGAAGTTGTTAATTAGTTTTCTTTTGATCTTACCATACCTTTCCAAGAATGCAATGATCCTTTCATGTTAAACTATGATCCGGTTTTATGGTACTAGAACGTACTATTCGTACTGAGTACTATTCACTTGAAATATAATCAGCCTGTATTTTCCACGATTTCCATTAATCTATGCTAAGGATATAAAACAATTCCCAACAATCTCTCCTGAAACCAATAGTTAAAAAAATGAATCAATCTCCATTATAGGTACACGGTGTTTCAAAATGAATATCGGGGTTTTAAGGCTTTGTAGAATTTAGTACATTTAACATACAATTATAAATAATACATCAAATGAAAGAGCAACTCAAACAGTTTTGTTGGTACTCAAACAATTTTGTTGGTACTCATAATCGCATCTGGGGACCCGGAAATCCCCATAAGATGGTACAGTTGCAAATTGAATGTTTTTTGTGTCATATCCCGGCGGAAAGTTTATGGGCCCGTCTTTTTCCTTGAAGCAAGTGTAATTGGAAATTCTTATCTTGATGCACTAGAACTATGGCTCTTTCCTCAATTGGAAGAAGCTGAACCAGAGAACGTGGTATTTGGCAGCAAGATGGTGCACCACCTCTCTGGCATCATTCAGTATGCGAATGGTTAAACAATGTTGTATCCGACCGATGGATTGGCCGGAAGGAGCCAGATGACAGAGCTTGTTTCGCATGGCCTCCACGTTCTCCCGATCTGACGCCATGTGATTTTTACCTTTGGAGATTCATAAAGGATCAAGTGTATGTGCCGCCACTACCAACTGACCTACCCGACTTAAGACACATGATTAAAGCAGTTGCAACAATTACTCCGGACACACTGATCAAGGTTTGGGAAGAACTCGCCAATCAACTCCATGTGTGCCATGTGATGAATGGTGCTCACATTGAATACTTGTAGGAAAAACTGTTTGAGTTGCTCTTTCATTTGATGTATTATTTATAATTGTATGTTAAATGTACTAAATTCTACAAAGCCTTAAAACCCCGATATTCATTTTGAAACACCCTGTATTCTCCTGAGCATGGATTTATCATTTCAACATTTCGTTCAGACTGAAGACAATAAATCCTAGTTTTAGAAAAATGATAATTTCTGGTATTATTTCGTACAAGCCGATAGATCATCTATGTAGTCTATCTTCAGTATTCTTCCTTTTTACGGAGTTACATAAAAAATTACAGACTGTGATAAAATAATGACGTAGGCCTACATGTGTGGTAAGTAGGTAACTAATTCCTTAAGAAAGGTCAACTCTGTTTGAAAACATCGACATATCATCTATAAGCTTCTCTTCTATTGAGTCTAGAGTATACATAGGCTTATGTACTTCTACTTGACTAAAAAAAAAAATCTTGTGTTATGTCATCTAAGTCGCCTCTAGGAGTTAATGAAATCCCAAATAATAAATGATCAACTCATAAAGAAATCGGTACATAGGATTTACATAGTAATTATAATCTGCACTAGGCTATATGTTTGATCCCTGATGAGGTAGTTGAGATTTTTCAAATGGCCTAATACTTCTGGTGGTACTAGGGCCCTCAAATCGGCTCAGCCTCTAACTTAATAGCGTTATGACAGAGGCAGCTGTGCCAATGCATTCATGCAATTAAAGATAATGACTGTACCCAGCCTATGTATATATTTAGTAACTGGTTATATGCGAAAAAGAAAAATGTTACATGACTGCATACAACGTTCGGAAATGCATGACCATAGAACCAGAAATCGCTAAAGTATGATCTACCATCATTCAGACTAAGCAAATGTACAAATAACCATTTATGTCCTGTAATATAAGCTTTCTAATAAATTACCAAGAAGTGGAAGCACCATTGAACAAATTGAAAACTGTTATTAAAACCTGGCTTAACGTCAAAGGCTGCCTATGTAATAGATGATTTTTTAAAACTTAGATTCCAATGATCTAACTTAGTTAATAGTGTTATAGGTTTTATGTGCAATAGGACATGGATCCTAAGAAACTTTATACATGAGTGTAAACACTTCAACTATTTTATGTAATGAATGATGACATATCATATAACATGATTATGAATTATTAATCACTATTCTTTATTTGACAATGGAATTCAATCTACATTTATTTTATATTAACTTCATATTGTATAATATTTATGTGTATTTTAGTTAATGTAATTTTGACAGTCTATTGCAACAATAGTTGCCTAAAAAGTAACAAAGAATAAAGCATTTGAGTACCAGGAGTAATCGGGGTTAAAGGCGGGCGGTGCGTAAGGTTAACAACCTTACCACCTACACTTCTAAATGTCTAAAATCTTGGAGCCTCATTCTCTTGGAACACTTAGGGCCTCCGCGGCCTTTACAGGGAAAATTTCACTTTTACTTTTCTAGGCTATGATATGTAATCAATACGCCTATTCATATTATTGCCATTTGTTATATTATTATTATTATTATATTCGTTGTAGTGGTGGTGGTAATAGCAGTATCTGAGGTAGTAATAACAGTAGCTGTAATAGAAGTAGCAAATTCATTAGCGGTAATGGTAGTAGTAGGAACAATAGTAAAAATAGCAGTGGTTGTAATAGTAGTAAGACCAATACTAGTAGTGGTAATATAATAGTAGTAGCTGCAACAGTAGAACATTAGTAGTTGCAGAACTTGGAGTACAGATATAGTAGAAATTGTGATGGATGTAGTGATATTAGTAGTAGAAATAAAGTGATTAAAAATGTAACCTGTAAGTTGGTCTTAAGAATTATTAAAAAGCCTGCAGTAAACCAAAGGTAAGTGGCCATGAAACTTAAACTGAAACTGGTTGATTCGTATCTCTGGGCAATAATTTTGAATGAAGAGGCTAATGTCAATTGGAAGGAAATTTGACGTTTAATTGGTAGTATAAGAAAGTGAAACAAATAGAACGGAAGCCAGACTGACGAGATCATATCACTGTGAGTAGTCATTAATACCTTGTGCAATATCCCCCCACGCCCCTCGCGAGAATCGTTCACTGCGACCTAGATCTTGCTTTGCTCTCATTAGTAGGCCTAGGTCCGCTCTTAAGTAATCGAACAAAAACTGGAATAAAAACAGAGTGTGGCTCCTCAACCGGTCCGGTTCATTGGTCCTACCTAGGTCCGAACTCTAAGCAAAAATGTCATTAGTACCAGCTGCTCAGGGGACCGGTTGTAAGTGATCTTTCGAATGAGATATCGAAAATCGTTCACATAAAACTTGAATGGGCAGTAGATGTTAAATAAATGTTATGAGATCAAGGTTATGTATGTATGAAAGAATATCTGGGCAATAAGAAATGTTTAGCCCTAGGTCTATTCGTGATTTTTAGTTCATTATCACTATTTACAACCTATAAAAGGATATTTGAATTTGTTTTTAAGGTCGGGCGGTAGAAAAATCATATAATATTCGGAGTATGGGTGGTAAATATCCATGTTAGCTGGTTTTTTTTTTTTTTTACAACAAATTACAAATTTATTACAAATTAAAAAATACAAATTGATACAAAATTATTACAAATACAAATAATATACACACAATTTGTACAATTTGAAAAGAGTATTATTTGCCCCGCATGAGCATAGCTCGTGTTCGGGGTCAGTTCAGTCATACTAAAATTATATTTTGAAAATTATATAAAAATAAAAAATAAAAAATAAAAAACATACATATTATAGTTTTAGGTAAAAAATAAGAATAAAAATAAATAAGATTGCTTATATGAAATAAATGCATGAACAAAGATACGAAAAAATAAAATACAGTAACATAACAGAGTTACAAACAAAATACCCAATGTTAAAAATTAAAAAATTTACAGTTGAGAATGATTAACATAAAAAGTGGTAAAAGTACAATTACAAGTTAGATTAAATCAAATCGAGTACTCTTTTTTTAAACAATTTATTGTTTAGTGGTATCATATTAGGGTTTCTTCTAGTAAAATTGTTGTACAGCCTTGGTCCGAAATTTATACTATGCCTTAGACCTACTTCTGTAGCACACTTTGGTTCGAAAAGAGGACAAGAGATATTATACCTCCTTGTATTATAGTAGTGATTTCGTGTTATGAACTTTTTTTGATGTTTATGGAAATAATTTAATAAAGTGTAGGAGTATAATTGTTTAATATTCAATACGTCAAAATCTTTATATAAACTTTTAGATGGATAGTCCATTGATTTTTTTAAACATATCTTGATTATTCTTTTCTGCAACAACGACAATGGGCGAAGTGCAGTCTGACATATCCCACCCCATCCTATTATTCCATATTGTATAACTGATTGGACTAAACTTAGATATATTAGTCTTAAAGTACTCTGTGGCATAATGTTTCTTAATATAACAAATTTATATATAGTTTTCCGTAGTTTAAGACACAGATATTGAACATGTTTTTCCCACCGTAAATTTTGATCAATTTTAGCTTAAGGGATTCTGACAAACGAACTATGAATGAGCTCACATCAAAACTTACCTTAAAATTTTGCTGACAGAACCCTGCATTTGATAGGAAGCTCATACCAAAACCTAGTTGTTGTTGTTTCTTTATTTTTTATTTAAATGGGAGGTTTCCCAATTCGAGGTTCCAATATCGCCAGGTAAAGCATCTGGCCAGTAACATTTGGACATCCCTCGCTAGCTAGATAGCTATGCACCGTGATCTACTGCTGCTCGCTCATACAGTAGTCAGAGTGTCCCAACTGAACGCTGCACTACTTACCAAATCCCCTTTTGTTTTAGTACAAGTTTCCGTGCACTTTTCGGGAACTTCCAGTTTAAAAATAAATCCAGTAGTTTTTGGTATATAGGATAAAGATTCTTTTATAAAATTTCAAGGCAAGTTTCGATAGGCCTATGAGTTCGTTAATAAGTCAGTTCCCTTGTGAGATAAAGGACGGGGCAGTTAAATTCAAACTCGTTCATCTCCTATTTCAGATAAAATAGCGTTTTAGATTACAATTGTTTAATGGGCTCACTGAAATCTGTAAAATTTCTGACAATGTTTAAATGTGAGATACATTATACGCGATTACATTGAAATAAGTATTATTGATACATATCCGTTTATTGAAAGTTTGTAAGTTACGATATAACAGTGTCAGATGTTACTCTTTTACTAGTGCATTGACTTGATTGTCCTACGAAGGGTGAGACAAGCATTTAAAGACGAGGAAGAGGATGATAATAATGATGAAGATGACGATAAAAACAACTAAGAATAAGAACTGTTTATTTGTTATAAGGGCATTCTCTCAACCTATGCAAAGTCATAATTTTATTCAAGTAAAAAAATACGTTAAAACATTCTTCTTTGACAGAATTTTCTTGAAAGTAGAGTCGATAGGTTGATAGGACTTATACTAAATATTGAAGATTGACCAACTGGATACACATAAGCTGCTTACGACCAAAGGAGATATGAAAATAATGTATAATTATTTATATATGTGATGAAGCTTTTATATCTCGTATAATAATAAATGCAATATTAATTACACGATATTATTGTAGCAATGAGGTTAATCTAAAAATAAAGCAGCTGTTTTTAACTAAAAGTGTTGGTGGCAGCGCTACCATCGCGACATATTGTTTTATCTTGGTCACCTCAACGCTGCCTAGGTAGCGTTGGTTATCTTATTATAATGGCATTTATTTATTCGTGTTTTATTCATTTTCGTGGTTCTGTTTATTCACTACATGCTTCATTATGTAAGTATTCGCTAAACAGTCACAATAAATGTAGGCCTACCCGGAACTACGGATTGTCTCAAGATAAATTCCGAACCTCTCTTGAAATTACCTTTTGTAGTCATCTTTATAATATTAACACTTTATAACAAATGTCGTTCGTCGCGTTTAGTTCAAGAAAAGCGGTAATGGAATGATCGGACATTGTCCGCCGCAGTGGGTGAGTCGGTAGCCTGCCTTCCACTCCGGCGGCCCGGGTTCGATTCCCGGCCGGGTGGGGGATTTTTCATAGTGAAAGATCCCCTCCACGGGTTCAGGACTGGGTAGGTTAAGTCTTAGGTTAAGATAATGCACATTGTGCGCGATTCCTTAATTATAATGATCGGACATCATAATCTGATGTCGATCCAATTTATCCTGTGAGAGAAATTCATTCCATTATGAATCGCACGGTTGTTCTATAATGCAATGACTTAAGTGGTCATTAATTTTCTCTATCATACCCATAACATGGCTGCTCCCATGGCTGAGTGGTTAGACCGCTCGCCTTCCACTGCTGGGACCCGAGATCGAATCTCGGCTAATCCATGTGGAATTTGTGGTGGACAAAATGGGGTCGGGGCAGATTTTCTCGGGGTGCTCCGGTTCCCCATGCCATATTTCATCCCACCGTTGCTCCATTCATCATAGTAGACCCTTTGGTTTATTATATGTATTATTATAACATAAATATCATTACGCGATATTATCTTGAGAACAGAGTCTATAAGGAGCAGCAGGAAGGATGTCTTACTTCAGAGTGATCTACCACTACTGGAAACTCCAACAAGAATTAGCATTTTACAACCAGAAAATTGATCAATAGTCAAGCAGGACATAGTGTGCTTGTAAACTCATTTGTTTTCTGTACATACTACTGCCAGCAACAGTGATCGATAACTTTATTCATGGCTCACAACAACTCTCCTTCGGCAAGGTTGCTAAAAGCTGGCTTCCCCCTATTAAAAGAGCTTTCCGGGTTTGTTCTGTTCATAATGCATTGATTGGCCATTACCGATATGCATCATTATCCTCAGAGCTTCCTATTCCTTTGGTTCGCACAGTACAATGAACATTATATGACTCAAGGTTTAAAGGTCACAATAATATTAATATTCAGTTCACGAAGAAATGAATTAAAACTATGGAATCCTAGCCAATAAAAATACAGGTTGGCATCACCCACAGAGTATTTAACTGTTATCATTGTCTTCGTGTTTCAAAAGGATATCCTGATTCACCATTAGAAATCACAATATTCAGTTTCAACGGAATCATAAAAAGTATGTTTTATTGACCATGCTATTGCAGTGCAAAGCAAAATTCAATTATAACACACTAAATTTTATGGTCACCTTTATTTCAATTCCACCGGAAAACCAGTTTAAAACACGATATCCCTATGAAATCGCAGCGCAGCTAATATCTGTTCATAGTGCATGAAATATAGCGGTTCAGCAGATCGTTATTAACACAGAATGTAAATGGAAAAATGTGTTATACCAACTATAACTGTTACAGAATGCCACAAAATGTCGCCTTTCGTAGGGTCTACATCCAGGATTCGTATTTTCGGGGCAAATAATTTTTGTACTTAACTTTTCAAATATAATGTAATTTATAGACACGTGTCATTATGTTAATACAAATTGTAATCAGTACAAATACGATGCATATGAAACAATAATACCAGAAAAACCATAATTTTAGCAATTTCTGTTTATGAAGAAGAAACAAAACTGACGGCGATAACTTTAGTTTTATGATCTATCATTTATTAATTATTAAGGTGTCACCTTTTAATACATTTTGTTTAGGTTTATATTAATTTAAAAACAGGTTGTTTTCAAAATTTAATTATATATTAATACAGACTATACCTAATGCTTCCAATATTTTATAGCTACAGTTTCATAAAATCGAATTATTATTTTTTTTTATTAATTTCATGGTACATTTTAAATTATGGGTACTGTTATATTGTATACTTTCGGGATAGTTCAACCATTATCCAACCAGGCGAATGGAATAATTAATTGTATTCAAGCTTTCGGAAGCTAGCATTGTTACTGCCTTCTGGGAGAAGCGAGATAGTAAAAAATGCATCTTAGGGCATAGTTTGTACCCCCATTGGAGCTTTACGTGCTGTTAAGTACCGTAGAGCCCGATCAATACAATAAGATAAAGATTTGGTATCATTATCTTAACTTTTAGTTTCCAAAGCTTTGATCTTTTGGTGTAATTACAGCAATTCAGAGACTCTGTAATTTACAAATGGTTTGAATTGATAATTATTATACACGCGAAGAGACCGGATAAGAAACGAAGACATACGTAAGACAACGAAGTTGAAAGACGCAGCGAGAACAACAAAAAATTCAAAATGGAGTTGGGCAGGACATGTGCTTAGAATGGACCCCCAAAAAATAGACATATGCTGTGACTGTGTGGGAACCCAGGTTAGGGAGCAGGAAAGTGGGAAGACAAAGGTCGCGATGGTGTGATATTTTTAAGAAGCAACTAGGAGGCCAGTGGTCTAGAATAGCAGCCAACAGACAAAAGTGGAAAGAAGCTGCAAGCATTAAAAAACTTGTGTGAATGTTTGTAGTGTCACGGAAAGGCTGGTCCGAGGCACTTTTTTTCTTGTAAGCCACCCTGTAACAGGAGGTCCTAGCCCGCACTGGGATGTTATTGGGCTAATAATAATAATAACAATAATAATAATAATAATAATAATAATAATAATAATTTATTTTATATTTACAATTTATATTATGATTTGTAATAGGCTAGTTTATTTTATATTATTATAGAATTTTTATATTGAATAATTATCCCTTTTGTTGTAATTACTGCTGTTTAAAGTTGGGACCGGAGAGGTGATATTGAGGGGAGGGATAGGGGTAAAGAACTAGAAGTAAGATTGAATATCACTTTATGTATCGATGGTTTTGTACACGATTCAATTTTTTGGTACAGTGTGTTTATATGTTTCACCTTCTTTTATGTGTGACCGGAATCACATACCGGTAGGCCTATTATATTTGTTGGATTAAGATTTTCTTACTTATTATTTTGTATGTGCTATTATGCCACATCTACTAAAATGTTAGGGAAGCAAACAGCATGTACGAATTAAGGATAGTGGAACTATTTCCTTTATAGTTCCGATTGTTTATTTTGTGCACGTTTGTAATACAGGTATAACTGACTTATTTTTATTATTATTGTTATTGTTAATATTGTTAGTTTTGTTATTAAATTTACACTTCAGTACCTAGGGCGTGGTAAGTAGTTGTAATTGTTTCATTTTGATATTCTCCTTGTCACTTTCATCTTATCTCATTTTCTTTATATTCCGTTCATAAATACTGATTAATTAGATGTTATAACCAATAGTAAATTAAAAAACTTATTATTTATGCAAACGTAGAGACTCTTGATAGGTATTAAAAGTCAAGAACCAAAGTATGAAACAAATTAAAGTAATACGAATATGTTTCGTGTTGATTTGATGTGTCGATACTATTGTCACTTCGTTCAACATAACGTTTAAAAATGAACACTATAACATATTAAATAATATATTTATTTTGCAATACAATACAGTCATTTTATATGACATTTAACTTTATAAAAGTTAATAATGTGGATGGATGAGTGTGGGCTTGCAAAACTGAGTTGTTAAATCTTTATAACAAGACAGACTTGTGGGAATATCTTTTCTAAACTCTTCCTATATGTACGATGGTATTTTGTGTATTTCCATAAAAAGACAACCTAGCGTGAAGGAAATTTAAAATTATAATGCATTTTGCCTAGAAAGAATTTATCATCTATATGATAATCAAAGCAACAGAATGTTTTGCGAGTCAATAAGGTTCAGAATTCTAATGCGCTCTGAAAGTGTAAATGTCGGAGGAGATTTATTCTTTCGGTTTTAAGATTTATTAACAAACTGGCGTGACTAGAATATAATCATGACATAAAGCAATTTCTTAACCATTTTTATGGAAGAATATATCGAAAGTCTAGAAAATAGTAAATAATATATTAATTGTTTTAGTTTTTTAAATTAATTATGACTGAATTAGATGAAAAGATGATAGGGTTCTGAAGCAAACCTCATATAGAGTAAAATTACTACTTTCATATAACTAGACTGTATTAATAAGCAATGATTTTAGACACTATGAATGCGTACAGTTATGAATATAATGCGAAACTTGCAATTTATTTGTCATTTGAGGCTTCCCTGGCGTTGAGAATATATAATGGTTTCTCGGGCTTCCAACCAGTTGTTGAGGAGGATTGAATCAGAGCTTTCGGCAGCTTCTCCGCTGCAATCTTCAGGAGGAAGTGAGCTGATCGTGGTAAAATATCTGTATTATATAGGAGAGACAGGAAGTGCTAGGTGGGTGGAACCTATTCCACTTTCCTATTTTCTTATTGGCACCATATCCTACCTAACATTTCCTCTCTCTCCTAGGGATGTGGAGCCATGTAGCCTAATTATTTTATGTATACGTAGATCAGGATTATATTTTCACCTTTTCAACACATAAACATTATTAGGTATAATTTTTCAGAGTGAACATAAATCTTGTTTAATACGAGTATAGTCTCTGTCACTATTCCAGTATTTTATGTAAATTTCCTGACGCATTTTCATGTGTCCCACTGCATTAAAATTACCGGTAGATTCATGGGAAGTAACGATCTCAAATTCCGCGGCTAGCCAATCTGAGTGGCTGCTTTGATGGAATTTACTAGCTCTTGAGTTTAGAATAGGAAAGTAAAATGAATGGAAATAGCTCCGAATAACTTATTACTGTCGAGATACATAGGTACATCTAAACATTAAAAGGTTAATAACAATAATAATAATAAAATAGTACAAATGATAATAGGATTTTCCACCAGCGATGAGTCTTAGACCAATTAACTTTGTTTAGTTTAGTTTTTTTTCCAATTTGCTAAATTCTAATAGAAGAATATTATGGAATCATTCAATGTAAACGCTTGTTGAACAGTAAGAAAATGTAATCGAGTTCATTCTGTACGAATATATATTACACACACACACATATATATACACACACATCATGTACTATTTAAAGGACTATATGCTTCATGGACCCATTATTTTAACAATCTATGGGAAAATTTCCTATTCAGGTGATGTAATGTTTCATATATTCTACTTTGATTTCAGTAGAATAAACTCGAACATCTATTTGACGTGTCGTGATATGTTCGTTGAGAACCAGATCACGATATATAGACACGAATCCGACACTTTGTGTTTGCATACTGGACAGGTAATTCCCTGCAGTACTCATAAAATGTGCATGTGTGATCATTTCGTAAAACACCTTTAATTAAATAATCACGATAGCCTTCTAGAACTCTCACAATAATTTCATTGAAACACGTAACCTTTGATAATGGGCAATTATATAATAATATTCAGAATAAATGAGAATTTGTTAATACTCCACCAATCTATTTTTCCTTCCTCTTTCATGACTATTTCTATTTAGAAATTCATTCGAGCTTCAATAGCAACTCACACTATTACGAAAGAAACAGCAAAAGGACAAAATTGTGTTTATGTCTTGTCAATTTAATAGCGGTTACTCATATACGACAGTTGATTCTTGGCAACTATAAACCGTGGATCTAGTGTCGCAGATTTACGGACATTAAAAAATCCAATTCCTTAGAGCCTCTGGACCAAATTGTCCACCTTTTCACATTCAAGTTCGTAATACCTTAAATTCTTCTAGTTGGCGGTTAAGACAGTGGTCTTACCGACTGTCATAACTTCTCTATGGTATAATAAACCTAACTTTAGTCTTCGGTAATGAAGCCTCATCTCGAAGGCCCTATATTCTCATCCGGAGTGAGTGGACGGAGTTCTATTCAGTCATCCATCCACCCATCCATCTCGTCCATCTAAGACTCACTTCATGATAATTTATTTGAGAGACATTTCTTACTTTAATCGTGAGGAACATATTTTCTGAAAATTATAAAAAATATTAGTCTCATCTGTACAAACATTATATAAAACGATTTTATGTTCAATATAACATTTTTGGAATTTTCATATTTCTTCAGCATACGTATAGCCTCTATTTTCTAGGGCAGTACATAAATATATTGTTTTTTATCGGAGTAACTTATCGCCTCATAATTATATGAATAATGTTCCGGAAAGTGTGCTGTATCCGGATCTACAGTAAATGAGTCAATCTCACATCAGTTGTTCAAGGCCAGCTCCTTGCGATAGAACAAATTATATTTACCAGGGTCATAGACATTTCTCTTGCTTCATCAGTTTTACACGTGGGCATTAAACCTCCGTGCTTTGAACCTCAAGCGGAAACAAGTGTAATGGATATTACCTTACTGGCGTTAATAGAAGATAAAAGCTTCTTGTGTTTTATTTTATTTGAACACTGTTACTTAGTACATCTATAGATTAAAGTTTTCAGAATATTGAGGGCAAGTTTTTGTATTATATTGTTTCAAAATGTATTTTTCCTCTTTATAAGATGGAAATAAAACATCCATTTTAATGTAAAGAACCCAATTATTTGACGACAATGTCTGAGACACAGGAAGTTACTTTCTACAAAGCCGGTATTTTGTAACAAAATATAATATTCCTTAATCGGATATTGATTGAAACACAGCTAAAAAGTAAAATGATATTGTTGAATCACAATAAAAAATCAGTCAAACACTATCTCAATAAGAAAATGACTTTATAATATAAAGTACATTTCTATTTATAAAATGAAAACAAAAAGTCGTATGCTTCTTTCCTTATTAAAATTTACAGCTATATGTTATTTGGGCAGTTTTCCATTAATTGTACATAAAAAAAAGGTAAATTTTAATACAACATTCGTCTCTGCGAGTTCGGAAAGATTAAGACTAAAATGTTTAAACTCAAATTCGCAGGTGACAGACATAATCTGATCATGAATCACCTTAATGCAACCAATTTCATGACAACTATAGCCTCGGTCAACCTTCTTCATATTAATAATTATGAACTCTTAATTCTATTCTACTAAAAACTATTTAAAATTATAAACCAATGATTTCACTTTTATAGTTGATACCTACAAATGGGTGATTTATGAGATTTAATTTGGATGCAGATCTAAGGAAAATTTTTTCTGAGCAAACAAGCTTTAAAAATATGAAAAATGAACAGAGACACAACGATGAAGATGGTAAAACAATATTAGTAATATTAGTATAAATTCAAACAGTAAAATAACAGGAAATATTCTAGGAATAAAAAAAGAAGTATAAGGAACACAATTTTTCGTCCACTTACTGCAACTCGAAGCAGGATAACTAATAATTTCTCAAAACATCCGCCCTCCATTTACCTGAAAAATAAAAAAAAATACGAAAAATTATTAATATGAACTATTCAAATCAATACTTTTGGAATTTCAATAGTTGATTTTTAACGAATGTTAGAATGTGTGAGCGAGCGTCAAATGAGTATTTGAATTTCATATCAATATCATATTTCGATTATATATGCTAGATTGCAAATGAACATGGGCCTTACAAAATTCTAAATTTAGAAATGAAAATGCTAAATATTTATGACTTGAAAAGCTAAAAATCACCACCCTTACCTATAACCATCGCCAGTGTGCCAGAATTTTGTAGCAGACTTTTTTTAAATGTCTGTGAATCTACAGACATCAGACTCTCGCATTTAAGCTCACAAAAATGTCATTGACCTGCGCCGGGATTGATCCATGAACTTCATACATGCAAAAGTTAAAGGCATATGAGTAACAGCCAACCACAGGAGCAGGCACTGTTAAGATTTTGCAGTATGAGATAGTACGAGTCATATCTTCGCTGACGTTTTCCACAATTCCCACCGTATGTGCCCTTAACTTTTATGTGTGCCTTAGAAACCCTGTGTTTTATTGACTAAACTATCCAGGCCAACCTATTTTTTAAAAAGCTGTTGCAACAGTTTTCAGGTAAAGGAGAAAAAACAACGAACTGAATTTGTGAAATTTGCTATAATTGCTGACATCTCGTTCTCATGGACAAGTGGGCAGACAGCTTGGCTAGGTGTGATATCTTGCAAACAACTTGGGTGGGAGTGTATCTACTGACCTGCCCCTTGCGGCAGTACGACTCCCGCTTGACTCATTTTATACAAATGCATGCAACAGGGACTCGAGTACGTCTCTCGCCACAGAGAGCTTCAGGCTGTTAACAACACGTGTCTTCGAGGTAGTTACAAATTAAGGATGAAGGGCTCCTAAATTTTTAGAATTCTGACCCAAGCTACCGCACTCCCATGAGGAGCCCTGCTTATTTTCATTATCACTGTAATCCAGTTTAGCCGAGACATCAAGATCTTAATAGTGGCCAAGCCAGGGTACAATGGGCTAAGTAATTATTCGTAGGACAGAACAAATAATATGGAGTGAAATATGAAATTACACAAATTAGGTACGAACTGCAATTTTTTTATAACATGATCAGAATTTAAATGTGCAGGAAATAATGTTAGATTAAAACGAAATTTTTGACATTTTACTAATTTATTTAATTATCCATGTTACAGAAACCCCATTTCTTAAGAAAGTACATTCAAATAAAATACATTCAAATAGGTAACATTCCTAAATTTTTTTAACCTGGAAGTTGTAAACTAACCTTTGAATGGTACATACATCGGTTTCTTTAGTTAATTAAAAAACCTTTTAAATATAAATCTTAACACCTTTTTATGAGAAAGTGTGTGCAACATATTTTGAACAACTTATTTTTTTTTAAGTTTTCATAATGATGGCTTCATTGAAAGAAGCTAAAATAAACGAATGGAACAGAAGAATATTATGATAAATACGAGGATCGAATATGGAATGATTTTAATGAAAGTTGATTCACATATATCAGTGCTCGACAAAAAGTAATGAATTGCCATATTAACCTAATCTCACCCCCTTTGGGAGGTACGAGGTGGGTCGTTGAAATAAATTTTAAAAAGTTTGGCGAATGTAATGGAACTAGATGAATTACACATATTTCACATTAGTCGACTAAAAATACTGTAAGATTATATAAAACTAAACACACCCCTAACTAACTTTCTTAAGGGTGGGTAGAAGATGGGTCGTTGAAATATTTTAACAAATATTTAGGGTAAAGCCGGGAGAGATGTCCACACTTTTTCAAATGTATATTATGTATGCCAAAATTTCAGTTCAATGGGTTTTAAGGTTCCAGAAATATAAAATGTTAAACTTATCTAATTTTAAACTAGTCAAAGATGTACCTCCCCCCGCGGGTTTTCAACATAATTCGATTGCAAAAAGTTACATTATGTCCTTGGACGTACACATTCACATACATAATGTTTTATCAAGAAAAAGTAATAATTTAGGGTGAGAAATTCCAAGATTTTAAAAAATGGTTCAATGGCCGCCTCACCCAGGTGTCAGGGAAAGACGGCCATAGGAAACAGGGGCAGTTAGCCATGCCATTTTCGAAGGTAGAAAATATAGGCAACAAAGTGGAAAGTGGAATGATAATTCTTTCATACTGTTGTATAGGCTAAAGTGGAAAGGTTGAGTCAGACTGAAAAATTCAATGCCATAGCCGGGATTAGAACAAGGACTTTCGGCACTCCTTGCCGCAGCTCTACCATTGAGCTATCACGACAAAGTGCAGGTACAACATTAAATGTGAGTCGTTGGAGAATTGATTATCGCGCCTATTAATGTAAAAGTAAAAATTCAAATCATGAAAAGATTTAAAAAGCCAAATTCAATTAATACTCTAGTGTAGCTAGAGTAATGTAATTAACGAATCAGGGATTTTGACAGATACTTTTCTGACAGTATAACACAGTTGCACACATTAAACCCAACATTGGGTTTTACTAATGAACAATAACTTTAACTTAACATTCAAAATAATTTAATTTATATTCCCAAGATGTATAATACAATATTCAGGAAAGTGACTAGTAGCTAAATTACTTTACTGTTGTTAGCACCCAAGAAACTCAACCGATGCTTTAAGAATTTTTAGTATTGGTGCAGTTCTATTAAATGTTAACAATTTTAAATAAATAATAAAATACTTTCTAAAATCTAATGAGTATGAGTGAGAAATTAAAACCCGGCCATAAAATGGCAGTAGACAGTTGACTAGTTTTATATTCGGCCTTCAAAGTTTTATTTGTGAGGAAGAGAATAAGGAGGGGAATGAGAGAATGGGGTTCACGAGAGCAAGAGCGAGAGGGAGGGAGGAGGAGACTTAGGCCTACGACTAAAACTAAACTAAAATCAGTGGCGTTACATTCCTGAAGAAACTAGCCACCCGAACGCTGCGTCATCTACGAGAGGCAGAGGATAGTATTGATGGGATGTGGTCAGCATACCGACCCCTACGGCCGTATGTATGTATGGATCAGGGGCTGAGCCCTCACGGGCTCGCGCACATAGGCCACATAGGCAGGCCCATTATGCACCTCCTAGGAGACGGAATAATGTGCATGCCCTTAGGGCCCCCTGTCAACAGACTCCACCACGAGCCCCCACGGAGCTCCCCTACATCAAACAAGGACCAGATTCTACTGCACCGTACCCAGGGTCCCTCGTACAAGAGCCCCATAGGTGCTGTACACCCTGACGTGCGCCACTAACCCAGGGTCCCTCTGAGAGCCCCAAAGGCACGGTACACCACCAGCAACTCTTGACCACAAGCAACGGGGCTGGACGGGGGAGGCCCGCAGCAGAAACCAGTAAAGAGGAACGGGATGAGGATGATAATGAGGGGGGAAAGGAAGTTGAAGTTTAGAATCTTGGTGGAATGAATGAAGGGGGAAACGAGAGGATCCCCCAGAAAAAACCCCAAAAGTCACGGCTATGTCCACCACAAATGACAAGCCCGCCGGCCACAAGATTTGAACTCGGGACCGCTAGCATGCCAGGCTTACGCGCTAAGCATGACCCACCGTGACGGCTGTAAACAATGGTATCAGTAACCGAACCCGCTTTTCTTTAAAAAGTAGTCCTCAGTTCGTGTCACGAGGCTAAGTGTACCCGTTCCGACCCTCCCTACCTTAGAAATTTCCCAGGAGGTAGCGGGGATCGAACCCGGGCTCCCGATACTTAGAGACATGACCAATTACCATGATCTCTTAAGATATTCTTAAGAAACTAACTTTAAACATTAATATTATAGTAGTACTAAAGCCTACTAGACGACATATAATATTTTAATTAATTAATTTATTTATTTATTTTGTTACACTGCAAGTGGGTCAATAACCCGGTGGCACTGTTGCAATTAATGCCAGTCATATATATAAACTCCGCGGCGCTACATCCCTGGAGGGACTTGGCTTACCACCCGACCGCTGCGTCATCTCCCGTAGGCAGATGGCAGGATTGGGGGGCATGTGGTCAGCATGCCGACACCCACGGCCGTTAATGGTGGTTTTCTTGACCGGAGCCGCTACTTCTCTATCAAGTAGCTCCTCAATTTTGAATCACGAGGCTGAGTGCACCCCTAGTCATATATATACATACATACAATTACACATTAATAATCACAACAGCTATCTACATACGAGGGTTGGTCAATAAGTAAGGTCTCCAACACTCTAGCCCAAGCTCACGACGTCGGACGAGAGATTTGGCGCCACTGCCATGTCCCGCTATCTCCCGTCTTTCAAACGAGCCATTGCTGCAGCCGCTGAACCTTTTAGTGTCCGAAATAGAGCTGTTTGAAATGGATCTCCCGATTTCCGTCCTCGCCAAATAATAAGTAAGGTCTCCAACACTCTAGCCCAAGCTCACAACGTCAGACGAGAGAGTTGGCGCCACTGCCATATCCCGTTATCTCCCCTCTTTCAAACGAGCCATTGCTGCAGCCGCTGAACCTTTTAGTGTCCGAAATAGAGCTGTTTGAAATGGATCTCCCGATTTCCGTCCCCGCCGAGTGCGCCCTCCGCGAACCCACCTCGCACAAACCTTATGGAACATCAATTTATCACTCAAAATGGTCTGTATAGAACCTTTAGAAATGTCAGGAAGCAATAAACAAAGTTCACTAGTAGTGAAGCGTAGATCTTGTCGCACCAATTCATCGACTTTTGCCATCATCTCATCTGTGACGGCTGTTGTTGGTCTCCCACTTCGTTCTTCATCATGAATATTTTTCCGGCCCTGTTTGAACTCACGAACCCATTTACGCACATTTTTTATGTCCATACATCCCGCTCCATAAACTTCGCAAAGCTGTCTGTGAATTTCAATCTGCGGAACTTTTTTTGCAGTAAAAATCCGTATGACTTTGCGTAGGCGCACTTGGCGGGGACGGAAATCGGGAGATCTATTTCAAACAGCTCTAACTCGGACACTAAAAGGTTCAGCAGCTGCAGCAATGGCTCGTTTGAAAGAGGGAAGATAGCGGGACATGGCAGTGCCGCCAAATCTCTCGTCCGACGTTGTGAGCTTGGGCTAGAGTGTTGGAGACCTTACTTATTGACCAACCCTCGTACATACCAATACCCTATCAATATAGGTATTAATAATTAAAAAGAAAACTCTGTCCATTCAGAACTATAGCATATAAAAATATTTACAAACATAACTACATAATATTATACATTCTTATCACATACCCTATTCAATGTATTTTTAAAAATTTCGGCGTTAGCAGGAGAAGTTTCGAAGGTTTCTGCAGGTAAGTCATTCCAATCCTGAATCCCTTTATTTAAAAAAGAAAATTTGCCAATATTTGTTCTCTAAGGTTTATCCCTGATTTTGTGTTTGTGATCCTTCCTACCTTTGTAATCTGGTTCTTTAATTTAGCTATGAAGGTCTTCCCATGCCGGTTGTTTCGTGTATACATAATACATACATTTTAATCTATTTGTTTTCCTTCTAGAATCTAAAGATTTCCACCCTTGTGTTTTAACATAGCCGTAACGCTTGTCAGTTTGTTGGTGCTTATTCATAACATATCTTGCAACTTTTCTTTGTACCATTTCTAAATGTGTTATTAGGCCTGACTGATACGGATCCCATATGCTGACAGCATATTCCAAATTTGGTCTCACCAATGATTTATAAGCCAACTCGTTGGTTTTTAAGTTGCTCCCTCTTAATGCTCTAAACACGAAGTGCAACGTTTTATATGCCTTGCTAATTAAATTTCCTATATGTGTATTCCAGTTCAATTCCTTATTAAGAGTTATCCACAGCTAAATATAATTAAATAGTTTCATAAACATGGAAAATGCGAAATAACAGTGAAATTAATAAAGACAGATTAGACAAAGAAGTAATAGATTTATTTCATTCTACGAGAATTAATTGAATAGACCCAAAACGTTAAATAACGCATGTGTTAAGCATGGGCCCAGTAATTTTACTGCATCAACAATATAAGTTATAGAATTAAAGTCGCTCATCTAGGTAAAATTTAATTTTTGAGTCAAACAAAATTCTCACAGATGTTTCAGGTATTAGTTTTAAGTCTCAGGCAAGCAGTAAGTTCTATATGACAGGCTAATCGAACTTTTAGAGCCATTTTTAATAAATTGCTGAACTATTTCCAAGTCTGGATATCGTCCGTGCAGCTCTTGGAAAATTTATATAATTTTTTAACGATATATTAACGATATATTATGCTGAACTCAGACATACAGACACAAATAACAAAACCCAAAGGCTTTCCTTTATAACAATTTAAAGAGCTCAGAACATGAATATTTAGGAAAAATAGATATGGAATTGCAAGATCATATACAGTGATTTATAATTATATGAAAAGGAATTAAACTGAACAATCCATAAAGCGGATTTGTCATAAGTGAAAAATCCCTTTCCCGGGTTCAAGACTGGGTGTTTAGGTTTAAGTGTTAGGTAAACATTGTGCACAGTTCTCATTATTGGATCATTAAATTACTAACATTTTATCTCCGGAAGAACTTGGAGATTTAAACGCTTAGTTTGAATTTTTTGTATTTGCAGCACAATGACAGCAAGTTTCTGGACATGGTTCTTATTCAATATATCCTCTATTAGCCCTAGGAGTTTGTAAGGAGACTTTCCGAACACCCAGAACAAGAAATGAAAATTAGTGTAGCATTATGAGCTTTGGATAAATAAATCGGTCATTGCAGGAAGAGGACAGGTAAAAAAAAAACGCGAAATTGAGCCAAGAGTGTCATTGCTCTCTATGGACCTAAATACATTTCCATAGAGGAAATATTTCAAGGAACAATATTTCTCGTTCTCAATGTAAAATACATTGTAAAAACTAAAAAAATGGTTCTGTATAGTGATTATTTATTTTTAAATTGTATATTATTGTACTCACTTGTATGACATTGTGTATTAGTTTTAAAGATGTCTACTACTTGAAAATAATACAAAATCTGTATAACAATATTTAGGGACATTTCTGCAGTAAAGGTTACAATGATAAAATAAATTATGTAATTAGTGCAAGTAATTATAGTTATACTATACACATTGTAATTAATGCAATTTAGTTCGTTTTAAAACGTTAAGTATTCAGTAATTTAAAAAAAGTCATTTGTTTTATCAATTCATCGCAGAAAGGTTTATAAAAACAATTCTAGAAAATCGTTTGAGAAATCGGAAATCTGACATGCTTCATAATACTTTACTAACTATAATCTTACTAAAAAATATTTATAATGATTTCCCCATTATTGGAAGAAGGAACCATTTTGTATTTATCTTAAAAGTAAGATTTTATTACTTATCCTTTTTCTGAAATGTCTTATGCCACTTTCGCATTTACTAAACTTTATTCGACGATAATCCAAAATTTAGCCAGCTCTTTGTATGATAATTGCTTTCAGAACATATAGCTTAAAAGTTTCAGCCCTTGATAAAAATAAAACATGAGGCGAGGCCACAGTCGCCGACGTCTGTGTAACCATATAAAATTAACAACGGAACTTTTGTCCTGCACTATATATCAAACAGCAAATGGGGAAGACAAGGTCGCCCAAAGATGTCACGTATCTTATAACCGGTAACCTTTGCGTCTAGAAATTCTGTTGAACAGTATGTTTATGTAAATTATAAACTAAATGTTTAAGTAAGTTTCCTAAAGACGATTAGTATCTCAGAAGAAAATCTCGTGCTACAGTATAGGCATTTTATAATAAAATTTACTGATTTATAGGCAGTATATAAAATATTTGTTTGTTTTCAGACAAGCCTTTAGCTAGTTTGATGTAGGGGAAATATGCCTATATCTGCTGACGCAGTAAGCGCACAGCTGTAACGAATAAGTGATTTCGTATAAGTTCCTATCTCATTTTACGAAAACACCCATAAAATAACATAATTGTAAAATTGTTCCTTAAAGCCTTAAATTAAAGCCTGAGAGTAATAATATAGGCCTACAGGTAGAATGGAAATCACAAATTCTTTGGACTTTATTTACTTGTAACAGGTACGTGGAGTGTGGTTATTTGTATTAGGCCTACTTCTTAAACCCGTACCATAGACACTTCAGGTAATTAGGCTCGCATTGCAGCATAATCTTAGGTCCACTGAATCCCAGAACAAAAGTCTCAGAAACGTGTCTTGTGTGTGTCTATGGTCAGCATAACTCGAGAACAAAAATCATATAAAGGCAAAATTTTACATTTGGGTCAGATATCTTATGGGGATGTAACACGATGATTGGTAACGACTTTCTCTTATTTTTTAATATAACTTTACATGAAGAAAGTTTCATTTTTAACGACTCTCTCAAAAACTACTCAATCGGCTTTTTAAAAAATTTGCCCACGAGAGGCTTATATTAAAAGCTTAAACGTTTATTTGAAACTTTTGTTTGCGAAAATTGTCTGAAGGGAAGTTATAAGCCAGTTATGGTTTATAAAATTCAGGCTCCTAGTTGTGGTGGAGACAGCATTGGGCTGTAGTGCCACGGCATACTATGAATCAACCATCCATGAATCGATTCAAGTTGCCATTTTGTGACAGGGCTACCAATGGTGCATATAAGACATAGTTGACTTCATTCAGGTAAGCTAACAGCAGAACAGAATAAAAGCACACGAACTGCTTGCACCGAGTCGAAATTGTGTTTTAATCAATGTACATTTCTATTATTTTAATTTCCATACAAGTTATGTTGTATAAAATAATCTGTTTTCGTGATGCTTAAATGGCAGCGAGTGACGTATTAATCACTGCACACTGACACTTACCTGTCCAGTAACGACAGACGATTTTATTGATAAAACAGCTTCCTCATATTAATAGCAAGCATTTTATAAGATAAACGTTCGTGATTGATCTATATCCAAAGAATTGTTAAACGTTGTTGGTCATTATCAAACACGCGTAATATGAGTGGAATAGTAGGATTAATCGTTATCATAGAAAAATAATATTCTATGTGCATGCCTTAAGTGGAGAATCTCGGGCGTTTTGCCTCCATTCTTCAATGATGCTCAACGACAGTCGTATAGTAATAAACTGTTACTGAAGGTTAACATATACTTATATAAGGATTACAAGTACCGTATTTTACGGACCATAAGACGCATTTTTTTACCTTGAAAAAAGAGCCTTAAAAGTTGGGTGCGTCTAATGGTCCGCAGTACACTAAAAATATTAAAATTATGGTAAATATTGCTCGAATACCATAGTTACACAAGGTGTTCTAAACGATAAGACAGTTACAAATTTTAGCACAGACTGTACATCACTGCACTTGTCACAATCGTAAAATGAGGGTAGCTGGACGCCAGGTAAACAATGTGAAAAGAAAGGAATATTGAGTTCTTTTATGCAAAAGGTGTTGTCTTCGACGGGGGGGTTTAAATTAATACAATGACCTCTAAACAGCCTTGTCCCGTTACACTTACCGTATGCTGAATTGAGGATTAGATGGTTTAAAAGTATTTTCATTCTTTCATCACAATTTAGTTCAGTTGTTAAAATTTACGCCAAGCCACCTGTACACAAGAGATTTTTCGTACACTGCAGGTTTTAAGTTAGAAGTGATTTACACCGATTCCATTGTGCAAGGTTATAATTTGTTTATGCAATGAAGTATATTATTCCCTTTTAAATATTTCGTTTAGAATCACATTAAATTTATTTTCCATTAAATATCAAAACTAAAATTAAGGTGCGTCTTATGGTCCGGAGCGTCTTATTGTCCGTAAAATACGGTATATACGAGGAATGGAGCTGTCATGGCAACTATTTCCTTTTCTCAAGCAAGGCGATGGCACCAAGAGGTGTTGTTAGTCACGGGAGAGTGTAGCATCTCTAGTATTTGGATACATCATTTGGTAGCATTGTGAATATGATTATACGAATAGAGGCGATCGTAATTTAGCTGTGAGTCACCCGCCGTGCACATTGGATATTGCAACATGCGAACAGTATTATTACATCAAAATAGCCAAAATGGTTGTTTATGCGTGTCTGTTTCCCTCACTATCCTACATCTGGCGCTCATAACCTGCATTACACATAGATTCCATACCCTACCCTTTCGTTTGTATAAATCAAAATTTGAAATTGTTCCCACATTTTCAAAATAAAAAATAGTTGCCATGACGTATTCCCCATCCCTCGTATTATTTTTCTGAGCAGGATTTTGAAATCACTCTTTTATATTCATAGTTACCCCACTACATAACTTTGACTCACATAACTTCAAAGTGACATTAATATTTTTAAAGGCTCGCCTGTGAGGAATTCATAAGGGCCGTGAAATTTCATGATATTTTACCTCGGTGAATACAAACTGTTCGTGATGACCCCAGTTTTTGCCATACTTATTGGTTTTCATTTATCAGATAGTAAATTATTCCACGAAACATAATCAGTGCACATTAAAAGAGATACCTTTAGGAATCCGATTAAAATATACTATTTTCTCTGATTTAAGAATTTGATTTTTTAGATTCTGAGCTCATTAATTTTTATATAAACGATTTTTTAGATTAGATTATATTTAAGCTTATTAATTTTTATATAAACGATTTTTTAACGATAATAGTAATCAATATAAATGTGAGATGACCTGAAGAATGAATATTACTTCGTTTGTTAAGAAATAGAATCCGTAATATGAATTGAACATGATGACTGTGTGCACTACAAGATAGCCACATGCAAAAATTTAGCTACCTGTTTCAACCCAAACGCCACGAAATAGCACATATGAAAAAATGTATAGTTGAACTATAGGCTAAGATTATGGTTGTACAGAATGACCATAGAATGCAGTATAGCATAACAAAAAATAAATAAAATAAAAAGTATTTCAATGAATAGTTAAGGAGATGAGCGTCCAGATGAGTACTCGTATAATTATTTTCGTGTTACATAGATTTCTGGCTTTTATTTCGTTGTCTTAGAAACAGCCGAATCACTTTTTGGATGTGGCTTCATTATATTATCAAATCACCAGTAGACTAATCCATGGCAGTAAGAAGGAAGGCTAAGAATACTTTTCTAAGTGCTCTAATATAAACATTCATTGTCTATTGGTTTATCGTACGCCTATTGCTATCAGGGCATTCTGATAATGAAAATTAATGTTCTATTATTTTACTAATATTATCATAGAGTAAAACAATTAAGCACTGCACGAACAGTGCAAAACGTAATACAATAGAATACGAGTACAGTATTAATCAACATTTTAGATTAGTCAGCAACTGTGTGCGCTTCAATTAATACCTTAGTAGAATATCAAACTATATCGTTGGTTGCCAAACAAGTTTCTTAAGCGCATTACTGTTATACATCTGGTGATGTAAGATCAATTTCTTAGACGTTTATCAGTTAACACCATGGAGTCACGCCTTAAAATATAGGGCTACTCATATCTTAATCACTTTAATTCCTTTAAATAATATTTTAAAGTCACACATATGAGTTATTTTAAATTCATGTTGCAACATTATATTATACAAAATTGTTTGTATATCTGTAGATGTAAGAGATAAAAATACTATATGAAGGAACAGTGCGCTTTGGCTGGAAGGAGCGTACAATTTTCACCTAGTGTTAGAGTAAATTCTATAAATAATTGTAAAAGACATGTTTAAAACATGTGTATGCCTATAATTATTTTTGTAAAGTATGCAAAACACTCGAAAAAATTACACTTGTTTGAAAATAATACCAGTTAATAACTGTGGACATTTATCTTATCAACAGCAGCTTTTTTTAAATTTCGTAGACTAATATTAAAATTCATAAACCACAATTTCTTAACATCACACACATCATTCTACACAATTATTTTTATAACATAAATTTAATATGAATGACTGAAATATTTATACAACTTTCAGGTGCAAATTTATAGCAAGGCTATTGAGAAATTGTTAGGCTATTGCTATAAATGCCCTAGATGCCGAATAGAAACTACTGAGTAAGGTGTACGATCTTGAAAATATACTTCTTGGATATAAATTATATAAAAGGTATAAAAAATCAGCTATTTATAAGTGTCTGGACCTACAAAATATGGAATAACAGTGTTACTCGGAATTACAGATCCTCGATTAAGGAATTTTGATGAATTGAGCATTCCCAATTTTCACTTAAACCACAGTAAAGTTAGGAACCTTGGAACTCTATTACAGAGTAACTACAGAGGAACAGGAACCTATATGTTCATTAATGTACAAAAGATGTGGGAATGTTGATGAAGCATCTCTATAGAACTTGAGAAACTGAGACACGGATCTAGACTAAGCATATATCCCTAGCAATATGGAATAATAAAATATGAATAAAATATTAAGTACCATTAAACAAAATCTGCTCGACATATATAAAATATGAAACTGTAATGACAATGGTCGATCTTTCTATGGGTGTAAATGCTTCATTAATTCATTCTTCCTAACTATTCACATGGTAGATTCAGTAAAGTATATAAAGACTCATTTACACTAATTTTTGTTCAACCTTACAGCAAAAATTTCAGTCGTAGGACAATAACACAGTTTAATGGACGTCAAATCAAGTATAAATTTCGGGATATTTTGGACCTCAAGGCGCCCCATACTTTTTTACTGTCACAATATTCTAAAAATGTTTCTCCTTCATTCATACTTTTTTACTGTCACAATATTCTAAAAATGTTTCTCCTTCATTCTATGAAATTTGTTTTTAAAAGAAGAATAGTATTAAAAATTGCTTAGTCAACCAGAATGGTCTCTGGGTTTGAAAGGGCTAGGGTAGAAAACGTGGCTATGGAAAAGTCATATATGACCAGAATTTTACGACCGTATCAAACCATACTAATTCAATTGGTACCGTACATATGGGCAGTGTGACATATGAGTATTAAGTCCGGATATATGTTACACAGTAAATAATTATGTTATGGACCGAGAAATACCCCAAATTGTTTCAAGTACTAATTTACGCTTGACATAAATTTATTTATTTATTTATTTAATCTCCATTGAGTGAGCCCTATTTTACAATTAAGTATGTTAGGGCTATATTTAGTCAATTGAGGTTTCCTGTATAGATTTAAATATATTAGACAATATAGTAAATTCTTTTCCCAATTAAAATATAGATTATGCATCGAGCTCATAATGACATTTATTAAGACACAAGTATATTAATATATTAATCAAAGGAGCACAGCTAGTTTCACAATTTTCTTACGAGTGTTCATAGTTAATGTCTTTTCCGAAAGATGGCAGGCTACAAGACAAGCACGCCGCAATGCTTCTCTTGATGTTTTAACCTCAAACAACACACATGAAAACACATGAAATTAACTTAATTTATTACAAGATTAAAATTAACATGAACAGATTTTATTTTATTTTAAATACGGTTGTTTATTTTGCAGTTTGAAATGTTGCTTTCAATGCTTGACTATTTTTCCGTGTTCGATATTAATCGATAATTGGACAACAGTGTTATAATGAAATTATGTATTTTAATAGGTTTCATTACGATACTGTTACGTCACATATAAGAAAGGTTTTAGTTTGGTCAAACAAAAAGTACGTTTCAACAAATTAAGAACTAACCCTTATTTAAGTAGAAAGCCCTAAAATATATTGGAAAAACCGCTAGATTACAATGAATTCTCAATCACCCCCTCATTTATATCCTTGGAATGAATAGACCTACTCTATTTTTAATGCTAATGAAGTGCATTATGAACTATGGAAAACGAAGTTATTGTTAGAAAAACATCAATGACCCGCAATAATCCTTCTCTTCTTACACTTTAGTAATCTCCATCAGAGCATTTCTCTTAAACCGCAAGGGATTTACCTGCATTTCATAGAGGCAGGTGATCAATCTTTTGCACCACTGAACTGGTGAATTTCTTGAAAAATTATCTGCTTGTTTGAGACGTTAATTGTTCCCTCTTTCCAATTAGGATGATAGCCTTCGCGAGCAGTGACAGTGGATATGATTCAGCGCGGTGTTTCACCAGCGATCTGTATTGCACGGTGACCTCGCAAATTGCCGTTCCATATGCCGCTCTTGGCTTGCCTATGGACCTAGGTGCCGATATCTGAGGTAATCTCGACCGGTGGGTGTGTCGTACTACTACCGCGCGCTGTTTCAAGTGGGATCTGCCCCGGCCACTATAAAACCCCAACGCGGGCCATGTGTTGTCAGTTGTTACTTTGCATCCAAGCAATCGCAAACACTTAACACACAATCATGAAGGTCCTGGTAAGTATCTGCTGAAATTTTATTTCAGAATACTGAAGCGAAAAGGATTCTATCCATTTGGTAGTCTGTGGTGCTAAGAATGTCTATTAATTTTATTTAGGCTTGTAGTTCATAAAGAAACTACCAAGTCTTTGTCAAGTGAATACTGTAATTATATCTCAATTTTTGCATTTAATAATCTATGTTGCAAAAAAATGTGTAGGCATGCATTTTATTTCCTAAGCTTATATTAAAGTTAGAACTCTCATATATTTTCAAAATAATTTTTTGGACATCTCAGATATTTTGAGAACCGTAAAGGCAGTTAATTATTTTCCCGGAAGATAATTAAAGTAAATGCATCTGTTCAATAACCTATCTTGCCTACAATTTTTATTTTATTTTCATTTTTTGCCTTTCAATTTTTAAAGCACGATATTGATATTCTCAGAATGAATAGTTGCTTACAGGCAAAGGGCTTAACATTCAGAACGATACTGAGTATTAAAGACGTGTGACGTGTAATTTGAATTTTACAACAGATCTGGGAAAATGAATAGGCCTTTTTTGTAGAGGACCCTGTGAAATGGCTTTTTGTTTTGAAACGTCGTATTCAATAAATTATCTAATTTTATTTTTACACTGAAACAACGGAACCAATTGCTTTGTCCCGTTAGGAATATTTCCAAGATTATACTTTATATTTATTTTAATTTTATTTATTTATTATTATTACAAATTATTACAAAATTTTCTATTTGAAGAAAAGAAAAACAGAATTTACAATTTCTAGTAGGCCCTACAACATAATAGGGCGAAATATAATAGTCTAAAATACACCCGAATGAGCAAGACTATGCAGTTCAAAAAATAAATAAATAAACAATAATAATAATAATAATAATAATAATAATAATAATAAGGGTGAAGAAAGAAGTGAGACAAAGAAAGATTGAAAAAAAATGAAATAGTGTGATTTAATTAATTAATTTTTTTAATGAAAACATTTCAAAATAAGAAAGGAATCAAACATAAATACCTTAGACACAGCTATCGTTTAAAATTACAGACAATTTTTATTTCTTATTAAAGTTAGCAGCGGTAAAACGACAAACTTTTGTATTGTTCTGCGAAATCTATTACAGAGGTAGAGCGTGGTGAGACCGTATATGACTTCCATAATTAAATGAAAACTAGAAATATGGCTCCGAGATACAAATCTTCCTTGCAAGCAATTTACGTAATATTGTAAGTAAATACATACAAGATACACACAAGACGTGCACAAGCCTATAGAAATTTGTTCAGAAAATATATTAAGAAATTTATCAACGAGGAGTACTGACACCTAAAATCATACGTGTTAATAAGTAAAATCAGTCGTAAATTTGATATGCCATATGAGTAGCATTTAGAATTTAGTATTGCTCATATAAAATACACGATCTGAATTTCAAATCATTTAAAATAGGTCTATGAAAGTTTATGGAAAAAGATGATTATAGCTACAACTTTAGTAAGAGGAAGTTATATTCAATTTTAAGATCTTCTAGGCAACTAATAAGTAGGTTCACATCCACTCATGCAGATATATCCAGACATCTCAGAAATTGGCCACGTATTGACGTCAGCTCAGTACTAACCGTAGACAATCTCCTGCTTTTCACTTTCCCCATTATAGTTATTAATGGTCCAAAAACAATAGCTGAAAATTCCTTAAATTGAATCTTTGTTACATATTCTTACTCGCCATTCGAGACAAGATCACTTAAAATATACAACCAGAACTTTGGAAGATTATTTAGGACATAATACTTCAAAGGAAGCCATGTAATTAATTACGGACAAAGAATAAACTCTACAGTGCTTTGGTCATTGTTCACCGTCATGGCGACCTCGAAAGACAGCAAAGTAGAAATATATTCATATAGGCCTACGTATATACACAGTACTGGAGTCTTCTAACTTTGCTATTTCATATCCCTGAAAGGCAAAATATTTAAGCTCAATTTTGATGTAATAAGAGTTCAAAAAATGCCATTTACTCAAAAGGTTTCCAGCCAATCATTACTCTTCAAGGATAAACCCATATTCTTTATTTTATATTAAATAAAAATTATATGTGACTAATATATTTTGCTTCAATTTGAAATTACCAACATAATAGAAAATATGATAATCCAGTGTCTTTATAATTCAGTGATGGGATACGAAAATCATTCGTTAAAATATATAAGACTATCTTGCATTGCGATGCGGGAAATTTAGGAAGATTGTGTTTAAGTAAATACTTTCTCAGACTTTAATACCGCCATGATTGACTTTGCAGGCTGTCTTTATCCTGGCTCTGGCCGTCGTCGCCTACGCTGAGGAGAAGAAGGAAGAGAAGCAGGCTGCTCCTGAAGACAAGAAGCAGGAGAAGCGTGGCCTTCTTGGTCTTGGATATGGTGGTTATGCCGCCCCCGCTGTAGGCTATGCTGCTCCCGCTGTCGGCTATGCCGCTCCCGCCTACGCCCACGCTCCCGTCAGCTATGCTGCTCCCGCTGTCAGCTATGCCGCTCCCGCCTACGCTCACGCTCCCGTAAGTATAGAATAAGGGCCTTTTCACACTGGGTCACTTAAGATATTTTTCTCCCACAGTTGTTAATAGAGATAACTTTGATTAGAACTGCAATATTTTTACTGGGTGTAGTGTTATAGTGTACAGATAACAGATACAGATACAAATATAGTGTACAGATACTTGCCAATAGATACAAGAAATGATTTTCTCTGGGTAATATTTCCATATAAAATAAAATTTACGTGAAAAATCTATATTTCTTTATTCTTATTTGAACGGGAACACTTTAGTAATACCGAAGTATTTTTGTTACAACAAACTATTTCATTACGTTTGCTCAGATTAGTTTTTATTAATTTTAAATCATTCTTTTATTCCTCGAGCAGCAGCGCTGTTGAAAATTTGCTTCCAAAGACATTATTTTGTTTATTGTTGTCATAACAATGACTGTACCGTAGTAACGCTTTAGTTATTCTTCTATCGTTCTTTAAAAATGTCGACAGTGCCATTTCCGACTTCATAAAGTGAAGATGTCTATGCTTAAAATTTTGTTATTAAGAAGCAAATTGAAGCAGATTTGCACCGCGCTGATGATCGTGCAAGTAAAATTGCATTATTTGTGTATACTTATATTGTATTATGAAACTGAATGATTTATAAATCCAGAAGACCTGGGTTCGATTAGATGTATAATAATCGTTTAAAGTAATGATGCAATTTTTGTGAAATTATGGACGTTTAAACATAAATACAACAAAATCATGCATAGCTGGCAATATCAATATTGGTAAAAGAATACTCGATTGAAATGTTTCGAAACTATAAAAAATCGAATTTAAAATACATTTTGAAACTTCCTCACGAAGAAAACTCAAGCTTTCAGCAGCGTCTGAACCCTTGCATTTTGATTTCGCTGCAATTACAGCCACTCAGTAAACTGATAAAAATCCCTTGATGTTATAAATTTAAAAATGCTACATATTACTTAAAGCTCATATGATAAACAATCTAGAACTGAAGAGGGCCTATAGTAGTTTCAATATAAAAATATAAAACTTTGAGGTGAATAATTTCTAGCAATTCAACACCGTAATTATGTGGTAGGATACTCTTGGGAAAGAACAAACAATAAAAATACGACCCGTTTTTAAATAGCCATTTTGCAGTCACGAGATTCGCATTTTCTGCATGAACAACATACAATTAATGGAAAGTTTTTGCATGTATCCGCAAAAACAAGTGGATACTCTCCGTATATTTACTCAGAAAATAATAACACAAACCCGTTGTAATTGTAGGCTAGGTCGGCATCCACAGATTTTATTCCAGCAGACTTAAGAATAAAAAAAGTGTAATATGAATATCCGTTGCAGTTTCTCTATTACATTGAACTAGGGAAAATATGTCAGTAATACTTATCCGATGCATTTCATTATTATTAATAGCAAATTAATTACAATTCACGACAGTTATGAAAACTAGTTAACTATCTTATGTGAATTATTGTATCTTGAAGATATTTTATTTTACCTGCCAGAGTTAAGGCCGTAAAATCTTAGTTTTCTTTTTTAAAAAAATAATGCATATAACTTACCAATTGAACATAAGGTATTATTATACAATAATAAGTGCACAAAAAACTGTGCTATCTATTTAGCCTAATTTATAAATAAATATTACTAGCCATTTTATATTTACAGTTTCAATTAGTTTAATCTCATCAATTTGTGCTGAACAAATAAATAAGTCTACGCTAGCAATAGCAACAAATTACTATCCATGATGTAGGAAGTGTGCATTTATTTAAAATTATCAAGTCAAGGTCACAACATTTTTATATAGGCCTAAGTTATTTATCGATGATGACAATTGAGCATAACGAAATATGAACTACTTGGAATATGTAAAAATAAACAAGTAAATCTACAATTCCATATTAATGTTGGATTATTAAAAATTTGTTGTCCTGTCATATAATAAAAAAGTGGTTTTGAAGATAATCCAAAATGTCCCTGGTGCCTAATAAACAAGTATGTAGCCTATTAACTATTAGTCCTAGCCGTTCGGATTATACAGTATATAATATGTGAGTACAGTTTCACTTTTTAAAATTACTTGTCCATTGTTTGCAAATACAAGGGTTTTTTCCATTAATGTGTAATAAGAGGAAAACAGTAATTATTTACAGAAATAGACACAATATATTTGAATATTGTGAATATAGGCTATAATGTACTATAAAATGTTACAGGTTGCCGCCTACGCCGCTCCCGCTGTAGCTGCCCCCGCCCTGAGCTACCACCCTGCTCCCCGTGTGGCCTATGCTGCCCCCGCTGTCGCTAAGGTATGATACATAACTAAATTTTTAAATTGTGTAAATTATTTACGATTGAAATTAGAAAATATTTAGTCTACGCAACTATAATACTGAAAGGGTTTGATACACATTGTTATGTTAACAACTAATAAACGGTCTTCTTTTTAAACAGGTCGCTGCCCCCGTTGCCTATGCTGCCCCCGCTGTCAGCTATGCCGCCCACCCCGTTAGCTATGCTGCCCCCGTCGCTAAGGTAGCTGCCTATGCTGCCCCTGCTGCCTATGCTGCTCCCGCTGTCAGCTATGCTGCCCCTGCCTACGGCTATGCTGCCCCTGCCTACGGCTATGCCGCTAAGGTAGCCGCTCCCGCTTACGGATACTCCGCCTACGGAGGTTACGGATATGGTGGATACCTTCACTAAGTCATGCCTTCTTTCATAACATATCAGGTAAGTTCTAATGTTCGAGTAATATAATCTGTAGGTATGGGATTATTTATGCACACAAATGCTATCATCGTCCTGACAGGGATCGAATCCGCGAACTTGAGAATAGGTCAAACTGTTAACGCTCAGACAGACGCCAGCTGAAATGGGATGGAGAAATGTTCATCGGCCCTTGGGAATTTATGACCCGATTTTGCCGATTACTGGAGGTAGACTCTCAACTAATGATTCTCAACCGATCTTTAGTTTCCATAGGTTTCACATAATAGCTGCATTTCAAGTTGAAAATACATTCATCCTCTGAATCATGCATGCTGAACCATTGAGTCTGCCATTTCAAAAGGAGTAGTACAACTCCAATTATATTGGAACCGGAACCGATCCGGATAATCAAATTCCCGGATATTTGAATAAATCATGAAAAAGGTGATTTCTTTAAAAATAAACTAAATTGTATAGTACTATACTTACATAAAGGACCACATCTTTAACATATCGAATAGAGTCAGTTGTTTTTGCTGTAGGCTAGAAGTTTTGTTCTTTTGTAAATAATCGACCCTGAAAGAGGATTTCCCAATGCTCGCTGCTGAAAAATAACTTGAATTCGACCAAAAGTGTTCTGGATAATGGACGATCCGGATGGTTGGAGTTTTACTGTATTTCTTGAAGAGCTACAAGGTCCAAATTCATAAACAAAATTGATGAACTATCTGACATAACAACGTTTCATATAGGCATATAGCCTACTATCTTTTGATTAGATAGCGAAATTGTTAGGTTAGATTTATTTCGAAATAAGCTGCATTAGAACGCCTTACTTTCTACATTCTACGTTAAAGGTCAATCTGAAGTATAGGCGTTATTAATCCGCAAAGCTTTCTCATTTAGAATGGTTCCGCTAAATTATGTCGTTTCCTTTAGTACCGTACATCTTTATAAAAGGAGCTTTGCGGGTTAGTATTAGCAATATTGCAAGGCGCTTGAACTAGGTAGTGCTATTCATCAGAACTAAGTATGCAGAATATTATTAATATAAGTTTTAACATAGCCAAATTCTTCTGACTTAGAACCGAAATGTTATATTTAATGACATAAAATTACTATGACTTTAAATTTCACTATTAACTTAATTTTTATTCTCTTTCCATTTGCAGAACTTTCCTTGCGTCCGGAGGACCCTATTGGTTGGCTGAATACACTACTTGTTCAACGGACCAATTAACTTCTTCGAGCGCCATCATCTATTAGGAACAAAATTTATTCCTTCCATCCATGTAATTATCACAAAACAATTTTTTTTATTTATTGAAATGTCTGTCAATAAAAGAACTGAAACTAACATTGTTTGCTTTTGTTTTTCCAAATCCCGGGAGTTTCCAAGATTATATCACACGTGTCTCTCATTAAATGATATATATTTCCTTAGAATGATAGCACGTTCTTTCTCATAACCATTTCAAACATTCAAGAAGAATACAATGACAGGAAAGGATAAAGAACAAGTTTGAATGAAGACGACTCAGATTCATAAATTATTTAGAATATTGCGGGTGGGTCATGGGTTCAATTGAAGTAGTTTGGAATATTTGCGTGAGGATTTCCTATTAATTATCCAACAATTAATCTTGATTCATCTCGCCAACATCTGACTTATTTCAACCCTCAAGGAAGGAAACGGGAAACCTCTAAGATTATAAACATATTCTCTTATAAAGTTTATAGATATGAGGTGTGTCTATATATCAACCCGAGAAAGGAAAAATATAGAGTTGTTGATGGATTTTGGTTCTCTAATTTCCTATTTTAACAGCTTGTCGAGACTCAGTGCTATATAACTCGTTACCCTTTTGGCAAGTGTGAAGATTTCCTTATATTTTATGTAAAATAAATGTAAAAAAGACATTTATATAGGTCCTACTGTATGGTTTCCACTATAAAAATTCAACTTATCCTAGTCATAAATATTTGACTTTTACGCTACTACTCTCCAAGACTTAGCAATGTAAGAACAAGACTGAAAAGATTTAAATACAGTACACCGTACTTGAAAAGTTACAGGAATTTCGAATAAATAACAGTTCTCACGAATTCCTCAAATGTAGGCCTAATTTTGGCGGTCCGCAAACAAATACTAATTTTAACTACATAAGCCAATATTGACAATTTAGTAACAAAGAAACAGTGTCAGGTCTCACATTAAATTCAAGAATGATACTGTGCTATGTGTTATTCATTAAATTGTAAAGTGAAAGCCAAAATATAAAACACACATTTGTATAATGTTAATGTCCCTACAGACATTGTAGTATAATTGATATATTTGTGTTACGTAGATATCATGTTATTAATAATCAATAAATCATTATGGCCCGCTAGTCTTTCGCCAAAAAGAAAATGGCCCTTTAGCCTAGCCAAATCTTAAACCTTAGGCCTACTACTATCTCAAGCTATTTTTGTTCGTTATGTTACAACTGCGATGTGTCTGGTTTTTTTTACACATATTGAAAGTAGTATAACAATGCAGATTTTAGCAGCTTATTCTTTCGGCAGAAAAATACGAATCCTTCGAACACCATTTTGTTCCGAATATATATTTCTCTGAAATAAAAACATTTTGTCCGTAAATTTCACCCGTGCTTTACGCCATACATATTATCCGTATTATTCTAATTTTTTCACTTCATCAGAGAAAAAATAATGGATACTTTTCATTCCTTGTTTTCAATAAAGGTAGCAGTATTTGTGTATATTAAATATAAAAATTATTACGTGAACCACATACTCCGCGAAATAAGGCAATGTCGAAGCAGAAGTGTGTATGTTTTAATACGCGCGACAGAGGTAATTGTAACGCGGAAGAGTGCGTTGTAATCTTCGACGAAAGCATTCAGCCTAAATATCTGATTAATTAAATGAAAGTGCAATAAAATTAAATAAAATAGCTTTTATATGTATTTTAATGTCATCTACTGTACCCCTCAAGTCTACAAAGTTGTAGGCTACATTTTTCATCCTGTATGAAGAATACGCTTAAGAAATTTATGTCAAGACTTCTCCAATAATTCCGCTCTAGTAAAAATTTCTGGATAGGAATGTTTCTGTAGCTATGTAAATGTCCCGATAGTCTGAAATATAATAAAATTTACACTAAGGTGTCTTTTCCTATATCAAATTAATTCCAGAACGTCACTCTAACATGCGGTGGAAAAAACTCGGGAATGGTTTATTCAGTATCGGAAAACGAAGAGAATGGAATGCGCATAATTGGGAATATTCACCAGCAAGTGTTGTTAACAAGAAATCGATCAATTTCAACAGAAGTAACCGTTATAAGAAAATTTTATAATTCTCGAGCCAATGTCTGTTGGTTCTATTGAATTGAATTCTAAATTTAATTTGAGTAGAAAGATGACGTAAGTAATTTGCATACTCATAGCAATAATTCTTTAAAATACGACTGTGTTAGAATAAAAATTCTAGTAATGGAATTCATATAATCACATTACATTTAGTCTTACTCGTAAAAGCATTTAGTGACAAAAAGTTCGGTATCAAATAATATTTTATAATTATAAGAGGCCTATTGCTAAATAATGTTCATAATATGTCCATAGAACCCTGTGAATATTAATACATGGTGAAGTATCCAAGTATAAATCAACAAACTTCAATGTTTTAACGCTTTAGTAAAAAGAAAAAAAGATGTAAACACATCCTCTGCCCAAATAACAGTTTTGCTTCTTAGTTTATTATTTTATGTAATACATTCTCTTAATGCAAATTGTTTGTAAAAATGGAGAGAATTTCGTTACCATATCGCACCAGATCTCCGAATTTACACAACCTAAATAATATCTTAGTAAACTCAGGTACCTTTCTTTACTCTAACTTTCTTTACCCTTTCTCAATTCACTAAACTAAACTAAACTCCGTGGCGCTACATCCCCGGAAGGACATTTTAATAAAAAGTAAGAAGCGGCAATGCAAAGAGCGTGTTTCAGTTGTTTCAACCTCATGCAAGTTTTATCGATCATAAAGAAAAACTGAGTCTCTACAAGCAGTGGGTGGCTTATAACTACCTTCAGAGAATTTTTGCGAAACAAAAGTTTCAAATAAAAGTTTTATACCTTTCAGCACCCCATGTGCAAAATTTGAACCGTTAGAGCCGTGTTCGAGAAAATCGCGAAAAACGAAATTTTCTTCATGTTAAATGGCCGTAAAAGTAAGAGAAATTCGTCGCCAACCTTCGTGTCACATTCCCAGATGGTACCTATTCTTTGAAATATGCGGATATATAACTTATACAGTACATAGAGGAGTAATTGATCCAATTATGCGATCAAAAATATATAGTCTATTTCAATAAAATAATCCCATATGTAAATGGTACCATTTGGCAAAGCTGAAGAGTGAAGTTATATTGTGATATATATATATTCACACCTCTCCATGTGCTCTAAAGCTCTATGAACAATTCAAAGTACTGCCTGTGCATTTAGACGTGAACACTGTAAACACAATGCGCAGTGGTACCAGTCTCACGTGATCCATACTAGCAACACACTCCCCTTCCGTCCCGCCCTATCTCTGCGGCGCATGCAAGTGTTCATGTCTAAATGCACAGGCAGTAGGTAGTCTTTAGAAAAGCATGAATATTTTCTCAGCGTCCTCTATATGAAGTTTGCTCATACAATGAATACCGTTCATATGGGATATTAATTTGAAGTGATACTGATAACAATGGATTGTAAAGAAGATGGTAAATGAGGATACATATTCAACGTTTCGTGTTATATCACCAGAATATACGTAATCCCAAAGAAACAGACACACAAAAAAGACAGGGACTTATCTGTATTCTTTGGACACCAAATTATGCATAATCGGATTAATAACGTGCAGTTAAATGGCAAAAATAATTTTGGCCAATTGAATCTGCAAAATTCCCCTCTATGATATAACTACATTATTACTGGAATTTCGAGTTAATTCCCGTTAATTGCAACATTTATAACCATAGGAATTATTCAATATATAAGAGTCATGTAATAAGATTTTATCTTGTGTCAAAGTGACCTATTTCTTCAATACGTTTAATATGAAATGGGCACACGAGTATATAGGTTACTGTATTTACGGAACGGTGTGTAGAATTTTGAGAAAATACTTCAACTGGAAGTACGGTAGGAAAACACTGTAAAGATGAAAAAGGAAGAACTGGGATTGGAACTGTTGATATAAAGAAAATCTCCCCGTGAAGTATATAAACGAGCATTGGAAGGGAAGTGGAATAGCGTGAGAATGAAAGCATGTGACAAAAATAGGAGATGACCTAGTGTGAAATCAAAGGAGAGGCATTCTCTGATGTAAAGACCACTCCAGCATTCTTGACTAGGTTATCAATCCTGAAGGTGCATAGGGAATATTATTGGATATTGCAAGTAACTTACAATTATAAGAACCGTTGGGGTTACATTTATGGAAGACTTTATAAGTAAATCGCTGCACAGCGCACTTAGAAAATATTGTTCGCTTATTGCCTTGCCCCAGCGCCAATTATTGTCACACCAGCAATAGCGCGGTGCAATTTTGCTGCCAGTTCTCATTTCTAGACTAAACTCTTCTCAAAATGCAAAAAAAATGAAATAGTCTAAATATGACAGATATAAGCCATTACTGCTGTGTAAAGCAATGATTAAATTTATAATAAAAAGTAGTTATTTTCATAATATTAATGTATAAAAGTATAATATATTGTATAATATTAAATAAGACATTTTAGGGGCATTTTTATTAATGTTAATTGAGATTCGTACATTTGTGCAACACTTTCACGGTTGTTGCAAAAAGTTGTCGTGCTAGAGCACCCCATGAAAATGTTATTTGGTGTTCATGTTCGCCCGAATCCTGATGACCTAAAATTATTTGAAAAATGACCTATAAAATGACCCTAAATTTTAAGGAAAATGACTAAATAATTATAAAGAATGACCTAAAAACTGATATTTTATACATAAAAATTAACATTGTACACACATAGATAATTGTAAAAACTGTAAAAGCAGAAAGGATGTTTTGGGTCTAAAAGCTCTGTTCTTTGTTGTTCATGGGAGCATATGAAAAGAAAGGTAAGAAAATTGTTTTTAAAGTAGATCCTACAAAAATGTTGCATTATTTTAACCTAGTAATTTATTTAAATATACAGTATAAGAATATACTCAATGTAAATGCATGAAAATAAAATAAGGAAGCAAATGACACGAAAATGACAAAATAATTATGTAAAATTGAAATGAATGCCCTAAAAGTATAAAATGACAAAAATTACCCAATAAAAATGCATTTCTATAATCTAGAGGACATGATTGGGATTTACCTACAAGTTGGCAATGTCTATGTAGCAGCAATAAAAAGATGACATGTCTTTAGAATCCGGGCCCTGATCATCACCTGGATTTTAATACTTATAATTTTAAAAATAAATTCACACTCTCAATTACATTTCCAGACAAAAGGGAGAATAGGAATAAATCAAAGTTCCTCCTTTCACCTAGGAACAGAACCGAGGGATTTTGGATTAATAAATCACTTTGTTGCACAATAAAATCTAAGTATTTATATACAATTAATGTAATTTTACTTACATTACCAGCAGCGCGAATCAAATGTGCTTTTATTTGCTTCATCGAAATAAAACGTTACTTTAACATACACAGCTTACACTATGAAGTCAGAAACCGTACTGAAGGCAAGACTGAAGGCGCTTCTAAAGTTCGATAGAAGAATGACTAAAGCGATAATACGGCATGTTCATTGTTGTGACAACAATAAACAAAATAAAATCGTTGGAAAAAAATCTCCACCAGCCCTGCTGCTCGAATGTTATAAAAGTTTTACGCTAGCTTAGACACTTCTCAACAAGAACTTTCGAATTAAGGCTATACGAATGATAATTTTGATTTATTTGGTACGCCTCTAGTCGTCAGCCATTTGGATCATCGAAACGGTAACGTCTAGTTTTCAAATCCACCAGTTCGTGTTACAAATCCCGGAATCTGAATGATAGTATTTTTGAATGATAGTTAATCTGAATGATAGTTTTTCCGGAGATTTTTCGACGAATTCCAGGTCGGAATTTTGAACCCGCAGGCCGGTAAAGTGCTACTTCCCGGCGAGTTAGCAGTCCGAGAAACAGCCACTTTGCGGAGCGTGTACTAAAAAATAATTTATCATAGGTAATCCCACGAGAGTTGACGAGTTTATCGATAGATTCGCGACTGCGCAGCAGGAGCGAATTTATCTGATGAAACTCGTCAACTCGAGTTGGGTTTATTAAGACTATTCAATGAATAAAAATCCACCAGATTATACAAATAATAATAACTTTCGTGCTTTGTTCTACAAAAACAAAACTAACAGCTGCGAGATCACGGCATACTATGAATCAACCGTCCATGTATCGATTCGAGCTGTTTTGGTGTAATCAGTGCTACCACCAGAGCATATAAGACATAGTTAACTTCATTCAATTAAGCTAAAAGCAGAACAGAATAAACGCACACGAACTGGCTTGCACAGAATCGAAATTGTGTTCTTAATCAATGTACATTTCTATTATTTCAATTTCCAAACAAATTATGTTGTATGAAATAATCTGTTTTCGTGCCGCTTAGTGGCACCATCTGACTATTAATCACTGCACACTGATACTTGCGTCTCCAGTAACGACCAGACCATTTTACCCGATAAAATGCCATCCTCGCGATTCCTACAAGAATATTGTAAGATAAACGGCCGTGATTGGTCTATATCCGAGGAATTGCTAAACGTTATTGGTCAATATCAAACACGCGGCGTATGAGTTGAATAGTCTGTTGAAAACTCGACTGAATGGGACTTGCCGCATTGTTCTCCTATGCTCTTCATGTACTATGCGAGTATGACTCAATGCTGGATAGAAGTAGAGCGACGATTTCCACAATAAGAATCGCAGCAGGAATCGTAGTTGAGATATCGTGATTACGTGACTGTGTGCGAATTACTAATAGTGCAATAAAAATTGCGAACTAGTTAGCTGTGTTTTCATTACACTGATCACTATTTATTATATAATCGGATTATGCTACACGATTAATTGAAAACAAACATATGTGGATTCTCATGGCGCAATAGGATCAAAAATAATTTCCAGGTTCAAAGAAATACTTATGTTAAATACATATCTTGAGTGACTAGATTTTCTATGAAAAGTATAACTTCAACAAAACTGCCTTCATATATTAACCACAGTTCTCTTTTACTTTTCTCTTAACATTACAATATTTTTGAAAGTTTAATATAGCAATTTTTTTTTCAATCCCGGAGCTGTTCAAATTATAATTAAATATAATTAAATATAAATAATTTAGTCCGAAGTATCGTGGAAGGATCAATATATTTAATTCTCTGCCTTTTCCATCTTTCCTGAATTAAGAACAACTGTGTTGCGTAAATTATGCAATCAAAATATTTATTGAGCCTGAAATTGTGAATTTATGTCTCGGTCAATGTCATTTTATTACATCAATGTATTTGGTAAACATACGGCAAAGGAATTTATATAAACGGATTAGGCGGAATTATAAACATTAGTGATATTTATGAAAGTTAACTATCTTGAAGTAAATTAGGTTTGATGGAGTTAGTATAAATCTAACCTTGTGTTTAAGAGTACTCAAAGTGAAGGCCAATTTAAACTCAACTCCTGTCATTATATACTAACATGGAGTTGCGTCGATCAGTAGTGCAAGTTCAGTCTTAAAAGAATTCCAAGATTCAAGTTAATTTAGATCGCAAATCCGAGTGAAATTAATAGGCCTACTTTGTAACTAACTCTCCTACGTTCCATACAATTATGTGAGACACAGTTCGTTGATTCTTTGCATTGTAAAATTGAATTCCATTCCAGATGAAGATGATGAAATTTTTAAAAATATCTAAACTTCCTACTGTTAGCCTGGCCATGGGATTGTTTCAACATGCAACTAATATGGGAATAAATGAAGTCTTGGGATAACGCTGGTCGGTTGACAGAGCAGAAAGTCTCACAAAAAGCCTGCTGGAAAGAGTAAACTATCTAATTGAATATTCCTCTGACATTGGGGAAAAAAAGCCCAGTCACAAAAAAAATCACTAATTAGTGTGTCTCACAGTAGCCCTATTAGGTCTACATATGACATAACTTCTTTCAGCGAAGTCCTGGGTTCGGGTCCCAATGTCAGAGGAATTTTCTCCCATAATATTCTCATGTAATGTCCAACTGAGACAATAAGTAGTGATTCTTTGAATATTATATCTATCTTAATTACATTTATTTTTGCTAATTCTTCCAGAAATTGGGAATTCCTACACAAACTATTAAAAGTATTTCCTCAGTATTGTTCTACCGTACTATAGGCCTAACATGCTTATTACATGTGATGTAATAGAATCTTAATAATGCACATTACAGTAATTGAGTTCTTTAAAGTTCTATTGTTGTTATTTCCACTACTGATTTCCAACTAGGCATACCAGATATCGATTAATATCGTGGGCGGAACGATCTTAACCCAATAAAATCACCAAATAACTGTATTTAAAATAAAATCAATTCTGTTCACATTAATTTATACAAACGCGTATAATGATAACCAGGGCCCGGATTCTGATGACCTAAAATTGTTTGAAAAATCACCTATAAAATGACCCTGAATTTTAAAGAAAATGACTTAATAATGACAAAAAATGACCTAAAACTGATATTTTATTCATAAAAAATTATTATTGTACACAAAAAGTTATAGAATAGTTTGTACATAATTGTAATAACTGTAAATAACTGTAATGTTGTGATTGTTCTTTTTTCACGGAAATTTATACTGGCACTGAGGCACTGGCGAGTCAAAATTCGGCATTTCCTTTTGTGGTCTGCCGGATTATAAGTTACTGTCTCAAATCCAAGCAGGTGGCAGAATCTGGTGTCAAGTCAATCTAATAACAATAGTAATATAAGTTAATACAAAATTTTGGCGTTTCTTTGATTCTCATTTCCGACTAAGACATAACAGCATCTAACGCCAAATGTTTTTTCTTGCATTAAACGAACAACACTTCAAAGACAGCACCGCTAGCGACGAAAGAAGTTAATACACTCAATGTAAATACATGAAAATGACTAAGTATGGAAGCAAATGACATGAAAATGACAAAATAATGACATAAAATTGAAATAAATGCCCTAAAAATATAAAATTGCATAAAATGACCTAATAAAAATGTATTTCTATAATCTAGAGGCCATGATTAGGATTTATCTACAAGTTGGCAATGTCTATGCAGCATCAATAAAAAGATGACATGTCATTAGAATCCGGGCCCTGATGATAACTAAGATAATTTTGTGTATTCTAATGTGCGTTGCTTTCAGATTAAAACATCCAACCGAAGACATTGCTCCCTGCATGTTTATCTCACCTTCCATCTAGCGCAAAAGACGAGAACAACTGAATGGTCACTGAGATTGAGTCGTAGAGTAATTTGATTGATCAATTGCAGGATATTCTAAAAACTCAAACTCAGACATTTAACTATGGTTAAACAAAACAATCGTATGCAGCTTGTCTATAATGGCAAATAAGACGCTCGTATGAAAACTACGACACTTAGTACACTCGTTTCATAATCATACACGCGTCTTAATAAATGCTATGGCTCATTGCATAATATACTATTAAAGAACCATCTACTCTCACGAATTACAATAATTATTATTGCTAGCTCTAAAAATCTTGCTTATAAATAATTAATTGTGGTCTAAATTTGTAGAAAACTGTTTCTTAACAGGATTGTTAAGATTATTACTGAAGCAGCTTTGTATTTCAAAGAAGAAAAATAGAAAAAATATCTTAGAGGCTGATGCGTCTATGATTTTATATTTTGGAGGGGAAGAACTCTATTTCTGCAATTTTTAGCTTTCGTATCTCTCTCTGACACCATCAATCACGCCCAAACTGCTGGAAGAAATTAACAAAGATCTTATTCTGTATTCGTATACTCATGAGAAGGATTTAGACTGAAATTCGTTTGTATTGACAGTAAATGGTGGAGTCTATGAGGGGCACGAAATATAAAATATGGTAAAATTTTTTTTAAATAATGATTTTACAAAAAATTAAGAAAACAATTTATGAACATTTACAAGACAATGCTTCATTGTGCATTCCCCCAGAAAAATGTCTTTATGTCTATATTTTATTGGCATTTTTACAGCTTTAAATTTAAGCTGAGCCCGAGCACGAGCTTTTGCTCATTCGGGCATCAGTTATGAATGTATGTTTTATGTTTTACGATGGTAAAGAAATAAATAAAAAATAAATAAATAAGAGTGATCATAAAACGCATTTGCTAAACCATCTGTGATGTGTTCTAGGTTCTTTATTACGAATGTTGAGATGGCCTCGCGAATTGATAGCCTTTGACTTTTTGGTTTGGCAATGGACTTGGCAGTTTTACTAGTAAAAAGTAAAGTAATGTGACCCCTATACAGGCCATGGAGGCCCAGAGGGTTCCAGGAGGTTCAGGCTCCCAGAATTTGGACATTCGGCACGTGAAGGTGGTAAGGTTGTCAGCCTTACGCACCGGCCGCCTTTACCCCCAGGATTGCTCCTGGTACTCATTTCTATTAGAGGCTGAGTCAGCCCCAGGGCCATAGTGCCACCAGAAGGATTAGGCCAATTGAAAAACTCCAACGTCCTCATCGGGAAATGAACCCGCGACCTTCCGGTTTGTAGCGCAGCGCCTCAACCATTACGCTACGGCGTACCCCTGGCAGTTTTACTAATATTACTTTTATTGTTAATAACAAAGAAAATGTTGTAATTAATTTTTTTATTTTATTTCGTTTTACAATTTCTCTTTCTATTGATAATTTCCTCGATTTCTGCAATTATTGTTAAAAGATGCTTTATCGGATGTCTTAGAGCACAGTTACAACTCTTGTTACCTAAAACCCAGCTTGAAAAACATAGTCCCTTAACTAGAGTGGAATTTGATAGTAAAAATAGAAATTAATTTGTATGTAACATTTTAATACAATTTTTTATAAATATTTTATAACTTTTGTTGCGTTATTTACAGTTTTTACCAAAATATATTGTTTTAACCAAATTTAAACATATCACTATATTAACATGCACTTTTCATTTAGGACCTGGGATTTGCTGAAAAAATAGGTATGTGGTAAACTGAAAGAAAACTGGAAAGAATGATTTATATATGTGAAATTTATATTAGAATGTTTAAAAGGGTACTTAACATATGAATAAACAATAGATTTTATTACAAAACACATTAAGCTTCTTTCGTGAGTACATAAAATATTAATGCTCATTGGAGAGAGAGCAAATGCTTGTACAGAAAATAATCCAAAGAGAACATTCATAACATATAGCCTACTTTAACATGAATAAGTAACGAGCAGAAGCAGTATTGAAGGCCTTATTGATGAGTGTAATAGGCAGGAAATATACTCTATTTTTAATATCATATTACCATTCTGAACACACGAAAAGTAGATAAACAGATTAAAGAGTAGCTAATTAATTAATACTTACTTACTCAATGGGAAAAAATTTGTGCTATTATACACATGTACTGTGAGCCTCGTTCGTAAAGGGCTATTACTTACTTACTCAATGGCAATAGAAAATAATTCCTCAGCAAGCTACAGGAATATTATATATTTTATAGATTCCGAAGGTTCATTGCCGCGATTACCTGAGCCAGCCATTCAACTCTATTCTGTGCTAACTCCATCCAATCATCCCTCGCAAATCCTACTTCCCTTAAATCGATCCTAATATTGGCCTCCGGCCTACGTCTAGGTCTTCCAAGTGATATTTTCCCTTCGGGTCTCCCAGTTAATATTTTTTAGATATGTCTTTCCTCCCCCATGCTCGCAACATGTCCAGCTCATTTCATCCTCCGTGATTTAATTACCCTCACTATATCCGGTGACGAGTACAGGTTATGAAGCTCGTCGCTATGTAGTTTTCTCCAGTCCCCATTTCCATCTCTCCTAGGCCCAAATATTTTCCTAACCACCTCTTAGATTATCTTCTTCCCGACCAGTTATCCAACCTGTCTCACATCCATGTAATACAACCGGTAGGATAATTGTCTTATAAATATTTATTTTTAGATTTCTGGACAGAAAACGAGAAGATAAGAGTTTCTGAACTGCATAGGCTTAAAAGCAGGCATTTCCTGATTTAAGCCTACACTTAATTTCTTCCTTAATATTATTTATGTCTGTAATTATTGTTCCCAGATATTTGAATTTCTTCACTTGTTCGAACGATTTACCGGCTATTCTAATATTTTGTAGCGCATTATTTTGACGTTTCATGACCATATACCTAGTATTTTTCTGTATTAATTCCAATCCAACATTCCTGCAAGCATCGAAAAGACCTTTTGTATTTCTCTCGATAGTGTTTATGTCATTGCCCAACAAGCAAACCTCATCTGCATAAGCTAAAATCGGGTGACTGCCATTTAACTCTAGGGCTACCTAGTTTTCCTGAACATTCCTAATGGCATATTCCTAAAGGAAATTAAAAAGTAAAGGCGATAATGCATCCCCATGATTCAAGCCGCTTTTACTGGCAAACCTATCTGATATAAGTTTCCCTACCTTCACTCTACTTACATAATATAATTAGAGTAGGCCAACACTCCATTAGTTTGGCTATCTCATAACTTTATACATTATTCTTTCCACAAGCCAATAGGTTGTCCGTGCTAATATATAGACAATATAGATATATATAGTCACACTATATATAGACAAAAATATAGACACACTATTAATAAAATAAACATACACACAAACATAAATTAAAACTAATAAACACACAAACAAAACTTTTAAGCACAATACCAAAACCAATCGACACATCAACAAAACCCTTAAACACATAAACGGAATTATCCAGCAAAGATAATAAACCCACCACCTTATATATATCTTATGTACTGTATAGCTACAGCGGTATACTCCCCTTTTATCCCCTGTTCCACCCCTTGGCCAGTTCCATCCTAAAAAATACTTCACTCGAATACAAACACAAAATTATAGTGAAGTATTAAAAGATTCGCGAAGTTTGTCCTGTACATATCTTTCGAGGATTATAGCTGAGAGTATTTCCATAAAGGAGGTTATATCCACATGTGTCATATTCGGAACTGGTATAGAGCAAGTCTGGATTTGGTTAAAACAATTAATTCCACTGCCTTGTTACAATCAAGGGCAACTAGAGTATTGCGGCTTATTCAAGATCAAACTGATGTTCTCTTCCACTTCGCCTAGCGATTACTTAGTGATAATAAAATATCTCACGCGCATACAGATCAACTCGGTCTTTGTTACTCTGCAAGACAGCACAGGACTGTTAACTCGCGCGCGATTCACTTTATCGCAGTACAAGGATGTACCGTGTTTTGGAAGAATAAGTAAAGTAAACTATACAAGATTCATTCATATAGGGTGAAATTATTTCTCGTCTTGAATAAACTCACAACAACTAAAATAGGAAATATGTAAAAATAATTAAAGGGATTATAACTGTTTATCAATTTAAAATAGGACACATTATTTATAAGAGTTTATCACGGAAAGCATTTAATTTTTTCCTGAATTACTAAATACAAAAGTTCAGAACAACCTTGTGAAAATCATGGTGTATGTAAAATTTGCAATAGAAATACAGTTTAATTGGTCATGGCTGAATTTTGGAAATAATTTATTATAATCACAATTTCATCGCTTTAACTTAAGTTTTAAGTAAAGACAACTTTCAAAACGGTTACCAAAAACAATATATGAACATTCTACAAAAAAAAGTTATAGATTCTATGTAGCGATACTTCTTGTTAAATCTGCCTAATAATAACAATAGTATAAGGCCCAGTCTTATTTAGGGACGATAGTAGTCTGGGGATGAAATCAGCATTAATGAAACTCTAGAGTTATAGAAATCATTTTGCTTCTCTGACGCATGTGAAAAAGGCTTTGCATCGAGATGAATGGATGTGTCGAACATCTACCTCGAGATTTTTAGGAGCTTCAGATTTTCAGTAACGGTGGAAGGAGAGAAGTGGAGAGTTGGTAAATCCGGCGCACTTGAGAGGCTGCTTTAATCTAACACCAGATGGCAGGAGTGAGGGAATATATTTTATTACGGTATTCATTCGGATCCGGCTTGCTTTTGATCCTTCCCCTGGGATAAAAAAAAGAAGTGTCATGCAAAAGAGAAGAGAAATAATCAAGTGGGAACTCGGAGTATGGTTATAAGGTAGGTGGAATGGAAATATATCAGTACTTCAGGTCACATAGATGCTACTGAAGAAGTCTTACCTGCTGCTTTAATGAAGGTTAGCTTCAAATAAAATGAAAGGTTTACGTTAGCATTTGAGATTACCACTTTTAATACATTTTTCATACAAAGGAATATATTATTAAATTCTGAAACCCTTTATAAATTATTAATGAAAGAGTAAATGTTAAAGTTAGAGGTACATAGGAATTCAATATCTGGTTCCAGGGATATCACCAGAATCGGCACAGCGGAGACAGCACTACACAACTGTTGGTTACTAACCATATCCAACAACAACAACAACAACAAATAAAACTACCCTTAACAATCTATATACAAAATTCTAGAGGATCAAGAATAGCGAAATAGAATTCATAATCTAGAGTTATAATTGAGTTGGCTGAAGAGTGAATCCCATCGCAAAGTAATTTTTATGCTGTTGATGGAATAATATTTTCCTGGGAAGTATTTTGTACATGTCTTGAAGCAGAAAGTTGTATTCAGAGAATTTCCTTGGAAAATCGCGCTTCAAACTGAACTTTGAGTAATTTGTGTTAGAACGATTTCCTGGTTTTTCGCTCATAAATTGCTCTTATAATAAAGAGAAAAAAGATATTCATATTATAGTTTAATGCGGTGCTAATTGCTTTTCAAATTGAAGAAAAGTCGGAAAAAACCTCAAATAACTAATTTTGTTTAAAACTTTCTGATACGGTGAGATATTTCACTTTAAATGAGTTAGAAAATTTTATCTTCAGAGATAAAAAAACCCTGTCCGGATGGAAATTGAAATTTTAATGCTAAGGCATTCGGTAATAGTAATGTTAATAAATGTAGACTCTGCCATGTGCCATCTAATACATTTCTTGAAAATGCTTATTGTGTTGGAATCACTATTATTCGTTTTTGTTTCATGTTTAAACTGTAAACAATTTCTGAAGCGATGTGTACATCCCTGAACAAAGTTAATTTATCGAGTTTTCCATTAAAACCAGTCTTATTTATGTGAACCGAATTCTATTTCAGGAAGCACCATCGCCTTGAATAAAATATTTGAGTAGAAAAGCGAGACTCTATATCAGCATACATTATCCTGACCACTTCATTTCCGCTGCAAGATCTAATCATTTCATTAAGAAGTTGAAAGGAATACCAAAGTGCTTTCAATCTCTCTTTTTTTAAGGTTGAAAAACTCCTCTGTAGTGACAAACACAGACAGTCGACTCAGTCAGGAAAAGCAATGCTTTTTACATGCAAGTCTATTTAAAGGTAAAAAAGGTAGAGTTGAAAAAAAGTCATTGGCATCAGCGTATCATGACGTCACATATGAATTACTGTAATATGAAAATTCCTTTCAAATTTGCTGTATGGTTACACAGGTGCTGTATCATTCAAATTTCTAACAAGCGCTCATTTTCATTTCCTCTTCGTTCTTTTCATCCTCGTTCGTTTTCTCATGTTTCCTCTTACTGTTTCCATTACCTCCTCCTCTTGTTCAGGCCTCTGGCCTTTTCACTTCTCAATAAAGTAGTCATGAATAGAGAAAGATTACTTGAATCCTATGTAAGGTTGCCATGATGTTACGGTTTTCATGGAAAATACTTGACTTTGTGGTATAATAAATTGCGATTCTGTTTCGATTGAATAGAAATATTATTATTATTATTATTATTATTATTATTATATTATAATTAAGGTGGTTTTGGGTTTATTAAGTTTATTTATAATAGAATGTAAATTACTGACTATAGCTGCATTTGTAGATACAGAAAGTGGGTTGATTCCAGAAAATTTCAATGTAAATATGATGGGCACCGAGCATTTTCCTACTCGTGAGTAGGTAGGAAATTTAACTAAAGCACTACTGAATCTGGTATTGCAGTAGCCGGGACCTATAGTCCGAAATCGTGGTAGTCCTAAATTATAACTACTCGTGAACCTGAAATGCCAGCATCAAATGTATCACGTTTTAAGCCTAGTAGCACAGGTATCCATTGGAACCGTGTTGACACAAAAACTCACTACCTGGGTTCACTTCTCTTCAATATTATATGTGTGAACGATTTGTTTAATTTAAAATTGTTTGGTAATTTTTTTTTTTTTTTTTTTTTTTTGCCGATGAGAAAATCATTTTGTATACAGGACGAACCGAAAGAGACCTAGCATATCAAATGCAACATGACGTGAGTCACCTAATTAATTAACAATAAAATTAAACCTAATTAAAATTAACAATAAATGAAGGTGAAACTAAATTCATGTTCTTCTAGAAAAGATCGCACAAACTTCATACCAAAATAAACTTAAACATAAATTTGAAGTCAATGGAGAGAGTAGAATTTTTTTAAGGATTAAAATATTTTGACAAGTCCTTTCTTGAGAACATGAAATTAACAAAATTAAGAAGAAAATATTCCCATTAGCCAGTGCGATTCACAGACTATGTATTTCAGGAACGAACAGGCAGCTCTTAAAATTATATATTTTTCTTTAATCCACAATCATCTTACATATGTGAACGTCTTAAAGGGTAATTGCAGGAAATACCCATTTCATGAGCTAGAAGTAATTAAAAAGAGAGCGATTAAAATTATGTGCAATATTTCCTCTAGAACAAATACTTATGATATGTTAAAATTTTCTGGAATCAAGGCATTAATCTGTCTCTATAAATGGAGCTATATTCAGTAATTTACATTCTATTATAAATAAACTTAATAAACCCAACACCACTTTAATTACAGCCTAAGATATTCATTTCCATAATACAAGATAATTCAATCTTCTCTTTGTAACCCATAGCGAATACACTATATATGGCCTAAAAGGAATTATACTATATATTATAGCATGGCAGTGTATCCGGTTCTGTGAGAAATTTTAAGCCAAAAGCATTATCATATTTTTTAGATGTTTACTTTAATCGATAGAATAGATCTAAAATTTTTCTGTACAGTCGTTGAAAATTATCTGTTCATTTGAAAATTTGTCTGTTCAATTGAAAGTGTTTTTATGGTATATAGTTAATGTTTGTTACAGGTAGGACATTTTTCTATAGGCTTATGATAAATAATTGCAATAATTATGTAATATATTTATTTTTTAGACCAATGTATGTATGTCAACCCTACCATGAGCTTTGCTCTTTGGGGTTGTGTATGTGTGTGTGTGTGTGTATATAATATATAACATGAAATAAATAAAGATACAAAATGAATGAAGTATTGTCATTAAAGAGGAAGGAACCAAACCATTCAAGAAGATATGTCTGACAGAGTCAATAAAATTTAAATTTTCTACGTTTTAAATCATACATTTGTACAACGCGAAATTAAGCAACGCCTATAATTATAAAGCACCGAATGAGCTGCTTAAACAGAAACTCCTTATATACAGCAACCCACATGCCAATATTATAATGGAAGTTGCATAACCCGCTGGCGTATAACTCAAAGGCGAGCACGTCACTTCATGGTCGAGCATACATCTTCCTGAAAAGTGACACCATTTTGTGATTTAACAAAGAAACGTTTCTCCGGCAACGTAAATTACGTACAATTATTATGATTGCATATATGAAATAACTCTGAATCTCAACAAAACATAAAACAGTCTATGCCTATAACAAAATTTGTATTGCCTGCTTCCTTTAAACCTATTTATTTATTTATTCTTTTTATTTATTATGGCAGAGCTAAGGCCATTTGGCCTTCTCTTCCGCTCTACCAGGTATTATATATCCAATTTCCCTCTGTTGTTTGGTAATGCATGCTTCTGATTCCATTAATTGGCACATATGGGACATATTTATAATTATTTCTTGTCTTGTGATTTATTATTATAATCAGTTAATCAACTGAAATATCGATTTCGAAGAAAATTGAGCTGGGACCATTTTTGTACAACCAGCAGGATCATTGACAATTCCAAATATTGCCATGGCACGAAAATATAGGCTATATATACACACTTCCAGGATTATAATAATAATAATAGTAATAATCATTTGCTATTTTCAAAATATACTCAATCAAACAAAGAAAAGAAGAATTAAAATATCAAATATTATTTGGATTTAAAATTTAATGTATAAAAATGGCCGCTGTCTAGTCCGGCATCGCCAAATCTATAATAAAGACCTAACATTATAAACGGGTAGAAGGCCAAAAACTACTTTCAGAGATAGTGATGAAAAACACTAACAAAGCTTAATAAGAATAATGCTTAAGCACAATCTATCGGAATATGAAAGAGTCTCTTGGAGCTGACCTACAAGAAAGCCCTTTTCATATGATACGCACAAATATGGATGTACCACCAATAGATCCACTAAAATGAAATCTGAAAAAATAGTGCTTAGCCCCTTTAGAATTTTAGGTCTAAAATTAAACTAAACTCCGAGGCGTTACATCTCGGAAGGGAATGGGCCTACCACCCGACCGCTCCGGCAAGATTGAGGGCATGTGGACAGCATGAAGACACCCAAGACCGTTAATGATGGTTTCCGTGAACGGAGCCGCTACTTATCTATCAAGCAGCTCCTCATATTGAATCACGAGGCTGAGTGCACCCCGCTCCAAACCTCCCTGCCTCAGAAAAATCCAAGGAGGTACCTACGATCGAACCCGGGCCTGCGAATCCGCGCTGACCACGAGACCACGCAGGCGGTAAATGTTAGGTCTACAATTTTATATTCAAATTCAAGTAGTTCCAAAACTTCATTACACAGCTGAGTGGGTAAAGTTCAATACCTTTTTTAAAGTCAGAAATAAATCCTCTAGAACCACAGGATGTGACTGGAAAACGGAGAAATTCAACAGTATTGTTATAATATAAAGCAGTGGAATAATAAGTGCGTTGCGCAGAACTTGAACAACAACATCTTCGTTAATCATTAGTAATATCTTAGGGAATGGCGTTATTTTAACAGTAGAAGACTTAAATAAAAACATGAGATGGTTCTCAAGATAGCAATATAGCGGGTTGGGTGATTGGGAAAAGGTCCAAGATTCGTTTACCTTGCCGTGAGTATGAAATTTAATTCAGCTGCTTAGGCTGTCACTGAAATAGAAGAAAATTGGCAAGTGCGAAATCTATATCTTCAAATAACACCCTTATGTAGCCTCGCATAGATACATAATTATTTTATGTTTACAAACAATGTATTCCGGGATTAAATCTAAGTATAAGATAGTTGTAGGGAATTCTAGATGAGTTTCTATAAAAGAATAAACATAGAAAAATGCATAATCGGAGGCTAATAACCATTGTGTTCCTCATCTGCTTGGTTATGTACATAAAGACAACCGGACAGTGATTCAGTTATTTCCTAGATTCTGTGGAACACTAAAAAGTGGAACAATATTTATTAATTATGATGGAAACAAAAATATTTTGAACACCGGATAAGAATAGAGATTGAGCGGGGAGAAAAAAAGAGAGAGGGAAAGAGGGAGGGAGGGAGGGAGGGAGGGAAGGAGAGAAAGAAAGAAATAACGAAATACTATAAATTGCATTTTTATCCCAGTTCTCTGTAATTGTAAGTCCGCCTTGCTCGTACAACCTGTATTACGGAGTTCCCTGAAACTGGAAGTACGATTATCTTATCACTAGGGTTCGGATGTTTATGAAATGTCATATTTTCATTCTGACCTCCGTTCTCGCCACGAACACAAAATTAAATACAAATTTCACGCTTGTTATCCTAATCAGACCGTTTTTATTTTGCATATAAAGTCATATTTTGGTAATTTTGGTAGTCTTGGTCATATTTTAGCCATATTTGTAAGTTTTACATCATATTTCAGTTACAAATTCGGCCAATGAGCACAATTATACAGTGTATGTACTACAAGGTCGAGTTAAATTTGAAATTCATTTAATTTATTTAATGTTTACGTCAAATTAATAGTAACTTAAATTTCTTAACTAACGCAATTGTTCATATTTTATTGGGACACGCAAATATTAGGCCTACGAGTATTCAACCCGATGAAGCGAGCAAATCCATTAAAAATAGAAGTAAAACTGTAAATCACCAAAATTCTTAAAAAGTGATTATCTGATTGAATTCATGTGATATAAGAATTTAGTGTCTGTAAAAGTTTTAAATAGGAACATTTATTTTTTTAAAATACGTTATTTTTATTAGGTAATATTTTGGATTTTAGGGTCATATTTAGTCATTTTTAAGGGCATGTTTGTAGTCATATTTTCCACTATTTAGGTCGTAAACATCCGAACCCTACTTATCACATTATTATTAATTAGTTCTTTGAGGCTATCAAATCCAGGAGGATTATATAATTATACCGGTACCTGAAGTTGGACTAAAAAATAATATAATGTAACATATTAGTTATAATGTGGAGCTACAGAGCGCTGGAGAGTTATGATGCTACCCGACAAATTTTTAAACTCGCAAAGAAGTAGGGAGGCATGTCTAAATCTATTACTGGATGAACACAATTGGCACGGGTTATGTAAATTTCTGCAGAAAGTTAGATGTATGAGAGAAAGCCTAGATTTAGAGAATTAAGGAAATCGAAGTATTATTTTTTTTTTATTATTATCTTTTTGTTTTTTGTCTTAATAATGTCTATGTGTCTATGAAATTTTTACTTGTTTGGGGGTGGGGGTTTACGTCTGGGGTTATGTAAATAATAGAATATAGTTTTTTCAATTGGGTTTTTATGGGGTAATAATTTAAGTGTATGCAGTGAGCACGTATGGTCGACACCGACCCGTGCGCCGGTTAATGTAAATAATGTGGTTTATATGTGAGAAATTTTTTGTGAGAAATAAATACACACTACTACTACTACTATAAGTAAGCTACATTTTGTGGCATAACCAGTATAAGTAAATTATGTTTCTTGTAAAACAAGCAGGTTTCTATATTGTTGTATATCTGGTACACGATTTCATATGCACTTTTACGCCCGAGGTCACTTACCGTTGAACGTTAATGGAACGCCATTCACTACTCCACTCGTAGCTAACAAAGTCGAGGATTTGGCCGCTGGGAAGCAGACAGAACACTTAGACCTGCTTACCATTCAGTGAGTAATTAAAGGGTGACAGTTAAATGCAACAGTACATTCTAAACAGCAAACAACTAATTGTAGTGTCCATCTTATACTGCTCAGGGATTTCCAAGCTCCTTTATAGATTTAACACTAATATTTTAGAATAATTTTTTACTTAATTTTTTCTGTTTTAAGAGAAACATTTTTTGAAGAAGATTCGTTTATAAATAAGGCCACACGAAAGACTTTGGTGGGTCTAATTTTAAATTATTTATCAATTTGGTTTCTGTTCATGGTGTTATATTTAGATCGTTAACTGAAATCGGTAATGCGTCGAGGAAATTGTATACGATTATAATGCAATAGGCCTGTGGAAAATATATTTCTCATAGCCAAGTTGAAAACACTTATAACAAGTGGAAAAACAAGTGAGAGTGTAAAGGAAAGGTAGCGTAAAACTGAAAAATTCAGTGCTATAGCCGGGATTTGAACCACAGAATTTGGGCTCTGTGTACTACTATTCTACCGGCCAGTTGCCAAGGTAGCTCAAATGGCAGAGCAGAGGCATGGCAAGCCGAATATTTGTGGTTCAAGTGTCAGCTATTGTATCTGATATTTCAGTCTATCACTACCGTTCCAGTGTAGCCAGCACACGGCAAGTGTGCTCAATAAAAAAAACTCAATAATAAAAAAAAAATCTCAATAATATACAAATAACGTCATTTTTATTATTTTATTTCTTCTAGGATTCTTGAGTGTATCATAACCCATTGCTTTCTTGTCGTTGCTGATCATTTACTTCTGTATACTTTAGGCCTACACGGCAGCAGCATTCACTACCGGATTTCATAAGCTAAAATAAGATAATTCCTACTACAAATAAATTAAGGTAGGCCTATGAAACAGTTACTTTTGAAACTGGCATTTTACCACATTTATCTCTGTTTCTGCCGGTGAGCTATGTATACTGGTGGTCAATTCAACTTACGTGTGCAATTGTGATCCATATAAGCTAGAATCAGTGGTTCCCAAACTTTTCAGTCCGCGGACCCCTTGAAAAAAATTAAAATTTCGCGGACCCCCTCTGGGTTTTGAAAAAAAAAAACTAAATAATACTTTGATTAAAATGATAAATTCAATAGACAAAATAAAACTATCAGTGGTAACAAACAGAGTTTATTCCTTAATGTGAACAGTGAAGCTGCTTTAGAAGATATGTAATTTGAGAAAATTACGGGATATCCTATTTCTTCTTAAACCGCCTGAGGACCCCCTGAAAGACCATCGCGGACCCCACTTTGGGAATCACTGCGCTAGTGTACTGCTACGATTGTTTGAAACCGGTGGTCAATTCCCTTTACGTGCCGCACAAATGACTCAGTTCGATATTATATGCAACAAAATTACTTCTTATTACGTGACATGGAAAAGTTTTGTTGTGTTCTCTTTTTTTTCGTAGTTTCTCTCCTAGCTTTTTAAGATTTCATTTTATTTATTTTATCTATTCTCCGTGACAGAGTTAAAAGAAGATGCCAACCTAAAATACGTCATAATGAGTGAGTAGTGGAAACACGAAGCTTCCACGATTGTCATGGTAAAATAAGTTTCAGTTTCAATATTTGGTTCTGTCGAAGTGAATCAACGTGACCATTTTGATACCCAGTCATTTGATAGCTCTTTAGAAAAATGTATTTACTGATGTGACACTTATAAGTGCCTCCAGTGTTGCCAGCAATTTGTTCTTTGTTTACACGTAAAAATTTTGCTCAGTAGTAGAACGCGACCCCCTGTTTTCGAGTTTGTTCGCGTGAGGTCGCTGCGTAGCAGAGATAGTAGTTCTTTGAGTTATTCGAGAGTTGTCTTCTGGATGAGGGGCAACAAGAAAGGGCTTCATGTCAGTTATGTCCAGTCAGCCAGTCAGCAGGAAAATTCTGGGCTGCTCTCTTCTTCGCACGATGGCAGCTAATTACATAAACTTCAAGAGCTGATATGCTTATTCTTGGCTCAATATTCACATCAGGTATTTTAGAACTAATGGTAAGTGATAACATAGAGCAGAATAGCTGTTAGCTGTAGTATCCGGGCAGTTAATATTTAGCCTCATTCATTTCTCCGGTTAATACTCCAAAGCTAATATCCAGAAACTGTTTGCTTCCTTAAACTAACAATATATAAACACAATTTCTTAATTACCCTTGTTGGTTATTAAAATAGAAAGGCCTAAAACTTTTGCCTATTGTTCCTATTATACATTCATAAATAAATATGTGTAGCCTACTGTCCTCTAAATAGGACACTGGGCCTTTACGGGTTGATAGTTTCAGAGAATTCAATTAAAAATACCGAAGAATAATTTAAAGCTTATGATAATAAATAAGTATTATACAAGAATGATAAAAAGAACTGTTAACTATAGAAATACAGAAAATTCCGTGCGTTAGTTGGTGTACTCTGCATCGATAGACTCTGACCCAAATGTATAATAGGTACTGTAGTGTGCTATTAAACAATAATTCATACGTTTTGCAAACATGGCGAATAGCTTCATGGAAAAAAACATTTATCCCGAAAAGCACGTGAAAGAACAGCGTCCGATTGTGGAAATACCTCTTAAAGTAATTAGAATATTTCTGGTTAATATAAACAAAACATGAAGCAAGGTCACATTAACGACGTCAGGGGAGCTTATTTACAGAAAACTCAGAGACTTTACCGATACATTCTACTTAATATGAAAAAAGGTTTTATATGAATTACGTAGCACCATACTTTAAAAAAATAGTCTAATTTTCAGGATGAGGTTCGTGTCCAAGAATTTTCTTTGGGCTGCATTTACATATGATTTTTTTATTGTTCTAAATTTAAGTTTAGGTCATAAAATATTGTGGAATTAATAAAATGTCCGAAAAACTATCATTACACTGTTCTGTGTATCAACCGGAAATTTTTTCGATAAAAGAAGCTCCTAAATGGAGCATTGATAGTTGTAGCAGTAGTGCTAGCATAAACTGTGACTCACAGTCGGCTTTACAAGCCGTGGATGACAGACAGACATGCAATAAATACAAGCATCCTTCATATTTGTGTAATCTGTGTCCGAGGTCACATGGGAATTGTAGGGAATCAGAAAGCAGATGAATTGGCGAAGTCAGATGCTTCTTGAAATTCGCTCATTTCCTCTAGTTCTAGTTTATGCCTCCTATCCTTCATTAAGATAACATTGAGAGATATGCACAGTCAATGGGATCGGATTTGGGAAGAAAGCAATAACGGAAACAACGGAAGATTTGTTTTTCCCCATTGTGCAAGACAGAATAGCGAGTGCACTTTCGTTTCCAAACCATATTATGACTCTGTTCTTAACAGGGTTTCGGGAATTTGGTGAATACTCATATAGGCTAAAAATTCTACCTCTGCAAATTGTAAATGTAAAGAAGGAAAGCCAATGCATTAAGCACCTCTTATTTCAGTGTCCCTTATTCATGCATGGACGTTATTAGTTAATATTATATATTTTTTTTTTTTTTTTTTTACACCGATCTATCATCCCTTCTTAAATAAGGAAAATTATAAAGATTTTTCAAAAGTGTCGGAAAATCTATGGCTAGTACATTCACATTCAAATAGCGTACTATTCTAAGGAGTAAAAGTTGCAGACGATTGTAACTCTGTCTGACAACTGAAGTAAACAGTTATTACGGATTATTGCACTATATACTTCTTTAATAATTGTATAATTATAGTACGAAAATTTTGATATTATGAAAATATATGTTTACAATTCTATGACCAGTAAAGATTCTTAAAGAGATCTAACAATACTAATACTTTAAAAATGGACAAAGAACATTTCGGTTATATGAGAGGTAGATTTCGCATTTTGGTCACCAATAATACTAAAAAAACTGTTTTCTCTCTAAGAATGAAGCTAAAGTAAACAAAACCAGTACTTCTGTCCCCCCTGTAGCACATTACTAGCTCGACCCAAGAGTGAGTCAGACATACTGGTTTTTGTTTACTTTAGCTTTGTTCTCAGGGTGAAAATATAATAGATGAAATAATTTAGCTTGTTCTATTTATGACACAAGCTGAAGGATAAAATGGTCACTAATGCAAAGTACAGTACAGTAGATACTGTTAATACTGTAAAATCATTGATATTGTTAAGCAATACTTTTTTTCTATTTTGTTTAGTAAAACGTGTATTATTATCATTGTTTGTTCCTACGGGCATTCTTTAACCAATTTAGTTTGAAATTAGGCTAAATCTAGAATATTTGCAGTTTAGTAATGTTTATCAAGATATTTTAGGAGAAAAATTCCTCTGAAACAGACATAAAAACCCATGACATTTGGCTTTAGGAGCCTATGCTCTCCCAACTGAGCTAGTACAAAATCACTAAATACAGTACGATATATGATGTAAATGTCTTTCAGTGAGGTTTACCTGTAAGGGCAATCATAGAGAGATTACATCTGGCGCCGTGAATCGAACTTTGGCAAGCTCAGTTGGGAGAGCATCGGTAAGTCAAATGTCATGGGTTTGAATTCCAGTATCAGAGGAATTTTTCCTCTAAAATATTCTCACGTAATGTTGAACAGAAACAATATCCTATGGTTTCATGAGTACATATTACTTATGAGTAGGGGGCGGATTTCTATGACTTGTCATATTTTTCACTTTTGCATTATTTCAGGTTTCCGACTAATTTAAACCCGATTCCAAGCATCCTGGTGAAAATGGAACGGCTTTTATTGTGCATATAACTGCATATTTAGGAAATTTTCAACTATTGTAGCATATTTAGTATGAATATGTATATTTAGGTCATATTTTTGGCATATTTGTATGCATATTAAAGAAATTTTGAAGTTTTATATCATATTTTGTAAATTTTGCATTATAATGATACTTTTTGAGAATTTACAGATATTTTAAATAATTAACACTATATTTTAAAAAAATGTATTGTAATGAAACTTAAAAAAATATACACAAATTGTAAGTGGTAAAGTCATATTTTAAATGTTATTGGTCATATTTTAATGTTTTTAGGTCATAAATGCATGCATATATCCTATTTTTTAGGTCATAGAAATCCGCCCCTACTTATGAGGATATACATTTTAAATGTTTATGGTGTTTAATTTCTGTATTTTCCATCGAACCGAAAAAAAAAATCGGATCGAACTAAATCCCCCCTATCTTGGCAGCACTAATAGATCCAATCATTGCTTGATTTTGTGACCAAAGTGATAAACCTAATGATAAATAAATCTTCATCAGTCATTTAACCTCTGCGGTAAAACCAATTTCCAGGTCAGTCACCCATATAATTTGGCTCACTACCTTCCTAGCATGGGAAATCCGAATTTAGTTTTCAGAAGCACATTCTAATACTTCCATAAAAGCCCTTCATACCAAGTGTATTTCTACATTAATACAGTTTTGAAATACACAGCATTAAGCTCAGTATATGCACTTATTAAGATGTTTAATTAAGCCTAAAATTTAAGCCAATTTGTAAAATAATATTTATTCCTGGACAACAAACTGTGAAGTGTTTAAATAGACAGTAGTACGCTTCGCCTCCTAGTGAATATATCTTGAAATGAAAACACGCCATTAAGGGCAGGACGTCCGTCCCTGTCACCACTCTCTTCCGTTTGGATGGAATAGGCAATTTCGTGGTCGCTTACAGCTTCCAGTTAGTACTTAGTATTCCATATGATGAATCTGCATATACACACTACGGAAATTTAATGCTCTGTTAAAATTTATGAAGATTCTAATGAATTTAAAATTCACTGTTAATTTATCCACTCAGAAGGTGCGCAGATTACGAATTCTCTGAGAGATACTATTGCTTATAATTAGGGCCCGGATTCTTAGGATTTAAACTATCGTGTTCCTTGCTAGCTAACTATGATATTTTAACATAATTATCTATTTCATAGACATGGCACTCACATAATTTAGTCCAATCTTATAAAACCTAAAAATAGCTAAATAAGACATTGGAAACTAAAAATGGCTAAAACTGTTCTTCACGTAAAATACGATAAAATAACAATAATAATTAGAATAATTAATCTAACTATTACTGTTCTACTAAAAATTACTTTTTAAATATCTGCCTATATTTTTCATCGTGCTCACTGTTGCCAGTATGTTATTTTGCAAGATAAAATATAGCATTGCGTTTTGTAATGCTGTCATTTTGTACCCCATAGTTTTGGGGAAGGAAATCTCAAGTGAACCGAAATACCCGGTTCCTTTAAAAGAAAATTAAAGAAATTCTTAAGAAGCATAGATTTATAGTTTATTCGCAGTGTTTGCTCATTTGCCATAGGTAATTACTTAATCCGAAGTTTGAAAAGCAACCGCAGGCTCATTTATTCCATTTTCTTTTCTCCATGATCGCTTTGCCAAACGCCTCTTCTCATTTTCATCATGCATTACGATATCTTTACTACAACACGGTTCTTCTCCCGTCTGTTTTGATGAATTTTCATCAGGAGTGTTCGTTCATCATCTATTTCGATTCTCCCCATTTCCACCTTTACTGACTTAATCCTCTTTTCTATGGCAACCGAGCAAGGCCATCTTCAATTGATTTCACAATTCAATAAGGTCTGCACAGAAACGCCAGCTCAAATACTATACTAGATTGAAATACGGGAAGCTATGGTTTAATGCAATGACATTATCTGCTAACATCCCTTTAAATCCTTTAAAGTCTGAGGGGAGAGTTCGTTTCTCCCCTCTTCGAAAAGAAATTAATATAGACTATCGTTCCGAGGATTTAAGGAAAAGGATTTTCCCAAGTACTACAATATAGGACATTCTTTCAATTACATGTTGTTTGGCCACCTGTTCCAAAATAGTTACTTTGACTGTACATTTGTGCTGACGTCAATTCGACATTCAGCAAAGTAGAAATACATCCAAACTTTCTCTCTTCCCTTTCAGTCTGGATCCCACTTCGGGCGAAAATTAATTGATCATTGAGAACATCAAAAGCTGCAGCTCAATAGCGACATCTGTAACTCGCACTGAAACAAATGGCTTGTAAAGGAGAAGCACTTTCATATTGAGGAAACTAAACTCAATATTTCCAACTGTCCTCCTTACACTGCCTAATATAAATTTACACTTTGGCTACACTTAGAGGACTCATCAAAGTTCTACAAAGATAACCTTATGCAGAGGCTTGTTGAAAATATGAACATCTATTACAGGATTTTCGGACGGATACGAGCTGCGAATGAATTACAGCCTTACTAATAAAAGCTGCTTATACCTGCGTTGAACGGTTGTTTGGTTGTTCACCGTGCAAGTTCTGCATAAGCTGCATTACCAATAATAGGTGTGTAACTGCCGAGTTTACACAGTGTTTGTACGTCCAACGTCATCAAATACGTCACGCTTTTCATGACGTTCCTAGCCTCAGGCTATGAAAGGACTGCTGAACGCCATCTATCGGTGTAGCGGGCAAACAACGATGGATCGTCTGCAGACTAATTGTAGTTTCAGTATTTCATTATATTGTTTTCAGAAAGCTGTAATCATGGGTACAAGTATGGAAATATGTCCCGCAAACAAGGAACAATGTTTATAATTCCGCAAAAGTAGCCCAGAATGTTTCATAACAAGTTACCTTAAGAATGGATGCATAACCTCAAAATTCAATCTCAGACATCTACGAAGCGACCGGCTGTTACGCATATCGGCCATCTTGATTATTTACGTCAAGTTTAAACAAGGGGGCCAGGCTGTGTAAAGGTTGCACACATTCAGCCTTATGCAACAATTATTAGTACACTTTCTTTCCTCAGCTGTGTATATTCCTGGTATAAATGTTACAACTGGATTATTAGTAAGACTTAGTAGTTTAGCCGGCTGAGACAGGTGTGTTGCGGCCATAGCCTTTTTTTGACTACATATTAGTTGCAGCCTTGGTCGATTATTTTATTACTCTGTATTTTGTTTACATTAAACTCATAGAATGTTTAATTTTTAGCAGTAGTATTAGGTCAGATCTCCTCTTGTCCTAGCTTAAATTTTCGAATTGTAGATCCGTTACGGCCATTTTCATATTACAGTCATTTAATAATTACGGGTGGGACATTCTAGCAAATTATAAAAACTATTTTTGTTTATTACATGTCATAAATAAAAAACTAGAATTGGTTCTTCACATTCTGTAATATTTACAATGCCTTTTCCTCCCCAATACATGCAAAGAATTATTTAAAATTTATTTTAAATATTTTAAATTTGTTTTTCAAAATCTATTACGGGTGGGACATAATTTTGACACTGACTTTAATGATGCATAACAAAAGTTCATTTGCTGTTCTGCTATTACTGTTAGGGTCTTAATGTTGTTCTTAATGAAAGTATGAGGGATTAAATACAAATTATAAACTGTTTCCAGGTTGTCAGAACATTTATTTAACTCATCAATAATAATTGAACAAAACTATCACCATTACGGGTGGAAAAAAAGTAACTTGTTTGTTATTTTACATAGTAATTAACCACACATTTTTAAGTTAATCTTATACCAAATTGTACCTTAAGATGCATATTGTCTCAAATGAAAATGGACATAGCTGATTACTCTTGACTACTTGGTATTGAAGAGTGTTAAAATCATGCTAAAAATGGCAAAAAAGTAACTCGACGCAATAAAAAGTAAATCAACAGGTTTTACACATGAAACCACATCAGATACACCCAAGTTCTTAATATTCAGAGAATTTGAGGTTTTAAACTTATTTTTTACCACCCAATTACAATAATTTTATAACTTCTCTCTTTGAGGGAAAATTCCCATATTTTATGAAATGGCTATTTAGATTTTGGCTATGAATTAAGGAAGGGGCTAAGTGGTATGTCTAATGCTATTCAATGTACAAATTAGCGAATCCTAACCCTACCATACCATGAATCTCACCGAAATTCTTAAATAGGCCTACTGAATACATTTTGAGTAGGCTATTGTTGATGTTAAATCTAATAAATAACCCAATACTAAATGCAGACGCCACAAAACCTGAATTAATTGTCTTCAACTACGTAATTAATAAATAAATAGGCAAGGTCATATGAAATTCTATGATGATAATAATTCGTACTCGCCGCCACAAAACCTTAGAATGACACTGTGTTGTATATCACTTTTTAAACTGACTAAAAGTTGTAAAAAAAAAAGTAAGCTTCAAATTTTTGAAGCAAACTTTACAATAGGACAGTGATATTGTGTTGTAACTTTTTAAATCAGGGCTTGATTTTTGAGAAACTATTCAGCCAACCTCCCCGTGGTGTCTCCTGGGTAATGCTAATAGGATATCTACTTGACCAGACGTCTTCTCAATACGCTGGGCCGTAATTCATATGAGTCGCAATTCGTATGTGAATTTGAAAATAGGCCACATCTCAACTTTACCAGGATTTTCTTCTTGAAGTAATTGTTCTACAATAATTATATATCAGAAGTAAAGCATAACTACTCGTAAAACCCATGGCACAATACTTAACTTATAAGCGGTGTCAATGTGATGATTGAGTGTGGAACTTAATTATATCTCATTCTCTAAGGGCTACCTCTGTAACCAGTATGGCTCCTCAGTTCACTTTATCCTGGCCATACGCAGGGAAGGTGTAAGAAATTTTAATCGTGCCAATATACTTTTCCTTTCAGGGTACAGGGATACTTAACGAGCTGTAAGTCTGTACAGTGGGGGAAATAGCTTTACTTTCCTTCCCAAGGAAGATACGCTACTAAGTTTGACCCGATATACAAGTTTGAACCTGCGAACCTTGTGTTGCACTGCAATCACGCTAACTCCACCTTGAAAAACTGGCAGGGTGTGCAAGAAATACGGTAAGTTTAGAAGTAGAAGAAGGTCACATCAGTGGCGGAAGCAGAATTTGTTCGGGGGGGGGGGGAATTGAATAGGTAGAAAGAATACTAAAAAAAATTAACTTACATATATAATTAGTTTATAAAACTGGCCACTTAGAGTGCATATATAGACTTTTTTTTTTTCAAATTTCTGCCTCCGCCACTGGGTCACGTGGATTCAATAACCTGTACTTGGTACAGTAGTAGGTTGATGGTTGTAGGCCGAACGCACGAAATGTCAATCACTTCCTAGAGTAATTTAAATAACCACAGAAACAATACGATCTGTAACATGTCAAAAGTATGAAGTATTCAGTAGCTGTTTCTTAGTTCGTTGCGTTATCTTATACAGTATCTTATGAATTTATTAATATTATTAATATTTTTACTAATGGTGTTTTTAATGCCGGAAAATTCTAACGAAAAATTAAAATAGGCCTATGATTTTGTGAAGTATGTTCTGTATGTTTAATATCGCACTTGTATGGATAAATAAATCATCTCTTAATTAATGAAAACAAGGTGAATTAAGGATAAAGGCCCCTCGGGTTGACAGTCAAGTTTGAAGATCGATTTTCTCCTAAGTTTCAGAAGCAACGCTGCCTCCATCCTCAGGGATGCTGAAGTGATGATTAGCTGGTGAAGTCTAGCTTGGAAGTAACTGGAGGCTGGAGGCATGGATGAAAGACAGGGCTCAGAAAATAATGTGTGCGTATAAGTCTAATAGCAAATTTTCTAATGACTCTGCCACGGTGCTAATTACATCATGGGTCCAATAATTCGGTGCCCATTATTTTATCGTCCAACTTAACGTTACACCTATAATGGCATCGTGTGTAGGAAGTGTGCGAATATAGTATGATTGCAACTGTTACTATGAACAAAGTTTTTGCTCTTAGGGGTTTTAAAGTGCACACTTTGTTTTACTGTTCCAACTGACATACCGATGGATCGGGCCCATGTCCAGCGGGTAGAGAAGGATGCGTCACCGATAGCAACCGGCTGATACGGACGTCAAAACAGAATGTAAAGATAAACTCGTCTCGATATACACAGAGCCCTCATTCTCTCGATTCTTCCACTGTAACTGCTGAGACGACTTTAACGGTTGCTGATTGTTTAATTCCTTTTCCCTCTTTAGTTTTCAATCTATAATATCAATGTGTTTGCTCATAAAGCGAAACAAATATTTGTTATTAGAGGAATACGTTAGGCCTAATAGATTATTAAAAGATAAGAATGTACACTGTAATGGGGTGAGTCAAAGTGCAGATGGTTGAGGCAATGTGCTACAAACTAGAAAGTAGTGAGTTTGAACCCGATGTGGTCATATATATTTTTCAATTAGATTTCTTGTGGCACTATGGCCCTGGGGTCGACTCAATCCCTATCAGAAATGAATACCAGAAGCAATCCCACGGATGTGTGACTGATAGCTTTATCACCTTCGTGTGCCGTATAACTGAAACTCGGGAAGCCTAAACCTCCTCTACACGGTTTATTTAAAGAACACTGTTATATTATTCTTCAAAGGCGAGAAAATAAATTCGCACGTATGCCTCCACCAAGAAAGTGGACTTCATAGTATATTTCTGAGCATATAATGTGCAGCGCGTACCTGTATAATTAATTAGTCAGTATCGATATGTACATAGAAACTTCGTAAAATTCTCAAAACAAAGATAAGCTCCTAGCACTTCGACTGCTGATCGAAAATACACTAAAACGGCATTCGTTTGAATACTTCTTGAGATAAGATACTTGTGGCAACGTTCTAGCCTACGCATATTTCTCTTCATTCCAATGGTAGGAAATTTTTTCCGGCCGGAAGGACGGTATTGTTTTCCAATAAATTCTTACCAGTATGATTATACTTTTTTAAATCAAATTCTGTAGTCTCCATCTCTAAACGACCATATTAACAACAGTTTTGAAAACAAGCAAAATAGACATCTGTGCCCACATTTCAACATTACAAGTGAAGTGAAAAAAGTTGGATTGTGCCCAGTTATTCACCTGACTACAATTTAAAACCTAAAAGTTTTATGCGTAGTGCTCGGATGGCTATAAGAGGATCATAGAATACTTAGCTATCCTTCCACATAAGTAAGGTGACCAAATTTCTGAGAGTCGAAGCTTGTACAATTGTAAAACCGCTTTCCATCCGGTATGTGACATTGCAAACTTGACACTGTTATACGTAATCATAATATTACCATTTGGTTGAAATAAAGGAATTATTTAAATAGGCGTGTGAACGCATTTCATAATATTGAGCGTTATGGTAAGAGTTTTGAAGCAACTGAACTGAATACATGGCTGACATTGCTAGAAAAATAAAAATGAATGTTGAAACTTCATATTACCGGGAATTCGACTTGATTTCTGAAAACCGGAACATTCAGGTGTCCTGGCAGAACCCGATGAGTTCAAGGTGGACAAAAATCGAAACTGTCCCGGCCAAAGTTAGTGAGGATTCGAAGAACAAGAAAAGACTGTGGTAATTATATATTGTGTTTAAAAATACTTTAATGAAAACTTAGTAAATACGATTGAAATGATGAAAATCAGTATCTGAGGTGAATATACTGAGCTTTAAATGTCTAGGCCTAATTTTAAAGAACGATGTATAGAATGACAGACATAATGTCGAATACATTATAAGGCAGTAAATAAATTCGGAAAAGAAGCAATGATATGAAAGTTTGTAGGCAACCAATTACTTTTTTTTTATTTCATACTTTTCTTTTGATTCACAGTTTACTTAAATTGGATAAGCTATTTATAAACGTGGAAAATGTAAAGGAAAATAATGAAAAATGTTAGATTAAAATAGTTATGAAGAAAAGACAAACCCAGAGTACTGAGAGACAATATTATACAGCCGGTACTATGCAAGAAACAAGAGTGCAATGAACTATTGTAGTGCAGTGATTTCGGAATATTATTGTAATGTTTTCTTAATGTCTAGGGTGTCCTATCACAACAATTCACTGTAGCAAATATGTAATAAAAAGAGTCTTGGGCATCAATTATGAAACTTTTTGTAAACAAAGCCAACGAAGTTACTGGTATGAATTGAACTAGTAACTTCTTTAGAATTATCTTAAAACAGGAAACCGGTGCACTATATTGGAAACAGAATGGGTAAAGTTAATATAATTTACATATAAGTAACACATCTGAAGAAACGATTGGCGATATTCATTGGTGACGCCATTTTATATCAATACGCCTACATTCCCGCCTAAGGTTGAGATTTTTATTAATAGTATTCTTACCTTGTCTGTTGCAGTCCTGGCTTATCAACGCATGAAGATAACGTCCGAGTCTTCTTTTCATGCTGAGAACACTTCACACATATTATTACACACACAAACAAGAACTGTATTCACACGAACTTCCGCGACACATTACCAGCACCCGGATAGACTAAAGACTGGTAGTGAACTGATAGCGTTTTGTTTTTGATACACAGAGATACCAACCAGACAAAGAAAATCGTCAGTAGCGAAGCAGTGACTAGCTGTGACCAGGTGCAGTTTGACGTATAGGGTGTTACACAAATAATAACCTTATATAGGCTATATTACATAATCTATTCAGTGTACATTTTATGGGGCCAGAAAATTAAGGGATTCATTTTAATTTTAGGTTATATTTTTTGCTTGTGCATGGTTAAAGCATGGACAGCCTAAGGGCTCATGCAACGAATAATCTAAAAATGTAGATTATTCTTGTTAACAATAAAACACTTCATTCATTCACTCATTCATTCTACTATTGTGCCTTTCACAGTTTTCCCCCGGAATACTTTCATTTTCTTAATTGAATAAGCATTCATGAGCCATTATTGTTGCTTGGTTGCCCTGTTGCTTGGTTGGTATTCTTCTTTACTTTAGTTTTACCTCTCCCTTGTAGGCACGTTTATGTGGCCCACGCCGCCCGGGCCTTACAGTATAACGACCCGTCTGAGGAGTGAGTTTCTTTGGATCACATAAGTATCTTTTCGACCAGACAAGTACATGGCTGGCCTCCCTGAATTAGTGATATCTCAATGCCGGGGCCAACTCCGAGACAACACGAACACATAAGACGAGACATACCAGTCGAAAGTGCGCGCACGCACACACACACACACACACACACACACACAGACACACACTCATCAAGAGCAAGACACGAATGGGATGAATATTATAATGGCGGTCAGATGACATCCTGGGATCACAAGGGACATTTGTCTCACAGGTGAGGAAAACCCCGGAAAAACCATACCTTTTCCTGACCAGAAATCGAACCCTGGCCTGCTCAAATCCCCTGAACCATAGCGGTGAACCCTATTCCATTCCCAGTCTACAATTCTTTTGAAATTGCAGATAATTTTTAATAAGTAAACGAATGAGCTGTTATAAAAGGACGGTACCTATAAGATTTATTAGATATGATAACACAAAAACAGTTTTTAGCAAAGGTAAAAGAAGCACTTTTAAATTTGGATTATATTAATTAAAAGGAGAAAAGTAATCCAATGCATGGTATAAAATTATAACACTGCAGGGTTACCAAAAATTATGGTTTCAGTGAAATGGAAAATACTGTTTTAGTTTAAAATATTTGCATATGTTTATTAAATAAACTCATTTCGACAGGAATGCTATAATTCATACGCCTTTTTAAATATTAAATTTCTCACAGTAATCGCAAAAAATAGGCATTTCATGACTGAAAAGCATTGTCCGCTCTATTCCAAATGTTGGCAGCCATGGACTAAAAAATCAATAGCCACTCACCGCGCAAGCGGTTACTAGGTGGCATTCCAGCTTGAAGTTCCCAAAAGGGCTGCTCGGTACGTAGTAAAATTATTTCACAAATATTAACAGCTTTGCAAAAAATATTGCATGCACTAATGGTAAAATTATTTTATTTTGCTCGTAGGATTGTTACACACGCTCTAAATTATAATATAGCATAATTTTGTACGGCATCTGCATTTCACTCAGGTGTGAGACTCAATAGAGTTGAGATGCAGTATAAGAAAGCCTGAAAAAGTGATGAGTTGTAGGGAAGCGACATTTTCTGCAGGCACGTCCTCTCTCAAGATGAATGTAGCCATCAACTGAAGCATGCACAGTGAGATCCTGTGGAGGAAGAAGTTAAGCTCTCGAGATTTACGTCCAGAAGCAGCGTCACCAACTTTCTCACTCATATTAAAGTACCTTCAAAATTAATTTAAAAAAAATAACTAACTAACTTTAATTGTGTTCTGAGCTTAACATACTCTTACAATAGGCTTCCTGTTCTTCGGTGACGTCAGTTATTCAAATAATCTCACAACAATACAAAATTTTACCGAAACTAATTTGCAACAATTTTATTTTGCAGGTAGATGTAATAGGCTATATTCAGTGGTTATTTTAACAATAAATCGTTATTGTTTCTCTTCTCCCGTTGTAGGGACGTGTATTCAACCAACGCCGCCCCGGCCTTAAAGGACCGCGGCCTGTCGGGAGAAAGATTACCTTTGAATCAAATACATAATGTTTTGAGCAGACGGAGGGCTCCTCCGATTGGGTAATCAGCTCAATGTCGGGGCCACCCCGAAACAACATGAACGCATAGGACGATAAACTCAAATCATTCATTCCGAACAAGGTGCGGATGGGAAGAAGATCATAATGAAGGCCAGACCATATCCGGGGACCACCAGGGCGTAAAGTTGCCCAAAATTCGCCTCACATTGGTACCTATGACACATTATCTAACCCGTGCTAACTTGTTGGAGGGATAGAGGAGTGTTAAGGCATCGCTGGGCTATTCTCTAAATATATAGGCTATATATATATTTAAATCCTGGAGATTTAACGTTCAAAAGAATTAATTCAGTCACTGTGCTGACGTATGCTTTGGTAGTTTTCCATATATGCCGTAAATACCTGGCATTCGTAAAGATGAAACTTGGCAATTTAAAAAGTTTTGAATTAAGCGAGGATAGAAATGAATTCTATTGTGACGGATATTTAAACAAGAATTATGAAGACTTGGTCGAATGCATTTCTCATACAGTTGTGTTACAATACAAATAGAATGGACTCTGTTAACAGAAGATTCTGGACCATTCAGCAGTAATCCCCTACCTTCTATTGCATATTGAATTGACCGAACGTTAAATTGCCTCCGAAATCTGCCTGCAGAATGCGATGGATATAAATGATTCCAGGGTTTCTTTGTTCAGTGGATCCTGAGTAACAATCCTCAAACTGTCTACGTTCGCATTCGTATATAAAGTGAAATGTAGCCCTCTCAAGCGAACAAATCCTATCCCCCAGCCTTCAACAGTCGCAGATTCTGTTATTAATAACTCAGTATGGAAAATTGAGATCCACCCAAGACTGGGATACAGTTCAAGCAAAATGACTTTTTTAGTAACGAAAGTACACTATCTTCAGACAGTTTATATGACTTTTAATGCCGTTTTATTACTTTCTACCTCGTCCCACAAGCGAAGAAGTATTGCATTGAATTGAATTATTTTTTCCCCGTGCACGGAACATTATAGCATATGGAAGGTGGTTTCATTTATTGAAGCCTAGTTTAGTTACGCTTATTTTCCTATTTAAGACGATGATGAATGAAAGTCCAGTCATAGGAAATTATGGTAACTTAGTACCCGAGCGTGAAAGAGACAGGAAATTTGGTCCAGAGGCTCCAATTTATAAGTTCTTTAACGCGCCGTAAATTTACGACACGGGACCTTGGCTTATGGGCCCCTCCCGGAGGACTGGGTGCCCTGGAATTTTCTCCAATGCTGGGTTCTTACCCGCGACCTTCGGATACAAGAGGGCATGATCGCTGAATGTCGCTTCACATGCTTGGGATCTTTCCCAGGTCTTTCTGGAGTAAAGATTTGTGAATCAGGGTGTACTTGGCATCGTGAGAATAACCGAGATCGGATAGTAGGTCATATTCCGCAAAGGTATATAGCACCACGGAGCTTTACATTATAAGAATAGAGAATGTGTAGATTAACTCAGCTGCATTTACATTTTATCAATACAATATCTCAGAAAAATCTATGACAAAAGTTTTGTTTAATAAACTCTTTCCAGATAATATTTTGATTTCATTTCCCACAAAAAGCACTGATGAAAGTTCGACGCGACCTTGAGGGTGATGAACGTATTTCCAAACTCCAATGCTGCCCTCTGATGGAAAGTTTGCAAACCACTGCTCCGAGTTTCGACTTTCGGGTAGTCGTGTCGGGCAGTAGTGTAATAAGTACGTGTTTTCCGTTCGTGTGTCACTCTTTTCTGTCTCAAAACTGTGTTGATTAGTGTATTAATTCATTATTCTAGTGCTACATTTACTATAAATACATAATTTATTGTTGGAATATGAGCATTGGGCAGTACGCGTTGTGTCATTGTCGAAGGTCAAATGTGACGAGTGTTCAAATGCTTACAGTGATGGTGTCGTGTAGACATATTGGAAATGAACTTACACAATCTCAGAAGCCAACTAACGGTTACGAAGAAATCTTGTGAAGGTATGTATCAGTACTGATAATGTACTACAAATAATAATCATACTATCCAACGCACTAATTAAATATTAAAACATTACCTTGGTTTAGACCTGCAGAATGATACACATAGTGTACAGATAATCTCGTTATTTTTGGTGGGAAAAAGTGCCACCACTATTGTTAATTGCACGATCACATTATTATTAGGCCTACGTACCGAATACGGTTCAATGAAGTTTTCCTCATTAATTTTGGGCATAGGCCTACCACACATAGACTGGAAATTGACAATTAAACTGTTTACTGTACACGTAGAAGAGGCAGTGATTTTCCAATTAAAGCTGAAAATGATTCAATACAATAGACTGTGTGACGTTTGAAGTTTTATGAATACTTGAAATAAGAGTTTCTTAGAGAAGAGAGCGTTTGGATTGTTTTACATTCACCTTAAAATATATATAACTTTGGCATTGGAAAACAAAGACAAAGTGTGGGAAACTGAAGCAGTCTTGGCGGCAAACAGTAGCAGGCAAATAACGTATTCCCAACTCTTTCACACCATCGCTACTTTTAGATACAATAAACTTCTTGGCTGTGAGACAAACGGAAAGTTTATAGTAACTTACAAGTACTGTATTCATAAGAAAACAAATAGTCCTACAAAATGAATGCTTCAACAGTTCATGTTAAGCAGAATGACAATTTACTGTTGTTATAGGGAAACTTTCATATTGAAATGGAGTATGTTACCGATACACAATTACATATCGTTGGTATTTACATAAAACGGTATTGCGTAAATGTGCCTACTGCATTATGTGAATGTGTGAGATGTGGGAAAAAGTCCGATTTAGGTCTTAACAATTTCGTATAGCCCGCCATCTTAAATCTAACTCACCATTGCACTTCTGGGACAAGGTATTACACAAGAATGTACCGCGCAACATGCATATTTGTCTATTTAGGCCTACGGAACTGCTTTTACAATAAAAATTCAATTCAATAGAATGATTGCAGTGATCATAATATAGGCCTAGTTTGAATTAATCTTAAGAAACACCATTGCCAGATTATTAGATCAAAACAAATTTAAATAAAAATCTGACATCAATCCGTGATAACATTCTCAAATTAAGATTAACATGTAGTTGGGAAAAGATAAACAAGCTATTTAGGCATTATCACCTCATTACTATAAACTGGAAGGTTATTGCCCCTCCACAAAACATATGATTAGGCTAATAAAAACATATTTTAGATTTATCTTAGGCTAAATAAACAACCCCATCATGCATTTTTGTTCATCCAAAAATGTAGAGATGTAAGGTTGTTAGTCACTTACGAAATTATTTTAAAGAAGGAAAGGAGTTAATTGCCGAAGTCCCGTAATTTTTCCATAGAGTCTCGAGGGTCATCGATCGTGCCCAAAATCTATAAGTAAGGTTTTAATTTAATCACTGATTGGGTCGTTGATAGAAAACTATAAACAAATGAATAAACAAAGAGATTCGCATAATTGTTATAATTACATGCCAGCTGATGTTATATTTAATCAAGAAGCCCATATAGCACCGTATGATGCTCATTTTGATAAAGAATAAATCAATAACGGGTTACAGTTGCAAAGAGGTCAGCTAATTACTTGAATTACCCAGGTGAGGGGTTCGCGAACCTCCCTCTGCAAGCTTACAATCCCAACATCAGTAGACTTGGGGCTTTGTCTTAATATTCATTATTCATTATTCATTATTCAAGGAAATCACTCGTATTGGTCAGATTTGAGTTGTAATTTATTTAACCGTAGTTTTAACTATAGATAGAATTGTACATATAATATTCAAAGCCGCAAAAAGAATTACTGTGATATACTTTCTTTCTTTATCGTAGTTTTACCTCTCCCTTTTAGGATTTAAGCGACCCAAGCCGCCCGGGCCTTACAGGGCCGCTGCCTGTCGGGAGAGGGATTCTCTTTGGATCACATATATACTTTTTTGACCAGACAGGGACATGGAGGGCCTCCCCTGATGAGTGATCAGCCCAATGCCGGGGCCACCTCCGAGACAACACGAACACATGGGACGATACACACCATTCACACACACACACACACTCGCTCAGAACAAGGCGAGGATGAAGATGATAATGACGGCCAGATGATATCCGGGGACCACAAGGGCCTAAAGTTACCTGACATTCGTCTCACTGGTTAGGAAAAACCCGGGAAAAACCTCACCTAGGTAACTTGTCCCGACCAGGAATCGAACCCGGGCCCGCTGCATGAGAGGATTGAACTCATCCCCTGAGTGATATACTTAATAAGTTATAACGAATTTCTGTGTTTTCAAGAAGTAGGCCTATTTAATGTCGAGGACCTTACAATATTTTTGCTTTTCGTACTATGAATGTTGTAGGTACGCAACCAATAGAAAGGCAGCTATCCACCTGCAGCTACGCAGAAGTTCTGTTCTACCCACACCACACTTTGAACTCCCTTGCTTATCTGCCACTGTGTTATTAGGAGGCTATTGCCGACACTACGACCACCACATCAGTATCTCAGTCAAAATACTAACAGTGCAGTACACAATAAACTCTAACAAATAACTAAATTAAATTAAATGTTATTGTCCGTTTTCCAGATAAAGTTTTTTTTTTATCAATAACACAAAAAGCAGTTTTATCTATCTCCATGTTTGCCTACAGCAGACTAATTTTTTTTTTTTTTAGTTCCACAAATTTTCAGACGAAAAACATTTAACCATTTTATGGTCTTCACATCGAGGAATATTTAAGTTATTCACTGTTATTGTACTGAATTATCTTGACACGGATGAATGCTGGAGTTTTTTTAGTTTGATACAGTGAAATTACAAATGTTAAACCGCTGTGACTCAGGGGATGCGTTTGCTTCTACAGTGAGAAACACGCGGGTTTCCTCGTCGCGGCGGGCACAGCTCCAACTCCCGAGCGATCGGGTGAAATATCTACACAAATAAAGCCGCGATCGGTGTAATTATTCAGGTTCTCACATTTACAGTTAAAATTACAATGAAAATAACTACGTACCTCATCACAAGAGATGTTGGAAATGTTCTCCTCTTGCATCCACACAATACTGGCACCTTTTTAGAAAGTTTTCTTTCACGCGGATAAGGTCAGCTGTCGAGACAAGAGTACATTTCTCTTGTGATAGGCTTATGTGATATTGTCTTTAAGTTCTTCTAACAGTATGTGAATATTATTTATGGGGAAACTTACGGATTCTTGGATTCTTGGTCGGTACAAGTTACCTAGGTGGGGGATTTTCCCCGCCTGTAAGACAAATTTCTGGTAACTGTAGGCCTTAGTGGTCCCCGGATAACATCTGGCCGTCATTATTATTTTATTCCATCCTCTTCAGAGTGAGTGTGTCTCGTCCTATGTGTCTGAAATGGCTCGGTATTGGGCTAATTACTCATTTCGGCATTCCCTCCATGTCGTATGATCAAAATTCATGTATGTGATCCGAAGATAATCCCTCTCCCGACAGGTCGCGGTCCTATAAGACACGAGCGCCATGGGCCACATAAATGTCTCTACAAGGGGGAGGTAAAGAAGAAGAAATAACAAATACAGCTACAAGTACGTTGGGACTGGGACCCAGTGTCGGAGGAATTTTTCTCCTACAATATTCTCACGTAATGTCCAACAGAGACAATAATCTGTGGTTCATGAATGCTTATATATGGGTTATTCTCCAGAAAAGGGCAGATTCATGTCGCAGTTGATTTTATGGTGTAAAATAAGTACTTATGGATTATGAATTATTATGATAAGTTAGATTGAAATAAGGTCTATTTGATCCCATATTCTACTTTCTAAACAAAAGTTACAATTTTCTGCATTTTAGGGCACAGTATGTGAGATCTCACCTCCGTGTCATGTCCCAATGCCTGACTTGTCATTTTCATTCTTTCATAATTCAACAGGCTTTAATTTTTATTCCATTTTAGTGTTGTAACAAGAACAAACAGCTCAAAAAATGAGTCATTAATAACTGAAAATAAAATATATCATTTTATAAAGACAATTTTTTGCACTAAACATACTTGTCCCAAGGTGAGACCTCACCTCCGTGAAACAATATAAAAGTTCAATTATTTCCACAGATATGGCACTGTAGTCTTTCTATTTTCCTTGGACTCCAACTTTTGGCAGTTTTCTTATCATTTATATAAAACCAAGCTGTTAGTGTGATTTTAAGTGTTGTTTTGTTTGTGTAAAAGGGCTAAATGCAGAGTTGGTAATTGGACTTCCTCACCTCCGTTACCTACACCCAACGGTAAAGTTGTATGTTTTTATATTTACTTTTGCTACAAATTATAATAATAAGGAATGCTAAGTTAAACTCTAGAACTGAGATTTTCTAACCTCAAATGTTCCCAAGCTGTTTGACAAATTAGAGAAAAATGTCACCTCCGTTACCCTAACCTCCGTTACTGTTACTCTCGAGTCCTATCCATGGAGGTGTAATTAATGTTGTAATCGATGACATATTTAACTGTCTGCATTTTTTATTTTTGTTTAAAGAAGATACTGGTATAGCCTAATAGTTTATGACAATATATCATGTTTTGATTTAAAGTTTTGATTTTAAGGTGATAATCTATTTTAACATAGATAAAAATAAGTAAAAAGTTGTGTGTTAATCCATTTGTATGGTAATAAACATTGTTCATTTTCATGATAACATTTAATACAGTAAATTAATTCTAATTCTCACATAACTTCTATTATAATTACTATTTCATACTATTTTCTCACCTCCATGAATGCGCCATTTTCTAACCTTGTTAATTTACTGCAAAATACCACTCGGTAAGTAGGGTAAGTACCTCAGCAGTACTCTGCAAAAGGAAATATTACATAAAAAAATTACATGATCCAAAATAAAAAAATGTTTAAAACAATTCTAACATTGAAATCTGCCCTTTTCTGGAGAATGACCCATATCCATCTTCAATGTTAACTGTACAATAACAGTGGGAGGCCGGTCACAAAAATCACTACTTAGTGTGCCTCACAGTACTGCATATGACATAACTTGTCTGTCTGTGAGGTAGACCATTAGGGAAATTAGTCGTAGGAGAGAGGTTCCATATGGCGCTGTGAATTGAATTCCGGCTTAGCTCAGTTGGTAGAGCATTGGCGCGAATATCCAAAGGTCCTGGGTTCAAGTCCCAGTGTCGGAGGAATTTTTCTCCTACAATATTCTCTCTTGATTATTATTATTGTTGTTAATATTACATTTCATACCGTATATTTCAGAATCAGCAATGTAATTAATACAATCCTTCTCTAAAACAAAAGTAAATTCTTAAAAAAATTAACGACCTCAATACTTACTAGATTGCTCATTTGCATTATGCAATGAGGTCAAGTGAATTACACGCCCAATTTAAACCATTTGCACTACACATGGAGTTTCATTAAGTATGCATTCTCAGATCGATTTAATTAACATTTTTATCGTGAATTATGCACCTCTCATGATGAAGTGTTGTGCATAGACTCCATTTGATTACATCTCATTAGGGATCCGGTACCGGAACCAATCATCTAGAAAATGGGATAACTCTCCACTGTCTGTTCCAGATGACCTGAGAAAAAAATGTTAATCAATAACGTAAGTATGCGAGCTTGATTTGAATGCTCTCACCCTATTGGGCAGCGTGATAATATTTGAAATCTCGTTAACATAAATTTACAGTAATAAAGTTTTAGATCACCGAAATGTTACCAGTACTCTATATTCAGAGTTTCATTAAATAAATTAACCCTTCGAAATAGCAAAGGAACATACATTTCTAGGGGGGGGATTGGGGGCATTAAAATACAATCCAGAAGAGAAGTACAACTACCTTAACACAAGAATGTTACAAGCAACAGATTTTTCTAAAAAAGATAAGTACATATTTTCTATAGTGTATTATGCGCTTTTCGTTTTCAATTTGTGGAAGGGCATAATATTGACGCTTAATAGGCTAATTGGCTTACTTCTATGGTTTACAGAAATAGAAGTTTTCGAAAGTACATTGTTTGACCTGCCATAAGAATAAGTAGATTATTTTATGGTAAAATAAATGGGTGGAATGTTCATCCAGACCATCGAGTTATGTCCCAGTAGGTTTCACGGTGAACCTCTCTTGAGTGTGAAATTCTGAGAATTTTTAAACCTTTTTTTATCTCTTAGTATACGTACATATCAATATTAATGATTATAATCTTCAAACATATACAGGGATACAACACTACAAGATATTCTTGCATTAAAATTCCAAAATTTAGATTAATAGAAAAAGTTCATATACATATATTATAACATGTTAATGTTCTTCATATTGGTCTAAGAGTGTTATAACATGTTACCTGATGAAATAATAATCTACAACAAACAGAAGGTTGGTTGGTATGTATGTGGTTATTTAACGACGGGATTTACTGCAACTTTGGCCTGTGACCGTCGCCGGTGTGCCGGGATTTTGTCCCGCAGGAGTTCTTTTACATGCCAGTAAATCTACTGACCTGTCAAATTTATGCACACATAAATTCCATCGACCGGGATCGAACCCGCAACCTTCGACACAGAAAGCCAGCGCGATAATAACTGCGCCACCCAGATCGACACAAACAGAGGGTTTCAAACTTGCTCTACAAATGGTTAATAGGAAATAAATTATATACTCTTGACAAATTTTTTAGCTTGAAAGTGATTGTAAATATGTTGTAATTTTTCTCGTTTGTGCTTTATCTGTTAACTGTCAAATGCCTATAGTAGTATATAATAAAATAAATATATATTTTTGTTACATTTACGTTGTCTACAATATATTTCATCCCCTCTTATGCAGTAGACCTTCCACCCTTCACTCTGATTTGCATATTGTAACGAGAGAGTTTACTTGGATAATTCAAATTTGGAATGCCCACGCTGTAGTTAGGTGTCCATCTATAAAGACTCATGCATTTTGCATTTTGATAAGGAAAGTTAGCTGTCTAGCGGATTTACTGGTCAAAATGGAGGGTATGAATTAACATTTTGCCGTCTAGCGCTGAGATAAGCTATGTTTTTCCCATAACAAGTAATCGAATAGCTCACTGGATTCTAAGGGCTATTTTCCTAGTTTACTCTCTTTACAAGCTAACTTCTAATAGTGTGTTCGTGCTGTGTCACATTTGAAGTCAATATCATGTTTTCAGCGACGTGATGGTGAGGCATGTATAGACATAGCACTTTAGACTCTACGACATTTGGCTTATCGATTTGTACCCCACTTGTTGCTTAGGGAAGCTTCCCAAAATGTGAAATCCCACGTCCCTACCATTGGTGATTTAACATTAACCTTTTATCAAAGTTTAGCCTCGAGGTTAGAACATTTGTTTTACGAGTTTTGTTAAAAAGGCTGGAATTAATGTAATAGTTTAGATTTTATCAGCTTACTCCTTGAGAAAATTACAGTGAGTCAATTTTATGAGGAAACCTCGCATCACTGCCGCATTGACGCGCTAGCATCGCATTGCATCTCAGTTGTACAAAGCATACAAGCGGTTAGTTGCTTCGGTGTGTTGTAGTGAGACGCTTGTCTATTGTTGTCGTGTGTTACATAAGACAATAATCGAAAATGTATACGGTTGAACAGCGAATTTATTTGGTGGAATGTTACTTATTGAGAAATAACCATAGAAGGCGCGTTCGGAGATTTTCTCGTAAATATCCTGACTGTACCATCCCTACAACATCTTGTCTTTCGAAGTCATTTTCAACAGTGTCTCAAATAAATGGTGAGTAATGAGCCTCTACATGTAGGCCTATTTTGATAATAAATTGGTTGAGTTATTCTATTTTGTATTGTTTTTAAAGTCTTGATTTACCGGTAGTAACGGAACACGGTTCCCGCCGGTGCAAGCACAACAGCGGGGAATGTGTGAGCAGGGGCAACGCTGTTAAAAACTTTCTGTATAAAATGGCCTCCCTATGAAAATGTACAAGAAAATGCTATATTAATCCCAATATTTTAACGCTATTTAATTTGAGTATTTTGCTCATATGTCTCTCTTCCCACTTGGACCAGCAATATACAGTATAAGAATGATTCTGAAATCAGCTAATCACAGACCTGATTTACTGAATCTTTATTGGAATTTCTTTATCAACTCCTACAAAAGTGATAAAGGCACGTCCTCTTTTCTTTATATTCGAAACGGGTCAGAGTCACTCTAGGCCTACGGTGGCCTCGCGGGCCGCATGCGGCTCTTCTAACATTCTCGTGTGGTTCTTAAAAATTCTGAGACTAGATGATTTGATCATTTTGTTACCATTGAAAAAAATATCGAGAGTCTTCCTCAAGGAGAAATGGAAACTGAAGATTAAGTATGGAGATTAAATGGTTTGATGCAAGAGATGAATGAAAGATTATGTGATCTCAGAGCTCTTTAAGTTTTACGAGTAGTTTGCTTTTCTGGAAACTCCCGTTCTTGTGGATGTCATAAAGAATGGTTGCCCCCATATGAAAGTCCAGCTGTAGAGTTGAAACTACTGGAGATTAAAGAGGACGAAAGATTAAAACAGTTGAAAGATAGTGGATGTGCAGTGGTTGAATTTTGGAAGCAGGTCCCAGGAAAAAAGTGACCAAATATAGAAGTGTTCAAAAGGACTGGTACCCATTTTTTGGGACAACCTATTCGTGCGGTTCATTGTCTTCAATGAAGAAGTTCATTAAAACTAAGATTCGAGCAGTTCTAACTGATGTACATTTAGCTGAACCTGTGAGAACCGTTCTAAACTGGCCACCTATCAGATTTCAAGCAATTAATAAGCAAAGTGGACATGTTAACAAAAAGTCTTGTAATTTGTGGAAGTTATATAAATGTTTATTTTGTGTGCTGCATTAATAATAATAATATGTAAGTTTGTCGATAAATACATTTTTTATGCTATTTTTAAAATACATCTCTATATTTGACCTTCAAAAAATTCACAATTAATCTTAAAAATATGTGCGGCTCTTTTCAAACTCATTCCTCAAAATGTGACTCCAGTACCCTGGTACGAGGGTCATTCAATAATTAAAGAGAGAAACTGAGCTGGAGAAAAACAATTTATTCTTACAAAACAAGACTTTTCATACTTTTCAAAATAATCCCCATCAACATTTATGCACTTGTCCCAACGGGTTACTAGCTTTTTTTTATACCGGCTGCAAAGAACTCTTTGTCTTGGTGTCGGACCCAATTTCCCACAGATTTCTTAATATCCTCGTTATCCTGGAACTTCTTCCCACGTAATGCCTCCTTCAGTTGACCAAACAAATGGAAATCAGAGTGAGAAAGTTGAAACTTCAACAGGCCGGCCAGAACGGTGTTCGTCAGTCACTGATTCGCGACCACTTTTGAACTGTTCTACCCACTTGTAAAAATTTACACGGTTCATAAAACTTTCAACCTACACTTTAGTCATTCTAGAGTACATATTAGCTGGTTTTTCACCTTCAGCAATCAAGAAACGAATCACAGTTCAACCAATGTGGAATTTTCAAGAAGACCCGACATCGTTAATCTTAATTTTGAGGTTATGAACAGAGCAATGTTGATCCATCAGCTGATTAGTACTCATCCCAGTGATGCCAACTTCAAATGCTAAATGTATCAAACTTGTATTACCAACCGTCTTTTCCCCAGACCAATTTGTCTCTTTAATTATTGAATGCCCTAGGCAGACTTCACAGTCGCGGTACGTTAAGATTTATTCTGGAAATAAAGTGAATATTACGCTTATATCTGCTCAGAAATCAGCATCAATGTATTCCTTGTATGTAGTTCAGCAATGTTGGCATATAATAATTTTAATCACCTATTGTTAACATTATAAAGACATAACCTCAACAGCATGAATGTACACTAGTCGAAACGCTCTGAGGGGAAACCGTTCAATGAGAAAAGCTCCCGCTCTTATTCGTTATAGACTCTTGTAGGCAGGCCGAACAATTTTTATTTTTAGTACTTATGTTCCTGCGTTTATAGCATTTTAAAATAAAAAGTACTTGCCAGAATGCATCGCTACGAAATATAACTGTAATACCATTATGTTTTATGCAAGATATCCACAACAAATGTAAAAAAAATAGTACTTGAATAAATTTATATTTATTAACTAACCATATTTTTTTAAAGAGAAAACAGCCACATTCATTATGTTTACGATTGCCTTTTAATAATTTTGGTATTGTCTCATTCTAAAATGCTTTCAAATAATTCAATTTCGATATACTTTATTCATTATTATTTATTAAGTTACATATTATTCACTACATAGTCAATATGAATACAAGTAGTGAACTCCCCTAAATAAATTTATCGGCGATTTTCAAATCATTCGTGGCATTGTTTATGACAAGTAAAAGGTGTGTCGATAAATTTAGCTTTTTTTTTTAAATGATTGTAGTCTTCCTGATACTTTAAGGTGTAAAACACGCTACCATATTTATTTCGTTTGAAGAAAAACATGACATAAACGAAGGAAAAATATATAGTATTACTACTATTATTTTCTGGTGCTCTTCTATTTAGTAATTATTACACTCTATGTAACTCTGTTATTCATGTGGGTAATAATTTCATTTGTCGTGTACACATTCTTCTTATAACAGTTTCTTTGTGTTATTTTATCTCACAATATTTAATTTTTATTTGTTTTTCTGTTTTATGTTTGCAAATCTTTACATGCAATTTGTCTATGCAGTTTTAAAAAGTACTGTCATAATTATGAGAATGATTATTATTGCTATTAATTTATTATACGTGTCCCGAATGTGAGTAGTTAACAAGATTTTGTGACAGTATATACTGTATTTTATCTAACTCGAAACCAATAGCACACACCACAGATTATATTGTGGTTGATGGGTTACCTGCTTTACTCCGGTTTCTAAACGTTTAATCACATCTCGCTGATGCCATGTAAATCAATTATTCCCATGAAATATTTTCCAATTACATTTTGCAAGTTAGAAAAGCAAACATGACGAACTGAACTGCAAAGTTGCAGTGAACCACGAAATGGCTTTATGTTGTTGGTATTCAGTCACACAGAGATCAACAAAGAGTTGTTACCAGCAGCCGTGCTTAAGCTTATATTTCATGGATTGCGACTTTCAGTAGGCCTAATGCATGCAATCGATTCATGGGAAAAGTATTACAGACTTTCCCGCTGTGAAAAGTATTGCTTTGGTTCTAGCATGGGGAGCTTAATACAAGGGGATTTGGATATATCGTAAGTAAATGGAGATAAACATGTTCCACGAACTTTCTTGTATCGGGATTATAATAATTCCTTTATTGCAACCAATGGTCATAGAATGAGGAATGGAGCTCTGGTTGAACGATAAATGACTTTATTAATCGAATATGGCCATTATTAAAAACGTTTTTTATCTTACATAAAATTTGTTACAATATCACCATATCATTTGACATAATGGGAAGACTTTTGGTTATAAGGTAAGCACGACTCTAAGTTTGAACTGAAAAGAACGCTGACATAGGTTCACAGACAAACACTCAACCATTGCGGTTTGGCCTAAATTCCAATCATGCCAGTGAAATGAAGCCTGAATTAATGCGTGTGAGACAGGAACATTTGGTATCTATACCACATCGGCGGATGTAATTAATTACGATAGTATTAATTTACACCAATTCAGATCAATTATAATTAACTAATTAGGGATAATTAAGCGGCTTCGATGCTGAGTGATTCTGTTGAGTGCGAACAGTTGATGACAATATCTACGACATGAAATAACTATATTATCTAACTAATCACCTTTGTTATTTGCACGCAGAAAGTCTTTGTGAGTTGCTTCCTAATTTAAAATAGACCTAACTCAACTATTTCTCCTAATTTAGTAACATGGACTTGCAGCTTTCTAAAATATAATACACATTTTTGTTGTAAGAGAGAAACTCCAAAAGAGACGGGTAGCTGTCCATGTATGAGGGTAACTGTTACGTTTCAGCCTATCAGTAAATATAAATGATTGTGTTATGAAATTTATTATTATTTTTAATTTAGCTTTGTTTATACGCCAATGAACATCAATTTCATATCAAGGGGTCAGTTTTTGAAGGTACACCTCTGTAGACCATGTAATTATTGACGTAAATGTTTTCTATTGTTGATGTGGCATGGCTTGTTAATTCCAAATGATATTAAATTTTAATGAATGTGAAACAGGATAAAATAGTTGAAACGAGTCATGGTAAATAAATATCAATAGCATTTGCCTTTGCGACTGGATAAAAAAAAAGTCAATCAAATTCACCGGTCACATGATTTGAATCCGGGACCTTCGAATGCGAGGGGAAGGAAATCTAGTTCATATCTAGTATTATGATGATCAAGGAATATGCCAACTACAGTAACATATTTGATAAGTACCTAACGTAATATGTGGAGTTATAAAACACAATTTCCAAAATATATAATATTATGTTATCTTGTAATAATAATAATTAGGAATTACAAGAGAGGTTGTAATTGTTGGAGCACTAGCTGACAACTGAAAAAAGCGCCAGTTGTAACTCAAAGCGCGTTCAAATTAATCGGTTTACGTCATTGTGACGTCAATCGAAAAAATATAATGTATTTTCAGTCCTTATCGCACTAGTGTTCCATGTAAATTGCCGATAACGTCGTAAAAACGTAAGTATTATTAAGTCCTATTTCAGTAGGAGCCTGACTTTTTGCTGAAATAAAATGACAGATTTTGGTGTTAACTTGTTTCTATTTCGGTGAACATTTCGTAAACTAAGATATTGTACAGTCTACTCAATCATAAAAAACTAAACTCCGTGGCGCTCCATCCCTAAAGGGACTGGTCCTACCACCCGAACGCTGCGTCACCTATCATAGGCAGATGGCAGGATTGGGTGAAAACAGCAAACACCGTCTTTTTGTGTCCAATTTAAATTATAACAAGATCTATTTATTTACGCTTATTTAGATTTCCGATAATATTTAATGCAAATGTACAAAACTCTATATATTGCGAGAAACAACACAAAATAAGAAAATAACGACTTTATATTATATACAATCTCTTCTTTAATAATCATTATTAAAGTAGAGATTGTACCATGACCAAAAATGACAAAACAGTGACAATCAATTAGAAAAATTATCTAAAAATAAAAAAATGGGGAAAATGACCCCAAAAATTATCATTTTTATAATATAAGAGTAATGATCGGAATATCTGTACTAGTGGCCAACGTCCATGATGTTCCAGTTAAAAGACGACATGACATAATCCGGGCCCTGGTGATGACATGCCATAATCCTCAAATGGACCAAAATTTTGTTTCTGGGAAAAAATAATTTGTTCTTATCCCAATAATCTCTACACTTTTGACCTGGTTCTAGTGACAAGCATAACCACTCGACCAATAAGAACTGTACTCTGGAATTCTTCCATGAAAACTTTAATTAATGACTTACATATGTTTAATGACAATAGTAAATTAATAACTTTCGTCATATGCCCTATTATTTTGAATTCTGTCTTCTTATCCGCGCATTTCTCTGTCGTTAAGCAAACAGAACCTCCACATATTAAACTGTAATTAATAATTCTTCCCTTAATCCATTCCCGTCTTTGTGAGTTGGGTAAGTCTGCGTTCCCCTTAACACCGCTGACAGTCTGAAATTCAGCTTTAGCTCAAGTAAAATTAATTATAATCTAATTGCTGCTTACACCCACTATATTTCTTGCGGGAGAAAACGTAGGATACTGTAGGCTGTATCTCTGTGATATAGCCTGTTTTGTATTTCTACTGAAGTGCTTTTCACACTATATAGCTTTTAGTCTTTATGCAGTAAATAGCCGTGGCTAGTTATGAAATCTGATGACAGTGAAACAACCATGCAGGGAAAGCCTTTGTGTTCTCTCACATGTCGGCAGAATGAGCTCAAAGACTACGATTACCGTTGTGCTTTAAGCTTAACTTGCGTCTTCATTTATTTTTTGCACGACGTAACTAATTAGTGGTACTTACGAATATTATTGCCGTGAATCGTAACTTGACATTCTCGCACGCAATCTGGTTGCTATGAAAACAAAAGAAATCTCCGTGCGGTAAAAATTACAAAAAGCACAAGTGCCGTAAGTAAAACCATCATCATACAAGCCTTTATGGAAGACCGGAACCAAGGCCCCCCCCCCAGTTTGTGGCGACATTAACAGGACAAATATTCGGTCCCCCTAACAACCAACATATGCGAATCACTTTCTGAAATATAACATCCATCTTCAATAGTGTATAATACCTAATATCTTAATTAATATAAATAAATTGATATAAATAATCATCGTGCAAAAAATAGCATGCAATACTCGTGCCGTAAGCGCATAACGGATCTCGGAAATTGAAAAAACTCTTTCCTCGATCCGTATGCACCGCTTACGGCACTTGTATCACAATATACTATTTAATGTATTCAAAGTTAAGCAAGTCATGAATTTCTACACAGCGTATTTAACCAGGACCTTATTGATCCAAACAAAGATATGTCCGTCAACAACTCTTTAGCTCCATGCCACTCTTTACATTGACCAACCAGTTAAATATGAACGAAATGGTGTGTTTTTAGAATATTTACTCGTTAATAAGCCTGATCCTTTTTATACATTATTTCCTTACGCACTGTCATGATATAAGTAAAATTTAGTCCGTGACGTGATATTTTAGTACCTTTACTTTCACGTTAATATTATGCACTCAAAATTTCAAACGAGCCTCCCTTTGTTTTAATTTTTAAACATTTCTCAATGGTAATAATGGATTTTACGATATATTTCTTAAACTATTACAGTAGAACGTTTTGAGTAGTTGGTCTATCTCCAGTTCAATTTCAAATCTGCAATACATAAATTAATTCCAAATACAAGCTTTATTTTCCAAGCTGGTATACGCACAAGTGTGCTTATGATTGTATAAAAATAAAAAATAAAATCACTCACATTTTGTTATTAACTCCAAGCAAGATTGTTTAGTGATTATATGGATTCTACTAACTTAAAGGTTCATGGAATAATAATCCAAGTTGCATCATAAGGAGAATTTTTTAGAAGACTCAAACGTTTATTTAAAAAATCGTCTGAAACTGTTTCACTTAAATTCTCCAAACTTTATTTTATATTCACTAATATAAACGTTTCTAATACCGAAAAAAGTTAAAACGGATTGGTTAAAAATTGTAATTGTTCTAGTTTTATTGGATTGTCACCTTCAAAGGAGAATTTATCCCGGTCATTCAGCTGAGTATGCTGGCGCTAAGACCATTTTACTACAGACCCGTTCCTGTTATACCTCTAAACCCCAAACCGGGGGTATATTGAAATCATCGCATTCCGGTCGAGCAAAATCCTCATGTAAATGCATAAACTTTAAAGTGGGATGGTTTGATTACTAATCGCTCTCTTTCCACAGATCTGTGGTAGATTTTGTGTGAGCGATGTTAACTAATTTAGAAGAGGTTGTCTGTTGCCAACTTCAAATACAATGTTTCAACTATAATAATAACAGTAATAATAAAAATCCTTGAATCACCGACATTCTGTATCATCACAATTTTAAATTGTTGTTTTGGTTATTTATCGAGATTTACGTGCTGCTCTACTACTTAGGCCTACAAGCTGGTGAGCTATAATTTGTTGTAGAGGAGTACATTTACAGGTCTGTATATCTGTAGACATGGGACAGGTTCCTCATAAGAGTTCGATAACACTTCAAATCGGCAATGAAGAGGAATGGAGATAGGCCTATTATGCCCTCCATGCGGCTGGGAGAAACTAAGCATCATATTTTGGTCTCAGTGTGGAACCACCGAAATCATGAAGCACTTCAACATTGAGAATACTGTGGCGTCGTGGGAGGGCGATCTGCAGGGTTTTCGGAATATTGCTCTTTCTGCGTAGCAGTAACACATGCACTGAACTGATTGAGGCAAGACCATTGAGCTCTATTACATACTGGAGGTAGCACTGCATGATGAAAAATCGTGACGGCAGGGTTCGCGGTCCGCCATGAAAGTGAACGTATAATTTAGCTCCTATGCCGTATCTCCTTCTAACAAACTCATGTGTATTAATGGAATTATGAAGATGTATTGGCGTTTTTAAAACACTTTTATGAATGAAACGTTTCAATATAAACTACTTGATGCTTTTTAAGTACATAACAAAACTAATTTCATATCGTAATGGTTTGGTAAAAATATTTCTTTAATCTCAATCAGGCGTGAATGTACATTGGTAAACAGTTGTAAACACTCGCATTTTAAATATTAAAATAACTTCACAATAGGCCTTCATTTTGCGATATTATGCTTGATTTCGATATATAAAGAGAATAGACAAAATCTGTTCTAAGTGCTTTGGAAATGTATAAACCGTGACCTTCAACTTTACCGTTACTGTACTGGATACAAATCACATATTTTTTTAAATAATTCCTGTAGACTAGCGCAAAGGGAAGTCACTGAAATAAAATTTCAAAATACTTTAAGTCAGTAGGCCTACTTAGAAGTTCCTTTTCTTCAAATATGAAAATGAATTAGCCATGCTATTTATCTTCTTGTTCTTGCGACAGACAATCGTCTGTAGCCTTTTGTTCTTTCTCAATTCTGTTTTGATAGGAGATGGTGGGAGATCATCTGTTTGTCTGTTTATCCATTTTCGTATAATTTTCAGCGAGGTCTTATACAAAAACATCTGCTTCCTCTTATTTCTGCAATTAAAAACTAGCATGAACAATTTAGGCCTACATGCATAAGAATACTATGATTACATGACTGACATTTTGCATAATTTATATTCCTACATGGTACCTAAAGTAGGCCTACTACTAATCACATTACGAACCAGAGGCGTAACGAAGGGTTTTTGGGGGTTTGAACCCCCCCCTGGTTACGCCTATGTTACGAACCAGTTGTCTTTTTGGAACAATAATTTTTTGAAGATGTCCTGGAAAATTGAAGATTGATGGTACAGCATCTTTTAGTAATTTTACAAGTGCACCAGTCCTTATGACTGATAGCAATCAGGTGTAAAGTGTCTGCTGCTTAATGTACTGTACGCTGTGGGTGACCATTATTCTCTGCACATTGCTTGAACCCACTTCTTCGGAATATCAGGCCAAGAAAATGGAAACCTGTACAAACAGGCAAGAAAAAGACAAGCGTCCGTGGCTATGCTACGCTTGAGGCTAAGTCAGATTTGGTCAGTATCCTCAAATGTTCCAAACAAAAATAACCTACTTGTGAAACTTAAGTCCACTTCCATTTCTCTGGAGCTCTGTGCAGCATATACCACGCAATATTTGACCATTTTGTCATGAAAAATAATAAAAACACATTCATAAATATATGTTTAACATAGGAAGCACACTTCACCAATACGTACGGTGTAGCCAACTTAACAACAAGTGAACGTCACGATTTATGCAATTCCAAAGCACAGCTGTTGTGTATCCTGTTTATATATTGAGATCACTGGGCAAGACACCCTTATTGCTCCCATCGAAGGTTAATTTCATTCAGTATTAAGGGGGGACATGGAGCTTTCTATGAAATTCATTAGTGAGAAATATGTGAATTTCATTATTATTTTTTTTCTCAGCAAGGAATTGCTCTACAGTCTTGAAATCTGACATAATCTTTATTGACTATATATACAATTGCAAACTATTTTCAAAATTAATCAAACTGATACAGTTACGGGTAATTATCGTTTCAAAATGGCTGCCACGTTTCATGCACTGAACAGCCGTTTCTCTGATAACTTCCACAAATATAGATATTTCTGAGTGATTATTTTTCTGTGTGTTTGTTAATATAATGTGAACAACATAATCTAGGATATTTGATATATCTTCAGTATAAGTATTTTTTTAAATATTTTTTTTTTTAATTTTCTTTTTGGGTAATTATATGTAATTATATATATGTATTTTCACCAATGAATTTCATCGAAAGCTGTATGTCCCCCCTAAAGCAATTTCATTTTCAGATAATGTTTAAAATGCTAAAAACTTTATAAGAAATCAACTTTATACCCTCAACATTAAACATTCGGGGTCCATATCACATCTTCAGCCTTCATAAGAGAAAACGACGGAACACATTTATAAACATATTAACAACAATGTCACAGGATTATTAGTCACATCTATGAGGCTGATTGTTGATTTTAAATCTTCTGTGTTGGACTCCAGATGTGTCAATTATTTAGAGTATGCATTTTGGCGCAGATGATCATCATTTGCGCCGAAATGGTTATTCTCAATAGCTGACACATCGGGAGTCTAATAGGTCTACAGAATGACTTGAATGAACAATCAGCCTCATAAATGTGACTTTTAATACTGTGACTTAATTGTTTTAATGAATCGTATTCGAAGGCTGATGATGTGATATTATGAACCTAGATAAGTTTAAGTTTTAGTTAAGAGTATAAGGTTGAATTTATATCAAGTTTTAAATCTTATTTAGTTAATTGAAATTTGCTTCAATCCTTCCTACTAGTTGTTTTCGATCGTTCAAAATTTTAAAAGGAAGGTGTTAACATTTTCACTTTAAAACGGGAATTGCTGTTCTGTTTTGAAGCAAGTCATCCTTTTATGACTATACGACTGAAGTATTCTTGTTCAACAGGTTGCTGTAAAATACCTATCCCAAGTCTGTTGCTTACTTCTTCAGGAAGGTGGATCGCGTGCCATAAGGAATCAGAGCTCTAAGTAGAAGTCAAACAGGTTGCTTTTATCCTTAGCACTAAAAGAGACAAACAGTCCATTGTTTGTGGATGTGGTTAAAAAGTACTGCTACCATGCAGACTAATATTTCTGTAGATGTGTGTTCATAAATCCACAAACATGAGTTGAGAATATTTTAGAATAAAAGTTCCTCTGATAATGGGGCTCGAAACCAATTACGTGCCGATGCTCTACTAACTCAGCTACCCAGAGTTTGATTCATAGTGCCAGATGGAATATCTCTTCTATGACTGATTACCCATAATGGTTTATCTCACTGAAACACATTTACGCCATGTTATGAGTGAGACACAGTACCTTAGTGATTTTCCGATCGGGGTTATACTGTTATTGTACAGTAACGTTTATGTTAAAAATACAGAGTGTTTCAGAAAAAATGCATACACACTTTGAACTGTTATAGAAAATTTATTTGCCGTTCTACAAGGTTAAATTTCTGGGAGAAAGTAATGTTATATTTCTTCAACAGATGGCAGCATAATAGATTCAACAATCATCCATCAAACGTGCAATAATCATCCAACAAAGGAAAGTACCAAACAATGCTTCCTCATTCCATATTGCCTGCCATTCGTGCATTGGTTTTATTACCAACAAGATGTCACTCCGCCGCACTGTCAAAGGACGTACGAGCATACTTGGACCGAAATTTGCCAAGGCAGTGGATAGGACGCAGGGAGCCAATGGAGTTTCCTGTATGCTCTCCAGACCTAACGCCGCTGGATTTCTTCTTATGGGGCTCAGTAAAAAAATGTGTACAAACGTAAACAACGTAACTTAGACACACTTTGGAATGAGATTCAAGCGGTGTGCGCAGAAATCTCATTGGACACTTTGGGACGATGTACGGAATCAATGGTGTTCGTATTCAGAAATGTATTGAAGCTAAAGGCCACCATTTTGAACATTTGAACAATCATATTTTCATCAGAAAGTAATTTATTTTTCAAATTGGGATTTAAGCTTTCCATTTCCAGAAATCTAACCTCGTAGAACGGAAAATAGATTTTCTATGACACTTAAAAGTGTGTATACATTTTTCTGAAGCGCACTGTGTGTTCAGGAAACCACAGAATATAATTTCTTTTGAACATTACTTAAGATTACATTACAATTGTTCTAAAACCTAAACTCTATGATGTCCTTACTTTTCTTACAGGATGCACATGCAACAGGATGTATTGCTGTTGAAGATTCTCAAAAAATGGACTTCTAGCACCCAAAGGTAAATTTTAATCATATCAATATTGCAAACATGTGTATTGTGTACTAATATCTTCTTTATAATAAATATATTTAAATAGGTAATTGTCATTATCGACTAGGGGCTTCGGCATGCCAACAACATGCCCTCAATCCTGCCATCTGTCTACGGTAGATGGGGCAGCGGTCGGATGGTAGGCCTTGTCCCTCCTGGGATGTAGCCCCATGGAGTTTCGTTAGTCTACCTTCTTAACAATTAAGATCATTTAATTGATTAATACATTAGGAATTTCAAAGTGTTGGAACAAATTTTAGGAATTTATTGTAAAGAAATTATACAAGACAAAGATACATCCTGTACATAACTCGAAAAAAGGTTCAAAGCTTTGTTTTAGTTTAAGTTTTTGTTAGGTTTTTATGAACATTGAGGTAGTATGCTTTCTACGTGTGCACCATATGTAACAGCTGCAAACATTAAAGCGGTAGGACATTTCTAGCTAACCACGAGTCAATTGGCTTCCACAAATCGACAAGCGATTCTTTAACACTAGAGGACATAGAATAAACACTCTCTCTTTATTAACCTCGCTTAAAATATCACATGGTGTAAAGTCCGGACACCTAGGAGACCTTAGACTATGAGCAAAATCCTCTTGTCAGCCTTTTCCGATCCATGGTGTCGTTCAGATAATGACCTCCATTTGGAAATGAGATGTACATCCAATATAAAAATGAAATCACTCGAACTATCTTGAAGTTCAGAGAACAGCTATTTTCCTAGCATGACAAGGTAGCTTATTCCTGTTAGAGTTTACATATGGATACGAATTTTTAATGCCACGCGTAAAATATGCTTATGATGAGATAGATGTTAGTTGAACCGTCGGCGAAATGCTCTTTACAGCTCAACAACAGATTCACACTGTAGCAGGCACACGCAGCACGATTTTCTTGTGGCATCGGCATTTTAATATAAATAAGATTCAGCACCTCTCTGTGACATTCATTTGTACTTTTATGAGGGCTTCTCACGTTTGAATGTTCCTCTGTCCAGAGATGTAGGTGGTGGGTTGCGGATGGAAGTTGGTAGTTGGAAGGTAGTAGGTAGTTAATTGGTAGGTAGTTGGTAGTTAGTCGGTAGTTAGTAGGTAGTAGAAGGTAGTTAGTTGGTAGGTAGTTAGTAGTTAGTTAGTTGGCAGGTACTTGGTAGGTTATTAGTTGGTAGGTACTTAGTTGGTAGTTAGTTGGTAATTAATTGGTAGGTAGTTAGCTGTATTTAGTTGGTAGGTAGTAGGTAGTTAGATGGTAGGTAGTGGGTAGTTAGCTGGTAGGTAGTAGGCAGTTAATTGGTAGGTAGTTGGTAGTTAGTAGGTAGTAGAAGGTAGTTAGTTGGTAGGTAGTTAGTAGTTAGTTAGTTGGCAGGTACTTGGTAGGTTATTAGTTGGTAGTTAGTTGGTAATTAATTGGTAGGTAGTTAGCTGTATTTAGTTGGTAGGTAGTAGGTAGTTAGATGGTAGGTAGTGGGTAGTTAGCTGGTAGGTAGTAGGCAGTTAATTGGTAGGTAGTTGGTAGGTAGTTGGTAGTTAGTAGGTAGTAGAAGGTAGTTAGTTGGTAGGTAGTTAGTAGTTAGTTAGTTGGCAGGTACCTACCTAGTTGGTAGGTAGGTAGTTGGTTGGTAGTTAGTTGGTAGGTAGTTAGTTAGTTGATAGGTACTTGGTAGGTAGTTAGTTGGTAGGTACTTAGGTGGTAGTTCGGTAGTATGTAATTAGTTAGTCGGTAGGTAGTTAGTGGGAGGGAGTTGTTAGTAGTTAGTAGCTAGTAGTCCCTATCTATTTTTCGTCATAGTAAAATTTCCATTTGGCTTCGAAAACGGCGTTGTAGAAAATTATTTATATGTATGTAATTTGGATTAGGCCTGTATGAAACTGCTTATGGAAACCAGTTTTTTTTAAACTGTTAAAATAATGCTTTGTCTGTAAGAGAATCCCCCTCTGGGGATAGCTGAAAGATTACTTCGAAACAAATAAATAAAACATCACCAATATCGTGTTGAATCATTATTATTGCTTGCAGAAAGGAATTCTGATGATTTAATTGTCGTAGGATTATTTTATGTTATCTTGTAATCCGTTAGTTAAGGCCAAGATGCATGAATGGAAGGTTAAATTGTTTGAGAGTTAGAGCTGCGGGACCCTCATGCAGCTTATCACAACGCCTACAACTGATCGCTGAGGAGGCATTAAAACACAATTAATAGCTCACACTCTTGTCTCTTCCATATATCTTAGAACTGAATGGTCATAACTTACAGCTCCGTGGCAAGCATCCTATATATTATTAAACTTCGTAAATTTTCTTCACACAAGAAACAAAATAACAGCTGGACTCTATTTCGTTTAATTCCTTAAACCAAAGCGACGTTTAGTGCTTCTACTCGAAGAATCTAGGATTCTCTCTAAATTGTAAGGTTATAACAGCAGATAAGAAAAAGACGAGAAGTATTAATAATAACAATAGAAGTTACTGAATGCATTGAGAACTTTACCTTCGTGTGATCCACCAACAGCAGAAACAGTGATTTCAGCCCTTAAATTAAAATGAGGGTTAGCTCTTGGCCCTGAAGCAATGTTAAACATAACAATTCATGTATAAAACTACACACACACATTGTCTCTGAATTGGAATACGATGAGATGAGTTCTTTACATAAGGCCTACTCTGTGTTAACCATATTTGTACAGCTTAATTAATTTGGGTTATAATAATGACAAATGTACCTCATAGAAATGTCTGGTAATATATTATGACAATTGAATAGTAATGAGGTTTATCTGTGGAAACAACTATAGGCTATTATTTTAGTAGAGTAATGAATTGCAGACTCGGTATTGACATTGCGTTTATTATAACTTCCTAGTGAAATCGATTATCAAAATAAATGGAATGTCAATTACTATCATGAGGATTCAACATAATAATTATTATTGTTATTATCAATACAACACCATCGGTTCCGCTACCCATCATCAGACTGGAATTACAATTACAGGGTAACACCTCCGAAGTATTGAGAAATGTGGATACAGATAGAATTCCAGACTGTCATTGCTTCCAAAAAATCCAAAAGATTCACGAAATGACAATATAGTGCACGTTAGGTCTTTTAGAGTTTAAATAAAACATTTTGTTGGTTGCTGTTATGTTTATATAACGTTGGGATGAACTAAAACTTAGGCCTACATCCTTCGCCAGAATTTGTCCTGCAAAAGTTATTTTACTTACTTTTAAATCTAAAGATTGTCATATTTATGCACACCTAAATGCCATCGGCCTAGACCGGCATCGTACCCACGACATTGGGCACAGAATTCCAGCGCTTACAGACTGCGCTCTCAGCCGATATGCACTGATAATTTTCTGTTCATATTTCTCGATGTTTTCTTATCTTCAAAACTATCTTCAATCTTCAAGGCCTACCTAAAGTAACTGCGTCTTAGTCTTAAAATATTATGATAAAAGTAATTAACCAAAATAGCATTATTAATGCGTGCACTTCGTAAGTTAATTTCATAATATACTCTATTATACTCTATATTTATAATTACAGTTTCACTCCATTGAGAAAATTATCGTGACTGATGATTAAAAGAAAGATAGTTCATACCTACATAAAAAAACAAGTGAAAGAATTATCATTCCACTGTGGCCGACTGTGGCTTACTATGAAGCCTGGGCCTTTAAGTACTTACGGGATGTAAATCGCCACTGGGTTGGTATCTCATCTTATAACGCCTGATGGTACCTGGATATGCGAGTCAGTTGAAGAGTTTAATGTTGTACCGGCATGTTGCCATGTTAGCTCAATGGTAGAGTAGCGGCACGGAGAGCCGAAGATCCTGGTTCAAATCCCGGCTATGGCATTGAATTTTTCAGTCCGACTGTACCAAAGGCAAATGAGTTAAACCGTAAATAATTATAGTTTCATTCTGAGCACAATACGCGTGAAACTGAATGAAACCGCTATTGAAGAGAAAAGAACGCATCGTACAGTCTATTTTTAGAGGAATTAAAGTCGTAATTATTATGTGATAGTCTACTTACTAATAGACGTAGGCCTACACATGCCGGCAAGACAAAATACTGTGCATTTGAAGTGAAGTACTGATATTGAAGATGCTAAATTGAATATATAGTCCTACGTTTCCGTATACAGTATATCCTGTGGACCGTGTGCTATCCCTATGATGTTCTAGGGATAACACCTAGGGACCCTACCTTAATTAATTAATTAATTAATTTATTTATTTAAGGTAGGGACCCTACCTTAATTTATTTAAGTTATAATAGGTACTGTGTTTTAGACATAGTATTGGCCTGCATAGATAATAGATTTTTTATAGGTATAGTTTAAATTTAATAACATGAGAAAGAGCTAAAATGTAAAAGATTACCACTTAACGTAGTTTCTCTCAGACCTCAAAGTAAGTTTAAATTTCCTTCATTTCCCCATAATTTGTAGTGATTGTAGTCATCTCGTCGCAAAAAGGAGTGAAATAAAAATTTTCACCAGGGACCTTCTATTTCAGAGTAAGGGATTCTTTAATGTGTCACAAATTCAAGATAGCTGCTAATTTGGTACCGAAGGCTAGTATACTGCAGGGTTTTAGTCATAGGTAACCTCACGAGAGTTTACGAGTTTTTCAGAAAAAAATTATCTGATGAAACTCGTAAACTCGAGTTGGATTTTATTGACTATTCCATGAATAAAAATGTAATGGATTATAAAATAATAATTACTTTCGTACTTTATATTTATACAACAAAACTAACAGCTGCAAGATCACGGTTTACTATGAATCAACCATCCATGAGTCGGTCTGAGTTACCATGTTGTGACCAAAGCTACCAATGGTTCATATAAGGAATAGTTAACCTAATTCAGGTAAGGTAACAGCAGAACAGAATAACAGCACACGAACGGCTTGCACAGAATCGAAATTGTGTTTTTGATCTATGTACATTTATATTATTTAAATTTCCAAACATTGTATAAAATAATGTGTTTCCATTCTGCTGAATGGTATCATTTGACGTATTGACCACTGCATGTTGATTCCTACATTTCCAGTAATGAGCTGACGTCTTATCAGATAAAATCGCACCATCGCATTATTAACAATCATTTTATAAGATGAAAGACCTAGATTGGTTTATATCCGAAGAATTGCTAAATATTTGTTAATATGAAATATGCAGCGTATGAATTGAATAGTCCCAGAAAAATTCAACCCCTCGGTTGGGTTACTCTCATCGTTTGTGGTTTAATGCCACATATAAAAAGCGACAACTGAGAACGTGTTTTATTTGAACAACTGACAAGAAAAATAGTATTTAATATTTTCAAATTTCATATATACTATTTACAACATAAATTTTTAGCTGGCGTTTCAGAAATGTACATTGGTTAATATTAACGGAAAAATATGGGAAAGAAAAATGCAATTTAATAACCAACCCACGAACCGTACTATAAAGTATTACACATTAGACTATCGTTATTGGTACTAGAGTAAGTTCTTTTTGCAGAATAGAGAGAATACTGTATTTTTAGATCTAGATGATTAAATAAGACTAGAGAAGAAGAAGATGAGGTGGGGTGAGGGCGTCTCCCTTTTGCGGCGCAGGGTCCGTATGTACCGGCGCTGTCAGATCAGTTCAGTGCCGGGCGCGACGCTGACTGGACGCTCTACCAAACTATCGGAAACTGTTATTACATTTCTCTGACAAACAGACGTGCATACTCAGTGAGAAATCACTTCTCTCATTCACCCACCTGTCTCACTTCAATATATGAGGGAAATGCTAGTCTTCAGCGGAATGGATATAAAGAAAAGCGTTTGTTAACGATTCTATATATTCTGTAAATCGAATTAATCTTCAGATTGCAATTATCTTACTTGTACATGCGGATAACACAGGAAATTTCAAGAGAAGTTAGTGCTACTGCTAGTGTTCAGCAGAATGGATACTTGAGAAACGTTAAACAACGTCAGCCGTATATTCCTTAACTCTATTACCCGATTGAAATTACCTCAATTTGACGTACAGACTACTCTCAAAATCGCTTAGGGAGTAAGTGCTAATTCTCATCAGGATGGATGAAAACAAAAATTTTAAGTAAATATATCTCTTTATTCCCTAGAACAGGTTATTCAGATTATTCTAATTAACTGACTTCAACATCACAAATTGCAGTACAAATAGAGACATTACGAACCATCAATTGATAGTTTAGTTTACCGTCTAATTTATGGAACTGTTACTGCAATAGCGATTATAATCGCTTGAATAATTTATCAACAAGTAACCATATTCATAGCTGACTGCGTTCCGTTGTGAACAATTCCACCAGTCTGTTACTATCCAAATACTATTTGCTTAATTGTAGGGAAATATATAGCGAAATAACATGTCATAGTATCGGAAACATAGGTAACATACGAGGATGTTATTGATACGAGGCTTTTAAAACTTGTTTGAATTAGTAAGTACAGCTGCGACTCTCGTATATTTTACTACATATGGTTAGTATTTTACCATACATGCGTGTGTTCTGTGCTCTCTTGTATACAGTTAATATTGCTTTCTCGTTCTACTGATAGAAGATGAGTCAGTATGACTATAATGACTGTATTGCGATAGTGAAGAAAACTGCAAAGAAACTCATAAAATAAATGTTGGATTGTGGACCTAATTTTTCGTTTTACTCCATAATACAATCCATAAAATGGATTCCGGAGAAATTAATCCTTAGTTCGTCGAAGATGGGAAACTCATCAGTTGGATAGATGTGATCATGAACTCTATGATGTTTCTTCGTAGAAGATATGGTTTTATAATTTTGTCTTCATACTTCTTGACTTAAATGCTTATTTTAATCGACTGGTTTCTGTAAAGAGCATACTTCATTCAATCAAGTAAAATGTAATAATTCCGAACAAGTTAAATATCGGAAAAACGGGTCCTTATTGAAAATTCATTTACATGGGTGAATTGTTTCCTTATTTTATCAGGTCAAAGTTTTTATTTAAGAATTTTAGTATCTTGGTAAAATAATACAATGTTAGGAGAAATCTAACTTTATCCTTGAGAGTTCAATATCTAGTTCAGTTTATAAGTATCAAAACCACATCACATATCTTTCAACACGGTATTTACGAACAGAAAACTAAGTACAAACAGAAATACATCTTTTATTTAAATGATGTTAAGTAATGAAAAACGTGTTTAGTATAATATGATGTGTTCTTTATATAATTATTTACTATGTACAGTCGTTCAAACAACCCCTAGAACATCCCTTCAGAAAATCAATTAGGGTTTATTATGCGATAAATTCGGAAGCCAGCAGGAGGTGACAGTTATTGGCTCCTAAACAATGAACCATGAAACTGATTATCATGTGTAAAACAATCCCTTGCTCTTTTCACATAGGATCTTATATTAACCCCATAGTGCGAAAATATTGCCCATCGTGTGATACAAAATGTTAACGAATTATTAATAATAGAATAGAAACATTATTCTTTTAAGTTGTGGCCGTCATGATTAGTAGAAGATTGGAACGAATAATGAACTCTACCAAATCTTTATTATCTTCAATGTTATCAACTTCTATTTTAAATGGTGACAACGACAGCAGTGAAGAGATAGAAGAGGAAAAGGTGCCAACTAAAGATATTATTGAACATCTAATTCATAGCAAAAACTTGAGTGTGAGTGGCATTTCTGGGAAAGGTTACGACTGGCAATCATTACTCAACTCTAGCATTCACGCTGGCATGATAGCGGACAACAACACTGACGAAGACATATCATCTTTCATTCATTCATCTTTCTATAACAATATCTCGTACAACGCTTCGAATCCTGTTGTGTTTTTATCTGAAGAAGTTAGTGACTATTTCTTAAACAGCAACATGGATGTGAACAGTACGTTTGGAATGGGGTTGTTTGATTTTCCTATAAACTGTTCCACATTTTGGAATAATGAAACCTGTAGAAACGGTACAGGGACCGCTGTAGAATCGAGCTACAACTACTGGGCCCTAATTTTGGTGCTGTTTCCGATCTTCACTCTCTTCGGGAACGTCCTCGTCATCTTAGCCGTCTGTAGGGAGCGGGCTCTGCAAACCGTCACCAACTACTTCATCGTGAGCCTAGCCCTGGCGGATCTCCTGGTAGCGGTGCTCGTCATGCCCTTTGCCGTTTATGTCTTGGTGAGTAATCCTGTTTACTTCACTTTTCATGTATAGTATTTTAGTGAAACATATGGGGGGGGGAAATTACGCAAACTTAGGTTCTGGAGGCCAGGAATTGTGGTACAACGACAATTTTGTTGGATCGGTACTTATTTTTCAATGTCTGAAACTTCAAATCGGAAACTGCTATTTCCAGTACATGCAAGCACGTGAAATATTTTATTAACATTCCAATCGAATTAAAGTTTACCTAGTTAAACTGTAGTAAATGGGACATGGTTGCGAGTTGCAGATCTTATGATGGAGAAGCAAGTCTTTATACTATATATATCTTTATATAGCTGTCATACTTCAACCGGGAAACCTATAGGACTTATAATAAGATTGTACAATAAAATTTATGTTCAGGAGCTTTGGATTTCGGACTGGAGAACATTTCATTACAGATTCTGCAAGAATCTTTAACTCATTCACAATGCATCCCATGGCATACCTGTAGCGTAGTTTGTCTTAAATTTGTGACAATCTCATGGAAAGTAAATTGGAAGAGAGAATAAATATGTAAAATCACAAAATAATATACGAGAAATAAACTATGGCCGAATCGTTGTGTTAAATGCTTTCTTTGCAGTATGACATGAGTTTGGGTGAGAATTTGAATTTCGCGCATTTGTAGTCCTAAATTAAAATTTCAGCACACGTTTTTAATAATGGTTATAACTTTCTTCTCCAAGAGATAAATTATTTTTCCATAACGTAAGCCATTTTAAAATTAATTTGCTTCTTTTTCTTTTGCTTTCATACTTGCCTATGAATGCGTGAAATCTTATTTTTAAAATTCCATTTATAACGCAAAATATTGTCTTTTATTAAACTGACTTTGATAGGCTGTATTTTGGTAATATTTGACAGGATAGTTGTAATCGCCATGGCTCATGATTTTGTAGAAATAACGGTACATTAGTTAAATGTTGTGAAATACTCAATATGATCGTGTGATCATAACATGCCAAAATTATGATAAGCTACTGTAGTGCCCTTCCACGTTTTATTTCCCTATTGGTAAAGAGTCTCTTCTAAAACAAATAGTTCGGGCATACATTTACACGAACCAGAAATCAGTGCGGCGGTTGTTGAGTTGAATTAGAACATTTTCTAAACGGGTATTATTTAATTTTTTAAAACCTTCTTTGATTTGGTACAAGAATTTTCTTTAAAAAAGGCAACGTTTACCTTCTACTGACTAGAATTCGTTTACGAAATTGGTTTCTTCATTGTATTTTATAAACCTAGATCAGTATAGTACTAATTAAGTTACACAAACAAAATCCACTTGAACAAGTCTTTTCTCTTTGTTCTATGAAATCATACGTTATTTTCATATTTTATTCTGTCTTCGTTCATAGATCTCATCTTTAGTTTAATTAAATGACTGAAAAATTTTCCAACGCTTTGGCAGGGATGCGAGTGCTCTCCTCATGCAGCGGGCCCAGGTTCCCTCCCCGCCGGGATAAATTTCCTGGGTGGGGATTTTTCCGGAGTTCTCCCTCACGCAAAAGTCTAATGTCATAACGTTAGACCACTATGGTACCCGGTCATTATCTGGCCTTCGTTATCACCTTCATCCCATTTGCCTTGTTCAGATTCAGTGTGGGCTACTGGTGTGTCTTGCTATCTATGTACGTGTTGTTTCGGAGGTGGCCCGGCATCGGGCTGATCGCTCATCTGGGGAGGATCTTCATGTCCTTATCTGGTTAAAAAAGTACGTTTTACTCAGGTGGCTAATTTCTTTCCTGACAATTCGCATTCCTGGAAGGCTAGGGTGGCTTTGTCCGCATAAACAATTCGAACAACTGGAGTGGTAAAACTGAGAGAAAGAAGAAGATGAAATAAATGAATATCTAACCACCCACTATTGTCAAAAATACTTGCGTCGGTCTCTAATACTCCGCTACCCAGCATAATCCGCTTGACTGCTAAACGGTAGGATGGATTGGATGTAGCCTATCTGCCCGGTCGTTGAACAGGTCTTCACCTTCCATGCTTTTTATAGATCTACTTATTTTCCAAGTTAACTTACTTAGTTCTATCTCTAGCTCAGGTTCGTTTGATTAGACCCATGAAATCAGACCCGGGTCTGAAAGTCCGTAGTGTCCACAAGCGATTAGCTCCAAGCCTTTCTTTCCCGCTTTCATCCGCACCCTCACTTTCCTTCCATTCTCACTTTCGCTTTTTTAACTTATAATACTGATTAAGTCTTACAAGTTAGAACATGAATGAATCTTTATGCCGGCGAACTTAGAAAAATGCAGCTTAACTTTAGCAAATAGATTATTTTCACATAATAATACTCTCCTTCTCTCTCAGCATTATTGTTCTTCTTCTTCTTCTTGTAGTAGAAAGTTTTTCAGTAAGTTTGCTCAACTAAGGACATGGTAATAAATCAAACGGGTGCATCATAAGGCATTAAATTGCTTTTTTCGCCTAGAATGCGGCAATATTGAAGGATAGCAAACTATACTACAGACAAATTCGAGTAATTTCTTTAATTTGACCTACTTCGTTTGATATATTGAATGATATCAGACAACTCCGTAATTTCGGAAATTATTAAAAAAAACTTGAGGTAAGTATAATTTTTATTGGAAGTATCTTCCTACAATTTGCATTGTATTTAAGCCTCTTATATGAAATAAAAAAAAAATGTTAAACTTAAAAAACGTTATACTGGTAGATTTCAATGAATAAATAGTATTTCCTGTATAATTACGAACATAATAGATTACTGTTTAAAAACATACTGAAGCTGTAAACGTCGTTTCTGATGATTTAGTTTTATATACTTACCTGTTAACCCAAGATTTTTGAGCTCAAATCCATAAGGCCACTTTAAAAAAATTATGGCAGTTAAGAATAGTTTCGAGAAGTTTATATTTTTTCATCGTTTTCACTTAATAAACCAGGTTCTTTACATAACCTGAAAGTATATGCAATAGGTTCTAAATAAATTATGTCATCTGATTTTTGTAACAGTATCTATCTGTGCCAAAAGCAGTTCTGTCTGTGGCTCAGGTAGCCTAGCTTATAGTTTCATTTTTATTATCCCGTTATATTTTTAAATGATAAATTTTAACTCTACTGATTGTATTTGATAATTGGCAGTTGAAACCAAGCAGCGGAAATAAATAAATTATATTCTTTATTTTGGGAACAAAATGCTAAAATCTTGTTTGGCATACTTGAATAGACTCATTTACAGATTTAATTTTCTTGAACTTTATTTCTAATTCAGATGGGTTCAGTGCATTGGACATGGATACCGTAGGTCTATAGTAATTGTTTAATAAATCGAGCGGATGGAGTTCTAGTTTCTTAGGATCATATTCGGGAGTCCCAAGTTTAAACCCCCTAGTCGGCTTAGTTTTAAATGGTCTCATATTATCTCAACGATAGTGTTTGTACCTACGGTGTAAACGGTCCCGGGTTCAAATCGTGATGGGGACATCCAGATTTGAAGGAGCTCGTGGCGGAACTAGTGGTTCGTGACTCGTGACTGCATTATAAACACCCTAAGAAAGATATATATAAGCATTCATGAACCACAGAGTATTCTCTCTCTGTTGGACATTATATGAGAATATTATAGGAGAAAAATTCCTCCGACACTGGGACTTGAATGCAGGACCTTTGGCTATTCGCGCCAATGCTCTACCAACTGAGCTAAGCCGGAGCTGAGCCCTAAGAAACTTTTTTCAACCGGTGTCTTAAGCTGCAGTAGCTATGGGTTAGGAGCTCGAAGCCTGCAAAAGATGCCCTGAAGATGATGTAGAGACACCGAAAGGCATAGGCGACTGATCACAAAAGTTGTATATTTGTTGAGCAACTGGTATCTTATTTATTTTATTACATTGATCGAGCTCAACGGTGTTGAACATGCATTTTAATAAATCATAGCTAATATATGAAAGTGATTTCATAAAATTAATTGCTTTCATTTCATTCAAAACAAATTCCAGTACATTTGCACATTTCACCTTATTTTTGGAGATTAAGTTGTTCAAATCCGACAAATGTGTTTCGATCGCGAATAAATCCACTCATGTTACAATTAATTTTACAAATTGTGAACAAGTTAAATATGTTTATAATCTCGAAACTAGTCGACTACTCCAGTTTCGCGAAAAGTTGGGATCAGTCAGATGTATGTAATATCGCTAGTCAGTGTCACCAGTACATCTCGCGCCTGCACATTCAAATAAAAAGCAGTTTCAAAGCTTAGGTACGAAACCTATTTTAGTCGTGCATGCTATCTTGAAGGAGGCTTCGGGTTCGAGTCCCGCCTTAAGCGGGCTGGGTGGTAGAAAAAGACAACAGGAAAGCAAAGTAGAGAGAATAACCAGAGCAAACACATACGAAAATGGCCCATAGACTACCTAAAATATATAAAATATTATAATAAAGGATCTAAGCCATTTCTTGCACTGTTGCCAAAGGCAAATACAATTAAGGCAGCTTGGAAGTGCATAATATGGTGAACCGCACTCAATAACTATTTCCGAGCACCGTCAAAGTAAAGTGCAGCTGCAAGTTGTAAATGTAGAGAGATGAAAAAGATGGGTTCATGTGCTTTACATACGTCGCTTGGTTGTAAATTTTCATTTATTAACTCAAACTGTTATATATCATTCTCAAAGAGAAGATATTTTTAGAATTTACTTGTGAGTAAAAGGATCCATTTATACGAACGGTTTAAGGAAATGGAACTACATGATAGGCAACCCCACTCTATAGAACTACCTAATACTATCATATAAACACGTTTGAATGTATAGCTGGAAAGGTGGATTGAGCCCTAGGGATTCTCCCAGATAAATTAAAAATGTGATCGTGAAATTATGGCGAAGCTAGCGATGCCCTACCGAGTTAGCACTTACAGTACACTTGGCATTAAGATACCATCGAACAGGTAGAGCTACCACAAGGTAACGACAATCTGCTTGGCAGAAACCAACGCAGCGGGGTTAGTCGTGCAGGAAAACACGATGGGCTCAAATCTCTCCTTGTATTCCGTAACCAAGGAAATATTAGTGATGGGTAGAAACAAATGATTATAAGAATCCAGTTATCTTTTCTCGAGTAATATAAAGAATAGAACAATCATTCGAATGAAAACATTCTCGGATGAAAGCAGGATCCGAGTACTCGTAATGCGAGATGTGAGAACTCGAGTCGGTAGCCGAGAAGTGAGAACTACTAAATATTGACTCGATTGTTAACTCAATTGTTATTTGAATGATTTAGCTCGGCGGTTTCACCGTGGTAAAAGATCTGTTGCTATTGGTTTGCGTAATGGGTTTGCTCATCGATTCAGTGAACCCCAAACCAATAGGAGTTAGTGTCACGCAGCGCTGTCAGATATTGCGTTAATCTCATTTTATACTAGCGTTCACAGAGTAAAGATCCATAAGATAAGTCGTCTGCCCTGGGATCTTCTGTTAAGAATCGGCGGTATGACTACATTGAACTACCCTGTGGGCAGGGTAGTTGTGCGTTCATATAACTTACATGCCTATCATGCCTGAAAAACTTATACCGCGTTATCGAAGTTAACCGAAGTGATACGAATTACTCGAGAACTCGTGTTTACTTCACTCTTCTCCTAGCATTAATTCATTCATATATCGCTAACTTTCAAGAACCGAATAATTAAGACTTTTCATTCAAGAACATTTTTGTGTGCCCACCCTTACCCCGAGTGCCCAACAATGAAGTTTATTACTAAATATTGGTAACCATTTGTTTGACATGTGTACCTATGGTTGCCCATTTTTAATCCTTATGGGATATGTGACGTTTATGACATGTTAGGGCTGTGTACTTGTTCAGATTTAAGTGGCGCAAGATTGACTTTCTCGCAGACTTTCTTTCAGTTTGATCTTTCTTGGTGTGTTGATTGTTTCATTCAAGAACTGCCATCACTAGTAGATATTATGTATGTCCACGTGTATTCAGAAATCGCCCTAGGTCTTTCTTTTGTTGAGCGCTGCGAAAGTCGCCAAGGCGATTTCATTTGTATCCAGTAGTGGTAACCATGGCATTTGTCACATTTGTTAAAAAAAATAAGTGTAATTAAATACTCGTATAGTTGATTAGATAGTGCCTACATATCGTAATTGGAAATTGGCTTGGCCTGAAATATTGCAGCTAGACACAAACATAATTTAGCTTGCGATGTAGCCTATATTATTAATTAAGCCTTCCTTACCACTGAGCTGAGCACCGGATTACAGAATTATATTAGACAATGTTGTAATCACTTGTACTTTCGTCATATTTCTCAGTAAATTTGGGTTGAAGATCGAGCATTTCATCAAGTATAATCTGTCTATCTTCTATCTTTACCTGAGTTTCACCTCTCCCTTTTAGGGACACTTAAGCGACCCAAGCCACCCGAGCCTTCATCAAGTGAAATACAAGGTATATTTCTAAAACCAAATTAATCGAACCTGTGTTTTTCTACATGAAGTTACTACTTTATATCCTGAACTAGGGATACTTGAATATTTTAAGTCTTAATTCTCTACATTTATAATCAAAGCAGGGAAATTTAAAAACAGAAATCCACAGCCGTGAGGATACGTTCGCTCTCCTCATGCATGTATGCTGTGGTTGGATTTCTGGTCGGGACAAGTTTCCTAAGTGAGATTTTTAAGAGATTTTCCCTCACCTGTGAGAGGAATGACGGGAAACTTTGGGCTCTCCTGGTCCCCTGATGTCATCTGGCCGTTATTATCACCTTCGCCTTGTTCAGAATGAGGGGTGTGTGGCTGGTGTGTATGTTCCTATATGTTCGTGTTGTCTCGTAGGTGGCCATGGCATGCATTGGGCTGAATACTCATCCAGGGAAGCCCTCCATGTCCTTGACTGGTCAAAAAATATGTATGTGATCAATATAAACTCCTGTAAGGCCCGGGAGACGTGGGCTGCGTAAATGTACTGTACCTACAGTACAAGGCGGAGGTAATACTCAGGAAAAGAAGAGGAAGGAAATTTAAGAACAGAAAGTTCAATTTAAAGATGGATATATTATAACCTCTTGCGTCATTTCTGTATAAAGTATTCTGTGTATAAGGTATAGTTTACAGCAACAGCTTCAGCATGGTGGAACAAATAAGTAATAAATACCGCCCAGATCCTGTTCTTGAAAATGTAGGCCTATACAGAGGTTCTTTTTCTTGTGTCTGTTTCTGAACGGTGGAATGGTTGGCTATGCACAGCCTAATGTTCCAAATTTCGTGGGTTCCTTCCCGGCCCAGGACGATGGCATTTATGTGTGCATAAATTCTGTTTGTAAAGTTACACTAAAAAAAACTCCTGCGGGAAAGCATTTCGGCACATCGGCGACGGTTACAGGAGCATGTAGCGGTATACAATCGTCGATAAATAACCATATTACACATCACTTTCATTTTTTAACTTCGTGGTGTGGTTGCTCGTTTCTGCTAATATCTTATCATGCTACCATGATCACAAGCATTACTTCAAATTTGTACGTATATTGTATGTTACTTCATTCAATAATGTACTTGAAAGTAGATTAGTTGAAACGTGGTTAGCAGTCTATGGAAAAACTTCACATTAATACCTGAAATGGATATGTATACGGATGAAGCACAACGCATTACTGTTCCTGTTTTTTTGCGTTAATTTACTTTATGGGGATGTAGATTACTGCGTGGAGCGATGCATGGTCTCTAGCGACTCTGCAAACAAAGTTAAAAATTGGGCTATGATATAATGTGTTCAACTGTCCCCAGCGAGATATTTTCGAAATGGTAGTCTCTTTAACATAAATCATTTTATGTGAAATGTAACTCTGGGATTTTTTTGTATTTCATGCTAGATCCTGCCTTTATTTTCGTGTTATACACTGCAGATAACTAAGTAAGGTGGCCAAAGAGATAACATAGCTAATTCGCATTCGGGGTATTACGGGATAAGTGCGAACTTATTATCCTCTTTCCCCATTCGCAACGATATTTTTCAAGTTCGATAGATATAATTTTGATAAAACTAGAAAGAAAAATACGTGGTAATACATTCTGTGGGGGACAGTGGTGTCTACTATCCGATAGGTACGTCATTTACCGATCTGTTTTTCGACTTCATTGGGAGATGGCAGGATTGGGGCATGCGGTAAGCTCGCATCACCCACGGTCGTTATTAATTGTGTTCAGAAGCAGATCCACTACTTCTTTATGAAGTAGCTTCTCAGTTGATCTCAGAATGCTGAGTACACTCCTTTCCAGATCTTCCTTCCTCAGAAAATCCCGATGAGGCACTGGGATCGAGCTGTTACTCACCACTGGAATATAAAAGCTATCGTAAACGAAACATCGAAAGATAAAATAAGAAACAGGGCAAGTACTGATCTCATTGCTCTCCGTAAAAAGATCCATGAACGAAAAATAATACCGGGACCAGAAAATATACAGAATGGCATACTTAAAGGAAGGTACGTCCCGCGTTTTCCAATTCTTACTACTGCAAGTCGTATATCGTATAGTCTATGAAATACGGTATTGTTTCCAGTGCTACCATTTCTATAATGCTGCATATCTGCACTAAAAGCAACTGGTTCACAGGCGATTGGAGTTTATTAGTTTCCAAAACAGTTGTTGGATATGACCAACATACGTTTTCTTCATAGTTATGACCCATCTTGCAGGCGAGCTCGAACTTCAAACAATTCACTGTTATTTCCTATGAAATTGCGTCATTCGATTCACGTATGGTTCATTTTCTTAGCGTGTACCTTCACAATAAAAGCCAGCAATGATCTAAGAATGATTATTGTATCCAGTATAGAAATGAAAGAAGAGATCAGTGGGGATTAGTTCTGAAAAAAAAATTATCGATCATGTATCATTGTCAATTAGCAACTCATATACCCTATTAATCTTGCTCTTATATGCTCTCTCTCTCTCTCTCTCACTCTCTCACTCTCTCCCTCTCTCTCTCTCTCTCTCTCTCTCACTCTCAATGATAGATTTTAGGTGTCCATACTATTCTGGGTTAAGCAGTGCATAGACACACATTCACACACATATGTGTGTATACATTTTATTTTAGGGACATCTTTCTCGTTTACCATATGGAATAAAGTTACAAGAGACTTTGAGTCCTAGGTAAGCCTGCGTTACTTGTCGTATGCGTGTTCTATTAAAGAAGACGTTCAAGGTAGTTACTGTTATTTTTAAAATGCCGTAATGTTACTACTTGATGAAGAGATTTGCTATTTCGGATAAGCTTTATAGAGGAAGATTTATCTAATAGTAGTATAAAATGCTTTTATGACTTTTACTTGAAACATAAGTTTAAAATGTAGATGAATGTTCATAAAGCAGAATATTGTTTCTGTGGAACATTAAATGAGAATTCTCATAGTTTTAAAATCTTGCACATTCATTATGTTCAATCTTCTTGGTTAGAAGCACTTCGATTTGTGCCGGGATGATTCTTCGCTTGGTCCTCCTAGAAAAGCAGTTAGTATTCTCTGGGGATATCAGGTAGAGATTTCAGTGTATTATCTCGTTATTGAAGCATCTTAATGACGTCTGTGGTTATCTTAAAATCAAAACATTTTGTGGCTCAGTATTTTAAATTAATAGTCTTTACATTAATTTTCACATAGTTCAGTTCTGGGAAATTATAACCATTGAAGTTATTATGCTAATACTGTTTCAAGTCAAAATGAATTTAGTATCAAAACTCAGTAATGCAATTTTAGTTCAATTTCATTTCTTCTCAAGTCATCCGCTTCAATGTGGCGTCACTAATAATCTCGATACCTAATTTAGGTAATCATGATAAAAAATTAATTATGTATATTTTCTGCTGGACATACGCTTGTATAAGATAAGGTAATTGTAAGTTGGTAGATCGTAATCCTAGAAAACAGCAAAATATTTTTAAAAACGATTCTTTGTAGTAGAGTGGAAGATGCTGATTGACTTAAGACGACCGTATGGACACGTGAAGTCAGAATGAAAAATTCATTGCCATAGCCGGGATTTGAACCAGGATCTTCGGCTCTCCGTGCCGATGCTCTAACCAACTGAGCTACCATGGCAACGTGCCGGTACAACATTAAATTCTCCAACTGACTCACTAATGTTGTACCGGCACGTTGCCATGGTAGCTCAGTTGGTTAGAGCATCGGCACGGAGAGCCGAAGATCCTGGTTCAAATCCCGGCTATGGCATTGAATTTTTCATTCTGACTTCACGTGTCCATCTTAGCCTACACACGGCCAGTGTGAAAGAATTATCATTCCAAGACGACCGTATGTTTACATAACCTATCCCTGGGGACCATTTTTCTCATCGTTAAATTTTCCATAAATAACTATTAGAAGTCCTTCAGTTCGTATTTTAAACCAAATATTTGTGCTATCATGACATTACATCATTAGCCGAATTCTTCATTAATTGCAGGCGTCAATATCTGGGTGAGGTAATAGAAATATGGAAGTTGTTGCATATTTAACGTCATTAATTTGTTAGGACGAAAACAGTTACTTCATCTTACGCGAATTTATTAGTAATTTTTCTTGCCGTACACCGGTTCCAGATATTGATTTATCTGACACACATATTGCTTTTCTTATTAAACCCTGGAGAATAAGATGGCAGGTTATGCACAGAGTGGGCAAAAAGTAACCTTACTGTTGTTCCACTACTGGTTTCATGTTTGTAATATAATTTTTCAGAGCAATACTAATTCCATATCAATATTCTATATCCTTTATCTGCATTTTAGAAATGTTATTTCTTTATTTTAAAGGCAATGATCAGCTATGGCAAAACAATTAAAATCAAGAGCAAAAAACGTGGAAAATAAAACAGTACTGTTAGTATGAAAATGCTAGTATGGTGAAGAGCTTCAATATTCCCCACCCTTTACATTGGTCAATTTATTACGTAATACATAAATTTGATAACACAAGCTGAGTGGTTAATTTACTGAAATCCATCCTAAGACTTCTATGACAGATGAAAATCCGATGAAAGTTGCTTTAACGTATGTGAACAGTCCAAAGAAGTCTAGACGACGTGCTTCCGCCGAGCTATCCATTTAGCTTTAGTTCGGAAGAAGAGGCACCATCGAATGGGCACCATCAGATTCACCTGACCTAACACCGATGCGTTTATTTTTTGGGTATCGTAAAAACAAGGTCTACAGTGGATTAATGAAAAGAATAAACCTCAGAAACATTTATTGAAATTGATGCATATACGGTTTTGTGTCATACTGTGTGTTATAAATGGAAAGGTTTGAAGAATGTTGAACATTATATTGAGCATCTATATTAATAAAAGGAAGTGTCTGTCTGTCTGTCCGCGATGCCCAGCGAACTCTACTGAACGCAGAGATCTGAAATTTAAAACATAGGTGGACTGAAAGGTCGGAAAATGCACCTCGAAGCCGGAATTTATTTTTCGCTTTCGTTCGTGAGTTATGAGTGAAAAACGAGCAGAAAACGTGCATTTTTTTGCGTATTTCGAAGCATCAGTTTTCAGTAATACTTTTCAATGTCGACTATTTTTGTCATACCTTGGAAATAAAAGCATCGCGATCGCTTGATTTTGTAAGTCCATCCTGGACGATTCATTTGTTTAGAATGTCAAGGCCCGTAGACATATGAAATTTTCAACCTACGCGGAAGAGGGATAATCAACATAGGCCTAAATATGGTCAAACATTGTTCAATTTGGACGAAACTCACTATACATGGGTTTTCTGGGCCAAGGAACTCGAATCTGAGGTCGCTTTTACCAGGCGACGCTATCTAATCGTGGTATGTAGTCCACGTGATTTAGGTTTTAATAAATATAATGATTTAATTATTATGCTCTTAATTTTTAATTTTTGCAATAATTATCGCGGGCGAAGCCGCGGGCACACGCTATTATATAATATATTAGTGATAAAACTGTATGGGAATCTGTAGTAAGATATTGGCATGTTGAAATGAGATAAGAATTTTGGATGGGAAAGTATGAAGAACGTTAAATTGCTATAATTCACCTGATTGTCAATGTGGTGGCCAGTACCTTAATGGATTCCGGTGACGACTGGTACTCACCTGGTTGATGATGAGATGATAGTGTGGATGCGGGAGTGTACTGCATCTGTGAAGATTGGTATGCGACCTCCCATTCATCATCACAAATACACAAAAATCCCGGATTCGACACTTACTGTAGTTAGTGTAGTTAGTTTTATTATTACGTTATCAATTTTTTGTTGTTTCTTTCTTCTTAAATAGTTAAACTTTTTCTCTCTCTTTCTTTATATAGGTATATTCTTTAGATTTATATATAAATAATTTATATAACCTATGTAATTATAAATTAATAAGTACAAATTATATAGTGCATATAGAGGCCCCTGATAGGAATCCAGAACAGGGGACAATAAGTATTAATGTATTAAATAAAAAATAAATAAAAAGTACCTTAGTGGGTTTATGGTGGAAAATAGACTGACTACTTTTCCTTTACTGATAATGAGACAACACATTCTTCATACCCACACTTGGATTGACATTTCAGTGGAAGAACTGAAATTAAATAATTAAGGCATAAAAAGGAATAAAAAGTCTGATCTCTATCGTACGATATCCACTGATATGTGCGACCATGATGTACACCAGGGCTGACCAACATGAGGCCCGCGGGCGGCCCGAGACCTCACTTTTTTCGGCCCGCTCCGCGGGCCTATAATTGTATACTGTAAATTACCCTCAAATATCGAAATTAATTTATAAAGTCAAAATATAGATGTTCCCTCTCCGATAAGTCAGTTGCTTCGTTTATCAACAACAAATATTAAAGTTAATATTGATGCATTTGTAAGTGAAAACCAACATCCTCAAATTTCCCACCATTTTTTTTGTTTTTTTTTTTGTTTGTAATTTTATATTTTTGGAATAAATTAAAATAATTAAACAAACGCATATTTTCTCTGTACAGTATACCATACCTATTAAAACTCACTGATAAAGTTGCATACGAAATATTTTATAATGCGACCCTCCAAACAGCATTTTTTAAAGTGGCCCTTGGGGCACTTGCAGTTGGACAGCCCTGATGTACACTTCATTATTGGATAAACTATATTATAAAACTAACTTTAGATCTACTAATAAATAGGCTATTATTATAATGTAATGTAATATTATATATATAATGTCAAGTGTTGTCTCACATTTTACAATTACAATTAGTATTTTCACAACGAACCGATGCGTAAGCAGGTACCCAAAATCTGCATTATAGGCCTACATATTTTCCGTATCCTGCCCTTTCATTTGTATTTTTACAAAATTTAAAATGGTCAACATTTAAAAAAATGATATGACTTAAGCCCTACTCCTTATATATAGGCCTACACACATCTAGTTATCAGGAAGCCATCAACATAGCGTTTTGTAGCGGACTATCGGGTGAATTATCGATAGATGAGTTTGACCCAAGCTCTGAAAAATAATGTCCCTTCTGATGACTGTATTAACCATTGTAATAATCCTTTATTGCAACAAAATGGTCATACTATGATGAATGAATCAACGGTGGAGTGATAAATGCCAGGGAAACAGGATCACCCCGAGAAAATCTGCCCTGACCCCATTTTGTCCACCAAAATTTCTACATGGATTCACCGAGATCCAATTCCGGGTCCCAGCGGTGGAAGGCGAGTGGTCTAACCACTCAGCCATTGTAATAACCATTATAACATATGTAATATACAAGTACTACTAAATTATAAACCATGTTTTACATAAAAAATTACCAATTACGAAATAAATATATTATTAAAACAATACTGCAAGTTCTTACAATGTTGGTGAATGACATTATCAATAAACTGTCAAACTTATTTTTGACTGTTGAATAATGTTTCTGGAGTATGTGTCTTTGAAACATTATTGACACAATGAATTTCACTTGTGATTTATACAGTATGAGCATTTTAATTTACTTGTGGTAGGCCTGTTCCACATTCTGCAGCACTGTAGAAAGGTTTTTAATTATGAACGCAATATTTAATACAATATAGCTTAATTCGGAAACCACGTTTTATGTCCCTTGCTTTTTATCCTTAAATTCATTACTAGTTCTTCCTTCGTTAATTTTACAGCGTCCCGTATTGCCTTCATTATTTTATATAAGAACAATGAAAAACAAATAAGCATGGATGTTCAAGGGTGTTGTGACAGGGAAATGTAATTGGAAGAAGATTGAATGTTATCGTTAGCTTGCGTGGGAAAAAAAATTGGGTCAACATGTTCTGTCACGTTCATTGCAGATGAAGGTAAACTTTGAAATTAAAATCGAATCAAAGATGAGTGTTATAAGCTTAAAGCAAATACAACCTATTCCAAATAAGATTATACTGGATTAAGTGTGTAGGATATTAATATGACTAATCATTTTCTATATTAAGCGTATTTTTTTTAATTATATGTGTTTTGAAAAAAATTACCTGTTAGGATGAAAATCAGTTACGAATTCTAGACTCTTTATTTTATTTCACACAAATTATTTCTCACATTGCCTAGGTATTGCTCATAACATCGTGTTATTAATAGGCCTATTGTATGTGTTATACGAGATTTATAATGTGTCAACACTGATAAAATTATACATTTTCATATCTCCTTTTGCTAATATGCAATTTGTTCAAATATTAATTGTTTTGGATAAAAGAAATACAGGTATGAAGATGTTTCGCTGTTCAGACCTTATGAATTCACATAAGATAAAAGTGCGCTTTATGTTCTATAAAATGTAACGAAACGCTAGAATTATGACGATAGAAGTTTGCGATTTGTTGAAATTTCACATATTCTTAAACTAATATATCACTGTTTCTTGAGATAAATAGTCAGCATAAAATTTGCATTTGTTCCCTAACTTGTTTCTCGATCCTTCATTCTTTTTACTGACTTCACGATCGGAGTAACTAATTGAAACATGAGAATAGAAATAACTGATCGTTATTTTCTATAAATATGCATTTGGGTGCTTTGTGGTGTTCCTATAGCCTTGATCTAGATCTTGAGTTATGTGTACTAACAAATTTTTGAACTCCCTTTGAGTTCAAAACTGCTAAAATATATTTTTTTCTAAATTTTATATAGCCTATGTATGTGGTAGTCTGTTTCTGAGAATTCTATAGGATTGAATGCTAAAGTTTATATCAAAACAAAATTTAAAACAGAGTTAGTTAGTAGTTTTCAGCAGATGTGACAAGAAACATAACTACTACTTAATTTTCCTCCTAGGTCCCCTTACAATATGTTGGAGAGATGGTAACATCTTGGATTTGCATTCGGGAGGTACCAGGTTCAAATCCTGTGGCCGGCCAATTTGACATGGGATTTTTTATGGTTTCCCCGGTTGTAAAGAATTGGATAATCACTTACCAAGACTGATCCTCACTATTTCATCCTGTAGACTACTATATTCATTTAATATAATATCAGTTGAAATTTACTGACATAAAATACATCAACAATAGAAAATAGTTTACAATCAATAGTTGCATAGCCGGCTGTAATGACACATATCCTGAACTCCTGATATGGTCTCGATGCTAGCTGAATTTTTTTTAAAGTTGGGACGAGAGGCGAGAAAATTGCAATACCTATTATTCTGATAGAGAAAATTTTGCATTTATAATACATTTATATATATGGTCTCGATGCTAGCTGAATTTTTTTTTTTAAAGTTTGAACGAGAGGCGAGAAAATTGCAATATATATATATATCCTGAGAATATTGTAGGGGAAAAATTCCTCCAACGCTGGGATTCGAACCCAGGACCTTCGGATATCCGTGCCGCTGCTCTACCAACTGAGCTAAGCCAGGGTTCGCTTTACAGTTCCAGATAGAACCCTCTCTGCTATGACTGATTACTCTTAATGGTCTTCCTAACTAACATACAAGTTATGTCATATGCAGTACTGTGAGGCACACTAATTAGTGATTTTAGTGACCGGGCTTCCACAGTTATTGTACAGTAACATTCAAGATGGATATAAATTATACATTTATGATGTAATATCCAAAAGAGACACTAATCTGTGGTTCATGGATCCAATTATCCATATATATCCTCTTAAAAGACAATTTGACTTTGTAGGATTATGAATATACGTCACACAGAAGCGTTATATTTATTTCTACTTTGCACATGTCTGTTATACTTGCATTTAGGAAATAAAAGTTCTTATTTTCGCATAAATATCCAATAAAACTAACATTCTATTCAAGCGTATGATCCGAACAGATAAGCTTAGCTAGTATATTGTGAACCAGGTGATAAAGGAGTTCGTCGCAGTTGAACCGAGATGTAAGAAAAGAATCTTGAAAGAACTCGCTTCCTATATAAATTATAATTCCTAAGGGACTGAAAGTAAGCGTAAGCTGCTTCTAAGGGAAACTAATATTACTGCATAATTATGTTTATATCACGTAGTATGTAACACGACTTTGAAGTTGTCTCTGGGGATGGCAATCTACTTTAGAGTTTGCTGGGAAATGCTTGCTTTATATTTTGATCATTCGCAAACATGAAAAACCTCTAATATATCAGGAAGCGGCATTGAAACGTGCTTCACTTTGTATGAATTTGTTATGGGTACATAAGCAATTATCGAGAGAATCCATCAGTGAGGTCTAAGTTTGAAAGCAAATAAATAATAAATCAATACAATAATAAAATCAGTAAATAATAAAAATAAAAATCAGTACAATTGCTGGCCTATATAGGGAATATACCGAATAAGTAGATGAAAATCCTCACATTTTACATAAAAGTTTACTCTATTCATTTTAATCTTTAGCATTAAACAATTGTTCGAAGTGACGCATTTAGGCTTTACGTATATATATATAGATCTATATATATATACGTATATATATATACGTATATATATACTGTATATATGAATGTATGATTTTTTCTGTTAGGTTTTGATCTGTTTAGAAAAACGTTCTAACGTGACTGAAAAAGCAAAAAATAATCTATGTTGAATTTACAAAATTGTAACGTTCATTGCCTAAACTTTCCAAATTTAAATTTGTGGAAGTAGTAGCATTCTGAGAATGTATGAAGTACCGTATATAAAATGAAAAAGTAAGAAAGCTGTATTTATTTGGAAGCCGACTGTCCAAAGGTCTGTACGATGCTCCAAAAGGGAGATAAGCTACTTAGCCTATCCTGCAAATGTTAATACAAACAACAGAGATATCCCTCACCAGCGATGGATACATTAACACTTTCTGTCTATCTGTTAACATAAACAACAAGACCCCCTCTCACTTCCACCCGAAGATTATAAAACTCCAGCCATAGATAGAATACAGATTGCCGTTTCAGATTATATAGGTACATGTTAGCAATCCAAGAGCGTTTCGTGTGTGATCTTTTGTGAAAATTCAGTGTTCGTAATGTCACTTAGCAAGGCTATTACGAGTGGTGAAAATATTCATACCCACGAAATTTTGCATAAGCAGGCGAGAGCTATGATTTTCAGTGTTTATATATTTTTAACTATTTCGTATGAACTAGTGCGTAATAATACGAATTTTGCTAGGTGTGGGGAAATCATTGCTAAAGCTTGAAAAATTAGTGAACATTCTGTGACTGATGTTATTAAGGAGGGAAAACAATTAACTGAAGTAGGAGGTGGGCCCGGTTTTAGATCTCCCGGAAAAAAACGCTTAAAAATCTTGATGATTTTCAGAAGTTTGTTTTAAGCCGAACAATATTTGAACTATACGGTAAGGGGGAATAACCCACAGCTAAGAAATTAGTTGCTTTAATGCGAGAGAAAATAGAATATAAAGGTCCTCCATTTATATGATTTTGAAATCCCTAGTATTTAAATACAGGAGAACCAATGATGGCCGGTTCCAACTATTGGTCCTAAATGCATCTACAGTATCTTCCAATGTAAGTTAAATTTTACAGGTTTTTATTATTCATTGTCTATAACAAGCGTAGTAAACATTGCCATTTAGAAATCTTTAATTTAAGAAATAAATTCGATAATGATTACTCTTTATATTTTTTTATGACTGGAGGTGGACGCGGTGGGACTACGCCATGACTTATTGTAAATTATGATCCAATATAGGTCAATGGCTAAAATATGCCTAATCACCGTTATACTGACGATGAGCTCAGCGTCGAGAATAACTCTTAATAATTACAAAACCAGTAGTACATTTTTCTGTAATATATGTCTTTATATGTAAGATTCTGATAATTAGGCCTATATTTATTCGGTATCAATAGTAGCCTAATTTTAATTATATTAAGAGATAACGTATTTTGTAAATACTCAGTTCAGCAATAAGGTTGTGTGTATTACAGTAATTTAGGCTAACTAGCCTAAAAGTTGCATCTATAGTTTGACGAAGGTCATTGTATTTGTTATGTCGCACGTCGCTATGCGTGGTATAAACAAACATTAATCTAATCTAATATTAACAGTTATCTTGATATTGCAATGGAGCTCTCTTCGTATAACTTGTGTTTCATGGAAAGAACTTGATGCTGTAGTTCCTTACGAGGTAAAGTAGATGTAGGCCTATTCCTGTTCATACTCCAACAAGCGGCTGGTTGTGACGCATTAATTGAAATGCATTTCGTTGCTTGTATTACCTCTCCACATTACTGATTATCATATACCACTTGAAACATGAACTTTGTCAATTATCATTGTCCTTGCTTTCTTTACGTTAAATCATTGAAAAGGAGTGAAAAACTAAGCTCATTAGTAGTAAAATTGGAGAACTCTTACTAAAAGTTATTGTATGCACCACGTCCGCTAAAGCCTTGCTTTGAGTACGTGATATATAAATAGCTATTTTAGTACACGGTCTCTAAAGCGGCTGCTTCTTGTCCTCTTAACAAGCCGTACAGTAGTACTTTATCGGGATTAAAGGCCTAGAAGCCATACTGGCAGGTTTCTGTCTATTCTGGAGATTGTTCAGGGCACTGTCTTATGTCATGTTGAATTGTTGCACTCGCTGTTTTAGTGTATAATATGTCCTTTCTTTTCCGATTCAGATGTAAAAATAAAAATCAGAAGAATGTGTAGTCTGTAAATTCACTGACCCTTGCATTAGTAATAAGGAGGGCCCAGGTTCTGATGACCTAAAATTGTTTGAAAAATTACCTAAAAAATGACCCTAAATTTTAAAGAAAATGACTTAATAATTACAAAGAATGACCTAAAAACTCATATTTTATTTATTAAAATTATTATTGTGCACACAAAGATATATATACTAATTTGTACATAATTCTAAAAACTGTAAATGTAGAAAGGATATTGTAGGTCTAACAAGTTTGTTCTTGAATGGAATATTTGAGAAGAAAAATATATTTTTTAAATATATTCTACAAAACTTTTGCATTATAGTAACCTAGTTATTTATTTCAAGTGAATGCATAAGAATGACAAAATAAGGAAGCAAATGACACGAAAATGACGTAAAATTGAAATAAATGCCCTAAAAATATAAAATTGTATACAATGTCAAAAAATTACCTAATAAAAACGCATTTCTATAATCTAGAGGTCATGATTAGGATTTATCTACAACTTGGCAGTGTCTAGGGAGCATCAATAAAATGTTGATATGTCATTAGAATCCGGGCCCTGGTAATAAGCGACCCTCATTAGGAAGGGAGTCATTGTGAAACCATTCCTCATTGGTGGGTAAGACGAGGCTTTCATGTTTTGGAAATAACTTTACACTTCACCAGCTTGAGATCGGCGTTCACCATCCCTGGCCTTAGGCGTTTGCTATTTTTACAATAAAAATTTGCTAGGGCAGACTTCCTGCCATACGAATTCTCCGTGTTCCACAGTAAGCTGAACGGCTAAATTGATGAGAGTCGCACCTGCCGAATCCACTAGTGTACAAAAGAAATGAGTAACTTTACCTTTACTACTAAAAATCAGAAAGTGTTCCTCTGTATTTAAAGGGGGTGTAATCGATGCAGTCGTCATATTAAGCTACTCTGTAATTCAGCACTAGACCAGATATGGTTTCATTTCGAGAGTTTTCAGACCACTGTAACCATTTATCATTGAAGCCGCTTTTAGTGACAGAACCAGAAAATGAATCATTAAACTTGTTGATGTCATGTGCGTTTAACTTAACAGCAGTTGCGCTAATGTGCACTTACTGAAACATATGGGCACGCATACTATATCGGTGATGAACATCGGTTAATAAAGTGTTAAAATCGCACACACGGATACTGCAGTATGATGGATGACAAATGTGAGCCATCGTAATAAGATTTATAGTCCTATCGGATTTTACGTTAGCTGATTGGAGGACGAATTTCCCAGACGGCATAAAAAGTAATTTCATCCAGTAGGCACTATCGACGTTTATTCTGCGCTTCATTCTGGTCTTATTTTCCATGAGACCATTTAAATTACCCATTTCGTGAAATCTAACATACAACTCTATCATCTCTCGGATCATAATTCTAGCAGAAAGATAGTTAAGTACGCAAGAGTGAATATTCCTTAAGAAAATTATCAATTATTCCTCATTTTGTCGCTACCAATTTCTTTATCCATATTACACTTTTTATGTGAGTATTTTTCACTTTAAATTCTCCTTACTTATGTGCAAGTAAGAGGCCTAATGTATTTCCTGACTGTTTTCAGTATGAATATTTTTTAGCTGTAATCCTTTTCTATTCTATACGGTTGCTCTAAAACTGTGACCAACAAGTCAAAGAATCGTACAACCATAATTCTCCTAATTATTTACAGTGTATTCTGTAAAATCTACATACTTTTAAGCATTTCTATCGTGAGTATTTGCGATCCTATATGAATTAATGTAATTACTTATAGATCGTTCACGATTAAGAAAACAGCTTAGCGCTATATCGAAGCACTGTTAAGTATGGGCTGTTGTTTGCACTTTTAACACCAGTTTTATTCGTGCACGCAAATTAAGGGAATCTTCAGTTTTGGAATGGGAAGTGGGTATACATAAGGCAATAATAGCGCGTAAGAAGCAAAGAAGAAGAAAGTTTTGCACGGAAATACTAGTTAAATAACAACATATATCAAAATCAACAGTACCTTCGTTGGTAAACCTGGGAAGTATTTCATCCTGCATTTATTTCTAAGAAAATTAAAAAAAACATTACCATTATCACTGATAGACCTATTATTAATATTGATATTATCATTATTTTTATCATTACTATTAATATTATAGATATAACCATCGTCATCATATTCGAATGATGACCGTGACATTTGATTTGCTTTGAACGCACTTTCACTCAACTGTCTGTAACAATATAAATTGGCGTTATTCCAACCACTATTTTTATTATATTTATTCCAGCTGTGTTTATACTCCTTTCACCTTCGAGGCTATATCAAGAGTTCCGGATCTGTGTCTATACAGTAGGGTAGGCAATGGAACTATTACTTATTAATAATTTCTATTGTCGGTGTATTTAATGGAGTAAATTTAAACTGATATTTATTTAAATGGATTTGATACAGGATGAAATGGTGAGGATGATTCATGGTATTAAATATCCAATTCGGCATTTGCCTTTTTACGAGTGGGGAAACCATGAAAAAACCCATGTCAAATTGGCCGGCCCCGTGATTTGAACTTGGGACCTCCCGAATGCGAGTCCAAGACGTTACCACCTCTGCCACCTCGCTCGGTCCAACCACTTTTAGCTATCGTAATCTTTATCCGAAAACTCAGAGCCGGCAACTGCAGATGGGAATTTAATCTCTGATAAATCTCTCTCCCATTTCATTGTGGAGAAAAACAGTCATGGCAATGAACAAAAAAGACTCATCTGAACAGTATAAGTAAGAAGGACACTAATATTACTATTGCCATAAAACGATCTTAGCAAGTACAAAGGTGAAGCTGCATTTCCATAATATTATAATAAAAATGTGATGAGTTGAGTTTAATGCCCCTTAGAACCAATTTCCTGGTAAACTTTTATTTCTGTCGCGTGTGCTTGACACCTGTGACAGCTGTTCCGTCTCTTACTCTGTCCCAGTTTCTCTACTGTATTAGTCTGCGTGTCACGACCCCTACACTTCGCAAATCGATTAATTACACCAACCTAATTATAACAAATTGATTACTTTTGATATTTCTTTGTAGCTAAAGTATAGGTGAAGTAGAATTTATTTTCAGTAAACCTTCATCGTTAAGTAAGCTTCTACTTTCAGATTTTAAATAATTTAAAAAATTTATAATGGTTTTTCCGGGGTTTTCCCTCACCTGTGAGACAAATGTCAGGTAACTTTAGGCCCTTGTGGTCCCCGGATATCATCTGGCCGTCATTATCATCTTCATCCCATCCTCGCCTTATTTGGAGTGAGTGTGTGTGTGTGAATGGTGTGTCTCGTCCTATGTGTTTGTGTTGTCTCGGAGATGGCCCCGGCATTGGGCTGATCACTCGTCCGGGAGGCCCTCTATGTCCTTGTCTTGCCAAAAAGTATGTCTGTGTTGTGATCCATAGTTCATTCCTCTCCCGACAGGTCGCGGCCCGGTAAGGCCCGGGCGGCGCGGGTCCCATAAAGGTCCCCTACAAGGGAGAGGTAAAACTACGAAAGAGAGAGAATTTTTTTTTAATATGAAGAATTGGTCAGTTGATGGATAGAGTTACAGAATTTGGGACAGTCTGCGTGGTTTAGTGGTTAAGGTTGCTGATTATGGATCGACAGGTCAGGATTATTTTAGATAGAGAGGTTTGGAACGGGATGCACTCATCCTTGTGACTCCAACTGAGAAGCTACTTGATAAAGAAGTAGCGGCTCCGGTAACGAAAGCCAATATTAACGGCCCTTGAGGGTTGCCATGCTGACCACAAACTGCAAATCCTGTAGATGAAGCAGCTGTCAATTTATTGCAAGGCCTAGTGCCACTAGGGATGAAGCGCTTTGGAGATTAGTTTACAGTTCTAATAACGTAGACTATGTCCGGCTGACTCTAGTACCTGATGAGTGTGATAATGTGTATTCCGGGGATCGGTTGTCGGTCCTTTACCTGTGAGATTTTATTTAGGATTTTCCTTCTGTTTTATGTCGCCTTTTCTACGGCTTTTGTGTTTTACCTAGGGGTAAAAAAAACAGGTTAGGCCTATATATTAATTTTACAGATTTTATAGATTATAAATTCAACCAAGGAGTTCAAGAGGAACTGCAACTAAGCGATTTTGAACACAAATATATGGAATGATCCACGGATGGAATCCTCCAAGTTACATAGACAAAATAATGTAACATTACAGACTAATAAAGTGAGCCCCTAAAAAAGCGTTGGAACTGTGTTTTTAAAGAAAGCTATAGGCCTATTAATTACTTCATGATTAAGTGTAATGTTTACTTTTAATAACCGTTGCACAGACATCAACGGGCATTACGAGGTGATGATCAATAACATACAGTATGTGGAGTTCTGGGCAAAATACCTCATTACATCTAATTTCGACTTCAGTGTAAGAATAAACGCGATATTCGTCTTTCGCACCTAACAATATGCTGTAGAGATGGAGTCTCAATGAGAAAGAGAATGAGATAGTCTGTGTACGAGAGGGAGGGAGAGAGAGGGAGAAGGAAATAGAGGTTTGTTATCGCTCTCCTCTTTCAATAAGTGGTATGCAGCTTTTAACCTTCTCGGTCCCCGGGTATCATTATGATACCTCGGGTTTCGGATTTTTTTCTCGCCCTGTGAACGAATCAATGTAATGACGGCCGGTGGTATCATATTTGATATATTCTGCACTGCATGTTCATATTTAATTCTATCTCTGCTATGTATCGATTGTTGAAGTAAAAAACCGTAATATCTTGACATAGACCCGAGGTATCATGTATGATACTACCCCTAAAACTCCCTAGAATCCTCCTTATAAACTCAAATTTGATATCTTGAGTATCCGCGTTGATTTTGTCAATAAATACACATATTAATCCACAGAATAAAATTTAAGCTGTCTAAATCTTATTTTAGACCCCCAAAAAGCCCTAACTTCTTTTAACAAATTTGTTAGCCTATTCCGAACCCTAGAAACAGAACTAGTTTGGTCTTGGAGCCTAAGAAGTTAAATCAGTCAATATGTTTATAATTCTTTAGGAATTTCTTTCTAGAGTAATGTGTAGAGATTGATGATTGCCAATATTTAGTTGGGATGATTAAATTGACATAATAACTATGACAAATATTTTTAATGTTTATATTAGGTGCCAGAATGGTGCTTTCTAAGAATGTATAATGGACGGGAAAAATGTCTGTCCATCTGTGTGTCTGTCCGTCCGTCCGTGTGCATGTAACGCGCAATAACTCGAGTAGGCTTTATCAGATTTTTACGAAAATTCCTGTACACACTTATAACGTCCATAGGACAAACGCTATTGATTTTGGACCAAATCGCTTGGCCAGTACCGGAGTAACGCCAAATGAACGGTTTAAAAATAGCAAATCATCACTATACTTCAAAGCCACGTGGTTAACTCACTCATTGACATAAATTGTTCCAGATGAGCCAGAAACTTGAAATTTGGTCTGCTTAAAGCTTATAGCTTGCAAAAGATGGAATTTTTCCAAAATGATCTGATATTTTACTTTTTACCTCCGAAAAGACATTCAAAATGGTGGACGTGGTTTTAAGGTCTATTCAGATCTTCTTTGGTTGCTTATAATAGTTAAACGGCCAATGGTATAAAAAAAAGTCGATTGCATCAGCAATAACGAATTTTGAGATACCTAACAGTTTGATTCTATGACTTTTTGTCGTAATTGCACCGGTTATAGGCAACCTTAGATTGAGTTAGATTTCTTGACTGTAAGTAAATTTTGTACATTTTCCTCGCGTTATGTAATTTTTGCCACACTTATAGGACAGATAGAAACTTAAACTTTAGTAAGATATTGGCACATAAACAGCCATAAGCATGCACAGTTTGCTGTTTCTAGCTGCCCCACAAGTAAGGAAAAACGGGCGGGAAAGCCGTGACATCCTTCACCCTCTACGACAGTCTAATAATAACTTATTTACATTAGTGTTTACTCAGTTCCAAATGAGCTAGAAACTTGAAATTTTGCAAACTTATAGCTGTTAGCCTATAACCGATGAGAAAATCCAAAAAGTTCAAATTTTTCATTTTACCGCTTCAAAATGAACTTTGAATTTTTTCGACTGCATATTTGCACGGGTTCAGATTTTTTTACAAAAATAAAGGAATAGTCCTATTGTTGACGTGAGGAATTTGTTGTAAATTCATTCTACTTATCCCACTTATTCCTTCACATATGCTAATCAGACTTTCTCAAGAAACTCTAAAGCTCAATATTTTCTTAAATATGACCTATTCTTTTATTTTTATTGGTTTTTTGTTTCCCATGAGGATGTTTCTTTGTTCAGTGTCAAGTATTTATCTTAATAAAATAAATTTGACTCTTTAGTTGAGTAGAAGTCATGTTTTCATGATGATAATGCTTATCGAATAAGTCGATAAATCGATTGAAAACTTACCGTTAGTAACGGGAAAATCTGTAGGCGATTTTACATCGTGAAGGTATTGAGAAAAGTCATCAAACACGAACAAAAAGAAGTAGTAAAATTTTTATTGTGGTTAGAAAAAATCAGATTAACCGTATTGTCTCATCCACATACAAAAATACATTCTAGAATAAATGGGAAGCATATAATATAAGGTGAATTTAGAAGCTAATGTAGTTTTTAATGTTCATCGCATGTGTGTTGTTCCGCAAGTAGCCTACCACTCTTGAGTTAAATCTGTTCTTGGTGTCACTAGCTCATTGTTCCATAAAACTCAAAGATGTGATTCATGATCTGCAGTTTGAAGAGGCACGATATGTCATTCTTATAAGGTCTACAGAACTTTTTTCGATGCATCGCTTAGTTCAAACTTCCTTCAATTTAGGTGGACGTACAAGGATCTCTTTGGCAGCTTTTCAGATTAAGTTTCTACTAACTACCGTCAGAAATCTGGTTCACGGGTCATTTCTTCGTACTCTCAGCGAAAGGCATTATAAAGTGATCATCGATGGAAAACTTTCTCATCACATAAAATTCTTATAAGTTTGGTATATGTTAGTGATGAAAGTGCTTTGCTGGTTGAATAACTTACGGGTGGTATTCAGTGAATTACATTCAGGAAAACATATTTAATTAGGCCTAGACACATAAAGTAATGAATTTATGGTAATTAAGTGCCCCATTATTTTGTAAATTTAATGTAATAATAATTGACAATGTCTATAGTGTAGTCTACACTCAATGACTGTAAAATAAAATAAATTAAATTAAATTAATATAGTGAGAGGTGTTTTGTTCTCCTACTTTGTTTTTGTCCAGGACCTGCAATTTGAATTCTAACCAGTGTAGGGTCTGGAAATTCCACATATGAATATGGCAGATGTGAAGGAAGGGTATGATAGTCTAAATTTGTGCACTAGATTCACCTGGACTTAATCACCGGACCTTTCGCGCAATCTTCACACATTTTACGTAGGCTTACTTGACCGCTAAGTCCCTCACTTCATGAGAAGATGTTTTGAAATTTTAATGGAAATCATTATTTTTTATATTTATTAAATTTCCACTTTCTCAACTGCTTAGACATAGGTCTAAGTTAAGTTAAATTAAGTTGACGATATATTATTTTCATTGTTTAGTATAATACTTATTCATTCAGATGTTTTACTCTCTCTAAACCTCAAAGAGAAATTTCACGTATTGCCTATCACGTTAAATTAGATTGCTATTCCACTATTTTTGTTTGCTGATTTTTTGCACTTAGTAACTTATTTGCTGACGATTGAGAATATACTTATGTCTCCTGTTCCTCATGCTGAATATTTATTTCGTGATCATGTGCCCTTTTATGTTGGATACAATAATCTTTGCTTCTATCATCCCAAACATGCACCTATATTGAGAATAATCAATCTTTGCCGTTTGTGACGCATTCTGTAGGATTCTATATTGCTACTATTTTCTTTTATGTTTCCTAGCGCTTCGAATTATGCTCTTTTCTTTCCTCCATGATATTTTTAACTTACTTAGAAGCTGTCCAAACACATAGAAGAGTATTCAAGGATCTTACGATCGTACAAATATTGTTGTAATAAGTATCCATATTAGCTATTTTATACTAGAAAGAATTTCCAGAGTATTGAATTTATTTTTTCCTTAACGCCTTTTTCATAGAGGGTTGCTCATCTTTACTGGCGTTATGTTTATTAAGACGAAAGAGTCAGCTGTAAAGCATTTTAATTCTTTTGAAGAATATGGAGTTCAATTTAGTTTTTAAACATTCATCAAGTATAAGTACTAGTGAGTCAATGGACGAGAAAAATTTCAGTGGGTTAGATGGTTTCTGAAAATGACATTTCTAAGAAGCAAATAAAAATCCTCATATTTTAACATAAAGCCAAAGAATTTTCGCTGAGCGTGTATACACCAGTAGCAGTGAAAGTTAAAGGTTACAGGTAGTGAAAGTTAAATGTTTAACTTCCGGTAGCCTATTATCATTCTCATGAATAAATTATTTTACTAGACCTATTATTAATTAACCTCTACAGATTGCTAAGTAGTAATTATTTAAAGAGAACTCTACTTAATCCACCAAGTTTTCCTTCACACATGAACAGTGACAGCAAACATGCGAAAATATTACAAACCGAGAAACAAATTCCATTAAAACATTTGTAAAGTAATACAAGTCAAAGGTAAACACAGGTCACAGGTTAATTTTTAGTGAGCTACTTAGGCCTTCATATATCTCTTTCACCTGTGACTTATTTAATGAAGTATTAGGACCCCGCCGCCGTATTCCTATACATTAGAGTTAAATTATAAAAAATGTAAACTGCACAAACCATATGGTATAATAAGCTGAGAGAAATTCCTCTTGCACCAGCATTCAAACCCGTAACCTTCGACTTCCCTTGCCATAGCTCTCCCAACGGTGCTAATCGACTCATGGCGCCAAATGGAATCCCGATGTCAAAGGATTTTTTTCTCCTAAAACATTTTCATGTAATGTTTAACAGAATCAATATTCTTTGTATTCATGAATACATACCTACGTTGTAGTAGGCCTACTCATAACGACTTCAGTAGTCGCTAATCCAACAAATTTATTATATCGTTCTTTTGGGACTTCACTATTCTTTCTGAAAAATCTCATGGTCCGCAACGGCCATATAACCATGTCCTGGGATTATTAAAAGGGGTGCTCATGCCTTAACTATAGAGACTACAGGACACCCTTCATTTATAGACTATTCAAACCAAGCTATATTCCACGATATAGGCGTACAGTACATATACCAGAGATAGATAGCTCGATTTATTGTTTTCATTAGGTTCTAACTTATATAAGTTAAAGACGGAACACCTATAGTGAGCTTTGGTGTTTTTTATCGTTCGTTTAGGCTATTGTGTTAGATCCTAAAATTCCGTGTCGAGTTTTCAACATTAGTGTATGTGCTTTGATATCCCTTATTAACAATAAAATCCGAGATGTTAGTTATAATTACGATCAAGATTTAGATATAAAACTACAGAGATAACAAATGATGTTCGGAACAATTAGAAAAAAATAAAAATGCGAAAATTATACGAAATTACACAAAGTTAAAATTTTTTATTGATGGTCCCGACCTTTTGAAAGGGAGTGAATCTTGAAATTCACATACAAAAAGATAAAACTAGCATCAAAGCAGCATAAATTAAATTCCTAAGAGCTGTTAGGACTGTTCTAGAAGGGACAGAATACCGAGTGTACAAATAAGAGAAGAATTAATTATTTATGCATTAAAGGAAAAAAAATTAAAAGGTATAGACAAAATTGGTGAGAACATCTGCAACGAATGGAGGGAGTTCGTATACCGAAAATAACCTTGAATTAGAAAGAAGGAACGTGGGACGACCAAAAAAGAGATGGCAATGAGATCGTACCAGGCAGAAGGCCTAACATATTTGAAAAGTGGAATATCTAAAATTCTCACTTCAATATTTATTTCAGATAATTATGCTAATCTTCTCTACCACAAACTTAGGCTTTAATTCTTGTGTATGGGTGAGAACTGAATACGCATTTCCTGATTGTAGCCACTTATTCTTTGTGTGAGTGTTAAGCGAGTCAATTGCATTGCCTATGCTAAAGTTAGAAAGAATGAAGTTAGTGTATCGTATTATATATTATTCATTTCTTACCGGAATAGATTTATTATTATATCGTAAGAGCGCTGCAGTACAATGCTTGTTGAATAATGGCAAGCTATTAAAAATATGAGGGAATAAGTCAACCTAAGGAATATAAATGGATGTTTTACTCTCTTGGCAGAGCTGAAGACAAATGGAATATCATTGTCATCATGATCGGTTGTCACAGCAACGGTTCACTTCATCTGTTGGCAGAAATTTATTGCGCTGGAACATGTTTTCCTGCAGCATACACATCCGACATTACGAGTGGTGAATTGCACAGCTGTTTACTGGAGCCAATATTCATTACTCGTTACCAGGCAGATCGATGGCAAGCTGTAGTTTTACAAGATGGAGTTATTACTACCAGCGGGAAACTGTCGCATCATGTATATGAAATCATTCATACGAAATGGGAGTGATTAAACATAAACATGAATCATTCCTTTTACTTAAGAATATTATGATTTTTTATTGTCTTGCCGGTCCACTGAATAGTTCAAAATGGCAGTAAAGAAAATATTTTAGTGCCTTAATATTCAGAAAATATGTAAGACGAAAGCTAAAACAAAACTTTCTCTAAAATGTGGAGGTTTTCATGGCCGGTTTCATGAGTGAAGCAATATTTAAAAACCCAACGTATCGCCCGCTGCTATCGAGCTCCAGGAACCCCTGAAGATGCCCAACAGCAGAGAGCGAAACGTTAGGTTCTAAAAGACCTTCGACCACGGCCTAATAGCCCAGAAGATTGCTTCCCTAAAGGTTTCTTTCATATAAATATAACTCAGTAAACCGAATTACATAACTTTATTAATTATTACTAATCCTTATAAATAGTTATTATTGTATACTATTAAAAGTGTCTATCTTCGTACGATTGATGATCGTGTTTCTTCCAAATGATTTTGAGACATGTCTTAAACTATCTGGTCCCATGGGAATCATTTCCACAAGAAGTTACAGAACCTCATATTACATCATAAGCGTACTTACCCAGTCCATAAGTTAGTATGAATTTAATAAGTTGGTGGCTTTAATAATGATGATTATTATCATTGTTATGTTTTCTGCCCATGGGCAGGTCCTTGGACTTGCGTTTAGTAAAATAACGTTAAGGCAAATTTAGTTTTAACATCATAAGCTCCTCATGAAGTATTCTTCATAATAATACAATTTTCTAATACAGGCGTATTCCATACATATTTAACATTACAAAATTACGTGTAATGAAATAAATCATCAAAAGAATAGATCGGACATAAAATAATGCAGTACAGGCTGTTTTAAATATTTCAGAAACTAGTATGATGGTGGCTTTAATAATGATGATTATTATCATTGTTATGTTTTCTGCCCATGGGCAGGTCCTTGGACTTGTTCTGCAAAATCTTCTACCCATCTCCTCCTATCCTTGGCTTCCTCTATCAGTAACCAGAACTTTCCTTTCTCCCTTAAATAATGGAGCAGCTTCTTCTTCCAAGACTTCCCTTCAACCTTTCTACAATGTTTCCATTGAAAGGAACTGTACGTCGTTGGCCTGAGAATATTATAAGAGATAAATTTATTCCTCTGACACTGGGACTTAAACCCAGAACCTTTGGCTATCCGTGCCAATGCTCTACCCACTAATTAGTGTGCCTCACAGTACTGCATATTACATAAATTGTCTGTCAGTGAGGTAGACCATTAAGAGCAATAATCAAAGGAGAGAGGTTCTATCTGGCGCTGTGAATTGAACTTTGGGTTGGCTCAGTTGGTAGAGCATTGGCACGGATAGTTAAAGGTCCTGGGTTCAAGTCTCAGTGTCCGAGGAAGTTTTATCCTATAATATTTTCATCTAATGCCCAACAGAGACAATAATCTACGGTTCATGAAAACATTCCCGCGAAAGGAACTGGCCACCGAATGCGGTATCATCCTGCCTAGTGTCCCTCGGTTGGTTCTCTTTGCTATAATACTGTCTCATAATTATATAAAGACTTTTTTAAATTTATTTGATCTTTGTAAGAAGCATTGGTAGTAAAATTAGTACTTATCTTTTGAAATGATTTGAAAACAGCAATTTTTGTTTGTTACTTCTTTTGTCAGCTCTAATCGAAATTCGAGGTTTCGGGTTTTCATTTTTATCTAATTTTTAAATTTCCTTTATATATGTTATACTGTATCGGTTTTATTATTAACTTAATCTTCAAGCCATGACTATTTTAGATGTGGTTCTTTCGGGACTGTTTTCTTCACATATATTTTCTATAAATCATGTTTTTTTTTAATATATATTTTGACCGATCAGTAAACACTATACAGGCCATTGTTAAACTCTATATCATCACATAATAATAACCTGTTGAGGTACGCCTTAGTCAGCTCCTCTAGCTAAAACACAAATTGATAACAAAAGTTGCGTTTGTGCACATACTGTTTTCTGATATTTAACCGTTAAGATAGTAGGCTTATTTACACAGGATTATCACTTTCTTCTAGTTCACTTAGTTCGTCTGTTAATTGATGAATGGAAACAGATTTACGTGATGCCATTTTGGAATGTAGATGACAAAAGAGAGATAACGAATTGCTGGATTGTTGGCAGATGCAAATTTATAAAACTGATAATGTGAGGGATCATTCTGTTTAAAAGATCACCAAGAAAAGATGAAACAGTGGAATCTGATGGTGGAGGAATTGAGGGCTGACTTTCATTAAACACAGAGTTATTCACCGCATCTGCAAAGCTGCGATGTGACAGGTTTAGAGCTGAATTCTTTCATTTCAACTCACATTGACTTCGTTTGTTTTATTTTATTTGTTTCATATAATTTTATATAATTTTCATGGCTGCCTACATAAATCGAACGTTTCATTGTTGATTGTGTAATATTTCATTTATAGACATGCAAGCGTTTAGAAAGGGGTTGACCATGCGGGGATTCGTGGGTTACCATCCGGTCCTGTGCGACTTTGTTTCCGCGGTGCTGCCATTTCCTTTGCCGTCATTTGTATCATAAATCAAATTCAACTCATCGAATGCATTTCAAAGCTTTCCAGAAACTTTATTGATACTATCATTCACATTTTATCTGAAACTTAGTGCTGTTTTTATATTATTATTTATTGTTTCCCAAGCAGATAATATTCCAAGCGTTTAGTTTAGAATTAGTTCATTTACATGGATAGAGCTCATGTGGTTTACTGGTTTCATCATTAACGGGGAAAGTCTTAAAAAAATGTTGCCTTTAGCCCAGCTGATTTTTTTATTCTTCATTTCCTTTTTTTTAACCTCAGCTTTATGTATACTCGTTACAACATGTAGGTCACATCACGTAGGTCGTTAACTACTGATGTACATTTGTTTTCTATTTTTTGTGTATTATGGCATCTGACAATTTTAACTCATTGTCAATTTTGATGATTAAGATCTAATATTTAATAATGGGAATGAATCATGGTTACTAAATATTTAATCCGGCATTTGACTTTACGACTATGGAACAATGAAAAACCTAAAATCAAATTGACTGGCAACGGGACCTCCCGAATGCGAGCCCCAGATAATGCCTGAGCTATTCCGCTTGATTTTTGTTATTTCTTGTTTTTATGTTGATCATAATTCTTCTACTTGATCATATAGGCCTACATAATTTTTATGCCCCCAACAGAGTATTTTAAGAGTAGTTATAAAGTTAGAATAAGATCTACAATAAATGTCGTAACATAATTTATAAGAATATCCGTCTGGTATCTTTACGTAGTTTAAACAAGCACTTCTCAATGTTTTGTGTATTGTTGCAAAATTTCGAAATTAAATTTGATATAATAATATTGACAGAAATCTGGTTGGAAAATGATGTTGGCTATGATATTGAATGATACAAAAAATCATAAAGACAAATAAATATAACAAATGTGATGGTCTAATAGTATATGTCAACAATCTTATTGATGTGACCTTAATGGATGATGAAATCGCTGACGCAAATAACTTGCATTTAACGTTTAATTTTAAAAACTGTCAATTCATATTAACAGCTATCTATAGATCACCTAGTTTCCAAATGAAAAACAATTTTTTAGTTGGCTTAGAAAATTATTTAAAACGAAATCGAGGAAATTATGATCACATAATTGTGGGTGATATCAATATCCAAATATTGGACGATCAAATAGGGTTAGATAGTGATGGAAATAAATATATGAACATTTTAAATGAATTTGGTTTTATAAAATATTTAAAAGCGGTAACGCGCCTAGGCAACACAAAGAAGTCTTGTTTAGATCACATATTTCTCAAATCTATGAACAATTTGGATTTTAATAGCTGTGTATACCAGAGTGATATCACAGACCATTTCACAACAATTGGCACATTCTCGTTTACACATAATCACCATAGCTACAACTTAGAACATACCCCTGCTACCATAAGCCATATCAAAATAGACCATCTGTCCGACAGGCTAAGGAACGAGACATGGTGCTCAGTATATGCTGCTACGGAAGCTAATAGAGCATTTTCATATTTTCATGGCATTTTAAAAAATCATATTGAACATAGTAGAATTTCCAAACTTATATCTATACCTTGTAAATATAAAAAAATAAAACCCTGGATTACTACTGGCATTGTAAAATCAATTCGAGTACGTGACAGAATTGCAAGGAAAGTTAAAAGTGAACCGTTAAATTTGATGTTACAAGATCAATATAAAAAATACAGGAACATTTTAAATACGATTGTAAAAAAGGCCAAAACAAATTATTACGAAACCAAAATCAAACAATATTCACATGACCCTAAGAGATTTTGGCGAACTATCAATGAAGCTACAGATACATTAAAACGAGAAAATACGAATATAAACAAAATCGTAACAGAAGAAGGATTAACCATTACCAATAATAGTGAAATTGCTAATGAATTCAATAAACACTTTTCTCAGATTGGACACAAAATAACAAGCTCCATATCAGCATATTCATCGCAAACTACTCGCAATAATAATCTACATTCAAATCCAACAACTTCTCTGTTCCTACAGCCAATAATTGAAAATGAATTGATCTTAATTGCCATAAACCTTAAGAATAGCGTTACTCCTGGAAGTGATGACATTTCATCAACTATAATGAAAGCAATTATTAGATTTATTTCTAAACCCCTTACTCATATTTTCAACCTATGCTTAGTTCAAGGCTTTTTTCCGGATGAATTAAAATATGCGACAGTAATTCCATTGTACAAATCAGGTGACAAATGTAATTTAAATAATTATAGACCAATATCCTTATTATCTGCCATTGCAAAATTATTAGAGAAATGCATAAAAAATAGACTAACAAACTTTTTAGAAAAAAGTAAACTATTTGCGGAATCACAATTTGGTTTTAGGAGTAATATGAGTACAGATGATGCTATAATGGCCGTTACATCCACAATTATTAAAGCAGTAGATGAAGGAAAAAAAATGCTTAGGTATTTTTCTGGGCCTAAGAAAGGCATTTGACACTATAAGTCACAACATTTTGCTAAATAAATTAGAAAATATTGGTGTTAGAGGTACTGCCTTAGACCTATTTCGATCATATTTATCAAATAGATACCAAAGCACTAAAGTTAACAACGAAAAAAGTGAAAACGTAGTGCTAAATATCGGCGTCCCACAAGGAACTGTGTTAGGTCCTTTGCTCTTCTTAATATATATCAATGATCTTCTTAAATTAGATATAAATCTCATCAAAGGCAATGTTTATTCATTCGCTGATGACACAGTAATCATATTTTCTGGAAACAGTTGGGAGCACGTTTTTAGTAATGCTAACATTGGAACAAACAAAATAAAAAAATGGCTCGATGAAAACCTTCTATCTTTAAACATTGATAAAACAACATATTTACCTTTTTCATTAAACTCTAAAGGACTTTCCTCGATAAATGCACAACACAGTATAATCTTACATGAAATATCTTGTTCTATCCCTTTTAATTGTAAATGTCCAAAATTAAGTTCATCAACACAAGTAAAATACCTAGGTGTTATCATTGATCAAAATTTACGGTGGGAAAAACATGTTCAATATCTGTGTCTTAAACTACGGAAAACTATATATAAATTTGTTATATTAAGAAACATTATGCCACAGAGTACTTTAAGATTAATATATCTAAGTTATATCTAATCAGTTATACTATATAGAATAATAGGATGGGGTGGGATATGTCAGACTGCACTTCGCCCATTGTCTTTGTTGCAGAAAAGAATAATCAAGATATGTTTAAAAAAATCAATCGACTATCCATCTAAAAGTTTATATAAAGATTTTGACGTATTGAATATTAAACAATTATACTCCTACACTTTATTAAATTATTTCCATAAACATCATGAAAAATTCATAACACGAAATCACTACTATAATACAAGGAGGTATAATATCTCTTGTCCTCTTTTCGAACCAAAATGTGCTACAGAAGCAGGTCTAAGGCATACCGTAGTATAAATTTCGGACCACGGCTATACAAGAATTTTACTAGAACAAATCATAATCTGATACCACTAAACAATAAATTGTTTAAAAAACAAGTACTCGAATTGATTAAATCTAACTTGTAATTGTACTTTTACCCACTTTTTTCCGTTATTCATTCTTAACTGTAAATTTTTAATTTTTAACATAGGGTATTTTGTTTGTGACTTTGTTAAGTTATTGTAATTTATTTTTCGTATCTTTGTTCATGTATTTTATTTCATATAGCCTAAGCAATCTTATTTATTTTTATTCTTATTTTATGCCTAAAACTATAATATGTATGTTTTCTTTTTATATAATGTTCAAAATATAATTTTAGTATAACTGAACTGACCCCGAACACGAGCTATGCTCATGCGGGGTAAATAATGCTCTTTTGTAATTGTAATAATTTTGTTTATATTATTTATATTTGTATTTGTAATAATTTTGTATTAATTTGTATTTTCTAATTTGTAATTTGTAATTTTCATGGTAAATAATAAATAAATAATAAAGAAAGAAAGAAAAAAAAAGTGAATACTATAACATCTAACTTATTTTGAGAGTTAATATATTTTTGTTTAACAAACAGTTCTATTACTTTTAGGATGTAATGTATTCCTATTAGACTATTAAAATATATATAAAGTGAACCCTATACAGGCTATAAGGATTCCAGAATGTTGGATACCCCAATTTTTAGACAGTCATGTAGGCTATCAACCCTACATACCGGCGCCTTTACCTCCGGATTGGTGAGTCGACTTTAAGTACATAGTGTTACTGGAAGATTCAGTTGAAAATTCCCAACGACCTCATGAGGGATCGAACCCGATAGCTTCGAGTGTGAAGCGCAGTGCTTTAACCAACTGCGCCTCGACGTAACCCCAAACTATTGAAATTAATTAATATAAGTTAAAGCTCTAAATTCTTCTAATAATATGAGTGATTTCAGAAGAACTGAAGTTCATAATAATTATCTTCCACAATACTTTTCAAGAACTCGAACGTTTATGTATGTGCCAAATTATAATACCTGCATCATGTCAAAATCAAGAAGTGTTCATGTCCGATTGTTTCTCTAATAGCAGGGCTGGATTTTAAAAACCTTCCGCTTATACTAATTTCCACATTCTTTCCGTTCAGTTTGTTCAGTTATGTTGTGATCTTTTTAGCTGTTAATATTTTTATTGCTAAATGTTTAATTTTATGATGGATGGTTGGTTTGATTTCTTTCTGCTTTTCGCCCGTTTTCAGGGGGCCTTGCGTTCTCCTCATTATTTTTAAGGACAGTTGAATTTCTCTACAATATGTTTTTTATATTGTTAGCTTTCTTCTTTTCTTCTTGTTTCAAACATTCCTTCTTCGTCTTCGCCATTTTTAAATCCTCTTAAAGGATCATTGTCCATATCTGGACTTAACTAGCAGTGGTTTTTTAACGTCATAATTCCTTATTCTTCGCTTCCTGCAAGTTAAGGCTTCTTTATAATTGATATTAATTGCACAGAAGCAATTTTTCACATTTATTCGTCTCAGAAAAGGCTGGATTCGTTTAGTGCTTCCACCAGGCATTTCTACATGAATTGACTATCTTGATTATGACCTGATTTGGACTTCAGGACTATTTTTGAGGTAATATTAGCTACGAAAGGAATCTTATTACCTAGTGAGTGCATTAAAGCTCTAAATTATTTCATACAGCTAATAATATTAAATTGATTTTATTGCAACGTAGCTGTATCTACTTTAACACGCAATATAAATTCAGTAACATTATTATTGCGCATTATTTGGTGAATTAAAATATCACAAGATTGACTGTGAACCTTAATACGGCATATAATTGGTACATGTGTGTATTTCATTGTCATTCACATAATTTTATTTGGAATATTGACTCCAAAGGTCCTCCGGAATTGTTATTAAATATATTTTTAAATCAGCAAGCTCTTTCATTTACTGGCGGAATCAATCATCCCTGCTTATAAGAAGACTTCAAGACGTCGATGAAATTTCCAACGAGTGTTTGTGATTCAAGAAGATCAAAGTGTCAGTGTTATCTCACCTATGGTTTATTTAGCTTATAACCTTGTTATCGTTCATTCTAAGCGAAATGTATAGCGTGTGTACAATCTTTATCACCCTTAATTAATTTAATTGTTTTTACAGTCCACTGTCTACGCACGTTATACATTTTTTGGTACCTCCGAGGCCGGATAGAACCACAATATTGTAACACGCATTGTAAACCTACACTCGTTCTATTCCGCCCGTAGTAAACATTATTGAGATAATTCAAGCTGTTGGTGTTCCGCAATTCATGCTGTTTGAACACAAATATCATTCAAGCAAATAATTGACTTATTTGAAGCACAATTGACATTCCTGACTTAAGTCAGTTTGAAGTTTCTTATTGAAAAGGTAATTTTAATCTCATATTAAGTGCTTCTGCCTCCGTGTTTTAATCTGCACGTGTGAGGCCTAATATTCAGACAACAGCTCTTCAAACTAATTTATTAAAAGGGTTTGATATTATTTACATAATTGCACTCACCTTTGTGAATCCATGTACACACACATTATTGTCACATTTTGTCTAACCGCGGGCAACTAACTTTAGTGCTCAATAAGCTCTCAGTGCGGTCAATTTAAGTCATAAACAGTGAATCACGTTAAGTCGAATACTATTTGAACAATCAATTGTCAAATCATGACTGACGTAGAAGGCACCCTTAAGACTTTAAAGGCAAAAAGAACACCTATTAAGTCGAGAATCACTCGCAAAGTTAATTACATTCTAGACTGCGTTATCAATGAGGAAACCTCTCCTCAAGACCTTCTTGAGCTTAAGATTGATTTAAGCAAGCTTGAATCTGAATATAACAGAGTCCAGTCTGAGATCAATGAACTAGCCTTTTCTGAATCCGAAGATGCCTATATGGCAGAAATTGAGAAAACCATACAAAGGGCCATCTCCCATATTAGCAAGCAGATTAATGCTTTCAATAGAGCTGAAGCGGCTGAAGCTAAAGCTAAAGCTGAAGAAGCTGAAGCTAGAGCTATAGCTAAAGCTGAAGAAGCTGAAGCTAGAGCTAGAGCTGAAGCAGCTGAAGCTAAGGCTAGAGCCAAGGCCGAAGCCGAAGCTATTTTTAACCTTCTGAAAAATCAATTCATATTTCAAATTCAAACAGTATCTGAATTTGAAATTCTGGACAAAATATCCTATCAAGAGGCCATTGTTCTTAAGTCGGTGCTAGAAGAATTGTTTAATAGGTATAAGGTTGAAAGTCTTCAGCATCGTAACATTTACGATGAAGAGGCTGAGTTTCAAGAGCGCCAGCTTCAGTCAGAATGTTCAAGGGCTTTAGCTTATATCAATTCTTCAATTGCAGATGCAAAACTGTTATATGAGCCGAATCAAGAGCAGAGCTCTAATCACAACTCTTCTTTGTCTGCACCTTTACCGAACTTACCTAAATTGCCTGAAATTAAGCTACCAAGTTTTTTAGGCGATCCTAGAGCTTGGCTTGAATTCAGGGATACATTTAACTCATTAATTGTTCAGCACAGTCATATATCCAACATGGATAAATTTCAATATCTAAAATCTTGTTTATCCCCGGAGGTAATGACTGTAATTCAAAATATCCCGGTCTCCAATGCCACCTTTGATGTAGCTTGGAAGACTTTAGCTGAAAGATTCGATAATGACAGGTTAATTGCCAACACGCATTTGGATAACCTTTTTTCTCCACCGCCCCTTAAAGGAGATTCTGCAAGCTCATTGCAACAATACTTAGATCATTTTACAAGTACGGTTCATGCATTGAACGTACTAAATACTGATGTTCCTCTGTCTGACTTAATTATTTCACGTATCATTGTGGATAAGCTCCCAGTAGAATTAATTAAAGAATGGGAATCTTCAATTAAGTTAGGAAAACTTCCCAAGTTGCAGGAATTATTCAGTTTTTTGGAGTCTAGGGTTAGGGTGCTGCAGATGACAGAATCGGTTCTGAAAAGTCAGTCCGTCAAGCCCTCATCTGCTCCTTCTGTCAAGGCTAACCTCTCCTCTCCTAGAGCGAAATGCAATTATTGTAGTAAATCGAATCACACTATCATTTATTGTGACGCCTTTAGATCGCTGAATTATTCATCCCGCGATCAATTCGTGAAAAATCACAAACTTTGTCGTGTTTGCCTTAGCTCAAATGGTCACACTTCGAGCTGTAACACTTTTAGATGTAGACAATGTCAAGGCAGGCACAGCAACTTATTGCATGACCCTTCACGGCCAAGCAATTCTCAAGCCATAAATACGGCCAATATCATGTCTGCCAGCCAGTCACGGCAGAAATGTCTTTTACCTACTGCTAGCGTGATAATTTTAAGTAACAATGGCAGTGCCGTACAGGCCACAGCTCTTCTTGATACTGGATCAGACTGTAATCTAATTACTGACAGGTTGTTCAAGCAGCTTGGTTTGTCGCCATTATCTCAGCGTACTTCTCTCGCTGGTATCCTTTCTACCAATGCAAGCGTCTCAAGGCTTACAGAAGTCTCTATCAGATCTCAGGTTACGAATTGGCGCTATGATACAAAGGCCATTATAGTTCCTGAGATCTCTGCTTCTAATTTCCCTAAAAACTTTGTTAATACTAGAGGTTGGAACATTCCTCCTAACTTACCCTTAGCAGATCCCAGCTTTAATTCTCCTAAGCCTATTGATTTGCTATTGGGTGTTGAGATATGTTCTCAAATCATGGTATCTGGACAGATATCTGCTCCCAATTTGCCTACTATTCAGAACTCCCAGCTAGGCTGGTACTTCTCCGGCAAGTTGCCTTCGTTCCCTCTTAAGCATCATAACATGCCTTCAATGCAGCGAAGGAAACGTTGTGAGTTGAATAGGTCTTCATCAAATAGACCCTTTAATTACGCTGAGTCTTCTGTGAATTGCTCAGCTTTCATTACGTCTGATGAGGGTATCAGTAATCAGCTTACTCATTCACCCACGACTTTGAAAACTCTTGTGGCCAATAGAGCCGCTGATATTCAGGAGATTACATCTATTGATTCTTGTTCTCATGTCGCCTCTAAGGAAAATCATGCAGATCTTATTTCAAGAGGATCTTCTTCTTCAAATCTTTCTTCCTTGCAGAGACGTTCTAAATGGTTGAAGGCTATGCCTAATGTTGCCATAGGTACGCCAGTTTTAATCATGGATGACAATATGCCTCCCTTAAAATGGGTTGTTGGCATCATAACTCAAACTCACCCAGGCCCAGACGGTCTTGTGAGGGTTGTCACGGTCAGGACTTCTACAAGTTATCTGAAACGACCTATCATTAAACTAGCCCCAATTCCCATATATGACTCTCTCGACTAAAGCAGTCGTTCATTTTTTTCTTTGTTTAGTTACTTTTATTTCTTAACTTTTAGGATTTATTGGTGTTTTTGAAGATCCAACATAACTTCGCATTTCTGTTTGATTATTCCCTAGTGAATAATCGCGGGCAATATGTTCAGTTATGTTGTGATCTTTTTAGCTGTTAATATTTTTATTGCTAAATGTTTAATTTTATGATGGATGGTTGGTTTGATTTCTTTCTGCTTTTCGCCCGTTTTCAGGGGGCCTTGCGTTCTCCTCATTATTTTTAAGGACAGTTGAATTTCTCTACAATATGTTTTTTATATTGTTAGCTTTCTTCTTTTCTTCTTGTTTCAAACATTCCTTCTTCGTCTTCGCCATTTTTAAATCCTCTTAAAGGATCATTGTCCATATCTGGACTTAACTAGCAGTGGTTTTTTAACGTCATAATTCCTTATTCTTCGCTTCCTGCAAGTTAAGGCTTCTTTATAATTGATATTAATTGCACAGAAGCAATTTTTCACATTTATTCGTCTCAGAAAAGGCTGGATTCGTTTAGTGCTTCCACCAGGCATTTCTACATGAATTGACTATCTTGATTATGACCTGATTTGGACTTCAGGACTATTTTTGAGGTAATATTAGCTACGAAAGGAATCTTATTACCTAGTGAGTGCATTAAAGCTCTAAATTATTTCATACAGCTAATAATATTAAATTGATTTTATTGCAACGTAGCTGTATCTACTTTAACACGCAATATAAATTCAGTAACATTATTATTGCGCATTATTTGGTGAATTAAAATATCACAAGATTGACTGTGAACCTTAATACGGCATATAATTGGTACATGTGTGTATTTCATTGTCATTCACATAATTTTATTTGGAATATTGACTCCAAAGGTCCTCCGGAATTGTTATTAAATATATTTTTAAATCAGCAAGCTCTTTCATTTACTGGCGGAATCAATCATCCCTGCTTATAAGAAGACTTCAAGACGTCGATGAAATTTCCAACGAGTGTTTGTGATTCAAGAAGATCAAAGTGTCAGTGTTATCTCACCTATGGTTTATTTAGCTTATAACCTTGTTATCGTTCATTCTAAGCGAAATGTATAGCGTGTGTACAATCTTTATCACCCTTAATTAATTTAATTGTTTTTACAGTCCACTGTCTACGCACGTTATACACAGTTATCAAAATGTCACAACACATAACCAACCCATAACGAAGAGCATAAGATATGTGTAAGTATTCGCATAACTTTTTTTAGTAACATAGGTCACATAGGCCTAATACATATCATAAAAGAAATGTTAACATTGGATGTATGATTACAGGATGGAGCAACCCGGACGATGTTGTAAGCCGTCATAATTTTTTTTATTTAAAAAAAATTATCTGGTTTCCTATATCCCCTATGTTGGGGCGAAGGGCCTCCAAGTGGTAGTTTCTATTACTTATGTGACTTTACGCTTATTTTCCGAGAGAGGACAGAGGGACAGGTGGTAAGCCCATCGCCTCTCAACTCCCCCGGAAACTAAGGTATTACATGGACGCAAAAGGGCCGAGAAATTTTGTCCAGAGGCTCTAATTTATGCTTGGAGTTCTTTTATGTGCCGTAAATCTACGACACGGCCCCCCCCCGGAGGACTCCGTGCCCAGGATTTTTACGAAAAAATCTAGGCCTATGAAATGGTATCTGCAGCACACCCTCATTTTAAGCCATGAAACGCGATTGGCATTCTCTGTTGTTATGTTCTCCGTTCTGTAGATATTCGCCTGGTTGTCATTCCCTCGAGCTCTCTTGAAGAATCTCACAATCCCCCATTACACAGTCCAACGATAAGTTTTTGGGCATATGCATTAGATAATAATTTAACTTAGGAACCGCATATGAAGTAGTATGTATTGAGATTGTCCAGAGTTTTTTACTTGTTACGCCATTTAAGAAATTTGGTCCCTATTTATTTCATAGGGATTGTTAATGATGGTTTAATAATTTGTGGCATATAGAGGATTTTGTGGTTCAGTTATTTTATAAGTGCTCATGGATTGTGATCGTATGTATTATTTTGTTTAGCATAGCCTTTATTACATATGAGCGATTTGGTAGTCGGAGTTCAGTAATTAATGAAGGTTTAATAGTTTTTATTCTAACAATGCCATTATGATGATTTTTATTAAGTTCCTGTAATAGGCTGTAGCAAGCATCTCCTTCACCTTTAAATTTGTTGGGGGAAATTGGTTTGTTAAATAGCTTGGTTGGATGTTTTTCAGTAAGTTTTTGCGGTATGGTATCTGTCTTTGGTATAATGGCAAAGGCATTACTAAAGTTTCGGTTTATAAAAAGAAGCAATACATATAATAACAAGCAAGCATTAATTTATTGAAGGAAGTATCTTAACAGTAATAAATATGTAGACTATATCTTTACCTGTGTGATCGATGCCAAGAAAAATCTTTATTAAGTTACACTAACAAAAGAAAAACACAAATATCACGCTAGGAATAACCATCGTATAAATTAATCGCCTGTAAGATTAAAACAAATTGGTTAAATACCACAGCAATTACCATGTTTAACAAATTACCATGTCTCATTATGTTCTCAATAGATCTAAACGAGTTTTATATAGCTGTCTCACATAATTCCAGTATATAGTATTATTTAACTACCTGAAACATTCTAATTTTTAGTCAAATATTATTGTAATCATTTGTATCAATTTTGTACTTTTGTATATATGTTTATATACTTCAGTCTATAATATCACCTAGATGCTCATTATATCAATGTAAAATAAATAAAAATAGTGTGGACAAATTATAATACCGAAGTGTGTAATAATAATTATGTACTTACTTACTCAATGGCAATAGACAATTCCTAAAAAAGCTAAAGGAATATTATCTATTTTATGGAACCCGCGCTTACCTGAGTCCACCATTCAACCCTATTCTGTGCTAACTCCATCCAATCATCCCTCACAAATCCTACTTCCCTTAAATCCGTTCTAAGATTGTCTTTTCACCTACGTCTATGTCTTCAACGTGGTCTTTTCCCTTCGGGTCTCCCAGTCAATACTTTTGGTGTCTTTCTTCCCCATGCGTGCAACATGTCCAGCCCATATCGTCCTTCAATATTTAATGACCCTTTCTATATCCGGTGAAGCGTACAGGTCCTGAAGCTCGTCGTTATGCAATTTTCTCCAGTCCTCATTTTCGTCCCTCTTGGGCCCAAATATTTTTCTAAGAGTGTAATAATAATAATAATAATAATAATAATAATAATAATAATAATAATAATAATACAATCTAGTGGATCTCAAAATCTCTTTGAACGTAAAAATAGGAATAGTGTAGAAGCTTCATTGGACTGTAATGCAGATTTCGTTTTCCTTTCTATCTTCGGAGCTTAGCACAGATAATTTTATTTAACAAGACAGACCCAAATGCAGTAGAAAGGTATTCGAGATAAAGTGCAAGCAAAATTCAATAGCTACATAAACGGTGGATTCCAATCTTGAAGCAGCTATCGCGCTCTTTATCAAGAATTTTCAATTATCTTCTCCGCCATTGCTTACCTGTTGGAATTTGATTCCATCCTCTGCATTAACAAGTAAAAGTTTTATGCTAGAAGTTTCCAACTTTTTCAGCATGGCCAACTTCGGTTGCGTGAAAATGGAACTTACAAGTTTGCGACAACTTTTATGTAAGAGAAACTTGTAAATCTGTTGGAAATAGCCCTGATAAATTATAAATCTGGACGTGATCCAAGCAGAATATTTTAGTGTAAACATTATTAAGTAGCCCGTGATACAAGGCTGCATGTAGAAGTATACACTCCACTAGATTACATGAAACATGATATGATACCAGACTTTTAATATCAAGAGAACTAACAACTTTGAAACTTGGAGGTTGAAATTAGGATTTTAAGAATGGTTAGTCACAAGTAATTTTATGTACAGTACATATTAGAGCTCCTAGAAAGTTGGAACACTGTTCAGATTAAGATTAAAGTAACAAAGTTCTAAGCTATAACACATGTAAACTTAATTACAATTTTAGAACAAGTTGTTTCTAGAGTGTTGCATATTATGTTATGGGGAATATTAATTTAGTGACAATTTTGTGCATGATACACATTACTTTATTTCTTCTATTTGTTACTTAAATCAGTGTTTCGGACCTGGACTATTATTTGTGATATTTCAGAGTTGATTATTCCTATAAATAACTTTCTGACTTTCATAATTTCAAATCTCCTCTTAAATATTTGTAATACAATCAATTTGTTTCTTCTCTTACAATTAGTATGTTTCATATTCAGTTAAAGCAACTTTATTTTTAACATAAAATATACTACAAAATTATAATTTCATTTTCAGTTACTACTTATCCTGTAGTAAGTCGTGTAATATTATGTTTCGGTTCAAGTCCACCACCCTATTATTATAATAATATTTAAAGGTTTTCTCCTGCTTTGATCAAGCAAGTATAATATGCACTAGGAGCTACACTATCTTTAGGATCTAATAGGCGATATTTTATGAAAGATAATCACCTAAGCATTCTTGAATCTGTTTAAACTAATCAAAGATCAACATGGAAGAACAAATTCTTATTGAAGGACAGAAAATTAATCCTGGAATGTCATGTTTGACTCTAGAACTTGAAACCGGCTCATTTGTTAGGGTAAGATCAATTAATTTTGTAAAATCATTCCTATGTCTTCATCGCTACCTATTCGATTTCTCTCTTCAGCACTGTGCATGTAGGCTTCTGGTTGAACGATTGTTTGGAACAAGATAAAGACATGGAGAATCTGTCTGATAAGGGGCCTCTTGATATGATTAAAAAAATAATATGAACGGAACACTCTGTTGGTTAATTGTAAACTTAAATTCAACGTTTATAGTGAGAGTGGATGGGAAGTGACTAAAGAACCACGTGTAAGTCTAGGCTGCATGAATTGGGTGTTTATAACCGCAGCTCGTTCATTTTGCAAAATGTTGGTGTTCTAAATTATGTGAAATGAGTACGAGGATGGGGAATAAGTTATGACAACTATCTTTTCTTTTGAAAATATGTGACCAATTTAAAATTTTGAAATATACAAATGAAAGGGCAGGGTATGGAATGTATGTATAATACAGATTATGGGTATTATGGTATTATGGTAGGATAGTGATGGAAAGAGACAACCATAACCTCCATACTCGACTGCATCATGCCACTCTAATGTATTGCGGTAGCTGGAAACATGAAAGCACACAACCCACTTCATGATCACTTAAAGTTCGGTACGAATGGACATTATTTCCCAAAGCTTTCTTCAGCTCCTTGTGTTAATCTCTGTCGGATAGTGATTAGTTTGACATGAGAATGCTGTTCACAATTTGTCACATCCATTCTGCACGCCGGGTGACTAACAATTAAATTACCATTGCTTCTATTTGTATTACCGTACATTGCAATGCAACAGATGTGTCCACATACTATGACGCCTCTCTCTCCCGTGGCATAAACATCTCATGGTACCATCGCCTTAAAAAAAAAAGTTGCCATCGCTTATGCTCCATCGCTAGTTTTTTTTCTTTCTTTTTGCAACATATATACTTTTGTACCTATGAAAATAACTTTTCAAAAACATACCCAACAAAGTGTCAGAACTTGTATTCCTGGTTAACATGATTAATCCTGTTCTAGTCTGGAAAGTGATAACATTTATACGGAAGTGGTTATTTCGCTCAATGATCTTTAATGCTGCATCATTGAAGAAATTCACAGTATTCTCTTGTTAGTTTCCTGTTCTAAATTCTTTGTATCGGACAAGCCAAATCTGAGATTATATTAACGATTAAATTATTATACGTAAGAAGGATTATGCATTGACGATAAAAAGAGAGGTAATTATAACGTCCCATTTGTACATATATTTTTATATTATCAGATTGTATTGCCATCATGGTCGGATAAAATAGCCATTATCTACTTTAACAATACGCCATAATATACTCTTGGTGCATTTAACATTTTACCGAAAATAGGGTGCATTGCAAGCGGATAGAAAAGTTGATTTGTGTATCCTTAAAACCAAAGACTCCATGGTTTGGAAAAAGATTTTGGATTCAAAACTTCAGACCGTTAAAAGCATCTAAGTAGAATCTATAAGCTGCTGCTGAGCTTCCCGAAAATATAATATTGGAAGTATTCTGAAGTCTAATTTCCATCTAAAAATGGTCATAACCATAACCATAGATCTTCATTACAATAAGGGAAAAAAGCTGCAGGATTTTGTCTTCGTATGTCTTGTAAAAAAGTCATATTCCGTAATCGAGAACCAGTCCTGAAAATGATTGATCATTTTAAGCCATCCCTTTTCTTCCCGTAGTAGTCAATCCTTAGACAAGAAGCTGAACTCCTCATCACTGCGAGTCCTGAAGGGGTAAAGTAACCTTATAATCACATATAGTCAGTGATAACAATGATAGAATATTGCAACGTTTCTTGTGTTTTGGAAAACGGAAAATAAAGACCGAACTGGTCAGATCAATTTACATAAAGAAACACCGACTTAATGGTTTATTCCTTTGAAGCAGCATGGGTATGTAATGAAAAACTCATTATAACAGGAAGTTGTGCTGCGAATGTATACGAAGATTATGGTGGGAAGATAGAAAAGTAAGCTGGGAAGCCAAGTAAAGAGGCGTGGAAATGTAGGCAATATAGAATCGCACACCACAAAGAAAAACATTCGTTGTCTTCAAATACCAACTTTGAGCTGATGGTGGGAGCAAGAGGAACATTTCCAGCACTCTTTGTGCACTTCTGCAGAACATTAAATGTTCATCTGGACATCATTTTAACGAAAACTTCTGCAGAACATTAAATGTTCATCTGGACAACATTTTAACGAAAACCGTGAGACTGACCGCCCTAAAAGCTTCCCTCACCATATTCAGAAACCATCTATACTCACGAGCCACGGCATAGTAATATTTTAAATAATTTATTTAATTTATTATTAATTCGTTAATTTTTAAATGTACTAACAATCGTTTATATTTTATTGTAGGTACTTGTTTTTAGTATGAATTGTCTATGTGCAAAACTTAATTGAGGGAAGCAGAATAATGCCCGGTTTCTACAAACTTGTGAATTACCTATGGGTAAATTATCCATGAACAAATTAGTTCCATTTCACCCACAATGATATAATGAGCAAGGCCTTGGAGTTGTACAGTTAATTTAATTCAGAAGGCTTTGATTCTCATTGTTTAAATTATTATTGCTCCTACAAAAAGGTTAAATTTTATCCAGCCATCCATGAAAGGATAAATTAACCCGACGATTTACCCTTGGAAAGAGCTAGCCCGAGTTCGTAGGAACATTTTTTCTGTCATTTTCATATTTACCCATAGGACATTTATCTAGAAACTCGCCACAAGTGTAAGTGATTGCTGTCTTTAAATTATTTGTGTTTGTGTGGTGTAATTATTGTATAAATTCTGTGCATTGGATAATGTACCCATAGGTAATTCGCGAGTTTATAGAAACCGACCATAAATTACATACATTCTAAATGAAATCCAGTAACTATTAATTTCTCAACAGAACTGAATTGTTATAATTTATTATACTGTAAATCATTCACAGAAGTACCTGGTCTAACATTATGCCACGCGCAAACGAAACTGTGAAAGGAATACTGGCTCAAAATGAATTAAAATAGCAGAATTGGCTGTGGAGCAAAATATGCCTGTGTTATAGGAAGCGATAACAATGATGCAATAATGGGAACATGGCGCCACATTAATCTGGTAGCCGCATCTTATTACTCAAGAGCTGGACAACACGCTGCACAGCAGTGTTAAGCCGCTCACAATGGCTGCAGATATTTACATGCTAAACAGCGGTGTCCCATAATCCACCATTCATCCTTACAATCGCGCTGTTCAATGCAGTTTATTTTAACTACAGCTCCTGGCAGAATTTAAATATTCGCAAATCGGTATCGGTTCATTCTGAAGCTTCAATATTGCTTTATAGAGATATATTTTAATTTGAACAAAGAATTAGGTAGTTTTTTAAATATAAGGATTATATTATCCAAAATCCTTTCAGGAAATCTCTAAATTTCAGTGATCGATGAGACATAATTACGTTACATGTAGTTAATATTACATCTAATTATCTCGGAATTACTTCCATGAATATTAACTAATTAATGTCCAACTCTTCAGTAAGTATGCGTTTAATTGTTTCAGGTCCCGATTTCAGGTACTTTGCACCCTGGGCTAAGTTATATATATATTTTATTTTTTTTATTTTTTTATTTCTGCCTATTGTTAATCAAAACAAATACTAATACAAATACAAATACAAAAATACACAAATAAACAAAAAACATTTACAAATTTCAAAATTTAAGTACAATACTTTTTAAGAAAAGAAAAAGAAAGAAAAGAACCAAATATTTATTTAGAAATACACCCGAATGAGCAAACTGCTCGTGCTCGGGTGTAGTTTCAGAACATCAGAGTGGAGAAAGAGGAGAAACAAAAATCAAAGTGAGAAAGAATGACACACTTATAAAAAAGGTGAAAAATGTTAAACAGAGCTAGAAAAAGAAAAGACAAATTTATAAAAAGGAGACAAAAAATATTAAACACAAATACATACAATAAATAATAATGAAAATAAATGACTTAAAGCTAATAAAATTACAAAAAATGTTTTACATACTTATTAAATTTAAAATCTGGGTAAACTGCGAGATAGGGGTATCTACTAATCATAGAGTTATAGAAGCGGGAACAAAAATTAATAATTAATAATTAAATAATAATTAATAATTTTAATAATAATTAATAATAATAAATTAATAATTAATAATTTAAAAAATAATAAAAATTTATAATATAACCGTACCTGTTTATTTTTATTATTTAGTTTTACCCCTCACCCAACCAAACCCACCCCAGAGTTATTGCTTTATTGTTAAGTTTGGGTTTTACCCAGGTATCAAACATTAGTATACCGATAGCATTTTATTATTGCGAGAAATCAGTCATTACCTAGGCTACACAACAAATCAATTAAAATGGTTTTTCTAAAATAAAAGTAATTACGTTTTGGCGAAAATGCATGATTACTCTTGTAATTTCGTTTTTAAAAAATTGCCTAAAACTCTAAAAATATTTGTAATAGACCTAATGTAATAAAGTAAACCTTTGAAATTTTACAAAATATTTAATATACCTTACTTGGTAATTTTTAAACATGTGCTGAATTATATTTAATTTGTTCATATTACGTTAAAATTAATTAAAATATTTCCTAGAAAATGTGCCGCCCTTTCTATGTTTAGCGCCCTGGGCAAGCACCCAGTCTTCCTATTTATAAATCAGGGCCTGGGTAGAGTAGCGAAATGTGCATGTTTCTTGGAAAAGAAGTAAAGAGAATATATATATATATATATATATATATATATATATATATATATTTAAATCTCCAAAGCTCACGCTGATACTCGATAATTTTGTACGATTTTAAGATAAAGTCAGGTTACACATACATTTTATTGATTAAAAATGTTTGTGCCATAAATACAGCATAATTAATTTTATTAATTATTAATTAATTATCAATTTTTTTTACTATAGTTTACAATTATGAAAGAAAAAATTGGAAATAGATGAATAAAATATTTTCGAATTGAATAATAATTGTACTACATACTGTATAAGACGGTGCAATATGCCCGCTGTTGGCTGTGATGTCATCCGTCATTTGATTCATCAATAATAAAGTTCATTGTGGCTGTTATACTACTGTAAAAAAGATTTTCTTTCTGCTTTCTTTGAAAAAAATGTCAGTAGAATAGGTAAAGACAATATAACTTACAGACTCTAAAGGAAAACCTAATTGGAGTTGTTTTGCATTTAATTTTGATTATATTCGATAATGGGCTACAGTATAACCTAATAATTTTTAGAATAGCAAAACGCAATAGACCCATTAAGGACATTCCATAATATAAACATATACGTTTTCAACACCCATAAATACTAGGAGCTTGAGGGGATAGACTGGTAGAATATAGTTTACAAAAAAGTTTACGTTTTATTATAGATGTCCAAATTTTTCTTTAAGTTTTGACATAAGCTCACTCTTCAGTTATTTTTATTCTATCAAATCAGCTGAAATTTTAATACCTGACCAGCGGATTTGGCCCTTACTTTTAATTTCAACTTTAGTTTTCTCAATAACAGTTAGGGTCTATTTAGTATTTACTATATGTGTGAAGTTCACAGTTAAATACTCATTTACTCCGATAATTCGTAATAAATAATGTTTTCATTGGCTTCATTTAGGGGCATGTAAAATCTATTCTGAAAGATGTCAGGGTGGAAAATCAATAACCTGTTTATAATTTGTGTTCTTTAAAATTAGTATTCAGTCTGCATTTTAATCTATTTAGTAATTTTGCCACGGAAAAAGAAATGCTTCCAAATGTAAAAGAATTTACCTGTAATATATTCAATCTTTGAAAAAGTAATATATGCAGATTTTTAAAAGTAATATACACCAATATTTAAAAACGCTTTGTTTATAAGACATATTAAATGTTATTAACGCTTATTAACTGTAGGTATTACATGAACATGAAGTATGTGTGAAATATGTGAACATATGTAAAAAAATCTGGAAATTAGAAATTTGACCAGTATATCCCTTAAAAGTAAATTATTATTGAAAGTTTAAAAATTAAAAGAATTTAATAAAAAAGCAAAATCATAGCATATTATGGCAGCACCAAGTGAGCTGCATTATTTCTCTTAAACTGAATGAAGCTGAAATCACAAAGGTGTTCTTTGTTAACCGAAACAAGCTCCTAAAACTAAAGCTTTGGTTGTGTGAACAAATGCAAATGGTAAATTGCGTTTATTCCTGAAAAGCACATGCAAACCGAGTTCTTGGATAGCCGACAGTGGTCAGCGTGAACGAGAAAGAAACGTTAGTTGGACTGGTTGGATTGAACCATGGAGAGGTACTTGAAAGCGGATTTTGGGGTGTGCTGTTGACACGATAATTGTGCATCAGTGCTCCCAACTGATATCTTCTAGTTCTCCAGACAGAGACAAAGCAAGAACCGGGTTGACATTCACATTGCCTCCAGTCACAGCTGGTTTGGTTCGCAGTGTCTTCTGGGAATATATCCACTCTGACCCAAATAAATCAAGTGTGATGCTCATTCTCTTTGAAACACATTTTACAGCGAACTTTGACTATTAGCCAATATTGTATGAATATCAGCGTGTCTGTGTATTTATTTGGTTATAGTTAAAAGTCGTGGAAATATTTTTGTTAGGGATGGGTCCTCGATACTTTCGATACCTCGATACTCTCGACACTTGCATGGTTTCGGCATCGAACGATACTTCAGAAAACTCGCTCGATACTTTTTCGATACTTTTGTAATTCTCCCATTAAGTGAGAATGCTAGTATGATCGAACAAAAACTTGTAAGTGGACTGTTTCAAAAACTAATTTTGGTTTTAATGTAGAGTTTAAAAATAATTATAGGCTACTGATGATATTAAATGTTGTCTCATTAAATATGCAGACTTAATTAATTTAGTTGGTATTACACAATTCTCTCAAATTTTAATTTTTAATGTACCTATTTATTGAAACTGGAAATGTTGAAGGTATCGAGTATCGAAGTATCGAGTATCGAGGAAAAAATCATGTATCGGTATCGGGTATCGAGTATCGAGAAAATCTAGTATCGACCCATCCCTAATTTTTGTTCAATATAACATAATCCATTTTTGTAATAATATCCTAGTACCGGTACTGTATCTATATTAATGTTCAAAATAAATTACAACAATAATACAACCATTATATTAGAGCCTTTCATCACACTACCATAGTTCTTTTGGGTATAGCGAGACAAGTTAAATAACAATATGCGCAGAAGCACAAGAAAAGCAAGTAGGCGCAGGAACAAGAGCTAAAGGCGTGGTCGATGCGCAGCCCAAATATTCATACGCTTGTTATTTAACTTATCGCTCTACAGAGCTCATATTTCATTCAAGCCAGAAATATGAAACCTACTTGTCAGTTGTCACCATAAAAATAGGTTTCGAAGTCGTCTATTCAAAAACATATTTTCTATAAAAGTCCTCTCTTTGCGACTTTCAATGTGTGACCAGCATCACAAAAACAAAATTGTGTTCTGGTTAACCATTCTCAGAGAATGTGACAAAAATCATGTCAGATACTTTTATTTTTATTTTCACTAGACTTGAAAAAGTCGCTATTTTTTGGGGATTGGCTTCAACAATTTTAATGTATTTAAGTACTGACCTGCTAATAATGAGATCCTACTTTCTGTTTTAAAAAGATTATCTTAAAGGTTGCTGGTAGTTAGGCCAGTAAGGTAGCCATTTTCTTCAAAATGCTGAATCCTTTCCGGCGCTACATAAAATTGAAGATATTAAACGGGCAGCCCTTAACTCTATATAGTACGATCTTTTAGCTGTAAGATTAAGATCTTTCACCTCGCCACATTTTAGAAGCGAATGCGCCTTTTCCAAACATGATCACGAGGCTAATGGCTAGCCGCTTCCCGAAAGAAGAGAAAATCCCTATCGTTGTTCATCGACTTACCGAATCTGTTATAACTAGAGCTAGAATTTTTATGTAATTTCATTTGGAAAATATATACATAAATATAAATGTGTAGTAAGAATGATTAAATAGATTACAAAAGTAAAATAATAGGTAATCAAATAAATAAAAAATAAACACCTTAGTAAATAAATAAAGAAATAAATAAACAAGTCTAAAAATGAAAACTTTACTTAGGCTACATGCTCCTCCTTAGTTTGTTCTTTTATATGAAATCATCACTTAGGGCGGGGCGGCCTTAATTCATGGGGGGTGAGCCCCCTACTTTTAAATATTTTGGGTAGAAAGTACTTTTCCTGCCAAACTCGGCGCCTAAGATTGTACCTATTTATCTGAAGTATAACATAAATTATTAGCAACAAGAAAAAGGAGAGGGTGGAAGTTTGTAGATGTTTGCTGGACGAATACAACAAATACGTTTTTAAATACGTGCGAAAGAATAGAAACGTCGTGTTACATTTTATGTTACACCTTCGTTGTGGTTTGAACATTTTATTTGACAGATTAATTATTCATATCTGTTGAACACATAATACGTACAAATTTCCCACCTTTTACAGTATTAAAGTTTAACTATTTGTATTGTTCTATTGTTCTGGTTCTTTCATATTCTGAACAACAATAGAGTTAATTAGTACTCTGTCATTATAACTGATAGGAGGAGAAACATGGAAAACAAAACCATGTGGAATTAATGCAAAATCATACGGAGCTTTGAATTTAGTTTTTTAAATATTTAATGACATTACCTAACCAACGGTTCGTGATTTTTAAAATGTACAATCAATTTGAAATGGATTGCAGGTTATGGAAAATCTCAGTCATGTCGAGCCGTCAGCTATCATGAAATTATTATTATTATGGGTTATCAAGTATTTAAACACTGGACAGAACCTACAGTAAAAAATATTAAACAAGTAAACCGATGGAATTTAGCCAGTGTGTTCTTAATCAATGTCAAAATGGAAGGTAAATACATTCTGTCAATTTGGTTCTGTGAGTTTGAAATGCATTCAGCAGCCGTTCAAGCGCAAGCAGATATTTAAAATGAATATTATATTTCCAGACATGAAATTAAATATGACTTCAAATAGCATAAATGATACAAGTATTGTTATTGTATATTCATTTAGGTAGTAACTTCTTACGATCATGTTAATTGCAGGACTCTTCGACCTAACCTTTGTACTAAAAATGTGCACAGCGATGCTTCAAAATGGTACAGGCTATGACTCAACATAACGAAAGTACATACACTACTTACGACGCTTGTGTAAGATGACGACCTACAGAATGAGACATCTGAACAAAGGCAAATCCGTAGAGATACTCAAGAAATCATAGAAGACGGAGAACATATCCAACCATTTGATAAAGCGGACTTACAGATAACACTTGACTCCACAAAGAGAAAGAAAGCCCCAGGACTTGACGAGATTAATCCGGAACTAATAACTAAGGGTGGTGCAGTGTTGCACGCGAAATTACTGGACATATTTAACGCATGCGTTCGGCTACGTATGTTCCCGAAAGGATAAGGACAACTCTATCCCATTCTAAAGGCGTACGACAAAGACCCAAATTTACCAAAAACATATACTAGGTAGACCGATCTGCTTGCTCCAGGTACTAGGGAAGATCTTGGAGAGGCTCATTCTCTCTAGGATCGAAGACCTTCCTAGAAACATCGTACTCCGATACCCAATTTGGTTTTAGGCCCGAAAGGAGCACGGAGGATGCAATCACAAAGCTTCAAGGCATCATCAGGAACTCCCAATCGAAATACGTGGCAGGAATATTTATTGATATTAAGGGGGGCCTTCGATCAAGTATGGTGGCCCCAAATCCTAAATAGACTGCGAGGGATTGGGTGCCCTGCGGATATATATCATACTCGAACGAAACAAGTCACTAAAGAGCTGCCCATAAGGCTCAGGACTAGGTCCTAAACTTTGGAACCTAGTATTTCATGAAGCTTTAGGAATAATAGAAGAAAGCCGGGAGCCAGTAGCTTTTGCAAATGTTATGGTCCTCCTTATCAAAGCAGATAGCAGAGCCTCAAGAGAGGAAAAAAGGAAATTACGTCATGTCATCATTCACCAGTTGGTGCAACATGGCCAAATTAAAACTATATCCTATGGTCCACTTCGCTTAATAGTCGTCCTATACCAATTATTATAGAGTTTTAATCAATTTAAGTGCAATTAATGTGACCCATGACTCAGTCATATCGTCCTAAAAATTATCGTTTCAGGCCGGCTTAGTCAACTCGTCCAATACGAAAGATTTTTCTGGGATCTAATTTAGAAATTTCCATCAAAAGCCCCATCCTTAATTTTATATTACAAACAATGGATAACTTATCTTCAAAAACTAAAACAGAAGCTTCTCCAGAAAAACGAATTACCACCCAGAACATTTTATAAAACTTAATTTCAAGTTAAATATTTTGTCTCAATTGATTCGCACAAAAACGTGTCACCTTATTCTCCTTAAAATGTCAAGCAACCCTCCCCTGAACTTTTATTCTGAAACGCTTGCAATAAAGTAGCTTTAAAAATGAACTCAATTTCCTCTCACGGTCGGTGATAAAATGGACTACATGCACTAATTTCGTATTCTGTCCTTATACTTTATAGTTTATGTGCATTTTCTAGGATAACAACTGTAATATTAAATAAAAGCACATTTAGAAACAGTTATTTCATTTCAGTAAGTGGGCTGCAATGAATGATGTGAGCACACAGCTCATATGAATGTTGTCTACATTACAAGTTTGTTGAACTGAAGCCAACATGTTCAGGAGCTTGTTGTGACAGAAGTAAATATTTGAAGCGCTTAAGTAAATTGGAAATGCGGTTTACATAATCAGGAATGTGACCTGCATGCCCACATCTATGGAAAACTCTTGGGGAAGTAGATTCTGTTGTCAAAACACGGTTACAAATATTGCAAAGAGTGAACATTTTCTATCGTCAATGATGATGTAAGTTAATTGAATTACTGGCTCCATTTGAGACCATCCTGCTCAGCAATACTCTGGTTCTAATTATATACGAATTAAACTGGTTTAGCTACAAACAATAAGTTTTGAGATAGGTTTGTTGTTGCTTATTCCTATGGGACAACATTAACATTATTATAAGCTTTGGACTTATAATACTCGTAGTACATTTAATTAACCCAGCACAGGAGAAAGACATTATAGAATAAAGAAACATGCTGTTATTTGTTTATTTGTTTATGTATTTCACTCACTCTTATAGACTATTCTCCCTGATATCTATCAAGGACCTCCATATACAGTCGCCCTAAATGGCGCAGTCCGTATGGCGCTAGCTTTCTATGCCCAAAGTACCGGGTTCGTTCACTGTCCAGGTGGATTGTATTTTTGTGTTCATGAATATGTCAAGCTTAGCCTATGGCTGTAGTTATGGAGGACTGTATAAGTTCTCCCTTGGGACATAATTCCGGCACGTTGGCGACGGTTATTAGCTTAAATTGCAATTAAATAGATATAAACCAACCAAAGAACCTTCATAATTATGCAACAATACATTCTAAGTTACTTACTGAACTTTTTAATAATCTTACAACTACAAATAAAACCAAAACTACAATAAATGCAAGGAAAACGCATGTCAATATTTTTCCCCACTAAAACATGTTACTGCAAGTTATTACCATGTGAAATCGTTTCACGCTGAACTTTCAACTTTAATTTTGTGGTCCTTGAACTTTTCTTTTTTCTCTCTTTCTTTAAGGGAAATTGAAGTTGGAATGTAAGCCATCATCTAAAACGCAGGCTTACGTGCCTTTTGTTACGATTGTATTCCATCAAGAGCACACAATATGTTCTTTTCTCGACCTCACGATCACAAGCGGGAAAACAGAAGTTTTGTGAGATGAAAGGGGATTGTTTGCCTCATATCCTGACTTTTAGGTCAAGTGGATAAAATGTGACAAATGATAAGCGCAGTAATATCATTCATACAGTTGGTTGAACGTTAGCTAAAAAGACATTCTTGCATATCTGACGAAATTCAGTTACACATTTTAAATGACAAATGATTTTCATTTCTTGGATTAAAAGTAGAGACATTATGGAGCTATGTCCGCCACTGTGGTCTCTTGTTAGCCTTACTACCTTCCACCTCAGCGGTCCGTGTTCGAATCCCGATCGGGTAAGTTTTTTTTTCTGTAATGAAAAACCCCTTTCCCGACGACTGGATGTTCGTCAATAGGTTAAGTATTAGGTTAGATAATATACAATGTGCTTGATTTTTCAATTAAATATAAACTTACGGAGTTAGTATTTCACTCTGTGTCATATGGTCTTTTTATTCTTCTTCTTTACCTGCGTTTTACCTCCTTCTTGTAGGAACGTTTATGCGACCCAAGCGGACCACGACTGCGACCTGTCAGGAGAGGGAGTTTCTGTGGATCAAATACATATTCTTTTTGACGAGACAAGGAAATGGAGTGTCTCCCTGGATCAGTGATCAGCCCAAATCCGGGGCCTCCTCCGAGACAACACGAACACATAGGACAAGACATACTCAGTCGTAACAAGGCGAGGTTGCTATGATGAAGATGATAATGCCGGCAAGATGATATCCGAAGTCTAAAGTTACCCGTCATTTGTTTCATATATCAGGAGAAACCCCGGTAAAAACCCCACGATTTTACGAATTGTGCTTGCTGCCACATAATGTTAATATTTTTTTTGTTCCAGACACTTCTAGCCGAAATATTGTCCATTCACAATTGCAAAATAACGCAACATTTTTTACAATATCGAGTTTTAGAAAGTCTTTATATTAAATGCACCAAGTCACACGTTTACTGAAAGTTGCATAAATATATTAGGCCTGTGAGCGCATTAATTCTATAAATATTAATACATATTCAGTAAACCAAATAAATGTTGGGTTGCCAGTTGGTTAAAATGTAAGGAACAAAAAACAAATAGTTCAATTGAAACTAAAATTATCTTATGCCTTTATGTAGAGAAGTTCAAGTAGACTTCTTTCTTCGTGACTTTATTTGATATTTTCTTTCAATAAACAGGTGTAAGTTGTTACCCTGTACTTTATATATTCGATAGGTAGCAAGGAGATTAACCTCTGTTTCACTGGTTTATTTATACTTCAGGCAAGTGTTAATAGCTACCTGATAAGAATTTTTAAAAACTAAAAGTAGAAATTCAGAAATTCTCTTAATCATGTGTTTTTGCTGAAATATGCAATATTTTACAACATATTATGGCCCAAAATTCTAACTGGTTTTAATGCGAAATAACACCGAAATTGTATTATTTTATGCGAAGTCGACCGTAACATTTGACCGAATTTTAGCATTTTTATTCACCGTGAAGTAGGATCCCTAGCTGTAACAAAATAGTATATTGCGATACAAGTGCCATAAGCGATGCATACGGATCGAGGAAAGAGTTTTTTTTTTCAATTTCCGAGATCAGTTATGCGCTTACGGCACGAGTATTGCAAGCTATTTTTGCACGATGATTATTTATATCAATTTAATTATATTAATTGTGATATTACCTGAAAATATTATGTATATGTACGAGTATATTCTTGAAGATAGATGTTTATTTCAGAAAGTGATTCGCATGTGTTTATTATGCGAACTGAATATTTGTCCTGGGGCGCTTGTCCATAAAGGCTTGTATTATGATGTGCCGAAAGTAAATTTATAACCGCACGGAAACACGTACCGCACATAGCAACAAGATTGCGTGTGGGAATGTCAACTTACGATCCACGGCAACAACATTCGTAAGTACCACTAATTAGTTAGGCCTAAGTCGTGCAAAAACAATTTAAGAATGCAGTATGTATCAATCATCGTGTTGTTCCGAGTTTTCCGTTAGTTTCTGTTTATATGGTGATGAGCATCTACGATGGCTTTCCTTTGTCTTCCGGGAGGAGAACGAATGAACTACAGGGAATGCGCACAAGGCCTACTATATTTATGCCGTCGCATGAATTTGAGCCCAATTATTGTAAAACATCTTACACTTTCCTTATCGTTGAAACAACTCGTGTGTTCAACAAAAGTGTATTTTTGAGGTTCCCTGAATCATAAAATGCTACTTTCAGAAAAATGTCTGTGTGTATGTCTGTTGTCTGAGTGCCTGTGATAGAGAAAGAAAAAAGTATAACTTAATATTTCGGTTAGATATCTTCTGGGGATGTGACACGAATATTGACAAAGACATTCTCTTTCTTTTAATAACACTTTAAAGGAATACGATACATTGCGATTTTCTCGAAAACAACTCTAACGATGTTGTTTAAATTTTCGACACGAATTGCATAACATGTATAATATATTACAATATACGGTATACGAGGTATGTATTAATAGTATATTGCGACACAAGGGCGGAAAGGCACGTTTACGGGTCGAGGAAACAGATTGAAAACCCGAGGCGCAGCCGAGGGTTTTTAAGTTTTCGAGACCCGTAAATGCCTTTACGGTCCGTGTGTTGCATGCTATTTTTTGCACGACGGTTACTTATATCAATTTAATTATATTAATTGTGATATTACCTGAAAATATTATGTAAATACAGACTTGAAGAATGGTGCTTATTTCAGAAAGGGATTCGCATTTGTTATTGTTTATGGCAACCGAATATTTATAAAGCGGGGAGGCCTTGGTCATTTCTGCTCGCAAATAAGCATTTGCGGGCGGTAAAGTAACTTTCCGCCCGTCGCCCCTAGCAACAATTCACTTTCCGCCCGTCGCCCCTAGCAACAAGATTGCGTGTGGTAATGTCAAGTTACGAGCCATGTAAACAACTGTCGTAAGAAACACTTACTAGCTAAGGAGTGCAAAAAATATATTAAACTAAGAGATTATTAGTTAATTTGAGACCCATAAAATTCTATGAAGGATAGCGTTATAAGCCACTAATTTCATACACATACTCAGATTATTAATCTTGCTTAGCAAATAATGCGCCTTTGAATGAGCCGGAGACTACTGTATGCGCACTACTGCAATACAGCCGTGCACTCAACACTGTAATATATTTTTTGCACGATGTAATTAGTGGTACTTACGAATATTGTTGCCGTTGATCGTAAGTTGACAAGAGATATCTCAGTGCTGTAAAAATGACGAAAAGCTCACGTGCCGTAAGTAAATCCATCATAATACAAGCCTTTATCGAAGACTGGAACCAAGGCCCCCCATTTTGTGGAGACTTTAACAGGACAAATAATAGGTTCCCATAACAACCAACACATGCGAATCACTTTCTGAAATATAACATCCATCTTCAATAGTGTTTATACATAAAAATTTCAGCTAATATCTCAATTAAATAAATAAATTGATATAAATATTCGTGCAAAAAATAGCATGCAATACTCGTTCCGTAAGAGCATATTCGCAAGCGCCTCGTTTTTTCAAACTCTTTCCTCGATCCGTAAGCGCTGGAACTAGTATCGCAATATACTATTTACTTACATGGAGGTGTTATAATATGAGGCAGTAATAATGAGCCTTTTCCCCCATGCATATTGTACTTAATCTGCATGAGGTATAAAGATCACTGGCCGATAGGAAGCCCACAGCTCCGGGCTTTAAAATAATGAGGCCTTCTTTCATTATACAGGAATCACGTACCGAAGGTTTGGGGAGCAGATTATGAAAGGCTGAACGAAAGATCGCACAATAATGAATTTCCACATGCATGAGCTATTGTGAAGAGCATAACTGACGGCCTGTCCCATTAAAGGGATGAAGGCTAACATCAGGAGTGATATTGTTGAAGTCTGACTGTGCATGTGAAGGATATGGCTAGAAAATTGTTTATTTTCCGTAAAAATCACATTTTTCTTTATTATGATGTCTAATTATTAAGAATAGATTTACATTATTTTATTTATATCGCGAGATTAAACCAAGCTAACGGAACCAATATTATTCGTGATAGCAATTTAAAATACTTATGGCTAGGGTTCGGATGTTTATGACATGTCATATTTTTATACTGACCTCCATTCTCGCCGCAAGCAGAAATTAAACACGAATTGCATATTTGTTATCCTAATCGGACCTTTCTTATTTTGCATATAAATTCATATTTTGGTCATTTTCATGATCTTGGTCATATTTCGGACGTATTTGTAATTTAACTTCATATTTCAGTAATAAATTCGTTAAAAGAGCAGAATTACACAGTATATGCAGTAAATTGTCGACCTAATTTCTTTTCCCGAAAAAGAGTCACGAATATTTTATGTTTACTGTAACTGAAATGTGAAGGGACAATAACAAGTAATAGCACAATTACCTCTTCCTCCTTGTTGTTAACAACTTCCAATAGACATGTTTTTAAAATGTTTTCAGTTCACATTTCCAGTGGTATCTGGAAACATTAGCAGATTAGAAGTTCACCTGTAAAATTGTTAAAAAGTGATTACCTGGTTGAGTAATAATTTAGTGTCATTACACGTTTTAAATTGGAACACTTATTTTTAGAAAATACGTTCTTTTATGAGGTCATATTGGGGATTTTTGGGTCTTATTCAATTATTTTTAAGGTTATATTTGCAGTCATACTTTCTACTTTTTTTAGGTCATAAACATCCGAATCCTACTTATGGCATTTAAAGTGAGAGAACTCTTGTAAATTGGGCTGAATGCCTTTTTTTTAATAATACCCCTGTTATTTCGTTATCATACAGTATCTATGCGAACCTTATAACTAAGCTAGTACTGAACGTAACTCTTGCATTAAATGCAATGAGAGTATTCATGCTTCCACAGATTTATATATGTGTTAACATTACGTTAGAATAAGCACCGCCACTGGGATTATCAGTGCTGATGCTCTACAACCGAGTTAGTCACAGGTCGGGACACACTGACAGAATCATTTCCTTATCTGACTTAATTGCTTCTATTATTTCTTAACAACCTGAGCCTGCAATTCAGTTAACTCCCATAGCACGATTACTTAAAAACTATTCTAGTTTTAATAATCAATATATGAAAAACATTTTACAGGAAAGGCCAATTTTTTGTTTTGTTTTTGGTGCTTTTTTATTAAAATGCTTCTATTTTGCTCGACAAACTGGTTTCAAAGTCATAATTAACTCTAGGCATTGTTAAAAATTAAATTTTTTGAAGGTCTGTCATGATTAGGCACTGCAAGCCACCAACACCAAATGGAAGTGGGGAGGCCACGTCGCAAGACTCAAAGACGACAGATGGACATACAAGGCCACAATGTGGGACCCTCGTACTGGAAGAAGATCCCGTGGAAGACCAAGACAGAGATGGGCTGATCTCTTCAAGGAACTTGTAGGACGACAGTGGTCAACCAGAGCAAGAAATAGGAATGACTGGAAAGTCTTAAGAAGACAAGTGAACAGTGACTGAAACCAGTGCATATGCGACCGAAGTCTTAAGAAGACAAGTGTATAGGACCGTAACAAGTGTAAGGACGTAAACTACAATGAAGTGCACAATGACTCAGACTAGTGTAAGTGGACAAAGACCAGGAATTGCATAAAGCCCAAGAGAACAAATATCCCTCATGTGGAATAGCTCACCACATATAGGTGTATTCGAGCTTACCCTCTTTGAGGAGGCCATTGCCCTTAACGGGACATTTAGGCTAATCATTTCATTTCATTTCATTTCATTATTAGGAAAAAGGGACCAAATGTTATGGAAATATAAAGTGGGAACCGACAAAATTTGGTATATTTTTTTAACAAATAAATAGCTACATTAAGTGGATATTCCTGAAATTTAGCAGAATTTTATGAAACTAAGTGAAATTATGATGTTAAGTACAGTGCAACCTGCAGTGAAAAAACTGTTCGCCAACTGTTCCCATTTCTTCTGTCTGAAACAAAATTTTGCCAACAAATGATTCCTTTTCATTTTTATCATTATAAACAGTTGTAGATTAATTAAAATTAATAATAAATCGAATAAAGTTCTTCAAGTTAATAACACTTACAATAATGTAATATTCGCCACTTTTTTTAGTATACCCAAATACGCGAGAAGTTGCAGGCAGACAGCTGACTGCGCAATCAAACTGTTCAGTCAGTGAAATTTAACTTTTTTCATTTCTCCATTTTATTTCAGAATACAATTTTTCCCTAGTCGGCCACGGTAGTTTAGAGGTAGCGTGCCCGCCTCTAGAAGGTCGTGTGATCAAACCCGGGCACGGTTGATGGATTTTTCAGGACATAATAATTCTGGGCACGGAGTCCTCCGGAAAAGACTTAAAGCTGGGGAAAGTGTCGTAAATTGACGGCACATAAAAGAACTTCAAGCCTAAATTAGAGCCCCCGTACAAAATTATTTTATCCTTTCATGTCCAAGTAACTTATGACCTTAGTTTCAGGAGGGAGTTCGTGAGGCGATGGACTTACCACCTTTTTCTATATCCTCTCACGGAAAATAGACGTAATAAAATGAGTCCAGGCCTAATGCCCCACAGAAAGGATTACAAGAAAGAGTCAGTCACTTTTTCGTACGTAATATTCAAACTGGCATAACTACATTATATTTTAAAGTATTTGTATGGCTTTGGTATACAATTGTTAAAAATGTAATGCTTCATAAGAATACCACAAAATGTCAATTTAAAAAAGAACGAAAAATTACCTCTTTTAGTTTTCCGCATCACACAATCCTTCAAATTAAATAAATAAACTGATTGCGGACGGAAACAATATCAATCCGTGGATAGAACTCCAGATATATTATGTACGAATATACGGGAGATACAGAGGTAATAAGTCCTCACTTAATGGGTGGCCATAAAACCAAACATTCTGACAATGTAATCGTGACAGGACCACGGGGAATCCGAACAGCGACGAAGTCGAGGCTTCATATGACCTAATCAGAAGGAAAAACGGGGTCTGGACACAGAAAAAGCATGAGAAGTGATCTAGAACTAACGGAACTCATATTACGGAATTAAAAAACCTACTGTCATTATTCTAACTGCAGGAGAAAAGTTGAAACACACCTCTGAAGCGTATTTTTAATGTCATTGTGCTATATGAGAGTGTCAAGTTGCTTCTTTTTCTCTTCCGTCAGATTTATATACACCGTACTATATTTTTTCTAGTCACGTTTCAAGAACGTCGCTTCACGTGCTAAGCGTATTTCTCCAAAGGCAGTCGGGTTCCCGGGAATTTGCGTTTATCATACTCCAATGTTAATTTTGCAGACAGATTTTTTTTACCTTTTGACTTCATTTCTTTTGAATATTTTATATGCTTATTTCATTATATATTCATCAATCATTCTGAAAGGAACTTACGCTTCTCAGGTTTGCGAATCCATTACATTGTATAATTATGGATCATTTTCAGTGATATTTGTATAAAATTTCGGGTAAATGAAACGCGTAAACAGATTGAACAGCGTATGGTCAGCATATAAATTGCCTTATCCTATCTCATTGAAAGAATACTTTTGTAGTAACTCTGAAATTTTAAGTCTAGATTTCGTTAACAATTATAGTCATTACAAAGGAAAGCTGACAGAATCAGAATAATACTTTTGTAGTAACTCTGAAATTTTAAGTCTACATTTCGTTAACAATTATAGTCATTACAAAGGAAAGCTGACAGAATCAAAGTGTCATCCCATTGAATGAACATCTCTCTCATATGGAAAGCACTGTTCACAATTAGATATTTACTCTAGTCTCTTGGAGCCTCATTTATAGTAAAAAGAGGAATGTAGACGATTTTACAAGTAAGGAATTACTGTGAAGAAAGCATAGAATCTATTTATTTATTTATTTATTTACAGAAATTAAACGTTATACATGTTATCAATTACATGCAGCAAAACACGTATAATTCTTAATGTGAATCATACATTAAAGTTCCCACTTAGCAAACCTCATGTTTGGGGACTGTAGTATTCTTGTCAATAATATGCTAAGAGAAAAAGAGAAAAATAGACTATACAGATATCTACAATTTTTAACATAAACTGAAATTGAGTAATTTTTTTACAAAATAAATTGGAAATAGTTGAAGATTACATAAATAATACATTTATTTTAATGTACATATTAGTAATAGTCGTTTAAAAATAGAAAATAGGTGGAAGAAACGAAGATGAAACAACTGAAAGCTAAAATGATAAAATTATCAACATTAAAATATTTTAAACTGTCTTTAAATGCTTTTGATAAAATCATGATTTTATGCAATAAGAGCATCATAAATTTTCAAACCATAATTTTGATCACGAAATTTTCCATTATAAAGAAATAGTATATTTTATTTCTGTAAAACGAAACGTGTCTTCTATTTTGACAATGCTTGAAGGCATTAAATTTTTATCGGGTTTTAGGGTGATAAAATAATAATGAAAGATTATAAAGCTGTTTCTGAAACGGATCTACATACACAAATTTTGTGCATTTTTAAATACATTGTTCATAGTTAAAAAATTAAACATATGATCAGCAGTCGAAATAACATTATAAATAGTACTGTGATGGTATAATCCCAAAAATGTTTCACAATAGTTTTATAATCTGAGACTTATCGATACAAGAGTTTGAAATATGACTTTCAATATTTTAGACATTCTATTTTAGAAGCATCTTAAAAGATTTAATGACGAAATCACCTAGCATTCAATTAGCCACTATAATTGTTTCATATTTTATGACTTATTTATTTATTGAATCTCCATATCTTTAAAAAACTTTATTTTCTCAGAAAAGGCAAATTATGGGTATAGCTTACACAGCAATATGTACAGTAAATTTACAAACCTAAAATTAGATATGATTATCCATATGAGATATATATTGCATAAATGTTTTTTTAAATAACGTTGGATTCTGAGTATTTTTTGCCACATGGATTTATCATCGCAATCTGCAGTATGTAAATTTAGCTGGAGTGCTTTCCTTTCGAATATAGGAAAATAAAACAAAACATTAGGAACATATTAAAAGTATACACCTTAATTTTTGTAGGCGTTAAATATTATAAATCACCATATTGTTATAATGTTTTTATTTTAAAGCTTGCTAGCCTAGTTAAGAATCTTCGAGAGTGCTAATAACTTTAAGAGCTATTACATAATACAATTTACTTATTAAATAACAATAGAATATAAGAAAATGAAAGAATAATTAGTAATTACTAATCCATTTTAAAACTGCATTCATCCAAAGAACAAACGAAACTTATAGAATTATGGTAATCATTTTATAATTAAAGGCACTATAGAGTTGTTGTATGATCTTTTGGACCATTATCAGAGTTGCACATGTAAAAGTAAAGTAAAGTGATCCCTATACAGGCCATGGAGGCCCAGAGGGTTCCAAGAAGTTGAGGCTCCCAGATTTTGGACATTCGGCACATGAAGGTGGCAAGGTTGCCAGCCTTACGCACCGGCCGCCTTTACCCCCAGGATTGCTCCTGGTACTCATTTCTGTTAGAGGCTGAGTCGACCCCAGTGCCATAGTGCCACCAGAAGGATTAGGCCAATTGAAAAAGAGTTGCACAATGCACATGTAGAAAGGGATAAATTAAATAATCTACTGGCACATATAAACTTCGTAAAGGAAATGGGCCATCGTTTAAGTCAATCTTGGAGTTACCATAAGTTATATCCAGAAAAAAAATTGGTAGAAGCACTTGAAAGTCAATCTATAATAGATTATGCAACATTTTCAAGTCAGAACATCCGTATAAAATATTAACCAGCCTGCATGAGTTATGTGCCAGCCATTCGGAATGCGAAAGTAACGTGCAAACATACAGGGCTTGAGATAAAATATGTCAGATGAAAAGCGGGAAAAAGACAAACGTAGAATACACTTTAAGTTATGCAGGACAAAGTATGGTATGGTATGGTAAGGTGCATCTTTATTCTTATATACATATTAAATGCATTATCTATTGAATAAATCCAACGCACGGGCCTAGACGGTCGTTCGTGCTTTTACTATTCAGAGGACAAAGAAAAAACAATGTAACACTAATAATACAAAACAATATAATACGAAAACTTATAATATAGTAATGCTATACAAAAAGATTAAGAAAAGAAAGAAAGAAAAAGAATTGTACTAATGACAGAAAAGATATGACAATAATAATACAATATAATACATAATAATACACAGACAAAGATTACTCCCCCTGCCCCTCCCTTCCAACCTTTTCTACCCTGAGCTGTCGGACTTTCCCCACCCCTTCGGAGAATTTTGTATCACTCAACAGCTCGAATATCGCCATGTGACCTCTTCTAGAGACAACAAAAGAGTCTGGCAGATATCGTTGCCTAAGCATCTCAGTGACTTCACATTCAGAGAGGATATGCTGTGCTGTCTCATCCTTATCACAGAGTGGGCATATTCTGGTTCCTTCAGTAATAACGAATGCGATATAAGCCTTGCTAGGTTTACAAAAGAGAGGGATAAGCATCATCAACGTGGAATGATGACTTAAATATGAATTCCCTTCTCTATTATTTATTTATTTATTTATTTATTGTGTATTTTTTTATTTATTTCACTGCTTACATCTTTGTCAGCAGATGTTTTGAACTCAACTGCCGTCAGTCTTACCATCGGAATATTGTATACATTTGAATAGAGTACGTAAGACTTGTAATTAGTTAACTAGGGTGTCTTGTTGATTGTCACGGAACTGACAATATTATTTAATTCTCCAGTAACAGGACTCAGTCTGCATGTTGTTAGATTGAAATAAATAATAAAGTAAATACATCTGGGACAGGTTTCAAAGGTTTTCTATTTATTTTCCGTATTTATAATCTTGATTTAAGCATCTTTTTCGCTTAAAAATAACAAATATAGCACACTTTCGTATGAACTAATCGTTGAAATATACGCTAACACCTTGAATGTGCAATTACGAGTATATGCACAACAATATCCTGTTTATTGATTCCAAATGACTTGAAGCACACTTAAATCCTGGTAACATAAGATTTTTAACCAAGGAATAAAGCAGAAAAATATGTTAGTATCCTGTGATTACGCTTAGTATAAGAATAATAATAATATGAATAGGAATATGTATATGAAAGTGCATACTGTTACAGCCTTGAAATCCTCCATTAATTCTAGAGTGATAGGAAAAAAGCGAATAAATCAAAATACCAAAGTTTTAGGAGAGACAAATAACGATTTATTTTCACAGAATTTTTGCAATATTTAGATCAGTCCATCCACATATTTTTACATAGTATAAGATACTGTGATACTAAATAATGTAAAAATGCTGTGCAAATAAATTGTTTTTTGTCATTCCTGAAACTTTGGAATTTTGACTTATTCGCTTTTCCCCTATCACTCTAGAATTTATGTATAGTATAACTTGGGTACAGTGTAAAATAAATAATTTAAGGTGAATTTTATTATATGGTAGCATGAAATTTAGTTATCGACGTAAGTATTCCAGTAACAGGGCGTACATCAAAGACACACCATTGTTCCAAGTAATCAACTCCTCGGTGTCTGCTAATTATAATATCAAAACGCTCACTCATTCATGCATGTGATGCAATTTACTCTCACCCTCATCGTGTCACTTACATTTCCTTCATCACTATCATCGATTGCCGCCGCTTTATAATCAATTAATGTAACTTTAGAAATGTGGGTTTCGTATTTTTAATATTAATGAAGGTTTTGTAAATTTAAAAAAAAAGTATTACAACTGGGATGGAAAGGTGAAGTCAAACTAAAAAATTCAATGCAATAGCCGGCATTTGAAGCAGGATCTTCGGCTCTCTGTGCCGCTGCTCTTACCAACTGAGCTACAATGGCAACAAGCCAGTACAATGTAAACTTAACTGACTCAACTTAATGTTTTACCGGAATGTTGCCATGGTAGCTCAGTTCGTAAAAGCAGAGCCATGGAGAGCCGAAGACCCTGGGTATGGGATTGGATTTTTCAGTCTGACTTCACCTTTCCATCTTAGCCTACACACGGCCAGTGTGAGAGAATTATCATTCCTATTAAAACTGGGAATTTAAAAGATTTTAAGCCTGAACTTGTCCTTATTCTTTGCTTACGAGCCAATTGAAATATTTTCGGAAAAGAATCAGTGTCCGTCCGTGTGTCTATGAGGCACGTAGTTCCGTAAAAAATCCTATATATGAAATACTGTATAATTTATATTCAGTTACCTCTGAGTATGTGACGCGATAAATTTGGACGACATTCACTTACTCCCACTTTACACGAAGATTTTTTTTTTTTTGCGATTTACAGGGTTGCCAGTTGTTCACTATTTAAACTATTTGCTACTTTAAAAAGCAATTACTATTTTGTTACCTTTCTAAGTGCTGGCAACTCTAAGTTACTCTTCTCTAGGTTAGGTAGAAATTTAACTAACATCAAAGCACGTTACCCAGCGATTTATTGTGGCCCGGAACACCTTAATCAACATCTCCACTATGTTCATTTCTCTCGCCTGTTTCAGCACATGCAGGTTAGGAACTTGAGTTCTGTATACCTGCTGCTTGATGATCCGCTAAGAAGAAAAGTCAATGGGAGTTTGTTTACGAGAATGTAGATGCTACCTAGTGTTGGTGGGATTTCCTGAACTTTCGCTGGAACTTGTTTCTGATTTCGTCGTATGATTGGCCTTTTAGTCGTGCAGCAACATCTATTCGCTCTTCAGTTATTGTTATTATATTGGTTGTCTTTCCATCACCCATAAAATAAATATATGTTATAAATTTTTTGTATTGGGGATTTATTACCACTCTGCACTCCACAATGTTCTATTTATACGTTTGGAGGCCTTGCAACAAGAAGGGTACCTCCACTTTTTTAATTATTTAGAAAATTAATGAAAACGGCAATCTTAAGTACATCCCTCTTGCACCAAACCTAAATTAATTTGAGGGGGCTTACAGCTTTGGGTGAAATTCGTAGGTAAGAAATAGGTGAAATTCATTATTTTCTTTCTCATCAATGAATTGTAATCTGGCATGTTATTTATTGACTACCTCTACAGTTATATACTATTTTCATCATTAATTAAACTGTTACAGTTATGGGTATTCATCGTTACAAAATGGCAGTCACGTTTCGTGCACTAAAATGTTGTTTCCGTGATATTTTCCACAAATGGAAATATTTTGGAGTGATCCATTTTCTATATACTGTATTTGGAAACATCATATGAACAACATCTACAATCTTTGAAATATCTACGGTTTAAGTATTTTTAAAAATTAAATTTTTATTTAGATTTTATATATTATATATATATTTAAAAATAAAATAAAATGAAGTATTAATGTTACATCGATGATTGTAGATAGTGATGTTCATATGATATTAAAAATACAAAGAACAATAATCACTAGGAAATAATATTTGTGGAAGTTTGCAAGGAAACGGCATTTTAGTGCACGAAACTTGGCTGCCATGCCAGATTGCAAGATCGTAGAGTAATTCATTGCTGAGAAAGAAATAATGAAATCCATCTATTTCTCACTTATGAATTTCACCCAAAGCTGTATGTTCCCCCTTAAAAAGTGAAAAAATAATTAACGGAACTATTTCTATTTATATAGAAATGAAGGAACATCAGGTACTTCAAATTTACGTAGAAATTTGTATATAATCCTTAAGCTGCACATTTTTTGCACCAAGCGTATACCAATCGATCCGGCACATTTTTTCTATACGATAGAATGTAAATGTGCATTTCGGCTAATATTAACTTTCTATTAGGAGGTTATGTATTGGCGGAGTCCAGTAATTGCAACCCCACACTCTTTCAGACCTATAAAAAGCTGAATATCATTGTTGCCTATTTGCATTTTTGTATGAACTAATTGTGATGCAGAAATTAAGCCGAAATCCGTAATAATTTCTTTTTGAAATGGATACGCGTATTAGGCCTCCTAATCGGGGGTTCATTAGGACCTGCAAGCGTACTCTGTGATAGTACGTTCAAACTTTTGATATATATAGCCTATGCAATTGTGTAGGCGAAAAGAGGTGCTCATTATTCAGATAGATAGGCCTATATTTGGCCTGATTATGAAGAGAGAGAAATACGGGACCTAGCGAGCGAGCTAGGCTTGTTTTAACTCCACAGTTCGGCATTTTGCCTGTTTGTCTGAAAATTTGTGTACCGTCAGGATTCATGACCGAACGCTTTGTTCGATGTTATTCCAATTTAACATGAATGTTCCTTGACGTAATCGAAAACGACATAATATGTCGTACATATGTACATATATTATATGTAAGGATTTTTATTTTCGGATTACGTTTCAAGCTGGTGACCGTTTTAACTGTTCCGTTTCATTAGCTGAGCTCATTTCATCGATTCTAGCTAATCGGTTCATACTACAAAAATTTGAATACTGCTTCCATTACTAGTGTAAAATGTTGTACAACTTTGTTAAAGTACATTTTTGTCGTGCTTCTAATAGTTTACCGGCAATTAGTCTGTTTCTCTGTGAATTTGTTTGTCACGGGATCATGATCAAACGCATTGTTCGATTGTAGCCAAACTCTTCCCTTGGAAAAAAAGTAGTTTTCACTGTTTATTAACAACATTGACTAAACCTCTAAAAACTGACATGAATATCCGATCCCACATTTTTTTGACGCGAGGTCTATTTTTCTTACAACTATTAGAGAAAACATAAGCTAACACAGTTTCTTACCAACCATGGTAGATTTCGAGAATACCTTTACAGAATAAAAAAGTCTTCTTCTCCAATCTGCAACTGCCCCGAGGGAGGAAACCAATCGGCCCTTCACCTTGTAAAAGAATGCTCCATATTCTCCAGGGAAAGACCAGCAGTTTTAACTTCTCTACCCTTGCCACTAATAATGAAGACACACATACACACTGTAGATGTTATGGACTTCCTCAAAAAAGTGTACAACAAACTCCAGTCTTAATTCAGAAACAACTGTAGATGTTATGGACTTCCTCAAAAGTGTACAACAAACTCCAGTCTTAATTCAGAAACAACAATGTAAACTAAACAATTTGTAAATAATACTGTAAATATCTCGTGATATACCTAGCAGGTAAAACACGGGTTGTATCTTAGAACAAATAAAAAAAAAAAAAAGCTAACTTTTTCTTAACTCTTCATTATTATTCCAGGAAATACACGCAAGTTTTGTCAAGGTTTATTAAATACTGAAATGTATACCGTACCGTAATACTCTGAAACATTGTGTCGACGAAGCTAGAGCACACTTTTTCTCTGCTGCAGTTTCTTTATTCTTCTTTCATTAACCACTCACGCTTGACGCTCTTCGTCATATCATATTAATTCATTCAAGATTAGTCTTCAATAAAGAAGCGTGTAACTCTAAGTCGAATTTTATGAAATTCTTATGCAACAAGAACCCTACAAGCCCGTCCAGGTAACGCTCTGTAATATGTAATTTGATTATTATGTACCTCCTCCAACATAAAACTAACAGGTCCTAACGTAATCTGCTGTCAAGTCTGGCCATTTTGATGTTATGAAATTAAAGAAGACTTTTAATGAGAGACAAAGTTTTAAAGTAGATACATCTCCATTTTCTTATCAGCACCGTTGTGTCTGTTGACGTGTGTCTTTCCGCTAACCAAATTTATGCATTAAATAGTAGAACTGGTTTTAACTACATTGTTTGAGCATCGTATGTTATGAATTATGATATATTTGATTCAATATAGGTTTTGAAAAATGTATTTTGTGTTGCTTGTAATTAAGGATCAGATTTCATTATCTAAAAATACCTGAACAGTGATCTATAAAGTTACCTTAAATTTATGAAAATATGACATGGAAAACGAAAAAAAGACTTAATATTTCTAAATATGTTAAAAGAAGGGATTATACGGAAGTATAGTAATAACAAACGACGAGATTCAAGTTATTTCTATTATTACATTGATCAATGTTTTTGTATTATTATTGTTATATTTACTATATTTATTATGAGTGGTGTACTTTTTGTCAGATGATAAGGATGCCAAATCAAAACGCATTTAAGTGTCTGGAGATAAGGAATTATGAGATTATAAATATTTGATAGAAATGTTTCAGTAAATCCGCAGAATGTTCACGCATAAGCCTACAAATAGACAATCTGACTTCATATACAACTTTTTCCATGCCTCTTGTTCTGCTATAACCATTTGGTGGTTATTTCCTGTTGACTGAGGCCGGAGATTGAAGATGATAGGAAGCCGGTAACCATTGCCTCTCACACAACATATCTTGATTCGAATTGGGATTGCTTCCTGCCAGCTTACAATACAATACACCATATAATTATTAGCATGTGTACTTAAAGGCTAGCCTACAAGAGCATACCAATGAATCATTCCATGTGAAATTGCACAAATTTCAAGAAAAATTCACCTTCATTGTATTAGATTTAAATGTTCAGTGAAAGAAAAATTAAGACATGTGCCTTTCTGTTAATCTGTTTTCATTAATTTGGTAAAAAAGTATAAAATTTTGCGCACATCTAAGTATGAACTTTTCTGGTAATATTTTTAATAGAAGTATGATATTGGCTAATTTTAAAAGTTGAAATACATACTTGATTTACACGTAAAACAATAAATAATTCGTTAAATATAATGTATTAATTTCACAAAGCAATTAAAACTAGAAACATCCATATCAATGTAATTTAAACCACATTGCTTTTCTACGACTGTCTTTCATCCATTTCCTCTATCATGGGGTAACTCGAACTTCTACACCCAGTGCCGGTAATCTAACCTACCTTGTCTTTTTTATTACTTTCCTCGCTACTTACTGCAGAGCTGCATCATTATATCAAAGCCTGTAACCTAACATACATGGAATATATTAATATTTATTTGTTGAAATCTACTGTTTCAATCTTACCTGTCTTCAATTTTCATGTTATTCTTTCAAATTGACTTCAGTAATTCATCAGGCAGCTATGATGTTAGATCTTGTCCAGGTAAGATGCGACTGCTTGCGCATGCGCTAAAGTAATCGATGTATCGATCGCCACCAAGAATAAAATAATGCTATAATTCCCCCCACACAAGTATCGCAATAATTATACTATTATGAAATATTGGCGTGAGTGTCACGATCATTGGTTGAACACTTACATCATTATTAAAAGTTAATGCATTTATTATATTAAATGAAACATATAACTAATAAATTCATGTCAGCACACACACACACAATATCGACAAATGTGAATTATTAATAATCGATTTTCTTTTTGTTTCAGGTAAGTGCGAGTTTTCTAACGTGAAGTCGAATATTACCGTAAGTTAATAAGAAATTACGCTCTATAGTGTCGAATAAAATGGGGTTATGTGGATTGGAAAGGCTTTCGTTTCTCATAAAATTGTCCTTAATTAACTACCAGAAAGTAAGTACCCTATCCTCTGTAGTGCTACACATGATTATCTTCCGGCCGTCACCTGTGCAGTGCTACTGGAGGATAATCATCGTGATATCCCCTGTAATATGAAGCACAATTGCTGCCGTAATGTATATTTTTATAAATATTGTGACCTGTCAGAAAGTGGACTGTTTCAAAAACTAATTTTAGTTGTACTGTAGAGTTTAAAAATAACTATAGGCTACTGATGATATTAAATTTTGTCTCATTAAATGTGCACACTTAATTAATTTAGTTGGTGTTACACAATTCTCTCAATTTTTAATTATTAATGTACCTATTTATTGAAACAGGCTATGTTGACGGTATCGGTATCGAAGTATCGAGGAAAAAATCATGTATCGGTATCGAGTATCGAGTATCGAGAAAATCTGGTATCGACCCATCCCTAATTATAATATTTAAATTAGCCTCAAGTTCAATATGGTAAATTAAAGGACTAGTCATATTAATCCATTACACTCTGAACTTTGCGTGGGCCAATTTCTCGTGCTATTTCTGCAACTATCATATCAATTTATGTTTTATAAGGTGTGATACATCGGAACTTATTTTTTGTTATTCTTTGCTCCTTTCAAACTTCCCGTTCATGCCCTTGTGTAGAATATGATGTACAGCACTCTGGTTTTTTACTATTGGAACGGGTTGTGTAAAATTTCACATTGGGAAGTTTCTTCCTCCGGAATATTTAATAATTGACTAGGAACTTGTGATTGTAGGCTATACTATAATTTTTTAGTAGGCTAGCTACATAAATAATCTTTAAATCAGCTTATATAGTTGAGGAGAATTATAGCTTCAGGTAACCGATGTTCATTAAATTCACTCAACGTAGTGTATGAATGTTTAATTACACGTGCGTTATGATTACTAGTCTTATCCCGCTATAACGCGAGTATTTAAAATGCCATGTATTACAATATAAACAGTATGAAACAAACTGCGCTAAGTAATATAGTACCATACAACGCACGTGAAACAAGAATTGGCGAGCAGGTAAGCGTAAATTGTCATGCTATAACCATGCAGAGCTGAAACAAAACATGGTAGTAATAATTAAAACCCCCGTGGGCCCTATTATTTCCCCATTTGCCTGCCTGAACAGAGAACGAAACTAACTTAATTGTAGTCCTATGTCGGTCATTGAAATTTGAATCTTTAACAGCACAGTTTATGACGTAATGTTGAATAGAAACTGTCGCCAGCTCAAATCATTCAATCAGACAGAATTTCCGTTTCCATTTTACTCTTCTGTTAGTTGATATACAAATCGTCATTTGAACAGCTTTTCCTGCAGATTCGTATTTTATAATGTGTATAATTTTACAGAAAACACAATACCATATTTTCAGTAATATATATATATTTTTTGTCGTTTTAAAATAAAAGGATTCTCTCTGCTCCGCGAAAATTTTAAAGGGCTGTTTATTAAATAAAATCGTTGGGCGTGGAAAAACCCTCCATCCCCCTGTGATTTCACACCCTGCTTATACGTACTTCATAAATACGGAATAGCCTAAGATGAGTTTTTATAAACCAGTCGAAATCCCTAAAAGGGCAAGAGTCTCCTGTCATATTGTGATATTGTGTTAGGGCTGGCTAGAAAATCTTACTACACATGTAAAGCTGCAGAGATACTAATTCCTTATAAGTCCTTGACCTAAAATAAAATGGTTATAGTATAGCCTATTCATATTTAACATATTTCTCGTTCATGCCGTTATTTTTGGGGTACGGCCTGGTATAGTATGGTTAAATTAAGGAACCGAGTTACGAGATGAAAGATTGCGAGTTTAATATGAATGAGATCATTGGAATTTTTCATTTTACATGCTATTTCTGGTAACACTATGACCCTGAAGTCTACTAAGGTCCTAACAGATAGGAGTACCAGAAGCAATCACGGGAATAAAGACAGTCTAACAACCTTAGCCCTCCAGTCAGACTTCCTTAATTAATTAATTATATGAGCTGAAAAATTCTTCCATGGATTTAAACATGCAGAAATTCATTTGCTTGTTGTAGAAGAAATATCACGTTTACAGTACATCTTTAATGTTGAACTATCGATATTTTATATAGATCGCTATTACAAGGAATCTTTTACCCTGGAGACAGTTTATTAATAGATACAATGCATGTTTCGGGTACGAGATCCGCATTGGGATTAACATCCCAAAGACTGGTTCTTGCATGCGACACAGAAAGACCATAAAAGTTCCTGCACTAAAACAACAGGAATTAACAAGGGATTTAGTAATAACATAATGCTAGTGGCTACATGCTAATGGCTCCTTAAGGGTTGTTAAAGTGAGATTTTATTCTTATTATACACTATTCTTCTACACAATTATTTTTATTTGTGCTCACATACAAGAACATTCACATTTTCATGTCCTTTTCCGTCATAGTTATAATGCTGTACTTATATTAGCTATTTTATCTCCATTTACTCGTAGTTTCAATTGAATATAAGCAGACGTTCGGTGTTAGGTTATTACGTCTTTCATTGTACATATTTCCTTTTTTACATCAATTTTCTATTTACTATATATTAATTAGCATATTCTAATATTGAAATGTTTATATTATACATTTTTTTAAAATTTTTGTCATTACTTTACTGCCGTATGTGTCTTACGCTTTTGTGAATTATGCTACTCAGGAAATATGTTGATGTATTACTTAGTCGATTTAATTAAAAATAATATCAACGACAACGAGGAACCTGTTGCATAGGCTTTCGACTAGAATTTCTACTTATTGGTATGGTTTTTCTTAAAAGGGATTCTTTTTTATCTGTCATTTTTAAGTTTTATTCTTTTCAAAAGATTTCTGAGTGGTCCATGGACATTAACAAATTAAATAGGCTTATTATTATTTAATCAATTTCAGTTTTCTCGAGTTTTATATCTGTGGCTTGGTTCTAAAAGAGCCAATGTCAATTTCTTGCAAAAATGAGATCTATGCATTATTGAGCAAGGCTAGTATTTATTTTTCGTATAAAAAAAGTGCCAATATATGTTGCTATTAATAAACATAATACAGAAACCTTAGATGCCAATGTTGGAAGTTCTCAGAAAAAAATGTTACTTTTACAAAGCTTCAAAGTCAGAAGCAAAAGCAAGTTTTATGGCATTGGCCCTTTTAGAAACAAGCCACAGTTATATAATTAATTATTAATGAAACACAATTCAACACAACCTGTGTTTTGAAACATAACTACGAAGTAGAATGTTAAATATTACATATTATTCCCTTTTACATAGGAGTTAAAGTTCCATGATCAAAAAGCTTATAGTCTACAGTACCTAGACTACTAAATGAAGAGCGGTCAGTTATTCCATATGTAGCGTACAAAGTGAAACAGTTTTAAGAAGTAATGATACCGCCCCATTTGAGGAAACTCTTCCACATGATCGCTGTTACGAGCTCCAGAGAAGTGTTTGTGGAGAGACATGCATAAAGCGATGGCTATGAACATACATACTGCTTTAAATGCTGATGCTTTGAATTGTACTCTGTTTACTTCAAAACTACAGCTACCTTTCATGAAATGTTAGCTTGCATCTCAAAGTTAGTATATGTTACACATCACAGCAGGGTTACAATTAAACCCTAGCCTGTCAACCTTTGATACTGAACGTAACCTTTAGTGAATTCATTTTATGAAATATAGGAAACTTCTCTTCAAAGTTTGCAGCCGTTTTCAAATGACAGGTACATTCAACTGTCTGAATAGAGTGCACATGTTTTCGCGGATTATAACAAAGTTATTTTGAGTTGTATACTGTCAAAACCCATTAGTTGTGTGGATTAGAGTCGGTGTATTTGGTCAGGAGACTAAATAAAATGCATCAGCCTGACGCTCGGCTATAGCGACAAACTACAAACGTTTCTGCCAAGTAGTATTATAATAGGCCTACCACAACTGCATATCAAAGATCCAGAGCGTCTATATGTGTTCGTCCTTTCTGTCACAAAATCATTGGAGTAATTCCTCTTGTTAGGCCTATAGTAGAATCGTAGTAACAACAGCAGCATGTTCACATAATATAGTGGAAAAGGAGAGTAAGAAGGGGATGTTGAGCTTATAAAAGCATGAACAAGGCCTTTTTTCGGTATATATATATAGCATTGTAAACTTGCTGATTCGTGCAAAACTTGGTTTTTGTTTTGATGATTATTTTATGTGAGAAAATAAAGTTCGTTCCAAATCGTTTTAGAGACTATTTAGCTCATACGACTTTCTTTCGATTTAAACCAATAACGTATAAGAATGAGTCTGAAATCAGCCAATCATAGACCTGATTCAATCTATATTTATCGAAGTTCTACAAAGCTACAAATAGAGCTTAAAAGGCCCGGCGTTGCCCGGGCTTTTTAATTTGTAATTGGAAATAATCTTATGAAGGACTTTCGACTTTTAAATTATAGGTCATTATATAGGTATTTAGAATTTAAAATAAGAAGAACGATTTATCACACTCAAACTATTCCCTCAGAAAACTCTTGGTATAGCTTTTTATGGCTCATAGAGAATGTAGAAGTTTGCATCCCATCGCTTGTAAATATTATAAGAAATCGAAGCAGAAAGAAGTATGCAAGTTTAGTGGTAAATATTACTGAAATAAATACAAGACTTTAATGAAATTATATTAAGATATAATGAACCTAATATATAAGATCCCATGATTCTGATATAAATAGCGAGAGTCCCATCGTGGTTCCTTAATTCCTATTTACTGCCTACAATGCTTATTGTAGCGGACTAAGCCAATTAGGCTACAATATAATTATTCATTACTGTTGTTGTGTGATTAAGTTCCAAATTAAATGCATTTTAAAATGAAAAATAAATTTAATTATATAAGTAGATAATTATGTAGTATTCTACACTAATAATAAGAAAACATCGGCAATAAAATAAAATGAAATTGAAATAAAGCATTGAAAACTAGAATATAAAAAATAAATACGCAATTACGATTAGCATGCTGAACAAATCATGTATAAGTAATGAAAAACACGTGCAATGATAATATAGAGCCAATTGCACATCATAAGTCCTAATTTATAACTGCGATTATGAACACGAATATGTGAGATTTCAAACTGAAGCTGAAATAAAATTTACACTTTAAGGAGACTGACAAAGCGCAGTCAATGCAGTTTTTAAAATACTGCTGAATGGAAGACACCTGTTCCTCGCGCGCTTAACGAAGGATTAACCCTCGACATTTGCCTGGGGTATTTTTTAACCTCACACCACATTGCATTGTGAACTTTTATGTGTGAATGATCTGAAACGTACCAGGAATCTTCTGGATATTTTACTTTCATTAAAGTTAAAATCAGAGTTGTACAATGTATATTGAGTTACAGCAATGAGACTTTACTAACTATTTATTTATTGTGAAAGCCTAAGAAGTAACTCGATGCAAAAAGAATACTGTCTAGTGTTTTTAGGAGGAAGTATACTTGTTGGTAACGGATACATGAATAAATATAATTGAACAGATCAAAGTCTGGGATTAAATGGATTTAATTAAATAATTTTCTGATTAAACATAATACCGTAAATAAGTGGGCTCTTTTCAAATTTTGTTTACTGCTGAAACATAAGAATAATATTTATATACAGACCTAATTTTTATTACCGGTACCATAAAAATACTATAAAAGAATAAAACTTTATTTTCTATGCTATGCTCTTGTTGGTTGTGCAGTCGAAAAGTCTTAATCGAAACACATAAAAACTGTCTACATATATTTTTTCTTAAACCTCGCACAGGAATACTCATTCATCTCATGGGTTATGAGTTTCCCAGACAGTATAATGGCATAATCTATATTTAATTTTCCTGCTAATACTTCTTTCCCGGGGTACGCCGTAGCGTAGTGGTTGAGGCGCTGCGTTACAAACCGGAAGGTCGCGGGTTCGATTCCCGATGAGGCCGTTGGTGTTTCTCAATTGGTCTAATCCTTCTGGTGCCACTATGGCCCTGAGGTCGACTCAGCCTCTAACCGAAATGAGTACCAGGAGCAATCCTAGGGGTAAAGGCGGTCGGTGCGTAAGGCCACCTTCATGTGCCGAATGTCCAAAATCTGGGAGCCTCAACCTCCAGGAACCCACTGGGCCTCCATGGCTTGTATAGGGATCACCTTACTTTTTTTACTGTGCTTAACGTTTCATGAGAAATGGAAATATGTGGATCCAAAATGTGAATCTGAATATTTTCCCGGAATGTAGCATATTTTTGTTCTGAGTAGATAATATTATACAGATTTATATTACACTATTAATATAAAGTTATTACCATTATAGATTTAATTATTAACTTCAGTTATGCATATCGTTATTGGTGCGATAATTTATTTCAATGCGCTTGGGAATTGACCAACATCAATTTCATTATTATTTCATTGAAATAATACAACGAAAAGACAATTAAATTTTAGACTACAGCTCACAGCGTCACATCTCTTGTTTCATGTCATTCCTCTCTTAGTTTCGATTTATCTTCGGTTTCCTCCACTTATCTTTCCATCTTTCCTGCATGTGCTTTTGCTCCACCCTTTCCTCCTTTAACCCCAGCCACCTACATAAATTCGAATCGATCTCTGTAGCAGACCGAGAGAGAATCCTCCAGTTAAATTGAGTTAGACCCCTCCTTTACCCCATCTTTACCCCTCCACCACGTTAATGTTAAGGGTAAGTTGCTGTCTCTCAATTTGCCCAGCAGACAGTTTTCCTTAACTACTACTGCAGGCGATTTGGACCATTTTTCTGGAGGAAGATTACGAATTTAAGTAGAGGACACTGTGAAAATTGAGGAAGTGATGAGATTCTCAAGAACCGCTGCACCGCCATGACAAGGAAGTTGCCAAGAAGTCCCACTAACTAACAAAGTTAATGGTAGTTATATAGCCTTTTACATTTATGATAACTGACAGATTTCGTACAATCCCAAAAGCATGTTAGATCTTTTCACAACAGGTGAGCCAACAGTACCCCAGGACTCCATTGAGAAGTCTCAAGCAGTGGATCTGTTTCGAATTAATCTATGTAGGATGTACTAACACAAAGCAGAGTAGAAGAACAAAGATGATTCTGAATATAATATCTGCTTCTGAATCACCAGATACCGAATATATGAATTCCTATATTGCGTACCTTAATGAGCTAGTGGAAAATGAGTGCAAATGGTAAAGGAAAGAGGAAAAAATGAGTTAATTAAGAAATAAAAATAACATGAATTAATTCATGAATTAATAGAAATGAGAAGTAAAAGAAACTGGTCACAATGGATGAATGAGCAAAGACCTGAATAAACTATCGGAAGGCGGATTGAATACCTTTCTGTGAACGAATGGATGAACCGAACGACTTGAATTTTTCTTGGCGGAATAATATTAATGGTTTCCTCACGACCTATCGGTCGAGTTGATGTTTTGTAAAACTCTTAGATTTTTTCGACTTTAGCTCTGATTATCCATTCTGTGGGAACCCAAAACGTTAACAAATGGGTGAATTGTTTTATAAAACAACAAACCAAGGAGAAAGTTTAATATGAAATGTGACAATCAATTTTAAAATGTATAAATTAACTTTACCAAAAGTTGTTTGCTGAGAAAATATAACGAGATGAAAGAAACGCAATAAAATTAATAATAAAATCAGGTAAACTGATGTAACAAAGTGCCAGTATGTTTTTGTTTAATTAGTTATGACTGCAATTATGATATGCAGAATATGATTTTTTTAAATTGATTTCCAAGTTAAGCTCCAGATTTATTCATTAAGCAGGGCTTACGGAAGAAGAAAGGTCTACCATCTCGGCCACCTGGGTCATTTTAACGGTCTAGTTGGATAAGAGCATGTAAATCAATATGTTTTTTGTCATAGCTACCTGTATTTTAATTTCCAAGGCCTTATAAGATCACAGTAAAACAATAGGCTATGTTGTCAAGATAACTGATTTTCATTTTTTTTATAAATTCTTTCGAATACTTATATTACCATAAAATAGGCACTAAATTGAGCATTACTCCGAAACAGGTCAACCGATTTTATCCATTATGAATAGACGTCTTCCCATGGACATTATAAATGTGTATACCAAGTTTCATAAAAATCCGGTAAAGCGTATTTGAGTTACCGCGTCTTTAAAATATACACTAAGTTGGGTTTTACTCCGGTACCGGTCTACCGATTTGGTCCAATATCAGTAGACGTCTTTCCACATACATTATAAATGGGTATACAAAATTTCAGGAAAATCCAATAAAGCATATTTGAGTTATCGCGATTTCTTATATATTAACATAAAAACACTAAATTGGGCATTATTCCGGTACTGGCCAACCGATTTGGTCCAATATCAATAAACGTCTTCCCATGGACATTATAAATGCGTATACGAAGTTTCATAAATATCCGATAAAGCGTATTTGAGTTATTGCGTCTTCAAAGTAGACACTAAATTGGGTTTTACTCCGGTACCGGTCAACAGATTAGGTTCAAATTCAATAGGGCACTTCTCATGGACGTCATAAATGGGTATACCAAGTTTCATGGAAATCCGATACAGCGTATTTGAGTGATGGCGCCTTTCTTTCTATTAGAAAGGCGCCATAATCTATTAAAATAGGCACTAAATTGGGCATTACTCCGGTACCGGTGAACCGATTTGGTTCAATATCAATAGGGTTCTTCCCATGGACATTATAAATGTGTTTTCCAAGTTTCATGGAAATCCGAAAAAGCGTATTTGAGTTATGGTGCGTACAGACACACGGACAGACGGACAGACAGACGGACAGACATTTTTTCGTCCACCACACAATCTCATAAAGCATCATACTGGCACTTAATAAGTACTGAACCAACTGTCCATGAGTAAATTATTTAATAAATCCAGGATTAATATACATAAGGATGTTATTCCAAAGCATGCAATATGGCAATACCTCTATTATTAGAATGAAGTTTAACCAAAAATTGATATCTATTGAAATCATGAAATGAATTTTGTTAATTTTTTGTTAAAGTATAAGCTTATTATGGACGGAGGAGAAAACAAAAGAATAAATGAATGAACAACGGTCTACATTAATAGAATAACGAATAGTTTTAAAAGGTTTATATAATTTATTTATAAAATAACTTTAAAATTATATATTAAGAGTGTAACTAATAGCCTGAAAATAAATAGCAGGATTGAACGAAATCAAGTCTAACTTGACGAAAGAATAAAGAAGGATTAATTTAATGAACGAAACAATAACAGAGGAGGAAAATGATTGATGCTAATAAGAGGTATACTAGGTATACTGCAGTAAAACAGTAAACCCAGACACTACGTTACAAATTGCAGTCTAATACCGCCTGTGGTTGATAGAGATTCTCGGACCTCAAATATATTGCTATTGTTGTAATTCATGTTTTACAATATGACTACATCTATTTCCTTTTTAAATTAATAATTTATTCTCAAAAGAGATTAAATTAAGTGATACTTAATATACGAAGGTGATAAAAAAGACTCACCTTAGAATTTATAAACATAACATTTCATGTAATAAGAAGCTTCAAGATGAATTTTATATCCATTTTTATGTCCTCACAATTTTATAGAGACGTATAAATGGCACATAAATCTTCATTCAGTCCATTACTTCTTCCATAATGTGTTGCCTTCACGTGTGAAGCCATTTTAGCTTTCTCAAGCTTTTAGCTTTAAACCACATGTTTCTCAAAGCATAGTTCCACTTAAGGCTGACATGAAATCCATTCATTAAAAGAAGAACAATGAATATATAAACAATCTTCTTATACCAAAATTTAAGATATTTGTATTCTAAAAGCGCTGAAAAGACTTGCTGAATAAATGTCTTTGTGTTTGAATTAGGCAGAGAGAGAAAACGAATGCAGGTTATATGTATATAAAAGAAGGTAATAAGTAGGGACCGGATTTTTAGGTTTTTAAAAACACTGTTTTAGGTTTTTCATTAGGTGAAATAGTTTTTTTTAGGTTTTTCCCCCAAAATATCGTTTTCGGGTAGAATAAATTGGTTAAATGAATTTGAATAAATATGTAATAAATAGGGACCGGATTTTTAGGTTTTTAAAAACACTGTTTTAGGTTTTTCATTAGGTGAAATAGTTTTTTTGGGGTTTTTTCCCCCAAAATATCGTTTTCGGGTAGTTGGTTTAATGAATTTGAATGTGCTACCGACCGTAATAACCTCGATTTCATTTGTTTCGGCATAATTAACACGTCTTTTGAAAATTCACAATGTGATCACTAAGTATGAATAACAGGGCAGTAATAAATGTAAACAAGGGCTTTAAAACACAGAAATCTATATACTTGTCCATACACGGCAACAATGGTTGTTCGTACGAATATTTTAAAAGGAATACGCCGGTACTCTTACACTTCCTCTCTAGATACTGTCCATCCTAGACGACAATGGGTTGAACGAAACGCTGGTGGTATTAATTTCAACCCGACAAAAATTATTGTCTCTCCGCAAAATATCGATTTCTTAAATGACAAAAAAGACAAAAAATGGAGCCTAAATTAGATATTTTAGGTTTCACATCCCGTTTAGGTATATTTAGGTTTTTATAACCGATTTAGGTATTTTTAGGTACCGGTACTACAGAATTAATGTGGGTGAATCCTATGTACGTGATTCGAAAAAGTGTATGAGCGCTTTTTGTTTTGGAAGTAAGGAAAAAAATAGGTAAAAACCTAAGAATCCGGTCCCTAGTAATAAGTTATAAAATGCCCCAGAATGGTACCTTGGTAAGGGATAAAAAGTCGACGAAGCCGCATGGCTAACCCTCTCTCTGTTTTCCTATATCCCCTGGTGTAGGAGCAGCATTTCTGTTGCATATGTTAATTTTGTTACGCTTATTTCCGAGAAAGGGTAGAGGGACAGGTGATAAGCCCATCACCTCTCAACCCCTCTCCCCGAAACTAAGGTATAACTTGGACGTGAAAGGGTCGAGAAATTTTGTCCAGAGGCTCCAATTTAGGCTTGGAGTTCACTTACGAGCCGTAAATCTACGACATGGCCCTCCCAGCTTGAAGTCTCTCCCGGAAGACTCCCTGCCCCGGATTTTTACGACCTGAAAAATCCAACCTTCGACCGCGGCTGGGTTTGATTCCGCGACCATTTATAGATCTAGTAGTGAGCACGCTACCTCTAGACCACCGCTAACACTCGCTGACATAGCCTAATTGTTTGCCCGCTTCCATATAAGCCAGGAACTTGAAATTTGTCACATTTATAGCTTTTAGCCTGTAACCGACGAAAATATTTTTAAAATCCCAATTTTTTATTTCTTACCACTGAAAAACATTCAACATTGTGTGGACCTTCTTTGGAGGCTTATATTTGCCAAACTGTAAGTCGTATAAAAAAATCAATTTGCATCAGCTGTGAAGGATTTTGAGAGATCTACAATTTTGGTCTTATGATATTTTGTCGTATCTTTATCGGTTATAGGTTAGAAAGCTTGATTTTGTTTATTATCAGTAAATTTTGTGAATTTTGCTCACATTATGTAGCCTAATTTAGCAGTAATATTGGCACATCCAACTGCCATAAACTAGCAAAATTTGGTAATTTGGTATTTCTAGCTGTCCTAGAAATATAGAAAACCCCCGATATCCGCAACATCATTCACATGTACGACAGTCTAGATTCACTCACTGATATTAATGTTGACCCACATCTCTTGAACTAGAAATGAAATTTGGCAGACTTATACATTTAGTCTATAATACAAAAAAAAAAAAAAAAATGTTCAAATTTTAAATTTTTGCTATCAACAAAAAAGAATCGACAGCGTTTCCCTCACTCACTGACATTGTTGATACCCAATTCCAGATGAGGTAGAAACATAAAATTTGGCAACTTATTGCCAATGACCTGTGCGAATTTGTTTAAGTCTGATAGATTCAAGCAATGCAAAATTTAAGCCTAGTTAAATGTTGTGCTGCTACGTATTAATGAGGAATTATTGTTGTAAATAATACCTTTTAAACGTAGTAAAATAGACAAAAAGTGGATATACCACTTGGCGATCTAGGCACACCTGTACTTAACTAGTGTAGTCCGTTATCAGGTTAGAAATCGGAAAATGGTTACTATTATTTTACTGAACTACTGTTGTTTTAGGTACAGCCTGCAGATACTTCATTCGTATTAAGCCTGCGAAGAATAATAAAAAGAAAATTTATTAAGATGTTTATTTCTTCTTTTCTTTTTTCTTAACCGACTTGACTTCCTCATTCTTAGGGCTTTCATACCAATATCTGTGGGAGAGAGACAGAGCTCTGGATCCTCACTGGTCAAAGCATGGATGAACACTCTGTTGAAGAACAAACGCGATGTAAGACCTTCCAGAACAAATTAGTTTTCTCATTTATAGTGCTCCATACTTCGCATGCATGGGAAAAAGACAGAATCCTGTCAAAACCTAAAAGAAACCATTGAGTATTCAAGTAAAATAGGTAGATGGATGATATCCTGTACCTAATATGCATCTCTTAATTTCATTTTCCTTTCACAGTGAGGCTTATAACACTGTTATGGGCCAGAACGTTAGGTCCTAATGAACGAAAGAAAAATATATTTATTATTTTTATTATTTAATTTAAGTTACTATAAGAGACAGACATAGCATATACTTCAAAACCAGTTTTAAGTAAGAATGTAAAGTTTTAAGGAATTTATAGTAATTAAAGAATTCATAGAATTAAGATTTAGTAAGAAGTATTATTCGAAATGAAAGAAATATAATTTAGATAGAATCAAAGAAGGGGGAGGATTTTTGTCAATAGAAATAATTCAAATTATTATTAGATAATTTTTTAAAGAGAACTTTTATTATATTAATTTAATTAAATTAGTATTTATTTTAGTATATATGATTATTATTTAGTGGTGCATGAAAATAATTAATCACATTGCATGCTATCCTATATGATCCACAGCAGTGCCTATACATATCATATTGGCCTACAGCTAATCATGTAGTGTTAGTGTGTAGTGTGTAGTGTTACCGAAACTTCGGCTGCCCAACAACACAATCAGTACAGACACGTGAATGAAAAAGACAGTCATATTCGTTTAGAATGTGGATTGCTGGGTGTTGTGAGTTTCATTTATAATTTTATTACAGAGTTTTATTATACCTGAAATAATGGGCGATATGATGTTCGAAGTCAACAAAACATTTAAATGCACTTTCCCAATGTTTCCTGCACAATATAGTACATATATCACAGTAACAAAATACTGTATGACGCATTTTTTTCCGTCTATATGATTAGAAAAAGACGAAAATTGAAAACCGCGTTGCTTTTGTGTTGTAATATTTACCATCTATTCTTTCCATGGTCGCATTTTACATTCAGGGATGCATAAAAACACAGCTTCCTTTCATCGCATAAAAAAAAAAGATCCTCCATTCTCTATATACGTGAAAACTGTTTTGGACTATTTCCAAAATGTGAAAAGATTGCCATTTATACGGCAAGCGAACAAATCGAGCATACGCCAGTTCTTCAGAACCGCATCTGCCATCGCTAAATGATAGTATATTGGCTGGAATCACAACAAATGCTCCTAGGATTTCTGTTTCTTCTATAGAATTCACAACACAAGATTGACTTAATCTCAAAAGGGATATAAATTTTTAACCTCACTGTAGGAGGGTTATTTTATCTCTCCACCCTTATACAATAACATAATAAAATTATAATCAGTTAACATGGAAAATTAATATAAGATATGTTAGTAATATCTAATATTGAACTGATTGATATTATGCGTTTGCTGTAGTCGATCTAATTTTTTTATAAAGGGCTCTGTAGGAATACATATAGTAGTAATTAGAAATCCTTTATGAATTTAAAAATGACAATAGAATTCAAGACTCATTTGGTAAAGTTTTGTTAGAATACATTAATTAAAACATATGAAGTAAAAATTATATTTCGGTTCGATGTACATTTTTCAATGTTTATTATATTTTTGACTACTTAACAGAAGTTGATTTTATCTAAGATTGATCTGCTGGGTGTATATTATAACTAGGGACCGGATTTTTAGGGTTTTAAAAACACTGTTTTACGTTTTCCATTAGGTGAAATAGTTTTTTTAGATTCTTTGTCCAAAATATCGTTTTCGGGTAGATTAATTGGTTTAATGAATTTGAATGTGCTACATAGGATTCTATGCATAATACTAGTAAAGTTTAACTTAACAAAACTGACTTAAATTTGTGTAAACTTGCTTTAGTACAATATTATACAATTGAAGAAAGAAAGCATAAACATTCAAATGAAGCAGTGAAGAAGAAATTCTTCCTGTTATCTCTTAGTTAATAGTTAATACTGTATCTAGACACTGCCCTTCTCAGGATTCGAATCCGATGCTTCTAATTTAGTGAGTAAAATACTTTATGGTTGGATGTGGATAATGTGAAACTGATTATTTTCCTTTCTTCGGTTGTTACGCTTGCTAATCGCACAACAGATCAACTATGGAAGAAAACTTCCCCTTTTCTAGAAAGGTAAATAACACGTGTTTCTGGCAGGCTTGACAAAATATTACTTTGCCATCTGTAGTGAAATTCAGATCCTCGCCAATCCACTGCCGTAATAAACTCGATTTCATTTGTTTCGGCATAATTAATACGTCTACTTAAAACTCACAGTGTGACCACTCAGTATGATTAACAGGGAAGTACTAAAGGCAAACAAGCGCTTTAAAACACAGAAATCTACACCCTTGTTCATACACGGCAACAATAGTTGTTCGTACGAATATTTTGAAAGGAATACGCCGGTACTCTTACACTTCCTCTCTAGATACTGTCCATCCTAGACGACAATGGTTGAACGAAACGCTGGTAGTATTAATTTTATACCGACAAAAATTACTGTCTTTCCGCAATATACCGATTTCTCAACCGACAAACAAAAAAGACAAAAAGTAGCCTAAATTAGATATTTTAGGTTTTATATCCCTTTTAAGTATATTTAGGTTTTTATACCCCATTTAGGTATTTTTAGGTGCTACAAAATTAATGTGGGTGAATCCTATGGACATGATTCGAAAAAGTGTATGATCGCTTCTTGTTTTGGAAGTAAGGAAAAAAAATAGGTAAAAACCTAAGAATTCGGTCCCTAATTATAACAATACTTAGAGTTTGACGTATATATAATTATATGGATGAAAAGGTAAAGACGTTAAGATATATACACAATAATAATACTCGTATAGTAATGTATTGATTAAGGAAAATTAATTTTTCTGGAAAGCCTAAAGATGAGTTTTTTTTTTCAAAATAATTTCATTGAGGCGATGTATATTTTTGCTTTGAACTGCTATAACATGTCCATAGAGGTGTTTAGGTCTGTTAGCACCTGTAATGCCAAGAAAGTTACGAATAATGTATAAATCTAGTATTGTTTCTTATGACACTGTCCTTAGTTGGCATTCTAATAAACTGAGGCCTTAAACCATAATTTCCTCTTGTCAAATTTGAATGGTTCTACTGGCTGTTCTTTTGTCCCCAGTAACTATTTGGAAGCTTCCAATCACAATAATTCGCATAGGACCTCAGGGCTGACCCTGAGTATCATAAACATATCATGAATTCGCTTTGTTCTTGATTGCAATGGGAGATACAACCTCTGTCTAGTTCTTCTGCCCAAATTTCGGTAACATGTCATTCAGTACTACAAAAGATTGCTTCTTTTATGACATTAAAGATATGCATGATAGGGTTTCATTGCATCACCAGATGGGGTATCAGAATAATCAGAAATCTAGAAATAAATGTTGCTATTTTGTAATGTAGGGCTCTATAACCAAGAACATAGCTAAGGTACCGATATCTGTATTTTTAATGTCAATAAACAAAATGAAAGCAAACTGAATCTAAATGGTATGAAAATAATAATTAATAACTCACATTGTACTTATAAAATTAATTTCTAGTGTCTTTTCACTGTTTGAAATGTATTTAAAATTTCCAAATCATCAGTTAATATTTTAACCTACAAAAATTCACCAGTTATAACTGTTGGTTAGGATGAAATGAACTTGGATTAATGTTTATACAACAAAAAAAGATAGGTAATGTAACTGAAAGTTAATTTTGCTTGCTAACTACAGTTTACATGTTTATACAACTGGGCCTAAGTGCATTTTGTATATTGTTGATATTAGCTGTTTGCTACTTATTAATGTATTACGATTAAATAAGAGTTAAGTACATAATGATTATGTAATTCATGTAGAAGTGTGGTATTGGTGCATAATATTATAGTATCTGAGCAGGAAGTTGCCATTACTCACAGGTAGAAATATCACAATGCTGGTGACAATCAATACTTGAAGCGCCCTCGTGCTCATTTGTAATTAAGCTGTCCTATCATGCGCCTCTCATGTTGTGTTCCATAATATCTGTCTTTAGTTCCTTTTCTAATCTACTATTCTCACTTGATGTGAGGCAAAATATTTCCGTTCAGAAATGTATATTCTGCATTAAAGATAATATATTTTTAAAAAATTGGGAATTAACAAGAAATGTATACTGAGTAGGGATGGGTCCTCGATACTTTCTATACCTCGATACTCTCGATACTTGCATGGTATCGGCATCGAACGATACTTCAGAAAACTCGCTCGATAGTTTTTCGATACTTTTGTAATTCTGCAATTAAGTGAGAATGCTAGTATTTTTTAACAAAAACTTGTAAGTGTACTGTTTAAAAAACTAATTTTAGTTTTAATGTAAAGTTTAAAAATAATTATAGACTACTGTTGATATTAAATTTTGTCTCATTAAATATGCAGACTTAATTAATTTAGTTGGTATTAAACAGTTCTCTCAAATTTTAATTTTTAATGTACCTATTTATTGAAACTGGAAATTTTGAAGGTATCGAGTATCGAAGTATCGAGTATCGAGGAAAAAATCATGTATCGGTATCGAGTATCGAGTATCGAGAAAATATTATATTGACCCATCCCTAATACTGAGTAAACTTCAATTATACGGATTTCCTTTACAATGTGAAACTAACTAAATTGCCGTAGGTATCGTTGAAAAGTCCAGCCTGTTCTTTAAATAGGCCATAGTCCGATTCCCATCACTATTGCCCGTGAAGATATGCTGGAATTCTAGGGTTAACTATCTAAGATGCTCGTTAGAGGAAGCTAGAAACGATGTTAGTGTAATTTCTAATCCTATAAATAAACATACCTAGCTCTCTTGAGTGACGGATTCATGATTTGTGGTTATTAATAAAAAAAAAAGAGTGAAAATCTTTCGTTTAAAACACTTCTAAGACAAACTGTTGTTTATCATACAAAATTTTGTGTTTTTGCGAAAAAAAAACACCCAATCTGTGTGAATTAATTTTCTTCATGTCAATACGGAGGTAGCAGTATTTTGATATCCAGTAGTTACATCCTTGATTCACCTCGGTGTGTAGTACAGGAAAATTATTAACCGCTTTATCCACATTTCAGGCAAGTAATAATTGTGAAAATGTACAAAACAACAAGCCTAAAATCATTTTGATGATGTGCTTTGCAGAAATACACAGTATTTAGTAAAAACACGTTTTTAAAGTGAAATAACGCAGAAATTGAATTTTGTTATGCGAAATAACGCTGAAATTAACCAAAATTTTCTACCGAATTAAAAAAAATATATATTCACCGTAAAATGGGATCCCAATCAATAATTACGAAAAAGGTACTCGTGGCGGAAATATTGTAATAAATAAACATACACACCTACTTATCTAGACCAGCGGTTCCCAAACTTTTTTGTCCTGGGACCCACCTTCATCTAGACATTTTTTTCGCGACCCACTACTACATAACGATAACCAATATAGGCTATATAATTTTTTTTCGCGACCCACTACTTCATAACGATAACCAATATAGGCTATATAAAATACAGCCCATGTTTTTCATATGCCTTTCAATAGTTTTATTGTGTTCAAATGTCCTGCTGAGAAAACACAGTTGAAATAAAAATGGTAAAGGTTATTTCAATGAAGAACCTTGTCCAACTAGTACATTTTATTTTTTTAAATTAATGAGATTTGTGAAACTGTTGTTTTTTATTTACAAATTAAATTAAATTAAACACTCTTTCCTTATATTGAAAGTACGTTTAATTTTTCTCGCCCTTTTCGCGACCCACCAGTGGGTCGCGACCCATAGTTTGGGAACCACTGATCTAGACTATAGGCGCATACAGCGTATTATTGCCATGTTGTTTACATATCTGCCTTGCGTCTGGTTTTACCATCTCCAATATGGGTGTTACTGATCTTCTATATTGTAATACTATTGAAGAAAAATATGTTGATGATAAATATGTTGAGAATGAAAATTATGGAGTTATAATGACATGAGGGATTGAAAAGTATGTAAACAAGTGTTTTGAAAACTGCATTTCGGAAAGCAGAATGAAAGAATTGAGGTTATAAAGGAATAACATGTTTTAATAACAGATAAAATAACCCCAAATGAAAACGTCTAAAGAAAATACTTGTAAAGAGGAAATAAGCAGAGAGCATTATAACCTGGATTTCTTGAACGCATTATGGTATAATAAAAATATATAAACTGGGGTGAAATATGCAATAATAAGAAGATTTGATTTCATTGCTATCGAAAATTTCTTTAGGGTTATGAACAGTGTTAGGCACTGGAAGTTTAGGAAAATGCCTATTTTGTTTTGATGGATATATTTCTAGACTAATAGTAAATGTGTCCGAATTACGATATGACAAATAAAGCCTTCTGGTGCTAACATTTTCCTTTTTTTTGCATTTGTGCCCATTTTGTTTTTACAATAAGTATTGTTTCGCATTTTAAAAGTAGGCTATTTGAGTGCTCAATATTGAACATTTTTTGAGTTCGAAACTAAGAATTGACATTAAATTTTCTTTAGCTAATTTTATTATGATATGCAACCATATTATTTACTACTCCAAAAATATGAGTTCTTATTGAATTTTCCTGACTAGATAATAATAATTGCTGGTTGGTCACCAAATTCTATTATTCTTTGTTGGTGGTTGCGTGCTCTGGTACAAACCACTTGTTACCAGAGTTATAAATATTAAAAATATAAATTAGACATATATTTATGTTTGAGAATTATGATGGGCATGATCTCCGTCTTCGGTGGACTGCCCCTGTTTTACCAAAATAAATTAGGGTGAAGTAAACTTATGAAGATTATCAGGCCGAGGTGTAAATAGGTGTTAGCAATCCTGTATAATCAGCTGTATTATTCCATAGTGTTGAAGCAACACATTGCAGCTGTTTAAGGTGTATCACATGATATGGTTCACCCATGATAAAGCAGCAGTCTCTCAAGTTACTATTATATCACTTCAGTCTGTCTCTTCTTGCTCTCATTGTACTTAATACTGGTCTGACGATACAAATATGGTCACTAAAACTTCAGCCTAAGGACGAAAAAGAATGGAAATTGTAGAGTTTCTGTGAAAACACATCGTGCATCAAAATTGAGTTATTTTTAATTTTCATAGAATATTACATTTTACACGGTACACAATAAGCATATCTTGCTTCTTTTCCTATATTTAATAATATTTTCATTCAAAATAAAAGCATAGGCTATAGATTATTATTATTCGAGGAAAGAGCTTAACTTCCGTTGTCAAAATTTTGTTGGAAGAGAGCAGAGCTCCAAAGAATTACACTTACATGATCTTGAGAATTCTGAGGTACCTAAGACGACGATTTAAAGTCAATTCCAAAAATGTTGCAATTGGACACATAAAAAGTCTTAGTCAGGACATCTTTAAGTTTTGACTAATGGAGCTAAACATATCATTCAGGTTTGCCGGTGTGACAGTTACCTTAAGGTAAAATTTTTAAACCACTTGAGACATCACTAGGGATATGGATGTTAGCAGTATATTAGGATGTCGCGTTTAATTTATTGCACATTTTGTACATTTCTCTGTTACTGACTTCGTGAAAACAATTGAGTTGCCCAACAGAAAAATAGCAGCTGAGGTAAAAAAATATTTTTAGAGCCGTTGGCATTTTCAATCCATCCTTTCTATCTGCGAAGTGATAAGTTTAAAAAATGAAGAAAACGAATATCAGAAAACGGGAAATTCCTTTTAGGAGGACTCAGGGCTAATGAGTAAGTAGGTTTATTACTTAATTTACTGTCATTAAAATAATCTTCTACTGGTACTGGTTTATTCAATTTAGCTCTAAGGAGCTATTGAAATGTTTTGGAAAACTCTTGCTTAATAAATTAGAACTAAAGAGAGAATTTAAATAGAAGGTCTTGAAGTCTTCTGCACCAGATTTTAATGGTTAAGAGACCATATCTGTTTACGACTTGTGCATGCGACTTGTTCATGGAGTACCTTACAGTAGTAATTTTATGGCGGTCGGACTCCATGTGCAAAACTTTAATGGCAGTTTCCAGTCTATGCGACCCAGATTCGATTCCATTCAATTGTATAGAATAAAGCCACACAAAAACAAGAAGCCTATTCAGTGGAAGCTTTCTGTGGTCACCCACCAATTAATTTAATCGATGATTTACTTAAATCCTTGTCATAAAGATATTTTGGGTAGCATGGCTAAATATTTTTGAAATATTTATGCCAAAATAAAAGTCTAAAATACCTTAAAATAACTTAACAATGACCAGATTTAAAAGGACTAGAAATTCCTGGCAAGTTGGTTGAGTTACTGCGCAATAAAACGTCCAATCACGGGTTCGATTCCCGATAGGGTCGTTGGGATTTTTCAATTCGATTAATCCTTCTAATTGATTGATACTATGGCCCTAGGGTTGGTTAAGTATCTAATAGAAATGAGTACAAGAATATCAGTCAGCTAATTTGGCAGCATAACTCTTTGACTCTATCCAAATGTTCACATTTATAGTAAATAAAACCAATTACCGATTTTCCAGGATATTTAAAACTTTAATGTAAATAGTGTTATATTTCTAATGCCGTACTTTTTATATTTTAATTTCAATAAAATTCCATATAATTATTTTGTAAATCTGAGATTTCATGTATAAGTAATGAAAATAAAGAACATCATATGATTCTCTTTGAAAGCTACATTCAATTATTTTAAATTTATAACGATGCAGTGAGAAAACTTCACTGAAGTGTAACATAAGTAAATTAAATCGATGTAACTGCAGAATCAACTTATAACAGCGTTCAAAGTCTATCGTATGTGAATGAAAATAATTCATATAGGCCTACTGTAATTAGTATTAGGATAACCAGTGTAATTCCTGACACAATAAAGGCTTCAGCCTCTCACTAAAGAGAGCAAGCTCAATGCCACTGGGATCATGCGATTTATAAGATGAAAAATGTTACCAATCTATACCAAAGAACATCTTATCCGAATGCTTGTATTCGCTTCTGTTTCTCATATTATATTTATAATCTGCTTCTGAGGTGTGGGAAACCTTCTGCTGGCCGGCAAGTTATGGAACTTCAGTCTTAGTTCTGAGTAGGCCGTCGCCTTCAAAGAAACGAAATTATTACAGTTTTTACTTTATTTTTATGCTTAAAAGTTAGCGTTCCGGATTAATTGTACGTTACACTTCTTGTGATTATATCCCATAGCCTATATTATTCCATTTATTACAATTAATATTTATTCCTTATATATTTATCTTATATTTAAAGTATAAAGTAAAGGGTTCCCTATACAGGCCGTGGAGGCCCGAAGGATTCCAGGAGGGTGAGGCTCCCAGTTTTAGACATTGGGCACATGAAGGTGATAAGGTTGTCTGGCCTACGCACCGCCCGCCTTTACCCCCCGGATTGCTTTCGGTACTCGTTTCTGTTAGAGGCTGAGTCAACACCAGGGCAATATTGCCAAGAAAAGGATTAGGCCAATTATTAATCTCAATAACCCCTTCGAGAATCGAACCCTGAACCTTCCGGTTAGTAGCTCAGTGCCTCAACTACTATGTCACGGTGTACCACCTGATACGAGTCGTACTAAAATAACAGTACAGTAAAGTTAAGATTCTCATTCTAGTTGCGCTTTAAAAATAGCCTACTCCATTCAGAAATGGATAATGTTTTGAAGATGTAAATGTCGGATGGGTTGAATTAAAAGCATCATCTAGTAGCGAAGTGGTTTCTATTTTTATCGCAGCTCCCAGCACAACATTGCATGTGTTATTGCGGCAATGGAACAAATTTGTTCACAGGAATACGCCTTCATTTAGCTTACTTTCCTCTTATGTATCGCTCCGAAAAAAATGGCATTAAATGGAAATAGCACGCTAACTACACTCCATAATGGAAACACATGTTTAAATCTTGCAGTGAAGTCATTGAGATAAACATCTCCTATTAGGCTAGTACATGGCATTAACAGGTTTCTTTCATTCCTCTGCTTTTAAGTTTTATGATTTAGAAGTTAATCTAAAGGATCTGTTAAGCTATTAGTCCTTTACTTTTTTATTTACTTAATAAATTATTCATTATTAAAAGGGTTTTATGGGCCAAGGCTCGTTAATACAGTTTGACAGATACAAAATGATTTCAAAGTAATTCAAACTAATAAGTGAACATTACAAAAATAATTAACTTTCTTAATCTATAAAGAGGGGGTACGCCGTAGCGTAGTGGTTGAGGCGCTGCGCCACAAACCGGAAGGTCGCGGGTTCGATCCCCGATAAGGTCGTTGGAATTTTTCAATTGGCCTAATCCTTCTGGTAGCACTATGGCCCTGGGGTCGACTCAGCCTCTAACAGAAATGAGTACCGGGAGCAATCCTGGGGGTAAGTTAAAGGCGGCCGGTGAGTAAGGCCTTACCACCTTCACGTTCCGAATGTCTAAAATCTGGGAGCCTCACCTCCTGGAACCCTCTGGGCCTCCATGGCCTGTATAGGGAACACTTTTTTTAATACAGATTTCTGAACAAGATTATTAAAAAGTGAAATTTTAACAATTACCATTATGTTACTTTAGGCCTACTTAGTTGCAGTAACAAAAACTTATTTTAGCCTCGTGAAACCAAGGAACGAATAGAAATTCTACAGTGAGTCAGAGCAGAAAATGCAGTTAAGTAAACGATGGTTGAAATATTTGCTTTAAAGTTGCAAGGAAATAAAACAAGTTTAAAATGTTAATTAAGTTGTTACTACACAAACAAATTGAATCCTGGAAACCGCGTTAGCGTTGTAAACTGGTCGAAGGCTAGAGAGGGAAAACTCTCATAGGCTTTGTTTGCTTTATATTAGCCGATAATTTATTGCATCTCATTTTCGAAATCAACAGGTCGGAAACAAAAATAACAAAACTGGTAAACCTTTTCCAACAGGGAACACTGAAGCATTCCGATACGCTTACTGAATTACTGTTTCGATTATAAGTATACCAACGTTCTCATTTAGAAAATTATGTTACGATAAAACAAAATAGGTTTGTTCGCAAAGCAGTCAGAAACCAGGAACATATCGTTCGCGCATGCGCTCTTTCACCACACGCGTTCGCAAAGCGAGAATCCGTGATTCTGATTTCAATCTTCTGTTCGCAAAGCTCTCACGTACAGTTTCTGTGCTGTAAGAAAAGTTTGCAGGCTCTAGCATGAATTGTTATCAGAGACATGCGCAGTAACCTATTTTCACGCGCCTGACTCCTCCCTCCTATAACATTGCGCCAGATTTATAAACATAGGCTACTTATATGTATGAATAATGGAAGATAATTAAAAGTTTCCCAAAATATAGATTATATTGTCGATGTATATTGGATTTATAACATGTCAAAGGGAAATATATATTTTATTTGCATATCATATCGATTAAACGCAGAAACTATCGATTCCAAATTCTTGTAACCGTTCGCAAAGTACAAATCACGGGTAAGTTACAGACTGGACATGCGCAGTACAACAAATTCTCAAGCGGTCACGGATTTGCTTTGCGAACAAACCTAATAATATTCATTATGATATTTACTGATTTTCAGTTTACATTGCAGTAAAAATAGTTAATTATGATCCAAGTGGTAAAGACGAAATTTTATTTTGCGAATTGGTATGTTTGCGAAACTAGTCCGTAGGATCGAATGTAGCAATCCTACGAGAAAAATAAAATAATTTTACCATGTGTATCATAGGACGGCCGCGGTGGTCTAGTGGTAGCGTACCCGCCTCTGGATCCGAAGGTCGCGAGATCAAACCCGGCCACGGTCTATGGAATTTTCAGGATGGAGTCCGGCGGGAGGGACTTTAAGCTGGGGGGGGGGGGTGTTGTAGATTTACGGTACCTAAAAGAACTCCAAGCCTAAATTAGAGCCTCTGGACGAAATTCCTCGGCTCTTTCACGTGCAAGTAATACCTTAGTTTCCGGAGAGGGGGTGAGGCGATGGGCTTAATCTGCCCTCTATCGGGAAATAAGTGTATCAAAATTCAAATAGGTAACAGTAACCTCCACTTGGAGGCCATACGCTTCACCACTGGGAGCAATATGAAATATGATACATAAGATGTGAATCATACACTATTTTTAGGGAGCCGTAGCCCTTTTGAGAGACTTCCACTTTCTAGTATGCACGCGCGCAGGCAAATGTAAATTGAATTTCTGGTATGATTGACAACATAAGAGATGGACTGGGCAACGCTTTTCAGCCGTCCAAGTATGACTATTTTTCGACCATCTTGAGAAATTTAACAGTTAAAAAGCGTAATGATTTTTGAAACTTTAAATTTTTGTCAGACTGTGTCTATTTAATTATCAACATGCAATCAATCTTATTTCAAAGGGGACTGACCATGACACTGAAACCACAGTTGGTGACAATGGACGTGCCACGAAGATTTATAACACTAATAAGAGAATGTGCAACTTTTAATTCGGGAGTCTTATGTTGTTCTACTTTTAATTCAAGCTGCCTAAAAAGCATATAAAGTAAAAGAAAAAAGTAAAGTGTTCCCTATTACAGGCCATGGAGGCCCAGAGGGTTCCAGGAGGTTGAGGCTCCCAGATTTTTAGACATCGGCACATGAAGGTGGTAAGGTTGTCAGCCTTACGCACCGGCCGCCTTTACCCCCAGGATTGCTCCCGGTACTCATTTCTGTTAGAGGCTGAGTCGACCCCAGGGCCATAGTGCCACCAGAAGGATTAGGCCAATTGAAAAACTCCAACGACCTCATCGGGGATCGAACCCGCGACCTTCCGGTTTGTAGCGCAGCGCCTCAACCACTACGCTACGGCGTACCCCCCTAAAAAGCATATATCTCACCAAAATCAGTCAACGAAAAATACAATTCTCTGAATAAGTAAGTATTTTAGACATTAGCCTACATACAAATTTTTCGATCCACATTTACAGGAACTTCAGCATAATTTGAACGAACTATATGCTAGGCTAATTCGCAATCCATAGAAGTCTGTCCGCGAATAATCTGAAAATCACTCTCTATATACCCGATCACGACACAATTATCTGCCATTATACCTATCCACAGAACATTAATCTATTTTACAGAGTCATTTATTGTTGCTTAGGCACATTTATGAAATCTCCTAGAACATATACATTATGAAACAGAATATATCCGCTGTCGAGTAATTTTACGCTCAGGGTACATGGCATAAATTATACTTTCGATTACACAACTGTTGGTATGGAGACGAATCTACATTCTCGTTCATCAAGTTTGAGTTCTAAAAATATTTAAGTTGTGCACATACATTATACGGAACCTATGCTCATATAAGTCTGATCTGCCTACTGATTGGCATAACAACATGCATTGATGAGTACATCGTGGACACTAAAAGTCAGTTAAGAGGTTATCGTGGAAAGTAAACAGTCAGTTAAAAAGTTATATGTAATGCAATGAGCAGACAGTTCTATTATTTTATTTACAGACCGTGTCTAGTGGAGTTAGAGTTTGTAATTTGCAGGTAATCCCAGCAGAGAACTATATAATCACATCCCGTGCAACTAATTCCCCTGGAAGTCACGGCAGCTTGGCGTGCTTAGCATACTTCAATTGCTGAAATTTGATGTGCCTTACATAACTAACCAAGCTTCTTCGCATGCTTTTATCTTTATTGTACAAATCACTCCTTTCCGTGCATGTGATAATATAATAAGAAATTTAGTTCTGAAAATTGTACAATGAAAATAGATCAGTGCCCTAGAAGACTCCCTGCATTTCCCTTATCAGTGTTTTAGTTGATAGAAATCTTGTTTGCAGAATTATAAGTTGGAATTTTTCATGAAGGGGAATCATGGGATAGCAATGAATTTATGTGATAATAGTGGAATATTTTGTAGTGAAACATTCATGATATTAATGAAATAATTAGTCTAATCAGGCATACATTACTGTTACTTATTCGAGTATGTTATCCACAATTAAAGCTCAAAAAGCAACGAACTAGGAAAACGTTTACATATTACTTAACTCTTTCAGAACTGAATTTATAAGCAGTCATCAGGAAAGTCATCAGTGGGTGCTGAGTTTCAAATCAAATGAGGAAATTTTTCTTGGAATAGTTAATTTCCCTGAAAGACAATCCTAGCAAATGGATAAATATTATCTTATTTTTAGATAAAGGATTATAGTACATCTTAAATCTAAATCTATTAAAGGATTAAATCTTATACCTCTGATTTTATAAAATTGTTAAGGGGGCGTATTTATACGTTAGAAGCAGTGAAAATCTTGAACACAGTTTCCTTTAAACTCATTAGTCATTAACATTACCAGTTGAAATGGAAGACTCGAGGTATTCATTTCCTGCTCTGTGGTTTCTGTAGAACTGAGACCAATTCTTTTAACTATTCGCCTGTGGCATGCACACTTTGCCTTGACTAGTTCTTGACCTTTGCGAATACTCTTTTATTTTTATTTTTTTAATCTTGACTCTACGTACTTGAATTCCAAATTTAACTTTACTTCCACAATTTCAGGATTTCACTGTCATAGGCCCGGCGGGCAGCAATAAGGGCCTGTTTATTTTTTGTAATGCTCGCGTTGTTTATTCCATAAGCATTCATGAATCTTATAAGGGATTTGTGAGTAAATTGAAGGATACGGTCCATAGACCCCACTAATGCTTTTAACAATTCTAAGTCACAATAAACAATAGACTAACGATTAAAATTACTCTCGTCTGTGCAGCGGATAATCACTTGGCCAAACTGAACCTGTTCAGTGTGTTGAGACGTGTTTAGTGGTGGTACAAGCCAACTGAATGAGGGATGGGGAAGTGAAGTAGCGGGAATGAATTCAAATTTTTTCTGTTCACTTGTATATACATCAACTAAATTATAAAACTAGAAAAGTACTAATAACAATAGTTCTATAAGTTCATACGCATGGAGTAACTAAATTGAGTTATTTGCATTAGTAAATCACCTGAGAAACTATGCTTGTGTAAATGGACCTCCTACAAAGGAGAGAACGTCGTGTTGTGCCTGGTGTTTTATTATCTACAAAAATAAAATCGTAAGTGTAGGGCGTCGGTGTTTCCATATATTCTGAAAACGCAAAGATATCGAATATCTGGAAGGAAAGTACACCATTTTTGCAATTGTTGCTTTCTATTATATCTTTCTGTTTATTATAGTGCCAGTAGAAAGAGACGAGAAAAGTATCTCACTTGAAAAGCATATTTATATAATTCTTTAAAAACTGGATTATACGATAATCTTATGATGTTTGTGTTTTACCTCAATTAAACATAGTTCTAATTATAGAAACCAGTATTTAATTCAATACTTAATGCAGGCAGTCTGAGTAACCCAATTAAGGAGTTTCACTAAATGAACTGAATTCAAGTAATGATCTGGAACACTGCTTGCTGTTGAGAAGTAGGACAATCTCTAATATGAAAGCAATGAAGAAGAGAAACCTTAAAATATACTCATTAAGTTTTCTTCATTACCATTCTTCGATGGCTTTAATTAATTAGAGAGTTATACGTGTAAGCTCGTAGAGCTTAGAGCCCATTTTTTATACTTTTATAGCAAGTACTAGTTTACGAAGTATTAATATAAATCGCTAGATGGCACTGATGCCAGTTACTATCAGACAGAATTCTTGGCACGCTTCTACTTATTTATTTAAATTTGGATAAAGAAAAAATCTATCATACTCTGTATTGTGATAAACTAAGGAATAGTTTTACATATTTATTCTCGTTACTATTACCTATTATCATCAGATTAAATAATTAATGTTAATTAGCAACAGAAAGCTGCATTGCCGACATCGAGCTGATATCGATAAGTCGAGTGACAGCACTTTGACATTCTACTTGGCGCTACAGCCAGAATACATTAGCTTACTTAGAAGCGTCATATCGATTAGTGCAGTTGATTATAGAAGCAGCTTTTGAATAGATCGATTATTCACCGCATTGTATTTATTGAATTTCTCTGTAATTATACATTACAATTATAATGCAAATGCTCACATATTAATCTTTTATGTTACAGAATAATTACAGCATGTTATTATCTTTAACTCTGCCTTTATTCTGGATGGAAGCTACGTGAAACTTCTGGAAGAGCCTTCCATGAGATTCTAGAACCTGACTCTTTGTAAGATGATTATGTGAACGCATTTTGGCCGTTAGACTTTATTCACTCTCTCACCGATCGTCGCTTCGTAAGGGCACAGCCCCAATTTAGCAACAGACCACAAGTCTGCATATTAGTAGTACAGTTACACCACAGCACCTACGAGACTACAGCATGGAAACAACGCAGATATTCAACGCATAGCCAGTTTGGAGACTGGAATTGCAGCAGCCCTGGAACTTTGTGGAGCGTAGCTTGTAGCCATGGAAGGACTCGCTACTGGCCACCGTTCAGGATGATCTACATCGCCATAGAACTTCAGCTTCAATAACTGTACACCCCATAACCACAGTCCGGCTAAATGCAGTCACATTCTCATCAGATGTAGTCGCAAAACAAGTTAAGTAAAATAAAACAAATTGTATTAACACACAAAGCCAAGTAAGGCTTAGCATCTTTATGTAGCTAAAGTAAATACTGCTTGTATAATTGTAGGGAGTTTTGGCATCCTTGCAGCTCCTCTTTTCCTCTACGTGCAAGCCAAATATGCTGCCGTAGTAGTTTGAATAATCTATAATATTACTCAAAGACCAAGGATTGGTCTAGCTAACTAGTGTTTTTTACAAAAGTAATTCAGCTTTTATAAAGTTAAGAAGTTTTGGCAAGCAATTGCAGCTTCTCTTTTCCTACTTGCAGATGGAGTATACTGCAGTAGTATTTTGAGCCAATACAACTGAATTATTCCAGAAGTTTGTAATTTGATATTAAATAAAGAACTTTATATTACTCTTGTAGATCACAAAGCATGGTGTATTCTTACAGCAAGTGAACCTTAAGTCAATCCTGAAATATACCTAGTGTAAAATAGCAAAGTGCTATTCAATACTGATCTATAACAAATACAACTCCAGGTAAGAAGAGAAGCAGTAATCTACAAGAAAAGAAGAATAAAGCAACAATACTCTCTCTCCATTATTCCTGCTTCCTTCAATATTCCTGCACTTCTAAGCATATATATTTTCTGGGTTTTCCCAGTGGTCCTCCGAAAATCCTATTGCAAATTCTGTTAGGCACACTAGCCTACAATACGGTATATGCAATTGTACGGTGAGGTGCACATCTTTTACTTACTGCATTGTTATAATGAGCTGTCTGTTTTTACTAATCAGATTTTCCAGTTTCCAGAATGGTTTTGATTGCGTAGAAAGGTGTTTGGAATTTATTTAAAGAGAAAAGAATTCATTATTCTTTTGGATATATAGCCTATACTGTTAGTGCTTATAAAGTAAGTCATCGTAAAATTCATTAACATGAGGTTAACATGAAATAAAAGCCACCTGGTGAATTGTTCACCCTATAGTAGGGCAAATGCAATTAAGGAAGATTCGCCAGGGTCTGTTTTATAGACAAAATTGCTAGTTATCTCAATCTCATATGGTGACATACATTGCTGTAACACGTATTTTATCCGTGGAGTATTAATTATTATACAGCAATATAGACAACCTGAATTCACTGTTAGTCAACGGGACACTATAATTTCTGGTATAAGACTTTCATTCTGTTTTTACATTTTATGCTGTGAGATAGAAGAACTATTATAACCCTGAAAATTCGGTATAGAGATATCAGTTGAAATCCGCATTTTTCAAGAAATTCAATAGAAATTCGATCACATGACATAGAGATTAATTATGTGTAATTGTTTATTTGTATATCAGTGAAGAGCCTAGATTAGAAGGATTTTTTTAGATAGGCCTACCTATTTTTTTTGTACGAATACCAAACGTGGACGCTAACATCAAGGCAAAAGAACATGATCCAAAATTGCCAGAGAAAAATGAAGCGTAAAATCCTAAAGGTGACACTAAAGGACAGAATAAGAAATACTTCATGATTCGAAATGAGTACCAAGGCATGCAGGGGAACAGCATTTTCAATATATATTTTTTTTACCTAATTTCCTTCAATAGAAACTCTAAATCAACTAACTATCCTTCCTTATTAATGCAGAGTTTTATCACAAAAACTGTTTTTTCTAATCTCCCTTGTTTCTTAAGGAAAAATAAATTTCATTTGCTCCCGTATTTATAAATTAACAGTTCAGTGAATTCTACTTTGGTGAACCTTGGTACACCAGATGTTTAAAATAACAGGGGAATATGCTAGACATGGAATTTAATGAAAACCTCCCTAGTACAGAAGTTATTTAACTCTTGTTTATAGAAAGGCTGCATACAAAATTGCTGGACAATGGTTGTTTCGAGGGGAATTCCTACAAGTGCAGCTCACCTCAAGTTAATTGAAGTGCTCCGAAATATTATATACTATAGGCTACTCAAATTAAAGCGAAAACCCGATGGTAATTTATTCAACGCATGGATAATAATATTTTTCAAAGCGAGTAGCTTACAATTCCTTGAAAACTTGAAATGAACAAAGTATCCTGCACATTTTCAACTTGAGAACGCTAGGGTTATGTTACTGCTTAGGCCCTATGAACTGTTATTGTTTGCTGATACTATGCTCCATTACCTATTGATCCACTGAATCGGGTAACGATATGTAGTGATGATAGAGGGAGAAATGTTTTTCTACTCTTAAATTTGGTATTGAATTTTCAAGGCATTGTAATATTTCCTAGGCTCAAAAGTATAATTTTCAGAATAAAGTAACAGTAGGCCTATTTCTGATCTGTGAACAGAATGGCTAAACACCGAGTTAATAAAAAAATTATTAAAGTAGAACACTTTTCAAGTTACAATTCAATGACATTACATTGCCTCTTCTAGATTTCACTTAATAAAATGTTGTGTTTTCAGATTTCATCAAAATTGATTCTACGATTTGTTCGAATTGTGTGTAAATATTGATTGTATTATTAATTATTGAACTACTGTAATAAGGATTATTGCTATATTAAGCCAATACGATAACTTACCTTTGAAACATTTTAGTAGAAATTGTTTAACCGTACATTTTATGCTAGCCCTTTTTAAAAAATTTTCATAGTTCTCAAACTGAAACCATTATTCGTACAACAATTCAACTTCATTTACTAATAAAACAAGGCAATATTAAGAAGAATAAAAATATAAGAAAAAAATTTACATAATAATTGATCAGATTAATTCTTAGGCCTATAACTTGTAAAATTACAAGTACTGTAGTTCAACTACTTAGCTACAGAGCCACGGGGTCTAAATGATAATTAATCAATTACTTTTTTTATTCTGCTACAAATAACTTCCAGGGTAGTTTCAGACTCTAACCATCTGAATAATGAAGATTATGATTAGAGTGATGGTGATTATACGGTTCACAGCCTTCTTCTTCTTCTTCTTTACTTGAGTATTACCTCCCCCAAATAAGGACTTTTGCGGCCCACGCCACCCGGGCATTACATAACTGCGACCTTTAGCGGGAGGAAGTTTCTGTGGATCACATACTGTACATACTTTTTTGACCAGACAAGGAAATCGAGAGCACCCCCGAATGAGTGATCAGCAAAGTGCCAGGGCCACCTTCGAGGCACATAGGACGAAATACACCAGTCGCGCACACACAGTCATTCCGAACAAGACATGGATGGGACGAAAGTGATAATGACTGCCAGATGATATCCGGCGACCTCAGGAGCCTAAAGTTACCCCACATTTGTTTCATAGGTGTGGAAAAAAAAAACCTGGAAATAGCTCAGAGCAGGTAACTTGCATGCCCAAGAATCAAACCCGGGCCCGCTGCATGAGAGGAGTGAACAATAATATTATAACATATTATAAGATATGTTTAGAGAGACTCAGTCCTGCATAAGATACGCTATTTACAAAGTCTTGCATATACGTATCTGATTAATTTATTCATTTTTATTCCTAAGTGTAACATAGATCTGATTGTAGACTAATTTAATTACGCTTATTTTCCGATAGAGTGCAAAGAGACAGGTGGTAAGCCCATCGCCTCGACAATCCTCGAAAGGAAACAAAAGATGAAGACATGGTTTACAGTGTTATATACTTCTATACTATTTATTAGAAGCTCCCTAAAATATGTGTTTGTAATTGAACTTCTCCAAGACCCTTTCTCCTAGAGGTCTGAAATTTTTCATGACCCGCGTGTGTGTTAGTAAAAAGTTTATGCTGATAGCACAGTCGGTTCGGTGATTTTTTTGTGTTTTTGGTATTGACTGTAGTATTTTGACTGTTTGTGCTGCAATCATGTATCTTTGGTATGAAAGTGTTTTGTCATTACTTTTACAATTTTCTTTCTGTAGTCTTTACAAGCCTTCAGTCATCCGGGCCATGTTTGACCGAGTTTACCCCTGATTCAACCATTCAGAAGGGACCGTAACAAAGCAAACAGCCAATCATAACCCTTCTTACTGAGACAACCTCAGTCTTTGCTAAGCGGCTCATGTCCGTAAGAAATGCTGTTCAAAATGCAATTTACGTGTTACAATCGGTTGTGTCAAAATTCAATTTTTAATTTTGGTTAAGGTTGTTTTTTGTGTTGTACAGTCATGGTATAGCTTGCATACAACGTACTCTACCGACGGTGTTGCTAAATTGTAGCGTTGTGAGGAAATCGATCATTCCTGTTTCGGAAACTGAGTATTGTATCGGTAAAATTTACTAATAGTAGAATTCTCATTTTTTCCAGCCAGGCTTAATCAGATGAAAAATGTAAACTCAGTAGACTTTCATGCTTTTTCAATTGCATAAGTTACCCATTCAAATAATAATAAAAATAATAATAATAATAATAACATAATATTATTATAATTGTTATACTTATTTATTGTTATAATAATAATGATGATGGTAATATTAACTATATTAACAACAATTATACAAAAGAAATAATAGCTTAAGACTAACACATGATGATAGCAGGCTTAAACCCAACACCTATTAGTTAACATCTCACTCATAACATTGGAAACTTGTCTCATTCAGCATGCAAAAGCGATCTTGGCCTATGGGGAAATCAGAGGAAAGCTCATGCGGCCGCTTACTCCTCTAATGCAATGTGAAGAGAGAAAATAGTAAGATCATTGTTTAGAGTACAAAAGTTGTGTGTCTCAAATCATATTTTTAATATCTAGTCCTGTAACTCTTGACATAGAAGTTAATCAAGTATATAAATACAGGCATTTCAATACCAAATACCTGACGTAGGCAAATATGTTTCTTATACGAACTATAGTTCATATCTAATATTGTTGCATACGACAGATGGGTTACAGTTCTAAGAATGTGGGATGGAGTATCTCAAGACGATCGATCCAGCGTATTGGTTATCATATCTGGCTCATCTGGCAGCGACATCTTGAGATACGCGTTTCTAACAAACAAGGACGTGCCATTATGAACTGCGATAATAACATCAATATTTCCTCCTCTCTTCGAATGCAGCTCTTAAAGCTACTGCACTTTAAAGCATTATTTTACTTTCCGAAGTGCATTAGGGCTGACTTCTTCGCGTCCAGCTGTCTGTAGAAAAATTAATAAAACAAATATCATTAAGGCCTAATATGAGGAAATTGAAATTAATTATTTCATGTGATTAGTTTTGACAATAGTATATCACTTTGTGCAAGCTGTTACGAAATAAAACTCTTACAATTTTAAATATGTAAACAAAAGTTTTACGACTATGGAAGTTGAATACGTAGGCTTCCGCGGCCGGAGTCACAATTTAAAACACTATGGCTGTCCGGGTTTAGCCGCGTCACTTTGTTGAGAACTGACGTTTCGGACATTTCTGTGATGTCCTTCCTCGGAGAGACGACGAAACTGAACTACTAGTCTGGTGTGCTGTGTGTATTACTATCACTCCTACCAACTGACGTCTGCGGTGTCACGTGTCTGTTTATCCCATGTTTCTGAAGTGTGTCTCGCCAGATGTTATTCATTTTCCAGCCGTCTTCTCTATTAATGTTGTGCGGATTCTTCATAATTTCTATTGCCTCTTTTATTAGGCGAGGTTATAGTTTCTGTAGTCGGACTAACAGCTTTTCTAACAAACTCCGTAATGTTCTACGGAGTTTTGCATTATTTAGTCAAATGTAAAAGAGGGATCCAGTGTTGTGGTACAGAAGATGCGTTGCCCGGGTTCGATTCCTGGTCGGGAAAAGTTCCTTAGGTGGGGTTCTTTTCCGGGATTTTCCCTCGTCGAGACTAATGTCGGATAGCTTTAGCCCCTTATGGTCCCAGGTTTACATCTGGCCGACATTATCACTTTCATCCCATCCGCACCTGGTACGGAATGGTTGTGTGTGTGACCGGGTGTGTATCTTGCTGCGTGTTCGTGTTGTCTCGCGGGTTCGATACCCGATGAGGTGATTGGATTTTCAATTAGCCTAATCCTCCTAGCTGCCGGATTACTCATGGGACAACTTAACCTCTAACAGAAATTAGTACCAGGAGCTATCCTGGTATAAAGGCGAACGTTGTGTAAGGCTGAAAACCTGATACCATAATATTATTCTAATACTACTAGTACGGTATTATTCATGTTTCACCACACAAAGATATTGCTGATTATTCTCTCTTTCTTTCATTCTGAGCAAATCAACTGGCTTCAAGGGTCTCCCTCCGAGTCAGGATACTATTTTCATTCATTACAGATGTTGCAGTTCAGTGAATTTGAAATAATTTGCCTAATATTCCTTTCTACAAAAATGTGTTCTCATTCATATTTTTATTATTATGTTTCTTCTACTAGGTGATATTGAATAATTTCATATAAGTAATTATAATGAAGCAATTTATTACAGTATTTATATTTCTTCTACAAACCAAAGTTTCATTGAGGCATTTGAACGTCATAACAGAGTGGAGAGGTGTCCAAGTGATCATGCATGTGGGCAAATCCTTCAAGCAGGTTACTATGTGGTTGCAACAGTGGGGTGGATAAAACATCATACCAGGATATAAAATGAAACGTTCATAGGTCTAAACGTAGTTTTTCCCATTCTAAAATAATTTTTGTTTGTGTTTCACCTACGGATTTTTAATGAACGCGTTTGAATCTTGTTACAGTTAGACATTTCTTTCTTCCTTTCTTTCTTTCCTTCTTTCTTTCTTTTTTTCTTTCTTTCTTTCTTTCTTTCTTTCTTTTTTTCTTTCTTTCTTTCTTTCTTTCTTTCTTTCTTTCTTTCTTTCTTTCTTTCTTTCTTGATCTTAGTTTTACCTCTCTCTTTTAGGATTTAAGCGACCCAAGCCGCCCGGGCTTAAAGTTAGACCTATATTCTATTTTATAGGTTTTTTCTTTTAAACCTGGTAAATTGTGAATTCTGCAAGAAAAGTATGATAGGATTCCTACCGACCAATTGATTATCCGGACGGGATTTTTTTAAATATAAAAAAACAGGGTTTACTAATTTTCGACATCCTCAGTTGGCTACGATGAAAAAGTGCAGAAAAAGAACATTAAGGACTTTTCCAGTGAGTCTGAAACGTTAGGCCTATTCTTGTTCTCGGTTCAGTAGGGTGTACTGAATTTTATTTTATAGCCTTAATCGGAATGTAACGCTTCTTTATTTTTTATCAGTCTTGAACATAAACGTGCTATGGGTTTTTTTATACTGAACAATCAATAAATTTTAATTTTAACCACAAATATGTTTTGCTTTGTTAATGCTACATCTGTTTGTATATTAAAAACTTAGATCTTTGAATACTGTAGAATTAAAACTAAAATTAAGTCGTAGGAAAAGTCACATTTATGAAAAAAATTATAGTTTTACCATCTAAAACTTGTATCACACTAGGCCTAAAGCATGTGCATTTTAAGGCAAATTTCGTTTAATACGGACCTTCGGTGATCCAAACAGGGTTCGGTCCCATTTAGTCGGGTTAGCGGGACTCTGCTATACTTCACATTAATAGAAGTAAAGTAAAGTGGTTTAAAACAAAGAGACCACTATTTTCGAACGAAGAAATTGGATATCTGTCAAAAGCTATAACGTTCCTATATTTTACTTCGTTACATTTTGCAAAATATTTGGAAAGATGCTATTAAAGATTTAAGAACCTATGGGAAAACTTGTTTCTGTTCAGATCTAGTTTTCTACATTTCTGTAAGGAGAGAGTCGTTGCAGAAAGATCTCATATTTCACACAGCGTGAATATTTCCCAGGCATCTTAACTTACGCTTCCTGTCAGAAAGTGGGATGGATAGGGAATGGGAAAGTCTATTGTGTCGCACAAGTTAGACAAGAAGAAGCTTCACTGAGAATGAAAAATAAACATGTAGATGCATTTGATCAGAATGTAGGCTTATATGCGAGTAAATACATACAGTGCAAACCATGTGTGTTTTATATAGGTAGGCCTACTAAAGATATTGTGTTGAGATGATTAATTAAGAAACTATTCACATAATAAAAATAACGCAATACAGCCTATATTAAGACACTAAGACACTAATATATATTAAGACACTATTCTTTTCTTTCCTTCATTATTTAGGAAACGTTTATATTAATACCGTTACTTGTGTGTGTAATTCTATTTCTCAAATAATTATTCAGAACTCAGCAAGAAGCGAATCATAATGAACGTATTCCATACAGTACAGTTATGAGATTATTCATTCTGGAAACACAGATTTGATATATCAATTTAACTGTGATTTGGTCCTTGCGGTCAGAATTGGATAGTACAGAATAGGCCCGGGAAGCACGGCACTGGAAGTGCGAAGTGACCCTCCCTCTCGTCCTCATCACTCTTCTTCAACAGCCTGGTAGAGACAACTAAACCGGCTGAGTCTAGGACTACTCTTGTGACAATATTTCAGTGGTCACTCCTATTATATTATTATTCACACTGCAGTACACATAAATTAAAACTGAAGTTTCCCATTCTACACTTCATGCTGTAGGCCTGTTTTAAAAATGCGTAACTTACACACAGATTCGCGCTCTCGCACACACGCATCCACGCGCGCTCACACATGCTCACACATACATACATTATATGTTCTACATACACACACACACACACACAAGAGCTTGAAAGTTTGTCTTGGTAACGAAAACTGAGCTGTATTGATGTGCCGGTATTTAATGTTTAATTCTTAAACACATTTACTCTTTTATTAACGTTCTCTTTGTTTTACTGCGATTATCAGAGCGCAGATTTCTATTACCTAAGAATTTTAAATATTTCCATGCAATTAAGATCCGGAATTACGTTATACATGATTTAAAAAGTGTAAAATTTGACTTAAAGCTAATTCAGACGTAAAATTTCACGATTTTCATTACAGAATTTACACAAGTAATTGCGTAATGTTGTCAGTTGATGCCACCTATAATTATAATATGTTTTATATGTATGGTTGTTACATAATCCATTCTGTATGCACTTTATTATTTGTAATTTCATTAACTCGACATAGTTTCTTGGATTCCTGTTACATTTAGAAATCTAATTTCCTACTTCCGTTTTTAACCTTTATAGCTAGTATTTTTCACTTCTTTTTTCCATTTTCCTCCAACTGAGGTTGATGTATCTTTATAAAACGTTACATCAGATAAGCGATCATATAATAAACTCCTGCAATCTCGGAAGATGTAGAGCGGTCTGAAAGGTTCACATCGTAGCATACAAAGACTTGCTGAATCGTGTTGGCTTGCGGCAAGTCCCTTGAGATGGAATTCTTTATATCAACACGTCTTCCCTTTTCCTTTCCATCACTTGCAGTGAGGTCAGAAATGTCTTGTTGGACATTTAACTGTCTGCTGTGCTAACATTTCATATTTTAAAGAATGACCAACGTATGTTCTACAGCACTTTCCATCTCCTTGTCACCCTGCAAAAAGTTGTTCATATTCGGCTTAGAATGCGAGATGTGATTAATTAACTCAGTTGAGATTGGAATATGGTTGTGGAAAAGTTTTCCACTTAACACAATATAAGTTTGAAATAGTTCTCGAAACATAAATATTCTACATCCTATAAAAGAAAATGAACTAGTGATACCATCAGCCAGGCTTTTCGATGCGTTTGCATCATCTTCAGGAAATCTTGCTTTGCAGACATACAGATGTATTAATAAGAATAAATTAAAACAGCAGTGTTTTACATTCATGCCTTTATGATAAAACCTGTAACCTTCCTACTACCAGGTTATCTTTGTTACATGAGATCCACTGTGGGGTCATAATAACTCCAAGTAATGTACTCGGGTTATATACGTAACATAGTATTACAAACTGTTTTATTGAAATTGCGTAAAAATGTCCAATTTAATATATAAAACAGGACAACTATAATGGGTATAAGAATTTTTACTTAACAAAATCTGATGTGAAAGTCACATAACTTCCTCTGCCCAAAAAAAATGTTAGCAGTATTATTCACATATCCTTTTACAGAATCGCAAGACACAATTTTACGCTATCATTATCCTATAAATACCTCTTCTTTCAATGATGCGACTAAAAGCGCAGGCTAGCCTATATAACAAACTTTAAAAAAAGAACAAGTGACTGCAGAAGTTTATTGAACTTTCCGCCGTAAAGAATAATTTCCGAAATTATCGAATATTTCCCTCAGATACTTCTTTACTCTATACCGGGCCAACAATACATCTTTCTCACTTCATATTCTTATATAGAATAAGAGGCCGTGGAAGAGCGCGTATTCAGTTGTTCATCACGCAAGACAAAATTTCTACAAACAGTGGGTGAACAGTGGGTGGCCTGTAACTACCCTCAGAGAATTTTTTCGAAAAAAAGTTTCAAATAAAAGTTTTAGCTCTCAGTAAAAGGAACACATGTGCAAATTTTAAAGAAAATCGTTAGAGCCGTTATCGAGAAAATCGCGAAAAACGAAAATTTCTTCATGTAAAGTCCCCTTAAAAATAAGAGAAATTTGACGCCAATCTTCGAATTACATCTTCAGAAGGTACCTGACCCAAATACGAAATTTTGTTTTCATACGATTCTCCGTTTCGGAGCTAACCTGTTAACAAACTTCCACACAGACAGACACACACACAGACACACACACAGACATGTTTCCAAAAATAGTATTTTTGGATTCAGGGGGCCTTGAAACGTGTATATATGGTAAAAACTCAACTTCGAATTTTAGGGTCGAAAACAATACTTCCTCTACCTATAGTACCTATGGTACGGGCAGAGGAAGTAAAAATTATAGCACTATTACAATACCACCAGGCTATTGTTGTCTTGTGGGTTGTCACAGCTAGTCTACGCATATGACACAAAGAATAAGTTATGAATACAATAATTCAAATTGCATTTTACAATCCTACTATTGAAATAAGTCGAGTACCGGTACACAAATTGTTTTATTTTACGGCTCTCCCCTGATCCGGCATTGGAGGTATTGGATTTATGTGATCATAATTCTATTACAAAGGAATATAAAAAGCGCTGGGAAAAGTACATTTTAAGGATGGAATCATCCTGGCTACCTCGATAAATGTGTTATTACAGGCCACAAGGAAAATGAAAAATTGGACTCTCAAAGAAATGTTGGAGTATTGGTTCTAAAGGAAATAACAATCATTATATTATTATTATCTGTGTAACACGAAAGACTGTTTAACTAGTTACAGGCGTATTCCCTTACACCGTGCTTTTTCTCATGATGAACAAATCTTTAGTTGAACTTTAATTTATTGCATCATTATGTATCAGTTCGCAACATTCAGGAATGATATTCTGTGTTATAAATGTACTGATTAATTTTTTTGAAAGTTCTTCTCTTATTGCTGAATTCTTAGGAGGCACACAATAATTTATAAGGACATAGTACTAAATTATTCTCGAAAGTGATGAATAAACACCGGTAATTAATTTTTTATCATGATAAAAATATTTACAACGCAAATTTCCCAGCAACATACCATTTAATTAATTATATTTTTATGATAGACTTGAATCAACCTGCCAATAAAAATTAATCTTCAGGTATCACAGTTCATAAGTACAGATTGTATGTCAGAATAAAGAACAACTCTTTCTGAACACAGCGTTTTATTTCAGATCATTTTAAAAAGTAAAAATAATTTTCCGGCCTAGGTTGGTAAAGTGCTACTCTTGGTAAGGTGCTACTTTTTGGCGTTTAACAGTCAGACAAGCAGCTGTTTTGCGGATCGTATACTAAAAACAATATTTCCATATAACTTCATCGTACGTCTGCGCATGCTCTTTAAGAGGTGATGAATATAGGACTAATAGCCTCCATCACTTGCTACCATCGTGCATTAATTATATGTCAATCCGCCCATATCGATCTCCTGCCGATAGCTGACTCCACTATTGGGTATTCATGATAACAAGTAGCGATAGCTGACTCCATTGTCGGGTGTCCAAAATAAGAAGACTACATATAATTACGAAACATTATTCTTCAGATTTCAGAGTTATAGAACAGTGATTAGAGACACGAAAGCTTTATGTTAGGAGCCAGTACTTCATCGTGCCCCACCCCAAAAGGACAAATTTTCTATCTTGCATTCCGATTCCTGTCATGCAAGACGAATCGTATGAATTACACTTTGTAAACACTGTTGAGAAGAATATGGAAGAGACCTTATATCATACATAAAATTTGAACATATAGTATTGCAAAAGTGTTTATTTCTTTTACAATGTATTTTATAGGGATAATCTGAAGTTGCCTCCGGCATTTTTTCCTGCACTACAGGCATATGGATGAAAAGTACAGTCGACCCTCGATATAATGCCCCTCTTTACAGTGCCACCCTCGCACTGCGCCAATAAATGCAAGTGAACGGATCTTCTCCCATATAAAATACATAAAAAACCTCATAAATGTGCCAATTCATTTAGTGCCAGTGAATATAAGAAAAGATTTTTACAAAATATAGCATGCAGTGGTTTTTTCAGTTGCAGAATTATTTTAAAACTGGCGTGAATGTTAGGAAGATTATTTAAGAAACATACTGTCCTGTATTTCCAAGAAGTGAGTGTTCCCCTGCCACTAATGTAGTGCGGTGGAATGTTGAGAAGTCGGACAGACAGCCTGCGTGAGGGTGGAGCCGGTAGAAAGAACCCTTCATACAATGAAACACTCCAAACTTTCACTTCTTTTATTCCACTGCTCATTCAACTGTTAAACACTACACTACGGTTACTCAGTTATAGTTAATCACTTACATGGACCCACATGATTTTCAACCCCTTTGAGTATTGTAGCACTGGATATCTACTTTAATAAATTGAGTTACTGTACAGTACAGTATTTTGTTTTTTGCTGAAGTTCTCTATTTGCCTTTTATTTAATTTTCTTTCTTAATACAGTACAGTAAATTAATATTGACCTGTATTATGTAATTTTTATTTTAAAAATTAAATTTCGTTTTAGTGCCACCCTCGCTTTGTGCCACTAAATGTTAGAGAACGCATGGTGGCATTACATAGAGGGTTGACTCTGAAGGGCATGTTCTTTCTTAGATGCAGAACCAGGATTTTCAACGTTATTTTGGCTAGTACTCTGCAAGCATCCTTAAAAGGTCTTCATTTTTCTCAATATCTAATTAACTCTTAATAGATGGCTACCTTCAAATTACCAGGTAGTTAAAAAAACCCTAGTAATTTTTCTGGATATCTGGATCTCTGCATTTTAATCCGTTACCCTTATGTGAAATATGTTTGAATTAACCTACAACATTTCGAAAATTGAAATTTGCCTTTTTCGGCATAAGGGATCACGCTCAAGAAGTCATATTATTTGTTTATTATGCCGCGTACATGTTGGAGGTAAAATAACTCTTGCGGGACGAAATTCCGGCACACCGGCGACTGTTACAGTCCAAGTTACAGTGCATGCCCGTTGTAAAATAGCCATAAAATTAACTATCCGAACAAAGAAGCAACGCTGTTCCACCAAAAGAATGGTAGCATTGATTAATAAGCGTCGTGTGGTACTTGACAGTACATGACTGTGAGAACAAACCTCTTTTCTTTTATCGTTGCTCCAACAAGTACGCGGCCTTAGAAGATGGTTCTGTACAGTGGTACTCAAACGTTTTGTACTCATGCCGTTTTAAAAATTATAAACTCAAGTGTGTTGCCCATTAATAACAGTATCATAATAATTAAACTTTTTACAATAATTTTTTATTCTCCTCTGACTGGGTTGTACAAGGCAAAGAACGAATCGTATAGGGAACAAAATACATGTATCAATATTATACTGAGACAGGTCATAGTGTGTATGATCAGTACGATGCAGGATCTCCTCCAATACAACGCAAACATGGACGATAACGGATAGAGAAGTTCTGGTTATTCTCAATACAGCGTTCGCCCTTGGGAGTGGGAAAACCCCTTAGAAACCCGCACTTATATTGGCTTGCCCTTTGGGTTGTGTGTAAAATAAATAATTCCAAATAAGTGTATTAAAATAAAACACGAGTGTTGAAACGATAAAAAGGCAAATTGAACTTATTAAATTATTTTATCGCTTATCAATTTATGTATCTGTATATTATTTGTTAGTGAATGAATGGGTTTGTTTCCTCTTCACATTATATTTATCCATGAAACAATACTGGAAATTAAAATTTTTACTACTGAAATAAAGAAATTATAATACAAATTATGGCTAATAAAGCATTTTCAATTTTGAACTTTTTTTATACAATACGCACGTAGGCCTATACAATTCAAAAAAAGGGCGATTGTATGTTTGTGTAAAAAAGAACTGAATTAAGAACTAAAAAGAATTGAATTACTGCTGAGTTGAATAAGGAGTTAAGAAACAGGATCTATATTTAACACGTGACAATGCACTTTTAGAGTACAATAAATTTAAAAATTAATTATATTAATTAAGCTATTTTTGGCGCTTGAAACAAACAAGAAAGTCAAATGTCACTCGTGATAACAGAGCACGCGAGTGGCCTTACAGCTGTAACACTCCGTTGTTAATAGTGATTGCTGCTGGTACTGATTCCTATTAGAGGCTGAGTCGACCTCAGGGCCATAGTGTCACCAGAAGGATTAGGGAAACGGGAAATACCAACGATCCTTTGATTTCATAACGTCACTACAGAATGGACAAGATTTAAGAATTTTGAGAAAAAAAAATACTAGATACAACGTTCTGATTAACGTTCTCATAAACCAGGGTATTGTGACACCCATTGTGGGGGTGGTCAGGGTGAGGAGAGATGTCAACTGCATGCGACATGTACCTACCACCCCTACACGAATTGAACAGGTCAATTATATGACAACAAGCCTGTGGACGAGTGTTTCGTGTCATCACGCAGGAACAATCCAATCAACATGGACCAGTGAGGAGGGTGGCTTGTCAGAGTTCACGTAGGTACTGTGTGACAAATCATTTTCGAAGTATAATCTCTGTGCGTACAACTGTCGGGCTTCTATTTTTCCTAAAAACAGTTCTATATTGTCAGACTCACTGTGTGATCGTGATATCAAATATTCACGTAGGATGTCGTTAGGTCATAATTACTCTAGACCTCCGTAAGTAGGCCTATATTTGGTGGAGGTTCATTAACTTCAACTACTAATTAAGTTTTTCCCTTATATTATACTGTTCGAGGCTTCTGGCCTTCGCCCTTTTTAGAAAATAGGCACAGGTTTCGAAAACACAAAAGACATAGTACAACATCCAAAAACCATCCGGCAACCTATAATAAATATGTCCTTTTTCCATTAATAATTATAATAATAACAAGTAAATGAAAATGTTAGCCTACTGTGAATACAGTTACGGGACATGTAGTAAATAACAGATAGGCCTAATAAAAAAATGTAGAATAAGAGCCCAACCATAGGGCTCATACCTTTGGATAAGGGAGTTCTTTTGAATCAACTCAACTTATCTCAAATTGAGAGAAAGACTACTCATCTACTGCAGACTGATATTTGTAAATACTGTTTTTGAAGCAGTAGGCCTACTAGTAATTCTGAAGAGACCAATGACACCAAAATCTCAGAAACTTCTTTGAATGTAGGCCTGATGTCCCTTCTTTTATTGCATCCCTTTCTCTGCTACATATGTAGAAAAGCTGCCATTATTTTAAAAAACCCATATATGAAATCATCCCTGTAGTAAACTTAAAATATGTAAGTAATTATTTAGTCAGAAAATTACTTACTGAATTTTATTCGACAACATTTTAAATATTCATTGGAAAAATAAGCGTTTACTTAATACAAATGTAATAATTGATCAGTAATCAGTAAATTCTAAACTCCAAGTAATTATTTATGCTTTATTCAATTCTCTCTCAGTATTTACTGACAATGACATAAGTAATAGAGTTCACTGATTTTTATTTAGCTGACCATTGAAATGATATCTTGACCAATAAAATGCTTACGATTTTGTTTTGTTTAAAAAAAAAGAGAACAATGCTTCTATTACTACGGTGGAAAAGTTAACTCGTACAATTACATATTTAATCATATAACTGTTCAGAATAAATGGACGTTGTCTTGGAAACCTCATCTGATAAGATAATTTCGGCATTATGAATACAGCTTGCATTGTATGTACAACAGACGGCCACAGTAATTTCCACAAGTACTGAAATCAGGAAATAGCACGTGAATAACGCTGGAAATAGCTGCAATATCCGCTGCTACAGATAAACTTCATCAACACAACCGCTTCTGCTGAACTAATTTTGTGTAGGAATATCCTCGTATCACTCATGTAGAACTAAACGAGAATATTGGCATATTTTGTGAGATTTTTCATAGTGGTTCTTGCTTAAACTCAATGTGAGATGTGACAGTTCATTGGAACTTGAGAAGTCTTGTTTAATGCAGTATTAAATAATTCACTTGAAAAACTATCATTAACTATGTCTCAGCTAAAGGATGACATGAGAGACTAACCTTGAAGCCGGGGCTCAATCCCTGGTCTACCAGTTCAAGACTTGTCTCGAATGACGAAGGACCAGGACAGCTTTCCCACAGTTATTTATACGTCAAGCGTCAGCAAATTGTCCTGACCAGCCAGCACGATTTAGGAAATGGCTATCTCCACAGGAACTTTATACCCTACATCGGATTTCAACTGGGCTTGAGTAAAGATTTTTATTTTATAAAGCTATCAAAGAAAGACTATATATTGCAGTCGTTACCATTGCACGACTTCCAGAAGATTCCAACTTAGTTTTTCGATTAATGATTCCCAAAACCATCGTAAACTTCAAAGTAGGTCTATATATAGATACCGTACCGTAATAAGTGTTTTCTGTACTGAGAAATTACTGAAACTTAATCAATATGGAAAAGATTACATCCAATCAACAACAACATTAATAATATTAATATTAGGCATAGATATTGGCATCAACAGTGTCAAAAAAGTCTCTAGAAACTACATTAAAAGATAAAACTAAGTTAAAATACAATCTCCTGTGAACTAATCTTTAGAAACTTCTCAATACCATAAAAGGGATTTTTTTATCAGCCAGTTGTACACTTCCTTTGAAAATTACTTTTTTGTATAATTTCAAACTTGGGAGGGCAATTTGTTAAGGCATTTAGGACCTAAATATAAGTGAGAATTCATTGTTTTCATTAATCTAAATTTAGGTAGGTATAGAACAGTCAAAGTTTTGAATTCAACAAATAATGGCTTGGCAGGGAGGGGAAGATTTTATTTATACCAAACAGACAGCTTCTCATGAGCAACGGCTTGGTAGCAGTGGCTGAGTTTTATTTATACAACCCAATGTTCCGAATATCACACCTTGGTTATCCTAAGTATTCTCTTTTGCAACAGAAAGATGTCAATAGTTTTGTTATAACATCCCCAAATTGTAATCCCATATCTCAAAATAGATTGAAAGAACGTCTTGATACCTCCTAAAAGCAATCCCAAAAACTTTCATTTAAGACTTTATTTTTATAATAACAATAAGCTCAAGGGGTGAAAAAAAAAATGGAGGTTGAAGGACAAAATCGGTAACTCCCTAGTAGGCGCAGTATCTACTTTAAATTATTGAAATCTGCAGAATGAAGCATTTTTATTTTGGGTTCCCATAAGACACAAGGGTTTTAAGAAGTTTATTAAAGCTATTGGAAATATACATACAAAATGAAGTGATATAATATAGTGTCAGATGGAGTTAATAGGTCATATTTCAGAAACTATCGAGTTTTAGCCCACGGTTTCTTGATAAGCATATTATGTGAACGAAACGGCCGTCCGGATCACCAAACGTAATCCTAGTTTGCATTGTCAAGTGTTTAAGTACTATAAAAACAACATTATTAGCCGTTCAAAATTTAAAAAAGAACCATCAGCAAGGCATTACAAAGATAAATACAAACTGACAGACATTGAAGTGATAGGGCTCATTAATGTGTTAGGGGTATCATCACTGTCTAATTGACATAGGATCAGAAATTCTGAATTGTTCCATCAACATCTTAAGAAACCATTTCTGTGTCATACATCCTTCTCAGCATAAGAACATTTTATAAGTATTTACCTGTTTTTTTTTTTTTCAAATTCGTTTTAAATATTCTTGTGTTAGATAGTTCATGAATGTTAATTATGTTATTTGCTATTTACATTGTTCGGTACATTTGTATTGGCTAGATTTATTCTAATATATATTTTTTACCTTAAAACACTTACTAAAAACGGAAATCTAGTTTATAAAATTGACGTTTATTTCTTGGAATATAATTCATCCCTCCAGAAACGGGGTAAAGTACGAGACGTATATATAGACGTTAATTTCTAAAGCCATGCAGTACTGTATACGCGTTCGCACGCTCTCCCTTGGGGAACGCGGCCAGCCGGAAGTTGTCCCTAAGCTGTTCTTGCTCCCGGTGGCAATTTCGCATTGGTTATGTAACAATACCAACTGGGCTACCACTATCACAAACTGAGACCACCTCTATTGCCATTATTAATTTATAAGTTGCGGAGTTCTAAATGTTCTCCGCTAATACAATAAATACTGCTGCCATCAGGGACGAAAACTTTCCAACTAGTCTATATCCGAAATTGTTAAAGTTCCATCCGCGAATACCCGGATTTTAAAGAAGAAAGGCCTCAGTACTACTGGTTGGAAAGGGGTGATGATGATGACAGCAAAGGTTGCTCCGGTAAGATGTCTCCTCAATGCTTCTCGACACCAGTGATCATGAATCCCTTCCCAATGAATTGGGAAATTGTTCGCAATGTGAACTACTTCGGGTCAATGCTGAATTGCATTTTAAGACTGTTATTGTGAGAGAGGGCATGAGTGAAAACTTTAGACTTCAGATAGCCCCACAGAAAATATCTGGTGCAGTAAAGTCGGGAGATTGGGAGGGCCATTGGATATCACCAAACCTGGGAAGAACTCGGCCGGGGAAAGCAGCGTATAGCGTGTCCATTGAAAAACGTGCAGCATATGCGTTAGCACCATCCTGTTGAAACCACAATCTCTCAATATCCCAGTTACGATGCGTCAACTCTGGTAGGAAAAAAGTTTGCAGCACGTGATTGTTACGTTCAGAATTGTCAGTCAACGAAGCACCATAAGGGCGAATAATACCCTGACACACCACACCACGACCTTAGGATGTGAAGTGGCCGCTTGTGGATTATGTGTAGATTTGCAGGAAATTGCAAATGTTACCTAAGACATCGCATATCACGTAATGGCCAGTGTACGAGGGAAATTGCAGCAATGTGTTGAAATTAATGGAAGGCATCTCAAGGACATCATATTCAAAAAGTAAGACTAGAATTTCAAATCCAAGACTATAAGATATTTAAAAATGTTCAATTCAGCTTATTTATTTGTTTAAAAATGCAACACGGTTTTGAAAAATGGGAAACGATAAATGCCCTGTATTTAAGCACACATTTTATTGGGAATTATTTGATTTAAAGCATTATAAAATTAGGAATAGAATTCTTTTCTCTAAACCTGCACAAATGGCTTGAAAATTCTTACACTCAAATATAGCTATGTTTGATTTGTAAAGTTGCATAGTAAACAAGAATAACAGAAAAGAAAACACACAATGGAATGAAACAAATGAATATAAGAGAAAAAAAGTTTTCAGTGTAACTGAGTTTTTATTTGTCAGTTGAGCGTCAATGAGCTTGCTCGTTGGCTCACATCAGTAGCGGAGGAAATATATATTTTATTAGGCATTGCAAATAAAAGTATATCTTACATGATATTACATAAAGAGAGTAGTGTATTCAAATCGTAATAAAATATTTTTAAACACGAATTCTTAAACCCGAATTAGGCTATCCTTTGATATAATTTAGTGTAAGTTCAGTACATAAGGAAACATTTTCAATTGTTTCAAAATTCTCGAGCTCTAAAACAATAAATTATATGTTAGTTGTAATGTCAAATTTTCTTCCACATAAGGAAGGAATTTTTCTTATCTAAGTCTTCAAGCAAAGTGAAAACCCTCCGCCTCAATGGAGTTTTCCGCCTTGATGTTAGTATTTTATACTTTGTCGATACCCTTGCCAAGGAGGCAATAATTCCTTCATTCTTCGATAACACAGACCAACAGCCATTTTGGTGCCTTAGAATTTATACTTATTCTTGGGTATATTTAGGTCGCTGATACCAAATGTGCCATTAGGTTTGCTCTATCAGCTTTAGTTTTGTGAGATATGGTCTTACCATTATGCATATTATCCCATTTTACATTTGATATAAATAAAAAACAGTGCCTATTTTAACTTCTAAATCATGTGAAGAAAAAAGCAACACACCAACATTACATTAACATTAAAATAACAGTATAACATGGGATCTGTCAAAAACTTGATATCACATATTGTACGGTCGTTTATGACTTATGAGCTGTCAATATGAGGACGATAAAATAATCCAGTTTTTAGTTTTTCTGTAATTCGTACAGTTTTCGTCCTACGTGTCCAAAGTATGGTCAAGAACCTTCACTAGCTATATTATCAAGCAAGATATTGTCTCGCGAAAGAGGTTTACTAAGTTAATGACACTCTATATAAAAGTAGAGCTGGTAGAGAAAAACTGTTTACATATTTGGAATAAGCACTCTAAGTATAGCCAAATCCTGTAAAACATCAGAGACACCAAACAAAGTTTTTTTGTTGGGCTGTGTAATGAAATGCCTCGTTTAACCACTAATCCTTCCTACCGAATCAAGGAGGTTTGAGCAATATAATTAGCAAATACGAGTATGAACAATTTAAAAAATGTGAACCCACTTTTATCTGTTTCATTATTTTCAGTACGCCTGGATGTGTTCATATAGCTTATATGCAACACCATACTGCCAGAGAAGTTGTCGTTAGCCTTGGCGTTACAGCACAAGTCGTACAACACATCATGTTATTTTCAGACTAAAAGATTTGTATTTATTCTCTTTCTTAGCTATATAGGACAACGGCTTGGTTGATTATATACACTGATTTTATTAATTTGGACTGTTACCGATCTCTCACTTATCATTATGAGCTTTGAACTGAATGTGTCTCAATCCTTTCAGAGCTGAATTTTTATTAATATAACCACCAAGTTATATCAGCATAGAAGATACATTTTACATAGCTCCATAATATGAGAATTCTCATAACATGAGAATTCCAAGATATTTTACAGAATATTTGTATATATTAGCGACATCGTTTAGCTTGACCGATGGGTCATCGTTTAGAAGAGTAACTAGAAGATCTACTACAAGTACATTAAAATATTAGATTAGGAACTGGTAAGGTTTTGATATGTATGAGTTATTAACTATTCTTGTACTTTACTTATTACATCTGCTTTGCACTTATTAAATCAGTAAATTAATTTTTAAGATGATGACAGTAGTAATAATGATAATCACACTAAGACTTTTTGATTGGTGTCCTGTGACAAGGTTTCAAAAGGGGTTAATACTCGTGTTAAACTACAGGAGTCACTAATGAACCGTCCATTATGGAGTGTGGCTTTCAAAGCTGATTACTGTATTCAACCAATTAGAGTAGGATGATATTAATCTCATGCTGAAGTCATATGAGAAAACTCCAGACCATGCGAGATTAGAACGTGTGCCTATGTCGTAGTCGTATATCTAGTATCAGCTTGACCTCCCCCATATATTATTTTATTGTTATATAAAAAATTATAAGACAGTTATCCTGCCGATTGTACCATATGAATGTGATCCATAGTCCCTTAATCTTCGGAAAAAGAAACATAATCTGAGTGTGTTCTAAAACAGATTGAAAAAAAAATTAGTGCCAATCTTCCAGGCTAGTCAAAATCACGCAGGTACAGGAAGCAACAGCTTTCAAGCACGGATGTTGTCCAACAAAACCGCGTGAAGTAAAAAATACATGCTTTCTTTAGAAGAATATTTTCTCTGACGTACAATGAAACAATCTGCGAAAAATTACAGAAATATATTATAATCTGTAATAATAAGATTTGAAAAGAATTTTCGTCCTTCAAAATATGAAAAAGAATACTGGTACAGAATAAAGGACTGTCTTCAGTTAGTGCATTTTTTATGTTATTTTTAATGCGTGATATATATGAAAATGTTTTAAATAAACGTCTTGCGATTCAATCAGAACTGTAATTGTGAAAACTGAATAAAATCGTTCGAGGAACCCCCCAGTCTTAATTTTTATAGCAGAACATTACAATGCAATTCGGTAATAGTAAGTTCTTGCTATGTTTCTTGTCTACACGAAATGACTAATTCATATACAGAATTTCCATTTTGAAATGCTTTGATCTTTCAGTTATGCTATTCAGAGACAAGAAGCAAGCGAGGCAGAAGGATGCAGCAAGTGGAAATGCACAGATATTTCTAACTTTTTTTACGTGGAAACGTGAATTTCTGAATAAAAAATGTAACACTGTAGACTGGTAGTTTATCATAAGAAGCTTATATTGAAAGTAATTATATAATGAAGGGAAAATATATTAATCTTCCACTATGTAACGGTTGAGGCTTCGTGAAGTAAGGATCCTAACTTCTTAGCCATTATGTAGGTACAGTGATATTTAATCAGAGGTGACAGTCCAAGCAAGGATGTGCAGTAAATGTAGAAGAGTCCATTAAGGATTCCAATTGCATGGAGGGGTGTATGGGTCAGTTGCTTCGTTGCTTTCATTGCGATAAGACCGTATAATGTATAGTTCAGAAACAAGATACCTTTTTATAATCGCTTCTTCAGTCGCTAGTGCAGTTCAACATTCTTACCCCTTCCCAAACTTCCTCCTTCCCAAACTTCCTCCCTCATGCCGCACTTCCCCTCACGCGCATCTGTCTCTCGTCTCTGATTAATACCACTGTATGTTATGATGGAAGCAGTAGATAGTCGGTTTTGGACATAATAAGAGAAGTATCCCTACTATTGTCTGGAACCAATTTCGTGCAATGACAAGTCTGCAGCCGATCGCCCCATTATTTTGGCACCAGCAGCTTTAGTAGGTCCTCCCTTAAAAGCACTTTGGTTATTAAAATGAAACAAATTCATCCACAATACTGGAAACCTCAGAAGACACTCTAGGAATCTATCTAATCTTTCCATCACTTTGCATTGGAAGTCAGTGCTTAAATTACTTTCCTATTTCTGTCTCCTAGAAAAGTACTTATGAAATTATTAAAAATGTAATCAGTATCGTGTCTATTTAAATTCACCAGATATTATAATTTTCTGAGCATTTTTAAAACTCAGTATGTTAACCGTATATTTCAGAAGCGACAAGAAATTCAAAGAACGGTTTTGATTGGCTATGAATCATATTATTATCAATTTTCAGTATTAGTAACTTCAACTTTTATTTCTATTCTGAAATGTCATTCCATACCTCTCAAACTCGTTTCCCAGAATTACATAATTTAAATTATACAAATGTACAATTTTTTTTCAGGTAAGTCCTGTTCTTCGTGTCTTGATTCCCGAGGACAAGAAGCTGATCAGAACGTGTATGTAAAATGTAGTATAAGTAACACTAGTTTATTTGGCTCGTATTATTTTTTTATTAATGTGATTATATCGCTATGACGTCCATTTAGCTTTCAACTGTAACAAAATAATGTAGAATGAACATCCACATATAGTTACAATCTGTGCCTTCCCCACCGATACTTCATCTACTGACTTCAGTGGCAGATGGTACTTTTTAATAAAACATTATTATGTTGTTAAACAGTATATTCTGTCCTGTTGGTCAACAACATACCTCATGTCAATTTGTGAAAAAAAAAACCTCTAGAATCTGTTGTTAAGCAAATAAGCATTTTATAACTTTAAAATTAACTCATACAATTGAATCACGAAGGAAAAAATGGGATGGATATATTGCGTGCTTGGAGGAGAAAAGAGACCATCTAAAGAATGTTGACTGGGAGACCCAAAGGGAAAAGACCACTTGTAGGACCTAGACGTAGGTGGGAGGACAATATTAGAATACATTTAAGGGAAGTAGGATTTGCGAGGGATGACTACAGTTAGCACAGTACAGGATTGAATGGTGGGCTCAAGTAAGCCCCGCAATGAACCTCCGGGTTCCATAAAATATATAATATTCCTTTAGCTTGCTGAGAAATTGTCTATTGCTATTGAGTAAATAAGAGTAAGAAAAATGAACTCATACAGACTGTTCGAACAAAATTATAGGATTTGCAAAAAATGGCTGGTGAGATATCAAATTTTGGGCATTACGGAGTAATGTTTCTTAAAAGCATGTTAAGAAAAATTTTCATCTGATCAGCATTTTGATATCGCCCAATCATAATTATATTAAGTAACTTATGTGTCCACTGTGACTAATTTCATGGCCGATTCAAGTCTTGGATCAATTATGTTTTTATGAACTTTGCCTAGAGGTAATTGACCTAGTGGTAATCAAAACGGTAGGAATAGAAAGGCTGGAGAACCTGCCACAAACACTCGCTTTGTATATCTGAATTGACATCCAGCTTCAAACATGAGGCATTGCCGTTAACGCTTCGTATGTGAATTTCTGTTAAATTAATTAACGTATGATTATAACATTTCCGCAGGCGATGTTTGAATCCATAATCAGTGTGCACCTTGAAGGAATGAAGAAGCAAAATCACTGTGGTTAGCCCAGTAGCAGTTGCGCATTTGATGCAACCTGTAGACCTAGAAGTACCATGATGCCAGATCTGAAAAAAACAATCAAACTGTTTTAGAAGACTTGACTAAACTAATTCGGAAGGAATTAAGTTACTTTAAATGAAATGCTATTATAGCTAGAAGCCTATGAAATTATAAGGGGAAAAAACACTTCACTCACCAATGTTTCTTGTAATCTATGAGCTACAAAATATTAAAATATCTGGTAAAGCATTTGAACAAGTAGAGAAATAAAAACACTTGGGGAGCAATAATTATAGCAGATAGCATACAGATAATAATAAGGTAGAAATTAATTGTCAATTGAAATCAGGAAATGTTTGTTTTTATACAGTAAGTAAACTTTTATCGTCTCGTCTTCTGTCTTGTAATCTAAAAATGAAAATTTATAAGACAATTAGCTTGCCGGGTGTATTACAAGCCTGTGAGACATTGTCCTTTACTTTTCGGAAAGAACATAATAGTGTTCGAAAACGTGGTGCTTAAGAAAGCATTCGGACCTAAGAGAAATGAAAATGGGGTCTGGCGAAAAATGCATAGTCACGAAAATGTTCACACTTCACTTTACTCATCATACTCTCTCTCTCTCTCTCTCTCTCTCTCTCTCTCTCTCTCTCTCTCTCTCTCTCTCTCTCTCTCTCATCCTATACCCCCATATTGGGGCAAGTGGAAGTTTCTGTTTACCTATGTGAATTTTGTTACGCTTATTTTCCTAGAGAGGGCAGAGGGACAGGTGGTAAGCCCGTCGCCTCTTAATCCCCCTCTGGAAACTAAGGAATTACTTGAACGTGAAAGGGCCGAGAAATTTTGTCCAGAGGCTCTAAATTAGGCTTGGAGTTCTTTTACGTGCCGTAAATCTACGACACGGGTCATCATATACTAAGGGTAATTCACGGAGAATGAAATGAGCTGGACATGTTGCTTGCATGGGGAGGAAAGACATATCTAAAAAATATTGACTGGGAGACCCGAAGGGAAGGACTAGACGTATGTGGGAGGACAATATTGGATAGATTTAAGGAAAGTAGGATTTGGGAGGGATGGTTGGATGTAGTTAGCAGAGAATAGGGTTGAATGGAAGCCCAGCAATGAACCTCCGAGTTCCATAAATATATAATATTGCTTTAGCTTGCTTAGGAATTGTCTATTCCCATTGATTAAGTAAGTAAGGGATCTTTATTTTCTTCTTCTTCTTACTCTTCGTCGTCGTTTTCTCATCCTCCTTGCTCCCCAACCTTAGGCTATTCTAGTTGCCGCTATTCATCCAACTTAGAAATTCTTCACTAATTTAGAAGTTGTAGCAGGATCCAGATCTTGTATTCATTTTCGGATGCAGATATCCAAAGATCAGTTGGGTGCTTAGTTGAATTCTGGTTTTTATTTCATTCGGTTTGTAGCAGGAAATATCCTTCCAACTCAGGCACATTATTAATCAGTCGGATCTGTACTGTCAAAGTCCACTGATGTATTTCTCAAACAAATTCCTAACAGAAACATCATTCACTATTGCGAATTTTCATACAGTTCCTTAAATTTAGGAATATTTGCGCACAATTTCGTATTTTCTGGCTTTATAAAATAATCGGCCCGGGCGGCTTGGGTCGCTTAAATGTCCCTAATAGGGAGAGGTGAAACTAAGGTAAAGAAGAAGATAAAATAATCGGAAGATATTCATATAAATGATAGGTATAAAGATAGGCATATGAATGTTTGTTTTTGAGTCGTTCCCGATTATGGCTTAGACTTGAAAACAGAAGTCATTTATAGTCAATTCAAAACACGCAAAACTAGAAAAGTGCCTATATTTGATAGATATACAGAGCTAAAATCAAACAAGCGTAAGCCAGGAAGGTTGTTAAATTGAGAAATTTATTCTATATCAGAATGGAAAATAAATCTGTTGGGGGTACCAGTCGCGATCTAAAGTTATTTCATTATGTAGGATACAGAACTGTGATATTTATCACTATTGGGAAGTAGAAAATCTACCCTTAGAATTTTGATACTAATTAGCAATTAGTGCTTAGCATTTAGTTAGATTCACTCATCAATAGTGGAATTTTTCACACTACATTCTCATACAGTTAAGTAATTTAAAATAGGGCAAGACCGGGTGACGCGCCGCACCGGGATAGTTGCCGCACCCCCTCTAACTCGAACATTTGACGCTAGATACCGCTAGTTGTCGTGATACCATCTCCAGTTCCCTCGTTAGAGTAATTGGATCGCGTGTGTTCATTGTTTGCGGTGTTTATGTCATTGTTATAGCGGTATTTATCAGGTAAGTGCACTAGTTTCACTGCAAAACTTTTTTGGACGCATTACTTTATTCTTTCCTGATCTGTATTTGCTCCATTTTTTCTTCATTTACTACTTTTAATAGACTATTTAGAGGTTGTAAAGATAATGTGAGTGAAGTTCGCCATAACAACAATAACAATAAGCTCTACAGATGAGTGCGGCGCGTGACCCGGAGTTTTGGGTCACATGCCGCATAGCTTTCAAGGGTGACACGCCGCACAATATCTTGCAGTATTATTACCCCCCAAAATTATTTTTTCTGCTCTTTTCAACAATGAACATGTCAACTCGGTATAGGGGAAGGGAAGGAGCTAAACATCGTGGCCTATGGAGTGACAATGACCTACAAGAAGCTGTTCGGCGAATTAAGGCATGGGAAATTAGCATTCGGGAAGCCGAACGTTGCTATCATATGCCAGAGAGGACTATTCGTAGGCGCATGGACACAGGAAATTGGGAAAACCCTCACTTGGGCCTGAAGGATTATTTGGTACAGAAAATGAAAAAAGGCTAGTCACCCATGTCCAGAGATTGTGCAGATAGGTTCTCTTTTGTTTTATACGTGCCTTTGATGTAAATTTAGACTGTTATTATGAATGCGGCATGTCTCCCATACGTGCGGCATAGCACCCTGTAACGCGGCATCTCTCCCGCTTTGTCTTTCAATTTAATAATTGTATTTACACATTTAATTATTATTCTATAAATATTTTCGTTGCTGAAATAAAGGGAGGGAAGATCATAGCTTGGAATCTCAAAAAGAGTTTTCAAAATATTCAATCCTGTTTTGAGGTAGACGAATTTCCACAAAAGTGCGGCGCGTCACCCTATCTTGCCTATTTTAGGCTTAGAAATGATTATGACCATACCATTTAATGAATAGGAGACATTAGTTCAAAATGAAGTAAAAATTAAAAGAAATTAACTAGGTTTTATTTTATAGGAGAAGTAGACTGCGATCCTATCACCAGATTTCTAAAAGTAAGCAAAATAAATCTGTAATAAAATTTAACACATTTAAAATATAAGAATTATAGATAATGAAATGCCGGTATTTTTCAGTTAGGCCCATTCCAGAAAACCTTAATGTATAAATTATGTTGTTCAGTAATTGAGAATAATGAAACCGTAATGACCTCATTTGTCATTTTAAATTATAGCAGTTGTTATGAAATTAAGCCTAATTAAGCTCAAAATTTCCATGGAATATGTATAATGAAATTTTAATGAAATCTCATGGCCTACGTAATTTAAACTGTACAATGTTCGACAGATGATGGAGTATAGCTTTTTATTACACGTGTAGGCCTAATAGATAGAAGCATAATGATACTATATTAATACATAATAATAACCCTACTGCGCAAAAATGCAGTCATTTAGGGCTTGTTTTCTACTGTATATGAAAATATAATGAAGTTATAATGTATGTTCTTCAGAAATTTCTATAAACACCAATCGATATCATTTTAGTTCATGAAAAGGCACGAACATTTAGTTAATTTTCATTTAAACAGCTGAAGTAATTGCATTTGTTCGACTTTTTATAACACTGCATGGTTTTTTTTTTATTGTCTTAGAAATTGTACGGATTTACTTCTCTGGTGTTATGATTAAGCTGTATTTTAAAATTTCAAAGAAAGATGTTAAACTTAAAATGCATGTTTCTTTAGGGAACGCTATATCTCCAATTTTTTCATTTTTTTTTTTTACTGTTTATGATTCACGGTTATTCAACTTTTCTCTATGATATAAAACACGATATATATTCAAGTCTGTGGGAAATTACCTTGATTATCCGAGTATATTCAGGTAAAATTAAATATGAAAAGTTGAACATAAATTATATATGGAAAATAATTGCAAGAGTTCTATTTATTGATTCAGATTCACGTGAGAAAATTTTAATGTTTAGCATTAGGTATTATAGTGCTCTCGTTTTCTTCATCCTCACTCGGCGAGTCAAACGTCGGCATTTCTTTTGCGGTATGCCGGATTATATAATTCTTTATCGAGGGTAAACAGTAGTTTGCACTTTCAAATCCAAGCAGGTGGAAGACTCTGTTGCCAAGTCAATCTAATAATACTAGTAATATAATGCAAAATTGATTCTCATTTCCAGTTGAAACATGACAAAACTTCAACACGCGGCTTCTAACGAAGTGTGTTCTTCTTGCATTAAACAAACAACACTTCAAAGACAGCACCACTAGAGACGACGATAGCGAGACGAATATACATTAAATTAGATTGAAAATATCTAGAATGTGGATTGAATAATTTAATAGATTATTTTAATATTTTACCACTACTACAGCTGTACCCTATTCATTAAATTAGGCATCAATTAGACATTTCCACGTTTAACTCACGATAAAAACTAGGTAAAAAGGATTTGTTTCTAACATTACTATTCATGTACCTTGTTACCTTGTAAAATCCCGTGAAGTGCGGCATGAATTTAGGTAAGGAAAGAAGCGAGAAAATCTCGATTACCGAGGAATAGCTTAGATATACTGGTAGCAAAAAGAACTGTATTGACGATTTTAAATCGAAGTCGCTTGGGGAAAAAGGAAAGCGGGGGAATGGGTAAAAAGTGGATAGAGGAGTCTAGTGGGAATATGCTCCGAGAGAACTCTGCGAGAATGAAAAATAGACACATAGTGTGCACACAGAATGTATGTAGATATGCTCATACAATTACAGATAGATACTCAATGGTGGAGAATTTCAGTACTTACTTCAAACTTTCAAACGTGGTACGTAATTTACTATGGGAAGTATGCCTACATAATTTTTACTTCATCTGCTCCTACCATACGTGTAGAGGAAGTTTTGTTTTCGACCACCAAATTCGAAGTTGTTTTTTAACTTGAATACACGTTTTGAGGTTTCAAAAATTAAAATTTATAAGACTATTATCCTGCATGTTGTATTATAATGGATGTGAGACATGGCCGTTAACTGATTAGGAAGAACATAGTTTGAGAGTGTTTGAAAATAGGGTGCTTCGAAAAATATTTGAGCCCAAGAGGGATGACAATGGGGACTGGAGAAAATTGCATAACGATGAGCTTCAGGACCTGTACTCTTCACCAGATATAGTAAGGGCAATTAAATCGCGTAGGATGAAATGGGCTGGACATGTTGCACGCATGGGGAGGAAAGACATATCTCAAAAGTATTGATTGGGAGACCCGAAGGGAAAAGACCACATGGAAGACCTAGACTTAGGTGGGAGGACAATCTTAGAACGGATTTATGGGAAGTAGGATTTGTGGGGGATGATTGGATGGAGTTAGCACAGAATAGGGTTGAATGGCGGACTCAGGTAAGCGCGGCAATGAACCTTCGGGTTCCATAAAATAAATAATATTCCTTTAGCTTACTTAGGAATTATCTATTGCTATTGAGTATGTATGTATGTGTTTGTGTTTTTGTCTGTGTATGAGTCTGTTAACAGCCTAGCTCCAGAACGGAAAATCGTTTGAAAACAAATTGTTGTATTTGGGTTAGGTAGGCCTACTTTCTGAGGATGTGACACGAAGATTGGCGACGACTTTCTCTTATTCTTAAGGGGACTTGACATGAAGAAAATTTGGGTTTTAGCTATTTTCTCAAAAACTGCTCTTACGATGTTCTTTAATTTTTGTACATGGGGTGCCTACATCTAGAGCTAAAAGTTTAATTTGAAACATTTTTTCTAAAAAAAAATTCTGAAGGGTAATTATAAGCCACCCACTGTTTGAAGAAACTCAGTCTTGCCAGGTGAACAATAAAGCTATGCTTCAGGTTTAAACAACTGAATACGCGCTCCTATTCTATGTCAGAATGAGAAGTGAGAAGGATGTATTGTTCATGCTTAGAGGAAAGAAAGTTACTTAAGTGCAAAATCAGATTCTATTTGGGTTATGTATACTTCGGGAATGCGATACGATGAGATAACGACATTGTTTTAACCAATTTACATGTAGAGAATTTCATATATAATAGGCCTATATTGTATTAAGAAGCAAACTTTTATTCGGGCATAGGAAATTATGCGAGTTTCTCATCAGATTTGTTTATAAAACATGAATGTCAGTGTATGTTTCGTACATGTGATAAAGCCATGACACTATGTTTTGAACACGAAGTAAAAGCTGCATATTATCGCTCTAGTGCCTTAAACCTTCATGACACTCTATTGTAACCAACTATTGTTGGAAAGTTCGATTTTAGTTAAGAATAAATGCATATGATTGTTAAATGGACTCAGTTTGATAAAAATGTCAAATGTCAAAATTTATGACTGTTGTTTACATGTTACATTTATCACGGTGATCGCGTAATTAATAAGCCTTAGTGCCCAAAAGCGTTGTCCACTGCATTACTTATGTTGGCAACCATGCACCAGGAAATCAATAACATCTGTCTGCGCATGTGCTTACTAGGTGGCAGGACAGCTGGGAAGCTACCAATATTGCTGCACGGTACGTCATAAAGTTATTTAACGAAATATATTGCAGCGAAATTGAACTTCAGTGCAGTGCTAAGGCACTAGGCCTCGAAACTGAACTTCGCTAGTTCGAATCCCACCTTCTCCATATAAGAAGATTTTCATTATTTAGGCCTAGTTATACTTTCTAGTAATTTCTAGTCTGTTCTGTTAATTCACTATTTATGTTAAGTTCTAGACTAGATTATTCCTGAGTTTGTCATGTTAGTATAAATACCCCTGTATGTGCAACTGGAAGTTCAGTATTGTACCAGAGATTGAGCTACAAAACTTTCAGTGTTATCCTCTATCTACGGAACAATATTAACGGCTATAAATAATTGGGTTATTTTGCTTGTAGGATTTCGCAAACATACCTACTCACAAAATACAAAATCTCTCTTTTTGCCACTTGTATCATAAATAACTATTTTCTACTCATGGGCCTCAAATAATACACTTTTGGTAAACAGTTTACGTAAAATTTCACAGTCGCATACAATATTCTAATTTTATCTAGAGTGCTTGTAGTACGAATAGAATAAATGAGTAACTGCAGAAGAAAAAAAATTAAGGAAAGTCGTCAGATGAAAGCTTTTTTTTTCATTATTTAATGTCAATATGAATACGGGCACATAATTTAAAACTATGAACATTTTTATATTATCCATACTTTATTGTAAAATAGTGAAGAAAGTATAAAATAATAACCGGAGCATCATGAATGTCTTACAAACCTCACAAATGAAAAATAGGACAGAAAGTGCTTTCAGAAACGGTGAAACGGAACGCAGTAAAGGCAGAATAGTTTCATTTCGTGCAGTGAATATTGCTCGCTCCACGCAAAGCCGGAGGATAAATAATTCAGTGACGTACTTGCTACTGTGAGAAGATAACAATGTTATATGATACCAATCTAGTAAAATGTATACACAAAGCCAAGAGACACGTTTTTATTTCTGTTTTGCTGGGGGAGAGACAAAGCTTGGTGCGTGGTCTGGAGTCATAATGGACATACGGATATGGTTCATATTAAAAACGTGAAGGTAACTGTTGCTTATTAGCATCTAATTTTCAGTGTGTTGTGAAATGCTCTCTGTCAGCACACAAACAAACTACTTGCATAATATGAACTTGTATTCGATTTTGTATCTCTGTAATACAATTCAATATCGATTATACTACTTGTCATACCATATTTGGAGAGAATCTAGTTAACTAATACACTACGTTGAATTAGTTCTTATCTTTGTGATTTGGGGTAAAAGTGACAGCCAGATGAATTTTCTTCTTCGAGTGTTCATGTTATTCGATCAAATGAGCTTCATCTTCTTATGTTCTTTACATGGGCGTCCGCAGAAATTTTGTCAAGGGGGGGGGGGGCAATGAACAAATTTCCGCCACCACCACCACTTTACAACCACTTTATTATTATATTATTATTACTATCATTATTGTTGCTACTATTATTGTTATTATTATTATTTCTATTATTACAATCCATGTAATTGATTTACCATAGTCGTACTTATGACTATAAATACAAAAAAAAATCTTATGTAGTACAATCTCATGAAATTTTCTACCCCCTTACAATTTCACAGATGTTATTCAAATAAAATGCGATACTTCCATAGTCTTACCTTTATTAAAAAAAAGTGTTTGGCTAGAAATGATTTCAAGTTTAGTGGAAGTGATTTTTCCTACATGCTCAAATCTAAGTTACTGGGTAGTTACAACTCATTTTTGTCTAAACAACTCCAACTACAGTATGTGGAAACTTAAGTCTCATTTCACATTAGTTGCTTTTAGCTAGTTAGCTTATAGTTAGTTAAGAGATTTATGTGTAAACAGAATTTCTAGAGAGGGGCAGCGGCCCTACCCTGCCCCCCTTCCGGACGTCCATGGTTCTTTACCGTTAAATCTCGTACCTATGTTGTGTGTTACATATTTGGTTGTTATAGGCTAGGCATATATTCATCGCAGACATCATGAGCAGTAGCAGAATCAATATTGTCATACTAGGGATCTTAAGTATATTACACTATAAGGATTGCAAAATATAGATCTTATTCAGTCATTACATAGTTGGAAGACCAGCAGCTATAAAATTTACCAAGTTGGTAACTCTTCCCAAAAAAAGTATTACAAAACATTTGAAACATTATCAGTCTTACTATTAGGCCTAATCGAAGTGTAACATTTTTACCAGGATTTTACACAGCACAGGGAAAAATATTACTAATAATCCCTGCGTGAACGCCTGAATGTATGAAACTCGATGGGCAAGTTCCACTAGCTGCTTTATGGTTCTCAGTAACAATGTTTCTTATTTGCGGCTCTTCTTCCCTTATTTACTATGTTTTAGCGTTCTGAAGTCAATGTAATGAGATAATAAAACTGTTTTTTTTCATACTGCCGACTCGGCTGTCTGTTCATAGATTGGCACTGCGGAGAGCCCTCACTTATCTTCCTTCTTCGCCGCGGGCGATAAATTAATGATATTTCTCTGTTATTTCAATAACATGTCACTATCAAAGCTCGTATAACTTTCACAAACTACACAGGGATTATTAATAAATAATTTGGACACAGCTTATGTAAAAATTGCTACAAACCGGAAGGTCGCGGGTTCGATTCTCCGATGAGGTCGTTGGAGTTTTTCAATTGGCCTAATCCTTCTGGTGGCACTATGGCAGTGGGGTCGATTCAGCCTCTAACGTAAATGAGTACCAGGAGCAATCCTGGGGGGTAAAGGTGGCCGGTGCATAAGGCTGACAACCTTACCACCTTCACGTTCCGAATGTAAAAAATCGGCCGGTGCGTAAGGCTGACAACCTTACCACCTTCACGTGCCGATTGTAAAAAATCTGGGAGCCTCAACTTCCTGGAACCCTTTGGGCTTCCATAGCCTGTTTAGGGATCACTTTACTTTTATGTAAAAATTGGTTTTAAACCAAACAAACGTTCGTGCCGTTAGAAGCAACGTTTATTAGTAAAGCTGTATTTATACTGAAGTATGTTTTACGAGGTACTATAACTTCGAAAAAGCACTATGCATATAAACCATTAATCATTCATGTCACATGAGAAAACAACGCCCAATTCATTGCCTCTGGGATTAGGCAACTTAACTTCAACCCACTTGTGAAATTGCAACGTTGTACAGCAGCTTACAAGAAGTGTTGGAATTTAATAAGAAGATGTGAAGATAAAGTAACGAAATAATAGAGGTAGATCTCGCTCCACTGGATTATGACGATAAATCAAGCGACATTGGTCATTAGGCAGCACATTTATCTGGAATATAGCAACCACACTGGCATGGGGGTGAGCTGAAGTAAGTTACACTCAGTAGATGGCTGGAAACCTCACTAAAAGCGAGGCCGACTTGATTCAGGGTTCAATATCTTAGAGCGACTCAGATTCCCTCACTCACAGAGTTCTTTTGTCTTTTTTATGAATGCAACGCCGAACTATATTTCTCGCAAGAACCCGAGTTTCCAAACAATATTTCTCCTTGAAAGGTATTCATTTCTCTCCATTGTTTCCATCTGCAGTACCGCTTTCTGCTTCTGTGAAGAAGACGTGATTAATAGATACTTTAACTTTCTTCTGTATTTACTGCTTTTATCTTAGAAGAAACTAAAATTAAAAATTGTGAGTAATTGACACTAACGTGTAGACACCAAAAGTATTAACTTCGTCATTAGAGTGACCCATTTTCTGGATACGAATAGGCCATTAAAACTTTTAATTGAACATTTTAGCTATAGGCCTACCACACGAAGAGTTTACGAAAATAAATTCATGAAAATTGGCCTAAGGTCGGCTAAAGAATAATAATAATAATAATAATAATAATAATAATAATAATAATATAAACGTTACATTGTTTATTTTGATGCGGTAACTTGGAACCATTTAAAATGTATAGTAATTTACTTACACTTCAAATTTAAATTTTCCAAATTTTAAGTTTCAACTATAATTTATAGCCCTCAACTTATGTTTGATTTGCATTCATTTTTGTTTGTTTGTGTTTTATGAAACATGCTTTAGCGTAATTAGGTAAATTATTACGTAAAGAAATAATACCACGTTATTAATGTAAAATAGTAGACGTATATTAGTTATTACACAATGACATCAAAATAAAATTAGCTGTGATTAATTAATTTGTTGCAATTGCAAATCTTCAGTATTTCAAATGGTTTTCCTCTATTCAGTGCATGCCAAATAAGTACAATGGTATAGCGGCATTTTAATGCAGAAGAGATTAAAAAAAAACCCTATCTCACAAGGAAAATAAAAATGAATTAAGCAGTGTTAATGTGGGCTTACCATTCGTACAATAGGCCTACAGATATTTGTATCCCTATATTAAGTTTATGAAATATATTTTTGGTATAATACAAACACCACCGTTACTTTTCGTTCAGTAATCTTAGTTATCGTGGTCTTTCCTTAAGATAAAGAAAATTCACGCCAATAATATGGAATCGAAATCTTAAACAGCTGATAATCAACTGGGAATGTACTTTTAAAGCTCATTCCCATTTCCTGAAAAGTAAGTACTGTAATTACTTTACGATATTCTATTTTTATGGTTCTTACCTGTTGTTATAAATTTGTTTTATGTTTTTTCATAGAACATTATTGAAAAATGTGCCATTATTAATATTGTCTCTTATTTAATGCCAGAAGCTAATATCAGTATATCCGCATAGGTAACAATAAGAACCTACAGTTTACCTAGCTTGAACTTTGTTTTGCGTATAGAAAATAATGATTACATTCGTATCTATACTGTAAACAGTCTGTATTTTATTTTGTGGCATTAAACATGCCTATAAATGTTATAGATTCGTTTTAGACGTATTTTATATCTAAATTCGTGGATATGCTAGTCATAACGATGGTGATTATGTAATACAAGAACTAGAGGAAGAAGAAATAACTTTATTGTACCAAATTCAGTAGTTCAGATCTACTTAGAGACTCTTGCGCTGACACAGCTCACTTATCAGCTTAATTAATATAAATTTAACTGTCAAAGGACGTGGAAGATTTAACATAAAAATAATTTCATACCTATAAATTTTGTTTTCCATACATAGTGATAATAATATCTAATTGTTACATGTAATATACAGGTAACAGTTATTAATTTGAATTGAAAAGATAAGAAAGCTTTCACATAACGGCTTCCAAATCAGACTCATCTAAGGATATTATATATATATCTTTGTGAGTTCATTTATTTTAATGCTTCTACAGAATTAGCTCTTGATCCAGAAAATCCCTCTGTCACTGTTTTTATTAAATTTTCGGAGTATAATAATTGCGACAAGCCACTGTAATTAAAACTAAATAATAATAATAATAATAATAATAATAATAATAATAATAATAAAATATGCATAAATGCATAAAAACTCACGCATAAATTTTTTACAGTACCATGTGTTCCATTCATTACACGACATTTTTATCACAGAATGATTATAGGCATGCAAGTAGTTGAGAGTAAGTTAACCATTGTTCCACGCTGGTTTCCCATTTGCTTGCAACACAGGTAATAAATTTCCAGCTGAAACCTAGTCGTTGAAGTGTTAGAGGAGTTTCTGAATGGCTACTGGCCATTTCCAAGTTTACGAATTGGCGAAATTCCCCACTCTGTGTTCACTCGTTACTTATGTTTCTTTTATCCATTTGCTATCTTGAAAGGTTTCTTTAAAACAGATAAATTAAATTCTCTTCTGCGCCTATTGTCTTATTTATAGAGATTTTATACGTAACCTATATGAAAATCAACTCAGTTATTTCCTGATATGCGTGTCGGTGCGTACAGGTACATGGTACATAGCAAGTACCGATAATTTGTAAAATGATTACTCATGAAGTGAGTTAGAGGCAAACGTAGTTATTTTATGAGAAAACGTAGAAACTTCAAATTACTTACGGTGATTACGCAAGTAATATCCTTTTGTGAGAATAAATGTGAAGTTCCATTTAAATTCCAGATATATTGAATATCACCCTCTGAGAATAATATCTTAAGATACTTTTATATGATCTAAAGGGAAGGAAAAGAAATTAAATTGGACTGAATGAGGAATTTTATTCATAAAGGATATTGCCATGCACACTATTATAGAGTCAAAGGTATAACTCCATTCTTTCTGAAGACATCCCTTGTTACGAATGAATGTAATATAAAAATGCAGAAAGATATTTTCAGCGGTGCAAAGAATTTGTCTCTTACTATAGAGAAGCTGAAAATTTATTGTTTCTGTTCAGGTATGCATATTTATAGCGACGAATTTTCTATCTAACGACGTTGTTGTAAATATTTTAAATTATAATTTGTATGCACTGAATTTTAACATTCAACGACATTCCATAGGCATTGCCATGAATATCAATTACTAGAAGGTTAGGCTAGACTTCAATTATAATTGAGGGAATATATATATATGGTATAAGCTAGTTTAAAGTTTAAAATCAGTTAAGAAATTTTTAATGCAATAGTTGATTTTCATGAAATATATATATATATATATATATATATATATATATATATATATAAACACGTCAGTTGCTGTGAAGAGATTAAGACTGAAAGAAAATTAATACGCAAAGTACCGCTAAATTAAAGTTTTATTCACCTTTCACATCATCTTCTGCGAATATTTCTATGAAATATGAATGTTGCGAATGCGTAATCGATTATACCCACAGGAGATCTTGTTAACGACTGAAAAGTGAAAACTGCCTTTCACATCAAATCAGTGATAGCGACCGGTTCAAAGCCAGCAGACTGCCTTCTTTTTGATAGGAATAGATTTACGACTTTTAAAGAGCTCCTGGAAGGGATATTTCAGAGTCAATTAGCCAACAATTTCACGGGAAATCTTATCCATTCTCGTAGTTCATTCATGAGCTGTGGTCAGACACTTAATTGCTTATGGGAGCGGAGGTTCTACAGATTACTCAGAATCAACAAGTTTCGTCAATTCCTGGGTGCACAGATGGTAAACTGTAGGTCAGGCCTCCACACAAGTTAAGCAGTAATGGAGTTGTGAATTAATTACACTTTATTCTTGGAAAGTGATCTGTACAATGGTATTTAATTTGGCTGAATAATTTCTGATAGAGGACTAAAAACTCGAAAACTTTAAAACTAGATTGACTAACGAACATTACTGAATTTGCGCGACTTGCAGCCAAAATTTGGTTTGACCGGAGTTTTTGGCTTCATTGCTAGGCACTCCGGGGGAAAGGGTGGGCACACAAAAAAAAAAAAAAAAAAAAAAAAAAAAAGTACAAACTGCTACATTTCAAAATTCCAAACATTCACTCAACGCAGAAAATTGGTTTACTGCAATATTAACGCAATGAATTAGTAATCCGTATTGATTAAATGTAATGTGATTGTTTTTCAGTAACAGAAGTATGTTTATTTGCCTCTCTTTGAAGTATGCACCTCGTTGTATATGTGAACTTACATGTGAAAATTATCATTTTGTTATTTTTTAAACTTTTCATACTTTTCTTGACACCATTTGATGTTTACATAGAATATCACAGTTTGATTACTCCAATCCACAGACCTCTATATCTAATAAAGCTCGCCGGCTGTGACCGTTGTTGCAACAATCGCTTGTTACATTTTACAGCTCCATATTAGCCTCGACGCTACCGATATTATAGGTAATACTGGAAAGAGTTTGTAGGCGAAGAGTGCATTACCGAAAGTGCTCTAACAGAAACCTGTGTACTCAAGCTGATAACATTACGTACCAAATCTGTAGGACGTTCTCTGAGACCTAACATAGTGTGAGCCAACTAACTTATTAGATTCTTTAAGGATGACTAATATGTACAAACCATCGAGCACATGAAGGTATCGGTTTAGAAGTTTTAGCTTTAGATTGCATTCTTAAAACATTTATTGCAGTCCATGGACTATGCTTTTGCTAACATTTCTGAACAATACTTAATTTATGAGCCTTCTCACTGGTATCGGGAACTACAAAAATGAAATGTATAAAGTATGCTATGTGTTGAATCTTTTCATCGCTACTGTCATATACTGTTTTACGTTTTACTGTTTTACGTAAAATATGATGTGTATCCTATTGTACCACTGTCATTTATAAAATCCAACTATTTACTGGAATTTTCGGCAACAATTTCAAACTTCGAGCTCACTGATGATCCCATTTGAATATCCCTTACATTAATAGGCCACATAAATTCATCTCTTAAGTGTTCAAATCTCTGGTCATGCATGAAATGTATAATTTTAAAAGAACTGCTTAAGGATGATGAATTAGAACCAAAACGCGGAGGTACAAGAAATTTGACAAGATTCTCCAAAGTAACACGCTTTCAGATAAACCAATTTTTAGTTTTAATTATATTTTAAAATTATAATTACATTTTTAAATGTTTACTCACATACGAGGCTATGTGTTACAATTTCATTGCTCAGTGATAAATAGCCTTTTTGAGATTTTAATCAACTACTTTTTTTTTTCTTTTTTTTTTTTAATGCCCACCCTTACCCCCGGAGTGCCAAGCAATTAAGCCTAAACCTCCGGTCAGACCAAATTTTGGTAACCATATGTGATGTGTGTATACCTATTGTGCCCTTATGTACATCCGTAGGGGATGTTGATGGTGTGACGTGTTTGGGCTGAGTACTTGTGTCTTTGTACTTTGGCACAGGATAGACCTAAGTGCGGATAGGTCTTATGTGCAATATTTCCGAGTGTGTTTCTTTTTAGTGACATGTAGTTATGTATTCTAGAGATTTGTAGTGCGTGTATCTGTTTGAGGGGATTATTGACCAGTCCGGCATTCGCCTCAGAACGAGGGAAACCCCTCAAAAACCTCGTTCGGACTGGAGCAGTGGCCAAACGACCGTCTACTTTGGTGTGTTAATTTACTATAGACTTTTCGAGAAGCGCTGTTTTTGCAAAGGTTTTAAGGGCTGGGAAGGTGTTTTTACGCGTCCAGAACGTGAGGTCCGGTGCCCAGGCTTCCTCTTCTGCCCTAGCGGCTTCGTGGAGGAGTAGTCGAGCTTCTCGATATCGCTGTATTAATAATTTAATCTCCATAGCAATCCTTTTGGCAGAGTATGGCACACTGGATTATTATAAGAAGTCAGTAATTGAATGCCGCCATCCGTCACTTGCCTGTTGGCAAGCTACCTTCAAGACAGGAAGTTCCAAGTGGAAGGAGCAATTTTACAGCCAGAGATATTCATGAAGGCATAGCCCAAGAATCAATTTTAGGCCAGTAAGTTGAAAAACTACTGCAATGTTTGGTTCTAGGGAGGATTATGTTTTATGGCTGGTTTATCGCAGAATTTTATGTAAATATATATACTCATAACTGGAATCAATAGCGTAACTAGTGAACATTCACTAACAAATTATGAAAATAGGCTACAAACCAGTTAGCTCATGTAAGACACGTGAATATAGGCCCACTGAATTGCTCTACTACACCGAGGGATTCCATTAATATTGAAGTAACTTATTTGAAAAAAAAAAAAAAAACTGAGTTTAATTCATCTACCGTCCTGCAAAAATGTTCCACTCACTCAATAACCTATTTGCACACTGGCCGTTTATAGGCTAAGATGGAAAGGTGAAGTCAAAAGAAAAATTCAAAGTCATAGCCTGGGTTTGAACTAGGATCTTCGGGTCTCCGTGCCGCTGCTCTTACCAACTAAGCTACCATGGCAACATGCCGGTACAACATTAAATTATCTAAGTGACTCACATGTCCCAGTATACCATGACGCGTTCTCAGTATGAGATACCAACCCTGTGGCGTCTTGGTAAGAGCAGCAGCATGGAAAGCCGAAGATCCTGGTTCAAATCCCGGCTATGGCATTGAATATTTCAGTCTGACTTCACCTTTCCATCTTAGCCTACACACACGGTCGATGTGAAAGAATCATCATTGCACTGTGACCTACTAGTGGTTTACTATGAATCCCTGGTCTTAAAGCATTTACGAGTTTGTAAGCCGCCACTGGGTTGGTATCTCATATTGAGTACGCCTGGTGGTATACTGGGATATGTGAGTCAGTTTGAGAATTTAATGTTGTGCCGGCATGTTACCATGGTAGCTCAGTTGGTAAGAGCAGTGGCACAGAGAGCCGAAGATCCTGGTTCAAATCCCGTCTATGGCATTACATTTTTCAGACTGACTTCACCTTTCCAACCTATTTGAAATAGAATACATAAGACATGTTATGAAACCTCCAAAGTAATCCATATATCGGTAACTGATACTTTGACGAAATAACATGCAGTAGCCTATATTTGGACACAGTCTGCGTGAATAATTATGTTCCAGTCGTTTCATGTATATAAGAGAAATGACAAAATTTTAACGACAACGAAGTTAAACTAAGCTGTGAACGCTGCAAATGAATAGCCATTAGATGTAATAAATAGCACAGGTAAAGAGGGTGAAAGAGAGAGCGAGAGGGAGAGAGAGGGGGTGGATGGACTCCACTTTACACTACATATGGCGAGCTCTCAGCTTCAATTGAGTACTCCACCTCCAATATGGCGGCCATCCGCCCGCATGAGATATTGAACCGACCAACAAGACAGTCTCACACATTGCATTACATTTATGTGCTCTTTGTAAGGTAACTAGATAACAAATCAAGAATACATTCGGACCAGCTCACTTTGGTGTGGTCCTGGTACAATATATCAATATTTCAATTATCGATTACATGTTTTATGTCCTTATTATATTATATTATTAAATGTGCTAAGGATCCTGCTAAAGCAGCTTGAATACTTAATCGCATACTGTTTGATAAAATGTGAAGTTAAAGGGCAATCATAATCAATAGGACAAAGCAAATATTAGGCTAACCTCAGACAGAAAAAAGTTAGTTTAGAATACTCTATTTTGAAAACGGAAAGGGAAAACATTAATTTGCTTTTATTTTGTATCCTATCCAATTATTTACGTAAACAAATATATATATATATATGGTTATAAGTGTTAAATATATTAATTACAAACGGTTAATTAGAATGCTAGTTGCTATGAACAGAATCTTAAAAAAAAAGTAATTACAAATTTTGTAACCCCAGCAATATGGATTCTTGTAATTATTATTTTAGTAACCTTAAAATCTTGACTGTTCCTAGTATATTTACAAAACATTCATTTAAAAAACAGTATGAAGTGAAATCAGTTAAAAACAAAGATTTCCATAATTTTATACTCTGTACGGAACTCTCTTTTCTATTTTAAAACAGAAGCAAATCAATAAATACAACAAATATCCGTTATATGCTGGCATTGTATTTTATAACATTCTCTGGTAAGGAAGGATTTAGGTCTGCCTCTGAATGAATTTAAAAATTCAATTAAAAGTGTATTAGTTATAGCAGCTATATTCCAGGTGAGCAGTAAGACTGTCCCTCTCGAACTCGTCTTTCGACATTTACGCAAGTGAGGACATTCACCAAAGAATATGCAAGAATAAGCGCAATGACACAAAGAGAGAGAGGGATAAACAATAATTATATAAACGACACTGAAAATTATTTTCAACGCGGTATAGAGATATTTAATTAATTATAGGCCTAACGGAGAAAAGCTTTTCATTTGTAATTATATTTGAGTTTGCTAGCTAACTAAATAGTATACTACCTAGGTAGTTAAGTAGTACGATATTAAATGTTTGTGAATTGCCTACAATTTCAAACACACACTGCTTTTATTTAATTACGAAATACTGTTTGTGATGAATTTGGCACAAACACAAAAAAATTACATTTTTTATTTTTAAAGGTTGTAGTGATGCCAGGTAAATGTTTTTATATTGAGGTGGTATTTTTAATATAGACTAATAAATAGAGAATGTTATCGTGAAGGGAAATAATATACAGTTTTACTGTAGACTGTTAAGTGCTATTCTTATTAACTTGACAATATTAGGCATATCTTTAAAGATCTTCATTACACATTACTTTCAAACTACACTGGCTCGGGAGAAAACTCCAATTCTTGACTTATACTTCTATTATAGTGATAACTTGTAGCTTCCAGTTTTAGTAAACATGTTATGGTAACTTTCCTTTTATATATTTTAGCAAGTAATAGCAGACTTATCTTTACCAAGGGAATAGGATATTGTTACGCTGCTGTGCTTTCTAAAGAAAACTGTTACTTCATCTTGTGTAATTTAAGATAATATATTATTATAATGACTGGATGGATTAGTTTCCAACAAGTATCTCCGTACGATTATAACATCAAAATGCTTTTCTGTTTCTAGGAAGTATGAACTTAATAAACACAGTCTCTAATTAAGATTCTGAAATATCTTTCTTTAATGTAAAATATTTCAAGGCGTGATATTACCTAGCTAGTAGAATTTGATCGACAGGGCTAAATTAAACAACCTCTGGGCATTCTGAACCAATCTCCCAGCTTAAAGCCGTCATAGGAGACGGTAAAGAGAAGATCAAAGACCTACGAGTACAATGGCTGTGAGAAAACATGTATGTTAAAGGAGAAAAGGCATAACAAAAGAGGTTTAGGAACAGTGAACTTTAAAAATGCATTTGAAATAACATAAAAATTTAACTAGGTGTGAGTACCGGTACATTCATGGATTATTGTAATTTATTAAAGTTCTGAGTCTATTCCGAGTTCCGAGTTTTATAAAAATTGTAATTTATAGTTACAGTTTACACTCTTCCACCTTATTATTTATTTCATCAAAATGCCACCTGATTGAGCACATGAGTTTGGTCGGGGCAGTTCAGAAGTGGATATAAATACATTAAATAAAAATACAGCCAATTACCAATTTGCAGTAATAACACTGGTCAATAATTAATTTTCGCTAGTAGAATTAAATGTGCAGTGAACTAGAGATTGATGTGCTAACTTTTAATCTGTTTTCACTCTTCTCCTAACACATCTATTTTTCTATTTATTCGTTATATAATCCACTCTATTTTGGTACTATCCTCAAAAGGCCAATTTTAAATAGCACTGAATCGTCTTGCCCACTTTTAGCCCTAAATCAATAATTGCTTTGATGCGGACATCACCAAAACATAGGCTTTCTACTGATTGAAATATGTTACCCATAACAAAAACAATGATTTTCCAAATATATATTAATAAAAATTACATTTTTTGCGTATCACTCACTTATAGTAAGCGTTTCAGTGTAATAACTATATAGTACAGTTCGAAGAGAACTCTCCTCAACCCTAGCATCGCGTCTTCCTTGCCAGATGAAGCAATGCTCCCGGAATATTTCGGGTTTGGGAGGCTCCGGTTGTCTGTTGAATCGAATTGACAGGGATAGTAAAATAAGCGGTGGTTGGCACGCCTGTAAGATGCCGGGGCAGAAGGAGCCTCTCAGATATAAGGTACTTTGCTCTTATTATGAAAAAGTACCCATTATTTTTTTCATGATTGAAAGGTTTTTAACATATTCTTTCTCAAAACTACACTTTCGACATTCTAGCATCGCGGCTTCCAGTTACTTTGATCTGCCTGAATTTTTTAAAAAATACAAATACAAACCATACACAAGGTAATGCAGGGAATGTTGTTGGATGATATGTTGCGATTACTCAGAAGAAGAGCATAAAAATGACAATCGTCTGCTAATCACTTCTAGCCTCCATTTCTTTTTACAAATGTATTTCAACTTTTAGATATCATTTTATATTATATATTGTACGTGATATAGGCTGATTAATTAGTAAGATGCATAATATTCGTTCTTTGTGAAATAGATTAACATGAATGCAACATGTATTTCTATCAAGTTAATGTATTATGTATAATTCTGTAAGGGAATGTGATGAGTGATGGCCAACCTATCAACTGAAAACATTTACCATGTTTTGTGAAATTACTTGATCAACCAAGTAGACTACTGATTAAAGCAAAAATAAGTAGGGCTGGATTATCTACAGGTAAAAGATGAAATTTAAAGGGAAAGTACATTATATATATATATATATATATATATATATATATATGATACTGTCTTTAAGTTCTTCTAATGTATGAGAGATTGACCTATACACTTTATTTTTCAAGTTTCCCCATAAATAATAGTCACGTACTGTTAGAAGAACTTAAAGACAATATCACATAGGCCTATCACAAGAGAAATTAACTCTGTCTCGGTAGCTGAACTTATGCGCGTGAAAGAAAATTTCCTAAAAAGGTGCCAGTATTGTGTGGATGCAAGAAGAGAACATTTCCAACATCTTTTGTGATGAGGTACGTAGTTATTTTCATTGTAATTTTAACTATAAATGTGAGAACCTTAATCATTACACCGATCGCGGCTTTATTTGCGTAGATATTTCACCCGATCTCTCGGGAGTTGGAGCTGTGTCCGCCGCGACGCAGAAACCCTCGTCATTGGCCAACTCTTGCGTGGGTCTCACTGTAGTATATTGATACATTGGTGAATTTTAATCTTAGTTTCTAATTTTATGAAAATTATTTCAATATTTCTATGACTAGTTTCTTATAATCTCAGCTCCATGTAGGCCTAATCCATGTTTGGAGTATGTATGCGGTGTGGCACGACCTTGGGCTCGTCTTATTAATTTAACATTAATTAAGACCTGATATAATGTCCGTGGTTTTCGTAAGATTTTTAATAATTAACTGCATTTTTATTCACAGTATTTTACAAAATGGTTTAAGCTAAGGCAGACTGATTTGTTCAAATGTTCAATAAATATTCATAAATTAATAATATACTGGTACACTACACATTTTAACTGTAACACTTCTTTATCATTGCCGCTTAGCCGGTTTAGCGGGAATTAGGAATAGGCGGATCTCATGAATAATATCAAAGTTTTAAGACTTGTTAAGACGTAAATTAAGTGCGGGGAATTGTATAAATGGATTCGACATGTGCTGTAAGTAACCAGCTTTCATTCAAATTTGATTTCAGGCGTTTTCATCAAGCTTAGGCTCTATGTACGTCTCTATTTAACTTCTTTGTTAACAATAAGTGTACGTTTTTTCACGAACATCTTTTTAATTTCTCCTATTTTTAAGTTTAAAGAATCGGTATTTTTTCTGAACTGAGTTCGGAATAGGCGGGTTTTCGGGATAGCGGGGTTCGGAATAACAGGATTCTACTGTATTTATCAAAAGAAAGACACATAATAGTTCTGAATGCATTTATGTTGTACCTAACATCCTTATTCCTTCTAATGGGACTTGAGAGAATAGATCTGAGTAAAATATAGTAATTACGACTAAATAAATGATTTGTTCTATTTTACTCTAGTCCAAAGATGCTTTCGTATGTTTCGAAGAAACGAGCAACAAACAACAAAGAGCTGAAATATAAATAATGAAACAATTAAGGGTTTCTTCTTTAATATATAATTAACGGGAGGGATTATTCTATAACTTGTCCTAAGCAACGAGTTCTAAAAGTGGCTTTCATACAAGTTGAAGCATTTGTGATTCATGATAAAACACGAAGAGTTACTTACGTGTGCTTTAGGTGTTTGCACTTAGTTAACGAACTTTGTGCAAACTTTATTATGTTCTAACTCGTGTCCTCGTATATAAAATGCAATGTAAAGAATAATATAGGTTCGGAAAGAGAAGAAAAAAATAAATGCTTGTTGTATATAGAGAAGGATGAAAAATATCTCATGAAAGTATGAAAAGATTTTCCTTTTCAGCTACTCACGAAAGTTAACAGGAGCTCTTGCCACTTTGCAGCTCTTTTGAATAAACATGGTATGCTATGTGTAGAAGAGAAACACTTTGGAAAGAAAAGCAAAATTTTAACTCTTTGGAGAAATGTGAGTTGACTATACCATTCATACGACTTGTAGCCGCTTGATAATGATCAATACCGTTTAGCAATAAATACATACATACATACATAGGCGTAACCAGGCTGACCATATGGGGGGGTTATAACATCCGCGGGGTCTGGTGAGTATGGAAGGAGAGGGGGATCCGGGGGCCCTCCCCCGGAAAATTTTAAAAATTAAGATGCAAAATAACGAGTTTTAAGCTTCCAGGGGTTCTCCCACGGAAAATTTTAAAAATTAAGATGCAAAATAACAAGTTTTAAGCTTCCGGGGGTCCTTCCCCGGAAAATTTTAAAGATTAAGACGCAAAATAACGAGTTTTAAGCTTCCCACGCTTTATACTTGTATTAAGCAATTTATGGGCAGACTTAAAAAAATTATACAATTTTCCTTTTTTTAATCAATGGGGGGGGTTCAAACCCCCAAAACCCCCCCCTCGCTACGCCTATGCATACATACATACGTACATACATACATACATACATATTTTATTCAGCCTTTGAGTTTGGTACAGTCGGCTTTGTCAGTGTTATACAAAATGATTAACAATAACTTAATAACAACAGTCAACAATAATGCCTCGGATATTGATCAATCACGGTTGTTTATCTTATAATATGCTTGCAAGGATGCAAAGAAGCATTATAATCTGATCAATTATTATTGTTATTATTATTATTATTATTATTATTATTATTATTATTATTATTATTATTATTATTAGCTCGTTTCAATGAGTAGTTAGTAATATGTCACATCTGTATTGCTGGCAGTAAATACACTGTTATACAAACGTAATTTGGAAATTGAAACAATTTAAATGTGCCTTGATTAAAAACTCAATTTCAAACAGTGCAAGCCAGTATGTGAGTTTTTATTCTATTCTGATTTTAGTTTAGCCTATACTAATTATTGGGTCTCATCCTACCGTTGGTACTATTGGTTAGAATCGGATAACACATTAGCTCGTCAATTCTTGTAGTATGCCATAATCTGAGAGCCGACAATATCACAATTTGATTTTAAACAACACAATTAAGAAAGTAATTGTTTATACTCGTATAATCAGATACATTAGTAGTAAGTGGGTGCGTTTGTTCCCACAAAATGGCGGATTCCGACGCCGCCCCCAGCGTCGCGACGCCATGACGTCATGGGTATCATATGAAAGCGCGCGTTGAGCCCTTTCGTCCTAAGGTGTTCCGACGCCGCCCCCGACGCCTGAGTTGTGCCCTTTGTACCGGCGACGCCATGACGTCATGGGAGTGGATTCGAATAATGTAATTACGCCCTTTGGCTCTGTGCTATTCCCGATTCATCCAGACTCCTTGTTTAGGATTTAGGCCCTATGGTTAGTATTCCCGTTACGCAACAGGAACAGTCTCTATACTTAAGCCCTTTGATCCGTCACAGTCCCGTGATGTCATGGTAGTCGATTCGAATAATGTAATTAAGCCCTTTGGCTCTGTGCTGTTCCCGATTCATCCAGACGGCCTAGTTGTGCCCTTTTGGCAAAAATACGTCATGGGTGTCATATGAAAGCGTGAGATGTGCCCTTTCGTCCTGAGATGTTCCGACGCCGCCCCCGACACCCTAGTTGTGCCCTTTTGGCAAAAAGACGTCATGGGTATCATATGAAAGCGCGCGATGTGCCCTTTCGTCCTATGGTGTTCCGACGCCCTAGTTGTGCCCTTTTGGCAAAAAGACGTCATGGGTGTCATATGAAAGCGTGCGTTGTGCCCTTTCGTCCTATGGTGTTCCGACGCCGCCCCCGACGCCCTAGTTGTGCCCTTTTGACAAAAATTCCCCACACCTATACTTAGGTCGTTTGCTCTATGACGTCATGGGGTTAGAATTGAAACATGTCACGACATGCACCAACGTGACGCTATTATAGCTAGATAGTGTAATAGTGACATACGTACAATATTGCGCAAGGGCACATGATAGTTATGAAAAGATAAAATAGGTTTATACTTACATAATCAATTCTTCTTCTTCCTTTCAGCATCCTTTCTTCTTCTTCCAGATGAACACTGTTACTATTACTATCGACTAAGTGAAATGACTTTGTAAGGAATAGGAATTGGTTAAGGTTATAGTTTCATTCCAGAACGTCACAACCTTATTATTATTATTATTATTGTCAATAAGGTTGTCATGCTCCTATGAAATAAAGTGTATAAACAAATGGCTTCAGAGTAATAGAGCTGGATGATTTATTTCATCGGTAACCATGTCTAATAAAGACAGAATTTCACAAGTTGCAGGAACACTTTGTTTGTTGTTTATATAGTTAAACACTTCGCTTTGCATTAGTACCTAGGCATTAACCAAGGATAGGTTATATGTCCTAGAATTCGGGAAAGTTCCTTTATAAATCAGATCAACCCTGGTTTCATCACTGTTTATTCCGCAGATCTCTGTTTCGCTAAATACAGCTGTATATTTTTTAGGTAAGAATACCGATAACATATCTATACTTTCGCTCTTTCGAATATGTAATAACACGCAACGGCCATATCTTGTTTCCTTTACGGCCGCATAAACAATATTGTAAGGCACGTTCTCTACGAGCTCTGACATTCCTACACACTTTGGTAAAGATGATGCTGAGTTAAATTTCGCAACTAGAGAGACCATCTGTAAAAAACGAGAACGAAGTCTGATTAACTATTTATTTATATTAATAATAAAAGTATCACACAAAGCTGTAAAGATTATATCATAAAATAGTGTAGATGTAGTCTTACCTTATAAGTTTTTTAAAGTAGGAGAAGAACAAGATGACTGAACAACTGTAGATCCGCTTACACACTTGACATAACCCTGTAAATACATGTCTTTTATACAAAACTCTCAGAGCAACACTATGACGTAGTCATGCTTTCTAAATAACTTTTCGATGACGTGTATAGATATATGTTTCCGTACATTCCTAAGTTAAGATAAGATCTTGTAAATACATGTCATTTATACAAAACTCTCCGAGCAACACTAGGATGTAGTCATGCTTTCTAAATAACTTTTCGATGACGTGTATAGATATATGTTTCCGTACATTCCTAAGTTAAGATAAGATCTTGTAAATACATGTCATTTATACAAAACTCTCCGAGCAACACTAGGATGTAGTCATGCTTTCTAAATAACTTTTCGATGACGTGTATAGATACATGTTTCCGTACATTCCTAAGTTAAGATAAGATCTTGTAAATACATGTCTTTTATACAAAACTCTCCGACCAACACTATGACATGGTTATGCTTTCTAAATAACTTTTCGATGACGTAGTAACAGCTACCTTGAGATATCTTTAAGTAAGTAGAGAGAGAGATAACGAAAACATAACAAATACGTTACAACACAGGAAAATTCGAAAGATTCATACTTTCTGAAAATAACATTTCGACAGCTAGTATAAATAGACACATCTTACCTTCTCTTCTCAGTGTACTACAACGCTTTCTACATATAAGGTGAGTGTTAGTGTGCTTTTAAATTCCATACATTTATATGTTAATTATACTGTTACATTCATGTGTTGTATTTTTCCCATTACAGATTCAGTCATATTTGAGTGTAGCAAAAAATAATAATAATAATGTCAGCCCCTATCTATATTATTTCCTCTGATTCTGAGAGCGAAACGGATAGTGTTACACTATCTGAATCAAGGCCGGAGATTTATACAGTCTCTAGTTCTGATTCAGATGATGGAATAGAGACCGTGACACTGTCAGACTCGGAGGACGACGCAAATGAATCTGATGATGAGCTAGTTTCAAGCGAGGAAGAGTTGGATATGATGTCTGACAATGAGGGGGAGGGTACTTCTTCGAATTCGGAGAATCGACCCTCCCCATTGTTTACAGTTGTCGAGAGTACTCGTAAAGAGTACAAAAGGTTCAACTCTGCCGGCTTGCAGCTAGTGGTCCGACTCAAAGAACCAGCTGAAAATGCAGGACCCAACCCCTTTGAGACGGCTCTTAAAGCTGTTATAGACCATGCCCTAGTCGATACGAGAGACCATGACATGGTAGGGATCTCGATTTTCAATCAGGAAAACGAGGTCGATAAGCCGATTGGTATCTCCTTCAGGCGTAAAGATCAGATCAGTGTAGAAGTGATTTCAGGCGTCGTAAGTAAAGTATGCCAATCGAACGCCCGTTTCAATGCCACCGACCGTTTGCGTTTGGTTGTGGACATTGTCCGTATGCCCAACGGAAACGGGCGAGATAGGGGTATACCCATGAAGGGGCGTACGACTGGTGTACTTGCCCATTTGAAGAGAAGTGTAGTCTTCGTACAGGCAGTCGTGAACTGTTTAGCATTCGCTATAATCATCGCTATTGCTAGAGTAAGCGATCGTAAAGCTTATAAAACATATATTTCTCACAACATGACAAGCAAAAGACTCAAGGCAGAAGTGGACGATCTGATCAGAAACTCAGGTGTCGATCTCTCGCGAGGTGGAGGTATCCCTGAGCTGGAGAAAATTCAGGCCTATATTAAGGATAGATATAGACTTGTAGTTTACAGCAGCTTTAATCTCGATTCTGTACTGTACGACGGTGGTAATGTAGGTAAACAAATACTGTATTTACTCTACGACCCAGACACCTTACATTACCATACCATAACAAACTTGACCTCTGCAATGGCTAAACAATTCGTTTGTCCAGGGTGTTTTAAAGGTTTCAAGAGGGGAGCGCAACATTCCTGTCATTACGTCTGCTTCTGTTGCCGAACGGTGCCTCCTTGCGATTCTAGCAAGAAGGTGGTGAAGTGTGCCGATTGTCGTAGAGAATTTCGCGGACCGGGATGTTTCGAGAATCATAAGCGTACCAAGGTTCAAGGGCGCACTGTATGCATGGCTATGCAGAACTGTCTAAACTGTGGTAAGTTTACGACATTTCAGCGGAAACATGAATGTTTCAAAATTTATTGTACCGTATGTAAAAGTAATCAAGCAGAGACAGGACATGAATGTTACATGGCACCGCTGAAAGAAACTATGCGTTCAAACAAGGTATTGTATGTGATATTCGACATAGAAACAACACAGAATACCCGTATCAAAGACAATACCTTTCTTCACGTCCCAAATCTGATTTGTGCACAGCAGTTTTGTTCTCTTTGCGAGACGTCGCAAGACGAAGAGTGTGCCAGATGCGGGCAACGCAGTCATTCTTTCTGGGAAGATCCCGTCTGTGGATTCATGGACTATCTGAGAATGGATAGAGCGTTCGATAGGATCATTGTTATTGCTCACAATGCTCGAGCGTTCGATCTCCAATTCATTCTCGACTACGCTATTAGGCAACAGTGGACTCCCGACTTGATTATGTCTGGATGCAAGATCCTTTGCATGAAGATGCACCATCTAACTTTTCTAGACAGTCTGAACTTCATTCCGCTGCCTCTGCGTAGTTTCCCTCAGACCTTTGACCTAAAAGACGCTGTTAAGGGCTACTTTCCACATTTGTGGAATACGGCACAGAACCTCAACAGTATTCTCCCACATCACCCGAACCAAGATCTTTACGGGCCGGACACCATGTCTGTGAAAGATAGAGAAGCTTTCAAGACTTGGTTCGAGACCGTTAAAGATCTGCCGTTCAATACCCGTGTAGAACTGGAGAGGTATTGCCAGGCCGATGTTACTGTACTGAGAGAAGCCTGCACTCTCTTTAAAAATCTCTTCAAACAAATTGCCAATATAGATATTTTCCTAGAGTCTATCACTATTGCATCGGCCTGTAACAGAATATTTAGACAGCTATTCCTTAAACCTGAGACCATTGGCATTGCTCCCTCCTGTGGCTATAGAAAAGCAGACAGGCATTCCCGTAAATCGTTGATGTGGCTTATCCACGAAGCCAAGGAGAGGAATGTATTTATACGTCATGCAGGTAACGGACGTGAAGTACGGCTTCCCGAACTTCCCCAATGGAAGGTGGACGGTTTCTGTGATGAAACAGGAGAGGTTTTCGAATTTCTCGGCTGTTATTATCATGGCTGTCTCTGTCAACCAAACCGAGATGTACCCTTGATGGATTCTTCAGAATCCCATGCCGAGAGGTACGAGAACACCATGGGCCGACTTGACATGATCCGATCAAAGGGTTATGTTGTCAATGTGATGTGGGAATGCAAGTTCGATGTTATTCTCGAACAGTTCCCCGCACTGAGAGACGACCCCTTGGTCTGTGATGTCCCGTTGGTCCTTAGGGACTCTGTCTACGGAGGACGTACAGAAGCCATGCGGCTCTATCGTAAGGCGGATGATACGAAAGAAGAGAAAATCCTATACAGCGATATAATGTCCCTATATCCATCCGTCTGTAAGTACAACAAGTTTCCTATCGGTCACCCCACTGTTCACGTTAGTGACCAGTGTACAGATATAGATTCAATGATGAAGAAAGAAGGCCTCATTAAATGCACTGTCCTACCACCGCAAGGGCTCTACCATCCCGTTTTACCTTTCAGGTGGAATGGTAGGCTCTTGTTTCCCCTTTGCCGCACCTGTGTTATGACTGTCGAACAAGGTAGCTGCAAACATGCGAAAGAGGAAGAGAGAGTGCTCACTGGTACATGGGTAGTTGATGAAGTGAGACTAGCTGTAAATAAGGGTTATAGGGTGATGGCAATCCACGAATTTCTCGAATACGATGTCACGCAATACTCGCGTGAAACTCGTGAGGGAGGGTTATTCGTGGATTACATCAACCTTTTCCTCCAGATTAAGACAGAATCCAGCGGATACCCTGGTTGGGTGAAAACAGAGGCCCAGAAACAGGAATATATCGATTTGTTTTACGAACACGAAGGTGTTAAGTTAGACCCAAAACAAATCGTGAAGAACGCTGGAAAAAGGACCATTAGTAAGCTTTGTTTGAATTCCTTCTGGGGAAAGCTCGTCCAGAGGTCTAACATGGGTAAAACAAAGCTTATTACGGAGCCTAAAGAGCTGTATAGGTTCCTCACGACACCCGGAATTGAAATTCAGAGACTACTTTTTGCAAATGACGAAGTCGTGTGGATTAATTGGATCCCTATAGAGGAGGAACAGGACTCTCTTCCTCATACTAGTGTCGTTCACGGTGCTTATGTGACATCGGGAGGTAGAATGAACCTCTACGGCTACCTGGACAAGCTAGATCGTCGAGCCATCTACTGTGACACGGACAGTGTGATTTATACACAGACGCCTGACGACGCTAAACGGTACACTGTGCCTTTAGGTGACTATTTAGGCGACATGACCAGCGAACTCACAGACTATGGGGAGGACGCGTACATTTCGGAATTTGCAAGCGGGGGCCCTAAGAACTATGGTTTTAGGGTTACCGTTCCCTCAAACAGCACCGCAAATACCTCTGTGTGTAAAGTCAGAGGTATCACTCTTAATTATAAGACGTTGCAGGATGTCAACTTCGACGCCATTAAAACCATGGTTTTAAATGGCGATCCCGCGGCAATTATCTCTGTGAGGACAGAGAGGAAAATTAAGAGGAAGCCCGGCCCACAGATCGTGTCTGAAGCCGAGAATAAGATATACCGACTCTGTTTTCGAAAAAGACGCAGAGTTGGCGGAGGGTTCGATTCCCTCCCGTTCGGGTATAAATAGAAACGAGACGTGAGCACCATCTCAGTATGGACTCGTCGTCGTCTCTGGAGTGTGCATCAATTAGAAAATTATTGGATTTTAGAACGCTTATTCATCACACAGGTGAAGAGTTGGAGGTGTTGTCCCCTGAACTTTTAACGGCATGCGTAGCCGAGAGCATATATTTAGTGTATCATAAATTACCCGAAAGTGTGCAACGTAACGATCTTGTAAAAAAGTGTCTTAGATGTTTTAAACATTACCCTAATTCTCCTTACGATTGCTTGGATGGACCCCCACCTATGATTAAACATTGTTATGGTTGTAATAAAATTTGACCATCCCTTTTCTTTGATTGTATCAGGTCCGTCATTCTCAGGGAAGACAACTTTCTGTGTAAAACTTATTAATAATTTACACCAATTGTGTAACGTGAGCAAATACGAAAGTATTCTGTGGTGCTTTAGTGAAAGTAACGCTGTCCCTCCCCAGACAAAATTCAATACTACCGTGACATACCACGAAGGTCTTCCTGACTTTAAACAAGAACATTGTACTAAACCCAGACTCGTTATTCTAGACGACTTACTGGACAAAGCTTATTCGACAGAAGTGAGTTCTATATTTACAAAAGGTTGTCATCATAGAAACATTTCAGTTATTCTCATAACACAAAACCTGTTCCATCAGTCTGCTCACAGCAGAGACATCTCTTTGAACACAAAGTATATGGTTTTGTTTAGAAACCTGAGAGATAAAAATCAAATTACTTTTCTAGCAAGACAAGTGTATCCTGAAGATTGGAGGTCTTTCTACAGAGCTTTCCAAGACGCAACAAGAAAACCTCACGGTTATTTACTAATAGACTTTTGTCAAAGAACAAACGATTTACTTAGATTTAGAACTAAAATATTTCCCTCGGAGGTTACAAAGGTTTACGTCCCTGTAAAGGATGAAAAGGATAAAATCCAATTACCATATGTTACAAGTTCTTAAAAAGGCAACTCCCAAGGTACGAAACGTTATTCTAAAAAGTGCAAACAAAAACCTGATACTTGCTATTATAGACTGTGTTCTTAATGTTTTGAACGGTCAGTGTAAATTATCTTCGTGTTCTAAACGTAAGCTGTTTAAACATAAACATTCCTTAAGACATCTTCTAGATAGGAACGTATCCTTGTCTGAGAAAAAGAAAACTTTGGTACAGAAAGGAGGATTTTTAATTCCTCTCTTGTCCTCCGTGTTATCCGTCTTGGGATCTTTAACATAATGTTACAGAAAATGTTTCTGGTTAGTGCTAAAGAGTACAAGCGTTTAAAACGTTGTGTCGAAGGTTCAAACCCGGCAGTTGATGTTACGGATCCGTACAAAGAGTTGGTTAAAATACGCGAGAGTGAGGATCCTATATTCAAGAGAAAACAGAACAGAATACTCGAACAGGAAGTAGCTGAATCGAGGAAAAGAGTTAGAGATTTATCACCCGAGAAAAAACCCATCTCCGAGGACGAAGCTAAACGTAACGTTATAGGTGATGTAGCAGGTAAATATTTATCGGCTTATGTAACATCGCCAAAGATTGTAGACACACAGTTTGGAATCTATAAAAAAGAAAGAGACGGGAGAGTACATGATAGGCAATTTTAAAATTCAATTGTTAAACAATAGTTTGATCATTAACGGTATAAAATACGATGCGTGTGCAGGTTTATGGGAGTTGCTTACTAGGAAGAAGGTGGATATGAATCTTGTTACGCAGGAAGACCTCGACACGTACAAAGACATTTTAACTAGGACCGAAGGACATAAGAGCGATATTAAAACCGCTAAAACAGTTAAATACAAACAAGTCATTGCAAAATTGTTTCCAACGAGAGAGCTTAGGTGGAGTACCTATAAACAACGGAGATGATGAATGAAACATTACACAAGTTGTATTACGACCCTGAGGCATCTACGGGTTTTTCCACTCTTGCTAAACTTTCACAAGCTTCTAGCATTACAGATAAAAATATCGAGGAATGGTTAGTGGAGCAGGATGTTTACTCCTTACATAAACCAATCAGGAGAAAGTTTCCTAGGAATCCGTATTCTGTAAATAACCTTTACGACGTGTTTGAACTTGATCTAGCCGATGTACAAAGCATTGCACAACATAATGACAACGCAAGATATTTACTTGTTGTTATCGATGTGTTTTCCAAATACGTATGGGTTGTACCTTTAAAATCTAAAAGAGGTAAGGATGTGACAGAGGGATTTAAACAGGTGTTGGAGAAGTCCGCTAGGAATCCTGTCGCTGTAAGAACCGATAGGGGTAAAGAATTTCTAAACAAATCTTTTCAAGACTTGTTAAAGAAGGAGGAAATCGAGTTTCAAGTGTGTAGGAATCCCGATGTTAAATGTTCAGTCGTGGAAAGGTTTAATAGGACCCTAAAAACTAAAATGTACAAATATTTTACTTTCAAGAACAGTTACAAGTATCTCGACGTGTTGGATAAGTTTGTGAAGGGATATAACGATAGCGTACACAATACAACAGGAATGGCCCCTAATATGGTTAGCGATAAAGATGTTTTGAAAATATGGCGACGTATGGCAAAGAAACAGATTCGTGTGAAACCGAGACCTGTAAAGTTTTCGGTAGGGCAAACGGTAAGAATAGGTAGAGAGAAAATGAAATTCGCTAAAGGTTTCGAGCAAAACTATTCTACAGAAATATTCAGAATCGTCAAGGTCATTAAACATTCTCCTCAACCTGTATATGAACTAGAAGATCTCAAGGCCAGTCCCATTTTCGGACAGTTTTACAGTTATGAGCTCACACCAGTAACTATTGGGAAAGACACTGTTTACAAGATAGATAAAATTCTACGCAGTCGTAAAGTAAGGGGTAGTACCGAACATCTCGTTCGCTGGAGAGGTTACGGTCCCGAGTTTGATTCCTGGGTTAAAGCTAAGGATTTAGCGTAATGGGAGAAGAAGAATTTTACGTTACTCTCCTGAGCGATGCATCGTACAAATCATTTCCTAGTAACACCCTTGCTAGTTTCCAGGTGCAGTTGGCACAGAGCATAAAGCTGGAGAGGAATCATTGGGATGTGGGCTTGTGCGAAATTAGTTACTCTCAAGGGAATGTATCGGAAACGAAAGCTTCGACACCTAGTGAAACATCGGAATCGAAATCTGTGAAAACAAATCTAAATAGGAAAGAACTTGTTTTTATATACTGTAATATAATAAAACCGCAACTTGTAGGAGATGCGTACGTTAAATGTCTTAGAATTATTCAGTTTCCTTTAAATACAGCAACTCATGTCTTTCCTGAAGTTTATTATGTTCCTGTCGAATCTTCCGAATTTCAGGTGATAGGTATAGAAATGACAACAAAACTAGGAGAACTAGCTAACATAACGGATAGCACTAAACCTACGATGCTCGTTTTACATTTTAAAAAGAGAAGGCAGATGGTGTTATGAGTTAGTTTGCGATGGACCACCTTACAGCATACTACGTGAATCAGTCGGGAGGGCGTCTGGGCAATGTTGGTCCATTCTACAGCGGCAGCCCCTATGTTCAACACGGTAGTGGAATAGGTAGTTTCTTGGGAGGATTATTTAGAATGATAAAACCAATTCTCTTTTCGGGTGCTAAAGCGGTAGGTCGTGAAACTCTTTCGGCAGGAGCAAATATTTTAACCGATATAGCAAGTAGAAAGGAAGGTGATAAGGTAAAAGATATTATTGCTAATAGAGTAAACGAATCAACTCAGAAACTCGTGAATAAAATGAAGGGTAGGGGTAGAAAGAGAAAGAGGGCGTCTCCTAAGATGCGAGATATATTTAGCGATGTAAAGAGGAGAAAGTAGTCAGTCGTGTAAAGATGTTCGCCGTGACAAAGTCAGAGTTCGACCTTTTCGAGAGGAGCCCTATTCAAACATCGGTGGTGGGAAATGTTACTACATTATGCAAAGCCATTACTCCGGTGGAACAGAGCGTTCTCGAATTCGTGGTTGCTGCAGACAGCGAACATTATACAGATTTAAATGTACAACTCATGGTGGAGGGAAAATTCGTTAAAAGCGACGGGGCAGATATAGGTGAAGGCGATAAGGTTACAGGAGTAAACAACTTGCTTCATTCACTTTTCAGTCATCTCAGCGTTTCCTTGAACGGGACATCAATCACCCCTTCGGAGGACTTGTACAATTACAGGTCTTACCTTGAAACATTGTTTGCATACGGTGAGGATGCTTCTAAAACTCATCTGACAAACGGTTTCTGGTATGCCGATAAAGCTATCGAAGGTTTGACACAACCTAAAGAATTGGTGGCATTAAACGGAACGTTGGGACCTAATGTTAAAAACGACGGTTGGACCGAAAGGTACAACAAGTCTAAGAATTCTAAAGTATTAGTCATGATAGGTAAACTACACGGTGATATTTTCAATCTGTCTAAACTTTTACTGCCTGGAGTAAACATGCATATAAGACTTACGAAAGCAAAGAGAGAGTTTTATCTCTTGGGTGAAAACGACAATTCAAAAGTGTTCTTTAAGTTTCTCGATGCAGGTCTGTACGTGAGGAAAATTAAAGCTTCGCCCAGCATTCTACTAGCACACATCAAAACTCTAGAGAAAGGTCATAATGCTCACTATCCTATCACAAGAGTGGATTTGAAAACATTTACGTTTAGTTCAGGAGCAAGCTCCATTTCTATAGATAATGCATACATTGGTACTCTACCTAAGCGTCTTCTCTTCTCCATGGTGAAAAATTCTTCTTTCTCCGGCACAGTGGAGTCCAATCCCTACGAGTTTCGACATTTTGCTTTGAGTTCTTTTGCTTTGTACGTTAATGGACAACAGATTCCATCAGAAGGATTACACATTTCCACAGATCATGAGAAGACTACTACTCTAGCTTACGATACACTTTTTAAAGGTTCGGGGATCCATCATAGCAATAGCGGGATGCTAATCACTCACGACATGTATATAAATGGGTATTTCACACTGATGTATGATCTTACGCCTGATGTTTCGGCATCGCATGGTCATAGAAGTTTGCCCTGTAGTGGAAACATTAGAATAGAAGCAAAGTTCGATAAGGCTTTAGAACAAGCCATCACTTGTATCCTCTACTCCGAATACGACAACTCTATCGAGATCACTAAAGATAGAAGAGTGATTACAGATTTTTAGAATAATGAATAGTAACCAAATAAACTATGCTTTACGTCACGTAGAAACATTCGGTGGGGTTTACCCTAGCGATATGTTACCATCTGTTGTAACGCATAAACCTAAGATTTATGTCATTAACTTTGATCCTCATTCTTCGCCTGGTTCTCATGGGGTTGCCGTGCTTTTCAAAAATCAAAATTTTGCCTATTACTTTGATTCTTTTGGTCTACCACCCATCATTCCTGGGATAACAAAATTTATAAAACAAAACTCTATACAATGGCTGTACAACACTCAAAGACTCCAGGGACCGACAACGGCAGTATGTGGACATTATGCCTGTTTGTTCACATACTTCATGAATAATGGCTGGACGATGCAGGAGTTTGTAAACATGTTTACTACGTCTCCAGACATAGAGGTCGTCCGCATCTTCCACAAATTCCTTGGAACTCTCTGTGGAACGAGGAAAGTTGGAGGTCAGAGATGTTTTCCAGGACATGTGCATTGTAAGTATCTATCTACATGGATTTATTGTTAGCTTAGAAAAGTAGGTTGCGCTCAAGTTAAAACTTTTACTTTCTGATTTCAGAACGAAAAGATATAAAGCAGCTCGATTTCATCGGACTAGCTCAGTTTCGCTGCAGTGTCTGGAACGAGAGGTCCTCCTAGTTCTATCGTGATGTCTTCATCATCAGAGACTACTACTACTAGCAAGAGCAAAACCAGCAAATGTAAAAAGGTATGTATATTCATTACTCATATGCTTGTATTGTATTGTTTGTTTGTTTATTTGATTGTTTTGTTTTCAGGTTTCATCATCAGGCCCTGTATAAAATTAGATTTCTTACGGGTATTGTTTTATGTGTTTCAGGTTTCGTCATCAGGATCTGTAAAGAAACAGAAGAAGATGATGATCGACAAGGTTGTGAAGGAAGCTGTGTCGGCAACACTCCCAAGAGTTGCTCCTACAGTGCTAGCCCGCAGAACCTATTTCCTCAACAACAGAAAGGACCGATACATCAGTTTCGGATTCTACTCCATTGTGAATTACACTGGATGTGCGGAGATTGGAACTTCTAAAGGTGCTTGTGTTATTTTGTCGCCCTACCTCCTCTCTTCGTTCTTGTTACATTTACCTAAAATGTGTGAAAATATGTGTTATTCTAAACCTTATCTGTTTAAAGAAGACTCTTTCAAATTACAGACACGTAAAGACTTGAAAGAATGTGTGATGCAATACGATAGTGCTCGTATTGTATTACGTAATGATGACATTACTTACCTCGTTATGAATTCTATCATAATAAATGACATTATGAATAAGTTTGTACTATTGCAAAGTGAAGTGTTTATCTATATAAACAACAAACAAAGTGTTCCTGCAAGTTGTGAAATTCTGTCTTTATTAGACATGGTTACCGATGAAATAAATCATCCAGCTCTATTACTCTGAAGCCATTTGTTTATACACTTTATTTCATAGGAGCGTGACAACCTTATTGACAATAATAATAATAATAATAAGGTTGTGACGTTCTGAAATGAAACTATAACCTTAACCAATTCCTATTCCTTACAAAAGTCATTTCACTTAGTCGATAGTAATAGTAACAGTGTTCATCTGGAAGAAGAAGAAAGGATGCTGAAAGGAAGAAGAATTGATTATGTAAGTATAAACCTATTTTATCTTTTCATAACTATCATGTGCCCTTGCGCAATATTGTACGTATGTCACTATTACACTATCTAGCTAGCTATAGCGTCACGTTGGTGCATGTCGTGACATGTTTCAATTCTAACCCCATGACGTCATAGAGCAAAGGACCTAAGTATGGGTGTGGGGCGGCCGTAGGTATGAACCAGGGAATACTATAACGCATAAGAGCGTATCCCTTTGTTTGAAAAATTCCTATGACGTCATGGAGCAAAGGACCTAAGTGGGCGTCTGGGGGAGGCGTCGGTTTTGTTTTGGGGCCTAACTCTTTAACGGGGCTTTGGGGCGGGTTGGGACTAGCACAGGACGAAAGGGCACAACGAGCGCTTTCATTCGATACCTATGACGTCATGGCGTCGCCGGTACAAAGGGCACAACTCAGGCGTCGGGGGCGGCGTCGGTTGGCGGCCATTTTGATTTATAGCTTGCCCCTTACTACTTACATTTTATTTATGGAATAATTTTAATAACCCCCACGCGAGATTACCTTTGATAAACATTGAATTATTTCTAATAATTGCTTTCTTTTACTTTATTTTGCGTAAGGCATACGACTCTGCCCTAGTCTCCACTCATATATTTTTATTTTTATTTATTATTTATATATTTCTGCATTTAAATTTTAATGAAATAATAGCTTACGTAATGTAAATAATATTGTAAAAATAGAGACCATTAAAGGACTGGAAATTAATATCTTTAAACTAAATCTTTTACGAATTTGGCCGGCCTTGCAACAAAATGCAAGGATATTACTTGTAATATTTCACACTCTAGGAAGCCTACTTTGTTAAGTAAATTGTTTCTAGAAGAGTTGAAATCAGATTTATATACTTAGTTATTTATCATTTTTTACAATTAGTTTGGTTGTTGTACAAATATATTTAATCAAGTGACATAAACCATTGTTATAACTTACACTGACGCATGTCAAATGTTATGGCATCTCTTAACCCGGCATCACTTGTGTATATGGCTGGATGGGTTCGAATTCACTTCCTTGGAGTGGAATTAGGCTATGATTAGGCAACGTTAGCTTTACACATTTATTGCGATAAGAGTTTTAGAAAATAAAATCCTGAGTCTCAGCAAAAGCAGTTCTTTTTATTCAAATTAAAATGAACTTGGATTATGTTCGAGACATTATTGATGAGCTAACTGTTTCAAGTGGAGTTGGATTTAGGATCTGTGAAAGTAGCCTATTTGACCTGCTTTTTGTAATGTTGTCTGAAGATAAATGCTCGTTTAAATATGAATTTTATTCTCAGGCTATGCAGGTCATTGGCTAATTGATTTTCTTTCTCAAGGAACTTTAAAATAATTCAGAGCCAAATACAACGATACAATCTTTTCTTTACCTATAACTTAACGTGTATGGCATGTCTAGAGAAAGTTAAACGGTATACCAGTGCTAAAACCATTAAAATATTATTTACTTGTGCCAGTTCTTTTCGTAACTTTTATCTTCCATCATGACTTATCTTTGTACATTTTTTTCAGAAAGATGCGCAATAGTCTGGATGAGTCCATTATCGAAATATTGTCATATGAAGGTGTGATGTTTTATTCGTACGGCAGTTTTGGATGGAATCGCAGGGTATACTTCTGTCTACGTCAAAGAGAAAAAAGTGTAGTGTAACTTGAAGAGAATGACCTGTAGCACTAAAGGACTAAATTCGTTTAGAGACCTACGAGTAAGTGGCAGTTCACTGAACATTTTACCTGAGCATAAAGCCAATGAACTGTGGACTTTTTGTTAACATTAACATTAATTTACACGACAAAAATGGTGGGGTACATTGTCCTGAATTTTCCTTGTTTAAGGCAGTGGATTGCTTTGTTCTGTTTCCCGAAAGTTATTGACTTCATGACGTCATGGCAGTGAAGTTCGTGATGTAATTGCCTACTCGAGACAGATAGCAAACGCAAAATAACAATAAAAACTGCCTTGTGATCCACTACATCAAAATGAAACATGTCCAAGAGACATGCATGACATTATAGGGTGTTTTGAAATACGCAGATTTTATATCACGAATAATCTTGGTTGAAAGATGAATATTATTGCAGTTCATGCAATCAACACTCTATAAAATCTACATTCATATATCTAAAAACTCATATTGTTTTGTCAGTTGGAAATGAGTCAGTAATAATTTCGAACACCAATATTAAAATTGTGTGGAGACTGAAATATTGCTCAGACGAATCAAAATGTGCAGAACTTTGCATTAAATTAAAACCTTGTGTATTAGCGTGATTTTATTCCTAAGAAGATTTCTAGAGATACCGTCAGAGTTCTTAAATGTGAGTGATTCTCAAGCAACTTAATGTATGTAATACCGTTAATTAAAAGAATTCGTCCATCGTCAATGATGGAAATTGAAAAGGTAGGAAGAAAATAGTCCAGGCTGCGAATAGCGAATAACTAAGGAATTATCTTTATTATTATTATTATTATTATTATTATTATTATTATTATTATTATTATTATTATTATTTCTTACTTCCTACGATGGTGGGGCATTAGTCATAGCAAACTTTTTAATTCTTTGAAAATGTGGGATCATTTTGAAATGTTCAAATATTTAAATGAAATGAAATGTATGAATGATGTAGATTATGGGTACTATATGCAGGATAGAGTAGGGGCAGACACCCATAAACATGAGTACTCGACGGTATCGTGCCACTCGAATGCACGGATAGCCCACCCAACCTATAAAACCCTTGAAGTTCGGTATGGAAGGTCCTTATTCCCAAAGCTTGCACCATGACGATGCATGAAGATATAAACTTGCGATTTGTTTTCTTATTATAAATTGGTCGTTTATTCATGAGATAAATAGTCAACAAAACAATTGAAAATTGCTTTACTGAGCTATAGTTGTCGAGGAGTCTTAAAACCATATCAGTTAGAAAACCTATTCACGGTAAAGTTATAAACTAAGTTAACCCAAGAATGAATTTCTACGATGATAAAATTTTTTGATGGTAAATTTATTAATTCTCAGCTCAATGATATGACTGCCACGTCAGTTTATTTTTATCAGTTCTAAATTTGACCCATGGGAGCAATTCTGAGCAAACGTATATAGTTTACAGCATCCCTCTACACTTCTTTTTTTCATAGCACCACAAAAATATCCTGCGCACTGTATGGGCAGTTTTCTGTTATCCCATTTCTTCTTCACTCATATTTCTTGTGGATTACTTGCCTTGATCCAGCAGATCCCCGGGGCCGGTTGACTTGTGTTTAATATCTGCAGGCTAAATATTAGATAGCCATTTGATGCTACAGTACATTTTCTTACGCTCAGAATTCTTCTAATTCCCTCGTCTGACGGTTCTTAGAGGTGTAGAGGCACAAATTGATAAGAAGGTTCATTAAGGAAGTATAGTAAAGTATTGTTAGTAGTCGGCGCTATAGCTTGAAAATGTAGGCCTATTTAATTTCACCCGATCACATATGTTGTCTGAAAATACATTTAATAGTTCCAACATTTAGCCGTCTCTAGTACTTTTGAAGTTACCTCCTTTGAGCAGACAACTGTTTAAGCCTGCTGTTCGTGGTTAAGTCGCCAGATCACTCAATGTAAAGTTTTTTTTATAATATCTAGCCATATAATATATAGCTCTGAGACAATTATATTCTTAACAATAAAATAAAAGTGTTTTTGAAATTTTTGTAACGACTCGATATCAGACTAGGCTACCTATAGGCCTAATCCGTACTGAACACAGATGTGATTTCAGTGAAATAACGAGGAGGCTAAATGAGATAAGAAATACTTATTCTAGTCGTATAATCTGGTCTTTTTCATTTCTTTTCTAGGTAAGCATAAATGAGATCTTCATGCGGTTTTCCCTCTATTTTGAGTAAGTAGATAATCGAATTCTCACATATTTGTATAATTATTATTGTATTCGTAATATTTTCACTTCAAATAATAATGTATTATCATTATTGCCGTATTTCTGTTTACTTTTAATTTTTAGACAGTATTAGGCATAGCATAAGTGATTTTCTACTGTTATTTGTTTGCATGAAATAATGTTGATGCTAAAGAGTTTATCAATACTGAAGTGCTATGACGTAGCCTACGCTTAGTTTTCTGAACTTTTTTGATACTCATATCTTTATAATATTAGGTTTGAATGAATCTTTTATAAGAATTATCTTTGGTAAAAAGTTTCAATTTTAAAGAGAAAAGAGAGTAGTGCTAACGAATGAAAATCAATCTAAGTCTCTGTACTATACTCTTGAGGTTGATTAATTGCAGGTTTTGGTTATATGCGTCGATCATTACTTTCATATTGTCCTTTGAACCTTCCATACGCTCACATGGCTACTTAAGGTACAATACTGGTACGTATGGTGTCAGGACCGCCTGAAATTGAACCGTGTCCATCACTCTGTTTACGAGATATATGTTTAAAACTTCCCACATGCTTTTGCAAGTTTAATGCACTCTGAACATAAAATACATAAAAGTTTCCAAATTTTCAATCATAAAATACCGGAATGCAAAACTCGCTAATTCGTTGAAATACATGACGATGTTCAATAGATGTGAACCGCTGTGATTCAGATTATACACTGGCCATGAAATCGTTAAAATTTACATACAAGGTGGATACGTGAAGTCAGAATGAAAAATTAATTGCCATAGCCGGGATTTGAACCAGGATCTTCGGCTATCTTCATTCTACATACAAGGTGTTCATTCGTGCTGGAAATACTTTTAAATTCTCTCAGTGAATCTACAGTTAGATTTTGAACCGGCAGTTAATTTTCCAAGAATTATGTATGCTTATAGGCTTTTATTTTTAAATTATGCGAACTGCTTCGTTGTGCTTTTAAAACTTATTTTATCCAGACCCGTAGACCCCAAATATCATATTCTGGGTAGCAACCATAATTAAGTTCTTGTAATTTTATTGTCTGTAGCATGTTTAGTTTTAATTTATAATTTATCAATTCTTGTATTGTTTGTAGTATTGTATTATTTATTATATGTATAGTTTTACTGGTGCAGTGGAAGAAAAGGCCTTATGGCCTTAACTTCGCCAGTATAAATAAATAAATAATAAATTTAATAAATAAATAAAATAACTTCGTGTACCAATGAGCTAACCTCAATCGGTGCTGTGGTGTAGGCCTACGAGGATACCCCCTCCGACATTCAACTTCACATTACGCCGAATTTTTTCTTACTGTTCATTTCTGCTTCTCAGTAGCTTTCATTCAGTTGGTTATGAGCATTTGTAGTGAATAGTCGTTGTTGCTAGGGTTGTGAGGCGACCCCACCACATAGTTTACTTTACGAACACAAATATTTTTAAATACTTTATTTTTGTATGATTTATAGAAATATCACTCACTATGGCTCCAAAGGATCATCTGATAAGAAAACTGAAGTCGTCTGTATAAAATGCAACCAACGTATTTGTGCATCTTGCAGGTGCGCATTTCTCTTTGAGTGTGTGGATAAAAAAATATATTAAAAAATAAAAATAAAAAAAAAATAAATAAATAAATAAGAGAGGTTCAATTTCAGGGTTTGTGAAATCTGCTAACATTTAACTTTATCTGGTTAATCTGTGTTTTGTATTTGGACATAACTGCACCGAATTAAAAGTAGTGAAGATACTGTAATTTTAAGCTGGTGCGCTATTAAGATCTTCATTTTAAATTATGTTTTTGGTATGCTTTGACAATGTATAGTTATTTTGATGTTATTAAAGAATAAATACCAATAAAATTAGCCTATATTCTTTAGTTCAACATTCAATTCAAATACCTGCCAAGAAAATGCAAAAAGGCTCTGTGGTCCTCACGACACAGTTTATTTCATAAAATATTCACGACACCGAGCCGGGGCTTCAGTTAAAGAAATGATTATTCCATTGCCTGCAAAAGGACTAGGAAGAAGAAAAAGGTACAGGTAGAGTGTGGAACGAACTGTAATTTTGCCCTGTCTTCTTTGATAATTTTTTTAAGTGACAGGAATGAGGATATTTAAAGTTATTGCAATCTAAAGCACGATAATATCATACATAGTTTTAATAAATGCATTAAAGTAAACTCATTAGTTTTAATTTCCTTTTAGTAACGTTGAGACTATTATTCGTAAACATGCAAATATTGTAAATGGAAATATATTGATTTATTAACGAGATTTAGGTGTAAAACTTACAGAACGTTCTGTAAGTCTTATGGGACGTAGAATAATGACAGCTCATTTTCATTATAAATTTCACTGTAAAACCGTCGCCTTTCCTGAAAACTTTTAACGACATTTGCAAACTGTAATCATTCCCGCGCTCTTATATGTCAAAATGCTCTGCAGAACTCATAAGTTTCCATTATACCTTGTTTTTTCTGCAAGTTGTTAGACATTTTGTATATTATGCCATTTAAAAATCCCTCGAAACTCTGAAGCCCATAAGGCAAGATAATCCATAATATACAGTGGTTTATATTTCTCATTACACAATGTTAATTCTACATTAATATCAATGTCATTAGCGTTATGCTGCATTATTTTCTTTCGACCGTACTATAATATGCTTTTCTCAATTCGCCTAAGCTCTTCACAGAGCCTTAATATCATAATGATATCCATTGAGATACAGATTTTCATTATAACACTGGTATGCATTATTAAGGCACACGGATCGATCTTGAAACCTTAAAAGCATAAACAGTCTGTATTTAAAATAAAATCAATTATATTCGTGTTAATATTAAGATTATACTAAATTGAGTTAATTTCGTTTTGTAAAAATCTATTCGTTTCGAGAAAACGGTCAAGAACAAGCTTAGACTTAACCGTGCCAGCAGCTACCATCTATCGCAAGACAAGATGTACCAAAACTTGAATTTATGAACATAAAATCTCAAAACTCATATTTAATTAAACATTTACTTATGGATCAGCAAAAACAGTCGTATGCATCTTGCCTGTAATTGAGATACTCGTATTTTAATTATTAAACGAGCATAGCAAAATATACTGCTGTTTTGAATGATTTCTTACATTATAGAAGTCAATAAATAAGTCCGTAAATAGCATTTTCTTCAGTTTGTATATAAAACATAAATTAATGTAAGGTAATTGTTCACCATTAAATTTAGAGCCCTCTTTCTGGATCACGTGACCCAATGACTACCTCCCCTCCCACAGCTGAGCAGACTGTTCTCGTGAATACGCATTAGGGTACAAAGCACCATGTGAATTTCTTAGCGATTTTAATTATAACTATTTTTTCTTCAAGGAATATTCTAAATGTACGTAATTATATTATGTATTTAATAGGTTTCGAAAAAAAGGTAGTGTGAAATTTAATAATTTTCCATACGGAAAAGAAGAAAGACGACTAAGAAAAATACGCGCTTAAATAAAAACTAATATATAGTTAAAATAGGATGAATGCAAGTGGTTTCATACAACATGACCCAGTGATTGAAAGCTGTAAGGGTGGCGTGCACCAACCTAAACTAAAGTAGTAAATCTAAGAAGGAAACCTGAAGTAAACAAAAACCAATTTGTCTGTCTCACTCGTAAGTCATAGGAGTAATGTGGTAGAGTGAGACAGATGTACTGGTTTTTCTTTACTTCAGGTTCCCTTATTAAATGTATTACTTCAGTTTGGTTTACTCCTGGTTGGTGCACGCTACCCTAACACACTCATACAGTTTGAGCGTCAAGAAGTTAACCCTGCGTCTCTGGTAGACACTGGACGTAGCCTATAGTGCAGTTATTCATTGCATGGCCAGGCGGCTTCAAAGGTTTCGGTATTTCTTTATGTTAATTGATTTGAGAAAATCGGTCTTGGCTTCCGCTTTCCCGAACAAAAGGAACGTTGCAATATTATCTCATTGTTATCACTGACCTCAATTCTTCCTTCGTTTTAATCAATTCACACGTGTTATTGTTTATTGTAACTTGATCTTGCAACCGCGCATTTCACTCCACGCGGAGCTGACGAGTAGCTGTCAAAATCGTCACAGGACATTCTTAGATTTTGATCGGCTGGGGTAACTAGCTGATTGGTGCGGTAAAAAATAAAGAATATGGGTTGAGCTGTCGGCAAACTTTTTCTCCTAATGAAAGCAAGCCTCCTGGCCATGCAATGAATAACTGGACTATAGCTACCTTCTGCTGTTTTCCTCGTAAGCCAATCACGATAGGCGCTTGTATTTTTCCCCCACCCTCTGTGGCCTGGTTACTGTATGTGGCCTACGCGATGTCGGTGTTCGTGTTGAATATTCGATAGGGACGCATCGTGTGGTTTACCAGTAATTTTTAATAGATGTGCGTGTTATTGAATTGTTGAAGTATGTTCCCAGCATGAAATTTTATAAAGCGTTCAATTGCATAATTTTCAATAGTGTATAAATATACTACGTAAGCACGTGTGGTTTGAGATCACTAGTTATAGAGTAGTTATATGACTGTCACAGGGAGAAGCAGAAACAGCGTGAGTAAGGTTAGTGAAATCCTACACAGTGATTGCTATATAAATGTTATATACGATACTTTAAGATATCAAATTGTATTTAAAACTTCCTTTTGTGGATGGTGACGTATATGAAATTATCTCTTCAATTAAAATAAATGTTCAGTAGATTTCATTTTATTATTATTATTATTATTATTATTATTTTATTATTTTATTTTTTTTAACGCGTGCAACCTACTCAGATCTTTACGGTTATAATGTACGATTTGGGGGAAATTATTTCATCCAAATCATTTTGTTTCAGATGTTAGAAACTTAGGCAGTTGCAATAAAAATGCAAATAAAGTAGCCTAATGTATTTAATAGAAAGAGATCAAGTATTGTAAGCATTTATATAAACAGTAACAATAAGGTGTACAAACACTAAATACCACCTCTAGTCTAGCAGATTCATTTTTCTTAAAAATTATTAAAGACAGGTACGTCATTCATAAACTAATGTTCTTATGATACGATTTCTGCTATAACCACTGCATATCTCTAATATAAATACAAGAAGCAGTTACAATATTTCATATACCAACAGCCTTATTTATATCTCTAATATAAATACAAGAAGCAGTTACAATATTTCATATACCAACAGCCTTATCGAAAAGATATGTTATATTCTGGTATAAAGATTATCAAGGTTTACCATACATATTGATTTTTCAGAGCTGTATTCATAATTATATTGATATAAGCATTCATAAAGTGAAATAATCTGTTATCCCTGACCATAGGATCGACTAAGAAAGTGCCAATAGAATCGCTGGAATCCATGAATAACGATCATAACACGAGTATAAAAATCCTCTTATTTTGTTTAAAGCATTAATCTATGAATATTATTCCTCTACTTTTAAACAGTTTTTTAGATGAAGCATTTATACGTCAGTAGCAGTGAAAATGTTAGATCATTTACAAGACCTTTTATCACTAAAGATTATTTGTTGTAAATCGCTATAAAACTTAGGTTTAGTGTCAGTTAACAACCGTGGACTAAAGGTAATTGACAAAGTCATTAATAATAACTTTCCCCGTTGTCCCGGTATGGCTGCTTCACACGGCCGGCGCGATGCATTTGTATTCAACCGAACCAGGATGGCCAACTATGTTCGTGTAGCAGTACGATACATTTTAACTCAGTCTAAACAATGCTTTATACTATACACTTAGTTAAGCACGCGGAGCGGAGGCGGCAGCCATAGCGCAACGCAAATGCACTTATTACTTAAATAGTAAAATATCGAATTGCGCGCGTCTCGTTATATACTAGGCCTATATTTATTCTCGCGCGTTTTGTTATGTTGGTCACAGTTCCTCGCTAGGCGACGTCACACTGGCAAGCTTCTTCTCCGATCTGTACGATCAATGTGGTGGAAATATAGTTTCTTGTTGCCACTTCGTACTCTAAAAGAAAGTGTACTATTTAGTGGTTGGACTAAATCGCTCGTAAAGACATCTCCTTAGTGTTAAAATCCGGGTTAAAATATGGGAGGAGTTGATGTTGGATTTTAACAGGTAATTTTACGGGAGATCCGGAATTTTTCTTGAGAGAATTCAGACTTCAAGTTATAGGTCTATTATTTATTTGTTTATTTATTTAGCGATTACAGAATGAAGCATATGAGTATTAAAACCACAAAATGTACAAAAAAACCAATACTTGTGTCAACGTAAACGTGAATGTGGGATCCTACGACGGGACAATCCATATATCAGCGATGTTCGCGCTGCGTGCGGTTGTCACCAACACTTTTCGTCATTGAAATCAGCTGGTTTATATAAAAAAGGACACTGAATTGTATGCGATACGTGTGTAGCGTTTATAAATATCGGAAGTATAAACACCTGTCTTCGTCTCGTTTTTCATAACTTTTCCTCAATTATTTTAAAACATATTTCCCACAAAAGTATCGCAATATACCATATGCTGTAGTAATGCATTATATCCGATATTTTCTGAATGTTTTATTATTTAATTTAGTTGGATGAATCACACTGTAGCAATATTTATGTTGTTGATATTTAACTTGTAGCGTGGAAGCTTCAATATTTCTACATTCAAATTCGTCAAAGGAGATGTAATTAAAGTGTGAGATGAAACATGTGGATATGTGTGCAAGTTGCTTTAGGCGGGTAAAACGCAATTTGTAAAATGTTGGGAATACTTTCCCTAAAGGAAGAGATTCCTGTTAGCTTTGAAAAGAATATTAATAGAGTACATGAACTCTATCCATGATTCAGAGAGTTTAGCAATTTCTTCTTGCTGCAGTCGAGAGCTATTGAATAACACTACTGAATGAGAATTGAATGAATCGGTAAGGCTAGAGGAGTCTATTGTTTTGCTGTAGGGTTTTGGTACGTGTTGAAACAGTATAATCATATTATATTCATATTTTCTCAGGATACTAGATTCTCTTTTACCTTCTAATATTATAACGAATAATTTGTTTAAAATAAACATTATCTGTTTTATGGGAAAAACCTGAAGATTAAACACTTAGAATATTTACAAATACAGATCTTAACTTATAAATTTTTAAAAATATAATCTGTATACGGTTATGACTGAGGAAATTAAACGTAGCCATTGTGTCTAGTAGTAGTTTACTACAGAGACACAAACCTCGGTTTGATCCCCGGTAATTCTCGGATTTTTGTGGTTAGAGAGTTCTGGAATGGAATGCATTCATCCTCATAAGGATAACTGAGAATCAATCAACACAAGAAAGAAATTGGCTCTGGTTATAAAGATCACCGGCTATGGGTGTACCTACGCATACTGATCAAATGCCCCAAACACCGTCATTTTTGTCATCTTCTATCTTGGAAGGACGAGGTACATAATGCGGCGGTCGGGTGGTTGGCCTAATGGGGAATCGAGCCACCTAGTTAGGTAACTAATACAGGCTGATTGCGTTGTCTTCCCTAGTTTTGTTCTTATAGGCCTACGTGACGGAATTGCAATCTATTTCTTCTGTTCAAATAATGAATTTTAGATATTTACTAAATTTTTAACAGTTACATTACGCAAATGATGATTATAATAAATAATAATAATAAATCAGGTAAGCTGATATAACAAAGTGCCGATGGAGTTAATAGGCCATATTTCAGATACTATTGAGTTTTAGACCACTGTCTCTTGAGAAATTTTAATAAGCATATGTGAAGGAATAAATGAAATAACTAGTATATTAACACAATGAATTTACAACAAATTACTCACGTCAACAATAGGCCCATTCCTTTATTTTTGTAAAAAAAAATCTGAAGCTTTACATATACGCAATCAAAAAATTTAAAAAAAATGTCAGAATTTGTTTTGGAGTGGAAGGAATTCAAAGCAAGTATAATATCTTAATCAGAAACTGTTTCAAGGCAGAATGCTTAGATGAGCAGTATAAACCACAGATCACTCACCACACTAGAAACCAACCGTTTCAAGAGCTTCTCCAGGAAATCAAGGTGGCTATACCCTCCCACTCTCGGTGGGTGTGTCAGTGACAACAGCAAAGTAATCAAATGATGTAATAAGACCATAGAAACACTGAATAGGCCGATAGAAAACCACAGAGAATAATCTCGATAATCGAGATTGAAAGAGAAATATAATCTTGCCGATAAGAAAGCATAGATGCACACATGTAAGGGAGAAATAAATATTGGTATGTAAAAGAAAATAGAGAGAATTTGTTTCACACATAATGTGAACGGAACAATAAAGAAAAAATAATCGTATTTGTTGAACATTATATGCAAATAAATTAAATACGTACCATATTTCTGTACCTATTAATAATAAACATTTAACATATTTATGTAATTTACGATACTAATTGATAAAGACCCATCTTAAGAATAAGATACAAACTGTTATTCGCTCTCTTTGCTGCATGAACTTGCTTGGCTAGAACTATTCTACAGTTTTATTTCTTCTTGTTTTGAAAGCGTTTAAAGATAATATAGGTAAAAACATACTGAAGGAACTTAAAACTAACTAACCCGTAATCGGGTACCTTTCAGTTTTTGTAACATACACAAATGAATAACAAAAAATACAACCTAGAATAATGAAGAGCAAAGTGGGATAAAATCTATCAACATATGGTGTAGATAATTAAACAACTCTTAAATATCAAAATAATATCAGAATGATTTTATCAATTTTAGCTTATGAAATGAGATAATTAGTAATCTTACTGAATCTATTTCTCTTCATACTTGATGATTCTGGATGTGACCTAATTATAGAGTTAGTCTTGGACCGAATAATTGCTATGTTCGGAGCCAGCAGAGGTAAAATATTTAGGTTCTATTAGAGGCGAGGTAATACTTCTTTTATTGTAACTATGTGGATTAGATAGGTTAAGTTTCAATATTTTTGAAAATAGTTTAGAACTGTGAGATTATAAAGCTTTTCTATTCAATAAACATTAAATTCAGGAAATAACACTGGTGGGTACTCAATAGGTTTTTAAAGTGAAACCTTATTATTCTCTTCTTTATCAGATTCAGAAGAGTCAATACAAAAACTGCCACTTCCTCCCTAGCTAGTGATACCATATTGGATGTTAGATTTCATTAGAGCTATTCTTAAAACCTCAGTCGATAAAAGACGTCTTAGGACGTAGATTGACAAATTTGTACAATGTTTTTCGTTTTCTAGTAGTTTCGTAAAAAGATTATCTTTGATCGTAATATTAAAAAATCTATAACAAGGTAAAATATTGATTTTAGGTATATATATAGGCCTATGTATATACATATACATGTTATTTATGTACATTTGTTAGCCAAATATTCATTAGATTTCCAATTGTATTTCCCTTGAAAGAATATCTTCTGTAAAATAACAGTTAAGGTAGTGCACTACGGTTCATGGGAAAAATGATGTAACTTCGTTACTTAAATTGTCTCGCAATAATTTTTTAATTTCGATAACAACCATCATTGCCATAAATTTCTTTGCTTTACATCCTATCTCAATCTTGCATTCAGTTATATTTTTCCATAATTATTTTACAAGCTAACCTCAAAATAATATAACTGGAGGAAATTTTTAACAAAAAAATAATTACTAGCTACCATTGTTTTAAACGACAATTCTAAGCCTCCTGTGTTCATTCGGAGTAATTATCAGAGCATTTGAACGGAAAATGTTCCAATTAAACTCTGCATTTTTAGCAAGTAAACTCTTTAGGGACGTTTTAAGCACTGCAATCGCAACAGGATTGGAAAGTAAACAAAATGTTTTGTTTTTCATATATTCGCCAATAATAACAAACAAATATTAAAACTGATTTTATGTAACTTCTCTTTTCAGACTGCTTTGATAATATAGGCGCGTATTTTTTTTCTTTCTGAAAGTTGTATTTTTCCACTCGGAGTCCTCTGGTTTGGCAAGTCGAACACTTTTTGTTCATTATCATTTTTTTTAACGTGGGTTGTGTACTGCTTTTTAGTCTTGCAACTGGCGCCGGTTTGCCGTTATTTTGTCCCTTAGGAATTCCTTCACATGCCTGTAATTCAATAGACGTGAACTGTAGCATTTACGAACACTAATGCTGAGCTGGAACCAAACTTGCATTTTGTGTGCTGAAAGTCAGTGTGTCGAAGATTATTCAAACCAGGTCAATATTTTGATTATTTATTTGTTTGTCATGTTGAAAATTAAAAGTACATATACCATTAGTAACACCTTGTAAAACATAAACGTGTTCCATTATACTAAAGGACATAATTTCTAAGGCTCTATAGTGTTTCAAACATTAAAATGGCTGTTTTCACTTCTTTGCGTCAAGTCGGAGTGCATCTGCGGTTAAATGGAAATGTGGTGTCAACAAGTGCTTTCAATGAGGGTTTTCAAATAGTAGCCTTAAACTTCTCAAACAAAGAGATGCTCACATAGCAATGAAGGCGGTGGGTTATTGCTTGCAGCAAGAAGATAGTACCGACCTAATGCAAACACAAAACAAACACTGTTGCCATGTCACCCTTATCTGAACAGTAAGGTGAAAGAAAAAATTTAAACATTTCAGCTTAGTGTTCTGTTATCCATCTCTTACCAAGTTACACAACGCGTAATCATCTTTCCTTCCATTTGGCTGGATATATTTTACGTCGTCTGCATAAACGGTCCACGTGAGAGTTACTAGCAGCTGATGGCATAATTAGCTGACTTGATTATTTTATTTTTTAACATAAGGATTTACTTTATTGATTATCATAATTGGCATTGTTATATGATATTGGTGGATTTAATCAAATTTCTATCCGAAAAATTATTACTAATGCCGATATATTAAATGCAGAGTATTGTAAAATAATTGCTTACATTATTTATTTATTTAATCTTCCCATAGTTATGGATTGCCTACATAGACAAAGAGTACCAGAAAAGAAAAAAGAAAAGATAATTGAGCATTGAACATTGAAAAAAAAAGAATAAAATTAAAGAAAAATTAATACAAAATATAAACTCTTTAGCAGTTACAATTAAGATTTATATATATGATTCCTCAGTATTGAAACAGATCCTCTGAGGGTTGCTAAAAAAACTTCAGTTACAATTGATGAAGGGAGTCCCAATCTCTTGAAGGTGTTCAACATGAAAGTTTTAACTGTTCCTCTCGCTCCTACCATGAGTCCAATGACTTCAAGTTCTTTCAGATTGTATTTATCACGATAGTAAGGGATGGTAGGATTATAGATGTCTTGCTCTTCCTTGTTTACATCTTGCGGATGTGCCTTATTTACTTCGAAACGTATAGTAGAGTCTTCTTCGCCTACTATGCTCTCTGTATAAGTTTGATAAATATATTAGCGAACTGTGATGTAAATTTGATGATGTCCACAATTATGTGTTGAATTTATCTTAACATTTTAAAAATTGCTATTATGTTATGATTACTTAATGCATAATTTACTTTTGTTCACTTTTAAAAATAATATTTCCCTCTCTTTATTTTTATGCAAAACTCCCTGACGCTTGGATTTATGTCACTCCAACTGGCTTAAGCTTCTGTCATTATTTGCACATTGAACTTAGGCTATAGCGTGAATATGCTACAGGAATGAGCAATCCATTCTCGAAAAATGTTACAATGAAAGCTGGATAGTAAATATACATATTGAAAGTTCAAATTTTGAATAATTTTCATTTTAATTATACCAAAGGCCTTAATTATTTATAGCAACAAATTAATAAAATTTGATAAAATGGACTAAATTATTTTACAAGGCCTAATCAAAATAATGAACCTCATACTTATATGTCACTAGCGTGTGCCCGCGGCTTCGCACGCGATAATTATTTCAAAAATTAAAAATTAAGAGCATAATAGTTAAATCATTATATTTATTAAGACCTAAATCGCGTGGACTACATACCACGATCAGATAGCATCGACTGGTAAAAGCGACCTCAGATTAGAGTTCCCTGGCCCAGAAAACTGCTGCATAGTGAGTTTCGTCCAAGTCGAACAATGTTTGACCATATTTAGGCCTATATTGAATATCCCTCTTCCGTGTAGGTTGAAAATTTCATACGTCTGCGCGCCTTGATATTCTAAACAAATGAATCGTCAAGGATGGACTTACAAAATCAAGCGATTGCCCGCGATAATTATTTCAACAATTAAAAATTAAGAGTATAAAAGTTAAATCATTATATTTATTAACATCTAAATCACGTGAATTACATACCACGATTAGATAGCGTCGACTGGTAAAAGCGACCTCAGATTCGAGGTCCTTGGCCCAGAAAACCCCTGTATAGTGAGTTTCGTCCAAATCGAACAACGTTTGACCATATTGAGGCCTATATTGATTATCCCTTTTAAAATAATAATAATAATAATCCTCTTCGGTGTAGGTTGAAAATTTCATATGTCTGCGTGCCTTGACATTATAAACAAATGAATCGACCAGCGTGAGCTACAACATTCAAGCGATCGCGATAGTTTTATGTCCAAGGAATGACAAAAATAGCCAAAGCCTACTGTAATTGATTTGACATTGAATGGTATTACTGAAAACGATGCTTCGAAAACGCAAAACATACACGTTTTTTGACCGTTTTTCACTCATAACTCACGAACGAAAGAAAAAATTAAAAATGTAATATGCCAGAAACCTTCCCGGGAATGCACTCAACAACTTCCCAAAGTTTCATGGCGATCGGATGAATGGTGTAGTAATGCATAAAGGACACACACACACACACACATACACATACATTCATTTTTATATATCTCTATATATATAAAAGGCTTTGTCCTGACTGACTGAATGAATGACTGACTGACTGACAGGAATCAACGTACAGCCTAAACTATAACAGGTAGAGACTTGGAATTTTGACAGTACCTTCGTTTCATAATGTAGGTGCTCACTAAGAAAGGAGTTTGAAAAATTCTGATTTTAACTGCCAAAAATTACATGTTTTTGAAAATACTTAACCACTTTTTACACAGAATTATCCAAACAAATTCACAGAACATATTGTTGCCAGTTGTATCAGGTGGGTTTGGATTAAATGAAATGGATGTTTGACAAATTAGAGAAGGTATCATTATAATTCATATTATCTGTATTAATAAAAGGAATTGTCCTCGATGTCCAGCGAAATCTACTGAACGCAGAGATCTGAAATTTTAAACATAGGTGGGCTGAAGGGTCGGAAAATGCACCTCCAAGCCGGAATTTTAATTTTACTTTTCGTTCGTGAGTTATGAGTGAAAAACGGTCAAAAAACGTGCATTTTGTGCGTTTCAAAACAAAAGTTTTCAGTTATACATTTCAATGTCACATCAATTACAGTTGGCTTTGGCTATTTTTGTCATACCTTGAAAATAAAACTTTCGCGATCGCTTGAATGTTGTAAGCCCTAAATATGGTCAAACGTTGTTTTATTTGGACGAATCTCACTATACAGAGGTTTTCTTGGCCAAGAAACTCGAATCTGAGGTAGCTTTTACCAGTCGATGCTATCTGATCGTGGTATGTAGTCCATGCGATTTAGGTGTTAATAAATGTAATGATTTAACTATTATGCTCTTAATTTTTAATTCTTGAAATAATTATCGCGGGCGAAGCCGCGGGCACATGCTAGTAGATTATATATAAAGATACACAGCAATGTTTCACTCAGACCAAAGCGTTATGTTACGAGTCCTACGTTTAGCCATACACTGGAAAATGTGTAATTATTATATGATTTACTATTTTAAAAATTAAATTAATATGTAATTATATTTTTTGTAGCATGATGTATACTGCGGTTCAGCTCACATGCATTTATGCACATTGCCAAGAGCTAAAATTTTATTATACAATGGATAATAGAATGAATTAGTGAATGAATAAATGAAGTCCTTTATTGGTACATTGAAACATTGTGTACATTGGTACATTGGTACATTGGAAAAATAACTTTATACGTAATTTTTTGCACGAGCCTTTAGGCTGTTTGTGCTATAACTATACGCAAGCAAAAAAAGAAACATATAATAAAAACTAACAAACATACAAAAACAAACTTTAAAAGAGACCACCAAAACTAACCAATACACCAACAAAACATGGAGAATTATCCCGCAACCTAATATATTAAACACACCACTCTATATATGACTGTACAGCTAACATGAAATATACCCTTTACACACTCGCTCGGTCCCACCTGTCGGTCAGTTTTAATCCTAAGCTGGCTCAGTTTAGACAAAAATTTCCCCACCTCTTCAAAAAATCTGGTATTAGTTAACAGATTGTATGTCGCCAGATGACACCTTACAAGGTGCATTGAAAGACCGGCAGATGCCGTTTCTTCAGTGTTTCAGTGACTCCACAATCTGCACACCAGTCACACACAGACATTTCGAACAAGGCGTGGGTGAAATGAAGATGATAATGACGACCAGATGATACCCGGGGACCACAAGGGCCTAAAATTACTAGACATTCGCTCCAAGTTGAGCGAAAATCCAGCAAAACCCCCACCTAAGTAACTTTTCCCGAACAAGAATCGAACCTAGGACCGTTCCTTTCACGCATCCCCTTCACCGTTTCCAAGGTGAGCGAAAATCCCGCAAAAACACCACCTAAGTAACTTTTACCGACCAGGAATCGAACCTAGGACCGTTCCTTTCACGCATCCCCTTCGCTACAGCGATGGACTATATTGTAAATAGCTTTTTTGCACGATTTAACTAATTAGTGGTACTTACGAATATTGTTACCGTGGATCGTAAGTTGACATTCCCGCACGCAATCTTGTTGCTTTGGAAACAAAACAAATTTCCGTGCGGTAAGAATTTACTTACGGCACTCATCATAATACAAGCCTTTATGGACAAGGTCCCCAGGACAAATATTCGGTCCCATAACAACAAACACATGCGAATCACTTTCTGAAATATAACATCCATCTTCAATTGTGTATATACATAATATTTTCAGCTAATATCTCAATTAATATAAATAAATTGATACAAATAATCATCGTGAAGAAAATAGCATGCAATACTCGTACCGTAAGCGCATAACGGATCTCGGAAATTGAAAAAACTCGGCGCAAGCACCTTGTTTTTTCAAACTCTTTCCTCGATCCGTATGCACTGCTTACGGCACTTGCATAGGCGTAACCAGGCCGACCATATGGGGGGGGTTATAACATCCGCGGGGTCTGGCGAGTATGGAAGGAGAGGGGGGTCCGGGGGCCCTTCCCCGGAAAATTTTAAAAATTAAGATGCAAAATAACGAGTTTTAAGCTTCCGGGGGTTCTCCCACGGAAAATTTTAAAAATTAAGTTGCAAAATAACAAGTTTTAAGCTTCCGGGGGTCCTTCCCCGGAAAATTTTAAAAATTAAGACGCAAAATAACGAGTTTTAAGCTTCCCACGCTTTATACTTGTATTAAACAATTTATGGGCAGACTTAAAAAAATTATACAATTCTCATTTTCTTAATCAATGGGGGCGGGGGGGTTCAAACCCCCAAATCCCCCCCTCGCTACGCCTATGGGCACTTGTATCGCAATATACTATAATCACATACAGTAGAGTGGAAAATACTCTATTAAGTACACATTCTGTGTGTTGAGCTGACATTTAACACGGCGCAAATTAACACGAGCTGAGAAATACATGGCTATGTTGGCGGGGCTAACTAAATTAGCGTCTGTCAAAACTAAGTTCACACTGTGGAAGCTTAGTAATAAAGGCTCCTTTACGATTTCCATGTTGTACAATTAAGCCACGTGTAAGTGGGACAGCCCTAGTAAAAGATGATATCTCTGTTAATACAAGGCTTTCATTAAACTAATTAGAGACACTCATGACAACAAACAAACCATTTCCTTGTTTTCTAGGAGAGGCCTGTCCAAATGACGGCCATTGGAAGATGCTTTTGCGGCGCATGGAACAAAAAAGAATAAAATTATAAATATTATAGTAAAGATAAGTTAGTATAAAGTTAAAATAGCGCTTGTTACCATAGATATAAGTTACAAGACCACTACTGGACAATTACATGGTCTAAATAGTTTGAACTTTTTTCGCAGAATCCAGATTTAATAAAATATGTAAATCAATTTAAGATAAAAATTAATAAACTATTTATTATTATTAATAAATATTTTTGCCGTTCATTTGTATCATTTTAATTTCTTCGTATTATATCTATTTATAAATATAAACATATTTGTAATGTAGATGTCTGTTTTCGTAATTTTTAATTTAACTACTTAATTTCTTGTAAAATTTTTCTCACTATTTTGTTATGTATATAATTTGTATATATTTTTTTTAATTCTCTGTTCTCTCTTATTTGATAAATATGGTAATTACAGCCCCTAAAATCGAGCTTCTCTCATCTGGGGGCTTAAAAAAAAAATGTAAGTGTTGTAATATATTATGTTTTTTTTTATAATTCAAGTTGATTTGAATAAGGAATTTAATGTAATAAAGGTAAAATAAAAATTGTATAATAATAATATAGCTTATTTTCGATTTTGTCAAGAGATGTTTAATAAGAATGTCTATGAGATTAACATGTCGCTCAACATCTTTGTGTGTGATAGAAATTGTGGCATTAATAAGATAGAGAGAAAAGTCGAAGATCTTAATCCCAGAGATAATAGGCCTAAATTACATATATAGTTTATTGTCGAAAATAGCCTGTATTTACAGGTTACCAATATATATTGATAATGCATATTGTGCACGGGAAATTCAACTGATTACAACATTTTAAATGTTTGCCTGCGAGGAAAAACTTTCTGTAAATAATTTCTTCCAAGCTAAAAATTACAAGACCGCAATTACCAGTTACCTAATTATGTGCCCACAACAGTAGATTTCTCAACCAATGACACCACTTGTTCAGCAACTTCTGTAACTATGATTATATCCGTATTATTCTTATTATTACTATTATTATTATCATCATTATTTTATTATTTTTTATTTATGTTACCACATATACAATATAAATTTTATAAACAAAACACAAGGAATACATATAAGAAAACATATCAATAATAATAAGAAAAGTACCAGCTGAATCAATATTAATCAATTAAAAACAATATAATTTATTAAATTTATTAAATAATTATTATAATTATTGCCTCCTAATAAGCATCGCTCATGATCGGAGGAGGATGTAATACTGTGAAAATTTAGAGAAAGAAGTGGACGTGCAAATAGATTACATAAAAAAAATAAAAATTATGAGGTACCTTTAAAATACTAAATCTAATAATATAAAAACACTAAACATGGTAAAGCTAAGATTAGTATAGTTTAAAAAATGAGTTACATTTTAGGCTATTATTAATTAAGTTGAGAGTTACTAATTCGAAAGATTTCTTTAATTAAAATCAATATGAACCGTAATATCTACTCCTGTGCAGTAACAAGGACTCCCAAGTTTGCATCACAGCGTATAGCGTCAATTCATCTCATGGAACTGTGGAGCCTAGGCTGAGAATCCAATATCGGAGCAACCATCGGTGACTGGCAAGCTCTGTTTGTTCTCCGGCGGGCTACAGCCAAGTTGTCAGTTGCAAGGTCCATTAGATGAGATCCGATTACTGAAAATCCTGTCCACATGCGCCAGTCACACACCACTTCCTTTCAGATTGAATACATCACAGCTACACTAACCCACCATTGCACCTGAGAATGCATTAATACAATTTGAAATTAACACAAACTTTATTCACATCTGAAGCTAATGTTTAAGTAAAAGTAAAGTGTTCCCTATACATGCCAAAGAGGCCCAGAGGATTCCAAGAGGTTGAGGCTCCAAGACTTTTAGACATTCGGGACGTGAAGGTGGTAAGGTTGTTAGCCTTTACCACTTGCTCCTAGTACTCATTTCTGTTGGAGTCTGAGTCGACCCCAGGGCCATTGATAGTGCCATCAGAAATTTAGGCCAATTGAAAAACTTCAACGACCTCATTGGGGATCGAACCCGCTACCTTCCGGTTTGTAGAGCAGAGCCTCAACCACTACGCTACGGCGTACCCCAGTGTTTAAGTAGCTTAAATAATTAATTTATAACTTCAAGAATAAACTAAATTCTTACTATGAAAAATCCTTTATTGAAATTAACATTCTTTTTTCGTTGTAAGAAAGCACATTATTCAGTATATCAAGGGTTTTTCCCCTTAATAACAGAGAGGCTGGAGCAACCTTATCACATGTAATGACAGGAAGTCTAATGTTGTTTTACCCTTGGGTGAGTATGTACCCTATGGTGTGATGCAGACGTGTCAGTCTAACCTGCAACAAGAGACAGATTTCTGAGCAGAGGCTAAGGAATTTATGAGGTAGGTGGGCATGCAATTTTCATGCATCCCTGCTAGCCACATGAGGGATCCAACTGGAGATGCCAGGTGACAATTTTCTGTGAAGGAGGATGATGAATGACGTTAAGGGAAAAAAGACGATTATTTCGGTGGCTTGCAGTTTAGGAACAGAGAGAACCAACCTTGAGATATGGGGGAAAAGTACCACTTTCATATACCATAAATGTTCACGTATTACTCATATTTACAAAAGAATGCATGGTCACTATAGATTTTATGTAAAAAAACTCTCATGCGCTATTTTTGTCATATGGAGTAACCTACACCACTTACGTAAAAAGTTCAGCAGGCTTGCTTAAATTTGTAGGACCCGTTTAGTTTTGAATACATTATAGACATGCAATGAAAAAAGGTATAGGAAATTGCCTTTAAAAGTGTCCATGTAATTAAAATAAGTGTTCATATAATCTTTCTAGAAGTGTCCACACTTGTAAATGATAACTTCTGTACGAAACTATATAGATTTCAGTCTTTTCTTTTACCTTAAGGATGATCTTTTGAAAGCGATTAATTTATTTAAAGAGAACAAAATATAAATATTGCATAAATAAATAAAGCTGGGTGCTGAAACCTAGCCAACATAAATTAAGGTACACAGTGTTTTTTAATACAAATAAAAAATGCAAATAATTGTTAATAAAAATAGCTAATATTTTATCCTTCAGCTCTTAAGAATTATTAATAACTGTTTTTGTTCGCTGGTTAATACAATGTATTTTACAAATACAAATAAAAAATGCAAATAATTGTTAATAAAAATAGCTAATATTTTATCCTTCAGCTCTTAAGAATTATTAATAACTGTTTTTGTTCGCTGGTTAATACAATGTATTTTTTCTTTTTAGTGTGAAACTCTGTTGGATGGCAATTCATAGCAAAAGCAAAATCTTTGTGGCGCTGTTATCATTATGGAACTTAGGGTTTTGCCTATCACGACGAGTGACTATTATTATTGATGGAGGAGTGTTGTGGAATTGTCGAAGTTTAAGAAGGTTCCAGTAGGATAGATTCCTTTTTTTTTGTGCTTCTCATTTTTAAGCATTAATGCACTATTCATTGGTATTTTTTTAAAATGACAAACAAAATGTAAGAAAGTCTCTAAGAAGGAGCTTTCTTTGCACCATTTCGAGTAATTTCACACATTGTGTTAACATTGAACTGACACATTGCGTTAATCCATACATTTTCTAATTTTGTTCATATTATGCGAAAAATTATAAAACTATATGGTAGTACATATAAATACTAGCCCTATTGCTTACGGTGAAAGAACTTGAGCTTTTCTGGGACAGTATATATATATATATATATATATATATATATATATATTTGTTCGGTACATCCTCGGATTTTTCTGAGGTAAGGAGGTCTGGAACGGGGTGCACTCAGCCTCGTGAATCAAACGGAGGAGCTGCTTGATAAGGAAGTAGCGGCTCCTGTCACAGAGACCATCATTAACGCCCGTGGGTGTCGGTATGGTGATCACATGCCCCCAGTCCTGTCATCTGCGGTCGGATGGGTTCTTTAGGATGTAGAGCCACGGAGTTTAGTTTTTAGTTTTTTACACGTATAAACGTGTGTGCATACAATACATAATATTTTTAAATCAGCATGCTGTAATTTTAATCAGGACGGGAAAATTATTGCGTTAAAAAAGGGGTTTACGTAAGCTGGTGTGATTATTATTAAAGGGATTTGCGCCTGAAGCCCAACAAGCTGAGGACATGGATTACTTTGTTTCGGTTTGTTGGAAGCAAGAGCAGAAATAACACGGTGCTGTGCCAGCTGCACAGATTTTCGAATGGTTGTTTATTTTTCACGGTCTTTGCAACCTGCATTGCAGTAGTCCAAACAGTGCCAAACACCTCCACTAATGTTTTATCACCGGTGTGTAATTGTTTTATTGTAAACTCCTACTTTTCAGGTTGCTAACACTTCCTTATAGCATAGCAACACAGAAGTAAATAAAAACTCTGAATAAAATTACGCATCCTGAAAAGGAAAATATAATAATTAAATACAAATCACTTTAAGTCAGTAAACAAGTACAGTAAATTCGCTGTCGTAATTTACGCTTTGGGGATTATCCGCGGTACAGTGATTTTTTTTTTTTAAGTTTTGAGGAACTATATCGAACAATAAGTAGATACCATTTACTCCGATAAGCTGGTGTTTCGGAAAATTCCTTTCAGCATAAGTTACGTAGAAAATAAAAGTCACATCACTGAAGCAAAAATCTATAATAGATTTTTATTTAATTTGAGACAATAACAAAATGTGTGGGAGAATTTAAACTGTGAATATTCTGTTAGTTATCATGAGCAGTGTAAATTACTTAAATATTAATTAAATATTAAATACTTTAATGAAATTTATTAATATTATTGTGTTTTAGTTTTACAAATGATTTCTTCAACATTTATATCATATCATATTTTGCAGAATATCCGCGGATTTTTCTACCCCCAATCAAGAGTATGCTGTATATAAGAATGTTATAGCTTTTCCACGCGAAGCTTTACGTATACCGGTACTAGATTCGTCAAGCAGTGGCGATCCTGTATAGGTCGAATATGCCTGTCTGTCTTATGGAGTTTCATGGTTTGTCTATACTCAGAGCATTATTACTATAAGCGTCAAGAATACCAAGGAATGGTGTCTACAACTGGAAGAGGTTATAACGATCATAATGTACATATTGATTTTGGTTATGATGAAAAAGTTGTTGATAGGATTATTATTATTATTATTATTATTATTATTATTATTATTATTATTTTGAAGAAAATGTATTTTGATAACTTGCTCATATTGTGGGACAAGACAAGACGTAACATGCGTAAGTAGAAGAAAATTTAACTCAACCAGGCAAACAATTTACGAGCTGTTAAACTACCAAACTGGGCAGCTGCTATCGACAGAAATGATATTCGAATTTTTAAAATTCCAAATTTCAGACCTGTCAACTTTAACTACGATAATAAGTATTTTGTGATTTTGTGATATTTGATACATATGTCTTTTTCGCCGACACAGTAGCCTATTACCGTACGAAAGATCGGGCACTGGAATTTTCAAAAGGTGTATTCAAATTTCGTGTCAAATTCTCATGGTATTTCCAGCTGCAGATGACGCGTTTTTAAATGATTTGTGACGAGCCTTACTCAAAAAAATATTGTCAGTGATAAAGGGAGAATTAAAAAATGTATCGGCTGAATCGTGGCAGAAAAGTCAGCCAAATGCACATTTTAGATCATAGTTAAAAAATGTCAGATCGTCATAGCATCCATTTGATGAAAAGACACCACAAATTAGATAACAAAATGTTTAATTCAAAGCTTCATAACATCAGTACTCAGAAAACACCCTCCAGGTAGTTATGATAATTACCAGGGCCCGGATTCTAATGACATGTCATCTTTTTATTGATGCTGCATAGACATTGCCAACTTGTGGATAAATATTAATCATGGCCTCTAGATTATAGAAATACATTTTTATTAGGTCATTTTTTGTCATTTTATGCAATTTTATATTTTTAGGGCATTTATTTAAATTTTAGGTCATTATTTTGTCATTTTCGGGTAATTTTCTTCCTTATTTAGTCATTTTCAGGTCATTTGCTTCCTTATTTAGTCATTTTCATGTATTTACATTGAGTGTATTTGTTTAATGCAAGAAGGAAAAATTCGGCGTTAAATGTTGTCATGTCTCAGTCAGAAATGAGAATCAAAGAAACGCCAAAATTTTGTATTATAATTATTACTATGGTTTATATTGACTGAGCACCAGAGTTTGCCACCTGCTTGGATTTCATACTGAGAACTACTGTTTACCCTCAATAAACAACAATATAATCCGGCAGACCACAAAAGGAAATGCCGAATTTTGACTCACCAGTGCCTCAGTGTCAGTTTAAACTTCCGTGAGAGAAGAACATTCACAACATTACAGTTATTTACAGTTTTTACAATTATGTACAAACTAGTCTATAACTTTGTGTGTACAATAATAATTTTTTATAAAGAAAATATCAGTTTTTTGGTCATTTTTTTATAATTATTAAGTCATTTTCTTTAAAATTTAGGGTCATTTTATAGGTCATTTTTCAAACAATTTTAGGTCATTAGAATCCGGGCCCTGATAATTACCCATAATGATTACAGTTTTAGTAAATCTGATTTTAGTAAATTAGTTAAACGTGTGCAAGTTAAATTCCATGTATAAGGTAAAAGACTAGTTGCTTCGGAAAAAAATTAAACTTCACTTATCTTCTAGTGCTGTAACCTTTATGTCCGTGAACAAACGGAGGTTGCACAAAATCTTGAGGGGGACATACAGCTTTCGATGAAATTCATTGGTGAGAAATATGTGAATTTCATTATTTTGTTTCTCAGCAATTAATTGCTCTACAGTCTTGCAATCTGACATACCTACTCTTTATTAACTATTTCTACAATTGCATACTATTTTCAAAATTAATCAAACTGTTACAGTTAGGGTAATTATCGTTTCAAAATGGCTGCCACGATTCTTGCACTGAACAGCCGTTTCCCTGATAACTTCCACAAATATAGATATTTCTGAGTGATTACTTTTCTGTGTGTTTGTTAATATCATGTGAACAACATAATCTAGGATCTTTGAAATATCTTCAGTATAAGTATTTTTTTATTATTTTTTTTTTTGAAATTTTATTTTTCGTTAAATTATACATTTTAAAAAATACTTAGCAAAAATACTTAGATTGGAAGACTGTAGAGCAATTCATTGCTGAGAAAAAAAAAATGAAATTCACATATTTCTCACCAATGAATTTCATGGAAAGCTGTGTCCCCCCTTAAATTTATGAAACAGTACATACATAATAGTGCAGTACAGCGATTTATAAAGAAGAGTTCTGAAAGTGTGGGTGGAGTGACAGTTCTGATTAGAAACTTCATGTCGCCTGAATGCAATAAGGCCAATCTCGCCACGCTACACAACACCACCGTCAAGGCTCTGAAATTGCATCCTGGAGGGAAAACTCTTCTCTCTATCTTGCTGGAATGAGATAAGGGATGTGGAGTACACCAGGTTATCACCACTATCGGATACTGACAGTCAGTCTTTGCTCGGATTTCAGCTTTAATTGAACTACTCAGGACAGCAAGTGCCTTAGTGCCTAGTGACAATCTGAAAAGACAATTGCTTCCATGAATAGCCTTCTTTATCACTTTTTAAACACTTCTGTCGTCGAAAAACCTTCTCGCAATAATAACTGAACAACTGAGAACAAGTAAATGGCTGGTGCTTAGTGACAATTATGAAAAAAAAATAGCTTCCATAAACAGCCTGCTTATCGTTTTTAAACGCTCTTACCGACGAAGTAGGTGGATTCTTGTACTGTTTATGTGTTTAATTATCGATATATTTCCTTAGGAGTCAGCACAAAATAACGCATAATAGCAGAATAGATGGCAGAAAATTAAGTACCTATGTTCACTATTTGTATACCTACGGAAAAATATTTTCTACGTATTCAATTGTGCTTAACAAAAATAACTCTTGTATGTGCTTTTCTGTAATATTAAGCTTTTTAGGAAGGTTTAGAATATAAACATGAATATAAATTATTCACACATTGCAATATAAAAGTTTACTTGAATTTCCATCGCTAGAGAAACGAATTAGTTCCTATTAATATCGATGCCTTAAGAAATTAAACTTTTCGTATAATTACCAGTACCTACAAGATTGTAAAGGGGGTACGCCCAAATACAATCTAGACAAATACAGGACACTTTGCGATATATCGGGGGACAATATTTTGAGCACCATCTAGCGGCCCAACCTACTACTACTATACAATTGCAGTATCTAGATACATATATGTTAAACAGTTTTTAATAGAAGAGCCGAAATAGCCAGACTCGGCATGTTATGTATAAGGGGTATCTACCTAATGGCTCAGAATAGCATATTATAGTTTATATCTGTTTTGAATATATTAATTTTGCCCCAAGTTTCTAGGTTGTGCCACCAGGAGTGCTACAAAATCTGTCCCCCATTTCTCTACCAGTAAGTGTCCGGTATTGTTTCTATAGTATTTGGTACGCCGTAACGTATTGGTTGAGGCGCTGCGCTACAAACCGGAAGGTCGCTGGTTCGATTCCCGATGAGGTCTTGAGATTTTTCAATTGGCCTAATCCTTCTGGCGGCACTATGACCCTGGGGTCGACTCAGCCTCTAAGAGAAGGCAATCCTGGGGGTAAAGGCGGCATGTGCGTAAGGCTGATAACCTTACCACCTTCATGTGCCGAATGTCCAAAATCTTGGAGCCTCAAAATCCCGGAACCCTCTGGGCTTCCATGGCCTGTATAGGGATCACTTTACTTTTTAGAAGATCGTAAGATATTCCTAATGATATTATGTAACATGTTTCTTATATCTTATGCACAGTAATCTCAGATTATTTTAAAAGGTATACGATGAGTTGTGAAGCCTAGATCGTAGTAATTAACACAAAATTACCTATCTGGTTCAAAATTAGATCATAATCCTTCTAAAATTCCCTGCCAATTGATGCTTTAAAAACCATAAACTATAGTATTCAGTCATCTTGTAGTTGATAAGATATTTTTATGATAGTCTGATATATAATGTGATTGAACTGCAATATGTGATGGAGAGAGATATATTTATATATATGCCCCTATTGACCGAATTCAGAATTATATAATATATCCACTCCCGTCCACACGGTCAGGTTATAATTATTTTATTTATTTTTAAAAGTCATGTATAAGTTCTTCCTGTAATATCATGGCTCAAGTATCAGATTTCTTTACTTCATGAAATCAAGTCCATTTATTGTGTACCCCTGAATGACATTGTTTTTATAGTAACATTTCTGTTCTCCGATTTTCAGAGCTTTTACACAACTCATGTGTTGTGCATTTCATAGGTAGGCTAATTCACGTGTGAAACGAACAACTCTGTTCTGACAGTATTTGAACACAGGTGTCATGTAAACTACGCGCCATCAGGGACACATTTGCAATACGACAAAAAGGTGCAACTGAATCCTTTTTTAAAATACGCTTTGGCTTTGTAGACTGAGAAACTCTTTTAAAAAATGAACTTTTATCTGCCGTGTTTCCAGAAGTGCCTGTCTGTTGTATGTTTTGGTCGTCGGTGTTCCTATAAACTAAACTGTCAACCTCAGTACCTCATAAGTAGGGCCTAGAAGTTTATAAAAAGTCATTTTTGTAATAATGCACCCTATTACGTGCTAGTGTTAGAATTTGTATAAGATATGAATGTAATAACAAAAAAATTATGGTTTCAAATTATGGTTTTTGCTAGTTTCGTGATTCCGGTAATGCGTCTCATTTGCTTGATATTAAAATGTTTGTACATATTTATTAATTTGTCACATTTTTAAGGGCATAATTTTGACAGATAAATATAATGTGCATATATCAAACATTTACAGCATATTTGGCTAAGTGATGTTTTGAGAAACGACTGTACATTAATTGACAGTAGATAGAATAATGTTTTCGGAACTGATTGCATGATATGAAGGGTCAGGGGAAAAAAGCAGGAGAGTCAATGTTTTTACAAACTGAGAAAAAGCTATTTTAATGTTCAAATTGTTATGACATCAATGTATCTGCTCATAAAATAATTATGATTTCTGAAAAATGAAGTCTTGGATTCAGGAAATGTGGAATCATAGCTGTTGGCAACCAGTTTGTCCCCATAAAGATGTAATTCCACGAAACCCTGTCAAAGGTACCTTTTGAAGTGGAAAAAAACAGGTAAGTCAAGTGGAACAGACTCACATCAGTTAGACATTGGACAGCTAACTGAAGAATTTGACAGCATGAGGACTACAAAACTTCATCAGATTTTGTATATCTTTAAATTTTTGTCTTGAAATCGGCAAGAGACCTAGTATAAAGAAAGAAAATATCTGATAAGTTGTGATAAACTATTGCAGGAGACAATTTTTTTTTAAAAGCTACACATACCATTATAAGCTGGAATTGGAAGTTCAAACAGTCCATCCTCCAATGGTTGGCCTTGTCGAGGTGCCCTTTTAATCCCAGTTTGCATCCCTCCATACTATGTCGTGCGATATTGCAGCATACGGCTGTGTTTTGAAAGGGCACTTTGCAGGGTACTTTGAGTCCAACATTGTCTTCCAGTCTAGCACCATTTGTTGGGTAACGCTGACCACAGTGAAAGGGGATGGTTTACATCTTGATGCTTTCACCATTTCTTTGAAATCCTCAGGTGTTTCCATCAATGCTTTTAGATTCCATAAACCTACGTTTTTATCGAACTCCAAGTACGAATGACCGCGGATACGGAATGTCAGTTTGATTTCCTTGGGGCCAGCAATTTGATTGCTTGTTATATAATTAATGAAGCCAGTTGAGACACCATTGACTCGCCTGCTTCTTTCCTCTTTGCGCTTGACTTCCTTAGTTCTTTCCCCTTACAGTGAAACTTTGACTGCTAATTTCTCCCGACTGGTCTGCTTTTTTTCCGCTTTTGACCTTTCAGCTGATGGGTATGATGAATCTGAAGCAAACTGTAACGATATCTCCATTTTTTAAAAAAAGTGACTTACCTGGTTTTTTCCCCCGACCCTTCATATAAACGTGACGTTTCACTTTATAAGTTTTCAGTTTACTAACTTGTTTTTGTAAAATAATTTATAAAACTTCTACTCTTACTTGTGATTTATAATGTGCTTCAGCTAACAAGAGAAAGTGAAGTATTAAAATTACTTTAACGTAGAGCAAAGTAATAGCGCTCGAACTTTCTGCTACACAGTTGGCATACATACATTTCACTTCGTTTGTGCATTCGATATTGTTTGTGCATTCGATTCTGTTGATAACTTTAGGATAAAATCCTTGGGTAGACGGAATTATTTTACTTGCACTATAAATGCCATCGAGATGGGCAAGAATTTAACTTGTTTCAGAGCAGAAACACCGCTCGTCAGGACATCCAGTTAATCCGAACGGATTTTTTGTACTGAGCAATCAATGGACTTTGAAATTTAATCACAAATATTATTTATTTTGTTAATCCTACATCAGTTAGAAGGTTGAAAACTTAGATCTTATTTGGTTATATAGAAGTATTTAAACTAAAGTTAAGTTGTAGAAAAGTTATATTTATGGAAATAAATATATTTTTATAGTTTTGCCTATCAAAAAATCGTATTGCAATACAGTACGTACAGGTAGGGGAAAAAAAGCGGACCGACTAAAATATATAAGTTGCTGATATGGACCACTGCGCATGCCTTACCGGCATTCACAGGATAGCAGGGAATGTATTGAAATTTGTTCTAGTGTCGACTGTTGACTTAGCCCATTTCGAAACCCATTATACATAATGTAAGAGGGTCGTAACTTGAGCTATAGCGTCACAATTATCTGTAAATATCCTCATATTTGGGGAAATCCTTCCCCCTTCAGCTATAAGAGTCGGTCCGCTTTTTTCCCCTACCTGTACATCTTACGGCAAAGTCCGTTTAATCCGGGCTTTCGGTGATCCGGACTGGGTCCGGTCCCGTCTAGTCCGGATTAGCGGTACTCTACTGTAACTCACCGTATCCAAAAGTAATGGTCGATTTCGCTGTCCTCACCTCATGCATTCCTAATGGTTGAGTGGTAGAAAAGGGCTTATGGCCTTATCTTCATTAGGATAAATAAATAATATACCGTAAATAAATTATTTTGGTATGATTGTTTATCTTACACGCTTTGACCCTGCGGGAAGGTGTAGAGTATCTGGGGGGTTCTGAATGTACGAGTACATCAGACTCGGGAAGTAATGCACTGGAAGTGCAAAATTGTCTTCCCCTACATTCGCTCCCTTCCTTGCCACGTGACTAATTCAAGATTCAATTAATTGTCTTTACCTACAATTGAAAAAGAGCACTTCCAGTGCTCATATAGGCCTAATATCTCATCATCTACTTCCATGGGTTAGACCATTTCTGATCCTTATAGTTGCTGGCACCATCTTTTTACTGGTCCTCTTCGAGTTATATGTCCTTGAGAGCTATATTTTAAAATCATACGAGGCAGCCTTTCTTCCTTTTGTATTCTTCTATTTTAGCTACTATACCGTACTGACTAATTGTAATTCTTTGCGGATATCCTCATTTCTTTTCTTATCTAAAAGAAAATATCTTGCCACATGCCGTAGAAATTTCATTTCTGCTGCTTCTAATCTTCCTAATATGTTTTTAGTAAGAGTCCAGCATTCCGAGCCATACAGGAGAACAGGCATAGCTAAAACTTTATAAAATTTAAGAAGAGTTTTTCTGCGGATTTTCTTCGCTAACGTTCTTCTAATCGTACGGCAAATATTTTGAAACAGGTTTAGCTTTCTGTCATTACCTAAAGAAACTCCTAAATTAACTAAACTCCGTGGCGCGACATTCCCGAAGGGACAAGGCCTACCACCCGACCGCTGCGCCATCTACCTATAGGTAGTTTTATTTGGCGATATTTGCAGGTTATATTTGAGCAGCAACTTTTTCTAATTGCAAATGGCTTTTTGTAAGCTGTCCTCGTCTGTTGCAACATTTGTTTGACTGTAAATTATATTTCGAAATTGTCAGAAAATAAATTGAATTTAATTGAATAATAACTTATATGCTGTGATGACGAATAATGATTCAAAATTTTTATGACTTGGGCCTGCATTGAACCTATGAACTTCAGACTACAAATCTAATGCGTAAGCGATTGTTCCACTCAAGCCGACCTCGTGATACATGATTCTAATCTTTGGTTTCACTGGAATCAAGTACTGTTATAGGGTTCATTCATGCATGGATTACTGTAACTTCATTTCAGAATGTTTCCTGCCAAAGGCATGTGTATTGTGTATGTTTCTGGGAATTCATATCTCAAACGTTATTTAGCTTGCTACAGTTTGATTTCCACTACAGAATCCTGCATTGTATAGCGATAAACTCGGGTTATTGGACTGTAATACATATTACTTCGTAAAGTCATGTCATCTTGTTGATATAAACTGGTTACGTACACCTGCATGCAACTCAATATGGTGTCAAAGGGAAATCAACTGGAACTATCCAATCTCTGTTTACAAATACTAGGTTCACGCTGTGAGTGTGTTATAAACAGTGATATTCACAGTTTGTATCAAATTGTGAGAACAATGCAGCCAATATGCAACTGCCTGCAATTGGAATTTGAAATAGTTTCCCAGTAATGGTATTTGGGTATGAACCACGTGTGATTATGAGTAAAGTCAATCATCTATATTAATAAAAATGAATTGCCAATTGGTTGTTGCCGCATCACTTGAGAAAGGCTCGACCGATTTGCCTGATTTTTATTTTGTTGTGTTCGTAATTGTAAGGACAAGGTTTGTGTGAAAGAAATTTTTTGGAAAATCCACGGGAAAAGTCGGAAAAGTGAAATAAGGCAGAGTTAGAAAGTTCTGCTGTCAATTGTTTACATAACGAAAGTATTGTTTACGGTGTTCACATAGGGCTTTGGAAACTATATTATAATACTAGGCTTTAACAAATTCTGATATTATCGATGTAATTAATACATTTGTGAAAATAATTCTTGAAGAATAAAATCCACGAAAATAAAGCAGTCACATAACTTTCTCTACCCTCGACATGGAAAATATCATTTTCTCACTTTACACTTTGATGTAGAATAAGCGGTCGTATTGCAGGGACAACTTAAGTGTGTGCCAGTGAGTATACTATATCGGAAGTCGGTAACAAATCCTATCCACTGATACGTCACTCATACATACAGGCTTTGTATTAGTTGAGAAATAGGCCTAGGGATGTTTATCAGAGGCCCTAAGCATCTAAAAGAAGACAAAATGGGATGGAACATTTTCAGTCCTACGCGCGCAGTATATTATGTCCCAGGTTTTGGGGAAGGAAAGTATGAAAGTGATATTGAATTTCTTTTTTACTTCATCCCCGAAACGGTTGTATGGCAATATGACAGTGAGAAATACAATTTTCTGTCAAGACAATACAATCTTATGTAACAGGAATTTCTTTTTCTTCTTATTTGCACTCCTCCCAGGCATGGTGTGTACAACAAGCAATGGAATGCAACCTTCAACATCCTCTATGAGCCTTAAAAAGCTATATCTACCGTTTTCTGAGGGAATAGTCTGAGTCCATATGTCGTTCTTCCTCATTTCGAATTCTACATACATATTACATAAGGACCTAGAGTTTCAACATCGAAAGTCCTCCATAAGTTAATTTCATATTACAAAATACAAAACCCGGGCGACGCCGGGCCATTTAAGCTAGTGATTAGATAAATATACACGTACATTGAACACTAGACATAATGCATGCAGGTGATTTATCAACAATTTATATCAATAAAACCAATTTCCAAAACTTCGTCAATAGTATAAAAAGCCTTAAGAGTTAACCATTCATGCAATATCCTTTTAAAACGTAGCAACTTATACTCCTAGGTACCGGTAAAAGATTAAAAAGCTGAATACCAAAGCTCTGCCAACTATTCAAAGCTTTTGATGTACGACAATACATTGCATTGAGAGCTCCATTGGATCTCATACTACAGCAGTGAACATCAGACTGTAGAGAATACGTATTTTGTCTTTCTTTAATATAAACAAGGCAAGTATAGGTATAAATACAAGTTAAAATATTGTTATCAATAAATAGAAGTTTACAATGATAATAACTGGCTTTTCTACTTATAATATGTACAGCTGCTGTCTGAAGTCTAAAGATTTTTATTGTATTTGAGGGATGTCCTCATAAATGTACTCCATACAATAACTGACAATGAAAGAGTGAATGGTACACATTCTTCAGAAGATTTATATTTACAGTATTTACTAGTGTAGGAAGGGCTTCCAGGATCCTTGACAATTTATTACAGATATTAGTTATGTGATCATTCCAAGAAAGTTTAGTACCCAGCACAAATCCAAGCAATTCACTGGATATATGTCACGACACCATACTCTTCAGCATCAGGCCTTGAATCTTTCAAATGACCTATTCAGATGGTAAAAGGGGAGCAAAAAACGCAAAAACGATGAAACTTACCAGAATTGGAGTTGTACAGGGCTTCCCTACTTAAGCGCCGCTTTGACTTTCTCGCCATGGACCCCCCTCAATAAATCTTCGGGGCCCATGACCTCTCTCGTCATGGACCCCCTCCATAAATCTTCAGGGCCCATGACAACCGTCGAGACGCTCTTTCGGTACTGACGTCGATGAACTCTGCGTCCTCGGTCGGGTAATTCGCCGATGACGTTCACCGATGCTGCTTGGTAGCTTGTTTCCGTATTAGTTGACAAATCCACTCCTACGCCGGGACGCTGGTTCGATACAGGCCTTGAAGAAGTCCTCGTCTCTTCTTCCGGCAACTGCAACGTATATAAAAATGAAATTAAAACCAGTTCACAATCTGAATAGTTCACAGGCCAAAGACCACGACACCATACTCTTCAGCATAAGGTCATGAATCCTTCACCTGAACTATTCAGTTATAAAAGAAGAACAAAAGACTCCAGAGCAATGCAACTCACCAGTATATATGTTATACAGGGCTTCCCTACTCCAGCGTCGTTTTGTCTTTCTAGCCATGGACCCCCTCCATAAATCTTCAGGGCCCATGACCTTTCTCGCCATGGACCCCCTCCATAAATCTTCGGGGCCCATGACCTATCTCGCCATGGACCCCCCCCCCATATATCTTCAGAGCCCATGACCTTCGCCGGGACGCCGTTTCGGTACTCATAAAGATGAAGTTTGTCTTCGCCAATGATCTGTAACATACCATAAAAAATTAAGTTAAAACCAGTTCACAATCTGAATAGTTCACTGGAGATATGTCCCGACACCATTCTCTTCAGCATAAGGCCACGAATCTCTATATGACCTATTCAGATGGTAAAAAGGAGCATAAAAACGCCAGAGCAGTGCAATTTACCAGTATAGATGTTATACAGGGCTTCCCTACTGCAGCGTCGCTTTGTCTTTCTCGCCATGGACCCCTTCCATAAATCTTCAGGGCCCATGACCTTTCTCGCCATGGACCCCCCTCCATAAATCTTCAGGGCCCATGACCACCGTCGAGACGCTGTTTCGGTACTGACATCGATGAACTCTGTGTCTTCGGTTGGGTAATTCGCCGATGACGATCGCCGATGCTGCTTGGTAGCTTGTTTCCTTCTTAATGTTGACAAAACCAGTCCTACCCCGGGACGCTGGTTGGGTGCAGGCCTTGAAGAAGTCCTCGTCTCTTCGGCCGGCAACTGCAACATATATAAAAATGAAATAAAAACCTGTTCACAATCTGAATAGTTCGTAGGACAAAGACCACGACACCATACTCTTCAGCATAATGCCATGAATCCTTCACCTGAACTATTCAGTTATAAAAAGGAACAAAAGACTCCAGTGCGATGCAACTCACCAGTATTGAGCTATACAGGGCTTCCCTACTCCAGCGTCGCTTTGCCTTTCTCGCCATGGACCCCCATCCCTAAATATTCGGGGCCCATGACCTTTCTCGCCATGGACCCCCTTCATAAATCTTCGGGGCCCATGACCTATCTCACCATGGACCCCCTCCATATATCTTCAGAGCCCATGACCTTCGCCGGGACGCCTTTTCGGTACTCATAAAGATGAAGTTTGTCTTCGCCATTTATCTGTAACATACTATAAAAATTAAGTTAAAACCAGTTCACAATCTGAATAGTTCACTGGAGATATGTCTCGACACCATACTCTTCAGCGTAAGACCACGAATCTCTCATATGACTTATTCAGATGGTAAAAAGGAGCATAAAAACACCAGAGTAAAGCAATTTACCAGTATAGATGCTATACAGGGCTTCCCTACTCCAGTGTCGCTTTTCGTTTCTCGCCATGGACTCCCTCCATAAATCTTCGGGGCCCATGACCTATCTCGCCATGGACCCCCTCCATAAACTTCAGAGCCCATGACCTTCGCCGGGACGCCGTTTCGGTACTCATAATGATGATGTTTGTCTTCGCCATTGATCTGTAACATATAAAAAATTAAGTTAAAACCAGTTCACAATCTGAATAGTTCATTGGAGATATGTCTCGACACCATACTCTTCAGCATAAGGCCACCAATCTCTCATATGACCTATTCAGATTGTAAAAAGGAGCATAAAAACGCCAGAGCAAAGCAATTTACCAGAATAGATATTATGCAGGGCTTCCCTACTCCAGCGTCGCTTTTCCTTTCTCGCCATGGACCCCCTCCATAAATCTTCGGGGCCCATGACCATTCTCGCCATGGACCCCCTCCATAAATCTTCAGAGCCCATGACCTTCGCCGGGACGCCGTTTCGGTACTCATAATGATGATGTTTGTCTTCGCCATTGATCTGTAACATACCATAAAAAATTAAGTTAAAACCTGTTCACAATCTGAATAGTTCACAGGACAAAGACCACGACACCATACTCTTCGGCATAAGGCCATTAATCTTTCATCTGAACTATTCAGTTATAAAAGAGGAACAAAAGACTCCAGAGCAATGCAACTCACCAGTTTAGATGTTATACAGGGCTTCCCTACTCCAGCGTCGCTTTGGCTTTCTCGCCATGGACCCTCTCCATAAATCTTCGGGGCCCATGACCTTTCTCACCATGGACCCCCTCCATAAATCTTCAGGGCCCATGACCTTCGCCGGGACGCCGTTTCGGTACTCATAATGATGATGTTTGTCTTCGCCATTGATCTGTAACATACCATAAAAAATTAAGTTAAAACCAGTTCACAATCTGAATAGTTCACAGGACAAAGACCACGACACCATACTCTTCGGCATAAGGCCATTAATCTTTCATCTGAACTATTCAGTTATAAAAGAGGAACAAAAGACTCCAGAGCAATGCAACTCACCAGTTTAAATGTTATACAGGGCTTCCCTACTCCAGCGTCGCTTTGGCTTTCTCGCCATGAACCCCCTCCATAAATCTTCGGGGCCCATGACCTTTCTCGCCATGGACCCCCTCCATAAATCTTCAGGGCCCATGACCTCTCCCGCCATGGACCCCCCTCCGCAAAACTTCAGGGCCCATGACCTTCGCCGAGACGCCGTTTCGGTAGCAAGTGATCTGTAATATACCATGAAAAAAATGAGTTTAAATCAGTTCATAATCTGAATATGTCAGTGGACAAAGGTCACGGCACCATGCTCTTCAGCATAAGGCCATCATTCTTTTGTATGAACTGTTCAGTTTAAACCATTTGAATCCAATATCATATGTTTAGGTTGCAAAACAGAAGCTAATGAAGCTAATAAAGACTGAGGAGTACATATACTTGTATTTGTTAAAATATTCACATGGAGCACACTTCATGAGCCTTATTGGGTGTACTTGTGATGGAAAAACGGACAAAAAAGTAATTTTTTAAAATTCCATATCAGTTCAATTCAATGTAGATTTATTAAAAACAGCATTGCACTATGACGTCTGACAGCTGATCGGCATCCATTTTACTTTCTCGCATGTACGTAGTGTAGTGAAAGTAATGGCTCTAATGGTTGTAATAAAACTTCAAATTTTTAACCTCCTATTTATGACTAATTAAATAGATATATTTGTTTTTATATGAATTTACTTAGAGGGTAGTTTACTCGTGTCCATTTTCGATTTACCTGTATAAAACATCTTTGTTGTTTATAGCAATGATCTTACAACCAATTTAAACCCCTTTTTGCGTTTACTGAATACTGTGATTTTTATAATTATCAGGTTCAAAGCGTAATAAGTAATAACTTAGACGTTATTGAATATAATTGCATGAAATTTTCAGAGACTCCTCAGGATGTTTCAATAAACAGATCCACCATACTGATTTTCAATATTCACATTATTGTTCTCATTAAGGATATGTAATGTATGATATTTTTTATGAAATTTAGAAAGTTAAAATTTCATAATTTTTTTGATATCCAAATACAAATATGAAAATTTAGCCGGGTGGATTTTTATGGCGTTTATTAGCTTTATTTCAAGCCCCAATACTAATTTCTTTGTGAAAGTATGTAGAAGTTATGACATTTGCCATCACCATCTACATTTCTATTGTTTTCTTACTGTGGGTAAGAACCAGTGGTCCTGAAACTGAAATAAATGTTTTTATCATGATTTGTATGCTATTTGAACATAATCATTCATTGCAATATTTCCTAAGTGAAAGAAGATTGAGAATAAAATGTCATATGCCCCCTTAATGAGCATATTTTAAGAACAATATAATTCGTTCATTTATTTTTTTCCCACCATACCTCCGTTGTTGAAGACTTGAGCATGAAAATATATTCATGCCTATAGAGATAAGTGCACATATTTATTATTATTGTTATTATTACCATTATTTTTATCATCATTATCATTATTATTATCATTTCAGTTATTATAATTAATGTTATTGACATACGTCGTGGCGTAGTGGTTCAGGCAATGCGCTATAATCAGGAAGGTTGCGGGCTCGATTCCCGTTGAGGTTGTTGAGATTTTTCAATTAGCCTAAACCTTCTGGTGGTTCTATGGCCTGGGGTAGACTCAGGCTCTAACAGAAATTAGTACCAGGAGCAATCCTGGGGGTAAAGGCGGTCATGGACCGAATGTCTAAAATCGGGGAGCCTCAACCTCCTGAAAACCTCTGGGCCTCCATGGCCTGTATAGGGTACACTTTACTTTTACTTTACGTACGGGTAATCTTGCATTTTTCGGTTTTCATGTACTAATATAACCTATAAAATGAAATTTATCTACATATAGGACATTTTGAATATTCATCAAATTGTGGGCTTGGATGTGTTAAAGAGGAACATATGTATTCCAGAGCGATGTTAATACAGGGCTTCCTTACTCCAGCGTCGCTTTTACTTCCTCGATATGGACCCATCTCAAGGAATCCTCAGGGTCCATGAACTTCGCTGGGACGCCATTTCGGTACTGACTTTCAAGAAGTTTTCGACTTCCGCGGAAAACAGTAACATAATAAAAAAATTAATTAAAACGAGTTCGCAATCTAAAGAGTTCAGTTGGCAAAGATCATGGCACTATACTCTTCAGCATAAGGCCATGAATCCTTCACCTGAACTATTCAGTTATAAAATAGGAAAATGCAGACACCTGAGTGATGCAACTCACCAGTATTAAAGTTATACGGAGCTTCCCTACTGCAGCGTCGCTTTCATTTTCTCGCCATGGACCCATCTCTCGTAATCTTCAGGGTCCATGACCTCCGCCGGGACGCTGGTTCGGTACTGACTTGGAAGAAGTCTGCGTCTTCCGCGGATGACTTTAACATAATATAAAATTTAATTTTGTTTCTATGGTTTTGTTGTTGTTGTTGTTGTTCTGTCTTATTTTACAACGGTGTTGGTATTTCTATGGTTTTAATAAAAATCATGACGTTGCTCAGGAAACAGACTATTTTTTCCCTCTAAAATATTATTATAGGCCTATGAATATTTTACTTGTAAACTCGTTATTTCGACCTAAAAACAATAAAGCGGCAACAAAGGGATCTCTTTCAATTCGGAGAAACCATTTATATACCCAACAGTGATTTTATGTCTAAACTGTCATTTCATAATTTTAGAAAAATGTATTAATTCTGTTAATATATGTATTATGTTCTCTGTGTCTGTTCCCTGTAGCTACCAATGTTTTCCTGACATTTATGTTATTCCCTTTATTGTATTTTTTTCTCTTGTAACTCAGTTTTTTATCTTGTTAAGTTGCGTTGGTAGCTTCGTAATATGCAATCCCGGAATTGGGAAAGCTATAGTATGTTCTAGAAATATAACTATCCAGATATATGAATTATTTGTGAGATGCTTTTTTAATCACTTCTAGAAAATTCTAACTTTTTCAGGGGTTTTGGATATACAATCCAACTTGGCATCAAGTTCTTCATTTCTCTTGGACTTAACGATCTGGCCTCATCTGTAGGAGAGGAGAACGCCATCCATTTTCACTGAATGCTACCAAACTTTCAGGATTGAAAGCCTCTTTTACTAGCTTCAATATCACAGTCGGATTCCGGTTGAATCACGGATTAATATTATTTGCAATATATTTGACTCCAAATTTTGGACCACTAAACTGTGATTAATAGCCTATGAATAATGGCAAATGGTATTATGTCGGCCAGGAGTAAAATGTACCAAAATAATAATATAAAATCTACTCTTATATAATTCAACGGCCCTAAATAGCGTGCTCACTCGCTCCCTCACTTCGTGAGACATCGGGTATACCCGGCAATGTTGGTTTCTCGCAGTCTAAACTTTCACGAATAGTACAAAATTAGGAAAACCGTTTCTTTCTTATATAAGGCCTAAGTGAAGTGAACACAATGAAGAAATATTCTAATTTTATTTTTACTTACAATTTTCATAGCTCTGAACCACATACATTTTTAATGAACTGCCAGTGAAAATTTCTTAAAAATCCTGGTATTCTGTATCTGGTACCCTAATGATCCCCAGGTGGGGCGAAGGGGCCTCCAAGTGGAGGTTTCATTACCTATACTAATTTTGATATGCTTATTTTCCGAGAGAGGGTAGAGGGACAGGTGGTAAGCCCATCGCCTCGCAACCCTCCTCTGGAAACTAAGTATTTCTTGGACGTGAAAGGGCCGAGAAATTTTGTCCAGAGGCTCTAATTTAGGCTTGGAGTTCTTTTACGTGCCGTAAATCTACGACACAAGACCCCCACCTTAAAGTCCCTCCCGGAGGACTCCGTGCCCAAGATTTTTACGTCCTGAAAGATCCATCGACCGCGGCCGGGTTTGATCCCGCGCCCTGCGGATCTAGAGGCGGGCACGCTACCTCTATACCACCGCGGTCGACTAAAAATCCTATAGTCAATTAATAATGGCGGGTGAAGCCGCCGGCACCAACTATAATATATTGATAGTTTAACCCTGGAAGTATCGCAGCCAATAAAGATCCAAACAAACCATTCCTTCCCTTGAAAAATTATACAATTTCTGAAAATTACAATGAATTTATCAAATAAAATTCACAACATATTCATCTGTCAACAAACAGTTGAGAAACAAAACGTATTATGTGTCCACAGATAACTTTGGAACTGCATAATCGAATCTGAGATCGTTTTCCCAGGCGGCGCTTTCTAATCGTGGAATGTACTCTAAAGCCAGAATTTTAGCTGTTTTCATTAATTATTAATGGTGTAGTTTATGAATGATTCGCGTGCAAGTGTTAATAAATATAATGCATTAATAATTTTAATATGCTCTTAATTTTTAATTTTTCAATTAATTATCGTGGGCGAAGCCGCGGGCACCTGCTAGTGAAAGATAATTCACATTCCTTACACTTGGTCAACTTAACTGAAAACCATTGATTACTCCCAGGCAACGTACTTTCACACACATTCTAAATGTCTGGCGAAGGATTTTACAACTATTATGCTATGGGGGTCAGAAGAAGGGCTTAGCACGAGCCTATAATGGCGTTTACGGGTATGTTTCTGAAACTAACATCAAGTTTGTTATAGGTAAATTACCATAACTAAATGTTAAAATTTTGAGATTATATATTAACTAAAAAATTGCTGGCCGCATCAATCAGCTGTTAGCTAGTACTCGTAATTCTTGTCTTCTATGGTAGATGGCAGCTGATGTCATATGGTCAAATCGTAGCTTGTTGTTGGCCGTTTTCTATAAACGAACGTATTATTACGAGACGAAATGAACTTAATTTAGTATAAGACTAAAACTGGCAAGAACAGAATTGATTTTCTTTAAAATACAGGTTGTTCTTTTTGCAGTTCCATTTGGTGCCCTCAAGATTTCAAGATCGTTCCATGTCGATTATATTATCGATACCATACCTGTGTTATAATGAAGATTTGTATCGTAATGATTACCATTATGATACCGTTACGTCACAGGTAATTAACGTAATTTATTAGAGTGTGGTTGAACAAAAGGTTATTTTTAATTTGTAACTGTTACATATTTTAGGTTTCCTTTATACAGATATTACATAAAATGAATATTACCGTTATTGTTTTAAAAATAAATTTTATTCCTTTAAACATTACTAAGAATAATTACTCTCATTATCAGAGTTGGGAAAATAATTTACACGTAAAATAGATGTAAAATACATCATCTATAAATATTTTTATGCACGTGATGTAATATAAAATTTAATTGATTTTTACAACATATAACTCAATATTTTATTAACTGCATTCTAATAATTCTTTTGGCGATCTCATACTCATAATATTCAATGCAAATGCGAATTGTATTGAGTTAAAACATCACAACTATTCTTGGACCATTAATATACCATATTATGTAGACTAATTGTGCAGTGATCTGATTCATAATAATATTAGTAATTATAATTTTACCTCCTTTTAACTTCTTGCTTCTGTTAAATCACTGAACCCATATTTCTGCTAGTTTGTATTTATACTTCTACATCACGGTAAGACATCTATGAATTTTGCATGTCAGTCTTTCTATTTTAGTGTGCAATCTAATAATTTTTATTGTTGTTCGCCAGTAGGTTCCTATAATGTATTACCGATGCCCACGAAATGCTGTGGTGTAAAATTCTCTTAGTGCTGACATCTACAGTAGTTACTGTTTCCAGTCTAAATGCAGTGGTAGCAGAAGGTGTGGATATTAAGTATCTACATAAACAAACTCCAACTAAAGAAACAAATAATTACAGTCAACCCTCGATATAATGTCCCTCTTTATAGTGCAACCCTCGCACTGTGCCAATAAATGCAAGTAAACGGATCTTCTCCCATATAAAATACATAAGATACCTCGTTACTGTGCCAGTTCATTTAGTGCCAGTGAATACAAGAAAATATTTTTTACAAAATATAGCTTGCAGTGATTTCTTTTCAGTTGCAGAATTCTTTTAAAACTGGCATGTTTGTTAGAAAGAATATTTAAGAAACATACTGTACTAAGATTCTAAGAAGTGAGTGTAAATGTAGTGCGGTGGACTGAGGAAGCTCTGTTAAGAAGTCAGACAGAAAGCCTGTGTGAGGGTGGAGCAGGTTGAAAGAGCCCTTCATACAATGAGGCATTTCAAACTTTCACTTATTTTTAGTCCAGTGTCCATTAAGCTGCTAAACACTACACTACATTACTCGTAATATTGTTAAAATGAAGAGTGCTGTTGTTACATTTCAAATTAGAAGTTTGTGAATACAGCGAAAGATTTCCAGCCAGCAGGCTGTTGCATCACATTTTTTCAGTATTATTATTATTATTATTATTATTATGTTTATTTATTCTGGCAGAGCTAAAGCCATTTGGCCTTCTCTTCCGCTCTACCAGTAAAAAAAAAAACCACATTACTATTACATAACACAAATACATAATATTACAGATAATTAATTAATACTTAATACTTAAATACCAAGAACTAAACATGGTTATAATTTATAAACTAGAGTGCTATAAAACATTAAATTACAAAAGAAAATTACAAAATTAAATTACAAAATATAAAAATACTAAAGAAAATAATTAGGATTATAGCCTAAGATATTTAAAATTATACTAACTAATACTAAAGAGAAAAACGTATAGTTACAAGAAGTTAGGCTACGGGTTACAAATATCAAAAAGAGCTCCAATTAAGATTTCTAGTTACTACGATGAAAAACAAAACTAAATTACATGGTTTAAAATTAATATTGTCGGGGAAAACTGCTAGTCGGAAATGCATAGGCAATATTGTATTATGCCATTTTTATTTAAAAATTTAAATTCCTTTTTAGTGACACCCTCGCTTTGTGCCACTGTTAGAGAACGGATGGTGGCATTATATCGAGGGTAGGTTGTATATAGTTCTGCATCAGCGGGTTCCAATTCTCTTTTTTTGAACCGTATGACAAATATATAAATGGAACAAAATTAATAGTCTTAACCTTTTTTTATGTGATTCATGTTTATTAAGATAATTTCGCGTTTTTACGTAAAATCCACACGTCATGAAACACCCATTTTTACGCATCAAATCCCAACCCTGGTTATTCTTTTGTAATACCGTAGGCTATGCTAACCACGGAGATTAGTTTATCTTAATTTTTTACGCTGACGTCGTTAATTGAAGTATTCTAACAAACGCAATTGGTAATATTAATTCATCTAGAAAGGGAAAAATTTTTATGAACTTATTCGCAAAAAGTCAAATATGTAAATACTAGCTTAAAAGACCCGGCGTCGCCCGGGTTTTGTATTTTGTAATTGGAAATTAGCTTATGAAGGATTTTCAATTTTAAATTCTAGGTCCTTATATAGGCATTTATAATTTGAAAAGAGGAAGAACGACTTATTACACTCAAACTATTCCCTCAGAAAACGCTTGATATAGTTTTTTATGGCTCATAGAGGATCTAGAATTTTGCATCCCATCGCTTGTACAGTGCACAGCAAGCCTGGTAGAGGTTTAAATAAGAAGAAACAGAAATTCCTGTAACATAAAATTGTAATATCGAGGCGGGAAATTTCCCACTCTTATGTTACCATAAAGTCGTTTTGGGGATGAAATTAAACAGAAAGCATTATCACTTTCATACTTTTCTCTCCAAAAACCTGCGATATAATATAATAATATACACATTACCATACCTCGTTTTGTTTTCTCTATGTCCAGGGTAGAGAAAGTTATGTGATTCCATTATTTTAGTGGATTTCATTCTGTAATATTTATTTAAAACATGAATTATTTTGATAACTTCTCTTATTTGTCAAAAGTGCATTTCAATTGTTTTTTCCAAGCCCACCTGATACCATTTGGCAACAATATATTCTGTGATTTGGAATTGATAATTCTATGTAAAAAGGGATTAAGTATTTTCAAAAACATTTAATTTTTGGCATTTAGAATCAGAATTTTTCAAAATCCTTTCTTAGTGAGCACCTACATTATGAAACGAAGGTACTGTCAAAATTCCAAGTCTCTACCTGTTATAGTTTAGGCTGTACGTTGATTCCTGTCATTCAGTCAATCAGTCAGTCAGTCATTCATTCAGTCTGTCAGGACAAAGCCTTTTATATATAGAGATATAATAGTCCTTGTCATTGAATCAATTAAAAAAAAAAAATATTCAAGAATTCATTTCATGATATAGCCTAATAAATGGCTGGATGAATGGAATTCTGCCAAACCGCGAATAGGGCCTCCGAGTGGACGTTTCACTAACGAACACTAATTTAGTTACACTTATTTACCTTATAGAGGACACACTGGAAAGTGGTAAACTCATTTGCTTGACGATCGCTAGAGGAAACTAAAGGGTCCTTAGAGGTGGAAGGTTCTGGGATTTGGTTCAGAGACTGTAATTTAGGATTGGGGTTCTATTTCATGTCGTAAAGCTATGACAGGGAAACCAAGGTTTTCACTTCTTCCGGGAGGACGTCGTGCTAATTTTTTTTATGTCCTGAAAAATCGACGACCGCGGCCAGGTTTGAACCTGCGACATTCGGATTCTTAAGTGAGCACGTTATAGGTCTACAAGGTATAGGTAAAGCTATGTGCAAAACTATGCTGTGCTTACTGCAGAAAACACAGCTTGGTTTTCCGCAGGTTCTTTCCTAGCTTATCGACATATAGCCTACCGGTGTTGTAATGAATTATCGTTCGATTGTAATATGTATTTTTAGGATGTTGCTCTTAATCTTGAAAAGCTAGATTAGTGATCCTCGTATACCATCTATAAGAATTGAAGTGTACAAAGAAGAAGATAGTGAACGATGACGGTAGTAGTGAAAAATACTTCTGGTTAATATATAAGATATACTAAGAAAAATGCACTGTTAACAATAAGAGCACAAAATAATTACCGAATCTAAAACCTATGTAGATTATTAAAGACATAACTTCAAAGAATAGCTTATTAACTCATTTTAACCTAATTTATTAAATTCTTCCTCTTCTAAAAGTCACTATATAACTCTTACAGCCGAATAAACGCCAGTGCTTTGGTTTAATGCTTTAATTTCGGCAGAAAACGAAACGATGGTTTTCGTCACAAGTTTAGCATAATTATGAAGATCGATGAGTCGTTCAAATGGGCCACTTGGGAGCTACAAGAAGGGAAGTTAGGATGTAACTAATAAATGCAGAGTGTAGGCAGGTACCCTAGTTACTATTTCCGCAATTCGTGAAATATAAGACCATTGATATTATACTGTAACTAATCTCCCACAGAATGGGTCTCCTCCTGTGCGGTTTTTGTACTGCATTCCCTAGTGAAGTGGACAATAATTATTACCTACTCTGCTTGTGAGATATTCTAATGTTCCTTCTAATCGTATCTCGTTTTATGAAGTCACAAAACCCCTATTATTTGAAATGAGGACATTGCATAATGTGGAAGTATAATAAAAACGAGTCGACTCGCTTTACTACCCAGGGTGACTTCTTGATTAATCCTAGAAATACGATGGAGCCTGGGAGGCCCCGAATAAAAACCTAAAGAGAAAATTGTCAATAAGGCATTCTGCTTACGAATTCGCAATTTTGATATATTTTAAGTAAAACAGTAAATTAAAAGATGAATAAACCATTTTCAGGTCTGAGAAACCTTGGTAATAGACTATAATGGGCCTGAAAATTTTGTTTTCATATGGTCTTATTGTTTTGGGTTAATCTGGAACTTTTAAAAGATTTTTTAATGAAAAATATTATTACTTGCTGTGGCGTGACTTTTTCTTGGTTTTTATATAAGGAAGCCTACGTCTTCCTTTTCACAAAGAGGAATCATTTTTAAAACAATTATAGGGTAATAAATATTTTCTGACATTGATTTACTTTAAATTAACAACCTAATACCATAGAGCAATAAATCTGATTTTCATATATTTAGTAAAATATATTAGTGTCTCAGGCCCGCAGTAAAATATCAGAAAAGGCTTTGTACTGCATGATCCAGAAATATTATTTCGAACTATATGGTACCTTTCCAGTTATGTCTGTAAATGAATACATTAATTAGATAAATGAAACAGTAAAATAATGCAGACAAGTTAAACAGAAGAGCTCTAACAGAAGAGCTCGAGGTGAGCAAGTCTTATGCAAATATGAAGACATATTCCGCGTCTAAATTGTTCTCCTTTCCTCTACGCAGTTTTTACCTTTGTGGTAACCTATCTTTCATCTTTTGGATTTTTCTATTCCTTAGTTGTTTTATTTGTACCTTTTTCTTTCGTCCCTTCTTCTTGCTCTTCTTATCCCCCTTTTTTTTTTATTTATTTCTAAAAGGTTGACAGGATAGCTCAGGATACTGTACTATAAGCCTACTTACTCGAACATGCCGATTATTATTTTGTAATGTCAAATGATTGCGTTCAGTCTCTGGAATAAAAGTAAAAAGGCTCAAAACTCTTGTGTGTGTTTTTTTTTTTTTTTTTTTTTTTTTTTGGTAAGTCACATATTTCTGTGTATTTTTTTTTGTAGATTTTCTAATAAAACAGGTTGACAGGATACCTTACTCGAACATGTCGATTATTATTTTGTAATGTCAAATGATTGCGTTCAGTCTCTGGAATAAAAGTAAAAAGGCTCTTAACTCTTGTGTTTTTTTTTTGGTAAGTCACAGATTTCTGTGTATTTTTTTTTGTAGATTTTCTAATGAAACTCACAAAGTTTCTGGGTTGTTCCTGAGAGAGGGGGAGGAAAAGGGAGGGATATAGAGAGAGGGAGGGAAAATATAGAGGGGGTTAGAAGTATAGAGGTGAAAAAGGTAAAAAGGGAGAGAGGGAGAGGGAGTGGGAGAGGGAGAGGGAGAGGGAGAGGGAGAGGGAGAGGGAGAGGGAGAGGGAGAGGGAGAGGGAGAGGGAGAGGGAGAGGGAGAGAAAGGCCTACTGACTTAGTTCATGTCATGTGTTCTCGTCCCCCTGTGGTAGCTTATTATGCAATCCCTCGGCATCTCCAGATTGGATGTGATGCCTGTGTATCAGATTTGTGACATGCTACGGGCTGTATCGTTTGATTGATGTAAGCTTTCAATTTAGAGGCCGTTTAAGTAACACAATAACGTGCACGATAAACGGTTTTTTGAAAACGCTTTTGCGAGACCATTATAAGCCAGCCTCACAAACTGTACCCTATCGAGCGTTGCAGGTTAGATTAGATACGACCGGTGTTATAAATGCGTATCGTTCCATTTATCCATAAAAATAGACAAGATGATAAATTACTTGGGCTCGTCGATCGCACCAAGTTCACATTTACTTCTGGCATTTTGTACTTACTTAGTACTAGTCTACAAACAGAGCTATCTTAGGTTACCACAGGTTGCCAAAAATAATTTGTCAGTTTGTTCTATAGACAATATTCTGTGATTTAATGTACGTTAATTGTTTTGATTGTAGAAAATTGAAAATTTGAACTACTAATACAAGCAGAAATTCTAATATATGAAACTTAAACTGCATTTACCTTCAATTCAAAATTTCCATTACACCGTAGAAGTGAAATATGCTTGTGAACTTTGCAGAAATAATAATAATAATAATAATAATAATAATAATAATAATAATAATAATAATTAGGGATGGGTCCTCGATACTTTCGATACCTCGATACTCTCGATACTTGCATGGTATCGGCATCGAACGATACTTCAGAAAACTAGCTCGATACTTTTTCGATACTTTTGTAATTCTGCAATTTTGCAATTAAGTGAGTATGCTAGTATTTTTTAACAAAAACTTGTAAGTGGACTGTTTAAAAAACTAATTTTAGTTTTATTGTAGAGTTTAAAAATAATTATAGGCTACTGATGATCTTAAATTTTGTCTCATTAAATATGAAGGCTTAATTAATTTAGTTGGTATTACACAGTTCTCTCAAATTTTAATTTTTAATGTACCTATTTATTGAAACTGGAAATGTTGAAGGTATCGAGTATCGAAGTATCGAGTATCGAGGAAAAAATCATGTATCGGTATCGAGTATCGAGAAAATCTGGTATCGACCCATCCCTAATAATAATAATTCTGATGATGATATTAATAATATTTTCCAAACAGTATAATAATTAGAATATTATTGCAAAGGAAGTACATATGCACAATAACACTGAATATAGTGATACAAAAGCAATTTAATTTTCAATAATTCGATGGAGTGAGAGAAAGAAAGCCTATAATATAGGCTAATAATATAGCCTATAAGAATAGGGAGGTATTCATACTGTCTAGGCTTAAAAATTGTCGATGTCCGTGAGGCCTTTTCTCCCTCTTACTACTTTATTTATTTATTTATTTATTTAACCTGGCGGAGTTAAGGCCATAAGGCCTTCACCTTATGGCCTTCACCAAATGAGCTTTTTACCAAGACTTGTTCCTGCGGAATGGAAGAGGTCTTATTTGTATTTGTATTTATTTTCTTACACTGCAAATGGGCCAACAACCCGGTGGCAGTGGTGCAATAAATACCAGCCATACAGTACATATATACAAAAATGACACTACACATTAAATATCACATTAAATACATATACAATGGGTTGGTTTTTTAGTTTTGGCACCATAGTTATAACTAGATTAATAACTCAAAATAGATGGTTCCAAGTTTCATAGGCCCTCGATGTAGTCCCCACCGTTGCGTACAACGTGTTGCCAGCGATGCGGAAGTCGTTGGATCCCGTTGGCACTGCCCAATATATTGATGGTGCGAAGAGAGCGCTCGGCAGCCTGCTTAACGTCTTCAATGGTACGGAAGTGCTCCCCGCGCATTGTCATCTTCATCTTCGGGATGAGATCATAGTCTCAGGGACTGATGTCGGGAGAATAGGGGGGGGGGTGATAGAGGACCTCCCAGCCCCAGCGATCCAACAATGCCGACACAACGCCTGCTGTGTGTGCCCTAGCATTGTCATGCAGAACGATGGGCGGTGTAACCACATGTGGTGGCGCCGTTTCCTTCTCAGAGCTCCTCGGAGATGGTCTTGCAGAAACGAACAATAGTACGCCACATTAACGGTTTGCCCTCGAGGAACGGTATGGTGAATAATCACACCATCCCAATCATAGGCAAGAATCAACAATACCTTCACATTGGTGGGGGTTGGTCGAACTGTTTGTTTCAGTCCCTGCGACTATGATCTCATCCCGAAGGTGAAGATGACAATGCGCGGGGAGCACTTCCGTACCATTGAAGACGTTAAGCAGGCTGCCGAGCGCTCTCTTCGCACCATCAATATATTGGGCAGTGCCAACGGGATCCAACGACTTCCGCATCGCTGGCAACACGTTGTACGCAACGGTGGGGACTACATCGAGGGCCTATGAAACTTGGAACCATCTATTTTGAGTTATTAATCCAGTTATAACTATGGTGCCAAAACTAAAAAACCAACCTATGTACATTACACATTAAATAAATACCATCCATACATATATACAAAAATGACACACTATACATACACTTACACATTAAATATCGCAACATCTATCCACGTACCTGATATTAAAAATATATATATATATATATTTTTCCATTTAAAACTATAACATAAAAAATTGCATAATGTGAATATTTTAGAACAAAAAATTATACATTATCATATACCCTATTCAATATATTTTTAAAAATTTTGACATTAGCAGGAAACGTTTCGAAGATTTCTGCAGGTAAATCATTCCAATCCTGAATCCCTCTATTTAAAAAAGAAAATTTGGCAATATTTGTTCTCTGAGATCTACCCCTTATTTTGTATTTGTGATCCTTCCTACTTTTGTAATCTGGTTCTTTAATTTTGCTATGAAGCTCTTCCCATGCCAGTTGTTTCGTGTATACACAATACATACAAGGGTTCCAATAAATTCGGCTAAATGTATTATGATTAATATTATTATAATTTTATTATTATTAGCTAAGGACGTGCTTTGTTCCCAAGTTCCCAAGTTGTCGGTTGCGATCACTGTGCTTAAAAGCTACTTACCCTGGTCTGTAGTTTTACAATTAAAAGAGCCTGTGAGAGTAAATTTCCAGCGACGGTTATAGGTCTTTAGTAAGTAGCAATATACCAATCGTTTAACATGACAAACAGACAAGCAAAAGTGTTTGACATATATTGCGGAATCTTCTGGTATAATGCGTTCTTGTGCAAAGGAATAAGGTTTCTTTTCGTAGTAAGTGACCTGACTTGTTGGATGACTGAATGTCCGCAGGGACTTTCCCTCGCTTTATAATGGAAGCCTTGACAATAAACGAGGAAGGCTTCGGGTCGCGCTATGCGTGCCTATTAGGGAACTACACTCACTAGGCCTTTCTCACACTCAAGACCATTTTTAAGAATCTTGCCGGTAGTAAGTGGCAATGTTTGCAACACATACACAAAATATTATTGGTTCATTACAAAGAGCGTACTTCAAAATATGAACTAATGATCGTAAGGTAATTTTGAACAGAACTTATTATAGTAAATCATGCTATGAAATGCGTACATCTTCCCGCATCCTTAATTGAGCAAACTTTCTGTTTAAGTGTTTGTATCATTTCATATTCAATGAAAAACACGGAAAGGAAAACCTTGTCTCTCTGATGAACGAAACTAACTTTTAATGGTTATCTTCTTCTGATCGTTTTAGAGAATATTTGATAACCTTAGTTATTTAGACTTGTTAATTAACTGGCGATGGAAATTTGACACACTACCTCCCTCTCTTAATTCTTTTAGAGCCGAAACAAGTCTTCTAGCAAATAATTTGTAAGTTATGCACAAAGAGAAAATATGTTCATACAAATATCAGCAACGTCGCACCCATCGAAAATATTTTCGAGGCCTTTCGCCGAGACCTAGTGGTTGATAACGGTTTATTATAATTCAGTCACAGTTAAAAGATTCTGGTAACATACTGGTACCTAGCAAGGGAACAATATACTAATCCTAATTCGTGTTGCGTAAGCCACTTGTTATATTTTTGTATGAATGGAAATGAGATATGTTTAATTATTTCAGCTTTTTTTCATGAATTTATTTTACAGGCCTATTAATAGACCAGAATACTGTAAAACCCAGTTTATTAACGAAGTAATTGGAAGCGAATTCAAACATTCGGTATACGAAATGAGGCGCTTCGTTAATGAACAAATATCACAGCAATGACTGTAAGTTCATTTAACCTCTTGTGAACCGCTCCATAAGTTAAAACCTCATTTTCTAACGAACAAGAGTTGGACCATCCTTTTTGCAGTCGGCTGTACATTAAATTCGTATGTCTGATGCTTTAAGTGAACTTAGGACAGAAAAAACAGTTTTGAGAGCCTCATAATAACCTCTGAGGAAGGATTACTCTTCCCTCTGGTGCTGGCTTCATAAGCTGCCTTTCATCTGCTTGCTTACTGCTTGCTATTTTTAATCGGATGCCAACTAATCCTGTCTTCAACGTTATGATCTTTTACATTTTTGTCTAGTCATATTTCATTTCAAAAGTGACAACCATTTCTTTTAAAGAAATTTCGCGAGGAGTAATTAAAAGCAAGTATCGTGACTCATCGTGGGTTTTTATTCATTTCTGTAATAAGTTGAAAGTCATTGTTTGATATATCTTCTCTCAATTGTAAATAATTTAACATCTTCATTTGGAATGTATGGAAATGTTTGTAAATTGTACAGATTAAATGTATTGTTATACACTTATTTCCTCTTATTTCGGGCCTCAAATACATTTAAAACTAATCTTTCTATCTCTATCTCTCTCTCTCTCTTTCGTAGTTTTACCTCTCCCTTGCAGGGATCTTTTATGGGACTCGCGCCCTCCGGGCCTTACATAGAACGAGACACACCATTCACACACACTCACTCCAAAGATGGGATGAAGATGATAATGACGGCTAAAGTTACCTGACATTTGTCTCACAGGTGAGGGAAACCCCGGAAAAAACCCCACCTAGGTAACTTGTCCAGACCAGGAATCGAATGAGGAACGCATCCCCTGAGCCATAGTGGTAGACTTCACGGGGGGTTGCTGCATATACCTTATGGTCTACATTCTAATATTTTAAATGTAAAACATAGTATCTTATTTTAAGTAACGACACAGGGGAAATCTTAACTTTGCCTAAATATGAAAAATGTTCAACATTAAACAATTATGTTATAAATACAGTCGAGTGCACGGAATCTTTCCGATATGATACACAGTGGTTAATGTTTATAAACGACTTCCAAACCGGCTCCACCATGTCCACTCGCCACCCCTGCCCTACCCTTTTTTTTGCGATGGCGGATCTGGCTAAGAGCCTCTAGATTCGTTGACATAATATGATGATTTCATATTAATCTTGACCTTGTTCGATAAGGGGTATAACTTTCTGATTATTGTCCCCGTCCTTTGTTCACTTCCAAATATTATGTTAATATGGAAGACACTATTTGCAAGGCAATTTCATCAACCCTCCAATTAATGTGTGTACTTAAATTCTCCCCAACCCTTAGCTCTACTCTTAGCCTGAAACAGATCTGTGTTCACAAGTTAATGTTTGAGTTTCAGACATTTATCATCAAATCAGTACTAGTAGGGTTCCTGGTCTAGACATTCGTTGTTTACACACTTTGAAACCTCTTTCATAGCTAGCTAACTTAGGTTTGAGCGTTGTTCATAGGTTATAATGCATGTGGTCGGACTTGAACTCAAACCAATAAGATGTTGGCTCATCCATAACCGGTTCTTCTACTTCCAGTGCATGCATTAGATTTATTAGCCTGTTGCGTCTCCATATTGGTCCATCCATCTTGTGTTGGATCTCCCTTTGTTTATCCATCCTCTTGGATTATACCTTAGATCTCATTTTGGGGTTGCTTCATTCTGGCTTACTCTGTACATGTTCCAGTCATTTTTTCAAAAACTAACAAATCTTGCATATATAAAGCAATAGGCGTACTCTAAGTCAATAAAGCAATAACAAACTTCTTTAAATTTTTTAAGCAATGTATTACTTTATTTGCAAGTGTCGAAGGAAATGTAGAGTAAGGAATTCGTTATACTTATTGAGAAAAATAACTATTAAGAAATAATATAGCTAATGTAACTGCTCAAATATTTAGATATAAGATCTTTAATATTTTACATTGGTTTTATTATGGAGTTCAATATGTGCAATATGCTTACATGCGCAAGGGCGATTAGAGTTTTTATATTGTGTCCGCATAAGTACGTCACCGTGCTAGTGTATGTGTTCGTGAGCTGGTAATAGGCCCAAACGACTTCAGTGACACATTTGTTCTTTATTGAAGGTTTTTATCCCTTTTAAATACTGTATTTCCAAAGCTATTTCCTTGTTTTAATTCGACTTCGATGAACATAATTTACACATATAAAATAGCAAAATGGCGTTGTTCAAAAGTATTTTGTTTTTATATAATTTAAAATTGATATTCTTAATAAAGAGATATTCTTAATCATAACTCATTCAGGATTGTTAAGAGCAGGCATTTACTAGCAATGTTTCGGAAACGTAATAATTCAAAAAAATAAAAATCGGTTTAGTGAAAAAAATTTTGTTGTGATATATTTTTTAAATTATGACGAAATTATTTCACAGTTTCTACACCATAAAAGCACATATCCTATGTTGAAAATCTTAGAATATAAAAATGATTTGCTTTTATGGTAATTTTGTCAATAGGCCTACTATTTCTTGAAATGAACTAGAACTTCTTATAGTCCTACATGTTGTAACAACCTTCTCTTTCTCATTGTATCATTCCCTCCTTTTTCTTCTCTCTTCCTCCATATCTTAACCTCCCTCATCTGCTCAATTTTATCTTGCACACACTCGCAGATACTCGTACCTTCCAAATTCATAGGCTTACCTCTATAAGCTCAACATAGTCATGTTCATACAACACTTCTCTCCTTGAAAGGATGAATATGATATTTAATATTTGATGTCGCAGAATAGAACGTGAAATTATAATAGGCATCAAGGCACTTTGCTTTACCTTATTGTGTACTTTAGTGAGAAATTTCAATAGCTGCTAGAAGCACATTATTTTGCTGTAGGCATGCATAGTTTCTGGTGCTTTGTTTGCACTTAAAGGTCGACAAAGGCATCTGCGGCTCGTTGATCCATGTAAAAGCGAAGTTAGAAGTGGAGGGAAATCAGTTTGCTCAACACACATCCCCGAGCAAATCAGGCTGTCATTATTCAAAGAAGTACTGGAGCCTCTGGTCTTGATGCTCCAATCAAGTGGCCCCATACTCTCTCAAACCAAACAAATCCAATCAAATGATAGCCTATCTTACAGCCATGGAGCGAAATAACATAAAAGGTTTATTCAAAATAGAAATGAGGATTGAATTACCAAATGAATATTAGATTTCGTAATATTCTGTAATAATGTGTAAAGGTTTATAAATTTTATGTTTAAATACGTACACTTCAGTCATTATTGTATTTGTTGAATTATATGCTATTAGTCGATTTTTCGCTAATAAGAAGCAAGACTTTCACAGACACCAACCAAATTAGAAAAGTTAAATGCAACCGTTTTAAGGTGGAAGTATGTTTTTATCTTGAAATTATAACGTTTTTAAATTTATATTTCAAGCCTTTCACAAGATTCTCGGCCTTTGGTCTCGAAATAACTATGAGGACAAGACAATTTGTTAAGCTCAATAGCATTATTAAATATACTGCCATCGCTCGGGGTATTATTCTAAGGAATTTTCATATCTTTATTATTTATAAACTTATTTATTAGCTTGTAGCTGATGCAATGTAATGGGGAGCAAATCGGTGTTGATAATAATTTACGTAAACCTACATACCCTGCAATAGAAAAAAAAACTAATAGATCGCAACTGTGCCGTAATTTAAAATTATTACATTTTATTACATGCATCAGTAATTGGCCCTTTCTGGTTCAAATTTATCAAAAAAGAATGTAACTGGGCCATCTCCATCTTACTCATATGTTTTATCAATTATCGCTATTTCTGCCCCTTTCTTTTGAATTTTAAATTTTGTTCTCATAAGACCTAGATATGTTATCAGCCATATTACCTCACCAGTTACTTGACGAAACGCACGAGTATCATTTTCTGTGTGGAGATGGACCACTTTGGCTCTAGTTGAAATGTTAGTCCCAGGCAATTATTTTGGAGTTCTTAGGCAGCTATCTCCGCCTCCCAGAAGATGGCAGCGGAGATAACTGCCGAAAGCTCGGAATCAATCCTCCTATTCGCCCGGTTGGAGTCCCGAGAACATATTCTCAACACCGAGAAAGCCTCAAGTTATACAAGTTAAGAAGTCAAGTTACGACGAGGAATGGATCCCAGGCCTTCATTTAATCTCCTGTCTTGAATTAAAGTCAGATTATTACTGTTATAACTGTAAATGAGATATTATCCTGCCGTAAGGAAATGTAAAAATATTAAAATATACAACAAACGTGACTAACACAAACCTACTCTACTTGAATGTCATAAAAAATCATATCATCTGTATTTACAGACTGTAAGACAAATCTTTGTGTATGTAATGGTAACCATTGAAATTCAAACAAGCTTCAACATGGCACATAAAGAAGAATTTTGCGATTTCATTTTCGTGAAAGGCGTGGAATGAAGCTATGTAAAGCAAAGAATGAAAGAAGAAACAACTTTCTCCTTCCAGATCATTCGGCCGGTTTGGAAGTACTGTACAATATCAATTTGCTGAATTTGAAAAGTTTTCCCTACTTGAATTCCTTTCATGTGTTTGTTTGGTTGTCATATATTCAAATAACAAACGCGCCTCGAATGCTTTGTCAAACTGCACACCCACAGTGCTGAGTATATTATAATACATAATACAGTGTGTTTCGATACTCGTGGGGAAGATATTTTTAAACAGGATCGAGGAAAATAAGGAAACAACAAGTCATAATTTGAGTTTTTTCCCCCGAGAGTCTGTATCATACTTTACACACATGTGCCGCATAGAATTTTTCTACATATGGAAAAATCCTGAAAAACTTACCAGAAATAATAATGAAATGTAAACATCTGTTCTAGGAGCCAAGCTCCAAGAGTGCCCAATAGGTTAGGCTATGTTGAAATAATTTGTACGTATGCTTCTATTTATGGTTTACAGGTTTTCAGTCTCAACTCACTACAAATATTTCTATTTAAGGTTGATTTAACAATTTTAATGTAGGTAAAACAAATGTACATTATCTGCTGTAAAGATACAAACCACTGGAATACTTGCGTGTTATTAAGTGCCAGAATGTAAATTTATAAGATTTTGTAGAGGACGGGAAAATATCTGTCCGTCCGTCCGTCCATGTGTCTGTACGCGCGATATCTCAAATACGCTTTATCGGATATTCATGAAACTTGATATACGCATTTATAACGTCCTTTTAAGAAGACTATTGATATTGGACCAAATTTGTTGAAGCGTTCCGAGTAAAGCCCAATTTAGTGCCTATGTTATGATATTAAATTAGAAAGAATTTATCAAATGCAAATCAGTTATCATGACAACTTATTGTTTTAGAGTGTTCATATACGGGTTTGGAAGTTACAATGCAGTTAACCATGACAAATAACACTATTCATTCACATATGCTTATCTAACTAGACCTTTAAATTGAGCGAGGTGTTCGAGATGGTAACGTTTTGGACTGTCATGCTGGAGATCACTGGTTCAAATCCCTTAGCCAGCAAATTTGACATTTTTGTTGTATTTTTATGTGAGTGTGCGCTTTGAAGATATCACAATCTGTATAGTTCTGCTGATGCTGGACGATGTTAATCTTATTTTTTTAAAACTTGAACTTTGTTCTTCCGTAAGTCCTGCTTACTTAACCAATCTGGAGCTTAACTCGGAAATCAATTAAAAAAACTTAATTTTGTGCATATCATAATTGCAATTATAATTGATTAAACAAAAGGCATTCTGGTACCTTGTTACATGAGTTGACCTGATTTTATTAGACATCATTTTGGTCGTTACGAAGTCAGTCAAGTTGCTATAACTGAGGTAGGCATGAAGCCTATCTGCGAGATACATTTACAAAAATGTAAAATATATGTTATCATTTGCTAATCAGTTACATATTTCGTTTCGAATAGATCGTGAGAAATAACATATTACTTTTCACTTGTTTCAAATGAGAAAATAATGAATTGTATTAAATAAATGAAGGATAACTTTATATCACTGAAAGATGGAATTCGCTAGTAACTGCCTGCCGTCGTCATTTTGCTATACAAATGAGAACTTTCTAATTTCCATAGCAATTCACTAATTACTTTCTATAACTCCAAGTTGCGGCAGTGTAAAACTCTTGAGTTTCAAGAAGTTGGCGACCTTACGAAGATTTAATTGCTTCGTTCCGTCTTTTTTTTCTTCATAAACGCGGAATTTTGATACCGCTGTCTTACATGAGAAAAAACTTGGAAGCAGGGTTTATGCAAATTAATAATACATCCTCATTACAAAAACTACTTCTCACGTTGATGTACATGTTTTAATATCTTATATAACTTCGGCTTTTTGCGTTATAAAAAAACGCACAATTTTTTTTTACAAAAGGTTTAATATGTACAGTTACAAACAAATGCACACATGAAGGGACATCCTTTATCTATTTCTGTATACAGTCGCCAAGTTTCTCAACACATTTCTCCCATTGTGATACCAGTTTCAAAATACTCTGTTCATAGAAGTCCGTTCGGTTGGAGTATAGCCATCTGCGGACTGCTGTTTTCACTTCTGCATCTGACGCAAAGCAAACAACCAAACAAACGCAGATGGTGTCAAACTTCTTCACGACATTCACGCCCCTATGTTGCCGCAGCTGTTCGTGAGTAAATCATCAAATTTGGTTGGGAGGTGCTCCAGCATCCTCCACACAGTCCAGACTTTCATTTGTTTGGTCCCATGAAGAAATTCCCGACCGGTAAACGCTTTACTGGATCCATCAGTACTACAAATTTCGAGCTACAGATTCCTACAGATTGATGAAAATTTGTTTTATCTCACCGTAATTTTGCTTCATAAAATAAGCGTATAAAGTTGAAATATTTATTGCCTCTCAAAGAAGACTTCTTTGTATTTTTCCTGTACGTTTCTCTTAAAGATGTATCTCTTAGGAGGTGCCTAAGAAAATGCGCACAGCAAATTTTAACGGAAACTTGAATGTGTTCCAATAAGTTAGTAACAAAAAAAAAAGAATTAGGTGAGATTATCATCAGAGTACGAAAATCAAATGGACGTAATAAACGGATTTTAACATTGTATCGCATTGTACTATTACAAAAGAAGTTTAATTCAATTTAAAATTTCATGCATCATGATACGTAACATAGGTTTATTTCATCTTCATACAACAGGGACTTTGGTTACATTTCTGTTTTACCAATCAGTCCCTTGATTACTAAACAAACATTCTATAACTAATTCTATCTATTACTTAAAACAACACCCAAGTATGCTATATATTATTTCTTACTTCACTTGAATTTCTACTGCTACTATCTTCTATTTTATTCAACCATTTGCTTTTAACTACAATTAAAATTTTCCCCATTCTTTTCAATAAATCCCTATTTTTTGTTAGGCAAAGCTTCTTATATTCTGCCAGTGGCAGAACAGCGAGAACGGAGCTGTAACAATAAATTTATTTTTCCCATCTGTGCACGACAGATTGAAATGTAAACAACTGGTACCAAGTTATGTTACGACACAGTTTTATACAGGACATGGGAAATTCCAACAGTATCTTCACCGATTCCACATAGGTAACAATGCTGTCTGTAGATGTGGAGAAAGTGAACAATCAGTTAACCACATATTATTCTCCTGTCCGATCCACACATTAGAAAGATTTGCACTCATCTCTTACCTGAACCAACTGAACATTCAGTACACTATCCCCCTTCATAACATACTCTTTAATAAAGCAGGATACAAATTTTTCACATCTTTTGTTAATAGTATATATTCAAAAATATGACTTACATTCACTGCTTTCACTTTTATATTATTGTTATGCTTGTTATCTCCCACCCTATTTTCTTTCACATCACTTCTGTTTTAATGTATAGACTAATAATTTATGTTAATCATTATTATTGAATTTCTTTGAAGACAGTGCTCAGATTAAGACTGTATACGTATATTGTAAACCTGTAAGTGTATCATATCTCTAACCCTAATATACCTTCGGGTGAAATAGGGTTTATTTCAATTTGGATATTCAATAAATAAATAAATATATGCTACCCCTTTATTAATTTTTAGTAATTTGTCACCAATTAAATTTACCCTCCACCTCTCAGTTTCCTTACATTCTGAAATTATATGTTTTGCATCCTCCTCCTCGTTACATAATGGGCATATTCCCCTAGGTACCGATCCTCTCAAGTTTTTCAGTCTCCAGATTCCTAGTCTCCACCAGGCCAAACTGGATCTTTCTTCCCGATTACATGAAAATAGATAAGCTTCCATACCCCATTCCGATTTCATCTCTGCATAACATTGTAGTGATTTAAAATTTCTCATTTCTGAAAACATTTCCTGCCTAGCAATATCATTACACCTTTTTTTTTTATTAATTTGCATATAATCTGTATATTCCATGAACCCATTCTATTCCATATCCATTTTAATCCTATACAGTTTATATTCTCTTCTAAACTTTTCCACCAATTATTCACAACCTTTGTACTTTGCAAAAATTTTAAACAATCTTTCCCAAAACTATCCTCTGGGTTTGACAAAATAGCATAATGATACTGGATTTATGACCTCTACTTTAGAATTGCTTTGCCTGTATTCTGTAACTGTCATATCACTCTTTGAAACTACACGTTAATGTCAGGTTACATATAAACCTGCTCCCAGTTGGCAGAGATACAGTGCCTCGAAAAATAGTAGCACATCCTGCTTTCTTTACATTGCAATAATTGCAATAATAGCACAGTCTAACAAAAAACTGATATGTAAAATATGTAGTTATTGAACAATCCTCCTTAATTTCCTTCAATCATGAAAAACTAGTAGGAACTGAGTCCGGATACATAACTTCAGTAGAGTGTTAATAGATTTATAAATTTAATATTATATTCTTTCTTAATAATTATTGCAGAAGCAATGAGCTAGTAGAATGCTTAATTTACAAGAGAATTTGGCAGACATTATGTTATAAACGGCTTTCTTAATATTCTTACTACGTATTCATATTATGTTTCGAAGGCTGCAATGAGATAAGAAGAATGTTCTTCCATAAAATTTATCGTTCACATTGAGGATTCTTAACTGTAACACACAATAGCTCAATTATTATTATATATATATTTAGTTTATTGCTTATTCAATATAATAAGAAAACTATTGGCGCTAAAGTACTTCCTGTGTGAACCGTAGGTGAAATTCAACATGTAATCTGACTTGAATCGACGAAATATCTCCTTAATTATGCTGATTTGCAGTTTTTCTATAACAAAACATTTAAATGCTATGATTAATAATTAGGGCCTAGATTAATTTGCGCTTTCCCGCAAGTTTAGCCAGCATGAACTCTTTGTTGTTTTCCCTACACGTAAAAAAGATTCTGATAAGAACCTCACACTACATTGAGCGTTTACAATTCAGAATCTATATTAACTGAAATCCAATTTTAATATAGTTATCTTATTTAAAACCCTTACTTTTAAAAGTTAACTGCCTCCTCCAGTACTGAATTATTATGCAATTTAGGAAATTGTCAAAAAGGAATGTTCAAGACGTTTACCACTCAAACAGTTTTCGATTATATTGTATATACTTCTTTATGCCCTTAGGCAGTTTTAAACGAAGTATTTTACTTATTTCTATGTAATTTGATAGCCTTAGTACCTCAAAATTAAATATTGTTTACAAACTATACATTTTCAAACAATTAGGACGATTTAGTGATTTTACAGTTTCGGTGTCAGATGAATTTTCGTGTAAAGCTTAACAATTTCCCTTGCAGACTCAATATATCTCTGCCATAATTTTAAATTATTTACTTATGAATCCTTTGATTTTGGCACTTCTAATTGTTTGTGGCCGTGCGTTCATCATGATAGCAAACAATAATATGAAGCCCCGGCTTCGTCTCTCAGCAGGAGTCCAAAGTGACGTTGATATTCATTCGCGTATTGTTTGTCTCTCGCTTTGACATTTGAGTGTTTGAGATGAACAGTGATGCCATCCATACTCTAAGGCCTAAGCAAACTAACCTGCGTTGCATGTAAACTTAGTGATAATCATTAAAGCTTGAGTTATCAAATAATATGTTAAATTTTGGTACATAATTAGTCTATGAAAATGGCATGAACATTTATATTTAGATTTTTAGATTTTAAATTCATAACCGATATTCTGTGCAGTTTTCATTCCACTTGAAAGTGTACCGATAGATTTAGCACCAAACAAAACAAACTGAACCTATAAGTTTAGTAAAAATGTCCACCTTATACCCTCAGTGTAGAGGTAGAAACCCAGAGTTTTGTCATAAAATTTATTCTTTAATTAAAATGTTAAAAACAGATCAACCAATAAACTGAAGAGAGCCGATGACCTGTTTTTAACATTTTAATTAAACAATAAATTTTATGACAAAACTCTGGATTTCTACCTCTACACTGAGGGTATAAGGTGGGCAATTTTACTAAACTTATAAGCAGGGCTAGGATTTATATGTACTAAAAAATGTCAAAATATGTACATATATATGTACTTTAAAATGTCAAAATATGTACATATATGTACTAAAAATGTCAAAATACGTAAATATATATATATATATATATATATATATATATATATATGCAAATATATTTTGTAAAATATGGACATCAAAACAAATTTAACCTCTAGACTTTTAACTTTGTTACTTTTAGAACCTATAAAAATGCATTACAAATACTGGATTCATAAATTAAATTATTCAATTTCTTTTTTCCAGATTACTTACTTTATTCATTCATTGATTATTTCTGCTACCACAACAGTATGCCACAAAATGTTTTAAATTTTCAAAAGTGATTTGTATTGGCTGAGGCTTCGTTCTACTGCACATGAAGTGACTGGCGCATGTTTAAAATTCACTGATTCTAGTTTTACATTTGACGAGCTACTTAAGATTGCACTGATTTTACACATTTCTTCAAAGCCTGGATTTCTTGAAAACACATTGTCCACTTTACATTTGATAAGATCGGCTAAATGTCCACGTATACATTTGAGTTCATGAATCATGTTTTTTCACAATGTCAATATTTCCAAGTAATGTCAGATTATTATTTTATAGTTTCTGAATTATTTTTGTTATATTACAAAAATTTGATTCAATGTAACACAAAACATTTTTCACACATTCATTTCTGTACATAACTGTAGACATACCAGAGAAATGGAGAGAGTCTATTATCCAAGTCCTGTATAAAGGAAAAGGGTCCAAAGACTCGCCGGACGCCTACCGTGGAATTGCATTGGAGTGCGCCCCTTTTAAAATACTGTCTAAGATTATCTTACAGCGCATCCTCCCGCAAGCCGATATATACATACCTGAAGAGCAATATGGATTCTCTGCAGGAAAATCCACTATACAAGCCATCGAGAGAGTACTCTCAATCATCTGGGAAGCTACAAGTACGATAGGAGGCCACGTATACGCTGCATTCATCGATTTCACTAAAGCGTTCGACAGTGTAAATAGAAGCATCCTAATGGAAAAGATCTCCAAACTCCTAGGGCAGAGAAATCCCCTATTGCATCTGATCGAAAGCATTCTGGCTTTTAACTTAATGACCATCAACGACAAAGTAAGTCAATCGGGGCCCATTATCCAAACAAATGGCGTCCTTCAAGGTGATCCCCTTAGCCCGCTCTTGTTTAACTTACTAACTCACGACGTAGTTCAAGAAGTATCATCACCGGAAGTCACGATCACTCTCTACGCAGACGACATGGTTCTTTTATCGAGAAGTAAACCAGCCCTTCAGACAAGTCTGGACAAAATGCACGAATGGTCGCTTAGTAATGAGCTAGAGATTAATACAAGCAAAACAAAGATAATTAAATTCAGACGTGGAGGAAATGTGAGCAAGACGGATATCTTTGAGTGTGGGAATACCCAATTAGAATTAGTCAACTCTTATAAGTATTTAGGTCTAACCCTACAAGTAACAGGAAAGACTTTCACCAAACATATCCAAGAAAGATGCAACGCAGCAATAAAGGCTACTTTCGATATTAAAAATGTCGAGAAGCTGTCTGTTAAAACAGCAATAAAGCTATTTCACATCAAGATAGCCCCAATAGCATGCTATGCAATTGCAACAATCTGGACTCGGCTGAATGCAGCAAACCTAAAAACATTAGAATCAGTCAAAACCGCTTATCTACGAAGAGTGCTTCGCCTGCCGAGGTCAGCAAAATCCAGACTGATATATCTGCTAACCGATGAGGACTTCTTCGTAAGGGAAATAGCCACAAGGAACAACCTGCCGCATACCGTAGCCTACGATGCGCACATTCAAGACAGATTGGGAAAAGCAGAGGATGTTGACCAAGGATTCTACCTCACCCCAGCAATGAACACTGTGGAATGGAAGGAACCGAACTTTAACTTGCGACACGTCTTCACGAGGACTGCAGCTCATGGTTTCCATTATAGAATATGTATTCAAAGAGGGTTTCACCAGGCATCAGATCAGTGCTTGTGTACGCTGTGTAACCAGAAATGTGAACAGTATCACATACTTGACTGTATAGCTAGAACAAGATCCCTTAAATTCTATGCAGATGACAATAACTTTTCTTGTTAATGCACATTGTGCGAATTTCCATTAAATAATAACTGTAGACTTATCCTGTGCTGCCATATTTTCTGTCACTGAAAACGACAGTTTTATATAGTTTTACTCTTAAGAATGAAATATGTACGAATATTGCATTAAAATCACTAAATATGGACAAATATTTATTTTACATATAAATATGTACTAATGTCAGAAATATGGAAAAATATGTAAAATAAATTTATTTAAATTGAATAGAGGACAACATAATAGATGGAGATCAGTGAAAAAAATGTGTCTATATGTGAAATTAAGAAATATATAATTACATATAAATCCAAGCTCTGCTTATAAGTCTGACCCTCATTGGAAAATGAAATTTATTAATAAACTGAACCTATCTTAGAAAGAAAATGTCATACACCTATATGGGTGTGGTAAATAAAGCATCTCATTCAATATAAATCCCATTTTCAAGAATTTCAACAATGTATGTTGTAACTTATAGCGTGTAAAATAGTTCAACCTATTCCCTTGAATTTGGTTTTATAAATGCTCTTGTTATAATATCAGCTTATTAGCTTTGTCATTTCTAAAATCAATAGGTTTCAATATTATAAAACATTGAGATGGACGATATATTTTCGGCATTTTCAACTCAGTTGAAATGGATCAACGAATAGAATAAGCTCATCTGGGAAAAGAAAATGGACCTAAAGAAGGCGGAATAAAAGCCAAAATATATTGTCCTTCGCACAGAATACAAAATGTTAATGTTTTATAATATTAAAACTATAGATTTTAGTTGTGTTAGAAATAGAAATCTCACCATGAAATTTTCCCCTAACACTTTCCTTTACAGTACTGTGGAAGCTACCTCCACCCCACCGACACTGTGAAAGGTTATGAGTGGAAGGAATACATTACCTAAATTGATGATGAAAAAATCTATGATTCTAATTTACTAGTAGTCTCCCAAGCTTTTCTTTTGTGCGTGTTGCTCCAAAGCGTCTCTGAAAAGAGCGAGAACTCCAATCAGCGTCCTACTCATTCTTTCCTCGTTTATCAAATATTCCGGCCACCTTTTCCTGGTTTTATCTATATTTACAGGGTTGAATGTTAACCTGTGTGACATATGAATAGATCGTGCCGTATTTCAAAATGTCTGCAACAGAGGCTTTCCTATTGAAGAACTCTTCTCATGAAAATAATGAAAGATTAATGAAACATTGGATTCAGAGTGGGGCCGGTTATTCATAACTTTTTCCTTCTCTTCTTAAAAATTGTTTCGTTAGAATACTGTTACAAGTTATTACGAAATATTTTGACGTAGGACTAGAGATAAAAGAATAAAGAATTAATGAATTTCATTCCACTAATGCTGGTCTTAGTAAACTGGATACAAAATTCAGCCTAAAGCACTAATAAAAAAAATCAAACAGGACTTATCAAAAATATGATGGCTGGAGACGTAGAAATTACAGGTCCACTTGATGTTTTATCGATAATATCATAATATGTATCAAGAGAATCAACCAGTATCAAGAGAATTCTTAGATACATAAAAATGTAAGTAGGCCTATATTACAACATTGAAAATATAAATATTATTAATTTTCTGTGGTGGAACTATATTTTAGCCATTCGCCATTCATTTGAGTTGAATAACAACTTGTTATGGAAGCAGAATGAATGAATTAAATTAGTAGTTTTATTTATATCAAAATTAACACAGTTGTAATATTCACATATATTAGTATAAAATGGTCGAGGAGTGGTTATGTAGAGTCTCCTTTAGAGTTCACATATTGTGATATTGTCAATAAAACGTGAAGTGAACCTACGTCTCTAGGAATCAGATTTTTATATGTTCTGTTTGGTTTTTATACAAGTGCTTTAGGCTGAATGTTTTATCCAGTTTACATCATACAAGAATAATCTACGAAGTAAGATTCTTTTATCCTATCTGGGCACTGCTTAACTTTCTCAAGCACCATGAAACGCTTGATGCCTTGAATAGTAACCTAAGCTTAAAATGTATATAATGTATTGCTCACGATTAACGCAAGCATTGAATTATTCTTTAAACTGTCTCACATACCTTTTCAAGTTCTTAAGATTTTGACTTAATGAACGTTTATATAATTTATTGTCTGTGCATGTGTATCTGTTCCAGCTGCGTGGCATATTAAAATAACGTGCAGAATGTGAATCTAATAGACATGGTATTTTGTTTACTGTCAGACATAGGCCTAATAGACTTGTACTTTATTATATTATATTCTCAAAAGTTAATTGTATTGATGTAAGTCAAATTGTTGGTAGTGTTATGATATTTATCCTCATGTAGAATAGGAACACAATTAATATTTTAGGGAAAATTCTCATTTTCTTTCAAATATTAAATTTAAAAACAATAATACAGGATCCACTGAAAAGATCTAATTTAAATAAAATCAGGTAAACTGATATAACAAAGTGCCAGTATGCTTTTTTAATCAGTAATAATTGCAGTTATGATATGCAGAAAATAAGTTTTTTTTTTTTTTTTTTTTTTTTAAATAGATCTCCGAGTTAAACTCGAGATTGATTCATTAAGCAGGGCTTACGGAAGAACAAAGGTCTAAAGTTTGATTCTTAACCTTAATTCATATTGGTATACACTGATATACTAATTCTTAAAATATGTAAACATTTTACAAAATGCATTGACAATGAAATAGTACAGTAAGCCAATAAGAAGAGGATAGTTCCACCTAGCGGTATGCAGTTTTGTTCTGAGTATAGGCTTATGCAATTTTAACGCAACGCAATAACTTTAAAGCTAGTTTCTGTTCGTGAAATAACATTTATAGGCTTATGTTATTCTTTAGGAATGATGTAGGTCAATGAAAGACAATGAATTCCCAGTTTTTTTTAAAGAAAAATGTAATACAGTACTTATTTAAGCACATTGACAAAATAGGACACAAGAATGGAATAGGCTCAATTTAACACAATTGATAATAATAAAAAAAAAATTTTTGCTTCAGGGTGGACTCGAACGTGATATCTCTTGATTACTAGACAAGCATCTTACCCCAAGACCAAACTGCACTGCGACTTTTCAGTGTCCAATACCAAAGAATACTATCTCGTCGTAGCTCACAGAAAAGAAAAATCACCGTATTTCGAAATTAGGCTATATTTCGAGCCTTCTAGTTTTCTTATGTTACAATATAGAATAATTTCATTCATTGGTAACATAATATTCGCGATATTCTAGTCATAAATGCGAATTTGGCCCTCACTAAAGCAGAGTACCAACTTAAGCAAATACTCAGAAGTTAATGTTTTTATTTATTAAGAGGTCAGGGATTATAAATCTGACATAGGCTGAAGTAAAATTCAATGCTTTAATCTAATTGTAATCAATTTTAGCAAAATAATTAGTCATTATACAACAGCATTTCGTCTATAATCGTACATGGGAACATTTGTTTTTCATGTAGTTGTCAACTGTCCATGGCAACTGAAGGAAGCTTTATAAGCTGTCATTAATTGATGACGCTATAAGAAAGAACCGAGAATTTGATTTTGCATTTGAAGAAGGTGCCTTCTTTTTACCCTCCTTTACTAAAGAAGGTTTCGACAGGAATTGAAGGGTTGTTCCAGAATTCCCCTTTATTTACCTTAGTTACGGGACTCGCCCGCTGATTGGTTGGCCGCGAGCCAATCAAAATGCTTCGAAATGAACCAAAATATTATAATTAATTTGACTGATAATTACTCTTTATTTCGGTACTGGACAACCGATTAGGTCCAAATTCAATAGGCTTATTGCCATGATTGTTATAAATAAGTATACGAAGTTTCATGAAAATCCGATAAAGCGTATTTGAGTTACCGCGCCTTTTCTTATATGATACCATAAAAGGGCACTAAATTGGGTATTATTCCGGTACCGGCCAACCGATTTGGTCCAATATCAACAGACATCTTCCCATAGACATTATAAATAGGTATTCCAAGTTTCATGAAAATCCAATAAAGCGTATGTGAGTTATGACGCCTTTAAAATATACACTAAATTGGGTTTTACTCCGGTACTGGTGAACCGATTTGGTCCAATTTCAATAGGGTTCTTCCCATGGACATTATAAACGCGTATACCAAGTTTCATTAAAATTCGATAAAGCGTATTTGAGTTAGAGCGCGTACAGACACACGGACGGACGGACGGACGGACAGACGGACAGACATTTTTCGTCCCCCATACTGGCACTTAATAACTGTGAAACTAAAATTGTGTGAAAAATATACTTCAACTAAAACTAAATAATTTAAATAAAATCTTTATTTAAAATAAATTTAAGTAAGATAAATCCGATTTAATTTTTTGAATCACTTGAATTTACCAGCCGTGGAGCTTCCAGTGCAGTGGAAAAAGCGGTTGGCTTGTAGCTATTCTTTGGACGTTTCTAGGAAGAAATATTTTGATATTGAAGACAATAACTGAATATATATATCTGTATCTGTACCTGTATCTGGTACCCTATGATCCCTAGGTGGGGCGAAGGGGCCTCCAAGCGGAGGTTTCATTACCTATACTAATTTTGATATGCTTATTTTCCGAGAGAGGGTAGAGGGACAGGTGGTAAGCCCATCGCCTCGCAACCCCCCTCTGGAAACTAAGTAATTCTTGGACGTGAAAGGGCCGAGAAATTTAGTCCAGAGGCTCTAATTTAGGCTTGGAGTTCTTTTACGTGCCGTAAATCTACGACACGGGACCCCCAGCTTAAAGTCCCTCCCGGAGGACTCCGTGCCCAGGATTTTTACGTCCTGAAAAATCCATCGACCGCGGCCGGGTTTGATCCCGCGCCCTGCGGATCTAGAGGCGGGCACGCTACCTCTAGACCACCGCGGCCGACAATATTTATATATATATATTAATACATGTGTACGTCAAGTAAAATCATCATGAGGAAAATTTAAGAAATAGTCTGTTCCCATGAAGACAGTTCATAACTTGTGAATAAACATCCTCATATTAACCATTACTCTTTTATCTTATAAGTTATCTCTGTTTTTTTTTTCTTTTGAGACAACGCATGTATACCTCAGTAGCAGGTAAGTGTTGATGCATGTTATCATGATTTTAAAATTATAACAGAATTGTTTTCAAGAAAATAGAGAAAAGCTTGTTTTAAGTAAAGTAAAATAAAGTTGTTCACATATTGCACCGCGTGGCAGGGTGTAAGAATTAGTATTCACTCGGCCGGGGTAGAAAGCGTCTCACATTATCTGTCTTCAGTTTCGCACTGGGGGGTTAGACCTTCGTAATTGCATTCGGCGGGCGTCTGCCACGTACAATTCAAGATCATTTCCATTTTACCTATTCTCAAGCGTTCTATCTTCTTTATCTGCTGGATTAAGATTTTATGTTCCCTTTCTTTTCATATCAAAATATTAAGCCTATCTTAAAATTGCAAAAATTGTTTTATGAAAAGTATAAAATCCATAAACTTCAGATTCCTTAGAAATTCGTATGGTACTATTTCTAAAGCTTCAAGATATCAAGCTGAATCTAAAATTTTGCATGGCCAATAAAGAAAATCACACAGTTTACTCTTCTAAAATAATAGTTTTGGCACTTAGTATAATATACTATGTATGATATTCTCTTCGTGAAAATTGGTTGTAAAAGTCAAGAGAATGACCTTACCAGTCCACATCGCATCGCATCTCATTATTTCACTCATGTAACTTTCTTTACCCTAAGCATGGGTAATACACTTTTCTCACTTCACATTCTGATCTAGAATAAGAGGCTGTATTACAAAGAGCGCGTATTCAGTTGTTTCAATCTAATGAAAAACTTGATTGTTCACCAGGAAAGACTGAAATTCTACAAACAGTGGATGGCTTATGACGAACGACCCTTCAGTAAATTTATTTAAAAAAATGTTTCAAATAAAAGTTTTAGCTCTTAGTATAAAATCCTCATGAACATAATTTATATAAAATCGTTAAAGTCTTTTTCGAGAAAATCGCAAAAAGCCATTTTCTTATTGTAAAGTGCCATTAAAGTAAGATAAAGTCGTCGCCAAATTTCGTGTCACGTTCCCAAAAAGGTATCTAACTCAAACACAAACTTTTGTTTTAATTCGATTTTGCGTTCTAGAACTAATCCGTTCACAGACACACATGTTTGTGAAAATAGTATTTTTGGATTCAGAGGGCCTCAAACCGCGTATTAATATTATAAATTGAACTTCGAATTTCGGGGTGAAACAAAATACATCCTTTACCTGTAGTAGGCCTATCTAAGGTATGGACGGTGGAAATATTTTTTACATAGCAGGTTGAATGTTTCACATGCAGATGTTAGAATACTTTTTCTGCACAAATTTCATAAAAAGATAGATTTTAAAGAAGTAAGAATGATTTAAAAAAAAAAATTAAAATTACCTTATGTAACTGTGTAAAATTCACTTGTGTAAAAGGATATGTCAGTTCCTTTCAGTAACCCAATATAATTAAACAAGAAGAAACGTGGAAATAAAGTATTAACGGTGTCGATTAGAAAATTGAATGGAGTAGTAACATGAAAGAATATTAAGAATAATATAGCCTGTGAGATTGTGGGATGAAATACTTTCATAAAGGTCAGTTTAGGAATAGAACATTATGAACTGTGTAGCAGTCAAAATAATTTAACTAGAATAGAACATGCCTATTAAATGTTTCTATTCCTTTATCCTCCTCTCTCCCCATCTCTTCACTTTACTTTTAAGCCATGTTAATTTAAGAACATTAGTGTTTTATTTTGGCACTGTTTAACTTATCACAAAGCTAGTAATTTTTAGTTATGCTAGCTTGCCAACATTGCATTATATAATGTTTAACTAACACAGTTCACGTAAAATATAGAACAGAAAACTCAGTACGACTTTATAAAAAAAATTGTCTGATTTCAAAGACCTATAGCCTAGGTAAAGAATTAGGAGAAAATTCCCAGTTCCCAACTAAAAAAAAAAATGTAATGCTGAATTTATAGTAGTTTGATGATAAACATCTAACTATTCAGTAGTGAACTAATTAATCGGCGTCACACATCACTCTAACAGGAGAGATCTATGATGTGACAACGCAAAGTGATTGAAACTATCTATTCATGCTTTACTACGCTCCGGTAGAGTTTAGATTTAATGACATACAGGAGATACTGGGCAGTCTAATTTGTAATTAATATTCCTTCCATTACTACTCTCCGTAGTGAGACAGGTTTTTTTAAACAGATTTCACTTTGCCAACATGTAGATTAAATGGATTTCCAACAGTATAGTATAATCTAGGTTATATCTGTGGCTTGGTTCTAAAAGTGTCAATGTCAATTTCTTGCAAAAGTGAGATCTATGCATTAATGAGCACGGCTAGTCTTTATCTTTCGTATATTAAAAGTGCTAATGTCTGGTGATATTAATGTCACACAATTATGGTACTAGATACAGAAACAACCTCATTATTTAAATGCAATTATAACAAAACACAGAAAACTTTTTACTATGTTTCTGTCAAGTTTTTTACTGCACTTCCTGAATCTATACAATCATTACCTTTTAATCGATTTAAACTCAGAATCAAGAATTTGCTTACTAGTAATTGTATATATAGTTTTAATGAATTTTTTGAATTATTAAGATCAGGGAGCTAATTAATTATGTATGTATTGTACACTTAACAGGAGATTATCTGTGTTTATATTTGATTTTGACGATTGTAATACGCTTGATGTACTCAAGTGTCTCTGCAATATAAATCTATCTATCTATCTATCTATCTATCTATCTATCTATCTATCTATCTATCTATCTATCTATCTATCTATCTATCTATCTATCTATCTATCTAATAGACATAATACAGAAACTTTAGAGGCGAATGTCGGAAGTTCTTAGCAAAAAAATGTTACTTCTGTAAAGGCTTCAAGGTCAGTTATCTCAAAAGCAAGTTTTATGACTTTGGCCTTTTTAAAACCAAGCCACAGATATGCGTATAACCGTAGTTTCTTTTATGCTTATAGATCATGATGTAAGCTAGCCAATATGATAATAGTTCATCTTGCAGTGGAAAATGTTTTGTGTACTTTAAAACAATTATTTAGGGTTTTTTAAGTGGAAGTAATTTTCTTTATTATTTGGCCTAGCTCCATGACGCGACTTTCGTGGCCGGGAAAGACCTGATTTTATTATTCTGTTATAATATTAATCATTCTTATACTAGAAAAACCCTATATTTTAGGTGATCCCATTAATTTTATGCCGGGTAATCCATTATTAACCCCCCCCCCCCGTGCATATTCTTCCAGAGTGATATTTTCTAATTGCTTACGCATTCCTACATTCTATTGCTAATAAATTATGAGATGGAGAGCGAGATGGTTAGGGCATGTTTATAGAAAGGATGGAAATGACCCTTGTTGGAAGGTGACCTTTACTGAACCTTATGGCACCAGGAGAGTAGGACGACCCCCACTGAGATGGTTGGACGAAGTAGAGAAAGACGTGAGGGAAGCAGGAGTCAGAGGATGGAAATTGAAAGCAGAGGAACGGGTAATCTGGAAGCGTATCGTTGAGGCGGTCAAGGCTGGAATCCGGCTGTAGAACCAATGAAGAAGGAAGTCAACTAATCAACCACCTTCTCCGTCCTGCGATATTGGCACATGGCAGGATTGGGGCATGTGGTCAGAATTATAACCTATGGTCGTTATTAGTGGTCTTGGTTACCGGAGCCGCTACTTCTCTTGTCAAATAGTTCCTCAGTTCTGCACCCCTTCAACACACAATTATTGGGCTAAGTGCACTAAGTGCCAGACATCGGCGGAGGTTGGAAGAGCAAGCCCTTACCTGTAACTTATTACTTACCCCTAGACCATGCAGGCAGTCAAAATTTGGCCTTAATATTGTTAAATTTGAGAAATAAATAAAACAATGAAATATATGAAAAGTTATGGAATTCTTCACTATTAGTTTTAGTAACGTTCATACGTAATAATTTTCCGGTATTTTATATTGACTGCTTTCTTTTAAGCATTTCAAAAATTTCATATCTTATCTATTTAAATATCATTAGCCTTAATGACAGCCGGATTTAGGCCTATATGTATTTCCAATTTTAGTGATTTTGTTTTTGAAATCATAATATAATATGCTAAATATGTAAGGGAAAATCCCTTATGTAATGTACTCTCTTCTGACATCAGGTAAAGAACAAGTTTTTAACAACCCATATGATAATATGGTAAACAATATCCACCTTATACCACAAAGTATATTAAAATTATAGAAATGTTTTGATACAAGATTAACTACTATCGTAAAAATAAAAGAGGGACAACATCCAAATGCAAATTAGTTTGTATTAAAAGATGTATCAAGAATTCCTGTACAATAATTATTACCCTAAAAATGTCACCTTAGGCATTATGCCTTGGTATAGTCATCTCCAGATGTCTAGATGTCTAAGGACACCACGCTGAATTATTAAGGACATGCCGAAATGCATTTCCGATAGCAATACTTGCAGAAATCAAAACTGATACATGGACCATGTACTGGTACATGTACGGCGATAATTTTTGCCTGTAAGTTTGTTTTCTTAATATCCAGCATTTTGAAAATACGAATAATGTATAGGCCTAACCAGTGATGCTTGTATATGACGAAGCTATAAAAACAATTACTTTTTATGATTTTATAATGTTATCTCACTTTTTAACAATTGGTAACATATTATATAATTACCATTAATTTATATGTGAAGAGAATAATTGTATTGTACCATAAGCTTATATTATTAGGGATATAATTTACATTTCCACATTGTGTTACTTCATAACAATTACACTCAACGACTATTGTAATATATACTTATACGGGTAGAATAATTTTTATATATTCATGACTATACCAGTGCCTAATGTCTAAGGTGAAATTAGTAGTGTAATAATTATTGTACTCTGAATTCTTGATACATCTTGTAATACAAGCTAATTTGCATTTGGTTGTTTTCTCTCTTAGCCTATATTTATGATAGTAGTTAACCTTGTATCAAAAAATTTCTGAAATTTAAATATACTTTGTGGTATAAGGTGGATATTGTTTACCATATTATATTTCATCACGAACGGTATGAAGTTTATCAATTACACCCATATGATGTTATGTGCAATCTGACGCATTTATCTCAATTCCGGTTCGTAATTGCGCAGCTGCAGTCTCCTGCCTCGAGAGGAAATAGTGCCATAAAACAGAGAGAAGTAACATTAGTTTTAATATTAAGGGAAGAAACTTCCTTTGCAATAGACCAGGAAATATTTCATGGTGTAATGTCACACGAAGAAAAAGACAATACTTTCATAATTGGAATAAGTACCATATATTAGTCTTAACTGTTCAGAAGTGAAACGTAATAAACCACCTCAACTTAGTACACGATTTTTCTATTACAGGATATTAGAAAGCTTGAGGGGAAAATATTTTCCTAGTGCACTCTTAAAAATGAAAACTTCTAGAAGTGTTGGGTATAAAAAAGTTATGATTTTTCTTTGTTTTATTTTATTGTATTTTTTTACTTTACTTTATTTTATTTATTTTATTCCGTTATCCTTTTTATTTTATTTTAGATACACTAAAATTCAACTAACCGCTCATTAAATTTAAACTACGTTCTACTTGTCCCCTCTCACCTCAAAGAAAATTGACTCTTTCTGTTCTTTCTTTATCTTTAGGATTTAAGCAATCCAAGCCGCCCGGGCCTTACAGGGGATTGTCGGGAGAGGGAATACCTTTGGATCACATACATACTTTTTTGACCAGACAAGGACATGGAGGGTCTCCCCGGATGAGTGATCAGCGCAATGTCGGGGCCACCTCCGAGACAACACGAACACACAGGACGAGACAAACCATTTACATACACACTCACTCAGAACAAGGCGAGGATGGGGATGAAGATAATGACGGTCAGATGATATTCGGGGACCAAAAGGGTCTAAAGTTACCTGACATTTGTCTCACAGGTGAGGGAAAACCCCGTAAAAACCTCACCTAGGTAACTTGTCCCGACCAGGAATCGAGCCCGGGCCCGCTGCGTGAGATTAGCGAACGCATCCCCTGAGCCACAGAGGTGTACGAAAATTGACTCTGTGGAAAATAAATAATAAAAATAAGTTAAAGAATACTAAAATGTGTATACTTTTTGAAAAAACCTAAAATAGTAATTATATTCTTCATTCCTCAAAATTAAAAACATTATCAGACTTTATTAGTCACTAATACGGCGAATGTTATCCATCAGTGTGTCCTGGTGTTTCATTATGACAGAACATGTTCCAGTGCTTCATCTACAGTAAAGTTTTTGAATTATGTAAAGAAAATAAAGATGGAACTTCTGTTGCTATTATTGACGATGATGAAAGGAATTTTAACTATCAGTCCTTTATGTTTCTGTATAAAGATTGCGAGTAAAACAATGTTTTCTTGTTACCCTATCATATTGATGAGGTGGATAGAACCTTATCTAGAGTGACACTGGCAATACTTTTGCAAGTGACTCAATTGTTTTAATTGCAAATGATTAATTTCTGCGAGGATAAACTGTAGTTATCTTTTGTTTTCATGTACATTAAAATGAGGCAAAGAGGCTGGAGTAGCCCAATAAGATTTATAATTACTCACAACGATAATAGTATCTATATGCTATTTTTATTTTAGAAACTTAATACAGTATTGGTCTTCTCTGTTATGAACCATGGAGCTAGTAAATTGGATATTGGATTATATCTAATCTGGAACATCAATGTGTTTGTTTAGTTTCCGCTTCCGGAAACTAACACAAACTCTGCGATTCTTGTTAGGATAGTTACACAATAATTCACCACTAAGCTAAGTCAATGATGCAGTTAATTAAATACCCACATCTATGCTAACTAATCGATAGGGAACGAAATTATTCATTAACTGCCATTCCCAATTTCCTCTGCTTATAAATAATTGTCAAAATAAGCCGTTTTTACAGTAAATACTTGTAATAGAACTTACTAATGATTTAATTAATGAAAATGTGCTACCAAATATTCAGAGAGAAATCCAAAAGGGCATGTAGAGCCATAACCACATAGTTCAACATTTTTTTAAACTTATAATATCTGAATATCATTTTAAGTTGAATTTTTTCAGTTATGTTCAAAGTCTTTCAACTTTTCAGGGGCCAATTCCTCTGCTGCACTTATTAAACACTCTTTCACGATGGGCCATCACTGAAAGGATGAAATTTCCTTGCAATGTGTAAGCTGATCCTGCAGCTTAACGAATGGCAGATTCACTATTCGCTTGGTCTGACTCATCTTCAGTGCCATATAACAGTTGTTCTTTAAGTTTCATTATAATAGGCCTATTAGTACGCTCTTCTCCTTAATATTTATCGTATTGAGCAGTATGGCACGAGTAAAGTCTCTGTAAATTGAATTTCTTCACATACTGCATTTCTTTGGAACACACTAAACATTTTGCTACTGTTCCAGTATCCGTAAACATAAACAACTCTTCTCAAATAGAAAGAATTTTAGGTTGAGTAGATGGCTTTTCAGTAATACTACTCGTTGAAGCCATGACTGCAAATACCATGATACACTGACTAAACACATTACCGCGCCACTGCTGTGTCCACGGCTCTCGCACGTTGCTCCGTACCGGTTTTATGCAAGAAAAACAAGCTCTGACGTCATTCCTCAGTCAGTTGGAAATGCCTGCTCTAAGGGTACTATACCAAATAAATATCATGGAGAACTTCATTTCCTAATATTGTCTGTATTTTGTAGCTTCTTGCTTTAGTGTTTTAGATTTTTTTTATTATAAGTTCAATCACTTAAATGTGTATAGGCTAGTTATGTGAATACTATCATTAAATAGGGTTAATACGTCTTATTTTATCCCAGATACTTAAAATTCCTTACCAAACATCCAAGACTATTGAAACTCATGTAAATATTTCACTAAGTAGGAAAATTATACCCTTAAGTGTACTCCAGCAGAACATCTTAAGTACTAGCCTGAAGAAAACTATGCCCGCTAAAACATCTCAAGTAACTGTAAGATAACTTATACCAACAATGTAGTTACCGGCAAAACAACTTAAGAACCTTTTCGGCAAGTAATAATCAGTTTCAAGAAACAACGCTGATGTATATGTAACTCTGCTTCTCCCAGCTGCATACTGACAAAATTTTATTCAGTTTGGCTTAATAAATATTAAGCAAAACGAGTTTTGCTCCTCCTGAAAAAAAAAAATGTAAATGGCGCTTAAGATGTTCTGCCTTTCACCCATCGAATGTAGAGTTGGATTATTCCCACAACGTCTCTGGCCTTGAAGCCAAACCCAGCCAGCGAGCTTCTCGTTACGTCTCGTTACCAAGATGCGCGAATTCGCTGCGTGTAAGATCAGTAAGCTACCGCTGGGCAGAGAGTGAACATCATGCCAGTCGTAGAAAATACTATAATAGTTGAGTGCAGGGTTAATGCCGCTGCGAGAGAGACAGACAACACGTGGAGTGGGATAGGAGAGCTGAGCCAATCAGGGTGCAGCTACCTCCCCTAGCCAGGAACTCTACGAGCGGTGAGACTCGCTCCTAAGGTATATACGTAAAAACCCAGAGACGTTGTGGAGGTAATCCAACTCTAATGTTCAATCAAATAAGCAATACAATCTCGCACACGACTAAAAGAAATAATGCTAAATGGAATGCAGAAGGCGCGCGAGGTCCGCAAAGCGAACCAAACATTGTTACGTCACATTGTTAATGTTATAATTAGAAATAACTCTAATTTACTACATAGTATTATTACTGATTCTTAATGTGATTGATTTTGACTGAAACAAGGAGATTTTAAGCACCCTATTAGCATTAATTATAAAAATAATAAATTATCTTAAGCGCCAACGTTCAGAATTAGTCCCGAAAGAATTATCTTAAGAGCCAAACATGTTATCTTATGCGCCACTTTGGGCTGGCACTTACGATAAAAATCCAGGAACAACTCGTTCTTTAAGCTGTTTTGCCGGGCATTAAAATAATTATTTGGTTCTCAAGATAAAATACACCAGCATTTTTCTCCCGCCACAGAAGGAGTTCGTGCAAGATCTTTTGCCAGGAAGCGAAACACAGTTGCCTCTTTCTATTCATGTTAAAAAGTCAATTTTAGAAAAAGTGGCGGTTAAGATGTTTTGCCTTTCACCCTTTGTCCTTTGTCTATTTAATACCATCCAACACAATCTCCATACGCAGCAGAATGATGACAGGGAATGAAAATTAAGGAAGATCTGGAAACTTTGGTAGAAGAGTTTGATACTGCTTCGTACGGTACAAACCATTCACTTCTCATATTTTCAGTATCTGCTTTAAAAATTGCCAAGCGACGAGGTAAATCAGGGGAAATTAAATTCCCGTACTATCGATTCGCCTATATGACCGAGTCAGAGACGTTCTCTCTTTTGCAACTCTTATCCGTATATAGAAATCAAATCAGCAACGGATATCCAAACTGGATTCATAAAAATACCTGCACTTTTCAATATGATTCCCCGGCCTTATTTCTATGTCTTTTAACAGCTTCTGGCATGCAACGGAATTTTTAACCTCCCATTAGCAATATTACATTTTTTATAAAGTTTTTGGGAATTGTGGGTGATCTTCACATTGATATCAGCAGTAAACAAATCTGGGATTGTTATATCCAGTGCTACATACAACTCGAATAACAGATTATCGCCGCTAACACCTGCTTTGATTAATTTTCAAGATTGAATTAATTTCTTTCTTATGTAAGGTTCTGATACATATTGAGTATGATTATGCAATCTTACGATCTTGAAATAGAATATCAGGACGAAGTATTAGTATCCTTTCTGAATACAGTGAATTGCAAATTGGTGACGACTTTATCTGTGAAACTTGAGATAATTCTCAGTCCAATATTACTTAATACTAGGGATGGGTCGATACCAGATTTTCTCGATACTCGATACCGATACATGATTTTTCCTCGATACTCGATACCTTCAACATTTCCAGTTTCAATAAATAGGTTCATTAAAAATTAAAATTTGAGAGAACTGTGTAATACCAACTAAATTAATTAAGTCTGCATATTTAATGAGACAAAATTTTATATCATCAGTAGCCTATAATTATTTTTAAACTCTACATTAAAACTAAAGTTAGTTTTTTAAACAGTCCACTTACAAGTTTTTGTTAAAAAATATTAGCATTCTCATTTAATTGCAGAATTGCAGAATTACAAAAGTATCGAAAAAGTATCGAGCGAGTTTTCTGAAGTATCGTTCGATGCCGATACCATGCAAGTATCGAGAGTATCGAGGTATCGAAAGTATCGAGGACCCATCCCTACCTAATACACATCCGAATTCTAAAAGATGTTCAACTGAAATTATTTACAGTGCATTGCATCATGCAATAATTATACTATAATATAATTTTATTAAAAATAGCTCCTAATTATGATAAAAATCAACATTCATGTTTAACATAAACAAACTATATAGTTAACAACGAAAATTAAATTAATATGAAGAAAAACCATGACAGAACTAAGTTATATTTCTATGTGTAACAATGCACGCTCGAACACTTACTCTAAGATCTATGATGTGATTCAAAAGGGAGAGGGTTCTACATGGCTCTTAGACCAAGATGTAAATCCAAATGTAGTTACCATTATATAGTGTGCCTCTGGTAAGTTTGGACGGACCGTTACACACTCGACCATTTTTAAACTTGAACAAAATATAATCGTAAAGGAGATAAAATAATCATATGACTGAATGGTAGCCTACTCATTGATGATATGATATATTATAGTAGTGTCGGCAATCGGCAGCTAGAAACCTGACCAACGTCGTGAACTTCTAAACTACATGTGCCTGGGTTCTGTGCGTATTGTTTTCATGGGCATTTAAAATCGGGAAGTTTTTAATGTCTCATTTAATAAAACACACCAAATTGAAGCAAGGCTGCCTAGGGAAAAGATATGTTGAAAAAAGTCACCCTTGAAGAAGGAACGAATATTTCACCATTCACTGTTAAGTCAAAGGAATGAAGATATTTATATTTCGAAGAAGTATCACTTTCTTTGGGGATGTTTCGACTTGAGAATGACCTGAGTACCGTTTTACACGAAGATCTTCTTATTTTTTTGCGTTCTACAGAACCGGATGACAAAATCTTCGCAGTTTCACACACAACTGATATTGAAGGAAATATTGACAATAAACTTCCGAGATGTTCAGACTATTCTACAATATTGACAGAAAATATAATTTTCTATCAATGTCCGTCGATATTGATAGGACGCTTCAATACGCTCCTACATGATCAATATTTCCATCAATATGGTCTTCTGTCAATATAGAAGCGAATATTGACAACAATATTGATCGTCTAGAGGCTACTTAACATCGACGATTGATAGGCTACTGAAATATGGAGATAGGACATGCAAAGATCACTGCAAATCGTTTCATGGTATGCAATACCATGGAGTTTGGTTTCACTCTTTTAACTGTACGTTAACTTAATGCATTCATGGATGTCAATGTGCTGGAAGTAGAAACGGATCGTGGAAATGGGGTGTCAAACTTTACTTCGTAAATGTATGATGAAGTTATTGCATTATTTTAGCAAAACTGTCGTAATCTAATGTAGTAATTTGTAGACTGAATCAGTGCTTTTTAAAATAGATTTTATTAATTGCTTCTGGTCTCTCTGATATGCGGTCGCCAATGACATTGATTGGAGAGATGAATTAGACTGGGAGCTAACTCATTTATCCCACATCAGGTGACAGAGACAGGCTACTCACGTCTCGGAAATATTAACTTAAATTGACTTCAGGCTGCCATGGCAAATTTCAATTAATTCATTGCTGGAGTTCTAATTTATAGGGGAAATAATTCAGCAAAGTAACGGTATTGTATCTCATTACGTAATAAATAATTAACAGTAACTCAAAATAGAAAATAATGGTGTTTGAGTTGTCGTAACTTCGAAAACCATATAAATCTTTAAATAAAATATGCAGACTAAAACGAACAAACACAATAAATTGCTCGTTAATTCCATTTTATCATTAAGGTGAAGACTTCTGAGGTTATTTTTCGTTGCTTTAGGTAATCTCCGTCGTCAATCTACAAGGATGATGCTCAAACCCCTAAGTTACTGGAAAGGTGAAGTCAGAATGAAAAATTCAATGCCATAGCCGGGATTTGAACTAGGATCTTCGGCTCTCCTTGCCGATGCTCTAACCAACTGAGCTACCGTGTGTAGCCTACACACGGCCAGTGTGAAAGATTTATCATTCCACTGTGACCTACTAGTGGTTTACTATGAAGCCCAGGTCTTAAAGTATTTACAGGTTGTAAGTTGCCACTGGGTTCGTATCTCATATTGAGAAGGCCTGGTGGTATATTGGGATTGTGAGTCAGTTGGAGAATTTAATTTTGTACCGGCACGTTGCCATGGTAGCTCAGTTGGTTAGAGCATCGGCACGGAGAGCCGAAGATCCTGGTTCAAATCCCGGCTATGGCATTGAATTTTTCATTCTGACTTCACCTTTCCATCTTAGCCTACACACGGCCAGTGTGAAAGAATTATCATTCCCCTAAGTTACTGTATACGTCGCGCAGAATGTGACCATCTGAAATATTCATCAAGTATGGGATTAATAGTGGCGATTTTTCACTTCCACGATAACAATGATCCATATTGATCTTCCTTACGTTTAAATAACCAACCTTTTGTGGGTGGATACCATTAGGTCTAATATATATTCTTAGTATACATAAATTTAAAAATAAATTTTTAATTATATCCTATGATGTACTGAAACGTAAGAAATCTCTCCGCTGAATAGACACGTAATTTTTTTTAAACGCTTTCCTGTTGAATGTCAATTCATTTGGTTAATGAAGGTAACTTTTTATTCGAAGCCTTACATTTTAAATACCGGAATGGTTAATGATGCGTGATTTGAAAAGTTTACATGTTTTAAAATGAAAACTGAAAACTCAACCTGTAATACATTCTAATTAATTACGCAAAACGTATCCTTTTATCAGCAGTTAATGATGCATTTCGTTTAAACAAATTTTCTGAAGCGTACTTAAGAATAACGAGTGTTTTCTCAGCTGTAGGTTGCTTTAGCTGTCTTCTAATGAACGTGACATTTGCCATTCAACTAAAAGTGATGTTTATCCAAACAGTAATGCGTTATTGCCAGAACATGAACTGAAGTTTGCTTTCGTAATTTTACCTTAATATATGCATAGAAGTAAACGAATATTTACTCAAAATTATTTTAAAATTTTCAGAATGAAAGGTGACTCTAAAGAAAAGAATTCGTTTGGGAGATTCATTTACCATGTCGTGTTTGTAGCTCTAAAGATGATGAACAGTCTTTTCTCCTCATCTTTTACGATTCTCTTTGATGAAGGCTTCCCATTATCTGTGTCCATTCTTCAGGTCTTGCTTTTATAGCAAGCTTGCGTAAAATATTAATGAACGTCAAACCAAAACAAAGGCACCAAAATTTAGTCTCCATTAAACATAATATGTTTTTGTGAACTATAAAAAGTTATACCTTTTTGAAACTTAGATTATAATACATTCTCTTCAAACTGTAGTACTGGAATATCAAAATAAATTTGTAATGAACTCTAACTTAATTATTTTTTTGGTATTAAAGTTATTAAGTGTTGTGGGAATATTTGTCGAAAGTTAACTTGTTTCGATTTGTAAGGACCATGTAGGGTACATTAAAGTTTTTACGCTTCTAAGAGCTCATGGTCTTGAATGCTCTGCTGATGTGCTAGCAGAGTGGAAAATAATAGTATGATGAGATACTTATGTGGGAAATGTATTTTATGTGCTATACACTTCACACACATGTATCTCATATTAATTATTAAACGATATGAAAAAATGCATGAAAATACTTAGGTAATTAAATACAATAAATCGATACATCAATCACTAGAGAACATGATAATAATATAGGAGAAAAATTACTATGAAATTGGGGTTCAAACCCACGACCTTCGGCTTTACATGCAGAAGCTCTACCAATTGAGCTAGCCAAAGTTCAATTCACAGCGACAAATGGAATATCTCTCTCTCCTGTGACTGATTAGCCTTAACGGTCTACCTCTCTGAATGACATTTACATCATATGCAGTCTTGTGAGGCACACTTACTTAGTGATTTTGCTACCGGGTTCCTACTGTTATTGTACAGTAACATTGAGAGACTCCGACTTGAAGATGTTGTTGGGGGGCAGGGATTGGTCTTTTAGTAGTCTCACATAAATCTTATATTTAAAAAATATATATTAAAAGTTGGGCAGATAGTACCTTGCCCCCCCAAAGTCGGCGGTAACATTTAGGGTTTGGAAACCACAGAATATTGTTTCTGTTGAACATTACATGAGAAAAACTTTCGGAGGAAAATTCCTTTGACAATGGGATTCCAGCTTACGACTTTATCTGTACGTGCCTATGCTCTACCAGCAACAATAATGTTTATGAGACTGTGTAGAATAATTCATTGCAAAGTATTATAGTCTAAAAAAAAAGAAAATGTAACTCTAGGACAGAACAAATAATATATTTTTCTCGAGGTATATTTTATAAAATTGGACTAACGCTTTACACTTAATGCTTATGGAATTTAATTCCTAGAATGCGGTATGAAAAACAAATCGTTTTAAAAAATATTATAGTTTCAGTTTTATTTTGATGAAATTTATTACTTCCTCTGCCCGTACCTTAGGTACTATAGGAAGAAGAAGTAAAACATGTCTGTGTGTGTGTGTGTGTGTGTCTGTGAACAGCCTAGTTCCAAAAGGAAAACCATAAGCAAACAAAATTCTGTGTTTGGGTTAGATCCCTTCTGAGGATGTAACGCGAAGATTGGCGACGACTTTCTCTCATTTTTAAGGGGACTTTACATGAAAAAAATTTAGTTTTTCACGATTTTCTCAAAAATATCTCAAACGAATTTCTTTAAATTTTGAACATGGGTTGCTTATACCAACATTTAAAACTTTTATTTTAAATTTTTCTTTCGAAAAAATTCGCTCAATAGTAGTTGTAAGCCACCCACTTTCTGTAGAAACCCAGTTTTGCATGATGAAAAATAAAGCAATGCATTAGGTTCAAAGTACTGAATACGCGCTCTTTGCAATATGACCTCTTATTTTATATCAGAATGTGAAGTGAGAAAGATGTATTGGCCATTCTTAGAGTAAAAAAGTAATTTGAGTGCATTAATCCTATTTTAGTTGAATTATGTATCCTTCGGGGATGCGATACGATGTGTTAACGACATTGTTATAACCAATTTACAAGAAGAGAATGTCATACATAATCTATTAAATTAAGAGGCAATCTTTATTTGGGCAGAGGAACTTGTGCGACTTTAACGTTGATTTTTCAATAAGGTAGCTCATACACTTGTGGTAGTTGTGTCTGCGGCTGGTTAACTTTTCAGTTTATGGAACTGAAGTATTCATCAGATTATGTGAAATGTTTTGGTAATAAACCTGGGATTTTAGGCACCTAAAATAGACTTTTAAAACAAGTAAATAGGCTTTTATAGAGAAAATAGGCACTTAAAATGTGCTTTAAAAATGTGTAAATAGACAGAAAATATACTTTAAAATACTACAATATGCTCTTCAACTATAACATGATCTTTGTTTACTGTAAAAAAACGTGGTATACCTATTCTAAACCGAAATAATGCAAAATTAAGACAGAATTGAAAATACATTTATCAAAAACAGTTTTGGATTATATGAAAAATTGACACAGTATGTCCCTTCTTACTATATATACCTGCTCCTTGTTGTTTTGGGCGAATTCTCCCGGGTCAATCAGAATTTCTTTGGCGACAATTGTTTGAGAAAATCAAGTTTCTGTGAAAAACCCACCCTCTGCTGTTCTGCTCTTCATTCAGGGATGTCCATTAAATGATTGTAAAAGTTACAGAAGTTTAATTTTATTTTAAATGTCCAATATAGGCATTTTAGGCACTAAATTAGTAAAAATAGGCTCCAAAGGTCCAAATAAGCATTTTAGGGCACTATAAAACTGTATAAATATAAGTGATTTATAATGAAATGTCAACATATTTAGAAATTTTCATGTTATTTCATAAGGAACAAAATAGGCATTTGCCTTAAAATCCAAGGTCTAGTAATAACTCATTATAATTCTCAACTAATTGAGTGTCTTTCTTTTCAGGTAAGAAAAATCCATTGCAGTAGGCTATATGAACTTCATTCGAAATAAGTAAGTAAGTAAGTAAAATAAACTTAAAAAGAGATGAGATGTGTGGAATAATATCACCATTCAATATTAATAAAATTCCAGACGTAAAAAATGAATTTATGTATCATGGTTTCTCGGAATTCCAGCCGTGTAGGACGGCTGAAGCTGTCTGGCCAACTCACTTTGTACTAGGTAGAATGTCAGCACTGACAGCTAAAGATCTCGGATTAGAGTCCCGGATTAGTCAGGAGTTTTTCTCATAATTCTTCTTGCATATCATATGTTTGTGACGATAAGAGACATATCCTCTCACTTAAGTGTATTCTAAATCTAATTGAAAGCACTTTATAAAAGAAAACTGATGTTGATACACATGCCTGGCGTAGTACATTTAGCTGACCACTAGAGGAGACAGATTGCAGAATGAAAATTATTATTCATTAGTGCTCATGTTACAAAACCTGATTAGATTTTTATCGAAAACTGAAATTTGGACAGGTCTACCTGTAAAACGGAGCTATTGAATAATGAATCATGACACGTGTGGTGACATCATGGTTTGACCTCCTGTGACATTACGCGACAGGTAGCCCATCTGGTGCTGATAATGTGACACATTGACCAATCCCTACTACAATTCTCCCACTGTGATGTTTTCATGTAGTTATATTATAAGTTGTCTCTCCTCGTTGTATGCACATTGTGGCCACTCAAGGCGAAGGGTGGCCTGTGAATCCGATTTCAAACCTATAAAAAGAATGAGGTATAAGTAATTGTATTATATTGTTATAAGTAGACCTGGGATTTTAAGGCAAATGCCTATTTTGTTCCTTATGAAATAACATGAAAATTTCTAAATATGTTGACATTTCATTATAAATCACTTATATTTATACAGTTTTATAGTGCCCTAAAATGCCTATTTGGACCTCTGGAGCCTATTTTTACTATTTTAGTGCCTAAAATGCCTATTTTGGACATTTAAAATAAAATTAAACTTCTGTAACTTTTAAAATCATTTAATGGACATCTCTGAATGAAGACAGAACAGCAAGGGTGGGTTTTTCACAGAAACTTGATTTTCCCAAACAATTGTCGCCAAAGAAATTCTGACTGACCGGGGAGAATTCGCCCAAAACAACAAGTAGCAGGTAGGGTATATATAGTAAGAAGGGACATACTGTGTCAATTTTTCATATAATCCAAAACTGTTTTTGATAAATGTATTTTTAATTCTGTCTTAATATTGCAATTATTTCGGTTGAGAATAGGTATAGCACGTTTTTTACAGTAAACAAAGATCATGTTACAGTTGAAGAGCATATTGTAATATTTTAAAGTATATTTTCTGTCTATTTACACATTTTAAAGCATATTTTAAGTGCCTATTTTCTCTTTTAAAAGCCTATTTACTTGTTTTAAAAACCTATTTTAGGTGCCTAAAACTAATTTTTTTAGAGCCTAAAATCCCAGGTTCAGTTATAAGTTATGTAAACTGTAGTGCCATATTATCGCAATAAAATTTGTTTAAAAATATTATGGAAACCGGTTTCAAAATGCTTCTTACTTAATGTAAAAAAAAAAAATGTACCATTCTTAAGTATATTTAAAAGAGATGTCATTTCGCTATTTCAAGATGTTTAAGGGAAATATGATAGGTAGCCTAAAAATAATTTTGATCACCATTGGAAAAATAAGTCTTCATAGTTAGATATTACTGTAAACATATTCCTGTATCATGCACAGACTTTTGAATAAAGGTAATCTGATGCACGACAGCTTGTTACATCCATGTCCTGAAAGTTAAATGAGAGTCTACCGATATACAGGGTGTTTAAGAAATACTTTGACAAACTTTGGCCAAGGGTTCCTTACACCAAAAGAAGGAAAAAAGTTCATATGAACATAGGTCCCATAATCCTTGGTTTTCTCGTTAGAAACTGTTCAACACATTGGTACACTCATAACACATCACTCGAAATGTCCTCCTCTTGCTTCTAGACATGCATGGACTGTCGCACCCTTTCAAATACTCCGGGATGGTGTCGAATGGTTTCGCAGGCCTCCATAACACGTCGATGTCTGCTTTATAAACCAATAGTTTAAGGTGCTCCCAGAGATAAAAATCCAAAGGATTGAGTAATAGGATTTGTTATGAGTTTTGAGTGTTGACGTGTTATGAGTGTACCAATGTGTTGAACAGTTCCTAAAGAGAAAACAAAGGTTTATGGAACATATGTTCATACGAACTTTTTTCCTTCTTTTGGTGTAAGGAACCCACGGCCGAAGTTTGTAAAAGTATTTTTGAAACATTCTGTATAATACATGTAATATATAATGTAGGCTAATACGTGTCTATAGTTAAGGAAGCTGTTCGATGCATCGGCCTGAACACAGCAGCGTTCTTCCACCAGTTAAGAAATCCTGGTTTAGATAGATTAATTCTTTCATAACTTGTAAGCTGACTCCAAGACCGTCCCTGTCTTCTCTGTTGCTGTCGCCTGCAAAGTAATGTAAGACTTCTCAACCCATTCCTTACGTCTTCTATACTTGGCTGTAAAGTTTAATTACTGGACCTTGCTGATGAAGCTGGCAGTTACAGGTTATCCTTAGTTCTGAAATATCTGCGAGACTAGACTTTCTTAACAGTTTTGTACAGCGAAGTAAAGAATTTAATTTATCATCCGCTGATGAAAGAATGTCATGTGAAAAGCTGCAGCTAGCAATTAATTTTTACTACTTCTACCTCTACTGAAGGTACTAGAGGTAGAGAAAGTTCGACCTGAAATTCAATGAGGAGTTTCCAGCATGAGGTTCCCTGAATCCAGAAAGTCAATTTTTAGAAACACTTGTGTCTAATTGTGTTATATTCAAACAACCTAATAGAATATTGAAAGTGATAAAAAAATAATTTAACGATTGTTGCCAGGCCATCGGATAAATTATCTAAGGTAAAAGGTAAAGTGTTCCCTATAGAGGCCATGGAGGCCCAGAGGGTTCCAGGGACGTTCAGGCTCCCAGATTTTAGACATTCGGCACGTGAAGGTGGTAAGGTTGTCAGCCTTATGCACCGGCCGCCTTTACCCCCAGGATTGCTCCTGGTACTCATTTCTGTTGGAGGCTGAGTTGACCCCAGGGCCATAATGCCACCAGAAGGATTAGGCCAATTGAAAAACTCCAACGACCTCATCGGGGATCGAACCCGCGACCTTCCGGTTTGTAGCGCAACGCCTCAACCACTACGCTACGGCGTAACCCAAAATTATCTAAGACTTCCTCTATTTAATTGACGGGAATAATCAGTACTCCATTAGAGACGATGATTTTCCTTTTACTTATTTATTGAAACTCTTAGGGCGTGCTTAAAATAAGTCTGTCCTGTTAGAACTTTTAAGACAGATTGTAAATATAATACTTTCACACCCAAAATAAAATGAATGTGTTAAATTTTAATGATGTGATGACAAAAGCACATGCACGCTGGGCGAGCTCTTCGAAAGGGGCTGTAATCTGGTCACATTAACGAACTACTCTTTTCAATTGTGAAAACCATTATTGTAGCAACCGTTGCTTCTGTAGAAATGTGATAAACATGTTTAAGTTACACTTTATGTGTGCATTGCGATCGTCTCTTCAGGGAGCAAGGGTGGCCTAGCCGGCGCGGTGGCTAAGGGTTCGAACAAGACGCAGCTTGGTTGGTCCCCTTCCTGGTCGCTACGCTGTTGAGCCAGGCGCCGGGCATGAAGTGTGTGTGCGCAAGACGCAGCGTGGTCGCTAGCTGGCAGGTCGCATGTTATGGATTAAGTTTCGAAATTATCTCCATTTTATTTTTATTTCTTTGTTATTATCTTCTCATTCATAAGGTTTTGAAGACACAGAAGACAATGAGAATGAGTTTATGAATTCAAAATCATTACAGGAAGCTAAATCACATATGTCACAATAGTTAAATATGTCACAAGAGTATTTCACTGTCTCACAGAGTTTCTAAATTGAATATGTAATTTATAGTAAATTTTATGCTCCACAGCTTTTGTTCTAACAGTTTTTGTTGTAAACCCAATACTTTAGGTGCTAGGACACAAAGTTCGCCAAAAAAATGGAGTAAAAACTATTTCGGCAAAAAAATAGTTTTTGTGGCAGGGAATATTTTTTTAATCGGTTTGAGATGGTGAACCAATGTATGGTTAGAAACATTATTATTATTATTATCATTATTATTATTATTATTATTATTATTATTATTATTATTGTTGTTGTTGTTGTTTTCTTGAGTTGGTGCGACCGTTGTATTCAATCTTCAGAGCACAAGAAGACAATAAAACGAACACACTTAACCCCGCAACACGAAAATTAACATAATATAAAATTATTAGGTTACTATAAATTATACAAAAATACTGAATATAAACAAGTCAGTAACTGTAGCCATGACTGATCTCTACAACCCCTTCATTGAGTGGTAACAGTATTTACCACAGTATTTTGGTGGTCTGAGCTTATTACAAAGGATGTATCTTATAAACAGTCCATTGTTTGTGGAGCGATTGCAAAAGGCACACGTGGAACGCCTGAATCTAGACTACACGCTAGCGGCCGGTCGCATGAAAAAAGAGGGCTAGCATTCTACCAGCAAACTGCGGCCTGACCAAATGGCTGGCAAGAGACCATCCAAGCGGCGTCTTGTTCACCCTCGTAAGAAGACATGACTTCATTCTTCCTGCTGCCTGCGCCATGCGACCATCCCGGTTCCGTCTTGCGCGTACCCTAATGCTGTAGCGCGTGAGCCTGGCATGCTAGCGGTACTGAGTTCAAATCTCGGGGCCGGCGGGTGTGTCATTCGTGGTGGACGAATCTGTGCCTTGGGGGTTTTTCTCGGGGTTCTCCCGTTTCCCCTTTTCATTCCACCAACACTCTCCACTTCATTTCACCTTCCCCCCTTTTCATCCTCATCCCGTTTCCACTTCTGGAATCGGATCTGCTTCGGCAGTCAGAGCCCTTTGGGGGCCTCTCCCGTTCTCCCCGCTGCTTGTGGTCCAGAGGTTGTTGGTGGTGTGTGTCGCGAACCTGTCGGGGCTCCCGGTTGGAGGTACCGCAGGGGGTGGCGCACACGTGGCATGGTTCAAGGCTTGTTGGATGTAGGGGGGTTCCGTGGGGGCCCACGGGGGGCTCTGCGGATCCGGGGCGGCCTGTGGGCACGCAACTCATCCCATCCCGGAGGTAGGTACAATAAGTCGGTAGCGGCTGCGGTGCCTCCCCGCCTTAAAGGGCACAAAATAGAAATAGAAATAGAATAGAAGGGTGGCCTAACATAAAATTCTCCGGCTGCAGAATGCCGAACTGCGGCTTTGCTTCCAATATATTAAGTGTTCTTTGTGTTTAAATAAATATCAGGAACAAAACTTTATTTGATAACGATTTGTTTAGGGATTACGAGAAATTTGGTCAACATACAAGAAATTTAGTTTTATAATCTGGCTACACTGGATTAGTTGGCGACTGAATAAACGCGTAAAATAAATTGATTCCAATGCCTAAATTGAAGAGTAAACCCCAGGGTTGTGTTGGGCCGTCGTGCTTCTAACGATCATGGTTATGCCAAAAATGAATTATGTTTTACCTGACAGAAGGCAAACCATAAAAAGGAACTTTTAAAAACTATGTAAAACTCTAGTATGTATAATTTACCCAATAAAATATATAAGTTGCAAAAATTCACCTATAAATACAGTAATCACTTTGTAATTTTAAAATTTTTTATATACTTAGCATGTCCGAAAATTAATTTAAAAGTGCTTTAGCTGAAGTTAATTTAATAATGAATTTAAATTATTAAAGGTAGTTACAATAAATCGTAGTTAGTAGTTTGGTTTAATGTATCATTCCAAACATTCTCCTCACTCTATCTTTCTTATCCTAAGGGTGGCGTGCACCAAACTCATGCCATTTACTCTTTTAGTAAACCTTACTTCTTTAGTTCTAACTACTTTAGTAAGCTACTCTTTTAGTAACCGTACTCTTTTAGTAAGGACAGCGTGCACCAACAAGGAGTAAACTAAACTCGGCGACCTTCAATCTAGAGCAATGTACTAAAAAAGTAAACATTTTATTTACTCCCAGAGTAAATGAACTTACTCCACAAGTGGTGGAGAGCACCAACACGGAGTACGTTACTAATGTAGTAAGTTGTGGAGTAAATAAGGCCAATATTTACATATCACATGTAATTGAGTTACATATCACATTAAATGGATTACATAGTTCAAACTGAGGACAAGTTATTGAGATGAAGAAGGTGGTATACCAAAAATGAGAGTTGTGGCAGATGATTTAATAAATATTAAGCGAACCACACCTAGTAGGCATTTAATAACGTAAATAATTAAGCTCATAAATCCTTACATGAAATTTTGGCGTTTGGGAGAAACAATGTCAGATTCTCACTACATCCATGTGATTTCAGCCAGTCAAATGTGGAAATATCATTGCGGAGAGCGATCCAACTAGGAAGACGTCCACCAAAGGTGAGGGGGAGAGTGAGTGGAAGAGACGTTTGCATTGCACGGTACAAGGAGCGCATGTGCTTTCAAATATCTTCCTAGCTGGATCGGCCTTTAGATGCTGCAGTTCTCCCTAACTTGGGTTAGAAAACGACGATGTATTTCAAGCTAATCCTATGGATACAGATATCGGCGAGGTATAGTATATTCCAATAAATGAAAGCCTCCGTTCTTGGAGCTACCCAGAAAACACTTCCCCCGCTACTTAACCATAGAGATTACTGAACAATAGGTGATTCTCATTGTTAAACGATTTAATGTAATTATTGTAAATTAATTTTATTACATTACACTTCTATAGCTTAACTTAAAGCACAACTTTGCGAATGCCAGAATTATAATAATAATTATAAGAGCTAAAAGTTCAATAGTTGCACCCGCAGTGTTATTGAATAATATGTCCTTTTTTCTGACCCAGGTGTAAAAATGTCCAAACAGGCCACATCGGAAGAAAATTTGACTGACTCTGGGATTAGCGTACATTGAGAAGGGGACACATTGTAAAACCATTCCTTAAAGACTCCCCAAGTCTCGAATGGTGGAGTGAGACGAGACTTTCATGTTTGGGAATAAACTATAGCAGATGCTGCAGGTCTATAGTATGCTGCTAACTATTTTAATTAACCCTGTGGACATGAAAGTGAGAAGCATTATAAACTATATAGAAAAAAAATGCCAACATGAGTGCCGAAAGAAAATTTTAAGGAGGGGCACTGGAGGTTGAAGCTGCACAGGATCTAGAGAAGTAGTCACTGAAATTATTTTTAAACACACAAACCATCTACATAATTATTATTGGAGTTCATAGCTTCCGAAATATTGTACCGTCATTTTTTGTTTAAATATTACATTTCTCATTTGTAATATTATTATTTTTATAAGGTAATATTTTTTAAGTAAATGTTCTGTGCATTTGAAAAAGGACAGAAACATAATGCCCCTTATTAGTTTTGTTATCCTTTTTATCCCCCTCTTTTTCATGATTTTGTGTAATACTTCTTATTAATATTGTTAAACAGTCAATAAGTATTAATAATTCATTATAGTGAGATTTATGATAAACAACTGTAGAATAATTGATTTATCGTTTTTGGGGAAGAATATGTAACTTTAGGAAGTATAAATATTTTATTATATTTTAGAACTTTTATTATTATTATGAGAGAAATAATTATAATATTGACAGTGAATCAATTATGAAAATCAACTGGAAATTCCAATTGTTTGCATTATAATACAGAAATAGTTTGCACAAAAATTGTAATCACAGTACCCTAACGTAGGCTACTAAACTGAAAATATTCAATTGAAGGGATTAAAATTAGTAATGAATAAAACATTACTGTTAGACCTATTTTAAAACATGAAGATTGTCATTAGTAATATTTGGAACAACCCAAATTCATATTCATTGTTTCAGCGAACCTTTCCTTTTCATTATCTGGCACTTGAATAATACTGGCAATTGAAATGCACGTGTTCTGCTGCGCTGCACTAACGTTTCTGCTCTGTTCTGCGCAGAATTAGACTACTTCTTTAGTAAAAATCGTTTACTACTTTAGTTACAACTAAAGAAGTAACTATCAATTGAGCTCTCCAACACCAACTAAAAGAGTAAGTTACTAATGACGCAACAAAAACCGGTTTGTCTGTCTCACTCTAGCACATTACTCGTATGACTTAAAGAGTGAGACAGATGTACTGGTTCTTGTATACTTCAGGTCTCCGTCTTAAATTTACTACTTTAGTTTGGTTTACTCCTGGATGGTGCACGCCACCCTAAATGTTTCTTATTCACAAAGACATTATGTACTGTGTTTAGAGAAGAAACCTGGCAACTGCTGGAACCCAGAAGTAGCTAGGATTTTATTTTTATTTCTATTAAATTGCAGTAATGTATCTTTTGTGTATTCTTATCTTTTGTATCTTTTGTTTTTATTATTTTGTGGGTATGAATTGTATTTTTATCATGGACATCGTAATTGGGTTATTATTATTATTAAATTAATAAATAAGTATTAAGATGGTATGCAATAGCCGGTATTAATGTGTATTATGGTGTGTTTATGACTTTCAATGGCTTTTATATAATTTTATTGCCGTTATTGCTTGCCTATTCTAACTGTTATAAATGGGTAAACCTATTGGTTCTCTTAATAAGCATCAGCTCCCTTTCTTATTATATTTGTAACGGAAGCTTAGGCACTAGCTAACATCTAGTAAACTCTACGTGGAGAATTTCCTAGGCTATTCGAATATTGTAGCTCTATTTTGAACTCTTCCGTGGTGTACCGGTAATATGAACTTTATAGAACGCTTTTGCCTACCTACTACTGAAAGAAGAGTTTAAAAGTGTATTCTCTTTCAGCTGCAGTATCACAAAGCCTTGGTTGTTTAATTTGAAATACACTTGAGGTCCTTCCGCCCACTGACTCTTCCTCTCAGGTTTCTCCTCTTGTTTATTGCATTCTAATAAAACCTAATGAATATTGCTTTAATTTCGTTACTATCTGGTTTTCATTGCTAACAGCTTTTTAGTGTGTTTCAATTTAAAATTTCCCGAGAAAAAGGCTACACAAAGAGGCGACATGTTTCTGTAATCGTGTAAAAGAATAAGCATATACCTTGAGCGTTACGAAATAAAGACTGCATTGACGATGTACACTTTACAGGAGAGCGTGGGCTCGAATCCCTCAGTCTTCACATTATCTTAAGGCTTTCAAACTAAGTATTTTCCTGGAAGTTAAGAGATAATATATACGGCGCTGGCCCCGCAGATTCAACCACCTATAGTCCATCTATCCAATCTTCTCACCTCGCTTAAGAATACGGATACCACTGAGATATAAATTTCTATCGAAATTTGGTCTTCAAATACACACTTCTTTTTCTAGTCTTTGGAAGGAGTTCTATGTTAGCTTATGGTTATTATTTCTGAAAATAATTATACGGTACATATGTTGCTATAGTGTGCAGTTAAGCCCTTTTCATTTCAATAAAATGTTAAATTAAGCTATCTTCCTCCTTCTGCTGGATGTTTATGGCTATCATATTAACGGAAAAACGGATATTTCTCGAGGATAATTTATTTTAACAAAAGTCATAACTTACATAGAAACCAAGCTGCAGCCTCTAGTCCAGTTTATGCAAACCCTAACTTTTACTTCCTGCTGTTCAGAAAAAATATGCCTGAATGCAATTATGTAGCCATTTTCATGCATTTACATTGGTTACATTGACTATTTTGTCGTCTTTTTCCCCGCATAGGGCGATATTTAAATAAATTACTAAGTTGGTATAATGCAACATTTTTTGTAGGATCATTTTAAAAACTATTTTCTTACTTTTCTTCACAAATGCTCCAATCAAGAACAAGGAACAAAGTTTTTAGACCTACTACATCCTTTACAGTTTTTGAAATTATGTAAGTTACAAATTAGTCTATAACTTTGGGTGAACAATACTTTTTTATTAATAAAATATCAGTTTTTAGGTCATTCTTTACAATTATTAAGTCATTTTCTTTCAAATTTAGGGTCATTTTCAGGTCATTTTTCAAACAATTTTAGGTTATTAGAATCCGGGCCCTGATAATAATAATAACAGTAGTAACATGTAAGTAACCATGAAGCTACGTATGTATAAAATACACAGAAGTAAATGGTAGACTGCACACACATTTCACCCTAATGGCAAGTAATCTGCACGCGCATAATTTGCACACACAAAATTTTGGAGCGAAAAAATGCACACACATACAAAGCAGGCAATTACATATAGCAAATAATTTGCGCACAGACTCATGATATAAAAACAGCAACACTACGTGGTATCAATTTAAAAAACATACAATATATAGACTATACAAGAGAACAAAGGCACCTTTAATAAAAACCAAAAGAAATTACATTAGGTGGAAATTTGGCCTATTAATGTATTCCATTCTGGATATGTGACCCTCATTAAAGTCTCTTATATTTCTCTCTATAAATTCCTTCTTCCTTGAAGTGTTCTTATTTACTCTTTGCTGTCTCGCATATCCCCTGAAAAGTGTTCCTTATTACAGGCCGTGGAGGCCCAGAGGGTTCCAGGAGGTTGAGGCTCCTATATTTTTAGACATTCGGCACATGAAGGTGGTAAGGTTGTCAGCCTTACGCACCGGCCGCCTTTACCCCCAGGATTGCTCCTGGTACTCATTTCTGTTGGAGGCTGAGTCGACCCCAGGGCCATAGTGCCACCAGAAAGATTAGGCCAATTGAAAAACTCCATCGACCTCATCGGGAATCGAACCCGCGACCTTCCGGTTTGTAGCGCAGCGCCTCAACCATTACACTACGGCGTACCATATCCCCTGAAGCTTCACATAATTTTGTGTCTATTTGAAATCCCAATAACTTATTTACAGAAATGAACATTATGGGATGAGGAGAATAAAATGTCTTATTAAATCTGCCGCGAAAAGATTCACAGACAATTATTGTACACAGCAAGCTTGCGGTCTTAGCTTCCCAAATGTAAAGCGGAAAGGTAGCATGATCAGCTATGTATATGTCTACTAAATATTTTCTAAAGTTACAGCGTTCGCAGTATGGAGGAAAAGATAATTTTACGTACGTCACATTTGAATATTTTGGGTATTTCACATTAGAATATCTTGCCCATATTTGTTGTAAAATATTATCTTATCTTGTGTGCAGTTTACATCCCAATAAACGAAAGGAATAATAAGTTGTGTGCAGTTCACATAGCCTAGAAGGAAAAGGAGTGCGTAGTTTACTTCCGTCAATGAATATCTACCAGATATTTTACCAAAACTCAAATAATATCATACAGAGTGACACATCCTTTGAGATGGAACTAAGTTACAGATGTATTTCGCCTTAATAGCTAACCCTAGTGTGCTTGCCAAGACCGCCGGTATGGTCTTGTGGTTAGCATAGGCCTATCTGATTACAGATCCGTCGGCCCGGGTTCGATCCGGATTTATTTATTTATTTTTATGAAACGAGCAAAACGATTATATGATTTTTCTGAGGTAGGGAAGTCTGGTAGGGGTGCACTCAGCTTCGTGAATCAAATTTAGGAGCTACTTGATAGAGAAGTAGCGGCTCCGGTCATGAAAACCACCATTAACTGCCGTGGGTGTTGGCATGCTGACCACATGCCCCAATCCTGCCATCTGCCTGTGGTAGATGACGCAGCGGTCGGGTGCTAGGCCAAATCCCTTCAGGGATGTAGCGCCAAGGAGTTCGTTAGTTAGTTTAGTGTGCTTCCCAAGGTACTGTAATTATACTGTGTTCCAAGAAGGAGTCACTTAAGGTGGTATTAGTTCATTCATGTAAACTAGATATTCAAGACCAGCATCCATCCCTTTGTTTCATTTGCAAGTTAAATTTATTGTTTTGCATTTTGGAGTATATAATTTTTCTCCTAAAAATGCTCAATAACTTTATTCTGTGCAATCATGAATACACATATCTACATCTTGTACTTGTACAATAAAAGTGTACATCCGCTTACAAAATCTTTAAAATAGTGGGCTCACAATATTGTATATGATGTAAATGTTTTTCTTTGAGATGACCAATGGGATCAGGGTTTACGCTAGAAAAAAAACCTTTAGCAAAAAAAGCGAAAATGGATTAAAAAAAAAGCTTTAGCAAAATGCTAAAAGAAAAATTTATTGCTACAAGTTAATTTTAACTGCATTTTTTTTTTTATGTAGCTTCAAAATAATAAACATAAAACGGTACAAATAACAAACTGAACTACAAACCAAAATATTAAATTTATTTCTTTTCAAAACACTTTGGTTTGGAATTTAACACTTTTTTCGGTTTCAAATTGGCCCACTTCTCGCATAAGCGGGGCGGGGGACTATACGATCACGATGTAAGAAACTCCTTTCGCATTTCTGCGAAAGTGGCTACAATTTCTTTCGCATTCTGAAGTTCACTTTCGCATTTCGCCAAAAATGCGATCATAGCTTAAACCCTGACTGGGATATACTATCTGACGCAGTGAATCGAATTTTGGCTAGCTAGGTTGGTAGGATATTGTTTAAATATCTAGCCGTAATGGCGAGACAATTGAAATACATTGTTCAAAGCCTTCGATAGCCATCGACCAGTGTCAATACTGGTCTTAGAGAGATTTGAATTCTGATCAATGCAGTGACAAGCTCATCGTTCAGGCCTAGCAATGGGAGCGTAGCACAAAGCTTGTTTTGTTACCAGCTTAGCGCACTTCGCTACGTGATGATTAATGAGTTCCCAAGGTATGTGGTAGTAGTATGTTTCAATCTTTTAAAATGGAGCAAGAGAGTGGGGAACACCCTACAGAGCCTTTGTCCCTTGTAATCAACCCCTGACTTTTTTTTTCAGTTTTTGTTGTGGTTTGAAATGGTTGATGGTTTTAGGTTCGCCGAGAAAAGAATTATTATGTTATGAATAGACTTCGGACTTTTAGGTCGCTAAAAATCCTGTTTTAGGTACCTAAAATAGGCTCTGAAAATTGGAAAATAGGTTCTAAAAATCGTAAAATAGTCTCTTATAAAATCGTTAAGTTGCCAATTTTCTGAAACGTCTTAATTGCAATGCAGAATATTATATTTATTGAAGTCGCCATTAATCAATAATCATGATAAAACACAGATATAGGCCTACGGTACACAGAATTATATAGACCTATTACTAGGGCCTGTATTGCTACCATAACAGTGAAAACCTAATCCCTGCGCCCAGAAGCTACGCACGCTAGCATATTCAACCCTTTGTACCCCTCAGTGATTCAGAGAAATACTTTTTTTAACTGGATTTGGGAGTCGGGAGAAAAACACTAATTTTCTTTGGAATTCCAAGGAATTTTTTTACTATCTAACCACGTCATAAATGTGCACATTCCGAGCTAACAATTTAGTACGAACTGAAAATAAATCCTAGAATTCATAACAAAAAATACCTTATTTTGAAGAGGAAAAACAAGCAAAAAGGCAATATTAGGCTCTGACGTAAAAATAGGCTGTTTTAGGTCCTATAAAAGTATCAGTTTTAGGCATAGTCACTTATGAAACATGCATATACAAATTTTCGTCCATATATCACTTAAGGATTCAAATAGTTTTTTTTACCTAAAATCCGAAGTCTAGTTATGAAGATTATCACGTATCTTAATAAATCTGATTATAGGCTTGTTACATAATGTATTATTTTACACGTTGCATGACAATAGGATTTCATTATTATATTGAAGGGTCAGGATTGTGCATGGCGCGAACAAGTGAACTAACAGAATACATCGGAATCGAAAATCAGGGAAAGACAAAGATACAAGTATGGATGTAGCAAAAGCTAACACAGGGTCATAATTAGACTGAAGAACATCAATATTTGCTCCATTGAGCTTGGTTCATCTGACAATATTTGAATGGAGTTGGAGAAATTCAGGGTTGAACCCTGTGCTTTATACAAAGCTTACAACTAGCCCTTGATATTCTTCTTTGATCTGTACAGGAAGCTTATTTCTATTTTCTGTTATTCAGAATAAAAGTTACGGTTCGAATTTTAGGAAAAAGTAGAAATAAGCCTACATGATTTTGCCAGGCCAACATCAATCGCATGTAGACCTACTTGAACTAGTTCAGCATGTTTGTTGACTCTGTACGGTGTAAAGAAAAACAAACTTCTAGAATTTCCACTATTATTATGTGCCAGAAGCCGCCGGCGTGGTCTTGTGGTTAGCGTCGATCCGTCGGCCCGGGTTCGATCCCCGGTACCTCCTTGGATATTTCTGAGGTAAGGAGGTCTGGTAGGGGTGCACTCAGCCTCGTGATTCAAAGGGAGGAGCTACTTGATGAATGAATGAATGAAGTGCTTTTATTGTTAACAAGAAAAACTATCTTTTTACATTATTCGTTGCATGAGCCCTTAGGCTGTCCATGCTTTAACTGTGCACAAGCAAAAATGTATCCTAAAAATAAAACTAAAAAAACACACAAACAATTAAACACTAGCAAGTATAAAAACAAAACACCACACACACACACACACACACACACACACTCCACCAAGAAATAGCACATACACCAGCAATACCCTTAAACACACCAACCAAATATATTTTACATATTATTCTATATACAGCCGTCTACCCCATCGGAGTACTCCCCTTACTCCCTTGGTCCCACTCCCTCGGTCAGTTCCATCCTAAGCTGCCTCACTTTGGACATAAATTTCCCCACCCCCCAAAAAAATCTAGTGTTAAGTAGCAGATCGTATGTGAACAGTTGACCTCTACAAGAAGCAGTGAAAGACTCTGGTAGATGCCGTTGCCTCAGTGTTTCCGTGAATGTACACTCTGCCAAAATATGGTGTGAAGTTTCTCCTGCCCCACAAAGCGGGCATATTCTCTCCCCCTCATCATTTGTAATTTTAATTGCCCGCCAAGCTCCTAGACGGAACCAGGCTAAACCAAATCTTTCCTCTTTATTTGCCCCATACAAGTAAGTCTCTGTTCCCCAATTTGTCTTGGCTAACGTTTGGATCTCCAGAGTGACTTTATTCCTGCATTCCGCTAATGTCACTTGTTTGTCAATAACTCTCAAACGCTTCTGAACTTTCCGCCACGCATTGCGCCTATTCCTAAACCCCCTCTCAATTATGAACCCCATTCCTATTTCCTCTAATCCCCTACGTAATCTACCTGCCCATGATACTTGGTCTCTCCAAGCTAATTGTTCTCTGCAACATATCGCCCTAATAAGGGATTGATCTCCATGGAGAATCCGCAAGTAATACTTTACAGCCTTTATTTTACACTCAATTGAGTCTCTATGGCGTCCAAATTCTCTTAGAACTCCGCAGATGGCCGTCCCTCTACCCACCCCCGCTATCCCTTTCAGAAAGTTGCTTTGTACCTGATTAAGTTTTTCCGTTCTCCCCCACCCCCAAATTTCTGCCCCATACGCAATTGTCGATCTAACTACTGCGTTGTTCACTGTGTCTAACAATTTCAGCGAGACCTCGGGAATCTTGTTACGTATCTTCAGTGTTTCCGTCACTTTCGTAATAGCTCTGGGTTTAGTTATGTCTATGTGTTTGTTCCATTTGCCATTCATAGCCATTGTTACCCCTAAGTAAACAAAATTTTTCACGTTATTTAATTCTTTCCCATCATATGTCCATCTTTCGCTTTTCCCGTAAACACTACCGTTCTTAAATGTCATAGTTTTCGTTTTTTCGGCATTTACCACCATCCCCCATTCCCTGGCATACACCTGTAAGTTGTCTAGACTTGTCTGTAGTCCCTCGACCGATCTTGAGCACAATGTCAGATCGTCCGCGTAGAGCAATGCTGGAATCTTTACCTCCCCCACCACCGGAGCGTCAGTATTGACCCTTGATATGGCATCCGTTACATCATCGATGAACAGGTTGAACAGTAAGGGGGATAATATGCAACCCTGCTTCACCCCTTTATAGCTGGTGACGCTATCCGATATCCTATCTTTGTCGTACTTAATACAAAATTCCACATTATCATACACACCCTGAAGAGCCTTAATCATCCTACCCGACATCCCTTTCATCCATAATTTGTACCATAATGCTTCCCTCTCCACGGTATCGAATGCTTTCCGAAAGTCCACGAAAGCGCAGTGAAGTTTCCCTCCCTTATTTGCCAGTTGTTTTTGTCTTAGCGTGTCCAGAATGAATATACTGTCTACAGTGCTACGCCCTCCCATAAACCCCATCTGAAATTTAGAAATTTTGTCATGTCTTGCCACCCACCTCTTTATTCTCTCGCATAGGATTTTACAATAAATTTTTCCCATAATAGGAAGTAAAGTCACACCTCTGTAAGAGTCCGGAGATCCAACCGCGCCTTTGTTTTTATAGATAGGGTGAATGATTGATTTTGCTCAGATGTGCGGATATTTCCCATTCATAAATAATTCATTGAATATACTTAGCATCATCTGTAGAAATGTCTCATTTTTGGTGGCCGCCTTGAAAATTTCAGATGGTAGACCATCCCTGCCTGGTGCTTTGTTGTTCTTCAAGGAGGAAACAGCTTTTATAATCTCTTCCCTTAAAATTTCCCCATCCAGTTCAGGTACGCTGGGAATCCCTGTTAATTCTTCTGGCCCCACAACTAAACCCTCCTAAGCCCCTCCCTGCCCAAAAATGTCCCTAAAATGATCCCTCCATGCGTCTGCTGATATTTCGTTCTTTATCCACCCCCTCCCCCGTAATTTTTTAATACTACCCCATATCTCTGACATATCCCCATTCTCTACTACTCTCCTCAGTTCTTCTGCTTTCTTAAGTTGCCAGTTAAACTTTTTGAGTTGTGTGACTTCTTTGTAGTTTTTCCTCAGCTGCACATATTCTGACCTATTCCCATCATCCCCACGTCTTCGAAATGTCCTAAGAGCTTCCTCGGCCAGCCTCTTGAGCTACTTGATAGAAAGTAGCGGCTCCGGTCATTGAAACCACCATTAAGGGCCGTGGGTGTCGGCATGCTGACCACATGCCCCCCAATCCTGCCGTCTGCCTATGATAGATGACGAAGCGGTCGGGTGGTAGGTCTTATCCCTTTTGGGATGTTAGACCCACGGAGTTAAGTTTTTTAATTAAGTGCCAGAATGGTACTTTATGAGATTGTGTGGGTGACGGAAAATGTCTGTCCCTCTGTCCGTGTGTCTGTACGCGCGATAACTCAAATACGCTTTATCGAATTTCCATGAAACTTGGTATACGCATTTGGGAAGAAGGCTGTTGTTAAGAACAAATCGGTTGACCACTACCGGAGTAATGCCCAATTTAGTGCCTATTTTATGGAAATATATTTGAAAATATTTATCAATTGCAAATCAGTTCTCATGGTAACATACTGTTGTAGGCTATAGTTTTCATATACGGCTTTGGAACTTGCAATACAGGTAGCTTTCACAAATAACACTACACATATGCTTTGTTCTTCCGTAAGCCCTTCTTAATGAATCCATCTGGAGTTTAACTCGGAAATCGATTAAAAAATCATTTGTTTTCTGCAAAATTTCAATTATCACTGATTAAACAAAAGCATTCTGGTACCTTAGGCCTATGACATGATTTTATTATGATCTTATTATTACTGTTATTGTTGTTATTATTATCATCATTGTTCGTTACTATTGTTATTAACATTATGTAGTTGAATTCTGTCTGCAGACAGGACTTGAAACTTTTTCTTCAATGGGTTTTGACTTTAGGAAGTACTGTGCTTGACCCCGAAATTCGTTGTCGTGTTTTCAACAGAAATACATTTTCTGGGGTCCCCTGAGCCCAAAAAAAAAACTTTCCGAAATATGCCTATATGTATATATGTGTTCTGTGTGATAAAACGAAGACTGACGACAAAGTTCCGTTACTTTTAACGACACTTTACATTAATACATTTTAGTTTTTAGCTACTTTTTGGAAAATTGCTCTAACGATTTTGTATAATATTTGTAGCCTACGCGGTTTGCTTATACTAAGAGCTAAAACTTCTATTTCTAACGTTTTCATCAAAATGAGTATTTATAGGGTAGTTTTAAGACATCCTGTCGTGCGTGACGAATTCAGGCTGAGGAGGCAACTGAATATGCACCCATTCAGTATTGAATAACTAGTTTGTATATATTACCGGCAATGTGTGAAATCCGGCATTCTATAGAGTGCCTAGGTAATGTATAGAATGCCTAAAATCGAACGTCAAAGTATGAAATTATTGATATTTTATACATTGCCTAGGCATTGTATTGTTATGGCGAATGCCTCCACCATTTGTTATGGTGAAAGCACCGACGTCTCGAGAATTAAACTGCCTGTCCTATGCTTTATTTTAACATGGAGTTTAGAGAATTGCTCAATTGCCTAATTTTTCCAGTAGAGGCGACACAGTTCACACCCAGATTGCACCAATCACCGCCACCTATACAACCGCCGTCTCGAGAATACACGAGAAATAGAGTCTAGAAGGCATTGCTTCTATGCGTTTGCTGCGTCAGAATAAGCATTAAACAGACACAGATACTTGTGTTATTTGTTTAGAACATAATTTTATTCCAGTATATGACACTTACCCTGAAATGGAATTTTGGAGCAATAATTAAAATAAATATTAGACGCATTGATAGTAAATTTTATAATTATTATTTTACAAAATTTTATTCATAGCAATTAAGTACCGGTACCTAGAATAATACAAGTTTAAACATTCAGTTTATGCTTTGAGAACATCTTTTAGACTATATTACGAGATGGCGGTGACAGCACTACATAATCAACAATGTCGTAGCAAAAAACAAGAAGCAATCTGGGTGTGAAAGGTGCTGCCATCTGTAAAGGGTTGTGTCCACATGAGAGCTGAGAGTGCGAGAAACTCTCGAGAGTTCTGTTTCGGTATGTGGACACGCGTCTGAGAGCACTGTCTGAGAGGTAGCTGAGAGTGGCATTCAGAGAGTCAACTCGCAGGTGGACACGCCTTTGCAATCAATCTCCGAGAGCAGCTCGCACTATACCAATCTGTTTCGTATAGCTGAGAGTTCTCTGAGAGTGGATAATGTGTATAGGCCTATTATTCCCAGCAAGCCATATGATAAAATTATTTAATTTGCCTTCAGTATTTATTTATATTTTCTAAAAACGAAATCTAAATCCAATAATACTCAATGAAAATAGATTATAATACGGTATCGTTTAATGTTCATATGTTCATCATGAAATAATTTATTTATTTATTTATTTATTTACCTTATTAGTACAAAACAAATATTCATAACCGATGCCCGAATGAGCAAAAGCTCGTGCTCGGGCTCAGCTCAGCACAAAAACAAAAAACAGTGAACACTGGAAATTATAAAACAAAAAATTCAGGGCAAAGCGACGTTACAAAACAACAAACACACACTCACACACATGGCATACACAAAAACACTCACAAAACAAGGCAAATAGTAAATAACATAAATCAAAAGCAAAACATATAATTAAAAATTATGTGTAAGAGAGGAATGACAAGCACGAGTAGCCAAAATGAAAAGCAAAAACTTTGGATATTGTAAAATGAGTCATGCATTAGGTTGAATAAATTTTATAAGTTTCTTTCTTGAATCTGTGTAAATTTAGATAATATAGTTCAGGATGAGCTCTTATTAGTGAGTTGTATAATCTTGGGCCGAAATTTATACTGTGATTTAATCCAGCAGAGGTAGAACATTTGGGTTCATATAGAATAGAATTTTGATTCAGTCTGGTAAGGTAATGATGAGGATTGTTATTTTTGAAAATATTTCTATTCTTATGGAAGTAAGTCAGTAATTTGAGTTTGTATATATGTTCAATATTTAAGACATTAAATTCAGAAAATATTAGTTTTGTGGGGTAATCAGCAGGTTTACTCAGACATATTTTAATAATCCTTTTCTGTAGAATTTCTAAAGGCAAGCGGTTGGATTTAGCCATTCCTCCCCAACCCAATATGCCATATTGTAATACAGATTCAACTAGAGCTATGTAAATTAAACGCAAGATATGAGGTTGTAAATAAAAACGGAGGATCGAGAATTTATATATTATTTTACGAAGCCTATTGCAAACATAAGTAATGTGCTTATTCCATCTTAGATGTTCATCAATTATAATGCCTAAATATTTGGTTTCAGTTGAATAATTTAAGGAGAGACAATTGCAGTTATCACGATTACAGTTATTATGAATGGTAATGTTTCTTGTTATCGTATTATTTAATTTTACTAAGTCAAGACCTTGGGTAGTTAAAGAAAAAGGAAGAATCGTAGTTTTAGAAGTATTCAGTGAAAGCAAATTTGCATCTAACCATTCCTTAACGATGTTGATACCTCTATTGGAGTTTTGGTAAGTTACGTCCCAGTCGTTACCGCTAAATATAACTACAGTGTCATCAGCATAAGAATATATATTACCCGAATACCTGCTCAAATCAATATTTAATAAGTGTCATTAATATATATCAAAAACAATATAGGACCTAATACAGTACCTTGCGGCACACCAATATCAATATTCAAAATTTCGCTACAGTAATCATGGATTTTTGTTGACTGCGTCCTGTTACTCAAATAGGATTTAAAAAATTTTAGTCCAACGCCTTTAATACCAATTTTATCCAGTTTTTCTATAAGTATATCATGGTTGACAGTATCAAAAGCTTTTTGCAAATCTAAAAATATACCTAAACATTTATTACCGGCATCCAATTCTTGAATTAATTTAGATGTAACACTAATAATAGCGTCATCTGTGCTGAGGTTGTTCCTGAAACCAAACTGATTATTACTTAATATATTGTGTTTATCAAGAAAGGACATTAAACGGGACTTTATACATTTTTCAAATAATTTTGCTAGGCAAGGTAAAAGAGATATAGGTCTGTAATTACTGAGATTGCATTTATCACCCGATTTGTATACTGGAATCACAATTGCGTGTTTCAATGCGGTGGGAAATATACCTTGAGACAAGCATAGATTTATTACGTGTGCAAGAGGCTTCGAAATATGTTCTATAATCATCTTTAGAGTGATGTTAGTAATACAATCTAAACCAGGAGATACGTTATTTTTAAAATGTTTTACAATTTTTATAATTTCATATTCATTCACAGGAAACAGAAAAAAGGAACTCAGACAATCATTAGAAAACTTATAGTGATGAGAATCAAACACTTTATAATTTATTTTTGAAGCAATTTCGTTGCCAATATTTATAAAATGTGCATTAAATTCATTAGCTATATTTTCATTGTTAGAGACTTTTAACCCATTGCGACTTGTGATTTCCTTAGGCATACTTTTATTTTTACTCATATAATGCGAGTCTGTAGCCTCATTTAAGGTATCCCAAAATTTTTTAGGGTTGTTTTTATTGTCAATAATTTTTTTAGTAAAGTGTTGGATTTTCATCTTTCGAATTACACTGGTTAAGGTATTTCTATACCTTCTATAATAGGATAATAATTCAAGATTTAGTGGATCCTTTTTAACTAAATTTGCTAAATTATCTCTTGTTCGTATAGATTTAACAATGCTGGTGGTAATCCAAGGTTTAATTTTTTTATATTTACGGGCTATATTGAGTGAGACATTAGTACTAAATTTAGAAATAAGATGTAATAAAGTATTGTAAAAGTAATCGAAACAATATTCAGCATCTTCACAATTGAGTATAGAATCCCAGTTCATTGTTTTTAAATGGGATACTAGATTGTTGTAATTGATAATTTGCTTATAGTTGTGACGGGGTTCAAATGGGTTTCTCTTTAAGTTTGTAAAAGGCATAGTCAGACTAGCAAATACCATATAGTGGTCAGTAATAGCACAAGTGTAAACACCAGGATTAAAGTTCAAATTACTGGTAGATTTAAAAAAGATATGGTCAAGACAAGAATCCGTTACAGACGAAGGGCGCGTAACTGCGTTTAAATATTTTATAAACCCAAACTCGTGCATAATATTCAGATAGTTTTCTCCCACGTTATCTAAATGATTTTCTAAAATTTGAATATTTATGTCCCCAATGATAATATGATATTTGGTATCTTTAGATTCGATTAAAAATTTCTCCAAATATTTCATGAATTCATTTTTGCAAAGATTTGGTGATCTATAAATAGCAGTTAACCTAATTATAATATCATTTAACGTAAGATTAAAATGGATAGAATTGCAATGAGAAATATCAACAGTAATTAGAGAGACAGCAAGATTTTCTCTAAAATATACAACAATTCCGTCACATTTATTATACTTATTAATTTTAACATATTTCCTATAACCGTTAATTTCAAATCCAAGATCATGGTCAAGCCAGGTTTCTGTTAGTATAATAATATCAATCTTGAAAGAAAAAGTTTCAAGTAGAATACATAATTCCGAGAAGTTTTTATTTATGCTACGAATATTTAAATGAATAATATTTAAATCTGAGGGAGCGGCGTTTATGTGATTGTTACATTCAACTAAGTCGTTAAAAAATGTTGTGCATTGTTTATTATTACGGAGATAGTCATCTAATTCATTCAACATTGGATTACCAGCCATTTTAATCTATAGGATAGACAGCCAATACGGAAACCAAAAGGCTAGATATTTACAATTTATTAATATCCTGGAGACATGTGATCTTGTATACAGGGCTCATTTCGTTCTTCCTGGCGAAAATCTTTCCGTCCCGAGACCACACGAACTGGTATTCTTTCAACTTGGCTGCATCTCTAGCTTTGTTCAACAGATCACGCGTAAACATAGTTAATTGTTCACCCATTGTAATTCTTCCATTTGTCACTTTATCATCATATCTTTGAACGGAAATCCCAGGACCGGAGGCGTCACTTCTAGCTTCATCCCTGAAACGTTGCAGCCATATATCACGACTTTTTCTTTTGAAGAATCTGATGACAATAGGTCGACATTTTCCAGGAGTAGTCGGTAGGCGGTGTGCAACACTGATGTCGTTAAGTAATTCAGTACCTCCAATGAGTGCTGCAATCTTATTTATATCCTCGTAGGTGGATTGTCCAGCAGTTTCAGGAACTCCATAGACCATAGCGTTATCCCGCCGAGTGTACTGTTGGAGGTCATTAACTTCTTGTTTCAAAAGTTCTTTTTCACGGGTAATGACCCGTAGTTGTTCCTGAGTAGATTTAAGTTCAGATCTAGTCTGTTTGAGTTCCTCATGAAGACTATCAAATTTCGCAGACATAAATTCCACAGATTTTCTCAATTCCCCAACCTCATAGTGTATAGAGGATTTTAGTTCCTCAAACATTTTCTTGAGGGTAGAAATTACTTGTTTATCCTCATTACCCTCAGATGATTCTGCAGATGCGGTCGGTCTCTTGCCCATTGTTGACTATATTGGCTTGTTAATTTTTGTTGTAGCTCTCAGGAACACGTCCGCTCACTGCCGTTATTTAAACTGAATGAAATGTAGTCTATATTAATAAAAGGAAGTGTCTGTCCTCCGTCTGTCTGTCTTCCGTCTGTCTGTCTGTCCGCGATGCCCAGCGAAATCTACTCAACGCAGAGATCTGAAATTTTATACATAGGCGGACTAAAGGGTCGGAATGTGCACCTCGAAGCCGGAATTTTAATTTTCGCTTTAGTTCGTGAGTTATGAGCGAAAAACGGGCAGAAAACGTGTATTTTTTGCGATTTCGAAGCAACAGTTTCAGTAATATATTTCAATGTTAAATCAATTACAGCTGGCTTTGGCTATTTTTGTCATCATACCTCATAGCCTACCTTGGAAATAAAAGCATCGCGATCGCTTCATTTGGTAAGTCCATCGTGGACGATTCATTTGTTTAGAGTGTCAAGGCCCGCAGATATATGAAATTTTCAACCTACACGTAAAAAGGATTTCAACATAGGCTTAATTATGGTCAAACATTGTTCGATTTGAACGAAACTCACTATACAGGGGTTTCCTGAGCCAAGGAACTGGAACCTGAGGTAGCTTTTTCTACCAGGGGACGCTACCTAATCGTGGAATACACTCCACGTGATTTAGGTGTTAATAAATATAATGATTTAACTATTATGCACTTAAGTTTTGAAATAATTATCGCGGGGGAAGCCGCAGGCACATGTTATCTTATAATAATAAAAGGACGTGTTTGTCTGTCTGTCCGCGATGCCCAGCGAAATCTACTGAACGCAGAGATCTGAAATTTTAAACATAGATGGACTGAAAGGTGGGAGAATGCACCTCGAAGCCGGATTTTTAATTTTAGCTTTCGTTCGCGAGTTATGAGTGAAAAAACTGGCAGAAAACGTGATTTTAGCGCTGTCGAAGCATCATATTTCAGTAATACATTTCAATGTCAAATCAATTGCATTTGGCTTTGGCTATTTTTGTCATACCGTGGAAATAAAAGCATCGCGATCGCTTGAATGTTGTAAGCCCACGCTGGTGCATTTGTTTAGAATGTCAAGGCCCGTAGACATACGAAATCTTCAACCTACACGGAAGAGGGATAATCAACATAGACCTAAATATGATTAAACATTATTCGATTTGGACGTAACTCACTATACAGGGATTTTCTGGGTCAAGGAACTCGAATCTGAGATCGCTTTTGCCAGGCGACGCTATCTAATCGTGGTAAGTAGTCCACGTGGTTTAGGTGTTAATAAATATAATGTTTTAACTATTATGCTCTTAATTTTTTATTTTTGAAATAATTATCGCGGGCGAAGCCGCGGGCACATGCTAGTAAGTTCATAAGGGAATTACTGAACAATAATAAAATTTTTACATTACATTCATTTATGAAACATAATGAAACACAGATAATCTCCATGGTTCACTACGGCGATCATCGATTCCTCTACAGAATATTCTGAGGCGAAGAAGGCTGTAAGGGTGCAGTAACCCTCATGTCTGTAGATTAGAGGCATGTAGGGATCTCCTGCGGGACAAAATTCCGGAACAGCGGTGACCGTCATAGGCCTAAGTTGCAATCGTTAAGTAATAAAATAAACGAACACAATATTAGTGTAGACTACATACGATTCCAAATATTCTGCAAATCGGAGTTTAGAAACACGGCGCCTATAGCGTAATCAGTCTTGGTGGTTGTCTTTGTATTCTTTTGAGGGGACCAATGTGACGTACATGAGTCTATTGCGTATGAAAATAGATATGTAACAGCGACGCACAAAATGCTTTTGCTCTAGTGCTAAAGGACCAATCAACAAGGAACACTTTTTTGGCTCTTGGTCTTCGTGGACGCCGAGGATAAATAGTAGACCTATCCGTTCATGTAGAAGCAAGGAGTTGAGATTCACAGTTTTATAGGGTCACTCCACTCGAATAATTGACATGCTATAAATTAAAAATCACATGCTTGATTCCGGAAAATCACAAAGTCACAATTAGTTTGTATTTAACAAGAATCTCATATCACATTTCAATGTCTTTTTAGTTAATTTGTGGGCCTATCGAATTCACCAATACTTCATGATGTTCTGATGATATTCTGACAATATTAGATTGTCAAATTATTCTAAACGCTTAGTAATTAAATGAATGTACTCACTTAAAAGCATTCAGCAAGCCCTCATAAAATGCTTACATTAATATTGACAACGAATAATATATTGTTGTGCGTCCATATTGTTTGTAAATGCGAGACGAAACTCGCGCGACTTTGTTTCAAGTGGACACGGTTCTGAGAGTAATGTCGCGAGTTTTGCTGTCAGCTACTCTCAGGATTCGACTAGCGCTCTCAAGTGGACACACCATCTGAGAGTACTCTCTAGAGTTTCTCGCACTCTCAGCTCTCATGTGGATACGAGCCTTAATGTCGCCGAGTACGCAAAATTAGCCGTATAGGACAGGCAGTGTATACAGGAGTAATACAGTTTAGAAGGCAGTGGGTAAAAGTCTTTATTTATTTGTTAATGTGATACTTTTTAGTTTGACACAAGAACTAGCCTATATTAGAAGACATAATATTAACTTTATTAACGACAGTTACATGTAGAATATATATCCATATTCTGGTAGTTAGAAATATGTGTAAGTATTCATATTTATTCAAATAGTTTATGATGACTCTCATTTCTTGTATCGATAATTATAATAATAATAATATAGACAAGTTTCATACCTTTTATAAGTTGTACTCAGAGCAGCACACATACGGGAAGGGTTGACGGGGTGATGTCGTCGTCGTAACCTCTTGAATCTTCTCTCGGGCCCAAAGGGCTGCTGCCTGACTCTCTTTGTACATATTTTGATTCCTACTTATACCAAGATAATGCTTAGATTGCACTATGTGTAAGTAGGCTGCACTCAATCGTTGTGTTTGATAGTTGTGGCAATCAAAGTTGCTCAACAGATTTGCCATCTGTAACTGGCCACAACAGTATCCTTTGCCGGATTTTGTGCCGGCAAAGTATATAATACTAATCCCGCCACCACTGTTTAATAATAAAGACAATGATAATAACTGATAATTGATTGAACTCAGATCAGAAGCACAAAATAGACTGAATGCATAAAGAGGAACTAATATGTCGATGGAGTAGAATTGAGGATAAATTTGTATAACAGTTCTAAAAAATACAAACAGCCAAATGCCCTGAACTGAAATTATTAACAAAATCACTTTGTATGAAATAATTTCTACCTTATGTCACAAATATTTTGTGTAGAATAACTCACATCTTTAAAATATATTTAGACTTTTTGAAAAAGGAGAATTAAATAGTCTGCTAAATTTGAATGAATGAATAAATGAAGTGCTTTTATTGTTAACAAGAAAAACTATCTTTTTACATTATTCGTTCCATGAGCCCTTAGGCTGTCCATGCTTTAACTGTGCACAAGCAAAAATGTATCCTAAAAGTAAAACTAAAAAAAAACACACAAACAGTTAAACACTAGTAAATATACAAACAAAACACCACACACACACACACACACACACACTCCCCACCAAAAAATAGCACATACACCAGCAATACCCTTAAACACACCAACCAAATATATTTTACATATTATTCTATATACAGCCGTCTACCCCATCGGAGTACTCCCCTTACTCCCTCGGTCCCACTCCCTCGGCCAGTTCCATCCTAAGCTGCCTCACTTTGGACATAAATTTCCCCACCCCCCCCCCCCAAAAAAAAATCTAGTGTTAAGTAGCAGATCGTATGTGAACAGTTGACCTCTACAAGAAGCAGTGAAAGACTCTGGTAGATGCCGTTGCCTCAGTGTTTCCGTGAATGTACACTCTGCCAAAATATGGTGTGAAGTTTCTCCTGCCCCACAAAGCGGGCATATTCTCTCCCCCTCATCATTTGTATGCGAGATTCGTTATCATTATTTTCTGATAAAATGAGTTAAAAAAAAACAACAACAACAACACACACACACGCATTTTCTGAAATCAACATTCTATAATTGAAATATGATGTAATGAAAAAATGACAACTGTGATTATGTAGTAGGACTACTTTGTATGAATAAAACAGGCTGCTGAGAAAATTAGGTTGCAATTTCATTGGTAAGTGAGTTCTTACTATCACAAGTACTTCAATCTCAGTTCTGTTTTCATTGTTTCCGGTGTGCTTTATTTCGTAGTTTTGTTCTTTCAATTTCAAATGTGTATTAATTAATAAAGGTTTTTCATCTTTTTCCCTTTTAACATTTTGTGTAAACGGTACTGGTCATTCTATATAATGCCTAGGAATTGTAAATAATAAGAAAGGAAAGCGCACAAATCGTGCAAAAGTTATTAGTGACAGTTTGTGCAATAGTCGATTATCGAATTCACTCGCATTTCACAACGTAACACATGATAACGGTCACATAATTTGTCACACAAGTCAAGGTTACTGTAAATAAATCAGTATTATGAAGCTTACCTTTCAGATCTAAATTTGTAGTGCACCACTCCTCCGGCGAGTCACCCAGTCGAATATTAATTACCTGGACTTCTTTTCTCTGCTACCGACGCCAGGTCCATTCCCAGAGGATCTAAATAAATGTGACTAAAGAAGGACCGGAGAAAGAGGCAACATATTTAACGAAAGGCCTCGAAACAAGTTTCGATGCCTTTCGCATTTAATATGTTTTCTTAAAAGTCAGAAAACATAAAGGAAGCGTTTTAGAAAAGAAAAAGGGTTTATTTTACAGAACGGGCTGAAGGCCTGGAATACATACATATAATTTAATTCAAAATAAATAATAACCCTTTGAAAAGAACATTAATTAAAGAATAATCAATTCCTGAAAAGAGGTTACACAGACAAACTCAATATGGCGATTCTCTATACATGAAAATTTACATTATAAATTTTAGTGACTTACATTTTGAAAGAAGCAAAAACAGCTTCTCCATCCACGGAGTTGTGGTTGAAGAAGGCTCACTCTCCTCGGACAACGGACATAGACACAAGGTTCAGGGATAATAATACTACACAAGGAACAGAGGTACAAGCTGAAGGCAATCGATAGAAATATTAATTAAGGCCACCAAAAACACAGAGTCGTACAGGCATCAACTTTAGAGATCACCGCCTAGCACATTTACATAACGGCCTGAAAGGCTTAATTCAATCTTAACGCATTTCATAATACCCGACAGAATAAATCAAAGATAAGTACATACCTCTAAAAAGAATCCTAATCGAAACTGAAGCCACATCCCTCTGAACCAAGGAGTCCCAGGTCGATGTCCATTGCCCGATGGATAGAAACAGAAAGTAGACGACACCCAGACGGAGAATCAAGAAGTGCCGATGAAGGGTTAAACGAGAGTGAGACCGAGGCACCATTGCTCTCGATCATTTATACAAAACAAGCCTTTTGTTACGTCAGAACTCTAAACAATAAGGAAACACTGCACAATCACGGGAGAACCAAAGTCTCCCCATACCACAAGTAACAATAGATACAAAACGCAACAGAACTCACGACAATTTGTCAGTACGTGACATCCTGCATTAAATCAAAACATATGACGCAACTCAGCGTATTAACAATCTGTAATTACAGGGCCGACTATAATATGTTTATAAAAGTAATAAGTAGAAGAACAAAGCCTCCTACATAATGATTTCTTCTCCCAAAATTTATTTTAATAAACCCCGTGCGCCAAGTGATAAAAACTGTTTAAAAATAAAATATTGGCGCAGTAGTCAGTTAAAATGGGATTCATCACGTGAAATAATCAGTGGGCTATAACTTTGAAATCGATGAGGAAAATTCCTATACAATCCTAACACATAAAAAATTCTTAGATTTTCATAAATCTATTATTCTTAATATCTGCTGTTATACAGTTTTTTAAGAGACGCATATATAAGGTTAATGACTACGGAAATATAACTCAATTCTGTGTGCTTTCCTCGCATATTTTAAGAAAACATATAATATTGTTACTACAGTTACCAGGTCTTTTGCCTGGACAACGGTCCGAAGTTAATGATTTTTTAATAGGTCATATGTGGGTATTTTGTCGTGTAGAATCCAAGTTTTCCAATTCGAGAACCCTGTGCGAACTTCAGGGCAGCAGAAAAACCTCGACTTTTGGGGTTTTTTCAATGTTTTCCTTATAACTTCTAAATAACGCGTCTTAGCCTAAAATATTCCATTACAAAAGATAAAGAACGTTAAATTTCCTATCATTTTCATTGTATCAACGTTTCTTAAAACTAATTACAAATCGAGATATGGCCCTTCAAAGTTTTCAAAATTTTCCAAAATATCGAAAAACTGCCAAAAATGCAGGATTTTCCCTAGTAACTTTCATGTTTCAACATTTCTATATAAATAACGTTCAATAACCTACACAATATAAAACCTACTCTTAATTAAATGTTCATTTCAGAATAAAGAACACAATTATGGATGCATAAAAATGTATTTTATAAAAATTTATGCAACATGTGATATGTGGATGTACTAACTTAGTAGAAAATATGTAAATTATTACAAAAGAATAAAAAAACCATGTAACAAGCCCAAAGCAAAATGCGTGAAACATATCTAATATCTTGAAGTAGAAGCAAAAGTCGCATAGCATAATCTACACGTAAATAACTTTTAGAAATACATTTAAATTTAGAATACATTTCGTGTATTTTTCTTCTGCTGGTTTTCCTTGCAGTTCAGTTGTACTGGCTGGAGGGAACAATTTCGTAAACAACAACTAAAAGTAGACATTTTTCTACAAAGAGTCTGTTCTTTTATATTTAAGAATCGTTAAATTCGAAAGGCATCCATAAAATCGTCATCATACTTTTATTTCCAGCTTCTAGTACTCCAAAAGAGGCAGTTTTTCATGAGTTCAAATTCATATTTTATTTACATGAAAAGTATTGTAGTATTGTAAGATTTCCCAAATACAGTCAGGACCTGATTGTGTCGACGGAATCCCTTGCCTTTGTTTCATTGATCTTCCTTTACTGCTCTTTAGCTTTCATCCACACCGTACTCTGAAGATGACAACTCAATTATCACTCTGATTCTGCAGGGATGGCTCAACGTTCTCTGACGTCACAGCCAACATCTTTCCTGATAAGTTCAAAGGAACGGCACACTTTTGTAAGCTTTAATACTTAGTTATTTTCCTATTCATCTTCTGATTACTTTGGACTAAATATCGTCACTTTTAACACAGATAACAATGTAATAGATAATTTGGTCTATTCATTAGTTCCGTGAATCTTCCATGGAATTGCCAACAAAAAGTATTGAAGTACTAACTATATCACATTAATTTGTTTCCTCAAGCCTTATATTCTTAATAATACCACTGCGAAATTTAATTAAAAATGGTCATTAATTTTCTCCATCGATTCAACTCTCCTTTCTCGTACTGTGTCGCCTCCAAATTCTTCAAGAACCACACTCTTCTTTTTTAGAATATTGTCCTGAGAATTCTTCCGAAAAAGTATACACACATAGATGCATACATATATATATACATACGTACATACATACATAAGGTGCCAGAAACTTATTTACATGAAGTTTTCTTTTTAATTTATGTAGGTGTACAGCCGGCTACAAAAAAGGATGAACCTCCTAAAAGTTATTTAACGGCATGCCTTTTTTAATGTTCTAGTTAATTTATTAGCCTACCTATACATTATTATAAATAATAAATGAATCTGATAAAAACGGCCCCGTGAGAAGAACTTCTTGTAAAGCCCTGGTTGATTAAATTATATTAGGCCTACATAAAATTAGTTTTATTGTAGATTTAAGATCGCATTGAAAGATACAATCGGAGTTCATGGAGTCTAATTCAATAATGAAACAGAATCTGCGTTGAATGCGGTTTCTGTTTCAAAAGGAATCCAGAGTGTTACATATGTTTATTTACCTCATTTTCACATTCCTTGGCTTTCATGTAAGAAAATACTTTAAAACTGAGAAAAACTTTGTTGTAATTTTTTCCATATCAATTAGTAGGCCTATATTGTGTCAAAACTTCACATCCCAAACTAATTGAATCATTCTATACAATACAGCAAAAAATAAATAAACGGTAGTATTGGATAGCTTTACGGACCCCAACCAGTTTAAAACTCAAGCTTAAAATCCCGAAGGGACAACAATTTAGGCCTATTATGCAAGTAGGTCTATCAACAGTTATTTATAAATTATTGATCGATAATAGGTAAAATTATTTTAGAAAATATGTTCTTCATAATGAATTTGATATATCTATCCTGAAGATGAATAAAATATGTATCTGAATGTCTGTGTTACCTTTCTTTGGTCCTCAAAAAGCAGAATTCTCCACCATTACTACGAATAATATGTATGCCATTAATTGTATTTAATGTCTGTAGATTCGCTGGATTGCCACTTTAATTACAGACATCCTTTCTAGTGAGAGAGCGTTAAGGGCCATTCTCATCTCAACATTCTGTGATTATCGTCTCGAAAAGATTCTCATAAGCGCTTTCTCGTCCCTACTCTATTGAGTTGATAAGCCTTATCCTATGAGATTTAAAATGACAATACAGTTTAATCCCGAACCTTTCTTAAGCCGATTTATTTTTCTGAGCTGGAAAAAATTCTTTGTTTGAAGAGAAACAAGGATACCATTAAAAACCTTCAAGAGTAAGCAGATTTTTTCCTTATAAAAAAAACGAGAATTTACGAAATCACACTCTTTCTTACCAGAAAATGTTTTGAAATCAGTACCTATATAAAAATATCGGCAAAGGAATTGAAAATGTCATAGATAAAGTATCAGGAAAACATTTTACTCAAATTAGTCCAATGGAAACAATTTCTATAAAGTTTCAGTGAATGGAGTACAGCGTACGCTGCTTCCCATGAACTTCTAATGAGATCCCTTTTAAGAGCTTGCTTCTAAAGGTCTTTCGTTTTAAAAAGGCCTGCGATAGTTGTGAAAAGAAGAGGTTAACCAGAATTTATCAGTGTTGCTCAAAATAATCAAGATTAGCAGTTTTTAACGTCCATTATATTAATATATATATATTAATATTAATCCAATACTTCTTCATAATGATTCCCTTGATTAGGCCTATATTTTTATAATAAAGCCACACACATTCTAAAGATCCCGCACGAAATCTGTGCCGATTGCCTAAATCATTGCATTATGTTTTCATGGGGACTGTAGCGTCGATTGGCCTGCTAACTATCTCTCTCGCACAACTGTACATTCCTTTTTATTTTTAAAGGCCAAGCTACCTCTCTCTCTCGCACAATAGCATGTCTCTCTCTAGCGAGTAACTGTCTCATCGGCACAGATATCGTGAGAGATTTTTACATGCTTGCTATTCTGAACAAAGTTATACAGCAAAAGAGGAATAGTATGCCAGTGTCTTAAAATTCACTTACGAATAAAAAGGGAAAGGTAGTTGATGATGACATAAAGAGGGAGGAAAACAAGGAAGGCGGTATAAATTCAAAGGCTTGTGATTATCAGGGATGTATCTTAAAGGGAAAGCAGTTTGTACGCGTGGCACGTTCCTAACAAGCGGAACTTAAGTGCCCAATGAATGACGATTCTTTCTTCTCACCTTATCCCAGTTCATCCATGATAACACAACCTGTACCCCAATGAGAGATTTTTACTGAACTAAAGTTATTCATTACATACTCAGGTGACTTCAAAGGAATAAACAATTAAATCGGTGTTTCTTTATGTTATATTGGACTGACTAAATCGGTCTTGGTTTCCACTTTCCAAAACAAAAGCAACGTTGCTGTATCATTTTCACTGTATAATTGCTTGGCCAGCGATAAGCATTGGTAGTAGTAGTACTTTATTGTTTACACTGTTCAGTACATACAAAGACGATACATTACAATTTTAATAATCTAATGGAAAGACTAGGAGCTAGGATAATCACTTCAATGGAATTATTTACAAAAAGGGTTGTGTGAAATAAACAGTTTTTGTGCTCTTTTAAATAAAAAAAATATTTATATTATGATGTGATATTAGGTGGAAAAAGGTTGAAATTTTAGAGTAGGCCTACAAGTAGCCTAATAAGGAGATGATTTAAAGAGCTGAGAAATGGTATACTGTTATTTCTCCGTGTTTTTTAGGAATGATAATCAGAAATAGTTTTGAAAAGGCTTCTGTGTGAATTTGCAGAAAGTGCAGTTTGGAAAATGGTAATACATAGGAGAGGGAAGATCTTACGCTCTTTTTAATAACAAATTACAGGAAACCAAGGGCTTGGCTTTAACATTTCGCTTATTATTTGCTTTTAACTAACAACAATTTTGTTTAACAGAAATTTATTAGCTACTCTCAAGCAATTATGTTAGGTGTTCTTAGAGGTCTTGAAACAATGAAAAAATATATTGATTGAAATTTAGCACATTTATGATAAAGTAGGCCTATCCAGTTTTATTTTGAATAAACTAAACATAGATAGATCTTGAATGAAGAATATTTTACTATGGTAATACGAAAATAGGGGGTGAAAAATGGATCAAAAACCTTTAGTTGTGCTTATTGGACCCGAAAAAAAATACTGTATTTTCTAAAAATGAACTGGTTCATTAAAATGCCAGGTAGAAATTTGTTGGAATTTAATTTTTTTACTGTTCTAGTGTTCTTTTTATTCAGACTTACGACATTACAGAATACTTCCCTATTGACTATAGGCTAGTAAGTAAATGCAAGAAAATAAAGAGAAACATATATAGACCAAATTTGTTTTATTACATACAAGTTATCCGGTCACGGAAACCACCATTAACGGCCGTGGGTGTCGGCATGCTGACCACATGCCCCAAATCCTGCCATCTGCCTATGGTAGATGACTTAGCGGTCGGGTGGTAGGCAGGGATGTAGCGCCATGGAGTTCAGTACATACACATTATCTCACAACAGTAAGCTATGAATGTTAAGTTGATGTTATTACTGAGTTCTGAGAGCTGGTTGAAGTGTTGTGAGAGCAAACTGGCATATTATTCCGGACTGAGTTTTGTGCACTTGACTGACATAGGTGTTTATCAAGAAACCTGCAAGTGACACATGCACTCTCACAGCGAGGATCAATAAAAAGTATGTAAGACCACTTTCGTGAATATTGTATTCTTGGGATATATCTAATAATACCTCGTATCAGAGGTCGTGGATTCGAATCCCAGTGCCAGATAAATTTTTATCCTGGAATAAACTCTGTGGTTTATTGAATATATATCTACATCAATGAATTATAGTATGTTTCGTTTAATGTTACAGATGCTTTACTTACGTAATCCAAAAAGTGTTTGAAATTATATATCTAGCAGTGTAAGTAATAATTAATAAATAATAATTATCTCTTAAATTTTGCGATGCACATAAGAATTTGTAATTCAATGTTAAATTTCTTACAGAAAGCAAGAAGAAGTAGAAATGTTTGTGTTTCGATCAAAGTAATTCCATTACAACCGACACAACAAAGACATGACCTCAAGCTCTCACCCTTAGGATAGTGCTCATTCCCGTAGATAATATCGGCAATGTCCTGTGTAAACATGACTCAAGTAGACTGGAACAGAAGGACATAAGAGCGCGTATGTTTCCTTAGAACTCTTGTCAGGATATTATTCGACCGTGAAATTGGTTTCAGTAATAGCGGCCATCTTAAAGCTAAATATCTGAAAGTGAGACATGACCATGGAATAGAACAGTTACAGTTGAGACGGTATATACAGCCTGCCTAAACTAAAGCCGAACTGCCGCCTGTAACTAAAATGTAACAGGTATCATTCAACTCATCTAAGATTACAGATTATAAAATGTAATGTATTAAGGCTCGCATCTCGGAGTGTCCAACTGTTACGACTTATCACCAAAGCTCACAGAATCACATAAAAATAGAAAAAAAATTGTATTTGTAGTGTTCATGAATAATAAAGCTTAAAAATAGAATAATTCTAACAAAATTGTATTTTTATCATGTATTATAATGAAACGAAGTATTTATAAATGTTATCTGTTTGGTCTCCTTTCTGATGTAAACTGAGACTTTATGAAATAAAAATAGAATATATAGGCCATTGATTGTAGTTGCAGACAGTAATTACCAAGACTTCCCAGACGTCATCAACATATAATTTCTTATAAAGTTAAAACATTTATGAATATCGAAAAAAAGTGTTTTTATTTTTCACATTTTAAACCCAATGCAATTTCTTTAACAGACTGCACTCATTCAAAACCTTTTCTTAAAAAGAAAGAATTATATTAAAAGATTTCAGGGGTTTCTCAGAAAAGTTAATTTGCATATTCTAATAACAGCTAAACTTAATAAAAGTGTGGGTATTTCTTCCATGCTAAGAGTGTTCGTCTTCGTTTATAATGAATACTAGTTTGGGTTTTATTCACATGCAACCCATTTCCCTCTGTCATTTTATTACTCTAAAGTTGATTCATATTATATAGAAGCCATTCTATCGTTCTTGAAACACGACCTTGGATGCGCAGTGGAGAAAAATGCTTCATTGTTGGGGGAGAGAATATTGATTATATAAACCACGTGCTTTCCATGTGCAAGAATAGTTTTTGAGGGTTGTAGAGTTTCAAGGACAGCAGGTAGTAAAGTATATCCTCCCTCCCTATCCTGAGCAAGATTTCTAGGTCATGTTTCAACTGAAATGTAACAGCTTTTTCTATATTCAACTATTTTTGGCCAAAATTTATATGCTTACAGCTTCATCAGTTTTAGACAAGAAGAAGAGGATCTTCCTTATTAGCATATAATGCTAATGCGGCATTTGTAAATAATACTTCATATTCAGAACAGATTTCTAGTGTGAAAGGATCTTATACCTATGCATTAAAAGCTGTGATAACATAAATGTGTGAAGATAAATTACATTATTGGCCATTCGTGTATGCAATATCCCATGTTATAATATTTTGATTAGCTTATAATCATAATGCGGCAAATAGATGTGCGGTATTCTTTAAGGGCAGTAATGAAGTAACGCATTTTTAAACTCGTAACCATGTCATAAATTTGATTTTCTTTCTATTTTACAGGTAAGTGAAGTTCAAGGCTGAAGTTGTTTTTAAACACTTGGCTTCGTATCCAGTCGCTCCACTCTTCCTCTTGTAGTAATTACACCAATTGTAATGAATAGGGGCGGATTTCTACGACATGTCATATTTGCATTATTGTCATTTGCATTATTTCAGGTTTCCGACTAATTTAAACCAATTCCAAGCATCCTGGTGAAAATGGAACAGCTTTTATTGTGCATATAACTGTATATTTAGGAATTTTTTAATTATTGTAGCATATTTAGTATTATTCAGGTAATATTTTTTGCATATTTGTGTGCATATTAAAGAAATTTTGAAGTTTCATATCATATTTTGCATGTTTGCATTGAAATGGTACTTATTGAGAATTTACAGATATTATAATTAACACTATATTTTAATAAAATGTATTGTAATGAAACTTAAAAATATATACACAAAGTGTAAGTGGTAAAGTCATATTTTAAATTTTATTGGTTTTTTTAATGTTCTTAGGTCATAAATGCATGCATATTTCTTATTTTTTAGGTCATAGAAATCCGCCTCCTAATTATAACTAATGGCAGCGCTATGCTCCACCCTGAAAATCTGTACCCACTTTTCAGGTTTTATGTACGTCCTGAATATTATTAGTTTTTAGTTAGAATTAGATTTTTTATTCATAACTCTAGTGTTACTACGAAGTTCTTTTGTTTTCCTTTTTTTTTTTTAATGTTAGAAATCAGTGGTGGCCATGCCTTTGGGCATTTTATGCTGTAACAAGAAAAATTGAAAGCCTAGACAAAAATCTCCTAATAATGAAAGTTGCCTGCATATGTCCCCTCTATACACAAGTAAAATATTTTGTTGTTATTCATTAGCACTCTGTATATCCATCATGAATAATGAAGACATGAAACCACAATGTTGGTACTTGTAGAGAAAGGAAACATACTGTATAAATCCCCTGAAAAAAATTCCTACAATAATTTAAATTAAGCTAAGTCACGTTAATAAATGATTATTAAGCATTGAAATACAATATGCTATTCATATTCCAATTGGAGTGACATTTTCTCAAAGCTGTTCGCATGAACTCCACTATACGAAGGGAAGCGCCGTACAGAAGCGAACACTTCTCCGACACCGATGTACTGCGTGCAGTATCCAGGATACACAAAGGCGCTAGTCCATAAACTTTCTTGGGGAGGTACAGTTGGGAGCTGACGAGATGATCCCTGCCATGACTAGGGGGCTCTTATCTGCAGCCAATAGCAGCGCTCCCCTACACGTGCAGTTATAGCACAACACCGTCTTCCCCCTGCATGCCACCACCAAATCACGGGTCATCTCGTCAGCTCCCAACAATAAACACCTCACATTTGGATTCCAACTCCCCTATTTCTCACTCTTACGTAGGTCACGGAGGGCCTTACGTCCACTAGAGGTTAAGGATTCCTGAGTTTTAGACAATCGTCCCATGAAATATTATAACTAGGGGGCGGATTTCTATGACATGTCATATTTTTCCCCTTTGCATTATTTCAGGTTTCCGTCAGCTGTGAGATCATGGTAAACTATGAATGAACAATGAATGAATCCAATGAGTTACCAGATTCTAACTAATGCTGTCCATAGTGTTTATGAGAAATAGTTAACCTAATTCACACAAGTGAACACCTAATTCAGATAAGATAACATCAGAACAGAACAATAGCAAACAAACTGGCTTGCACCGAATCTAAATTGTGTTTTTAATCAATGCACATAATTATCTTAAGCATAAAATAATGTCTTTTTATTCTTTTCACCGACAGCTTATGATGCATTAATAACTGGATATTGATAACTTACATTTCCTGTAAAGAGCTGAGTGTTTTATCAAATAAAGTTGCATTCTTATTTTCGTAGATAAACAACTGTGATTGGTCCATATCCGAGGCATTGCAAAACATTATTGGTCAATATCAAATCCGCGTCGTTTGAATGGAATAGTAGGAAAAAAACGCAAATTTTCAGTTACTTCAAAGTGGGATTATTTAATTTTTGCTTCAGTAAATTCTTTCTAGTATAAAATATTGTAGAAATTGAAAACTCCGAATTCTGAACCGTGACAAGATCTATATCCGTGTGTAACCTGTTGCCAAGTTGCCTATTGTTTGTGAAATAGCTTGAACTGTTATCATTACAATGGAGGTTGAGCGCTGTACTGGAACCGTACTCATATGTAAAGGAAACCGCAGGACATAGGGGCGATTCCACCACAACATATCACACATAGCATTCTCATAACTATCATTCAGGACACCCGATCACAGTAATGCATTGAATACCGTTACCATGTGTTTGTCAAACGCCCTCATTTTTGGCTCAATGAACATCTTGTACTTTTTCTATACAGTCAACTCTTCCAATTTTTTTTGGGAACATATGAATATCATACTATCATCGTCTTCATAATCATCACTAACGTTTTACTTAGGTTACATTAATAATATAGGCCTAAGCTTAGTAATTAAAGGAAGAATAAATGGCACAATTGAGCGTTGCAGTAGGCAGCGGTGATGTAGAGGTAACCTCTAAATCCGAGGGTCGCGTGTTCAAACTAGGCCGCGGTCGATGTATTTATCGGGTAAAAATCCTTGACACGGAGTCCTTCGGGAGGGCTTTAAACTGGGGCCCGTGTCGTAGATTTACAGGCACGCTAAAGAACTCCTGGCCTAAATTAGAGCCTCTGAACAAAATTCATCGGCCCTTTCACGTCCAAGCAATAGGCCTACCTTAGTTTCCTACGAGATTTGTGAGGTGATGGGCTTACCATCTGTACCGCTGCTCTAGGAAAATAATCATAACCAAATTTTTCTAAGTACCGAAACCTCTACTTTAAGGCCCTATGCCCCAAATAGTTACGAATACAAAGCGTTGAAGCTTATTGGAAATTTAAAAAAGGATTTTGTGAAGAATGTAGAGTTTCTGATAATAGCGTATAGTGAAATTGGTTTACTGAACATATTCATAATGTTTGTAAAAGGCAACTGTTGGTAATAGAACAATATATAGATAATAATGCTATGTAAATATTACGATAGTTCTGATCACTATTTGTTACGGAAATAATAACATATGAAGGTTAACCGTAACGATTAGTTGAATCATTTCCAATACTGCGATTGGAGTTAAGTTTTATAGTGGCGGAGTATGAGAACCTATTTTTGAACTGATATGCTAATGGAATGAGATGGAGTTGTGTTTTCACCAGTAATTTTAAATTATATACAGGCCTATAATACAAAAACTCTATATATGGAACATATTCATAACAAAACTAAAATTTCAAACAGCAATACACTCCAGTTGTTAATACATGCAGATTATTTGGATTGAGGACAATGTGGGACCAAAAAGGCCTAAAGTTACTCGACGTCTGTCTCATAGATAAGGAAAATCCTCAGATAAATGAACCCGTCTAGGTAACTTGTCCCGACCAGGATTCCTAGCGTAAGAGGGGCGTTTAAAGTTAGCATGGACTGGCAGTTCAAAGCGCACGATTAAATATTGCGTCAGCAACACATTTCCATCCACCCAAACGGCAAAAATTTTACATATATACACTTTAGGGTAAAATGTTTTCTGACATTATAATAAAAAAATCATTGCTTGAACCAAAATGGTTCAATCAACACTTTTGTCATCCCTTAACGTTCATTAATGCCTGACTGAACACATGGAGTGTATAGCAGGCACGAGACATTACTGCAACATGATGAGGGGCTCTGTAAATTGCTAGAGACAGCTACGCGATAATCATCATTAGTGATGATGATAATGATCATAGTCCCGGAGCTGACCCCCTGCTATCATCATACAGAGCGTGGTAATTATACACAGATTGAGGATGGGTTGCTTCCCGTCCGTACCACCCTATCTTTCCTGTTTCTGATTGACAGTTAAAGAGGATGGATATGAAAAATGAAAAATCTGCAATAGAGACATCTTGACAGAAAAATACACTCCAGGGCTCATATAACGTATACATCTTTTCTCACTTTCTTTATAACATAGCCTTAATAATGTTCCCGTAAAGCACTTACATATTGATTTTGTAACTATTAATTAGTCCACCGCTGTGGCGTAGGGGATGCGTTCGCTCCTCTCACGCAGCGAGCTCGGGTTCGATTCCTGGTCAGGACAAGTTACCTAGGGGGGGTTTTTCCTCACCTGTGAGACAAATGTTGGGTAACTTTAGGCCTTTGTGGTCTCCAGATATCATGTGGCCGTCATTATCATCTTCATCCCATCCTCGCCTTGTTTGGAGTGAGTTTGTGTGTGAATGATGTGTCTCGTCCTATGTGTTCGTGTTGTCTCGGCGGTGGCCCCGGCATTGGGCTGATCACTCATTCGGGGGGCCCTCCATGTCCTTATCTGGTCAAAAAAAGTATGTAGGCTAAGTGATCCAAAGATAATCCATCTCCCGACAGAAAGAAAGAAAGAAAGAAAGAAAGAAAGAACTATTAATTATAATCAAATCATTGTTTAGCTTACCTATTTCGTACTCTCGTTCCATGAGAATTGTGTCTTCATGTTCGATTTACATTTATGAAAAAAAAAATTATATGTGTATATTCCGTAATGTATTACAGATTGTATTAAAAATAAAAACAAATAAAGGTACAGTAGAACTCAAACTGTTCTAACTCCAACTGTCCGGAGTTTGAGGCCGTATTCAAGTGGTTTTTGCAGCAGCGAGCAATGGAAAATATTCTTTCAGGGCCGATTATTTCTGAAAAAGCTAAACTTTTTGCTGAAAAAATCGACAGTTTGTCAGAAAAATAACTGATTCCGAGCGATATGCTGAAGATATGACACCTTAAGACAATTGAAAAATCCAAATGATTTGATAGCGATCGAAACCGCGACCATCCGGTTTGTATTGCAGTGCTTCATACAAATGAGCCAAGGAGTACCATCTATAACTGAAAGTAGGCTATTAACTTATATAGGTTTGTACCTTTATTAATTTTCGCATCAAGAGTTTCAAAAGACTTGTATCTTTCATATTAATCGACTGAAACTTTCACTATCGTGATAGACCTATATGGCAAGGATCAAGCAGAACTTTGAGCCCTTAAACATAGATACTTGAATTAAAATAAATTGTTGTATCGCACAGTGTGTATAAAATCCACTCCCTAAACAAGTTCAATTTCCAGAATCTCAATTATTTCTTCTTTAAGGAAAGTTTAAACTGATCAGTTACGAAATTCTGTTGAAAAATTCAATGTTTAAAATTAATTACTGCATCTTACGGAAAGTTTTCAAAGTCGAAATACGCCAAAAATTTTGCGTAGTTACAGAACCTATGCTTAATCTGTGCGGTTAAAATACTACGTCCTGATCTTTAAATTAGTATATTTCTTGAAAACTTATGAGGTTGATTTCTTTGCAAGCTTTAGGTCTGTTATTTTGTAATTTGCCTAATATTCCTTATTTTAGTTGTATTTATTGTTACACTTTGATGAGGAATGAGATTTAATTCTCTGCTTCTTTTTTTTAGTTCTCACTTTATCATACTAGCCTACATCAATAATCTTATTATTATTTATTATGATTATGAAGATTATTATTGTTGTCATCTCTCTCTCTCTATTTTCCAATATCCCCCAGTGTTGGGGCTTAGGGCCTCCAATTAGAGGTTTCTGTTACCTAAGTGAATTTTGTTACGCTCATTTTCCGAGAGAGGGCAGAGGGACATGTGGTAAGCCTATCGCCTATCAACTATCAACCCCACTCGATTATCATCTATGGTAACACTAAAATCAGGAAAAATGATAAATATATAAGGTGTTTATTTCGATTCTTTAAATACGAGTATTTGTGTTTCCTATTCGTTCCTTCCATCATACACAATTAACTGAGAAATCGAGTAATTCTAATTTTAATAAAGGAAATTTTAAAAATCTACCTCATTTTTTGTGTGAAATGCATTGTATTCGTTAAATGAAGATACTTTTTTATGTGCATTTTAGCTTTAGTATCGATTATTGGGAAGTAGTGTGGGCTACGAGGCATGAAATTGTAGAGAAAATAGTATCCCAAGAGTGGTCATTGTTGCGGTAGTCTTCCTGCGGGAATTGACTTCCAAACGTAACAGCACAGTGACCATGTCCCGTCAAGGATACGTACGTGACTAGACGGCTCAATTCCTGACTTAGTAAATGAAAATCCGACATGTTCAGGCAACTGACAACCTCTGTTTTATTACAAAGACACCCCATTACAACTGCATTCCGTGTGACCTGCTGTGTTTCGCTACTTTAAAAGAAAATGGTTCTTTGCTATTTGTACAACTTGAACAGTTTCGTACTTTTCCCTGAATGAATCTCTCAAGTTTTGATTTTTAAAGTAAGTAACTTCGTAATACCTCATGACTTGATAAAAATGTATCACTCAAAGGATTAGCGTTCTTCTTAATTATTTACTACTAGCTGAAAAGGCCCGGCGTCGCCCGGGCTTTGTATTTTGTAATTTGAAATTAACTTATGGAGGACTTTCGATTTTGAAACTCTAGGTCCTTATATAATATGTATGTAATACTTGAAATGAAGAAAAGATTTATCAAACTATTCCATCAGAAAACGCTAGATATAGCTTTTTATGGCTCATAGACGATGTCGAATGCTGCATTCCGTTGTTTCTACACATCATGCCTGGGAGGGGTTGAAATAAGAAGAAACATAAATTACATAAGATTGTATTGACTTGACGGAAAATTTTATTTCTCATTCTCATGTTACAACCGTTTCGGGGCTGAAATAAAATAGAAATGCAGTATCACTTTCGTACTTTCCTCCCCTAAAACCCGGGACATAATATACTGCAAAGATGCCTATAGGACTCAAAATCCCAAGCTTAGGGCCTATGATAAATCTCAACTAATACAAAGCCTACAGCTATGGATAACTGACTATTTACCAACTTCTGATATAGCATACTCACACACTTAAGTTGTCCCTGTAATACGACCTCTTATTCTACATCAAAATGTGAAGTGAGAAAATATTCTTATGTCGAGGGTAGAGAAAGTTGTGTGACTGCATCACACTGTGCTTTATTTTCGTGAAATTCATTTTTCAGTAATTATTTTCGCCAATATATTGCATCGATTCAATCATAATTCGTTCAAGTCCAGTTGCCAAGGCCCTATGCGATCAGAGTAAACAATACACTGTTGTCATGTGAACTGAACAGCATTTCATTTTTTTCAGTATAATATTAGAAATTATATAATTTTCAAGGGAAGGACTGATTTATTTCAATTTTAATGTTGACCGCGTTACTTCCCGGGCTTAATGCAAAATTTTGTTCAAATTGGTGAAGAAATGTGGATTTGTATAAGGAACAAACATACCCACATACCCACATATCCACAAACACACATTCGACTTTATATATTAGATACTCATAAAAAAGCACAAAAATACTTATATTTTATACAAAGCACCACTGTATATTTCTTATATGTTAATTTTGTTTTTATGCATTTTAATGGCGACGAATTCATTCGTTGGTAGCAGCGAAAAAGTTAACGGAAGTTGGTGTTCTGAATTTGCACATCCAGGGAAGTAGGCCTATTTACTATGTCCCAACCAGTAACCCATGGGTGTCAAAATGGGGTGAATTCACAGATAGTAAATGATAGTAATAATAATGATAGCCTAATAATAATATCTATAGTAATAATGAAAACAATAATACAGCTCGCGTACAGAACAGTAAGATTTATAAGAGTCAAGATTATTTATTTATTATGCTGAGAATATAACAGGCTCATTGCATAATTTCAATATTCTCTTGCAATAATTACACCAGTTTTACAATATGGCGTTACCAGAACACTAAGACTAATATTACAACACTACAACACTAATATTAGATATTTAATGTAATACTAAAAATATTTTAACTAATACTACAACTAAAAAGAACAGAATGAGAAGAAACAAGAAACACATACAATATGAAAATTATACAATGACGGGAACAAATAAAAAACATAAATAATAGGCCAATATTAGTTTTAAAGGAAAAATATATATGTATATGTGTATGTATATATGTATATATATTGTATAAAAGCAAGATTTACACAAAGAAAAGAAAAGAAAAGAAAGAGAATGACATGGAGCCACAGTTAAGGCTATTTCGTAACTACTTTATTATTAATATTGCAGGCCTATGCCTTTTATTTCTTCCGTTCTAAGAATACTAGTGAAATTGGGTCACCGCAACAGTGGTCTAACCCCTCCGACATGGAAAATTAGTTAGTGATGCTATTTGCATGGCTTGGAGGTAAACTTTATTTTTATATAGAGGTTGGACAAATTAAGTTTGTTGTGGGTAGTTTTGAAGTCAATAATCTGTTCTCTGAAACAGAATTCCTCTTGTGTAAGGGCAACCAAACATTTTGAAAACAAGATAAATAAATCCAAAATAACTAGAGACTATTAACGGTCTTCAGAAATATGTACCGTTCATTTATAATTAATTTCATGATAATCTGATTCTGTAAATGAGGTAAGTGTTGAAGAAACTGGGGAGAATGGTAGTGAGCTTTTTGATTTATTTCATCGTGTGTAGAACTGAATAATCATTATAATTTATAAATAAAATTAATACAACTCCTTTCCTCTTAAAATAATGTTTTAATGCATGTAAAAATCCATATTTATTGAAATAATTTTTTTCTCCTCTGTCAAGTTGAAATAAATGTCAGTGCAATAGTGGTCTAACCAAGAAAAGTGTTGCATCGTCTCATAAAATTGATAATATCTCTGAACACTCTGCATTTAAGTTGACCAAGCATCATAGAACACTCCACTACCAATAAAACTGCATTTTTCAAATTCTACGAAAAACTACAATGTACAACTTGAACTTGCTTTTTTCTATAAACTATAAAAAAAGGTGGGATAGACCACTGTTGCGCTGACCCCCTCAATTGTAAGATTAATTTACTGAATCGTATAATTTCATTCTTTAGGCGTTTATTGCGTGTAGGCTACCGCATACTGTAGTATCATCATTTGAAGAATAGTTTCTCCTTAAGTGTGCAAAGTGCTTAATAATTGAGGAAAAAACAGAATGGAGATAATTCTAAATTAAAGTACTTTCAAAATTGTCACCAGATAATGTAAACTTAGACGAGAGTAAAATTAAAACATCAGTCGTAATGAATAATGTAGAGATAATGTACCTCACTATCTCACATGATTAGCTGTTCACTCTAATTGCCTGAAACCCTTAAAAGTTACTTCAATGAACGATAAATCTATTACAAATAATTAAAGAACGATTGAATGAAGTACGATCAAAATACGTCTGGAATAATGTTAAGTTTGCTGTGAACATGCTTTCAGTTGAATAAAGAGTGCTTGCAGTTATCTACATATTTCCCATCACATTAATATCTACCCTAAGCAAGCTAAAGAATATTATATATTTTATGGACTCGGAGGTTCATTGCCGCACTTACTTGAACCCGCCATTCAACCCTATTATGTGCTAAATCCATCCAACCATCCCTCGCAAATCCTACTTCACTTAAATATATTCTAACATTGTCCTCCCAACTACTCTAGGTCTTCCAAATGTTCTTTTCGCTTCGGGTCTCCCAGTTAATATATTTTAGATATGTCTTTCCTCCCCATGCACGCAGCATGTCCGGCCCATTTCACCCTCCGTGATTTAATTGCCCTTATTATATTCGGTGGAGGGTACAGGTTATGAAGCTCGTTGTTATGCAATTTTTTTCAGTCATCTCCCTTAGATCCGAATATTTTCCTAAGCACTCGTTTTTAACATACAGTGTAAAAATTGTAGGCCTAATTATTAAATGAGTTATATGATAGGGGATAGGTTTCAATAGATTATCTTTTCCTTAGATGCGAAATATGTCAAATATTTAAAATAAGTTTGGAACTCAAGGAGGAGGGAGAATTTAATCAAATGCCTCGAGATATGATTAGACAGTAGAACTCTCCAGTCTTTAGTATATTAGATTTTGGGTCCTGGCGGCATAACAGGGAGTTGCGAAAGATAGAAGAATTTGGTTTTAGTGAAGATGGAAGTCTTAGTTAACCAAAAGGGAGCTTTCAAAATCATGGAAGTAGGACGTCAATCAGTAATCCTATAGATAGTAAAGCTGCATGAGGGACGGAACTTGCTCCTTTCTTTGATGATAAAAAGAGGTGAAGGATTATACGTGTCTGAAGTCTGTTAAAAGTTTTCCACTAGAAAGACTATAAAGAAGTCAAGGAAAAAGAATATAACTAAATTGGTAGTGTTTCAACTTCGTTAAACATTATTTAGTTTCATTTTATGCTTCTCTTATCTGTTTGGATGGAAAGAATAACCGAATCGAATCTTCAATATGGAGGCTTTTGTGGTAAATTTGAAATCCTGGTAGAGTAATAAAAAGCCTTACTCCGATATCTGAGGTTCATGGCTTAAAGTAAAGCAATGCAACTATTTCTTCAAATTTATTATTGCACGAACATGAACCTGGAAATGAGAAATGATCAGTAACAAAGTCTTGTAATTGAAGTTAAGTTTATAACTTCGCTTTAGCATATAGGCTACCGTTTGCCGGGAAAGAAGAAGTTCTTATATTTATATCATATAATTTCATTTATAGCAACATTTCGTTCAAGCATGTGACACCAAACAAGATTATTGAATTTCTCTTCCACCTATTATAAAGAAACTAAAATGTTACATTTTAAATTTATCTTTGAGATTCTTGATGACGACTCTGACGATTTCGATTAATTGGTGTAAAATGACTATCCTTTTTGAGGCTCAGGGCATATCTTTAATTGGTCTGTTATGCAAATTGCTTCAAGAGTAGGTATAATTAAAATTATAGTAATTGATATCCGGGTTAGGCCGCGTCGTGTTTATGGTGTCTTCTGACGTTTCGGACAACATTTCGTGTCCTTCTTCTGAGAAAGAATTGCAAGAAGATAAGTGCTTGTGATTAGTAAACAGTCGCAGTTGTCATGACGTCAGTGTTATTGTTTCACGCCAGATGTCACTAATCTTATAACCATCTTCCCTGTTTATGTTATGGGGATGTTTAATGATTTCTATTGCTTCTGTGACAAGTCTAGGGAATTTTCTGTTTTCACTTTTAAGAAGAGCTATGTTATCGAAAAGTATTTTGTGACCCGTTTCGTCCGAATGAGATGCTATGGCGGAGAAGTCTACTCAATTCCATGTATGTGTGAAAAAGTATACATAGGACAAACTGGACGCTCTCTGGATGCCAGAAGAAAAGAACATATAAGACACCAGAAACATAACAACACTGACTTCTCCGCCATAGCATCTCATTCGGACGAAACGGGTCACAAAATACTTTTCGATAACATAGCTCTTCTTAAAAGTGAAAACAGAAAATTCCCTAGACTTGTCACAGAAGCAATAGAAATCATTAAACATCCCCATAACATAAACAGGGAAGATGGTTATAAGATTAGTGACATCTGGCGTGAAACAATAACACTGACGTCATGACAACTGCGACTGTTTACTAATCACAAGCACTTATTTTCTTGCAATTCTTTCTCAGAAGAAGGACACGAAATGTTGTCCGAAACGTCAGAAGACACCATAAACACGACGCGGCCTAACCCGGATATCAATTACTATAATTTTAATTATAACTCTGGCCGTGGAAGCCTGCGAACTAAGAGTAGGTATAATTTATTATTAGGGCCAGGTTTTTATAAACCTGTTTTAGTTTTCAAACATATTAAAAAAGTTTTATTATAGTTTTTTACCATTTTCAGATTGTTTTGTTTCACTTTAACTCGTACAGTAAACATATTAAAACATATATATTTACTTACAATTTGCAAAAACCTATACGAAGATTGTTTGTTTAATTTTCCACAGTTAGTAACAAAAATAATTTTAGAATTATCCTGTCATTTTCAACTCCACATAATCTCAAGAACATTTTTCAATTAATCAACAGACTTTTAGAATACTTTACTTTCGTTAGTTGTTAAATTTTCACTTGACAAGCAAACTTAGATTTACCTTTGGTAATCCGGACGGCCGTTTCGCACTATTTTAGTGCATCATCAGCGGTTTTCGAACTGCTACTGGTGGGTGCTTGTGTTGTACACCTAGGTGGTGTGGGTGTTGCGTTGGTCTTGAGGTGGGAGTGGGAGTGGGAGTATTTGGCGGTGTTTGAATACTCCCACTCCCACTCCCACCTCAAGACCAACGCAACACCCACACCACCTAGGTGTACAACACAGGCACCCACCAGTAGCAGTTCGAAAACCGCTGATGATGCACTAAAATAGTGCGAAACGGCCGTCCGGATTACCAAAGGTAAATCTAAGTTTGCTTGTCAAGTGAAAATTTAACAACTAACTTTTGTTAAAGCAATCAAGAATGGACACTCAAACATACAGTTACTTTACTTTCGGCATCTTGCTTCAACAAACACTGTGAATAAACTGCAAGTGTAGGCTTCTGAAGAATGTCTTTAATTGAATTGTAAAGAAACCAGGGATTCTGATTCACTGACGATTTCCTTTATCGGGACAATGGGGTTACAAAATAAGTTGCAAAATTCAATGCTATATTTCCTCTTACTGGTAACAATGAGCAAAATGAAAACTGTAGGCAGATATTTAAAAAGTAATTTTTACTTTAATTAAAGTTATTTTAATTAAAAACCGTTTTAGTAATTTTTCGTTCTTAACGTCATATTGAGCCATTTTTAGGTTTTATAAGATTGGACTCGACGGCAAAAATGAATTCTTGGAAATTATTCTGCACAGCGGCTGACAGTTCTAACCCATGGAATAAGGTATACAAGATCGCTGCAGGGAAACTCCGAGAAAAGGCTATCCTGACAACAATACAGAAGCCGGATGGTACGTACACTAAAGATCTACACAGCACTCTAAGATATATGATAGACCATTTTATACCAGATAATAAAGAAGATGACGACACTGACTTTCAAAGGAGTGCAAGAATAATGGCTAAGGAACCTCCTAATACTGATGACGACAAAAAATTCACCAAAGAGGAAATAAGGTCTACAATAATGAGTTTCAATCCAAATAAGTCACCAGGAGAATATGGAATCACAAGCGGAATCCTTCTGGAAGTGTTCAACAGCTTCCCATCATGTCTCACTGCTGTATACAATATTTGTCTTGAAGAAGGCTATTTCCCTAATCAATGGAAAAAGTCCAATATTATACCCATTGTAAAACCGGGTAAACAACATAGCAAGCAGGTAGATAAATATCGGCCAATTAGTCTGATCAATGTGGGAGGAAAGGTATTGGAGAAACTACTGATCAATAGGGTATTACATCAGTTCTACTCGAACAACATGATTAATGCAAATCAGTTCGGCTTTACACCTCAGAAAGGAACTGTTGATGCAGCCATGGCTGTAAAACATTTCATAGAAGACAGTCTTCAAACTCAGAAGTGTGTTGTAGTCATCAGCTTAGACGTACGTGGTGCTTTTGATGCAGCTTGGTGGCCACGTATATTGCTTAATCTTAAAGAACTTCAATGCCCTAGAAATTTGTACAGACTAATAACCAGCTACTTTAGTAATAGAACAGCGACCTTACAAACAAACGAATGTAAGATTACGAAGGAGGTAACCCGGGGATGTCCACAAGGCTCGAGCTGCGGTCCTGGTCTGTGGAACATAATGTACGATTCAGTTCTCAACCTTGAACTTACAAAACATTCAAAGATAGTGGCATTTGCTGATGATCTATTGCTACTTACAAATGGAAAAGCAACAAAGAAGCGGAAAACTACGCTAATACAGATATTAAAAAAATAGATAACTGGGCCAAGCAAAACAAGGTGGTATTTAACGATTCAAAATCAAAGGTCTTACTAATATCCAGGAGGAGGAAAGCACGAGATGTACCAATGAATATATACCTGAATTATAAAGAACTAGAACAAGTCAGAGAACTCCGATATCTTGGAATAACTATTGATGAAAAATTCAACTTCAATAAGCACATTAGCTACACAGCGGAGAAGACACTCTTACTAATAAATATGTTAGGTAAAGTTGCAAAACTTCAATGGGGGCTTGGCCACCAAGCTCTGAGAACTATCTATAGAGGTGCAATAGCACCTATACTTACATATGGATCACCTGTCTGGGAGCAGGCTTTAGAGAGGAAAAAGAATAGGAAACTTCTTCAAAGGACTCAGAGAATAATAAACATTAAAATTGCTAAAGCACATAGAACTATATCATATGAAGCTTCGTGTGTCATTGCTGGAGTGAAACCAATCTACATTGCAATTGAAGAGACAGCTAAAATTTACAGGATAACACACGGTATGACACCAGAATCTACGGATTACGATGCACCTCTACAGTTAGTAAATTGGCCCCACCCAGCTGACAGAATATCTTTAGAAGATGTCAATAAAAGCTTAGATTATCATCTAGAAATTTTTACGGATGGAAGCAAAATACAAGGACAGGTTGGAGCAGCAGCAATCACATTCAAGCAAGGAGTTATTATACAAAGAATCAAAGCAAAATTACATGATAGATGCTCAAACAACCAGGCCGAGCAAATTGCAATACTCAGAGCATTGGTAACACTTAGATACATGAATATAGATTTACAAGAAAGAGTTATTGCATTATACACAGACAGCCAAATTACAATAGATCTAATCCGAAACAATTCAAAACACAACTACATAGTAGAAGACATTCAAAAACAAATCAGACGCCTCAGAGAACAGAAGTGGGTCGTGCATTTCGCATGGATCAAAGCACACGTGGGACATGTCGGGAACGAATTAGCCGACAGGTTAGCCAAGGAAGCTGCACTAGAAGACGTTACAGAATATGCATACAATAAAAAATCCAAAACAACAATCGTCAATGAAATCAAAGAACAAGGGATCCAGAAGTGGCAAGAAGAATGGTCTAACACAACCAAAGGAATAGCCTGCAGGGATTTCATTCCATCAGTCATTCAAAGAATGAAAACACGTATCAATTTTGACTTTGTACTAACAGCTATGATTACGGGGCATGGATTAACGAAATCATACCTTCACCGGCTTGGTATTATACAAAGTCCTACCTGTACCTGCTCACAAGAAGAACAAACAGTAGAACATTTGATTTATCGGTGCCCTATACTTAAACAACAAAGAGACATAATGAAGAAAACTATCGAATCTAAACGCTACAAATGGCCCGTATCTAAAGAGCAGTTGTTCAAAAGTCATCTAAGAACATTTAAATTATTCATTCAGAGTATAATCTTGGGTGCACTAAAATAATCTATGATAACTGTCGATATCAAGTCAGTGAAAGTGAAACAGTGAAGTTATTTAGTGTTAAATTTACAATAAACTGGGAGTAATTCAATAGAGAATAAGTTCTAAGTATACGTAAGTTAAGTTAAACAAAACATTGTAGGTAAACCAGGTATGTAGTGTCGCTACTGCGATGGGGCATGCCCATTAAAGCCTCCAATAAAAAAAAAAATAATAATAAAAAAATAAAAAATAAAAAAAAGCTTGGACTCTGTGACTCCCATAAAAATGAAACGAATAATTATGTTAAAATATCACAGTTAGCTAGCAAGGAACAACATAGTTAAAAACATAGGAATCCGGGCCCTATTTATTATCAATTTATTCTACATAGGCTCTAAGTCCAACTCCTTGAACAGTTCTGCTTTGAGTGAGATAGACAGTGAAATGCACACTTCTGTTGGGTGTCCACCTTATGCTGAAATATGAAGCAAGAAAGTTGCACTATCCAGACTTAGGGTAGAGAAAGTCATATGAGGGTTTTACAAAAGGATCTTGTAGTTCCATAATTACTACTGTCATCAATTTTGGTTTTGTTGAATATTAATTTTCGCAAATTAGGTTGTAACTACAGTCAACCCTCGGTATAATGCCACCATCCGTTCTCTAACATTTAGTGGCACTAAAACGAGGGTGGCACTAAAACGAAATTTAATTTTTAAAATAAAATTGGCATAATACACTGCGGTATTAAAGTACGGTACTGTACTATGAAAGGAAAATTAAATAAAAGGCAAATAGATAACTTTAACACAAAATAAAATACTTTACAGTAACTCAATTTATTACAGTAGATGTCCAGTGCTACAGTACACAAAAGTGTTGAAAATCATGTGGCTTCATGTAAGTAATTAACTGTAAATGAGTAACTGTAGTGTAGTGTTTAACAGCTGAATGAACACTGCAGTAAAGAAGTGAAAGTACGGAATGTCTCATTCTATGAAGGGCACTTTCTACCTGCTCCACCCTCACGCGGGATGTCTGTCCGACTTCTTAACATAGCTTCCTCATTTCATCGCACTACATTACAGTTAGTGGCAGGAAATACGGTACATTATGTTTCTTAAATAATCTTCCTAACAATCATGCCAGTTTTAAAAGAAATCTGCAACTAAAAAAAATCACTGCAAGCTATATTTTGTAAAAAATCTTGTCTTATATTCACTGGCACTTAATGAATTGGCACAATAACGAGGTTTCTTATGTAGTTCATATGGGAGAAGATCCGTTCACTTGCATTTACTTACGCAGTGCGAGGGTGGCACGGTAAAGATGGGCATTATATCGAGGGTTGACTGTATTTAACACACATCAACCGTGAAAGCTTCACCAGAATGATTTTAACAGAGTTATAAAAGCGGAGAGCAAGCTGAATGAAATGTATGGGACCCTAAAACGTGACAACTCTGTGTTTGGTTCGCGAATTAATTTCCATTCATTATATACGCCGTTGTATGCACAGGCATGTATTGCTTAGATAATTACCATAGCTTACCACAAAGGAGTACCTAGACGCACTTGAAAGCATCATGATTGTTTTAATGAACACCCTCTTGGCTTGAGACATTGTGCACATATAACAACATGTCATTAAGTTTAACGTCTTATTATATGAGTAATCTTATATATTCCTACTATTCAGAAATCTCAAGTCATTGTGTATGAATATGTAGCCTATGCATGGGATGTCAAAGCCTGATGCTGGAAGCAATAACAGTTCTCTGAGTTTCGTGCATCACATTCAGCAAATACAATTAGTTGTGTGCTTACAATATATAATTTTATGCTACAAGAATAGTGAATTAATTTTTCAAACTTCATATGACATTTAAGATAAACAGAAACAGCATTTCGCGAGTTTTGAGCTAACATTTTAGCTAAAAATTAATTTTTTTAAAAATTGGTTATATATATAGCATGCAACTTTTCCGACTCTGTTATTAATTCATATTCCGTATCAGCAGCGTGCGCTGTAGAATTCATTACTGCAGTTATTAAAAGCGAAGGTCTGATGCTTGGGTTTAAAATTTTAAAAATTCTACTACCACCACGTTGCGCGGCTTATGTTTTTTCTAATTTCGGCATGTCAGTAAAAATAGTTATGAGCGAAGTAATGAAAAATAGCGTATGCACGAGTAATTTATACACTTCACTATTATCCACTGAATAATAACTGCCATTCTTAAACATCTTTATTCATTTACTGAATTCTTCTTCAAAGTGTCATGATTTAAGTGAGGTGAAAAGATTATAAAAGACTATGCTTTCGTTATGTTTCCGATTGAAGTGTTCATAACATAATGGAATAGTAAAGGTTGTAAAAATTAAATAAAATACTGGAAAAACCTCAGTAACAACTTAAATACATTTCTTTTGAACAGACATTAATGTAAATGAAAGAGTTGTGACTAGAAGTCCTCTCTATCATCCTGCTCTTTTAATGTTTACATTTTATTTACATTTGTTTTCTCTATTATATATTACTCTGTCGTTGATATTTACGATAGCCTATGTATAGCTTTATTCTGTTAGAGATTACACACCAACTATTGCAGAAATATGAACGGTGTAATACAGTGGCAAATATTGAGAGAAAACGTGACAAGCACTGTTTCTCTTCTGTGTGACCATTGCTTAATTTACTTTTAAAAGCTCTTCTTCATATTAAATATTTGTAATAATTGTTCTATTCTAAATTTGAATTTCTGCACGAATATTCCGCATGGAAGCGATCGAATGAGAAAACATATCATGGGCCCCCAGGGTATTGGAAGGATTGTGATGCATACGTGGGTTTTGTGTGACCTCATTCTATTTAGAATAGGTCACCTATATGCACCAAACAACCTATTCTAAATCTACCTTTCGAATTTTAAGTTCTTCACCTCTTGAATAGGCTACATTTGTGTCATTTCAGGTTGTTCAGTGGTTTTCGACCCAGTGAAGCTCCCTATGTGATAATAGTGAAGAGCTGCTTTGTTCTGCTCATTGAAAACGATTTAGCTTGACCATGTGAAGTCGCTTAAGCACCACCATTCATATTCATTCCAATGTAACCTGAACGAAAATAGATAGCGGTATACTTCTAACGTGCGACAATTAAACTATTAAGTGTACATGCATTAAAGTGGAACCGTATAACTGCGTGTCATTCAAAGTAATGGGAACTATGAATTTTGTATTATCTTTTTGCTCCAAATTAATAATAATTGTAATGTATGAATAATTCCAGCAATAATATGAGGTTGATCTTAAAATAATATCGGCAGTATTATAATTATTAGGGCAAGGAATTTTATGACCATAAAATAGTGAAAAAAAAGCACAAGATTTTTTAAAAAGACGAATAAATTTCCCATTATTATTTATATTTAGTTTTTTAAAGTAATGATTTGCTAAAAGCAATTTAACGGATGACAGTGAGTTATATATGAATTTACAATATAAAACACACTTATAAAATTACTAAAAAAGTAAGTAAGTCTATACTACTTGGACACCCTTTAGCGAAAAAAAAAAATTCTTTCTTAACTGGCATGCTCATCAATTGCCCCTAGCAAATATGTGCCAATTAAAAGAAATACAAAATAATTCTTTATTCCTACAGGACAAACTGTTTATAATAAACCTGAATTAAAATTAACTAAGAACACTTGGCGGAGATTCTCAAATAAAAACGATTTTCTGTAAGTTGTCTCAAAGCAACGATTTGTACATGGAGAAGCTCCTCTCTACTTCCACTGAAACATGACCAAAAATGCCGAAAGAGTCCTAAAATAAAGAAAGAAATCAGAAATGCTGAAAAGGCCTAAAAATGCAGAAAATTACCTAAAATTGCAAAAAAAAAACATATCTCTTGAAAATGACGAAAAATTCAAAATAAAGCAATGAATGCAAAAACAAATTGCCCTTATTTAATCAATTATTTCATGATACACATTTACCTAGGTATATATGTTCGAGCTATATCTTAACCTTCATATAAAATAGATGCAAAATCATCAAATGCCTTGCCCTAATAATTATGTAAGATATATATATATATATATATATACATAATATTAATCTTAATGACAATAATAAGATACTAATGTGCAAGTACACTTTTTTAGTTTGATAATTGAGGGGTCTATTAGCAAACCCATCAATCTCCATTCTGAAAAAAGATAGAGATGCTGACTTCTAATTTAGTGTATGTGTTGAAAATCCCACTTCCCACATAAGGGAGGAACTCAGATTTGCAACATATGCAGATTATCCAGCAGGAAATGCATTAAACTATCATTAGAAGTTAGCATCTCTATCTTTTATCAAAATGGAGATTGCCGGGTTTGCTATTAGACCCCTCAAATTATCATTAACAATTCTTCACATCTTCATGACTTAACGTGATTGTATTGCTTTAAGGTTCATTTTACTGTTCTTACTTTTCCACATTTCTGTCTTCAATACCATAAAATAAGTTTACATATTTAAGGAAAATATTTTTAATTTTGCAATATTTCAAATATTGTTAATTTTTAAAGTTTCAAAAAAGTTCATAGAAAGAAAATGTGCGGCTCCATGAGTATTCAAAATCTAATCAATGATTCAAGTTTACGTTTTACGGGAATATGTAGTAAGAAAAAAATTACGTGGAATGTTTTCTAGTTGCTTTTATTGTTATGGATATTATATTTATAAGAAAAGCCCATCTGACTACGTCCTATTAAAACAAGGAAATAATCGTGCTGAAGGAAGACTTTCGAGTAACTGTCTAGTTTTTCGCATTAACAGATTAACAATTCTGAAACCACAATTTTATTTGGTATAGTTTAAACGTTTTTGATTTGAGTAAATTCTTAATACAATTAGCGCCTTATATGACCTTTTTTATAACGAGACTTCTGGAATTGCGTAGTTTTTCAATTTAAACACAAGGCAGTTCAATGAAATATTGTATTGTATAAGCTGCAAATTAATACGAATCATACACAAATGAGTAGGCCTAATGTTCCTTTAATGAAACCTACAAAAACTAGCTGTTTTGCTTATGATCAGGATTCCTCAATGCGTTTGCATCTACTTTATCTTTCCCACACACATATACACAAACTTTTTTCCCGTACACATAAAAATTTCACAAATTTAGATAATGGTGGGGTTTCAAATCGTAAGGATGGGAGATTGAGTACATTAGATGATAACACAATTGCGTTGATATTTGCTGCTAGGAATGCGTTTTGGAGTGAATAATGTTGCATCGATCATGGGAACGTGTTTGCAATTATCTGCAAAAGCGAACTTCGTGTATTGCAGTAATTAATTCCGCCGTCGTTTGTTTACTTTCTAAATACAGCATTCATTATTAAATTTTTATGCTGCAGGAGCGACGAAAATAATATATTGACATTGTAAAAATGGGTGTGGAGTGATTAGTAGTTGAAGAGCGTGAGTTTGTTTTGTTGATGTCGGGGTTACAAATATTAGCATAATTATTTTTTATCCCCTGTACTGCGCACCATAGATTCCATTCTAAAAAAATATAATAATTATCGCACATTGCATTATGCTTTCTCTACCAGTGCCTTAGGTAGGCTTAAATTGGGTAGAGTAAGTATTGTGTTCGACCGTATTTCAACGTGAAATTGAATGCATTAATGCAAGTATTGAGGCTCCCTCAAAACAAAAATCCAACAATCAACGTAATGTGTTTTTATTCCGGCTCTATGCTACTATCATAGAAAACACTTATTGAGTTGATTTATTCTGAAAACTAAATTATTTTTAAAGCACCTTACTTTTACAAAGATTTATTTGCCTGCTAGTTTTACACTATTGTTATTTGTATATTCGGTGTTACATTTTTTTTTTTCAATTAGTTAATTTTTTCATGTGCATTTTAGTTAAAATTAAATTAAAATTATATATTTTTTTATATATATATATTATTTGTATATAACATAGCGTTTTAAATAATGGCAATTTTAACTAAAATGAAATTGTAAAAATGAAAAATTATAATAATGCGGCATGTACAAAATAATATAAGTTATATATTTTTTGTATATACCTAGGTACAGTAATCTAATTCATATTATGAGTAGGTTTAAATTTTTACATATATTTTTTCACAAAGATTTTATGCAAAGATTTTTTTTTTCGATATGTGTATATAGATAGATAGTTATATATGAGTTATAGCCTAAGTTAACAGTAACTTAATGCTTATTTTAAAAGCAAATGTACCTCATTTACATATTATGACTTATATATAATTATGTATTTATAAAAATACATACACACACAGCGCTCAATTTAATAAATCATAATATCTGTAAAAAGTTTCTACTATGTGTTATATTTTTTCCCTGTAAAATTATTAGGTTATCTGTTTTATTCTCGATAACAATGTGTTAATCTTTGCCTTGTAACAAATTTACAATTTTTGTACGATAGTGATAAAAAGCGGTCAAATGTTACGTATATTGATATTTGCATACAACTACAGGAAGTGAAATTTATCATAGGTAATCCCTCGAGAGTTGACGAGTTTATCGATAGATTCGTGACTGGCAAGCATGCATGAGCCTTGAACTAAATTTTTAAACTCCTATTTATTGCAATCTCCTCTTCGGAGGGAAAACTTTCAGACCTTACTAATTACAATTTCTTCAATTATACCACAGTGTTGCTCAGTAGCATTATTGAAGTGGATATTCGGCCGATTGTCCTGCAGTAACTTTATTGATTTCCTTTTTCATGTGAACAAAAAGTAGGCTATTTCGCCGGTTTCTTCGCGATAACAGTTACATTATTGTTAACATTCGTTCTCTCCTCTTGTTAAAATGTCAAGTGCATCGATTGAGAAGCAATTTTGGAGCTCATTGTGCTGCTGAAGAGTCTTCGGCAGATGGTTATGTGGGATTGAGTCTCTAGATGGTCGTGTCAATTATTGAATTTTTCACAAAGTGAAAGGGGTGACAATAAGTGTAACATTGCAGATAGTTGCTTGGACGTTGATCGAACTGAATACTGAGAAAATTGTGTCAAATTCTACTTTCTTTCATCACGATTACCTCCGTTCCCTTGTTTTCCATGTTCCACGTTCTCCAGTACTCTCCATTTTGTGATGTTCTGCATTGGTCTGTATATTCCATTCAGAAAGGTATAGATTAGAGATTTCAAAATATATTACTGTGCCATCACTAGCACATGAGTTTGTTTGAATGAATAGAGTTCGTCGTCAAACTTCCGATATCTACTTGCCCATGTCACATCGCTGATTGAATCAAGGATCCTTGAAATAGCGCACAGCGGGATGTCGCCCCTTTGTTAATTGTAACACACGGTGATCTTTTTCAAAGCAACTGTCGCATTTTGCCAATCAAGTAAAAACACGGCGACCTGTATCTCACTTTTCAAAATTCAAGCACTAAAAGAATGAAATCGTGGCGATAAAAATTGCATAAGGGCTCAAAAGGCTATAAATACACTTTCATTGACTATTCTAATGTTTCTGGCTGATGAAAATTGTAAAATTCATTACATGTAGGCTACTTATACTGGTAGAAGTGATGAAGTACGGAATTTAAATATACTATTTCCTAGCACTACAGTTATGGGGGACATACAGCATACAGCTTTCGATGCTGAAAAATAGGTGAAGATTCATTATTTCTTTTTTCAGCAATGAATTGTTCTATAGCCTTGCGATCTGGCATCCTTTATATATTGACTATTTTTACAGTGCGTACTATTTTCAGAATTAATTTAACTATTACAGATAATGGGTAATTATCATTACAAAATGGCAGCCAATTTTGTGCAGTGAAGTGCCGTTTCCCTGATAATTTTCATAAATACCAATAGTTATGAGTGATTCTTTTTTCTATCTGTTCTGTTTGTAAATATCATGTAAACAATATAATCTAGAATCTTTGGATTATCTGCAGTATAAATATTTAAAAAATAATTCATCACATGTTAATTTTTTTATAAATTTTTAATCAGAAATAGTTTTAAAAACTATTAAAGTTACTTAAATTATTCTAGATAGTGTTGTTTAATAATATCAAATATACTTGAATGCAAAATCTCACTGAAATATGTCAATAAATGTTTGAGTTATCAGGGAAACGGCACTTCAGTGCCCAAAGTTTGGCTGCCATTTTGTAATGACAATTACCCATTAACTGTAATAGTTGAATTCATTCTGAAAATAGCATCCAATTCTAAGACTAGTGAATATAGAGCATGCCCGATTGCAAATGTACAGCACAATTGATTGCTGAGAAAAAAATAAAGAAACTTCACCTATTTTCCAGCATCGAAAGCTGTATGTCCCCCTTAAAAGTAGCCTAAATTAATTTAAGGTATATTTTGTAACTTTTCCTTCAATATAACTGCTGTATTTGCTAAAATAACAAAGGAGAATGTGTTTCTTTACCTTAACAGTAGAAATAAATGGACAGATTTTCAATTTCATAGGCTGAGTTTCCAGCAGTAATGACACAAAAAAGTAATTTGTGAATTTATTTATTCCCTGTTCTGGTTTTCTTTATTTGTTTTTGGTTCGGTTACCTATTCGTTTAAAAATCTAGAAAATCGTTATTGTCTGGAACAATAGGCCTACGCACAAAATTTACAAAGAGAACATATAAAATAGGCCAATATAGCATGTTATTACAATAAATTCTCCGCATATACGCTCCTTAAGTAAATTTATTTTTATAAACCATTTCTTTAGCAAACTTTCTGTATTTATTGCGATAGCCTATCTGAAGTGAAGTTTAGTCTTGAATTAAGTGAATTTTTTCTATGAAAATTTGTCTGCGCTTATTAAGGTCGTATAACTTAATTTGTTTTTGCATAAATCTTCAAATAAAAATAACCATTGCAACAGAGGTGTCTGTTTAAAGAAAAGATAATGATTCAGTCTTTAAGGTTTGACGACGGTTGTCAGTGAAGAAAGGCAACATGTAGGTACCAGGAGAAATCATGGATGCGATACCTACTAATTTCCAGTAGGCTTAAAAGAAAACGGACAAAGATTATATATTTTGAAATTTTGGTGCCTAAAAATACGATTTCCGATCATAAATAACTACTATGCAGTTCACTTAGACAGCCCTTTTAGTTGTAGTTTTATATGGTAGAATCTAGAATATAAAACACGTAAACACGTAAACTTAAATGAATAGGATTACTTCCTCTTGGAACATAAAATTATTTCATATCTTGAGAGAAATGATCATGACGGTATGGATGAGAAAACGTATAGGCCTAATAAATTACCACTTCCTTGTAACACAACGTGTTCTTAACAGCATTAAGCACTTGCCCCCTCTGCTTATAGGCTGATAATGTGCCGTATGGGATTGACACAGTACACTTCACCCGAGATCACATTTCAACTCCATATTATGGATGTAATCATGTGTGAAACGTGCGTTAATGTAGTGGATGAAATTTTGGTACTACACTACTATCTGACTGTGTAATACCCAGAAAGTAATATCGCATATAAACTTATTCCTTAGCTCTCAAGTGATAACGTCTCTTATACTGAGGAAAATAAGTGTAGTCTTCATTAACTATTGTAATGGTTACACTGTGTCCGAGCTTATCACTGCATTAAGGAGGATGAACTATGAGTAGAACCCCTATTTATAAGTAAAATGCTATTTATTTTCAGACTCATAAACATAAGCAGAAATGTTATACTTCATATGACACTACTTGACAAGAAATTTTAACTTTCTTTGATGGTGCTTATTTTGCGTTTTCTGAGATAAAACATATTTTGCTTGCTTATTCCATTATTTTGAATTACAATGGCATATTTGACTAAAAACTGTATATTAAAAGTACTTAATTCACTCACTTATTTCACTTCACTTCATTTGTCGGCTAATAGAATTATTGAAAAATCTGGGTTTTAACACACCATCAGATGTATGAGAAGCTTTCCGGCGAAGAAACAAATGCACAGGTGCCAAGTGTTACGGATTATACATAATTATTACGGTTTTCCAATCATTCATACGGAATTACGTCAAAGGGAAAATTACTACGGAAACTAAAATTCGTGAATCCAAAATGTCAATGCTTTTCTATGTTCATCAACTAAGCGATCAAAATCATCACTTCCGTCATGTTTTCGAGAGTGGAATTACGACTCTGGTGGAAAAACAACTTCTTAGTCAGCTGGTAGTTTTTTATTGTCGTAGGTTACCTTCTACCTTCTCTATGGCTTTCTCCTTTATGTATGTGGTCTTTGCTTTCTCTATGCCTGGTATCGAATTTCTGTTTCCATTAATTCTCATTTTCTTTTTGGTGCTCCAACTTTACAGTGACTGTAATTTCGATCATTGTAATCCTAGTTGATTGGTTTGGCGTTTTATAAAATGAAGCGTGTTAGTTCTAAAATTGCTACCAATATCAAGAACTCAGCAGTGTTATAAAAATATCGAGAATGTTGCACGAGGGAGTAGCATATTTAGTTACTTCATGTGTTAGTGAAAACCACGTGTTCTGCAGTGTGTGCTCATGTGATTTTTCTGAAGCTCATTGTAGTAGAGGTGACTGTACAAAACACATTTATTCGAAGAAACATAAAAAAATATATTACATATTATATTTTGGATCACAATTTTTGGAAAAGCCAGATGGAGGAGGTTACACTATACTCACCATAGGATTTATCGATAACCCACCTAAAATGTTGGCATCCCTGGATGCTGAAGAGGAATTCATCGAAGAACTGTGTTGATCTTCGCATGCACCTGTGACGTTGAAAGAACATTTCCACTTTACAAATTGTTCTTCACTGACAGCTTCACAAAAGATCATCTGCGGATGACATTTCATACGTACTGTACGTTAATAGCCGTGAAGAGGATACGATTTTTACGAACTATTTCTTTTATTTTCATGTAATTCGTCTCAAAATATTATTCCGAGCAATTTTTGCCAGTATAATATTCAGCCAAATCAGTACTAAATAAAATCTTCCTATCTTTGACTTTCTCTTTCTTTATATCTCCATATTATTAAAGTGTTGTTCTAGTGCCTTTGCGGAATTATTTTTACCCAAGGTACCCTGTCATGGTTTGGGATTCTTTAACATATCTTTTTTATCCGCCACCACCATGGATTATCCCAGGCATAGGTCCCAACAACTTTTCGGAGAGTTTGTTTCATCGATCCTGTCTGGTTCTGCTCTGGGAACATGACTGGCGATTTAGCTGTTTGATTTCAGCATTTCTGATGGTAACGTATGCATCCTATATCTGTCTGATGTTGTGCAGTGATGTATATACAGGGTGTTAATGAATAACACCGAAATATTTTACCAGTGTATAGAGGGGACATAACCAAGCAAATTTTATTAGGAGATTTTTGCTCTATGAATTCAATTTTTCCTGTTACAGCATGAAATCTCCCAGGGCATGGCCGCCACTGACTTCTAACATTTAAAAAAAATGCAAAACAAAGGAACTTCGTTGTTAGCACTGTAGTGAGTAGTTATGAATAAAAAAAAGACTAATGCAGTGGCGACCAGTCATGTGATTAGTCTGTAAATTTTGCAGATTATGAAAACTCTAAATTATGATATAGGCCTAGCTGTTGACGATTGATTAAGGCTAAGGTTTTTATTGATCACTAGGAAGGCATGAAGTCAATTTAATGAACATTTTAATCCTATTTCGCGTAATTATTGATTTATGAGCATCAAATTATAATGACTTTAATCCCTGTAGCATACACATTTTACGACATAGAGCAAAAATCTAGTAATAAAAGTCGCTTGTCTAAGTCCCCTCTATATACAGGTAGAATATTTCGGTGTTATTTATTAACACCCTATTTACTAAACTATGGGCGCGGGAGAATCGGCTCCACTTCTCTTTCTAAGGGATGTTTCATGAGAGTATTTTACTTGTAAACACCTCCGTCGGCTTTAAGGACGAACTTCGGATCTTATGATAAGGGCTATTCCCTGCAACCCATATGAATACTGCACGTTTAGTGGAACTGGAATTTTAATTTCCTGGACAATGAATGTTCTTTCTCTCTGTATATTTCTAACAGATACCAAGGGAACCGGAAAGTATCTTCAATGAGCACCATCAATCTCCTTCGTTGTGTCTCCTGTATTAGGAATCTCTCCCATGACGTCATTTAGATGATGTATTGATGCTAGCACACAGAATTCCCTGAGCAATTCCACGACCCCTTTCCTCTGCATAGTTCATTGCGAGTGATGTCACTGATGAGAATTTTGCATGGGTATGAAGCATTTGTAAGTTTATTTGCGTTACAAGACGAAAAGTTCGAGATGTAGATAATATTGTGTAATGTGTAAACAAGACAACCACATATAAGAGAAACAAGAATAATCCCTAAACGTCACGGCTAGAGCGCGTTAAGTCGCATTAAATATAGGTAATTACTAGACTTCGGACTTTTAGATCGCTAAAAAAAGCTGTTTTAGGTACCTAAAATAGGCTCTAAAAATTGGAAAATAGGTTCTAAAAATCGTAAAACAGTCTCTTATAAAATCGTTAAGTTGCCAATTTTCTGAAATATCTCAATTGCAATGTAGAATATTATATTTATTGAAGTCACCATTAATCAATAATCATGATAAACCACAGGTATAAGCATATGGTACACAGAATTTTATAGACCTATTACTAGGGCCTGTATTACTACCATAACAGTGAAAACCTAATCCCTGCGCCCAGAAGCTACGCACGCTAGCATATTCAACCCCTTGTATCCCTCAGTGATTCAGAGAACTACTTTTTTTTAACTGGATGTGGGAGTCGGGAGAAGAACACTACATTTTCGTGGGAATTGCAAGGAATTTTTCTACTGAAGACTAAACATTTCTTACTACTTAACCACGTCACAAATGTGTGTCATGTACTGGACATTCCGAGCTAAAAATTTAGTACGAACTGGAAATAAATGGTAGAATTTATAGGCCTAACAAAAAATAACTTATATTGAACTTTAGAGGAAAAACAAGCAAAAAGGCAATATTAGGCTCTGACGTAAAAATAGGCTGTTTTAGGTCCTATAAAAGTATCAGTTATACGCATAGTCACTTATGAAACATGCATATACAAGTTTTCGTCCATGTATCACTTAAGGATTAAAATGGGTTTTTACCTAAAATCCGAAGTCTAATAATTACGAAGAATTTCTATACTTGATCCAAGATGTGTACTGAGCAAAAGTAAACAGCCGAGTGTGAAAGTTCAAAGCACAGATCACAAGAGTTAGTTTTTTAGACTGCTTAGTCGATTACATGCAGTAATGTCAGTTTGAACTTTATTTTTTTATATTAAGGCCAAGGACCGATTCCCAATTCTGCCAAGTGATTTTTTCTTTGATTTTGGTTTAATTTTGACCGGTGACTTGACGCCTCCTGTCGATCTGCATTCTTTTAGGACTTTGAAAACCATGAAACTTCATGGTTGAAACTATTCCCAGGTATGACGCCACTTTCACTCCTAGATCTTGAACAGATACTTGAGGTTTATTTTTTAACGTTTTATGTATATTTAAAATCGTATCTTCTCGTCGTTGAACAAATCTTTTCCTGGCACGTTTCTTTATTGGTGTCGTAAGTTATGAAGGCCGTGACTAGCAATTTTCTTCTATAATAAAAATTATTAAAGGTTATGCCTATTACTTTTACGTACATTATGTGATGTACTTCATCACACATTATGTAAATAAAATTAAAAATTAATGAATCAAGTATATTATAAAATACGTCTTGTATTTAGTAACCTATGTCACTTGAAAAGAATCAATTTTAGACATTTTTGCAGTTTGCCAATAGTTAGTAATACTGGAGCTGCTTCCTTTTTTTTTCTGAATGCCCAAGAAACCAGACATGATGATAATATTTGGACATAGTGAATATTCCAGTGATAGGAGGCCTGTTATCAACATTGTTGGTAATACTCAATTTAATGATGAGAGAGTTAATAATTTCGAGAGATCAGGGCTTGGAGCATTAATTACCCCCTCCCATTCCAACATCATCATGGACCCACAAGTAAAACGTATTGTCTCAGTTTGGCGAGAGGCTAGTCCAAACATTAGTTCCCCATACTCCACTAGGATCGTTGCCTTCACTGTAATTACTCCAACTAATTAACTGTTAGTCCCTGGATCAGTCTAACAGGATACTACGATGATCAATGATGTCACACCATTAAAGATACGGCATATTTTATCTGCTATATTTCTCCAGAAATTTGAAGACAAGCCATAAATGGAAATTTCCATTACATTATTACAATAACGCCAAAAATTGTAATTATGCAAAAAAAAGTCCATCAGCTGTTCCCAGTTATAACAGATAAATCAAGGCGCATTACTTTAGCATCGAAAATAAAAGTCTCCTACCATTGTTCTTTTACTAATGCGTGCTTGAGCCTAGAATTTAAATGCTCATTTAAATACGTTCGATAACATTATGTTAATGTCAATAGTTGTAATAAAGTATTACGTGATTTGAAATAACAGGAATATTGCTTGAATTTTTGTCCTGTACAGTATCTATTACAAAATAGGCTACCCGCTATCTAAGAAGAAATCACCACTATCGGGCAGGAGCTTGTAATTCGGACGTCATTTTTTGTTTCCATCTATAACAGAAACTACTTACTATTTTATATTCATGGTTCACAAGTTCTATTCGATTCTTCTGATATCATAAAAAGTAATTGTATAACATGTCTATTTATTCCAAACTGAAGTAAATATTTCATCGATTAAGTGTCTACTTTGTGACTAGCCTATTCATTTACTTACTTACTCAATGACAAAAGACAATTCCTAAGTAAGCTGCAGGAATATTGTATACTTAATGGAACCTGATCCATTCAATCCTATTCTACGGTAACTTAACTCCATCCCTCAAAAATCCTTCTTATCTTCGGTCTTGCTATGAAATCAAGGTAAATAACACAGTTGTTGAACGGTAGGATACATAAATTAGTACGCAGGCTTCCACGGCCATTGTCATACATAAACTGATTGTACTGGCTATCCGGGTTGGGCCGCGTCGTGTTTTTAGCTTCTAACGTTTCGGACATCCTATCGTGTCCTTCTTCGGAGAAAGATTCACAGTTCCCTAGATTTGTTACAGAAGCCATAGAAATTATTAAACATCCCCATAACATAAACAGGGAATATGGGTACAAGATCAGTGATATCTGGCGGGAAACAATTAAAACTTTAAAAAATGCACCCACTGACGTCATGAAAACTGCGACTGTTTATTCTTCACAGGCATTTCTTTTTAATGTGAATCTCTCTCCGAAGAAGGATAGGATATCCGAAACGTTATAGCTTCCAATATAATATTTATAATAAGGATGGCTTTCAATATAAATTAGAAAATTTATATAATTATTACTTTTGTTTTCTACTATTACTGTTATAACATTTTTCATATTAAACTTTAAAATTTGGATAGAACTTAATTTCTTTGTTATTATTATTGTATACCTCGTATCTTTGTATTGTACATAGAACATGTTCTAACCTTTTATACATCATGTTTTGTCATACTTCTCCAAATTATGTATTGTTTTAAGTAATTATTTAGTATAAGTTTTTCTAATATATTGAACTGAACCACCCCCGAACACAAGCTCTGCTTCTTCGGGTGGTGTATCAACTTTTGTATGTATTTTTCGTGTAATTTGGAACAATAAATTGTAATTGTAATTGTAATAATTAAGTGTCTACTTTGTGACTAGCCTATTCATTTACTTACTTACTCAGTGACAAAAGACAATTCCAAAGCAAGCTGCAGGAATATTATAGACTTTACGGAACCTGGAGCTTCATAGCTGCGGTATATGAGCCATCCAATCCTATTCTGCGGTAACTTAAGTCCATCCCTCGAAAATCCTTCTTATCTTCGGTCTTGCTATGAAATCAAGGTAAATAACACATCTGTTGAACGGTAGGATACATATTTCATCATAAATCATCCTTGATTATAACTGCCATTTTCAAAGAAGAACATGATAGTGTCATTTCAAGCATCTCGCACTTGATAAATGCAGCTCATGCAGACATCAACCGGAGTTAGCAAGCTAGTTTATAATAACGATGCCACTAGCTGATTATTTTGATCTTCTATTCCCACATGAAATGAATGATCTAGCGGCATCACAGTAATTGCATTTTTGGCTTGTGGTTGCATTGCTACTGTGTTGCACTGCAGCTGGTAAACTTTAGAAACTACATGAACCGGAAATTAAAGTGGTGCGTCCGCTACGTCACCACATACTCTGCTTACAGTATAGCCAAATAATACTCTCCTTCTCATCACCCATGTTTATTAATGTAACCCACCACAAATCTAGCTAGCAGCAGTAATTTGCTTCATTACGTTTCACAGATGTGCGAATTGTGTGTTTTCAGGATTATATTGTGGTTTTCGATTTCTGCAATTGTTATTAAGGTAATAATTCATAAAGATGCTTTTATTTCAAATTAGACGATCTTCCTACTCCACGACGCACAGTGGAACATTTGAAACATTCGGCAAAACTGTATTTTATTATTTCGAGAGGGCTTCCAATATCATTTCAATCTGAATCAAGTTCCACTTAACTAAATTTCCAAAATAAGTTGGTTTCTTTATCTTTCAGTACTTATTAAACGTGAAAATCTAATTTAACAAAACTTTAATAAATCATTATGCCTAAGTTATTTGTAACCTTAATTTATGTGTATAATTGTTATGGCACATTCTTCTCAACTCAAAATTTCACAATATCCTTGTGTTATTCTCTGTCATTTCTCAATCGGATAGTGTTATTTTGACCTAAGATTGCTGTTCACATTTTGTCATATCCAATTTGCACGACGGCCGACTCACAACTAAATTACCATAGCCTCTATTCGTATAACCATACATCACAATGCTACCAAATGATGTGTTTATATACTAGAGATATCACACTCTCCCATGACGTAGCCTGCAACCACTCAGTGTTTTCTGTCTCTGTCTCGCTGCAGCATTATCCTTCCACTCAACTATTATAGTATTTGTGTTGCCATTGTGATCTTCACTTGTACTCAACAGTAGCTCACTGATCTATGCGCATGCGACTCGGCGCAAGCTGTAATGCGAAAGCTCGCTGGCTGGGTTAGTCTTCAAGGCCAGAGACTTTGTGGAAGTAATCGTACTCTACCATCGCCTTACTTTGAGTACATGTTTGTGTGTATCCATAATACAAAATTAAAACGATCTGCACGAAAGTTAACGCACGTTTCTCTATGTTAGTGCATTAGTTCGTCCATCCCTACATTCCAAAAGCAATGTTAAGAGTTAATTTTCTTCCTAATGAAGTTGTTTGCATTGTGTTTAAATGAATCTCTGCTTGCCGCCAGCTGCACTTGCAAGCGGTTACGCAGACAAACTCATCGTGCAAACGAAGTTAACTCATTCAACTAATTAATGTAAATTAAACATCTGGTTCTTTACTATTCTTTCCATATTTCTCTTGAAAGTTAATTTACTTTAGTATGAAAGTGTAGGTTGGGGTGAAATATTAGTAATATATTTGTGAAAAAAAACTTAATAAAACATCAGAATTGTGGTCTGTCTGAAAAAGTATTCGTTATATAATAATTAAAGTTTAAAGTTTAAAAAAGTCGAGATAATTTATTGTAGAACTTAACTTCAAGATATACTATAATAATAATAATCGTCATTAACCGGGTGAATGACCAGTTGTACTGTAAAAGCTAAACAAATTTAAAAATAAATAGTTCAAGACTCTCGTGGTCTTTCTCCAGGCTTTAACCCGTAACTATGATCGTGAAGTCTGTGTGACCGCAGTAAAAAAAAAAAAAAAACCCGCTTCTTCTGTCTGGATATCGTCTTCACAGATGTGTTATTTATACTACCTTCCCTTCACAAGACCCATCAGTATTAGTAGAGCCGTGCCAGAAAACAGTTTATTTTTATATCGGTCTGTGAGACCTCACGACCATGGTTAAGTAAGTTTTTTTCTGTTTACTATTTTTCTGGAAAAACTCTTTGACCAGGAAGATAGGCTACAGAAAGCAATATTTCAGTTAAATAAAATATGCGAGAGGTACAATATGAAAATATCTAAAAATAAAACAAAAGTAATGGCATTCCAGGGAAGATTTCCAATAAGAAGTAAAATTGTACTAAATGATTACATCTTGGAACAAGTGTCACACTTCCAGTATCTAGGCTGTGATGTATCTTATGAACAAGACCGAGATATAAACACCAAAATACAAAAATTTCAGGCAGTTTGTGGAACAATTAAAAGAACCTTCAAAAACAAAGTAAGGCAAGAAACACAACTACGATTCTACTCAGCAATGGCAGTACCAGTGTTACATTATGGAAGTGGAGCATGGACAGTTAAGAAGAACGATAAAAGTAAAATACAAGCAGCTGAAATGAGGTTTTTACGTTCAGTCAAGGGATGTACAAAAGAAGAGCACATAAGGAACGAGAAAATTAGAGAAGAATTACAAGTTCAACCACTTCTAAATCAGATACAAAAATACAGAGAAGAATGGATGAAACATTTAGATCGCATGTCAGAGGAAAGAATACCTAGACAAGCATTAAAGTACAGACCTAAAGGACGAAGATCGATTGGACGACCAATCAAAAGATGGACTGAACAGATATGAGACCGGAACAGGCAAAAGCCTAATCCTTGAAAGAAGAAGAAGAAGAAGACTATTTTTCTGAATAAGAATGCTTGAGCGGCCGAGACCGTCGAAAACTGTTCGACCGAAAGATTTAAGATAATATGATGACAGTTATAATGAATTATTCCGGTGAAATCTTGCAGTCAACGTTTTAAGAGGATGACTGAAGGTTAAATTTATAAGAGAGGAAATTTTGCAACTTAAGCTACTGCAATTTTGAACACAACGACTTGTTACGGTGAACTGTGATTATTATGGTTGAGGGTTATATATGACGATACTAAATAATATTTTGCATATATTAGCTATTCATGTTGAAAAATAATAACATATCTTCGAAACTGTGCATTTTATTTCATTTGCGATGCAATGACCAACAAATGTGCCTTGAAAGGCCCCATAAAATATTGATGGAAGAATAATGGTTCGTTAATTAAACATTTATGAATCAATTTGCTTCAATAATAATTATTTACATTTTGTAAATGTTTTTCATTGTTAAAGGCCCTTAACTCCGAGCAGTCACAGAATAGTCACGTCTATGGTTAAGGGTTAAATCTGAAAAGCTTTAACAATTTTTTATTGTTATCTTTTCAGCTGATTTTGAGTTGTCTTCACAATGGAGATAACATGTACAGTGTGCACTGTTGTTCAAAGACAGAGAGATTATTTTTGCGATGTGCCGAGAACGCACGGTCCGCGCAGGGACTTCGAAGCTTATCGGCACACATTCGCGCAGCGTCAGCTGGCGCGCTCCAGTGCGGCACATCTGAAAAATGTCACCGTAGAATAACAAAAGCACATGCGCCATCTGTTTTGCTTTCCTATAAAGTTAGTTAAGGGGTTCCTGCTAGGCCTTCCAGGCCGTGTTAAAGTATCAGCGTATCTTTTGAAAACTCTCCGTGCGTTTTACCAAACGAGAGAGAGAGAGAGAGAGAGAGAAAAAGAAGAATGCTATTTTTGTAATAAAGAATTTTCTTTGATGTACCTATACAACGATATATAGGGCTTACTCATTTCTGTCACAAAAGAAAATACAGTATAGTGGATGGAATTATGAATGAGATTTCGCTGATTGTAATCCAAGGTATATTATTCCTTTTAAGATTTCCACCACAGTCTGTTTACTCACGGTATCTCTGTTTGCATAGCCAGCAGGTAAGCAAGAATATCAATGACAGGGGAAACCATAACAAAACACTCCCTAGCCTATAACGTAAAGAAATTGAAAGTAAATAAATTGCACAAATAAAATATTTTGAATATGATGCTTCTCTCGGAGATATACTTTGGAAGATACATTTCTCTTCTAAGCAAAATTTTCAGGTTTATTCTTTGCAACATCTATTACACTCCACTTTCTAAATTTACTTATAATATAATCTATATTAAATAAACATTTAAGATATATGCTGCAATTAAATGAAAGCTAACAAGTCCATCGAGAGTTAACAATAAAATATCAGTATTTGCGTGTGGCAAATAAGGCTCTGATATTTGTTGACATACATTTCATGCTTTTTACGAATTTTATTATGACAATTTGAGAAGATAAATGGATTAAAAAATAACGCTCTGGGCCGAGAAAACAACTGCTAATGCCCCATGAGGTATTCATGCTCACCTACACAACCCCTCCCTTCAACATGCCAGTGAACTTAAAAGACGCAGACGGTATGATAGGTCATAGTCCTTCATTAGGTGCAAAGTTATAAGCCCTTTTATTTTAAATAAATTTGTCTTTAAAGTCAGAAAGAGTGAAGTGTATAGGCCTCTGACAATCTTTTCCATTATTTATGCTCAAGTTTTGTCATTTAGAGAACAATTTTCTAACTGTAAATATTATGCAATTATTCCTCATTTATACACTAATCTTAACCTGTATTTACTTTCATGAATATAGATTTCTGTCCACTGCTGTGTCGTGGGGATGCATTCGCTCCTCTCAAGCAGAGGGCCCGGCTTCGAATACTGGTATTCTCCAGTTTTTTCCCCACCTATGAGACAAATGTAGCGTAACTTAAGGACCTTGTGGTCCCCGGATATCATCTGGCCGTCATTATCATCTTCAGCCCATCCTCGCCTTGTTCAGAGTGAATGTGAGTGAATGGTGTGTCTCGTCCTATTTGTTCGTGTTGTCTCGGAGTTGGCCCCGGCATTGGGCTGATCACTCTCCAGGGGAGGTCCTCCGTGTCCTTGTCCGGTCAAAAAGATATGTATGTGATGCATAGATAATCCCTCCTCCGATAGGTCACGGCCCTGTAAGGCCCGGATGGCGTGGGTCACTTAAATGTCTCTAAAATGTAGATGTAAAATTAAGGTAAAGAAAGAAAGATTATATATTCCTTAACCTCATGTTCATAAGGAAACTGTCTAATCATCTTCATTGGCAGCACTGCAATATGAGAGAAATGTAATATAAGTTACATCGGGTCGGGATCTTGTAAGGGGATGTATTTGGAAACAATATCACTGTTTGAAATTAGGCTACTTTTTCACAGGCAAACAACAAAAGCCTGATTTTACTATGAAATAACAGAAACAAATATTATTTTATTTATGTCCAGAGATTCACGAGTGAAGTGACCGAACCGGTAACATCACGACTTAGCTGTACATTCAGGAGGTCGTGGGTTTGAATCCCGTGACTTGAGTGTGGTATTTGTTTTGGAGTTTCTTCCCACGCAAATCTGAATGCATGATTTAACTTAACACCCCCTCCCCCCGAGTATTGCCTGTCCATTTTTCGTGTTGTTTTAAGGGAAAGATAAAGGCAATTATTTTGATAGTGTTCAGGGTAAAGTAATTTGCGAGAGCAAAAACATCACTGGGCTATTGCTAGGTACTTTGCAAGACGGTTTCCTTAGCAATTATGTGTCACAGATAAAATAGGATGTTGAAGTTGCAAGGGAAGCCGTTAAATGTCACATCCTGTATGGGAAATTTATTCCATTAAGAGCAAGATTCTTAAGGATGTGTCAAATTTGTGTCTCTCTCCCATTTAGTGTCTATGAGAGGAGCCTCCTTCCACCCGATGCTTTTACAAGCTTCACAGTTCACAATTATCTCCTTTGATCCTTACCCTTTTATGTTTACTTCAGCGTAAGCAAATAAAAAAATGGCTTATTATCAGGTGTATTCCAGATCATGAACTTGTTTCACCGATCCACGTATTGACGTGAATCTATGCGTAGGCCTATAGGTTATAAGTAGGGCCGGATTTGAAGGTTTTAACCTATTTTTCCCCCAGCTTCCTAATTAGAACATTTTAACGTATTTTTTCGTTTCATGCCCCTTGCTTACAAATATATTAATCTTATAGAACCTAAAAAGGACTAAATTGGACTAAGAGGCCTCAAAGGGGCTAAGGAAAACGTTTGCTGAAAAACTAGGGGCTAAAGAGCATTTTTTCTGAAAAATTGGGGGCTAAAGAGGACTTTTTCTGAAAAACTAGGGGCTAAAGAGGACTTTTGTAGAAAAACACGATTTTTAAATAAGTTTTCCAATTAATGCAAAGGAAAATAAATATGCGAATTTGTGCAATTTTAAGAAAAGACATAATAAAAATAAATATTTACAACACACTGAAATTAACAATGTAAATGTCGCCTTGTCGCTTTGAATAATTGTATAATTAAATCTCAATTGTTTATTTTTCGAGTGCCGATATAAGGAATAGTTACTTGTTTATTTTCTAAGAAAAACTAGAATATCTTTGTGAAAATTATAATACAATTTTCGGTGTTAGTGTTAGTGTTTTATTAAGACGGCTGAAATCGTTTGTTTAAAACCTAAAAAGGGCTATTCCACAAAAATAAAAAGCTAAAATACCTTTTATAAAAGCCTAAAAATCCGGGCCCTAGTTATAAGTGAACAAGCAGATTTTTCAAAGTGCACTGGTTATGTTTCATACGTTAAATATTCTCAGTATCTCTTTATACGTTCAATATATGTAATTTTAAAAAGTATAATTTTGGCCGGAAAATTCATTTTCTTGAAATTCGTATTGCTGAACACAGGAAGAACTAAAACTTCTTACAATAATTGTAACTTAGAGTCCACTGATGCTTTCATTTGATGATAACTTACAGAAACATATCAATTCATCTCTGAAAGGGTTAACTTAGTGTTATAATAAAGGATTGTCCCTTGGAAAATTGGACATTTCACTCATTTATTACGTCCTTTAGAGATTTACCTTTCCCTTCTAGTCTAAAAGACTTAAGGGATGAAAGAAGTGTTGATTTGAAAACAAGAAAATAGTGTCAAGAAGTCAACCAAACGCAGAAATCTGACTATACAAAATTTTATGCAGTTAGCTCAAGGAACAGGTGCTAAAGACGCAATTTTTTTTAGGTTCTGCACCATGTAAACACCTCCGCGTGCAAACTTTAACCGGATGTTTTCTCAGTTTCAATTTGCATGTTATTTTACCACATTCAAAATTGATTTTCACCCAACAAAACTAGAGATATAGCTATGATTTTTCATAATGTACATCACAATATGTGCAATAAAATTACTAAACACATTTTCTGTACAGGCCTTAGTTCTTTAAAAAATATATTTTGTATAATCATGCGAGATTACGAGTTTTTTAAACTTTTAATTTCTTTGGGTAAAATATTTTTTTAAAGAAAAAGTACTATAAACAACATTAAAAAAATCCATCATGACTTGTAATGCAAGCATAAAATAATCTCATATAAAAAATCCATATTCATATTTTAAAGTCTGTCGGAGGAGAAAGATTTCAATTTTGATTTAAAACGTACATTAAATCAATTTATACTTTAAAAATAAATTGACGTTTGTAACTTTAATTACGGTACATTTTAATTAATTGTGCAAAATTTCAAGTTTCTAGAATAAGTAGTTAATAAAATCACTTTCAACACTTCGGTCATCCCTTAGGAAAATGAAGGAATGGATAAAAGTTAGCTATTGCTCTTACAGATAAATGATGCAGAAATTATTGATAGTAAAGCATGTATATATGTGAGTAATATATTCCTTTTCTGAGTTTTCAATAAGTAGGAAGAAAGAAGGCAAGAAGCAAGGAAGAGTAACATGTATTGGAAAGCTTGAATGTAAGAATTTTGTGTACCAGGAAAGATAGGATGGTTCATGCAAATATCAATACTGGAGCAGATATTTTACTGAATACAAACAGATGAAATCAGTTATTCTGGGAGTGGAGTTTATAAAACGTCTGTCAAATTTCCTTTAGTGACGGAGTTTGAGATTTTTAGTTCTACGCTTGGTATAGGGGTGCCATAGAAATGATAACGTAAGAGGTATAGTTGTCTGTATAAATATTGTCAAGATCTCGCACTTTATATAGCGAATTCTTGCAGTAACTCAGGTGAAATCTGCTAGAAGCTATCTCTCTTTGCACTGTCCTGTACTGTGGAAATTGTTACGAGGGGTATCGGAAATCGATAGGCCTACTCACTACTTCACGTCCTATGTACACTTGGCCCAGAGCTATGAAAATATTCTAATTGCTTTCTGGTTGGAAGCTTTTACACATTCACACACGATATACTCTGTCTTTGTTGCAACACCAGTGCTGAACCTTATATTTTAACTTTCATCAGAATAAGCCCAGGGAACTTAGCTTTCGCGAGGCCTCTATTGACATCTCTTTAACCAGAGTGTTTCTACTCAGGCTTTCGTTTAACCAACAATCCATCACTTCTAAGCAGAGTCGATAATGAGCCTCCCTTCCCCATGTACCTATAATATATGGGAGGTTTTTTATTTTTTATTTTTTTTATTTTTATTTTTTTTTAATTTTTAATTTTTTTAAACACGTTTCTTAATAGTTATTGGGGATTCAGTTGGTTTAATTCTTATAAAAGCTTCATGATTCTGGATATACCTAATATCTCATAAATGCATATTGAAATCAATCTTAGGTACAATGCGGCTGGTACTTAATTATCTTCATATGGCTATTTTATGATAATTCGGAAGCGTAATCACGCATGAATCATAAGGACCTCTAAGGCAAGTACTCTGATTATATTATACATACTTTATTTCTTCTAAAAAAGATTTCATTCAATGGCCACATAATTTTAACACTAGAAGGACCAATCAATAATTTTGACATGATACTTTGTAATCATTTTGCATGTTCTTTCTGTTTAGTTCAAAGAAGTTCATTCATCGATACTTTTGTTTAATTTCTTCACATAATACTTCCTGAAATTGTCAGGTTCAAAATATTATTAGTTACAGAAATATCCAACACTTCTACCTAGGCGTACAAACACTGGTCATTTTGAACGGTATTCACTCTGTCCCAGTCTGCTCCCAATAAACTACAAATATTACTGATTACTATTTAGTAACTTACTATAAGTAATTATTGTTCACTGTATGACAATGTTAATGAATATAGATGGTGATTCTTCGATATTCTACACAGAACATCACTAGCAATCCCTATAAATAACTTTTTCCAACTGCAGTGTCGATAAAAGTTACATTGTAACTCTTCAGTTACATTCAATAAGTCTGTATATAGTCCATGTGCCAGACCCCCAAAATTGACCATGTCATTATAATTTGGGGGGACTGAATGAAACTTATACCACACGTTCCTGGGGTCATGTGGAGCAAAAAAGTCGGGGGGGGCCATCATGAGGAGGTAGCTTTCAAAAATGGCGGCCATTCAAAATGGCGGACGCTTGTGAATCTTTAAATTCAAATATCTCGAGACTGGGTTCATCAATTTTGAATTTTGTTTTTTTCAAAATGTAGGTTATTCTTCTGGCTACATGTTTGTTCTACATGTCTGTGGCTAAAAAACCAGTATTTATTGGTCAAAACTCTAAAAATCGGAAAAATAGATTTTTTGACATTTACGTTTTGCGGTTTATTACTCTAACCGTTGGGTATATCGAAAAAGTGTCTGAAACAAAAGTTGTAGAGACACATCTCAACTTTAAAACGCAAAAATGAAATCGAAGATCGGAACAATAGAATCCGAGATATCCAGATTCAAAGCGGGCGGAGCGGGGTTGAGCGTGTTGACCGAGCGCTCGGTGCAGCCTAGCGAGAGGCGAGACTTAGCGTAAAATCCTGCACTTTATTTATTTTTAACCTCAGTAATTGTTTTATTACTAGATAAATTTACATTACCTACTAATGTGCACTATTTTTAACATGATTATTAAACACTTACTCATAAATACAATTAACAATTATATCATTTATCTGGGAAATGGACATCAACAGTTACCAACTCATATAATATACTGCCAAGGCTTGTATCTTCGATTTTTAAGATGAAATCGTTAAAGGAACTTCAAATAGTCGAAATAATTAAAAAAAGGAAAAAAGTATTACAATTTAGGTATGTATCGGAGACTTTTAACAATACTTTCAGAAATGAACACAGGACGTAAGCAACTAAGAAATAAAAAATCCTATGAAATGCCTTATAGCCTATAATATTATGAACAATCTTGAAATAAGTCTCCTTCACAAGAATCACTGTAATCAGTTATTATAATTGCACTCTTCCTCATCTGCTGTTGCTTTGGTACACCCCTTGCACCCACAGCTCTCGGTGCATCGGATTTGAGTAATAAATACAATTAACAATTATACAATTTACCTGGGAAATGAACATCACTAATATGATGAACTATACATCCCTTAACTCTGAACTTCAAGATGAACATGTTCAAGCCACTCTACTTGATACATCTTCTTACAAGTAATGAAGAAATGCTGTCCTTTCGGATGAAATATATCGCCCTAGTGGAGCTACTTTCCGTTTTTCTTCGGACTAATCGAGAAGGCATTTTTTTCTGTTTTTAGCTGCTGTTGAAAAAATTGTGTCTTGAATTTTTGCGCTGGATAGAGTGAACTACTCACATTATCTATCATAACACTTTCTTGAATTATCTAAACTAGAAGGAGAGCCCATATGTGCACCAATATTATGTAGAAGGAGGTTTTCAGTACAAATAAGAAGCAACAACCAATTTTCTAGAATTCGAGTGGACCAAGCCATCAAAGAGACTTAAACAAAGACACCCAAACTCCTGAAGGTACTAAGGATTTCAGTCTGGAAAAGTAGGCTGTAGTACGGTAATATGTTAATGCTGAGTACAGAGCTAAAGAACCTCCTCAGCATTCTATCATCCAGCGAAACAGATCAGTGCCACCCTGACCTCCTAAGCCCAAGGACACTTAGAGATGAGAAAGACGTGACAACTCTCACTTACCTTCTAGCCGAGTGGACGAACCCCTTCGATCCCAACCCTTAAGATATTGTACATTTGCCTACTGGAATATATGTTCTTCTGATCACATTGATTCGGAAAACAAGGGGAAAATAGCGTTTCGGCTAGCTAAAGGAGAAGGGTTTCATAAACGTATTAAGAAAGTGGGTCTTAAGATTAGTAGACTAAAGAAGAGCAAAAAAACAAAGGTTGGAAACAAAGAAGTAATCCTCCAGTGCAATCGAAATTTATTCAGCAAAATGACCTTTATTGCAGAAAACCAACAACTTGACATGATGGAAGGATTCAGATATCCTCTGGCGCCGGCGAATGTCAATGGGCCTTTGAAGAAAACCTACAAATCAGTGTTATCTAATTTTTTGGAAGTATACACCACCCCTGCCAGTCTGCCGGAAAAAGATTCGGCCTGCATCATTGATTCAATGGCCGTGCTTCAGTCCATCAAAGGATAACAAAAAACGTTTTACGAATCCTCAACGAATTTTCTCAAGCAGGTTTTTAATATAGGTCGGAGGGTTGACATATATTATTCAGAGGTTTCGATCAAATCTTTGGTGCGGGAAAAAAGCGGAACAGCTGAAGGTATCAAATTTAGTGAAATCAAGGGTGGCCACAGAATGGTTTGTTAGAGGACGCTTCTAAGGAACAGTTACGGCAAAAATATAATGATAAAATTATTTTTTTGCAGCTTGTAAGAGGAGAAATTTGAAAACATAATTGGAAACCTAGAAATTTTCGTAGCAGTTGGTGAGATCTGCTTCGTGATCATTTATATTAGGAGCAAAGATGTTCCTGAGCTGTTCTGCACTCAAGAATAAGCTGATTCCAGAATGATGCTGCATGCAAGGAACGCCGCTACATCATCTGAATCAGTTCTTTGCTTTTCAATCAATACAGATGTATTAGTTTTGGCTGTAGGTTTTTGCAAAACCATAAAAACTTCTGAATCGGGAAACAAACAAAACAGTTTTAACAGATATGGAAGCTTTTGTGCAAAACGGAACAAAGATTTATTGAAGCATTCAGGAAGTTAGGCAAAGATTGGATGATGTATAATGATGTTGATGACAGCAAAGAAGAATTTGTCTTCCAGTCGTATGCCCCCAAACGCAAGGTGAAATGAGCTGCGCTACCAGATGTTCAGAGGGCCAGATTGAGAGCTTCCAAATGTCTCTTTGTAAAGACACCTTGAGAAAACACAATAAACGTGCCAACTACCAGGCCGGAATTTTGATCAACTGTGCACCAGAAAGTTACTCGTGCTTAGCAACTCAAATCTGAATCATCGAGAGCTGTTGGTGCAAGGGGTTTGCCGAAGCAACGGCAGTTGAGGACGAGAGCAATAATTATAATACCTGACTTCAGTGATTCTAGTGAAGAAGACTTAATTCAACATTGTTAATAATATTGTATAAGGCATTTTATGGGAATTTTTATTTCCTAGTTGCTTACATCCTGTGTTCATTTCTGAACGTATTGTTAAAAGTCTCCGATACATACCTAAACTGTAATAGAAATAATTAAAAGAGGAAAAAAGTTCCTTTAACGATTTCATCTTAAAAATCGGATATAAAAGCCTTGACAGTATATTATATGAGTTGGTAATTATTGACGTCCATTTCCCAGATAAACAATATAGTTGTTAATTGTATTTATGAGAAAGTGTTTAATAATCATGTTAAAAATAGTGCACATTAGTAGATAATGTAAATTTATCTAGTAATAAAGCAATTACTGAGGCTAAAAATAAATAAAGCGCAGGATTTTACGCCAAGTCTCGCTTCTCACTAGGCTGCACCGAGCGCTCGGTCAACATGCTCAACCCCGCTCCGCCCGCTTTGAATCTGGATATCTCGGATTCTATTGATCCGATCTTCGATTTCATTTTTGCGTTTTAAAGGTGAGATGTGTCTCTACAACTTTTGTTTCAGACACTTTTTCGATATACCCAACGGTTAGAGTAATAAACCGCAAAACGTAAATGTCAAAAAATCTATTTTTCCGATTTTTAGAATTTTGACCAATAAATATTGGTTTTTTGGCCACATACATGTTAAACAAACATGTAGCCAGAAGAATAACCTACATTTTTAAAAAACAAAATTCAAGATTGATGGACCCAGTCCCGAGATATTTTAATTTAAAAATTCACAGTCGTCCGCCATTTTGAATGGCCGCCATGTTTGAAAGCTACCTCCTCATGATGGCCCCCCCGACTTTTTTGCTCCACATGACCCCAGGAACGTGTGGTATAAGTTTCATTCAGTCCCCCCAAATTATAATGACCGATGGGTCTGGCACATGGACTAATATATTTATATGTATATGTATTATTTATAACGATACGCATTTACTGTGACAGAAATGGCTTAGACCAGCTTTCCGGCTATGTTTGTCTTACTATGTAGGCTAGTTCTAAAGTTTTGTTCCCCGTAGTATTACCGTCTTCCAGCTGCGATTGGTTACAAGATAACTGTGAGAAAACTCTTCATCAATACAGCATAATTAATTTGTTAACGCTAGGTTATACGGGAATAGTCTGCTTTGTCTGTGTACTTATGATATGAATTTTACTTCTGTACTTATGGAATTTTACTTCTGTACTTATGATATGAATTTTACTCCATCGTTCATCCTATTATAATCAAATCTCATCATGAAAAATATTCTATATCTTCTACTTTTCACTTTGAGATGAGACACTCAAACTATATTCACTTGCATACATACTCTATGGGTATTAAAATATTACTTCCCTTTATTTTATTTTCAAGGGAAAAAGGTAAAGAATACTTCCATTTCGTTTTTAATGCTATTATGAATACTTCGGTATATTATATTGTATGTATTTTTGCTTTTATTTGTAAGAGTTTTACTGTTCCATTGTCTTGTATAATGGAAGAGAAAACCTTATGGCCTTAATTCTACTAGAACAGATTTAAATAAGTAAGTAAAAAAATAAATAAAATGAAAGATAATATTTGGGTGATGATAATAAAAAGAAGTTACTGCTCGGGAACAAGATTACTCCAGAGTAATATGAGCATACTCTTTCGTACGAGTAATTTCTCCATTTGATATTAATAAAGCTCGGAGAAGTCAACGAAAATATTTCTATGCATCAAGGAAAAAGTGCTCTCTTCGTCATTTGTCAAAATTCTAGCCTAAAATAAAACAATCGTGCTTAATTACATCATTTTGTAACGTATTTGAGGTACGGTACCTGAAATGTGCATTTTCAGGCCTACAATTCCAAGGTCTAGTAATAATTGATAAAGTAAAACAAGCAACGCTACTAAATTGATTAGGCTCTGTGTAGATATACCTAGCATGTATTGGTTGGTGTCAGTACCAACTTGTTGAGGTTTTTCCGGTTGCTTTCAATTATTCCGTGTGTATTTGCGTGCCGAATGTTCAGCAACCTGTCGCTATATCTCTCTCCTCATTTTCTCTTTCTCTCTCGCTTGCTCACTCACCCCCCTCAGTATTCCATCCTGTGTGAGCTTGATTTTGCAGTGTGTTTGAAGAATTTAAATGTGGAAAACTGAATATTCAAGATTTCCCTGCACACTAGATCAGTTGGCACAGGAAGCACTCAACATATGAAAGAACAACTGCTCAGTCTATAATGTATGTTGGTGAACAGTAAATGATATTTGCTTACATTTAAGTGTGTTTGTTTTCCTACATTTCCATCTCCGAGTAGACTAATATAATTTATGTATCAGTGTTTTCTGTCTGTACTTCGAGACATATTATATAATATTATCGTGACTGGAACTCCAACAAGTCTTTTGCTTGCAGTCTGAGACAAATTTGCGTCATTTTAAGTTATCGGTGGTTTGGTTTTATGGTTATTTAACGACGAGGATGTACTGCACTTTAAGCCTGTGACCCGTCACTGGTGTGCTGGAATTTTGTCCCGCAAGAATTCTTTAAGTTGCCTGTAAGTTTACAGACATGGACCTGTCACATTTATGCACCAATCCGGGCCGGGATCGAACCCGAAATCTAGGACAAGTAAAACCAGCACGATACTGACTGTGCAACCCGAGTATCGGGATCGGCAAATCTTGTTTGAGCACGATAAAGTTAGTTTTTAAATGGAAGTATCAAAGGTAAGGCTTGGATGGTAGTGAAGAAATTGTGTGCCAAAAAGATAGCTTATAAACGGAAAAGTAATTGCCCTTTACAGCGAAATTATTAGTTTTTAAAACCCACTCTAGTTACTGTTTTTTGAGCTACAGGCCGCCGTGTACTACTATAATGAAAGACGTTATTAAATTGGAATACAATATTGACGTTTCATATAACAGAACTTATTGAACCTGGCCCGCGAGTGGTCGTTAAATGAGCAATTTGCTCACACCCTTACTAACATTGCAATAATGTTTTAATCAATTAACCAAGAACTTTCATTTTACTTTAGCAGTTTGTTACTTCTGGCTGTAATTTGTTATTTTTTAAGTTTGAACGTGAAAAATGAATTTATTAAAATTTCCTTTTTCATTAAAATATATTTAAAAAAATAAACTATCCATGTAAAATGAATGATTGTAGATAGTGTTGTTCATATGATATTAACAAATACACAGAAAAATATTCACTCGGAAATATTGGTATTTGCTATAGTATTCATGAAAACGGCATTTCAGTACATGAAATGTGGCTGCTATTTGAAACGATAATTACTCGTATCAGTTGTTTAATTTTGAAAATAGTATGCAATTGTAGAAGTAGTCAATGAAGAGTATGTCAGATTGCAATATTGTAGAGCACTACAATGCTGAGGAAAAATAATTCATTTCACCTGTTTCTCAACTATAAATTTCACCGAAAGCTGTATGTCCCACCTTATGGTGTATATAATTCTCATCACTTCAAAATGCTCTTCTGGATTATGACTTGTCATTAAATCAGTACATAGCATTTCTTCATAAAATGTTATATATTCCATATGATTTGGGTTAGTTTTTAGATTGTCTTGTTAAATTAATTGTAGTTATTATAAATCATTTATGTATTTTCTTCTTTATCTTCACACATTCATTCATTTATTATATTGTATTTTTATATTGTATAACACGTATTGGCGAAACTACGCCAACTGTAATTGGGATTTATTCCTGTAGTTGGCAGAATAAATAAATAAATTTAAAAAATATAGCAGTGTGAGCAAAACACTTAACGCGCGACAGGCTAAAGAGGATTAGTTTAACGAAGGTTATTGCTCTGAATTACAATGTAGTTCATAATTTCTAAAATTAAAAGAAGTTTTTAAAATTGAATGCATATGTATTCAATAAAATATTTGTAGTATAAGGATGTGTTGTGATAACCACACCTTACGTTTCGAAGGTATGATTTATTTCATGTAAATGTTACAAGCTAAGTAAGCGACTATTTCCATCTCTAGAATTGCTGTAAAGTGAATTTCATAATAAATTAACAACTTAATGAACACAAGATTCAAGAGTACAGTGTACTTAGCTTCTGACTCCAGCTGTTAGCGTCTCTGTTTCTCCTCTGCATCTCTCTCTATCTCTCTCATTCTCTTTATCTCTGCCATTCTCCTTTCCCACTTTTTCTACCTGCATCTATCTCTTTCTGATCTCTCTGCTGCCTGGTTTTGAAACACGAATGGCAGCATTTGCATAGCATAAATAATGAGAGCAAGTCCATCCGTCGAGAAAAGGGGATTAATTTTTAATTTAAGTATTTTAATGAGAAGTTGACGGAGCTCGGTCACTTGCTGAGAGTGGAAATGTGTTTTCTGCGATACGATAATAATGATAAGTTGTATGTAACGGAGATTAGGTTAGAAAACAGAATTACCAGCTGCGATGTAAAAACGCCGCTCCTGTACCATCTTCTTTTGTGGATCAAGCTGAGACAGATTTTAATGCAGCCTCACATTTTAGTTTTCTCATTATCTTATGTACCTCCATATACATCAGGGCTAGAATCTGTCAAGATTCATATTATACTCATCTTCTCATCTTCTCAAACTTGAAACAAGCTTGTATATATAACTTCCTTTCTCCTCTCTGTTATAATAATAATAATAATATTTTTTATTAAGGAATATTCCACAATACAATGGTTTTCCTTCATCCCACAACAATCTTTTGCCTCCATAAGTCCCTGTCCGTAGCATCTTCTTCACTTAATCCTTTTCTCGCCATACTCCTTTTCACCCCATCCATCCAGCACTCTTTGGGCTTCCCTCTTCTTCTTTTTCTTTCTATTTTCCAATCCAAAATTTTCTTGGGTATTCTATCCTCTGTCATTCTGAGTACATGTCCATACCATTTCAAGCGTCTTTCTTCTACAATTTCCAAAATATTCTTTTCAACTTGCAATATTTCACTTATTCTATTATTCCGATTTTTTTCTTTCCTGGATTTTCTTGCTGATAATAATAATAATAATAATAATAATAATAATAATAATAATAATAATAATAATAATAATAATATAATAATTTACTACATCTGTAGCTATACATTGTATAGATATACATTTTCAATGTTATTTAGGACAAATAAGATTACAGTGACTGCAGTAATCATTTATGTAAAAAATGCTTAAAAAATAAAATGTCTTTCCATGCAAATACTCTTTCAGTTTAAGTTTAAAACACCTGAGATTTTCCACATTTAAAATATTGGCTGGTAAGTTATTTATAACTTGACTAAAAATGTAACCTAGCGATTTAGTGAATCTAAAAGTTCGATATTTAAAAATATGTATACCGTCTTTTCTTCTTGTGCTCATGTAATTCTGAATTAAAGATGAACATATCTTTGTTGTTAAAGTAAAATAAAGCAGCCTTTATTTTATTGTATTGTATATTAAAACAGTTACTGTTAAAACCTTGTTATTTTTTAAAAGCATTCTTAAAGACTGCATTGGTGCCAAGTTAAAAATAAGTCTTAAGATTTTCTTCTGTTTCCTCTTTTTCTATGTTCGTTGTCCTTCCCCAAAACAGTATATTATAGGAAATAATACTATGTCCAAGAGAAAATACACATTAAGAAGACTTTTACTGTCCACAGAACGTTTAAAAACCTTGAAAGCAAAACATATCTTGTTAAGACGTCCACAAATATAATCTAATTGTGATTCCGAATTCAAATCAAAATCACATAAACACCTAAAAACTTAGTAGTTTTCATAATATTGAGATTTGTGTTTTTAATATATGACATATACAGGTCTTGGCATCTATCTAAAAAATAAAAGCCGTTTTATCCATATTAATTAATAAATTATTTACGGCCCACCACTTCTTAAACTTTTCAATGTTAGTAGACACTTTCGTATACAATTCCGCAACGGTCTCAGCAGTAACAAGAAAGGTTGTATCATCAGCATACATTATCAGACCTTCGGAATTTACAGTATATTCAAGATCATTGACATGTAAATTAAATAATAGGGGCCCGAGGACAGATCCTTGAGGAACACCATAGATGAGATCATATTCTTTTGACATTGGGTTATGAATTTTAACAATAGATCTCCTGGATTTTATAAAGGAAATAATTAAGTCATTAACATGGCCTCTAAAATCCAGTTGCGATAGTTTATGTTTCAAAAATTCAAGTTCAATTGATTCAAAGGCACTGGATAAATAAAAAAGAATACCAAAAATATACAAGTTCTTATCAGTTCTGCAGGTCTCTATGAAATCAACGAAGGTTGTTTCGGTGACTTACAATCAATAAAGAAACGAATTCATCAATCCTTTCTCTAGCAATCTTAATGTAAAAAGTTTAAAACTGTTTTAAAATTAAAAAGAGGTTCAACTGAAGATTTGAAAGTAATTTTAGTAACAGTGTTCATTTAACGTTATCCACAATAACGCGTTCTAAATATCAATGAAACTCCATTGGATTCAATGAAGCAAGTAACATACTTTGATAACTACAGAATAGCATCTTTAAACGTGTACAGACTATTCTACTAAATCGAACAAGAAAATATCCTAATTAAGAACGGCATTAAAGTATTATACAAACCAATAGCTTATGTAATTTTAAATTGTGAACAGACATCTTTTAAGTATAAATTTGGGCAACTGGGTAACACTCATACCCTCAACCTTTTCACTGCAATTGATGTATAAATTCGTCACCTTAAAAATAGCATAAAAGGAGATATATAAGTTCAATGGAGTAGTGCTTTATACAAAATGCGATTATTTTTTATTCGAAAGTTAGAATTGTAATTTATGAAAACCAGCAATTTCTCTGAAATTTTCCTCATTGCTTTCAAACTTAGAACCCAGTGATGATTTTACTAGATGATGACATAATTATATTAATACAGAAATTAATCTTCCAAAGGTCAGTTCATAGTTATAATGCACGGCCAGGCGGCATCAAAGGAATAAAGCATTTAGTCGGTGTTTCTTTATGTTAGTTGATCTGAATAAATCACTCTTGGCTTCCGCTTTACAAAACAAAAGCAACGTTGTAATATTCTCTCATTGTTATCATTGACCTCAGTTCTTCCTTAGCTTTAATAAATTCAAACGTGTTGTTGTTTACTGTAACTTGATCTTGCAACCGCGCATTTCACTCCACGCGGAGTTGACGAGTAGCTGTCAAAATCTTCACAGGACATTCTTAGATTTTGATTGGCTGGGGTAACTATCTGATTGGTGCGGTAAAAACAAAGAAACGGATTGAACTGTCGGCAAACTTTACCTCCTTACGAAAGGAAGCCGCCTGGCTATGCAATGAATAACTGGACTATATAAAAAACCTCTTGTTAACATTTTCCCTGCTAAAGAATCCCGTGAGAGGATAAAGCAAACATTTTACATTTTTAAACCTCGAAGTGTATGCTTCATTCTTACTTTTATTAAATCACCTATAAACAAACTATAATAATATTCTTACAAAATAACTAGCCTAAAGTAGATAATGTTCTTTATACCTTAAAAAGAGGGAAGAAGTTACTTTTATGATACAATTTCTAGACGCTTTTTTTAGGAACACTGCACTATAAAGCTGCTGTAATATCGAGTGTTTTTTTATTCCATTCAGGTATACGCATTACTAAGCATTTTCTGGCAACTAAGCGTAAAATGTTACACTACTCACAGATATAATGGGAACATTTCATAGCCCGTGAAGCTAGAAAAAAGCATATCAACTTTGATAAAATGCTGCTACAGGATCATGCCATTCATGCCATTATGGTTCCAGGGCAATTGAAACTCTCTCTTTCCAGCACTTTTGTTTCGCAAAAACGCTTCCCTCACCTCATTAATCCTGCATTAAGTCTTAATTAAACGTACAAACTCATCCAGATACAAACCTACGTTTCTTGTAGGCAGGAAACGCTTACGCCGTTTACATAAGCGTTTAACGATACCTTTCAGGCAAATTAATCCTCCAGTCCATTGCTCATGTAAGGATCAGGAAGGAGAGAAAGGTTTGCTTAGGACGGCCGCGAATTTTTCCCTCATTAAGAAATAGACACGTCTGCAAATAGACTGTATTGCTTATTCAATTATTCTCTATTTGGTATAGAAAGTATTACGTCGACTATTCCATTTGTGCTATGGGTATATTATATATAAATTCTAAATATATAAATTCTAAATATATAGATTCTAAGTAATATTGACAATGATTATCTGGGCAATGTATAGCTACAGATGCAATAAATTATTATTATTATTATTATTATTATTATTATCATTATTATTATTATTATTCCAATAACATTTAGCAATATCTTGAATAACGAAAAATCATGGTCTTTTGTCTTATAATACGCCTACCAGGGCCACAAGGATACAATTTTGCCTGGTAAATAATCAGTTTATGGCCGCCGGCGTGGTCTTGTGGTTAGCGTTGCTGACTACGGATCCGTCGGGCCGGGTTCGATTCCCGGTACCTCCTCGGATTTTTCTGAGGTAGGGAGGTCTGGTAGGGGTGCACTCAGGCTCGTGATTCAAACGGCCGTGGGTGTCGGCATGCTGACCACATGCCCCCCAGTCCTGCCATCTGCCTATAGGTAGATGACGCAGCGGTCGGGTGGTAGGCCTTGTCTCTTCGGGGATGTCGCGCCACGGAGTTAGTTAAATAATCAGTTTGTTACTGAATACATACAAAGGTATGGATATGGAGTGATCAATACGTTACGTATCTGAATTACTGCCAATGATCAGGGTAAAAACACATTATTTTAACAACTTAACTTATTTGGAAATTGAAACGGTTCAAATGACTAAAAGCACAACTTCTGGTCAGTGCAAACCAGTTAATGTTTCTTTATTCTGTCCTGGTTTTGACTTATCTTAATTGGGTTAACTTTTCTCATTGCCACTGTTGGTAGCATTGGCTAGTATTTGGTAGCACATTGGATTGTTCATTTTTTAGTATGCCGTGATCTATCAGCTGAAAAATGGTGATGTGATTTTAAATAAAGCAAGCAAGAAAGTAAGTATTATTTATATAATCTGACACATTTTAATCATATTTAATCTCAATAAATTTCACTCGAGATTACAAGTCTCATCAGGTAAATTCCCTCGCATCTCCTCCTCGCAAATCTATCGATAAACTCATAACCCCTCTCGAGATTACATGTGACAAAAGTAAACCACAAATCATGTTAGGCCTATAATAATCTTGGGACTGAGATTTCCGAATTCTTAGACAGACCTGTTTAAGCAAAACCCTCCCTGAATAATTTTCGTTTAACTTAACTTATTGTGTTATTTTCAAGTGAATTGTTTCTGCGATAAAACTAACTATAGGTGGAGATACTGTAACAAATTTACAATACTTCGGAATAGTCTTAAGTTTTTTCCTCCCGAAAAATATATTGTAGGGCCTATATCTAACTGCGCCCTCCCATTACAAGAAAGTCCTGTTCTTTAAACTGATTTTGGTGCTATCAAGTACGTATAATTGTTTAACAATACATAAGAAAGACCTAAAGAACTGCCATGGGGCGTTTTTGTGAAATGAGGAGTGAAATAAGTAAACCGTTAATCCTCCTGGTACACATTCACCGTTTCATTTAAATGTTTATACTTTTTCCTTAAATTATTTATTAACAGAAGATCCCAACGAACCAACGTCGCACATTAAGGTACTGTATCACAAAAGAGTGATCGACAAGATTTGTGATTATAATAATGTAGTTAAAACACTTTTTACAGCAATATTTTATTTGAATTAGAGTTAGATGTTGTTTTGGAATATTTACGTAAAGTCACAAAAATTGATTTACATCATTCGTACAACAAAAATATCTTCAACTCTTTTTTTAATATTAATATTTTGCACAGTCCTAATTCCTTGTAGAATTTCATTAATACTAAAAACTGGTATAAATCCATCGCCATTTATATGTTTAATAAATTGCCCCAGCCGTGTCACATTAGTGACTTTACTGAATTAAAAAAAAAATCTCTCTACAAATGGCTACTAGGAAACCCTTTTTATTCTATTAAAGAATATTTTCACTCTGACCATAGCGGTATAATCTGGTTTTACGTATTATTGTGGTATGTTTATTGTTTTTTATGTATTTGACGTGTACAATGGGCAAAATCTTTGATCTTGTCCATAGTTACCTCACAATGTACATATAGTATTATTAATTTATTATTATCAGTTCTCTGAATGTAGTGCCCTGTCGTTTCACAGTCATTCAGAATTTAAGTGGAGCATTAGGGTGTAATTAGAAATCTTGCATTACTGTGGATGTTCCTATTTTTATAGAGTTAGCCTTTTCTATGAACATTATATATATCTACTTTGTTGCGACTTTACTTAAAAAGGGCTGGACTTTGCTGCTCTTATTCTTGTTCTTCTTCTTAGTTGAAAATGACCCCTGGGCTTCTGTGTACCTGGTTGATTATAGAGAGCTTCCTTTCGTTTCTCCGAACATTGTAAATCTTTAATCATACTGTGAAACTGAACACATAGTATTATTAATTTATTATTATCAGTTCTCTGAATGTAGTGCCCTGTCGTTTCACAGTCATTCAGAATTTAAGTGGAGCATTAGGGTGTAATTAGAAATCTTGCATTACTATGGATGTTCCTAAGCCTTCGTTGCTCACGAAACGAAGTATAGCTTCCTACTTTTTCAGTGGGCTTAAATTCTTTAATTTTTGCTGAACTTTTGATGAAGCGATTTATTGAAATAATTACAATTTTAATATGGGGATGTTGATTTCTATATTAACGTTTACGGTTTAATCAAGCCTCATATCATAGACATGCTTCCTACTAATCACTTGAATTCAACATAACAAATTAGTTTATGTTATTTTCCTTTTTATTTGATTTTTTTATGTTTATTATATTCTGTGATTAATTATTTATCATACAAATAAACTTCGGAGCTGACCGTCTAACAATTTAGATTTTTAGACCGAAATGATAGCAATTAAGATAAATTTGCAGACCAAATTTTACTTAACATATCCGTAGTTTCTTTTACCTAAACAAAGTTTAACAAGTGAAATAGCAGATGCTAGAGACAAAATGTGGTAAGTGCTTTTCCTAGGTGCATATTCGTGATAATTTGTTACTAAAATGAATTTACTAAAATGTATAGAATTATACTTAGAGCCTCAGGACAAAATTTCTCGGCCCAATCACGTCCTAGTAATACCTTAGTTTTCGGAGGAGGGTTGAGATGCGATGGGCTTACCATCTGTCCCTCTTCCCTCTCTTGGAAAATAAGCGTAAGTTATCTGCCCTAATGGTAACAGAAACCTCCACTTGGAGGCCTTTCGCCCCAACATATGCGATATAGGAAATCAGATCAGACAAGACAGAATTATGCTTAACACATGTATGTACTAAGCCATCTATATGAATAATCTAATTTTTATGTATGCCTCTCTAAGGGCTTTAAACAAAAATAATGTCTTCGAACTTGGAGGAATTAATTCCTGTGGCTCTTTCCAAAAGGCATATCCTGTCATTGAAATGATTTCAACAAGAACAACCATTGACAGGCGATTTAAACCATATTTGCAACAACGATAACAAATTTTCCAGATCCAGACTACTGTACTCGTAGTTATCAGCCAATTGTCACACTGTTTTTAATGCATAATGTAAAAAAAAAAATACTTTAGTTGTTTAAACGATAGGTAATATCAGGCTTATATTATTCAAATTAAACACTGTAACAGTACAAAATTATTTTATTGACTAAATTAAGTATTGTGTTTTATGGATAGGGGGTCCTCGGATATTCCGCGATATGCTGATGTGGCTCTAGACACAAAAAGTTTGGGACTCCCTGGTGTATGGGAGTTTAGAAATGACACCCACTCCATACACATAGAAATGAGAATTCCCCTATTCCATCTTCGCGAATCAGTATTGCTCGTACTTCCCCTAAACGAGTGTCGTTTGTACGAGGTTGGTTTAGACTGTAGAAGGTATAAGTAAACTATATATAAAGTATAAGAGAGTTCAAACAAAAGGGACTTTCAGGAAGCGTAGGCCTACCATTTCACAGGTTAACGCTGATAATCAAGACCTGTCGTACAGTACCGATCTCTTCATTCACTAACCTAGCATCCTCGGAGTCCGATCAGCTCTAATAATACCAAGGCTTCTCACTGCCGACGACAATAGCCATTGTTGTGGCTTCATTTAGAAACTTGGTGAAGGGAGAAATATAGAATCTCTTTCATATAGATTTCGCCATTCTCCAGACCCAATGAATGGACCTAAGATAAGGCTGAAAACTTGGTCAACGGCCATAATATTATTTTTATTATACTGTACAATGGGATTGAACAGAATTTATCCTCTCGGATTAATTCCATTGCAGATATTATATTGTTCGAATCGATAGCTAATGTTTTCATAATAGGATTGCCAACTGTACACTCACAGATCAGTAAAAGTAGACCAGTCTTGCAGCTGAGAACGGCATGTAAACTTAGTATAAATTTGTGCATGAATTTTTTCAAAGAGAATACAGGCATTTTTATTAGTTAAGGCCATTTCTACGTAGGCCTGCATATTTAAACAAATTTCACTCATGTAAATGAACTTCTGCGGGACCTAATTCCGGAAAATCGACGACAGTCACATGCATAGTAATTTTCAGTACACCCACGTCGTTCAATAACCATAACAACCAACGCATGAATTTTTAAGTGAAATTTGTAATTTATGTTGAATTTGCTGTAAGATATAAATACAGGTGAATACCGCTCATAAATATGTTTAAAAATGTTTCCACGAGAAAAGTTTATCTTCGTTAAAATTCAGTTCAAATATTACCATTCGTAGTTACAATCTCCCTCAGTCTAAAATCACAACTATTATGTCTGAAAGTATTTTTCATGTTTAATCTTAAGTTCAACCCCCAAACTGGATGCGAGATTTTGTTTCCTTCCAACATAGGCACCATCTCAATCGTGCGATCCCTGGGACATCAGTGTCTGAAAGAACCACCCAGTAAGCTGTTTTTGTTATTATCTCTTTTTGTTATTATTGAATATATCAAATGTAAGAAGAAAACCATTGCCTAGTTACTAAAGGACGCACTAGATACTTTGGTATAATTCAAGGCCCGAACTTAAGAGGCATCATAGTTAATTTCGTTCTCCGGTTTGAGTCCCACATGGGGTAACCTGGGGAGATCGATGCCTATAAAAATTATTTACTAGCCTACTACCTTGCACTAGAGGCAGAAATATTACCTTAATGAGACATCTGACATAGGTCTAATGGTAGGACGGGAGGCACAGCCCCCCCCCTAAATTACATCACTTTTGGGTGAATTGCTTATATATTATTTTCCATCTACATGTCTGCCGCCGTTACGCGGTTGGCAGCTTCCCTGCCTTCTACCCAGGCGCCCCAGGTTTGATTCCCTATAAGGGCGGATTCTTTAATCTGGCCCCAAGGGCTGGATTTAGGAGAGGTGGTGGTGTAAACCATCTAATCACCGGTATATGCACCAAATATATGCACCAAATATATCTGCGTTCAATCTCAAACCTCTCCGCAGTGCGTATGACGTGAGGCATAAATGTCACAGCTGACTGTGATTCGTTCGTCGGAGGGGGAAATTAAGGCAAGCGGTCCGCTTGGTGTCTTTTGACAAAAGTCGGCTAATACTGGCAGCGGGTTTCCCATCTCCCCTTTCTCACCTCACCATAATCACTCATATCCACAATAAACCGTTTTCATTCTAACAAGATCAAATCTAAAGTAAACAAAATCCAATATATCTGACTTACTCTTAAGTCATAAGAGTAATGTGTTAGAGTGAGGTCAATGTACTTTATTTTAGCTTTGTTGTTAGAGTGAAAACAGTATACACTAAGTAAACATCAGTACACACCCTCACCTCTTCAGACCTTACACTTTTGCCAGTTATACGTCACCATGCAATGTGGTCCGCCCGAGTTGTGGAAATCTCCAAAATGTGCCACACTGTCGCCATCTTTCTACCTCGGGGCAGACACAAATGCGTGAGATCAGCGGGGTTGACATTTAGATAAACAAACCCATTTTCTAACTCGTTTTATTTTTATAGTAAGCCAATTGTGTAAGCATAATACGATTGTTGAAGTGATTGTTGCACGACTGTTAAAACTGTTGTTGGAAAATTGTTGAATCGATTGTTGAACGACTGTTGAGCCGATTGTTGAACGGTTGTTAGATGACTGTAGAAACTAGTGTTGGACTGTTGTTGCACGATATTGAAACAATTTTTGGACGGAATTAGGCATTTTTTTAGCACTGAACTGAGGGAATTACATAATAATAAAATTGGCTCATAATGATCACGTTCATTACTGGCTCACAACTGTGCGCTTCCGTATTTACTTTATTGCTAAGAAATAAATATCTTCGATTTAGAATAACAACAGCAAATATTCATGTATTAACAGAATTAAATACATTTGCAACTTCCGACATAAAATATTCTATCTTAAAAAGCTCCACGCTCTGTCTGCATTATGTGGTTTGTTTGGTCGGTTTTGTGTTTATTTAACGACGGAGATGTACTGGAACTTAGGCCCATTACCATATTGCCAATGTGCCGGAATTTTGTCTCGCAGGTGTTGTTTTTACATGCCTGTAAATGTAAAGACACATAAATGACATCGACATGACCAGGGATTCAACCTGAGACCTTGAGCTCGAAAGCCAGAGCCATACACTACAGAAATGTTAATTAACCTTGTAAGTTTCGTACAGTAGAAACATTAACGTAATAAAGAGAAGAATACAATATATTCTTCTCTTTCTATCCAAGAATATAAGAATAATATAGAATCTAAGAATATAATATAATATAATACAGTACAGTCATATGGAATCCAATGACTATTAAACTTTCTGATTCGATAGAAAAAATACAATCGAAGTTTTACAAATTTTTGATATTCAGAAGTACTGGTCATTATCCAACATATTTGAATTACCAAACGCTTTTAGAACTATATGATATTAAAAGTTTAAAATTTAGAAGAAATGGTCAATTTCTTCACAAATTATTGCATTCAAAAATTTATCATAATAATATTGTTAAGAAGATTTATTTTTATGTGCCATGTAAACTAAGTAGACACAGGAAGCTATTTTTTACCCCCAGGGTAAATACTGATATTCATAAAAATTCACCTTTAAATAAAGTAACCACTTTGTATAATAAAATTAACTTTTTAAATTTTGATATACTTAAAAGTAAAGTGATCCCTATTACAGGCCATGGAGGCCCAGAGGGTTCCAGGAGGTTGAGGCTCCCAGAATTTCTGAACATCGGCACATGAAGGTGGTAAGGTTGTCAGCCTTACGCACCGGCCGCCTTTACCCCCAGGATTGCTCCTGGTACTCATTTCTGTTAGAGGCTACGTCGACCCCAGGGCCATAGTGCCACCAGAAGGATTAGGCCAATTGAAAAACTCCAACGACCTCATCGGGTTTGATATACTTAGCATGTCCGAAAATGAATTCAAAAAAGCTTTAGTTGAAGTTGATTTAATACTGAATTAAAATCACTAAACGTAGTTACAATCAATTGTAGTTAGTGTATTGGATTAATGTATCATGCCAAACATTCTCCTCACTCTTTCTTTCTTTCTTATCTTAATTCTCAAAGGCATTATGTACTGTGATTATAACCTGGCAACTGCTGGAACCCAGAAGTAGCTAGGAATTTCTTTTTCTGCTTGTGTGTACGTTTTACTTTTATCATTTGTGTATTCTTATCTTTTGTATCTTATGTTTTAATTATTTTGTATGTATGCATTGTATTTTTGGCATGGACATTGTAATTGGGTTTTATACCTGTAATGTTCGTTATTATTATTATTAAATATTAAATAAATAATGTATTATATTATATATTATATTATATAATATAATGTGTTATATTATATATTATATTATTCTTAGAAATCAAGAATTATTTACATCTAGAAGGAAGTGATTTGACATGGCAGTTCACATTGCCAATAACGCCGTATGCATGAATTATTATGCGTGTATTACACGACGTGAAACTATCCGGTTTAAACTAGGCGTATGTCAAAACGAGCAGGGAAGTTATATTGCATTCCAAGGGATTTTGTGTTATATCTCCAACTTATCCTACTTCTGCCTTGCACATGAACTGCTTATGGATCATGTCCATACGAGTAACGTGTTAGAGTGAGATAGGTGTACTGGTTTTTATTTAATTCGGTTTTGTTCTTAGAGTGAAAACAGTATTTACAATGAAATATAAATGTGTTGTAATTAAATAACGAAATTTTATTCCCAAAGTTCAGAAATTCCGTACTTCTGTAATTCTTGATAAATTAAATGTAGCTTTTTGAATTAAAGGCTGTGTTCAACACCATCAACTGGTTTTTATTTAATTCGGGTTTGTTCTTAGAGTGAAAACAGTACTTACAATGAAATATAAATGTGCTGTAATTAAATAACGAAATTTTATTCCCAAAGTTCAGAAATTCCGTACTTCTGTAATTCTTGATAAATTAAATGTAGCTTTTTGAATTAAAGGCTGTGTTCAACACCATCAACTGGTTTTTATTTAATTCGGTTTTGTTCTTAGAGTGAAAACAGTATTTACAATGAAATATAAATGTGCTGTAATTAAATAACGAAATTTTATTCCCAAAGTTCAGAAATTCCGTACTTCTGTAATTCTTGATAAATTAAATGTAGCTTTTTGAATTAAAGGCTGTGTTCAACACCATCAACTGGTTTTTATTTAATTCGGTTTTGTTCTTAGAGTGAAAACAGTATTTACAATGAAATATAAATGTGCTGTAATTAAATAACGAAATTTTATTCCCAAAGTTCAGAAATTCCGTACTTCTGTAATTCTTGATAAATTAAATGTAGCTTTTTGAATTAAAGGCTGTGTTCAACACCATGAACTGGTTTTTATTTAATTCGGTTTTGTTCTTAGAGTGAAAACAGTATTTACAAAGAAATATAAATGTGCTGTAATTAAATAACGAAATTTTATTCCCAAAGTTCAGAAATTCCGTACTTCTGTAATTCTTGATAAATTAAATGTAGCTTTTTTAATTAAAGGCTGTGTTCAACACCATCAACCAATCTATCGCACATCTTGATCAGCGGTAAGGAAGAAAATTGTATTTGACGACCTGCAGCTTAGCAATTAATGTCCATTGAACATATAAAATGCACTAAAATGAAAGAAGTTAAAAAATTAAGCGTAATTAAATATGTTGAGCTAACAGATCCATGGGTGACTGATAGAAGGTTATCAGCCCTTTCTTTTTACAATATGGCAAGGTTTAATGAAGGTATGAAGGAATGCCAAGAAGGTTTGACTGAAATATGTAAACGATAGTAGAACTAAGAAGATTCTTTACTTTGACTATTCCAGTCCTACGATGTAACCAATAACGTTTAGCAATACCTCTGATATCGACCAGTCACGGTCGTTTATATTATAATATGATAGCTAGGAACACATGGATGCGATTTTATCTGGAAATTAATGGTTTCAATAAGCAGTGATTAATACGGCACATACTACCAGTGAAAAGAGTAAAAATACATTATTTTATACGAAGTAACTTATTTTGAAATTGACATAATTGAAATGTGCATTGATTAAAGAAGCAATTGCGATCCGGCGCAAACCAGTTCGTGTGCGTTTATTCTTTTCTGATGTTAGCTTAACTATTTATCTCACAAACTATTGGTAGCATTGGTTAGAATCTGTTAACTCATTCGTTTCGTCGATTTCATGAGTTTACACTAGTATCTAATGACTTTACTACATTCTCCCTATGAGCAGGTAGATCTCGTGCATGCTAGTTCAAATTGTAGGGATTTCCAGAAAAAAAAAGCAGTTTGATGCCCTAATTTCATCTTTGTTATTTAAATCACTGTTACTAGTTACATAATCTAACTGCATGAGACAAGATCCCTCTTAAAACAACTAGTCGAATCACAACATGTAGTATACAATGACTGTTTTTTTTTGTATTACAGAATGCCTTACAATGTAATCCAAAGTTCAGTTACTTCCGAACTGGCAGGACACATAAACTAGACGGGGCATTCAGGAACTAATTCACACACACACACACACAATCACTAGAAAAAGATAAATTGGGAATTTCGTAATGACTGCCATTATCGGTAAAGGGTGAGGCCAAGATAAAATACTGTTAGGGTGGATTTCCAATTAAAACTAATCAATACCAACAGCGACGAATTTCCATATGAATGACTTGGAATAGAAACAGTGATTTTAACTTTATAGAATTCCACATTGGCAACCATACAGTAACATAATACATATGGGAATACATCATTTTTGTTAAATGTACTAAATATACGTTTCAAAATATTAAAGCAGTCGTAATAATTTTTTAGAAAAGCTGATAGTTGAACATACTATTAAATTTAATATACATTTTATGCATGTCTGCATACTATAACCAAATCTTCAACCACCCAAACCAAAATCCTGCGTACACCATGACAAAAGGATAAAAAAATAATGTCCACTGCACATCTAACATTTATAACAACAAAAATCCATATTCATCAGAAATACATTACTTCCTTTAGTTTTTAAAAAGTATGTGGTGAATCAAAAACTTCATGCGCTATTTTGTTGGTCATACTTTACAGAATTTACATTAAAGCTTTCAACCTTCATGCGTGAAATAATGTGTAGAATGCCATTCAGGTTTAATTATATAGGAATATAGTGAAAATAGGATCACGTGGAAATTCCTTTTCAGTTAAATGAAAAATGCAGTCATGCAGCATAATAGCTTAACATATATAAAATGCGTACATACAGCCCCCTTTGAAGTGACCAGCCTTTATAAGGAATTCCTTGTTTTAATATATTAAACGCACTTCTGGCTTGTTTTCCTTTTAACTTTTGAAATATTCTGTCATTATCTTAAGAAAGTATATGTATGGTTAGTATATAAGTATATAATTATGTATTTTCCAGCATATTATTGTAAAAAGACAGTTTTTTGTATGGCTTAATGTTTTAATAACTGATACCTGGCAATAAATTGAGTTAAATATTGAAACTAAATGTTTTCTATGGTAATATTTTTTCACTTAGTTTATTATTACTGTTATACTGTTTTATTGTGTTCCATTGGTCAGCTTTCCAAAGGAATCTTAGTTATTATCTTTATTTATAACTTAATAATTTTATAACAAGTACAGCCTTTTAATTAATGGTTAGGCTGAGCAATTCAAAGGACATGAAATTTGAGCAAGTGTATAAGAGTATGCTTTTAAAAATATGAATTTAGGAATAATTTATGGTGATAGCGAAAGTACTAATGGAAATTAATGAAACAGTATTAAAAATAAATTCAGCGTAGAAACAGAGAGAGAGACTTTATATATATATATATATATATATATATATATATATATATATTGGATCCCCAATACAAATATTAGTCATATTTATTTATTTATTTATTTATTTATTTATGAACGCTCGTCTAATGAGCATCGTGAATGATGCTATAGAGTAAAGTATAACCCATCTCAATCGAAAACTACAAGATCAGTGGTAGATAAATGCAATAAATGCAACATAGGAAGCATAAAAGTTATTACAGGTACTTGAAGAAGGTAACTAGTACAATAACACGGATAAACTATTCTAAATATACTTAGAGGAAAATAACGAGACCCATATGGTAATTATTTTAGCATTGTAATGACTTTAGTATGTAGTCAAAGTTGTATAGAAAGTCTCTGTGACTTTGTGTGATATTTTATTTTATTTTGTCCCATCAGTAACCAATCTTAGACACAGTATAGCCAATAATAATTTTGAATTAAGCTAGCCAAGAAGAAGGGTGCGACCTAAATATTGCAGTCACTATGTGACAGAGAACCTTGTAAATTCATAACAATGTAAATAGGCCTACCGGTTACAGAATGGAAAATTTAAACTCTTGAAAATAATGACTTCCGCACATAGGACGCATCATTGTATCATTTTCAGAAATATTATATATTCAGTAGACGTATGATGTAGCCTAATACGAAGAATAATTCAAGGTAGAAGGGAAATTAAGAAAATGGGTATAACAAGAATGGAGGGAAACGCAATAAGAGTGAATAGGATCTCATGTTCATGGATTCATGTCTTCGTTCTTTCAAAGCTAGGTAGCATAACGAGGATCTCGTCTCATACTTGGCTTTACAAAGGAACTTGCAAGAATACTCAACATTTGGATATTATATGTTGAATTTATATTTATGGCTATGTGTAATTCATGGCGTAGTAATGGAAGAAACCATTAGTTCTTTTGTGAGCTCAGAACGTAGAAAGTAACAAGAATAGCGAAGGTGATCTATAAGATAGGTTCTCTTCACCTAACATAGCTTACTCTGCTTCCCAAGCGATGGAGAATCGCCATTTTCATAAGAAAAGGTTTCAACCAAAAGTGTACAATGTAAATATGTAAATATGTGTTTATGTTCACTTTTGTTTATTGTTTACTGCCACATTTAAAAATTTTCAGCATGTCATAATTATAACATACTTATTCAGTCCGCCCTCATGGGTGTATAGGTAGCATACTTGCCTTCTACCCTGGCGGTCCGGGTTCGATTCCCGGCCGGGTAGTGGGTTTTTTCAGTAATGAAATATCCCCGGTTTCAGGACTGGACATCATACAGGAAAATTATAGGCTATTATTAAAAAGCCTTAAATTAAAGTGGTGTCTAAAAGGGTAGGCCTATAGGGTATTCACAATAGATTGGCGGGCTCAGCTTTAGCTTGCATAGAAATTGTCTGTTGCCATTGAGTAAGAAAGTAAGTAATGAAGCCTTGGTGTCAATGAAAAATGAGTTTTTGATTATGAGGCTATAATAACCACCTAATCTGTACGTTGACTTTCAAATAAGGTTGTATTTTTCATACCGAGTCACGTAGAGAAGAAATACATTCTGTAATTGGTAACTGAGTCAAGTTTAGTTTAAAACGTTGAACGGTTGGAAGATATTCTTGTAAGACCTCTGTTTCTGTATTCAACCTATAAGTGTAATGCACCGTACCACTTAAATCTCTCAGTGTTGATTATTTCCTGAGAAATCTGTCATTTCGCTAAGTGCACTCAGCATACGATATTTACTCCTGCAGTTCTGTCAAACAAACTTAAAAGTTTTGTCTTGCGAGGAGTTGTAGATAACAGGGAGATTATTATCAGAGTATACTTATATAGCCTACTTTTAAGTCACACAGATTTAAACATTTTCTTTCTACTTTAACTTTTTAAAAAAGCCCTTAGGCCTATATGAAATGAAAAATGGTTTAAAAAATTTACAATTCTGTCCGATTGAATTTCAGTCCGTATAGTGTAGAACAAAAACGATGTTTCTACACACAAAAAGACAAACTACAAACTAACACTATCATATTAGAAATCATGATAGATCCTTGGTTAGTCACGTACACTAGGCTCTTCATTTCTTCTGGGGTCACATGAAGAGACTAATATAAATTGTCGAAACTAATATGGACCTGGTGCTAGGATTGTAACAGCCTCAGGGCCTCGGTCCGTTGTCCATTGCTCTATCTCTCTCTCTCTCTCTCTCTCTCTCTGATCCTATGCCCCCCTTGTTAGGGCGAAGGGCCTCCAATCGGAGGTTTCTGTTTACCTATGAGAATTTTGTTACGCTTATTTTCCTAGAGAGGGGAGAGGGACAGGTGTTAAGCCCATCGCCTCTCAACCCCCTTCCGGAAACTGAGGTATTATTGGGATGTGAAAGGGCCGAGAAATTTTGTCCAGAGACTCTAATTTAGGCTTGGAGTTCTTTTACGTGCCGTAAATCTACGACACTGGCCCTCCAGCTTAAAGTCCCTCCCGGAGGACTCCGTGCCCAGGATTTTTACGTACTGAAAAACCCATCGACTGCGGCTGGGTTTCCGCGACCTTCGGATCTAGAGGCGGGCACGCTACCTATAGACCACCGCAGCCGGGCCATTGCTCTATAGTAAATAATATTTAAGGATCCAATTTCGAGCCCTAAATAAGTTATAAGTTCTATTTTACCCACATGTAATAAGAGCCTTCCGGAAGGGGAATTCCTTATACAACACATTCAATGCATGGGACTCCTACCTCACTAGGAAGCGTGGAAATTCCATAGATCCATAATTTAAAAAAAAAACTGGATAAATTTTCTCTCTATCGCTGTAAACTCATGTGAACGTGAGGCTACATTCGGCTTGGACCTTCCTCGGTGAAGTGCTCTGCCACGAACTGTCATTACCGCAAAAATACGCATTATTTGTGCTTGTGCACATGGTTCCATCAATTCAAGAACCTATGAAATTATGCCCTTCAAAATAATTTCATAAACTATATTATTATGTTTATAAGAGTATCTGACATAATTATAAGTGTTCTACCTCATATATCTCCTTGGAGCTACATCTCATATCCACACCACCCGACAGCTGCGTCATCTACCTCCATCCTTTAACTTTGGCAGATGACAGGATAGGTCAGCATGACAACACCCACGGCCGTTGTTGGTGATCTTCGTGACCGTTATTTCTTTATCAATTAACTCTTAAATCTTCCTCACTTGGCTAAGGATACCCCATTCCAAACATCCGGAAAAATCCATGGATTCGGGATTGAAATTAGACCTTCTGATCCTTAGTCAGTAACGGTTAACTATTGACCATGCAGGTAGTGTTTATCTCAAATATGCCTTATATTATTTCTTAAATGAGGACAAAAGAAACATTTGAAATTTTGTTTCTTGCAGTATTATTTCCAGTTGTGAAGTTATTTTCTGGAATTTAAAGCTAGGCTATAATTTGAAGTCATTTGAAGTTTTGTCTAGTACAACGACAAATCTGTCTCTTATCCTGCAAAAGAAATCGATTGGAAACAAATTATTTAATTATTAATGTTTCTGCACACCATTACGCTTACAAAACCTCTAAGGGTCTTCTGCACGACAAAGACATAAGTATAGACAGCATTGACTTATGAACATGACATGAGGAAATGTTTAAAAACTTAATATATAAAACATTTCGTTGTAGTTCTTAAAATTCTTTTCACCATCTGGCTCCCTCATTTTATAAAAGTAAGAAAATAATTATTTAAGTACTTCTCTGTAACTTCTTCAGTCTCACCGCATCGGATCAGCAAATTGGAGTAAAAGTTGCTGCCACTTGAAGGATGGGCTTGTGGAAAGAGTGTAATTACTAGCAGTCATTGTGGCGAACCGTAACGATCTGAACAATGAAGAAGGAAATTAGATTCGTTAACGCTGGGCAGTCTGAAGGCAACTTTTTTGCTGGAGAGCACCAACACATAATGCATTTGGACTGTATATTTTAGCTTTTTATTCTTGCAGGTCAAAGTTTAACAAAACAGGGATTATTTATTATTATTTATTACATGTAATGTATTACACTTATTTTCATTGTTTAAAAATACGATTATATTAATATATTATTTATGTATTGACAATGATATAGAAATCATATATGATATCAATATAAGATATGATTAATTATTAAGTTATATAACCTTAGTAGTGATAAAGTTAGTCCTTTCAAGTTTGGAACTTAAGGGAATTTTTTAAACGAGTATTAGTTTGGTTATTGTAAAATGATCCCTTTATAGGCCATGGAGGCCCAGAGGGTTCCAGGAGCTTGAGGCTCCCAGATTTTGGACATCCGGCACATGAAGGTGGTAAGGTTGTCAGCCTTACGCACCGGCCGCCTTTACCCCAGGATTGCTCCTGGTACTTATTTCCGTTGGAGGCTGAGTCGACCCCAAGGCCATAGTACCACCAGAAGGAAAAACCAATTGGAAAACTCCAACGACCTCATCGGGAATAGAACCCGCGACCTTCTGGTTTGTAGCGCAGCGCCTCAAAGTTTGGTTAATGTATGCTATTCAATTCCCTCATCAGTTAAAACTGAATTAACAACTGCTAGGCGGAGTGGATTGAGTACGTAATGCGTTACATTTGTTCAAGTATGCTCCAAGGTATAGGCCTACATGGAATACTGACCTACCGTATTGTGTGAGATAAAATCTTCCACGAGGTCTATCGTCTTTCTGAATTGGGATATTCGTCATGGGCTAATGATATCATAATCGAAGGGTGAAAGGTAGATTGCTTCTTCCTTTATAAATTCGAGTTTCAGCGAATGGAACTCCACAAGAATGACAGCCACATAAAGGGTCTGTAATTCCGTATTATTTTTAACACAATATTTAGCCTAACATATTAACTATATTTCACAGAAATAAAGATCATATTTCCTAGTTAGCAATACTTCATTTCATTATTATTTAAATAGTACATTCATAAATAATAAAAGACTTTGCAGAACAAATTGTTGCAAGTATCACAAAACTAGTTTAAGAAAATTCTGTTATAGATCATACTTATTAACTTAATCTTTAATTCAAATATCCTGATCTAAAAGCTGACATCTCAGTCTAATTGTTACACTAAACTAGAGAGAAGAACGTTAAGTCTGGAGAGAGAATTAAGTTACATCTGTTAAGTAGTCTGGAGTTTCCTTCAGAGGAATTTAGTGTGACGTATTTTGCCTCCCAGAGGGTATTTTACAAAATATGCAAATTTCCCTTTCCCCTCTGCTTAGGAAGATAATTGTTGAAATCGGCCAATGCATCACTTTAGTTCACTTGGTGTAACAAAACTTCTTAATAGATATAGCACCGATATTCGTCAGCAAGGGATGTGGGCAGAACTTACATTTCCAGTCTGTACCAATACAAAAACGGATATTCTTTCCGTAGAAAAGTAAACAGCCGTTTAGTGTCAGCTAACGCTGTATTAACTATTTATTGAAGTCTTAAATCACATTTACAGGAGGCATGACCATATGTAAAAAGTAGCGTATAAGGGACAACGTTGTTTAGTGCAGATGTTGCAATATTCATTTAACTGTTTGAGTTAAATTTAACATTGTTTGAACTTGGTAAACATTTATAAGTTTCTTGCAATATGACTAAGTTTCGTGTCCGAGTATAAAAAATGTTATTAAAGCTTTTAACCATGCCATAAATATACTTTACACTGCACACTTTCATAAAACAACGATAACTTAACACACAGTGTATTACAGTCTATTAGTATCATCGTTAATACAAGAAGAAACAACATTTCCCACTTTAGTGAATAAAAACCTCAGCTATCCGGTAGTGCGCCGTTGAAATTCTGCGGCACATTCAACTAATTATCAAAAAAATCATAAAAGGAGTCACTAGAGCCCGGATTTCTAAGCAAAATCATACGGTACATACTTTCAGTCTCCTAAGCATAAGGAGAAATATTATTTTTCGTAAGACACTCCTTGAAAAGTAATTTTAGCTTTATTGATAGTGTTCTTTTTCAAATGTATCTGTGACGTCCTGCCGTGAATAATATAATATTTATAATAAAGTAATAACTTATTATAGATATATGCATATGCATTCATAAACCTCAGATTATGGTCCCTGTTGGACACAAAAATCACTAACCTGTGTGCCTCACAGTACTACTGCATATGACATATCTTGTCTGTCAGTGAGGTAGACCATTAAGGGCATCAGTCATAGGAGAGAGGTTCCATCTGGCGCTGTGAAGTGAACTCTGGCTTAGGTCAGTTGGTGAGCATTGGCACGGATAGCCAAAGATCCTGGGTTCAGATCCCAGTGTCAGAGGAATTTTTTTCCTATAATATTATCAAATTAACTTTTTAATTTGATTTTCGTATAATTTGCTTTTGCATTTAATAATGTAATCTGAAATCTGTATTCGTCAATGCAAGAGTTGAAGTTGGAAGGTGGTTTTAATCTTCTTGGAATACGAGATTGCAAGATATCTCATTGGTTTAGTTAGTTCATGTTGTGGGGGTAATGAAATCAGTGTGGTGTTCCACCACCCACTCCCACTCAAGTCTTCAAGATCAAGCCTAGACGCATTGCAATACTCATGTGTCTGTCCTAAAGTTACGAACTTAGCGTGCGAAGAATTTGTCAAATTAATTTTGTAGTTCAGCTGAAACGCAAAATACACATTACTTGACTGAAGAGTTATGTGCACACTTACATCACTCCTGAACACATTTTAATTTCCAATTGATGTAAAGATGTGTTAGAATTTAACTCAGCGGGTCATTGGACGAGAGCAGCTGCTTCAAACAAGAAACTGATAGGGGAAAATAATAAGAGCTTTAGTTGCTGTGATGCTGAACTTGTTAGTTTTTCATTTTCAGTAAGACTTTTATAAAATGTACTTGCGATTTTAGGTTCATAAGTATCATGTTGTAGAGTAAGATGAAATGTAGGCCTAATATGCAAGATGATAATGTAATAAATAATAAGGAGGTTTTCAGTTTTGACGATGTTTCTTTTTTTATTTGTTCCATAGTTTATTTAAAGTTTAGTGTATATATTCCAATTACATTGGTATCCTATAACTCACTTCATGTTTCGATCCATTAATAAATATGTCTATGTTCGTTGTAAACTGAGTATACTTCTATTTTTTGTCATAATGTGAAACGAATTAGGGTTATAATGTTTAGTCTTTTCTCTTCGTATAAGCGGTAACTGAATGTTTACATGTCAATTAAACAAATTGTATGCGTTATTTTTCTCTGTGTACAGTACATAGTTTTTTTCTAATTGAAACTCAAAATGGAATTCCAAATTCGTAATCTTCTTTAGAATTAATTAATTAAGTGCAATTTATTGGTACAACAAACGTCAACAGACAATAGGGTGTCCGTGCTGTAACTATTCATAATTAAAAAACATAAACATACAATTAAAACTAACAAGAGACAAACAAAGCTTTCAAACATATTAACAGACCCAACCGACACACAATTGAAAAACATAAAGAAAAGTATCCAGCAAACAAACACATTAATCATGACACGCTATTTTCAGCTGATACTTATAATGCTCCTATGAAAGACTTTCCCTCTTACACCCTCGGTCCCCTGTCGGCCCGTTCCATTCAAAGCTGTCTCACTTTGGACATAACAATCCTCCAAAAACTGGAATAAATCGAGAGATCGTTATTATGTCACCAGATGACCCCTAAAAGATGCAATGAATATCTGGCAGATGTCATTGCCTCAGTATTTCAGTGACTCTACACCAGGGGAAGACAGAAGGTTGCTCTGTGACGTCACTGCTTTCTGCTCTCACTGCTCGCGTTATATCTCTGCGAGGAGTATGTGAAATGGGGGCATCAGTGAACAGGGGGGAAGAGAGGGCATTAGTATTGCGGGCAGCGGGAATTTAGGGGGTTAGAACTTACGTAATACGTGTTTCCGAATTAATGAAACATCAATCGATTTTCTTGATAGTTTATCGGTTAATTACAGCACAGTAGTTTAACATATTATAAATAATTCTATTTCACTATTCTGTGAGAACAATTGCCTTTCCACAAAATCTATGTTCTTTGACAAAAATAGACAATAATATCATTTGAATTAACATAATTCACTACAATAAAAATAATAAAAAATGAACTTAATTAATTACCATACAAGCTCGTCTGCACCTTAGATGATACAAGATTACAGTAACAATTTTCTGACTTTCCTGTCTCTTTTTTCTTTAACAAGTTTATCAATGTTGGGACGTAATGTTTGAGCAATATTTAATCGAAGACTAGATTTAGGTTGTGATTTGACAATGTACTTCTTGATTTGAGCTTTGCACATTTCATTAGTGAAAAAAATTGTTCGGCCACATATGTCGATCCAAAATTACATAATATTCGTGCGGCAAGTGCATAAGTCTCGGGAATCTGGTTTCGAGAAATTTCTGTAAAAGTTACCCAAGACCACTTTACGTTCGTATTTCTCCTTTAACAGATCGTCGGATTGTAAGTTTAGCAGTTCCAACTGATACCGGCAAGGAACGTCTTTGACATTAACTGAATATGGGGTAGCAAAAAGTTTAAACATTGGAGAAAGGTTTTCCACATCCTGAAACCTCGATTCGAACTGAAGAAGAATGTTTTGCAAAACTAACACATGCTCTGCAAAGAGAACACTATCAGGATCGCGTACTTGCATTAACTTTGAAAAATGCTCTGCATTTCCAACCAGAAGTTGTTCTACCCACAGAGCTAGAGCTAGAGCTAGCTCTAGCGTATTCTAAACACCCTACTACCGTGCGCTCTTGCTGACGTCACACACAAGGGATCCGCATGCACTTGCTCCACAAACGTCATCACAAGACGTAGTTGACTTCCCCTGCTCTACACACTGCCAAAATATGGTGTGTAGTTTCTCGCTCATCGCAGAGGATTATCTCTTCCACTCTTCATCGGTGATTTTAATTATCCGCCAAACTTCTGGACGGAACAGGGTAAACTAATCCTACCTTCTTCGTTCACTCTAAACAAGTAAGGCTGGTTATCGAATTGCTGTTCCTTTATTATCACACATTTGTAACACCGTCGTAGAAAATTGGCATTGAGACCTACATGTACACATTCATCTTCCGTGAACCCTGCCTAGTTCGATTCTGAAGCTGATTATATTGACTCCGATTTCAGGAATATTTTCCTTAGTAGTCTTGTGATTGCAGGAAGATAACATTCCGGTATTCCGAATATGGGCAGAACCACTGTACGTAAACAAGTAATAAGGTTTTTAAAAGTGGGTTCCGTATCGAATAAAATAATAGTGTAACCAGTAAAGCATAAATGTGTACTTAAAAAAGTAGAGTATTCCCTATTACAGACCACTGAGGCTAAGACGGTTCCAGGAGGTTGAAGCTTCCAGCTTTTAGATATTCGGAAAGACAGCTTTACGCAACAATCGCCTTTATAGCATACTGAAGACAGGATACCAAAACGTTGAAAAAAATTTATACAATTTAATTTTATAGTTAATTTCATTGTAAACAACTTTTCATTGTCAGAAGTTCTGTAAAGGTATATTAATCCGATGAACCCATTACATAAGTGAATGTAATTCATCAATAGAATAAACCAGCAGGCATTCTTGTTTTGCATGTACAATAACTGTTATAGACTTAAATGGAAATCTGTATGAGGCGATGTATTATTGCCTGTCCCTTGCCTGTTGAAGACAGGTAATCAGAAGTAGGATTTTGATTAAATTTAATATTTTTCTAGAAACTCAGAAACACACGTTCTTTTGTATTTGCATAATTTATGTAAAATGCTGCCCTTTTAGACTTAGAGTGTTTTTAAAATTAGTTTCCTTTTATTTACTTTGTCATTTTAATGCATTTTATTTTAATTTTTTGCAGAAACAACCAATAATATTAAGTATGTGTGTGTTTTGTTTAGTTTTTTCCTTACATTTTTTCTGTTTATTTTAGCTCTTTTACACACTTCAATGTTTTCCTTTTATTATCCACCTATGTGTAATACACCAATCCTTCCATCTCTTTGTTATAGTTTTGTCCGACTAAATGTTACATATTAAAGTGTTTATTGTCTACTAGAATTGAAAGTAAAACTGGAAAAAAAAGTGGCAGAAAGGTCTACTGGTAGTTAACGAATGCTGTTCAAGATAAAATAATTTATGTACAACATTCAGAAAAATATACATAATAAAATAAATAATTATTTAGTATACACTCCTTTCGAGTATGGTGCTCGAAATCAATAATGTAATTACTATTGAAAATTATCGCTCTAAATAATTACAAGTTCAAAACCTCTTTTTTTTAGGTAAAACTAGAATATAACATTTATTTTTAGGTAATTCTTTTATAAATTTTGAGACAATTTGAAAGATTTTTGGGGCTGCGGAGAAGTAGTAGAAACATTAGCATTTGTTGATAAAAAGAATTAAAGATAGAGAAAACTATGTTCTTATTTTGTACTAATTTTATTGAAATTTATAACTACATGTATTACATAAACTATAATATGTATATATAACTATGTAGGAATTATAGATAATTCAGATTCATATTTTGAACTTTTCAGAATTATTTCGAGATCTCATTATCACCATTATCACCATGATTCAAGTTCGTTTTCTTTATCGTATCTTCTTGTATCAGACAAATCTGTTTTCTTTATAGGTGCCATATGGAACGAACAACCTCTGATAAATTGATTTAAGGAATCACAGCCCATTCCACCGAACAAAAATCTATAGATATTTTTACCTGTAGTGTTAAAGTTTTTGGTTCTAGAATTTATCCGTCAGTTGAAGAACGCCCTCTTTACTTCTTATGATCTTACACTTCCCATCCACTTCCATTTTATAATATAACGTCTCTTCAGATAACTAAACGGTTTATTCAGCGTCTGCGTTTTTCTTCTCTCTCACTATCACTTTCACTCTCACTCCCATTTTCACTCACTCTCTTTCTCATACACACTCGTGCATTCACCAAATCTGTTCGAGAAGATTGTCATCTGTTAATAGTGAAATAGGAAAGCATCAGAGGATAGCACTTTCATCCATTACCTCTTAGCCCTCAGGATTTTCTACCACCATTGTGGCTAAATAGTGTCATTACGATACTTGAAATTACAAAACAATACCAATGGGTCATGTAATGAGACTTAGGAACCTTATTATGAATTCGAGTGTCATGTGAATGACTTCGCTCAAAGGAACAAATTCATTTTGATGCTCAAACACATACATTATGTTTATCAGTGTATACACTGAGGAAACAGTCAGCTCTTTAAACTCTGTAACAATTGGTTTCAAATGGACTTTTGGATCACACGACTTAAGAATTCTCAAAGCATGCTTTCGTAAAAGATCATAGCTGTAGCATAGGTCTATGAGTGAAATAGCCAAGTAACCCTAGAATGAGATATAATCCTTTATGAACTTGCAGCTCTGGTAATAGAGGTTTGGAATGACATATTCTTGTGCAGAGATAATGAAACAGAGAGCCATGTCGGGTAAGGTTAGGTAAGTGTAAGTTGGAAGGAGAACATACACGGGTGGTCAGCCTGCTTGTTATGGTACTCAATGCAACGCACACGGCTGATGTACTAACAGAGACAAGTTTCTGTCTTGTCGTACGAACCTTCCCACATACCACAGTTCCATGTGTTCATTCCCCACTACCTTGTTTTAGTAATGGGCTAGATTTGCTCCTCTAAACAGACATGGAATGGAGAACATTGCATCAAGATTAAGGTGGCAAGCACAACAATAATAAAATCAGGAAAACTGATGTAACAAAGTGCCAGAATGCTTGTATTTATTCAGTGATCATTGCAATTATGATATGCAGGAAATAAGTTACTTTTTAAATCGATTTCCGAGTTAAGCCCCAGATCGATTCATTAAGCAGTGCTTACGGTGTACCGCGCACATCTCAGCGGACCATATGATAATTAATTGAGGCTGATAAGAATTAAATGCACGCGATACATTCCGTTTAGAAAGCAAGATAATAATTTTACAAGAAACAAAGACCATAGGCAATGTAACACTGACACTGAACTCTTCTTGAACCACAATCACTCGCTAGATTCTTCATTGATGTCTTGAAGGTCTTCTTAAAGCAGAGATGATTGACACCGCCAAATAAATGAAAACTTGCTGGTTTAAAAGACAGATTTAATGACAATACCGGAGGACCACTTGATTTAATATTCAAGAAATGATGTGAATAATAATAAATACATATATGCAGTAATTATATGCTGCAATTTATAACATTCACAGTCAATGTGATGCTTGAATTCACAAATTATAAACGCAATAATAATGTTACTGAAATATATTGCGTATCAATGTAAATACAGCTATGTTGCGTTGAAGTCAATGCAATATTAGAAGCTGTATGAAATAATTTTAGGTCTTAAAAACACTCACTTGGTAATAAAGATTCCTTTTGTATCTAATATCACACAAGAAGTAACCCTGAAGTCCAAAATCAGGCAATAATTAAGATAATCAATCCTCGAAGAAATGTCTGGTAGAGACACTAAGCAAATTCAGCCAATCTTCAGAGAATAAAACGTGGAAAATTGCTTCTGTGCAATTAATACCAAGTATGAATAAACTTTAACTCGCAGGAAGCGAAATATAAAGCTCTATGATAATAAAAATCACTGCTGGATAAGTCCAGAATGAATTATAATCCTTAAAGAGGATTGTACAATGGACGTAGACGAAGGAATGAATGGTTTGAATTAAAACAATGACTTATAACAATAATAGAAAATCAATCCCATTGGGCGAAGATTATAAAACGATTGAGCAATTATAAAATTTAAAGAAAAACGTGGATTGTGAAGCAATCAAAAAGAATAGTAAGAGAATGAAATAAAATATGTTTTATAATTATTCTGTACTTAAAATAATAAAAATATAAACCGAAAATAAACGTTGATTTGAGTTTAATAGAGAAAAGAACTAGTGATCAATTGTTTCTTGACAATAAAAATAATAATTACTAGGAGGCCGTGAGGAAATTGGCATTGAATAAAATATCACCAAAGCCGAAAGAAGACAAGAATAAATATTAAAGGATTATTATAGATAGCCAAGAAAATAAAAAACTCTATCAAATCTCAAGTATCAAACATAACTGAACATACGGAAGAATAAACGTATAAAGTTTGATAAGTATATTTTAAGGAATATGTGGGTAGTGTTATTTGTAAAACAACATGTTATCATAAGAACTAATTTGCATTTCATAAATTCTATCTAATATTTTACCATAAAATAGCCACTAAATTAGGCATTACTCCGGTACCAGTCAAACGATTTGGTCCAAAATCAAATAGGCTTCGACCTATGGATGTTATAAATGCGTGTAAGTTTCACGAAAATCCGATATAGGTATTTGAGTTATCGCGTGTACAAACACACGGACAGACAGACAGACGGAGAAAAATTTTCCCGTGCACCACACAATCTCAGAAGGTACCATTCTGTCACTTAATAATAGTAGGTTATTTATGTGTAACAGTTCTTCTTAGTTTAGTTATTTTGTCAAGTTGCATTATTGTTAAACGATTGCTGATACTAAAACATCATAATGATCTATTACATCAACTCTAGACAGCTCCCCCTTTTCTGAGTATCATTTCTGCCCATCTGAGGTTTGATATCACCCCATTACATTTTTAATATTTGCCTCCCCTTCCAACAGGTTAGTTTAACGTACGGTATTTTTGGATAGTCCCATGTGTTTATATAATTTAGCGTTTTCTTAAATGTAATAGTATAGTGTAATTTAACTTATCTTTTATATTTTGAAACTTCCGGTATCATGTCCATAAGCAAGAAACATGCCAAACTTTTAAATATATTACTTCTGCCTTCAGTGATGGAGAAAAGCATGTACTCTATTTTCTCTATCACACAAATTAGGCACGTCTTCGTCTAAAACAGCAAGAATGAAAGCTTCAAGGCGTTCATTATTCACAGAAATTAGACATACACAAATGCTCACCGGGGTATTTGATAACCCCAATGATCTTCTAGCTGATACGCATTGATTTAACGAAATCTATTCAATCACTGATTCATGTAAAGAGAAGTCGTTGTTGGAATTACAGAAGGAGTGGGGAAGATTTAAGTGCATGCATGCAAACTGTGAAAAAGAAAACGGAGTCGAATAGGGTGACGAGTTACCCCGGGGAACAGTGTTGAGTTAAATACGTCTTTATAACGTAATCATCAATAATTACTAAACTGTCGTACATAGTAATGATATGGAAACATTAAAAAAAACTAATTACAAAACCTATATTTTCTTCATTTTATTCCATTAGCACAAAAAATCCTCCCATTGAACACTTAAAATTTTATTGAATTACAGGAAAAACATAAGTTTATTTCAGTTTTACTACAACATTTTGCTACAGAAGTTTATAAATGATATTGGTTTTGGTATTGGTAAGGTGCGCCTTTATTCTTATATATATATTAAATACATTATCCATAGAGAAAATCCAGCGTACTGGTCTAGACGGCCGTTCGTGCTTTTACTATGCACAAGACAAAGAAAGATAAATTTAACATTAATAATACAATACGATAACTTATAATATAATAATGCTATACAAAGATGAAGAAAAGAAAAAAAATAGTACTGATGACAGGAAACATATGACAATAATAATACAGTATAATGCACAATAATACATGGACAACGATTACTCCCCCGGCCCCTCCCTCCCAGTCTTTTCTACCCTGAGCTGTCGGACTTTAGACATAAATTTCTCCACCCCTTCGGAGAATTTTGTGTCACTCAACAGGTCGAATATCGCCATGTGACCTCTTCTAGAGACCAAAAAAGAGTCCGGCAGATATCGTTGCCTAAGCATCTCAGTGACTTCACATTCAGAGAGAATATGCTGTGCTATCTCATCCTTGTCACATAGTGAGCATATTCTGGCTCCTTCTGCTTTGACGCGTTTCAGCGATTTCCAGGCTCCTAGGCGAAACCAGGCTAAACCCTTCCTGTCTACAGCGCTCCCCTCATAAATATATATTTCTGTTCCCCATTTGATTTAATCATTGATTGGATCTCCAGAGCAACCTTGTCCCTACATTCTCCTTCCGTTATTTGCCTGTCAATATCTCTCAAACGATTCCTGACTTTTCGAAAAACATTTCGTTTTTTCCTCCTGCTTCTTTCGTTTCTAAATCCCATGCCTATTTCTTCCAAGCCCCTTTAACATATTGCCCTAGTTTATAAATGACAGGGCATGATATTATAGACACAAATCACAACGTGAGATGTACACACGCTAATGAGAGAGTGAGACGGAAGGCAAGATGAGACACTGGAGACTTTACTGCAGATTGAAGCTTTCTGGTGGAATGTAATGCATAATTTGAGTTGGAGTACGAAGCGACCTGTTAGATTACAGGGCACGTTCCTGCTAAACCGCTGCTTCATCATCTTAAATCCCGATTAACAGCCAGGTGTAGAATCATAATTAAACGCATTTCACGTGTCAAACATTCTTAAAACATCAGGTTTAGCGGGAGCAAGGCTGGTGGTGCTCAAACTTTATTATCTCTTAGCAAGACTGCAGGCTACGTTTATTACTTACTAGCTCATATGATCCACATTTCTTACACATGTTCTGTAAAACTTCAGATATCATGAATCTAAGAAGATATATCAAATTTCGCGTGGGAAAGGCGAACATAACCAGAGCTGAAAAGATAGTTCTTGATAGCCTATTAGGCCCCGAACTAAGTTAAAGCTGTGTATAACTGCCCTTTCATTTTGTTAGGTTTACCCCCCCCTCCCGCCCCCAACCCAAAGTAATGCTTTTAGTGTTAAGTTTTGCTTTTACCCAAGTATCAACCAATAGTGTTTCGATAGAATTTTGTTATTTTACGAGTAATCCTATCACTACCTAGGCTACACAACTAAATTAAGGATCTTTCTCTAAAATAAAAGTAATAATTAAGTTTTGGCGAAAAATACATTATTGCAATGAAAATTTTATTTGCCAAAAGTTGACTAAAAACTCAAAAAGTATTTATAATATTTATAATATTATATAACTGTAAAAACAAAACAATTGTCGAAAAAGTACAAAACAAATTCCTCAAGTTTTTAATGTTTAAAGTTTGTGGCTATTATCCATTGTATATGAATTATGATAAACTCCTTGCAAATTTTGAATACCAATCTTTGTCCCATAGAAGAGCATGTCAGTCATTAAGTTTTTTGTATAAAATAATCAATTCCCATATTGATGATACAAACCTTATAGAAAAAATTTACATATATGTACCCAGTAAAAATAGTAGATTAAGTAAACTATTTTTTACTCCTAGAGTAAACACAGACTTGCACAAAAATTCACCAATAAACAGAACTTTGAATAGGTACAATCAAATCCACCCACTCAATATAGATATATTTGGAATGAATCTTAAGCAATTTAATTCTGCTGCAAGCCAACTGTTAAAACTTGTCCAAAATGGTAATTCATAGGAATCTGTGTGTCAATAGTAACACCGTTGTCAAATAACATATTTTCACTGTTTTATTTGACTTGTTTTACTCTTATTTCATTTTTATTTTTTCTCTACATCCTTCATGCTTGCTTTCTCCTTATTCTCTTTACTCTCTCCTATTTTCTTTACTTCTTACCTTACATTGGTCATTATCATAACGTTCCTACTTTTTATTATATCTACTTCATATTTGTGTTATTGAAAGTACATAATGTATTGCTAGTATAGTCATGAACATTGTAATTGGGTGTATACCTGTAATGTTCATTCTTGATTAAATAAATAAATAGGCCTATATTCGATCTTTCAAATTTTACAAGAATATTAAATGTAATTGGCAATTTAAAAAATCTAAATTTTATTTAATCTTTTTCATAAAAGTATGTTTTACAGGTATATTAAAATCAGCATTTTTACAACAACAAAAATACATTACAGTAGATCTACTTTGCAATGAGAGTCTGAACTCAATCTAACATTTTTTCATTATTTCAAGTTTAATTCTTTTAAATTCAGTTGGCATAATGTTTATTTTAAAATTTTCCCCTGGATTTTCTCTTCATATATAATATTTTGCTACATAATTCAATTTTTAATATTATAAATAATTAACACCCTCAAAAATTTGCCGCCCTTTGTACGTTTCCTGCCCTGAGTAAATGCTCAGAATGCCCATTTGTAAATTAGGGCCTGGTATTATGAGTCGTTTATTATTGTTTTCTTAATTTGAGACACATTTAAACCCAATATCTTAACTTTGTGAACATTTCCAGAATTGTAAATAACGGCATAATTATGTAACGCTAAAATTACGCACAAAATAATTGCAAGAGCTATGTTTTACATACGAATTTGCATAAAGTTAATCTTACTTCTCTCTCTCTTTTCAGGTGAGTTTCCTTACTGCATTGGACATTCGTCTAAATTAAAGGTAAAATAAAGTAAAGTAAAGTAAAGTGATCTCTATGTAGACCGTGAAGGCCCAGAGGGTTCCAAGAGATTGAGGTGTTAAGATTTTTAGACTTTCGGTGTTTGAGGCGGTAAGAATATCAGCCTAACGTACCGTCACGCTTCCCCTTCCAGGATAGCTCCTGGTACTGATTTCTGTTTGAGGATGAGTTAAAACAGGGTCATAGTGCCACCAGGAGGATTAGACCAATTGAAAAATTCAAATGAACTCATCAGAAATCGAACCCAAAATTTTCCAGCAATATAGCCTAGTGCTTCAACTAACTGCTCCACGGCGTACCTTAAGCGAAAAGTAGTATTTATGTAATTAGTAGTAGTATTGGAAGAAGGTTATCATTTAAAATGCTTTATCGGAATTATAATTATTCAACGACAAGATTATAGCCTATAGAACTATCTGTCTCTTAAAATAATTTCATTACTCTTATACATGTCCGTGTGAGTTTCCTTTAAATGAAACGAAGAGAATTACTTCACTCTAGGTGTACAAGTTTTGAACATAAAAATTCCTCATTAGCAATTTCATGGAGGAATGCCTGTTTCATTATCTTCTGGTGCTCTCGAGACAGTATTCTTTGTTAAAATGTGTGCTGTCTCGCTTTACTTATTAGGGAATAGTCTGTCCCCGGCATGCTATATATTAGGTCACCATATTTCCCATAATTTGGGTCAGAATGTTATATATGTCCCTACGTGCAATGTTATCTCTAATTCTTTAAAGTAGAGAGTTATAAAACTAATATTATTACATAAGTTTCTTCAGTAGACTCATGCTTACCATACATTCTTATTCTGATGCCAGGACTTCCAGTTCTAACTAAAATCAGAATATTATCTTTAAAATTCTTATTCTGATGCCATAAATTTCACAAATGAGTACGTAACTTACATAATAAAATTTTACTTTCATAATAGCCTGTATATCTAAACAATATGGCATTTATATTAGCATGTTTGTTGGTTTTAAAGATATAATAGGTATAATGTTAGTTTTCCGATTAAATTTCCAAAGTAATATATTTAAATTTTTCGTCATACTCGTATACTTGCTAATGAGGAATGTTCAAAACCTGCATACATTGAGTTAAGTAATTTTCTTCGTTTCATTTAAAAGAAATACATTATTGAAATAACTCATTTTCAACAGATAAGGGTTAATATTAAATATTTAATACACTATTCCACCTTTACCCTTAACATACAATATACAACTTATTATGAAAATGCATTTCAGCGTATGCTGCGCCATCTTCAGTTCAAATAAGATGTAATGAACACCACAATTCTTCTCAAACAACATTATTTGAGAAGAATTGTGGTGTTCATTACATCTTATTTGAACTGAAGATGGCGCAGCATACGCCGAAATGCATTTTCATAATAAGTTGTATATTGTATGTTAAGGGTAAAGGTGGAATAGTGTATTAAATATTTAAGAAATACATTGATATGTTTAACCGTAATAATAAAGGACAGTTAATTCCTTTTCGGTTTTTATTACAGTGGATCACAAAAACGGTATTAGTACATCGGAACTTTTTGTAATTTGTTTCTCTGTTTACTCGAAAATGGTTAATAATACTGAAAAACTCCAATGAATGAATTTGTTCTGTTCGTTATTTCATTCTTTACAACGATACAAAAAATAAATTATCTCGACCATGTGATAGTTCTCGGAAAATGAGCAATCTGTTTCGACAAGACATTTTTCATTGGTATTAGTCTTTTTGTTGCATTCCACTCGAAAAAATGTCACAGTAAAATCTGCAGGGTTCTTTCACTTGAATGTTATAAGCTTGTATTATATTAATATATTTCTATTATATATTCCATTTTACATATTACATTTATTTTTATTATGATATAAGAAAGTATAATAGTAAATTGACAATCATTATTTACTACCCAAACCAGTAGGTAGTTCAATTGAATGATTCCAAAAAATGCCCAATCCATCCGTGCACTGTTTACTTTCCTGGCTTGGGGAGGTGGGGTATAAGAATCATGCCTGTTCCCTACAGTGAGAGGTATAGACAATGAACGGGCATATTTTGACTATCCATTGCGCCGTCTCTACATAAGCTGCTAACAAGTGGCCTCCAAGAAAGTTAATGTCTATTTCATTACCTTACAAAGCAATGCAAATATTATGCAGATATAATTACTCCAGTCAAAGATAATTTAGCAAATAGAAATAACAAACAACTCAGTCGTAATTGAAAGGGACGGTGAAAATATATAAATTAAATATAAAAAATAAAAATTCGCTTTAGTAAAATAAACTTAGCAGAGGAAGAAAAATTCATGCTTTGGAGATTATTTACCGAAATGAAAAGAGGAATGTCAATATGACATACTACGATCTAGTTCATTAGTTCGCCTATAGGCGTATCTGAATCTATATCATTTGGTGGATAACTGAAATAAGCGGTGTGATATTCTTAAAAGCTTGCAACGTCCACAAATCTGCAAAGAATGTAGGCAAGTCTTGGAACATTTATACCCTAGTTTCTCTCCTTCTTTACTCGCTGAATCACTTTCCTTTAAACGTATTTTATTGCTCTGCTTTTTAAAACGATTCCTTCTATAAATCGTTGTGCAGCAAGGCTCTGTGCAGCGAGAATGCTTTTCCAATTACTCTCCGATGTTACGAACAATAAACCTTCAGTGTTCTTATCCTAAGGCAGATGAACAGAGATGTATTCCCAGTCTTCTTTACAGTCTCAATCTACGAGTTTCATATCATTTCCAAGCTGATTGTCAGGCTACGCAATGTTAGCTGCAGTGAGAATTCGGATAGGCGAACAATAATCTCAAATAATTTTACCACCTTCACTACATTGCTGTTTCACTCAGTTCAGTGTTACAGAATATGGAGCATTGATTAATTTGTCAGTCTCTTGTGACACTCCACTCGCTATTTGCTTTGTAAATCCTGAGATCTAATCCTGAGAGCTCAGTCAGAAAATTGCAAGATGCTTCGTAGCTAATTCCTGTGGATAGAAGTTTAATCCATCTCATATTTCAGTAGTATTCCTATTCTATTCACAAATAACCTTCCTTTTTGTCACGCAAGCGAAGCGAGACAGATTTGAACCTACAAGTCCGCAAGGAGAAGTAAAATCCATCACTCTGTACGGGGACTTACAGCAATTTAGTACATTGCGATGAGATGTCTCTGGAAGTCAGAATCCTTCTAGATTAGAAGCCACCTCCAAATGATTTTGCTAATTGATAATAACTATTGCGATACTGTACAGCCGGATACGAAAAGGAAGTTATCGATATTTGTGATCGATTACAGTAAAGACTGGGGAAGTACGCTATTCAGTAATCATGATACGGTCCTTTTCTGCTATCTCTGTGCTGAGTTTGGGGTGCCTATGTTAGAATACGACAAAGAATTCAGTATTTTATCCACAATAGTTGACAAGTTTATGGGTATAAATGATGCCTTTTTCGGTTATTTAAATGCCAACTTCTTTACGATTTTTCTTTCATTTCGCGTATTTTTAGCAACCAATTCACATTGGGCCAATATATGAAGTCTATAGGTTTTAAAGATCATTACAACCTCAAATATAGTCATATTTCGTGGTTCCAAAAAAGAACGCTACGTGCAGGGTGCCGTAGCATCCATATAAGGATAATTGTATAAAAAATGTATTTCGCGAAATACCCCGAAAGAGAAAAAGTAAACACCTAAATCAGCCATTTTATTTTTACAAAACGGTCTTTAGTGACAATTTATAATACGTGTACCGTTTCTGGTATAAGTTAAGTTATTTGCATTATGTTGGCAATATTTGACTTTATTTTCTTAATTTCGTTATTATTTATTGATTTCCCGAACGGAAATATACGGAGGAATAGGGTATAACTCATGGCAATTATTTTTTCTTTTGAAATTGTGGGACCATTTAAAATAAAGGGAGGGTATGAAATGTATGTATAATATAAATTATGGGTACTAGATATATTATAGTGAAGGAAAATGACACCCATAAACATCTATAATAGTCTACGTCGTGGCACTCTAAAATATTGCGGTAGATGGAAACATGAAATCACATATTATACAGATTCCATGATCCCTTAATGTGAGATACGAATGGGCATCCTTTCCCGAAGCTTCAATCAGCACCTTGTAGAATTCTCTGGAATTTATTCCTTCTATAATGACGTAAGAATGCAGGTTTTCTAATAAATAATCTCCAATCTAATTTGTATTTGCCCCTATATAACTATATTCCTCATGGCTTTGCTTCCTGTACATTCGTTTTTTATACACACGATAGAGGTCATATAGCGTAAAAGGATGCTGTCCATCTTTTGCTTTATTCATTGTGTAATGGCTTGCTCATTTTAATTTCTGATGATTATGGTATTGGGTGAAATAGCGTGATAAGTAGGGGGCGGATTTCTATGACCTAAAAAATAGGATATATGAATGCATTTATGACCTAAAGAACATTAAAATATGACCAATAAAATTTAAAATATGACTTTACCACTTACACATTATGTATATTTATTTTAGTTTCATTACAATTTATTTTATTAAAATATAATGATAATTATTTAAAATATCTGTAAATTCTCAAAAAGTATCATTATAATGCAAAATTTACAAAACATGATATGAAACTTTAAAATTTATATAATATGAACACAAATATGCCGAAAATATGACCTAAATATGCATATTCGTACTAAATATGCTACAATAGTTGAAAATTTCATAAATATACAGTTATATGCACATTAAAAGCCGTTCCATTTTCACCAGGATGATTGGAATCTGGTTTAAATTAATCGGAAACCTGAAATAATGCAAAGGGGAAAAATATGACATGTCATATAAATCCGCCCCCTAGTGATAAGTCATTGTTTAATCCGACATTTGCTTCTACGACTGAAAAACCACGAATAAAAGCAAGTCAACTTGGCCGGCCATGGGGTTTGAACCCAGGACCTCCCGAAAGCTTTCCCCCAGACATTAAAACACCATCCCGCTTGGTGTGTACATCCCTTGTTAAATGTACTAAATTGAAAGTTAAATATGTACGAATAAAGTGCATAGAGGACGCATTACCTTATGAAGCAGCAAATATCGCCCTGTCGATGAGGTCGGAAATTGTTTCTAGACAGAACCCGTGTACAGGTAATTATTTATTTATTTTTCAATTTGTCATACCAAACATTTTAGTCAAATGGCCTTTTTAAACGAATCACAAAGAAATTACATTACAATAACAACTTGTATATGAAGATGCAACTGTCACTTATGTTTCTAATAACGATTCTTTATTTCAAAAAGGCGTTGCCAAAATATACGCATATTTCAAATGTACTTTTCTCTTTCTCTCTCTTTCTCTCTCTCTCTCTCTCTCTCTCTCTCTCTCTTTCTCTCTCTCTTTCTCTCTCTCTCTCTCTCTCTCTCTCTAAGTTTATGCCGGAGCGATGAAGAATAGATTTGTACTTTGCCGGAGCGCTGTTCCGGCCCAACTTCAGTACTGACCCTAGTACAAATAAAATATTCATATTAAGTATTATTATTCCATATGTCTCCCCTTTTGTACATTTTCATGTTTCGGTTTTTCTGATTTTGCATAGTTAGCTTATTTCGTAATAGTCATACATCATTCTCATTTAATGACAGAATCGAACCTATCTTCCTAGGATTAGAATTATTGCATCCCTAATAGGCCTCTCTATGGAACGGAAGTTTTGTTGAAAAATGATGGTAAATATTATTAGTGTAGGTCTACACGTTCTCATAAACATCATTCATAAAAAGGACAAAGTAGTGTAGACTGATTTTATAAATGTGTGAACGAATAGAGTCAGAATGTTGATGATTGAATAAGGAAACGCAATTTATTTATTTATTGATGTATTATTATCAACCGGAAAAGTATTATGATATTTAATGCTAACGCTACTATGGGTCCACCGCTGTGCCACAGGGGACTCCTCTGACGTAGCGGGCTCGGGTTCGATTCCTGGTCCAAATAGGGTACCTACTTAAGGTTTTTTCCGGAGTTTATCCGCATCTGTAAGATGAGCAACTTTAGATGGGTAACTTTACGCCCTTGTGGTCCCTTGTGACCCCTCATGTCATTGTCTGGTCTAAAGAAGTATGTATGCGATTCATAGAAACGTCTCTCCGACAGGTCGCTGTTCTGTAATGCCCGGGCGGTGTGGTTCGCATAAGCGTCCCTACAAGGAGTTGGTAAAACTCAGGAGTAGAAAGAAAGAAAGAACGAATGAAAGAAAGAAAGAAAGAAAGAAAGAGAGAAAGAAAGAAAGAAAGAAAGAAAGATAGAAAGAAAGAAAGAAAGAAAGAAAGAGAGGAAGAAATGCTACCATTGAACATTTTACTTCATTTGAATGATTAATGGTTATTATAGCATTTCTGTACAATGGAAGCTGAGAGAATTAAGCATGACCTGTCACAGTATTAGAACTTAACAATATATTATTCCTTTACTTCCTTTAAGTCTTGTACCGCATTCTACCTAGGTATTATTTTCGATAGCTAACGAAAAAATCTAACGAATGTACCCAAGGAAATGGAAATAAAATAAAACAAACATTCGTGGCTATACTATAGGATATTCTTAAAAAGGAAACCAATGTGACCTAGATTCAAATTATGGAAATTCTAAATCACCTCTCTTGTCTCTGTTAAAGAGAATTCAATTATTTTTACAATGACTAAACACACATAGAAAATAATGTGAAATAGGCTAAACCGAATTGAGCAGCGTGCTTTTAATCAGTGGCAAATGAAAGGTAAATACATTCTGTTTATTTCGTTCAGTTTGAAATGCAAACAGTAGCTATTCAAGCGATGGCAGATATTTAAAATTGATATATTTGAGACAAGAAATTAAACATCATGGGTTCAAAAATGTCATAACCGATACAAGGAAAACCTACAGCCTATAGACTATAATGCTTTGATCATCCTTCTGCGTCTAGTGTCTTCACTTTTAGATCTATAGTGTTCTGAGATTTCGTTACTCTTGTTATAACTTGATTAAATTGGTTGAAATAGTGTTCTGTTTTAATGTATAGGCCTATTCAAGAGGATGAGAGTCTCTCGGAATTCCAGAATTTTTTTTTTATATTCCTAGCTTTCGGCTGCTATAAGTTCGAAATGTCTAAATCCATTCTTCAACCGAACGAGAATCTCCCATCCATTATCAACGTCGGGCAAGTCTCAGGTCTAATGCGATATTCAAAAGAATTGTGACATTTAATTTAAGGGCGATTTATTTTATTAATAAAATAATAGTCTATTATCATCATCTCAAAATTCATTCGGTTTAACCTATTCTTTGATATTGGTGTAGATATGCGTCGCCATAAAATTTATTCTAAACGCAGACATATTATGTTAGTAGGTCAATGTTTTATTTTAAAATATGAAGTTCATTATTCTCCTGTAAATATTGTAAATCCTAGACATCATTCTTTCTACTGAAATTTTCCAAGTTAATCTCAAACGTATAGCCCAATTCATGATTTTAATGGATGAATCCTTAAATTATTATATCAGCTATGAAAGGGTAAACAGTTTGATAATATTACGACTGAAAGTTGGTAAAAAAAGTTAATCAAGTTCTTTAAATTATTATCGAGCCTTGTTACTGCTTACGAATTTTAAATGTCCTACGTCAGACTATGCGAAGTATCTAACAAAAGTATAAAGCGAAGTATTGATTACATTAGGTGAAAATGTCTTTCTGCCAGATAACATAAATTATGGAATAGGCGTTTTCATGTAGAGTAGGATTACCTCCACAACGTCTCTGGGTTTTTACGTATATACCTTAGGAGCGAGTCTCACCGCTCGTAGAGTTCCTGGCTAGGGGAGGTAGCTGCACCCTGATTGGCTCAGCTCTCCTATCCCACTCCACGTGTTGTCTGTCTCTCTCTCGCAGCGGCATCCCTCCACTCAACTATTATAGTATTTTCTACGACTGGCGACATGTTCACTCTCTGCCCAGCGGTAGCTTACTGATCTTACGCGCACCGAATTCGCGCATCTTGGTAACGAGACGTAACGAGAAGCTCGCTGGCTGGGTTTGTCTTCAAGGCCAGAGACTTTGTGGGAATAATCCAACTCTAATAAACTATTTCGCCTATGGCTTGACATTCCTGTAAACGTAAACAGATTAATAGGAAAGATAGTTATCTGCTGTTAATATGCGCTACATGGTGATTTATCTATGACCTTGTAATTCAGGGTAGCAGCTAGAAACATAAAAGGTGAATCATATGTCAATTCTAGAATATTATTACTTTAAGAATTTCTAGATCAGTTTAATTTTTTTTATGTAATGTAGCAAGAGAAGAAAAGTAAACGTATGTGATGAAGACTTCCTGGGAAACTTACATTGATGGAATGGAACTTCTATTGGAACTTGTTTTCATTCAAATGTCAATCATATGTCATAATCATATATAACCATTTCACTCAACCAAACGTTACCACAATTCAGATTGGTGGCTGCGAATGTTACATAGTACAGTTACTCTTTCATTACTTCGTAACTTCCTTTATTAGTTTCAATAGAAAAAATATGATTGCCTTTTTAAGCAGTCAAGAGAGGGGTGCTCTATCCTATATACGTCCCAGAGGTTATCCTTTTCACTGCAACTGACGTATAAATTCGTTAACTGAAAAATTGTATAAAATCAGAGCAATAAGATATTAAAAGAGTAATGCGTTATACAAAGTGTGAGGATTATTATACGCGTGTCACGATTGTCATCTGTAGAAATCAGTTAAAGTAAAGTAAAGTGATCCCTGTACAGGCCATGGAGGCCCAGAGGGTTCCAGGAGGTTGAGGCTCCCAGATTTTGGACATTCGGCACATGAAGGTGGTAAGGTTGTCAGCCTTACGCACCGGCCGCCTTTACCCCCAGGATTGCTCCTGGTACTCATTTCTGTTAGAGGCTGAGTCGACCCCAGGGCCATAGTGCCACCAGAAGGATTAGGCCAATTGAAAAATCTCAATAACCTCATCGGGAATCGAACCCGCGACCTTCCGGTTTGTAGCGCAGCGCCTCAACCACTACGCTACGGCGTACCCCGTAGAAATCAGTTATCTCATTGAAATTTTTCTCACCGATTTTAAACTTAGTGTCCGCTGATGATTGCACTTGATTATTTATATCCATACATTCAATTCAATTTAGAAAGAGTTGGTAATTGTACACTTTCAATCAAACAGTTCAAAGGACTGCAGTTTTTTTTAATGAAAATATTTATAAACTTGTTGCATAATACTGAGCTTGATCAATAAGGCCTATGTGATTTTTTCTCTTAACTTGAACCTTTATTAGACCAATCCTTTCTGTGTAACAATGACATATTCGGGTTGAGCTGTTGATGAGCATTTATTTAAAATTGCTTGAAATAATGTTTTTTTTTATAGATTTATTCTAGTTAGAACTCACTGATATACTTAAAATATTTTTGAAACAATACATTTCACTACTTCTTTTGTGTTCAATAGTGTTTTTTGTTAGAGGTTTTTTAATTCCAAATGGAAAGCAATGCATTATCTCTTCTATGCTAAATTAGTATTGTCATGCGATATTATGTGAATTATCTGCATCTGAAAAAGCTGAATTATCTGAAATGTGAAAGAAATAAGTAAGTGACTTTAATTCGAACAATCAGCCCATATATGAATTTTTTATACCTACATTACAAGTTTGTTGAACTTACATCCATGTGCACTCAAGCCTGATTTTACAAAAATGCTGGCTGTCCCTCAAACGCCACCCAAACTGTAGGAATAGACAACCCACATCACGCTACTAGGGGTGAGCAAAGCTGTTAAAGGTAGGTAGAAGGGCCACCGAACTGAGGTTATACAGTATCGTAGACAAATTTAGCTACGCTTATTTTCCTAGAGAAGAAAGATAACATGATAACATGCGGTAAGTTTGAAACTGGAATTATTCCACCCTTTCGATTTATTTAGAAAAATATAGTAAATTAATATTTATTCCAGTTATCTAAATTATTATTATTATTATTTTCCGTATCAAAATTCTCGTTCAGATTATTATTATTATTTTGTAATTCCAAATTTGAAATATTAACTGTTAACGAAACGTACATATTTAAAATTCAACGTACCAAATTCATATTTCCAAAGCGCGAATTGGTTTAGCCAATAAAAAGGCATTGCGTAAGCCAGAGCATAGCCAATCAGAGAAAAGCATTCTATAGCGCGAAACAGAGCGTTGGTAGGAGCTGATTCCATTACAAATTGTCGGGCAGTACAGACAGAAAAGTTCGCGGCAATTAAAACCTACGCTATGGCGATTTCCACAAGCCACATTCGCAACATATACAGGACATGTATAAAGGACAGGACAGGATGTGTGAGTTACTTTCAATTGTGATTAGCAAGACAAAACAAATATCACGTAAGTAATGATATGTGAAACTTAAGTGGTGAACGACATACACACAGCAACACAATCTACAAGCTACCAGTTTATGAATAAATTCCGTTAGATAAAGAATTATAGTGTGGTTATTATTTCAAAGATAGTAACTAGCTATAAGATAGTACCCTGAGATGATTCGTGCACCTGCCACTGAGTACAGCAGCCGTGGAGTTGAGGCGCGTAAAACATCATGGACTCCGACTGGGAATTGAAGTAAGTACTTTTACCGAAGAAATCCTTCATCCCAACTAATCCCCAAAGTCCACCTCAAGTTTATCACCTCGAGAACCCCCTAGCCAAAGGTCATGGGTACAAATCCCAGTGTCAGAAGAATTTTTTTCTTATAATATTGTCATGTATTGTCCAACAATAATCTGTGCTTCCTATATATCCATCTCGAATATTAACTGTACAATAACAGTGAAAGTCTGTCACAAAAGTCACTAAGTAGTGTGCCTCACAGTATTGAATGTGGCATAACTTGTCTGTCAGTGAGGTAGACCATTAAGGGCAATCAGTCATAGGAGAGAGGTTCCATCTGGCATTATGAAGTGAACTATGGCTTAAGCATTACATTTTCTAAATTCTCACATCTTTAACTTATCATATACAACTATATACTTAAATAATGCTTAATAAGATGTAAGTCAGTCAATTCTAAAGCGTGTTTTTATTTTATTCACTAAATACTCTTGTATCTGAATTTCCTGCGAGTCTTCAACTTTTGTTTGTAACTTATTAATGGTACATAGGCGGACATATCTCATTACACTTATTAATAACTATACCACTTAAAACATGAAATTGATTAATTGAAGAGTGTAACCCAAATACCTGCTAAGTGCCAAAAAGCTGTTTAGGAGTTACAGTATAAAATGTATTCCTAAATGCTTGAGGGACATAGCAGAGCTTCCATCTTGTGATCAATGTTTGAACTAAACTAAATACTGTGGCACATAGCCGTGTCTTGGGTCATTTGGCAATGACATATAGATGAATTTTGATACAAAAACTAATTTTTTACAAAAATGGCACTTAGGAGCTATTTGGGTTACACTCTTCAATTATACTTCCACCAGCTCTTGCTCCATTGGAAACCTCAAATCAGAAGCACAACTATAGAGGTTTTGTGAAATGAACTTATATAAAATAGTTCAAATTGCAAGGAGCGCATATTCAGAGTGTGTGGCTTATAAATACCCTTCAGATATTTAGAAAAAATAATGACTTTTGATTGAAGAGGATGAAATATAACGAAATATTATATAAAATAGTTCATCTTTATTTAGTATGAATGATCCTAGTTTTCTCCTCCACGTTCTGAACGTAACCACATATTTAAGTGAAGAAGTTTATTTTATGAAATATAAGGCGGTGAAATTTCGCACGGGCGAGATCTTTTACAGTCCGTTAGAAAGGCGTAGTTCCGAGTGAACTCTTTCCCTTAAAAGAAACTTCTTGATTAATGCAGAGAGTGACTCCAACAAGTGGCGGGCACGCCTACCTAGTACTTTGAGGAACTGCATCACCTCTTACGGACAGAAGAATTCTGTGTACTGTAAACTCAAATTAGAATATTTATCTCTACATCGCCTCACAAGCCGAAGAACGAAAATCCGCATATTAATGGTGACATAGCATGAAATAAATTGTAAATGTAATCAACTCATTTCTGTAGATTCCATTATGAAACTTTTACAGAATGCATAATATAAGTTACTCTATTGCTATTCCTTTGTAAATTTCTAACTTAGTTATTTTTATTATTATTGTTTTAAATACCGTATATTTAATATATTTCTCACTGAATGCTCACTATTTCTCTCTTCATATAAACTTTGTACTGAAGAATTAAAAAATATTAAAATTTCTTTGCATTCATATATTCGAAGCCGTAATTTGAACTATGATGAAGTCAGGAAAAAATAGGGATTAATGTAAATAATAAAAAACTTCGGACCCCATGTAAAGAAACTATTACTTCTGAGGTTCGAAAACGTTGCTTAGAATACATAGACTCTATTGGAATGAAAGTAAATTAAAATGAAAGATGCTGATGTGAAACTCATATAACTTCCTGTGCCCAAATAAAAGTTTGCATTTTTGTTAGTATAATATATTATGTATGACGCTCTCTTCATGTAAATTGGTTGTAAAAAGAAAAGAGACGGTCGTTACCATATCACATCGCATCCCCGAAGTATACAAACACAATTAAAATCTTATTAATTCACTTTCGTAACTTTCTGTACTTTAAGCGTGGTAATTACATTTTATTACTTCACATTCTGGCATAGAACAAGAGGCCATATTGCATATTCAGAGTGAGCGGCGTATAATTACCCTTCAGAGAATTTTTCCGAAAATATGTTGAATAAAAGTTTTAGCTCTTAATATAGCCAAACCCTGTATAAAATGTAAACAAAATCGTTAAAGCCGTTTTCGAGGAAATCGCGAAAAACTAAATTTTCTTCATGTTAAGTCCCTATTAAAATAAGGGAAAGACGTTGCCACTATTCGCGTCACAACCTCAGAAGGTACCTAAACCAAATACAAAATTTTGTTATAGATTATTCCCGTTCTAGAGCTAGGCTGTTCACAGACACACACATGTTTCTGAAAACAGAATTTTGGGATTCAGGGAACCTTAAATCGTGTAATTTTGTTAAAACTCAATTTCAAATTTGGGGGTCTAACATACCTAGAAGTACCTGTAGGTACCTATAAGTACCTACTGGTACGAGCAGAGGAATTAAAAAATCTAATGTGAAACTCATATAACTTCCTCTGCCCAAATAAAGTTTGCCTCTTCGTATTAGAGCCTATAGAACGTATGGCATTGCCTTCATTTAAATTGGTTGTAATAATGAAAAGAATGTCGTTACCACATCGTATCACATCTTCGAAGGATACATAACCCAAATAAAATCTGATGAATGCACTCTTGCAACTTTCTTTACCATAAGAATGGCCAATAGGCCTACATTTTTATCACACTTCACATTCTGAAATACGTAAGAATAAGAGGTCGTATTGCAAAGAGCGCGTATTCAGTTGCTTGAAGCTGATATATAGTTTTATTGTTCACCAGGCAAGACTGGGTTTCTACAAACAGTGGGTTCATTATAACTACCCTTCAGAGAATTTTTTTTAGAAAAAAATTCAAATAAAAGTTTTAGCTCTTGGTATAAGCACCCTATTAAAAGTTTAAAGAAAATAGTTTGAGCCGTTTTCGAGAAGAATAAGAGAAAGTTGTCGCCAGCCTTCATGTCACATCTTCAAATACAAATACAAAATTATGTTTTCATATGATTTTCCGTTCTGGAGCTAGGCTGTTCACAGACACACACATACACACACCACTCACAAACATGTTTCTGAAAATAGTATTTTTGAGTACGGTACGTTACTCAAAACGTGTATTTGTGTTAAAAACTCAATATAAGTTAGTGCTTATGGCAGGAGTAGAGGAAGTAATAATGTTACCAAGGGGGTTTTTCAATGGTATTACCCGGCTAGAGAGCAAACACGGTGATTTCCTTTTTTTCAAAATTAATCATTAATTACCACTATGAAATCTTAAATCCCAAACATTCGAAGCAAAGTGAAGTAAACAAAAACAAAGTGAATTCAATAAAAAGTGTAAGTAAACTGAATTGTTCACTATAAGCCTTGAAGGCTCTAAGGATACCTGCACGTTCTGCCACCAATAGTTTAGAAAATAGGAGATTTATCAATTTAACAGCCTTACACACCGTTCCGCTTTATCTCTACGATGGGACTTTATCTGCTATTCCTTTTTGTTAGAGTTGAGACGACTCGAGGGATATATTGACACCAGTGGGCCATTAAAAATAATCAGTGCCTTGATTGGGGATCAGGGACTTTTCTGCTTGTACTGTAAATCTCAAACATTGGTTCTACGATTTACCTTTACTTTTATATTAACGCTTATAAGTTATATACAAGTCTATATATATATATATATAACTTTTAGATATTGTCAATAGTAAAAGTACAGTGTTCCCTATTACAGGCTATGGAGGCCCAGAGAGTTCCAGGAAGTTGAGACTCCCAGATTTTAGGCAATCGGATCGTGAAGGTGGTAAGGTTGTCAGCCTTACGCACCGGCCGCCTTTGCCCCCAGTATTGCTCCTGGTACTCATTTCTGTTTGTGGCTGGGTCGACCCCAGGGCCATAGAGCCATAGGGCCACCAGAAGGATTAGGCCAACTGAAAGCTCCAATAACCTCATCGGGGATCGAACCCGCGATCTTCCGGTTTGTAACGCAGCGCCTCATCCACAACGCTACGGCGTACACCCTTCGTCAATAGTATATAGCGTAACTGTCCCAATTTTTTAATTCTGTGAGTGTACGATACTACTTTAAGAAAAACATTCCTTACCGCTTATGAAAATGAGCAATGGATCACACCAAGTCTCTTGTTTACTTGATGAAGAAGTAGGAGTGCGAATAGTGCTGGTAGTATCAAAGGACCAACATTCCACTATGCTAAAATAAATAAATAATAAATTAGCAACTTTTGTTATTGAAATACTGACAGCATTTTCCAATCTACTCAGTGATGAAGAACAGCAATATATATATATATATATACACACACACTCGGTTTGATAAAAATTGATAATGTTAAATTTCATTACGACTTTTTAAATGTTAAATTTTTCAATTTTTCACGGTGGGCACAAAAATAGTCATACTTGGTGAATGAAAAGCAGTGTCCACTCCATCCCTTCTTTTGGCAGCCATGTACCAAATAATCAAACCTCTGAATGCGCAAGTGCATACTAGATGGCAGAACAGATGGAATGCTCCCAAAATGGCTGCACGATACGTAATCAAATTATTATTTCACAAATATTAACAGCTTTCTAAAAAAAATAGTGTACGATACGCATGGTAAAATGATTTTAACACTAAATAACTCCTATAATAACTGCTATAACTGCTGTATAAATAACTGCTATAACCTTTTCATGTCATATGTGTGTCATATATATGTTATTACTAGGGCCCGGACGTTCATGCATTTGCATGTTTTTTCTTACGGGTTAAAAACGTATGCTTATACATTATGTGTACGAATTATGTAATTTTCAGTCATTTAAACATGATTTTATGGTGCATGTAACTGCATATTTTCATGATTTTTTATAAAAGCATTATTTTTTTTAACATTTTAGTGCTTATGTGGCATATTTTTAACTAGTTTCTCCTATAATATTCTCTAGTTTTAAGGTATTTTTTTTTTTTTTTTTTTAATTTGAATCTTATTGTCAGTAAGGTTGCGCGTGATTACGCAACCTGAATCGTCAAATGGAGAGGAGTAATGCGATTTGATGATGTCATGCAGTGAATCCCCTGTTGCATCATCCTTCCATGCATTGTAGCTGAGCTTGTGCTTGCCTCCCCCAGTTGTATTGTAACAGTGGTGTGATCTGGTTGAGTGATAATTGTATTAAGTTACGCGTATAAAGTGAGTGTTAAAAGCCCTTTAAATGCCGAAAATAAGATCAACTTCGAGTGGTAGATTAACTAATTTGCAGAAGGAGTTTTCAGGTGACTTAATATCTACCGATAATAGGGTGCTGTTTTGTGGAGCGTGTGAGAAAAATGTAGGGAGTGAGAGAAGATTTCAAGTAGTTCAACACATAAACACAGCAAAACATAAGGAGAATTTAACCAGGAAAATAGCAAATAAACAGCCTGTTCAAAAGTAACTAGTAGGGTGTTTAGGAAGTAGGCTTACAGAATTTTCTTATGACTTTGTAGCTGCTGATATTCCATTGTGGAAAATTAATAATCCCACATTAAAACATTTTCTTGTCAAATACACCCAAAAACACGTGCCTGAAGAAAGTGCATTGCGTAAGACATAATATGTAGGACGTTGTTACAATAACGTAATCTTAAATCTACAGAATGAACTAGCGGATCAATTCGTGTGGTTGTCTATTGATGAAACCACTGATTCTGAGGGCCGTTTTATTGCTAATGTAATTGTCGGTGCCTTAAATAAGGAACAAAAGACAATACCTTATCTTCTTAATGTGTGTGAATTGCCAGCCACTAACAATGTAACTGTGACTCAGTGCGTAATGGATTCCTTAAAATTACTATGGCCATCTGGTATCAAATATGACAGACTACTTTTATTCGTTACAGATGCAGGCACTTACATGGTAAAATCAGGTCAAACACTCAAAAGTATTTTTCCCAACTTAATTCATGTAACTTGTTTAGCACATGCTCTTCATCGCATTGCTGAGACAATACGCAATTCTTTCCCACTGGTAGATCGATTTGTGGCCTCTACAAAGAAAATTTTTGTTAAATCTCCTTCTAGAGTCCAGTTGTTTAGATCAACAGCACCCAGTATACCACTTCCTCCTGCGCCAGTGTTAACTCGTTGGGGAACGTGGCTGGATGCAGCCTTGTATAATGCTCAGCATATAGAAATAGTCAAAGAGGTTGTTAATTCATTGGACTCGAATGATGATGCGTCAATAGAAACAGTTCAAAATATTCTGTCAGGCACTGGGTTAGAAGAAAATCTTGTTTTCATATCTGCCCATTTTTCTTTCTTACCAACAGCTATAACGTCATTGGAAGCTGTAGGATCTCCCTTAAATGAATCACTTACTGTTTTTGGAAAAACAATAAGCAATTTAAGTTCTGTACCTGGTAGTATAGGACAAAAAGTGAAAGAGAAAGTGAATTACGTGATTTCAAAAAATCCTGGTTATAAACAAATCTGCGGTATTCGAGACATTCTCGAAGGAGAACAGACTGTCACGTTAAGAGACTCTCCTCTCTCTCTGTGGAGCAATTAACATCGTTTAAATATGCTCCAATAACCTCCTGTGACGTGGAGAGAAGTTTTTCACGTTACAAAAGTGTTTTGCGAGACAACAGACGAAGTTTCTCAGTTGAAAATTTGTGCAAAGTGATGGTGGTGAATTGCAATTCATCAGTCAACATTGACAACACTTCTGCTTCATCCTCTAAGGAATAATGTAAGTCTATTAATTTAATGCTAACTCGTCTTTTCTACTACATAGGGACAATAATTCGTTCAATTTAATAGTGCATATTTATTGGCATATTTCCAGGTTTTTAAGAGCATAAGTGCATGCATATTTCCTATTTTTTTAGGGCATGAACTTCCGGGCCCTAGTTATTACAGTACTATGTGGTAAGGACGATGTGAAAAGTTTTCTCATAAGTTACTGTTTTTTTTTACTCCATCTGAAGGTTGTACAATAATTCTTCGTATCTTGGTTCCCCCTATTCTGATCATAGTTAATACGTAACCCAACTAAATTAAATTTTGAAATGCTTTGCATTCTATTGTCTTATATTATATTATGAGGCAGTATATGGACAGCCCATTCACACTGTATAATATCTTGCAGCCTTATTTGCATAGGGTATAAAGCTCATTGACCGATAGGAAGCCCACCGCTCTGGGCTTTAAAATAATGAGGACTTCATTATGCATTCATCATATGCCGAAGGTCTGATCCTGGATTATGAACGAGAGAACGAAAGTGCGCGTAATATGAACTCCCGTATGGCTGAACTATTGTCAAGAGTGCTACTGAGGGCGCAACTCATTCAACAATAGGCCTGAATGCCTCCTATAGTGCTGTGTTGTGAATACTATCCGAGTGAATATACTCATGAACGTCGATAGAAAAGTTTTCTCTTTTTTCCTGGTTTCTTATAGAACATAAAATTTGCTGTGCTTTTAAAGTTAATTAACTTTCCCAGCGAAAAGATAGATTTACGCCTACATAAAATTAAAAATAACTTTTTCTAGAAATATTTCTACAGTATCTCAAAGGCGAAACAAGAAGGATTAACCCATTTTGAATAGTGGAAAAATTGGCAATGATGTTTCTGAGAGATATTGGATGGTTTAAAAAATTGTAATAATTAATTAAGCGTTCTAGAAATCCGTTCATGTATTAATAGATTTTTGATCACATGTTTCCTTTTCAATAAAGTGTATAGTTTTATTTTTTCTGGTACTAGACGTTCAATATGATTCTCATTTTCATGAACTACTGAACTTCATAATAGGCTATGTTCTTTAGACATAGCCTACAAGTAAAAATTAAATTATATATACAAAAATATTGCGAACATAAATAACAAATAAATAAAATAATTATTTCATGCAACGAAGGTCGAAATCAGGGCACTATTTCAGATTTTAACCAGAATCTCCGGCTCTCCGTGCCGCTGCTCTAACCACTTCAGCTACCATGGAAATTTGATTTGTTAGTCATATTTAATAACCTGAAATTCATATTGCGCCATTATTCATAAGATTATAAAAGCTCAATGATAAGTTAAGTTATGGATCACTAGAGACGAAGTCCGTACACACTGCACATCGTCGCTTAAGAAACAATACCGCGTAACTGACACTTTTGGTGAAAATGACATTTTTATACTGTTGGCATCACTGAAATAGCGCGCTTATGATGAAATATCGGTCAAGATAAAATTTTGTGTCATGACCAAGTTTATTATCCTGAAAATGTAAACATTGTACGACGCCTAATAGCAAAAATAAACAGTTTTTTGCTTCTCCTGTAAAATTTGTGTTTTGTTAGTTACGCGGTATTGTTTCTTAAGCGACGACATGCATTTTAGCAAAGTAAAAAAAAGTAAAGTAATCCCTATACAGGCCATGGAGGCCCAGAAGGTTCCAGGAGGTTGAGGCTCCCAGAGTTTGAACATTCGGCACGTGAAGGTGATAAGGTTGACAGCCTTATTCACCGGCCGCCTTTGCCCCCATGATTACTCCTCGTACTCATTTCTGTTAGAGGCTGAGTCGACCCCAGGGCCATAGTGCCACCAGAAGTATTAAGCTAATTGGAAAACTCCAACGACCTCATCGGGAATCGAACCCGCGACCTTCCGGTTTATAGCGCAGCGCCTCAACCACTACGCTACGGCGTACCCCTTTTATTAAAGTGGGTGGGAGTATACATGCTTCCTACAAACTGAACTTTCATAAGGAAACGGAGCTGCAGTCAGTATAATTTTTCAGGGATCCATTTTTGGTGCGACTAGACTGTATGGAAGTGTCAAGTTCCTTTCTTTTATCTTATGTGGGATTTATATACACACTGCTACATTTTTCTAGTCACGTTTCGAGAACGTCACCTCACGTTTTCTGTCTGGAAAGCAGGCAGATTCCCGGGACTGTGCTTAAATCGTGTCCAAATACTATTTCGCAGATAGCATGAAGGAAGATAGTTTGCGTGAACAAACAGCTTCCTTAATTCTCAAACATGTACCAAAATGGTAAATTATGCAACGAGCCTGTAACGGCATTTATTAAAATATCAGTATCTAAGTACCAGGGCCTGGATTTTGATAACATATCATCTTTTAACCGGAACATCATGGTGCAGATATTCAGATCATGACTCCTAGATTATAATAATGGTAATTTTAGCGTCATTTTTGGTCATTTTTCCCAATTTCTTTATTTTCAGGTCATTTCTAGAATTTAATGTTACTATATGGTCATTTTGTGGTCATTTTTTGGTCTTTGCTTTTCTTATTTAAGCAAAGTATGTTAATGCCTTGCGGCAGAGTAAATGCCAGGTAAAATAAAACTTTATTATTATTAAGTTATTTACTATTATTATTATCATTATTTGTTACTATTATTATGGGCCTGGGGTTGACTCAGCCTCCAACAGAAATGAGTACCAGGAGTAATCCTGGTGGTAAAGAAGGCCAGTGCGTAAGGCTGACAACCTTACCACCTTCATGTGCCAAATATCTAAAAATCTGGGAACCTCAACCTCCTGGAACCCTCTGGGCCTCCATGACCTTAAAAGGAAACACTTTACTTTACTTTACTACTATTATTATGCTTAAATTAAGTTAATGTTGCCCAATTCGTGTTGCATTGTTTATACCCCAGGGAGTTGCGTATTGAGATAACATAGTAGAAACTTCAGGATGCAGCTCTGTCTGATTTCCGACACTCCCTCCATCCAATCTCTTAATTTTGCCTTTCTCTTCACTTCCTGCATTTTATTTCTGTTATTTCTTTTCTCTCTGCCACAAATTCAATTATCCTGTTTCGTAGGCTAATATCAAAGTGAATTTTCTTTTCCTTTCGCGCATGGAAGGCTCTAAATCTTTATTAACCTTGCCTGGCTACTGGTTTCCCGATTGAGGTGTTTATTTTTTTGATCCTGCAGCTTCTGTATTGTTCCATCAAGACTACTTTAGAAGGAGTTTTACAGGATGGGGTTGTGTTATTTGTTCATCTGTTTCTTCCTTGTAAGTGATGAAACAAAAAATTTATAAAGTAGAAAATCCGCAGATAACTACTTTTTAACATATTGAGACGTCGATGAATGTACTAGTCATTCTTTTGTATCAAATCCTATTTCGATAAATTATGAAACTTTTTAATTCTCTTTAAATAATTTATTCATCAACTATGCCAGTCATTAAGAGAAATAATAAATTTAACTATTATCGTATTTTACACCCTATAATAGTAGTATTCTAAAACAACGAAATTAATTAAATCAACAAACATCAATTCCACTTTCCAACCTAACATATGGGATACGATATGTTTTTAAATTAATAACATTTACCAATCTACTCCAAATGGGGGATATACTCCATCGACATTTTTCTTTCGTGTTTACGTGAGGTATGATAAAAGAAAAGTCTTAATTATAATACCTAAGGACTAGTGGGTAGTCTTTTCGCCTTATGCTCTCAAAAACGAAGTAGGTAAACCAAGATAAACTCAGAGTATTTTTGCTATATCACTAATAAATAATTGGGGCTATATGCTGAAAAATTTCTTTGGTTTATCTACTTCGTTTTTGAGGGCATAAGGCAAAAATATACTACCCACTAGTACTTAGCTATTACCATTCCCTCAAAGAACAAAAATGATTAGAGACAGGATTTGTGTTAAAATAAAATAAACAAAAGCTGTTTGGGTAAAATATTCAACGCGGTAAAATAAAATACTCAGCGGGATGAAATTAAAAGGAATTACAGATCAAGTCCAATAAGCATTGCTTTTCTATTGAAATAATCATAATTACGATTATCTTATGTACCAGAAGAAGAACAGATGACGCAGAAATGAATGAAATCTGGAAGTGTTACAAAAATACAAACACATATTTATTTCTTCATTTTCTAGGTCTACAAATTTTCGTCTGTCTGACAATAAGTTCGCATATGGTAGAAAGCCCCTCTCACTACCTACATTTGTAGTTGGAAACCATACTGCTTCAAGCGGGTGCTTGAAAATCAGGATATTTATCCATCAGTACCTTAAGTAATGCAAGTACCACGTCTTGTTTCACATAAAATGTCTTTGCCTGATACTGTAGTGCTCGGCATCCTTTCAGAAATGCATCTTTAGAGAGGCAATAGCAACAGTTAAGTTATACATATTACATACTATACTGCTTAGGCTTTGCATAAACGCATTTTATGCCATATCTGACCCAAACAGATTTTGTGAGATTATAATCACATTTGAGATAAATATTCAAACTTACCTCTTTATAATACCCACATACATCAGTGTTTCAAAAGGATTAATATAAGAACACAAATTAAAATTTTCTGTAATATATACAACTATACAACTATTTGTATGGACAGAATTGCGGAAATTAGCTGACAATTCAAGGAAAAGTTTCAAGTCAACTAGTTCCCCACTCTCTGAACGGATGGAAAATTCTGCTTGCATATTTATTCTTGGCTGAGTATTATATGTATCCTCCCATGCAGTTGAGAAATATATCCTTATATGTGAGATATATGGATAAAAAAATTGTATGTGAAATATCTGGCTGGGTATACTGTAAGGGGTTAAAAAAACTTTTAAGAAGTGACAAGAACGCGCGACTAATGAATCACTTTAATGATAATGTCGAAGATGATGAAGATGAAGACGTCAGTGATTATCGAAATCATCTATGTCTGGAAAAACTATACTTATCTTAAAAAATAAAATAAAATGTGTAAATTTTAGTGTATTTGTGTAACAGTATTTTCCAATCTAGTATTTATCTGAAAATTGTACAAAATTAGTACTTTATACAAGGAAAAGTTTATTGTATGCTTATGAGATATGTCTTTATTAACTTAAATGGCAGGGGTATAAGAAAAAATCTACATCAAAGACACATCATTGTTCCAAGTAATCAACTCCTAGTGTCAGGTAATTATAATATCAAAGCACTCACTCATTCATGCATGAGATGCAATTTAATCTCACCCTCATCGTGTCACATTTCTTTCATTACTACGATCGATTGGCGTCGCTTTGCAATCAATTAATGCAGCTTATAAGAACGATTAGGCTGGCCAGACACTAAGGCCTAAATTTGAATGGTAATTCTGACCAAGCTTTGCGGGATCTTACCTGTTCAGAGTCAGGCAAGTTCCGGATTAAAATATACTTACCGTTGATTTCAGAATAGATAAGTAGTGCCAAATGACTATAAATGCCTATAGGTCTCTAGTGAATTCTAGTAAGAACAGGTATTTCACTTTGTAGGATCCGATTATCCACTACTAGCTCTATAACAGCATACTCTGTACTAGGTGATAAATAATTTGTGTTTTCGAAGCATGTTTCTATTGCAACAATTTGAAGCTAGTCTATAATCCCGTGCTGTTCGCCTTCAGTAATAAAAATAATAGGCCATGTACACAATTACTACCACCTCAAAGAGTACACAACCCATATGAAATCTGATTAATGCACTCACGTAACTTTCTTTACCCTAAGCATGGGCGATACTCTGTCTCTCTTCACATTCTGGTATACCGTAGAATAAAATGCCGCATTGCAAAGAACGCGTATTCAAATGTTTCAACCTGATTCAAAGCTTTATTGTTTAACAGGCAACATTGATTTTCTACAAATAGTGGGTGACCTATAACTGTCCTTCAGAGAATTTTTGCGGAAAAAAAAGTTTCGTATATTAAAGTTTTTAGGTTTTAGTATAAGAAAGGTTGCGAAACGCGAAATTTTCTTTATGTAGAGTGGTATTAAAGTAAAAGAAAAACATCGCAAATCATCTTGTCATCTTATCTAATCTAAGTACAAAAATTTGTTTTCATGCGATTTTTCGTTCTGCAGCTAGGGGTTCACAGACACACAGAAACACAAACAAACACAAAGGCAAGTCCGAAAATAGCATTTCTATACTCAGAAGACCTCAAAACGTGCATTTATGTTAAAAACTCAACTTCGAATATTGGGATCGAACCCATTACCTTCTCTACCTATATAATAGGCCTACCTAAGTTACGAGCAGAGAAAGTAATAAATGTAATTAAATGACAGGTTATATTTTGAGGTTGAATATAATTTATCTCTTTTATCTTGCCTCAGAAAATCCGTTCAAACTCACACAAACTAACTCCGAAACAAGACTTTTGTACGCCTCTTGTTCTGTTATAATCGTTTGGTGGTTATTTCCTGTTGACTGAGGCCGGAGATTGAAGATGATAGGAAGCCGGTAACCATTGCCTCTCACTCAACATATCTTGATTCGAATTGGGATTACTTCCTGCCAGCTTACAATACAACGCAGTATGCGGTAGGCATGCTTACTAATAGGATAGCCCACAACAATTTACCATATTCCACACTTTGATATTTCAAATATATATATATATATATTTTTTTAAATTCAGCTTTACTTTTACTCCTTTCAGCTATGAGGCCATATCAGGAGTTCAGGACCTGTGTCTATACAGTAGGTCATGAAACTATTGAGTGTCAATTATTTTCTATTGTTGGTATATTTCATGGAGTAAATTTCAACTGATATATTGATTTAAATGGATACGATATAGGATGAAATAGGATAATTAATGGCATGTAAATATCCAATTCGGCATTTACCTTTACGATTGAGGAAACCATGAAAAATCCCATGTCAAATTGGCCGGCTACGGGACTTGAACTTGGGACCTTCCGAACGCGAGTCCACGACGTTACCATCTCGGCCACCTCGCTCGGTTTTACTTCAAGAAATTGTCCTACTCTATACATATGGCTTAAGAATGTACAATCATGACAAATTATACTTTTCGTTCGACCTTACTATAATAGGCTTATTACGTGTGACGTAGGCCTAACGGTATCATAATGACACTCATTTCGAGACCGTTTTCTATTTTTAAATCGTTGTGCTATCGATTATTATTATCGGACACGGAACGATCTTGAGACCTTGAGAGTAGCAGCTGAAATCTCCGTAATAAATGGCCTTTATTTAAAATAAAATCGATTCTGTTCGTGTTAATTTTAATATTATACTAAAATGAATTCATTGCATGGTGTAAAAATCCTTGGTTTGAAGAAAACAGGAAAAGGAACTTCGATTTGACTGACCCCGTAATCTAACCATCTCTCATAGAACACAAGAACTACGTCAACTAGCTGGTGCGAAGGAGAGTGCGGTGAAGCGTAGCCGGTTTGTTTCGGTGAATCTGAAATCTCAGAATTTAAACATTTAGAGCAATTATGGTTGAACAAAAACAGTCGTGTGCAATTTGCCTTTAATACTAATTAAGATATTCGTATGATAATTATGAAACAAATCCTTTCTCAAATTATGGTTATCTATATTATTATGTGGTACGCCGTAGCGTAGTGGTTGAGGCTCTGCGCTACAAACCAGAAGGTTGCGGGTTCGATCCCCGATGAGGTCGTTGGAGTTTTTCAATTGACCTAATCCTTCTGGTGGCACTCTGGCCCTGGGGTCGACTCAGCCTCTAACAGAAATGAGTACCAGGAGCAAGGAGCAATCCTGGGGGTAAAGGCGGCCGGTGCGTAAGGCTGACAACCTTACCACCTTCATGTGCCGATGTCTAAAAATCTGGGAGCCTCAACCTCCTGGAACCCTCTGGGCCTCCATGGCCTGTAATAGGGATCACTTTACTTCACTTCACTTACATTATTATGTGCATGAACTAATTCTGCTCGAGCATTAAAAGTGCCCATTCAAGCAATAAACCCGTTTGCCACAACAACAAAAAATCTGATGTGAACCACACAACTTCCTCCAGGTCTACCCATTTAATACTCCAGTGTTAGTACACGAATGTACCGCAATGGTGCGTATTAAGTTGCCTCAGTCTCATTCAAAGTCACAATATTCGTGAGGCAGGTTTTTGTATGAAATGAGTAGCTTATAACTACCCTTTAGAGAATTTTTAAGAAAAACCTTTTCAAATAAGAGTTTTAGCTCTTGTTCTAAACACCTCATATCCAAAATTTAAACAAAATCGTTACAGCTTTTTTTCGAGAAAACTACAAAAAACGGGGGTTTCATGTAAAGTGACATTAAAAGTAAAAGAAAGTAGTTGCCAATCTTCCTATCACATACTCTGGAGGTATCTAACACAAATACAAAATTATGTTTTATACTATTTTACGTTATGGAGTTAGGCTGTTCACAGACACACACAAAAAACACAGACATATTTCTAAAAATAGTATTTTTCAGGGGCTCTCAAAACATGTATTTAAATTATGTTGAAAACTTAAGTTTGAATTTCGGGGTCAAACACGATACTTCCTCTGCCTATAATACGTATGGTATGGGCAGAGGAAATAAAAACATTTTGTAGACTTGTCCTTGTTGGAATAAAATGAATATCTTTGAAATTTTAACTATATGAAAACAGCAATCTATATATTAATTTAAAATAAGTATTTTTATTATTTGAAAAATTTAGTGAACATTACCTTCATATGCAAGGACGAGAGGCCATATTGGGTTCGATTTTTATATCTGGTGGCGTGAAAACCTATAATTGTCTCCTATAATATTTGTTAATGTCCAATGTAATAGATTTTTGTTTCGTGGGAGGATTTATAGAAATCCTTATTTTAAATATTTAAAAAATGTATATAATAAGTGATCAAGTCCAACTGAAATAGAAAATATGATTATTTATTTCAATTTGAGGATCATTTTCCAGATTAAGAAAATTATAGAAGAGTATATGAGGATACAAAATGAAATAAATATTGATCTCCATGCACTCGGTTTTAAGAAAAGTTTTGAACTCCTTACAAATCTATGAGATGGAATTCTTATTTTGTTATTAACCTGTTTTTCAATCTTCCAGGTGTTTCATTATATATGTATACCGTCAAACTAATATCCTTTAAATGAATTTAAATGTAAAAATAATCGTGTAATACCGTGTTCTTTGGAACGTTATCAACCTGAAAGAAAGTATTTCAGTCGTGTGTTAATACGTACTTAGACACGCGGTTATTTAAAAAAGATACCAATATGATGTCTGGCGTCATATTGAAGTGAGACTTTCAATAAATAAATCTGTAGTCTTTGGTATGAAAACTCAAAATTCCCTTTTTGGTCCATTTATTACTGGCGTTTACTGTCCAAAGAAACAAACTCCTTATATAATGACTAACACAGAAATATTTTAAATTTAGGTACATTTATATAATTATAATTAATACTGTTTCTTCTGTTTCAGGTAAGTGAAGTTTTCTGAAGAAAAGATCTCGTTGATTTCGTAAGTCATTATGCCTATTATTTTTATACCCCATAGTTAAGAAACAATTAATTCAACAAGAAATGAAACCAGGGCTTTTGCTAAGACATTAACTTTCAGACCTAACCCAATAAAAATATTATACTTACATCTTACACATTCTTCATTCACATTACGGTCGTATTGATATGAAAGAAAATGAGTGGAATTCCAAGTTAAAAAATATTACTACACAAGTCGTTGTTTTACCCTACAAGCTTGTTTTTATAGAAACCATAAATCAGTACTTGCTCATCTCTCTAAAAGTGTTTCATACAAAAAATAAAGTAAATTAAAAAATATTTTTACGACTACTGTACGAGAGGGAAGGATACCACAATCCTAAGAAGAACCAAGATGAATACTAATGGAGGTCTAATCTCAGTGCAAATTTAAATCCCAAACTTTATAGTAAAATTATTAAGAAATTCCAATTCCTTAATCATAGTAATATTAATAAACTTAAGAAAAAACAATCTTTATCTTTCCAACTCTTTTTAGCGTTTAATTTTCATTTCTGTTCACTTTCTTGTCCCTAAATATTGTGATATTTTTATTTGACTGGACATTTCTTATTATTTTAATCTAGAATATGAATGATATAATTAAGAAGTTGTCATTAAGTCTACATTATTATTCATATTTATAGTAAAATGCTAATACGACGTATTAGGTTCTTTCTTGTTAAAAAGAATTGCATATGAAATCAATAATTAGGAATACTTGATGCTTGTAGAATTCCCTACATCTTTATATACTGTAGTGCAACATTTAGAAGCAATCTTATTTTTTTAATGATTGCTACAAAAGATAGCATATTAATTCGTGTAGCTTTCCTGTGATACTTTCTACAGCGTGGAAGGGAATTAGAGTTTAAATCAAATAGCCTGTTAGGAATCAGGCTCGAGAGGAACCAAACTTTGGGTACGATGTGTCCCGTTGCGATAGGAGCACAAGGATGGGTAGGAATAATAGAATAATCTAGTAGCTAGGAGGACCAGCCTGTTTATTGGTACAGACGAACCATAGAGCGAGTGGAACTTATAAATCTCAGGTGCTGGTGTCAGGGATCTTGGATGTAATTTCGGAGTGAAACCTTTCTCATGTAATAAACTATGAAATATTTATTCTCAACACAAATAGGTAATAAGCACTTGGAAATGAATAGAAACACTTAAATAACAAAATAGAGTGAATATAAGATAGCTGTACTTGCACTGAACAAAGGAATGTGCGTTGGCGGGAACTTTCATACACGTGGCGAGAATTTCTCTCTAATTATGCCAGCTATGTAACTTATATCTCAAATTAACGGTAATAAAATTTGTTGTAGAATGAATGTATTTTAAGTTATTAGCACTTGATTGATCACGTTTTATAGCTTCTTGGTGAGTGATGACGTCACACGCTATGTACTTACTTGGAACTAATAAGTGAATCTAATGAACTTGTAATACGGAGAATAAGTAAATTATGTATAAGTAATTTACTTGAAATTAATAAAACTTATGAGGAAGTTTTATTCCAATGATTTCTAGTAAAAATACAAAGCGCGCGAAGAGGCCTTTGTTACTAGAGAACCGGAGCAGTGTCAGACCGTGACTTGATCGTGTAACTGCAGGCTTAATACTGAATCTACTGTAACTAGTAGAAATTAATTAATATCACACGATAATACTTGTAAATAAAGTATTATATAATTATCCGCTAATTAATAGAAAACCTCCGTTCTATTGTCTGAATTAGGCGGGATACCAGACTGAGCTCCAGCACGTCTCTCGTGAGTGGAGGCTCGACACTAACTAACTCTTCGCATGACGCTATGATGTCACGCTGATGCGAAGCATGCACCTGTCGCTAAACGGGGATTCACAGAAATAAGCGGGCTTATACTCATATCAATGCGCTGAGAGGGAGAAATGCACTGAGCGGAACATTTGAATATGCACTGTTACTAGACATGTAAAATAATGCTAGTAGAACCCTTAGCTTTCTCCAACATAGACTCCCCCCGTTAAAGTATTAACTTTAAGAAAAATAACTAAGGAGAAAGCTATAATAAAAAGGATACACTTGTATATACACGTAAGCACTGACTTTACACTATTTAGACTAGCAACACACGCAAGGTTGTGAATGTCTAGGTGAATGATAGCTGGAATCCAGACTGTTGTTGTAATATCTATAAGTGAAGACTTCGACTTGTTAACAACAGCCGACTCAGGTACTTGTAGTGTAGATCAGGTGGCTTGTTGAAACACAATCTGTAGAAACTTGTTGAAGAAATGCATGATGATTTCTTTATATCATTCAGGGCACAGCTGATGATCTTATATTACTAACATGGTATCTTGCCATAATGGAGAAAGACCATTGGATAAACATTAAGTGAGTTTATAACACAAACAGTGCTGAAAAGTTGCTTTCTTACATATATCACAGTGTAACGGTTTGGCTATCTTTTCATAGTTCTTACAGACATAATAACTCTCTAACTGGATATATGCAGATGATGCAAGTAAATAGCTTTTCACTATTTGGAAGATGAGATACACTGCTTTGTATTGTTTCTAGATGAGAACAGACACTGCGGAGTGTTGTTTCTCGATGAATGCAGACATTGCGGAGTGTTGTTTCGTTCTGAAGACAGACACTGCTGAATGTTGTTGTGTGAATGTAAAGCTCGGTAAAAAGGATCTGATTTACATCTTGTATTTACACTATCACTTATTTTAAATCTTCCTTGACTGTTGAAAGATTTATCGTGAATAGATGGGTGCAAATGTTCGTTCCTGGTTTTGAAGGAAGCGAAGCTATTGCGAACTGGTTTGACCGCTGCACTGGGTCGGTTTGTCTCTAAGCGTTTGCTCTGCATATGATGAGAGGCTTTGTTTGTATTGTTTTGAATTCTAGCTTGTTTAGAATTGCTCTGTAATGAAGTGCTCTGTTGACTTCGACTAATGTTAAAGCATGTGAGGGCGTATGCTGTTGATTTTTCTTGCTTAGCTGTAAAATGCAGTAGCTTGCTATGTTTTAAGTCACATTTACAGTAAGAAGGCAATTCACACTCTTGTACCTTGTGTTCTGTGGAGAAGCAATTAAAGCACAACTGGTTTGATCGTGCACAACTCCATCGTTGTTGCACTGTGAATTTGCGGAAAATTTTGCACTTATGTAACGAGTGGTTTCGTTTACACAGAGAACAAGTTTGCTGATGTTTAGGTTTGCTCGTGACAACGAAAGAATGCATTTCTGTTTCTTCGTCTGTCGTTAAGTTTTCATCATCTTGAAGCGAAACCGTATTCATGTCACGATGCAGAAGTTGACTGTGGACTGATTGTTGACAACCACAGAAAGATTCTAAATTGCACTGTTGTACCGTATGATTTGATGAGAAACAATTGACACACAGGTGCTGTGACTTGACGAAATTCCATCGCTCATTGACTGGAATTTGCCGGAATTCATTGCAATGATACAGCTTGTGATTGCGTTGACAATAGGCACACGATAATCTGCTTGTACCTTCGTACGACTGTCGCGGTTCTCGGACAGTGTATTTTGGAGATCGCAGCTCAACCTTTCTTGCAGGTGATGGGCTGGACACGTTGTTGGAATTGGATAACACTTCTAATGAATGAGCCTTGGCTTCTAGGAAGTTCATCAACTCTTGAAGTGATGTGAACTTTTTTGAGTCAATTTTACTTTCCCATTCTTTACGTGTAGTCTCACCAAGATGATCCAATATTAATTGAATAAACATGACTTCGTGTAATGGGATTTCAAGATTGAGGGCTTCGATGGCGTTAAGATTGCTTTGAAACTGATTTAGTAAGTTTCGCAAGTCTGTAACGTTTTCATCTTTCATTATTGGTAATGAAAGTAGATTTTTGATGTGAGCTGTGGCAATAACTCGAGTATTATCATATCTAGAGCACACCAAGTTTCATGCTATAGTAAAATTCTCATTCGTGACTGGAAGATTCTGAAGGAGCGCGTGGGCTTGTCCCTTCACAGAACTCAGCAAATAATGGTATTTCTGGATGGGATCCAATGAATCATTGTTCACCACTAAACTACTGAAAGTGTCGTGATAGTGCTTAAAGTTAGTCACATCCCCACTGAATACAGGAATTTGAATCCTTGGAAGTTGTATATTTCTATTGTTGCACTGTGAAGCAGAAGATTGACATGTGTGATGAGAGTGACCACTGTGATTAGATCGTTGGCTGTGATGAGAGCCTACACTACGCACTGGTTGGTCGTGTAGAAATAACAATTCACTAAGCTTAGCCTTTAGCACCTTGTACTTGTTATTCATCTCTTCGTCATACTGTGCGTGCATGTCAAGTTCACTTTCAGCTTCGATAATAGCTTCAATTTGAGTTTGTACCACTTCATAATTTTGCCACACTTCGTTAAGAGTGTCATATTCAACTTTTAATCGAAATATATCAACTTCTTCAGTAATATTGTCACTGTACTTCTGAATGTACGTAAGTTTTCTTTTAAGAAAAGCACGTTTTTTCGTTAATTCCTTCAAGTCACTTTCCATTGTGAGATGAGAAATTACTTGTAGTTTAAAGATGAGATGCTACCACCGCTGCACGATGATACATGTAAGTCAGCTGTTCACTGCTTTCTTGAAGTTCGCTGGTGACCGGAATCCCACGATGAGTTGTATCACTGCTGCTTGATGCTGTCCTCGATGCGAAGTTCAGGGTTGCTGGAACTCACGAACCGACCGACGCGGAAGCACAGATGAATGAGACGAACTCGAGAAACGGTATTGCGAATACAAGTATGTAATATGATTGTACCAATATGATCCTGCCCGTAAGGACCAATGTTTGTAGTACTGGAATCTTGTGCTTGCTAATTGGAGTTTCTGGATCACTGCCAATCAGAAGATACCAAGGCCAAGAATCAATGTTGCTGGAATCTCCGATCCGACGCGGAAGATACGAACACTGAATAGCTCGCGCTTGGGAGTATTCGAGAAGCGAACCCGTACATGTGTGAGATAGTTCTAGGTTTATCCAAATTACATCCGGCACCGGTAGGAGCAAAATGTTAGGAATCAGGCTCGAGAGGAACCAAACTTTGGGTACGATGTGTCCCGTTGCGATAGGAGCACAAGGATGGGTAGGAATAATAGAATAATCTAGTAGCTAGGAGGACCAGCCTGTTTATTGGTACAGACGAACCATAGAGCGAGTGGAACTTATAAATCTCAGGTGCTGGTGTCAGGGATCTTGGATGTAATTTCGGAGTGAAACCTTTCTCATGTAATAAACTATGAAATATTTATTCTCAACACAAATAGGTAATAAGCACTTGGAAATGAATAGAAACACTTAAATAACAAAATAGAGTGAATATAAGATAGCTGTACTTGCACTGAACAAAGGAATGTGCGTTGGCGGGAACTTTCATACACGTGGCGAGAATTTCTCTCTAATTATGCCAGCTATGTAACTTATATCTCAAATTAACGGTAATAAAATTTGTTGTAGAATGAATGTATTTTAAGTTATTAGCACTTGATTGATCACGTTTTATAGCTTCTTGGTGAGTGATGACGTCACACGCTATGTACTTACTTGGAACTAATAAGTGAATCTAATGAACTTGTAATACGGAGAATAAGTAAATTATGTATAAGTAATTTACTTGAAATTAATAAAACTTATGAGGAAGTTTTATTCCAATGATTTCTAGTAAAGATACAAAGCGCGCGAAGAGGCCTTTGTTACTAGAGAACCGGAGCAGTGTCAGACCGTGACTTGATCGTGTAACTGCAGGCTTAATACTGAATCTACTGTAACTAGTAGAAATTAATTAATATCACACGATAATACTTGTAAATAAAGTATTATATAATTATCCGCTAATTAATAGAAAACCTCCGTTCTATTGTCTGAATTAGGCGGGATACCAGACTGAGCTCCAGCACGTCTCTCGTGAGTGGAGGCTCGACACTAACTAACTCTTCGCATGACGCTATGATGTCACGCTGATGCGAAGCATGCACCTGTCGCTAAACGGGGATTCACAGAAATAAGCGGGCTTATACTCATATCAATGCGCTGAGAGGGAGAAATGCACTGAGCGGAACATTTGAATATGCACTGTTACTAGACATGTAAAATAATGCTAGTAGAACCCTTAGCTTTCTCCAACATAGCCTATGAGTCCCATATTGTTCACACCATACACTTAGTTGCAATTATATATGAATTATGACTGTTATTCATATCCAGCTATAGCATGTGTATTTAAAACACCCTGTTGTAATGGTAATCTGAAATAAACTAGATACCAGGTACCGTGCAATAAGAATGTGTGACCAGCTGAGCGTAAATTGTTGCTTTTGCAAATGGTATAACCATAAAGCTTAGCAACATATCACGATAGCTATAACTGAAACTCTCTGGGGTCCTATTTATCTATCAGGATAGGAAACCATACTGAGTTAATTGTTGTTCTCTGTTAATCATTGAAATATGAATCCTTTAACATCATAGTTCATAACGAGCTACATAATAATTGTTGTTGATGAGTTAAATAAAAACGAGTAGCTAGTAGGGGTCATTCAATAAAAAATATAATTCGCACTACACTATCCTCGTCTGATATTGGGAACACATATCTCTATCTACCGCATTTTATAGCTCTATTCAAACGTTATACTAGGTGTATTTTTAAAGTAAGTACCGATAATATTTTTAAAAAATTTCATAATTTTATTTTCCAAATACTTTAATATTAATTATTCAGCACCTTACACTACTTCTCCACATAGTCATCGCCATTATTCAGGCACTTATCGTAATGGGAAACCAGTTTTTGTATGCCTTCGTGAAATAATGATGCCGCTTGTGATGAAAGCCAAGTCTGCACTTCTTGTTTCACAACTTCATCGTCGTTGAAATGTTTTCCAGTAAGGGATTTCTTCAGATGAAGAAACATAATATGTTTTCTTCCACATCTTGCACCAAATCATCCGCGATCATAGACGGTCGGACGCTCCCCGCCTCATCATGCTCATTTTCACGACCTTAGTTAAACTGTCTCATCCAGTTCCTCATCATTCCATCAGTCATTATTGTTTCTCCATAAACCTTACACAATTGGCGATGAATGTTTGCTGGCGCAATATTTCTCGCATTCAAAAAACGAATCACTGATCTGATTTCCCAAACGGCGGGTCGTTCGAATGATTTGAACATTTCGAAAATTCGAAACGCTCTAACAATGGGAAAACACTAAGTGAAGATCGCTCAGAACGGTGTCTGGCTTCCTAATGAATGGAGAAAGTGATCGCGCATGCTCAAAATCGTGACTGCAACGCTGCAGCGGCAAAATATTTAAACGACACTTGCTATAAAAACACGCCTTGTATTTAAAGTATTTTATTTGCTTAATATTCTTAACAGCATCAATCCTTTGAAGGGAAAGGGCCTCGCGGCACGCCTGACTCCAGCAATTTTGCAAAGAATTCTAAATTTTCAATTTATGTGTATCGAATGACAACCCCGTTGCTCTGATGCATTAGGGGTCCGCCCTCAGTTTAATGTATGTTTTTATTTACCCTCTTTCCCATTCATACCCTCCTATTTCGTTCAGAAAGCATAGACCATTATTTTCTCTGCAAGTAAATAATTTAATTATTTTAAGTAAAATTCCTTATCACAGAATATACAATACCAACACATGCGTATATCCTTTCCTCTTTCATTCAAATCTTCTGACAGGGATTTTTGGCACGGGTGAACCTAAATACTTATTTGACTTTTTTCTTCTTTAATTCGTGTTTTTGTTATTATTATTATTATTATTATTATTATTATTATTATTATTATTATTATTATTATTATTATTATTTTGCTATTTATGTTTTACTGATCTAATTTTAGTCTATATATCATAGATCTTTTAGCGAGCGAGATGGCTCAGGCTCTAACGCCTGGGACTAGCATTAGGGAGGTCCGGTGTCCAAACCCTTTGTCTGGCCAATTTGTAATGAGTCTTTTCGTGTTTTCGTATTCGAGAAAGCAAATACCTGGTTGAATATTTACTCAGGCCTACCGCGATTCATAACTACTATTTTATTCAATTCCAGAGCCATTCCAACTAAATCAGCAGGCCATTTAAGAACAACAATAGCAATGAACGTTATTAGTAAAGCGCCTACTGGTAAACTTACCGTATACTATGCGTCAGAATATTAAATCCTCTAACTTTTAATGCAATTATATTACTGCGCACACGGAGAGTAATCATATTTATTGTTGAATTCTTCAATTTCAATCTGACATGCCTTTACTTTCGTTTATTTTCTTGATACTTACTTATGATATCCATCAGGAGCCATGTACTATAAGGGAACTCTAGATATCATGAAATGCCTTGAAATGCAGAAATGCAGGCGGTCTTGGCATGGTGTACCTGCGCACTGTTTGCGCGATGTAATCGATATTTGCCACGAAATTAAAAGTAATGCTAGTTTTTAAGGTGGGTAGGTTTGTAATTTACTACAAATGATTTAATTGAATAATTATGTTCTCGTAAGTAACATTTTTATTATCATATAGATCGCTTTCGCAAAAATAATTTATGCTATACATATGTCTTACGTGCATTGGAGAATCTCAGAAAAAAACTCTCCCGCGATTCTCCAATATACTCTTAATCGTACACTTATAGCACTTGTAATATCTTATTCATTGAGACTGTGATAATTGAATACACACTCCCTGCAACATGGTTTCTTACTCTCTACCAGAACGTGTTGTAAGTTGCATTGCCTATACTTAATCCGAGGAAGAGCTTTTCTTGTTTGTTTTTATTATTTAATAACAGCGTACAGACCAATACACTTGTAATTGAAGCAATTCATCACCAAGATGTCAGAGCCATCTGTGTTTTAGGAACATTTCACTGCGGCCTGACATTAATATCGCAAGCTGGCTTCACAGCCTCCATCATTACTGCATTCATTTTCTTTCTTTTACAATAACGGTTATACAAGGAAATTTGCCAGTAAAAATATACTAACGATGCAAATACACAACCTCTTTGCTGTTTGAGAATAACATTGAGAACTCCTTACGCATAAACCTAAGCTGAAATCTAATTTAATACTTTATCGTGTTTCCCTGTAGGCCAACATCCAATGCCACCTATTAACAAGACTGTTTTCAATATTGTGAAATTAACTGAAACTGGTCTTGCTCGGTAATCATCTATTTACCACTAGCAGAGATCTAATGCTTTTATTACACTGGTGGGCAGAAGGGGTTCATGAATAATAATAACATTAATAATAATAATAATAATAATAATAATAATAATAATAATAATAATAATAATAATAATAATAATAATAATAATAAGCTTTATTGTCGAAGCCATATAAATGCATAGACATTTTCATTTAGTTTCCTCTAATTCTAATGTAGATACTACTATAAACTACTAGCATACCGGTACCGTAAATAAATTAACATTCTTTCTTTTTCTTTTCTGTGCTTTAATTTTGAAATTTGTAAATGTTTTTTGTTTATTTGTGTATTTTTGTATTTGTATTTGTACATAAGTTTGTAAATGTAATTTAAATAAATAAAAATGTCAAATGTAAAAAAAAATGTCAAAAATTTAGTGTATTGTTTAAAAGTTATGTATATTTAAAAGGCCTAAGCCTACATCCTCCACACTGTCGGGGCATATTTCTATTAAGTTACTTTTAACATGTTTTCTAAACAGTAATAAATTTAGCGTCTTAATATTAACAATTAAACTATTATAATTATATAAAAACATACGAGTTTTACTAGTTGTAGATAAATGTTGAGAGGGTGTGCACGTATTATTTTTATATCTTCTTTCATAATTATGAAAAGTCGCTATTCTTTCATTTATCTTCGGGAACTTATTCAAGTTCCAGAAGTTTCAAAACATATATAGCATATACCATTAACAAATTGTATTGCATAAAATATCCCCTACAAGAAGTTCTATTGTCAACACCTGCTATGCATCTGACCATAAGTTTATGGACGATAAATACATCATTTTAACATGTCTGCAGACCCCAGAAACAAATAGCCTACCGTGCGATAGCTTAGACTCAACTTGTGCATAATAGTATAGGCGAACGTTATGGTCAATAATAGTTCTCAGACGCTGATACCAGACGCTATTTAATTTCGAAATGAAATCCACAAAATGATGTCTCCAGGACATATGTTGATTAACTTCAACAAATTTAGTGGATTCCTATTTATCCAGCAATTCATTTTGAAGACAAATGTTAATGCCTTTCAAGTTTTTCTTTTGTGGATTATGAAAATGAATAAATCAAGTTTTATTAAGATTCAAATAATGAAGGTTATCAGACCTAATTTCTAAACCTCTTAATAACTTCAACAAATTTAGTGGATTCCTATTTATCCAGCAATTAATTTTGAAGACAAATGTTAATGCCTTTCAAGTTTTTCTTTTGTGGATTATGAAAATGAATAAATCAAGTTTTATTAAGATACAAATAATGAAGGTTATCAGACCTAATTTCTAAACCTCTTAATAACTCATTACACTTTGTTTCTAGACGCTGTTATACTATAACCGAGGTGTCGTCAGCATACATACACACAAATTAGTATTTCAAATTTATAGCTGAATCATTAACATAGAGTAAAAACAATATCGGTCCTAAAATGGAGCCCTGAGGGACACCAACATCAGTACGTGCTTTATTACATATGTATATTTAATTGCATGTGTCTTTGTTTTATGTAATACTAGCATGTGCCCGCGGCTTCGCCCGCGATAATTATTTAAAAAATTAAAAATTAAAAGCATAACCCTAATAGTTAAATCATTATATTTATTAACACCTCAATCACGTGGACTACATATCACGATTAGATAGCGTCGCCTGGCAAAGGCGCCCGCGGTTTCCCCCGCGATAATTATTTCAAAAATTAAAAACTAAAAATTAAGAGCATAATAGTTAAATCATTATATTTATTAACACCTAAATCACGTGAATTACATACCACGATTAGATAGCGTCGCCTGGTAAAAGCGATCTCAGATTCGAGTTCCTTGGCCCAGAAAATCCCTGTATAGTGAGTTTCGTCCAAATCGAACGATGTTTAACCATATTTAGGTCTATGTTGATTATCCCTCTTCCGTGTAGGTTGAAAATTTCATATGTCTACGGGCCTTGACATTCTAAACAAATGAATCGACCAGCGTGGGCTTACAACATTCAAGCGATCGCGATGCTTTTATTTCCACGGTATGACAAAAATAGCCAAAGCCAACTGCAATTGATTTGACATTGAAATGTATTACTGAAATCTGATGCTTCGACAGCGCTAAAATCACGTTTTCTGCCAGTTTTTCACTCATAACTCGCGAATGAAAGCTAAAATTTCAAATTCGGCTTCGAGGTGCATTCGCCCACCTTTCAGTCCATCTATCTTTAAAATTTCAGATCTCTGCGTTCAGTAGATTTCGATGGGCATCGTGGACAGACAGACACACAGCATGTGCCCGCATTTGCCCGCGGCTTCCCCCGCGATAATTGTTTGAAAAATTAAAAACTAAAAATTAAGAGCATAGTTAAATCATTATAATTATTAACACCTAAATCACGTGGAGTGCATTCCACGATTAGGTAGCGTCCCCTGGTAAAAGCGACCTCAGATTCGAGTTCCTTGGCCCAGAAAACCCCTGTATAGTGAGTTTCGTTCAAATCGAACAATGTTTGACCATATTTAGGGTTGATTATCCTTCTTCCGTGTAGGTTGAAAATGTCATATGTCTGTGGGCCTTGACACTCTAAACAAATGAATCGTCTAGGATGGACTAACAAAATCAAGCGATCGCGTTGCTTTTATTTCCAAGGTATGAGGTATGATGACAAAAATAGCCAAAGCCATCTGTAAGTGATTTGATATTGAAATTTATTACTGAAACTGATGCTTCTAAAACGCAAAAAAATGCACGTTTTCTGCCAGTTTTTCACTCATAACTCACGAACGAAAGCGAAAATTAAAATTCCGGCTTCGAGGTGCACATTCCGACCCTTTAGTCCGCCTATGTATAAAATTTCAGATCTCTGCGTTCAGTAGATTTCGCTGGGCATCGCGGACAGACAGACAGACAGACAGACACTTCCTTTTATTAATATAGATAGATTTCAGCATATTGATACCTATCCTTGAGGTAAGAAGAGAGCCACTGTAAGATAACTTACCACATCTTACGACATATCTTCCCAGTTTAATCAGGAGAAAATTGCGATTCACACAGTGTAATGTGCTGCCGAGATCACAGAATATCCCAACCGGGCACTTGCCTAAATGTAGACAAGACAAAATTTATTTATGAACACTATAAATTGCAGTATTAGTACATTTTTGGGGTCTAAAACAATGCTCATTTTCATGAAAAATATTGAATTTATCAATGTACTTGAACAGCCTGTCCAACATGCAATAGGCCTATTTAAAAACCATAGATATGGTAATTCCAATAGAAATGGGTCTATAATTTTCAATTTTCGTTTTGTCAGATTTCTTAAATATTGGGTTTACTTTGTCTCGTTTCAACTCTCTTGGAATGATTCCAAGGCAGAAACATAAGTTAATTAAATATGTCAGAGGTTTGATTGTAACATATAATGCTTTTAACAATCAGCATAGCAGGAAACTCATCATTCCCAAATGATAGTTTACATTTGAGTTTCGTAAGTGCAATATCTTGTACTTCAAATTCTGAGAACTCACTCAAATACATTGATTTGTCAAAATTTCTAAAAATATTTAGATTAAAGTCAGGTTTTATGCATTTAATATTTGAAATTTCTTCCAAAGTCTCATCTTTAACAAAATAGAAAATTTATCTGCTAGGTTTGAGGATTACTCACTACTACATTATTGATTTTCTATGCTATATTTACGCGTTTAGATTGACGGTTAGTAGTGTGGCTGATATTTTTCAAACTCAAAAAAATTGTATTTAATTATGTATTGTATTAAAAAAATTGTATTTAATTTTATTAATTAATTTTATTTAATCGTATTGAAATTATATTTAATTAATTGTAATTATTGTATTTAAAAATTTTATTTGATCTAATTAAATTGTATTTAATTGTATTTAAATATACTACGGGCAAATATTAATCTGCATATACATCCCATGCCCAGTTTGAAATATTACTACATAAACTTAAATCGAGGAGGAGACCTGGAATTTTATGATCACGTTATTAAAATGGTTTGATTTGTAAGTCGTTGTAATATTTAATGTTCTTAGGATTGTAACCGTCTTCGGAGTAAAGTCATTTTTCCCCTATGAGTAATTGTGCATGCATCTAAACTTACAAACATGGACACTTTTAATGTCGCCGACTAAGCCTCGATCGTACCCAAGAAATTGAAAACAGAATGCCGATGTTATACATTTCTGTCCAAGCTGCCTTAATAACTTGGTAACTTATAATGTATTTCCGCAATTTATCGAGGTGTTTACACAGGGGAGGCATTTTACAATACCTCATTCAGACAAGTAAAATTACGTTTTTGAAGCTTATGAAGGAAGCTCTTTAAGTGCATATGGTGCCACGTGAGCTGTCCTGTAGAATTGAGAGAAGCCAAATTACATTGTGCCACCTAACTTTCTCTGAACTAATTACTGAGGACTTAAGCTAGGAAAGTTTCAAATAAACGTTGTTTGGTTTCAAATAAAAGTTTCAAACAATAATATTACTTCCTCTGCCCGTACCATAGGTACTATAGGTAGAGGAAGTATTGTTTTCGACCCTAAAATTCGAAGTCGAGTTTTTAGCATATATACACGTTTCAAGGCCCCTGAATCCAAAAATACTATTTTTGGCAACATGTCTGTGTGTGTGTCTGTGTGTCTGTGTGCCTGTGTGTCTGTGTGTCTGTCTGTGTGGAAGTTTGTGAACAGGCTAGCTCCGAAACGGAGAATCGTATGAAAACAAAATTTCGTATTTGGGTCAGGTACCTTCCGAAGATGTGATTCGAAGATTGGCGACAAATTTCTCTTATTTTTAACGGGACTTTACATGAAGAAATTTTCGTTTTTCGCAATTTTCTCGAAAACGGCTCTAACGATTTCCTTTAAAATTTGCACATGTGTTCCTTTTACTGAGAGCTAAAACCTTTATTTGAAACTTTTTTTCGAAAAAATTCTCTGAGGGTAGTTACAAGCCACCCACTGTTCACCCACTGTTTGTAGAAATTTTGTCTTGCGTGATGAACAACTGAATACGCGCTCTTTCACGGCCTCTTATTCTATATAAGAATGTGAAGTGAGAAAGATGTATTGTTGGCCAGGTATAGAGTAAAGAAGTATCTGAGGGAAATATTCGATAAATTTCGGAAATTATTCTTTACGGCGGAAAGATCAATAAACGTCTGCAGTCACTTGTTCTTTTTTTTTTTAAGTTTGTTATATAGCCTGCGCTTTTAGTCGCATCATTGAAAGAAGAGGTATTTATAGGATAATTAGCGTAAAATTGTCTTTTGCGATTCTGTAAAAGGATATGTGAATCTGCTAACTTTTATTTGGGCAGAGGAAGTTATGTGACTTTCACATCAGATTTTTTTATAGTAAATGTTCGAACGCAATAGTTGGAGATATTTTCTAGTAAATAGCAATAAAGTCAAATAATGTAATCTTGAGTGTTAGACAAAGTTAGTCTGGAGAATCCTTTTCAAAGAAAAATTTTAAGTGTAGATTCACATACGACAATTTTATTTTTGACGTACACAAATAGACGAACAGGTCTTCAACTGAATGGTTATTTTAAGAAATGAGTCACAAAATTAAAGAAATAAAAAACTTGTCCACCATGTAAACCACCAATATTTCAATTGTCATAGTGGATTGGATCACCGATTGCACACTATTTGAAGATGTACTAATGAACTTCGTACAAAGACTTATCGGGCTAGCCTTACTCCACCATTTTCAGTGTACAGGCATAATTCATGTTACTAAAAATGTGTTTCATGACCTTTTTGTAATGACCGATTCAACTTTTCTTCATCCCAGGTGCAACTTCTCATAATAATGTATTCAGACACTATTTGAGGCAAGCCTATTTCGCTTTTTTCGAGAGTGTCATGAGATATGGTTTATTGTTCTATGGATGTGGCTCTGGGCTGAAAGATGTACTGCTGATACAGAAGAAGGCAATTAGACTAATAACTGGGTCGTCATTATTATCACATTGTAGACCACTCTTTATACAAGAAGGGATTCTTACTGTATATAGCTTGTATGTTTTTGAACTTTTAATGTTTTTAAAGAAGAATGTCTCTAATTATGAACTTAGGAGTGGTATTCATGCATACAACACTAGACATAATAATGCCATTCAAATGCCATTTTCTAGGCTAAGCAAAGTTAATTCAAATCATGTGTTTAATGCTGTAAAAGTTTTTAACAAGCTTCCGGACACCATAAAGAACCTAAAGGGGAGTAAATTCAAAACCAAAAATAAAAATTTGGTTGCAGAACAATCCATTTTATAATATGCATGAATGTTTTAACAATGACTTCAAGTTTTAATCTTTTACAGGAGACTTAAATTATTAACCTTTTGTTATTTATTGGCGCCAGTAATTAATTTTTTACTTCTTTTATGTAATCTGACTTGGCCAATTGTACATTTTACTTAAAGGCTTAAATAAATTATTATTATTATTATTATTATTATTATTATTATTATTATTATTATTATTATTATTATTATCTTGAAAAGGAAGAGTGAAGGACAGCTGAGAGGATTTGCAGATCCAGATGTAAGTGGGTGTTAGCAGTACTGTGTATTATACTGTATCCCCTTATCAAGTTGAAGTAACACAATGCAGGTGTATAGTGTAGGCCTATTACATGACATTCCAAGATATTGCAGCAGTCTCTCAAGTTTCTATTATTATCATCTCAGCCGGTCTCCTCATTCTGTCACTTGACTGAAGATTTTGTTAGATTACATCGTAGGCATGGTATTTGTTCACGTTCAGTCCTAAAACAAATTGGTTATGCCAGTACCTAACGTATGAATGGATTACCATCTAGAATAGCTTGGTAGTGACGTAATTAACTCCACTATTTTGCAAGAAAAAGGTTTACAAAAGAAGAATGCATCATTAATAATAGGACTTTCCATACAGTAGGATCTAGAATTGTAATGCGAATGATATGATTCTTCGCGGAAGTAAGTTCTAGTAGGATCTAGAATTGTAATGCGAATGATATGATTCTTCGCGGAAGTAAGTTCTAGTAGGATCTAGAATTGTAATGCGAATGATATGATTCTTCGCGGAAGTAAGTTCTCTTGGCATGAGGAGAGTCACAAAATTACTTAACTTCAAGTGGTCAGAAGTGATTCAAAACACGCTCAACATTAAATCGTTCAACACAGAAATAGAAGTGTAAGTAATGTATAGACTATGCATAACAGATGTGCATTTGTCTGTTATCAATATTAGACTTCGGATTATTGGAACTGCACTACACACTAACTTAAGAGCTATATAGCATACAGTAGGAGCTGGTATCATGAGATGACAATTAATCCCATGAATGTTGCCAAACTATTACAGATTGAATTGAAATTGAACTTTTTGAATGGCGGCTACGGATCAATTTGTCCTTCAAAATAATTGCACATGTCCAACATTTCTGTATTAACTATAGTGTCGCTTGTTCATGAATTGTGATGGTGTAACACGTTCATAATTCCATAATTTATTAAAAAATATTCTACTCCAGTTAAATATTCTCATATTGAGCAAATCTCAGTTTGCTGCTTTGCTACAGCAACTCAGTAATTTCAGTATGCTACAGCAACTAAACTTTTAACTACAATCTTGGGATTAATTCGCCTCCCTAATGCACCCGTACCCTCAAATTTCAGTCTAATATCAAATCGAAAATAAAATAAACGGTTCCTACTCCAGCTATATCATTAAAGAATAGGTCTATAGCGCATTTCGAATACGCCGCATACAATAATGGCGCTGTACGCTCTAAAACGAACCTAAAGTAAAATCTACTCTTATACAATTCAACGGCCCTAAATAGCGTGCTTGCTCGCCCGCTTCGTGAGACATCGGATATACTCGGCGATGTTCGTCTCTCGCAGTCTAAACTTTCATGACGACTACAAAATTAGGAAGGAAACCCGTTTCTTTATTATATAAGGCCTAAGTGAAATGAACACAATGAACAAATATTCTAATTTTATTTTTACTTAAAATTTTCATAGCTCTGAACCACAAACATTTTTAATAATCTACCAGTGTAATTTTCTTAAAAATCCTGGAGTCAATGAATAATGGCGGGTGAAGCCGGGGACAACAGCTGTAAAATATTGATGGTTTTATCTCTTGAAATATCGCTGATAATAATAATCCAAACAAACCATTCCTTCCCTTGAAACATTATATAATTTCTGAAAATTACACTGAATTGATAAAATAAAATTCACATCATATTCATGTCAATAAACAGCTGAGAAACAATACGTATTATGTGTTCACAGGTTCTTTGGAACTGCATAATCGATTCTGATATAGTTTTCCCAGGGGGCGCTTTCATGTCGTGGAATGTACTCTAAAGCAGGAATTTTAGCTGTTTCATTAATTATTAATGGCTTAGTTTATGAATGATTCGCGTGCAAGTGTTAATAAATATAATGCTTTAATAATTATTATACTCTTAATTTTTAATTTTTAAAAGAATTATCGTGGCGAAGCCATGGGCACCTCCTAGTATGTCTACAATACATCTGCCTCACTCTCAGGTTATATGAATAACGTCCATTGCTTATTTTAAGTTTTGATTTTAGAACGGGCGGATGGTAACAGACGAACACGTAGTTTTGTGTGAAAAATTCTCAGAGCAGTGTTTCTGTTTTCACCGATTTACAAAATAAGTAGGAATGTTTTGAATCTCTTCTGAGCGTTCTGACTGAGGTATCATCCTCGTGAGAGACGGTTTTCAAAAAAATAAGCACACAAAATATATTAATTTCTATAAGTTGTTTAATTGTATAAATTGATTTAGAACACTGTGAATGATATACATGGTATATACTCCCTTTGCTATATACAAGGGTCATTCAATAATTATTAAAGAGACAAATTGGTCTGGGGAAAAGACGGTTGGTAGTACAAGTTTGATACATTTAGGATTTTAAGTCGGCATCACTCGGATGAGTTCTAATCAGCTGATGGATCAACATTGCTCTGTTTATAACCTCGTAATATGTTGTAACTTCATATCGAAAAAAAACTGAAGTGAATTCCTACTTACGGAAGTTTAAGTTTCTGTTGTCGAGTGATATATATTTTGCTTGAACGCAGTACCACAGAGTAAATTAATGCCTACTTAATTAATGGAAAACTAAAACTAAACTTCATGGCGCTACATCCCATTGAGGGACTTGGCCAGTCATCCGACCCCTGCGACCCTACTATAGGCAGATAGCAGGATTAGAGGGATGCGGTCAGCATTGACTTCTTCATCAAGTAGCTCCTCATCTGTGTCACAAGGCGGAGTGTATCTCGTTCCAGACCTCCCTACCTCAGGAAAATCGAGGAGCTATCGGGGATCGAACTCATATCTGTAGACCCATACTGAGCAACGCTAACCACTAGATCATGCAGGAGGTCACTGAAGTAATAGCTAGTGCTTTAAATAAAATGTTATTTTAGTGGTCTTGGATCTGTCATTTCTTTATCTCTTATTACTGTAGCAAAATTCGAAAGAAAAAATACATTTTCGATAAGTAGATTGGAACTAAGGAAAAAGAAGAAATGAAAAGTTTTCAAGCTTCTCTTTCTGGAATCTAGAAGGAAGATTTGTAATAGGCAAGTAAACATTACTCTGTTTACGGCTTTTACTTCAGACTTTAGAATGGAGAACTAACCGCTATAAATGTTTTCTAGCTATTGGGATGTTAAAGAATTTTATGGCAGCCCTGAAGCTCTCTGAGCCAGATTCGATTCCCATTTAATTGCATTGAGCAAAGGCATACGGGAACAGTATCCTCTTGGAGCATACCAGATTCCATGGTCAATTAATCCATTCAATGCTTCGAAATACCATGTGTTAATGTAGTCTAGCCAGTCGTTCTTATTTCCTTACGACAGCATTACGTTGAGGGCATATTGTTGACATGGTGAAGAGCTAAAATGCTCGCCACTGGATCCGAAGTTCATGGGTTATTAGTTAATAACCATTACATTACCTTAAATTAATTTTTTATTAACAATTGAAATATGATTGTTATTTTTTTCAGTTTAAATTAAATTTTATTATTTATTTAAATTACATTTACAAACTTATGTACAAATACAAATACAAAAATACAAAAAAAAAACAAAAAAAAAATTACAAATTTCAAAATTAAAGTACAGAAAAGAAAAAGAAAGAAAAGAAAAAGAAAGAAAAGAACCAAATATTTATTTAGAAATACACCCGAATGAGCAGACTGCTCGTGCTCGGGTGTAGATTCAGAACATCAGAGTGGAGAAAGAGGAGAAACAAAAAACAAAATGAGAAAGAATGACACACTTATAAAAAAGGTGAAAAATGTAAAACAGAGCTAGAAAAAGAAAAGACAAATTTATAAAAAGGAGACAAAAAATATTAAACACAAATACATACAATAATGTATTAATGTACTAGTATTATTAATTGTGTAACTTTTATTACAATTTAAGCGTTAGTTTTCTTCTAATATTCCATCAGCAGCAATCCCAGATTTTCTTGATCAAAATGTTCTATTCTTCCTACTCAGCAATTCACTAACACACTATCATTCTAGCTTGTCATTAATTTATGTGTAACACAGGCTAGACACTATGTGCTTATAAAATGGAGGTAACTGTAAATAGACGACCTATGCCATGTATAGCCTAGGTATATATCACCCATACTAAAATTAAAGAAAAAATCCAGTAGCGATGCATGTTCGAAGTGGTTTCTATTTTTATTTTATCACAGCTCTCGGTTCAACTCGGCATGTGTTTATTGCGACACGGTGGGGGGGGTGGATGCAATATATTTGTACTGGAATATATCTTCGCTTAACGTTCTTCCCTGTTGTGTATCACTCCGATGTGCTGAATGGAAAGCAGTTGTAGAAATGTTCAGAGGTGTTGAAACAGACAGCCGCATGCACTAATGCATGTAGCGTGTTGTGTAAGTCATTTAGGCCTGCTATAAAACGCTTATTATACAGTCAGCGCTCGATATAATGCCACCATCCGTTCTCTAACATTTAGTGGAACAAAGCGAGGGTGGTACTAAAACGAAATTTCATTTTAAAAATAAAAATGACATCATACAGTGCTGTATTAGGTTACTGTTGTGTGTATGAAAGAACAATGAAATAAAAGGCAAATAACCATCTTTCTCTCTCACACAATAATGCCTAAGCATCTCCGACTAACAGTTTTCCCCCACAATAATAAAAAATGTAATGCAATAGCCTGGTGGCTAGACTTTTGAAATATTTCACTGTATTCAAAAACCTCCCGTTTCTCTTGAAGTGTACAACAACTCTCTTCATTTTAGCAATCTTACGAGTAACTGTAGTGTAGTGTTTAACAGCTGAATGGACACTGGACTAAAAGAAGTGTAAGTTTGGAATGTCTCATTGTACCTGCTCCACCCTCTCGTAGGCTTTCTGTCCGACTTCTTAACATTCCACCGCACTACATTTACAGTTAGTGGCAGGTGAAATACAGTACAGTATGTTTCTTAAATAATCTTCGTAACATTCACCCCAGTTATAAATAATTCTGCAACTGAAAAAATCACTGCAAGCTATATTTCTAAAAATCTTGTCTTATATTCACTGGCACTAAATGAATTGGCACAGTAACGAGGTTTCTAATGTATTTTATATGGGAGAAGATCCGTTCATTTGCATTTATTGGCACAGTGAGAGGGTGGCACTGTAAAGAGGGGCATTATATCGAGGGTTGACTGTATTTATGGCGAAGCTATATCCATTACGATGCAGATTTTCATTTTAACACAGGTGTGGTATCGATTATGATCGAACACGGAACGATCTTGAAACCCAGAGAGCAGCAAATGCAAGTGCGTTAATAAACAATCTGTATTTTAAACAAATCAATTCTGTTAGTGATAATTTTTAAACTCTTCTAAATTCAGTTTGTTTCGTATCGTAAAAATTCGTTCCTTTCATAAAAACGGCCAAGAAAAAGCTTCAACTTGACCGTACGTCTTCATCGCAGAAGACGAGAACTACTAGAACTTGCTAACAGCTGATTGCTGCGGTCAGCCGATTAGTTTTTTCTATGAATATAAAATCTCAAAACTCATGATCGAACATAAACAATCTTATGCAACTCGCTTTGCTCGTTTCATAAACATACTCTAATCTTAATTAGTACCATTATAGGCTCGTTGCATAATGTAGGCTACTATTTTTAACTTTCTTTCCAACTTTCTTTTCAACAGTCTTTCCATAATCCTTCTAGTTGGAGGAATAAGAAAGTTATCTATGCAGGTGTTATTTATATTAAATAAACTTTAGCCCACTACGTGCAACTATTCCATTGTCACGCCCTTTTCCTTTTTCACTGTACGAAAGATACTTAATACTACGTTTTCCTTCTTTATACTAAAAGATTTCAAGTTCCCCTTGTAGTTCCGTTTATGAAATATCTGGAACCTCATTTTTTTAAATTTCTCTAACTCTTCTAAGGGCACAGAAGGTAAGGGAACTTATGTTCGACAATTGAATTATTTTTCCAGTTCTGAGATCTAAATCGAAGCATGTCTGGTCTGCACCTGTCATCTGTTTGCACTACTATTAGTTACTACAGTGCATCTTGATAGTCCGACATATATGGGACCAGACAACCGCCGGATTATCGGGAGTAAAACCATTGATAACCCGAAAATCGTCCTTTTTCGCTATTTTATTTAAAAAAATACATTTTGACTTTTCATGAAGAATATCACTTGATAATGACATGTGCCTGGAACGCTCAGCATAAGCGAAGTGAATAAAGTATTTTCTATTTTAGGACACTTCCCTGAGGGAGATAAGCGTAAGAGCGGGCATGTTTGTTTACTTCCGGTGGTGGTCAGCGGGTCGGAAGACAATATGCCGCGGTTTTCCGAAAGCGCCGGATTCCTGAATGGGCTGGATCAACCAACCGTCGGATTACCAAGAGTGTATTGTGTTACTATATATGGAGAAACATTATTTTGTTCCTAAAGACGCCTCTCAGCTATATTGTTAACATTCTTTACACTAAAAGTAATTTTTAAGTTTTACAAATAAAAACATTAATACATTATATTTATTAAATTTCAAGACGAGGGAAACATTAAGTAATAATGGAGAAAAACTGCAAATAATTCCTAACGAAAACAGATAACTAAACTAAAATGAGAAATGAACAATCTTTAAAATAATTACACTTCCTTCAATGGATGAGACAAGAAAAATAAAAGTAATATCAAACTAGGTTTATTACATTTTTAAGTTAATAATTATTACTATAACTATTCTGACGTACCCACTAGCGATATTAATGTATAATTTATAAATGAGATTTTACTAGTATCTGTTGACTTTCAAATTCTGGTCGTATAGTGATCAAAGAACATTATTTTATTATTGCTTCCATATGCATATACATTATAACTTATCGTTACATCACTATTTTGTATTCAACATAGACACTTTCAGTCAACCAGCGTTAAAATATTATATAAATAAAAAACTAGCGATTTAGCTTCAAAGGTATAAAATAATGTCGCCTGTGTAAAATAAAAAGGCGAAGCGGTTGCTATTTTTAGCACAATCTCAGTTCAACACAACATGTGTTTATTGCTACACGGGGGGACACTGGAAACAAATTGTTCACAGGAATACACCTTCATTTAACCTACTTCCCTAGGACATTAATGGAAAGTGGTTGCGCAAATGGCCCATAAACTAGGCCTATCTGTTACAAAGAGTACGTAATTATTCTGTTCGCGGATATGTATAGTAGTTAAAATTTTACATACACCATTCATTTAACTTCCGATGCACTCACCCTTCCTCTATTTCTATAATTTACTGATTAAGTGAGGGGTACGCCGTAGCGTAGTGGTTGAGGCGCTGCGCTACAAACCGGAAGGTCGCGGGTTCGATCCCCGATGAGGTCGTTAGAGTTTTTCAACTGGCCTAATCCTTCTGGTGGCACTACGGCCCTGGGGTCGACTCATCCTCTAGCAGAAATGAGTATCAGGAGCAATCCTGGGAGTGTGCGTAAGACTCACAACCTTACCACCTTCGTGTGCCGAATGTCTAAAATCTGGAAGCCTCCACCTCCTGGAACCCTCTGGGCCTCCATGGCCTGTATAGGGAACACTTTACTTTACTGATTGAGTGAAAGTCATACCTTTAAAGGTTACTATTAAATCCATGAGAAGCTTTCGGACTTCTCCCTTTTCGACTGAGCCATAAAAAACTGGAGTTTAGCTAAGTAATTAGGTTCACCATTCGTTTTTTAATCATACTGTGTAACAAGTGCTTAAAAATATATGCAGATTTCACAGATTGCACTGTCAGTTTCACACAACCTAGCGAATTTCCCCTTCACTATCCCCTTTTTCTTAAAGTTTTGTAAGTTTTGCTAATGTAGAAAATATATCTGATATGTGAGTAAAGTCTCATTTAACATTAATTAATTCCTTGCTTGCAAATTCCTATTTCTTAAAATTATTTAAAAAAATAGGCAATTAATAGTAAAAGAAACATTTATGTGGTTTACGGTTAGGCGATTGAGAAATATTTAGTATTATAAATACGATTATAATTATAATCCGTAATTGAAACCATCAGTTATGTTCCCAGGGGAGCAATGTTACAACACATTTGATTAAACATCGCAGGGTCTGATATGACTCTTGGGACCTCTTGGTCTCTAAAGGCAAGTAAGTGATCGTAGATAATTGGAATAATTGGATTAATTCTATTAGCCTTCTGAATAATAATAATAATAATAATAATAATAATAAATAAATTTGTTCCCTAAACATAATAAATATTATGTAATAGAACTCGTCAGTATATAAAAGTATGAACATGATTCATTGAAGATTAATTTAAATATCTTCTCGTTGAGATTCTACAAATTCTTGAATTGAATAAAAAGGATTTAGCAATAACCACTTATGAAGTCTAGTTTTAAAAATCCTTAAGGGAAGACTAGTCAAGGCCATTGGCAGCAGATTGTATAATCTGAGTCCCTCAATTTTATAAGATTTTGAGGTTATATGGAGTTATCTTAATATTTATAAGTTGATGTCTAAAACTAATATGATGAAACGGTATTTAAAACGCTTAATTTTATTAGAAAATGCCAGTCTTAAGCTATTCAGATGGTGTGTAATAAAATACTGTAGAAACACGGCATTGTGAAGAAAACTGTATTATATAGGTCTAAATACGAAAGGAAAAACCATTATTTATCAGAGCTGAAACGTATGTGAAGAAAATGTCGAGAATATATCAGAAATTGACTTTAAAAATAGAATTATCTTAATGTTTGAGTTCTGTATGGCTGGAGACCCCTCAATTCTTGTTACAGTATTATTCTCTGGTATTATTTTGGCGGCAATTAGTGGGCTAAGTTAAATGTTCTCTATATTACCGGTCCCCTAACCGGATTATAGCGTGGCCAGATAACGTGTTTTAAACTGTTTCTGAGGCACTGATAAACACAAGTGTGTTTTACTATAACTATTTTACTCATACGCCGCGTGTTTGATATTGACCAATAGAATTTAGCAATTCCTCGGATATAGACCAATCACGATCGTGTATCTTAAAAAATGCTTGCTATTAATATGAGGCTGTGTTTTATCCGATAAATTCGTCAGCTCGTTACTTGACACGTAAGCATCTATGTGCCGTGATTAATACGCCACATGCTGCCATCAAGCAGCACGAAAACATATTATTTTATACAACATAACTTGTCTGGAAATTGAAATAATATAAATGCAAATTGATTAAATAAAAAGTTTATATTTGGTGCAAGCCAGCTCGTGTGTTTTTATTCTGTTCTACTGATAAGATTACCTGAATTAGATTACCGGTACTATTTCTTATATGCACAATAATTGTATCACTAGTTGGAACATGGTAACTCGAATCTATTCATAGTAAACCGGGAGTAATCATATAATTCCATGAGGAGCAAGATTGGTCAAAGTCTGTCACTTGTTCTTCACTGCCTTCCGGCGGAGGTTCAATCATTCATCATAATAAATAAACAAATTTAACCAATCTTAAAACAGTTCATTGGTTTTGCATATTATTGTGGATCAAGAATAATTTGAAGGTATTGAATTATTTTTAATCATTGACTTTTTGTCAGATCGAAAATTCATTTTAGACCGGATCATAGAGCCAGCTCAATTTCTTCTGGTTATTGCTCTGAAGTGTGCTAGATATCCAACCAACATCCAACAAAAGCGATTTTAACTTCCTGTACTTCACCTTGATTTTATAGATGTGTTGCCACTTTTAAACTTCCAACCCTCGTATGTTACTATTGTTAACCTTACTGACACTAACCTTATGAAGACATAACGTCAAGAAATTATGTTTTGCAGTTTAAGGAACCAAAACAAATGGCTTTTCAGGTTTCGCGCCATGAATCGTTCATAGGCTTACCAGTGAAGTTGGCTACGTAAGCTTGAATAGACCAGTCTTACTTACAATACAATATAATGAAATTCAATATTTATTGGCCTTTAAGCATAGTTACAATCGGCTTCGTCAAAATTTTGTTAATACATATTCACACATAGACACGCATTAAAATGAAAAATCATAATCAGACTTATTAAAAAGATTCGTCGAAGTTAATAAAATGAATTGCATAATAACCAGAGATAGAACCTATGTTTAAGTCTCTCAACTGGCAAGTCATAGTACTTCTTAGGGATTTTATTAGGCCAGCGTTTCTCAACCTATGGTCCGCGGACCACTGGTGGTCCTGAAAGATGGTGCAGATGGTCCGCAGACATAATTTAAAAAATATCATGAAGCAAGTAAAGAAGTAAACATTTTTCACATAAAATGGACAATAGAAGTCAAAGTTTTTAAAATCTTCGAAAATACAGATCCTATTGCAAGTTTCTTTACTTTTGCAGTTACGAACCACAGTTTGAAACGCCTGATGAACTGACGTCTATGGTTCCCTCTTTCATTCAAAACCCTGAAAAATAAGACTTTGTCGGAATTTGTTATTAGAGGGGCTCTCTTAACAAGGAGGTGCCTCTTGTTGGAGGTGCCCGAGAGTCTGATACCGGTAAACCTGTGTTATAATTCCTAATTATATTATCAAATTGGTAATACATATTAAAGTCTGTTCAAAATATAATTTTACTCTCGATAGTTTACTTCCAATTCAATAACTGTGTTTCCGTAGAATTAAAAAAAATATATTTAGATTTATTTCGTTATAATGACCTATAATTAATACCCCAAATATTAATATGGCCTACTTTTAAAAATAGGATGTAAAATTAGGGGTCCGTAATTTTTTTTAGACATTTTAGAGGTCCTCGGGTTCAAAAAGGTTGAGAAACGCTGTATTAGGCCATATATTTTCATGCCAATAACTTGACTACTATTGTGTGTACTATTTCACCTCGTATTGACTATCGTAATAGCACGCAGTGAACGAGGAACATCGTGGAGCGTAAGGAATCTGAGAAGGAGTTGTAAGTAATGTAGCGAGCAAACAATTTGTGTATTCTGCTCACTGACCGCGTCTAGTTGAGTTAGAGTTTGCAATTTGCAGGTAATCCCAGTAGGAGCTGTATTAATCACATCCTGTGCAACTAATTCCTCTGGAAGTCACGGCAACTTGGCGTGCACCGCTCACTTCAATTCCTGAAATTTGTTGTGCCTAAAGCAGATAAGTTATCCTAAGTTCCAATTTTTGGTCTAAATTTCTAAAAACCATGAAATTGGATCATGTTGAATGGACGACTGTCATTGCACACAATTTCGATCTATATTTTCCATCTAATTTTTCTAATTTTCTAAGTTTTCATCCAAAAATATGAAATGAACTAATGAGCGACATTCTCCCACTGCGTGAACCGCATGACGTAGAAAGATGGTAGCTTCTTCCCTACAGCTGATTATCTGCGCTGCCAGTGCTCGATCGGTGAACATCGGTGAACTGATAAAATTAAATATTAGTGTCAAGAAGATTAACAGACATTAAGACAGACTTGAATTTACAGCGATTCTAACTATAACAATATTATTAAAACTGGCATATACGTTGAGGGGCTGTATAAATTATGAAAATTACTCTGCTGAAATATTACTAGTGTGTGCATATTGATAGCCATATAGATTGTAGTAGCTATCGATTTTCGTTTCGAGAGGAAAACTGACAGAATCTTGGATCTGAACACACTCTCGTCTGCTCAGTCAGAAAAAAGTTGCATAGGAATGCTAAATTAATACAACCTTTTATATCAAACAATTAGATCGCGGTACATTTGTTTTACTTTTGTGACGATTCTACTTGGCATGCTTTTATCAATATTGCAGAAATATTTCTTCCTATTCGTGCATTTGATAAAATTAGTACATTCAACGCAGTTTCGCTGCGATACCTATATCGGTATTATACATTATTTTATATTTTAAGCTAGCCATTAGTTAGTAAAATCTAGTAAACGATGTGACGGGTGTTATATGGATATAATTAGCATTTCATCAATGCTATAGCCTACTATAATTAGATAAAGCCACTGGAATGTGGAAATAATACTAAACTAGTCCTGCCATCCGACCTCTGCGTCATCTGCTATAGGCACCGCACATGGCAGAGTAGTTGAGGAGCATGTGGTCATCATGCAGACTCCCATGGCCGTTATTGATGGCTTACTGAACTAGAGCTGCTACTTTTTTTTTATCAAGCAGCTCCTCAGTTTGTGTCACGAGGCTGAGTTCACCCTGTTCTTGGCCTCCCTACATGAGAAAAATCCGAGGAGATACCGGTAATCGAACCAGACCTGCGGATCCGTAGTCAGCACTAGATCACACTGGCGGTCATGGAAATGATGCTGAGAAGCTGAAAGGTTAAAGGATTAGTATATTTACCATTACTTTTAACAGGATATGCCGTGGCGCAGTTGGTTGAGGCGCTGCGCTAAAAATCGGGTTCGATACCCGATTATTTCGTTGGGATTATTAATTGGGTTAATACTTCTTAACTAGGGCCCTGGGGTCGAATTAGCCTCTAATATAAATGAGTAACAGCAAAATTCTTTGGAGTAAAGAAGGCTAGAGCTTACCACCTTCAAGTGCCGAATGTCTAAAAATTTGTGATCTCAACAGATCATGTGCAGAAGCATAAATGAGACTGGAACTTTTTTTCAGAAAACCAGATAGCTTATACATAAAAATAATTTTACTCCTAAATAAAGAAAAATCTTCCTATTAAACAGGCTTATTGGGATACTGACTAGATATGTTTATTTTAGAAAGTTAAATAAAATTGTTACACATTTTTTATCTTAAGAATACTTATTACCAATACACATTTCACTCTTCTTAAGTAATAAGTAATCAAAATATAAAATGCAAGTTTTACACAACCATGCAGGTAATTCATTATAAAAGACTATATTAGCCCTATATATTTGTATTATGAGGGCTTACAGGGTATTACGGTATATCATAACTAGACTTCGGATTTTAGGTAAAAACCTATTTTAATCCTTAAGTGATATATGGACGAAAACTTGTATATGCATGTTTCATAAGTGACTATGCCTAAAACTGATACTTTTATATGACCTAAAACAACCTATTTTTACGTTAGAGCCTTATATTGCCTTTTTGCTTGTTTTTCATCAAAAGTTCAAAATAAGTTATTTTTTGTTATAAATTTTAGCATTTAGTTTCAGTTCGTACTAAATTTTTAGCTCGGAATGTGCAGTACATGACACATTTGTGTTGTGGTTAAATAGTAAGGAATGTTTCATCTTCAGTAGAAAAATTCCTTTAAGAAAATGTAGTGTTTTTCTCCCGACTCCCATATCCAGTAACGAAAAAAAAAAGTAGTTCTCTGAATCACTGAGGGATACAAGGGGTTGAATATGCTAGCGTGCGTAGCTTCTGGGTGCAGGGATAAGGTTTTCACTGTTACGGTAGTAATACTGGCCCTAGTAATAGGTCTATATAATTCTGTGTATCATAGACCTATATCTGTGTTTTATCATGATTAGGCCTACTGATTAATGGCGAATCCAATAAATATGATAGGCTATTCTGCATTGCAATTGAGATATTTCAGAAAATTGGCAAACTAACGATTTTATAAGAGACTATTTTACGATTTTCATAATCTATTTTCTCATTTTTAGAGCCTATTTTTGGTACCTAAAACTGCATTTTTAGCGACGTAAAACTCCGATGTCTAATCATAACATAAACGGCTTAATGAAAAATAATTTTAAGCAACGACACGTAACGTAAGCACGTGTATAAAGCAATTTTGTCTTATGATTCTCCCGACTTTACTGAGAATTAAATTAGTTAAGGTTTTATTTCTCAAATTATAATCTCATGACATGTGAGGGAATGTGAAGTGAGAAAATCAGAAGATCCGTGCTAAGGGTAGAGGAAGTAATGTGAGATTTTTTACTATTCGGATTTCATATATCTAGTATTGTTGCTTCCTACAGTATAAATAATATTTCCTTGTTACAATGTTTCTTTTTATGATCCATAACCTTTACTAAATTTGATGTAGGCTTGACGTCAGAAAGATGGTACAGCTCTGAGAGCTTGGGATGGAGAATATGAAGGCGATCGATCCAGCATATTGGTTATCATCTCTGCCTCATCTGACAGCGACATCTTGAAGTACATTTTCTAACGAACAAAGACATTCCATTAGGTTAATGAACTGTGAAAATAATCCCTCTTGCCATCTTCTTCTCAAACGAAAATGGCCCTTGTGAACCGCACTTTAATATTGTCCATTTTGTTGTAAAGATTCGTTTTAATTTTTGATAGTTAATGCATCAACGCAGCACAGCAAGATGCCCTAAAGATGACATAAAGGTGTTGAAAGGCGCAGGCAGCATATACTAAAGGTTGTTGAGCTGATGGTTTAAATTATATATTTCATTTTATTTAACAAACGGTCGACAAAGAATGTATTACTATTGGTTAAGCCATTATCAAAGACGAAGGATTGTCTCAGGCCATACCTATGCTACTATACGTTAAACTGTGCATAAACTATACTGACGTAATGCATGACGGAAGGTTGGAGGTACTGCCTTGTCCAATCAGTAGAGTACTAATGGTTCGCTCTGTTTGTATTACATGTGTAGGCTACGTGAAGTTTTAATACTGTAATGTTCAGACCATGTGCAGAGTATTCCATGTTGTTTACTAGCGAGTATGTCATGATGTACTCTAATACAAGCCCATTCGCTTCTTGATACTCTAATGAAAGAAGCGTGTGTGAGTGCTCCACTTTTGTTTTCCACATTCACTGTAGCAGTGACCAGTGCTTACATTCTATAAATTTTTATCTTGAGTACCCACTGGTTTCTAAAGTGATTGGTAGATCCATTCGAACGTAAGACAATGCATTCAACAGAACTAAGTTACGAAATAAAAATGACTTCTTATTTACTCCAACGGGGAATTATAACTGGATAAAAAGTTGTACATGTTTAGAATATATAATTTTACACGTTAGTTTTTGTTATTTATTACTTCTGTGAGTAATTATTAATTTATTACCTCCTTAACTCCCTATTATCGATATTTTCTGTTATGTGAACCTTTTCACTGCTACTAACGTGTAAATACGTGCCAGAATGGTACTTCAAGAGATTGTTTGGTGGATGGAAAAATGTCTGTACGTCTGACCGTGTGTCTTTACGCGCGATAACTCAAATACGCTTTAGCGGATTTTCATCAAACTTTGTATACGCACTTATAACGTCCATGGGAAGAAGCCTATTGATATTGGACCAAATCGGTTGACCGGTACCGGAATATGCACAAATTAGTGCCTATTTTATGGTAATACATTAGAAAAAATTTATCAAATGCAAATCAGTTCTCATGACAACATATAGTTTTAGAGTGTTCATATACGTCTTTGGAAGTTGCTATGACAAATAACACTATCCTCACATTCCTTCACATATTCTTATCAAACTTTAGACCTTTGTTGTTCCGTAAGCCCTACTTAATGAATCGATCTGGAGCTTAACTCTGAAATCGATAACAAAAATAACTTATTTTTTGCATATTATAATTGAAATTATCATTGATTAAACAAAAGCATTCTGGCATTTTGTTTCATCAGTTTGCCTGATTTTATTATTTAACTTATGGAAGCCAGCTATTCTACTAAAATTATTTTCATTAATATCAAACTTAGATCCCGCTGATGGTTTCACTTGATCATTGCTTATACAAACATACAAATTTATAATAATTTACACTCCTTAGCATATTCATTCAAATATAATGTGCCATCGAATCTAATGCGCACCCTAATTCTGAAACTTTAAATCGTAAAAATATAGTTGCTAGTGAATGTAATGCGCATAAATGGTAGGATAATATATTTGGTATTCTACCATAGTTTTTGTTTAATCATCCGACTCTATACCAGGGTCTCCGTAACCCTTTATCGTATTGTTGTATCTTTCTGCATAAGGGCATTGTGGGATGCAGGTCGTTGTTGACTACATTAATTTCAGTTTGGAGTCAGTTCTGTTAACAGATGGAAATGCACCATTCTGCAGGTTGTATTAGAATCAGTATGACTTATTCAAATTGATATTGCATCTCTCTTGCATGCCACCGAACCACAGAACGTATTTGCACTGGAATCTGATGCGTAACCAAATTTTGATTACTACAAATGTACGTAAAAGGTGCACATTAGATTCGAGTAAATAAGGTGTATTACAGTTTTTTCTAATTTCCATTTTTATTTTCCTTTAGCGTTTCAGTGTACTTATAAGTAAATGTGAAGCTTTAAGTTATAATCTGTTTCACTCTCCTGAAGATGTAGAGTAGCCGTGAAAGGTCCGCACGTACAGAATACAACGACTTTCTGAGTTTCGCATTGCATCGGCTTTTCCCTTGGGATGAAATTCCTGATATACCAACAAGTCTATTCTTCCCTTGCCATCCAGTGCGGCCAGAGCTGTCTTCCTGGATGTTCAACTGTCTGCTGTTATAGCATTTTGATGTCTACTAACAGATACGCAGTGGCATTCTACCTCTCCCTCTTTCTTTCTCCCTCTTTCACAAACACACACACACATGCGTGTGACCACAGGAAGATTTGCTCGGTTCTATTAACAATTCATGTTCTTAGAATGGGAGATGTCCTAGGAATGTATGAATCTGATGAACATTGACAACATACTGAGCAAAATATTCCCGATTTCAGTAATTTATTGCGTGAAATTTAACGACTGTATTGCATCGTGAGATATGTAGTTCCTATGGTAGAATTTCCAAGTTTAATATTACTTTATTACTTCCTGTTTTTCTGCGGTGACTAAGGAAAGTTATATTGACAGAAGAACAGATTTTTTTTTATACTGGTTAATCACATAAACAGCTCTGAGATTAGGGTTCAGCGTTATTTTCAGATCAAATTTTGTATAAACCCATCTAATGGAAAGTGGCATGCACAACAAGATTCAAACTGGTCGTCCGTCGACTAGGGAACAGACAGTAGATCGAGTTAAAGTGCCTTGCTAAGCGTGGTGCGCATAGGCCTATTGAACACCGCTGATAGGCCTATTGTGTCTCAAGGAAACTTTGAGAATCTTACGGTTCAAAGCACACAATAAATTCATTCATTAGACTTTACGCAATAAATTACTGATAATTGTTAGTTGCCCTGTATTAAGGTAGAGTTGCTAAAATACTGCTCAGCATTGCCAACTTGCTCTTGAAAAATTCCACTAGATGGCATTTGAAAAGCCACTATTTATGGTCCAACTGACCGTACGAATTTTAGTGGGAGATGAAATGTACATAAATATGTATTTTAAAGATATGTTTAACTTATATTTTAACGTTATCATGTTATGATATGTTTAACTTATATTTTATGTTTAACTTTAAAAGATATGTTTAACTTATATTTTAACGTTATCATGAAGTCACTAAGAAAAATCCCCTTATCTCCCTCTTCGTCACACTTGCTCCATTAGATAATCAGAATAATGAGATCTAATAGGATGTAACGCAGTAAAACATCGTTAGACAAGCAGGGACAATGCGATGGCTTAAAACACGAATATATGACACACCGTTAATTGAAAGAAAAATAAATTATTATCCTAAATGATTCTATACTTTCAAGACTTCCCCAATTCTGAGTGGATTTCGAATTCCGGAAGATATTCCGCTAGCCACTGAAAATAAGCTTCTCCCACCAATTTGTCAATTAATTGAATCCGCCAGATCTAGCGGGTAATCCGCTTGGCAAACAGACAAATTAAATTACGAGTCCTTAAACCCCTGCTTACAATTTCGAACAGCGAATAGTCATATTCGTAGCTAATCGAGCGAGGAGCAGCAAGCCATAAACATTAAATTTTATATGCGCCTTACTCTTCTCACACAAAATAATTATAACGCCTTGCTGGACTGCAAAGAAATCATTTTACAGAATAATTAGGCCCGTAGTTTATTCCTTGTATTTTAGTCTGTAATTATAGCCTACATAGAATTTAAAGTTTTCTACCAATTTCTTTTCCAAAGTTTTTTATTAAAAACCTAAGACACACAGTACTATATCCTATAGGATACATGGTCAATTAAAGGGTTAATCCACTTTTTACTATTCCCTCACTAATTTGGATAAAAATTCAATCAATTATTATGTTATCTTGATTTAATTTTTCACTACAAATACTAGCCTACATTCAATATTTAACTTCCACTGGCGATGATACCGTTGAAGTAATGGAGCAAAGAATTGTAATAATAATAATAATAATAATAATAATAATAATAATAATAGTAATAATAATAATAATAATAATAATAATAATAATAATAATAATAATAATAATGTTTTATTTTGCCTGGCAGAGTTAAGGCCATAGGGCCTTATTTTCCACTCAACCAGGATAAATACAAAATACATTAAAAGGAATCTACAAGAAACAAATACAACAGATATCGTACATAATAATACAAAATGCCAAAAATAGAATAATAAAATAATATTGATCTGTCTATATTAAAACGTAAGACAAAAATGCGTCCAATAATATGCCGAGAAAATAAAGTGAATTAAACAATTATAATATAGGTCTAATTGGATGTGTGTATAATTATAATATTATACTATAATATACACTGAAATTGAAACTTAAAACTAAGAAATTACGTATTTTTCAAGGATTCCGAGATGATCCGGGGATGTTTGAAAGATTTCGAAACTCACTGCAGAGACGAGTGCAGTATTGTACCCAGATGCAAGGATGACACTTTGAACACCATTTACAGGAAGAGTGTACAGTATTAATAACATGTAACATGCTAAAGTAGAATTTGATTCCTTGTTAAGCTATGAAAGAATTGTGAGGCAATTTAGAATGACAATTACACGAAAAGTATACTTTTCATTTTCATTTGTACTAATTAGGACGATGTTTCTTAATGAAGTCAGTGGCGGCCACACATTCGCAATATTAAATCTCGTACAGGGCTTGTCTGTGGTCCCATGTTTGCTGGAACTTTCTTCGCTTATTTTCAACCGTTTCGGTTTGCGCTATTAATTATGCAGCCCAACAAAAAATAACTTTTAGTTTGGTGTCTCAGTTTTTCTCTACCAGCTTCACTTTTACATAGATTTTATTCGTGAACTCTTGGTCCAGCGAAACAAAATCTTGCTTCATAATATAGCTAGTGAAGGTTCTTGACCATACTTTGGACACGTAGGACGAAAACTGTACGAAGTACAGAAAAACTAAAAGCTGGCCATCAAATTGACAGCTCATAAGTCATAAACGACCGTAAAATATGTGATAATATCAATTTTTTGAAAGACCCCACGTTATATTGTTCTTATAATGTTAATGTAATGTTAGTGAGATGCTTTTTATTCACATGATTTAGAAGCTTAAAATAGGCACTGTTTTTTATTTATATCAAACGTAAAATGGGATAATACGCATAATAGTAATACCATATCTCACAAAACTAAAGCTGATATGGCAAAACTAATGGCACATTTGGCATCAGCGACCTAAATATACCCAAGAATAAGCATAATTCTAAGGCACCAAAATGGCTGTTGGTCAGTGTTATGATACTCTCTGAAAAATATTTCAGGAAAATATGGGAGGAAAAGACATTATCTTTTAAAATGTGGGACGTCCACAACTTAGGATATTTTGTACTTGTGTCGTGGTTCATACTGTACTAGTAAAGCGCGCTGTCGGCTTTAAAAGGAAGCAAGGCACTACTTACTTCTCAGTTCCCATATGTCATACCATACGCAGATAGCTCAGTAATAGTCTTACAAGCATTGATGATGGCAATAAATCCCCTCTTAACCATTGCATAAAATAAGCAATAGCCTTAGCGAAGCCACTTTGCTTCGTTCATGTACCATTTTATTCGTCTTAAAATTTACTACTTATAAAATGTATATGTATTGCCGGTAGTACGTGTACCGAGTGGTTCATGAATTTCTGTTCAGATGTATTACACACCCTGGGCTGGGCTTAATTTCTGCTACAAAAAGTTTCTAAAGCATCTAAAAAATGCCTTTAAGCAGGAGTTGAGCACATAGATATGTCTTTCTAATTTTATCTTAAACAATAATAGTATGCCTACTCGAGAGTTTGTGTATGACATGGGGGTTGGCCATTCTCAAATTTAGTTCCATTCGGAGCACTTGGACCACATTTTGGTTCACTCGAAACTAGAAATGGCGAGGTTTTCTTTAGACTAATAAAATAAAATGCTTTCCTATGTTTCTTGAGCTAAGAATAATTTTATATATTATTTTAATTTAAGATAATATTATAAGTAAAATATTGGTTACCAATATTGGTTCTCTTAATTTTTATTTAATTAGGTGAAGTTACGCTACATTTAACATGAAAAATGGCGTATTAAGAGAACTAGGTTCCCCTCTTAAAATAGTGGGGGAGACAGCGTTTACCTGAGTTCTCTCTATACTAAGGCTCTGGGCCTAGGAAAAACAAATCTGAAGCCACTTTTGCATTTTGTTAAATAGCATAGTAACCAATTCATTTTAACTTTATGGTAGTAGCTGATCGAGTTGGCCGTTTCTAACATTAAAGATATCACGGACTTAAATTTCGCAAATGCGAATGACGGTCTGGAATTAACCGTCCATCGTTCCAATTTTTTTTTTAACGTCTCCTATTTGCTCATGGTGTTCTAGAAGGAGGCCCTACAACGATTTGGCCTCTCAACAGGAGTCCCTCCATGCTTTCTTTAGTATTTAACCACAGTATCATCCTTCCCCTAGGGGCATAGGCGTGTACGCCCTTCAAAAGGTGTAGTTATGCGGTTACGAAAAGAAAAGCGTAGACACAAACGTATAAACGGAAAATAGTGGTAGAATTCTGGTGTTCATTAACAATATAAAAGCGAAGAGCATTAATTCCATGTCATCTAGTCAATAATATTATGATGCATTGCTGAAAGCAACACAACATTCAGTAGATGTAAGAAGCCCTAAAATTATGCCTGGAACATTTTTATTACTTTTTACGATAACATATGAAGTTAAACACATTTTAAATCCCAAATATAAAATTAGTATTTACAACGTCTCTTGCAAGACCAGTGTAAAGTTTGAGTTTAAACCAAACTTATTTCACCATTCCGATACCTTAACTCCAAGAAGAATTTGTTCATATAAAATAGCAAAGTAGCGATTTCCTAGTAATCCCTAAATTGAAATCTTATGATAAAATAATTTAGTTTAACAACTCATGTTTACATAAACACTAGTAGTATGGTTTATTTTAATTAATTCATAACTAATGAAAAGACTTTCGGGTACCTTTTACACTTATGTGTGAGAAAAACAGCTATAAATATAACGATCAAACAGCAGACAAACCAACAAAACATCTAATCTTATGAAACATGTACTATCTTACTAATCTAACAATTAATTTAACTCCTCCGTTTTTTCTAGCCATTGTTTTCTTATCAGAAATAACTTTTTTGTATAATTTTTTCAAACTTCTTACGTTTATTGTAATGCAAAAATTTTAAATGCTACTTTAGTATTTAGCTTTAATAATTTCTCAACAATAAACATTTATTTCCATTTCTTTGGTTCTTATTTGATGTGCAGAGTGAACAAATTCCTTTCTCAATATTCTTTCTAAAATATCTCTATGACCAGATGCCCTGCCTCCGCCAGGGAATGCCCATTTTCTCGTCTCTATTATAATTGAATAGGTCATATGCTTCCACCCCACTATTTGTTTTGAATACCATATAAGATAATGAGATACATCTACTCATCTCGCTAAAATTTCCAGGTTGGACACGTCATTAAATCTATTCTTTAATATATTATTTGTATCCATTGGGCCCAATCTTTACCAAATCCATATTAAACCTAATAAATTATTATTTTATAATTTTCCCCACCAATAAACCATACAACATACTACATAAACACTAGTCCATGTTAAAAAATGCACTTGTAAACTGATACAGAAAAAGTTTCACAGATATAGTTTGGCCAACCCTGAAGTGGCCACTTTTCTCCCGCTGGACAAGAGGGTGCTTCCATAGCAACCAGGCGTTATTAAAACCGTCTGACTTCCACGTTGTCCGCACTCAAAGAACTCTTTTGTAGATTCTATATGTTTATTTTATCTTTACTTCCTTTAAACCACAGAATTAATTAAATTCGCCATCAGTAATTTAAATTGAGAACGTTTTCCTAAACTCATTTTGAAATTCTTCTGAGATTTATAAAAATCATTCCAGAGAATAATTAAACGCACACTGTTCATTATTATACATTTTAGTTCGACCATACTAGTATAATACGCTTATAATGTGTGACGTAATGGTATCATACTGACACTCATTTCGAAACTGTTTTTCATTTCGACATCGGTTTGGTATCGATTGTTTTCGAACACAAAATGATCTTAAGACCTTGAGAGTAGGAGCTGAAAACTACGCAATAAGTAGCTTGTAATTAAAATACCATCAATTCTATTCGTGTTAATTTTAATATCAAACTAAAATTAATTCAATTCATGTTGTAAAAATCTGTTGTTTTCCAGAAATAAACAGTAAGGTAGCTTAGATTTGACCGACGCCATGACCTGCCAAAGCCTGCCATCTCTCGTGGAAGACAAGAAGTACGACAATCAGCTGACGCAAAGGGCATGGTGGGTTAGAATTTAAAAAATTAGACTAATTATGTTCGAACAAAAACAGTCGTATAAAACTTGACTATAATGGTAATTAAAATACTCATAAAAATTGTAAACGTAAACGTACTCATATCTTAATAAATTCTATTATATGCTTGTTGCTTGATGTAATATTAATTGTTTTTAAATAAATGAAGGCGGGAGTTGGTGTGAAGGAAACAAAGGAGTTATTTTTACTTCATTTTCCTGTGAAATTGGAATTATTGTATAATCTCACTGCTCGTGTGGAATTTCGCAAATCACTTTAATCACTTTACGAAATAACGGTTCTAAATATTTTATTTGTTATATGTGATGTTCTTCATCAGGCAGTAAGCTACAGGATGTTCATAAGCGATTCATATGTTATTTGCAAGAACATGGAGGCTTAATGCTGAACGCAATTCAATACAGTGCTACTCGTTATATTCCCTGTGATTACTGTCATGCTGAAGATAAAAGAAGTAAGACCATCAACCTTAAATTGGAGAAAAAGAGTAATGTTCAAATTAATTTTACTTTCCAGTATTTTCTCCTTTCTCGATGAAGTCCAAACAGTCATTTAGTTTATAAATTGAAGAGGAATATTATTATAAATATATATTTCTTAAAATTGCACGAGTGTTTAAGTTAAAAAAGAATTAATTTCTTTCTTGTATGACATATTAGAAATTAACACACTTTGAAAGCTGGTTTAATACGTGCAATTACGTAAGACATTCAAGTACAGTAGTGTGATTTAAATTCCCTCCAATACGAAATTATGTCTTATTCTTAGTCGTATTATTGCAAATTATGCACAATTGGCTTATAATTACTCATAATATTTTTAATTACTACTAAACGTTCAGAAACTACCTATTCAAAATTGGAATAATATAGTTCTTTCACACTTTCCATATGTAGGCTAAGCTGGAAAAGTAGAGTCAAATTGAAACAAATCAATGCTGTAGCCGGGGTTTGAACCACATATCTTCGACATGGAGATCACCCGCTTCTAGCTGGAAAACCACAATGAAAAATAAAATGTAGACCATTACAGAGATAAAAAGAAGTTGTTGCAGTATGACGGTGTTATATGCAGATACGGATTTCTTACAATAAGGTCTGTACTTAATATTCTATCACCTTTCAGGTAAATAATTGTAAAGACAATTCAAACTCTCGATATCATCTGAACTATAACCATTTTCATTCTCTATGTTATGGAGAGCGTAGCATCGGAACGAATCGGACGATGCCAAATAGGCTTCGACGTATTTATAATTTCTGCAGTTGTTTCCTTCTTCCTTAGTAAGACAGCACAGTAATTTCCACAAGTACATGAGTTAGGAAATACAACGTGAATTACACAGGAACTAGCAGCAATATCCGCTACTACAGATAAACTTCAACAGAACCGCTTTTGTCGCGCTAATAAACAGCTTGGAGATTGTGCAAATAGGTTCGTTTTTGTTTACTCATGTTGAGAAACTCTGAAATATCATCTTCTGCTATTTAAAGCAGTAAGTTTATGCAGCTCCATTAACTTCAATGATTTTCAAAAAAGCCTAGGGCCTATATTTAGGGACCATATTTTCTGGTAACAGCGATAAGCTCGAAATTTTACAAAACAGCCTTTCTTAGCTATATTCAGCTTTGTAGATGAGTAAAATACCGCTATTAAGCAAACTTAATCCCCGAAATAGACCTATCGTTAAATTCCTTCGATTGAGCGAAATATCTTAAGTATTCGCGAAATTCACCCTATGAGAAATGTGAACAAAAATCTGATTTAAAATCTTAATGATTTTGTTCAATTTTTTTCCTTCATTTCTTATAGAATGCGTTGTTTCTGCTATTCCTATAACTACTGAGAAGTTATTGAAACTGTGATTGATCATAGCCAAGACTGAGGAATGTACATTATTCAGAGATCACAATACACTCCTTTTCTGATATCTCTGTGAAGAGTATGGGATGCCTATGAATCTATACTCGAGCGAACTAAGAAAGAAACCTAAAGTAAACAAAAACCAGTGTCTGTCTCACTCTTAAGACATACGAGTAATATGCTGGAGTGAGAAAGATGTAGGCCTATTGTTTTTTGTTTACTTCAAGTTTCCTTCTTAGAACAGCCAGATTTTATAATCAAATGTGGCAGGGACTCAACAGATTTCATATTTTATCTTAAGTTATTAGTACTTCTGTTTGCAAAAGGCAATTTTAAATTGTTTAATAGTAATTTCGACTATATTTATCATTATGTTTGTACATAAACCATGCCAGATAGAAAGATACGACGATTCAGAAGAGAACAGAAACGAGTGATGTTATGTAGGCCTACTAGGTGGCGCAAATCGCATTGGAGACGGGAGGGGTAGGTCTGTAAATACTCTTAGTTATGTAAATAATAGAATATAGATTTTTGGGGGGATTTTACGGAATAATAATTTAAGTGTATGATGTAAACACGTATGGTCAATACCGACCTGTGTGCTAGTTATTGTTAATAAGATGGTTTTACGAGAAATAAATATACGTTACTTCTATTTTGGTATCTTGAAGTATTTTATTTCACACCGAAATAGAACGAAATTAACACCAAAATCAGTCATTTTATTTTACAAAAAAATAGGGTCTCTACCTATATTATTTGTTTTATTTCGTACTTCACATGATTGGAATGAGCTCCCTCCCCGCGGAATCCAGAATATGAAGCCTTATCACTAGGAAAAGTCTACTTCTTAACTCTGACCTCTTTCTCGGGCACATTTCACATCACAAAGAGTTTAACCTATTATGAAGGCTTCAGCCTTCGTATTGGTTACCACCTGGGCACAGAGTTAAAATGTTTTTATTTCACTAATTACTTTAAAACAATTACCATTTTATACACTGAAGTTCGTAAGTAATATGTAGTTTACATTTTCTTAGATGTACGATTGATTGATTGAAACTACATGACTGTATGCATAGAATGGTGTGTGATACATGATTAGAACATGAAGGAAAGCTGAAAATAAGGAGAGGATAAAAGATTCAGAGAATTTTCAATGGAAGCTGGCCAAAAAGGAAGCTAGGAAAAAAGTAGGTCGATGTAGTTAAGGAAGTTAACCAATAAGATGATGGAAAAGGAATAAAAATAATTCGAGGATTATAAAAAATGTGAAACACAGCTTTCCAATCACTTTGGCCGAAATTTTATCTTCCAAGAATTAATTTACGTGCATTTTGGCTATAAGTATACAGAATGGGACTAATGCATGTCCATACATAAATACCACCGACTTAGGTGAGGGTAGAAAAATAAATTTAAATTAGATCGTTTTGGAGTTGATTTGCGACACAGTCAGAAGTCCCTAACAAAAACATAATTATGATGACTAATTATAATTATTATTTACGTTGCAGCACAACATCGCGCTACCAAGCGAGCCAAATTGGATAAATACTTACCGTCCTCGCTATTCCATCCTTTATCATATACATTTAAATTAATATCAGTTGAAATTTACTGACATAAAATACACCAACAATAGAAAATAGTTGACAATCAATAGTTGCACGGCCTACTGTATAGACACTGATCCTGAACTCCTGATATGCCCCGATGCTAAAAGGAGCTGAACTTAAAAATTAATTTCTCAAATGGTGCTCAACCTACCCAGTTGTAAAAACCTAATAGGCTAGTTGTTTCTGGCATGTAGTGCTTCAACATTCTTACGCAAAACTATAATCGTACTAAATTCTCAATTTCCTAGTAACGAAAATTACATTTACAATTTCATACTCCTCATTTTCAACGGAAATTTACCTGCTCTGATGTAAAGCACGGAGTACGAAATATTAATTTCTGGAAGTGTACAGTACAGTATACAGTATACAGTATACGCTTCACTCGCTGTCCCATGGGGAAAGCGGCCAGCTGGAAGTTGTGGTCCCTATGCTGTTCTTGTTCCCAGTAGAAACTTTACATTGGTTATGTAACAATAGTAGCAGAGCTACCACCATCACCTGAAATTTCCTCTGCTGCCATTATTAATTTATACGGTGCGGAGATGTAAAAGTTCTTAACTGCTATAGCCTAGAAGGGAAGAAAGTTTTCCCACTGTATCACCGGTGTGATCTTATTGCTAATAAGCTTGAGTGCACTCACATATTTTTAAATATTCAATGAACTATCTTCTAAAAATACTGCGGTCTTTATTTTTATGGTTTCTTATGAGGTATGTTTTCTTAATTGTTATCAAAGTGATCCTGTTTTAGTATCTTCATCTAATTCACTATAGACAATTATGACTTCAGTATTTAAAGAAGATTCGTCACTCGCCATGTCCTTTATGGGTTATATTTAATTTACTATTTATATTAATAATGCAAAAAAATAATTTCGAAGTTTTTCAGTGGCTATTTAGTTCATGATTCAGTAACCAATTCAGTACGGTATAAGAATATGTGGAATTTCAACAAATCGCAAGTGTCATCGTCATAAGTTTATCTTTTTATTTTTATACTTTCATTTTGCCGAACCTACGTGCAATTGTTGTGTTTCATCTCACTTCAAAAGGGCAGAACACGAAACTCTTCGTACCTGTAGCATCTTTCATAAAAAGAAAATTAAAACGGGAACACAGCAATTGGGTATAGCCAAAGGCCTTTAAGGAACCAACATCTCATCCGAAAGACATTTATTACCTACATTACTGGCATAGATTTAGAGCCTTAGTAAAATAGAAATGCAATGACACAAATTTAGTGAATTAGTCAGTAAGGGGTAATAAAATTATAGAAAAAGGATATTACGTAGTTTTAGATACTTTGTAAGTTAGATCTAGTGGCAATGGCAGTATAGGTTCGGAAGGGTTGATTGTAAAAACACAGTCTCGCTAGATGAATAATAAAGCTTTGCATCAGGTTGAAACAACTGCATATCCGCTCCTTTGCAATACAGCCCTTTGTTCTATATAAGAATACTAGCTTAAAAGACCCGGCGTCGCCCGGGTTTTGTATTTTGTAATTGGAAATTAGCTTATGAAGGATTTTCAATTTTAAATTCTAGGTCCTTATATAGGCATTTATAATTTGAAATAGGAAGAACGACTTATTACACTCAAACTATTCCCTCAGAAAACGCTTGATATAGTTTTTTATGGCTCATAGAGGATCTAGAATTTTGCATCCCATCGCTTGTACAGTGCACAGCAAGCCTGGTAGAGGTTTAAATAAGAAGAAACAGAAATTCCTGTAACATAAAATTGTAATATCGAGGCGGGAAATTTCCCACTCTTATGTTACCATAAAGCCTTCATACTTTTCTCTCCAAAAACCTGCGATATAATATAATAATATACACATTACCATACCTCGTTTTGTTTTCTCTATGTCCAGGGTAGAGAAAGTTATGTGATTCCATTATTTTAGTGGATTTCATTCTGTAATATTTATTTATAACATGAATTATTTTGATAACTTCTCTTATTAATTTGTCAAAAGTGCATTTCATTTGTTTCTTCCAAGCCCACCTGATACCATTTGGCAACAATATATTCTGTGAATGGAATTGATAATTCTATGTAAAAAGGGATTAAGTATTTTCAAAAACATTTAATTTTTGGCATTTAGAATCAGAATTTTTCAAAATCCTTTCTTAGTGAGCACCTACATTATAAAACGAAGGTACTGTCAAAATTCCAAGTCTCTACCTGTTATAGTTTAGGCTGTACGTTGATTCCTGTCATTCAGTCAATCAGTCAGTCAGTCATTCATTCAGTCAGTCAGGACAAAGCCTTTTATATATATAGAGATGAACTGAGAAAGGTGTATTGCCCATGCATAGCGTAAAGAAATTTACATAAGTACATTAATCAGATTTTATTTGTGCTGTACGAGTATATCCTTTGGGGAGGTGGTGCGATGTGCTAACGACATTCTCTTCACTATTATAACCAATTTACATGAGGAGAATGTGATACATAATAATATATCTTACCAAGAGGCAAAATTTTCATTTGGGCAGAGGAAGTTATGTGTTTCACAGAGATTTTTAAGTACGATTTCATGTTCAGTTGTATTCTATTGGCTTATAAAATCGCGAAAAAACGCCGCTATTTAGGTCTGAAAATGAAAAGAGAATATAAAGGCTGATTACAGACCAATACAATGGCGGGAGTGTAATGGGAGTTTACAACTGTATTGGCAATCGAAATCGAAGAAGCATGGGGAAAGAAGAAAGCAATAGAAAGAATGAGATAAAAAATTGGTTGAAAACTCTGCTGGGAATATGCTCCGAGATAACAAAAGCTCTCTGAAAAATAAAAATGAAATAAAAATAGCCATATGGTGTGTACACAGTATGTGTAGCTGTGCTGTTACAGTGCTGGAAATAGCAGGCTAGATAGAAAATTCGAGGGGCATACGTTAATTCAAATTCTCTAAAATGGATGTACTTTTAAGTTAAATAGCAAATGTGACAACTTTTTTTGAAATTAAAACTTGAAATGTACGGAAACTATAAAGGTAACAAGCTCTAGATATTTATAAAACAACACAAAGTTAAGTACAGTTAATTGGAAGAGTTTATATCATCTGCTATTATGTAATGAACTAATGAAATACTGTAATATGAATGACCGCCGCCGTGGGTGAGTTGGTAGCGTGATTGCCAGCCACCTGGGCGGCCCGGGTTCGATTCCCGGATGTAAAGTTTCCTTCCTGGGTCAGGACTGGGTGTTGTGTTCTCATTCCCATCCCGCGAAAGGTACTGGCCACCCTACGCGGTATCATCCGGCCTAGTGTCCCTCGGTCGGGCGTGGGCCTACCCCCACGGCTCTTTCCCAGGGCAATACCGGCCTCCAGGCCGAACACTTCATCATCATCATCATAATATGAATGTACTGTGCTGTTTATCAACTAAGTACTTGGTATGTTGACATTAAGAGTTTATTATGGTTGGCACAAATAAAATACTCCACGCATTCCATTAGCAACCTGCTAAGGAAAATGAATCACCGATAGCATCAATAACATTTCGTAGCTTTCAAACAAGTATCTGAAGACCTAGACATCAGTGTTTAACAAAAATATTTAAAACATGTTATTTGGTTTCGTTGGTCGATAAAATATTATGTAATGCTTTTTTTTCAACTTAAATCTTTATTTGTGCCTTTCGGTGTGAATACACCAGTCTTCAGAGTATTTTGTTTTGTTGTGCCATTATTTAAGGATAATAGAAAAAAGTGATTTGCTGGCGTCATCTCAATTAAAATGAGTAAAAACTTCAGTTGTTAAAAAGCATTAGTACAATACATTTACTCCTTTGGTACTGATTTTGTACTACATTGGTTGTAATTTTTTTTCTAATATTTCTTTGTTGAGAGAAAAAGGTACAACATAAAAACGTTAGTAAAGATTGATGAAGTATGTAAAAAATACCAAGTATCTAGTGAGGGTTCTGAGATTTAAGAGGATTCTTAGCCTTTGAGCGTAGTAAGAATCTAGATTCAAAGTAAAGCTGCTAAAACAACATCAAACAGCGAACTCGAGGCCTCATGTTTAAGGAATGCCCTCCAACCCCCCAGTGAAACGTTTTATAAAATGTTCACAGGGCTAATTTACAAGCAACTCTCGGGTGTGTATTGACTGGATGAGAAAGATGCCTTAGGTATATGAACTGAAGAGAAGAGAGAGGTATATAGTAGACAATATAGAGATCTTAATAAATAACAGGAAATTACAAACGAACAAGAAGAATAAAACTTATAAAATAAACAAATCTCTAATATAAACTGAGAAAGCTACTATAGGGCTTTCACGTTCGTCAGAGGTTTCAAGGCCACAACTTCTCACGTCTAATATGCCCCCACTGATAGCAGTCAACAGTATTCCCCTTTGCGCAGAGGGGCTGCGCTGTCGCACACACTCATACGACACCAAGGGGGAACTCCCTACTGGCTTGTCATGTGACTGGCATTGGAGGGGTATGATGTCATATGAGCACGGTAAGTGGGGGTATCATAGCCGTGCTACGTTTGGCCTTGAAACCTCTGGCGAATGTGAAAGGACTATAGTACAACACTATAGACAAAATGCATTAAAATGTTATTAGGGAATGATGTGGTTCTCAGTATTTTATGAAATAGGCCTATTATGTATATTATGCATATCACAATGTAAGTTAAACAAATTTTAAACGTGACTCAAGTGTCAATAAGAAAATTCCAGCTATTCCTAAAGAGTTGATCTGTGTGGATTGTGAAGTAAGCAGGGCACGGAACTTATTGACCTAAAAATGCTTGCAAAATGACCTAAAGATGGCCTCAAATATATAAAAATATATGACATGAGAAATTGAAAAAATTACATAATATTTCTAAATATGTATTTTAAAAAGGGAACATACAGTAGTATAATAATAGCCACATGATTTTATATTATTACTTTTATTACTGTGTTTTCTATTAAGTTACTATGTTACTATTACTGTTCACTATACCGTATTTATTAACGTGTGTTGTACTTTATTGTATGATGATAAGGATGCCAAATCAATACGCACTTAATCGTCTGGCCTTAAGGAATTATGAGGTCGCTTTGTCTATAATATTGGAAAGTCCATCCTGAAGACAAAACAGGGAAAAATTCAATAGAAGAATGAAAATTTCCTAAAAAATTACCAGTACAGTATAAAATACAAAACATGCAGAATAAAAGTAGGCTATTTTTGTTTGTTTTGAGGCGAGAAGAATGTATATTAAAGCCTGCATTGTCAGTGATGTCTCAGAAAAGAAATATGACCTTTCAACGACTTCCGAGCCCTAGCAATAAATGGTATACAAAGATCGTAACTGATCCCAAAGAAAACAATTTAATATTTTAATTCTTCCATTGTAAATTGGAACTAGTCACATGATTGCTACAAGCCCGGAAATGATGGAAACTACACGATCTTCTTAGGTATACAGTGTAGAAGTATTATTTTAGAACAACCTAATAAAGACCCCATCAATGAGCAATTTATTTCTTACGGCATTCAGTAACCGGTAATGCTAGAGCTATGATAAAAAATTTGTCAGTATTCAAGTATCGCTCACAACTAAGGCTGATTTTGCAGAACCTTATTAATTGAGTATGAAATTTGATTTCTTGTTTTCACCAGAAATTCGTGTTTTGAGGTTATCTCTGAATCCAAAGATACAACTTTCAGGAAAGGTATACGCGTATGTGCGCGTGTGTAGCCTATGTGGTTTTGACCAGCATTGTTTAAAAAGCAGGAAAAGATAAGTTTGTATTTACAACTTTAATAGATTTTTCTGAGGGTGTAATAGGAAGCTTCCGATTGCTTTAAACCTCACTTATCAACTTTCGGCTCTTAAAGCTTATTTTTGTTCCTTAGAATTTATCTGAACATTGTCTTGTCCCCTCCATAGCGTAACATTTCAGATACGCAATTCAGAAGATTCCTTTAAAAGCCCTTTAACTTGATTAGATAGCTTTCTGCCTAAGAATATATTAAAAATAAATAATCTGAGGTGAAATATAACTTCCTCTGCCCAAATGAAAATTTTTTCTCTTAGTATAGGCCTAATACATTATTTAAGTTTTTGTCTTCATGTAAATTGGTTTAAAAACAAAGAGAATGTCGTTACCACATCCCATCCCCGAAAGATATACAACCTAAACACAAACTTATTAATGCTCTCACGTAACTTTCTTCGTCCTAAGCACCTCTCTCACTTCTCAGTCTGAATAAGAGGCCGTATTGCATAAAGTGCGTATTCCTTGTTTCAACCTAATGCAAAGCTTTATTTTTCACCAGGTAAGTGTGATTTTCTACAAACGATTTCTTACAACTACCATTTAAAGAATTTTATTGAAACAAATTTCAAATAAAACTTTTAGAAGTGAAACTTCTTTTGCAACGTTGAGAGTGAAATAGAGGAATACATGTAATTATATCGAACGGGAGAAGGAAATCATCTGATTAAAAAATTAAATAAGAAATTCACTTTTTCGGCATTTTAAATCGAATACGTATGAAACATTAACACAGTTGTGATGAACTAATGGCCAAACTATAGCCACTGTGTTTGTTTACATGAACGGGACGCTTTGGTTAAGTTTCCAAGAACGTTAGTGACGTGTAAACGATGCTCACGCAACGAGTAGAGCCTTCTATAATGGTGAAGGGCTCACCACGCCACTAGCTCGAAGCAGTAATAGCCCCCCACTCAATGCCTGATACCTTTCCCCGCGCGCTCCCGTGGCCCCACTCTTTCGATAACAACTCTATGCTTGCTACTTACCCTCACTACTTTCGTGACGGTTTTGTTCGTAATGCTACAGCGTAAACGCAACTTTGGGTTAGCTCTCGATTTACTCCTAGCGCCTAAAGAAGTTTCACTTAAAAAACATTGCCCTAAGATGCTCTGCTTCCTTTAGAACTCTACAAGAAAGCTCTCGAAATACTCGAGGTTTATATCAATGAAATTCTTTCCCTGTATTACAGTTTTGGAACAATTTACAAAGAAGAGGAAAGTTTTCCTTAAGTGAACAAACAGCTCGCTGCAAACACTTGCCATTCTGAAATACTAATGCATTAGCGTGGGTTGTCTGCTCTCGTGCAAGTTCTCCAACTTTCCCCTCCTGTTTCTAATGGAGCGATCAGTCTTGAGTAATCTTTAAAAGTAAACTTTGGAAACAATTCCAAGATCTGCAGGACACAAAATTTGTTTCCCTGTACTATATTCTCTCTTTCGTAGTTTTACCTCTCCCTTGTAGGGACCTTTATGCTACCCGTGCCGCCCAGGCCTTACCGGGCCACGACCTGTCGGGAGAGGAATGAGCTATGGATCACAATACAGAGATACTTTTTTGACACCAGACAAGGAAATGGAGGGCCTCCCCGGATGAGTGATCAGCCCAATACCGGGGCCACCTCCGAGACAACACATACACATAGGACGAGACACACCAACCACACACACAAACACTCACTCCGAAAAAGGTGAGAGTGGGATGAAGATGATAATGACAGCCAGATGATATACAGGGCCGCACAGTGAAGAAAAACCCGGAAAATCCCACCTAGGTAACTTCTCCCGATCAGGAATCGAACCCGGGCCCGCTGCGTGAGAGGAGCAAACGCATCCCCTGAGCCACAGCGGTGAACTCCCTGTACTATCATGTAGCCTAAGTAATATTTCGCGAAGGACGTTGAATAGTTAAAGAATTTTAAAACTATTGAGATCTTTTAATTGTTTTCTAATCATTAGCTTTTATCCTTCCTTTTACAGCTCTTAACAAAATCGCAATGGGCTTTCCACTGTACTGTTCACACATCGCCAGGTAAAAGGTAAAGTAGTCTCTGTACAGACCGTGGAGGCTCTTAGGGTCCCAGAAGGTTGAGGCTCCCAGATTTTGAGACATTTGGTAATGAAGGTGGTATCAGTGGCAGCCTTACCCACTGGCCCAGGAATACTCCAGGTACTCATTTCTGTTAGAGGCTCGATCGACCCAAGGTTCAAAGTGCCACCAGAAGGATTAAGTCAATGGAAAAATCCAAGCGATCTCATCAAATATTGAACCCGCGACCTTCCGCTTTGTAGCGCTGGTGCCCTAACCAACCGCGCCACGCCCTACTCCACATCGCGTTTAAAAGAAATCACTTATTAAAAATTTTATCGAAATTTCGTGTATTCTAACGTATATTAGGCTACAATTTATACGTACACCACATGATAATCCGGGACGTAAGAAAGAATAATGATACATTTTAATTTAGGATAACTTGGGCATACTCTAATTTATGATAATGACGACAATCACTAAGGAAGAATATTCAAAGAAGATTTGACAAGGGGATTCATTATGAGCGAAGTTCATTCGGCATTTAAAATCTTACGTGCAATTAAAATTTTGCTCTTATTACAGTAATAAATCTAACAAATGAAAATAATAATGTTTAAATTATATAAATAAATTAATTATTAAGAATCATTAGGCTATATTTATAGGTTATAATTAATACATTATTAGCTGTAATTATTCTTTACTTATGTATTTCTCACTTAATCTTATGCAGATATACGAGTTAAAATCAAACGTTGTGTCTTCTAAACGTAACTAATTAAAGGACAACATGACATCGAAGAGATTATACACAGTGGCAGTATGTGCAGAAAGCAGCAACACTGATTGGCCTAAGCATAGTAATTAATATTTTTACTAGGCCTATTAATCTCAATTGTGTGAACCAACAGTAGAACAGCAATCGTCCGCATTATCCGAGATTTCGGTTATGCGAGGGAGGCTCTGGTTCTGGGTCCTTAGTAAGAATAATTGAAATTACAGTAAGCCTAAAAAGGACTACATAAGAAAAGTCACACTCTTAACACTTAATATGTGATTTTCAATTTTTCCTAGCATTGTCTATAACTCTCTATTACCTGAATTCCCAAGATTGCCAGGTACGGATACGTACTCAACCAGTTGTATCGAAAAAGTCAAGGCAAATATAATAGCTATTTATGTATCAAGTACGCAAAATAACGCTCTAGCGGACGAATCTAGTATAGCGGCCGAGGCGAAAGCCGCTGAAATACTGGATGAGTCCGCTAAAGTTTTTGCGTACGTGGTGCATACAATATTTTTTTAGTAAAAGCTATATAAATTACCAGCATGTGCCCGCGGCTTCGCCCGCGATAATTATTTCAAAAATTAAAAATTAAGAGCATAATAGTTAAATCATTATATTTATTAACACCTAAATCACGTGGACTACATACCACGATTAGATAGCGTCACCTGGTAAAAGCGACCTCAGATTCGAGTTCCTTGGTCCAGAAAACCCCTGTATAGTGAGTTTCGTTCAAATCGAACGATGTTTGACCATATTAGGGCTTACAACATTCAAGCGATCGCGAAAGTTTTATTTCAAGGTATGAAAAAAATAGACAAAGCCAACTGTAATTGTCAAACTTCCATTTAATTTAATTCCAAGCCCATCTGAAACCCACAGGCAACAATATGTTTTAATGTCAAATGTGATTCGGATTCGATAATTGTGTGTAAGAAGGGATTAAGTATTCTCAAAAACATTTGATTTTTTGGCATTTAAAATCAGAATTTTTCAAAATCCTTTCTTAGTGAGCACCTACACTATGAAACGAAGGTACTGTCAAAATTCCAAGTCTCTACCTGTTATAGTTTAGGCTCTACGTTGATTCCTGTCAGTCAGGACAAAGCCTTTTATATATATAGAGGAGAGAAGAGATATGAAATAAAACAAAATACCGTATAATTAAAGATAATGAAAGGCAGTCAGCCATTTGCTAAAGTTATATTCTCATGGCCGTCTTGAATCATAAAACAACAATGATCGTACATACCAATACCAAATGTGGTAGTATAGATGCATAATATATGAGTCCCTTGTTTGTAAACAATATTGCATACCAACTAGTATTTATGAAAAGCTTGTGAAAATATAAATGACAATACCGAGGAAATTTCAATTCAAGCCAGAAACATTGAATTGAAGCTGCTGCCAGCAACTTCACGGCAGAAGTAGACTATGAGAAGGGATATATTACGGCATTTAAATTCTGTTGCGTCCATGGTAAGGAATGTTTTTCATGTGAACCAAAATGTGAAAAGTATTTGGCTTATATTTGTTGTCATGTGATGAAGTGGGCTACCGTGTTTTGCGAAACATCCTGGTAAAGTTTATGATTATCATAAAGAAACGTATTGGCTTAAATTTGTTGTTTTATGACCAATTATATGCGTAAATCCATGTTAAAGTTGGTGTGACTGGTCAATGGCATCTGGGTTTTGTTTATAGATTGCCATGACGACTTTAAAGGACAATTGCCGATAAAAGTGCATTTTGAATGCAGTTTGAATGCACTTTTATGCAATTTTAGCGGCCTTGGTTGCTAAAATGCAATTTTTCGGCGTGTTACCAGTCCGATAAGCAGCTGTTTTAGAGAGCGTGTACTAAAAATACTTTTTTGTTCGACCATATTATACTACACTTATTACGTGTGACTTAACGGTGTCATAATGAAATACATTTCGAAACACATTTTCATTGTAACATTGGTGTGGTATCGATTATTATCGAACATGTTACAATCTTGAAACCTTCAGAGTGGAATATGAAAACTGCGTAAGAAATAGCCCTGTTCGCGTTAATTTTACTATTATATTATATTGAGTTCATTTCATCTTATAAAATATCCGTTTTAAAGAAAACGGACAAGAACAAGCTTCGACTTGAACGTACGCCATCAGCTGCCATCTCTCACAGGAGGCAATAACTACGGGAACTTGCTTACAGCTAATTGCGCGGTCAGCCGATTTAGTTTTTTATGAACCCATGAAACTTGCCTAAAATGCTAATTAAGATACCGTACTCGTATGAAAATTATAAAACTAACTTTGCTCGTTTCATAATCATACTCTATTTCAATAAATGCCATTATAGGGTCATTGCATAATGTAATATTTAACAACTGATTCTTTAAACCAACATTAATATTTTTATCATAGGTAATACTACGAGAGACTACGAGTTTACCGACATATTTGCGAGAACGAAGTTGGAGCAAATTTATATGATAAAACTCGTTATCTCGAGTAGGATTTAAAAAGACTATTCCATGAATAAAATGTAACGGATTTGGTAAATAATAATACTTTTTTTAAATTTGTTGTCAATATTGTCATCCGTAAGATCATGGCATATTAGATGAATGAGCAATCCACGAATCGATTCGATGAATCGATCCGAGTTCCCAATGCTACCAATAGTGTGCATCTCAAGATTGAGGGCGTCGTGGTAGATGCTTACCTGAAAAAGCTATAAAAGCACACGAACTGGCTTGCACCGAATGAATGGACATTTCCAAACAATTTCTAATATCCAAAGTTATATTGTATCAAATAATGTGTTTCCATTCTGCTTGGTAGCATGTGACTTATTAATCACCGCACGTTGATGCCTTACGTGTCCAGTAAAGAGCTGACGATTTATTATATAAAATTGTATCCTTTTGCGATCCGGGAAAGGATATTACAAGATAAACGATCGTGATTGGTCTATATCCGAGGAATTGCTAAACGTTACTGGTCAATATCAAACACGCGGCGTATGAGTGGAATAGTCGTAGTAATACAAGACAAATATACAGTATAACTTATACCTTTTAATAACTGATTCTTTCAATCTACATTAATACTAATATCGAACGAAAGCTGGTGAACACCAGTGAGAATCTATATTGCAGAGCCTTAGTGGGTTTTATACTTAACATATGTTGTATAAAGTGGCCATAATAACTCTCATTTTAAGCATTGTACTTCACACCTCTTTATTCCTTGGATAGTTGATATTCCTAGTCGCTCATATTGCATACGATTCAGTCTTACCATGTGAAGTTAATATTACGAGACGTAAAAATAATTATCTTGTAAGAAAACTTTAAATCTTTTAAAACAACGAGGATATGTACACACCTGAAGTGCCTAGATTCTCGTGTTTCTGAATATTGAGACAGGAGAAAAGGTACTCTAGCAGATGTGTTCCTACATTTATCTTCTTGTTTGTCTTTTCACACTGTGTGAATGCTAAAACTTCGTCTCTCCTCGCTGCAGAAGAGAAAGGGCCATCATCCTTGAAATAAAATACCTACCAAGTGGAAGTTTCCTTGGCTCTCCACAAGAATAGATATAAAAATATAAAATATACAGTAAAGAGCGCTATATGATGGAAAATGCATTTCCTCAGAAGAGGAACGATACATATTAGGCGATCTTACAATGAAGAATGAAACATCCACGTCAATCACATAAAAATGTAGTTTTTAGATTGTCTTGTTGAATTAATTGTGTTTATTACAAATCATTCATGTATCTTCTTCTTAACCTCACACATTAATTATTGTATTGTATTTTTATATTGTACAATACGTATGAGCGAAACTACGCCAACTGTAATTGTGGTTTATTCCTGTAGTTGGCAGAATAAGTAAATAAATAAATAAATAAATAAATAAATAAATATTTCAATGAATAATATCCTATATGAGATCGTGTCAATGAATTTAAAAATAGAATAATTCCACCATTTATAAAACCATCGGAATTTCTTATAATAAAACTCAATTTTCTATAAGAATTTTTATTGAGGGTCTGATTCATGTGTTCATTAAACCTGAAATCGGCATTGGATATTTGTTTGTACATGAGTTCAAAAAAGGCTGTTGTTTCTGATTTCATATGCAAATAGTTAAATACTTTATTGAAAGTTTTAAGTTTCGAAAACATAAATTAAGGAGTTAAAAGTCTCCTGCTAACTAAATAATAAAAGAAAGAAACGTATTCATACCCTAAATAAATTAGATAATTTAAAGATATCGGAGAAAAATATCTCTTCCTAGCTACCCCAAATATTCAAGCAGTCACAATGTAAACATGATGTACACCCTAAGCATCGGTCATCTCTGTACCCCCAACTTTCTTCAGTATTCGTTTCTGTTAAACAAAATTTATCACAAGATATCTTGGATAATAGAAAACCGCGAAGTTCGAGACATTAGTACAGTGAAATGCCTCAACCAAAATTATATGTTTTGCTTATTTATGCTTATTTATGTTTCTGTTCTGTCAATTAGACTAAAAACAATATCTGCTATGAGGAGTTATTTAGGCCTACCGAAGGATCATATCAGTTGCCCATAAATCAGGGGCACACAACTGACGCATTTGCGCACAAATTAAATATGGCTGGACAGCGCATTGAATATTGAATTAATAGTTCCGATTCGTGCAGCATTGTAGCTCGAAAACTCCACTCAAAGCTAGAGCATAAATAATTCAGGGCTGTACTTGCTGCTTTGAGGAGATAACAATATTATATGATATCCATCTGGTAATCTATACACAAAACCTAGAAAGAATTTTTTATTTTTGTTTTGCTGGGGGGATTGAGAGAGAGAGATAGAGAGAGAGAGAGAGAGAGAGAGAGAGAGAGAGAGAGAGAGAGAGAGAGAGAGGAAGGGTTGCGTGCTCTGGAGACATAATAGACACAATAGACATAATTTTATGTTTCATGCTAAAAGCGATGGGAAACTAGACTAACAACACATAATTGTTAGTGTGTTGAGAAATAATCTCTATCAGCACACAAACAAACTAGCACAATGAGCAATATTATTATTTGATTATAAGTAATGCAATTTTTGAAAAGTATCTAAGATTTTTACCACTAGTCTATTGTCAAATATTAGCTGTGGAACGAAGGAGGGTACAATTGAGGTACACCGATAATACTTGACAGTAGAATAGTAGTAAAGTAGGCGGAAAACTTACAGTTCAAAATCTGACGTTTACCACTTGAAAATAGGAATTCTATCAACTTAGATAATGCAATTATTTTCTTTAAATTAAACTCATAATTTTCTACCAATTAGCCATAAACATTGTTAAACCCGCAACTAATAATACAATATTAGGATTAATACTTAATTATTACTTAATTATATTAATTAATTATATTCAATGCAGTTTCAGAGTAACCGAAATATCACAATCATTTCAACCGAAAAATAACAATTATTTCTATGCTATACTTCCAGGGTAGATAATATCCTTTGATAACGGCATGGACAGGGAAGTACACAGACGAATCATACAGGCATGGAGAGCGTTCTGGTCCCTCAAATTTGTGCTTATGGATAAAAAAACTCAGCAGGACACTAAGAATAGAAGCTCTACAATCATGCATCTACCCGGTGATACTCTATGGCTGTCAAACATGGGCGCTGACATCGACACAGAAAAAGTTACTACAGGTATGCCAGAGGAAAATGTTAAGAAAAGTCCTAGGCATCACATTGAGGGACAGAATCCCCAATACTACACTAATCCAGTCAGCAAAAACGACAGATATCGCTCACCTAGCAGAAAGCACTAAATGGAGATGGGGTGGCCATGTTTCAAGGTTGGTGGACGATAGATGGACATACAGGAGTATATATGGGACCCCAGACAAGGAAGAAGGCTGCGCGGAAGACCAAAAAGGAGATGGGAGGACCTTTTCAAGGATAAAGTGGGCCAACAATGGACCAGGGTAGCCAAAAGAAGAAACGAGTGGAAAGAACTGGGGAAAACCCTGAACAATACGCAAGACTAAGGCCGGTATTCATAGTCGGCGACTTAAGAACCGACTTTATAAAGCTGAACTTATTTGACAAGTCGACTTATGTGTTTTTCGTATTCATAGTCTTCTTTAAAGTCGTACTTCATTAAGTCTGACTTCATAAAGCTCTACTTATTCTACATACTAAAGTCGAACTCAATAATATGAAAAATCACGCGTTCACTGCCGTAACAACTGAATTAGCCAATCGTGTTTAAGATTTTTTCAGATTTTATGTAAAGCGAAGCCAACTGAGTACGTATTTCGCTATCGTGACATAAAAATACAGACGGCTCTGAGCATTGTAAACAAAGAATTAAATTCATCCAGTCATATTATGCAGCGTGTAAGTAAACTAATAAATTAATAGTTTTTTTGAGAATATTCTGCGTATAGGCTATATTAGCTTCGAGATCGTTCGGAATTAATACCGGTACGCTTATGTATTTATTTCGATATTAATTATTGTTTTAGAGAGATTCAAAACAGCATAGGAAGCTTTGGGCCGATATGAAATGCCAGCAGAGAGAAATGCTGATGAAAGATAGGCGATTGATGTCGTGTATAAATTAATTCCACCTGTTGTAATGGATTAACCAACAGAGTAAGATCACCTGGTGAAAGAAAAGGACTTGAAGATGGCTGAATAGCCGAAATATGTTGTCCAATATACGAAAATTATCTTATAAAATTGACAGATATAATTTTTAATTATGTTTTATAATATTGACAAATATAAATTTTAGATTTAACAAAGCTATGAGCTGATATTTTAACAAAAACATTTTATACGAGGGAATAGGTGGAATTATTTTATACACGACATACAAATCCCTCGTAGGAGATAAATAACATGAAATTTATCAACACAAATAGGCGATTGATATTTCCAAAATTGTGTCTGCTTGAAACGAAATCTCTTTTTAAATTCATTGTCACTGTAGAATTTTAATGGATTCATCATGTTTCGCAAATAACGCTTTGGGGCGTGAGTTTCTTCTAATACTCGCCAAGATCATCAAAATTACTATTCATGGTTCTGGCTTAAACTGAAATAAGTCAGGGGGACCCTTGACTTGATAAAGTACGACTTATTTCGACAAATAAGTCGTACTTTAGTGACTATGAATACCAATAGGCTCGACTTTGTCAAGTCGGACTTTATAAAGTAACTACGTCATAAGTCCGACTTGTTTGTGTCAGAAACTCAACTTAAGACGAGATTAAAGTACGACTTGGATATAAGTACGACTTATTACGACTATGAATACCGGCCTATGTGCTCAAGACCAAGTGTTAAAGTTCAAGTGTACATGACGCTCAAAATCACGAACAACTTCACTAGCGCGGAGTAGCTCGCCGTGCTAGATAAGAGGAGCTAAACCCTTCTTAGGAGGCCTTTGCCCTACATGGGACACGATAGGCTTATTTTATTTATTTTATTTTATTTATTATACTTCATGGTAACAGTACCAAAATTAAAGGGGGAAAATTAAATCAGCCTATAGAAGTCATCTTCTAGAAGTTGAGAAATATCACTACATGATGTATATAAGAACGATATATATTAGTAATGAGGTAGACAATTTTATGCATATTGAGTGAAATCACATAAATCAAACTTTCCAATCAACGGGCCAGACAAAATCCCGAATGTAGTTCAGTCATATGGAACTTCATGACTGTTAAACACTCCAATTTGATAGAATAATACAATCGGAGTTTGTTAATTTTTTATATTCGAAAGTTCTGTCGATTATCCTATGTAGGCCTACTTGAATTACCAAAAGTTTCTAGAAGTACGCCCACGTAGTCTTTAAAAGTTTAAAATTCAGGATAAATAGCAAAGGACTAATATTTCTCCACAAAATATTACATTCAAAAATGTATGGTATATTGTTATAAATATTTCCTTTTGCGAGGTGAGTAAATTAACTAGACAAAGGAAGCTATTACTTCCAGGGTAGATACTTATATTCACAAAAGTTCCCCATTAAATATAGTAATCATTTTGAACAATAAAATTCATTTTTCAGACATTTTATATACTTATGTCCGAAATTGAGTTCAGAAATGCATCGATTGAATTTCATTTTAAGAGTAGTTACAGCTGTAATTAGAATGCAGGTTTAGTGCCTCATTCCAAACATCCCCTTTACTCTTATTTTTTTCTAATTGTCTTTTTATATTCTCATAGAGCTGATGTAGTATGTTTAGAAAAGGTACTTAGATGTTGCCAAGGGTCCAATTTTAGTTGTTTTTCAATGTACAATGTAGGCCTAGTAGAATAATTAAACGAATGTATCTTTTTTCTTCTTATTTTTGCTCTTTTTTCATCCTGTGTGTTACTATTTAAATAAATAATAAGGAAATAGATAAGTTAATTATTAAATAAAATAATTCATAACATTCTTTTAGTTCTTTAATATAAAAATTATAAATTGTTTTTCGTTGTATTTTATTAATTAGGTGATGAGGCATAATTAATTTATACAAGTCAGTCTTGACGATGTTATACAATTTTTGTCGTAAAGCAAACTACCTCTCACAAAAATTTAATTGCTGCTAGAGGTTAAATCCAAGCTTGGAAATCTTCGTGCACGTTTGTTTAGAATGACTTACAAGAGGAAGCTCGAGCTGCTCCACCCCTAGAGAGTCTTTGTATGTCTTCAACTTGTCCTTGTGAGGTCTACAGGCTACAGGACTCGTCCTCTAGTAGTTGCTTTTGAAGGAAGGTTGTAAAGAAGAATAGATATGTTATTTTAGTATGGAATTAAGTGTTCATTATGAAACTTTCAAAATATGTCAGCACACCCTCCAACAATACAAAAATAACCATTTATAATTAATCATTACTAAAAATAAACTGCGATTTTCTCATATTTCTTTTTTAGAAATAAATTTATAGGTCATTAACATTTATTAATTCAGTGGTAGTGCAATTTTATAATTTTCCCCCTTAAATTAGGTATAAAAGATACTGATATGGTTGAAGGCATAATTCTCCATATTATCAATTAAATACCCATGTCGTTTGAGAAAATAACGCCTAATTCCTATCACTTGCATTAGACGATGTAACCTCAACACACTTAATTATTTGCAAAATGAAACAGCTTACAAGACACGCAGTTATTAAACTAGTAGATGTGAACGTATCATAGTGAAACATTAGAGACATTTCCCGCTTCACTGCATTATAGGAGTAACAATAAATCAAGCGACAATGGTCATTAGGCAGCACATTTATCTGGAATATAGCAACCACACTGGCATGGGGTGAGGTGAATTAAGTTATACTCAGGGTATGGCTGCAAATCTCACTAAAAGCGAAGCCGACTTGATTCAGATTGTATATCTCAGAGAATCTTAGACAAATTCACTCATATGATTTGTATTTTGTCATTAAATTAGTATTCCTGAATAAAGAAATTGAGTATTCAAACAACTTTTCTTGTAAAAAGGTGTTCATTCTTCCCCAATGTTTTTAGCTGCAGTTGCACTTCGCATTTCTGTGAACAAAAGAGATAATTCGATCCACTATTGAACACTAGGATGGTTTTGTATGTCGTATTACTGGGTAGCTGAAATCACACCCATAGTATTTATTCTTGATTTTCTAGTTCGTAACAACATCTGGTAATCAGTTAAACTCTGGAGGCGTGTTCAAGGTAGTTTTATATTTTATACTAGGGACAACTTTTTTTTTCTGAGATGTTGCATGTGACGGGAAAGTTATATTTAATAAATTTATGTTGGATAGAATATAAACAACTGACTATAGCTGCATTTGTAGAGATAGAATCAGGTTGAGTCCAGACGATTTAATTGCATCCTATAACGGAATATTTAACATAATTTTAATCGCTCTATCTTGAATTAGTTCTATCTCATGAAATAGGTTTTTCCTGCAACTACCCCATATTATGTTCATATAATTATGTATTAACTATTGATTAAAGAAAAATTTACCATTTTAAGAAGTTGACTGATCTTTCTTCAGGTAAAAGCATTATTTTTCTTTTGCATCAGGTTATTAAGCAACAACATTTGAGTGCGAATTACATTGCTTGTTACGGTATGTTGGAAACATTTCATAATACCTTTATGTAGGCTAAGTTATATAAAGTACCGTACATACAGAATGTGTGGAATATCAACTGAACTGAATGAAGAATTCATAAATACCATTGTTGTTTGGTGTTTTCAGCAATATTGTTTAGTTGCGCTCTGTCTGAAACCATTCTTTGTTAGGAATGCTGTAATATAAAATATAGAAGGGGAAACTCACCAGTACAGAAGAATACGTCTGCTTCTTTAGAGGAGCTGCAAATCGATTCTTTTATCCGCAGAGATATTCAGAGCGAGTTTCGCTACAGACACATAAATAGAAAAAAATTAGTTAATCTGCCTGGGTAGCTACCATTTCAGAGCTTCAACTCTGTGGTTAGAACTGAGCTTCCTAGTGTTCAGTTAATGAAGATTAGGCGACTCTCGGCAAGAGTCTGTTTTTAGCTTACTCTGAGGTGTAACTGGACTGTTTATAAGGTTGTACTCAATTCGTCCTTAACAGCTGCAGTTAAATTTATTAGAGGAATTTGGTCAAATTAAATAGAAAATAGAAAGCAAAACAAATATTAGTCTTGTAAAACTGGTGTATCAATATAAAAGAATATTGTAATTAGGCAATGATCCTGTTATATTCTCAGCTTAATAAATAAATAAATAAGATATTTAACATGTTCTTGAACTACATTAAAAAAAGTAAAGTGGTCCCTATTACAGGCCATGGAGGCCCAGAGGGTTCCAGGAGGTTGAGGCCCCAAGATTTTTATAATTCGGCACATGAAGGTGGTAAGGTTGTCAGCCTCACGCACCGGCCGCCTTTACCCCCAGGATTGGTCCTGGTACTCATTTCTGTTAGAGGCTGAGTCGACCCCAGGGCCATAGTGCCACCAGAAGGATTAGGCCAATTGAAAAATTCCAATGACTTCATCGGGAATTGAACCCGCGACTTTCCGGTTTGTAGTGCAGCGCCTCAAACACTATGCTACGGCGTACCCCTCCTTGAACTACATTACCTTTGATATATTGACACTAGATATCCAGATCATACCGGAATATACTTTATTATCGGAAAACCTTGTGCTCCAATATAAAATAATACTTTAGGAGAACAATTCATCTGACACTCTTATTCAAACCCACGACCTTCGGCTTTACATGCCGATGCTCTATCAACTGAGCTAGTCAGAGTTCGATTAACAGCGCCAGGTGGAATCTCTCTCCTATTCTCATGTATGGTTCAACAGGAATAATCTACTATGATTTCGTAAACACATATCCAATATAAAATGTTTTTCATGCTGTTCACAAGCGCATACAAAGACATTTCTAAATGAACTTGTTTTTCAACTCACAAACCTCAAAACCTTTACTGTTATTAAAAACTCGACATGCAATTTTTATTCTAATATAATACTTTATCTCGTTATACTGTTAAATAAAATAAATTTCGTTATGTACGTCCCAAAACTCTATTTAGATGACTTCATGCTTCCTAGTTATGCATAAAACACGGCACGTATCTGCCACGTATATTAGAGCACACAAGTATTAGATTTGAATGTATACATTAGCAAGAACCACATTCCGGGGAGCCAGTATTAAGTTAAACAAACACTCCACACACGCTCATTTATAACATTACTGAGCTACGTTTTGTGTGATTCTGATCCTCCTGACTCCTAAATTGAATACTGGTACATCTCTCGAAAACCTTACGAATAATCCTTCAGTTTACGTAATTCATACCATTTTATGTACCTGATCCTCATAATAGATACTCGATATTTACATGTAATAACGTGCAAAGTGCCAAATTTATTCAATAAAACTAGAAATGCAATAAAACGTGTAGAGTACAAAAAAAAAATTACAGCTATGGGGGACTAGTGAATACTGCATAACGACCAACCTTATAACCTATACCCTTCACCGAATATAGTAAGGATAATTAGATCACGGAGGATGAAATGACTTGGACATGTTGCGTGCATGGGGAGGAAGATAAGTAGGCCTATAAAAAATGACAGGAAGAGCCGAAGGGAAAAGACCATTTGGAAGACCTCGACGTAGGTAGAAGATCAATATTAGAATAGATTTAAGGGGAGTAGGATTTGTGAGGGATGATTGACTGGAGTCAGCATAGAATAAGGTACAAAGGCTGGCTCACGTGAGCGTGGCAATGGACCTCCAGGTTCTAGGTTTACTCATTTAGGTTTACTCGTAGATAACATTCATTTAACTTGCTTTGGAATTGTCTATTGCCATTGAGAAAGTAAGTTATGTAATTTTGCACTAATAATTCACTGTTCTTTGATGTGGTATTTAGCACTTTTTTCTACAAAGATGTATCCATTAGAATTTTTTTGTTCGCCAGGAAAAATATTACGGCCACCTCCACTAACACCACTTACCGGTATATTGAAACTAGTAACTTCGATTTAGTTTCCTCTTCTAAACTACTTAAAGGCCATTTATCAAAGAAAAGTTTCCACCTGATCACAAGACCTTTCTACTTAAATGAAAGAGTTTAAACAATTTAGGAAAGGAAGAGAAGTTTCTAACTTCATAAGTTGCAATAATATGAAGCCAGAAAATAAAAAATTCAGGGTTAAGGTAGTGTGTAAAGTGTAAATACTGCATGGGATTTTTAAAATTTAATTTCTTGTCTTACTTGTTAGAACAGTAACGTGATAATTTGCTAATATATAAGTGGGCTAGCAAGTCTGAAAATTAAACAAATATTAAAGTGCCATATAATACATTTCGCCATCTCTCGTAAATGATTGTGCCCACAACTTATATTTAATTGAATTTAATGTTATGAGAACCTTCCTTGCAGAGCCATCTGTCTTGTGGATATGGGAACTGTCCCCGGCTGGCATCTGGATCATCAATCAGTTGCGAAATTCCTCGCTAGCTACATTAGATATGTGATTGGCCTCACACACATATGGCAATATTCCACTCAGTTTAATCCTGGAATTCCATTGAAGAGACAGAAGGAATCCTATGAATCCTATCTATAGTTTCCAACTAGGGATTATCAAGAAGAAGATACTAGCAGAGCCCCTTTAATGCTGATAATATGTTGACGGGCTTTTAGCCCAGTGGAATAGCATCACAACCAATTCCATAAATTTATTTATAGATTTTATTTTGTTCAGGATTGGTTCATCAAATTTTAAAAAAATAACACTATGAGGAAATCTAGTGTTAAAATTTGGCTGTGAGACACTGATACAAGATCCTATGAATATAAACGAATGCTTTAATGTATTTTAAAGATAGATTAAAACAATATTATTCATCTCATTTCGTTAAAAATATAAAACAGGAGCCAAGTAGTTGTTCCAATATTGCATTATCAGCTGCACAAGAAAATTGTCCGGGAGTGGGATTAAAACGCTCAAAGTCTGACCAATCTAAGAAAGAAACCTGATGTAAACAAAAGCATATATGCCTATCCCTCTTCTAGGTCAAACGCGTAATGTGCTAGCGTGAGATAGGCATACTGGTTTTTGATAATATTATACGAGAAAAATTCCTCTGACACTGGGATTTGAACACAGGACCTTTGGCTATCCGTGCCAATGCTCTACCAACTGAGCTAAGCAAGAGTTCACTTCACAGCGCCAGATGGAATTCTCTCCTATGACTGATTGCCCTTAATTGTCTACCTCACTGACAGACAAGTTATGTCATGCAGTACTGTGAGGCACACTAATTAGTGATTTTCTTTTACCGGACTTCCACTGTTATTGTGCAGTAAAATCCAAGATAGATATATGCATATGCATTCATGAACCACAAACCTCCAACAAAGACAATAATCTGGCGAGTATGGCGGATGTGGGAGGCACTTGAAGCGAATGTCATGGATGGTTTTCATGGTTGCACGAGCAGCAAGAGGACGGGCATTATCATGTTGAAGTTAAACACCTGCACTCAGCAATCCCCTTCGCTTTGGCACCATCAGACTTCCATATCTTTGGTCCATTAAGGAGCACCTTGGAGAGAAAGGAGCTCCTTGGAGTGCAGAAGTTCAAGTCTGATGAGGACGTCCAATCGGCAGTGCACGAGAGTCAACCAAAATAATTTTTCTCGCGCGGTATCGACGCACTTCCTATCAGATGCGTAAGTGCATTGAAGTGGGAGGGGACTATGTGGAAAAATCTTGTACAAGCAAGCATTCTTCCTGCAGTAAAATAGTGGAAAAGATTACTTGCAGTTTTCATTTGATTCTCCCTTGTAGAAGGTTTTATTTTAACATTATACTAAACTAAGTTCATTTTGTAAAAAAAACGATTATTTAAAAAAAACTACCTAGAAGAAGCTTCGGCTTGACAGCTCGCCATCAGCTGTCATTTATCGCAGAAGTCAAGAACTACAAGAAATTACTAGTAACTTATTGGCGTGGTCAGCCATTTTCGTTTCTTTCATAATTCTAAAAATCTAAAAACTGTAACTTTTAATTATGGTCGAACCAGACAGTCGTATGCAACTTGCCTATAGTGACACTTAAGATATTCATTTATGAAAATTATGAAACGAACGACACTCTGCCTTAATAAATGACATCATAGGCTCCTTGCATAATGCACTATAATTAGATATTTCTATTGTTTATAGAATTTGTCTGCAAAAGTAACTTACGTGTCGCGTACACCCAACGTAATATCTCAATATTTCGATAGTACTAATTCACTTGCAGTCAATATTCCCATACCTCCTCAGTCTCCTATGGAATTTTTTATGCCGAGCATATGACGCACATCACATGCTGCAACCGCAAAAATATAATTCGATAACATTATACCTTTGAAAAAAAAAATTGTCACGTGAAATACGCACACAGGTTGTGTACCTATGATCCAGTCATTTCATACATGCAAGGGAACAGACACTATTTTAACGACAACGAAGTTAAACTAAGCTGTGAAAGCTGAGAGTAGATAGCCATTAGATGTAATAAATAGCACAGAGAGAGAGAGTGAGAGTGAGAGTGAGTGAGTGAGTGAGTGAGTGAGTGAGTGAGAGAGGATGAGGACTCCACTTTATAGTACATGTGGCGGGCTCTCAGCTTCAATCGAGTACTCCACCTCCAATATGGTGGCCATACGCCCGCGTGTGAGATATTGAACCAGCCGACAGAACATTCTCACACATCGCCTACTTCACATTGGTACGCTCTTACATGAAAACTAAACACCACTAAAGAATACATATCGCCTATTTCACATTGGTGCGACGGCTAAACAACTGGTGAAGAATACAGCGAAGGTGGATTGGGTTAAGATTGTTTATTTTCACTCCTAAATATCAATAAAATTGATTATGTACTTCATGTCTGTGTTTAATGAATTATGTTAAATGTTCTTTCAAAAACTGAAATTGAAATAATGAAAACAAATTATAAATTTTGAAGTTAAATGGAAATGAAAAAAAAAAAAAAACAGAGAAAACATCTAAGGCAGTAATAGAAAATAAAATTTCATTAATAATTCATGTTTCGAAACCAAAGAACGAAAACATTTAAGTTATTTTATTGTTAGCTTCTACGTTTTCACGAAAAGCAGCAGGTTCATGAAAATAATTTATGGAGTAGAATTACAGACCTAGTAGTCTACTCCCGAGATATCTACACATTTCGGAAAGCAAGGGTGTTTGAATGAAGAACAATTGTATATATAAATCAAGGACTGGTTACAATAAACCTATCTTAATTAATGCCATTATAGGTTCGTTGCATAATGTACTAATTTGCATAATTCGTTGAACATAAATATATTCGATTAAAAAGAAAAAGGAATTTATATGTTTTACAGTCCTACTTTACTGTGGAATGTCTCTGTGAATTATTTGTAGTTGATTTACGCCTTATGCTATAGGAATAGACATATTCAGGGAAGCATAATACAATATTATTAAGGATATATTTGTTTCCTATTTCATATATTAAGATTGCAGCACTATATCTTAGTTATAAACATGATTGTCATAACTCATATGATCCTTTAACTGGTCTTAAATTATGACTATATAGATTACCAGTTTGTGATGCGTACTTCTACCTTCTTGTTATTTCATACGCCAGCTACTCTGAACAATATCAATGAGAGTAGATAAGACATTTTGCTTTCTGAGTTCTTATCAACATTACACAAATACAAAAACACACATCATAGACCTACGGACTACATTTCAGACATACTTCTCCAATCTCTACCAACAAGGGTTGTCATGTTGACAACTGCCCTCAAATTTAGCACGTCGGTAGGTCATCATTGCTGATAGACACATGCCAAAAATTAGCTGCTCATATAAATTTTAGAGGGTGAAAATTAATTGCTAATTTGGAAATTCGAAATATTGAGTAGTCTTATACAGCTGTTGCCCGGGAGAGGTTTGGATCTTCTCTACTCAGAGCGCGGTAAGAAATCATTATCTAAAAATTATCTTGTGAGACACATTCAACGTAACAGGTAGCTCCTGCCCTCCATTATCGCAAACACTGCTATCACGTGAACCCAGCATGCGGGCTACTCAAGTGAGATAGATATATAAGCATTCATGAACCACAGATTATTGTCTCTGCTGGACATTACATGAGAATATTATAGGAGAGACAATAATCTGTGGTACATGAATGCTTATATATCTATCTTGAATGTTAACTGTACAATAACAGTGGGACCCCGGTCAAAAAAATCACCACTACTTAGTGTGCCTCACAGTACTGCATAAGACATAACTTGCCTGTCTGTGAGGTAGACCATTAGGGCAATTAGTCATAGGAGAGAGGTTCCATGTGAATTGAACTCCGGCTTAGCTCAGTTGGTAGAGCATTGGCGCGAATAGCCAAAGGTCCTGGGTTCATGTCCCAGTGTCGGAGGAATTTTTCTCCTATAATATTCTCATACTCAAGTGAGCTCTACAAGTGCCCGTCATTGATTCCTTATGTAACATAAACACATTTTCACCGACTTACAGTTCGTATGAGCGGCTAATATTTTGCCTGTTTCTATCTGTAATGAAGACCTATCGATATGCAAAATTTGAGGGTATGTTTCGACTTGACAACCCGAACGGTTTCCTTGTAAGTAGGTCCATGTCAAGATCCAGTGATTACAGTGATGGAAAAGTATGCTTAGGATCCTAGCAGCGAATATAGGAATTTAGTGTAAGCTTTATTTTGTTTTAACTTGTCTCCTTTGATGTAATATGCATTTTGACAGTAGGTCTAGGGCTTCAATAATAATTGATATAAGCTACGGAAGTCAAAGAAGATAAAACAAAAATCTCACATATTAAGTAGGGACAGGTGGAAAATGTATCAGGGAAGTCGGAAATAGTTTCCTTTCTAGCTATACACAAAATATTATCTGAGAGCTTTATCGTTTATTCCTTACGGAAGCTTGTTTGAAATTATGCTACTTTCTTCCTGTTTTGTACAAAATGAGTCGATCAGAAAAACGTTGTGTAAAGAAAAGCACAGATTTAACATGTCTGGGAGGTGATTTTTTTCTTTTTAACGCCAGCTTCACAACTAATAGACGAGATTTCTCTTTCATTTTATTTTCTAGTAGACGCAAAGAAGAGTAAACCTTTTTGAAGCTTACAGGCACAAAACATATTATACATTATAGAGTTCTATATATGCATTGTATTATGTTTATGTTTATAACACGTCTTCTCTCGTCATCCTTTTTCAGTTTTTTCTTATTTTAAAACATTCTTACATCAATTATATAGAAACAAAAAGCTACTGATGTAGATTAGTAGTTGACTTCACAGATTCTAGGAATTCTCTACATTTAAAAAACTTTGTCAGCATAATATTCCTTTCCTCTGCCCTCTTTAGTTCTATCCTTTCCTATCCTACCTTACGAAAAGCGTTCTGCTTCTACTTTCATTGCCTCGTATTATAATGTAAATGTTCTCTGCTCCTGAAACTAAGAATTTTAGAAATACTGTTTTTAAAAAGGCTGTTATTAATCCGTTAATTATTGTGCATTAAATAGGGATAGGCCTACAGCAACTTAGAATTTCCTTCATACTCGTTTCTGTGAAGTGGAAATTTACACAGTATTCTCATAATAAAAGTAACTTATAGACATACGATTTGTACAAGGACAAACTGCTGAGATATTAGGAAAGAATATTTTTAACTCCTGCATCACAACAGTTTTCAATGTCTGTTGACTGATGAAACATCCTATTTCATCACTTAACCAAGATGGATTTTAACAAGGTAGCCTATATAAAGCTACTAAGGTAGCGCCATTTCTAGCGGCGGACTGCTTCATCCGCGTGTGACGTCATCCACGAGGGAACGATCGAGCATATGGCTGCTATTACATAGCAGTTGCATAGGTAGTACATAGATTTGTGACGATATTAAACATATTACAAGGACAATTTTTGTGTCTTATTTTTGTCATTTGCCTCTATAAAAACAGTAACCTCTACGTGTGAATTAAGCTGAAACATTATAGTCCAGGCAACGAACGAAAAATAGAACAAAATATCGTGTAGTAGTTGTCGGAGGGAGTGTCCTAGTCCCGTTTTTAGGTTTACACGATTTTTTGTTCTATTTTTCGTTCGTTGCCTGGACTATAATGTTTCAGCTTAATTCACACGTAGAGGTTACTGTTTTTATAGAGGCAAATGACAAAAATAAGACACAAAAATTGTCCTTGTAATATGTTTAATATCGTCACAAATCTACGTACTGACTATGCAACTGCTATGTAATAGCAGCCATATGCTCGATCGTTCCCTCGTGGATGACGTCACACGCGGATGAAGCAGTCTGCCGCTAGAAATAGCTTTACCTTAGTAGCTTTATATACCTTGTTAAAATCCATCTTGGTTAAGTGATTAAATAGGATGTTTCATCAGTCAACAGACATTGAAACAGGGTTGCCAGATCAGAAACGTAGAACAGTCGTACCAATATCCGAAAATAGTCGTATGCTAGTTAAAACTGTCGTATACTTTGTGATTTTCAGCACAATGAAGGTATTGCGTTAGTAATAATAATAATAATAATAATAATAATATTAATAATTAATAATCGGTAATATGCACCTTACACATATCATGTAGGCCTAATTGTTAATAAGTCATCTTATTTGTAAATGATTAGGCGTGTTTCATTATCTTCCGATGTGCTAAATTTGATTAAATACAATAAAATTAAATAAACAGTAGTTGCAACAGTGTTGCAAGTATTGTAATTATTTCCAATCATAATGATTTTAGCATCATGTTTAGGCTACAACAAAAACCATGAGAAAACAAAAAGCTGGATACATATCAAAATTTAAAATTCGTCACTAGATTGATTAAAAAAATATAAAACGATATGTTAAAAATAGTCGTACAAATAGGCGTACGACTCATGATTGCGTCGTACGTCGTACAAATCTATGAAATAGTCGTATGTGTACGACTATAGTCGTACGTATGGCAACCCTGCATTGAAAACTGTTGTGATGCAGGAGTTAAAAGTTAATTTAACCTTTCAGAGTTGAATTTATATGTTTATATAAGCAGTCATCAAGTAAAAACATCAGTGGGCTTTAACTTTTAAATCAAGGAGGAAGATTTTAATCGAATAGGTGTTCTCCATAAGTGATAACACTAGCCTGCGAAAATTTTCTTTTCCTCTGCTGTCTCAAATGTTAATGGTGATTTTAACTACACATGGCGAAATCCGTTTTCCTTTATCACGAAATGTTTTTAAACAATTCGCAAAAAAAAGTTCTAGAAGTAGATAATTTTTTTTTTAAATAAAGAATATTATAAAATCTAAATCCTACCTAATTCACAAAACTGGGTACCTACATGCCTTCAAACAAAGTTTGGTACAGCCTATGCAAATCAGCATCTTTTCTTTGCATGGAAGGAAGGCTTTGTTAATTTACGTGTATGTTTTCGTTGTGTATCTTCTCTTCCAGCAGTAATCCGCAAGCATTGCTTCGTTCCATTATCCTTGATATCGTCTTTATATCTCTCTATTTCCTGATGAAATATTTCACCTTGCTCATAACTCATGAGTCCAAAATTTTGTGGAAAGTAGTCAAGTGTGACAGAAGTCAAGTTTCAAATTTATATTGCAACCGACAACTTGCAGTTTTTCTAACATGCTTCTTACAATTTCTTCGTACTGCACGTCTATTTAGGATGACCAGGTGTCCTGCTTTTCGCAAGATACTCCTCTTTCTAACACCTTATACTGCAGCCTGCAACTTGACTTGAAAATCTCATAAGTATTCTGCTTTTTTAAAATATCCCGTAAAAATTCCTGCGAAATTGGATTTTATGTGAAGTAAAGGATTTTTCCCACTGTTCTAGGCCTAAGTTTATTATTATATTAGAATTCCAATTATCTGAGCTCCAACTAACTGGATCGCCAATTATCCGGATCATTTTGATGACGTATTAAAGTGCTTTTTGCAGCATCGAGCATTGGGAAACCCTCTTTTAGGGTCGATTATTATTATCGAAAACTCAAAACTTTTAGCCGACAAAATCGAAAGTACACATGTATTACAGTCTCAGACAAAAAGTTTTGAAAATGTGAAATTTGAAACTGAGAAAGGAAGATGCGCAACATTTCCATTTGGTGGTGTTTTATATTGAAGCCAACAAAAATCTATATAATAATTTAGGAATCGCGCACAATGTGCATTATCTTAACCTAAGACTTAACCTAACACCCAGTCCTGAACCCGGGGAGGGGATCTTTCACTACTGAAAAATCCCCGACCCGGCCGGGGGGAGATCAAAGAGAATCGCTTCTGCTGATAAATTGGACAGTCGTACAGAAGACGAACTATTGTTTGCTTTTCTTCTTTGCATGAGCACAATATTAGGCAGAAATAGGTTTAAAATTACCAAAAATATATGCAACGTCTTTTTTGATAAATGCAATTACTTCATTTGTTAATTAAATCCACCAAAGAGAGACATTAGGGGATGCTGTAAGGCTTCCTTTAAGACCTGTTACATTAGTAAGATGGAAAAACCAGTGTTTTAGCATAGCCACTTTAACGATTGGGTCCTACTTTTTTAGTGATATTCTAGTCACCTACGTCTTTGCCAATTCAAAGGAACTAATTGATAACTTTCTTGAAAGCAAACCATGCCTGAAATTCTATAACAATCAAGGTGTTCTTAAAGTCAGTATCCTTCATTCGCTGTCTGATCTGAGATCCATCAAATATGCCTATACTCTCTTTATTTAGCCTCAGACAAAGTGAAAATTTACGCTGTAAAATACTTGAAGCACAAGCCATTCTTATCTAGCACTTTGAAAAATATCTCCATGATTCCAGGATTAATATGAAGTGGAGGCAATATCATCTTCTTAGTGTCAACTAGACTGGCCAGTATTACTTTTTTTCTCTCGGCATTAAACTCTTAGGTCATTCTTCAGTTGACCAGTGTTGTCCATACATCTACTATTCTATTTGCACAAAAGCAAAGGGAAATGTTGTATACACATCTTGGGTCTTGCTGACCAAATGAGATACCGTAAACGTTTAAATCACCACCACATAGCCGCTGATGTTACAAGATTTTAAGTTTTTTTCCCCCCTAAGTTGATTGAAGATTGTCATACGCTTCTTTCACAACACATGAATGCGCTATTTTTTGTGTGCCCACCCTTACCCCCGGAGTGCCAAGCAATTAAGCCTAAACCTCCGGTCAAACCAAATTTTGGTAACCATATGTGATGTGTGTATACCTATTGTGCCCTTATGTACATCCGTAGGGGATGTTGACTGGAATTGAGGGAAATTTGATTCTATTAAGTTATTCAATAAAGCTGCTTTGAGCCTTATTCTCGATGCATCAATAAATTAACGCCAGCCATGTTTCCTATTAATTTTTTTATCTTAATTTCTTTTTATCTCTCTCTCTTTCCTTAGCCTACGTACATTCTTTAGATTAAGTCATAAACTATTTAGATAACCTATGTAACTTAAAAATAAATTAGTAAGTTGAAAATTGTGAAGTGCATGTAGAGGCCTCTGATAGGAATCCAGGACAGGGGCCAATAAGTAATAAAGTATTAAATAAAATAAAATTTTTAAAAAAATCGTGGTATCGATATTGCTCTCCACTAATATTTATGTTCTCAAAGTGGACGGTGATAATACTATTACACTACACTATTATAGCATGTACTATTATGCACTATTCTAATATTTATTTATAAAAATTGACAAATTCAATGTGTTTGGCAAAATCAAATTAAAAATTAATTAATTAAAAAATAAGTATAACATATGAACTGATGGCTATAGCATTTAATTGCACTTATTATAAACATTTCAGATCGTCAATAAGAGTTTTGCTGCCATAAGGCGTCTCAGTTACACTTGCTAGTCAGAAGTAACACCAAGCAGTTATGCTAAAAAAATACCCTAAATCGATATAGGGCACAAATTTGCATTCAACGACAGTAGGTTTGTTCCTAAAGCACTCGTAAAGCATGAACACACAGGCTAGTTAAAGCATGCGCACAGCGAAACTGTCAATGTGTGAATGCATGAACTATGTGTTACACATTTCTGGGTGCTCTAGGAAAAACCTATCGATATTATTGAATATAGATTTTTACTGTTATGGATATAAGAAAAAGATATTCATATCTATGTCAATATCGATATTTTGTTTCCGATATCCCATCCCTATAATTATTTCGTGCAGTATGTGGTCTCCCCATAATAATAATAATAATAATAATAATAATAATCACTTATTCAATGGCAAGAATAATAATAATAATAATCTGTCATTATACTTATACAAAGTAATAGACATCATCAGTGTAAAAATTCTAAAACTATTAAAACACCAGATCATCCAGATTTGTCTCATCGAACTCCTGTATAGTGTAAAATGCCTTGGTTTTTATCCATTGCTTAATTGTTATTTTAAATCTTTTAGAATTAACATTTCTAGCATTTAGTGGGAGTTTGTTAAAAAAGTTTGATTCCAACATGCTTAAAACTATTCTGACTTTTATTCAATCTTGTAAAATTAGAGACTAAATTATTTTTATTTCTTGTTTCGTATTTATGTTTATCTGAACTAATATTAAAATTATCATAATTATCTTTGACATACTCTAGCACATGTAATATGTAAAGACTAAGACGGAGGAATTTTTCTCCTATAATATTCTCATGTAATGTCCAACAGAGACAATAATCTGTGGTTCATGAATGCTTACATTATCTATGTAAAGACTAGTCAATGTCATAATGTTCATTTCAATAAAATGGGGTTTGCAAGATTCAGTATTTTTGATGCCCTTTATTACTCTTATGATATTTTATTGCCAGAGAAAAACTTTTCTGGCACCAACAGAATTTCCCCATAGCATTATACCATATTGCAAGTGAGTATGAAAGAAGGCATAGTATGCCTTAGTGACCAGGTCAATATTGGCGTATAATTTGAATTTCCTTATTAAATAGGTAACCCTCGATAGACAATTCCTAAGCTAGCTAAAGGAATATTATCTATTATATGGAACCCGAAGCTTCATTGCCGCGCTTACCTGATCCCGCCATTCAACCCTATTCTGTGCTAACTCCATCCAGCCATCCCTCTCAAATCCTACGTATCTTAAATCTATCCTAATATTGTCCTCCCACCTACGTCTAGGTCTTCCAAGTGGTCTTTTCCCTTCGGGTATCCTAGTCAATATTTTTGAGATATGTCTTTCCTTCTCCATGCGCGCAACATGTCCAGCCCATTTCATCCGTGATTTAATTACCCTTACTATATAAGGTGACGGGTATAAGTTATGAAGCTCGTCTAATAATAATAATAATAATAATAATAATAATAATAATGATAATATTATTATTATTATTATTAATTATAATTGTTGTATTTAATTTGCACTACAATTGCCGCAAAAGCCGCTGATGCAAAAATATATAAAAGTACGTTAATAGGCCTACTTATCAAATAAAGCACGGCTTAATTTTTGTAATGTAATTTTTTTCTATGAAAAGTATTCACTTCGAACAATGATGGCATAGGATTGTTTTGCTTGTTGAAGGAACATGCTGTTAAAATGTGCACATATATATTAGTTTAACTCTGTATCTCCATCTGACGCAACAGCACAGAAATGCAATTAGAATCAGCATTCTTGCAACCATTCAAACATTTGTTCTCCTTTTGTGTGTGGAAAGCGGTTGGAGGCTGCTTTTTGTGCCATTCTGCTGGTATGGAAGATCCAGAGTTTCATCCGTGCGGTGAAACTACTAGACTGTGTGTAGGCTAAGGCAAATAAATGCTATTTACCATAGTTAATTTTGCAGCGATGACCTCACTGGAATCACGTTCGGTTTATTCCCAGCAGCTTGTAGCTTACAAATTTAATTACAGGCACCCTTCTCCGTCCACGTAAGTTTGAGAAGTTGGTTAACTTGGAACGCAACAACTTGAGGATTAACCAGATTACTTCATTATGTTGGCATTTAAACGCAAAAATATTATAATCAATTCCAAGCGAGGAGAGAGTTCTCAGAAATGGGAGCATGTCTGATTTGTTAAGCACTTCATTACAATTCTGCACACGCCCTAGTTTATATTCACTTTCTTCATAGATTTATGAGAATCTCTAATGGAAGTCCTGGGCAATTTTTTCTAATGGTTTTGCTCCGTGATGTCTACTGTGATGACTATACATACAAATGTCTTATTTCAATTAATGTTTTTGGGAGGATTATAGAGGAAACTGGCCATAAAATACAATTTACCTTAGTGTATGTAGCCTACTTCGCCACAATGAATACAAAAATAAGATGGCCAGTTTGTATTTATTTATTTATTTATTTAATCAAGAATGAACATTACATTTATACACCCAATTACAATGTTCATGACTATACTAGCAATACATCATGTACTTACAATAACACAAATATGAAATATGTATAATAAAAAGTAGGAAAGTTAGGATAATGACCAATATAAGGTAAGAAGTAAAGAGAATAGGAGAGAATAAAGAGAATAAGAGAGATAAGAAGAAAGCAAGCATGAAGAATGTAGAGAAAAAATATAATTGAAATAAGAGTAAAACAGGTAAAATAAAACAATGAAAAATATGTTAGTTGACAATATCATATACGGTGTTACTATTCACACACAGATTCCTATGAATTACCATTTTGGACAAGTTTTAACAGGTGGCTTGCAGCAGAATTAAATTGTTTAAGATTCATTCCAAATATATCTATATTTCACTAACCTCCTAGGGAAAATTTTGCCTTTACATTGCCTTAAATATATTTGTTGTCTTAGGAGACCTGCATTCTGTTGATTCCTTGTCAGGGAGGCCAGCTATGTGATTTTAAGATTTATCCTATTCTGACCGGCTTCTTCTTTGGAGGCTCCGGCACAAATGATAAAACGAAAACAGGAAGGAGTGTGAAGTACTCCCTATTCCATTCCCATTTTTCCCTCTCCACCATATTATCTTCCATACTTTCCTATCTCCCCTTTATAACGATACTCTCCGTACCCCCTTTTCCTTATCTACTCTGGCGCTCTCAGTACTTTCTCTCCATCCTACAGTTTTCCTGTTTTTATTTAATTATGCCATCTGTTCTCCATCAGTATTGTTTTATCATTGCTGTTTCTCCTACTTATTCTCTTTCTTTTCTGTGCTATATTTTTCTTCACCATCCTAGATTGCTCTCTACGACATTTTTCTCTCTCTCAGTCTGTCTGTCAACCCCTCCCCCTCCCCATCATACATTCTTCCTTTTATTTTATTACAGCACCTGTTCGCATCCAACATTCCTCTACCTTCTTCCTCTTCCTTCTTTCTTTTTCTGTGGTAAGTCTTTTTCGCCCTTGAGCTCTCTCTCTCTCTCTCTCTCTCTCTCTCTACGTCTTCTTATACTCTCTTCCTATCCCACTCTGTCTCTGTATTTCTCTCTCTAGCCCTATGCCTACAGCACTAATACTTCCCCAGGCGCTGTAACAGTTGGACCTTCCTTGACATGTCACCGAAAACCGTCTAAACATAAGTGACTCCTACCTAGGAGTTTGTTTGTTTAAGTTGACGTTTTATATAAAGGATGTCGGTCCTTCGCCTCATAACTAACACTATACCTAAATAGGATAGGCCTGTGATTCCACATTGGTTCTTTATGGTTCTGAAATCTTGTGTCTCGCAAAGGCATCTGGTCAGTATACCATCCCTATAACCCTGGAAGGCAATAAAAACTGCAGAATTTATGGTTACGCCTAAGATTTACAAGAAGTTCGTGCATTGACCATAGGCTGTACAGTGTATACATTTTTTTATATCAGTCGTTCAAAACATTCTCCAGCATTAGTACTCAAATACAACCCACAAACTACAGTAGGTAAGAGGCCTACTGTACTTTAGTTAGAATGCGTGAAACTAGAAATTATTAATCTTCCGAAGTAAGACTTTGAACTTGGAGGAATTGCGACCCATTGATTACCAACCGTTCAAGTTTGAGCACCAAGAAGCCAACCCTGCGTCTCTAGTGGAGACTGGACGCCCGCTTATCTAGCTACCTTCAGTTGTTTTTCTCGTAAGCCAATCACAATGCTGCCTGCATGTAACGGGGTAACCTGATCACTGTGTGTGGTCTACACTGTCTGTTGCTTTTCTGCTTATCGTGTCGGATCTTCGATAGGAACAGTGTCGTGTGTTTAACACTAATTTTTAATATGAGTGCATGTCATTGAGTGTTTTGCTGAGTTCTCTACACGGAATTTTATACAGTGTTAAACTGCTAATTGTGCAATAGTGTACTGTGTTTGGAAGTGCTATGTGACTGTGCATTTACGTTAGGCCCACTACTTACACTGACAAGATGGATGCCACGGCGGGAAGGAGCACTTTCCCTAGGACCAGCATCACCAAGGTCAGCGAAACAAAGTTTACTCTTACGTAATAAATCCTATGTAAATGTTATCCAAACCAAACTTATATCGCAATGCATTTTAGAGGGACATTAGTTGGCTACATGAATAGGTTAGTATTAATTTTTGTAATAGTTATGTGGTTAAAATAATACAACTAAATTACGGTTTTTAACATATTTTTAACATATTTGCTTTGCACTTTATATTGCTTAGCGTACCCAAATATCAGAAGTGGAAAACCGTATTCCAAGTAGAATATGTAAATTAAAGATTACTTATTTACATTGTAAAAGATAACCTAAGTTGATACAACTTTCAGCTAACTACAGTATGTTGTGGAATCTCTGGATACAAGTTGGAACAGCATTGTGATCTGTATCTATCCATCTATATTCTATAACCTCCGTTTTCACTCTCATTTGCATTACCCGGCTTTTGTTATTAAAAAGAAGGATCCTATGTTAGCTGATATAAGCCATTTATTGCCTACTATTTTTTAATTCGTCAGAATGGCTAACACGTTTTGAGAACTAAACACAAACGCGTGAATAACATGTCAACGTTATAGAAAGCCTACTGCCAGTTTCAGATATTACTTAAGCATAATAAATAGAAAGTCAGAAAGTACATCTGGATAAATACCTAACAAACCCAACTTCCATTCCACTCCAAAAGGTATTGGGACAGGAGGCTGCCTGCTCTACTTGTTTAGGCATGTCCCGAAGTTTAAATAATGGTATTACGTCAGTATCAACTAGGCATTTTTATTTAATGAATTAAATAAAGGACCGTAACCTCATTAATTCCAATAAGATATTTTGACCATGAACATCGATATTGAACTTATTACTTAGATATTACGTAGGCTAGGTTAGCTTGTGTAATAATTAAACCTTACTTCAAGATTGATTTTACGGACTTAACCGTTAAAGCAAATTAATAGAACAATTGTGTACATTCTTACCTACAACACCAACTCTCCAAAACTCCGATACACACAGTACTGTGCGAACCTAAGATAAAGTCACCGGATTTCCTACCGTGTATAGCGTACCGCAGTCACCGGGCATTGGACAGGTGATCGCCGTGAAGATGTTTAACGTTCTCACGCTGAAAATTCAAATAAGAGAAAATGCAAATGAAAAAGGAATTATTACCGGGTGTGAGTGGGGGAAGTTTCTCCATTACCAGCTAACATTTCGGGGATTTTAGATTTCATAGTTAAGCATTATGCTTTATTATACAAAACTGTTTCAAGAACAATGTTACCGTGTCATAATTAGGCCCACGTAGGCGTTTATGGTCGGAGTCTTAAGTTAACAAGATCTTCCGGGCTTCAAGACCAGCAGTCAGCCTCTGGAGATGCTCGCCACAGACGCGATCGAAACGTCAGAATCAGAAAACCTAAGACACTGCCCTAGAGCCCCGAAGACCATGTTAACCAGCTTTTTTCCTATGATTGCAATATGGAATTTCTAGATCAGTTGAAGAGACACTTCCTTTTCTATCTTACGATAATTTTAAAGCAACTTATTCCCTGGAGTTCATATTATAAGTTCGAAAACAATATGAAAGCTCTTCAAATATTAAATATTCAGTAATGTTAAGTACAGTAGAAAGAGATAGTTCTACAGACGTTTAACTGAAAGCTTCATAAACTATTCATGGTTTTATAAAAATTTTCTATATTATTCAGTAGATCTTCATAGATTACTTACGTTAGCATTTGTGAGTGAAATACTGCGAGAAATAAGGACGCAGTAAGTCTTTATAGCTTTTGAAACTGAAATTGTACAGCATAGCATGTAATTAATTAAAATCTGTACATTATGTACGTAGAGAATTATAAGGAAGATTACAGTGAATGATAAAAAATACATAACATTTACTTCAAAAGATATTTGATGTCTTCCATCTGAAAAATAGATCTTAAGAATAACACAGTTAACTAACTTCAAGATTTTAATATTTAACTTCAGTAAAAACCATGTTTCCTTTAAAACTTTTGTGGCATTCATAAAGCATATTACATAATTTCTTTTAAAAGTGCTATTGGTAGTACTAATTTCTTTCTTTTAAAATGAATTATAATACTATTGGTCCATTCATTTCAATGAAATTTGTAAGAATTAGATGAAAAGGAGATTTTGCTACAGGAAGCATGACATTTTAATGAATATTTTACCTTATCTTTATAATATATTTCTTCTTTCTTCTGTCGGCAGAGAACATTTTATACCCTGGAGAGATTGCTCTGTTCCTTTCTTTATGCAATATAATCTAATGTATTGCATTAATGCTTTCCTGGAGATCCAGAAAGACAGCAGGGAACAATTCAAAGTTAATACAGAAGAGAATGTTACGGTAAAATAAAGTATACATAAAAAACAAGAACACTCATGTGGTTGTTTAAAAACTTTTTAAAATTCAAATTTTATTTCTAAAAATTACAATATAAAATATATACAATTGTGATTTCGAAAAAGCAGAGCTTGTGCTCGGGGGTAGTTCAGTTCAATACAATAAAGTAACTTACACTAAAATAATTATTTACAGTGATACAAAAAAATGGATTTACAAAACAAAGAAAAGTATGAGATAATGCCATTTACAGTAAGGGCAGGACATGTTATTTTTACAGTAATGGAAATGTACGAGTTCATAAATACAATAAACCTATAGCCCACTGATGATTTTACTTCATGATTGCTTATAATATATTGTAAAAATAACTCTGGAAGCATGATAGGGCTAAGGAATATTAGGTTGTCAGCGATGAAATTAGTCTTTTGCTTCTCTAGATGTTATGTGAGTTATGTTCAATCCTCTCACGCAGCGGGCCCGGGTTCGATTCCTGGTCGGGACAAGTTACCTATGTGGGGTTTTTTCTGGGGTTTTCCTCACCTTTGAGACAAATGTCGGGTAACTTTAGGCCCTTGTGGTCCCCAGATATCATCTGGCCGTCATTATCATCTTCATCCCATCCTCGCCTTGTTTGGAGTGAGTGTGTGTGAATGGTGTGTATCGTCCTATGTGTTCGTGTTGTCTCGGAGGTGGCCCCGGCATTGGGCTGATCACTCATCCGGGGAGGCCCTCCATGTCCTTGTCTGGTCAAAAAAGTATGTATGTGATCCAAAGATAATCCCTCTCCCGACAGGTCGCGGCGCTGTAAGGCCCGGGCGGCTTGGGTCGCTTAAATCCTAAAAGGGAGAGGTTAAACTACGAGAAAGAAAGATGTTATGTGACCAGGGTGGTCGGCTATTAGGTTGTTGGGAGCCACATTTTGAGGGAAGAGTTTGGAAAGAACCGCAATTATTTTTAAAGGTTAAATGTGAATTTTTGTATGTTAAATATAGATATGTAATTAAAACATGAGAAAAATTATATTTATCCACAAATTAAATCTTATTACTATTAATATAGCACACTAATAAACATGTGTTTAAGTTCCACAAATTACAAGACCTTTTGTTAACATCAACTTTTCTACTTTCCACTTTGCTTGCTAATTGCTTGAAATCTGGGAGGTAGCCAGTTAAGGCGGTTCTCACAAATTCATCAGTTAGAACTGTTCGACGCTTAGATATACGATAATTAACTTCATCGTTGAAACAACGACTTTCACGAATAGGTTGCCCTAAAAATTGAAATTAGTATTTATGCACACTGTTTCATATTTGGATACATACTTTTGTTCTGGTGCTGATATCAAGCCACGAGTAGCGAAATTTTTTCGCGAAATCTGATGAGTACCGCTGAACGTTTTGTTCGCTTGTGGTTTTTGATGAAAAAAAAAAAAAATCGCCGAGCCAGAAAAAATAATTTTCAGTTTAGCCTCAGACTTTTTAATAGCCAGACGAGACTATAAGGAGAGCCGCGTGTGGCGGGAGCCACCGCGAGTCTACCGTGGTTATATGGTGATGTCCATAAAGAATTACAAGTTCTCCAGGTTTTTTCCGGTGTAAGCATTATTCTTCTATTACACTATTTTACCTGTAAAATAGAATATAGAAATAAAAAATAAAACGAACTATTACCCATTTGACACGCGACTTTTGGGACACTCTGTATTTATATTATATTTGTTTGAATTTTCTCTAAATAATTAATAATTTCTAACAAACATATTCTGGACATATTTATAATACATCGCCAATTTTTAATTTAAAAAAAGCGTTGCAAGATTATCTGGATTTTCAGTAGGCCAGTAATTTATTTCGTAATAAGGCGATTTTCTGGCTGTCGGTAGAGTTTCCTGAAAACATGATTCTAGGCTTTATATATAACTGAGCGAAAGTAGGTATAATATACAATCTTTAAATTTTCAATATTTGTATTTTTATAGTGATTTATTTTCATAACTGGCTGAACTTAATTTGGGAGCTATTTATGTAACAATTTTTTTGTTTTTTTGGAAAAATAACTATTATAATTAAGATTATCTGCTTAAGGTTGTCATTCCTGGTACTTTAAGTAAAAATATGTTTTATGTGTATGAAATGATCAGCGACTAATTTAAAAATATATAACGTTATTGTGGACATAATTACACTCAAATATATGAAAATGCTGCATAATGACGAACTTCATAACGTGTATACTTCACCAAATGCAATAATGGTAATTAAATTACGGAGGATGAAATAGCCTCGACATCTTGCGAGCATGGGGAGGAAATACATATCTAAAAAAAATCCCTTTAGGCAAGCCTACAGGCTGAGGTAGATTTCGAAGTGCTTTTGGTTTAATTTATTGTTGCTGCTTAGCACTCTTCTTCTTTAGCCTTGGCGTGACAAACCCGCAATAATAACTGCAAAAAAGAGGAAACAGCACTTTTTCAAACATTCAAATCTCGCCTTATATGAGAACTATCAAGAAACTAGTCATTGATTTGTAGAGTACTCATCAAGAGCTTTTCAACAATACCCCACAAGACTTAGTTTCAAAAATTTCGAATTTGCAAACCTCACCCCACGCGTACCTCCAAAACCCCGAATTGTTGGTGTCACTGTGAACTCCATAGGGAGTACTGTAATTTATTCAAACAAAGTTTTCCTCTATACGTCATAGGGGCCGAAATATAAATGTTTTAAAATTTCAACCCCCTCCCCCGACCACCCCCTTGGGCCAATTTTGCTCATTAACGAACTTGTCCGAACTATTGGGCCTAGAAATAACATAAAATTTGGTTCAAATATCTTCAAAATTACGGCCGCTAGCGTGTAAAGATATAAAGATATAAATATATATATATATATATAACTTTTTTTTTTGAACAGGCGGTGGTTTCGTACTTAGGGAGGCATGAAACGTAAAGATATGAAAGAATTTTTCGAAAAACATGACATGGTATCCATTGCAATAGGTAGAATAAAAATGACATAAAAACTTATATTTTATTTATAAAATATTATTATTGTACACACAAAGTTATAGACTAGTTTGTACATAATTGTAAAAACTGTAAATAACTATAATGTTGTGAATGTTCTTTTCTCACGGAAATTTATACTGGCACTGAGGCACTGGCGAGTCAAAATTCGGCACATCCTTTTGTGGTCTGCCGGATTATATTGTTGTTTATTGAGGGTAAACAGTAGTTTGCACTCTCAAATCCAAGCAGGTGGCAGACTCTGATGCCACTCAATCTAATAACAATAGTAATATAATACAACATTTTGGCGTTTATTTGATTCTCACTTCCGACTGAGACATGACAACACTTAACGCCGAAATTTCCTTCTTGCATAAAGCAAACAACACTTCAAAGACAGCACCGCTAGCAACGAAAGAAAGGTTAATACACTCAATGTAAATACATGAAAATGACTAAATAAGGAAGCAAATGGCACAAAAATGACAAAATAATGACCTAAAATTGAAATAAATGCCCTAAAAATATAAAATTACATACAATGACAAAAAATGACGTACAAAAAATGTATTTATATATTCTAGAGGCCATGATTAGGATTTATATACAAGTTGGAAATATCTATGCAGCATCAATAAAAAGATGACATGTCATTAGAATCCGGACCCTGATAATAATTATTAATACTCTCGAAGAACTTTCTTTTTACGTTCCACGTGATAGATCTTATAAATTGCATAACTGATTGCTTTATACGTTCTGTTATTAATCGTTGAAAAGACAGAAATAAGAATTCTGTACGAATTCAACCCAATTAACATGTTTTGTCCGAAAATAGTAAAGTTTTTTTCTATCTATATTAAATAAATCTTGAAATTTATATTTTATTTTCATAACTCGTAGATGAAGTCTCGCATTCTTAACGTAACATGTCATGAGTTTGCTTAATCGACGTAATTGTGATAGGGGAAACTTTTAGATTATTATAATTTTTTGTAATCAATCTGCGAGTTATACTCCAGATCGATTCGTTATCAGCCCATAACCATAAAGACATAGTTTAAAAATACTATTGCATGCAATGCAATATTGAATTAATGATATTCAGTTTAACAAAATTTACACTATGAATTATTTAGGTATATTATTCAACAGTAATTTAAGTTTCTCGAATCACATTAATAATATTATTTGTAATTTTTTTACAAATCATGGATTTGTTATGACGAACTCTAAATATTGTAGTATAGTGTGTTCACTACTTAGACTATAATACAGCACCATTGTCAGGCCAAAATTAGAATATTGGTAATTAGTTTGGAATCCTGCTACCATTAAGTACCTGTTCCGTAAAATACGGTAAATGAACATAAGTAAATACTTCAACAACCTGGACATCAGTTTTTATAAAATTGCGCCATATTTTCAATGTGTTGTGTTGTTATGTTCAGTCAGGGCGGATTTGGCCTTCATTAGTGCAAATTTATGTTCACTCTAAATTGCATTACTACGTTGGAAACAACAAAACAATTGTTGACAGAATCAATAAAAGGAAATCAAACACACTGAAAACAAACTTAACAAAATCAGTGGTTCAAAAGCAAACAAAATTAAAGAAAAATTCCTTTCATGCCTAAATAAGAATGAAGGGTTACAAGACACTTAGTGTTGCGCAAGATTTCAGAAATTTTAATGGGTAACAGTGTAGAGAACTTGGAGCAGATGGAACATCTGAGTGTCAATGTTACAAATATGCAAGATGTTGAACGTACATTTTCAAGATACAAGTCTCTGTTCCGTGAAAATCGTCACAGCTTTAAGATGCACAATTTAAGATCTACTTTTGTCGTTCACTGCAACAGTTCTACACTTGCTGACTAGAATGACTAGATGAGTACTTATGTAAATATTGGTTAAATAAGTTAATCCAAATATTTTCTTATTTTTTAACATATTTTCAATTTTTTAAACACATAAAAAATAAATATTTTCGTTTTTATAAGCACCTAAAAGTCCGAGCCCTAGTTATCATCTACAATACCCAGCGATTTCCAATGAAATTTTTCAGATTGATTTAAAACTTAGCGCCCACCGATGGTTTCACCTGATGATTGCTTATATAAAAATCCCTTTAGGCAGGCCTACAGGCTGAGGTAGATTTCAAAGTGCTTTTGGTTTAATTTATTATCGCTGCGCAGCACTCTTCTTTTTTAGCCTTGGCATGGCAAACCCGCAGTAATAAGAACTGAATTCGGTAAAGAGGAAGAACCTACAATCATTTGTTTTGACAACAAGAATAGGATATAATATTCTTGGAGGCCGTGCGCAAGATCAGCAATGAATAAAATTAGCAAAGCCGCTAAACAAGACAAAATTATGATATTATAATAATTCTTTTAAGTGTTATTATTTTCAAACATTAAAATCTCGCGTCATATGAGAGCTATCAAGAAACTAGTTATTGATTTGTAGAGTACTCATCAAGAGCTTTTCAACAATACCCCACAAGACGTGGTTTCAAAAGTTTCGAATTTTCATCCCCGCACCCCACCCCACCCCCACCCTCACTCGAACCCCCAAATCGTTGGTGTCACTGTGAACTCCATAGGGAGTACTCTAATTTATTCAAACAAAGTTTCCCTCTATACTTCATAGGGGCCGAGATATGCATTTTTAAAAATTTCAACCCCCTCCCCCGACCACCCCCTTGGGCCAATTTTGCTCATTAACGAACTTTTCCGAACTATTGGGCCTAGAAATAACATATTAAAATTTGGTTAAAATATCTTCAAAATTACGGCCGCTATCGTTTAAAGATATAAATATATATATATATATATATAAATATCACAATTTTTTTTTTTTTGAACGGGCGGTGGTTTCGTACTTAGGGGAGCATGAAACGTAAAGATATGAAAGAATTTTTCGAAAATCATGACATGGTATCCATTGCAATAGGTAGATTTTTCTTCGAAATCTACCTAAAATATTGACTGGGAGACCCGAAGGGAAGTGACTACTTGGAAGACCTAGACGTAGGTGGGAGGACAATATTACAATAGATTTAAGGGAAATAGGATTTACGGATCTTTGATTGGAGTTAGCACCGAATAAAAAGGTTGAATGGCAGGCTGAAGTAAGAGCGGCATGAACCTCAGGGTTCCATAAAATAGATATACAGTAGAGTCCCGCTATTCCGAATTAATTGGGACCAAACACCGTTCGGTTTAGCGGGAATTCGGAATAGGCGGATTTTATGAATAATATCAACGTGTTGACTTGTTAAGGCGTAAATTAAGTGCGGGGAATTGTATAAATGGAGCCGACATGTGCTGTAAGTAACCAGCTTTTATTCCAATTTGGTTTCAGGAGTTTTCATCAAGCTTAGGCTCTGTGTATTTCTCTATTTAACTGCTTTGTATAACAATAAATATGCGTTTTTTCACGAACGTATTTTTAATTTCTCCTGTTTTTAAGTAAAAAAATCGGTATTTTTCCTGAACTCTGTCCGGAATAGGCGGATTTTTGGAATAGCGGGGTTCGGAATAGCGGGACTCTATGTATTTCCTTTATTTTGTTTAGGAAATGTCTATTGTTATTGAGTAAGGAAGTCAATACAGATTAATCTGTTAAGGGATTGATTTACTCAGTTAAGTGGCATAACGCTCATTTCCTGGCATAACGCTCATGCTCATTTTCCTTTTATAGTGGGAATAAAGGACAGAAAAACAAACCCTGAATGCGGAGTAATTTTGAGAGAGATTAATAAATGAACGAGTATTAATTAGTTGTGGTTGAATCGCGGTAATTGTGATACCTACCTACACTCGGGATTTATTAGTACATCCCAGCTTCCCTTCTTGTAGCTCCCAAGTCGCCCATTTGAACGACTCATCGATCTTAATTATGCTAAACTTGTGACGAAGACCATCGTTTGAATTCGGGAATTAATGAAGCCACTAAAGCAAAGTACTGATGTTCAAGGGGCTATAGAAGCTTTATAATAGCTTATAGGAGAGTAAAATTTTAATTAATTAGGATAAAACGAGATTATTAGCTTCTGCTTCAACTTCAACATTGCCATACATAAAACACAATACTTAATTTGCAGCTTGTAGCTTGTGCTTTGAATGTTATCCAAGATATCTTTCGAAGTATATTAACACTTAAATTAACGCTCAAATTTAATACTATCTTTAGTCACCTTGTATGCTAGCATAAACCCTGTATAATTACAGGATGGAAGCGATGCTGTATAACTGCATAGATTTTTTACAGTTCCTTCGATTGAAACAAACTAAAAATCAGATGCCATGATTTCTCACTAATGCCCGGTTTCTACAAACTTGTGAATTACCTATGGGTAAATTACCCATGGACAAATTAGTTCCATTTAACCTACAATGGTATAATGAGCAAGGCCTTGGAGTTGTACAGTTAATTTAATTCAGAAGGCTTTGATTCTCATTGTTATTGATCCTATGAAAGGTTAAATTTTATCCAGCCATCCATGAAAGGACAAATTAACCCAAAGATTTACCCTTGGACAGATCTAGCCCGAGTTTGTAGGAACATTTTTTCTGTCATTTTCATATTTACCTAGAGGACATTTATCTAGAAACTCGCCACAAGTGTAAGTGATTGCTATCTTTAAATTATTTGTGTTTGTGTGGTGTTATTCTTGTGTAAATTGTGTAAATTCTGTGCATTAGATAATTTACCCATAGGTAATTCGCGAGTTTATAGAAACCGGCCATAAATGAGTTGAACTTATGTGCGTGAAAGAAAATTTCCTGAAAAGATGCCAGTGTTGTTTGGGTGCAAGAGAAGGTTATTTCCAACATCTCTTGTGATGAGATACGTGGTTATTTTCATTGTAATTCCAACTGTAATCGTGAGAACCTGAATCATTACTAGACCTGGGATTTTAAGGCAAATGCCTATTTTGTTCCTTATGAAATAACATGTAAAATTTTAAATATGTGGACATTTCATGATAAATCACTTATATTTATAGAGTTTTATAGTGCCCTAAAATACCTATTTGGACCTTTAGAGCCTATTTTACTGTTTTAGTGCCTAAAATGCCTATTTTGTACATTTAAAATAAGATTCAACTTCTGTAATAAAGGACATTCCTCAATGAAAAGCAGAACAGCAGAGGTGGGTTTTTCACAGAAACTTGATTATTCCAAACAATTGTCGCTAAAGGAATTCTGACTGACGGGGAGGGGGAGGATTAAGGAGGAAGGACTACTGTGTCAAGTCACCAGTCAAAGAACATCTGTTTAAATGAATATAGTTCGTGATGCCTAATTTTGCAGTTAGTTCTGTTAAGAATAGGTATACTGTACTGGAACGTTCAAAGTCTCACAAATAAACTTGACTATATTACAGTCTTACTAAATGAACACGATGTTCACATATTGTGTATTGTTGAGCACTGGTTGAATGCAGACGATCTAAATCTACTCAGAATTCCAGGATACTACTTATCTGATTCTTATTGTCGACCTACCAGCATTATGCATGGAGGCTCAGCAATTTATGTGTGCAATTCACTTCGAACAAGTAAAGTCAGTGTCCCAAATATAAGCTCATTATTCACATTTGAAGTTTGCTCTACTTACATACACACCTATGATATCTTATGCGTCTCGCTTTATCGAAGACCTGATAACACTAGGGAGTGCTTTGACTCGTTTCTAACCAAACTTTATGAGTTCTTAAACAATATCTACATAAGTTACAAGAATAAACATGTAGTTTTAGCTGCAGACTTTAATGTTGATTTTATTGTAAATAGTATCGAGGTCACAGATCTTTTAAATGTGTTTTATAGTTTTGGTGTTCGTCCTTTGATTCATGAGCCTACAAGGCCTAGTAATGACGGATTAACAGGCACTTGTATTGATAATGTAACTACCAATATATCTGCGGATAAAATTTATTCTGCTAATGTTGTGCCAACTATAGTATCTGACCATAATGCCATACTTCTTAAAACCGATATAGGAAAGTGTGATACTGGTCATAATCCTGAACCAAAACTAAAACGTTCTTTTAATGTGTTAAGTGTCTATTATTTTATATTCTTGATAAAGCAATTAAGTTGGATAACAATGTATGGCATAGTTGATCTTAATGAGAAAGCTAACTATTTTATGTCAGTCTTATCAGATGCTGCAGATAAAGCTTTTCCTTATACTATTTTTAAACCTAGACCTGTAGAGAGGGGCAAAGTCAACAAGTGGTATACAGGTGAGCTCCAAACTTTAAAGGAAAGATGTACTTTTTATTATGTATTGTATACACAATACGGGATGACAGAATTCAAGAATGCATATAATAAGCTCCGTAATGATTATAAGATCCTGCTCAAGGTCACAAAGATAAACTACTACTCCAAAATAATAAGTGACTCAAAAAATGCTGCTAATGCTACCTGGTCTGTGATAAAAAATTTATTAAATAACTCTTCTAACCAAAATATGACTGATGTTGACTTGGATACTGAGGAAATGAATTCACATTTTATCAATCAAGTTGACGAAGTTGTCAACAGTATCAAAGACAGCGTCAATCCCATAGATTTAATGCATGACAATAAAAGTAAACCTTGTAACATCTTCAGTTTTGATCATGTCCTAGTTGAGGAGGTTTATTCTACAATTTTAAAGCTCAGTAATAGTTCTTGTGCTGATGTTTACAATCTCAACTCTAAAATTTTAAAATTAGCTGCTACGTTTTTATGTGAACCATTAACACATATTTTTAATTCTTGTATTGATAGTGGTATCTTTCCTGACTCTTTTAAAATAGTTAAAGTTATCCCTATCCACAAGAAGGGATGTAAATCAGATTATTCAAATTACAGACCCATTAGTATTATACCTATTGTGTCGAAGACTTTTGAGATGCTGATAAACAAACAGATTATTCAATACTTTGAAAGCAACTTACTGTTTTCAACTAACCAATTTGGATTTCGAGCTGGCCATAGTACGGTTGACGCCATAATAGGATTTATTAAGAGAAGCCTAGATGCTTTTGAATGTGGTAAAATCACATGTGGTCGTTTTTTCGACCTCACAAAAGCCTTTGACACAATCTCTCATGAAATTCTTATACGTAAACTTGTCTTTTACGGCTTTGACACTAACAGCATCAATTTATTATATTCATATCTATCTGACAGACAGCAATCAGTGTATTTAAATGGGAAACAGTCCCACTTCAAGCATGTGAAGTATGGTGTCCCACAGGGCTCTGTTCTGGGACCTGTGTTATTTTTGATATATATTAACGATCTTCCTGATTGTATAAGAGATGAATGCCTAGAAACCTATCAATTCGCGGATGATCTAGCCTTGAACATATGTGATGGAAGCAATAATGAATTACATAGTAAACTTGAAACAACTTCTATAAAAATACAAAACTGGTGTGACGCTAATAAACTTAGTCTTAATCAAAATAAAACGGTTAATATTAAATTTAGTTTAAACAGATCTTCGTACCATGCTGAATCTTCTGTTAAGTTTCTGGGCATTTATCTTGACCCTGATTTAGGATGGAAATCCCATATCAACTATATAACAAGTAAGATTAGCAAGGGTCTATTTATGCTAAGAGTACTTGGTCATAGTATTAGCAAATCAACTTTGATAACCGTCTATTATAGTCATATATACAGTCACTTAAGTTATGGAGTACTGCTCTGGGGAAACCATACTTACACCAACAAAATTGTATTACTCCAAAAGAGGGCAATCAGAATAATATGTGGAGCTCCCCCGAGAGCACACTGCAAACCACTATTTATTGAACTTGATATTCTTACCTTCCCTTGTGTATATATTTTTAATTGTCTCAATCATGTAAAGAAGAATATATCTGAATATACCCAATGTACATCTCTTCATGGCTATCCTACGCGAAGTAGAAATTATTTATATATCAATAAATGCAAGTATAGTACGACTCAGAATAGCTATGAGGTGATGTCATTGAAATTATTCAACAGCTTGCCAGAAGTCATAAAGAGAATGCCTGCAAGTAATTTTAAAAGAACGATCAGAAGAGTGCTAACAGCTAATCCTCTCTACAGAGTTGAAGACTATTATAAGATTGGATGGTCTTAATTATAATTATAAGTTGTATCTTATATTCTTGACGTTGCTAAACATTGTATATGTCTCCAGCAATAAATCATCTATCTATCTATCTATCTATCTATCTATCTATCTATGTTTCTTGCAGTAAAAAAAGACCATGTTACAGTCTAAGTGTATATTGTAATGCTTTAAAGTCTATTTTGTATCTATTCACACATTTTTAAAGCATATTTTAAGTGCATATTTTATCTTTTAAATGCCTATTTACTTGTTTTAAAAGCCTATTTTAGGTGCCTAAAACTAATTTTTTTAGAGCCTAAAATCCCAGGTCTAATCATTACACCGTTAGCAGCTTTATTTGCGTAAATATATCACCCGATCGCTCGGGAGTTAGAGCAGGGGCAGAAACCCGCATGATTGGCCAACTCTTGCGTGGGACTCACTGTATAATGGGCTTGCACAAGATAAATGAGAGGGAGAGAATGCGTACAAGTAACCGTTTATCTAACTTTTTTCAGTGATGGTTTTAGGGATATTTATTTTTTAGAATATTCCAATTTTGAACAAACCTTCTTCTTCTTTTTAATTTGTATAAGCTTTTTTCTGTTTGTCTTCTCTCTGAAGGGGAAGAGAGACACCCTTCTTTCCACCGTTTTTTGCGCTGATTTCTTTCTCTTACGCCTCGTGGTTTCATATCCCGTGCAGCTTTTATTAACCTTCTTTCATCTGCTAGGTCTACATGAGAATTCCAGTGTTTTTTTTATTGTTTTTACAATTTTTTAATTTGTTTTATTCCACATTCATGTCTTACTGACTCATTTCTTACTCTAATTTCGTTTTTCCTATAGACCTATAGCTCTTAGTTCATTTCTTTTGTTTTACTGTTTTTTTTCTAGTCTTTGCTATAGTTCCTGCTCCATACATCATGATTGGTCTGACCACTGCTTTATATATTTTTATTTTACTTTCAACATGTAGGTATTTTTTTCTCTAAAGTGTGACCTCAGACAACCCGATACACTTGATGTTTTCTGGACCTGGTGCCTTAAATCATTAAAAATATTAGGGAAGCCCGTTATGTCAACTCCTAAACACTTCAAGTTCATTACTTGCTCAGTGATCTTCCTATTTATTTCTAGTTTACACCTTATTGGCTGTCTTGAGATGCACATACATTTTGTTTGTTTTTTCAGCCAAAACTATCATATTATAACGTTATGCATTTGTAACAAATGGTCCAACAATCGTTGTAAGTAATTCTCCGCCCTGGCTACAAGGACAACGTCATCAGTAGGGGGCGGATTTCTATGACATGTCATATTTTTCCCCTTTGCATTATTTCAGGTTTCCGACTAATTTAAACCCGATTCCAAGCATCCTGGTGAAATTGGAACGGCTTTTATTGTGCATATAACTGCATATTTAGGAAATTTTCAACTATTATAGCATATTTAGTATGAATATGCATATTTAGGTCATATTTTTGGCATATTTGTGTGCATATTAAAGAAATTTTGAAGTTTCATATCATATTTTGTAAATTTTTCATTATGCTGATACTTTTTGAGAATTTACAGATATTTTAAATAAGTAACATTATATTTTAATAAAATGAATTGTAATGAAACTTAAAAAAATATATACATAATGTGTAAGTGGTAAAGTCATATTTTAAATTTTATTGGTCATATTTTAATGTTTTTTAGGTCATAAATGCATGCATATATCCTATTTTTAGGTTATAGAAATCCTCCCCTAGTCATCAGTATATTAACTATGTTAAAATTTATATTTCCCATCAAATTACCAGGTCTCACACTGTCAATAATTTTATATTATAAAATTAATCAATGTAGAACCGGTGTAATCGCCTTGTATTACCCCCTTTAAACAATTAATTTCGTCAGTTAATTGTCCATCTATACTCACTCTAGTTGTATGTTTTTCATATTCTCTAATATTTGAATCATTCCTATAAGTAATTCCTTTTCATTTTAAAATGTTTGTTATATCTTTGAGTCCAATTCGACCAAATGTTTTGGTTGAATCTGAAAATGAAAGAAAAACTGTTGTTGAACATTCAATCACTTTTCGACTATTTGGTGGATGATGAATATTGCATCTGTTGTGCCTCTGTTCTTCTTAAATCCCTGTTACTCCTAAGATTGGAATTTCCTTTGTATTATGTTTAATACAGTTTCAGTACTGATCATTATCTGGTTTCCTATACCCCCTATGTTGGGGCGAAGGGCCTCCAAGTGGGAGGTTTCCGTTACCTATGTGAATTTTGTTAAGCTTATTTTTCGAGTTTAGTACTGATGGCAGAAGAGAAATCCATGTATAATTTTTTGGATCACTTTTATTTCCCTTTTTGTATGTAGGAATAGTTATAAGCTACTGTTTTTTAATTAATTGGGAGTTTCCTTTTCTCGCACTACAATCTTAAATAACTTAGCTACCGAAGGTGTACACCTGAACCGCTCATAAAACCACGCAAAGAAGAAAGCACAGTATGATCAATTCAATATTGCATTAATATCAACACCCATAAAAAATTCCATGTTTCTGTACTAATTGCTTTTAATTTTTAGAATATTTTAGTTAATTGATTTAGAAGCTTATGTAGCCATAAGTCAACCAAAGAAACACAAAATTTATATCTTAAACATTTGTATTTAATTGCATTAGCATACCCTATGTTTCGGGAAAATAAATTACTTTCTGCATACAGAAAGTTTGTTAATTCTATAGATGTATGGATATAAGTATATCTGGTAAAATAATGTAATAATGTGCAAGAAGGCTTTTGTTTAATCAGTGATAATTTTTATTATGATATGTAGAAATAAGTTATTTTTGTTATCATTTTCGAGTTAAGCTCCAGATCGATTCATTAAGCAGGAAAGAACAGAGGTCTAAAGTTTGATGATTATCCTAAATTCATACTCGTATACAGCTCATATAAGAAATTCTTAAAATATGTCAACATTTCACAAAATAACTGGCAAAGATCTCCGCTTAATGTACGTAGGTCTAATTATTTCACAGTATTATACCTTCTGTATAGGCCTATAACAGTATCCCACTTGATCAACGAAATAAACAAAATCTGACTGCTTTGGAGTCAAGGCCCTCAATGATTAGAAACGTGGCATTGTAGTATAGTCATGGTTTCCCATTTTAAAAACTTGTGACATTTAATTAGTCGTTACTCCGGTATCGTTCAACCGATTTGGTCCAAAATAAATAGGCTTCTTGCCATGGACATTATAAATGCATACACCAAGTTTCATGAAAATCTGATAAAGCGTATTTGAGTTATCGCGCGTTCAGACACACGGACGGACAGACATTTTCCCGTCCCGCACACAATCTCATCAAGTACCATACTGGCTTTTAATAAATATAAAAATGTTTTTAAGTGTAGCCTTAACTTACAGAAAGTTACAAAATAGTATGAAGTTCACGGTTTAATAGGAAATTAAGATCAGTATATCGGCAGTAGAGTGTGAGTATATTTAAATGTTATGAAAGAGGAAAGTACTTCGCTCCGTGGCTGTTAAGATTGCATTTGAATAGGATCGCCAGCTCTGAGAGTGCGGACCACTTGATCGGACGCATCAACTCCTGAGGCTCCACCAATTCTTTGAATAAAGATTTGCTTGGGGATTGTGTGCTGAACAAACTGATTTCCCTCCACTTCTAACTTCGCTTTCACATAAATCGACGAGCCACCAATGCCTTCGTCAACCTTGAAGTACAAATCTAGTACTAGAAACTGTGCGAACGCATAGGAAAATAGTCTATCTCTACAATAGCTGTAGAGGGATATTGCCTAAGACTTTTATTTTCACCTTATATTATGCGACTTGTAACCATTATCGAACCTTTCAACAATAGCCATACCTAGGTTGATGGCATTAATGTTTGCGACGGTGACAAACCCAAGTTCCAGGATATCCCGTAGTTAAAAAATCATAAAACCAACTAACCAACAAGAGCTATAACTTACTACTACATCAAACTGTATACTTGTTACGTATAAGTTTATGTATGTAGGAAGGAAAATTATCAAAATATGGAGTGAAATATAGACTGACGTTTTTTAAATGACACAAAATAATATAAAGATCACCTGTATTTTATCATTGTTGCATCTAGCTATGAAATGAGAACACTTAAAGATATATATCGCTTAAAGGCGAAAGCCACAGAAAAGAATAGAATAAGTCACAAAACAAAAGTTTAGCTTTCTTACATACAATTGGGATTTTTAAAATTTATTTTACAATTTGGGGGAGCACGTTTTGATATTTTCATGAGACTTCCATGTTTTGAAACTGTGGATTAAATTTTCAAATCTGAATCTGTGTCTATTGTCTCTTAAAATTGCTTTGCGCACAGTAAAACTTCGCTCAACATCGCAAGAAATAACAGGGACCATCCTGAAACATGCAACATCTTCAGGAGCTCAAGTCAGATCTAGTTCCACAAGTGTCAGAGAAATTCAAGAATCCAGCTTTGAAATACAATTTCTAGTGAAATAAAATTTAAATGATAATCTGACAAGAATAACTCTGAAACCATAATATAAGGAACATACTTAAAATAAAACATTCAATTAAGTAAACATATAGTCCGCCGCCATGGGTGTATAGGTACTTGCCTTCCACCCTGGCGGTCCGGGTACGATGCACGGCAGGGTAGTGAGTTTTTCAGTGACGAAAAATCCCCGGGTTCAGGACTGGACATCACCCAGGGAAATTATAGGCTATATTAAAAAGCATTAAATTAAAAGTGGTGACTGCTAGAATAGGGAATAGTGTATTGTGTATTCACAATAGATTTAATAAAGTCGCAGTGTTGAGAAGCCGAAGGGTTTACACTACCCCTCATTAATCTAATCTAATCTAAGTACACATATGCAACTTTTGTGAAATATCGAATGTCTCAATTAATGAACTTTTTTTCAACTCCTTTGTTTTTATCTGTATCTGGTACCCTATGATCCCCAGGTGGGGCGAAGGGGACTCCAAGTGGAGGTTTCATTACCTATACTAATTTTGATATGCTTATTTTCCGAGAGAGAGTAGAGGGTAGCCCATCGCCTCGCAACTTTGTTTTTATAGGCTATATAAATTTTATATAACATAAGATTAGGCTACCCGGTTAGAAAGTGCTCGTGTTCGGGGACAGTTCAGTTATTTACAATACAGAATTAGTAAAAATTAAATACATAATTAAATACTAAATACATAAAAGGAAATATAACTCTAATTTGAAATCAACATCTAGAAAATAATAAAAGAAAGATAAGAAATAGCAATATTAACTTTTACTAACGTAAAAACAAATACGTATTTTAATATTATAGGAGAAAAATTCCCTTGAAACTGGGATTCGAACCCAGGATTTTGGCTATCCGTGCCGCTGCTCTACCAACTGGGCTAGCCGGATGGAAGCTATCTCCTAATATTAATTGCCCTTAATATATACCTCACTGAAAGCAAGTTATGCCTTATGCAGTACTGTGAGGCACACTAGTTAATGTTTTATGTGACCGGACTTCCACTGTTATTGCATAGTTTACATTCAAGATTATTGTCCTTGTTGGACATTACATGAGAATATTATAGTTGAAAAATCCCTCCGACACTGGAATTTGAACACAGGACCTTGCCACTGCTCTACCAACTGAGCTAAGCCAGAGTTCGAATTGCATCGAATTGCATCTCTCAGTGGCGCTGGCGCTGTGAAGCGAATTCTAACTGTCTAAGTTGGTAGTGCAACGGCACGGTTAGCTGAAGGTCAAGGAATCAAATTCCAGTGTCAGAGGAATTTTTGTCCTCCACTATTCTCATATGAAGTCCAACAGAGACAATAATTTGTAGTTCCTGAACGCACACATCCAAATATGTAGTTAAATAGAAATCCTAAACCTGATCATAACTATGAAGAAACTATTCCTTTGCTGCATTGAAAAAAAATATGCATAAATATACAGCAAATAAGTCTTTCATTTTCTTCTTCGTTGTCATGAGAAGCAACTCTGTACTATCCGGTTAGATCACAAGCTTTTGTATTATGTAACGATTGCCATTGAATTTCAAATGAGCTTTAACGTTATATATGTAGAAAACTTTCCGATATTTTTTTATGAAAATGTATGGAAAGAAGATAGCTTACATCATGCACAAAGAATAAAAAAAAACTTTCTTCTCTTTGTATATTCGCTGGTTTAGAATAGTACAATATCAATTTGCTGAATTGGAAAAGTTGTCTCTACTTGAATTCCTTTCTTGTGCTTGTTTGGGTTTCATGTTTGCAAATAACAAGCACACCTCGCATATCTTTGTGAACCTACACAACTACAGATCTGACGCGGGTCTTGGAGAAGATTACGTAAATTTCTAAGTCAGTGTCAGTCGGCTAAAGTTTTCACCAGACTGTGGTACAAGATGCAGAATATAATATCACGAACTCTTTACAGGGTTTGTTTACCTGTATGTCTATCTTATTTCTAAATTTATTGTAAATGTCTTCACAAAAGTCATATTTAGGAATTTTACCAGTTCACCGCTTTGGCGCAGGGGATAATTTCGCTCCACTCAAACAGCGGGCCCGGATTTGAACCCTGGTTGGGACTAGTTAACTAGGTGGGATTTTTTCTGTGCTTTCCCTCAACTGTTGGTCGAATGTGGGGTAATTTTAGGCCCTTGTGGTCCAAAGATATAATCATGCTGTTATTGTGTTCGTGTTGCTTCGGAGATGGTCCCGGCAATGGACTGATCACTCATCCCGGGAGGCCCTCCATGTCCTTGTTTGGTCAAAAAAAATGCATAAATGAGCTCCAAAGATAATACCTTTCCCGACAAGTCCCAATCCTATAAGGCCGCATAAACATTCCTATAACGCAAGAGATTAAACTAAGAAACAGAGAGGAATTTTGCGATTTCGTTAGATTGTTTGCACCTCGAGAAAGGATACTGATTTATAATTTTGAAGTTTATGATTCGTCACATGCTGAGAGAAGAGGCCTATGCTTTTCAACACTAAGTTCTTTTCCCGAGGAGTATTTGTACAGTCGAGTGCACGGAAACATTCCTATAACTCTGGTTTCTTCGAGTGTTGTTCTTTATTTAAATTGGTATTGAATCTTCTTACCATCTGTGCTTCATTGAGCCAGTCTCTTGCTGGTTTGTTTTTTCCGACTACATGCATTAGCCTATGAACAACGCTCAGGTCTAGGTGAGCGGTGAAATGGGAGTGGAATATGGAAACATTTAATTTGAGTGCTTCACAACTAATTCTACACCTGTTCTTGAATGAATCTGATTTGTATTTGTTTGATGTCAAAAGTATGGCACTGAAACATTAACCTATGAACCCAGGTCGGTATCAAGTTCAGGAGCGAAGAAGGGAGGGGAATAAGAGAAACATTAAGTGGAGGATATTGAATCTGCTGCGTAAGCCTATCCTCCAACGCTAAAAAAGTATAGGCGCAGTGGTGGAGAGTGGGCTTTGCTGAGCCGTTATGCATTTAATTATGTTCAAACTGGTAAATGGTGTTCAATGATTTTTATAGTGACACGAATGTTGGATAAAGTCTTCAAAACAAAATAGACGCTCTAATTCACAATGAAGAAATTATGATCTCACTGTCTTAAGTAATGTAAGGAGTTCTTCTGCAAACACCAATAAATGCTCGAGAGGCATAGTGACGTTTATGTTTATTATGGAATAAGGAAAATACGAAATCATTTGTAATGGCTTTGTGTAATGTAAATGTAAATTAATGTTAATAAAGTGCAGTATATCTGAATAAACTGATTTATGGTCTCTCTATAACAGCCGATAGCATTTGGATGAGTTGACATTGATTAGAGCCAGAACTTCAAGCCGATCGTTATGTTTAAAGGCATATTAATATATTTATGTTATTTTCTACATGGCAGGAAAAAAAGATGCAGTAACATAACAAGAATAAATATAAATGTAGTAGCAAAGTTTAAATTCAATTTTACTTGAATAAGCAATTATTTCAAACCAAAATAGAACCTACTGCTTCTGTGATACATTTATAAAGTTGGGTATTGTATATTTCATTTCATGGTTATGTGAAGTCCAGTGGTTTTTTGGTTGCTTTTCGACAATCCGGGTTGCAATTGAAAGATATTCAAAAGCACCCAGCAATACCAGGGATAGTGCATGTTAATAGAGCAGTTTCTATTTTGCTGATTTCAAAGAACTTGTTACATGTTACGCTCCAAATCAAAGTACTGACACATGGGTAATACATGCAGTACATTATGAGTCTGAATATGAATTCGTCTAACTGTTACTAATCAGGAAGTCTGCACATTTCTCTTACTTCAAGTCGAGAACTAAAAAAAGGTATAAAATAAAATTCGAATTTCAAAGCTGAACAAATTTTAAAGTAGGTCTACATTAAGATATGTATTAAATAAGATCGAATGATCTTTTTAAGAGATTTAAAACATCCCATAAACATTATAAACAATTGAACGGTAAAGTCACATATTAGGATTGTTCTGTATATTTCATTATTTTATTAATAATATTTTAAAATTATGTTAAGGTAATTTTCAAAATGCTGTAGGATTTCTAAAAAGAAATTCTATTTTTATTTTCACTCACTTCTATTTTTATTTATCGGATATTTTAACGTAAAATCTTTCTTCCAGTCCAATAACAAGAATACTTGCTCATTTGCTTGTTAACTAAAAGAAATGTGATGGGCTACTTCATTATAACTGTTTCATTTCATTGAAGTCTTAATGCTTCGTTGTCATGTTCCCTTTCAAATGAACTTTAATTTATGTAAGTGTAACCTCAGATACTCGGTCATACTTTTATTGTAATAGTGGAAGTATATTTTCAATACAATTTAAAAAGGGGAGTTTCAAAACAAAATATAAAAAATATAATATATATTTAATAGACTATATAATTATGTAACATATATGTAATATGTAATATATATGTTAAGTAATATATACGTAACGCATACCAGGGGTCTATTAGCAAACCCGGTAATCTCCATTCTGAGAAATGATAGAGATGCTAACTTCCAATGAAAGTTTATTGGACATTTGTATTTATTTCCTTACACTGCAAATGGGTCAACAACCCGGTGGCAGTGGTGCAATAAATACCAGCCATACATATATACAGAAATAACACTACACATTAAATAAATACCAGCCATACATATATACAAAAAAGACACACTATACATACACTTACACATTAAATATCGCAACATCTATCCACGTACCTGATATTTAAAAATAAATATATATATATATATATATATATATATATATATATTTCCATTAAAAACTATAACATAAAAAAAATTGCATAATGCATTTCCTATTACATATCTAATGAATATGTTGTAAATCTGAGTTTCTCCCTATGTATGAAGTGGGATTTGCAACACATACACTAAATACGTAATAGGAAACGCATTAATCTTTCATTAGAAGTTAGCATCTCTATCTTTTTTCAGAATGGAGATTTCCGAGTTTGCTAATAGACCCCTCATATATGAACAATAAAAAATTATGTCAATCTATGCCAGAGGATCCCTATCTTCCAATTCGACTGCATCTTTATATTATTATATAAACTAATTTGACGTTATTTCTGGAATTAGTTGAGGAAAATAAAATGTAAAATATGAAAATAATTTTTGAAAAAGAAAACATAGGTACAGTGGAACCAGATTTCTGATTATTTTCGGGTCAGTGAAGGGTTTTTGCAGTTTTGAAGAATTTTAATCAGTTTGGTAAGTTACAGTCCATAGAGGAGCATATTATGCAGTTGAATGTCAAAAATTGTTTCAAACTTTTAGACGCGAATTAGGACGCAAAGTTTATCGCACCACTTACTAGCCGTTTATTGATAATCCTCGCATGGTATGTTTTTTTATTGGCCAAATAAACGTAACTTCATCCTTCAGATAATTGTGTTAATATGTGGAAATTTTACTGTAAATATATTTTACAGTTATGAACCTGTGATCGTTTCTATTGAAATATTTTTATTTTTCTATGGCTGGTAATTTATTTCATATTCCTAATTTCAAAATTGCTATATTACTGACCTTTTTAAAGATACAAGTTCATATTTTCTGTAATATAACTTTGTTTAAAGTAAAAACTGAAAGTGTAAATCTTGGAGCTGTTAAAAAGTGAATATTAATAATTTCCCTAGGTTTATTTCTGAGGCTCAAATCTGTAAATGAATTTTTGATAACACTCATTAGCTTCTCCCTAAACGTAATCATATAGGCAATACATTAAAATAATACTACAAACAGAACACCTTGAGGGATGTTTTCCGTTATAATTAGAAGTTTTATGAAACATGGTCGCATTTTTCACGGTTTCCTCACTTGGTTCAATAGTTTGGGCCCAGCAGATTTCAATGGTATGTATTTATCCAGTAATCTTACACATCGCTTGTCTTGAGTACACCAATTTCGCTGCAAAATATTATGTTATTCCAATTTTTGTGTTTTACTTAAAGTCACTGCCTTCTGGACTGTATTACTCGTGTATACACTGCCTGTCCTATACGGCTAATTTTGCGTACGCGGCGACATTACAGATGGCAGCACCTTTCACACCCAGCTGCAATACCCTTTACATTACCGTTTGCTGTGTTGTCCTCTGAAGTATAAACTCGGAAACTGAAATATGCTGGAATGTCATGCTATCTGGGTGTGAACTGTGTCGCCTCTACTGGAGAAATTAGGCAATTTAACAATACTCTGAACCCCATGTTAAAATTAAGCATGGACAGGCATTGTAATTCTCGAGACGGCGGTGCTTAAAGTACTTCACGAAGCATATAGGCTTCATTATGTAGTGCAGTGTGCTTAATTTGCTAGTGAATATTGTTTGTAGCATTCACTTTTTTTTAACCCAGGAATAATTTTGTGTTTTTAGTTACGAACATTCCGGATCAGACTAAAAAGCAATTTAAAATAGAACTGTTTCATTGTAATTTAATTAGAATGGATTTCCTTACAGCCGATATTGAATTAGAATGAAATTAAGTATTCATTATATACCGCTGCTCGAGTTTCATAATAAAAAAAGTAGGTTAGGATGACGTCAGAGGGATTTTGCGAATTTTTTTGTCCATCATCTTGATTACAGATCTTCCAGAACAAACAGAACTTTCTTAATCTTTCACTGTGCAGTTTCTGCGACAGGGTTTCTTCTCTTGTTTACTTATACTTTTACTTCTGTTTGCTGTTGAAGAATGTAAATAGTCTCCATGCTTTTTCTTCTACTCGCGTCTTATTCTACTTTTAATTTTCCTGCTCTTCAATTTTAATTAAGTTTGAAGGCCAGTTGTCGTCCTATATATCGTCCAGAAATTTTAAATTAGAACGAAGCCTCTTAATTGTCACCACAGCTAAAAGTTCAACCACAATTAAGATAAGTTGTATTAATGCCATTGGCCCTAATATTCGTTCTTTTAGCAATAAATTATGTTTTAAAATTAATTTTTGTGCTAACTAAGCTCCTAACTGGGTAAAAGCATCATTACAGATAAGTTACATCAATAATACAGTATTTTTTGTGGATAGGATGAGGATCCTGATTGGGAAGTCATTAATGTGAATTACATTCCAGTATCCCCTCGATGAAAGAGAGATTATCCTCAAGAGGGGTTATCCTCAAGAAAATCCTCATTGCTATAACAACTGCTAACATAAAAATTAAATTGGTCGATTTCCTCAGATCATTATTCATACTAATTTCCTTGCTGATATCTGGAAATTGGAAATATAGGGTAGTATATATCAGTTTTTATGAGTTCTTACTATCTTGCCACCTATACATCATATTTTCTACATCCAGCCTAAAATGTTCTCGTTCTGACGAAATTTTTCATTTTAGTAGTATAATTTCCTTAAACCCAAGAAACTAGCAGTAGTTCCAAAAGACCATCCTATATTTTGGTGAAGAGTTTCGCAGTTGGAACCTTATGAAAATATTTATTATATCGTCATGATTTCGAGCAAAACTTGTAAGAGGAAATTATGAATATCCGGCTTTGCACAATACTGTATTTGTGTCTTGAATGATGAATGTGATTTTTTTTCTATTTTTGTCTAAGAAAAGAATATTACAGAAATACTGATAATTGGGAGAAATGACTAACTCCAACTCAGTAATATCGTTATTAATAATGAAATTGCAGTAGCGTAATTTATATATTATTGATTGCTAGTGTTTTGTTTATTATACTCAGGGTCATTATGACCTCAAAAGCACTTTGAAATATATGAGTCCGCTTTTTCTAAAGCCATAATTTTCATAATATATTACTTTATCCCTCTGAGTCAACTGTAGCCAATAACTTTTTATAACTTTTTATATTTTCAACAAATTAAAATGTATTCGTTGTTTTTGCATAGAGTACCATTGGGAACATGACTTCATTCAAAATTGTGTTTCTTTTTCTTTCATTCAATGAAGAATTATGTATAAATGCTTATAGACATCCTTGTCCCGGTTTCAAGGTAAAAATATCTTTTATGCTAGTTTATAAAAAAAACAATATTATTGCAATACTACCGATATATCCCTTGTGAAGTACTTGCGGTCTTCGTAACCCCACTGGTTTAACCCCAGATAACCTGGTAGTATAAAGGTTAAGTGAAAAGATTCATAAAGTATACATGCTGGTAGTGCTCCAGTTCACCGGTTCATATAAAAAAATCCTTTAGGCAGGCCTACAGGCTGAGGTAGATTTTGAAGTGCTTTTGGTTTAATTTATTGTCGCTGCGCGGCACTCTTCCTCTTTACTATCCTTGATAGTAGCATTAAATAGTCAGCTATTGTCAGCTGAACGAAACGTTAATAGTTGCTTCTTTAGCGCTATTCAACAATGATTAAAAACGCACTCCCATTGGTGAAGAAAACATGAACGACTCAGCAATGATATTCTTAAAAGAAAAGACGTAGATTGAGAAGCAATCTGACAGTCACATGATGAGAGGATAAATAAAATATATTCATAATTATTGCTTAATTAAAATATTTAAAAAATAGTAATTAAAAATAAATTTTGAACTGAATTCGGTAAAGAGGAAGAGCATACAATCATTTGTTTTGATAACAAGAACAGAATATAATATTCTAGGAGGCCGTGTGCAAGAATAAAATTAGAAAAGCAGCTAAACAAGACAACATTAAAGAGAGCCATGACTGTGATAACTCTATCAAACCCAAGGCATCAACATAACTGAACAGTAGTCCCAACGTTCTTTGAGGACAACACTCTTTTTTCATTGAGCCGTAACTTTCATATTAAACTCCTTTTTTACTGAGAATTATTTTATCACAGCAATATCAAAGTGTACAATGCACCATACGAAATATAAATAAATCTGAAATATTTTTTATAAAAATGAGTTGTTTATTATGTTTTAAATTTATATTATATTTTATTATTCATTATTAATTTTGCCATGCATTATTGTTCTAGAGGTGTGGAACTACTATTTTTAATATATCAAACACTATTACATTGGTAATTTTATCCCTAGTCGGTCCTCACACATTCCTTTCGGCAGGCCTTCAGGCTAAGGTATATTTTTAAGTGTTGTTGTTTTTTAAATATTTAAATCTCGCCTTATATGAGACCTATCGAGAAACTAGTTATTGATTTGTAGAGTACTCATCAAGAGCTTTTCAACGATACCCCACAAGACGAGGTTTCAAAAATTTAGAATTTCCATCCCCACCTCTCACCCCCACCCCCGAATAGTTGGTGTTACTGTGAACTCCATAAGGAGTACTCTAATTTATTCAATCAAAGTTTCCCTCTATACTTTTTAGGAGCCAAGATATATATTTTTCAAAATTTCAACCCCCGACCCTCCTTGGGCTAATTTTGCTCATTAACGAACCTATCCGAACTATTGAGCTAATAAATAACATAATAAAATTTGGTTCAAATATCTTCAAAATTACGGCCGCTAGCATGTAAAGCTATATATATATATATATATATATATATATATGTATATATGTGTATATATATATATATATATATATATATATATATATATATACACACACAAAAAAAATTGAACGGGCGGTGGTTTCTTACTTACGGATGCATGAAATGTAAAGATGTGAAAGAGTTTTTCGAAAGTCATGACATGGTATCAATTGCAATAGGTAGATTTTTCTTCGTGCAGTCAAAATCATAGGACATTGTTCTTCTTAGGCTTATGCTGATGATTTTTCTACTCTTTCACTATATTACGTAGTAGCGAGAAAGTGAAATGGTAAAAATGAGGCCCATCTGAACGCTGCTTAAGAGTACAGAACACTAAAGCAGTTTGAATTAACCTGCTTAGTCAAACTGGTATCTAGTTCTGCTTGAAGGGAGGAATTTTCGGATTATAACGCCTGGTGAAGGTGTTTAGAATTTAACATGAATACCATTAATTCTAGCATTTTTTCAGCTTATCTGGCTCACCTTTGAACTTACTTGCATGACATAGAATAACATACAAAAGATCGGTACATTGTGAAATTAAAATATTGGATATATCAATACTGTATTCTAAACCTAATTTTCATACTTTAAGATATTGTACGTTATATTTTATCACTCTAAATTCGCAACATCTGATTATTATTTATAGGCTATGTAACTTTACTCTATAGGCCTACTACTGTTTATTTGCCGATCCCTGTATGATTTATAGTAGACCGGGCATTTCATCATCTAGAGTTTAGACTTGCATCCAAGCAAGTCTGCAGAAATAAATTCCTCTTTTTATAGATGCTTTTAATATTTCTGACAAAGAATTCCGCTTTATGAAATGGCTATGAGAGGAAATCTATTCGTTTCATAAGGCAGCTCTTTCATTGAAACTTCAAAAGCACATTAGAAATATGTAATGAATGATGATGGATGGGTATATGTTGAAGGTAAAGGTAGATGCTTACACGCAAGGATTTTAACTGCCTCTTCTTCGTATAACAGGCTGTACTATAAGGTGGTTTGTACACCAGGACGATGCGTTTTGAATAGGATGATTGTTGCAGAGCTCTACTTTTATTTTGGCAAGTCTGGACAGTATTTCCAGTCAAATGTTATGATGAGCTCTTCGAGTGAAGATGATGTTCTTGTAATGTACTGGTGTTTGATAAACAGAAGAAGAAAGTTAAGAAATTATTTGGTGCTCCCATATAGTTTCATGAATGTGCGATACGGTTCTTCAGTAGTTGCAAGAGAACTAACTATCCAATGCGAAGCAAAATTTCAAGACGTCGAAGTTTTCCTAATACGTATTCCCTTTTTTAGCATTTAAGTAAATGAAACGCTTGTGTGTCTAACTTCATACAGGTCAGGCAATAAAAAAGAAATAATGCATAAATAAATAAAAAAGGAGAGAAGGAAAACGAACGATAGAAGGAAAGAAATAGAAGAAAGAATGACTGAATCAATGAACAAACAAATTAATGAATGGACAAGTGAAAGGCATCTTTCCTCAACAGTACAGTCGCTCAGGAAGATGAAAATAAAGAATGAATAAGGTTAAGTACCAAACTAACAGGATAGCTGTACAAGTCAGTCAGTAAGTAAGCAAGAAGTATATAGGAAAGTTAAAAAAAGGTTGAAATGTTAAGAACAAAGAAAAATGAAAATAAGAAAGATACTCGTAGAAATATTGAATGAATAAATTAAAGTAATAAAAGGAATGATGGAAAGTAAAATTGAAAAGAAAGAAAGAATGTGAAAAAAGACAGAGTATGAAGTAGAAAGTCACACATACTAAACTGCACAGACATCAGGTTAAAAGTGAAACACAATTTTGTTCTATTTATGAATTAATGAAGACGCGTTGATGTTATTACTTTTTCAGTCGTTCCATTTGTCTAGGTTATCGTGAAGAACTTTTATTCTTTCACTACATAGGTTCATGTTCTCTAATCACAAGTACCATTTAAAACTAGTAGAATTTTGCTTCTTACTTCCCAAGAAAGTAGCTGGTTCAGTAAATAAATCCATTTCAAGCAGATGTTTTCACTGAGGGCGATTTAAAGCAACATAAATACAAGTTATACTAGAACTTTCATAACTTATAATTGAAAATTCTCAGCAGACTAGAGAAGTTACTTAATAGGCCTACTTGTACGACCATTTTCACTTGATGAGTCAAGAAGTGTAGCATAGTTCTTACAAAACATGGGCTGTTTGAGCGATGACAATTTTTGTCATTCAGCATCCATCATTTCCACTGAGAACATATCATGTATTTCATTTCCATACTGGATGTACTCCCTTTCATTTTAAGAAAATGACGCTCTGCTGGGAATTTCGCTTTACGAAGGTTGAAGGTTTATGGTCCGTCTTAAAACTCTCATGAAATATTTTTACGATTTAGGGAGTAATAGGAAGAACAAAGCCACCTTTACGCAATTTAAAATAATGAAATCCTAGGGTATGGGATATAAAATAGGTTCTTCATGAGACGTACACTGGATAGGTACTACAAGTTTAGTACCTCCCTTGACTGCATGACTATAATAGAGAACTTGACATTTTTAAAGTGAGCTACGACATGAAAGACTTACGTAAGTCACTTGTTTTGTGTTTCAATTACCTAGAATTAACAATGTACACTGATTTCTTCTATTAATTCTCATTTACAGTAACCTTCCCTCTGACTGGTATATTGCTTTCTATTTTATTCCTGCTTAGATTTTATCATTTGCAATGTTTCTTTTCTTCTCTGTAGTTTATCAGTCATGCGAATTGGAAGTATATAGACAGAGCACTGGGGAGGTTGTGAGGTCTACTTGCAGTTTATGCGTGACTACGTTGACTACGGAGACAGAATTTGTTTTGGCAAGATGCCTCACAAATTTGAATATACTCTAAACACTAGATGCACTTAACTTGCTTTCCCCTGACAGGTATTATCTGAAGTACTGTAGACTCGGTGAATTCGGTGGCCTTAACTTGCCCTATTTCATCCCAGTTCCTGTGCTGGTATGGAGGAACCTAGTGGTGAAACTACTGCACAAGTTGCCCCTGTTGAAACGAAAGTAGCAGCTATCTGTTTTCAATTAAAAAGCCAGTATAGAAAACCCATGCACTCGTATATTCAACACATATTCAGGAAATGCCTTCCGTTGTTATTAAGAAAAATTAAATACATTTATTTTGAATTATTAACTTCATAAACCAGCAATAACTTATTTTAGTTCTGGAGCAAAAATCGTAAAATCTTTGCATTTCAAGCAGCGTGTAGTTAAATGAAATTTAAAGTTGAGCGATTGTCTTCAATATAGGCTATGTTAAATAATAAACATTTTCTTTACAATTTTCCCCTTCTTTTCATTATGACTCGACCCGAATAAGAACACGTTCGAAACTAGTCATTAGGTTTTGCAAAGTTAAGCCGTTCCATGATTCCACTATGTTGATCACATTATAAAACCTAGTCATCCGCTTGGATTAACATTATAAAAGAACACTAAATTAAAATTTACAAGGTTCTTGAGAACCACTGTTGTGGGCTAACGAATAATGAATTTCTTACTGCAGTACCAGGCCAGTAGCTTGATATCCATGGCTTTCATAATTTTTAGACAATTTACTCTTTTCTTTTCTTTTCTTTTCTTTTCTTTTCTTTTCTTCTATTCACTAGGCTCGGTTCGTTGAACGGGAGATGAATGGTGATATACAGTACTTCTGTGAGGCTGATTACAGAAAACGATTGTAATTCTGAACTCGTGTAGTTCTGCTTTTGTGAGACACCTCACCTTGAAATTGATTCCGATTGCCGTCTCCCTTCATAATACTGTAAAAGAAAACTCCCACTTACGTTTTGAAAGGGTAGAGATAAAAGGGGTAGACTACCTAAATTGATGAACAGACCTGAAATTCCTATTCGCTGGTCTCCCGAAAGCTTTTCTCTTCTATGAATCGCTCTAAAACAACTGTTATCCCATGCCATCGATGTTACTTATACTCTCCTCATTTATCAAATATTCTGTCCACCTCTAGTTTTATCTTTATTTACAGGGTTGAATGCTAACCTGTCTGGTATTATGAATAGATCGTACCGTATTTCAGAAGAGCTATTGAAGAGCTTTCAATTCAGCTCTTCCCAGCAAGGAAGTGAAAGGCTAATGAAACTTTGTGTTCAGAGTGGGGTCGGTTATTCAAATCTGTCCCTTCTTTTCAACTCCTTACGTTTTCATTAGAATGTTAGTGTAGTGATCCTACAGCCTGTAACACAAAAGAGAATGTGTAAACATGAAATTTAAGACAATATTTTTGTATAACAGTGTTTACGTTGGTATAGCCTTTTGTGCGTAATATTATTCCAATCAACCTTAAATGAAATGAAATTAAATGAGTTTAATATTACACCGTCACATTTTTTTGTGACAAAAGTTTAATAAATGATAATATAACATATTTTATGGTACGATATAATGCAGCCTCTTTGATAATATCTAGTTGAGTCACACTTTTGTAATATGGCCGCCTTCATATGTTTTATCACATCACATGTAAGTTGAAAAAATGGCGGACTACAATAAGTGCTAATTTCATCTCACAACATGAGAAACATGAAATATGTTGTACAAATCAAATCAACAATTTATTAAAAATAAATTAAACTTTATAGGTACATAAAAGTACCGGAAGCCACTATTCAAACAACAAACTGAAAATTTTGCCATCCATTCGTAAATACTTAATACAGGATTCACAATATCTTCAAGCCGAAGTTCCCTTTAGTATCTCTTCCCCTTTTCCAGTCTATATTACAGACACAATTTTGATTTTATTTATATTTAATTAATAATGCAGTAACCATTGTTGTATGCTCAGATCAAACACATATAATGTAGAAATGATGTGGATGGATCTATTTTAGATCTGTTGTGAAAGGTGATAAAGCTACTAAAAATTGTAATATAACATATATTATTATGAAAGAATTTACCCTATTCTGTGAAATATAAATATGATAGTGTAATAGGCCTATTTAGGCCCAACACAGGGAATATGTTAAAGCTGTCAGATAGTCATTTTACTCAAGGGATTTTTCTCTCGATGCTTTAACTAACACATCAGAACACAAATATTGACGCCCATCTACATTAGCACAGATACAAAAATGCAATCTGTGCTTATAGAATATCATTTTTAACATAGGATCGCAAAATCCCGTTTTCACCATGTGGATAAAACACTACTATATTATTTTGTTTTGTATCTTTGTATTTGTACCTCAGTATTTAGCAAACAAATTACTACTACTACTACTACTACAACATATGCTTTTATAATAACTGTTGGAAGAGGCGTATTGAGAATCCTCAAAGTATAGACTTTTCAGTTCTGTATTGTACGTACCGATAAGCGTGTAGTTTCATGGTTATACCGTAGTAACTGTAGTAGCAAGATGCAATTAGAGGACGCTGTCAATCACATAGCTTGGCGAATGACAGCTCCAATACAGAACTGTCAAATTAGTAGTCATTACGGGGCACATGCCTAGGTATAGTGTCTAACGAGTGGGAAATAGAGAAATAGCTTAATTAATAAGAGATAAATATCATACTTCACGTTTACACTTTAACACAGGGATTTATTAAATCTTATAAATGTAATATACAATTTACTTTCTATTGGACATAATTAGAGTACTTATGTGATATATTTGTATTATTCTGTCCAACACCATTCGAATTATTCAAATGCTTAGTCCCGTTTCCTTTGAGTTTGATAGAAGGACTTAAACGCGAATACTACTTTACCACAGCGAGGTATTTTGGTTTGGATCATATCTATATAATACAAAGTTACTGTAGATCATGGATCCACAGAATATTGAATCTGTTGAACGTAACATTTGAATATTTTAGTCGTAGGAGAGAGATTCCATCTGGCACTGTGAATCGAACTATGGGAAGCTTAGTTGGTAGAGCATCGGCCCGGAAACCTAATATCACGCGTTTGGATCCCAGGAATTTTTGTCCTAGAATATTCTCATGTAATGTACAACAGAAAAAGTATTATTTGGTTTCATGAATGTATATTTTCGTCTTCAATGTTACTCTATAATAACAGTGGAAACCAGTCACAAAATAACTAAATTAGTGAACCTCAGTATACCGTAGGCCTGTACGACCTAAAATGCATTTCAGTGAGGTGGCCGTTAAGGGTAATAGGAGAGAGATCCGATGTGGCGTTGTAAAATCGAACTCTGGTTTGCTCAAGTACAGCATCAGTACAGAAAGCCGAAGGTCGTGGTTTCTGATCCCAGTGTCAGAATAATTCTTCTCCTAAAATATTAGCATATCTTGGTTTACTGTTCGGATAGTATGTTGGCTTCTTATATTTATTTGTTTTATTTTATTTTGTTCTTGTTCTTTTATTTTTTAGTATATATTTTTTTATGTTATTGTACTCTAGCTAACTCCCCCACATTTTCATTATGTTCGGCCTTTTCTTCCTTCCATTGATTTCGACACAACTACGTCTTCTGTAACTCTCTTAGAAAGTTTGTCAGATGATGCACTCTGCTGATTCTGCTCCTTATATTCTGGAATAAAATCTCTCTTCTAAGGTTTCTAACCTTTTCTTTGCGGTTTCAACTGCCCACCGTTTTTTGATACACTCTTGCCCTGTCCATTCAACGGAATAGAATTAGCTAAATAAAATGATAAACCACAAAAAGCCGCTTTGTAATGTTAGAAGCTTTACTCTCTAATACGCTGAACTAGTATTACATCCAACGAATACAATGTAATAATAACTGCTAAGAAATTTAAGTTCTTGGAAAGAACGTATGCTATTTATTGTTTCGTAGAGTAGCATTCCGTACTGTTCGTTATCATAAGCAGAAGTTTTTTATTCTGAAAGAGGTTAATGTAGGTATTATAATTTATTAAATAGCCTATACTTTGTGACACTAACGAAAAATTAATTAATTCATTGCTGTTCACATGATAGTTAAATCGTTTGCTTTCAATTCAATTTACAGAACACTAACTAATATAAAATCATATACGATGGCTGTCCGGAAAGTAACAGACGTTTTGGCCAGGTCCGGCAGTGGGCGGGGCTATCGCCGCTATTTTAGCGTCAGAGCGTTCCTACACACAGTACGCATCCAGCTGTGTTAGCGTGAGCATCGTGCCTTTCGTACTTTGTATGCAGTGGAGTGTTAAAATGAGCTCTGCAATTGAAAGCCCCGCCAGTTGTGAAGTGCAGTCTGTGATAAGGTTTTTGTTGGCGAAAATTCACAAACCAATTGAAATTTATCGCCAGATTGTGATGTGTACGGCAGAGGAATTATGAGTGAAAGCCGAGTGATTGATTTTAAAAATGAATTGATTGATTGCATTGAGTACATTGATTTTAAAAATGGCCGAAACAATGTTCAAGATGAGGACCGCAGTGATAGGCCTTGTGTTGTGACTGATGAACTGGTGGCGAAAATCAACGAAAAATCCGCGAAAATCGTCGTTTTATTATTACGGAACTCTCTGAATATTTCCCACAAATTTCACGGAGTTTAGTTCATGAAATTGTAGTCGCTAAACTTGGTTGGCGAAAGATTTCTACAGAGAGGGTATCGAAAAGCTTGTGCCACGGCATGATAAATGCCTTCATTTGAATGGCGATTATTTAGAAAAAAGAAAGCCTAAGAGTCTACCTTCAAAATGTATGTAATAATTTTTTTTTTCACTTTGATTATTTTTTATTTCAAAATGTCTGTTACTTTCTGGACAGCCCTCGTATTTTACCAGCATTTTTCAGTCACAGAATACTTATATAACATCATGCTGTCATCTGGATATGGCAATCCTTTGTCATAACTTGGAAATAAAAGCATCGCGAATTTATTGGGATTACCGATCGTTTCTATTCTGTGAGCTCACCCTGGTCAATTCTTTTGTTTATAATGACATTTGAAATTTTCAACATTGACGGAAAAGGGTTAATGAAGTAGGCCTAAATGGGCATAATCAGTAGACCAGTTCTAGGAGAGAAGTTATTTTGCATCACTTCTGAACTCGGTAGCAGAAAATAAATGTGGTCTATGTTTTCCTGTTAATATTAAAGACTGAACGATTTCATAGCCAATAATTTGGACGGAACTCCCTACGCAGGGTTTATTTTTTTGAGGGGGGGGGGCAGGGAATTCAAACGTGAGGTCGTTTCTTCCAAGCAGCTTTTCTTAGTCGTGGAATGAACTCCAAATCAGGATTTTTAGCTGTTTCATTATAATTATTATTCCTTTGGTTTATGAATAATTCGCGTGTAAGTGTTAAAAATATAATGTTTAATATTTGAATTAATTATAGTGGGGCGAAGCCGCGGCCACCTGCTAGTAAAAAGTGTTTGTTAACTAGACCTTTAATAAGAGATCTATAGAATCACATCCATCGCAGTCTCCTTATGTAGCTGAATATCTCTCTCTCTCTCTTTTATTTTTTATTTATTGGATACACGGAATTCTAAATTAGGGAATATTCTGAAACTAGTGGGAGGAGAGTTTGATGCTTCTCCGGATGTCACAGACCATCCACTTCTCATCTTTGCAATACGAGGCTAAAAGGTTGCGAATCGGCTAGGTAAATCAGTGGAAATTAAATTCCCACAGTATCGATTCGCCCTTTGACTGGGTCCAGAGGTGTTTAAGCTTGTACGGAGTAAAAATATCAGAAACGGAATCGAAAATAGAATTTTAGAGATACCTGTTCGTTTGCACAAGACTTCCAAGAACTTTCTCTTCCCGTACCATTGGTTCTATAGGTAGAAGTATTTGGTTCCACTCCGAAATACGATTTCAAGTTTTCTGCGTTAATACACGTGTTGAGGCCTCCAGAATAAAAAAATACATTTTCTGAGACAAGTCTATGCGTGTTTTTGTGTGTGAACAGTGTAGCTCGAAAAAATCCTATAGGAATTGAATGTTTAATGAAGATTCAGTACCTTCTGGAAACTTGTCACAAAGCACCGAAAATTTATTTTACCACCACTTTACATGAAGAAAAGTTTTTTTTTCGATTTTCTCGAATGTAGCTCTAACAGTATTGTAAATTTTGAATATAAAATTTTGAATTTTCTGATTTAGTAAACTATGTGACACAAGGTTATTGCACGACTTCATAACATTATCTGCAAATCAGCATTATCATATCAAGTCCACTATATATCTTATAAAACAATTGAAGCATCCAATTCCAAAACTGTCTCAATCCAGTTTTAACAATTTTCAGGAAACGTCAAAAACTGATAACTTTTTCCTAACTGTTTGCAGTGTTCCAATTTTTTAAAATTTTACAGTTGAGAAACACTCTTCTCATGAGTGATATTCCTGAAAATCAGGGATCAATATTTCAGGAGTTATTTCATATTTTTGGTTGGATTGAGAGAGTTTTGAAACTGTAGGGTGAAACGAGAGAGTCTTGTTTGTTTCTAATATTTTAGAAGAGGCTTCTTATTAATGTAAATACATAATCTATTACTTAAATTTCTATTTTGTCTATGACATTGAATTCAAATATTAAAGTAATGTTCATACAGAATGAATAGATTATTCTGTTTGGTTATTACACTTCAGTTCAAATTTTTAAGTCTTCTTTTTCCATAAATAAATCCTCATTTGCATTTTCTTCTCTGTTTAACCTTGAATCACCCTCTATTACGCTCTTGTAAAATGATAAATCAGTCATTTTTCTCCACTCGGAACCAAAGTGTTGAGATCGGATAGTTTCTCTTCCATTTGATTCTGAGATTCTGGGGTCATCTGCAAAATGTTTTTCCTCTCTTTAACACCGATTTGAATGCTCCTATGTCTATTAATTTACTTCCCCTCTTACGATCACATTTTTTCCAGATGCAGTTTTCTTAGAATGATTCGCTTAGCTGTGGAAAAATGGAAATGCCCCACTAGGTTTGAGAGTAGCTTGCACTATTTTCTTCCAATCAATGATAACAAAATCCTCTCCCAGTTCCTTCAGATTTGCACTTTGTGCAATAATGTCTCTATATTCACATGGTTTAATAATAGTATCCCTCTTCCTAATGATATTTTCTATTCTCACAAAAACTCTAATGGCTGGGAGAAAAGAGTGGCCGACAATTGGGAAAATAACATGGAGTTCTTTACAGTTGGTATGCTATTATAGAGTCAAGACATTAACATTCCCATTATTGTAGTTTTTTTATTTTGTCCTGGGCACCCGTCTGCATACACTTTCATGACCATAGTTTCTCCCTCCCCCCACTTCTTGCGTTTTTTCTTTATTTTTTGCCCCCCATTTCGAAGGATCTTTCCATTTCTTCCGTCCTTTACCACTAGGTGATATCAATATAGCCTATTACTATCCATTTCTTAATAATAGTGCTTAATTAGCTTCTATTTGTGAGCAATGTATAGAAAACACTATCTTCTTATTTACAGAGTCTGTACTATTTGTTGCCTTCTAACAATGGGTATATGAGAGTTACAACGTTCATAATTATAATTTGTGCTAATACACTGCTGACAACAGCTGGAAACATAAAATGAAAGGTTATTTATAAGGAAAAAGAAATTCATGTATGGAACGAGACAGTTTTGTAACAGTACATGGGATGGAATGAGAAAGTTTTGGAAATGTTTGTCTTTTCTGAAGCTTAATTTTGGAAGGAAAGAGGAAGTTTAGGCACAATATTCATTACTACATTGTTAGAGATATGTAGGTAGATGACGAAACCGCCATTATCTCAATTTTTTTAAAAATGGATTGAGACAGTTTTGGAATTGGACGCTTCAATATAAAACTTATTTTGTAACCATAAGCGGTTGGACATGAGATAACTACAATTTTGAAAGCCATTTAGGATGTTATTAAGTGATCAGTGCTTGGAAAGTTTATTCAAATTTTAAGTGGAAAGTTCTTAGTTAATTTAGTGCCAGGCACTGAGATTACATAATCTTAAGTAGGCTAACTTATACTTTACTAAATAGTTGTTACGCTGTAACTGAATATAATTATGTAAGAAAATCAGCAATTTCCCACTAAAAATGTATCCAGTATTCAAAACCGCTTTAAACCTTCATCAATTAGATATATGAGTGTTTTGCTGCCGACAGTTCTAGCCCGTATTCGACATGTTGAAGTCCGTATTCCGTAGCTCTGGTAATTTTCGTGTGTAAATGTTTATAAGGATGCTCCGAACCATCAGAGGACAATCGAGGAGCTTTTATTTCAAGAATGTAACGCCTCTGGTAGTGGATTTCTTGCGAGAGATGCAGGTCCTTCCCCCTAGAAAAACACGAACACATAGGTAAGTGGATGGGAACATTTGGGATAAGCGAAGTAATTTCCAACCCACATTTGCCTTTGTCAGTGGAGAAAACCTAGGAAAAATAATCTTTCAAAGTAGTCAGCCAAGTGATTCGAAGCCGCGTCCTCTGGAATTTCACTTCGCGACGATATTGCCTATCCATCCTAGATTACTTGAAATTTGGTTCATTCACTGAATATGACAAGAGTAGAAAACTTTGGGATCGACGAAACTTCCGATAAGGATCTAGGACAGATTTAAATTATTTCCATTTGTCAAGGATATTGGAAACTAATTCTTTTCGGATATCAATTTCTATTTTATTTTTAAGAAAATCTGTTGGCATTTAGACTTGACATTACATTATATTTCAGTGATGATACGAAATTTGCATAAAATCGTTGGTAAATTACGAATGAATTGTAAAATAAATGAGACATTTGTGTACCAACACAAAAAGAGGACAAAACTGTCCTTAATATGGATATATTTCATTATAGAATGATAGTATATTTTACTAAATAACGCTCCTTAAAATTAGCCAAACAGTGTTATAAAAGAAAGAAACTATTGAATAACATCAAAGAATGCTATGTTGTGAGAATTTTTCTCTTGAATTGAGTCCCCAACTAAAAAATCATCCTTTTGCTTTGTGCCTTTGTTTTGTGTCTTGGATAAAAAAAATCGCTGTATATCCGCATCCTGGAGTGAGTTAAAAAGGCATATATTTAATCAATGTATCACATGAATTTTGCGTTATAGACCCATACCTGCAATGATTTTGTTATATAAGTTTAAACTCTAGTTTAATAATCGCATGTCTTAGATTTAATTGACCATTACACATTTATCTCTTCTCAAATGGCAGTTAATGATGTATTTCGTTCTGAAGTGTCGAACTCAAAAGTAGCGACGTGTTTTCTTAGTTATCGGGGTTGGTTTTCATAAGGTAGAGTATAATTAACGTGACATCTGCCATTCATCAATTATTTCTAATTATGTTTATCTAGTGGCAGTGAAACCTTATTACCGTAACGTAAACAGAAGCGCGTGACGTTAATTTGAGAACGAATGTAAATATATGCATAGGACTAGAGGACTATTTATTCAAAATTATTTTAAATGTACCAGAATGAAAGGCGACTGCAAAGAAAAGGATTTCATTACTGAGACTCATTAACCGCGCATGTTTTTACCCCTCGAAGATGAAGCCCAGGCCTTACAGCCATATTTTAAAAATTCTCTTTGATAATGACTTACTTTTTTTCTTAAGAAGTTGTGTTTTATAGAAACCTTGCTTGAAATGTTAATGAACCTGAGACCAAAACAGACATACCAATTTGTGGAGTGACTATCTTATAACGTATTACTAAAGTTTACATTTATAAAACATTATGGTGCACGTTAAGTAATTTATATTATGAAACAAGAAGGGGAATAGCCTACAGTGTAACTGCCGACATGTTGAAGAACCCTCAAAAGTTTATTTCTTTGGCATTATATAAAAATTTTGAAGAAATATGAAAGGACGTACGGTAAATAAATTTTTTGTGTATCTAATGGCATAAGTTCCGCACACTCTGGTTACCAACACTGTTGCCAATTTCTCAGCTAAGCACAATTTCTTATATTTCATATAGATAACCATATATAACTAGATTTTTATAATGTTCATAAGTGCAAAGTTTAATTGAGTTAAATATTTATATCATTATAATAATAAAAGTATTGCCAAAGTAAAGTGATCCCTATACAGACCATAGAGTCTCCTAGAGTTTTTAGACAATTCGGTTGTTACCGACTGCCTTTATCCACTTAGAATTGCTTCTGGTACTCATTTCTGTTAGAGACTAAGTCGAACCCCCAAGCCGTTGTGTCAACAGAAGGATTAGGTCAATGGAAAAATATAAATGACCATATCAGGGATCGAACCCGCGACCTTATGGTTTGCAACGCTGTGTCTCAAATTATCAGAAATGCTGGGAGATTTTAAAATCATTCCTTGGCTTATTATGTGTTATAGTTTTACGACATACCTCTCATTTCATTAAGATGTTCATATCTTAAAATTGTAATGCATAATGCGAGAAGTAATGATTAAAATCACAGGCTTAATTTAATTTTAAACATCAACAATAATAAACACTTAAAAAGAAATTTAGTTTCATGAAACACACAACGTATTTGAATCTAAAAAAAAAAAAAATTCAATGTGCAATCTTACGTATTCAGCCAAGTTTAATAATTTATCACAAAATTAAGTTTTTGAAGTTTCTTCTCTTTACACACCCACCCGAGCATTGATCTCCTATTTACATATTTGGCAAAATTAAAATTACCTACTCTGTTAATCGTCGACCGTTAATTTCTTTTGCAATTTTGTTGAATCACTTTGGTTACATTCCTTTTGGTGAAGACATAGTAGAATGGTTAAGTATAGTAAGAAAGAAAGAGCCTAGCTGTTTTATTACATGCACTGTAAGACCATTCGAATATACAGATTAATTCGGAAAATTAAGAAATGAATGCCTGTGTAAGTGTAAATTCCTATTTCGGATTCAAATCTACACCTGCAGTGCTTGTGAGCTATAAGTCCAATATTAATTAATTTCATATTTTCCAACGAAGGGTAATTATCAGTAAAAGTATGAACAGTTCCACTTTATACCCTCGTTAATATAAAATATTTAGGATCAACCTAAGAAGACTAGGCCTAGGAAATAATCAGAGTATCAGCTGTTAAGATTAATTAAGTCTATTATTAGTCCATATGATCATACATCTATGATTGATGACAGATTGTAAAAATAACCAAATTCACTTAAAACTCTGTATACTGACCTGCAGATATATTTAAAATTTATCTTGTTACTTGACTATAAGTCCAATGTTTCAAATGGCTTAATAACGGTCATAGATTTATCTACCATCTGAAATTTCTTATTATTTGAAAGCGTGGGAGAAAACAGTAACCGTTGTGGTGTGTGAACTTCTGTAATTTTTAAGTGGATTGCAAAAGGTTATACTGTATTGGAAAATGAAAATGCATGTTTTTAATAGTGTTAAAAATTACTAACTAAACTAAAAATTATTGGCTTTCTATGTGATCCTAGAATGAGTTTACGTCAGGGTTCGACCTCATAGCGCGTCATCGCGACAGGTAGCCCATCTGGTGGCGGGAGCGTGACACATCATCCCATTATGTTACGATGTCACCCACTGTGACACTTCACATAGTTATAACGGTGTTAACTATGTGAATGCACATTGCGGTCAGACGTGGCGAGAGTTGGCCTGTTTCTATTATGGAACCTGGAGTTCAAAACTATCCAGAGTTATTTAGTTTTACAACGAAGCTTTCAGATAATAACAGCTAATACATCAGTAAATCATGAACTATCTAGATACAAGTTATGAAATTACATTTTGAAGTTAAAATATTTACTTTAGAACCCTTTTTTTTTCGCAATTTTAAGGACGGTATGTTAAAAAGAATACTTTGAGTGTCGTGAAAGTCGGCATGCTGGGCACATTCTAAAATTCTACCATCTGTCAATGTCGAAGCTCACGCAGCTGGTAGAAGCTCACGCATGTGGTAGATCTTGCCCCGCCATGAGATAAAGCAGCAGTGAACAAATATTTTCATAAATTCTGCTACTGATCCTTATTCACAGATTGCTTATATTAGGCACAGACTATCGACATTCTGATTCCATTTAAAACTAAACTAAATGAGAGGTGAATCCCATTCTTGGATGGACACTTTTTGGGGCAGATTCCGTTATTCAAGTTATGAGAATCGTTAGAAGGAATGTACAGCGTGGCGAGGTATTCGAAATTATCTGGGGTTTTTATATGTTCCTTAGTTCTATCCTTGAGCCTTTGTTGCTTAACTGGACAAATATGTTGAAAATTGTGTTAGAGAATTGTCGAACACTTCATGCACTCCATTGGCGTCCAATCCTACATGATCCTCTCATAGAAGAAGGATTGGCCTCTCGTCACTGCAGGCCTTGGGAGATGAAGAAGTTGGTAGTACCAATTCGATTATTAGTGAAAGGACTCTAAGGTGCAAATTATGATAAAAAAAGGCGAGAAAAAGGTTCTAAAAATACATACAAAAAAGGTGAAGATGCAATGAATTCATTAAGGTTTAAACTAGGTACATCAACTTTCTTTATCCCATTTACTGAGTTACAATAATTAATAAACTTATTCAATGACCGCTGCTTTTCAGATCCTGAAGCAAAAGCGTGTATCAGAGTAGTTTTCTTAGGTTTCGACTTGCGAAGTTCAATATGCTTTACATGTTTGCTGTACTGGATGTGCTGGTTAGTTCTATTTCTTTGATGCTTGTCATCGATTGCAATATTTATTTTGCAGGCGGCCCAACAAAGAATGGTGCAATTTCGAAAAACTTCATATTGAATTCTTCTGAAAATGTAACTTCTTCTTAACTTCGCCATGATTTTGTTGTAAAAATACGTTCCAGACTGGCAAAACACTAACACTGCCAACAAGAGAGTACACAGTAGTTCTGGGATTATCTGGATAATAGTTAACTAGTTAACTGAGAAAATAATTGTTCAGATAACCATTATCTATTGTTCAGTTAACCGAATAACAGTTATCCAGATAACTGGATAATGACGTCATTTATCCAGTTTTTTGTTATCGTCCAGATAATTGTTAAAAGGATTAACTGCAATGGAATTAATTTTCTGGATAATCGACAGTAGCTTCTGAGGAGAGTATGTTCAAAAGAAAACCACCATACTTTCTAACGATAGTTGATTAGTTAGTCTAATATTGTAACAGCCCCGGATAAAGAAGGGAAAGGGAAAATATTTTAGCTTGTTAGGAATAGCTCACCTAACAAGCAATCCCAAAGCTATACCTGCGCAGCAGTAGAAGGTCATTTTCCTTAAGGGATTTTAAGGCTATTATACTTATTTATTTATTTACTTATGTCACATAAATAACGTCGTGGTACCTTTCTTATTCCTGTGTGAAGCGCTGCTTTAACTATGGGAAGCTGAATAACAAACGAAGTTTCTGTTAAGGTTCTCTTATGCACGTAAGGAGACATAACCTTTCTTCAGAGATGTTGAAGATACTATACAGCGAAGCTGTATTCTTGATAGTATTAAATTCTTGTGGTGATGATATGGCAGTGCACTTCGCTGGAGTTAATTGTCCTGCGGTTCATGATATGCCTTTTGAGACAATTTGTAACGAGGCGTTATTACGCTAGATAATACTACAAGACTTCAAGTTCTGCAACTTAATTCTCGCTGTCATTCCTCTAAATGCCACGGAATGTCAGATCTCGCATCTTCTCTTTTGTCATTATACTGAACTAAATACTAAAGGCGTTTACCACGAAATAATATAAAACAAAACAACAGCTTTACTTCATTTCAAATGCTCTTTGTTAGACTTACACAGGGTGTGTGGAAAATATTGTTGTACTGTTCGTTAAGAACATGCTAATACTTGCACTGGATTTGTTCAACTCTTCTCAGACCTTACTCATTTGTTACAAAACACGCAAAACTACCCTAATACTCGAATGCTATCGTATTTCACAGCAAAATATCATTAAATAATTTCTTCTCCAGAAGTTATGCTCAACTTAAAAATGGACAACAGTACTGAGCCATCGTGTGCGGAACTTAATCGCGTAATAGAGAAATGCTGTCATTAAATAATACATATTTTTTTATCAGGAAAATGTCATTTTATATTTCTTCCAAACGAATATATAACGCTTAAGAAGTCGTTAACTTGAGTAGTATGTAAACAAATCAAAACAGGAATAGGGAAAGTAATTAATCTTAAAATAAATAGTAGAACAGTGTAATTAATGAGAAAATGGCAATAAAGGTAATTAATAGAATCTTTCATTAGGATGGTATTCCCATTTCTGGTACAGATTTCTGTTTCATTTCAATCAGCTGTTTGAAGTACCGGTATTCTATTTCTAATTCTCTGTTCTTAATTACAACATTATATATTGCTCATCGCAGGTGGTCATACGACAAGCATCAGGCAGCTCCGTGTTATTCTGATGTAGGAATGACGGAAATAGTGCGCCTACTTGGGTAAATTGAAGAGGTACTAAATAAAGAAAACCTGTTGTAACGGCTGGAATTCGGCATATTCGGCATGTTGATCACATACCCTCCATTCCTGCTATCTCCAGTGAAGTTAAAAGATGTAGGTAGAAGTCTCAGCGGTTGAATGTTAGGTTCTTTCCCACTATGTAATGTGGAGATGCAGAGAATATACGTATTACGAATAGCTTTATTCACTGTTCGTTAGTGTTAATTTGCTTGGGTCGCTTGGTTATTTATTTTTCAAATGTTAGGAAACTCGATAACAGTATTTTTCTAAATCGACACTATCTATAATGCATATAACATTTCTTCATCATCAAAGTGATTTATTTCGTTATAAATTTCATACGCGAGAAAGGAATGAGTAGTCTATAAAAAAATTATATTTCGTACCGCTCGTTTTAGCCTCACACAACAAAATGTATTAGGGCTTCTTAATTACTAATATTATTATAAATCACTTTTGTAACTTAACCATTCAGAATTTTATACCTTGCTTTACCCCTATCTTCTTCCTGTTTCTCATTTCTCCCATACTGTGCAGTTTACAATCTGTATCTCTTAATTGGAACGCATTAAATTGCTTAGGAAATTATACAGACCTTATCTTCAATTACAGTGAAACCCGAGTTGAGGAAAAGATTAGATTCTGTGCTATTAACAAGAAATGAGATTGTGCACGGTTTGTGTAACACGAGCCGCTGAAATCCGGGTGTATTACTCTACATTCAACATTTTCATTTTCTTATGTTCTTTATTTTTATTTCCTTTGGTTAGGTTTATTAGCTTTATATTCCTTGAATTCGAAAATATTATTTTTATTATTTTTGTATGTTTATTCTTTTTCTCCGGAAGTAGTCCTATGACGGCTATAAGAGAGAGACCCTTTCGTATTCCTTTAAATTCCACCGATAGAAATGAATATGCTTATGTAACTTTTTCTCAATAAACCGTGGTCTAAAATTCAATAGGTACTTTAATGTGACCTTTTAAGGGTCGCATGCTTTTTAATTGTATTTATCATCAGTAAAATTTCCAAGTGGAAATTTATGTGAAAATGGAAAAAATTACTTTGTACCTAAATTACTAACATTACTTTCTGCTCAAAATATTCAGGATATGTATGATTGCAAGGCATATTCGTGTTTGTTATAGTTTTGGTACCAATCCTTGTATAAATTTACCTTTATTAATTTTCATTCAATTATCTTCTTTTTCCTAATTTTAAAGACGTATTATGATAAAATAAGCTTCGGAGTTAGATACTTCCTCGTCAACATCTGCAGCGAGCTGAAAGGGGTCTAGAGAAGTCTTCGGAAAGCTCCTGGGCCTGTTCTTGGGGAAGTAGTATCTTATCAACATGCCGAACTTAAAGCTGGGTTTGATTCCTGCCCAGGAAAAATTTTCTACTGCAGGATTTATTAAAAATTTTCTTCAGTGAGATAAATCTGAAAACCTGTCGAATAACCAGTAAAATATCTATGTTATCTTAAAACCCTTTGATAAATAAGCATCAGGTTAGATGAAACTTATCGTTGGGTTGTGCCAAAATCTGTAGCACAGTGGTGTAAATGTGATTTGCGCCATAAAGACTGTACAAAATAATATGTAAGCCTATATAATATTATTATATTAATACAAACTTTTCTTTTTAAAGTAAGGCAACCAAAATATAATTACAGTACATTATCATCAAATTCAAATGGATTCTAGTTATCTATTATTAAATGTAGCTGTTCACTTAAACATAAGCATAACACAGTACCAACTGACCTTTTTACAGATGAATGTGATTTATGCAGGTTTCAAACTTCACAAATAAATAGCTTACTTGTTAGCATAACCTGAATACAGCTTCTATGAGGTCTAAATTCATGTCAATATCAAAATTTCTTTCTTTTGTAGTATTAAATAATTATAATTATCTTCAACAAATATTTTAGTTGTCATGATAAGGCCTTTTGTAACATCAGATGTTAAAACAAAATAATATAAAAGTGGTAAATTTTTTATATTACTTTATAATAGTAGATAAAATTGTGTTTTAAAAGTAATTCTTGTACGTATTTTCAACGGCACGTAAATAACCTATTATTAGTAAGAAACATTTTATGTATTATATATTTGCATTGCACATATCGTATATTACGTATATTGTATATTGTTCGATCTTACTGAAGATCCAAAAGACTGGAAACTCGAACTACTAATTTCAGCAACCTTCCCAATCCATCTTTGTCCTAAAATATTGGATAAAAAGCGGTCAATTATACAATAAATTGTAAAACAAATGCCTTTGAAAATAATTGTACATGAGCTGTTGCATATTGGCACATTTGATTTTGTGACTATTTAGTGGAGGCAAAGTGCTTGATTTTATGAACGATGGAATTAGAGCTAACTAAACAGTGGCACGATGCAACGCCCCATTTACTCTACAGTTAATTCCAATGTAGTCCATCCAGAGTGATCGGTGTAACTGTAAACACAATGGTCTCTTCTGGATCGCACTGGAGTGTTGTTACTTTGTGTGCTTGATACAGTTTGATAATTATGTTTGATTGTGATCCTCACAACATCTTCAGTTCAGCTGTTAACGTATGTATAATCGTTTGAAATTGGTGTTAGTACATTGTCAATTTCAAATATCAATTAGTCTCTTTGGAAATTTTTAAATTTATATCAGACAATTAAAATTTCAGTTAACAGCAATTCTAATTACATTAATTATGTGTACTTATTGAATAGAACCGTTCCACCTGTTAATGAATACACTTGATATTTCATTTTGGGTCCTAAAACGTTTTTATGTTTTATTTTATTTGTTTCTAGCTTCGACTCAAAATTTTAACGTTTCTGCTATGAAATTATTATATATTTTATTATAAATTTTGTTTTCTGAATTAATCAGTTGATCACAAAAGTAACACAGCTTCGTTCATATTGTAATCGAATTTCTGTTTTGATACCCTTTATTTATAAAAAGAGATTACTCGAAGTGACCTTGCGGTGCCATATACATATCCCACGACCATTCAGAAGACCCTTCCACTCCTCACTGATATCCATTACATTATTTTACCTACCGGCTGCTAGAGAGTGTAGGTAAGAAAGTGAACAATGTTGGTGGGTGTCAGAAAACGGGAACACTGCGAAAAATCTCTATAATCAGGAAAACGGCATTAACCACACTGAAATTATAACTCAGTTTTCTGGTAAATAAACTGTACTGAACACATTATTGACTACAGTTCAGGTATCTACGGAGCTACGAGAGGAAAATAATCACGGAGACAACAGAATTTATTATTCTTATTCTTCTGCGCATGCTTCTTGAGGCAGTATTGTGTTATAAACGGCTAAAATTTTCTACGATGATCATTTTTTTTCTTATAGGCGCAACAGTAATATCTGAATAGCTGAATTTAAGTGAGCTAACGAATTTAGCTTGGTATAATAATTCTTTTGTGACCTTAGACTTTACAGAAGAAATAGTTTAATAGCGAACCGAATTTATCATAGGTAATGCTACGAGTGACTTGAAATTTGCCAGTAAATTTACGAGAGAAGAAGTAACTAGTTGCATTTTTAAATAAAATGTAACGAATAACATGTAATAAATAATTCACAGAATGACCCAATGAATCAGCTGCGTAGTGATATACACAAGGCGTGTGAACACGTGATTCCAGCCGCTGCTGCAATCAAGATCGCTTTCGCCTTGTTCTACTCTGCAGTATTGCGTTAACCGTCCAGTTGTTACGAGGTCGTGCTGGCTTTGCTCTGCTGTTACGAGTGATTGCATGAAACATAATTATACGGTTTTTATAGTTCCTAGCAAAGCATACTGGTAAGTAGCCTACTGAATCTTGAAATATATTACGCAATTAGTAATAGATGTACTTCATTCATGCTGATGAAGTTACGCCAAGTTGCAAGATATATATAGGTACTAATAAAGAAATCTACCGCATTTTATGGACCATAAAAACAGAGCCTTGAAAGTTGGGTGCGTCTAATAGTCCGAAGTATAGGCCTGCACAAAAATTTTAAATGTGGTAAATATTGCCGGAATACTGTAGTTATAAACAAGGTGTTGTAAACAATAATATAGTTTCAAAATTTGGCACAGAATGTACATCATTGCACTTGTCACAATGGTAAAATGACGGTTTCTGAAAACCAGGTATACAGTGCGAAAAGGAAGGAATGTTGAGTTCTTTTATATGAAAGGAGTTGTCTCCGGGTGGTTTAAATGAAGGCAAAAACAGCCTTGTCCTGGTAGACTTACGTATGCTGAATTTAGGGTTAGAGGGTGTAAAAGTGTTTTCAGTCTCCCATGAAAAATCAGTTCAGTTGTTAAAATTTACGCGCGCCTGTACAGAAGAGATTTTTGTACAACGCAGGTTTTAAATTAGAAGTCATTTACACTGATTCCATTGTACAAAGCTATAATTTGTTTATGCAATGAAGTATATTATTCCCTTTAAAAATATTCATTTAGAATCGCATTAAATTTCTTTTCCTTTAAACTTTCATCCTAAAATGAAGGTGCATCTTATGGTCCGGAGCGTCTTATAGTCCGTAAAATACGGTACTTTGAAAGTATTGACTATATAATAAAAATGTGGAAATAATTCTTTACCCTGATTATGTTTACTTTTATGACATAAACGCTAAATCTGACAAGAATATAAAGTTCCATTCCAGCGTGAGATGAACAAGATGTTTTTCAAATTACTAATACTCCCACTACAGTATTTTTGGCCTACTACAGGAATGTTTAATCCATAATCCGAAACAAGCAGCGGAAGTTGCCTCCAAAGGAAAGGGTTAACCATGTGGTTAGATTGGAATTTATGTTACACAAGACAAAGCTGCTGCATAATCAGCATTCTAGGAGAGAAGTTATTTTGTGTCACTTCTGAGCTCAGTAGTAGAAACTAAATGTGGTCTATGGTTTTCTTTTAAACATTGAACGATTTCATTGCCAGTAATGTGAGTGAATGTCTAAAACGAAGAAATGTTTAGTATTTTCTAGTTAGTTTCATTTTCACTATAAAATAAAGTTTGTTACATCCAATTGTTAAACATTTCTTGAATATTTAATAACTTACATTTAAATTTACTAAATTAAACTTTAAATACAAAATATGCGTTTACTGAATTAAACTTTAAATACAAAATATTCGAAATTATTTAAGTGAAATATGTGCTGTACATTGCTACAAAGGTAAAATAAGAACTGCAATGTTTTGAGCAAATACTCCGCTCAGAATTCGCTCTTTTACTTTGTGCCAATAATGAGTAAGATATCTTAAAATTGAATTCAAAAGGACTAACAAACATTCATGACATGAATGTTCCAAATATCGAAAATATTTATCACATCTTTCTTTTTCTTTCATCTCATCCATTTTCAAGCCTGTTCATTTTACAGAGGAAAATGTTGGATAAAAAACACAAAAGTAAATAATGTGTTGAACATTAATGCACTTGTTACATTAGAGTACAATTACTTCCACAAAGTCTCTGGCCTTGAAGACTTACCCAGCCAGCGAGCTTCTAGTTACGTCTCGTTACCAGCTTGAGCAGACTCGCATGCGCATAAGATCACTTTGCTAATGTTGAGCACAGAGTGAAGATCATGCAGCACGTTGCCAGTCATAGAAAATACTATAATACGAGTAGCTGAGTGGAGGGATAATGCTGGAGCGAGACAGAGACAGACAACACGTGGAGTGGGATAGAATAGCTGAGCCAATCAGTTTGCAGCTACCTCCCCTAGACAAGAACTCTAGGAACGGTGACAGTCGCTCCTGAGGTATATACGTAAAAACCCAGAGACTTTGTGGAAGTAATCGCACTCTAACTATAATAATTTATCTTTTATAGCATGCAACGTTAATGAATGTACTGAACACGCTAAAGATTTTATGGTGAGATTTTAATACTCTTAACATAGCCTACATACATTTCTGATCTAATTTAATCCGAACAAAGTCGGGTCTTAGAGAAACATGTTTGCTCAACTCAATTAATACCAACCTGTTGCAGACGTTTATTGAGATTCTATAATAATTGCTCGGAAATATTTTGTTGGCTCAAAAATATGTTTTTTTCATTGCGGTTTCCTTTTAGGTATGTGGTTTGCATATAATATTTTGTTCTCAAGAAATGGAGGTAGAATCCAATCTCTGTAGAATTAGAAAACAAATAAAGTGTTTAAAATCAAGTTTTGTTGTAAAGTTGAGCGATCAATAAAATAATGATATTATACATTAATACAATTTATTTTATTTTGCCAAGCCTTTCGGTTACCCGAATCAACATCAGATCTTTTTTTTTTTTAATTTTATTTTTTATTTATTTTTTAGTTACACTTTAAAATAATAAAACTTTTTCACTAATGGCGCCATTGTTAATTAAAATCGATAAAACTTACTATGTTCTTAAAGCATCTGTAAAATACACTTCTTGATTATTATTCTACGTTATGTGAGTTTTGTTTTACTAATTGTTTTGTGGTGTTCCATTATCTTTGTTCTTTGTATAGCGCAGTGTTATGCATAACATTTGCTTCTAGGAAGTATCAGTAATTCCACAGACTTCCATCAATGCAGGAAAATTCTCCGAACAGTCCTCCATGCTTGCAGTCGGCTCGTTGATGCATGTTGATTGCAACTAACTGTTCTGAATGACGTCCCAGTTGCAAATATGAGTCCTTTAGTGTCCGGTACGAATATGGATAGCGTGAAGTTTCGCAACAACAACTCTTGTACTAAAAAACAGGTACAGATCGCATAATGTATGTACATTCAGTCAAAATAAAATAGACCCCTCTCCAGAAACTAGGTCGGTCAAGTACTTTCGTGTGCGTTCAGGAATGAGAGCTTTCATTTAAAGACTGCAGTACTTTTCAAAGTTTTAAAGATGAATAAGATGGTATGGTAACAAAAATCGAAGAAAATAAAGTGCTGGGATAATAATTTTGTTAACAATTAAGATAATCACGTGTGTAATTAATTAATTAGGTAGTGTTATTGCGTCTTCATTTACTATATGTTTTTGAAAAGTTACTGAATTTAAATGTAAATATCAACGTGTTACTGGTAATTAAGGACTGATATTTTTTTCTATTTTTCTTTTCTTTGAAGTAAAACTTCTTTAGTGGCGGTAGAGGGTGAATCGGGAAAATCAGTCACACTAAAACCGTCACGAAATCAGTCACAATCAGTCACACTGAAACCGTCACCGGTGCGGACTGCACAGAAAACAATCAACTCAATGATTAGGAGTAATCAAAGGAAATTTTTCAGACCTTACTTCCTCAATGGCAATAGACAATTCCTAAGCAATCTAAAGGTATATTAACTATTTTATGGAACCCGGAGGTTCATTACCGCGCAAATCCAAAATTAAAAAATACAAATTTCCAAAATTTAAAAAACAAAATTAAAAATTAAAACATCCAAAAATCAAAATTTTAATAAATAATAAATTCCAAAATTTAAAAATTAAAAATTTAAAAATCGAAAATACCAAAATTGAAAAAATCTGAAAATCCAAAACTAAATAACTAAAATACAAAATTAATAATTCCAAAAAATTAATAATTCAAAGAATCAAAATTTAAAAAATCCAAATTAAAAAATTCAAAGATCTAAAATCTAAAATCTAAAAATCCAAAATTAAAAAAATTAAAAATCCAAAATTTAATAACATTTTAAAATCCAAAAATAAAAAATTTAAAAATAAAAAAATAAACAATTCAAAGATCGAAAATTAAAAAAATCCAAAATTAAAAATTCAAAGATCCAAAATTAAAAAGTCCAAAATTTAAAAAGTCCAAAAACCCAATATTAAAAAGTCCAATAATGCAAAATTGAAAAAATCCAATAATCCAAATTTAAAAAATAAAAAAATAAAATAAAGTTTTACTTCTGTCGCGTGGCGTTCCACGCACTCTTTTTATTCTTTAGGTTGTTAGTTCTTTGCATTATAGTTGTATAAGAAATTGTTCAGCCTTAGGCACATGTTACATGGACAGAAAAAACGCGGCCGAATGTTCGGGCCGAGACCGGCTGATTTTGAGCATGTTATACGAGCCGAATTTGACCGAAGCGGACAGAATGTTGATTGAAAAAAGTCAGCTGGAATTCTTTCGAGGGCAGTAATCATTACAAAATGGATGAGATAGAAATAGGTTGTTCTGCTCCTCCGCAAGCATGCATTCGGTCGACATTCTGACCGTGCAATTTCACAGGCGTTTTTCCTGCGCGCGTTTTCTGCAATTTTGCGCGTCGCTAGGCATGAAAACTTCCTACTTTTGTTGCTACGCGTTTGAAGGCGTGGTTCATTGCTCCGTATGGTTTATAACATTACCTACCCACTGACCCAATGGATACGCTTTTCGGTCGCTTACATTCGGCCGCGTTTTTTCGGTCTTAGGGATGAGAATAAATTCTTTGAGAATATGTGGTGTTTCAGTACATAGCCATTAATCTACTTTGTTAATACTTTTCTCATTTTCTGTTTCAGGTGAGTGTAGTACCGTCAGTTATTTTGCAAGCATGCAGTGGTAAGTAAATGATACAGTACTTTCAATGTAGCGTGCGTTTAGTCTTACTTATATTAAATCACAAGTCGGCCGCGGTGGTCTAGAGGTAGCGTGCCCGCCTCTAGATCCGCAGGGCGCGGGATCAAACCCGGCCGCGGTCGATGGATTTTTCAGGACGTAAAAATCCTGGGCACGGGGTCCTCCGGGAGGGACTTTAAGCTGGGGGTCCCGTGTCGTAGATTTACGGCACGTTAAAGAACTCCAAGCCTAAATTAGAGCCTCTGGACAAAATTTCTCGGCCCTTTCACGTCCACGAAATACTTAGTTTCCAGAGGGGGGTTGCGAGGCGATGGGCTTACCACCTGTCCCTCTACCCTCTCTCGGAAAATAAGCATATCAAAATTAGTATAGGTAATGAAACCTCCATTGGAGGCCCCTTCGCCCCACCTGGGGATCATAGGGTACCAGATACAGATACAGATTATATTAAATCACATTAAACTCCTGTGTCCTTGTACTGAATTTTTATACCTTTGTTAGGGTGGAACCTATGAAAATGTTGTCTTCTTTCATTTAGGAAACATTAGAAAATTGTAATAACTTCTACACCACTTCACATATAAACTGGTATATGGGCTAAAATTGAAGTTTATGAACTCCCTAACAAATCTACTAGACGATATTTTCATATTATTATTTGGCTATATTTTACCTAATTTTGAATTTTCAACTTTGTAAATGCCATAAAAATTCCAAACGTATATACTTAAGAATAATATTTTTAAGAGTAATGTGAATATCAAAAATCGATCAGGTAGGTCAATTTATAGAACATCCTGAAGATTCTCTGAAAATTTCATATAATTACATTCAATAATGTCCAAGTTATTACACTTTGAAGTCTGAAAAAAGTAAAAATCACAGTATTCGGTAAACTCAAAAAGGGGTTGAAATTCCTTGTGACATTATTAGTATCTACAATAGAGACTTTTATGCAGTTAATAGAAAATGTTACGAGTGAACTACCTCCTAAGTAATTGTTTTAATTGGAAAACGAATGTAGCCATTTTATTAGTCATAGATAAAATTTTCTGAATTTGCACTTTTATTACAGTCGTTAGCGCTAATACTTTCTCTACAGTACGGATATGCGAAAAAGTAAACTGGCTGCCGATCAGCTATCAGACGTCATAGTGCGATGCGGTTTTTAAAACATAAATTTACATTGATCAATTGATTTTTTTGAGATGGAAATAAAAAATTCCTTTTGATCCATTTTTTTCACTATTCTCATAGCCTCCTTTAATTCAGTGTATGGTGGTGGTCAAATAGGAAGACATGCACACATATTTTGCACACATATTATGATTTTATTAGTGATGAATCTTAAGCTGATGAAGTGCTGATGTATGTTTGAATGTTTTATATTTCATTTATAATACTATATATAACCTGTATGAACATTTGTAATGCTCCTGATGAACTCAGGAGTTTGCTGCAATTAAAGATTTGATTTGATTTAAACATCATACATAAATATACAATATAAAATGTGCAAGTAATTTAATATGTGAGAAGTAAATAAATTATGTAAATAATATTTTGAGACAAAATGAATAGGCTTATAATACCTCACTAAATCAATAGAATAACTCCATAATTAGGTCACATCCAGAAATAGTAAATATGAACAGCAAAAACTTCGATAAGTAAAACAAATTATAATTTACTTCACTTTGTAATTTAAAGAACCATTTTATTGGTTATACCACAGGATTTCAAATTTGTTCTTCCCACTTTGTATTTTTTCTTCTTTTTAATAATTTTACCTAGATATTTTATTTTAAGTTAGTTATATTTTGTATGTATTTGTGTAATATAAATAACTAAACTGGATCGGATCACGAACACTTCCTCATTCGGCTAATCATTTGATGTATTTCTCTTGTGTTTCATACAATTAAAAAAAAATTATAGGCCTATATATGTGTGTATATATATATACACACACAATTAATCTTTACAAAGATTATTTTTCATAGTAATTTTTAAGATTCTATAATTCTTAGATTTTTTATTTAGCTGTGTCCTATTGGCATCCTTAATTTTAGGCAGCTATCCTATCAGGATTCCCACCCCCTTGAAGCTAGAAGAATAGCTGTAAGGGAAATTGTAGTGGATTAAATGGAACAATTACCTTTTACGATGCATCCGTGGACATTCTTCCTAGAATCTCTTCAGATAGAAAGCTTATAAGAAATAGTACATTACGAAAGGAGCCTATATTGACAATTATTGAGATACCAATATGTTTATGAAACGAAAATAGCGAGATTAAGTTCTGAAATTGTGGATTCATAAAAAATCTGCTGACTGCGCTCATCAGCTGTTAGAAAGTTCTCGTAGTTCATATATTCTGCAATGGATGGCAGATAATGGCGTAGGTCAAGGCGGAGCTTGTTCTTTGTCGTTTTCTTGAAATGAACGGATTTTAAGAAGCTGAAATAAACTCAATTTAGGACAGTATTAAAATTGCTACGAACATACTTGATTATATTTTAAATACAGGCTATTTAAAGCAGCTTGATTTGCTGCTTGTAAGGTTTCAAGATCGTTCAGTATTCGATAGTAATCGATACCACACCTGTAATATAATGAAAATCCGTTTCGAAATGGATTTCGTTATGATACCGTTACGTTAAATGTAGTAAGCGTACTATAGTACTGTCATGATTGGTAAATTAATTAAAAATGAATTATGTGTAAGGATTTTTTTTTATTCCGTTTCAAGTTGAAGTGCAGATCTAAGACTATTTTTGGCCGCGAGCTCTTCTGTTCATATAACTGCTAGTATAGGTCAACAATCATCCTCTCCAATCCGTACTCCCCATATCTATAAAAGTGCACGAAATAATCCCGGAACTTAATTCTCCTTGACAATGGAACCTCAGGTCGGCCCTGAAACGTGGGAATTTCTCCAACGAATCACTTGGTTAAAAACCGAGGAAAATATTCTATATCTAGTTGTAACTACAAAAGATAAGTTAATTGTATTCCAAATATTGTTTAAAAAAAAAGTATTCTTATATTTCAAATTCCTGCCTATCATACAAATAAGTGATTTTTTCGATACAAGTGATTTCCAGAAGGGGAATGGTAAATAGTGCACTATCGTGAAAGTCCCGCATTGTTTGTCAGAAGAGTAATGAAAACATTCGAAATTACGGAGATTCATAAAGTGTTTACAATAATCTACATCCAATTATCATTTAATAGTCTTGCCAGGGATTTCACAATATACAACAGAAAGGAATTGCATTGTGAACATAGCACAAAGCTCATTTTTCTTGCTCATACTTCGCTATGTAATGATTCATGAGTTTGCAAGGCGTGGAGTAGTATATTTCAATCTCTTAATATTAAGCAAGGAACCGCGCAGCACCCTAAGGAGCTTTTGTTGAATTTAATGAACCTCGTTCTTTTATTTTCTGTTTTTAGCGTAGTTTGAATTTCAGATGGTTTTATGCTCACCGAATAAAGAATAATGATTCTGATGTGTTTATATACCCAAGTGTGCTGTAATAGAAATGCAACGTTATGTAAAATGCAAACCTCACAGGGTTCAATAATACTGGGACAAATAACTGGATAACGGTTAACTGCACATACAGTTAATTTCAGAGAAGATAAAACAGTTAACTGCTATTTGAAGACATAGTTAACTGAATATTATTTGTAATTATCTGGATTTTTATGTCGATTATCCAGGCAACCGTACAATCCCAAGTTGCATGAAATCGTATCACATCGTGGTAATTATAAAAGTGTTGTTACATTTCACATAAGTATGAGAAGACAAAAAAATTTACTTTGTAACTTAATCATGATTTTTTACCTGGTTAACAGTATTACTTCCACTTCAGACACTGAAACATAATAAATATTATTGTGAAATAGGGAACTGGAGCATGAAATGAAGAAATGAAAATAGATAATGAATCTTAAATCCAGGAAAGAAAAAGATATCTGTCTCTGCGGACCAACAGCTGACACCGATTTGTAATTAAAACGGTATCAGTATCTGACAGGTGTAGCTTCCCTGTGGCACTCTACTCAACTGACAATGTTCGAACGTCTCTGTTACACAGGGTTTGAGCAGTATATTATATGCTTCAACTCAGATACATTTAACTTTTATTTTCTTACGTATCTCATAATTTTATTATACTATAGAGAAATTTCCCGTTCAGGATTTCAATGTTTAATCCTTTCAGAGCTGAATTTTTATTTTGATTATAAGCATTCATAAACTAAAACCACTGGTGGATAATACGTTTAAATCACATATGAAAATTTAAATAGAGTAACTGGTTTCCATGGATGACAGTTTTAATACTTGGATAAATATCTTCATCTTTAAAGCATTAAGCCATTGTGCTTATTTCTCCGCCTTTATGCTACTTTTAAGGTTGACGCATACGTACGTCAGATCTTTGAAAAAGTTAAGAATTTTCATGTTCTTAGATATAAAAATATGTCAATCTATGTGCATATTTGTCATCTGTGCATTGTCCGTCTGCTGCCGAAAATCGGACCAAAGTTTTCAACATTTGAACTTAACTGTAGGCCCTAATATTTTGATCCTACTGAGTGGTAGAGAAGGCCTGCTGAGTGGTAGAGAAAGCCTTATGGCCTTAACTCCGCCAGGTTAAATAAATAAATAAATAAATAAAACTGTTTGGCACACGTATACTTTGCTGAGTAATAATGATTCTCCTTACAAAATTAGACTTTGAGACTATAAGTGCAATGTTACACTAACATTCCTCCAGCGCTCTTCCAGCCAAAAAATACTGACGCTAATGGGAAAGAGCTCTTATATTTTTTCATTTAAGTTCCCATTTCTTAAATTCAAATTTCCAAATTTAAAATTTCTGAATTTCTAGAAATCCCATTGATTTTATAGCTTTCTAGATAAAATACTTAGATCCAATCATATCCTTCGTTATTCATTAGAAGAAAATATGCAATTTTTTGTAACTGATCCTGTTTTCCAATAGTCCGGTGTTGAGTTACTGGTTGTGGAATACATTTCTTAAGCATCTTTAAAACAAAAACCGGCTTTGAAAAATCTGTCAATTGGACAGCTTTGGTTGAAAGATACTGCTAGTTATTTTTACGGAAAATTTAAGTAAGTTGTGGATATTGTATTTTTTATTTAAAGAACATTGCCACACATTCAAAATCGAACTGAGGGATTACCAGTATAATGAATTATTTACATGCCGTACGGGTTTTGCAGACACAAAAATAAACGAACTAACTCCCTTTTGACATTAAAAGTCCTATCTGTGAGCAATTGAGGTCACTGAGAGAGGTATTAATTCTCGAAAACCCTCTTAGTAATGGTGACGATTCATCAATAGGAGAGATCTGCTCAGTTATTGTCTTGAGGAAAACATTAAATTTATTGAAGTAACATGCCCACATTTTTCCACCAGTCCATAACCCGGATTTATGGAAAGAGAAGGTGATTTAGTACCCAACTTTAGTGCGAATCTGTCAAGTAATTTAAAAAAAAAACATAAATTTATGCAGACATCCTATCTATATAACGATGTATAATTGGAATTTTTAATTTAATTTTCGAGTCAGCGCATTTTAATGAGATCTCACATCACACACATCTGAAGGAATGAAAAATATTTTGTGTTGCATGCATAATTATTTCAGGTGTTACCGTACAGTTCCTCCACTACTATTTAAATCAGTTCTGAGCATATGTTGGTTAAGAAAGGTAGGTCTATATACGAGTGTGTGTTGATTCCTTCAGAATAAAATTTTCAGATGTGATTCTTAAAGATTCTATTATAGATTGACAACTTCGGTTGTTATTTACACCGTTCCACGAATAGACGTCATTGTTGCATTCCGTCCGTGGTGCTACATCCCGGAAGGGACAAGGCCCGACCGCTGCGTCATCTACCATAGGCAGATGGCAGTATTGGGGGCATATGGTCAGCATGCCGACACCCACGGCCGTCAATGGTGGTTTCCATGACCGGAGCCGCTACTTCTCTATCAAGTAGCTCCTGAATTTGAATCACAATTGGTATTTTCAGCTTGCTGTATATTACTCAGAGTATTAGGATAATTCATGAATAATATCTATACATAGCCTACAATATAATTTTAGGTTAGTACTGTAACAACACTGCTATATGAATTTTCTATTTAAGTGATTCCATGTTTTATGAATATCTTATAACGATACTGAAATAAAGAGAAGATCTTACTGTGAAACTTGCTGATATTAAAGTTTCCAACGTTGGAGACGCCAGGAGTGGTTAAGGAGGTAAGAAACGACCGCGGGGTTAACGAGGTTTCAGCCTCATATTACTGCAGCATCATGTAAAGTGTAGCTTGTCAGCGCGAATTTTCCTTCCGCACTGCCATTGCGAAATTTTGTTCATTTCTGATCAGGGGCGGATCCAGAACTTATTGATGGGAGCGACCGGCATAAACGAAAGTTTGCAGTTACTGAAGATGGGGGATATGCAAGGGGTCCAGGGTCCTCCCCGGAAATCTAAAAAGAATGAAGTGCAAAATGATGAGTTTTTAGATCCTCAGAGTGATTCCTCCAAATTTCTCAGCAGACTCTCTTACTGCCCATAGTACTGTTGGGATATTTTCCGGTTCTACATATTAAGTTAAAAATTTAAATCATTAATCAAGTATCAAACTTTTTACATTTAACTTAAAATAAGTGCTGGTCTGAAATAGTTCACAAGAAATCAGTTAATCATATAATTATCATAATAAATAAATATAAAGAACTCCAATAACTGCTGTCTTGTGGGCTGTCATAACTAAACTAGTTTACGCATGTGACAAAAGACGTCCAGAATATAAATATTATTCGACTTGCATTTTGCAATCCAATTATTGAAATAGGACGAATACATATATGCTTTTATTTTTTGTTTTGTACTTAATTAAATTTGAATGTTATTTTGTTAGTTAATAATTAGTTTCGACGAAAAACCAATCAGGGCCGCAGCCCCTACGGCCACTGTTTCTGATAAATGTATTCCTGGGCTTTGCCCTTTGGATATTCTCGTAGCTCCCTGTATCAGATTATCTTAATCTTTACACTTATAGCCTAATAGTGTTTGTATTAAAATATTCTTAGGTTATTCATGATCAATTAGATATATGTTACACAAGAAACATTGACCTCATTATGCAACGATACCTATGGATTGTATGTTAAACCCAGTCGAACACGTAAAATTATTGGCTACAAAATTCTGGGCCCGAAATTCTGGTCTCCTTAGCCGCGGTAGCTGTCTTGGTTCTGTGGTAAAGGAGGCTCTGGGTTCGAGTTTCGCCTCGGGCATGGGTATTTGTATGTGATAAGCAAAACAAGGGAAACAAACGGTAAAGCAAGACAAACAATTCTGGAAAATTGGCCAATGGCCGGCTAAATTTATATAAAAATTCCTCCGGGTGGGAGTACAAACTGTGGTTTCTTATCGTAGATTCGTGCACATTAAAGAACTTCAACCTCTGGACTTTCTAGAAACTTTCACGTCTCTATAATAAATTAGATTCATCCAAAATGTCCGTGGAGGCGAGGAACATCTCATCTGCTCTACGGGAAACCTGTATAGGCCTACAGGTAACGAAACCTCCCAATCCAATTCCCAGGCACGGGGCATAGGATGTCTAATAAGTGAAATAAAATAATAAATCGTGCACAATGCTTTATGGTACAATATTTACCGTATGATAGAATCAATCACCACCAGTTGGGAGATTTACGGCAATGTTAATAGTTTACTTGTTATCTACTGTTATTCTTCGTCGATAAGCATTTCGTTCGAGATTGCAGTATTTGTTTTAGATTAGAATAGATTAATGAGGGGTAGTCTAAAAAACGTGTTATGACAAAAATTTCTTTGATAGCATATGTAAGCCTTTCCTGAATTGATAATTAAATCAGAGTGATTAATTTCCCACAAATTTATGATTAGGAATTCTGAATTACGTGGGTTTGGGAATAAGATATTTAGCCAAAAGCACCTAATATTATCAGTAAATTTTATTAGTTCTGCAGTCTATGAAATAGTTTACTAATAACATTAGCAATATTTACTAATAATTTAGATCCATAAACTCATAACTAATAGTATTAGAAAATATTCTTATGAAACAAAATACTAATAATATTAATTAATATTATTATGTATTTGCTAACAATATGAGTGTAATAGCTCTATGAAACATGGCCCAGAATGGCGGATGAATAACCTTAAAGTATATATTTTCATGGGTAAGAAAGTATATAAGAATCGTAAGGAAGTAGAGACGTAGGATCTCGCAAATAAAGGCAAGATAGTATTCTGTTGACAGAATTTCCTTGTCCTAGTCTCTATGATCTTGCTTTGCTGTTATCTATTTACCTATCATCCATGCCTTGTTCTGAAGCTGACAACTCAATTATCACTCTGCTTCTACGGAGATGGTTCAACATCCTTTAATGTCACAGCCTTCTTCCTTCCAGGTAGCTTCAAAGGAACAGTATAATAGTGAAGACATTATTTCTTAGATTCTTCTTATTCATCCCTACATTACTATAGATTTCATGACACCGAATATTTGTATCTTTATAATTTTTAGTGCGAAATTAAAATTGCACAATATGACACTTCTATTAAGCCCAAGTAAGGCTACTTGAACTAGGCATAATTGCCTTGGCTTAGACGCCGGAGTGTACCGTACAGTTCAACGGTATAAAAAAATCCCAATTTGGCTGGCAGTCATGTTAAAAAATAGCGAAATCACATAGAATTAAGTAGGTTTTGTAAAAAAAATAGGTCTGTAATTTTCAAATACATGTTTTTAACGTTCTAACGAAAGTTACATTCCGTAATGTCCTGTATTCAGAGTAGGCCTAGTTTTTAGGAAAGCATTTCAAAAAGAGATTTCTAACTTTAAGCAATAATATATATATTAGTTTTAGTGTAAGAATGACTTAGGAGGTAGTCAGTAGTACTCGTGTTTATTTTCTATTTTTCTTGACTAGGTAGGAGAACAAGTTTACTGTGTAGAGTTAAGAGACAACTGAAATTAACGTCTCTTCTCCAGAACATTTCTTTATAAAATTAATAGTTTTTGAGGTAGAAATGCAAGAAAAACTACTTTCAGTACAAAAAATCAGAAAACAAGGTAAAATAGGAAACACTATTATATTGTTTATGAACTCATAGTAGAAACAGTCTGTAACCTGACATAAATAATTTGTTGTGAAATGGAAATATACTCAAGTCGTAAATCCTCCTAAAATCAGTAACACTTGAAGGTCTGTGCAGCATATTTTGCTCCATTTATTTATGCCTTAGAACTAAAGAATTGTATACTATTTTACTATACTGTAAATTACCATTTTACTAATTAATTGTATAGGCCTACTATTAATTGTTTTACAATATAATTATGTTTTTGTTTCATATGAAAATCACTTTGAATTGTCTATCTATCTATCTTTACCTTAGTTCTACCTCTCCCTTTTAGGGACATTTAAGTGACCCACGCCACCCGGGCCTTACAGGACCGCGACCTGCCGGGAGAGGGATTATTTATGGATCACATACATACTTTTTTGACCAGACAAGGACACGGAGGGCCTCCCTTGGTAAGTGATCAGCCCAATGCCGGGACCACCCCCGATACAACACAGACACATAGGACGAGATACACCATTCACACACACACTCACTCCAAACAAGGTGAGGATAATATGAAGATGATAATGACGGCCAGGTGATATCCGGGAACCACAAGGGTCTAAAGTTACCCGACATTTGTCTCACAGGCGAGGAAAAACCCCGGAAAACCAGTTTACAATTGTCACTGCTGAAAAATTCAATTGCATGTCACTTCTCATTGCTGGAAGTGCGATAATTAATTAATTTACGGACAGTTTGGGTATTGCCACAAGTTTTGCCTACTTAGAACAGTGGTGAATTGGAAAATCTGTGTTTGTTGTTAGTTATGGACATGAGGAAAGTTTCACACGAGATGAATAACTGTTCATGTTGGTCCCCTGGGTACTGCAAGACATAGCCTCTATTGCATAATATAATTTGTCATTTCCCAGTTATTCTATGTAAACGCAGAATACATTTTCTCATAGCCTATTAACACATAAACAATGTGTTCAGGCTGAAGCTCATCAAGATTTCGGGTTGTTAAACCCGATAAGCTTTTATTTAATAAATAACTAACTTAAAAAGGCCCGGCATCGCTCGGGTTTTGTATTTTGTAAATTCGAAAATATCTTATGAAGAACTAGGTCCTAGGTCCTAGGTCTTTGTATATTTAGTATTTGAAATGAGGAAGAACGACTTATCACACTCAAATTATTCCCTCAGGAAACGCTAGGTATAGCCTTTTGTAGCTTATAGCAGTTCCACGCGGAAGATTAAAAATTAAGAGCAAAATAATTAAAATATTATATTTATTAACTCTTTGCACGCGAAACTTTCATAGGTCTAAACTAAACGATTGATAGGCCTAATAAATGAAACAGGTATAAATCCGGCTTTGAAGTGAATTCCACGATTAGAAAATGTAGCATGGTAAAAATAACCTCAGATTCGAGTTCCCTGGCCCAGAAAACTCCTGCATAGGAAATTTCGTCCAAATCGAACAATGTTTGCTCATTTAGGCCTGTATTCATTATCCTTCTTCCGTCTAGGGCGAAAATTTCAGATGTATGTGTGCCTTGACATTATAAACAAATGAATCGACCAGGGTGAGCTTACAAAATTCAAGCGATCGCAATGCTTTTATTTCCAAGGTATGACAAAAAAAAAAAAAAAAAAAAAGGCAAAGCCATCTGCAATTGATTTGACAACTGAAATGCTAATACTGAAAACTAATGCTTCGAAAGCGCAAGAAAATGCACGCTTTCTGCCCGTTTTTCACTCATAAGTCGAGAAGGAAAACTAAAATTAAAAATATACTATGCCGGAAACCTTCGTGGGAGTGTACTCAACAACTTCCCGAAGTTTCATGGCGATCGGATGAATGGTGTAGTAATGCATAAAGGTCAAAGACATACATTCGTTTTTATTTATATAGACAAGAATAATTGAGATGGGCAGTGCAACAATGGTAAAACCCCGCTAACGGGAACATTACTTATTGATGGCATCTGTATCACTTATAGGTGAACCTGTCTTCCAATTTTGTGAGTGTGAACAATTGTCTCGTACAGATAGCTCTCATGTTGGTAATCTATTCACTGAAAAAATATTCCTATTCTGTGCAACCAAACCAAGTTCTAACGCCCATTGATATTTAAGGATATTAATGATCTCAAATACGTATCTTTCATTCGTTAATAATTTAAAATTCATTTATCTGCAAAAAGTGAAGCAGGAAATGTAGAGGATGACGATATTTTTGTTTAATCTGTGTAGTAGTGTGCAATCATTGCAACGTCTGAATAAAATGTTAATGCATTTCATTTTCAAGTGAATTTTTTATTCATATAGGCTATAGATGAATTGGTTTCTGCCTAAATACCACTTAGGCTAATTATATATTTAAATTCCAGCTGAGTACGATCGAAGGAAAGAAATCGGATACATGATTAATAGATTAGAATACATGTAGTGTTGAATTGTTACGCCAAGTTGATTTCGTATTAGTAGCAGAATTACTTATTTGCCTTTGACATTGATAGGTCTACTGAAGCAGTAAATGTGTTTGAAGGTAAAAACCTATATGCAAAACTTAAAAAAAAAAAAAAAATCTCTAAATACGCATTATAAATCGAAAATTAAGAAAGGCTTAAGTAAAAAAAAACATATACTCATAAATATTAACTTCAACTATGTTAGGCGATGACTCAACAGAAATGCGTCCTTTTTTGATATATTTTATCCGTAAACTTGATTCGTGCTTTAATCGCTAGCTTTTAACTAGGGACGGGTCGATACCAGATTTTCTCGATACTCGATACTCGATACCGATACATGATTTTTTCCTCGATACTCGATACTTCGATACTCGATACCTTCAACATTTCCACTTCCAATAAATAGGTACATTAAAAATTAAAATTTGAGAGAACTGCTTAATACCAACTAAATTAATTAAGTCTGCATATTTAATGAGACAAAATTTAATATCATCAGTAGCCTATAATTATTTTTAAACTCTACATTAAAACTAAAATTAGTTTTTTAAACAGTCCACTTACAAGTTTTTGTTAAAAAATACTAGCATTCTCACTTAATTGCAGAATTGCAGAGTTACAAAAGTATCGAAAAAGTATCGAGCGAGTTTTCTGAAGTATCGTTCGATGCCGATACCATGCAAGTATCGAGAGTATCGAGGTATCGAAAGTATCGAGGACCCATCCCTACTTTTAACCATTACCGTTCTATTTGTGTTCATATCATTAAAGGAAAGAAAACAGGAAATACATTTCCCTTTGCAGTTTTTCAATAAAGTTGGCGGTTTTTTGCACATTAAACAGTTCAATTCGTGGACTACGTACTCCATGAAATATGGCAACGTCAAGCGTCAAGTATTGAGTTTACTTGTATACTAGTAGCAGATAGGTCATTGCCGCCGAAGGAAGGCCGATGCTTTGCCAATCTGCGGAATTTGCTCTGCATTTCTTAAGAACCTTTATTTATTTTAGTGGCATTATCTGTGCGTCCAGGACTAATTTCTAGTACTAACAATCGATGTATGAGGTCTAAGATAAAAATCGTGTTCTTAAGTACAATGTATATTTATGTATATAGTCACCTGAATTGTTAAGCGAATGCCGAGGGCTTCTCAATAAGCTTATTTCCTGCATAAAATAGGAAAAATTCTCTAAAGAATACGCCTGTTTAAATTGTATTGTGATTTTAAAACTCTCGATAAAACTTTCAGACTTGATAGAGTACTGACACGGAAGCTTAAGGCGCTTATAACAGTCTTTTTACAGTCGATAATCACAGAATGTTGTGATGAGAATGACCCTCAGCGTTCTCTCAGTGTAAAGGCTGTCTGTAATTAAAGTGGTTCCCTAACGTATCTAGAGAGACATTAAAAGCTATTAAAAGTTTACTTGCCGTTTGTTCTAATGTTACAGCTCTGTTATTCCGCTTGATATCGACGCGAGTCAGGTAACATGGAAATGGAAGGGCATAATCTTGCTTCCTCGGCCATAATAGGTCCCAGATAGTATGATAAAACCTACATTTGTTAAATGTTTCCATCTATTGTTGATACATTGATTAATTTATTAATTACAGTATATAGCCTAAATAACTAATAGTTTAATAACTTAATACTACAAGAGAGTGCATTCCATTATTAGCATATAACAGTTCTTCACACAGGTGAACATAATGAACATAAAGAATTGCAATGCTTTAATCCACTTTGTCCACTGCTGTATTTTTCCAAAATTTCGCACGGGGCATTGCATTGCAAATGCAATATTCCGTGTGAAAAATTAATAAAAAAATATATTTAGCTTAGGATGTATGATTTAATAAACTTCAAATAAAATTGTCGTAAGTAATCCCGTGATCGCGAAGGATGAAATGGGCTGGACATGTTGCACGCATGGGGGAGGAAAGACATATCTCAAAAGTATTGACTGGGAGACCCGAAGGGAAAAGACCACGTGGAAGACCAGGACGTAGGTGGGAGGAAAGTCTTAGAACATATTTAAGATTTGTGAGGGATGATTGGATGGAGTTAGCACAGAATAGGGTTCAATGGCGGACTCAGGTAAGCGCGGAAATAAACCTTAGGGTTCCATAAAATAGATAATATTCCTTTAGCTTGCTTAGGAATTGTCTATTGCCATTGAGTAAGTAAGTAATGCCGTGAGTGATCTGGATTTTATCGATAAATTTGCGAGCAACGAAATTTATCTTCAGGGAACCCGGGACTCGAGTTATATTTATTGCGAATATTTAGCGAATTCTCATATTTAAGTATGTAATGAATGATAAAAAGACCATGAAATTTAATAAATCTACGCTATATGTGTCATTATGGTGAGTCAAAGTAAGCGAGGATAGTTTATGACAAGATATCGATATTGTAGGCTACTACTGTATATTGATCGTCGTGCCATAGTTAGCTCTTCGTGGTACTTTTGGTCAGCTGTGAACTGCTATATATTTTAGATTAATCTCATTGCTAAATAAATGTCGCGTTATTCATGTTATATTTATTAGTGTACAAGATTTAAAATATTTCTCCACACAACTGTGCATTATATTATTAGCTCATATTATGCAGCTTATATAATAGCCAGTAGCTATGTACCATTATTAATTGTGTAAATTGGGTTTGATCAAAACAGTTGAAGGTATAAAAGCGTTTCAGTGTTTATTCTTTGTAAATTTACATAAAAAAAACAAGTGAACGTATGTGTGGTAAAATGAAAATGATAAAAACAAAACAGCAACGCTTGCCATTGGTTGATATTTGACATACACACATATTGGATGTTAAGTGATTTATGAGTTGGGTGGTCAGAGTATGTTTTGTATTAAAATATTTGGCAAAATCCAAAAACAGGGCGCCCCTTAAGCTCCGCCCACTTGATATTCACATTTGCACGGACTGTGTAATGTATTTTGTTTCTTAGCGAAACAGGGTGATCAACAAAAAAAGTCCTTGTATATTGTTGCAAGTGCCTTGTACCCACTGACCTTGTAAACTTTCGCAAGTGCCTTGTACCCACCTCATTATATCTCCCGCGAGGTTTGTCAGCCTGTCACCGGTATCTAGCGATATGACGTCACACCTCCAACGTCCAATCACGAGTTTCTTCATAACACAAGGACAGAAGAATTCACTAGATCGTGTTATAAAACAAAGTGCACCATTTTGGGTGGGTTGGGCGGGATACCACTATCCGAAGGTGCCACCTGTTTTTGGATTTTCCCAAATATTTACTGTGGAGGATTAACGAGGACTAAGATTAATTTAAGGATCAAGTGGGAGTATTAGAAAATATGCAGATATTTAATTAACTGCGCTAAGTGGGAATCGACTTATTTTTAACAGATTGGTTTATTATGTGCGAGGCCGAAAAATGTTACTTCAGGTTAGTAATAATTACTTAAATTATTAAGGTACCTTATAAGACCAACCGTGAGTACTGGACTACATGGAAATGTGAGGACTTTTGCATAGTGTTCTGAAGCTTATAAAGGTTCTAAAGCAAGTCGAGAGTCCTGCCAGGAGAAGAGAGTGTATTCACAGAGTTTGGGTAAGTTAGCAAGAAGAAGATGGCAGTGACTGGAAGCGAGGTTATGTAGTTATACCACCTGCTGCTGGTGCAAACAATTTACTGCCGCCTCCAAGACCCCTGTACAACAACAGCTGTAAACAGTTTAGATCATCAGTCCTCCTTGTTGCCAATTTGTTACGTTTCAAGTTTGAACTGAAGGATACATAGCGTGAAGAATATGCAGTAGATTCCTTTAGTACTAAAGATATAATATATATTTTTTTTTACATTTTATCCATAAACCCAAAATATAGACCCCTATTCAGCTACTATTATAAGACAGCTTAGTCTGCCTACGAATATATTTTCTTTTAAAACAGTCTTTGAGAATACACAACAGTGATATTCAATAAAACACAATAAATTAATTAATTTAGGCCTATACTATTTATTCTTTAGATACATTTTTATAAGGCACTTAACACCGAGGGGATAAGAATTCTACGCACGAAGTCCTTCGAGAGAGACTATAAGCCGTTAGCCCCTGTCTTTAGATTTACACCAACTTAAATAACGACCATCTCCCGATAAAATATTTGTCTGCCAGGCAGGTAGCGATCTGAAAGTTGTCCAAGAATTGCATAGTACTACCTCCTGACAAAAACGGTCTGTTAGGTCAACTCCCAGTTAAGCTATTGGGAGGATGGAGTGGCTGATAAAGTACAAACTGCCAGATAGAAGACAGGTGGAAACAAAATGGCTGCCCACTGGAGCTTCGTAGCCATATAAATTTCAGAATTGATAATGGAAGGTTTAACGTTAGGTTCACATTTGAATGTTACAGAATTTCATGTACAAATAGAAAAATGCTTTACGTTCGAGATGTCGCACCTAGCGGAGGCCACTCTAACTACACGTCGGGCTCACCGGTCTACTATCAAAATTACGAAATTTTACTGCACTCTTCTCGATGCCGATTTGGCGGTGTTATTACAAGATATATTCCAGTTAAGCCATCTGGAAGTGAGCTATCGGGAGATGGTAATGCAGGCCCTTAGCATAAATTAAGCCTCTGGGCCAATTTTCCCGGCCCTTATACGTTCAGGTAATACCTTAGTTGCCTCGAGATGGACTTACCATCTGTCCCTCTGTTCTCTATGGGAAAATTAGCTTAACTAAATTAGTGGTAATTAAACCCCCATTTGGAGACGTTCATGGTTCTTCTAGGAGTGTAGCGAGGAATGCTGATGATGATGAATTAGCTCCGAGGAATGGAATGATGAAATAAATGGGGATGCGAGTGGAAACAAACGAAAACTAGAAAAATCTCAGGACAGTCGGGAATCCTTAACATTTGAACCTTCTAAATGTGAGCCTGTCAGATTACAGCCTTTGCTACCTTATTAGTTTTATTAATTTGAAAGTTTCCACTATGACTTGTGAAGATTACTAAATGCTTTCATTAATATAGCAATAAATTATTTCAAATGTCTTAAAAATGAAAGTTATATCATAGTATGTAAAACTATTCAGTTTGATAATAGGCGTATTTATTTACAAATCTGTCAACGGGTAAAGTGTTCAGTTTTCTGTAAAAGCCTTACGGAATCCAGTTCGGATTGGACAAGGGCCTTACCAATTGTCTTCTCAAAATGCCTACAGCAGTTTAAACCGGCAATCAAAAAATGTTTCTTTAAAATATGTTTACTTAAAATCTTTGGTTAATGATCGCTATCTTGTTAGATGCAACAATTCACGACACGTGTCCAGTTGAACAATTTGTTTGCCCTGGAGTCAATATGCAATAGTAGAGCAGGCACGAACCTGGAGCCTTATGCAAATGATCGTGCAGAATTGTTCTAAAAATAATGCATAGATAAAATGGAAAGTACAAAATAGTCAGTGAAGTATTCTATTGAAGTGAATTTAGTTTTGCATATTTAAGGAAACTCGAAAATAATTATTAAATTCACATTAAAATCTTTATTAGGTTAATTTTCACTAACAAAATAAAATATTATTTTTATTTATGAAGTTTAAGAAAAGGATAGTTCCTTATAATAATGTGTACAAGAAACATTAAATCACAGACAGACAGCTATTCGTTTTACTGTAAAACGCACCCTAACCTCATGCAGTACAACCCTACTTATTACGTTAACTTTAACCTTACTGTATGGATATTGAATTAAAAGATATGGTAGAAGTATGGTGAAAGCTAACTGGCTTATCATTCGGTCCCGAGTTTTGTGCACTTGGCATACATGATTATCAGAGATCAGGAAACCTGCTAGTTCCAGGCGCTCTTTCACAGCGGGATCAATGGAATACGTAAGAGCACTTTCATGAATAGGCCTATTATAACAGTTGTGAAGAAGGCAAGCACTGCCTCTAACGCGTAAGGGCAATAGTGGCTACACGATGAAGTTCAACGTCAAAAAAGAATTCAGAATGGTAAAATTTCTGGTATAAATGTTATGATTTTTATTTTTGAGCTGTCTGCCGGGGTACCGCAGTCTGTATGACTGTAGCTTTCTGAAGCGGGCTCGATCTAAGCCCAACAAGATGGCATTTAGTGTGCTTAAAATGTTTGTAGTTTTACAGCATGTAAAATAACTCCTGAGGGAAAAAATTTGGCTCAGCGGTTACGGTCATAGTCCTATGTTTTTGTTCAGCCCATCGTTCAGTAACCATCAACTAACCAACTTTTATACTAGCAAAGTCCACTAACCATAAACTAACCAACTTTTATGCTAGTAAAGCCTACAACCATGACTATTTACCACATGTATGGGTGGCCAGTCCAGTATACAGTGGCATTTCAACCAATCATTCCACTGTGACCTACTGCTGGTTTACTATGAAGCCTGGGCCTTAAAGTACTTACGGGTTGTAAGTCGCCGCTGGGTTGTCATCTCATATTGAGAACGCCTGGTGATATACCGGGATATGTGAGTCAGTTGGAGAATTTAATGTTGTACCGACACGTTAGCATGGTAGCTCTCCTTGTAATAATATTGAACACAACGATTTCGCATATACAGAGTGTTAATGAATAACACAGAAATATTTTACCTGTGTACAGAGGAGACATGGTCAAGCAACTTTTATTAGGATATTTTTGCTCTATGGAATGAATTTTTCCTGTGACAGCATAAAATCTCCCAGGGCATGGCAGCCACTGACTTCTAACATTTGAAAGAATGTACAACAAAGGAACTTCGTTGTTAACACTGGAGTTATGAATAAAAAACTAATGTAGTGGCGGCCAGTCATGGGATTAATCTGTAAATTTTGCAGATTATGGAAATAATAAATTATGATATAGCTGTTGATGAGTGATTAAGAATCAGGTAATTGTCGATCACTAAGAAGGCATGAAGTCGATTTTATGAAAATTTTAACCCTATTTTGCTTAATTATTGACTTAGAGCACCAAATTGTAATGACTTTGATGCCCTGTAGCATACACATTTTACATCAAAGAACAAAAATCTCCTAATAAAAGTTGCATGTTTATCTCCCCTCTATACACAGGAAAAAGATTTCGGTGTTATTAATTTATCAATTAATATTAATTTATCAATTAATGTTCACACCTTAGCCTATATAGGCCTATTAATTTTTTAAAATTAAAACTAAACTGCTAGTTTATACTAAAAATTTTCTCACTATAATTTACAATTTACAATGAATTGTCAGTCGTGTAGTAAATACGGATTTTATTTTTTACTATAAAATTACTATATTTTATGTAAACTGTAAGACAAAGAATAATTGTTCATTATGCCAGGTTATAAAACAGATTTCCATACATCATAACATTATATTTTCATAACTTTTCGACATTGTCCCCGTCCAGAATTATTACTACAGCTTTTCTAAACTTACCATACCTCTTTCAATAATGTCGTCCCTGCCTGTCTTCTTTGTGAAGGCCTCTTCTGGGGTCTCTCCGAGTGTGCCACACATTTTCTCCAGTTTTCGGTTGTAACACTGTCCAATAACCACAGCATCGATTGCCTTGGCTGAAACTGACATTCGTACAGGGCGAGGTAGAACGAAGGCGACGTTCAGGTATACGGAACATAAACAGTAAGGAAATCAGTGGAATGTGAAACCCCGTCTACACAATCAGAAATCCGCCTATTCTTTTCTTGTAATGACATGGATTTATTTTAGACAACTATAGGAACAGAAGAAGTAGGACTTATAGAACTCTCTACCAGGATACATTTTCCCAACGAGACTCACTTCAATCACCTCAATTTGTTTGTTTGTTTGTTTTTTTTTTTATTTATTTATTTACCTTTATGAACCAAAACAATGTTGTTAATTAAAGGACTTGTGGCATGGCTTTCTGAAAAGTGCGCTTGCATGTAAATTTGATCCATTTGTAAACGTAATCATTTCCATTATATTAATTCTACCGTGAGTAAACCCTCTAATTAAATTATGACAAAAGGCCATCCCATTGCACTCATTTAATCCAACATAAAAATACACTACAGTGGGGAAACAAAAGAAAAGCAGAAAAGGTGAGGAATAAATTACCTAATGGCTTGTTAATATTCTAACCCGGGAATTTTTTGAACTCCTAATGCTAACTTGATTATTTCTAATCGGATAGAATTTTCAAGGGTGGATTTTTTCTTTTCAGTATTTAAGAATTCTAGGTCTTTGCAAATTGGTGAGTTTGAAGCAATTCTTCTACAAGAAGCGGTTCCATTTTACTCCTGAATGATATTTGAAAATGTAATTTTTTTATCAGAAAGCAGAGTACTATTATTGTTGAATTCGTTTGAAAATGTTGCCCGCGCATCATGTGATAATTTTTGGCTTTAGGCTAGATGTAATGAGTTCTGCATTGTAGGTTTAAAAAATAACCATTTATGCTTATACCTACACAACCAATAAATGACGTGCGTGTTTCAATTATTTTGCCAGCTTTAACCTTTTCACTGCTACGGAGGTATAAATGCGTTGACTCAGGATTTGTTTAAAAGTAGCGATTAAAATTAACAGCACATCACTTTATGGAAACATTTGACGATTTTTACTCACGTATTATAATTGTCAATCATGGGAAACAGGTATTGCAGAGAAATTTTACCCATCGATTTCAAGCTTAGTACCCGCTGATAATTTTAGTTGATGTATTCCTTATTACTAGTGTGTATATTTAGCTCAGAAAGGGTCACCGAGCAAATGTCTCTGTTAGGACGGTTGAAGACTCAACATTTTCTAAAACAAATTTTTCAGGCAGGGTTGCCAGATCAGAAACGTAGAATAGTCGTATGCTAGTTAAACCTGTCGTATGCTTTGTGATTTTTCAGTGTAATGAACGTATTGCGTTAATAATAATAATAATAATAATAATAATTATTATTATTATACCGATTATAATCGGTATTTTGCGTCTTATACGTATAAGCCATGTAATTGTTAATAAATCATATTATTTGTAAATGATTAGGCGTGTTTCGTTATCTTCCGATGTGATAAATTTGATTAAATACAATAAAATTAAATAAACAGTAGTTGCCACATTGCTGTAACTTAAATGTTGCAAAAGGCACAGGACTGCTTTCCAATCATATTGATAACATGCTTACAACAAAACCATGAGAAAACAAATTTAAAATTCGTCAGTAGAATGACTAAAAAGATATAAAACTCCATGTTAAAATAGTCGTACAAATAGGCGTACGACTCATCATTGCGTCATACGTCGTACAAATCTATGAAATAGTCGTATGTGTACGACTATAGTCGTACGTATGGCAACCCTGTTTTCAGGATAAGTTTTTTTCTTTTCATAAACAAATAGAAGACAAAAATATATATACTCAAGAACCAAAGTAGGTATACATTCTGAAGTGTATTTAGTCCCAAATGGAATTTTACGATACTCATAAACAGTTATCAAATTATGGAAGTTATTTTTAAAACTCAATATCTCCATAGCTTCACTATCACTTTTATTGGTTTTATAACATTTATATACTTTTTATTGACATTATTATGAAATTAATACACTTAATAAGCACACCTTTTTATTGGCAATTATATACTTAATGGGAACAATTTTTATGGTCATTTTATGGGCTACATAATAGACATGATTTTTTACATACTCGTATGTACACTCAATGGATTTTATTGACTTTTCATGACATTTATATGCTTAATAGGCAAAATTTCCATTGACATTTTATTGGCATTTATATACTTAATAGAACACGTTTGATTGATTATTTATGCTGTTTAAGTACTTAATACGCATATATTTTATTGAAAATATTATAAACATTTAAACAGTACTATTATTCAGATGTTGAAATTAACATATCATTCATATTGCAATAAATCTTACTTATAACAAAATATTTCTCTTTGTTCTTCGTTAACTTTTGCCTAATAATCCTCATCATCATAGTACCCATTTCCTTAGTGATTTTTCCTTCTTCATTCATTCTTCTTTTTCCTTCTTCATTCATTCTTCTTTTTCCTTCTTCTGTAGTGTTTTCAAAATATGAAAGTAGTTTTCTAACATCATTGCTTTTTTTGTGCTCACATCATTTATGAACTCTATTTCCTAATGCAAGTGCACTTGTAAGCATCCTTTTTAATATTTCAACAGCTAAGAATAGGAGGAAGTGCGTGGGCTTCCAAATTAAGAAAGGGATTAGAAACAATTGGGATGGGATACGTTTGGATGGATGGGCAGGGAAATAGGGGAAGTGTGTGGAGGAAGGTTAAGAACCGTTTGAAGGATATTGATAGAAAACAGACAAATGCGCAGTGTAAGTCTATGGTTTCACTTGAATTACAATCGCGGTTAAAATTGGAGTGGGGGAAGGAGCAATACATAGGAAAAGGATCTGAAGTCAGTAAACTGGGGCTCGCTAGGATTAGACTCGGTGCGTGGCGAATGATTAGGAACACAGATGAAGTCGGAATGAGAGTTTGTCCATTATGTAAGGGGGAAGAACCATCTTAAAGATCTCAATTCAAAGCACCTAAAACCGTTAAAAACGAATTTGTCAAGACGGTCCTCAATTCTTATCACATTCCGTGAAAAATATACATTAAGCGAAGCTTTCGATCTCGTAAGATGCGTCATTTAAGTTCTTGTAAATAAAAATGGAATAATCCAAGATTCTCTCATCATATAGTAGAATGAAAATTTTATTTAACTTTATTGAAAAATACTTTAGGACTATCTTTAAAATAAAGCTTATGAAGCAAAATAATGTCAAGAATAATGCAAGAATTTTTTCTACAGTCTAACAATCTTCACCAATAAGCATACTGTTCCTAAAAACGTGGATTATTATTGATATTTCCGCGGTGTATTTCTTTATATGAATACATAGACTATAAGAATCTAAAAACTACAGTTTCCTGGTTGAATATTTGTTTGAATCCTTTAGCTGGGCTTGTATTTTTTAAACAGGAAAGTTGTCACTTGAACTGCTATCATAATTACAATGGAGGCTGAGCGCTGTACTGGAACCGCACTCACATGTAGAGGAAACCGCAGCATGTAGGAGGCTACATCACCACAACATATCGCACATAGCACCGACATTACTAACGTGAGCAGAGTTATCATTCAGGGCACCCGATCACAGTAATGCATTACACTGTAAACTGTCAACATGATGTCTCTTTCTCACAAATCGTGCACTAGATTCACTTACGGATGTGTGTTCCTTATTCTTAAAAAACTTTCATTATCTTCTCAAATTTGTCCAATTAGAAAAACCCGAGGAATTACGGGCATCTAATTTGGCCTCCAGACTTTTAGGTAACAAAGGTAGTTACTGGTCGGCGGAGGCAGTCAATAATTCAATACTTATTACTAGGGACCGGATTCTTAGGTTTTTACCTATTTTTTTCCTTACTTCCAAAACAAAAAGCGATCATACACTTTTTCTAATCATGTCCATAGGATTCACCCACATTAATTCTGTGGCACCTAAAAATACCTAAATGGGGTATAAAAACCTAAATGTACCTAAACGGGATATAAAACCTAAAATATCTAATTTAGGCTACTTTTTGTCTTTTTGTTTGTCAGTTGACAAATCGATATTTTGCGGAGAGACAATTTTTGTCGGGTTGAAATTAATACCATCAGCGTTTCGTTCAACCCAATGTCGTCTAGGATGACAGTATCAAGAGAGGAAGTGAGAGTACCGGCGTATTCCTTTTAAAATATTCGTACGAACAAACATTGTTGACGTCATGTGAGGTTGAAAGAACATTTTCTGCCTTCAAATTTATTCTAAGAGATAACAGGAAGAACTTCACAGTTGAGAATCTTGATATACTTAGTATATTAGTTGATATATTTAGTGATATACTGTAACCAGGAAATGTGAGACAATCTTATTTTCACTGCTTCTTTTGATTGTTTATGCTTTCTTTCTTCAGTTGTATAATATTGTCCTAAAGCAAGTTTACACAAATTTAAGTCAATTTTGTTAAGTTAAAATTTACAAGTATTATGTATTGAATCCTATGTAGCACATTCAAATTAATTAAACCGATTATTCTACCCGAAAACGATATTTTTGACAAAAACCTAAAAAAACTATTTCACCTAATGGAAAACCTAAAACAGTGTTTTTAAAAACCTAAAAATCCGGTCCCTACTTATTACTAATAACACAGACCAACAGCCATTTTGGTGCTTTAGAATTTATACCTATTCTTGGGTATATTTAGGTCGCTGATGCCAACTGTGCTGTTAGTTTACCCTATCAGCTTTAGTTTGTGAGATATGATATTACCATTATGCATAGCCTATTAATCCATTTTACGTTTGATATAAATAAAAAAATGCCTATTTTTAGCTTCTAAATCACGTGAAGAAAAAGCAATACATTAACATTACATTAACATTACAATAACAATATAACATGGGGTCTGTCAAAAAATCGATATTATCACATATTGTACAGTCGTTTATGTCAAATTGAAGGCCAAAGAAACCCAGCTTTTACTTTTTCTGTACTTCGTACAGTTTTCGTCCTACGGGTCCAAAGTATGGTCAAGAACCTTCACTAGCTATATTATCAAACAAGATTTTGTTTCGCGAAATAGGTTATAAGTTAATGGCAAACTATATAAAAGTAGTTTAAATATTTGGAATAAGCACACTGTAGCCAAAATCTGGTAAAACATCTGAGACACGAAACAAAAAGTTATTTTTTGTTGGGCTGTGTAATTATTTTATTTATTTATATTTATACAAAACAAAACAAGACCACCCGAATGAGCATGCGCTCGTGCTCGGGCACAGTTCAGCCATTTACATTACAAAATACAAATTACAAATACATAAAGAAAATATAATATTAAATCAATACCTAAAAAATAATAATAAAAAAGAAAGAACAGAATAGTAAAAAGAAAAAAAGGAAAAGTAGTAAGAACAAAAATTGAAACCCAGAGTTATTACAAATAAAATCGTTCCTTAATTGTCTACTGAGTACAGAGTAAAGTAACTTTTGAACTATGAAATAAGATTTTTGATAAACTTATTGAATTTTTTGTTCTTCATATGTAGTATTTCTGGATGTGACCTAATTATAGAATTATAGAGTCTTGGACCATAATAAATGCTATGTTTAATTAATAATCAATAATTATAGACTAATTTTAACGATGTACAACAATAATTACAAGCATTTTAATTATATAAGTTTACTTAAAATTGTGCTGTTAGTTTGATTTCTACAAGTAGTAGTGTAGTAATAAGGTTTTTAGTATTTGTTTAATTTATTTCTGCATTAGTTATTTTTTATCATATCATGTACGATTCTTGTTGTCCATATGTCTATATGTTTATCTTCATGTATAACTACATCCAGTCGTTTATATTAAAGTCCACCGCTGTAGATCACGGGATGCGTTCGATCCTCTCACTCAACGGCCCCTGATTCGACTTCTGGTCAGGTCAAGTTACCTAAGTGGCTTTTTCGGGGTTTTTCCTCTCTTGTGAGACGAATTTCATGTATCTTTATGCCATTGTGGTCCCAGGATAACGTGTGGCCGTCATTATCATCTTCATCCGATCCACGCCTTGTTCAGAGCGAGCGTATGAGCGAATGGTGTGTCCTATGTGTTCGTGTTGTCTCGGAGTTAGGCCTGGCATTGGGCTGATCACTCATCCTAGGAGACCCTCCACGTCCTTGTCTGGTAAAAAAAAGTATGTATGTGATCCTTAAAAATCCCTCCCAAGACAGGTCGCGGAATTGTAAGGCCCGGGGGGCGTGGGCCTCACAAACATACCTACATGGAGGAGGTTAAACTCGGGTAAAGAAAAAGTTTATTTTATAAGCAACATAATCGAGTTGTATATTCTTAGAGTATCGCATCCTCCTGTGACATGAAATTTGTGCAACTTGAGTTATCTTTTGACAGTAGAATTAAGTAGTAAAATAATAAAATTACAGTGCTTGGTGAATAATGTGTTGGATGCAATTCCTTCATAATACACCTAGTTTTCATGTTATCAATTCAAACACCAAGTATATAATTTCTTTAAACCCATATAGGCCTATATTACCGTGTGATATTGTTGCTCGAAGAACGATTTTAAATTTATTTTGCTGTAAGTATCATTTTATTCAGATTGATTAATTAATTAATTATCTGAAAAGTAACAAGAACCGTAGTATTAACTTTTCAGTACGGTACTACTTACATTTAAATGCGTTGCTTCAAAGCCTGTATAAAAGCAGAGTTATACGGTTAGTAAATTAGTGCTTCATGTAAAATGCGAGGATTTTATTCAATTTTTGTAATTGTCATCCATGAAAACCAAATATTCCATTGAAATTTTCCTCATTAATTTAAAAATTACAGTCCTCTGATGATTTCACTTGATAACTACCTTAAAACTATCAGGAACCACGGAGTTCTTTATGAACCCCTTATTATAGATAATCAGCATTTTACTGAATGCTTTCAATCTGGCTTCTATATGAATGAACTGAAAATGTTATCTTACCGATGTGAAGTTATCAGAAGAGAAATGCTGTTCTGATTACCTATAGTTTGTCATCATTGTGCTCAGGATATTTACGCCTGTCTTTTTTCTAGATGTAACAAAGAGAACTGCTTAAGCTAAATGGAATACAATAATAATAGTAATGATGATGATTATAATAATAATAATAATAATAACAACAACAACAAGAACAACGGATGCATGAGCTCGTTAAATGTAGATATACCCATTAGAATTTTGAACAGTATAAACTTTTTTCCATGCCCTAAAATAAATTCGAAACTCCAGTTAGCACAGTACACAATTTTAATAGGCCTATGATTAGGAAAAGTACATTACAAACCATCTATAAATTAATAATCAAGTTTATCAAAAAATTGTAGCTTTAGTGCATTACATTATGTGTCTACCAAACTATTATTACATACAACAAATTACATTTTGGCAAGACAACGAAATGCTCTTCCTTTAACGTGATACCATAAGATCCCAGATTTTCGGCTTCAACCCCGAGTTCGTGCGTACATTTATTAGAATTCCAGAACCTGTAACATGTTTGATTTCCTGAGAGGTATAACGTAGATATGGTTCCACAACTTCAAAAAATTAATGCCAGTTATTATAATTTAGGCTAATTAATTCAAAGAGGGTATCTAGATAAAATTGTGCCTGCTTCATAATCTCTCTCCTTCTTGAACCTTCTATAAGCAACGAGTCAACTACTCATTGCTTCAGACATATGGTACCAAGGGACTGTAAATTCCTCATATTATAGATATCTTGTTAGTTGCTTGGGGATATAAGAATAGCTGACTGAATACCTTTTAATATTACAAGTATGAACAAAATTATGTTAACTGACGGTTGAAGGAAGGTTTTACCCCATACCTCCAGATGTATTATTCGGCTTTCTAGATCCGTTTATCTGCGCTTGGCGATGTTATCCCCAAATCGACAACTTTTCGTCTTTTATCTTTCACCCTTTTCCATTTCTCCCATGACTAAACATTCACTTTTCAGGCTGTGAACAATCCAATTCCCCTTTCTACTTTTTCGTAAGCTTCTCTCTTCAGCAGCACATCCGGATGCATTTTTTATAGGCCTACATCAGTTTTTGTTCCCTTCTCAGGCGTTCTAACCACACTCAACACCAGATACAAGAGGAAAAATAGTGTTGGTGCCCTAAAGTAGAACGAAATTAAAAGAAATATTTTAAAATATAGATATAATTTGTGTATGGGACGGAGGAAACATAAACTCATTCTTAGTTTTCCTCTTCAGAATGAGCGAAACATGTGAAAGTTGAAAGTTGTCTACAGTATCTTTAAAAGTGCATATATATATATATATATATATATATATATCGAGAGAGAGAGAGAGAGATAGAGAGAGAGATAGAGAGAGAGAGAGAGGAAGAAAGAAAGAAAGAAAGAAAGAAAGAAAGAAAGAAAGAAAGAAGCGAATGCCTTCCACTTCAGGGGCGCTACTTCGAATCCTGGTAGGATTTTCCAGTAGGCCTACTGGAGAATCCGCTTCCTGGCTCAAGACTGGGTGTTTGTACTGTCCTCTTACAGTTGGCTGATGCGTTTGTGTTGTCTTCGTCAAGTTGGTCCCTCACGAAAGAGTTATTCCATTTTCCATCTAATATTGACCAGTAACTTACTCTCTGTCCTCCACTACAGATGTTGGTGTGTAACAAGGCTTGTAAACTACAGAGGTAGCGTATTCCGGCGAGTTTATAGGACAGGGGGTTGCGGCGAGCAGGCGAGTGTGTGACGTCACAAGATTCCAGATCTCGCAATTTTCAGTTTTTACTCAGTCTAGAAAATCTTACACCGCGTGATTAAACTCGTAACCTTTAATTAACCCGTGGTCGGATTCCTGTGAAATTTATACAGAAATAATCTACACACATCAGCCCTACTGATGGTTAAAACAGAGCCTTAAAAAAGCGGACACAAATGTTTTTATTTCATTTTATAAACATCACCCGTTACACAAAATTCACGGAGGGAGAAGCAAATTTCACTATGCGACAATTTTTTGTATTTTTGTGTCCCGAAACTTCAAGCGAGAAAGTTTTAGTGACATAATTGAATTTTAATACAAATGAAGTTCCAGCCCCATATCTCGAATGGTTTACGAGTAATTGAGTGGTAATTATTCCGGGCGCTTCAAGGTGTCCGAATGATTTGGCGCTTCAAGCACGACAGTAGAGAGCATGGTGCCGCTGACAAAGCTTCTTTCTACCTACTGATCTCGGCCGCTTGACCGCAGTCTTTTAGGATAGATATTACCAGTACATACTGTTTTTAATAATACAAATGGAAGGTGCTTTAGAAAGTGCAATTAACTGAACCATTATGCCGGGCCAGATATGTGCTGTGGCAGTGTGTAACAGTAATTTTGTAGATTGTAGAAAACAGCTAAGATGTGAACTGTTCTGTTATTCAAGTTACTTAAAATGTTCTTCTGATTCTACAGCATTTGTCTTTAAAATCTTGTAAAAATCTCCCAAAGGATCTAGATTTGAATAGAAATTATATAATACAGGTAGGCCTATATAACAGCTAAAGGGTGATTTGTTCTAATATTTTGTTGCCTAGAAAATATTCCTCATTCTAGAGGTTATGTTAGTATAATTTGATGAAAATTTGTTAAAGAATGTATCCTATATTTGTATAGAAATTGTACCTTATAATAAGGGTAGAAAACAACTACGGGAATTTTTATGTATCAATATTAACATGTACAGTACTAATGTTATTATTACATTGCGTAGACTATTGTAGAGTATTAATTTGTGTTAATATTGTAATCAAAGCAATACATTTATATTAATAATATTTTTCTCCGGGTTACATGGGGTAAGTTATGTAGGTAATGATTGGTGAAACACGGCCAAAAGTGTACATCTGTATACAAATTATGTGACGACAGAGATAATATAGACCTAATAAACTAAGGGATGGTTTGTGAATTGCAGGGCAGGGAAACTTTCATGAGCAGCACAACGAAAAGAGGCGCAGGATCTTTAAAATCGACGTCTCGACATAAAAAAAAGGACACAAATTGCTTCGCAATGCATTCTACATAAATCACACAATATTTCAAAGGATTTTTCCATGAATTTTTCATTAAAAAGTATCATCGTCTTGCCCTAACTATAACCCGATAGCATTCTCTTAAAGCCTCTGCAATTCAATTTTAACTGTAATACGTTTTCATGTTGATAAATTATATTAAAATATGAAAAGGGCGTAACAAGGTATTAATCTAATAAGGCATTTGATAAGGTAATTAGAAATAAAAGTTACTAGCACAAAGGATCAAAAAATAAAATAAATAATTCAACAAATATCTAAATAACAGTAGTGCAGATTTACAAAATTAGGAAAAAGTTTAATTCATTCTTTTTCCCCAGCGGGTCAATCTTTCAGTATGGGTACAAGTAGCCAGTTAATATCCTTTATTATTGAGTCCACGCTTAAAATATTTAAGGATTTTTACGTAATTGCTAGTAGGCCTATTTTATAGAATAAAAAAGACCTCTGTACCGTTCCGATAACTTTATCGCCTTGAGTAATTACCACTCTATTACTCGTAAACCATTCAAAATATAAACGTGGTACTTGATGTATAATAAAATTCAAATATTTCCCTAAAGCTCACATGCTTGAATCATTTTCTGATCACAGAAATAAAATAAGCTCACATGCTTGAATCATTTTCTGGTCACAGAAATAAAAAAATTGTCGCATAGTCAAATATGCTTCTTCCTGAACATTTCACGGTCGTCACAAATCACTCCGACACTGAAGCGCCTGGAATAATTACCACTCAATTACTCGTAAACCATTCGAGATATGGGGCTGGAACTTCATTTGTATTAAAATTCAATTATTTCACTAAAACTTTCTCGCTTGAAGTTTTTTCGGGACACAAAAATACAAAAAATTGTCGCATAGTGAAATTTGCTTCTCCCTCCATGAATTTTGTGTAACGGGTGATGTTTATAAAATGAAATAAAAACATTTGTATCTGCTTTTTTAAGGCTCTGTTTTAACCATCAGTAGGGCTGATGTGTGTAGATTATTTCTGTATAAATTTCACAGGAATCCGACCACGGGTTAATTAAAGGTTACGAGTTTAATCACGCGGTGTAAGATTTTCTAGACTGAGTAAAATCTGAAAATTGCAAGATCTGGAATCTTGTGACGTCACACACTCAAGTGCTGCGATTGGTCTATCCCGGAATACGCAACCTGTATAGTTTACTGATCTTGGGTGTGTAAGTTTTTCAATAGGGGATATTAAAACAACTTGTAAACTACTTACGTACGAGGAAATTATATTTATTTTCCCCTGAAGAGAGTAAAGTAATATTCGAGAAGGGCAAAAATAAACCTAACTTACAAATACTACCATCCTCTGTGCGGAATGTGACATAATTATGTGTGGTAGATGAAGTCGAAGAACAAAGATAAATGCCCGATGCCTGGGAAGAGGTGCCTGCATAGGAACTAACTTTACAATCCTCCTTTAACTTATCTTGGTCAGTAGAATGGCTTAAAAATTTAAAATAGGCCAGCAAGGATCGTAAAATCTAGTACATTAAGTGTATATTAGTTTCACTTCATGCCGCGTAAGCGTTCGAGAATGCAAAGAAGTTCTTATTAAGGCTAGTCATCTCACCGGTATACATCTTTATCGTATTATAATATTTGTTTATCTCAAAATGGAATTTTTTCGCATAGAATTATAGCCGAATACAGCTTGTGTTCATGTTTACTGTAGTCATTTAATTGGGCTTAACTAATGTTTCTTGTCATGATAATTAGGCCTATTTCGAGAACTAGAAATACGTCATGTAACCTGTAAAACAAAGATAACAATTATAATTAAATTAAATTCGTTTTGGAGACATCTTACAGGTATGTACATTTCTTTATTACATTATATTTTTTGCTTTGAAAGATGGGCTTATTTTCTTCGAGTAGAATTGCCTAGCCGATTACCTAAGGTCTCAAAATAAGAACACGACATGAAACATACATTAAGCTCAATTAATTTACCAGTAAAATTATTAGCACTCTTTACGTAGAACATTGACATTCCGTTCAGTATCAAATATACAGTAGTTTACTAATTTATACGTAATATATATTTAAGTATTTTAAAAATGAAAAAAAGAAAGGAAATTAAATAAAGAAGTTAAAGAAGATAGAAGAAGAAAATAGAAAGAAACAAACGAACTAAATTTTTTAAATAAGTTTTTTTTTATGATCTGACCTACCACCTTTCTGGATATAGGCTACTTTTGTGGTGATTGCTATACATTATACCCACGTTAAGAGGCTGGAAATTTCAATTTAGCATCGAAATTCAAACTTCTAATAGTCGAGTGTATGTCATAATTCGGTTCTCTTTGCCTAACTTCCATACATGCTACATGCATCAATTTGTGAATTGATGTAGTGAAACTATAGCCTAATACACAGTAGTTTATGTTTCATTCTTAGTATGAACCATTCCGTAACACATTTCACACATTTGGCGACATACAGTTTCTAGTGTTAACGTTTTTGAAATTAGTTCATTAACGTTTTATTGCCATAAAGCATGGGAGAATGATTTTTTTTAGTGTTTTGTATCACTGTTTTTATACCACTTGGGAATACAGTTTTACGACTTTCGTGACAACTACCAGTTTGGAGTGAACTCGAGTGGAAAACATATTTTTGCGTGCCTGGTAACAACATAATAGTCCCAGGTCTTTATTATACGTCTGGAGACTAATAGCCTTTAATTGTTTATGTCTCCAGCCTGCCTGATTTTAGGAATTTACAGGGTTTTACTGCAGTTCATAACATGGTTTTATGCTTATATAAAATATTTTCCCCATAATATGACAAAAGAAACAATATTTAATATCCTTTTCATTGTGATCACTTTCTTTGTCATCTCCACTATAGCCTGTTACAGGAATAATGCTCGTGGGGGGGGGGACGTCCGGGGCAGTGTGTTTCTCCATTGGAAATCTATTCCGTCCATGTTAACGTAATCAATTGTATCAAGGAGAGGTTGTAGTGGTGGTGATGTTAATGATAATAATGGTAGCTACTTGCTTTCCTACTTTATCATACTCGAGCATATTTCATGGCCATATGTGATTTTAAATAAGTAGCAGTTTTTATTATTTTTTTTTAATTTTAAATCTTTCCAAAGAATGACATGTCAGGATTCATTTATTCGTTGCAATTTTTTCAGCATCATAGCTCGAACTTGTCGATCCTTGTTCAGCTTTTTCATCTTCCGGCTTTCACAGCATATACGGTGGCTGGAAAAACTATAGCATGAACCACTACGCATTTTCTTTAGAGGCTGATGTTTTTGCTCCTCCATATTTGGATCTTGTCAAGCAAAGCTATACGGTCATGTTATCAGTTTTAATTTCAAGGCTGCCATCATTTCTTCTGCTAATAATTCATCTCAATACATAACCATCGATTAAAAAGAATCCAATCCAACTTACTTGTTCTGAAGCATTTCTCAATCCTGACGATATTTCATAAACTTAATTCTTACACTTAAATAGTCACGTAGTAGGGGAGTAATATGAAAAGTTATTACTAGGGTCCGGAATTCGACGAGTTTGAATTTTTTTCTGATAATGCTAGGACTATGCTCTGTGGAAAATAAATATGGCTTATGCCATCTTGAGTGAAATTAAACAACTTTTATGGGTCATTGTTTCTGCATTCTTAGACATTTTTTCTCTGATAGGGCATTTTTTACGGGTTATAAGTCACTGTAAATTCATTTTTAAGAACAAATCCAGGTTTTCGCCATTTTCAGAGAGTTTGGTTGCATTATTCTTCTATTACTATTATAATCAAGTTTCAGGGACTCGAAATATAAAAGTCAGTCGATCTAATATTATTTTGTAGCTTTATTTTCGATTATAAAGGAGTTATGAATACGAGACATTGAATTGTACTGAAAATTGTATATCGGGAGTTGCAGCTGTTTCGGTAATCATCCAGAGGGAATTCAGTTCCAGACGTGATAACACAACTGACCGTGTCACGAACGGATTCATACGTGACCTGCGGCTCAATTCCTGCCCTAGCAAATGAAAATTCGACATGTTCACCCAACTGACAATTTCTACTTTTTATGAAGGCAGCCACTTACAGTTGTATACAGTTATAGAGCCTACAACTGTATGACATAATTCACTCTGTTTTCTCACAAAATTAATTAATTTTATTTCTTTTTGCTTTTCCTAATATTTGCATAGTCACTTTATTATTTAAAATTTCATATACTAAGTTATGTATTATTTTTTTTAACAAAACTTCCCCCATAAGGAGGTTTTCATTATGACAAAGCATAATGGGATCCGATGAAACCAATATAAACTATAACAACAAAATATTGAATACACATATAAACTGGACACATACATACATATATACATACATGCATACATACATACATTATATATATATATGCATATACAGTGAGTCCCTCGCAAGAGTTGGAGATTCATGCGGGTTTCTGCGTCGCGGCGGCCCCTGCTCTAACTCCCGGGCGATCGGGTGAAATATCTACGCAAATAAAGACGCGAACGGTGTAATGGTTCAGGTTCTCACATTTACAGTTGGAATTACAATGAAAATAACCACGTACCTCATCACAAGAGATGTAGGAAATATACTCCAGGAAATATACTGTTGTGGAAATATACTCCACACAACACTGGAATCTTTTCTGGAAATTTTCTTTCACGCACATAAGTTCAGCATCCAAGATAGAGTCAATTTCTCTTGTGATATTGTCTTTAAGGTCTTCTAATGTACGGAAAACTGACCTATAGAGTTTATTTTTCAAGTTTTCCCATAAATAATACATACTGTTAGAGTGTTCAGCTCCGTTGCGATTTTTGTTATTAATATTGTAAATAAAACGCTGGTATAATTTTTAATATCGTTATACTGTGGAGTTCTATTATAATGTTTTAACACGCTTCCTTATTTCTTTATGTATCGAATAGCTTTCAAATCACCGAGTTCTTGTTTGTGTAGGAATTCTAACATAGTATTCTGCCCTACTACACAATCACCTACAAATTTAGTAAGGCAAAGAACCAGATTAGAATTCCCATACAAAGAAAAAGTCTGTGATTTACTATTCAATCAAGAGTGAACAAATCTCTTGGAAATAATTGCGTATGCTGGAACATGAGCTGGGAGTTTTCCATAGAATTAAAAGTAACAAGTAGATTGTGGAGTTAAGCTTCAGGCTGACTAATGTGAGTTTTAGTGATAAAAACGGAACCCAGATTTCAACAAATGACACAAATGTGATTCGATCAATCTCATGCTACCAGAGACGACTTCGCACCCGCCAACCTACGTTGGCAAGACAAAGCGTCAATAAATCCTCTGTCTTGCCTGTGTGACAAACGTATAGGATGAATCTGACAATGAGTACAGACTGCTGTATAATATGAACATCATTCTCTAATCAGTGAGAAAGAATCCTGGAAATTTCCTCATTCGTCACCTAGCAAAAAGTTTATTAATGCGATTGATATTATCTTTTCAGGCATGTGGTTCATTATATTTTATATTATAATAGAGCACTGGTGGAATACTGACAATATTAAAAAAACAATCAACACTTTGATTACTTGTATCTTATCGTCAAGTTCATTACTTCTGGACGGCTGCCAGAAATACTGTGAAGTCTGTTGTAAATGGAGTTAGTAGCACAACTAGAGCACGTCTCTCTATTGTAGAAGGGATGTCGTAGAATGATCAGGAAAAGCACGGGAGGAAATTCCCCATCCCTCCGACACTTGGCCGAATTAGTGGGAAAATTTGAGGTCAAGAGTTGCCGCTTTTGAAGTAATGTTCACAAGCATTCAGGGATATACAGAATAGCTTTCATATATACATATATATATTTATCATTAGGGCAAGACATTTAATGACCATAAAATAGTGAAAAAGTGCAAAATAAAAAATTTCATTTATGATCTAAAAATAGTGAAAAAAATGACACAAAATATTTTAAAAATGACCAATAAATTTTCCAGCTTTACTTATATATTTTTTTTTAAAGTAATGAATTGCTCAAAACAATTTAACGAATGACAGTGCGTCATGTATGAATTACAATACATAACACACTTATTGTATTATTAAAAAAGTAGCGAAAAAAATTTCTTTCTGAACTAGCATGACCATCAAATTGCCCCTGGCAAATATGTTCCATTAAAAAAGAAAAAAATTCTTTATTGCTACAAGACAAACTACTATGGTGTTTACAATAAACCTGAATTATAATAAAAACGATTGTCTGTTGTCTGAAAGTAACGATTTGTACATGGAAAAGCTCCTCTTTACCTCCACTGAAACATGACCTATAATGCCGAAAGAGATATAAAGATGCAGAACATGACCTAAAAATTACCAAAAAATGACCTCTCTCTTGAAAAATGACGAAAAATGCAAAATAAACCTAAAAAATGCAAAAACAAATTGTCCTTATTTAATCAATTATTTCATGATACACGTTTATATATATTCGAGCTATATTTTAACCTTCATATAAAAATATGCAAAATCATCAAATGCCTTGCCCTATATATCATATTAAAGAGGAACCCTAATGGTTTTGTTTTCAATGTTTGGTTTCACAACGATTTGATATAGGAATCACATGTTACTCAGCATATCAAACTATTTCCTAGTATATCCTCGGTTACAGTGCAGTGGTGGCAACTTCTTCAATCCTACACTTCATTTCTTCTAGATTATGTGGTAGAAAAGATACATACACACAATCTTTGATGTATCCTCCATAGGGAGATGTCAGAGGGAGTAATATCCGGGAAATCGCCACCTTTACAAAACGCCAACTGTGGCGAGCATTTGCAGTAAAATCCGAACGAAACCATATGAGTTCCTCTTTAATACAATATACATACGTATTATATGAAAGCTATATCACATGCAGTTTTTGTGTTATAAATTAAGACTACAGGGAAACGACATATTATATAGTGCATCATATTAACACAAAGCTTTGCTGCGTGAATATATTTTCGGGAAAATGTATGGAAAATTAATTTAAAATATATAATGAACTTTATACTTTAAATTAATCGCATAATACCTTAAACTTATAGACTATTGAGCTATATATTGATCTTTACGGAGTATGAAGGATGAATTTAGATTTCATGACGTAAAATTAAACATTTTTTCAGTCATATTTTTATTAAAGCAGAGACTGGATAAAACTGCATAATGTTGAACTTCATAAGCTGCACTCTTCACCGAACATAACAAGGGTAATTAAATCACGAAGGACGAAATGGGCTGAACATGTTGCACATGAGGAAGTCTAAAAAATATTGGCTGGGAGACCGGAGGAGGAAAGACCACTTGGAAGATCTATACGTAGGTGTGAGGAAAATATTTGAATAGATTTAAGGGAAGTAGGATTTGCGAGGTCACTGACTACAGATCCGTCGGCCCGGGTTCGATTCCCGGTACCTCCTCGGATTTTTCTGAGGTAGGGAGGTCTGGCAGGGGTGCACTCAGCCTCGTGATTCAAACTGAGGAGCTACTTGATAGAGAATTAGCGGCTCCGGTCATGGAAACCACCATTAACGGCCGTGGGTGCGGCATGCTCACCACATGCCCCCCAATCCTACCATCTGCCTGTGGTAGATGACGCAGCGGTCGGGTGGTAGTCCAAATCCCTCCAGGGATGTAGCGCCACGGAGTTAGTTAGTTAGGATTTGCGAGGGATGGTTGGATGGAAATAAGCACAGAATAAGGTTGACTGGCGGACTCGTGTAAGCGCGGCATGAACCTCCGGGTTCCATAAAATAAGTAATATTCCTTTAGCTTGCTTAAGAATAGTCTATTACCATTGAATAAGTAAGTATTATTAATTATGGCTTCTTGGGCTTTCAGCCATGCTTGAGCTTTTGGACATTCATTTCTCCTTTTAAAGTTAGAAGGAAGAAATCTATCAATTTATAGGATACTGAATACCATAGCCGAAGGAATCTCTGACCGCCAGATGACAAGACCAGTCACTCTATACTTTTGTGATTGTGTCTTTAAAACTCAAAAAGGTCCAGAAAATGCTTCCTGATGTTTTTAACATCTATTTTACTAAAGCCTGAATTCCATACGCCCAACTTTGTTTTCTCAATGTTGCATATTTTCAGAAAACAGCAATTAAATAAGCCTTTACAATAGCCTTATTCAAGTAATTACTAGTATTAATGCTTCAATATAATGATTGTCTTATAACGACTTTTCTTTAATGCATTTAGCTAGCAAAATTTTCAACTGGTATGAGCATAGGTAATATTCTGTATGTCAAAATGATTCTTCCGGGTCATCAATGATTTATAATATCACACAGCCGGAACTAGCATATGCTATTTTTCACTCTGTAACATTCATGATAGCCTAGGTCAACTTCAATTAACACACTGCAACGCAAAATGAATCCAAAGCTGCAAATCATTTGCAGATCACTACTGTAGACTCCAATCATATGTTCTAATGACCTACATTAGTTGTGTTTATTTTTCAATGTCAAAGGATATATATTGCGACCTCCATTAACAGCGGTCATACGTTATGATTGGTTTGAAATGTTATAAGGTAAATTCGACTCAACATAATTAACTTTCGGTTAGACACATTTGGCAACAAACTTACAAGTTATAATAAATGTTACTAATAAACCACATCTGATTCAGGAATTTAATCATTCAAAGTGTATTACTTAGTTTTTTACTCACTTTTAACGGTAGATAATATTTATTAAAATAATATTATGTTTCTGAGAGGTATAAAATTATGATACTCCATGGTTATCAACCATGATTTAAGTCACAAGGATCATACTCTTGAAGTTAGTAATTGCATGTGATGATTAAATATGATATGAATTGAAAATGATAAAATTCATTACGCCTCCTAAATGTTATATTTTTTCATGGTGGTCGAAAAAATAGTCATAGTTGGTGGCTGGAATATTTGCCCATTCATCCGTTATGTTGGCAGCCATGTAACAGAAAAATAATAACCTCTGTCTACGCAAGTGACTTCTAGATGGAAGAATTGCTTGTAGACGGATGGAAGGTTCCCAAAATGTCTGCACGGTCCGCAATAACATTATTACAGGCCTATCTAAACAGCTGCCGGCCAACGGCTGTCTACAAAAAAAAGCGTTCGATATACATGCTAAAATGATTTAATTTTGCTCATACGATTTCTACACCCTTTCTTATGGGCTCGTTTCGCAAAAATAATATTCGTAAAATAAAACCTCCTTTTTTACCACATATTTTATAAATAACTGTTGCGTTTTCATCACATAGATGTATGTGTCCTTTTAAGATACTAAGCTTTTTTTCCATTCATAATTTTTTAAGCTATTTCATACCCATCCTTAGGCACACGATTAATTATCACAGGGTTCTTACGTAAAGCAGTGAAATATTTACTAAATTTTATATAATTTTATTTATTTACATGGAATATATCATTTGAGATACATCAGTTAATTACCCGAATGTGCAATAGACACTATAATATAAAATATAACTAAATCTTAAAATTACAGTCTAGAGTATTGAAGGGCAAAATGGGAGAAATACTAACAACCTAGGGTGTAGGTAATAAAATAGTCACTTAAATGTAATAATATTAAAATTAAATAAATTATAACTTTATGAAATAAGATACTTAATACTCTTATTGGATTCCTTGCTATACATAGGCTATTTGCCACTTTCAGGATGTGACTCAATTATAGAGTTATAGAGTCTTGCACCATAATAATTTATGTCTGGAGTCTGCAGGAGTAAAATATTTAGATCCAATTAAAGGCGTACTGGATGTACGGAGTTGTACACTTTATAAATATTCAAAATCATCGAGTAAATGACCTTGTGCGTATAGTTTTAATCTATTCTTCATAAATATTTGGGAACCTCTTCAAGCATATTTATGATTCGTCTGGAATCTGAAATATTGCACTAGAATTTAAGCTTTTCAGTATTTGTTCAGGGATTTGTACTAGGGATGAGCTGATCTATATAACACTGCCGAAGCCGTTTTAGCACGTAGGATTTGTCGTTATGCATGTAAATGAAAGAGACAAGAGCGTTTCCATGCATTTCGATCTCGTTTCCAAGCGTGTGACATCACGGTCTGCAAGCTGATACAACCACATGCTTACTCTCACGAGCAATCTCTTCATTCTCTTCTGTGATCTACCAGTTGAACATACCATTAACTTATAATTAGACCTAGGATTTTAGGCTCTATAAACATTAGTTTTAGGCACCTAAAATAGGCTTTTAAAACAAATAAATAGGCTTTTAAAAGAGAAAATATGCACTTAAAATATGCTTTAAAAATGTGTAAATAGACGGAAAATAGACTTTAAAATACTACAATATGCTCTTAAACTGTAACGTGATCTTTTTTTACTGTAAGAAACATAGTACGCGTATACCTATTCTCAACAGAAATAATTGCAAAATTAAGACAGAATTAAAAGTACATTTATCAAAAACAGTTTCGTTTATATGAAAAATTGACACAGTATGTCCCTCCAGGGATGTAGCGCCACGGAGTTGTTGTAGTTGTTTGTATGTCCCTTCTTACTGTATAACCCCTATTTGTTGTTTGGAGCTAATCCTCCCCCGTCAGTCAGCATTCCTTTGGCGACAATTGTTTCTGTGAAAAACCCACCCTCTGCTGTTCTGCTCATCATTCAGGGATGTCCATTAAATGATTTTAAAAGTTACAGAAGTTTAATTTTATTTTAAATGTACAGAATAGGCATTTTAGGCACTAAAATAGGCTCCAAAGGTCCAAATAGGCATTTTAGGGCACTATAAAATTCTATAGATATAAGTGACTTGTCATGAAATGTCAACATATTTAAAAAATTTCATGTTACTTCATAAGGAACAAAATAGGCACTTGCCTTAAAATCCCAGGTCTACTTATAATATACAATTAAATAACGTTATAAATTAAAAGTTTTATGGGTGATATGGTGATCTCCGAATGTAGTAATTTATTTACGACCAGATCTATTTCCTTAAAAGGAAACCATTGGAACAGTTTATTTGAGAACAGTTAAGGAATTTTTCTTTTTGATTTGTTGGAATTCTTCGATATGGGAGCAGTGATACTTTCATCTAGAGATATCTTTTAATTCCCTGGTTGGGCAAAATATTCCAGAAATTACAATACAGGTCTAAAATTTTTGTGAAATTGAAAATATAAATCTTGAAACTACTGAAGCAATAGATTATTTAAAAATATTTTTTAGAAATGTCAGTCATTGTGAAATAACGAGAAAACAATATTTATGTTTATTGCTGTAACTCAAACTTGTGAGATAATTTATGGGAAAATAGTTCTGATTAATATTTCCTTTGTTTCTTATTAATAGTAATGTTATCATTTGAATAGATTTAAATTATTCATTTTGTGTAACATTTCGAAAGTTACTTAAAATCTCATTTAGGCTTATCTAATAACTCATATATATGGGCATTACTTGCTTTACCCCGCCACCTGCACTTAACAACATAAAACAACATTATTTTATTAATTTTGTAACTTTCCTCTTTTTCAGGTGGGTATATGTCAACTCGTAGAAATCGAATATTTACAGTAAGTACCTGAAACTAGGTTTCGTTATCATGCCAGTCCCTATTACTTTATCAGGACTATTGTAGTAGTCCTAATATTGCAGTAGGCCTAGTGATAATTCCTCATTTATTGTCAGCCTGTATTAGTAAAATAAGTTGCGTCTAAAATATAGCCTATAAAGAATAATCGTCATAACTTTCTAACATTACACATTTTGCAATGGCCATCGAAACCATTTATTTTTCTTTTGTTCTTTTTGCACACGAGATATGTGCGTGTTCTTGCTCATATGCTATGCTACTTTTCAGTGACTCACAGAATCCAAATTGAACACTTTATAAAGACTAGTTTTGGTCAGTCCCATTACTATTAATAATGTATCATTTTTTTAGTAACTTAGTTATTGATTATCACTCTAGCTTTGAAACCCTCTGAGTTTGTAGGTAGAAAGGGATTTTTCAGCCATTTTACGTCCTTTCTATATTCTCCTCTGCTGATCTCCCACAGCCCTGGGTGGTTCTCTCACCGCTATGAGTTTTGAGAGCTTATTAAAAATAAAATTGTGATAACTGACGACAGTAATTTTTTACATAGTTCTTCAGTTCCACGTAACTTATTTTTTATTCATGTTCAGCGAAAGCGCATATTTTAACAGTACTGCAATAGTCATTTATCTGTCAAGGACTTTTCTATTATTAGAAATGCTGAAGGTCATAACATCCAAGTTCCTGTCAATTTTATCAGCATGATCCTAAAATGAGCGTTTCGGAAACCATATCTCACTGCCAATAAATATCAGAAGAATATAAACATTAATCTGATGTGAAGAAAATATCTCATCTTTTTGCATGAAGTATTTTACTAATTTTTTGTACTTGAAATTGTAATAAAATTTTTCTTGCAAGCTACAACATGTAGTTTAGTGGAATGTAGAGTTGGATTATTCCCACAAAGTCTCTGGCCTTGAAGACAAACCCAGCCAGCGAGCTTCTCGTTACGTCTCGTTACCAAGATGCGCGAATTCGGTGCGCGTAAGATCAGTAAGCTACCACTGGGCAGAGAGTGAACATCGTGCAGAATGTCGCCAGTCGTAGAAAATACTATAATAGTTGAGTGGAGGGGTAATGCCGCTGCGAGAGAGACAGACAACACGTGGAGTGGGATAGGAGAGCTGAGCCAATCAGGGTGCTGCTACCTCCCCTAGCCAGGAACTCTACGAGCGGTGAGACTCGCTCCTAAGGTATATACGTAAAAACCCAGAGACGTTGTGGAGGTAATCCTACTCTACAACTGTGGTGATACAGGATATAGGGTAGGTTTATACTTTATACTATAAAAACGGAATACCGGATCTTGGAAACTGTCCAGGATTAAATTAACCTAGAAAGTCCTTACGCAGTGGTAAAATTAGGGTTAGAAGCAGTATGTGAAGTAAAATGAAACAGTTGTCAAATTGCTACAGTAATTACTTTATTTTCTAATGGATACAAAATTGAGTGTTCATTAAACATTATCAAATATCAGCATTAATGTTACAGTTTTATCAAGATCCGTATCTCTCTGATGAATCTTAGCATTTGTAAATAATTAATTTTATTTTATTTTACAATAAATAAGTTATTATTGTCATCCACATTAATTTACTGCATTGAAAAGTTTATCCTTTTAAAAATGTAGCGCTTCTTTTGGTTGAATTTGCTTAGTTACATTTTGATTTGCCCACGAGCTAGCATGGCCTAACAATTATTGCTTAAGACTTTCAGATTAAAGTAAACAAAAACACGCATTCTTGTTTTGAACTTTCACGGAGAAGACATAATTAAAAAAAGAACCCGAGGAAACCGTGAATAGATAAATGGTGCAAAATATTATGCACATACTTTCTCACATCCTGCCGGTGCACGTATGAGGGTTGGAAGTGAAATAATGGAGGTGAATTACAGGAGGTTCAGATCGCTTTTATTGGATGTCGTTGGTTGGTTCAGAGCAAATAGGAACCTTCTATCACTATAAATGACTTCACAGTCTCTCTCTCTCTCTCTCTCTCTCTCTCGCTCTCTCTCTCTCTCTCTCTCTCTCATCCTGTGCCCCCTTGTTGGGGCGTTGGGCCTCCAAGCGGAGGTTTCTGTACCTATGTGAATTTTGTTACGCTTATTTTCCTAGAGAGGGCAGAGGGACAGGTGATAAGCCCATCGCCCCCTTAACCCCTCTCCAGGAAACTAAGGTATTACTTGGACGTCAAAGGGCCGAGAAATTTTGTCCAGAGGCTCTAATTTACGCTTGGAGTTCTTTTACGTGCCGTAAATCTACGACACGGGCCCCCCAGCTTAAAGTCCCTCCCGGAGGACTCCGTGCCCAGGATTTTTACGTCCTGAAAAACCCATCGACTGCGGCCGGGTTTGATCCCGCGACCTTCTAGGCGGGCACGCTACCTCTAGACCACCGCAGTCGACTAAATGACTTCACAGTAACCAGAAGAAATTGAGCTGGCTGGATCAATAAACTTTAAAATGAAATGAATTTTGGATCTGACAGAAAGCCAATGATTAAAAATTATTCAATACCTTAAAACTATTCTTGATTCACAATAATTCCATACCGAAAAGGAGCAAGATGGATCAAAGGCTATCACTGGTTCTTCACTTCCTTCAGGCGAAGGTTCAATCATGCGTTACAGTCATTCATCATAATGAGTAAACAATTTTAACCAATCTTGAAACAGTTCAATATATTATTGCATATTATTGTGGATCAAAAATAATTTTAAGGCATTGGATTATTTTTAGTAATTGGCTTTCTGTCAGATCCAAAATTCGTTTTAGACCGGTTGCTAGAGCCATCTCAATTTCTTTTGGTTACTGTGAAAGCATTTATAATGTTAGAAGGCTACTATTTGCTCTGAAGTATGCTGGATATCCAACCAACCACCATTCATCATAATGAGTAAACAATTTTAACCAATCTTGAAACAGTTCAATATATTATTGCATATTATTGTGGATCAAAAATAATTTTACGGCATTGAATTATTTTTAGTAATTGGCTTTCTGTCAGATCCAAAATTCGTTTTAGACCGGTTTCTAGAGCCATCTCAATTTCTTTTGGTTACTGTGAAAGCATTTATAATGGTAGAAGGCTACTATTTGCTCTGAAGTATGCTGGATATCAAACCAACATCCAGCAAAAGCGATTCGTACTTCCCGAAATTCACCTTGATTTTATAGATGTTTTGTCACTATTAAACTTCGAACCCTCGTATGATTAAGTATTTGGTGGACGCAAGGTCCAGCATTTGTATATTTTACATTTCACAACGATTTCTTAATTAAGATTTTTTACTTAGAGTTCAAAACGGAAGAATAACTTCATTAATATTTTCACGTCTTCTGGCATTCTACTTTGAAAGGCATACCTATTTCTATTTCTATCTGGGTCATCATCATTATCACCTTCCCCATACAGACCGAAACCAGCGTCGGGGACTGTGAACGGAATCATGGGATAGAAATCACATCCCTACCACGTCTTTTCTCGACATTGTATTGCTGCTGTGATTTTTCAGTACCTTCCGCGGAAAGTTGAGATCCTTACCGCGATTCAAAGCCGGCGGTAGTGACAAAGGACCTGGGGAGCTATTATGATAACATTTAAAATTCATAAAGAAAATAATGTTCCAGAAGAATGTTCATTCTTTAACTCTCTCTACTTAGTAAAACTTTATTGTGAAAACTTTTCAATTATCTTCCAACTTGGGTTATCAGATAGCTGAGCAAGAAGAAGAGTACTTTCTCTTTTTACAGTTGAGTTCAGGTTTTAAAGAAAACTTTACGTTTCGATAGCACGACAGAGAACTTTATTAATATTATTATTATTATTATATTATTATTATTATTATTACTATTACTATTACTATTATTCTGCATTATTTTCGTCTTGCTATTGTTTTTAATCTTCACAGCTCAAGAAGTCAATAAAAAAGCACAGTAATCGCAACATGAAATTTAAGAGAAGCGTAATATAAAATTAAGATGTTATGTTACTACAGTAACTCATATTGTACAGGAATACTGATTGAAAATCATTAAAGTCGGTAACCGTAGGCATGAGTGAAATCTAATAACTGAATGTGAATTCAGTAACGGCTGCTATAGAGATTAATGTTGTATTTAAAAATAATACACATTAAAAAACTCAATGTTGACGCGGTGATGTTCATAACTGCATAAATACTAGATAGGCTGTTAACAACACAGAATGTTAGAGGCTACAAACATCGCACAAAGAAGAGATACCGAGAATAGGAAATTTAGCATTAAGAAGCGTGATAAACAAAAAGTATCTTAGTGCGTTGAGAAAAAATTCTCAAAATTGAGTACATTTCAAGAGTTTAGCAAAAAAATAAAGTGTAAAAAATTAGGACCCCTGAAAAAAGTATTTCTGGCGACATAGTTGAGACAACCGAAAGGAATCTAAAATCGCTACGAGTAAACTACTCCGTGAGCCAGTTTTATAGAAAACGAATATAGCTTTTTTTATTATTGAAAATTAAAATTTTCCTCAAAAGCATTAGCTATATTTTTGAAAATCAAAATTTGGAAACAAATAATAAAGAAAACTAGCTAGCAAATATTTCTTCGTCTTCTAGCCATATCTTCTCTATGTGATTTCGATTATTGATTTATTACAGGTGAGAAAATAAAAAGTAATGTCACTCAAAATTACCCCAGGAACTATGGTCAACTTCCTGTATGGCTTGGAATCAGTAAACCTTGTGAATAAAATGAATTTTAGAGTAATGGAAATGTGAATGGTAAAGACGGTAAGAATGAGTTACATGAGAAGATATCAATGATGCGTTAAAATGTGCCACCATCACAAGGCATTTTAAAATAAAAGCCAGACATAACAAGTGCAAAATGTTGTATCGATTATAAAAACGTGTCCGCAATTATCTGTAACAGCGAGCTTCTATGTTGCAAGTATTTCCGCCGTCTTTTGTTTGCTTTCTAAACAGAGCATTCAATTGAGGAGGTCAGTGCAACAGTGGTCTATTGCACCTTTATAAAGTTCAGATAAAAAGCACGTTGTAGTTTTTCATACAATTTTAAAAATACAGTTTTGTTGGAAGTGGGGTGTTTTATAGTCCTTGGTTAATTTAACTACAATGTTACATAGTCTACTGTTAAGACTGTTCAGAGATATTATGAGATCCTGCAACACCTTTTTCGTGGTTAGACCATTGTTACTCTGATATTTATTTCTACTGTACAGAGGAGAAAGAAGTTAATCCAATAAATGTTGGCTTTTTACGTTTAATAAAACATTATTATAAGAGGAAAGTATTTGTATTAGTTTTATTTATAATTTCCAATGATTATTCAGTTCTACACTCTGTGAAGTACTTGAAAAAAAACTCACTGCCGTTCTCCACTGACAGTTCCTTCAACACTTACCCCATTTACAGAAATAAGATTATCATGAAATTAACTAAGTTATAACTGAATGGTACATATTTAAGAAGATTGTTAACAATTTAACATGAGATGACTAACACTATTTGGTTAAAGTCTAGTTTTAACAAATATATAAATTTAGAAATAGTGTATGAAATGGCTAAGAACATACGCTAATAGTTAACTTAGTTGCTGATACAGTATCTGATATACATTTCTAACTATAGAACTTAACTACTGGTACAATTTTATCTTTGGAAATATTGTATTTAAAAATGATATAAAGTATTTATATGATTTACGGTTTACTAAAACATCTGTCTCTGGTTTCTTAGGATTTATCTTATTTCAAAATTTTTGTTGTTTTTATACAAAAGGAATATTTTTTAGGGAACATATTATCGACGTCAAAACTACTTTCAGAAGACTCGATGGATCCACCCTCTGATTAAGAATAAAGATCACCCCTAACTTATGCAAATAGCATTGCTATCTAATTTTCCATGTCTGAGGAGTTAGACCACTGTTCCGCTGACCCCTCAATTTTGATGATTCTGCAATGATGAATATACTACATACTAGCTCTACTAGCAAATGACCACGATTATTAAATCAAACGATAGATTTTTAAATAATTTAAGAGTAAATAATTAGAACATATTTACAATAAATCAATCATAAATCATTAAAACGATTAATAACGGAAAAGCAACAATACGGCTTTGGAGGGCATTTCACGATTGTAAAGTGCCGCCCTGGAAAATCGACCTCACATTAGAGTTCCTTGGTAAAAAAATTCCTGTATAGTGAGTTTCGTCCACTATTGCACTCTCGTAACTTTCTTTACTTGAAGCATGGCCAATACATCTTTCTCACTTCACATTCTGATATGAACAAGAGGCCATATTGCAAAGGGTGCGTATTCAGATTGGATGGCTTACAACACCCTTCAGACAATTTTTTGAAAAAAGTGTTTCAAATAAAATTAGCTCTTGATATAGGCACACCATGTACAAAATTTAAAAAAAATCGTTGAAACCATTTTTTAGAAAATCGCGAAAAACGAAATTTTCTTAATGTAAAATCCCCTACTTGTCATATCCTCACAGGTACCCAAATACAGAATTTTTGCTTTCATACAATTTTCGAAAGTAGTATTTTTTGATTCAGGGGATCTGAAAACGTACATTTATATTAAAATCTCAACTTCGAATTTGGGGGGTCGAAAACAATACTTCCTCTATATAATAATGTTACCTATGGATGGGCAGAGGAAGTAAAAATCTATTCCAGCGACGCTGTTCATTCTTATTCACTTTACAACTGAAATATTTTAGCAAAAACTGTTATTTCGATAGCGCAAAAAATCACGTTTTCTGCCAGTTTTTCGCTCGTAACTCGCGAGTGAACAAAATTTTGCAAACTTGTATTAGTTTTAATTTTTTTATTTACTAAGATTTGGAAGGTACTGTAATTTAATACCGAGCGGAAGAAGCATGTTTACTCATTGGGCTTATACACATTATTGACAGTTTCCCCTGTAAACTCTAAATATGAGAATACAATATTGTGCATTATTAGAAATAAGAAAACATTAGCGAGAAATATGAAGGTTTATTTTAAAAAAAAGGACATTCACTTACCGGAAGAAGTATTGGTTTTATTCTCCACAAAAGAAAAATAATGAATGACGATGTACACAAATTTAAAGATTAAATTATATTGAAATTCATCTCGTATCCATTCCGGTTAGCACAAACATTTTCGTTGGTATCTCTCAGCGTCGTCATTGTAGTATAGGAGAGAATTGCAATTAAATGCTATTCCAAAGGGGAAATTAAAATTGAAATACACTGGAGTCCATCATGGGACTCTAAGCTGTAAGGCTAGGAACTGCGCATAGTGACAGAATCTTTGTTTTATTTTTCTCTTACATTCTCATTAGTGTATAAATTGCATAAAATATTAAAAAGCTTAACTCTTTTTACACACTTTTATGTATTCCATGTACCCTTATAAATATGAAATTTCATAAAATATTTTTAAAAATCTAACTCTTTTTACACACTTGTATGTATTCCAAGTACCCTTGTTTCTAAAAAGGCCAATGTCAATTTCTTGAAAAAATTAGATCCATGCATTATTGAGCTAGGCTAGTCTTTATTTTCTGTACACTAAAAGTGCCAATGTATGATGCTATTAATAAAGCATGCTATGAATGCTGTAATGTCTGATGCTATTAATAAAGAAACCTTAGAGGCCAAAGTCGGAAATTCTCAGCAAAAAAAAATGTTACTTCTATAAAGGCTTCAAAGTCAGTTATCTCAAAAGCAAGTTTTATGACATTGATCCTTTTAGAACCAAGCCACAGATATATGATTCAGCATTTAATCATCATCTAGTGCATTAGGCCTACATTCGTCATTGACGATAGAATTGATAAATTTCGTACAAAATGTGGCCAATAAGACCCCCTATAACAAACACTATTTGTATCGTACATACTGTTAGCCCTTCAGTCATATTCAGGAATTAATCACCATGCTGTTTTATTTTCTGCTTTTTTTTCACGGCTCGCCTAGTAAAGGAATCATGGCTATCTCGTATCATCGACGATTTAAGCTTGTTAAATAGGAAAAATTTTGTAATATATTTTATTCTTACTGACGAAATATACTACTCAGTTTACAATAAAAACTGTCTACAAAATCAGGCGGTTTGTTCTTGTTTTTGGTTTTGGGTTTTGGTGAAAAGAAACACATCTACAGCGAACTGCATATCACTCTCTCACATTAAGCGACTTAAGTGCGACCAAAAGACATTATGCTACTAGTGTCGTACACTTTTACTTATTAATATAATGTGCATTAGCTTAATGCGAATGGACTTGTCCGCCTCTAACGTTTCCATGTCCGTTAACTTTAATGTTTACGATTAGGCGGAGGCGTATAGACTGTAGCAGACTGTTTATTACAATCAATCATTTCAGAGCTCTATTTATGTGTTAATATACCGGTAAGCAATACTGAAGGGAAATAATCAGTGGGTATTAAAATTAAGCCTAAGGAAAGTAATTGCAGTGGAATAGCTGGTTTCCACGAATAACAGAAGTAGGCTAACACGAGAATAAAATCTCGCGTTTTACTCTATTAATTTTAAGTTTTTGGTTTTATATAATCTTTTGAGGTATCGGGTTTATAGTCCCTATATTCTCTTGAGGTATAATATTTGATAAGTTTTCGCTTCCATACGACACTGTTTAAGAATTTTGAAAGGGGAGGTTAAATGCAGAAAGAATTGGAAAATAAAATATACTCTTGTAAGAATAAAATCAGATCAAACCCATGGAAAATTGTGAATAGTACGGACTAAAAGTAGGATCAGCTATCTAAATCTTTCCTTTATTAACAATTTTGTAGAGTGGAGCAGTTAAATTTCCTTCCTCATTGTACTCTCGAGGATGAATGTACCACATTCCAGATCTCTTGATAAATCTCTTGAACTTGCAGGGATGGAACCCTAAACTCCATGTCAGGCGACCGTGTATTACGTAGACAGGCAAAAAACTTGTCGAAGCAATATCAACTATCACTGGAAAAACGATGAAATTAAGAATTGGCATAGTTAAGGCACAAAGAAGCAAAACTAAAAATGAAGTGTTCAATATAAATTATAGAAAGTTTCCTAACTAAGGAGTATCAAATGAAACTTACCATGGAATAGGTCTATGTACTATTGACTATGAAGGAAAACAGATTCTCCGATAGCATGCAAATGCATTTTAGAATGATGTCACCGACACATGGGTTTATGATATAACCTGAATGAACAGTGACTTTTATCTCAATTTCAATACCTGCTTGCATATGTCACATCACTGAACGAATCAAGGATCTCTGAAATTGCGCACAGCGGGATATTGCGCTTGCACTAAATTGTTTCTTCACTGTACCTTTTCAAAGCAAGTAACACATTTTGCCACTCGTGAAACTACGCGAGAGCAGTAACTGATGTTTCCATATGTATCTGCTAACGGAAGTTTCTAAAGGATCTGTTTCTGGAGAAAATAAATGTATATTATAACAGATTTTTAGCAATTTTTTGATACTACAACTTACAGCACTGATGTTTAATATACTTCACCCTGAATATAAAAACACTCATTTTTACTTTATTATTTTTTCTACGATAGTGTTTTATCCATTCATTTCCCATTCATGCTATTTTAGTGGAAGCTCGAACTTTCTGCACCCAGGGCCGGTAACAAAACCTACGTACGTATTTTAATTAGTTACATAACATCTGTGTAATTTATAGGGTCCATCAAAGCCCCTAACTTCAGATATATCCATTTTTTCACATGTGGAATATAATTATAATATTGAATTATATAATTTCAATCTTTCCTGTGCCTTTACTTCTTTTTTATGTCTCAACATTGAATTAACGATTTTATCCCCAGCAGCTAACTTATGCGACTACTAGTTCCCACCCCTAAGTAATCGATGTATCGATCGCCACAAAGATTTAAATAATACTAGTTTATAACGTTGGTACTCCTTTCAACTTTGGAACAGCTGTATTAATGATTAATTGTTCTCACTTTTATTATTCACTAAAACACTATCCTATAAAAAAATGTACTACTCATGCTTAAGTGTATTAGAGAAAGTGTTTCGCTTTCAGCTGAACTCTTCCTTTCATCCAGCATAATGTCATCTGTTTGTGTAAGCTACAGGTAGGGGGGAAGAAAAAGCGGACCGACTCTTGTAGCTAAATATAATATAATTTGTGTTCGTATTTTATAATAATATTAATAATTTATATATTCAGTTATAAAACAAGAGAGAAATAAGAAATACGATTAGAAACCATATTCTGGGTTTCGAAATGGGCTATGTCAACAGTCGACACTAGACCAAATTTCAGTACATTCCCTGCTATCCTGTGAATTCCGCTAGGCATGAGCAGTGGCTCATACCGGGAACTTAGATATTTTAGTCGGTCCGCTTTTTTTCCCTACCTGTACATGCTTATATATACTAGCAGTTAAGTTTCTAATTATTGTCGCTGTAGCAGTTCTCTTTTTAAAATACTTGATTTTTTTTTTTTCAATTTGTACTGCGGCAAGCCGACTGGATAGGAGGAACTATTTTTCTACTGTAGTTGCGTCAGTTTTAGCATGTGTTATGTTACCACCAGTCTTTTACTCTTATACGTGAAAACGATAAATTCGCTCAGACGTTCATGTTCCTATAGTTCGAAGATGAAGGAAGCTCTTCATGCCTAAATACTTTAAATTCTCCTCTTGGAACTAAGAAAATGATTTCTCATCTTTGCACTGATATGATGATATGGATGGGAATGTGTAAGTAATTATGCAGGTGTTCTCTTTGAGAAATTACCGTTCTCTTGTAACGCAGCTTGTTCTTAATCGTATTAGTACTTGCCCCCTGCGTGCAGGCTGCTAATGTGCCGTGTGTCATATGACACACTACACTTCATAGATGATCGGATTTCAACTCTATGTTATGGATGTACTCTTGCTTGAAGCTTGGATAGATACAGTGTATAACCTAATAACTAATTACACCATCATCTGATATCAATACCCGGAAAATATGTTTTTTGGCAAAAGTCCCCATTCGTCATTTCTGTGTTTCTCTTTCTTTTACTTTCGTGGGCTCTTACCTGCTCTTTACTTTTTTCATTATTTCTCTCTTTTTCTATCTCCCTTTTCCTTTCTTTCTTTATTTTACTACACTGGAAAAATTAACAGCCGCAGTGTCAACCGTGCCGTTCCAATTACCACAATGCTTCAAACAGCAGATCACAGAGCAATCTAAAGATGAGATAAAACGGTAAAATATGAACGAAACTCCGGCGTAATTTATGATGGGATGAGATGATGCAATGATTCTGATACGAGTAAAAGGATCGCTAATAAGATCAATGCCTGTAGCCGTTACATAGAAAATCCTTATAAATATGTAATTTATATAAAACAAACTTTATTTGGTTAATAATAATAGTAATAATAATAATAATAATAATATTACTTTTTGGGATGCTAGGTTAACCTACATTAGATAAGTATACCGACAACAAATGCGCGTATTTCGAATATCTTTCAAAGTTACTGAATGCCTACGAAAGAATGCTGTTGAGTCTACCGCCTTCTACAATCATATTTCTTCTTAAAGTGACTTTGATATTGCTTATTAAGCCTATATTCATTTTTACGCTACAGAAACACTACTAACTGAGAATAATAGTTGGGAAGTTTCATTACTCCGATAGTCATTTCCTTCTCACATTCGGTACTGAACCGGAGAGTAGTTGCGAGGCAAGTCGGCTATGTGGTTGAGCTGGCTGTCGAATATCTAATTTTTAATTTTCTTTCTTATCTTCCTTTTTATTTCTTTATTTTTAGACAGGAGAATTGCGAGTCTTAACCACTAAAATAGTCTAATCTATTCAGCAATGCGAATAAAACCTGCATATTGTACTCTCTTTAAATGTTACTGTACCATCTATCTGCTAACCTAAATTTTTTTATCAGTAACTCATTATATGGTATTTGTAGTATTAATTAGTAAACACCTACTAAGAATGCTAAGGGAATGGTAAGGTGTGTATTTGAACTAACTTATAATAATGTCTGGCATCTTATTATTAAATTGGGCATATTAATTATGTAATAACTTGTGTATATTTTTTATAATTTTCTATGTTCTGTCTTATTAATAGATGTGATAATTGCAGCTCCTAAACACGAGATTTGCTCATCTGGGGGCTTTCTAAGGAAGATTTTGTAATGTTTGAAAGTTTTGAATTTTTTTTGTTATGAAATATTATTTTCATATTTCGCAGGCATTTGCCGTTGCAAATCCTAAAGTAGCGTTATTGTTTCGTCAATAAATTAAAAATATAATATCCATAGCATCCAAAACATGAGATCAGCATTCAGTTGCGTAAGTTTTTTTTAAAAGATACAGGCTATAATATGAATCTCCTCAATATATTCATGTCAGAAATCAGGCAGCGAATAGAACTTGTCAGAAAATTCTAAAATGTTTGCGTCAAGTAATTTTATTTACTATCGATAATTAATATGGATTAATATATTAATTTCTCTTCTCATAATTGTAACTATACCTATTACTAAACTGTTATACAATTGATTAATGTCTGGAATGATTCCAGGAGAGTTCAATGTTACCTAAGCCGCCTAAGGACTCACTCTTTCATAATTTGTGGTTCAGTAACATATATTAGAGCGAGAAGGGACCACCGGCTTCATTTCCCTTCCGAAGTCAGGTACACCATACAAATCCTACAATGGCAAACGGTCGTTGCAACCATTGCAGACTCTGTACGTTTGGCGGGATTATTATCCCTGGATATGGAGTGTCTCTTCACTCTGTCGATATCTGATCGGAAAGCATTTTGAACATGCACCATCAATCTCCTTCTTAGTGACTCCTGTATTAGGATACCTCCCCTGATGTCATTTAGATGATGCATTGTTGCTGATCTAGAGAATTCCCTGATCAATTCCTATACTTTGCATACATTCAACATGAATGATGTCACAGATGGGAATTTCGCGTGGGAACGAATCATTTATAATTTCTCCTACGTCACTAGACACAAGAATTCCGTAATGTAGATAACATTGTGTGCAGAAGACAAATACTCTAAAAATGCAGGAAAAATTCACTCCAACTGTGGAGCTACAATGACTTAAGCTTAAGTGAAAACTCTTTACTATATCCGAGACGAGCTAAGAAAGAAACCCGAAGTAAACAAAAACCAGTATGTCTGTCTCACTCTTAAGTCATTCGATTAATGTGTTAGAGTGAAAAAGATATACCGGTTTTTGTTTACATCAGGTTTCCTTCTTAGAACGCCCAGAGTTTGGGTATTTCTATTAGCTTATTATACTTCTTACTTCTTGCTTACTTTCTTGTATCTTAAACAACTAACACGTTATTTTAGTCTGCCTGGTTTGAACAGCCAGTAAGACACTTGCGTTTCGTTCTGTAGTTCATGGAATCGAACACGGCCCAGGTGGAAGGCATATACGTACTTATAACTCGATCGGTAAGACCTGAGCCAAACAGCTGCGCAGTAGTCTACGATGACATAATCTATTCCTACCTGACCTTCATAGCAGGTGATGTTCTTTGCTAGTTCATACTGTACAGACCATGTAAAAACATCTTAGTTTGCCACATAGCAATCAATAGTGAAGACCCAACAGCGATATTCTGTGAGTTGCATACCATTACTTAAATAATATTTCATAACTAAAAAAAAAAAAAAAAAATATTTTATTCACTTTATTTTTGTTTTCAATAGTTACGGGCCATTATGAACCGCATAGTTTGGAATGAATAGTACAGTATATGCATTCTCTTCTGCTCTTACTACATTGCTACCGGCGGGCGATATGCTATCTGCGCGTGTTTGGCTCAGGTCTCACCGATCGTTAAGTGCATAAATACGGCAGTTCTATGTCTGTAAATTTGCAGTCATGTAAAATAACCCCATCGGGACATCGCCGATGGTCCTAGGCCAAAGTAACAGTATATTTATTGACTTATGTTATATATTTTTCCTAAAATAATCTCAATATACTTAAGAATGGTTATACATGAAACAATGAAACAAAAATCTTCAGTCTCCATTCTTTTATATTTTATTTTACTACGGTACGAAATAATCCAGCTCGACTGTTTGCTTTTTCAGTTAAGAGAATTAAAAAAAAAGTTAATTACATTTTCAAGTCGCAAGTTTTGTAATCGGAACCTCCCAAGTACTTCAACTCCAGATTTGAGTTAATTCACTCTGTTTTTCCAATCAACCGTCAGTTTCTGATGTAATACACCCCGCGTCTAATCATATTACCGAGGCAAACTCACGTTCGAAAGGTCGCGAGTTTTAAATGCCATGGCTATTGTTTTTCCAAGGCTCTATGTAGACGATAAAGCGAAATATGTGCTGGAATCTTCACTCCAACAGTCATCCCATCTCTACCTTCAACCGTTCTTTCGGTTCACTTGGTCATACTAGCAAGTCTGTCAACTTCAATAGATGAATAATTTTTGTGTCCTCCTATTGGAATTAATTCGGCTTTATTAAAAATACAATAAACTCCACTTCGCCTATGCTATGCTATGATCGTTTCATACAAATTTATGAAAAAACTAAATCTTTGTTTTCTCTGCAGGCATGTTTCATAAATGCATGATCAATACGGAACATGAGATATTACTGCACGGTAATTTCTAATTGTCTTTAATTAACGGAAGTAAAAGTGAAAACGTCAGAATACTAATTAAATTAACCCATCTTCATTAGACTGCAAGAAACCGGATAACAGGTAATTATTAACTTCTTGCTTTATAATGTCCGGTCATAATGAACCCGACGCTAGTTTAATTTATGAAATAATTAATTTATTATTATTACTTTATGATATACCAGACCTTGTAAGAAATTATCTTTTCAATTTGGAAATTGTACTTTTTGTAGCTGAGTACAGGTCATGTTCAACCGTATTCATTCCTGCATAAAAGGACTACTTCTGCTACGTTTGCTTTATAAGAACTATATTCTAGAGTAATAATTGTGATTCTTGTTTGGTTACTCTTTACATACTTATTAGATTAGTACAACACTAGAACTGAAATTTAGTACAGCTAATTTGTTATAACAAGAACTTGAAAACCAATAGAAACAACGAATAAAGTAATTGAGATGTTACTGTTGAAAATTTGTTATTGTAACTACGTGAGTATTAATCGTTACTTTTTTATTACGGTTGCATGACTGAAAATACCAAGACTCAAGAGCAATCGTATTGCTTGAGTTCATATACAAGCCACAGTCAACCTCTAGCATATTCTGTGAATACATTCCATTTATCAACCGAGAATAGCTGCATTTCCTCCATTAGTAACCACATTACTCCGAGCATAATGAAAATATTTGGGCTTAGTGATAGCGCCAGTGATAGTATCGTCGACATAGCTTGTAATATTCAACACGATGATGGAGGTGGGGTTTGAGAGGGATAATAATTTGAGAGACCAGGGGTTGAAATATTAATTATCCCTACTCCAAAATCCTCTTGGACCCCAAGCGAACCGTATTGTCTGGTGCTGGAGAGGCTAGACCAAACATTAGTTCCCCTTCACTCCGATAGGATCGCTGTCGTCGTTGTAATTACTCCAACTAATTAACTGTTAGTCTGTGAATCAAACCAACCGGATACTGTGTTGATCAATGACGTCACATCAGTATGACGTTATTAAGACAAAAGATGGAAGGCGTCCTACCTAAAACATTTCTCTCTTTAGCCAGAAAACGAAAGGGAAGTTTTCGATTTTTCTTGCAAAAATATGTGTACCAAGTTTTATCATTCCGGACGCATTTCTTCGTATTTTTAAGTTTTATCTCGTGATTTTTTTGTTTTCCCTATATTTGTATTTTTTATACCTTAAAATAAAAGAAAAAGACACTTAAACACTTTTTTGCATTTTCTCGCCATGTGCTGCAGATTTTTTCCAGAACATATACAATGAATTCCTACCATCTTTATCCTAATTATCGTGTTGAGAAAGTGGATACTTTAATTTTTTTAAATAAATAATGTACCTCACCTGGACTAAGTTGGCATATTGCAAATAATTGAAACGTTATTGTGAAGATGCCGTCCAGTTTCTCTCATTGCTCCAGAAGCATACATATTATGATACTGATACTGGTAGTGTGTTTCACCCACAATCCAGGAAAAGTTTTCTATTTCCGACAATCTGAACTACATTTGACACACGTGTATCGCATAATAATTTTTCTACGGTAGGGAAAGTACGAGAAGATCCGTAAAAAATACGTCAAATAATTACAAACAGCTGTTTTCTATTTGCATTGGGTACGCAGTACAAAACTTAGATTATAAAATCATTATTTTAATCTAGGTGGCGATCGACATATGATTACTGAGCGCATGCGCAACTCTGGAGCAAATAAGATTATATGGTTTACATGTCTGCGCAATGACGTACCTGTGCGGTAAGTAGATTGGTAGATTATTTTACCGGCAACGGGTGTTGGAAGTTCGTTTTCCCACCAAGAAAAGGAAATGAATGAAGAACACTATCATAGGAAAAAGGTCTTTGTCCGGAACACGATGTTAGTAACACTCGATATCTCACATGAAAACCTTCAAAATACAAGTAGCACGAAGTTTCATATAGGTTTAGAAATTGATTACTTACTAACAGTGTTCAGCAAAATTTTCATAATGATAAATCTCTGCAGGACAATAGCGTCCAACGTTTTTCCGTTTAAAGTACACAAAAATTGTTCTACTGGACGCGTTTTAATCATGATGCGAATTGATTATCGTTGATTTCAAGAAAGGAAGTTATGATTAGTCGCTAGAACGGTTAATTATCTTATTATCCTAGGGGTTTATTATAACCATTTACAAGCCGTTTTATTGTACCCTCTGAAGGGAGAATGTTAACGACCTTTTTACGACTGATAAAAATGATGAACAGGACCATTTCCTTTTCCCACTTTGTATTCTATGGAGGTTTCTATAGCTTCTGAAAGATATTTCTAATGTATATAGGATATCGACTCTCGAATAGTAGAGTTGACATAGGAGGAATAGTAGACTACTTATGTTTCGTTATCTTACCTCTGAACCAATAAAAAGAACCCATTCAAGTGTTTATGAAAAGCTTGAAGACGATAGGCCTATCGGTTGAACAGCGGTCTCTTTTCTCTACAGATTTATATTTTGCTGCATGCAAAAGTAACACAATGTACATTATTTTAGGACTTAATTATGAAAAATCCAGCTTCCGATAGGCCTACTTGCTACTGTTACCATTGCAATCGCTGTTCTCAAATGAGCTGAATAACAGCCTTCGCCAAAATAAACTGGTCAGGATTGAGGAAAGTCCCTCGTTAGTAACCTGTTATATCGGAATCTGTTTCCCAAAGTTGCGATTTTACTCTGGGTCCATTGGATTGTTAGCAATTCATTAAGCTAATCTCTATAATGAAAGCTAAATTAAATCTTAACTTCAGCAGTTTGTGGACAGGGCATAGGCCTACTGTCCGACTTCTGCGCCATCTCCGATGGGCAGTTATTAGAGTCGCTACTTTCTTTTCATCAAATAGCTCTTCAGCTGTCATCATTAGGCTGACTAACGTGGGAGTACCAGATCTCCGTATTTCCAAGCATCCCGAGAAGGTACAGAGGATCGAACACAGGACTGCGGATCCGTAGTCGGACGCTAGCCACTAGACTATGCATGTGGTCGATTATAAATTCTAAGGTTCACAATATAAGAGGCTTACAATCCGTGTGAACTTATTTCTTCCTCTTGATTATCTATTGAATTTTAATATTATAAAAACAACAATTATAACACGTTCATACGATTCCATCTGTAAAATTTGATGGAAGAATACACCTACTCAAGTAAAGCACTTTAAATAAACTTTACTGTAATAATAATAATAATAATAATAATAATAATAATAATAATAATTGTATTTATAATAATAATGTTAATAACATAATATTATTACTACCACTATGACCATCATCATTATCGTAACCTGATTAAGAGGCGAACAGTAAAACATAACATATCGATAGGCCTATCATTATTAGTTTAAAATAGCCAATGTTTCAATGTATTGGTATTATTCATATCATGATCATTATGATTAACAATAGCAACATTACTAAAATGCTTCCACTTATGGAAGATCATATTTGAGCAGCATACTATACAGGCACTGAATCGCTGATGTTAAAACATCCCTCTAGTGCAGTGGGTAGACCGGTAGAGTGCTCAAGGACAGGATGCAAAATTTAATTCTGCTCCAACGCAATTCATGTTAATGCATCGAATTTAGACGAGTTTCCTAACTTGATGAGATGAATATATGAATATTGCATCGTCAAAGGAAATACAGATATGTCTGGGGGCCTATAATACTCTCAGCGGTACCAAATTCGTGGCAAGAGGTGTCGTTTGATTGAAGCCACAGTATTTCTGAAATGGAATAAACCAAAGACCGACCGAAACTTAACTACTTCAATTGCTTTAAGCTTATCACTAGGGACCGGATTTTTAGGTTTTTAAAAACACTGTTTTAGGTTTTCCATTAGGTGAAATAGTTTTTTTTAGGTTTTTGTCCAAAATATCGTTTTCGGGTAGAATAATTGGTTTAATGAATTTGAATGTGCTACATAGGATTCAATACATAGTTAACACGTCTTCTTAAAACACAGTGTGACCTCTCAGTGTGAATAACAAGAAAGTACTGGTTAAGGCAAACAAGGGCTTTAAAACACAGAAATCTTTATCCTTGTTCGTACGAATATTTTAAAAGGAATACACCGGTACTCTAAACTTTCTCTCTTGATACAATCCATCCTAGACGACAATGGGTTGAACGAAACGCTGGTGGTATTAATTTCAACCCGACAAAAATTACTGTCTCTCCGCAAAATATCGATTCCTCAACTGACAAACAAAAAAAGACAAAAAAAGTAGCCTAAATTAGATATTTTAGGTTTTGTATCCCGTTTAGTTATATTTAGGTTTTTATACCCCATCTAGGTATTTTTAGGTGCCACAGAATTAATGTGGGTGAATCCTATGGACATGATTCGAAAAAGTGTATGAGCGCTTTCTGTTTTGGAAGCAAGGAAAAAAATAGGTAAAAACCTAAGAATCCGGTCCCTACTTATCACTTAAGACAAAAGTACTTTCCATACAGACATAATATTTACCTTTACATAGATCCACATGACCTGGATATATGGATCTGTCGGCAAAACTACTGTTCTTTTCAGTTCGATGTTCCTTCTGCTGCTTTTGGTCAAATTCCATCGTTATATCCCTTAATCAAAGGCAGAACAATTATTCTTCTGGACCACCTACTGTCAAAGTAATTTCGAGTTAACTATATTAACCATAATTTATGAAAATTACAAATACATTTTTCAAATTGAAAAGCACTAACTAAAGACCAACAGAAATTAATAAAGCTAATGGAAAACTAATCTCTTATGACGGATAATTTGGAAAGTGGTGAAACATGTTGCATTTAAAATGGAATTAAGCAGATGTTATAATTATAAAATGTGAAGCTTCAAGCTTGTATTGATGGCTTTACAATTTATTTTTACTTTTAATTCCGATCATTCGACTATTCATAATGTTAATCGTAAATCGGCATAATTATTTTGATTTTCGCCTTTATCGTCATTACCTTCATTACCAACACTATCACATTCATTCTAATATTTAGTTTCGTGATTACATATGTATATGTCACATGTATGTGTCAATGTACGTACACATGCATAGCTGGTATTTATTTGCAACACTGCTACCGGGTTGTTGGCCCACTTGCAGTGTAACAAAATAAATTTAAAATATATGTAGCCTATGAATAAGGCAGCAGTAAATAATGGTTACTAGGCATGTAGAAAAATAGCGAGATACACCTGAGCTTAATTAGGTGAAGTTTGTAGGCAAAGCACTTCTTCAGGCTGCTATTGTGATAACATCTAAAGTAAATCACAACTTTCGGCAATGTAAATCAAGCAGATTAATGTGCACGAAAAATAGCGGCTGTTTCCAAGTGTTCAAATGAAAAATAGCTTGCTCTTTTCTTGCCTTAGGTCTTCCAGATCATTTTTTACAGTAACATCCACGCACGTTGAAGCTTATTATTATATATCTACATATTGCTGTAATGCGTATTCTTCTCTATTTCTAGGAAGGAATAATATAACCATAGACGAAATCAGAGATATAGAACTTCATTATTAAGATGAAAATATATTTTTCATGTGAAAAATTAAACTTAAACAATTTTTTAGGTATGAAATGCATGAATCAAGTTTATCTAAACCTTATTCAATATTGGGTTATTATTGTTGAAATGTGTACGGTTTTGGTGGGATTCCTGTTTCCTATAATATTCCTTGTTAGTATCGATAAAGTTTGTCGTTACTACGTCATCTGGTTTAGACATTTGTGGACTATTATAAATGAACTCCTCTATTTGTAGAGCATAGAACATTCCTCCAAAATTCCTTAATGTTCTTAAATCTTTGGAGGAAAATTTCTTAGCTGGAAATCGAACTGAAGCGAAACGTGAAGCCGTACCAGTTGACCTATGACAAAATTAACATCTTGATACCTCACAATATTACTAAAAGAGAGTTACCAAGAATCGTCAAACACTTGACGAATAATTATTATGTATTTATGTTTAACAACTATTTTCTGTTCTAAGCACTGTGTAAGCCTTTGATATAATGTTACTGCCGATAACTAATTTACATGTTACCTCTAGAGAATAATGGCTTTGATCGAACTCCGATGGGGGTATTTCAATAGAGAATTAAGTTGTATTATGATGTTCAGTTTATACTCTATATCAAACACATGTTCGGCTATGTCATTGTAATGAATACATTTTACTATGCTACTGCAAGTGTCGTATCCATCGATTATTATTATAACGTAGCCCGATTTTCGGAAAGATCTTCCCTTATAGCTTAGAGTTTTTATTCACCTGGAATTCACCATGTATACTTATGTTTTCCTAATATAGTGTTAATTCATCACTCATTAATTTGAACAGCAATTAAGTTCCAAATAGGTATGTCCCTGGAGGGTCCCAAGACAACTGTGGAGCAACGCCTAGTTGAAACAAGATTTTAACATTAGGTCAAGATAAAAAGGGAAAGGCCCGTAGACTAAGCATGCAATATTTCAAAATTTCATCAAGATCGGAATAGAACTGAAAAACGGTGTAGTGATCCTCATATGGGCCACAGATTTCATTACGGTTATGGGAGTTGAGGATCCCAAATTTTGTGACATTTGGCACGTGAAGGGTGTAAGGTTGTCAGCCTTAACGCACCGGCCGCCTTTACGTTTCTGTGGCGTTTCTGTTAAAGACTGAGTTGATCAAGTGTCATGGTGTCATCAGAAGGATTAGGCTAATTGAAAAATTACAATATTGATGGCTTAGTGCATACCTACGTTAAGTACAATCCTATAGTTTTTAGTATATCTAATTATCACAAATGTGCACCTGGGAAAAATACTTACCACATTTTGCCTCCACAGAAAGTGTATTAAGCTTCTGTGTTTTTTCACATTTGTATAGAATGAAGACATGCCTCTGTGGACGGGAAATTGTGACCAGAGGTTTTCTTATGATGCCAGTGATCTTCTCGGCGGCTTTAACACATTACGGAGCTACTGCAAAACTAAATTTTGGGGGTGAAGTGGCGCAAAAGTGGTGGCCTGAACAATTAAGGGTAATTATAGGAGAGAGATTCCACCTGGCAGCGTGAGTCGAACTGTGGCTAGCTGAATTCGTAGAGTATCGGCCACGGAAAGCAGAAGGTTATGGATTCGAATCCGGTGTCAGAGACTTTTTCGTCTAAAATAGTATCATGTTTTTAGATTTCATAAATGTTTCCAACGTTAAGCTTTATTGCACGGCGAAATGAAGACTATTCCACATAGAACATTTATGGTATTTTTATTATTAATTGATTTCGTATGGCCAGAAATATCGTATCTACAAAGTGACATTTCTTTATTATATTAGTTTAGGGGCCGAAAATTTTCCATTGTGGCAACATTCCTCTGAGAGCTAAAACGGGCAGTACGGTACTATGGCAGGATAGAGGTCGTGAGTCAAGAGCGGAGTATTACCGCCTCTGAACAAATTACAGTAATTTTATTTATTCCCAATAGGCCTACCGACAGGAGAACACAGGGATGCTAAAATTTCCAGTCAATTTCTATCTAGCCTGTTCCTTCCTATTGTCCTGTGGAGTACACAAAAAGAACAAAAAAAAGGCAAAAAATATAGGTTGGAGGACCAGGCAAATTTTAAAGGAACAATTGATTTAGCCATCACATTGTTCATATGTGATCCTCTCTATTGGAGCTAAGGGCAGAAAGATATGGAAGTACTTTTAATCCTGTATCTAATGTAACTTACAGTGTATTACGGGAATTTAATGAAATCATATTTGGATAATGTAGGATAATATTTGTAGGATAATGAAGTAAGAATTTATTGAGATAATTACGGGGTATAATTAAATGAGTATATTACGGGGATTTGATGAAATCATATTTCAAAGTAAGATAATGAAGTAAGAATTTATTGAGATAATTTACTAGTTGTACACCGCTGTGACGCAGGGGATGCGTTCACTCCTCTCATGCAGCTGACCCGGGTACGATTCCTGGTCGAGACAAGTTTCCTAACTGGGGTTTCTCCGGTGTTTTCCCTCACCTGTAAGACGACTGTGAGGCCCCGGATATCATCCTCATCTCATCTGCACCGTGTTCGCAATAAGTGTGTACGTGACTGGTGTGTATTGTCCTCTGCGTTCGAGTTGTCTCGGAGGTGGCCTCGGCATTAGGTTGATCACTCATCTGGGAGATTCTCCATGTCCTTATCTGGTCAAGAAATTGTGTGCTTCAAAGAAACTACCTCTCTCTACACATCGCGGTCCTGTAAGGCCTGGGCGGCGTGGGCCGCATTTACGTCCCTACAAGAGGGCTCTAAAACACTTGTAAAGAAAGAAGCTTACTAGTTAGCCTACATCTGACGTTTTCTTATGAATTAATTTCATTAATGAAGTGATAATTTTACAACAGAATTTTAATAATCACTTGAATTGATCCATTATTCCTATAAGATAATAGCATATTAAATAGATAGTGGACATACTATAATATTAATATAATATTTTAGGAGAAAATTCGTCTTACACTAACCGTGATTGTGGTTTTTCGTGCTGATGATCTCCCAACTGAGCTTGTCAGACTTCGACTCTTGGTGCCAGATGAAATCACTCTCCAATGATTACCCTTATTGGACGACTTCACATAAAGACATTTGCATCACATACGGTATTGTAGGCACAGCGATTTTATGATCGCATTGTACGGTAACATTTAAGATGTACTGTATATATGTTTTCAAGAAACCGCAGAATATTGTTTCTGTCGCCATGCTCAGCTGGGAGAGCATCGGCACGGAAATCTAAAATCACGGGTTCGAAACCGGGTCTCTGTGGTTCCATTAATATGTTAATACATAAACATTAACAATGGACCTCGGTGGAGTGGATGAAAGGTTCACGGGTCAAACGACGGAATTTTCAGGACAAAAAGTCCTGGACAGGAAGACTTCCGGGATTCCTCCGTGAACCCCGTATTGTACATCTGTGGCGTGTTAATGAAGTCTTAGTCCAAACTCAAATTAGAATACGCGTACTAAATTTCCAGGATTTTTTATGTTATAGCAATGGAAAAAAATATTGTATCATTCTTTTAAGTTAATATGGTCACTACTTCTTACCATAGACAATTTCAGTAGTTATTTATTTACTGTCAACAAGTTAGGAAAGCTATGTGTGTTCTACCCAGATAAAAGTGAGATTTCATAGAAGCGCTGTGTAATATTGGCACCCAGTGGTCTGTATAATGCTGTATGGTTAGCAAATTGCTAATGATAACTTCACGGTGCACTGGTTACTGTAGGGGAATATTAGTTGTTTGTTATGCGATTTAAAGCATCCATATCAAACACATTACAATTTGTACCGGAAATTACTCGTTCATGCAGCACCTAACCATCAACACATAGCCAGTATCAAATTTCGCATGTAGGTGAAGTTTTCTATGTCACCGAATGAAATCATTTGTTGAATGTTAGTGTTCTCTTAACTGAATATCATTATTACTTCATTTAATATGTTTATTTGTTATTTGTTATTGTTATTAAATTATGTTATTTTTATTACCATCATCGCTAATCCGGACTAGGTGGGATCATACCCTGTCCGGATAACCGGAAGTCCGGATTAAACGGAGTTTGTTTTAAAAGACACGTAGTCTAGTTTAATACAAGTTTTAGATGGGTAAAACCATAAAAATCGATCCTTCCATCGAGAAAGTCACCCCACATTGGCAGTAGAAACAAGGTCTCTTTCTAATATTTTATTCAATTTTAGCATGATTGCTTGTTGATCACAAACTCCTTGCAGAATACTACTACGTGATTTCGCTGCACCGATGTCACAGAGCCACCTTCTGTCCTCGCCTGGTTTATAGGAAGGAATTATCTAGCGACAAACATAACTTAAATACTCGAGATCGAATAGAATTTTAGGATTAAATAGCTTCAAAATCTCCTCGAGAACCATTATTTACAACAATTATATGTCGGAATCGGCATCTCGAGATTATTTTTCATAAGTAATGTATATTTAAAATTTATAATATATAATGTTTTTCGAAGTATTTTTTATTGGGATACCAATATATTATTAAAATTTATTTTATTGTTATTGAGTAGGAAGTTATTAATTTTAATTTCTGGAAGAATCGTAGTAACATCATAGATATTTTAAAGATTTGTTTTATTTTATACATTATGATACACTATACAATTATTATAGAGCAATATCAGAAAGTGCCGAAAGCTGCCTTCTTGGAGTCTTATACAATCATTTATGCAAGGAAGATGGCCATGGACACTATTTTTCCAAAATTTAACATCTTAATTTTTTATTTCGTCTGATAGGAAGTTTCATCTAGTTTTCAAAAAAATGTCTGATTTATGTACGTAACTCTAATAATCACATGTAAAAAATATTTATCGTATAGGACATTCAGCTACTACACATCTCTTTTTGTTAAATAAATATACGGTTCATACTTTTCCGAACGAAATATTCTACATTACGTTCCATTTTATGTAATTGGAACTTAGTTCGACCTATTAGGCTTCATATATAGTGTCAATCAGATAGTAGCACCTGTTATTGCTACTCTACATGAAAACCTACTCCAGAGCTTCGCAGCTCAATCCAATTTAGGTATAACTTATGGCCTAAGTGTTTGCATGCGATTTGCCGCAGAATAATTTTCTCTGTATTTCTCTGCATATCAATCAAACTATATTTTCTGCAATAATACAGTTATTTGCAAGTTTTTTTTTAAATTGAAAGTATTACGTTGTTGCATTTTCCCAAGCACCATGAACTAAACATCTTAAAATAGTAATTAAAACAAATAATCAGTGCGAAATTGCTCAAAGGTAAAACGTAAATCTGTTAGTCTACCTCCAATAAAAGCGGTAGGGTAAAATTGCAGTGTTTGTGCAAAATTTGCCTTGAATACATAATTGCAAATAAAAACAAATAATGGAAATCTTAATAAAATAATGCAGAAAATATGAAAGTTTAAAGATTATAAAACTTGAAAATTTTGAATTTTTGAACTGATAACTGTATATGACTACCTTTGGCATCGTTCTTCAATGGACATTTATCTGGGTTACTAACCATCCACCGTAAACTGTAACGTGATAATATTAAGCCTTTCAGTATTATATCTTAAACTCAGCTAATAAGGCATTCATCAAGTTAAACCATCAGTGGGCACAAAGCTTAAAATCGATGGGGAAAATGTTTTTGCAATAACTGTTTTAAATAAATGGAAATCCTGACACACGGATAAAAATTCTGAGATATTAGATAAAGCATTATGCTATTAACCGTAATCTCTGCTTTTAAATAATGTTTAAATTGATGCATTTATACACCCGAAGCAGTGGGAAGCTCAATGTATTATTTGAGTTTGTGTGTGCGCCTTTATAATTATACAGAAGTCGTTCCGCAGCATTTGTGCAAGCAAGAATCCACAAGGAAAGGAATTCGGTTGGCAATGCTGGTGAATGGTCATAATGTTCTGCTAACAAGCATTTAATGAAGTAAGGAATGAAAGTAATATAATACTCACCTATTTGCAGAAAATGCAGAAAATGTTTACCTGAGAACGCCTGGTTTACTTAACATGACTCGTCCTGTATTTCATCCTTTATCATATTCGTTACTTGACTTGACTTGACTTGACTTGACTTGACTTGATTTATTTAACGCCGTTCCGCTCTCCTACACCGCAGGATACCAACGTCAAGGAGTGGATGTAGGAGAAGAAAAATAATTATGAAAAGGAGGAATTTATGTTGATACTGGTGAAATCAAGTTTCATCCTGCAATTCGTAATATGCTTATGTAAAATTCGGCTCATATTTTTTCGTCATTATGTATAAGTGAGTGAACAGACCGAGGCCCAAAGCCTTTATGCTTATGAATTTAAGAAAAAAGCTGATTGATTTGTGCCTTGTAAAGAGGACATCCTAGTAACATGATTTATATCCCTTACGGCTCCACAGTCACATAGGAGAGTATCTTTCTGGCGAATTTTGTGTAGATAACTGGGCGAGAGAGCCGTGTTAAATTTAAATCTAGAAATAATTGCAATTTCTGGATGAGTATAGTGAGCATAGTAAAACTTTGGTTTGGTGTGTTTGGTAGAGAGACAATGTCTATGTTTAATGACTTAACTTATATTGCTTAAATTTATTAATTTCTTAGTTTTAAGTTTCAGTTTTAGTGTATATTATAGTATATAAGTTTTAATGTAGGCAGATCAATATTGTACGTGATTGTACCCTATTATTATTCTATTGCTAGCATTTTGTATTATTATGTATGATATCTATTGTATTTGTTTTTTTGTATTTATCCTGGTTAAGTGGAAGATAAGGCTCTATGACCTTAACTCTGCCAGGCAAAATAAAACATTATTATTACTATTATTATTATTATTATTATTTTATTAAGTGGCACGAAATGTCTTTCCTGAGGGGGGGGGGGAAGAAAAGTGTATGGTGTGGAACGTCGGGATGCTGCGTTGGAGAGTGTAACAGCAAGTTCGTTGCCTAATTGTATATGAGTTGAAATTATCAGACGCTATAAACACATTAACAATAGAAAACAGGTGCACATCAAAAGTAAAGTTCCATGGCCTATTACTTTTCACCTAAACGTTGACAGCAAATACCAAACAGAACTGTATTAATTTTGGAGATTAGGGCTGCACCAACTTCTTTCCCTCACGAGCCGTCACTGCCAGGTTTCGATCATGTAGATCTGCATAGTACTGATGCAAATTATCCAGCTCTGAGCTAGTACAGGCTGACATGAGTAGAAGTGATACATACTTGGAGTAATGTTAATAAGTCGGCTGATGACTCAGTACATCACAAAGCTGTTTCCCAGATTCATGTTTAATACCAGAAGCTCTTATCCGTAATTGAAACCTGAGCAACGTGAACTCCCTCACTACAATCTCAGCAGTAAAGTGGTTTCTGCAATCTAACGCCTTTACTGCCACCATTTCTTTTACCTACACCGCTGGATTAGACCATACAAGGTGATTTTAACACCACTCACATTCAACATCTCTACCATACCATAAATAATAATGTAGGTTAATAAAATCAGAGTAACGTCAAATCCGATGTTTGAAAACGTCGTAAGTGTTTCCTGTTAGATAAACATCTACAAAAGTTTCAGTGATAAAGTAAGCATTGTCGTTGCATTCTTTTCGATACTAGTACAATAATGCAATCATTTTAATTAATTTTATGTTACTTTGCATCGTAAACATTGTTTATCAGAACTCTTTTCTTCCGCGTCAAGTTTCATTTTACGGGCTGACCAGTGAATAACATTTTATGTACATTAAAGTAGTGACATTTATTAATAAATTCGGATTTTGTTCATTATATCCATATTATCAATGAGCTATTATCACAATATCTTCTTTATAACTTCCAGTTGCAAATTACCAGACAAAATCTACACGCATTACACTTTATTAATTTATCCATCCCATTTATTTATTTATAGTTATTTATTTAATTTATTTATTCATGATGTATCAAAGATACAAAAACTATAATTTAAATTTTAAACACAAAAATTCTTAAACACAAATGTTACATAATGCACTATAAATGTGATATTCAGAAAATACACCCGAATGAGCAAGATTTCTCGTGCTCGGGTGCAAGTCCAAAAGAGAGCAGAGTGAAATAGGAGGAGAGACGAAGAGCAGAGTGAGAAAAAAAAATGATACGTAAGTTCTTATCCGAAATTCTAAAATAGCGTATTCACTACTAGGAACTAAAATAAGTTAATTTAATTGTAAGAAATGCTATTCCATTCGCTCCCTACCTATAGGGAAAGCATAAGAGTGAAATGTAGACTACTATTGCCTGCTGTTATAGTAAGAGTATTCTTTATTAATGAAGTAGTCGATTTAATGTAGGTCTTACTTTCGAACTGTGTGTAGATAAATGGTTGAACCTCTCCGTCGGTATTGCTTATGATAACGAGTTGCAGAATACAAATGTTCCGAGTGGAAGAGTTTTATGTAAGTTCTCTCGCGTTCTCGCCATCAATGGACCATTACCAACTACTTAAAATAGTGGAAATGCCGTAGGTAGGAAGAGTGTAGAAGTGTTTTGTTGTACAAGATAGGAAGCTGAAATAAAATAGCAGAACGTAATATGTCACAGCATGTATGGAAAATGTATTCTTTTAGCAACAAGATTCTTCGGGAATTTGGCAAATTTATGTCTTCCTACATAGTCGCCTAGCTCTGTCAGAAGAATCATCATTCCTCTATATAAAAACTTATGAATATCTAACTTGGATTCCAGATTATTGAGTTCTCACAGGCTAGAATCTATTTGACTATACCTAGATATCATCTGACCTGTTTTTTAGCCTAACAGGCTAACTACAGTGAACTACTCTACAGTTGAACCTTGACCATTTGTCCAGCATGTAATTTCTTTAGAATGGAGTTAGATCTCTTGGACCAGTCAACAGTACTAATGTTCAACAATCAGACGTCATGGACGGCAAGTCCTGTGAAAAATAACGACTTTTCAAACCTGATATGTTTTGTTTCTGTATAAGATATTCCTGAAGGTGATGCGTTGCCTCTAACACACTAACGGCCTTATGGTGAATTACGAGACCGGAAATTCTGTCTGGCTTAGGGGGTCTCTTTCTCAGCCATCATAATACAGTGCGTCTAGTGATCGAACGGTCCGCCGAGTGGGCGGCCTTGGACTGGGCGAGGGTTGCCGCGCCTACCTTCAGATTTACATTTAAACAGCCGTTAATCGGAAGTGAAATCGCCTGGACCTATGTTACTTACCTGCACATCACAATAAGTGTTGAAAGTTGTGCCCTCGAGTGCGATTTGAAATTGCCAGTCTCTTGTGCTGATATTTCAGTGATTTTTGGGGTGTGTGTTCTAACCTGGCTCCTATTTAATCCAGCATCTGTTCAGTCAATACATGTCATTGTTGAACTCGTTTTTTATTAAAAAAGTTGCTGTACTCTTGGCATTATTCACAAGGTAATTAACAGTTGACCTGCTAAGAATTATAACATCTGGAAACTTACATAGGATTTTATCCGACACTTTCTTGCATAAGAGTGGGTCACATATTTATCGTACAAAAAAATAGGCTGTTCGAAGGTAGACGCAGTCATAATAATGAATAACTTATCTTAAACAATACAATTTTATTACTAACCCGCACAACTGCCCATCACAACTGCAGTGAACAGCTGTAAGCTTCAGAACCGGAACTCTTGCCCAGTCCAATGCCGCCTGCCCGGCGGACCGATCGGTCTTGGTATCATCGGTGCCATTCTGAAAACTAACTCTGTTCTTTGAAATTCAGGTGTAACAAATTAAAATTATTGTATTAGAATTTTTATCAAGTTATATCAGTCTCGCCATATTAATATGCTTTAAAATATTCATAATATTACTTATGTTTGGTGTATGTGTACGCCGGTATTTACAGCTAACACCGTTTGTCGCTAAGGTCCCAAGAGATGAGAAGTTAGTCCATCCCCCATGGAAGGATCAGAAAGGAAAGGAAGATGGAAGTAATTGTCCAAATATCCAATTTGCGGATACATGTTCTTTATAACTTGCAGGGGACCTATTTTTCTTCCTTTCCGAAGGCGGCTCTTTTGCTTTCTTTTGCACTTTTCAGTAGGATTCTAAGCCCTACAGTATTTTGTACTTTGTAAGTATGGCTTTCCATTCAAAAACTCCATACGCTATTTAAGTTGCTAAACAAAACAAGACATTTTCAGCCTGAACCTCTTCTTCCTCCGAGTAAAAGGGAATAGAAGGAGAGAATAGATGAGAACGAGAGAAACATGGAGAGGGGAGACCTTCACATTTGTTGATTAGATAGCATATTTCCTGTAAACTTCAGTAATAACGAAAACGAAATGTAATTCATATAAACAATTTTTTAAGGATTTCAGTTTCATTAATTGCTTTATTATATAAAACTATATTCAGTCTGGAATATGTATAAGCTGTACAATCCCATAATTGGCACAGTACAAATAATACTGTTAAATAAAGTTAATGACAGCACAACAAGATAGAAAATTAATTATCTTTATTCCAAACAAAAGCGAACGGACATGAACGAGTCATGTTAGTTTGTTCTACCTAAACAAAACCTGACAAGACTCCACTTCAGTGTCCCACAAAAAACTAAATTTGCAAATAAGTATTGACATTAACGGAAACCTATCAACATAACTTCCATTGTGATTTCATGATTGGTAGAATTCGTGTTGACAAATCTATCACTGCTCTCTATAATGGAATTTCGAGCTACTCGTGGAATTTTCCATCCATGAAGCAAAATCACACTGCGTGATGGTGGAGTATAATTAAAAGGAACATTGGTTAGAGAACTCGAATTATTTTATATTTATATATTTATAATAAAGTTTCGGAGAAATGCTATTTTCGATTGTCTCAGTGGTAACATTTTAGAAAGTGATTTTCAAACAATGAAGTTTTTTTCGAGATAAGTAAAGTAATAAGAAAATTTAATTTATATTCCTTTTAAAATAATTTCTTCAATTAAGAATTTCGGAAGGAGGCATCAAATAACCAGCTATTATGCTAATTGTCACACTGCGTAAACTGTAAGTAGCTAAATCTTTGTGGTATTTTCATGAGAAAAAAATTCTACAGTCTTAAACTCTGGTGCCTGATATCTTTACATACAAAGAACACAATTTTCAGAAAAATATTTAGAATGTCCTAAAAACGATTCAGCTAATGTATGTTTAGTATTTTTGGCATTTTGGTGTCTATAACTTCTTGCAATCCAACAATTATTATCATTCCCTCCCCCTGTTTCTTCTGTTAGCAATAGCCTGACCCTCTTGCTTAAAGCACTGAAGAAATGGAGGAACCGTTGAATCATTCTAGCTAGGTGAGTTTCAAATACTCTCTCAGAAAGGCGCTTGGTAATGCTAGAGTTCAAAGCAAAGCATGTAGCCAGTAGATCTGTAATATATTCCTTTTCTGAGTTTTGAATGACGGTGATGCGTCTTCCTATATTGGAAGGAAATATGCCGGATGTAGAGGAAGAGAAACATGTATTTGAAAGATAGAGCATATAAATTCTGTGTAGAAGTGCATCAAGACTGGGTAGGAAGCCCGTACAAATGTCAATACAGAATTTCACGAGCGGATAGTTTACCGAATACAAACCAAAAATCTTTTCCACTACCATCCTTCTGTGTGTCTCATGTGAATGCCTGTGAAAGGTTGCAATAATGTTAAATCGGATTCATACAGAATTCGAAGAATTAGTTGTGCGAAATACTAATAATTTTTAATATTTGCTATAATTGCTAATTCTATCCAAAAAAATTCTGTAGAAATCACATAATTATAATTCTGGAATTCAGAAAAATGTTGTATAACCAATACACATTGAACCATAGATAACGTTTAACCTAGATCCTCAAGGCGGAATAGAGCTCCGGGCTTCCCGAATGCAAGTCTCCAGCGTTAAGATCTGAGCCCTCTCACACAGTCTACACCAGTGGTTCTCAAACTGTACGCGAGCTGCTTTAAAAAAAAAAAAAAAAAAAAAAAAAACATGTACACAGAACGACATCAAAGTACATTATCTGGTTATAATTTCTGATTTTGGTGAATATTTTCCTGAGAATTTAGACAGAAAGTTCTGGATACGAGACCATTTCTCTGCGGTGGAATCATATAATTTTGTTTATATATAATTAATTGTATAATAGGTATAGTTGTGTGTACACAGTATGTGTTTACGTATGTGTGTGCAAGCGTGTAGAACACTCGTAACGTTTAGAGATAAGTCCTGAATTTACCTAGGTAAGTAAGAATTCTTTTAAATAAATAATATAATTATCTAACTGATTTTTTTTTCTTTTCTAGGTGAGTCTCCTTAAGACGACGCTGCATGACCGGTTAAAGGTATTTAATATTAAACAGGCATCCTACTTGTATTATGTCATATTGAAAATTATAATATTGTAACGTTCGAGGCTTTCTGAAACGAGATAAGAATTCCCCAATTGTTTCAAATGCTAAATTTGAAAACATGCTTATGAAATGTTTTCTTGAGAGATCAACATCATATTCTTTATAGTAAAAGATTTGAATCATTATTCTGATTATGTAATGTATCCTTATATTCTGAACCATGAAATACATACATGGGGAACTTGTGTATTCCCTCCATAACCATTTATATGACATCCCTATCAGCTTCTACTATGAATTTCCTGGTATCTTGGATGTTAACTATGTGACCTTGTGGAATAATTACGTAATTATATAGTCAGAGTGTAAATTCACCTAGAGCATGTAAACATGTTAATGTGAATCCCATTATCCTAATCAGAATATAAGCTCATACAACGTGGTATATCCTACCAAGGATCATGGACCAAATTAATTCGTTATACGGAAGGAAATCATGGGAAGATAAAGTGCATGCGGCACGTTCTTATTAAGAACATGTTTGACCAGAAAACGTTCTTAATGCCATGAAAGTTTTTCGAAACTGTTAGAAATCAATCTAGGCCTACTTATTCAGAAAGAATACTGATATTACTTTTTAAAAATTACGGAGAAATGGATTTCTTTTTTAAAAATTGTGATTTTATTTTTATTGTATTTTATTCTCTGGGCTTTCTTCTTTAAAATGATGTATCATACAAAATTGTATTATAATTCTATCCATGTTATTTTTTTTTTATTTTTCTGAGAAGATCCAAACTGTGGGGCAGGAAAGTTTGAAGCTCATTTTCCGTTAGTTTACCTTTTCTATATAAAATGTACATTTTCTCAGCTTCCACTTAACCTAAAACTCGAAAATTTCAGGTTTTATTTATTCAAATGTTTCACATACACTGAAAAAATATTTTTTGGAATTTACAGGTTATATGGTACTTAAAAATGATTCTTTTTTATAAATATAAAAGAAATATTTCAGTAAATAAAGATATTTATAAAAAATTATTTTTCAGTCCTGACACAGGGTAGGTATCTTGAAACTTTTAAAAGATCAAGTGCCTAGGTTTAGTAGTTTTCTTAGAAAATGTACAGTGTATAATATAACACTGTAAAGATAGGATATTCCCTTAAAATTTGAAATACGTGTTATACACCTTGAAACATGAAGTATAATGTTCCAGGCCCGAAATTTGTGATAACCAGGGTCCTGTTCCATAGACCTACATTCATATTCTTAGCAAATACATAATGATATTAGGTGATATAACTTAATTAGTTTTCTGTTTTATATGGAGATTGGCTAATATTATTAGTTACGAGTTGATGACCCTAAATTATTAGTAAATATTACTAATATTATTAGTGAACTATTTCGTAGACAGCAAGTATAATAAAATTTAATCATAACATTATGTGCTTTTTCTATAAGTATGTTTGGACTAACAAGTTATTCTCAAATCCATATCATATAGAGTTTGTGACTTAAAAAAATATATGTGTATTGTCTTTTTCTCATTCCTGATGATGCTCTTATCTTGTTTCATAGCTCACTATTAGTGGACTATCGTTCAAAATTGCATATACTAAACCTTAGCATGTGTCATGGTTCTCCGAAATTGTATATTTCAAAATTTCTGGTCTGACCCGCTTTATCAATTAAAAAAAAGTTGCCATTACTTTTGCAATAGCTACCATATTTATATTGTAGCATATATTGTGTAATTGTTTAATAATTTGCCCAATGCATAATCCTTAATTACAGGAAGGTATTCTGAAGTAGGATTAATTAATACTCACTTATTCAATGGCAATGGACAATTCCTCAGCAAGCTATATGAATTTTATCTGTTTTATGAAGATCATTGCCATGGTTACATAAGCCCGCCATTCAGGCCTATTCTGTGCTAACTCCATCCAACCACCCCTCGAAAATCCTACTTCCCTTAAATCTATTCTAATATTATCCTCCCACCTAGGCTACGTCTAGATCTTCCAAGTGGTATTTTCTCTTCGCGTCTCCCAGTCAATATATTTGAATGCCGCCGCTACGATCACATCAGGAAAAATTACAAGATACCAGACAACTTAAAAGTTCTTAGTAATGTAAAAATGTACAAATTCGTTATATTATTTCTAAAAGATATTTATGTTTATAGTAAAATTTAAAAGTTATATCATCATTTGTAAAACTCTGCCATTAACATTGTTCTAATATTGATAACTAGTTAATGTATATGAATGTACAGTCGCGATTAGACTCCCATGAGTCAAAGCGACTAAGAATAAATCATATTAAAAATATATATATATATATAACTCATTTGAGATATTATGTCTTTCCTACTCCATGCGCGCAACATGTCCAGCCCATCTTATCCTCCGTCATTTAATTACTCTTACAATATTCCGTGAAGAGGACAAGTTATGAAGCTCGGCATTATGCAGTTTTCTCCAGTAGGCCTACCCGTTTACATATCTTTTAGGTCCGAATATTTTCTTAAGCACTCTGTTTTCGAACACTCTCAGATGTTCTTCTCGAAGAGTAAGCAACCATGTCTCTCATCCATATAATACAACCGGCAGGATAGTTATTTATTTTTAGATTTCTGGACAGAATACGAAAAGATAAAAGTTTCTGACTTGTTTAAAAACAAGCATTTCCTGATTTCAATTGACACTTAACGTCTCCCTTAATAATATTTGTATCTGTAACTATTGCTGCAAAATATTTCATTTTCTCCACTTGTTCGAATGTTTTATCGGTCATTCTAAAATTGTTTATCCATAACCATACCACAAATTTATATTAACATTAGTAGAAGAGGAATATAAATACTGTGTGAAGAAGTTTCATAGGTCATATGTCATGGATATCATAAAACAAACTGAATAGGGTCGTTTATTAAATTGGACATGGAATGTTGAGTTGAGGTGGAAAATGCATTGCACTTGGTTATATAAGTGGCACGTGTATAAAATATATAAAATACCAGGTGCTTAACTTATTAACAATATGTGGGGATGCACGGTACGTGAGAGTAGGACGTACAATATATTCTGTCACTTCTGGGGTAAAGTTAGTTGTTATGGTATGTGTATGAATTATTTTTGTTATACCGCCACGCAGCTTGTCCACACACAAAGAGGCTTCTTAAAATTCTTTATGTTACGAAAATGGCATATGGCACATGTGAACCAACAAGCTTCAAGCTTTATACCTACATCTATGCATGTGATTTGCTTAAAAAAGGAAATCCATGACGTGTAAAATACGCATAATTAATGTAGTAAAATATGTAAGAAACCTTGTTTAATGTAATACATTTTATACCGCTGTGGAATTGGAATGCTTTGAAACATAATTTTAATTTGTAGTTTTATTATGGACCTAGTAACTCGATATCCATATATTAAGCTACGTGGACCAGAAACAATAGCTCTGTAGTTTTAAATTTAAAAAAATTAACCAAATACAAAGTACTGTTACCCAATATATTCCTGCTTATACGAACAGGCGTTCAAAATTTCTAAAACAATTTCTTCTGCTTGTAGGCATCAAAAACATATATTCCAGTGCTATTAGACTTTTTAAAACCATAGTGGGTTCTCTATGCTGGATAAATGTGTGAGAAAGTAAAAAAAGACGAAGAAAAAAAAGAACTTATCTTCCCACATTTTCCTTTTTCTTCTGCATATGATGGAAATTTTGGCCAAGAGTACCCATAATATATTAATCTTGTTTGTGCCTTATAGTATGTAGGATAGTTATTAATGATCCAAGTGTTAAAAAGAAGATTTTATTTTGCGAGTAGGTTATGTTTACGAAACGAGCCCGTCAGGCCTAGAAATCATTTTACCTCGTGTATCATACACTATTTTTAGACATCCGTTAATATTTGCGAAATAATAACAAATATTACATTTATTTTCATAATTATCACGTACTAGTCGTGCTAGTAGTCCTGCCATTTCTTATGTACATACCCAAATAGAGGTAATTGATTTTCTAGACGATGCTGCCAACGTACGATATCTTTTGTCGAACCACCTAAATAAGTACATTTTTGCGACCAGTGTGAGAAATTTAGCATTCAAAATGGTGTAATAAATTTTAACATGTTCAATTTTCATCAAACTTAATCTATTTCAAAATCACATGTAAATATGTTTAATGAAAAGACAGTATTTTCCATGCGACGGATACCAAAATTGGTACCAATGGAGTGGCATAGGCCTAAAGAATTTATAATATTAGTGCAATAAGGTGCAACGTTTCCTTCGTGCGTCTTGTGTTAGAAGTTCTAGGTTTAATTCAAGTTGTCTAAAGAAATAATTATATTATCAGGCATACACAGTCTGAAGCATTACGCGGATGCTGCGTTTCCTTAAAGTCTGACGTTTATAATATGCAAAGCCACAATATCAAATTCTGACCGCTTGTTTACCCAGCTAATTTTTTAAAAACATTTATATGATCAAACAGAAAGATGTAGAATCCTTATTAAAATACATTATTTTAAAATTGTATGTATCTGTCCGAGTAAGGTGTTTAATTATTGTTATTATTAAGCAGTACGCTAACGAAATTTTGAAGTTGACAGGAAACCTAATTTAGCACCTAGTTTAAAATTGCTAATATATAACCTAGAAATAGGACAGTGTGTTATCTTCCTAGTAAATTACCTGATTTTATGAAACTCAATTCATATTTGAAATTCTGACATGTTTACCATTACAGTGACTGCAAGACTACTAAGGCGCACAGCCTACGTTATAAATTCAACTTGTTTATGATATGACTGTACCAATGTAATATACTATTACGACAACTCAGCTCTGTTTGCATATATCTCTTATTCAAACAAATCAGGGTACGAATTGCGAAAGTTACCAAGAATTTGTTCAGAAAAATGATTGAGTAACTCGTAGAAAAATATGAGCATGAAGATGAAACGTACGACTTAAAACACTCTAGCGTGAAAAGTGCATATACGTTCAGCGCTAACTTTTTGAGGTTTTGCTGGTCCTTTTTAATTAGGCCTATTCATCTGTATTTTTGTGCCGGATGTTCAACAACATTTCATTCCCTTTCGCTCTTTTCTCTCTTTCTCTTTTCCATCCTAAATGAGCTTGCTTTCTAGCGAGTTTGGTCAACTGAAATGTCAATTTCTTTTAATTTAACGTTGCCCAGTATTAAACAGAAATTGAAACGCGGCAAACATTAAGCCACTGAAAGAGAAATTTTAAATTTAAAATAAACATAATTTATTATTGTCTACAGGAAAAGTAAATACCACGATAATTACGTCACCTGCCAGAGCCCCCTACAAAAGAAGAGTTAGAGGTATTTTAGGATCTCTGGATCTTTAATCTGCAATCCCAATCGCCAGTTAACATAAGCAGTGTTTACAAAGGGCTGTATATAATCTGAAATACAAATTGTAAATATGAAATACGATAAGCAGTCTTAGGTACATGACGCAGTGGTCAGATGGCAGGTCTGAACGGAATCTTTCCGATATAATGCCCAGTGGTGTGTGTTTGTAAGTGAATATATAACCGCTGAGTCAAGCCCATTCTCCACCCCTGCGCCTATACCTTTCTTCTCATTTAATATTATCTTATTCCTCTCCTTCCTTAGCTTTGAACCCAAAAAGTTACCTTTTTCTAGGTTAATGTTGAGTGCCATACATTTTACATGAAAACAATAAGAATCAGACTAATTCAGGGGCTGGTGTGGACATTCTTTGTGAGGCACGCCTTCTAGTCACTCAAATGAAATGTACTCGTACTTCGCCTTCTTTGACTTAGGTCTGATGGTTGTTCATATGCTAATTATCCAATACATGCGATCGGACTTAAATCCAAATAGGCCTAAATAAGGAATTGGCTCACCCAGGGCTTATGTGGAACACAGATAATAAGAAGATTCATTGACAACTTTAAATAAAGAAAAACACTAGAAGAAACCAAAAGGATCGGAACGTTTCCTTAGCCTACCTGTAGCCTACCAGTAGCCTACATGTAGACGGAAATAGTGCCATCAATGTTATTTGATTTTCAAAAATATGTGACTGTTTCGCATTATTTATTAAGCGATTCAAATATTAAATAGATAAATAAATAAATAATTAAAAGAATATCCATATACCAACATATGGCTATTATCCGATAATATGGTTTCGTTAAGGATTAGGTTACCAACATATGGCCAACATATGCTACCAGTGAATTAGGTTGACTCACGAATATAGATTCATAACTACATTAGAAATCAAACATGTTTCTCATATAAATACATTTATGAAAACAAGGATCTGTGTCTTAGGATACAAAGCTTTGGAGCACGTGAAGTAATAGAGAATGAAAGAGTTCGCGAATCTGCAGCTGATAGGATGAACGGAATTTTGGGAATAGGATTCTCTTAACTTGACTCACAGCAATCCTTTTCCTCCCTCCCTTCCGCCCACCCATTCCTCTCTATCTATTTCCATCTTTAGTATTCCTCTCTTTCTATCTCCCTATCTATCTATCCTTCCGTCGTACCATTTTAATACTCCTCACTCTTCCTCTTTCTCTATTCTTCCTTCGTATCCTTCCCTTCCTTCGTACCTCTCTTTCTTCCTCTCCCCCTCTCTCTAAATATCCATGGAACTCCATTACAATCACTGAAGCAAGTAACATTCTCTGATAATGACAGGAATGTAATGAATCTGGTTCCTTAACGCATAGAGGAAGTTCTAACAATCTGAACCAGAAAATATACAGCATTAGACAGTACAATATCTCGATGCAATTTACAACTATGATATTAGAATATCTCGGCTGTGAACAAGTGCCAGGTAAGATAGAGGGTGTTGACAGAGGTAAAAAACTTGGTTACATAAGAATCGTGAATTCAGAATCTAGGGACTGAGTCAATCTAAATAATTTTCTCTTATAGGATTTCTCATTACTAGAAACATGGTTGGAACCATAATAATCACTTCTCAATTATCATTCTTTCACTTCTACTTATTGTTGAAATTTTATGAAGATAGCATCAAAATAACTTTGCATTACATGAACAGTTTTACGATTCAGAAAAGTTGGGTATCCCGAAAAGGAAATTTGATTTCATGCATATCTCCATGTTTAGTTATGCTTTTTACAGATACGGGACTCATCGGTCCTATAACTTCGTCGTAATAAGTTGACGGTACTCATAGATAAAATTAAAAACAGTAATTTGGACCTGAGACTGCTTCACCAGCAATAATTACCTCTTACACTGTGTTATGATATTGATAGCTGAAGAGGCTGAATTTTCATTCCACATTTTTTGTGTGACAATTAGAAATTAGATTTCAATAAAATTGTGACACTGTAAAACGAAATCTTGGAATTTAGAAAACTTAGTATTCTGTTTTATGACTAATTCTATTACAAAACCACCCATCAAATATTGTAGCCTATAACCTTGTATGAGGTTTCTTTGAAAATGACTGTCATAAAACAGGTAATGCTATTTATTAACAAGTACTGTCCTATACACAGTGAAAAAGCAAAGTTTCCAATAGAGTGCCTGGAAACTTTAGGTCCATTTAGTATTAATACACTATAGATGCTGCAATAGCGATTGAATTTTATGCGAGTCGCGTGTATTAGCTACAGAGCATTTTCTAAGTATGAAACGTAAAATAACTCACAACTTTAATGGCAGTATTTCAGAGCCCATCAAGCTACGAAACAGCGTATCAACTTCCTGAAAACTGCAAAAGACTACCTTTATCACTTAAAACTAATGGCGTTATCTATTTTCTAACACTTTGGTTGAATATAATGATTCATCCATCCGGTTAATTTCAATTACCTAAATACAAATCATTTGCATAATGGAGAAAAGCTTACGGATATGTCTCACAAGTCTTTTATGAGATCTTTTCAGCTATGATGACCTTCATAATAACGGTCCCTGGATTCCTTCAAAGTAAAAAAGAAAAAATCATAAGACCATGTAGATTTTTAACGGTTTGTTTCTAGATGTTATTATTATAATTATTATTATTATTATTAGATTAATTTATTATTGGGTTTTATTGTAGTTTCCTAGGCTCTATTAATAATACTAAGGAAATTCTAAAGTCAACTTGTTACACAACACTTTCTTATCAATATTTTGAATTTAGTAACCTTCCGTTTCTCTTTGAGCACTAAGTCATTAAAGATGGAGGTGTGAAGTTAAATCTTCCATTAGTGTGAGTCAGTCCTGATATTCTCCCATTTTCCCTAGCTGATCTTAGCTAGAAACGTGTTACATGTCGTTTGAAGCGACTGTACTTTAGAAAAGATAGAGCTTTACTTCTCTTGTTCATCTTCTTGATACGAAATTACCCCTGGGCTTCTGTTTACTAGGTTTATTGTTATAGATACCCTATGCGCTTCACCGACCATTGTCCGTCCTTCACAATACGCTCGGATACTGTATCGGAGAAAGTACTGTACTGCAGAATGAAAGCTATTAGTATTATAAAATAGCCCATTGTTAACGTCCCTGTAGCCTTCTTTCGTCAGGAGATAAAGTAACTCTAAAACTTTCACAGTAAGCTTCCTCTGGGTTTTGAAATGGCATTATTTAGGGATGTAGGCCTATGGATGAAATAATTACTTGGCATCGTGGATTCTCTGTTAACGTACAGTTGGTGCCATTTTAAGAAGGCCTCGTCCCAAACCATATCGTCTATTTACAAAAGAATTGTTCCCTAATTGTTCCCTAATCCGAAAACCTGCACCGACTTCGACACCGACAAGGTGCTCTGGTAGTAGCGTGACTTTCCCCGGTATTGCCACCGTCATTCACTACTTCTTAATTTAAGTAAGTGCTGTGGTACGTATTTGGCGACACTCAACTCACAACTCAATACCGTGAAGCTGAATATTGAGTATATAACTCTTTATTCTTTACGACTATGATGATACCCGATTTCTATCCCAGCAGCCTCGAAGTCCGATCATCTCTAATAAAAGCAGGCTTTTCCAGGCAGATGACAATAGCCATTGTAATAGCTTCATTTAGAAATTTGGTAAAGGAAGAAATAAAGAACATCTTTCTTACAGATAGCTTTTCTGAACATGCAACGAATAAACTCAAGTAACTCTTCAAAACTGTCAACAACCACGATATTAGGTTTATTTATTACACAGTACAGTGAGGTGAACAAAATTGATGCTCGTGGATTAACTCACTGGCATAAATATTGCTCAAATTGATAGCTAATGCTTATACTTACTTAATAGGATTGCCCGCACTGTATAATCATAGGACAGGAAAAAGAGGTGCAGCTATTCCGACATGAAAGAGGTCTAGATTGTAACAATTGCAGATAACGGTTTTCTTAATAATGGTGCTGGTATTTTCCATGTGCTTGTTTGAATAGAATGTTATGTTTTTCTGTCTACCCTCTCTTCAACTCTTTTTTTGTAGTTTTGGTTAATCCACCCTTCTGCAGAATTAAAAACAATTATGATTGACACCTGATAGTCTATTCAAATTCTTCTACACAATATCGTTGTGCAAGCTTTCAGAGGTCTATTCGCAATTTGAACCCTAGAGCGGGCACGCTGGTGTATGCTACTGAAATACACCAGATTTGCAATTACAATTTTTAAAGTTTTAATACCAGATTTACAATTTTCACTCTGCCGGGAAATTGTCAGATCTAATTGCCGATACTTTTCACGTAGTTGTCTAGTTTCAGTTTGTTTGTGTTAGAGCGATCAGCGGTGTATTTTGTACAGCGTGCGCCCGGTCATGTAAATAATCTGGCAGGGACAAACATACAGAATGGAGTGAAACTGATGTTCATAAAAACATTTAGTGTATCATAAAAAAATTATATTACAAAGATCTTTGTTTGCAAAAATCACTCCCCAACAGCACTCCTCTGATAGAATTGTATCGTGCGTTTATATGAGGAAGAATTGAACTAATTTAAAATTTTTAACCAGAAAATATTTTATAAATAATTTATGAAAATACTGTTAACCTTTAGCTCCGTTAGATGTTACAGAATATACAGAACATACCGTTCGTCTGTTCACGTAACATTACAAACATTAGGGTTAAAATAAGAACAAATTAATTTAACACTATTTTTTGACAAAAGTTCTTAACTAACTTAGTATAGTTTTCAGTCATATTTCTTTCACTTTCGAGTCTTGTGTTATGCAATAGACATTTTACAAGGGAAAAGTGCTGAAATTCGAGTACGCGCCCATTGGCTAATGCGCAGTAGACCTACTGACAACCACGCCCAAAAATGACAGATTATGGCCGTCTAGTAACCAGTTTTCAATTTAAAAATCATAAATTTCATGCAAAATAATACTCGTGCGATCAAAGCTGTTGAGAAGATTCTATTTTCTGTTTAAAACGACTATGAGCAAGAATGCGCTAACCCATCGAAAAAAGCATCTGAAAGTTTGAGGATCTCCAATCTGCATAATTCTTGCCTTATAGGTTGATGTTTGTTTCCTCATGCAAATATCCGTAAAAATTCTAGATGATGCCGCTTGTATGATTATTTCTATCAGGAAGAATATTACATTGAAACAAAACTTTAAAATAACTTTTCCAGTTCTTCAGGTTATAATATCTGAAAAATTTAACATTTTGCTTATTAAGTGATTCTGAGGTAATTTTTTTCCATAGTAAATGTCAAATAGCTATTTAGGCTATATCAGTCTTTCCACGTTTATCAAGGCCGTGTACGCACTCACCGCAAGTTAAATATTCTTTCGACTAGTCTCAGTTTTTTCCATCTCATTTTCAAGCCTAGTACCAAAAATTAACTTACAAGAAGTTATGAATGTCTGAAATACTAAAATAAGCGTTTTTAAAGATAAAGATAATATTAATAGTAATCTTTATGTAACCTGACATACAAACATATCAGATAAGTTTTTCTTAATAAATTAAATCAAGCTAAAAGGCAAATACAATTAAAAACCGATCACACAATGTAATTATCAACATCGTAAAGAAACGATAACATATAAATAGCCTACGTAGTAAAAATAGATATGGCCAACTGAATAACAATGAACACAAAATTAATTTCCATTAGTGACTGTGTTTAATTATGAAATATGAAGACGTGGTCAAGTAAATAATTATTTCATAACTAGGTATTAATGTTAATTTGTCTATATTAGTACAAATTAAGTGTTACCAGAGAAATCAAGAAATGAATTCGTTTGACATTTATCTGAAATCTCGTCTTCCAGCAAAATATGGATTAATATACTGTAAATTGCGTAGAATTCAGATTTCAATTAGAAAGAAGTGAATTAGTCCGAAAGCAAACAAATTAAGGTTAATAAACTTCATGCAAAAGACAATTAGAACTACAAAAATTATTCTGAATTGAATGAATGAAGATAAATGGGTAGCCTGTAGAGAGACATCGGCTAATTGGCTGCTGCTATATCGCAATTAGAAATATTGTGTACTATATGCCGATTCAGCAGAAATTGAAAGCACTAAAAATAAAATACAATTTTAGAAATGTCGCTTCCTACCCTATCAACTCGATTACTGCCATCGTTTTGAATCCCTTTCATTTCTCTTCCGTTCTATCCACCCACTACCAATTTAATATATAGGTCCGCTTAATTTCCGAATCAGCATTTTTGTGTAATGAAGTTTCCTGCTTACCGTCTTGACGCTGCTGATATTCAGTGTTCATCCGTTCACCTTCAGACACGATCAATTCATATCAATTCGTTAACTTGAATGGAATAAAAAATGCTTCCTCTGCAGATCATATATTTTTTCCCCTAGATATATGACCCTATCTACCCATAACAGTTTGCTGTATCTCTCTCACCCTGGTTTAAACCGAATGATTTATTTTTTTGCAGTATTCTGAAAAGATTTACTGATTTATTAATCTACCAGCAGGTACTCGCGGCTATGCCCTAATGGGCATACAGATTCGAAACTAAACTATTAAAACGAACCACAGATTCATGAACCTTGTCCAGAGCATGCATACTACCTCAGATTCGAGTTCCCTAGCCCAAAAAATCCCAGCATAATGAGTTTCTTCCAAATCATTCAATGCCTTCGTGAGCGGGTTGAAAAATTGAAGCTATGTAATAATTTATTGATTTGTTTTATTGCAAAAAATCGATTTTAGTGATGCTTATTTTTTACCGGTTGCTATGACAAACCGAGCAAGGCCACCTTCAATTCATTTCACAATTGAATAGTCTTATTAACAGATGGCCTTAGATATATACGGAAAGACAAGTTAAAATATTATATTTTATAGCCAGTGGTACGTAGTAAATTAATAGTCCTAGTAAATAACTAGAGCAGCCAACCAAGTGGGGGGTTTTCAGGGTTTTTCTTCAATCATTAAGTGAATACCGGATCGGAAAGACGACCCCCTCCCCCCGACAGACGCATGTCAAAACACAAACACAGGTACACAGTTATATTAGTGCTGGATCAAACAGCTAGCTCAAAACACATTACCCACAATCTTCAAGTACGCAAGAGTGAAAAATATAGCAATAGAACACAAGCGGCGGAAAGTTGTTTTGGACGGAGTGTGGCCTATAGTCGAGGGCTCCGGGGGCGGTGGAGGGCAAAAAGAAAAATGTCCTTGAAAACACATCGAGGTACCCCATGCAAAGCAACCAAACAATTATTTTTTTAATTTGAAATTTCTGAAATTTTGACGGTCCCTGACATGGGTAAAGGGTTCCATAATTGAATTTTAGAAATGTTGAATGAAGAGGACGAAAGCGCTGTACGGTGGGATGGTACTGATAGTGTTAAGTCATGTCGCTATCGGGTGTGGAAATTATGAAGAGAGCAAGCGTATTAAAGCGAGGTAATAAATAGAATGGTGCCAAGGATTTAAGACGGTTGGGATATAAGTCATGGGTAACATTCTTATTTAGTGGAAAATGTGGGATCATTTTGAAACTTTGAGATAACAGAAGAAAGGACAGGGTATGGAATATACTGTACGATGCAGATTATAGTGGTATTAATATGTAATGTCAGCAGTTGTTTAATTGCATAATGTATAGCTTACTATTCTGATTCGATGAGTGAATCGAAATGCGATCGACTTTTACCAGCAACTCCTTTTTTGGACTTTTTGAAAAAAATCACCCAGGTTCTTAATATGGCCACAAAGAGCTAATGTCTTGCTGTTTGTTGTAAAGATGAAGATAAATGTATGACACTGTGTGGAATTTGTGGAATATAAGTTCGGGAGGATTGGGTTGGGCTCACCAAAGAAGATAAAGAATTGTCCATTTGTCCAAAGCGCTTAAAATAATAGAAACATAAAGAAATGTACATCTCATTCTAGAGCTATTTTTCAACTAATTGGGTTGTTTCTTTTAGAAAATATATGTTTGTGGTTTTTTTCCAGAAACAAGTGTTTATTTTGTATTGACAGAAACCATTTATATTAAAACTGTCTGTCTCATTGAGTGATGCTTGAAATCATCCAATGTAACATGGACAAGACATTAAAGGCCATATTAACTTCACATGTACGAGTATTTAATATTGTCCGAAGTTGGAGTTTTAGAATTAAATTATTTTTATTGGTTCTAATTGAATTAATGTTTGAACATTTTTCTCCTTGTTACTAATGAGCCAAAGTACATATTCCCATAATTTTTTTATAAAACTTTCATAATGTGCCGCCAGAAAATTCGAAGAAGCTTAACATGGCCATATTCTCATCAGGTACCTTAGTTGTTTGAAATCAGATAAGTGGAAATTCTAACAGACTTTGTCACATCTGTTTCTATTAATGATAGAGCAGAACGGAGAGCATAATCAGAATAATCTCATGAAAGTGTCGCACAGAAGATGAGAGGATGGAAATTGTATCCTACGCGTAAGGAGGAGCTGTCTGGTGGAACGTTACTTATAATTTGAGCTGAGGTGTGGAACGACCTGTCGTATTACAGGACACTTCGTCCTAACCCGTTGCTTCTTCATGTTTAATCACGATTAACTGTCGGGTGCAGAATCATAATTAAGTGCACTCCACGTGTCGAGCATTCTTGAAATCCATGTTTAGAGTTAAACCCTTTAATGTAGAACAGAAAAGTAAGTGTACTTGAGAGCTTGCCTGATTTCAAAGCAATATTTCCTTTATTAGCCACACATAGCTTTACAAGGCACTACATTATAATAATATATAATACTATAATAAATGTACAGAATTTAAAATAATTAATTTTTGTAAAACAATTAGCAAGGCATTGTGGTATAAGTACCCTACTTCATGTTATTACTGGATCCCACAAACTTCATTTCAATTTAAGCTAATACAAGAAGTTATTCTTTATTTCTGATCACAAACCAATAATAATAAATTATCTACACGTCATCAGAGAGTAGATATTTTTTCACAATCCATTCGTACCTCAAGATAGCTAACAAAGCTTTACACTTATTGTTACAGTTGAACTCTGCACTGAAATGTTTCAAAATACATAACTGTTTATCACCTTGTTCCAGTAGTAGGTTTATTAGTCCTGGCTACAGATCTGGAAGTCCAATAATATCCGTGACCGCTTGGGATTGTTGTAAGGAATTTTCCAGGAGTATATTTTTTACTTCAAATAAGTTTCATATTTCCGATTGAGCTTTAAATATGAATATCGAGAAATCACCAATTAGCTCAGTTACTGTCTAAATGTAATAGAGGGACCTACTTATGTAACACGTCTTGAGTTTCAAATGTGTAACACTTGACACATTTTAGGCCTAATCTTTAATATGCATGAAGAATCATTCGAACTGAAACATCAACATTGCATTTGGTTTTGGAGAAGATTGACAATTCTTTGCTAAACCGTTCGACAATATCAAATAACTCATGTCTGAAATAACATGTGAAATCTACTTAAGTCACCATCAAAGAAAACTTCAGAAAATGTAGTCTGATTTTTTCCCTATTGTATGTATAATATATTTTATTCGTAATGCGCGATGATTTATACATTGAATAGGACTACAAGTCCAGGACATGCTTTGGCAGATGTGTTACATTGATAATGAATCCATTTCTGGCAATGATGAGGTGGATGTGACAGAGGAAGATAAACAATTAGATATACATTTATCGTCATTAAAACCACACAATTGATGGAATCACTGTGGAGTAAAAAGAAGAAAAAAAGACCCGTACATGTAACATGTTTCTATAGAGCTGATACCATGCGAGAGTTACTTGTTTTTGGTCAGAGAAGGTATAAAATGCCTCCGAGTTCTATCCTTATGGATTTACATAAAACCAAATGAACGTATGAGCGATAAAATGAATGTGATAAAATATAAAACAAGAGTATGTCTCAGGATTGGTTGAAATTCCACATAATCTTATACCAAGCTGGTCAGCAATTTTCAATGCGGTGCAGAGCTTTCCTTTTAATTCGCTAAAGTTTGCAGAATGCGATCAGATGTAATTACTATGAAGTAGAGTGTGACCAGGTGACGTGGAAAGTTGTTAGGTTGCACTACACTATTTGAAGAGAGTTATTAAAACTTCATTTCATGATTGAATTCATCGGATTATGGATATAAAGTGACATTCAACAGCGTCTGATGATTGAATCACTAAATAGTACGTCGCAATACAAGAGGCACAAATGCGACATTGGGCACTTCTTTTTAAATTCTGAGATTCTCCAATGCACTTAACGCATGGGTAGAATTTTTTAAGCAGTCTGTCCAAACGCAAAATTTCTGCACCTTAAGGTTCTTCAGTTATCGTGTCAGGAATAAACAAACCTACGCGACGAATTGTACTTTTTACTTTATCTCCGCGCTTTTCCCGCTCAGAAAGCAACACTTGGCAAAGCGCACATTGGTTCAGCGTATAATTATGCCTTCTAAAACCGTGCGCCGTTTAGTATGATCATAATACAGTAAAACATCTGTACAACGAAAATCGATATAACGATAAACCCGCATATAGCCTAGCAATATTTTGATTTGATCCCGGCAAATTTCCTTTCTTAATAATGTTAAATTTAACTCATTATAACGAAGAACCTACGAGTATTTTAGACTTTTATAACGATATTTGGAGGTTTAATTGTTGCTGCAAATCAGGGTAGCTGGTATCAGATCAGTATCCTTCCCAGCCACTAATAGGCCTATTGTTTTCTTAGAAATCCAAGAAAAGAAATGTTCATGAGGGGTGGAAAATAGGATCATTGAGGATAAAATCATCCCTTACGTATGCACTTTCTTGCATGTCCTTTTCATAATTATCCTGCAGATTATTCTGCATGCAGTCTTTCTAATATGTGGTAAATAATAAATGCAGCAGGCACTGTATGGTTTTTGGTAATTTTCAGGAAACAAAAACGCAGCGTTGAAACAATATCAAGCTGATAACAGTATCACGTTCCAAGAGAAAGCCAACTTCTCTCCTCTCACCTCCCTCACATTCAAGACCACAAGACTTTCACACAAAGGAAGTCGATTTTTTTTCTTTTCTTTTACGTGACAGATGCTTGTTAACCTGATTACTGACCCCTTTGAGTCTAGCGAAGTTCATGAGGCGAAATAAGACTAACACAAAGGAACGCAAATTAATATGATATGAAAGTATTTTCTAGCATTCAGACAGATCGTAAGAATCGGCTACTAGTTACATCCATTTTGTAGAAGTAAACAACAGCATTACACTTGTTTTTGTTAAGCCCTACACTCAGGTTAGACGACCCTGGGATTTTGAGCCGCATCTCCCTTTTAGAGAATCCTGGATGACACCATCTCCACTAAATCCCACAGATATGAAAAGGACATAATACATAACGCATAACGATATTTGTGGGCCTTAGGAGATTGTATTGCTATATGAGGGTTATTGTTACACTAGCAGGTGTCCGCAGTTTCGCTCGCGATAATTAATCCAAAAATTAAAAATAAGAGCATAAAGTTAAATCATCATACCACATACCACGAGTGGTACATACCACGATTAGAAACAGTCGCCTGGGAAAAAGACCTCAGATTCGAGTTCCCTGGCCTAAAAAACCCCTGCATAGTAAGTTCCGTCCAAATCGATAAATGTTTGTCCATTATCCCTCTTCCGTCTATGTTGAAAATTTCAGATGTCTGCGTGCCTTGACATTATAAACAGAGTGGCTTACATAATTCAAGCGATCGCGATGCTTTCATTTCCAAGGTATGACAAAAATATGCTAAGCCACCTGCAATAGATTTGACAATTGAAATGTATTCATAAAGCAAACTATTAATAATTATAACGAAACTGCTAAAAATCCGGCTTTGGAATGCATATTGTTTCGATATATATAGATTGAAGTGTTTCGATACGTATCGATATCTATATATGTATCGATATAGGCCTATTGATATCGATGTAATATTGTTATTTTTATGCTTCGATGGCGAAAAAACTCACGTTTTCTTCCAGTCTTTTTACTCATAAATCGCGAAAATTAAAAATCTGGCTTCGAGATGCATTTGGACATTCCTTAGTCCATCTACATTTAAAATTTAAAATCCCTGCGTTCAGTAGATTTCGCTGGGCATCGCGTGGAGACAAACAGACAGACAGAAAGTCAAACACTTCCTGTTTTTAAATTAAATTTATGTAATTATTGAGGATGTCTAATTTGGCGAATGATGTATATTTACGTTAGATTCACGAATATTACGCGAAATAACGAATGTATCTCATACATACTCTGATAGATCTGCTTTAAACATACCTATATTTGACTCTTTGTTGGTCAAGAAATGAATTAATTAATAATAATATTGCAATAATTTCAATAACAATAGCAATTATTATTAATAATTTAAGATCATAAGAACAAACCTTACACTTTAGTTTTATAAAAAATTAATAGTGTAAGTTATTTTATTTTATGTTTAATGATGATTGTTCAGCCAAATACAGTCAATTAAAAATTAGTTTTTAATCCGAGCTGCATACTTATTCTCTACATGTGGTGTGAATTCGTCCAAACAGTTTAATGTCTTATAATTATTGTACTTTTTTGTGCCGTTGACGTAATTGTTAATACTACGTTTAATATCTCAGAGGGAAGATTTGTAAAATGAAAAACAAACATGAATATTATTTTTTGAACTTAAAGAGATAAATTTTATATGACTTCCAAGACACTTCTTAACTTAAATTGTATTAAAATAATTAATTTATTCTTAAATTTTCTTACGAGTATCGTCCTTGACGCGCAGTTTATTTTTTATTAGCCCTCAAAATTTCCTTACATCTATCGCTTAGCCTTATTCCTTGTATTATTTATGCTCATTCTCTTCGTTTTATTCGGCTTTGGCCATCTCTATTTCATGCCATTCGTCTATTCATTCCAATTTATCTCTTGGTTCTCCAGTAACCTAGTCGTCCTTTCTGCATTGTTCTTTTGCCTCCACCCATTCCACCTTTACTCCAAGCTACTAGATGAAGTCGAATCGATCCCTGTAGAAGAGCGAGAGAGAATCCTCCAGTGAAACTGAGTTTTCCCCTCCTGTACCCCATCTGTACTCCATCCAACGCCTCAATGCTAAGGGTAAGTTGCTCTCAATCTGTTCAGCAGACCGTTTACGTTAACTACCTCTGCAGGCGATTTCGAGCATTATGCTGGGAAATGATTACGGATTTAGGAAGAGGACACTGTGGAAATTGAGGAAGTGATGAGATTCTAGAGAACAGACACACCGCCATGTTAAGGAAGTGGCCAAGAAGTCCTACTCACTAACGAGGTTAGTACAACCTTTAACAGCCAGAGGTCAATAGGCAGCTCAAAAATTCTTTAACAACCCCAACAACTTGCTAGATCTAGTTTCTAACAGGTGAACAAATATTTCTCCAGAAGTCCATTGAGAGTTCGGGAGCAGTAGTTCCATTTCAAACTCTGTTATATGAATGGATACATGCAACAAGTGTCTAAATGAGAAAATGGAATAATAAATGGGTATTAAAAGGATGGTTTTTTACGAAGCTTTTGATGGGTTTGATAGACTAAAGAAATATGCGAATGGCCTAGATTCTGGAAATTTCGGATGGAAAATGAAGTAAATGAACAATTCTGTGAAACGTAGAAATAATTAAAATATAAAGAAACAATAAGCCTATACAAGGAAATTATAAAACTGATCAAATTGTAAAATTAAATTTAAAAAAAAACTAAAAGCAGTGAAAGTCATGTATCGAAAGAATGGGTGAAACAACACGTCCGAATGTAGAGATGTTGAATAAACTGTGAGAATGCTGCATTATTGATAATCATCGGCTACATGAGAATAACTTTATGAATTGCAACGCCCCCTCCCAACCAACCCCTCTAATTCCTCTTCTTCTGCCTTGAAGATCAAACGTGGAAGAATGCTGCTCTCAGCTCGGCCGACCCTTAAATAAAATACTAGGTAACTACGGGAGGGAAAGGCGTTACGTAACGAAGAGCATGTAAAATTATTTAGATGCACTTCGCAGCTGAGAATATAAACTTAGCATGTGAAAGCTAAAAGAATTTTATTATTAAAATTTTAAAATTCTTTTCTGCCTGATGGGCAAGACATAAATTTCATTTAGTATATTTACAGATTTTAGGCCTGATGACCAAATATGAAGAACATACAAATTAAAATAATAAGATTATTTTATATACATTTAGGGCCTGATGGGCCTGTTTCAATACAAGAGTTATTCTTTAAATACTTTCCCAGAACAGGGGTTAAAATACATGCATGTTATTTTATAATTTTAACACTTCAAACTTGTCTCGGCCGAGTAATTAAATTCATTATTGGTTAATATCAATGATACATGCAAATGGCCGGACAAACATATAATTACTTATTTAGCATGCTTTTCACAAATACAATCATGCGGAGTGCATAGCTCCCAACATAAAATATTGTTTACATACCTTTTATCTTATAAGCAAAACTGCCAGACATTCCTGGACAGAAAATACATTGGTTCCGGATTGCAAGCTGGTGTGGCCTATATGCTATCAGGATAACGTGTATCAAACCCTACTTAAATAGAATACAACCGAATGAAAGAAATAAGTACACCAGATTCTAAAAGACTCCCCATATAAGTGCAATAAATATTTGATGCTGCACAATGCCTTATTTCCACTCAGCAAAACAATAATAAATGAAAAGAAACACGAGGGAGAAGCCCTATATAAATAATTCCCCTGAAACTTGCATGTATACTGAAACTACAGTACTAAATCAACATGAAATTAAAGTAAAAGAACCCATCCTTAGTAATCACTAATAAGTTTCTAGTAACACTGGAAGATTAATTAAATAAATTCAGATACACGTACCTGCTCAAATCCTGACATGGTTGGCCTCGCGGCCACCATATTGTGTTCTTGTTTACCCAGTCCCATGGCCACACACCAGGCTTGCAGCCCGTTCACAAAGGAAGTAGAGAATGGAGAGAACGAGGCCTATGTTGCCTCGGCTTTTATAGTCAAGCCCCCCTCTCTTCTCATAATTGGTAATAATCTCGTACCAATCGGATTGTGAATAATAAAACAAATGAACTGTTCGACGAATGACAAATAAGAGACAGAAGAGCGCGAAGTTGCTCCCCTCACTAGCGCTGACGCGCATCTGAGCTGCACACCAGCACTGCAGATGAACTGGGAACCCGTTCCCCTCAACACGAGGCGACCACCCCTACCGAGCGAGCGCTTCCGAAGCAAAACGAAGTTAAATACCATTCAAGTTACCAGACTTCATACGCAACAAAGATCACATGATTCTTTACTGCTATATTCCTGAGTAAAACAGATACTTCATTCCCATACTACTAATTAAAATTCCCTTCCAATTTAAATCTGTTTTATCCAACTTGAGCCAATGTCATGCCCTTTAAAAATTGATATTATTTTTTAATATTGGCTCAATTCTCCCTGTCCATGACTTGGAATATCTTGCTTAATATATTCCAATTTAGTAAGAAAGACATCACTAAAACTGTTCATAGAGTTATGGCCTTTCCACAACGGCCCCTGACTCACACATGCACCGACATTAAAATGGACGAATCATACCTTCATTCGGAGATTTCACACTCTCACATGGCTTTATAGTCCATACTTGGTATACGTCCTTGTTTTGGTGCTCACTGCCAGTTCACTGTTGCCTTCCGAGGAGAGAGTAGACGAAATTGCGAGTCAGCGTCCACAAACCCTCACAGCGACTGAGCAGCTGGTCAGGTAGCTCGTTGAGGAAGACGCCCAACAGTATGACATCTAGTGAGTCTACTCCACCTCCCATTACTGCTTCTGAAAGTACAAGGCAAGCGGCAGACTATGGCAAGACAAGATACATTACATAAATCAGACCCTCCTACGCTTATTGATCTCGAAGTTACATTTAAGATGATAATCAAAATTACTATTTACGAAAATTAAGTTTGAGATTATCCAAAACAAAACTTTACTCTAGAGAAATAAGACGTCCTAAGAAGAGAAGGAGACTAGACTAAATATTATAATTAAAATTGATCAAGATCCATAAATTACAAAATATTAGACAGGATAAATTCATGAGAAAATAAAAATATTGGTAAATGATTGGATTAATCCTAACCTACAAATTTAAGAAACTGATTCAAATTTTACATAAGATAATAACAAGCTATATACAATAAGTCTAGTTTGGGAAAAGTCAATCTTCTATAATTCAAATAAAGATTTTAATATAGATGACCTAACTGAGTCAGGAAATCAAAATCCTGATAAATATAAGACATAATTAGTAGAAAGATACTTTAATAAGGCGAGATGAAATTCCTCTTCTCCTATGGTGTGGATCTCCTTGTTGAGACCAGACCATATCTCCCCATCCCGTCATCTGCAAGGAGGGACTCCCCGGAACTTCAGACATCGAGGTTCTTCTGTCGTACTCCCCAGTATTCATCACCGACTCGCCTAGACATGATGTCGGATGACAGGAGAAACCGAAGACCATCTCTTCTTATAATCATGCTGAAATTTATGTCTTACAAAGGGAAAGTCAGCTAAGCAGTCAGGGAATTACTATGTCTTTTTGCAATGACTAACATGAGCCTTTATAGTCTTATTTGAATCCGAGTCTTTAAGTAAAACAGTCACTGGAGTAAGAAACTTCACCACGTTGAAAGGACCACGAAACTTGACCGCGAGTTTAGCGGCAAATCTATCTATTGCTTTACTTTTAGGGAAGTTTTTAACATAAACCCTATCTCCAACATTAAAATTCACTGGAATCCGATCAGCATTATATCTCTTCTCTGTTTTCTGATGCGCTAATTTCAGATTGTCAGCAGCCCTTTTCCAGATCTGTCTGACAGTAGCAGCATCCTTGACTTCTGGTAAGAGATCACTGATTGACCAGGCATTAGTAAGAGGACTGTTAGGTTTAAATGAAAACATCAACTGAAAAGGAGTCTGTTTATGCGATTCATGCTGGGCTGAATTGAAGGCAAATTGCAACCAGAACAGCTCTCTGTCCCATGCAGCATGATCCTCTGAGTGGTACGCTATCAGAGCGGCCCTCAGGTTCCTATTAAAACGTTCACTGTGATTGGGCGACGGATGAAAAGGGGCAGTCTTTACGTGTTGAATTCCCAGGGAAAAGCAAAACTGTTTGAACTTTCTCGAAATGAAATACGAGGCATTATCAGATGCTATACTACGCGGAAAGCCTACTGTAGAAAAGATTCTTTTGAGGCACTCTATAGTTGAATTAGAAGTGGCTACTCGAACAGGAAACATCCAGACAAATTTAGAAAAAGAATCTACAGCTACCAAAATGTAAGAATTACCGGATCTAGATCTAGGAAATTTCCCCACGAAATCTATAAAGAGCCTGTCCAAAGGAGCCTTGGGCACTTCGGATGACAAGAATCCGAGCTTAGTGCACTGAGCAGGTTTTGCCGAGCTGCACTTCTGGCATGCTCTAACCTGGGCTCTAATAAACCCATCTATGCCCTTCCAAGTGAAAGTTTCTCGTATTTTGGCTCGCGTCTTATAAAATCCTAGATGGCCACCCACCGGAGATTCATGGTAATACTTGAAAACCATGTCCCTTAAGGCAGAGGGCAGCACAATTCTAGATTGAGATCTATGCGCAGGAGCACTATATAAAACACTATTTCTAAAGATGTACTGCGGTACATCTTCTCCACTTTGCAAGCGGGCGATTAGAGGAGCAAGTTCTTCATCACTGGCTTGGTGATCCTTTAATGCCGTAAAAGCTAAGGGAAACTCACCCAGAATGTTACCCACCATCCCTAACAACTCTTTAGGATCCTCGATACTGCAATCAGGACTGCCCAAGATCTCCTCCGGACTGAACATCCGCGTTAGAGCATCGGACACCTGATTCTCAGTAGCTCGGATATGCCTAGCCTTAAATTTGAATGCAGAGAGACGCACTGCCCACCTAGCGATCCTGCCGGTTGTCCGTGGCTTCGCTAAGACCCAGCTTAAGGCCTGACAGTCTGTCTCAAGCTCAAATTCCACATGTTCAACATAGACCCTGAATTTCTCTACTGCAAACAAGACAGCGAGAGCTTCAAGCTCATACATTGAGTACATGCGTTCAGGAGCGGTCAAAGTCCTGGAAGCATAAGCTACAGGCCTTCTTCCTTCCTCGAATTCTTGCAAGAGAACAGAAGCTATGGCCACCGGTGAGGCGTCGCACTGAATTACAAATTTCTTAGAGAAGTCTGGCATGGCAAGCACGGGGGGATTCATAATGGCGGACTTCAATTTTTCAAAACTTTCTTGGCAAGCAGGAGACCAGACAAATTTAGAACTTTTCTTTCTTAGATCATTCAAAGGGGAGGAAAGTTCAGCCATATTTGGTACAAACTTCCTGAAGAAGTTGACCATCCCTATAAACCTGGCTACGCCCTTGGCATTCTTGGGAGGGGGAAATTTTCTAATTGCCTCGGTGCGTTCTGGGTCGATGGCAACGCCGTCAGCTGAAACCAGATGACCCAGAAATGACAGTCTCCTAGCGGCTATAGTAACCTTATCAGGATTAACTGTAAGTCCTGCGGCTCGTAGGCGCGAGAACACTTCTTGAAGATGCTGCAAATGCTCTTCAAAGGAATTAGAATAGAGAACCAAATCATCCAAATAATGATACACAAATTTAAACTTTACGTCTGAAAAAATTTGATCTAGCAGTCTAGTAAGGACCTGGGCTCCTGTCGCTAATCCAAATGGGACTCTTAAAAATTCGAACGAGTTGTACGGAGTCGAAATAGCTGTCAAACGCCTTGAACGTTCAGTAAGGGGTATCTGATAGTAAGCCTGATTGAGGTCAAGGGACGAGAAAACTTTAGCACCCGAAAAGAAACTGAAAGCAGTGTTAATGTCTGGTATAGGCACCGAATCTATCTTTATTTTGGCATTGAGGTGCCTGAAATCAACCACTGGCCTGAAGCGCCCATCACCCTTAGGCACCAAAAAGATAGGACTAGAATAGTTGGACTTGGAGACCTGAAGGACTCCTTGTTCAACCATTGCGTCAATATGTTCTTTCAAGATCTTCAACTTTGGTGGATTGAGGCGATATGGTGCTCTACGGACCGGTTGATCATCAAGTAGCTCAATGTCATACTCTAAGACATTAGTAAGACCCAGTTCCGGAGTCAAAACATCAGGGAAATCTTGCAAAATCTTACTAACTTGACTTTTCTCAACGGAAGGCAAGTGTGACAAGTCCACACATACATTATTTACAGAATCAGGGAAAAAATCAAAAGGCGGTAACATATTTGTCTCTGAATTGCCCTTAGAAGAAATAAATTTAGAAAAAGGGGGTCCATAGAAGAAATCGATCTTACAAGATTCAAAGAATTTAAACTTACACTGTTTACTATCAAAATCTAGGATCAATCCTACCTTCCTCATAAAAGGATAGCCTAAAATCACAGGCATAAGTAAATTCTCAGCAACAACAAAGGGACAGACCCAAGTGAAGTTAGCAATTCTCAATTTCAGGCTTACTTGACCTACTATGGCAAGATTCTGGTCACCAGCCGTGCGTAACTTCAGCTCACTACTAACCATTTTCGGAACGTGTTTGTTTACCAAACACATTCTACTATATTCGTCTTTTGAGAGCAGAGATACAGCCGCACCGCTGTCTAGCAATGCCGACATTCTATATTTGCAAATTTCTACTTCTATCATAGGCAACTTGGCATCTACAATTGCTTCTAACTGACGTGGGAAAACTTTTTTCTTGTCAAATCCATAAATGTCACTATCAGGAGTCAAATTCGGGACTTTCTTTTTTCTACGATTACTTCTCTTCTTTCTTTTACATGGTGTTTTCGTAGTACGATCCGGATCGTCCATATTTACAGGCAAAATCTTCTTACTAAGCACCTTTTTATTTAGAAACGCTGCACTATCATCACTATTGTCTTTCAACCTAGGCCTAATGTCTTTGTCTGAGCGCCTTTTATGAAATATGCTATTAACAAAAGTCCTCGTGGCATAAAAACGGTCTGTCTGGCTTCTACTGTCCGTACCGTGAGTTTTGTCAAAAACCGTAGTCGCAGTCACCAACCTAGAGCTGATCAGTTCCCTAGCCGGCGTGTCAACGTCTTTACAGTGAGTAGAGTTTGTCATCACCACTTCGTCAGTCATCTTTCTATCACATATAGCGCTACTAGACATCTTCGGTTTACCCAGGGCCCTTGGGTAAGACCTACATCATTGCGAAGAGCGTTTCTGAACATTACCATTTTGCATCGTTTGATTTTTCCCACTACGGCAGTATTTAGCAATATGCCCTAATTTCCCACAATTGTAACACTTGATAGGCTTTCTATCGTTGCCACCTGCAACTGGTTTTGCTCTATCATGACTATCACTTAGTTTGACACGACTACTACTTAACTGGCCTTGTTTATCCACTCTTAAGGAGTCGGAAAAACTGATAGCATTTACTCTAGCACATAACGACTCTAGTTGCCTGAAGGAAGACGGTCTGCTCTCAAAGACTACTTTAGAACGCGTTTCAGGCGACATTCCCTCAATGACAGCATCTACTATTTCTCTCTCTGGCATGGCTAGTCGAAACACCTGAGCACATTTCTTGATGCTACGAGAGTATTCGGCAAGTGTCTCATTGAATGCTTGCGTGCGGTAGAAATGCTTAGTAATCAAAGCCGATCTAGCTCGCACTGGCACATAGGTGTCCAGCAGCCTAATGTGAAAATCTTCTAGCCCTAACCCACTGTTGACGGCTTCTAAGGCAACGTCACGCAAAGAACCACCAAGTTTAGAAAATAAGTAGGCCAGCAGATTGCGTTCATCAAGGTGAAACACTGCGGCTTGACTTTTCAAATCACAGATAAAGTCCAGAAAGTCTAAAACTTTCTCTACACTTTCATCTGAGAAAAGTGAACAGTTTTCCAAAGTGGAGGCAAGCGGATGGGGAAGATTAGCGAAGGCAAGAGGAAAAGTATGAGTTTCAGGAAATGCCCTAACATTTTCTCTACCAGAATCACTATCACAATGTGAGAAGAAAGTTTGACCTGTCGCGCTCATTTCAAATCTCGATTGTCTATTTGGGTTAACAAAAGAATCCATAACTTCCCTATTATGTGACTTCTTTTCATTATCAAGCTCCTCGCTCACTGGAGCATGTACATTCTCCCTATCAGTTGATTTCACTCGGATTAGAATTACACTGACTTGGTCTTGAAGATCTTGAAACTCTGCTAGGAAGTCGGTTCCTGCAATTACCTTCTCAAGATCTGCTACTCTCTGGCAAGCATGAAGTGCACGATTTTTTACCTTTTCTGACACCGGAACACTTTTATCAAGTTTTTCTCTCACCGCTTCTACTCTGTCTTTAGCTACTGCAAGCAAAATAGGAATAAGGGACTCACCGCAATTTTTTATGTCAACATCCTTGTCCTGGTTATCTATTAGTTGCTTCTTAAGGTCGGCTACCAGATTTTTCTCATCAGGAGACAGACCTCTTATTTGCAGCTCATAGATTATGTCAGATTTCAGTAATTGGTCCGGGTCAGGGACATAACGAGTCACAGGAGATGCCATTTTACATGAAACACAGATTTCCAGCAATATTAGAATATGTACACAATAAAAACAAGATATTTACAAAATAATACACTCATAAATAAACAAGATACACAATAATAAATCTTAGCTTTCACATGGGACATTTTTAAACTTTAAAGTTCAGAAATTAAAACAAGTTAAGATTTAAGCTGAAAAAAGGCAACAGCAACTGTGGAATTTAACCACAGCTCTGCTACAAATTGCAACGCCCCCTCCCAACCAACCCCTCTAATTCCTCTTCTTCTGCCTTGAAGATCAAACGTGGAAGAATGCTGCTCTCAGCTCGGCCGACCCTTAAATAAAATACTAGGTAACTACGGGAGGGAAAGGCGTTACGTAACGAAGAGCATGTAAAATTATTTAGATGCACTTCGCAGCTGAGAATATAAACTTAGCATGTGAAAGCTAAAAGAATTTTATTATTAAAATTTTAAAATTCTTTTCTGCCTGATGGGCAAGACATAAATTTCATTTAGTATATTTACAGATTTTAGGCCTGATGACCAAATATGAAGAACATACAAATTAAAATAATAAGATTATTTTATATACATTTAGGGCCTGATGGGCCTGTTTCAATACAAGAGTTATTCTTTAAATACTTTCCCAGAACAGGGGTTAAAATACATGCATGTTATTTTATAATTTTAACACTTCAAACTTGTCTCGGCCGAGTAATTAAATTCATTATTGGTTAATATCAATGATACATGCAAATGGCCGGACAAACATATAATTACTTATTTAGCATGCTTTTCACAAATACAATCATGCGGAGTGCATAGCTCCCAACATAAAATATTGTTTACATACCTTTTATCTTATAAGCAAAACTGCCAGACATTCCTGGACAGAAAATACATTGGTTCCGGATTGCAAGCTGGTGTGGCCTATATGCTATCAGGATAACGTGTATCAAACCCTACTTAAATAGAATACAACCGAATGAAAGAAATAAGTACACCAGATTCTAAAAGACTCCCCATATAAGTGCAATAAATATTTGATGCTGCACAATGCCTTATTTCCACTCAGCAAAACAATAATAAATGAAAAGAAACACGAGGGAGAAGCCCTATATAAATAATTCCCCTGAAACTTGCATGTATACTGAAACTACAGTACTAAATCAACATGAAATTAAAGTAAAAGAACCCATCCTTAGTAATCACTAATAAGTTTCTAGTAACACTGGAAGATTAATTAAATAAATTCAGATACACGTACCTGCTCAAATCCTGACATGGTTGGCCTCGCGGCCACCATATTGTGTTCTTGTTTACCCAGTCCCATGGCCACACACCAGGCTTGCAGCCCGTTCACAAAGGAAGTAGAGAATGGAGAGAACGAGGCCTATGTTGCCTCGGCTTTTATAGTCAAGCCCCCCTCTCTTCTCATAATTGGTAATAATCTCGTACCAATCGGATTGTGAATAATAAAACAAATGAACTGTTCGACGAATGACAAATAAGAGACAGAAGAGCGCGAAGTTGCTCCCCTCACTAGCGCTGACGCGCATCTGAGCTGCACACCAGCACTGCAGATGAACTGGGAACCCGTTCCCCTCAACACGAGGCGACCACCCCTACCGAGCGAGCGCTTCCGAAGCAAAACGAAGTTAAATACCATTCAAGTTACCAGACTTCATACGCAACAAAGATCACATGATTCTTTACTGCTATATTCCTGAGTAAAACAGATACTTCATTCCCATACTACTAATTAAAATTCCCTTCCAATTTAAATCTGTTTTATCCAACTTGAGCCAATGTCATGCCCTTTAAAAATTGATATTATTTTTTAATATTGGCTCAGAATGGAAAATATAAAATCAATAAAGACTCTGTATCCTACTATGTTTCTTGGTCTCTTAGATCCCACATTATTGTTACGAAGTGACTCTTGAGGGGACAGGATTGCCCACCACCAAATGGAATAAATATACGGTAATTACATCTAGGTCCAAGTGAAGCAAATTATCTAAAGTCTATTTTCAGTTCCTATGTTTTGCACCTATGTTTTAGTTCAAGAAAATTAAACTCTAACTTTATTAAATATAACTTTATTAAGTATTATATATATTTAAATGTAACTTTAAATTTCTACCTTTTCTTTTCAGTTGTAGAATTTACTTAGAATTATTTTTTTCCGACATGATAATTCTTTTTTACCTATTCGCATCTATCCACTTTGGTATCACTATAAACTTACAGTACAAACTAACGATAAGTTATATATGTATTTATTCAAACTGCAATTAGGCTATGCCCGCGTGGCAGTGGTGTCAATTAGGCTACATTTACAACAAAACATTAAAGGATAATGATATTTCCATTTCCGGGCTGTATGGCCGTGGTCTATCCGATGAAATTGCATTATAGTAGTGTGTGTATATGTCACTTGAGCCTTTATTCTTTCGCAATTGTATTTTAAGGTAAGCATTATCAAAGGATAAAGCGCATCTCATTAAAAATCAAAAGTATAATATATTGACGTTTCCCTTGTGATTCTTAGTAGTTTAACGCCATAAAATTTTTAAAGTAGCGGAAGTGACACGACTCTGCACTCTCTGGTTAGAGTGCAGCTAATGAATTCAAGCAGCGTTCAAAATATTGGGTTTTATAGTGGGTCGCTGCTTGCATTTAAATTGCGATGTGCTAGTCTTAGAGTTAAGAACAATAATTCATGCTATTGTGAAACAGAAAAGTTTGTTTCTTAACTTTTATTTCAATCAACGGCATGTCGGATTTTACTGAATACAACATGAGATACGAGCAGTCGCGGCTTGTGCCTTAAACGGAGGGTATGCTGCAGTTTTACCATTTTTTATTTTATTTATTGAATATCCAAAATTGGATTAAACCCTATTTCACCCGAAGGTATATTAGGGTTAGAGATATAATACATTTCATCTATTTACAATAGATTTCTAAAATTCTGAGCACGAGCTGCAAAGAAAGTCATAAAGAACTAAGCATTAACGAAAGGAAGAAAAAATGTACAAAGATGATATAAATATTAACAAGAGATAAGTAAACATTAATGAACAATGAAACTCATAGTTTTGAGTATATACTATTTACAACAACAAAAAACGAGAAATATTTATATCCAGTCTTATTAGAGTGTGTTATGGAGGAGAATGGTGTATTGAATGTTCAGTTGGTGCAAATAGGATATGAGTTTAAATCTTTCGTATGTGTATATGGAACAATAAAACAGAATGTGGCTAACTGATTGTTTCCTTTCACCACATTTACAGTCAGCATTGACAGTTATAGCAGCCTCTAACAGAAATGAGTACCAGGAGGAATCCTGGGGTAAAGGCTGCATAAGGCTGAGAACCTTACCACCTTCACGTGCCGAATGTCTAACACCTGGGAGCCTCAACCTCCTAGAACCCTCTGGGCCTCCATGGCCCATAATAGGGAATACTTTAGGCTATTCTTGTTTTACTGTCAGTTATACGGAATCGGTGCAAGTACTGTTGAAATTGTCCATGTCCTGTATAAAACTGTGTCATGGTATAGTTTGGTACCAATTCTTTACATTTTATTCTGTCGTATACTGATGGGAAAAATAAGTTCCTAATCACAGATCCACTTTCGCTGTTCTGCCATTGGTTGTTGCATTCGATAATAGTGCGATTTTTTACTTCTTTCCTTATGTGAGAAATGAAATAGAGGGTACAACATAGAAGGAGGTTAGAATATGCAGTCAGTTTTGCTAGTTCGTCCGCTCTCTCATTCCCTTTAATCCCAAAGTGTCCACGGACCCAAGACAGCAGATGTGACCAGGAAACTGCCCTAATAAACTGGGGATTTCATGAGCGACCGGGTGTACATTATGTTTGTCATCTATGGCGCCCATTGCTGATTTAAATCACTGTATATGCATACATTAATACCACTGTTGTCCCACCATATAATAGCTTGTCTTATCGCGATTAACTCTGCTTGAAAACTAAACAATGGGTGGATAACTTTCAGTTATACCATTTCATACATTTAAAATGGAGAAAGATTGCTAGGCCTACCTGTGTAATTGCTGTCACATGGTAGTCCTGCCAATCATTGTTCCTGTTGATCGATGTCTAGTTTTCAGCAGAGATTCACGTTTTGAAACTCTGTAAATTTAAAAATTCAGTATTATTCAGAAAAATATCGCTATTGCTGTGAACAGCATAGGTGGAAAAAGAAAGATGTATAAAAACAAAATGTTGTAATTGGGTTAGATATCTTCTGGGGTTTTGACACGAAGCATGGTGACGATTTTGTGTCACTTTTACTATCATTTTACGTAAAGAAAATTTCATTTTACGCTGTTTTCCCGAAATCAGCTCTCACATTTTTGTTTAAATTTATACAAAAGATGCTTATACTACGAGTAAGACCTAAATGTTTAATTTATAACACTTTCACAATAGTAACCTGCAGTGTAGTTATAAATCAGCCATCGTGTGCACAAACTCGTGCTTTAAGTTTTGCGTGGCGAGCAATACATCTTTGCATGAATATGCACTCCTTGCATAAATAGGCCTATAAATCCCGTTTTGGGTAAGGGCTTCCTACGATGCGCAGGGATGAGCCCTAGGAGCCTTCCCTAGAGATTTGGCGTCCGCATTCCCAATTGTTTCCAGATCAGTCTGCTGGTAGGTAGTCTAGTACATTGTCCTCTTGCATAATTCCTTGATGCCTCCTACTCATCTCATCTTCGGTCTTTCTTGGTTCCTTTTTTACTATTCTTAGGGTCCACATTTTTGTCCAGTAAGGTCCATCTCGATTAATCCATACTTGCGACGTGTCCTGTCCCTTTCCATTTGAGGCCCACCGACTGTAATATCATGTGTCATGTTGGTCCTCTTTCGAATATCTGTATTCCTAATATGGTACCTTACCTTAATATAATTAGAGTTTGAAGAAGAAAGTTTTAGGCCTATTGCGTAGCTTAGGGCAGAGAAAAGTTCTGTATTTGTATCCTGACCCTTCCTAGGTCTTCTACCATTGTAAACATTGGTTTGTTGAATGAATGTAATTGGATATTTCTATGCTGACTAATTAGCCATATAGAATATGGATGGGTGTGGGCAGTGTCAGATGTCCAAATTATTTATTTATTTAATCAGGAATGAACAGTAGAGTCCTACTCATCCTAATATCCAGTTATTCCGGACGGGATTTAAAAAAAGTAAATTTTGCACTTTATTTACAGAGATGTTTTGTTTTGTTAATTCTACATCATTTCCTGGATTAAAAACCTAGGTTTACGTATACAATATTATTACAACTAAAATGAAGTTGTAGGAAAAGTTATATTTACATAGGTACAAAACATCTATTTTTAAAGTTTTACCAAACTAAAACTTGTATTACAGTACAGTACGTGCATTTTAAGGCAAATTTCGTTTAATCCGGACAGGATCAAGTCCATCTTGTCCGGATTAGCGGGACTGTTATCAAATATACATGAAGTCATGCATAATAGTTATAGACTACTGATCTATATTAAATGAGTGGATAAATTGTACTGATTGAGAGTTTTGTATAGGCCTATTGGTGAATTTTTGTAAAGTTTTGCGTTTATTCTAGGAACAAAAAATAATTGTCTTAATCTACCGATAATGGAGTTTTATTGCTAACATAATGTAGGATGATGTCGTAATCCATGTCAAACGTATTTCTAATGCATTTTCCCAATTTATTTCCTACGAATTTATAGTACTATACGTACATATTCCAAATATTACAGCTATAAAAAGCAGTCACTTTATTGTCAGTCCATTAGAAAAGCTAAAATTGAAAAGCGCATCGCCTTTATTGTATTTACAATTTTCCGATGGTCATATTTCACATTTTAGAATGCATAAAAGTTCAGCTCCCCTGTTCATGTGAAAGCAGTTTTGTACTAACTCCAAAATATGAATTGGCTGACATTTACATGCTATCGCAAATTGCGCAAACGTAACTTCTTCAGAAACATAATGTCTGCTTCTGAAATGATGTTATATTGTTCAGTCACAACAATCCTTGCCTGGGGATGTGCTGCATCTATTGAATTTACAACAAATGGTTCATATACTGTCAAAATGAATATACATTTTTAACGAATGCTACGAATCAGAACGGATACCTCTATCAGCTTTTATGCTATGACATAATAACACCATATTTAATGCCAGCTAACGTGGAGCTACTTGCAGTATGTTTGTGTTCCTTTTACAGAGACCAATCTCGTTGTATTCTTCTTATAGTCAGCTTGATTGGTTTAAACATTTTGTAGATCAAGAATTTTCATCCGGCTTATTAGTTTTGTGTAAACCTATTGTAAAAACGAGAGCAGAGTGCAATGTGAATGCACAATACCTTCCAAAAGCACAATAAGCATAAAAAGCATAACAAGGCTTTAGACATCTGGTTTGCTACCCAAAACATGATTCTAATGCAATGGATAAAATAAGTTTTAAAAGCGCAGGAAAGCGTAATAGCATAACATTACTGTATGTAATATAAAGCATAATTCCTGGAAAATAACTGCCTGTTTGAAATTTATCAATATATTAAAAACTTAAAAATATTTTCAGAAACAATGGACATATTGTACACAAAGTTTAATAGTTTATGGTCAGTGCATACTCTGAATCATAGCAGCTCACATCTATTGAGCACCAGCATGCCAAAAATTGTTTTAAATGCAATTCAAGATCCCACAGATCATTTTTTGGTCGAAAAGGGGAAATGTTCATGTACCTTATGTCCAGAGAGTATTAATTTTGAAAATAAATCCGCTGTCTTGTACCTAGTATATCTCTCAAAATCTGCTACTGCTGGTATAATCTTTTTTTTATACGACTTACCGTTCAGCTACTGTAAGCCTCCAAAGAAGGTCTCCATAGACTTAAGTTGCGTCCGACATATTGAATGTTTTTCGGAATAAGAAATATAATACCAGAAGACGAATTCAGATTTCTAATTTTGTATAATAATATGCTCATTGGTGGCTATTGAAATTGAAATAAATTCAAATGTTTATTTCTGAAATAAGTTATTTTATAATGCTATCTACGAGGAAGAAAGCGTAGAGGTGTCTAGCTATTCATAAAATCGCTATCGATCTGACTGACTTAAATCACCCTGTTCATATGTTTATATAGTGTTCTTTTAATTGGTTTATTCTTACAATACAACAAAAGTTCATATGAAGAATGTACTGGTATATTATTTTTTATATGGGATATATCAGTTATTTGGGAATTACGGATGAATTACGATTTAATACGGGTTAAGGGACAGAAATAACATCACGATAATATTATGTAATTTATGAGGTAGCTACATAATACAGTATTTTAGCAGGAAGTTGCCGTTACTCACAGGAATAGGCCTAAATGTCACAATGCTGGTGACAATCAATACTTGCAAACGCCATCGTGCTCATTTGTATTAAGCTATCCTATCATGCACATCTCATACTTTACATACTACTTCGTTTCTCACACAACTTGCCTTCAGTACCTTTTATCACTTGTCGACAATTGCTTTTATAATACGATACTTTCCGTTGATAGTTCATTCTGAAATGATTGTATTCAACATCGAAAGTTATTTAAATCTTTTTACTTTGAATGGACAACAGTATTTTAACTCTAATCCTCAATTATACAGGGCCAGTTTGAACAGTGAAGATAGCTTCATTGCCGTAAATGTCGTTGTTATTTCCGTGTCTCAATATTCTACTAAATCTGAAATTCACCAATATCCCACAAGATTTAATCATTACTCATTAATCATTACCACGTTTGTCAATTACGAAAAAATGGTTTCACACATCAGCTATTGATATGTTCAATTCATTACCTGTGGAGGCTCATATTGTTAATAATTCTAGGTTTAAGAGTGTTTTATACAAATTTTTAATAATGAATCCATTTTATAATCTTGCTGAATTTTATAATAATTCCGCAAATATTGTATTTTAAATTTATAAATGAACATACTTGTATATATATATATATCTTAAGATCCGTTTGACAGTAAAGACAGATTGAAAGATTGAAAGGTATTAAAACGGAAATGTACACGTTTTTATTCTTCCTTAAATACAATATGGTTTGATTTCTTATCACTGCATATCTTGATGGAAATAACTAAAGCTGTAAACTTTCGAGAAGAAATAACCTTCACGTAAGCAAAATATACTAGGACACACATTTTAATAACCATAGCACCATTAGCACACACTTTTTTATAATTTATTGAAACACCAAGGGAGAACCTAACTAAATTATGCATTATTTTTCAATGTGGTACCAATACTTTGAATACATGGCTTGCTCTAATATGATATTCTATCTGATTACATTACAGAAAGGATTGATTCATTAAGTAGCATATTATTGATATTTTTTAAATGGATAGAATAAGAAATTGTACTTAAATTGAAATCCAATACCGGTAGTTATAGAATACGTTATAATATTTCGTCCAATCAATCAACTAATTGATATGGGCGACTTTCATATTTTTCCCGTTCTACTAGGTTCTGGAAGCTCCAGAAAAAAGTATTTGGCTAAGCAGCAAGCCATTCGTGCACGTCCTTATCTGAGGTGAATCGATCACCACTCATTGAATATATTTAAGTGGACCAAACAAAAAGGTGATGTCAGATGCAACGAGATCTGTATTTTTTGTTAGATGATCCAATACGTCGGAACCCCGTTTTACAAGAGTTAAGCTGGATGCCCTATCTACATATTATCATAATTTATTAGACAGGCAGTAGGTTATAAAAAAATGCCGAGGAAGATATTATGAAAAAACAGAAAATAGATAAATGTAATAGCCTGTGTACTTTAATTATTTTTATAATCATTTCATTTAATTTGAATTAACTTAATTTCAGTATTTTTTTAATTTCGAACAAACGGTAATAATCTATCAATTACAATTAACTGGCAATCGTCCAGGTGAGACTAACAAACTGCAAACATTTGTCAATATACACTGTTGGCGATCTGTGGTACACACAAGATGGTTATTCACTTTGGTGTACCCGAGGATGTCAACAAAGCGCGTTGCCGAAAGCTGGCAGTGTGGTGATCCCCTCCTCCCGGTGATTGTCCCAGAATTTGTAGGTAATGCAGTACGTAAATCCAAGGGGAAAGTTTTTAGTCATTTTGAAACTTCAGTAAAGTTGTGCTTACAAAGTTACTAAATTCAGTTGAATAATGTCGGGCAATTTCTGTCTTTTATTCATCCATATTATGATTTCTATGGCCTACTCAAACGTTTGGTCATCAGCATATAGCCTAGAGAACTGATTTGCTCACCACTCTAATAATCTGGTTTAAAAAACACCGGGCAAGTTTTTATCCAAATGTTTTCTCCACCATTCCATTGTTCTTCTATTTCCCGACTGGCACATTTTAAAATTTGTAATGTTATTATTATCGTTATGGAATTATTATTCTGGGTTTTCTCAGATTTAATTCTAATTACTTCCTTCATGTGCAGTGTTCCATCAACTACAGTTTTTTTTTCCCTAGATGAAATTAAAATTTATTTATTGTTATACATACTTATGGAGTGTAGCGTTGAGTCGTATCTGCTTTTAAACACTCGCGAATTAGGATTGGCGCACGTACGTTCAAAGGTACAATTAAAATGCCTCCCATGATAAAATAAAAAATGCATCTAGCAGTAATGGACTTCGAAGTGGTTTCTATATTTATCACCACTCTCAGTTCGGTGTTCCATGTTTTCACTGCGAAACTGGGACGACAGACACTAGTAATTTGTTCTGGGAATTCATCTTCATTTCACATACTTCCCTGTTAAGCAGTTTGCCTGCATTAATGTTGCTGAATGGGAAACATCGCCACAAATGGGTACAAACTACAGAGTATTCTTACCATAAATACTTGTGGGGATACTTTAATCATATTATACCGGTTGTTCTAAACTGTTCGATTAGAAACCCAAATTACAACAACTGGGATGTATAAGACCTCTTCTTTTGTATCATTCACAATTAGTATAAATTGTTGCTTCTTTTTACTTTTTTGAATTTACAAATTTTCTGTCAACACTTACGACGAAACTGTATTTAGTGGATAACTGATTGTTACCTATTGGACTTTGATTGTTACAGAAATCAAACCGACGTATGGCAACTTTATCAGTAATGAAGCGCGTGTGTGGTGGCCAGAGATCACAATTACGCAAATCCCAAGCACAAAGTCCGAAGAAAAAGGTTCGAATGTAGAAGTTGAAATGTCTACTAAATAAATAAGTTAAAGCCAAAATATCAAAATTGCGTTTCCCTAAATAAATATGAATGTCATGTGCATCCAGAATATAGAAAAGGGACCTATGTTTTAGCAAATATTCTAAACCTGAAAAGCAAAGTCAAAGTTGGGGAGAGATATTGGCAAAACCATTGTAAAGTTCAACGAGTTTAATTTATAATTCAATTATGATAATATAACAGGTGAATCAGTAGAAATACATAAAATATTATAAAATTATATACATTGGAATATTATTAACACTAATTCTCATTTACATGAAAATCCAGACAATGTCATAGGCCTAGAATTCACGATACAAATATTGAAATAAAAGTAGGCCTATATTGACTGAGGTGTATTAGTACCATATATTGAGTACTGGGGAAATATTATATAGCAACAGTCTTAAATTATTTCTAGAAGACCAGTATTAACTGCCAAATTCGATAAATAAAAAATGCAAATGAATATAGCAAAGCTAAGCAATAACCGGAATTAAGAATCTGTATTGTAAACGGACATGTGCCTTCTAGAATAATAGCACTATAGATAACTAAAATAGCTTTAATGGAACACTGAATATTTTACCAAGAGAAATAAAAACAACTTACAAAGAATTAATAATTTATGGAAACAAAACGGAATGATATGGCTTGAAAATTACTTTCCCAAAATTTCAGAAATAAATGTAAAATCTACGAAACCTCAAGTTAAGAAATATAATTTTCCATGAACATAACGAGTATAAATTACGTGCTATAAACTGTTAATAACTGCAGCACAAAATGTAATAATTTCTGTACCGATTGAAATAAACCTATGACAAGGCCTAGCACCTAAATTCACTTACAATTTAATAAAACCCATAACTTTATGGCTCATATAAATTCAGGGTAAAATCCCTAAGAAATTCTCTCAAAACTTGTAGGGGATGAAAGATATTGCAAATAATATCACATAAATATTATTTCAGATTATGCGATCTATATAACATTTTGCATAAGGCTGCATTATTTTAAAAACTGAAAAACAAAGTTTCATTCATTTTAATACGGCCTATAAATAGTTACTACCTGTCTGGAAATCTCTCTTTATTCACGAATGTAAACTGAGTAATTTTAAGAACAAAACTTCTGTATAAGAAACAAAAATTACGTCGAGGTCATAGTTAGTATAATTAGAACAAGATATACACGGGACAGATTTTCATGGCTGCTTCACAATACAACTTGAATGATTGCTTGCATCGGTAACTAACGTGAATTATACTCAATGATAACGGACAAGTTGAAGAGTGATTAAGAAAATATCACGAAATAAAACCCCAGACAGAAGGTCTTGGGCAGAAAGCTTTAGGGACAAATTTAGAAAACTTACATGACAGAATCGCAGCGGCAAACATCATCACGGCACCAGAAGCGACGGCACATAACCACTTTTTCAATCATGACTGCTTAGTTCGGCGACCACGACTGACACGGGAGCAAGCTCCGAGCGAGCCGAAGCGCGATCACACGGGAGAAATAAACTTAGAATGCGCACAATGCAGAGGAAAGAAATGTAACGTTCTAGAACGCTACAGTAAGTATTAATTCGTATACCATAGTAACCGTCGTCAGCCGTCTGTTGGCCCAAGTGTCAGGAATGTCATAAATGTGATCTATTTTGTCAAATAAATACTAAAAAATCATTTTACCTTTTTAAATTTCACTTTTTTCTACAAATTGAACATGACAACTATAATAAGCTCCCAATAACGAGATCATAAGAACAATGCATAGAACACTGAAATAAAATAGCTTCTTTTTCCGCAGAACATAACTTGGCTTTTAGTGTCGAGGATGTATTGACTAATTAAAAAAATTATTGATGAAGTGAATTTATTATGTACAAAATGAGCCAATGAGCAAATGTATTAAAATTGTGTGACAATTTTTTTTATATGAGATGCATTTATTTTATTTTGTAGGCTATTATACGTCAGTAATCCAATCCCTCCCTTAAAAAAATACTGGAAAGGCCACTGATCCTGAGTGAATTTTTTCTTCGCTAATATATCCCCATTTCGCAAAAGATTCTTTTACTAAGTCTAGATTAAATACATTTCCAGAATATTCCTATTGGATATAAAAGCAGCCTACAATAGTAAGGGAACGAAGATCCCTTTCATTATTAATTATTTCTTTACGAATCATTACAACATACTCTGACAACCACAAACGACTACACTTAAGTAACGACAATTCGTAACCGAATACAGCATAATACGTATAAACTCATTCCTGTAACGTGCAACCAACAATACAGGCACTCCTTGCCCATTTGCGAAATTCAAGAAGTGGAAAGTAATTCTGAAACGCCTGGTACAGTTAAAATTCCTGATAATTTTAATTCACACCAACTTTTATATTATTTCGGTTTTTACCTTCTGGGTTAACATGCGTGAATAGATATATAGGCCTATTACGCGTATGAAATCTACTTGAATATATAGGCCTACTTGAATATACTTGAATATATACCGTAGTTATTAGATCGGTGAAATATTAAATTAAAATTAAAATACTTGTTGACACCGTAGTGCAGAAGAAATTTTCCCACCTCTAGATCGGAGGTTCAAACCCAGTCGAGGTTGACAAACTTCAGGACTTAAATATTCATAGTTCCATCCCTTTACGGTACGTTAAAGTATTCCAAGCCAAAATTTGATCCCCGAACTCAATTTCCGGACCCTTATCTTAGTTTTTTCCTGAAGGGCTGTGGACTTGAAGTGCCTTTCAATTTTTTTTTAGAAAAATAAACGTAAGTTCATATTCAGTAGTGAAACATAGCATGAGAGGTCCCGTTGCTCGGGGATCGGATTACCTTAACGAACAGAAACTGAAAACAATACAGTTAATCGTATGATTAATAATCTATAAACTATAGGACTTGCTAACTTTGTCATGAGGATAAAAAACGTGAGATTAAAGTGGTATTCTAAGATTATTATCTATTTCATCGATTTAAGGTTAATTTTTTAAATATGTATATATTCTAAACATAAATATTTAAAGTTTCCAGGTAAGAATGCAATGTCATTTGTTAGGACGTGGACATGTTTCAATCAGTTTAGCTTGAAGCTCATTTTATTTTCTATGCAGTTCATTGTCCATTTCATCCTTTTATCGGATTAGCCTATACCGATTTGTCACTGTGCAAACAAAAAAGAGAAAGTCAATACTTAGAATTGAACTCCTTCCTCCTAGGCAAGACCATTAAATGAACTCTATATCTATTTGTGCGACCGAAACACTATATAGTGAGTCTGAAAATAATCGTTGACCTATATTCCAGCCTAGTTAATTTGTACAAAAGCTTCGAAGAGCGATTTAGAAAATGTATATTATGTTGGTTTTACTGGTGGTGGTAAAGTAATTGTTGTACTAATAATAGTATCATTAGAAATAAAAAAAAGCTATTCATACTAAATGCATTGTCCGAGAAAGAATTCAAGTAAAAACTTCTGAATAGTTATTTCCACTTCATGAGCGCTTTTTATTATAATTTTTTTACTAGATGAAGATATGGCATGTTCCATTCAGCACAGAATCTGCACAGTGTAGGCCCTACTATTCTGCCTTATTGTGAGTAATACTTCTGTAACATATTTCTGTAGAACAGGATTTCTTTGATTTCTTGCAGAACAGTTAAGACTAATTTATTTCTTATTATTATCAGTTTCTTGATAACAATTCCATTACAATTATCTAAAACCCAGAGCGAAATAAATTAATCCTCTGGTACCATTTCTTTCGAAGGTCCCTTTGACATCTCCAGTGACTTCTCATATTATAAGTATTACAAATAGGAAATAACAATAAGGCTGTTACATCTAATTCATGAAGTATTTTCGTGCAATTACTCCATATTACTTGTTATATAAACAAAGTTACCAATTTGTTTCCGTTTCCTTCTAACTGAGTTTGATGATTCTATTATAATATTCGTCATGTGTCAAAATAAAACACAAACAATAACTGCTCCATTCTCCTGAAGATGCAGAGCGGTTGTGAAAAGCACGTATGTATAGAATAGAATGACTTCCTGAGCTTCGCGTTGGCTTGCGACTTTTCCCTTGGGATGAAATTCTTGATATACCAACACGTCTTTTCTTTTCTTTGCCATCAACAGCAGTGAGGTCAGAGCTGCCTTGTTGAAAGTTGAACTGTCTGCTGTGCTAACATTTGATGTCTTTTATAAGAACCAACAGATGTGCCACCGCATTTTCTCTCTCTTTTCTAAGCCACGAAGAAGCGGTTCCAACTCAGCTTTATTAAGAATTCATGTTGTCAGAATGCGAAATGTACAAAATTAACTCGGTCCCAATTCAAATAAGTTTTACAGTGGGGAATAATTTTCAAGTATGTTACAAATGATACAAATAGGATATGGATGAATCTATGTCTCAATGTATAACACAAGTTTCAATATAAAAATGAACACTAGTTACGCTTTACTTCTAGCTCAGTTATAAGAAGACTGTTTGGGATGTAGTGGCCTACGTTATCAGGATTTTCAGCAACTGTATTATCTTTGAATTAATAAATTTCATATTTACCGCAGAGGGGGAATTATTTTGAGTAGTATTTATCTACCTCCTTATTCCCTCTGATATTAAAGTAACATACAACACACTGTGATGTCCATGTACAGAACACTAAAAAACACTAAAAAAGATCATTAAAAATATATGTACAGATTAAAATTGTATCATAGTCAAGTTCCGGCACCACAACATAAGGAACTGAGGATGGCGTAACTTTGCGCCGAAATGCATATTCTATTTTAAACAACCTACAACACACTGGGTACACGATTCTACAAGGAAAATTTTTTATCAAACATTCAAGAAAGAACACTACAACACTGAAGATTTTAACATCACCGTTTTATGCATGGTGTAAAGACTCCCGGCAGTGGGGCAATCCATTTTATGCATTTTTACTACATAGACTTGTGTAATTTGTGAAAAGTTTTAATTTGTATATATATTTATTAATTATCTTTTTAAGATTTTGACATCACCATTTTATACATGGTGTAAAAACCTCCCGGCAGTAGGGAAATCCAGTTTCTGCACATTTTAGTATTTTACTACATTGACCTGTGTAATTTCTGATACAATTTTAATCTGTACATATATTTTTAATGATCTTTTTTAGTGTTTTTTAGTGTTCTGTACATGAACATCACAGTGTGTTGTATGTTACTTTAATATCAGAGGGAATAAGGAGGTAGATAAATACTACTCAAAATGTATTATCTTTATTATTCACGTTGGTCTGACCATTTTTCATTATATCCCTTTGTTCGGATTAACTGCATTAGACCAGTAATTTCTTCTTACAGCACGAAACACTCTTTTTACAAAAACTTGAGCTGTTTGATATTGAATGGACAAATTTTCATAAAATTTTGTACACTAATTCTGCATAAAATGAGCTTTAAAATGATTCTTATAATTTATATTTTGAATTTGTCTAAATGTGTAATTTTTATGCTTGTTTTGCGATTTTATATTTTATCTGCTAAGAGATTTTTCTCTTAAAATTAGTTACCGTACTTTACGTTAAATTTGAACAATTTTAATATTGTCTATAGATTATAAAAAGGAATAGCTACTGTAGTTTCAATCAACTCAAACAAATGATTCTTAAAATATTTTTATATTGAAGAAGAAAACGTTCAGAAAACACGTGTGAATTTGTAACATGCTTTTCTACTTGAAGCGTTCTCCAAAAATAACTTCACTGTTATTGGAATTTTTATCTGAAAATTTAACTGTGCACAGAAAACTATATGCCATCACTTGAAGATATTATATATATATTTATATATTACAGTTTTTTAATGTATGAAGGTCCTTCAATTTAATATTGTAAGACGTGATAGACTATTTCAATATATTTGTGATTATTTATTTTTAAAATGTCTTCTAGTTTTGTACGTACTTGTATATCACCCTGGAATTTTGATTTTGATGACCTAATGTTTTCTTCAATCTGAAATGACGTGTCTGACTGTAATCTATAGTGAGCCACATTGATGTTCACATTGAATGATAATTTCTGTGAAATGTGTTGTCTGCATTAACCTACATTAAACCAGTACTGTTCCAGTTTACACACTGTTCATTGAGATACGTGATCTTGCATGCAATGTTTTATTGAAATGCATTCGATATAACGTTTTAATTCCTGGTTTATGTATTTTTAATCACTCTGGGCGCCTTGCCATTCCCACGGCCGGGGAAGGGCAGCATGAGTTGGGGTGAGATGTCAGCTTCATGCGACATTTCACGTCCCTACCACCCCCATACGGATTGAGCTGGTCAAGTATATGACAAGTCTCTGAACAACTGTTTTGTGACATCACGCAGGAACAATCCAATCACGTGGATCGGTGAGGAGGGGTATTTCAGAACTTACATATGTAATGTGAGAAAATATTTTTAAAAATCTTTTATGCACACAACTTGAATCTCATAATTCTGTCTGATTTGCAGAAAATAGTATCACACATCTTCTGAGGCATGGCAACACACATCAAAATATGTTTTTCTTGATAATTTCTCAAATTTACTGGCTGATATCCATCATAATCTTAAACAGCATTATAAGCCCATCGCTAAGAGAATAGCGGTTAATTTCTATATATATTGGGTATATATGAGTCTTTGCCCTGACTGACTGACTGACTTAATAGCTGATTGACAGAGAATCAACGTTTCTCAACTATAACAGGTAGAAACTTGGAATTTTGATAGTACTTTCGCTTCATAACGTAACCGAACACTAAGAAAGGCTTTTGCGAAGTTTTGCTTTTAAATGCCAAAAATTCAAATGTTTTTGAAGATATGAAATACGAATTTTACACAGAATTATTAAATCCAAATCAAATTCCATGTACAGTTCTCATTACAACAGTGTATTGTTGGCAGTGTTCACAGCTAGCTTTGGAAGTAAATGATACGGGAATTTGCCAATTTAGAGAATTTAGCGATATAATTTATTGGTGTAAATCAATATTGAAGAATGATATCCCCGAAAATAATTCATAATGTGATGCAATCACATAATTTTCTCTGCCCTGGACATAGAGAATACCATTTTCGCACTTCACACTTTGATGTACGAGAAGAGGCCGTATTTTGGGGACAGCTTAATCCAGCTGTCTCAGACTAGTGTGTGTCAAAGAGTAAGTTATACCATATCAGAAGTCAGAAGAAAAATTCTATACACTGATACGTTATTCATAGCTGTAGGCTTTGTATTTTTGGTTGAGCGATATGGATGTAAAAGAAAACAAAATGGGATGGATCATTTTTAGTCCTATGGGCGTAGTAGGCCTATATTATTATGTCCCAGGTTTTGGGGAGGAAAGTATGAAAGTGGTATTGAATTTATTTTTTATTTCTGCCCAGAACCAGTTGTATGGTAACATGAGAGTGAGAAATAAAATATTCCGTAAAGACAGTACAATTTTATGTTACTAGAAATTCTGTTTCTTCTTATTTGAATTCCTACCAGGCATGGTGTATAGAAGGAGTGGGGTGCAAAATTCTACATCCTCTACGAGCCATAAAAAGCTATATCAAGCGTTTTATGAGGGATTAGTTTAAGTGTGATAAGTCGTTTTTCCTCATTTCAAATTCTTCATACCTATTTAAGGATCTAGTGTTTGAAAATCGAAAGTCCTTCATAAATTAATTTCGAATGTCAAAATACAAAACCCGAGCGACGCCGGACCTTTTAAGATAGTATTATATATTATTATATATTATCACGATCAGTGATAAGTTAATTAGTCGTATATTGACGATTATCATATGATTATAATTGCAGAATTGCGATAATAAATCTCTATTAAATCAATGCCTCGGTTCTTTGAAGTAAATGACTTATGATACTACTTCTAACTTCTTTGATGGCTAATTCACATATAGTTCAGCAAGTGTTCCGGATATTCATGTTGGCTATAAATCCGTACTTATACATCTCATAAAGTAAATAATAGCCGAAGCGAGGGTACCTTACTGCGATTATGTCATTTTTATAGCTTTCTTCAAATACAGTATTTGTACAACTTGTGTACATTGCCGCTATTTCTATTACCGGGTGATACATGAGTTGTCTTCTGTTTTACTAAATATAAAGAGTAAACTCATAGACATATGAATGTGTTTGTGCACAAGTGGTTATCATGTATTGTGCGTGTATAGATGTCGTATCGTGAGTGTTGTAGTGTGTTCATACAGGAAAGTAATTGCGAGTTTGCGAGATATTGCGAGTTTATCGATATTTCGAGAACGAAGTTAGAACAAATTAATAATTTTATATTCTATAGTTCATTTTGTTGCACTGTAAGTGGGTTGTTGGCAGTGTTGCAAGTAAAACCAGTCATACATATAGCCTATACAAAAATGACACACTATGCATACAGTTACATAATAAATATCACAACAACTATCTTTATTACTAACTAACTCCGTGGCGCTAACATCCCAGAAGGGACAAGGCCTACCACCCGATCGCTGCGTCATCTACCATAGGCAGACGGCAGGATTGGGGCATATAGTCAGCATGACGATACCCACGGCCGTTAATGGTGGTTTCCATGACCGGAGCCGCTACTTCTCTATCAATTTGAATCACGAGGCTGAGTTTACCCCTACCAGACCTCCCTACCTCAGAAAAATCCGAGGAGGTACCGGGGATCGAACCAGGGCCGAAGAATCTGTAGTCAGCGACAAGACCACGCCGGCAGTCGCAACTATCTACCGTACATACCTGATAATTTTTAAAAAACTCTTTTCATTCAGAACTATAGCATATAAAAATATTTACAAACATAACTATATAATGAGAATATTATAGGAAAAAATATTATACATTATCACATACCCTATTCAATATATTTTTAAAAATGTTGGCGTTAGCAGGAAACGTTTCGAAGGTTTCTGCAGGTAAGTCTTTCAAATCCCGAATCCCTCTGTTAAAAAAAAAGGCAATATTTGTTCTCTGAGGTCTACCCCTGATTTTATGTTTGTGATCCTTCCTACATTTTTAATCTTTTAAATACTGATGAAATTCATAATCTCGAGTAGTAACCTCGACTTTTTCAAATGAATAACCATTCATATTCATTCTCATGATTATGATAGTAATGTTTTCATGCTCTGATAGTATTTTCATGAGAAATCTGCAGGCCACCCCTTATTCAAATATGTGAATAAATAAATTTACTATGCCGTACACTAGCATAGACGTGACCCGTTCCAGTATTTAGTCCTTGTATAAGGTAGTATTATTGTTTAAGAAATGCAGAAGTTTAAATTATTACTCGTTCTACATTTAATGTCATGAGTGGAAGAAAGGATATCCAATAACCAAAGCATACCGTAATCGCGAACATGCTTTTCTAAAGGATCACCATCGATTCTACGAGAGAATTTTAGTGCAAAGACACAGTACCAAGAACAGTTTATATGTGTTGACATTAATATTGTAGCAGAGCCGATTTTGAACACGACAGGAAGAGAAAAGTGCCTTGCGGCTGCCTGAGACCAAGCCCGTTACCGACAACACTTTAAAATAGTATCATAGGCCAATACATAAAAAGCTTCTCAGAAAGTAACTTTTACATGCTTTAAGACAAGAAAATACAGTATTAATTATGTGCTTAGGAGACCATGTCCGAAACGCATAATTCAACAACCAGTCTCCAATAAGGTACAAAAAGAATATTTATCCATTAACTTAGTTTAGAAAATGCTAATAATAGTTATAATAATAATGATAATAATAATAATCTATAATAATAAGAGGAAGTGCTTGTCTGTCTGTACGCGATGCCCTGCAAAATGTACCGCACGCAGAGATCTGGAATTTTAAACTTAGATGGACTGAATGGTGGCCGAATGCACCTAGAAGCCGGATTTTTAATTTTAGATTTCGTTCGTGAGTTATGAGTGAAAAACTTGTAGAAAACGTGATTTTTTACGCTGTCGAATCATCAGTTTTCAGTACTACATTTCAGTTTTCAGATTAATTGCAGATGGCTTTGACTTTTTTTGTCATAACTTGGAAATAAAAACTTCGCGATTTTTTCAATATAGACTATCGCATGGAATTATCGATTACTTCGATTCTGTGACCTCACCCCAGTCGATTCGTTTGTTTATAATGTCAAGGTACGCAGACATCTGAAATTTTCAACATAGACTGAATTGGGATAATGAATGTCAGCCTAAATGGGCAAACATTGATCGATTTGGACGAAAGTCACTATGCAGGGGTTTTATGGGCCATGGAGCTCGAATCCGCGGTCTTTCTTTCCCCAAGCGGCGATTTCTAATCGTGAAATGCACTCCAAAGCCGGATTTTTAACTGTTTCATTATAGTTATTAATCGTTTAGTTTATGAACGATTCGCGTGTAAGTGTTAATAAATATGATTTAATTATTACGCTCTTAATTTTTAATTTTTGAATCAATTATCTTGGGCGAAGTCGTGGGCACCTGCTAGTAATAATAATATTAACAATAATAATAATAGTGGTATCCAATGGGTATAGATTCAAAAATGGAGTAAAATGTAAGAAAGAAAAACTACACAGTCAGTAGTAAAGAAACTAAAATGAAGGTAACCATAGTTGAGTGACATTGGTTGTAATCAATTAATATAATTATCGTATCGAAAATGTTTATTGTCAGTAAACATCTTCCAAAACTCTTGAGAATTTTAACATAATGTTTTGTGAGAGGGGGTGAAAGAGAGGTTGGGGAACTAGGTAGATGAGGAGGCGATGAAAATCTGTTCCCTGTTCCATTTTGTGTAACAACGTTGAATTTCACCCATAATCGTGAATCCTTAGTCTTCATTATGCAAAGTGAATGCTTATGGCGCGTTGTCAGATGGTTCTTATTCCTACTACGCGTTTATCTTCTACAGTCCAAATTAAATAGTCTTCATCAACTTTAATGTAGATTCCAATGATTTGTTGAGGGAATATCACTCTTTCACATACATTACAACAATTCAGGGGAACAAATGAGTAAAACATATAAACGTAATTTGTCCTCATTTCTTCTTACAACTCTGCAATAATACCGCTTGGGTAGATTGCTTTCCACTTTCTGTTAGATTTTTTAAAACCATATCGAGCAGAATTTCATGATCTGCTAACTCCAATTCTTAGGTAAATTTCCACACTTTTTGGTGTATTTAAATACCATTTCAATGCTACTAACTGACGTATAAATCCGTCACATAAAAAGTTGTATAAAAGTAAATTTATAAGATTAGTACAGTACAGTAATGTGTGTGAATAGTAATACCGTATATGATATTGTCATCTAACATATTTTCACTTTGCAGTCACTCATGAAAGTTTGACCGTACACATTACTGACAGCTGACATTTCTGACCGTCGATTGCTGGCAGAAATCGAATGACAGCATGCACTTCACACTTGGCGGGAGACTCTATTGTTCGAGGCATGTTTACGTTGGTTACACGCTACGACAAATGTCTCAATCGGAGCGGCGACTATTTAAATAAGTAGCTGGAAAGTGTATCTAAATGTTCCAAATAAGACAATTTTGATTTTCACTTTTGATTTTCATTTCGCGTCCGATCGGACTTTGAAAAAAAAATACCCCTCGTATTTATAACAATGGATAGAAACTTTTCTTGTATCGGAACTATCTGTTCATCTAATGAGACAATTTACATTAATAGGTGAAGGACTAGCGCCTTTGTGTAGCTTGGATACTGCACGCAGTACACCGGTGTCGGAGAAGTGTTCGCTTTTGTACGGCGCTTCCCTTCGTATAGTGGAGTTCATGCGAACAGCTTTGAGAAAATGACTCTCCAATCGCATATTGTATTTCAATGCTTAATAATCATTTATTAACGTGATTTAGATTAATTTAAATTATTGTAGGAATTTTTTCAGGGGTTTTATACAGTATGTTTCCTTCCTCTACATGTACCAACATTAAGGTTTCATTACTTCATTATTCACGATGGATATACAGAGTGCTAATGAATAACACCGAAATATTTTACTTGTGTATAGTGGGGACATATACAAGCAACTTTTATTAGGAGATTTATGTAGTATAGGCATTCAATTTTTCCTGTTACAGCATAAAATCTCCAAGGGCATGGCCGCCACTGATTTCTAACTTTTGAAAAAAAAAAGCAAAACAAAAGAACTTCGTTGTAACACTAGAGTTATGAATAAAAAAAATTAATTCTAACTAAAACTAATAATATTCAGGACGTATATAAAACCTGAAAAGTGGGTACAAAATTTCAGGTTGGAGCATAGCGCTGCCATTAGTTATAATTAGGGACGGATTTCTGAGACCTAAAAAATAGGATATATGCATGCATTTATGACCTAAAAAAACATTAAAATATGACCAATAAAATTTAAAATATGACTTTACCACTTACACATTGTGTATATATTTTTAAGTTTCATTACAATACATTTTATTAAAATATAGTATTAATTATTTAAAATAACTGTAAATTCTCAAAAAGTATCATTTTAATGCAAAATCTGCAAAATATGAAGTGAAACTTCAAAATTTCTTTAATAGGTACACTAATATGCAAAAAATATGACCTAAATATGCATATTCATACTAAATATGCTACAATAGTTGAAAATATCCTAAATATACAGTTATATGCACAATAAAAGCTGTTCCATTTTCACCAGGATGCTTGGAATCGGGTTTAAATTAGTCGGAAACCTGAAATAATTAAAAGGGGAAAAATATGACATGACGTAGAAATCCGCCCCCTAGTTATAAGGTAACAACTGGAGAAAGTCCAGAAATTTGCAGTTTTTCATATCTTACGTAGAGAGCAAAGGTTTTTCGAAGCTGCAAACTTAGATTCACACTACCCTAACTGGTCCTAACAACATATCAAGAAATCATAACTAAATCATGCTTTGCGATTTTAGCCTGTTTATGTACGTTTTGACTGGCCTTATTAGGCATCATATTTATCTGAAATATTATAGCAACCACAGTGGTTTTGACTGAGTAGAGAAAGTTACAATATACAGTGTATGGTTGAAAACTCCTTGAAAGCGAAGCCGACTGGCTTTAGGGTTCAATATCGTAGAAAGGCTTAGATTGGTTCACTCAAGACCTTCTTTTGTCTTCCTTATGAACTGAATTTCTCACAAGAACTCAAGTTTCCAAACAAAGTTTCTTGTTGAAATATATTCATTGCTCTCAGTTGTAGTCCCGCTTTGCGTTTTCTACAGAATGAGGTTGTTACGCATTGAAGCTGAGGGATTATAGATCCGTAAAATAACCTTGAACGTTGTTATTCATATTCACTACCTATCGAGAAATTTTAGTTAGCAGATAGCAGTGAGTGCTTGGTTTCACAGCAATTGTTTACATTATAATAATCTTCCACTACTTGAAATAAGTTCCACTTCCTAGAAATATGTATTAACTATTCAAAACGTTCTGATGTGAATACCAGAAAAGACAATTTTTTTTTAGTAAATAGGCCTAACAGAAAATATGAATGTATGCAAGAGTAGTAAACACTTTGTTCCCAAATGATCAACTTTTTTGTATTTGTTTTCTTCTAACTTTTTAGGTTTTAATATTACTTTATTTGTTTTATAATATCCAGCAGTTATTGTTGCAAGAAATAAAAAATTAATATAGTTTTCACGTTGTAGAGATTTTTTTCTTTCAGTACAGAATGTTATGTCAAATTTCACCTTTTAATTTATCCAAATTTCATAACATAAGATACAGAAAATACCATAGTTATTATTGTGACACATTATTTTGTCTATAGGAACACGCTAGTCACTAAAAGGTCGCGGGCTCTGTACCAAATGAAGTAAATGGGGCTTTTAATCGTTGTGATCTTTGTTTGTGGTAATATGCCTGCAGGATCGCTTAATTTATAATAAAACTTTATACGATAAACAATCCTGGCGTCGATAATGCTTAGGCCCATTCTCACCGCAGGTATAAATGTCCTTGCGCAGACGCACCTTCTGTGTCCTGCGCATTTTCGTCGAAGTTGTCCCGTCGTTCGTGATAGCCACATCGGATTTTCAAATAGGCTTTTCAGTTAAGAAGTGATGCTCTTCCCATACAAGTGTCGTAAGTACGCGCCTGCGCTATAACCTCAGGTAATTATTAATTTGAAGAGCTATAGCACTGACAATATTACGATTTCCGTGTAGGCCTATCGTTGATTCAAAATTCGGATGTTTACTCTGATGTTATTGGAGAATTATTCTTCAATTCATGTTCTTTACTCTAAGGATAAGGAAAACTTTAAGCTTTATATTATTTTTAAAAAAATACTAATTTCAAATTTTAATGACTGGTGCCTATATATTATAATGTAATAATAATAATAATAATAATAATAATAATAATAATAATAATAATATATGTTGCATTATAATTAAATCCCGGATTTTTACCCCAGCTTCCTGATTAAAACATTTTAACGTAATTTTCCGTTTCATACCCCTAGCTTCCGAATATATGAATCTTATAGAACCCAAAAAGGACTAAATCGGACTGAAGGGCCTAAAAGGGGCTAAAGAGGACTTTTTCTGAAAAACTACGGGCTAAATAAGACTTTTGCTGAAAAACTAGGGCCTAAAGAGGACTTCTGTAGAAAAAACCACGATTTTTAAATAGATTCTCCAATTAATGCAAAGGAAAATAAATATGTGAATTTATGTATTTTAAGAAAATACATAATAAAAATAAATTTATGCAACACATTGAAATTAACAATGTATATGTCACTTTGTCGCTTGTCTTTGTAACTCGAAAATGTTCCGCCTCTGTGTCAAAATTATAATACAATTTTCGGTGTTAATATTAGTGTTTTATTAAGACGGCTAAAATCGTTTGTTTAAAACCTAAAAAGGTCTATTCCACGAAAATAAAAGTTATAAAAGCCTAAAAATCCTGGCCCTAATTATAATATTATATAATGTATTATAACATACAATAGTCTATATTGTAATATTACATAATATAATACCTTAAATAATGAAATTTGCAGAAAAGAGTTCTCCACGAAGGAAGAACATTCTTACAGAATGCAAAACATTTACTGGTGTTTAATTAATTTGAAGACGCTAATAATTTGTCTATTATACTCCTATAATACCTTAGGCCAATTCCGTGTTATAAAAAATGAGACAGATCCCTAATTCCTTGAAACTGAATTCTTTGTTGCTTTCGAGTTTCCTTTATTCAGTGCCAAATATTCATTCGCGACGAAGTTGGTAACCGCATTTTTCTGCAACAGCTTTTATAAGAAATGCTGTTTCAGATCTCATCTTACGGAGGCCGATATAAACTTCCAGGGAGGTTTGAACACATAATTTGACGCACCGTAAACCACAAAATTGCATCTGGACATCGAACTTTGTGCCACAATCTCATTTGTAGGAAGGTGCCTATGATCACGATCAGTTTGTAGCCATAAACCAGAGGCACGGATGAACTTGGTAAACTATCGTAAACTATTGTAAGCTTCATCAGGAGACATTTCCAGTCTTTCAGTGCGGATGCTAATTAAACATAACGTTTAATGTTTATATTATTGTCATTAGACATTACAGATAATGTATTGACATCGTCAATACTAATATTAATAATAAATGTAATCCACTATTAACACTATACAAATGGTCGTTTATGAAGTAATGTATCATTGGTATCAATTGACCAAACATCAGATACTCGTAAGTAGTTAAAAATAATCTCTATAAGTAATCGTTTCATACATTGGAATGAAAATCATTAACATGACACAGACAATCATTTATTCATGTTAACTTAAATTCTTCTTCTTTCTTTCTTTCTTTCTTTCTTTCTTTCTTTCTTTATTCGAGTTAAATAAGCCTTAAATAACTTGGAAGAAAATTTTTATACTCTATGCTCTATACTCTTGTAAAGTCTGATTGACAAATGATAATGATTTTTCTGAGAGGTACTGTAACGATATTGTTATATTCTAAAATTGTTTCTATACCTCGTGTTATATCCATGATGATTATTGATTACCATTTGTTGGATATCACTAGAAATGCTATGAATATAGCATAAGACTGTTAATACGCATAAAGATGGTAAAGTCAACACATCCAATTTCTTTTAAAAAAAGTGGTTTAGAATGTATGCAGAAAGGGACATAATTTATTCCCACAGCTCTTTTCTGCAATATTAAGATTTTTCAAAATGAGTACTAGGCTATATCCCTAAAGCATTACCAAATAACTGATAATATGGTGTATCTACGCATAATATACATTTAAGGGTACATCAGAGTTCACACACGAACTGATTCTTCTTAGTAGATGTAATGATTTCGACAATTTTTTAGTTATATACTCAACATGATTCTTCCAACTTTTACTAGAATCCAACATAATTCCTAGGAAATTCAAGTTGTTGCAGCGTACATTTTCTGGTCAATTTCTATTATAACTAAAATGTATGTCATTTATCTTGCTCATTTTCATTGACAAGTTATTAGCAGCAGACCAATCTTCTAATGATATAGCACTCCTAATAAAGTTAAAATTTACAGTAATTCAACATAAAAAGAAATATGCTTTTAGCTTTAAAAACGGCTACCCAGTGAATAGACTGCAAGAGGTAAGCAATTAAAGCAATGAGAAGGAATCAGTGGAAAAATTAAATGAGTTTGAATAGGTGCTAAAAAAAGGCATAGTATTCGATGAAGTATTTGTATTGTAAGGTTTGTTTAAAAGCCAGTTCGTTATTAATGAAATCCACAAAAGCCCATCTTTATTCATTATTTAGTGACTTCTTTTTATGGCAACAGCGATATCATAAGAGTAGGAGCCTAAGGGTGGTACCGGAAATCCCAATGCTAGTTTTCCAGTAATTATCTATAATGTTATCTAGCTGCAATCAGCTTTTATTACAACTCCAGTACTCTATCGCATAAAATATTCTTGACTGTACTAACGATTTATGTACTGATTCAAGAATACCAACGCTGATATTTGGTGTTTTGGAAAAGCATAAATTTATCGCATGTATTGACGACCTTCCTTAGAAATGGCATCCTTCATTAAATAGAACGAAGTAAAAATTCCTAAGCGGTAGTGTCACGCAAATTATTTTAGTGTCTTCAAGAATACCTTATAGTAATTCCCGTATTGCAACCAATGGTCATAATATGATTAACAAAGCTTTGGTGGAATGATATATGGCAGGGAAAACTGGAACACGCGAAGAAAACTGGAACACGCCGAGAAAACCTGCGACCTAAGAATATCGTTTATATACTTTCTTTTTTGAAGGCTTTCCTTGTTACGGTCGATATAATGTAGATTATAAGGAAAATTTCAGCAGTGTAGAAAAATGCATACAGGCTCATTTTTTTAGAGGAGCAGTAAACCGATTCTTAATTCAACAGATGTATTCAGAGCGAAGTTTCCCATCTGCTACATAATACAATATATAGTCTCCTTGGGAAGTTGCCAGTTGCAGAGCTTCAACTTTTGGTTTAGTTGAGCCTCTTAGGGTACAATTAATGGAGATTATGGCGACTCTCATCAAAGGATTAAAGCATAGGCGTTGCATGACAACTTAATAAGGACGCGCACAATTCGTGCTCTGAAGAGGAATCTAGTTAATGATTTGAAATAGGAAATTTGTTTTAATGTATCCTTGATCACTTTGTTCAGAGTTCGGGATCTTATAATACGGTAAGAGACCCTGTAAATTGTCTTTGATGATTGGTTATGGCTATCTAAAGCAGCTTGAAGTTTGCTTTCTTGCTATCTGTAGAATTTTCTGCAGCATATTAGGGTTAAAAGATGTTTTTTTTATGAAGCAGAGTCTATTCAGTGACTGTGGGTTGGATGAATGCCCATGTTGCACTGTAAATAGCAAGCGATATCTGTGGTTTAGTGGTTATAATGATTGACATAAAATCGACTTTTTTTATGTTAAAACCAAATTGTGGTTAAGTGTTGAAAAACATCAGAAGATGAGGAAAATCATTGCTCCTGCCTTCATAGATACCTCGTAAAATTTTCTGGGCCTATGTTAGGCCTATATTTCTCACTTTATTTTTGCTGGTGATAATAACTTAATTACACCAGCCCTTCTTGAAGGTACAAAAGAGGATACGCATGAAATCTCTTCGTATTACAGTTCTCACTTACGATTACAGTATTTTGTTCTTCCTGACACTGGTTAAACGCGTGTGAGGGGAAAGGTATTTAGGGGTGCGAGTTGAATTCAGAGAGACAAGCCATACTTCACCTCCCACCAGTCATGACAGTTGTAGCCGTATACCTTAGTCAGCTCGATGTGACTCCCTTGATGACCGGTTTACTAATGAAACATCATCCCGTCAAATGTTAATTTTTCGATAGTAGATTCTCCCAGACTACTGCGCTTCTTTCTGAGCAGGGTCAGGTAGAAAACGTTTGCTATACGTAACGTGGATTGCAACTGAGCTCTAACCTCATGATGGCGGATGTTATGAAGCAGTTCTCCCTTCAAACAAATAGTTAATGACTGTATCAACTCTTCTATAGTGGTAGACATGGAATATGAATATGGTATATATCGTAGTACATCTTTTTGAATATTATTGTTGCACTATAGCAGGACTCCCATAATGAATGACACTTTTGCGAAATATGAACTTCGTACACGGTATTCTAAAATATACTGCTTCAAGATACGAAATAACATATTTTGTCTAAAATATACTGCTTCAAGATACGACGTAACATAATATGGTTTGTTACAGAAGTGTGGTTTGCTCTAAATGGTTTATTGTTTAATGTTGATAAAACACAAACCATTGACTTTACAGTGAATGATAAAATTTGTGTTGAATAACTAATAAAGATTGAAGATGATATCATTGGAGGATTATGCTTTATTTTTATGCACTAGATTTACAAGATTAACATATAATATATGCTTCGTACACGGTATTCTAAAATATAATGCTTCAAGATACGCATAACATATTATGTTACGTCTAGAAGTTTATAGAAGTTTAGTATGTTCATGTGTTTAATCAGTATACAATTTAATCGTATTGGTGATTTTAGGTGCCTATAGGTAACTTATATAACCTAGATCGAGAGACCGAAGGAGTGACCACCGAACCCTGTGGTACACAATATTTTATATCCTAAAGAATGTTTGAATAAACTTGACCAACTTTTTTGAAAGATTTCAATTGTTAAGATTCAAACGTTTGACCTATGCCATTAAAAGTATAATCTTCTTAATTATTACAGAGCGGGACACAATATCACACAATATGACACATATTACGTCATTTACTGTGTCAATTGCACATCTTCATGACCGTTTAGGAATCTTACATATAATTGATGTAACTCCCGGGAGATTTGAGTAGGTTTGATAAAAATGCATCCTCAGTGTCTTTTTTTTCGTTTTTCTGCACGGTGTGTATAAATATTGTATTTGCTATAAATTCTCACGTTATTCTGCCATCCATTGCTATTATGCCTTTTGTTAATTGATATTTAATTGTATGTTTATATTATTGTTTTTGCAGTTTATTATCAATTGTATTGAATTATCCTCACCTCAAATCTAGCAAGCCTAAAGTTTAAAAAATCCTAAGTATTTCTAATAAGGAGCGTATGTGTATTTTTTTGTATTTGTACTGACTGTATTTTGTTTAGAGTAGGCTTACGGTAACAACATATCGAGGTAATGTCAAATCAAAACTACTTCTTTAAAAGTGTTAAAGACTTACGTTATTATGAATACGTTATTATGAATCGAACTTAAATGATTTAAAATGTATTTATCTTATTCATACTCCTTTATGTGTTTAAATTTGGTTCCACACAAGATCTAAATTTAAGGGAGTATCATTTTATAATGACCTTTCTCGGGAAAGCCATTTATCTTGTGGATATGGAAAACTTTCTCTGCCTGGCATCAGGATCATCAATCAATTGCGAAATTCCCAACTAACAACATTATATTTGTGATTGGTTTCACACCAGATGGCAATATTCCACTCAGTTTAATCCTAGCATTCCACTGAAGGGGCAGAGAGAATCCTATTGCGAATGCTTAGCGTTATCTGTACTTTCCAATTGAGAGATCAGCGTAAAGAAGAGACTGACAGAGCCGCTTTAACGCTGATGTGTGGAATTGGAATTGCTTTAACTCTGTGCAAAATATCGCAACTGACTAGCTGGATTTGTTTGTTTTATACGTATAACTAACAAGAAGATGAGCGAAGCAAATTTGGAACTTGACGATAAAGAAGTTAGACTATTAAACAACGTGATGAATAAGTTACAACTATTTGAGTATTGGAATTAGTAGTGACGAAAAAATTATCCTGAAATTAAACATCGGATAAGAAAAGTGAAAATAATATATCACATATGCAGTTCTGAAGTTTGAAGGGAACCATTGTTGAAAACTAGTAATATTGGTTGCGATAGATTTATCGATTTACTGCAGTCGTAGGCGTAATTGGTTGTATTATAACTTAGCTGCTGGGAATTAAGTCGTTAAGTCAATATTAAAACAAATAAATAAATAAATACCGGTGAGTTTGAAATTGTAAAATTGAAGACATGTCCGTAAAAACGGGCTAACACTCTATTTTTCGTTTTTTTCAACTCATTTGTTTGGTTCTGGGCTTTAAAAAAATTGATCCAGTATGTACGAATATGAATACTTGAAGCGTATGTTCAAAGAAATATAAAAAATAACTTTGACAATTTTTTCAGCCTCATTCATTCATGAAACACCATTGTTCTAGATTGTACAAGAATGAGGGTTAGCCCGTTTTTCAGGGCATGTCTTCAATTCAATTAGTAAATATTATTAAATTCCATGCCTGCAATAATGAATATATCAAAAGTTATATCAAAGGTTTTGATATAAGTTACACACACATTTTTTAAAAAATTCTTTCTATGTATTTGGATTATATATTATTCAAATACAAATATTATACAAATACAATATTATACAAGTGATAAACACCCGAAAGAGCAGAATGCTCGGGCTCGGGTGCAGTTCATTTTTAAAACGTTCAGCAATATCATACACACACACACACACATGTTATGTAAGTAGACATAATCTGAACGTAAGTTATGTTGTCGGCCCTGGGTGAAGGAAGTTCGAGTTTCCACCATGATAGTATGAACAGGAAATGGACGAAAAACACTATCTTAGAAAAGAAATGTCATTTTTACATATATGATGTGAAAGTGCAATTGGTTAGGGTTATTATTTAATGTTACTGGATTTCCACTATCAAGAAATGACTTGTAATTTTTTCTACTATTGTTCATTTCAGGTTAAGAGAATTTTCGCTATACGAAGAACTAGTTTTAATTCTGGAAATGATATGAAATTCTAGAAACACATATGAAATTCACTTTCTGTATCTTAATACTTTATACCAATTCTGTACTATTTAATCATGTCGTACGAGAATCTCGCTGATACAAAAAAGAGGGAAATTAGTCTTAACATTTTACTTTAAAATTGTCAGTTGTAAATAATTCGGGCATCGGATTGAGTACCTATGATCTAGTCATTTCATACAAGCAAGTGAACATATACAATTTAAAGACAGCGCATTTAAACTATGCTGTGAAAGATGAAAATAGATAATCATTAGATGCAATAAATACGAGTAGCAAAGAGAGAGAGAGAGAGAGAGGGAGAGGGAGAGAGAGAGAGATAGCAAGAGAAATGAGAGGGAGGGAGAGAGAGAGAGGGAGGGAGAGAGATAATGTAGACTCTACTTTAGAGTACATATGGCGGGCTCTCTGCTTCAATTGAGTACTCTGTCTCCAATATGGCGGCCATCCACCCTCGTGCGAAATTTAACCGGTCATCAGGATAGTCTCACACATTGTCTTCTTCACATTGGCAGGCTCTTTGTGGGATAACCAAACGCCCATGGAAGAAATCACAGGAAATTCAAAGTCCTCCTGATGTCTTTGAAGACCTGGTGCAAGTGAGAAAGTATTTTTGCAGGGAATACTCTTTTCATATATTGTGTTTGTTACAGTAGAAGTTACTAACAATCTGTAAATATAGGTGTGTTTTTTTGTGTGAATGATAAACGCTTATATAGGCATACATACATAATAAAAACGCTTTATATAAACCTTTGGTTTGATTGTTTATATAGTTTTTAACGACAGGGTGTACTGCAACTTAGGTATATAACTGTTGACGGTGTACCTAAGTTTTATCCCGCAAGAGTTCTTTACGTGCCTCAAAATCTTCTGACTTGGGCCTGTCCCATTTATGCACTTATAAACGTATAGTCATGGTAGATATATTATATGAAGGCACACACACTAATTATATTTGCTTCCTCAGATTTTTAAATTACTCGTAAATTCTGCCAAAACTCCGGTTTTGAAACGTGGTTTCTAGCTCGCTATAAGATGTCAAATGTACGAGAACCTCATTCCTGATCATCTGATTGAAAACTGTTCTTTTTCTACGCTGAACACATTTAGTACCCATTTAAAGTCAACAAGTATCTTCATTGCGGTTATTTCTTGATCTTGTTTACGTCAGGTGATAACATTTCTGAAAAAGCTTGTTGAAGGAGAACTATGATTAGATAACGCTAAAAAAGTCTCAGGCACATTTAATCTTTATTTAACACATTTGGCTCATGTGAGGAATTGTCAAAATACCGTAGTGGTCTAATATGACTTTTTTCTTTTCTTTTCTAGGTAAGCTGATTTCTTCGGTTCTAAATAGTACCATATAGAATATCTCAGTGTGTCCTTCCTCTGCATGGTAAGTTAATCTGTGTGTCATATTTGTGTAGCCTGCTTCCTATTGGCGGGAAAATATAATGTCAATAATATTTTCATATAACTATCCAGTTTCACGATATTCTTTCTAGTAAATACACTTACATAAGAAAAGTAAAATTCCATAGGCAATATTACAAGAGGTTAGGAATTTATCGATTCGCGAATAACGAGTTGAGAGAATCCGGAACTAGAGTTTTATTTATTGTGACTACAGTATTTAGCAAATATTATAATACAAAAAGTCCTACAAACTATAAAAGAACATGCGCGGAACAAAGCTGCATTTACTGCAGCAAACACAGCTTCGTTCCACGAAATTCATATTTTATTTTGTAGCACTATAGACACTTGCGATTGGTTGAAATACCACTTATTGTTATACTGTATAGGTCGCTGATTCATGAGAAAAATAGTCAGTATACTAATAAGTAATGCCTTAATACAATATTACCAAATTACATGTTTCGACCTACTTAGGATAGAAAGTGTCAAATACTTTTGAAGAAATACTAATCCACAGCAAAATATGCAAAAATCTTCCAGCATTATACGTTAAATAATGTATTATAACTTTTTATGTTTCCTGACATTTGAGATTAAACTACATTTGATAAGTAATTGAGGGTATAAGGTGGAAATTTCGAATTATGGTGTGACTGATAGGTCGCGGTGTGAAATAAATTAGGAATAGTTTGAACTTACTTTGTTTTATTTTTAGATTTGCTGATATAAGTTGATACAACTAAAAGTCTTCTACAGTCATCAATGCGATTTCGGAAATAGCTTACGAGATTGAATTGAAACAGTTGACTACATAGCCTCATAGGCGTAACCAGGCCGACCATATGGGGGGGTTATAACATCCGCGGGGTCTGGGGGGTATGGAATATCCCCCAGGGAGAGGGGGGTCCTCCCCCGGAAAATTTTGAAAATTAAGACGCAAAATAACGAGTTTTAAGCTTCCGGGAGTCCTCCCCGGAAAATTTTAAAAATTAAGAAGCAAAATAACGAGTTTTAAGCTTCCCACGCTTTATACTTGTATTAAGTAATTTATGGGCAGACTTAAAAAATTATACAATTTTCCTTTTTTTAATCAATGGGGGGGGGGGTTCAAACCCCCAACCCCCAAACCCCCTCGGTACGCCTATGCATAGCCTACAGGTCTCTCTGTATGTTGGATAATTAAAATTGCTATTTTCTTAATTACAGAAAAATAATGACCATTGATATTAACATAATAATCATGATAAAATGACTAAATGAGTCACCTCTGTTACTATAGTCTATTATTAAGATTTATTTTATTGCCACGGATTTAGAATTAGTTGGGATTATTTTGACTGTCTTATTCTTAACACATTTTATCATTTGTATTCGTTCCTTTCTCATTGCTTACGTAAGATTCGAACTCATTAATACTCAAGTAGAGTACCGGTGATAAAACATTAGGGGAAGTGTTTGGCACTGTTGGGAATACTGCAATGCAGGTTACAAAGGGTGTGAAAAATAAACCCCATTTCTGAATCCCTGCAGCTGGCACAACACCATAGTGTTTGCAGACCTACTTCCAACAAACTATATAACATTTAAGTAATCCTAGGCTTCGGTTCGCTCTACTTCAGGTCTAAATCTCTTCCAAATTAATCACACCTGCTATCGTAAACACACTAACCCCATTGTAATATTGTACATTGCGTAGAGATATGAATGCGAATCACACCCTAGACAAGTGGTCTTCAAACCGTGGCCCGTTCCTCAATTTTTTGCGGACCGCAAACTAATTTTAACTATAAATCCAATATTGACAATTTTATGAAAAAGAAACAGTGTCAGGTCTCACATTAAACTCAAGAATCTTTGTGCTTTGTGCTTTTCATTAGCATTGCAAAGTGGAAGACAACGTAGAAAACACACACATTTAAGGTACAATGTTAAGTTATCACTACAGTTGTAGTAATTTGCGTTACATATCTATCATGCTATTAATTATTCAATAAATTAATGCGTCCCGCTATCCTTTCACCAAAAATAAAATGGCCTTTTAGTTAAAAAAGGTTTAAGACCACTGCCCTAGAATAAATACTGCATTTATTGCGAGTCATTGACGGTTTAGAGACCTACTTATCAGAAAACCGAAAAATAGGAATTTAAAAAGGTATATTATATTAGAGGAAAGGAAAACGACAGCTATTCTATAAAGCTACGTGCGAGAAATATTACTTACTGAATGTAGTTAGAAACACAATAAACTTTAAAGATGGCAAGAAGATTTTAATGTATTATAGTGTCATGGGAGTGTGCAGAAATACTAGAAACAGGCAGAAAAAAGATATGTTTTGTTGGTTATTGAAATGTTTAATATATTTTTAATGCTACACTAAATGCAATTATTATATGTAATGTAGTAACTAATACTAGTCCATAATACTGTATTGCACTTATTACAGGAATTAACTTTTATGCAGAGCACATATTTCATTATTTACAGTGACCACTCAATTTAGGTTTAAAACTGCTAATATATATTACACACTACTTCAAAAAGTATATTTGCATGGTTATTTTTATTAATTGGTAAAATGAAGCAAGAATCTGATAGAAATGAACACTTACATTAGGGTTATGAAATCAGGACGTAAACTTGTTTATATTATTGTTAACACTATGTGCCAAAACTACCCTTTATTTTCTGATAAGGTCGCATTGAAAGTCATATTTATTTTATTTCTATCTCGAGAAATGTGCCACACTTATCAAAGGCCGCCATTCAACCCTATTATGTTTATTCTATATTAAATCTATCTTAATATTGTCCTTCCTCCTACGACTAAGCCTTCCAAGTGGTCTTTTCTCTTTGCATCTCCCAGTCAATATTTGATTGTTATTACAGTGCCTAGTGATAATCATTTACATTTGATATTACAGAACCACTTTTTTTAAACATTTAAACTAATTTTAAGATATTTTGGGGGTTTCTTTTAAGGGAACTGTATTCTTTCTGAACAAAATTGGTAATTATCAATACATTTTAATTATGGCAAAGAATCTTCTTCCCTGTGGAATATATTCTCGAAATTCATCATTTCTTCACATAACTTAAGGATTTGCTTGGGTTGTGAAGAAGTTTGTGTAAGTTGTAATGGTGTTAATGCATTCTTGGCAGCTATGAGAGGTCTGTATAGTGTAGTGCATGTGGACTAGCTTTTCAATAATCTGATCTCATCTAATGGACCTTGCAATTGGCAACTTGGCCATTGCCAACAAGAGAACAAACTTGTGAGTAGCCGACGGTTGCTCGGATATTGGTTTCTCAGACTCATGCTGCAGTGCACACCAGATAATACTGTCGACAAGATAAGATAATTACATAGATGGCATACCATGTGAACTTAATTTCTATTGCTACGATATATACACGTGTGTTTTTACAGCGTCTCTTTATGACTGCATGGTTATCGTGAATATTGCTTTATTAATTAACACTGCCATCTTAACGTACCTTATATTACCTCCATCACTAGGCCTACAGCTCAACCACCGATCGTATTACCTTCAATTATGACCAACTCGCTTTCCACAACTTAAGAATTCACATGGTATGGTATGGAACACCACGCAGAGGGGAGAGGCGGGATAGGAATGAACCTAAGTACGTAGGGCACATGAGCGGGCCCTTTGTACAAACCTCTGGTAATGGGATGATTGTCATGCCCAAAGACCCCCGGAGCAGAATCCTGCAACACTCACTATCGAACCACTGTTTTGCCCTTCTTTTGGTCCAAAGATTGGCGGCTTCTATAGGATTTCCTCCATGGTTTGTGTCGTTTCTTTCAGCTTCGAATTTTCTATTTATGGTTGTATTAATTGTATCTACGAAATGTTAAAAACTGTTAGATTTTGTTCTTTATCTTGGTACGTTTCTTAGTGGTACTACGTATTAGTAGAGATTACCTGCTAAATGTTTTAATTTTCTTCTTGAGTTATTCTTGTGTTCTCCGGCTGTTCTCACTGCAATGGAACTTATAAGCTAATTTTCTGAAATTATTCTTTAATATTACGGAGGGTATAACATGGACCACAAAATTAAACTCTTTACATTACGATATTGAGACTTCCTGTTTGGTATCTGAAATGTTAAACTTTTTAAGTGTCCACACTTACATCACAACAGAAAAGTCAGGTCATACGTGGTATCACAAATGACTACAAAAAACGAAGGCATGCTAGGAGGCGTGGTCATTATTATTATTATTATTTTATTACGTCTGTAAGCTATACAACGTATAGGTAGACATAGTCAAAGTACACAGAGTCTTGTATAACAATATGACAATTAATACAATAAACAAAGAAAGCAATGATAATATTAATAAAATACGTAAAAAAATACAGAGTAACTTAAATATAATAGTGAAACAATAACTAAATACAAAAACTACAGAAATTCCAGTCATGACAAAAAATCACTTAAAGTATAATATGTCTTACTGCATACAAAATGTTTAAGTTTTCTTTTAAATAAGTTTACTTCATTTACGTCAAGTATTTCCGTTGGTAACTTGTTAATGACAAGACTAATCGTGTGCATGGGAGATTTTGTATACTTGTATGTTCTGTATTTATTGATGTGAATATTATTGCTTCCTCTGGTGTCATGGTTGTGGATATCATTGTTACTTAAAAAACTGTTTTTGTTCTTTCTGTAAAACATGGCTGCTCTATATATTAAAATACCTGTCAATGTTAAAATATTATGAGTTTTAAAAACTTCTCTTAAAGAGTCTCTTTGCCAAAGATTAAAAATTACTCTTAAAATCCTTTTTTGCATTATAAATACTCTGTTGATATTGGTTGCACGTCCCCAGAGTAAAATATTATAAGAAAGAATGCTTTGTACTAGAGCATAGTACACATTTAGTAGACCTTTGTGGTCCAAAGAATATTTTAAACACCTTATTGCAAAACATTGTTTGTTCAGTCTACTGCATAGAGTCAATTTGATTTTCCCAGTTTAAGTCTTCATCCACATCAGTGCCCAAAAATTTTGTGGATTTACATATTTTTATGGTTTTGTCAGCGTAAGAAATATGAGAGCGATTAAGACTGAAGTGTTTGTGAAACAGTATACATACAGTTTTATCCATATTTAAAATTAAATTGTTTGCCTCACACCATTTATAAAAGCTTGAGATACAGTTTTCAAGTTTTGTTATTAATCCCTCTTCAGTTTTGGAAGTAATCACGAAAGACGTATCGTCTGCATACATAACTAAGCACTCAAGATCTACATTGAACTCTATGTCATTGACAAAAAGATTAAAAAGCAGAGGGCCTAAGACTGAGCCCTGTGGGACACCTTCATTTGAATCATATTCATTGGACATTGCGCCCATCACTTTAACAAATGATTTTCTGTTCTTCATATAAGACATGATTAGGTCATTCGCAACACCTCTAAGACCCAGATGATACAATTTACACTTTAAAAAATCGTAGTTAATCGTATCAAAGGCACAAGACAGATCGAAAAATATGCCAGCAACAAAAACATTTTCATCAATACGGCGATAGACATATTCCATAAAATTAATCGAAGCAGTTTCAGTTGATTTTCCTTCAGTGAAGCCATGTTGAAATTTAGACAGTAAGTTGTTGGTGTTAAGAAATTTGTACATTCTGTTAAATAACAATTTCTCATAAACTTTGGATAATACAGACAACAAAGAAATTGGCCTGTAATTTGTAATCATTTGCGGGTCCCCCTTCTTGAAAACCGGGGTGACAATGGCTAATTTGAGACTGTCTGGATATACACCATTAATGATGGACAAATTGAAAATGTAAGTCAGTGGCTGCACAATGTTTATACAAACATTTTTTAGCACATTGGTAGAAATTCCATCTGCACCAGAAGAATCTGAGGCTCTAAATTGCGTAATTATATTGGTTACTTCATTCTCAGAGATCGGAGAGAAAACCATAGACTTGACACTAGATGGGCCATGAGTACAGTGTTTGGATGGTTCTTTGAAATGTTCACTAAGCTTTGTTTCCACCTGGTAGGAAAAATGTTCGGCAAAACAGTTTGCCATGGTAAGAGAATTGTTTATATACACGCTATTAATATTCAAGCCTGCAATCGTATGTTTAACATTTCGACCCAGTTCATGGTTGACAGTCTTCCATATTGATTTACTTGTGTTCTTGGATCGTTTAATCCTTTCTTTGTAGTATTGCTTCTTTTTCTCTGAAATTATTTGTTTATGTTCCAGTTTTTTATGATTATAAAGCTGTGTTAATTCATCGCAATTGTAATTTATTTTCATGGCAAAAATAGATCTGAGATCCATACCTCTTTTGATTATTTCCTTAGTAATCCAGGGTTTCTTCTGTATTTCCATATTTTTAGAATTTGATTTTTTCAATGGGCAGGTTATATTAAAATAGTGTAAAAAAGTCGTCAAGAAACAATTGAAAGACGTATTTACATCGTTAGTATTAAACACATCCTGCCAAATGTAGTTGTGTAATACATTGTTTAAGAGAATTAAATTGTCTACATTACAATCTCTAAACAACACACTATCCTTATTAGACTGATTTTGTGCATGTGTAACACACTATCCTTATTAGACTGATTTTGTGCAACATCAATACAATCATTAATACCAAATTCAAAAATAACAGTGGAATGGTCAGCTATAAAAGGATCTAAGACACGAATATTACATAACTCGTCACTTATATTTGTTACAACATAGTCAATATTACTGTTTATATGGGTTGGAACTTTTACCAATGATGTCAGACTGTAAGATTCAAAGCTATCGAACAACAATTTCTTGCGTTGTGAATTGCTGAATGCATCGATATTAAAGTCACCAGTTAAAATAATTCTGATATCGGACTTACAAACCAAGCTTAAGATTTGTTCCAATTTATTGAAGAATGTGTCAATGTTACCCTGAGGGGATCGATATATGCAAATGATAATAAAACTAAATCTGGCAGTATTTACCTTAATTCCAACACATTCTATATCAAGTTCCTGAGATAATTGAAGTATGCTACTCAGTTCCTTTACAACGAAATTATCTCTGCTATATATCACCACTCCACCATGTATATGTAACTGCCTACAATACCTAGCTGCAATATTATAGCCATGAAAATGAGGAAATAGATCATTTTTCACCCAATGTTCAGAGAAACAAAAAAAGTCAGGTTGCTCAGTTTCAATTAAGAATTCGATTACATTTAGTTTATTATTGATACCTTGTGTATTGCCGTATATTATCCTAATATCCTTTTCATTACTTGAACAGTCAGAGCTCACCGCAGTCTTCTTTAAGTGACCAATTTTGTTCCCTGTCGGGGGTACAAAAAACGTCTTACACATGCATTAGCTGGCCAAATAGACGGGTCCATGGCCGCTTCTAAGTGGTCAGAAAATATTTCGACTTTGAAAGAAGAGTATATCTCCGGATGTCTACTTTGAAGCTGATCAGTCTTAACTTCTGGAAACTTACTTTTCAGAAAAGTTGACACATTTTCACTTTTTGTTTCTGGAGATAAACGATACACATGCAATGCAACAGTTTTTGGAACGCCTTGTAATCTTAAGTCACCAGTTTTACAATTATTGTTGTTTCCAATAACTGCAATACGAGCAGGTTTACGTGTTTTAACCACATCAGTCCATTTTACCTTGTTGGTAGTTACGTTGGAATTAGCATCAACTTCACTAGAGGTTCCTTCAATGGATACACTTTGCTGGGTTCTTTTTACATCACTACTACATTTATTTAGTTCATGATTGGATTGAAGACCTATATTGTTAGGTTCTAATATATCCGATGGCATTTCGAATGTAGGCCTATGTTGGTGACTTGAGAAACTATTAGAAGCAGAATCAGTCCGCTTCATCTTGCTAATATTAGGACTGAGCACATCGACAGATTTGTTTTGCTGAATTATGTTACCACTGTCAGTTTTCTTGTTATTAACATTCAGTGTCGTATCAGCAGAGCTACCAACCGTTACAATCTTGTCACTAATAGTTAGATCACATACCATCAGATTATTATTATAAGTGTTATTACCTATATTATCCTTAATGTCTTTAACAAATCTTGTATCTTTACATTCAGCAAATTCACTCGCTATCGCTCTCTGATTTAGCGATAAGTCATCAAACTGTTTTTTCAAGCTTAACTGATTTGCACTTATATTACACATCTCTGTACTGATTGTGGAAGCAATATTTACGCAATCACATGAGTGATTACTAGTCATTTCAAGTTTTTGAAAAGATGTCTTCACTTCACTAAGTTCATCACATAATTTAGAAATGATGGCTACCAGTCTGGATACAATACTTCAAAAAATACTATTGAGCCACTGATCATATTACAAAAACGTATAATTAAAATATGCCTGAATAAAAGAATTGATTATCCCACTAAACGGATATATAACGAATTTAAAGTATTAAATATTGAGCAAATATATAAAAACACGATATTGAATTTCTACCATAAAAATCGAAAAAAATATCAAAAGCATCCTCATGATTACACTACAAGACGCAATCAAATACCTACTTTAATTGAACCTAAATGTTTCACATCGGCAGGGCTATTACACAGCTCGAACTCTGGTCCACGTCTATACAACTCAATAATGAAACTTCACCCTGAATTAGCCATGTACAAGGATTTCATTTTCAAATCCAGAATTAAAAAATTAATATAAGAAACATTAATATTAACCACATTTCACACTTTCCCCTTTGTAATGATCTATATTGCTCTTCCTTCCTTTTTCTGAATGGTACTAGTATCACTATATTTTATTGTATTTTTAGTTTAAATTGATTGTATTGTATCTGTATTCATTTCATGTTATTTGTATTTTGTATTTGTTTTTGTATTTTTATTTTTAATCGATGTAATTTAAAAGGAACTGACCCCAAACACGAGCTTTGCTCCTTTGGGGTAACTTATGTAACTCTTTCTGTAACTCTTCTTTAAATAAAAACTTGTAACTTGTAACTTGTAATTAGATTAGCAGAACTAACCTCAACCTGATTGCAAGCGTCACATTTCCAATAGAGACTTTTGGATTCATATAAGATTTTTCTTTCGTTTGCTTTAAGTGGTACACAGCTCAAGTGAACACTTTCACCACATTCACCACTGCATAATACAATATCGTCAAATTCACCATACGTGCGAGTACAAAATTTACAGGCTATCAAAGTATCCATTTCCTTGTCCACCATGTTGAAAGCGGAGCAGCACAGAAAAATATTATTGAAATGAACAATACAGTATGTGTTATTTTCCTTCTGCCTCCATAATTATTTTTAAATATCTAATCAGAAAATGTTAACCGTTAGTTTCTAAGATGTCAATTGTGGGCAAATTCCGCTCCTCGTAAATGATTTTCAATCAACAAAAGTACAACTTTACTACATAAAAGAATTTCATATAATTTCAGTTTTTTAATTATATTAGAGTTTATATGTAAGAGTTTAAAAGTGAAATTCAATATTATAATAATATTATGCAGGGAGCCCATAATGATTTTTATTAAGAGTAAGAATTTTCATACGAGTGTCCTTTTTATTTTGTATTTTTATGTATTTTATTTATTTAGTCAAATACAAATATATTTATACAAATAAAGTTAAGCAGAACAAATACAAATTTCAAATTTAAAAAATAACTACAACTGCTATTTAAACACAAAGGAAAAGAAAGATAATCTAATTTTACATAGATCTATAATCATTCTAGCACAAGCAGTATTAACATTTAGAAATACACCCGAATGAGCAAAACTGCTCGTGCTCGGGTGCACTTTCAAAAATATCAAAGTGAAGAAAGAGGAGACACAAAGAAACAGAGTGTATAAAAAATGTTATTAACTAATAAAGAAAGTAAAAAGTGTTAAACATAAATATAAAAAAGAATGAAACAAAATGTATTTAACAAGCTAAAAAATTACAGAAAATGCTCTGCGTTTATATTAAATCTAACAGTGGAGTATGCTGAGAGATCAGGATACTTTCTGATCATTGAGTTATAGAAACGGGGCCAAAATTAATGTTATTTACCAATATAGTTTAGATGCGAACGACTGTTTTTGAGCGACCGTTATTAAATGTGATACAAATTGTTTATTCTGTTGCTTGAATTGCTGCTTTCAAGACTTGAGTATTGTTCCGCGTAAATTTTAATCTCTATCTTATAAGCTTTACCTGGCTGGAAATCGATAGTAGGAATAGGAATAGTCGTCAACGACAGTACTTTAAGTATGTTTGTCATTCAAACTGTTACCTTACACGGGTTGATAGCCTGGAAGACTGCAAGGTTTCAGGGGACAACTCTTCTACGCAACCCAAAAAGTGAAGACGTACTCCAGATCATCATTGACTGCCGTGGGTGACGGCATGCTGACCACATGCCACCAATTCTGCCCTTTGCCTAAGGTAGATGATACCGAGTTCGGATGATTGAGGGATGCAGAGCCCCGAAATTAGTTTTTTGCACTCCTTAGCTAATTAGTGGTACTTACGAACGTTGTTGCCTTGGATCGTAAGTTGATATTCCCACACGCAATCTTGTTGCTAGGGGCGATAAGCGTTTCCCGCCCGCAAACGCTTACTGCCCTCGGGCGGAAAGTGTTTGAGGGCTGTTATGAATATAACGACACACTTCATTATACAAGCCTTTATGGACAAGGCCCTCTTCATCACAAATATTCGGTTGCCATAAACAATAACAAATGCGAATCACTTTCTGAAATATAACATCCATCTTCAATAGTGTATATACATAATATTTTCAGGTAATATCACAATTAATATAATTAAATTGATATAAATAATCATCGTGCCAAAAATAGCATGCAATACACTTGCCGTAAGCGCATTACGGATCTCGGAAAATTGAAAACACTCGAGTGTTTTCAAACTTTTTCCTCGATCCGTAATCATGCCTTACAGCCCTTGTATCGCAATATACTATTTATATGGGATTTAACGTGTTTTTTTTTTTAAATTGGAAATTCAAGCCCATTAACTGATGATGGGATGGAGGCCTTGGTTCGGCCGTTTCGTCTTTTGCTTAGAGAATGCTTGTGTAGTTTCTCCATTTATTTAAAACAACACATACTTACATAACTTCGCCTCCATACATGTTACAGAGATTGTCGCAATGGACTCTGTCGTAGGTAAGAGACTGCTTTCGTTGGAAGACCCTATGAAAAAATAAATAAAATTTATTATTGCTGAGTAATTACATAACCCCTAAGATCTCTACATCCTCTAAACTAAGATTTAGGCCTTCCTTAAGCAGAATAACCCAGTTGCCTTTCAAAAAGCTTTAGGTGTACACGTGTTTTGACATAGATTATTTCCAAGAGCCGAGCTGTCTCACTGGATTTTATCAATCCGCCTCTTTTTATTTTGCATAAAAAAATTCGAACTGAATTAAAAATGCAGTCCTGCCCTCGTTCTAAACGCTAAAGTTTGGGTTGCAACATCTTCTACACTGAGATTTAGGCCTTCCTTAAGCAGGATAACTCCGTTGCCTTTCACTTACGTTTTCATTGAGAATTCAAAGAAATCGTAGTGACATGTAAAAGCTTTAGGCCATGCCGTGTTTCACATAGATGATTTCCTCGAGCCGAACATATCTCGCTGGATTTTATAATCTGCCTCTTTTTACTTGCATAAAAATTTTCGAACTGATTTAAAAATCCTGTCCTGCCCTCGTTCCTAGTGCTAAAGGTTGGGTTGCAACATCTTCTACAATAAGATTTAGGCCTTCCTTAAGCAGGATAACCCCGGTACCTTCAACTTACGTTTTCATTGAGAATTCAAAGAAATCGTAGTGACATGTTAAAATTTTACGTGTACACGCTTTTTTACACAGATAATTTTTCCAAGAGCCGTCTCGCTAGATTTTACCCATCCGCCCCTTTTACTTTGCATAAAAAGTTTCGAACGGAATTAAAATGTAGTCCTGCCCTCATTCTTAGCACTAAAGGTTGGGTATTTGATTAGAAGAATATAACACTCAGCTTATGTTGAGGTCCATGAATATGTAGATTCTGTTCTGGTTAACGGGTAGTTTTCTTTGGAAGATCCTGTAAAAAGTTAAACACACTATATAAGAGGACTAAAATCAAAGTAATGTTATAATTCATATTAAAAATATACTGTATATTCAGGGTGTATCATAATTAATAGCGCAAAAGGAAAACGTTTGAAAGTATAACAGAAGCAAACAAACAAACAAACAAACAAACAAAAACCTGCAAACGTGATTCCGCAAACAAACAGTTTGCGAGATTCATTACTGGGAACGTGTTGCTATTGCTGTTTGACTCCATTTTGACTACTACCTAGAGTTCGTTCGAACATGTGAAGAAATTCATTTATATGGGAGCAATAAGAACAAATACAAATAATATTAAGGTAGGAATTAAGTGTAGACTCAAATCAGGAAATGCCTGTTTTTATGCAGTACAAAAACTCTTATCTTCTCGTCTTCTGTCCAAAAAAATAAAAATAAAAATTTATATGACAATTATCCTACTTATTGTATTGTGCTTACTGTTCGAGAAGAACATAATCTGAGTGTACTCGAAAGCAGTGTGTTTAGGAAAATATTTGGGGCTAAGAGAGATGAAAATGGGGAATGGAGAAAACTGCATAACGACAAGCTTCATAACCTATACTCTTCACCGGATGTAGAAAAGGTCATTAAATCACGGAGGATGAAATGGGCTGGACATATTGCGCGCATGGGGGAAGAAAGACTTGTCTCAAAAATATTGACTGGGATAAATGAAGGACATTCGGTAAAGTATCAAATCCCTCTAACATTTATGCTTCTTATTAACAAATTACAATCTGAGAATTAGGATTGCTATTTTTTTACATTGATTTGATTGGGGAAAGAACTTTATTCAGATGATACTAAATTTCGAATTATCCAAAGTTAATTAACGGAATAGACACTATAACAGTATTATTACCTTTCAAAGTCGCTTACTTCGCTCAGTGAGCCTGGGTGGCGCAGTCAGTATCGCGCTGGTTTTCTCTGCCCAAGTTTGCTGGTCCAGTCCCAACCGAGGTCGATGACATTTATTTGTGAATAAATGTGACAGGCCCGTGTCTGTAGATGTCAGAAATGAACACATATTCGTTGCTACGTAACGGAGAATTTTTTTTGTAACAAGGGTACATTGTTGTGGGTCGTCTTCGTGCATGTAGATATGAATCGTTTCAGCGTAATATATCAATGCTTCTTTGATTATGATTAAAAATAATTAATTTTATAGACCAATGAGGGTAGTATATAATGAAACGTTTAATGGGAAACCTTATACCCTCATTAATATTAAAAAATAATTCCAAGAAAAAGTAGTGAGAAGCTTACAAGTTCCAAGTTGTCTATTTGAGTTTCAATGAATGTTACAATAAACAACATTGTATACATTTCTTATATTAACCAGTTGAAGAACCAACTATGGTTATTATCTTACTACTTTACCATTGCAGATGTACTAACCTAAAAAACAGGCCAAAGAGCCTAACCTGATTTGTTCTTTGCATTTAAGGTGCAACAATTAATCAATAATTCATAATACATGATAATCATACAACTTTAGTAATTAAAGCAAAATGTATACTACAAAAAGTAAGTATCCGTTATATTAATATTAATATTAATTAGAGAGAACCAATATGTTTGAAAACAAGTTTGAAGACATAAGTCCTACATTTAGACCTATGTGACATGTGATTTACTTGTTTCTCAATTTATTATTCCGTTGGTAAAATATTTTGGATATGTACTGTATACGTAACTACAGGCTAATTTAGGCCTGTATTGTATGTTTTCTTTGTCTTTAGTTATATAGGGTGGCGCAGATACTATCAATAGTTTATTGAGATTTTGTATATTTTGGAGGTTATGATAGGTTATGTCTTTGATTTAGTGATGTAGTAAGCTTATTTTTTCCTATAATATCTTAATTTTTTATGACGTGTCATTAGAGTTCAGGGAAAAAAGAAGTATCTGTTTAATAGCCTATAAAATGAGTATAATCCATATATTCTTTTCATTATTTAAAAGTCACATAATAAATTAGAATACTTGTTAAAATACTGCTAAGGGTAGTGTCACAAGTGATAAAATATTTTTGGGTATTTTGCCTTTGCATTGTCGGATCTAGCTTAGCTTCTACCTTCCCAACATCTATTCTTCTTGACAGGGGTTGTTTTGTCTTTTCTTGCTACTTTTCCTACTCGACTTGCATATTTATTTTTAGTGGCATGTGGCATGTCTCACTGTCCATAGTGTAGTTACGATTCCTGTTACTGTTTCTTTTATGAGTGCGATATCTATTGCGCTCTTACCGTTGTGGGAGATGTATGTAGGTATCATGGGGTTGTTTAGCAGGATGAAGCCCTCTTCTTGCAGTTTTCTCCAAGAGTAGCTTTGTTTTTAGTTCGGGGTGTCCAGTCTACATTTGAGGTCTCCCGCGTTGATTACACAGACTAACAGCCATTGTGGTGCCTTAGAATTTATACCTTTTCTTGGGTACATTTAGGTCGCTGATGCCAAATGTGCCATTACTTTTGCCCTATTATCGTGAGCTTTTGAGATATGGTATGACCATTATGCATATTATCCCATTTTACGTTTGATATAAATGAAAAGTAGTGCCTATTTGTAGCTTCTAAATCATGTGAAGAAAAAGGCAACACTCTAACATTACATTAACATTACAATAACAATATAACATGGAATTAATGAATTTCATATTCTCCAACGAGGGGTTATTATTAGTAAAAGTATGAACAGTTCCACCTTATACCCCCGTTAATACAAAATATTTAGGATAAACCTAAGAAGTCTAGGCCTAGGAATTAATAAGAATTTCAGCTATTAAGAATAATTAAGTCTATTACTAGGCCATTGAACATACATCTATAACATCTCTGTCAGAAATATTATAGATGTATGTTCAATGACCTAATAATAGACTTAATTATTCTCAATAGCTGAAATTCTTATTAATTCCTAGGCCTAGACTTCTTAGGTTGATCCTAAATATTTTATATTAACGGGAGTATAAGGTGGAACTGTTCATACTTTTACTAATAGCCTATAACATGGGGTCTTTCAAAAATTTTATATTGTCACATACTGTACGGTTGTTTATGACTTATGAGCTGTCAATTTGAGGGACAGAAAATAATCCAGCTATTTGTTCTTCTGTACTTCGTACGGTTTTCGTCCTACACTACCAGTTCCAAAGTATGATCAAAAACCTTCACTAGCTATATTATTATGCAAGATTTTGTTTTGCTAGACTAAGAGTTCACGAATAAAATCCCCCCCCCCTTCGGCAAAAGTAGAGCAGGTAGAGAAAAACTGTTTACATATTTGGAAGAAGCTCCCTATGTATTGCCAAAAACCGGTAAAACATCTGAGACACCAAACAAAACGTTATTTTTTATTATTTCATTATTTTTATTTTTATTTATATTTACTATTTTATTATTTTTATTATTTTATTATTACGAGGTGTTCTGTTTCCACTAGTTGGGTGTGGTGCTGTTGCTTAGTTGATATTATGGGTGTAAAGTGTGTTTTAAGAGGATAGTTATCCCCCCCGGATGGTATGCCTTTTCCTCCCTGTCTAGTCTTAAGGTGTGTGCCGTAGAAATGTGGGTGTTGCCAGTCATCGGTGACGAAAGTTTCCATTAGGATTACTATATCGTATCCTCTTAGGAAATTTTCCGGGCTGATGTTCATTGCACGTTTTAGCCATTCTATGTTCCATAACATGACTCTTAGTCTTCCTGGTTTGTCTATTTTGTTGTGGTTCTTTCTTTTTCCTTCTTCCTTTTGTATGTTATTCGAGGGTGTATTCATTTTCTCGGTAGTGGCGAAAGGGTCGAAATCTAAAACGGGGTTCAACACATTAAAATGTATGTTATTTTTTCGTTACCTGAAATTAAATACATCATTGAAGGTTCTCCATCATTCACAGTTCCGTATGTGCAGGGTACTGATATATAGTTTCTACTTACATGCTGCATTACGTTCCCTATCTATGGTTATATAACTTCTGATTAGATAATTTCTAACGTATATTGCGATAGCTTGGTATCTGATATTCGAACTTTCACATGGAGTTTACTATAAATGAGCTCACCGTAGAGTTGATGGATGGCTTAGTGGTCAATATATGGAGAGTTCACAGCGATGTCATCACATTCCTGACACTAATAACTGTCCATTGCTTGATATGTGAGAATACCATCGGTCACAACCCATTTGTGAGTGAATAGACGACATTAGATAATGCACCGTTACCTTTGTGTATGCCTGTATACCACTGCATGATTCCCTACGCTGCATACCCACCGCTTCTATGCTTCGTATCAATTTTTCCACTATATCCTCTCTTATGGGGTAAAAGTTACGGAAATATAAACCTTGCTAATATAATATGCAATTTCTTGAAAGGCACTTTTGTACTGTAAGTGATAATGTAGAAGTGATGTCCTAGAAAATCAAGTTTGCATGTGTTTTACTTGAGCGACACTGTTTTTACTGTTCAGTTATGCACTGGCACTTCTGTTGTGTGTTGTGCATTTCATAGATATTTCTTATAGATACGAGTTGTGACATGAAATGAACAGCTGTGTTCATACAGTATTTGAACAAAAGTGTCATGTACACAGCTCGCCATCAGGGACACATTTGTAACACTGCATCTCTCTTCGTTTCTCTTTGTAAAAAATACCTTCATCTAGTCGAACCAAACAATTTTTATGTGATGTAAGTTTTCTAACTGCTATATTTCTATAATTCTAATCTTTAAAACACAAAACAGATTGAGTTATATAATGTAATTATTTATTTTATAATATTTTATTTATTTATTTAATTGTTTATTTAAAAAATGTAAAAGAAACTTAGTTTAATCTCATTGCAATTTCAAATCTAAAATTATGCCTATAAGGTTGAAAAAGTGTTGTATAGAGAACAAACATACATAGGTCAACTTATATACCTACACTTTTTCAACCTTATAGGCATAATTTTAGATTTGAAATTGCAATGAGATTAAATCTATTAAATCTACGGTAATCTATGTGCTTGACCGGTTTGTGCAAAATGTAGGACACATAGTCTCTTCAACCAGGAAAGAAACACAGGGAATATTATAATTGAGACCAAACACTCTTGCCGTTATCAGCTCCTATGAGTAACATTTTCGCTTTACAAATCTAAACACACCGAACCGAGATGAAATTCTATGAAATATTAATATTCGTACCAAGTCCCCTTATTTATATTCAACCGCTATTATGTGATCTCTACACAAATCTACATTCCTTTACCGATTTTTACCAGACTTTACATAAAAAACCTTGTAGAACCATGAGAAAATTTTGGGTAAAACTAATCTTGGAATTAAACCATCCCTTAAATGTTTCAATCCCTATTATATGACATTTATTAAATCTACATGAGTTTGAAAATTTTAAGCCTTCCATAAGTTTGCTTCGAAATACAAGCAAAATACAGCACACCGGTGACGCCAGGTCTTTTACGCTAGTTATTAATATTAACCATGTCGCTTTTTAACTGATGTAGTATCCTTCTGGTTGAGTTATATAAAACAGTATGACGAGTAAGTATAAGGAATGGTCCAATAAGAGCAGAATTATTAAGAAGTTCAGTAGAATCATGTCCAATTATAAGAAAGAGAACGTTAATTGAATTAATGAATAGGCCTACTCTGAAAAATACAATGGTGAAAACCAGTTGTGGTAAACTAAAAAGTAAAGAGGAGTGTGGACCTCTGTGTATATTTCAAATGTAAAAGGTTCGCAAGACTGACTAAATACCCAGAAAGAAAGCTAAGTAGGAAAAGTTAAAAAATGAAGCTACTGAAACCCTTATAGAAAACAAACTCTTGACCAGAGGAAAAAGGAAGAAAATATGGTTAAGCAGATGATGAATGCTATTTATAGCGGAGCAGTATTGTTACATTCTCAGATTTCCGCTTCGGATTCGAATCCTGGGTGCATACACTCCGATTGTCAGTACTTCAGGGGCTTTCCTTACCACAGAATGTAATACCAGATTAAAGTTGTTCACTTACTATCTTAGGTAATGTCATGGATAAAGAGAGGAATTTATCCATTGAGAATATATGCTATTATTGTTGATCCTACCATCAGATTGGCACAAAGTCACTTACAACCAGTAGAAATAAATGATGAAAATGGGATTTATGAACTGACAATCCCTTATTTTGTGAAAAAATACAACCTGTACTCAATAGAAGTGTCTCTTAATTGGAGCACGTGGGACTTGGACCAAGTTTTCGAAAAGAAATGTGGCCTTTCTTCCACTTTAAGGGACGATATTGTCATCGCGTTGCTAAAAAGGAACCTTTCCAAATGTTTCATAATCATCTACATATTGATAAATTAATACTGTATTGTTACCTTTCTCCTGCTTTCTTCCTGCTATTTTAATAAATTACTATTGTAATACTTCAACATGTACTAACTTTCATAGTGTGTATAATGAGTACTTAGGGGCATTGGGAGGCAGTTTGGAAAAAAATATATAAAAAAATAGAGCATCGTTCTTTGAGGAGAGTACGTTTCTACTGTCAATCGTTCCACTTGTTTACCTTCCAGGTAACTCAGCCATAGTATATTTAGCTGGAACAAAAGGATGCGTAAAAGTCCAAATAACTTAAAATCCATCGAATAGGCGCGTAGTTGTTCAATAGCTGTGCTTCATACAACTGTCATTTGCACCATGGCTGTACCTTTCGCTGTAAGACATTCATGATAAAAAAAAATTGCAAACTTGACAACAATCTGAAAGGACGTTCTTCCTTGTTAAATGAGGACTAACTACAAAACACTAATTATTTTACAGTAAAGTAAAAGGTAAAGTGTTCCCTATTACAGGCCATGGAGGCCAGAGGGTTCCAGGAGGTTGAGGCTCCCGGATTTTTAGATAATCGGCACATGAAGGTGGTTAAGGTTGTCAGCCTTACCCACCGGCCGCCTTTAACCCCAGTATTTCTCCTGGGTACTCATTTCTGTTAGAGGCTGAGTCGACCCCAGGCCCATAGTGCCACCAGAAGGATTAGGCAATTGAAAAACTCCAATGACCTCATCGAGGATCGAACCAGCGACCTTGCGGTTTGTAGCGCAGCGCCTCAACCTTTGCGCTACGGCGTATCCCAATTATTTTACAGTACCAGAAGAAAATGAGCCAATGGGAGCTATAAGTAAAATGGGGACAAGTGTAACGATAATATTCATGCTAGAAATAGTAGATGGCTCGTTTATGAGCTTTTCGCTTCTATTGATGTACAAATAAAAAATTATACAAAGGCGGAGATATAAGAATAATAGAATAATGTGATATATAAATGTGATTATTGTTCCACGTGTTACGATTGCTATGCATAGAATGCAGCTATTTCACAATTTTTTTGTAATCTGTTTCCAATTTAAATCCCTCTGATGGTTTCACTTCATGATTACATATATTATACAAATTAATATCTGAAAGGGTAAATATAAATATGACAGTCCGTTTCAGGTTTCGATGGTCCTTTCATCAACTTGGTTATTTGTAAACACACATCTTTATCCTTTTAAATAGAACTTGGAGAACCAATAGCTGAAGGCTTTGGTGCGTTTGTCTTATTCACTTGGCCTCTTTATACAAAATACGGTGAAGTGAAATGGGTTATACATGTCATGGTTAATTGGAAAATCTAAGTAATATTACTTAGAATAGTTTGAGTATTATAAAATATTCATGCTTTTATGCTTAGACCTAATATCTAGTGATTACGCTTGCAACATATTTGTCAATTTAGCAGCAGCATGTATACAATATATAGGTTGATACAACACACAATACAGCAATAATGGCTTCGCGACTTTCGGTTTGCCTAGTTGGATGTTATTGTAATTTTACGACGGAGGTATATTGTTACTTAGTCCTGTGAAGTTGGTCGCTGTGCCAGAATTTTCTTTTCCCGGCAGTTATTTTACTTGTCTGTAAATCTACTTATTCAGGACTTTCACCTGTATGCACACATACATGCCATGCCGGAATGGATCCCAGGAACACGGACACAGAAAGACAAGCTGCAGTATAAACTGCGATCTTTCCCACACAATTCATCTCTCTCAGCATGGGCTACTCTATACAGGGTGTTTCACGAAGTTTTACCGCCACTCTCTGAGTGCACTCTTGAGGATATTTGGAACAAAAAATGTAAATTAAAAAAATGTGATCTGACTTGTAGTTACGTTGTTATAAGCGTTTGAAATTTCAACATTCGTGACAAAATTGCAATAAATACGGCAATAAATCCGCACAGAAATTGAAAGTAACAAACAAAATGGGTTTAATTCACATACTTATCATACACTTCGCCCTTTATCTTAATTTGCCATCAGATTTTCAAAGATGCCTCCCTGTACGTCCATGCACTTTGACGCGCGGGTATGAACGGCGCGTGTCGCGTTCCGTAATTTATCAGGACTGTTCTTTATTATTGTTGCAATGTACGTACGTTGAGCTCTGTTCACATCGAGAGGTTCATAAATATCTACATTACTCCGTAATTATTTGAGATAGGTAAAACTTTTATTAGTAAAAGTTGTTCCAAATAACGTCAGGAACATGCTCTGTTACTGGCGGTAAAACTTCGTGAAACACCCTGTATAATAATATGAATATTTCAAAACAGGAAATTCTGCACGTTTTATGGTCTCGGGCTATATGCACGACGAGACTACGAATTATCTAATTTTACTTTAGCAATATATATTTTATTAATGTTCCAATAATGTGAATCGACAAAGGACGTTCCTATCTATATAACGAGAGGAAGTTCTTGTCTGTCTGTTTGCCTGCCTGTCTGCCTGTGTGCGATGCCTAGCCAAATCAATGGTACGCAGAGATCATAAATTTTTAACATCCATGGAGAGTTCAAATGCACTTCGAGGCCGGTTTTTTTTTTTTTTTTTAATTTTAGCTTTCGTTCGCGAGTTTTGCGCGAAAATAATGACATAAAACGTGATTTTTTGCGCTGTGAAACCACCAGCTTTTACATTTCATGATTACTTTTTACATAATCGATTGAAAACATTCACAAAGATCCGCATGGACCGTACGTGCTTTTCCAAAACGCAGAAAAGAAAATATTTCAGTTGTAAAATGAATTGCAGATGCCTTGTTCTGCTGCCATAACAACCGGGAAAGGAGTGCATTGCTGTTTTTTTAATATAACACATCAATTTGTTGATCACTTCGAATTTGTTAGCCCGCTCTGCTTGATTCTTTTGTTTAGAATGTAACGGCACGCAGAGATCTGATTTTTTGTGCTTAGGTGAACGGAAGAATGATAAAAACTGATAATGAATGCAGCCCTAAACGGGAAAATATTGAACGATTTGGACGAAACTCGTTATACAGGAATTTGTGGGACCAGTGAACTCGAACCTTGTGTACCTTGCGAAATGCTTTTTAGGTGTACCTTGAAATAAAATTTTCAGCTTTTATTATACCATAGGCTATTAATCGTTATTAATTATTCATTGTTATTATTATTGAATTTCCAAAAGTACAGAACCATATTTTACCAGCTGACATGTTAGGGTTATAGATTAAACATATATATTAGGGATGGGTCCTCGATACTCTCGATACTTGCATGGTATCGGCATCGAACGATACTTCAGAAAACTCGCTCGGTACTTTTTCGATAATTTTGTAATTCTGCAATTAAGTGAGAATGCTAGTATTCTTTAACAAAAACTTGTAAGTGAACTATTTAAAAAACTAATTTTAGTTTTAGTGTAGCGTTTAAACATTATTATAGACTACTGATGATATTCAATTTTTTCTCATTAAATATGCACACTTAATTAATTTAGTTGGTATTACACAGTTCTCTCAACTTTTAATTTTTAATGTACCTATTTATTGAAACTTTAAATGTTGACGGTATCGAGTATCAAGGGAAAAATCATGTATCGGTATCGAGTATCGAGAAAATGTGATATCGACCCATCCCTAATATATATATATATATATATATATATATATATATATATATATATATATATACACAGAATATACAATACACTACATAATACACTACATAACACATAACTCAATTTTGTAAATACACTATTCATGAAACTTGAAAAATCTTTGTAATTTTGCTTATTCGTTCATTCATAGTGTTAGTAAAGTCATAATTTTAAAAATTTTAATATAATATTAACTGATAACGTTCTTGCATAAATAATGGGTAATGAAATAAGAGACGCCTAACAGAATGGCTTTCCTCTTTACATTTACAATTTGCAGAGGTAGAAATTTTAAATCTATGTAATTATTAACCAAATTTCCCATGCCCTATTAAAAATTGAGTCATATTATAGTTTGGAATCAAGAGTGAACAAGTTATTCTATTATTTATGAATGATTTGATATACGTTGTTTGGCGATTAATGCTATAAAATAAATTTGCTATAGAATAAATAATTTAAAAAATTGGTTACTGAATTAATAAACAAGGGTAAAGCCGCAGGCGCCTGCTAGTCTGTAATAAACAGGGCCCGGAATCTAATGACATGTCATCTTTTTATAGATGCTGCATAGACATTGCCAACATGTGGATAAATCCTAATCATGGCCTCTGAATTATAGAAATGCATTTTTATTAGGTCATTTCTGTCATTTTATGCAATTTTATATTTTTAGGGCATTTATTTCAATTTTAGGTCATTATTTTGTCATTTTCGTGTCATTTAATTCCTTATTTAGTCATTTTCATGTATTTACATTCAATTTTAGGTCATTATTTTGTCATTTTCGTGTCATCTAATTCCTTATTTAGTCATTTTCATGTATTTACATTGAGTGTATTAACTTTTTTTCGTCGCTAGCGGTGCTGACTTTGAAGTGTTGTTTGTTTAATGCAAGAAGGAAGAATTTGGCGTTAAGTGTTGTCATGTCTAAGTCGGAAATGAGAATCAAAGGAACGCCAAAATTGTTTATTATATTACTATTGTTATTAGATTCTCTTGGCACCAGAGTCTGCCACCTGCTTGGATTTGAGAGTGCAAATTACTGTTTACCCTCAATAAACAACAATATAATCCGGCAGACCACAAAAGGATGTGCCGAATTTTGTTTCACCAGTGCCTCAGTGCCAGTATAAATTTCCGTGGGAAAAGAACATTCACAACATTACAGTTATTTACAGTTTTTACAATTATGTACAAACTACCGTAGTCTATAACTTTGTGTGTACAATAATAATTTTTTTATAAATAAAATATCAGTTTTTAGGTAATTTTTCATAATTATTAAGTCATTTTCTTTAAAATTTAGGGTCATTTTATAGGTCATTTTTCAAACAATTTTAGGTCATCAGAATCCGGGCCCTGGTAATAAATAAGACATTTCAGTGAGATCATCTGTTACGGTCACTTTAATGGAACCCACTACTGTTACATCTATATGTAAGGTAATGCATCTTCATTTCATTCCTGACAACAGGCATGCATGTGTTGCTGGGAATTCATATCTCAAACGTTATTTAGTTCGCTACAATTTGATTTGTGCTACAGAGATCAAGCATTATATAGAGATGAACTCCAGTTATTGCTTCTGAATATGTAGCAAACTTGGACTTGATTCAGATTATGTACTTCGCAAAGTTATCTGTCATCTTGTTGATGTAAACTCATCACAAACACACACACACACCTGTATCTAACTCAATATGGCGTCAAAGGGAAATCAACTAAACTATCCAGTCTCTGTTTACAAATACTCGGTCTCTGCAACATTGTTCACGTCATGAACAGTGATATTAATCCAACTTGTCTCCAATTGTGGGAATAAAGCTAGCAATGCTGATTGCGATTTAGGGTTGAATATGAAATTGTTCCCAACGATTTTATGCGTGATTACGAATGTAGCCCATTATAAATAATAAACTGAAGTTGATACACAGGGATAATTGAATAGAGAAGCTTTTGAATCATCACACAGGTTACGAATTGACTTCCTCTCACGAACACCTATTGAATTAGCTCGGGACATGTCTAAAATGTTTCCAACCTAGTTTCTCTGATTCATTCCAATGTGATCTGCTGCACTACATTTCCCAGAAAATAAGCGTTCTATGATAAGTTCTACTTTTAAATCCTCTTAGAGTTGCCAAATCTATCACATGAATTTTCTTAAAAATGATACGTATTTTATATTATTTACTTTTCACATGATAAAAGACACTTTGAATATTCTTGTTAATACGAAAATTGCACTCTTAATTTGTTCTTTATTAAGTTCCAGAATGGTACCACTGACTGTTGGTATACTGTGCAACATGTCCCACCATCGAATTTGCAAGCACAGTCTAAGAATGTACAGAAAATAATGGAAGCCTGGCTAAATGGAAAGGCTGCGTAAATAAATTTCTAAATTTAAAGGTTGTATTCAGTTCTTGTGTCCGCGATAGCGAAGTTTACTGGTACCTGCATTCGACAAATCGACGACTTTATACGCTATTATGTAAGTGATATAGCTAATGCAATCACTCATGCACTTGGAAATAATATAATATGAAATCTTTATTGCCCCTTAAGCAAACACAATAAATATGGCCTCATGGGCTACACGCATATATATATAAAGGCCTAACAATATAACTTATATAAACAGTTATAACAAAAAAGAAGCCTACTGAAATTTGTGTATATGTGTAATGGATGTTAGCGATCTTAAAATGAAAGAGAATCACAGACCTTTATTTCAAAAGTTGAATATATTACCAGTACCAAGTCAGTACATCCCCGAAACAACAATGTTTTATATTTATACACTAGTAATATTTGTAAACTACTAACACCAGCCTCATTAGCTGTAATTAAAGTAGTATGAGCTCTATTATGTTACATAAGCAGGTGAAAGATAGCTTGATTCATTATTTAAGATATTTTTATTCTAGTAAGCCCAGCGGATGCTCCAATTAAATAATCGCTTGATGTTCAAACAGTTTTCCTATTTAGGGCATAGTGTAAGCTCGATGATTTACATTTTACACCATGACATCCTCAGGGCCGAAAGTGTGTTCAAAATAAAGTACTACCAACTACGAGGTTAAAGAAGATGCAGTGTCCACATACGTACAGAACCATCCATAAAAGTACGAAAGGTATTACTGAAAATAAATTTGAGAGGAATGGCTGGTAGAACACCCACGGTAACAGAGAAGTTAGAAAATCATAAGCATACAATAAGAGGATGAAGCAGCTAGCTCAAGTGAATACATGATATTGTAGAATAACGTGTTCAATCCATGAAAGTTTCTGTAACTTCTAACCATAGATATTTTATTATGACATATAATGAGGAAAATATTTTTTAAATACTACAATGACTACATGGAGAGTTGTAGAAACGTTAGATCAGATGTGTAAAGCGAAAGGAAGACTCTGGTTACTTTTCGCATGGTTTCCAGTGCGTTCATTTTTAATGCTAATGGGAACAGCTCGGGGATCTTAAAATGGTCTAAAGTATTGGTCATAGGATTAAAATTTCCGATAAAAATACCGGCAAAAGCAGCCAGCACGTAAGCGAGGAAGCATGGGAGAGGCACCTCATAAAGTCAGAGAGAAAAGTATTCCTTCGTGAGTGCTTTACAGGCCAGTTATTGCCAAAATCAGTTTTCTTTGAAGATATCCAATAATTGAATGGGCAAGGAAAACAAATGTCAAGCACATGAACAAGCAATACTTTAAAATGACTTAAACGGTAACTTTTAAACGTTATTTTATGCCAGAAAGTGTAATTGAGGAATGTCATATTTTTTGTTCAGCAAGTTTTAGAGGCGGAATTATTACGGGAAATGTTTATTAACAACTTAATTTCGAATAAAATATTTAGTATTCGTTTATTTGTATGTTTATTGCTCATTATCCTTGAAATAAAAAAAAAATATTGCTGAAGACTTCCCTAACAACAATAAAAATTATTATACAATTTCTTTACAATAATTGTAAATAATTTGATTAAATTTTAAATAGGTTAGTTACTGGAATTGTAAACCCTCGGTGCCTTCACCTAAATTTTATTTACTAATTTTAGTGAATAAAATTATAAATATTTACTTATTTGAAAACGGTATGGTAATAGTCTGACATTACTTGTAAGTTAGAAATCATTTAATGTTAAATTGCGATTTGTAAAATTACTTCTGGAAATTAACTTCTGGAAATTCTTTTAAATTCTGATTCTATAGTTATTTTCCCCAAAGGGCCTACAAATGTAACTTTTACGGCAGATCCTGTAATTCGTGTATTTATTTTAAGTGTATTTCCTATAAGATGAATGGACACGATTTGTGTTGTAACATCTTTCAAATAAATCCTACAATAATGTATTGTTTCTACCCTATTTACACATTCATATCAATTTTAATAAGTTGATTCTCAGTAAAACAAAACTAATGTAGCAAATCCACAAGAACTAACAATTTGCTAAATATCACGTCACGTGCGTTATTTAATTTAAAAATATCCTTGTTATTGCAAACAGTTATATCCAAGACCCAGCTTTCTTCTGACAACATCAGGACTGGCTTGCATCATCAAGTGATACAGTCAGTAATATGTCACAAATCTGATATAGTACATAGATATCTCATCCAGTAAAACGGTTCGGCCTATATCGTTACAGCTGATAGCATACAGCCTAGAGCATATCACTGAACTGATACATAGTCATTACATCCGATCCGGAGATTTAGAGGGGTCACATAACAACTTGCCATGGGCGAAGGAAGTGTACAATTTCAACTAGGTCAGAAGATAGGCCTACTCTCCCACTCTGTTTCTCCCTGTTTCTCTCTCTTTTTTATAACTCATATAGTAGCAACTCAGAAATGTTATGAAATTTCTTCAAAACGGGTTAAGTAAGCTTATACTACTCGTATATTGTGTAAGTATGTAATGAAAAGCACTCTATTTCCTTTAGCACATACGACAAACATTACTCATGTAGTAATTATATCTCATGATACAACCGATTAAAGGAATGCATAATCTTTGCTCTATTATAAGATTTTCAATTAGCCCAATCCAAATGGCGCCACAATACTTCCGTGGTGGTCACAGCAATGTCGTATGTGCTAGAAAATGAGTCAGATTAAGCCGGAAAGAGAAATTAGACTTACTTAAGAAACATTACCCAACGCTCTTGCGGGACTGGAAAAAGTAGTAGGAATTCATACTCTAAAAATATAGTTTTCATAAAGTCTATAATTATTTAAACCGAATTGATGAAGAACATGAAGATATTGAGAGCCAGAGAACATCATAGTTGAACGATAGAAACTGACGAAAGGTTTCGTCAAACCTGGGCGCAATTAAAATAGCGCTGACTTTCTGTGCCCAAGGTTGCGGGTTCGATCCCGGTCCAGGTCGATGACATTTATGTGTGCATAATTGTGACAAGCCCTTGTCAGTAGATTTACTGACATGTAAAAGAACTCCTGCGGGACGAAATTCCGGCACACCGGCGACGGTCACAGGTTAAGTTGCAGTAAATCCCCGTCGTTAAATAACCATATACCAACCATAGCCTATACCGCTGTGGTCTAAACGTAAGGCAACATTTCATGAAAACAGTGATACATTCTCTACTGGCCATCGTATATATGTTAAAATTTGTACAGTAGTAGTTTAATTCTTGTTCCTTAATGAGATATATAAAAAAAATTAAATTTGTTTGTATTAAACCAAACAATAATGGAATATATTTTTTAACTTTTTTAATCAAGTCATATCACAAGAGACATGCTTTTTAAAAATCTATTACCCTAATATGCTTAATTTATGGTCTTAGTTTCTAATTCCTTAGGATAGAAGTTAAACCATACTAAAGCTTAGCAGTGCAATCAGATAACTTTTACAATTTTTCAACTTAAATTAACAAAAGTTCACTGCCTTTATAGACTTAAAATGCTAATTTTACAATGTAATCTTTTTATTTGTATTTAGCTTTTAAAACACGATAAAGGAAGTGAGCCTCTAAAATTTCATGAAAATTGAACAAATAGTTTTAGAGATAATATCATATTTAACATTGTCAAAACAAACACTTCCGGCAAAATAGAATAATATGCAAATGAACTGTTCGTGTAGCATTTTAGTAAAATATGCAACGAGCATGTAATGGAATTTATTTTGACATGCTTTGCTCGTTTCTTAATTTTCATACGAGTATCTGGATTATAATTATATGCAAGTCATACTACTGTTTTTATTCGACCATAATTAAATGTATAAGTTTTGATACTTTATTATTATTAAAAATAAATTGCTGACCGCGGCAATCAGCTATTAGCAAGTTATCGGGGTTCTTGTCTTCTGCGATAGATGGCAGCTGATTGCATACGGTCAAGTTGAAGCCAGTTCTTGGAGGTTTTCTTGAAATGAACAGATTTTTACAAGACGAAATGAACTCAATTTAGCACAATATTAAAATGAACATTAAACAGATTTGTTTATTAAGCCTTTTTTGGCGGTGTCGTGCACATTGGCACACGTGCACATCGGCACAATCGCATTTTCGGGCACATTGGCATATTATTTTTATCTTACAATATCATCGTGCTCATCGCCACACACCACGTTGGGGGCAGGGGTGGACATAGAGACTCAAACCTACAGCCTCCTTCACCACGGCTCCAAGGCAGCACTCCTTAGCTACCGGGGGTAAGGAAACCGACCGTTGATATCGTAGATAGGTTAAGTCAGGTTAGGTTAGGTTAGGTTAGGTTAGGTTAGGTTAGGTTAGGTTAGGTTAGGTTAGGTTAGGTTAGGTTAGGTTAGGTTAGGTTAGGTTAGGTTAGGTTAGGTTAGGTTAGGCTAGGTTAGGCTAGGTTAGGCTAAGTTAGGTTAGGTTGGTTTGGGTTGGGTTGGATTGGGTTGGATTGGGTTGGGTTGGGTTGGATTGGGTTAGGTTCATTAAAAGTCTCATTCAATCGCAGGCAGATACTTCATGAGTGATTTCTAAACAACACAATTATAATATTGATGTACACAGTATGTATCTATAATAATAAAATGAAGTGTTTGTCTTTTCTGTCTGTCTACCAGTTACTGTGAACTCCACTGCATTCAATACGATAATGTAATTCCAACTTTGTCTCTATGTCCACCCCTACGAAGGGTGTGTGGCGATGAGCACGATGATATTGCAAGATAAAAATAATATGCCAATGTGCACGAAAATGCGATTGTGCCGATGTGCACGTGTGCCAATGTGCACGCAACCTTTTTTGGCTGCTCTCAGGGTTTCTACATCGTTCCTTATTCGGTAATAAGCTATACTAAACCGGTGTTATAATGAAAATCACTGTCCTAATGGATATTAATATGACAGCGTTACGTCACATGTAATAAGCGTACAAAAACAAATATTAGGGTTTTTTTAATATAAACCAAAATATTGTAACCGTGCATCCTGCTGTTTAGAAATAGGCCTTTAAGAAATTACAAGACGTTTCTTCTGTACACTCTGCTTTCTATAATGAAGAAAATATTCTCTCTATATTTGCCGATTTTAACATAAACCTTTATACATGCAACGCTAGCCATCGAAATTCAAATGAACTTTAACATGATTTAAAAGACAATTTTGCGATTAGCAGTTAACAAACTAACCTCCAATGGCTTCGACAGCACACGCGTGCATGGTTATGGCATGATATATTTTAGAATATTATATAAATTTATAACTCTGTGTCAGTCTACTCGCTAATTTCAACAGACCTTGGTTCTGAAATGGATGTAAGGTAAAGTGTTCCCTATTACAGGCCATGGAGGCACAGAGGGTTCCAGGAGGTTGAGGCTCCCAGATTTTTAGACATCGGCACATGAAGGTGGTAAGGTTGTCAGCCTTACGCACCGGCCGCCTTTACCCCCAGGATTGCTCCTGGTACTCATTTCTGTTAGAGGCTGAGTAGAACCCAGGGCCATAGTGCCACCAGAAGGATTAGGCCAATTGAAAAACTCCAACGACCTCATCGGGGATCGAACCCGCGACCTTCCGGTTTGTAGCGCAGCTACGGCGTGGATGCACCGGACAAATTAAGTTCAATTGAATATTGGAGGAGAGAGAATATATTATGTACGAAAACAACATTAAAAACCAAATTTTAATTTTCTATGTGTTTCTTCAATTCACTTCTGTTCGTTGGTTACTACTAAATGCAGTTAATACCTCTAAATCAGTTTTTATAGTACCATTTGTGCTTTTTAAGTGCACAAGTTATATAAAAAGTGTAGCTTCACGTTTTGTCTTCTATGTGGGTAAGTTGGTAGCGTGACTGCCTCCTACCATAGCAGCCTGAGTTTGCTTCCCGGCCGGGTCGGAGATTTTTCATTGGAGGGAAATTTATTTCCTAATTTAAGGACGGGCTGCTGTATCGTTCCTTTATCCTCATTCCTTGGGAAGGAATGGCAAATCTTCGTGGTTTCACCCCTTCTTGAAAAAGAAAAAAATCGGACGAGTCGTGGTCATCATCCCAGGGCTTTGTTCCGAGTCTGGTCCTGCCTTATGGAAATATTGATGACAGTGAACATAATGAGTGCTCTGCCAGAATTCCCTTCCTAGAAAAACACATAGTTTATACTTTTTATTGAATCGCAAAAAGTGTAATCAATTTAAATCCAAAGAAAACTGCGACAAAACGTGAAAATATCATACTGTGCTCAATAAGCTTAAAGAATAATTGGATTTTAATTGTTGCCGTAAAAGATTGTTGGGATATTTTGACGGCATAAGGCGCGATGTTAGTCTTTAATTAATTCATTCGTTATTAGCCTACTCAAACAGTATGTTCGTCGATATTCATTTCATTATCTCTCTTCAGTGGTAATCAGTTACGTTTAAGTCTTCCAAAAGTCTGGTTTAATAGTTAGTTAATTACTTGTCGCTAGTGTAAAGCCAAAAAAGACTGTTTTCGGTAAAGCAAAGGGTAGTTGACTTACACTCAAGAGATAGAATCTGCTATTAGCTGCCTTTTTTTGCTACATGAATGATAATTTTTTAATTTTTCATACCAGTTCACTAATTACTTTCTATAACTCCAAGTTGCGGCAGAGCAAAACTCCTGAGTTTCAAAAAGTTAGCAACCTCACGAAGATTTAATTGCTTCTTTCTGTCGCTTTTCTCATTCCGATAGCGCTGTCTAACCAGAGAAGGACCATTAAGAAACTTGGATGCAAGGTTTCTGCGGATTGATTATAGAATCTTCGTCGTGAAAACTGTTTCCCCGCAGTGATCTGTAGGCTATATTCTAATATCTTATGCAACTTCGGCTTAAAACATGTAGTCTACTTTGTAATCAAGTACAATACGAAAAAAAGTGACGAGTGGATGTAACATGAAATAAAGTCAATTAAGTTATATGTAAATACTTATTTTCGTCTGGATGTTGAAATGTACCATATAAGTTAGATATGAAAACATTGATTAATCAGAAATTTATCACAACATGCAATAGATATCGGGTCAAAAACTACACGATTTAACATTATGTTATATTTTATAAATGTCGCAAAATTCAAAGGAATTGTAGGTATCTTTTTACTTCACTATTTTATAATCCTGCTAATTTACTGAAGTCCATTTTATGATATTGCAGACTGAATTTACTGCTCAGCCTATTTTATAGCCACTGGATTACACGGGATTCATGTATTTTTTAAAACTACTTTCCTATATTTTATATATCTCCTGGGAGTCGGTACAGCGGAGATATTAGCATAGCACCAAGTACTGGTATTAATAACTTATTACATCTTAGTTTTATCACGAACTCATGACGTCATAGAGACTTGCTAATTAATTTGTCTGTCAATCTGATTACAGAGCCTTTCGAACAAACTTTCTTAATCTTTGAAGGTACAGTTTTCGGCGACAGAGTTTCTCTCGTTGTTTGCTTTTTTCCTTTTTTATTGTTTGTAGATAAAGATCTTAACTCTGTGCTTTCTTCATTGACCTGCTTCTTAATACCATTTTAATTCCTCTTCTTCTACAATTTTAATTAAATTGGAAGGCCTGCTGTCAACTTAAGGTATCTTGAAGTGCCTTGCAAAGAGAATGAGTATAACATATAATTAATACTCGCCATTTCTGGAAGTTTAACTTTGTTACGAACATTTTTTTATTAAAATAATTATTATTGATATGCGATGATGGTATTTTTAACAGAATTTCATTTGCTTCGAAGTAGATGTGTTTATTTTTTATTTGACAATTATATGTGCTGAACTTGATGATTGGTAAGAGAATGCTGGGGAAGAGCATTTTCATGAAACTTCATGTTTCATTTCCAAATCAATCAAATATGTTCAATAACAGAAAATTTTCTATTTTTTTTTTATCAGAGGTTGGGTTTTTAAGGATAAATTGTGTGAATGTATTTTGATGGAATCCGGTCATTGAGTAATATTCATTGTGATTATTTAACGAATACCCACGGAATAACTTATGAACTTAAGGAATTCTTAAAACCACGAAAATGAATAAAAATACGCTGCTGTTTGTGTCATTATAATCGAGATAGCCCATGGCGAGAAAATCGTTATATTATAGTATAGGCCTAAGTAAAGAATATTGTGTCATCTGTGATAGTCTCGCTGCGCCAGCACTTTTGATCAGCTGTATTATTTTTTAGATTAAAACTCCTTGCCACTAGACTACTAATAACGTCGTGTTATTAAGTGCCAGTATGGTACTTTATGAGATTGTGTGTGGGGACGAAAAATGTCTGTCCGTCTGTCTGTCCGTCCGTCCGTTCGTGTGTCTGTACGCGCGATAACTCAAATACGCTTTGTCGAATTTTAATGAAACTTGGTATACACGTTTATAATGTCCATGGGAAGAACCCTATTGATATTGAACCAAATCGGTTCACCGGTACCGGTGTAATGCCCAATTTAGTGCCTATTTTAATAGATTAACTCAAATACGCTGTATCGGATTTCCATGAAACTTGGTATACTCATTTATGACGTTCATGAGAAGTGCCCTATTGAATTTGAACCTAATCTGTTGACCGGTACCGGAGTAAACCCCAATTTAATGTCTACTTTAAAGGCGCAATAACTCAAATACGCTTTATCGTATATTTATGAAACTTCGTATACGCATTTATAATGTCCATGGGAAGACGTATATTTATAATAGATAAAATCGGTTGACCTGTTTCGGAGTAATGCTCAATTTAGTGCCTATTTTATGGTAATATACGTATTCGAAAGAATTTATAAAAAAAAAAATGAAAATCAATTATCTTGACAACACTGCCTATTGTTTTACTGTTATCTTATAAGGCCTTGGAAATTAAAATACAGGTAGCTATGACAAAAAACACTATCGATTTACAAGCGCTTATCCAACTAGACCGTTAAAATGACCCCGGTGGCCGAGATGGTAACGCTTTGGCCTCACATTCTGGAGTCCATGGTTCAGAACCCGAAACCGGTCAATTTGAATTTTTTTTTGACATTTTTATGTGAGTGTGCGATTGTCATGATATCACATATCTGTACAGTTCAGGTGATGCTGGAAGATTTTAATCTCATTAAAAAAAAACTATACCTTTGTTCTTCCGTAAGCCCTGCTTAATGAATAAATCTGGAGCTTAACTTGGGAATCAATTTTAAAAGAAACATATTCTGCATATCATAATTGCAGTCATAACTGTTTAAACAAAAACATACTGGCACTTTGTTACATCAGTTTACCTGATTTTATTAATATTGTAATTATCGGAACCCGGATTCTGATGACCTAAAATTGTTTGAAAAATGACCTATAAAATGACCCTAAATTTTAAAGAAAATGACTTAATAATTACAAAGAATTACCTAAAAACTCATACTTTATTTATAAAAATTATTGTGCACACTAAGATATAGACTAATTTGTACATGAATCTAAAAACTGTAAATGTAGAAAGGATATCGTAAGTTAAAAGCTTTGTTCTTGAGTGGAACATTTGAGAAGAAAAATAAGAAAATTGTTTTCAAAGTAGATTTTACAACAATGTTGCATTATAGTAACCTAGTCATTTATTTAAAGTAAATGCATAAAAATGACAAAATAAGGAAGCAAATGACATGAAAATGACAAAATAATGACTTAAAAGTGAAATAAATGCCCTAAAAATATAAAATTCCATAAAATGACAAAAAAAGACCTAATAAAAATGCATTTCTATAATCTAGAGGTCATGATTAGGATTTATCTACAAGTTGGCAATGTCTAGGCAGCATCAATAAAAAGATGACATGTCATTAGAATCCGAGCCCTGGTAATTATTATACGCAATTTAAAATGCTTCATTTCACTAAAATTATACATTATTTTCACATCTCTTTTGCTCTTGTGCTTGTACGCGATCATTGTGTTCAGTGACTGTTTTGGTCAAAGAAGCTACAGGTATGAAGATGTTCCAGTGTTTCAGTTCGTGTGAATTTACATAAAAACAAGTGCAAGTAGGTGTGATGATATTAAATTGATTCAAAAGACATAAAATTTTAACGATAGAAATTTAGTTGAAATTTAGAATAGGCCTATTCTTGTACTGGATTGGTCACTGAATCTTCACACCTCTGTCTGTAAGTCTACTATTGATCTGATAGGGCTAAGAATTACATATTGAAAGCTCGCATATAACTCCATCTATAGGATTTGGGCAAGAAACATTTACTGTTTGAATGGGCAGTAAAATTTAATTTTTGTAGGTCTATGAATCCTTGCGCTTTCTGCCTTGTTCGGAATTTAGAAGTATGTTATTATGTTAAATCTACATGTATTGTAATCATGTATTATTAAAATACTCATAACGATCTTCAGGATGCTATTGTCTAATTCAATTTAACAAAATTCAATTCTAGTAGGCCTGTGATTCCTTGTTCTTTTTTCTTGTTCAGCATTGAGATGTGTGTTAGCCTAAATGTTAGGATCTGCATGCAGTATAGCCCTATATTATTTAATAGAAATCACAATCTTAAAGATGTCAGCGTATAATTTAATCTGAGACAAGTTTTCTATTACATTACTCGTAGAAACCACTCTTCAGTTTTAAAAAATCTCTGTCAGGAATTAAAATTAGTGGGCAAAAATAAGAGGAGCGGTTAAGAGAATTCGTGTACCACTTTTGCCCAAGATGAACTCTCAAATTTACCCATTTCGTTTACCTTCCTCTCTGTCCCTCTTTCTACCATTTTCTTTAATCCCCTTCTTCCCATCCCGTTTATCTATATTTCTTCTTTCACACAGTTACTCATTTCTTATTTGATATTTTCTTCACTTTCACTTCTCTTTTCCCGCTTTCGAATCCTCAGTTCATTCCTTCCTCTTTTTGTAGCTAGGCCTATATATCTCTCTCTTCCCCACACTCTCTAACTCCCATTCCCTCTTTCTCTATCTTTCTCAATATCCTTCCATTTTTAGTTTTGGTAAATGTAATACTAGCATTGGAGAATCTACCATAGTGGAGAGGATACTTGAATTTTTATATTGTTTCTATTATACTATTACGAATAGCGGCTTTGAGAATGAAATCGCTAAATAGGCAAATGAGTGTATATTCATTCTTACTCCTTTATATCATTCTTGGTCCAATAATTTTTATCATTAAAGAATAGCATATATTAATTAATTATTATTGAGAGAGTTCAAATAAATTATCTTATATTTGGTTCTTGTATTTTTCAGGTGAGTGCTGCTGACTTGAAATATCCAAGCATTCTTCACACATGCAAATGTCATTATTTTGTCTACTACAGCATTTTTTCAAGTAGGTACGAATGATTTATCTGACTTAATATATTATTCAGTCCTAGGATATTTTTTATGCTCCCGATATGGCCATACGGTACCTATGTATTAGAATTATTTTTTCACAAATATTAACAGCTGTTTAAAGACAGTGTATGATCCACATGGTAAATATTTTATTTTGATCTTAGGATTGTTACACTCGCCGTTACTGGATCTTATCGCTAAAAAATACTTACTCGCAAAATAAAGTATATTTTTACCACTTGTATCATAAATAACCATTACGTCAACTTGTAAGTATAAAATTAGGTAGCTTACTTCATTTTACGAATTGTCATCGGTGTCTGTGAATTTTGGAGAAGACGTTCTGGATTGGCCTCATTTCCGTAAAGAATCACTCTAAATGGTTTCAGAAAATTAAAAAATCAATTAGTTTTGATCATAAAATCTTCTTGGCTTCTAAGTATCTGCCGCGTCATGTGTAAGATCTCTGCCGACGTCTCGAACGTCTTGCCGGATCTTCATCAGAAACCAAGAAGATTTTATGGTCAACTCGGCCCGCGGAAGCCTACTAATAAAAATTAGTTTTGATGTTATATAAGCGTTTGTAATCCAAGATTGTAGTTTCCTATCTACGGAAAATATGGGTACTAACTCGCAAATTTGGTTTTTGTGCAACTTCTCCTTTCTCAATTATGCTTTCCAGATATTATCTATATAGAAAATGTTGTTATTATGTGAACCTCAAATAATGTTGTTCCCGGTATAACTCTCTAATACCCTCTTGATCATGGAATCTGTGAACAACAGGAACTGTCGGGCAAAAACCCGATTTTTTTAATGTCTTAGCCAGGTACTTAAATTTCGTACGAACGTTAGTAATATACAAAAATATTATTCAGTTTTTTTCATATTTTATTTTTGTAATTTTTTGTTTTTGTTTTTTAATTATCACACGAATACTACCCAGTAGTAATATACCGGTACTAATAATATAATCAACATTTCTCATTTCTCTTGAGGAAATTTCCTTATTAGTTTAAGTTAATTTTTGTAGTAGTGTAAATGCTATGCAGTAAGTATTTCATGTGAAATTACAATAATAATTGTGTATTAGGTCTATCCTAGTAGTAGCAATGCTTAACTGGAAAAACATTGAATGAATTGCATGAAAATATGCGGTGGTGTTTTGGGCCAGTTTACTCTAATCCGAGTCTTTTTTTCCTGGGCGGGGCACTGTATTCGTGAAATGCACCTGGAAGCCGGGTTTTTAGCTTTTTAATCGTTCGAATTGTTTATGTATGATTTGGGTAAGGTTTATTTATGGATCTTTGGTTAATTTTAATTGTTCCACTTAGAATCTGTATGCCCATAAGGCAGCACAAGATTCGTTTTATACGTTTAATTATTTATATTTACATCATAAACTAACATAATCAAATATTCGTGAAATTTATGTAAAAACGCTGTCATTGTTAATAAACAGAATGTTTTAATTATTAATATGTTAAATAATTCAATTAAATGAAACATCTAGCAGTTGAGTGAATAATCACAGGCGAAGTCACGGGCACCCGCTAGTTATTTAAAATTCTTTCTTATTTTTATTCCTTATTTTATAATAAGTTAGTATGAATTAATTTGTCCTGGTAGAACGGAAAAGAAGGCGTAATGCACTTAATTCCACCAGGTAAAATAATACACTAAATTTCATACAGATGCTCGTTGTACCTTCGAGTGATAATAGGCCTGTGGTGTAGTAGGTGGATTAATGGAATTATTATTTTGTGTAATTTATTAGACCTTAATCAGTCGTGTATTTTAGGAAACGTTTATATTCTCTTGATGTACTCAATTTCACTTTAATGAAAATCTTATTGCAGTTCTGCTTTAGAAAGGAAGTGATTATACGCTCCCCCTCCATGTTTCTCTTAAAGGCACATAAGCAAATATACACAGCAAACGAAACGGTCCCTTTAATTTATTCTCACGCCTACTGTAAATTTAAGCGCTTTGTGGTGAGAAGAAGTGATTCATAATAACGTACAAAAGACGCTTAAGATGTGTATTGTCGCTAGGATTAGAAAATTCATTGCAGGGTGCATTTTGGACTCATAATATAAGAGAAGATGGAGAAATAAGTCGAGCTCATATTTGAAAATGGCTACATGACGAAATTTGAAATGAAATCTGAAGTACCATATGCAGTTTAACCTGCTATAGCCTACATATAAGGTATATTATATTATTTAATATAATAGGTGAATAACCATAAATCAGCAGTATGAAATTCTACGCAATGAAAAAATAACATATCCAATAGAATATGGGACTGTAATTCCTAAATAAAACTCAAACCCAATTTAAATTTATTTTCTCCATTTCTTATTATATTTAAAATTTACAATTCTACATTAGACACTCCCATCCGATGCCGTGTTGCGGTTGTCTGCACGCCTGCCTTGCACCTCCCGGAAGGGGTTTAATCTCAAACCTCTCCCCATTGCGTATGACTTGCTAGTGATTTCTCCATCAGATGGGGATGTTAAGTTTGACGATCCCCTTGGAGTCTTTCAACAAGAGTAGACTAATGTCGATACCGGGTTTCCCTTTCATCCTTCCTCACTTCACCATTATCACTCAGATCCCACACTACACAAACACCTCTTAACACCATCATCTGTCCGCACCTTAAAGTATCTACACACTATCCAACTTGGGATAACCCTCAACCCGACCAATTGGGTAGTGTGTAAATCGGTTGTACAACCAAACTGACTGTCGGGTTGGTTGGATGGGTGGAAGTATTCAACTAAAACTAAACTCCGTGGCACTACATCCCTGAAGGGACAAGGCCTACCACCCTGCCACTGCGTCATCTACCATAGGCAGGATTGGGAGCATGTGGTCAGCATGCCGACATCCACGGCCGGTAATGGTGGTTTCCGGAAGTATCCAACTACTATGTTTTAATAGTTGCACATTTATGGAGCATTTAAAACAATAGATACCCATTCCGATGCAGAATTAGTTTGCAAAAAAAAGTTAATTTCGCGAATAATTCAATAATAGGTTTGTTCCAACAGCCATGTCATTTACTGTCACGTACCACGATGCATGCGCACTGTCAGTTTGCGCAGCAACGTTGACAAAGAGCGCATGCGTCGTGATACTTGATAGTAGATGATATGGTTGTAGGATCAAACCTATTGTGTTGTGACTTGTTTAGATAGAGAGAAAGTAAGTTTGCTGTAGGATGAAGCTTGTTTTTTCCGATAAACTTCTGAATGTGTAAGCAGACGTTCTTTCTTTTCATGTACTGAATAAGTGATAACTTCTCGCTCCTTTGAACGTGACTCTTCTAAGAAACTAGTAAAACGTAAATAGCCTGATATTATAAATGCTAGACTGATAGAAAGACTAAACCGTCTGAGAAAACTTGTACGGTTTCGATTAGTAAAATGTCGCGTTTATCAGTTTTCTTCTTTATTATTTAAAATAATTTCCTTTATGCGATTTACATTCTATGATACTAGAAGGAATGTTCTCTTTCTTTTTGAGGAAATACTATTCTCACAGAATTGTGTTTTCGGAAAGTTTATGATGCACCTCAAAAATCTCATAAAATATTTTACGATTTATGGAATAATATACAGAACGATATTACCTCTATGCAGTCCAAAATAATGAAATTCTAGAGTATGATACATAAAATTGGTCCTTCTCGAGACTTGGAATTTTATTGTATTATAGATACATAAAATAATGTTTTCATCTGCATGAGTACAATAAAAACTTGATATTGAATTTCCAAAGAGCTCTCTACGTCACACACTTAATTGTAGCCTGGCTTGTGCGTCACTCTCCTTTTTTTTAAATTTAGAATGTTTACATATTTTGTTCTCCATTATTACAGTATTTTCTCTTATCAATATTATGTTATTCTTCCTTCATAATATTCCTGTGAACTTCCCTGCCAGACTCGGTTTGTTTGCTTCTGTTTCCACTTTAGTTCATCATTCATTTGCATGTTCCAAAGGCAAGGAAGAAAATGAAATTGAGTCCAAAATTTTAAATTACACGATTCTAATTTAAATTAATAGACAAAGTAATCGGAGCTCTGTAGGATGCACAGTTTAAGATCTTGGTTCAAGTAACAGGCACAGTAATTAAAAAAAAAATGCGCAAGGAATATCTAACTTATGTCCATAAAAACAAGTATTTCGAACATTTGTGGCAGTAATATTTTTTATACCATTGGTATAACTGACAAAAGCATTATACCAGAAACATTACTTGCAACATCACGTTTAACATGCACTAATCAGAGTTAACACATTTTAGAAAGATTATTTACATTAAATATTGCATTGTTGTACCACTTTATGTTCTCTGTTGGATATTTAGCCATGTAGGCCTATATCTATTTTTGTATAATTTTATTAATTCACGCGTGCGTATGCAATGCTGGTTGAAGCAGAATGAAAGCTAATTGAGAAAAATTGATTTGAAAGTTTGCAAATCCAGAGTAATTCCTAGAGATAAACTAAAATTTCTTTTCTTTGATATACATATTAAGTACGATATATATGGAAAGATTTTACACGTTAGTTTTTCCGTAAGGAATTTTTATTCAGCCCTTATGAGAGATATTAACGAATTCGCGCATTAAGTTACTTGACTTAGCCGACTTTACATTATCAAAGTTTTAATGTAACCTGATTTTCACAATTACTCTGCGGTATTGTTTAAAATAATACTCAAAATGGTATTTACCCCATCCCGCTGAGCCCTGTCGTCATAAATCTCAGGACACTCTGAATTTATTTAACTACGAGGAGCGTCCATAAAGTTAGTTCCCCTGGGGCCATTTACAGACATGAAGCACAATTTCAAGGAAATATTTATTGCAACACACACAGCCAGTGTTCAGCTATTTTTCAACATATTCTCCAACGGAATCGAAATATTTGTCTTACTGTGCACCAACGTTTGAGCACCTGTGTCGTAGAAGTGTGCCGCCTGGGACTGAACCACCGTGCGACAACCACCTTCGCTTCTCTGTCATTATTTGTCATTTCGTGAGGTGTAGGAAAAGATGGAAATCACTGGGAGCGAGATCCGGGCTTTAGGATGAATGTTTAAACACCTCCCAACCAAACTTCTGCAGGAGACTTGCTAGGAGGTGTTTAAACATCCACCCTACAGCCCGGACTTCACTCCCAATGATTTCCATTTTTTCCTACACCTAAAGAAATGACAGAGAATTACAGAGAGGAGGAGATGTTTGTCACACAGCGGTTCAAATCCTTGGTGGCAGACTTCTATTACACAGGTGTTCAAAAGTTGTTTCCACAGTATCGAATCAGTTCTACTTTTTAAAAGTAAACCAGAGTTATTTTGTATCGCCAATATGAAGTGAAATGAAAAACCGTCTGTACTTTACCATACTCTATGTAGGCTACGCAATTTGTGTAAGTAACGTTTTGCCGTTTTTTAAAAAGAAGTATTATTTTTTTCGGAAATCATGGCAACATAAAACTCAATATCATCTGCCTAATTGAATAGGCTACCATTTCTTATTTATGACGAAAATAACTTGCAAAATTCTGAATATTTTTTGGGAACTCAGAAAGCCTTCAGTGAATGAATTTAATTGAGTTGATTTAGCCTGATATTACAGGGAAGTGAGGAAACTGTCAGCTGATGCGGGATTATGAGGTAGCTTCCGTTCTAATTCATCTCCCCAGTCAATGTCATTAGCGACCGCATATCACAGTGAGTGCAGGAGCTATTAATAAATCTTGTTGAAAAAACACTGGATGGGTGTGCAAATTACATTCCAGCTGACTACAACAATTTGATTAAAATAATGCATTAATTCCATTACACATTCACAAGGTAAAGACTACCAACCACTTTGTTAGTCAAACTTGACCCATTTTAACCTTCAGCATATATTCACATTCACAATTACATGACGTGTCGTAGACAGAAACAATCGAAACCCGGTTCATCCATTAAATGAGGGAACATGGCAGACCATGTAACTGCGCCCACAACTCACAAGTAATAGTCACTAAGATTCGGATGATCGGTATTTGGAAAATCTTGGTCTATAAAGATAATAGCCTACTCTTATCCGAAGCTGCAGGTTTCTTATTTAGAGGTTCTCCTGTTTTCTCCAAGGTGGATATCACAAAAATGTCTATTCATACCACGAACGGCATTGTAATTAATTATTTCCTACATAAGTCATTCCTTCAACCACTATAATAGTACGTTAATACCAGTCGGTCCTGGTGGTGTAGAGGTAACGTGTCCATTTCTGAATCAGAACTTAAAACTCCTAAGCACGAAGTCTTCCGTCGTAAATTTACGGCCGTTAAAGAATCCCAAGCCTAAATTAGAGCCTATGGACCTAATTCCCAGCCCTTTCATGTCCAAGTACTAGCTTAGTTTCCTGTAACTAAACTAGCATTGAGCAAAAAATGTATCCGTCTTTTTCTGAAAATGATGTAGAAATATTGAACAAATTTCTTATCATATTCAACTCAACGAATTAATTTTCATTCTTTATTGCCTCCACACGGAGCCCTACGATCTGTAGGCCTACGCGGTGAAACGATAGACTATATACATCGATGATAATATTATAGGAGAAAAATTCCTCTGGTACTGGGATTTGAATCCAGGACCTTTGGCTATCCGTGCCACTGCTCTACTAACTGAGTAAGGGTACGCGCAAGACGGAACCGGGATGGTCGCATGCCGCAGGCAGCAGGAAGAATGAAGTCATGTCTTCTTACGAGGGTGAACAAGACGCAGCTTGGATGGTATCTTGCCAGCCATCTGGTCAGGCCGCAGTATGTTGGTAGATTGCTAGGTCTCTTTTTTCATGCGACCAGCCGCTAGCGTGTAGTCTAGATTCAGGCGTTGTACTTATATACTTACGCAATCGCTACACAAAGGACTGTTTATAAGTTATCCTTTGTAATTGGCTCAGACCACCAAAATAAATATTGTTACTACTCAGTGAAGGGATTGTAGAGATCTTCCATGGCTACCATGACTTGTATGGCGAGGGTGACTTGTATGGTTTATGTTCAGTTTTTTTGTATAATTTATAGTAACCTTATAATTTTATATTATGTTAATTTTCGCGTTGCGGGGTTAAGTGTGTTCGTTTTATTGTCTTCTTGTGCTCTGAAGACTGAATACAATGGTCACACCAACTCAAGAAAATAATAATAATAATAATAATAATAATAATAATAATAATAATGTTTCTATCCATACATTGGTTCTCCATCTCAAACTGTTTAAAAATGTATATTCCCTGCCAAAAATATACTTTATTTGCCGAAAACGTTTTTACGCCACTTTTTCGGCGAACTTTGTATCTTAGCACTTAAAGTATTGGGTTTACAACGAAAACTTTTTGAAGAAAAGCTGTAAGCATTAAATTTACTATAAAATACACAGTCAATTTAGTAACTCTGTGAAACAGTGGATCTTGTGACATATTTTACATGTAACTAATTATGAAGAAGCTTCCTGTAATGAGTTTGAATTCATAAACTCATTCCCATTGTCTTCTGTGTCTTCAAAACCTTATGAATGAGAATATAATAACAAAGAAATGAAAATAAAAAAGGAGATAATTCAGAAACTTAATCCATAACATGCGACCTGCCAGTTAAGCGACCAGGCTGCGTCTTGCGCATACACACTTCATGCCCGGCAACTGGCTCAACAGCGTAGCGACCAGGAAGGGGACCAACCAAGCTGCGTCTTGTTCGTACCCTAAGCCAGAGTTCACTTCACAGCGCCAGATGGAACCTCTCTCCTATGACTGATTACCCTTAACGGTCTACCTCACTGGCAGACAAGTTACGTCCTATATGATATATTATCATGATATATTATCATGACATATTATCATGTAACGTCCAACAGAGACAATAATCTGAGGTTCATGAATACATATGCATTTACCTGTATCTATATACATCGATGTTAATATCAAGTTACACACATCCTAAAAATGCATGAGAAGTTAGTTGCATGAAATCTCAACTGCTTTCTGTTGTGTGTTACGAGATAGAAAAGTCATAGATGCGAACAGATTTCCTGCTTTAATGTGGGAACAGGAATTACGCAAAACCAGTAACAGAACTGACAGCGTATCGGAGATAAGAGTTCGTGTATTTAGACTGTCTTATAGCCTATTACCGTTCAGCCGTAATAAACTTTAAAAAAATCAGGAAAGACCTTAGGATTTTTTCGGAGTAAAAAAAAATAAAAGGCCTTTGAGCTTTTTGGAATGTTTTCCTCGAATAGTAAATAATTGTCGGTTCCGAACTTCGAATTTAACTTAATGCAAAATTTGAATTTTCTCGAAATCTGGAACATTAATGCAAAATTGCAACTTTTTTGAATTCTTTAATATTAATGCAAAATTGGACGTTTCTCGAAATCGGGAACATTAATGTAAAATTGGAATTTTCTCGAAATCTGCAACAAACAAAATTCTTTATTATATTCGTGTTCAGGAGAGTCTTTTATATTACATTTTTCTTGGTCGATGTCAAGAAGACCGATGTTCATAAGAACCATATTATTGGGTTTTGGTGGGATGGTCAGAATGTCGATTCTTCACATTCTTTGCTCAGTCCCCTCCTGAGCAAATCCATGAATTTCTTCGTAGGTAGTATAACCATTTTACCTTAGATCACCTGCGAGTTTGGCTCTTACTGTGATGTCTTGCATTCCTTAGCTTCTCCCCAAAAGGTCTGACACCTAAGCGTTTCAATCTCAATGTCGCGGCAATGGGTTCCATCTTGAGAATAGAAGGTAGGGGAATTTAGAAGAGCAAGCTTCCATTCACTGCAACGAAAGTGGCTGATTGACGTAGCCATTTATTGGCCAGTGTTACTCCTTTGCTTTTTGTTTCAGAACACCATGATTGAAATTCTTGTTCTCTTAATTCATGTCCTAACGGCCAAATGGCCTTAGCTCTGCCAGAATAAATAAAAAGAATAAATAAATAAAATAATAAATAAATAAAAGAATAAATAAATAAAAGATTAAATAAATAAAAGAATAAATAAATAAAAGAATAAATAAATAAAAGAATAAATAAATAAAAGAATAAATAATTTCTACAGCTGATTACGTTATTTTATACTGATTGAAAGAGTTATACGATAGGCTAATATTTATCGCAGTAATAATGAAAAAGGTATGTATTAAACAATCTTTCTTTTTTACTCACAAATTCAAGATCTGACATTATTCAGGGCTAGCGTTGAGCAATCTTTATCTTTCATGACAGAATGTGGAATAATATTACTGCATAAGTTATATATTTATTATAAAACCACACAGTTTAAACTACCAAAGAGAGATAAAACCAGTAAATTATCATTAAGTTTGATTGTAGTTACAATCTGAAATATATATTTGTCTTCATTGAAGCATTGTTGTGTGTCAGTATCTCTCTCTCTCTCTCTCTCTCTCTCTCTCTCTCTCTCTCTCTCTCTCTCTCTCTCTCTCTCTCTCTCTCTCTCTCTCTCTCTCTCTCTCTCTCTCTCTCTCTCTCTCGAGGGCAGAGGGACAGGTAGTAAGCCCATCGCCCCGTGCGGTATCGCCTATTTCAAATAAGTTAAATCTGCTGAAGTGCATTGTTTTTACAAATAGCCTATTAGGAAATATTGTCTTTCGTTATGTTCGTTAGAAGGTTAGAAATTACTTTAATCGTGCATGTATTTTTTTTTTCGACATCCGTTGCTCATTTCAAAGCTCTATACGGGGCAAGACCTGTAGACGGGATGGACTCTACACCCAGTCATGTGGACGAATCGATAGTACGGGAATTTAATTTCCCTGATTTACCTCGTCGCTTCGCAATTTTTGAAGCTGATATTGAACAGATGAGAAGTGGATGGTTTATAACGTCCAAAGCAGTATTAAACTCTCCTTCCGAACGATCCAGAATCTTTCGTAATTTGCAATTCCCTTTACCCAATAAATCATGTAAATTCTGCTATGTATAAAAACTGGCATGTATGAGGAATCTAGTATGTACAGAAATTGTTATGGATGGGATCCAGTATGTTTCATATGACACATCCACAGTGGAAAAAGAAATTAATCTGTAATTATAGTGATTTGTATTTACAACAATGACTAGAAATTTACAGCTATATTTAGTTGCACATAGCCCTTTTTCTTTAAAGTGTAATTTTCCTATCATGCATACAAATTAATACTAGCAATGATATAAGGTAAAAGAAGCGACGGTACCATTACCGTCCCAGCATCTTATCCCCTACAGTTTACATTGTCTCTTATTCCCGTTTAATTAGGTTAACGACAATTGGTATTATTTTTTTAAAACAGTAATATTGGGTTATGCATATTTTTAGTAGTAGGCCTAATGTACAGTATGTCTCTTTAGAGGATTTAACCAGAAACTTTTAAAGGTTTGTAATTTAGAGTACTGATTGCAACGCAAGACGTCTTAAACGATGTGAGGTTTAGTAATGGTGTTTTCACTATTTTATAGCAAACTACCCGTTTACCCATCTTTCGTACGGGTGGAAATGTATTTAGCACTGTTTTAGCTGATATATCGACGGACTTGTGAACTAGATATTCCGAGGCACCCATAAACAAAAACACGCACTGCAGAATATACAATAAAGCAATTAAGTCTAAGAAAGTAGAAGCACCTGGTGTTGCTTTTCCTACTTAAGGTTATGTTAGGAAATTTTAGTGAACCTTTTCATGTAACGTACCCTACAACATAAATAATATTCTTTAGACTCTTGACTACATATCTACGTACATAATATGTTGTCTATCAAGACGTCTTTCAAGTTCGAACTCTGTACTCACTATTGGTGCAAAAAGTACATGGAGTAGTGTAGTGTAGCCTATCATAACCCTTGTAGCCTACACAGTGATTGGTAAATTGCCATGTGTAGACAAATGGTCTTTTCTTTTCTGGCGTGATATCTGGCATACTGTAAAACTGGTGGTACAAATATTATATTATTATTAAATATTAATATTATACTTGGTTCTAAAAGGGCCAATGTCAATTTCTTACAAAAATGATATCTAAGCATTATTGACCTCCGCTAGTCTTTATCTTTCGTATAATAAAAGTGCCAATGTCTGTCGCTATTAATAGACATAATACAGCCACGTTAGAGGCCAATGTCGGAAGTTCACAGCAAACAATATTACTTCTACAAAGACTTCAAAGCCAATTATCTCAAAAGCAAGTTTTATGACATTGGCCCTTCTAGAACCAAGCCACATATTAATAACACTGTGCAACACTCATTTCGTTAAAAAGATACCTACTTTGGTATTTTGATATCAATGATTTCGAAACTGGCAATAAAATTTTTCGATTTGTTACGGTTTTTATATACAACAAGATAATAGTTATCATAATTTTTAAAATTATAATTGTAATAACTGATTAATAAGCATAAATGATTAGACAATACAAATGTGGCTGGACATGTGATACATGCTTTCTATATAACTCGACCCTACTGAACACGAATATGACAATAAACATTTTTGGTTCCTTCCGAATATCGAGAAAATTCCAATTTTACATTAATATAAAACAATTTTCTGCATAATAGTAATAACCAGATAAGAAATGTGAAGTATATGGCAACTAAAATTTGAATAGACATGAAATACGTGTTTTCCATATGATTGGGCCCTCCTGAACACGAATATGACAGTTGCAGATTTCGAGAAAATTCCAGTTTTACTATAATGTTCCAGATTTCGAGAAAATTCCAGTTTTACAAAAATGTAAAATTCGAAATCCGGAAACAATTATTTTATTGTCATATTCGTGATCAGGAGGATCGAGTTGTATGGAATGCCTTTATCTTTTTCCCAAGAAAACTTTTGTTGCCATATAATTTATATTTCTTATATTGTTACTACTGTTACGCAGAAAATTGTTATATTAATGTAAAATTGGAATTTTCTCGAAATCTGGAAAGAATTTTTCTTTATTGTCAAATTCGTGTTCAGGAGGGTTGAATTATAAGGAAAAGATGTTTCTCACATCCAACCAAATTTTGTTGCTATATAATCTATATTTCTTATTTTGTGACTACTGTTGAGCATAAATTGTTTTAGTTTAACGTAAAATTGGAATTTTCCTGAAGCCCGAACTAACATATTTTTTTTATTGTAATATTCGTATTCAGTGGTGTAAAATTCATAAGAAAATCCTATTTTCGTCTCTGTAACACACACAAATAATCATTTGTTGTCCGGTGAACTTTATGAAATAAATTTTTAAATACATAAACATAAATATTTATATAATTAACTACGTTAATCCATTTTAACAGGATACTTTTAAAAGAAGCACATTTCATAACTGTGATTTCTGCCTAATTTGTATGAAAAGAAAAGGGCTACGTTGCAGTAAATCTTAATATATCGGTAGCAGAGAAAGAAAAAGGACCACGACAAGTGAAATGGAGAAGCGTACGTGGTAGACGCCCGCATACTGTAATTACATTTACCACCCCGCAGCGTGAAAGTGAAGAAAAACCTGGCGAAACTTCCAGCTGAATACTAATCTGACACGCCTGTGTGATCGACAGCTTCACTTGCTACGACTATTTCATTAGACTAAATTACATACATTAAGACATTAAGCCGCATAGGCCAATTTCCAGAAAAATCATTAATTCTAACAAAAAAACACAGCTGAAGTACAAAGCAGAAATTTCCAAGTTCGCATCTCTGTAATCCTTACAGCTTAGCATCGATAACAAAAATACGTTGGTAACAAAGAAATAAAACGAGTTACATCTTTAGCAACTGGTTACATGAATGTAACAAACTGATAATTCAGCTCACAATGGGCAGGGAGGATTTTATGTTGATTGTGTTTTTTAACATAATTTATTAGCTCATGAATCAGTAACCAATCAAGGATAACCATATGTTGGATTTCAACCAAACGCGCCTATCATAATTTTATCGTCTTATTTCTATGGCTTTTATCTCATCACACCTACGTGCAATTGTATTTTACGTAAATTCAGAAGGATAGAATTGGCTGAAACATCTTCATACCTATAGCTTCATTGATAAAAAAAAAGTCAATATAAGTCATCTGAGCAAAATGCATTATGAAAACAATGTATCATTTTATGTATAGTGATGCATTTTAAATCTCGTATAATACTAAGTTCAACGTTGAAAACACAAATTATTACTAGCCCAATAACAAGGAGCTTTAATCTATAAAATTTAACACCTGATGAAAAGTGTTGGTGCAGCGAGATAATAGCCTATGAAGTGACGAAAAATATAAATATATTTTAAGATATCCGTGTTGATAAAATGTGTACCGTTGTGGATATGTCCCTGGTTCGATCTCAAGAAGACCAATTAAATAGTTTAGTGATCGGATGGTAAGCCCTGTTGTATCCTTGGAATACAGAATCTAGAGTTTAGTTTCGTGGCATGTTCTATATTCAGTGTACCATTTAAATATGCAGTGAAAAGATAAGATATTTACTCTGTAAGGCCGTGTAAAGTTAAGATTGTTGACAACAACAATCCGTTATTTCCGGAAGTTCATTACTCTGCAATAATATTCTACTAAACAAAAAGATTGTGGCAACAGAAAATATAAGTTTCAATAACCGATCGCACCCCTAATACAAAGTATCAGACTTCCACTATAGTGGTAAGAAGAGGTGAATCAATAGAAAAGTCCCCATTTACAGAATTCTCAAAAGACGATATGTATTTACAATAAAATAAATTCAGCATTAAAGACTGTAAATAAAGATAATGAAGTAGTAAACATTTTGTTAAAAGAGCACAAATTGTAATGCTTTAAAGAAATCTGTAAACAAGAAAGATTTTGAGGGATTATTTATTAGTAGGTTCTGGGATCTGATTCACAATCTGATTCAATTTAGAAAATGTACCCCATTTTTCTCCATCCTTTCAGATTGTATGAGTGAGGGTTCCTTTTACATTGTATAAAGCGAAGAGGTGGATGAAATTGGTATCAATTTCACGGTTAGGTTATCACAGAACATACAGGACAACAACACGGGCTCAGAATTACAATCATTCTCTGGAACCTGTCTCACAAAGGTACTATTTATGGTCTAATTCTCCTACGTTCTCCTATACTAGATTACTATCTATTTCTCCATCACAGTTTTTCAAGTATTTTTCTTTACTTTACAATATGATGGCACTGTCACTAATGGATTGTAATTTATTATTATTATTATTATTATTATTGTTGTTATTATTATTATTATTATTATTATTTTATTATTATTATTATTATTATTATGAAATGTGTCTTAATCTTTTGTAACTGTAATTGAATAAAATTGTTACGTAATTAAACTATGTATTACTGTACTGTGAAGATTGGCCAATTCATTTTTTAAGTCCCATTACTGACGGGTTTTATGAGTAGCATCACTTGCATTTTTCCGAGAGCAATTGAGCGCCCTTATAGGCTTAAGAGCACAAGCTAAGAATTAAATAGGGTATTAAGATTTTTAAAAAAATACATAGTAGTGCTATGTGTTATTTTTGCGAAGGGTTTCAGTTATATTTTTATATTGAAACTCCATCGACATGTTTGGAAGTAGCGTGACCGCATCTACGAGATCCGAAGGGCGCGGGATCAAACCCTGCCGCTGTATATGGATTTTTCATGACGGTAAAAATCCTGGGCACGGAGTCCCCCGGGGGGCCCCTGTCGTGGATTTACGACACATAAAAGAATTCCAAGCCTAAATTAGAGCCTCTGGACAAAATTTATCGGCCCTTTAACGTCCAAGTAATACCTTAGTTTCCGGTGAGGGGTCGAGAGGCGATGGGCTTACCACCTGTCCCTCTGCCCTCTCTCGGAAAATTAGCATAACAAAATTCCCATAGGTAACAGAAACTTCCACTTGGAGACCCTACGCCCCAACATTAGGGGATATAGCAAACAGGAGAGGAAAGAGAATAAACCACTTAAGGCTATTTTCAGAAACATGTATTTACGTGTGTGTCTATTTTGTATCTATGACCGCATAAAACGAAAACATATAAAAACAAAACTTTATATTTGGGTTAGTTATATTCTGGGGATGTAACATGAAGACTGGCGACGAATTTGTTTGACTTTCAATGCCACTTTACTTGAAGAAAATTAAGTTTCTCGGGATTTTCTTTAAACCTGCTCTAACGATTTTGTTGAAATTCTGTGTATGAGCAAAAACTGTTCTGTGAGGTTTTTTTTCCTAAAAATTCTCTGAAGGGTAGTTATAAGCCACCAACTGTTTTTAGAAACTCAGCCTTGGCTGGTCAACAATAAATCATTAAATATTATTGTAAATCACTATCATTGATTATTCAATTGTTTCTGTATTCATTATTGATACTATTATGTATAAGTGTGAAAGTCGGGTTTACATTTGAATGAGCCAAAGCGAATAAAAATAAATTATTTTAAATAAATAGAGCTTTGAATCACAATGAAGCAACTAAACACATACTTTTGTTTAAATTTCTTGCATGAATTCTATAATGTGACTAATATATGATAGGTATACGTATTATACATTAGGCTATAATGTATTATACTAGGAGTCTAAACCTTTTATTGGATAGAGGAAGTTACGTGTTTCACATACGATCTTTACTAATGTAAGTTATAAATTCGACTAACATGAGTATTTACCTATGCGAAGCTGATAATTAGCCATTTTGTTAACGGAGGTAACCATAGAAATGGTCAAACCAGATCGTTAGTTGAAATACATCGACATTGACTTACGGTTGATAGGCAGTGAAATCCGAAAGTAACAAGAGAATTATTTGGTCATTCTTATTGTTTGTTTAAATATTTAAAATTATTATTACTACTTACTGCTACTAGGGTTATTAAAATATACCTCTTTTTTGTAGGGGTACATCAGGTCTTCGGTGTATGAAGCTTCAGTTTGAAGCCATGGATGATCTAAATCGCTTTACAATGGAACAAGGGTTAATATTAACTTTTCCTTAACCCTTATTCACCTTTACATTTAATTTTATCTCATCATACTTTACAATTTTATGTCGTGTGTAAGTTTTGAATGAACAGAAAACAGTATTTTAAGAACAGGCATTATATCAGGGATGGGGCATTACTCATGACAACTATTTTCTTATTTTGAAAATGTGGGACCATTTTAAAGTTTTGAAATATACACATGAAAAAGTAGGGTTGGAATGGATGTATAATGGCGATATGCTTAATAGTATTTAAAAATAATAACGCATTGAACAATCGCTCTTCATCACATATTGACGCATTATAAATGTTCATTTATCCATATGAATAAAAGCTGGTTGGCTCCGTTGTGCGGATTAATTATGACAATTTATTATTAATATAACTTGGTTCACGTCACATGATGCAAAATAATCTGGTGACAACCAGAAGCAATTACATGCATATTATTACGCACCCTCGTAATGTTCAGTGAACTGTCAACACAACTGAGTGGAACTCAGCGGTATGTGCGTGGATTATTATTTAGGAGAGAAATAGTAGAGCATGGAGAATTAATGTTAATACATAATAATTTCGTGTAACGAAAATTGCCCAGCTTTTCATCAGATTTGTAGGAAGCAAGAATCAGGAGGGAACGTTGGAAACTGGGCAATTGAATAATGAATGATGACGCGTGCGGTGACGTCACGATTTGACCTCTTGCGTCAGAGCGCGACAGGTAGCCTACCAGCTAATGAAAATGGGATACACCACTCATGTCTACACTTACTGTGATAAATTTAATAGTCAAAATAGCGTTAACCATGTACATACTCATCTGCTTTTTATAGTAGCAAGGGGTGGACAACGAATATGGTTTCTATTATGGAACCTCTTGTTCAGAACTCTAATACCATATTATTTAATGTCACAATTAACAGGTGTTCATATACCATACAGTTTATAAGAACTAGATAATTTAGTCAGGGAAAAGAATTTACTATGACACAACACTGATTTCTGCAGGTAAATAAAATCACTGTGTAAATAATAACAATGCACTGAGTTTCCGAAACTTGAATGATGGATGTGCTCACAAAGCTACAACTTATAAACACCCTCGCAAGAGTAGCCTATGTTGTATGCAACCTATTGAGTTGCTGGAAGAGTATGTATTATGCAGTTCATACCATGTGCATAACACTGCAGGACTGCATAAAGCACAAACATAACACAAACATAACACTAACCAAAATTAAAACTAAATTTTGACCGAACTGACCATGGTATCAAGACGAAATTTTGATAGACACCCCCACATCATGGGGAACGTACGTTAAAATTTTCAGACCTTTAAGTCAAAGGTTCTCGGAGAAATAAACGAGCATACACACATCTCAGAATCAATTAGTGTATAGTACAGATATTTTACGAATACAGATTATCATTCATAACTTATATCGGGACTTAAAAATTAGCAATCTCAATAAAGCCTAACTATACCTTCACGTATATCTGCGCACACTCCGCTATATTATCCAACCAATACGTTAAAAATATAGCTTAAACAAAAACAGATACATTAGGAATAAATAGTAATGTTCTTATTTATTGGAGATAGACAAGAATGAAAAATGTAATAATCTGTCTTGCTGCGTTAGGCAAAACAAATATTTAGAAATGCACTTTAACTATCTCAAGCAAATGTTATGTTACTTACATTTCTTCGTAATAACTATTATAACTATTTATTTTAATCCATTAAAATTGTGTCGACTACTCCTGTTGAGTCAGCCTGAGTGGTTCAGATGCTAGATTTTTGTGTCCAAGGTAGCGGGTTCGGTCTCGGTCCAGCTCTCTTGTATTTGTGTGCGATGATGGAATATACCTATTTCTGTATATACAGGCATATAAAATAACTCTTGCGGGACAATATTCCTGCACACACAACGGTCACAGGAGACGGCCTTTAAAAATGTCTTAGGTTTAGACTCGCATTCAGGAGGTCCCGGGTTTAAATCTCGTGGCCGTCCAGTTATTTTACATGTTTTTTTTGTTCATGAATTCCCCAATCCTAAAGGCAATTGCCGAATAGGATATTTAATTACCATGAATCAGCCCACTATTTTACCTTCTATCATATTCATTAAATTAAGTTAATATCAGTTGAAATTAAATAGACACCATAAACACAAGATAAAAAAAAGTGTGTGTGGAACGCCACGCGACAGAAGTTGAACTTGTATTAATTTTTGGATTTTTTCAATTTTGGATTATTGGATTTTTTCAATTTTGGATTATTGGATTTTTTCAATTTTGGATTGTTGGACTTTTAATATTGGATTTTTGGACTTTTTAAATTTTGGATTTTTTATTTTAATTTTTAATTTGTTAATTTTTTAAATTTTGGACTATTGGATTTTTTAATGTTGGATTTTTTAATTTTGTATCTTTGAATTTTTAATTTTTTAGAATTTTAATTTTGGATTTTCGATATTTTAATTTTGGGTTTTTAGATTTTTTAAATTTGAATTTTCAATTTTTTAAGTTTGGATTTTTTATTTTTTTATTTTGGATTTTTTTTATTTTAAAAATGTTATACCATATCAATAGTTGCATGACCTACTCGTGTATACATAGAACTTGAACGACTGATTCCAGTTCATAATCTCACCATGAATTCTTTCACTGTCAGATTCACCTCTTTTGCATAACATCTTTATTCCTACGGAAAAACAAAACCTTGTACCAGGGTAAATTCCTGAGTTGCTAATGCTACCAGCATGGGAGACCACAGCTTAGACCATCTCCTCGGTGGTCCCAAACTGTGCGAAACACAGGTGTTGGATAGCAGGAGTTCGAGAAATATCCTAGCAGTGGTACCGAGGTTTCAGTGGTCTGCTCTGTGGTCATGGGTTATACTGTCTGTCCACTAGCATAGAATACTCAGAGGGTGAGATGGCACAATGAACGGACAGTGTAATACTTACATTTTTACATTTTGCTTCCTCCATCCCCAGATTTTATTTCAGCATCAGACGGTTTTTTTTTTTTTTTTGGCGTATGTCTGTAATCGTTACCTAACGGTGGTTGTGAACTGCTACTTAAGCCTGTAACATTCTAGAAGTACCTAGCACTGCTTAACACCTTAACACCATGTCGAGTAGCCCAAAGTAGAGATAGTTTAGTATAGAAGATTTCTACTTTTCATTAAAAAAATAAAAATTATTTAATTTTTTGTTTTTTTAAAAATCGTTGAATATAATTATCGTTTTCAATATTACCCATGCCATGAAGTAATAGTGCAATAACAAAATTAAGTATTTAAAACCAGGAGAATTAGCAGTTTACTGAATCGATCTTCTGAGCTATCAAAGAAATTTAGGGTCCAAATATTTTCGCATCCATCGAGTTGGAAAGAGACGGTGTGTCATGAGATTTGTTGATACAACCCGACCTCGGTATATTAATGAATTTCTCTACTTGAATCCCTCTATATAAACAAGAAAACTTGGCAATATTTCTTCTCTAAGGCCAACCGCTAATTTTGTGCTAATAATTTTCTGTGAAGTTCTTCCCGTGCCGCTTGTTTCGTGTACACATAATACATACATTTTAATCTATTTATTTTCCTTATGGATTCTAAAGATTCACATCCATTATGTACTATGTTTACCTAAAATCTTTTCATAATGTTCTAGAAGACACTAGTAAATAAATGCGAAAAGCTGTTGGGAAAATATAATGGAATACTAATATACAGTCTGTTAGATAATATCACGGCAATAGTCGCCTATAACTTCTTTATTATTACATTATTTGGGTATGTTTGTAATGTTTTTCTATTCGTGCAAATGGGTCAACAATATCAAGAAAACAATTTTTTTAAATAATATTCAAGCTTAAAATGGTTTTGTCCCTCTTCTAAAAATAAATTGTATGGTGAGAGTAAGGAGAGGTCTATAGATGGAGAGAGGTGCTGGACCCCTGCTAGTGACAGATACATGGCGCCATGATGGAGAGCTTGCGGCACTGCCCTCTGCCATACATCAGGTGCGGAGACCCGAGATCGTACCTAGTACATGTCACACTGTCCTACTTTTCTCCTTCGTGATATACAAGGACCCTGCACAAAAATAATAAAACAGATTTATTCTTATTTCAACGAAATTCTGTTTAGGGAATGCTTTGCACCGAAGAACATTTCCACTTATATTTTGGGCCTGTTCTTTATACCTGTTTAATCCATTTTTTCCGAAGTTCAATTTGTACAGATATGTAGAATAATGATAAATATCATATCTGCAAGAAGAAAGAGTTATAAAATAAATATAAATCTTTTTATAGCTACTTGCTTGGTGTGAGGGGAAATAGCGATGTTTTATTTTAAAATAATGACTCTCATCCGGGGAGGCCCTCATTTCTTTGTCTGGTCAGAATAGCATGTGATCAATGGTCAATCCCTCTCCAGACATTTCACGGTCCTGTAAGACCCGTATGCCGTGGGATGCATAAACAGTTCCCACAACGAGAGAGGTACAAGTTAGAGAAAGAAGAAGAATATATTTTTAAAACAGAATTTCTTGCATCTATCGGTTCTACGAATCCTCCAAGGAATTGTCATTAGAACGTGTTGGAATACTACTTATGTTACATTAATTATTTCTCCAAGTGTTTTACTTTCCTTCCTTCACTGCTCGTTTTAATTAAAAACGAACTTCAATTTACTCGCTAGTTCCATTTTCTTTTCCCCGTACTTTTAATTTACTAACTTGACTCCTTTTTCGTCACGAACAGTACAATTTCCTTCTTAGTCTCTCCATCTAAAGTATGTTTCACTGCGAACACTGAATATACACAGCACATGCCTATATATTCGCCATTAATCACATCTTCAAGATGTTGAAATGTAATTAAGGTGGGCATTCGAGAGCAGACATTCATTCAGTAATTACATCAATGAGGGCTCGTTCCTCAAGTTTCCATTCCTTTTCTCCCAAATATTTCCAGTGAAATTAATTTTATTGACTACCTCTAGACAGGAAGTCTATATTTCCCATAATATAGCTATCACAGCTTCATTTCAGAAAGTTAATGGAGTCCATCGAGCGAGCAGAGTTCGGTTCTGACACAGTAAATGAAATCGAAATGTAGGCCTGCCCACTTAAAAATAAATTTTGAAGTTTTACTGAAAAAGTGTTATAGGTGACCCTACACCACACAGTGAATTTCCGAAACACTGAAAATTAAACATAATCGTGATAATTGTTTGCGGATTCAAAGCAGTTAAGTTAAGTTAAAGCAGTTAAGTTGCTGTAATTAATCTCTATAAGGCAATGCTCATATGTGTGTCCATTATAGACTAAAAAACTACTGGACCGATTTAAGCGCGGCATTTTTTTTTTAAATTATCCGCCTTGTCCGGAGAAAGTTTAAAGCTATTGAAATCCTCGATGTGACCAGTAGAAAGAAAGTTCAAGGCCTCATATCTGAAAATATTACACTGAATTCATTAAATGCGATTCAGTTCTCATGACAACAATATTGTAGGACTTTGGCAGCTGCATTTTATTGGACTATGTCAAATAATTATAATTAGAGAGGGTATCGATATAATCCTTTTCTGTAAATCAATGGAGAATGGAGCCCACGAAAATAAATAAAGGGAGTGATTCATCACATGACTTACTCTACTCTAGGCATGGAGAATATCATTTTCTCACTTTGCATTTGTTGGTGTAGAATAAGAGGTCGTTTTGCAGGGACAGCATTTCCAGTTGTCTCATTCTGAGTTCGTCAAAAATTATATTGATTAATTATATCAATTATATTTATATTAATTATTATTATTATTATATGTTAATAATTACATTAATTAATAAAATTATAGACATTCATTATTCCTCGCTGTAGGCTTTGTATTAGTTGAGAAATAGGGACTTTTTTGTAAACCCAAAGCATGTAAAAAGAGGCAATACAGGGTGGAATATTTTTAGTCCTATGTGTGCAGTAACTTACTGCGTCCCAGATTTTTTAGCAAGAATGTGTGAAAGTAGTACTAACTTACTGCGTCCCAGATTTTTTAGCAAGAATGTGTGAAAGTAATACTAATTTTCTTGTGATTTTAGCCCCGAAATAGTTGTACGACAACAAATATCCGTAAAGACAGTAAAATGTTATGTTAACTGAGTTTCCTCGTATTTCAACACCTACCAGGCAAAATATGTCAAAGCTATGGGTTGCAAAATTATAAGTTCTGTATGAGCGATAAAAGTCATATCTAGCATTTTCTGAGGTAATAGTTTGACTGTGATAAGACGCTTCAAACTCTGGATCCCTATAAGGATTTAAAGCTTAGAATTCAAAAGTCCTCCATAATTTAATTTTGAAGTACACACAAAATAAAAAACCGGGTGAAGCCGGGCTTTTTAAGCCAATGTATTAATATTAAAGGACATTAAATGAAGTTATTTATTAATTTCTATCCTATACGTCGGCGAAATCATTCCAGATGGCATTTAGGGGTTTGGGATTGAATCGGCGGAAGTATTATCCCATTTCTCCATTTGGGACACTTATTTCTGAAAAGCCCAAAGAATTGTGCATTTACACTAGATACAGGCTAATCTGCCTACAGTACAGTTCAATACCATTGTGGAAGAAGGTTATTCCTTCAATAAATAAGTTCCCAAACTAAAATTGAACGCCTTTCTATGTCTATAAATCTACAGAATGGAGGTAAAGGCTACATCTAGCTATAGAGAAATTGTATGTATTATTCTTTTTTAAATAAATTTTGAGAGATTTTTATTGGAAAATTTTGAAAGAAAACTTATATATAAAATCATTTTATTTTACCTCTCCAGTATAGTTCCATATTTGTCCCGTATTGCCCTTTATCTCTTGTGTACAGAAAACTTAAAATAAAACAGATATATTTATTTTAATTTCTTTCTGTCACCACAGATTGCAAAACACAAAGAATACCATTCAATTAAACAAACAGGGAAAAACAAACCACAGTAGAAAGATATGTAGTACAACAAACTCAACGAACTGAAACAAAATAAAACAGTATGCAAACTATGAAACACGAAAACATTAATCCTAGGAACACACTCTATTAAAAAATGAAATAAAGTACTTGTATGTAGTTTCAGTATAACCTACATTACGTACGAGAGTGACCATATAGATGGTTACGCATGATCTGCACAGAGTCCCTCAATACGAGCAGACTTATTTCAGAATACAGATGTTTGTGTAGGCAGAACGATCTGCAGAAGTCCATGAACATCTTGGTGATTGTTCCACGACTACCAATCATTAGTCCAATTACAGATATTTCTTGTATACGGTACTTTTCTTTCAAGTATTGGACCGTGGGTTCATAAATTTCCTTTTTTATAAACTAAGGTAATATCCTTTTTTATTTGGGAACAAGTATTAGAACCCCAGGGACATACTCAAAATGTTATCTGTGTTGTGTCTCTTAGTATTCTTAATTAAAAGCCCTTAGATTTTGCAATAAGCTAAAAGTACTGGAAAATACAAATTCTTGCCATTTCTAATTGCTGAAAGCTAGATAATTAATTTAGTTACAGTCAGTTGGAGTATTAACAGAAAGTTTTGCCCACTTAGAACAGTGGTGAATCGGAAGCACTGTGTTTGCTTGTTGTTATGGAAATGAGGAAACTTTGACGCTGGGGGAATATCAGCTCTCAACATTACAGCAGTGCGACATGTTTGTCCCTTGGGTGCCTCGAGACACAACCTCTACCTCAACCTTCACGTATCATTTGTCACTCCTTACTTATACTATGTAACTTAAATATACTTGTATCATACTTCTTCTCAAGTCGACAGTATTCAGTTTTTCGGCTGGACAAGCTTTAAACCACTTGTTTTTAATAATGCTGGTGTGTTAATTTATTCGCGACCTGCAATCCGGCATAACTTGACCTATTCTCTGAATTCAACAATTCGGCTCAATGTACAGCTATCTCTAGCCTTAATGGTGGCTCATGCTTAGCGCGTGGGCCTGGCATGCAAGCGGTCCCGGGTTCACATCCCGAGGCGTGTGAACTGTAAGTCCATTTTGCTGCAACCATTGCTGTAAAAAGTGCAAGTTTCTGGCGCGACAAAAACGGCGCAATCCCCACACGAGTATCATAATAGTGAGGTTTCAATAGCTTATCTGGTTTACTGTTCTTGGATTCTGTGCAGCAACCTCGACGAAATATGGGCCGAATATTTCATGACTGGACACCACGTAAGAAATCTTACCCAGGCACTGTGCAGTGGTTTTTGTATAATGACATCAAGTCGTTCAAATCCCCTCCCCATTAAAAAAATTATTTTTTGGTTGATGTAGCCATCAAGATGAATATAGCTTTCATCTGAAAACCATATGCTGCCGAGGAAATCTGGATCCTGACGACAAGTCGTGGACATTAATCGCCTACAATACTGTAATCGGGCTCGCCCATTCCTTTCTGTTAGATTCTGACCAAATTCAATGCGCTATGCAAATCCACCTAGCTTTTCATAAACACTCAAACCAATGACAGAAAGCGACAAATAAAAAAATTGTGTATTCGCCCATTTTCACGAGAAAGATCAGCAAAACGTATGCTTCATACTCAAAGTTCTCCACCAGACAAGTTCTAAAAAAAGTTCACTTCTCCCAGTTCTTCCCCTCTATGTCGTTATTGGAATTTTCATCTGCATTTATATCCCATTATGTTGGTCTCGGTTGAACTTCATGGATAAATTTCTCTACTTTAGTATTACCATTCTATTTTCCTACATTCATTTTTGTCTTCGACAATTCACCATACACGTCTGACCGCACCGGATGTCACGTATCGCGTAAAGAGGTGGGAGGGGAAGAAAGAAACATTAGTATTGCGGCAGGGGAGCGTTCTTGCCTGAAGTCACACACAGAGACATGCCGCGCACTTCCTTCACAAACTTCATCACTGGATTAGGCTGTCTTCCACTGGATTATAACGTCTTTACGTATATGATTCTCTACGGTCTCAAATGACGGCAGATTGGCTCTCTTACAGATGGAGTAGGCTGGAGAAGAAGAAAGAGGTAGAATATGGAAATTTATCCAAGAACCAATTCTTTACTGGTGCTTAAATTTACTGTAAATATATCATACAGTACCAACCGGATTTACTTATATCCTCAAAGATGGCATGCTGTAAGTTTTAAGCAAGAAAAATTCTATGTCCTCGGCTATGTTTACAAAACAAGAAATTAGAGCCTAATAGTGAATGCTTAACAATCTATCAGTAACCCTAGTTACTCCTGGAAACAGCATGTATGAACATATTTACGGATGAAATATTAAGTCGCAAAATAAAGGAATTAGAAAATTTTTAAATAACAGGATTTGAACTTCATCTATTTAGGTATACAACGGAAATACACCTTGTTTTTCTGTTAGTGAAATACATTTATGTGTAGTTTTGTGAAAATGTTTACATAACATTTTGTAGCTTCTAGACATCCAGACAATCCTGCGAAGAGCAGAAAGTGTAGTTATCGAGTTTGTGGAAGTTAGGAAGAAGATGAGGACAGTAACTGGAGGCGATATCGTGTAGTTACACCAGCTGATGCTGCTGCAAGCAATTTACTGCCTCTTTCAAAACACCTGTATACTAAACCCCCTGAAAACACGAGAATAGAGATTTCCAACCTGTTCATGGCACCCTTGAGATTAAGATTAAAAACCTGACTGTTTTATACTTTTATAAAACAAGGTTTAGGTGTCCACGGTAGTTTGGGACATCACACTTAGAAACATCGTCTCTATATCTATCAAGGAATGATCGGAGAAAACGAAGGAAGAAGCTAATTATACTGAGGAGATTCATATTTAACGTGACATAGGAAAACCTATTGTTTCAGTACTTAGAAGTGAAAATTTGATTTTGTAGTACATGAATATGATATGATGAGGAGTTCGAAATATATAATCTCAATTTTCGCAAAAGAAAAAAGAAAAGAAATGTGTGTTGCCCTCCAATACTCAGGTGAGGATATATTTTGCGCTGGGGCTTCAAAGTAAATATAATTGGGTTCAAATTGATCGAAACTGGCAGTTAGTTCCCTATTAAAAGTAGCCCATTTCGCAATAGATCGTTCTAGTAAGAAAGGCTGGTATGTACCTTATAATGAGAACAAGTGATTGTGTATGCAGAAATTAAGGACTCAATACTGTACAGGCCTACTATATTCTTGACTTTATCAATTTAATCATTATGATACTTAGCGTTATAGTTTCCTTCAGACGAAAGAAAGACGTTGATGCAGTGTTGACAGTATCAAGTTTAAAGTACCCTATGCCTTGCCGAGTATAACCATGCAAAATTTCCAGTCTTTTCACGTTTTCTTCCTCTCCTCTGTTCTTGTATCTGCTTTGCTCTTTCCGTAGGCGATTTCCCGAACTTTCATCAAGAAAATGAAGGCACTGTAGAATCACATTAAGGAAGTATAATATTTGAAGGTCTGGGAAATAAAATCACCCCTTTATACAGGATCTAAAGCTAGCGAATAACCATTGGTTAGACTACATAAAAACGTAATAAAGCAAAGAGAAATCGATAGCTTAAATTGTATTTAATGATTCTTAATATCCCATAATAGTACAGCTCCAAGCACTGTGTTTACAGTTAACTTTTTATAGATTATTTATAAGTATTTTGTTCATAGATCTGTGTTTAAATTTCCTGAGACTTAGCATTGCATTCTTGTTTAGGTGCACTTTTCATGCGTGATAAAATTAACATAGGAGATCAAGGAACCTGCAAGTAACAGACGTTCCCTCACAGCGATGATCAGAAAAATTTACATAAGACCATTTTCTTCAATTAAATCTACTATGAAGAAAGAAAGTAGAGGCTCTGATAGATAAGATAAATATTCAAATGTAACTATCTTCAGAATGGTAATTTCTAATGTTAATTAACTAATTAATAAGTGATCAAAGAACCCTATTCGTTTGAATTATTTGTATTATTTTCATTAATTATGTAAGTTGTGATTGGAAAGTTTTAAGACTGGGTTTGTAATTTTAAAATGATAGTACTTAAAGGCTCTCCTTCAAAGTGGTCCTCTTCTGACTGAACATTGGAAGCATTCATGAAAAGAAGGATTTTAAGAGCATTAAGAACTCTCTCAGTATATTCTCGGATGTCTAGAACGGAATTGAATATCTTCCTTTTCAGCAAAAATTTCAGTTTAGGAAACAATTGCATTTCCAATTGTAGGTCTTGGAATTACCTTTACCTTCATGACAAACGGTATGAAAATTATATAGAGTCTGAAGAATTTTCGTGGAATCTATTCTCAAAGGGTCCAGCAAGGATATTATCTTATACTCTCACAAGGAAAAACCACACGAAAAATGTCGTTTTTTAATAACTTATTATTAATATTGAACAATGAGTGATATATTATTTACAAACGAACGTTTTAAATAAAATACAGAGAATAAAGTTTGGACTGTAGAAAGGGGCAGATTGATGTAAATGACATCCATTGTCACAGCAGGAAACACTACTTATTCCTTTCTGCATACGGGTGCACATAAAGCAGTGGTATCATGAAATTGTTCCATGGGGTTTAATGGATGCATTTACGGTTCGTTATTTATGTCCGTGAGTCAAAGGTTGCATTCTCTGGCGTGATAAGGTACAATAGACAAGTTGAATGTTAGTACAATGAACTTTCATGTAACGAATATTGAGGTTGGTTACTCACATACCACTTGATAAGTAGGCCTAATAGGAAGTGAAGCGAGTGACATTTGAGTTTTCTTCGTCACACTTAATATCATTGCATTATTTCTAGCATCAAATATCTTCAAAGTATTGTGAAACAACTTTTTTAGGAACGAGTTTATAGAAAAATAAATTATCATTCATAAAGTTTCGTTCTACCATAATATAATACGCTTATTACATTTGATGTAGCGCTATGATATTGATATCCATTTTCATACAGACTGTTATTACAACACAGGTGTGGTATCGATAATATCGAACACGAAACGACCTTGATACCCTCTTAACAAGAAATGAAACTGCGTAATTAAACAACATGTATTTAAAATAAAATCAATTAGGTTCGTATTTACTATAATATTATAGTCAAATGAGTTTATTTCCTGTGTTCTAATGTGCGTTGACTGACATTAAAGAAGCATGTGTTTCATATATTACAAGTATTCTAAAAACCCAAAACTTTAACATTTAATTATGGCTGAACACAAACAGTCAAATGCACCTTGCCTATAATGAAAATTAGGAAACTCGCTTTGCTCGTTTCATAAAAACATTCTCGTGAGTTAATAAATGCAATTATATGCTTGCTCACTATCCGCAGTATCCACTTTGTATTGTGTCTGAAAATAAGGAATTATACGATTTACGATTTAGCCGTACGATTTATTTAGCCCTAATTCATTCTATTATTCAATATGGCATAATTGGGTGGGGAGGAGTTGCAAAAACGATCCTCAGCCCTTTGCTTTGTCTTCAAAAACGCATAATAAAGATTTGTTTATTTAAGCCTCCTGACTATTCTTCCAAATTATTATTTTCTGAATTTAACGTTTTCACCATAGACCAAATTTACAAGTACGTCATACTGGATTATTTTCATAAACATCGTGACAATTACAAGTCAGAATCTCACGTATATAACACGCGAAGGAATCAATTTAATTTATTACTTGAACCAAAAAATGTTACAACTGCTGGAGCTAAGCACTGTTCAAGTTTTGGCCCAAGACTATTCAATTCATTTATTACCAACCATCCTGATCTAAATAGCTTAAACAACAAACAATTTAGGTCTAAAATTAGAAAATTTATATAATTATTACTTCTGTTATCGACTATTACTGTTATAACATTTTTCATATTAAACTTTAAAATTTGGATAGAACTTAATTTCTTTGTTTTTACTAAAATTTGAACAAATAAATTGTTATGCATTATTGTTGTATTGCTTCGTACCTTTGTATTGTAAATAGAACATGTTCTAACCTTTCATACATAACATTTTGTCATACTTCTCCAAATTATGCATTTTTTTAAAGTAATTGTTTAGTATAAGTATTTCTAATATATAACTGAACCACCCCCGAACACAAGCTCTGCTTCTTCGGGGGGTGTATCAACTTTTGTATATATTTTTCGTGTACTTTGGAGTAATAAATTGTAATTGTAATTGTAATTGTAATTGTAATATGATGTGCTAAGGTGACTTTCTCTGCGTAAATAATGAGCCTTGCATTTATAAAATCTCCACCTATAAAATTTTCCCCGTCAGTATACCTTAATTTTGATGATCAGAGTGCGTTCAAGTTGGGAGTCGCATTGGCTGTCAGCCATGCTCTTAGACTCGTATGCGTATGGAAAAAGTTTTAAGCTTACACTTTCAAGAAGTGGAATTTGAGGGGAAAAAATCTCTTCAGCAAAATTCTTCTTGCATGATATGGTAATTACGTTTGAAGTACAAGCTCGGCAAATCTGTTATTCAACATGATTCCTATATGTAAAGTTATCGGTAGTAGAAAGTGAAATCCCATGTCTCCAAGCAATCTTGTAAAAGTTTTTCAAGTTGAGGTTTTTCATTGTAAACAAGTGTAAAAAGCTTAAGCGAATGATGACAGCCACAGAAATCTAACACAAATGTCTTTATGCGCAGATATCTTTTGTTAAGAGTCAGTCAATCTACTCTTATTTGTGTTAAGATACGCGAATTCTCTAAATCAAAGTAAATACAGTGCTGATGTTGTGTTGTGTTGTGTTTAATACAGTTCAGGTGCTAGAGACATATAATCTAGGTTCCCTCTTTAATTCTCCATACATCCTCTGCGATACTAAAGGAAATTTGTGTATTTTCAATTTATGTGCAGCTGTCTGCAAGTTTCTCAAAGGAACAGGTTTTAATGTGAGTTTTATTTACAATTTACAGTTTATATACTTATTTATGTTAACAAGTCTACGAGCCTATTGACACGTTGTGTTAATTTTGCAGTAAACATAATAGGGATATGAAATTACATTTTTTAGGTATTTCACTATGTTCTGCTTAAAGTAAGTTAAAATAGAGAACAAAGAATATATATTAACTGAAGATTATTTTGGACCCGCCTAGGAGGATTATAATTGGCTCTTTGCAGGAGGCAGAAAATTGTTCGAACCCTCCGGAAATTGGTTCCTGCTGTAAGGAAGAGTTATCGACTTTCTTAACATAGAGCAGTAGTGCAAAAGGTCACTGAGCAGTCCCGTTGTAAAATAAGTATGAATTAAAATAGAGTTGTTTGACGTTTATAAAAATTGTAGTTACAATTGACTGTGGAGCAGAAATGCAGAAATGTTATTCATTCTTTTATGATAAAGTACGCAACCTGAAGAACTTTTTGTGTTAAAATTGTTTGCTACTATTATGTTTCATGATTTTTTAAACTTCTAATCGTGTTTTAAGTTAATCAGAAGCGCTGTTTTAAAGTCTTCGCACATTACCTAAGACTTTTTGTTAAAGACTTATTTAACGGCGATAAAAAGCCTAATGTGGGGTAATTTCATGTTTTCTCAATTTCTTCGGGGGTGTCACAAATTTTTATATTCTATTTGCAGAATTTCGTTCTGCCAACATTTCCATGGTAATACAATTTAAAATATAAAAAAATTTCCACTGCTTCGGAACATTAACTCCATACAGAAAATACCAACAATCGATTCTTAATAAAGGGTGGTGCCTAATCTGGGGTTATGCAGGTTCCTAATATGGAATGGGAGTTTTAAGCTTAAAATACCAAATAGTTAGCTACTGTGCTCCATATAATTTAAGCAATCAAATTCAAGCGAAAATGGCATATAGAATTAAATCTGCGCAGGAGGGATAAGAATGTATACTTTTATTTTTCTTTCAAACTTTGCAGTTTTTTTAAAAACTGTGAGCTACGTAAAAGTAGTTGTAGCTTTAATGAATGTCATTATAGATTTGTTCCATAATATAGTACTATTTTCAGTGTGTAAAATTAATAACAGGTCAGAAAGGATCACCCTAGGCTCTAAATATTGGCGCACTATCGTAGAAACAAGTTTTATTTTCGTATTCTTTGTTTTGCAAGATATTCATAGTTAAGTTATTTCCTGTTTATACTAGGCAAAGATATACTGTCGACAAATCTGGTTACATAATATTATTCAGTATTCCGTAATAACAATAGGTCATCACAGTGTAGAATAATAAACCACTGCAGGAGCTATTACCTAATTTTAATAACTTTTTCTTCTCATTCGTTATGTCTATTTTATTTTCATCATGCATGGAAGAATGGCTCTCACCAATCTTTCAATTACTATTTATAACTGTCATTTTACTTTAATGCCCTGTTTCTATGGGACTTGGAAGCACAATTGTATGACAGCAGTATAAATGTAGTATACATGCAGTTCCTGGCAGAAAAAACTCAATAATTACATTTTGTGGATTTGATTATAATTTATTGTTAATTGTATTTTATCCGCAGTGTGAACTCATTGTTAATCATCCCATAAATTTACGTGATGTACACATAAAACGACTCTGGTGAGGTCATATGTTTATGCAATTTTTTTATCAATATTACAACTTTTATGGTATGAAAAATAGGCTAATTTCCCTATATTGTGGAAGAATGGGTTTCGTCGTCTATAACTACTTTTTATCTTCGATCATACTATAATACGCTTGTTACGTGTGACATAACGATATCATAGGCGTCCGTGTAGTATCAATTCTTATCGAACATCGAACGATCTTGAGGGCTTGAGACTAGTAGCTGAAAACTGATTAATAAATAGCCTTTATTTAAAACAAAGTCAATTCTGTTCGTGTTAATTTTAATATCATCCCACAATGAATTCATTTCCTGTCGTAAAAATCCGTTTGTTTCAAGAAAATTACCCAAAGGAATCTTCTATTTGACCAACGCCATGAGCTGCCATCTCTCGTCGAAGACAAGAATTACGTCAACCATCTTGATGCAAAGTTCATGGCGGGATAGTTGCCATTTGTTTGGGTGAATCTAAAACCTCAAAAGTTAAACATTCAGACTAATTCTGTGATGTTTTGGCAAAAGCTGATATGTACATACTGTAAGATAGCTAAACATTTTATGTTACCTGTCAAATTCTGCCATAAAATTTCGCTGCAGAAAATGAAATATCAGTGACTAACAGTATCAATAGCTCTGAAACTGAAATGAATAGACATGATCATGTTTTGCCATACCAGTAAGAGCTTATAGGCTACAACATATCTAGACAATAAAAACTGCTAAATCGTACATATTATCAGCTGTTGCCATAACACCACAGAATTATGATCGAACAAAGACAGTCAGTATGCAACTAGCTTATATTGGCAATTAAATTACTCGTGTGAAAATTATGAAATTCGCGTTGTTATTATCTTAATAAATGACATAGTAGATTCGTTTTATAACGTACTATTTTACTTTACTTTTATTATTATTTGGAATAGGACTGTTCGGATATCCCTTCGCTCATTCCCGACATGACTAAAATACGAGCTAATAAATAGCTATACAGTAGAGCCTCGGTAATTCGAGCCCCGGTATTTCGAGGTTCCGTGTAATTCGAGCTGGTCTTAAGAAAATTAAAATTTTCCATAACACTAGAGTAAAATTCCGTTTTTATACCGTGTCCGCATGTAAGTTGTACGCACTTCCGAATGTGTTACATTTTGAGCTTTCTTTCAATTTTTCCATATACAAAAATGCAGGTAAAACTGTCCCACTTCGGGTTTTTGTTCCTAATACACAGAAATAACCTTGGCTTCAGACTGCTAACACTTTTCTATTACAGATTGACAGAAACCGTTAGGTTCGATCTTTCTTTGTCGGGATCTCGTGTCAATCATACGGTGCATACCATCCTTTCAGAAAAGAATACTATATTTTACAGTGAACTGAAAACAAATGATAGAGCATTTAATTCATTAGGAAAACAGTGTCCTAGGAAAGTGTTGTTAATATATAGGTCTTAACCCGCCAGGAGGCAAAAACCCAACTCTCCAAGGAAATAGCTCACCTTGGGAGAGTAAAATAGAGCCAGCCCTACCATGGTAGGAGGCCCTTGCCCTATAAGGGATTGTGACGGGCTTATTTATTTATTTATTTATTTATATTTATTTTACAGTAATCCCTACTCAGCAACAATGGTAATTAAAAGTGATTTCCTAGTAGCGCCGCTTTCCCGTTCAACTCCATTAAGAGTCAGACAATGACTTAATCCTTAAAGAATGCCGATGTAGCAAATTGGAAGTGTTTGCCAATATACATACAGGCCTATTAAAGATATGAATGCCTACTATATTGTTTATTTATTTATTTTTTAACCATTATTGTGCTTATTAAACATTTATTTATGATTTACCCATTGATTTAGTGATGTTTCCGTATAATCCGAGTTTTTTGTAATTCGAGGTAGCCTCAGCCCCAATTAGCTCGAATTATCGGGGTTCTACTGTACACAGAAACTGTAATTTGAGTAATATCTTTCATGTAATTTTATTTTATTTTATTTACTGTATGAAACACAAGAGAAATACATCAAATAATTACCCAAATGAGCAAGTGCTCGTGTTCTGGTTCAGTTCAGTTATTTATATTAAACAATACACAATTAAATACAAAAAAAAATATATTACCCTAACTTAAATTCAATACCAATAATAAAAGTTAAAAGAAAAAAAAAATCAAAGTGGGAAGAACAAATTTTTTAATTCTGTGGTATATCTAATAAAAATGATTCCACAAATATCTATTAATCACAGCGTGAAGTAAATTATAACCTTTGAAATAAGATTTTGATATACTTATCATAAATTTTGCTGCACATATTTACTACTTCTGGTTGTGACCTAATTATGAAGTTATAGAACCTTGAACCATAATAATTGCTATCTTTAGAGCCACAAATGGTTATTAATAGAAATAGTAAGTTATTAATACTCCTCCAGCTGAGTTAAGTAGCTTAAATCTGTAAATTCTAATTGTATCCTGTAAATCAGTATTCTAATTGTATACTTATGTTTTTTTATATTATATATTGTTAATATTGTAATACTGAGGCATACAGTACCCGTATTCAGGGCCTCTGTGTCAGTCATGAAATGAATTGATGCCATTTTGGAAAAAGAAAGATACAAAATGTAGTAGGGAAATTTTTTACTAATTTGCAGACACAAGAACTTCCTCTACCTGGTTATCGTATATGAAACAGAAGTGGGAGGAATTCAACATCAAGCTCAAATCTACACTCTTAAAAATGTGAACTGTGTTAAATATTTAAATAGAACTTGAAATTCTACGAGGAAGGCTACTTCAATCAAACGATCCGAAATATGATTACACAGAAGAACTCTCACCCTTCCCTTATATTAGATTCCAATCCTAGAGGCATAGCAATGGGATGAGAAAGGTGGAAGAATCTGGTATGATTGAAGAAGGAAGTCGTAGCAAACCCAAAGAGAGTTTTCAAAATTGTAGAAGTCAGAAGGTCAATCAGAGATCCCGTAGATAATAAAGCCGCATGAAGGACGGAACTTGTTCTTTTCTTTGATGATAAAAAGAGCTGGAGGATTTTACGTGTCTGAAATGCTTTCAGATCTTAGGAAGATAATAAAGAAGTTCACAAGAAGAATGTAATAAACTGATAGTGTTTCAACTTCGTTTAAACGTTATTTAGTTCAGCTTATGCTTTCCCTCTCTGTCTGGTTGAATCGAACAGGATCTTCAATATGGAAGCTTTTATGCATAAATCTAAATCCTTGTAGAGTGTTAAAAGGTGTATTACATTAGAGGTCTTGTTTTAAATCATTTAACACTTCCATCCTAGCTAGTGTATATCTGGAGTCGGAAGTACCTGGAAGAGAAATACTGAATACTTTAAAATGTCTTCGACACTTAACTTATGTTGTAAACGTCCATACATTTAATAATAGAAAAACTACCATCAACTTAAAGCCCTGACTTACCCTAAAAGTATCTTATTGCACAATGTACGTAATCTAACTCTTCTGTATGGGTATTTTTTCTCCAATTTATAAGTTGAGTTGCATTATATTTGTTATGAAAATTTCCCAGTAATGAAAGCAACACAGGAGTATTTTTAATTCGAACACTGAATTTTCATTGACATCCTTTCCTGAACCTCACTACCTACTTACTTTTTATAAGTAGACATAATTTAGTTATAAAGTTACATTTGTAATTTATGAATACAGTACAATTTGTATTAAAACATGGTAAGGGTGTGAAAATTCTGTAAGTTACTATTCACAATAAAATCGGTTATAACTAATTTTATGATTGTTTATGAAGGAACATTTCAGTTATGTACTATTGAAAATAACTTCTGGATCTACAATAAATTAGTTGGTCATCGTCTTATTTAAAATTAACCATTAAACGTAAAACCTCCAACAAGCGGGTGAAATTTAAGCTTACTAAACACGGAATGAAAATAAATTAAGAAGTCAACTGAAATAATATTTTCTCGACTTTCCAATAACTCATTTTTCCACTCTACCAATTTTCTCACTGAGCTATTAGTACATTTCTGTATTTGTTTGTCTTCCTAAATGTGGTTTTAATTAATTGTTTCTGGGAACTGGGATCATACAGTTTATACCGTATCCCCACCACAAAGAAATGACAACGGAGATTTCAGGAAAATCAAAGAGTAGGAGATTCGAATTGTTGCGTGGATTCAGCGAGTCTTTCTCTACCGTAGTCGTGTAAGGTTCAGTTCTCGGTAGGGTCTGAATTTCACACAGCCTTGCATTAATATTACATGTTAGTCTGTTGATGTGCACGTGTTTGGCGCTGCATCAATACAAACATTTACACCACCATCCGAGAGGCTCCACATTGCATTCCCAACTTACCTGAAACTTCATCTGCATTTCTCATGCATTATGAAGGAAAAGCACATGAACTCATTCACGGGTAGGTCAAGAATAATGGACTCAAAAAAATCAAAATTATTTTTTAGTCCATTATGCTTATATAAAATAGCAAATTAATATAACGAAAACTCATTTTTTGAAATAATATATTTAGACTATTCTAAAAATTCAAATTTCAATTAAATTTAATAAATATTTATTCTAAGTGGCAGCTATTTGCGAGGTAAGAATTTAGGGTTTCCCTCTTAGACCAAACAATCTTTAAAATCTGATTTTTTAAGATTAAGACTGTCGTCAAGTTTGTAGTTAAATAGATAACATTTTAAGTTTATATTTAAATGCACGTAACGGATTTTCAAGGTAACTTAAGATATTTAAAAGGGAGGCATGGTTCTGGTAGAACCTATGTAGAATATTAACAGTTTAACCTCCCCTCTTGTAGAAACTTTTATGTGGCCCACGCCCCCCGGACAAAACTTTTTGACCATACAAGAACATGGATAGCCTCCCCAAATGGGTGATCAGCTCAATGCCGGGGCCATCTCCGAGACAACACGAACATATAGGTCAACACACCAGTCGCAGACATACACACACTCATTCCGAAAAAGGTGCGGATGGGATAAAAGGTGACTCTGACGGCCAGATGATATCCGAGGACCACAAGGTCCTAAAGTTGCTCGACATTTTTCTCACAGGTAAAGAAATCCTCAGGATAAAAGAACAACCTAGGTAACTCTTCCCATTAATTCAACTCTGCCCCGATGCGCGAGAGGAGCCAACGGTGGATTATTCTCTGGTTCACTGTATTAAAATTTACCCACCCACTGTTTTCAAATTTAGCTGTGAAGTTTACACTGAGAAGAGCACTCTGTAACATTATGGACATCCCCATAATTCTTCTTGACATCGGTGATATTTCATCAAACAGCGGGAAACAGAACATACTATTTTACGATCTATAATATTTATGATAGCCTAGGTCTATATGAAAACCTTGAATTAGCACAGCTCGCCGCACAATTAATTCCCAACTAGTGAAAATCATTGCAAATCGCTACTGTAGACCCCAATCATAATAGGTTAGCATATGGTACCACATTAGTTCTGTTCATTTTGGAATGTCAAAGGATATTTATAGCAGTGACTTTCAATCATAGGGATTGTTTGTGAAATCATCTACAGACTGGTTTGAAATATTATAGACTACATTACTGTCTACAAATATACGTTTCGTTAGGCATTTGTATATGGAACGCATAGTAGGGCCTATATGTATTTTAGTTATTAAATCCGCTGATTTTTACCAGAAAAGTAATTTAAGTTTTCAAAATAGTTATTTTTGTTTGAGATCTTTGAATATACGTTAACTTGGGAAAGATAATGACTTATTAAATTCACATTGAGATCGCTTAAAAAAGAAAGCGCATCACGAGAGTTTGTATTAGAATTGTTTTCAGAAAAAGAGTTAACTTAATTAGTTAGTAAACTGTAGTAATCGGTCAGTTGGTTAGTTATTTGGTTAGCTTTTTCGTTAACTGGTTGATTGGTTTGTTTTCTTTGTGACCCTTGCATAATATTAAACTCGTACCGTTCGTTTTTGTCTCACGATATTTTTTTTATTATCTAGCAGATAAATTGTGTTGTTAATTATCTACTCTTATACAATTCAACGGCTCTAAATAGCGTGCTCACTCGCTCGCCCGCTTCGTGAAACATCGGGTAGACTCGGCGATGTTCGTCTCTCTCAGTCTAAACTTTCAAGAAAAGTACAAAATTAGGAAAACCGTTTCTTTATTATATAAGGCCTAAGTGAAATTAACACAATGAACAAACATTCTAATTTTATTTTTACTTACAATTTTCATAACTCTGAACCACAAACATTTATAATAAGCTGCCAGTGCAAATTTCTTAAAAATCCTGGAGTCAATTAATAATGGCGGGCGAAACCGCGGGCACCAGCTGTAACATATTGATAGTTTAACCAAGGAAGTATCGGGACAATAAAAATCGAAACAAATCATTCCTTCCCTTGAAAAATTATATAATTTCTGAAAATTACACTGAATTTATCAATTAAAATTCACATCATATTCATCTGTCAACAAACAGTTGAGAAACAATACGTATTATGTGTTCGCAGGTTCCTTTGGAACTGCATAATCGAATCTGAGATCGTTTTCCCAGGGGGCGCTTTTTAATCGTTGAACTTACTCTGAAGCCGGAATTTTAGCTGTTTCATTAATTACTAATGGTTTAGTATATGAATGATTCGCGTGCAAGTGTTAATAAATATAATGCTTTAATATTTATTATACTCTTAATTTTTTATTTTTTAATTAACTATCGTGGGCGAAGCCGCGGGCACCTTCTAGTGTTTAACAAGTTGTGTGTTAATTCTCGAGTATAGATTCTGGCAGAGGTCAAACAACGGTTAAAAATTGATTACCTAAAATTAAATAGCAGAAGAATTTACTTTCCTCTTATACCACTCATGTACTGCACACGCAAGCCCAGCCAGTGTACAGGCATTCGAGTGACATGGATTTCATTACCGGGGAACAGCAAATACAATCAACCCTTAATGTTAAAGTAGTAGAAATGTAATTTAACGGAAAGTAATTATTATTTGGATTGATTTTGTTCATAGTGTTTGCATTGCACTGGCTTATTTGCCAATCATTATTCATTGTCAATTTGATGAACTGTCCAGTTGTGTTTGTACCACAGTAAAAAAAAAAACAGTCATTCAACATTATAATCAGAATCCCTAATTGTTTTTGCACGTTCCTTTATCTTTCTCTCACTCGCTCTTGCTCCCACTCATTATCTCTCTCTCTCTCTTTCGTACACAAACACTTTTATTTTTTTTCTCGCACATATATTACGTAGCCTACTAAATTTCACAAGCATATACATTCCTATCGCAGTCTGTCTCTATCAGTCTTTATGTTTCTCTTTTACATAACTCCTCTAAATTCTTTTCCTTTTATAAGTTGCTCTCGTTTAACAAACTAATGAAGACGCACAATGAGACAAAATTAATTTAATTCTGCCTGACACTGTCATTCCCCTTTTATCTAGTCATCTCGACTTTTATTTTCATCTAATTAATGTGTTATTCTACTGTTAATCTGATAAACCTGGATATTGTTTCACCTAATTTTCGAGTATTACACGTAATAAACTGCATTAATATTAAGTATAATACGGCGGGAACTTAAACGTGTTCTTTTGCAAGAGATCCGGTGATTATGAATGCTAACATATTTATCAAATTAGGAGTGGCATATACACACACCTTTTTATTTGGATGTTTTCCTTCCTTCCTTAGAAGTATTCTCTTACCTGAAAAATTATCAAGTTTTTAATCTGATTTAACATTTATATTACCTGCAAATCAAATGTGACTTTCATCCAAATTCTTATACCACACTAATTTACTCAAAACTTTCTGCTCTAGATGTGATCATGAGTCATATTTATAATAGGCCTATTAAAATATGATTTAGATCCATATTCATGGATGCATTTTCACTTACTAAAGTAGTTATAATAAACACTAAGTTCTTTTTTATAATGATACTAAGTTTGATGATATGAAGGTGCAAAGTTTTAGATTGAAGCCAAATACTGTGATTATTTAGTCACAATATTGGGCTCAAATGTATGAAGTTTTTCCTCAAGTTACAAATTTATTAAAATAGTGTTGTTCATAGCCTATATTTAGAGTAACGTTATATTATGACTATTAAAATTATGATGCTGCCGAGCGGGATAACACAGGCAATAGTGTTTGGAATTTGCATTTGGAAGATCCTGGGTTCAAGTCCCGTGGCCAGTGATTTTACTTGGTTTTTTTATGTTTTTCCAGTCGCAAAGGCAAACATCAGATTGGATATTTAATTACAACGATTTATCAGCGGAATACACTACTTGCAATTTTAACACATACAGATTTCAATTTACATTTTTTATATAAGCATTCATTACCTAAACCACTAGTAGGTTATAACTTTAAAATCAACTAAGCAAACTTCAGTGGAGTACGTTTCCACGATGATGACTTCAATACGTAGGTAGGTGTCTTCTATTATCAGATAAACCATTAATATGTTATTCTTAATTCTCTGCCGTTATGTAATTTTTACGGTGACGCATTTGCAATCAGTGACGTCAGTATCAGTAAAATAATAACTATTTCCAATATGATTTTTAAGAAAAAGGATGAAGGATAAAATCTTATGCTTTGTGTGCTATTCATTTGAACTTATAATAAAGTGCAGTAAGCATAAAAATATTCACTCAATATCATAGCCATTAAAATTAAATAATACTTATAACGAATAGGGGAGGCCATGTAGCACGACAGAACGCTGACAAGACGGGCCTACTCAGCAACTGTATGGGACCTCAGGATAGGCAAGAGGAGTGTGGGCCATCCTAGAATCCGGTCAACTTTAATGGTCGAAACAGCGGGAAAGCAGTGGAGAAGAATCGCCAGAGACAGGAGAAGGTGAATGCAGTTAGGAAAGACAGTAATAAATAAAAAAACTGTAATAAATAAGGTTGTTCAAAACGGTGTACTACTTTCCGTTGTATTAGTTTAGAGTCACTGTCTACTGTTCAGGTTATAATGTGTTTTGAGTAGTCTACAATGAGTACTTTTCGTTATTTTAGTTGAGAGTCACCATCTACTGCTCAGGTTATAATATGTTCTCCAATGATGGAAATATGAAATTAGCAGGAAAATATTAACTCGTTAGACCTAGCTCACGTATCGAGTAACGCTCCGAGCAAACCCTGCTTTTGGCGGGAGGCCTTTGCCCTTATGGGATTAATGAGGCTTATTAATTTATATATTTATTTATTTATTTATAACGAATAAGCCGTTACACCAAGACTATAGCAACAGATTAACATCAATAAATTATTTGAATTTAATGCGGAAATAGAAATGTTTTGAAGGATCAAATTGTAAAGGACGTTCACTTAACTGCGTTACTAACATGTATGCCGTGAGTTTTTATATATTATATACTAACAAGAGCTGTCTCACAAATAGGTCCGTCGGCCTGGGTGGCGCAGTCAGTATCGCGCTGGCTTTCTGTGCTGAAGGTTGTGGGATCGATCCCGGCCCATGTCAATGGCATTTATGTGTGCATAAAGGTGACATGCCCATTTCTGTAGATTACAGGCATGTAAAAGAACTCCCGCGGGACAAAATATCGGCATACCGGCGACGGTCACAGGCCTAAGATGCATTGCATCCCCGTCGTTAAACAACCCTATACCAATCAACAAATAGGTCCTAAATTCAGTGAGTTTCGAAGTAACTTAACATAAGTGCAAATTTTTGCATTTAGTAATAGCACTGGAAAGTCAGGTACTTTCTTTTTCAGCTTCGAAGATGTTTAAGGGTTGCTGAAGATAATTTTTTCAGATTTTATAACTTTTTACAAGTAAAGGTGTCTACGCTCTGCCTATCGCCATAATGAATTTCATTATTGCTCATGGTTATACTCATTTACTTTTGGAGCCTTAATCATCCGCAATACAGTAATGTAACCACAATGGAAAAAGTTTAAAAACGTGAATGACATCAACTAGAAATTCCGCATAATGTTAAGCTATAACCAACTGCACCAAGACTTATCGTACAACCGGCGTAGTGATAGGTGTGCTTAATAAATTCTAGAGTTATAGGGCAAAAGCGAATAGGTCAAAATTCCAAAGATTTAGGAGAGACAAATAACGATTTATTTTCACAGTATTTTTACATAGTATAAGATAAGTTACTGTGTAAAAATATATGGATAAACTGATCTAAATTTTGTTAAAATGCTGTGGAAATAAATTGTTTTTTTTTTTGTCATTCCTGAAACTTTGGAATTTTGACTTATTCGCTTTTTCCCTATCACTCTAGAATTATTCGAATTGTTGATTATTTCAATGTACTAGGCACGGCGTGGTATCTGAAAATGTAAAAAAATTGCACGACAACTGAGCTTTTGCAACACAGAAAGATTTATGAGACTGAACTTGGGAAACTTGACAGACAAAACTTTTCACTGCAGTGTAGATTTACTACATTCGAGTACGATGTTCAATTGCTACCAAGAGAGTTACCAGTACTTCAACTCACTGTAACGATCTTCTTGAAATAATATAAAACTTCCTCTTGTGATATCAGCAAGAACATCGGAAACTTTATTTCCTGAAACTCATAATTTTCTTAAGTCACATTTCCATACTATATCACTCTAGCTGTTTCTTTTTGGAATAACAGCATGCATTTTAAAATAACTAAGGATTTTCTATATCTAAATATGGAATATCCCAAATTAACTGAATATCATCGCAATACAGTGTCGAGATCTTCGTAAACATACTTAAATATGTAGATAAGTTTCATATTTTTTTCCTACGAGGGATATAATTGTGCAGGGCCGTGAAAAGAAAGCAAGGACCCCAGGGACAAATTTTCCCGGGCCCTTGTCAAATATTAAATTCACTATCCAACTCGCCCTTTATAATGTATGCAACAAAAATAATATATAATGATATTACAGATATTACATAATTATTAAGTGCCAGAATGGTACCGGTACTTTATGAGATTGAGATTGTCTGGTAGACAGGACTGTCTGACTGCTGTCTGTTCGTGTGTCTGTGAGCGCGATAACTCAAATACGATTTATCAGATTTTCATAAAACTTGGTATACCATTTTTAACGCCCATGGGACGAAGCCTATTGATTTTTGACCAAATCTGTTAACTGATGCCGGGCAGGAAACGGAAAAATACATTAAAATGTTCTAATTAGGAACAATTTTTTCTGTATGTACCAGTTTAATCTTTTGAAAATTATGATTTTAAATGCCGAACGTTAGTGAGGCCTACTGTTGAGTCCAAAAAGGATTTTTGCTTCTACTTTTAAAAAATAGCAATTTTTCTTCACGATTAATCCGTTTCAGATTAACTGGTAATTCCGTTCACCGTTATACGACAGGACAATGCAGATAAAATAAACACATAAACATAACTTAAGCTGTTTATTGACTTATAATCAATTTTATTTTAGAGTAAATTTAGAAAGTAAAAAATAAAACCTGGTCGGGCGGGCCCCCTTCTGGGGCCCGGGGCTCTAGCCCCGGAAGCCCCTCCCTCTCGTCGGGCCTGTAATTGTGTTGTATAGCGTGTAAAATAATTTCACATATTCCCTCACATTTGGTTTTATAAATGTTCTTATTATTATCAGCTTAATAGCTTTGTCTATACATTTTACATTTTACATTAACATTTTACAATTTTTGTGATCTGTGGGATGGACGATATATTTCGGCTTTAATTCCGCCATCTTCATTCAGTCTTTTCCCTTTTCCCAGAAGATTTTATTCTATTCGTTGAACCATTTAAACTGATTACTTCAAATCTTTTAATAAAAATTAATAAAACATACATTTAACGCCAAACGTATAGCTCGAATTTGCAGCAAGGACACTGCGCACGCAATGACCATGGCCAAAACTGTGATTGGGCAGCAGCAGAAAGTGGGGACTAACAAATTCGGTTGAACTCGTTTGGACACATCCTTGTCTCCAACATAGGGCAAGTATGAAACTCCTAGAGTTCCTGTTTAAAAAATAATTTAATACGTGAAGTGCTAATTAAGTTTATACATTTGATGTATTTAGTGGACCTACGTCTATTAGGAAAAATAAAAGAAACAGGAATTCCTTTTTCTGTTTGTATGTAATTTTGGAATCAAATAGTTGTAGTTAGTTTTTGGTTATTTACTACAAATAGAAATTCTTTAAATCTCTTGACCACACTTTTTCAATTAATTTCCCTAAAAGTAAATATGGCCTCTAATTACAGCATTTCCCTATATTATCAGAAGCTAAAGAATGTCACTGAAATAATGACAGGGAATAATACATTTCTTAACGGCAATTAACCTACTAACGAATGTGGTGGAAATTACGCATAGAATCCTCAAATAAAGAATATGAGGCCCTACTAGAAGGAGAAAGCGAAAGGTTCGAAGAAATATTTTCAAATTTATATAACTTAATTGTGGGAAGATCACATGATAAATGCTTCAAGGGCGTCGCCATGGGGAAAGCAAGTAATTGCTCCTGAAATTATTAGTAATTTAGCAATATTTTGCGTCAACATTAAAGAGGAGTTCTTCTTTATTTGCTTGTTTTTCTGAAATTGTGCTCTGCTGATGCCCTTGCAAATTCATGAAGACCTGAATAACAGAGTTACTACATTTTATGTTAAAAGAAGATATGGCATCACTGTGTGTATGGGTTTCATGAGAGGCCATTGTATTACATTTATGTAAATACGAGTAAAATGAGTTTGAGAGTAATAAGGATATGAATGGTAAAGATGATGAGAATGAATTACATGAGTCGATAAAAATGAAAGGTTGAAATTAATGAGCCAACACGAATGCGTTAAAGAAAGAAAAAATCAGACAGCACTAGCGCATAATGTGGTATCGATCATAGGAACGTGTCTGCAATTGTCTGTAAAAACGAGCTTCATAAATATTGTAATCTTTGTCCGCCGTTCCTTGTTTTCTAAATACGACATTCAATATTACATTTTAATGCACCTACGGCAACGAAAGTGTAATAATAATAAACTAAAAAATCGGTGAGAATAATTGAGTATTGTAGCGCTGGAGCTGGTTTTTCAATAGCGGGGACATCAATAGTAGCATATTCAATTTCTACCCCCATTGCATGCACTTCACAATATGTATTCATTATGGTATGCAAAAATATCATAATTGTCATATTTTGCTCTTTACCTTTTGTACCCTGTGTGGAGTTGCTAGTCTCCCATCGGGAGTTGCTAGTCTCCCATCGGGCGCCTCCCCAGGTGGCGGATAGGGGAAAGCTCACCAGATATGGTGGGTACCGGGGAAATAAAATACCCGGGGTGGACCAAAACTAGCACAGCGGGAGGACAGATCCCGAAGCCATGGAGAAGGCAATCTGTCTAGGACAGATAAAGTCCGAAATAAAATCAGCTGGGACGGAAGCTTAAAGATGGCAGCCCCACCACTGTCCTTACCCTGCGCAGCGCCTGCAACGCGGCCAGGGGACATTTAAAAATGCTAAAAATCCAAAGATAGTTACACGCCGGACTGATCATTATATAGCAAACCAGGAACGAAATATGGAAAAGAGTAAGGATAAAGCATATATATCAGAAACTTTAAAAATAGCGGCATGGAATGTAAGGGGCCTGACACACAAAGAAACAGAATTAGAACAAGAATTGTCCAAAGCTAATATTGATATTGCAGCCATCACTGAAACAAAAAAGAAATTACAGGGAACGACTGAATTCCAGAATTATGTGATGATTTATTGCGGAGTGCCACAAGAAAAAAGAGCCGCTGCTGGAGTCTCCATATGGTTGCGGAAAACATTAAAGAATAGAATACATTCTTACACCTTTATAAGTGAAAGAATAGTAATGGTACGCATCAAAGTAGATAGAGGATACATTTCTATACTGTCTCTATATGCTCCCGAAGAAGGAAAAACCCAAGACACTAATGAATTCTATGAATTACTACAGAAAACTATAAGGAAAATAAATAATAATGATTACTTACTGCTCATGGGAGACTTAAATGCTAGAGTGGGCAAAAGACCTATTAAAGATGTAGTAGGTACAGAAGGTGAAAACACTCTAAACAACAACGGAAACAAGTTAATAGAGTTTTCCACACAAAATGAATTATGGATAACAAACACTTTCTTTAAACATCGTAATATTCACAAATATACATGGACGGCTCGAGGTAAAGCTTCAATAATAGACTATATTATTGCAAACAAAAAACATGGGCAAAAATAAAAGATACAAGAGTCTTTAGAAGCTTCGATGTATCATCAGACCATTTTCTTTTAAGAAGCGAAATATCTCTTTTTAAAAGATGGAAGAAGCCACGAATAAGTACCCAGATGGATATAAGAACATATAAAATACACTTACTTCAGCAACATAGCATCAGATTATTATATCAAAATAGATTAAATGAGAAATGTCACATGAAGCCAGTAAATAATAATATAAATGGAGAATGGGAAAATATAAAAGAAATAATAACGCAAGCAGCTGATGAAGCATTAGGAACTAGGAAAAAGAAATATAATAAAAGAGGATTAAAAATTTGGAACAACCATATAAGTAAATTAATAAAAGACAAAAAAGAAGCGTATCTAAAAACCTTGTCAGCACCTGATAATGTTGATTACAGAACAGATTATAATTACAAATCTGCCTTAGTAAAGAAAGAAGTACGCAAAATCAAACGAGAAAGTTGGGATCGATATGTGAGCGATATTGAGCATGATCTACATGGAAGACAGAATAAGGCATACAAAATTATAAAACACTTGAATAAACAGGAACGAGATACTATACAACTGAATGTTATATCCGAAAAGGAATGGTTAAAGTATTTTAAACAATTATGGACTGATAACGAAGAGGAAATAGAAACAAATATAAATATAAATATCAATGACTCAGTAGACCAGATAACAATGGAAGAACTACAAGAAGTGATCCAAGAAGTTAAAAATAAAAAATCTCCAGGCATTGATAATATAAATATGGAGTTAATTAGAAATGCATCTGATCACTTGCAACATAGAATTCTAAATTTTATGAACGTTTGCTGGCGGAGTGGACATGTACCTGAAGAGTGGAATGAGGCCTTGATATGCCCTATCTATAAGAGGGGAGATAAATCACAATGTGAAAACTATCGAGGAATAAGTATGTTGAATTCATGTTATAAATTATATGCCAAAATAATAAATAAGAGATTAAGACCAATAATAGAAGCACGAATATTAGAGGTACAAAATGGATTTAGGAAAGGTAGATCATGCTCTGACTGTATTTTCACTTTGGCCCAAGTAACAGAGAAAAGAAGAGAACACAGACTACCAACTTATTATGTTTTTATCGATTCTGAAAAGGCATTTGACAGGGTAAAACGCAAGACGCTTTGGGAATCGTTAAAAGGAATGGGAGTACCAGCACATCTAATTATGGCAATTCAGTCACTGTATAAAAATAATAAAATAAGAATTCGTACTGCAAGTAATGGGACAGAATCAGCTACAATTAATCAAGGAGTTAGACAAGGCTGTCCACTTTCTCCTACTTTATTCAATGTGTATATAGACGATATCATTCATAATTGGTTGATCGCTTTGAATAAGACAATAAGTAGTGATAATTTTAATTTTATGACGCTTTTATTTGCTGATGACCAGCTTATAATAGGGAAATCAGAAGACGAAGTCCAACTTGCAGTACATAAGTTGAGCCAAGTTGCTATTAACTATGGAATGAAAATATCAAAAGATAAGACAAAAGTGATGGCATTTCAAGGTTTGGAACCTATAAGAGCCAAAATTGTTGTAGACGGTCAAACGGTTGAACAAGTAAGAGAATTTAAATATTTGGGATTTAATTTTAATATTAATAAAACAAATGATATGGAACAAAAATTGGCTAGATTCAGACATTTCTGTGGAACCTTACAGCGAACGTTAAAACATAAGGTGAGAAAAGACACCTTGATTAAATTTTATAAAGTAATAGCTTTACCTATGCTGCTCTATGGCTGCGAATGCTGGACCTTAACAGCTGATCTACTAAGACAAATAGAATCATCAGAGATGAAGTTCCTTCGATTTGTTGCAGGATATTCTCTATATTGGATTATAAAAGAAGTGCGGACATAAGACAAGAATTAAATGTTGAATCCATTACAACGCTCATAGAAAAGTATAGAGTGAATTGGAAGGACCATGTGGAACGCATGCAAAATAATAGAATAACAAAAGCTGCAATGAGATATAACCCAAAAGGAAAGAGGAGCGTTGGACGTCCGTTAAAGAGATGGCGTGAACAATTCTGAGGCGGAACAGGTCAACAGACCTAATCCTTGAAGACGATGATGATGATGATGACCTTTTGTACCACCATACTATAATACGCTTATTTCGGGCGACAAGACGGTATCATAATGATACTCATTTCGTACCTGATTTTCATTATGACAACTGACTCTCTCCTCAGCGAGACTGGGGGGGGGGGGAACCTGCAATGAGTCAAGATCGTGATGATAATGTGAACTCACCAAAGAAATTATTGCATCGGTTGAGCCTGGAGACAGGCTACTCATATGACAAATGTCAGAGTGTTCCAAAGAAAGCAGGCTTACGAGCATACATATAGTGCATGAATTAAAAGAATCAGACGCGGAAAAGCAAATGCGTCTTTGCCAGTAGAATTTCCAAAAGGTACTCTGTAATTCAGCACAGTTGCAAATTTCTGCTATTATTAGTTTAGATGGTATAAGTCTTGAAAAGTATTCAGTTTTTATATGGATCACACTGTAGTATTTTCAGGCGCTCAGATGCACATCTACACATACAAAGCCTTTTGATGAAAGTAATGAAAATTGTATTTTGAACTCAAAGAGTATACTTCTGATAAAAACTCGACTTTGTATCTATTCCATTAGTTATTATTCCACCTAAAGTGCCCACAACAGAGAATGTATCTATTCCATTAATTATTATTCCGCTTAAAGTGCCCACAACAGAGAATGTATCTATTCTATTAATTATTACTTCGCCTATAGTGCCCACAACACAGAAGACAAAAAAAATGTAAAAAATTTAGTCTCAAGCAATTGAAAGTGACTAGCAAAGGTTATCAATATTTTTATTTACTCAACTTTAAAACTCATATTTTTTCTCAGAAAATACTTTGTGTGGATCCTGTGCAGTGACAATAATTGCATTTGTTATAATTCGTTCTGCACTCCTGTTAAAATGTCAAGCGCATCGATTGAGAAGCAATTTTGAAGCTCATTGTGCTGCTGAAGAGTCTCTTCGTAGATGGTCGTTTGAGCTAAATCGGGAGATGGTGCTGTCATTTATTGAATTTTTTACAATATGCAGCAGAAAACATTGTAAGTGCCTGCAGATAGCTGATTGTACGCTGTTCGAAAGATATTCTTAGAGAATTGTGTCAAGTACTCCCAAATTTCACCATTCTTCAGTAATGCCATTACTGCCCTCCTTTGCAGTTAATGATTTAGAGGCATTCACAGTTATTCAGTTTTAGGGATAATTGTTTTATTTTATTATTACTCCTAATACTACTACAACTATTTCTGTTATTATTATTATTATTATTATTATTATTATTATTACTGCACTACAACTCGGAAAGTCGCGAGTTCGATCCCTATGAGATCGTTGAGAATTTCAATTAGCCTAATTATTCTGGTAGCATTTTGGCTCTGTAGTCGACTGAGCCTCTAACACAAGTAAGTACCAGGAGTAATCCTTGGGTATAAGCGGCTGAAGCGTAAGGCTTACTACCTTACCACCTTCATGTGCCGAAGTCTAAAAATCTGGGAGCCTCAATCTCATGGCCTTCGTATGGACTATTTTATTTTTATAACTACTACTACTATTACTACTAACTATAATTTCGTGGTTATTAGTGTGTATACAGAGTGCTTTAAGAGTTTTATGTTTAACTTCAAATCAATAAGTCCTATTGAAGTGTCTATAATGAGTCAAATTTTTTACTTCCCCTGACCGTACCATAGCTAGGCCTACTATAGGATGTATTGTGTTCGACCCCGAAGTTCAAAGTTAAGTTTTTAACACAAATACACGTTTTGGAGGATCCCCTGAATCCAAAAATACTATTTTTCAGAAACATGTCTGTGTGTGTCTGTGAACAGTGTAGCTTAAGAACGAAAAATCGTATGAAAACAGAATTTTAAATTTGGGTTAGGTATCTTCTAGGGTACAACCTTTTCACAACCAATTTACATGAAGGAATGCCGTATTATACTAAAGGCAAGCTTTTACTTTAGAAGAGGAAGTTTGTATGTTTTTGTTCTTATATTGTGTATTTCTTTTAGTCTAGCTTTGTCTTTCCGGTCATTTTGCTACGTCATTGTCACTCGCTTATCTAGGTCTAACTGCACCGGTTGCGATGTGCGGTTCTTTCGGATGGATTAACCTCATTGCGGATGAGGACGAATGGTCGAAATGTAAGGTAGAACACGGTGGGTGTTTTTAAATTATTGTCAGTCTATTAAAATGTAACTTATTAATTCATATGAGATTAAGTTTTTGCCTTGAACATGGTACCGTGTAATTAAATAAGTTATTACAAACATATTGGCGCAATTAAAAGACGCAATTAAAAAATAAATAAATAAATAAAAATAATAGTTATATCCGTTCCGATACTATTATAAAAGTTTTCAACGATATTACGTTAGCTATTATATCCTAAAAATGCGGTAAAACTCGTGAATTAAGATCTATAGAGCTTTGTGGATTTCTCTATCGAGAGGTTATTTTTTAATTAGTTACTTGCCTTTTAAATATACCATTTTATATGGCATACATGTAAGTATAAACTACAGTGTCATATTATCTTTGTTCAGTTGACTATTACTTTGCATAATATTATATTTACAAAATCCCGCAGTCAATTATAAAATTATACGTATAAACATAAATTTCGGACATTTTAAAAAGAAATTACACATTCCGAAAAGAGAATATCATATGTATAATGCGAAGAATCATTTTGCAATAACAGTTCGCTGGGAAACAAGTAGGTTCTTATTCTGACGAGTAAATTATTAGGTAAATTGAATACCTTGCCTCTATTTCTCTGCTCAGCTTGTAGTTTGGTAGGATATCAAACCATGGAAACTTCCATGAGTATGTTGGCTATTACCTGAGAGCCAATGCTCGCAACGGTTTTCCATTGTATTACACGAGTTGAATGAATGATAGGGATGAAATGTCAACGGATGAATTCATTGTTCCAGAATGAATTATCCAATAATTGTTAGCTGTAGGCAACCTAGTAAGTAATGGAAAAAAAAAATAGTTTGATAGCTTTGTTATAGGTTCTTAAAAGAAAGGGCATCCCTGGATATGCAAATCTTGGATGAAACTCTGCATTGTCACAAGTAAAATGGTGCAGTTATTCCCTCTACAAACTCAGTGCCATGATATTAGGAAGACTGAAATAGAAAATCTCTCGTACGTACGAAACGCTGGCAATTTTTGTCTGCTTCAGATTAGGACGTCATCTTGTTTCTGCGAACCCTAGGGCTGGAAAGAGAAGGGAAACTAAACTCAGTTTTGTTCGTTATGAAGGCGAAAGAGCTCGTTGATAATATGAAAGAGGTTTGGGCCATTATAAATTCATGTTGCTACTTTACAAAAGTGAAGCTTTACATTTCAGATTACCTGAGTTGGAACTGTTACCTAGTGGGCTGTAACAAAATATAGGCTATGTTAAAATGAGAGAAATATAATAATAATAATAATAATAATAATAACAACAACAATAATAATAACAACAACATATTTTGAGCAGTAGACCACGCCATTGCTTAGCCTATGTCATGGCATTTTTCTAAAAGTAACTAGATCATAATGCTGAGGGAAATAGGCCTATGTGTAAATTCAGATTTCCTTGCATTGACAGGAAAAGCAACGATTAATTTTACTGATATTTGGATTGATAAAATGAAATGCCTTCAATACAAGAAGTCAGTTGACTTATTTTCTATTCCGCCTTCAGTGAAACGAAACACCGAACCCCTTTATAATGATCTTTCATGAAGAGACTCAAGGAATAATTATTTCAACAATTTTAAATGTGTGTTTTTTAGTATCATAAAAGATTATATGTTAGCTTATTAGCTTCCGTTAGGTTTGAGTTGAATATCTGTTGTATCTAGTAAGGAATCTTGCATAGTGCTTACCACGCAGCACGGAGTCCTTTTATATCATTTCATCCGAGTCTATATGAGATTCGAAGTTTTTCCCTCTCCCTGTCCAAATTTTTCCCTTATGCAGCGAGAGCAAAACAATCCCATCGCGCACATTTCCCTCAGATTTTATGCATTTAAGCCTATTTCTGTTATTGCGATCTGTAGTTTTGTTCCCTTCATAGGGACTCTTTAACTCGTATTCCCTAAGGATTGGTTAAACATAAAAAATATAGGAAAAAAATACAGTATGTTTAAGATTAAATCGAACCAAACTGAATTCTTTGGCACTACATTCCATGGGTGGGGGAGGGGGGGTGCCTTGCTTGTGGCGAGGAGTTTATCTATAAATCGTAATTGTGTCTAAAATATTTACATGAACAATTCAATATTAATAATTCTTTATCTAAACTGCGCCATAGCTTAGTGGTTGAGGCGCTGCGCTACAAACCGGAAAGTCGCGGGCTTGACCCCGATGAGGTCGTTGGAGTTCTTCAATTGGCCTAATCCTTGCTGGTGGTACTATGGCCCTGGGGTCGATTCAGCCTCTAACAGAAATGAGTACCAGGAGCTATCGTGGAGGTAAGGCGGCCGGTGCGTAAGGTTGACAACCTTACCACCTTCGTGTGTGCCGAATGTCCAAAATCTTGGAGCTTCAACCTCCTGGAACCCTCAGGACCTCCATGGCCTGTTTAGGGAATACTTTACCTTTACTTCCTATGGGGAATGAGGTACTTCCCCCCAATTGTCATCACATAGGCTATCTCCGACTTTCGATTTAGATGCTGATTGGAGTGCGTTTGGCCAGTATCCTGACTCCTACGGTCGTCAATACCTCTCTTCCACACAGGGGCTGATATTTATTTTTGTTCAAGGGTGCCGTTAGCTATGGCATTTTTGAGTAGGTCCCTAAAAGAGAAAAGAGAAAAAGAGAGAAAAAGAAGACCTGACGCTCTTACTTTACCAGGCCGAATAAATAATTTTGTTTAATTTAATTTAAAACCCACTCCAGATAAAGTTTAAAGGTATTGTAAACACTTTACGATATCTGTATTTCTTTTAGTACATAGATCAATCTACATTTATCGCAAAAAACATTTCATTGGAAAATTGAACACATTTAATTAGTTTATCGGAGCAATTTTCACGTAGGCTTTAGTCTATACTTATATAAATTAGTTTATAGTCACGTGTGAGACCCAGTATTCGTACCAGTTTTTGAGACTCTGTTGAGTATAAGACATCTTTTGGTAAATGAGAATTTTCAACTTTTTTGCGACATTGAAAAACATAGACAATTCCTGAGCCGTGTCGTAAATAATTAAATCGCCTCTCAGCCTCACGTCATGAACTGGGCATAAATGTAGCAGCTGAAGCAGACGATCAAAATTAGAGAACATAAGCTACTGGTGCATTATCTTCAACATCCTCACTACATCATTAACACAAGCAGCTCTGCTCTTAAAAAATAGTTCTAATGATTTTTCTACCTCTGGGTACTCATCAGTTATATAGCAGTTTCTATTATTGGTGAGCCTATTGCTTTTATTATTACTATTATTTTGTTGACCAAATAAATACTTCTCAATTGAGACAAATATTGGTGGGACACGTCCCCAAGATGAAACCAAAACTCCAGCATCATATTCAACAGTGCGAACTAGTAATTAATGAATTATGGAGGCCGTCATATCCATAATATAGACTAAAAATCAATTATTCGAATATCAATCATCAGTGAAAGAACTAAGAAATCCAGAATTCCTTGCTTAGAGTGTAGGCAAGAAAACATGACCCTGCGAATTCAATGTATAGAACGCTGCAAAACTAAGAGCATCAAATGGAATGCAAAAACATATTAATATGACGTCACGAGCATATGGGTTTGTGAAATGGCTTCAATGAACAGTGATCTTTATCACACTTCCGATATCTGCTTGCACATGTCACATCGCTGATTGAATCAAGGATCCTTGAAATTGAGCGCAGCGGGATGTTGTGCCTGTGCTAATTGTATCCCACCGTGACCTTTATGAAAAAAACTTACTCATTTCCAATAGTGTAAGACTCAGCTGTAATTCGCATTTAAAATCCAGACTTCGCTAAAGTAGAACATGAACGAATGTTCCTGAATAGAATATACGAAGAAGCTGATCTCTCACAGTACGCATACAATATAAAATAAACAGACTAAATTAGAATTATTCTTATTTATAATTGTTTATTATTTCTTAACGCTACGAAATCTTAATACTTCCAAACATACTTTAATTGATCACGGAATTATAGTGTTATATATTACAGAAAGGAAATTTCTGTTATATTTTTCAAAAACGAAAAATTGAAGTCCAATGGTTGAAATTTTGAAGGTCTTTTATGTGTTTTTAAATAGTTTTTAAAACTTTCAATTCAATTACACATTCTGAATTGGCGAATACTTTAATGTAAGATACTTTAATGCTGGGGTTGTAAAAATACCGCCTTTAGCCATTCTGATACTTTTAGTAAGTTTTAACTGTTTGATCGTGGTCGTTCTGTTTGCATACATTTTAAATGAAAGAAGGGCTTTTATTGGTATAGCAAGTGTAAAATAACTTTATATATTATTAATTGCACGACTCTTTAGACTATCCGTGCTATAGCTGTTCTCAAGCAGAAATATCACATACACTATTGAAACTAACAAATACACAAACAAAACCCTCAAACACACCACCGAAACCAACCGACACACCAACAAAACCTGCATAAACTTAAACAGAATTATCCAGCAAACAAATATAACATTGGCAAAATGTCTTACGTAATTTCAATAAAATATGTTTAAGACAATAAGTAGAAAGAAAATATGTTTGAAGTAGATGGAATAATTCAACAAGTCAAATGAATGAAATATATCCGTATGCAATTTCAGTAAAATGTTGAAACATAAATTATTTCTACCTATCGTAAGAATATGTTATCCAATGACAGAAACTATCTCACTGTAAATACTGTCAGATCTCTTTGCACATTTGACATAAATTTAGCTAGGCTTGGATTATTTTCAAACTATTAAAACTGATAAAACGATTCATAGGAAACCAGTCTGACGTGATGCAATTCATGAATATAAAACAATGAAAATGCCTAAATTGTACTGTGTTACTCTTGTATCTCATATTTTTGTGTTCTGAAACATTTAATAACACAAGGTTCACTAAAATAAGAGTGATGATGTAATCTTATTTTTGTGAAAAGCTTCCTAATGTTCCAGTGTGCCTTAACTGAAACATGGTGACCCTAAACATGTCGTATCCATAGGGTAGACCACTAAGGGTAATCATTCATATGAAAGAGGTTCCATCAGGCACTGTGAAGCGAACTTTTGCTAACTAAGTTAATAGAGCAGCGGCATGGATAGCTTGGGATCGAATACCAGTGTCGGACGAATTTGTCTTCCATAATATTCGTTTAATGTCCAGCAGAGACAATAATCTGTGTTTTACGAATGCATATATCCACCTTGAATGTTACTGTACAGTAACAGTAGAAGTCGGTCACAAAAATCACTAATTAGTGTGCCTCACAGTACTGCAGATGACATAACTTGTCTTTCAATCAGGTAGACCATTAAATGTAGACTAATCTGGCACTGTGAAGCGAACTCGAACTAGCTCGTTTGATAGAGCAGCGACATGGATAGCCGAAGGTCCTGGGTTCGAATCCCAGTATCGGAGGAATGAAATGTTTCACTGTATTCAGAAAATTCTCGATCCTCTTGAAGTGTAACAACAACTCTCTTCATTTTAACAATCTTACGAGTAACTGTAGTGTAGTGTTTAACAGCTGAATGGAAACTGGACTAAAAGAAGTGAAAGTTCGGAATGTATCGTTGTACGAAAGGGCTCTTTCTACCTGATCCACCCTCACGCAGGCTGTCTTTCTGACTTCTTAACATAGTTTCCTCATTTCACCGCGCTACATTTATACTCACTACTTTGAAATACAGTACAGTATGTATTTTAAATAATCTTTCTAACATTCACGCCAGTTTTAAAAGAATTCTGCAACTGAAAAAAAATCACTGCAAGTCATATTTTGTAAAAATTTGTCTTATATTCACTGGCACTAAATGAATTGCCAAAGTAACGAGGTTTCTTATGTATCTTATATGTTCACTTTCATTTATTGGCGTAATGCGAGGGTGGCACTGTAAAGAGGGGCATTATATCGAGGGTTGACTATATATATATATATATATATATATTTTGTGTGGTAAAATTGTTTCACAAGTTGCTAGCAGTGCAAGGATTTTAGACTGTTACAAAAATATGTATATTCACACGACTTAAGTGCTATTTCGCTTAATGCAACTGCAATGAAGGAGAATAATGTTCTACCTGTACTGCTCGGCTTGTGTGATAGCATTGCAGCACGCATATTATTTTGCTTAACAGGGCTCACTGAAACGGAAATTTTATTTCTCTTTGTCATCCTAAAAGCTCATTTAAAAGGATACGCAGACAAATTAGCTTTAATTACCAAGGTAATAGTTTTGTTTGTTAAATCCAATGATAGCTGTGGTGCATAATTTCTAGACCGTGGAGTGCATACGTAGTAAAAAGGATTTTCAGTTTGAACATTGCATGTACTTGTCCGATTAGAAAAATCTTGCTTGATTTGATGCATCGAAAGCTATCATTTTGAAATAACGCGTAAGTTCTTTTTTAATATCCTTTCAAGCAATCAATTTGTTCCTCTGAACAAGAATGCTGATAAATCCTAGTGTCAGAATCATATTCCATTATGAATGACGTAATATGCCAGTTTACATGCAAGATTCGAGTCGATCGACATGCCAACGCGGACTCAGGAATTAATTTTCATCCGAATCTGTGGAAATGGAGGAATGTATTGAGTTCTAATTCAATTCCATGTAAACCCTTTCGAACACAATTCCAGCACTTACTTATACATCCTTAGCTGATTCTTAAATTTAATATAAGTACTTATATAGTGTACACACTACAGACTCTTGCATTTACGCTTACTCTTTTAAGCCTAATCTTTTTAATGCCAATATGGTACTTTATGTGATTGTATCCGTGTGTCTGTACGCATGATAACTAAAATACGCTTTATCGGATTTTCATGAAACTTGATATAAGCATTTACGATGTCCATGGCAAGAAGCCTACTGATTTTGAACCAAATTCGTTGACCGGTACTGGAGTAACGACTAATTAAAGGTCACATGATTTTTAAATGAGAAATCATGACTATACTCCAATCATTGAGGACCTTGACTCCAATGCAGTCAGATGTTTGTTTATTCATTGATAATGTTGAAATGAGTACTACATGAACACTGTTATATACAGCAGATACATTACTGTGAAATAAGTAGTCCTACGTACATTAAGCGGAGTTCTTTGCCAGTGCATTTTGTGAAATGTTCACATATCTTAAGAATTTCTTATATTAGTGTATACGAGTATGAATGAAGGTTAGGTATCAAACTTTAGACCTTTGTTCTTCCCTGCTTAATGAATCGGTCTGGAGCTTAACTCGGTGATAGTTTACAAAAATAACTTCTTTTCTGCATATCATATTTGCAATCGACTATTTATGCTCAATTACAGTAATAGCCAAACGTTACCAAGTTAGCCAGTGGCAAAATATCTGAATACAATCCTAGAATTCCCCATGTAACTTTGGGGTATATTTAGTTCGGAGTAGATGCGATTCAAACTGACGGTATATAAACGTGGAGATAGACCAGGGAAAGAAGTTTCGAGTGTGAAGGCACTTGCCAATCAAGAATTTTGATGGCCATAGGTAATATGACGAGATCCGGAATTTATCTTTAAAAAATCTGGACCTCGTTTTAAATTATTATGAAAATTTATCGAATAAAGAATGGGAAAAATTAACATCCTATTTACTCACATCCTTCTGTTCTTAATAAATATTCTTCATATTCTTCTCCAAGGTGTATAGAATTGTCTGTTTTTATAGTTTCTTTTCCAATGAACATGGATCCTTTAGCTTCCTTTAGCGATTACAGAACTTTCACAAGAAAGTAAGCTTATTTATTTACTTTGTATTTTTTGCTTTAAAAACTTTGTTATTACACAATCTAGTGATATTAATGTTTTAGGCATACTTATTATTAGAAGTTTATAATGCTTTACCACACATAAACAAGTATATTATTTTCATATCTCCTTTTGCTCATATGCAGCTTATAAGCTTATACACAATCGTTATGTTAAATAAAATAATGTGTTCTCGTTCTGTTCACTGCTAGAAAGTGTAGTAGTAGTGTGTGTATTTATTTCTCACAAAAATATTCTCACATATAAACCACATTATTTACATTAACCAGCGCACGGGTCGGTGTCGACCATACGTGCTCACTGCATACACTTAAATTATTACCCCATAAAAACAAAATTGAAAAAACTATATTCTATTATTTACATAACTACAAGTAACCCCAGACGTAACCCCCCACCCCAAGCAAGTAAAAATTTCATAGACACATAGACATTATTAAGACAAAAAACAAAAAGATAATAATAAAAAATAATACTTAGATTTCCTTAATTCTCTAAATCCAGGCCTTCTCTCATACATCTAACTTTCTGCAGAAATTTACATAACCCGTGCCAATTGTGCTCATCCAGTAATAGATTTAGACATGCCTCCCTTCTTCTTTGCGAGTTTAAAATTTTGTCGGGTAGCATCATAACTCTCCAGCGCTCTGTAACTCCACATCCCGCCAAGATATGAACCCAGGTTTCATTTTCCTTGCACATTGGGCAGATTCTCCGCCCTCTCTCATCCGAAATTCTCTGAGGTTTCCATCTTCCCAGGCGAATCCAAGCCATTGCTGCTCTATCTTCCGCACCCAATCTTTCTATATAAGCTTCCCTTCCCCAATTAGCCTTTAATTCTGCTTGTAACTCTAATGACACTTTACTATTACAATCAGCCTCGATGTTCTGCCTCTCGATATCAATTAGTCTCCCTCTTATCTTCTTCCAAATATTTTTTCTATTCTCAATCCCCTTCTCCCACACCCACCCCATCCCTATACCCTCCAAACCCCTTTTTATGATGGACGCCCAGTTTGTTGTTTCTAGATTCTCAAGTTGTTCATTGTAACAAATAAATTTTAAAGATGTATCTTCAGCCTTCAATAAATTTAACCAGTATTTTATTGTCATAATTTTGCAGAATGTTGTGTCGCATGTAATTCCCCACTCTTTTCTCACCCCGCAATTTGCCGCACCTCTATCTACCCTCAAAATCCTTTTCAGGAAAATATTCTGTATTTGAGCTAAACTCTCTAATTTTTCCCACCCCCAACTGTACGCCTCATGTGTTTACTAAAATCTGACGTTTTATCATATAAAATAGCACCCTTGCGACCCTAGGAAGCATATTATAAGTTAAACTGTCGCGAGTAATCAATATCCGAGTAATTTCTAAACGTTGTTGGTCGATATCAGACACGGAGATATGAATGGAATAGTCATAATAATAATCATTTATATATTCAGCGATAAAAATTCAGCATCACAATTGGTTAGCAGAGTGTTCAGGCAGGGAATCGTTTGGTGCTATATATTGGTCACAATATAAAGACATACATCTGGCGCATTGGGTTGAGTGTCAGGGGGTACGCGGTGGAGAATTTAATTCTGTTCCGACGCAATTCATGTTAATGCATTGAATTTAGATGAGTTTCCCCGACTCGACGAGATGAATATATGAATATCGCATCGTCAAAGGATGAGCCATACTTACGAAACACACAATATGCCTGGCAGCAGCTTCGCATTCAGCCTTCCTGGCTTATAAGTACCTCTCAGAGCTCTGTTAAACTCTCCAGAAACGTCTCGTGTACTTTTCGAGACTTAAAGTCTGATTCTGTCAATTATTTAGCTTTACTCATGCATTTTTTCTCAGTGTTCTAAGATACTTCTACTGTTTCTTGCCCATTAGTCTGAGGGTACGTTGTGCATCCTTTATTGACGACGTTAATTTTTCTACGTAATATATTTTCATTTGATTGATTCACAGAAACTATGGGTTCATGTCTTGCTTCTTGTGTTTTGATATATTTTAAGATCTCAATTTATCAGGCTAACATCATTGCTACATCTATTATAAAAAATATTAGAAAACTAAATACTACAGTAATTATACACGAGTACTTTTACTGTGAAAATCCCACAGAACTAGCTCATCTGTGGGATTATTCTAGAGCTATCCTCCACTGTGAGAGGCCAATGCCCGTATGGGATTCTACATGGCTATTATTATTATTATTATTATTATTATTATTATTATTTACTTTTACTGTAAAGGTAATGAAATAGAAATTATGCAGAACATAAACAGTTTTAACTGTACTTTCAAGATAGCTTAAGAACCTAAAATGTGTCAGTAGAGGTATTGTTCTTATAGCTTGCCAGATTTCTCTTGAATAAATTTTAAGCTAACAATTGTATTTTAAAATTGCCAGATAAATATATTACTGAGATAGACTGTACAAGCTCCACTTACAAGAGGTGTTCATGGAATTTTTCTACGAGTAACACGTTCAGCTGTAGAACTTTCTCTCATTTAGAGATAAAAAATCAGTTAATAATTTGGTTAGATAATTTACGGACCTTATTCGTTACTGGTTTCTTTCATGAGTTCCGTTTCTGGTGTGGTGGTGGTAAAAAACGTTAATAACCGGCCATTTGGCCACCCTAGTCCCGGTCAGGATTGGGGCCCGGGCCCGCTGCGTGAGAGGAAATCAAATTAAATAAAAATAAAAACAGAAATGCTTTAGATTCTTATTACCAACAGTAAAATAATGTTTACTAAACTTTTATTATTTTACTGGAAAAATTTACTTGCCTCTGTAATTCGTATGCAGAATGTCTAATCGGCAGCAAATTGCATTTCGTATTTCTTTCCAAGTATTTATGATAAATAAACAAAAATTAATATTATAGGACTTTCAGGTCCCCCTCCTTGGTATTACTAGAATTAAATAAGTACTGAACTATATTTACTTGAATAAAAAAATGTGTGCGTAGAACGCCACGCGACAGAAGTGAAACTTGTTTTAATTTTTGGATTTTTTCAATTTTGGATTATTGGATTTTTTCACTTTTGGATTGTTGGACTTTTTAATATTGGATTTGTAGACTTTTTCATTTTAGATTTTGGATTTTTTAATTTTTGATCTTTTAATTTTTAAAATTTTGGAATTTTCGATTTAAAATTTTGGATTTTTTATTTTAAATTTTGAATTTTGGATTTTTTAATTTTGGACTTTTTATTTTTTATTTTTTTATTTTTGAATTTTGAATTTTTTGATTTTTTAAATTTTTGATCTTTGAATTTTGGAATTTTGGATCTTTCATTTTTTTTATTCTTAATTTTTTGTTTTTAATTTTGGATTTTTAGATTTTTTAAATTTTGGATTTTGTATTTTTTAATTTATTAATTTTGTTTTTTAGATTTTTAAATTTTGGATTTTGGATTTTTAATTTTTAATTTCTGGACTTTTTAAATTTGGATAAGCCTAATCATTGAGTTGATTGTTTTCTGTGCAGTCCGTTCCGTTACTCCTCACTAATTTCGTGACGATTTTGAGCGTAACACTATTTTCGTGACGATTTTGAGCCTTACACAAGCTCTCGATTTACCCCTACCGCGGCTAAAGAAGTTTCACTTCAAAAATGAAGAAATGTAGAGACAATTCCAAATACTCGTTCCAAATAGCGAGTTGTTAACTCTATTGAAGGGAACAAGTTAGATAAACTGTTCCACAGCTATTCAGTCAATGGAAACACGTTCTCCTCACGTGACAATGGAATATTCATTAGCAGAGTTCACATTCTGACTTGCTGCATTGTAATAATCCGGCATCGACTTCTCTGTTGCAAGATGCTGCATACTGCATACTAATCCCGTTTGCAGCGAGAAATGTCATAAGATGTTCAGCTTGGTTTACATTAAAAATAAAAAATAAAATGTGAGTCTCTGTAACTTTTACCATATCGTTGCAGAATAAGAGAGTAATAAAGTTCATCAGCAATATCGTTACTATTACCGTCACAATTATTGTTATAATTTTCTTTACCATTCTCATCAAGACCTTAAAAGAAACTTCAGCTGAACCAGAAACAGTTAGTAGCATGGTGCGTGATTACTGAACACTGACCCTAGTTCAGTGATCCCCGATGAGCTATCGTAATTCAACATTAAGAAATAAAATTAAGTCAAGATACGTAAGAATGACATTGTAAAACTCAGCTTGCCAATACGGTTATATTCCATGTCTACAATAATAAATACCGTACATCAAGGTTAGGGGGTTTGATGTAATGACGCATCTATGCGGTAAGTAGTGCGGTAAGTCAGGCTTCTGGGAAAACTTTACTTACACCATTATAGCATGAATGGGAAATGGAAGGAAAAACACCATCGTAGGAAAAAGCTATCGTAGAAAAAATACAACTGTAGAAAAAGAAGTAACAATTATAAACATTTAATATTTCAGACTTAATTGGTTTTAAATATTATTTACAGTGATATTTTAAAATCCAACTTTTATTGTAATACGAGATTCATAATTCCATACGAGCATCTTCATAATTACCGTTATAGGCAAATAGCATAGGCCTACGACTGTTTCTGTTTGATCATAATAATTTAAATGTTTAAGTTTTGAGATTTTAGATTCATATAAAAAGTCGCCAGACTGCGGCAGTCAGCTATTAGCAAGTCCTCGTAGTTATTAGGTTTGTTCGCAAAGTAAAACCCGAACTGTCACGGACCACGACGCATGCGCATATTGTCGGTCTCGCTGCGCAACGTATGCGCACAATGTCATATATCAGCATATTAAAAATGTGCGCATGCGTCGCGGTACACAACAGTACATGATTTAGCTTTGCGAACAGACCTATTATCTTCTGCGACAGATGGCAGCTGATGGAGTACGGTCAAGTCCAAGCTTGTTCTTGATCATTTTCTTGAAACGAACTGATTTTTACAAGAAGAAATGAACTCATTTTCGTATAACATTAAAATTAACACCAACAGAATTGAGTTTATTTTAAATACAGGCTGCTTATTACACAGTTACATTTGCTGTTCTCATGGTTTCCCAGATCGTTCCGTGTTCTTAACCTGTGTTAAAATGAAAATCTGTATCGAAATACATATCATTATGATACCGTTACGTCTCATGTGATAAGAGGATTATAGTTTGGTCGAACAAAAGCAATATTTTCAAAACTTTTGGAGATAATCAATAATGGATATTATAATAGTGTTACCCTAAGAGTGGGAGGTGCAGAGCTTTGGCAATTTCTTGGAATGCAACTCCTTGCAGATTCCCTTTCACTGAGAAAACACAGAAGTTATCAGAACTCGGTTCAAAGTTACCTCTTTCACCTTAAAGATGAACTCTCTACTAGAACTATCACTAGTACTACGCTGTTTCAGTTGAATTAGTCTGGCCTATAAAGCAAACTAACATCCCATTGAAGATGGAATGTTATTCTGTTTGAGAGTTGGCATTAGTATATATTATTTTCCAATGTACGTTGAGTTCAAATATAATAATTATAATTATTAATATATATTTCATGCGATATGGGATTGACCACGATGTGAAGTTCTGTTTTGATGCCTGTGAAGTAATCTCAACTTATAGTTTCATAGCTGGTTACTGGTAAAATGATATTTCCACGGTGGTACCCGAGAAAAGCCACAAGGAAGTAATGACAGCGTCTTTTCTCAATTTTTTACTTTTAAAATGTTTTTGAGTTTTTGTGATTTTTGTGTAAACAATTTATCAACAACATATTATAAAGAATTAACTTGTACACAATATTTAAGGCTTTTCTCTCTGAAGGGAGCTCCACGAATTAAAAAAGAAATGTTTGTTCTACTATGACATATATACACGTTATGGAAGGACATAATTTAAAACAAAATATCTTACTTTGCAAAAGTCGTATAAAAGACTTCTTAAATATACAAAACCAAATTATTCCAATCTGATTGACAGTTCAAAGAACAAATTTAAATCTACATGACATGTCGATTCTAGCATTGTAAAAAGAATCGCAAGTTAAATGCAAATAATCCGAATTAAATGGTGATGACTTCAATTCTTTCTTTGTTGATAAAGTTAAAGATATTACATCAAGCCAACTTCAAAATGTTTTGCCGATGAATTTTCTACAGAATATCCTTAGGCCAAGGATTTTTACTTTTGAGAATATCACTTTCGAGGACATGTATAATGTTATCCTTTCTGTTAATAGCAGTTCGTGTCTGGATTTATATGAAATAAACTCCAAAATTCTTAAGCTGGTTGTTGAACTCATTTGTGAACGAACCTCTTACACATATATTCAATTACTGTATAGAGACTAGTGTATTTCCAGATATGTTAAAGTATGTTAAAGTGATCCCCATCTTTAAGAAAGGTGAAAAAATGATAATAATAATTGTCGGCCTAATTTTGCCATTCTTTATTGTGTCAATTTACGACACGGGATTCACGGATTATGGTCCCTCTCGAAAGAAATTGTGCGAAGAAATTTTATGTCCTGATTGAACATCGGAGTCAAAGACTTATACAGTACTTCTGCACCACCATGGCTGACACAGGAAACATAGGCCTATTTAAAATTATGTCGATCCTAATGTAACTGATTCGTATTTAAACTGATTCTTAAAATTATGTTGTTAGAAGCAGGATACCACAAATGGAAGTAACCAACTATTTTAATGTTATGTTTTTGCAAGAACACTGTACGTATAGGTTCATAAATCAATTGAAGTGAACAAACATTTAAAATAACAAAAGTATTGAAAACAGTACACAATTTATCACTAAAATTTACCCAGTAGATTAGCCAATACAATTATATGTGCAAACACGACAGCAAAGCTGAAATTCTAGATAACACTTCCCAGACAGATGTTAATATACATGGTGGTAAACCTTGTTAACTTTTATACACAATATCAAAGTACAATAGTCTGTGCATAAATAACGTAATTTATGTTACCAGTGTAAAAAAGTCATTCAGTTGAAACTTCTCCATTGCAAAAGTTTGCCTCTGTTGCTAGTTTAGATTCGTATAAAGTATTTGATAGTATATTTTTTATAACACTTTTTTATTTACCATAACGGTTTATACTCGTTCGGAAGTTATCCATCATGGTTATAGTAGTGCTTAACTTATTAATGTAATATTCGCAAAAAAGAAAATTAAAAAGAAAAGAAAACATAGATCCCTAAAAGGTAAAGGTAAAACCAAAACAGAAAGAAAACATAATGATAAACCGAAGTATTCTCTTTATCATTATAGTGTCTCGCAATAAAGAAAGAGGGATCAACAAGGACCCCTGTGTTGAATATTATCATTCGCGATTCTTCCGTGAGGGATTGTACAAGATATTATCCCTAAGGTCGAATACCCAAGATATTATATGTTCTGTATTTAGTTATCCATTTTTTGCCACACGGCATGAATGCATCACTAACATATAGAGGTAGAGGAAGTATTGTCTTCGACCCAATTTCGAAGTTGTGTTTTTCAACATAAATACACATTTTGAGGTCTCCTGAATCCAAAAATACTTTTTTTTTTAAACGTGTGTTGTGTGTCGGTGAATAGCTTAGTTCTAGGACGGAAAATCGTAAGAAAACAACAATTGGTATTTTTCGTTATGTACCTTCTGAGGATGTGACACGAAGATTGGGGACAATTTTATTGTGTTTTTAAGGGTTTTATTTTATTTTAAAGGGGACTTTATGTGAATAAAATTTCGTTTTTCGTTATTTTCTCAGAAGGGGTTCAAATGATGTTCTTTATATTCTGCACATGATGTGCCAAGAGCTATAATTTTAATTTGAAATATATTTTTCGGAAAAATTAGCTTTATGGTAGTTACGAGTATAAGGCACCCACTCTGAATACGCGCTCTATGCAATACGGCCTCTTGTAACAGAAAATCGTATGAAAACAAATTTTTGTATTTCGGTTAGGTAACTTCTGGGGATGGGATACGAAGATTGGCGACGACTTCCCCTTATTTTTAAGGGACTTTACATGAAGAAAATTTCGTTTTCGCGATTTTCTCGAAAACACCCGTTATGATTTTGTTAAAATTGTTATAGATGATTTTGTTATACATGGGGTGCTTATAGTAAGAGCTATAACTTTTATTTGACATTTCTTTTTCGAAAAAAGAATTCTTGAAGGGTAGTTATAATCTATGCACTCTTAATATGCTCTGTTTGCAATATGGCCTCTTCTTCTATACCAGAATGTGAAGTGAGAAAAATGTATTGACCATGCTTAAAGTAAAGAAAGTTACGAGATTTTATTTGGGTTATGTATCCTTCGGGTATGCGATGTGATTAGATAGTATTCTTTTAATTTTACAACCAGTTTACATGAAGAGAATGTCATACATAATGTGTTATACTAAGAGGCTAACTTTTATTTGGACAGAGGAAGTTATGTGAGCTTTACATCAGACTTTTCTCTATCTAATATACAGTGAAACCTCTCTATAACGGACACGTACGGGACCGTAAAATTCGTCCGCTATAGAGGGGTGTCCGCTCTAGAAAGGTTAAAAAATTCTGGAGTAAAATAATCTACAGTACCGTACAGTACTTACATAAAAGTGTCATACAGTAGATGAAAATCTCTTTAGTTTACACTAATCCATTTCACAGATATGTTATGCTGTAGGCCTACATATTGCGAAAATCTTACCATCAAAATTAAAACCATACTTTACATGCGAAAAAATCTTTAATATTTGTTTGTTTTGTACACTTAGGTTTCGCAATGATGTTTTCATTGTATGCAATTAGATCATGTACAAGATTATTCCTCGTCAAGTGTCCGTTAAGAGAGGTTTAAAGAGGCTTTTTAAGTGGATTTTTTGTGCCCGTGTCCGTAATATAGGGTGTCCGTCTTAGAGGGGTTAATTATTATGAAGTTTCATTACAGTGACCTAGGGACCAGAATAATCGTTCATAAAGAAGGGGTGTCCGCTATGAAGGGGTGTGCGTTAAGAGAGGTTTCAGTTTAATTTTAAACGATCCTCTCTGTAGTACCACATTTTTTTCCTTCCGTATTATATAATAGTGCTTTCCATTTTCAAAATTAAATTTCTTTTTATAAATACAATATAGAATATTTTTTAAGAAAAGCTTTTGCCTATGAAAATCTTCTCCTACCATAGAAAACGCGAACATTTTCAGACGATTTTTATTTTATGTTTTATTAAATGGAAGACAATAAGAGCAGTAGAGGTAAAAGTGAGAGTCCACCACAACACAGGATAATAATTTTGGTGTTCAGTGGTCTGTATGACCCTGGTATCCCGCAAATTGCGAATCATAACTTCACGGTACACTAGCTACTACTGTACGGAAATATTAGCAGTTATGCGATTTAAAACATCCATATCAAACACATAATTTGTACCGGAAATTAAAGTCCAATTCGTTCATGTGGTTGCTTACTTTCATATATTATGAAGTTTCAAATTTCACATAATCATTGATGTTTACCTTATATCCTACCTCAAACGTCATTTACTGTTGTTATTTTTGTTATTGTAACAATATTATCAGTTTCGTTATTCTTTACTTGCTCACTGAGGAAGTTTTCCCACATCGTTGTAGTACAAAATACTTGACTGAAAATAGCTTACAGATCAGATGATCTGATAGATGTTTTGCACGGATTCAAGCACAGGCGAATACCACTTGAAATTAATAATTGTTTATATCACAAGTCCAATAGGAAGAATATAATATGTGAGGTTATGTCACGATAGAGAGGGGAAAAGGGTTTTATGAACTTGAAAAAGTATTGGGTAGAGAAAGTTATAAACCAACTCGGAAGTGCACATGACTGAGTTGAAAAATATTTAATCTGCTTCTTTCTATACAGGATCTAGCGTTCTACTTAAATTTTTACTCCTTAAACGCAACATTACAAATTTGAACTCTCATCTGAACTCTCTGGTAGAGAGCATTATTGCTGAGAATTGTACGAAAGCTACAAGATTATTAGACTACTGCGTTATTTACAATAATAGAATTATTATGCGCATGTTACAATTGTCATTTAGGCCTATAGGAACGAGCTATCCCATTTAAATCTTTCTTACTTATTTCGAACTTAGAGCCCACTGATGTGTTTACTTCATTCAGAACATTCAATTCAGCTCGGAAAGGGTGAATAAATGATGTTCTTTCTTTACTTATAAGCGTATGTACATGTAGGGGGAAAAAGCGGACCGACTAAATTATCTAAGCTGCCGACATGAGCCACTGCGCATTCCTAGCGGCATTCACAGGATAGCGGGGAATGTATTGAAATTTGTTCTAGACAATACAGACGATCAAATGAGAAATAATTTCACGTAATTTACATTGCTTGTGAAAACAAGCGTTTCCGTTACATCTCTTACTTTTATTTATGTAGGCCTATCACAAGATTGAAATCAGCTACAAGAGTCGGTCCACTTTTTTCCCCCTACCTGTACACATAGACTTTATTAAATTCATGTTAGGTTAAGCCACTGTCTTCATAATATGTATATAATAATATTAATAATAATAATAATAATAATATAAAAATATTAAAAGTTGCTCTATGTTATTACAGTGGAAGTCATTCTTCTCTACAATCCAAACATAATGCTGAGATAGGCCTATAGTTCTGCTCATAATGAAATTGTTTGCGCTATGTTGAGATGAATCTTTGTTTGCCACCAGGTGCACTTTCAAGCTGTTACACAGAAAAACTCATCTCGCAACCAAGTTAACTCACTGAACTGATTAATGTAAATTAAACATCAGCTGGTTCTTTACAGTTTTCCTTCCTGAATTTCTCATAACAATTAGTATACTTGGGAATAACACTGCAACTAAATAGAGCACAGTTTGCTATAGTTTTTCAGACACTCAGTTTCCGTGAGTCATGTATTATGTATTTCAATTAATTAATTAATAGTTTATTCTTGTGTCGTAATATTAACACCCTTGGCGTTACAAAGGTTTTTCGCCATAGGATGTACCTCCTACCATTACACACTAATATTAACATAAAAGCCTTGGTATTATGTATATCAAATTTACGAGGGTAAGTCATTAAGTATCCGCACTCTCTTTTTTAAATTTATTCCAACAATACAAAACAATACAAAAATTACCTAATTTTTCAGCATAAGTCCCCTTGCATTTCCTTTCTTGTAAGATATTGTAAGCACTTCTACTTCTTTTAATTCTGACATCTTTAAAAGGAGGCAGTTTAAAAGTTAACCAAATTGATTTCTTGACAGGTCAAGTATATTTTTTGTCTTTCCATGCTAACTACTTGATAAAACGCCAAACGTTGTTGTGTAGTAACAATAATCCAATGAAGGATAGAGTACATCTCTCTAACACTTAACGCCATCTACTTCCGCTACTTCACCTGGTTTGAAGGAAAATGATCAGCTTGCCAACATCCACGGCGTTTAATGACCTGTTTCTGGAGTGGAGACGTTGCCTCTTTATTCAATTAGCTCTAAAGGTTCTGGTGGTGCTGAGTGCACCCAATGACAGGTCTTCCTACTTCTGACAAATCCAAGAACTTGCCGAAGCAATAATCAGAACTATAAAGTGCTTCTTATACAGGATGTTCCCGAATCGACGTCCATTTCTTGAAGTTATTCCTAGTAATGCACATGGCGCGCCGGTATTGTTGGTTACATGCTACAGAGTTTCAGGAGTGATACAAATTTCAACTTATTGTAAAGGTACAGAGCGGTTTATAAAATTTTCTACTAGAGTAGTAGATATAAAAATTGACCTTAAAGGTATAAACTAAATTTACATTTTAATTAAATCCCATGTAATCTTGTATTGATAAAAGTTAGTAACTTCTTACTAATTCATTTGCTCTAAACAGAAATGAGTATTTATGTACGGTGTATTAATAATTCCAAAAAAGAACCCTTAATATACTTAAGCTTTTACAGAAAGTAAGATTCATGTTACTTAAGAACTACAACGAGCACGATTACATAGGCTAAGCCTAACACAAGAACATTACAAGAATAAGAGAGAGATAGTCATCCATCTGTGTATCTTCAGGAAAACCCGTTGAAACTATAACCTAATATCTTGCGGTTATCTGCTCTCCATGACGCAAAAGAACCAATTATTGTATAGCTTTAGGAGCATGTTTTCTTCCATTCAACTAAAAGATGAATATAATCGCGAAAGCTTCAAACGTTCCTTTATAGATATTTTGATTGTTATTACATGAACACAATCGAGAGAAGTGCAGAAAGTCTTTTCGTTACCTGTAGCAATGTTGGATTAGAAATGAATACAGACAAACCAAGTATATGGTCATGAAAGGTCAAAATGACCCGCTACAAAATATTAGAATAGCCGGTAAATCGTTGAAAGAAGTGGAGAAATTCAATATCTGGGAGCAACAATTACAGATACGAATTACAATAATTACAGGTAGAAGTTAAGTGTCGACTGAAATCAGGAACTGCTTGTTTTTACGCAGTTCATAAACTGTTACCTTTTCGTCTTCTGTCCAGAAATCTAAAAATAAGAATTTATAAGACAATTATCCTGCCGGTTGTATTATATTATGGGTGTGAGACGTGGTCGCTTACTCTTTGAGAATAACATGATCTGAGAGTATTCGAAAATATGGTGCTTAGTAAAATATTTGGCCTAAGAGAGGAAAATGAGGATTGGAACCAGTAACGACGAGCTTCATAATCTGTACTCTTCACCGAATACAGTATGGGTAATTAAATCACAGAGGATTAAATGGGCTATAGGCTACATGTTGAGCGCATGAAGGAGAAAAGACATATCTCAAAATTATTGACCAAGAGACCCGAAGGGAAAAGACTACTTGGAACACCTAGACGTAGGATAGAGTTAAGGGAAGTAGTATTTGCAATGGTTGGATGAGGTTAGCGCAGAATATGCTTGAATGGCGGGCTCTGGTAAGCGCGGCAATGAACCTCCGGTTTCCATAAAATAGATAATATTCCTTTAGCTTGCTTAGGTATTGTCTTTTGCCATTGAGTAAGAGTAACTTGTTTAACAATACTATACACGACACATAATGTTCTTCTAGTAATACCAATAGGCCTAGTACAGGTCCATTAAGTAGATACTCATAACGAAAGATTAAACATGAATCAGTAAATCTGGACTCAGTAGTTCATAGGTAATAGAACATTTTATTCAATCGTGCATTTCTATTACTTAGAAAATTATACAATCAATGTTATAAAGTTGAGCCATTAGCTTCTCCTATTAACACGAACTGGAAAAACGTATTTTTTTTAAATCGAATGGTACACAAATACTTCCGATACACGTGTACTCTCGAATTTCTTAGGTAGCAATAGTAGTGTTTGACCACCTGCGTGGTTTCGTGAGAATCGTCGCTGGCTTCGGATCCACAGATTAGGATTCAACTGATTGAAACTGAGAAGCTATTTGATTAAGAACCAGCGGCTACGGTCACAGAAACCATAACTAATGGGCCATTCAGATAGAAAATTAACCGTAAACGTAACGTAAACATAGAAGTTTGGGGCCATGTTCTTCAATGTGACCTTTCACAATGCATCACGTAAACGTGCAACTTAAACGTAAAATTAAACGTAACGTAGAAGCTTGCAAACACCAAGCTTCTGCGTTATGTTTATGCGAAAAATAACGATACAACCAATCAGAGAACAGAACAGGAGACGGAAGTGGAAGTAGCCAAGAAGTATTCTATGAATGAGAAAATCCTCGTTATGATAAATGGCATCCATTATATAAAGATGCGGCATTGAAGGAAAATATATGAAAATTAGTTCCCCAAGAAATGAACTACAATATTAAATACAACCCATATAATATTCTATTAATTTTTATGTGCCTTCATACGCTTGTGTGATTTCAATTTTTAATGGCCTACATATGTTTAATAGAAACATGAAAGTATTTTCGTCTGCTGCAGCCATTTTATCAGTTGTTCACGTTCTCGTTTGTGATTGGTTGTTACCTACGTTTATGTTTTCATTGCGAATGCTCAATGCCGTGCTAAAGTTTGCGTTTAAGTTTACGTTCTTACGTTTACGGTTAAGTTTCTATCTGAATGGCCCATAACGGTATTGGGTATCGGCATGCAGACCACAATCCCCTGCCATCTGCCTTTGTTAGATGACGCAGTTGTCAGATGGTAGATTTAGTCCCTTCAGGGATGAAGACCATGCATTTAAGTCCATGTTTGTGATTGTGTCCAGCATAAAGTAAAGAGAAAAAATATTTACCTAGTTAGACCACAAAAGTTGCATTGTGTTGCCAGCTATAATTGAACCAAAATTAAACAAAACAAAGTTAACCACGAAGCTTGTATCTGCATTCTATGTAGAATAGGGTAGTTCAACCTGCCACTGTGTAATTCTAAAGTTGCTTGCTGCGATTAATTTAAAAAACGTTTTTATACATTCGAGCAACAACTAACAACAATTTCTAACCCATGCATGTAAAAACTGTCCTACTATTCTTTGCCAGAGATAGCGCAGAGAGTTCAATAGAGTGAACACAGAACCACATAGGTTACTACCGTTAAAATAGCTAATTCATTCATATATTTACACCTATATAAACTTTACGTACACCACTTTTTTACCGCCTTTACACAATAGGGATATAATTGCTTGTTAAGAGCGAAATGTAGGCTGCACGTTAAACTAGATTTCAGAGATATCGCCATTCCACAAGGAATTTCTTGTATTATTTTAGAACATCTCACATTTTAACTCTTCCATATAATATATATCCCTGAAGGGATTAAATCTACCATCCGACAGCTGCAACATCTAACAAATAAATATATATATATATATATATATATATATATATATATATATATATATATATATATGTTTGATTTTAATCGAAGAAATTACAACTCCTTAGTTAGAAACCTTGATTACCTTCAAATGGATCATCTTTAGTATCGACACGTATAGACTAACTAAATATGGAAAGTCCCCCAGTTACTCAGGGAAAATATTATTTAATAAACTTCCAAAATATTTCAAACAGCTTCCATAACATTATTCAAGAAAAGGATAAAAGAATTTCTTACATAGAAGTGTTAACTACTCTATGAAAGAGTACTTGGATGATAATCTCACCTGAGTTACCAAATCTACTAATTTTACAATTGGTGTGAGCTATGTTAGTTTTAATGAATATTGTACATTTATTGTAATAACTGTATTATTGATTGTTCGATTATATGCGTTGCATTGTAATATGCTCTTTGACAAAATAAATGATTCAATACGCACATTTTTCAAGTTACATAGACGATGAATTAGTAAACTAACAAGGGATAGAATAAAAAATGAATGTTATATGGTACTACGAAGGAATAAAGAAACCAGAGGAGATCTCTGCAAGACCTGATATTAAAACACAGTCAATCTTTGAAAATTTTCCCTTTCTGTTTACGAACCGAAATTGCAAAAACCAATTCAATTCTTCTTATGAAGAAATTTCTTTCATCTATCTGTACGTGTATATAAGATAAAGAACAAAATCCTTTGTATCATAAAATAAAAGAGGTGGTTGGAATTATGAATGAGATTGAGATTGTTTGCAGTCGTCAGTGCACGAAACTTTCTAAATTTCCCTCTAGAGTGTGTTTACTCATGCTATCTGTGTTTGCATAGGCCATGCAGTTCAGTGACGTTAAAACCTTAACAAAACATTCCCTCATAATATAAAGAAATTGAAAATAAATTTGTTTTCATCTAATATGATTTTACCGTCTTCGTTCGATAAAATAGCCTAATATTTGCGAAATGCCGCAATATCCACAGGTAAGAAAATAAAACCGATAATTGTGTTTTGTTGAAATTTTTTATGAATAAAATAAAGCATAACTCATTTTATCTTATCGTTTATCTTTATCTGATAATATCGTCAGCTCGTTACTGGACACGTAAGGCATCAACGTACGGTGATTAATACACCACATGCTGCTATTACCAAGCACGAAAATATATTATTTTATGCAACGAACTTGTTTGGAAATTGAATTAATTTAAATGTTCATTGATTAAAATCACAATTTCGATTCGGTGCAACGCTTTTTTAGCGCTTTGATGTAAGCAACTACAGCGACGCCCTCCATCTTGTGATGCGCACTGTTGGTAGCATTGGGAACTTGGATCGATTCATCGAATCGATTCGTGGACTGTTCACTTATCTAGCATGCCGTGATCTTACGGCTGACAGAATATTAACAACGAAGTAAGAAAATTATTATTATTTAAAAAATCTGTTACAGTTTATTCGTGGAATAGTCTTAATAAATCGTAGGCCTACCCGAGGTTACGAATTTCATCAGATAAATTGATGAACTCGTAATCTCTCTCTATGATAAATCATGATAAATCTCTATGATAATTAAACGTTTTAGCTCTAGACGGGCGGATTAAATAATATAATTAACCGTTTTTTAATTGAAGTTAATTTTTGGTACATGGCTTCTCCAGTAAAGTGCATCGACTCTTTCTCAGCTCATCAATTTTTAAAGAGACACGTCCCTCTTTCCCAGCAAGGCTTTTGAAGCTCAGAAAGATAAATTCTAGAATAGCTAATTGTTAAGCATTGTGAATGACTTTTGTTCTAAATAATTGGACATGTGGATGTGATTTATCCCAAGGTATTTTCTTCCCCTTTCTATTCTATGTACTGAAGAGCGCTGATAACCTTTCAGACACGAGCCATTCGTCAATTCAGTCAGCTTTACATTAGTCACGCCTGCAGATAAGCTCGGCACAGCATTTTATTCATTTTCGTGTCAGGTTGAACCCACCCTTCCTTTTAAATGCTCATCTTTCATTCCACTTCTCCTTTTGGTACAACTTCCTTCATTAAAGTAGTCACGTTTATGCTTTGTATTTTGTTTCACTTCATTTCATTGACGAGAACTTTAGTATCTTCTGCTTTCATTTTTATTATATACTACATTCTGTTAATGCTGATATGCTGACAACTACTGCGGAGCAGTCAGTTCAATATTTTTTTTTTGACCATGTTATTATAGCTTATTATGTGTGGTGTAAAGGTATCATAATGACTAGGGCTCGGACTTTTAGGTAAATACATTTTTTTTGCTATTACTTATGATTTCTGGACTTTGTCAAATTTCCGGTTGGGACTTTTGGATTCAAAATACTGAGTTTCATATCATATAAAAAAAATATGTTCGATATTTCTTATTTGAATAAATATTTTTGGTAACTTATTTTTTTTACATATTTTACCACATATCGTATTTCGAAATGAATATTTTGACTGTTTTTGTATAATTGCGCCATATTTTCAATGTGTTGCATTGTTATGTTGACTCAGACAATAAATCAGGGCTGATTGGCATTTATTAGTGCAAATTTCTGTTTCCTCTCACACTGCATTACTAAACATTACAAAACAATTGTTGACAGAATCAATCAAAGAAATCAAATACATTGAAAACAAACCTAACAAAATCAGTGGTTTAAAAGCAAACAAAATTAAAGAAAAATTCCTGTCATGCCTAAATAAGAATGAAGGGTTACAAGTGTTGCGCAAGATTTCAGATATTTTATTAGGTAACAGTGTAGAGAACTTGGAGCGGATGGAACATCTCAGTGTCAGTGACGTTGCGTGTTACAAATATGCAAGATTAACATCCTGCCTTGTTGAACGCACATTTTCAAAATACTGTACAAGTCTCTGTTCTGTGAAAATCGTCAGAGCTTGAAGGCGCACAACTTAAGATCTACTTTTGTCATTCACTGCAACAGTTCTACACTTGCTGACTAGAATGACTAGATCAGTACTTTGTAAATATTGGTTAAGTAAGTTAATTAAAATATTTTCATATTTTTTAAACATATTTTCGACTTTTAACCACATAAAAAATAAATATTTTCCTTTTTATAAGCACCTAAAAGTCCGAGCCCTAATAATGACACTCATTTCGACACTGTTTATCATTTCAAATTTGGTATTGACTATATTATCGAACACGAAAAGATCCTGAGATCTTGAGAATAGCGGCTGAAATCTGCGTAATAAATAGCTTGTATTTAAAATAAAATAAATTCTGTTCGTGTTAATTTTAAAATCATACTAAAATAAATTCATTTCGTGCTGTAAAAATCCATTGGTTTGAAGAAAACAGCAAAGTGAAGTTTCGGTTTGACTGACGCCGTTTCTGCCATCTCTCGTAAAAGAAATTAACTAAGTCAACCAGCTGGTCAACGCGCTGTACCGTAGCCGGCTCGTTTGCGTGAATCTAAAATTTCAAAATTAAAAATTTTATATTAACCATGGTTGAATAAAGTCGTATGCAATTTGCCTATGCAATTAATGTACCGTATGAAAATTATGAAGCTCGCGTTGCTCGTTTCACAAACATTCTTGTATCTTAAAAAGTGCCATTATAGACTTGTTACATAATGTACTAATTTTATTGTCATTCATTAGAGGCTATTTTAAAGCCAGAGATAGGCTACTTTTTTTCAATAATACTGAGGTTTCAGTTTATTTCTATGATTTTCCCATCGGTATTCTTCTTTCACGAGTGTACAGTTGTGTTTTGAAAAAACTTTAATTGTTTAAAAACAATCGAAGATCTAATTCAAAGTGTATTTTATTACGAAAAACTATTTGATTGTATCAAGCCCTCAACGTTATTTTAGTTCCGTTTTTTTCTTTCTTTAGTGGAGATATTTTAAAGCTGTCTTCGTATTTATAAGCATAATGTCTTATTGACAATTTTTCTTTTCAGATTTCTATTCCAATTATTTACGAAAAAATTATGGGGTTCTCGGTCCCATTGTTATTGATAGGATTACTACGAAGGAACACTATTTTCCTAACTGACAGAATAGGGTTTTCATTCAGTTAATCATCGATACAGATGGGTTTACACATGCATTCTATAAAACCCATGGATTACAGCTGGTTCCTTTACACGGATAAACAAAGAACACAGTGATACTGTTCAAATACTTGACTGTGGTCAGTCTGTCATGACCACATAGGGGAGGGTAGGACACACATCCCCAACACTTACTAAATCATCAGTCATATGATACTCTGACAGATGACAAATTGCTCAATGTTATAGTAATGACTAATGACAATTTCAGTTGTCATAAATACTACATTTGCGTCACACTTATCAGATTCTACAATAACATGTAGTCTCTACGCGACTGCTTTGTATGTATTGTGGTTTCACTTCACACATATTTTGAATGACCATTGGTTACCACAAATGTCAACCCACTTAACATTTCATTTTAGCTCTTCGTATAACATTATTAGAGGTCTGAGAAAATAAGTTTATTATCTGATTTGTGTCTATTGTATAATTTTTTATACTATAGTGTTTTTCATCAATTTCCAGTTATTGATATCATGGTGGGAATTCGAAGTTTCTGCAGTTACATGGGAACTATTAATGAACTCATTTCAAAACTTGCATTCAAATTTTTCTGACAGAACCTGTAGCCTATCCTATAGAAAGCTTCTATAACAAAAACTAACTGCTCTTTCAAATTAGAAGTTCCCGAAGAGTGGACGGAAATTTGTACTAAAACATCATGTGTTATCTAACACAAAATAAAGCAAAAAAGTCTGTTAAAATGTGAATACTTAAATCGCTAAATTTATAACATATTTATTCTTCTCTGCTGGTACTGATACAGGCTGTAGGTAAATCATTATTATCTTGGCTGCACATTTAGCGTGTTGTGTCTGAATCCATGTTTCGTCGATATAAGAGGCTTTAGTCTTCTATCTTCTTTCACTTCCCTTGAGCATTAAGGAAAGCTACTGCCCGACAAGAATATAGGGGAGCACATTCAAAAACCACATCTTCCTCCAAAATACCTTATTATTTAGGTTCCGTGTATTTAAAATGTTCATGTCTAACGTTTTCATGCAGTTCAAGTTCATGCAATGTTTCCAAGAACTGGATCTTTATGCAGTGAATGAGAAAATAGAAGAACATAAACAAAAATGAAAGGAACATCTAGAGTGAAGAAACAAGCATTCCAAAGATGGCCTTACAATATAAACCTAAAGGAAAGAGGGACATAGGACGTTCAATTAAAAGATGGAACTGAGGCCAGTTCAGGTCGATAGACCCAACCTGTGAAAGACAGAAGAAGAAGAAGAAGAAGAAGAAGAAGAAGAAGAAGAAGAAGAAGAAGAAGAAAAAGAAGATATTTATAATGTTCTTCTTTTGAGGGCAATATATTTGTATTACTCTCAGGATTTTAATTAGTTTCAAATTGGGGTAAATGAGATATATTATTGTTTAATGCATTTTTATCCATAGTGAGTTTCACCAAAGAAGTCATAATTCCACGTTAACATATTCCTCATTGGAAATCAAAGTTCCAGTAGAACAATTAATAACAATGGTCATTTTTATAGTGGATATTTGCACAAATGTGGACTCAAATCTACAAAACGATTTACATCGATTTTGCTTCGATGTGTAGGCCTATTAAATGTAGGCCTATCAATATTATTAGATTACGATATATTTAGCATATTATTATACTTTTAACGTATTTATTAGGGGAACGCCATAGCGTAGTGGTTGAGGCGCTGCGCTACAAACCGGAAGGTCGTGGGTTCGATCCTCGATGAGGTCGTTGGAGTTTTTCAATTGACCTAATCCTTCTGGTGGCACTATGGCCCTTGGGGTCGTCTCAGCCTTTAACAGAAATTAGTACCAGGAGCAATCCTGGGGGTAAAGGCGACCGGTGCGTAAGGCTGACAACGTAACCACCTTTACGTTCCGAATGACTAAAATCTGGAAGCCTCTACCTCCTCGAACCCTCTGGTCCTCCATGGCCTGTACAGGGATTACTTTACTTTACTTTAACGTATTTATGTCATAATTATGTCTTCGGCCATTATATACACTCAGGTATTTCTTTAAAGATTACTTCAATACTGTCTTTCTATGTGTGGTTTCATACAAGAAACCTTTTGGGAGAAGTCATTAATGTTTAATTATGTTTCAATATGTCCAGTGAACGTGCTTTCTGCTATGCTCCAACTTTGCTGAACTGCACGTGTAAAGATTACAGTTTCTAATGTCCTCTAATGTTTAATCATACAGTCTAATTTGACTTAAATGCGTTGCTTTACTTCTGATATACTACACGGCCTATAACGAAATTTCAGCTGAAATTGAATTTTCTACCTATGCAGATTTCCCATTCGCCTGGGCATGAACACAGATGAAATTATGTTATCTTTTCATGCGTATACGGACGGAATTTAACCGGCACTTAATACTTCTATTTTACCTGTATAGTCCTCAGAGAGACAACCAAAATGACACAATACTGAAGAAAAATGTAATGCTCTGAAGTTTTCACGAATAACTTCTTACGAATGGATGACGATTAAAAACTGATGCAAGACACTAGCGGCTTTCTATACATTAATACGAAAGAAACATATTCCTTTCACATTCCCACACAGACTAAACTCAGATAGAAATGTTTTTGTAATCATTCTGTCGTACAAGAGACCTAGTTGTTTGCCCAGGGACTTTGTAATCAACTTTTGATTCGAGGATTAGGACCTGAAGATGCCAAATGTTAGATGAAAGGGCACCGCCTTTTATTGAGATTGATTTCACTATACTTTCAAGTTAGATGCAATATTGTATTTTATTAATTTGCATATACGTACATACAAATTGCATTTTTAACTTTTCGGTTGTTGTCGTTATTCGAGGTTATGCAGTTTCAGTTTTAAGAACGCAATGTTCTATTTACTGATGAGGATACAACCTACCTGCTTACTAGTAGCTTCTAAATTATGGAAATATTTAATAACGTGAAAAGATGCTAAAGTGACCTATTTTGGCAGCCACGCTCCTTTATTTTAAATACACTTTGTTCATTTTTATTTACTTCGTATGAAAACCTTAGCTTATAACTTCCATTATTATTATTAGTATTATTATTATTATTATTATTAATTATAATAATTCAACGCCTTTAAGAAGCGTACTGTCCATATTATAAGTTGAAAACATCGTCATGGATGTTTGGATTCTATATTTGCATTTATTATTTCCAATAATGTTTTCTTACTCAGTCATTGTTATGGATGTATGAATTTATGTATAGTATGTACATTATATACATATATTTAAACAGTATATACGCATATGACTCTGTGAAAAATCAAGAGGTGATAATATCGGGTCTGAAATGATTCCTTTCCGCTCTACATTCTATAATAATAATTCAGAATAAAACAATGGTTTTGTAAGATATTCGAAACATAACGAGTCAACTTTAAAACTGATACTAGTAAACATATCTGAATGTTTTCTACAGTTTGATACAGAACATTTATTGTCATAAGTTAAACAAGATATAGTAAACGTTGATTGAAAAAGAAATCCCTTAAGGTCAATTTTGCGGGTGATTTAATTTTTACCAGGGATTCCCATTCACTACATAACCATTCATATTACATGTAATACAGCATTTCAGCATGATTTACCCAAGGATAATGGCAAGATAATTTATACAAGAGTACCTTAATCAGTTTTCGCGAGCCTGCATTAATTCGGTCCGTCTAACCACATTTGTTGGTGCTGGGTCAAGAATATAATTTTACAAATGATTTTGCTAAAAGAGTCATGAAGTACTAGCAAAATTATATCTACCAACCAAAAGTATATCCCTCGAATCCTATGCCCCCATGTGGGGCGAAGGGCCTCCAAGTGGAGGTTTCTGTTTACCGATGTGAGTTTTGTTACGCTTATTTTCCTAGAAAGGGCAGAGGGACAGGTGGTAAGTTTATCGCCCCTTAATCCCCCTCCGGAAACTAAGGTATTACTTGGACGTGAAAGGGCCGAGAAATTTTTTCCAGAGGCTCTAATTTAGGTTTGGAGTTATTTTAAACCAAAGTATATAATAATATAAAATTAAAACCAATCTTAGAATTTTCCTAAAATTCTTTTTAAAATATTTGTAATTTTAACATCGACAATGGTGTTAAAAATAAGTTGGATGGTAATATAGTGGAATATGTGTGTAATGGTGTGTATGAATGTAGGTAAACAAATAGAGAATTACGTGAAATTTTGTAAAAATAAGGAGTCGATAACAAGTATGCCTATTAAAAGAGATATAGTGGGTAATAGAAGTAGGGAGAGATGGAAAGATAAAAAATAAAGAAGTAAAGAAAGAAAGAGAGAAGGAGAGAGAAAAAAGAGATAATGAACAAATTAATCAAAGAAATAAAGGAAGAAAAAAGTCCTTTGACACTGTCGCGTTGTAAATTCTGTGTCCTGTAATTGTTTTAAGTAAATAAAAAACAATAATGAAAACATATTTTTGTATAAATTCGCATTACGTCAAGATCAAACGTACATGTAATCCGTCAACATACAATTGCTATAGTGAAAATAATGTAGTGAACTGTGACTGCACAAGACAGAGAGTTAATTAACGCATTATTCTGGACGAAATCTGGCACGAATCAGTGCTGTTAGTTTATTTTATGTAAATAAATTCTGGCATGCCTCCACTTCAATGATCCGGAGTTTCACAAAAATCGACATTTGCAAATCAGTATTGACATTAGCGAGAACCTGTCAACAAAAAATTCGATTGTGATTTCATGATTGGTAAAATTCGTTCTGACAAACATTCGCTCCTCTCCCTGTTGATATTTAACGCTAAACCGGAATATAAACCCAAGAACTAAACTACATGCAATGTGATATTATGCATGCTATTTCTCGGCTATAGAAATTGACAATTAATGTTTACTACTGGAATAATGACTTCATCATGTAAGGATTAATTCTTCTCTATATATTAATTTTCAGGTTATTTAAGCAGAGCTTTAGAGCAGTATAATGGTAAAGTAACCCTGACTCCTAGGTAGCAATAATTATTGATTCTTTAAATAGAGAATTGGCATTTTTCGAGAATAGTATACTTGAGAAAATGGAAATTTTATTTTTGTCTATAAAAGATTTATCCTAGGTAATGTCACGAGAGTAACCGGACATCGAGTTAGATTTAATTTGACTATTGAATAAATACTTAATAAATAAGCGTGTAGTGAATGAAAGAATCCAGGAAAATGAGTAAAACACGGCACTAATAAGTATCATACATTTTAAGCGAGATAAGCAACGCCATCTAGGCGGCGTTGGGGTTACAACTATTTAGATTTACGTCATTAATAATATCATGTAATTAATATTGTATTTATTATAGGCATACTTCACTGCACGCATAAATTACTATAGGCTACATTATTTTTTAAATCTCCTTTTGCTGTTAAGCAGCGTATATGTACGCAATCGTCGTGTTCAATGATTAATTATTTTTGGTCAAAGAAACTATAGTCATGAAGGTATTTCAGTGAATTTAGGTGAAAAACAATTGCATGTAGGTGCGATAAAAATTAAACGATACAATTATGACAATGCACACTTGCTATTGGTTGAAATTCCACACATTCTTACAGTGGATTAGTCATTGATTCATGAGATACATAGTCAGTCATAACTCTGAAAAATATTTTCATGATTGCACTGTTATACCACTTCTACAACTTTCACTAACGAGTAATTTCTTCTAGCAGTGCTGGGACATATAACTGGATAACGGTTAACTGCACAGGCAATTAATTGCAGAGGAGATAAAACAGTTAACTGTTATTTGAACACATGGTTAACTGGGTATTATTGCAATTATCTGGATTTTTATGTCGAATATCCAGACAATTCCACTGCAGCTAATTTTTTTAACTTGTTAACATTACGTCATTATCCAGTTATCTGGTTAACTGTTATTCGGTTAACTGGACAAGAGGTAATGGTTGTTTGAACAATTACTTGCTCAGTTATCCAGTTAACTTTTGGCCGGGTAATCCCAGGGCTATCTTCGAGATCTAATCCCAAATGTTCAGTCTTAATTCGCAAGGTGAGAACATCTTGATCGTAAGAAGACATAATGAAAAGAAAGATGCATTTTATATTTTCATAGTGAACTACCGTTTCAAATTTTGAACATAAATTAAAGTATCAGGGGTTCATTATTGTTTCCTTATTTCCGTTCAGTTGCAAGAAATGTGAGAATCTCATATGCGTGTGAATGTGTGTGCGTAAAACACTCAAATTCTGTATACTTTTCTTTTAAGAGCAATATCCTTAAAACAAGCTGAAATGTCCAGGAATCACAGATTAACTGATTTGTTCTTTCTTTTCCAGGTGAGTCTCCTTAAGTGTTTCATGCCTATGTAAAGGTAATGTGTTAATTTAAATAATTAATTTTATAATATTGGAAATAAATCATCCAAATTCTATTTTATTATACCGTATTCATAATATTATATGTAGGGAATATTTAGAAACCATGGGCCTGTTAGCACAACCCACTTACTTGACTGTGAGATGTACTTTTTAGAGAATGTAAAAGTGCACTTTTAACGGTAGATGATATTAATTAAAAGGATAAAGTTATGCCATTGAGTGGTATAAAATTATAACACTCCAGGATTCCGACGTTGATTGCTTCACACGGAAAATACGCTTTTAGTTTAAAATGTTAGCTTATGATTATTAACTAGAGCCAGTGTGATAAATGTAACAATTTTTAAAATTCACTACTCCTAAATAAAATAGACTTAATACCAGTAACTCGACAATGTTATATTTTATAATTCGCCCAGGCCTTTCGGCGAATTTCTGCCATCTTCAGGGTATCTTCTTTTCCTAGTTTGGATTTCTCAGTAATTAAAACCAAAACTGCATTGTCTTACATCTCGTCGCATTTATAAAATAAAATTTTTAGAAGCTTTATATAACACTATCACTGAATCAACAGACACACAAAGAAGAGGCCACAATAGACGATTCAGTGATAGTGTTTTAATAAAGCTTCTAAAAATTGTATTTTATGAATGTGACAAGATGTAAGACAATCCAGTTTTGATTTTAATTGCTGAGAAATCCAAACCAGCAAAAGAAGGTACCCTGAAGATGGCGGAAATACGCCGAAAGGCCTAGGCGACTTATAAAATAAATCATCGTTGAGATACTGATATTAAGTCTACTTTATTTTATTGGCCGAGCTAAACGATATATAACATGTATTTTAATAACCTCACTACGCCTATTTAAATGTGAAATTTCTCTTGGTAATTGAAAAAATCGTCATACTTTGTGGGTGAAAATCATAGTCCTTTAGTTGGCAGCCGTGTACCAGAAAATCAATAACAGCCGTCTGCGCGCTCCAATATGGCGCATAATTCATTACGATAAACCTAACATTTATTATTACTTCAAAAGTGTTAATTGTTGTCTATAGTAGTGTATGATCACAGTATAAGTATTAATACAGTAAGGAAACTGTGTGTTAAAAGTCCTATGACAACTTGTTAGCTGGGCGACACTAGCGCTCCATGCGGCGGTTGAGTAAAACTGCATTCTCACCATATAAAATAACTTGGGAAAATGCATAAACACATAACAAAATATGTTATAATAAGAGAAAAAATCTTCTTTCAAAACTGAATTTTAAATTTAAGAAACAATGAAGCATGTATTATATTTTAGTTAAGATCAGGCACAATTTTTAAATGCCACTTACCTGTAACTTGCACTGCAGTTCCTAGGGCTATTCTTATTACAAGTTTTAATAACTTCAAGATGATTCTTGGAAAACCAATTATAACTCATTTTTATTTTTAAAAGTAGCCTAATATTACATTAGAATAGAAATGTCATCATTTTACAAAAATAATACAATATTACATAAGATACAATACAAAATTCAAATAAAAATATAGGTTTCTATCAATATTTCTCAATTTCTAATACTCCAAAACTGCTGTTAGTATACAGTCGGTACAGCAGTTTTAATTAAAGAGTTCTTATTGGAATTCATAAACTGGCTGTTTTCGAAGTGTTCCAAACATAGGCGGCAATTTACATTTAAATATTTTACAGTTTTTGTTAGTAGGTCTTCTCGCCGACTATTGATGACCCATTTTTACACCTGAAATCATTACAACAATTGAAGGTAGATCGAAGCCGTAAGATACAGAAACAAAATACAATCTCAACAATGAAGTTGAGGACGAGCAGTGTGACAAACCTATATTCAAAGGTCACTCTTTAATATAATTTATAACTTAAACGTTGATTTTAAAGGTGGGAAAAACCTTGGACTAGATACGCTTCTTAACAGTAGCCTATTTTAGGTAAGCCTATTGCTTGCCTAGGTTTGGATAATGATGTCATGTTAGTTTACTGTCGCAAACACCTTAATGGCACATGTATCCGAGAATTTATGATGTAAGATTATGTTTTCGTCATCTTTACGCCTACATCGTGTTCGAGAAAATAAATATCGTACCGCCTGTAAAATCGGCTATGTGCACTTTTTTACGAAATTGAGTTATGTGCACTGATATACCTTAGCATTGATCCTTACAACCGGGCATGTGGATCTTTGATTGTCAGGTTTGTGCAAGCAAAGAAAAAAAATCGGCTACATGCTGCAAAATGGCCATGTGCATTAGAGCTCACATAGCCATTCTTGACTGCCAACACGGCACACATGTTTGTATACATAACCGGCCCTGACATATACATTACAATGCACATAGGAAATAAGCTGCACCGCAGCAAATATTGTGTTATCTTAAGCGATCACAATACGACATCCTAAATATTGTTATCTTTAACCGTGATATAGACTGCTGACATTTTCATTTCATTAGTATCTATTGTTAGAAATTACAACATAATTGAAGATAAAAATATTACATTAAAGTAAATGTATACATAACCACACCAGAACATGTGTCAAGAGTAAGCCAGCAGGCATACAATAAATATTACGTATTTTTCTTCTTACCTTTCTGGATCTTTTGGGAAAGTGAAGAAATGCAATTCAGGATTTCTTCCTTTATTGTTACTGCAATTTATAGCAGAACAATAACATCCTTTCCAAACACGCATTGCTATAAAAATTCAAGACTCCTATTTATTTCCATTCTTCCCGCAGTAGTGATTGTAGTATTACTCAATGGCCGGTAGGATCGCATGGAATCTGCGCGCGCATGTCCGTATGGCAGAAAAACGGACTGAGTTTCCTTACTGTATTAATACGTATACTGTGGTATGATACTCATGCTAAACGATATTATTTGCAAGTAGCTATGTTTGCGAAATAAAATCCCATTTTTACCACATGGATTATAAACAACTATTACGATATCCATCATCTGCAATTACATAACGAAATAATAAATGACCTTCTAGAATCACCAGCTTTCAGAATTGCATGCATATTCTGTGATAAAAATTTCCTAGCATCTTTGATCATGAACTATGTGACTTTGTGGAACTATTATTCAGTAACATTCTGTAATGAAATATATTGCATGCGGATGTTACATTTAGGCCTTACTGCTTTATTATAAATATACCATGCAGTTTGACTGCTAAAATCAGGATTTATTTCACGTGTTAGTTGCATACTACTGCTTCCGTCTCTATAATTATAGCATTTTTTAATAAATTAACACAAATTAAGATTAAGGAGACAGTGCACTTACCTCCTAACTCTAGATTTTAGCATCTCTTGATTCTCGCCCTGCCTCCTCTCTCTCCCCTTCATGGTTGTGAAAGAGGAAGGTAGCATTTTCATAACATACACAATATTTAGCCTATATACCCATCCGCCTAGAAAAAGTGACTAAATTTTTATTTAAAGTATTTTAGTGAGATGCCGAAGGAAGTTTGGTCACTTGCCAAATCTGGTAATGCAATTTCCTTGTCCCGAATGTAAGTTGTAGGGCCTACGTAGATTAGGTAGAAAATCGAATTAACAGTTGAGAGATAAAAATACCTGTTATGCATCTCATCTCCTTCCGTACATAATGTCGAATTACTTTAAATTATATTTTAGTGGTCTCATTAGCTTGTACAAGAAGCCTAAGAGCTTACACAGCTCATATAGGGTTAGAAACTCTCTGGACTCATACTATACCAATTCCACAGGAGTAACAAGCTGTTAAAATCTACTTACTCTATACTTTCTAATCAATTAACTTTGTTATTTCTCATATTACATTTATCCAATATCGTTATAATTGCAACTTTTTAAAACGTCGAGATATTATGACTTCACTAAGGGCTTCAGTCTCACGTTTAATGCTTTCCTAATTAGCACTTCAATTGTCATGACCCTCTTGCGACAATATTCCCTGCGGTTGACGCAATCCTTATTAAATATTATTAATACAAGCAACAGCACTATTTCTGACTTGTAAGATGGGCTACATTAATGCTGTCTGAAAATTCGGGAACAAAACGTTAAGGTTCCCCATGGACCTTCTATTCTGTACAGGGAATTTTTTGCTTTATTCTTTTTAATATAAATCAGACGAAAATGAAAAAGTCTACATACTCTGTGGAACGTATATAGACAGATTTACTTCTCATAAGAAAGAAACGGCGTAGCTTTTGTAATAGCCTGGACTAAATGCATTTTATGTACAGAAGAGTTGAAAACAGAAAAAAAGGTAGGAGATTATTTTTTCATAAACAAGGGAATCGAAAAAATAGGGACATCCATTATACCACTTCCGTAGAAGCTTTTATGGAAGCTGATGCGGTGTATGCCCACTTGATGGGCTATGAAATTCTGCCGTTATATATGTGAGTTGTGTAACATTTTCCGCTCAGTGGCTAGAAAATGCTCAATAGCAAGTACGCCTAAATGGAGAATCATTCCGCAGAATTTATATGAAGTCTTCATCCTAAAAAATCTTTTACAGAAACTACTGCGAACTTCAGAAGATACCACAGTCTTAGCTATCAAGAAAAAAATAGTTTTCATGAAAGTTATTTTCTATAAATCCTATTCCATTTACTTATTTGACGGTTCATTATTTTCGTCGTGGAAATTTATATAGGCCTAACCTCATGGCTGAAAATTACAGTTAGTACATTTTAGGGCATTTGTGTATCTTAAAATGAAACCACACAAACTTTGTGTTTAATTTTCCTTTGTTGTCGAATGAAAGTTTTCTCTACCCTTCATTATTCTAATGACAATTACTACTACTTCCTAAATAAAATAATTTTGTTTTGTTGTATTGGGGAAAATGAATTTCAAGTACTAAAACTAATAATGATCATCCATAAAACTTAGACCTATAGGCCTATTTCAACATTTCTTGAATGAAAGAGGCTAATATTAAGGGGAATTATAAAGAAGAAAATGATTCAATAGACTACGGTCTTCTCGGAATTGCAAAAGATGAATTTTAATAGGGATAAGATAAACAGGGTTAGGTAGATACTGCTAAACAAATATAATAAACAATGAAATAAAATTTCAATTTGCAGGGAAGACCGATAAAGAGCTGAGAAAATCTACGACTGAGAAAATTTAGGTTTAGTAGTGCCCAGAATATGTATCCAAGACCGACTTATCGAAGTTGGTTAAGCTACAGTCTGTACCAATTCCACCTATATCTTCAGGTTAAAGCTGAAAATGTATACAGAGAATTTGGTATGTAGTGCCACGGAGTTAGTAAGTTATTGATCTCTTACAATTCTATCGGAGCACATAGTGCGGTTAACTGTAAGCGACTGTACTTTTAAAAGACATGGGCAGACATGGACTTCATCGCTCTTTCATCTTCTTGGTCCTAAATTACCCCTGGGCTTCTATTTATGTAGTTGATTATTATATAACTCCCTTTCGGTTCCCTGACCATTGTAGAAGCTTCACAATACACTTTGATTCTGCATTAGAGAAAGTTCTGTAGAATGAAAGTCATTAGTAATGTCCAATATCCTATTATGCTGGAATCCCTAAAGACATCTTTATCAGGAGACGTAGTATCCTGATGGTCTTAAGATTTTACATTACCACCGGATTTTGTAATTATATGGATTAAATATAAAGTCTTACATTGAACACTCGATTAACGTTTTGAATACCATAGAGAATATAAAAAAGTATTTTTGAATTTGCCAATAGATAGGGAATATAGAAAGTAAGAGTTGAATTTATATTATCTACGAGTATTTGACGATTAAAGTAATAAAATTGAACTGTATAAAAACAATTAATAAAAACCATTATTAGGGAATATATTATTATAAGAGAATTGTTTGAATATCATATAAAATAATTTTGTTGGATCACACTGTAACAAGCTTATTGCATGTGTCATAACGGCATCATAATGATAAACATTTCGAAACAGTTTTTCATTAGAACAAAGATTTTGTATTTATTACTATCGAACACGGAACGATCTTGATCTTGAGAGCAGAAAATCAAACTGCGTAATATACAACCTGTATTTAAATTAAAATCAATTCTGTTCATGTTAATTTTAACATTATACTCGTCTTGTAAAAATCCGTTCGTTTGAAGAAATCGGCCGAGAACAAGCTTCTACTTGACCTTTCACCATCAGGTGCCATCTCTAAAAGAGCACAAGAACAACGTTATTGGTCAATATCAAACACGCGGCGTATGAGTGAAATAGTCATTTTATACTGTATGTAACTAAAAAACTAAAAACTAAACTCCGTGGCGCGACATCCCTGGAGGGACAAGGCCTACCACCCGACCGCTGCGTCATCTACCACAGGCAGATGGTAGGATTGGGGGCAAGTGATCAGCATGCCGACACCCACGGCCGTTAATGGTTGTTTCCATGACCGGAGCCGCTACTTCTCTATCAAGTAGCTCCTCAATTTGAACTGTATATAACTACATTTATTAATTTCACAAAACTTTTTAATGATTTTATTAACTAATAAATGTAGTTAAAACATAGGGTAATGCTAAGTAATTGTCTTAAAATTCTCACTAACCATAGATATCTAACTTAGAGACTTGGAGTCCCATCTCCTCTACTAATACCACAGCCGGTGACAATAGCATTATAAATTACTTTGGTTTCATTTAGAAACTTGTTGAATGAAAATCAGAATGTATTCACCGAGCACAATCAAAATACTGCTTAGAACTGTGTAATCGACCAAAAATAGTTATTAATTATGCAGCACAATGAGTTTGAACAGAATTTATTATCGTGCGTTAACTCTATAGCAGAAATATTGATCGAATTTGTAACTAAAGCTAACTTAATAGGATTACTCGTACAATACAGTCATAGGACAGGAAAAATGAACTCGCGCTAATATTTTCCCTTCAAACTACCAGAAATTTAGACCTATACAAGAACCCAATGGTGACAAAATGCCTCAATTCTTTATACTGTCTTGTTCTATGATCTTTTGTATGAACAGATCAGACTTGCGAAATCAGATTTATAGGGAGCGAATTCTTAACTTGACTCCCGTTTTGCCTTGGCATTAGTAATACCGTTCAAGGCACTGGCGATAGATTTTAGCTGTACACGGAAAAGATATTATGTATTATTTCCTTTTGATCGTTCTCATAATGTTCGCGTGCGGTTCATTTTTAAAGTTGGTTGCGTGGCGTCAGAAGGGTTAGAAAAAGTATATTATGCTGTACAGTATAGATGTTAATTTTCGCATTATTTTCAATTTACATATTCGTTTTTCAATTTGCCGTATAGCGTAAAATGCAATTTACATTTGGGTACGAAACAAAGAAACCGAAAATAATACAATTGAAAAGTATACATTGCCTTCCACTTCCTCAGTGCCCGTACAATTGTCGGAGAGCTTTTCATCGTCACTATTGAAGTTAATTTTATAATCGTGATCATCACCTAATATGATAATATATTTTATGATCATAACAAAAATTGCACCACAATGTCTTATAATTTAGAACGTAGCAACAATATACAAGTATAGATCAGCCCTCAGGATGTGGGCTGATAATGGAAAAACCTAAGCCGAAATGCATACAACGAGGGACCAACCATTTTTATACTTTTAACTTTTATGTTGAAACAGTACTTTTGTGTTACTGACGGCATAAGCTAATTTTAGTTCATGACTTTGTAGGCTTGTATTAATACATTTTCTTTTTTACTTTTGACTATATACGAAAGCTAATGTATAATAATAGAATAATTTTAATATAGTATAGAGGTAGACTGTAAATTTTATTAGAACTTACTATTCCACTCATACGTGCTTCATATTGACCAGTAACGATTAGCAATTCCTCGGAAATAGACCAATCACGATCGTTTATTTCATAATGTGCTTCCTCGGATTGCAAGGATGCAATTTGATCTCATAAAACGTCAGCTTGTTACTGGACATGTAAGGTATCAACGTGCGGTGATTTATACGTCACATGCTGCCAGTGAACAGTATGAAAGCACATTAATTTGTACTACATAACTTGTTTGGAAATTTTAATAACATATATGTCTATTGACTAAAACACAATTTCGATTCGGTGCAAGCCAGTTCGTGTGCTTTTATAGAGATCTGATGCTGACGCATTCCATCTCGTGGTACCGCACTATTGGTAGCACTGGGAACTCGAATCAATCCACGAACTCTTCATTCATTTAGTACTTATGCCATGATCTGACAACGGACAAAATATTGAGAACAAAGTAAAAAAAAAACTATTATTTACAAAATCCGTTACTAGGGGATCAGGCAATCTGCCTATGACAATCTTTATGTACGAGGGTATAAGGTTTTATATAAAAAACAATAATAATAACACCAACCTTCTACTGCAATGAAATGAATTAATGTTAATATACAAATATTTATGTAATATTTAGACCAATTTCATGGAAGGGAGCAAATCAGAATTACCATTACAAAATAAGTGTTAATAAACTTTTCGTAGGTATAATATCCACGAATTATGAGCAGTAACTTGGACTTAGAAATAGGCAAGGTAAAAATCCTCTCTGTTGAATAAAAATAACTTTTAACTTGCAGAAAGACATCGGCTAATTGGGTGCTGCCATATCACAATTAGAAGCATTGTGTACTGCGTGCGGATTTAGCGAAAATCTAAAGCACTAAAAATAAAACATGATTTAAAAACATCGAATACACCCTTCTCCCTGTCAACTTTATTAAAACCATCCTTTTAAATGCCCTTTCATTCTATATTCCGTTTCACCCACCCACTCTTAATTTAATATATCGTTCAAACCTCTGAATCAGCATTTTTGTGTAATGAAGTTTCCAGAATCCCTTTCTTCACGCTGCCTCAGTGTTCATCCGTTCATTTTCAAGTCCTTTCATTTCCTATCAATTCATTGCATTTAATGGAATAAAAATGCCTTCTCCGTTAACCGTATCTCTGTGTTTTCCATAAAAGACAGCCTATAGCTCTATCACTCTGTAGTTTTATATTAGTTTTTGGTTTCTTACAGTCTTCTGAAAAAAAGCTTCCTGAATTATTAAAATATACCTGATGTTATATAGTATTGGCTCTTGCATGTTTTTTCATGATCGGATATGTTTATACTCCCTTACTCTCAGAGTGCAGATCATCAAGCCTATTTCCAATTGAATTGTCATTTGTAGAACTGTCAGTAAATGTCATATAAATAACAATAGCAAACAGACAGTTTTGATGTTTTATTACAAATAGGCTTTTAATCTCTAAAATGTGTTGTATATGTGTATGTAGTGTACATATTGTGCAATATGTTTACGGTTTAAAACTGCATTTGATTAAAACTTCAATAGTTTTAAAAATTGTAATAAAAAAAAAACATTAAAACAGAATAATAGAAAATAAAAGCAGCATAATTTTACACATTGTGAATTTGTAAATTCTATAGTCTGAATCGTAATTCAAATATGCTCACTGTCATTTTATTTATTTCAATCTTTTCTTTTTTACAAGTTCTTCCGTAACCATTATAACTGTTTTACTATGCACAGATCTGTTCCCATTATTACGTAATTTAAAAATATTGTGTATGTAAGACCACTTCAACGCCCTTGAAGATACAGACAGCCTGGGCCTTCGAAACATGGGGAACAATAAAATTGCCTTCCACATTCAGCGCACCTCCTGAGAAAAGTTCACTCATTATTTTGTGTGTTTGCTTGTCTTTTCTGGTTTTAGTATTAGTAGACTTTTTTATTAGTTTAAATATTTAATATTAGTATTGTAAGAATGTTCTATTAGTATTAAATATTCTTACAATAAATTAAAAATTAATTTAATAAATTTAATAAATGAAATTAAACAATTTAATAAATTTCATAAATGTAATTAATTTAATAAATTATATTAATATAAAATAATATTCCCACTGGGCAATATGTATGTTATATTCTCAAGAGAAATAAATAAGTAAATAGGAGGACTGGTTATCTTTAATGCGTATAAAAGCTATATTTCCTTTTCTTGTAAGACATTAATAAGATAGAAGGAAGAGAATGGATGATCATAAATGACCAAATAGCGATGTAAAGTAGCGGTACGGTGAGAATTATATTTTCTTTCCATTCCCAACCTTTACTCTTAATATTCCTACAGCTTTCTGCTATTATGAAGCAATAACAGTTATATTATACAAAATATAAAATATTCCAAGTAACAAAAGAAAAACTCAAAACCAGCAATGCAAAATACGAAGACCGGTATTTTTCTTATTCTGTTCCATTCCCCCATATGGTATAACTTAGTAAACTATAATCAGGCCAATTGTGATAGTTAAAATTAACTTTTGCGTTTGATACGGTCACTTGAAGTGGAGCTTCTGATAACATAGTTGCGGTAGTGAATTTGGACAATTAGATTGAAGCGGTGGTTAAAGAGGGAATGAATAGATAGATGGCCGCCTGCTTGTTGTGTTACATGCAGTTAATCCTGTTCGCGAGGCCAAATTAAACCAATTTATTTAATTGACAAGTGGCAGGAGATCTCGTTCAGAAACAGCAATATCGTCCAACTTTTTGAAACTAGAGACTATCTCGTTCTAAAACTGCAATGTAGTCCAACTTTTTGAAACTAGAGACTATCATTTATACAGTAGAAAGAATGGCGATTTTTAAAATAAAGGATATATTTTCCCATCTTAGTTGAAAGTATTCGCTTTCATAATGTGCTAAAAATGTAGTAAAAGAATTAATTTGTCTGTGACTCCAAAGAAACCACAAGAAGGATAGAAAAATCGTATCAATTCTTCTTTGATAGATATAAAATTCCATAAACTCAAATGTATAATTTGATTTTTATTACTTTTCATGATAAAACGGTCTTTGACACATTGATACACACACAAACGACGATAAACCCATGCCTATGTCTTAAAATACGTAATTTTGAATTTACGGGAGATTTAAAAGTGAATTGGAGCAAATAAAATGAGAACTGATAATCCGCTCATTAAATTATTTACTGAACAGTATTGTATTTCCAAATAATAAATATAGAAATTAGGCAAGGATAATAACTACATGTTAGTCGTAATAAATAATAACCCTAATAAAGAAATGGACTACGAAGAAAATAAAAAGAAAATATTACCTGGACTCTGATCCTTGGTCTTCTCATCAAGTCTACATGAAGAATTTATCCATTCCCTGTGTTTTACGTATGGCATAATCTCAGTAGCGCATAAACCACACCTTAAGTACTAATAAACTATTACGATAGAAGGAAAATAATAAATTAATTAAGTACGATGATAATGGCTTTTGTAACTTCGTTCAAAAATGTAATACTAATTCAACATTGTGCTTGGTGCAATAAAAGGTAGGCCTATATGAAAAAAAATAGCAATTTAAAGTATGATATCAATGTGCCCAGAGCTTTGGAGCCTGCCAGGGGAGGATTCATCACCATTAGACGAAGTTAGTTAAGCCTATTTCCCTGTAGAGAGCAGCATTGCATGTGAAAGTTCCATATACTCGCCAGTCTCCGTGGAAGAAATTAAGGAATTAGGCTACTACGTGGTGAAAGGTTTGGGGAATTTAATACAGAGGCACTAATTTTGTGTAAGAGTTCTTCTTCCTGTAGTAAATGTACATAGGATCGAGTCAGAGCTGGCACACGTCTGCGATCCAAATACTTGCGACAGTGGGCGCATTGCGACGAATTACGATATTCAATAAATAAATAAATACTGTGGCTTGGTTCTAAAAGGGCCAATGTCAATTTCTTGCAAAAAATGAGATCTATGCATTATTGAGCTTGGCTAGTCTTTATCTTTCGTGTAATAAAAGTGCCAATGTATGTTGCTATTAATACATATAATACAGAAACCTTAGAGGCCAATGTCGGAAGTTCTCAGCAAAAAATGTTACTTCTACAACGGCTTCAAAGTCAGTTATCTCAAAAGAAAATTTTATATCTTTGGCCCTTTTAGAACCAAGCCACTTGTTTCAACCTGATGAGTTTTAACAGTAGTGGTGGCTTATATGTACCCTTCAGAGAATTTTGGCCAAAACATGTTTCAAATAAAAGGTTTAGTTCTTAGCATAAGTACTTCATGAACACAATTTGAACAGAATCTTAGAATGGTTTTCGAGAAAATCCCAAAGAAATAAATTTTCTTAATTTAAAGTGGCATTAAAAGTAATAGAAAGTCGTCGCCAATCTTCATGTCATATCCCCAGAAGATATCTAACCGGAATTTAAAATTTAGTTTTCATAGGATTTTTCTTTCTGGAGCTAGGCGGTTCACATACACACAGACACATAGACATACACAGACATATTTCTGAAAATAGTATTTTTGCATTCAAGGGACCTCAAAACGTGCATTTATGCTAACATCTCAATTCGAATTTTGGAGTCGAACATAGGCCTAATACTTTCTCTACTGTGGTACGGGCATAGGTAGTAAATACATACAGAAAAAATAATGTCCACCTCAGCTGAAATTTAATGTTTTCAATACATCCGTAAATATGAGAAAATTAAGCACGTTCAAAATTTACTTAGTGGTGATATACAAGATGGACATAGTAATGTAGGGGTACGCCGTAGCGTAGTGGTCGAGGCGCTGCGCTACAGACCGGAAGGTCGCGGGTTCGATTCCCGATGAGGTCGTTGGAGTTTTTCAATTGGCCTAATCCTTCTGGTGGCACTATGGCCCTGGGGTCGACTCAGCCTCTAACAGAAATGAGTACCAGGAGCAATCCTGGGGGTAAAGGCGGCCGGTGCGTAAGGCTGACAACCTTACCACCTTCAAGTGCCGAATGTCCAAAATCTAGGAGCCTCAACCTCCTGGAACCCTCTGGGCCTCCATGGCCTGTATAGGGATCACTTTACCTTTTACATAGTAATGTAATCTAAAATCTGGTTTCACCCTAACTATGAGATGAAGTTTGAAGGTGGTTTTAATCTTCTTGGGATAAGAGAGTGCAAGACGTCCGGGTGGTTTAGTAAGTTCGTGTTGTGGGGATAATGAAGTCAAGTGTGGTGTTCCACAGTCTTCCTCACCCCACTTTCCTTCCTGCCCTGTTGATCATACTGAGATGTATTCCAATACCTACTTGTCTGTCATAAAGTTGCAAAGTTGATGACGTGCAAAGACATTTTCAAATTAACTTTGCTACTCCGCTGTAATGTATATTAACTCATTATTTAACATATTTTTATGTGCAGAGTCACAAGGAATTGGATGTATTAATCAGTGGAAACATCAATAAAACATTTTGTTCTGTTCGTAAATTTTATTCATATGCAGATTGCCGTTAACTCCCGATTAATATAATTGAAAGGCCTAGTTCAATAAGGGCGTAAGGCACAAATCTTTAATTTTGAGTTTTTAACATTTATGCCTTCTCCTCATATCTCTTAAGTACTCAATGAAATATAGTACTTGTGCCTTAAACCTTTGTTCAGTTATAAGAAAAGACCTGTGAGACTGCATCTTCATTCTATTTCATAACATTTCCATACGGGCGTAAGGCACACTTCCTATCTGTTCATCAACTGTTTTTATTTTCCGCAGTGCTACCATCCAAGCAAATGTTTATAAAAACTGAACTTACATTTCTGAAGTGTAACTTCATTCAAACTAGACTGTTTTGCTTATCATCTATTGTATTAATGACTATGCTGGTATTCATTGGCAAACATGCAATTGTCACTGTATAATACAGGTTTTTACTAAAATAAAGTAAAAACAAATAATATAATACAAAGTAAAAATATTTTGCTACTGTAAAAGTACTTCATTTTCTGTTTAACATGTTTAGGTACCTCTAGTTATAAAAAATACCAATACACCGTACCTTGTAAATTTGCAGAACACTAATTTAGGCTGTCCTTAAAAAATGTATGTTATAAAATTTAGCTTTAAATTACCTACTTGTGAGTGGTAACAATGTTTAGAAACATAAAGCTTACTCGAAACTATATCCTTGTGCCTTACGCCCTTATGGAACTATGCCCTTCAGTTGTTTCTTTTTGGAGAATGTTTCCTTCTTTTCGTATAAATGTTCAGATACATTTATGCTTACACTGAATACATATAATATGATGATTGATTATATTACTGAGTGAAGTCCTGTGGGGTGATATTCAAAACCTGTGTGAACCCAGTCTTAAACCACTACAAAGTAGTATGTCTCATTGCGAAGACCTGTTTTTTCCCGACAATTCAGTATTTCGTATGTTCTGCTGTAAAAATGTATGCTATGAAGTCAGGACAAAAATTGTTCGATTATCTTCCAATTTTGCATGCTTGTTCCTTGCAAAATTTCTAGATTTCTACTTGATTTCCAAATAGCAACTGACGAAACATAATACGGGACAATTTTTCGAGCAGTAGGCCTATTTCCCTGAGTTTCACTGCATATTATCATATTATGAGTATGCATATTATCAGCAGAAAATGCAATTAATGAAGCGACTAGCAAGGTTTCTTCAAAACAGCGTTGTTTAAATGATAATAAGACACAAACGTTCCTTTTTAATTTAAGAATATCTTTTAATTTAGATACACAGTCCAACATTAAGGTTCTTGATATTACCAGAGATAAGAACTTAAAATGGACATCGCATGTTGACGCTGTAAGCATTCCATTGTCCACCTAAGAAATTTAGTCCCTAGATTGTTATTAAAAATTATTATTGTGCTTTCTTCAATAGCATTTTGCTTTATGGTTTTAATCTCTGAGGTAATGGCACAGATATTTCGGAAGTTCACAGCTCAAAAAAAAAGTACAGGCTCTAGATACATTGAGCTATGCAAGCCTTTATTTATTAAAGAAAGCATGTTAACAATATACATATTTTTATTTCTTTGTTACAGACCAGGACAAATCTTTATTATGTTACTTTCAGAAGAGACGTAAATATCACGCTAGGATTAACCATCCTATAATCCAATCACTCGTAAGAATTACAAAATCAAAATGTAGGCCTACTGGTTAATAATTATGGAACTCGCCTTTACAATATTCAACAAAATTACCATATGAGTCTCATTAGTCCCTTAAATAGATAACAAACAGCCTGTATTTAAAGTAAAACGAATTCTGTTCGTGTTAATTTTAATATTATACAAAATTGAGTACATTTCATGTTGTAAAATCCGTTCTTTTCAAGAAAACGGCCACGAACAAGCTTCGACTTGACCGTACGCCGTCAGCTGCCATCTATCGCAAGAGCTACGGGCTACGAGAACTTGATAAAAGCTGATTGTCACGGTGAAATTATTTAGTTTTTTATTATTTTAAATTTTCAAAACTTAACTTAAACATTTAATTATGGTCGAAAAATGGATGCATGCAACTTGCCTATAGTAGTAATTAAGATAATCGTATGAGAATTATGGAACAGCCATGCTCGTTACATAAACATACTCGTATCTTAATAAATGCCATTATAGGCTCATTTCATAATGTACTATTATATAACTGGGTCTCCAAACATGATTTAGTAGTATTAAAAATCTCCAAACGTTTTATAGCATTAGTGACTTTCTAGAATTATCTGTAATAGATCTGTAATCTGATGTTTTCAGTATAGTATTGTATTTATTGTACTTATATACAGGGCGTTAATGAATAACACCGAAATATTCTAACTGTATGTAGAGGGGACATAGACAAGCAACTTTTATTAGGAGATTTTTTCTTTATGGATTCAATTTTTCCTGTTACAGCATAAACTCTCCCAGAGCATGGCCGCCACTGACTTCTAACATTTGAAAAAGTGCAAAACAAAGGAACTTCGTTGTTAACACTGTAGTTATGGACAAAAAAAACTAATGCAGTGGCAACCAGTCATGTGATAGTCTGTAAATCTAGCAGATTATGAAAACTCTGAATTATGAATAGCTGTTGATGAATTATTAAGAATCAGTTTTTTATCGATCACTAAGAAGGCATGAAGTTAATTTAATGAAAACTTAGCCCTCTTTTGCTTAATTATTTCACTTATGAGCACAAGTTGTAATGACTTGAGTGCCCTGTAGCATACACATTTTACGTCATAGACCAAAAATCTCCCATTAAAAGTGGCTTGTCTGTGTCCCCTCCATACACAGGTAAAATATTTAGGTGTTATCCATTAACGCTCTGTATATTGAACATGTTTGTATTTCTGTTAGGTTCTATTTTAGTATATAGAATCATTCACGATACTCATGACATGCATGTAAATAAATAAATATTATTTCAACGACATAAGACTCCAAATAATTGGCACATTCTCCAACTTTAAGGAGTTTCGAGTTTGCTTCCGGGAAAAGAGTTGTCTCAATTCCTCAGAGCTTCAGATCGTATAGAAAGTCCACTAACAGGCACTCAACTTAGGCTATTGCTAACTACCGTCGGAAAGCAAGAGGACGTAGCGTTTTTCAACAGTTAGTTGCTTCGTTTGATGACAACTAACTCGGCTAATTTGCCAATTCTTTCGCAGTGTACAGAACTGAAGGTAGATATCAGAGATGTCAGAGAACGTCTATTATTGGAGACATTTCTTTTCACTGAGCTTATTGTTCAATGACGTGAATAAAAAAAAAAGAACAGAAATTTCTATCTCAAAATGATTTCATGTCTTAACTTCGTAGCACAGCTTATTATTCGTGTTGTACAAATATACACTTTATGAAAAGGCAAAGAGAATCTATTCTAGTGTATCTTTTGATTCTGTTTTATTCGACATGTACTATTAAGAGGATTCTTATTTATACAACATTCTCTTAAAACCGAGCCATCATTTTAAGATTTTTTAACAAAGTTGTCATTTTCCTTGTATGTTATATGAATATAATTATAACAATTCCCACGTTATTTGAAAAATGTTTCCTCCTCAAAATGAACTTCTCAAATGAGGACATTGACTGACTGACTGACTGACTGATTTGTTCCTGTAACCCCTATGTTGGGGCATACAGCCTCCAAGTGGAGGTTTCATTACCTATACTAATTTTGTTGCACTTATTTTCCCAGAGGGCATAGGGACAGGTGTAATAAATATATTAATGTATTCATATTAAATAGATTATTGTAGTAATGGTGAAGATACATATTTCAAATGGCAAAATTATTCGACAGGAATCAGACAGAAATCCCTGCGAGCCTCTCAAGAATTTGGTTTCACGTAGTCATTCGAGAATTCCGAGAAGCTCTGATTATTTACGAAACCAAAAGCGGGAAAGCTTCATATCTTTTACTAAGCAGTGTTGAGCCGAAATTTCACTGGTTAATAAGTTAGTATTGCCGACATTTCATAAATCAGAAAGGGCAATTTTTTCAGTTTCTCCCAATCCGATATCTCCAACTATCATGAACACGGCCATTGGCTGCGATACGTCAAATGAATTTAATAATTTATTAACAAACAATTTTGTAAAACAAATGTTCAAGTTCTGTAATCTATATTTACGTAAATTGAACAGCAAATACAGTTTATTTAAAAAAACAGGGATACATTGCTAACAACTACGACTGACCAAGAGAATACACCACACAATAAAATAATATACTAAATCCAAGCAGAAACGTAAGATAATAGATAACGTAAAGAAAATTATTTAAACTATACCATACAATTATGCAGGGCTTTATATAAATGGTTATGTAATAGCGTCACCAATGAGTCTCTCAAGACAATTACATTATGTATGTCCTCATTTTAAATATCCTGGGCACGGAGTATTCCGGGAGGGACTTTAAGCTGGGGAGCCCATGTCGTCGATTTACCGATAGGTCTGTGTAAATCACTGAGTTTACTATATTAAATTGTCATTGTGCATTATGAAAGGATTTACGTATAGACAACTACGAAACGTGCACATGAAGATTAGAGGTTAATTTTTAAGATAGTGAGACCTATATATTCTTTCGAATATATTATAGGCTCACACATATTTAAGATTTAAGTAGTCAGTTCTATGCTGTTGACTGTGGCAATATGAGAAACATCGCTGCAAGAGTGTTGCTAATGTTTCAGTAAAATAAGCGTATTTTCATTTCTAAAGAAAAAGATTTTCATTAAATTTAAAAAGCATTCTTTATGTGTTGTTTGTGGTGATTTAGATTTGCTTTCCCTCTCAATATCTCTGCTTCTCAGGCAGAACAAATGGCATGTATCTCAAGAGGATTGCGCTTGACGGTATCTGCTGTGTAATGAATTGAAAACATCTCAAATCACTTAACTTGTTTGAGGCATTTGGAATCAGCTCCCAGAGTCGCATCATTCCAACAACGTAAAGAGAAGAAACTCTTGTATCAAGGGAAGTTTAAACTTAAAGATAGCTTCAAGGAATGAAAGTGTAAAGATTTCTGTTTTCGTATTTTTATAGTACACTAACAATTCGTGCTAGTTAAAATTCAGTTAGATTCATTATATTGAAATGCTTATTTTAAAAATAATTTTACAGTGCGTAGTGCGACTATTCAGTCACAGTACACACAAAACTATGACACGAATGATTTTGCATTAATGTATTAATCTTACATGGGCATGTATTGAAAAATGGAGATGATTTCGAGTCATAACAGTAAGCATAGCCTTCTATAATACTCAATGTTACCTATTTCCTTGAGAGCCAAAATGCTTCGTGGCACTTTCGCATTTTCTCTCCTTCTTGACAAACAAACAAACAGGAATTTAGCTAAGTAATTAGGTTTACAATTAAATAGTCGTTTATAATCACATAACAAATGCTTAAAAAATATGCCGATTTCACAGAAGGCACTGGAAATTAATGATGTTTTGTAATATGATTTTTGCACGACGTAACTAATTAGTGGTATTTACGAATATTTTTGCCGTGGATCGTAACTTGACAGCCCCAGATGCAATCTAGTTGCTATGAAAACAAAATAAATCTCAGTGCTGTAAAAATGACAAAAAGCACACGTGCCGTAAGTAAAACCATAATAATACAAGCCTTTATCGAAGGCCGGAACCAAGGCCCCCCAGTTTGTGGCGACTTCAGGACAATTAATATTCAGTCCCCATAACAACCAACACATGCGAATCACTTTCTGAAATATAACATTATCTTGAATAATGTATATACATAATATTTTCAGCTAATATCTCAATAAATATAATTAAATTATATAAAAAATAGCATGCAATACTCGTTCCGTAAGCGCATAACGGATCTTGGAAATTGAAAGAACTCTACGCAAGCGCCTCGTTTTTTCAAACTCTTTCCTCAATCCATATGCACCGCTTACGGAACTAGTATCGCAATATACTATTACGACGTAGCCTCTAACATACCCTCAGCCAAACAAACTTCAAGTTATAAACAATCCGTCAGGAAATATAATATTGGCACATAAATCATTTTGGAGTGTTTAGTTTTAACATTGATTTTTAACTTCAACGTTGACTATCATTACTAAAATTTGTAATTTTCTTCATTGAACTTTTCGTTGAATGAATCGCTTATGGTGCTTTGGATCGAGATATTGACACGAATTTCATTTAAATCATTTTAATTTTAAAATTCTAGCAAAAAACTCTTATTGTAACTCAAGGGTATGCAAATTAATGAGATTGGAGCTAAGAATAAATATTTCGATTGATACCTCACAAATACGTAATGACCCAGTATTCGCTTTCAAAACTGTAAATCATTTACCAGTTTTTCTGCCGCTGATTGACTGTCCTCTAGAACCAAACAAAACGCTTCGGGGCGCCGGACATCGCACTTTATGTAATAGATTGGGATAAAAGAAAGTGGTTAGTGCTTCATTGGAGAATCGAGAATCTCCAGTGCATTTAACGCATGAATATTGCTTAATTTTCTTTCTGTTATAGGGACTTAGTGACTAATAAAAATGAAAATTATGAATCATAACAACAGTTCTTCTGAAGTTGGAAATCAACTTCAAAAACCATTACTATTGGCGATGAACGATGGCAGGACCAAGAAGTAGCTGCTGGGAATCAACCTTTTCACTGCAACTAATATGAATTCGTCACCACAAACATTACATAAAATCGGAATTATTAGATTAATGGACTGGATTAGATTAGATTAATGAGAAGTAGTGTAAGCTCTTCGGCTTCTCCACAGTGCGACCTTAATAGATCTATTGTGAATACCCTATACCCTATTCTAGCAGTCACTACTTTAATTTAAGGCTTTAATATAGCCTATAATTTTCCTGGGTGATGTCCAGTCCTGAACCTGGGGATTTTTCATTACTGAAAAACCCACTACTCGGCCGGGAATCGAACCCGGACCACCAGGGTGAAAGGCGAGTATGCGGACCGATTAGTGGATTAATGGATTATAATTCACCACCACAAACATTGCATAAAATCAGAATTATTAGTTTAATGGATTAATGATTTATGTTAAAATGTTAGGAACTTTTACCGTTCGTATGTTACGGTTGTCATACATGGAAACCAGCTAATCCACTGAAATTTTTCGTATTGATTACGACACAGGTTAGATTTAAAGTGTAAAGTTCAACTAGAAAGTATTATTATAATAGCTTAAGAGACCCGATAACGCCCCGGTTTTGTATTTTGCTAGTATTTCGAAGTAAACTTACGGTGTACTTCTTCTAAAAGTCACTCTTGTAGGAATACAGTAATTCTCCAAATTTTAAAATTGTAATAGGATATTCCAATGGGGGAGTTTGCTGACGATGATGAGCAACGTGAATTCATTCATCAAGTTTATTAATAGTCTATTACGTAGGCCTATCTCTTCCCATTCTCCAAACCTACCTACATTTGCTGCGTTTGAGATATTGATATCCCTGGTGACGGATAGGCGTTGGTTTGTTATTCAAACGATAACGTACATCGCACACATCTCTATCCGCTGCAAGAATTTTATGGTCCATTTCACTTTTCATATATCTGTTCATTCCCGTCAAAATAATATTCCGTGGAATTTTTAATACAAAAACACTAAGCGCTAACCCATCAGTGACTCTCGTTAATTTTGTGTGCTATATCCTACCATATAGGCTTACAAACTGAGGACTATGACTAAAACCTATGACGATGATGATGATAAGGTAATACTAATAATATAAGAACTTACTTCTACGATTACAAAACCCGTATCAACAACTTTCATACGTCACGTTTGATTTGTAGTAATATCGTGTCTGAATTTATTTGAAGTCTTTCAATCGTAATGCTCTAAATCAATGAAGGTGTACACTCTCTGTAATTGCAGAAATGCTCATAAAATATCACATCTTTGTATTTATGTGGCCTGTTCTTATAATCTATTTTCAAAAAGGAAAACTTACATGTTTTGCTTAATTGTTTACTTTATAGTATTTCTGTTTTCAATATCCCCTTTACTCAACCAATACAAAACCTACAGGGGATTTTTTACCGACATCTTCCCATCTTTCGACAATAATGTCTATTAAGCTAGAAATTTACCCATAACAGTACATTATTGTTTCATTTTCCTTCCCAATGTAAGCATAATCAGAATTGTACATGTATATATAAGGGTATCTCCCTAGTAGTAGAATATGCGTAATTTTATTATCTAAACACTTTCTCCTTTTTTCAGGTGAGTCTGTTTACTACATTCCCTGGGATTATTCGTTTGAAGGTAATATGTAGGCCTATTAATTAGTGTTAATATTAAAGGTTATCCTTATTCATCGTGTTATGTGATAGTATTTGTATTAGGAATTTATTAGATAACACTATTACTAACTTAGAACTCCTCTGAGACAAAATTCCGGCACACCGGCGACGGTCACAGGCCTACGTTGCAGTACATCCCCGTCGTTAAATTGCCATATATATAAACTACTACTAACATGTAAAATAATTTATTGATATTATTCTTCTTTCATTTTTATAATTCGTCTGTAACAACTAACTTACTGAGTATAATATATTTCCGTAGGCTATATGCAAGTTAATAATCTTACTGGAAAGTTTCAAATCGTTTTTATTTTATTAATATTGTTAACTGAGTTTTTATTTTCACAAAATCGTATGTAAAACTCAATTCAATTAATTAACTTGTTAGGATTTGGCAATATGAAACTCATTTTGGAACTACTAACTGTCTCCATGTGCAAGGCATAATGTGGTAGTTAAAACCGGCCTGATATTCACTTCACAGAATAATGTAGTAGGACAAAATCGAGTATTTCGATAAAGCAAACTGAAGGCTTTGTGCGCCGAGATTTCCGTCATTAGCGCCTTCATTTTCTCTCTTGAATAGAGCTTCATCATTTTGCCTGCGGATTGAGTAAGATTAACGAGTGTGAGAGTGCATTTGAAAGCAGCCTGCGAGTGTTAATTCCTTGTGCTCATCCATGCGATTTTTAATATTTAAATCGTCACAACTGGGATTCAATTATTTACAGTCACGTCGTCTGGTCCCTGAATATGGAAACAATGGTTTCGATCTTTGGAAGCCTTACGTCTGGAAATTGTACCTTATATTCTCCTAAGCCGGCTGAGGATTACAGCCATGCTTCAGAATTTATTTTCATCATGCCTTGGTCATTAATGTACTGTGCACTCGTACTGACGACAAAAAACGGATTTCTGCATGCTGTTCTTCTTTGGTGCAAACGAAGAGCGGTGAAGCCATGTTTAATGTGCAACAGCGCAACACGCAGTGGAATTATAACGTTCAAACATTCCAAAAGTGGAGATAAATGAACAAAATTTCGACGTGCGCCTGCAATAAGCGATACAGCTAACCTACGTAGGTTAAAGTAGACTACTGCTGAACGTGCCAAAGTTACAGCACACTACAAAGTTTTGGGTCAGCCAGACTTTACCAATGACTAAAGAAAAAGCGAACACTGTCTTTAAATGAGTTTAACATATTATTTCTTCAGTAGAAAACATAAAAGATTCAAATACCAGCCTTATCACAAGTGAGTACAACTAAATATCTTGTCCCTGAAGTTAAACTGTGCTTTACTTGGTAAAATTATTGGTAATGTTTTAATTTTTTTCAGATCTGCAAAGGAAAGAGAAGGGATAATTTTTTTGGCGAGTTTTCAATATAGTCGGAAATTTTCATGCAAATTAAATACAAAGATTAATGCGTGGCTATCGTGATTTACGAAACTAGCCAACGTGTATTCATCATGCATTGGGTTTGTTTACATACTACCGACAGGAAGAGCGATCTGTCTTTGCGCTGTTACCATTCTGCGGAGACATTATTATCCTAATTATCTTATAAACCGTGAACCTACTTTTGAATTTACATTTGTTTTAACGTTATTAGTTGCCGTCTTCAATCTGCATAGTTATACTTTACCATCCTGCATATATGTGAGCACATACTCGGTAGCTCACAAGACTCTCTACCATTTGAATGGATCGTGCTTTTTTATGTCCTCCGTCAAGGTGTAGCATTGTTCATCTGTCTCAAAACCGTTTTATTAGAAGCTTAAACTCAGTGCAGTGGATGAAATGGCTAGCTTGTAATTAATCTTCAATCTTCGTTAAAAGTCTTAGCGGCTCGGTTTATCAAGTAGTAAATGCACAAACTCGGTACTTCCACGCGATGTGCTTTATTACAGTGCAAAGAAAAATTGTTCAGAACTCCCCTAAAGCAGTGATTGGAACAATAAGCGAATTAAAATGTATCATATTAATTAATGTCTAGTAAAAACTAACATTAATACAAATAAAAGGTTTATAAAAGCAATTCAAATTGATTTTAAGTCTGTATCTGTATGGAATAGGTCCCACATTGTCACAAATGGAATTATAACATTTGATGAAGAAATTATTTATATATATATTCCTTTATTTATACTATGTTTGAAAATTACTATATTTGAAAATTATTATTACTCTCATCCATTTTGATAATTACCACAGCATTCAGGTGCAAGCTTGTGTCTTGGCAGTTTCAAAATTAATTTTAAACTCACAAGACATAAAGACGTTAAGGTAAACAAACCCGGGAGTGCTAAAATAGATGCACGAATGGAAAACGGGATATGGTGTATGTGTAAAAGGAAGGCAGAGGGCAATCGTATGTCTTTACGCCCTAATTATTGGAAGTAATTAGAGTTTATAATGAGAAGGCAAACAGGGATTCCGACTAAGATACTTGAGAAGATAAACACTCTCAGCGCCTCTCAAGTATAACAAGACTTGTAGGACGCTGTGTTAATATTATGATTACGAGCGTAAGAGAGCCTTAAATTCTCACATTAGCCTATGTATTATGTATGTAGAATTATTAATTTGAAAACCCCACTAAAATTTACCAAACACTTTGTATCCATGGGATATCGATATTATATCAATAGGTAGATATTATCGAATATCGATATATTGTTTGGGATATCTGATAGTTTGTCATCGATTTTTAAGTTCCGATAATATCGTGATATCGAAAATGTTCTTCATAATATCGATTTTCTCAGTTCAAGAATAGAAATAAAATGGAGAGTGAGTTAGGGACTTAAACAAAAGTACACTATTGTAACATATTTATTTTAATAATTGGGCAAAATCAACGTTTTAGTAATATCAAGTTAAAAATTAATCAAATCAAAACATAAGTATAACATATTGAATTGACGGCTATCAAACTTCAAGTACACTTATTTTCAACTTTCATGGTCGTGAATTTGAGTTTTGCTGCCACAAGGGCGTCTCAGTTACACTTGCTCATCAGAAATAACAAAAGAAGCAGCGATGCCAAAACACTAAATCGCTATAACGTACAAATATGCATTAAACGTTAGCAGGTTTGTTCCTAAAGCACTCAGAAACGATAAACACATAGTTCACGCATGCGCACAATATTAGTTTTCATAAGTATTGCAGCTAAACTGTGAAGTGTATGTTAACGGTTTCTGAGTGCTCTAGGAACAAACAATTTTTGATAGTATCGAAAATCGACATTTTGTTACCGATATAATATTGTTATCGATATTAGTAACAGATATTCATATCGATATCAATATTGATATTTTGCTTCCGATATCCCAACCCTAACGCAATCCTTTCTAGTTTTGGAGGATCTAGGAATACGAGTGAAATGTAAAAAAAAAGTGCTCCCTATACAGGCCATGGAGGCCCAGAGGGTTCCAGGAGGTTGAGGCTCCCAGATTTTGGACATTCGGTACATGAAGGTGGTAAGGTTGTCAGCCTTACTCCCAGGATTGCTCCTGGTACTCATTTCTGTTAGAGGCTGAGTCCACCCCAGGGCCATAGTACCGCCAGAAGGATTAGGCCAATTATTGAAAAACTCCAACGACCTCATCGGGGATCGAACCCGCAACCTTCCGGTTTGTAGGTAGTTCCATTTAATTAATCGTTTTTACTTTCTCAACGCGTTCCATAGGTACCATAGGCATTGTGTTCGACCATCACATTCGACGTCGAGTTTTAAGCAGTACACGATTTGAAGTCCCTGAATAAAAAGAAAATCACAAACATGTGTAAGTATATCTGTCTGACGGTCTCTTTGTGTGCGGTTGTGAACAGCATAGCTCGAGAACTAAAAGGCGTATAAATTCAACATTTTGTAATGGTATCATATAATATATCCTATACCTTTCGGGGATGTGACAGTAGATCAGCGAGGGTTTTCTCTTACTTTAATTGCCACTTTATGTTTAAAAAATAATAATTTTTTGCTATTTTCTAGAAAACTGCTCTTATAATTTTTTTTAGTACACGCTCTCTAAAACAGCTGCTTATCGGACTGGTAACACGCCGAAAAGCTGCACTTTAAAGGACAAGTCCGCTAAAATTGCATTAAAGTGCATTCAAATTGCATTCAAAATGCAATTTTAGCGGCCTTGTCCTTTAAAGTCGTCATGGCAATCTATAAACAAAACCCAGACGGCATTGACCAGTCACACCAACTTTAACATGGATTTACGCATATAATTGGTCATAAAACAACAAATTTAAGCCTACACGTTTATTTATGATAATCAGAAACTTTACCAGGATTTTTCGCAAAACACGGTAGCCCACTTCATCACATGACAACAAATATAAGCCAACAACTTTTCACATTTTGGTTCACATGAAAAACATTCCTTACCATGGACGAACAGCATTTAAATGCCGTAATATATCCCTTCTCATAGCCTATTTCTGCCGTGAAGTTGCTGGTAGCAGCTCCAATTCAATGTTTCTGGCTTGGATTGAAATTTCCTCGGTATTATCATTTATATTTTCACAAGCTTTTCATAAATACTAGTTGGTATGCAATATCTTTTACAAACAAGGGATTCATATATTATGCTACTACCACATTTGTTATTGGTACGTACGGTCATTGTTTTTTTATGATCTAGATGGCCATGACAATATAACTTAAAGAAATGACTGATTGCCTTTCATTATAATTAATTACGGTATTTTTGTTTTATTTCATATAATTTATAGAACTTTTACTAAAAAATATTGTATGCACCACGTACGCAAAAACTTTAGCGGACTCATCCAGTATTTCAGCCTCGGCTTTCGCCTCGGCCGCTATACTAGATTCGTCCGCTAAAGCGTTATTTTGCGTACTTGATACATAAATAGCTATTAAAGAGGAAATATTTTTATTTTGAACTTTTTTGCAAATATTATTTGAAGGATAGTTATGCTACAAGCCAGCCATCGTTTATACCCCACAGACAAAGTTACGTTCTCCATGGTGAACAATACACCTTTGAACGAGACTGAAACAACTGAAGGCGTACTTCCTGCAATGCGGACTCCTTTTCTGCAATTTGAATTGGGTATAAAAAAACATGTGAGAGCATCAAATATTATTTTTTATTACTTAATGCACTTGAAATTAATGCTGAACCTTTAAGTTATTTTTAGTCCTCGCTCTCTAAAACAGCTGCTTGTCGAAGTGTTAACACGCCCGAGAAATAGTACTTTAGTAGCGTATTAAACTAAATTCAGATCGTAATGACCAGTCAATATCAACCTCGACAGGGTTTGAAATAAAATACTTTATCATAAAAAACGCCATACGTTGTTCAATCCAATAATAATCAAATATCACTAATTGTATAATTAACCTGTCAAAGCTGTGTTCTCTTTTAATTCAACCGTTTGGCATTTCGCCTTTTTCTCTAAATTTGAATGTTATGCAGTTACGTCCAAACGTATTCGATTTTCTTCTAATTTGGTACGCATGTTCCTTGAAGTCATTAAAAGCTACATATATGTGAGGATTTTAATATTTTTGTTATTCCTTTTCAAGATGGTGGACTTTCATTGGCTACGCTTCGTGAAATGTTTACTTTCTTTCAACGTAGCAAAACGGTTCATGCTGTACAAATTTGAAGACTACTTCCACTCTTGAGCAAATGATTTTCTTCAACTTTGTTCCAGTACATTTTTTACGCAGGAGTAACTACAACGCTTTGCCAGAATTTCATCTGCTTGTAAATTGGTTTATTACGCAGTCACGAACGAATATGTTTGATTTTCTTCAGATTTTACACAGATGTTTCTTGAAGCCATTCAACTTTTTAACAGCTGTTAACTGTGACGGTGGAAGATGGCTTTTTAAATCACTGTGAAAAATTTGAATAAAAACACTGATGTTTGTAATTTAAGGATATCGACCTGCGCCTTTTAACATACATTTATACTTACATTTTATAATTTGTTATCTCTTTGTGGACACATTTAAGCAAGTGTTCCAAGGATTTTTATTTTTTGGTCCCATTGCATATGAAGACCAGATTCTAGTTTTTTTCCACGAGGTCAAAGTGCCCAAAGAACTAAGTCATAAGTGCATCACACTGCCTCTCAAACCCGGTGGATGAAAATGAACAGCAGAAAGAGAGATTATACGTATATATTTGGACTGAGCCTCGCAGTCTTGGCCTTTCTCTTTGTCATGTTCAACAGGTACTTCACCACGCCTAGCCATAAGCATTCATTGGGTAAATTTTCGTTGACAGGGAACAGGTGGTTGGAATGTCATTTTCACAATGATTTACAAAATCCATATCTTGAAATAAACGCAATGTCTTATGGTAGTTGAGCTGGTAGAATTTCTCACACTTTATAATATTTTGGATTTACGAGAACATTGGGAACATTCATGGATTTCATTTTTTCTTCTTTCAGTTGTATTATTTGCTAGATGGTTACATGTACTTCGTTTATCAGTGCACCTGACGTTATTTCGAAGTTTGAGAATGATGCTGTTAGGCATGTTTGTCTGCAACTAACATAATAAGTGCCTAACACCCTAGTTGTCTAATTACATCCCTGCTGGGCAACATGTCTGGCAGAATCTAATTTTAATATCTCTTGCTAGACTTGATCCGACTCATATTTTCGCACAGACGACGTTGTTCTGGCTTTAGTAGGGTTTGTAGAAATATGACTATACCTTCTCCTTTGAAATTTAAGGTATATTTTGTTCAAAACAAAGAAATAGCGGAAAGGAACGTAATTCTGTTGTTCAGCGGATTCCATAAAAATGATCATCTCTCGATAATCTTATGAAGTATCACTCAAGAGATGCCTATCTTTAAGTAGAAAATGTAATTATTTTATATTCTGAAAGTGGTCTATGAATTTGATTTTTCCGGACTGTTGTCGAACATTCAGCTGTTCATAGTTTACGCCAATGTCTCACCTGAAATGTCAATTCTGTGGCTTGGTTCTAAAAGGGTCACTGTCATAAAACTTGCTTTTGAGATAACTGACCTTGAAGCCTTTATAGAAGTAATATTTTTTTGCTGAGAACTTCCGACATTGGTCCTAAGGTTTCCGTATTGTGTCTATTAATAGCAACAGACATTGGCACTTTTAGTATACGAAAGATAAAGGCTAGCCGAGCTGAATAATGCATAAATCTCATTTTTGCAAGAAATTGACCTTGGCCCTTATAGAACCAAGCCACAGAATTGACCTGCGGACTGCAAGACAGGCTTTGAGTGGGAGAGTTCGAAAGGCCGGCTATGGAGTCACGTGTAGCCGATAACTAGAACAGTTGTAGTATTAATTGGTCATAGTTTTAAAATTCCCCGGAATACCTCGGCCAATCTGGATCAGACTACTGCTATTCTTTCAAGATTATAATTACTAATCGATTCATAGTTATTTTTCCTATATGTTGTAATTTGTGTTTGTTGTTGTTGGCTCTTTTCTTTTTGTTTACGTTCTATTTCTTTTGGGATAGTATTTCTTTTTATGAAATACTGAGTTGAGTTGATGATTCTAAGTTCCTTTCTCAGTTTAGGGTTCCTGCTTGAGTCATTTCAATGCTTCTGAGCTGTTCAGACCTTCTCTAGTCCCCTATACACATGCAACCCTTGTTGCTGTGGGCCCACCGAAGAGCGACGCCAGCCCCAGCCCGGTATCACTAAACACTAAACTACACATCAACTAACAACACTAAAACAACAAATCAAGATTCATTACACACAGCCCAGGAAGTTGCGTTTTTTCCATGGAATGAGTAACCACCAATACATGGAGATTCACACAGAATGTAAAAAGCAATTTTTACATTACATTTATCCACCACTTCCATCATCCTATATTCATTTCAAGCAGGTGCATGATTTTGCATGCATTGGCTTACTAAAAAAAAAAAAAAAATCGAAGCAACATTTTGATTCCTGTTTTATGAGTTCTCATCATCCGAAGTGTCATGACCCGCCCACTGTGAGGGAAGTCAGGGAGCGGCAGGGGGTTAGGGTGAATTGTCAACTGCATGCGACACGTTCCTACCACCCTCATGCAAATTGAACAGGTCAATTATAACAACAAGCCTGTGGACGAGTGTTTCGTGACATCACGCAGAAACAATCCAATCAACATGGAGCAGTGAGGAGGGTACCTGTCAAAGCTGGCATAGGTACTGTGTGACAAATCATTTTCTAAAAGCAACCTGTGCATTATGCTGTTTAGTATTTTGTCTCGAATCAGTTTTTCTATCACCGTCACCCTATCATGGTAACATGAAGAAAATATGTATATAATGAAAAATAAAGGCCCAAGGATAGAACCCTGTGGGAATACCATGTTTAATCAACCAATATCTAGATATATTATTTATTTATTATTTATTTATACTGGCGAAGTTAGGGCCATACGACAATTCTTAAGCAAGTTAAAGGATATTATCTATTTTATGGAACCCAAAGATTCATTGCCGCGCTTACCTGAGCCCGCCATTATACCCTATTTTGTGCCAACTCCATCCAACCATCCCTCTGAAATCCTATTGATCTTAAATCTATCTGAATATTGTCCTCCCACCTACGTCTAGGTCTTCCATGTGGTCTTTTTCCTAAGGATCACCAAGTCAATATATTTTATATATGTCTTTCTTTCCCCATGCGCGCAACAAGTCCAGCCCATTTCATCATCCGTGATTTAATTACCCTTATTATGTCCGGTGACGAGGGCAGGTTATGAAGCTCGTTGTTATGCAGTTTTCTCCATTCCCCATTTTCGGCTCTCTTAGGCCCAAATATTTTCCTAATCACCCTCTTTTCGAATACTCTCAGATTATGTTCTTCCCGAAGAGTAAGCGACCACGTCTCACATCTATATAATAGCCTACAACCGGCAAGATAATTGCCTTATAAATTTTTATTTTTAGATGTCTGGACAGAAGACGAGAAGATAACATTTTCTGAACTGCATAAAAGCAGCCATTTCCTGATTTGATTCTACACTTAACTTCTGCCTCAATATTATTTGTGTCTGTAATCTGGACCAGTAAAGCTATACATAAGCTTATTACAAATAATACATATTTCAAATAATACATATTTCAAATAATACAAGATTTGATAGATTAGAAATTAAAACTAAACATGCTACAGACAATAAAAATTACATGGATTTAATTACAATTTCGATCAACTCACTTTCAACACCATAGTCATCTCTTAAATGAAGAATCAACAAGCTAAATATAGGATTTCTATTTCTAACTATTTATATAGGATTTTGACGGTATCCGTTAGGAGTCCTACATACATGTATCCACGTTCTTTCTATTTGGACACGTTTCATCGCCTTCAGGTAAACACATACAATGCTAAACTAATCACATCCCTTTCAGCTTCCTGGCGCACTACAATAATTAATACAGCTTCCGGATATAAGCTAATGGTACACAACATGGGATGATGCAACTAAATGCTTCCGTAAGAGTTCATATTTTATGCCATAGGGTTATCGGTGGATGCGATTTTTCTAGCTGCCCTAATACACATTCATGTAAATAACAATGTTCACCACGTATTGTGTAATTAATTATTAATCACTCATATTTCTATTCATGGAACATTATCGCAGGCCCGCTTGCATAAAAAAGATTTATGGCGGTTGTCCACCGAGGGCTAAGCTAACTTAGCTTAGCTTAGCTCACATACGGTGAGGAATTTAATATATAGTTGTGCAGGTTTTCATATGTAGTTTTGTCGGCACAACTACATATGAAATCCCGCACTGTATGTGAGCTAAACTAACTTAGCTTAGCTCTTGGTCGACAACCGGCATTATGATCTGAGCGAAGCTAGGCCCTAAATTAGCTTAGCTAAACTAACTTAGCTTAGCTTAGCTCACATACAGTGAGGGATTTCATATATAGTTGTGCAGGTTTTCATATGTAGTTTTGTCGGCACAACTACATATGAAATCCCGCACTGTATGTGAGCTAAGCTAAACTAACTTAGCTTAGCTCTTGGTCTACGACCGGCATTATGATCTGAGCGAAGCGAGGTCCTGTTTTAACTCGACCGTTCGGCATTCCGTCAGTAAATTTTTGTTACACATCACGTCCAAACGGGTTGTTTGTTTTCCTTCAAGTTTGGCCTATACTTGATCCAAGATGTGTACGGAGCAAAAGTAAACAACCTAATGTGAAAATATAAAACACAGTCACAAGCGTTTTTGAGAATGTTTAGTCGATTACATACAGTAAAGTAAATTGAACTTTCTTTTTTTAGATTAAGCGCTAACGATCCCGGGTTCGATTCCCAATGTTTTGTATATTTTTACAATCTGTATCTTCTCGCCGCTGGGAAAACCTTTTCCTTGCACGTTGTTTTTATTGGTGACGTAATTTCTGAAGGCTCTGGCTCTTCTATAATACGAGACTTAATACATCTGCGTAGTCCTATTTTTATAATAAATTAAAACTGACAATGTTAGCTTCATATTAATAAGTTAATAACAATCATAGTAATATTAATAATTATAGCAGTATAGTTCGTTGTAATAATAGTGACTTTAATTGTTTACAATAAGAACTTAGCATTGTTACATGTAAAATGACTCATATTAAAATAATAAGATTTATTTGCCATTGATGAATACCTGCCATACACGTGATTTAAAATTGAAAGAAACCAATTGATATACACTGGACTATTTGTATGTGCTGAAATATTTTCTATGTCGTTTTTATAATTAAAATATTTGCTGAATGATGATACGTTCAAAGCACAGAAATGTACACTGAAGAATATTATATTAGACATCTTTTTACTTAAACGAATTCATCTTCTGTATAGAAGAAATAGACGGTTTGCAGAGTTAGTAAAAATAAGAAAACAGTTTCTATTGTGTGGACGACAGTCGGCCTCAGTAATTTCCACAAATACTAGGAGGTAGGAAGTAGCACGTGGATAACACTGGAAGTAGCTGCAATATCCGCTGCTACAGACAAAAATCGTCAACACGAACGCTTTTATCGTGCTAATAAACCGCTTATTCTGGTGTCATTCTTGTGAGCAAGTTTACAATTTTAGCTTGTTCTCTAAACTTAAAAAACATTCATTTTACATTAAGCACAATACATGAGTTATAAAATGGTTATTTATGATACAAGTGTCAAAAACGATATTTTATTATTCGATTGGGATCATTGCGAAGCGAGTGAGCAGAATAAAATTGCTTTGATCGTGGGTACTATACACTATGTTTTAGGCAGTCGTCAATATTTATAGATAAATTATAATGAGGAATGTCGGTTCAAAACGCGTTTAGTCCACCTCCGATCGTAATGTAGTTTTTTTTTGCGGATTCACATTCTCTGAGGTGTTCTGCATGATGGGACTACTACATAACGTTTTTGTTTCAAATCGCAACCTTTCCCCGTTAAAAGTGAGCCTGAAATATGGGGTTCGATGCAAAACGCGTTCAGTCCAGAACTTGGTTAGGTGCAAATTACGTTGAGTCCACATTTTAGACGCGATCACGTGCGAAACAGGTGGTGCATTGAACTTTACGACTTTCTTCTAATGAAAGCGGCATCCACCAGACGCCGAAACAGATGTCATTAGCGGTCAATAATAAAAGAAGAGGAGCGTGAATTTTCCATGATTTAACATGCTTGAAAAACAGAAATTGTTTAAATTTTGACAATTTGGTACTTCGACAATAGTTCACTTTGTATTAGTGCGATCAGATGTGATTATAATTCTTAAATGTCCGTCGCCGTCGGTGAGTCGGTAGCACGCCTGCCTTCCACTTCGGCGGTCCGGGTTCGATTCCCGGCCGGGTCGGGGATTTTTCAGTAGTGAAAAATCCCTTTCCCGGGTTCAGGACTGGGTAGGTTAAGTCTTAGGTTAAGATAATGCACATTGTGCGCGATTCCTTAATTATTATAATTCTTAAATAAAGTACTAACTTTCATCTTTTTAAATGAATATTATTATAGTGTTGGGTCAAAACGAGTTAGTCCGTTACTTTCGAAACTTTAACTATCAATAAAATATATAAATGAAAATAATTATTTGACACACCCAATACATTTAACTATATATTAATTACTGATTCTTGTCAGAAAAATATATTGCAAATTCGTTTGATAGTTTGGCCACAAACAGTTTTTCGTCATTCCTGAAAAATCATTATTTGTGGACTAAACGCGTTTTGACTCGACGCTCCTCATATGTCATATAGACCTATTAGATTTTTTCTGTAATGGTCAGCGCAGCTGTGATGGCCACATGTTTCTTCTTAACACATTAACACATGAACTATATAAAATAGTTACACGAGTTACATCAATAGACATCAATAGTTACATCAATAGTTACATCAATAGTCATCAATAGTTACATAAGTTACATGAACTTGGAACATGGCTACTGTTACAAGCATATAACCTAATCAGACGAGTAAGTTATAAATAATACTGAATTAATATTAAAATATACAACTTTTGTTTTTATTTAACAAAAATTAACGACTCTGTGAAAATAGTTATTGATACACATGGGAAAATGGTTTTATTTTGCTCGTAGGAGTGGCTTTACAACAGCTGAATATATTGGGAGAATCTATGAAGTAATCAGGGTCAGTAACCGTGGAGTGTTATAATTTTATACCACTCAGTGGCATAATTTTCTCCTTTTAATTAATATCATGTAGTGCTTCTTTTTACCTTAAGCATTGGTTTCTATACGTATACTTCGCACCAATTACGATTTTTACTATATCTAACGAAGTATACTTTATAAAATTTGTCTACTAGACCTACAATATATATCCGTTACTGCTGTCATAGCATCCCTTCGATGCCTTGGTCTCCCAGTCACAAAAGAAATTTCAAACAATATAAATACTAACTAGCAAACTTGTTTGAAACTTTCGCACTTACTACTTTTTTTAGAAAAGCCAGAAAAACTGAAAATTTAGCAGACGAACTAAGTAAGTACATAATGATTTAATAAATGCTTACAAATATGAGCTGATTTCACAGAATTCACTGCCAATTAATTATGTAATTTATGGCTTTAACTCGGCCTACAGGCTAGGAAAGGAGTACAGAAACCCACATTCAAACTGTAAACAATCCATCAGCTAATGCATTAATACTGACACATAAATAAGTAAGACGTGTTTAGAATGAACTATAGGAAATTCACTACTTAATGTACCTTTACATAACGATTCAATAAATGCATAGACGATGATCGTAGAGATGGTAACAATTTAAATTTATTTTATTTTTTAAACTTATCTTACACTTGAACCAGTAGCGTACCAAGGGGGGTGCGAACGGGGCTGCCGCACCGGGCGCCGTAAAGAGGGGGGCGCCAAAATTGAAAAACGTCTTTTATTAGTTTAAGAAAAAAATATTTTTTTCAGGCAAAATATAAGGTTTTATTGGTCAAATTTTCTTTATTACTTTGTTAAATACTGCAGTAATATTATTTAGAAATGAAATAAACGTTTAGTTTTAAACAATTTTATAGACAGTACGAAATAGGTCATGGGCGCCGAGCACACAGGAAAAGTTTACGGTGTAATTTAGCAATTGTATCAATTGAACGTGATGTGGCTGCTACTAGCCTATAGACTTCAACTGTATTAGGCCTATAAATAAGTTTGCATGCATCAAGGCTAGGAAGGCACATTTTTAAACTTTTGTTATGACTCTGAAACTTATTTTCTCTTTATTTTTTTTTCAAACAAGCTAACCTTATAATAAGGGGGCGGATTTCTATAACCTAAAAAATAGGATATATGCATGTATTTATAACCTAAAAAATAGGATATATGCTTGCATTTAAAACCTAAAAAACATTAAAATATGACCATTAAAATTTAAAATATGACTTTACCGCTTACACACTGTGTATTTTTTTAAGTTTCATTACAATACATTTTATTAAAATGGAGTGTTAATTATTTAAAATATCTGTCTATACTGTCTATATGCAGTTTATCACATTTCATCTCAGCTCAATATGGTTTCAATAAATGCATTTTCATATTAGAAATTCTCATAAAGTATCATTATAATGCAAAACTTACAAAATATGATATGAAACTTCAAAATTTCTGTAATATTCACACAAATATGCCAAAAATATGACCTAATTATGCATATTTATACTAAATATGCTACAATAGTTGAAAATTTCCTAAATATGCAGTTATATGCGCAATAAAAGCCGTTCCATTTTCACCAGGATGCTTGAAATCGGGTTTAAATTAGTCGGAAACCTGAAATAATGCAAAGGGGAAAAATATGACATGTCATAGAGACCCGCCCCCTACTTATAATACAGTTTTATTTCATTCCTATTTTTCTCTTTGTAATGTGTTAAAGTAACATACTACTTATTAAAAATAAATAATTGTGATCATTAAACTGTGTTAAAATTAATCTTATTGAACCTTGAACCTTTTAGTGTTAGGGGGCGACTACCATCTAATTAGCCCTGGGCACCAAGTAGCCTTGGTACGCCACTGACTTGAACTATTGCGCAAATGATGTTTTCACATTTTTTATTCCAAATTTACATAAACTTAAATTAACATATAATTGGATCAACCAGAATTACGGAAACTAAGTACACGAAACAATTATTTCAGAAAAATACAAAGAAAAAGTTCTGAAGATTAACGTATAGGATTTTATATAATTGTTTAATGTAGAAAGGAAAACAATAGACCAATACACATAAAGCATTCATCAGAAATCTAAATGAACAACATTTCTTCTGTACAGAACCTAATAAAGTCACTACAGTTAGTTCTTTTCAATACTAACTGAAAATAATGGAACAAATCAAGTCACTTATTGTTTTGAATTTGTCCATGTATGTATCATATGAGCATTTTTAATTTCCCTCATCACGTGGACCATTTAAGCACACTGAAAAAGTTCCTTAGAAAAAGTTTCTCACCGTCAGTAGTGAATTACTCAGCTTTATATGTTAGACTAGATGCCATCAGCTGCCATCTATCGCAGAAGTCAAGAACTACGAGAACTTTGTAACAGCTGATTTCCGCGTTCAGCCATTTTCTTTTTCTTTTTATAAGTCTAAATAAATGGTGCAAAAATAAGTTGCACAAACTTTCTCGCATATAAGTGTTAAAGGCTAGCACAGAAAAAAGTAAATTATAGAGACAATTAAATTTTACTTATTACATTTTCACAAAACTAGCAATTATCTAGAACGGAAGGCATCACGGTCGATCTTTATGTTCAATGCTCTTACCGTGAAATAATAATAATAATAATAATAATAATAATAATAATAATAATAATAATAATAACAACAACAACAACAACTTGGAGTTTGCATGTCTTCCTCAATCTAAAAGGCAAAAATGCAGGATAGATTGAGATATAGCCAAACAATAGAAGCAAATGCTGCACGAATGAGTTTATTACAAGAGCCTACTGGAGAATTTGGGCTGCCGCGAAATTTGATTTGAACCCGGGACCTCTACCCTATTACCCTATACCACCTCGCTCTAACTGATTTTGTTGTGTTCATTAGACTGTGGTAAACTGACTACATTTCACAACAGTATATTACATTATAGTATTCTTGTTACTATGGGCAACAAAAGAATATATTTTAATCAAAATGTTCTGAAATTCGCATTTAAGTCATGTTATTTCTTTTTTATCTAGATACCTATTAATTTTATAAAGAAATGTATTTAACAAAAAAGTTGTTTTAATTTTCTCTACAACTTGGCTGTGCTAAGTTTCCATGTATCGCCCAATGTAGGCTAATGGAGACAGCCTAGAAAAATTGAAAATGGATACGAGTGAAGTATCCTCTAAGTCATTTTTGCAGAAAAACGGATGTAGCCATTTTTTTAGTCATATATAAGAGTTTCAATTTTAAATTCTTATTAAAATTGTTAGAGCCATTTTAAAAAAATCAAAATCTCTAAAAAAAAATTCATGAAAAGTCCCCTTAATATTTCAGTTATAAAACTCAAATTCTGGACGGTTCGGTAAAATTTCGAAAAAGTCCTTAATTCAAAAAATGAAGTAAGTACAATGAACCGTTTACTCGCTGTGCTTGTCCACGGACAGACGGACAGAAGTCATTTTTTCGGTTTCTAGGCATCGTGAAACATGTATTTCCGGTGTTATCTCGATTTCCATTTTTGTCACGTTCACAATACTTTCTCTGTACTACGTAGCCTATATGCGTGAAAGTAAAATCTCAAAACATTGAATAAATTATGGTCGAACAAAAACACTCGTATGCAACGTGCCTATAATGGCAATTAAGGTATTCGTATCTTAATAAAATGTCGTTATAGGCTGAAGCTTTGGAAGGAATGGGAGATTTTAAAGTAGGAGGATCATAAATAACTTAAAATATGCAGATTATGAAGTACTTATGGCAAAATCAGAGAAAGAATTACAAAGAATGCTGGATTGGTTGGTGGAGATTGGACAAATATATGGGATGAAGATAAATGCAGACAAATCAGAAGAGCCACTTAGGTGATGATACAGAACAGAGTGCTAGATAATGTGTCTTAATTCCGTTATTTAGGAAGCATGATCACCAGAGATGCCCAATGCACCAAAGAAATCACAGGAAGGATTTCTATGGCTAAAATAGCCTTCAACAAAAATAGAAATATACTCACAGGTAAACTAAATTTGCAGCTAAGAAAAAAACTGATGAGATGCTGCGTTTGGAGTGTAGCTTTGTATGGAGCCGAAACATGGACACTCAAGGAAAGGGAAAATAAATTTCTGGAGAGCTTTGAGATGTGGTGTTGAAGGAGGATGGAGAGGATTCCATGGACGGATAGAATCACAAATGAAGAAGTTTTAAGAAGAGTGGAAGAAAAGAGACACATCTTGCAAGATGTAAGAGTGAGAAAAGCCAACTGGATGGGACACATTATGAGAAGAAAAGGACTCCTATGCCATAGAAGGAAAAATAGAAGGAAAGAGAAGACTGGGAAGAAGAAGAATTGAGATATCGGATGACATCATAGGCGTAGCCAGGCCAACCATATGGGGGGGGTTATAACATCCGCGGGGTCTGGCGAGTATGGAAGGAGAGGGGGGTCCGGGGGCCCTCCCCCGGAAAATTTTAAAAATTAAGATGCAAAATAACGAGTTTTAAGCTTCCGGGGGTTCTTCCACGGAAAATTTTAAAAATTAAGATGCAAAATAACAAGTTTTAAGCTTCCGGGGGTCCTTCCCCGGAAAATTTTAAAAATTAAGACGCAAAATAACGAGTTTTAAGCTTCCCACGCTTTATACTTCTATTAAGCAATTTATGGGCAGACTTTAAAAAATTATACAATTTTCCATTTTTTATTCAATGGGGGGGGTTCAAACCCCCAAAACCCCCCCCTCGCTACGCCTATGGATGACATCAAGAAGGAAAGAAATTATGGAGAGTTAAAGGATGCAGCAGAAAACAGAATGAGCAGGAAAACGAAATTTTACATGGGAGTGTAGACCTGCCGTAAGGCATAAGTACCATGAATGAATGAATATGCTAATTGCATAATGTGCTAACTGGTATTCGAATAAAATGCCACTTTATTAGGTTCATTGTATAATGTACTATTTTACTATCATACTGAAAATTCAATTTTTGCTCCACATGCGTAAAACTTGTTAATTTATTATAGTTACCTAGTAGTTTATACATTTCAGTATTGTTTAACGTTGTATGGTGAAAATTACTATACTGTATTTGGATAATTGATTAATTTTTCATACTTTTAACTGATAAATTAGCTGCAGAACTTAAAAACCCTAAAACTCGGCAAGGAATTATCTCGGATAACATACAAGTTACACTAACGGAAGACTATTGCTCAAAGCAATACGTGTGCTACCTGTGCTACATCCACGGTAATTCCGTAGTGAAATAGCTTAAAAGCTCTGGCATTGCCGGGTTTTGTATTTTTGTAATTCGAAATACATACATAATATATATGGGTGATTCTTCAAATACGGGAAAATTTGGAGTGTGTAAAATCAAATTTTTTTTACTTTGTTTTAAAAATCTCAAAAAAATCACAAAAATACTTCAGGGGTTACTTGATTATAATATGACACCAGCAGAGCTTAAAGGTTTATATTTTTATTTATTTTAATTTCTTTATTCTTTTAAAGCCATGTGGATGACATCCGTGGACATGTGGATGGCAGAAGGCCACATTAATTACTAACTTTGGCAACAATCTGCTTTTCTTTATGTGATTTCATATTTTTCTCAGCATACTTCAGTTGATTTTGCATCAAATTTGCAAATTTGTGTGCATACTTCGGAATTAATGTAATTTTAACGAGACTGTGTTTTTATGGTTTTGGGGGAGGGAAAAATCAAGCAGAAATTCATTTAATCAGTTTTAAGATCTTAAGTACAGGTCACAGACACCGCAAACACAATAGTATCCTACATTTATCATCTACATGACTTGCGAGTCATCCACATATCCCTTCATGAGACATGTGGATGACACAAAAATCAGGCATGTAGATGACAAAAAAGGAGTTTAAGTGGTCTCAGCAAGCCATTTCTAAACCTCTGTAGGCTCAACTTCAGTCAGGTACTTTGAATTGGAAGGTTTATCATAGTGCATAATCAAAATTAATTAATATTCACTTTCTGCCTACTTTCTAAAAGCCATGTTAATGACGGGGAATAAAAACGTTTTCCTTGAAAATGATACAAAGTCCTTTGTTAATCCCAAACTGTTTGTAAGCAAGCAAAATTCAACCTTACAATTCAACCACTAGCTGCCCTGTTGGCTTTCTAACACTGTAGCCAGTTTTACAAATTTCTCATTCCTGCAGAAAAAAATTCCATTCTTTTCAGCCATGTGGATGACCGAAAACCCTTGGGACATTCTTTATGTTCATTAGGTGGGGTGACATTTTTATTTCATTTTATTTTTTATGGGTTAATATTCTTCACCCATTCATACTCATTGACAGGACAAAAGTTGAAAAGGAAATAACATTTTTTTTTTGTGGAAAAATTCATTAGAATATACAAAATCGAGGTTTGGAACAGGGCATGTGGATGACATTTCATTGAATTAAATTCGATTTTGGAATATCAGAATTTAAAGTTAGTGACATTTCAAACTGATAGTTGTAGTATGGAAGTAGTAGAAACAAACTTTTATTTTCATTTTTTTAAAGTTGAATTTGAAGGGGAATATCACTCCGGAACGCAAATTTTCCCGTATTTGAAGAATCACCCATATATATATATATATATATATATTATATTATATTATGCATTCATGAACCAGATTATTGTCTTTGTGGCACGTTACATGAAAATATTACAGGAGAAAAATTCCTCTGACTTCATTAAGGGCAAACAGTCATTGAGGAGAGAAGTTCCATCTGGCACTGTAAAGTGAACTTTGTAATTAGAAATTAACTCATGAAGGACTTTCGATTTCCAAACTCTAGATCCTGATATAGGTACGTAGAATTTTAAATGAGGAAGAACGACTTATTACACTCAACCTATTCCCTCCGGAAACGCTTGATATAGTTTTTCCTGGCTCATAGAGAATGTATAATTTTTCACTCCATTGCTTCTACACACCATGCCTTGGAGGGATTGAAATAAGAAGAAACAGAAATTCCGGCAACATAAAATTGTATTGTCTTTATGGATTTTTATTTCTCAATATCATGTTACCATACAACCGTTTCGGGGCTGAAATAAAATAGAAATTCAATGCCACTTTCATATTTTCCTGGGACATAATAATTTCCGCGCATTTGACTAAAAATTTTCCATCCTATTTTGTCTCCTTTAGAAGCTTAGGGCCTATGATAAAGAACTATATTTCTCTACTAAAAATACAAATTATACAGCTATGAATAAAGTGTTAGTGATGGGATTTTTTTTACCTACTTCGTTGGCACCCAAGCAGGCTGAGACAACTGGATTAAGCTGTCCCTGCAAAACGACCTCTTATTCGTCAAAATTTGAAGTGAGGAAATTATATTCTCCTTGACATTTCGAAACGTTCCATGGTTTCAATACAGTGGCCGTTTTAATAACAGTTTTCAATAACAATCTAATTATGTCCCTTGCCAATATTCAACTCCACTATGGCCAAACTATTGGTAAATCGCATTCTGAGACTACTTTTAAAATTATATTTTATTCAAAAAAGTTTCATAGCATTCTTCAATATCTCTTACAACCGCGTGGAGAAGAGGCTGTTTTAATTTCTTCCGGTAGAGAAGTCTTTTTTTTAAATAAAGGAAACAAGTTGCCAAGGAGAGGGCATAATAATCTTTCTTCATAAAGCCAGAACAATGTCATCTGCGCAAGAAAATAAGAAGGATCTACCCTGATAATAGAGATTAAAATAATAATACACGGTTCAAGACGTGTTGTCCAGGAATCTAGCATGACACTGGATGAACGTAAGACACTCTGGATATAGATTCAGATCAGTTTTACACTCCGTAGAACGTCAGGAGCACTGAAAAACGTTTACGGTTATCCTCATGGTGTTTCTCGAGTAATGCTACAAAGTGCGTAACGTACGTTTTATCCTAGCTAGTAATAAGGACTACATGAGTAATTGTAATTAAATTTTGAGTAGGCCTACTACGTGCTCAGCATAGACAAGTGTAAATAAACTTCAAGTTCTGCCACTGGGCTAGAGGACCAGGATGGTACGAAGATATACTCGTAGATAGTTAGAAACTTTTTCCAAAAGGAAAAAGACTTTGTCTCCCCTACAGACAATCGTGATAAAACAATCAAATAGAATAGCTAAGGTTTTAAATTCATAGTTTGCCTTTGCCCCCTAATAAGCCAATAAATCATTGAAAGCATAGGCGTAACCAGGCCGACCATATGGGGGGGGGGTTATAACATCCGCGGGCTCTGGGGGGTATGGAATACCTCCCAGGGAGAGGGGGTCTGGGGGCCCTCCCCCGGAAAATTTTAAAAATTAAGATGCGCAATAACGAGTTTTAAGCTTACCATGCTTTATACTTGTATTAAGTAATTTATGGGCAGACTTAAAAAATTATACAATTTTCCTTTTTTAATCAATGGGGGGGGGGGTTGTTCAAACCCCCAAACCCCCCTCCCTCGTTACGCCTATGATTGAAAGCAATATTTATATATAAAAAAGTAGTTTTTTAGCGAAAGTTTTTATATCTTAGGCCTAATCAAATTACTATCTATAATCTGGTATTTGAATTCCGATAGCAGGAAAATTAAACCTATTTGAAGGAGGCTTGACATTTTTAAATAAACGTGTCGTAGTTTTTAAAGTTTGTAATAAATTTTAACCTATGAACATTACAGATATTTACAGTCCAATTACAGTGTTCACTTATAACAACATTAATAAGATAAACACAAATACAAATTTAAATACAAAACGCTCATACCTAAACAACAAAACTGCTTAAATCGAAGTTAGAATTACATATAATGCATCATCTTAATTAATTAATTTCACTTTATAATTTGTAATAGCTTCTTACATGCTAAAAATTTTACGCTAAACAATCAAAATTATATCTACATCTATTAGGGCTGTATGTAGCACATTTATAACAATATGTTACCAATTATGTTAGAATCATAAATTTTGTAATTTATTGCTTTGTAATATTAAGAAATATTAGCGATTGACTACTTCTTCCGTGATTAAGTTTATCAATGTTACAAGTTCGAACGAAGCGGGAGAGTAGGAACCTTTCCAGAACTGAATTTATGTATTGATCAAGGTTGCCAGATCAGAAACGTAAAACAGTCGTACCAACAACTGAAAATAGTCGTACTCTAGTTAAAATCGTCGTACACTTTGCGAATTGTCAGGTTGAAGATGATGATGATAATGATGATAATAATATTGTAATAATAATGATTGCCAAGTGAGGTACTCTGTACAAACATTTTTTCTATAAATGGTGGTTAAAATTTGCTTTTGTAACTTCTGTAATGTGCTACTGCTCCACTCACGCATGCTGACTTTATTGTTCACCGCTACTACTCAGATAACTGATCTCTCGTAACTATATTTATACCCATTGTTGTTGGTACTCTTTGTCATCGGCTGCCTGCAGATGTTGCAGGAAGAAATAAAATATTAATAATAAAATTACATTACAAACCACAAGAAAGTACGATTTCCCAATATTATTTAAAGAAAAGTATACAGCCACTTTTGATATGGACGTGTCAACATTCATATGATTATGTTTGGTCAAAATAAAAGAAAAACAATAAGACCAGCTGCTCTTTATCGGTATAATTTCTTAGACGTTTGGATTGCTTCGCACACGTGCGGTTAACATATAAAATATTTGGAGAAAAATGAGAGAGTAGCAATAACAATACAACAATACAACTTAAGCGTGGTGCGCCACCGGCCCGTAAAAGCCTGTAATAAATAAATGTACTGTTTTATTTGACAATGGCTATTATAAAATTTCGCCATTCATATAGCGATATGAAGGCATATACAAAATAAACTACGAAAAAAACAAAAAACTTCATGTTTATCCAAATTGAAAACTCTGCAGTAGAATGAAAAAAAAATTAACAGAAAATGGTAGTAGGCCGATAAAATGCTAATATTAAAAATAGTCGTATGAATAGGCATACGACACATGGTTGCGTCGTACGTCGTACAAATCTATGAAATAGTCGTGTGTATACGACTATAGTCGTACGTATGGCAACACTGGTATTGATACAAGTAACCATCAACTGAAACTGTAAGAGGGCTTTAAGTTTGAAATCAATTAAGAAAATTTCACTGGAATAACTGGTTTCTATAAATGGCAATCCTAACTTGTGGATGAACATTCCTCACATTTCGTTTAAAGCACTAAGCACTACGCGACTGATCTTATCTCTGTGTTCTTATACAGTTTGGGATTAAGTTGACAAATTTATATGTCATTAGCAGTGGAACGGATAAAAATACACATATTTCAGGTATTTATTGTTTTCCTTCATACTATCAATAGCCTATGTTTTTTGTCATTGGATTTCATTTGAAGCATAATATTCTAAATTTGATCTTACAATGAATTAAATAACAATTGTTGCACTTAATCATTACCTAAATATAGAAGAGTTTCTTGTTACAAAACCAAGATTCCTATAGGGTTAAGTTAAAGTAACTCCAGTTAGAATATATTTCATCAACAGGTTTCCCATTGTTAAAAAGAGAGGGCCAACTAATAATTTTAGTATGAAGGGGAAGTGTGATTCGAGCTCAGAATAGGTCTCTTATTTATACCTTCTATGGAAAAGTACTTCTGAAGACATTTTTATATTTCTTGTCATTTTTTTCGGAGTAGGAAATCTAGGAAATAAGAAAAACTAATACGATTTCACGTGTCACTGAGAATAAAAAGTTTAGTTCTAGAATTAAACTTTTGTTATAGAACTTAACAATAAAGACATTCCGAATACTTGAGGTTTATATGAACAACATTCTTTCCCTGTATTACAGTTTCGTAACAGTTTTGAAAGAAGAGGAAAGTTTTCCTTAAGTAAACAAACAACTCTCTGAAAATACTTGCGATTCAGAAGTACTAATAGTTACATTAGCGTGGGTAATGTCTTCTCGTACAAGTTTCTCTAAACTTTCTCCAGCTGCTTCTAATGAAGCGATCAGACTTGAGTAATCTTTAAAAGTAAATGTGGAAAACATCTGCAATTCTACGCAACATAGCATTTATTTCTCTTTCTTCCACATAGCGTAAATTCCAATAAAATTGCTTCATCACTCTAAATATATTTTGTTAAAAATTCAGTTTGAAATTAATATAGTTTATGATCTTAAAGTTATATTTTCATATTAGGCCTTTTCCATGTTTCTTAACGATCATCCATCTTTTTTCGATACATGAGTCCTATGATTCTACAGTCGACAAGTGGGGCATCAATCGTAGACAGAGTTCATTTTAATCTGAAATTACATCCGAACAATATCACAAAATATTTTTTTAATGATTAATCTCCCTTAAAGTTAATTGGATTTTCTTCTTCTTCTTATGCTCTTCATGAAATAGGCTGTACTGTCTTTTCCGGCTTCTAAGGTCCTTGCATCTTTCCCTGGGTCCCTGATAGTCTCTTTCTAGGTCTAGGTGCTATGGAGTATTAAGAAAGTTCAAACGAATTTGTTTAGATAGTAGATAGATTCTGACCAATAATTTAAGCTTGGATTTGAGAAAGAAAACACTGCTCTATATGCATTCGACACCTAGACAGTGAGAAAAAAAGATACATGGAAAACTTTAAATGTGTTAGATATATAAGCAATCTTGAACCACAGATTATTGTCTCTGTTGGACATTATATGAGAATATTAATGGAGAAAAATTCCTCCGACACTGGGACTTGAACCCAGGACCTTTGGCTAATCGCGCCAATGCTCTACCAACTGAGCTAAGCTGGAGTTCAATTCACAGCGCCAGATGGAACCTCTCTCCCATGTTTAATTGCCCTAATGGTCTACCTCACAGACAGACAAGGTATGTCATATGCAGTACTGTGAGGCACACTAAGTAGTGAATTTTGTGACCGGGCTCCCACTGGTATTGTACAGTTAACATTCAAGATAGATATATAAGCAATCTTGAACCATAGATTATTGTCTCTGTTGGACATTATATGAGAATATTATAGGAGAAAAATTCCTCCCACACTGGGACTTCAACCCAGGACCTTTGGCGATTCGCGCCAATGCTCTACCAACTGAGCTAAGCTGGAGTTCAATTCACAGCGCCAGATGGAACCTCTCTCCCATGTTTAATTGCCCTAATGGTCTACCTCACAGACAGACAAGTTATGTCATATGCAGTACTGTGAGGCACACTAAGTAGTGATTTTTGTGACCGGGCTCCCACTGTTATTGTACAGTTAACATTCAAGATAGATATATAAGCAATCTTGATTATTGTCTCTGTTGGACATTATATGAGAATATTATAGGAGAAAAATTCCTCCGACACTGGGACTTGAACCCAGGACCTTTGGCTATTCGCGCCAATGCTCTACCAACTGAGCTAAGCTGGAGTTCAATTCACAGCGCCAGATGGAACCTCTCTCCCATGTTTAATTGCCCTAATGGTTTACCTCACAGACAGACAAGTTATGTCATATGCAGTACTGTGAGGCACACTAAGTAGTGATTTTTGTGACCGGGCTCCCACTGTTATTGTACAGTTAACATTCAAGATAGATATATAAGCAATCTTGAACCACAGATTATTGTCTCTGTTGGACATTATATGAGAATATTTATGAGAAAAATTCCTCCGACACTGGGACTTGAACCCAGGACCTTTGGCTATTTGCCAATAATCTGTGGTTCAAGATGAAACAGTAGTAATACATATATTTTTCATTCTAACTTCACTGAATTATGACATGTATCTGGAATGTAGCAATCATTTTGGCATGGGGGTGAGCTGAAGTAAGTACTTACACTCAACCAGTGATTGCCAGGAAATCTTCCTAAAAGCTTGGTAGTCCATGCTCTGAAGATTAAATCTGTAAGAGGAATAAGATTTTGAGGAGTAGTCTATGTATTTTGTTTCTTACAAGAATTTCTCATATCTGAAAAGAGGCAGGACATATCTACATGAAATTATTAAATTACTAAATTGTGTACCTGTAAAAATATTTTTAGTACACGTTGCGCAAAGTGACTGCTTTACGGTCCTAGGCCGGTAAAGTAATTTTACTGTACTAGGCCTGTAAAGTTGCCATGGTAACCCCTAGTGGACATAGTTTCAACTGTTGCTCCCAGATGTCTCTACAGTGCCTCTCAGTGTAAGTTCAAATTTATATGTTAAGGGGTTTATTGTTCATTGTCTATTAACAAGCATAGTAAAACTTGTCATTTAGAATTCTTGAATTTAAGAAATAAATTCTATAATAATAACTTTTTATACTTCTTATGATTAAGGGTGGGCACGAACGCGTTATGTAAATATATTTAGTTTAATTAATCAACATTATTATCTAAATGGCTTCTTTAAAGGTTTATTTCTAAGGAAAAGAAACAAGCCACAGCAAGAGAAGTTTATAAACATGCATTACTGATACAATCGCCACTACCTTTGCTTTCTTTAAGCAGAATCAATAAAAATGAACTCAACTACTACTGAACTCAATAGTAGTAAAATTACAGAACTTTTCCAAAAACTATTTTATGCACCACGTACGCAAAAACCTTACCGATCTCATCCAGTATTTCAGCCTCGGCTTCCGCCTCGGCCGCAATACTAGAATCGTCCGCTGAAGCTTTAGTTTGTGTACTTGATACATAAATAGCAAGTATGTAAACATTCTGTTTAGCTAAGCAAATTTTTGTTTCCCTATTTAATAGAGTGAATAAATGCATTAGTGAAATAGAGCAAGAAATACTGAGGATGTGACTATAGTAGAAACTGAGTAGTTATGCATCTCTGCAACTTACATCCAGTAGCTTATAATAAGAGCTATTTCAAACAAAGCTTTATTCAACACAGAAAATTGGTTTACTGGCAATATTAATGCAATAACGTAGTAATTCGTCTTGTTGAAACTTAATGTGATTATATTGATGTTACAGAAGCTTGTTTATTTGCCGCTCTTTGAACATGGACGCTTATGTAATCTACCTTGTTGTAAATGTGCACCGACATGTAAAGGATATAAATTTATGTTTTAATTCAGATGGAATATTCCATGACGCTATTTGGCATTCATTTACAATAGTATGACTATGATGGCTGCGGATATTTTATCTTATTAAGAAAGGAAAGTTGATTGTCCAAAACATAAACACATGGAGGAAGTAATGCCATTAAAGAGGATGCTTCTGTTATTTTCAAAGAGCATAAAGCCTTTTCATAATAATAAAGTGATCATTACCGTCACAGTATAACCCTGATATCTTCTAAAACTTCTGTGATTGTAAAATTCTATGAATGCTAATTTCCCCAAATACGTTTTTGGAAGCTCCCTTTCCTAACTGGATTATAATACATGTTGTTTACATTACCTCTTTTAGGAATAGCCAATTGTATCACAAAATAATATGTGACTAGCAATTCGTGCTAGCTAAAATTTAGATAGATGTTGGTATGATTATTTTAAAAGTAATTTTTTTCAGTGCATAGTGCGTCTACTTAGCCACAGTACACACAAAACTATGACAAGAATGATTTTGCATTTTGTTGGCATAAAATATTTTATTTACGTTATATTACCAAACTTGCATACATTACATAACATAAATCATATGCTTATAGTTGAATCAAACATCGGTAGAGAAAAATGTACTGCGAATATTATTAATGATGTAAGCATTGCTTTAGTTGGGCCGGTACGCACCGGTACTGCGTACCGGTATAAAATTATTTTCCTTCTACCATACCGGGAAAAATATTTGCTCCGGTACGTCGTACTGGCAGTACAGGAACAATATTGTCCTAAAATACTTATTAAATGTCCAAGTCAATACGAGAGTGTATTTGTTAATACTATTAAATTCGCAATAGATATGCGTTCTAATCTTCACCTTCGTGCGCATTTCTACAATAATTGCTTTCTCCTTAGATTAGGCTACATGTTGGCTATCCTGATAAGGTGCTCGGTTTTTTAAAACTCTTTTGTATGAGCCGATATGGAAAATTTTGAAGTAAGGTGAGTACCCCCATAAAATATTTTCCAACTAAAGCACTGGATGTAAGTGTATGTTTCACTGAATGTAGGTGATAGCTTTAGAGCAGCCGCATAGGTTAAGAATGAATTACAGCGAAACCACGTCCAATCCGTTAGAAATTACATTTAAAAAATAAAATTTTCTGCATTTAAAGTGGTAATAAAACTCAGGGATAGTCGCTAGCCAATCTCCACGTCACATCCTTGAATATATCGAAATCGAACAGTGTTTTTAGATCCTCCGAAATTTCCGAAAATCTTCCGATTTTTTTTATAATGCCGGAAAATACGAAATTGTGCGGAAATCTTATTTTCTTTTTCAAACTAAATTGAAGGAAATGGAACGACAATAAGCAATAGTAAATTATATTTCTGCAAATAATTTGTTTGAGAAATACAGTTGGACTGAATATTGGAGACCAGATAGTAAAATAAGAAGAGGGGTTGGATCACAAATTCTTCCAGAATTGTCAATCTTGATGTTGACATTTTTCCTTTACCTTATTCAGCTGCTAGTGTCGAAAATATATTTTTTGTTATAAACCGAAGAGAAAACAGAAATAGAATAATCACTGGATACCTGCATCATATTACAACTTCAAGATTGGTGCAGAGTTTCTACGTCGGAATGTATGGGGAGTAAGGAGGAGGAGGAGGAGAAGAAGAAGAGGAAGAAGAGGAAGAAGAGGAAGAAGGGAAAGAAGGAGAAGACACCTAGATTACAGAAAACATTGGTAAGGGAATGTATTTTCCCTTGTAATAATCTCAAAATCTCATAGGCCTGTAGCTATAGGCCTAATACCATTTCCGGATTTTTTATTTTAATCCTCTGAAACATTGTTTTAATATATGGAAACATTGAATTCAAATAGAAAGTTTAGTGTGCATACAATTGTGTTTGTGAGCTGTACAGATCTTTATACACACACACACAGCCTATGAAACCAGAATTTTTGGACTTAGCGTACTTAAAATTATATACAATGACTATTTCAGCGGGTTTAAAGCAGTTTAGAAGCGTAGTACTGAGTTTAGTTCATAGGAGTCACTAGGCGCTGTGAAATCTTGAGCGATATTTACGTACCAATAAAAAAAAAATATCTTTGGTGATTTAAATATCGGCTCACATTGCATATCAGGATTGAACACAGTACCTGCTGTACCTAAGGTGGAGATAGAAAAGTATTTTCTTATGAGGATCGTGCTATCATCTCGCGTTTTATTCAGATATGGAGTAAATGGCTACAGTGCATGCCTGAGCATTCTGTTGTTTCTGGCTCATAACTTTTAAACTCTGTAAGTTAAAGTTAATTGAAGATACTGCTAGCTTATAACTGCCCTTCGTAACTTATATAAGGAAAGTTTATAATTATAAATGTCAGATCTGTATTGAAAGTAGCTGCTGTACAAAATTTTGAACAGAATAGCTTGAATCTCTATAATTTTAAAATATTGCAAGAAAGTTAAATTCCCTTCGTGTGAAATTGTAATGTGAGTGTCAGAAAGAAAGCGACATGCTTCACACCACATATCTTATGGTTACCTAACTCTAAATTAAAATGAGATATATATTAAGTGTTCCATACTACGTTATTCATAGACGATTTTTTTTTCTGAAAGTAGTATTTTTGGGGATATTATAGGAGAAAAAAATCCTCTGACACTGGAATTCGAACCGAGGACCTTCGGCTCTCCGTGCCGCTGCTCTACCAATTGAGCTAGTCAGAGTTCCCTTCACAACGCCAGATGGAACCTTTCTCCCTTGTCTTATCGCCCTTAATGGTCCACCTCAATGAAAGACAAGTTATGTCATATGAAGCATTGTGGGGCACACTAAAAATGATTTTTATGACCGGGCTTCCACTGTTATTGTACAGTAACATTCAAGATGGATACATGTCCAGTCCAACAGAGGCAATAATCTGTGGTTGATGACTGCATCTGTCCATAATATTTTTGGATTCACGGGCCTCAAAACATGTGTGTAGTATGTTGTAAATATGCCGATTTTACTTCTGAAAATCAGATTTCCATGGTATAGTAGTTTTGAATTACATGCCACTAACAACATTGAAGTACGGTGTATGAAAGCGACATGATATTTTTGATATAAATTTTTTAAATTGTGAAAGCAAGGAAGTATTTTACTCTGTATCATTAAGATAGAAATCATAATATTTGGTTCAGGACAGGTATGATCGACGTGTAATACTCTATAATCTCAAATGATAATTCGTCAAAGCATACGCATTCCTTCATAAGATAATCCATGCAGATAATGTGATGTATATTGTAGGTTACATGTTGCGTGATGAACGTAAAATCAAGTGTCTATGAATTATAAAACACATGGTAACTATGCATGAGAGGTTAAACAGGCAAGGCGTGCATTAACGCCGTTATATTTCAACTCATGTCACATGCCATTTATTGCGCTCAGAAATCTTTTTTAATGTTATCATTTGAAACAGGATTTTAACTTGTCATAAATGCCTTCTTGAATATAACATTTTTATTTTCATGTATACCGTTATGCTTAAGTATTTTGAATGTAGCAGATAATTAAAACTTGTGCACCGATGTGTTGGATCTTTATCCAAACGTCTTTAATTCTCCAGACATAAGGTTTGTTTTTGTTTTTGTCTTTGTTTGTTTGTTTGTTTGTTTGTTTGTTTTTGTTTTTTTTTTTGCCCACCCTTACCCCCGGAGTGCCCAACAATGAAGTTGATTACCTCCGGTCAAACCAAATTTTGGTAACCATTTGTTTGCTGTGTGTACCTAGGTTCGCCCATTTTCATCCTTATGGGATATGTGGTTGTCGAAATTACACACACATGTATGCCGTGAACGATTTCAAGAACTTAAATAGAGCAATTCAGGGAACTCCTTCAAAATAGCGTAGCCAGCTAATAGTGAGGTATGCTCTGCCATTAGCGACCGTGCCCCTCCGAGCCGCGGAAAACAAAAGAGGAACGACTGGGTAAAATTTCCCATCGCAGAAGATATTTAGTATGGTACACACTAAACCACGCGCTATTCAGTGTATTGCTGCTAAACTAATATAACTGTTCCTAACCTAACATAACCTGTCACTGACCTAGAATTTACCTGCCTCTATTTACCTTAATATAGAAGCTTTTTTACCCTTCCACACCTTTTATAAAACATCATTACACTATGTAGTTCAGTCCTTAGTTTGTAATAATTTCATAAGGTACTAGTAACTCCTACTAATACTGATTTTATTCGTCATCCTGTATTTATCATCGTATTGTTGTTATTTTGTATGGGACTACGAAATAACACACCGGCGCGGCATTTCACGTCGTTTAACTGCAAAATTCAATCGGCATGTAGTCATGTTTGTAGGCCTAATATTGGCGACATTGTAGGCTTAGTCCTCCGAAGTTTAGCGCAAGTCAGTTCGTTACAGAGTTTTCTATCGACGTTGACAAAGTGAATTTCTTTCTGTAAGGAAGAATCTTTATAACGTTACAAACTGGTAGTTTGAGTATAATGTTCTCATGTTACTAACCAGCGATTGGAAGAGCTCCGACGTTTCAGTGGAACACGCTCCCTCCATACGCCAGGAAAACCTTAAATCATTCATCAAAATGTAAATGTTTGTGGACACCTATGGTTTCTTTTAACATAAAAATATAATATTACGATTTTCTTTCTGAAGTAGTTTGAGACTCTGATTTTCTTCAAACTACCCTCTGGATAATTTTCGAAAATGTTCGTCAATACTACCAGCGATGATTATAAAAGATTTAGATCATAAAGTTTGTGTTATTTTCAGAAAGTTATATTGATCTAATTTTTCCACCTAAATGTCTGATGAGTTGAAAATTCCCATTAAATTATTTGACAATCCACAAAATACATAAATTTAAATTGCGAAGAAACTTATGGACGATACCATGTGATCAAGTGCAAAAACTGTCATGTGTCACTAACTGAATTCTGCTCCAGAAAAAATTAGACCCTTATATTTGCATATTGTGGTCTCTTGTCTGTTATTATGAATATGAAGAATAAATATATTTTACTGTTCACGAAGCAGACAGAAACATAGAGAGACATGATCTGGAACAGTTTTTTTATATTATTTTAACTCAGATTACCAAGGGATGAATTTCTAAAAAAAATTACACAGGGCCTAATTGAATTTTAGTATCGAATATAAATTAATACATTTCCTATTCTCGTTTAAATGACATTATCGAGTTAGAAACTTAAGCATTCATCTTTAGCATACGATGTTAGTTATAATCCAGTTATTCATTGCTTGGCCAGGCGGCTTCCTTTCGTTAGGAGGAAAAGTTTGCCGACAGCTCATCCCATGCACTTTGTTTTTACCGCACCAATCAGCTAGTTACCCCAGCCAATCAAAATCTAAGAACGTCCTGTGGCGATTTTGACAGCTACTCGTCAACTCCGCGTGGAGTGAAATGCGCGGTTGCAAGATCGAGTTATAGTAAACAATAACACGTGTGAATTGAATAAAGGGAAGGAAGAACTGAGGTCAGTGATAACAATGAGATAATATTGCAACGTTGCTTTTGTTTTGGAAAGCGGAAGCCCAAGACCGATTTAGTCAGATCAATTAACATAAAGAAACAGCGAAACCTTTGAAGCCGACTGGTCATGCAATGAATAACTGCACTATACACATCCTTGCATATCCCCAAACCTGTTTCCTCAATTTCAAAAGGTAAGTTCAAATTGAAAAAGTTGGTTTCATGTGTTAGAGCTGTGCTTTTAAACGACAGTCTTCAAGCATTATGTATTAGCACGGTACTTGAGAATTGTGTTGGCTTGTTGCGTTTTATAGTTTCGTATTAGGATAATAGTGAGAGTTTGGATACTAAAAACTCCGCATTATGTAAATGAAACGAGCAGTTTACGTTTGAATGTGTATGAGGCGTTAAACTTAGAAAATTAAGTAGGCCTATGTCATGTGAAGGACTTTTAACCGAGATTCATATCTGTAAAAGTAAGTAAAATGGTCCTTATACAGGCCCTGGAAGCCTAGAGGGTTCCAAGAGGTTGAGGTTCCCAGATTTTTAGACATTCGGCACGTGAAGGTGGTAAGGACCGGTAGCCTTTACCCAAAGGATAGCTCCTGGCACTCATTTCTGTTAGAGGCTGAGTCGATCCTAGGACCATAGTGCCACCAAAAGGATTATGCCAATTGAAAAACTTCAACGACCTCTTCGGGGATCAAACCCGCGACCTTCCGGTTTGTAGCGCAGCGCCTCAACCACTACGCTACGACGTACCTACACTTCAAATCTGTATTGTTCTGAATTTTGTAAGGCTGATTTGTAAGTACAAATAATCATTTGACAATTTTAAGAATATTTGCAGCCACCTACAATCATGATTGTACAGACAACGTACGATACATCTAGGATATGCTGTATTCAAATCAATCAGAGTACACTTATCCTATTGAGTAGCAAATTTCTGTGCTGTATTTAGATCAATCAGAACTCTCACAAGGTTTTAAATTTTGGTGAGTGACTGAGAGAAAGAAAGGAAGGAGGAATGGAAATTTCTACTTCACAAATGACAGGCCCTCACCTTCAATTTGTTTGCATATTAGAGTTGGATTACTCCCACAAAGTCTCTGGCCTTGAAGACTAACCCAGCCAGCGAGCTTCTCGTAACGTCTCGTTACCAAGATGCGCGAATTCGCTGCGCGTAAGATCAGTAAGCTACCGCTGGGCAGAGAGTGAACATCATGCAGCATGTCGCCAGTCGTAGAAAATACTATAATAGTTGAGTGGAGGGATAATGCCGCAGCGAGAGAGACAGACAACACGTGGAGTGGGATAGGAGAGCTGAGCCAATCTGGGTGCAGCTACCTCCCCTAGCCAGGAACTCTACGAGCGGTGAGACTCGCTCCTAAGGTATATACGTAAAAACCCAGAGACTTTGTGGAGGTAATCCTACTCTACACCTTTAATATTGCCACCATCCGCCAGCATTAAAAGATATTGATCCTGCCGTCAGAGCAGACTATCTATTAGTTCGTATTGAGATGCTCTTTGAGTGACAGCTTAATACTTATTGTGAAGACTACACATTGGAACCGATGCGTTCATTTGCGAAGTGGTGAATATCCAGTGAAGGATACAGAGGAGAAGGAATGTTCTTAACCTTTTCACTGCTATTGACATGCGTCACCGCAAAACCTCACTGACAGCAGACACATTAGATTAATAGGTCAATGCTTTATTTAACATGTGAAGTTAATTATCCACTAGTAAAAATTGTCGTTCCTGAAAACCAGATATTTCATTTAAATTTTTCTTAATGACATCAAACGTAGAGCCCACTGATGATTTCACTCGATGAATGTTTATAATAACATATAAATTCAGCTCTGAAAGGATTTCGGAAAAATTGCCGTGAAAATAGGGGAAATTTATTTCCAGAGGCTTTACTTTAGAATTGAAGTTTTTTACGTGCCGTGAATTTACCCCGAAGCTTCAGTCCCTTTACACCACTGCGGCCGACACTTCCAGAATAAGGTCTTTGAAATTTGCGGACGCGAAATTTTCAGAATTTGAAATAATGAATATGAGCTGTTCAGTAGAAAATATCATCGTTACAAACACAAAATATAGTTCTTTACAGCCACATTAGTGATCTTTACAACCACTTCTGCTCCGTGCCGATAGCTCATTGTATAATACTGCGAGAAAAAAATGTTGAATGTTTTTTTTTTTTTATCTTGGATTTACTTACCTCACATACTGACAGAGATAGCGGCCATCTAGCAAAAATGCACATTCTGCTATCTCTGACGAAAGGCAGAGTTATCGGTGAGTTGGGACGTTCAATGCCGGTGAGGACTTAATCATTCATTATTTTTTAAATATCGATATCTCGTAGATTTAGATCTAAAAGCAGTTTGTGTACAAAATTCAACAAATTAAAAATAATTAACATCTCATAGCAATATTAATGCTAATAAAATTTGTCAAATAATTGGCAATATTTATTATATTAAAATTATACGAAAGATAAAGACTAGCCGAACTATATAATGCATAGATCTCATTTTTGCAAGAAATTGACATTGGCTCTTTTAGAACCAAGCCAGAGATATATCCTGTGGGCTATCGGTCAGAAAGGAAATTATATACCTTTGCAGTACAGCAATATCCGCCTGTTAAGAACGACTAGACTACGTGCAATACTCAGTTGTCTGAGAAATTGCCGCAGAATCGAGGAGTACAGCGATCTCTGCCTGCTAAGAACGACTAGACTACGCGCAATACTCAACTGTCGGAGAAATTGCCGCAAAGCCGAGGAGTATAGCGAGCTCCACCTGTTAAGAACGATTAGACTATGTGCAATACTCATTTTTCGGAGAAATTGCCGCAGAGCCGAAGAGTACAGCGGTCTCCGCCTGTTAAGAACGAATAGACTACGTGCAATACTTAACTGTCGGAGAAATTGCTGTATAACCGAGGAGTGTATGAAGTTTCCAAAAGGTTTGACATAGCTCCCGGAGGCTGTCTATGATTGTACACTAACATGGTTTGATTACCTAGTTTATAACCTAGTTTATTAAAGAAATTATAAGAGTAACCTAGGTTACTCGCTGGTGGGTGGTTAATAAATTTCTAATTAGAAGATATGCGTTCAAACCCATAGAACGTAATATTTCTATATTATGAGGCAACAACACGACAGTGCAATAATTATGTTACTTTTCATGCGGCGATTCGGACATTATTTGCTCTCGTTTTGTGGAAAGCGGGTGAAGGCTGTTTTTGTACCATTGAGGTTCCACAGAAGCTCTAGAGTTCCAGCCGTATGACGAACTGCTAGATTGTACATTCGCAAATAAATGTTGTTTAACGTAGTTAATTTCGCAGCGATGACCTCACTGGGATCACTTTCGGCTTATTCCCAGTAGCTTGTGCAAATTTAATTACAGGCATCCTACTCCGTCTACATAAATTGGAGGAGTTAACTTGGGAGGAAATAACTTGCGTATTCAGCAGACAACTTCATTATGTCGGCATTTATTCGTAAAATCATTATAATCATTCCGCCGAGAAGAGGGAATGAGAGTTCTCATAATTGCAGATAGTATATGTCTTATATTTCATATTAACAGGCCTGCGTAAAGCTCGGATGAGGATTGCACTTCCTTTCATCTGCTTGCTTGCTACTTTCCTTTCCTTAATCGGATATCGGTTAATCCTGTATCGAATATTCTGTGCACTTTCCGTTCGTATAAAGCATTTCCGATTTCATTTTGAAGACTAATTTTCTGGAAACTCCACAAAAAGTAATCAGAGGCTATCATCGGAACTCTTCTCATAGGCCAATGTCTGCATATTTTAGAAAGGTTGTATATATAGGGATGCTTTATGTTTTAAATACAAACTTTTCTCGTAGTATAAATAGAGGGACAACCCTCTATTCTGAATCGAAAATATGACAGTCCCATGTCTGACAACTTACAACCATGTAAAAATTCATACGGGGTATTTCCTTTACACCGGTTAAGGTTATTTTATGTAGAAGAACACATCCGCTATAATCAACGAACCAACTAGGGGCATAACTGAAGGCCTGGCAAGCTTACGATGCGGGAGGGCTGAGGGTCGAGGTCCTAGGGGATCCAAAATGGAAACCGATAAAAATGGAATGTTAATAGGATGTCATAATGGAGGAAAACAATGCAGAACAGCAAGAGGAAAAGTGTTCGCAATTTGCAGTGAACTCTCCGGTATAACTTATGTCAATTATCAGAAAACTGAGTATTGAAAAATTCAAATGAAATAAATCAGAGTGCCATAGGAAACAGACTCGATCCTTTTAGGAAAAGTAATAAGTATCCTATCTCAAGTCCATGTTTGGTTTTCAAAATACTTTGAAATGATAAACTATGATTTTTAAAGATATTACTACTACTTTTTATTATATTTTTAATGTCAGGAAGTTCACTCGTAACGACAACAATGTGTACATTAAAGAAAGATGCTCTGTGGTAGATGGCCTATCGGATGGAGATAATTTCTTGTAACATTTCGTATTGTCAAAAGGAGTGGTTTTGTTGCGTGACAATGCGCGCCCACATACTGCATAACGGGTTAAGAGAATACTGGATCGGAAATAGGCCTGCGACTCCGCGCTGCAGCTTCAGATATAGGGACGTTACCATAGGAAATTCTGAAACCAATAAGCTAAATCACTAATAAATTATTATTTATTTTTCCCGTACTACAGAACCTGACAGAACCGATGGAACAAACTCTCGGAAAGTTGTTGGGACAGAAGATATGGTCTAAGGCTAGGCTAGGCCTGCTCCAGGGATGTTGGTGGGCCCCAAACAAGTATAGTGTTGCCAGATGGAGAAAAGGTGCATGAAATGAAGCTATATGGGATGTAATGAAGCATGGCCATTCTCTCCTTAATGCGCTTGGATTAAATGGCCAGTTAATTATTTCTCACTTGTATCAACTCCCTCCACTCTCCCAAAATAAAAAGCACGGTTTCGAGTGATGGAACCTGCTAGCAGCTGTCTGCCGTCGCCTTTTTGTCATACGAATGAAAAAAAATAATAAATAATTTCCACAGCAATTCACTAATTAGTTTCTACAACTTCAAGTTGCGGGTGTATAAACTCAAAGTTCAGGAAGTTGGTGACCTTGCAAAGATAAAATTGCTCGTTCCTTCGCGGGAATTTGATAAGAAATGAGAACAAACATTAAGGAACTTCCAAACAAGTTTTATTATGCTTATTAATTGATAATAGAATATTCATTTTAGAAACTAATTCTCCTCGGTGTATATATCGTATTTTAATATTTTATCTAACTTCGGCTTGAAATAAGCGTACCTACCTTGAAAACTAAAGGAAGAAATAGTCACAAGTAAATTATACAAAATTAGATCAGCTCCTGCCATATATATATATATATATATATGCAGGGAGGCCATTTTATGCGGAAACTTTTTAACATCGTTGACCCTGCTCACACATTCCCCGCTGTTGTGCTTGCACCGGCGGGGACCGTGTTCCGTTACTACCGGCAAATCAAGACTTTAGAAACAATACAAAATAGAATAACTCAACCAATTTATTATCAAAATAGGCCTACATGTAGAGGCTTATTACTCACCATTTATTTGAGATACTGAGATGGTACAGTCAGGATATTTACGAGAAAATCTCCGAACCGCCTTCTATGGTTATTTCTGAATATGTAACATTCCACCAAATAAATTCGCTGTTCAACCGTATACATTTTCGATTATTGTCTTATGTAACACACGACAACAATAGATAAGCGTCTCACTACAACAAACCGAAGCAACTAACCGCTTGTATGCTTTGTACAACTACGATGCAATGCGATGCTAGCGCGGCAATGCGGCAGTGATGCGAGGTTTCCTCATAAAATGGACTCACTGTATATAGCTGATATAGATGATATAATATAAAAGGCTTTTCCCTGACTTAGTGACTGACTGACAGAGAATCAACGTAGAGCCTAAACTATAATAGGTAGAGACTTGGAATTTTGACAGTACCTTCGTTTCATAATGTAAATGCACACTAAGAAAGGCTTTTGAAAAATTTTGATACTTAAATGCCAAAAATCAATTTTTTTAGGATACTTAATACCGTTTTACACAGAATTATCAAATCAAAATCACATTTCATGCACAGTTAAGTGGAAATTTCCTTTCTGTGAATTAATTTAAACAGGTGACCAACTATTTGAAATGTTTACTATGATATCTTGATTCGGTTAACCAGGCTGTAACTGGAATAATTCCATTACAGCTTGCATATAAAGTTACAATGATTAATCAGTGGAGCCTTATATTCCAATTCTGTTGAATGTGGACACGAACGATACTTCAAATACTGAATTAGTGAAATTTTGCATTCGTACCGCGGCAATGCCCCATTTCAATGATGTTATGTACAAATATTTTGTCATGCATTTATCAATTAGAGTACAAACAAAACATAAACATATCCAATCACATATTCAATCCCAAACACCTGTTTTCACTAACACTCTACTTGTTATTTCCCTACACAAGTACCAGAGGTAAATGACGCAACTATTCGATGGTAGGCCCTGTCCCGCCACGAGATGTGGCACCATGGAAGTAACTTTACTTGAGTTTTCTATTACTTTACTTCAGTTAACTCTTAGTCTAAATAGACAAACTTTTGGAAGGCTGATTTGTGTTATTTGTCTAGGCATGTGAATAAACATAGGCTTAGTTCGTAAATCTCAAAAGTATTGACTGGGAGACCCGAAGGGAAAAGACGACGCGGAAGACCTAGACGTAGATGGGAGGACAATCTTAGAATGGATTTATGGTAAGTAGGATTTGCTAGGGATGATTGGATGGAGTTAGCACAGAATAGGGTTGAATACCGGACTCAGGTAAGCGCGGCAATGAACCTTCGGGTTGCATAAAATAGATAATATCCCTTTAGCTTTCTGAGGAATTGTCTATTGCCATTGAGTAAGAAAGTTAGTTCAAAAACGAAAATATCAAACAGAATACCGGTAACGAATTACTTATATGAGCGGAGGATGTTTCTTGAAGCATGACAATAAAACTTCCTTAATCTTAAATAGGCATAGGCCTATCTAGTTTACTGTAAAAATTCCCGTTTCGCGTATTTTTTTAAGAATAATATATTTTTAATCTTTTGTTGTAACTGTTTATTTTAACACCAACTAGAGTCATTTTTCATAGAGATTATAATAACTTTTTCATATGCTTCCATTTCCTCAAAACCAAAGTCCACCTTTATTATCAAAATTGCATTGAAATATGTATAAATCTCTATTAATAGGTATAAATCTCTGTAGTTCCTGTATGTGTTTATGTTGCATTTATTAATTGTTTTATATTGCCTCATTGATCTATTATAATTTATGTTCAAAAAATGTAAAATTTGACTGTCCCTGTTAACGAGCGTGAGCTCATTGGGACCTTTGTAAAATAAAATAGAATAAAAAATAAAATGCAGAAAGACTAAAGAGGCGTGTCAGCAACTAATGGCATCTATGCAGAAAGTCACCCCGAATAATAATTTTATTTCGTCTTATTTTTAAATAGTAATATAAGGTAATTTATTGTATATTTTCGTTCATTAAATTTTTTTATTTTTTATTTAATACATAATTTTAAAGTAGCTGTAATACAATGTAGGTATCTCCTTTATTCCTTTCGTTGTATCACCATAGTTCCATCTCCTTCAATTCACTTCAGAAGTTAGTTGTTCGATGATCCTCCCAACTGATACTGTACATTCTCCAAAGAAATGTCTCTTCTAAAGATTTCCAGCCTTTTCTCTGCGGCTTTCACTATCCAGAGTTCGACGATTTAGACAGAGTGATAGAGTCCATTCAAGTGAATAGAAGAGACTAAATCAAATTAGAAGACCAACAAAAACTCTCAGTAAAATGGAAAGGGCTTTACACAGAAGTATAAAGATTATAATCTTCAAAATCATCTACAGTTCAAACGTAGTTAATAACTTATTAATTTTGAAGATACTTTAAATATGAAAACATCGATCGACATTAAATTTAACAAAGATTTATCTTGAATTATAACAAAGAAACATGTTGTCTGCCCGATCAATAGCTTTCTTCTATAGCCTGTTTTAATACCCATTTTTTAACTTTGATAATTTAATTTAATTTAATCTATCTATATTAATAAAAATGAATTTACAAAAGGGTTGTTGCCGCATCACTTGAGAACGGCTAGACCGATTTGCCGGATTCTTTTTTTGTTGTGTTCGTAATTGTCACGACAAGGTTTATGTGAAAGAAAATTTTTGGAAAATCCACGGGAAAAGTCGGAAATGTGAAATAAGGCAAAGTTAGAGTTTTCTGATGTCAATTGTTTACATAACGAAAGTATTGTTTACGATGTTTACATTGGGCTTTGGATACTATATTATAATACTGGGCTTTAACAAATGCTGATACTATCGAAGTATTTAATACATAATTGTGAAAATATTCTTGACGAATAAAATCCACGAAAATAAAGCAGTCACATAACGTTCTCTACCCTCGACATGGAAAATACATTTCACATTTTGATGTAGAATAAGCGGTCGTATTGCAGGGACAACTTACGTGTTTGCCAGTGAGTATGCTATATCGGAAGTCGGTAAAAAATCCTATCCACTGATACGTCACTCATAGCTGTAGGCTTTGCATTAGTTGAGAAATAGGCCTAGGGATGTTTTTCAGAGGCCCTATGCATCTAAAAGAAGACAAAAAAGGGATGGAACATTTTCAGTCCTACGCGCGCAGTATATTATTTCCCAGGTTTTTGGGAAGGAAAGTATGAAAGTGATATTGAATTTCTTTTTTACCTCAGCCCCGAAACGGTTGTATGGTAATATGAGAGTGAGAAATACAATTTTCTGTCAAGACAATAAAATCTTATGTAACCGGAATTTCTTTTTCTTCTTATTTTGCACTCCTCCCAGGCATGGTGTGTAGAAGCAATGGAATGCAAAATTCTACATCCTCTATGAGTCATAAAAAGCTATATCTAGCGTTTTCTGAGGGAATAGTCTGAGTGCCATATGTCGTTCTTCCTCATTTCGAATTCTACATACATGTTATATAAGGACATAGAGTTTCAACATCGAAAGTCCTCCATAAGTTAATTTCATATTACAAAATACAAAACCCGAGTGACGCCGGGCCATTTGAGATAGTAATAAATAAAATAATATAAAAAATCAAATATATTAATATAAAATATAATAATATAAAATAAAATATAATAATATAAAATATAACAATACTGTATAAAATAAAACATAATAATAAAAAGTAAAATAATATAATGTAATATAAAATAAATTTAAATAAATAATAAATAAAAACATAAAAATAAAATAAATAAAATAAAATAAAATAAAATATAACCAAACCATTAAATTTTCATACTTAAATATGCCGATGAAACTAAATATATGAAATAAAATTTGAATTTCACGAGCCGGGATTCGAACCCTGGTACCAAATAGCAAAAATCCAGTCAGAGGGCGCTTTTCAGCGCCTGGGCGAAGGGGGACTTCGAGTGGTAAGGCTTTAGCATGGGTGAGTCATTATATACAGTGTTACATTTCATTCACTCACTGTAAGGCGACGAGCCCACACCTTACAAGCCCTACCTCTCACATCAAACCGCCTTTTAAACCGCATGCCCACTCTGACATTCAAAAATTTTTAGTTAAAAATGTCTCCATTACATTAATTGTGATACGCGTTACCTGGCAATACCTCACGCTAGGTGTTAACACTACGGACGTGGTAATATTGAACCGGTAACATGTAATATTTTTCATCACATGAGCCTTAAGTTTTAATGTGAAATAAACCAAAAATTGTATTTTGGTATGCGAAAATACACCGAAAATACGCCAATATTTGTACCCAAATTTGACGTTTTTATTCACCATAAAATGGGATTGATAGTGATGGTATATATCCTATAGAAAATGTTGTTGCATGGTTCAGTGTAGTCTATTAGTGAATAAATTAATGAATTTCATATTGGTCCTTTGAGGGAAAATTTATATTATGAAGTTCAAAATTATCACCCCTCAAAAAGTCATCTTTAGCATCACATGGGAATGATATCAAGATAATTCAATAATATTAATCTACTATTTTATTAACTATATACAGGATATAAACGTCTTTGTGAGTTGAAATTGTAGGCCTATATTAATTTCAAATATTTGATCTTGAATACCAATATCAGAATATCTGTATATGAGTCTATTTATAAGTGGAGTCAAAAATGATTAAAATTTAAAAGACGAAACTTGTCTATATTAATAAAAATGAATTTACAAAAGGGTTGTTGCCGCATCACTTGAGAACGGCTTGACCGATTTGGCCGATTTCTTTTTGTTGTGTTCGTAATTGTCAGGACAAGGTTTGTATGAAAGAAAATTTTTGGAAAATCCATGGGAAAAGTCGGAAATGTGAAATGAGGCAAAGTTAGTGAGTTCTGATGTCAATTGTTTACATAACGAAAGTATTGTTTACGATGTTTACATAGGGCTTTGGATACTATATTATAATATTGGGCTTTAACAAATGCTGATACTATCGAAGTATTTAATACATAACCGTGAAAATAATTCTTGACGAATAAAATCCATGAAAATAAAGCAGTCACATAACTTTCTCTACCCTCGACATGGAAAATATCATTTTCTCACTTCACATTTTGATGTAGAATAAGCGATCGTATTGCAGGGACAACTTAAGTGTGTGCCAGTGAGTATGCTATATCGGAAGTCGGTAACAAATCCTATCCACTGATACGTCACTCATAGCTGTAGGCTTTGTATTAGTTGAGAAATAGGCCTAGGGATGTTTATCAGAGGCCCTATGCATCTAAAAGAAGACAAAATGGGATGGAACATTTTCAGTCCTACGCGCGCAGTATATTATGTCCCAGGTTTTTGGGATGGAAAGTATGAAAGTGATATTGATTTTTTTTTACCTCAGCCCCGAAACGGTTGTATGGTAATATGAGAGTGAGAAATAAAATTTTCTGTCAAGACAATACACTCTTATGTAACCGGAATTTCTTTTTCTTCTTATTTGCACTCCTCCCAGGGATGGTATGTAGAAGCAATGGAATGCAACATTCGACATCCTCCATGAGCCATAAAAAGCTATATCTAGCGTTTTCTGAGGGAATAGTCTGAGTGCCATATGTCGTTCTTCCTCATTTCGAATTCTACATACATATTATATAAGGACATAGAGTTTCAACATCGAAAGTCCTCCATAAGTTAATTTCATATTACAAAATACCAAACCCGGGCGACGCCGGGCCATTTAAGCTAGTATATATATAAAATATATAATACATAATACGTATACAACCCCAAAGAGCAAAGTTCATGTGAAAGGTGACATACATACATTGGTTCAAAAGAAAAAATAATACATACTACAATTATCTTAAGGCTATAACAAAACATATATTTAAACATCTATACTAAAGAATATGCATGAAAGACCGCACCAGACCACGTATTGCGAAGTATTTTGGCCTCATCCTATCAGACGAAAATTAAATAAAAATAAAGGAAGGAGAGACGACTATAATTTTAATAAGTCCAGCACATAAACTTGCTACTTCTAACATCTTACGTTGGAATGTATAATGCTTTAGACTCTATCACATTTTATTTCCCTACTTTCTAAAAACAATAAATAGTTTTTCACAAGCAAATTTTTATATTCCACAAGCAAACTATTTATATTCAATTCTAAACCAGCACCATTTGCATTTAATCCACGTGAACTTCATTCTGGAATCATGCTATGTATGTTATCTGGAAATCAACATGAAAGGGTAGGCTCTATGCCTAAGCCCATAGTGGCAGAGTGTATATTAAACTACTCTGAAACACAGGGATGGGATTACATGTTTTCATGTATATTTATTGTTTTTGTATATTTGTTATTCATAAGCGTCGGACTGTTGTTCTCTCAAATCCAGCCGGAGTTATTATCTGCTGCTATAGCTACACTCACCATCAAAATTCACCCGAGAATTGTTACTGAAGTAGCTTTGAATAAAAAAAGTTATTTATAGGTATAATAGCAAACATTTTTTTTAAATATGTGCAATCCTTCCTTACAAATAATTAAACTTAATCATATACAATATTTTATTACGAAGGTATAATTTTCATTCTAACACTTCTACAATTCTCCCTATTAGGTGTATCTTGAATTTATTTACTGAAATATATATTTTTTCTTTTATATTTATAAAACTGTCAGATATATTTCCATTTTAAACTTAACCGGAGGATTGCACAACTCCCGGAAATTGTGTTAAATGGGTGTACATCAAGTCCAATTTAAACACAGTCTGTCTCTCCACTTTAAACACAGTCTGGATGCAATAAGAATTTCTATGTTCTTGTGATAGTATAAGAACAATGCTTCGTTAATTAAACATTTAGTAGTTAATTTGTTTGATTAATAATGAACATTCGCATTTTGTAGGTTTATTTTCATTTTTGAAAACCTCTTAACTCTGAGCGGTTACTGAGACCCTGTGTGTCCGTGTTAACTTAACAGAACAATCACATCCATGTTTAAAGGTTAGTGGAAATCGAATAGCATAAATAATTCAATGTATCCAATATGTCCATAATACACATAAAACTATCAAGCGTTTTTATTTAGTTCTATGAGATATTCAGTAATTAGAAATGTATATTTAAAAAAATAAAACGCATCAGCCTATCGTTTTTCAGTATAATTCATTATAGGTTTTCATTTTATGTATGAATTAAACCGGTTCTCTCAAATGTACAATGAGGTTCAGTTCACATGATGCAAAATAATCTGGTGACAACCAGAAGCAATTACAAACATAATTGCATTACACTGACTCGTATGTTTAGTGAACCTCTTCACTCAACTAGCTGTATGTGCATAGCGCAGCCAGATTTACGCCATTCATCATACCTGCACCATATTCAAAGATTTTGATTTACTGCTACCAACTTTTAAAAAATTCAAGAGAACTCTGTCCCCATAACTTGACTTTGGCAAGAAAATAATTATTAACTATATTTGGGTAGGCCTTCGTTTGGTCGCATGGCCGGCCTAACTGGATTTGATTGACAGCATGACTGCCTGAAATTCTCAGACACAGAACTCGCGGATTAAAACACTTCTGTGGTATTCTTTATAAAAAAATGTTGCCTTAATCCAAAAATCTTTCATCTTCGAAGAGTATTCTTTAAATCAAGAGACCAGCACATAGCTAATTGAGGGGGGACATAGGCCTACAGCTTTCGATGCTGAAAAATCGGTGAAGTTCATTATTTTTTTCTCGGCAATGAATTGTTCTGTAGCCTTGTAATCTGGCATGCTCTGTATTGACTAGTTCTACAATTGCATACTATTTTCAGAATTAATTGAACTATTACAGTTATGGGTAATTATCATTACAAAATAACAGCCAAATGTTGTGCACTGAAGTTCCGTTTCCCTGATAATTTTCATAAATACCAATATTTATGAGTGATTATTTTTTATCTGTGTAAATATCATATGAACAACATAATGTAGAATCTTTGGATTATCTGCAGTATAAACATTTTTTTTAAATAATTCATCACTTGTTAATTTTTTTAAAAATTTTACATCAGAAATATTTTAAAAAATAAACTATTAAAGTTATATCAATGATTATAGACAGTGTTATTTACTAATATCAAATATACATGCATTCAAACTTTCACTGCAATATGTTATTAAATGTTTGAGTTATGAAGGAAACGGCGCGGCACTTCAGTGCAAAAAATTTTGTTGCCATTTTGTAATGTTAATTACCCATAACTCTAATAGATAAATTAATTCTGAAAATAGTATGCAATTATAGAACTAGTCAATAAGGAGCATGCCAGATTACAAGTCTACTGAAAAAAAATGAACTTCACCTATTTTTCAGCATCGAAAGCTGTATGTCTCCCCTTAAGAATGCGACATTCTGTTCGCATATTTAGAAAAGAACGCTCCCGAGGGAACTTAGCCTACTCGGTATGATTTCGAACCCAACCCATTTGTGAATCTGTGCTGCTTACCATTGCACCACATATTTTTCTATCATTCACCGTTCAAGCTATCATGGTGAAAATGCGAACCTTTTGCACCCAGTGCTGGTAACCAAACCTATCTGCATTACGTAATTACATATGTGCGTCATTTATATCATTTTTTAAAATTTTGATATATTCTTTGCTGAAGGCATGGAATGTAATCATATTTCTTAACTGAATTTTAAAATTTTCTTGAATTTATTTTTATTTCGTAATATCGACTATGTAATTCCCCATGTTTGTCAAATGTGAGGAGAAGTTGCCTGATAATACGAATTATAGAAACTCTTTGCAAAGTGTTTCTCCCAAATTTCGGTTCTGCTACTAGATTTTTCAAAAAGAAACTGAGAATATTATTTAAAGGTTCTCATACAGAAGTCACTGTACAATATTCCACTATGTGCACAGACTTGAATAATTAAATTGTGACTGGGCATTAAATCCTGTATGATAGTAGCTTTAAGTTTTTACATACTACATGAACCTATATAGGCTAGATTTTTATATTTTCCAAATAAATAACACCACTGAAAATAGTATTACCGAAGTGAGGAATTTCTTGTTAATTACAATTTTCCTTCAAATCTGAGATATTCTAAGACTTAACTTAAAATATTTACTTAAAGCTAAAATGCCTTGTAAAATAAAATTATATACATATTTTGTACGATATCAAAAAGACATTATGGTCATTCAGGTACATCCTTTAGTATATTATAATCCATGAAATGAAGAAAATTGTAATTGGTAATAGCCTAACTGTCTCTCCTTAGGTGATGTATTGTATTTTAATGGACGAATTATATCGAAAATTTCAATGCTACTGACGTGTAAATTCGTCACCTCAAATTATTGCGCTAAAACAGGGATATAAAATTAATCGAGTTTATAATTTATGGAGACCAATGTTTTTACTAAAACTTTCCACATGGACTTAAAACGTAGCGCTGCTTTTCATTTGATGATTGCTTATTTTAATATATAAATCCAGCACTGAAAGGGATATACCAAATCGAGCCAAAATGAAATATTGTACAATCACCGATAAATTAATTATTCATGTTTTTGTAAAAGAGTGAATTAAGCTTTCTTAAACATCAAACAATCTATTTGGGAACTTTACAAGGTTTTTATGGACAAAAAAAATGCTTTATTACATAATACTTTACTTACAAGAGACTATGTCTGAATATTTTAAGAAAGCAGCATTGAATTATGAATCATGAATCGTTGACAGCTGCCTTATCTGTTGCAGATGGGTGGTAGGCCTATCTTTCCTTCCTCGTCGATTGTAATGATTCTACCAAGGAGCCTGCGTAATCTATACAAAAATTAGTTATAACGTTTTTATAAGGTCGGGTATAACAACTACCTGTTTATTTTCTGAGCTTCGTGAAGTAGATAGGAGATATGAAAAGTATCATTTATTTTGGTTCATATTTCGTCACATTGAGTAAATTGATTGAAATGCACTTAACCCGTCTGCCACAAAATCAGCGTGCAATTTGGTTTGGTATAAAAGTAATTGCATTATCTCATATCCACATTGAACATCAATTTATAAAGTGGTGACCCCATTAATTACAGCTGAGAGTAATGTAATGTGGTTTTCACTGCACTATATTATGGTCATTCTTTTAAAAATGTACATGCAGCTTTTGCTTATGAATAACTTCATCATTTTTTTATGTAAAATTTTCATAGGTCACACAAGTACAGTAAAATGATTGGAATTGTGATAATTAAAACTTCATTTCTTATTATTTTTGTAAATGGGGAATACTTTTCTAAACAAATTAAAATAATTAATTTGTTCATTATGAAAATTTAAATAAAAGAATAATAGCTAGCAAAATTAAAGATAAAGATCTCGCACGAAATCTGTGCCGATGACGACCGTCACTCTCTAGAGAGAGACATGCTATTGTGCGAGAGAGAGATAGGTAGCTTGGCCTTCACAAATAGAAAGGGAGGTACTGTTGTGCGAAAGAGATAGGTAGCAGGCCAGTCGGCGCTACAGTCGCCACGAAAACATATTGCAATGACGTAGGCAATCGGCACAGATTTCTTGCGGGATCTATACCGCAATGAGATAAACTTAACACAATTAACAAGACCATAGAAAGGTTTTACGTATCAGCAGACTTTTCTCTAATTCATTAAGTATTAAAAGCACTCGTTTCACATGTGGATCCAGTTTTCTTGTCTAGAATAAATCCCGCTCAGACCAAATTACCTGGTTCAGGGTTTCTACAGATATCTTACCCTCAATAGTAAGGCAACTTTCGAATAAGTGTGCCTTAGGATGTCTAGTTTGTGAGGGATCCTTTAAGCTCCGTAGTGAAATTATTAATATTCCCAGCTCCCAGGTATTTTTAAGTAGGAATGTTTAATCTCTAACATGAAACAAGAAGCACAAATTCCAACTAAAGGAAATGTGTGTGTTGGCGTCAACAGAGCCTGGAAAATATAATCAGCATAAGCCTGCTAAGAGAGAAGCTATTTCGCGTAATTTCAAAATTAAGCTCTAGAAACTAAATGAATACTCAAACGTTGGATAAATGGTACTTTGTGTCTACATAATGTTTATAAATAACGACTAATAAGAAAGAAAATAAATACTTAGCTGTACTAATAGAATAGTAATAATATCGCGCACGAAAATGCAACTCAAAGGAATCCAACTAGTGCCTTGTAGGCAAAGAGGGAATTGAGGGGAAATATATCTAGATGGCATTTAGGAACAATTCGCCACATTTATTCCTATTGATGTTATAAATTAAAGCATGTAGGGATATTCAGCCAGGGTGAATAGTTACTGGCTACTAGGGAATCTCTATAAGTTTGCCAGTACACTCTGCAAACATAGAGATCTTGCTAGATCTCATGATGGAGTCGAGTAATTACTTTCTCTTTCTTGGTGATTCTTTCTTTCTCTTTCTTTTCCAGTTACGTGGTAGGGATTGTCTTTTGAACAAAATACGCGATACCTATGCACTGTCTGATTCTCATAATTATCCACATGCCGAAAAAAAACAGAAACTTTTCGGATGAAACTAATTGAGTTGTCAAGAGAAAACTGAATTAAAAAAATTATTCTCTAGATCTTGGTTCCTATTATAATTCGATCCCAATTCGTTTTTCTAGGAATGTGTATAATCCTTTCCCATACCACACAAAAACAACATACCTGTAGTTATTCTTATGTTGTGGTAATAAGAGTAATGGGCGCGAGAATAGCAATGGTCATGACTATAATAAATTTTCTGTAGACAGTAAATTCGATGATCGGATAGTACCTTCTAGTGCCCTGGTGATGTAAGGCAGTGAGATACACAGGTTTGATTTAAAAATGTACATTTCTTTACTATTCTGTAGTTAGCTTATGTTTAAATCCAGTCATACCTGAAATAATAATGATTAAAGTTAACAATGCGTTAAATGCGTGGTTTGGAGAAAAATGCTTATGAATAAGTCGGATAAATGTAACCTGGGTGTACTGTGTAGTTATTACTTTAGTATTGTGATATGATCCCTAAAACATTTCTTAATAAGATATTATGATTCCTTATTTAGAAAAATACAACTATTTTGCGGGTTACGCAAATATACCGAACAGATTAAATAAACAGGAGATCTTTTTTCTCACCATCTCTTATAATTTTGTTCTCTCCTTTGCAGGTAAGTGGAGTTGCTGTTTGAAGTAATGATAAAACGTTATTCGGTGGCCGCTTGCCATTTTATATTCTGAGTAAGTAGAATAAACTATTTACTTATTACTTAATTTATATTAAAGTATATTATTATTGTTTGAATTGTAATACTAATTATATAAAAATAGCAATAATCTATGCTAGATTTGCAATATTTCTAATAGAAGATTGCATTTGTCCAATTTTTGTGTGTTAAATACTCTCAAATTTTTCCTTGCTGTGATTATTACTATATACTATATTTATACTATATTTAATATAAAAATTAATACGTCAATTATAACACTAAAAGCAATTGTAGTCTATGCCCTCCGATAGAGGAACTTTAAAGACAGTTTTAAAATCCAAAGGCTGTACAATGAAATATGTAGATATGAATTTCAGAAAGTAATTATTACCTTCAAAGATGTGTGAACGTAAGGTAAATGCAACACTAAATCCAAATGTTTTTACTGAATAATTGATATGCATAAGCTCGATCGTGAATGGGAAAAACTATCTTAATGAAAAATAAATCCAAAGACATTGAGATAGCATTTTTAACTTTTAACAAAATAACAATATAATTTAGTTGTGAGAATATATCATGCACAGTTTTGGGGACGAAGTAGAAACATATAAGGAAACGAGGGTCTGGGTTGTTAAAATTCTTAATCCAACGCTGGTTATTTGAGGAATCTACATAAGCTAAACTCACTCGCCCCTTTCCCATTGAAGTTCACGGTGGACCCTGATCTGCATAAAGCAATTTTGTCGCCAGCTTTAGCAGCCTGCAGTTCACTCCATCACTGAGGCCGGCCCACTTTTTAGCTAATTCCATTCACCGTATTGAGAATTTTTTCGCTTTATTGCCATGAATACAATTAGGAAATTACGTCCTTTATAACTTTTCCGTCAGGATCAGTTTTTTCCTACAGTCATCTTCAGTGAAGCAGAATACTAAATGAAATCTTGTAGCAGGAACAGAATATGAAAGTATGAATTCACGAGAGCATAACAACTGAAGTCGATATAAACGATCCCTCGAATCCTATGCCCCCATGTTGGGGCGAAGGGTCTCAAAGTGAATTTTGTTACGCTTATTTTCCTAGAGAGGACAGAGGGACAGATATAAACAATAGCAATAATCTATTACTGTAATACTACAATAATACTATTCATATGTATTTATTATTACAATTAACAACAATAATAATAATAACATAATAATAATAATTCAAAGGAATCTGGTAGGTGTCTGAGAGAATTAATTTAAAAATAAAGCAGTTATTACCTAGATAAGGCATCCATAATTCAGAGAAATAATTTTGCTTGCTCATGTGTAGGTCTCAGGGATGAAGATGGAGTTAGGGATGTGACAAGTTGATCCTTGGCAAGGTCTGGATATAATCCTTCATAATACATACACTCCAGGCGTAGGACTTAATTATGTTGTTAGTTGTCCCGTATCGTCCAGTTAGCTAATAATAAGGCCTTTCTATTCTACACATTTTACCCTAACAGAAAGCATATGCTAAACATAAGCCAACGTTTTTATAGTCACATCATCTTTCGAAATAACACAAAAGTACATAATAAGTTAACCGAGGATGGTTAATTTTGGTTCAATACCTTTATCCTATTCATACTTTAACACTTTCGTTGCATAATTATGATTTATTCAGGGTATGTTAAAGATGTAAGTACAAATACTTGTAATGCAGTACAATGTAATGAACAAAATTACGAAAACTGCTTTCGTTGTAAGTTTTTTAACTTAAAGAAAGATAATAAATTGTTTACTTAAAAGCATTCTTAATAGGCTATGTTGATAATTTTTGTACTTTACCACATTTCTCTACAGAAAGATAAAGAAAACATTAATTGTATGATACCGGTATGCTTTATACGGTACAGTCGAGTGCAAGGAAACTTTCAGATGTTTCTGGTTCCTTAAAGTGTTTTTCTTTATTTAACGTTGGCATTGAAACTTCTTCTTATCATGTGTTCCACACCAGCTGTGGGTGAGCCATTCTCTTATTTGTTTGAATTCGTGTCCTAACTTACGCATTAGCATATGAACCACGCTCAGGCCTAGGTGAGCGAGAAATGGGGGTGGAGTATGGGAACATTTCATTTGAGTGGCTAGAAGACGTGCCCCACAACGAATGTCTGAATAAATCTGACTCATATTCGTTTGATGTCAAATGTATATTAACCTATGAACACAGGTCGGTTTCAGGTTGAAAAGCAAAGAAGGGAGGGGAATAAGTGGACAGTTAATCTCTGCTGCGTGAAAAAAATAGGATTAAGGGTAGGGAATGAACCTGGCGGAGCCGATTATGTATTCCCTTACAAACATAAACCATTACGCATTATATAGGAAAGATTCCGTGCACTCAACTGTACATGGTAATATTCTCTAGCTTCCGTAAAGGAATCATATGGTACGCTGTTCTCATGCTCTCAGAAGGAAGAACAGAGAATTACTTTGATGAATGTTAAAGGAGATCTGGTGTTTACCTGCAAACCCCTCAGTGTTTAGGAGTTTGTAAGGAACAAAAATTTTGACTGTAATAGAAAATTCTCTTTACTTATGTCTATAGACATGCAGAGATTATTTCTCTTACTACAAATATTTTCTTAGAAACCCTTATCAATTTCGCTAATAAGAAACATTCAGTAATGAATATTGCCTCTTTAACAGTGTTTGGATGAGTGAATACTTTAATAAGGTAAACAAAATTTAAGTTTTTTTTTTAAATCTTAAAAGAAGAACAATGGATGATTCTTAAGGAGTATCTTTTGCTGATTTCAAATGTATTTACAGAACGTTTAATCACCCACAGTTTTTTTTTTTGGAATTGCATGAATTATGTTTCTTGTAATTGTACCTTTTAATGACTGTGAAGTAAATTTTTTACTGTATTTCGCTTGAGGAACATCCCTCTTGAGTGTACAACAGTAGTCTGCCAATATAATTGGACTTCATTTTCCCTGGTAGCATTTTTCCATTTCAGCGATTGTCCTAGCATAGGTTTCAATATCTACTGATTGAGTGTGGGAAGTTTAATACAATCACCAGGGAGCATGAATTCTTCAGCTTTTTACTGAACTGTGTGAAATGTAACCAAAGTCCCTGTTGTATGAAGATGAAATAAACCTATGTTATATTACTGAACTGTGTAGTACATTAAATACGAACATCATGCGTTGCAAAACAAGGATAACATTCAGTCATAAAACAAATTTCAGCCATTCAACAAGAAAGACGTGAAGTACGGAAAAGCCCTGAAAAAACATTTTAATTGTAAATAACAGAATTGGAAATCGATGAATCTATTTGAGTTTCTTTGAATACAAGTCTTGATCAAAATTCGATACCACGCTATTAACATTTCCGAGTGAATTACTTTTAATTTATTCATTCACTTGATTTCCTTGAAAGTCTGTATTGAACATCTCAGACGGATCGAGAGGAAGGATTTATACTAGAAGGAAATGGCTTTCTATAATAGATTCTTGTAATTTTACCAGCAAACTGAAACCCACGGCACTTATCACGCCTGAAATTAACTTTTTTTCTCTCAGACAAAATTCATCTGGCAGAGGATAGCTATCGTCTTAGACTGTTCTTATATCTTCCATGGTTTGATGTTCATGATTGATATTGAAGATGTACTTAAGATCTTCTTTCTACATTTTTTACACATGTAGGCCTATTTACAATATAAATTGTTTATAACTTGCACAGTAGCATTTAAACTGAAACAATACTTACAGCACAGTATAATGCAGATATTGGTAGCCATACGTTTAGATAAAATCCGCAATATTATATGAATAGCAGCTGCGTTTAATTATTATTCAACGGCTAGATTTTTGAAGTGAAACTTCTTTAGCCGCGGTAGGGGTGAATCAGGAGCTTGTGTAACGCTCAAAATTAGTGTTACGCTCAAAATCGTCACGAAATTAGTGAGGTGTGACGGAAGGGACTGCACAGAAAACAACTCAATGATTAGGTTTATCCAAAATTTAAAAAATCCAAAAATTAAAAACTAAAAACTCCAAAATCCCAAATTTAAAAAATCCAAAATTATAAAATCGAAAATCCAAAATTAAAAAGTCTAAAAAAAAAATTCATATATCCAAAATTTAAAAAATCCAAAATTCCAAAATTAAAAAATTTTCAGATCCAAAATCAAAAAGGTTACAGATCCAAAATTAAAAAATTAAAAAATCCAAATATCCAAAATTTAAAAAATTGAAATTCAAAAATCCAGTTTCAATTTAAAAATAAAAATCCAAAATAAAAAAAACCGAAAATCCCAAAGTTGAAAATAAAAAATCCAAAATTAAAAAATTAAAAAACCGAAAAAATAAAAAATTCAAAGAACTAAAATTTAAAAAATCCAAAATTAAAAAATCCAAAATTCCAAAATTTAAACAATTAAAAAATCCAAAATCTAAAAATTAAGAAGTACAAAAACAAAATTTTAAAAGTCCAACAATCCAAAATTGAAAAAATCCAAAATTGATAAAAATTCCATAATCCAAAATTGAAAAAAATCCAAAAATTAAAACAAGTTTCACTTCTGTCGCGTGGCGTTCCACGCACACTTTTTAAAATCTTGTATTTATATTTATTAGCACTGACATCGATATAAAGAAATATCAAACAGAGCGTGATACAATAACAAAGCGATCGGCAATTTGATACGTTATGTGTAGGATAGAGTGGGTCGTGCAATATTATTTCAGCACCATACGTTAGGCTGTGCCCATTATAATAAATATTGATCAATGTTTATATGCTGTCAAGTGGAAAAATAATACAGTTTATGTAAAATACCAGCTGGATATAACTTCTGGAAATGAAAGCATGCTCTTTAGTATAAGTAATTTAGCCTATTATTTCTACCGACAGAAACTGTTACATCTGAGCTTGCCTTTTTTACCTTAAGCTCTATCCACAATGCGCAGTCGGCAGTTGTTAGTCGGTAGACGGTAGTTTGTAGTCGAAGTATAACGTGTGGTGATCAATGGACGCCATTCACAATGTGCAGTTGCAGACGACAACAGACAATCGGCAGTTGGTAGACAGTAGTCGGCAGACGAGAAATTCATCTCTGACTACGAACTGAACGTCTGCAAGTAACATATTACGCGAATGAAAATTATTTACTAGTGCAAATACACAGATTAGCATACTACGAGAAAGCAAGATGTGTTTATAACATATATTATCCAATTATAAAGCAATTCCTCCACCTTTTTTTTTTTCTGTAAAATGTTTCCCTAACCTCAATGTCGACAGCATATTGTAGACGACTAGAGTGCTGCTCCCAAGCGGCCGATTGCAACAGCAAACTGCCGACTACTGACTAACAACTGCCGACTGCGCATTGTGGATAGAGCTTTAGTTACGGATACTAATGTTGTGGCTGCTCGGCCGCTGATTAGTTATTCTCGAGAACGAATGAAAATTCTTCGGATCTTCGGACATCGAACTTTATTTAATAGATTTGTTATGGTAAAACAATATAATTAAGAATAAAATTATGTAATTCATTGAATTTATGTAAAACTATGCAAGTGTTAATTTATGGTATAATTATTTTTATGTTAAATAAATTATTTGTTGAGAAAATAATTGCGGACGAAGCCGCGGGCACATGCTTGTTTTCATATAAATGTTGTTCCATTCATAAATACCTTATTCACAGAAATCTTCCATTAAGTGTCCGTTTTTCTTCTTATTTCTATTCGATCCAAGCCCGGCCTCTAAAATCCATTCTGCCCTACACTTCGAGTACATTCTGAGACAAACATGGTAAAATGGCTATTTAAGCTGCGATACTAAGAAATTTTAATTGCTTGGTATGGCATACCTCATTTTTCTAAAATGCAAATCGTTAGTTTTTATAAGTGTGTGTGTTGGTGCAGTTCCGATTATTTGACATTTATATATCCAAGGCTACGAGGCATGAAATTGTAGCGAAAATCGTATCCCATGAGAGTCCATTGTGGTAGTCATTTGGAAACTGGCTCCCGGATACACAACATAACTGACCATGTCACGAACAGATTCGTACGTGACCCGACAGCGCAACTCCCGCCTCTGTAAATGGAAATTTCAAATGGTCCCTTACCTCACAAATTCTACTCTATTATAAAAATTTGACATTACAGTTGGAAAACGCATAAATTTCTGCTATGTAGGTAGGTGTTCTCTCAGTAAATAAAATGTGCTAATTTCGTTATTTATAATCTTTGCCAAATCGTTATGTATAGTTTAAAATTGTGAGCATTTATTTCATCGCGTTTTTTACTTCTTTTTATAAAGAACTGCATGCTAATTAATTCCTGAATACTTTGTTATATGAAAGTAATACATGCCTGTCTTATATTATAAGCAGATAAGCGTAAAGTGTTTCCGATACAGAGCAACGAAGCCATGTAGATTTCAGGAAATTGAGGTTGTCAGCCTTACACACCGACCACATTTACGCCGGGATTTCTCCAAAATTACCAGGCATAATTTATTTTAGAGACCATGTCGACCCAAGAACCATAGGGCTACCAGAAGGAATAGAACAATGGAAAATTCTAATATTCTCATTAGTATCGGTTCATCGATAAGAAAATAGACTTACGTGTAGGATTATTTATTTATTCTTTTTATTTATTCTGGCAGAGCTAAGGTCATTTGGCCTTCTCTTCCGCTCCACCATTCAAAAACTACATTACAATTACGTAATACATATACATATTATAGATAATTAATTAATACTTAACACTTAAATACAAAACACTAACATAACTATTAAAAACATGTAAACCTAAAATCTCTACAAGTTTGTTATATTCCTAATGTAAATTTAAGATTAATTTATAAATTATTACAATGTTTAGAGTGCTATAAAACATTAAATTCCAAAAAATAAAAATACTAAAGAAAATAAAATCAGGTAAACTGATGTAACAAAGTGCCAGTATGTTTTTGTTTAATCAGTTAAGACTGCAATTATGATATGCAGAATATATATATATATTTTTTAATTGATTTCCAAGTTAAGCTCCAGATTTATTCATTAAGCAGGGCTTGCGGAAGAAGAAAGGTCTACCATCTCGGCCACCTGGGTCATTTTAACGGTCTAGTTGGATAAGCGCATGTAAATCAATATGTTTTTTGTCATAGCTACCTGTATTTAAATTTCCAAGGCCTTATAAGATCACAGTAAAACAATAGGCTATGTTGTCAAGATAACTGATTTTCATTTTCTTTATAAATTCTTTCGAATACGTATATTACCATAAAATAGGCACTAAATTGAGCATTACTCCGAAACAGGTCAACCGATTTTATCCATTATGAATAGACGTCTTCCCACGGACATTATAAATGTGTATACCAAGTTTCATAAAAATCCGGTAAAGCGTATTTCAGTTACCGCGTCTTTAAAATATACACTAAATTGGGTTTTACTCCGGTACCGGTCTACCGATTTGGTCCAATATCAGTAGACGTCTTTCCACGTACATTATAAATGGGTATACAAAATTTCAGGAAAATCCAATAAAGCATATTTGAGTTATCGCGACCTCTTATATATTAACATAAAAACACTAAATTGGGCATTATTCCGGTACTGGCCAACCGATTTGGTCCAATATCAATAAACGTCTTCCCATGGACATTATAAATGCGTATACGAAGTTTCATAAATATCCGATAAAGCGTATTTGAGTTATTGCGCCTTTAAAGTAGACACTAAATTGGGTTTTACTCCGGTACCGGTCAACAGATTAGGTTAAAATTCAATTGGGCGCTTCTCATGGACGTCATAAATGGGTATACCAAGTTTCATGGAAATCCGATACAGCGTATTTGAGTGATGGCGCCTTTCTATTAGAAAGGCGCCATAATCTATTAAAATAGGCACTAAATTGGGCATTACTCCGGTACCGGTGAACCGATTTGGTTCAATATCAATAGGGTTCTTCCCATGGACATTATAAATGTGTTTTCCAAGTTTCATGAAAATCCGAAAAAGCGTATTTGAGTTATGGTGCGTACAGACACACGGACAGACGGACAGACAGACGGACAGACATGTTTTCGTCCACCACACAATCTCATAAAGTACCATACTGGCACTTAATAAATAGGATTATAAATAGGATGTGTTCCTTTGACATTTGATTACAGTGGGGAGAGAAGAGACAAATAGGTTAGTTGATATTAATATGAGCTTCGACTAGCTTCATTACGCTGTATGTATGACATCCTACTTAACATCCAGTCGTCTGTAAGACTCAGGGCGTAGCTTATTAGTTGCGGAATTAATAAGCGGACGTGTTCGCTACTTCATACACTGTCTCAAGTAGGAATATCCATTATTTACTGGCGTGTTTGCTTATTACCACGTCCTGTGTTTAATATCGTGGTAATAATTATAGCTACATTCATTGCTCCAGCGTGGTTTGAAGGCGTTAAAAGGTTGTTATCAGTTACTACGGAAGCTTGCCTAATATCCTGAAGTTAATATTATTTGAGCATGTTATGTTCACACTTAATTTACAACTATTAGTTAACACAAGCAATTTTACTCTATTTCAATGACAAGGGATCTTATGAAAGGCAATAACAAGTAGAGCCTTTAATTTAGTCAATGGGTGTAGGGCTTTAAAATTTGACGGAAATTTACAACAAAATACAAACGTCCTTACTTCTTATCCCGAAGAATGGCATTTATAAGTTTAATCCATTGGAAAACCCCATGAATTCTACCGGGATTTTATATACATATGCTAACCATTCCGTCATTTATAGCACATTTCACTCGATTTCTACTTTCACTTTATAATGTACTTATAATGTACTTTAGGAGAGATTAATAAGAAGTCATTTCATATAACCACACAGAAAACGAGAGAACAGTGTGAAGAAACTCTTAGGTTGCAAAGATGGTGCTACACCGAGCTCACACAAACTCAGAAATAATTGGAGAAAGCTTAAATTCGAACACTTTTTAGTGACTTTTGATCACTAATTAGTTCTTAGAAGTTATGGGAGATTAATTCTTTCAACTAAATAAAAGTCATTCATTCTTGTGTCCGACTTTAGCGTTATGTATTAAATAGTTGAATAAAAACACTTTCCTTAACCACCTTCGTAGGTGGTGTTCCTGCATCATCAGCAGAGTGCCAACTGAGGTACCGGGAGCTGGTGTTTGTGAGGGTGTCTGTGTTATAGTGGGGTATAGTGAAGGTGGGGTTAGGTGATGGGGGTTTGGATTTTCTAACTGTGTTATTGTGTCAAATAGCGTGTGTGATCTGAAATTACATAAAGGTTTTATATATATATATATTTAAGAGTTCTGTTTTTTATTTGTGGATATTTCTGATTCTGATCGATAATTGAAATTAACAGACCCAAACGAACAATACTTTACTGCACCAGGTTATTGAAGAGAACTAAGAAGAAGTCTCCCAGTTTTTATTATTATTATTAGTATTATTATTATTATTATTATAAGTATTACTTTTGTAAGTGCAGTAATATTTATTTGGACACATTTTATAGATAATAATAATGTTTCAAACTCTTAGAAGAGGTCTCGGTGGGGCCACAAAATGAGGAGTGTCTTTTATAGCTGATCTTTGAACACGCTGTTTTCGGCATTTTCTTCTACAGAATTATTCGCGCATTCAAACTAGAATAGACCTAGCACAATGGGCTCTTCACACAATCTACATCCATTGCTACACTGCGCGTGCTGGTTTAGGGGTGAACAGCAATGAAGCAATTCTAATCTCTTGAAAACGCTCATAATTTTTTTAAATAAAACATTGAATTTATTTATTAAACTTCTTAGGATTTTAAAAATAAAATAGGCAAACATAGGAGCTAACATCGAAATAAGCTGTTTCAGGTGATGTTAAATGAACAGTTTCTAGATTAATTAGCCTATTAGGGTCCGAATTTGAAGGTTTGAACCTATTTTTTTCACAGCTTCCTAATTAGAACATTTTAACGTTTTTTTTCGTTTAATGCTCCTAGCATCCGAATATATGAATCTTATAGAACCTAAAACTGGATAAACCGGAATAAAGGGCCTAAAAGGAGCTAAGGAGGACTTTTCTGAAAAACTAGGGGCTAAAGAGTGTTTTTGAAGAAAAACACTATTTTTAAATAAATTCTCCAATTAATGCAAAGGAAAATAAATATTGTGAATTTGTGCATTTTAAGAAAATACATATAAAATAAATTTATACAACGCACTGAAATAAAATGCCTATGTCGCTTTGTTGCTTGTCATTATAACTCGAAAATGTGCCGCTCGCCGTCGCAGGAAATGAAACTTGAGCCATCTGCAATACTTTGAAATTGGCAACTAATCCATTGTCATTTCAACTTTAAAATTACAAGTTGCCGACCAACGACAGAGAAGTATACTAAAGGAACAAATTCGTGACACTCGAGTTTGCTTATTTTTGTACATCGGATGTGAATGAGTGATGTATTGAATAATTGTATCATAAAGCAATTGTTTATGCTATTTTTTGTGCTGATATAAGGAATAGTTACCTGTTTATTCTGTAAGAAAACCAGAGTAGCTGTGTAAAAATCATAGGGTGATAGAAGTTTCGGTGTTAATATTAGTTTTCAATATTACATTTTATTAAGACGGCTAAATCGTTTCTTTAAAACCTAAAAAGGGCTATTCCCAAATATAAAAGGCTAAATCATCTTTTATAAATGCCTAAAAATTCGGGCTTATTAATTAGTCATGAAATACATAAGTACAATTTTATCTGTAACTAGGAGCTCAGAAAAATAATAGGTTTCAACCAAAAGCTCCTAGGTCTCCTTATAAGGCAGTTCGATCCTACTACGCCATTTTATCAGTAGAGGATGCTCTTCAGGTACCAATAATTAAACCTGAATGCACAATAGTCTCAACTGATGAATTATTACATCTTACTTTGTCGTATTAATTTACCACTTTACTGGGACTTTTTTTTTCGTAAGAAATGTTTGCAAGCGGTACACGTAAACCGTAGCGTTCTGTACACATCATTCTTTCCTGACGTCATTGATATACGACATCACACAGCCGGAGCCGGCGTATGCAATTTTACAATGTGTAACATTCTGCTTGCACACCTTGAATTAGGCTTTAGCGCAGTTTTATTCACATTGCATTGTCAAAGTATATTTATGACCTCCATTCGCAGCTGTCGTATGTATAATAGTTTACAGACTGGTTTGAAATATTGTAAGTTATATTAGGCTCTAAATTTAGTCATTCTAGCTCTGCATATGACAGGCTTGTTAAATTTTGCAATCAATGCTTCTGTCCAATATGTGAAATAGTTATTTGTATTCATTATATTTTTTTCAGAGGAAAGAGACCCTTGCCCAAAAGGCATATTTACGGGCTAATTTTAATATTTTCAAATATGTACCGTCCATTCATCGTTAATTTCGTGACATTATGCTTTCTGTAACTGAGGCAGGTTTTTCAGACGCTGTAGAGAATGGTAGTGAGCCTTTCATATACTTCATCGTTTGTAGAACTGAGTATCATTGAAACTTACAAATAAAAATAATACAAGCCTATTTCTCTTAAGATAATGTTTCGCTACATGTACAAATCCAATATTTATTGACATTATTTCTTCTCCTCTGCCAATTAGAAATAAATTCCAGTGCAACAGTGGCCTAGCCAAGAAGACAGTGTTCCATAAAACTGATAATATCTCTGAAACATCTAAACAAAACTGTATTTTTCAAGTTGTATTATAAACCAGAAGTGTAGAACAGGCACTAAATATTTTATTATAATCTACTAAAATGTGCAAAGGAATTCTGGAAGTATTATTCCTAGAATATGGTATAAGAAATGTAACTTTCTTCCTCCGAACCACCTTTTTATGATTATAATTGTCTCATTTGTAACTTAACTAAGAATTTATTTTTAAAACCTTTCTTCAGATCTGCAGCAGCAACCTGGAGAGGTTTTAATAAACGTTAAGATATAACCATGGCCTATAGTGCCTAATACATAAATATTTTGATTTTCCTCTTTTCGAGGTACAGTATGCATTTATCAACTCCTAAGAATCACATAGTATTTTCAAGAGTTTTCAATGTTACATCGTCACCACCACTACCATTACCATAATACCATAACAGCGCATGTACAGATACTGAACTTTATTTACATCCATTCTCTGGTTAAGCCAATGTCTTGCCATGTCAATAACATGTCCTCCTAGGATATTTCAATTTGGCGAAAAATATAAGAATTTTCTTGTGTTCTGCATATCGCCGTTTCTAAAACAAGATAAACATTAATGTATTACTCAACCATTTAAAAACTAATCAAATACTTCTTAACCCCAGAAATTATCCCATTAATGCTCTTCTTTAGACGGTGGATAAAATACCCCAAGTGACATTTAAGATCAGAGATTAATCAATTTTGGACGTAATAAATAATTAATGTTTGTTTTGTCATTTCATAATCATCATTGTTATATGTGGTCTATGTGGTCGAACGGTTACATGCTTGCTATTAGGGTAACATTTCGCGCGTACAATGTCGGCTTAGTGCGTATTGTAGAAAGAACTTGTATTTAAAAAAATTACCAGCTGTCTCATGCACACACTTGTCCTCATCCCTATGATTCTTCCAAATACAGTCTTTTGAAAGGCCCCAAGCTTTGAATAAACTGTACTAAATGATTAGTAAGTCTCAGTAAAGGTGTAAAATTGAAACCTCCAGCTTCCACAATATTATTATTTTTATCTTATTGTTATTTTCAATAATTCTATGTCCTACTACTGCTTTGACAATTAACCTTAGTATTCGTGGTTTTCACAGAAAATCATATCTTGGATCCTAGAAATATATATATATATATATATATATATATATATATATATGATTTTGAACACGAAAAAAAAAATTCTGTATTCGAGTAAGACATAACTTACTTCAGCTTGTGACTTCATGCATACTGCCACTTTATTTTTTTTTCCATCATCATCATCATCATCATCATCCTTTCAAGTATTAGGCCTAATGGCCTGTTATGGTCTCCTTCCATCGCCGGAATGGTCTGCCCACATGGGCACATGTAATATATTGAAGCATTTGTTTGGGTATTCTGGAACATTCCATGTTTTCTTATTTTCTCGATAAACGCCCTAACGATTTCCTTATAAGTTTTGTTTAGTAATTTTTTATACCCACGACTTTTTAGATCTTCCTTTTTTGTATAAACAGGCTAAATGGAAGCTAAGTAATATCTTCTACAACTTATAGGTTTGCTTCACAAATAACTCATCTTAGATTAAGTTGTTAGATGAGTGCTTTCTGTATGGCTGAATGTGAAAAGGAAATGTTGCAAAATATTTGCCTAGGGTAGACAACTTCATGTGAACATCTCACGCCAAATTTGATCTACTACAACTATTACTGTTGATATTGATATTGTTTATAAATGAAATTACCAGATATGGATAATTAAGTTTTATAAATGTTGAATATGTATCGCCACTGAAACTTCTATACCAGGAAGGTTTTAACAGAGATATAGAGTAAAAGTGTCAGGAAGATTGAGTGTGATGCATGGGATCTTAAAATGTGATAACACAGTGTTTGGATTGCGAATTAATTTCCATTCATTACATGCACCTTGTGTGCACAAGGAATGAATTGAGGAGATAATTGCCAGTCTGTATACTGATCTTACCACAAAGGAGTCCCAAGACAGACTGAATAGCATCATAATTATTTTAATGAATACACTCGTGGCTTGAGACATTGTACATAAATGACAACATGCCATTAAACAAGATGTAACATCTTAATGTGTAAATTAAGTTGTCTTAGTGCTTGCAATGCAGAAATCTCAAGCCATTGTTTATGAATATGTAGGATAGCTATGCATGGGATGTCATGCCCTCATGCTGGAAGCTATAGCAGTTCTCTGAGTTTGAAGCACCACATTCAGCGAATACGAAGAGGTACAGGCATAATTAATTACTTTTGTGAATATAATGTGTATTTTCGTCAACTTGATTCCTACTTCATAAAGTCTGGGACAAAATAGATGACTTCTGGTTTGCTTTTAAAACGAACTAAAAGACCACTTCCACATAAAGGAGGAACTCATTTTTGTAAAACATATGTACCACGAAATGCATTAAACTTTCATTAGAAGGTAGTATCATCTTTTAAAAAAAATAGAGGTTGCCGATTTTTCTAATAGACCCCTCATATAATCTTTAGAAAGAACCATTATTATTGTAGTTTATTTGACATTAGGCCTGTACCACAATTGTTTTAAATTTGAAAAAGTAGCGTAGGATAGATAAGCACTGCAGTGAAAATAAACATCTTAAAAAATAGCACCGATAGGCAAAAAATTATTTTAGTGGTTAAGACGGAACTTGGCGGCGACTTCTGAAGTACTTATCACATCAGCCAGGATCGACAGCTTTATTTGAATTCGGAACCATAATCAGTTTCCTGCATGCTTAATTTTAATAAAATATCAGAGGTAATACTTCTATTATGTGACAAACGTGGAAATGTTATGATCACTAGTCAACAGCAGACCCTACTTAATATTAGGTTTCATTCAATTATTTACAAATTCAGTTTAAGATAGTAAATACATTAGTACCGCACACTACTTAAACGAGCAACCATTTGCAGCTAATATAAAATGTAAAGCTTAATTTTAGTCAAGTTGCAACATGAATTTATAATGGGGCAATCCTCTCTCATATTATTTACGAGCTCTCAGGACTTCATAATGAAGAATAGTGGGTTTCTTTTGCCCTCTCTTTCTAGCTGTAGGGTCCGCAATGGCAAGATTACATCTCATCCTTCCAATGTGGAGAAGAAATAATTTGATGTTTCGTATGCAGAGGACTGATATTCCTGCATCCCGGTCTCTTTACTGTCTGTATGAAACTACTCTTCAATGTCGTTGCAGAGAATCTTCTTCAGTCGCGATTTTCATCCTAGATGTCTGTAGTCCAGTTAATGAAAAGATTGAGAAAAAATGTATATTCCAGTTTTTTACTCATTTGTTTTCTTAATTCAATATCTACATCTGTATTCATAAATCTAGGGAATATTTAATTTCAATGGATATATTTGAAAAGCAGATAGTGATATGCTTATACATTTGAAGCATAGACTGTTATTTATTCTGTTATGTGGTCTGTCTAATGTTTTTAATAAAAGCGCCGGTTGCAAGCTGTAATATCATAATATCGTGTGTACCACTTAATTCTTAGGTGATAAAAATAATTACCTTCTTCATTGTACTTACCATTGTAGGTAGCCAACTTTGAAGTTTCATATTAATAAATAACATAGTTTTTGGACTTGTGAAAATCTTAATTTTGGGCTTAATGGTAACATTTTTGACCCAAAATAAAAATAAAAACTCAAGGACTCTATTATTTAGAGCTAATAGTTAAATTTCCATTAACATACACTGTAAAGCTTTCATGATATGCAAACTTTATCATATAACTTAATTATTTATAATTTAGCATGATTTTGAAAATTATGTTTTATAAGAAATCCAGTTATTTTACAACTACTAAAAATACATTGTTATTAGCTGAGAATCTGTAGTCTAATAATTTCAGAATGAGGATATTGCTGTTCTTTGAAGAACCTGTAAAACCTGGTTTGGAGTCCATTAATCGCTCTGACTTAAGCAATTATCAGGCCAAACTGTGATTTGCTGGAAGCGATTTTATTCGCTCTCCTTCCTGCTTTCATTTCATCCCTACAGACACACCATCCCGTTTTATTGAACAATTAGAGGGGGTATAATTTAGAGTCTGAAGTTTTATTAAATAAAATAAACAGAACTAGCGTTGAGGGTGCTTAAGCATATTTGCAAGTTGACAGATAAAACCATTTTTATCTTTAAATTGTTATGAAGAAACGAAGAAGAAATATGTAAATAGCGAAATAAATAAGTAAAAAGTAGTTAGGAATGAAAAGAGATAAAAATAGATAGAAATACGCGCTGAATTAAAACTAACCCCTTAAAATCTGTCGCCCTAGTCTGCTGCCTAGTCCACCTTGGCCTAAATCCGCCACCAAAAATATGAAAGTGATCGGATAATGGCATATGACCAGTTACATTTACGTACTTAGCATTAACCAGACCGTATTATTACAGTATCTTTTCTCTAGGGTGAAAAAATTTAATAATAATAATATACTTACTCTTTTTATAGGCAACCTTAATTATTTGCGTACACTTCTTAATGGAACTTAAACGGAGTTTATAAGTGATTTCCATAAAGAGAATTCTCGTAAATTTTAAAAATAAAAATAATTAGTTATAAAAGTTTCAAGTAGCCTACTTTTGATCCAGAAGTCCTCTCAGAAGTGTATCTACTCAAAAATAGATTTCTGTACAGAGTTTTAAAGCATCCATTGTATTGTAAGACTTTGTGATCAGCTTATGATTGGTTGAATCATGAAAAGAAAACGTGGTTCCACATCATAACAAGGGATTTAAATGCTCTGAACTTTATTCCAGAAGATTATATCCTGAAGGATTTTCTATATTTGATGATTTTTTTTATAAAAGCATACTTCAGCTATTCATTGTAATTCTTCCGCTATTTCACAACTTCGAGAAAAGTTCGAGCTTAAAGGTATTGGTCTTTCAGAAGTTTATTTGAAGTTTATAAGAGGAGAAGTAGCACGAAGACAAAACGAAATGTTAAAAGTTGACGATGCGGAGACATCGTGATAGCAGTAGAGATGGATCGAGGTACATAATATGGATTAGTCTTCTGTCAAACTTTGTCTTTTGGTTAGAATATTCAAGTCATCATTCTAACTCTAGTATAACAGATGCCTTTGAATCTGAAAATGATTTTAGAAATCCCAGTTTGCTTTTAACGTACTCTTGTTGGTATGACTATTTTTTTCTTATTCCTATTATTCTTTTCTTATTTATTGGATAAATTACACTCTTGTAAAGATTGATAGCATTCCTTAACCAAGATTTTAGCAAGGAAGAAAACTGGATGGGTTATATCTTGAAAATAAATTGTCTGCTGCATGACGTCATCGAAAGAAAGTTGGAGGGTAGAAGAAGAATCCGGCTCTTAGGAGATATAACCAAGAAAAGAGAAAGAGTTGGAGAACGAAATTTTGCAAACCAAGGTCAAGGACCTGCTGTTGGTCAGAACACTTAAAATAATCATAATATTGTTTAGAGAGATTATGTAAAGTTCCCTTGAAAATAAAAGAAAGTCCTCACCAATCTTCGTGTCACTTCCTCATAAAGTACCTAACCCAAATATAAAGTTTTGTTTTCGTACGATTTTCCGTTCTGAAACTAGGCTGTTCACAGACACACAGAATGACACGTAGTTTCTGAAAATAGCATTTTTGGTTTCAGAGGACCTCAAAACACGTATTTATGTTAAAAAATCAACTTTTATTTTGGGGATCGAACACAATACTTCCTCTACCTATAATACCTGGGCAGAGGAAGTAAAAACAGAACAGTTTAAACTTCTATTAAATTCTCATACATTATAGGAAAAGTCTTATTATTTCTGCTTTTCGAAAGCTTTTTAAGAGCGCTAAATTCGTCGTTAAGTATTCCAAGTTTGCATAAAGGAAAATATACTTATTTACTTTTAACAGAAAATTTCAGTCTCTTTTAGAAGAGGAGTTTTATATCATTCTACGAAAGAAGTTTTTGTAGTTCTCTTTTGTGTCTTAGGGATTTGGAAGTTTTACACCTGGTGTGGTAGTGCTATAGAAATGATAACTCAAGATATGTTTCCAGTGAGAATGTTGCCCCGATCTCGTAGTTTGTATAGCGAATTCTTGTAGTAATTCAGGTGAAATCTTCCAGAAGCAATCCCCTTCTTTGTCCTGTCCTCCGTGGAAATTGATATGAAGCTTATTGGAAATTGATACTCCTCAACTTCAGCCCTGTGTACACTGGATCTACAGCTATGTAAATGTTAAATTCTATTCTGGTTTGATATTTTCCTCAAACTTAGACCTACTCTACGTGCTCTTCTATTTCCTTGCCTTAACTCGAACGGAAAACTACTGGAGTTCCAGGAGAATGAACCCTGGTAGCATATTGTACATTTATGCATGGAAGATGGGATAACGTTGTTTTTTAAACAGTCTAAGGTAAAGAAAATAGGCACTTTTGACAGTAGATAATTATATTACTTAAAAAGAGAAAATGGGCCACACTATTATTTATATGATGTTAGTGTATGTTTTAATTTTTATTATGAAGTTAGGATGAAAAAACCTATTTATTTCCCCTAAACCCTTCCAGTTCTAGATATATATATATATCTATATATAAGAGGTTTTGTCCTGACTGACTTAATGACAGAGAATCAACGCAGAGCCTAAACTATAATAGGTAGGGACTTGGAATTTTGACAGTCCTTCGTTTCATAATGAAAGTGGTCACTAAGAAAGGATTTTGAAAAATTTCGATTTTAAATGCAAAAAATCAAATGTTTTAAGTATACTTAATCCCTTTTTACACATAATTATCAAATCCAAATCACAGTTGACATGCCAACATGCATGAAGGTCGCGGATCAAACCCGCCCGCTGTCGATGGATTCTTCAGGACGTAAAAATACTGGGCACGGAGTCCTCTGGGAGGTACTTTAAGCTAGGGGGACGTGTCGTAGATTTACGGGACGTAAAATAACTCCAAGCCTAAATTAGAGTCTCTAGACAAAATTCCTTGGCCCTTTCACGTCCAAGTAATACATTAGTTACCGGGGAATTGTGAGACGATGGGCTTACCACCTGTCACTCTGCCCTCTATCGGGAAATAAGCGTAACATAATTTTAAAAAGCAACAGTAACCTCCACCGGTCCTACGCTTCACTACTGTGGGAGCAATATGAACTATGATAAATGGTATCGAGTTTACGTCTCTTTCATGTTTATAACCAAATTTCAATAATGAATAAGTACAACAAATCTGTGTTTCATACTCTTATACGATATTGGTCAACATCGAAAGAAGATATATACGGTATGTGGCATTCTTTCTTTCTTTCGAAGACGAATACAATGTAGAAGTATCTTTCTATATGTGGAATTTTCCTTCTACATGATTTGTTCTGAAAACTGGGAACATAACTATTTTCCATGGTCACTTGAAATTTCACTGTAGGGTAGTGAGAAAATTAAAGTGGGCGGAGGTAGAAATGAGGAGACAGTCAAACATTCAAGTTACGGCATCGCCTGCCGGTATTACGGCGACCACTTCTCTGACACCAGAGTACTGCGTGAAGTCTAACTTAACTCGGCAGGCGCTCCGTTCAACAGGACAACCACAAACGTCATAGAGAATACCATTTTCTCACTTCACATTTGGATGTAAAATAAGAGGTCGTATTACGGGGACAGATTAATCCAGCTGTCACATTCAGCTAGTATATGTATACACACATGTATATATTTATAGTAAATATATATAGGTGTGTACATAATTATTTAATGCTAAAGCTCTACTTTATTTTAGTTTTGTATGGACCTTTTAATTAAGATATATTTTTTCACAAAAGCTAAATTCATAATCGAGGATACCATAACTGAAATTTCCTTTTTTTTCCAGGTGAGTCTGCTTATGACGTAGCACATTCATTCGAAGGTAATGTGTGTTGATTACATTTTTGGTATTATCCTCATCTTGTGCTGCATCTTATAATATTATAATAATAGTAAACTTAGTAGAGTTTTCACTTCCTGAGCTGTTAAATGACTATAATAGTTTCCTTCGGCTTCAGTTCACCAAAATACATACCTCTGTTAATATCCATTGACAAAAATATATGTACATAAACTATATTACTTTAAAAAACACTTTAAAAAGTGTATATATAAATAACTATATTAAATATATCCATTATAAGCATTTTATTAGTACATATTTTCTTATAAAATTATCAATAGACACATACTGTACTTTGTCTGTGACTACACAATATATTATGTATCTTACATCGTTGCCTGTCACATTTATTAACTTCATAAATTATAACTTGTCACATGGCTAATTATCAAAACAAAAAGTAAATGATTCTTAATTTTTCCCAGAGGCTTTAAAATTTTGTAAATGTAATTAATAGTTATATAAACAGATTACAAGAATAGTTCTCAGCTAATTTTTCGAACTTAATTCTCTTCGATGTGATTTCTTTGTATAAAATGTAAAAGCCATATTTGAATAGCATTTCTGGCTTTGAAGATTCAAATTGCTAAACTTGGCTGCTGTGCACACGTTTTATTTCAAAGTATTCTATACGTGATTAAGACTGTTTTGTGAATTACTTGGTTTACGTCGTGGTGTTTATTAGATCATAATTTTTTCCAGAGGCCTACTTCAGACTAAATATTTAAATATGGCTAACATTAATCTAAATTATCATATTTGATCCTTACAGATAAGGTAACAGTACCTGAGTTTAGTTTCATGAGGTTTATAGCTTCACTTAAGCATGTATATGCAATCCCAATTAATTAGTTTACAGCCTAGAAAATTACATTAATTGCGTTGTAATTCAACAGTCTCCAATTATTCTCAAACCAAGACCAAGTTGTTATCACTAGGATTCTAATTAGGCCTACAATTTAACCCATTATTAGCTGTATCAGGGATAAACCTCCTAAATATATAGCACAACTCACAAACATCCAATTTGTGAAAATCCGTGTTATGTGGAGGAGATACTTTATGCTGAAAAATGTATCTCCTCTCAATAATTAAACTTATATCAAAATGTTTTAGTCACACATACCTTGTTTATTACAGATATTCTAAAGAAAGATATACCTATTTCAATGAAAACTATAGCAATGGGGTAAATAATAACAGAAGTTAAAAATTGACAGTCAAACCATTTTATGTTGTCTTCAGCCTGTCATCCTCATGCGCAAGACAAATTTAGTTACTGTGAATTTGATTTACGTACTTTTTGGGGGACCGCCTTCCACCCTCGGATTACCTGAGCCATAGGCTATATCTCCGGTCCAACAACCGATTTCGCAATTGGTCTAAGAATGTCGCGTCACCTTGATCATAGAACACAGGAAAATGTTTGATGAATTGACTTTGGCATTTTATTCAGTTAAGTTTACTATGGTTATTTTTTAAAAAATGTTTCACCTCATATTTTACATTTCTCAAAATATGTATTTGCATATATAGTACTAGTATTATACCATTGTATTTTTTTTTGACGAGTCACCAGTTTACCAGCTTTTAAGCTATTCCATATTATATATCCGCCTCTATGGCTGAGTGGTTAGACCGCTGGGCCCGGGATCAATTGCAGGTGGGTCCATGTGGAATTTGCGTTAAGCAGAATGGGGACGGGGAAGGTTTTCTCGGATGCTCCCGTTTCCTCTGACATATCTCCTTCCACCGATGCTCCATTCATCATAATTTGACCATTTCATTGCAATAAAGGAGTGTATAAACTGTCGCAAAATCTTGTATAAGTTTGTACACTTCGTAGGCTACCATACGAAGCCATCAATATTGTGAAATAAAAGTGATATAAAGGGTTGAAAACAATATATTAAATGTAATATAAATTCAGTGTGGAAAATCAAGTAAGTGTGAATTTATGGCATCTTAGCTCATATGTCATGAATTTTCATAAAGCAGTCTGGATAGTCACGTTTATCTTAGGTAGATATAAAGAATTGTGCTGAGGAAGAAGGTAGTGTGGCACATAAAAAGCAGCTGTGTGGAATATTATAACACAGCAGGTGCGTAATTTATTTGACAATACAGGAGATGAATGCTTCGAGAGAGTAGGAGGAACTCCATATTCCACCATTAAAAAAAATTATCTTTATGAATTATGTGTGTTCTGTTTTCAGACAGCTTCTCCTTACAGTGACTGCTGTCGCATCGTTCTTTATGGAAAATTGCATTTTAATAAATTATATCTTGCTTTTAAAAATATTTACACTAATCTATTACAGAGAGACTTCAGACTAAGTTTAAATAGTTTATCGCTTCTTGATAGAGCATGCACGTCTGCATGTAAACCATTGCAGTACAGAGAGTCTAATTCAGAAAGGAATATTTTGGTAAGTCTGTCCTCTGTTAAACTAGAATTTAATTTTTATAAATATCTGAGTGGTTGTACTTTATATTTCATTTTCTGTTTTGAACAGAGCTCAACCTCTAGCCTAATGTTTCCGCGAGCGTGTCCCGTTGTAATGAATTATTATTTCGGCATAAGTTTTTTTTTTCCATTGCATTACTATTGTTTTTTTAATGTACTCTATATTGATCCCAACATGCGGGAACGTATTCTAAGAATGAGCGGACAAGTAGCTTGTAAACTATCTCTTTGCATTTGTTGAACCTTTCTCTTAGTAGCTTCATAACAAAGTATAAAATTCTTCAGGCCTTTGCCGTAGTTGCTGTAGCTTGTTCCGCTCATCCGAGGTCTCTGCTGAAACAAACTCCGAAATATTTCCAACTTTTTACATATTGACCCAATCTCAATAGTTGTGTCTTCAATGAAGACCTTTAGCATAATGAAAATTAATGAAAATAGTTTAAAATAATTTAATTCCTTGGTCAATACGATTTAATCTGAGAAGTGTATTATGTGGTTATTTCGTTTCATTTACTTGTAAAACTGGCTTTAATCTCTTCAAATAATTGTTCATTTTGTTGTCAGTAACTGTATAATCATCATAAAATAATCTATGAAGACCTTTAACATAATGAAAATGGATCAAAATAATTTGAAATAAATTAATTTTTTGGCCGATATGATTTAATCTGAGAAGTGTATTATGTGGTTATTTTGTTTCATTTACTTGTAATAGTTCTTCATTTTGTTGTCAGTAACTGTATAATCATCAGAAAATAATCTAACTGTAGATGAAACGATTGTAAGAGAAGAAAAATTACTGTGGGTTTTTGGATTAATGAGTAATAATGCTTTTAATTGACTCAAACAATGCTCTTCCTTGTTTAGAGTTTTAGTACACCCGCGACAAAAGGTTAGCAGCTTAAGTTTCTGAAGTTTACCATTCCTTATTATTATTTATTAACTTTTTGTTAATATGATAATTTCTTTTCTAAAAAAATCTCTAAAACAAATTTCTTCCAATTAACATTTTACGTTTCTTGAATGTAGTGCCCTGCCTTTTCACTTTCCGTGATGAGTCATTAGGGATGGAAGTGTGATGTATAGAGTATAACCAGACACATCTCATTAGTGTAAGTGAATCGTAACCAGCTCTCAGAATTAGTCTTATCTAGAAAGATATTACATTTTTTTGAAGCGGCTATACTTTTAAGAAAAGGGCTCTTTTCTGTTCCTTTTCTTCTTCGTCTTCTTGGTTCTAAATTACCCCTGGGCTTCTATTTACCTGGAGTTCTCTATCGATTCTCTAGTATTGTTCGACCTTCACAATAAACTGAGATATTGCAGCATCAGAGAAGTGTCGTACGCTGAATGAAAGCTATTAGTGTTATAAAATAGAATATCCTATTAAATGACGTTCCATGAAGGCTTCTTTTATCAGCATACAAAGTAACTTCATCGAATTAAATTCCAATTTTCTGCTGGATTTTTAATAAATATGAGCTATCAATGCAAAAATTAAAATTACCGGGAGACCATTATTTCTGTATAGTCGTTGAATAAGGTAACTGATTAACTCAGGTGGTCTGTTATGTCTTCCCTGTAGTTGTATTACTTCCGACATTGCTTACCCACAATTTATTTTCTTTCTTTTATCAAACACCTTGTTTTGCTTATTTATTTTTATAGTTCAAATTTATTAGGCTACTCGTATTCTGTTGTAATGTGTATTTCATATAAAATAATATCTTTACAGTAAAATATTTTAGTACTGGTATACGGAAGATGAAACGTAACCTTATATCACTGTATAAGTATTAATACGTATAATGTGCTTATATCCTCTAAATGCATTATTTATGCGAATAATATGTTCAAATACGTTACATTACATGTAACATTATTATATATTGCATGTATCTCACATACAACATCAATATAATAAAACTAAAATTAATATCGTTAAAGAAATATATTCTTGCAAAGTAAGGGAAATGTTGATCTTTCTTCTTTGTAGGCCTATCTACTTCTGGGGTGCGTTTCGGCATGAGTTATGCCATCCTCAGCCACATTCAGATAAAATGCATAATTTTATTTACCTTTGTTATACTATTATATTCTTTTCCTATGTTTTAAAAGTCCAAATTATATACAATAATTGTAGACATATATTTTCCCATTTACAAAGTAAACTTAGAAACTACCTCTCTGGCACTTAAAAATAGTGTAGCCTATATGAATATTAAAAACAAATTTGAGTACAAAATTAACTATATATTTGTAGGCATCAAAGGCATTAGATTACTTAACAGAAAATACGCATGTTATGTTTAAGAGCGCAGATAAGATCTAAATTAGGCCTATATTGAATTTAATTTTTAATTTCATATAAAACTCTGCATCTATAGAAAATGCAGTCTTCCTGTTGAATTTCTGTTGTCATTAAAAGTAAAGCACTGACTGACCATTAAATTTATTAGTTAGGCGGAACTATTCAACAAAAAACTGCATATTTCATTAGACCATTAAGTAAATTAAGTTTATCAATTATATATTGTGTAAGTTTTCTAGGGTATTATTTGAAATATATATACATATATTATTATAATATAATTACGTAACAATTTTATGATCACGCATAATTGGACCTTTCCCGTACCTAATACCTCGAGAAACTTTCTATCCCGAGATATATGGGTAATTGCTTCCCTTTAAGTGCTGGGGTCTGAGATACCTCATTTAATATATAGATGGCGTAGTACTGTTGGTGCCATTTTAAGAAAGCCTTGTCCCAAACCATCTTCTATCTACAAAAAATATAATAGCAGTGTTCCCTAATCCGAAAATCTGCAGACTTCGACACCGACAAAGAACACATGCTCTTGTAGTCGCGTGGATTTCCCCAGTGTTGCCGCTGTCATTCACTACATCTTACTACATGCTGTGGTACTTATTTGGCAACATTGTATTGGACTGCAGACAAGTGCGAATACACCTAATTACATTTCTATTCACTGATTGACAGGTTAAGGAGAATTAGAGTGGCAGCAGGTAGAGGCATTCTTAGAAAAAGTCTTTAAGAAGTGGCACCCACTATAACTTACTACATTTTGCTCTTGGAGAAACTATAGTGAGCTTTTCATTTTCACTTGCCATATTTGTATAGAGTAAACATATATTTCAGGAGCTTCTAACTTTGCACTTAACACATTTAACATAATGTTGTACGTACTTAACATATATTAGTACTAAGCCAGCGAAATATGCAATTTTTAAATTTGTTGGTGTCGCTTATATGTCAACCGCTTTTTTTAAACATGACTCAAAGATCATCTGTAAATTTCTTAGAATTAATTTTTCTACAAAAGGTAATCGAAGTAAAATTATCTGAATATCAGTCTATTGAGCCGAATGCTGTTTATAATGGTTAATTTTACGAGCAGCATTCAATAATGTAGGATTAGAACTCGTTTAAACATACGTATATTTACCATTCAATCCCGCTTTGTGAATAAATGCATTAATTATATATAATGTTTTAAAGAGGGGATTGTATTTTTGTTTTGTTTCTCTTTTCTTTGCGTGCTTTTACACAGGGGCACAGTTTAATAGAATGTTGTAATTAATTAAACCGCTTAGTATGTATAATCGGATATGTTGTGCATTATTCGAACGCAGAAACTTCGTGATAACACATCGTTAATAGAATAGAAATTGCCTGTTTGATATTTCAATCAAATTATTGTAATTGAATAGTTCACAGACGCAGACTAGCGTACGGACAAATAATTGCAGTGATTTCTACCATTGGTACTTTTTTATTTGGTTTATTTTATTTATTAACTATTAAAAATGAATTTATTATTTTATTGCACTGTAGAACTACATATTTCGTTTCTATCTATCAGATTAGTACAGAAGGCTTCAGGGAAGGCTCTCGAGTTGGATAGGATTATTTTGATGAAGTTTGTGTCAGGACTTGGATGGGACTACGTAACTACTTGGCAAAACTTGTATGTTATTTGATTTTAGAATTAAACAGACAAGGACCGAAACTAAAGCTATGTGGCAGACCAGCATTTGGGTTCTACTAAAGAAGCCTACTAGATTTTCTTGTTTTTGTTTCCTGTGGAATAATTAAGAAATTTTGGCATATTTTTATTGTAGAATTTTAATAAAGAGTATCTATAAATTTTTTCAATATTAATTACATTAAAATCGGAATGGATTAGTTCAGATGGGCAGTCCAGCCGCTTTGTAAAGGAAATTTTAATTATAGAAGAAGTTTTAGAAGTTATAGAAGAATAGTTTTAGAAATGCTTCCCCATCCAATAATACTATATTGAATAATGGATTCGAACAGGACTAAATAACCCACATTTACAGTGCTAATGGCAATAAAGTTACGGCGATTCACAAATATAAATTTAATTTTAAAAAATATTAAAATATAATTTTAAAAATATATTATATATAAGTCTTGATATAAATTTAATTTAATAGAAGCTAGTTGTTAGATAGGAACTTATCCATCTTTAATTTGTAGGACTTAGGGAATTAGAAAGACATTGCAGAACAAAACAATAGTATTAAAAATAAGTCTCTTATAGAACATTCTGTTATTTTACGACAACATTCATAATATTATTTCAGTCGTCATGCATGAGAGATGATCTTTAATCCAGAAATTAATATTGTTATCTGAAACTTAACCCAAACGTTATTCGAAAGCCATTATTTCAAAGTTCTTGGGTTGCATTTATTCTTTAGTATAAATTAGCCCCACACGGTGTTCCACGAGATGACTGGTACTGTTAGGTTTTTAGATCACGAAAAGTGACTGTGAATTGAATCTACCACGTTGGTCCACGTTCATTTCCTTCATCTAGTCCAGGGGAAGTCAACTACGTCTTGTGATGACGTTTGTGGAGCAAGTGCATGCGGATCCCTTGTGTGTGACGTCAGCAAGAGCGCACGGTAGTAGGGGTGTTTAGAGTACGCTAGATTTAGGTACTAGAGGACCTATTCATTTTAGCTCTGTGGGTAGAACAACTTCTGATTGGAAATACGGAGCAATTTTCAAAGTTAATACAAGTACGCGATCCTGATAGTGTTCTCTCTGCAGAACATGTGTTAGCTCTGCAAAACATTCTTCTTCAGTTCGAATCGAGGTTTCAGGATGTGGAAAACCTTTCTCCAATGTTTAAACTTTTTGCTACCCCATATTCAGTTAATGTCAAAGACGTTCCTTGCCGGTATCAGTTGGAACTGCTAAACTTACAATGCGACGATCTGTTAAAGGACAAATACGAACGTAAAGTGGTCTTGGGTAACTTTTACAGAAATTTCTCTGGAACCAGATTCCCGAAACTTGCCGCACGAATATTATGTAATTTTGGATCGACATAATGTGGCCGAACAATTTTTTTCACTAATGAAATGTGCAAAGCTCAAATCAAGAAGTACATTGCCAAATCACAACCTAAATGTAGTCTTCGATTAAATATTGCTCAAACATTACGTCCCAACATTGATAAACTTGTTAAAGAAAAAAGAGACAGGAAAGTCAGAAAATTGTTACTGTAATCTTGTATCATCTAAGGTGCAGACGAGCTTGTATGGTAATTAATTCAGTTCATTTTTTTATTATTTTTATTGTAGTGAATTATGTTAATTCAAATGATAGTATTGTCTATATTTGTAAAAGAACATAGATTTTGTGGAAAGGCAATTGTTCTCACAGAATAGAAAAATAGAATTATTTATAATATGTTAAACTGCTGTGCTATAATTAACCGATAAATTATCAAGAAAATCGACTGATGTTTCATTAGCTCGGAAACACGTATTACGTAAGTTCTAACCCCTAAATTCCCTCTGCCCGCAATACTAATGCCCCTTTCTTCCCCCCTGTTCACTGAAGCCGCCACTTCACATACTCCTCGCAGAGGTATAACGCGAGCAGTCAGAGCAGAAAGCAGTGACGTCACAGAGCAACCTTCTGTCTTCCCCTGATCTAGTCCATGTTTTCAGCTCCACGTGATTTCACTTTCTCATCTTTTTTTTATGGAATGTATCAACTTTAACAATGTCGAATTGAATTATAGACTTCTTTCGGGATGTAGGCTGTGTTCAATTGCATCATAAATTTCGTATTATATAGGATGCCATATAGAACAAATGGCCACAAAGAAATTGGTTTGAAGCGGGATGGCCAGTTCTATTGAATCAAAAGCTTAAGACATTTTCTCTCTCTCTTATCCTTACACTCAGTAAGTACGTAGCATTCCATGGGGAATAAAAGTGTTGGGTTCTAGATTATACCTGTGTATTGAAGAACATCTATTTCCTCCATATGAGCTTACACTTTCTATTCCCCTCTATTTTATAATACATTATACCAGGCATTACTATCGAATTGGGTAAGACGGAATCAGAAGCTACAACGGTTATTCACTATAGTCGTTTTTCTTTCTCTATTTATTTATTTAATTATTTGCAGCTTTCTCTCTTTCCTTTCTTCCCTTCATTCTACGCTCACTCACTCAGCTCCTTCTCACAACCTCATATCTATTCTTTCGAATGAGGGGGATTCATCAAAGAAGAGCTGTTCCTGAAACCATAAATGAACTTCGAGCAGCTTAAGAAAAAGTAAAAATGTCTCCAAGAAAGGATTGCGAGAATAATTTGAGGTGTGCCACATCGTCTATAAAAAGCCGTTAGAGCTAGGGACCGCAACACATGCTACTGAACTCACTAATGTCAAATAATCGTTTAAATAAATGGTGCAAAAATACGTTGCACAAACTTTCTCGCATATACGTGTTAAAGGCTAGCACAGAAAAAATTAAATTAAAGAGACAATTAAATTTTATTTATTACATTTTCATAAAACTAAGAAGTATCTAGAACGGAAACCATCAGAGTCGATCTTCATGTTAAATGCTTTTACCGTGAAATAATAATAATAATAATGAATGACAGTAAAACTGCATATTATTAGTACTACTAGTATTACTAAGGGGAAAATTAAAATATAAGTCGCACCTTGGGATAAATCGGCACCACCCAACCCACCCACCAATACAAGGACAGTTGGTCACTCTGCTTCGCTCAGAAACAAAATACATCACACAGTAAATGCAAATGTGAATATCGAATGGACGGAGCTTAAGGGGCGACTTATATTTGAATTTCGCTATACTAAAACTAAAACTAAACTCCGTGGCACTACATTCCTTTAGGGATTTGGTCTACCAACCGACCGGTGTGTCATCTACCACAGGTAGATGGCAGGGTTGGGGCATGTGGTCAGCATGCCGACCCCCACGACCGTTAATGGTGGTTTCCATGACCGGAGCCGCTACTTCTCTATCAAGTAGCTCCTCAATTTGAATCACGAGGAAGTGTACCCCTACCAGACCCCTCAACCTCAGAAAAATCCAAGGATGTACCGGGGATCGAACCCGGACCGACGGATCTGACGCTAACCACAAGACCACGCCGGCGGTCCTACTGCTACTACTACTACTTAGGTTATATTGCACGCTTTAACTGCATTGTAGGTCATGTAATGTGTTTAGTATGTTTGCGTGAACTATTAGTCTATTGTAACAACTCATTCGCGTCATCTGTTTCTATTGTTTAGTGATGTCTTCGTATGTGGCATTCAGTTTAAACGATTATAATATCCAGTGACGTAGCGGCGATGAGTTATGGAAAATAAGCAAGTCCTATAAACCCGGCGTTTGCTTTTGCGAGGTAACCATGAAAAACCCAAGTCAATTTGGGCGGCCACGAGGTTTGATTTGAACTCAGGACCTCTTCCCTGTTAGCCCATAGGCCTACCACATCGCTGTAATTGGTTTAGTGTGTTCAATGCGACTGAGCTAAACTGATTGCATTTCACAACAATAAGTACATTAGGCCTATAGTTTTCTTGTTGCTAGTGGCAACAAAATGCCATTCATATTTTAATTGATATGTATGTTCTGAAATTCGCATTTAAGCTGTACTTATTTCGTTTTTATCTTGATATCTATTAATTGTATAAAGAAATGTTTTAAACAAAAAATGTCCATTTTAATTTTCTCTACAACTTTACTGTGGTAGGTTTTCATGTATCACTTACTGTAATGGATATAATCTAGAAAAACTGAAAATGGATACGAGTAAAGTGCCCCTTAAGTCATTTTTGCGGAAATACGGATATAGCCATTTTATTAGTCATAGATAAGACTTTACAATTCTAAATTTTTATTAAAATCGTTAGAGCCATTTTTTCAAAAAACAATTTTTTTTAAAAAGTTTTCATGAAAAGTCCCCTTAATATTTCAGTTGTAAAACTAAATTTCTGGGCGGTTCGACAAAATTTCGAAAAAGTTCTTAATTCAAAAAATGAAGTAAATACAACGAGCCGTTTACCCGCTGTGCTTGTCCACGGACAGACGGACAGACGGACAGACGGACAGACGGACAGACGGACAGACGGACAGACGGACAGACGGACAGACGGACAGACGTCATTCCAAAAATACTTTTTTCGGTTTCTAGGCTTCATGAAACGTGCTCTCCCGGTGTTAACTCAACTTCGATTTTTTGTCACGATCACAATACTTTCTCTATACTCCGTATAAGCGAGAAAGTAAAAATTAGAGAATACTTGTTTGGAGTAAGTATTGTTGTGAATTTTTAATAAAGGGACCAATTTTTCCTGTTGATGTAAAGTTTTCTCCAAAAAGTAAGATTATTCTAAATTGAAAAGGTTTTTGAAAAGGTATTATTATTATTATTATTATTAAATTTCTCCTTTTGGTTTGAAAATAAATACTATTCGCTTCATCATTACAAGCTTATTACATCTGAATCGCTACAATTTATTTTCCACCAGAAGAATCTTTACCACTGCCTCTGTCCCTTCTTTTAATACCCCTATTCTTGTGATTGCCTCTAGATCCGCAGGGCGCGGGATCAAACCCGGCCGCGGTCGATGGATTTTTCCGGACGTAAAAATCCTGGGCACGGAGTCCTCCGGGAGGGACTTTAAGCTGGGGGTTCCGTGTCGTAGATTTACGGCACGTAAAAGAACTCCAAGCCTAAATTAGAGCCTCTGGACAAAATTTCTCGGCCCTTTCACGTCCAAGAAATACTTAGTTTCCAGAGGGGGGTTGCGAGGCGATGGGCTTACCACCTGTCCCTCTACCCTCTCTCGGAAAATAAGCATATCAAAATTAGTATAGGTAATGAAACCTCCATTGGAGGCCCCTTCGCCCCACCTGGGATCATAGGGTACCAGATACAGATATAGATTCTTGTGATTATTCACTTGATTCCATTTTTCTGTCGTAACTCTTGGATTATATTATTATCGCTAGCCGCTTTCTACATTTCCTTCCGAAAACATAATTATATTGTTGCTTCTCTCCAAGTTGTTTTCACGTAAATCCACTTATCGCCTCTTTATGTCACATCATCTATTCTCCAGTCGAAGAAAAAAATCCATTAGACCAATTAATAAAATAGTTTTCTCAAGAAAAAATAATAACTGAGTTTTGCAGATAAGTGAATTGGATTTAAAGATAATCAACACTAATTATATTACCACTAGACTCTCTGCTTAGTCTCGAGGTTAGTGACCCTTGCTACGGATCCGCAGGTCTGGATTCGGTCCCCGGTACCTCCTCAGATTTTTCTGAGGGAGGTCAGGAACGGGATGCACTCAGCCTCATGATTCAAACTAAGGAGCTACTTGATAGAGAAGTTTCGGCAGTCTCCATCATCGAAGGTCATCATTAACGGTCGTGGGTGTCGGCATGCTGATAACATGTCCTCCAATCCTTTCATCTGCCTATGGTAGTTGGTGCAACGGTCGGATGGTAGGTCTAGTCCCTTCAGGGATGCAGAGCACGGAGTTTAGTTCATATTATCACTGAAAATAAAATTATAGAAAACCGACAATAATAATAAAAATAATAATAAGATTATTAAAACGATGAAATCACTAGCAAAGTATATGTTGATGTTTTGTGAGACATATTGACTAACTTGCCTATGGATTGTAAATTCTTTGGTAATGTGAACATACTAGATATGGTCATAACGTACCTTTAATTTTAATTATTTATTAAAAATTATACGAGCCATTTTATATCTCAGCATCATCATTTTGTTTTAGAATTATAATAAATATTGGGTAAGGATTGGCTCATTTCACTATTTTGCACATGGGTCAAATCTTGAGGCGAACCCAGAGTTTGGTCATACTTAACACTTCGTATTAAAAGAAATGAAGACATAATTTTCAGAGTGAAAAATTAATGAATCACCGTTGTTTGTGTTGAATTCAGTAATTTTGTGTGTGGTATACAAAGTCGAACTTATAGGCCTACATATGCTATTCAATTATCAGCTATGATAGTTGAATATGAAAGTGGTAATATTAAAAGTCCGGTCCAGAAAACCACCATTAACGGCCGTGGGTGTCGGCATGCTGACCACATGCCCCCCAATCCTGCCATCTGCCTACGGGAGATGATGCAGCGGTCGGGTGGTAGGCCAAGTCCTTCCGGGGATGTAGCGCCACGGAGTTTAGTTTAGTTTAATATTAAAAGTATGGCACTGCCTTCAAATATAATTAATTTAACATCCAATATTTAGTTTTAATTCTTTCAAATAAGGATTTAGTTGTATTAGTATTCATATATTAATGCAAATTAATAATTAAATTGTTATTTATTAATATTGTATTACCTTGTACCTTTGTATTGTAAAAAGAACATGTTCTAACCTTTTATACATAATATTCTGTCATACTTCTCCAAATTTTGAATTGTTTTAAGTAATTATTTAGTATAAGTTTTTCTCATATATAGAACTGAACCACCCCCGAACACAAGCTCTGCTTCTTCGGGTGGTGTATCACCTTTTTATGTATATTTTTCGTGTAATTTGAAACAATAAATTGTAATTGTAAATTGTAATTGTAATTGTAAATGCTGGTTTAAGTGTAATTTGTAATGGATTACTTTCTCCGTTTGGCCAGCATGTTACAAAAAAAACTGGCTCTAAATCTCTTACTTAAGAGAATGATAAAGTTCTAGCATGCATACTCAGTTGAACCAGAAAAACACCAACATGGTTAAAGTTTAGATGCCAGTTGCTGGAATAAATTTGCATGGTTCTGTTATTGAAATCGGTAAACATTTGTCTTCATTTATGTTGGATCTGAGGAAAGTTGAACTTTGTAACTCTAGCACAGCGGTGTATCAGCTGGTGTGCACGAAACTGTAGAAACATTGTGATAGTAGAACTTACAGATAACGAAATACGCCTTTCTATGTAAATCTGCATCAGACATTTGAGTAATACGTATTTTAGTGAGATATTATTACACCGCTTGTACCATAATCGATTTCCCTTTTCCCAATGTTTTTAAATTAATACAGCTAAATGATAATCATATCCATTCAGTCCCAAATCTCCATGGATTCCCTTGTCTTATGTCATGATCAGGACCCGGATTCTAATGACATGTCATATTTTTATTGATGCTGCATAGACATTGCCAACTTGTAGATAAATCCTAATCATGGCCTCTAGATTATAGAAAAACATTTTTATTAGGTCATTTTTTGTCATTTTATGCAATTTTATAATTTTAGAGCATTTATTTCAATTTTAGTTCATTATTTTGTCATTTTCATGCCATTTGCTTCCTTATTTAGTCATTTTCATGTATTTACATTGAGTGTATTAACTTTTTCTTCGTTGCTAGCGGGAGCCAATTCGGAACATCTCAGACGAGGTAAATACTTTGAACTACTGTATTCTCATTCCATTGCTAAGCTCAGACCATTAAATGTAATACTCTTGAGATGCATGTCATTATCGCTGAAGGCGAAAGGAATGAAACGCGGTAGGTGGAAAGTAATACCTATCTAATTAGAATAAAGGCGATACATCTTAAAACATATTTACATTAGATAAATCTTCCACTTCTCCTTAATTATAACAAAAAAAGAAGAAATGAGAAAATAAGTAACAGAGAACACAATACTAAAAATATATTATCAGTTCATCAAAAATTGATTGCGCCGTAACGGGTAAACGGTAAGATATCAGATCAGAGGTTCAAGACCCTGAGAAAAATGTGGATATGGGTTTCACATCCAGCCTTGTTCACTGCAGCAACTTTCACATTTGTTTTCCACCAGTGTTGGCGATTTTAGATGATGAATGAGATGAACTATAGGAGTGCGGAAAGTGAAAAGTGTTCATGGAATGGCGATGTGGAACTGAGATATTCCATTTAAAAAGTCCTGAGTAATTGGTACTCATTCTATGATTAAGACCAAGAATTTTTTACTAAATTAAGATTTCATTATAATTAGAAATTTCTGATTAATCTTTAGGTTGACTTTTACTTATTTAAGTGTACATTTTTTATTATTAAGGGAACCGTTTTAATAAAAAAATATTTATTATTTATTATTATTTCAGAAATATTAATTCCTGTCTTAAAAATAGTGTATGGTACACATGGTAAAATTATTTAATTTTACTCGCAGAATAAAATCCTTATTTTATCACTTGTATCATAAATAATTATTTCTGTGCTCACTGCAGATTTTGTCGCAAAGGTTTCTACTAATGAGAGATCATAGTTCGAGGCACAAATCACAATATGAGGTGTCCACATATTAGAGTGTGAGACAGACGATGAGAGTCTTGTAATTTTTATTGTTGATTAAAGATGTCTGCGAATGTAAAGCATAATTTGAGCTGCAGTAGACTACGGAGCAACCTGTTAGATTACAGGGCACGTTTCTGCTAAACCGCTGCCTCTTCATCTTAAATCCCAATTAACAACCTGGTGCAGAATCGTAATTAAGAGCGACGCATATTACAAACACTTTTAAAACACCAAGTTCAGCGATAAATCCTATAATGGAAGAGAGTAAGGTGGGTGTTGTTTAGAATTTATTACCTCACATGAAGACTGAATATACCTGTAATAATTCAAAATCCTCTTTCCCATTCTTAGGGCTGTGTTCACCATCACAGATAAAATTTATCGGTATCGTGGATAATAAAGCTACGATTAATCCATTATCTCAAATAGTAAACCTTTCTGGTTTCACCACATAGTTTGTCACCTTAGTTTTCAAAAGCTTGGTTTTTGTCTACTACTTGTCTGGCTCTTAAATTTTTCATAAGAGAACCAACGACATCTAGCGGCGGTTGTGTGAAACAGCGGAGGGAAGACTGTCTATTGGCTACGTCCGGATGTGAAATGTAAACGTTGCCATAGCAACGGAAAGTTTCCCCTTACGCTGTCTTTAGCTAGTAGTTCTACAAATGGTCACTAGATGTCTCACTGTTTTGGGGGCGTGGCGTACATTAGGTAATTTCGTTTTCCCCTTGAAACTTGTGCAGAAATTAATGTCGTCATAAATGTCCAAGTACTTCCCTTTATCCATTAGGGTGCTTTATTCTGTGTTCTGCTTCATATTCCTCGTCACTGTGATCATCTCTCATGTTGATCAGATGTTCCAATCGCCTATGCGCCATCTTGATGTCGCAGTTAGCTTGGTTTATCCTGTTTTTCTGGCCGATATTTCACCGGTAAAGCATTAGCTTGGATATAATCTAAAAACCAAGTTATTGTAGCTGGTGAAACACAAACTGGACAATATCGCAGGTTTTCAGTCTAAAAACAGGATCAGACAGATTATTTATCGGCTTTGGAAAAGTTCTAAGCTAATGCTTCTAGACTTAATAAATAACTTGTAGTTATAACAGAAATAACAGTTTTCCCGAAATTTTAAGCCTATTTTACTTACATGTAAGTTCCTATCTTTACAAAAACCATTAGAGAAACTGAGAAGGAAAGATTTATATACTATACAGAAATGCAATCAATGCGACGATGTCCCGTAAATTTAATAAATAAAGGAATTGGCACAAGTTTGGAAGGCGAGGAGACTTTTCTTTTATTTAATTTACACGGACCTGACATCGTTGTAAATCCGTAAAGAGAAAGATCAATTGGTTTTTCCAGTGTAGTATTTCTTTATCTATAGGCATATGGTGTTAAAATTCCTTGTTAAATCCTACATAATCAATACCACCTGAAAATAAGGGTATTTCCTTCCACCCTGTATAATAAAACTAAAACTAACCTTCTTGGTGCTGCATCCCTAAAGGGACTGGGCCTGCCATCAAACTGCTGCGTCATTTACCATTGGCAGATTTCAGAATTGGAGGCATGCGATGAGCATACCGATACCTAAACTCCGTGGCGCGACATCCCCGAAGGAACAAGGCCTACCACTCGACCGCTGCGTCATCTACCTATAGGCAGATGGCAGGATTGGGGGGCACGTGGTCAGCATGTCGACACCCACGGCTGTTAATGGTGGTTTCCATGACCGGAGCCGCTACTTCTCTATCAAGTAGCTCCTCAATTTGAATCACGAGGCTGAGTGCAGAAAAATCCGATGAGGTACCGGGGATCGAACCCAGGCCGACGGATCTGATTTCAACGAAGCTAACCACAAGACCACGCCGGCGGTCATACCGATACATACGGCCGTTAAAATGGTTTCAATGCACGGAGTCGCTACTTCATACTCAAGAAGCTCCTCAATTTGAATCATGAAGCTGAGTGCAACCCGTTCCAGACCTCCGTACCTCAGAAAAATCTAAGAAGGTACCGAGGATTGAACCCGGACCTGATGTTGGTTGTCGAAACTGGATGTTGGAAGTTCGTTTTTCTACCACGATAGCGTAAAAGGAAAATGAACAAAAGAACACTATCTTAGAAAAAGTACATTTCTGAAATTGCATTGCAAACCCATGGCTCTAGCACGAAGAATTTAATACCGCCACATTCAAGGTGCAGTATTCAGGTATACTGTCTCCGTGTGCCAGTTCTATCCCTGATTGCAAGACTTTTCCAAGTCTTCCATCTCTCACCCTCTTGCATAACATCTCCATCTTGGCAAACTCATTTTCTTCAAATTGTGTTTTTCAGATTGAGATGCAACCCTGGAATTACGTTTTCATTTCTCATTGCAGACTCTAGATTTTAAAACTTGTTACAAATGTTGTTTCCACTGGTATGTATGTCGAACTGAAAATGGTCGAGTGTAACAAGATATTGCATCAGATCTGGCGTTTTATGTTATAAGACGTATTATTCAACCATACTGACTAATAAATCAGTTGCACCTTACTTAAACAGAGGCCTATGATAAAATTATGAATCAGTAGTTCAAAGATTATCGAGTGAATGAATTTTCAACACAATCTTTAAGTATCTGAGATATATATAAATGTGAAAAGAAGTTTGATAAGTGTAATGAAATTTTAGACACTTAGATTTGTGGGAAAATATGTACATACATAAACTCTTTCAGTGGAAGTCACAACTTTGTAAAAGTGGAATTTCATCTTCCTACAGCATTGCATTCGTTGGTTAAAAAATAATTTTCTAGGGTTGGTGTTGCAACTCCATTTTAATATTAAGTAGTTTATGACTGAGAATGGCCGAAACTTGGTTGGAATAAATATAAACAGATATTTTAAACTTATTACGACGAGACAGGGCGGATTTTCGGCGTTTTAACATGTCTTGTAAGACAATATGGGATAATTAAATCTGGATGTAACGCTGTTTGTGGAATTATTTCTCAGCTCACTGGGGATATTCGTTTTATTAACGTTTGAGAACGTAATCCACATTTTGTAACTAAATTTCTTGACATTTTTACCCGGAAATTTAAGACATAAGATAACGTACTGACGTATCTGAAACTTAGTTTTCACCTTTTTTTCCCAAAAATATTATATTTTGTATTTTAAAAAGGCAAATTTTAAAAATATCATAGAATTGTCGAAAATGACACAATCAAAAAATCTTTCACTAATTTGATCACTTTTAAGCATAAAATTAGTGAACTACGTACATGTAGACGGAATGAAAGAATTTTCTTTTTTCAAGCTGGGAAAAATCAACTTGCCTATAACAGTTATATTTTCCACAATGATAGAAAACCCTTAGTTCCTAACACTCCGTCATTCATGAGCATTAATTATGTGTGTAAATTATCTTCTTGGCGCAATGTTTAGTACGGTATAGGTTTTGTTTATTTGAAGGGTAGAAAATGTACTAAAAAAGATTTGAGAGAAAAACAAAGTGAAAATTCCACTCAAGTTGTAAATTGTGTGCACACTGTGGCATTTAAACTTATTTCTAATGACTTCCTTTTGGGATTTTCAGATATCCTAGGTATCATTTTGAAGCGAATGGATTCCTTATGCAATGAAAAACAAACAAAAAACAAATATTTGGCCAGAAAATTTCATTTCGATCGTTAATATATACATTAAGCCAACACAAGAAAAAAACACAGTCAGTAATGCTGCCACGATGGTAAACATTTAAGTAATCTATCAAAACCGCGGCTCGATTATGACACTTTGTTAACCAGTATTCGTAGTCGATAAAATGTGCGTTTCCGCATGTTACTAAGTGCACGTTAGCTTAACTTAAATTTAGATGCCATCAACAAGTTTAATAATTCATTATCTGCTTCTGTCACTAAGAGCAGCTTCAATGAAAAATGAGTGTGGTAATTTACTGTGATATCAGAAAACTTCTCGGCCTATTATAAATTCACTAGGCCACTATTTCTAACCATGCTTACTTGTTTTAGGAAAATGCAAACGCAAATTATTAATGGGCACTACTTAATATAAATGAATTATTTGTTTGTTTATTGAATATATTGAAATATAAATGAAAAAATATATCCAAGGGTAGAAAAGGGTGTTTAGTTTTTACTAAACACCCTTTTTTACCCTTGGATATATTTTTCCATTTATATTTCTGATAGAGCCATACATATTTTTATGTATGTAATTATAATATATCTTACACAGTTCTTGCGCTTGAAGTTATTACAGAAAACTTGAAAACCATATTTGATATCCAAAAGATAACACTAATTGTGTAACATTAAACAGAACTAAATAAATAAAAGCTAAGGATAGCAATATAATATTACAATGACTAGAATATTGTAACTCTGCCAGGTAAAATAAAAACGTTATTATTATAATTATTATTATTATTAAATGTAATCCTTTTGAGATGCATTTAATCATCGCTGAAGGCGAAAGGAACCAAATGCAAAAGCAAATTTAAATTGCAAATAGTAAAACAAATGAATAATATATGAATAATATAATAAACAAAACCGTTACTGTTTTGAAAGTTGCTTTAAAATTTTAGTGAATACGTTCCGAAATATTAAAAAATATAAATCGTATAAAGCGACCGGTTGAATATAGTTTTATGCAAAAGAAGAATTCCGCATATGTGTTACCCTTTACTTTAAATTTTTTGCAGTGGTACTACTGGTGCGGTACAGTGTTTCAATAAATAGAGAAGAACCTAAAAGTTTTGAAATGTGGTGCTAAAGAAGAATGGAAACAATAAAATGAACGGACAAAGTGACAAATGAAGTTGCTAGAAGAGTGAACGATGAGAGATCATCCTCAACACAGTTCTTCGTAGGAAAGCAAACTTTATAGGTCACATCTTGAGAGAAAAATCGGTTATCGTAGGGAAATACAAGGAACCAAGGTCTTGAAAGAAGAAGAAACCAAATGCTATACGATTAAAAGGCGACAAGTAAATACTGGTACTGAAGGAGGAAACCAAGGTTAATGTTATATTGTGCTCTTGGGAGATAACATTGTTTTCTTATTACTTATTATTTATTTTTAGGGTAGTTTATTTCCTATTCTATTTTTATGGTTATTACAAATTTATTATCAGTCATTCCATATATAGGAACAGAATTAGTAGGAGGTCATTGAGAGAGAACGCTAATAATAATAATAATATTAATAATAATAATAATAATAATAATAATAATAATAATAATAATAATAATAAATTACACAAACACTAATGAAAATGATAACAGTAATAAAATAATAAAAATATTAATAACAATAACAGAAAATAACAATAATAATAAACTCTTAGACAGTTATTAAGAATTTCCTTGGAGTTTCCGCAACACACATGCATAGCACAGTATTTGTCGATATTGGCTAAGGAGTTTGTTGGTTCCCTGGTATAGTATTTGCCACGCTAAAAAGAAGTTTCTCTGTCAGGCTTTATTGGTAACGATCAGCTTTAAAATACCAGCATGTCCAACCCCCTGAGAGATTGGGGTGGTATCAGTAACAGATGGTCCTAATTGGAAGCCATCTTGTACGTCGATGACTACTTTCTAAGTTCTTGGTGAAATGACAAGCTGGGTCCAGGTGTCTGGTTACAAAGGCCAGCATCTGCGGAAGCATTGACCGTTACTGCTGTAATCCTTGGTCTTCTGTTGGGTAGAATGGTGTACTCAATTTTGTGAAAACATTTATTGTTACTTTCTAAAATGTGACAGTACATCTATAATTAAAATTTCTGGAGAGACCACAACAATTCCCATGACATAATTGATAATATTTCGTATAATATTGTGATCACTGGAATGAAGATGATGATATAGTGTTACGCTCGCTGTTATGCACGATTCCTACATCCACATCAGGGGTTATCTTAATATTAATTGCCACCATATAATAGATCGTTTTACCGTAAATCTAATAGGAAAGGATTGTAGAGATGTAACTACCATATAATTATGCTTTAGCTTTCATTACTGGGTCTTAAAAGACCATGTGCAATGAATTTACGAATCTGAATGTTGTTGCCTAATGATCACAATATTACAACTTAAACATAATATAAGCTAATATAATTTAGTTTTAAGAGTTTTTTGGAATATTTAGCTAATAGTGATATTATAACGAAGAAAATTAATGATGATTTAACAGATAATGTAAAAGAATCTATATAAAAAGGCATATATGTGAATATGAATAAAGATACTCATACCAAATTGAATTGTTTTATATTTTTTTAAATTATAAGAATATATTTGGCTTGAATAAATCTTGTAATTGAAATTCATTCTACTGGATAATTCTTTAGACATTAAGAAGAGTGGGACGGAAAGCTGCATTTTACTAGTTTTACATGTGGATCCCAAACGTGTAAATTATTTTAAATATATAAGATTACTCAAAGGAAGGTGGGTGGATACTACTAAGTGTCACGAAATTAAGACATTAGGAAAGCTAGTATTACACTGCCCAACAAAAAAACATTTTTTAAATGTTTCCTTCACTTCATGAGTCAATTCTTACTAATTTTGGGTTGAGAAAAACGAATATGACAAAGAAAATATTTTATTAGCTCTAGTTTCTGAGATAAACAATAGGTGAAAGTTTTTAATTTTAAAGGATTAAGAGAAAATGGTAAATTTAACATTTATAAATATTAATTACATAATGTGCTAAGAACATCAAAAGTGTGACCGTTCTTTTATTAATGACAGTTAACATCCTAAATTATTGATTAAACAAAACCTACCATGCCGTTGGATCTACAGAGAATCAATTGGTTGCTTCATGAGATCGCTGTCTCTTGTGAGTTCAGGAGCATCCCTATACACAAACCAGCAGTAATCCGCAAGCATTAGCGGCCCTGATATCTCCGTTCTATCATAGAAATATCCTGATGGAACCTTTCTCCATGCTCGTCACTGACAGCTCCACAACTAGGTGGGAAAAAATTGAGATCGGAGTGGAGAAAATGAATTTTTAGGGACATGTTGCATCTGAGTTGATGGTATTTTTGTAGAAGTACTGTCGCCAACTGAGTGTAGTCATCATCTCTTTTATTCCCTAAAAATCCATGCATAATTCCCTTGAGAGCTTCCCAAGCTGCCTTTACTTCCCCTTCCAAAAGTAGGTCGAACGCAGGAACCTTTACAAGTTGACGTATTTGTGGCCCAACAGAGATGCCTTCCTTGACTTTTGCATCATTTAGTCCAGAAAATTTCTCTCTCAAATATTTAAAAGCCTGGCCTTCTTGGTTCATGCCTTTGACAAAATTCTTTATCAAACCCAGTTTGATATGTAGAGGTGGAAGAAAAACATATTTTGGATCCACAAGAGGCTCGAATGAGATCACTCAATTCCGATTGGCTCAATCTGTGTGGTTTATCATCTTTCATTTCAAAATCAGGATCATGGGGTGTTGAAGGCTTCTTCCACACTTGCCTTCATTTTCTACGTCCAACTCATAATTTTGGGGTGGAGTAGGAACTGGTAAACTGTCTGAATGTGGAATAGGTGAAATAGCAGATGAACTGTTGCTTTTTTTCATTGACAATCCTGCCTTTATAGGCAGAGTCAAGCATAAATAGCAGTCATCTGTATAATTGTAGGCTCCCGCCAAACCATAGGCACAGCAAAAGGAATTCATCGTTTTTTTTATTTTTCAGCCACTCGTAATAAAACTGAACATGAGTCGCAACATATATGTGGGGCCCATGCCTTATCCTGGTTGTACCAAAATAATGTTGGTAAGCAGTCTTCACAAGAGGCATCAGATTGCGTTTTTGTGACGAAAATGTTATTTCACCATAAAATTAACAAAAATTGTTCTCTAAATTTACACATTTCCTTGGCATGTTGATGTAACAAATTTTGCTCTTTAAAACTCTCCAAAACAAAAATTCTGCACTAATTACAACAGATACTCCGAAAAACACCGTCACAACAATGGTGTTTACGTTTGTAATCTACCCACAGCTAGACTACTGTTGTATTTTGACCACTGCCTTCTAGACTGTATCACTCGTGTTTACTCGTGTATACACTGCCTGTCCAATACGGCTAATTTTGCGTACTCGGCGACATTACAGATAGCAGCACCATTCACACCCAGATTGCTTCTTGTTTTTTGCTACGACATTGTTGATTATGTAGTGCTGTCACCGCCGTCTCATAATCACTGCCTTCTAAACTGTATTACTCCTCGAGACGGCGGTGCTCATAATATAGTCTATCAATGCGTCTAATTAATTAACATTTATTTTAATTATTGCTCCAAAATTCCATTTCAAGGTAAGTGTCATATACTGGAATAATATTACGTTCTAAACAAATAACACAAGTATCTGTGTCTGTTTAATGCTTATTTTGATTAGTGATTGCTGCAATCTGGGTGTGAACTGTGTCGCCTCTACTGGATAAATTAGGCAATTTAACAATACTCTGAACTCCATGTTAAAATAAAGCATAGGACAGGCAGTGTAATTCTCGAGACGGCGGTGATTTTGACAGTTGACAAGTGTGCCAACATCCAAAAACAAATTTTTCCGAAACTGAAAATTTTGACTATAGAGAATACAAAATGTCACTGTATCTCCAAACCAAGAGCTAATCGGTAATTTCTATGGTGATTTCTGAATTCAGCAGGTGGAAATACATAAGAATCAGCTATTTTTGAGCCCGAAACATTTCCATTGTTGGGCAGTGTTATTAGAGGACGTGATGGCGTCGCTTCCAGATTGGCGTGGACTTGGGGACGACATGTTCTAAAGATGGATTCGAAGAGGTGGACATACGCACGGACAGTATGGGAGCCCAAAACTGGAAAAAGAAGTGTTAGAGGACAGAAGTCATGATGGGGGATGAGTTGAAGTATGTACTGGGAATTGGAATCTAGAAGAGAGAAAAACGGAAATGACAGGAAGACGATGTTACATCTTGCATTCATTTATTTTATTTTATATCTTATTTCGTTTTTTTATTTTATTTGTCTTTTAGACAATTGTATTATCTATTGTAATTAATTTGTATTACTTTTCTACTTCATGTTTCCCTCCTGGCTGAATGGTAGCGAAGACCTTATGCCCTTGACACCGTCAGGTTAAATAAATAAATAAAAAGACAGGCAAAAGAGGAGTATAAACACACAGTTGCAGTTTTGTGCATTCTTACCCATAAGAATCTAAAAGTTTGTTCCCAAACAATTAGATATGGTATTTATAGATTTTAGCGTTCTGTGGACAGGCTTACAGAGATACTCTTTTTAGACAGCCCTTGTCCATATTAGGTGATTATGGATCAATTCTTAAAGAATAAAATAATTTCAATGAATCTATAACTCGATCAACTTCACTGTGTATTCAATACATCCCCCATCTCCTCTTTCTGGTCGAATTTTTACTTATTTTTAAAATAGCCTAGCTAGGCTACAACAACACTGTATTTCAGTATCACACCAGCTTTCCTGCTCTTTATCAAGAAGTTTGATTATCCGTTCGCCCTGAAAACTTGTTGAATTTTAATTTCGTTTTCTACATTAGTAAGTAAGTTTCTGCATGGAGTTTCCAACTTTTTCATCATTGGCAACTTCAGGTGCGTGAACATGGAACTTGAAAGTATGCGACAAGCGGTTATACAAGAGAAACTTGTCACGTTGTTGAAAATTGCCTACATGAATAATAATGTACACATGATTATGTAAGCTGGATACTTTACTGTAAACATTAATACGCTGTCCATTATTGTGTGCCCTCAAACAGAGATACGAAACATAATCTAAATCAAACTTTTGATGTCATGAGAACTAGGAACTACAAACTTTGGTATTAAGTTTAAGATTTTAAGGATAGGGACTATAATTATAATTTTATTCACGATAGGTCTACGTATTACGTTTCCCAGAAAGAAATAAAATCAGGTATACTAATATAACAAAGGGCGAGAATGCCCTTTAATCAGTATTAATTGCAATTATGATATGCAGAAAATAAGTAATTTTTTAATGGATTTTCGAGTTAAGCTCCAGATCAATTCATTAAGTAAGGCTTAAGGAAAATCAAATCTGTAAAGTTTGAAAAGCATATGTGGAGGAATATGTGGGTAGTGTTATTTGTCGTTGCTAACTGTATTGCAACTTCCAAAGCCGTATATGAATACTGCATAACAATATGTTGTCATGAGAACTGATTTGCATTTGATAAATTCTGTCAACCGATTTGGTACAAAATAGGCTTCGTACCATGGACGATATAAATGCGTATACCAAGTTTCATGAAAATTTGATAAAGAGTATTGTAGTTATCGCGCGTACAAACACGCGGACAAACAGACAGACAAACGGACACACATTTTCCCGTCCACCACACAATCTCAGAAAGTACCATTCTGGCACTTAATAAAGATCTACAAATTAAAATAATCTTATAAACCATAATATGTTTATATGGACGGTGCTGTATTTCTGAACAATATAATGTTACCTAAAGGTATTTAATTTTGTCCCATATGAACGAGATTTTTTATTATGTGATTGCCAGTTTATTTTCCTCGGTTTGATGAACTTCATTCCTTCCAATCAAATTTACAGACTGTCAGTAGGTCAACTCATAATTTATTAGAAAGTAGTGTCGGGACCAATCCTGGGGATAAAGGTGGCCAGTGCGTATGGCTAACAACCATACTTGCGTGTGCCGGCCGTCTAGGAAACCGGGAGCCTCAACCATCAGGAAACCTAAGGCGTCCTTGACTTATATAATTGAGATGTTAAAGAACCTTGGTTTTCTAAGTCTTTTCTGTAAATATTGCAAGGCTGGAAGAACATATCTTAGCAGTTTAGAGACAGTCAAGAATGGTTCTGTGGAAGAATTTTACATTAGAAAAATTCATTCACATAAAAAACTCGATTTCATCTCATATTCAATTTTATAAAATAACATTAAGTATGAACATATATTTTTGAAATGGTTCGTCCTAATACACAGTTCTTGCATTGAGCGCAAATATCATGTGGTACATGTCAGGAAAACGCTGTGCAATGAAATTCTATTTGCAGAAAGCAAAAACCATATTTACCTTTCAGATTGAAACACCGATCAATATGTACATTGAGTTTTTTGGTAAACTTAATATACCCCTTTAGGCTACCTTGTACATTGATCGACCTTCGTGTGATTATTCAGTTGTTATTTTATGGTATTTTTTATTCAGCTTTATTATACTCCTTTGAACGTGGAAGTTATATTACGAGTTCATATTCTATGTGTGTATAGTCATCACGCTATCGTCGGTCTATGAAGTGTCCTTTCTTTAATGCAAGAAGGACAGGCTCGTTAATGGCCGCGTGTTGAAGTGTTGTCATGGTGACTCGCCGACTGGGGACGATGAAAACGAGAGCACTATAGGCCTACCAGTAAACCAGATGTTCAACTGTTTTTTTTATTGTTGATGGGTTTATGGCGTGTGTTAATTATAGCTGATATCTAATTTTATTAACATGTTTAAGGATGAAATAGGGAAGATGAGTCATGGTGAGTCACTATTCAACTCGAAATTTGTCTTTTCGACAGGGGAAACCATGAAAAATCCCAAGTTAAATTGGCCTGCTTCAGGGTTTGATCACCGAATGTGAGTCCAAGATGCTACAACCTAGTCCACCTCCCTCGGCATTAAAATGTTGTAATTGTGTGTATTGTGTTATGGAAACTCCATTATTGGAATCAGAGGAGTAATATATAGTCCAGTTACTCATTGCTTGGCCAGGCGGTTTCCTTTCGTTAGGAAGAAAAGTTTGCCGACAGCTCAACCCATGTTCTTTACTTTACCGCACCAATCAGCTAGTTACCCAGCCAATCAAAATCTAAGAATGTCCTACGACGACTGTGACAGCTACCCTCAACTCCGCGTGGAGTGAAACGCGAGGTTGCAAGATCAAGTTACAGTAAACAATAACAAATGTGAATTGAAGAAAGCTAGGGAAGAACTAAGTCACTGATAACTCTGAGAGAATACTGCAACGTTGATTATTATTTGGAAAACGGAAGCCAAGACCAATTTAGTCAGATCAATTAACATATAAAGGAACACCGACTTAATGGTTTATTCCTTTGAATCCGCCTGGCCACGCAATGAATAACTGGACTATACACGCCAACTGTAAATGTGAAAAATCAGTATAAATTTTGAAGGATGTTGGATTGTTACTTTTAGAGAAGAAATTATTTAATTTTATCTTTATTGATTAAGTTAATAACCTGAAAGCAGGTAATATAGCGAACAAATATGCATTACTGTAATTTAGTGTGCAGTGGAAACCTTCAGTTGTTTTAAAAATTCCGTTACTGTAGACGATTTTCGCGTTATATGAGAAACTATGTTTATATCACCTACATAATCCAGCCATTTGCTTTGTTTAGGTTTAGTGTAGTTGTAGAAAACTCGAAGCTGTTAGACTATCTGAGAAACCAGCTAAGTTTATTGAATGTGATGTGTTATTGTATATCTTTAAATCCCAGTCATACCTACCAGCGTCTTACACTGTAGTGTCACCCCATAAATCTTTCAACACTGTAAGGCGCTTACATATAGGCCTACTGGAGTTCAGATTTTGTGTAAGTTCAATGTTGGAGCGTTTGCTTTTCCTGTCAGAATTTTATCCAAAAACTAGTATAAGTTGTGGTAAAGGAAATCGTGTCGAAGTTATTAATATCTTCAAAGATAACTTTTACTAAAAATAAAGAAACCGTGATTAAATTATATATGTATAACAATAATATGGCTTATATTAACATCAGAAAGTTTGTCGATTGTAGCGAATATCTGTTTCCATTCACACACTTACAAATAATGCATTATTCCTTTCAGAGCTGAATTTACAAATTTATACAATGTTTCAAGTGAAATCGTCAGTGGATTATAATTTTGAAAACAAACCGATAAATTTCTGAATAGATGTTTTCCATGAATGATAACCATAATATGCGAATAAAAATCCTCACATTTTCTATAAATCATTACTATATTAATCTAATAATTCTGATTTTATGCAATTTTTTGCGCAGAAAAATGTAGCCTATATTAGTAGCAGTGAAAGGGTTAAAGGGTTTCGTAAATCAAGAACTCAGTTTTACAGAAAGGAACCTGGAAAGGAGATTTGTAATAATTTAATTTTCAAAATTTAAAATTTAATAAAACAGTTGGGTACTTGACTTCAGTGTAGGCCTACTCGTTCTGGAGATATACGGAAGGATGAACGGAATGGCTCACGATCCTCAGGTTGCAGGTAGTGAACTAATAATGTGGTGGGCACAATACTACTGTCACGGTGGCCCATACTTAGCGCGTGGGCCTGACGTGCAGGCCGTCCCGGGTTCTAATCCCGAGGCAATGCGGGCGTGTCATTCGTGGTGGACGAAGCCGTGACTTTAGGGGTTTTCTCGGGGATCCTCCTAAACTCGTTTCCTGTTTCAAACTTTCCTCATTATCATCCCGAAATCTTTCCCGGCTTTCGGGCCATCTTCCGCTGCAGCGTCCGCCGCGGGCCTCTCTCCTCCTGCCCCGTGGCTTGTGGTCATGGTGGTTGTTGGTGGTGTGCCGCGACTCTACGGGCTCTCTTCGTGAGGGCATGCCAAGGGACCCTGTGGGTGTGGTGCACGTGGTATGGCTTCTGGTTCTAGCTGGATGTTGGGGAGTTCCGTGGGGGCTCGCGGTGGAATCTGCTTCGGGGGTCTTTGGGTATGCCAATCATCCCATTACCAGGGGTAGGCAGGTGCTACGTGCTTAGGCCTACCCCTACGTGGAGTTCCATATAATACAATAGCCATAATACTAGTGAATGCCCTAATGGGAATCGGGAATATTCACAGATTCCAAACTAACTGCACCTACATTTGGAACTTTCTTTGTAGGTAGTTATAGGGACCCATAGACCAATATCTAATATAAGTTGTATAATCAGATTCAGCATTGACATAGTAACAATTTTGCAATAATATCAGCGTATATGAAATTCCTAACAGTTCATCGACCATGCAGATGTGATTTATTGCTCAAAAGAGCAGATTCTTATACTATTTAAAACAGAAAGCTTAATACATCAGTAGCCAAACCTCCATCTACTTAAAAGTTTATACCGTGCTCTTTTCTGTTTCAGGTGAGTGCTGTTTTCTGGTGAAAAGCTGAATCCACCGTAAGTTATCGTGATATTATTCTTCACAAATAACTAAGGCCCGGAAGTATATGAAAAATCATATTTTTAATAATGCACTACATCAATTAATGCTAAATGTTAAAATGTTCACAAGATGATATAATAAATAACAGAAAATTGATTGTTCGTTTTCCATATTGCTGCATATTTTGTTAGTTTCGCGATAATACGATAATCAAACAGATTTTAATCTTAGTTAATTTAGTCTTTTATTTTATCTTAGTTAATCTTAGTTATCTTAGTTAAGCTTAGTTATTTTATCTTAGTTATCTTATCTTAGTTTATCTTAGATTTTATCTTAGTTAATTCAAACAATTACAGCATGTTTGCCCAAGTGGATGTTTTGAGAACCGACTGTACAATAACTGTTTTCGAATCTAAATTGTGTAATATTAAAGCGACATAAACTTAATTAGTTTTCAGTTTACTAAAATTTGTCACACTGAACTTTCTGAATTTTTGCAATGCAATTTATACAACTTCTACTACTGTTTGTAGTCGGTCTAACCTCTCAGCCATGGGGACGGCCTTAGGAGGAAATATATTAAGATACTGACTGAGATATGAACTGATTGAATTCAGTTAATATATTTGTAGATTGTAATATAATATAATAATACATAATAAATTAAATAATTAACAAGCAACCTGAAAATTTTGCCATATTTATATGTTTTGAAATTGTTTGATCCGTTTTAATCTGCCATACTATTCAATATACATATAAAATATTACTCGTAAGTGTAAAAATAGGCCGAACACAATCATAATGAACCATACGGCATCTGGTTTATTTAGCACCCGAATAGCGTTGTAAAATCATTCAGAGAGAGAGAGAGAGAGAGAGAGAGAGAGTAGTTTCCTCTCAGAGTACCGTTCTTCATTATGTGACTTGTATGCAATTTTATTTGTTTACTAGTAGCTTCACGAGATAATCATTTCCTATCTTTGAAACAGACTGACGCGAATTACAGCTTCTAGCAGTTGCCTTGCATGAATATTGCCTTATTATATGCATTATGATTGTTATTCATATCCCGCTACAGCGCATTTTTAATACACTATGTTGTAACAATACACCCAGTTTGAAATACATAGTGTTAAGTAAAGTAATATCATAAAATGCCAGTGGAACAAGAATTGCGAACAACTGTTGTTTTTTGTATAGCCTACGCTATAACCATGGCGTACAGAAACAAAACATGGTGATAATAGCCTAATAAATACCCCGTGGGCCATGTTATATCCCCATTTATTTTCCTGAACATAGAACGAAACTTAACAATGTAGTCCTACGTTGTTCATTCAAATATGAGTCCTTAATACTGCAGCTTATGATATGTAGATTAGGAATGGCATTGCTAACCAGAGTAACTTACAAATGCAGTAAATTTTTAGTCAATTTACACTCGTCTATTTATTGATTCGCACATGCAATCATTTTTACTGGCTTTTTTGCAGATTTTCTTTCACGTCGTATAACCATTGAATCGTTATTTCAAGTATTTACTTATCAATCAAACTACCTCATAATACATCCGTATTTGTTTAACAATCATAAAAAGTTATTGTAGATCTTAATGGAAGTCGTCTGTTAAAAATGTGCTATTAAAATATTGTATGAAGATTTATTATTATTACTAATTATTGTATGTTTACATTTTCTTTTATTTGTAATATATTATGATGTTTTAGTCATTTTACATTTTAGTGGTTTTATGTAACCTTATAACAATATAGCCATCACCAGCTGGACTAGAAAATTCTGAATGTCGTAATATTATTTGATGATTAATAAATTCGGAAACATATATTTTGTGGATTTTAATAGATAATATTCCTTTAGCTTGCTTATGAATTGTCTATTGCCATTGAGTAAGGAAGTAAGTAAATAATTATTCTATGTTTTCAAGCACAAGAAACAAACCTACGTGGTGAAATGTAACATAAGGTATTTATTATATTTTACACAGAAACTAAGGTTCAACGTTGAAAGACCTGTTAGTAGCGGTCAAACATTGAATAAGTTTACTTTAACAAAACACTTGTCTAAGAAGTAATAATAGCAAGGCCTTTGTAATAGGCCAGTTCAGTTGAGGCAACTCTTACACACATAAGCTCTGTTATAGAAGCTTCAGAGAAGTGTTTGTAGAGAGACGTGTACAAAGCAATGGCTACGAACACCCATACACACAGCTTTAAATGCTGCTTTCTATTGACTTCAAACTACAGCTCTCATTACGAAGTGCTAGCTGGCAAATGTTAGGTTACATATCACAGCACTGTTGCAATTAAACTCGAGAAAATTGCGTAAGCTTTTGACACTGAGTGGTGCTTTTAGTTATTTTTAATTAAAGAAAATTACTCGTTTTAAACACATACAGGTACTTTCAAAAAGGTACATAGTGTTAAATAATCATACTGTTGGTTTTTAATTATTTATATTATTATTAGTAGTAGTAGTATTATTGTAGTAGTATTAGTAGTAGTATTATTGCGTGTTAAAATTCAAACCTTGTGGCAAAGCTATGTACGAAATTTTCAGGTTTGCAAACCTTTTCACTGCTTTTGACGTTTAAATGCGTCACACCAAAACATCGTTTGAAGCCAGAATATAAGATTATTACACAGTCATTTCATAATTACGGGTGGGACATTCTAGCAGATTATGAAAACTATTTTTGGTAAATTACATATCACAAATAACAAACTAGAATTGGTTCTTCACATCCTGTAAAATTTACAATGCCTTTTCGTCCACACTACATGAAAAGCATTATTTAAAATTTATTTTAAATATTTTAAATTTGTTTTTCAAAATCTATTACGGGTGGGACATAATTTGGACAATGATTTTAATGATGCACAAAAACAGATCATTTGCTGTTCTTCTATTACTGTTAGGGTCTTAATGTTGTTATTAATGAAGATATTATGTGGGATTAAATACAAATTATAAATTGTTTCCAGATTGTCAGAACATTTATTTAACTCATCAATAATAATTTAATAAAACTATCAACATTACGGGTGGGACAAAAAGTAACTGTATGTTATTTTACATAATAATCAACCATACTTTTTGAAGTTAATCTTATACCAAATTATACCTAAGATGCATATTTTCTCAAATCAAAATGGACATAGCTGATTACTCTTGACTACATGGTGTTAAAGAGTGTTAAAATCATGCTAAAATGGCGAAAAAGTAACTACAATGCAATAAATAAGTAATCGACAGATTTTTCACATGAAATAACTTCAAATACACTTAATTCCTTAATATTTAGTGAATAGAGGTTTCAAACTGACATTTGACCACCCAATTACAATAGTTTTATAACATCTCTCTTTGAGGGAAAAATTCCCATATTTTATGAAATGGCTGTACTGTATTACTTTATACAGAATGTGAGGATTTTTACCCGCATGTTACTGTTATCATTTATGGAAACCATTTTTCCCAATGGAATTTTTCTTATTGATTTCAAACTTAGGGCCCCGTGATAGTTAAACTGATGAATGTTTAAATAAACATAAAATTTCAGCTCTGAAAGATTAATAGTGTTAATAATGTACAGTATTGCATAATTGGCATCCGCAGTCCTCGTGTGTATGCGAACTTAGGATGATCGCGAAACTCAATTACAATCGCAACAGGATTCGTTGTTTATACAGGGTGGGAGTATATAACTACGCAGCTCTTAACGCCTTATTCCTTCGGTTTAAAAAAAATATTTTTGATTATTTTTTCAAAAAATTACATTTTTCCCTGGATTTTAAATCTTGCTTTATTCGACGAGTATTATCCGTACTGTTCTATTTTTTGTCACACTAAAATTGACAGATTTCGTGAAAATCACATACAAAGATTATTATGTGGACCATAAAAACTGTGACATAGACAATGTCGGACCGAGAGTACATATGCCTTTTCCATATTCGTGACAGAAATCATTGCCACGCTTATAAAGGTTTATTGGCAGTGTGTTGTTGCACTTCTGCGGAACTTTAAAGCCTAGTTCACCCAAAAACCATAAAAGCAGGTAATCAAAAAACCGTAAAATACATTTTTTATTTATTTGATGAAAACTACTATCCCTTTGAATCTGAGCAGTAGTATCCTTCCACTCTGTAAACACATATACGTACATCTGTATACGTGTGTGTTTTTTTAATGGGTCTCCCGACTCCCAGCTTGAATTATTTAAAGAGTCTTCATTGGATTTACATTACTTCCATTTGATAAATTATTTCACATGCGGCTGGTAGGTTTTCATACGTCACCCACAGTCCCAGATTCCCTTCAGATAAGGTCTGGAGACACTAGTCATAATTTTTTACATTGGTGAAACGCAATTGAGGGGAAGGCCGTTCAGAGATGGGAAGTGAATTAAGACAGACAAGCTATCATTCCCCTCCCGCTATCCTGTCTGGAAGGCACTGGGCGAGAGATGTGACTTCTTTGAAGATTGGCATTTGAATAAACCACCATCCCTTCAAATGACAATATTTCGATAATAGACTCTTTCAGGCTACTGTACTTCTACTTGAGCAGTGTCAGGTCGAAACAATTTTAACATTAGGAACAACTAGGAACAATTATAAACAATTTTCTATGTGGCCATCAGTGTGAAATACGCTTGTCTGACGTGAGGTGCAAAGCATTTTACTGCAGCATTTTCAGATTAAATTATGATTTTTAATCACCATAACTTGTACTTTTAAAATAAAAAATGATAGTGATAAAAATGAAAAAGTAGGATATGTCAGTAAAAACATAACTTTATTCTGAAAAGTTTGTAAATACCAGAAACACAGAATGCACAAAACATAATGCAGCTATAAGCACATCAAACCCCATACGCCTAAGCGTTATACTTGCCTAATGATGTGTACCCAAATTTGCCAAATTAATTTAGCGAAGATGGGTGAACTAACATCCGTTAGTTAGACAAAGGGCCTTTATGTTTTTCTCATAAACCGAGGGCCGGTTCTAGGTATTTTAGTGCCCTAGGCGAGAAATAATTGCGGCGCACCCTAAATTGCCAACTCAATATTTCCCTTTTTTACCATTTGATTAAACATAATTTCAGGTTATCTAGCATGGTATCGGTAAGTGGTAAAATAAAATTGATTTGAATTGGCCTAATTTGGAAAATACTTATATTTACGAAGCCGTTATAACATATGTAGAAAGTATGGGGATCAAATAAAAAAATTATAACTTTTTATTTTTACATTAAACAAATAAGAAACTACAATACATTTAATCTATAACTTTTGTTTTTAATTTAATGTCGTGTTGGAAACTTCTGATTATTTAAATTTAAATGTTGCCGCCCCTAAATGTTTGTAAAACTTTCCAGCCCTAGGCTACTGCCTATATGGACGAGCCTGTCCTGCATACCTTATCCTTCTATTAAACGATAGTATTAGTATTAGTAAGTGTTTATTACAATCATTAACTTTTTACAAATTCCAATGCAAATAGTCGCATGGGTCCGCATGGACCGTCCATGCTTACGCAAAAACACACAAAAAAAAAAAAAAAAAAAAAAAAAAAAAAAAAGAACAAATAATATAAATTCAAAATAACACAAACAAACTAAATCTATTCCTCACCCTCCACACCCGCTCTCCAATTCGTCGCTTTTTCAAACCTGAGCTGTCTCGCCTTCATTAAAAACTTCCCAATGCCTTCCTCAACGTTTTTTCCCGTCAGTAACTCCAAACATTTCCGTTGATCCCTATTTGATTCCATAAAAGATAATGGTAAATATTTTCCCCTCCAATTTTCCAAACCTTCACAATTCGCCAAAATATGAAACCATGATTCTTCCCCCTTACATAATGGACAAACTCTCATTCCGTTTTCATCTATGACCTTAATCATTCTCCACGCACCGAGTCTAATCCAAGCGAGGCGTAGTTTACTGACTTTAGATCCTTTTCGTATGTAGTGTTCCTTCCCCCACTCCAATTTTAACTGCGATTGTAATTCAAGTGAAACCATAGTCTGACATTGTGCATTTGTCTGTTGTCTATCAATATCCTTCAAACGGTTCTTAACCTTCCTCCACACACTTCTCCTATTTCCTTGCCCATCCATCCAAACATATCCCATCCCAATTGTTTCTAATCCCTTTCTTAATTTGGAAGCCCATGTATTTCCTCCTATTCTTAGCTGTTCTTGATAACATATTGCTCTAATTAGAGACTGATCCCCCAGCATAAGTTGTAACCAATATTTCACCGCCCTAATTTTACACTCTATAGTCTCACTATGCGCTCCAAACTCTCTCATAATGCCACAATTTGCAGTACCCCTCCCTACCCCCAAAATCCCTTTCAAAAAACGCGTCCTGACCTGATCTAGATTCCCTGTTTCTTCCCAACCCCATATCTCAGCCCCATAAGTCATCGTCGATCTCACTATTGCCCCGTACAGAGTTTCCATAACACCTATTGGCATGTCTGGAATTTTACTACGTATCCGAAGAGTTTCAGCTGATTTCAGTCCCGCTTTATGTTTCGTCACCTCAATGTGCTTTGCCCATCGTCCGTTCATAGTAAGCGTCAATCCTAAATACACGAAGTTCTTCACGTTATCCAAAGATTGTCCCGCATACGTCCATGTCTCTTCCCTGCTATAAACTGATCCGTTCTTAAAGGTCATAGTCTTAGTCTTTTTTGTATTAACAGTAAGTGACCATTCCTCGCAGTAAGTTTGAAGCCTGTCTAGTCCCAGTTGTAGTCCGTGAATCGTCGTTGAGCATAACACCATGTCATCTGCGTATAAAAGCACAGGAACATGTACATTCCCCACCTCAGGTGCTTCCATATGTATCTGTCCCATTACATCAACAATATCGACTATAAACATATTAAATAATAAAGGAGACAAAATACAACCCTGCCTCACCCCCATCTTGCTGACAAAACTTTCCGATACCCTTGTACTGTCGTACTTTACACAAAATTCCACATTTTTATAAATCGCCTGCAATGCTACAATCATCTTCCGCGTAATCCCTTTCACCCACAATTTATGCCATAACGCCTCACGATTAATTGAGTCAAACGCCTTCTTCAGATCTACAAAAGCACAATGCAGTTTTCCACGTTTTAATGATATTTGTCTCCCACGTAATGTGTCCAAAATAAATACCCCATCTATAGTACTATGTCCTTCTCTAAAGCCAAATTGAAATTTTGAAAGTTTACTAAATTCCGTTGACCAGTCCTTAAGTCTGCTATACAGTATTCTGCAATATATTTTCTCCATAATAGGTAACAGAGTGACTCCCCTATAATTGTCCGGAATTCTTTTTGGTCCATTCCCCTTATAAATTGGCTGAATTATTCCCTTGCCCCAACACTGAGGATAATTCCCACCACGAAACGTTTTCTCGAAAATCTGGAGCATCACCAAACCAAACTCATTAACACTTGCAGCGGATAGTAATTAAACAGATACAGCTTAGTCAGTGAAACAAGTTTCAAAACTTTCTCCATTACTTTATCTAGCCTATACAGCTTACGAAGTGCTGATTTGCACTATAGGATATCTATTATCGTCTTTATGGATGCACCAACTTGTTTCATATCCTCTTGCTGAAACTGAAGTTATTTTGACGTAAGCTGGATATTTAGAACAATGGCGGTAAATATTTTTTGTTAATGCTGTTTGTTATTGCTGTATAAAACGTCAACAAGTATGTCCAACAGCATGACTGATAAGTACATGGCAGTATTACACTGCTTTTTATACCTGACCTACTTCTCACTTTATATACGATATAGCATAGCATTCCATTATTTTAAAACTAAAAACGCTTGAGTAATGTCACAAGAGGAAATGATAAAAGTAACATGAATTTTAAAAACAACACTGTTGGGAAAAACAAACTCCAGCGTACAGTATTCTTTATTCTCTTAATCCTGTAGCTTTATGCCTTTTGGTGTTATTCTCCCTGGTAAAGGAACTTATAACTACTACAAATATTGCATTTTACTGGGCTGTACTTTAAATACCAACTTATGAAAAAATAAAACAGTGGTATCTGCTAATTCACGTTCGTTTGCCATAGGTAATAATTGTTTCTATATATACAGAGTGTTTCAAAAAAATATATACACACTTTGAACTGTCATAGAAAATTTATTTCCCGTTCTACAAGGTTAAATTTTTGGGAGAAAGTAATGTTGTATTTCTTTAACAGGTGGCAGCAGAATAGTTTCAATAATCATCAACAATCGTGCCAATAATCATCCAACAATGAAAAGCACCTAACATCGCTTGCTGATTCCATGTTCCTTGCCATTCGTGCATTATACAGTTTTATTACCAACAAGATGGCGCCCCGCCACACTATCATAGGGACGTACAAGCATACCTGGATCAAAATTTTCCAAGGCAGTCGATAGGACGCAGGGGGGCCAATCGAGTTTCCTGCATGCTTTTCAGACCTTATGCCGCTGGATTTCTTTTTAAGGGGCACAGTAAAAGATGAGGTGTACAAACGTAGACCACGTAACCTAGACACACTTTGGAATGAGATTAAAACGGTGTGCGCAGAAATCTCATTGGACACTTTGATACAACGCATGGAATCAGTTGTGACTCGTACTCAGAAATGTATTGGTGCTGATGGCCACTATTTTGAGCATTTGAAAATTTGAACATTAATCACTTTCATCAGAAAGTCATTTATTTTTTAAATTTGGCTTTAAGCTTTCCATTTCCAGAAATTTAACCTTGTAGAACGGAAAATAGATTTTCTATGACGCTTCAAAGTGTGTATACATTTTTTTAAGCACTCTGTATATAGAACTTACTTACTTATGAAAACACCAGCTCACCAGTCAGGTGATATTATATTGACTGGTGAGACTATATTCTTAAACTTGTTTTAAATTTATAGTGGGATAAATTGATTAAATATGTAAATAGATTGGAGTAACTTTTTGCTGATCTAACATCATGCATTAAATAGGGAACTCGTGCAGAGTAACTAGGCATTAAAGGAATTGTAAGTAATGTGGTGACCGTACAGGTTGGGTATTCTGTTTACTGAGCGCGTCTAAATGAGTTAACTGTTAGAGTTTGTAATTTGTAGGTAATCCCAGCAAAGAGCTGTAAATTCACATCCCTTGTAACTATTTCCCCTGGAAGTCACGGCATCTCGGCGGGCTTCAGTTTCAATTTGATGGGTGCTACTTCGCATGATTATTATCTTTGTTTCTTAAATTATGTTTTATTAATTGTCTTAGGTGATAAGAAATTTGAGCTCCATTAATTTTTCAAGGAAATGAAAATACAATATTATAGAATAATCTTGATCTTCTCTGCCTTATAACTTAGTTTTAGTAGCTTAAAGTGCTTGTCCAAAACAACGAAAAATATGTCTTTTATAACACATGTTAGTAAATCAGTAATGGATGAGTCGTAATTGTCCATAGTTTCAGGCATTTTGTACTGGAAGTGGAGCTAAAAAGTATTTACTTTCACATTATTTCACATTATTTAATGTGAAGCAAGATGTCTGTCTATTTGACAGACATCTTCCATAGAAAACCGAGTACTTCCATAGAAATATTTCTTATACTTTGCTAGACACGATTATGTTCTTGAGATATTCCACTTATCATTGGCTTAGGGAATGTTATTTTTGAATAAACCAGATTAAGAAATATACAGTAGCCTACCTATCGAGATGTTATAATTGGTATCCAATTTAAAACGAATTTTCCCTTTAATGTGCATCAGTAGCCCCCAAAAATATGTTATTTGATCACAATACACTTTGCTATCGTATTCTTTAGATAAAAGCATGGAACATGGGCGGGATTCGAATCCGGGTTTTTGAGATAACGCCCAGACCACTAGAATCCAAAAGGACATACCCAGTTCTATTCTACACCTTTCTCTAGACCCTGTTGACCTCATGTTAGCAATTAAATTCATTTCCCGCGGCATATACATAAACTAGGAAATTTTGAGAAGTTTTTTAATATAATAATCTAACGAGTGAGAAAAGGAAAAGGAACCCTAGAAGAAAAACAGGAAGATGGATTCGACGAAAACTACCTAGTCGATGGACCTACCATCTATCAGATGCAGGAAAATAAGTGTAAATAATTTGATCTTGATTAATTAATCATCCTCGAAATATCCAATGCTACTATCACAGAGTACAGTTGATTGACTGACTTCAAGGCTAACCTTATTTTTTTAGGTTATTTTAAACTCATTTGAGTATCGTTTTTAATAGGGAAGTCATGTTTAATTCAATAAAGCTAGCAGTCTGAGTGGTAAAATTAGGAGTTTCGCGAAATGAGATGAATTTATTAATGACCAAGAACTCTGCTTGTTGCTGAGCAATAAGAGCTCTTAAAGTAAAAGAAATGGAGAAGAGAAACCTTATAAATAAACTCCCAGTTATAATCATTAGCATTCTTCACTGGTTTTAATTAGAGAGTTCGAAATACAATGCTACAATTAGGTGCTCTTCTGTGTTTTACAGTGGAACGTTGAGTTGAATTGTTTTCTTATCAGATTTTTATTATGCTGTATTACTTTTTTTCCTTAAAAAGGTGTTCGAAAGTTTTCAGATGATGTTGAGAGCTATTTAGTAACATCTAAAAGACTTCCGACTACACTTATCATATTAGTATAAGCTCAGTGAATTGCCTTAAAGAAATACCATTATATCAGCCGGTGCCAGTTACATGCAACTTTGATTTCTGGTACCTTAAAGTTTGAATAAGGGCACCCGAGAATCAGTTTTTCAGAGTTAGCTATATGTAAGGAAAATATTTCACCAAACCGGAAGTTCTAAATAGGCCTACCAATGAACGGACTATAGAATTTACTTACTGTATGCTACTCATTTATTTAAGACTTAAGTCATTTATTTAAGTTCATAAAATATATAGGCCAAGATTTTGATTTTATATTTTCCTGACAGTGTTAAATCGGTTACTATTTAATTTTAAGGACGCAGTTCCACAAATGCGACTGAGGAAGTGAATATTATAAAGCGTACAAACCCGCAGCATTGGCTCAATCGCAAGTAAATGATCCGCGTCGTAAATTTACGGCCCTTTATCAAAATTAAGGGCCGTTTTCGTATTATTTTTTTCTCCATAATACTTCGACCATAGAAAATAACCACCCAACTTCAGGCCTTGAGGGAAATGAGGAAGAGTAGAATTCTGCTCGTTGTCGCTGCTAACTACATATTCGCAGATCCGATTTCGATCCCCGGTACCTCCTCGGATTTTTCCGAGATAGGGAGGTCTAGAACTGGGTGCCCTCAGACTTGTGATACATCTGAGGAGCTACTTCATTAAGAAACCATCATTAACAGTTATGGGTGTCTGCATGCTGACAACAAGCCCCAATTCTATTATCTGTCTACGGTAAGTGACGCAGCGGTCGGATGGTAGGCTTAATCCTTTCAGGGATGTACCGCCTCTGAGTTTATAACACCGAAATCCTTTTAACACTTCACGTGAACTCTTCTATTAAACTTGTTTTGAAAGTAATTAAAAGGAATTAGGGATTTTTATTTTCTTCTAATTGATCTTACATCCGTCGCTGTGTGTGAGTCGGTAGCGCGCCTGCCTTCCACTCCAGCGGCCCGGGTTCGATTCAGTAGTGAAAAATCCCTCTCCCCGGTTCAGGACTGGGTGTTTGTCAGTAGGTTAAGTCTTAGGTTAAGATAATGCACATTGTGCGCAATTCCTTAATTATTATTATTATAAGTATACTTCGAAGTCTTCTTAGGTTGTTCTTCCATCATTATTTCTGAATTGAGAAACTGTCCACTTACGATCACTGAAATTAGAAGTTAACAAATTGAAAATTACATTAATACGCTTTCAAAAGCGTGGGCTTTTAGTGCATTCATTCCTTCATCCTTCGTTGAAGTATTTTACTTACGACCTACTTCCTACGTTTGAATTTTTTTATGTTTCACTATGAGTAAAATAATTCAGCTAGTACGTGTTGTATTTTTTAAACTAACAAATTTAACGTGGCCTATAAAAAAGTAAAAAAAGTAATTTCAATTATTTTGTGGGTAAAATACACTAAACAAAATAATTAAGGTGGTGTATTTTTCTTGCGTTAAGCTTTACCTACCCCTTCAGGTTTTTAAGCATGTTTTAAGTAAAAATATAACTTGGATTTACCAAGCATTGTATGCTTTCGAACATTTTAAGAAGTGGGATAGCTAGAAAAATAAAAGTTTGTGTGTCATAAATTTTGCATTGCAGAAGTATTTACTTTCTATAAATGTACACAATGCTTCGCTAAGTTGGGCTCTAGATCGTTAAAAATACCTGTGGGAAAACTTTCTTGCAGAAGATATACGTTTCTGTGAGAAGAGTGTCGTGGCAGAAACGATCTCATATTTCACACTCTGTGAATATTTCTCAGGCTTCTTAACTTAGGCTTCCTGTCAGAAAGCGTGATGGATAGCGAAGTAGAGAAGTCTATTGTGTCGCCCAACTTCAAATAAGAATAAACTCTACCGAGAGTGGAAAATGTGTTAATCACGGATTTGTGTTTAATGTACAAAGTAAACTGTGTATATACAGTACGTCTGTAAACAAAGAAATGATGAATGTTTGTAAATTTGTTTATTTCTCCGTACATAATAACATTGTAACTAACCAACTCCGTGGCGCTAGCATCGAAGAAGGGACAAGACCTACCACCCGACCGCTACGTCATCTACCATAGGCAGACGGCAGGATTGGGGGGCATGTGGTGAGCATGCCGAGACCCACGGCCGTTAATGGTGGTTTCCATGACCGGAGCCGATACTTCTCTATCAAGTAGCTCCTCAATTTGAATCACGAGGCTGAGTGCACCCCTACCAGACCTCCCTACCTCAGAAAAATCCGAGGAGGTACCGGGGATCGAATCCGGGCAGATGGATCTGTAGTCAGTGACGCTAACCACAAGACCTCGCCGGTGGTCATAATAAAATTGTAACTTAATTGTACGAATTGGTACAACAAATTACAGCTATAACTCGTCATTCGCTTTCAGCATTTCATATTCTTTTGCAGTTAATACTTTTTTGGTGAAATCGTTCCTTTAAAAGTACGGTATGTATTACTATTTTTTTTCAAATGACAAGAGTTTTGATTCACGATTAACCACATGCTAGAATTGCATAGGTGTTTTTCAGCCCTGTCTCCACCAAACTTCTCACCCCTCTCGCAGTCATTCTTTCTCGCTATCTCAGACGTAATTGTGGCACGTCTTGCTTTGTTCCCGAGACGCTATCATAAACAATAAACTCTTTACTTAAAAAATAATTAAATCCTGAAACTTTGCTATTACTGTCATTAATACGAGTGAGTTTTCTGTACCACTGTTCCTGTTATAAGTTAATTCTTTCTTTCTCCCTTTTTTGTTTCTTAATTTTGACAATTTAAACACTCATTACCAGGGCCCGAATTTTGATGACGTGTCATCTTTTAACTGAAACATCATGGAGGTTGCCCACTAGTGTGGATATTCTGATAATAACTCCTAGATTATAAAAATAGTAATTTTAGTGTCTTTTTTGGTAATTTTCCCTCATTTGTTATTTTTATGTAATTTTTAGAATTCAGTGTCCTTATTTGGTCATTTTACGACCTTTATTTCCACATTTCATATTTAAAGTAAGTTTTAAAAATTTGAAGTATTTATTTTCTTATTTTATGTTGTTTCTCGCACTGTATAGAGTTTTAGTGCATTTACTTACATTGAATATTATCAGAACTGTAAGTAACTTAAGCATAAATAAATAGATCTAGTTGTAATTTTAATTTGGTTACAGAAATACAGTGTTTTCTGTTTGCATTTACCGAATGTAGGCCTACCTATTAACTAATTACAAGCCTGTAATTGGATCAACAAGATAAATTTGATGAATTAACTAGTATTTTCCTACAAATTTAGAGTCTCTTTTCTTTTTAGTTTTTAGGTAATTTTCTTTCATTTTGCAGTCATTTTATATCTCATTTTAAAAAAGTATTTCTTTACAAATTCTATCAATATTTTTATACACAAAATATTCAGTGGTTCTCCAGCTTCAGCTAAACTACATTATCTACATCTGTTAGATCACCGAATCCATATAGTTTTACTTATCTATAATAATAAGAGGAAGTATTTGTCTGTCTGTCTGTCGTTCTGTCTGCGATACCCAGCGAAATCCACTGAACGCAGAGATCTGAAATTTTAAGCGTAGATGGACTGAAGGTTGGGCGATTGCACCTCGAAGCAGGATTTTTAATTTTAGCTTTCGTTCGCGAGTTATGAGTGAAAAACGAGTAGTTTTTGCGCTTTCGAATCATCGGTTCTCAGTAATACATTTCAGTTGTCAAATCACTTGGAGGTGGCTTTGCTTATTTTTGTAATATACCTTGGAAATAAAAGCATCACGATCGCTAGAATTTTGTAAGCCCACCCTTGTCGATCCATTAGTTTATAATGTCAAGGCACGCAGACATCTGAAATTTTCAACATAGACGGAAGAGGGATAATGAATACAGAATTAATCAATTTCATTGTATCCAAAGAGGGTGAATTTATTTGAATAAATGTTTTTTCTCTTTATTCCCTCTAATATTAACAATGAAATCACACTGATAGATTATAAGGAGCGGACTTAGTTTATTTTGATGGCTTTTTACACATAGTAATATTAAATAGCAGGCCTATATACATAGAGAAATGCTTGGTGTATATGGGCCTACTATTTAATATTACTGTGTGTAAACAGCCATCAAAATAAACTAGGTCCGCTCCTATAGTTTTTCAGTGTGTTGTCATTGTTAATATTAGAGGGAATAAGGAGAAAAAATATATTTATTCAAATAATGAATATAGGCCTAAATGAGCAAACATTGTTCGATTTGGACGACACTCACTGTGCAGGGGTGTTTTGAACCAGGGAACTCGAATCTGAGGTCGTTTTTCCCATGTTGCGCTTTCAAATTGTGGGATTCACTTCAAAGCCGGATTTTTAGCTGTTTCATTAATTATATTAATCGTTTAGTTTAGTTCAATTAATGTTTTGCGTGCAAGTGTTAATAAATAATGTTTTAATTATGCGTTCTTAATTTTTTATCTTCCAATTAATTATCGTGGGCGAAGCCGCGGGGATCTGCTAGTAATAATATATGTGTGACAGTGTTAAAAATGTCCTGATGAACAGAGAGTTTCTACCTAGTATAACATAACCCCATATGTTACATGCAATCCCGCTTTCATATTTTCCTTTCTAACTTAATATGTACGTTATTTATAATCAGTGTGGGAGATTATAGGCCTAAGGTATATGCCTATTTCGCATGAAACGGCAGATAAGATGAATAAATATGTATGCCAAATACTACCATCAGCGTACGAATTCGAACGATATGATAAAGCTGATGGACTGTATGCTCTGTCTTTCAAGACTTACCACACCACAAGCATAGGTTCAATAATATTCAAATTAAAATTATTCACTGTAGTGTATTCAGGTTTATGCAATATATGTAACACTTACCGACATAGGCGTACCGAGGGGGGGGGGGGTTTGGGGGTTTGAACCCCCCCCCCCCCCATTGATTAAAAAAAGGAAAATTGTATAATTTGTTTAAGTCTGCCCATAAATTACTTAATACAAGTATAAAGCGTGGAAAGCTTAAAACTCGTTATTTTACGTCTTAATTTTTAAAATTTTCCGGGAGAAAACACCCAAAAGCTTAAAACTCGTTATTTTGCGTCTTAATTTTTTAATTTTCCGGGGCAGGATCCCCGGAAGCTTAAAACTCGTTATTTTGCGTCTTAATTTTTTAAATTTTCCGGGGGAACCCCCGGAAGCTTAAAATTCGTTATTTTGCATCTTAATTTTTAAAATTTTCCGGGGGAGGACCCCCGGACCTCTCTCTCCCTAGGGGGTATTCCTTTATAACCCCCCCATATGGTCGGCCTGGTTACGCCTATGCTTACCGAATAAGTTATTGACTCACATTCTTACAATAGATTTAAATGATCACGGGAAAATATTGGCACAAAATATAGTTATCTCGATATCAAGTCTTTCTTTATTTCTTTAACTCAAGTGTAAATTTAAAATCTCAAAAACATCTCGCAGTAAAGGAACATGAAGTATAAGTATTTTAAAAGCTTATATTTTCTTTTTAAAGTTTTTGTTTATAATACATAGTAATTCTGTTGCTTTATAAAACCACTGAAAAAACCAAGTTAATTGCAGGTTTAGTTTAGGTGAGGACATGATGATAAAAGTCAGTTACAGAGCAACGATGGGACTATAGTGCAGCACAAAAAATACTATATTGGCGAATTTAAATCGAAGAAGTATAAGCAAAAAGAGATAGATACGGGAGAAATTTGATGGAAATAATACAATAAGAAAATACAATAAAAACTCTCTGACAAAAATAAGATAGTAATAGAATGAAAATAACCACACAACATGAGCACTTAATATTTATGTAAAGTTCCCGCACGAAATCTGTGCCGATTGCCTAAGTCATTGCATTATGTTTTCGTGGGGATTGTAGAGTCGATTGGCCTGCTACCTATCTCTCTCGCACAACAGTACCTCCCTTTCTATTTGTAAAGGCCAAGCTACCTCTCTTTCTCGCACAATAGCATGTCTCTCTCTAGAGAGTAACGGTCTCATCGGCACAGATTTCGTTCGAGATCTTTATACTCGTACAGTGCTTGCTACAGTACAGATATTCTAAAGAATATTGAATACTTCAAAGCAGGCCTGACAGAATTTTCTGTTTATAGGCCTATCTTACTTTATCTCGTTAAGACCAGCCAGAATATAGGTCACTTTTCGCTGCTATTGACGTAAAAATTAGTCTCCTCAAAAATTGTATAAACGAATCATTATAAGATTAATATCGTATTGCTTTATGTAGAATGTGAGGTTTTTTATTCACGTGCTACGACTTTCATTTATAGAGACCAGCTATTCTATTGAAATTTTCCCCATTAATTTTAAACTTAGAGCCCACGGATGATTGCACTTGATTGTTGCTTATATTCAGTATATAATTGAACTGTGCAAAGGTTAAATAGAAAATTAAACTATATTACACTATATTATTAAATTGATCTTTTATTATAATTATCTAGGCCTAAGTTTCCAAAACTTGCATTAAATTCTTACTTTACAATAAACATATTATTAAATAACTAAATTTTAGAATCCCATATTAATACCATTAATACCGTACTTTATTTAATCTTACACCATTTTATGGGGATTTTAGGGTACGTGTCTGAGTCATTGCATCACAAATGCAATAAAATGCACAGTTTCTAAGAAATGAATAGCTAATGTACAGGTAGGGGAAAAAAAAGCGGACCGACTCTTTCAGCCTTGTGATACGTAAATAAATGTAAGAGATGGAACGGAAACGTTTGTTTACACAAGCAGTGCAAATTACGTGAAATTATTTCTCAATTCAAGCAATGTTTATTTCAATACATTCCCTGCTATCCTGCGCAGTGGCTCGTATCGACAACTTAGATATTTTAGTCGGTCCGCTTTTTTGGATTGTAACTTCTTTAGGCGCGCTCGGAGTTAATCGAGAGCTAACCCAAATTTGCGTTACGTACAAAATCGTCACGAAAGTAGCGGGGCTGTGACGGACTGCTCAGAAAACAATCAACTCAATGAAATTTTAAAAAATTAAAAATCCAACATTTAAAAAATCAAAAAATTCAAACATCCAAAATTTAAAAAATCCAAAATTAAAATATACAAACATTAAAAAATTCAAAGATCCAAAATTTAAAAAATCCAAAATTAAAAAAATTCAAAGATCCAAAATTTAAAAATACAAAATTAAAAAGTCCATAAACCCAAAATTTAAAAATTCCAACAATCCAAAATCGAAAAAATCCAATAACTTAATCCAAAATTGAAAAACGAGAAATTAAAAAATTCAAGTTTCACTTCTGTCGCGTGGCGTACCACGCACCCGATTTTTTCCCTACCTTTACATAAAAGCTTATTATTTTAGTATCGTCGTTCACCATCACTCATAATCAAATATTAAACGCAGTTCACTATAATAAGTAGTTGTGTTCAAAATTGTAGTAGATTAACTTACTAAATTTTCACCATAGAAATGAGATATCAACATCAACTGCAAAATTCCACCGAAATAATTTACAATATCTGTCATCGCATAATCTTAAAACTCTCGGCCTAACAGTTTTTGATGTTCCGTTCACTGATTGTTATTCACAAAATAGGAAACTGAAAGAAATCCTTTAGGCTGGCATACACGCTGAGGTAGATTTCTAAGTGCTTTTGGTTTAATTTATTGTCGCTGCGCAGCACTCCTCTTCTTTAGCCTTGGCATGACAAACCCGCAATAATAACTGCAAAAAAGAGGAAAGAGCACTTTTTAAAAATATTCAAATCTCGCCTTATATGAGAACTATCGAGAAACTAGTTATTGATTTGTAGAGTACTCGTCAAGAGCTTTTCAATGATACCTCACAAGACGTGATTTCAAAAATTTCGAATTCCCATCCCCCCACCCCCACTCGTACCCCCAAAACCCCCGAATCGTTGGTGTCACTGTGAACTCCATAGGGAGTACTCTAATTTATTCAAACGAAGTTTCCCTCTATAGGCTACTTCATAGTGGCCGAGATATAAATGTTGTAAAATTTCCACCCCCTCCCCCGACCACCACCTTGGGCCAATTTTGCTCATTAACGAATTTGTCAAAGCTATTGGGCCTAGAAATAACATAATAAAATTTGGTTCAAATATTTTCAAATTTACGGCCGCTAGCGTGTAAAGATATATATAATTTTTATTATTATTATTATTATTATTTTTGAACAGGCGATGGTTTCGTACTTAGGGAGGCATGAAACGTAAAGATATGAAAGAATTTTTCGAAAGTCATGACATGTTATCGATTGCAATAAGTAGATTTTTCTTCGAAATCTACCTAAAACTTTCGTAACCATGTAAGGCTACAAAGTAAAGAGTTTAATATCACGGCTCCACTAACACTGATGGGGAACACATAGGGATGATAAGGGACTTGAGAAGGGAAGGTAGTGTAAAAACCCACGAGTAGAGGCGATAGAGAGTAGGAGCGGTTTATGTTTTAATTTTTTACTCCGGTCACACAGACCTCACGTAAGTGGTTAAGGATTAATTAAAGAAATTTAGAGGAAACAAAAACATTAATTATAATGTATGAGTATTCGACTGACCTTTTTGTCACAATAGGAAAATTCATGTTTCCAAACATGTACAAATCAGCACGATTTGTTTTTAAAAAAATTCACTTATCAATTAAAACACTCGCCGTTTGTTTTGGAGTTATATATAACTTAGTAACAAAAAAATGTAAAATAAAGTGTTCCCTATAGAGGCCATGGAGGTCCAGAGGGTTCCAGGACGTTGAGGCTCCCAGATTTTAGGCATTCGGCACATGAAGGTGGTAAAGTTGTCAGCCTTACGCACCGGCCGCCTTTACCCCCAGGATTACTCCTGGTACTCATTTCTGTTAGAGGCTGAGTCGACCCCAGGAACATAGTGCCACCAGAAGGATTAGGCCAATTGAAAAACTCCAACGACCTCATCGGGGATCGAACCCGCGACCTTCCGGTTTTTAGAGCAGCGCCTCAACCACTACGCTACAGCGTACCTCCCCCAAAAAGTAACCGTGCAAATTAAGCGGTAGCATATGGACCAAGATAAATTTTCAAAATGAACTGTTATTCCTTTTTTGTGATTAAATTGGATAACTGGGTTAATAGCCTCAGCAAACTGGCAACAGCACATTGCCAGATCGTCTTCCGCTGGCAATGACCTGTCTGAAACTAGTATGAAAACAAACCAACTATGTGACTAAAGACGATTCTATGTTTCGGTGGAGTATGCGGTACACGTATTAATCTTTGTATTAATTTCACGAAAACTGCAAAATTTAAATAAACCACAAAGGGAAAATGTACTCCTTTTCCTGCCTCCGCTTATGTGATGAAAATATAACCGTACGGTTAATACTTATCGCGTAAAGCACGGTTACACTTTAAGGACAACTTGTTTTTTTATGAGAAAAGTGTTCTCTTGAGATATACATAGAAGCCTACTTGAATTTTGGTTTGTTTTCAATGAAGGAATATATGCTGTAGGCCTATAAAAGTTTATTTGGAAATACACAAGACGTGCAATAGGCTATATCAAAATACTGTTTAGCTGCCTCGTTCAGTAACACATAAAAACATGAATTCTGTATACATTGTTTCTGAAGTACGTTATACAGAAATATCCAAGTGTTCCAAACCTAATAACGATTTTCAGACCCTTATACTTCCTTTGCTTCTCAGTTGAGAAAAATGTAGTGTAGTCTAAGTAGTGGTTGCTAAAATAACAGCATCAAACGACGAACTCTGCGCGTCCTCTCTAGGGACTGTCGGCCACCCCGCCAAAGTGAAACTTCTGCTAAAATGCTCACAGGTCCACTTCTCACATCAGCAAATACTCTCGGTAGTGTTTTCAAAGGAAGGGGAGAAGGAAAAAGGAAGATAAAAGCTGTAGAGAAAAAGAATAAAAAAGTATGAACACGAAGAAATCGAAAAGAATTGAAACCGATTAAGAGTAATAAAATGATTGCAAAAAAAAAAAAAAGTAAATATAAACAACCTGAATTGTTTGAATAAAACGAAGCACCAAATGTAGAGGAACGGATATTACAAAATAGGCAATTTTAAGATCAAAATTTGTTGATAGAATATATGTTGTAGATCCAGTTTTAGATAACTTTTACACATTGATAATAATAAGTAGGCTGTTATAATTGCTGCTATGGATGTTACGTTTGATTATGATTTTATCAAACAGAATTAGAAAAAACATTTTAGAAATTTTAATATGAATAGGCCTAGTATATTCTGTTTATTTTACTGTCTTCGGAAGATATTTAATTTCCCACTCTCATGTTCACATACAACCGTTTTGGGAGTAATAAAAAAGAAATTCAAGATCTCTTTCATACTTTGCTCCGAAAAAACCTAGGACATAATAATTTTCTGAGTACATAGGACTGAAATGCTCCAGTGTATCTCTTTCTACAATGCTTAGGGCTTACGATAAACTTAAGTCAAAACATGGAGATTAGCAAAGCGAATATTCTTAAAAAATATCTTAAAGGGGAGTATGTCATACTATTTTGTCGGAATATGAAGTAAGAAAATCTAAGACTCTAGCGTAGAAAAAAAAACCGTCTTATGAATGTCCTGAGCAAGATTCGTTGTATTGCAAATGTACGTTTCATTGCTAATGATGAGTAATTATTCTAAGATTAAAAATAATTAAAATAACGTAGGTTTTATTATTTTATACGGAGTCTCCTTCTATCAGGACGTACTGTTCATATATCATGAATATGGCGAAATGTCCCCGTCAAGCATCATGACCATCAATCGATTGCAAATTCCCAACATTAGATTTGTGATTGGTTTCACGCCCAGATGGTAATATTCCACTCAGTTTAATCCTAGCATTCCATTGAAGAGACAGAGGGAATCCTATTGAGAATGCTTAGCGTTATCTATAGTTTCCAACTGAGAGATTCGGATGAAGAAGCGACGGGTAGAGTCCCTTTAAAGCTGATTTGTGAACGAGTTACTTCAGCTCACAGTCAGAGGAATAACACCACAATCAATTCACTGAATTTTTATATGATATAAAGATGTCACTTTTGCAATATTTGTTACTCAAATCCTAGAAATTACTTTCTTTTTAATGTGTGTTGTGAGCCACTGGTGCCTGTCCCTGTCTTTAAGCATAAAATTGAGATAATTAATATATATTATATCGGAAAGTTATAAAATTTACGCGAACATAACACATCGCATTACATTCTCTATATAAGCAATATTACTGTACTAATTTTTACATAAATAAATACAGGTCTGTTAATATGGTTTGTAGGTTTAGAGAAAAGCTAAAATCCAGCTGGAAGTCGTTCAACATAATGTTTATGATAATTTATGATTTAGTTCTGAAAGATGTAGATTGGTTCTCTTTGTTATTTACTTTGAAGATTTTAAAATCACTGGAGTAGTGTCAAGAATCCAAGGTTTATGCTGAAGTAGTCATATTGCACCTAACATAGTATAATGCACAGTGAACTATAGTGAAGTACTGTAGTACATAGTGAACTATGGATGAGGCACCTGCAGCAATAAGAAAAGGATCAGTTTCGAGGCTTTCCATATACCACTGTTGTCCTACATTACAACACACCGAACTGGTTCCGTACAAGTTTCACCTATAAACTCCTTCTCCTTTCATGTTATTTTCCACTGCTATGAGTGCTACTGCAATAGGCACACGGTAACAAACCGGTTTCTAGAAAATCTCGGAGTTCTCGAAACCTATCCCTAGTGATAATACATAGTTTAATAAAGTAAACATTGTATTGATTATTGTGTATTTTGACATTATTTTTGTCGTGCACTGACAGTGTGCAATACACCAACACTGCAGACTTACTCTTTCTGTTGTCATGCATCGAATACCTTGTGGTACTTGGCCACCTATGAGATAGACAATAGTGAGCATTATCTTTACTATGTTAAATGAGCACTAAAATGCGGGCATGTACGCTTACTCCTCCGAAACCCTTTAATCAAGAGGTCTTATTTTTTTTACCATAGGTTCCCCATGATATGGAGAGTGCGAATCTTAAATTTCGTCCTGATAGCGTTGTCGGTTCGGTCTAAACTAAATTTTTCATTTTGGTTAAGGTTATTTATTGTGCTTTAAGCAGTTCTGTACAGTCATGGTATGGTCTATCTCGGAATCTCAATGTTGTATCAGTAAAATTCACATCATTGTAAAATTCACTTAATGGTAGAATTATTTTCCCAGTCTGTGTAATGGGCTTAATCATATAGGCCTAGTACTATACTAAATGCGCCCGGAAATGTGTGTATACTAGCTCACTTCTCAGAGACTTTTTGACCTACTTTTTTTCCATGATCTAGGGAGTGACATTCTTAAATTACATCATGATTGCACTGTCAATTCGGTCAAAATTTAATTTTGAATTTCGATTAAGATTATTTGTACATTCCTGTACAGTCATGGTATGGGCTGCACACACTTGAAGTGATGGTATTGATTGCATACAACTTACTCTAGCGGCGGAGTTGCTAATTTGTAACGTTGTGAACACGTTGATCATTCCTGTTTCGAAACCTCAGTTCTGTGTCATTATTTACATTTCGGTTTTTTAAATTGTTCTGCTATATTGACAAAATTGACTTAATGGTAAAATTCACTGATAAAATTATTTTCTCTTTTCCCTCTTCCATAGTTTATGTTCCTTCTTACATCCGAGGAGACGCGATGGAAAGAATATTCACAGAAATGTGTGAAAATTTTCCCTTTTCAGCTTTAGGTGAAGAACTAACGATTCCCAGTTTAGTTAGGAAATTATACCACTTTCTTGCGCTTTTGAACAAACTGTCGAGCAGAGAAACGCGGCGCAAAGAAGATCTTTTAAGAAGTTTTGAAAGAAGATTTGTTTTCAAAACATCAGATATGCTTCTGTTTGTCTTGCCTTCTGTTTCCTTTTATTTTGTAGTGAACATAAAGACTAATAAACTCTTCCTTAGCTTAAAGTCACAAAATATGCTTTATGAAACATTTACCATGTATGAGCTATTTATGTTGACATTTAAAATAGATTTCTCTAGAATCCTTCTCTCTTTATATTTTCTTCTAGAGTAAACTTTCAGTCTTAGCTAGAGAGAAGCAAGAAAATAAAGGGCGTTGACTTCACTCTTTGAGAAAGTACTTTTTTTTTTAAAAAAAACTCTCTCAGAATTTCTCTCCTTTTTGTTTACCCTCTTTAATTTCGTACTTTCGATGTTTTCTATTTTTCTTTTATATTTTTTATGCATTATTTATAACTCTCACCACTCCTATTTACCGTGTCGTACATTGCATTCAGTGTTCTTCAGCAATATGTTATGCGATTCTAAGTAGGGGGTTTGGTTAAAATGTTTCACTAACTCATTAAGTGGCGGTAATCTATTATTGCTTATCAATTCCAATTATTTTCTTTTTTGCAAACATATAAGTCATAAAATGTTTTAAAATTTCGCAGTCTCACTCCTTTAGATAATCTGCAAGAAAGATCATTCAGATAAAATTTGTTGAAAAATGCGAAGTATAAATTAATTTCCACACATCATTGTTGTTAAATATGGCTTTATTTAAACACGGCTCTCCCTGAGTAGTAGAACGCAATTAGCGTAATGCTAGTAACTAATTGGACGACATTTTGCAGAAAGGAACCAACCCTCAAATTTAAAAAACCGGAATAGATACTAAATTTTTGCTACTAAACTATATATTTACGTTGTGCAAACTAACCAACCCTCTTCATCCATTTATGTCATCTATTAACCAAACAAAAACTCATTAAAAAGATCCAGGTGGCTTTTTATTTAATTTTAAATGCCTGTTTTTTAGCTTAAAAATCATGTGGGTTGGTTCCTTTCTGCAGAATGTCGTCCAATTTATCTTTGGTTATGGTCGTAAAATATTTTGTAACTAGCTTAAAAGGCCCGGCGTCGCTCGGGTTTTGTATTTTGTAAATGCGAAAATAACTTATGAAGGACTTTCGATTTTCAAACTCGAGGTCTTTAAGGTCTTTATATAGGTATTTAGAATTTGAAATGGGGAAGAACGACTTATCACACACAAACTCAGAAAACGCTAGATAAGCTACAGCTTATTATAGCTTATAGCAGATCCCCGCGGCTTCGCCCACAATAATTAATAGGAAGATTATAAATTAAGAGCAAAATAATTAAACTATTATATTTACTAACACTTTGCACACGAAACATTCATAGGTCTAAATTAAACGATTGATAGGCCTAATTAATGAAACAACTGTAAATCCGGCTTTGAAGTGAATTCCGCGATTAGAAAGCGCAGCATGGGAAAAATAACCTCACATTCGAGTTCCCTGGCCTAAAAAATCCCTGCATAATGTTTGTCCATTTAGGGCTATATTCACTATTCTTCTTCTGTCTAGGGTGAAAATTTCATCTGTCTGCGTGCCTTGACATTATAAACAAATGATTCGGCCGTGGTGGGCTTACAAAATTCGAACGATCGCGATGCTTTTATTTCCAAGGTATGACGAAAGTAGGCAAAGTCATCTGCAATTGATTTGACAACTGAAAACTGATGTTTCGAAAGCGCAAGAAATGTACGTCTCAATCCCGTTTTCACTCATAACTCGCGAACGAAAGCTAAAATTAAAAATGTAGCATGCCTGTATTCAACAACTTCCCAAAGTTTCATGGTGATCGGATGAATGGCATAGTAATGCATAAAGGACAGACACACATACATTCATTTTTATGTAGGCTATATAGATTACCCGTCGAGCGTTGCTGCAATCTCAGAAGATTATGAGAATTGAAATCGATTAAACTCACGATGAAAAAAATCTGTGTAAATGTATTTGACAGACAGACATATATTCGTTTTTATTTATATAGATGAAGAATGGAATAAGCCTACTGAGGCCATAGTTTCTATATTAATTTGTCCAGACTTATAATTCCGTTACATTTCAGGCAGATTTAACGACCCTACATAAGAGATTTTACTTACATATATAAGTGTTGTAGCCTGGACCCCGAACTAAGCAACTTCCCCGGAATTTTCTGTAAACCATCTTTCATAAGAAGCATATTCCACGTTAAATAAATATTTAATATTACCTTATCATCACCTTATCATTAACTTCTCTGGCGTTTATAATAACATGAGATATCCATTGCCTTCCAAAGCGATCGCGATGCTATTGTTTCCAAAGTATGACAAAAATAGACAAAGCCTTCTGCACTTGATTTGACAACTATAATAACTGATAATAACTGATGCTTCGAAAGCGTAAAAAATGCAGGTTTTCTTGCCGTTTTTCACTCATAACTCGCGAACGAAGGCTAAAATTAAAAATGTAGTGTGACAGAAACCTTCCCGGGAATGTACCCAACAACTTCCCAAAGTTTCATGGCGATCGGATGAATGGTGTAGTAATGCATAAAGGACACACATACACACACACACACATACATTCGTTTTTATATATATAGATAAGTAAATAGGCATGCTCAGTCCGAAAAGTATAAGGTCACAAAAGAATCCAAAGAAATAGAAGCCTAAGGCATTTTCGCACGGATCTGTATTACGTGGAATGATTGTGTGACTATACAAGTAAATATATGTTTATTAAAAAATTGAAAATGAAACTGTGGTTATTGGAAATACAAAATACACTATGACTTCGCAGTTGCTTCTAATCTATAGGACCGTGCACATAACGACGTCAATAATAGTCATATTAGGTGCATATAGGACTTGCCTACATCGTAGGACAAGAGATAGCAAATGAAAACTAGCAACATAGACTATCGCATTGACAAATTCAAATTAAACGCGTTAAGAAAATATAATAATTATACAAATTAAATATAAGTTATGTTACAGCACTTCATTATATTCCGCTCTACTTCTAACAAACGCTTCCCGCATGAAGTTAGAGTAATCGAAATTAACATAGGCCTAAAAAATTGAGATATTGTAGAAAAATTAAAGTATGCGTTCACGTTGGAGGGCAAAATCCACATTTTGCAAACTTTTTTTTTAGATTTATACCAAACAACCACTGCCTTCTTTATTTCTTACAAGCCATGTTGTTAAATCTGGAAATATCTCATCGGTAGTCCTATCGGCTATCAACATGCCGTAAATAAAGCAATGAACTCCATCAGAATCATCGCAAATTAAGCATATTTCAGCTTAAATTAATCCCAGTCATCATCGCCTATGGTTTAGAGAACATCTGGACACACCTGAAGAGCAACTGGAGAGCATAGAGAAGGTAAAAACCATGTACAAAATGAGATATTTATATACACCGTCACCTCTAATTGAGTACACCAGAGAATAGTTTTTCATAGAATATTTTCATGTTCATCAGCTATTACCATCTACAAACGAATACAAGAGAGAGGTACGGTATGATATTAGTGTCCTTCAGGAAGAATTGGCTGGTATTAAAGAAGAATTGAAGAGAAATATAGTCACTTTTACTGGTATGAACTTTTATCAAGCTGCACCCAGTAGGCCTAATTCATCTCAATCTGGTAGACGCCAAATCGTAGTATATGCAATCTCCTATTCTCCCAATATTACTACTAGAAAATCGATTCAGCGTTTTCCTACAGTTTTGTGAAGCCAATGAACGGGATTCAAACCTTAATCTGGCGAATCAACACAGTTCACCACTGGAGCCAAGGATGAACGAATGGATGATTTTTAGACAGAAAATAACGGAAAGCCGAGTGCTTCCAAGGAATCAGGCAAAGTTATTCTTTTCAGTGACAGTCATGGGCATAGTCTTCCACAAAGTGCATGTGACAAGAAGATAGATATCAGTGTTCTAGGTTGTATTATACCTGAGACAACTAGTTTAGCGGTGGTACAAAATGACCCAGAGAAGTGTAGCAACTTAATAAAAGTCGACTCTGTTGTGGGTCAAATAACAGAGCTCGTAGGCCTAATAGGGTAAGAGATTATTACCAATAAAATAAGAAAAGACGCGACATCGTAACGTACAATGAGACACTGAAAACTACGAATTCCTTCAGATGTGTGGAAATCACCGCACGTTACGTTATTATGCAGATCACAAGTATAGGCTATGTAATATAGGCCAACTGATTTGGCTTAAATAAATTCAGTATTTGTGGTAAATAACATTATCTGCATTAAAAACGTGTTCAATTGCTTTCCACAGACCACCACAGATAGGACTACCTCCTGTGTTGCCAGATTTTAAGCATCATGGCTTGTAAGAAATATAGAAGGCAGTGAAACAACCCATTGTATAAAACTACTATAATGCTATATTTGAAACATAGTTTTCACTTTTTTAATTTAATTTAATTTAATTTTTAATTTAATAATTATGTAAAACATTTTTTGTAATTTTATTAGCTAAGTCATTTATTTGTATTATTATTTATTGTATGTATTTGTGTTTAATATTTTTTGTCTCCTTTTTATAAATTTGTCTTTTCTTTTTCTAGCTCTGTTTTACATTTTTCACCTTTTTTATAAGTGTGTCATTCTTTCTCATTTTGTTTTTTGTTTCTCCTCTTTCTCCACTCTCATGTTCTGAAACCACACCCGAGCACGAGCAGTTTGCTCATTCGGGTGTATTTCTAAATAAATATTTGGTTCTTTGTACTTTAATTTTGAAATTTGTAAATGTTTTTTCTTTAGTTGTGTATTTTTGTATTTGTATTTGTACATAAGTTTGTAAATGTAATTTTAAAACATAAATAAATAAATAATAATAATAATAATAATAATAAAATTAAATAAATTAAATTAAATAAGTTTGGGTGGAAAAGGACCAATTTAATAAAAAATAATTACCTGATTTCTTGAAAGATATGATCTGTGGATAGTGTAAAAACATTTTAAGAATCATTTTCGATGCTAATGGGCTATGTATTGCAAATGTTTCATTAATGTTCCTATCTCTTATCTTTCCCCAAGACATAGGAATAAATAATTAACATACTGGTCAGAATTCTACGGTGAATAAAATTACAAACAAAATGAATTCAAAAGATACCGATTTTGGAATTGCTGATGGACATCACTCAAAACCACATGTCAGATTATTAATTCGATAAGGATGTAAACTGTATTGTACTGTTCTTTTGTACAATAAAGTTTGAGTTAAAAAAAAATGCTTCTAAAACATAATTAAAGTAATATGCTCATCTTAAAAATTTCATAGAATTGCCAACAATTTTACAATACTGAAACATTTTTCACTTATTTTTTCCTATTTATGCATTGAATGTTGTGAACTAGCCATATGTAGCTAGCATTAAATTACTAGAAAGATAATTTTTTTTTTTAAATTGAAAGAGTCACCAATATTATTACAAAAAACTACATCACAATTGTATTTTTTACATTATTAGGAAACCCCTAGCATACGACATTCCTTCAGTAATTTATCATTTGATGTATAAGTGAGCATTTTATCTCAATTTTTAGTGTAGGTTTTGTTAATTTGAAAAGTAGAAAATAAAAGAAAATAAGAATTGAGATAAAAACTAGGACAAAGTTGCAATCAAGTGATAAAACTGTGCACTCTGTGACAGTTAAACTTTTTTAATGACTTCCTGTTGGAGTTTTCACATAAGCAAGTGTCATTTCAAGCAGACAAACTAGGTTCTTTTATGCTATAAAAAGAAACAAAAAACAGATTTTTGACAAAAAAAGTCATTTTCAACGTGAATTTAATAGTAGATTATTCAACAAGCCTATAATGGCATTTATTAAAATACGATTACGTTTCATCATTTTCATCATTTTCATTTTCATGATATTAAAATGAACACAAACAGAATTGATTTAATTTTAAATACAGGCAGATTTTACCTGCTGCTCTCAAGGTCTCAAAATCGTTCCGTGTTCAATAGTATTCACACCATTCGAAATGATAAACTATGTCGAATTGAATGTCATTATGATACTATTACATCATACGTAATAAGCGTATTATAGTTTGATCGAACAAAAATAATGCTTCGTTTGTAAGTAGGTTATTAAAATAGGCCTAACTGGAAGTAACTACTTGTATTGAGAGGGAAAAGTAAATTAATGAAATATTTTTTCGTTGAAATTTTCCCAAGGATTATTTAAAAGGATCTTTCCATTCAAAATACCTAAGACCTGAAATTTAGACATCAAATAATTGCGTACAAGCGGATACAGATTATGCTGTACTCCACATTGGCTAGGGAATGATTTTACCTTCGAATTGTTGCACTGTCGTGTATTGTTAACAAGAACAATGAAAAGATGATCCGAAAGACAGTATAGTATTGGTTACTGCATTTTTGTTTGAAATCGAAAATAGCTGGCAATACTGCTTCAGCTAGAGAGCAGAAGATTCGGCAGAAGAACAGTTAGTTCTGTAGGATGGCATGCTCGAGAAATCGCACGGCTAATGATCATTTTTATTTACAACTTCAACGTTACCATGTCCCATTTCCAACGTCTCTATATGTTCTTCTATATTACCCCCCACTCCACATTCTTCATTTGCTTTACCAGCATATGAAACGATGTAAAATTAAAATATAACACACTTCTATATTCTGTTGGCTGAGGGTCTATTTCCAGGGTGCTACTTCGGTTATCCCATATGTCCCGGTGCGCCTCGGTGACAACCTGAATTCCATGGTCCAAAGTTTCCCGTATTACATTTCACACTAAGGTTAGACATACACACGATTTATTCTTCATATCTCATTTTGGTATTGTAGCTTTATTGGAGGTCCTATTACTCGTACGATTTATACCCTCTAGGTGGTTAGTCACTTATTAGTAAGCAAATACTACAACAATAACTGATCCTGGTCTGTTATCCCTTTCTCCCTGATGAGGAGTCGACATTGTTTCTAGAACATAACACTGGCTACATGGCGATATGGAAGCCGAGGCCAAGTACATTAGAAGAAGAAGAAGAAGAAGAAGTTCTGTAGGAAGTTCCATGTACAGGTAGGGGAAAAGAAGCGGACCGACTCTTGTAGCTAATGGGGGAAGTATTTCCCCAAATATGAGTATATTTACAGATAATTGTGACGCTATAGCTCAAGTTACGACCCTCTTACATTACCTCTAATCTGTTTCGAAATGGGCTAAGTCAACAGTCGACACTAGAAAAAATTCCAATACATTCCCTGCTATCCTGTGAATGCCGCTAGGCATGCGCAGTGGCTCATATAGGCAACTTAGATATTTTAGGATTAATGAATTTCATTTTTATTCTTTGAGGGATGGTAATAGTTAAGGACTAGTGTGTAGTTTTTCGCCTTATACCCTCAAAAACGAAATACATAAACCAAGGATTTTTTTATCAGCAATACCCTCAATTATTTATTAATGATATAGCAGAAGTATTTTGAGTTGTGTTTCACCTAAATTAAACTGTTTAGATATTTTAGTCAGTTCGCTTTTTTTCCCTGACTGTAAAAACTTCAAGCATAATAATTGCATTATCTGCATTTAAGGCCTAACCGGTCTTGGTGAAGCGGGTAGACGATGGGTAGAATGAGCATAGGACCACTACGATCAATGAACATTTTCAGGTTGGACGATATACTTCTGTTGTCAGGCCACTCACCGCTGATGCCATTTCCTGCAGACCTCTTGCGAATTCTCTTCAACTATTCATACAACCATTCATTCAACGGTTGGCTCACTGTTTATGAAAAGACCAGAATAAAATAAGAATAAACATGTTGGGCTAAAAACAGAATGCAATTTTTTCTTGGATCCTGTACTGGTTTTGTAGGCCTTATGAAGGAATGTATAATTGTAGCTTCCGTGAAATGAACTTCCGTAATAGACTGCTATCTACTTGTCGACAATAATGCATGTTCGCACGTGGATATAATGGATCTGAGCTCTCACAGTCTAATCAGCATGTACGGCTCTACTGTGCTATTATTGCCAATTAATAGTTAAAGCTGATCCCTAGGCCATGTATCACTAATTCATTACGTAATATACCGGGAAAGCAGATCACTTCAACGTGATATTCTAGTACTTCACACAACACTAGGATATCTCTCCCCAGGACGGCAATATAAAGGTAGAAGGAACCTGGTAGATAAAAGCACCTCGGGATACATGAATATTCAAGTATCTCTGACGAACTAATAATAATTCTTGCTCCTAAGCGTAAATTTAAATATAAAATACAACAATATGTTTGCTCTTATATGGTGGCTCTAGAAAAAAAAGGGATAGGTCCAATTTCTTACAGTATGCCTTTATGGTGACAGTATTACTTAGAGACGAATGGACATGCAAAAATAAACTTAGTTTGTTTAGGAGTTAATAATCACAACAAACTGCATATTCGAACACAGAAGGAGTTATGAATATTTCTGTGGAAATTAAATGAATGAATAAATTAATATACCTGGAGATTATTTTCGCTAATTCCGCTTCCTTGCTGAATTTTGTAGCATTCAGTCGAGCTTAGCTTTAAATCATACTTGTCGTTGGTTCTGTTTATGCAAAAAAGTGGAGGTCGAAAAGAATATTTCTTAAAATAAAGTATTTTTCATCTCATTAAAAATCCACCATTGGTTCATTTTGTAGCTTCAGATACAGTCATGAAAGTTAATAAAAAAAATAAACCAAACCAGTATCTACTGCAAAACTTCTATTGATGAAGTGATACCGTTCGTTTCAAGCCCGGTACAAGATAAGAATCAAATGTTGTGTATTATTATTTTTATTTTAACGGCTTATCTTCCCCTTTCGAATTGTTTACATAAAAATTCCTGTAGGGAAAGGACTAATCTCTGGATTAAACTAGGCAAAATTGGAGGATCTCCCTGGTGAGGGACCAACTCTACGCAAGGCTTCCTCTTAGGACAATACAAATACATAGGAAAACAGACAGGAGATAGAAGAGAATTCCGGTTGGCATTCTTCACAAATAAGGAAACCCTAACAAACCCACACTCAGTTTGAATAGCCATGGGGTTTGAGTCCACGACCCCCGAATGTGACTATGCAAGTTACAAACGCGAGTCTCAATTCACTCGGCTGTTGTAATTCAGGGAACCCTAATATTATTAATTCAACACGCAAATAGAAACCTGGGTAGGACCAAAATGAAGCGACCAGTTCATTACTCAGATTCTGACATGGACGACTTATATCACCAGAGCAATACTCTATCATAGATTGTTATTGTAAAAATAATAATAATAATAATAATAATAATAATAAAATAAAATAAAATAATTCCTTTCCGGTGTGGTCTTTGATAATTCCGCGTTATATTCATGTGCATTTTATTCGTGAAATTGTCATGTTTATAACTGCATCGCTGCTACAATGGTCGCTAGTTTTATGAGACAATGGTTTTCTCAATGTATTATCTAATATATAAAGTCGAATGTGTGTTTGTGGGTATGTATGTATGTATGTATGTTTGTTTGTTCCTTATACAAATCTACATTTCTTTACCAATTTACACGGAATTTTGCACACATACCCAGTTAAGCCCGGAAAGTATAGCGGTCAACATTAAAATTGAAACAAATCAGTCCTTCCCTTGAAAATTATATAATTTCTGTGAATATTCTACTGAAAAAATGAAATGTTGTTCAGTTCACATGGCAACAGTGAATTGTTTACTGTGATTACATAGGGCCTTGGCAACTATATAGCCTAATGCTGGACTTTAACGAATTATGATTTCATGTAATATATTGGCGAAAATAATTACTGAAAAATGAATTACACGAAAATAAAGCACAGTGTGATGCAGTCACATAACTTTCTCTACCCTCGACATAAGAAATATTTTCTAACTTCACATTTTGATGTAGAATAAGAGGTCGTATTGCAGGAACAACTTAAGTGTGTGAGTATGCTATATCAGAAGTCGGTAAATAGTCAGTTATCCATAGCTGTAGGCTTTGTATTAGTTGAGATTTATCATAGGCCCTAAGCATGGGATGGAACATTTTGAGTCCTATACTCGCAGTATATTATGTCCCGGGTTTTAGGGGAGGAAAGTATGAAAGTGATACTTCATTTCTATTTTATTTCAGGCCCGAAACGGTTTAACATGAGAATGAGAAATAAAATTTTCCGTCAAGTCAATACAATCTTACGTAATTTATGTTTCTTCTTATTTCAACCCCTCCCAGGCATGATGAGTAGAAGCAACGGAATGCAGCATTCGACATCCTCTATGAACCATAAAAAGCTATATCTAGCGTTTTCTGAGGGAATAGTCTGAGTGCCATATGTTGTTCTTCCTCATTTCGAATTCTACATACATTATTATATCAGGACCTAGAGTTTCAACATCGAAAGTCCTCCATAAGTTAATTTCAAATTACAAAATACAAAGCCCGGGCGACGCCGGGCCTTTTCAGCTAGTTTTAATATATAAATAAAGTGGTCTTGTCTCTTCTTGTCAGTCATAAACCTATTAACTCGCGAATCTATCGAGAAACTCGTAATCTCGAGATTACTAAGTAATAAGTAATAACACAAGTCTTATGTTATTTGCCCATACTGATTATACCTCTAGTAAATTTGAAATTGTTCATTTGTTTTTATGAATATAAAGTCCACCTATTCTCAGTATGTAAGAAAATTTTAGACACCTAACCTATTTTAAAAACATAATTTATTCTATGACATTTTACCTCGTATTTAAGCAGCATAAGCTACTAGTCTAGAAATACTTGTGTACATAATATGATACAATAGTCATAACCATATTAAAAATTCTTAACACATTTAAAAATATGTTTAAAATCTATAAAAATGCAAGTCTTGTAATAGAAAGCAGATGTCTTCTTCTTACGACGCGTTTCGACGTTAATTCGTCATCTTCAGGTCTAGAAATCATATTATAGGCATTAAAATTTTTTATTGTATTGGGAGTGGTGTATTTCAGTGATATTTAATACTTACGTATATTTTAAGTTAGTATACGTAAGTATTAAATATTACAGATTAAATATCACAGTATTAAAGGTGGACTTTATATTCATAAAAACAAATTATACAGCTCAGTAGGAAGATGAAAATAATTGAAATATTCGATGGTGCTTATAATGAATAATTATCACAGGGTGAATGAATCAATGGGTGGCGAGGAAAAAAATATTCAACTTCACTTATTTTGTAAGTGCTAAAACCCCTATGCCCCCTTGTATTTAGCGTAATGTAAACTTCAATAATTTCTTTAGTTCGTTTACAAAAGCCTTATTACAAATGTGAAGACTGTTAATAATTGTCGAAATACGCCAGTGGCGGTATCTGATGTGCACCACATTACTTATACCCCATTCCAGCAAGTAAGAAAGGACAGCTTTCCTGCCGGAATGCATTTTCAAAGCCTTGACCGTGGTGTTGTGTAGCCCGAAAAGTCCTCCTTATTACATTCCCTTTCCGTAGTTTCTGTCACTCCTCCTATACTTCAGCCACTCTACTTTTATAACTCCCTGAACTTATACCATCATGTATGTAGGCCTACTATGCCATCTGATCCTATAACAACATTCGTTAAGACGTGGGTATGTTGATGAAACGCATAATTTTCATACGAGCGTCTTAATTGCCGTTAGGCAGCGTTCACACTGAGGCGATAAGCGATATATCGTAAGCGATATACGATACGCGACACACACGCGATACGCACAGATACTTGAAATCTAAAGGGAGGCGATAAAAAAAGTTCACAGTCGCGCGATAGCGCAACATATCGCAATCGATATATCTCTCGAAGTGCAACATGCCGGTCGTCTGAGCGATTACACAAGTCAACAAAATTAAAAAAGTTTTTTGTATCCGAAATAAAATGTATCAAATCTTATGTAATTCGGTCTCCTAAATTCGAAAATGACAGTAATTTTTTTTTATTAGTTCTCGTTTAGAAGATATCGGCTATATAGCTTTCATTGTTGTTCAAGCAAGAAAATGTACGTACTCTTTAATCACATATCTCATAAACGTGGTCTTTTGGTTTCTCTAGTGTACTTTATCTCAGGAGCATCTCTTACTACAGACCAGCAGTAGTCAGCAATCATATTCGTGTTCCATTTCCCCTGATAACGTCGTTCTAGAGCAGCGATGTCTTGGTGTAAACGTTCACCATACTCGTCGCTTACTGCTCCAAGATTGTCAGGGAAGAAGTCCAGGTGAGAGTAAAGGAAATGCATCTTGAGAGACATGTTGCACTCCATTCTATTATAATCCATCAACATATTGCCCACTAATGTTCTGTAATTAGACACCCTTTCGTTGCCAAGGAAATTAAGTACAACGCTAATTAAGTGAACGCTACCCATGCAGTTTTCTCCTTGCCTGTTAGAAGTCCATGAAAATGTTCATCAGCCACTAGTTTTCTTATTTGGGGACCTATGAATATTCCCCCTCTGATTTTAGATTCACTGAATCAGGCACAAAATCTGTATCTTGAGGTGTTGATGGTCTCTGCATTGCTTCGTCAGAGTGGGGTGATGGTGTGTTGTACTCATTGTCAGAATCAATTGTGAAGGAGGCTGGAGGTATAGGTATAGGTAATTTATGGCTGTATAACGTGCGTAGACAGTGGACTGTAAAAACAATTAAATTAATTAAGGGTGATAAAGATTGTACACACGCTATACATTTCGCTTAGAATGAACGATAACAAGGTTATAAGCTAAATAAACCATAGGTGAGATAACACTGACACTTTGATCTTCTTGAATCACAAACACTCGTTGGAAATTTCATCGACGTCTTGAAGTCTTCTTATAAGCAGGGATGATTGATTCCGCCAGTAAATGAAAGAGCTTGCTGATTTAAAAATATATTTAATAACAATTCCGGAGGACCTTTGGAGTCAATATTCCAAATAAAATTATGTGAATAACAATGAAATACACACATGTACCAATTATATGCCGTATTAAGGTTCACAGTCAATCTTGTGATATTTTAATTCACCAAATAATACGCAATAATAATGTTACTGAATTTATATTGCGTGTTAAAGTAGATACAGCTACGTTGCAATAAAATCAATTTAATATTATTAGCTGTATGAAATAATTTTAGAGCTTTAATGCACTCACTAGGTAATAAGATTCCTTTCGTAGCTAATATTACCTCAAAAATAGTCCTGAAGTCCAAATCAGGTCATAATCAAGATAGTCAATTCATGTAGAAATGCCTGGTGGAAGCACTAAACGAATCCAGCCTTTTCTGAGACGAATAAATGTGAAAAATTGCTTCTGTGCAATTAATATCAATTATAAAGAAGCCTTAACTTGCAGGAAGCGAAGAATAAGGAATTATGACGTTAAAAAACCACTGCTAGTTAAGTCCAGATATGGACAATGATCCTTTAAGAGGATTTAAAAATGGCGAAGACGAAGAAGGAATGTTTGAAACAAGAAGAAAAGAAGAAAGCTAACAATATAAAAAACATATTGTAGAGAAATTCAACTGTCCTTAAAAATAATGAAGAGAATGCAAGGCCCCCTGAAAACGGGCGAAAAGCAGAAATAAATCAAACCAACCATCCATCATAATAAAATTAAACATTTAGCAATAAAAATATTAACAGCTAAAAAGATCACAACATAACTGAACATATTGCCCGCGATTATTCACTAGGGAATAATCAAACAGAAATGCGAAGTTATGTTGGATCTTCAAAAACACCAATAAATCCTAAAAGTTGAGAAATAAAAGTAACTAAACAAAGAAAAAATGAACGACTGCTTTAGTCGTGAGAGTCATAAATGGGAATTGGGGCTAGTTTAATGATGGGTCGTTTCATATAACTTGTAGAAGTCCTGACCGTGACAACCCTCACAAGACCGTCTGGGCCTGGGTGAGTTTGAGTTATGATGCCAACAACCCATTTTAAGGGAGGCATATTGTCATCCATGATTAAAACTGGCGTACCTATGGCAACATTAGGCATAGCCTTCAACCATTTAGAACGTCTCTGCAAGGAAGAAAGATAATCTGAAGACCACCTTGACCACAGGGACTTCATAAGATTCCTTAAATTGTTCCAGCGGGAACGTATAGTATAACCGCCAGAAAGATCTGGGCTAGGAAGAGACACAAGAGGTTTGCCAATCAGAAAATGTCCAGGGGATAAATAATCATAATCATTTACTTCCTCATTAAGAGTGACAAGGGGGCGAGAATTCATGAGGGCTTCTATTTGAATGAGAAGCGTGGACATTTCCTCATATGTAAAATTAAAAGATGGAGACATCCTTTTCAGATGATATTTCAATGAACGAACCGCCGCCTCATGAAGTCCTCCCATGTGAGGAGAATGAGCAGGCAGAAAGTTCCATTTGATAAATAGATGTGAAGTAGCATCTTGTATGGTTAATTGATATTCATCAGTTTCCAGCAACTTTGCAAGACTACTCAAATCGGCGTTGGCGCCTACGAAGTTGCTGCCATTATCCGAAGTGATAGAAAGGGGTATGCCACGCCGAGCAACAAATCTGGAAAATGCAGCAAGAAAAGCACGAGCAGTCAAAGCTGTAACTAGCTCGATGTGAACGGCCTTTGTGGACATACAAACAAATATGGATATGTAGGATTTAACTTGAATCCTTGATCTGGGACCTCCAAATTTAATCATATATGGCCCAGCATAATCAACACTGACATTGGTAAAAGCTGGTATACAATTCACTCGCTCAGGAGGTAAGTCAGCCATTTTTTGCTGGAATGCTTGAGCATTAAACTTAAAGCATATGAAACAGAGCCTCAGTTGGCTCCTGACTGTTTTACGCAAGGAGATGATCCAGAATTTCTCTCTCAAGTGCGAGATAATAAGTTGGGGACCAGCATGCTTTAAAAGAATATGTGTATAGAAGATAAGGTGTTTAGTAAAAGAATGTTGTGCTGGCAACAACATAGGATGTCTATTATCAAAGGATAGATTTGAACGTTCCAAACGTCCACCCACACGGAGAATACCATCCTTGAGTATGAAGGGGCTAAGTTGCTTAAGTTTACTTGAATTAGATAATTCCAGATTTGAAGACAGAGCTTGGATTTCCTTAGAGTAATACTGTCTCTGGATTACCTTAACAGAATAACAGATAGCATTAGATATCTCATCAGGAGATAGAGAACCTGTGAGGGGAGATTGAGCCTTCCGACAATTATGAATGAATCTTAACATAAATGCCATTACACGGATAGTTTTCAAATAACTGTATTTGGATAGCCAATCACAAAGATCAGAATTGTCTGATTCAATAAGAGCTACTACCTTCATCTCTGGAAGAGAAGTAGACTGCATGGAGTCACAATTCTTAGGCCATTTAAATTCATTATCAATAAGCCAATGAGGACCTGACCACCATAAAGAATTATTCAAAAGATCTAAAGGAGAGGATCCTCTAGAAATAAGATCCGCAGGATTTTCCTTAGATGCAACATGAGACCAAGAGTCAATAGATGTAATCTCCTGAATATCAGCGACTCTATTGGCCACAAAGGTTTTCAAAGTGGTGGGTGAATGAGTAAGCCAGCCCAAAACCACCTTGGAATCGCTCCACAAATGGACAGATTCGATATTTAATTGAAGTATGGGCATTACCTTAGATATTAAATTAGCTAGCAAATGAGCTGCCAATAATTCGAGTCTAGGAATCGTAACAGCCTTTAAAGGAGCAATGCGTGATTTTCCACAAAGCAAAGCGCTCTTAAAATTTCCAGATTGATCTACAGAGCGTAAGTAGATGCAGGCTCCATAAGCGGCTTCACTAGCATCGCAGAAACCATGAACTTGAATGGAAACTGCATTCTGCAGTAATGCGAGACGAGGAATGGCTATATTAGAAATAGCATTCAACTGACTATGAATCTTGCACCATTTGGTGGCAACTAAGTCTGGAATAAGCTCATCCCATGAATTGGTTTGTTTCCATAGAGATTGAAATATTATTTTGCAAAATGACACCACCGGGCAAATCAATCCCAAAGGATCAAATATAGAAGCTATACAAGATAGCAAGTTACGCCTCGTACAACGAGTAAAGGGTTTTGAATAATCGATAGAAGTTTCTATTCTTAATACATCATTTGAGGGTTGCCAAATCAGTCCAAGGGCCTTCAAAGCATTAGCGTCACAGTCGCCAAATGACCGAGAATCAAGAAGTTCCCTGTCTTCAATTGGAATATCTTGGATTAACTCGGGCACGTTTGCACTCCATTTACGTGGTTGAAAACCACCTAAAGGAAGCAACTGTCTTAATTGACAGATGGTTGCCTTAGCCTCCTCAATAGTATCGGCAGCAGCTACGATATCATCAACATAGGTACAGTTGTTAATGACTGAGGATGCCAATGGGAAGTCAATCCCTTCATCAATAATAAGCTGCTTCAAAGCTCTAGTAGCTAGAAAAGCAGCTGAGGCTGTGCCATAGGTCACAGTCTTCAAATTGTATAGCTGTATGGGTTCTGCTTGAGAACTCCTCCAATATATTTGTTGAAATGACTGATGATCCTTGTGAATCAAAACTTGCCTATACATTTTTGCTATATCAGCTGTGAATGCAATGGGTTTGAATCTAAATCGAATCAATATAGAAAATAGGTCTGGCTGAACCACAGGACCTACAGCTAATATATCGTTAAGCGATTTCCCAGTAGATGACCTCGCAGAAGCATCAAATACCACCCTAAGTTTAGTGGTAGTACTGGATGGCTTAAAAACTGGATGGTGGGGAATCACATATTGGATATTTGAATTAGAGTCTGATGTGGAAGGCTCCATGTGCCCTAATTCCAAATATTCATTCATAAACTTGCAATATTCTGTATGAAGAGAGGCATTGGAAGCTAGACGTTTTTCTAATGATTCAAATCTCTTTAAAGCTTGATTCTGCGTGCTGCCTAGAATGTCTGGGTCAGCGCGAAATGGCAGCTTGACAATATATCTGCCTTCAGAGTTTCTCTGAAAATTATCCTTAAAATGCTGCTCACAAAAAGATTCATTAGGAAAAGGAGCAGAGTGAGTAACTCTTTCAAGCTCCCAAAACCTGGTAAGTTGACTACTGATATCTTCATCAGACGTGATGAAGGCTGAGTAATTCACAGAAGACTCAGTGTAATTAAAGGGTTTATCTGATGAAGGCCTATTCAACTTAGAACATCTCCTTCGCTGCATTGAAGGCATGTTATGATGCTTAAGAGGGAACGAAGGCAACTTGCCGGAGAAGTACCAGCCTAGTTGGGAGTTCTGTATAGTAGGCAAGTTGGGAGCAGATATCTGTCCAGATACCAAGATTTGAGAACATATCTCAACTCCCAATAGCAAATCAATAGGCTTAGGAGAATTAAAGCTGGGATCTGCTAAGGGTAAGTTAGGAGGAATGTTCCAACCGCTAGTACTAATAAAGTGTTTAGGGAAATTGGAAGCAGAGATCTCAGGAACTATAATGGCCTTTGTATTGTAGCACCAATTCGTAACCTGAGATCTTATAGAGATTTCTGTACAATTCAAGACATTTGCATTGGTAGAAAGAATGCCAGCAAGAGACGTACATTGAGACAATGGCGACAAACCAAGCTGCCTGAATAATCTGTCAGTAATTAGATTACAGTCTGATCCAGTATCAATTAGAGCTGTGGCCTGTACGGCACTGCCATTGTTACTTAAAATTATCACGCTAGCAGTAGGTAAAAGACATTTCTGCCGTGACTGGCTGGCAGACATGATATTGGCCGTATTTATGGCTTGAGAATTGCTTGGCCGTGAAGGGTCATGCAATAAGTTGCTGTGCCTGCCTTGACATTGTCTACATCTAAAAGTGTTACAGCTCGAAGTGTGACCATGTGAGCTAAGGCAAACACGACAAAGTTTGTGATTTTTCACGAATTGATCGCGGGATGAATAATTCAGCGATCTAAAGGCGTCACAATAAATGATAGTGTGATTCGATTTACTACAATAATTGCATTTCGCTCTAGGAGCGGAGAGGTTAGCCTTGACAGAAAGAGCAGATGAGGGCTTGACGGAGTGACCTTTCAGAACCGATTCTGTCATCTGCAGCACCCTAACCCTAGACTCCAAAAAACTGAATAATTCCTGCAACTTGGGAAGTTTTCCTAACTTAATTGAAGATTCCCATTCTTTAATTAATTCTACTGGGAGCTTATCCACAATGATACGTGAAATAATTAAGTCAGACAGAGGAACATCAGTATTTAGTACGTTCAATGCATGAACCGTACTTGTAAAATGATCTAAGTATTGTTGCAATGAGCTTGCAGAATCTCCTTTAAGGGGCGGTGGAGAAAAAAGGTTATCCAAATGCGTGTTGGCAATTAACCTGTCATTATCGAATCTTTCAGCTAAAGTCTTCCAAGCTACATCAAAGGTGGCATTGGAGACCGGGATATTTTGAATTACAGTCATTACCTCCGGGGATAAACAAGATTTTAGATATTGAAATTTATCCATGTTGGATATATGACTGTGCTGAACAATTAATGAGTTAAATGTATCCCTGAATTCAAGCCAAGCTCTAGGATCGCCTAAAAAACTTGGTAGCTTAATTTCAGGCAATTTAGGTAAGTTCGGTAAAGGTGCAGACAAAGAAGAGTTGTGATTAGAGCTCTGCTCTTGATTCGGCTCATATAACAGTTTTGCATCTGCAATTGAAGAATTGATATAAGCTAAAGCCCTTAAACATTCTGACTGAAGCTGGCGCTCTTGAAACTCAGCCTCTTCATCGTAAATGTTACGATGCTGAAGACTTTCAACCTCATATCTATCTGACAATTTTTCTAGGCTCGACTTAAGAACAATGGCCTCTTGATAGGATATCTTGTCCAGAATTTCAAATTCAGATACTGTTTGAATTTGAATCATGAATTGATTTTTTAGAAGATTAAAAATAGCTTCGGCTTTGGCCTTGGCTCTAGCTTCGGCTTCTTCAGCCTTAGCTTTAGCTTCAGCCGCTTCAGCTCTAGCTCTAGCTTCAGCTTCTTCAGCCTTAGCTTTAGCTTCAGCCGCTTCAGCTCTAGCTCTAGCTTCAGCTTCTTCAGCTTTAGCTATAGCTCTAGCTTCAGCTTCTTCAGCTTTAGCTATAGCTCTAGCTTCAGCTTCTTCAGCTTTAGCTTTAGCTCTAGCTTCAGCTTCTTCAGCCTTAGCTTTAGCTTCAGCCGCTTCAGCTCTAGCTCTAGCTTCAGCTTCTTCAGCTTTAGCTTTAGCTTCAGCCGCTTCAGCTCTATTGAAAGCATTAATCTGCTTGCTAATATGGGAGATGGCCTTTTGTATGGTTTTCTCAATTTCTGCCATATAGGCATCTTCGGATTCAGAAAAGGCTAGTTCATTGATCTCGGACTGGACTCTGTTATATTCAGATTCAAGCTTGCTTAAATCAATCTTAAGCTCAAGAAGGTCTTGAGGAGAGGTTTCCTCATTGATAACACAGTCTAGAATATAATTAACTTTGCGAGTGATTCTCGACTTAATAGGCGTCCTTTTTGCCTTTAAAGTCTTAAGGGTGCCTTCTACGTCAGTCATGATTTGACAATTGATTGTTCAAATAGTATTCGACTTAACGTGATTCACTGTTTATGACTTAAATTGACCGCACTGAGAGCTTATTGAGCACTAAAGTTAGTTGCCCGCGGTTAGACAAAATGTGACAATAATGTGTGTGTACATGGATTCACAAAGGTGAGTGCAATTATGTAAATAATAACAAACCCTTTTAATAAATTAGTTTGAAGAGCTGTTGTCTGAATATTAGGCCTCACACGTGCAGATTAAAACACGGAGGCAGAAGCACTTAATATGAGATTAAAATTACCTTTTCAATAAGAAACTTCAAACTGACTAAGTCAGGAATGTCAATTGTGCTTCAAATAAGTCAATTATTTGCTTGAATGATATTTGTGTTCAAACAGCATGAATTGCGGAACACCAACAGCTTGAATTATCTCAATAAAGTTTACTACGGGCGGAATAGAACGAGTGTAGGTTTACAATGCGTGTTACAATATTGTGGTTCTATCCGGCCTCGGAGGTACCAAAAATGTATAACGTGCGTAGACAGTGGACTGTAAAAACAATTAAATTAATTAAGGGTGATAAAGATTGTACACACGCTATACATTTCGCTTAGAATGAACGATAACAAGGTTATAAGCTAAATAAACCATAGGTGAGATAACACTGACACTTTGATCTTCTTGAATCACAAACACTCGTTGGAAATTTCATCGACGTCTTGAAGTCTTCTTATAAGCAGGGATGATTGATTCCGCCAGTAAATGAAAGAGCTTGCTGATTTAAAAATATATTTAATAACAATTCCGGAGGACCTTTGGAGTCAATATTCCAAATAAAATTATGTGAATAACAATGAAATACACACATGTACCAATTATATGTCGTATTAAGGTTCACAGTCAATCTTGTGATATTTTAATTCACCAAATAATACGCAATAATAATGTTACTGAATTTATATTGCGTGTTAAAGTAGATACAGCTACGTTGCAATAAAATCAATTTAATATTATTAGCTGTATGAAATAATTTTAGAGCTTTAATGCACTCACTAGGTAATAAGATTCCTTTCGTAGCTAATATTACCTCAAAAATAGTCCTGAAGTCCAAATCAGGTCATAATCAAGATAGTCAATTCATGTAGAAATGCCTGGTGGAAGCACTAAACGAATCCAGCCTTTTCTGAGACGAATAAATGTGAAAAATTGCTTCTGTGCAATTAATATCAATTATAAAGAAGCCTTAACTTGCAGGAAGCGAAGAATAAGGAATTATGACGTTAAAAAACCACTGCTAGTTAAGTCCAGATATGGACAATGATCCTTTAAGAGGATTTAAAAATGGCGAAGACGAAGAAGGAATGTTTGAAACAAGAAGAAAAGAAGAAAGCTAACAATATAAAAAACATATTGTAGAGAAATTCAACTGTCCTTAAAAATAATGAAGAGAATGCAAGGCCCCCTGAAAACGGGCGAAAAGCAGAAATAAATCAAACCAACCATCCATCATAATAAAATTAAACATTTAGCAATAAAAATATTAACAGCTAAAAAGATCACAACATAACTGAACAATGGCTATGGGGCACAAGGCGGATAGTGGACAGGATATTTGGGTAAGTTAAAATGTGCTTCTTCTTACCAGACAGAAGTAGCAATCATCTACATGGCTGCTTTGTTCCCTCCACACCATTAGTATAGCAAAATTCATATATCCCCGTTTCCATTTAGCCACTCGTGTAGGTTTGTGGAACAAGTACAACAAATATGGGGTAAACGATTGTCCTGATCACCAACCTTGCAACCAAAATAAAGATGATAGGTATTTTTAACAATAGGAGTTAACTGTACCTTTTGCGATTTAAAAGTCACTTCTCCACAGATAAAACAAAAGTTATTTGGATTGTTAACACGCTTACGCGGCATTATGTGCCTTTCATGCCAATTCTATTACAGAAAGGATAATATATACGCATATATGTTATTTTATAATTATAATTATAATCACTCACAATAACGATTAAATCACTCCCTATTTTAACTATTTCAAAGCGCATTGATACCCAGATTTCTCACTCACAAAGTAAGAACTGAACTGAGTTTTTAAAGGAATGTCAGTTTGAGGGTTGGACTTATCTGCTAGCATAGGCGTAACCTGGCCGACCATATGGGGGGGGTTATAAAGGAATACTCCCCAGGGAGGGGGGGTTCGGGGGGCCTCCCCCGGAAAATGTTAAAACTTAAGATGCAAAATAACGAGTTTTAAGCTTCCGGGGGTCTTCCCCCGGAAAATTTTAAAAATTAAGACGCAAAATAACGAGTTTTAAGCTTCCCACGCTTTATACATGTATTCAGTAATTTATGGGCAGACTTAAAAAAATTATATAATTTTCCTTTTTTTAATCAATGGGGGGGGGGTTCAAACCCCCAAAACCCCCCCCCCCCTCGGTACGCCTATGTCTGCTAGAGCCATAAATTCACCCTTAAATTTCCGATGCAGTCTGTTTCAAACAAAGTTACTCGGCTAAAATCCTTTTTTAGTAAAACAACCTGACCTGTGTATTGTAGAAATGAGAACTAACAGACAAAAATGGATGTCATTTTCGTGTTTAGCGACCCTAAATTAGTAATGTATGGTTAATTTTATCTCGAATACATTTTGGCTGTTGACTTGTGTTATAGGCAATTTGCATTCGACTTTTTTGTTCGACCATAATAATAAATGTCTAAGTTTTGAGTACAGTATTTACCTTTTAATATATAAAACAAACTGCTCTCTGTCTCAAAGTTCTCGTCTTTTGCGATAGATGGCATGCGATAAGGCATGCGAGGAGCAGGTTTCCGATTGGGCGTTTTAACCTCAACGCAACTCACATTAAAGCACTCGAAATGAACTCAGTTTATTATAATATTAAGATTTACACGAACAGAATATTTTATTTTATGTTCACATTGTTTATTGTGTAGATTGAATTACTGCTTAAAGGCTTGGAGATTGTTCGATATTAATCGATAGTTGGAATTACAACAGTATCGCTACATTGAAAATACTGTACTTTATGATGTGCCATTAAGATATTGTTACGACACATTTAATAAGCGTATGAAAGAACAAAATAGTGCATTATGCAGTAAGCCTATAATGACAATTATTTAGCTATGAGTATGTTTATGAAACGAGCAAAGCTGATTTCGTAATTTTAATACCAGTATCTTAATTACCATTACATACGACTGTATTGTTCGACCATAATTAGTCTAAATGTTTAAATTATTAGATTTTAGATCCACTCAAATGCCCGCGCTGTCCTTCGGATTGGCTGGCTGCTGGTTGTTGTAGTTCTTGTCTTCTACGACTGATGGCAGCTTAACGGCGTCGGTCAAATCGAAGCTTTCTTTCCTTAATTTTCTTGAAACCAACGGATTTTCACAGCCCGAAATGAATTCATTTTTAGTTATGATATTAATATTAACAGGAACAGAGTTGATATTATTTTAAATACAGGCTATACATTACTCAGTTTTCTGCTGATACTCTCAGGGTCTCAAGATCGTTCCGTGTTCGATAATAATCGATACCACACCGATGTCATGATGGAAATCAAACAAAAGTATGCTTAATTTCTAACGTTAACATTGCTCTTATAGGAGCAAGTCCAAATATGCACTGGTATTCTTGTTATACCATCCCAAAGACTTTACGTGTGGTGGACATCTCCCGTATTAAACCTTCCATGACTTCTAAACCAGGTATTGTGGATTTCATAGATAATTCACGCGAGAAACGTGTGAAATAACAACATTGCTGACAGCAGTTAAACACAGGTGTGATATACACAGCGCCCCATCAGGCACACATTTACAAGTTGAAAAAAAATTCGTAACATAGAGCTGACACTTTATGAAATATACAGAGAAACACAAATAAAACCATAGGGTACTTACTGACTTTTTAATTAATTTGTTGTGAGCATTGAGAAGATGCTATATGCCATTTTTTTAAATAAACATTTAAAGGCCATAGTCCAATTTTCCTGATTTATCTTGTTTACCGTTTTATATGCCTTGCATTCCATTTTTCCCTTATTACACAAAAACACCCAAGCCCGAGGCGGGACTCGACTCACAGCCTCCAAGGCTAAGGAGGCCGCAAAGACACTTAATAATTAATAAGTTTCAAATGCAAGTAAATTATAATGACAAACGAAATACAAATACAGTAGTACAATTCAGACTATATACGGTATACACAAGTACATAACAATGGAGTAGAAATTAATACATTATGAATTATTAATTAATATTAATTATTAATCCATATTAATTATATAATTATTAATTAATATTAATGAGTCAAAAAATCCCTTTACGTCTTAAAAGGGGTTTTCTGTTAGGCAGTGTTGCATGACCGTTTAAAATTGGTTGAAATACAAGTCATGTGCCTTTTGTGGTAACTTGCTGAAGATGGTATCGACGACAGGGCTAAACCATTTCTATGATTTTCTTAGAGTTTAACATTGGGTAATGATAATTACACCTTTGTGTGGTAACTGTAATTTATACTTATTCATACAAAAATAAAAATAAAATATTCCCTATACAGGCTATGGAGGCCCAGAGGGTTCCAGGAGGTTGAGGCTTCCAGATTTTAGACATTCGGTAGATGATGGTGGTAAGGTTGTCAGCCTTACATGTATAAGAAATCATGGGGGACAAAATTTCGGCACAAGCCTAAGATGTGGTGGTCGTTTAATGGAAATAACAAACAAGCAATTTTTTTAAAAAATAATAACATTACAGATATGAGGGAAGGCCAATGAAACTATTCCTAAGAAATAGTAAAAATACAAACTGGTATTATATCAAAACGAAATACTTTTGGACGTAACCTGACTTATACCCAAAGGAAGATAACAGAGAAACCTGCTGTAATAAAGTAAACTATCTTATGTGAAACTCACACAATTTCCTCAGGACAAATAAATATTAGTCTCTTAGTACGTATGTATGATATTCTCTTCATGTAAGTTGGTTATAAAAATGAAGGGAATATATTTACCACATCACATGGCATCCCCGAAGGATATATAACCAAAATAAAATCTGATTAATGCACTCAGATAAGTTTCTTACCCTAGGCATGAGCAATACATCTTTATCACTTCACATTCTGATACAGAATAAGAAGCTATATTGCAAAGAACGCGTTTCGGTTGTTTGAACCTGATGCAAAGTTCTGTTGTTCAGACAAGACTGAGTTTCTACAAAAGGTCGATAGCTTATAACTACCCTTCAGAGATTTTTTTCGGGTTTTTTAAAAATAAATGTTTTAGCTCTTATTATAAACACCTCATATACAAAACTTAAACAAAATCGTTTTAACCGAAGTCGAGAAAAATTGCGAAAAACGAAATTTTATTAATGTAAAGTCCCCTTAAAAATAAGAGAAAGTCGTCTCCAATCTTCGTGTCAATTCTTCAGAAGGTACCTAACCCAGATACATAATTGTGTTATCATACGAGTTTCCGTTATGAAGCTAGGCTGTTCACAGACACGCATATACAGGTAACTTTGCGTGTCTGTTTTTTAATATTTTTTAAATGAACAATTGTCAAATCGGTCTATTTCAGTCTATTGAATATGTCTATTCCTACTTCAAGGAAAGTAAATTCAAATTTGGCATTCATCTTTTCGAGTGAAAAAAACTTCCATAAATCTTTCAAAACCTTACTGAATGGCCAATGGAATTTGAACCCATTTGGTGATAAATTTCTCCTTTGTAGAGAATAAAATACTATCTTCCAGTACTATCGTTTGTTATCGTGCATACATAAAAAGCCCGTAGGCCTATAACAGTTATTACTATCAAAAAAAGTTTGTAACAATAGGTAGGAAATGTTTTCTGAGATGAGAAATTTTAAATCGCTAAAATGTTATGCAGAGATGAAATCGGAATGGGGTATGGAAGCATATTTATTTTCATGTAATCTGGAAGAAAGATCCAGTTTGGCCTGGTAGAGACTAGGAATCTGGAGACTTAAAAACTTGAGAGGATCGGTACCTAGGGGAATATGTCCATTATGTAACGAGGAAGAGGATGCAAAACATATAATTTTAGAGTGTAAGGAAACTGAGATGTGGAGGGTAAATTTAATTTATAGTAAATTACTAAAAATTAATAAAGGAGTAGCATATAAGAAGCTATGCATAACAAAAAATACGGTTTTATTAGAAAGAAGGGGGAAATTTTTATTTGTAGTTAAAAGGAAATGGTTAAATAAAATAGAAGAAAGTAACAGTATAAATGCATATGAAGTAGGAAATAATATAAAAACATACTTGGTTGTTGTTTTCAAGTAATAGGTAGAAATGGTTATATAATGTTTAGTAATCGAGGGACTGAATGGTAAAACAGAAATGTAACCAAAAGAAGATGAAATAAACCTATTTTTAAATTTAAAAAAAAATATATATATATTACTATCAATGTCAATATCATCTATCGAAAGTACTTTTGATGCCACCCGCCGGAATACATATGTTTTGTAAGTGAATCTTTAGAACAAGGAAAATAAATACATAAATTCCCTTGCGAATGCCTGAACTGGCAGTTTCGTTTTCAATAGACCCTATGCCACTCCTCGGTTTCACATTCATGCATAAAGTTGCTTTTCAAAACTGCCTTATTGAAGGCTTTTTAAGTGTGTTGTATCTTTCTGTTTGATGTGTTTGCTGGGCTCTTTTAAGCGGATTCCTGAAAGGAAAACAGCTTTGATCGTGTCATACTAACTGGTCTGTATATAACTCTAACGAAGGATTACGATTCTGATACTGCCTTCATGACCTGCTTTTCATCTCCTTGCTACTTTAATCGGATGTAGGTTAGTCATGTGTCCAATATTACGAACTTCTGTTCACAGAAAGCGGTGCCCTTTAAGATTAATTTAGTGGAATCTTCACGAAAAGTAATCAAAAGCCAGCATCGTGAAGCTTCTTTTACTGTTCTGCATACCTGACGACGTTTCTTGGCGTTCTGAATATATTTCATATTGAACAAAGAAATGTTTATTTTGAATTTATTATTATTGAATTCCCAAAAATACAGAACCCTATTTTACCAGATGGCATATTAGGGTTATAGATTAAACATATATACAGAGTATACATTAAACTACATATACATATTACAATTTTGCAAAAACACTATTCATGAAACTTAAAACAACTTTGTAACTTTGCTTATTTAAGAAGAGACGGCAGATTGGTGTAGTAAAGTCAAAATTTAGAAAATTTAAATATAATATTAACTGATAACGTTCGTGCGTAAATAATGGACAATGAAATAAGAGGTGCTTATTTTGAATTTATAGAAATTAAATATTTCCGTGGCGATAGTGGCTAGTCTAAAGGCATGAAAAGGTTGGATCAGTGACTACAGAAGCTGTTTCCGGACTGTAGTTTAACGTATAATACGAACCACGGTAAAGTCCTAGTGTACTTCATGTAAAGAAGTGAGAGTAAAAGGATAATAATATTGCGTAGCCTATAAAATCTGCAATAGAATAGAGAACGATTTGCGTTCGAACATTCGACGCAATCAACAGATACCTTAACATCTAAATTGCTAGCTATTTGGCGTTCTTCTGTAACTTATCAGGAGATTCTAACTGGCGGACAGGGTGAAAGGGACCAGTGTTTTACAATCTCCTTTCAAATGTAGTCTTTCCAAACTTTTGTACTTACGAAAAAATGGCGTCAATGTCTGGAAGAACATAGGCTGCATACAGTGTGTGTGAAAGTGTTCTTTTCTTTACAGTGAAGTTTATCATGAACCGTTAAACCGACTGACAGATTCTTCACTCCTTCATCTTTTGGGACTTGCGATCAAAGAAACTTAATTGTACAATCCAACTCTAATAAATTCAGCTGATCTGCCTCAATTTTCACATTGACATTGAAAAGTGACAATGAGAATTTTTAAATCGTACAGTACATACATTCTTTTACATTTTAAAAATCATTAATAAGTACGCCTATTCAATTTTATGAAATTAATTTCAAGTATCTAATTAAATTTTGTAATTGCATTCTTTTTGCTATTTAATTTGAGATATTCAGGTAAAAGTCAAGTGTGCAATTCACAATTTTCATATGGAATACCCATACATGATATAAGCAAAAAATATGTGAAGCACATAACTTTCTCTGCCAAAACAAACGTTCGTTATTATAATATATTTTGTATAACATTATCTGTATGTTCGTTGGTTGTAAATGAAAATGTCGTTACACAATTAAATCGCATCCCAGAAGGATACACAACCCAATAAAGTCTGTTTGGTGCACTCACGTAACTTTCTTTACCCTAAGCATAAGAAATTTACCTATCTCACTTCACAGTCTGATATAGAATATTGCAATATTGCAAAGATCGTTTATTCAGAAGTTTCAGCTTGATTCCAAGATTTATTGTTCACCTGACAAGAATGAACTTCTATAAATGCTGGCTTACCTTTTTAACTTTGAGAAATTTGTTGGAAAAAAGAAGTTTCAAATAAAAGTTTTAGCTCTTAGTGTAAGCGCCATATGTGCAATATTTAAGCAAAATCGTTGAAACCGTTTTCGAAAATGCCTCGAGAAACGCAATTTTCTTAATGTAAAATGACATTAAAAGTAGAGAAAGTCTTTGTCAATCTTTGTGTCACATGACCAGTAGATTCCTAATCCAAATATAAAATTTTGTTTTGATACGATTTTTCGTTCTTGAGCTAGGATGTTCACTGATTCCACTGCCTTAGAAGGCAGTGCTGATTCAAGTGTTTCTGAGAATAATATTTTTGGATTAAAGGTAGCTCAAAATGGGTATGTTAAAAACAAAAGTTCTGATTTCGGGGTCGAAATCAATACTTTCTGTGTACACTGCTGTTGTTTATATACCTTAAACTCTAAAATATAAATTTCGTGCATAATACATATTTTATTTTATGGCGCTGGAGGCCTGCGGAAGTCAGAAGAATATTATGGCCATAAGTATGACAAAATGTTAAACTTAAGCAATTATTTTATCGTGGCATCGCTAGCTGCTGTAAGGAGAGAAAGAACTCATAAAGTAAATCAGGCTTTTCTGCATATAGTACGTACTGTTTGCTGTCTAGATAATAGAGATATAGACCATGCTTCTCCCGGTTATCTTTATTAAGGATTCTATTACCAGTTCACATACATCCTGGTAGTTTAAAAATAATTTATTTCTTTTTCCTTCGCGCACTTGAAGGTTGAAAACTAACGATGGTCTGTAAAAAGTAACCTCAAGATAATTTTTACACAGAAGAATTTGAATACCTGTAGCATAATAAGTTACATCGGCTGTGAACTCGGTCCATATGCCAACAAACAGGATGGAACAGTTCACTTGTCAATAAACCAATAATCTGATATTTCTCCGTGTTCTTTTATACTGTGTGTTTTCCCTTTAAGCTGAGTATTGATTTATTTGCAAAGCAGCGCAAACAGTGTATACGCAATCTCTTGTTATGTTTAGAAAAATACTATCACGGTAAAAAAAGAAATAACGAAATATGGTGAGAATATTAGTCTATTTGTCGTTACAACAATTATAAAATAAAATTGTTGTACGCTTTGTAATAAATCCTAATAAGAGTCTAAAACCACGTTGTTTTAAATATTGTCCGAACTGTTGTCTCGTTTCAATCATTTCATTAAAATTAGTTTATTATTTAAGCGACGTGTTGATGGCCGCTTCCAGATTGAAATGGATTTGAGCAGGATATGTTATGATGATGAACTCGGATAGGTGGATGCATAAGGTGTGGTATCCCTGAACTGGGAAAAGACTTGTTGGGAGGTTAAGTATCTTCTAGGTAGCTTGTGTTCAAGAAAATCGAAAAACTGAAATGATTGGAAGACCCTTATGAATCAGTGTATGAACTATTTAAAATAAGATTTTTTATTATATTTAAAGTTAAAATATAATTATTATTAGTTATAGTGTACGTAGATTTAGCATTCTTGGGATAAGTGAGGAAGGAACGCTATAGAGACTGTGTGTTTACAACTGGTAGTTCAGACTTTGAATTATAATTTTACTGTAGATAGTAAGGAGTAGAAACAATTTGGTTTCAGTTATCAACATTGTGTGCTAATCCTTAAGCATATACGTGAAGTCTGTGAGACCACACTACGACTGAACCATTGGGACTATTAAAAATGTTAGGCCAAGAGTTTTATGACCATAATTATGGTTAATAACACCATTTCAGTTACGGATAGTTATCGTTTCAAAGTGGAAGCCACGTTTCATGAACTGAAATGCCGTTTCCTTAATAACATCCACAAGTATCTATATTTCTGAGTGATTGTTTTTCTGTGTATTTGTTAATATCAAATGAATAACACTGTCCACAATCATCCTTTTACCATTAATAGTTTATATTTTTTAATATATATTTTAATGAAAAAATGTAAAAAAGTTGATTAAAAAAATATTTATACTGTAAATGGATGAAGTTGTTCATATGATGTTTTCAAATAGATAGAAAAAAGAATCACTAAAAAATATTGTCATTTGTGGACATTGTCACGGAAACGGCATTTTAGTGCACGAAACGTGGCTGCCATTTTGAAACGATATCGACCCGTAACTGTAATAGTTTTATTAAGTGCCAGTATGGTACTTTATGAGATTGTGTGTGGGGACGAAAAATGTCTGTCCGTCTGTCTGTCCGTGTGTCTGTACGCGCCATAACTCAAATACGCTTTATCGGATTTTCATGAAACTTGGAAAACACATTTGTAATGTCCATGGGAAGAACCCTATTGATATTGAACCAAATCGGTTCACCGGTACCGGAGTAATTCCCAATTTAGTGCCTATTTTAATAGATTATGGCGCCTTTCTAATAGAAAGGCGCCATAACTCAAATACGCTGTATCGGATTTCCATGAAACTTGGTATACTCATTTATGACGTTCATGAGTGTCTACTTTAAAGGCGCAATAACTCAAATACGCTTTATCGTATATTTATGAAACTTCGTATACGCATTTATAATGTCCATGGGAAGACGTCTATTTATAATGGATAAAATCGGTTGACCTGTTTCGGAGTAATGCTCAATTTAGTGCCTATTTTATGGAAATATACGTATTCGAAAGAATTTATATAAAAAAAAAAAGAAAATCAGTTATCTTGACAACACTGCCTATTGTTTTACTGTTATATTATAAGGCCTTGGAAATTAAAATACAGGTAGCTATGACAAAAAAACACTATTGATTTACATGCGCTTATCCAACTAGACCGTTAAAATGACCCCGGTGGCCGAGATGGTAACGTCTTGGCCTCACATTCTGGAGTCCATGGTTCAAAACCCGAAACCGGCCAATTTGATTTTTTTTTGTATTTTTATGTGAGTGTGCGATTGTCATGATATCACAAATCTGCACAGTTCAGCTGATGCTGGAAGATTTTAATCTCATTAAAAAAACTAGACCTTTGTTCTTCCGTAAGCCCTGTTTAATGAATAAATCTGGAGCTTAACTTGGAAATCAATTAAAAAAAAACATATTCTGCATATTATAATTGCAGTCATAACTGATTAAACCTAAACATACTGGCACTTTGTTGCATCATTTTACCTGATTTTATTGTACTTATTAATGTGTTTTTGTTTAAAAAACAAAACCCGTCTGAAAATTGTAAAAAAAAAAACCAGAATATATAATATATTTAAAAGAACTAATTCAGGATTTATAAAAACCTAAAACTCCTGGCGCTAGTTATGATTCACCTTTGTGGATAATACAACGTATCTTGGCGCACTTAGTCGTTCAGTCTCAAAGTTGATAGATTTCTGGAAATGGAAGAATCTTAAGTGTGGTTTACGAGTATGCTAATTGTTAATGCAAGAGTAATAATTGGAACATCTTGATGCCTGTATGCAAATATTTATGGCATGGGAGAATCAGATGAAGACCATGAGGATGTGCGTAATATAAGGTTAGAGGTCATAGCGTATCTTAAAGTCAAGGATATCGTACACCTATCATTAACACTGACAAAATTACTTTAGGGGAGGCACGCTATTTACACTGTGAAATTTAGCGTATCATTGCTCAGGATTCTCAAGGTCTTTTCTACTTCGAATGGTTAGGCATACACCTAATGTGTCTATTCCCAATAGCATCTGAGTTAGGTCATACAATATATCACCTATGCAAAATTATGGAATTTGGCTATATGCCATATCGCTATTCAAAGTCTAGCTTCCCAAAAGAAATATTAAATAGTAAGAAATTAGTCCTTTTGCTATGAAAAATATTCTCTCTCTCCGTAGCCATATTGCAGGACATTATTTTGGTATTTTCCCTTGATATTTATGGAAGGTGCCATGCTTACATATTGAATGATATTATGGCTGCCTTATAGACTTTTCAGTCATTAAGAGCAGCCTATCTCGATCTGATCAAATCTTTTAACCCAGGAGAGACGTGTTAGTTACCGTTATTGATGATTTTTCACCTTTTTATAGGAAGATTGAAAGACAGTTCAAATATATACAAATTTGTATCACAAATTGACTAATGCCCGGTTTCTATAAACTCGTGAAATACCTATGGGTAAATTATCCATAGGTAAATTAGTTCGATTTCACCCACAATGATATAATGAGCAAGGATTTGGAGTTGTACAGATAATTTAATTCAGAAGGCTTTGATTCTCATTGTTTAAATTATTATTGATCCTACATGAGGTTAAATTTTATCCAGCCATCCATGAAAGGATAAATTAACCCGATGGTTTACCCTTGGAAAGATCTAGCCCGAGTTTGTAGGTACATTTTTGCTGTCATTTTCATATTTACCCAGAGGACATTTATCTAGAAACTCTCCACAAGTGTAAGTGATTGCTATATTTAAATTATTTGTGTTTGTATGGTGTTATTCTTGTGTAAATACTATCCATTGGATAGTTTACCCATAGATATTTCGCGAGTTTATAGAAACCGGGCATTAATAAGGAAAATTGAGCATTATTTTGCACTTTTCGTCATTTAAGAGATTGGTAATTTTTTTTGCATATTAGGTCATTTTGTTTGTTTGTTTGTTTGTTTGTTTTTTTTTTAGATACTGCTTGTTTTCTATGCGCACCAACTGTTTCAGTGGGGATGAAGAGGAGCTTTTCCATATGTAGCACAAACCATTACTTTCAGATAATAGAAAATCATTTTCACTTTGAAATTTCCGTCAACTCTTCATAGTTCATTTCAATTTAAAATTATTCTATTCATTATAAACGACACATATCCACGTATCCAAATAGCATTTACTTACTACATTAATGACAAAATGAATGTTTTAAAATTAATAAGGAATAATTTTATACTTAATAAGGAATAATTTTACTGGTCATTTTTTATAAATAATTAGGGATAATTTTTATTGGTCATTTTTTATAATTAATCAGGGATAATTTTTATAGATCATTTTTAAACTTTGTTTCATTCTTTAAATATATTTATGTAATAAGTGCATTTTTATTTTGCATTTTTCGCTATTTTTGGTCATTAAATTTCTTGCCCTAGTCATTATCATGGGCAAGTGCCCCATCCAGCAAAGAAAGATGACATCAAACAGTATCAGTGATCTTATTCCAAGGGAAGTATTTTTACACAGCTGTCTGGGGTGGCATAAAGGGTTCTTCTTGCTGTCGAAGTTACTAATTCACTTGTTATTTCTAATTCTTTTTCTTTTATTTCATACTTTGTATTGAAACTTTTCTTTCCTTCAAAATGTTCTAAGATAATTAAGAGGCCAAAGTAATTGTCTTCTAATGTCCGCAATTTATTACGGCACACTTCACAGAAGGGGTACGCCGTAGCGTAGTGGTTGAGGTGCTTCGCTGAAAACTGGAAGGCACTATGGCCCTGGGGTCGACTCAGCCTCTAACAGAAATTAGTACCAGGAGCAATCCTGGGGGTAAAGGTGGCCAGTGCGTAAGGTTGACAACCTTACCACCTTCATGTGCCGAATTCCCAAATCTGGTAGCCTCAACCTCCTTGAACCCTCTGGGCCTCCCTGGCCTGTATAGGGATCACTTTACCTTTACACTTCACAGAAAGAGTATGCGTTCCAAGCAGGGGATTGCAATCGAACAGTTAACGGTTTCTACTAAAGGTAAGGGAACTATTGAAGTATAATTCAATGTCTATAGATAGGAAAGCATCAGGCTGTAACATTATTTTGAGTTAAACTTTTGACATTAAAAGAACGCGTTTGTATCAGTATACTGTTATTGCATGAGTAGTGATCGCCTGATTGATGAATGAATTGTACTAATACTCTTCTGGTGGTAAATTAAGGTTTCAATCCGATGAATTGGTGTGAAAAGAAGAATCCACCTTATAAGACAATTGAAAAGTCTCAATGATCTTATTAAGAATCGAACAGGCAATCATCATGTTTGTAGTCCAGTGCTTCATTCAACTACACTACAGCACGGCATATCTTACCAGAAGTTACTCCGTCACTCTTGGTTGAGGCCGGAGTCGAACCAAACAATGGTAAACCTTCACACCTAGAATTCTTGACCGTGACAATGATAAAATTAAGAATGCTCAACCACCTTGGTTATAAACGCCATTTGTAAAGGACTTCAATTTCCTGTTGTTATTCCATTCTACATTTTTATTTTAAAATGTGTAGGTTATAAGAAAAATTATATTCGATAGTTGAATAACATTATTCTAGATTAAGATATAAACAGTGTTTCCTTCAAACTGTAAAAAAAAAAATACCTATAACTTTCAATAGGCGTTATTTTCTTCTACTTCTTGTAAGTACTTAACTCTATTATTTATTCATTTTGATTAACCACACGGCCGAAAGATCAGTCCATACAGCTACTCACCGAAGGTCCGAATTAAATGGAATTTGCCTCATAATTCTCGTGTTGTACTGTAATGCAAGTTTTAGATGCGCAAAATTATAAAAATCTTTGTTTTTTCATAAATATAACTTTTCCTACAACTTAATTTTAGTTTTGTTACTACCGTATATGAAGACTTAAGTTTTTGACCTATGAACGATGTAGGATTAACAAAACAAATCATCTCTGTGGTTAACCGGACATAGCAGGGTTCTACTCTCAAAACATATTATTATTATTATTATTATTACGTCCGTGAGCTATACAACGTATAAGTATACGTAGTCAAAAGTAGTATATACAATGGCTTTGAAAATACAGCATAACAATCAATACAGTGAACATAGAAAGCAATGATAATAATAAACTATGCAAGAAATACTGATTATACTTAAATATTATAGTAAAAATAATAAAATACAAAAGTTACAGAAATCCTTAAGTCATTACAGAAAAACATTAAAAGTATACGTCTTAGTGCATAAATAATGTTTCAGTTTTCTTTGGTGAGTTTAATTCATTTACATTAATTACTTCATATGGTAACTTATTAAGAACAAGGCTAATCGTGTGCGTAGGAGATTTTGTATACTTGCACTATATATATATATATATATATATATATATGTATACTGTTGTTTCTTCTGTTAAACATGGCCACTCTATATATTAAAATACCTGTTAATGTTAAGATATTTTGAGTTTTGAAAATTTCTCTTAAAGAATCTCTTTCCCCAAGATTAAAAATTACTTTCAAAATTATTTAATGTATTATAAATACTCAGTTGATATTAGTTGCACGTCCCCAGAGTAAAATGTTATAAGAAAGAATGCACTGTACAAGATGAAAGTAATCAGTAAGGAGACTTTTATGGTCCAATGAGTTTTTTAATACCTTGTAGCAAAACATTGTTTGTTCAGTCTACTACATAGAGAGTAAAGATGATTTTCCCAGTTTAATTCTTCATCAACTACAATTCCCCAAAATTTAGTAGATATACATAATTTGATGGTTTTGTCAGCGTAAGAAATATGAGGGAGAGTCAGATTTAAATGTTTGTGGAACAGTTTTATCCATATTTAAAATTAAATTGTTTACCGCACACCATCTTGAAAGCTTGAAATACTATTTTCAAGTTTTAGTAGGAACGGTAATGAAGGACATCGGGAAAATAATATAAACTACGACAAAAAAACTCTGTCTATAAAGAAGACATTTATAGCGGAAATTCTATGCGATTCGTGTAGTCTTTATTACTTCTGTTTATAACTATAATTTTTAAAGTTTCTCCCTTTAGAAATGGTGAACACTACTTTCTAAAATGTAATTATCACATGTCCAAGATACTGAGGAAAGTACAGAAACGCATGCTGAGAATTTTATGCAGTTCATATGATCAGTCTTCTGTAATAGTATGGGACATCATAGTCATTGAATACTTTGCAGGAAAAAGGTTTGACTGATAGGACTAGTCATCACCTAAGATCGAATTCGGTACTAGCAGAGTAAATGGTATGTGGCGCCCTGGCGATGACTGGTAAGATAAAGTAGGTTACAACTTTCTCGGAGGTACTAGGAATGCTTTCCTATACTTTAAGTGATAACACGTAGGCCACAAATCATAATCTTCTAATTTGTCTGCGCATTGCTCCGCGTTCTTTATATATATATATATATATATTTTAATTTATGTTCTATTTTATTATATGTTTTATAATTTTTCAGTAATCTCAGTAATAAATTGCAGGCCTTTTTATTCTTTTTCCTCTAAGAATAGGCTATTGAACTTTTAGGAACAGTATCCCATGATATTCATAAATAGGCTATAAATCTTATTACTTGAACGCGATTGCACAGTCTTTTTTCACATCTTATGAATAAATCACAGTTTGTAAAACTGAAATGACTTGGTTTAAATAAGAATAAAGACTAATTACTTATTTACTCAATGGCAATTGACAATTATCCAGCAAGCTAAAGTAGAGCTGGTAGAGAAAAACTGTTTACATATTTGGAATAAGCACACTAAGTATAGCCAAAATCCTGTAAAACATCTGAGACACCAAACAAAAAAGTTATTTTTTGTTGGACTGTGTTATTATTAATTTATCATTATTATTTTATACTACTTTATTGCTTTATAGCTATATTAAACTATCTTACCTTGATTTATTGGATGTATTTAATTATTATCAGTAATTTATTTAATTATCAAGTGCCAGAATGATACTTTCTAAGAATACTTGGTGAACGGAAACTTGGTGAACGGCAGATTTTAAGGGCGGCTTTAAAGCGGTCGACGTTCTAATTCAATGTGTATTTGTCTTTAATTTTTACTTTCATTCTTTCCTATCTTTTTTTTTAATTACTGATTTCAAGCTTTGTAAGCTAAGAAATCAAAGTAATAAAAAACACTGTAAAAATCATTTACAAGCGTGTCGAATGGTGCATAAACTGGTTTACCGACGTTTATTACATACTACTACACAAACAAATTTTCTAAGACATAGAGGTTCAATGGTTCGTTTCGCTGTAAAGATACGGGACCCGCTGAAATATAATTCTATCAACAGGCAAACAAATCTTAAGAACTTGAACATAATTATGCTTAATTTTTTAGACAAAAATTTCTAGATGTGTCAATGCCATGTAGATGAAGTTTTTAAATTTTCATGCATGCAGCTCTAGAATGATTAATGAGTGATGGACAAATGATTGATGAGTTCAATTATTTTTGTTAGTATACCATTATCGGTATGTAGTACAATCATCTTGAAATAAGGGGCCAAAATGAACTAAATTCGTCCATGTTTAAAAGAACTGTGTATTATATTGAAGGTTCTTTTGAATCTTAAATTTGCTGAGGCATGCACGTTTGAGCTGACGTTTGCATCTTTGGTTGTTATGGTTCCTACCCTTATACTTTTGGATATTGAAGATCAGAAAAGGTAATAATAGTGAAGGAATCTGCCCGCTACGTGATACTAAAGCTGATTCCTTTCAAATCATATGATAAAGTACATAAAGCAAATTATTGGAGATACGTCTCAGTGAATAAAATATAAAAAAATCGGTCAATTAATATCGTATAAGAAAATTCCCAATACGATAGATATAATGTTGTTTAAAAAGATATGTATATTTTTATTTATAGTAAGAAAATAAAGGGAAGCAAAAATGGAGAATAAATTTCATAAAAGAACATTTTATTGAGCCATAGATATTTGCTATATCTTTGAAAAATTATTTCGTTTTTATTAAGTGCCATTATGGTACTTTATGAGATTGTGTGTGGGACGAAAAATGTCTGTCCGTCCGTCCGTGTGTCTGTACGCGCCATAACTCAAATAAGCTGTATCGGATTTCCATGAAACTTGGTATACGCATTTATGACGTCCATGAAAAGTACTCTATTGAATTTGAACCTAATCTGTTTACCGGTACCGGAGTAAAACCCAATTTAGTGTCTGTCTTAAAGGCGCAATAACTCAGATACACTTTATCGGATTTTTATGGAACTTGGTATATGCATTTCTAATGTTCATGGGAAGACGTGACGTATTCGACTAAATCGGTTGGCCAGTAGGGGAATAATGCCCAATTTAGTGCTATTTATGTTAATATATAAGAAGTCGCGATAACTCAAATATGCTTTATTGGATTTTCCTGAAACTTTGTATACCCATTTTATTAAGAAGGCGGCATTGAGAACATGTACATGATTTGCAGATTTTTTTGCATGAGCACTTTGTTCTGATATGCCGCCTTCTTAATAAAATCAAAACGGGATATTTCATTGTTTATATATTGTTCTCCCCATTTGAGTAGACGAGAATACTTGTCATTTATTTTAGCTATTCTTCTTACAGGTATCCCTTGTTCAATACTTCTCAGTTTTATGTTGGCACTTGTTTGGAACTGGAGAAATGCATCTACATATCTCCATGGCGCAGTTTACATATCTATGTGCCGCAGTTTACATATCTGTGTGCCGCAGTTTAGATATCTCATTTTTATTCCATTTGAAATTCGGTGTCAACCGTGGCGCAGATTACATACACCCGAAAAATGCAGTTCTGAATGAGGTTTAAACAATGGAATGCACACTTCCACGATAGCGGTCGCGGTCGTATTGGAGTGCCTGATCTGCTAACTGTATTTTGCATATCACATTGGCCTATAACTATTTTAAGATTTATACACATCACTGCTCTAGACTCCAGATTTGATAATCATCTGCAACAAAAATATTCCAAACAATAAAACAAGAGGAAGATTATAACAGGGATGATGATAATGAAGATGCTTATGATGTCACTAATTACGTTTGACAAACAGTAGGCCTACTTATATTTAATTACTTGAAAGTGTTCTATTTTTCTTTTATAAACAGGAGTAAATAGAATTATTGAGACCCTCCTCCTTTATCCGGGCTTGGGACCGGCAACTTGAGGCGCACGATAAAAATAGTCTGCTTTTAATGGAAGTTTCATCGTATAAAGCCGATGTGCCACGATGCATTTTTTGGTCCGAATTTCTATAAACCATCAGATTGGATCATGTGACATGGACGACTGTCATTGCATCTTTCATCCTACATTTTTCATCCAATTTACGCAACGGAATAGAGACGCTTCTAATTTTATATTTAAAAATATATATATAAAATCAACCAATGAACGTCATTCTCTCCCCGCGTGATTTGTATGACGCAGAAACATGGCAGCTTCCTCCGAACAAGCGACTCTCTGTCCTGCCAGCACTCGTTCAAAAAAGCATTAACCAGAAGTTAAAATTATATTGCATCTGTCTTATAAGTTGCACCTCAAGCAGGCGGAGTTATCCCCCAGCTTGTATCTTACAGTCAGATATACCCTTTCGTCTTAAGTATAACTCTAATAAAACTATTGCATGAAACTAAAACTAAATAACATTATAAATACCGGTATACAAAAACACAAGAAAAAATTCAGAATTAATTCTGTAGAGTAAGATTTGTTCTTGGAGGGGAGTTGAACCTGAGTTTTCAGCATGGTACGCAGGCCGTGAGACAGCTGGACTCCCCTAGGACATATCCCAGTTTCATTCCAAATATTTCTCTAGACTCCTAGCAAACTCACTACAGATGTTCGAACATCTACAATTTAGTGACGTTCCATCGAACTGTGATGCCTATTCATAAGGTTTCCTGTTAAAAATAATTTTACTGATATTGGACACTGACGGGTTTTCAGTCTTATCTCACTGAAGAGATACAAAAACCTGTCATAAATCAAGACTTAAACCCTGATTGGAGCTTAACCCCCTAGCACCACACTAAACTGATCAACAGTAGGCCTCCTGCTCTGTGTTTTCTTTTTGAAGTGAAACTTCTTTAGCCGCGGTAGAGGTAAATCGGGAGCTTACGTAACGTTCAAAATCGTCACGAAATTAGTGTCACGCTCAAAATCGTCACGAAATTAGTGAGGTGTGACGGAACGGACTGCACAGAAAACAATCAACTCAGTGATTAGGCTTATCCAAAATTTTAAAAATTCAAAAATTTAACATTAAAAAATTCAAAATCCAAAACTAAAAATCCAAAATTCAAAAATCCAAAATCCAAAACTTAAAAAATCCAAAATTCCAAAATTAAACAATTGAAAGATCCAAAATTAAAAATCCAAAACTCCAAAATTGAAAACAAAAAATCTAAAATTAAAAAACCAAGTATCCAAAATTTAAAAAATCCAAAAATTAAAACTTATTAAATCCAAAAATAACAAATTTAAAAATAAAAGAATCCAAAATTAAAAATCCAAAACTTAAAAATAAAAAACAAAATTAAAAAATCAGAAATCCATAATTAAAAAATAAAAATTCAAAGATCTAAAATTTAAAAATCCAAAATTAAAAGAACAAAAATAAAAAATCCAAAATCCAAAATTTAAAAAAGTCCAAAAACCCTATATTAAAAAGTCCAACAATCCAAAATTGAAAAAAATCCAGAAATTAAAACAAGTTTCACTTCTGTCGCGTGACGTTCCACGCACACTTTTTTTATTATTATTTATATTTCTGAAGTCTCCCACAGGATAATGCAACAACACATGCAGTCATTACTTTTTTTAAAGTGTGTCAAGGTCGATTCGTGAAGAGTAGGTCTACTGGTATCTTTATACAAATATACCAATTCAAAATAACTTATTAATAATATATCATAAGAATAAAGTAGCCCGGGCGGCTTGGGTCGCTTAAATCCTAAAAAAGGAGAGGTGAAACTAAGGGAAAAAGAAAGAAAGAAAGAATAAAGTATATAGCTAATGTTGGATAAGATCTGACTCATAAGATATAAGCTGTATTAAGCCCCTCTGATCTTGCACAGAGGGAGCGGGTATCACATGGACCACTCGTCTTAATGCAAGTGGTTCATGATGATTATTGTGTCCAGAAATATTGGTTATTTCATATTCAAATTTTGATTTATACTCTAGCACAACGCGTATAGAAAATCAAAACAATTGAAAAAGTATCTACATACTGTACGTTACTGCAGAACGAAGTTCGTTTAGAATTTTCATCTTAAACTTGCAGTATATTGTCTTATTACTTTACTTTAACTAAATTATTCGTGAAATGTTTTTTGACCACACATGAAGGCTATAAGAGTAGTTTATGTATTTATTGATTTACTTTCTAGTGATTTAATCAAGGCCTTCTCTTCCACTAACCAGGTACAACACATGGTCAAACATGTAAGTACATATTGTTGTTAGTTAATTAAGTACTAAAGTTAATAACTTATATTAAATTATATTGAAACAATACAGTATTGATACGATAATTAATCAGTAATAAATAAGATAAGTAATAGGTAGACAGAATGGAAAAGGACAAAAAATAACTGCAATAATCCAAAAAGATAAATAATAGTTATAAAATGTACACAGTATAGAATATGAATTAATGGTTGGTAGTCAGTTGGTTAACGGAGCAATACTTTATCGTTTGCGAAAATTTCCATCAATGGTTGTGCCACCAAATTTCAATTAGCTCTACTACTCGTGTTTTGCTAAGAAACTCTTCATGAAGAGCGTTTTCTTGTGAACGCAAATTTATTTTATGGAAATAGGCCTATCTGATGTAGTTAAAGTTAATATACTATTTTATCTTTAATAAATTATCCTAGTACCATTTCATATGTACACAGCTAATTGAAGTCTTAAATTAATAAATGTGGTGATAAGAATGAATTTTATATGAATCTTCGGTTTTCAGTGTTAATCCTGAACATTATGAGAGTTCGATAGACTTTTTTATTTTCAGGTAGGCCTAAGGAATTTCACAGACGAGCTTTAGTAAAGGACGAAGAATAATGAATTGTACAAAATTATGTGGGGCAATAGATAGGATATTTTGATATCTTGTACGAAGGTCGTGATATTCTGATAGGTAGTGAAATCGGCAGGTCATGTACGAAGAGGTCATAAAATCAATGTATACAGAGAGATGTTGTTAGGGGCGATAGTGTTAAAAAAATAAGAAGAAACGACTGATAAACATGAAGACCCATGTAAGACATATATACATATGTCGGCTATGCTATTTTTCTTCTTTTTCGCCTGAGATTTGCCTCCCCCTTGTAGGGATGTTCATGCGGTCTATGCCGCCCGGGCCATACAGGACCGCGAACTGTTGAGGGAGCGAATCTCTGTGGATCACATACATATATTTTTTAATCAAAGAAGGACAAGGAGGGCCTCTCCGGACAAATGATCAGCCTAATGCAGAGGCCACCTCCAAGACACACCAGTCGCTCACTCACAACTGGGTGCGGATGGGATGAAGGTGATAATGACGGTCAGATGATGGCTGGGGACCAGAAAGGGCTACAGATTCCCGATATTCGTCTCATAGGTGAGGAAAAACCTATCTCTACCGGGAATCTAACCATGGCTGGCTGCATGGGGAGAGCATTTCTGTATTCAAAGTAATTGTTGTTACTACACCGTTACTATATTGATGGTGGTTACTTTTTCTCCGACTGAGAAGAAATTGTAGAAGCTGTAGCAAAGCTGTCTGTATGAGTTTTAGTAGGCCTACTTTTAATGTTGGAATTCGTTGCTGAAGTTTTTTTTTGTGGTATCCTTAGGTTCAGTAGAAGAACATATTTGGTGTGATACCGTTATTCTTTGCTATCTGATTATGCCTAGTATGATGTCTTCACAGGCTTTATAGGAAAATAAAAGTCATATTTGGCGTTACTGTTTACCGTTTGTTTCATTGTTGCTTCAGGAATACCAATTAAAGCATTTATAAAGCTTACATAAATTGAAAGATTCATGATTGTATTGATATGTACTTACACATGATAAGTCCATTGCAGAATTACTGCTAGTAGACTAGAGAAGCCCTGATTATAATCCATTTTAACGCCATGACGTTGAATGACAAAACTATTTTGATGATCATTTGAAATGTCCTTTGATACTAGATTATACAGGTCGCCATTAAACCAATACCACCTAGAGCAAACCATACCGAAATCTTTATTTTATGTAGCGCACAACAACATTATTCGGCATCGCCTGCATAGTCCGCCATTTTGGTTTAATCTCGAACCCATCAAAGGCCTTCTGCTCTATAATTAAACCGACCATACCAACTGTTCTCGTTAATTCAATTTCCACCGAGAGATGGCAATAAAAGCCATATTTACTTTTAGTTCGAATATTCTAATTTTCTTAAAAAACCTGCATTCAAACAATTTCTTATAGTTATAAGAACAATCTAAAAATTATATTATAAACTTAGAGTAAATGTATTTACGTTTCATAACGAAATAAATTTGCTAAGTTCCAATTCATATATACATAGCTAGATGAAGTTTCTCATTCAACCATATGTAAAGTAAGAGGAGGAGCAATACTTTATCGTTGTGGAAAATTTCCAAGGTCGTGCCACCGCCATTGGCGGTAGCAACGACCACAATTTTTGTAGTTGGTCATCGTTATCCCGAGGCCGACTCATCATTTTCATTTCACTTAGCTCTATTACTCGTGTTTTGCTAAGAAACTGTTCATGAAGAGCGTTTCCTTGTGAATTATATTATAAACTTAGAGTAAATATATTTACGTTTCATTAAGAAATAAATTTGCCAAGTTCCAATTCATATATACATAGCTAGATGAAGTTTCTCATTCAACCATATGTAAAGTAAGAGGAGGAGCAATACTTTATCGTTGTGGAAAATTTCCAAGGTCGTGCCACCGCCATTGGCGGTAGCAACGACCACAATTTTTGTAGTTGGTCATCGTTGGTAAGTGCGTGGCCGACAAATTATTTTCATTTCACTTAGCTCTATTACTCGTGTTTTGCTAAGAAACTCTTCATGAAGAGCGTTTCCTTGTGAATTATATTATAAACTTAGAGTAAATATATTTACGTTTCATTAAGAAATAAATTTGCCAAGTTCCAATTCATATATACATAGCTAGATGAAGTTTCTCATTCAACCCTATGTTAAGTAAGAGGAGGTGCAATGCTTTATCGTTTGCGCAAATTTTCATGGTTGTGCCACAGTTCTAACCTGAACTGTAATACACTATGTTTTCCAAAACAAAGATGACAGTCATAATTAACTTAGTGAGAATAAATCAAGCTAACAGAATCATGTTTCCATAGCTTTGTTTGTTTTTATGCACAGTAAAACTAATAATCAGGGTTAGGATTTTAGGTGCAATTTTCGTATGGAAAAAGGAAAGGAAAAGTTGCTAAAAATAACCAAAATAGGGGACAAAAAGGTGCTACTAAACTATTTACATAACAAACTTACATTGACTACTGACTAATTCCAGTGGAAATAAAAAGAATAGTGAATCTAGTGAAATGCAAAAGTCTTTTCAATGAATGAAGGAATCTTGGATTGGACATTAATACAGAAAAAACTAAGTATGTAGTGATGAAACGTCAAAATAATGCGCTACAAAATATCAGAATAGCCGGAAAATCGTTCGAACGAGTAGATAAATTAAAATATCTGGGTGCAATAATTACAGACACAAATAATATTTAGTCAGAAGTTAAGTGTAGACTGAAATCAGGAAATGCTTGTTTTTATGCATTTCAGAAACCTTTAAATACTCATCTTCTCTCCAGAAAACTAAAAATAAAATTTTATAAGACAATTATCCTGCCGGTTGTATTATATGGATGTGAAACATGATCGCATACTCTTCGGGAAGAACATAATCTGAGTGTGTTCGAAAACAGGGTGCTTAGAAAAATATTTGGTACTAAGAGAGATGAAAATGGGGACTGGAGAAAACTACATAACGACGACTTTCATAACCTGTACTCTTCACCGGATATAGTAAGGGTATTTAAATTACAAAGGATGAAATGGGCTGTACTTGTTGTGCGCATGGGGGAGGAAAGACATATCTAAACAAATATTGACTGGGAGATCCGAAGGGAAAATACCACTTGGAAGACCTTGGCGTAGCTGGGAGGTCAATATTAGGATAGATTTAAGGGAAGTAGCATTTGCGAGGGATGGTTGAATGGTTGAATGGCGGGTCCAGGAGAGCACGGCAATGAACCTCAGGGTTCCATAAAATAAATAATATTCCTTTAGCTTGCTTAGGAATTGTCTAGTGCCGTTGATTAAGTATGTTAGCAGGTATGCCTTCAGTCCTGCGTATATGAAAAGCCTTGCACTACTTCCACATTCACAGAAAACTGTTGAAAAGTTCATTAAAAGTTCCTTCAGGTATTAAATATTGTAGCAGAACAATTGTACCATTAAATGCGCTTTAGAATTTCTTAAAACCCTGCATTAAAGTACAAAAAAGTGGGATTTATGGGCAAGGTAGAGAGGAAAGGGTTAACGGCCCTAAAAAGGGGGAAATGCGATAGAAAATTGCATCCATTCTCAACTAGAGACACTGCGGTTTCTTTCACTGGAGCTCTAATTTGACCAATAGAAAAGGTGTGCACCAAAAAATCCTACCCCTGCTAATAATAACTTACCCATTGTCAGTCATTATAAAAATGGAAAATACACACACTTGAATTGGGAATAGGAAAATTTGACTGGACATGATACCTTTTCGTATAAAACTCAATTTTTTAAGCCGTCTATTAACGGAATTTCGTTCTTTTAGAATATTATTTGGCTGTCTAGGACTATGCTACCAGCTGTATATCATTTTTCAAATTTTTTAATTCGGTAGCTTCTGGAAACAAGTTCCGCAAGTACAGCCTGTGCATTTAGACGTGAGCACTTGCATGCGCCGCAGAGATAGGGCGGGACGGAAGGGGAGTGTGTTGCTATATGAATCAGATGATGACTGATTCCACTGCGCATTGTGTTTACAGTGCTCTCGTCTAAATGCACGGACAGTACGTGTAAGACACAATTATCGACTGAGTCATCAAAAATAATAATATACTCATCTACTGAATAAAATGAGTTCATAGTGCATACAGATATTTATTAAGAGCAGTATGAATGATAATTTTTTATGATAGCCTAATGTTTTCTTGTCATTGGGAAGAATTCAAAACAGTTTAATGCATTTATAAAAAACACTTTCTTTGTAAAATAGTAATGTAGCTGAAGGCAAATACAGATCAACTTTGTATCTGGTATTTCATTATTCTTAGTAAATTTACTTTGATTATTCATATTTAAAATATATTCATGTATGGCATAATTGGATGGGGAAGAGCTTCAGAAATTATTATCAAAATTTGACCTTTTGACAATCCGTCTAAATTAAAATTTTTCGAATTTAACGTACATAGTGCCTATAAAATTTATAAATACATCTTTTTAGGTTACATTAGTATAATTCCGAGCTTTCAATTCCATTGTTAAAAATAACTCTGATTTAATTATTGAGAACAATAAGGGAATAATTAAGTTAATATAATACATATTTATTTGTTATTAATTCTTTTTTAAAAATCCTTCCTATTATTACAGTAAATGGATATAATTATTTGTATTTTGATTTAAAATAGTTTTTTTTCTAATTATTGTATTTATAATTCATTTGTGAACTACCCCGACCACGAGCATGTTTTCATTCGGGTAGCGTCTTAATGAAAAAATATGAATGAAACATATTCGTCTCTTAATAAATACCATTACAGGCTTCTTGCATAATGTACTATGATTTTGTTAACCCCGTTTCTGGTGCAGAATTATTTTCAGATTAAAAAAAGTGACGTAATTATAGATAATTAAATTATTATTAAGTGTTAGGAGTTTAATATTGTACAATACACTGTTTTAACGTTATGAATATAAGTATGCCTATTTTCACTGAATTAGAAATTGTGAATATTGGGTTCCTCTTTAATCATAAACAAGCATGTGCGGAAAACCTTTTAGCCAGCAAATTAAGAAGGCACTTGCTCTTTCCAAGGACGAGTTAAATAACTAAAATATGATATATTTTAAGCCGAAAACAAAATATGCCTCCTCATCCAGATAATCCATTATTTTACTGAGGTCCGTGGTAATGAGTTGAATTTCCATTATTTATTGCAGAATGGACGACCATGAACAAATCCCCTTGACAAAATGCTGATCAGGAAAGGAGAAAGGTGGAACTAAGTTATTCCAAAATACGTCCACAACCGCTCATTTTTCATTAACAATTTACAAATCTGAGAAAAAAGTTCAGTGTAGTATATAACATTTTATTTTTCATGTATCTTTCTTATTTTTAAAACTCCCTTCCAACTATTACAGTATTTTATCTAATATATTTATATAAATTTCTGAACTTCACCCGACTACAAGCAAATGCTCATTCGGGTGGCGTAATAGTGTAAAAATAATTTGGAAAATGTGTAAACAAATCTTTTATAATATGTAAATAAATATTTTATACGGAAATTTATTTCAAAACAATAAGCCAACTTTCAAATATTAAAATGGATTTGCATAGGTTCGAAGTCAAGTTAGCGTAAGCAAATTAAGCTTTTCAGAATGTGAATCCAAGTTCATTTCAGCAATTCATTTCGTATGCAGATATGGGATGGAGTCTTGGTCGTCATACTGCGGGCGTAGTATAGTACTGATCATTTCTAAATTACTATGAAGAGGGTGATTAATACATAAGACTTGAGGCTTTCTCGGCGTTGATTACTAATGATGGTTTCACGGGCTATAAGCCGAGTAAAAGGATATATTGTATCCAAGCTTTCGGTCGCTGACATCTCTGCGGCCTTCCTCAGGGAAATGAGTGTAGAAAAGTGGGTGGAGAGAGCTTATATATGTTTGGAGTGAAAAAAGAAATTCTGTGATTGGAGGAATAGGGTTGGCGTGAAACCATCATTAGGGTGATTAATGATTTCTGAATGAAAAAAAAGCATAATAGCAAACGCTTACCTTTGTAAGAATAAAGATGCATCTTACCATACCATACCATACCATACTAACCATGCTGCAGTCATAGGTCCATTCGTGTAGATCACATCCAGAATTCCCATGCTCGTTGCTAGGTAATAAGGTGAGTCTTTGTTTAAGTTTATGCGAAGAGGGTCTACGGAACAGTATAGATGCTCTTTGTTGTGTGATTTGCCAAGCATTATTAGTTTATTATGGTACTTTATGAGACTGGGGACAGGAAAATGTCTGCCGTCCTTCCGTGTGTCTGTACTCGTGATAACTCAAATACGCTTTATCGGATTTTAATGAAACTTGATATATATGCTTATAATGTCCATGGGAAAAAGCCTATTGATATTGGACAAAATAGGTTGACCCGTACCGGAATAAAACCCAATTTAGTGTCTATTTTAAGGGCGCTATAACTCAAATAAGCTTTATCGGATTTTCATGAAACTTAGTAACTTATACGCATTTATAACGTCCATGGCAAGAAGCTTATTTATTTTGGACCAAATCGGTTGACCGGTATCAGAGTAACAACTAATTAAAGGTCGCATGTCTTTTTAAATCATGTCTATACTACAATGCTGCATTTCTAATCAGGACTTTGTCTGCAATGCAGTCAGATGTTTGTTTCTGTCGTTAATCTAGTTGTAATTGAGTGCCACATGAATACTATTATATACAGAAGGTATATTGCTGTGAAATAATTAGCGGAGTTTTTTGCTACTGAATTTTGTGAAATGTTGACATATTTTAAGAATTTCAAGTTGCAATACAAATTCCTTCACATATGGTTATGAAACTAGAACGTTGAACTGAGGCAGATTGCCGAAATTGTACCGTCTTGGACTCGTATTCTGGAGATCCTTGGCTCAATCCCCGGCCAATTGGAAATGCATTTTTTAAATATTTTTTATTTTATTTTCATGCCAGTGTGCGATTTTCAAGATATCACAAATCTATAGTTCTGTTGATGCTGGACGATTTTAATCTGATTAAAAAAAAAGTTATTTTCTGCATATCATAATTGCAATTATAATTGATTCAACAAAAGCTTTCTGGCACTTTGTTACATCAGTTTACCTGATTTTATTAATTTTGAAAATGGTATGTAATTTTTGAGATAGGCAATAAAGAACATGCCAGATTACAAGATTACAGGACAATTCATTGCTGAGAAAAAAATTAATTTCACCAATTTCTCACCTATAAATTTCACCCAAAGCTTTATGTACCCCATTAATTGAGTTATTTGGTTGAAATTTTGAGGCAAAATGACTGCACGTCTCATTTATAAGGGGAAAAGTTGTAAGGCAAGCTATTGTAACTTTGATCACAATCACTGATTATGATGAACTCTTATAATATCTAGTCGGGAGTGATATATAAATAATACCGAATGAACTTAATTCATTGAATGAATTCAATTGAATTAACATGTTTCTGAAACTCTGCTTTTTATTCGATTTTCGATGCAATGATTCAAATGCATGCACTATAAACCCCCATTAAAATGCTATAATTGCTACAACTAATCCCGAAAAAATACTTACGGACAAACACCCATACCGGGACTGTTGTATCCAGACCCATTCCTTACAATGATCTGAAATCAATCCAAGACTGGCTACTTGCTTTTTAATTAAAAAAAATAGGAGTCAATTTGGTTTAATAATAATTAACATTCACAATTTGTACATTTTTCAGTGCTGAAAGTTGCTTAACTCTAGGCGGCCACTGAGATATCTTGTCCATGTTGTTGTGACAAAAGAATCACGCACATGGTTAAGGGTTAATTAGTGAAAAGGGTCATTTAATTTAAAATAATTACGATTTATTTGCTGCTATTAAATTACATCCCTACAGTCGAAATTGCATTAGGTAGCTCCGAGTGTCCACAATTTATTTCTGTTTTAGTTTCATCACGAAAGAAGTCACTTAGTACGAAGCCATGACGTCAGAGCGATATTCCGACTTAATTTGTCCATCAACCTGATTACAGATCTTCTAGTACAAACAGAACTTTCTTAATCTTTCACTGTACAGTTTTCTGCAACAGAGTTTCCCCCCGTTGTTTGCTTCTACTTTTTCCTTCTGTTTGCAGATGAAGATTGTAAATAGTCTCTGTGCTTTCTTCTTTGACCCGTTTCTTATTCTACTTTTAATTCTCATCTCCTTCTACAATTTAATTAAGTTTGAAGGCTTGCTGTCGACTTGGGTGCTTTGCAGTGGTTTGTATGCAGAATGAACTGTGTTAATTAATATTCACCACTCCCGAAAGTTCCACTATCTTAAAGACCATTCTATTAAAGTTAATGGACTCTATTATTTATTCATACATGCGATTATGATTTTTAAAAGATAATTTTTATATTTAATAAGTACATATGATTGTCTCAGAAAATAAGTCACACAAGTGACAACAGCTGAAATTTTTCATATCGTAAAAGTATACTTAGCTGAATGATTATCTCTGGAAGAATGTTCTTTTTATTTTTAAATTTAAGAGAATTGAGAATGTTAAATAGAAAAATGAAAACTTCTTTCTGTACACAGCTGGCAGTATTTATTCAATATTCATATCCAGTATACATATTGTGAAACAAAATTTTCATTTGATGTCACTTGTGTCACCTTTCTTCTGAGCATTTTTATATTTTATGGTCGTCAGTCACTCGAGGTATAACTGAAATAAATGCTGAATCGTAACTGTGTAGAACAAGATACTTACGAAACCCAAGTAGTGTCCGCATTTTGTTTCCTGGATCGAAAAGTAAGGACGGAGGATTATCTTATATGAATTGCATTTTCCCACCGAAACAGATTAGGTTCTTGTTACTGGAAGTTACAACTTTTTTTAAATTGGATTTTGTTCATAAAGTTTTGGGTAAAATGGGAAATATGAGTGTTCGTACAAAACTTCTACCTGGGGAATCTGCTCATTATTCCAAATTATATTTTGGGATTAAATTTCTATACTTAAAACTTTCGCGAATTTGATACTTATATGTAACCAATATTGATTTATTCTTACTGCAGTAGGCCTATACTATGTTTTGAAGTACTGACGTTCATCTGCAAGTCTCTTCTGCTTATTCAACTCGATATACTGTTGTCCAAGGCAAAGAATTTCCCTTCTGGATGCATGTTATTTAGAGGGGCGAGAGGAAGTATATTGCCTTGGTGGTGTATGAAGAGGTGAGGCGTACCATTACAGGTGGCTAAACAGATTGTTATTGGTTGGAGGCTTGCTTGCGCGTGTGATGGTTACATTCCTCGTATTCCTCACAGGGAATCTTTGCTTTGGACAACAGTACATATCTGTGAATAATTAGGGTACATAATTTAAAAATAATTGTTTTAAACACTTAGGCTTATGATGTTACCCATTCTGTGTTTGGGGAAACGTAACATCTACCGCCTGCAGCTTTTGTAGTTCCAAATAATAGACGGTCAGTTTTTCATTTTTCTTTTCTTGTTCATATTTACTGAAAGCTAGTTCCGAGTCGAATGTGTGACAAAGTGAACATAAATTTATACAGATAGTGAAGAAAACTAGTGTAGAATACTTTAGTTCTGTTATTAGATATTTTAATTTTTATGTGAATGGTATAAGTTATTCTTGTGTAACCTATACTAAATTGGACGTTACTTTATTAATTTTTCCCAAATTTCTCGTTTTCTTTCCTTGTCTTCCTAGCACGTTTTACCTCTTTTCTCCCTATCTCCCGATTACCCACTTCCCTCTATAAAACACACACGTTCTTTCTTGTCTCTATTTTTCTCATCCTTTCCTTTTGTTCCTTTCTTATATGACTTTGCTTTTCTTCCCTCCAACATACTTCACTCATAGTTTATTTAGATATTAGATTTTCTCTTCTTTCCCTTTCTTTAAGTACTTTCTTACGCACTCTTGTTCCTTACTTACTGTGATATCTTTGTTTGTGTTTCAGGTGAGTTGCTGACTTCATTTGACATTTCTGCACATAAAACGCAAGTATCGTTCATTAATGCATTAAGTGGTTCTAAGTTGTAGCGAAGGTTATGTTTTATTTGTGTAATTTGAACATTTTATTCCAAAATGAAAGTTAAATATTTTATCATCATGATATTAACTTTCTGGCAATGGTTGCGTTAAGATGTCTGTACTTTACACCTACACTTAAGAAATTGTACTGTTTTAAAAGGCGGGCAAATAATCGCACCGAACTTGAATGTCTGTACTTGAGTCAATCATATTAATACAAACAAGCTTTTCTTGAGATAATTGTTTATAGAATAGCTTTGTAGTGTTGGGGTTAGAGGTTTACCTACAATATTAACAATGTTTATAATGTTCATGTAAAGCCGATGTTTATCTCTCACTACAGGAAGAACTAACAGTTACGTTTTTTGAACCGCAGTAGACATATTAAAAATTTCCTAAATGGCCTTGTGTTATTCCCTGGGCATTACGTTAATAAATGTGACATCCCGTCACATGTATCATACCTAGGTACTTTTCTAAGTATGACATAATGTACAATATAGTAAAGTAGAAGAAGAATGCTTAGACATGAGGACATTTTCATGTGTACTTTCTAAATATAGAGGATTCTTTCTTCGCTCTCGGAATGCTTCGGGGCTTCTGCTGTCACATTCATATGTTCTTTTCTATACCCGACTTCCAAAATTTGTGCAATCTTTGTCCTCCCTTTCAAGATAACCTCAAGGCTATATATGTCATTCGCATTGTCTGTTTTCTACGCCATGTTGTCTGAATATTCGCACATGGGTACTGCTAGATATTGAATGCCGCAGTCTCCTAGTAACAAAGTTCAATTTTAACTCAAACCATCTTTATCACGATGGTAGTCTTCATGGTTAAACTTTTTCTCAATTCATTAATACACTTCATTTAGAGAGTAGTAATATTAAAAAGAATTGCAATTTACAACCTTACGTCCTGTACAAAATATTATCTTATATAAATAAGATATAAAAAACTTACATTACTTTATTATAGTCAATAGTAATTATATACTAAGGTACAGGGTCAATATAATTGAACAAAAGTGGGCTACACAATTTATAACCATTGACTATATACAATGTATAACAATGTAACGTAAAATGAATGTATTTTAGCATCTTATTTATGTAAGATAATACCTCGTAGATGGTATAAGGTTGCAATTTGCAATGTATTTTAACCTTTCATTGCTTGCGTCGTAGGCCTAAAAGTTTACTTCAAGTCCTCACTTGACGAGAGGTTAGCATGCATGTCGTTAAAAAACTTATGTGGGCACACGACCTGGTTATGCACCTGTGAAGTGGAGTTATTTGTACCATTCTCCACCCTCAAACAAGAGAACTGTTATAGGCTTTTTCGAACGTTTTCTTCGAGTACTAATTTTAACCTCCTCTTCCTTATAAGCAGAATTATGTTTTCCAAAGTCGATTCTTGATAGTTTTCAGGAACTGAGGGAGGTCATAGACGTGTGTCTACTACTACTGATTTTATAACCTGAAAATTACCTACTGTAAAGATTCTAATCCTAATTCTAACTCTAAATAAATATCACATATGTCAAGCTCTTCATCCAATATGGTACCTATACACCAGCATTAAGAAAAGTGATCGATAGCGTTCAATATGTTTATAATTTTTCATGTCAATACAGAATTGTATTACTATTATCAGCAGTGTTGCTGGGTTTTGATATGTTGATGTATTAACAATCATATGGAATAACCTACTGAGAATGTATAGCAGTTAAACTGAAATAAAAGTCAATGCAACTGTATAAGATCCAGCTTTCACCATGTACTGGGTATTAGTGCTAGCATAATTTTGAATGTGTAGTTCAAATAACATACGTAGTTTGTACCGAAACACGTCGCGTATGATATAAATTAATGGGGCATTTAAAAATATAATATTACTTTTAATTCAAGTTTAATTGTTTAATGTGTGCATTCCGATTACGTTCATACAAATGTTTTCTTTACAGCTGTAGGTTAGATATAGGTAAATACAATTTCCTTTACTCAACACGTAGAAAATTCTCCGTATTTATTGGCTAAAGAGAAATTAAATTAACCTTTTCACTGCCAATGACGTATACATTTTTCGTCCTAGGAGTTCTATAAAAGCATAGATTAAGAGCAATATCATAATGTTTTATGTAAAAGTGAGGATTTTTATCCCTGTGTTAGGATTGTCATTTATAGAAAGGAGCTATTATATGGAAATTTTTCCCATCCATCCATCGATTTCAAACTCTGATGATTTTAGTTGAAGAATGCCTCATTATCAGTTTCAGAATTTAGCTCTGGAAGTGTTAGACTTTGGCTTTGGTAAGCTAGAAGAGTTTGTTACTCCCCCAAATCATACATTTCTCATCTTTTCAATACCAGCTCAAAAATTGCGAAGCGGTGAGGTAAATCAGGGAAATTAAATTTCCATACTATCGATTCACTCATACGACTGAGTGTAGGAACCTTCTTCTGGAAGCCCTGTCTGAAGCATTCAAATCAGCAGTGGATATCGAAAAGAGACGAAAACATATACTTATATTATTGGAAATGTTTCACAAGCCTTATTTTAACTTATTCATACTCTTCACGTATTCAAAAAGGACAGAAATATTTATTAATATGAATACAATATTAATGTAGTGATATAGTCCATGCTTAATTAGTGAAAATAAGCTCCGCTGATTCTAAAGTGTCAGTATAACGGTAGGGTAGGGGTAGCATAACTCTAATACGAGGACCTATACCGAGGATAAAATATTTGTTTGTTTCAATAATTATTTATGTTGTTATAAAGTAATGAAACCTCCACTTGCCCCAACATAGGGATTACAGGAACAAGTAAGTAAGTAAGTAAGTAAGTAAGTAAGTAAGTAAGTAAGTAAGTAAGTCAGTCAGTCAGTCAGTCAGTCATGTTATTATAAACCTCATAAAATTGTAGTTGTTTGTTTCGTCTTTTCTATTTTAAATAATATATCAATTAAAAACCTTAGAGCACTCTTTGTCAAGTTCGGTATAAATTATCTGAAAAAAGCTGAATAAATTTAAAAAAAAACTTATTTTCTTCGTTTTGTATTCTTAAGGCATATGGAAAATATGTAATGCAGCAGAAAGGAGCCATAAAAATGGGTCTTGCTCTATTCGCTAGAAATTTTCATGACGAGAGAACCGAAAAAAATTTCGGGAAAACCCTAAATCAGCTTAAGTTAATTTAAAACCCTGCATTTCTGTTCTTCCGACATATTAACGGAAGGGCTTGGTTTGCTCTTAACCACGATGTATATAATAATATGATCCATGATTTGATGTTCGCCTATCTATAGGAAAGAATTTTGAAAGTTTTTTTTTTTATTCTGAGCAACACTATATTTCTAAATTAGTATTTAGTGTGATCAAATCTGGTAGTTAATACCCGTAGAATAAATGGATCAACATCATTAGCAGTTTTGAAAGCTATTACGTACAAGAGTCTAGTAAGACATGATTATGTATTTTATAGAGGAAAATTTGTCCTGAGCGGGAACCCATCTCGGGGTTTCAGCTTTATACGCAGACGCCTAGACTACTAGGCTCTCAATGGACATAGGCCTACCTAGTCCCATTCCAATCTCTTCCGTGAGATAAGGTTACAAACCTTTTAATTAATTATGTATTTTATACTAAGTACACTTATGTTACAATTCGAAACCTTATTACATTTATAATTAATTTTCTCAAATACTCCCAACGTAATTTACTTTGGATCTTCTCATGTTTAAGCACAGTATTTGAAATACATAACGTTTCAAGATTTTTATTTTCAACTAAATTCTTGTTTTAGAAATTTCTGAAGGGTAACCTTCTTTTAATCTAGTTCTCTCGTACACAAGGCATCAACCAGAGTCTCGCTTTGTAATCAAAATGCATACTCAAGTTACGAGACAAATTTAAAGTACAGATGGTGGTATGGTCCATGTTTAGGATAGAGAAATTCACCTGACTTTCTTGTACTATGTTGTCTTTCCGAGTTTTTCACTATGTTGGTTTAAATCTGAGGCCATAGGTAAGCCTATAGAATCAGGCCAGTAAAATTATACTAAACAGAAGGATAAAATGATATTCCTAAATCATTCATTATATTTTGGAATTCATTAATACAAAAAAATACATAAACAAACGTATACATACCCATACTCATTCCTACACCCAGTGTATTGTCGTTGTGGTGAAATGTGACATTTCCTGGTGTTGCCTCGAAAATACAGCGCTTCATCGTTTCTCGTATCAATTATTTTAAAGATATTTCTCTCTCTAATTACGACTTAATTTACATATCGGCAGAAAGTTTTTATTACACGTCTATTTTAAAATTCAGACATTAAAAAAATACTTGCACAGCACATGGGTAATGTAGACTCCATAACAATGTTTTATGTAAATCACAAAGGCACATTTTTAAAATATAAGTAATATGAGCAGAATGTGCAAAAATATAATGAATTATATCAGAAAATTGTTTTCATTTTTGCATTAGATACAACAGAGAACGGTCTTGTTTCTTCTAAAATAATTGTAAAGCGTATGTAGAACAAATGTCTGCCTGAATTCAATATTTTATTATTTGGTTTAAATACCGGCATTTCAATCAAACTAAGAAATATAATTGGAGCCTCACTCCGTTGGAGGAAAATGAGATGATATATCAATTGATATTCCGTAATTTTTAGTAGGGCTGTACCGATTAATCGGCTCGAATTCTGAAAAACTTTTTCGAGAAATGGGTCAAATGACCAAACTCTTTCTCTCGCTTCTCCGGTCTTGGCACATCATGTGTCATTCAGCCTATTGTGTCCAAACAATTCCCGTTATTCAGAAACCTGAGGGGTAGTTTAGTCAACAAACTCGTATGTCTCAAGTCTTGGCTGAAAAAGTAACCGGAAATGTAACGTTTGTATATGTTTTTTCACTAGTTAACTAATAATGGTATTCATTAATTCAGGATTTCTTCTGATTATCTGTAGTGTACTAGTTATTAAACGTGTAAAACTATTAAATGTACACTTTGGTTTCGTTTAAAATGCCGACCAGTTTGTCGATTAATCGGTTAAAGTCAAGCGTTAACTCGATTAGAAATTTTAATAGATTTTCAGCCCTAATTTTAGGGAACTATTTCGATAATAACCACAGGTTTTAAGAGTTCCGGCCATTTATTGATGAATGTATAATGCCTGATGATTTATTTTATTTATGTTTATTTTTCTTCTTACTAAAACAGTAATTTCTATTTTCACTAACAAAATGTCAGCACGAAATTTTAAATAGACATTGTATTTCTACTAATCCCTGTGAATGTGTTTCCATGCGCTACCGTAAAGCATAAAATGGCTACTGTATAGCTAAACCTGTAGGCATTTGGCAGAGAATGTACCAGTATATGAAACTGGACAGAACCTCCAGGGACAGGATTAAATATTTTTCATATATATTTACTACTGATTTGTGTTTGTTAGCCATGTGTGTGATTCAGTTATTTTCTCAAATCCTGCTTTAAAGTTATTAATGTTATCTGCTGCTATAGCGTTCTTCCCCATCAAAATTCAACCGGGAGTTACATTTTAACCTTTCCAGTGGTGAATTTAATTAAACAAGCCAGAAACGAAAAGATAACTTATATGTAAAATAGAATAAAGGTGTTTTAAAATGTATGAAATATTTCTTTTCATAAAATAAAATGAACATACAGGTCGATTTTTTCTTCTGTGAGAGTGTTTAAAAAGATAAAATCCCATTATGGAAGTTTCGACATATTCGTGACTGTGGCTATTAGCTTAGACTCGATTACCCAATAATTTCTTACGGCCTCTACTGCACTTCCCAGATAAGTCTTCCTATTGAACGAATCCATACGAATAGCCGTTTAAAAGCTTATTGGTGAAAAGGCATACTAGAACTTTTGTTTAAATACGTCAAGGAAGAAAATCCTCTGATTTATTTATCTCGAAGTATAAGTTACTCTTTCTGCTTAATCTTGATAATGTAAGCCTGCATGTAGACTGTTTCCACGAGTTGTAAAATAGATTCTATTTCAATTAAGAAATAGGAAAGCTCGTATAATAATACATTTTACTGACAAGATTCTAGTAATAAATTTGTATGAATTCAGTTACCAAAATCTCTCTGTTCTTTTATCTAAATATACATCATGATACTGACAATGAAAGGAATAGAACTGAGCTCTGCTTGTTCATGAGATAACTTGACATCAACCGCTTACCAGGCAGGAGACAGCTGCCTAAAAGTTTCAACTCTTCCAGATGTTTTTTTGTTCAGTTTCACCGAGACATTTATTTTAAATCATATGACATTAAATTTTTCATGCTCTGATATGTGTTTCCTGAACACCTATAACCAGGTCTGAGACAGGTTTTCGGTTTCTCTGTGGACTATTAAAAGGACTGTATAAGTCGAATGTTGTAAAGCCATTCAGAAAAATATCGATATGGGGAAGTTATTGCTAACGTGTTAGTAGTCATATGATTCAGGATAAAAACCTCACTTATATGCTAAAACAGGTCTGGGACAAGGAAAATGGGATCCAGCGATGATGGGCAGTTATTGCTGGGTTTTTTTCAAAGGGAACATTCCAGAAAAAATGTATTTTTGTTATCTTTCTCCATTTTATTGCATAAAGAGTGGTTTAAATATGCTTAATAGCTGTTAAATTATTGCTTTATTAGTTTTATCATAGCTGAGTTGCCCTTAAAAAATGTCCATAAAAAATTGAGAAAAAAGTAAGCTTTTTAATATGTCAAAATTCCAATTTTTCAATGTATTATAGAATAAACATAACACAAAAACGTGACGTGTTACGAACTTTTCACTAGCATTTTCGTGTCAGCGCATGCAAATTAATAAAGATCAGCCTATTTTGTTAATGTTATGGAAAAAACTTCAAATTTGTTGAGTAGTGTAATTGAAACTTTCAACTTGTGGAAATTCAGATGTTGATTACTTTGTACCCTTTTCTTATTTTCGTTTTGAATTGCTTGTTAACAAACTTGCTCCCTCAAATTTGTGCTGTTATACACATGTACTGTGAGCCTCGTTCGTAAAGGTCTATTATTACTTACTTACTCATTCATCAGCAAGCTAAAGGAATATTATCTATTTTATGGAATACGAAGGTTCATTGCCGCGCTTACCTGAGCCCGCCATTCAACCCTATTCTTTGCTGACTCCAACCATCCCTCTTAAATCCTTCTTCCCTTAAATCTATCCTAATATTGTCCTCCCACCTACGTCTAGGTCTTCCAGGTGGTCTTTTCCCTTCGGGTCTCACAGTCAATACTTTTGAGATACGTCTTTCCTCCTCCATGCACGCAACATGTCCAGCCCATGTCATCCTCCGCGATTTAATTACCCTTACTATATCCGTCCAAAGAAGAGATGGAAGGAAGGATGTTTATCATCTCCATCGGATTCAGCGTGAAGACGAACAAGCGAAAGCTTAAACAAAAGAAGAAGAAGATGGAGAAGAAGAAGAAGAAGACTATATCCGGTGAAGAGTACAGGTCATGAAGCTCGTTGTTTTGAAATTTTCTCCAGTCCCCATTTCATCTCTCTTGGGCCCAAATATTTTCCTAAGCACCCTGTTTTCGAACACTGTCAGATTATATTCTTCCCAAAGAGTAAACGACCATGCCTCATATCCATATAATACAACCGGCAGGATAATAGTCTTATAAATCTTTATTTTTAGATTTCTGAACAGAAGTCGAGAAGATACGTGTTTCTGAACTGCATAAAACACGCATTTCCTGATTTCAGTGTACACTTAACTTCTGCCTTAATATTATTTGTGTCCGTAATTACTGTTCCCAGATATTTGAATTTGTCAACTTTTTCGAACGATTTACTGGCTATTTTATTATTTTGAGGAGCATTTTTATATTATGTATATGCGACAGCTTAGAGTTATAGTGGTAAGAATTTGCATGTAGGTCTACATACGAAAAGTACTCTAGAAGATATGACAGAAATTTTAATATTCAAATTTTGTATGTGGTCTACGAAACCGTCTAAGGGATAAATAGGACAAAATTCATAAATTGACAGTTTAGTTTTTAACGATATATTTTATTTGTTATTTCCCATTCGGATTGTTGTTGATTATAATACCGAAGAGAGTTATTGAATTTTTAGAGAAAATTATAAAATATTGCATAATTTTCATCATTGCATAATTTTTATTTTTGGAGTTTAGTTTCAAATGAACAGACAAAGGAATTATATTCCTTTTACTTTAATATAAGTCCGTATGCTAAAAGCCACTCATCTAGTTTTCTGATGCTTGTGAATTGCTTTTTATAAGACTGTATTCATTTTCCTCTTTAAGAAATATTGTCATCTGTAAGGAATTCATTTTGGAAGTTACTTGACATATGTGCAAGTATTTTAAGTTGTCTATTAGCGGACCCAAGACAGAGTCTTGTGGAACACCTGATTTTATCTAATTCCATTGAGAATGGGATAACATAGAATCAGATATGTTCCTTCTTTTAATAAGTTTCTAACCATGTTAAGCTACTATTATTTATTTCATAAAACTATGGTTTCTGTGTGAGTATATCAAGTTGAATTCAGTCGAAATTTTTGAAATGCCACATATCACTGCAGAAGAATGTTTAGAATTATCGAGGTCGTATTACACCAGTGTAAGAAATTGTACAGTTGTATGTCACTAGTCTTGCTCGAATAATAAGAGTTTCTCGGCTAAGAAAGTTTTCGTGAATCTTATTGACTAAACCGTAATTTTAAATACGCTTCCCTCCTTTCGTCATTAAGCTCACACTTGTTGCGAATCGATGATGCTTAAATGCAGTAACTGCTGCTGAATGGTACATGCCTGCAATTTTATGTATAGCTCTGAGAAACGAATAGGCTTCAACAGTTAAGTTCATTTTGGAAGTTACTTGAAATATGTGCAAATATTTTAAGGTATCTATTAGCGGACCCAAGACAGAGCCTTGTGGTACACCTGATTTTATATAATTCCATTGAGAGTGGGGTAACTGCCTGATATTTAATTCAATACCACACAAATGTCATTTCTGAAACAGCAGTTATTTTGCTTTTTGCTTAAAAATTTTTTGTGAAATGTTGAACACAAGAATAATGAGATGCTTACTTAGCCAGTGAGATAAGTTTTATAACGCATAATGAACGCGACATCTGTCATTTAACTACAAATCATGCTTACATAAGCAGTAAAATGTTATTACCATAGTGTAAACGAGAAATTTTGTTGTTAATTTTGTGTATAAAAAATGCAAAGATGTTTTATGTGAAATTACTACGAAAAACTCTAAATGAAAGGTGGTTTCAAATCTCATTAGGGAGACCCATTAACTACCGTACGCGTTTTATACGTCTAAAGGTGATGACGGCCAGGCTTTTCTCCACATATCTTTCAAATTCTCTTTGATGGAGTCTCCCCTTTATCTGCTCTTATTCTTCAGGCTGTGCTTTTATAGCGACCTAGCCTCGAATACTAATAACACTGAGACCAAAACAAAGGTACCAGCATTTACCAATGACTCTTCACTCACCGAAAATTATTTTGTGAGCTATAAGCAATAGATATAAATACATTTTGAAGCAATAAAGTATTCTTATCGTTTTACTTAGATCGAATCTCCATGCAATGCCTAGATTTGGGCTGATTTTTTGCCATTTTAGGCGCCAAGAGTAATACCAAGGAATTAAAGTAAATAGTTAAAAATAATCACTCTAAGGCAGCGTTTCTCAACGTATGGTCCGCAGATGGTGCAGATGTTCCGCAGACGTAATTAAAAAATATCATAAAGCAAGTGGAAAGCAAAGAAGTAAATTTTTTCACATATTTCGTTATAATGACCTATAATTAATACTCCAAATATTAAGAATATAGGCCTTCTTTTAAAAATTGGATGTAAAATTAGGTGTACGTAAATTTTTTTTAGATATTTTAGAGGTCCTCGGGGTCAAAAAGGTTGAGAAACGCTGCTCTAAGGCATAAATGGACAGTCATAAATATAAACTTCAAATGTCAGTGTGTTAGTTACCTTTCTTTCTGTAAGATATTGTTCACATTTTCAATTCAATTTAGTCTTTCTTGGCCATAATTAGAATGATTAATTACGAGGGTAGTATTAAATGAGTAGGGCTAGTCGGTACGCCGCTTGATACACAATTCCATTCATGCAACCCAAGAGGTTTATACCAATATTTCCTACATGCTAGGAATTTTCAATGTATGGGAGAAATTTGCCATAAGTTGGCAGTAGTCCTTGATAAAACATTTAAATAAGAATGTCATATAGAAAACTCTCTAAAATTGAAACTTTTGATTGAAAGTAAAGAAGTAAGCATTTTGTGCACAGCATAACTACGCTCACGTGACCCCCATTTACGGTGCATGAACACATTAATTTATTTTTAAATTTATTTTTGATCAAGGGAGGCATGTAAACCATCCATGCAACTGGTACCGCACATATTTCATAATTATTCATTATTAAGTATAACAATTATGATATCAACATCATTAAACTTGACAAGGATAACCACCAATCGTTAAATCCTGAAACTCGAAATAATACATATAACCACTGTAATTAAGCAGAACAATGATAGGATATTAATTTGTGTCATTAATTTTCCACAGTGTTAACTTACTTAAAAACAAAGTAATTAGTGTAATTGCTCAGCTAAATAACTATAATTGTTTAGACATATGGCTCATTCTTAATGAACTAATTTGCATAATTATTTGGTTTCACTCATATTATATAAATAATATTATATTATTGATAAATAGTAATTCGCCAGTAGGCCAAATAAATATACGCTCAGTGAAATCTACATTAAAATGTTCCCTAGCTTCCATTTTCAGTGTACATGACTATGAGTATCCAACTCAAATCTATGTTAATGAAATTATTTTTGGTAATTGTGGCTGAATGTACAGGTAGGAGGAAAAAAAGCGGACCGACTAAAATATCTAAGTTGCCAATATGAGCCACTGCGCAGGCCTAGCGGCATTCACACGATAGCAGGGAATGTATTGAAATTTGTTCTGTGTCGACTGTTGACTTATTTCACGTAATTTGCATTGCTTATGAAAACAAACGTGTCCGTTACATCTCTTACATTTATTTAGTATCACAAGGCTGTGAAATCAGCTGCAAGAGTCGCTCCACTTTTTTTCCTACCTGTACATTTTCTAATTTAATCAAATTATTTTAAATAAAAATGACAAATCATATTATGCTATATATATAATCATTGCAAGCATTTATCCTCGCTACAAATCATAATGGCTAACATAGCCAAGTACAGCGTTGAGGTTTCCGGCCGGAGGAAGAAAATTATAATTCTTAATTATTTAATTTTCATGACTGGTATCAATCATATTATGTAAACAATATTAAATTCGTGGAAAATAGCTAATTCACCAATAGGCCAAATAAATATACGCTCATTTAAATATACATTAAAGGTACCGCATCTATATAGTATACATTAATTTAAAATCAATCTGGATAATTATTTTTCTGTGTGGGCCACTTAACCGAGATATGTTCAGTTACTAGATTCTTTAAAAAGTTGGAATAAACCCTTAATAAACAAAACCTGCCCGCAAAACGCTATAATTTTAAACCCAATTATTATAATTTCTACATACCTCAGCTGTGATGGAAATCCATACTCAGTAGTTAATTTAGATGGATCCTCTGAGCACTTTTCACAATTAGATCAACATTTCGAACGTCCCGTAACGCTACGAGCGTGTCGATAACTCGAATTACGTCGATAACTCGAATTACGTGATCGTATTCTTAGTTGACGCATGTATAACGTGCATCTCAGCGGACTGTATGCATAGATAATTAGGGCTGATTAAAATCAAAATGCACGCCATACATTCGAATAGAAGATAAAATAATAGGTTTACAAGAAAACAAAAACCATAGGCGATGTAACACGACACTGAATTCTTCTTAAGCACAATCACTCACTAATTCTTGTTTGATGTCTTGACGATCTTCTAAAGCTGAGATGATTGAATCCGCCCAATAAAAAACCTTGTTGGTTTCAATACAGATTTATTTAAAATTCCAGAGGACCACTCGACTTGATACGTCGAGAACTTGTAATTATTAATTAAGCATATACATATAGCAATTGTATGCTATAAAATTGATTTACAGTTAATCTTGAAATGTCTTTTAATCTCAAGTCACAAACGCAATACTAATGTCAATAAATTAATTTGCGTTGTGTAGCATCAAAGCAATATTCAAATATTTATGAATGTTAAAATCTTTTAAACACTCACTTGTGAAATAACTCCTTCTCGTAACGAATATCACTACAGGAAATAATCCTGAAGTCCAATCAAGTAATATTAAAGCTAGTAGATAAGCTTAGCAGCGACGTAGAAGAAATTCACCATTTTGCGGCGAATAATAATTAGAACTGCTTCTGTGCAGATAAAATTAATGTTGATAATTCCTTGAATCGTTGTAAACAGATTCCAAGACGAATAAGTATTATTAGCTGCTGCTAGCTGCATCCAGAGAGAATTGAAAATCCTTTCAGAGGATTACACAATAGACGACGAAGGAAGAATAATGAAGAAGTAAGTTTTGAATTGAAAACAATGATTAGTAACAATACTAAAAAGTCAATCCCATTGGACGAAGATAACAACGATTAGGCAATTAAAAGACAAAAGATTGTATTTTGACAATAAAAATAATAATTACTAGAAGGCCGTGAGAAAAATTACATTGAATAAAATCTTACCAAGGCCGAAAAAAGACAAGAATAATTATTTAAAAGATTATTATAGAAGGCCAAGAAAATAAAAAACACCGTCAAATCTCAAGTATCAAACATAACTGAACAACGCAAGCATACATAGAGTAAGCAAACTGTAGGTCAAGATAAATAGACGTTATCTATGAATATACAACATCATGCAAACAAATTTATTCCTAAGATCCTCGTACTAATAGTTCGTATCCCAATGAGCACTTTTGAAATTGTCTGAGTTTAATTATGCTTTATCTATTTACTTATTGAAATTGTATGTTGTATCCTGTTCCCATAACACTATTTCTAAATTTTCTACGTCAGGTTCATTTGCTTTAAAGCGAATATGATTCGTTTGCGAAGTCTTCCAGCCTACTACAATGTAATCTTATCTAATATAGATAGTGTTTTCAGAAAAAAATTTACCTAACAGATGTCTGCCCCACATTAAAACACATAATTCACAGTTGTCGATAATCATAATTTGGACTTCGAATGCTCATACATGGATTGAAGACTCATGTTTAGTGTGACATGTACCCAGCGTAATTTCACTGTGTACGGACAGTCACTCTATAGCATAAAAAGTGCATGACTCGAGTGCAATTATTGCAGTCTACAAGATGATCATAAAAGGATATTTATTTACATCACTGGTCACCACCTGTGTGTAGAATATAACTCAGAGATAATTTATTTAATTATACCTTCGTTATAAAAGCAATGTGAAACATGTTCACTTTTAATATCTACGTGATTACACCTGAGCGTCTTAGCTTGTTATCATCGCGTGATACATTCCCCCAACTCTTCCTATAGTACATGATTAGTGAAGCTAACCGATCCCTGTACATATTATGTATGAACATTCAAAGCTTAATCACAATATTCTCGGACTGTCTTCACGGATTGCATTGTAAGGATCAGTTAAATAATTTTGAGAGATACTAAAGGAAGTTTCGACCGGTCAGTTTATAATATATTCTCAACAAACAAAAATTTAAATGTGTTTCGATAGATACTTTGAAATTAATGTTGAGGTAATTACCGTCAGGTTCCACAAAAAAATGGCTATTTTACTTTTATTGTAGATATATATTAAAGCTTTTAGGTATTTCCCCCAATGTCACTTATTTCTATATGCTGTACGAAGGAGAGCAACATTTTTGTTCTTGAAATGTTGACGAAATAAGCCAATTGAATTAAATTCTTGCGGTGGTAATGCGGCTGTGACTCAGCTGGAGTTAATTGCCATGTGGTTCGTGAACTCTCTTTTGCTACTGTATATTAACGAGAAGTTGGTATGTTAGATATGCAATCAGACTTCAACTCGCGCAACTTCATTGTCGCTGTCATTTCAGTAAATGCCATGGAATGTCAGAACTCTCGTCTTCTCTTTTGTCATTTCTGCTGAACTAAATTCTAAAGGCGTTTACCACGCAATATGATAAAACAATAACTTCACCTTTGTTATAAGTTACTGTCACTATTAAATTTGTTGAACTTATACAGTCTGTTTCAAAATCATGTTTCAATCCGACGTGAATGTTTCAGCATAGTAACTAGTGATGTACCATAAATTTTCTATTTTATATACTCCTTTATTAGATTTTGCGATGGAACTGAAACATCATGTGCGTTGTGCAAATGGTGCATTCGTATGTCCGCAAAAATATAGTTCTACAGTATAAGTTAAACCACGCTCAAGTAACAATTTAACCTTGGCAATTCAGACCTAAAGGGGGGAAACTTAGTAGTTCTCTAGTACTTTAGATTTCTATATCCTTCCTCAAACAAACAGCAGGTAGCCATTCACTACAAAGATAAATTCTAAAAAGCCTTGGCTATGAAGCATTCCAATTAATTACAGGCGGACCCATGTGAATCTTAACTCACACAACCTTACTTACTTACTCAATGGCAATAGACAATTCCTAAGCAAGCTGAAGGAATATAATTTACTTTTTTTAACCCGGAAATTCATTACCGCGTTTACCTGAGCCCGCTGTTCAACCCTATTTTGTGCTAACTCCATCCAACCATCCCTCGAAAATCCCTTAAAGCTATCCTAATATTGTCCTCCCTCCTACGTCTAGGTCTTCCAAGTGGTCTCTTCCCTTCGGGTCTCTCAGTCAATACTTTTTAGCTATGTCTTTCTCCCCCCCATACGCGCAGCTTGTCCAGCCCATTCATCCGTGATTTAATTACCCTTATTATATTCGGTGAAGAGTGCATGTTATGAAGCTCGTCGTTAAGCAGTTTTCTCCGGTCCCCACATTCATATCTCTCTTAGCCCACATATTTTCCTAAGCATCCTGTTTTCAAACACTTTCTGGTTAAGTTCTTCCCGAAGAGTAAGGGACCACGTCTCACATCCATATAATACAACGGGCAGGATAACTGACTTATAAATTTTTATTTTTATATTTCTGGACAGAAGAAAAGATGAAAGTTTCCGAACTGCATAAAAACCATCATTTCCTGATTTTACACTTGACTTCTGCGTTATATTATTTGAATATGTAATTATTCTTCCCGGATATTTGAATTTATCCATTTGTTTGAACGATTTACCAGTTATTCTCATATTTTGTAGCGCATTATTTTGACATTTCATGACCATATACTTAGTTTTTTTCTGTATTAATTTGCAATCCGACATTCCTGCAGGCATCGAAAGGACTTTCTGCATTTCTCTCGATTGTGTTTATGCCATGCGCAAAAGACAAACATCATCTGCATAAGCTAAAATCTGGTGCTTGCCATCTAATTCTAGGCCTAGCTTGTTTTTATGAACTTTCGTAATGGCATATTCCAAAACTAAAAAATCTGATGTGAAAGTCACATAACTTCCTCTGCCCAAAAAAAAAGTTAGCAGTAGTCACATATCAAGACACAATTTTACCCTATTATTATCCTATAAATACCTCTTCTTTCAATGATGCGACTAAAAGCGCAGGCTAGCCTATATAACAAACTTTAAAAAAGAACAAGTGACTGCAGACGTTTATTGAACTTTCCGCCGTAAAGAATAATTTCCGAAATTATCGAATATTTCCCTCAGATACTTCTTTACTCTATACCGGGCCAACAATACATCTTTGTCACTTCACATTCTTATATAGAATAAGAGGCCGTGGAAGAGCGTAATTCAGTTGTTCATCACGCAAGATAAACTTTCTACAAACAGTGGGTGAACGGTGGGTGGCCTGTAACTACCCTCAGAGAATTTTTTCTAAAAAAAGTTTCAAATAAATGTTTTAGCTCTCAGTAAAAGGAACACATGTGCAAATTTTAAAGAAAATCGTTAGAGCCGTTTTCGAGAAAATCGCGAAAAACGAAAATTTCTTCATGTAAAGTCCCCTTAAAAATAAGAGAAATTTGTCGCCAATCTTCGAATCACATCTTCAGAAGGTACCTGACCCAAATACGAAATTTTGTTTTCATACGATTCACCGTTTCGGAGCTAGCCTGTTCACAAACTTCCACACAGACACACACACAGACATGTTTCCAAAAATAGTATTTTTGGATTCAGGGGGCCTTGAAACGTGTACATATGCTAAAAACTCAACTTCGAATTTTAGGGTCGAAAATAATACTTCCTCTACCTATAGTACCTATGGTACGGGCAGAGGAAGTCATTAAAAAGCAATAGCAATAGTGGTTCTCCTTGCTTCATATGAAGCATATGAAATTCATATGAATTTCCCTACCCTGACTCTGGTATAGGTGTAATTCAGTCACATTTTGATAAGCCTGACCTCTTTGGTATCGCAAACTCAATTAGGATATTGTACAATCTTCGTTATTTACACTTAACTGACATTCATATTGAAAATTAAAGCCTATAAGAGATATTGTCTGTTATCTAAAGAATAGGCAACGATTTAAAATTGTAACATTTCCACCTGAAAACGACAGATTACCTGGTATATTGTGACAGATCGTAAGTGAAAGAAATACCATAAAATTATTATTTTGTAAAAATGAGTTATACGACAGTTAAAATGTAACAAGTACCTATAAAATTTCCTGAGTTTAGTGCAACAGAATGGGAGCCATGAAACTAATATAATGGATTTTGTTTCATATTTCAACTCATACCGAGTAAATTAAAATACACTTAACCAATTGACCACATACACCACCGTGCAGTTTGGTTCGTAATGAAAGTAATTGCATTATGTCGTTCCCCCCCAACGAATGTCAATAAAGTTGACCCAATTCATTACTACAGAGAGTAATGTGGTTTACACTTCATTATAATTATAATATTAATTCCTAATCACGTCGGTATAAGAGAGGAAAACAAATATATGCCTATATAAAATGTACATTACCAATTTCTAATCACGGCTGTATGAGAGAGGAGAACAGAGATTTATAAAAATAAACACCACCTTAGTCTATAATAATATATAGATGTATTTAGATGAATATAGATGTATACATATGTATCATATACTAAAATATAGTTGGTGTATCATATTCTAAAATATAGTTGGTGTATCATATTCTGTCTAAATGATATATATACATTTAATTAATTTAAAAACGCACAACTTACAACTTCACTAACGGATCTCTGATAGATTACTATATCGAGTCAGAAATTCTTATAGAGTAGATCCTATTGTTATCTTATTTAGGAGCTAGAAAAATGACTCTGCATAGTAGATCGTGGTAGTAGTTTTGTTATATTCTCAAACTTCGTAAGAGGTGTAATTTAAGCAGCTGTTACGACTATATTGTACTGTAACCATTATTATACAGCGGTGGGTTAACGGGAACAGATCCCGAATAAATGCTTCAATTTTGCCTATTTAGAATTTAGTATTTCATCAACACTAAAAAAATATATACTTTATGCATCAGAACAATTCTTATCATCCCATCATTTTTTGATATATATATTTTTTTTTATTTATTTGCGCTGTGTTTCACACTATGGTATACATAGAGTACTTTTCTGGAAATCTACAGAACACATATTTTCTACGAATTTCAATCAACTGCATAACGATTCCTATGACCAGACTTGCATGCTCGTATGTGGTTCGTTGGTACGTGCAAATTACATCCAACTGATAATAATGATGCCCCAGATGCAACTGCACACATATCGGTAACGTGATTCCTAAACGAGCAGCTGTGGGGGTGCTCTGCATATGTGATCGCATGATGTGTAGACGTGCGACCCTTATTTTCCTTTAGAACTTTCTTCCTGAATAAATATATTTATTCACGAAGAAAGTCTTCTGCTCCCTCCATTGTGAGGCTGCCAATTGATAAATCAGAGTAGTGTGCTAACATACATACAGGTAACATACATATGAAAAACATAAAAAAGAAGACATACAGTCAGATATCATTTCACGTGCTTGCAATTATTTCTAACTGTACCTACGAGTATTTAATTGTTTGATATACAGTCTTTATGAAGTTCAAAAGTGTTCACAAGTCTAAGAATAGGTACCTATATTTGCACCCAGCACTGGACCAATTATTCCAATAAAAGCAATAATTAAAAACAAAAAGTAGTACAATAATTTCAAATAAGATATTATAAAGAATATCTATATTTTATGTGTACATTCTTGCTCCAACCCTGCTTTTCGCTTATATACTAGCTTATAAAATAGATAATTTGTTCTGATTTTATATGTTCATATAAATATGAATATTAGAAGTGATTTATTTGGTTGCTGTAACTACACTGGATAACTCAGTTGGTAAATGTCCGAACGGAAAGTCGAAGTTCTTTGGTTCCAGTTTCAGCATCAGAGGAATGACTCTCCTGAACGCCATCACGTATTTTCTAGAAACAACAAACATAAACAATGATCTAATTATCTGTTTAAACATTAATACGAAATACTTCTACAACATTTGAAACGTACTGAAAAATAGCACTGCGACAAGTTTCATCCTGTATAGTAGAAAAACCCATATAAACTTTTTTAAAGACATTGCATTTACACTGAAATGAATATAATTCAGTCAACACTATTATCGTTCTATCTTGCAACTTCTTGAACTTGCAACTACAACAATGCCGGTATTATAAACTAACTGGAACGCACTTTTTTCTACTGTTGTAATTTTGCAAATTTGATGTATTCTATTTTAAAAACTATTTTAAGAAATCTTTACGTGATTCTTTAGGCAACAAGTGTATAGAAATTCTGGCAAAGGACCTATACAATCACTTACCTCATACACTAAAAAATAGAACAAATAATGAAATGAAGCTAAGAAGGATAAAATCTTACCTGGTAGAAAATGCCTTTTATACAATAGAGGAATTTAAAGAGAGGACTAAATTAGGAGATGTATAAGATAAGTTGACTATTTTCAGTACCTAAATTTTACAAAATTATTAAATTTTAAGGTAAGTTCATAGCATAGAATTTAAGTAGTTTTGTTTACCTTAAATTTAATTTTGTTCAATATTGTTCAATTCATGTACTTGTCAAAATTCATTACCTAGAAATTAAGTATAATTGTGTAACTAACATTTATTTTGTACAAATTGTTCAACGCATGTACTTGACAAAGCCATGTAAACCTCTTACATTTGGCTAATAAATCTAAATCTAAATCTAAATTCAAATGGTAATTTCTTTAAATTTGATATGTTTGTATATTCTTCATCGATGTTTTAACTGTTGCTTTCTGAATAAACCACTTTTATTATTTCCTATTTTATGAATATCTTCAATAAAAGCGGAGATGAAGAGAATATATTATTACTGAGAGACTTGTCGGTATTAAAGTCGAAAACAATGGAGACAATGTCTGGAGCAGTTAAGGGTGTAAGATACGACCGCGAAGTTAACGAGGATTCAGCCTCATATTGCAGCATCACGTAAAGTGTAGATTGTCAACGAGAATTTATTTTCCTTCCGTTCACTTCCACTGTAATTTTGTAATAAACGAGCGATTTTGTATGTTTTCTTTCGTCCTAATATCGTCGTATGATCGTAATAGACATGCTTATTTTGTTATAGAAATATTTCTCAGCAAGGTAAAGATATCACTAGTCAATAATGTTTATTGGATTACTTTCTGAACTGTTTCGAAACTGAATATTTATTTACTGGATTACTTTCTGAACTGTTTCGAGACTGAATTTAACCACTTCAGTTATATTTTTATTCTTTTTATTTATTCTGGCAGAGCTAAGGCCATTTGGCCTTCTCTTCCGCTCTACCAGTCAAAAACTACATTACAATTACGTAATACATATACATATTATAGATAATTAATTAATACTTAATACTTAAATACAAAACACTAACATAGCTATTAAAAACATGTAAGCCTAAACACTCTTATAAGTTTGTTATATGCCTAATGTAAATTTAAGATTAATTTATAAATTATTACAATGTTTAGAGTGCTATAAATCATTAAATTACAAAAAATAAAAATACTAAAGAAAATAAATAGGATTATAGCATAAGATATTTAAAATTATACTAACGAATACTAAAGAGAAAAACGTATAGTTACAACAAGTATCAAAAAGAGCTCCAGTGAAGATTTCTAGTTACTATGATGAAAAACAAAACTAAATTACATTAAAATTAAAATTAGTCAAACATTAAAAACACTTTTTGCTTCACTTACATTATTTATGTAGAACCGGTTTCCAGGGAAGAAGCTCCCTCATCCTCAGCTGATGGTTGACTGATGGTTGAGTCAACCATCAGCTGAGGATGAGGGAGCTAATTTTAATTTTAATTGAACATGCTCTACTGTATAAAAGACTTCTTACTGATTTTAATACTAAATTACATTGTTTAGAATTAATATGTTGACTTCTCTCTGAAATTTACCAAGAGTTCGACAGCCTCTGACCGTGCGGGGGATGGAATTCCATTGGCGAGCTACTGATACAGAGAATGAGGACGAATAGGATGAAGAGCGGTGGAGAGGAATAGAGAGCACATGACTATGTTCTGTACGTAAATTTTATCTCGACAATTATTCTTGAATTGGTGTGCCCGAATTTGTTTTTAAACGTATATCGTTTTGTCCTACCTAATACATCCAAACATGATCCATCCGATCATATGAATTTCAGATTTATATACTTTTTTTTACAAAGATCTTCAAATTTAATATTTAGCCTATTCAATTAAATTTAAAAGACGAAAATTTAACAGCAAATTTCACTCGAAATTTCGCAAATTTCAATTTTTCTGCAAGACTTTCATTCATTTTCGAGCGAGCTGTGGTTCTTATCACGATCCTTTACGAATTCTCCTGAGATAAAAAAGTTGTTGTTTAAAGATTTTACACCTTTTGTAAGTATTGCATTTCTTCCTTTCAAGTAATTAAGATTATTTATTTATCTTACCCTTAGCTACTTTTTAAAAGGATTCGTTCCTTCTGTTGTCAAAATGACTCAAGCTTACGAATTTCTTAAAAAACAAGTATTATGATTTCTTTCTCTAAATATTGTTACATCTGTTTTCAATCCTATTACAATGTTGGGCAAATTACTTCTAACCAAGTATAAGTTACATTATTTGTATTTTTAAAATTACATTTACAATTTCTTGTAAGAACTTATTGTAGTATTAATAATTATTTACTGTTGCTCTATATTCTTCTGACCACCGCTTTCTTGGCAGAAAAAATTATGTATGATAATTGGTTACCATTTTACCCGACTTTCGTCGTAACATAGCGGAAGAACAGACATTAAAACAAGGTACGTAAACCCTTAATAGCTTTTAATGTCTCTTTAGATCCATTTAAGTGCCACTTTAATTATAGACAGCCTTTACGAGAGAGCGGTAAGGGTCGTTCTCATCACAACATTCAGTGATTATCGACTCGAAATGACTTAAACTTTAATCTTTCTTGTTTCTACTTTATCAACTCGAAAATCCTTGTTTTTATGAGATTTTAAAACACAATACAATAAAAATTTCGAAGTTTGCTTATAGTTATTGACTTTTAGGTCAGTAAACTGCGTTTGAAGAAACGTCCATACCTTTGTCTACCATTTCAGAAAAGAGGATCATTGAAGACATCGAGTCATTTCGTGATAAATTAGTAAGAAAATCTATATTTCTGATATAGTAAAACATGTAAGAAAAAATTTCACTCTTTCATATTACTGCGTGCATAAATACAGAAGAAACAGAATGTAATATGTGAAAAGTAAAGTGTTCCCTATTACAGGCCATGGAGGCCCAGAGGGTTCCAGGAGGGTGAGGCTCCCAGATTTTTAGACAATCGGCACATGAAGATGGTAATGTTGTCAGCCTTACGCACCGGCCGCCTTTACCCCCAGGATTGCTCCCGGTACTCATTTCTGTTAGAGGCTGAGTCTACCCCAGGGCCATAGTGCCACCAGAAGGATTAGGCAAATTGAAAAACTCCAATGACCTCATCGGGGATCGAACCCGCGACCTTCCGGTTTGTAGCGCAGCGCCTCAACCACTACGCTGCGGCGTACCCCGAATGTAATATGTATCTACTACGTTTAATTACATGACACCTTACCTCCTCCAAGTCAACATAACTTGTAACTTTATTTCAAATTATTAGCATAGGAAAACATAAAGATATCACACAAAGACAACAAAGTTAATTTTGAAACAGGCTCCCATGTGGTACTCTTCTCTGATACAACCTTTATTCAAGTTTCCCAGTGCTTTCTTGTATCCATTGTGAGATACGCTGTAGGGTTATAAAGGTACAGCAAATGAATAGTAGATACGGTGTTAATGTAATTTAATGCAAGCTTGTATTGAAAAATATAAAATTTTCGATTTCTAGCCACCCATTCTGTAATCTTTAACTAAATATGCTAAATGCAAAATGTTATCACTATGTGCATATTTTCACGATGGGTTTGGATTTTCATTTATTAATTAGACTATATAAACTTTCAGCTGGTTCCCTTGTCTTGAATAAAAAAGTGTTCTTACTTCTTTGTAAACATAATATATTACATGTTGTAAAAATAAGCATTAAGTTATTGAATATGTTTGTAGGATAAGGTACATTTTGAAATTATGTAAACTTTCTATAAAAAGTCATTCAAAAGCTATTCCATAAAACATAATTAATTAAATTACACAATTACATAATTAAATTAATTTACAAAGAGAAGGTTATGCATGCCAATCTCTATCCCTACAATTGTGGGAATTATAAATTTCACTAATCTCCCTAGGACAAACGTCATTAAAACTAATCAATATGTTATGTTCGTAATCATTGTTTGTATAAAAATGTGGTTTCAAATGTTTCAAACTTTCATCCATTTAATCCAATGAAGGTTCGTTTAAAGGGAATATGAAGTAGAAAATAGAAAATATATTATGCATTATGCAAATATGATACATTGGTCGGTGATATTTGTTGCGCAAAACATGTGACAGATTTTTTTAATCCCCATCTCAATGTATGAAACGTTACTACACCAAAATATAAATTTTAGGCTACATATTTATAGTAGTGAAAAAGACATGAACCTGATTTGCAATACACTGACATAGCAAGAACATTTCACCCGACATGGGTAGCCTGCCTGATTGCACAACCTGCCTGTTGGAGTAATAGAGCCCCGAATTACGGACATAATTGAGAATTCTGTACCATTTACTTTCATATCAGAGTCTTGCTTCATGATCGGGCAGCTATTTCTTTTCTTCAACCCTCCTTTTGTACCAGATTAATTCTATCACATTATTTCAGGACAGGTTTCAACAAATAGGCTTTGCCATTTTTATTAACAATTCAAAACCTAACAATGCAGTTTTTTTCTAAAATTATCGAATAAGTAAAAACAAATTTTTAATTATTAGTTCAGCCCAAAGGAAGAATCATTAGCAAGATGATTCAAAATAATTGGCAATGAGACATCTCTATACAGTTTAATAGATTTTACAGCCAAAGAATAAGAGGATAGAGTCAACCAGACTCCATAAGATTGATGCAGTCGAAGGATTCAGGTAATCTGTGACGTGCTGTCGATAGTTGAAACAGCTGCATTCTTAGGACTTCTCGTTTTAGCCAATCTTTATACGGGCTTTTGAAAAGTGTCAGCAAGGGTGATTAAGTTACCCCGGCGGTATCAGACAAAATTCATGCCGTTCCTTTCTCTTCTATAAATGGAATGTAGGATTTTATATATAAAGGAATATTGAAAATGTTAGTTTTACAATATTAACTCTATCCATATTACTTACAAATCATATTTATCTTATTGCAATGTTTAAAATTGCTTACAAAGAGGCGATTTTTATTATCAGATGAAAGGTTTATAAAGTTCCCGCACGATATCTGTGCCGATTGCCTAAGTCATTGCATTACGTTTTCGTGGGGACTATAGCGTCGATTGGCCTGCTAACTATCTCTCTCGCACAACAGTACCTCCCTTTCTATTTATAAAGGCCAATCTACCTCTCTCTCTCGCACAATAGCATGTCTCTCTCTAGAGAGTAACGGACTCATCGGCACAGATTTCGTGCGAGATCTTTACTTCATTGAAATGAGGTTAGATTTACACGTTTTCATAATTTTGCGTCATTTGTTTTTGCATGACTTATAGTGATTCTAGAATAAAGCCTTCTTTCTTTTTCTTTATCTCTTCACTGCCTTTTATCCCAGTATTTTCACTTAAATAGATTTACACCTTAGACCAGGCGTGCTTAAACTCTTGAATAACATTTTGACTCTCTAATTCTCCATACATATTCTTCCTTTAAACTCCCTCTAACTTTCTCTAAACTGCCCTCCAACCACCACCTGGGTGTTATGCACGTTCCATACAAAGTGACTAGAGTGCTGTCCCATTGTCGCTTCTGCTATAATAGGCACTAGGAATGATACAGTATTTTCCGACCAATATAGGGCTACATTTTACTAGAATCATTCGTACTACTTATTATCCAGTTTTGTACTGGTAGATTTGTTTCTTGGAGTTACGTTTCTTCGCATTTTCATGTTTCCTTCTCAGTTGTTTAGCATATTCTAATTTATTAGTCATCTAATCACATTATATGCAATGGAATCCTTGTCTAGTACTGTTAAGCAACGACCTCTCAATAATTTAATCATATCCAGTTTCCATGCAGTAGGCAGATTTCTGCGCCTCGTCGTGTTTCGGGTAGCCTACTTGTGTTGTTTCCACAATAAATATCAGGTGAGTAGAGTAGGATTACTTCCACAAAGTCTCTGGGTTTTTACGTATATACCTTAGGAGCGAGTCTCACCGTTCCTGGAGTTCCTGCCTAGGGGAGGTAGCTGCACCCTGATTGGCTCAGATCTCCTATCCCACTCCACGTGTTGTCTGTCTCTCTCGCTGCGCCATTATCCCTCCACTCAACTATTTTAGTATTTTCTACGACTGGCGACATGCTGCACGATCTTCACTCTGTGCTCAACATTAGCTCACTGATCTTACGCGCAGCGAATCCGCGCAAGACGTAACGAGAAGCTCGCTGGCTGGGTTAGTCTTCAAGGCCAGAGACTTTGTGGAAGTAATCCTACTCTACTGCCTTCATTCTTTATTTAGCCTAACAGCTCTTTACATAATTAACTCTTCAGCGGTGGCGTTGGTTTACTGAGTCAACCATGATCAGTTTTTTTTTCTCAAATACCGAAAACGTTAAATTTTGAACATTACCGTGGTTTATATATCTCATATCTGGATCTTTTTTCGTCTTCATTTATTTATGAAAATCGGCCAAATTTCACGCTTTCTTATTGTTCAAAGCCTGTAAAACACATATAAGCTATAAGCACCTTTGTCTTGTAGGACTATTCTAAAAATGAGTAAAATCACTAAGAAGTTCTCACAAAATTAATCTGAAATAGCACTACGAAGTGATGCTTATTCATGAGAATCGTCTGCTCAGCTGTGGGAGGGGAGGGAGAGGTTAGGTTACTTGATCAACCAACAAGGCTGTAAACTTGATGGCGATTACGTTTTTGTTGTTTCTGAGTATTAGTTATTAACTACAATATAAACAAATATTTTTAAACGTATATCAACTTATTTTAACTTATTTTGTATGGGTAGTTTCAGAAAATGCCTTAGGCTACTGAGGAACTTGAAAGGTGTAAAAATGATGTGAGTTTTGAGTCTGGATATACTAGAGGATTTCCTTTCCAGTGAAAGGTCTATTATTAACTGCCCTAATATGATTTATTACAGTATTCATTTTTTCCTCAGTTCTTAGCTGCTTTGTGTTATAGTTCACTAATGTCGACATTAGGCTTACGCGAAATACCTTAGTCAAGTACCCTATATTTTGCAGCCCACAATGTCACAATTTGTGCTGTTTTGATGGATGTAATTCCATTACAATTGCCACATCAAAGAAACAGTTGTCTCAGAGTCTTATCTTTACTTGCTGTTCTTTCCTCAAGGGATATTTTCAGCATCCTGCGTAAACACGACTCAAGTAGATTGGAACTGAAATAACAGCTTGTCTGTTTCCTTAGAGCTCTTGTCAGGCTATCATTCTTCCGTCAAATTGCTTTCAACAATAGCGGACATCTTGTCTTAAAGTCAGCTGTTTGCAGCTGTGGAGTGGCCATAGAATAAAACTGAAGGAGATGTGTTCAGATGCCTAAGCCGTGTGATTGTAAGTCCAGGTCAAGTAAAATTAGTGCTTGCAGACTTCCGACACGTGGCTAACGAATGTATGTTTGCAGTGCATTGGTACCAGACTTAAATTCAAAGGAAATTATATTTAAAAAAAGATTATAAACTTCACGAATACTAGTGATTACAATGTAAAAACAAAACCTACAATGGACTCAAATTCAAATATGCTAATTAAAAAATCTCAAACTAATTCGTAATAAATGCAAGTAAAACAAATATAAAAGGCCCCTATTGGTAAATTTTCAGTCTCATTTTATTGAAAATTATTTACATGCATTCTCTAGAGAAATATTCGCCCTAGGAGGAATCATGATCCAGTTTTCAGCTTAGTACTTTGGTACCAAGTCTGCTGCTTATTGATTCCCTTGGTACGGATTCTGGTTCAAATGTCGCCAATTTAAGAACAGTTATTTCTACATCACCCTTAACATAAAAGTCCCTATTGTAATTTGGAATTCAAACTAATCTTAGGTTTCGGCTAATATAGTAGTAGCTCAGTAGTTTACATAAATTACATAAATTACATCTTCTTCATCCGTCCGCTAGCCAGCAACCCCCAGCATTTACGAAAACTAATACAGTCATGATATGTGGTACATGAAATGTGCGTGAACGGCCGTAGGAAGTTTACATGAACGGAGAAAGACGTTTAAATAATTTTAAATTTGGAGATAAGGAAATAATTTCTTACTCACCCATTTGAAAGTAATTATTTGCAGAGTGAGTCAAGTCGAGTCTCTCTAAATTGCGTTTGGTGAAAACCACTAATATCAAGAAGATAATATGTACAGTGTAATGTCAGCTGATGCGTAGGATTTATGTCCATTTTATCATCACCATTTGACTGAAACAAAGTTGAGTACAAAATAAAATACTACAGTGGCTGTATATTTTATTGTAAAAATAAGTCTGATTGTATGAAACGGAAAAGATTTAATGTGCATGTGAATAGGACAATGGGTTCGTATCCCGTGCTTAGGATTCCGGTACAGCTGCTGATTGATCAAAGTAAGGATTTCGTGTAACTATAACACTATTCCCATTTGACGGAGGTATAAAAAGAATGCTGATTCATAGCCTAGATCAGTGGTTCCAACATTTTTCAGCTGGCGACCCACCTTTCCTTATCGGAATACCTCCACGGTCCATCGTGGAGTAAAAAACCTTATTTGTATCGTATCCCTTCCTTATTTATATGTAATTTACCATCAAATATTGGAAAGCTTATAGCCTATATGCTTTTCTGAAGATAAAGATTGATTATTGATAAACAATTTGTATTCTGATTTTAAAATGGTTAACAAAATATAAGCACTTTGTAACAAAACAGTTATTTATTTAACAATGTTTGCAATATATGCAACAATTGGTTTCATACTCACTAACAAGTGTTCCTAGGTTAAGATAAAAAGTACAATTATAAAAGTACACAAAGACCATTTTAATTTTTTAGGCAAAAGTGCTGTTTTTAAATAAAAATACTTACTATGTTAATTAAATTTTTGGGACTGTTTCGATTTAACTAATACGTCAATGTCAGGATTGAATGAAGATGTTTTTAATCTTAAGTCACTTTCAACATTGAGTTGATTTCTGTATTTGCTTTTTAGGAAAACCAAGGACAATTTGATCTGTTTCGATTTTTCTTATTTTTTTCTGATGGCTTATTCGATGGTTTCTGATAGTTTTAGGATTGAGTCGCGACCCACCTGTAACCCTTCCGCGACCCACCGGTTGGGAGCCGCTGGCCTAGATTATAACAAATTTAGTTCATCGTAAGTGCAATATTGGATTCCAGTGCTTTTAGTATGTACACTACCCTCTCCTTTGCATTATAAATACGTCACAGCCCTAGAGTGGGGAAAAAGTAATTATTTTAGTAAAAGATAAACCCACAGGCATGGAGATAATACTCTAAACTCTTATCAAAACAAAACAGCATGAAGTTAGTTGTGCGAAGTTACCAGGAGCCATGTTATGTTATGTCCTGGTTTGTTGTTGAGAAGGGCCAAGTTGAAAAAATACAAGGAAGTGGGGGATTGCATTGTTTAAATTCTAAATCCAATGTTGGTTGTTTGAAGTGTTGTTGCTGGCATCTACATAATCTGAACTTACTCACCCCTTTTCTGTACAAGTTCATGGTGGGCTCTGATCTGCATAAAGCAATTCTATCACCAGCTTTAACAGCACCTCACTCCATAGTTGCCCAGCTTACTTTTAGCACATCCAGTACACCTTATTCAGAAAATATGTCATTGCGACGAGATTAGGAATCATACACTTGTTATCGGAGTTGATCTACCGTAAAATTTAAATTTGTATCGTACAGAAATAAATAAGGTCGTATAATCCTACTTGTATATGCCCCAGAAGATTCAGAATATGAGGTTATGCATGTGTTACAGCGAAAGTGGAAGTTTCAGTACAGGTGTGATAGTACACCTTCACTGAACCCTTAATGAAGTTTTGCCATACAATAAACATTCACTAGGTGTAGTATACCATCACTAGTGATTGTATACCTTCATCACCTCGAAATAGGAAATTTGAACCACTGAACTGCAATAATAAAACACTCTCTTCTTTTTGAAAGTCAATTTTAGATTATAATATGAAAACTTCGGATTTCATTAGAAAAAAAATAATTTATATGCTTTAATCATGTAGTATATGATATGTGGCATTCTTTCTTTCTTAGGTTGAATTCCAATGAACATCTAAAAGCCAATACAGTTTCATTGTCTGATTTTAATATACTTCTGTTGAAGCCAGTGATGGTGCACCTTCCCTAGTGGATGTGTATTATACGTTTAATGGTAAGCTTACGGTGATGATTTTAGTGATCATTAATCACCACTAATCGTAATAATGAATAATTACGTATTATAATACTTGTAAATGAAAATTATGTTTTAACGAATTCCGTCTGCGTAATAAGTCGTTTTTGTAACTGTAAAATATAGAAACCTTAATTACAAGATTTCAAGGCTAACAATATACGAAATGAATAGAAACTTGCAGTAGAAACTTTGGGGTTATGGCGTTGGGGGCAAAGAAGCTTATTTTTCAGATTGTAGAGCATTTAATAGCAATGGCGGGAGATCCCCTGCCTTTCCTGCAACAGTGTCACACGACCATATCTCGCAGTGCAGGAAACTGAGAGGGAGCTATTTCCAGAAAGGGTTAAAATTCCTGACTGGCCGGATTTCCAAGAGCCTTCTTCAAGTCGCTGTTAATATAATATATTTTGTGCTAAAAAAAGTAATAATGGAGTTTTTTCAAGTTAATATTTGATTTCAGTTTCCTTACAAAATAAATAATAATAATAATAATAATAATAATTATTATTATTATTATTATAGCGGGTTTTTTGTGCTAATTGTGGCACCTGAGCGTTCTAATAGTGGTCACCTCTGGCCTAATATGTTTGCCTAGGAAAATGTTATCTCTTATTACAAAATATGAAAATAATAATGTTTGCAAAATAATCTATATCTAGATAACGAGTAGGCCAACGTTATAATATTTGTTATGTAAGTACTATGTGCTATTTAGTAATAACTTATATACAGGAAAATGTCATAGTATTTTTTTTTTTTTTTTTAGTTTAGTTATTGGTGAACACTGAACAAGTTTACATATTGAAGTTGCTAATGCTCACTTTTATGATTATCATGTTCTGTATATAAACAGTGCTCCAGAAAATTGGGAATATACCATTCAGTACCGGTACGCTTAGATAATAGATTCAAAATATAACAGCTGCATGGAAATTTACATATGTTGTTTTGTACAACACATGCTGAGCACAGATTGATTACGTTTACGCCACTCTTTGATCTCAAACCCTGCCATATTGATATGCAATAAAACTCGTGAGCGCTTCCCTATCGAGCCATATTGATCCATTCAAGTTAGCTACTCATGAATAATTCTTTTATACGTCCATAGTTGTTGAATTTCTCACACATTGCAGTAATTACTATAACTATAAGCTATCATTTCTTAATAGGCCTGCTCTCATCAGTTAAAACTTATTCTCTCATTTTCCGCTAGAGACTCTGGCTAACGTTTATTGATTTGACGGAGGGCTATATTGATAGCTCATGTGATTATCTGCTAACCACAGACTGCAAAAGATAGTTATTCATAGTGGATGACAGATATTTTGGGTTTTTAATGTCTAATTTGCAATCTAATTCAATATCTATTCCATATAGAAAAAAATTCATAGGCACTAAAACTGTAGGTGGGTACATGAATCAATCCAGAGCAGGTTCCTATGGTAATAATAATATTCTTACTTAACTTGAATTTGTGATATTTGTACACATTCAACACTGTTTTGTGAATTGAGGTTTCTCTATGAATATTTATAGGATTACTGGGCTCTTTGCTCCAAGTATGCAAAACTCGTACGGATTTTGTTGCAGGATGAAGTGTGAAACACTAAGCCATTCAGAAAGAGGCTATGTGAACTCGAAATAACAATAATTCCCCGCAAGCGACTTACAAAGGTGTTGATAAACTATGCACTATTCATATTCGCGTTAAGCCAACACATGCATTGGTAGCCTGTACGAATCTGATATTAAAATGTAGGAGGGATTATTTAGACATGAAAATAACTATGTCATCCCTTCTATAAAATCCTTAACAATGGTCATTCGACTCCATAAAATTCTTCGATTTCCTCATTCTGTCTTCACTTATTAAGTGTCAGAATAGTTCTCTATGAGATCGCTTGGGGGGACGGGAAAATATGTCCGCCTGTCTGTCCGTGTGTCTGTATGCTCGATAACTCAAATACGGTTTATATGATTTTCATGAAACTTGGTATACGCATTTATAATGTCTATAGAAGGAAGCCTATTGATATTGGACCAAATCGGTTGACCGGTACTGGAGTAATCCCCAATTTAGTGCCAATTTTATGGTAATATATTAGAAAGACTTTATCAATTGCAAATCAGTCCTCAAGGCAACATATTATTTTATAGTGTTTATATATGACTTTTGGAAGTTGCAATACAGGTAGCTTTGACAAATAACACTATCTACATATTCCTCCACATAATTATGATTATCACACTAGACCTTTGTTATTGCGTAAGCCCTGCTTAATGAATTGATCTGGACCTTGACCCGGAAATACTTTAAAAAATAACTTATTTTTTGCATATCATAATTGCAATTATCACTGATTAAACAAAAGCTTTATGGCACTTTGTTACATCAGTTTGCCTGATTTTTTGTTTGTTTCTGTTATTCTTAAATAATGGGAAGCATTTTGTGGTAATGCTGTTGACTTTAGCATTATAAAGGATTGGAGGTTCTGCATGCCAATCCATGATGTTTTTTTTTTTCTCTCTCTTTCTTTTAGTATCCTTAAACCATAGATTATAGTTTTCAAGCTAACCACTATGTGAAGCTGTCTAACCTGGAAGAAATCCTGGATGGATAACTTCTAGTTTTACTTCTGAAAATCGTGATAGATGAAGTATAGCCTATGCGTTAAGCTGTAGGTCACGACTGGTTTTTTTTTTTTTTTTTAAGAAGTTGAATGGTCGACAACTGCAATGTGGCCATCCTTCTCCATTTCTAGAAAATCAGATTGCCACAGCTCACAAACGTTCGTGAACACTGACATAAATATGGTGAAATGACCAGGCCTGAAACAAGTAACAATATTGCAACTGTATTCTAACACAAGATTTAAAGAGAGAATACACGTAGTAATGATACATTTAATTATATCACTATAGAAAATTATTATTATTTCTTTCTTTCTTTATCGTAGTTTTACCTCTCCCTTTTAGGATTTAAGCGACCCAAGCCGCCCGAGCCTTACAGGGCCGGAACCTGTAGGGAGAGGGATTATCTTTGGATCACATATATACTTTTTTGACCAGACAAGGACATGGAGGGCCTCCCCGGATGAATGATCAGCCCAATGCCGGGGCCACCTCCGAGACAACACGAACACCTAGGGCGAGACACGCCAAACAAGGCGAGGATGGGATGAAGATGATAATGCCGGCCAGATGATATCTGGGGACCACAAGAGCCTAAAGTTACCCGACATTTGTCTCACAGATGAGGAAAACCCCGAGAGAAAAAAACCCACCCTTATCCCGACCATGAATCGAACCCGGGCCCGCTGCGTGAGAGAAGCGAACGCATCCCCTGAGCCACACCGGTGACAAATTTTTATTATTATTAAATTAGTAATCTCTTAGATATAGGCTAAAATGAAATGAATAAAGTACCTAATACTTAAAAAAAATCACGTTTTACATAAATATATTTTTCATAGGAAAGATTCAATTACGTGATATGCCTTCGAATGCAAAAAGAAGATAATGGAAACATTTCGTGGTTTTTATTACAGGTATTTACGCTTTGTTACTCATACTCTCAACTGAGCGGAAAGTTGCTTCCTGTAGTGCAGTGCCGAGCAGTTTTTGTTCCGGTGGATTATACAAGCTGAATATCACTGAAATAAGCTTTATATTAGAGTGTTAGTAAGTTACGTGGTTGAAATGCGAGTTGATAAAACAACGATATGGTTATGTCAGTGGGTGATAAACTTTTCTTGCAAAATATTTACAACGATGAATGATAAGAAACTTCACTACATTCAGAAGAAACGGATATTGAAATATATATTAGATAAAAAAAAAGGATGTAATTTTCGTTACCTCGGGAAAATCCAAATATAAGTCGCACCTTGAAATGAATCGGTCCCACCCTCCGCACCCTCTCTGATGCACTTTCTTTAACACCACGATCTAGCAAATCCTTCTGTCCTCGTATTATGAAGAAACTCGTGATTGGACGTGGGAGGTTTGACTTCAAACCGCTAAACGAGCAGTGAAAGGCTGACAAACCTCGCGGGAGACATAATATGGCACATTTTCGAAACCCACAGTGTATCGTACATTTTTCGAAAATGCTAGGGCGCTTCGCTAAGGCTGCCGCCTCCGCTTCGCGCACTTAACTATGTGGTTACTGTTATGCATTATTTGGACCATATGCAGAGGTGGGTACAAGGCACTTGCGACAATATACGAGGAAAGTCGGTCACCCTGCTTCGCTCAGAAACAAAATACATCCCACAGTCCTTCAAATGTGAATATCGAGTGGGCGGAGCTTAAGGGGCGACTTATATTTGGATTTCGCCGTTACCTCTATCATAAGCATTAATAAAGTTACATTTTTAGACAGCTTGAATTAGAAGTTGAATTTCTGACGCAAGACACGAAGGAAAAGTTGCACATTATTGCACTAGTGCTATAAAATCTTTGTCACTCCACAAGTACCAACTTTGGTATCTGTCGCATGGAAAACAGTAAAACACTCTTTTCGTTAAAAAATATTTCCTTATGATTATTAAATAGGCTCAGTTTTATAAAAATTCCTTATGTTCAAATTCTTTACACCATTTTGAAAATTAAATTTCTCATGGTGTCGTTAAATTTTTACTTACCTGGTGGTTCGACTAAAACTAGTATGTTGGCAGCAGCGTCTATAAAATCAATAACCTCTAATTGCGTACGTGCATATGAGATGGCAGCACCATGATCATAGCTGGAGACTAGTACGTGATGTTTATTAAAATAAATGTAATGTTTATTATTATTTCACAAATATTAACGGCTACCTAAACATAGTGTATGATGTGATGAAATTATTATATTTTGCTCGTAGGATTGCTACACTCGCCCTAACAGGCTTGTTGTGCAATCATAACCTACTCGTAAAATTTTATTTTTAACACTTATATCATAAATAAGTATTTGACTTCATCCAGAATAAGTGGCATCTTTAATATTAGTTCAGTTCCACCCCTCACAACTGCCTATAGTGACACACTTGTAGGACTCTATAACAATGGACAATAGGGCATCAAAATTTGTATATCTTGTAAAAACTTGATTTTGATTTGCAATAAGATTTATAAATATTTCAGTAGGCCTACGTAAATCCTCTGCAGAATTTTCAGACGAAACCGAATACCCTGACTTGTATAATGAAAATCGTTCGTCATAGGGAAGTTCGTCATAGGGAAATCTTTTCCAACGTCCATTCTCGGACTTCTGGTCCTGACGAATTCATCAGCCACATAAGTTGCCCAATGAATCGAAGGTTATAGAGGGATCGATTAGGAATGATTCCTCGCGAATCGCCCTGTAAACAGACACTTCAGAAAGTGTAAGGAAAGTTCTACCTTCTCCAACTTCAGAGAATTGTGAGAAAAGCTATTTCCTCAGCATAATTCAGATTGTGTATGCACTAACTTCGGAAATGTGTTATTCAACATGATTCCTACAGGCTTCTGGAGAACATAGTGCAATCCCATGTCAATCCTCGTCAATTCTTTCAAATCTTTGACAAGAGTCACTTTTATCTGATTCAGCATTCTTTCCAATCTTGGCTACTGTTGTCTCGTTATGAGCAGAGTTTTCATTTTAGTCCCGTCATAGAACCTATATACTACGTAGTGTGGAAATACATGAATTTACACGTAGTAATATGGTGATGAACGGAAATAAAGAGTATAGATGTAGTGTATATATATACATATATATATTCTTAACATTACAAAATAACATATTCGAATTAACTCGTATGTGTGTATATATATATATATATATATATATATATATATATATACATATATCTTTAATTTGGAGAAAAAATAGTTTACTGTTTCGGGACATGTAATAGATGTCATCTTTTTGTTCCCTTTAATATGGTAAAGCTTGTTTAATACATTTCTCGTTTATGAATAGGCCTATGAACATTATAACATAACATAAATTCGAATTTATGTATATAAACATAACATATTTATATATGTGTAAACATAACACAACATATTTTTATATGTTTATATGTTATATACATAACATATTTATATATGTATTATATTTATATATAAACATGTTTATAAGGTATATGTTATGTATGTTTATATATAGGCCTAAATATATGTTTATATATATATATATATCAATTGTAATTTATGTTATGTTATAATGTTCTTAGGCCTATACATAAAGGTGAAATATGTTAAACAGTCTTTACCATATTAAAGGGAACAAAAAGATGGTTATGGAACATTTATGGAAATTACTCAGAAGGTATTACATGTCCCGAAGCAGTAAAATATATTTTTTCAAAATTAAAAAAAGATAGTGTATGCAGCATATAAAACAGTTATTAGCTTTTAAAATTTGTTTTTCTTTAGTCGTTTCTTAAGCAGTGCATTTGTAATCTTAATTGCATGTAAAAAATTGCCTGAAATAGATTTGTTTACTAACATGTGGCTCCGAAGAAAGAGATGACAGCAAAGTCGTAAGGAATTCTTTTTATCATTTAAATCCGCTGCCAAATAATGTGAAAAGAAGCCCCAGTCGTGGAAACATGTTCTAAAAGTCTGTAGAACCTACAAATGTAATTTATTTGGAAGAACGGTTTCGGTGATGAGAATGGGTCACATGAGATGTTGACAATGAAAATGCTCCATCGCGATCCGCATTTCCAGAAGAGATGCCAGATTGCACGAGTGCATAATGTTTTATCGATCATTGGGACGTGTTTGCAATTATCTGTAAAAGCGCGCTTCATGTATTGCAATTATATCCGCCGTCGTTTGTTTGCTTACTAAGCAGCGTTCAACGTTAAATGTTTATGCTCTTAAATATAATGACAAAGTAAAAATCTGGGATAAATAATTGTCTATTGAAGCAGAAGTAGTCTTACCCTATGGCATGTAGAACTGATCGTGCTTCGTTCCACATGTTTTAACTTTTTGTGTTTTTGAAAAACATTATCGAAATAATGGATTTATATACAATATTTTCAGCTTTTCTGTCTGGCATGAATAGGCCTACTCCATACAAGTACTGTTTTGTTCTTTCGCTGTCCCACTTAGATCGCTGGCGCCGTAATCTTGCATCATCTAATTATAATCTCTATTGCAGGGCTTGCTCTCGCACGGATGTCATTACTCTGGCTTTTTAGACATTATAGAAAACTTCTGCGCCTTCTCTTTGGAATTTTGTTGTGTTTTTTAAAACAGAGTTTTTTAATGAAATTGATGAAAACATGTATTTTTGGTAAAAATATAACATACAATTCCAGTACTTCCTTTATCTACAGTAGGCCTACCGGAAGTTAAAAAAAGTCTTTGAATTGACCCTCGAGCCATAACATTATGACGTGAAAAAGTCATAGTTATAATTTCAACGATTATTTCTTTTTCCGTGTGTTAGAATATACTTTGCCATGGTCCTGCGGATTGAAAATGATTAATCCATTATAGGTCTTCGGTTAAAATGTCTCCCCCACGGGTTTACAAACAATAAATTCATTGTGATGCTTAAGATTCTCCAGCGGCAAAGTTAGCAGAGTTGAAGATGGTCGTGTAATTTATTGATTTTTTTTAGCTGGGAGAACGTAAACTGAAATGTTCATAGACAATTGCTTGCACAGTGATCTAACGCGTTCTTAGAAAATTGTGTCAAGTTCCATCAAGTTCTTTTTTCGTCATGCATTCTTTTGAAATTATTACCTTGGGATTTGCACAGATTTTGATAGCCTACTACTCCAATAACATTAACATATTAGACTAATTTTCACATAATTTTTTTTTAATCTTTGCTACAGACTCGTCCTTGACCCGACTTGAAAAGAGTGTAAGACTAACACAGGATAATGGAATATAGGCCCAAAACTAAGATACCGCCGGGAAATTATTTCAGTTATGGTCTTTTCCTTTAATTGGCACTTGGTGATGTTAGGTAGAATATATTAAAGAACACCAGCTATCGTATGTTCGAATCGTTGGCAATTTGTGTCTGCTCCAGAATAAGAGATGTCATCCTGCTTGTGTCGAGCCTAGGGCTAAAAAATGAAGGAAAAGAAACTCCCTCTTCTTCATTATAAAGTTGAAACGCTCGTGAATAATATGGGAGAGGAACGAGTCATTATAAATGGATGTAGTTACTCTGCAAAATGAAGCTCTACATTTCAGATTAACGTACCTGCTAAGAGTTAACTGTGTTATGTAGTGTGTGGGAATAAAATTTCAGCTGCCCAAGGTCATACTCCTGGCAAAATTCAGCTAATAATTACATATTTTCCGTGGTACATTACAAAAGTATCTCATTTAAGCTACAGCCATAATGATGACATAGGACAGGGATTAGGAAAAGTGCAGTTACTTTGAACCTAACATAAAAACTTAAACAATTAAATACAGGCCTAGTATTATATTCAAAAGCATGTTTCACAGTGAAAGTTTGTACACTATTGACATTGTCGGAAATAAATTGCGAAATGGTATTAAATTTCGAACTATTTACCGCCTTTGCATATATTGGATTGGGGGTAGTGGGAGAAATGCCCGAAAAAAGTATCTTCCCCATTGCGCGTACATCTTAACTGTCCATTCCAAATGTCTTGATAAAAGATGTAAACAATGGTTGTAATGGGAGAAAGGAACCGTTCACCGGTTAGCAAAACTCATGTTGAAATTTATAGAAACAAATAACACTAAGGTGCTATTTCGAAATTAAATATGGTAATACTGAAAGTACCATGCACACAATACTTTCAAAATTACGTTTGCCTGTCTTTGATCTTAAAATATTCACAAATAACAAGGACACTGTCGACCTGTGATGCGAACAAATTGGGCTTAGGGTTGTAGGGGTGTGTCTGAACAAGGTTGGCCGCTGTCAGGGCAATAGGCATGGGCATTCAAACCAAGGCCGCATACCTACATATCGATCCGCATCTTTTTCTCTCAAGACATCTGGAATGGACAGTAGATGGTCTAACATTGAGCAATGATATTTAAGTCCGTTCATACCTGCCTCCCTACACCCCGAAATGGAGTTTATTATTTCAGATGCAAGGAAGAGTCTAATCCGATTACGGACATATTAAACTTTGTTTTTCAATACTAAAATAAGAACAGAATTTTATGTATAGAAAAATGATTTCCCGGTCAGGTTAGTAGACAGAACAATAATTAATTATACAATGGTGGGATGTGTCTGAAATTCTAAATTATACAGAGCAGCAAGATAAGGAGACAAGATTATGAAGGAAGAAAATTAACCAGCAAAACAAGTTATATTTTCCAATTAGTCGAGTGAAACGAAACGTAAGAAATGTTGACTTTACTCTCCATTCTGATTAAAGCATAAATCTTCAAGAATCTCTCCCTCATTGTGACGTCATTATGGTATAGGAAAACGTGCAATTATTTTTTATTCTTCAGAGAAACATGTAAAGTATACACAAGTTCAGTCTTGACAATCAACAGTGGTTAGGGCAAATTGTTCATAATCAGAAATAGAAATTGGTGGTTAATATCGTTTTTTGATTGTGTTCACAACTGCTGAACTATACTTTTAACAGTGCTTAAAACGAGTCTTTAAATTACCAGTGTATAATATTGTGTAAGCTGCTTTACTTTGTATGTATTCTTAGAGAAACTTAGTACTTATTAATACAGTAGTATATTACTAACATTTTTCAGAATAAATAAGCTAACTATTCTAACCGTATATCATTCTCGGCCTATTTGTTGCACACTAGATGATTATGTATGTATTGATTTCAAGAAAAATCAATAATTTGTAGCTGTACGTCTCATGCCAAATTTTTTCATCGGTGGTTTTAGTGTAATTACTCTACATCCTTTTGCCCGCAATTAGGCTATACGAAAGCAATTTTATGATCGTGTATACGGATAGCTGAACCTGAGATCCCTGTTAGGCGAATGTAGAGCTTGTATTTTATGAAAAATTCTTTTCTGAACTGAATTACGGAAAGCAAAGTTAAAATATAAAAATCCCTTTAGGCAGGCCTACAGGCTGAGGTAGATTTCAAAGTGCTTTTGGTTTAATTTATTATCGCTGCACAGCACTCTTCTTTTTTAGCCTTGGCATGGCAAACCCGCAGTAATAAGAACTGAATTCGGTAAAGAGGAAGAGACTACAATCATTTGTTTTGACAACAAGAATAGGATATAATATTCTGGGAGGCCGTGCGCAAGATCAGCAATGAATAAAATTAGCAAAGCCGCTAAACAAGACAAAATTATGATATTATAATAATTCTTTTAAGTGTTATTATTTTCAAACATTAAAATCTCGCGTCATATGAGAGCTATCAAGAAACTAGTTATTGATTTGTAGAGTACTCATCAAGAGCTTTTCAACGATACCCCACAAGACGTGGTTTCAAAAGTTTCGAATTTTCATCCCCCCACCCCCATCCCCACCCCCACCCTCAATCGAACCCCCGAATCGTTGGTGTCACTGTGAACTCCAAAGGGAGTACTCTAATTTATTCAAACAAAGTTTCCCTCTATACTTCATAGGGGCCGAAATATACATTTTTAAAAATTTCAACCCCCTCCCCCGACCACCCCCTTGGGCCAATTTTGCTCATTAACGAACTTATCCGAACTATTGGGCCTAGAAATGACATAATACAATTTGGTTCAAATATCTTCAAAATTACGGCCGCTATCGTGTAAAGATATAAATATATATATATATATATATAAATATATATATATATATATATATATGATATATATATATATATATATATATATAAATATCACAATTTTTTTTTTGAACGGGCGGTGGTTTCGTACTTAGGGGAACATGAAACGTAAAGATATGAAAGAATTTTTTGAAAATGATGACATGGTATCCATTGCAATAGGTAGATTTTCCTTCGAAATCTACCTAATATTAATTATTTTTCCCTGTAGTTATTTTCCACACGTAACTATACAGTCATTACAGATAGAAGGCTAGAATTTTGAACCCTGTATTTATATGCATTTGTGCAGATGGTATCTATATCCAATTATGTAAATGGTAGCCATATATTTGAAAACTAGTTTTAAAAATATAAAACAGTCGTCCAATTTTAGTACATCAGTATATGTCAGATATAAGAATTATTTGCATTTAAATTAATAACAGCACATGTTTAGAATTAATCTGCTTTGAAGATAGTGTGTTTTATATGCAGTAATAAAATTAACGAAATCTGAAAACTCCTGACAAGGTTATGGTGACTTAAAATTATAATTGCATTAAAAATATTATTTTTTCATTCCCTGACAAAAGTAATGCAAAAAATTTAGTTCATAATTTTTTTAATAACTCTGTAAGCTATTTTGATATTTATTTGCACTTACTGCCTTGTGTAAATCTATTGTCATAGACCTATATCTGCATCTGTTATAATAATATCTTATCACTAATCCTGATCAATTCAAAGATCATATTCTTGAATTTTTTTATATCTTAAAAGGATGATCCTGATTACATTCCAGGGTTCCTTTTGGTATATACAAGACATAGGCCTATGTAACCGATATACTTATTTCCGAAGGGCACAGAAAGAAGTAGAAAATGTGAACAACATAAGTTACTAGCTATAGCATGTACTTATAAAATTAAATCAATCGAAACCTTGTGGCACAACATCTCAATGTGAATTAGAGTCTACCGGACGATCGCTAAGAGATCTTTCTCAGTTTTCGATCTCACTGATATAAGGCATAAGTTTCATGCGTGAGAACAGCTTGCACGGTTGCACACTCCCATTGTTGTTAATGACAACTTTTATAACGGACCTCCAATTCTTTTTCCAGTAATTCCTCACTTGTGTTATGAGACTGGACGCAGCCCGTACCAGAATGCCAGATCTATAGCCAGAAATGCTAATTCTGGACCACTGAGGAAGTCGTGCGATTAAAATAAACTAAAGTAATTCCTAAAAAGATTGGAAATAAAGAATATCATATGTGGGCCGTAGGAACAAAAGTTATATATGCCACTAATTCATTATGTAGAACGTTCAATTGTATTTCAATCACGGAAAAATAGATCACGATTTACAAATTCATATCAGCATGACGTCATCAACATGTATGTTTGTTGAATAGCATGAACGAACAGTAATAACTTGAATGAACAGTAATCTTTATCACATTTCCGATATCTGCTTGCACATGTCACGTCGCTGATTGAGTCAAGGATCCTTGAAATTGCGCGCAGAGGTAGATTGCGCCTGTGCTAATTGTACCCCACTGCGATCTTTTTTGAAGCAACTGACATATATATTCTGTCAATCAGATTGTTCTGCAATTGATCTTCAAACTCCTATATGATAGAACATTAATTATCCTGCTGAATGACAATTCAGAACATTCGCGTATCTGAAAGCACTCGCCTATAGAAACAGTAGATTCGAGTTCTGGTTATACATTTTGAGGAATTTTCTGTTTATATTCCTAAGCTGTGCATTTATAAATAGTTCTTACGTCTTACCTGTAAACAGACTTTGGGTTTGAAATACCGTAATGATGCACCTGTGCTGTAAGTAGTGCGGTAATGAGTGCGGTAAGTTAGGTTGTCGGCGCTGGGTACTGGAAATTCATCTTTCCTCCACGATAGCATGAATGTATGAGAAATACTAATTTAGAAAATATTAAGTTTTAGACTACTTGAATAAAAAGACACACGAAGTAGAAGTTGCACCAATTATGTCGTCAATTATAGTTTCACTCATTTAGAAAATACTCTTTTAGTTAAGAATAATTGCGTATGATTATTAAATAGACCCAGTTTCATAAAAATTGAAAATGTTAAAATTCGTTATGAATTTTTAAGTATTAAATTTCTCATGGTGGTCGCAAAAATAGTCATATTTGGTTGTCCACTCCATCCCTTATATTGGCATCCATGCATCAGAAAATCAACAACCTCTGTTTACCCAAGTGCATACTAGATAGGCTATAAGGACAATTTACGAACAGCTGGAACGCTCCCAAAATGGCTGCACGGCACGTAATAAAATTATTTTACAAATATTAACGACTGTATTATGGTACACATGGTAAAATGATCTTAATTTTACCACTTGTTTCATAAATAACCTTTTTTCTTATTCCTAATAGTCTTTTGCCATACTGTCATCTGTTCTGTAATTTGTTTATCATTCCAAGCATAGCTTAGGAACTACGAGGTAGTTAACGCGTGCATTCAATTCCAGCATAGGACTATATTAAATCTCCTCTACATGTGCTGGATGTTATAAGTAGCTTTCCACGCAGTTCTCGTAGGCCTATATGTAATTAAATGTGTTAGAATCCCTGATAGTTTCTCACGATGTAGCATATATTAACCACAGTATTATGCTTAAAGGGAATGTCTGCATTTTCTCTCGGTATTGACGAAAATTGTTTCCTGTCTTGATAAAAATTAATAAGGGGACATGGATGTGAATGTGTAATTAACTGTGATTCTCTTTGACAAATACCGTTCTCTTGTCTCGCAGCCTGTTCTTAATCGTAATAGACACTTGCCCCCCTGGTGCAGACTGCTAATGTGCCATGTGATACAGTACTTCACATGTGATCGCATATCAACTCCATATTATGAATGTACCCGTGCCTGAAGCGTATGTTAGCCTTTTCACTGCTACTGACCTATATAATATGTCTCACCGAAAAACAGGATAAAAATAGACATAAAATTAATAATATATTAATTCTTGAGGCAAAATCAAAAAAAGGTCTCCTCTTAAGCTCCGCCCACTCGATTTTCACATTTGTATGGATTGTTTGATGTATTTTGTTTCTGAGCGAAGCAGGGTGACCAACTGTCCTCTATATTGTCGCAAGTGCCTTGTACCCACCCCACTAGGCCTATATCTCCCGCGAGGTTTGTCAGCCTGTCACCGCACGTCTAGTGGTATGACGTCACACCTCCAACACCCAATCACGAGTTTCTTCATAATACGAGGGCAGAAGAATTCGCTAGATTGTGGTATAAAAGAAACTGCACCATTTAGGGTGGGATGGACGGGATACAGTCATCCGAAGGTGCGGTCTTTTTTTGGATTTTCCCATGCTTTGTGTTACAATATGAGGAATTTTATCCATGAAATAAAATTGTTTTTCATGGGAATGAAATATTTCTCTAAAATATTTTAAAATGATTTTGAACTTACAAACCCACTGATATCATTTGATGAACGCGTATCTAATATATGACATCGAAAGTGTTTATCGAAAGATTTTAAAATGGTTTAGTACTTACAAACCCACTGATATCATTTGATGAACGCGTATCTAACATATAACATCAAAAGTGTTTATGTGGATGTGTGTGTTCGTGGGTTCCCTGTACAGATCTACATTTCTTGAGCAATTTTTGCGAAATTTTGCACACATACCCAGTTCATACCGGAAAGTAACGCGGTCAGCATTAAAATTCAAACAAACTACTACTTCCCTTGGAAATTATATAATTTCTGAAAATATTACACTGAATATTTATCAAATGCAATTCAGTTCTCATGACAACAGTGTATTGTTTACAGTGTTCACATAGGGCTTTAGAAGATACATGATACAGGGCTTTAACAAATTCTGAGGCTATCGATGTAATACATTGGTGTAAATAAATAATGAATAATGAAATCCACGAAAATAATGCACAATGTGATGTAGTCACATAACTTGCTCTACCATCACATGGAGAATATAATTTCCTCACTTCACATTTTGATGTAGAAAAAGAGGTTGTATTGAAGCGACAGCTTAATGGAGTTGTCTCAGCCTGAGTGTGCGCCAACGAGTATGCTGTATCAAAAGTCGGTTAAAAAAAAAATCCTATTCACTGTTACGTTATTCATAACTGTAGGCTTTGTATGAATTTAGAAAAAGGGATGTTTATCATAGGCCCTAAGCATCTAAAAGAAGACAAAATAGTATGGAACATTTTTGTCCTAAGCGCACAGTATATTATGTCCCAGGTTTTTGGGGAGGAAAATATGGAAGTGATATTGAATGTCTTTTTTATTTCAGTCCCGAAACGGTTGTATGGTAATATGAGAGTGAGAAATAAAATATTCCATAAAGACAAAACAATATTATGTTACGGGCTTTCTGTTTCTTCCTATTTCGACCCCTCCCAGGCATGGTGTGCAGAAGCAACGGGGTGCAAAATTCAACAAACACTATGAGCAATAAAAAGTTTTATCAAGTGTTTTCTGAGGGAATAGTTTGAGTGTGATAAGTTGTCCTTTCTCATTTCAAATTCTACATCCCTATTTAAGGACCAAGAGCTTGAAAATCTAAAGTTCTTCATAAGTTAATTTAGAATTGCAAAATACAAAACCCGGGCGACGCCGGACCTTTTAAGCTAGGGCTTTTAAAGCAGAAAAAGCCATTTCACACACATTACTACCAAATAATGGCATTTTTGCAATTGCAAATTTATGTAGTTTACGAAAACGGTCTTTTGTTGACAGCCTTCTGAAATCTTCGGAAATGTCACATTTTTTAGCTTAGGAACAAATGACACATTATGGTTTACCGTTATGTTCGACAAAAAGTTGTTTCTTGCCACTTAGATTGGAACTTTCGTTTCTCATTTGCAATGCGTTGATTCTTTGTTTACGATATTTTAACTAAAAAGCATGGTGAAAGGTCTATTACATAAAGACAACATAATGCAGAGTTGAGAACAGTTTGAAAAAGTGACATGACTTGGGCACAAAACTTCTTTGGTGAAGACAGCTGAAACCGTTACAAAGTGCTGCCATCACTCGTGTGCGAAATGTACTATTACTATTTTTACTGCCATCTAACATTTTAATGGAAACTTTAAAACTTATGGAAAAAGATTATATGAAACACAATTTTAAATTACGTCACTGGTTCATAGTGTATTAATTACTATTAATTAATTAAAACTGTGGAAGAAGGTCACAAAAATAAGCACGAGGACGGCATGTGAACAACGCTGACTTAGAAGATGATCGGGACATTAATTTACTCGGCTACGATGCTCATGGTGACACTGATCGATGTTGATGTCCGTAATCCTTGCAATCGATCCGCATCCGCAAATCGATTAGAATACATATTCGACTCTTAATGACAGTTAGTGTCTTGCATCGGGAGTGTGGCGGTGAAAAGTTGGAAAGGTTTATAACTTGTTAGAAATACAGAACGTGTGCCCAAGTTACATATTCTTTTAGCGCGGTGTTTATAGTTGTCGTGTGTTAAAGTTTGTGTGGGCCAATGGATCGGTGGATGGACTTTTTGACTGGGACAGATTATGCTTTAGATAGCTGAGGTAAGCTAACAACGTACAGTGTCTGATACAAAGTAGAGAAAGTATTGGATACCAGTATGATAGGAAAAGAAGGTAGGCCTGTTGATGTTTCTTTCTTTTGCAATCAAGTTTCCATGTCTACCTAATGCATGGACGAGGAACTCAGTATTAGAAGGGGAAGTGTTTGTAGTGTACCTCACTCCACCGACCTGAACTAACCTGTGTGCCTGCTTGGAGATGCAGGTGTTGGACGTGCTTGAATGTCAATAGCAAAATTTTTATTAGGGTCACATAACAAGAATGAACATAATAATAATTAAGGAATCGCGCACAATACTACCACAGCTATTCCAGAAGTTGTCATGCAGATAAAAATAGCATAATATACACTACAGCGGCAACTCTGTATCGGCTGGTGATGTGTCGTACTACTACAGTCAGAGGCAACCCTCCCTTCTTGTTTCCTTCCTTGACTACAATCTCTCAATGTCGAGGAAGCTAATTTAGGTAAACTAAAACGGAGATTTCCCATGATTATACATTATGTTTATTCAGAGAAAAATGGTTCAAAATCGGCGTCCCCATGAGAACAGAAATTGTTTCCGGTTTTCACAGGTGGCTTTGGAAGTTGCATGACACCGGGCTCAACAAATAATCAGAGAGGGTAGCGATACAAATCATTTCTGTAAATATATAATGAAGAATGAAATCCACGTATATAAATATCGGATGTGATGCATGACATAACTTTCTCTACCTTGGCTATAGAGAATATCATTTTCTCACTTCACATTTTTTATTTTTATACAGAATAAGAGGTCGTATTGTATTATTAGTTATCTCAGCCTGAGTTTGTACCAACGATGTGTAGCGAATATGCTATGTCAGAAGTCACTAAATATCCTATACGCTGATAGGTTATTCATCGCTGCAGGCTTTGTATGAGTGGAGAAGTAGGGGTGTTTATTGTAAACCATGCAGGTTACAAAATAAAAATAAGATGGAACATGTATAGTCCTTTAGTCCAGTAAATTTTATGTCCTGGTTTTTCGGGAAGAAAGTCTGAAAGTGATACTGATTTTCCTTTGATTTTAGCTCCGAAATGGTTGTATGGCAACATGGAACTGTAGACAGTAAAATGTTATGTTACCGGAATTCTGTTTCTTCTTATTCCAACCCTTACGTGGTGCAAAATTCCAATTCCTGTAAGAGTGAAAAAAGCTATATCTGGCATTTTCTGAGGGAATGGGAATTTTTGAGTGTGATAAATAATTCCCGCTAAACTTGAGAATAAGGTGACCGCCGACATAACCGGGCCGTACCGAGTGGCCGTCTACAATGTCGCCAATATTACGAACATGATTACATGCCGATTGAATTCGGCAGATACAAGACTATTGTAGCGATGTTTTATGAAAGATGTGGAAGGATAAAAAAGTTTCTGCATTAAGAATTATAGGTCCGTGACAGGTTATGTTAGGTTAGGAACAGTCATGTTAGTTTAGCAGCAGTATTTTTCATAGTGCAGGGTTCGTGCCATGTAACGATGTTTTACGAAAGACGTGGAAGGGTAATAAGTAGTGGCAGCCAAATTCTAGGTCAGTGACAGGTTATGTTAGGTTAGGAACATTTGTATTAGTTTAGGAACAATATATTGAATAGCGCTGGATTTATTATGTCTCACATTGAATCTTTTCAACGACGGGAAATTTTACTCTTGCGCCGATCGTTTCTCTTTTGTTCCCCGCGGCTCGGAAGGACACGGTCGCTAATGGCAGAGCATGGCTGACTACGCTATTCTGAAGGAGTTCCACAATTCCTCTTCGCTTCAAACTCTAGATACCTACACAAATACCTAAATTTTGAAAAACCTCCATAAGCTAAGTTCGAATTACAAGTAAAATACAAAACCCGAGCGACGTTGGGCCTGTTAAGCTAGTGTAATATAGCCTAATATTTGATGTGGCGTTTCCCTGTAGACCGTATTCAGTAGTGAAATTAATTGCAGATGACTTTTCTTTCCTGCCATAGCAACCTGTAAATTCTAGAACGTTGAACTCAATTTTTTGCAACGTAATACTTTAATTTTTCAATAGCTTCAATTTTGTTAGACCGCTCCGATTGATTCATTTGTTTACAACATTAGCCAACGACACGATATTTAAGTACGACATTTTCACATAGGTGGACAGAAAAGGAGAGTCATGAATGCAGGCCTAAATGAGAAAACATTGAATGATTTGGACGAAAGGTTTTTCTTTGCTAGGGAACTTGAATCTGAGGTAGCTTTTCCCCGGGCGGCGCACTTTAATGGTGAAATCCCCTCCAAGATAGATTTTTAGCTTTCTAATTATCAATCGTTTTAATTGATTATGCATTATTTGAAAGTAAGGGTAAGGTTCATGAATCTGTGGTTCGTTTAAAGCGTTTAATTTTGAATCTGTTGCTCATTATAACTTTATGCGCATGTGCTGTTGTTAAAAATACTGTTAAAACTGTTTTCGGAATCTTAAAAACCGAAGTGCATGTCTCACAACTAGTAAAAATTGTGAAAATGGCAAAATTCCTACGTTTTCAGTATGTAAATAAACATTTGTACTGAAAGCACAAGTGAAGGAAAGTCACCGGAATTGATTAGGCCCACGGCTCTGTTGTGTGAGGAGAGCGGAGGCATCCCCTACCGTACAGTGATGGACTTTCATTCCATGCCGGTATTCTGTATTACATCTGTCACCTCTACGGCCACCATGGCATAATTTAGGACATTTTCCTTCCTAAGTTTCTTTGTTTTAAAGATAATATTTTTCCCACATAGGCCGACTGCTGATATAAATTCAACTTGTTTAAGGACACAATTAGCTTAGCCTATAATATAGGCTAATATTATTGGAATTAATTGTTTAAACACTGTGTATTGTGTTGTAATGTACAAACGCCGATATATAAGTATGTAAAGAGTACAATAACATTTAGTTTCCAGGTATCACGTAGAATATTTAACGTACGTATTGTGGCCGTATTAAACTTGAAGTACTTTGGTCGTATTAAATTTAAATAGGCTATATTAGAGCATTAAAAATCTATGAAAATAATAACCGTTAAGGTACTTCAGAAAATATGAAATAATGTAAATCAACATACTGAAATCAGTGTTATCGCAGGCAATGCAACCAGTACTTTCGAAATTGCTGATAAAATTCTGAAAATGATCTGTTGGATTTCATTTGGGCTTTATTTATTTGACGTAAAGTAACCGTCTCGTAGAATCCTACAATTTGTATTTAAATATTTTTCTGGACATTTTTGGGATAGTTTTAAGCTATGGTATCCAAAATTTTGGTTCTAAGTGAAGGGATGATGAATGGATGTAGACTTCTCTTCTGCGGCTGTTCACTCCGTGTGGAGAATGAATATTCCAAGATCAAGCTCAAACTAAGTTAGGAAAACAATCGCTATTTTACGCAGCTAAAGGTGATATTTCACAAAATAAATGGATAATTTCGGTTCTAAGTGGACTGTATAACGCATATTGAGAATGATAACTTCACAGTAAACTAGTCACTCTACAGTAATTTGGTCAATATCAGTCACGCATTCACATTAGTCATTACAATTTGTGCTGCAATTGAAAGTCAAAATCGTTCATGCGGTCCCTTTTCACCATGAATCATCGGTTTCATTACATAGCCACTGATTTTCCTATAGAACTCAGAATTTTCTTTATCAGTTATATCTCATTATTATTATTATTATTATTATTATCATTATTTTTTAATTTTTATTATTGTTGTTGGTGTTGTTGTTGTTGCTGCTATTGTTGTAGTTCACCAAAATCGGCCCCAGAAATTATTCCTTATCTTTTAAACTGAATATCGATAATAGTATTCACTGGGAGGAATATTATCTGGCAATATGTATTCATTACGGTTAATAGTAATAGTAATAATGATAATCCTCTACCGTACCGCAATTTAGAATTTTCTTATTGCCCTCCCCCAACCTACTTAGCATTTCCTGTCTCTCCTACATAACTTTTTTTTTTCAATTCAGTTCACTGCTTCCAGAAGATGGCAGTGGAGAAAGCTGCCGAAAGCTCGGAATCAATCCTCCTTACTCACACGATAAACTGTTATACTTATTTTACACCAAACATTATAATCCAGTTATTGCGATGGCCATGACCGCGAGGGAAATTTGCTTAGATGTGGCCGCAAAGAAGCGATATTACAAAATATAAGTAGGCCTATTATAGTAATGGTTTACAATAAAATTGCAGCTTGTTATCGTTGTGTTACAAACATCACTCGTGAAACACACGTATCATAATGAAATTTTTCTAATCGATTTAAATTTTATCTTCCGCAGTCATAGTGATGCTACAGCAGTTAATAAGTTAATGTTCCGTCTACTTTGGCAGAATGTAGGGATAATTTGTATTTGATCAGGGTGCGGTCAGAACTTATAACAAGGAGCTAACACTAGAGTGATGTAAAATTTAATTTCTGATACATTTACAATTTACATCTTCTGTAGGATTTTTTAAATAAATCAAAATAGATTTTTAAATATTTCATCACAGCAAAGATCAATGCTTATTGGCATCGAGAAGAAGAGAAGACAGTGTGCCATGTTATTCATGATGATAACCAGGACCCGGATTCTAATGACATGTCATCTTTTTATTGATTCTGCATAGACATAGCCAACTTGTAGATAAATCCTAACCATGGCCTCTAGATTATAGCAATACATTTTTTGGGTCATTTTTTTGTCATTTTATGCAATTTTATATTTTTAGGGCATTTATTTCAATTTTACGTCATTATTTTGTCATTTTCGTGTCATTTGCTTCCTTATTTAGTCATTTTCATCTATTTACATTGAGTGTATTAACTTTTTTTCGTCGCTAGCGGTGCTGTCTTTGATGTGTTGTTTGTTTAATGCAAGAAGAAAAAATTCTGCGTTAAGTATTGTCATATCTCAGTCGGAAATGAGAATCAAAGATTGACTTGGCACCAGTGTCTGCCACCTGCTTGGATTTGAGAGTGCAAACTACTGTTTACCCTCAATAAACAAAAATATAATCCGGCAGACCACGAAAGAAAATACCGAATTTTGACTCGCCAGTGCCTCAGTGCCAGTATAAATTCTAGAGTGATAGGGAAAAAGCGAATAAGTCAAAATACCAAAGTTTTAGGAGAGACAAATAACAATTGATTTCCACAGCATTGTTACAATAAGTTGTTTGGTTCAGTCCACCAGATATTTTTGCACAGTGTCTTATACTATGTAAAAATATCTTGGTGGGCTGACCTAAATAGTGTAACAATGCTGTGCAAATCAATTGTCTTTTATCTCTCCTAAAACTTCGGTATTTTGACTTATTCGCTTTTTCCCTATCACTCTAGAATTTCCGTGAGAAAAGAACATTCACAACATTGCAGTTATTTACAGTTTTTACAATTATGTACAAACTAGTCTATAACTTTGTACGTACAATAATAATTTTTTTTAAATATAATATCAGTTTTTAGGTCATTTTTTATAATTATTAAGTCATTTTCTTTAAAATTTAGGGTCATATTATAGGTCATTTTTCAAACAATTTTAGGTCATCAGAATCCGGGCCCTGGTTATTATATATTTCAATAAATTTAAATAAACGTTTTAATACATAATGAACTGATATAATAAGAAACTACGAGTATGTCGGCACACATACATAGGAAACATAGGAAACTAGCTCCTGTACATAAGGTTGCTGTATTCCTAGTCTTGAATCTCTATGAAAAACTCTAGAATAATGTAATGCATGGCGTCTGTAAGTAGAGTTCGTCTTCTCAAAGGTGCGAACATCTCGAATTTCGATCTACGGAGTTTTCTAAGAATCCATTAGCTCAAGAGCTTTCCCCTGGTGTGTGTAAATAATACGCAGAACTCTTGTATGCTATGTATACAAACCATCTCTCCAACTTTTAACATTCGAATGTTTCAAGACTATGTGTGAGTCTTTCCTTCTACGTAAAACTTTAGAATACTGCGACCCAAACTGTAACAAATGAAAATGAGTTTTGTAGAAGTATGTCTTCATACATTTGTGTCAAAGTAATGAATGAACAAAGGATGAATCGAATGAGTTACCAGATTCTAACCAATGCTATCAACATTGCAAATGAGAAATAGTTAACCTAATTCAGATAAGCTAACATCAGAACAGAATAAAAGCCCACGAACTGACTTGCATCAAATCGATTTTTTTTATATAAATGCGCATTTGTATTGATTCATATTCCGAATAATTAATTTTGTATAAAATAATGTGTCTTTATTCTGTTCACTAGCAGAAATAAAGATAACTGACGCATTTATCACTGCATAATAAAATTTTGACGTATCTAGTAATGAGCTGACGTTTTACTAAATATTACTGCATTCTTGTGACCCTTGCAAGCATCATGTTATAAGATAAACGATCGTGATTGGTTGCTTTTCGAGGCATTTCTAAACGTTATTGGTTGATATCAAGTACGCATCGTACGAATGGAATAAAAAGTAGTAAAAATTAATCATCGGACAAACCAATTTCACCAACGAAGAAAACTTTTATACTTGGGAAAATCATCATACGAATTGTTCTGCTTGAGGTGCCATATTTTACCAAAAAAATTTAACATGCTGGTGACATCAGCGGACGAAGCGGAACGCAGTGAGTCTGAATATCATTTGAAAAGAAAATACCGCAAGCCGCTGTCTTGTAATGTTAAAATATTTATACTGGTGCTGCATAACGCATTCCGCATAATGCATGTTTATGGGTTTGAATTTCCAAGCTCACTCTTACGAAGCTTTTGTAATGTTTTCAGTCTATTGAATTGCAAGAGTTCACAAAAGCTTGTAAATTATTAATGTGGAAGTCTTGAATCCTACATGTAAATATTAGCCTACATAGGGACTGAGTTATTTTCAATTTCAAACCGCGCTCTGGTCCAATTCATATTTAATATAACCAATATGTTGGGTGGAAGGGGTTTAACTATGCAGATTTTAGCAGCTTATTCGGTATAAAGAAACGCAAAAATTCAAATAGGCCTACCAATTTGCGTTACGATTGACTGGGTAATTAGAAATGCGAAGTGTAGAATTGTTCTGTGGTAAGAAGATAGAACAGGGTCGTGGACTAATCATATGGAAAGTCAAATTTGTAAAGAGAAGGCGTCAAATGTCCCATCCTGTATGAGAAATTTATTATTTTGAACAAGATTCTCAGAGACGTATCTAATATTTCTCTCTCCTCGACTTAGTGTCAACGATATTAACTTAGCACTGGTACAAGCTTCAAACTTCCCTCCCTTGATCCCAAGCCATGTTTAATTATTGTTCAGTGAGCGAACACAAAATAATATAGGCATATTACTCTTTTTCTTCTGTAGATTCACAAGTCATAAATGTACTTTTGTTTCTACTCGGAGGTCCTATGCCCCCAACGGGGGAAGGCCTAAAAGGAAGTGCGAATATGAATATTTTCTATAGAATGCTACAATAATAGGAGTGCAATCGCTTTATTGTAGTATGAAATGAATTAAATAGAATTATATTTAAATAAATTCAGTTATATTCTTGTAAACTGTAAGTTAGGCCTAATATAGTTTACTCCATGTTATTGAACTGTACATTAATGACATAATAGCGTACAAAAAGTTACTATATTGGCTAGCTCTTAGATCTATAGTGACTTTTTTTTTTTAATTTTGGCCATAGTATTTTAGGCTTTGGTTATTTTCCAAGATTTCGAGTTAGATCTCAATCCAGCTCGCTGATGGCATTTATATTTGCATAAGTACATCTATCCCATATTTGTAGATTTCGGACATGTAATAGATCTCCTGCGGGATAAAAATCCGGCAACACCGACACACCGACAACCGTTACAGGCCTATGTAGCAGTTCACAACCAATTTTAATTAGCCTTAACCAAAAAATCTTCCATGTATACTAATGGTATACAAGTTATAATGTTTTAACTTATATATCTTAATTGTTTCTAATACTAGTTTGTTGGAATAATTTTAAGCACGAAGAAATGATTTTCCACTCACTATTATTATTTATGAGGCGAAGAGTATTCATAATATTTTAGCGTAGAAAATTATTGAAATTCTCTTTGAGTCAAGAGTTAGCAGAATTTCTGTAACTGTTGTGAATTTCTTTAGAAATAACATAGAAGGGAAGATCTCCACATAAATGTTGTCACGGTCTCGCACTAGCTATAGAACATTTTTGTAGTAATTCAGATGCAATCTGTTAGATACGATCCCCTTCTTTGTCCATTCTTCCGCAGAAATTGATGTGAGGCGTATCGGAAACCGATACCCAACACGTATACTTGCACCAGAGCTAAGAGTATGCTCAACTTGCTTTGAGGTCTAATATTCTACTTTATAGTATAATCGATTTTTTGTTTGTTTTAACGCAACAAAAAACTTTTAAGTTATGTGATATTATGCAGGTTTAAAATAATGGTACTTATATCTGCAGGTTTAGAGCTAATGGTATTTCTCTTAGGCCTAACGAGACTTCTGTAACATTGTGGCTCCTTATGCATATCCAAGTGTGGAAATGTTTAAGCCACGGGTGCGCAGCTGTGGCTGTGTCTCCCACTACAGTCGCCCTTGACGTCAGCATAAAGCAGTTTCGTCGTGACACTGAACATGAAGAGCAGGTTTCATACGTCACAGAGTGGATGGGGGACTAAAGCGTTTTTCCTCAGTTGCTCAGGTATGGTTTAAGCAATGCTAACTCAACGTGGACTCTGTCTGTGATCTGTCGCCCGGTAAGACTTTTTTGATATTTTAAATTTAATCTATTAATACCCTATTCTGATCCATGTGATGGTACTGCGGCCTTAGGGTTTATTCAGCTCACGTGGCAGAAGCACTTCTGGGAGTACAGTCTGAAAACATCACTTCGTTAATGTTCCTGACGTCTGATGATTCGGAAGCCCTAACCATCGGGTATTGTAATGCCTCCAACACCTCTCTAGGGATTGTTTTAGTTTACTACATTGTCATCAAAATATCGCTCCACAGCACTTATGCTGGCGAGAATCAGCTATGAAATGTATTTCAGTTGGCACCTCTGGCGTATGATTCTAATGACTGCTACAATCATTTACGGAGTAAGAAATAAAAGTAATATAAAACTCACCTATTTACAAAAGTCGTTGTAAATGTTTACGAGAGAACACTTCGTTTACGTACCATGAGTCATCGCCGATAATAATTAATCCTGTATCATATTCGTTAAAATTGAATATGAGTTGGAATTATCACACACCATAAAGACATCAATAGAAAGAAAAACATGAACAGTTACATGGCTTACTACGAGTCTGAAAGGAAGATAGGGAGAAATTCCAACCTAGGTGTCGAACATAAAGCTGTTTAAAGACTTGTTGATGGCACTGTGCTTCTACTATACTTCCACTGTTAATATTATTATTATATTATTATTAATAATGCATTATTTTGTTATATTATTATTGTTGTTTCAAAGAAGAATAACGGATGAAAAGAGAATTATAGGAATGCTAAATTCAATCGTATGGAGTACAAATATTTTGCATAAAACTAAGAAATTAATATATCAAGCATTATTCCAAAGCACAACATTATATGGCGCTGAAACTTGGACCATAAGTAGACAAAAAGCAAACAAATTAATGGTATTAGAAATGGAATTTTGAGGCGATCAGCATGAACATCCAGGAAAGAAAAAATCGGAATAATAGAATAAGGGAAATAATGCTAGAAGAAAAGAATATCTTGAGAATTGTAGAAGAAAGACGCTTGAGATGGTATGGACATGTACTCAGAATGACAGAGGATAGAATCTAAGAAAATTTTGGATTGGAAAGTAGAAGGAAAAAAGGAGGGGAAGCCCAAAGAGTGCTGTTTAGATGTGGTAAAAAGGAGTATGGACAGAAGAGGGTTAAGTGAAGAAGATGCTATGGACAGGGACTTCTGGAGGCGGAAGATTGTTGTGGGATGAAGGAAAACCATTTTATTGTGGAATATACCTTAATAAAAAATTATTTTTGTTATTAATAGGGAGCGGATTTCTATGACATGTCATATTTTTCCCCTTTGAATTATTTCAGGTTTCCGACTAATTTAAACCCAATTCCAAGCATCCTGGTGAAAATGGAAAGGCTTTTATTGTGCATATAACTCCATATTTAGGAAATTTTCAACAATTGTAGCATATTTAGTAGGAATATGCATATTTAGGTCATTTTGGCATATTTATGTGCATATTAAAGAAATTTTGAAGTTTCTTATCATATTTAGTAAATTTTGCATTATAATGATACTTTTTGAGAATTTACAGATATTTTAAATAATTGGCATTATATTTTAATAAAATGAATTGTAATGAAACTTAAAAAGAATATAGGCTACACAATGTGTAAGTGGTAAAGTCATATTTTACATTTTATTCGTCAAATTTTAATGTTTTTTGGGTCATAAATGCATGCATATATCCTATTTTTTAGGTCATAGAAATCCGCCCCCTAGTTATTGATATTATCTCTTTTTAAGTTTTTCACTGCTACTAACGTACAAATGCGTCAACTCGAAGAATTGTGTAATGGCAGAGATATAAGATTAATAGAGTAATGCTTCATGTAGAACGTGAAGATCTACACGTATTATGGTTATCATTAATAGAATTCAACAATTCCATTAATTTTGCCTCATTCATTTATAACTTAGTTCCCACCTATTTTTTCTTTATTATTCATAAGCCTATCAATGTATTTATTAATTCAACTCTGAAAGGGTTAAGAAGTCACTCGATGATTGGTCTGACTGCTGGGATGAAATAGCGTTAGCGTTAAGAAATCATTTTGAATTTAACATTTTCGCATTCCTATCGTACTATTAAATTTTATTTTCTAAACTTTTCTACACGTCTTCCATCTCTCATCCTCTTGGACCAAGTTCCCATTCAGCTAAATTAAATTTCCTTAAAGTGTTCGCTTTGTACCATACAGTTTGATATTATGCTACCATGAAATCACATTTTAATTTATCAGGCATGCAGCAAAATTCGTAGCCAGTCAAACATTGTAATTTTCACTCCCTTTCACTTTGAAGTGGAAATATAAGATTGTAAAACTACGTGATTTATAAAGGTGATATTGCTTATGACGTTATAAATATAACATAACTATCCATATGATACGTAACTCTGCTTTATAATATGCCAAGTGTACAGCTATGAATACACTGGAAAGGTTGAGTCAGACTGAAAAATGCAATGCCATAGCCGGGATTTGAACCAGGATCTTCGGTTCTCCTTGTCGCTGCTCTACCTTTGAGCTAGCATGGCAATATGCTGGTACAGCATTAAATTCTCCAACTGACTCATGTATCCCGGCACGTTGCCATGGTAGCTCAACGTTAGAGCAGCGGCACGGAGATCCGAATATCCTGGTTCAAATCCCGCCTATAGCATTGAATTTTTCAGTCTGACTCACCCTTTCCACATGTGTAAGGACGGGTTGGTTTACATATAGTAGGCTATATGCCGAAACTTTCAAAAATATTAAGCGTATACCTTAAGTTATTATTATTGCTGTTAGAGATAAAATCAACATAGAAATCCGAAACATTCATAACTAAATAGACCTATGCATATTTATGTATGACAATAACATAATGTGTAATGTAAATAAGTGTAAATATTTTAAGATCGATATTCTTAACACAAGTTTTAGAATTACTTTAAATTGCATCTTAGCAGTAATTTTTTTTCCAGGTGAGTGCCGTAACAGTGTTGCATCCTCGTTTAAAGGTAATGTGTCAATTAAACAAAGTATTAGATAGATGAATTTTATTTTATATTATGTAACGCTTTAATATACTGTACTTAAGGAAATTTAGAATTTTTGTCTATTAACGACGAGATGTATTTTGTTCGTTCATCTTCACATCTAGTATAAAGAAAAAGTGAAGTGATCCCTATACAGGCCATGAAGGCCCAGAGTGTTTCAGAAGGTTGAGGCTCCCAGATTTTGGACATTCGGCACGTGAAGGTGGTAAGGTTATCAGCCTTAAGCACCGGCCGCCTTTACCCCCAGGATTGCTCCTGGTACTCATTTCTGTTAGAGGCTGAGTCGACCCCAGGGCCATAGTGCCACCAGGAGGATTAGGCCAATTGAAAAATCACGACCACCTCACCGAGAATCGAACCCGCGACCTTCCGGTTTGCAGCGCAGCGCCTCAACCACTACGCTGCGGTGTACCCCTCACATCTAGTGTACATAGCGAAATTAATAATTATATTATTACTTGTTATAACACTATAGACCCTATATTATTTCTTACGGTTCGAGTATTTAGAAAGCCATTTCCAAGTAAAATGTACGTTCTATTTTTAGCTTCAGCATCAATATATAATTTGAACATATTATATCAAAGATAAGATGCTAGGATTACTACTGTTCTTTTGGTACACTTCTTAAGTTTATAAGGATAGGCATTTGTTTCTGGTTATATAATACCTATTGCGATTATGTGGTAACATTTACATGCAGTTTCTTAACTTCTAGTCTTTCAGCATAGTATTCTCGATCCAGTCATTCTCTCCTTGCATTATTTGACTTCGGTGCTATTAAGAAAAAGGTTTTGCCAAAAGACTACGTGTTCAATGCTCGTCAGCCTTGGCAATGACCCGAGGCGATCTTTTGTGCTTAAGCTGTGATTAAAGTTTTTTCGAGTTTTAGGTCTTCAATGGACTAGTTCCGCGACCCCAATGTCATAAATTGACAAAATGTTGATGGCTAGGATGGCGTAAAATACAATGCGAACTACAAAGAAATGGAAAGCGAGCGAGTTATGTAACGAAGAAAGTCAAAGAAAAAGAAAAACTAAAAGCAAGAGAGAAAGAAAGAAATAATAGGAAAGATAGAAAGGAACCGAAGGACGACCAGAAAAAATAATCTAGTCTAGTAAAGAGAAGTGGAGCTAAAGGACTTTGAATTATTCTTCTTCTTTAACACCATGGCTTAGACCTTCTGGCCTGTTCCGTCTCCAAGTCTAAAATTGATCTCTCCAACGTTTTTTTGGTCTACCAACATCTCTTCGACCATATGGTCTATATTGTAATACTTTAGAGGGTATTCGTTCTGGATTCATTCTTAGTACATGATCTCTCCATTCCATTCTATAGTCATTGATTGTTTGTAAAATGCAAGGCATGTTTATTTGATTCCTGATATCTTCATTTCTTCGGAGATTTTCAGTAATTAAATTTTCCCCATAATAGGTTACGAGCCTATAGATGGGTAAGTCTGGTGATGGGGCTGCCATCTTACTGCATCCAGACCTGCATAGTAATATTTCAGGTTACAATCCCTTAGACAAGTTGCCTTCACCTTGACTATTGAGACTTGTCTTCCCAAGTTGAATTATTTATTACATTAATTAATATCTCAGTGATTCTTACGCAGTTATTGAATCTAAACAAGATGTTGTGTACATGTAGACAGTCTGGCTTCAATCATACAAGCCTAAGTTGTATTATATTATTCTTGATAATAATAAATTGGTTTTATCATTTTAATAAACAATAACGTAAAAATAATAATATTGAATGTACAGTAATAATAAATGTAATTTAATAATTTATAACAGTAATAATTCATACTTCATAAATTGCAAGAAATGCCTCATTCTTGCACTTCAAAGCACAATTTATGGTACTGATAAAACTAAATTAATTATTAGTAAAGAAATCGATATGGTGTGTGCAGAATCCAGTTCATGAGAAGAAAGTTCATATCTCAAACTGCATTGTATTTCATAAAAACAGACTAAATAGCCTCGTTTGTTAAAAATGGACATAGGAAGTGGAGTAGAGGGGGAAAAGGCGCTGTTGAAAGTAAAAAGCACTTGTGTGGAATATATAAAATAGGGGTTGCGTAAATTACATGAAAATATGTGCGGGTACAAGCACTGTGAGAAGATGACATATTCACTTCAGGAAAATGTTACTTGTGTTTATGAATTATTATTTTTTCTCCTGACAGCAATATACTGCAAAAATACAGGTGGCTCTTACTATTTTCAAATCTAATGCAGGGTCAGTAAGTACTTATAGCTTCTTTCGCCCCAGGATCGACCGACTCTTCCCGTCGTAAATTTCGGTGCGTTATTGCTTTAGTCAAATTCGTCCCCACCTAATTTTCGGCGCGTTAATCTTATAGCCCAGATCGTCTCGGGTGTGTAAGAAAAGTTTAAACCAGGTCTTAACGAATGATTATGCTTATCCAGAATTTAAAAAATCCAAAATTAATAAAGTCCAAAAACCCAAAATTAATAAAGTCCAACAATCCAAACTTTAAAAAATCCAATAGTTCAAAATTGAAAAAAATCCAAAAATTAAAAGATCCCAGTTTTACTTCTGTCGCGTGGCGTTCCACGAACCCGATTTTTTAACCCGTTAGAAGCTTTTTTTAATACTTGCCTTATCTTTGTTTCAAGGTGATTAAATGAGCTGTGTTAAATAAATATAATGTTGTGCAATAGGAAATTGCCCTAGCTGAACGTACATTCCTCTACCCACAGTTTGTGTAATCCAACGCGGCAGACAAATCCCTCTAAGCTATTTGCTGGCAAAGCTGTCATTTCACTAAGTGCACTCAGTATGTGTTATGCACGCCTGCAGTTCTGTCAAACAAGATTTAAAGTTCTCCCTGGATGAGAATTAGCAGGGAACAGGGAATTCTATAGTAGAATAATATACAGTTAAGGTAATCACCATTTTACTAGTTTTCATTTTCAACTTCACATAAATTTGTTAAATCCCACATTTTTGTGCGGCATACAATGTCTCTTACAATGGAAACTTTAAATTGGTAGGAAGAAAAAGTACATACTCTAAATACATCAACTTCCGGGAAATAAAAAAAAAATCCTGTCAGACCGGATGATAAGTCCACTTAACTTAGGCTATTCCAAACTACCGTCGAGAAAGAATGAAGATGAGTCAGAACCTTTGTTTGCTCACATCTAACTTCACTCATCTACACTTCTATGACCAGAATTAAAGGAAATTAAATTATCAGATATGTCATTTAATATGTATTATCGGTCACGTACACTCGAAGGCATGAGAACTTTCCGATGCTTCTGATTTCTTTTAGTGTTTTTCTTTGTTTAAGGTTGGCATTGAAACTCCATTTGTATTCCATACCAGCCCTGGGTGAGCCAATCTCTTATAGGTTTGACTTCAAGGACGATCACATGCGTTAGGCTATGATGCCGGTCTCCTTAGCCGCGGTAGCTAAGGCTTGCCTTGGAGCCGCGGTGAAGGAGGTTGTGGGTTCGAGTTCCGCCTCTGGTGTGTAAAAAGTATAAAAGAAAACAAGGAAAAAGGGGGAAAAAACAAGGAAAAAATGAAACATTAAGAAACAAACACAGAGGCCTATGTGAGAGGTGAGAGGGGTGAAGTTTCGAGTGGTTGTTAGGCATAGGCCATGACAAATGTATATATCAGCCCCTGGATAAGCCCGACTTTTGTATTGGTTTGATGTCAAAAGTCTGGCGCTCAAATATTAACCTATTAACTTAGGTCGATTTCAAATTAACACACATTAAATGGAGGGGCGGTGAAATTCCTTGTAAATAATGTTTTCTATATTATACATAGCCGGCCGCGGTGGTCTAGAGGTAGCGTGCCCGCCTCTAGATCCGCAGGGCGCGGGATCAAACCCGGCCGCGGTCGATGGATTTTTCAGGACGTAAAAATCCTGTGCACGGAGTCCTCCGGGAGGGACTTTAAGCTGGGGGTCCCGTGTCGTAGATTTACGGCACGTAAAAGAACTCCAAGCCTAAATTAGAGCCTCTGGACAAAGTTTCTCGGCCCTTTCACGTCCAAGAAATACTTAGTTTCCAGAGGGGGGTTGCGAGGTGATGGACTTACCACCTGTCCCTCTACCCTCTCTGGGAACATAAGCATATCCAAATTAGTATAGGTAATGAAACCTCCATTGGAGGCCCCTTCGCCCCACCTGGGGATCATAGGGTACCAGATACAGATACAGATATTATACATAATTATAGTCATTTGGGGCGTGGTGGAGCCTTTTTATAATTCCTTTATCGACATAAATCACTTCGCATCATATCGAAAATATTCGTACACTCGAACGTAATTCTCTTTAAAGTTATTTATTGGCATAGATCAAGCAGTGAGAATTTCTAGCTGTAAATTAGTTCATTTTATTTTCATTTCAATCGAACACATGATATTATGTGAAATAAAATTATTACATCTGAATTATCATCCGCGAACATTACCTTTGTGAAAATGAGAATTGTGTGACTGTTATAGTTTTGGGTCAAAACAAAACACAGTATCCTGTAGTTTTGCTCGTTAAGTATTATGTTTACAAGCATTACCTTTAAATAAGTTTACAATAGCCTAATCATTTCCTTAGTTCCCTCCAAAAAAATTGAATAGTTTTAAGATTAACTAAAAGTTACTCAGTAGAAGAGAAATGGCCCTCAATAAATTTATAATCTGTGACCTAAAATTCTCAGCTTTTTGAATCGTTGATCATTCTCAAATCATAAAGACATTGTTACATTAAGTTTTCATCAACTTCATATTTCCAGGTATAGTATGAATACCTTTATGTGTGTTAATCCATAATAATAATTAATAAAAGAAGTAAATAATGCAAATATAGAGAAACGTAAAATATATGTGTACAAATTAATCTAGATTGGCAATAACATTAATTTTGTTCACCCAACTGAAGAAGAAGAAGAAATAATATTTTGTTCAAAATAAGCAACCCTAGACTGTAATATATCACGATTATTTAAGGTAATTTCTTTTCCACATGAAGCCATTTTCTCCTCGCTTTTGTAGAATGAGGTGAGGATTTTAATAATTTTGTCCAATTATATATTGTAAAGTGTGGCGTAGCGAATTACCTAAAAAAGTTGGTTCGAAGAATGAAAGCCAATTCCATTTAACCAAAACGATGGGATTTATTTTCTCTCCCAGGAGCTCTCTTTCTCTTCTCTTCCCCCAGTGACTATGTGGTGGTGCAAATTATAATAGTATGTTGAAGAACACCCTTTCCTTTTTCGTTCTTGGAATTTCACACTTTTCATCTTTTTCTACCTTATAACATAAACTTTTGCCAGATCCAACGATCCAATCGGGAAAGATTGAACATTAAATGTAAAACAGTTTAGTCAGTCCCTCTATATAATATATTTCTCTCCCTCAGCTCCTCCCTAACATGCTTAATCTATTCTAGGAGAGATGCATTTCGACTATCATCTGTCAGTAGTTCCATAGAAAGTCACTCCCATCCATTTCATCAGACATCTCGAATCATATTTTCTAACAGTACCACTTGTAAGGGAAAGATATCTATTAAATTATTTATACATACAAATTATTTTGTCTTTTTTAAAACAAAAAATATGTCTCAGTGAATTGAGTAGGACCTGTTGGTGTTGTTATTTGAGGAATTCAAATTCCCGTTCCGTAAATTATCGCTAGAACTTTCCTACATTATTTCACATCACAGTTCCTTTTATGATTCCCATTGTCCCATTGTCAAAAGCTCTTAAAAGAAGAAGGCGTAATTAGATAACATGTGATTCGATAAAGCCAACTTTGTTCCTTTCTTTTTATTAAAGCAGTTATTATGAGATTTTTGTCGTTAATGTTAGAACTTTCCTTATTTCCTTCATTACAACGGATAAGAACATGGAGAAACAAATCACTAGTTGAAGTTGAAGAGTGCTGTGACAGCGAATTATAATTGGAACAAAAATTAATTATCGTCAGCTTGAGAAAAAATTGTCCTTGTCAACAACATTTTCTGATAAATTCAGTATAGCGGAAGTTAAAATTGGATTTTAAAATCTAATGGATTAAGCCGTGAATATTCCAGACTTGCAAGTAGTGCATTCGTGTGGTAAAATATTATTCTGAAGTTCAGTACGGTTCAGTTAAATACAAATAGTACAACGTTTGTACAAATAATTAACATTTCCACATGATAAAAAACAAGCCTTTACTTTTACTTTTAAAAAATCTAAATTTATTGTTTTTATTTTGCCTGCTAGTCAATCTGCATTGTGTATTCTTCATCTGTTTTAACTCGGAAACACAAATTAGCATTCCCTACTTCTCTTCTCCTCCCCTTTCTCCTCTACTCTCGCACTGTGTTTAATAAACCCTGTGTAAATCCCATTTCAGGTAGGTCAGCAGAATGTTTTGAACCCTTGTTCTCCTGAATGTCTATAACGATACCACACACTGTTCTGTAATACTGTAACCTCGATAAGCCATGTCTATCCAACCTTGAACGAAGCTTAAAGTAGTTATGAGTCAGTATTATTCTTAGGACTGGTCACTAGTAAGCAGAGGGTGGAATAGGTTTGCCTAATCACTCTAGCTCCTAGCGTATGGTATTATGGAATTATATGTGTATTGTGTTTGCCAGTAGTTGAACGCTCATTTCGTACGTAAATTTCTGCGTAAAAGCGAATATGGTGTGTAGGCCTATACAATCAAAACTTCAGGCCGAACACCATTTGTACGAGTAGTTATTCCAGTTTTTCACGGTAAACATTTTCCTCCATTTTCATTGTATCTGTTGGAAATTTACTTAAGGATTGGCAGCCACATAATTGCTTGGAACTTAGTTTTACATTGCACTGTTGCCATAACTTTTGAATAATTTAAAATCAATATCCATCAACGCATATAGCCTAGCTATTTTCAATACAAAATAAAACTGAACAGACCTACTCTCTTAAATTCTCGGCGTGATATAGATTCGTGAAAGAGCCTTCACTCGGATGCTTTCTTCCTTAATCTGAACATGTATCATGTAAAAGCTTCTCTTGCTCTTTGGAGATCTATATTATAGGAAAACTATTCAATCCAGAAAATATATGGGTCATAAAAGTCTAGTAGTGCATGTAAAATGTATAAAATCATCCCGAGTTTGAATTATCCCCTGCACTTCACTCTAAATTGCCTTTCTTGCCAACCCATATAGCTGATACAGCATCTTGATTTAAACATAAGCCTTTACATTCTTCAATAATTCTAACTTATTTAAATTGAGTCTACAATTTTTGTTTAGTTATTGATACTTATGTTCAACTACATCTATGTGAGTAAACAGTAGTAAAGCAAAGTGATCCCTATACAGGCCATAGATGCCCAGAGGGTTCCAGGAGGTTGAGGCTCCCAGATTTTGGATATTCGGCACGTGAAGGTGGTAAGGTTGTCAGCCTTATGCACCAGCCGCTTTTAAACCTAGGATTGCTCCTGGTACTCATTTCTGTTGGAGGCTAAGTCGACCCCAGGGCATAGTGCCACCAGAAGGATTAGGCCAATTGAAAAACTCCAAAGACCTCATCGGAAATCGAACCCGCGACCTTCCGGTTTGTAGCGCAACCCCTCAACCACTAGGCTACGGTGTACCCCACATCTATGTGAGTAGTTTGGAGTGTTAGCAGTGATTATTGGCACATCCTATCAGTGGTGGGATTAAATGTATTAGTTTGACAACATTAATCATTTACCTTAAAAAATATAATCTAAATATGCGTGGCTCGTGAGTACAGCTCTCTGTAATGGTAATCTTTTTGCGGTCTATCAACCTAAACTTTAAATTTCGAACATTCTTCACTTGCATGATGGTTATAAGTTAGACATATCGTCCACAACACTGAGTCCCGCTACTCGAACAACACTGCATTCAATAAAATGGGGACATTGTAATGTACACTACTGCTAGGCACCACAGCTTCATACTGCAAATTCATAACATCCATGGTTCATACATACTTTTTTATTTATTGTTTGTGACAACACATTTAGGTTCGGAAGCAATATATTTTTTAACTGAAACTATTTTGGTAAATAGTACATAGTCTATTGTGCCACCTATTCTTATTGTAGTTAGAGTTCATTCCAGAACCTTTTCGAAATGACTTGTAGTGTAGTTACTGGTAAAGTTAGCAGGAGCCTGTATACTTTTCTGTAGAATATTATGATCTAACTATAGAAAGTATTCCTGTCCAACTGCAACACATTTTCGCACAAATAAATTGTGTACCTGACCTAAGTGGCAAAATTAAGTTTTTGAGATAATCAGCAATCCTTGTAAAGCAATAAAATTGGACCTTACCTGCGGTGCTCTCTCTCGAGCAACTTTGCAACCACACTATTACGAATTTTACTTAGCGCTTTTGTAGGGCAATGCAGGATGCCATGTACCATCATTGTATAGTAAAATTTTTTTTTTTTAATTTGGCGGTTAGCCCCTTTGTAAGGTCAAGTACACAATTCTATGGGTCTGAAAGAGTTAAGACGGTCACAATAGCCGCAGATATTTACTTGCTAAACAGTAGGATCTACTATTCGTCCAAATATACCTGCCGTTAAATGCCGTTTGTTTCAAATGGGAGTTTCTGGAAACATTGAAATTGCCTTAATTGTTAAAACTTTCTAATAATTACTAACTTAAACCATAAATATAAATGAAACTCCGTGTAACTAGATATAAATGAGGCGCTCAAAATACAAGTGGTGTAATTCCAAGAATTTCAAAATTGTTAAATGAGAGTTTAGCTGTTTCATCAGAATAAATTGTTTTCAGAGATCGTTTATAATAGTTTCACGCTTCAACTAATTGACTCATTAGAACAGATAACATTCATGTACAAACATAGGCCTATGGAGATAGATTTCCTTGAAGCCAGATCTCTCAGAACCAGTTTCTATGGATTTACACCATTTGTATTCTGAGTGCCTCAAATAATTGTAAACTGAAGCATTTGTACAAAATGTAAACGCTACATGAATGTTGCACTTCAAATCAAGCCACGTAGATAGGGAGTAGATATATTTTGTGTGAATGTGCAAAATGCTACTTGGCTTGTACCACATAGAGGTATATGAAAGCTGGATACAATTTTGGGGTGTGCTGTTGACACGATAATTGTGCATCAGTGCTCCCAACTGATATCTTCTAGTTCTCCAGACAGAGACAAAGCAAAACCCGGGTTGACATTCACATTGCCTCCAGTCACAGCTGGTTTGGTTCGCAGTGTCTTCTGGGAATATATCCACTCTGACTCTAATAAATCAAGCGTAATGCTCATTCTTACTTGTTGATAAACTGTTAGTAAATAGCTCTATAATACAATATAATATAGTTAATTTAGTCAACATAATGTAACCTGTGTAGATACATAAATTTAAGTCTGTTCAGTGAGATGCAAAATCTGAAATGAGATGAAAAAATGCAAAAAAATGAGATAAAAATTTGAAAGTCAGGTCTTGCTATGGTCTGGAATGATAACTTAAATAATAATGGCATTAAATAGATTATTTCTCGCCGGCTCACCATTTTGTATGTGTACAAACATCTATAAATTTCAAATATCTGGGAGAAATAATTACCGGTACAGAAACAAATAATATTAAGGTTGAAGTTAAGTGTAGACTAAATTCGGGATATATTTGTTTTTATGCAGTTCAGAAACTCTTATCTTCTCGTCTTCTGTCCAGAAATCTAAAAATAAAAATTTATAAGACAATTATCCTGCCGGTGGTATTATATTGATGTGAAGCTTGGTCGCTTACTCTTCGGGAAGAAACTAATCTGAGAGCGTTTGAAAGCAGGGTGCTTAGGAAAATATTTAGGCCTGAAAGAGATGAAAATGTTAACTGGAGAAAACTGCATAATGACGAGCTTCATAACCTGTACTCTTCACCGGATATAGAAAGGGTAATTAAATCAAGGAGAATGAAATTGGATGGACATGTTGCACGCATGGGGAAGGAAAGACATATCTCAAAAGTATTGAATGGGAGACCCGAAGAGAAAAGACCACTTGGAAGACCTAGACGTAGGTGGGAATACAATATTAGGATATATTTAAGGGAAGTAGGATTTGCGAGGGATGGTTTGATGGAGTTAGCACAGAATAGGATTAAATGGCGGGCTCAAGTAAGCGGGGTAATGAACCTTTGGGTTCCATAAAATATGTAATATTCCTCTAGTTTGCTGAGGAATTGTCTATTTCCATTGAGTAAGTAAGTAAGTAATAAACATCTATAATGAGATGTGTAGCATTTCGAAGAATATAATTTGAGGGGTTCAGTTAAAGTTCATAGATATTGGGCATAATCGCACAGGGCCCAGATTAAGTCATGTGTCTTGAACTTCTCCGTTATCTCCATTTTTCCAAGTCGGAAAAGAAAGCGAACTTTGAATGTAAAGCCATCATGTAAAATGCAGACTTTCGTGCTTTTGTTGCGATTGAGTTCAATCAGCAGAGCAGCATATGCTCTTTTCTCGTTTTCATATCAGGCGAGAAAACAGAGGCTTTGTCAGATGGTGAAATGAATTTTCGACTCACAAGCTGACTTTCTATTCAAGCAGATCTCATGTGAAAAGCGATTTACCATATAGTAGTTCTCATTCATTTGGTTGAGTTTACGTGGAGTTAAAAATATTTCCTTTCGTGATTATGCAACCTAATTATATAATATTTAATTTTGTAATCGGATAAAGTATACATTTGTCCCAGACTGTCGCTGCACGATGGAATTTTTAACTTCTTTGATAATTTCCTTCTAAGCCTCAAAATTGTTTAGCAATGAACTAACGAAAACAAAATAAACCTAAACATATTTCAATGATTGGTCTCTCTCTTTGATCAAGAGGAACCATTACCGAAGTATTTGTAGACCGGCGAAACAGATACAAACTTCCGAAGCCATTGCAGGATGTGCATTATTAAATATTCTCTAACGGTTTTAAAGAATAATTTGTATAATATGTCTGCTATTTAGTCTTTACCCACTCCCTCGAATTGTTCCTAGTGATTTTTTCCATTAGAGACTAAGCTGATTTCAAGAACATAGTGTGCCATGAAAGGATGAGGCTAGTTTGAAAATCCCAGTGACCTTTTCGGGAATTAAGTTTAAGACCATCCTGCTTGTAGTGTAAACATCAAAGAAACTAGAAAGCATAATGTTGTCCAGCCATCAGCTTATATCCACCGTTTTTGGCAATTCATTACGTAATTTCTCGAAGTCCGATTCGATCCAACGTTAACAATGTTTGGCATACTTCTTCTAAGACATGATTGCTGGAAAACTAAAAGTTGAAGTGCTAGAAGGCAAAGTTTTTCAAATAGCATGAGGCAAAATAGCGTTATTAAAAAACGTGCTATTTTCACTGGCGGATACCTCGAAAGCTATGGGGAATAGAAAAACAATATGTATCTTGTAAGAAATTTTATCACCTTACATTTTGAGTAGAATAATATTTTGTCTACGATCCACCGCTTTATAGATATAAGCGAAAACCCCTTAAAGGAACTTCTACGTACCCTCTGCTCCCGCTCACCTGGTAGGTCCGAGGTCATATAGTATGTTCAACTCCTAACTACCCCAAACACAGTCCTTAAGTACAAAGTTCTGTTCCCGACCATGTCCTCTACAACCTCTTCATTGACTGGACTAAGGAGGCAAGCCAATTTATGCTTTGATGGAACGTAAAAATATATGATTCAATGAAAAGTGTTATACAGTGGATTGTGGATGAGACTCTAAAATTAATCTCACAGCTTTCTTTTGGATAATAAATAATGTGTGCGCTGAATTATGGTTATCCCTTAATAAAGTACCATATAGTCGGCGCGCAAATTTTTTAGCGAGCTCTAAGTCAACAAATATGTCTGTCTCACTCTTAAATAAACACAGTAGTGCGCTAGAATGAGACAGACATTTACTTCAGGACCAGTTCTAGAGCGGACAGCATCTATCATTGTCTAAAACATTTGCGCACCGGCTACAGTACAAATTACTATGGATATGCCCATAATAAGTGTAAGTATCCTCACTCCTATAAATGAGGTTCTGGAATTATTTTTTAGAACTTGCGTATCCTATCCAACTCAATGTCCCTAAATATTCATTGAGAGGCATGGCCAATGGACCGAATCTATATGAGGTGAAGTAGCACTGATTTAATCTTTGAATTCTTCCAGTAGTTCTATAACTATCGAAGCTGTTAGTACAACAGAATAGAATTTTAGAGGTTGTAAGGGGCTATACACTCCTGATGGCATATCAAGTTGGAATAAGGGTTCTGAAATTTGCAACAGAATATTATTTAGACTAGATCTTCAGACCCAAAAAGCGGGAATCGGACACCACTCGTGACATGATCTACCTGGGTATCCAGGAGGAGAGTTAATATGCATTTCTAGAGTCTATGTTTTATGTGACTTGACTATATGGAGTGTCGAAGTTGCTTCCTTATATCTTGTGGGATTTATGTCCAATGCGCTACATTTTTCTAGTCACGTTTCGAACGTCAGCTCTCGTTCCAAGAGCGTCTTCCCTCTGGAAGGCAGACAGATTCCCAATATTGTACATTTAACGTGTTCCAATATTAGTTATCAGATAACATAATCATTTTAGTACTACTAAACAATATTTTTCATGTTTTAAATCATAGGCTATATCAGGTCAGGTTTATTTAGATATAAGAAAATCAGGTAAACTGAAGCAACTAATTGCCAGAATGCTTTTGTTTCTTAAAATAGTTTTTATTATTTTTTTTTTACTTTTTTATACAGAGAGAGAAAGAATTAAGTGAATAAATTATTCACTTCTCATATCTGTAATAATTCCAAACACCGTCGTTGAACTGCCAAATTAAAACATACGATAGAGATAGTATAAGTGTCTTAATATTACAAGACAGTACAACAGTAGTATATAAAATATGACAGCACCATTTTGTGGTAAAATCCATATGTAGTTAAATTTTTACAAAGTTTACGTTTTGTTTTTATTGATTTATTGAATTTAACAAGCTTCTTAAAGGCTTAAATGAAGACCAAACAACTAATTATTTTGCTCGATACAGAAACTTTTCACTAACAATAAGCTATTTCCATGTTTTCATAGAATCAATATGAAATTCAATATGAATTACAATGTCAGCAAAAGCTGACATATTGTGTGCATCAACTTTGTTTACAGTAACGGTAATTTCGAGATTTTACATAAAAAGTCATGGAGTCAAATTTCGAAGTTGGTGAAGCAGAACCTAAAAATATTCCTAGTTAATACACCCGAATTATGTAACGGTAAATTGGATTTAATTGTTGCCTAGATCGTCATTGTCTTATGTTCTTCTGTTGTATCGGGTAGGTGTTATCATTATGCTGTTCCCAAAACAGAGTATTCTCGTAACCCCTTTTTAACCCCCTCCCCGAAGGGAACGGCCATGATACCCATTATTTATTTATTTATTTAATATACAATTTCTTTTAGCCCTATTTCACCATAAGGTACATCAGGGCTGTAGTTTTATGTCAATTACAATGTACAATATACCTGTTTTCTTGTATAGGACAGTAGCCTGTTTTGCTAAAGTTTAAATAAAATTATTGTAAACTCTTAAATATAGAACAAATGAAATAGGGGAATCCCCCACAACAACAATCCTTGCTAAAAAAATTTAAGAGTGGTTTATTATATTTTACACCACAATAGTTTAAGTGTCCTATCAACGAAAATCTTTTCCTTTCAAAGTGTGGGCAGTCAAAAAGTAGACGTTCTACGGTCTGTTTTTCTTTACACTTACATAAATATCCATTCTCCCTTATAATTTTTAACCTTTCAAAGTAAGAGCCAAAAATTCCATGACCTGCCAAAAATGGAGTTAACATAAATTCCGATTCAATTTTGCTTTGAAGTCTGGTTTCAATATTTGGAAAAAATAGTTATTTTGTAATTGTTCCTTTAGCACTAGATAGCCACTGATTGTTCCACTCAGTCTTAATGTGATCCCACATAGGAATAAGGACAAAGAGAGGAACTATAATTCAGATTCGAAACTGATACCCATTAAAAAGAGAATAACTAGGGAAAATGATAGAAAGAAAAAAGAACGAAGGAGATAGAAAGACTTAGGCCTACGTTATTTCCTATCACGTTTTAAGTGCAGTGCTTTAAAATCGTTCCTCCAAAAGTGTAATTTGCTAATAACTTCGTCTATGACTTTTGTATTTCATTAAAATAGACTAAATAAATTAAACCAATACGTTATTTTCTTTTTGTAAATGGTACTTGATTTTTCCTTGCTTCCTCCTGTTTTTCTTATTCTATGAACCAGGGATGACGGGAATACAATAAATGTGCGTGCCTCTGAAGTATAATTTATAGGATAAAACTTAAATATATTTGTGCAGTGTGATGTATGAGTTATTGGTTGAGAGGATATCTGCATATTGCTGAAATGGGAATATTTCCATGCTCACATATCGCCGTATGTCACCGAGATGGGAACACGGCTTCTTGGCTCACCCATGACCTCGACTCCTGCACCTCAGGAAGCGAAACTTGTTTTGCAATCTTCTAAGGTTATACATTCTCCAATACATAAAAAACATTCTTCACAACCCCACACAAAAAATCGAACACATTTTTCCTCTTTCCGGTTAAAATCTACTTACTGCTACGGGAAGATCACAAGAACCATTTGTGTATGTTTTCTTAAGAAAATCCGCTTTTATTTTCATCTTGAATGAACTAGTGATATTTTATAAAACGGCCAGGGTTATATTTTATTTCTAGTTCAGCCATACTGCAAAAGCGAATTACATGTGGTGACGTAACGATACTCATAATTGCATGTATTTCGACACTGATTTCGTTTTCGAAACTGGTATTGAATCGATTATTATTGAACACGGAACGATCTTTGAGACCTTGAGAGTTACTGCTGAAATATGCATAATAAAAAGTCAGTATTTAAGATAGAATTAACTCTGTTCGTGTTAATTTTAATATCATACTCTCTCTCTCTCTCTCTCTCTCTCTCTCTCTCTCTCTCTCTCTCTCGAATCATATGCCACCATGTTGGGGCGAAGAGCCACCAAGTGGACTTTTCTGTTTACCGATGTAAATTTTGTTACGCTTATTTTCCTAGAGAGGGCAGAGGGACAAGTGGTAACCCCATCGTCCCTTAACCCCCCTCTGGAAACTAAGGTATTACTTGGACGTGAAAGGGCCGAGAAATTTTGTCCAGAGGCTCTAATTTAGGCTTGCAATTCTTTTACATGCCGTAAATCTACGACACAGGCCCCCCAGCTTATAAAGTCCCTCCCGGAGGACTATGAACCCAGGATTTTTACGTCCTGAAAACCCATCGACTGCGGTCAGGTTTTATCTCGCGACCTTAGGTTCTAGAGGCGGGCACGCTACCTCTAGACCACCGCAGCCGACTAATATCATACTAAAATGAATTAATTGCATGCCGTAAAAATCCGTTGGTTGAAGAAAATAGCAAAAGGAAGCTTCGATTTGACTGACGGAGTAAGCTGTCATCTCTCGTAGAAGACATGAACTTCGTCAACCATCTTGATCTGAAGTTCATGGCGGTCTCATTGTCGTCTCATTGGATGTATCTAAAATCTCAAAATTTAAACATACAGACTAATTACGGTCCAAAAAAACCGTCGTAAGCAACTTGCCTGTAATGGTAATGAAGAAACTCGTATGAAATTTACGAAACTCGCGTTGCTCGTTTCATTGACATACTCGTATCTTAATAAATGCTATTATAGGCAAGTTGCATAATGTACTATTACATTTGAATCCGAATTTATTGAATAAAAATTAATTCTTTAAAAGGATGGTCTGGTGAAAATGAGAAAACCCATGTGTTTTATGTGTAGAATAGAAACTTTTCACCCGATAAAATTATGGAGTAGCCTACTATTCTCTATTCTGGATTTTAAATATATATAATCTAACCACTTACTTGGTCTCGTGGTAAGCGCCGCTGGCTATGGATCCGTAGGCCCGGGTTCGATTCTCGGTACCTCCTCGGATTTTTCTGAGGTAGAGATGTCTAGAAAGGGGTGCACTCAGCCTCGTGATACAAGCTGAGGAGCTACTTGAATGAGAAGTAGCGACTTCGCTCACGGAAACTATTATTAACGGCCGCGGGTATGTGTGCATACTGACCACATGCCCCTAATCCTGCCGTCTGCTAATGGTAGATGACGCAGAGGTCGGATGGTAGGCCTAGTCCCTCCAGGGATGTAGCACTACGGAGTTTATTTTTATATACAGAATCTATATCTTGAATATGTTATTTGATACTTGGTCTTTCTATTTTATAAACAAACTAGCTGACCCATCAATGCTTCGCATTGTTAGATTTATGTATATATAGGTTAAGTGAACACAATTTAAAGTCGATTCGATGTACTTCTATAAATCATCAGCCGTCCAGCCAACACGGTGGACGTATTTATATTCCACATAACTTACTCCTTCACCCGTAGTTTACTCTGATTATGTCTTAAAAAATTTAATCTTTCTGTTTCAATTTTGGCAAACATACAGTAAATAGTTGGGCGTAGGGGATGCGTTCGCTTGTCTCACGCAGCGGGCTCCGATTCGAATACTGGTCGGGACAAGTTACCTAGGTAGAGCTTTTCCCGGGATTTTTCCTCACCTGTGAGACAAATGTCTGGGAACTTTAGGCCCTAGTGGTCTCCGGATATCATCTGGCAGCCATTATCATCCTCATCCCATCCTCGCCTTGTTCAGAGTGAGTGTGTGAATGATGTATCTCGTCCTATATGTTTGTGTTGTCTCAGAGGTGGCCCCGGCATTTGGCCGATCACTCATCCGGGAGGCCCTCCATGTCCTTGTCTGGTCAAGAAAGTATGTATGTGAGCCATAGATAATCCCTCTCCCGACAGGTCGCGGCCCTGTAAGGCCCGGGCAACATGGGTCGCTTAAATGACCCCAAAAGTTTGGGTAAAAACTAAGGTAAAAGATAGTTAGATAATATGGTAAATAGAAATTAATCAGGAAATTATATCTATTGATATTGTATGAACTACCTCGGGGTAAAGGTGGCCGGTGCGTAAGGCTGACAACCTTACCACCTTCACGTGCCGATTGTCTAAAAATCCGGGAGCCTCAACTTCTTGGAACCCTCTGGGCCCCCATGGCTTGTAATAGGGAACACTTTACTTACTATATTTTGCATTGCAGTCCTAGGCTAACTATAAGAAAATAGTTGAACTCTTAAGAATAGAACCCAGGACCTTCTAAATTTACTTCACGTCAAAAAAATAGTTGATAATCATTTATAGGAATTCTATTGATAGCCTTTCTCATAATTTTATATCCATTAGGTCTACATGAAATCCCAGTGTCATGCAAAGCCACCTGTGTAGTTTAAAAAAATAATGTTGTCATGGGGATTGTATGCATGCAGTATGAATTCCTTTTGGAGAATTTCATACCTTTACAACCCTATTTTGGCCTTTATAGGCCCTTAGAGGCCAAAGATTTTGAAATCCTTTCTTAGTGCGCATCTAGAGCCTAGTAGCAATATGTGTACCAAGTTTCACGTTCCTAGGCTTTATGGTTTTTGAGAAACTGTGATCAGTCAGTGAGTGAGTGAGTGAGTGGGTTTTGGCTTTTATATATAGAGATAGGTAAGGTATAAATTTGTGATACCACACATTCTTTGTAATACTTATAATAGCTTCACATACTTTTTTATTATATATACAAAACCGGGATATTAATTTTTAATAATACATTTTAGTTAATTTTAAAATATAGAATAAAGGTTACGGTTATAGGAAATCAACATTCTTTTATTTTTAAAGTACTCTTTCCTTAATTTTTATAGTAAACGCTCTGTATATATCTTCAGGTGCGTGGTATGAGTGTACAAAAGTGAAAACAATTGATCAAAAATGTGATGTGATACACATAACTTCCTCTATCCAATTAAAAATTCGACTCTTAGTATAATATACAATAATGTACCGTATAATTTAATATATTATGCATGTTATGGAATAGGCTACATCTGGGAAATTTTAACAAAAGTGCTTTTTCAGTTGATTCAACCTGATGCAAGACATTATTGTTCACCAGGCAAGTCTGAGTTTTTTTAACAGTATAACTATCCTTCAGAGAATTTGTACGAATTAACGTATGAAATAACGTTTTAGCTCGTAGTATGAGCATCTCATGTACAAATTTAAAATAAAATCGTTAGAGCCGTTTCCGAGAAAATCGCGAAAAACGAAATTTTCTTAATGTAAATTGGCATTAAAAGTAAGTGAAAGTTGAAGCTTGTCTTCGTGTCTCATCCCCAGAAGATAACTAACCCAAATGTAAAATGTTGATTTTATACTACTTTTCGTGCCTGAGATAGGCTACACACAGACACACACACAGACATGTTTCTGAAAATGACATTTTTCGGATTCAAGATACATCAAAACGTGTATTTATGTTAAAATTTCTACTTAGAATTTTGGGATCGAACGCAATATTTACTCTACCTATAGTACCTATGGTACGGGCAGAGGAAGTGAAAATTGTAGTGTCAGGATCAACAATTTCAATACAAAACGTTTTTAGAAGTTCAAATATCAAGGTATACTCAATCACACTTACATAGTGCTTTAGTAAATGCTCTAGATATAACAATAGACTTTATATGATAAATGATAGTTGATTCTAAGTCCGGAATAAAGTTATTGGTTTTTAAGATGTTTAAGAACTCCTGCGAGCCAAAATTCTAGCACGGTCGTTAAATAACCATATAACTAATCGTCTATTAGCGCAGTTTCATTATGTATATTATATTTATGACAAATACATAATCCAATATTGAACTAAATGGAACACTGCATCGTATTATTGTGAAATATGTGTCTACTAGTGATTTTTCACGGTGTTAATCCCTGGCTCTCTTTCTTGCACCTTAAAGTGTACAAATTGATTTGCTTTGGTACCACTGAGGATATAAATTAGCTTGGTCTAATAGTAGAGTAGGGTACAAGCTTTGGGGTTCTATTTCTGACCACGATGATTTATTACAGTGTTCTCCGTTCGCCTTATGTTTTCCACTGCATGTTGGCGTTACTGATGATGCTTGTAGAGGCATATGAAGTATAAAAATTGTAAGGTATTAAATTTTGCGTTAGATTTTCTGTTGCTTTTATTTTCATACGGATTAATAAGAGAAAGAACTGAACCATAACACAAGAATATTAAGTATGGAAGGCTTTGAAGGTCCAAGCGAAAAATTACACAGTCGCTTGAAAATTTATACTGTTTTTTCTTAAACTAATTTAATTCAGAGAGAGAGAGCATTTAAAATGGGGTAAAATTTACTTCTGTTGTCAGCCACACACTTTGTGAATACATTTTCAGTTCAGATGTAAATTATATTATGGCTTATTGCTTATCTGACATTGAAATATTCAGTGTAATAAACGGTTATATGAGAGCAACGGAAACGAAGACAGTTCTGTTAATTTAAATCAGAATGGGAATAGGAATATTCCAACAGATTGTTCCCACTGCAGCAGTGAAAATGTTTACGTGATTCTGTATAAGATCATGCGAATAATTCCTACTCTTATATCGTATTAAAAACTAACATTCCGTACTCAACATTCAAAATTAAATCATCCCAGCACAGAGAGCCAGAAGGAAGGCTGGGCGGGGGAAGAAGTGATGGAGAAAGAGAATAAATACTATGACAATATTATCGTTTAAATGATTTTATAAACGAAGTGACGTAGCAGTAGATTTTAGTTTTCGTGATACATAAATCTAAATTGTCATATTGTAAAAATTCAAAATATTCTTAAACATAAAAATCTAATGAATCCTAACCAGAAAAGACAATCTTAACTTGACGCGTTATTAAAAATATTAAATATCAATAAACTATGTATTTAGGTGTATAATACATACATGAAAACTGTACTTCTTCATGGGAGGAGTGAAATTCGTAGAATATGTTTAATCAATTAATTTTAAATTCCGCATACAGTACAATATTTTTATGCGATTCATCATCCATTAACAGAATGGCTTTTATAGAAAGGAATATACTAAACTTGTGGTGCCACTTATTTAAAAAAAAAAACTTAATGTTTGACATAATTCCAAAATTAACTTAGTCTGGAGTAAATATGCATAAATTTTGGAAGACTTTTACTGCTCTGATGGATATTTTCAAGCATAAAATATCAACCAGTCTGTGTGAGTTATGTACCTGCAGTTCACAATATGAAATTACCATGAAGAATATACGAGCTTGACATAAAAAAGCAGAAAAAAGAGTAAGACAGAGAACATTTATATGTAATAAAGTATCAACAAATCTGGTATAAGCCGCGTTAAATCTTAAAAAGAAGAAAACTGAATTGTGCTTCATCATCGTAGAATGAATGTAATCCTACAATTTAAGTACAGTATCTACTTTTATTTGTCTAACGTCTCCTTTCTGTATTTATTTTACATCTCTACTTTTCTGTTTGTAATACTATCACCTTCACTTCCCTCTCACTCTTTGATATTTTCTTTCTGCAAAGTAAATTGAATTTATCTCTGTACAGGGCGTTGTTTTAGCTCTAAACAACGACCGCCTTTTCTCCAGGATTGCTCCTGGTACTCATTTAATTGTGATAGAGGATGGGTTTGTTTGTAAATAGTTTGTTTCGTGTATTACATGTTACCATAATGAAAAGATGGGGTCAGTACAGTGAAGGCTATATTGCCAATTCATTTCCTTCTGGCTGCCCTAAGAGTAACATCGATGAACACATCCTTTTCGTAACTCGTTTCAAATAAAGATAGAAATCGATACTGAATATACCTCGATCTTTGTTAACTATGACAATATTGAGATTGTTGTAAGATATTTGCGCTCTGAAATTGAGTTTTGCGCATTTAAGGGTTCAAATATTTTAAATATTTAATGAATCGTATACCTACAGTATTTAGATGTTAAATAGTATTATTAGCATCACTATTTTATTAGTTATCAGTGCCAGAGTAATTCCTAATAATTTCCAAAGCCTAGGAAATTGTTGCCTCAAAACAAAACAAACAAAAAAACAGAAAATGCCAGCGCATATAATATGATTAAGACTTATTTCTTTAGAACAGAAGATGTTCACACGGCAGCAGAAACCGTAGAGAATGTTCTATATAACAACAGCTCAAGTGAGAAACATTTTAGGTTGTGGAGAATGCGCTTTTGGACGTGTGCACTTTAATACAGGAAGCATTTTAACAAATATCACCCAAAGAATGTGTTATGGTATGAGCTCATAAAGTTACTTAAATATCAAAATGCCTACTGTGGAGTAAAAGAAACATTTGTTGATCGTATTATAGGAGAATAAATGGGGAACTCTGGTTATGCATAATTAAATGGAAAGTTTATTTCTTTAATAACACTACAGAGGCTCACAGACTAGCTAGAAAACCAAGCAAAATATACATATAATTTGAAGAAAAAACATAACACAAGTGAATACTAATCGAAAAAGTTAAAATAGTGAAGAATAAATTTTGATGTGTATAATGAGACAAAGTTTTGTGTCATGAAAACACATAAAATGCGTAATTACAGAATAATTATTTTATTTTAATCAGTGTAATTTAAATGAACTATTAAACTGATAAAATCGCTAACGAAAATATCAGAGTGTATTTTATAGTGCTGGGACAAATAGCCGGATAAGTGGTAACTGCACAGTCAGTTAATTGCAGAGAAGATAAAACAGTTAATTGGTATTCAAGACATAATTAACCGGAAATTATTTGAAATTATCTACATTTTTATGTTAATTATCCAGACAATTAATTCCATTGCAAGTTATTCTTTTAACAGTTATCTGGATAATCACAAATAAATGGATAAAATGACGTCATTATCCGCTTATCTGGTTAACTTTTATTCGGTTAACTTGACAAGAGGTAATGGTTATTTGAACAATTATTTTCTCAGTTAACCAGTTAACTTTTATCCTGATAATCCCAGTTCTAGTATTTTACTATTTACAACAGCTTTTACTTAAGTGTATGATATATATTACTTTCTTCTACATAAGGCTGACTGAAACAGTATTGTACACTCTTCTTTTTTCATAGGGAAGATAATATTTTATTTCACGTTGTTTTTAATATCTATTAACATTGGGCAGACCAATACACCAATAATTGAGGCAATTCATCACCAAGATGTCAGAGCCATGTGTGTTGTAGGATCATTTCACTGCAGCATGACATTTTTCTCGCAGACTGGCTTCTGAAGCCTGCATTATATTTCTTTCTTACAATATTAGAAATACGAGACATTGCACGAGTGAATAATTTTTAAAAAAATATTAGCAATATAAATATATAAGTCTTTGTTAGATGGATAATCCAATTCAATTCAATTCAATTTATTATCGCCTTTGATTATAAAATACAACATGCTATTTCATTATTAGTGTATATAATTCATTATACAATTACTAAAATAAATGACCCTACTTACTTCACACAATTCAATGGTTACACAATATCAGCAAAATTAAAATCAAAATTCGTGAAGACTATAGAATATTTTATTTTTCAGCCAGGTCTGGATTTTGAAATTGAACTGTCTAAAATTAAGCAATTTTACATTATCAGGAATTCTGTTAAAAACGGATATCGTCGTTCTTAGGGCAACAAAAATTTATGAAATCTTACAGTTTCAATTCGCAGGTGGAGTCTTCAGTAGTAGAGGTGAAAGTGTACTTGCAATTGAAAGAAGTTCTCGGTTTGAAACCATTGCAAGAGTTGAGATGTGTTGCTGAGAGATATTCGTAGGGATTGGGTATTTACTTAACTGCAATTCATTTTTTTTAATATAAACTCATTCCTTACTCAAACAGCTTAACTGGTCAGTTTGCAACAAATCTGTTATTTCTTCGATAAGCAACTTTCTTTCTTAATTTATGAACTCAATATTATTTCAGAATATTTTTCAACATTTTAGACAGTCGAAAATAAAAGAAGCACTTTTAACGGTACGCTAGGTGATATTAATTAAAAGTATAAAATTATGCCACTGAGTGGTGTAAAATTATTATACTCCAGGGTTACCAACTTCACTTCATACAGAGGCTAATATTTTAGGTTGAAAAGGCTTGTGAGAAATTGTCAGATATTGCGTATTTAGGTTTCGAAGCGAAAAACAGTTGTAAGAAGTAACAACAAAACGCTACTACTAGACAGTCTCATTTGAGGAAACTCTTAAACCCACGAGCGCCTTTACAAGCTTCAGAGAAGTGTTTGTAGAGAGACGTGTCTAAAGCCGTGGCTATGAACATACGGCTTGAAATGCTGCCGTTTTCTATTGACTTCAAAACACAACAGCTCTCATCATGAAATGTTGGCTGGAAACTCAAAGGTAGTAAATGTTACATATCACAGCGGGGTTAAAATTAAACCTCAGCTTGTCGTTAACCTTTGATACTGAATATGAGCCTCAGTGAATTCAATTTATGGTGTAAGTATTCTCGTACAAAGGATTAGATACTTTCAACAACACCATGAATGATGATAGATTTATTAGTAATTTAACTTAGTTTAACAAATGTTTCTTATCTTATCGACTATTGGTATCGAAATAATTAATTATCTCATGAAATGAAAATTAGTGAAAATAGGCTATATCCAGACGGGTCTTTGTAGATGTCTATAGTCACCTACATTATAATATATTTGGTTTGCAGGTTAACGTGGCATAGTTATTCATTCTTTTAATAAAAACGTAGGCTACTACTTAAGGTTGAAAAGTGAGGTCTCGGCCTTAGCGGTTTGAAAAAATTGCTATTTTATTTAATCAATTGATTTATTTGATACTTCATATTCATGTATCTGTATATATACTGTATATATATATATGTATGTAACTATACTTTTCTAGACCAATTTTTCATGTAGTTTATGTCTATACGTTTCGTTTTTACATACCACGTACAGATTTTAAATTACTCATAATACATCCACTTGATAGAAATACATTTATATTTTAGTTGCAGGCGTTCTCGATTCCCCATGCCATGAACGATTCCATCCATCGCTCTGCCATTACCAATATGCTATGCGGGTTTTCTAGTCGTATGTTGCAGGCCTAGTCGTTTCCCCATGCCGCCATGCATGATTATTTTCACCTAGTGCATTACCATTACAAATAATTATGCTATGCGAGTTTGGTAAGTGAAAAGCTTTTATGCTCTTTTTCTGACTCATCATGACATGGTGTCCAACAATATTCCGTGCACTACCTTGTGTATTAGTGTAGGATTTGTATTTGTGCAGATTTTCACGCAAATCCAAGTAACTGGAAACCGCGAGGGACATGAAAGTGTAGTTTTGAGAAAGAATGTGTTTAAACCCTTTGCATTAAAAAACATTTAATGGATACTTTTTTATAATATAGTAAACAGCAAAATACCTTATATCCGAGATGCTCCTTCTGCCCCCTCATCTTCCAGGCATGCCAACCACCTATTATTTCACCTGGGCTCTCCCACCTCGACTCCACAGGCATCCAGAGTCTCTCAAATCCCGGAATATTCCGGCCAGGAAGACGCAATGCTGAGGTTGAGGAAAGTTCTCTGCGAACTGTAATATATAGTTACTATACTGCAACGCTTACTGTAAGCGAGGGATATGCAAAATAGAAAATAAATTTGTAATTTTTATGAATATAATTATTTGAAAAATCTTTTTTTCTAAGAAAACACTTTTTTGCATGTTTCAATCAGTAGATATGAAAGACTATTTGCTCAGGCAATGTCCGCATTTAAGCAATTATGATTAACGGCTAAAAGGGGACGTGCCAATTGTATGTGGTATTTAAAATTGGCCGTTTGAGGATAATCACCAAAACAGAGCGGATAATAAATACATAACAAATAGTTAATCAATTTCATTGTTTCCACTGGTATAGATTTAATTGTCAGAATTATATCAATAGCCGCCTATATACCACTCAGAAATAAGTAACAGAAAAAGCAAAGCAGGGAAACCAAGAAAGTGATAAAATGAAAGAAAACACGCTTTGTTGATGAATTTTATTTGTTACTAGTTACTTGTGGTTATGTATAAAAAGATTTGTACTAGTAAATGCAATATACCCAGTGTAGTAACATTGAGCTCAGTGTTAGTATTATTGCTGGTTTGTATCATGTCTAAAAACATAAGATCATAAGATTCACAAGTTAAAAAGTTAAAATTAACACATCAGACATTAGTTTCATAAATTATAATAAATATGCTAAAAAAAATTTGTCAGTCCAATGGATGAGATAAAATGTTGTTGATTAATGTGTCTATTATTTCTTGATGTAGTAGCACTAATTGCTATCAGTCCTTAAAATGATACCTATATACTGGCATATCATTATGCGTGTCAGTTTTTATTTTAATCTGAATGTAAAAATGTTGCGTGATATAGTTGACGTGTGTGTTATTTGAGATGAGAAATAACATCAACGTTATCTTCTTGCGTGTTTAGTTGGTTGACAATCTTGAAGTCCGAGCTTAGCTTAATCCTCGTTGCTTGTGTATTGATAGAGATGCATTTCGATGTACTGCTGTTTACATCATCATCAGTCATCCCATAGTCGTGGATGTTATGAGAGCTAGACTGCTACTCTAGAGTACTTATTTTATGAATATATTAAATTAACATGAAATCTCTTCATAGATTCGCCAATGATGTTTGTAATTTTAAGTATATGTATTTGTATGTAATTTTACTTTTATATAAAAATTTCAAAGTATGACAAATAATTTGGTTGCAATAAACGAATATGGATATGAAAGCAGCAGAAAACTATCATATACTGGTACTTGTTTTTACCATAATGTGTTGTACGACTCTCATTGCCCGTTTTTAATGTTTAAAGTTACATATTTTCTACACAGGCTTGTAATAAAACATATTAAATGCATATGACAATTCCTTGGTTCTCCAATGACGCACTTTTTTCTCTTGTATCGAAATAAACCGTTTCACTTATTAGGATCGTATTTACCCTGAAATTCTGAATACAGGTAGGCCTACTCTACCCTAAGCATGGATTTGTACAGGAACACTTCAAGATAATTCAGCAGAAAGTTATAGGCTAACTTTTCCTTCTGTGACAAAGTGTTACAGAACCAGCATTTCGTTTGCAAGTCTCTGCAGCCATTGCACTAATGTCATGACCGCATTGAGTACATACTTCACACAAACATGAGGAGTGCAATCAGATACCACAAGCTTGAAGTAGAGTGTGACCATGTAATGTGGAATCCTGTTAGTTTTCATTGCACTATTTGAGGATAGTTATTAGAACATAGCTTGATTTTTTTTATCTCTTCGTAATATGGACATATACTGATATCTAAACAGCAATAAAGCGCGATCACCAATATTAATTTCGTATGACCTCATTGGGTCTGTTCCATATTGACGTATTTCTGTGCTTTGTGTTTAGAACCAACTTCAAACACGCTACGAACATGTGTGCTTGCCTATGTTATTAAGTACTAGCAATTCGTGATTATTAAAATTTAGCTAGATTCATAACGTTGGTTTGATATTTTTTAATGATTTTCTGTTGTGAATTGTACTGCATCTACTCAGAAACAAAACTATAGCACGAATGATATTGCATTTTGTTGGCACAGCGTATTTTATTTATATTACATCTACACGCTTGTGTAAAAGTTATGTTCATAGTAGTCATAAAATATGACTGTTATTTTTCTATATAAACTTGATTTTGGACTGAAATTAGTACATATCAGCACAATGTGTACACAAATAGTTAATTAGATTAGCTTCATCTTAATCTTAATTCATACTCGTTTACACTGATGTAAGAAATTCTTAAAGTATGTAAGGATTTCACAAAATGCACTAGCAATAATATTAATAATGTCATGGTAGGCCTATGAATGCTGACATGTTTTTCAGCGGTTTAAAGCAGCCGATAGGTTATTAATTAAATTCAATCTGAAAACAATCTGTCAGGAATTACATTAGGTCTATTTCTTGCACATAAGTGAGGAGAGTTTAATGTGAAAAAATATTCTCATGAAAACATAACGCAGATATCGGTAGCCGTACATTTCGACAAAACGCACAATATTATATCAATAGGAGCTGTGCTTAATTATTCCAACGGCTAGATTTTCTTTTTAACATTTTATTTACATTTATTTACACTGATATCGTTATGAAAAAACGAATCAACGAAGGCAGGCTAACCAAATCGACAATTTGATAGGTTATGTTTAGGATAACGTGGGCTATGCAGTATTATTGTAGCGCCATTTTTTATGCGCATTATAATAAGTATTCATTAATGTTTATATGCTGTCATGCGGATAAAAACAATTATGTAATGTTCCAGCTGGATAGAACTTCTTCAATTGAAAGCATGCTCTTTAGTAAGTAATTTCGTATATTATTTCTACAGTCAGAAACTGTTAAATGTGAGCTTGCCTTGTTTTCATTAGTTACGAATACTAATGTTTGTGGCGGCTCGGCCACTGATTGGCTGTTTTCGTGGGCCAGTTAAAATCTTAAGGTTTTCGGACATCGCAATATATATTATAGATACGAGGGGTTCACACCCATAGTGAAAGACACTTCCATCTACATCTCTAACTCAAATGCTATTTATGAGCGTGCAATTCAACTACTGGCTTGATTCACATGCTTTCAGGTAACTTACCAGTACAATATCTCCAAATAAATTAAAATTGGCCTTGGTTTCATTATGATTGTGAACCCCATATATGTATAGCCTATTTATGTTTATGTAGGGCCTATACATGTGCGTTTTATGCGTGGATGTTAGATACACTTTTCTTTATTAGGTCTTATATTAGAAACACAAGATATTGTTACCGAGCGAGGTGGCCGAGATAGTAAGGTCTTGGACTCGCATTTGGGAGGTCCCAAGGTTCAAATCCCGTGGCCGGTCAATTTGACATGGGTTTTTTCGTGGTTTCCCCCAGTCGTAAAGGCAAATGCCGAATTGGATATTTACTTACCATGAATCATTCTCACCATTTCATCCTGTATCATACGCATTTCAATTAATATCAGTTAAATTTACTCCATAAAATACAGTACCAATAGAAATAATTGACAATCATTAGTTCCATGGCCTACCCTACTGTATAAACACATATCCCGAACTCTTGATATGGCCTCGTAGCTAAAGGGAGTATAAATACAGCTGATTTATATAAAAAAAAGATACTGTTGACATGCCAACTACACTACCTCATTTAACCCACGCTATTGTTATAGCTCAGCTTTTTCCTACGCCAGACTGACTTTTCAATTTCTGATAGCTTTAAAAAAGTTTAGAATTACAACTGAAGGGAACTACTGTGATCTGAATTTCTCTACCATGAGCATGAATTTAGCATATTCTTTGTTTCGTATTCCGCCTAATAATAATACATTCTACTTTTTGTCGCTCAAGCAAGGCCGATTGCTTCCGAGGAATGGAACTCAATGGTAGTCTGTAGGCGTGGTTTCAAATGATAACTAACCTTCAGTCAAATTATATAGAAAGTGTTCTTACACAAGCTGTTTCATAATTTATACAGAATCGTCGAACCCTTTAAAATTCGCCAAAGATTATATTATGTAGTGTAAGCCTCTAATAGTGATAAATAGGTTTCTATAAAATAAACTTCAACTTTAAACGGTGGAGTCGATTAACCAACTTTCTTTATTTAGGAAATTCAATGATATGGGTAGAGAAAGAACAGATGTCAGCTAGCTTATTTCCTGAAAGATGCACATTGTTCTTCACGCATAATTTATTTTGATATTACATCCGCCTCATTGTCTTTTTCTTTGTAATATCCACACTCCTTCCTGTAACTCGTCCTTCATGTCATTCTTCTCTTCATTCTAATTTATTTTTCGGTTTCTTTCCATCTTTCCTGCATGTACTTTGCTCCACCCGTTCCTCCCTTAACCATAGCCACGTACATTAATTCGAATCGATCTTTGTAGCAATGAGAGAGAATATTCCGGTTAAATTAAGTTAGTCTCCTTCCATACCCTATCCTTACTTCTCCACCGCCTTGATCAGAGTGTCTGCTGTCTCTGAAGCTTCCTAGCAGACAGTTTGTGTTAAATACTACTCCAGGAAAATTTAATCTTTAGGCTGACTGATTATTATTAAGAATTTAAGAAGATATTTTGGAAATTGAAGATGCCTATAGAACTAATGCTACTCCGCCACTTAAAGGACGCGCCAAGAAATTCCGCTCAATAGTTAAGATTAATGATACCTGTATAATTTTTAACGGCCTGAGTTCATTAGCCAGCTTCCTGAAACCCCACCAGCACATTAAGTATTTAAGTAGCAAACAGTACGAAACTCCAACCGTCCACTAAGAGGTCAGAAACTATAAATCCGTATTAAACTAACCAAGTAAATGAATGTATGCCACAGGTGAATGAACAAAAGAGTGAATTAATCAACGGAAGTACTAATAAAATTATCTAAGTAAGAAACATGTAAATGAACTATCGAAATACTGGTTGAACAAAGGAATGAACGATTACCTTCATAAACGATTAAAAGAAAACATTATATAAAAGTTAAATATATTCGAAGAGATTAACAAAGAAACATATAGGCCTATGTGTTGAAAAGTGTGAGTAAATTATAGAATCAATAAAAATTCCATATATAAAAATAATTAATTTAACAATTTTCACAACTCATGTGGTATGTGGTTCTAAAAGATTGGAGAATAAGTTATAATGGTTAGTCTAAGTCTTCTTTCTTTTTCAAATTTCAATGGTGTAAATTTAGAACAAAATAAGTAAGTTGTCAAGATTTTTTCAAAATTACAATGGTATTTTTTCAATGAAACAAACGTTAAATTGCTTTGTTCTTGAGAGGTAACGTTATACAAAATCTTAAAAAAAGACTATTTACAACACACAAAAATCATAAGAGCAGGGAAAAGCAAACTTACTTTTTATGTAACAAAAAATCTCTTTGATGCACCATTTTTGCAGCCGGTTCCTTAAGAATTCAGGTAACTCGGATCAGAACAGCATTTCTTAATAACACTTACTAATTTGTAAGGCCTAAATCATGGGTGCGCTTCTGTGGCACATCGTGTCACTGTGTGGTAGGGGAATTTCTCCCACTACAGTAGCCCTTGACGTCAGCATAAAGCAGTTTCGACGTGACACTGAACATGAAGAACAGGTTTCTTAAGTCACAGCAAGGGATGGGGACTAAAACGTTTCCCCTCAGTTGCTCACCTATGGCCTAAATGGAAAGTCTCAAATATTTCTCAATTGGCCTAATCCTTTTGAAAGCACTATGTCCCTCAGTTCGATTCATCCTCCGACATGTGTATAGGAATAATCTCGGGGAAATTCAACTGGTGTGTACGACAGACAATCTTATTACCTTCATGTACCGATTGTCTAAAAATCCGGAAAAATAATCCTTCAAGAACCTTAAGGGTTTAAGGGTTTCTACATCCTGTATAACAGAAAATACGTTAAACTTTATAGCATAGTACATAGATTAATCATCTTTAGTCCTGTTACATACTTTTGCATTTTAAAGGGATCATTTGCACTCGTTGTTTACAAGCTTATGAAGAATGGAAACGAATATAATGTGTGCTTAACAGCTGGAAGTAGTATAAATGTGCAGTTTAAAGGGCGGTAAACAATATTAAAGTAAACAAAACATCTATTTTCATTTTGTAACTAAGTTGTTTAGAGAGAGAATTAGATTATTAGTCTTTGCAGAATTACAACGGCGTAATGCCAGGTCGCCGTTGCGGAGGCAATAATATATCTGTTATATCCAATCGGAAGACATTTGGCTTGACATTACCATAATCCATGAATAATGTGCTCCTCGTAATATGTATTCTTTGTAATTAATTTGCACGGAAACTAGCATCTTAATTGAAGAACTGCAAAGGGAAAATTTATTCCTTATTCTTTCCTCTGCCTGATGTGAAAAAAATAGTACAATTCGGATAATACTTATCAAGTAAAACACGGTTAAAGTTTAGGAACCATTATTTTTTATGATAAAAGCACTCCTTCGGACAAAAATGGTACATGACTGTTTCATTCGTCTCTATCGAAGGAATAAGCCTTTCAATAAACACAGTTATACTACTTCCAATCTGTATGTGCGAAAGATAAGTTGAGAGAACGAAGAGGAAGTAGATGAGAGAGACAGGGATTAATTTTAAGATTTTACACTCTAATTGGAAGTAATTAGAGGTTATAATGAGAAGGCAAATAGGGATTCTTGTCTTTGATACTTGAGAAGATAAACAAACTCAACGCCTCTCAAGTATAACAAGACTTGTAGAACGCTGTGTTAATATTATGATTACATGTCAGTATAAGAGGGTTATTGAGTTCTTACTTCTTGCTTTAAGGATATAGATTATTAACATAATTTTTATTAACGTATAAGAACTGGATGAACTCGTACTTATTTATATTAAATATAATTGTAAGGAATAGATAATCATGTTGATATAGCCAATATTGGAATATTTTCTTATCCTAGGTAATCCCACGAGAGGTTACGAGTTTATCGAAAGATTCGCGACTACGCAGCAGGAGCGAATTGATCTGATGAAACTCGAAACCTCGAGTTGGATTTATTAAGACTATTCCATGAATAATACGTAACGGATTATATAAATAATATTATTATATTCTAATATAAATAGTTATTTCTGTTTTGTTTAAAATAAAATCGTTCATAGCGTCAGCTGTCAGATCACGACATACTAAATTAATGAACAGTCTGCATAATGGAATACTAATCAATGCTACCAACAACGTAGTGACAAAAGAGTTAACCTCAAAATTAAGAGAAGCTAAAATCGGAACAGAATAAAAACACTCTTTTTCAAGAACGTAATTTATTTGTTAATTGAATGTGCATTGTTTAAAAACACAATTTTCTTCTCCGCTGGATTTTCTCATACTTATTGATAGCCCAATGTGCTGTGTTTGAGATTCCCTAGTCAATTCATTTCAATTGTACTTACGATCTTCACAGAACTTTTGTAACTGACTCCATATGCATTTTATATTTCTTTAAGTATTATGAGGTTTACCTTCTTTTATGATAATATCAACTTCGTCAACAACGCATTACCAAATCTTGACTTGTTATTTTTCTTTTCAATTTAGCGCCGACAATCTAGTAATCACTGCATAGCGATATTGTTACGGGTCAGTAGCGAGCTGACGTTTTATCAGATAAAACAGCTTCCTCGTGAATCCTACAAGAATGTTGTAAGATAAACGGCTGTGATTGGTCTATATCCGAGGAATTGCTAAACGTTATTGGTCAACATCAAACACGCGGCGTATTAGTGGAATAGTCACTACTTTCACTCTGGTTGTCCACGGTGGTGTAGAGGTGTTCCCGTCTCTGGGTCCCAATGTCACGGGTTCAAATCTGGTCGAAATGGATTTTTCAGGAATTGAAATTTCTAGGCACTAAGCTCTCTGGAAGGGACTATAAAGTGGTTGGGTCCAGAGTTGCAGACCTACGGCACGTTAAGGAACTAAAACTAAAAAGTACGCTACAGGAAGTAGGCATCCGACCGATCCATCATCTAACATGGGTAAAGGCAAGATTAGGGATCATGTGGTCAGCATTCCTACACCCATGGCCATTATTTATGGCTTTCTTGACGAGAGCCGTTACTTCTTTGTCAAGCAGCTCCTCAGATATCCTCACAATAAAGGCTGCACTCCGTTTCAGACCTTCCTATCTCAGAAAAATCCTAGGATTTAGACCTGCTTATTCGTACTCAACAACTCTAATTACTAGACCATGCAGGTGATCCGTTAAAGAACTCCAAGCATAGGCTAAATGAAAGCTTCTCACTCTTGCTGTCTACCACTCGTATAACATATACTTCAGGATTTTTCTTAGAATATTCAGACTATACTCCAAATTCCCGGGCTCTTTCAAGTCCCTGTTATATCTCGGTTTCCTTTAGTCCATGTTTATCCAACTTCTCAGGAACTGGGGCTCAAATTTATTTTGACAAGTAGATTTTGAGAGTGGCCCCAAAATTATTCATGAAAGGTTGTCTTCGTAGCAAGATATACGACCGTAATGGTCGATATCTGAGGCATTGTTAACGTTATTCCTCTATACGAAATTCGCGTCGTTTGAATGGAATAATCTGTTTAATTCCGGGGTGCGCGGGCAAAGAGAGTTAAGTCCAGAGAATTAGAGTGACTTAACACACTATACCAGCCCAACATAGCTTTAAAGATGGATAAACCCATGAGGCACACATCCATAACTACCGTACAATTTTGAATATGACTTACTGGACTTAATACAAATGTGGAGAACATTTTTATCTTTAACTCTATGGTCACATCTCAATTTTTTAGGATGGTGGACTTAACTCTCTTTGCCCGCGCACCCCGGAATTATGTAACGCCTCCGAGGTATGATGAATAGTTCGAAATACCCTTTGTATGTTCACTAAAATGACAGAATTTCATTGTTATGAATCTAGTAAGCTGACATTCGCGATGGAATTCAATAAAGGCTTTAATGCATTTTCATAGTATTCCACGCTTTTAGTGGTATCACAAATATATTACGTCACTGCATCGTGTGCCTATTTAAAAAGCCAAAGTTCAAAACTGCATCATGTTTATTATATTTTCAGTCTTTCTCATTCAGTGGTGCACAAAAACACATTTTCCCTTTCTTTGCATAATAGAGCCCATTATTTTCGCTGTATACATGAAAACAGGTTTGGACTAATCCCGAGATATGAAGAGATGCGAGAAAATTGAGCAAACGCAGCTCTTTCGGAAACGTATCTGCTTCGCGATATAATGATATATTATTCAGGTAACAATCGTTGCCTGGAGATATACAGCAGCCATAGAAAAAGGTTAGCGTACTCTCAAGAAGCTAATTTCTTTTTAACGAAACACAGTAAGTAGCGAGGATGTCTCAGTCTGTTTTTTTATGTCATGCTTACGGCAGGATACTGCCAGTTAGCACGTTGTTAGTGAACGTATTTTTAGCACTGCTTCCATTTTATTTAGTGCTTTGTATAGCCGTCGCGATTGGTTGAAGCATTCTGCATTTTAAAGGTTTATTGGATATAAATCCTTAATATTTTAATATTCTTGATCGGTCCTCTTTCAATGCTCTACAAACTACTACGCACAAAGTCTCTTCATACTTGGCCTGCCGAATCCACTACCTATCAGAATGACCTCTGGACAAGATCTCATCAGAATTCTACCTTACCTATTTCTCCTCAAAACATTATATTTTATTTTTCGTCCTTCATATGCGGTATCGCTCGTCTGTGGAATCAGTTACTTGATTATATAAAAGCCTGTCAAAAACTCCGAACGTTCAAGATCAGGTTAGTTGACCACTTGACCACTAACCATTAATTCATATTATATATTGGGTATATTTAAAAAAAATATATTATTTCTCTTTTTCATTTCAGTTATTTGTAATTTTTTTCAATCTTTTCACTTACTATCTTTCTCAGTCTTTTCGCTTACTAGCATATATAAATTATGGTATAAATATTATATTTCATTATTATAGATTAATATAGTTTTAAGCATAATTAGTACCTAATTGTAACTAATTATAATATTTGAGCTGATGTTGCCTTATAGAACCAAAGCCACCTATTCACAATACTTTATTTAATTGTGAAATTAATTGAAGATGGCCTTTCTCGGTTGTCATAACAACTTGATATTTGATGTCATGATTGATTCATTTGTTTGAATTATTATATATTTTGAATTATATTGTTTTACGTAGTACATATAAATAACTAAGAATAAAACGAATCTTATGCTGCCATATACAATTGTAATTGTAATTGTATATGGCAGCATAAGATTCGTTTTATTCTTAGTTATTTATATGTACTACGTAAAACAATATAATTCAAAATAAAATTATATAATTCATGCAATTTATGTAAAAACGATGTCATTGTTAGTAAATGTGTTTTGATTACAGTAGAGCCTCGGTAATTCGAGCCCCGGTATTTCGATGTTCCGTGTAATTCGAGCTGGTCTTAAGAATATTAAAATTTTCCATAAAACTAGAGTAAAATCCCGTTTTATACGGTGTCCGCTTGTAAGATCTACGCACTTCCGAATGTTTTACATTTTGAGCTTTCTTTCAATTTTTCCATGTACAAAAATGCAGGTAAAACAGTCCCACTTAGGGTTTTCGTTCATAATACACAGAAATAACCTTGGCTTCAGACTGCTAATGCATTTCTATTACAGATTGACAGAAACCGAGGTTTGATCTTTCTTTGTCGGGACCTCGTGTCAATCAATTGTACAGTGCATACCATCCTTTCAGGAAAAAAAAAACTTTATTGTTTCAGTAATTCCTACTCAGCTACAATGGTAATTAAAAGTGTTTTCCTAGTAGCGCCGCTTACCCGTTCCACTCTATTAAGGGTCAGACAATGACTTAATCCTTAAACGATGCCGATGTAGAAAATTGAAAATGTTTGCCATTATACACAGGTATGTAGGCCTATTATATTTTTATTTATTTCTTTCTTTTTTAAACCATTATTGTGCTCATTAAACATTTATTTATGATTTACCCATTGATTTAGTGATATTTCCGTATAATCCGAGTTTTTCGTAATACGAGGTAGCCTCAGCCCCAATTAGCTCGAATTATCGGGGTTCTACTGTATTTTTCTTTTAAATGTTTTATTTATGTAAACTATTTAACAATTGAGATAATAATCGCGGGCAAATCCGAGGACACTTTCTGGTAACTTATATTTCCTATAGTGTATCACGTCCTTTCAGATTATTGATTTAGTTATTTTTTTTTATGTAGCCACCTCTTGAGAGTAGAAGAGAAGTCCTTGAAGGTCTTAACTTACACCAGAGAGAAGTAAATAAATTACATTAAAGGATAGAGTAGTACACATTTACACTGTACGTGGGCCTAATAGTTATTTATTTTAGCATGTAGGATAAGCGCAAAAATTAGACAGGTTTTTATGAAATTCAAACTAGATATTGTGTGTTAGTTCATATCAATAGGCCTCTTGGATATCAGATTTAAAAACAAAACGATAGGTTGGAAGCTCTCCATTAATATATCTGGGTCAAAAATATTCCTTGTTCAATGTTTATACGAGGAACCAAACATATGATCTTTTTTCATGTAAATTGCTAAATAATCATTAATATGATTAGGTAGTAATGTGCAGAATAGAGGAAATTATATGGTCATGAGCCCCAATTTTCAGGGCGTTTCTCTGTAAAATTAATTACGTTATTATAATATTACTCTACCTTCACACGTTTTAATAGTATATCCTTTTTACAGAGCGTAAAGAGGTATGATTAACTTAAGTCTGGACCTTTTTATCCTGAAAAATCATAAAAAAACATATTTCAGGCAACGGGAAAAATCGAGAGGATTTCAAACATCTGATGTGGAATTGAAGACATCTCATTATTGCAGTATAATGGTACGAAGAGCACCTCTTCTTTGCACAATAATCTAACTCTCTAATTATTTAAACCCATTGAAGATCGCTAATGAATTAAACTCGGAGTTTGTTTTACGGTTTCTCGTCTGCATTCTTTTGTATCTAGGAATTTTCTTATTGCTCAATAACAAGTAGCATTCTGGGTCAGCAATAAAATAATTTATTATTGTGAAACTCCATAATCGTGCCACTCAGATTGCTTGCTTTATTAAATTAAACATGATATCCTTATTTGAAAAGAAACTTAAGTGAGTTGAAAATAAACATGAAAAAGTAACTTTTTAAAGTACAATTTTATTCCTCAAGTGAAACTTTTTTCCTGCCTTTCCTATTATTATTCAATTGTTTATCTTCCTTTTCCTGTACATTACCAGAAAACTTCAAATCGAAGTATACTTATCTTATGATTGTATGAACTTCATCTAGTGATGGATATATCAGACAACTTAATACATTATAAATTTTTTTGACTTACTACTGTAATATTAATAATAATAATAATAATAATAATAATAATAATAATAATAACAATAATAACGTTTTATTTTACATACACTTGCGACATTACATCGCAATTCCAATCTCATATACTCCAGACAGCTAATAAACTTCAAGTGCTGCTATCGAAATGAGTGTGACTAAAATGCAGTAATACAGTAATAATAATTAAAATTGTTGATAACTAACAATCCTCAGCATATCGCTTTCGATATGACAGGATGTGTAACTTCAGAGGTATGCCAGTGTATTAATATTTTTTTTTTTCGAGTTGCAAGTAAGTTTAAAAAGGGGGTACCGTGGTATGCATCAGTGTTGATAATAAGGAAGTGAAGCAAATTATTCGTTAATTTTCCTAACTAAATTATGCATGGTACAGGTGTTTACCACGATTCGTTCAACACTACAAAAAAGGTGGAATATTATAAACATAATTGTTTTACAATTTATTGTTATTGCATTGTCGACTTGTATGTAGTTCAGATACACTTAGCAACAATGTTTATAGATACAATGTGTTAACATTACATTTAATGAACACCTGTGACCAGTTTGTAATATAATAAGACACATAATAGCAGATTGCGATCATGCTGCAGAATAAATAGAGATGATTATAATGAAGCTGTAATGACAATTACTATACCTGTATTTAAGCTCCATTAGGGCCTCTACATAACGAAATGCATTTCAATTGCAGAAATAAATCATTATAATTAAGCTGTTCAGTAAATATATTATTTAACTAAGCTGTAGTGAAATGCGTTATTAGTATTAAATTGTATCATTGTTTTAGACTCTTAACTAAAGTAATTATCTCTGGAATGATTTTAATTAATTTAATCTGTGTATATGATTAAATTGTATTTTAGGTTTGACAGATGGCAGTAATAGACTTATATGTGCTCATGATATTAGCTTGCCAAGATTTAGAGCAACCATAAAGAGATGGCTAGCGGAAAATCCATTTTACAAAGTGGAGGAATTTTACGAGCAAGTAGGAACCCTACAATTGTAATTTAGTTCAACATTGTTATTTTATTGTTACCTTGACTATACCATTACATACATCTTGTATGTGTAAGGTTGTAAAAATAAATGAAAAATAAATGAAAAAAATCTTCCTTTACAGACTTAACAGATAGAAACATAATGTTTCTGTTTACTTGAAATTCTATACTAAAATTACAAACTTATTCAGCATACACATTAAGATTCTTCAGTAAAAAACAATTCATATGGGTCTTTTTTATGTATAAAATAAATCTTAGAATCATACAATCAAGTTAAAGGTATTGTTCTTCAGAAATTTCTCTCAGCACTACTGAACGAAACTTAATCTATTCTTCTGTAGGTGGGAAAATTTAGTTTTCTATTAAATTATTCAGAACCATATTATGTACTTGAAGGTCTCATGGTTCACAGAATTAGGTAATATGTTAAGTATTTCTTTTGATGAACTTCAGAAGTTTATTAAAAACGTATACTTTTATGTTATAGTTAGGTGGAATTTAAATGTTTTATTCGATGTAATATGTTATTTTTTAATTCAAGTTAAATTACCTATAACTTTTGGTTATTAACTTGCCTTTCGAACAACACTATAGGCCTACCGTGAACATTTACCAAATAAGTTGTCTCATTATTCTATTCTATAGGATTAATACCTTAATATTTTATTTTATATAACACAATATGGATAATTCATCATATAAAGAAAAGCCTCCAATTGTTTAACGTGAAGAATTATAAACAATGAATTCCGTCATAACAATGTTGATATGCAAGAACTCAACATGAAAAGTATTTTACTATCATTATGTTTAAAAATCATAATAGAGAAGATAATGTTTGTGAATGGAATATTTCTTTTTTTAACTTCAGGGCCAATTCAAAATCCCCACAAAATTCCCACAGTAAAACCAAGTTTAATGAAATTTTTAAGTGACATTTTACGTTCTATTTTAAATTTATCATGCACAGAGTAATTTTCTTGCTTTGTAAAGCCACTTCAAGTGCGACGTTTTTAGGCGAGTAAATAAAGCTAAAAAAGAAAAGAGCGTTTACTGGTAGCTTAAAACTGTATTGGTCATTGAGATCGAAGAAGCAGGGAGAAGAAAAGGGAGCGAGAGAAAGAATCAGAAAATGGGTAGAAAATTCTGTTGGGAATGTGCTCCAGCATAACAAAAGCTCTCCGACAAAATAAAGATGAAATGAAACAACAATATATGTACATTGTACGTGTGTATATGTTATTCCAATCACCGATAAAGTAAAGGGACGGAATGGCTGACAGGAGTTACCGTAGATTTGTTGAAGAGACATAACTATCGAATAATAAGCATACCATTCTTTCTTCGAAAACGTAGATATCTTCGTAGGGAACATTTAATGCCGGAAAACATTTAAACGTAGGATTTTCACAATGACAACACAATGGTCTCAACGACAAGGAACCAAGCTTCATTCCGTAAGAGGTTCCTCCACTGCTGCTTGCTGCTTTAAAAGCTTAAATAGTAGACTCCCGTCTGATAATTGGACACACAAAAATGACTCACTCCTACCTGATTACTAGAGATGATGAACCACAATGTACAACTTGCAATTCTCCACTATCAGTGTCCCGTATGTTCACAGAAAGTCGCCGCTTCGATACCCAGCAATTTACAAGTTCACAATAATCTAAGAATGTATAAAAAAATAAGTTATATTATTTCTAAAGGACATTAACGTTTATAGTAAAATTTAAAAGTTATAGGCTACCATCATTTGTAAAACACCGTCGTTAGCATTGTTCAAATATTCATAACTGATTATTATATGTAAATGTACAGTCGCGATTAGACTCTCACGAGTCAAAGCGACAAAAAATAAATCATATTAAAAAATATTGCTTGCAGCTCTGAAGTACTACTAAGCCTATCAGATCCAAGCTCTGGTTTTTTATTTGGCCTCTTAGTATATAAAAGGGCGTCGATGTTACGAATTAAACCGTGAAAATAATGTTGTACAGTAATTTAACTGATTTCTATATTCACGATCGGGACAAGTCAAGGCTTTTCCGGGATTTTTCCTCAACTTTGATATTAATGTCGATTAACATAAGGCCGTTCTGAACCCGGACATATTCTGGTCATCATTATCATCTTCATCCCAACCGCGCCTTGTTCGTTATGAGTGTTTGTGTTACTGATGTTTCTTATCCAATGTGTTCGAGTTGTCTCAGAGGTGGCCCGGTATTGGGCTGATCACCCATTCGGGAAGAGAGAGTTTAAACCAAGAGAAAGACATTTAAAATTTTTTTTATACTTATAGCTGCGACAGGATGGTAGTAGCATCCTAAATTAACTATTACGATGTGTACGTTTAGATCAACAGCATCAAGGGTAGATTGTAAAGGGTGAGTACAGTCGCACATAACTATGACAACAGGTACCGGAGAAACCTGTGGAGATTCATTGATTTAACTCAAGTAAAATGATGTCCTATGTTGTCGAAAGGAGATTTTTCTGAGGTAAGAAGGTCTGGAACGGGGTGCACTTAGTTTCTTGATACAAACTGAGGTGATAATTGATTAAGAAATAGCGGCCCCGAACACGAAAACCAATATTTAACGGCCGAGAGTGTCGGCATGCTAACCACATGCCCCAATCCTACCATATTTGTATGGTAGGTGAGCAGTAGTCTATTCCCTCAAGGAATGTAGCGCCAAAGAGTTTTGTTACTTTTTAATGAACAATTATTGGTTATCCTAAATGGGAGAGGTAAAACTTAGATAAAGAAAGAAAGAAAGAAAGAAAGAAAGAAAGAAAGAAAGAAAGAAAGAAAGGAAGAAAGAAAGAAAGAAAGAAAGAAAGAAAGAAAGAATTATTGGTTAATAATAATTGAATAATTATCAGTTGAACGAATAACGTAATCGGTATTGATGTCTTGTATTATCAACTGGCCGAGGCATATTTACACTAATTAAAGTATACACATTACACACATATCCTCTTATCAAGTATTGGAAAACCGAATGAGGAGTCTGAGTACTTTCTTCGCCTCTAAGCTTATCCGAATTCATAGTCTACAATACCGACAAAGTAGAGATGCTAAAATAACATCAAACGGTGAACTCTGCTTTTCATCTCTAGGGACGGTCGTCCATCCTCCCAATGAAACTTCACGAAAATGCTCACGAGGCTACTTTACAAGCAAATACTACTCTAGGAGGTGTATTGAAAGCATGGGGAAGACGGAATTGAAGGTAAGAGACAAGTATAAAGTAGGCAACAAGGCAGAAAATCACAAGTGAATACAAAGTAACCAATAAGGACCAAATGAAGTTAAGCAAGGTGGATTAGAATACGAAAAAACAAATACGCACAAAGAGTGAATACGAATACAAGACTGTTCTTAAGCTCAGTGAAATCCTCAGTGGGCTGTAAGTTTGAAGCAGACGAGGAAAATGTCAGTAGAATAGGCGGTTTTCATGAATGACAATCATAACATGTTTGAAGTTTGAAGTTTATTGTTACATACATTATTACATTTCATTATTTACATTATTTCAACATTAGTACAGGTAAAAAACAAAAACCAACAGAAAATACTATTTCTAATTTAGCATAAAAAAGTAAGGTATGCCCCTAGATGAGCAAAGCTCGTGTTTAGGGGTATAATAGATTAATATAAATCTAGGTATATATCATTGCACAGTATACTACAAACGAAAATTATAAATGTCTGAGTACAATGTATATAAAATAATTTTGCATCATTAACCAGTAGTATATGTAGAAATTACAAAAAACAGAAAAAAATCATAGAAATCATTTGAGTTGAAACATTGAAAAACAAAACAAAATTAAAGTTGTGCTATTAATATTATATAATATTCTTTTTTATTTTCCTCTTAAAATGTTTGAGATTGTAATTTATATATTCTGGGAGATCATCAATAAACGTGTTATACAATTTCAAACCATAGTTTTGACCATGTAATTGCCCCTTGGTCGTCTTACATTTTGATTCAGCGAAACGAAAAATGGCGTTTCTTCTTGTATTTTGACAATGACTGAAGGAAATCAATTTAGATCTTTTTTTATCGTAATATTAGCATGTGCCCGCGGCTTCGCCCGCGATAATTATTTCAAAAGTTAAAAATTAAGAGCATAATAGTAAAGTCATTATATTTATTAACTCCTAAATCACGTGGACTACATACCACGATTAGATAGCATCGTCTGGTAAAAGCGACCTCAGATTCGAGTTTCTTGGCCCAGAAAACCTCTGTATAGTGAGATTCGTCCAAATAAAACAACGTTTGACCATATTTAGGGCTTACAAAATTCAAGCGATCGCGAAAGTTGTATTTTCAAGGTGTGAAAAAATCAGCCAAAGCCAACTGTAATTGATTTGACATTGAAATGTATAACTGAAAACTTATGTTTTGAAAACGCACAAAATGCACGTTCTTTGCCCGTTTTTCACTCATAACTCACGAACGAAAACTAAAATTAAAATTCCGGCTTCGAGGTGCATTTTCCGACCCTTCAGCCCACCTATGTTTAAAATTTCAGATCTTTGCGTTCAGTAGATTTCGCTGGACATCGAGGACAATTCCTTTTATTAATATAGATAATATGAATTATAATGATACCTTCTCTAATTTGTCAAACATCCATTTCATTTATTCCAAACCCACCTATACCATTGGCAACAATATGTTCTGTGAATTTGTTTCGATAATTCTATGTAAAAAGGGCTTAAGTATTTTAAAAAGCATTTAATTTTTGGCATTTAGAATCAGAATTTTTCAAAATCCCTTCTTAGTGAGCATCTACATTATGAAACGAAGGTACTATCAAAATTCTAAGTCTCTACCTGTTATAGTTTAGGCTGTACGTTGAATCATGTCAGTCAGGACAAAGCCTTTTATGTATATAAGAGATAATAATGATTTTAACTTATAACGCTGTTCGATTTTCAAAACATTGAATTCAGCATATAATAGTTTTGATGGGTAATCAATTGGTTTATTTAAGCAAATTTTTATTATTCTCTTTTGAAGTAAAATTAATTTTGTACAAATGGTCTTAGAAACGCTACCCCAGCCAGTAATTTCGTTTTAAGTAGTGCTAGATATATTTACCGTAATTTAATGTGGATAAATGTTTTCATATTTTTTTTTAAAGTAATTGATCTATTAATTTTTATCTCTGTATGTGTACAATTTTTTAGGTGAGGCATTTACACATCACTAGCAGGGAATAAGATTAATCCACCTCTTTTCTCTACACTTTATGAACAAAGTGCAGATAAACTGTAATAAGGAAAAGATGTACTTTAATCTTGTTCCCCGCTACTGATGTGTAAATGCCACACTTCAAAAATTGTATAAATACAGAGATACAAAATTAATAGAAAAATTATTTTTAAAGTAAAGTTCTGGTGAACAGACGTTGGATAAACTGGTTATAATGCTAACTTAAATTGTATTTTATCATACCTCTATTTCTGTCTCTGTTACAAATGAGGTTAATATTACCACATGTAAAAACAGTTTTCCTTATGCAATGTTGACTCTCTTAAAGCAAAGAGGATAACATCCACACATGAAGTGCTCAAGTTACTGAACAGGAGCAGATGTGTTGCTATATCTTTCTTACAATTTGTATTCTCACACTGTATGGATGCTAAAACTTTGTCTCTCCTCGCTGCGGAAGAGAATGGGCCATCATCTTGAAATAAAAGTTCCTCCAAGTGAAAGTTAGGTGGAATATAAAAATATACAAGGGAAATACTAGAGAGTTCTACATGCTATATGGCGGAAAGTACGTTTCCGCAGAACAGGAACATGTATATATTATATGCAAGAATGAAATAACCAGACGTCCATATACAGAAAAGACCCTACATTTACATAACCTGCTATGAATATAAACAGTAACTTACTGTCGTACTTCATAGTTCTGAATTGACGTGATCGCACAGCATTCTTTACCATTATTGTTGTTCTATGTTTGATTTCTTTCAATATTCGTAAATTTCTTATCTTTTCACGTTTAAAAAAAACGTAGGTAGTCCACGTTCATTTAGATTCATCTCTGGGTCAAAGAAACCTAACTATAATTGAGGAGCGTTTTTTCAAAAGCCGATATCTACATGGATATCTCAGTGCAAGAGGTGACTAAGTGCCATCAAGAAAAGTGCTAATATTTGTGTGTATTGACCAGCAAATATCGTATTTTATCTACGCCAAACATGACTAGCAGCCATTACCATGTCTGTAATTGATACAGCAAGGCTGTTTGTCATGTTTGGCTTAGATAGAATACGATCTTTGCTGGTCAATACACACAAATATTAGCACTTTTCTTGATGGCACTTAGTCACCTCTTGCATTGAGATATCCATGTAGATATAGTCTTTTGAAAAAACGCTCTTCAATTATGTTCTTTCTACACTATGTGTTTACTAAGAAAGTAACATCACGGTCTCTTAATTGGGAAGTAGCGGGTTAATCCCAGGGAAGGTCCATCTAAATTATATTTTGTACATATTTCTTCTCTTAAATGTTTTTACCGGATTTAAAAATCCATTCCAATTTCTCCTGACTTGCAAGTTACACTGTGACTTCGGAGGAATCCTTCACTAATCTGCTTCCTTACCACGTACTTCATCTACACCTCTATCTTATCCTTGTGTATGATCCACAGGTTACACCCCTCTTCTACTAACAATATATTGCTATAGGGGAAGCCAGGCAGGTAATTAAGAATTAGATACTTGTTCAGTCTTGATGAGCTAATATTATTGGTGACAATAATTTCTGAGCTTTCTCCGAACGATTCAAAAGTCAACAAACATTGAATGATGTTAGCATTAACACACTCTGAAGTAATTATCTACTAAACATACACTTATAGCTCAGTAATTATTTATTACTAGAAATTACTCTCTGCTTCGTCCGCGTTTATTTATTCAATCGCTTGTTTTTTTAAAATCAATTAATTAACATCAAACTCACTAAAACGTTGTATTAACACTTACACGTAAATCATTCATAAACAATTAAAAGGATTAATAATGAAAAAGCTAAAAATCCTGCTTCGAGGTGCATTTCACTATTAGAAAGCGCCGCCCGGAAAAAAAGACACCGGAATCGAGATGAGAAAAACCCGCTTATGAAGTTTCATCAAAATCGATCAATGCTTTCCCATTTAGGACAACTTTCGTGATCTCCCTTTCGTCCACCCGTGTAAAAGTAAATCAGATATCTGTGCGCCTTATGTTATAAGCAAATGGATCACGCAGAGTAGTCTAAGGCGGGCCATACACGTTACGGTATACCGGTGAGGTTTACCTGTACAGGTGACCTGTACAGGTAAACCGGAGCGTGTGTGCCAGCCGCTGCAGGCCAAACTGCACAGGCGTAGCGACCTGCACAGACGACCGGAGAAGAATCGAAATTCAATTCTTTCTACCTGCGCAGGCGTGTAGACCTGAGCGTGTGTGTGAGTCACTCCGGCACGCCTGTACAGTAAACTCAGTCGAGAGATGGCGAGCAAACAAGAAGACGCGATCGCTTTAGTCGGTTTGTTAGTGGCCATGAAGTGTAATGCTGCGTATAGATATGCGTGCGCTCTGCTCCGCTCGCGTGCTGCTCATTGAAATTATTTTCACAGCGCTCCTCCCGCGTTCCATAGGAAAGCGACAAACCTACTGCGAACCACTAGCTTTCATCATTAGGCCTAATATTTTGTGTGTTATCTTGCTAATATGTTCAACACTACCGTGCTAGGCAAAAAAGCCTTAATTCCAATTTTTGCCGAAAATGAGTTACATGCATATCCACCATGTACATATTGTTCAAAATCTACTGAAATAATAAAATCACAGATTTTACATCCCTAAGCCCTTTTTGAGGGCTATCTAAAATGTATCAACTCCAAAAATCCCTTTAGGCAAGCCTACAGGCTGAGGTAGATTTCAAAGTGCTTTCGGTTTAATTTACTGTCGCTGCGTAGCACTCTTCTTCTTTAACCTTGGCATGACAAACCCGCAATAATAATTGCAAAATAGAGGAAAGAGCACTTTTTCAAACATTCAAATCTCGCCTTAAATTAGAGCTATCGAGAAACTAGTTATTGATTTGTAGAGTACTCATCAAGAGCTTTTCAATGATACCCCACAAGACGTGGTTTCAAAAATTTCGAATTTCCATCCCCCACCCCCACTCGTACCCCCAAAACCCCCGAATCGTTGGTGTCACTGTGAACTCCATAGGGAGTACTCTAATTTATCCAAACAAAGTTTCCCTCTATACTTCATAGAAGCCGAGATAAAAATGTTTTAAAATTTCTACCCCCTCCCCCGACCACCCCCTTGGGCCAATTTTGCCCATTAACGAACTTGTCCGAACTATTGGGCCTAGAAATAACATATTAAAATTTGGTTCAAATATCTTCAAAATTACGGCCGCTATCATGTAAAGATATATATATATATATATATATATATATATATCACAATTTTTTTTTTTAATGGGCGGTGGTTTCGTGCTTAGGGGAGCATGAAACGTATAAATATGATAGAATTTTTCGAAAATCATGACATGGTATCCATTACAATAGGTAGATTTTTCTTCGAAATCTACCTAAAATCAGCTGCGTTAAGAAGGAAATCAGCCGTATGTCCATTATGATAAAGGAAAATACCTTATTTCTTTCTCAACGTGGGTTTAAGGTAAATTTCCTTCCTATTAGTAACAAACAAACCCACAATCAGAAACAAAATTACCCTAAGTACCGAGAAGCTTTGAGTTAAGGTAGAATGTCTTCTTTATTCGAACTGAAAATTAACCTGATCCAACAATACATTTTGAGATCAAAGAAACAGATCAAGAGAAAAAAAATCCCTTTAGGCAGGCCTACAGGCGGAGGTAGATTTCGAAGTGCTTTTGGTTTAATTTATTGTCGCTGCATAGCACTCTTCTTCTTTAGCCTTGGCATGGTAAACCTGCAGTAATAAGAACTGAATTCGGTAAAGAGGAAGAGCCTACAATCATTTGTTTTGACAACAAGAATAGGATATAATATTCTGGGAGGCCGTGCGCAAGATCAGCAATGAATAAAATTAGCAAAGCCGCTAAACAAGACACAATTATGATATCATAATAATTCTTTTAAGTGTTATTATTTTCAAACATTAAAATCTCGCGTAATATGAGAGCTATCAAGAAACTATTTATTGATTTGTAGAGTACTCATCAAGAGCTTTTCAACGATACCCCACAAGACATGGTTTCAAAAGTTTCGAATTTTCATCCCCCACCCCCACCTCCACCCCACCCTCACTCGAACCCCCGAATCGTTGGTGTCACTGTAAACTCCATAGGGAGTACTCTAATTTATTCAAACAATGTTTCCCTCTATACTTCATAGGGGCCGAGATATACATTTTTAAAAATTTCAACCCCCTCCCCCGACCACCCCCTTGGGCCAATTTTGCCCATTAACGAACTTGTCCGAACTATTGGGCCTAGAAATAACATAATAAAATTTGGTTCAAATATCTTCAAAATTACGGCCGCTATCGTGTAAAGATATATATATATATATATATATATATATATAATTATCACAAATTTTTTTTTTTTGAACGGGCGGTGGTTTCGTACTTAGGGGAGCATGAAACGTAAAGATATGAAAGAATTTTTCGAAAATCATAAAGTGGTATCCATTGCAATAGGTAGATTTTTCTTCGAAAATCTACCTAATAGGTAGATTTTTCTTCGAAAATCTATATAGGTAGATTTTTCTTCGAAAATCTACCTAAAAATCCCTTTAGGCAAGCCTACAGGCTGAGGTAGATTTCAAAGTGCTTGTGGTTTAATTTACTGTCACTGCGTAGCACTCTTCTTCTTTAGCCTTGGCATGACAAACCCGCAATAATAATTGCAAAAAAGAGGAAAGAGCACTTTTTCAAACATTCAAATCTCGCCTTAAATGAGAGCTATCGAGAAACGAGTTTTTGATTTGTAGAGTACTCATCAAGAACTTTTCAATGATACCCCACAAGACGTGGTTTCAAAAATTTCGAATTTCCACCCCCACCCCACCCCCTCTCGTACCCCCAAAACCCCCGAATCGTTGATGTCACTGTGAACTCCATAGGGAGTACTCTAATTTCTTTGAACAAAGTTTCCCTCTATACTTCATAGGGGCTAAGATATAAAGTTTTCAAAATTTCAACCCCCTCCCGCGACATCCCCCTTGGGCAAATTTTGCTCATTAACGAATATGTTTGAACTATTGGACCTAGAAATAACATAATACAATTTGGTTCAAATATCTGCAAAATTACGGCCGCTTGAGTGTAAAGATACACTGTATATAAAAATTTGAGCGGGCGGTGGTTTCATACTGAGAGAAGCATGAAACGTAAAGATAGGAAAGAATTTTTCTAAAATCATGACATGGTATCGATTGCAATAGGTAGATTTTTCTTCGAAATCTACCCAAAAAACCATCCCATATCTGAAGGAAAAATATAAAGATCAGCAAAAACATAAAACATTGTTGTCTAGTGTTTTATGCCCAGGGTATTATTTACAAGGATATTGTGCATTTCCTTTGTAGGTTTGTGAGAATTTAGTTAACACTCCAATGTAAATTGTATTTAGAATTTTTAAATTTATAAAGAGATGATAGCATAAATGGGCTATTTTGATTGGATGTTAGCAGTTTATGATTTTTCAAGATCGGGTGGATCCAATCAGTGATATTATCTTCATTGTTCGAATGTACTTTTAACCTTCAAGTCTGACATTTAATTGTTGTTAAGGTGTTGTTGCAGGTGTTAAGCTTGAGGAGCGCAGGAGGAGCGCGAGCGCAACTACCAAAAACACGTCCCAATGTGAAATCAGTAATCCTTTGTGTTCGTCGAAAAAACCGACAGGGGACGGATCGCGGCGAGCGGCACGCGAGCGGTTCGCGTGCACCTCAAAATGCCGTATACCAATCTGCCTTCCGAGTGGCACGCGTGCGGAGCAGAGCGCAAGAGGAGCGCAGATGTACCCTATACGTACCCATAGACACAAATGTTATTTATTACATTTTCAAAAAACTAACAAGTATCTAGAATGGAAAGCATCAGGGTCGATCTTTATGTTCAATGCTTTTACTGTGAAATAATAATAATAATAATAATAATAATAATAATAATAATAATAATAATAATAATAATATTAACTTGGGGTTTGTATTGTTTCCTCAATCTCAAAGGCAAAAATGCAGGATACATTGAGATAGAGCCGATCAATAGAAGCAAATGCTGCACGAATGAGTTATTATAAGAGTTTACTGGTAAATTTGGGTGGTCACGAGGTTTGATTTAAACCCAGGATCTCTTCCCTAATTACCCTATACCACCTCGCTCTAATTGATTTTGGTGTGTTCATTACGACTGTGGTAAACTGACTACATTTCACAACAATATCTAGATTATAGTATTCTTGTCACTATGGGCAACAAAAGGACATTATTCATATTTTAATAAAAATGTATGTTCTGAAATTCACATTTCAGTCAAGTTATTTTGTTTTTATCTTGATACCTATTCATTTAATAAAGAAATGTATTTAACAAAAAAAAGTTCTTTATAATCTTCTCTACAACTTTACTGTGGTAGGTTTTCATGTATCGCCTACTGTAATGGAGATAATCTAGAAAAATTGAAAATCGATACGAGTCAAGTCATTTTTGCAGAGAAATGGATCTAGCTATTTTATTAGCCACAGATAAGAGTTTCCAATTTTACATTTTTATTAAAATCGTTAGAGCCAATTTTTATAAAATCAAAAGTTTAAAAAAAGTTTTCATGAAAGTCCCCTTAGTATTTCAGTTATAAAACCGAAATTCTGGGCAGTTCGATAAAATTTCGAAAAATTAATTGATTCAAGAAATGAAGTAAATACAATAGACCGTTTATCCTCTGTGCTTGTCCACAGACGGACAGACGTCATTCCAAAAACACTTTTTTCGGTTTCGAGGCATCGTGAAACATGCTTTCCCGGTGTTATCTCGATTTCGATTTTTTGTCACGATCACAATACTTGCTCTATACTACGTATATGCGAGAAAGTGAAACTGTACAGGCGTGCCGGAGTGACTCACACACACGCTCAGGTCTACACACCTGCTCAGGTAGAAAGAATGGAATTTCAATTCTTCTCCGGTCGCCTGCGCAGGTCGCTACGCCTGTGCAGTTTGGTTGGCACACACGCTCCGGTTTACCTGTACAGGTCACCTATGCAGGTAAACCTCACCGGTATATCGTAACGTGTGTGCCCGGCCTATACATACCTGAAGATACACTTTTTTCAGCACATTGTAGACAGGGCCGTCGCGTGATTTTTTGGCGCCCGGGGCAAGATTTCGTCAGGCGCCCCCCCCCCCCAAAAAAAAAAACTTAACTCCACGTGCACCCACCCGACATTCCACCTATCTGTAAGGATTCAAACACAAACACACAGCGAGCGACGTGACGCGACACTATCAAATACATATAAACATAATGGTGTTAAACACGCGTTATTATTAGGTTATTATTATTAACAGTATACAAGCAAATCCAGCTGTTCAATTTTGAGCAAATATTTATTTTGGTGTAACTTAGAAAATATAAAGTTATTGGTTTCAAATATTTATTTGTTCAATAAATACAAACGACGTAATATTCAAAATTCAGTTATACTTAACTTTAAAAAATACGTTATGTAGGCCTACATCTAACATATTATTTCAAATTTTGTTGTTTTATTTTTGCCGTTGCCACGGCGCCCCCCTGGTCGCGGCGCCCGGGGCGATCGCCCCGGTCGCCCTGCCCACGCGACGGCCCTGATTGTAGATGGCTTCACATGTCTCCGGAATTATTTTGCCAAGAGCTTGAGGTGATACTGTATTATAGTAGAATACTTGAGACATTCGTACGATCGACCCGTTGCAAGAAACCTCAAAGTAGCTGTCAGTCTTTCATGGGGAGAAATAGAAGTTCTCATAACTGTATTTTTCTTCTGTATTAGAGTGACAACAGTGTTTGGTAGACTTCTTCATTTATCCGCAAATAATTACGGTAATCTGTAGGATCTGAACTTAACTGTTTTAGTAATCTTGTATGAGTGTATTCATTTCTCTTTGTAAGCCAATCATTACACCAGGCTGTGCGTTTTCGCTTCTTTTTACACTTCATGGTCACTAACAAACCTACTAGAGCAGTGTTTCTCAACCTATGGTCCGCGGACCACTGGTGGTCCGCGAAGATGGTGCAGATGGTCCGCAGACATAATTTAAAAAAATCATAAAGCAAGTGTAAAGTAAAGAAGTAAAATTGTTTCACATATTTCGTTATAATGACCTATAATTAATGCCCCAAATATTAAGAATATTAATAATATAGGCCTTCTTTTAAAAGTGGGATGTAAAATTAGGGGTCCGTAAAATTTTTTAGACATTTTAGAGGTCCTCGGGTTCAAAAAGGTTGAGAAACGCTGTACTAGAGCGATCGCGTCGTCTTCTTGTTTGCTCGCCATCTCTCGACCTTCCGGTTTACCGTAGCGTGTGTGTGCTCTAGCCTGCACAGGTATACCTTTCCGGTTTACCTGTGCAGGTAAACCTCACCGGTATACCGTAACGTGTATGGCCCGCCTAACAGAATTGAAGGGATCGGCAATTCCATGCGTTATATTGAAACGAGTACTTTTCAGTGATGCTTTTTCTTCCATGGTTGACATGGCTGCAGAACAAGGTCAAATGTAATTAATTTCACATGAAATGCAACAACAAAAAACCGATGCTTTGATAGCGCAAGAAATCACGTTTTCTTTTCAGATTTTCGTTCTTATCTTGCGAACTGAAGCGAAAATTAAAAATCCGGCTTCGAGGTGCGTGTTTCAAATTTAAAGTATGACAGAATATGTAAAATCATACAATATTGATACCAATCATTCAATTGCAGGAAAATGTGAAGTTTTCATTAATATAGACTATTCGAAGATATATAATATTATTATTAACCATTTATTTGCATTACTTATTTACATTACATTATTATTATTACACATTTAGTACAAGTAAAGATAAATAAAACCAAACATGCCCCTTTATGAGCAAAGTTCGTGTTTAGGGGGTATAGTAGATTAATATAAATCTAATTATATATAAATGCACAGTATACTACAAACAAAAAATTATAAATGTATGAATACAATGTATACAAAAATAATTCTTCAGCATTAACCAGTGGTTTATATAGAATTTAAAACAACAAAATAGAAGAAATTGGGTTGAAAATTTATAACATCAGTATAAGACCAAAAAGAAATGAACATGTGACTTTAAACTTTTATTGGAGACTTTTACTGTTTCGCATTAACTAACATGTAAATAGTGACATAGGGCTGGAAATCCCGAGAGTAATCACAAGGGTTGAAACTGTGTATTATTCTATTTCTTGACTTGCAGTCTAGTATAACTGACTGGATTTCAAAATCATAAACAAAGCTATACTCAACACAGAAAATTGGTTTACTGACATTGCTAATGCCATGACGTAGTAATTCGTCTTGATGAAACTTAATGTGATTATATTGATGTTACAGAAGCTTGCTTATTTGCCGCTCTTTGAACATGAACGCTTATGTACCTTGTTGTAAATATGCTCCATCATATGAAGGATATTAAGTTATCTCTGAAAATCCCTCAGAAATTCTCATGAAAGCATTTGGCATACAATTGCAGTAGCAACATATTATGATTGTATTCGGTAGATCTCGTGGAAAGAGAACGTTAATTCTTGAAACATAAACACTTAGAGAAAGTAGTGCCATTATAAAGGATGTTTTTTGAAGTTATTCATCAAACCGTCTACGCTTTTAAGTATCATTAAATGAGATCAAAGTGTAATCTGGAGTAGAACTTGTCTAATTCTCTGTTAGCGTCCTAGAATTATGACTGCAACAGTTTTGTTTTGTACGCTAAATTTTATAAATGTAGTGTTGTACATTTTGTTTGATGACTTATAAGATACTAATTTTAAAATCATTATTAATGTCTTCTCTTAGTTGGAAATCTTTCAGTCTTCCATATTAAACGCCTTCGGTGTTTTCAGTTTCTGTTTATCGTGGGTTTACTACATAAATTGTGTAACTCCATTCATGCTAGTTATTCATGCTAGTTCTGAGATAAATGAATTTAAAGTTTTGGTTTCAAAAATATGGGCCAATATTTTTATTTACATTTTTAGTGTTTACTCTAATGCGTTTACATATGTTTTAAGTTTTTATGAACTGCAATTATAAAGAAAATAATTCACAGACCTGAAATAATAAACGTTACCAAATAAGGAGTTATTGGATTTTCCGTGGCACTTAACTTACATAGCTTGCAAATTAATCGATTCTGGGTTCGGGGGATCAGTAGTTTATTCTTCTCCCTAAGGATGATATATCGCCGTCTTTAAGCCTACAAAATTCTTTACCCTTTACCGGTTTTGTACCTCAGAACGTAGAATATGTTAACATTTAAGCTATCTGTCCAACCACTGAGAACTCCGAACGTATATAAATTTTCTTGTCTTTCTATTATTTTCAGGAAGTAGCATGATACAACGTTCCACAGCACTGTAGCCTTAAGTAGACCCCTGTTTTTATTGGTTTACTTATTCATTCCAATAATCCAAATTTTCAGCAGGCATCTAGCGTTTCACACATACTTGGAATTCTCCTAAAACCCGACATTCACCCTTTTGTTATTATTATTATTCTGTAAGATTACATACCGAAATCATTTTAATTCTTATCTGACTGCATGAGATCCAGCCTTTAACTTAGAATGCACTGATAACCTAAATTCAAAATTATGAGTAATAGTGATTATTCTAAAATTCTACATAAAATGTACATAGGCCTATTACTATAAATAATTGTATATTAATTACATTTTTGCCGCTTGAAATTGAAATTGTCCAGAGTATAAGAAGGCATAGTGTTTCCGTAAAAAGTCCATCAGTCTTGTGGATATGGAGAACTGCTGACACCTATAAGGATCATCAGTCAATAGTTCAAAATTCCCGACTAGTAACATTAGACTTTTGATTGGTCTTCCATCCGGATGCCAATATTCCATTCCATGAGTTTAATCCTAGTACTCCATTGAAGAGGCAGCGGGAATCCTATTGAGAATGCTTAGCATTATCTGTACGTTCCAACTGAGAGATCAACTTGGAGAAGCGACTGCCAGAGCACCTTTAACTTTTTAAGTGTGGACGAGATGCTTCAAACCATTGCAATAATATTACAACGAATTTTCTAGTTTACTTATATTAATTAAATATGTCCGTATCAATTAATGTTTAAAGCATGTGGAATTAGACAGTAGCACGGTTAAGAAACATAATACCTCAATAACTCTTATTGAACTGAATTATCAAGTTGTCTTTTAAGTCCTCCTACATGTCAAGTAATTGATATAATATCATGTAGTCAAAGTTATAATAGTTATTGACACATTTATATAGGAATATCAACAGAATTTCGTTAGGCTTTTAAGCCCTGGGAATATATCAACTGAAAAATCGGAGTAATTTTAGTGAAGTAGAATAATTTCGAGTAAGTGTTATAGCTGGATAAACCTTTCTACGAGGGTCTTTCAGTAATTAAAGAGAAAAACTGACCTGGAGAAAAAAAACAGTTTAATTTCACAAAACAAGACTTTTCCTACTTTTCAACATAATCCCCATCAACATTTATGCACTTGTACACTCGTACATGTATGAGTTTTTTTTAGGAGGGGGGCAGAATTATAAATTTGATTGTGAGCACTATGTGGGAGAAAAATATTCTTAGAGCAGCACGAATTAGATTCCGGCCTTGAGAATGCGGTTTTCTGGGCGATATAATCACTAGGTCAGTGATTTAAAACATTAACAAATTAATCACCTAAAATTAGCTGCAGACAATCGTTTGTAGTTCAGGAAATAATGATCCTGAGCAATCTAAAGGCCTATATCTTTGAAGCAGTTTTGTATGTAAAGGATAATTTGCATGCCATCTCATTCATACTATTGTTGTTCAATAAAGCAGGAAGTTATCAATAAAATTTTGCAGTTGAAACAAAGTAAACTCGCCGGAAGTGAAAGTGGGACAAGGGAGAGAAAGCCAAAAACAATGTAATTAGCTAATCACAATTTATATTTTATGCTGAGATTGTGATATAGGGATATAAAACAAATATACAATGTATAAAACCCCTTTCCATTAGAAATTGAATGTTCGATTACCAACGCCAGTTTTATTACTCCTCGTTAATTAAACACTATACTGGTATATAAAATATACCGACTAGGCTGTATATACTGCTGCAAGCAGTACATTCGTGTGTTTAAAATATATACAGCATATAAACAGTTCATGTATAATGTTTACACAATATAAATGTTGCTCCGTATATGTTGTCATAGTGTGACTATAGTAATTTTATTGGTTATATTAAATGAAAGATCTTTCAGAGTGAATGAAATATAAATAAGTTTTATTTTTTAAATGTTTAGGCTAGTACTTACTGTATATACAAAATTCATAAATCCAGGATAATTTCAAAGAATTATTTTTGGATAAGTGGTTTCACCCATCTTGCGAATGAGCTACTTTTTCTCGAATGGCATCTCTGAAATTCTTTTACTTTAAGCTACTACATTCAGCTTTAGTACCATGATAAAGAAGGTTTCTCAAAGTAAGCTAAAATTCCTTCCCAAATGTGACACTTTTATTTATTTTTACTTTATGAATAAAATTAGAATTTAAAATATATATTTTTATTATATCGTTCTCTTGTATGCGATTCCTGATGAGCCATTTGGGTTTTCAATTGGCCATTTCCTTCCTGCAGAATTATGGCTCTGAGTCAATCCAGCTTATTAATATAAAAAAATACCAGGAGCAATTCCAGTAATTGAAGTAATCTTGCATTTCATTTTTATATTTACGATGACTAAATCTAATCCAGTTAATAACAGTTGCCGACATTCAAACAACGCTAGTTGTACAATATGCAAGTATGTATTCATTATTATCATAAAGTTAAAATGATAAGTGACATTCTGAGATAGGCCTATCCTCTTTAATGGAAAATATTTTATGACGAAATATTATTTGGCTTGTAGAATGGATCGCAGAGCTGAAAGTAAACAACCTCTGGTCATACTGAACCCAGCTTAAAACGTTTATAGCAGACAGCAAAGGGAATATCAAAGGCCTGAAATATAATAATGCCTATACAGAAAACCAAGTATCATATCACAAAACATGCTAAAATAGCAGGATAAAAACAAAGAGTTTCGTGGAAAAAAATACATTCAAAACCTTTTGAGGAATATACATTTAAAAAAAGCATGAGATTTAATTCTCCACGCATTCATGGACCATGTATCTCATTTTCATATTAATTAGAGAAAGGAATTTGTCTACTAATGTTCATATGATACATACTGGAGGAAAGAGATGTAAAGGTAAAAGTAAAGTGTTCCCTATAAAGGCCATGGAGGCCCAGAGGGTTCCAGGAGGTTGAGGCTCCCAGATTTTGGATATTCGAAACATGAAGATGGTAAGGTTGTCAGCCTTACGCACCGGTCGCCTTTACCCCCAGGATTGCTCCTAGTACTCATTTCTGTTGGAGGCTGAGTCGACCCCAGGGCCATAGCGCCACCAGAAGGATCAGGCCAATTGAAAAACTCCGACTTCATCAAACCCGCGACCTTCCGGTTTGTAGCGCTGCGCTTCAACCACTACGCTACGGCGTACCCCAGGAAAGAGATGTAAGTACCTTAATTTTGAAAACATATTCTGTATATTATATGTAACAAAAATTCCCAATAGTATGCCTGTTTTGGTATTTTAATAATAGTTTTAATGAAAAAATAATTTTTGTATTACCTTGGAACTCCATTTATAATACAAATATTGAGAATTTAGGTTATATAAATTAGGATTTCAAAGCAACGAGTAAGATGAACGAATCATTCCTTTGCAATTTCTTCGCAAAATGCTATATTCTGGTACGCTCAATTCATGACATCCATACATAACAATGACGAGATTTGGTATCAATATGTCATATAAAGGAATCATTTTCGTAATTTTGAGTTGGAAGTGTCGGGAAGTTTGAAGAGTTGTCTCATTGCAAGAACAGGAATAAGATCACAGTAATGAATTCAGGTTTAATAAACAGGATATAGGATCTACACTATGAAACTTACAAGCTGGTAATTTTGTAAAATTGTAGAGTAATGAATAGACTTACTGCGAACTTCTACATTCTTATTACTGTGTCCAAAAAAAGTAAAAAAAATCCCTTTAGGCAAGCCTACAAGCTGAGGTAGATTTCTAAGTGCTTTTGGTTTAATTTACTGTCGCTGCGTAGCACTCTTCTTCTTTAGCCTTGGCATGACAAACCCGCAATAATAACAGCGAAAAAAGGAAAGATCACTTTTTCAAACGTTCAAATCTCGCCTTATATGAGAACTATCAAGAAACTAGCTATTGATTTGTAGAGTACTCATCAAGAGCTTTTCAACGATACCCCACAAGACGTAGTTTCAAAAATTTCGAATTTCCATCCCCTCACCCCCACCCCCCACTCGTACCCCCAAAAACCTCTGAATTGTTGGTGTCACTGTGAACTCCATAGGGAGTACTCTAATTTATTCAAACAAAGTTTCCCTCTATACTTCATAGGGGCCGAGATATAAATGTTTTAAAATTTCAACCCCCTCCCCCGACCACCCCCTTGGGCCAATTTTGCTCATTGTCCGAACTATTGGGCCTAGAAATAACATAATAAAATTTGGTTCAAATGTCTTCAAAATTACGGCCGCTATCGTGTAAAGAGATATATATATATATATATATATATAACAAAAAAAAATTTGAACAGGCGGTGGTTTCGTACTTAGGGAAACATGAAACGTCAAGATATGAAAGAATTTTTCGAAAGTCATGACATGGTATCGATTGCAATAGGTAGATTTTTCTTCGAAATCTACCTAAAATCCGGGTAGGCTATATCAGGACGCAGCCGAAAGGTACGTTTATGCGTTCTTCCTAAATCTAGAACTCCCTATGAGATGGACATGTTCCACCGAGATCAAAGTGGGTGGGCCGGATTTGTTTCCGGGGTGCCCCAGTCCCCTACCTAACACTTAAACCCATTGACCTCCATATATATATATATATATATATATATATATATATATATACCTGGACTTAGCACTAAATACAATCCCCTGTACTAAGATGTGAGGCCACTTTTTCGACTAGTCTCGCCCGGAAACTATGGCAAGCAACTATTTGTCTGCTCAATACGAAACGTCAAATCGCCTTTCTTGTATGGAATTATCACATGTTTGGTTTGGAAATTGAAGATGTTGTTGACGAATCATTGTAAGACAGTTCTTCTTGCATGCATTATAAGAATAATTAATATTAACATATTAAAAGTACGTCATTATTATAATTAAGATTAATATTAATACGTATGTTTTTACCCGTGACTTCTGTCGTTTCCATACATGTAGGCCTAACCGACAAAATAGCATGTATTCAATACTACACTTATTACATTAAATTAGTATTACGTTGAAATCTTTAGAAATTGAAATATATTGTTCTACTTCAAAATCGTCATCATTCATTTTAAGTATATTTTATTCTGATAATAACGTTTAATACCATATTTAGTAATTAATCCTTAATCCAGATGTTAGCAATTTTAGGATAGGCCTATATCATAATTCAGGTAGGATGGCAATGCATGGAAAAATCGAAGAACTAATAATAAAAAAACACAACAATGGGCAGACTTAGTTTTGCATAAAAGAATGAGCTGAGGTAGGTAATAATTGAAACTGATTAACTTAGATTAGAAGTATTTGTAAAAGGCTCTCATGTGTAATCTATTTAATAAGTACATTAAAGAATTATTTATCTGGGAGCAATAATTACAGACACAAATAATAAGGCCGAATTTAAGTGTAGACACAAATCTGTAAATGCTAGTTTTTATGCAGGTAAGAAATTCTTATCTTCTCGTTTAATTTCACAAATCCAAAAATAAAAATTTATAATACAATTATTATCCTGCCAGTTGTATTATATGAGACATTATGTGAGACATGGTCGCTTACTCTTCGCGGAGAATAAAATCTGAAAGTGTTCGAAAACAGGGTGCTTAGGAAAATATTAGGGCCTAAGAGAGATGAAAATGGGGACTGGAGAAAACGGCTTGATGACGAGCTTCATAACCTGTACTCGTCACCGGATATAGTAAAGCTAATTAAATCATTGAGGATGAAATGGGCTGGACTTGTTGTACGCATGAGGGAAGAAAGACATATTTAAAAAATATTGACGGGGAGACCCGAAAGGAATATACCACTTGGAATACCTAGACGCAGGTGGGAGGACAATATTAGGATAGATTCAAGGGAAGTAGGATTTGCGAGTGATGGCTGGATGGAGTTAGCACAGAATAGGGTTGAATGGCGGACTCAAGTAAGCGGGGCAATGAACCTTCGGGTTCTATAAAACATAATATTCATTTAGCTTGCTCCATTGCCATAGAGTGAGTAAGTAAGTATCTTCAGATTATCTAAAGACTGCCTAATATGCATTTTTTCAGAGCGTAATAAGGTGTGATCTAGTAGTAGCCTATGGGGAAATGGTGTAGGAATTAATCAAGTATTATGTATCCAGAAAAAAACAATTAGAATAATAACCAATGCTAAAAAAATAGAGCATTGCAAACCACTATTACTAACAACAATCATTACTAACAATTACTAACAATAATAAATTTTTATATTTTTTATGTCTTGTCATTAGTAAAATATAACATAAAAAACTATCGAACACGAAGTTCTTATTTATCAGACCAGAAATCAAAATAAATTTGGGACAACATTGTATAAAAAATACCATATAAACTTCAAGAAATGCCCCCAAATTTTTTTTCACAAAAAACTATATTCCTAGCTTTAAAAAATCCTGTTTTATAATGTTAAAGAATACTTAGAATCAGATTTACAAATAGAATAGAGCAACTTAGCGTAAGTAATTACATGTGTAATCTGCAAGTAGGCTATATGTTATTCACTTAGTGTCACTTGGGTTATGGCATTAGTATAACTGAGAATAATAATTTTGACTAATGTAATTAAGTTTGTAAGATTGTAAATATTCATAGCTTAGATTCTTAAAGATGTGTATTGATGTAAATAGCTAATGTGACCGATTGCAGTTGGTACTTACTAAAAGTGTTATCAAATATCAAATATATTTTATTTCTAAACATTTCAACGTAATGTTAATTTAACGTAACTCTTGACAATGAAACGAATAATTATATTCAAATATCACACTTACCTAGCAAGGAATGAAATAGTTTAAAACATAAGAATCTGGGCCCTAGTAATAAATGTTGTATTGAATACGCACGATTTTGTCGGTTAGACTTACATAATGAAAGAGAAGTCACGGGTAAAACCATTCGTATTGATAAAAATAAATTATTTGGAGTTAAAGGTAAGGTAATGTTCAGTCTATCGCAATATATTTTCAGGCATATATGCCTACTTGACATTTCTTGCTGAGCAGACAAATAGCTTCTTGCCATATTTTCCAGGCGGAGCTAGTCGAAACAGTCGGCCTCACTTGCTGTGCTGGACTCCTAACTCCAGTTCTATTCTAGCTCAATGCTTAAACCTAAGGACGATACACACACACACACACACACACACACCCGGGAAAGGGGTTTTTCTCATCTGAAAACTGTGACCGTGGTTTCTAAATTCATTTGTCCATACTTGCGTATTATTCCAGGCAACTTTATTGCGTCGGCATTTCTACGTGAAAGTATTACAAATCGATTTGCAGCGAAGAGAGAATTCTCAGAAATAAGATGCCATTAAGCACTTCATTTAAATTCTGCGCACGTCTTCGCTTTGCATTCAACTCCTTCCTAGATAAATTAAAAGCTTTAATAGAGATCCTGCGTAATTTATTTATCGTGGTTTTGTTCCGTGGTAACTATTCCAATACCATATAATTCAGACATGATTAGAGTAGAGAAATGGAATTTTAAAATAACTCTTATTGACAGATGTTCTTACTTAATAATGATACAAAATTAAATAATTTCGGATTGCAATTTACTCACTTCTTACCCAAAAGTTCTCCCTGCTCGTTGTCTTAAATTTGGTATCAATATGTCATATAAAGGAATCAATTTCGTAATTTTGAGTTGGAAGTGTCGGGAAGTTTGAAGAGTTGTCTCATTGCAAGACCAGGATTAATGAATTCAGGTTTAATAAACAGAATATATCTACACTATGAAACTTATAAGCTGGTAATTTTGTAAAATTGTAGAGTAATGAATAGATTTATTGCGAACTTTCATGTCCAAAAGAAAGACATAAAATCCGGGTAGGCTATATCATATGATATGAGGAGTAGCCTTGCTTTCTAAGAACCCTTCCATGCGATAGTGTGTAGATTTTTCCCGTTCTCTACCACGCCTTGCTTATAATTTTCACGGAAAGGAGTAAAACGGAAGAACGAAGGAAGAAAAAAAAATATCTATATCTTATACATTTCCTTTTTTATTTCGCCATTTCCTTATGTTTTTTCTTGTCATTACTCTCCTTACTTCTCTCGAAGATATGGACCACTTTTCCTCCATGTCCCTTGCACTTCTCATTGTTTTATTTGTCTTCCTCCTTCCGTTTTATCATCTTGCTTTTTCTCCACTCGAGTTTCTCTGATTTCTTTCTCTTCCTTGTAAGTTACACTCTGTTTTCTATTGTATCATTTCCTTTCTCTATCTACTCTCACGCCCACTCTCGCTCTCTCCCCTTTCTCTTTCAGCCTGCTTAGGTAATGAACCCATATACCTTAATTATGACTTTCACATCCAACTTTTTTCCCCTTTTCTGACAATGCCGATTCTTAAATGAAGAATGTACTTATCTTTCACTAGAAATATTTTTCGTCATCCTCGAATAAAAATTATGATAAATCAGTAAACAGACAACGGATAAAGTGAGCTATAGCAGTGGAAGGCATGTATTTCGAATGCATAACTACTTTTCCATGTAACGAGCTGTTCCCATTATTATATAATTTCTATATTGGGTGTGTTTTCCGTTTTTCTGATTTTAGTATACAGTATGTTTTTAGTAACTGACATACACTGTAGGGCTTTAAACATATATTGTCACGAGGAAATTAGGTTCCATAATTTAAATTTTAGCTAAACAAAAACAAAACAATATGCATTTTTTACGAAAATTGATTGAAGTTTTACAAAATTTAAATTTGAGGCAGGTAATACAGACTTATGTTTTTGTTAACTTTGTCATTACATTATCTTATAGATACCAGAATATGTTGTGGAATATGTAATATTCTAAAATTATGATTTCATGTATGGGAATAAACCATTTCTTCTTTTTATGAATTCAAACCAGGGAAGGGAACGACGTGTAAGGGAGCACTTCCAAACTGAAGTGCTTGCTTTTCGTTGTAATGCAGTTTGTAGCATCATTTTAGACTTGTTTTATTTTCTCGCCCCACAACAATATCAATTTTTCTTGTGTCCTCTGTGGGCCATTTGTTGCTGCCTCATATCTTCCTTGCTCACATTTATTGTAGATTACTTGCCTTTGTCCAGAATTCCCCCCGGAAATGGTGTTGACTTTTCTGCAATATCTGCAGGCTAAATTATACAAATCCACTCACAGATGCACTGCATTTTCCTGTCATCTAATTCCACTAACTTTCTAACGGATCTCGGTTATACAGTTAGTTAATTTTTCTTCTAATTTTGCGTGGATTTCAAATGTGGAGATACCATAACTGATGACATGGTTCTGTTTATTTTCGAGTAAGGCATTGAAGCTACTGGATCCCATAGCATCAAAATATATTGCATACAATTATGTACAGTCGAGTGTATGGATTCTTTCCGATATAAAGCGCAGTGGTTTATGTTTGTAAGGGAATACATAACCGGCTCAACCAGGCCCACTCCCCAACCCTGCACACATAATTTTCGCAATGGCGGATAAGCAGCAGAGAGCAACCCTCCACTTAATGTTTGTCTTACTCTCCTCACTTCTTCATCCTGAACCTGAAACTGATCTGTGTTCGTAGCTTAACGTTTGAGTGTCAGCTTTTGACATCAAACCAATACGTGTCAGACTCATTTAGGAACTGGTCTGGGTATTCGTTGTGACGCACGCCTTCTAGCCAGTCAAAGGAAATGTTCCTTGCTCGAGTCGCTTTCTCCGCTCACCTTGTTCATAGCCTAATGCATGTTGTCGAACTTGAATTGAAACCAATAAGAGATTGGGCCTTGCAGGGCAGGTGTCTTACACAGATGATAAGGAGATTCAATGCCAACTTTAAATAATTAAAAACTCTATAAGAAACCAAAAGCATGGAAAAGTTTCCGTACACTTGACTGTACCTGTCTTGGCATTAAACATAAAAGAAATATTGCTGCCGTGCACTTTTCAAAATTAAAAATATAACTAATGTCTGTGTAAGATATTTCTTTTGAGTAAAGAACTGTTGCAGAATTCCTCGGGCCAGTCAATGTAATTTTTTTAATAAGGAATCGTATAATTTAACCCATACCCCGTTTATAATACTTTAGACAAATTTCTTCATAAACATTTGTAGTAGTATGCATTTTTAAAATTCGGTAACTGCTCGATAATACTACTGACTGTAGATAAGTTACCTTATTCTGAATGTCTAATATGTTCCTCTTCTTTTCTAGGTAAGTGTGGTTCGCTAGTTCTTACAACTTTGAATACCTCAAGCTGTGCTTCCTATAATCTGAGTAAGTTAATAATGGATTTATCGTACTATAATTATTTGATTCTTTCTGTAGTACTTTCATTTAACGTTTAAGCACACATTCGCAATAATAAATTTTTCAAAGGCTTGTTAGTGGACCCATGTTTAATAGAACTTTTTTGCTTCTGTTATGGTATAATTTCAACCATTTCGGTTTACGCTATTATTTACGATACATCCTGTATTGTTGCCTTGTTCTGACTTGTGGCTTCCCTTACGAAAAAAATCACCTTTGGCCCTATGATGTGGGCTTTTGGCATATTTTAAAATAGGGGATTTTGGAAAATTCGGAGCCATGTCATTTAAATAATGTCTTTTAGAATACTATGTAGGCTACAGTGATCGCTCTGGTTTCTGAAGTATTCAGAGCACATAACAAATGTGCAAAAAATGGCACTTAGTTCTCTTGGATAAATATGTGGGTCTTATAAAGAATTATAGAAATGGGATATTCTGTGTGAGAACAAACCAGTCAATTAAATTATGGAGTTATTTTAACAAAATTTAGCCTTTCTAAAGTGAAACATTTATTCTATTGTTTGCAAACACCTGTTACAATAAATTACACATATTCATTGTCATTTTGTTATAGCTTGTTTTATGTCCATTGCTTAATCTACTCTTATACAATTCAACGGCCCTAAATAGCGTGCTTGCTCGCCCGCTTCGTGAGACATCGGGTATACTCGGCGATGTTCGTCTCTCGCAGTCTAAACTTTCATGACGACTACAAAATTAGGAAGGAAAACCGTGTCTTTATTATATAAGGCCTAAGTGAAATGAACACAATGAACAAATATTCTAATTTTATTTCTATTTACAATTTTCATAGCTCTGAACCACAAACATTTTTAATAATCTACCAGTGTAATTTTCTTAAAAATCCTGGAGTCAATGAATAATGGCGGGCGAAGCCGGGGGCAACAGCTGTAAAATATTGATGGTTTTATCTCTTGAAATATCGCTGATAATAATAATCCAAACAAACCATTCCTTCCCTTGAAACATTATATAATTTCTGAAAATTACACTGAATTGATAAAATAAATTTCACATCATATTCATGTCAAAAAACAGCTGAGAAACAATACGTATTATGTGTTCACCACTGCCTTCTAAACTGTCGAGACGGCGGTGGTGTTCACAGGTTCTTTGGAACTGCATAATCGATTCTGATATAGTTTTCCCAGGGGGCACTTTCATGTCGTGGAATGAACTCTAAAGCAGGAATTTTAGCTGTTTCATTAATTATTAATGGCTTAGTTTATGAATGATTCGCGTGCAAGTGTTAATAAATATAATGCTTTAATAATTATTATACTCTTAATTTTTAATTTTTAATTTTTAAAAGAATTATCGTGGCGAAGCCACGGGCACCTCCTAGTATCATACATTTCTATGCTGCAAATTCAAATGGGGATCTGGAGGGATTCACTCACAATGCCCACATGGTCAACATTGTGTCACTCATTGTCAACCTTTGGCAGTCACGTGATTGGATGTTACTAATCCAGAGTTCTTGTGTAAGATGTCCCACAGATTTAACGTAAATTTAAGGATGTACCTTATCTTCCAATTACAGTGACTCTTAGAGATTAAAAAGACTACGTTAGCCCAAACGCACTTAGAAATGTTGTTGACAAAACTGATAGACCATAACAAAGCCTCATGCTAAATTAGCTGCCTGTTTGCAATATTAGGACTTGAAATGGAGTGCTTCATTGTGCTAATATTCGAAATGAAAAATTATTATCGCTTGTCACACAACATATTTTCTGTAATATTTTGTAAGGTTTTGTTGAGTGAATTTAATCTGGTTTGGAAGGTGTGAAGAATATATCATAAAATAATAACTATTCTGCAATAGTGTAAGATTTTAGATTTTCCTGGCGAAGAGTATGAATAAATCTTTCCCGGGTAGACAGCCAGGTTTGAAGATCAAGCTGAAGACATTAACGCAGAAGGGGACACGAGACGCACAATCGTCAACCTGACTGACAAACAGCTAGATGCTGCTGCTATATCTGCTCTTTCCAAGGGTCTTAATTTCGCACCTACACCTAGGGTAATTCCCACCATTGATATCATCAGCGGAATTGAGCAAGCAGTTAAGGCTTTCCCCGTTGATACCGCAGACGAGATTCGACAGGAAGTCAGCCTGGCCCTTAAAAGGACCGTTCCACCGAAGTCCAACATGAAACGGGAAGAACGTGAAGCACTGAGAGACCTCCGTAATGACAGTGACACTGTAGTGTTGCCAGCAGACAAAGGGAATGCCACTGTACTGTTGAGATCATCGGAATACGATACGAAAATACGTGAACTCCTTCACGATCCTGCATATAAGCTCCTCCAACGAGATCCAACACTTACTATCGAACGGAAGACTTCAGGTCTGATTAAGAGATCTACGCTGCCTGAGGACATCAAAAAACAGGTGACGCCACATGGCTCAGTACCTCCTAGACTGTACGGACTCCCGAAAATTCACAAAGAAGGAGTCCCTCTACGACCGATAGTCAGTGCAATAGGAGCTCCAACATACAGACTCGCGAAACATCTGTCCAAGCTACTGCAGCCTTTAGTGGGGAGATGTATACATCATGTGAGGAACTCAACTGAGTTTGTCAACACTCTCAAAGACATCACAGTCAATAACGGTGACTTGCTGGTCAGCTTCGACGTAGTCTCGCTGTTCACACGGGTGCCTGTAGAAGATTCACTGGAACTACTTGAACCACACTTCAGCCATGATATAATACAGCTATTCCGACACACCCTGACTTCCACATACTTTCTCTACGGCGGGAAATATTATGAACAGACTGACGGGGTAGCTATGGGATCTCCGCTCTCTCCGGCCATAGCTAATCTATACATGGAGCATTTTGAGCAGAAGGCGCTTGAAACAGCACCCTATAAACCCACCTGCTTCTACAGGTACGTGGATGACACCTTTGTAATCTGGCCTCATGGACAGGAGAAGCTCCAAGAATTCCTCGACCACCTCAACAACATACACCAGAGTATCACTTTCACGATGGAGATAGAAAAAGATGGCTGTCTTCCATTCCTTGACATATTAATACAACGTAAGACCAATGGCACACTAGGTCATAGGGTGTATAGAAAGAAGACTCACACCGACCTTTATCTCAACGGCAATAGTCATCACCACCCAGCGCAACGTAGAGGAGTACTTAACACCCTCATCAACAGAGCAATCTCCATTTCGGACAAAGAAAACCTGCCTGATGAACTGAACCACCTGAGGAGGACATTCTTACAAAATGGATTCCATGAAAGGGAAATTCGATTGGCCCTGAAAAGGACCGTTCGTCAGGCAACACCTCCAACACGAGACCCTGACGACACTAAAAGCACTGCAGTACTGCCGTATTTCGGTAACTTATCACAGAGATTAGCCCGAATCCTGAGGAAATGGAAGATCAGAACAGTCTTCAAACCACCTATGAAGACCAGAAGCCTCTTGAGACAGGTGAAAGACGACTTAGGACTCAGAACACCGGGTGTGTACCGCATCCCCTGTGAATGCGGCAGGGCTTACATCGGGCAGACTTCACGGACTATTGACCAGCGCTGTTCTGAGCATGCCCGCTGCATCAGACTCTTCTATCCCGATAAATCTGCGGTGGCAGAACATACCATCAACTTGGGATCCGGGCACAGGATTGATTTCGCAAACACTACAATCCTTGCGAAGACTTCAAGGTTCTGGGACAGATTAATCAAGGAAGCGATCGAAATTAAGCTTGAGGCTAACAATTTCAATAGAGACGGAGGCCTCAGCATCAACCCTGCCTGGAATCACTGTCTCAAACAACTAAAAGACAGTAGAAGCCGATTGGCCGAAAAAAAGACGATGGAAAAATGAACTGGCGCCTGATTGGTCGACTCCTCGCAACTCGCGATCTGTATATATACCACCTCGGCATGACAGACTCGACACTTCAGTATCCCTGAGGATGGAGGCAGCGTGGGCCTCTGAAACGTCGGAGACACTTGATCTTCAAACCTGGCTGTCTACCCGGGAAAGATTTATTCATATTCTGCAATAGGTTTGTGATTAATCATAATTTTCCACGCCATACGTCGCTTATGTATTTTTAAGTATAATTATGTAGTTGAGTTATTCATCACTCTTTTTCATCAGAAGATTTTTCATCAAACATCTATTCTGTTCTCGATGTTAAGTTCAAACTATGATCAAAACATGAATCACTTTTATCCTATTTGAAATTAATTCTAATAATGAAGCTCTCTTTTCCATAGTCAATCAGTTCACAAAATGCTACCTACAAGTGATAACTATTTTCAAACAGCATATTATTGGCTTAATATCAATCTAAAATTGTCATACCATTGGTACTTAGTTCCTTACAGGTTCACTTAAATGGAATCAGTTCTTTGCGTTATGGTTTAGAACGCCAGTGGTGTATGAAAATAATCGCAACCCGCCATCAGCAATAAATATTCCGTGATTATAAGAGCTCTTTCATATTATCTACGCCACATCAGTCCACTGCATGCCACAGATATTTTGGTTTTCATCAGGTTTCCACATAAAAAAGTGGCATGGCGATGATGTCTGGAAGAGCCTAAAGTCTTATGCATTTAACACTTTACGTAAGATAATTATGATTCTTTCCCACGTACTCACTTAATAGTAAATCAATTAACTATTCCTAACGAGTTGAAACTTACAAAACGTATAGCCTGTTTCTGCATGCTGTAGAAAGTCAGTTTTATAAATCAGTATAATTAGAACACTCTTAGACGTAGTGATTGTATTCAAATTCACTAGAGATAAATCCGTCCGCCGCTGGGGGAGGGTCTGAAACACGAACGCCTGCCTTCCACTCTGGCGGCTCGAGTTCGATTGCCGGCCGGGTTGGGGATTTCCCAGTTGCGAAAATCTGGACTGTATGTGTTGTCCCCAGGTTTAAGTGTTAGGTGGGAAACTGGCGCACCACGGAAACATCCATGAACATCCCCTTAAGGGAATTCTAGGGGTCGTTCGAGACCCATTAGGTTTTTAGGATTACCACATAGATAAATCCACTACATGAGTAGAATTTTAAGTAACACATCCCCTTATCGTTAGAAAGTTGTTTCCAAACTGTAGGCATACCATTGCAGAACTTTCTAAGCTGTAATTTTTTATCACCAGTTAGTGGTGTGTCAAGATTGTTTATTGTTCACTTAATATTCGTATTTGTTGGATAATTTGTTATTAATTTGCTGGTAGCTATGAATGTTAAAAGACCTAGGCCTATATAAATAGGCAATTACTGAGTAAGTTACTGAGTAAGTTTGCAATTACTGAGGGTGTGGGGGTATGGAATTCCCCCCCCAAAAAAAAAATAAAAATAAAAAGGCCGGGGTCCTCCCCGGAAATTAAAAATAAATGAAGTGCACCATTAGTTTTTAGATCCTCTGGGTGATTCCCCCTAATTTCTTTGCAGACTCTCCTTTTACCCAGAGTTTTAGTTCTGTTGAGAAATTTGTCGGTTTTACACATTAGCCTACATAAAAATTAAAATCGTTAATCAAGTAGCAAAGTTTTGCCTTTAAAAAGTTCTGGTCTGAAATAGTTCACAAGAAGTCAATCATTTATACCATAAAAATAATTTTAAAGATAAGGAACTCGAACAACTGCTGTCTTGTGGATTGTCACAGCTAGTTTACACATTTGTTACAAGGAATCTAGAACATAATTACTATTCAACTTGTATTTTATAATCCTCTTGTTGAAATAGCGCGAACACATAAGTGCTTTTATTTTACTTTGTTTTGTATGTAATTAAATTTAAATGTTATTTTATTACGTAATTACTTTCGCCGAATAAAAAAAGTAAAATGAAAAATAAAAACCTAGTAGGGGCGCGGCCCTTCCCCTGGATCTGCCTCATCTGTAAGCTTTAGGAAAGTTCCTGCGGCATACATATTTGCTTTTTATAATAATATTACAAATATGAAAGAGAAATGCAGTAAAAAATTAACAACAATTTAGAATTCATTAAACTTAATATGTCGGGGTTACTGCATAGTGAAAGCAGGGCCGTACCGGTGCAGCGAGAAAGCAGAGTAGTGGAAGTGTAGGTGGAGTGACAGTTCTGATTAGAAACTACACGGGAACCGGAATGTAATAAGGCCGGACTCTCCGGGCTACACAACACCACGGTCAATGTTCTGAAATTGCATCCTGGAGGGAAAATTGTCCACTCTATCTTGCTGGAATGAGATAGGGAATGTGGTATACACCAGGTACCGCCACTATCTTATTCTGAGTCACATTTTCCTCGAATTTCAGCATTAATTGAATTGCTCAGGAAAGAAAGTGCTCAAGTCAGGGATGCCAAACGCTATTAGACAAAACTAGGCATTATATTAATAAAAAAAATGACATGTTTATATATACATATGTGAGTGTATGTGTGTGTGTACATGTATATATATGACACTATATATTTATATATATACTATATATTTAAATATATATATGGCATTGACCTTATTGTTAAAGGTTTGGAATGGTACTCTTGTTTCTTTTTAAAAAGAGATAGTCTTCATGGTCTTTCCGTTTTAACATGTTGGGAAGTTTTTTCATGCATCACTTTTTTTATAAATAGCAGAACAGTTCACATAATAATAATAATAATAATAATAATAATAATAATAATACAACTTTCTCACTTGAAATATGTCACACTCGCATAGCTTTCTCTCTTCTAAGTGCAGGCACATTACTCACTGATGTTTTATGTGTCGACAAAGGGGATTGGTTTGTTAATTATATTTATTACACATTTGTTGTTGATTTAATTATAAAGAGGGGGCAATACAACTTTCTGACATCACATAACACTCAACTTTCTCCATCTCAAAGCATAGGCTTTACAACTTTCTAATTTCAAATATGACACATTCAGTAACTTTCTCCATCCCAAAGCATGGGCTATACAACTTTCTCAGTTCAAATATGACACACTCAATAACTTTCTCCATCCCAAAGCATGAGAGCTATACAACTTTCTCACTTCAAACATCACAGTGCCTTCCAGCAATTACGTCTAATCTGAGTTGCCAGTTTTAATCAGAAACATTTTCTAGCACTGACAATATTGCTCTGACGTTTGGTCAAATATTTGACAATAGCATAAATACATAGGTCAAATATTGAAAAATAAATAAATCAATAAAATGATTCAGACTCCGAAAGAACGCCAGACAAACTAAAAATCGAAGTATGATTACATCCTTTTCGTGTTCTCGGGTAATGCTAAAAACCGTTCAAAATACTTTTTCATCCTACGAAGAACTGGAAACCAGCTAGTGAATAATATATTATAGGCCTATATTTTTTAGTAATGGATTCCATGCCTGTATTTTCCAGTTCCTTCATATAGTGGTTTCTTTAGAACTCAGAACTACTTCTTCCTAACAACTGGTATGTTGCTGGGAATTCATATCTCAAATTTTATTTAGCTCGCTACAATTTGATTTGTACTGTAAAAATTCTACGGTGTACAGCGATGAATTTTGTTATGGCGTCCGAATATGTAGCAAACTTGACTACAGAGCAGTTTTGCTCGCCAAGTTATCAAATCCTGTAGATATAAACTGGTCAAATATTACACACCTGTATGCAACTCAATATGGTGTCAAAGGGAAATCAACTGGAACTATGCAATCTCTGTTTACAAATGTACGGTTCACGCTGCGTAATAAACAGTGCCATTCGCAGAGTTTGTCTCCAATTGTGAGAAAAATGACACCAGGAACCAACTATTATACTTGCATTCAGGGTTGTAATATGCAATAGATTCCAATAGTACGAACACAGTTGAATGAGTATCATTCGTGCCAGCAATTAATCTTGAGTTGAAATTTCTCTACTTAAGACGGTTAAATAAGACATTGATTTTCCATACTTGTAGGCCTAATAGTTCTAGTTCTTCTCAGAAGCTCAAAATTGTCTAAAAAGGTATATTTCTACGTGATTCTTAAGCTATATGTACGCCTTTAGGTATGAAAATTTTATTTTTAAACATGATGTCTCTCATTTATATATATATTATATAGCTGTAAATTAAGACATTTCACAAGAAAATGTTCCTAATTGTTTATAATTTGTTTATAAAAATTGTTTTCTTGAAAATATTGACTACAAACTTGCAACGTGATTACTTCAAAACTATGAAAGATAAAAACACCAAATTTTCACTATTTTGTACACGGAATATTTCTCTAGTGCCTGACATTTAGGTTTTTTTTACACTTAAGATTTTAAATTGTTACATCTATATAAATAAAAATCAATTGCCAAAATGTATGTTGCCACATCACTTGAGAACGGCTCGACCGATTTAGCTGATTTTTTTTTTTTTTCGTAATTGTCAGGACAAGGTTTGTATGAAAGAAATTTTTTGGAAAAATCCATGGGAAAAGTCGGAATTGTGAAATGAGGCACAGTTTGAGAGTTCTGCTGTTACATGTTTTCATAACAAACCAAGCCAAATCGAAAGTGTGTATGTATGTGTGTGGGTATGTATGTTCCCTATACAAATCTAAATTTCTTGACCAATTTGCACGAAATTTTGCACACTCATCCAATTCAGCCCGGAAAGTAACGCAGTCAGCATTAAAATTCTAACAAGCCACTCCTTCCCTTGAAAATTTATATAATTTCAGAAAATATTATACTGAAAAAATGAAATGCAATTCAATTATCATGACAACAGTGCATTGTTTACAGTGTTCACATAGGGCTGTGGTAACTATATAATACTGGGCTTTAACAAATTCTGATGCTATTGATGTAATACATTTGTGAAAATAATTCTTGAAGAATGAAATAAACGAAAATAAAGCACAAAGTGATGCAGTCAAATAACTTTCTCTACCCTCGACATGGAAAATATAATTTTCTCACTCCACATTTTGATGTAGAGTAAGCGGTCGTATTGCAGGGACAGCTTAAGGGTTTGCCAATGAGTATGCTATATCAGAAGTCAGTAAAAAAAAATCCTATCCACTGATACGTTATTCATAGCTGTAGGCTTTGTATTAGTTGAGAAATATGGAGGCCCTAAGCATCTAAAAGGAGACAAAATGGGATGGGACATTTTCAGTATATTATGTCCCAGGTTTTTGGGGAGGAAAGTATGAAAGTTATATTGAATTTCTTTTTTATTTAAGCCCCGAAACGGTTGTATGGTAATATGAGAGTGAGAAATAAAATTTTCTGTCAAGACAATACAATCTTATGTAACCGGAATTTCTCTTTCTTCTTATTTTAACCCCTCCCAGGCATGGTGTGTAGAAGGAACGGAATGCAACATTCGACATCCTCTATGAGCCATAAAAAGCTATATCTAGCGTTTTCTGAGGGAAGAGTTTGAGTGTGATGTGTCGTTCTTCCTCATTTCGAATTCTACATACATATTATATAAGGACCTAGAGTTTCAAAATCGAAAGTCCTCCATAAGTTAATTTCCAATTACAAAATACAAAACCCGGGCGACGCCGGGCCTTTTAAGCTAGTAGATTTATATAAACTGAAATCATTTTTTTATTCACAACATTATTAACAAAAATCTAGAACACAGTAGACAATTTATATATTAGAAATTTCTCCATGTCAAGCACTAGAGAACATTTCAAGCTTCAAAATGAAACCAAAACCCCTTTGATATGTTATTAAGAAGAATTATGAAGTGTGAAATAATTGAATACGAAGTGATTTACTAATCAGAAACAGAGAGGAAAACAAACCTTGTTTGGAAACGCATGGAAAACACATGTAGGGATAAACGAGAAAAGGGGAAGTTCAAACCGTTCATACTTACTCAGCACGTTTAATCTGCGGTTACAATACCGTACGGCTAAAATAACTACGTGATCATTGTTTAGTAACAGTTTTTAGAATAAATTATCACCCTGGAAAGATACAATGATAACAATAACGCTACAAGGTGAAGTTTCTGAGACTCCAGTTTAATTACACGATGTTTAATGTAAACTTTGGAGCTTCAAAAATACTACGTTATCTCGTTTTCTCCTAATTAATTAAAATGTTCCTTTACAGGAAGCCATTATAATGCTCCTATAGTCCTCTACACGCTAGTACTTTGGTTTAGTGTCTTAATTACGACACGAATTCAAACGACGTTTTTCATCACAAGTTTAATGTAATGAAGATTGACGAGTCGTTCAAAGGGAGACGAGAGCGACAAAAAGAGACGCTTGAAAATTGCAACATATAGGTAATAAACCCGGCTGATACCATGGTAACTATTACCGCCATTTATATTGAGCAAGGTTGTTAATATTCTATCATAGCTAATAACCGTCAGAGCTGCTTTCCTGCTAGGCATGCTTGCCAGTCCTTTATTTTCAAGAGAATCCGAATTCATTACTTTTTTAATAACATAATGTGATATTTTTATTCTTCCTTTATTTGCATCTCTTTTAATATGTCACCATTTTACCATTGTTTAAAATGCAATCCCATCAAGATAATGAAGCAGCACCTGTGCAGGCGAGAATCCGTAAGGAACGGAATTCAATTGGCAGCACTAGCGTATGGTTATAATATTTTGCTACAATAATTAAGAAGTAAGAAATAAAATTAACCTAAAACTCGCCTGTTTTAAGAGCATTTACCGTTTTCATGATAATTAAAAGTTTAATATAATCACTGAACTTATTCCAGTTTTTTACTCATCAGCAATAGCAGGTACACAACAATAGTCAACATGACCTACTCGGGTATACCTGTCACGAGTCAGAAAGAAAGGTAGGGAGAAATATCAACCTACGCAAGGGTGGCGAACATAACCAAAGCAGCAGAGAGACTTCTTGATAGCACTGTAAATTGTGTTCTTTACTTATTCAAGAATAATGACCCCAAACGTCAACAATGCTCGTAAGGAGGCGCAGTAGAACACAGAACAAAAATATACCTACTCAGAAACAAGTAAAAGTATAGCCCAATTATTTAAAATAATCTAATGAAGTACAGTATCAGTACAAAGATTGTTACAGTGTAATAGCATTTTACCATAGGAATCACGAAGTGGTGAAACTGCATGAAAAATGACCTTTGAAGAAAGAACTTATTTTGAAGTCCTTTGTCTATTGAAGCAATTTGTTAAAATTCTTACATAGAGCGTAAAGAATGCTTTTAGTGCCTTATTTTACTGATTATGTGTAAAATTATACCAAGTGAAATAGTTGTGAATATCATCATTATGATGTATACGTAATACCACGAGAAGTCCGAACTTAATCGAAAATTCTTATCAAATATTCACAGAATTAAGCGTGTAATGAATCATAAAAGAACAGTATGAAGATGAAAAAACTACGCTATTTCAATCACCGTAAGCATATGGTAAAACAGTCCATATATTATATCGATCGTCGTGCCATTGACGGCAGTCGCACTTCGTGCTTCGATATTCAAAATGCTTCACCACACATATAAGTAGTACTTCTTTACTCATATGCAGCTTAAATGTAGGCTACTTAGTTGCTTTGTCAAAATTTTAATTGCTAAAAATTAATTAAAGAAGCTACAGGAATGAAGATGCTTCAAAGTTCAGTGTTTGTGAATTTACATTAAAAAAACAAGTGAAAATGGGTTCGATAAATTGAAAGTAATAAAAATAAAACGGATTTAGTGTGCAACTCTAGATGATGACGCTAACGATGCAGAATATGGAACAGGGAAGTTCTAAGGTATGGTTCTAACATTGTAAAACTTTAATCTTTTTTTATCAATTTTATTTTTTTAACTTTAAGTGCGCTCATCTAATAATCTACTGTAGCTTCAAATCTATTTTTTGTGGAATTAAAACAGATTGAAACTACATTTTGAAGTTGCTTCCAGTAACTTATCTGAAAGTTTTTATTATTTTTTAAAGAATTATTGAATATTTTTAAAGTAAATTCAAGACATATGTACTTGTAGATAATTCCAAAATAAGATCTCTTATATTTAGTGCACTGTAAAGTATTGTATAAGAAGGCAAAATTTCAAATCGTTGTGTGCAGTGGTTCTTGGGTTAAGTGTATCGAAAATATATCATTTTAACATTGGCAAGATAGGCTGTTCCGACTCCAATTAAAGTCAAATGACATACAAATGGAATTGTAAATTTGTAAGGATCATTTCATAATAGGAAAAGCTATTGGCCTACTCTCTAAAACATAGTTCGAAAAACCTAAGGCTTCAGCAGATTAGCAAAGTGCCCCTTGCTCCGAACAGAAGACCTGACACTCTCCATCTCTGGAGTACATCATACTACATACTTGGTGCTTACTTTTACATAATTAATATTAATGCAGGGTAAGTAGGCTTAGAGTAGATTGCTTTCTTCTCCCCATGTACATCCCTCTCAAAATGGACGGTCGAATCCAGTATGATAACTCCATTTTCTTTTATGTGAATGATTGCAATCTACCAGAATTAGAATCTTCCGATGAAATGCAGTGTATTTCTTCATGTATGGTAAAAATACTTATGGTATTTATTTTCGGTAAAGGCTACTTATGTAGATATTGATTAAAGTAAGCATGCGTATTGCTTTGTTTTTAAACTGTGGTTTGTTATCTATATAATTTTTATTTAAATTTGCACTAAATTCATGATGAGATCACTGACGTGGTAACCGTTCTCATTCTCCCCGGGGCTGTATTAGTTCTTAGTTTGGACAGTAGAGGCACACTACCCTCAATCGTGTTTAATGAGAGGGAGCGCATTATGGAATCTGTTTCATTAGATCATTTTTAATAACTCGTATAAAAAAGTAAAACTTTGCGTCGTAAGAAGTAAGATTTTGGGATTTATTATTTATGTGCTTAAATAAGAAGATATGGGTATTTCCTCCTATAAAATACCCTGGTCGTTCTATTGGCTATTTGGTATCAGTTATATATTGAATATACTTCTCTTGTTAGGCAGTCAGTCACTTCTGATTTGTGCCAAGACAAAAAATGCAACAGGTTTGATTGATAAGACTAGTCGACAGACTCATAGCAGAGAGAGGTGGAATCCAATTATTTTTTCTATGTGAGTAATTAACTTTTTAATTTCCATGGCATTTCTGTAATTATTTTCTAAGACTCCAAGTTGCGGAAGTTCGACTTCAAGAATTTTTCATTCTTACGAAGACTTAATTGCTTCGTTTCATCTTTTCTCTTTCTCTCTCTCTATAAACGAAGCATTTTGGTAGCGCTGCTTTATGTAATAAATAAAATAAAATAAAATACGAAACATGGAAGCAACGTTTATTGTAAATTAATAATAGAATCTTCATTATAAAAACTGCTTCTCCACTTCAATATCTCGTCTTAAGTAACTTTGCCTTTAAATGAGCTTACTCGTAAATAAGTACACAGATGAAAGGAAAAGTTACAATTAAAAGTAAGACACATAAAGGACAAAAGCTGTATATATAAGCGCATATTTTGTATTATTAATGATAACATCTCAATGTTTTTCGTTTCAACTCGACAATAAACAGTCATAACGCATGGTCTTCTATGCATTCTTGGATCAGTGATGGCTATAATAGTGGTTGGAATGATAGTATATTAATAGTTGAAGAAAAGGCTTAGGTTTCATATTGACAGAAGAAAAAGGCTTAGGTTTCAGATTGACAGAAAACAAGGTACAGGCTCAGATTGACAGAAGAAAAGTCTTCGGTTTCAGATTGACAGAAGAAAAGGATCAGGAATTGCAATATCAATGTAAGGAAGATAATAAGATAATCCTTCCGTAGACGCGTACTGGAACACGAATATTTTTGATACTGTCTGATACTCCTTTATTTGTTGAAAAGTTCCATGCAACTATTTTTACTGCTTAGCTCTAAATGAAAATTCTTATAACACATAATTATGGTTCGTTTAAAATAATATTCGTCAACATAAACGGAAAACAGACTTCATGCAGGCTTAATTAAAACGGTAGTTTGTGATAAAATAAACAAATTTATAATAAACGTTACTCTTCATCCTGTTTATGTAAATTGTTCAAAATTGTGCATTGTAACTTAATATTTACTATTTATTAATTTGTTATTTTAAGGTGTTCTTGCTTTTACCTGCAAAAAAATATTATATCCCGTTTTTACTTGTGTCTAATTTCTCAAAACTGTATAAAGATTATAATATTAATTTCTTTATCAGGGGTAGTGAATTCGTTTTATACTCTGTGCTCCTGTCTTATTCCAGTTCTTACTTTCTTTTACTCTCAACAATTAAATAGTAATCGATGCAAACGTTAATGTGGTTTTATTTTCTTCATTCAGGTTAGAAAGTGTAAATAGCATTTAGAATTATGTTTAATTTTAGGTGCCACCCGAGGCAAGATTGAATTGTCTGTTCATAATTGTTTGCACTTTGAGTTTCAGTTTGGGACTAAATTGTGAATTAATTTGTCCATTAACCCGATTACAGATCTTTTAGGACAAACAGAACATTATTGATCCTCCACAGTACAATTTTCTGAGTTTCTCCCCTTGTGTACTTATGGTTTTCTCTTCTGTTTGTAGAAAAAGAATGTAAATCTTTATTTTCTTCTCTGACAATTTCTTAGTGTACGCTTACTTCTTATCTTCTACAGTTTTTAAGGCCTGCTGTCGACTTGCAGTGGTTTTAAAGAGAATGAATGAGCTGTGTTAATTTGCGTCAATTAATATTCACATCTGAGAGCTCAGCTAAAGTCGAAACGAAACCTATTAAACAAAATGGGCTTTATTTTTTTATTCATATATATGAGCCTATATTATTATTTGTTAAAAATAATATAAAGAAGATGTAGGAATAAAATTCAATTGATTTCTAACCAAACTGTTAGTAGATGAGCAAGTGAACTACATAGAATTGCCCAAAATTCAACCTTGGACACTAGCCAAGACAAAAAAGAATGTAAACATACACTTATAATCTGGGTCATTCTAAGAACCTTAAAATCTGTTCTCAACGATAATAATAATAAACAATCATGATATCTGTCAAAACTAATGTAGCCCTTAAAATATTGTGTCAAAATGTTACCAAATAATACTATAAAGTTTAATTTGTGGCACAGCCTGTTGACAGCGCAAAGTGGCCAAGAGGCATAAACTTGATTTAACTAATTTGGTGTGTCTAATTAACGTATTAAATTACCCAAATATTCATCAAGATTATTTATAATTACTGAATTAACATATATCTAGTCCGGAATATCGATTTGCTTGACTAGCTTCCGCTCATGAACTCAGTCTTATTAAAATAATCATACGACAGTTCACCACTAGACGTAATCTAATGGATCGTTTAAATAATACATTGTGCGGATTCTATTGTTACAAACGAAATAATACAATTACCGCCCTTTTCCATGACACATTCCATTAATATCTCAGGGAATAAGACGAAAATCAACACACACGTTTTTCATAAATAATTTATCAACAATAAAAAGCTCCTATAGACACTCCTATGCTCATGTAAAGAGGACTGCAAGACTTTGTTTCCAAAAGGAGTCGCACCATGGTGAAAATGACTTTTAAGTTTAAATTCTTAATAAAGTATGAGTTTCAGTGACTTGACGAATCTACCCGTCTTACATCTGGCTTGTGGAATTTCAATAAGGGGCTGGCGTTGGGATTTGGCCTGTAGTTTTCTTTTATTTTCTTCTTCGAAAGTTTGTTTCATGTCTTTCAAGAGTCTGTAAATTTGACCATTGCGCAACCATTAGTGAAGAGCGAGTGGTTTAGCAATATGATTAGACATAGCCTAATAGCCGCTGTGTGTAAGAGACAGAAAGAAAGAAAGAAAGAAAGAAAGAAAGAAGGAAAGAAGGAAAGAAAGAAAGAAAGAAAGAAAGAAAGAAAGAAAGAAAAAGAAAGAAAGAAAAAAGAAAGAAAGAAAGAAAGAAAGAAAAAGAAAGAAAGAAAAAAGAAAGAAAACAGAAAGAAAGAGAACCTTACACTTAGTGTCACTATTTGAAATTTTCTCTCATGGACAATGACAAGGCCTCAATTTCCGCCATTTTACGATAGTAAAAAGAAGCAGATCGGTAGGTTTAAAAGAAAACGCAATTTTGAAAAACAAACAAGTTCATTTTTTTTACATACAGATATCGCAATTTTTTTTCTACACTGCAATCTAAGTGTGAAATTCAGTTCCACGTACTATCGTGGAAAAGTTATTTCAACTCTTTAATATAGATTTTTGTCTTAAATAATGTGTCAATAATAACAAAAATTATTATTATATTCTTAAATAGGACTTATATAAAATGCTAAGCAGGAACGATAGTCCAGTCAAATCAGTCAAAACCACCGCGCGCGGCTATTTCCATTACATGAAGTTGCGCGACCTCGTAGGGGTTAATGAAGGAACAAAAGAGCGTATTGTATTCTTGTCTTGATGATGTGGCTGTACGTACATGTACTGGAGTTAATTATCATGCCGTTCATGATCTACATTTTGCGACTATTTATAAAGAGGTGTTGGTATGTTAGATATGCAATAGCATTTCTACTCGCTCAACTTCATTGTCACTGTCATTTCTGTAAATGTCACAGGAATATCAGCTCTTTCTCGTCTTCTCTTTCTGCCACTTGTACTGAACTAAATTCTAAAGGTATTTAGAACGCCATAAGATAAAACGAAACAATAAATTTACTTGAATGTTACAGTCACTGTTCCTTGAATTATACAGAGTGTTTGTAAAACATCGTTACAGTTTGAAGGTATTTTCAGTGTATCGTCTGGATATTTTCCCCTCTAACGCCATCCTTACTTTGTTCCATTTTTTCAAACCCCTCCGATTTTTCACAAGTGCAGCCATTTCGGCATTAGCTTGCCTGTTTACGGCATCGTCATTTTTTCTTTTACATAGAGCCCATACTTCTTGGGTTAGGCCAAACGTGTTTTAAAATTGTGAGCTTTCTCCACACATACGTTGTTTTAAATTTATATACTTTTTATCTGCATGGTGAAAGTGCATTAATTTTAAGAGTATATTCTTTAGGTTATAGTTATTTGTAAATGAAAACTTTACATAGGCCTATATTTCTACTGGAGATGTTGGTTGGAATTAATTTATTTTTAAAGATAACATTGTTATATCCTATGTACGAGAACTAACTCTCAGAAACTAGCAATTTGATTCTTCTACATTATTAGTTCTCAGACTTCATAGGTTGGGCATAAGCCTATAATAGCGAGGGTATAAGGCAGATTTTTACTTTTATAAGTATATAATACATATATAGCGTGAGATGTCCGAGGCGGTAGATTTGCTCCCTATTGGTACGTATTCAAGTGCAAGGGCTTTGGAAGGGCGAGAAAAAATATTTTAAATTAATAAAGTAAGAAAGAATAACAAAAATTAATCTGAGCAGCTTAAATGTAATGATATTAATTTATTTGTGACCCTCGCAGGTAAAGTACGGTACTTAAGGAAAATTGCTTAATACGAGGACCATTCAATAATTAAAGAGACAAACTGACCTAAAGAAAAAACGTTTATTTTTACAAAACAAGACTTTTCCTACTTTTCAACATAATCCCCATCAACATTTATGCACTTGTCCCAACCGGTTACTAGCTTTTTTATACCGGCTGCAGAGAACTTTTGTCTTGGTTTCGGAGTCAATTTCCCACAATTTTTTTTTTACATCCTCGTTATCCTGGAACTTCTTCCCACGTAATGCTTCCTTCAGTGGACCAAACAATTCGAGTTTCAAGTGAGGAAGTCGCAACTTCAACAGGCCGGCCAGAATGGTGTTCGTCAGTCACTGATTCTCGACCACATTTAAACTGTTCTACCCACTTGTAAAAATTTCCACGGTTCATACGACTTTCACCATACACTTTAGTCATTATGGAGTATATATTAGCTGGTTTTTCACCTTCAGAAATAAAAAAAAGAATCACACAACGTTGTTCTACCAATGTGGAATTTTCAAGAAGACCCGACATCGTTAAACTTAATTTTGACGTTATAAACAGAGCAATGTTGATCTATCAGCTGATTAGAACTCATCCCGGTGATGCCAACTTAAAATTCTAAATGTATCAAACATGTACTACCAACCGTCTTTTCCCCAGACCAATTTGTCTCTTTAATTATTGAATGATCCTCGTATTAATAAGGTGAACTGATCTCTATGGAAAGGAAACCCTTGGTGTATAGCCTTGTACAAAGCAGGGATCCTCTACTGCGCTCAGATGAGAAATGCTGGTGTAGATCAATGCATTCTTTCATAACCTGCCAACTCACTCTATGACCTCTTTCCTGCAATTCGCTTCTCTGGCTGTCGTCTGCAATGTGACGTAAGGTTTCTCAAACCCATTTACTACAACTTTTATGCTAGCGATAAAGTTTAATTAGTGGACTTTACTCATGGAACTAGCAGTTCAATGTTATCCTTATGTCTGAAATATCTATGAATCGTCTGAAGAATTTTATTTCTCATTGTGTGATGTGACAGCGGTAGCGGTTTATTTCCTCTGTTACTGCATGAAATTATATACTCTGTATATACTCAGTATCAAAGGCTTATTTCATTATAATACATTGATAAATGTGATAGTGATTAAATACGAGGCCTTTTATGGCATTTTAAACTTTTGACATGGATTGAAGTTATTTTTGGTGGCAGTTGTGGGGTCATTATGTTCTAAGCTACCTCGAAGAAAGCAGTTAAGATTCATGCAGGAATGCACAAGTTTACGTTATTTGCTATAATGCATCCTTAAGAACAATAAAATTTTTCTTTGTATACACATAATAATACTGATTGGAATACAATTCAGATCAAATATAATTACCTCAGCAAAATCTTTATGTCGCATAGCTGATAGGCACATTACTTAGGTAAGGCATAACCGGAAATAAAATTAGCTTCTAGCATCCAGAGAACACCGGCGCCTCATCTCCCCACCATTAACCCGTCACCCATTACATTCTAACACTATTGCTACCCTACTTCTATTGACTCGTTACATATTGATAAAATAAGTGTTTTAAAATTATTTTCGGTTTATATTTTCAATTATTTTAACAAGTAACTAAAAAAAATACGTTACATTTTTCTAGTAATTGATTACTAATCAAAGTAAAATTTCTTAAGTAGGCTACTTGTGTAATCTTCTATTTTTAGTCTTGGAAGAGACAAATTATCAATAGAGCTAAGAGTTTCTTTATACCAAAATATCTAAGGCCAAACAATGTAAATAATAAAATACACACAATATAAATAAAATATACACACAGATAGTGAATACTAACGTGTACATTTTGCATTAAACAACCAGAAGAGATTTCAACAGTACCGGTACACTCGTTTTTGCATCGTCATTAATGAAGAAGCATAGAACTTCCTGTTCAATGGATATCAACTTAAAATATTTCAATTTCTCTTGGCCAAAAGAGCATCCTAATCTGTACTCACAGCTTTCACTCCCCTCACTATTTTTCAGCTTCTAAGAAAATAATAATCTGTTGTTAACCGGCGCATTTCAACGAAAATTAGAGCGTCGCGGCGCACCGCGCATTTGCCCGACCGGTCCGAACCTGAATTAGGTGTAGGAACTTAGTTTAAAAAATCGTAATTATCTAATGACGTATCCTGCATATTGCTTTAGTTGTAAAATTCAACTTTTCTTTATGTTAGGCCTAACTAGTATAATTTATCTAGTGGGTATGTAATTAATATTAATACACTAGTAATGTTAGTAATATTAATAGTAATTAGGCTATACATTATTATTCTACATTACTCGTGTTTACTATTATATATTAGTAGGGCAAGGCATTTGATGATTTTGCATCTTTTTTATGTGAAGGTTAAAAGATAGCTCGAATATATATAAATGTGTATCATGAAATAATTGATCAAATAAGGGCAATTTGTTTTTGCATTATTTTGCTTTATTTTGCATTTTTCGTCATTTTTCTAGAGATAGGTCATTTTTGGCAATTAATAGGTCATTTTCGGCATTTTTAGGAAATTTTTGGCATTTTTAGGTCATTTTCGGCATTTATAACATGTTTCAGTGGAGGTAGAGAGGAGATTTTTCCATTTACAAATAGTTAATTTCAGACAACAGACAATCGTTTTTGTTTCAGAATATCTGCCAAGTGTTCTTAGTTAATTTTAATTCAGGTATAGGCCTATTGTAAACACCACAGTTGGTCTTGTAGCAATAAAGACTTTTCTTTCTTTTAAATGGCACATTTTTGCCAGGGGCAATCTGATGGGCATTCCAGTTCAGAAAGAATTTCTTTTTCGCTAAGGGTGTCCAAGGAGCATAAATCTACTTATTTCTTTAGTAACAAAATAAGTGTGTTTTATAATGTAAATTTATATATAACACTGTCATACATTCATTTCAGCAATTCATTATTATAAAACTAATTATAGTAATAATGGAAAATTTATTGGGCATTTTTTTAAAATTATGGGTCATTTTTTCACCATTTTTAGGTCATAAATGCATTTTTTATTTTGCATTTTTTCACTATTTTATGGTCATTAAATGCCTTGCCCTATATATTAGTAATATATTATAATTTAAAAAATAACCCATAACAAAATTTGATATTGTTATAATAGTCTTATTACTTTCTTTCTTTTGCAAAATACTAATGCATGAACTATTGTTCATTTCCGATTCGCATGAAATTGTTAGCAGTAATTTATATAAAGTCCGTAAAACTGTATTCAAGACGGCAGTAATGAACTCATACGACATGCGTTATTAAAATGCAATAGTTTATGTAAGACTATCTGTTAAACTAGTTCCGGGCTAAATCATTCAGGCTAGTGAACATCTACTACTTCTTTATCTTAATCAAAATAGTGACATCAGTTTTCTAGTTCTTTATTTTTTATTCGTGGAAATGGGTCGACGACATATTGATTTCCAATCGAACTTGATAAATAGCTATTTTCCTATTCTAAAAATAATTTATTTCAGTGAGAAATGAGGAGAGGTCTGATAGATGGCGAGAGGTGCTGGACCGCTGCTAGTGACAGATACATGGCGCCGTGATGGAGAGCTTGTGGCACTGCCCTCTGCCATAGATCAGGTGCGGAGACCCGAGATCGAACCTAGTTCATGTCACACTAACCAGTCTTTTCCTTCGTTACACTTAGGGATCCAGTGCAAAAATATGAGATACCGTATTTTACCGACTATAAGACGCTCCGGACCATAAGACGCAGCTTGATTTTAGGATGGAAATTTAAAGGAAAAGAAATCTAATTTGATTCTAAACGAAACATTTTAAAGAAGATATTGTACTTCATTGCATAAACAAATTATAACCTTGTACAATGGAATCAGTGAAAATCACTTCTAGCTTAAAATCTGCGTTGTACGAAAATCTCTTCTGTACAGGTGGCATCGCGTAAAATTTAACAATTAAACTGATTTCTCATGAAATACTGAAAATACCTTTACACCCTTTGGCCATCAATTCAGCATAAGGGGCCAGGCTATTTAGAGATCATGCCCTTCATTTAAACCTCCCGGCGAAGACAACTTCTTTCGTACAAAAGAACTCAACATTACTTTCCTTTCGCATTGTAAACCTGGCTTCCAGTTACCCTCATTTTACGGTTGTGACAAGTGCAGTGATTTACAGTCTGTGCCACCTTCTTTATAATTATGGTGTTCTGGCAATATTTACCATTATTTTAATTTTTTTAGTGTACTTCGGACCATTAGACGTGCCCAACTTTCACAGCTCTGTTTTCGAGGTAAAAAAGTGCGTCTTATGGTCCGTAAAATACGGTAAATATTCTCGCAGTAAAGGATTCATATCACAGAAATACTTCAAATTCAAGAAGAATTGAAACTTCTATACTAAAATTTACCTAGGTGTAATCCAGCTTACGTTTTACAGCTTTTTCGATGTCCATTTCCCGCACATAGGAATAAATACGAGATAGTTAATTATTTGAACAAATGTACTGGTAGCATAAGTGATATTCTACTGTTCTAATGCATTCTGCTTTAGTTACGTACTTTCGTAGTAGTTGCGTATTATATTTCTTTTTCATGTTACGTTTCATATTTTGTAAAGAAATAATTAAATAAATTCCATTCTAATACAAACATACGTATTTATATTTCAACTAGATAAATGGTCAGATATATAAGCATTCATGAGCCACAGATTATTGTCTCTGTTGGACACTACATGAGAATATTATAGGAGAAAAATTCCTCCGGCACTGGGACTTGAACCCAGGACCTTTGGCTATTCGCGCCAATGCTCTACCAACTGAGCTAAGCCGGAGCTCAATTCACAGCGCCAGATGGAACTTCTCTCCTATGACTGACTGCCCTAATGGTCTACCTCACAGACAGACAAGTTATGTCATATGCAGTACTGTGAGGCACACTAAGAAGTGATTTTTGTGACCGGGCTCCCACTGTTATTGTACAGTTAACATTCAAGACAGATATATAAGCATTCATGAGCCACAGATTATTGTCTCTGTTGGACACTACATGAGAATATTATAGGAGAAAAATTCCTCCGGCACTGGGACTTGAACCCAGGACCTTTGGCTATTCGCGCCAATGCTCTACCAACTGAGCTAAGCCGGAGCTCAATTCACAGCGCCAGATGGAACTTCTCTCCTATGACTGACTGCCCTAATGGTCTACCTCACAGACAGACAAGTTATGTCATATGCAGTACTGTGAGGCACACTAAGAAGTGATTTTTGTGACCGGGCTCCCACTGTTATTGTACAGTTAACATTCAAGACAGATATATAAGCATTCATGAGCCACAGATTATTGTCTCTGTTGGACACTACATGAGAATATTATAGGAGAAAAATTCCTCCGGCACTGGGACTTGAACCCAGGACCTTTGGCTATTCGCGCCAATGCTCTACCAACTGAGCTAAGCCGGAGCTCAATTCACAGCGCCAGATGGAACTTCTCTCCTATGACTGACTGCCCTAATGGTCTACCTCACAGACAGACAAGTTATGTCATATGCAGTACTGTGAGGCACACTAAGAAGTGATTTTTGTGACCGGGCTCCCACTGTTATTGTACAGTTAACATTCAAGACAGATATATAAGCATTCATGAGCCACAGATTATTGTCTCTGTTGGACACTACATGAGAATATTATAGGAGAAAAATTCCTCCGGCACTGGGACTTGAACCCAGGACCTTTGGCTATTCGCGCCAATGCTCTACCAACTGAGCTAAGCCGGAGCTCAATTCACAGCGCCAGATGGAACTTCTCTCCTATGACTGACTGCCCTAATGGTCTACCTCACAGACAGACAAGTTATGTCATATGCTGTACTGTGAGGCACACTAAGAAGTCACAAAAATCACTTCTTAGTGTGCCTCACAGTACTGCATATGACATAACTTGTCTGTCTGTGAGGTAGACCATTAGGGCAGTCAGTCATAGGAGAGAAGTTCCATCTGGCGCTGTGAATTGAGCTCCGGCTTAGCTCAGTTGGTAGAGCATTGGCGCGAATAGCCAAAGGTCCTGGGTTCAAGTCCCAGTGCCGGAGGAATTTTTCTCCTATAATATTCTCATGTAGTGTCCAACAGAGACAATAATCTGTGGCTCATGAATGCTTATATATCTGTCTTGAATGTTAACTGTACAATAACAGTGGGAGCCCGGTCACAAAAATCACTTCTTAGTGTGCCTCACAGTACTGCATATGACATAACTTGTCTGTCTGTGAGGTAGACCATTAGGGCAGTCAGTCATAGGAGAGAAGTTCCATCTGGCGCTGTGAATTGAGCTCCGGCTTAGCTCAGTTGGTAGAGCATTGGCGCGAATAGCCAAAGGTCCTGGGTTCAAGTCCCAGTGCCGGAGGAATTTTTCTCCTATAATATTCTCATGTAGTGTCCAACAGAGACAATAATCTGTGGCTCATGAATGCTTATATATCTGTCTTGAATGTTAACTGTACAATAACAGTGGGAGCCCGGTCACAAAAATCACTTCTTAGTGTGCCTCACAGTACTGCATATGACATAACTTGTCTGTCTGTGAGGTAGACCATTAGGGCAGTCAGTCATAGGAGAGAAGTTCCATCTGGCGCTGTGAATTGAGCTCCGGCTTAGCTCAGTTGGTAGAGCATTGGCGCGAATAGCCAAAGGTCCTGGGTTCAAGTCCCAGTGCCGGAGGAATTTTTCTCCTATAATATTCTCATGTAGTGTCCAACAGAGACAATAATCTGTGGCTCATGAATGCTTATATATCTGTCTTGAATGTTAACTGTACAATAACAGTGGGAGCCCGGTCACAAAAATCACTTCTTAGTGTGCCTCACAGTACTGCATATGACATAACTTGTCTGTCTGTGAGGTAGACCATTAGGGCAGTCAGTCATAGGAGAGAAGTTCCATCTGGCGCTGTGAATTGAGCTCCGGCTTAGCTCAGTTGGTAGAGCATTGGCGCGAATAGCCAAAGGTCCTGGGTTCAAGTCCCAGTGCCGGAGGAATTTTTCTCCTATAATATTCTTAGATAAATGGTGGTAACGTGATAGTAATAATAATAATAATAATAATGTTTTATTTTGCCTGGCAGAGTTAAGGCCATAGGGCCTTATCTTCCACTCAACCAGGATAAAGATAAAATACATTAAAAGGAATTTACAAAAAACAAATACAATAGATATCATACATAATACAAAATGTTAAAAATAAAATAATAATACAATATTGGAGTACCTATATTAAAACATAAAACAAAAATGCGTCCAATAATATGCCGAGAAAACAAATTGAATTAAAGAATTATATTATAATTGGATGTGTGTATAATTATAATATTATACTATAATATACACAAAAATTGAAACTTAAAACTAAGAAATTAACAAATAAAAGCAATATAGGCTAAGTGCCATGAAAATTGTGTACAATATAAATTTACCTAGGCTAGATAACGAGACATTCATTCTAGTTATCAGCGAGATACTTGATTGACTTTGACCTAAAAATCTCTAGGCTCCGACTACCCCTGATGTCCGGCGGAAGGGAGTTCCAGATACGGGTGATGGCTATTGTGAATGAGGCAGAGTACAGAGATGTTTGATGGCGTGGAATTGACAGTAGACTGTTATTCTGAGATCGTGTGTCGCGGTTATGTTGGGAAGATAACAGTGAGAAACGAGAGACTAAATAATTAGGTGCAGTATTATTAAGTATCTGATAGAGTAGAGTTAGGGAGTGTAGTAGGCGTCTGTCCTTTAGTCGAAGCCAGGATAATTGCTCAAAATAATCTGAGAAATGATCATATCGACGTATGTTGAATATGTGACGGACACAAGAATTCTGAACACGTTGTAGCTTACAGGATAATTCAACACTTAGGTCAGTGAACAGAACATCGCAATAGTCGAAGTGTGGCATCACAAGTGACTGCACTAACGTCTGCTTTAGTTTAGCAGGCAGGAAATTTTTCAGTCTATTTAGTGAATGCATAATAGAAAATACTTTTTTACAGATATGTTTAACTTGTGTATTCCATGTCATGTCAGAGTCAAAGTACACACCAAGATTTTTTACAGTTCTACTGTATGGAATAATTGTGTCGTTCAAGGTCACAGGCAAAAGGTCAGTGTTGTCAATAGAAGATAGCGATCTGTTTTTTCCAATCAGAATGGCTTGTGTCTTGTCTGGGTTCAAATTCAGTCCAAATTTTGTTGACCATTTACTGATAGAATGTAGGTCGTCATTGAGCTTTGAAAGAGAGTCGTTGATTGTGTCAGGCCGAAAATGTAAATATATTTGCAGGTCGTCTGCATACAGATGATGTCGGCAATGTTTTAGTGCTGAAGAAATGTCATTTATATAGATTTCAAAAAGCAAGGGGCTTAATACAGAGCCCTGCGGCACACCTGACCTCACGAGACGCCACGAAGAAGATCGATTGTCGTGAGAAACACATGTAGTACATAATAATAGTACATGATAATACGGGAAGAAAATTCTAATTCCCGACAACGGCATGGATGGGACATGAAAATCACCACAATTGGAAGAATTCCTCACGAATGTGGGGGGGGGGGGCCAGAAAATAATAATTCGCTGGGTGGATCTGGCCCTCGGGCCCATGGTGTAAATACGTGGTTATACAAAACGATAGTATGCTATGAAAAGAAGGTTTTTGTTCGACCATACTATAATACGCTTATTACGTGTGACGTAAGGGTATCATAACGATATATAACTTTATCATAACCAGGGCCCGGATTCTGATTACCTAAAATTGTTTGAAAAATGACTTATAAAATGACCCTTAATTTTAAAGAAAATGGCTTAATAATCATAAAATATTACCTAAAAACTGACATTTTCTTCATAAAAAATTATTATTCTACACACGAAGTTATAGACTAATTTGTACATAATTGTAAAAACTGTAAATAACTGTAATGTTGTGAATGTTCTTTTCTCACGGAAATTTATACTGGCACTGAGGCACTGGCGAGTCAAAATTCGGCAATTTCTTTTGTAGTCTGCCGGATTATATTGTTTTTTATTGAGGGTAAACAGTAGTTTGCACTCTCACATCCAAGCAGGTGGCAGACTCTGGTGCCAAGTTAATCTAATAACAATAGTAATATAATACAAAATTTTGGCGTTTCTTTTATTCTCATTTCCGACTGAGACATGACAACACTTTAAAACGGAATTTTTCCTTCTTGCGTTAAACAAACAACATTTCAAAGACAGCACCGCTAGCGACGAAAAAAATTAATACACTCAATGTAAATACATGAAAATTACTAAATAATTAAGAAAATGACAATAAAATTACAAAATAATGACCTAAAATTTAAATAAATGCTTTAAAATTTATAATGGCATAAAATGACAAAAAATGACCTAATAAAAATGCATTTTCTACAATCTAGAGGCCATGATTAGGATTTATCTACAAGTTGGCAATGTCTATGATCATAACGATACAGATTTCCATTATGACATTGGTGTGGTATCGATTATTATCGAACACGAAATGATCTTGAGACCTTGAGCGTAACAGCTAAAAGCTGCATAATAAATAGCTTGTATTAAAAAAATCAATTATGTTCGAGTTAATTTTATTATCTTTTTAAAATGAATTCATTTCGTGTTGTCAAAATCCGTTTGCTTCAAGAAAACGAGCAAAATGAATCTTCGATTGACCGTAAGCTGCCATCTAACGTAAAAGAAAATAACTATGACAACCAGCCGATACGATGGCTTGTGTTTGAGTGAATCTAAAATCTCAATATTTAAACACATAGACTAAGTATGGTCGAACAAAAATAGTCTTATTCAACTTGCCTATAATGGTAATAAGATACTCGTATGAAAATTACGGTACTCGCTTTGCTCGTTTCATAAACATACTCGTATCTTCACATGCCATTATAGGCTTGTTGCATTACGTAGGCTACTATTATATTCTTCGAGTCACAAAGTGAAAATCGCTGAACGCACTAATGCGCTGTCCAAATCGTCTGCTATAATGTAATCCGTGGTTTAGTTCCCTCTCTTATCCGTAATGACTTGGAACTCCCAAGTAAGGGGAGGTTATGTAGAAAAATATTTGAACAAGAAACTAATTTTGTTTGCTTTTTGATACGCAAGGCTGCTCCTAGTTTTGTAGTATTAACAACTTCAGATAGCAATTACTTATTATTAAATTCACCATATCCTCCAATATCTCCGATTAAAATTTCATAAAACCTCACACGGTTTTTCTTCTCTGCCTTTTATGGAGTTTCATATACGAGAAGCAATTTCCCTACACACCAAAGCTCCATATTGCAAATTTGCATAAATTATTACAGTATGAGAGAATTCCGCATAGCTTAAAAAATTTCCAAGTCCCTCTTACATTTTTCCCTTACTCAGTTCCAATCCTTTCGTATTTTTAAATTTACAGTTCTGTACAGTCACTATCTTTTAATTGGTACACATTAAATTGCATGAGAAATATACCAACCGTATCTTAATTTACTCTGGAAGTTCTCTTTAGAACATTATTGGAAACTCTAGATGGGGCAAAAAGATTACATTCGGTATAATTAACAAGAAAAGGGAATGCACACATTTTCATTATTCCAAGTCGTATAAATCCGCAACCATATCTCTGCATATACATACTAACGCTTTTATTTGTTCCTTGTTTATTTTTATAAACACAAGACGTGATCATTGTATTTCGTGTATCCATCATAGATAACGAAGTCTGTTTTAGTTTTGTTTATTTATATCACTGTTTTAATTCTTTACTCTTACGTTGTTCATATTATATTTTGTAGATCTTCTTTATTGTATTAATTTTTGTTAATTATTACATCCCTTATCGCTATTCTTGGACATCTAGCAATGGGCACTAACTTGCAGCTAACTTGCTAAAGGCGATAGGTTTCTCAAAATGAGATTTAGAAATTATAGCCTTTAATATTGTAAAAGACTCTTTAAAAATATTGTACTTCAATCTGTATTTTATTTATTTTTATTTATTTATTTTATTTATTTATTTATTAGTTGCGGTACATTACATTATTGAATTATGGCAGTGACCGTTGGTCGTTTAGCCATAATTCGATCAATTACATGGTTACTCAATTACAAACAGGGTATATACAATTTCTTCTTCGCTATTTGTCTATGATGACATTTGTTTTTTGTGTCTTTTTTCTTTTACTTTCCATAAGTAAAAACCTAGCTTTCTTAGGGCCTGTACATTTGTAGTTTTTGATAGTTTGGCCAGCACAACTTCATTGCTAAACTGCAACCATTCCATTTTCATTGAATGCCTATCACTCCAATTCGTCTCTCTGCATGTTAAAAGTATATGCTTAAGATCTTCATTTTCTCCACAAAGTGGGCATTTATCTTTTTCTGCTCTACCTCTTAGTCCTTTTAGTTTCCAAATCCCTAGTTTAAACCATGCTATACCTGCTCTGATTTTTCTATCATTAATAGAAATGTATAATTCCTGACCCCAAACAGTTTTGATCTCCTTATAATATAGCAGTGAAGATTTCTCACTCATACAGCTAAACATATATTGTTTTTCTATGTCATTGCATCTTTGCCTTATTGTACTTGTTATCCTATTTCCATTTGTTGCATTCACTTCCCACAAGTAACCTAAGTCAATTTTCTCTAGTTCTTGTTTCAATATAGAAGCCCAATTTACTTTATTCAAATTAGTTACCATATATCTATAACAGACTTTAAGTATATCATTCTCCTCCATTTTTAAAATTCTGAGCCAATATTTAACAATCCTTGTCATAATTTCTCCTCTACTACTACATTTACCTAGTTCTACCATTGCTACCTTCTTTGGTGTTGAGTTGGGAGGTGCTAAAATTAGTTTGCAGTATTTATCTAGTACAGTATCTATTTGCTCCCAGCTGTTTTTATAAAGCCCCCAGATCTCAACCCCATAAAAGATTCTTGATTCTACTAAGGAGCTGAAAATGGTATTTAGCGTTTTCACTTGCATAGTTGGTGTTTTAGTAAGACACATGTTTACTGCTGACATTGCTTGCTTACCATGCACGATAGCTTTCTGTCCTTGTTTATTCCACTTTCTTCTCGAGTCTAATATTACACCTAAGTAGCTGATTTCATTTACACATTCTAAGGTTACTCCGTTCAACTGCCATTTTTCTTGTTTTTTTAGCCTATTACCATTCTTAAACACCACAATCTTCGTTTTCTTAACATTCACTCTAAGATGCCATTCATTACAATACTCTTCGATGGCGTTTAATGATTTTTGTAACCCAGTTACTGTAATTGCACTACATATCAAATCATCTGCATAGAGCAAACCATGTATGTTTACATTGTTTATTACTGGCATATGTGTGTTAGCTCTACAAATGTATTTAATTATATCATCTATAAATAGATTGAATAAGTGACTACTGATTGGACAGCCTTGACGAACTCCCATGTACTGGTTAAAGGCTTTTGTCACTCTGTCTATATCATCCCTTACACAAGCAGTTGTGTTACTGTACACCTCACGCAAATTTCTAATCATATTTCTGCTCATACCTTTCTCAGCTAATTTATAGAATAATGCCTCCCTGTTCACTGTGTCAAAGGCTTTTTCCAGATCTATAAATGCACAGTACAACCTGCCTCTTTTGACACTTAGATATTTATTAACTAATGTGGATAGTATGTAAATGTTGTCAGTTGTCCTACAGTTTTTCCTGAAGCCTTTTTGAAAGTCTGAAAGTATTTTGTATCCATCTATCCATATGTTTATACGCTCAGCTATAATTCCAAAATAAATCTTTCCTAGTACTGGAAGTAGTGCAATTCCACGGTAACTATTAACGTCATTAACACTACCTTTGCCTTTAAAAATGGGATGTATAATTGCTGTTTTCCAAGTCTTGGGCACTGTTCCTGTTTTTACAATTTTGTTAAATAACCTAACTAAAATATTCACATTTTTTCATTTTTACAAAATACTTTCAAATATTCTCCATTTATCCCGTCTATTCAATCTGTATATACATATGTCATTTGGCCTTTAATCTTAAAGTTTAAAACTAAACAACAGCCCGTATTTTTTATAAAAAAGAAAATTTGATTCTGAATTTCGAAGGTTATCTCAGTAGAGAGCAGATGATTTACTAATAAAATAATCATTACATATTGCCAATGTTCTCAACAGCTTTTATTTTTTCCTAGGCCATTCGGTTGCATTCATCCATCTTTAAAGAATCATGTTTGTACAGTTACATCCAATACTGCTCCAACATTCCATCCACAAACAATAAGTTGGTCTCAAAAAATATTAAAATTGTTTAAAAATTATATTAAATTCCATAAATATTGTGTAGTGGTAATTGATTGAACAGTTACAACTTACCAGTTACATGAAATGATGCTCATGTTTAAGGGCTTCCACAATGATTCAGAATTATCTTATCACTGTATGTAGTTCGCTTTAAAACAGAATTCGGTGCTGGAGACAAACGATAATTACCGTTATTGGAGAGCACACAACATAAATTGGACAATTTATCCTAGAGCATTATAATGTTTTATTGTAGATTCGTACAGACGATATCTACGAGTGTGTAGTTCATGTACAAGCAATTTAATCATAACAAAATTTATTCACGATTTCAGCAACGCATTTCTGAATAGCGCATTAGAATTCACTATGCAGCAGTCCTAACACAGATGTATATTGTTCATATTTATTGTATGAAAATGCAAGGTATGGTAAGGTGCAACTTTATTCTAATGACTACACTTACTCCACATATTCATCCTGTGTTACCTCCTGACAACTCCAACTCTATTCTGCCAGATACAGTAGTGGATAATCCATCCCTCATTTCAAGTAAGAGCCTGAGGAAAAGAACCACCCGAATTGAGAATAAATTATTAGCCACTAAACCTGTGGTCTCCCTAGAGGATACTAGCACTACTACTCTAATATGAATTGCGAGCCAACAATATTTCAGTGGAATCTAAATGGATTCTGAACCCAATTTGAATATCTTCAAGTTATTTTAAATGTTAAAGACACTAAACTTTGTAATGACATCTAATTGATTCTGTAAATCCATTGCATTTGTGTTATAGTCGCGATATGACCTTTTAGTTAAAGCGACGTTAATAAGAATAAATTTAAAAAAAAAAACTTTATTCTTACACACATATTAAATACGTTTTCAACAGAACAAATCCATCGCACGGGCCTATATGGCCGTTCGTGCTTTTAGTATGCACAAGACAAAGAAAGAGAAATGGGACCCTAATAATACAATACGATATAATATAATATGCTATACAAAGATGAAAAGAAAGGATAATATATACAAAAAATAGCAATAATAATAGAACGGAAATGACAATAATACAGTATAATACAAAAAATACATACACAAAGATTAGTTCCATCCTTTTCTACCCTGACATGAAGTTCCCCACCCCTCGAAGCATTTTGCGTCACTCAACAATTCGAATATAGCAGTACTAGATTCGTCCGCTAAAGCGCTATTTTGCATACTTGATACATAAATGGCTATAAATAAAACATCTAGCAGTTGAGTAAATAATCGCGGACAAAGCCGCTGATACCTACTAGTTACAGAATAGTTTAATAGTCTTGTTGTCTTCTTTTTATACAAATCCTCATGTTTTTCCTTGATTCGTTTCAACAAAAAGAGCAGAATAAATTACAGGAGACTTTTAAAAAACGGCATCTTGTTACTGCCATCCTGAAAAATAATGTACCGAGTGGTGTTTGATCGTATTACAATTTTACCACTGAACATGGTTCAACAACAACACAGTGATTGAGAATCAATCCACTTTACTAATCAAATGGAATAAAATTTAGGACCTATCGATTTTGTAAAGTATTAGTATTTATTCGTAGTAGATTGACTAAGGAAGTAACATAATATTTTTATTGCTTATAACATTTCGTAGTTAGGTTTAAGCAATCTGTTTTAAAATGTTTTAACCCATAAGAGACTTCCTTACGTTCATGAAACTAATTAGCGCAATAAATAAAAATAAATTTATTCCGCCTCTGGCGTAAAGGCAGCCAGTGCTTAACGGTGTTCACCTGCAATCTTCATAGGTCGGATCAGTTGTTTTATCTTGGAGGTGGTAGATGGATCTTCGGAATTTATCCAAATACCACCTGGTTAGAAGCCCGGGAAAACATTCTATATTACAAGCATCAGAAATAGTTCAAATACGTGCAGATAGATGTTGTTAAGTTGGCAAAAAAATTGAAGTTCCTTGCATTATGTTATTGAAGTGTGTAATATTCGCAGCCCCCAAAATTCTCTGGTTTCCCATAGGAATGTTTAATCTCTAATCTCAAACAAGCGGCGCGAGTTTCCCACGAAAGGAAAGGGTTAACCATGTGGTTAGATTGGAATTTTTCTTATATAAGACTGCGCTTCTCTTTAGCATTCAGCATACAGTAAATATAAATATTGAATTTAGTTGTGGCGACGCGTAGACCACGTTATTTGGACGGGGCTTTAGAACAAATTATGATCCCTTCCCTTTGACATATGACAGATTATTAACTTTTAATTAATAATTTAGCATTCATTACTTCACATGAAGGTAATGTCTCTCCTATTGAAAACTTCAGAATGTCTTATAAAGTTGCGAGTGGCGAGATTTTGACCTTTTTACTGCTACTGCTGTGGCGTAGGGGATGCGTTCGCTCCTATCACGCAGCGGGCCCGGGTTCAAACCCTGTTCGGGACATGTTACCTAGGTGGGGTTTTTTCGGGGTTTTTCCTCACCTTTAAGACATGTCGGATAACTTTAGGCCCTTGTGGTCCTCGGAGATCAATCTGGCCGTCATTATCATCTTCATCCCATCCTCGCCTTGTGTGTGTGTGAATGGTGTGTCTCGTCCTATATGTTTGTGTTGTCTCGGAGTTGGCCCCGGCATTGGGCTGATCACTCATCCGGGGAGGCCCTCCATGTCATTGTCTGATCAAAAAGTATGTATGTGATCCAGAGATAATCCCTCTCCCGACAGGTCGCGACCCTGTAAGGCCCGGGCGGCTTGGGTCGCTAAAATGTCCCTAAAAGGGAAAAGTGAAACTCAGGTAAAGATAGATAGATAGGCCTACTGCTATTGACGTATAAATTTTTCACCTCCAAAAATTGTATAAAAGCAGAGATATAAAATTAACAGTAATAATAATAATAATAATAATAATAATAATAATAATAGTAAAATTGTTAGAATATCATTCATGGGTACAGGACATGTTTCTGAAATGTTTCTTTGTATCCCAAGATTAGGGCCATTGATGATTTTACTTGACGATTGCTTAGACTGATATAAACATTCAGTTCTGAAGGGTTAAACCTACGTTTTTCTCTAATGATAGAGACATGGTCAACCTGTCTATTCAATGCACCTTTGGTACTTGATATTAGGTGAAATAGATTTTTAAAAATCGCCTTCCATTGTACTGCATTGGCTGATATAGAGATATATAGAGATATATAGAGATATATAGAATACATACAACCCATCCTTAATGACACTTATTTAATCTGCTTGTATAAATAAATGTAAATTATCTATAAAGTTAGTAGTTTTCCATTAATTTTTGCATAAAGAATATTTTCCATCAGAAAAGTTTAATATATATATATATATATATATATATATATATATATATATTTCATTTATTCTAAATCTCGTAATTAAAGGAATGAATCAGCCATCGTCCAACACTAACGCTTTGAATTCTCCGTGGGTATTATTTATTTTATGGATGTCTTAAAAATAAAATCGGTGATGAAGAGAAGATTTTTCTGAGAGAGTTGTCCATATTAAAGTCTAAAACAATGTAGACATGTCTGGAGCGGTTAAGGGAGTTAACGAGGTTACATACTACTGCATCACTTGAAGTGTAGCGTGTCAGCGAGAATTTTCCTTCCGCTCGCTGTTCCTGCAATAAAACTTCTACTTGCAAATAGTCGCAATATAAAGCTCTATTTCGTTTTATGTTCATTCCATTGTATATCAAAGATACTATTGACCAATGAAAATGCATTCAGGCTTTTAAGTATTTTTACATTGACTTTAATCTCCCCATTTTTAGCATGAACATTAGTGTGTCTGTTTCTTAAACTTGTTTATAAATTTTTCTAAAAATTTGCTATATAAAACTCTTTTTTTAATATTTCTCACAAGCGGCAATCATAATCAACATTTTTCAGTGTGTTCTGTTGTATATTTTGCACGAGTATTTTAAAAATCGATTCATGCGTCCATGTTTCGGGCTAAATCTTCTTTTATTTCTTGCAGTTATCATTTTATTTATGAAATAATTAATCAGTGATCGAGTTAGCAGTGCTTTTTTCACAGCATTAATAAACAATATTATGGGGTTTTGTATACTTATAATTTTTTCCAGAATAATACCATCGTTGTAATCCCCTTTCGACCTCACGAACGCATAACCAAAACCTTCTCCCGACATACCGGTACGTCATCATTCTGTTCTCCATCTTATAGTATGTCTATCCCTCGCTTTTGGAATTTGTAGCCTCGTCATATCAAATAAGGTCGAAATATACCGGTACTCCAATTTAGAAGTAAATTATTCATGTAATTAGTCATTAATTAGTTAGCATTACTATTAGTTAGATTTAACTTTATTATAATTAATCATATTTTAATTAAATCATAACTTGTATCGTCTCTAACTTGTTTAGTTATAATTTCTAGATATTTATCAAATTATTCATTATTTTGTGGAGTGGTAGAGAAGGCCTTATGGCCTTACGGCAAGTATAAATAAATAAATTATGATTATTATTTATCTCTTTCAAGCACCAGAACTCGAAAGGAACCCGTTCCATTTGCCATGTTCACTCAAGTTACTGAGTTGCCAGGAAAATTGTGAATACAATTACTAGTACTAGATGTATGGAACAATTTCACAACCTCATTTTTTATTACATTGAGGAGCAATAAATTGAAAAAATTCCATAGAAATTGTATTCGTATTTTTGAAGCAGCTTCTAATAACTGGGATGGGATGGTTATTTCATAAGGCCAAAAAGAAAAAAAATAAAGGAAGGAACTCAGTCTAAGATCTCTTCAATACTGGCAGAGACTTACTGTGTTGTCATAAATGCTTGGTCTTTGTTCCACTGATCTTCCTTTAACCCTACCTATTTAGCGCTCTTCCTTACCGTACTCTGAATATGACAACGCAATTATCACACTGCTTCTACAGAAGTGGATCAGCATCCTCTGATGTCACAGCCATCTTCCTTCCAGGTAGATTCAAAGGAACGGTACAATGGCTCAAGCTTTATTACTTGGTTATTCCTGTATTTATCTGCCTGTTATTATGAACTCCATGTCAATGCATTTAACAGAATTAACTGCTACTAAATTAGAAAGAAATGATAAATTCTATGATATATCAGAAACTTCAGGTAGAGCAAAAGTAGCAACGACTGTCTGAGTGGTCTCTTCTCTAGTGGCTATTTCGGCTGACTGGATCGGAAGCCTGAATTCGACTCCGGTACATTCACGAACTTTTCTAACGTAAGGATATCTGGAACGGGAAGCACACGGACTCGTGAGGAAAATTAAGGAGCTATATTATACATAAGTAGCTTCTCAGGTTCAGAAAACTCTTAATAACCGCGTAGGTATCGTAATGCTGACCATATTCCTCCCAATCATGCCATCTATCAGTGAAGACTACACACGATAGTAGATGATGTAACGATCGTATGATAGGCTCTATCTCACCATGGGATGTAGTCCAGGGAATTTGATTTGATTCAATTAATAATGTCACTTTATTGTCGAAAGATATGCGATCATTGAAGTGGCGTGTGAGTTTATATAGAGATAGAATCTAAACATTGAGATATATTTACTGAGATAGCTTAGAGAATAACTAAATAATAAGTACAGTAATTAATAAGGTAAAGCAACAAAGTGAACAGAATACATAAAAAATAGTTGTATGGTATAATTTCCATCAGTCAGCGCATTTAACTTTTATGGAGAACAAAATTTCAACTAGTAAATATAGCGTTTCATTTTTTACCTTTAACTCTTTACTAATGACAAATATCCTAGTCCGTTATATTATGTGTCAATACTTTATGCTACGCTAGGATGATAATAGGTTTCATGATACAAGTGGAACTAGGAAACTTGCGAAACGAGCAGAAGGTTATTAGAAGCAGTTACTATTTGTGGAGAAAGTTCCTGATATTTTTATTATTATTATTTTCCTTTTCATGCAATATGAGGATCGAATCACAACGCTGAGAAACGAAAATTTCAAAACATAATTCCTTACTTCTTTGTTTCTATTAATCCTCCAAGGAATTGTCAATATTAAGTATTGAGTACTACTTTTTTGCGTTAATTAACTCATTAAGTGTTTTCCTGTCTTTACTTCACTGCAAGTTTTAATTAAAAACGACATTAATTACTCGTTCCGTTTTCCTTTTCAGTTTTTAATTTTCTCTCTAGAGTCGTTTTTCTTCAAGAATCAAACCGTTTCTTTTCTAATACATCATCCTGAGAACTTTTTCAATGTTAAGATTATATTATACTTCTGTACACTATGCATATTTCGTTAATAATATATTTCGGTCTAATTAAATGTAATTAAGATCTATTCTGTAATTACGTGGTTGAATTCTCGTTGCATGAAAATGAAATAAAATAACACAAAAATAGTTGTGATAACTTTCCCCAACTTAGGAGTTTTGTAGTAGGCCTACCTATCGGTTTCACTAAACAATCTTCATGGCATCTTGTATTGTTGAGTCGCTATTTAAAAGAATAAAAATGGTTTTCTATTGGCGTTATTCTAATTAAAACCATTAAGAAAATTGATGTTCTTAAAAACACTGCTAAATTTACTTCAGTGACTCTATTGATCAGTTTTCTATATTAGGTGCTTTATTTTTTATATTTTTCCATTCAAGTTTACTTTGTATTAACTTACTGTACTTTTTTGAGAGTTTATATGTTTTTGATTGTAATAATTGTTGTGTAGTAGTTTAAATGAACGCAAAGATATTAAAGAATGGATTTAGGAGTTGGTTCAACTTTTTTAAATAGTCTTCGGAATTTGAGACTACTTGCTGAATAAGATACGAATGGACGAATGCCTTGAAAATGTACACTAATATTTCAGCTGTTCGCGCTATTCTAGTATTGTTCTTTGAACCGCTAGTGAAAATTGTTATCAGCCTCTTAAAAGACACTTTTAAATCAACTTGTACATTTATATGTTATGCATAATGTTCGTTGTTATTTCATCTATTTCCGCTCTCTCCTTCGGAAAGAATTTCCGGCACATATTCAAGTATTTTGGTTTCAGGATCCCTGTTGTCAATTAACTGTTGTAGTCCAATAAGTTATCTAATGTCTGACAAGAATAAAGTAAAATATATTTTCATTCTGTGTTTCTACAAGGGAAATGATCTATTATATAATGAAATGTATTAGGTATTTACTTGATTCTTCCCCTGTACAAGTAGTTGACTTCAGCACTGAAATATCTTTCAAGAAATGACTACTTCTGTTCTAAGAAGTTCGGCATGCAATTATTATCTACTTCTACTAAGGAATTATTCAGAGTCAACAAACTTAAGACATCTACTGACCTCTCTATGAGCTTACAAAAATGTAGTGACTGGAAAAGCGGTCTATGAATTTGAACTTGAATATTTATGGCTACTTTATAGAAGTGAAATAGTTTACAAAAAATGTGAGGAGTTTCTACTTGTACTACCATTCTTACTCATTGTTAGCGAAATTAAGCGAAATTAAGAGAAAGTCTTATTTAACCTTGAGAATAGGCCACATGTTACATAAATTCCTTTAGATCACTCGGAGGATGTATTTGGTTCCGTAGCATTAAGACAAAAGCTAGTTACGCAGTAGGTATAATGCTATGTCCTTCTAATGTTACAAATTCAATTTTACTTCATGTATCCTAAGATAGGCAAACCATCATGAAGATTTCTTTCACTTTGTAATAAATTGCTTCTTGGGTGTTTGTTCTTGATGTAGTTGGGAAATTTTCGAATTTACAATTACAGCTGCTGGAATATTGCATTGTCATGTCATTTATCATTTCTGCTAGCACAACAGTTAATTATTTAGTTGCGGAGAATGTCAGATTATTACCACAAAGTTATGCCCACTTAGAATGGTGAATCGGAAGCTCTGTATTTTCTTGCTGTTATGGAAATGAGGCAAGTTCCACACAAGTTCATATTGTTCCCCTGGGTACCGCAAGACATGTTACCACTACGTATATTTGTCATTCCCTGCTAGTTGTGTGTAAATATACTTACAACACCACATTTTCTCAAAATGACACATATTCACATGTACAGGTTGCAGCTAAACAAGCTTTTATATATTCGACCATATGTTTCCCTCTTTCCTATTTATTTTAAATATTTTATTATTATTATTATTATTATTATTATTAACCATTATTAACCATTTAACATTACTTACTTACTTACTTACTTACTTCACATTATTATTATTATTATTATTATTATTATTATTATTATTATAACAACAACAACTCTTGAAATAACAACTCTTGAATGTGCTGACTATACAGTGTTCATGCCATTGACATAGCAGACTTATGCAAGCTAACCAGAAATGCTATGACCACACACTCAATTAGGTTAAAACTGCAGAATGACAGTCAGATCTTTAATTATGCATTAATATGTAATTCCGGTTGTATATCACTAATAATATCAGTATCATTATCATACACATAATCATAAGCAACAATTCATCAATTCATCAATTCATCAATTCATCATACATCATTAGAAGCCTACTGTCTAAAATTTGTAAAAATTGTTTGTAGCTTCTTTAAATAAATAATTGAATTGAATTGAATTGAATTATTATTATTATTATTATTATTACACATTTAGTACAAGTAAAAACAAATAAAACCAAACATGCCCCTATATGAGCAAAGCTCGTGTTTAAGGGTTACTGTAAATTAATCTAAATCTAATTATATATCAATGCACAGTATACTACAAACGAAAAATTATAAATGTATGAGAACAATGTATACAAAAATAATTTTGCAGCATTAACCAGTGGTTTATATAGAATTTACAACAAAAAATAGAATAAGTTGGGTTGAAACATTGAGAGACCAAATAAAATTAAAGTTGTGCTATTAATATTATATAATTTTTTTTCCTCTTAAAATGTTTAAGATTGCAATTTACATATTCAGGGTGCTCAGCAATAAAATTGTTATACAATTTCAAACCATAGTTTTGACCATGTAATTGCCCCTTGATCGTCTTACATTTTGATTCAGCGAAACGAAAGATGGTGTTTCTGATTTTATTTTGGCAGTGACTGTAGGAAATAAATTTACATTTAAATAAACAGTAGATTTACAAAGTTTTTTTTTTATCCAGAGTATATTTATCATTCTTTTTTTTTCCTCCTTTCTTTTTATTTCCCCGAACTTGTCCTTCGTGACAGATAAAATCATTATACCGTATACCTAGTAAGAATGGGTCAGAATATTTTATCACTTCCTGACATTAAAAACCTGCAAGACTTCGTCTATAATATAGTTGTAGGTAAATGCAACAGGAATACTAATTTCTTTTATTTAGCCAGTTAAAGTCACTGGATAGTTTAGAAAGATGTTTATGTAGCATTCTGTAGCTTATTGACAAGTCGAGAGCCCTGCGGGGAGAAGAAAGTGGAGTTATCGAGTTAGGGGAAGTTAGGAAGAAGATGACAGTAACTGGAGGCGATGTCATGTAGTTATACCAGCTGCTGCAAACAATTTACTGCCGCCTCCAAAACACCTGTACGACATCATTTGCAAACACAAGACTATCGGTCTTTTCTGTTGCCAGTTATATGCTGTGTTTGCGAAGAAAACATAGGCCGTGTAGTATATGTAATAAACAGAACCCGGATCCTAACGACATGTCATCTTTTTATTGATGCTGCATAGACATTGCCAACTTGTTGGTAATTCCTAAACATGACCTCTAGATTATAGAAATTCATTTTTGTTGGGTCATTTTTTGTCATTTTATGCCATTTTATACTTTTAGGGCATTTATTTCAATTTTACGGCATTATTTTGTCATTTTCGTGTCATTTCTTTCCTAATTTTGTCATTTTCAAGCATTTACATTCAGTATATTCTTATACATTTAAATAAATTACTAAGTTAAATTAATGCAACATTTCTGTAGGATCTACCGGTACTTTCAAAACAATTTTCTTACTTTTCTTCTCAGATGCTCCTATGAAGAACAAAGAACAAAGCGTTTAGACCTACAGCATCCTTTCTGCATTTACAGTTTTTACAAATATGTATGTGTGTACAATAATAATTTTTATAAATAAAATATCAGTTTTGGGTCATTCTTTATAATTATTAAGTCATTTTCTTTGAAATTTAGAGTCATTTTATAGGTCATTTTTTCAAATAATTTTAGGTCGTCAGAATCCGGGCCCTGGTAATAAGATTGTAAGTTTTTTTTCAATTATAGTGTCGTTCGACCCTCGTCATTATGCCTGTAGTATAAATCTACGAATCGTATTCTCTAATAATAAGGGGAGTGTTTTTGTGTCTGTCTGTCTGTGCTCAATACCCAGCAAAATCTACTGCAAGCAGAAATCTGAAAATTTAAACATAGATGGACTAAAGGGTGACCGAATGCACCTAGAAACCGGATTTTTAAGTTTCGCTTTTGTTCGCGAGTTATAAGTGAAAAACTGGCAAAAAAAAACTTGAATTTTTCATGCTAACACATCAGTTTTCGGTAATACATTTCAATTGTCAAATCAATAGCAGGTGGTTTTGCCTTTTTTGTCATGACTTGGAAATAAAATCATCGGGATTTTTTTCAATATGTCGCATGGAATTATCGATCACTTCGATTCTATAAGCTGCACCACCCTCCACAGCGCAACAATAGGGTAAGGATTGTGGAAGGTTATCGCTGGGCACCAGAGGCTCTGGAAACGAATAAATGCACTGGGGATGGTACAAAGCAAAATATTTCGAATAGCCTAGAGTGCTTTCTAGCCTTTTCGAACAAGTGGAAACACTACAAAAGAAATATTTTAAGTTTTCTAAAAATATATATATTAAACAATTATTTTACAACAAGAATTAAAACTGGACATGCATTTCATTGGAATGATTCAACAACTTAGTTAGATAGATTGCCCTAAATTTAAATTACATATTTTATGACCTCTTCTTTAAGAAAGTTCTCTTATGCTTGTCATGCATTTAATACATGCTCTTATTGATAATGTAAGTTTTCATTACACATTCCATGTCAAATTTGATTCTTATTTTATACAAGATTTATATTTTTAATATTACCCATTCGTGTCAAATATTTGCTTTAGATCCTATTAAAATATCAATATTTATAATGAATACGTGCTAAATCCTTCACATAGTATTGATTGAATTTTACAACATTAGTAAAACAAGTTGGGCAAATCACAAGACCTAAAATATTACAAGTTCCTTTTTTAAAAACCAGACAAGAAATCCTTCACATTTTAAAATAGAAAATTAAAACTACACAAGATAGTTAAGGGAATACAATCTAGAAATCAAATTCATAAATCTTCATATTTGGTTAGATTGTATTTCCTTCATAATTATTTTAAAAATATATTAAATATTTAAATGATACTAACCTGTTCATTTGGGCCTCACACACTTACAAATAATAAATATTCCTTTCCTCGGGGCCCAACGAGGAAAGCCCTCTTTCTTGAAGCTGTTAAAATTTTGCCTACGAACTAAAATGTTCCAGTTGCAGATGAAAGAAGTTAAGATTTACATAAAATAATAAAAACCCTCAACTGAAATTAATTACCAACTTAAAATTCCAATAAGGAACTCCCAAATTAAATCATTAATTTAAATCACAAACCAAAATTAAACTATATCCATTTTTAAAGTTACAAGTTCACATTAATGAAACAAATTAAGCCATGAGGCCTTCACAATCAAACATGTTTCAGAACATAGCGTTGCTAAAATATTTTCATAACGCCAGAAAAGAAACACGGATAGATAATAAATACACAAGATGTTACTTGATAAAGACTCACCCTACAACTGGAAAGCTGAAGCCTGGACGGCCATTGATTTCTCCTCTGCCTTTCGGCAGCCATTGTTTAGAGCGACCATTCTTGGCCAACAGCCTAATCAAGAAAGAGAAAGAGTGGCGGGATTACATACTGTTATATAGGATCTGCAATCGATCTTCTATTGTTTCCTTGACATGCGTAGAAGATTCTTTAATCACACCACAATTGCTGTTGTTTTATAACAAATGAAAAACATTACTGTAATGACAAAGCATTTTGCTCGCAGCTGGAAGAGATTTCACTGCCACTTAGATATATACCACAGCTGAACTGAAACTGTGCGAGCGAGAAGTGCAACTGAGAGAGTGAGATAGCGGCACATAAAGACAAGGGGGAAAGGAGAAGAGAGGGGAAGCTCGCTACGAACAGGCATCAGTCTCTCAGAGACCACAAGAGCGCGCTTTCAAACTAAATGCCTCACAGATTTACGTAAAGTTTTCATAATGCAGGCATTTTTCTATGAGAGAAACAATTCGTGGCATTTATTATTTTTAATAATGGCACAAATCACCCCCCCCCCCATGACTTGGAATATATGTTGGAATATATTCCAAACCATACAGGTAATCTCTCATAGAAAAAACTTAATTAACAAGTGGGAAGAAAATCATAGAGTTCACTGAAAGGTCTTCAAGTCAGATGAGCACTTCGATATGAACCGGATCCGACTAGAGCACTTAATTATTTGGGAGGATTTTACCTTGTTTACGAGTCCATTCTTACAAACCAGGTATCCAACCCTTTTCACCATCGTCCATGTCGGTGCTCGCTGGCAGGCACTGTATATTCACGGAGAGGAGACATTATAGGCGAGACGACGTCTTCCTTTCTCCCACAGTGAGACTGTCCAGCATTTCAGGACCCGAGTTCAGGAAGTAGCCCACTCTGTCTTGATACCACAGTGACTCCGCATCTTCCACTTGTATAAAGACCTCCTGAAATGACAAGACTAGCGGCAGATCACAGAAATTCAAGGCAACATACAAGTGAATATTTTACTCTCCTGCTACTTTGAAGTTTTAAAAGGATAGCTCTAGTATAATCCAGATTTTTAAAATTTCTTAAAGATTCTTCAAAAATATTTACATGAAACGGAGAAAAATCAACATGCAGTCCTATTATAACATTTAACATTACACTATCACAACTAATTAAAATACACTGCATCACTATATTTGCAATTTAAATTATACCCTTTTACATGGTAATCACCATGACATTAATTTAACATAATTAGAATACTATATTTACAAAATTTATACAAGTATGAACATTACGTTCGTCTGATTCCTTGGCTTTCTCTTGCTGTTTAAATAAAGTTCTGGAAAAGATTGCTGACTAGAGAAACAAAAAACAGAAACCGTATTTCACCATGCTTTCCTTAGATCGGAGTCCCACTCGACTTGAGATCCCCTCAACTCTTTCGACTGCTGGGAATATTGACATCCAGTATCTTCTGTCTTAGTCTTCACCAACTCTCGCCCTGGCTGGTGTCGAATCTGAAGTCGTGTAGCAAACCATCTTCTTCCTGGTACTCTGAAATTCTGTTCTCTTAGGAAAAACTTAAGATCAGGTCTTTTTAACATGACTGACATGTGCCTTGACTGTTTTATTTGATACACAATCTCTTAAAAGCACAGTCACAGGGGTTAAGAACCTGTCTAACACGTAAGGACCTTTGAACCTTCTAGCGAGCTTCGCAGAAAATCTGTCCACTGCCTTACTTTTGGGAAAGTTTTTCAAATATACCCTGTCTCCTACCACAAAATTTACTGGCCGTCTATTAGCATCATATCTCTCTTGAGTTTTCTGGTGAGCAAGTCGCAGATTGGCAGCTGCCTTTTTCCAAATCTCTTTAACTCTACCTGCGTCTTGTTCTTCCGGCAAGAGCTCTGCTAAAGACCAAGCATTGGTAAGGGGACTATTGGGCGGAAAAGCAAACATTAACTGGAAAGGAGTTTGTTTATGAGCTTCATGTCGTGCGGTGTTAAACGCAAACTGTAACCAGAACAGTTCCTTGTCCCAGGCGACATGCTCGTCTGAATGGTACGCAATCAGCGCTGCCTTCAGATTTCTATTAAAACGCTCCGAAAAGTTTGGAGAAGGGTGAAACGGAGCTGTACGGATATGCTGAATACCTAACGAGAATAGGAATTTCTTAAAGGACTTAGAAATGAAGCAACTAGCGTTATCTGAAACTAAAGACTTCGGAAATCCTGTCATAGAAAAGATTCTTTTTAAACTTTGAATTGTAGAATTAGTTGTAGCATCTCTCAAGGGAAATAACCAAACAAATTTAGAAAATGCATCTACTGCAACTAGAATATAAGCGTTTCCGCTTCTCGAACGGGGTAATTTGCCAACAAAGTCAATATGTAACCTATCCATTGGTGCGTTAGGCACACTAGAAGCTAAAAATCCGATTTTGGTACATTGAGCAGGCTTGGATATGGCGCACTGCTGGCATGCCTTTATCCTAGCTTTTATGTAACCATCCATACCCTTCCAAACAAAGGATTGTTTAATTTTCGCCCGCGTCTTGTAGAACCCTAAATGTCCTCCTACTGGAGACTCATGGTGATATTTGAATACCATGTCTCTTAATGCAGCTGGTAAGACAATTCTGGAGGGTGACCTACGCGCTGGGGCACTATATAATACATTATTTCTAAAGACATAGTGGCGTATGTCTTCTCCACCTTTAAGGCGGGCTATAAGGGGAGCTAACTCTTCATCATTGGCCTGATGATCAGTTAAAGAAGTGAAAGCAAGAGGAAAATCACCTAAAATGTTTCCGATCATGCCAGATAGCTCTTTAGGCTCTTCCAATACATATTCTGGACTCTGTAATATTTCTTCTGGACTAAACATACGGGTTAAGCTGTCGGCTACTACATTGTCAGTCCCTCTAATATGCTTAGCTTTAAATTTAAATGCGGAAAGCCTGACTGCCCACCTCGCAATTCTTCCTGTGGTACGAGGCTTGGCCAGCACCCAACTCAAAGCTTGGCAATCGGTTTCCAGCAAAAATTCTACATGTTCTATGTAAAGCTTGAATTTCTCTACTCCAAAGAGTACAGCGAGAGCCTCAAGCTCATACATAGAATACACGCGTTCCGGAGGGGTCAAAGTCCTAGAGGCATACGCCACAGGCCTTCTACCCTCCTCGAATTCCTGTAGGAGAACAGATGCCAAAGCTACAGGCGAAGCATCGCACTGCAAGATGAATTTCTTGGAAAAGTCCGGCATGGCCAAAACAGGGGGAGACATGATCAACAGTTTAAGTTTTTCAAAAGCTTCCTGGCACTCAGGTGACCACACAAACTTGACATTCTTCTTTCTCAAATAATTCAAAGGCGCTGAAATTTCTGCCATGTTAGGGATAAATTTTCTAAAAAAATTAATCATACCAACGAATCTGGCTACACCTTTTACATCTTTAGGAGGGGGAAATTTCTGAATAGCCTCAGTCCGTTCCGGGTCAATGGTGACACCATCGGCAGACACCAAATGACCAAGAAAGGAAAGACGCCGAGCAGCAATGTTCACTTTTTCAGGATTAAGGGTTAGACCAGCATTCCTTAATCGAGAAAATACCTCCCTTAGATGCTCCAGGTGCTCCTCAAAAGAATCAGAGTAGACTACTAAATCATCTAAGTAATGGTAGACATATTTAAACTTGACGTCAGAAAATATTTGATCTAACAAGCGTGTGAGGACCTGAGCCCCAGTGGCGAGGCCAAATGGGATTCTAGAGAATTCATAGGTGTTCCAGTCACATATAATGGCTGTATAGCGCTTAGATCGCTCTGTAAGAGGTATCTGGTAATAGGCTTGGTTAAGGTCCAACGAGGAGAAAATTTTGGCACCGGAGAAAAAACTGAACGCTGAATGAATATCAGGTAAAGGCACAGAATCTATCTTGATCTTGGCATTGAGATGTCGATAATCAATTACCGGTCTGAACTTCCCTCCAGGTTTCGGTACTAGAAAGATTGGGCTACTATAATCGGACTTGGAAACCCTGAGGACTCCTTGTTCGACCATAGTATTAATATGTTCTTTCAAGATGGCCATTCGAGGCGGAGACAGCCTGTATGGAGGTCTACGAACGGGTTGAGTATCGAGCAGCTCAATGTCATATTCTAGTACATTAGTCAACCCTAACTTCGGTGTCAAAACATCTGGGAATTCCTCCAATAGACGCGTCACTTGGTTTTTGTCACTTGGTCCCAAATGCGCCAAGTCTACAGAGACAGTACTGACATTCTCAGGTAATAAATCAGATGGATTTAGAAAATTTATTAACTTACTGCTGTCAGATGACATTAAATTACAGAACGGAGCACCGAAAAACAAATCAAACTTGAAATCAGGAGAAAATTTGAAATGACACTTCTTACTGCCAAAATCTAAAAATAAACCTGCCTTCTGCATAAAAGGATAGCCTAGAATGACAGGCATCACTAAATTCTCACAAACAACAAAATGACACTTCCAAGTGAAATTCCCAATTTTGATTTTTAAAGACACAGAACCTACCGATGAAAGTAACTGATCATCTGCCGTTCTATAATTAGCATTTCCCTTAACGATTCTAGGCATGTGTTTATTTGCAAGACACATCCTATTATAGGCGTCTTTAGAGAGCAAAGACACGGCTGCCCCACTATCTAATAGTGCGGACAATTTGAATTGACATATTTCAACCCCAAGCATCGGTAACTTAGCGTCTACTATAGCAGCTACTTGATGTGGATTATCGGTACTTTGTACCTCCATTTTGTCACAATTAGGGTAGTCATTATTTGGTTTATTTGCACGTCGAGGGTAGTCATTATTTGGTTTATTTGCACGTAGAGGGCCCGGGCCATAATTTATACTGTGAGCCGCATTCACAGTTTTATTATTAATATGTTTACACTTTTTTCTACTAACTTTCCTGTTTTTTCTGAGAGAATTTACATGCGTGGTCATGTAGTCTGTGTTCAGTTTACTAAAGTCACTGTTAATAAAAGTCCTTGTCGGGTAGGAACGGTGAGTCTGGCATTTAAGGTCTGTAGCGTGAGTCCTGTTAATCAAAATAGTCCGCTTACCAGGGGCGCGCGATTCCCTAGTAGGCTCGTCCTGCAAGTCCGTCTCGTCTGTCTTCCTAACCTCACTCATCTTAAGTCTCTTGAAAACACTAGCACTGACCACTGAGTCACCACTCTGGTACCTAGAGTGGAACAATTCTCAATCTCCAGAGCGACTGGGAGCATTACTATTCTCCACATTTCTATTCACAGGAGCTTTGCAGAACCTCACTACATGTCCTGCTTTACCACATCTAAAACACGTAACTGTCTTCCTATTAGTAGCACTGTCAAATCTAACACTGGGCTTGGGCTGAACGGCACGAGGGGAAACTTCTTGTTCACACCTCAACGAATCGGTGTAGCTTATGGCATTTACCCTGGCACATAAACTCTCCAATTCCTTAAAAGACACCGGCCTACTCTCAAAAACTACCTTCGACCTAGTTTCAGGAGACATACCTTCAGCAATGGTATCTACAATCTCTTTCTCAGACAGACGAAGCTTGAAAATGCATGCACTTCTCCTAACGCTTCTAGCATATGCAGCAAGAGATTCACCGCCTGCTTGTGTGCGATAAAAATGCTTATTTACTAGAGCAGCTCTAGCACGGACAGGCAAATAGATATCTAGCAGCTTTTCATGAAAATGATTCAAACCTAGTCCAGTATTAATCGCTTCTAATGCTACATCTCGAAAAGCTCCTGAAAGTTTAGAAAATAAATATGCCAAGATATCTCTGTCATCAAAATCAAAAACTGAAGCCTGTTCCTTCAAGTCGCATACATAACCAATAAATTCTAACACCTTTTCCACAGTTTCATCAGAATACTTAGAACCATTTTCAAGAAGAGAAGCTAATGGGTGAGGAAGATTGGCGAAAGATACTCGGTGCATAGGAGGAAACAAATTTGGCTTAACGTCTGGTCTAGGATAAGAAAACCCACTACTTTCTGCTCGGTACGCCTGACTATGGTCTAAAAACTCAGTTCGGGTTTGTCTAATCGGGGATTCATAATCAATAAAGTGTTCCCTAGCAGTTTGACTAGTATTCACTGGCTCTAAGGGATTTTTCACTTCGCGATCAGGCTGTGCGCTCACCACAGCAGCTAACTCCGTATCATTCCAGTTAAGTCTGCTTAACATTTCATTGAGTTTATGGTCAGCATCGATCCACTTTTGCTCATAAGGAGTCTTTCCGACTAACAGCTTTATGTCACTAACACGGTTTTTAAGATGAAGAGCTCTATCTTTCACTTTCCCTAGCGCTGCACTACTAAGGTTTTGATGACCCAATTGATCATCGAGGAATTCTAACCTCTGATTCACTTCACTTAATAAAAGACATATTTGAGACTCACCCAGATAATCGAAGTTGACTGGTTTGTCCAAATTTTCTGTTAACTCCCTGCGTAATTCTGGCACTACTCGACTCTCATCTGGTTGAAAACCTCTTATTTTTAGTTCGTAGATCAGGTCAGACTTCAGCAAATTATCAGGTTTCACCCTAGTTCTCTCCATTATTAGTGACATGAAAGGCAAAGTACACAAATTTTAGCCAAGAGAACAGACCATTAAAACAAAATAAAACATTAAATCACAGTTAAATTAACATTCAAATATTTCATTTTGATGTTTCCACTTAAAAAAAAAAACTATTTCTTCACTATTTTGCAAACTAATTACAATCGTGGGCTAACCAATTTGGTTAAGAACCACGCTCGAAAGCTACCACTAACTTTGCACCACCCTCCACAGCGCAACAATAGGGTAAGGATTGTGGAAGGTTATCGCTGGGCACCAGAGGCTCTGGAAACGAATAAATGCACTGGGGATGGTACAAAGCAAAATATTTCGAATAGCCTAGAGTGCTTTCTAGCCTTTTCGAACAAGTGGAAACACTACAAAAGAAATATTTTAAGTTTTCTAAAAATATATATATTAAACAATTATTTTACAACAAGAATTAAAACTGGACATGCATTTCATTGGAATGATTCAACAACTTAGTTAGATAGATTGCCCTAAATTTAAATTACATATTTTATGACCTCTTCTTTAAGAAAGTTCTCTTATGCTTGTCATGCATTTAATACATGCTCTTATTGATAATGTAAGTTTTCATTACACATTCCATGTCAAATTTGATTCTTATTTTATACAAGATTTATATTTTTAATATTACCCATTCGTGTCAAATATTTGCTTTAGATCCTATTAAAATATCAATATTTATAATGAATACGTGCTAAATCCTTCACATAGTATTGATTGAATTTTACAACATTAGTAAAACAAGTTGGGCAAATCACAAGACCTAAAATATTACAAGTTCCTTTTTTAAAATCCAGACCAGAAATCCTTCACATTTTAAAATAGAAAATTAAAACTACACAAGATAGTTAAGGGAATACAATCTAGAAATCAAATTCATAAATCTTCATATTTGGTTAGATTGTATTTCCTTCATAATTATTTTAAAAATATATTAAATATTTAAATGATACTAACCTGTTCATTTGGGCCTCACACACTTACAAATAATAAATATTCCTTTCCTCGGGGCCCAACGAGGAAAGCCCTCTTTCTTGAAGCTGTTAAAATTTTGCCTACGAACTAAAATGTTCCAGTTGCAGATGAAAGAAGTTAAGATTTACATAAAATAATAAAAACCCTCAACTGAAATTAATTACCAACTTAAAATTCCAATAAGGAACTCCCAAATTAAATCATTAATTTAAATCACAAACCAAAATTAAACTATATCCATTTTTAAAGTTACAAGTTCACATTAATGAAACAAATTAAGCCATGAGGCCTTCACAATCAAACATGTTTCAGAACATAGCGTTGCTAAAATATTTTCATAACGCCAGAAAAGAAACACGGATAGATAATAAATACACAAGATGTTACTTGATAAAGACTCACCCTACAACTGGAAAGCTGAAGCCTGGACGGCCATTGATTTCTCCTCTGCCTTTCGGCAGCCATTGTTTAGAGCGACCATTCTTGGCCAACAGCCTAATCAAGAAAGAGAAAGAGTGGCGGGATTACATACTGTTATATAGGATCTGCAATCGATCTTCTATTGTTTCCTTGACATGCGTAGAAGATTCTTTAATCACACCACAATTGCTGTTGTTTTATAACAAATGAAAAACATTACTGTAATGACAAAGCATTTTGCTCGCAGCTGGAAGAGATTTCACTGCCACTTAGATATATACCACAGCTGAACTGAAACTGTGCGAGCGAGAAGTGCAACTGAGAGAGTGAGATAGCGGCACATAAAGACAAGGGGGAAAGGAGAAGAGAGGGGAAGCTCGCTACGAACAGGCATCAGTCTCTCAGAGACCACAAGAGCGCGCTTTCAAACTAAATGCCTCACAGATTTACGTAAAGTTTTCATAATGCAGGCATTTTTCTATGAGAGAAACAATTCGTGGCATTTATTATTTTTAATAATGGCACAAAGCTCATCCTGGTCGATTCGTTTGTTTATACGAGGGATGTTCCAAAAGTAAGTTTCGTCGTTTTTTTTAAAAGTGAAGATGGTAAAGCAGATGAAGCAAACAACTGCCATAAGAATCGACACCTATTGCTGGTTCAACGACGGAAAGAGCGTCAGCAGAGGAGAAATGATGCATGAGTAGAGTCCCGAAGAAGAGAGAGTAGCAGTAGACTGGCGTGCCCGAGGTTATTTGAGTACAAATCACGATGGCAGATGGACGTGTACTGAAAACGTGGTCGACAATGGAAGTACATGCTGTTATCCAGTATGAATGGGCATGTAGGACTAGTGTGTCCATCATCCATGGACGCCTACAGACTGTGTATGGTGAAGAGGTCATGTCTCATCAAATTGTTGGTCGCTGGTGTTGCATGTTCAGTGAAGGAAGGCACCTGTTCCATGCAATGAAAGCCGCACTCTCGGGACGTCACTTCCAAAACAATGCTGAGGTGGAGAAGGCTGTGCGACAATTCCTTGCGTAGCAGGGCACCGAGTTTTACCAGAGTGGTTTTTTCAAACTGATTGCAAGCTATGACAAATGTCTCAATGTCGGTGGAGACTATGTTGAAAAATAGTGCAAGGGGTATATTTCATGATTGCATGGTGTATTTGTTTTGATAATAAAGTTTCCATGTGAAAAAAAATGACGAAACTTACTTTCAGAACATCCCTCGTAGTATCAATTATAATAGAGACGCTTTCTAATCGTGGAATGCACTCCAAAGCCAGATTTTTAGCTGTTTCATTATAATTGTTAATCGCTGAGTTTATGAATGATTCGCGTGTAAGTGTTAATAAGTATGTTTTATTTATTTTGCTCTTAATTTTTTATCTTCAATCAATTATTGTGGGCAAAGCCGCGGCCACCTGCTAGTAAATAGTTTCCATGGACATCGCTTTTACATTCAGTCACTCAGCACTTGCCGTCAAGGTATAGCAGATAGAAATGCCAATAAAAATAACAATTTATATATCATAAATATGGCTTCAGTTTGAAGTATCCAATAAAAATAAAAAATTCTATATCATAAATATGGCTTCAGTTTGAAGTATGATAGAGAAGCGTCAAGTTTCATGTTTCTGTAAGAGCTCGTAGACTAAGGTTAGAAACAGTGGCGAGGCAAAGTTAAAAAATATTGTTAGCTCTCCTTCATAGTTTCTTAGATATAAAAGAGTTGCATATTAAAGGCAATCTCTATTTTACTTCTCAAAAAGGCACGATTCATTAGGCCTACATTTTTTTCTAGAGGAAAATTGAACGCAAGACCAGCAATAAAGTTTCCTCGATTAATTATTACAGACAGATAACCAGCAGAATTGTTTGATAAGTATGTATTAAAATTGGAGTGAACACCTTGCATCTTGGACTGAGAACTTATTTCACCTAGAGGTTACATATGCCTGTCGTTTTGTGGTTTGTTTGATTTATCTGTATATGAAAGAGACTTAAAAGGATGCTGTAGAAGTTTCTGATTGGTACACTTTGAAATTGCATTTATACAATACCATCAGTTCCCGACAGACAGTTGACGTCACAGTGGTTGGGCACTCCGGGTTCATTGCTTTTAGTAGCCACTCATTGTCATAAATCTCACAACTTTTCCAGTATTTACCTGACTCCGAAGTCCCTAAAACACAAAGCTATCCTTCTATACACACTACAAAACTACATAGCCTGATAATACTGCAGTGTTTCACAATAAATATCATTATTAGGGTTCGGATGTTCATGACATGTCATATTTTAATCCTGACCTCCATTCTCGCCGCAAACACAAATCAAACACGAATTGCACGCTTGTTATCCTAATCAGACCGTTTTTATTTTGCATATAAAGTCATATTTCGGTTTTTTTATGGTCTTAGTCATATTTATTTAACGTCGTATTTCAGTTATAAATTCGGTAAAGGAACACAATTATAAAGAACATGCGTTAAATGGTTGAGTTAAATTTGAAAATGATGTAATTAATTTAATGTTTATGCCCAATTAATAGGAAACTTAATTTTAAAATTAATACAATAAATTTTCATATTTTATAGAGACACGCTTGATCTGGAAAATTTATATGGGGCTGATGAAACGAGCAACTGGACAAAATTCTTTTAAATTAGAAGTTTGTTACAATAAAACTGTAAATCACCTGTATAATTGTTAAAAGTAATTACCTGATTGAATTCATGTGGTGTAATAATTTAGTGTAATTAAACCTTTTAAAATGAAACCTTTACGTTTAGGAAAAATTCCCGTTATTAGGTCATATTTTACTAATTTTAGTCATATTTAATCACTTTTAGGGAATATTTGTGGTTATATTTCTCACTATTTAGGTCATAATCATCCGAACACTAATCATTATAATTAAAAAATTCAAGAGTACGTAGGCTATATTATCCACCAACTGCCAACTATATATATATCATCGCTTCCAAGAAGTTCGCGATTTTCTCGCAAGTGCTTTGCTATTTTTTTTTCTTTTTTAATAACTGGTGGAACGTATAATAACGGAATTAAAATAAATGGATACATAATAAAATCACTACAAAATGTCATAATCTAACACACTGACCTAATCAACAGTGTTAGTGCATGAGTAAATTGAAAAAGATTATTAACAATATGGCAGGAAGCAGGAATTATGGTTCTCTAAACAGCATAGAAAATCTCGTCCAACGCCTGGGTTTTAGGAATCGTCCCCAAAATGCAGCGTTTCCTCTCTGAATCGCAAGGCTGATCTTCTGCCGAATGAATTCTGTAGACCGCGTATCTCCAGTCTAGGTCTCCAGAGGTCCTCCTGTTTCTGACACCAAGATCTTCTCATCTGTACTCCATGGTCCCATCGTCTTCGCAGCGAACACAGTTGTCCACCAGATCTTTATATTAATTCAGCTTTGTGCAGATTGCTGATGATGTGGCTGAGCTTGCTCTTTTACATGTGTTAGACAAATGAGAAGATGCGAAAGTGTCAACACAAGTGGCATCCCACAATAATGATTTTCCTCTTGACCATAACATTTTATTGCCTATCTGAAAGTAGACAAAGCCGTCATAATACCATTGCAGTGATCTGCTTTGGGAGTACATTTCACAAAAGTACATTTTAATATAGAATAATTAATTCTAAAACATAAATAGGAGTAATGTCGAACATAGCTCTGCGTATTTAAAGAAAATTAGCCTTACTAATGTTTAGAAAATTTATTTCAGAATTCACAGAATTATGATTTTTTAAATAATTTTTAAATGAGGTAATATCAGAGGATAAGGTATATAAATTGTGAGACTTGTTCTAACCCAGGACATGAGGGCGCTTTAAGCATACGGCGTCAAATAGTACAGAACCGAAGAACTTGTTATGAATACTTCGAAAACTTCTTAAGGAAGATAAATTAGCGAGAGAAAAATTCTTGTAGAATTTTGTAACGAGAAAAAGGATTTGTGAAAATATCTCAACGGCATATGTAATGAATCTTATTCTGAATTATAATTATTTCCTTTTATTATAATGTGGCTTTTTCCGTTACTTGTTCCATTTAGAAATTTTCTACATCATCGTCGTGTCTCTTTGTACAGAATTGCGTAAGAGAAAAAGATATTTTTTTGTAAAAGGAAGTAAATAGACCCCAGCGTATGTCTGACTGAAAGTTGCACAATAGACTACTGTATCACCCTTATAGACATGAATAAAGAATTCAAAGATCTTATGGAAATGTTGTGAGAGCTGACTGCTTAGCAAATCGTTCTGAGTTTTGTGCACTTGGCATGTGTAATTACCAGAGATCTAGAAACCTGCAAGTGACAGACGTACTCTCACAGCAAGGATCAATAAAAAGTATGTAAGACCACTTTCCTCGGTTATATCTGTTGTGAAGAAAGCAAATAACTCTTATCCATAAGGGAAAAATTGTAATCCATTTATCTTTAGAATCTTTAGGGAAGGAATATGTAAATACGGATGTGTTTGTTTGTTTTTTTTTTCTTTCTTTTTTATTTTGCGCTACGTATGGTATACTTACCTTTATCTTATAATAACCAATTTTCTATGACAAAATAAGATAATAATTTTTCTTACAAAAGTGTGGGGATGTCAATTAACTCTATGTATTATATCCATATACTTCATTTTATGTTCTTTACTGAGAAATAAAAATAATTTAATGCACTCCTAGCAGGCGTTGCTTCATCAGTGAATAATCGACTGTTTTAGTGATTGTAAGAATTTAAGATTATCATGGACTGTGGTAGCAGTAAGGATTGTTGCAATTCTGGACTGGTTGGATGGAAATCTGAGTATACTGTATGCTAAATATCTAAATTTTCATATATGTAACACGTATCTATAAGTCTGGTCAAAATATTTATGAAGTAAATTCTTCCATTAAAATATTGCATTAGCAATCTCATTCCTCTCGGGTATTGTGTTGTCAATTTGGCCTGTGTTTGTATGCCTAGTTGTTATTTCTATCATTCAGATTAACCTGTTAATTGCTGAGGCCGTGAGCGCGAGGCGAATTTGCTTACATGTGCCCACATAGAATCGAAAATAGTAAAATAATAAAAATACTTTACGTTAAAATCGTTCCCCTTGTGTTACAAGCATCACTCGTAAAACGCAGCAATCTTATTGAAATTTTCTCATTGAATGTAAAATTTGTCCATAATTAAGCACAATGCAGGCTTCATTGATGATTGAATTATATAATTCCTTTTAGCTAAAAGCAGGATATTTTCTGTATTTGCAGATCAATAAACTTCAATTAGATAAAGTTCTCCAGAACTACTACATGTAATGTCATTAACAGTAGTTAATCTGTATCTGTATCTGGTACCCTATGATTCCCAGGTGGGGCGAAGGGCCTCCAATGGAGGTTTCATTACCTATACTAATTTTGATATGCTTATTTTCCGAGAGAGGGTAGAGGGACAGGTGGTAAGCCCATCGCCTCGCAACCCCCCTCTGGAAACTAAGTATTTCTTGGACGTGAAAGGGCCGAGAAATTTTGTCCAGAGGCTCTAAACAGTAGTTAATGGTAAAAAGAAAATCAATTGATCAAAACAGTTGTTCCGATAAACAATTCGCTAATGATGCTTATCGCAACGCATTGAAAATTAAACGTAGGCCTATTATTATATACATTAGAAAAAGTCAACAGTAATTTTACTGTGAATAATAAATGTTAGTCAACAACAATTTAGTGAGCACAAATCATTTCATATATTCCTTGCGTGCAATATTTATTTCTAAAGAATGCACATTGAAGTCTTAAACGCTTGTAATTTTTCTGCACTTTTAATGGAACCATAGAATTCTACATCACTTAAATTCAATTAAGATTAACTAAATGCTATCTTTTTAGATTCCAAGCATTTAGTAATGCTCTGAGAAATAATTAACCTCCCATTTTTGTTTATGAACACACGTATATTGAACAATAATACTGAACACAAATCTATATTTTATCAATCTGAGAAACCAGGACACATCTCATTACAGAATGCAGAGGAGAATGTGTTACAAACACGCGATTTGAAAAAAGGGAAAATCAACGCTTTCTTCGGCTCCAGCAGATTTCAACAGACATGTCTGGAATTCAGATATACAGGAGGCACTTCACTACTCCAGTGAAACCGTGTTATCCATTAGTACAGACACATATCCACAAACATCTGTCGTTATTGCATTCCTATAACAATATTACTTGCGATTAGGCCTAATTGAGCATGCTTATATAGCTCAATATTTGAAAATATCTCCTTCGGGACAAAATATTAGCACACGCCGACTTTGCAACACACCACCGTCGTTAAATAACCATTAACCAACCAACAAATACTTACTAGCTTAATATCTGGTTTCGTTAGACTTTTAAAAAAGTACAATTTGTCGAGAGAATTTGTGTTCTAATTGCTGAGGCCGTGACTCCGAGGAGAATTTGCTTAAACTTGCCCACATAAAACCGACGATTATAAAATAATAAGAAATGCATTACGTTAAAAATTGCAAATCTGTATCCTTATGCTATAAATATCACTCATAAAGCACAGCAGTTATATTGAAATTTTCCTCAGTGACTTAAAAATTATCTTTCGTCGTCACAGTGAGGCTATTGCAGTTATAAGTGAAGTTAACATCTAGTTGTACATATAGCTATGTTAACATGTTTGGTATTCTAATAACCTGATACTTGATAATGATAATTTATTGAGGTACACTTTTGTTTATCTTGTACCCACGTGTTTTGCTTTTTAAGTTGGCGTATGTCTACGTAAACTATGATGCTACTTTACCCTTACTATTACTTTTGTGGTCAACAATATCGGTTTTCTTAAAATTAATGTTGACTCTGTTAAACAGAAAGAAAGAAGTGATATTTGTTTTGTTAGAACATTTACAGTAATTCCATTACAACCAACACATCAAAGAAAAAGTTGTCTCAAGCTCTGATCCTTGAGCTTTCCTTAAAGGATATTGCCAATGTCCTGTGTAAACATGACTCAAGACGTAGAGTAGAAGAGAAATAAAGAGTTCGTCTGTTTCCTTAGAGCCACTGTCAGGCTATCATTCGAGCGTCAAATTGCTTTCAACAGTAGTGGACATCTTATCACAAAGTCAGCTGTTGTAAGTGTACCATAAACATGGAATGGAACTGTTGCACCTTAAAGAGTGTCTGCTACCTACACAAGTCGTTAAACCAAAACCTTACAACATATTCTCCATGCCGTGTAACATTAGTGAGATATTGGCAATTTTATTGTGATTGGCACATGTAAAAGCTGACTTCCATTGCATTTCGAATTATTAAATGATATCACCATACAAAAACTACATTCTAAGGGAAAACCAAAGATATTTTATATATTCATAAAAAGTAACGTCTAAAGTTTCAATAAAGCTAATAACATTGGAAAACTAAAACAGTGAAATAATTGTGCCAAGAAGTCATAAATTGATTCATAAATATAGGTAAAAACTAAATATATGAATACAAGAAACCTGATCATTGGAGTTTTTCAATTAGCCTAAGTTAATCCTTCTGGTGGAACTGTGGCCCTGGGGTTGACTCAGCCTCCAACAGAAATGAGTACCGAGAGCAATCCTGGGGGTAAAGGCGGCCGGCGCGTAAGGCTGACAACCTTACCACCTTCACGTGCCGATTGTTTAAAATTCTGGGAGCCTCAACCTCCTGGAACCCTCTGGGCCTCCATGGTCTGTAATAGGGAACACTTTACTAACCGTAGTGTTAGCTGTTTTCTTTGCAGTACAGAATGGGTTTGTATATTGAGTTAGTTATTAAGTAATGAGTCAACTTCAAGGCCATAATAGGCTACCGCCAAAAGGATTAGGCCAACAGAAAACAACAATAACTCATCGAGGTTCAAATCATATCTCTTCCCGTTTGTAACGCAGTGCCTCAATGGCGCATTCTTCCTATTGCTTCATTATAAAGAACATTTTGTTGCGATTTTCCTTTTTACCGATGTTGTTAAATTCTGTACATTAACCACATGTATTTTCACTTTCATACGAGGATGGCTAAACACAGATGGGGAATTAATTTAGAATTACTACATTTTAGAAGCTAAGAAAAATGTATTTAAACTAAATAATAGTGGTGAAAATTTTAAATCAATATTAGGTCTATCGAAGATATCTAATTAAACCAAACAAAAAAAAAATATTATATCCATTAAAATTAAACCGTCTTAAGAATATCCTGAGAAACAAGTGAAATAATTTCGAAGTCGTTTTAGTTTTCTATAGATTATTGCACACAAAATGTATAGCCGCGAAGCTATAGGCCTACTGTATTGACGACTGTCATTGGCCCCTGCACGCATAGCCGCCAGTCGTGGTCCAGAAGAGGAAGATCGTGAATTTAAAGCCGGAAGTTGTCAGCATTAGGTTTATAAAACAGCTTCTGTATGTAGAAGCAGCATAGAATGTCTTCTATTGCAATATTTCTGAGTAGTACGATTATATTTGTGAAACTCTTTGATGCCAAAATAAATTGGCATTGACAGGAAACGCAGCATCCGTGAGCGCTCCCATATCGAACCACATTGATTGAAGCAAGTTATGTATTGAGAAAGAGTGTTTGTCTGTAGGTTTATAAATAATTGTATTATTTCCCAGCACCGATCTCATTTGTCAATACTAAAACCTTTACAAAGCCTATTTTCTGTCTTCTTTCGTCAAAGGCTCCGACTTAATGTTTATTGCTTTATTGATACATCGATCGTATATAAGTAATACATGCTAGGCATACAATACAAAAAAAAAGTCACCACACCCTTCTATGGATACATTGATACACCCTGTTATCTTATATACAAGGATAAAGGTATATGCACATCCTAAAAACTAAAAACATTCTGAAAAATTTCACTTTTTGAAAACTACATTTTTAGATAGAGAGTTTTTTTCTCTTGAATTTCATATATTAATTTTTAAATTCTGGTTGCTATTTCCTTAGATAATTTTCTAAGAATCTTCAATTTGCCATGCCCCTTAGCCATCTATCAAATTTCAGTATTTTTATTTTTCCCTCTCTTCTGTAAGTTCTCGTATTGACTATTAGTTGTCACTAATACACTAGTAAGTAAGTGGGGTAAGAATAAACTGTTCTAACTTCGAATTTTCATGTTCACCCCTACATGTGTTTTTCACGCGTTTCCGTACGAGTTTTGCTTTCTTCTCCGTTTCCCGTAAGTAGGAAATCGCTTGGTAGTCAATTGTTTCAAACATCACAATTCTTCTATAAATTAACACAGTAAGGTGATTTTGGTGTAATTTTAAAGATTGAAATGTTCGTTAGTGCTTGACGGGGAGCAATTTTTTTATATATGAATATTCTACTGTGTTATAGTTTTTTGTTTATAATGATATAAACAAATATCTCTTCTCTATATATATATAGGCCTAAAAGGCTTTGTCCTGACTAACTGAATGAATGACTGACTGACTGAATGACAGGAATCAACGTACAGCCTAAACTATAACAGGTAGAGACTTGGAATTTTGACAGTACCTTCGTTTCATAATGTAGGTGCTCACTAAGAAATGATTTTGAAAAATTCTGATTCTAAATGCCAAAAATTAAATGTTTTTGAAAATACTTAATCCCTTTTTACATAGAATTATCAATTCCAAATCACAGAATATATTGTTGCCAAATGGTATCAGATGGGCTTGGAAAAAACAAATGAAATGCACTTTTGACAAATAAGAGAAGTTATCAAAATAATTCATGTTATAAATAAATATTACAGAATGAAATCCACTAAAATAATGGAATCGCATAACTTTCTCTACCCTGGACATAGAGAAAACAAAACGAGGTATGGTAATGTGTATATTATTATACTATATCGCTGTTTTTGGAGAGAAAAGTATGAAAGTGATAATGCTTTCTGTTTAATTTCATCCCCAAAACGGCTTTATGGTAACATAAGAGTGGGAAATTTCCCGCCTCGATATTACAATTTTATGTTACAGGAATTTCTGTTTCTTCTTATTTAAACCTCTACCAGGCTTGCTGTGCACTGTACAAGCGATGGGATGCAAAATTTTAGATCCTCTATGAGCCATAAAAAACTATATCAAGCGTTTTCTGAGGGAATAGTTTGAGTGTAATAAGTCGTTCTTCCTATTTCAAATTATAAATGCCTATATAAGGACCTAGAATTTAAAATTGAAAATCCTTCATAAGTTAATTTCCAATTACAAAATACAAAACCCGGGCGACGCCGGGTCTTTTAAGCTAGTGCTTGTATGTATGGTTCCATCAGGTCGCGAGCGACCCCTGGTGATCACTTAAGGGAATCGAACCCGGACCATCCGGGTGGAAGGCAGGCTAAATGCTTAATGTATATTTAAGTGTGAGATGATGAATATCATAGCGGAATATGTTAGAAATAAAATCAGGTAAACTGATGTAACCAAGTGCCAGAAGGAGTTAAATAGGCCAATATCTGAAAACTTGTATTTTATATTCATAACAACCTAGATGAAGTCTGTACTTTAGGCCAATTTGTTGAGGATTTTTAAAACATTTGTTAAGCATTGCATTGTATTTCGGAAGTTATAATATAACCTAAACCTCCTTCTCCGTCCGAAAGAATCCGATTCTACTACCCCTCAGTTCCCTTCCTTGTTTGGCTTCATAAAAATCCGATAAAGCGCATTCGAGTTATCGCGCGTACAGATACACGGACGGATATACAGTGAGTCCCACGCAAGAGTTGGCCAATGACGCGGGTTTCTGCGTCGCGGCTGGCACAGCTCCAACTCCCAAGCGATCGGGTGAAATATCTACGCAAATATTGCCGCGGTTGGTGTAATGATTCAGGTTCTCACATTTACAGTTAAAATTACAACGAAAATAACCACGTACCTCATCACAAGAGATGTTGGAAATGTTCTCCTCTTGCATAAGCGCAACACTGATACCCTTTTAAGGGAATTTTCTTTCACGCGCGTAAGTTCAGCTTCCGAGATAGAGTTAATTTCTCTTGTGATATTGTCATTAAGTTCTTCTTATGTATGGGAAATTGACATATTCAAGTTTCCCCATAATTAATATTCACATACTGTTAGAAGAACTTAAAGACAATATCACATAGGCCTATCACAAGAGAAAGTAACTCTGTCTTGGAAGCTGAACTTACGCGCGTGAAAGAAAATTCCCTAAAAAGGTGCCAGTATTGTCTGGATGCAAGAGGAGAACATTTCCAACATCTCTTGTGATGAGGTACGTGGTTATTTTCATTGTAATTTTAACTGTAAATGTGATAACCTAAATCATTACAACGACCGCGGCATTATTTGCGTAGATATTTCACCCGATCGCTCGGGAGTTGGAGCTGTGCCAGCCGCGACGCAGAGACCCGCGTCATTGGCCAACTCTTGCGAGGGACTCACTGTACATTTTTCCGTCCACCATAAAATCTCAGATTCAAGTTAAGTTAATGTATTGAATTATCTATTTGTCGAATTCAGAGCCCCCCCCCCCCGGGCTTACATTCGCTTTACTGTCTAGTTGCCGTCAGTTACAGGGCACCTATTACAAGTAACTTACTATTTATTTCAATGTTGTATAAATTATAAGGTGATTTATTTTAATAATAACATAATTTATTCTACTCTTTGATCTTAAATATTATATTAAGTTAGAAAACTATCACAACTTTTCAAATATTTGGAAGAAAAATTACCTGCAGGAGATTATACAAAAAATCTCGTTGACGGGATTCTCCGAAATACGATTAAAATATGTCAGAGCGAACAGAATTGCCAAAGACAATATATTCTACCTCTACATACTGTGCCTCTACGTTCTCGTGTGGTTAACGTTTTAGAATAAATAATGCAATATTAATTGCACAAACTTTATTATTGACTTTTTAGACTGATGATTGTAGAAAACTCCAGGTTATTATCTAAGTAAATAATTTCTCCGACTATTCAAGAGACTTAGATTTCCTGGGTAAAGAGAGCATGCAAATTAAACGAAATCAATATAATATTATGGCTTAGGCTTACTTTTTGACCGCCGGCGTGTCTAGTATATATATATAAATCTATGTAACGCCGTAGGGTACTGATGAGGCGCTGCGCTACAAACCGGAAGGTCGCGGGTTCGATCCCCGATGAGGTCGTTGGAATTTTTCAATTGACCCAATCCTTCTGGTGGCACAATGGCCCTAACAGCCTCTAACAGAAATGAGTACCAGGAGCAATCCTGGGGGTAAAGGCGGCCGGTGCGTAAGGCTGACAACCTAACCACCTTCACGTCCCGAATGTCTAAAATCTGGTAGCCTCTACCTCTTGGAAACCCCTGGCCCTCCATGGCCTATAACAGTGAACAATCCAATTTAAAATCTTAAGTATCCAAAAAAACTGCATGTCAGGCACTAGAGAATTATTCTGCCTACAAAATAGTGAACATTTTGTGTTTCTATCTTTCATAGGTTTGAAGTAATCATGTTGCAAGTTTATAGTAAAATTTTCAAGAAACCAATTTTTATAAACAAATTATGAAAAGTTAAAAAACATTTTTCTTGGGAAATGTCTTACAACTGTATAATACCTAGGTATATATAAAAAATTGAGAGTCCTAATGTTTAAAAATAAAACTTTCATACCTAAATCACTATAGTATAACAGTAGCGAAGCTCCTTACAGGGTTTTTTCAACCGGCGCGACTGCAGCGCTCGCAGCGGTGAGCAAGAGGCAACACAATCTGTTCATGTGTTTCTTATGAAAAATGTCGACAATATTTTATGGAAATGCTTGTGGTGCTATAAACTGCAGTCAAAGGAATTCTCCCGATTTATCTTTCTTCAGGTGCTCTAAATATCCTGAGAGGTAAGCGAAAACAGTTATTTGTGAAATTAAATTGCAAACGTGATTATCATGCTTGCATCCATACTAGTGTATTTATTCCTATTTCTTTTACTTTCAGGAGCAGCAAATGGCTTGTTAATGTTAGAAGAATCGACCTTTTAAAAAAAGATGTAAATTATTTATATAACAATATAATATAATTTTTATATGAAAGATGTACATGTAGAAAATAAAATCCAATTTTAGGTAGATTTCGAGAAAAATCTACGTATTGCAATCGATACCATGTCATGAGAAAAGGTACATTGTATTTAACATTGTATAGAAAGGCTTTTCCGTTTTTCCTATTACAGTAATATGAAATTTTTACTATGTGATATAGCACCCGAAGTCTATTAACTTCTTTACTGCTACTGACATATAAATTCGTCACGTTAAAACATTGTATAAAAACAGAGATATAAGATTAATAGTTTTAGACTCATGTAAATTATGAGGATTTTTATTCTCGTGTAGGAACCAGGTGGTTCACAGACATTTTCCTCATCCATCTCGAACCCAGAGCCCATTGATGGTTTTTACTGGCTGACTGCTTATCTATATATATAAAAATGAATGTATGTGTGTGTGTGTGTGTGTGTGTGTGTGTGTCCCCTTTATGCATTACTAAACCATTCAACCGATCGCCATGAAACTTTTGGAAGTTGTTGGGTACATTCCCGGGAAGGTTTCTGTCACACTACATTTTTAATTTTAGTCTTCGTTCGCGAGTTATGAGTGAAAAACGGCAATAAAACGTGCATTTTTTACGCTTTCGAAGCATAAGTTTTCAGTTATTCATTTCAGTTGTCAAATCAATTGCAGAAGGCTTTGTCTATTTTAGTCATGGGCTACTTTGGAAACAATAGCATCGCGATCGCTTTGGAAAGCAATGGGTATCTCATGTTATTATAAACGCCAGAGAAGTTAATGATAAGGTGATGATAAGGTAATATTAAATATTTATTTAACGTGGAATATGCTTCTTATGAAAGATGCTTTACAGAAAATTCCGGGCAAGTTGCTTAGTACAGGGTCCAGGCTACAACATTTCTATATGTAATCATAAGTAAAATCTCTTATGTAGGGTCGTTAAATCTGCCTGAAATGTAACGGAATTATAAGTCTGGACAAATGAATATAGAAACTATGGCCTCAGTAGGCTTATTCTATTCTTCATCTATATAAATAAAAACGAATATATGTCTGTCTGTCAAATACATTTACACACATTTTTTTCATCGTGAGTTTAATCGATTTCAATTCTCATAATCTTCTGAGATTGCAACAACGCTCGACGGGTAATCTATATAGATCTTCTATATAGCCTACATAAAAATGAATGTATGTGTGTCTGTCCTTTATGCATTACTATGCCATTCATCCGATCACCATGAAACTTTGGGAAGTTGTTGAATATATTCCCGCAAAGGCATACTACATTTTTAATTTTAGCTTTCGTTCGCGAGTTATGAGTGAAAACGGGATTGAGACGTACATTCCTTGCGCTTTCGAAACATCAGTTTTCAGTTGTCAAATCAATTGCAGATGACTTTGCCTACTTTCGTCATACCTTGGAAATAAAAGCATCGCGATCGTTCGAATTTTGTAAGCCCACCATGGCCGAATCATTTGTTTATAATGTCAAGGCACGCAGACAGATGAAATTTTCACCCTAGACGGAAGAAGAATAGTGAATATAGCCCTAAATTGACAAACATTATGCAGGGTTTTTTAGGCCAGGGAACTCGAATCTGAGGTTATTTTCCCATGCTGCGCTTTCTAATCGTGGAATTCACTTCAAAGCCAGATTTACAGTTGTTTAATTAATTAGGCCTATCAATCGTTTAGTTTAGACCTACGATTGTTTCGTGTGCAAAGTGTTAGTAAATATAATAGTTTAATTATTTTGCTCTTAATTTATAATCTTCCGGGCCTTTTAAGCTAGTGTTAATATAAACATTAAGTTCTGAAAGTTTTTTAGAGTCTAAATTAAGCGCCAGAATTGTGAACAAAAGACACGCTGAGTAGAATAAAAATTAAAAAAATTAAAATTAAAAAGTCCAAATACGCAATACTAAAAAGTCCAACAATCGAAAATTGAAAAAATCAAAAAATTAAAACAAGTTTCACTTCAGTCGCGTGGCGTTCCACACACACTTTTTTTTCAACCGGCGCGACTGCAGCGCTCGCAGCGGTGAGGAAGAGGCAACACAATCTGTTACATGTGTTTCTTATGAAAAATGTCGACAATATTTTATGGAATTGCTTGTGGTGATATAAACTGCACGAACAGCCAAAGGAATTCTCCCGATTTATCTTTCTTCAGGTGCTCTAAAGATCCTGAGAGGTAAGCAAAAACAGTTATTTGTGAAATTAAATTGCAAACATGATTATCATGCTTGCATCCATACTAGTGTATTTATTTCTATTTCTTTTACACTCAGGAGCAGAAAATGACTTGTAAATGTTAAAAGAAGCGACCTTTTACAAAAAGATGTAAATTATTTGTATAATAATATAATATAATTTTTGTACATAAGATGTACATGTAGAAAATAAAATCCAATTCTATTTTTTTTAATATTAGAAGGGGCCCGGAAATGTTAAAATTAGCCCCTCATCAGTGTTTTTGTAAAAAGATATAACTCAGTCAATCCTATAATACGGTATTTAATTTTTTTGTTTCATTTTATTTCAAAAAAATTATACTAAATATTGGCTTGGTTGGAATTTTCGTTTACCCTCTGAATACCCCATAAAGTGAGTTAGAACTTAATTAAGGCATTTTTTATTAATATTCTTTATATGTAATTAATTATTTTTATGTGTACATCAGAAATAAAAATCCTCACCCGAGAGACGAATATTGGGAAACTTCATACTCTCCTAATCCGCGGAGATCACCTGACCGTCATTATCATATTTATTTCATTTTCGCCTCGTTCGGAATGACTGCGTGTGTATGTATGTGCATAGGCGTAGCCAGGCCGACCATATGGGGGGGGTTATAACATCCGCGGGGTCTGGCGAGTATGGAAGGAGAGGGGGGTCCGGGGGCCCTCCCCCGGAAAATTTTAAAAATTAAGATGCAAAATAACGAGTTTTAAGCTTCCGGGGGTTCTCCCACGGAAAATTTTAAAAATTAAGATGCAAAATAACAAGTTTTAAGCTTCCGGGGGTCCTTCCCCGGAAAATTTTAAAAATTAAGACGCAAAATAACGAGTTTTAAGCTTCCCACGCTTTATACTTGTATTAAGCAATTTATGGGCAGACTTAAAAAAATTATACAATTTTCCATTTTTTATTCAATGGGGGGGGGTTCAAACCCCCAAAACCCCCCCCTCGCTACGCCTATGTGTATGTGTATGTGTCCTATGTATCACGTTCTATGGGTTCGTGTTGTCTTGCAAGTGGTCCCGGCACTCGGTTGATCACTCATCCAGGTAGGCCCTCCATGTCCTTCTCTGATCAAAAAAGTATCTATATTATTGGAGAGTTTCCTTCCCCCAACAGGTCGCAGTCCTGTAAGGCCTGTCTTACTTTATTACTTTCAATCTGTCCAAACTATTTTACGTGTACGTTAAAATCCCAGCTGTTCAGGTTCAGTATAAATGTGAAACCTAGCTGAGCTGTCACTTGAACTGCCATCACAATTACAACGAGGGTCGAGCGTTGTACTGGAACCGCACTCACATGTAAAGGGAACCGCAGGACATAGGGGCGATTCCACCACCACATATCACACATAGCATTCACATAACTAGGTGGAGTTATCATTCAGGACACCCGATCACAGTAATGCATTGCACCATGTGTTCGACATGCACTATCCTTATTGACACGGCACACATCTTGCACTACAATGTAATTACCAGGGTTAGGATTTTTAGCTTTAGCTTTCAGCAAATGCGAGACTGAAGGCACACCTTCAAAAATAAATAATTATTACTAAATATTCCAATTTTTTTACCTTTCTTCGTAGGGAAAATTACGGTGTGAAACGTTGTCTTTAGTTGAGAATGGAGATAATTTTCTAGCACCTTTTCCCACTTTTTAGGGCCTTTATCCCTTTTTCTTCACCGTTTCCATAATTCCCCTTTTGCCTTTTTTGTACTCCATAATATTCTAAAGCGCATTTCATCGTTTATAACCTATCACTTTTGAGTTTCAATTTTTATTCTTCTTCTTCTTCTCCGTTTCACCCAAATTGGGGTACGTTGAATCAAACACTTCTTAATGTTTTGTGTTTTAATTTTAGCCCAGTATTGCTTCATTCTTTCTGATCTTGCTTTCCTCTCGTCTTCACTTATCTGAATCATTCGTTTGGTTTTGAATTTGACTTGGAACCTCTCTTTCTTGACTTGGTTTTTTTTTTTTCAGTTTTATCTATGAGCATTTTTTCTGTGATTCTGAGTTCTTTTAAGTCCTTCTCCGTTTCCTTAAACCAATTTGGTTTGGTCTTTTTGTTGCGAAAATATTCAAAGATTTTTTTGGTCAGTCTATTTGGGTCCATTCTGAGGATGTGTCCATAAAAATCATTTCTTCTTTTTCTCATTGAGTCCGAGAGTTTTTCAGTCTTTTGGTAGAGTGTTTCGTTTCTGATATGGATTAGTTTGTTGTTATGGAACTTTTTTTTTTTTTTGCAGTTTTATCTATGAGCATTTTTTCTGTGATTCTGAGTTCTTTTAAGTCCTTCTCCGTTTCCTTAAACCAATTTGGTTTGGTCTTTTTGTTGCGAAAATATTCAAAGATTTTTTTGGTCAGTCTATTTGGGTCCATTCTGAGGATGTGTCCATAAAAATCATTTCTTCTTTTTCTCATTGAGTCCGAGAGTTTTTCAGTCTTTTGGTAGAGTGTTTCGTTTCTGATATGGATTAGTTTGTTGTTATGGAACTTAGGGCCTAGGATTTTCCTTAATATCTTTCTTTCTTTGATCTCAAGTCTTTCAATTGGACCATGATTAGTGATGGACAGTGTTTCGGCTGCGTATATTTTATTATTATTGTTATTATTATAATTTTTTTTTTTTTTAGTCTGCGTATATCTTATTTTCGTTCCAGTATCTTAGTTCTTAAGGAACTTTCAACGAACCATTCATCAGCTTGCAGTGAACGTGGGAATAGCGAACCTTTCTGCTTTCAGCAAATGCGAGACTGAAGGCACGCCTTCAAAAGTGAAAACTTATTACTAAATATTCCAATTTTTTTTTTTTTCATTTCACTGAAATCAGTCAGTAGACTCCTGGTTATGAATTCGTTGCATAACGAGTTTTGTAGCATCTTTTTGTCCCCTAGTTTGCCTTGTTTTAAGTGCCCTTTCCCTCCCTTTTTCCGAATTTAAATTGCGTCTAAAAATCCTAACCCTGGTGATCACTGATCACATTTTATGCATTTCTTTGTTCCCAATTTAAGAATGTACCACGTATTTTCATCATCATCATTGTCGTTGTCGTCACCGTCGTCACAGAAAGATGAAAAATGCATCAAGGATCTAATGATAACTGCAGTGACATTCGTTTCTAAAGTTTCGGGGGTATTGACTCACACCATGCCTTCCTTGGGAAGGAAATTAAAGCTTTTGTTCCTTTATATTTTATTGGCACGTGTCTATGACACCATATCCGAAAGATTATACGGTACATGTGCACGGTTAGGAACGATTTGGAGTAAAATCTTTAACTTCCTCTCTTTCTTGGTCCTCCCCTGGGCGTAAGAATCTCTCTTACGAATTATGAAATAATAATAGTAATAATAATAACATGAATTAACCAAACAATCTAAATTATTAAAACATTCAAACTTTAACGCATAGGAAACGATCAAGAATGTACAATTCATTCATTTGCCAAGACTAAAGGTGGCTTTACAAGACAGAGCATCTCCAATTATAGAACCATTTTTTTTTAAGAATAAGTTATCTTAGGGATAACAGCGTAATTTTTCTTGAGAATTCATACCGATAAAGGGGTTTGCGACATTGATGTTGAATTAAGATTAAGATAAACTTTATTAAATTAGGTCTATTCGACCTTTAAAATCTTACATGATCTGAGTTCAAATCTGTGTAAGCCAGGTAGGTTTCTATCTAACGTATAATTGGATTAATTATTTTACTAAGAAAGGTTCTAGTGATCAGTGTCCGTTATATGATCTTTGGAGCCTGACTGGATCGGAATCTATAACCGTAATGACATGTTACTGCAAGATTATGATCGACACTGTAAATTACCGAATAGAGTCAGGCCTATGCGATAATCATCTTTAAGCGGTGATGATGATAGTGATTATGAAAGTCCCTAAGCTGAGCCCTCCTTTCAACATACAGAGCGTGGTAATTATATACAGATTGACGATAGGTTGCATCTCGTTCATCCCATCTTTCTCGCTGCTGATTGACAACTTAAAGAGGATGGATGTGAAAGCTGTAAAAGTTGTGTTTTACATAATTTTTAAAGTGGCATTAAAATATTATTTGATCAAAACATATAATGAATTACCACAAGAACAAAAGATTATCTTAAGTTATAACAAATTTAAATCACAAATAAAACTGTTTTTAAATTCTAAGATTAATTAAGTTCTTTGAGTAATAAATAGATACTGTATGTTGATCACTATTAGACTATGTAACTATGTTTCCCTTCATCATCTATCATTTCACTTTACTCTTAAAATCAAGCCATTTTGTTTTATGTTCCTATATTATGTACCTCTTGTATATAATGTACATCTTGTATTTTTATAAGTTATTTGTAATTGGAAATTTATGTACCACAATGCATGCCATTTTGTATATAGCCCCTTAAGGTGAGCTTTGCTCGTTGGGGTTTTCTTACAATCAATAAATAAATATGCTCCGTGCCAAGTTGAATAAACTGTTAGACCTATTAGCCTTCCATATAAACTTAAATACTCGTAGCCTAGATACGATGCCATAATATAGTACTTAATTACATTTTTCCCGCTGTTTCTTGCGGTGATTTAATGACGTCTATTTACCGAAACATAGGCCAGTGTGCCGCAATTTTATCCCGGAAGAGTACTTTTACATGCCTTTAAATCTGTCGCTTAAAGCCTATTCAAACATAAATCCTGAAGACCTGAGCCGGGATCGAACCAAAGATCTTGGGTCAGAAAAACAGTGGCTAACTGACAGTTCCACCTAGTTCAACTACTTATGCATGTGTTTTATGTATGTATGTTTTTTATATATACATATGTGTTTTATATATGTATGTTCGTTCGTATGTTATTTGTGTTCTGACTGTATGTGTGTATATTATATATATATATATATATATATATATATATATATATATACACACACACACTTGTTTTTGTTGATAACCGTGCAATTCTGCATAAGCTGTTTGTAAAGTCACTAGTAATAATCCTTGTGTACCTTGGTAGGGGTTGATTAAAGTGTTGATTTAACCATTTTGGCCAAATAATGCTGTTTTTAAATTTTAGTGTTGATAAATTAAGCATACCGTAAAGTATAATTGTGCAAAATGTTATACCTTTTTGACACATTTAAAGGGTGCTATTGATACCATTCGTAAACTTTTGTGCGCTTCAAACTGCCAGTGCATGAAACTTTAATCACCTGTTATCTCCATTTCAATTTACATATTATTTTGCCACATCAGTATCTATCTTTTTCTACAAAAAGGACGTAAAGCTGTGAAATGTTTTCACACTGTACTTTGCAACATGTGTAACAAAATATCTAATCCGATTTTCTATATAGGACTTAGTTCCTTTTTAAAATATTTAGTGTAATCATACATCGGTTTTTTAAGCTTTTCATTTTTGGGTATTTTTTTAAACAAATATAAACAATATAAAAATAAATAAGAAAGTTTTAAAGCAAGCTTAAAAGTATCGCACATAAAAAATTTAGGTTCACATTTTGATATGTTTCGGAGGAGATAGATTTCAATTTTGATTTAAAAAATAACTCTGTTTATATTATAGCGTAATTAAAAGGAAGGTCCTACGTTCTTTGTTACTAATAGAAGAAAGTTAATGTTCCTATCGCAAGGGAATGTAATAACCAACAAGAAACTTAAAATTTTGCTTCCGCCGGTTTGGAACAAGCTTTGTAGGAAATCTGCTTAAATGTCAACACACTAGACTGAAGAGACCATTATCTCAATGAAAAATAACATTAAAATGATTTTTTTCTCAAATCCACTGCTCTAATTGACTGATAAATTTACTTTTAAATAGTATTGACCCAGAATTGACTGATAAATTTATTTTTAAATAGTGTTGATTCAGTGGGGTATGCCGTAGCGTAGTGGTTGAGGCGCTGCGCTACAAACCGGAAGGACGCGGGTACAATTCCCGATGAGGTCGTTGAGATTTTTCAATTGGCCTAATCCCTCTGGTAGCACTATGGCCCTCGGGTCGACTCAGCCTCTAACAGAAATGAGTACCAGGAGCAATCCTGGGGGTAAAGACGGCCGGTGCGTAAGGCTGACAACTTTACCACCTTCATGTGCCGAATGTCCAAAATCTGGGAGCCTCAACCTCCTGGAACCCTCCGGGCCTCCATGGCCTGTGTAGGGATCACTTTACTTTACTTTATTGATCTAGTAAGTCTGTTACACGGCCGATCTATGAAAGTGATAGTAAGAAAGTAAGATAGTAGTAAGTTCCAAATAATTTTGTAAACAAGAAAACATTTTCAGGCGAAAGTTGTAGAGATATCGAAAACAGCTAATAGATCTGGAATTTATATGAAGGCGACTGTACTCAGATTCATCCCATCGATATATCTTACGCGAAAGACAGAGGATTTACTGAAGGTTTGTCTTCCAATTCAGGGTGCGGGCGCGAAGTCGTCTCTGGCAGCATAAGATTGATCGCTTCACATTTGTGCCATTTGTTGAGCTTGGGTTCAGTTTTTATCACTAAAACTCACATCAGTCAGCCTAAAACTGAACTCCACAATTTTATTGTTACTAGAACTCCGTGGGAATTTCCACACCCATGTTTCAGTATCTATGATTATGATTAACGAGAGATTTTTTTCTCACTCTTGATTTAGTATCGATGTGATTTTTTTGGCACCACGGTTCTAAAGAATAACACTTTGACCAGGATATTTTCATTTTCATTGGAATTTTCGCTGTCCGACTCAATAAATGTAGTATAGGCCTACTGTATTAAGAACTTGTATTTTCTATAATAATAGTTGAATATTTTATTTGTACATTTATTCATATAATAATTATTTAAAAAGCAACGCGTTATTATGCATTCTTTATATAAATTCTTTATTATTATTGAATTTCCAAAAGTGCATAACCCTATTTTAAACATATATACAGAATTTACAATACACTACATATACTCATTACAATTTTTCAATTACACTATTCATGAAACTTGAAAAACTGTATAACTTTTCATATGTAAGAAAACACGATAGATCGCTGTAGTAAAGTCAAAATTTAAACAATTTTAATATAATATTAACTGATAACATTCATGCGTAAATATTGGACAAGGAAATAAGAGATGCCTAACAGGCTGGCTTTCCTCTTTACATTTACAATTTGCAGAGGTATAAATTTTAAATCTATGAAAGTATTCGCCAAAGTTTCCATGCCCTGTTAAGAATTGAGTCATAATATAGTTTGGAATCAAAAGCTACTCTATCTTGCACTCTTGGGAAAAATAAATCTTTCGTTGTTATAAATGTGAAATGGTAGGTAAGGAAATTTTACTCATCTGTATTTATAGCACAGACTTTTCTGAATTTTCAGTTAATAAAAACATAAGACAATATGAAAAGAAGCTTCGGCTACGTACAGAACAAAAATTGTCTGGTTTATCGTTTCAGTTTGATTCATTGTCGTAGTCCTGAAGGATTTCAAATAGGCCTAATTAAACATTAAACTCAAGATGAGATTAGAAGAATTTAAAGCGTTTTTTATAATGTCACTGTTAAGCCAGAACCACGAATGTGCAAAAGTTAACAATCATGAATGGGTCACATGTGTTATTGTAGCATAAAAAATAAAGTAAAACTTGTACTTTCTTGGATATGGAACTAACTATTACTCGCGAAGGAAAGAAAATACAACGTTCGCGGTTCCTACAGAACAGATGTCAGCAATGCACTGAAGTCAAAATCTGAATTTTTGCACATTCGTGGTTTCGGCATAACAGTGAAGAATTTAATAGATTTTGAGTCCTGGCGGTGATACAAGTGTTGATAAAATGGAAGAATCTGGTATGAGTGAAAGAAAGTAGTAATCCGAAAGAAAACTTTCAAAATCATGAAGGAGGTTCAAGTCGGAGGTCAATCAGATCCTATAGAGATAATAAAGCTGCTTGAGAAGTGTAACTTACTCTTTTCTTTGATGATGAAAGGAGGTGAAGAATTATAGTACGTCGCGAAAGTCTCTCAAAGTTTTCCGCTGTGGAAAAATAACTGAACTCATAGTGTTCCAACTTCTTTAAACGTTATTTAGTTTAATTTTAGCTTCTCTTTGTCCATTTTAAGGAAAGAAGAATCGCATTGGATCATCATTGTGGAGATTTTTTGGCGAGTAATAAAATAATGGAAGTGTAGTTACGTTACTTGATTTTCGTGCCTTGAATCATTTTACTACTAATAAATTCAGTGTTCCATGAAGCGGAAGAATTATAATTCTTGTGGAAACACAGCAGTTAATAAACATCCATTTATTCAAGTACTCTTTGCTGAAGTATTGACGATATTTTGCGTAAAACATGTTCATATTACTGTTATAATACCTAGCGATTCGTACAGATAACTACTACTACATCTTTCAAATTGTTCGTTCATAATTCGATCCAGCTGTGTCCTATAATTTTAATAAAAGCATATGATTGTCCATTATATTCCTTCAAATTTTTCGTTCATAATTCGATCCAGCTGGGTCCTATAATTTTAATAAAAGCATATGATTGTCCATTATATTGTTTGATGAATTGACCGGGTAATGAATATAGAAACAACACGAGTGTCTTGATTGCAAATTCATATATTGTTAACCTTACCTAGATCTGTCATGAGCATACAGCAAACCAATGTTGCTCCAGTGACAGTAATAATGTAATAGGCCTATTTATACACAGTATATCAGGAAGATTTCAGCATATTGTAAACACGTCAAGAAGACTGGTTTTGATGTATGAGATGTTAAAACTTGACAATACTGCATCATGTTCAGGTTGGGAATTAATTTCCATTCATTAAATACACATTGTATGCACAGGCATGTTTTGAGAAGGTAATTTGCCAAAACCTCTTTACTGATCTTATCACAATAAAGTCCTAAAGCAACTGAAAGCATCTCAATTATTTTAATGAACACACTCATGATTTCATGCATTGTGCACACACTACAGCATGTCGTTAAATACGTCATTTGTAACGTCTTTACGTGTAAGTTGCGTTATAAGTGTAATGCAGAAATCTCAAGCCATACGTAGTGTATTGTTATGCATGGGATGTCACGACCTGATGTTCAAAGCAATAGCACTTCACAGTTTCTACAGTCCCATTCAGAAAGAGCTGAGTGCTTTCAATACATCATCTTCACATGCTACAGACACAGTAATCAAATTCAGGGAACTCTATGCGACATTTATAAGCATGGCTGTGTTAGGTAATTTGTTTTTATGTTCTAGGAATGCATTTTACGAGTTTGAGCCACATATATAGCTAACCTTAGTACTTCAGTATATTATAAACTTTTCTTATTCAGTTGCATTTGAATTTAAAATACTACTGTTTTAACTGCATACAATAAAAAGGCAACGGATTAGGTTAAATTTTCCTGTCAACCTCTCCATGGCTCTGGGCCAACCAATGTGTCATACCAACGTTTGTAGTGTTTCTGTAGAGTGTAGACCATTAAACTCTGTAACTCTATGTAGTTGCTGGTATTAAATCCCCCAATATATTCTAGTATCTTTACATTATTATCAGCCCCGATATGACTTTAGAGTTTAAGCAACTTTAATATCAATAGATTTTTTTAAATCTTATTTAAGTTATATGTGTAGTTTATATGTTTTACTGTTAATTTTCTGCTTGTGTTTGATTTCAGAGAGATTATTTTTGCGATGTGCCGAGAATACACGGTCCGGCGGCCTGGAAGCAAGTATTCGGCCGGTAAAGGCACTAAAGCGGCACATCGCAAATATAACGTCTCTGTACAATAATTTAATAACTGCTAGCAATGTAATAAAGGATAAATTTCTAAAAGATGTTTTTAAACAAACAGAAGTTAGACTACATTTTATTTCTAAAGTATTTCTAATTCCATATTCCATTTCAACAGTGTACTCGTTTTAGTACTGATTCGTCTCCATTATCCTAGCCATTAAAATAAAAGCCAATATACAATATACCGTATTGGAAAAAGCAATTCCCAAAACAAAACAAACAAAAAAAGTATAACACAGACCTGTCGGAAAGTGTGAAGATATTCTCCTACTTCCCCTCCCTTCGTGACTCCAAAGCGTAGCGATTGGTTCAGTTGCGCTTTGGAGGTCACGTAGGGAGGGGAAGCAGAGCAATGACTTCACACCTTCGGAGTTCTGTTCGACAGGCCTCCTATAACATAAAGATTCCGTATTAATGATATTCACGTCTCTGAAGAAGTTATTTTTTTATAAACTATCTTCTAGTTCATGCTTGTCCCCTTGTAAAGTCCCCTTAAAAATAAGACAAAGTCGTCACCAATCTTCGTGACACATCCCCAGAAGATACCTAACCCAAATACAACAGTTTGTTTTCGTACGATTTTCCGTTACAAGAGGCCGTATTGCAAGGAGCGCGTATTCAGAGTAGGTGGCTTATCTCTACCCTTCAGAGAATTTTTTCGAAAAAATGTTTCAAATAAAAGTTTTAGCTCTTGGTATAAGCAACCCATTTGCAGAATTAAAAAAATCGTTAGAGCCGTTTTCGAGAAAATCGCGAGAAACAAACATTTCTTCATGCAAAGTCTCCTTAAAAATAAGAGAAACTTGTCGCCAATCTTCGTGTCACACCCTAAGAAGGTATCTGAACCAAATACAAAATTTTGTTTTCATACGATTTTCCGTTCTGGAGCTAGGCTGTTCAGACACACAAACACACACACACACAGACATGTTTCCGAAAATAATATTTTCGGATTCATGGGACCTCAAACGTGTATCCGTGTTAAAAACTCAACTTGGAATTTGGGGTTCGAAAACGATACTTCCTCTACCTATAGTTCCTATGGTACGGGCACAGGAAGTAAAAATACGCAAACGGAGAATTCGGTTGTAGATCACAGCTTTAATATTTATGTGACCGTATTATTAATCAGTATTGCATTGAATTTGGAGTGCAGAAGTGCAGAAGTGCAAAAATGCATAAGAAAAATTCTTCTATTGGAGGAATAAAATGAATAAAAACAATTTAGGGAAATTAGAAAACTAGATTATATAGGAAAATGTTCCTAATATTGTCAGTTTCGGGAATTTTTGGAACTAAAAATGTTCAATAACAAATTTAATAGTACTTGAAACGCTTGTATAACTTAAAAGCCTACTTTGGCAATAAAGAGTAAAAAGCTGAAATTAGGAAAAATCTTCCCATAGTGAAAAGTCAGTGTATTTATGTACTTTGACTGATCCAATTGTACTTTATACTTATAGGCTAATGAACACTCAATATAATTAATTTTATGTACTGAATTTATTTATGCAAAAGAGATATTAATATAATTTAAGAAGTTTTAATATCATGACTCAATTAAGCAAGAGTTGTAATGCAATCATTTCATATTAAAGTAATCATACAAAGTAACTTAATTAAGGTTGCATGTAATCAGTGCCTGAAACTTTTAAGAAGTTATGCTGGAGAATTATTACTTGAACATTAACTTTTCCCTTAGTAACCCATGTATCATTTTTGCATGCACAACCTTGTGTATAGAGTGAAATGGATTTCATTAGCCTGAACAGACTACAATGGACGCAATCAGTCCTTAATGTGAAAGTAGTAGGAATGTAATCTAATGGAAAATAATTATTTCGATTGATTTTGCTCACAGTAATTGCTTTGCACGGACTTATTTGCCAAACATTAATGATGGTCAACTTGAACTGTGCAAATGTATTTGCACCGTAGGGGAAATAAAAAAAATCATTTACCATTGCAGTCTGGATCCTCATTGTTTTTTTAAACATTTTCTTCTCTTTCTTTCACTATGCCTCGCTTTCTCTCTCATAAACGTATACGCTTTAATTCATTTTCGTTCTCTTTCATAAGTACTAGTTTTCGTAGATACACACACTTTCATACTGTTTTTCTCTCCCCCTCTCTCCTTTGTCCTTTCTACTATTCTCAATCTCCTTTTCTTTTTAATTCTCTACTTTCAAATAGTCCCTCATACAATATCCAAATTCAACCCTAGTAACAATTACACACCCTCTCAACTATATTTCCTTTTCATCTAGACGAATTTTCCTTCCCCTTTTATCCTCACTACTGCATCCATCCTTTTACTCTTTTTTGCTCACTTCCTAATTCTATTCTAACAGTAATCTACTGTGGCTGATTTGCAAGTTCTTAAGGTGATTAGTATTAGTACTACGTATCCAAACACACTGGTTTCCCGACTACTATAACATTCAGTGTATACGTTATTCATAAGTATGTAAAACTGGTTTACTGTAACCATGGATAAAGTGCAATGTAAATCTCACTCGACCACTTCGCGACTGCACATTCAGTTTATCACCATATCTTCCTACTTTCTTATTTCATAATCCACTTCGCAGAAATCTTTCTGATACCGTACTCAGGAGCCACCAAAGAGGAAATTTGACTGAGCACAAACCATGACCATGACCAAGACGAAAGGGCGTAGCAGCAGGAAGTATGAAATTCCAGCTTCTGGTTCGACCTTTTCAATTAGAAACATCATTGTCTTCTGTCTTATAGAAAATAATAATACAAAAATCTCTTAAAATATGGAAAGTTAATCTAGGCAGTAGGCTATATACAGACGTATGTATAGGCTATGTATAAGTTACATGAAACCACAGAATATTGTTTTTGTTGAACATTGCATGAGAATATTTTATAATAAATTCCTCTGACGTCAAGATTCGAACCCGTAACCTTCGGCTTCCCGTGCTTATGCTTCTCTCAACTGAGCTAACCAGAATTCGATTCACGGTGTCAGATAGAATCTCTCTCCTATGATTGATTACCCTTAGTGATCGACTCACTGAAAGACATTTACGTCACATACTACTGTAGACACCAATTTTGTGATTTTATTTTCGGGTCTTTAAATTAGAAAGAGAAAACGGAGTTGAGAGGTTCCTAAAATAAAAGAGTTTCCAGAAATGTTATGTAAGTGTAGAAATCAATTTTTAACATGAAGCCTACCGGTATTTCAAATATAAATTCTTGCTATCTTTAATTCAGGCCTTCATTTAGCTCCTTTGAAGATGCGTTATAGAGATTCTAGTGGCCTAGTAATTTTGGGGTTCCCGTAAATGCCCAGAGGTTGGAGAAACGTTATTGAAATGCAATAATTACCATTTAATATTTCGATTTACTCGACGAACATTGTTCTTTAGTTATTTATTTACGTAGTCAGTGGGTACATATGTGACAAACATAATGCAATAAAGTCATTTTCTTTGACCTCTCTTAATACTTATCTAGGGTTTCTTCTGGCATGAATTTATGTTGTTAAATATTGTCAGAAATTACATATATTTGTAATTATGCTCACATTAAATCCATGTTTTAACAATGGGTTGTGACTTGTAAGAAATAATATATAACGGGATGGAACAAGTTTTTATTTTTAAACATTAGGAATTCTTGGCAGACAACTTGAGAAATTAAACATAAGGAAGACATAAGAGTTAGTTAATAATGTTATGGTACTCAAGGACTGTTTAGGAACCTTGTTTCCACTGTCAGTGGAATATGTGGCTCATGATGGCGGTGGTAGAACCTGCAAATTCTAAAAGCAAACTAGGTAGAACGAAGACGATTTCGGAAGATATCAGCAGCAATCCTGGTAGCAAAGGCGGTCGTTGCGTGAGCCTGATAACCTTACCACCTTCACGTACCGAATGTCTCAAATCTGGGAGATTCAACCTCCTGGAACCCTTATGGGCTCCATGGTCTGTATAGGGAACACTTTACTTGACTTTTTACTATTAAACATAGGTCTACGAACTCAGTTACATCGTGTCTATAAGACTGTAACTTAAGATTACTATCATTTTCATTTATTCGAAGATTTGTTTTTTATGTACCCACATTTTTCGAGTGTTCTATCCATTACCTTTTATTGCAAACCTTTTCAATGCTACTGCGTATATAGTTGTCACCTCAAAAGTTGTGTAAAATCAAAGATATGATATTAGGGAATTAAGGAATGGACTTATTGCTCCACACATACAAAATATTTTCCGGGTAAGTCCCACATTGGGGGGGGGGGGGGGAACATGTTTGGACGTGACTGTATAACAAACAAATTCACAGACAAAAAGACAAAGTACCTGTAAACTATTAAAATACGTCAAAAATGGACTGGAACAAAGTAGAAAATTTAACACTCGAGAGTGAAAGTAGTCTCCAAAGTTTTATTACATGAACTGTTTAACTAGTATCGTTGAAAGAAGCTGAACGTTTCATCAAACAGAACCATTAAAACTGCCAACATCTTGAAATGTGATAAAAAATAATAATCCTTACACATACGCCGTTTTTAATTATTTAAAGGAACATTCATGACTAATTGGAAGTAAATAAAACAACACGTTAACTGCATAACATACAAATTTACAAACAGACAAAATCCCGAACGGGCTAGTTAAAACTTACTTCGCTCGGTTAATGATGGCAATCAACTTTACAAACTAAGAAATCTCCGGAAATGGAGAATACCTATGCTTCATTGATGAATAATTGGATAATTTTGTAAATACCATTGTAAGTTACGGCCCTGCACATTTCTAGTAGCAGTTTTAGCATTCGACGAATGAAAAATGCATGGAATCATGTTTAGGGATGGGAGGGGTTTGTTTACATGTACATCCCTTGTTAAAAGGCCTTATAAATCGATAATTGAAAATTCTCAATTAAAAGCCTCTTTTGAGGCCATTTTAATGACTATCACAATTAAAACGCAGCTGTATACAACAGGAATCTAGGACCAACATCGGAATTTCCAGTGGGTATACTGGACAGCTTTTTCCTCTTGTGACTAGATGGAACTTAGCCTTATAAATTATGTGATATTAGGTAGACTGGAATGCAAGCACATCATTCCTTGAATATATGAAACGTTGGCAATTTGTGTCTGCTCCAGATTGAGAGACGTCTCTTTTCTGTCCCGACCCTAGGGCTAGAAAGAGAAGGCAAGAAACTAAATTTTCTTCATTATGAACTCATAAGAGCTCTTAAATAATATAAGCAAAGTATAAGCCATTATAAATTTATGCTGCTACTTTGCAGAACTGAAGATTTCCATTTAAGATTATTTGTAAATTCCCTGTTTACTCATGTTAAGTTATTTTAAGAGAATTTTCGGGATGTCCTTCTTTGTTAATCTCTACATCTTGCCTGCATAAGTGTGGAACACTGATCCTCTCTCTTCACAACGAAACTCTAGCACTTAAAATCGTATTTATTTATTTCCTTATTTATTTATTTATTTATTTATTTATTTACTAACTAACTGCCTTCCATCGAAGGTAGCACAAACAACTCAGTACGCCATATACATTTATAAATTTACAAATCAAGAATATATATTATAATATATAAATATATAAATACTAATGATACAGGAAAAACATTTCTGATTTTCTAATTGTCGATTAAACAATATCGTTACGAAGAGCTATATGAAGTTGGGACTTTTCTTTCTGAACTTCTAAAAATTCTAAGTAATTATTCCTGCAGCTCCAATAAGAAGGCCAACAACTTCTGTTTTGTTCAAGTTGTAATGAATTTCTTCATGAACTAAGGCAGCGTTTCTCAACCTTTTTGAACCCGAGGACCACTAAAATATCTAAAACATTTTACGGACCCCTAATTTTACATCCCATTTTAAAATAAGACCAAGGCCTATATTCTTAATATTTGGGGTATTAATTATAGGTCATTATAACAAAATATGTTAAAAAATTTTACTTCTTTACTTTCCACTTCTTCGCGGACCACCAGTGGTCCGCGGACCATAGGTTGAGGAACGCTGAACTAAGGTATTGTTGGAATATAACAATAGCTTCATTTACTTTTTCGCATATACATAGGCCTAGTGTAGAGAAAGTATTGTGATCGTGACAAAAAAATCGAAATCGAGGTAACACAGGGAAAACATGTTTCACATGTGGACAAGCATCAAGCGTAGCGAGTAAACGGTTCAAACTTTTATTTTTCTAGAAATGGCTCTAAGGATTTTAATAAAATTTCAAATTTCTAAGCCTCTATCTATGACTAATAAAGTGGCTATATTCGTTTTCCTGTAACAATCACTTAGGATGTAAGTTACTCGTGTCCATTTTATTTATTTATCTAGTCTATCTCCTTTACAAAAGGTGATATATAAAAACCTAGCACATTAAAGTTCTAGAGAAAATGAAAATGAACAATTTGTCGTACACATTTCTTTATAAAATTAATTGGTACCAAGATAAAAATGAAATAGCTATTCATTCACATCTCTAAGGAACCTAAAATCTTAACATATAGTTTAAGATACAGGACATTAAAAAGAAGCATCCTACACTAATGGTAATTTTTATTCGGAATTTATATTATAAAGAGTTATTATATTACAGTATAAGAGTCATGTAATATATTTATATATTATATTATTTATATATTTTATATATTTATTTTATATATTATTTATATATTATTTAATTTTATGCTCAGTGTTGTGTTGGGACTGAGCTTATCACTAGGGACCGGATTCTTAGGTTTTTACCTATTTTTTTCCTTACTTCCAAAACAAAAAGCGCTCATACACTTTTTCGAATCATGTCCATAGGATTCACCCACATTAATTCTGTGGCACCTAAAAATACCTAAATGGGGTATAAAAACCTAAATATACCTAAACGGGATATAAAACCTAAAATATCTCATTTAGGCTCCTTTCTTTTCTTTTTTGTTTGTCGGTTGAGAAATCGATATTTTGCGGGGGAGAATAATTTTTGTCGGGTAGAAATTAATACCACCAGCGTTTCATTCAACCCATTGTCGTCTAGGATGGACAGTATCAAGGGAGGGAAAAAGTACCGGCGTATTCCTTTTAAAATATTCGTACGAACAACCATTGTTGCCGTGTATGAACAAGGATAAAGATTTCTGTGTTTTGTTTTTTTGTTTGCCTTTAGTTTAAAAAGTTATTCCTCAGGTTCGCGAGTGACCTCTGGTGATCCCGTACTGCCCTGTTATTCATACTTAGTGGTCACACTGTGAGTTTTAAGAAGACGTGTTAATTACGCCGAAACAAATGAAATCGAGTTTATTACGGCAGTGGATTGGCGACGATCTGAATTTCACTACAGATGGCAAAGTAATATTTTGTCAAGCCTGCCAGAAACACCTATTATTTACCTTTCTAGGAAAGGGGGAAGTTTTCGTCCCTAGTTGATCTGTTGTGCGGTTAGCATGCGTAAGAACCGAAAAAAGGAAAATAACCAGTTTCACATTATCCACATCCAACCATAAAGTATTTTACTCACTTAATTAGAAGCATCGGATTCGAATCCTGAGAAGATACAGTGTCTAGATACAGTATTAACTATTAACTAAGAGATAACAGGAAGAACTTCACAGTTGAAAATCTTGAAAGATATTTAGTGATAGGCTATACTTAACCAGGAAATGTGTTTCAATCTTATTTTCACTGCTTCTTTTGATTGGTTATGCTTTCATTCTTCAATTGTATAATATTGTCTTAAAGCAAGTTTACACAATTTTAAGTCAATTTTGTTAAGTTAAACATTACAAGTATTATGTTTTCAATCCTATGTACCACATTCAAATTCATTAAAACAATTATTCTACCCGAAAACGATATTTTGACAAAAAACCTAAAAAAAACTATTTCACCTAATGGAAAACCTAAAACAGTGTTTTTAAAAACCTAAAAATCCGGTCCCTACTTATCACCCTTAAATCAGATGGCAGAAAACATCACTGCAGACTCAGTGGGCATATTGCATCACCAAATATATAAGAATATATAGTAAAAATTGTTCAGATGTTTTGTTCAAACTATTGTTTATCTGTTACCCATTTTTTTTGCCATGATATGAACCATTGTCAAAAGTGATTGATTGGTATGCTGTGTCTATGGCGACTTAAGCAAGCAGCTGATTTTATTCAATAATTTTTTTTCTATTATTATTATTGAGATTTCTTTTCAGGATTAATCTCCTCCTGGAACGCAAGAAAGAGATGTCCTTTATAGATATAAACTAATAGGAGAGTGTAGATGGGAATATGTGATTAATTATGCTAGTGATTCCCTTTGGCAAATTACCAAGCCTTGTCACAGAGCCTACTCTGTGCAACATTCTCAATCACATTAAGCACTTGCTCCTGCTAATCTGCTATGAGACACGTCACAGATGATCGCACTTCAACTCCATGTCATTTATGTGCTCATACATGAACCGTGTGTTAATACTGCGAATAAGTGTTGCGTTATGCTGCATTACTGTCTAAGTGCTTTACATACACACCAAGAAAGTATGAAAAATATTGAAATTGGCAACCTTATAATATCTAAATGTATAATCTTTTATAAATAAGATGTTAAAATTCCTTACAATACAATCGGGGTTGAATTCAGAGAGAAACCATCTTCCCTTCCCTCCAGTCATTACAGCCGTATAACTTAGTTGACGTGACGTGATTCCCTTGAAAATTGCGGTACGATTAGAACATCACCCCTTCAAATTACAATATTTCGATAGTGGATTCCTCCAAACTACTGCGCACCTTTCTGACTAGATTCAGGAAGCAAAAATTGTACTGTACAGTGTAGTGTGTGTAGCGGTTAATAATGGAATACCATAGATCGTATGCAGGGGATTTGACAGTTTCGGAAAGTTATAATTATTTTAATAGAAGAGCATTTCGTGTTCACAAATTCGGTGTTCTACTTTAATTAGTTCGTAAATCTTAACGCAAAGTATGCCGTTATTTACTTATTTTATTCCTAGGAGATTATTATTAAGAATGGAAGAGAAGCTGTTCATTTCCTCAAATTCTAGCAGAGCTTTACATTAAAATACGTTCCCAATGAGCTTACATTAAATAGTGTCAGTAATATAATTAGTATTACTTGCCTTTGATCAGAGTGTAGCAAAGTGTTAAACGAGTGGATTGATTCACGTAAGCATCTTAGCGTTGAACGTTTCTAATTATGAGCCAATTATTAATTCTGTTCACTCAGCAATCCGCGAGAAATCCCTCGTATTCTATCCTCTCAGTGTGTGTACCTACTCGAGCCAGTCTATTTCAGACTGCTACTTCTGTTAAAATACGAGAAGCAAACTGACAGAAGGTTCTTTATTCTGAGCCAAGGGTTGTTCATAGTTTCAGTTTTCGTTATCTCTCCCCTTAACTGATTTTTGACATCAACTGTCCATATGTATATATGTGCATGGTGTATATGTATGTGTGTATATATAGAGGGTGTTAAAAAATTACGTTTACAACGTTTCAGGGATGATAGAGGAGGTAAAAACAAACATTTTATTTATGTGACAAAACTTTGGCATATACGCCGTATATTGTGTAGGCCTACATAAGTGTTAATTGCAAAATTCGAATTTTGTTCGTATTATCCAGAATGAACGAGGTCAATTGTCGTTTTAGAGATGGTGTCCAAATTGCCGTTCATTGAAGGCATTGCACAACTGGTATCTTCGTACTATGGACTGTCTGCAACGCTCAAAAAGGCCAACATTGTCTCAAATAATATGTGTAGCTTCAACAATGCGAGCAACTAATTTTTCTGCCGTATCGATCGGTGTCTCATACACAAGACGTTTCATGTCTCCCCACAAAAAGAAATCCAGTGGAGATAGGTCCGGTGATCGAGGTGGCCACCACGGTACCGCCCCACCCCTGCCGATCCAACGATTGGGGAATGTAGCATTTAGATGGTTCCTGACACGACGACCAAAGCAGTACAAACAAAACTAATCGGTGCCTGTTGTGACGGCAGTTAAGCCATCTACCCTTAAGTCCATCTAGCGGCAAAACGGAGCATATGCCAAAGTTTTGTTACAGAAAGAAAATGTTTTTTCTTACCTACTCTATCATCCCTGAAACGTTGTAAACGTAATTTTTTAACACCCTGTATACATATAATACATAGGATATCGTATGAAAGAAAAATATTTCGCCAGAAAATATAAATTAGCCTACTTTTCGTCAGAAGAATGGTTTTGCAAATCTTGAGGGAATAATCTTTATATTAAATAAATAACATAATGAAAAATTGTTATCTTGCTCAAGGCTGATAAAACTGCAGTAAGTCATTCCGGCAGTGCTATTCAATATTCATTCGTATAAGAAAAGTGTGCTTTATGTTATTTTAACGGTTTCTTCAGATCTTCTGTTACACAAGAATGTAGATACGTGAAATCTGATTTCTTCGACAGATTATGTTATTCCATATTTATGGCTACAATTCAATAATATTGGCTTGTTTTGTGATGGCTCCAAAGAGTGTAATCGACATAGCTGGTAATACTCAAATTGATGAAGAAGCTTGAAATGTACAATAATTTCAAGAGATTAGGTCATTAGAGGTTGAAGTATTAATTATGTTCCCTCTACCAACTGCCTCATGAAACCGGAAGCAACCCGTATTGTCTGTGGCTGGTGAGAGGCTAGTCCGAACATTAGTTCCCTCCACTCCTCTTGGATCGTTCCTGTCGCCGTAATTACTTCAACTAATTAACTGTTAGTCTCTGGATCAAACCAACCGGATATTATGTTCATCAATGACGTCACACCACAGTTGCGTTATTAGGGCACAAGATGATATATATGCCCTACCTTAAACATTTCCCCCTAGGTTATGCAACATAAAATGGAAGACAAAAGCCAAAAGAAAATAATGATCCATAAATCAAATCTGGCATCTTTTCACTCTTTCTCTTAGTTATAATTAGGTGTATTCAAGTTTTGTAAATAAGAAGCATAACTAAGGTCCCTTTCTTGTTTAGAAACCTATCGAATGGAAAAGATGTTCAAACAGAAGCTAGTCTGTCTGCTCCAAGATCCATGGCTAGAGGTGTTTGTTTTTGTTAGTAAGCCATAATACGAAAATACTGTATTTCAGCGTTAAGATTGCATTTTCTTAAAGTATTAGGATGTTAAGATTTATTTGTGGGCAAAATAAAATCGCTAATAACGCTAATTTCATAAATCAAACCACAAAAACCATAATCAGCTGAATAAAACCTTTTTATTATTATTATTATTATTGTTCGTTATCTATTTATTCCTCAGTCGGAGTGTCGAAGTTCTGCACTGGCTTTGTCTTGCTAATTTTTTCAACAAAATGTAGTAGTTCAGGTAAGGGTTGTAAATTGTATTTATAGTTGTGTGTTTACATTACCATACGTTTTACCCTTCATTGAGGCATATTTTAAGGTTTTAAAGATGAAATAGATTACTCCCCAAGATCGTTTCGCAATATTTAAAATTTATTTATTATTGGAATCACGCAGTTATTTAAAATTTTGTTATGCTTCCAACACATCACTATAAAGTATAGTAGAGCCGTAGTCGACAACATATTTTCTGCTCTTCAGAAGGCAAGAAGTAAAATTCTAGAAATTGTTGAAGTCGCTTTGTTTTTATAACTGGTTTCAAAGGAGTAGGTTAACAACTGCAACATTATTTTATTCTTAGGATTACTTCGTGTGCGTTCTTATTGTTAATACTTGAGAATTAAAATTTTTTTTTTTTTTTTTTTTGTTACAGGTGAGTGATATTTAACCTACGTATTCGGCTCAATTCTATGAAAAGGTAACACATTCACTTTATGATTGTTAAATATTTCCTCAGAGAGAACCTGAACGTAAAGTCTGACTCTTACAACCTCACTTTATGAATGTTAGTAACCCACTGATCATTTTTATGAACAGAATTTATGTACCGGTACTAGTATTCAGTAAGTAAGTAAGATATACACTACATTTGGACTACATTCCTCCAACATCATGCAACACAGCGACTAACATTAAAGGTGTACTTAACATTTATGGTTAAAGATATTTAATTCCAAACATGTTTCTCTCTACAATAGTGAATAGAGTATTAATAATCTTCTCAGATGTTTTTGTGGCAAAATATTTGCTACCATGTAATAAAGAAGGATATATCTAAAATGCATTTTGTTATTAAAATGTGCAAGACATGTTTCGAAATTTTTAACTTTTAGCATATCGGTGAATATTTGTAATGTAACCATTTCTACAATTTTAATAATATCGAGTTTTATTTGTCTGCACGTTCTACTTTGCAGCTTATGGTTTTATCCTTTCCAGAGCAGAATTTTTATATTAATTTAAGCAATCATTAAGTGAAAGAATCAAGGGGCACTAAGTTTCAAATGCATGAGGACAATTTCAATGGAATACTTGTTTTCCATAAATGACAATCCTAGCACGTGAATAAAAATCCTCACATTTCAAAGTATTACTCTAATCTTATATATCTTTTTTTTCACAATTATTTTAGGTGGCGCATATATACGTCTGTAGCAACGAAATATCTCAGCATCCCTCTCAATTAAAAATTAAAAACAATGTTTTTAAATATAAGTTTGGGAAAATTGAAAATTGTTTTTCCCCAGGGCATATTTTAAAAATATGGCTCCCATCTTCAGTTACATGTTTGAAGAATTCTGTAAATTAACCCTGGACCGAATATTTATAATTTTTAATAAAAGATAAATTTTGTAAACATGCCTTACATTTAAAATATGCATAACTCAATAAAATATCTAAGTGATACAAGTAAAATTTTGTACCATGTTTAGATTTTCCAGAATTAATATGTGTGGGAAATTATAAAACCAGTTTCATATGTCATTGCCTTCTATCCAAGAAATATGCAGGACATTTTGTCACAAACATTCTCAATTATGTAAAACATTGTCGTGCTGTCATGTATTTACGTAAATAAACACGGGGGTGAAAGTAACATTGAAAGAATAGCAACAGCTCATAAGTTCACTGCCCGACCGGTTGGTGCACTGTGATCGCTGTTGCCATGGCGGCAGGTTTGTTTCGAAACATATGACATCAAAGTACGAAAAGGCGTAATATCTTGTTCTTTTCCTGCAGCGATCTGTATGCATTAGTGTTTGGAAAAGGAGGAGATATAATTAACATATTATAAATATGTCAAGTAGCGAAGTAAGTTAAAATACATTAACGGCTTAAAACAATCCTGAATTAATAGACTATTTATTCCATGTTCTACGAATTATTAAGATTAATGTTTCGTATTCTTTGTTTCAGAAACGAGTAAAATATTCCTGTAAGTTCCCGGCTGCGGAAGTAAATACTTGAGATTGAAATCCAACGTGAACTACAAAAACAAACATTTCTACAGGTTTCCGAAAAAATCAAACGTGAACCAACTGAAACAGTGGAAACATCAGTGCAATTTAGATGATAATGTGAATTGTGCTAATTATTTCATGTGTGAAGACCACTTCCTGGAGAAAGATTTCGTTAACCATAGTAGACATGGTTAAATTACGAAGTTATCCCAAAGTAGCTGCGACTCGTGATTTACAGAGACCCAATCCCTGTGAACTCCCAATCAAATGTGGGAAGTGATCTCAAGCCTCGCCTATTTTTTGTGAAAATAGAAAGTAAATTCATACCGCTGAGGTAAAAGAAATTCAAGTGGCAGGAAGCTACTAATATTTAAGGTCATGTAATATTTTTAAAATCAGTTTTTATAAATATAATTCATTAATCAAGGGTGTTTGTTTTTTATTTATAAAGTCATCTAAAGTATAATGCTCACACTTTATCTTGAGCCCAAAAATTGCGGGGTGAGGGGAGCTGATATTGCATGCAGTATAAGAGACTGACTATTGCAGAAGGCGGTGAGTTGAAATTGACGTTGTTTCTGAAGGGTTGCCAATTACCAGAAAATATAGCGTGTGTAGTTTTATGCTGGTACATAATGGAACTAACTGTAATCTGTAGCACTTCCAACTCTCGCTACCAAACTGAAGATTTTATATTGATTCAGATATTATAGTAGAATATATCGCTGGAGAAATGAATAAAGCAGTATATTTAGACCTATTTAGACAATTTCTCTCCCGGTCTTCAGAATATAGAAAATCGTTTAAACGTCGTAGCAATGTACATGTAGGCCTACTTGAATACGCACTTTAACATGCCTGAATTGATGTAATTTAACTAAATACCTTTCGCGAAAGTTTGTAGGTAATTAATACAACACAATTAATACAACGAAATAATAAAACTTGACTTGTTATTTTCTCCAACGACAGATTCAGCTTAAAACGCATTCAATTGCTTTTCCTTCCATTTCATTTATTTGGTTTATTATTTCGCTGATTTCCGATACTTCTTGGTTTAAAGAATCTTTATTTTTAACTTCGTTGTCAGTTATATCGACCATTTCCACAACTGTTCTTCTAATATCCCTGGATTTATTCTGTCATTTTCAGAATAATGTGATGTAAACAAATAAAAAAAATTGACGGTAGCTCAAGAATGCCTCAACGGGAAGTTTTTGAGTATGGCAATACTGGAGACGGGTCGCGATCTTCATTTTTTCGAGCGAGGCCTTCTTTATATGGACGGTTTTCAGCATTATGGAGTGCAGAGCTCAAGATAAAGTGTGCGAATAATAATACATATTTCAGCAATCACCGAGACATGTATGTTGTGAGTAGCAGAAATTCTAGAAGGTATTCTACACTACGGTTTGTATAAGATCCGACGCATATTGTTTGCAAATTATTATTTTTTCTTATTTAAGGTGTTCATCATTTAGTGCATTTTGTGTTCAATGCTTTTAATAGATAATTGTTTGTATCACTATAGCCTGATGGTATTAGTGGGCTATGGTCATTACCGTAGCCCGCTAATACTAGTGGGCTATGGTTTTACAGAATTTGGAATGCATTTTCATACATGTGTTCTGGCACGCAAATTTTTCATTCTTACAGCTTAACTGCCCGACCCGTTGGAGCGCTGTAATCGCTTTTTGTTTCCGAGTTTTGACATGCGCTGTTCACTTCTAATAATAATATTGGTGTTCTGTGTAAATAAAAGTGTTCCTCTGGTAATCCGACCTTTCTTGAGTTACAACAATGCTCCTGGTCCCGTTAGGGTTGGACTAGCGGGGTTTCTACTGTATTAGTAAAATCGAATTATTTTGACTTAGTTATTACAATTGCTATTATCACTGATAATAATTAATTTATGCGGTTAGTCCATTTATAAAGACATCAATCTGGTGCGGTGGGGAGGTTCGGGGAGAACAGGATGGAGAATTTAATTCGACTACGATGCAATTCATGTAAATGCATTGAAACTCGACTAGTTTCCCAACTCAACGCGATGAATATATGAATATCATAATCTCACGAATCAAAGGATGAATAAAGTGCGACTTTCTTGGCTTATAAGTAGAACTGAAAACAGTGTTAACCTCCCCATCAATAAATCATATTTCTTTAAAGTTGAGAGGTTTAACTGTACGTAGTAACTACTAACGTACTTGAATCATTGCTCACCACCCCTTTAGCACAGAGGCGCATATTATTTTTGTTACCTATGCTTACACCCGTATTGTGGTAGATGGAAAATTAGTCCGCACTAAATTTTGTAGCGTGATTTTCTTTTGAAGTGAAACTTCTTTAGGCGCGCTAGGAGTAAATCGAGAGCTAACCCAAAGTTGCGTTACGAAGAAAATCGTCACGAAAGTAGCGGGGCTGTGACGCCCTGCACAGAAAACAAACAACTCAATGAAATTTTAAAAAATTCAAAATTCGAAAATCCAGAAATCTAAAATAAAAAAATCCAAAATTCCAAAATTAAAAAAGTTCAAAAATCCATAATTATAAAAATTACGGGAGCGCGCGGGGGAAGGTATCAGTCATTGAATGGGGGGCTATTACTGCTTCGAGCTAGTGGATTAGTGAACCCTTCACCATTATAAAAAATCCAAAATTTAAAAAATCCAAAATTTAAAAATCCAAAAATCCATAATGTAAAAAACCAAACAATTTAAAATTAAAAATCCAAAATATAAAAATATTTAAAAAAAATTTAAATCGAAAATCCAAAATTAAAAAATCAAAAAAATCAAACATCCTAAATTTAAAAAATCCAAGATTAATAAATCCAAAATTCCAAAATTTAAAAATTCAAAGATCCAACTATTAAAAAATAAAAAATGAATAAAGTTCATAAACCCAAAATTAAAAAGCCCAAAAATCCAAAGTCGAATAAATCCAATAATCCAAAATTGAAAAATCGAAAAATTAAAAAATCCAAGTTTCACTTCTGTCACGTGGCGTTCCACACACCCAATTTTAATTTATTTATTTATTGTTTTTAGTTTTAGTTTAGGTTAGTTTTGACCCTCCTGGGTGTATGTGTTTGTTTGCTCGTATATGGATATGTCTGTACACTATGTATTTGTTCGTAAAAGCTGACCAAAGGAACCGGTTTTCATAATATGGAATTCGTTCCAGTTGTTACTGGAAAACTCGACACTTGTGAATATTCATTTATGAATCAACAAAGAGACATGTGATTGGTCCATTAGCAAAATTTGGATCAGTCTTGCAGTTTAAATTGCACGCTGCTGCAAGCTGTGTTATTTTCCTGAGTTGTAAGGAAGAATTGGGAATTTGGATAAATGAAATATTGACTTATAACCAACTTTTTGCTTCTTTAATTAAAAACTTCAGTTGTACGGCCATTCTAAAACTGATATGAAAGTTTTTAACAAATCCTCATATAAGAATTTGCAGCTCTGGTGGTATTCCTAATCTAGACAACATGAGAAATAAACAATAACTCGCTGCAAGTAAAGAATATATTGAATATATATAAGTAAAGTGTTCGCTATATACGCCATGGAGGCCCAGAGGGTTCCAGGAGGTTGAGGCTCCCAGATTTTAGACATTCGTAATGTGAAGGTTGTAAGCCTTACGCACCGGCCGCCTTTACCCTCAGGATTACTCCTGGTATTCATTTCTGTTAGAGGCTGAGTCGACCCCAAGGCCATAGTGTCACGAGAAGGATTAGGCCAATTGAAAAACTCCAATGACCTCATCGGGGATCGAATCCGCGACCTTCCGGTTTGTAGCGCAGCGCCTCAACCACTACGCTACGGCGTACCCCATATATATATTCATACATATCTTTCAGAGCTGAATTAATGTATATATATAACCAATCATCAAAAGAACACATTAGTAGGCTTGAAGTTCGAAATCAGGAAAAATTTCATGCAATAGTTGGTGTCTATGAATGATAATTATAACATCTGGATGGAAATCCTCACATTTTGACATAAAATGTTGCTCTTTTTAATCTTACATTTATGTTTTTATGCAATTTTATAGTGACGTTTTTATACGTCAATAGCAGTGAAAAAAGATTTAAAAAAGAAAAATCAGATCTTTCAACTGTTAATATCAAAGATATAGATAAGTTTCTTCTCTTCCTGCCTTTGGTCTCATCGGGTTGCTTGGAGAATTACCAGTAAGCACTCTGACGTTGGCTTTACATACATTTGTTGCATTAATATTGTACTTCTCTCTCTTCGCAACCAAGAATAATACACCTACAGATGAAACTAGCGTATTAGAATTCAGTGTTAAAGGTAGAGTGGCCAGTCTGAAAATTTAATTTCAAGGGTGCCTGAGGCATAAAAAGCATCGGTCAACACAGCGTGTTCTACATTCAACACACAGTATTGCATGATTTTTTTTTTATCTTTCTCTACCGTTGTGCTTTAAATATGTAGGATACGGTTTCGGCGAGATAACCATGCATTTTTTATTATCTTCCCAAATAATACTGAGAAGTTTTGTTTTAACTTTGCCTTCTCATTTTAAAATTCTTGGACGGTTTTGATTAATTCAAGCACATTTAATAGAATGTACCAAAACTGTATGTTATCATTTTAAAATATTACATAAAATAAAACTGCCATGTGCACTTTAAATTGTAACGTACACCCTTTTTCGTGTTCTGGCACTGTAGAATTCGGTTATATAACTTAGCCGAAGTCAAAATTAAATAGGAAATAGGAAATCAGTAGAATTATTTTTAAATCTTTATGATGATAATTTTTTTTTAAATTACCTTTCAAGTCTACGTAGAGCAGATATAATTGCGATAACTGATCACCGCAAAGAAACTATGAATCAAGTAGTTATAGGAATTCAGAGACTGAAAGCTTAGGAACAGGACAATTTCTCAGCAAGCTAAAGGAATATTATCTATTTTAAGGAACCCAAAGGTTCATTGCCGCGCTTACCTGAGCCCGCCATTCAACTCTATTCTGTACTAACTCCATCCAATCATCCCTCGCGAATCCTGCCTCCCTTAAATCTATCCTAATATTATCCTCTCACCTACGCTTATAATTATTTTAATAGAAAGAGCATTTTGTGTTCACAAATTCGGTGTTCTACTTTAATTAGTTCGTAAATCTTAACGCAAAGTATGCGGTTCGTTACTTATTTTATTTCTAGGAGATTATTATTAAGAATGAAAGAGAAACAGTTCATTTCCTCAAATTCTAGCAGAGCATTACATTAAAATACGCTCGCAAGGAGCATATTTTACAAGTTTTAGAGAATTTTTGCATGCATATTTTGTCTTCCGATAGGACATTAACTTCCGGGATTTAACGAAGTTATAAGGACTTGATTTTAGGCTATTTAGAGTGTCTTAGACAGAAGTATATGATTAAGAATCGCCCGATCAATCAGAGCAGTGACAAGTCTTTTGAAAAAGGAAAATAATATCGAGGATGTGCTGTTCTCAATGCGACTTGGCAAGCCATTACATGATTGATGTTCGCCTTTGTCAGGACTGACGTCATTATCAAATGATGTGACACACTTTTGTTTTGTTTGAAAACTTTATGAGATTTTCCATAATTCAACTTTTGAATACTCCAGTGAATTGAGAACTAATCCTTTATTCATGCACTTCTTTCGAGAGCTATTTCATATTTCACTGTTTATCGCATAATGTATTTTGAAGTCATTCAGCAGATTTGTGTCAGTACAAAAAGGACAGAAATACTTTTGTGATTATGGCTTCCTTTGCATGTAGTCTACTATAGGTCAAGGCACGAAATTTCAGTTCGCAGCAGATCGCGTCCAGAATTCTGAAGTAGGTAGCAGATTCTACTTATCTTTTATTCACTTTTTTTACTTCATTTACCACAACGGAAAACAAATTTAGTAGTAGATATTGTAGATATTGCCTCAGGCAATCACAAAAACAGAAACAAAAAACTTAAGAATATAATTTTGGAAAGTCTGAAACTACTGTTACCACTTCCTGGCCTTTGTTAATGGGTAATTTTCAGATTTTAATCTCCTAACGTCAAGAAACCAAAGATTATTTCAATAAGTACCGGTATATAATTCAGTGATGTGATAAAAATGTTAAAAGTTTTGTAAAAAATTGCAATTTTTTAAGATTATTATACTCAGCATTAAACCCAACTTAGAGAGGTCAATTTTTCAAAAATTTTAATTCTAGACCCTCCTGTTATAATTGTTGGGAAATTTTAGATTTTGCTCCCCCCCCCCCCACAAATTTGTCGTAGCGACATATTTCATATATCTCTCAACAGTTCTTAAAGAGAAATTTATATAACTTAGGATCTTCTTGATTTATATATATATACTGTATATATATACTAGTGGCGTCAAATTATAATTTACACAATGTTCCAGTGTGTATTTTTATATATTTTACTAAAGGTCTAAAGATATTAAAAAGTGTTTAGCTCTCGTGTTCGCCTAGAAGTTTTTTATTCTAACACCGAATTCTCAAGAGGTTTTATCGTTCGATACTTTCGAAATTCTCATTGTGATCAGCTTATAACATAAAGTTCGATTTGGAAGCGAAGACACGATTCCACATTATAACAGAGGACTTAAATGTGACTTGGAACTTCAGGGCAAAGGAATGTATTTTGAAGAAGGACCGCATATTCTGGAGTTATGACAAATTGTATAGAAGGAAACTTGTCGAATTCTGTGTACTGATTTTCCCTGTTTCGCAACTCCTTGAGAAGAGCTGAAACTTATGGGTATTGACAGTCTTAAAGAAGTTTCTTCAAGTTTAAAGAGAAGAAGACGCATGGAAACAAAAAAGAAATGTTAAAAGTTCCTGACACGGAGACATCTTGATAGTGCTGGAGATGGATCAAGACACAATAGGGATTAGTCTTTTAGTTTAAGCTGTTAAACTTGTTCTCTGTGTTTAAAATAATGTTATGTTGTACCGTTAAACTTGCTCAGTAAAATGATTTTGATAAAGCATTTTTCTTTCAACTTCTTTTATTTGCCTAGGGCTTTCGGTTACATGGAACCATCACCGGGCCGCGACCTGTCGTGAGAGGAATGAACTATGGGTCACAACACAGACATACTTTTTTGACCAGACAAGGACATGGAGGGCTTCCCCGGCTGAGTGATGAGCCCAATGCCGGGGTCACCTCCGAGACAACACAAACACGTAGGACAATTCAATTCACATACACACACTCACTCCAAACAAGGCGAGGATGGGATGAAGATGATAATGACGGCCAGATGATATCCGGGGACCACAAGGGCCTAAATTTACCTGATATTTGTCTCACAGGGAGGGAAAACCCCGGAAAAAAATCCCACCCAGGTAACTTGCCCGACCAGGAATATGTCATATTTAAAAAGAATAAAATTGTTGTATTATTGCCTTCATTGTTAGGCATAGTTAACACCAGTAAAAATTCCGTTCTAAATTCTTGTTCTCTGTTGTGTGAACTCAAAACACAACATAGAAAAAAAAGATTTTATGTCACAAAGTATACCATATAACAATAAAATTCATAAAAACATAACACAAATTTTCCAGTACGTAAAAATATATTTAAAAAATTGTCATTATTTGGGTCAGTCGCTGAACCCCGTCTCCCAAATATCGGTAAGCAATTGTTAAATACAGATGGCAAGCAGTATGTTTAAGGAAACTAAATCATAGCTGTATTCTAGCTGAGAACACGCTTTCGTCACTGCAGAATGGAATATTCATTAGCCGACTTCACATTCTGACTTGCTGTATTGTAATAATCCGGCATCCACATCTCTGGTGTAAGACGCTGCACACTGCATATTAATTTCCTGCTTAGTTGCTCGAATCGTAATATTACTGTATCTTTAGTTTATTCAACTTTTAAAAAATGTAAATGGAGTTACGCTCAATATCTTCAGCAGAAAATGGCGAAAGATAGAATGAAACATGTGTTGTACTACATTATTGATATTAGGCTACTAGGGCTGTAAATGTTATTGTAATTATCATATTTGTGAATTAGAAGCAAGGTCGCTCAAGACCAGAGCGAGGGTGTGAGTTTTTAGGTCGTTCAAAGAAGATAAACCTTTTCAGCCCTTGTCGTAATTCCATTGTCTTGAGGTTTCTCCGGTAAAATTAGGCCATTATTATTTAATGAATTTAATAATGGTTTCTACTTTTATCTTTCTAAATTTTAGTATTAGTTCCCCCTCTTTAAGCGCAATAGTACTGGCCAGATCTGCCTCCAAATTATCCTATTTCATTACTTTTTCTGTTTGTCCAGACTCACCGTTGTCCACACGACATCCGCAGTAGATAATTAGATTGTGTGTATGTATATATGTGTGTGTGTGTGCGTGTGTGTGTGATATCATTAGAACAGTGGCCTAATCCGTGGTACGATGCGAACTTTCAAGGGAATTACAAAAGAGAGCCTATAGGGAGTGTTAGAAAATGGTATTTTTGTTTTGTTTTTGTTTTTTTCTTTTGTTTATCTTACTGCCTAGTGTTTATTTCTCTTTCTCTTTCTCTGGAGAGGGAAATTAGTTCATATGTATTTAGCAGCACTAACTAATGTCTACACATTCCTCCAATCAAAAAGTGTTATTGTGTTTCTTTTTTTTTTTAAGATGTCTACTGGTAAAATGACAAGTGTCGAATCCAGTAGACTCTTTTGTAATTTTCTTGTTACAATAAATATATCATATCATATGTGTGTGTGTGTGTGTGTGTGTATGTGCAAATTCGATTAGTCGTCGGTTCTAATCGGTTCTATCTACAATAATCTTTTTTTCCACATTCTGGCAATGATGAATGAAGCCAACTTGTTCCCATGAAGATCAATGGCCTCCTATAAGGAAAACTCATGTGAAGTTCATGTGGTGAGCTAATCATCCAACTGTTTCTCTCTCTCTGGCACTTAAGTTTACTGAATACAAAACTGGTATCATGAAGATCTCATTTCCACACAAATATTTTTTTTTCAAAAGTATCCTTGACATAAAATCACTCATATTGTCAAGGAAATTAACCCTTAACCGATGATGTTGAATAAAAAATTTGTTGGGGTCACAGTGACCCCAACAAATTTTTAATTTAACCATGTTGTTACCGTAGAACGCGGCGAATGGATTGTGTATATTCCATATAACTTCAAGTGAGTACTGAACACTATCAATGAAGCAATAGAAATGTTTATTTGTACATTTGTAATGCCCGGCTCACCAGATACGTTATTCTTTTGACTCTATTTTTATCCTTTCAGGATTGTGAAATTCATGGGATTATAGAACTTCTATTTCATTTTTAACATTTGGATATTTCTTTTTAATAGGTAATATAAAGATAGCCTCTCAACGGAGAAGCTTTAATTTAAACTAGGATTAAATGTTAATAAACGTAAAACAAAAATCCAAAAAAATTGGTGAAACAATACGTTTTAGGTTCTTGTTTCAATACCTGTCTGCGTATCCTATCAAATCTGTCATCACAAACTGTAACAGCTGTCTTAGGCCTATATATTCGTCACACAAACACCTGAGTAGGTTATCTGATAAATACAGTTCATTAGAAAACTAGCTGGTTATTTTGATCTCTTATCGCTATTTGAAACGATCTAGTAACACTGCAGTAATTATTGTATTTTTGTTGTGTAGCTGCTTTACTGCTGTGTTATGATACGCCTGGACAACTTTGGAAACCCCACGAACCGGAAATTAAACTGGTGCACGAGCTATTCCACCGCATATTGCACTTGCCAAAACGACAAAACATTCCCTCCTTCTCATTGCCCATGTTTATTAACGTTGCACACCACAAATCAAGCTCACACTAAGACACTTCATTATGCTACACAGATGTACATTCTTCGTGCTTTGTGGAAATATTAAAATTTTAAATGTTTTGAAATCCTGTACTCTACTCATTATTAATTTAATAAATCGTAATGACGTTTTTAATAATTGATCATGAAGCGATTCCAGCAGTCGCTATCGTATCTGAATTATTTTTTAGTACTAATCTAATTTGAATGCATCGTTCTAACTCTTTTCATATGTGGAGCTCTCCTTTCTGTTAATGTAAAATAACTTTTCAAAGTAAACTTGGTATTTTTCGTTCTGACTTCAAGAAGAAAGGGAGAACCCCGCAGCCTAACTTCGCCTTCTACAAGTCTCATGAATGCTCAGTTCCAAGATGACAGTTCTGATGGGAAATAATAACAAGTTTGTTGCTGTTTTAGTTAGAAGAATTTCCTAGTAAACTTGCCAAACTAATATACTATGACCTATAAATTTTAGCTGCTCTAATAGGAAGATGGTGTGATAAAACTGTTACTATGGCAAATGAAGTAGTGGAGGATTATTTTTCGAAGATATTATAAAAACCTAATGGTTGGGGCAAAGATACGTAGGTTACGTTAAAATATGGAACAATGGTTATGGCATTAATAGGCTACCGATACTAATTATTATTTTTGAGATATCATTTAACTCTCCATTAGATGACTTATATTAAGGTGGTTTTTGAAAACTACAATAACTGCATAAGTGCAAGTCCAGATACCTTTCTTTTTAAGAGTAAAGAAAAAATTAATTTCAGTTCTAGCTTGAAAAATACACTGTTTAAAAATGTAGTTTCATCTTAACTCTACGTAATTTGTAATCTACATTCGTTAAAATATGAGGTAGCAGTTTCCTGCAATTTATAACTTTTCAATACGAATAATTGTAATTACATAGGCCTACCTATATCTGTTATTATTACTAATATTATTACTATTAATATTATTAAATTTTCTTCAATCCTACCTAGGTATTAACATTTGTGTAGTTTTATTGCTGCACTTTCTTTCTCTTATTTTTATGTTGTGTGTTTGTGTGTTTTCCTTCAATTTGGAAACTTATCATACAGTAAAATATAACTTAAAATAATAAGTATAAACATATTAGACGCCAAAGAGAATTTAGTCAGCCTGCATGGCTCAGTCTGCTTCCTGTGATCAAGGTCGCAGGTTCGATCCCGGCCTAGGTCAATGCCACTTAAGTACCCAAAAATATGGCAATCACGTGACTGTAGATTTACAGCCAAGCAAAATATCACTTTCAGGTCAAAATTCCGGCACACCGGCGACGGTCATACGCCTAAGTGGCAGTGCATACCCGTGGTTAAATAATCTTAATTGCCTGCCAGTCAAACATAACTTACTGTATTTAAAATCTTTAAATATAATATGCCTAGAGTTGTGAGAAAGAATTATCGTACTGCATAAAGGCATCTCGAGTTGACAGCCGGGTTTGAAGATCTATTGTCCCCGACGTTTCAGAGACCTTACGCTGTCTTCATCCTCAGGGATACTGACCCTACTGTACGGTAAAAAAAATAACAATACTATTACAGCAACTGTAAAAATATCACTAATGATGATTGTGAAATGAAGATAATCAAATTTTTCCTTGAACAGAAAATGTAAAGGCATTTTCTTTATTCATATCATTATAGAGTTTAACCTTTTAAACAAATGGTTTATACCTATTTAAACCGAATTTAAGGTTAAATAACTAGATTTGGACATTCTCGTTTGATAACCTGAGACATGTAGGCCTATAGGATTTGATCCGGATGAATCTTGATTGGTTAAAATAAAATATAAAAAATCTTTAAACACAATCCTGAAGCAAATACGGACTGGAAACTATTACATAATATTCAATTATTTTGACATGACATGTAGGCATACTTGAAGTAGCCTAATACGAGGGTGAGTCCGAAAAAAAGTTTCCACTGGCGACTGTGTAGGCTACAAGGGTGTGGATGAAAGACAAAAAATATAATGAGATATTAAAGATAAGACGTACCTTTATTTTTCTACATAATTACCATGTACATTGAGACATTTGTCATACCGCTTTAGAAGCTTCAAAAAGCCCTCCAGGAAAAACTTAGTGCTCTGCATATGGAAGAAGCATCGAACGGCTTGTGTGACGTCAGCAGTGCTCCCAAAGTGCCTTTCGCCGAGAGTCTTCAAAGCCGGAAACAGATGGAAGTCACTGGGTGCGAGATCAGGACTGTATGGCGGATGGGCTAGGCGCTCCCAACCAAGAGTTGCAATATGGTTTTTCATCGCCGAGTGTGGTCTCGCATTGTCATCCAACAACAGACGCCAGATTGGAGAAGGCCAGGCCGCTTTTTCCGAATCTCCTCCAATTTCGACAGGGTGTGAAACCGCGTAGCAGTGATGGTTTCGTTTTCCAAAAATCCCTTTAGGCAGGCCTAGAGGCTGAGGTAGTTTTCTAAGTGATTTTGGTTTAATTTATTGTCGCTGCGCAGCACTCTTCTTCTTTAGCCTTGGTATGACAAACCCGCAATAAAAACTGCAAAAAAGAGGAAAGAGCACTTTTTCAAACATTCAAATCTCGTCTTATATGAGAGCTATCGAGAAACCTGTTATTGATTTGTAGAGTACCTCATCAAGAGCTTTTCAACAATACCCCACAAGACCTGGTTTCAAACATTTCGAATTTCCATCTCCCCACCCCACCCCCATCGTACCTCCAAAACCCCAGAATCGTTGGTGTCACTGTGAACTCCATAGGGAGCACTCTAATTTATTCAAACGAAGTTTCCCTCTATACTTCATAGGGGCCGGGATATAATTTTTTCTAAATTTCTCCCCTGAATCCCCCTTGGGCCAATTTTGCGCATTAACGAATTTGTCTGAACTATTGGGCCTAGAAATAACATAATAAAATTTGGTTCAAATATCTTCAAAATTACGGCCGCTAGCGTGTAAAGATATATATATATATATAAAACAAACAAAAATTAAACGGGCGGTGGTTTCGTACTTAGGGAGGCATGAAACGTAAAGATATGAAAGAATTTTTAGAAAGTCATGACATGGTATCGATTGCAATAGGTAGATTTTTCAAAAGTCCAGCAACAATACACTGTCTCCGCTTTGCGTCATCTACCTGGGTAGTAGTCGAACGATACCCAATGGCGTTCAACCGATGTCTTTTTTCCTCCCATTGCTGTTCGATTTCCTGGGGGAAAATAGAGGGAAAACTTATTTTCGGACTCCCCTCATATTAATAAATCATGATGGCTCAGTACATTTCAGAGCTGTATGATCACCATATTCATGTTTAACACCACCAACTCTTAGTTGTAATTGAAACCTGCATAACGTGAACCCTCTCTCTCCCTCACTCATTCGCTCGCTCACTCACTCACTCTCTGCAATCTCAGCAGTAAAGTGGTTTCTGCAATCTAACCCCTTTATTGCTGCTATTTTCTTTTACCGACACCGCTGCTGGATTAGACGTGTAAAAAGTTTCTTTACACCACTCACTTTCGGCATCAAACACACTCACCAGTTATAAAGTATGCCAAATATAAATGTAACATAATATTGTACAGTAGCATAATACTAGTAGTTCTTTGAACAATAGACATGGAGTAAAAGAAAATCTAGTGTCTACTCTTCATCTTGAAACGCACCAAAAAAATAAAAATCTTTGCACAAAAAGTACAATATAGATATATTTAATACCAACAATAAGCGTTTTAAAAGTATCTGTGATCAAAATTTGAAAACTTTAAAATATTAATAATTAAAATATGCTCCATGTCATTTTCTTTATGTAAATCGTTCTTTTATACATATATCCTCCAAAATTATTATAGGCCTATTATTTACTTTTTTCATTTGTTCCCTTTATTGTGTAATTTTCATATTGTATGTGTTTCTTGTTTCTTTTTTCTGTTTTTTTAGTTGTTAGTATTAGTTTAAATATTTTAGTATTACATTAAATATCTAATATTAGTGTTGTAGTGTTGTAATATTAGTCTTAGTGTTACTGTAACGCCATAGTGTTTTAACGCTATTTTGTAAAACTGGTGTAATTAGTGTAAGAGAATATTTTATTTGGGCAATGAGCCTGTTATATTCTCAGCATAATAAATAATAATAAATAAATAATATGTCTTTTTAACGATTTCAAGCAGCATACATGCCAGATTGGAGGAAAATCAAACAACGCGATTTTTTTTTCGTAACTGTGTAGCACAAAAATTTACAGACTTAATAGATGAAACGCTCGGTCAATAAAATACACAATAAAATTAAGAACATTTCAAATCCATTGTGATGTTAGGTGATGCATTGTACATGCTCGGAGTATGCAGCTGAAGGATAAAAAAAACTTTCCCTCATACTAGCTTTCGTCTGACGTTAAAAGAAGGTTCTTATTTTATATAGCCTATCTTACTTTTTTGGAATCCATTTGTGTATTGAGGCCTGAAATTTACATCCTAAATTATTATTCGTATAATTTTGTTTAAGTAGTTTTTGTAGAGGGGGTACGCCATAGCGTAGTGGTTGAGGCGCTGAGCTACAAACCGGAAGGTCGCGGGTTCGATTCCCGATGAGGCCCTTGAGATTTTTCAATTGGCCTAATCCTTCTGGTGGCACTATGGCCCTTGGGTCGACTCAGCCTCTAACAAAAATGAGTACCAGGAGCAATCCTGGGGGTAAAGGCGGCCGGTGCGTAAGGCTGGCATCCTTACCACCTTCATGTGCCAAATGTCCAAAATCTGAGAGCCTCAACATCCTGGAACCCTCTGGGCCTCCATGACCTGTTCATGGATCACTTTACCTTTACATTTTAGTTGTTGTAGAAACTGTTTCATCAACGATGATAACGCCGTTCGGCGGGAGGCTAGCCAGTTGCCACGGAATTCATTTGGTTACGGTCCTAGCCTCAGAATTTCCCTGAGAATTTTGATGAAATTTTTTAGTCCTTTGAAAATACCGAATTCTTTTCCGGATTTCTAAATCTCTCTTAACATTATATGAAACTCATCAGGGTTTAAATCCACGGTACTGAGTTAAGAGATAGCTCATAACGAATTGATCAATGATGGCGATTATAGTTTTATTAGTATTGATATCTATTTTTGTTTAATTAATCTACGGTTAAAAATTTATACTTTTTAATTTTAATTCACGATTGTCACTTTAATATCGTCGATCTCGGTTGGGTAGTCAGTATGAGTCCCGTTGTCGATCCCCAAAATCGCAGATTCGATCCCAACTCAGGTCGTTGACATTTATGAGTATAATAATGAGATTTTGCCATGTCTGTAGATTTACAGGAATATAAAAAAACCTGCCGGACAAACTACTGGCACACCAGCGAGTGTACCATGCCTTAAGTAACCATACCATCTAAATATCGGTATTTACTTTCTAGTCCAGACAGACGTACCTGGAGTGCAATCTAATACATCCCAAATATTATAAGTTCATAAAACTGAAAAAATAAACCCTATAATTATGAACTCTTTTTAGCTTGCTTTTATGAACTAATTATAAAGTAATTATGTATTCCCTGGCATTTTCCATAGTGTAAACTATGGGAATACGTTTAAATATTAACTGAATAGTTAACGTTCGCACTTTTTAAATTGAAATAATGAAACGTTGAAGCTATGACCTAAAGTGGCAGTTGTTCATTCCAGTAATGCCATACCGAAATAGTACAGTAGGCCTACGTTAATGGTAAGCTGAATATTAAACACAAAATAATTAAATGAACTAAAAGGTTGGTTGTTTCAAATTATCCTCTATTATTCACTAGCTTTTAATATTTCAGCATGCGTGATAGATGGATAAGTTAATTGATATTTCCAAAAGTTTAATTAATTATGTTGTTTCCTACACTGTAACAATAGTGTTGGTAGTCATAGAAGAAAGAATAAATAGAAAACCCACAGAGTTGATTCCGTTCACGGAAACGTACCTAATAAATGCATGTGCTTAAGAGTAACAGACCCGAATTAATTACTTCCTACTTAAATGTGAAAGTACTGCGTTATTATAGTAAACCATATCGTATGTGATTTTAGTGACGAATTTGCTTTCTCTTTTTCTTTCTTTCTTTCTCTTTTTTTTTCTGCCTTTCTTTCATCTTTTATTCATATTTGCACATTTCAAACTCTTGCAACCATTGATCAGAGAAGAGGAACGACATAGATCATTCATATGATTATTTACCCATATATATATAAACGCCAGAAATTAGTGGAATCAGTAGATATAACAGCAGTTAAACTTTTGTTCATTACATCAATGTGTTAATATAACTATACATAATACTAATTGAGTTAATGTAGACCTACTTCTATGCAAGACAATAATTACTCATTATCATCCTAAATATAGCTTTTTATGACTCCTAGAGGATGTCGAATGTTTCATTCCATTGCTTCTACACTCCATGCCTGTGAGGGGTTGAAATAAGAAAAAACACAAATTCCGGTTACGTAAGATTGTATTGTCACTAGGAGGTGCCCGTGGCTTCGCCACGATAATTCTTTTAAAAATTAAGAGTATAATAATTATTAAAGCATTATATTTATTAACACTTGCACGCGAATCATTCATAAACTAAGCCATTAATAATTAATGAAACAGCTAAAATTCCTGCTTTAGAGTACATTCCACGACATGAAAGCGCCCCCTGGGAAAACTATATCAGAATCGATTATGCAGTTCCAAAGAACCTGTGAACACATAATACGTATTGTTTCTCAGCTGTTTATTGACATGAATTTCATGTGAATTTTATGTTATCAATTCAATGTAATTTTCAGAAATTATCACTGCCTTCTAAACTGTATTAATCGTGTAATTCTCGAGACGGCGGTGGAAATTATATAATGTTTCAAGGGAAGGAATGGTTTGTTTGGATTATTATTATCAGCGATATTTCAAGAGATAAAACCATCAATATTTTACAGCTGTTGCCCCCGGCTTCGCCCGCCATTTTTCTTTGACTCCAGGATTTTTAAGAAAATTACACTGGTAGATTAATAAAAATGTTTGTGGTTCAGAGCTATGAAAATTGTAAGTAAAAATAAAATTAGAATATTTGTTCATTGTGTTCATTTCACTTAGACCTTATATAATAAAGAAACGGTTTTCCTTCCTAATTTTGTAGTCGTCATGAAAGTATACCCGATGTCTCACGAAGCGGGCGAGCGAGCAAGCACGCTATTTAGGGCCGTTGAATTGTATAAGAGTAGATTATGAAAAATTTATTTTTTCTCTCACTCTCTCTCTCCCTCTCTCATGTTAGCATACAACCGTTTCGGGGATGAAATAAAAAAGAAATTCAATATCACTTTAATACTTTCCTTCCCAAAAACCTGGAACATAATATACTGCGGGCTTAGGACTGAAAATGTTCCATGCTATTGTGTCTTCTTTTAGATGCTTAGGACCTATGATAAAATCCCTATTTCTCAACGAATACAAAGCTTTCAGCTATGAATAACGTATCAGTAGACAGGATCTTTTACCGACTAATGATACAGCACACTCGTGGGCACACACTCAGGCTGAGACAACTGAAAATGCTGTCCCTGCAATGCGAACTCTTATTCTACATCAAAATATGAAATGAGAAAATATTTTCCACGTCGAGGGTTGAGAGAGTTATGTGACTGCATTACATTGTGCATTATTTGCGTGAATTTCATTCTCAGCCATTTTTGGTGCCTTAGAATTTATACTTATTCTTGGGTATATTTAGGTGTCTGATACCAAATGTGCCATTAGTTTTGCCCTATTAGGTTTAGTTTTGTGAGATATGGTATTACAATTATGCATATTATCCCATTTTACGTTTGATATAAATAAAAAAACAGTGCCTATTTTTAGCTTCTAAATCATGTGAAGAAAAAAGCAACACACTAACATTACATAACATTACAGTAACAATATAACATGGAGTCTTTCAAAAACTTGATATTATCACATATTGTACGGCCGTTTATGACTTATGAGCTGTAAACTTGATGGCCAGCTTTTAGTTTTTCTGTACTTCGTACAGTTTTCGTCCTACGTGTCCAAAGTATGGTCAAGAACCTTCACTACTATATTATCAAGCAAGTATTTGTTTAGCTAGACTAAGAGCTCACGAATAAAATCTATATAAAAGTAGAGCTGGTAGAGAAAAACTGTTTTCATATTTGGAATAAGCACACTAAGTATAGCCAAAATCCGGTAAAACATCTGAGACACCAAACAAAAAGTTCCTTTTTGATGGTCTGCGTTATTTTCACCAATTTATTTTGTGTTCTTTAAATATCCTAAGAGAATAAGGTTACGAAGAGAAAATCCTGTTAGGATAGCGGCCTTAAATTAAGGGTGCCAATAGGATACATCCAATAAAAACAATTCTAAGGCAATATTTTTTTTAATATGAGATTTTTTCCCCTTATTTTCAATATTCATATACGAGGGCTATTTTTTTTTACTTTCGATGGGGCGTAAATTTAAAACCACAATGAAAATCAAAACTGTTTTATGTGGAACATTTAGGTACACCTTCTAGCAACTTCTCTACATAGTCGCGTACCGATTGAGACCACCCCGTTAGGTTTAAGGAAACAAATTATTATTTCTAAACTTTCATTGCCCTACGTGAACACCGTTTGATAATACCGTTGCCATGGAATCAGAGCCCTTTTTCGAGGTTTTTAGGATTAAAAATAAAAATAATAAACTTTTTTGGAATTTTCCTGTGGTTTACAGCCTAAAAGCTATATGTGTACCAAATTTCAAATATCTAGCTCATCTGGAAGTGGGCAAACATTAATGTCAGTGAGCCGAGAAGAGCCCTTTATCGGGGGTTTTTAGGGCTAAGAATTGAAAAAATAAACGTTTTGGAATTTTTCTATGGTTTACAGCCTATAAGCTATATGTGTGCAAAATTTCAAGTTTCTAGCTCATCTGGAAGTGGGCCGACATTGATGTTGGTGAGCCGAGCCGAGCCGAGCCCTTTTTCGGGGGGTTTCTAGGGCTAATCATTAAACAAATTAACTTTTTGGAATTTGTCTGTGGTTTACAGCCTAAGAGCTATAAGTGTAGCAAATTTCAAGTTTCTAGCTCATCTGCAAGTGGGCAAACATTAATGTCAGTGAGTGAGTGAGTGAGTGAGTGAGTGAGTGAGTGAGTCAGCCATGTGGCTTTATATTATAGGGATAATAATTAGACTTCGGACTTTTAGGTCGCTAAAGATGTTGTTTTAGGTACCTAAAATAGGCTCTAAAAATTGGAAAATAGGTACTAAAAATCGTAAAATAGTCTCTTATGAAATCGTTAAGTTACCAATTTTCTGAAATATCTAAATTGCAATGCAGAATATTATATTTATTGATGTCACCATTAATCAGCAATCATGATAAAACACAGATATAGGTCTATGGTGCACAGAATTACGTAGACCTATTACTACAGTCTGTATTACTACCATAATAGTGAAAACCTAATCCCTGCGCCCAGAAGCTACGCACGCTAGCCTATTCAACCCCTTGTATCCCTCAGTGATTCAGGGACGTTTATATATATATATATATATATATATATATATATACTGGATGTGGGTGTCGGGAGAAAAACACTACATTTTCTTGGGAATTCCAAGGAATTTTTCTACTGAAGACGAAACATTTCTTACTATTTTACCACGTCACAAATGTGTCATGTACTGCACATTCCGAGCTAAAAATTTAGTACGAACTGAAAATAAATGCTAGAATTTATAACAAAAAGTAACTTATTTTGAACTTTAGAGGGAAAACAAGCAAAAAGGCAATATTAGGCTCTAACGTACAAATAGGCTGTTTTAGGTCCTATAAAAGAATCAGTTTTACTTTTAGGCATAGTCACTTATGAAACATGCATATACAAGTTTTCGTCCATATGTCACTTAAGGATTAAAATAGGTTTTTACCTAAAATCCGAAGTCTAATAATAATACACTAATCCCCTGAGACAAAATATATCTGGAGGTATAGGCTATGTTTTATATGTTGATGTAAATCGCCCTTTGCTATTTTCTACATGTAATGTTGCGATTTAGTTTTGTTTTAAATTAAGTTGTTTTCACTGTGTTCAGATGAATTTCTGCTTGCCGACAGGTGCACTTCCAAGCTGTTACACAGAAATCTCATCTTGTAAACAAAGTTAGCTCACTCAACTAATTCATGTAAATTAAGCATCTGCTTGTTTACAGTATTTATTCTTCCCTCCCGTAACACTTATTACATCTACTGATCTTCTGAGTCCGACTCAGTTTTTTTTAATATGAATGAAGCAACCTTCCATTAAAATTGTTTTCTCTAATTTTTCAAGCTTGTAGGCCTGTAACTTAGGAGTTGTTTTTGCGTTTAAGTTTAAATGGAATTAAATATACCCTTACAGAGTTGAATTTATATTTTAATGTAAGCATTCATAAAATAAAATCACTAGTGGCTTATAAGTTCGATATCATCTAAACATTTATGGAACAGCTATTTTCCATAAATAACCATTTTAATTTCTGTATAAATATCTTCGTATTTGAAGATAAAGCATTAATGTATTAAGCTAATAACTCAACTTTCCGGAAATTTTTGCGGTGACGCGTATGTATGACAAAAGCAGTGAAAAGGTTAACATGTATTTTTCATGGACACCCCGTTAATCCGGATGGGATTTTAAATATAAATTTTGAATTTTAATCACAGAGTAGTTCTACATATACAGTAGTAATAAAACTAAAATTAAGTGGTAGGAAAAGTTATAGGCCTATTTATGAAAAACTATTTTTATAGTTTACCCATCTAAAACTTGTATTACAGTACAATTCATGCATTTTATGTCAAATTCCGTTTAATCCGGTCAGGGTCCGGTCCCATCTAATCCGGATTAGCGGGACTCTACTGTATTAATTATTATACGATATTATGACTTAGGTCTACTCAACGTCTCATACAATGCAAAGATATACAAACAACTAACTTACGGAAAATATAATTGTTTAATATTTCATTGCATGCTTACCTCATCATATTACATGATTTCTTAAGTATATGGATGTCAGGTTACTAACTGTAAGATAATCTTGATGCTATGAGGTACATTGTATTCGTCAACATCAAAGTAATGATTTCCATTGTTATTATACTTTGTATATATTTTATTAATTGTTATTTATAAAAAATATATTTGTCTTAATTAAAATTGTTGCTGAATTTAGTAAATTTGTCACTTACTTTTGCTGATGTTTATTTTGTATTACATAACTCTGTGTTAAATAGACTATGTTTAGAACAAAACCATAATACTATAGGAACTTTATTACAAATAGTTACATAATTTTTTAAAGACATTTAAATATGCTGTAACAATGTGCATATATATTCATGAAACTAAAAAATATTGTTTCTGTTGAACATTACGCGAGAATATTTTAGAAGAAAAAATTCATCTGGCACCGGGATACGAACCCGTGAACTTCGGCTTTCCATACTGATGCTCTGATCTTTGGTTAGCTCGGTAAAATCGTCGCGGAGAGCTGAAGGTCACGTGTTCGAATGCCGGTATCGGAGGAATCATTCTTCTAGAATCGTTTAATCTAACAGTGTTTGAAATATAATCTAGATTAGTTCCGATTTAAGTGCTCAAAGTATCATTTTGAGTATATATCACATTTCTCACTGAACTGAAAACTTAAATATTACTTGACCCAGTGCAGTTTTAAAATATAAATTATATCCATACTAAAGCATCTGGGGTACGCCGTAGCGTAGTGCACTACAAACCGGAAGGTCGCGGGTTCGATCCCTGATGAGGTCGTTGGAGTTTTTTAATTGGCCTAATCCTTCTGGTGGCACTATGGCCCTGGGGTCGACTCAGCTTCTAACAGAAATGAGTATTAGGAGCTATCCTGGGGGTAAAGGCGGCCGGTGCGTAAGGCTACAACCTTACCACCTTCGTGTGCCGAATATCCAAAATCTTGGAGCCTCAACCTCCTGGAACCCTCTGGGCTTCCATGGCCTGTATAGGAAACAGTTTAAGTTTTACTAAATCATCTATTTTTTTAATTATAAGCACGTGAAAACCTATAAACAATTACCAGCTTTAAAATAGCAATAATTTAAAGTAGATTGATGAATACGATGTAATTTATTAATTATTCATCTGAGAAAAAATTCCTATGGATATTCAGCTTGAACACTGTTAACTTTAAGCTTTCTCCGAAAAAATAACTTGATCCCTTGAGACTATGAAAGACCGATTCTTCCAAAGTAATACAATAACGTATTTCTAGTTCAGGATCGGAGACAGAGATAGAGTCAGCCATCTGTGTAACTTGCTGAGAACTTGCTGAACCCCCCTACCGTCATTCTCTATTGTTGTCTCCCCTTAAAGCTGCAGGATCATGCGTTCAACTTCGGTATCATTCCTTCCTTTCTTGTATTATCTAAAAGAAAATTTCCTTCGTGTAAACTTGAAAGTTATTTCAATGGAATTCCTCTTTCCGGAATATTGAGAATATTAAGTCTACATAACAGAAATTGTTCGGAAAATATACTATACATTAAACACCTCTACTGTATTTGTAATTATGCCCGGGAAAATGGGTTAACCCTCAACATCACATTTTCGAGATAAGTGCCGCTATTTGTTTTGTTTTGGACTTTAATTAAGAAAAAAGTCTGCAATATAGTTATTATAGAAATTAACAAAAATGACTTGAACGTTTTTTCCCAGTCTCATTCATTTACGAAACACTGCTTTTTCTCCATTTTACAAAAACGTAGGTTAGCCCGTTTTCGGCGCATGTCTTCAATTTAAGTAAGTAATTACCTTAGTTGAATAGTATACAAGGCCCAATGACCTTAATTCTACAAGATAACATAAAGCTGTTCTATTATATAAAGCTGAAAACTTGGTTCAAGTGACTGATTCATATTAGAAAAGCAACTTTGAATTCTGGAAAGCGGTAAAATAATATCAGTAAAAGTAATAAAAAAACGGTAAAACAGGTGTGTTTTAAAACTTAAAACAGGTTCAGTATAATCATTGTTTGGATAAAGCCCTTGTTCTTCTGAAAAAATATTTATATGGTTTCGAAGTCTATGTACTGTGCTGAAAGAAATTTTCATATGTTGTCTTTTAATTTCTTTCCTTGATCATTTTTTTTCTCTTGAATAAAAAAAGCGTTCTTTTGACCATTAAATTCGAATGCTTCTAAATTCACGCATTTGCCCCAGCTCTACGGTAATATTAGAATTCAACGAGATAATATGTTTTGTAGAGCTTCAATTTCATCAATAGTTAAGCTGTGTTTCTGTTTAGTTCAGATATTTGCCACGGCTCTTTGAGAGTTCTAATATTACTGCAGTTAGAATTTCTTCACTTACTGTCTGACTAGGAAGGGCGTTTGATGACTGAATGCCTACTCTCTATGGGCATGCTGCACGCAATACACTTCTGGAGAAGAAGTTGCCGTGTAATTGCGGCGTTTTTTTCAGTCGCTAAACGCATTTGGTTTTATAGTGTACAACTTGCATGTAAAGCAATGATTTGACTGATCAAACTCAGTTCTTATCAAGCAAAGACGTCATGTTTCTACGGCTCACTACGTATTTTCAATAATACGATATAAAGCGTTGTGAAAATCATTGATACTATGTAAATTATTATTACATAGTATATACAGCAAACGTATTTATTTTATTAGGCATTGGTACTAAGAATTACAATAAAAATTATATTTTCGCAATATTTGTGTTTTTTAACACGTTAGCGATCTAATCCCGTTAAAATTCTGCTTATGTAACCTGATACAATTTCAAAATGAATTTATATGAAAACCTACTTTCATATACATGCATCCGTAAAGCTACAAAATTTTAACAAGATGGATTCTGTATCGTCTCTACCTTATTCTGTATGCTACAGAAAATCTATACATTGTGGAATAGCTTTACAAGGCTTGTACTCAAGAATTGGCATTCTCTTTGAGAATGTCTTCATTCTGTTTACGAAAATATGAGAATACGAAAACGTTAATGCAGTTCACATCAGTACACTTCTTATTTGTATTTTGAATATGTATCTAAGCAGTATTCCCTCATATTACAGATAAAATATTATCGTTAGTGTTACGAATGAGATTGTGGTTGCTTCCATTGCATTATTTCTTAACATTTCCTGTTTACTCATGCTATCTGTGTTCGCATAAAGAAATTCAGTGACAATGAAAACCTTCTCTTGCATTTAAATAAATTGAAAGCAACCAGATCTTTCGATATTCTGAGAATGAATATAAGACATTTTTTCTTTATCCTCTATATAGTCTTTTAAATACAACACTTTCAGTTTATTCTGTACCCTGTCTGTTACATTTAGTTTTTATATCCTCCTTAATTATAACCGATATTATGCTCTCTTTATGCGCAATAAATTTAACACAGAACATCTTCTGTTTATGATGCATTTAAGTGAATGTACACCTTCAAGATCCGTAAACGGGGAATACCTAAGAACGTAAACATTTATTGAGGCAAATAAATACTCGCTGTAGTATCATTAAATCGATCCCTATTTTATGACACTGTATTTTATTTACAGAGTCTAGGATCCCTCGAGGCGAACAATTGAACTGTCCAAATTCTACTACCAACCACTGAAATCCTAAAGACAAAGATGAACAATTCAGCAATCCGATATTAAATGTGTGTTCTTGAGTTTCAGGATCATAAGCATTTAAAGGAACAAGGTACTCCAAGATGGTCAAAGATAACTTTTTCAAAAAAATCTCTGAATGTAACAACATGCAGAAAGCCATCAAAGAATTATCCAGCACGATTTGTTTTCCAATATCTTAGAAGTAAAAGGCGGCCATTTTCTGTCTCAAAGCAATTTGATCAAATAACTTTCATAGTGGACAAAGGAAAACAAAGTCACTCCTACTGTAGTAGAGCTTTGTCGTAATTTACATATCCCTGGTTTTATCTAAGGATCACACTGTCAGTAGTACAAGCTTTTTCGCAATGTAGCAAATGTAGCACTAATACTTACACCCAGATTACTTGCAATTTAAGATTTATTATCAAGCCTTGTTGTGTTTTCTCGGCTTAACACCGTCCGTTAGCGTGAACACCATGACGGTAAAGGCGTCGTTAATTTCTAGCAACATAAATCAGGAGATGATACCGCTGGAGGTAATGAATTGTTGCTTACGCTGACTCTTGGGTTCAACGCGAGAACAAATTGTACCGAATTAAGAGTTTCTATCTCGAGTGCTACTACAACATTTACCAAACGAAGAACTCTAATTCCATCTGGTCTTCATATGCGATAACGATGTCCTACTGCTGTGCCACTAGTCATGTAACTAGCGTTCCTCACTCATCGCTCTGATGCTATATTTTATTTTGTCAACATTATTTTGTCTGTAATGAGAGAACTGGGTATATTGTCTTAATAGTTATTTAAGATGTAAGATCGTTATATAGAATTAACAGTTATGTTCTTATAACGGTCGAACATCTTACGACGATTTATGTTATTTTAAATCGTTCATTTAGACCAGTGTTTCCCAAACTGGGGCCGGGAAAAACTAAACTTTTTTCTATATAAGGAATATAAGGCATTTGAACACAATAAAACTATTGAAAGGCATATGAAAAAACATGTGCTGTATTTTATATAGCCTATATTGGTTATCGTTATGTAGTAGTGGGTCGCGAAAAAATTTGTATATAGCCTATATTGGTTATCGTCATGTAGTAGTGGGTCGCGAAAAAAAAATTCTAGGTAAAAGTGGGTCCCAGGACAAAAAATTTTGGGAACCGCTGATTCAGACTGAAAATAATTTGTTTGCTTATGAAAAGAATAGTAATCAATAAAAGTTTGAGTAATTTCGTATGTAGAGGAATTCAGGCTCGTTTGGTTGGCAACAATTTGTTTTTAAAAAATCACTTTTTGAAACAGTTGAACATCGCAGAAACAATTGCGTAAAAGATCGACCTATTTGTAAAGAAATTTACATCTCTTGAAGTTATAGAAAAGGCAACAAGGAACTAAAATTTACAAGTCCTTCGCTGTGATAAGGAATTACAGACTTTGAATTGGGAGAAATGCAATGTTTTAAGCAAAACTAAATATTTTGTTGGCTTAGGTTTATGCTTTGTCAAACTATCGGTATCTAGATTATGGACCATTTTTTTTATTGCCGAAATAGCTTTTTTGTTATTTTGATTGTAAATGATTATACGTACATGATAGTAGTAGAAATAATACAGCGGTTAAAATGAAGGAAATAGATCATTATTAGTTTGTACGAAAGTGAAGAGAACGACAGTGACATCTGGTGATATCCCCAATAATCGCTATAATGTTCTAACACCTTTCTCTTTATCCTTAACGGTCTCACCCTTTTAAAATGAAACATTACATAGACGAAGATAGTTTTGTTATAAATGTTCACGATTCAAAATAACATAGAAACGAAAACTTTTTACGAAATAAGAATAAGCGTGCTTCTTATGTTTCGAAATAAAACAATGTAGAGAAGCTACATGTTATTTTATCATAATTATTTCGCCAATATTGAGTTAATTGGGTGTATTGTAAAATATGTTAATATAACTTTTTAGTTAAATGTGTGGCTAGGTAAACTGTAATTAATTCTTTCCATTATTTATCTCCTTTTTAAACGGAGTATAAAATGGAATATTACAGAATGTATTAATGCATTTTAATAGACCACACTATTACTAATAAATTTATGCATCTGACGTCTGCACAACTTTTTTGTGCTTATTTTCTAAGGAATCCATGAGGCATGAACGGGAGCAGTATGTTGCACATCAGCTATATATTACGTTTTCATGTAAAATTCTTCTCTTTCTCTGTCCATCAGTGCGAAAAGAGACAAGTTCCTCTCTCTCAGCGAAGCTGCTGGTGCTCAGACAGATATATCCTCGGAAAGCAAATGGTTCCACATTGCAAATGACATTTTGTTCTAAATAATTGGACTGTTGAACACGATTCATGCCTAGGTATTCTTCTACATTTTAAGCTGTGTGCTCTAGAGTACTGATAACCTTCTAGACTCCAACAATTCGTCTGTTCAGTCAGCTTTACATTAGTCACGCCTGCAGATAAGCACTCCTCTGCAATTTATTCATTTACACGTCAGCTTGAAGCACACCCTTTCTCTTAAATGCACATCTTTCATTTTACTTATCTCTTTGATATAACTTCCTTCATTAAAACAGTCACGTCACGTTTTGTGTTTTCTTTTCTTGCTCCTTTCATACCTCTGTTCTCATCTCATGTCTGTAACATTTCATACTTGCTAATGAAGTATAGGCCTATCTGTGGACTACTGACAGCTTTATTTTGTAACCTTTAATTGTACTGCATTCAAACTGTTTAGTAGTATTCCTTCCATAAACGATTGCTAAAAGTTTTGTTAAATTAAATAAATCTCTTTGCAAATATGTTCTCACTATTGCGCCAACCTTATGCGTGGTAGATCCAGAGCTATAAAATATATAGTTTGTAGGAAGATAATAACATTTTTTTTTTATTTCCAAAATTCTCGGAAGATATTTTTGTCCAAATTGATAATTTTGATCTTGACACGAAAGAAAATCTTGCAATACACGACAAATCTAGCTTACCGAGCCGACAGCCTTTTCGCGGTCAAGTCGTCCGGCAATTATTCCTGACTGCAAATTACGACATGTCCGATTGCGTCCCGGTTCATTTAGCGCGAACCAGCGTGCACCGCGAAGAAAGGAACCAGAGTGGACTCCAAAAATATGCTTATATTACTTATTACCTCGTAATTTAATTGCTGACAACAAAACATAAACCTACACGTCAATAGGTAGGAGTGGATATAAAGGCACCACCAAGGCTTTGAAGTCACTAAACATATAAGCTAAGCATGGGATGTGTAGGGCAATTAAACAGATAAAAATATCGATTGATCGACAAGAGGCTGGAAAATAGCCATGTATATACAATATCGAAAGTCAAACAGAAAGATAAATACACCCAACCGACATGTGTACTTTTTAGAAATAAAAATATAAGGGACGCAACCGGGCTACGTACTTTTTGAAGATATAATAGATGCAAAATCAGGGACGCAACCTGGACCACTAATTCAAATACAGTTCAACATTAACCCTCAAATGCCCGAGACTTAATTCATAACACAAATTAATAATTCATCCGTGCCGGATTTCAAAGGAAACAATTAATACATTGATTAGGGCCGTAGTTTATTTCTTGTACCTTATTCTGTAAATAATTATACAATATGCGTTTAATATTTTCTTTTGGCTTTTTTTATTAAAGATTTAAAACATATATTATCCCTTACAATACATTTGCTTTTAAGGGTAAAATTGCAGTAAAATTGCAGTAAAATATTTAATTTGAATGCAGTATTTAGGCTACTTTAATTTACACAGGTTAATCTGTCTCACTGTAATTCCACCGTGGGTTGACTGAAAGAATGTTCGTTAATTTTTGTTTTCGTTACAAGAAACTCATTGTTTCTATGGGTTTGGAATAGCAGTGTTTTACACAATAAGTGTACCAGTTCAAATTCACATATACAACTAGTCTGTGCAAGATACACAATGCTCCTGCATGGGAAGGACAAAGAACCCCATGCTACGATTCAAATACTTAGCTGCTGTCAGTCTGCCATGACCACATAGGGGTGGGGAGGGAGGACAAGCTCGTAGTAAATCATCAGTCATGCCCGCCTATGAGGGATGACAAATTGCTAAATGCTATGGTAATGACTAATGAGACTCAGTTGTCAGAAATACTACTTCGTGCTATTCCAGCAAAAAGCCACAAGCCGTTCTTATATTTAATGGTATTTCATTCATCTAGGAGTTACTTTTTAACTAGATTGTGAAAAATAGCCCTGATTTATCAATAATTAAATATCAAATTCGGAAATTGCCTTTACAATATTGTGGAAACCATAAGAAAATGAAAGTCAAATTGGCCATGACAGGGTTGAACCCGGGACTTTCCAAAAGTGACTCCAAGATTAAATGAAAATATTATAGACCTAACTTTCTTTTAATTGTTAGTTTGACATTTCAGAAGCTTAATTACGTTAAGTCTTTAAGCATAACTGATGTAAGTTTCATTTAATTTTCAAATAGTGTCTTTTGTGAATACATGGATGTTTCACCAATACCTTACTTTGTATTTTGACTTGTTATGCATATTATAATGAAGTAATACACACTGTAGCAAGGAAAATTAATTATTGATGTGATTGGACAATTACATTCCATTCCTTTTCGTTTTATTCAATTTACAGAATTGTTTCGCAAATTTTAAAAATGCTGCCTCATAATTTCATTCAAAATATGCTTTGGGAAAACCAGAATTTAATTGAATAGCCCTGAAGAACCTGAAAATACATCATAAATAATATCTACTAATACCTTATAACATGCAGTCTCCAAGAACACCAGGCTCTTGTGCAACTACTGTATAAATGACATTAAGTTTAGCAAAGGCAAAATGTGTAATTCGCACCTTGGTGATGGTGATGATGATGATGATGATGTCGATTATATTTTTCATTAATATGATTGATGGAAATATAATATTATGATGACTAAGGTGTGCTGTGTTCAACGTGATAATGGGTTGCGAAGCACAATTGTCTAGAGTAGAGGAGTTTTATCGGAGTTCCCTTGCTTTACCTCCATCAGTGGGTCATTGCTAACTAGATTGCGAGAACGTTTCCATAGCAACTGTGTAAGTAGCGTAGAAATGCAAAGTGTAGAAGCGTTCTTTTTTAAGAAAATAGAACATTGTCCCTGATACTGTTAAGAGAAGACATCAAATTTCACATCCATTATGGGGAATTTATTCTAACATGCGTAAAATACTAAGAGATCTATCAAATCGATGTTTTTCCTCTTAGTGAAATAAAATAATCAATAGATATGATATGGGAACGTTTTTGTTTTTATTATTTTATGCCTATTATTTTATATGTCTGGGAATCTTGCTTCGTATATGTAAATGTATTAATATTAAATGGCCCTCTCTTTAGATTATGATAAAACAATTAAAATCTTTAAAAAGCATTATTAAAACACTAGTACACTTCCTAGCTAAAGGTTATTGGTCGATATCAAATACGCGTGGTATGAATTGAATAGTCGATGAAAAAATATTACTTATTTGCCTAATATATTGCGGATAGATAAAAGAGGCAAACTCATAAATCAGTATCTAATGAAATCAATATATTTTTATATCATGTATTCTCCACGGCTGCTTCTGATACATACTAGCGGTAAATCATCTTTATCTTGTCTGCACTTTTAGCATGTTTTGTGTTTTGTTTGGTCCATTTTTTCAGACTTTTATCTCCCGCTTCACTTCTCTTACACTCCTGAGGAACGTTTCCCTCTGGTGAAAATATGAGGTCTTGGGCTCAAAATACATTTCTTGTATTTCATGTTGTACTACATAAATTCCACAATGACTTGTCACACTTTTTTACTACTGGCAGAAGATTCAATGAAACAACTCCGCTGATAGTTGTTCTAATAATACATTTTGGTGTAACTTGTAACATTAATTAGAACAACTGAGGATAACTCAGATTAAGGAAATTAATAATAACGGCCATGGGATTCGGCAAGTTGACATACCTATTCGTGGAAAAGTCTAAGGACTGCAGTCATTAGGTCCTGCGCCTATTATAAGATAAATAATAATAAATAGACCAAGGTGAGATAATGTATATAGAAACATGCTGCTTGAAGGAAATAGTGGGAGAGATACAAAGAATGAGTCACGAAATTGACATTTAGTTTACTGTCATACCGTTGTAAAAGCTAATAATAATTCAAAGTTTCTTAAAGTTTTTAAATATCTTGAATATCTTTATTGATAAACTTCATTTCCGTTTGTGGTAACTTAATATACGTGTCTCGAATGTTCCACCTTAACCACAAAACATTTAAGTTGCAGTAGTTTAATCTGGATACACGGAGTCTAATATATTATTAGCTATATTTTTATGTAATCCTAGAAACGTACAAGTCAAACTGACATTATTTAAAATCTAGCAACGAATTTCGCCTTAGTCTATATATATAAAGACTTTAAAAGCAATAAGTTTTAAAATGCTATTGCAACTTAAATGTCTTGTGGTTAAGATTGAACATTTGACACACGTATATTGAATATCTTTCTTATAAAACCGAATTACGCCATAAGTAAATACGTAGGAGGACTCTTCTGTAAAACGTACTACAACAGTAAAAATGATGATGTTAAAGTTAGTGACAGCACAACAAAACAGGAAGTTATTTTGAACAAAAGCCACCGACGAGGAACCAGTGATGTTAGTTAAATTTTATACCTAAACAAATCCTGACATGCATCCACTTCATTATATTGAAGTCCCACAAAAATCAACATTTGCAAATGAGTATTGACATTAGCCGAAACCTGCCAATATAACTTCCATTGTGATTTCATGATTGGTAAAATTCGTTCTGACAAATATTTCACTGCTCTCTGTAATTTAGTTTCGCGCTATTTGAAAGTTACAGGGTTGGAAGTTTAATAGTGGCAATGTATCTATAAAATAAAGGTGAATTACAGGAAGTTCAAATCGCTTTTGTTGGATATTGGTTAGATTTCCAGCATAAGTCAGAGCAAATAGGAACCTTCTGACACTTCGAATGTCTTTACAGTAACCAGAAGAAATTGAGCTGGCTCTGTCAATCGGTCTAAAATGAGTTTTGGATATGACAGAAAGCCAACGATTAAAAATAATTCAATACCTTAAAATTATTCTTGAATGATTGAAATTTTTAAATTCCTAGTCACATGTAGAAATGTTTATTGCATTCACATGTAATGAATTTAAATGGCGTAAAATATAATTATTTGTTTTAAAGCTCTTTAAAATTGGAACGTTTTGATGAAACTATCGGTAGAACTTGTGGTTGTTTGACATTTCCAGTCTGAAAAGTCATCTGGGAAGCCAACGATGATTACAAACAATTCATATTAAAACAGCTAGCATAGCTGAACATCTTAAATGTATTTATATACCGGTACTTATATTCCTCTGTATTGATTGACCAGACAGCGGGTTCACATTGAGGATGTCGTGGGCTCAAATCTAGTCACCCATCAATCTCAATGAGAATTTTCGGGGTTTTAACTACGAGTATTAGCAAAGGTGAATGAAATTTACGTTCGAAGCACATGTGCAATGAACGGAAATAATCCCAAATGACCTCGGTATCAAACTTCGTCTAACAATAAATTAGCTAAGCTTAGGTCTTATTACCTATATATCTTCCTATCTACTTGTCATTCTTCCTTCCTGTCTTCCAAAACTGTATCTACTTGTCTACCTCTGAAGTCTCTCTTTCTCTCTCCATCTACCGCATATATCTATATTGAAGATTATGTTATAACGTCACAAATAAATATAAAAACATAGCCATTTTGGTGCCTTAGAATTTATACTTATTCTTGGGTATATTTAGATCACTGATGCCAAATGTGCCATTCGTTTTGCCCTATCAGCTTTAGTTTTGTGAGATGTGGTATTACCATTATGCATATTATCCCATTTTACGTTTGATATAAATAAAAATAGTGTCTATTTTTAGTTTCTATATCATGTGAAGAAAAAAGCAACACACTAACATTACATTAGCATTACAATAACAATATAACATGGGGTCTTTCAAAAAATTGATATTATCACATATTGTACGGTCGTTTATGACTTATGAACTGTCAATTTGAGGGTAAAAAAATAATCCAGCTTTTAGTTTTTCTGTACTTCGTACAGTTTTCGTCCTACATGTCCAAAGTATGGTCAAGAACCTTCACTAACTATATTATCAAGCAAGATTTTGTTTCTCTAGTCTTAGAGTTCACGAATAAAATCTATATAAAAGTAAATCTGTTAGAGAATACTGTTTTCATATTTGGAACAAAATATATATAGCCAATATGTATATCCAAAATATGTATAGCCAAAATCTGATAAAACATCTGAGACACCAAACAAAAAGTTATTTTTTGTTGGGCTCTGTAATTTCATTATTGCCGTCAAAACATGCTGAATATACTATTTTACTATTACTATTACTATTACCGGTACTATTATTTTTATTCTCCTTGTGAATCTTAATTTTGCCGTTACGTTATTATTAATACATCTAATCTAAAAATAAAACACATTTACTTTATTATAAATGAGCATTCTGTTAACTGAAGTGTTCAATCTTGGTCTGATCTCTCTGCCTTTCTGTGTGAAATTTGTTTCCTGAGCAGTGGTAGAATTTAAAAATACAGTATAAGAGTAATGAACTAGTTATTTATAGTACAAGGGTTAAAGGAAAGATTTTATTTTGCGAGTAGGTATGTTTGCGAAACAAGCCTGTTAGGGCGAATGAAGCAATCTTAAAGGCAAAATAAAATCAGTATAGACGTCTTTTCATAATTATACTATTTTTAGATAGCCGTTAAATTTTTGAAATAATAATAAATATTATTGTAATGAATTACACACCATATTGCAGCACGCAGACAGCTTACAGCTCTTCTTAATTTTCTCTGTTGTCTTTCAACCACGAGGTATGACGACTTTTGTAATCACCATGAGAAATTTCGCATTTAAAAAGGCGAAGTGAATTTTAAAATTTTCTATTTTTGTTAAACGGGATCTATTTAATAATCATGTGCAAATATTTTTTACTAAAATAGTTTTTCATGTGGCGTATACCAATGATAGTTAATTTTCTCCTTTTAATTCATATCATCTACTATTAAAAGCGTTTCTATTACATTAAACTGTCTAAAACTGTATTCCTTTTGCATGTAGTACTATGTTACTCGTATTTTTCGTACTTATAACTCTAATTTTATACATTCAGTTGTTGTTTTCATAATTTTGAATATCTTCATAAAGCTAGAGTTAATAGTGAAGCATGTATCCAGTAGATCTATGAGTAATATGTTTTCTGAGTTTTGAATACTGTGATACGGCTTCCTATATTGGAAGGAAGTAACGAGGATGCAAAGGAAGAGAGACGTGTATTTGAAAGCTCTCGCATATGAATTCTGTGTAGAAGTGCACCAGGAGGTTCATGCAAATGTCAATACTGAATTTCCCGAGCGGATAGTTTACTGAATACAAACCAGGGAGGCTCTTCCACTGCCATCTCTGTGTGTGTATGTGGATTGAACTTAACGACTCCCTGTGTTAAAGAAAGTTGAATTTACAGAACGAGATAGATTAGTCTGGGGAAATGTTGGTTCATATGTGGGCATCAACATTGCTGAAGTTAAAAAATTGTAATCAGCAAATTTCTTGTACTTATGTTTTATTAGTAAGCAGATTTTTATTAAACTTAGAACACTCTAGCCAACAGATTTATTAAACTTATAAAAAGTTCACTCAGCAGGTTTATGAAACTTAGAAATATTTTTAGCTAGTAGATTTATTGACCGAAATTTTAACTAGCAGAGCTATTGGACTTAGAAAATGTTTAACCTACTTATTTTATTGTCCTTAGAAAAATTATTGAGCTTTGAAATTTCTTTAGTCAGTAGATTTATAAGACATAGAAAATGTTTGGCCCACGTAATTAAATGACTTTAAAAAATTATCTAGCGGAATTATAGGATTTACATATATTTTAACCATCAGAAAAAATTGAACATTGAAAATTTTTAATAGCAGATTTATCAGACTTAGACCCTACAAAATCTTTATCCACTAGATATATGAACTTAGAATTTTTAACCAACAGAATTATTGAACTGTATAAAACAATACTACGCCCTAGCGTAGGGGTTGATGCACTGCGCTACAAAACGGAAGGTCGCGAGTTCGATCTCCGATGAGGTCGTTGAGATTAATATGTACCGTATCAGACAACAAGCTATGGCAAAATCTCTCTAATATCATAAATGAAGGAGCTTATAAGTAAATAAAATCAGGTAAACTGATGTAACAAAGTGCCAGAAATAGAATGCTTTTGTTCAATCAGTGATAATTGCAGTTATTATATGCAGAGAATAAATTATTTAGTAATCCATTTCCGAGTTAAACTCCAGATCGATTCGTTAAGCAGGGCTTATGGATGAACAATGTTCTAGTTTGATAAGCATATGTGTAGGAATAACTGTATTGCAACTTCCAAAGCCATAAATTAATACTGTAAAACAATATGTTGCCATAAGAACTGATCTGCATTTGATAAATTGTTTCTAATATATTACCGGTAGCCTACCATAAAATAGGCATTAAATTAAGTATTACTCCGGTACCAGTCAACCTATTTGTTTCAAACCAATAGGCTTCTTCCCATGGACGTTATAAATGCGTATACCAAGTTTCGTGAAAATAACAGCTTAAAAAAACAATACTACAGGCCTCATGACATTTTAGGCTATCGCCCTAGCTTAGCTGAGCAAACATACAGTGAGGGATTTCATATAAAGTTGTGCCGGATGTCATATGTAGTTTTGTCGGCACAACTACATATGAAATCCCGCACTGTATGTGAGCTAAGGTAAACTAACTTAGCTTAGCTCTTGGTCGACAACCGGCATTATGCTTGAAGATATGAAACTCAAATAATTAATCGGAAATTTCTCCATTTTCTCTAGATATGACTGCATAGGCGTAACCAGGCCGACCATATGGGGGGGGGGAGTTATAATATATGGGGGGTATGGAATATCCCCCAGGAAGTGAGGGGGGGTTCGGGGCCCTCCCCCGGGAAAATTTTAAAAATTAAGATGCACAATAACGAGTTTTAAGCTTCCCACGCTTTAAACTCATATTAAGTAATTTATAAGTAGGTTTTTAAAAAGGTGATATATCACAATAATGAAATATATATATATATATTTTTTAATTTATTCTGCAGAATTACAATCTGTTCAAATATGAACATTCAGTAAATGGTATGAATGTCACAGTCATGATATGAGAGCTGTAAAATACAACTCTTTAAGGTAAATCATTGAATAACATCTCTTTAAAGTAAGTCACTGAATCGGAATGCCAAGTCTAAAATCTTATATCGATGTAAACGGTTGATTGAGGAACTATTGTCCAATAGATTGATGGCTAGGGAATTGGGATGATTGTTTAGGCGTTGCTGGTATCGAATGCTATACAAGGTGAATTCTTCTTTAATAGTAGGGATGTCCAGGTCGTGGTGTAATGTAGCATTGGAAGCATACCACGGTGCGTTAGCAAGTCGGCGAAGAGATTTGGATTCAAATCTTCTTAAGGTGTCAATATTGGAATTGCTGGCAGTGCCCCAAAGCTGAAGTTCATATGTCCATACTGGCCTTATTATGGTCTTGTAAAGTATAACTTTATTATACAGGTATAGCTGAGATTGCTTATTTAATAACCAATACAATTGTTGAAACTTTAGTTTGGCTTCTTTGCTTTTCGTAATAATGTGATGTCTCCAGGTTAGATGTACATCTAAATGAAAACCAAGGTATTTTACATGCTCTACAACTGGAATTTCTTCGTTATTTATTTGTATTCTTGGGCATTTTTCTCGGCGTAAAGAAAAAGTGATATGCCGAGATTTTGAACTATTTACCTGAATGAGCCATTGATTTAGCCAGCGTTGTAATAAATCTAAGTGATTCTGTAAGTAGGCCTATCCTGAGGCTAAAGTAGGATTTTCATTTGAAGCAAGAATAGCAGTATCATCTGCAAATGTTGCAGTTATGGTATTTTCTGTTGTTGGTAGATCATGTGTATAAAGAAGATACAGAACTGGTCCCAAAACACTACCCTGTGGGACACCTGACTTTATGGGATGGAATATGGAGATTTCGTCTTTAACTTTAACTTGAAAATGTCGATCACTTAAGTATGATGTAAGCAGCAGATAATGAGGATGAGGAAGTTTTAGTTTTATTTTGTACAGAAGGCCCATATGCCAGACTTTATCAAATGCTTGTTGAATATCCAGGAAAGCTGCAGTGCAGTAACGACGTGATTCAAAATCCTGTTGTACAATGTTAACAATGCGATGGGTTTGTTCAACAGTAGAATGGCATTCTCGGAAACCAAATTGAAAGTCCGGAATTATTTCAGAGAGCAATAGTTTTAGTCGTTGCAGGAGCAATTTTTCAAACACTTTGGAGAGTACAGGCAAGAGACTAATCGGACGATAGGATGCTGCTTCAGTGGGTGGTTTACCAGGTTTAAGAATACAAATTATCTGTGCTATCTTCCATTGATTTGGAAAATGGCTACATCGGAGAATAGCATTAAAAATTGATGTAATAAATGCATATCCTTTCTTCGGTAATTCTTGAAGGATTCTACCAGTAAGTAGGTCGTAACCTGGACTTTTTGCAGGATTAACATGATTCTTTATTGTCCTTTTAACTTCACTTGAAGAGAAAGGTTTAATGGGGGGTGATAATTGAAGTGGAGCAGACAAATACTTAATAATGTCGTCCTCAGAAGAGCTCTTTTGAGTAGAAGGTTCGAAAACCGTTGCTAGATGTTCTGCAAACCGTTCTGCCTTTTCCTTCCCACTGCGAGCCCAGGTGTTGTCACTGTTCCTGATGGGTGGGATGTAAGATTTTGGTCGCTGCAGTCTTCTTGTTGCTTTCCAAAGTGAATAGTTTGATTCCACATTCGGGCTTAATGATTGGAAGTATTGGGTGAAGGATTCATTTCGGTAAGACTGTAATTGACTTTTCAATTGCCGGGAAGCTCTGTTAAATGCACATCTATCCTCGGGATGTCTTGAGCATTGCCATATACGTCGTAACCTTCTTCTTTCTTCAATTTTTTCCATGATGTTAAGTGGATATTTATTTTGTTGTTTGTTACTAGTAGGAGGTGTCGAATCCCTTGCAGCTTGCTGTATAGTAGTTGTTAGATGTTCAATGGCTTCATCGATTTCTGTGCTATTTTGAAGAGGCATATGCGGTGATAATTTTTCTTGTACTCTGTCTTTAAAAACTTCCAGTCAGTGAAATTATTATATAGCTTTGGAGGTGGACAATATTCAATAACAGAAGAGGCCAGAGTCATTAATACAGGAGAATGATCCGAGTTTAAATCATAATTACTTTTTATTTCCATTTTTTCTAACGGCACTCCTTTGATTAGAAAAAATCCAAGAGATCTGGAATTTTATTTATATCAGTGGGCCAATAAGTTGGTTCTCCAGGAGACATTATTCGAATATTAAGTTCTGACAAAGTTTTAAAAAGTTCTGAACCTCTTGTTGTATTAAGACGAGAACCCCAATATTGATGTTTTGCGTTATAGTCTCCACCCACTATAAATCTCATTCCAATAGATTTAATAAATGTAGAAAAATCTTGCTGCGTTATCTTATGCTTAGGTGGGCAATAAACAGCCGTAAGTGCTAATTGACCCCATGCTTCTGTTAACATAATATATGCTCTGTCTTATAATCAGGTAGGCAATAATGTTTAATTTTATTACGGACAATGACTGCTGTTCCACCATGGGCAGTTCCATCAGGATGCTGAATATTATAAACAGTATAACCTGGTATATTTAAGTAGCTTTTATCAGTAAAGTGTGATTCCGAAATTAACATTACGTCTATGCTGTTAACATGTAGGAACAATATTACTTCTTGTCGATGTTGAAGTAGACCATTTGCATTCCAGAGAGCTATGTTACATATGCAAGCCATAATTATTTGATTTTGGACACAATGACAGAGAGCTGGTTAAGTAGTGATCCTATTTGTTCAGCTTGCTGTTTGAGTAGATTTTCAAATTTGAGGAATGATTGTTGAATAATAGTTGCGATATCAATTTCATTGTGTTTGACTGCTTGGACATAATTATAGGAAGAAGAAAACGGAGGATGTGAGGAAGAATGCAAAGGCGGAAAATCTGCAGCATTTGGCTTTGGTTGACTGGACGAAGGTGAAGTTACTGGTCTCGAGGTAGTCGGATATCTCCTACTTATAATATCCCGATAAATTGCGCATCCTTTGTAATTGGCTGGGTGACTTCCCGAACAAAGAGCACATGTTGCAGGAGTAGAACGGTCCTTCCGACATGTTTCAGATAGATGGTAATCTCCACACTTTACACATCTAGGAGATCTCTTGCAGTACTTTTTTGTGTGCCCATACATCTGGCATCGCATACATTGGACTAAATCCTTCTTTTTATAAGGCGCTTCAAATGTAATTTTTGCATGCATCAAAGAGTCAATTTTATAGATATCTTTATTATTCGCCTGGGGTTCTAGGTCAACATAAAATAGAGGCAATGGCTCCTTGGAAACTCTGTGTCGAATATTGTAAATATTGCGAACCCTATGTCCTTGTCCCTGTAATTCCGAAATAATGGATGGTACATCTACAGAATGGTGCATATTGCGAAGGACAACCCTAAAAGCTCGTTCTTGTTTTATTTGGTACGTGTGGTACGTCTATTAAATTTTGTTTAACAAATAGATTTAATTTTAGTTTCTTTCTATTAGTTGCTTCTCTCCCTTGTTTTATATGTTTCAGACAGATACTTTGTTTGATACGTATTTGTATACTTTATTATACTTTGTGCAGTGTCTATTCTATTATACCAATAACTAAGTCTGTCAATTATGTATTTTAGACTGTCCTTTATTTGAGCCATTTGGCACATTGAGGCCTAAAATAAATAAATAAATAAATAAAATATCTAGCCAATACATTTCCTCTAGCCTCCATACGTAGGTCTTTGAAACGCTGAAGACTATGATTCTTCGAACTTGGCTTTCAACCGGAGAGACGTTCACTCTTACTCCACACAAGGAAAGCCTGAAAAATGATTTATTAATTTATTATTTAATACTGAGTAAACATATAGCACCAAACATATCATCTGACAATTTGACACCTCAAATTAACCAAAACGAGCCTTCGGTAGCTCTAGACTGTGGATCCGACAACAAGCTCAAGTCGCTATGTAAGTGAAACAGCGAGTACCAGAAGATCAGATCAGCCGCGATATTAGCTACAACTTCCGCAGGTGAGCAGTAAAATTGAGTACGATGATCTCTAGAACGTGGGTTTTTTATCAACGTAAACTTTAGGAACGACGAGCACATCACGTCCGACCATGTTTCCCAAAAACATTGGCTCGACGTGCATATCAGTCGCGATGCTAAGTCGAACTTTGCGAACCCAACGCCGTCGATCAATCGCCGTTTTAGCTGAACCCCCGTAAGTGACCACTAATTTTTTGGAACGGCTAGCACATCACGTCTGGCCACGACGAACAAAAACATAGCTTGACAAGGTGCTGAAGTCTCCACGTTAGTCAAAGTATAACGAAACATTTTACTCAGCTTATATTTTTTGGCGTTGAAATCCATTTCTCTGCCGCAGTTGTCAAACATCTGGAGAAAAATAACGTTCATCTAATTAGCATTCGTGATTTTAAGTAAGTTAAAGGCAACAAAATTGATAATAATCCTAAAGGTCATAATTAATTTTAAATACGACGAGCCCCTCACATCTTGTTAAGTTTGTACAAGAAAAGCAGCTCAAGCATCGTACTTACAATCCGTAACACGTTACGAGTTTTAGGTACGAGGCGAGCACCTCAAATCTTAGCGTGTTTAACAATCCTGAAAGGGAGCTCGAGCCATCGTATTGACTAAACTTCCGTATGTGAATAATAATTTTAGATATGACGACCACTTGAAGTCTTTCATGTAACTTATACTTTAGATCTGTTGAACACCGCTGAGCATAAACCCGCCTGAAGTTTAAATAATTACAAGTTAGCATACCCCGTCGAAAGAGAGGGAGTACCTTAATTTGTTTCTTTAATGCTAGGATGCTTAATGTATGATAACGGAATATTTTACTGAACTTATATTTTTTGGCGTTGAATTCCATTTCTCTGGCGCAGCTGTCAAACATCTGAGGATAAATAACGTTTAATCCAATTAGCATTCGTGATTTTAGATAAGTTAAAGGCAACAAAATTGTTAATATTGCTAAAGGGCAGTTGCCTAGTTACCATACACCCATTATTCTTTACCAACAATGGACACTGATATGAAATTACTTAGGAGGTTCACTGACTTATTATTCATCCACTTCAGCGTAGTCAGGCCATTGATACTTAGATGGTAGGCTTTATCCGCTTATCATGTTCTTATCTGGAGAAAATGAGTTAAGCATAACTAGGATTGGTATGTGCTGTTCCACAAGATCAGACATTTCTCATTTGTATTTCGAATAAATTAATATTAAGGTTCATAATTTCGAAATATAGTCTGACAAAATTCTTCGGGCATTTTCGTTACAAAATATACCCCCTTAAGTTTAAAATTATGAATTCTTTTCCACCTTCAAGCACTAGTATTTTATATTGATACCAGCATGTGCCCGCGGCTTCGCCCGCGATAATTATTTCAAAAATTAAAAATTAAGAGCATAATAGTTAAATCATTATATTTATTAACACCTAAATCACGTGGACTACATACCACGATTAGATAGCATCGCCTGGTAAAAGAGACCTCAGATTCGAGTTCCTTGGTCCAGAAAACCCCTGTATAGTGAGTTTCGTCCAAATAAAACAATGTTTGACCATATTAGGGCTTACAACATTCAAGCGATCGCGAAAGTTTAATTTCCAAGGTATGACAAAAATAGACAAAGCCAACTGTAATTGTCAAACTTCCATTTAATTTAATTCCAAACCCATCTGAAACCCACTGGCAACAATATGTTTTAATGCCAAATGTGATTCGGATTCGATAATTCTGTGTAAAAAGGGATTAAGTATTCTCAAAAACATTTGATTTTTGGCATTTAAAATCAGAATTTTTCAAAATCCTTTCTTAGTGAGCACCTACATTATGAAACGAAGGTACTGTCAAAATTCAAAATCTCTACTTGTTATAGTTTAGGCTCTACGTTGATTCCTGTCAGTCAGGACAAAGCCTTTTATATATATAGAGATTGGAATAATAGGGTGCTGACGGAGAATTCCTAGATAGCTGGTTTTATTATTTTTTTATACAGTGTTTTATATTATATATATACAAGATAAATTTTTAGGCATATGTTGTAGAAGAAACGTCAGGTTAAAATCTATGTACAAAAATATTCTTCTATCAACAGTCACAATATTAAAATTAATCAGGTGTGTCGTCAATAGTTAAAAATATGTGCTTGAAGGTGGAAAAGAATCCATAATTTTAGACTTACTATTAGCACTAGAGGAACAAAATGAAATTTATCGATACACCCCCTTTATAGCATGATTATGTATATTGCAAACATAGGTAGATAAATTACTGTTATTGTACATTGGGACATACACATCACAAGGATTAAAAGTCATTCTACTTCAGTAAATCCAATACACAGAGTGTTGATGAATAAAACCGAAATATTTTACCTGTCTATATAGGGGACAAAGAGAAGCAACTTTTATTGGAGATATTTGTTCTGTAACGTAAAACGTGTATGTAACAGGGCATTAAATACATTACAATTTGGTGCTTAAAAGTCAATAATGAAGAGAAATAGGTTAACATTTTCATTAAATTGACCTCATGCCTTCTTAATGATCGACAAAAACCTAATTCTTAATCACTCATCAATAGCCATATCATAATTTAGTGTTTTCATAATTTGAAAATTTACAGACTAATCACATGACTGGCAGTCACTGCATTAGATTTTTTTTTGTTTATAACTCCAGTGTTAACAACGAAGTTCCTTTGTTTTGCACTTTTTGAAAATGTTAGAACTTAGTGGCGTCCATATCCTGAGAGAATTTATGCAGTAACAGGAAAAATTGAATCCATAGAGCAAAAGATTCCTTAAAAAAGTTGCTTGTCTATGTCCCCTCTATAGACAGGTAAAACATTTCAGTATTAACACTCTGTATGTTCTAAAACAATAAGTAATAGTTTTGCTTTCTCCTATAGTTAACATAAGTTTCATTTTGTATTTGACATATGCAACACATTTTTCTGTTAACACCCGTAACAGTGCATTTTCGCCCCAAGATCCATTTAATAAAATACGCGTATGGATATTATCACCACACGAAATATCTGCACTAATATCATGGTCACTCTGTATATTATGCTATATAAGTTCTGAGTGAGGCAACACAATATGTACAATGAAACAATGTTTGTTCTGTCTTTAAATTTGCACTCCATTAAAATTACTGTACAGGCCTATTCTGTTTTTTTTTTTTCTCTCTAAAGTGGAGTCCAGATCTGTTGAATATTCATCAGACGCATTTCAGCATACGATATGCCATCTTCAATTATTTTTCTAAGTAAACAGAACCTCTTGCCCTAATCTATAATGGTGTGCAGCCGGGTGTTTATTATATATTTTATGTTAGCATTTTAGTTGTGGATGTGAATTAAGACAGTTAAGGGAGTAAGGTTGCGTGTTTTATCAAGATTTTAAACCTATATTACACCCTTACTGGAAGAATGAAAATCATTAAGACTAAGATTTTAACATTTGAATATAGCCTATTGCCAGAAGGAACTGAAATTTAGATAAGATACATATTAAATCGTAGTTTTTAAATTGAAGAAAAAATGTTAATTTTGACCCAAATTGTGCCAATTTCACAGCTTACCCCGTTATAAATGGATAGCCAGTATATTTCCTCTACCCTCCATACGTCGTCATTTAAAACGATGAAGACTATCAAACTTGAAACCTGGATGTTATTTCGACAGACGTCCACTTAGACTCCACACTAGGAAAAACTGAAAAATGAGTAATAATTTGCTATTAAATACTGGATATATCCGAAATCAAAGCAACTGTTAGCACTAATTTTAGGTACGACCTCAAATCTGGCCATGTTTAACAAGAACATAAGTCCGACAAGCTGAAGCCTTTTTGTTAATCGAACCGCGTACCTGAAAAGCAGTTCAAGCCATCATATTTTCTAAAACATCCGTATGTCATAACGAATTTTATGTACGACGAGCCCCTCACATCTTGTTAATTTGAACATCCCAGAAAAGCAGCTCATGCATCGTAATTTATACAACAATCCGTACCACTTTTACGAATTTTAGATACGAGACGAGCACCTCAAATCTGGGTGAGTTTGAACAATCCGAAAGGAGCTCGAGCCATCTTATTGGCTAAACTTCCGTATGTGAGCTATAATTTTAGATATGACGAGCACTTGAAGTCTTTCATGTAACTTATACTTTAGATCTGTTAAACACTTAACTCTGGCCATCGCTGAGCATAAACTAACCTGAAGTTTAAATAATTACAAGTTAGCATACCCCAGCGAAAGAGAGGGAGTACCTTAATTTTTTCCTTAATGCAAAGATGCTTAAAGTATGATATCGGAATATTTTACTTAGCTATATTTCTTGGCGTTAAATTCCATTTCTCTACCGCTGCTGTCCAACTTCCGGAGAAAAATAACTTTCCTGTAATTAACATTTGTGATTTTCATGAGTAACAAAACAGCATCGTTCATATTTCATAGGGCCAGTTGCCTAGTTACCGTGTTTTACTGTGCGTTCTTAATATGTTTATTGTTTACTTGGCTTTGAGCATCGGGGCCCTTCACTGATAATCAATATTACGCTGGTTGCTTATTTCTCAGTAGTTGGGTTATGGTGATGATGATGATGATGATAATGATAATGATAATGATAATAACAATAATAATAATAATAATAATAATAATAATAATAATAATAATAATAATAATAAGGGATGACCAAAGCGATGAGAGTGAATTTCTAAACTTATCCTATAAACTTGAAATTTTGCACACTTTGTTCCAAATTTGTTTTTGATATATCAATAGTTTAATTTAATTTTTTTAAATCAATATTAAAAGTGATCTTCTCCGAAAGATATTATGAGCTTACGAACTAGATTTTTTAGAGGAAATTCTTTGATGTTTACAAATTTCCTGATGGATTTTTTTAAATTGTTTATACTTTTTGTTTAAAAATATTCTACGCAGAAAATTAAAACTGTGTATGATTAGGCCTATACGAAATAATATTCTTTCAAAAAAGTACTGAGGCATATACTAAAAATATGATTGGTAATCCTATTACACACATTATAAAGTACATTGTGAAAGAAATAATTGTATATCTAACTGCTTGGGATTTTGAATATTACAAAATAATATACAAAATGATACTAAGAAAACAGGCGATTAATGTATGTAGTTTGAAGCGCGCTGAGGTTTAAAAATGGTGTCAAAAGCACCTGTTCCATGCGTCTAAAAGGCATAGAATTTTGCACAGTTATACTTCAGAGTATTCTTAATTTTTTACACTAAGATCGAAAATAGCATTTCTTTGCACCAAAGAGGCTAAATCAACACTTCTGTCATTCGTTCTGATTACAATTTTCGTAAAAGTAGAAATGGTTAACCCAGTATTACTCCACACTAGGTTTGATTTAACATGCGTTTTCTTCTTTTATAGCTTTTAAATACAATTCAAACCCATGGATTAAACTTAGGTAAGATTCTATGTAACCATTTTAACATTTGAGGGCAATAAAGCCAAAGTGGTTAAGTCATGTTTTTTAAATTTTTAGCCTAAGTATTGCAATGCAATGTTGAGGTACAGATCTGTTAAAAGAAAGATTGGTGTAAGTCCTAGTTGTGATCATCCACTTACAAATGGTAGCAGAAGTTTCACTGGTGAATGAAACAGCTGCTTTGTTAACAGCCATAGTGATGTAAGTCATTGACTTACACCACTATTGCTGTAAGTGTTTGTGAAGTGTGAGTTGCTACTTCCGCAGTTTTGTAAACTTTGAACTGTGTGTTATGAAACTGCTTCAAAGCAGTGATATCATCGACATTATTGACCATGAATTTATGGTAAGTGGGCATTAATACCTCCCTAATGACGGTCAATAATCGCAAAGTCAAAAAGAAGAAAGCTTTTTTCTGTAGCAGAATGTCAGTTCAAGACCTTAAGTCTACAAAGAATCTTGAACAAACCATTACAAAATAAAATAAAAATAATAGTAACTTTAATATACTATTATCGCCGCACTCAATTCGTTGACAGTTAACATCAAAGAAGTCGCCGCCGCTTGGAGTAGTTGCCATACTGCACAGTGTTAGTAAACAGAGCGGGAAGATGTAGATGCAGCAAAACACATACGTGGCAATGACATTGAGCAATGAGAGAATTGGCAACACGAATTCAGTCAGCGGTTTCTTTTGAGAAAACCTTTTACAGTAACAACAAACATTGTAATATGAGAACAAAGCGAGCCGCCCGTCAACGTAATTCTCCTCACTTACACTCGTGCGTTTATCAGTTAGGACATTCTTGAACGCAGAAAAGGATATTTCTAATTCACAAGAAGTAACAGGTGCATACTTAAGGGAAGAAATTTGACTGAAGGTGAGATCGAATTCAATGTCTTTTACATTTTTTCCACATAATACGTCTTTCGTTGTTTTCAGAAGTTTAAGATCAGGATTTGAACTAAGTACCTTCTTAAGTTTTTTTCCTAACTGTCACACCCATTTCTCCACAACACAATTGTAAAGATAATTCAACGTCTTCAACAATGGCTAGTGACTGACAAATTCAAGGGGTGAACATTCTGTTTAGCAGTTTTCTTTCAATGGAAGGTCGGCGAGTCGGCATTTTCTTTTGTAGCCTGTATTATATTACTGTTTATTTTGGGTAAACAGTAGTTTGCACTCTCAAATTGATGCAGGTGGCAGACTCTGTTGCCAAGTCAATCAAATAACAATGGTAATACAATACAACATTTTTATGTTTCACTGAAAAGCCAAGATTTTAGGGAGGCACATTCATAATGTGCACAGTTATGCATGGTAACTTGATATTATGCACTAAAACCAGAAAATGAGGATTTATATGCATTAAAAACTTCTGAATATGCTATATTAAACCAAAAAAATCCAAAACATGCATTATGCATGAATTTTGCCATAAAAAGGCCGAAATATGCAAACATGCACGGAAAAAATATGGTTATTTGGAATCCATAAGTTATGTAATGAGTAACTATAAAGTTTGAGAAGTCTAACCAAAGTATATAAAAACATGCATTTGCATGGAAATCCGGGCTCTATTAATCTCTATATATATAAAAGGCTTTGTCCTGACTGACTGAATGAATGACTGACTGACTGATTGACTGAATGACAGGAATCAACGTACAGCCTAAACTATAACAGGTAGAGACTTGGAATTTTGACAGTACCTTCGTTTCATAATGTAGATGCTCACTAAGAAAGGATTTTGAAAAATTCTGATTCTAAATGCCAAAAATTAAATGTTTTTGAAAATACTTAATCCCTTTTTACATAGAATTATCAATTCCAAATCACAGAATATATTGTTGCCAAATGGTATCAGGTGGGCTTGGAATAAACAATTGAAATGCACTTTTGACAAATAAGAGAAGTTATCAAAATAATTCATGTTATAAATAAATATTACAGAATGAAATCCACTAAAATAATGGAATCACATAACTTTCTCTACCCTGGACATAGAGAAAACAAAACGAGGTATGGTAATGTGTATATTATTATATTATATCGCAGGTTTTTGGAGAGAAAAGTATGAAAGTGATAATGCTTTATGGTAACATATGAGTGGGAAATTTCCCGCCTCGATATTACAATTTTATGTTACAGGAATTTCTGTTTCTTCTTATTTAAACCTCTACCAGGCTTGCTGTGCACTGTACAAGCGATGGGATGCAAAATTCTAGATCCTCTATGAGCCATAAAAAACTATATCAAGCGTTTTCTGAGGGAATAGTTTGAGTGTAATAAGTCGTTCTTCCTATTTCAAATTATAAATGCCTATGTAAGGACCTAGAATTTAAAATTGAAAATCCTTCATAAGCTAATTTCCAATTACAAAATACAAAACCGGGCGACGCCGGGTCTTTTAAGCTAGTATCCTATATCCAGAAAATCTTAAAATCTCAATTTTTCCGCTTTTGATTTCTTCCCGTTTGAACTGCATAGGAGGGTAGCTATGTTGGCCAGACTGGGATGAAATTCCACGTAAGATTCAGAGAACTCGTAACAGCGATAGCGTATAGGAAACATTCAGGCAAAAACACAACACGGTTTTGAAACCATAGATAAAGAAATTAACATTTTACATGTCAAAAACAAAAGTAGAATTCTGGAGAATTTAGACATTTTTCTAGACCAACTTCATAACAAACAGATAAATTTGAACGAACAACTTGAACTTGTTAATAAAATCAGGTAAACTGATGTAACAAAGTGCCAGTATGTTTTTGTTTAAACAGTTATGACTGCAATTATGATATGCAGAATATGTTTTTTTTTAAATTGATTTCCAAGTTAAGCTCCAGATTTATTCATTAAGCAGGGCTTACGGAAGAACAAAGGTCTAGTTTTTTTAATGAGATTAAAATCTTCCAGCATCAGCTGAACTATACAGATTTGTGATATCTTGACAATCGCACACTCACATAAAAATACGAAAAAGAAAGTGAAATTGGCTCGTTTCGGGTTTTGAACCATGGAACTCCATAATGTGAGGCCAAAACGTTACCATCTCGGTCAACTGGGTCAGTTTAACGGTCTAGTTGGATAAGCGCATGTAAATCAATAGTGCTTTTGGTCATAGCTATCTCTATTTTAATTTCCAAAGCCGTATAATATAACAGTAAAACAATTGACTATGTTATCATGATAACTGATTCTCTTTTTTTTATATAAATTCTTTCGAATACGTATATTATCATAAAATAGGCACCAAATTGAGCATTACTCCGAAACAGGTGAACCGATTTCATCCAATATCAATAGACGTCTTCCCATGAACACTATAAATGTGTATACCAAATTTCATAAAAATCCGGTATAGCGTATTTGAGTTACCGCGTCTTTAAAATAGACACTAAATTGGGTTTTACTCCGGTACCGGTCAACAGATTAGGTTCAAATTTAACAGAGTACTTTTTATGGACGTCATAAATGCGTATACCAAGTTTAATGGAAATCCGATACAGCGTGTTTGAATTATGGCGCCTTTCTATTAGAAAGGCGCCATAATCTATTAAAATAGGCACTAAATTGGGCATTACTCCGGTACCGCTGAACCGATTTGGTTCAATATCAATAGGGTTCTTCCCATTGACATTATAAATGTGTTTTCCAAGTTTCATGAAAATCCGAAAAAGCGTATTTGAGTTATGGCGGGTACAGACACAGGGACGGACGGACGGACGGACAGACATTTTTCGTCCCCCACACAATCTCATAAAGTACCATACTGGCACTTAATAACTTTGTAATACAGGTCTTGGATGCCTTTAGATTTCCGAGAAGTTAGAGCTCATGAGGTTCAGGAAATAGTCACTCGAATGTGAAAAAGGTTTCCGCCGACCACCTTTCTCCGAGATCGCTCCTTATATTCATTTCTGGTGGAGGCTGAGTGGATGAATGCCGCTAGAAGGATTAGGGAATCCGAAAAATCCTACTAACGTCACTAAATGAGCATCGAGATATGTGAGTGTTGAGAAAGTGAATGATTCCATATATTCTTTGTACTGATGGAATAGTGTTGTCTGTAATAAAAGTGAGTTATTTAAAGGATATGGTGTGTTAAGAAATTGTAAATTTATTCTTACGGAAGTGTTTACCGTTAAAGTTATTTATAGAAAGAAAAATAATAGACATAAGGGAAAACTTCAACCAGAAATAAATTTGAACATTTTCCTAGCTTTTAGCCGAATGTACACAGGGCTGAAGTTGTGGAGTATCGGTTTCCAATACGTCTCGTATCAACTTCCTAGGAGAACCGGGTTGAGAGAGGGATTGCTTCTGGCAGATTGCACCTGAATTACTACAAGAATTCGCTACACAAAGTGCGAGATCATGAAAATAGTTTTACTGAGAATCTCGCCTCCTATGTTATCATTTCTATAGCACCCTCATACCAGGCATAGAACACACAAATATCAAGCTCAGTCACAGCTCTCGTACCAGGGATAGAACGTACAAATCTTCAACTTTTACGCAAAAGAGAACATTTAGATGGTTATGAAAACTTAACCTCAAAAGGTTTAACATTGGTGTTAAAAGGTGTGTTTCCTTTTGCTTCCAGTTTTAGTATAATTTTGGTTACAGATTAATATATTGTGAATAACATACAATAATCCATGTTTAAAAAGGTTAACGTGATATAAAATTCGAGAAAGATTTCAGATGTCTATTAATGTTACTTTATTCTCCAGAACGTCCAGCAGGGTTATTTTTTCTGCTTCAAGTAAAGCCAAAAATATATGAGGATACCAGAAAAAAGTAAAATATGTGATTAATTTTATAGTTTGAGATAATTTGGTTTAAAGTTCCGAGGAATGGCAACATCGGTCTGCGAGATTGCTTCTTCCGGATGGCAATGGCTTCTGTCATGCCTATAAAAAAAACAAAGACACGACGATACTAAGACACTCGCTTCGACGTTGCCTTATGTCACGGATTATTTGGTCCAGCTTTGATTTTAATGTGCAAAAATACTGCCAACTGTGTTGAAAAATTGCAAAGAGTAAATTTATTCCTTATTCTTTCCTCTGCTGGTGTGAAAAATTAGAATTGTACCGATAATATTTATCACGTAAAGAACGTTTCAAGTTCGGAGACAATTTTTTTTTAGGTGAAGTGTTCACAAATTGTGCTGAAACTTTTTTTCTACAAAGATGTCAAAATTGCGCAATAATACCCCTTCCATCATGTGTATTGTATTATAACTAAGCAAAGTCTTCCCTATACAGCCCGAGGAGGATGGGAGTGGGCCTGGCAGAGCTGCTTATGTATTCCCTTACCAACATAAATCTCTGCGTATTATATCGGAAAGATTCCGTGCACTCGAGTGTACAACTATCATGGATTTTTTGTTTTCCATATTATTACTATTACTTTGTAAATAAATTGTATGACCATAATTTTAAGGTCTTTCTTCATAGATTGATTACAACGTTAGACCATCCAACTTTAACACCTCATTATGAATTCAATATTGCTACAGTATAATGGATCGAATGATACAAGCATAACATTTTATTGTGTTTGTATCTTCGTTTATATTAATTTTACTTGAAAACTTTCCCATGTCCTCCATTTCTACTGTTACACTACGTCTGTGTCTTGGCAACTCGATTTCTTGTACTTTTCAAATTGAGAATTGGAATTACATCTTCATTTCTCAGTGCAGGAAGTGAGCTCTACAACTTCTTACAAATGTTGCTTTCAGTGGTACATGTCAGAATGGTACATGTCTCATGGATATTTTATCCACTCAGTTGACAGAAACTGATGATGTGGATAAATATCCATGATACATGCAGGTGCTATTAAAGTAAGTACATAGCGAAGTTTGAAGTGTTTTATGAACTTAGTTTATTATTTTAAAAAACACAGTATTTTGCTTCACAGTAAAAAGTTGCACTAGTAAAATAATCAAAACTGCCTATTTATGTTTCGATTTTACAACATAAATCTGAGTTTTTATTTATTTTTTCATTCTAATAGCCTTTCTGCCCAGCTAAGATTGCCTTTTAAGGCAAAGAATACTAGAACAATTTGTTTTTCCTATACAAAATTACATGATTACATAATAAGAATAGGAAGTAAGTTGAGTCTCTTTAAATAAAAGTTTAAAAGAATGGTTTGCTTAATTTGTGGTGATTTAGTATTGATTCCCTTCTACTCTTCCCCGTCTAATAATTCCCAGAATATTAATAATGGACTATGATACAGTATATTTCTGTTTGTATTGGAGTAAATTTCATTTCAGAAGCTCTTATTTTAAAAAATTAATGTTTTCATAAATTGCATCTTATCTGTTTTTCTTTTCTTTTTAGGTGAGTCTACATACGACATTTGATATCTATTTGAAGGTAATAATCGTAAATTAAATTCAGTACAGTATTTAGAAATCTATAATCATTTGCATCGTATCTATCATACTACGACTTGTTTTTTTTTCTAGGCATAAAAAACTGAAATAATATTATGCATGCCACTAATTTGTTTCTGCAATGATGTTAAATTCAGTTCACATGGAGTAATTAATATCACTACTGGTAGTACATAATTCGAAAATGATGTTGCTTATACCTGCTGTTCATGTTCAAATTACTTTGTTAAATTTACTGGACAAGAATAAGTTTTTAACAAATTCATCTTGCTCACGTTACAGTTTATTTCCCATTGATCAAATACTTTATGAAAATAATACACGTTCTAACTCCATCAAATCACTGACGAAGCCAACCAATCAGCTCAACGAACGTAACATTTAGCTGTACTTAACCAGTATTTGTAGAACTGAGTTTTCAAAATATAGGATGCAGCTTCTGTTTTTTATATCTCATATTCTTTCATAAGTAACTCCTGCATAGTAAAGTAATGAATGATAACGGTAACATTATATTAACATTAATGTTAAAAGAAGACAATTATTTTGTATAATGTGTGAACAATCCAGTTCGTACTTTACCTCATATGTCATGAATTTTCATAAAACAACAGAATTGCCTCATTTATTAAAGGTGAGGTTAGAAAGCTGAGTAGAAGAGGAATGACGGTGTAACATAAAGAGCAGCTGTGCGGAATGTAATATAAAACATCAGGTGCGTAAATTATGTGACAATATATGAGGATGCTAGCTACGAGAGAGTAGGACGAATTTCATATTCCCCCACTTCCGGGGAAAAATTAGTTGACGGTATAAATAACTTTTATTCTCCTGTCAGAGAGATTCTCAAACAGATGCTTTATTCTCATCATTCTTCATATGAAAATAACATATAACTACAAGCTGTCATGATCAGTAGATACATTGGTGTAGTCGAGGGTACACGCAGACATATCGCGTACATCCTCTGCTCAATCTCATTAGCGTATGCTTTGTGCTTCGTTGCGTACACGTTTTGAGTTGATTACGCTTCATTTATTTATATTTATTTAGTTATTAAGTGCCAGAATGGTACTTTATGAGATTGCGTAGGTGATGGGAAAATGTATGTCCGTCTGTCTGTCTGTACGCGCGATAACTCAAATGCGCTTTATCAGATTTTTATGAAACTTGGTATACGCATTTACAACGTCCATGGGAAGAAGCATATTGATATTGGACCAAATCGGTTGACTGATACCGAAGTAATGCCCTATATAGTGCCTGTTTTATGGTAATATATTAGAAAGAATTTATCAAATGCAAATCAGTTCTCATGACAACATATTGTTTTACAGTGTAAAAGTTGTAATACAGTTAGTTTTGACAAATAACACTACCCACACATTCCTTCACATATGCTTATCAAAGTAGACCTTGTTCTTCCACAAACCCTGCTTAATGAATCTATCTGGAGCTCAACTCGGAAACCGATTACAAAAATAACTTATTTCTGCATATCCTATTTGCAATTATCACTGATCAAACAAATGCATTCTGGCACTTTGTTCCACAGTTTCCCTAATTTTATTTCGTTATTTGTTTGACCGCATGCGTGGTTTCGTGATTAGCGTCGCTGGCTGCGGATCCTCAGGCCCGGATTCGATCCCCGGTACCTCCTCGGATATTTTTTAGTAGGGTGGTCTGGAACGGGGTGCACTCAGCATCATGATACAAAACAAACTAATTAATAAAGAAGTAGCGACTCCGGTCACGGAAACCATCATTAACGGCTGTGAGTGTCGGTATGCTGACCATATGCGTCCAATATTGTCATCTGCCTACAGTAGATGACGCAGAGGTGTGATGTAGGCCTAGTCCCCCACGGATCTCATTTATTCATTTCAGAATTCCCTCACATATTTAGGCACCATTTTATAAGTCTGTACAAGATCAGTTCTTAAGACACAAATTGGTCTGATTTTTATTCACAGTTTAAAACAGTCTTGAAGAAGTCTTGGTTGTCTTGAAACTTACTTTTATAGGTATTGTGTTTAAATGTAATCAATATTTTTTAAATTATTCTTTTAACTCAGAGTTCCTCGGTCCTATATCTCGTATTGCCCTCCAAATTGTGAGTATTTTTCGTTACAACTGCCTCGCTTTGAAATCCGGGAACAATTTTTTAATAAATTAATCTATGTTTGCTTTACAATAGTTGGGGCGGCAAAATATTAACTGGTAAAATGCGGAAATACGGTCCTGTAAACAAATATGAAACAAATAGCTTCTATGAAATATGGCCGTTTACCCGGGACAGTAACTATTTCCTTAACTGGATCTTCTTAACGACTAATTCTATTCCAGCAAATACGATTATGGAATGCGAGAGTTACAAGAATTTCCTCAGTTGAATGATTGATGAACCTGGTTTGGAATTATTAGTATGAAGTATAAGTATACTTAAAACACTCTAGCATGTAAAGTGCACATACGTTCCGTGCTAACTTGCTGAGGCTTTGCTCGGTATTTTCAATTATTCATCTGCCAGTATTTCTGTGCCGGATGTTCAACAACCTGTCGCACCATCTCTCACCCACGCTATTTGATTCCCTTCTCTCTCGTTCTCTTGCCCCTCTTTCTCTCTTTTCCATCCTGTGTGCTGGTTTTTAACTCTAGTTTGGAGAACTGGAATGTGGAAAATTGAATATTTAACGTGTGGAGAACAATACATGAGTTGGCACACAGAAAACACTAAACCTTGAAGAAGCCACTGTTTCCATTTGTGAATTATTTTGTCGGTGTTTTACTTATAACAGCCAACATTAAATGATAATTATTTTATTACGTTTCAAAGTTTGCTTTCTCTTCTTTCAGCTCATAGCAACGCCGTATAAACCTTGCCGATTTTTTATTTTCTTTTCGGGATAATTGTATATTCACTCTTGCATGAATAATAACAGAATGGAATATGGACTGATGATAAACCCTCCCTTTCTGACCTCCCAGATACCAAAACATTCTCATAAGACAAGAAATACAACATATTGTGTCATTTTCTGCGCAATCGGTCGGAATCTGATGACAAACAAGAATACAAAAGCATTGTTCCCTAATCTGAAAATCTATACTAATTATGTAGGCCTACAGGTTTTGAAGTGACCTCTATGTGGTCTCCTAATAGCGTGCCTATTTCTTTTCTTTGGGATTTCTTAATTGAAATATTTACTGTGGACTGTACTAATCACTACATAGCTGAAAGAAATTCTGCATTGATGTCAGGTCTGCAGGACAGTCAGCTTCTTTGTACTGTAGCCAAAAGAGGGCAAATGAAAGATCCATATCGGTCCCAAATTTCCACTGATACAAATCCAATAAAAAGAAGTGTTTAAAAATATATTTCAAGTCAGTGGATAAAAGTTAAAATCACTACACAACGTTTCAACTCGCCCCTGGAGTCTTCCTCAGGTGACTTGAAGATTGAGTTTCGTCATGGTAACCATCAATAAAAACACTGTTTCTCAAATGTCTTTCTTTCCAGTTCTTTGGAATGTCAAACATTCCTTCCTCTATGCATTTGAGAAACAGTGTTTTTATTGATGGTTATCATGACTAAACTCAATCTTCAAGTCACCTGAGGAAGACTCCAGGGGAGAGTTGAAACGTTGTGTAGTGATTTTAACTTTTATCCACTGACTTGAAATATATTTTTAAACACTTCTTTTTAAAAGAGGGCAAATGTTTGATTGAACTAATTAACTTAAAATCTATCTGCTTACAACTAATGAGATGTTTTTCACTGATTGACAGGTCTAAGGGAAGTGGTAGAAATAGCGAAAGCAGAGGTTTTAGCAAAAGAGGTCCTCAAAACATAAAACATTCTATCAGTATAGTTAGGCTTGCCAGACGTCCCGGGTTGACCGGGACAGTCCCGGTTTTCAGACAAAATCCCGATGTCCCGGCCGGTTTACTTCACGTCCCGGTAAAAAATTAAATTTGATTTTCTAGATGACCAAAAAAGTCTAAAAAAATCCTAGCCAATGAAAAGTAAATGTAAATATTGTTCAAGTTTTTATTCCTCATCCAGTGTGTTTCTACTTGCTTAATTAACTTTTAAATATTAACATGTTATAAATAAAATGTTTAATTTTATATGCTTATGTAATTTATTACTACCCCTGGTTTAGATTCCTAATCAGTAACCATTTATTCGTAGCATTGAGAAGAAACTACTCTATAAAACACTCTAAAACCCGCCAAGGGTGTGTACCCTTGAATACCCGCGACGCTGGGGAGCATTCCGCTGTCCCGGTTGAACATTTCAGAAATCTGGCAAGCCTAAGTATAGTATAACTATTGTTTAATTATATAATTGGGTAATGTAGGTTAATGCTAATTTTACACACACACCGTTTATTCAGCCAACATTAAACTATAATAATATTCAAGAATACCCTAAGGGCTAAACGTTTTGGTACAAATTCCAGATTAGTCTCTCTCAGGATGCCTAACATCTTCTATTATGTTTGTCAGAGTTCTAACCACAGAGCGACTAGTAGCAGAAACAATATTTAGCACAACTTCAGTGACTTCCTCCGCAACGTTACTCGCTGTACCATGAAGCGCGTGCACTTCTTCCTTAATCTTCTCGGCAACTTCCTTTCCTCTGGCTAATGCACTTTCTGCTTTCGTTCTAGTGGATTCTGCTATTTGCTGCACTTGTCCAGGAATTAGCATTGTTGTAGCGACAGCAGATTGCACAAGATCTTGAGCCGCTGCTGCTGCTGCTACCGGAGCATTTTCTCTCACGTACTCCACGGAATCAGAGATTCGCCGGTATACAATCCGAGTTCCACATTTTACACAAACGGAATTCTCAGCACTTGATGGAATGGAATCTCTGCTGGCAGTCTCGTTCACCGTGTTAGCTGTTTGTTCACTCTTGCAATTTTCACAAAGCATTATATCAACTGCTCTACCAGTAATGTAGTCAACTTTGTCTTGTAATTTTGCAGTTACGACTGATGCACCTTCGACAATGGCTTCTTTAATGGCTTCTTTAATGTCTTCTGCAGCTTGTTGGGCCATATTACCTCTATCTATTAGAGTGCAGAGAATTGCAAATATGAGTAGTCGAATGTTTATCATTTCAAGAAAATCCAAGTTATTATAACTACTAAATTTTAAATCTTAAGGACGATCTGATGACGATACTACATAACTGAATTTCATAACCTGCAGTCACATGCTTTTACAACGGTTTTTACAAATTCACTCGAAATATCAGGTTTAGTTCATGTTCCTGACAGAAAGCAAACGAACCATTGTTGTCGTAGCCATAATCAGTCAAACTCTTGACAGATGGAAATCGATTTTTCTTTGACCGATATTCATGTTTCAAATACCAATGTTATCAACAATTCTCTTTGGAGATTTTAATCGATTAACGGATATCTAAGCAAGTTTTCAAAAATCTTATGAAAGCATTACAAATTATTTTTGTTACACTTACATAATTTGATCTATCTCCATTAAGAAATGTCCAACTTCACCTTCAAATATAGAATAAGAGGATATATTGAAGAGAGCGAGTATTCACTTGCTTCAGCCTTATGCCAAGCTATATTGTTACCCATGAAGGAACTAAAATATCAAGTTTGTGCAAACGATGCCTTGCTCATAAGTGCCCTTCAGAACATTTTTGCGAAAAAAAAGTTTTAAATAAATGTTTTACCACATAGAATAAGCCCTTAAAGAAAATTTAAAGAAAATCGTTAGAGCCTTTTTAGAGAGAACAGCGAAAAATGAAATTTTCCTCATTTATAACGGTATAAAACTAAGATAAATTATGATAAAGTCGGTGATCTTCTTCCTGTCACTCCCCTGACGATATATAATCTAATAATCTAAATATGAAATTAAACCAAATAAAAAATATTTTAGTTTTTCCCGTTGTTAAGATTTACTAGGCTACATTCCCCATGCATTAAAACTCTACTTCTCATGTAGCTAAATTTTCTTCATCCCCATTGCGACTTAAAAGCATAAGTTGCTGTTGTGTTATTCTTTTTTGTTCTTGTAATTTTGGTCTTGTCTGATATTTCGTTGTATTAATCTGCTGCATTATCTTTACTATTATAAAGAATAAAATCTTCTTGGCTTCCGGGTATCTGTCGCGTCATATTTAAGAAGTCTGCCGACGTTAAATGTGACGCGGCAGATACCCGGAAGCCAAGAAGATTTTATTGTCAACTCGGGCCGCGGAAGCCTACGATCTTATATTATTATAAAGAATGTTAGAATGATTCCCCTTACCGAGTTTTATAGTTGCAATGTGATATAAAAACTCAAATTCGCCCTTTCGTTCACTGAAGATCTCCTTACAGCAAACTTTCTACATTTCGCCATTTTGGACTTAATTGGTGGAAAGGCATTTTACATAGAAATCTATTCTGAAACATTTATTTAGAAATATACTTACAGTTTGATTTGGATTCATTGAAAATTTTCGCCGACCATTATGAGTACTTATTACTTTCCTCACCGTGATGTTCGCCTCTGTGATAATGTTTCAGCATAAGGTTAAATGGTGATATTTATAAACCGCATCAGGGATAGTTCGTAGAGAATGTAGGTTCAAAAATCTGAATGAATATTATCAATGACGTTAATAAAAATAAAATTATTTCCTACATAGAAAACAGGGATAATTATCACAGAGGCGAACATAACGGTGAGGAAAGTAATAAGTACTCATAATGGTCGTCAAGAATTTTCAATGAATCCAAATCAAACTGTAAGTATATTTCTAAATAAATGTTTCAGGATAGATTTCTATGTAAAATGCCTTTCCACCAATTAAGTCCAAAATGGCGAAATGTAGAAAGGTTGCTGTAATGAGATCTTTAGTGAACGAAAGGACGAATTTGAGTTTTTATATCACAATACGACTATAAAACTTGGTAACAGGAGTCTAGGGGGAATCATTTTAACATTCTTTATAAAAATAAAGGTAATGCAGCAGATTAATACAACGAAATATCAGACAAGACCAAAATTACAAGAACAAAAAAGAATAAAATCAGGTAAACTGATGTAACAAAGTGCCAGTATGTTTTTGTTTAATCAGTTATGACTGCAATTATGATATGCAGAATATGTTTTTTTAAATTGATTTCCAAGTTAAGCTCCAGCTTTATTCATTAAGCAGGGCTTACGGAAGAACAAAGGTCTAGTTTTTTTTTAATCAGATTAAAATCTTCCAGCATCAGCTGAACCACTGCCTTCTTTATTTCTTACAAGCCATGCTGTTAAATCTGGAAACATCGCATCGGTAGTCCTATCGGCTATCAACATGCCGTAAATAAAGCAATGAACTCTATCAGAATCATCGCAAATTAAGCATATTTCAGCTTAAAGTAATCCCAGTCATCATCGCCTATGGTTTAGAGAACATCTGGACACACCTGAAGAGCAACTGGAGAGCATAGAGAAGGTAAAAACCTTGTACAAAATGAGATATTTATATACACCGTCACCTCTAATTGAGTACACCAGAGAACAGTTTTTCATAGAATATTTTCATGTTCATCAGCTTTTACGATCTACAAACGAATACAAGAGAGAGGTACGGTATGATATTAGTGTCCTTCAGGAAGAATTGGATGGTATTAAAGAAGAATTGAAGAGAAATAGAGTCACTTTTACTGGTATGAACTTTTATCAAGCTGCTCACAGTAGGCCTAATTCATCTCAATGTGGTAGACTCCAAATCGTAGTACTGTACATGCAATCTCCTATTCTCCCAATATTACTATTAGAAAATCGATTCAGCGTTTTCCTACAGTTTGGTGAAGCCAATGAACGGGATTCAAACCTTAACCTCAAAAGTGCTGGCGAATCAACACAGTTCACCACTGGAGCCAAGGATGAACGAATGAATGATTTTTAGACAGCAAATAACGGAAAGCCGAGTGCTCCCAAGGAATCAGGCTTCTTTTCAGTGACAGTCATGGGCATAGTCTTCCACCAAGTTCATGTGACAAGAAGAGAGATATCAGTGTTCTAGGTTATATTAAACTTGAGACAACTAGTTCAGTGGTGGTACAAAATGACCCAGAGCTTAATAAACAGCTTATTTGTGGGTCAAATAACAGAGCTCGTAGGCCTAACAGGATAAGTGAGATTATTACCAATAAAATAAGAAAAAACGCGACATCGTAACATACAATGAGACACTGAACTACGAATTCCTTCAGATGTGTGGGAATCACCGCACGTTACGTTATTATGCAGATCACAAGTATAGGCTGTGTAATATAGGCCTACTGATTTGGCTTAAATAAATTCAATATAGGCCTACTGATTTGGCTTAAATAAATTCAATATTTGTGGTAAATAAAATTATCTGCATTAAAAACTTATTAAAATGCTTCCCACAGACCGCCACAGATAGGACTACCTCCTGTGTTGCCAGATTTAAAGCAGCATGGCTTGTAAGAAATAAAGAAGGTAGTGGCTGAACTGTACAGATTTGTGATATCATGACAATCGCACATTCACATAAAAATACCAAAAAAAAAGTCAAATTGACCGGTTTCGGGATTTGAACCATGGACTCCAGAACGTTACCATCTCGGCCACCTGGGTCATTTTAACCGTCTAGTTGGATAAGCGCATGTAAAACAATAGTGTTTTCGGTCATAGCTAACTGTATTTTAATTTCCAAAGCCTTATAAGATCACAGTAAAACAATAGGCTATGTTGTCAAGATAACTGATTTGCTTTTTTTATAAATTCTTTCGAATACGTATATTACCATAAAATAGGCACTAAATTGAGCATTACTCCGAAACGGGTCAACCGATTTTATCCAATATCAATAGACGTCTTCCCATGAACATTATAAATGTGTATACCAAGTTTCATAAAAAATCCGGTAAAGCGTATTTGAGTTACCGCGTCTTTAAAATACACTAAATTGGGTTTTACTCCGGTACCGGTCTACTGATTTGGTCCAATATCAGTAGACGTCTTCCCATGTACATTATAAATGGGTATACAAAGTTTCAGGAAAATCCAATAAAGCATATTTGAGTTATCGCGACTTCTCATACATTGACATAAAAGGCACTAAATTGGGCATTATTCCGGTACTGGCCAACCGATATGGTTTAATATCAATAGACGTCTTCCCATGGACATTATAAATGCGTATACGAAGTTTCATAAATATACGATAATGCGTATTTGAGTTATTGCGCCTTTACAATAGACACTAAATTGGGTTTTACTCCGGTACCGGTCAACAGATTAGGTTCAAATTCAATAGGGCACTTCTCATAGACGTCGTAAATGTGTATATCAAGTTTCATGGAAATCCGGTACAGCGTATTTGAGTCACGGCGCCTTTCTTTTAGAAAGGCCTATTAAAATAGGCACTAAATTGGGCATTACTCAGGTACCGGTGAACCGATTTGGTTCAATATCGATAGGGTTCTTCCCATAGACATTATAAATGTGTTTTCCAAGTTTCATGAAAATCCGAAAAAGCGTATTTGACTTATGGCGCGTACAGACACACGGACGGTCGGACAGACGGACAGACATTTTTCGTCCCCACACACAATCTCATCTACTCTTATACAATTCAACGGCCCTAAATAGCGTGCTTGCTCGCCCGCTTCGTGAGACATCGGGTATACTCGGCGATGTTCGTCTCTCGCAGTCTAAACTTTCATGACGACCACAAAATTAGGAAGGAAAACAGTTTATTTATTATATAAGGCCTAAGTGAAATGAACACAATGAACAAATATTCTAATTTTATTTTTACTTACAATTTTCATAGCTCTGAACCACAAACATTTTTAATAATCAACCAGTGTAATTTTCTTAAAAATCCTGGAGTCAATGAATAATGGCGGGCGAAGCCGGGGGCAACAGCTGTAAAATATTGATGGTTTTATCTCTTGAAATATCGCTGATAATAATAATCCAAACAAACCATTCCTTCCCTTGAAACATTATATAATTTCTGAAAATTATACTGAATTGATAAAATAAAATTCACATCATATTCATGTCAATAAACAGCTGAGAAACAATACGTATTATGTGTTCACAGGTTCTTTGGAACTGCATAATCGATTCTGATATAGTTTTTTCAGGGGGCGCTTTCATGTCGTGGAATGTACTCTAAAGCAGGAATTTTAGCTGTTTCATTAATTATTAATGGCTTAGTTTATGAATGATTCGCGTGCAAGTGTTAATAAATATAATGCTTTAATAATTATTATACTCTTAATTTTTAATTTTTAAAAGAATTATCGTGGCGAAGCCACGGGCACCTCCTAGTAAAGTACCATACTGGCACTTAATAATTCGTGACAAAATGACACGTTGACTCATGTGACGAAATGTAAGCATACTGACAAGTAGTACCGGTACATCTGGCCTGAATTTAGATTAGAAATGTGTACTACAACCTTATACATGTACCTACCTACCTACCTACCTACCTACCTACCTACCTACTTTCGATATCTATCAAATATAGTGACAAAATATATTGAAAACTTGCAAATCAAAATGACAGGGCCATGGGGGATACAAGGCCGCCTGAATAACATCTTTGATGTTTGGAAGGTTAAACTTATATAGTAATGCAGTTTACACTCATAATTAAATGGTATAAGTTAGTATGGCAAAAATTTTAATTTAATGAATTTGAGTTGGTGTGTTCTAACCTAAATTCGTTTAATGTGGTGTAAAAAAGTTACACTCGAATTGTGATTTCTAATGCAACTTAGAAGCCAAAGGAAGAGACCAATCACGCGGCTTGAGAACAGAAAATTTAATCCAGATTATTTGCCGTCGACATAAAATTGGGTACGTAATGTATTTGGAAGGTATAGAATGATCATTAGGGCAAGGCATTTAATGACCATAAAATAGTGAAAAAATGCAAAATAAAAAATGCATTTATGACCTAAAAATAGTGAAAAAATGACCCGAAATCTTAAAATAATGACCAATAAATTTACCATTATTACTTAAAATTAGTTTTTTCTTAAGTAATGAATTGCTAAATACAGTTTATGACGATGCTTTATATATGAATTTACAATATAAAACACACTTATTTTGTTACTAAAGAAATCGGTAAATTTATACTACAGTACTTGGACACCCTTAGCGAAAAATAAATTCTTTCTGAACTGGCATGCCCATCAAATTGCCCCTAGCAAATATGTGCTATTTAAAAAGGAAGAAAAAATATTTATTGCTAAAATGCCGAAAATTACCTGAAATGCCAAAAATGCCATAAAATGTTGAAAATGACCTAAAAATGCCGAAAATGACCTAAAAATTGCCAAAAAATGACCTATCTCTTGAAAAATGACGAAAATATGCAAAATAAAGCAAAATAATGCAAAAACAAATTGCCCTTATTTCATTAATTATTTAATTATATTCATTGGAGCTATCTTTTAACCTTCATAAAAAAAATATGCAAAATCATAAAATGCCTTGCCCTAATGATCATAGTCCAGTACGATTATGAGTTAGATCGCATATGCTCCATCTCTTTTGAGAGTCAATTTATAGATCTAGTGATTCTTAAAATGTTCTTCTGAAAAGAAAACCACTTATCTTTTTTAATGTAGTATTTTAATGGGAATATATTAGTTTTCATTAGCATTTATTATTATCCATGGTAGTAAAACATTGGGAAATTACAAGATTTAGACTGTAGACTTCTGAGAAAGTTTATAGATTGATTGTAGTCCTGACCAAACCTGAGTTTAGATCGCCAAAACTCCTTCTCTTCTGTGAGTTAATTTTTAGCTGAAATGATTCTTTAAAATTCTCTTCGTGAAAAGAATATCTAGACTACTTATTTTTGAAAATTTTGTGTTTTTGTAATGAAAATATTATATATATACATATAATTAGGGCAAGGCATTTAATGACCATAAAATAGCGAAAAATTCAAAATAAAAAATGCAATTATGGCCTAAAAATAGTGAAAAAATGACACAACATTTTAAAAAAATGACCGATAAATTTTCCATTATTACTAATATTTAGTTTTTTAAAAGTAATGATTTACTCAAAGCAGTTTAACGGATGACAGTGCGTTATATAAGAGTTTAGAATATAAAACACACTTATTTTATTACTAAAAAAGTAAGTACGTCTATACTACTTTGACACCCTTAGCGGAAAAAAAAATCCTTCTGAACTGAAATGCTGATCAAATTGCCCCTACCAAATATGTGCCATTTAAAAATAAAGAAAATAATAATTCTTTATTGCTACAAGACAAACTGTTATGGTGTTTACAATAAACCTGAATTAAAATTAACTATGAACATTTGGTGGAGATTCTCAAAGAAATACGATTGTCTATTGTCTGAAAGTAACGATTTGTACATGGAAAAGCTCCTCTCTGTCTGCACTTAAACATGACTTAAAATTCCGAAAAATACCTAAAAATGCCGATCAAGATCTAAAAATGCCGATAAAGACCTAAAAATTCCGAAAATGACCTAAAAATGCAGAAAATGACCTAAAAATTGCTAAAAATGACCTATTCCTTGAAAATGACGAAAAATGCAAAATAAAGCAAAAAAAATGCAAAAATTAAATTGCCCTTATTTAATCAATTATTTCAAGATACACATTTATGTCTATTCCAGCTATCTTTTAACCTTCATATAAAAAAAGATGCAAAATCATCAAATGCCTTGCCCTACATATAATATTTTCATTAATATATATATAATATATTATATATAATATATATATATATATATATATATATATTATATTATATATAATATATATATATATATATATATATATATATTATATTATATATAATATATATATATATATATTATCAAAGATAACGCCATAAAGCCCTGCTCTCGATTAGAGGAAACAAGAAGGGCTTTATTTGCCACATTATTCCCATATTGCTTGTTTCACTCGTTTCTCTTTTAGTTTATCCAGATATAACGGTATTCATAAAATCTGTGGAATTCACAGACTTCATGGAATTTTGCTGCTATGTAACATCCCATGTTTGTATGAGCAGTTTTAGTGTACTTTCACTCGTTATGAATATTTGAACATTCACAGTTCATATGTTTGAAATACGAGGCAGATATGGTACTTTAATGTACTCTGTTACGTTCATTAAGGTAAACATTGAGATTCATATCTCCCAATCTGAAAGTTAATGTTTTCTCTATCACCCTATGTTAGTACGGCATTGCTATCTGAAACCAAGCATCAACATTTTATAAAATCAAAAAATGAAAACTGCGTTCTAAAAACAAATACAATCAAAATACAGTGTTTTTACTACGATACTGTTTTTTTTCATCCTTTTCCCTTTCATGATCATGGTGGAATCCCGATTTACCTGCACCCAGTGCCGATGACCTATCCTGCAGCGTCTTTGTGCCCGCTTAGAGCACATGTGTTTCTGTAGGCCTATATCAGACGTAGCCAGGATTTTGTTTCGTGAAGGGCCCGATTTTTAAAATTAAGCCTTAAAATTTTATTTAAACATTCTGAAAAAATACTTTAAAATGAAATTTGAGGGCTTAATTTTACACCAATTAATAAGTAGCCTGCTGTTAGTCTATATAAAAAGCCATTTTCTTTAGGAATACTATATGACAATATTACACTTTAATTTAATATAAAATGCCATAATTGTAATAAAACACTTTATTTAAAAATATTAAATGATAAGTACATTTTTGTTCAGTAAAATTGTAAGTTTTTTCTTTCATTTCTGGGGCCAGGCCCCTCGGGCCCTCTCCTTGGCTACGTCCCTGATATCGAAACCTCTAAAGTTTGACATATTTATTATTGCAAACATGGATGTGGAATGTAATCATATTTTCTAGTTGAATTTTTCAATTTCTATCCTAACGAGTTACGTGTGTTTAGTTCCGATTGATTTCTTAATATAGGCGTACAATAAATTTACGAGGCAGCTAACTATGAAGCAATGGAACTTGGAAGGTCTTGGTATGATTCGCCTGCCTTGAAGAAGTAGATATATCGATTTCCACCTAGATTAAAATAGTGCCATAAGAACGGTAAAGTTGAAACTTGACAACTGCTGTTCTAAATGAATAACTATTTTCACGTAAGTAACGTTTTTTTTATCTGCTAAATTGCTAATATAGAAAAAAGATAATGCAATTCGCTTGTTTGAAGTGCGTTAGAAAATCTCGGAAATTTATCTCCCTCGATTCTCCAAATATGCACTTAACACATTAGCATCGCAATATAAATTTTTTAGACTGTTGAATGTAAAAGATGCGTTTTTAACGGCAGATTATTTAAGTTAAAAGGAGAAAATTATGCAACTGAGTGTTATACAATTATAACACTCCAGTGGTACCCATCACATGAAAAATGCTATTTTAGTTTAAAATATTATTATTAAAATGACTCAGTTTGATAAAAATAGAAAAGTTATAATTAATTACGTCTATTTTAAATGTAAAATCTCTCGCGGCGGCCTTAAAAAAATCATAGTTAGTGGTTTGACCGAACTTCGAATGTTGGCAGAATCGTCTTAGAAAATCACGTTTGCTCACGTGCGTACAAGATGACAGCACAGCGAGCACAGCTAGAGGCTGGAACGTGATATTTATTAAAATGAATGTAATATTTTTTATTATTCTTTTTTAAATTTACCGGCTGTCTAAAAAAGTAGTGTATGATACATGTGGCAAAATTATTTTATTTTGCTGGTAGGATTGCTACACTCGCACTCTTGGGCTCGTTTCACAAACATAATAAAAACTCGTTTTTAACACTTGGACCTTAAATAACTATTTTAAATTTAAAATAATCGAATACAACCCTCTTTCCCCACGATTACATTCACTATTTCGGACCATTTTTATTTTGTCTTCCGTTCCATTCATCCAGTCTCAACTTAATATACCGGTCGCTTAATTTCTGAATCAACACTTTTATGCAACGTACTTAAGTTATCTAACACAGTTTCTTGCCTGGAAGTTAGAATCTATTCATTTACTTTCATACAGAGGTATTCATATCAGTGAAATCAAATAACAATTAAATGCATCCTTTACTGATCGAATATTTCGTATCCTATGCCTGTGTTCCTGTCCTTCAGTCGTTCTACATTCCTCACACCGTCTGTTATACGCTTGATTTATTTTCCCTAAACTTCTGAAAAGGCTTTATTTTGAAATATTTGTCTTTATTACCTTCATACTCATCTTTTATCTAGCAATCTTTAATATTGATTAACATTCGCTATAGAATATGTTTCATAAATAGAAAATATGTGCAGTTTAGTAATTATTCTAAATATTTTAGCATTACTGTTGTTATTGTTACAATACTAGTATTATGTTCCTTGTCAATAATTATATTATAAAATTAATTTATTATCCCAATATATACTTTCCAAAGATAATCCCTAATGTTTATTGTCTTCTGAATCATGCTTAGGCTGTACGTGTAACTCTGGGGAAAATCCTCATAAGTCCACATTTGTCAAATTTATGTTTTCGATCTTATCGGATAGTTCAGAGAATGGAGTTTGTATGGAACAATTAAACAGAGAATATCCTTATAAGTCCAGAAAATGCCAATGTTTTAAAATAGTATATAGAGGAAAATCTGAAAAGTTCTGGTGAAACAACCTGATAAGTCAGTAATTAATATGGGAAAGATATTTCTTTATAGTTTTTTATACTGTGTGATAAATTTCTTGCAAAATAGCCATTGTTAAGAGTAACTTCATTTTGATAATCTGCATTTATGTTGATCAGATTGACTTATTTTACATGAATAGGAGTATTCAAATGTTCAATTTTCTCTCCTCTAAAAATAGTAAAATGTGATTTATCAGGTTTTCCCCTGGACTCTTCAACTGTGTAAAACAGATTCGTGGTGTGTTAGCTGTACTTTCATTACGTGATCACTTGTTTCTGTCCTTGTAACATATTGTCTTGTCATATAATCTATATACACACACACAAAGGCTTTGTCCTGACTGACTGACTGACTGACTGACAGACAGATAATCAACGTAGAGCCTAAACTGTAATAGCTAGAGACCTGGAATTTTTACAGTACCTTCGTTTCATAATGTAAGTGCTCACTAAGAAAGGATTTTGAATTTTTTTTATTTTAAATGCCAAAAATCAAATGTTTTTGAGAATACTGAATCCCTTTTTACACAGAATTATCAAATCCAAATCACAGTTCACATAACAAAAATGTATTGTTGGCAATGGTCTCAGATATGTTTGGAAATAAAGAGGAGCGTTTTTTCAAAAGCCGATATCTACATGGAACTCTCAGTGCAAGAGGTGACTAAGTGCCATCAAGAAAAGTGCTAATATTTGTGTGTATTGATCAGCAAAAGATCGTATTTTATCTACGCCAAACATGACTAGCAGCCATTACTGTGTCTGTAACTGATACAGCAAGGCTGTTTGTCATGTTTGGCTTAGATAGAATACGATCTTTGCTGGTCAATACACACAAATATTAGCACTTTTCTTGATGACACTTAGTCACCTCTTGCACTGAGATATCCATGTAGATATCGGCTTTTGAAAAAACGCTCTTCTTTTATACGGGACTTTGACAAATTAGAGAAGCTATCGATAATAAAAAGCTATATCAAGCGTTTTCTGAGGGAATAGTTTGAGTATGGTAAGTCGTTCTTCCTCATTTCAAATTCTACATACCAATTTAAGGACCTAGAGTTTGAAAATCATAAGTCCTTCATAAGTTAATTTCGAATGTCAAAATACAAAACCCGAGCGGCGCCGGGTATATTTTGTAGACCTCCATCAAAGACAAGCCGTGCTTTAACCTTAATATAGGTACAAGGGAATCACTTTTTAAATAAACTCAGTCTGATCCTGTGGAAGTCAGTTGTGGTCCGTACTCGCTATGTTTATTTCACGGTCTGGGAGCAATGAATGAATGAAATGTTGCAATTTCCTCACTGAAAATAAATAAAAAATACAATAAATTTTCTAAATGCACCATGTCAGTTTGTGCTAAGCAAGGCAGACATTTCATTTACACCCCTAGCTTTAATTTAAATCTTCAGGGATTACATTAGCAGGAAAATGTGGTAGTTGAACTTTGGAAATGAAATTTTCATTGTGTTATTAATTACGGTTGCATTAATATTTCTTTGAGAGTGCGGGGTGTAATCCGAGAGGAGTCCATAAACATTTCATGTGCAAGCCAGAGGTAAAATGCTCGTAGATTTAACAAACAAACAAAAAAATGTTATATAATATCCGTGTTCAGGTTCACATGCATGTAATGATGCCACTGCTACCATACGGCGCTGTAAGCGATGTGAACTGTTGTGTCAAATAATATTCTACCATTACAATTTGCAGGAGATACAGAATTATAACAAAATTAAAATTCTAGGCAGTTAGGCAGTTTATAAGCTTATTTTGAAGCCTAAGTTCACGGCCTTACTTCTTTATTATTATATTTTATTTGCTACAACAGAGTAAATCAATTACAGTAGATATATATACATACAATTGTCATTAGCAAGAACAAATCAAATAAATAAGACATAAAATTAACTGAATAACTGTGGCTTATAATTAAATATATAACTTACAACTTAAACCTATAATTTAATTGACACTGGGAAAGGAATACTAGAGTATAACCTATGAATATAACAATAATAATAATTTATTTCATCTGTAGCTATACATTGTATACATAGACATTGCCAATATTATTTAGAAGAAATAAGGTTACAGTGACTGCAGTAATCATTTAGGCCTATGTAAAAAATCCTTAAAAGAATAAAATATCTTCTCACACAAATACTCTTTCAGTTTGAATTTAAAACACCTGAGATTTTCCACATTTAAATATATGAGTAGAACCAAAACCACATATAAAACTATATAAAAAAATTTACAACTGAGAAATTGGGAAAAAGAAATAAGCCTAATGAAGTAAAACACGTGAAATATATATGTATATACATATCAAAACCACAATTTAATCTGAATCAATAATTGAGAAATGAAAACTAGAATAAGACATTATTGTTAGTATAAACAAAATTAAATAAATCTAATGCTCAGTAATCAACTGAAAGTTAAACTTCTAATTTAAGCAAAAAAGTGGACATCGGATCTGCAAAATCAAAACTTACACCACCAATTATGAGTGTATTAAAGAAGCTACACATTCTAATAAGAGACGAATTTTTGTGCAAGAGGACCTCTGAATATAAAAAGGTTGTCTTTTTTCGAAGATTAGAAGATTTAACATTAAATTGTATAGGTGGGGGGGAAGCGGACCGACTCTTGTAGCTGTTTTCAGAGCCTTGTGATACGTAAATAAATGTAAGAGATGTCACGGAAACGTTTGCTTTCACAAGCAATGCAAATTACGTGAAATTATTTCTCAATTGATAGTCTATATTGTCTTGAACAAATTTCAAAACAATCCCTGCTATCCTGTGAATGCAGCTAGGCATGCGCACTGGCTCATATCGGCAACTTAGATATTTTAGTCGGTCCGCTTTTTTCCCCTACCTGTACATTTGAGAGAAATTGTGAATTATCTGTTAGTCCGTTTATAGATATGTAAAGAAATATATAAACAGATATCAAGCGTTTTCTTCGTATTATTCGTGTTTACTTCTCTATTGTGTTCTGCGGGCTTACGAAATGGGGAAATCGGTGTAGGCCTAACAGTTCTGACTTATGCGAAGAATGTTTTTTCAAGTAAAATTCGTTTTCGAGTTGTTCAAGAGAATAGCTCTAATTTTTTTCTATTATTTTGGGCTAACTTCACGAAGGAAAGTTATAAGTTTGACATTTCTTTCAAAAACTAAGCGTTACCTCGCCTAAAGAAAAATGCTTTCATGAGGTTGAGATATCTGAATTCACATATTCCTAATGTGGCTGTAAGAAGTAAAATAATATTTATGTTTATACAGGGTGTTAAAAAATTACGTTCACAACGTTTCAGGGATGATAGAGGAGGTAAAAACAAACATTTTCTTTCTGTGACAAAAATTTGGAATATGCTCCGTTTGGCCGCTAGATGGACTTAAGGGTAGATGGCTTAACTGCCGTCACAACACGCACCGATTAGTTTGGTTTTTACTGCTTTGATCGTCGTGTCAGGAACCATCTAAATGCTACATTCCCCAATCGTTGGATCGGCAGGGGTGGGCCGGTACCGTGGTGGCCACCTCGATCACCGGACCTATGTCCACTGGATTTCTTTTGGTGGGGAGACATGAAACGTCTTATGTATGAGACACCGAAAAAAATAGAAAAATTTGTTGCTCGCATTGTTGAAGCTGCAGATGTTATTTGAGACAATGTTGGCCTTTTTTAGCGTTGCAGACAGTCCATAGTACGAAGATACCAATTGTGCAAAGCCTTCAATGAACGGCAGTTTGGACGCCATCTCTAAAACGACAATTGACTTCGTTCCTTCTGGATAATATGAACAAAATTCGAATGTTGCAATTAACACTTATGTAGGCCTACACAATAAACGGCGCATATGCCAAAGTTTTGTCACATAAATAAAATGTTTGTTTTTACCTCCTCTATAATCTCTGAAACGTTGTAAACGTAATTTTTTAACACCCTGTATAGAGTGTCAAGTGAGTATTTCACATCACAGATTTTCATTACAAATTGAATACTGGATATATCCAGACACCCTGGGTCTGCTAACCATGGGCATTAACCCAAATTTTGCTAATTGTTGTCTACGATTGAAACTCAATGATTTGTTTAAGGAGTAAAGTATACGCCTTTGTGTTAACATCAGGCACACTGGAAAAACTGCAGCTTCTGACAGCACGATTGCGATGGTGGGTTTAGACAACTGGATTGAAGCGGTGGTTAAAGGGTGAATGAATGGATTGAGAGCATCCTGCAGGTTGCGTTACTCTTGCCATTAATCCTGAGCGCGCTGCCAAATTGAAACCAATTTATTTAATTGGCAAGTGGATGGAAGTTCTGGTCCAGACACGACTATCTCACTCAACTTCCGAATAGCGACTAGTCTTTGTTCTCTCGTGTCTATAGGAGAAAGAATATCACTACGTTAATTAAATAATATTGTCTATCAGCTCAGCTCTCCAGATACGTAGCTTTTATTTCGGTTTAGCTCATCTCCCCGAAGGCTCTAGCACAGGGGTTTTCAACTGGAGGCTCTCAAAGCTTTCTCTTGCGGCCCGCGAAGTCAGTTTGAAAAATAATACTCGACCTCGAGTCTAAAAAAGATATAAGATCTGATGTTCTTCTTTAGACGGAATAAAAAAAAATCATTGCACTTACGTCGTTTTTAACCTTTTAACTGATGTGGCCTTAACCGCCAGCAAAATTTGTTCTAATGTGCTCACAAGGACTCTACAATACGTAGCCTATATAGTAATGCTACATTACTGCAAAGAAACATTAATGCCAATTTGAAAGAAAAAATAAGAGTTAAACCATTAAAGTTACGTCAAAAACGTACTGGAACAAACTGTAGAAAATGTTTCACTCAAGAGTGGTAGTAGTGTTCAAATCTTTGTAGCGTGAACCGTTTGGCTAGAGTCGTTGAAAGAAGCAGAACATTACATAAAACGGAACCATTAAAACGGCCACTATCTTGAAACGGAATCCAAAAATAAAAATCCTTACACGTACCGTCGTTTTTAATTACTTCAAGGAACATCCATGCAAAATTGAAAAAAATCGGAACGTCGCTTTTGGTCGTAATTGCGTAACACAAAAATTACAGAAAAGCAGACGAAATGCCGAACGGTCGTGTTGAAACAAGACCGATTGAAGCGTTGAATTCTGACGTAGCTCAGTTGGTAAGAGCATTGGCACGGATAGCCAAAGGTCCTGGGTTCAAGTCCCAGTGTCAGAAGAACTTTTCCCCTACATGCCGGTCTCCTTAGCCGCGGTAACTAAGGTTGGAACCGTGGGTAAGGAGGCTGTGGGTTCGAGTCCCGCCTCGGACATGGGTGTTTATTTGTAATAAGGAAAAAAAGTAAAACGAAGAATAAGGAAAATAAGGAAAAAGGAAAAACCAGCCCGTAAAAAAAGTCAGTAGCAAATTTTAAAATAAAGCTAGGTCTTAGACAATGTTCCTGAAGGAAGTAGAAGATAGAACTAATGCAGAAACCAGTGTAGGAGCAGCTATTGCTGCTGCCAACCAAGAGGAAAAAGAAATTTGGGCCTTGTAGAGAAAGAAATCGTCACGGAATTAATTTTGCAGTCAGTAATAAAGTAAACGGAAGCAAGTACAGTATTTGCAGCCGTAATGCTTAGAGCATGGGCCTGGCATGCAAGCGGTCCCAGGTTCAAATCCCTAACCAGGCGAGCGTGTCATTCGTGGTGAACGAAGCCGTGATTTAAGGGGTTTTTTCTGGAGTTTATCCCGTTTCCCCTTCTCATTCCAACCATATCTACTTCAACTTCCATCTCCCCCTCATTATCATCCCGTTTCCTTTCCCGCTTTCGGGCCATCTCCCGCTTCAGGCTTGTTCCGTTCTGTCCCTTGGTTTATGATCATGTGGGTTGCTAGTGGTGTGCCGCGATCCTGCGGGCTCTTTTTGGGGGGCCGAGGGCGTGACGCACGTCAGGTTACAGGTTCTTGCTGGATGTAGAGGAGTTCTGTGGGAGCTCGTTCTGGAATCTGCATCGGGGGGAGCCTTCGGGCCTGCCAATCAGCCCATACCAAAAGTTGTAATGACGACTTATGGGGTAGTTTACTCGTGTTCGTTTTCGATGCTTCTTAGCTATTTCTACTATGGTAAAAAATACATGATTGGACAATACTTAAGTTGTTGAGACGGATAAAGTAAGAATTTATTTATAAAATCAATAGTGGTCGAGAAGTGAAAGAAACATCACTTTTGGCACGCTGTCAGAAAGCATGAAAACATGTATCATCATATTCTTTTATTTATGAACTCATAGTAAAAAAGAAAGCCGCGAATTTGTTTTGAAATACAAAATAATATATCCTTGCCGTAGGGTATGTAGCTTTTGTCTACCTAAAATCACCTGTTTGAGAAAAAGTATGTGCAGCAAATTTTGCACCTTTTATTTATAATTGTGCTACAGTGTTTCTGTAAAACGTGGTGTAATTTGGTTAAAAATTAATCCGGCTGAAAGGAAGTTTAGAAAGTGTGTATTATGAACTAAAAGGAAAATGTACTAAAAAGGAAACAGATTTCGTGCTTATGGATTCATGTCCTCTTTCTTTTAAGTCGGGGATGGTATAATAAGGATCTCTTCTGCTTATACTTGGCTATACAAAGGAAGTTGTAAGCTTTCTCAACATTTGCTTATTCCACGTTGAATTTATATTTATGGTTATGTGTAATTCATGGCGTACTGATGGAAGAATCCATTAGGTCCTTTGTGTGCTTAGAAAGTTATGGGGAAGGGAAGTAAAATTTGGAAGGGGAGCAGAGATGATCTATAAGGTGTGTTCTCTCCTTTCCTCACATTGGCCCATTCCGCCTCCATTAAAGCAGAACAAGCCTCTTAACCGATGAAGAGTTACATTTTCATATCAAAAGGTCAGCCTTCCTGTATTCAAAAAATAAACAAAACAGAAAAAGAATGCATTATTACGACCAGTCTGAGTTTGTTTGAAATTTCACTGGCGGCGTCTCTTATAAAAAATATGGGCTTCGTGGTTATCCTGGTAAATAAATTTAAATAAAAACAACACATGTTTTGCTAAATATTTTTATTCGAATTATCCTTTCTGTGGAATGATAATTCTTTCACACTGGCCGTGTTTAAGCTAAGATGGAAAGGTGTAGTCAGACTGAAAAATTCAATGCCGTAGCCGGGATTTGAACCAGGATTTTTGGCAACATGCCGGTACAACATTAAATTCTCCAACTGACTCTTATATCCCAGTAATACCACCAGGCGTTCTCATCATGAGATACCAACCCAGTGACGACTTACAAACTCATAAGTGCTTTTAGACCCGAGCTTCAATTGGAGAATTTAATGTTGTACCGGCTTGTTGCCATGGTAGCTCGATTGGTAAGAGCAGTGGCACGAAGATCCTGGTTCAAATCCCGGCTATGTCATTGAATCTTTCAGTCTGACTTCACTTTTCTATCCTTTCTGTGTTTTGACATCAACTTTAGACAATTTTGACTGTTCTTATTTATATTTCAAGGATTTAAACTTTTAAAACTATGGCTAGGCCTATTAATAATATTAAATTAATAAATTATTTACTTATTATTATTATTTTATTATTAGTAATTGTGTTAATGTTTGGAGGTACAGCCTAATAATTAAACCTCGAGATGCTTTAAAGATGATGTCATACTAAGATTTAAGAAAAAAGTTGAGCTAATATGTTGCTTTTATGTAATTTATACATTGAGCTTAACAGTATCATCGAACCTGCATTTTAGCAATCTTTCCTGGCCACGCTATTTCATATTTTTAAACCCAGTGAGGTAGACCATTAAGGGCATAGGGCATAGGAGAGAGGTTCCATCTGGCGCTGTGAAGTAAAATCTGGCTTAGCTCAGTTGGTAGACCATTGGCACGGATAGCCAAAGGTCCTGGGTTCAAATTCCAGTGTCAGAGTAATTTTTCTCCTATAATATTCTCAAGTATTCTCCAACAGAGAGAATAATCTGTGGTTCATGAATGCATGTATCAATAGGCATAATTAATTTAATACAATGCTGAGTTTTTATTAAAATTAAGTGGAAGAATATCAAAGATAATTTTTATAATTCCATACAGTTCTCTGTTGCAGAATAGGCAACTGTTATGAAAGGTAATTTAAATATTCTTGTAGGCCTATGTGTGCACGTGTGAATTTTTCATTACATTGTTCAAAGCGGAAACAGGAGTTTAATAAAATGTTTTAATTTAATTAAATTGCCTAGCCCGTTGAATTGGATGTGTTCACCATTAATAAAACACAGGAACTACAGTGATAATGCAACGTTTGTGGAATAGGAATAGCTTGTTTTGACATTTCAATTAAAACGATTGTAAATTAGCTAACAGTTCACGGGCACAGACATGGCATGAGAGCAATAATTGTTTGCCTTCATTGCCATCAATGTCAATATATATTTAATTTCTTTTAAAAGCACGCTAGCTAACAAAGAATTCCATTTTCTCTCTTTAAAAAAAAAAGGCTTGTAAATCATAGCGGAATGAAGTAAAATAAGTACCCTACAACGTAAGAAAAATTTTGATGACATTTTGGAGATTGTTTGCTTTTTCCTAGCCGTATTATCTAGTCTATCAGACAATTTTTATTTCTGAACGAGTTCTCCGACTGGTGATAGTAATGAAATTAAAACATATTCCAGGAAAATTGATGATTTTGTTAAGGGATGGTGACTTAAGGGGAGACGGTGGGATATTTACATTGACATATTTGTAATCCCATATCTCCTACATTTTGGGACACATCTTTATGAAATTTGTAAGACATATTCAGGAATAGTTTCTCTGCTTTTGGTAATTTTTACAAAATTCTAAATGATTTGTTATTGGTGTAATGATATTTTGAATTTTTTTCGCATTTCTATCTTTCGGTACACATTTTTCCTACAACCAATACAAATTTTTTATTCTCTCCACTTAAAAATAATCTACACTAGAAGGGACACATTTAAGTGCAGTAACTTTCTGACACATTCTTTCAATTATTCTCTGTGAATTTTTTAATTTTACAATTTTTTATTTACAAAATTTTCCATGATCTTTCAATCTTAATACTGTTTATATTCTTTACACTAAAATTCTGTTCCACTTAAATGTGCAAGCTGTTTCTAGATACAGGTGTGCAGAATTTCATCAAAATCCTTCTCGTAGTTCCTGAGAAAAATGTACCTAAATCATGAAAATTTTAAATGTCAGAAAACGGCAAAATAGAAACATTTAATGTAAGTAAGAGCAAAATGCCTTATTGTTCGAGAGGCTCCTTCATTCCCCGTCATCTTCCAGGCGTGCCAACCACCGCTTATGTAACCTGGGCCATCCCACCTCAGTTCCACAGGCATCCAGAGCCTCTCGAACCCCGGATACTCCGTGAACATTGCGTCATCTGGCCAGGAAGACACAATGCTAAAGTTGAGAAAAGTTCTCTCCGAACTGTATTATATAGTTAGTTCACTGCTGCGCACACTATAAGCGAGGGATATGCAAAAAAAAGAAATATCTAATTTTTTAGAATATATATTTGGAATATCATTTTTTTCGTGATAGATAACAATTTTTTTGCATGTTTCATTCGGTAGATATGAAAGCATATGCTTTTTTTCGCATATGCTAAGGTAATGACGGCAAAATATATTTGTTTATTAATGTAAAGTAATGAAAAGCATTCGTGAATTAATTGTATCGCCTGAATCCACTCAGCAACTTCTCCGGCTCAGGTGTACTGCGTGTAGCATAAGCACGCTCACCAGGCGTCGTTACGAAGTAGATCAATGTTCCAGTTAACAGCTAAAATATCTAATTTTTTAGAACATATATTTGGAATATCATTGTTTTTCATGATAGATAACAATTTTTTGCATATTTCAGTCAGTAGATATGAAAGCATATGCTAAGGTAATGTCCTTAAAAAAACATTTTAAACAAACCGTTGATTTTAAGCTGTAAAATGGTACGCGACATGTTGTGCCATCTACTAACTAAAGAAAGAACTAAATGAAAAGGACCGTTTTTATAGCACTTGTAGTTTGAATTTCAATATGAAACTTTGGGATAATCTTCCCTATGATATGATGTACTTAAAAATAAAGAAATAAAATTTTGTGATATTTTCATGATTTCTGCCACCATCTCCCCTTAAAGTTGTGGTGTTTAACTTGGTGATAAAATGTTTTTTTTGGTAGTTTAAAAACTGATAAAAATATATAATATTCTGTATTTATTCACAAATCTTCACTAAGTCAATATTATAACAGCATTCAACAAAGAAAACACAATGAACCCATCACGTACATCCATTAACCCCTCGGTTACTCTATAAATTTTCCGCGGTGTCACTGCATATACTGAGGAAAAATGTTAACTACATCTACCAATACTTGAAACTAATTAACCATACCAAATCACCCTAATCGCTTCCCGTAATCTAAACTCTATAATTCAATCTTTCCTCTAATCCTAAAATCTGTTTTATTTCCCACACATGTTTAACCTTGTATCAGAAGTATCTTATATTCTTGCTTAATTTAGTGTTCATCGTTCTTGATATCTTGGCAAAAGCTACCTCCCTGTTCATTTGTAAATACTTTTTGCTTATAAATTTCTTCCTCCCATAATTCTGTTTCCGTACAACTTAGTAGAATATGTAGGGCATATTCATGCCTTCCCTCCACATAGAGGGAAAACATTATTTTCGAAGGATAAAAGTATAATAACTAATATATAATTATATGGTTTTGGATGGTGGATAAATAGGGTAATACACCAGATAAATGTAGGATATAAATAAAATAAGATGGGTTATTATAGATAATTTGATAGTGTAACATTCAGATCTCTTACCTGTTTACTTTTAGTGGTGACCTTTTGATATGTTTAATAATGATTTATTCAGAAAGAGAATAATAGTAATAACTCACTATTAATATTATTATTATTATTATTTCAATTTATTATTTAAAAAAAGCTTCAAGAAATTATGTTCTCTTTGTATCCATTTACGTCTGTGAAGGCAAAATCTGTGAAAGTATTGAACGGTGCATATATCTCAATCTAATATGAACATCATTAGTTCATATTATTTCACCGACGTGGCGTTCCAAATAATTGCAACTTCTAGAATTTCGCATTTCCTTTCGGGCAGAAGAATTGTTTCGATGTCTCACAGACTCACACCGGATGATAGGTTCACTAACAGGCCCTTAACTTGTAACTAACTCCCTTCGGGAAAGTAGTAAGACATGGAATTGTTTTCTAGAGCTAGTTGATTCCTTTGATCACAGCTAACTCAGCTAATTTCCTTCAGTGTACAGAACTGAAGGAAGGTTTCAGAGATGCTAGTTAAGGTCAGCTCCCATGATGCTTATTCTTCACGATATTTAAGGAAAATAGTGCAATTGGCAATAATTTACTTAAAAGTAAGCAGAAATATGAATAAGCTTGGATAACTAATTATAAATAAATACTTAACTACATGTTACCAAAGCATAAGTTTACTGATTTCATGTAACCACAATACAGTCTACGCCCCCTACCAAATCGAGTGAGATTTTAAGCGCAAGTCTTGAAAATGACAACGTGAAATTTTCAAACTTGGCCATGGCTTGTTACCCATCACTCTCATTAGCTCACTTATATGTACCATCTCATTGGTTCTCGTATCAATGGTCCTACCAGTGCTGCCAGCACCATTAGTCGGACATTTTCGAATTGATTTTCGGTACCTCCGAGAAATGTCGGTGTCAGTAAAGTTAGATTAGGAGCAGTTATATTAGTTCCGGAAGTTTTTGGACACTTGTATATCCAGTTCTATTCTGGCAAACAAGCGTTGCAATCGTCTTTCATGTAAAATTGTATACGTCCGCGCGGGCCGTAAAAGATTTACCATGGTATCACCGAATAAATGAAACTTTTTAATTGTATTTTTTTTCTTATGAGTTTTTGCTTCCGGAACATTAACGACAATAATCGAACATCTACCTTCTACATAACTTCATAGCATATTGCCATCAACATCCTCCGAAAATTCCAAACAACCGTTAAAAATGCTTCATTCGGAGCCTCATCAAGAAATTCCAACACCTCCCTACTGATAAAAACTTTAGATTTCTTTATTTTATAACCTTGCAAACCTTGCTTCAAAAAAGCACAAAACTTACAGTATTTTACAATGCCAATATTTCTGTTAATTGCCAACATGTTCCTTTAGATCGAGTATGCCTACTTCGACAATTTATAGTGAGTTAGAAGAAAATGTTTTAGCCAGATCCTCGAAGTAAGCAAGAAGTAGTGTTTAATTTATAATATTTACGGTATGTCCTCCTAACTAGCTTTCAAAGCCTTCTTGAAGTCCATCGTATGTTTTATCTTTCTCTGGTCCTCCGTTCAATTGTGTCCCATATCGTCGTTCTTTAGAATGGTGCATCTTCCTCCTTACTTCTTCCATCTTCTTCCTTACTTTTTTCTGTCCTTCAGTGACACCTTCATGAATTTTTATTCCATGTCAAATATTACTTGAAGGAAGAATAGAAAGCAGGGTCGGTTGCTACAACTCTTAAGACATGAAACAATTAGCATTAGAAAATATGAGAATAGAATACTACTTTGAACCGACCGATATAATTATGACTGAAGAGGAAGACATATTACGAAGCTGACCAAAAACTTTATTCCTGCTTTGTATTGATTTAATTGAATTTAAGTTAGTCTTATTTTGCGTAGAATTATGTTTTATCGTGTTCCTCCGTAACCCACTTCATGTAGATTCCCAACTGATGAAGTAGAAATGTCGTATTTTAAATCAGGATCAGCAACTTGTGAACGTAAAATATATCACCACGATCCAATTTCATTTCTTTTTCCAATATTTCCTGCTTCACACGAATTCACTCTCCTCCCTTTTCGAGGAATAGGGTGTCAACATTAATTATGTCATCAGTGACATATAATAGAGTTCCGTATAGAACAAATGACCTCTAAGGAATTGGTCTTAAGAATGAAAGCGAATTCCATTGAATCAAAAGTCTACGATATATTTTCTCTCCCTGGTTCTTCTTTCCCCTCTATCAGTGGCTACGTGGTACCCCAAGGGGAATTAACGTGTTAGGCTCTAGATTATACCCGTCTATAGAAGAACACCTCCTTTCCTTCTTATGAGCTTACACTTTCCATCTTCTTCTATTTTCTAATATAAACTTTCGTCAGATGTAACGATCCAGTTGGGAAAGAGGAATTCTGAACGTAAAACGCTTTAGTTAGTAGCTGTCATATATCTCTCTTTTTGTCCCCGCCTCTCACTACTCCATGCCCCAACATTCTGTATATATTTAAGGAGAAAGAGCTGCTTACCACTGCCATCTGTCAATAGTACTATAGAAATCCATCAGAGGATAGCACCTTCCGTCCATTCCCTCATACATATAAATCTAATGATTGGTAGTATCTTTAAAACTTTTGTACAGTTAACCTAAGAAAAATCGGGCGAGACCTGAAGTAACATATTTCGTATTAAGAAGTACTCGTATTTGAATGCAAGATAACTCGTAAAAATTAATGAAGTTATTAACGCAGCTGGTATTTGGACACTATATTTCATTTAAGTTAATTTCTCAGCATTGAATTTTATGTTCTTTATTTCTGTACAGGATTATTTGTGATACCATCAATACATTATTTAATTAAAGACTACTTTTCTTTAATCTATCATTATTAAGCAAGAATATTAATTGTTTCATTTATAATTTTATATGTATATAATAATTTTGTAATAATTTGTATTTTTGTAATTTTTAATAATAATAAAAGAATAAAATAAAATTGCCCTTTTGTGTAAAAAAAAGTTAATGTCGACCACCTATAGTCTTATAGTCTATGTTTTCTTTCTTGTGGGCCACAATAACAAACTTTCCGAAGTTTTCCTATTTACTAATCGTAGTTCAGTTCATTTTATAAAATCATAAATAGAAGTAAGTGTTTTATTTTTTGTGCTCGATCCCTAATTTGAAATCCAGTTGTTAACATAAATACACGTTTCGAGGTACCCTGAATTCAGAAATACTATTTTCAGAAACATTATGTGTGTGTGTGTCTGTGAACAGCCTAGCTCAAGAAGGAAAAAATTCTATAAAACAAAATTTTATATTTGGGTAAGGGACCTTCTGAGAATGTGACACGAAGATTGGCTATGACTTTCTCTTGCTTCTCTCGATTTTCTCGAACGATTTTGTATAAATTTTGTATATGATGTGCTTATACCAAGAGCTGAACCTGTTACTTGAAACACTTTTTTGTAAAAATCTCTGAAAAGCAGTTACAAGCCAGGTACCGTTCATATCAAGTCAGTGTTTCTTCGTGAACAATAAGTCTTTGCATTGAGCTAAAACAACTGAATAAGCACTCCTTGCAGTGCGACCTCTTACTGTGAATCAGAATGTAAAGTGGGAAAGGTGTATTACCTATGCTTAGGGAAATGAAAGTTATGTGAGTGTATTACATCAGATTTTATTTTGATTGTGCATCCTTTGAGGATGCGGTAGGAATATTTGGAACGGGATGCACTCAGCCTCGTGATACAAACTGAGAAGCTACTTGATTGAGAGGTAGCGGCTTCGGTCACGGAAACCATCATTAACGGGCATGGGTGTCGGCATGCTGACCACATGCCCCCAATCCGGCCATCTGCCACTGGTAGATGACCCAGCGTTCGGATGGTAGGTCTAGTCCCTGCAGGGCTGTAGAACCGTGGAGTTACAGCTGTATGAAATTCTTACAACGCCTGATGGAAGCATTTAGGCTACCCGCACAACACTGCCAATGAAAAGTATTGGCGGGCATGACTGCATGAATTTTTGTTCTGTGTTATAAATTTAATATAAACTAAGTCAGGCTACGTCATCTTGTGAAGAAAGACGCCTAGCTTGCCCACGCCACCGTTATAATGTGCTATTACAACAACATCCGGTGTATCTGAGATCTGATCTGAAGAGAGTAAGTTATAAACTATGAAGATTCGCAACATGATTTTATTAAGCTCCAGTTTTTTTATTAATCTGGTAGAAAGAACTCCGGAAACTTTCTATCAGCTGCCCCCTCTGCTCCTCTTCCTTAATGAGAATGTTGCAAATTAAAGTACTTGTGTTTCCCTTTAATATACAAAATCATGCTGCTTGTCAATCAGATTACGCCCTTATTCTTAAGTAGATCGTTTTGTTCTTTTAAACTCGTTGCTCTTAATTTTGTTAATGCAATACTCAACAAATATTACTTTGAATGTGTTTTGTAAAATATACTATATACTCTAATTTCGAAAAGTGAACAAATTATGATTTTACATTTTATTTTTTTATTTATTTATTTATTTATTTTTTGCGTGAAGAGCAAGTTCAATTCAATTCAATTTATTTTTCTGTCTATAAATGACTGGTTATAAAATATATTGTGAGCAAAGAAAAAAGTACATATTTTTTATATATATATTGTAACCTCAGAGATATAAAATTCATTTACCCTATAAAAAGGGTTATCAAGTAGCCAATTCCTGATCTTTCTTTTAAAATGGTTTGCATCCAGATTCCTATAACAAACTGGTGAACATGAGCCGTGCAAAATTGCATAATAATAGGGCTCAAGGAAGTGCTTACAATTTACAAGACATGAAAAAATGTTCTTAATGATAGAAAATGTAAGTATCCCTTATAAACTTTCTGAATTTGAAGTAATTTGTATGCAAGGGATGAAAGGTTTATTTCGTATTACTCTGAAATGATAATATATTTTACCGTCTGTCTAATATGCATAACAAACACATTTTAAAGTTCATAAAAACTTTATTTTTATTTCGTCATTTGCTAGAGTATTCACCAGCAATATAAAATAAATGCTATTTTGATACTCTTTCATGTTTAGATTAATCAATGTTTATGCGAAAACTTGAGATTTAAACTGAGGTAATCACACAATTGAATTTAAAGGACGACAATTAATTTAATAAGTTAATATGCGATATTATAAATAGCGCACTACCGTCATTGAAATTTTCTAGAGAATAATATGACTACAGTATTAATGTGTATATGATAAGCCTTAAAAATCCAATAGAAATTTAAAAATTTAGCAATAATTCCCTTGAATGGTATTATTTATTTATTTATTTATTTATTCATTCATTCATTCATTCTAATTTCCTCTTCGTGTATATACGCGTACAATGAATCTCGGTTGGATTTTTGCTTTACCGAAGAGACAATTAATTTATAAAAGTACTTAAAATATAACTACAACTACAACTGTGTTTTAAAGCACCCAACTTGGATTATTGCATTCTTCTGTTTTTGACCAGCCATTTTTTACGTTAATAAGCATTTTCCTTCCTTTTTATTTCCTCTGCCCATATCATAGGTTCTATAGGTAGAGGAAATATTATTTTCGACACACAAATTCGAAGTTGAGTTTTTAACATAAAGACACCGTTTTAAGGTCACCTGAATCCAAAAATATTATTTTCGGAAACATGTCTGTGTGTCTGTGTGGATGTGTGCGAAGAGCCTAGCTCCAGAACGGAAAATGATACGAAAGCATAATTTTATATTTAGGTCAGCTACTTTCTGAAGTTGTGACACGAAGATTGGCGACAAGTTTCTCTTATTTTTAAGAAACTTTACAGAAAGAAATTTTCGTTTTTCGTGATTTTCTCGGAAACGGCTCTAATGACTTTCTTTAAATTTTACACATGGGGTGCTTATACTAAGAAGATAAAACTTTTATTTGAAACTTTTTTTCGAAATTTATCTGAAGGGTAGTTATAGGCCAATCACTCTGAATACATGTTCTTTGCTATATGGTCTCTTGTTCTGTACCAGAATGTGAAGTGAGCTTAAAAATAAAGAGATTTACGAGAGTAGCCTACATTAATCAACTTATAATTGACTTGTGTATCCTTCGGGGATGCGATGTGATGTGGTAACGACTTTCTCTTCATTTTTACAACCAATTTACATGAAGAGAATGTCATACATAAGAATTATATTACACTAAAAGGCTAATTTTTATATGGGCAGAGGAAGTTATGTGAATTTCACATCAGATTTTTTAACAAGCCCTTCTCTTTCTTGTTTTCTTTAGCTGAATAAATATGTTTCTATTCTCCACTCTGTTTTTATGTATTTATAATATTGAATGATATTACAGATTGATCGACTGTTAAAATTAGAATATAATAAGAAATCAAGGATACTTCCAAAAAGTAATTGCCTGTATTTTTTCAACCCACCACGAATTCAAGATAGATAAATCGTTTATTTCACATCGTGGTGTGTTTTTCCGTGTTTGCTATTTGTAGACATGAATATGAACGAAATTTAGCCTGCAAATTAAGAACGCTTGTTTGTTTCGTAACAGCACAGGCTTATTTCAATGTCACATAGGCCATTTGTTTTTTATTGTTCGTGAAATTCTGTAGGCTCATAAAAGGACCAAAACATGACAGTTAAGATAATTATTCAGTAATCCATCGACCCGTGGCGAGAAGACAGTGGATGAATGCTTGGCCCCTTCTGCTTCGTTAACTTTGTCATCTCCAATTCATGAACTATAATTGCCTTTTAACATTTCCATAAATTAACTTCCTAAGCTTATAAAAACGTCTACGTATTTAAATCTGTTTTTACACTTCTGACTAGTATGAATATTTTATACAGTATGGAAATCAAACAATCAGATTTGAGATTCAGAGCACATCGCCCATGTTAAAATAATCGGTGAAAAATGTATGTATTTTTTCTTTAATTCCCGAAATATCTAATAGCATTACTCGATTCATGTCGACCCTGTGAATTAGCTTAAAAGGCCCGTCGTCGCGGGTTTTCTATTTTGTCATTTGAAATTAACTTATGAAGGACTTTCGGTTTTCAGATCCTAGGTCCTTACATAAGTATTTAGAATTTTAAATTATGAAGAACGATTTATCACACTCAAACCATTCCGTCAGAAAGTGCGTGATATAGCTTTTTTGTGCTCATAGAGAATGTGGAATTTTGCACCCCTTTACTCCTACATACCAAGTCTGGTAGGGCTTGAAATAATTAAGGAATCGCGCACAATGTGCATTATCTTAACCTACCCAGTCCTGAACCCGGGGAGGGGATCTTTCACTACTGAAAAATCCCCTACCCGGCCGGGAATCGAACCCGGGCCTCCGGAGTGGAAGGCAGGCGTGCTACCGACTCACCCACGGCGGCGGACGGTAGGGCTTGAAATAAGAAGAAACAAAATTGTAACATAAAATTGTATTGTCTTTACGGAAAATTGTATTTCTCACTCTCCTCAAGTTACCATACAACCCTTTCGAGGCTGAAATCAAAAATAAATTCAGTATCACTCTCATACTTTCCTCCCACAAAACCTGGGACGTAATAATATATTGCTCTCATAGGACTAAAAATGTTCCATTATATTTTGTCTCCTTTTACATGCTTCGGGCCTATGATAAACATCCATATTTCTCAACTAAAAATACAAAGCCTGCAGCTATGAATAACGTATTAATATAATTTTTTACCGACTTCTGATATGGCATATTCGTTGGCACACTTAGACTGAGACCACTGAAAATGCTGTCCCTGCATTATGAACTCTTATTCTACATCAAAATGTGAAGTGACAAAATGGTATTCTCTATGTCCAGGGTAGAGAAAGTTATGTGATTGCATCACATTATGCATTACTTTCGTAGATTTCATTCTTCTTTATTTACTAACACCAATGAATTATATCAATAGCTTCTCTAATTTGTCAAAGTCCCGTATCATGCACTTCCAAAGCTACCTGTGAACACTGCCAACAATACAATGTTGTCATGATAACTATACATGGAATGTGATTCGTATTTGATTAATTCTGTGTAAAACATTTTATTTTTGGCATTTAAAATCAAAATTTTGCAAAATCCTTTCTTAGTGTGCACTTAAATTACTAAACCAAAGTACTATCAAAATTCCAAGTCTCTACCTATTGTAGTTTAGGCTCCACGTCGATTCTCTGTCTGTCTGTCAGTCAGTCAGTCAGTCAGTCAGTCAGTCATTCACTCAGTGAGTGAGTGAGTCAAGACAAAGATAGATAACTTTACTTTATTATTTTATTCGTATTATTATTATTATTATTATTATTATTATTATTATTATTATTATTATTATTATTATTATTATTATTATTATTATTATTATTAATTATATTGCCGAAAATTTCAACATCAGTTTTATTGCGCCATCACATTCTCTTCCTCCATCATATTATAATAAGCTTACTTTCAAACTTGAATACTTTATATAATTCTTCATAAATATGACGTTAAATCGTTATGTTACCTATAAATAAATAATGCAAAAGTTGGAATAACTTAATATCATAAACAAATGCAATGGGTTGAGTAACTACTGATCACTTGAAAAATGTGATTTGTATTCAAACCGGTTTACATATTATACGAATACAAAGAATAAACAAGAGTGGAAACGTGATATAGTTTGTATGTTTGTCCAAATTGGAGGATGACACCGAAATATATATTGTAAATATAACGAGAACGTGCTCGCCATTCTTGCAGCAGAAAGTCGCTCATATTGTATTCCCATTAGACTTCTAGTCTACGTGCTTGAAGCTTGAAACAAACACTATATTTTATTAAAATAAATGGCTTTGAACTGTTATTACTTGCAATGGTACATTCTTAGCAGCATGGTCATAGCTAGACGGTGGCGAGATGTGCGCCAAGGGCGCAGGTATAAAGAGGGCTCAAAATTAACAATGAAAAATACCACCTTTTTTTAGACTGATGCATTTTATCAAGCAATAAAAATTCTAGATTTTATGATTCAATTGTCAATTGTCTGAAAATAAGTTTTAGTACCTTGAAAGTCCAACACTTAGTTCATTTTCAAATTGAGGTTTAGGTTTTCTTTGATAATAACAGTGTTTTTATATTAAAATAATAAACAATTTTAAAGAAATTTAAACAAATTGTTCACACCCTCCAGTATTAAAGGGCGCAGATTTGTCAAACTCGCCAAGGGCGCAAAAGGACCTTGCTACGGCCCTGCTTAGCCCTGCTGAGGGTCAAGACTGATAAGTTTACAAATCAGAATGTTAATAATTAACTTAGGTCTATACATGTTGGCTTAATTTTGGTTTTAGAGATTTTCCATGCCACGATATTCTTAAAACATTCAAAAGTTTATTCATGCTTCGCTCATGCTTAAGGGGGAACTTTATTTTTATTTTTTTATTAGTTGCAGTTCATTACATTATTGCATGATGATACCATCGCAGGTCGTTTAGTCATCAATCAATTGCTTACACACAAGATGTACACTTTTTATCTTGTTTGAATAGATATAAGTAATGCATTACATACTTGAATGATGGTATGCTATACATAAAAAATTATATTACATAGCTTGTTTACATTCAATTAAGTCTATAGTTTGGCGATGTATAGCAACTCTTGAGTGATCCTGGCATCCACAATTTAGAATTTAAAAACTCTGATTACAAGTGTTGATTTGGATGCATAACAATTATTTATTAAATGTTTCATGGGCGAAAAATTCTGTGGGTCTTAAACCGTAGATGAAGTGATCATGGGATTAATTTTATGGGCGAAAAATCCTTTGGGTGAAATTTAATGGGCGAAAAGATCTGCAAGCGATTGTACCACAAATTAACAGAATTACACAATTTATTGCCTAGAAACCGAAAAAACTGTTTATGGAGTGACGACTGTCTGTCTGTCCGTTTGTCTGTCCGTCTGTCTGTGGCAAGGAGCTGGTAAAAGGTTCATTGTAATTAATTCTTCTTTAATTAAAGACACTTTCGGAATTCTATCGAACCGGAAAGAATTTAATTACTATAACTGAAATATTAGGGAGCTTTCATGAAAATGTTTTTCAAAATTTTTATTTTTGAAAGAAAAAATATGGCTCAAACGATTTTAATAAAAATATACATTTCTTAACATCTGTCTGTGGCTAATAAAATGTCTACATTGGTTTTTCTGTAAGAATTACGTAGTGGATACTTTACTCATATCCATTTTCTACTTTTTATACTATTTCCATTACAGTAGGCGATACATGAAAACTAAGCACAGTGAAGTTGTGGAGGAAGTTAAAATAAACGTTTTTTGTTATACACATTTTTAAAATAAAATTAACAGGTATCAAGATAAAAACTTAATAAATATTGCTTAAATTTAGAATGTCAGAGCTTACATTAATTAAAATCACTGCCTTCTAAACTGTATTAATCGTGTATACACTGCCTGTCCTATACGGCTAATTTTGCGTACTCGGCGACATTACAGATGGCAGCACCATTCACACCCAGACTGCTTCTTGTTTTTTGCTACGACATTGTTGATTATGTCGTGCTGTCACCGCCGTCTCATAATCACTGCCTTCTAAACTGTATTACTCCTCGAGACGGCGGTGCTCATAATATAGTCTATCAATGCGTCTAATTAATTTACATTTATTTTAATTATTGCTCGAAAATTCCATTTCAAGGTAAGTGTCATATACTGGAATAATATTACGTTCTAAACAAATAACACAAGTATCTGTGTCTGTTTAATGCTTATTTTGATTAGTGATTGCTGCAATCTGGGTGTGAACTGTGTCGCCTCTACTGGATAAATTAGGCAATTTAACAATACTCTGAACTCCATGTTAAAATAAAGCATAGGACAGGCAGTGTAATTCTCGAGACGGCGGTGATTAAAATATAATTATATTCATTTGTTTCCCTTAGTGACAAGAAAACTATGACTTATCGTTGTGGAATGCAGTATACTTGAGTCGTAATGAACACAACAAACCCAATCCGTGCGAGGTGTCCGAGGTGAGAAGTCATGGATTAAAATCTCAAACCTTATGGCCAGCCCATTTGGATTGGGTTTTTCAAGGTTTCTTTATTCGTTAAGGCAAACGCCGGATTTCAAGAATTTGTTATAACTCATCGCTGCTATCACCCAGTAGCATATTCCTTACACTGAATATCAGACAAGAAGGCTTCACTGAACAATAGAAACAGATGCACACAAAGAACTTACTACAAGAGTCTGCTGTTAAACCAAAACACGTGATATGACCATTATGGGGAGTTGGTACAATTAACTCTTGAATGCTACATACAGGTTTCTTTTATAATATATCTAAAAATTCAATAATTCAAATCTTAACTCTTATTTAAATGGGAAAGTGTGTGCAACTTATTTTGTACCGTTTATTTATTAGAGTATTTTATTACAATTTTATTAAATTCTTAGGGTATTTTATAAAAATTTTATTAAATTATTAGAGTATTTTATTAAATTATTAGAGTATTTTCTTAAAACTTGATTAAATTATTGGAGTATTTTATTAAATTTTTATTAAACGTTTATTTATTGGCTACCCTTAAAACTGAAACATTTCGGGGGATTCTAACTTCATAACTGGCTATGGGTTTGCCAGACGGGTAGCATAAATTTCAGTGCAGTGTGTGTTACTATAAGAACACGGGAGGTTTATCGTTCGTAGCATCGAGGAGTAATTGGAAACGTATTCTGATAGCACAGAGCCTGGCCGTGCATCGATTTATAGTAGGAATCTCTTTTAGAAGTAGCGCAATAAAATGTGTTTAAAAGAAAGTGGTTCAGCGAGTGAAAAGGAGAGAAACTAGGGTGTAAATGTTCCGAGACCGACTTTATTTGCTGGCTCTAAAGTGCTCGATAACATACACCGTGCTCTCCAATAGGCAGCCTACGACATCATAGACGTTGCCTAGAATATTCTAGAATACCATTTTGAGTTACTAGAATTAAACAGTGGTGTTAAGAAACGATGACCGGTGGCGTGGTCTTGTGGTTAGCGTCGCTGACTACAGATCCGTCGGTCTGGGTTCGATCCCCGGTACCTCCTCGGATGTTTCTGAGGTAGGGAGTTCTGGCAGGGGTGCACTCAGCCTCGTGATTCAAATTGAGGAGCAACTTGATAGAGAAGTAGCGGCTGCGGTCATGAAACCACCATTAACGGCCGTGGGTGTCGGCATGCTGACCACATGCCCCCCAAACCTCCCATCTTCCTGTGGTAGATGACGCAGCGGTCGGGTGGTAGGCCAAATCCCTATAGGGATGTAGCGCTACGGAGTTTAGTTTAGTTTTTGTTAAGAAACGATTTTAAAATTTAAAAATATTCTTACTATTTTTTATCGATACCCAATATTTAGTTGGAAAACAAAATATGTTCAACAAGTGAGGCAGATTAGAGAGGGTTGGTTTCGGTCAAAATGTAATGCATTCTATCTACTTCAAGAAGACATGCCCCAATGCTAGGTCAATAATTTAATTTCCTTTAGATGCAACAGTCTGTAAGACATCTCTGCTTTCAGCTCACAAGTTCATAGTTCCATCTCTGCCAGGTTGTGAAATAGCAGCAAGCTCATCCCTGAAGATCGAACTCCTGCAGAACAGAATTTCAATCCATTGCAGTTTCGGTCATACTGTGCATGCTTTCACGATTCTTATTTTTCGGTTACATTTGTGGATATTATCATTTATTCAGAAGAGTTAAATAGTTCATTTTTTTCTATATTCTGAAAATTTCTGATTCCTAGAAAGAATTACTGATATTTTGGTCCCAGTGTCAAGGGAATGCAGCCTAGTTACTAGTTAACAAAGTACACCAAATCGTCCTACTTTTCGAAAGATCTCTGTGAGAAGATGATGTTATCTACTAGCATTCCTCTCAATAAAATAAATAATGTTAATTTAATAAACTTCATGAAACACGACGAACCGATTCCAGATGCATCAGCATTCTTGTTATTAAAGTGCATTGGAGCAAATTAAAATTTCTTTAAGGAGCAATCATTGATGAAATGTCGAACGCTTGAAAGAGATCCGTTGTGAATATTTGATTAGCACGCTCTTTGCTGACCGTACTCGTAATACAGGTTTGTCTGCACCGAAATGTCCTAATTTTATATTGCTCCTAATGCAATATAAATAAAGATAAGGGTATTTTATTCCCAAACATGAGTTTTATTAAGTATTAAATTTGTGTATAAAAAATCACACTTCCACTTGAGTCCTGCAGTTACACGAAGAATGTCTACTGTGTATTCGATTTCTGCCCGGGTCCATTCCATCACTCTTTCCTACACGTAGACCCACGAAAAGAAATCCAAGGGCGTTATGCCAAGAGAAGGAAGGCCAATTCACAGGCGAATAAACCGAAATGCCCGAATTTTTTGGCGTTTATAATAATAGGGAGTGAACTTTAGGTCTGACTTGTCAGTTGGGTGCTACACGGGATTTTCGTATGGAATGACAGTAGTGCCAAACGCGCCAAATGTTGGTTGTGAGAAAATGTAGGCTGAAATTTCAAGTCAGACCTAAGAAAAAATGTATTTACTATTATTAAAAGGTCTCAAAATTCTGGAATTTCATTGTAGAGACCCTGTATATTTTTACTGTAGTAAATCATTCAACTATATTATTGTGATACTATTCGACAACGCCATGGAACTGTTAAAATAACATGGTTTAATATTCAAATAATGTTTACAGTTTGTGTGATTCAATAAATATGTGTTTATTTCGTCATAATTTTATTTTTTGGGTCATATTTAGCTATTTTAAGGTCATACTGTCTTGCATATTTTCTGGATTTTTTATGTCATTAAGCATACTTCTAAGTCATAAGTGCATAATTTATTCTGCATACGGTATATAAGCATAAAAATCCTAGCTACATTCATAAGCTACAGGACGGGAGTTCATCCAAAAATAGTAAAGACAAAGACTTTATTCAAGCTACTTCTCATGAACTTAATCACCTAACCTAACGCCGTGTTATTTTATTTAATATTCTATTGTGTTCTCAGAAAACGTTACATATATTATTCTACACTAGGAAAAGAATAGCAGTATCGATATTCAGTATCGATGGTGACTTCAGTTCGTCTTTAAGAGTACGAGACATCTGATGTGCTCTTGTTTTTGGTTCTAGGTGAATGGAACGTGGAGTTTGCCGAGTTTTGTGTGCGATTTTTACATTGCAATGGACGTTACGTGTAGCACCTCATCCATCTTCAACTTGGTCGCCATAAGCATAGATAGGTAAGTAATAATTATCACTAGGGGCGGATTTCTATGACATGTCATATTTTCCCCTTTGCATTATTTCAGGTTTCAGACTAATTTAAACCCGATTTCAAGCATCCTGGTGAAAATGAAAGGGCTTTTATTGCGCATATAACTGCATATTTAGGAAGCTTTCAACTATTGTAGCACATTTAATGTTAATATGCATATTTAGGTCATATTTTTGGCATATTTGTGTGCATATTAAAGAAATTTTGAAGTTTCATATCATATTTTGTAAATTTTGCATTATAATGATACTTTTGAGAATTTACAGATATTTTAATTAACATTATATTTTAATAAAATGAATTGTAATGAAACTTAAAAAAATATACACAATGTGTAAGTGGTAAAGTCATATTTTAAATTTTATTGGTCATATTTTAATATTTTTTAGGTCATAAATGCATGCATATATCCTATTTTTTAGGTCATGGAAATCCGCCCCCTAATTATCACACTTGAACGTTATTATTGTTCTAGCTTATAAACTCCAGTTAAATAAAATTATGTAATGCATAGTATAAATATCAGATATAGTTACACAAATAATTACATAAATTAGTAAAATTGTAATTAGAGTTCGTTAGAGACATTATTATGTTATTATATCCGAAATTTAAAAATTTAATGCATAACTAGGCTTGCCAGACGTCCCGGTTTTCAGACAAAATCCCGGTGTCCCGGCCGGTTCACTTCACGTCCCGGTAAAAATTAAATTTGATTTTCTAGATGACCAAAAATGTCTAAAAAATTAACTGTGAAGGATTAATGGTATAAGTGCACTTTAGCTAAGTTTACGATTTATATGAAAACCAATTTTTTATGGATCTGAAAAACCATTCAAATCGTTCAGGAATTTTCACAGAATGTTTTCACACCCTTGAATACCCGCGACGCTGGAGGGCATTCCGGTGTCCCGGTTGAACATTTCAGAAATCTGGGAAGCCTATGGATAACTTAAGTTTGTATATTTTATACATTTTCGTTCGCGGCTTTTTCCCCCGAATATCCAACAAGAGTAAATACTTTTTTTTTTTTATTTGCCTAAATAAAGCTGCCAGAATAAGCACTGACAATATAAATAGTAAGGACAGCTCTTTCATCTTCACCATACAAATTTACTTGAAGGATTAAAAAAATCAAAAATTATATCTAGTAGTACTAAAGAGGATTCAATTCCATTTTCCCTGACCCGGTGCGGCTGGCGAAAGCTGATTAATATTGAGTTGAATGACTAGTAGGCAAGCAAATTCCAAGGCAATGATCACTGAGTTCAGCAACACCTGCTGGAGTCATAACTTGAATTGGAGATCTCTGCTTTCATCTCTGACATTCCTTTTAGTGAAGCTTCCGACGGCCGTAGTTACAGCTCCAGAACTTTCATATCTTTCTCCATCTAGGAGCCAACCCACCTCCACCTACCTATTCATGGGAAGGCTTACAGTACGCCATGTAGACATATATACTGACTTGGTCATAGTCTTGTAATAATAACAAATGGATGAAAAATTCCGGGGTGCGCGGGCAAAGAGAGTTAAGTCCACCATCCTAAAAATTGAGATATATCCATAGAGTTATAGATAAAAATGTTCTCTACATTTGTATTAAGTCCAGTAAGTCATATTCAAAATTGTACGGTAGTTATGGATGTGTGCCTCATGGGTTTATCCATCTCTAAAGCTATGTTGGGATGGTATAGTGTGTTAAGTCACTCTAATTCTCAGTAACAAGAAAGTGGACTTAACTCTCTTTGCCCGCGCACCCCGGAATTGTGGGAATAATCTTACTTTCAAACATGGATACGACGCTAAGAAACATTTCCTTTCAGTCAGTGATAATGCTGCATGATAAGATAGGCTATATTGGAACCATAACAATATGTTATTTTTAGTACACGCTCTCTAAAACGGTTGCACTTTAGCGGACTCTTCTTTCAACTAGTTCCAGCTATGGCACCGAGATTTCTCTACAGTGTCTTCCAGTGAAGTATATTTTATGTTTATAAGTTAATATTATTAAGAAGGGTCATAAACCTTCTTATTCGGACATCTTGTATTAAAAAAATAATTTGATAATAATATTTTATGAGAATATTATAGGAGAAAAATTCCTCCGGTACTGGGACTTGAACCCAGGACCTTTGGCTATTCGCGCCAATGCTCTACCAACTGAGCTAAGCCGGAGCTCAATTCACAGCGCCAGATGGAACTTCTCTCCTATGACTGATTGCCCTAATGGGCTACCTCACAGACAGACAAGTTATGTCATATGCAATACTGTGAGGCACACTAAGTAGTGATTTTTGTGACCGGGCTCCCACTGTTATTGTACAGTTAACATTCAAGATAGATATATAAGCATTCATGAGCCACAGATTGTCTCTGTTGGACACTACATGAGAATATTATCAGTTGGTAGAGCATTGGCGCGAATAGCCAAAGGTCCTGGGTTCAAGTCCCAGTGCCGGAGGAATTTTTCTCCTATAATATTCTCATGTAGTGTCCAACAGAGACAATAATCTGTGGCTCATGAATGCTTATATATCTATAATATTTTATGTTGTGGACCCGAATGCGCCATGTCTCCATTAGACCACTACAACACAACTGCTAGTTGAAAAGAACGAGTTCAAATGATCCTCTTGTACGAACTGATTATTTTAACAAGACATATTATATTTGTGTTGCGGATGATAAAAAGACATGCAATTTCAATTGAAGTAAATAAAGTTAGTTTAGGCTAATATAATCAAACTTAAAATCTTAACGATGTTTTAACAGTATTTTTAAGAAAAAGAAACAAATCCATAGCGCTATTTGTACAAGCGCCATATCTATTTGCTTTCTTTATGTTAGATAATTGAAAATAAGTAAAAACTGAGGTCGAAAGTTCTAAAATCAGAGATATTTTACAAAAACTATTATGTGGATCACGTACGCAAAAACGTAGCTGATTCATCGCGTATTTCCGACATAAGCTGGATTCGTCCGTTAAAGTCTTGCTTTACGTACCTGATACATAAATAGCTACTATACCATCTATTCATTGATAATAGTTAACAAGTAATTCTCTATTATTGGATTTCGATGTGTGTGTATGTTGAGAGGGCTGTAATTTTTACCTGGCGAACAATCTGGATGAAATCTACCAAGGAACGGAAATATATTGGAATACTTCATTAGAATTCAAAATTAGGATGAAAGTGTACATTGGACGAAATGTTTTGGACGAACATGCATGAAAGCTTTTCACATTAATCCTTAAATTAGCATATCTGTCCACAGATACACCTGTTTGCCCATAAAGGAGATTTTTCGACCACGTGCGGTAATTATTAAGTGATTTGTTGATATTAGTTCCTCTGACTTCTGACATTGTACAAATATTCACTAAGAGTCCGGATTTCTAAGCAAAATGCATATTTATTTTCACACCCCTGAACTAAGCATTTCGTAAGACTCTTCTTGATAAATATCTTTAACTTAATTTGATAGTATTGAATTTGGTTATTTTGCAGCATATTTTACTCAAAACTGTCACATTATAAACCCTTTTTTCAGCTTCTATACGTCATTATCACGGTTTCATTCAGTTTGTTGGTTAATAATCCGGGTACTGAAAATCCGGTTTATAAAACACTCTTGTCAGATTTCTAAAATGCTTTCCGGTTCAGAAACAGATATTGAAGAGAAATTCATCGAAGAAGAACTGTGTTGCTTTTTACATGCATCTGCGACGTTGAAAGAACATTTTCACTTTACAAATCTTTCGTCAATTACAAACACAGAGCTTCACACAAGAAAATATGTAGATGATCATTCTTATATACTGCAACAGCCGTGAATAAGATATAATTTCTACGAAACCGATAACTCATTTGGTTTTAGTATAATTTATTTATGCCTACTTTAGTGCCTATTTTCTACATGTTTCATGCTTATTTACTTGGTTATTTTGTTTGTAAATCCGGGTTCTATTAATTAATATTGTGTTAAAAATGTAGCGAAAATTATTTCACATTCACATAACAATCCCCTAATGCAGTTGAACCATGCCAGAGTTAACTGTATACGCTGTTAATAAGGCATTCATCAAATGAAATCATCAGTGGACACTAAGTTTGAAATCAATGGAGAAACTTTTGGGGCAATAGTTGTTTTCTGTAAATGACAATCCTAACACACGGATAAAAATCTTCACATTTTGCATAAAACATTATGTTATTATTCTTAATCTTCACATTTTCTTGAAAAGGTTTATTCGTTTAGAGAAGTGACAATATGAAGGGATGATGACCGTGGCCATCATTAAAATGGATTCCAAAGCATGGCAGTAATCCTCATCCGGCTTAGGGGATGAACAATTTCCAGACTTAAGGCTACCAAAGATCGAAAGCATTGTTCCCATATTCAGGCAGCAGGCGACGTGATTGTAAATAATTGAGCATCAGTTTGAGACAACTTAAATATTAAAAATCGCTTGGATGAGCACAAGGAATTAGCATGCGCAGGCTGCTTTTAAATACGTTCTCACACTCCCTAATCGCACTCACTCTGCCGGCAAAATGATGAAGCTTGACTGGAGAGAAAATGAAGGCACTAATGACGGAAATATGGAGCATATTGCCTCTTGTTTGCTTTCATCAGCGTGTTCAATTTTTACGTTGACTTATTCTACGATTGCTGCCTACAAATAAGAAATAAGGCTATGAGTACCTATGAAGACTACAATAATGATAATGATATGCCGCCAGTCTTTTTTATTCTTAAATCTATACTTTATTAAATGCGCCCTAAGATGTGTGTATGTTCGCTTACTCCTTCGAGACCCTTTGACCTAGAGTTCTGAAATTTTTACCATAACTTCTCCATGATCTGCGAAATGTCTGTCTCAAATTTCATCGGTTATTGTGTTATCGGTTCGGTCAAATTTTAATGTTTAATTTCGGTTAAGGTCATATGTTGTGCTTTATGGGGGTCCTGTACAGTCACGGTGAGGACTCATACTCTTGCGGTGATTGTACAGAATGCATAGTATTAGCAGCGGTATTGCTAAGTTGTAGTGTTGTTAGCGCATCGATCATTCCTGTTTCGGAACCTCAGTGTCATGTTATTATTTACACATACTGTGTTTAGTTACGTGCAGAGATCAGTGCTGAGTCATTATTTTCACTTAATGGTAAACCCACCCCAAATAACGGGCTTAATTATCTAATTGCTATTATTGTTCAACGGCCAGTGTGAAAGAATTATCGTTCCACTATGACCTACTAGTGGTTTACTATGAAACCCGGGCCTTAAAGTACGTACTTACAGGGTTGTAAGTCGCCACTGGGTTGTTATCTTATATTGAGAACGCCTGGTGGTATATTGAGACATGTGAGTCAGTTGGAGAATTTAATGTTGTACCGGCATGTTACCATAATAGCTCAATGGTAGAGCAGCGGCACGGAGAGCCTAAGATCCTGGTTCAAATCCCCGCTGTGGCATTTTTCAGTCTGACTCTAGTTTTCCATTTCATAATGTCTTGTAATGTAAAATGTAAAACAAGTTACTTGAAACAATATTTACACAATTACTCATCACGGTTCATAGGGAAAGACATAGTAAGGTCAGCGCCAATTATCTAGAATTTCGTGACCATGCTGAGTAGTGGTGTGAGAAAATAGTTGAAATGGAGACCGGCTTCGCCATTACGCTTTTAATTTCATCACCAATCCACATGGCTTGAAAGTTGAAAAGTTCCAGAAAATTAGAGAGTTGAAAAACTTCGGTTATATCTCTCTAGAAATTCATCTCTCAAGTTTTAATCAGCTCATATTTTGATTCATAAGAGCTATTCGCAAAATTAACGACTGTAATTGATGTAATTTTATAAAACATAGAAGCAACAGGAAAAATTATATGTAAAGTGTCTATTTAAATTAATTTTCCACTCATTTGTCATCCATATTAATGGAACTGGCAGGAACCAAAAGTAACAATCAGGATCCAATTAGCAACAATTTTTAATTATCTGTTCTGATTTATTGGCGTGTATTGAACCTAATTTGTTCCTCTTATTCATATCTTAATTATATTTTTATTTTCAAGTTTAAATCTATAATTTATTATTGAAATCCCACCCCTTCCAAACCTTCTTCACGTGTCTATAACCAACTTCTAACACTTGTACAATTTGTCCTGTTATTTTCTTATATGCAGAGCATATAAAATAGAAGAAAAAATTAGTAAAATGAATTTTTAACTAATACAATGTAATTAATTTTTATTTATTTTTTATGTATTTTTAATGCATAGCCCTCCTATTAAAATGAATTAACGATATGAGATATATGAAGCTGGTCTTTGAGAATGAATGACGAACGCAAGAACTGTTTGCAAAAAATATTGTACCTACTTACTAATAATTAATTATTATAATAGGCTTAATAAATTATATTATAAGATATTACATGTGAAATTATTATAAATTTGTGATACATAACAAGATAAGAACCCAAGCATTTCATTGATACCGTGGAACCCACTGGTGAATATGTAAGCTTTACCAGTTATCAGAACTGACCGTACCTTATAGATCTAAAGTTCGCGGGTTCAAACCCGGCCACGGGCGATGGACTTTGCAGAACGTAAAAGTTTTAGGCACGAGAAGGACTTTAGGCTGGGGATCGTATCGTAGATTTACGCTAAAAAACTCCAAAAATAAATTAGAGCCTCTGGACCAATTTCTTCGGCCCTTTGGCGTCCAAGCAGTTGGCCTATCATAGTTTCCTTTCGAGGGAATGGACTTACCAGCTATTTCTCTCTCTTTCTAACTTCCTCCCTTCCTCTCGGAAAATAAGCCCCATCAGTACCGAAACCTCCACTCGGAGGTCTTATGCTCCGAGCGGAGTGATGTATATCCTACATAACACGGCCTACATACATGGGTTTAAAGCCAGGTGGCTTACCAACGGATCTGGTAATGCCGACAGGTTTCCAAATAGCCTCTAGCTGAGACAAAAACTCTCTTAATAAAATCATGTATCATAAAATGTCTGTATTATCTCCCTGCGTGTTTAAAGTCTGTACCCATCGACAGTGGAACCGCATACACATTTTTTGTGGACACTCGTTTCTCGGTGCATTCGCGGTCTTCAGAGTGAAGTCACTCGTAAGTGTGTCAATATGGGTTGATGGAAATGCTCTTAGCCATGAACCTATTTTGTTTTCTTGAATAGCAAGGTATCTTGCTTATTTTAAATAAAAGGTGCGACGAGAAATTTGTAGATACGGGTGGTGTTTATGATATACCTGACTACAGATCCGTCGGCCCGGGTTCGATTCCCGGTACCTCCTCGGATTTTTCTGAGGTAGGGAGGTCTGGTAGGGTTTCACTCAGCCTCGTGATTCAAAATTGAGGAGCTACTTGATAGAGAAGTAGCGGCTCCGGTCAAGAAAACCACCATTAACGGCCGTGGGTGTCGGCATGCTGACCACATGCCCCCCAATCCTGCCACCTGCCTACGGGAGATGACGCAGCGGTCGGGTTGTAGGCCAAGTCCCTCGAGGGATGAAGCGCCACGGAGTTTAGTTTTAGTTTATGATATCCCAATATCTCTTTATATCCAGATGCGTAAGTTTGTTCGGTACACTTGAATAAATAATTGCATTATGGAAATTAAGCCTTTACATAAATACCGTGTTAATGGGCTTTATTGAGAATAAGTCTTGTCTTAAAAATTCGAATTAATGAAGTCTGGAAAAACTAAAACTACTTTCTTGTTGCCGTACGTATAGAACGATAACAAATTCAAATCAAATTCAGAAACCGTGTACATGAATCGGTTATTGCTGTCACTTTACTTATCAGTTAAGGTAATTTCGATAAAGCGTTATTTATAATAATAATAATAATAATAATAATTTAATAAAATATTATTATATTATTATTAAATACGTATGTCTACTAATACATAGATTTGTTGACAGGGGAAGAAGTTTAATACAGTTCAGCACTATTTCCCGGTGTCTTGAGACCACCCTTCGCCACTCATTTGCAAACTCAGTAGATCTGTAAAGCTAAAATACAGATGATTCCTTTGCCTTCCAAATGTTTAAATTAAATTTAATTCGAATGTTATTACGAATGCTGTGAGAATTTTCGATAGTGAAAGATACAAGTAGTGTTTATTGCTATAGAATGCGATGCAGCTATGCTATGTTTTAAGTAAAAGAAGTATTTTAAACCGTAGCTCCTGCTTCCTAAAAGAATACAAGACATCGTCTTGAATTTTAAACGGGTATTCTTTGTTTGTTTTTGTAAGTATTTACTGGTGATTTAAATCTCTATTCTCCATCGTCGGTTCGTGCTTCCTTTCTCCGGCAGAACAAATGGCAAGCATCTCAAGAGGATTGCGCCTAACGGTCTCTACTGAGTAATGAATTGAAAACATTTCAAATCATTTACCTTGTTTGAGATATTTCGAATCAGTTCCCTAGACTCTCACTTTATTCTCCTCTTCTCTTCGTTCTTTTCTGTCATTCCAGTGAAGTAAATTTAAGATGTTACTACATTATATCCAGGGATATATACATCTCTCGGAAATATTCTTCTAGGCCCTATATGGCCATCACCAATCATTTACATACATAAAAATGACATGTAACTAAATATGTATATATAGTTATATGTAACTATATAGTCATGTTTAACCTACCATTTAATTTTCATGTATCTATATAATTCTATCAATGATCCTGTTATCTCATCCACCTCTTTATGCGTTCATCAGTTAATAGGCTATACGCCTTCTAACTCCTTTTCGATTCATCCATCAGACTACCTACATGTTTCTAAGTATTATCTACCTCTTTTCAGTCTGTCTTTGTGCCTGTCTATCCATATATTTACCTATAAGGATCTGTCTATGTATCTACTTCGCTACCTACCTACGTATCTGCCTCTCTCTGTCTACACGCTTACCTGTGTGATTGTCTATCTAGGCCTATATCTAAATATCCATGTATCTATGCCTATCGTTCTAACTAGCTGTCTATCTACTTATTAAGGTGGAATATGCAATTAGAAAAATTATGCAATTCAGAAACTTCTATTTTCTCGCCTTCTCTCCAGAAATCTAAAAATAAAAATGTATAAATCAATGATCCTGCCTGTTGTATTATATGGATGTGACACATGGTCCCTTACTCTTTGGGAAGAACATAATCTGAGAGTGTTCGAAAACAGCGTGCTTAGAAAATATTCGGACCTAAGGGATATAAAAACGGGGACTGGAGAAATCACTGGGGAAATAACTGCATAACGACGAGCTTCATAACCTGTACTCTTCACCGAATATAATAAAAGTAATTAAATCATGGAGGATAAAATGGACTGGATATGTTGCGCGCATGAGGGGAAAAGACATAGCTCAAAAATATTGACTGCGATAACCGAAGGGAAGAGACCACTTGGAAGATCTTGACGTAGGTGGGAGGACAATATTAGAACAGATTTAAGGGAAATAGGATTTGCGGGAGATGGTTGGATATGGATGGAGTTAGCACAGAATAGGGTTGAAAGGCGGGCTCATGTAAGCGCGGCAGTGAACCTCCGGGTTTCATAAATTAGACAGTATTCCTTTAGCTTGCATAGGAATTATCTATTGCCATTGGGTAAGTAAATAATGAAACAGGCGATTTTGAAATTATCTTACCTTCTTATCACTATTATTTTTGCATAATATCAAACTAGAGTACAACAATTGCTATTTATGTTTATTACAAGATAACACAAAATTTCGTAAAAATTAATAATAGCGTATTGTTGTTAGAAAATAGAATCTTCTTTATCGTGCAAACGAAAATCCAGAAAAACTCTATGATAGCCGCTCACGGTGTTTACAATCTGGTGTGCGGTCCCATTCTTTGGAGTCATAGGGCCTTATTTCTTTGAGAACGATGACCGTAATGCTGTTACGGTGATCTCAAGTATTATTTTAGAAATCTTCTTTACTCCTGATCTAGCTCACCATCCATTTAATATTCTTCCAACTTGATGGTGCTATGAATCATACTGCAAGGTCGGCCATGAACACTCTTAAAATAATGTTTCCTAATCATGCCATTTCGAGGAGCGGATTATCCTCTGGATTTTTTGGACCATCCACAGACCACGGAGCCTCTGGCCTGTCAGATCGCCTGATCTCACCTGGAGAGATTATTTCCTTTGAAGATACTGAAACGCATGTCACCAGAAAGAACATTCGAATAAGCGCATGGCACTTAAAGGGTTAACCTGACTTAATAATTTTGTATTGATATTACAATGGGAGGATTTGTTGAAGTACAGTACGTTTATTAGTTTGAAGTTTGAAGTTTATTATTACATTTCATTATTTACATTATTTGAACATTAGTACAAGTAAAAACAAAAACCAACAGAAAATACTATTTCTAATTTAGCATAAAAAAGTAAGGTATGCCCCTAGGTGAGCAAAGCTTGTGTTTAGGGGTGTAATAGATTAATATAAATCTAATTATGTATCAATCAATGCACAGTATACTACACACGAAAATTATAAATGTATGAGTACAATGTGTATAAAATAATTTTGCATCATTAACCAGTGGTTTATATAGAAATTACAAAAAAACAGAAAAAATTTATAGAAATAAATTGGGTTGAAACATTGAAAAACAAAACAAAATTAAAGTTGTGCTATTAATATTATACATTTTTTTTCCTCTTAAAGTGTTTGAGATTGTAACTTATTACTTAAGTCTATCGCTTCCCTTTCTCCAAGTATCTATCGACTTTTGTAACGTTTGAAATTTTGACATCCCTGATGACGGATCTGTGATTCGTTTGTGTTATAAACGACATCACACATCGTCATCCGCTGCAAGAATTTCATGGTCCATTTTACTTTTCACAACTCAGTTCATTCCCATCAACATTGCATTCAGTGACTTCTGTAATGTAACAACACAGAGCAAAATCATCAGCTTTTCTTGTTCTATCTATAAAAAAAATCGTGTTCATAAAAGGAATTATCCTACTAGGGATGATGGTGAGAGCCATTTTTATTCTTAATTAAGTGCCAGAATGTACGTTCTAATATTTTGTGAACGGGAAAATGTCAGTCCGTCTGTCCGTGTGTAAATGTGCGCGATAATTCAAATTCGCTTTATCATATTACCATGGAACTTGGTATACACATTTACAAAGTCCATGGAAAAAAACCTGTTAATTCTGGACCAAATCGGTTGAACGTTACCGGAGTACATCAAATTAACGACATGCTTTTTAAATAAAAAATTTGCATCAATCGATAGAACTCAGTATGCTGTTGGGAACTGAAGACCAGTAACTCCGTATTTGTACGCCTTCAGATGTTTGGCAAAAATAAAAGGATATTGTTGACGTGACGAATTTGTTGCGAAATCGTTCTGTTAATATTCTAGTTATCCCGTATGACTTCACACATGCTCAGCTAACCTTCTCAAGGAACTGTGGTCTAAAATTCAATATAATATATAATCATTCATGAACCACAAATTATTGTCTCTGTTGGACATTACATGAGAATATTATAGGAGAAAAATTCCTCCGACACTGGGACTTGAACCCAGGACCCAGGGCCATTAGGGCAATCAATCATAGGAGAGAGGTTCCACCTGACGCTGTGAATTGAATTCCGGCTTAGCTCAGTTGGTAGAGCATTGGCGCGAATAGCCTAAGGTCCTGGGTTCAAGTCCCATTGTCGGAGGAATTTTTCTTCTATAATATTCTCTAAAATTACACAGTTTCTTAAGTATTGCCTATTAACTCCATCTGGTACTTCATTTTATCGGTTTACCTTATTTTATTAGTATTAGTAATTTTCTTTTCTGGTATGATTTGTCTTGGCAGACTGCTTCTTCAATCTTTTATAGATAAGTTAAAATAAAATCACGGAGTACAATGAAATTATCCATACATTCTGAACAATTATTACTTCAAATAGTCTGTTTCGCTTAAAAGAAATTTCGCTGTGAATTCGACCACATTCACATTTTATCTGTGCTATTTCCGAGTTCACACCACAGATGTCTGTAGAAAGTCAATTTCACATCACTCCTTTTTGTGGTCTCTGTCCTCTTTTTACGCTCAGAGGACCGATACATTGCACGTCTCTCTGTGAATTCAGCAGAACAAATGCCATTAGTCCCTATCGTGCTAATCTTCTTGGTCTAGCAAATGAACCACAGCAACGCGAATTTTACACCATTGGAACATGCAACCGATTCGTCATGAGGTGATCCCTCTTAGAGAATATGGCTGGTTGATGGAAAATTAATATAGTATTTTAATTGGAATAAGTTTATAATAATTTATATGGAACTCGTGAGGAAATCATACTCGTTATATTGTTATTACTATTAATATTTGTTACAGTAATAGTTATGAATAGTAACGTATTCAATTTAATTTAAAAGTTTGTTTCTAGAATACTAAATATCTGTCAGTTGCATCATCCATGGCGCATGTAAGAGTCGATCATTGCCAATATCTGGGTTAAATAGACATGTTAAGAATATCTGTTACCTCATCGCTATGGAAGAGAAATAAATTAAACTCATAGATGACGCAGCAGTCGGATGGAGGCCTAGTCCCTCAAAGGGTTGTAGCGCCTTGGAGTTAAGTTTAGTTTAGTTTAGTCTCATGGAATAGCCTACACATCAAAAGCGCACAAGTCGATCTTTCCGAAGATTTTCGACGTTTTGAAAGCGCACGAGAATATACGTTCACTAGATTTAGAATGTTACTCATGAATATAGAGGTTATACTTTCTTATATTGCACGCACTCAGGGTTGCCAGATCAGAAATGTAGAATAGTCGTACCAGTATCCGAAAATAGTCGTATGCTAGTTAAACCTGTCGTATGCTTTGTGATTTTTCAGTGTAATGAACGTATTGCGTTAATACTAATAATAAAAATAATAATTATTATTATTATTATTATTATTATACCGATTATAATCGGTATTTTGCATCTTATACGTATAAGCCATGTAATTGTTAATAAATCATATTATTTGTAAATGATTAGGCGTGTTTCGTTATCTTCCGATGTGATAAATTTGATTAAATACAATAAAATTAAATAAACAGTAGTTGCCACATTGCTGTAACTTAAATGTTGCAAAAGGCACAGGACTGCTTTCCAATCATATTGATAACATGCTTACAACAAAACCATGAGAAAACAAATTTAAAATTCGTCAGTAGATTGACTAAAAAGATATAAAACTCCATGTTAAAATAGTCGTACAAATAGGCGTACGATTCATCATTGCGTCGTACGTCGTACAAATCTATGAAATAGTCGTATGTGTACGACTATAGTCGTACGTATGGCAACCCTGCACGCACTTCTTTCATAGCAAAGGTTTTTCATAATCATATATCATAAAACATCATAAAAGAGATTAAATTAATGGACTGTACCCACACAAACCGCCATGAAAAGTAATTCTTCCATAGCCGAGTTTATATAGTAATATAAGCAAGCGTCAGCTGAAATCATAAGTGGACCCTAACTTTGAAATCGATGAGGAAAATTTCATTGTAGTACTTGGTTTCTATAAATGAGAATTAAAACATGAGAATAAAAATCCTCATATTTTACATAAAACGTTACACTATTAATATATTTAATATATTTTTTCTGATTTTATAAATGTTTTAAGCATTTATACGACTGTAGCAGTGAAAAGATTAAATAATGCACTCTGAAAATCAGAAGAACCGAAAATGAGATTAACAGATCGTAGTTTTTAAATAAATTCACCGAATTTGTCAATTAAGTTAATAAGACTAAATTAATTTTAACAGGCAGTATTATAATTGGGTTTTACAAGGTAATAAAAACACTCATAGGTGCAGATTTCTGGGGTTTAATATTTATACCTGTATTTACTTCCCAGTTCCCACAACTATCCAAATTTATTAAGTGCCAGTATGGTACTTTATGAGATTGTGTGGGGGACGAAAAAATGTCTGTCCGTCTGTCTATCCGTGTGTCTGTACGCACCATAACTCAAATACGCTTTTTAGGATTTTCATGAAACTTGGAAAACATATTTATAATGTCCATGGGAAGAACCCTATTGATATTGAACCAAATCGGTTCACCGGTACCGGAGTAATGCCCAATTTAGTGCCTATTTTAATAGATTATATTAGAAAGGCGCCATAGCTCAAATACGCTCCATCGGATTTCCATGAAACTTGGTATACGCATTTACGACGCCCATGAAAAGTACCCTATTGAATTTGAACCTAATCTGTTTCCCGGTACCGGAGTAAACCCCAATTTAGTGTCTATTTTAAAGGCGCAATAACTCAAATACGCTTTATCGGATTTTTATGAAACTTCGTATACGCATTTATAATGTCCATGGGAAGACGTCTATTGATATTCGACCAAATCGGTTGGCCAGTACCGGAATAATGCTCAATTTAGTGCCTTTTATGTTAATATGTAAGAAGTCGCGATAACTCAGATATGCTTTACTGGATATTCCTGAAACTTTGTATACCCATTTATAATGTACATGGAAAGTCGTCTACTGATATTGGATCAAATCGGTAAACCGGTACCGGAGTAAAACCCAATTTAGTGTCTATTTTAAAGACGCGGTAACTCAAATACGCTTTACCGGATTTTTATGAAACTTGATATACACATTTATAATGTCCATGGGAAGAAGTCTATTGATATTGGACAAAATCGGTTGACCTGTTTCGGAGTAATGCTCAATTTAGTGCCTATTTTATGGTAATTTACGTATTCGAAAGAATTTATAAAAAACAAAACAAAAAACAAAAAAACAAAAAGCAACTCAGTTATATTGACAACATAGCCTATTGTTTTACTGTGATATTATAAGTCTTTGGAAATTAAAATACAGTTAGCTATGACCAAAAAACTATTGTTCTAAATGCGCTTATCCAACTAGACCGTTAAACTGACTCAGGTGGCCTCACATTCTGGAGTTCCAGGTTCAAATCCCGAAACCGGCCAATTTGACTTTTTTTGTTGGTATTTTTATGTGAGTGTGCGATTGTCTAGATATCACAAATCTGTACAGTTCAGCTGATGCTGGAAGATTTTAATCTGATTAAAAAAAACTAGACCTTCGTTCTTTCGTAAGCCCTGATTAATGAATAAATCTGGAGTTTAACTTGGAAATCAATTTTTTTTTTAATTTTCTGCTTATCATAATTGCAGTCATAACTGATTAAACCCAAACTTACTGGCACTTTTTAAATCAGTTTACCTGATTTTATTGCAATTATAATTGATTTAACAAAAGGATTTAATAAATAATTCCTAATTTAATGTGTTTAAACTTTTGGATGTTGTTGCGAATAATTAACTCTTAATGAAATGGTCATTAAGTATGGGATATTTCTGTCAAACCACTTAGGTCATGAAGATACGTAGAGAAAACATTGGAAATTTATTTTTCGTTCACACATAGAATTTATTTTTCATTCTCATCCCAGGAATCTGAATATTGATATTCTTCCAGAGAATTCTTCAAAACATACCGAACCAACTGTTATTTCCAGATTCAAGCCGGTCAATAGCACTTAGTAATTTTTTTCCCACATAGAGAAATACATTTTTTAAAATAAGTTATGTACATGTTGCCAAGATATTACAAAATTCTTGTACGCCATCAAAGATTTTTGTTGCTAGGAGATCGTTCTTCATTTTCGGCGTGGATCAAAATTAGTAGTGATTTGAGAAACATTTCTGTTTCTCAAAAGCATATAAAATGGAATCTCCGAAGACTTCAACTTCCGAAACCACACTCGCTAGACTTAGAATTCAGGTATTTATAGCCTGTGGTTTTTGTCCTGGTTTCTTTTATAACTTCGGCATGAGTACTATATTCTTGTGTGGGTTTGCAGCTATGTTGATGTGGGTATTTAAATAATTTTATTTGTAATCTGGGAAGCCTATTTCTTGCGTGAAACACCTAAATTAGAAGATAAAGCGTATAATTTTAATAAAAAATATTGCTTCATTTAATATTAAAGTGCCCATTATATCCATGTAGGAGATAATGGTTTAAGAACTTCTGACTTTTATAGCCTATAACGTTATTTCAAACCCTATTTTGGAATGTTACCTAATGGAATTAGTGCTTATGTAATTTTAGCATTTATGAAGTTATAGGCCTAGCAGCGCGTCTCATGTTGTACTGTAGATACGTTTATATTAACAAGTCATTTATTGATAGTCTACAGCAGAGGTCCACAGAGTTCCTCGTATAACCCGCCGGCCGCGGAAGAGTTTGATCAGGTCCTTAGCGTAGAGCAAATGTTGATACGAGCGAACAAGATAACATCAACCTGCATACATAAATGTAGTAGACCTGGTCCGGGATCGAACTCTCAATCTTGGGCACAGAAAGCCAGCACGATACTGGCTGTACCAAAGTCGACTCACTTATTTGTAAACTGATGCAATCCAGAAGGAATAAGTTCAACAAAGGAAGCCTTGTTCGGTTTATAACATCCTTCCAAACAAATCAATTCAAAATCAGAGTCTGAGCACAAAGAAACGCGTATCTGCGTTTGAGACTATGAGAATGTTTGGAGAATGCTTGTTATTAGGCCTACATCTGTTTCTTGGAGTATTGTAAATATAAATAAAATCATTAAGAAGTTCACACAAAATTAACCTAAAATGGCGCAATGAAATAATGTGTGTTCACAGAATCGACTGCACAGAGGGAGGGAATCGTTGGGTCACGTGGTGCAGGCAAGGGCTGAAACTTGAGGCGGTCTATATGGTGATCAGAAAATAATTTGCTTTAATGAAATTAAATTAGACCATGTACCGTATTTTTATTGAATATCCCAAATTGGATTAAACCCTATTTCACCCGAAAGTATATTAGGCTTAGAGATAATGAAAAAAGAGTTAACAATAGTTATTTATGAAACAAGTGGCGAAAACGAGATTTTCTATGTTCGCGAAACGAGCCCGTAAGAGCGTGGTGTAGCAATCCTACGAGCAAACTAAAACCATTTTACCATGTGTAACATACAATATGTTTTAGACAGACGTTAATATTTGTGAAATACAAATTTTATTGCGTGCCATGCAGCGATATTGGGAACTTCCAGCCGTCCTGCCACCTAGTAGGCCTATGCACTTGCGCAGCAAGGCTATTGATTTTCTGGTGCATGGCTCCCAACATATTATGGGATGGAGTGGACAACGCTTTTCAGCGACCAAGGATTACCAAAATATGTTTTCTTATCGAGGCTAGTGTTCACGGAATGACAGTGATGAAATTAACTGCTTTACTAGAAATTCTTATAAGATAGAAGAATAATTTCTTTAACATTAAATGTTGTTAATTGTTTTTATTTATGTTATTTTTTATGCATAAGTAACTTAATCGTTTTAGAACTTATTTTTGAAGCACTCTATACCATAACAAGGTAAGTAAAAAATATTTGAAACTTTGTTCACGTCTTATATTAATGATACTACAGAAACCTCTACATGCATGAGTAAATTTGGCTTTACGCAATTGGCTATACAATATATGAGTGTTTAAGGTAAGGTATATGCATTGATTTTATTTAGGCGCGCAACATAACCAAGATAAATTGACTTTCCTTCATATTGCAGAGATATCTTTATATCTTCAGTTATCATTGATTTAAACTAAGGAAGTATATATTTCTGCGAGTCAATAAATACCCTGGAGAGATTTCTTAATACTTGATATGAGTACTTTAAGAAGAGTTCGTTATAATACATTTCTGAACTGTTTATTCTGGTTAATCTCAACGACATATTCCACCATCAATGTCACTCACCTGAAACTAAGTCACATATCACAGATTTATTGCTAGCACATTATTTGCTAATATTGACAAATATGATGCCATATAACTCAATTATAAATATTATATGGGCCCTTTTACAGAGTTTCAAGAATTCTAAGAAGAGATGAATAGCTATTTATGTATCGAGTATGCAAAGCATGGCTTTAGCCTAAAACTTTGGATGTAGATTTTTACAGCTTATTCCTTCGATAGAACAATAAAAAAATGCCAACAAAAATATATTCATCGTCCTAGTTTCTTCTGCTTAACCTCCTTGTCTCTTTCCGATCTCCCTGGGGCGGGTCTTTTGAATATATTAGATAATTCTCCCCTCTGTGTCTAGGTCCTCAATAACATGCACGAAACTGCACTCTTCGAGCTACGAGATCTGCCCATCCATGTCAACATGATTATTAGGGGTTAAGCTGTATAGAAGTTGAATTTCATCACTAAATGTGTCCTTCATTCCCTTTTCATTCATCTCGTTATTGTCTGAAATTTTTTTTCTGTAGGTCTACCTTGTTCTCGAATATTCTGAGTGTTTTGTTCTGAATTGTCGAAAGCAGAATCTAGTTTCGCATCTACAGGGCACTACTCATATATGATTGTATTACATAACCAAATTTCAGATCCCTATAGAGCTAGAGAGGTTAAATGAGCTCTGGATGGAGCTGCCCTGGATGGAACGACGAAGGATAGCACGAGAAAAGACAGAGCGGCTCGGGTAGATCAGCGGAGCAGATAGCAGCTCATGGTAGAGCAGCGGAGGAGATAGCAGACCATGATAAAGCAGTGGGGAGAAAGCAGCTCATGATAGAGCAGCGGAGGAGATAACAGCTCATGATAGAGAAGCGGAGGAGATAGCAGCTCATGATAGAACAGCAGAGGAGATAGCAGCTCATGATAGATGAGCGGAAGATGTAGCAGCTCATGGTAGAACAGCGGAGGAGATAGCAGCTCATGATAAAGCAGCGGAGGAGATAGCAGCTCAGATAGAGCAGCGGAGGAGATAGCAGCTCATGATAGAGCAGCAGAGGAGATAGCAGCTCATTCTACAGCAGCGGAGGAGATAGCAGCTCATGATAGAGCAGCGGAGGAGATAGCAGCTCATGACATAGCGGAGGAGATAGCAGCTCATGATAGAGCAGCGGAAGTAGCAGTTTATGATAGAGAAGCGGTGGAGATATCAGCTCATGATACAGCAGCGGAGGAGATAGCAGCTCGTGATAGAGCAGCGGAGGATTTAAAAGCTAAGAGCAGCGGAGGATTTAAATGCTCAGAGCAGCGGAGGAGGTAGCAGCTCATGATAGAGCAGCGGAGGAGATAGCAGCTCATGATAGAGCAGCGGAAGAGATAGCAGCTCATGATAGAGCAGCGGAGGTGATAAAAGCTCATTCTACAGCATCGGAGGAGATAGCAGCTCATGATAGAGCAGCGGAGGAGATAGCAGCTCATGATAGAGCAGCGGAGGAGACAGCAGCTCATGATAGAGCAGCGGAGGAGATAGCAGCTCGTAATAGAGCAGCGGAGGAGATAGCAGCTCATAATAGAACAGCGGAGGAGATAGCAGCTCATGGTAGAGAAGCGGAAGAGATAGCAGCTCATGATAGAGCAGCGGGGTGATAACAGATCATCCTATAGCAGCGGAGGATGTAGCAGCTCATGATAGAGCAGCGGAGGAGATAGCAGCTCATGATGGAGCAGCGGAAGAGATAGCCGCTCATGATAGAGCAGCGGAGGTGATAACAGATCATCCTATAACAGCGGAGGAGATAGCAGCTCATGATAGAGCAGCGGAGGAGGTAGCAGCTCATGATAGAGCAGCGGAGGAGATAACACATCATCCTACAGCAGCGGAGGAGGTAGCAGCTCATGATAGAGCAGCGGAGGTGATAGCAGCTCATGATGGAGCAGCGGAAGAGATAGCAGCTCATGATAGAGCAGCGGAGGTGATAGCAGCTCATGATAGAGCAGCGTAGGCGATAACAGCTCATTCTACAGCAGCGGAGGAGATAGCAGGTCATGGTAGAGCAGGGGAAGAGATAGCAGCTCATGATAGAGCAGCGGAGGTGATAACAGATCACCCTACAGCAGCGGAGGAGGTTGCAGCTCATGATAGAGCAGAGGAGGAGATAGCAGCTCATAATAGAGCAGCAAAGGAGATAGCAACGCATGGTAGAGCAGCGGAAGAGATAGCAGCTCATGATAGAGCAGCGGAGGTGATAACAGATCATCCTACAGCAGCGGAGGAGGTAGTAGCTCATGATAGAGCAGCGGAGGAGATAGCAGCTCATAATAGAGCAGCGGAGGAGATAGCAGCTCATGATAGAGCAGCGGAAGAGATAGCAGCTCATGATAGAGCAGCGGAGATGATAACAGCTCATTCTACAGCAGCGGAGGAGATAGCAGCTCATGATAGAGCAGCGGAGGAGATAGCAGCTCATGATGGAACAGCGGAAGAGATAGCAGCTCATGATAGACCAGCGGAGTTGATAACAGCTCATTCTACAGCAGCGGAGGAGATAGCAGCTCATGATAGAGCAGCGGAGGAGATAGCAGCTCATAATAGAGCAGCGGAGGAGATAGCAGCTCATGATAGAGCAGCGGAGGAGATAGCAGCTCATGATAGAGCAGCGGAAGAGATAGCAGCTCATGATAGAGCAGCGGAGGTGATAACAGATCATCCTACAGCAGCGGATGAGGTAGCAGCTCATGATAGAGCAGCGGAGGTGATAACAGATCATCCTACAGCAGCGGAGGAGGTAGTAGCTCATGATAGAGCAGCGGAAGAGAGAGCAGCTCATAATAGAGCAGCGGAGGAGATTGCAGCTCATAATAGAGCAGCGGAGGAGTTAGCAGCTCATGGTAGAGCAGGGGAAGAGATAGCAGCTCATGATAGAGCAGCGGAGGTGATAACAGCTCATTCTACAGCTGCGGAGGAGGTAGCAGCTCATGATAGAGCAGCGGAGGAGATAGCAGCTCATAATATAGCAGCGGAAGAGATAGCAGCTCATGATAGAACAGCGGAGATGATAACAGCTCATCCTACAGTAGCGGAGGAGATAGCAGCTCATGATAGAGCAGCGGAGGAGATAGCAGCTCATGAAGGAGCAGCGGAGGTGATAACAGCTCATCCTACAGCAGCGGAGGAGATAGCAGCTCATAATAGAGCAGCGGAGGAGATAGCAGCTCATAATAGAGCAGCGGAGGAGATAGCAGCTCATGGTAGAGCAGGGGAAGAGATAGCAGCTCATGATAGAGCAGCGGAGGTGATAACAGATCATCCTACAGCAGCGGAGGAGATAGCAGCTCATGATAGAGCAGCGGAGGTGATAACAGATCATCTTACAGCTGCGGAGGAAGTAGTAGCTCATGATAGAGCAGCGGAGGAGATAGCAGCTCATAATAGAGCAGCGGAAGAGATAGCAGCTCATAATAGAGCAGCGGCTGAGATAGCAGCTCATGATAGAGCAGCGGTAGAGAGAGCAGCTCATGATAGAGCAGCGGAGGTGATAACAGATCATCCTACAGCAGCGGAGGAGGTAGCAGCTCATGAAGGAGCAGCGGAGGTGATAACAGCTCATTCTACAGCAGCGGATGAGATAGCAGCTCATAATAGAGCAGCGGAGGAGATAGCAGCTCATAATAGAGCAGCGGAGGGGATAGCAGCTCATGGTAGAGCAGGGGAAGAGATAGCAGCTCATGATAGAGCAGCGGAGGTGATAACAGCTCATTCTACAGCAGCGGAGGAGGTAGCCGCTCATGATAGAGCAGCGGAGAAGATAGCAGCTCATAATAGAGCAGCGGAAGAGATAGCAGCTAATGTTAGAGCAGCGGAGATGATAACAGCTCATCCTACAGCAGCGGAGGAGATAGCAGCTCATGATAGAGCAGCGGAGGAGATAGCAGCTCATGATAGAGCAGCGGAGGAGATAGCAGCTCATGAAGGAGCAGCGGAGGTGATAACAGCTCATCCTACAGCAGCGGAGGAGATAGCAGCTCATAATAGAGCAGCGGAGGAGATAGCAGCTCATGGTAGAGCAGGGGAAGAGATAGCAGCTCAAGATAGAGCAGCGGAGGTGATAACAGCTCATTCTACGTCAGCGGAGGAGGTAGCAGCTCATGATAGAGCAGCGGAGGAGATAGCAGCTCATAATAGAGCAGCGGAAGAGATAGCAGCTCATGATAGAGCAGCGGAGATAACAGCTCATCCTACAGCAGCGGAGGAGATAACAGCTCATGACAGAGCAGCGGAGGAGATAGCAGCTCATGATATAGCTTCGGAGGAGGTAGCAGCTCATGATAGAGCAGCGGAGGAGATAGCAGCTCATGATGGAGCAGCGGAAGAGATAGCAGCTCATGATAGAGCAGCGGAGGTGATAACACCTCGTTCTACAGCAGCGGAGGAGATAGCAGCTCATGATAGAGCAGCGGAGGAGATAGCAGCTCATAATAGAGCAGCGAAGGAGATAGCAGCTCATGATAGAGCAGAGGAAGAGATAGCAGCTCATTATAGAGCAGCGGAGGAGATAGCAGCTCATGATAGAGCAGCGAAGGATATAGCAGCTCATGATAGAGCAGCGGAGGAGATAGCAGCTCATGGGAGAGCAGTGAAGGAGGTAGCAGTTCATGGTAGAGCAGCGGAGGAGATAGCAGCTCATGATAGAGCAGCGGTGGAGTTAGCAGCTCATGATAGAGCAGCGGTGGAGATAGCAGCTCATGATAGAGCAGCGAAGGTGAAACCAGCTCATTATAGAGCAGGATGGAGTGGTTATAAGAATTTAAGAAAAATGATACTGAGACAAATCTTCAGTTTTCAGTTTTCTTCAGGTTCCAACAACAAAGGCCCTTAACCAAACAGTTTCCAAATTTTTGTAGAGTTTCTATCAACATTGTACACCTTAAAATAAAGAAGTAGGTTGATGAATGTGGAAGTTTTTTTATGTTAGTGTAATGAATTAGCTTTTTTGTTAAACTGCTTTGTAGTTGACACCTAAATTACGGCAAGAGTCAACATTTTCAACCATAATATTACTCTTAAACTGTATAAGCTTATTATTTTACCGTTTGGAAGATGTTCTGCCTTTGAAATCCACTTCCAGAACAGAATAATTGATCAAAACGTCGGATAGAATAATTCTGTAAAAGTATATAATGCTGATCAGCAATCCTAGGAATGTTTGTAGGCTAAAAAAACAAATAGGCATATGTATTTACATAGAAATCCTAGAACTGCTGATCAGCGTTTACAGCAATGTCGTATCAATATTAAATCATTCTGCCAGTTTTGATTTCTATCTATATTCTAGAATAGTAATATTCATGGAATAATTTCGTATTACTATATACGCAAACTTATTGGAGTAATTATAATAAGGTACAGAACAGTGCTATCAGAACATAAATTAATTAGCTCAGTCTTTAGGTAACATCTGAGTATAACCTGGAATGCATAGTTATTTGACTGTCATCTTAGCATCTTTGCCATTTTAATATTCCCTCCCTACATTCCGAGTATTCAGATATTAAGTCACCTCTTTTATTGCTACTAATTTGTATACGGTTCGTGGCCTACTGTGCCCTATGGAACATTACGTAAGAGGCAGTTATAAATAAACTTACAAAGTATAAAATAGTGGTGTTAAACGGGCATGCACTACCATGTGTGATGAGAATAATGTTATTAAGTAAGATGCATTTACAACGCTTGTTAGGTGATGTAGGCCTAATGCTTTGGATTGAAAATTAATTGACTCGGCACTCGATATCCCGGCAGTTCGGATTACTCGGCAACCAAGATAGGAAAAATAAAATCAAGTAAACTGATGTAACCATGTGCCAGAATGATTTTCTTTAATCAGTGATGATTGCAATTATAATATGCATAAAATAAGTTATTTTTGTAATCGATTTCCGAATTAACCTCCACACCGATTCATTAAGCAGGGATTACGGAAAAACAAAGTTCTAAAGATTGATAAGCATTTGTGAAGGAATGTGTGGAGAGTGTTATTTGTCAAACTTACCTGTATTGCAACTTCCAAAGCCGTATATGAACACTGTAAAACAATATGCTGCCATGATAACTGATTTTCATTTCATAAATTCTTTCTAATATATTATCATAAAACAGGCACTAAATTAGCCCACTACTCCGATACAGGTTAACCTCTATGGTCCAATGTCAATAGGCTTCTTCCCATGGACGTTTTAAATGCGTATACCAAGTTTCATGAAAAACCGATAAAGTGTATTTGAGTTATTGCGCGTGCAGACACACGGACGGACAGACAGACAAGCAAACAAACAGAGGGACAGACATTTTCCCGATCTGGAGCTTAACTCAGAAATCGATTACAACAATTATCACTGAATAAACAAAAGCATTCTGGCACTTAGTTACATCAGTTTGCCTGATTTTATTAATGATACAAATATATTGCGCTCTGGAAGAAATATTGTCATTTTATAATATAGTCCAATCAAATTATCACTAAAAAAGCCATATGGATGCAAAATTTAGGGTAGAGCTAATTTTTTTATATGATGTCTGGGATGGTATTCTGAGTAATTTCTGACATTTTGCCAACAATTTTTTTTGCCGCCAGAGCCGCTATCTTGGAAAAACTTCAAAATTTTCGATTTTATTTCTGTTTGTGCCCATTATCTGCCAAAATACGCAACTGACGAAAATGTGTTACTATCCATCCTAAAAGTGAACTACATTTTCCACAGTTTGAGATCAAATTGAGTTTTCTACCATGAATAGTTTCGGAAATACAGCTCTCCGAATTTCAGCAACATTTTGCAAAAAATAAAACAATCTGAACTTTCAACTAGTTTTTTGCTCGCTATCTTCTGAATGTCCAAACCTTGAGTAAAATTTCGAAGGATAATTTTAAACTAGAGTAAATTTGCAACAAGTTGAGTACTGTATTTAATGTTTTGATACCTATTATAGGTCACCAGATACAGAAAACTTATCGAAGGTACGAAAGTCTAGTTTTGCCTAGGATACTTTAAATGCCGTTTCTCACAGTAAAATCTGTGTTATCTTATAGTTAAGTTTTACATTGTAATTAACAACCAAAACAGTATTTCCAACAATTTATAATGATAAAAGACTAAAAAAATCAATGTAAAAAGAAAATAATAAGGAAAGTTGGTCTAGGTACAGCATTTTAATTTGGAAAGAACGGCGTTTTATTTTAGAAGAACACTTTTGCAGTGTCCTCTGAAAAAAATTACTTCCTATAGCAGATACAGTTCTCCGAAAATGGAAACATGTTATCGTTGGTGTGGCGCTAAGAGGCTCTTTGTCACTGCTCCGCACACCGATCTCTCCGGATACATCAGCTTTAATGTGTTTGTACCAGGAAACCTTAGGCATTTTGAAATATTTGCAGACACATTATGACTCAAAGGTTTCAGTTACCTTCGATGGTTATCCTTCAGACGTTAATCAAACAAGCACTAAGAATCGTGAGACTCCGACAAGAAACTTTTCTCACCAATGAAAACGACAAGAAGTGCTTCGTAGAATTTCTAAAAAATGAATTGGCAAAAGCTGGAATACAAGTGAAACAGGCTGTTAAAGATGCAGATGTTTTGATTGTTAGCTCTGCCTTCTCAAAAGCATCTCAATACGACACTGTCTTTGTAGTTGGGGAGGACATAGACCTTCTTATTTCCTCACTGCATTACCATCCCCTCATATAAAGAATACATATCTCCAAAAGCTGCAGACATCTTCTATTCAAGTCAGTCATTTCGCCACAGCTTCTCCAACATGCTGCTGTTCATCCATGCTTTCAGTGGTTGTGACACAACATCTGCAGTTTTTGGCCACGGGAAGACCCACTTCTGTTCGTTGATTTTGAAACATCCTGAACTAGAAGAGGAGGCTAATGTATTTCTGAACCCTTAAGCTACATCAGGAGAAGTGGCTGAAGCGGGCCAACATTTTTTGGTTCACTTTTATGGAGGATACCCTGCTACACAAACACTTGACGAACTTCAGCACGGAATATTTGTAAAAGCTGTAGGAAGAATGAAATTTAACTTAGCGAGGCTGCCCCCAACCAGTGATGCAGCTCAACTTCATGCCATGAGAACATACCACTAAGTTCAGGCATGGCTCGGTGAATACAAAGACCCTTTGAAGTGGGGCTGGGTGAACACACCAAGGGGTCTCTTTCCCCTTAAAGCCAAGAAGGAGCCAACTCCAGAATCAATTCTGTAAAGTATTTCCTGTACCTGCAAGAAGGGGTGTTTAAACGCTTGTGGGTGTAGTAAAGCTGGACTAAAGTGCACAATCATATGTCAAACATTGCAATGGGCAGTCGTGTGAAAACATACTAATAGTCCTGTCCTCCGACAGTGAGGATAACGACACTCCTGATGAGCCACTTAATTCGTTTTCGGATGAAGACGCTGAAGAGAACTTTATCAACACTGACTAGATTGTGAACATCACGGACGAAATAGCAGACGTCAACTGCCCAACTGATGCTAATTAAGTGCCGAAGACTATGAACAAACAAGTTAATTAATGCAATGTTTCACCAGAACTCGAGCTAAATAAATCTTTTTGTATATAAATGAATGTTCTGTGCCGTTATTGCTTCTAACTTGTACGCACATGTAATTATTGAATCGTTGCTGTACATATATTTTTAAACCTCTGTATTTTGTGACCTGTAAGAGGTAGCATAAGTTTAAAGTACTCGACAAGTTTCAAATTACATCTAGTTTAAGTTTCCATATGGAGTTTTACTATAGGTTTGGTCATTTAGAAGATAGGAAGCAAAAACTAATTGAAAGTTCAGATTTTTTTGATTTTTTTGCGAAATGTTGCTGAAATTCGGAGAGCTGTATTTCCGAAACTATTCATGGTATAAAACTCAATTTGATCTCAAACTGTAGAACATTTAGTCTTCTTTTAGGATAGATAATAAAACATTTTTGTCAGGTGCGTGTTTTGGCAGATAATGGGCACAAACAGAAATAAAATAGAAAGTTTTTAAGTTTTTTCAAGATGGCGGCTCCGGCGGCAAAAAATTTTGTTGGCAAAATGTCAGAAATTACTCTCAAAACCATCCCAGACATCATATAAAAAAATTAACTCTACCCTAGATTTTGCATCCATTCTTGACAATTTGATTGGACTAATAATAGTAATAGTAATAATAATAATAATAATAATAATAATAATAATAATAATGGCAAATCAATTAAGGCATTGTTGATAACTTTTAGTAAAGGGTGATTTTTTCGTAATGATTTATTCATTAGTAGGTTCTCGTAATAGACCTTGAAAAATATTTGTAATTTTAACTACAACAATTAGTGTTAAAAATAGGTATGATGCTAATTTAATAGTAATTAAATTAGTTGGTTGATTATATAATTTATTTTACCTGGCGGAGTTAATGTCGTAAGGCCTTATTTTCCACTCAACCAGGAGAAAAAATACAAACAGCTTAAAACTTTTATGGAGATGACTTGTACAAAAAGAGGCTATTTTTTCACAGAAACATGTTATTAGATACTGCGCGATCAACACTGCACTACGTCACAGATTTTCAGACTACTTTTCTTTCCTTTGGAAAGAAGCTTTTCTTTGTGATATGTTACCAGAACTTTTCATGATGCCAGCCCAGCTCTTACAATAGCCTACCAGTAACTACCTCTACTTCTGAGCGATCATTCTCTTCTTTCTGAACGCAGACTTGAATCCGACTTTCGGTCTACAATGGGTCAACAGTAAATAAGTAATGTAGCAATCATTCATTCCAACAGAGAAAGTCTTTGTATTTAAATTTGGATGAAATAACAAATGAGTTCCTCACTAAACATTAAATTCGAAGGCAGACTTCTGCAACGAAAAATTCGCATTAACGCACAACATGTTAAGATTTTATTAATCCTCAAGAAAAGTGGTAGTTTTGTTAATAATGCAATCATTATTGATTAAACAGTCCATGAACAAAGTGTTCATGTTTATTAATTAATAATATAATTGGTTGTAATGAAAGACTTTCAACAGAAATTATATTAAACTTAAATGTGATTTGCCTTTTCCGAGTGGGCATCCCCAATAAATTTTACAAGTTAGCGCCTATGACAACGCGTATTGCTAATGATACCTTTATAGAACCTTGTATCAGTAGCATCCTAAAGTTAAGCAGGAAGAAAAATGTGCTGTTCATACAGCCTAATCTGATGTGCGCTTTTAATGAGTACCGGTCTAATGACGTCAGGCGGGAAGTTAAAAAAATCCCTTTAGGCAGGCCTACAGGCGGAGGTAGATTTCGAAGTGCTTTTGGTTTAATTTATTGTCGCTGCATAGCACTCTTCTTCTTTAGCCTTGGCATGGTAAACCTGCAGTAATAAGAACTGAATTCGGTAAAGAGGAAGAGCCTACAATCATTTGTTTTGACAACAAGAATAGGATATAATATTCTGGGAGGCCGTGCGCAAGATCAGCAATGAATAAAATTAGCAAAGCCGCTAAACAAGACAAAATTATGATATTATAATAATTCTTTTAAGTGTTATTATTTTCAAACATTAAAATCTCGCGTAATATGAGAGCTATCAAGAAACTATTTATTGATTTGTAGAGTACTCATCAAGAGCTTTTCAACGATACCCCACAAGACGTGGTTTCAAAAGTTTCGAATTTTCATCCCCCACCCCCACCTCCACCCCCACCCTCACTCGAACCCCCGAATCGTTGGTGTCACTGTGAACTCCATAGGGAGTACTCTAATTTATTCAAACAAAGTTTCCCTCTATACTTCATAGGGGCCGAGATATACATTTTTAAAAATTTCAACCCCCTCCCCCGACCATCCCCTTGGGCCAATTTTGCCTATTAACGAACTTGTCCGAACTATTGGGCCTAGAAATAACATAATAAAATTTGGTTCAAATATCTTCAAAATTACGGCCGCTATCGTGTAAAGATATATATATAAATATATATATATATATATAAATATATATATATATAAATATCACAAAAATTTTTTTTGAACGGGCGGTGGTTTCGTACTTAGGGGAGCATGAAACGTAAAGATATGAAAGAATTTTTCGAAAATCATAAAGTGGTATCCATTGCAATAGGTAGATTTTTCTTCGAAAATCTACCTAAAAATTATCTTTTTAAAGTTCGGGTTGTTAAACAGCCGGTTTTAATCTTTAGAGATAATAATAATAATAAGTTCGGGTTGTTAAACAGCCGGTTTTAATCTTTAGAGATAATAATAATAATAATAATAAGTTCGGGTTGTTAAACAGCCGGTTTTAATCTTTAGAGATAATAATAATAATAATTTTCAATTTCAATTTCAATTATTTATTTATAGAAGCTACAGACAATTTTTACAAATTTTAAACAGTAGGCTTCTACTTAATATTAGAATGAATTATGATAAATGAATTATCATAAAGGAATGGCAGTGGTGAATTATGATGATGATATATTATTTACAATAATAAAAGAATTACATATACAACAGGAATTACAAGATAACAAATAATTAGACATCTGACTACCTAACTGACAAGTCTGCAGTTTTAACATGATTGATTGTGCGGTCAGCAGTGCTATGTCAATAGCATGAACTTCGTTACGTCAGCACATTCTTTACTTATAATTCAATGCAGACACTAGTTTATATGTTTATATTTGAGGAAAGCAGGTCGCATTCTTTAATTAAAGATTGTGTCATTATATTTCTTGTTAAACTTGTAGAGCATATGGCCGTTTTATCAAAATAATGAATGAGTCCTTGTCAGTCTTGTGTGTATATAATAATAATAATAATAATAATAATAATAATAATAATAATAATAATAATAATAATAATAGTAATAATAATAATAATAGTGATAATAATAATAATGATAACAGTAATAATAATCACTGCTTGTGGAATATATCAGAATTTTTAAATAGGGCATTGCAAGCAATAGCCATTCTGTTAGAAGGAATCACATATGGCTGTTGAACAGAAAAAATTGTTCGATTTCTTGTTCCTCGTGCATATGGGACAGAGAGCCCTATGCTATCTAAAATTGATTTGCAATGTATTTCCCCACGAAAGACTTTAGCTATGAAATTAGCATCTGCAGAAACACGCCTATTATATAATGTTTCCAAATTTAATAACTTAAGTATATCTTCATAGTCCAAATTTCTGTTAAACTTATTACGTATAAGGGAAACAAATTTTCTTTGTATTCGTTCCAGCTTATTACTGTCAGATATTGTAATGCTGTTATAAGCAACACTACAATATTCTAAGCCACTGCGAATTAAAAATTTGTAAAGAGTAAGTAATGACTCTATGCTTTTTAAATTTTGAGAAATTAAACGAACTAATCCAAGAGTTTTTAAAGCCTGTGTGAAAATATGGTCAATATGGACATGAAAATATAATTTTGAGTCAAGATAAACTCCAAGGTATTTTATATTTTCTGAACGTGCTATTATGTTTTGGCCAAGACGATAATTGTATATTATTTGGTTAGTTTTTCTACTAAATATCATGCTCTGAGTCTTACTGGTGTTAATTATCATTAAATTTGATTTACACCACTGGTGTATGTAATCGATATTCCTTTGCAGTAATTTGCAGTCCGAAGCCGTAGATATTTTATTCCATATACATAGGTCGTCTGCGTATGCTATTTTCTTACATGTTAGCATATTAGATATGTCGTTAATAAAAACTAAGAACAAGAAAGGACCCAACACTGACCCCTGGGGTACACCATCTGGTATGTAAAAAGGCTCTGAAAAATAGTTAGATATTCTGACTCGAGCAGATCTGTTTCTTAAATAACTTGAAAACCAATTGACATACTTGTTATGTAGACCTAAATTACTCAATTTTTTAACAAGAAGTTCGTGATTTACTACATCAAATGCTCTGCTCAGGTCAAAAAATATGGCATCTGATTGCGATTGTGAACAATTTTCTTTAAGTATGTCATTGAGAAAAGTGATAATATTGGTTGCTGTGGACATGTCCTTGGTAAAACCATGCTGGAAATCATTTAATTTATTTTTACTGAAAAATGAAATATGTTTATGAATGATGGTTTCAAAAATTTTTGAAAATGTATTTAATATGGCTATGGGCCTAAAATTTGCCAATTCTTTGCTTTTGCCTTTCTTGTGTACCGGTCTGATAGCAGAAATTTTCCAAATTGAAGGAAAAGTTTCTGTTTCCAGCGAAAGGTTATACACATATGTAAGTACAGGTGTCAGTATTGGGGCACACCCCTTAACAATAAAGCTTGGTATCTGGTCGAGTCCCGAACTCTTAGATGGTTTCAAGTGTCGAATAGCTACCAAGACATCGGAATCTACGATAGTTGGAACATGTAGGCATTCAGATGTGACAGTTTGAGCATAGGGCCCAGGTACTTCATTAGTGGGCGTATTTATAATCTGAAAATGCTCTGCGAAAATATTCACTAGCTTTGATGGTTCTGAAACAATGGTATTGTTAATTTTAACATGCAATACGGGATCGTTTTTATTTCGTAACTTCGAAACATAACTCCAAAATTTAGCAGGGTTTGACTTTAAATCTTGATCGATTGATTTGTACCATTTTTGCCTATCAGTTTTAATAGTTACTTTTACCAATCTTCGGTAATCTGAGAAACATTGATAATACAAATCAGTCGAGTGTTTTTTAAAAAGTCGATGATAATGTTTCTTTTTCCTTATATATAATTTAAGCTCTCTTGAAAACCAAGCCGGATATTTTGGTTTAACAGCAAATGTTTTAGGGATTGACTTATTAATTGCATCACTAACTAAATATGCAAGATTTTCAACAGCAGTGTCAGGTGATTTTTGATTATACACTGCGGACCAGTCAGATGAAGCCAATGTGTTGTATAGTTTATAATAGTCACCTTTGTGATAGCATAAACTTTCTGTTGGGAACTGAGTACCTTCACTCACTTGGCTAATTAAATTCATAACAATAGGGGGATGATAGTTATCAATATTCACCAGTGCATAATCCGGTATTGATACAGTGATCTCATCCAGACTTGTAAAAACTAAGTCTAATAAATTTTTACTAGGGACAGTGTCATTGATTTGAGACAAATTTAGGAAAGAGCATGTTTGGTGTACAATTTCACCTTTAATTTTATGATAGTGATATAAGTTAGGTGCAACACCTGCCAGCCAATTGAAACCAGGGATATTAAAATCACCGAGTAAAATGACCTGAAAGTTGTTACAATCTAAATTATTTTCGAGAAAATTAAAATACTGCTGAAATGCAGCAATACTCGTATTGGGCGCAAAATAATGGCATCCAATTAAAATAGGCTGAGCATTTTTGAGAGTTAACTCAATCCACACACATTCATCTGTCTGTTCTAATTCAGGTCTACGTTTATGCCTGACACTGTTGCTGATGGCAATTAAAGACCCTCCTCCCCGAGTTTGGCTAACTAGTGTATATTTTCTGTCAGATCTGTACACCTGATATATTTCAGGAAAATAATTGTGATCATAATGGTCATCATTTAACCATGTTTCAGTAAGACAAATGATGATGGGTTCATTTGTGTTAATATTGTCGAAAAGGTCCGTGGATTTAGTTCTTAAACCACGAACATTTTGGTAATAAATTTCAGTGCCTAAATTGCTGTTACTAAACATAGACTGATCCATATGATCACAACTATTTGCCATTTAGGGTTAAGGAGAGCCCCCTCCAAGGCTGCTTTTAGGAGATGTTCTGGCTAGCAGTGTATCCATAATCTTCCTAGGGGAAGATCTACTGGATTTTTCAGGAGTTTTTTCAGGAGGTTTACCCTGCGACTTCGTTGTAGGGTTACATACAACTGGGTCAGGACTGATAATAATAATAATAATAATAATAATAATAGATATTTTTCGATAATATTAATATCATCTATTTCTATTTCGTTAAGTAGAAACAACAATTGCATGACAATCTCGTCTGTTTGATAATTCAGATATATTGAAATATTGTAACATAATTGAATATGATTCAAATTTAGGGTAATAGTTAAAACTGTTTGAATAATTAAACTGTTTGCAATACGTATATTTTAGAAATTTATTTTGAATGAACTCTATTAATTTACTATATTTAATGGTAGCAGGATTCCAAAATAATTAACAATATTCTAACTTTGGCCTGACAATGGTTCTACTTAGACTAAGTAGTGTACTTATACTACGATATTACAATATTACCTGCATCCATCCTCGCCTTGTTCGGAATGAATGTGTGTGATTGGTGTGCATCGTCCTGTGTGTCCGTGTGGTCTCGGAGTTGTCTGGTCAAAAAATATGTAATAACTATGTGATCCATAGAAAATCCCTTCCCCGACGGGTCGCAGTTCTGTAATGTCCGGGTGGCTTGGGCCGCATAAATGTACCTACATGGGGGAGGTAAAATTAGGGAAAGGAGAAGCAAATGATAATTTATTCCAAACACAGTTCCATTCCATAACCTATGCTCCTCTCTAATAAGTATCAAGATTTTCTCGAGACTCCTATAGCTGGTTCATTTTATGTCTTGAGTTATATGCTTCGTGTACTGCATTCTTGATCATCCTCTTCCTGCTAGTCCATTTACTTTACTCTCCAAAATCAACTTCAGTAGCCCTTCGTTTCTCAGTATGTGGCCAATCAAAGCCGTCCTTCATTATATACGCTGGTAACGTCTTCTCTTTTCCTTGGTCATTTCGACTGATTTTCTCTCCGCCCAGGTTACCTCCACCTTGATAGGCCTACATCTTATTTTTGTTTTATAGACGTCCATGTCACACGTACACACTCTGCACACTATTTTTATTAGTTTTCCCGTTATTTCGGACTGAAGATTTCTGGTCACAATGTAGAGTTTTTTTTTTTTTTTTTTTTTTTTTACATATGCATTCATTCTAATCCTTGGTTTAGTAGTTTTTACATTCTTACTGACTACAGTAATCTAGCTCCCCTCCCCCAGGTATCAGTATTCTTCGATTTGCTCGAATATACCTGGTTCTCAAAGTATGGTAGCCTACCCTTATTCCAAGAGTATATTCGTGACCTTGAAGGGACAAAATAACATTATAGCATACATTAGGTAAAATGACATACCGCATCCATAAATTGACTGGAAATTCTGGAAGAGGCAATTACTCGCTACGCTCGTTTCATAAAGATAATCTTATTTTAATAAATGCTATTATAGGCTCGTTGCATAATGCACTATTAACGTCAAGAAGTCATTCTGTAGTGTAATAAAATAGAATAATGCAATAAATAAATAATTAAATAAATAAAACAAATTATAAAAAATAAATAAATTTGTTGAGAAAAAAAAGTTCTATGATTTGAATTATTCTCTCTAATAAGCTGTTCTAGTGGTCTTGATGTATTAGATCTTCCAAAAAAAGTCTCGTCTTACAATAACTTACGCTTTATGCTTGTTTAGCCCCTGTTTACTTCTCCACATAGGCCTAACAGAAAATTCAAACCGTTGCCTCAGTATACAAAAAAATAAAGAATTCCTATCTGAATATTCTAATTCAACTCACAATGAATACGTATTTGAATACTTGAATACGACACAGTTTTGTTAATTCTAGTTTTGTAAAAAGTATTTTATTGTTCTTAGTTTGAAATGTGTTCAAGAATTCAGTTTATGAAAATAATATTTTTCAATTAGGCCTATTTGTATCGTGAATACATCTTCTTGTTAAATCAATGTTTGTAGAAAATGTGTTATTGATGCACTAACCGAATAATAATTGCAGAAGTGTCGTCGAGCAAACAAATCAGTTAGAATGAGAACTGTTATAATTTCAACGCTCTAAAAATCATCAAATCTTAATTTACACATTTACACTTGTATCATTTTTGCACTTTTCCTTACAAAGAGCCGGTAAAAGGGTTCAAGCGCCGAAGATGCGATTGACATTGTCTCAAATGCTCATGGTTCAATCAGAGCACACGACCCAAGGAACCGTAAAGTGGCAGATCGTTGTGAAAGAGAGCTGTAAAGTTGAATTGTTCATAACATGTGGAAAACGCTATAAATGTGAACTACTTCACCAGCATAAGTTATTCTTACTTTTATCTGCTGAGTTTAATGAGAGTTTGAAACCAGTTTAATACTATCAAAACAATCGAAATCATTCAAAGTGACAGATTACAAATACACGGTTATAATTTAGTTGATCTAACTTACCTATACCTGAGTTAGTGGTTAAAGAACTGCAAAAATACTGGCAGGCGCAAGTTCGATTCCTGATGAATCCTTTAGCTTTGTTAATATACCTAAGCCTGCGATAGAGCCAATAGGCCTGTTGTTGACTAAGTTCCTAATAGAAACTATTCAGAAGTATTCCTATATAATTATATTATATATAATTGGGCTGACCATACTACCGTTTTGAACTGGGAAGTACCGTTATTTTTGTATTTTTTGGCCGTCCCGTCATTTCAATGAAAATGTCAGTTTTGTTGAGTCAATATTAGCATTAAAATAAATAAATAAATAAATAAAATAAGCCCATTGGCATCCCTTTAGGGCAAGGGCCGCCTACCGATCGCAGGGCTGGCTCTAAGTTTGCTCGCTCGGTAAGCCGGTCCGTGCGAGCTCTGCTGCGTTTGATAGGTATCATCACTTATCACTGATCACTGTTCACTTTGGGTTTGTTAAGCCTTTCATTATGTTTCTCCACTTTATTCTGTCTCTAGCCGTCCTGCTCCATGTTGCACCTAGTGTTCTCGTGAAGTCGTCGGACCATCTTCGCCTTGGACGTCCTCTGTTCCTTTTCCCTATTCGGGGGTCCCACATTGATGTTGGTCAAGTGTAATTTATTAAGCTACTCGTAACATAATATAATCGTACATCAGTGCCATGATTTCCAGTCAATTCGATAAAACCACGGAGCTGTAGCTGATATTTGCTGAAAGACGAGAGTTTATTACATAAACATTTAGGGTAAAGTGATGGTGAAATACAGTCCCCTTTTACATGCTCAAATCTTTTTGTATTTTTCTCCCATTGAAGAATATTGATAATTTTAATAAGTTGATGTAATGAAATATTTTCTTGAACACTCAATACCGCATAACCCTGCTCCGTTTTATCGTCACAATGTCACGTTTTCGATTCAAGGTCAGCCTCTATATATAGTGCACCTGAAAGGTAAATGTAAATTTTGATTATTAAGAAAATAAAAATTACCATCCGTATATTGCACAGTATCGGTATGTACTTCACAATTATTGAGGTATAGTAAAAATATTATCAACTAGACTTTATAAAAAAATACAGTGAGTCACACGCAAGAGTTGGCCAACGACGCGGGTTCCTGCGGCGCGGCGGGCACAGCTCCAACTTCCGAGCTAGCGGGTGAAATATCTACGCTAATAAAGCCGCGATCGGTGTAATGATTCAGGGTCTCACATTTACAGTGAAAATTACAATTAAAATAAACACGTACCTCATCACAAGAGATGTTGGAAATGTTCTCCTCTTGCATCCACACAATACTGGCACCTTTTTAGGAAATTTTCTTTCACGCGCATAAGTTCAGCTTCCGAGATAAAGTTAATTTCTCTTGTGATATTGTCTTTAAGTTCTTCTAATGTATGGGAAATTGACCTATACACGTTATTTTTCAAGTTTCCCCATAAATAATATTCACATACTGTTAGATAGGCCTATCTCCTATAAAAATTAAAATAAATGTTATTCCTAAGTATCATAAGTTTCTACCGTACAAAAGTATTCACACGGTAAAAAAATACGGTCCACGGTTTGTTTGCATTCCTCTTCTGAAGACGACTTCTCGTAAATCATTAGTATAGAATGTACAAGCGTCTTGGTAGTAATTTCATTCCATTCTTTCAGAAGTAGCGAAGTCCTTTCTTGCTTGATATTTCGTAGTATGCTGATGTTTTGATCCTAATGAGCAATCAATGACGAACTATTTCCGCCGTATGTTTTGGGACATTATTTTTTCTGGAATAATAACCATATCTAAGAACATTATCTCGTATTTTCTTCAGATTCTTCTTTAGGATGTTTAGTTATCCAAATCTGTCCACGCTACTCAATGATGAAACATCAGAGACTGTCATACACTCCCCAGACAAACACCCCACCGTCTCCATGCTTAAAAGTTGCTTGGATATTTTCAGGATTAAGCTCAGTATTGGATTTCTTCTTCTCAAAAATATATTATCATTTCGAAATGTGTTAAATTTTATATTGTTTATGAGTACCATTTGGCTCATGTTTGTTTACTGTCAAACAAATTTTACAATAGAATTAAGGCTTCTTCCTAAAATACGATTTTATTCCTTACGTGTGTTTTACTTGGACTTTTTAAATCCCTTTTCATGATTTTATTTTATTTTGAACTTTTCATAATATTAGGCTTACTTCGTATCGAGACCCACGTAGCCATTCACACTATGCACTGAAGTGAACAGGAAAATCGCAAGGTACATAATTTCGCGTGAATACCTCTTTCTATTTTTTTTTTTTCAGTTTTGAGTGAATACCAGGACTTGACTGGTACAGTAACTGACGAATTCCTTGGCCCAGCACACATGTATCTCCACAGAATATAATGTAAATCCCTAGTATATCTGAACATTTTTCATTTACCACATACGAATCAACCCTCGGTATAACTTATTGCCATAAAATAAAATAAACGTGGAAATTGAATGAATCCTCGCTCCAGTTCAGGCTTACATGTAAATAAATGTAGTAGAAAAATGCAAGGTATTATGAGGTCTAAAGGACTTTGGACTTGGATGAGTTAAGTTCCCGAGGAATCGTCTCGCCTTAAGTCAAAGATTACAACCCATGACAATGTTTACTTTGTGCGGTTATATATGCTAATATCTATCACAGAATATGTTTTAAAATTAATCTATAATCTCTCTGTATTCAATGAACCAACCAGAAAATTAGCGAAATAGTACCAGGCTACGATTTGTTTAAATACTGCCAACAGCTGTAACGCAGTATTTGAATGTTCGCTTTCTATGGTGGTGCGAGAGTTCGATTCCCGAACGATTCAAGATGGAATTTTTATTGGGTAAATTCGAGGTTTACGAACAGGTTTTTTTTTTAGGTTATCTCGTTTGTTCAGCTTCCATGTCATCATATTTCCATCCACTGCATAGGCTAATCCTTATTCAATTATCCTCTCTTGAAGGTCACCGACGGAAGAGCATACAGACATAAAAAAAAGGACATGGCCTTATACCCAATATGAAGGTATTCCTGTCTATCTTCCGTGCAATATAATAATGCGAGGTATGGAGCATAAGTTATGGCAACTATTTCTCAAAGGGAAGCTAATGTATCAAGAGATGTTGTATGTCACGAGAGAATATAACATCTGTAGTACAGGGGCGGATCCAGAGAGACATTTTTGGGGGGGGGGAACCAAAGTAGAGAGGGAAGTTTTTACTCATAAAAAATAATTATTCCCAGTACACAACTGAAAACAAAATGAACATTTCAGCATTTTCTTACAAAGGTATTTCAAAATAATGAATGTAGTTGCTTTAATTTAAGTATTTGGGTTATGATCTAATAAATTTTGAATAATTTGTGCTTAATGTTACAAATTTGGGGGGGAAATTTCCCCCATTTCCCCCCCCCCCCGTGGATCCGCCCCTGCTGTAGTATGTGGACACATCATTTGGTACACTGTGATGTACGGTTATATAAATAGAGGCGATGATAATTTAGTTGTGAGGCACCGCCGTGCAGAATGGATATGACAAGATGTGAACAGCATTCTTATGTCAAAATAGTCACTATCCGAAGGAGATATGCCAGAGAATACCACTAGGAGCGAATGGAAACTTTTGTGAATAATGCCCATCAGTACCGAGTTTTAAGGGATCAAGGAGTGAGTAGCCTAAGTTTGCTTTCATGCTTCCCAACTACCGCTACATTAGAGCGACACGATGCAGTCGAGTATGGGTGTTTATGGGTATCTGTTTCCTTCACTATCCTACATCTTGTGCCAATAATCTGTATTAAACATACCCTACCCTTTCATTTTTATATTTCAAAATTTTAAAATGGTCCCATAAATATTTTCCATGACTTGTCCCCCTTCCCTCTTATATACAGTAAATATAAATATTTCACCAAATAGTGATAATAATTCTAGTGAATTGCTTTCATATAGCACAAAGGAAAGCCTTATAAATAACTATAAGGCTGATATTGTGCAAAGGATCATTCATGTCTTATAGCATTTTTGTACCTAACAGTTTCATCAGCTGTAAATTTCCAAATCGTAGCTTACATGTAGGAAGCTTACATCACAAACTAATACTTTATCTCATTGTGCCTTCTTTGCATTAATTTAGTGTGACTGAAGCTTCGAGAGCGTAAAGCGAACCAAGTTTTAGGCACCATGAAATACTGCTTTATCATTGTCAGAATCTTCTTAACCATGAATCGTTTCGGATAAATCGTACGTCCATTTCAACTTCCGTGGAAGATTTGTAAAGCGTGGAGAGATTTATTGGACTAACGAAAGATTTCCTCGAACGGTTAGGATTTAATGTTTGTTAAATACTTGGCAATCTAATCCTCCATTCCAGCTCTAACTTTGTTACCGGATGGGTTAGTAAGCGAAAATGCTTTCAACTGGAACCGTGAAACTAATGTTTGTTCATCACACAACTTTACTTAGAAGTAGAATAAGTGCACTTATTCCATTAATATCATCCTTCAAAATCTCTATGCCGATTTTACTTCCATACGATCAGCTCAAAATTAAAGTTGAGAACGAAAACTCCCCTTGTCCTACGACACAAAAATTACATGAGTATGTTTTTTTCATTTTAACTTTAGAAGATTGCTTAATTGTACCTGATGAATGTATATATTTTCAGCGAGATTGACTTAATTTCATTTAATGACTTAGCAATGGTAAAATAAGAGTTAAATTTAAATTTGAAAAAGCTCATATTTAATTCAGGATCTTTTGCATGAAATGAAATCACTAGAGAAGTTAGGAAATGAAGGATGGTAGAAGGATAATCACCAGTAAACGTGTTTTAGGTGAGTAAATATTTATGTGGTTAAAAATTGATCGGAGAACGACATTCAGCACGTGTAAAATATACAAACATGTCTAATTAATAGCAAGAAAATTACGTGAATAAGTGTGTGACTTTGTTCTGTATTTGTATAAATAGCGCGATTTCCCTGTAGTTTAAGCTAAAGGTCTTCTCAAAATAAAAAATATCCCTGAATCTGAATTCTTGTTGCAAGTCATATGGTTAGAGTTCAAGGTCGAATTATAGGCTATTTCAGATAGTTTCATTACATACTATAAATGGTATAAGAATTGGGGGAGCCTTAAGGAATATATATGATAAGTATTATTAATTCAACCAAAAATTATAAATCTTAATCAAAGAGATAAAGCTAAAGCGAATGGAAAGAATAAAATGCAACTTGCGACATTTTAGTTTAATGGTGGGATCTCAAACCTCCTTTAGGGACAAATATCTCAACAACCTAGTAATTCCTTCTTCGTATGTAGGCATACCCTTTACTCAACAAATTACACATTTTGCTATTTTTTTTCCAGAAAAAAATCTGTAATGATTTTGTAAAAATTTCATACATAATTGTATAAAACCGAAAACATTTATTTTGATTTTTTGTAGAGGTGATGTGAAAATGTAGTTATAAGTAGGGTTCGGATGTTTATGACATGTAATTTTTTTTTTATCCTGACCTCCGTTCTCTCCGCAAACCCAAATTAAACACGAATTGCACGCTTGTTATCCTAATCGGAACGTTTTTATTTTGCATATAAAGTCATATTTTGGTCATTTTTGTGGTCTTGGTCATATTCTGGCCATATTTGCAATTTAACGTCATATTTAAGTCATAAATTCGGTAAAGGAGCACAGTTATCTAGTGCGTGTACTACATGGTGTGGTTAATTTTAAATTTATTTAATTAATTTAATGTTGATGCCAAATTAATAGGTAACTTAAATTTTTAATTTAATGCATTTATACATATTTCATATGGGCACGCAATTCTACAAAATATTAGGAGTATTTGGAGCTGATGAAGCGAGCAAACAGGTGATTTTTTTTTAAATAGAAGTTCATTTCAATTAAAACTTTAAATCACCAAAATGGTTAAAAAGTTATCTGAATTCATGTGATGTAAAAATTTAGTGTCTTTAAACGTTTTAAATTGGAACTTTTTTTTTTAATATTTAATTTGATTAGGTCACATTCAGGGTTTTTGGGCCATATTGATCATTTTTAAGGGCATATTTGCAGACATATTTTCAACTGTTTTAGGTCATAAACATCCGAACCCTAGTTATAAGTTACCCGTCTCAAGTCCCACTTCGCAAGCAGTTCAGTCCGTGAGAAAGGTGAAGAATGTGCACTCATCCGTAATCAGTGCTTAACCTATTTTGAAATGTGAACCTAGAAATTCACTAACTCCTTGCAAGGGCGCCCATACCCGGGGGCAGGGGGGGGCCGCGGCCCCCCCCCCTAGCTCTCAGGGAAAGGAAAAAATTCTATATTAATAATTATAGTCTGTTTTTTTTTCTTTCAAGACAATTATTTGAAAGTCAGTAGAGACATAAGTTTGCAGAAGTTTTACCATATCGACACCATGGAAGCAGAATCCACACTGGATTAGAAAAGGGGATCCTGGGGGTTTGGACCCCCAAAAATCAAAACCTAAAATTCTATTTTTGTATTTAAAAAAAATTAATAAGTTAAACAATTTTTGTGGGTGTGTCAAATATGATATAGCAGTTATTTTGTTTCCATAACATAATGAGTAGGCCTGATATTTCCATTGTTCCTTGTGTTATTTAGCTTTTCTTATAAATAGTAATGAGTATTATAACTTAGGTTTGTTTAAGTTTGCATGTCTTAGAGTATGGTAAACAAATTTCCTAACTAGTTTTTCAGAGCTAAAATAGCGTAAAATGTTATTTTAATTAGTTCAATATTTAAAAATTTTCCGGGGGTGGACCCCCGACTTAGGAAATGATTTCTTGTTTATGTTGGTATGTCTTAGAGTATGGTAAATAAATTTCCTAACTAGCTATCAGGGCTAAAATAGCATAAAATGTGATTTTCGTTAGTTCAGTATTTAAAAATCTTCCGGGGGTGAACCTCCGACTTAGGTAACAATTTCTCGTTTAAGTTGGCATATCTTAGAGTATGGTAAACAAATTTCCTACCTAGTTTTTCAGAGCTAAAATAGAGTGAAATATGATTTTCATTAGTTCAGTATTTAAAAATTTTCCGACTTAGGTAACAATTTCTTGTTTAAGTTGGCATATCTTAGAGTATGGTAAACAAATTTCCTACCTAGTTTTTCAGAGCTAAAATAGAGTGAAATGTGATTTTCATTAGTTCAGTATTTAAAAATTTTCCAGGGGTAACCCCCGACTTAGGTAACAATTTCTTGTTTAAGTTGGCATATCTTAAAGTATGGTAAACAAATTTAATAACTTGTTTTTCAGAGCTAAAATAACGTAAAATGTGATTTCAACTAGTTCATTATTTAAAAATTTTCCAGGGGTGGACCCCGACTTAGGTAACGATTTCTTGTTTACATTGGCACGCAAACAAATTTTCTAACTAGTTTTTCAGTGCTAAAATAGCGTGATTTTAATTAGTTGAATATTTTAAAATTTTCTGGGGATGGACCCACGACCCCCTTGCTTGGGGGGTATTCCAAATCCCCTGCCACTTCCAATCCTCCCCGAAATTATTTTGTGGCTACTTCATTGTTGCACTTACATTATTATATTATTAATGTAATGTTACAAACTAACCCAAGAAGTTAAAGGGACAAAAAATAAATTAACTAAAAACTTGGCCCCCCCCCCTAGAAAATATCATATGGGCGCCCTTGACTCCTTGCTTGGGTAGAGAAATCCATTCCCCTTTAAGTGAAGACAGAAGTGTTGGTTGGGCCATTTTGACCAAGAAATGCGTTGTTTTTTTTTATTTTAGTGTCAAAAATCAAGCATACCCTAAAGTATAACTTAAAATTTTGTGACATTTCGGCGCACAGAACAGGTGCTGCTGACGCCATTTTTAAACATCCGTACGCTTCAAACTGCCAGTGCATGCAAACTTTAATCGCCTTTTTCTCAGTTTCAATTTGAATTTTATTTTGCCACATTCAAAATCTATCTTCTCTCACAAAATTAGAGATGTAACTATTAATTTTTTGCACAACGTAAAGATCTCGCACGAAATCTGTGCCGATGACGACCGTTACTCGCTAGAAAGGAACATGCTATTTTGCGAGATAGAGAGAGAGAGAGAGAGAGAGAGAGAGAGAGGTAGCTTGTTCTTCACAAATAGAAAAGGAGGTACTGTTGTGCGAGAGAGGTAGGTAGCAGGCCAGTCGGCGCTACAGTCCCCACGATGACGTAGGCAATCGGCGCAGATTTCGTGCGGGATCTTTACCTTGTTTGTACAGGAATTGAATACTTAATTTTAGTGTGACATGCATTACGTCACTGTGTACAGACACTTGCTCCACTACATAAGCAGTGCGCCCTTCGAGTGCATCTATTGAAGTCTACATGAAGATGATAAAAGGACAATTCATAAATATCACTGGCCACCATTTATGTGTAGAATATAAGTCGGAGATAATTTATTTTATCATGCCTTTGTTATGAAAGCAACATGGAACACGTTCACTTTCTATTTCTACCTGGTTATACCTGAGCGCATTCATATTGTCATCCCTTGTTGTCATCGCTTGATAGCTCTCACATTTCTTCCTATATATTATAGAACATGCTTAGTGAACCTAACCGATCCTTACATAAACATTCGAAGCTTCCTAACTAAATTTGGTTTTTAGAAACATATTTTTTTTATAATCTTATGTCAGTTCTTTAATTTTCATTTCTTTGTGTAGAGTATTTTTTTTACAAAAAGTGTAAACAATATAAAAAATCATAAAATTTGTAAACCAAGCCTAAAAATCGGTTTCATATTTTAATACCTGTCGTAGGAGGTAGATTTCTATAAAGCTTTTAAAAAATCTATAAAATGATTCGGTTTAAATTTTCATTGAAGTGTATAAAATTTCAGGTTTCTAGGACAAATAGTTCATAAAATCACTCTGAACACTTCGGTCATCTCTTAATTCTTCTTTGGTGTTATTGCAGGTATATAGCAGTAACGCAGCCCATCAAGTACGCGAAGCACAAGAACAACAGACGGGTTTGGATGACAATCGCTTTGGTCTGGGTGATATCGGCCGCAATCGGGAGCCCCATCGTGCTGGGACTCAACAACACCCCAGAAAGACAGCCTGACCTCTGCCTCTTCTACAACAGTGACTTCATCATATACTCATCCCTTTCGTCTTTCTATATCCCCTGCATCATCATGGTGTTTCTCTACTACAACATTTTTAAAGTAAGTATCGATTCCTTTATGAAAATAAGCTATAGCAAAGTGAAAACTGCCTAAAGTAGTGCGAGTATAACCGGGGAGATGAGACAAGACTCAAGGCATTAGGATGCGCAGTAGCAATATAAGTTTGTGGAGTGGTGGGGGCCAGTCTGTCGCGTGTTCTCACACTTAACAGCATCGGGCGATTCATACTGTTCCAAAAACATCGTTCACTTTACAGCAACTTTGCGCATGATTAGTCTACTTCGCATCATCAACCCATGTGCCATGTCGTTCCGAACGACTCGTAAATAGTAAATAATAAGAAGTCAAAGCAGGTAAACCATATCTAACTAACGTTCATGACTTCATAAATCACTAGGCAAGAGAGACTCGAAGAATTGTAGCGGCCTTATTTCTGGTGAGTAATAGTTCATGTTTTTGTTTTGTTGTGTTCAGGTGAGTTGTAGGTGGGAAGCCTGATTCGACCTACTCCATCGAGTCGGCAGTCTAGCGCATCCCCATGATTCATGACTTACCTCACCATTTTTTTTAAATATTTTTATGATGGACACAGTACGCAATGCAATATATGAAAGCTCTTTCTATGCAGTAAATAAAACAATAAGATAACCACATTCAAAATAACACGTGAGTTGGTCAGGTAGGGTTCAACATATACTTCTCTAACATACCGGTACATATTCCTTGATTTAAAAACTGTAATACTGTATTTATTGCGAGTCATTGACAGTTTATGAGACCTACTTATCAGAAAACCGAAAAAAAGGAATTTAATTAGGTTATTTTAATGGAGGAAAGGAAAACAACTATTCTATAAGGCTACATGCTAGAAATTATAAAAGTCTATGTGATTTGAGATAAAAATATTACTTATTGAAGCTGCTTTATGAAAGACACAATAAACTTTAAAGATGGCAAGGAGATTTTAATGTTTTACAGTGTCGTGGAAGTGTCTAGAAATGCTAGAAACAGGCAGAAAAAATGTTTTGTTGGTTATTGAAATTGTTAATTGTTTAATGCTTCACTAACCACAATTATTATATGTAATTTAGTAACTAATACTAGTTCAAAATGCTGCACTACACTTATTACAGCAATTAACTTTTATGCAGAGCATATATTTCATTATTTACAGAACATTTTTATGCAGAGCATATATTTCATTATTTACAGAACACTTTTATGCAAAGCACATATTTCATTATTATTTTACAGTAGCCCCTCGATTTAGGTTTAAAACTGCTAATGTATATTACGTACTACTTGCATTACATATAGGCGTTTAGATGGCCACTTTTACTCTATTAATATTTTCGTTATTTCTTTTCTTTACGATTTTTCAAGTAAAGTATTTATTGTGGGGAAATGCATGACCACCTTCCCCTCTATATAGTTGTAAGTCAATTTGTACTGTTACCAGCTCCACACAAGAGTCGGCTGCTTTATACTGCAAATTGGAAGAGTGTGTGTCCTGAAACTGTGAACGTTAAGCTGTCTCTTTATAGGTAATTGAATTGTTATTCACTGATTGGCAGGTTTAAGGGAGTGAGTGAAATTGTGTGATCAGGAGTTCTAAGGGGGAAAAAGTCGATATAACGTGGCCAGCACTTTAGTTCTAGGTCTCCTCTGCTTCTCCAGAGTTTCCGAATAGAACTTCTTTCACTTTGTGCCACCTCAGTGGATCTGTGACGCTCAGGAGGATAATGGACTAATTCTGATGTCACCACTGTAAACAACGATTTCTTGCCCAGGCGAACCGAAATACAAGCTCAAATTTCGTTTTGCGATAATTGTTTCCTATTAACAAGTTCCAACATAACCTTTATTTCAAGGGAAAAGGAATTATGGAACTCCTTCAGAATAGCCAAGCCAGCTAATAGTGAGGTATGCTCTGCCATTAGCAACCGTGCCCCTCCGAGCCGCGGAAAACAAAAGAGGAATGACTGACGCAGGGGTAAAATTTGCCGTCGCAGAAGAGATTCAGTATGTGTCATAATAAATCCCGCACTATTCAGTATATTGCTCCTAAACTAATATAACTGTTCCTAACCTAACATAACCTGTCACTGACCTAGAATTTAACTGTCACTACTTACCTTAATGCAGAAGATATTTTTTTTTTTTTTTTTTTTACTGTTCCACACCTTTCGTAAAACATCATTACATTGTACATAACGAACCCCGCGCTATTCAGTATATTACTCCTAAATTAATATAACTGTCCTAATCTAACATAAGCTGTCATTGACCTAGAATTTAGCTGTCACTAATTTCGTAGAACATCATCACATGCCACATAACGAACCCCGGCCGGCTTGTCGTTTATCTGTTGAGTTCAATCGGCATGTAGGCATGTTTGTAATATTGGCGACATTGTATACTTGTATGGGAGGTGGTAAAAGAAAAGGTTTACAAACATTTGTCTAAATGAGAACATTTCGCGTTTTCGGGTCTCGCGAATTTCACAGATCTCTCTACCTATACCATATTTCCTCAGGCAGTAACATGTATATTGACCGCATATACACTATTTTGCACAGTGTTAAGCGGAATATAGTGACAACGACAATGATTATATCTAATGATAGTGAAGATGTGGATGAATAAATTCTTATTCTGACTCTATATTAAAAACAAAACAGCTAAATCGTTCTTTATTATAAACTAGGGAAGATGCTTTATTTTCCAGTCAATTTAAAGGAGCTTCCCTATTATATAATATGTCAAAGCCACTGTGTGATTTAATTAGTTAAAGTTTCCCCTTCTTTGGGTTCTTCTTGTTTGTGTCGCCAGCAGTTTTATTCAAACTCTAATGAAGAGCATAAGAAGCCATTTTGTATCAGATGGGAAATTAATTAGTTTCATGCTCCAAGATTTCTTCCTCTACTTCGTATCAGAGAGAATTCAGGTCTTACCTTACTCCGTTATTTCTTTGAAAGTTACGCTTTTCCACAGATTTTTTTTTTTTTGGAAGTCATCTTCATGGATTAGCCCAGTGGCGGACGCAGGGGGGGATAGGGGGGTTACATCCCCCCCCCCGAAATTTGAAAAAAGTACTCTAAGTGGCCAGTTTTATAAACTAATTGTATATGTAAGTTGATTTTTTTTTTTTAGTATTCTTTCTACCTATTCAAATCCCCCCCCCCCCGAAAAAATTTCTGCGTCCGCCACTGGATTAGCCTCTTTTTAATTTTATTTGTTCATTTTTGTACCATACCACAGGTACCATAGGTAGAGAAAACATTGTATTCTACCCTGAAATTTGCTGTCGAATTTTCTTTAGAGATAAATTTAGAACCTGTTAGTTCAGTAATAGGCCTACCCTTTTTACATTATCGGAAAAAAAGTTACATTTTTGTCTGAGTATTTCATGTTTCTTGGAAAATAGTTACTTCATACAAAAAATCATATCAACCAGCAAACCATGCAAAACTTTCGCACTTTTCCCCTTTTGACAAGTGCCCAAGAGAAATATGCAAGCTTAACATCTGTAGTGTGTAAGCAAATAGAGTGACTCATTGAAGCATATACTCGTATTAGGGATTTTCGTAATAAACATAAATTACTTCATGCAAGGCATCACAGTTTTAGAAAGAGCGATATTATTTTGAATCACAGAAGTTATGTCTGTATCAGGAAACTGTTGATATACCTTACTAGATAAAGGAGAAAGGTTGATGGTATTAGGCTATAATTGATTTCCAAAAGACCTTCGATACAATTCCTGTACCTCATAACGTTTATTACTCATATTTGCCGAAATGGGAATTGATAAGCCCGTGATAGGTTGGATTAATGAATTTATATAACAGAACCCAAAGAGTGCGTGTTAATGACATATTGTCTCGGGAGACTGCAGTTACATCGGGAATGCTCCAAGGAAGCGTCCTCGGATCACTACTCTTTATCTTATTTATAAATGACTTACCAAAATCGATCCAATCTATTAGATTGTTTGGTCTACACTGCAATGGTGCGTGCATGTTCCAAATTGAGACCTGTGTTTTTGACTTCCTCTTTCTTAATACGTGGATTAGACAAATGTTATGTTTATAAAAATTTCGCCTACTAAATTCGTGCTTTTCTTTTTCTTCTATTAAAATCACTGCCTTTTTATATTTATAAAGCTTAAGCACAGCATTGAAAGAGCCTATTTATGCCCCTATAATGCTATTTTTTAATATTTAGATTTCCGCTGTCGTTACAAATGTCTCTGTAAGGATCCGTAACGAATGAGTTCATTTCCACACTGAAAATAGAAATGTTACAAACTAGTACGTTTTACTAAATGCTAAAATATATAAGGTAACAATTACAATCGACTATATTTTTAACGAGATGCTTTTTATTCCCCTAAATAAAAATGAAATCAATGTTTAAGAAAATTAATTCAATGGTATTCAGATGTAACATAGGTACATGTAAGATTTCTCTTTCTTCTTCAGAATTTTTATTTTATTCTTATTCGTGTTCGGCATCTGTTGGTCGCTGAGGAGTCTGATAGAGTCGATGTCCATATGTCTCAAGCCAATTCGACCCTCTCTCGTCCTTTTGGTTTGGAGCTTTTGGTTTAGGAGGCACCAGCCCTAATTTAAATCGATTTCCTGAAACTAAAGACATGTTCAAAGCCTGAGAAGAATCTGAAGATTTGCCCAAAGCCTGAATTGGTTTGCTTGCTGATCCTTGAATCTGTGAATGAGCTTGAGTTGTAGACTGTTTGCTGGAACTCGATAAAGGAGTCTGTGATATTGGAGTTCCGTAGGGAGGTGGAGACGTAACATTTCTCGGAATTGCAGTTTTTGATGTGCGGATTTTGGTTGCTAATCCAAGAGTTACAAAGTCTGCAAATTTATTCCACTTTGATTTCTTCCTTTTCAACTGTGGATATGGTGTTGGAGGTACCATTGTAGCGCCAGAGTAATGCGATTGATTAGCTGATCCCGTCTTGTGAGTATCGACTTTATTCCCTGGTGTTATTGCGACAGTTGGTACGAGATTCTGAACTGGCTCTTGTACTTCCATCTGAGGACTAACAGATTTATTTTCTGGATTTTCCGAAGAAGATAAGTCGATTATGGACATATCATTTAATTTTGATCTTAAATCTTGATCAATTTCCGGATTTGAATCATTTATGGATGGAGGTGTGGCGTTCAGAATATCTTTATCGGAATCTGTACTAACAAGGTCTTCGAACTTGGAATTCCTAGTGATCGTAAAGTCCTCTGTTACTTCAGAAACTTTGATCTCATCACGAATTTCTTTTGTATGAGTTTCAACTTCAAGTTCGACATCACAGACATCCTGCTTTGGATCCAGATCAGCATCGTGACTGTCTAACAGAACTTCTTGCAACATTTCGTTCTCCGAATGTTTCATGTCGGTTAAAGAACTTTTCCTTGAAATTCCTACTGGCAAATCCTGAGAGGAGAATTCTTGGTGGTCTATTAAATTTGTATCAGATATGCTTTCATGTAAAAATTGGTCAACGGAATGGTTTTCTTCGAAAACATCTATTTCTTTATCATCTGTAGTATCCGTTATACAGGTATCTTTATCATCTGGGTTCTCCTCAGAAGAGAGTGCTTGGCGGTCTATTAAATTTGTATCAGACGTACTTTCTTGTAAAGATTGGTCAACTGAATTATTTTCTTCGGAAGGATCTATTCCTTTATCATCAAGAGTATCAGTTATACCGGTTACCTTATCATTTGGGTTATTAGTTAATTCCGGCGATATGAAGAAATTTACGCCGTCGTTTTTATATCTCTCTTCTTCCTTTTCTGTTACTCCATCCACCTTGAAATCATTTTCTACTTGATCTACAATGCCGTGTTCATCTGATAAGGTCTTGTCAGAACGACATTTCTCTCCTTTCTCTACATCTAATGAAATGGCGACATCACCAGAGGCTGTCTTGACTGGATCATGAAATGTGGGCTCTTCAGTTTCGTCAGCCATATTTTGAACCTTTGATTGTAGTGAAGAGTTTTTCTCCAGCTCGCATAAACTGAAACATGCAAGTATGAGATTAGCTTGAAGATTTATCTATTAGCCATCTATGGGCCCCTTTCAAGATATTAAATTCGTTCATGAAGGACATTTTGGTTGAAGATATTGATAATTATTACCATTGAATCATATTACCCCCCACAGTCGGGAGGTTGAGGATTCAAATCCCAGTTTAAGAACGGGTTTTCAGGATTTATCCCATTCCAAAAGGAGAAACTGAATTGTAGGCTAATTTCATTTCCATTGAAGCGGAATAACAAAGCCGTTAATTATATTAAAATTTTAATTTAATGATCAAGAAGTGTCAATAAAACCACAGTAGCTACTTGCAGGCCTTTCAGATATCTTAAAAAATAATATATTAATCATAAATATGAAAGAAAATTAGAAACGTTATCTCCTAACAGTTTATAAAACCTTAAAGTCGGAAAAATGAGATTTAGAACTTTAGTGACTTTGCACAGTTTGTGTTGATTTATTTGTGTTTTAAACTATGGGAGAAATTAAATTTGTTGGTGTTGCACTTATAATTTCTACTGAACTGAATCTTTTAGTATTATTTTACCTCTAAATTACACTCACAGGGGTTTTATAGATACTTATTAATCTCTCTGTATATTCTAAATTTGTTTGATTATGTAAATTATTTGATGTCTTCCTTTTTTTATTGAAGAAGTTCCTTAAGCTTACAGTAACATTAATTTGGCTAGTCTATGGATTGAATTAGGACAAAAATACGTAAGCCTGCATGTAATAATCGAGTACAATTATCGCCGGAAATTTCCAAGTTTCAAATCTGAAAGCAGTTTGTAAATTCATTATGCAATATAATGCGTATTGTTTGTAATAACAGAAAGAGTAGACTCAATAAAATTAGCGAAATGAAAGCCTAGACTATAATTGGTAGTAATCTATTTTATAAATATAGTCTCGCAACTCCATTAATATCAAGTTATTTGAGCTTAAACAATGCATGCAATCTTACACTATAAGAAAGTTATGTAGGCAATCTGTGACAGTATAAGATAACAAATGGTACTATTTTTCACGTTTCTTTGCAAATTTTCCTACCTTGTAAAATTATCCATTGCTTCTGAGTATGTTATTGTCGTTATTGATGAATCCTTTCATTGTACTGACGTTTATAATTAATTTTGTATCCACAATAACAAAGCTTACGTTCGATTTTATAATTCCCGTTAAGAAATGAACATCAACAGGACAAGGCCCTCTGAAATGAAAGAGAAAAAAGAAACACATAATCATATAAGGAAGCTCATGAACATGTTTCAGTTACCTGCACTGCCTTATTAAAAAAATTAAATTAAAATTGCAGAAAGACTGCTAATATTGGCCGTGGAAAATCCAAAAACAGGGTGCACCTTGGGATAGTGGTATCCCGCCCAACCCACGCAATATGGTGCACTTTCTTTTATACCACGATCTAGCGAATTCTTCTATCCTCGTATTATGAAGAAACTCGTGATTGGACGTTGGAGGTGTGACATATCGCCAGACGACTATTGACAGGCTGACAAACCTCGCGGGAGATATAATGAGGTGGGTACAAGGCACTTCCGACAGTATACAAAGTCAGTGGGTACAAGGCACTTGCGACAATATACAAGGACAGTTGGTCATCCTTCTTCGCTAAGAAACAAAATACATCACACAATCCGTGCAAATGTGAATATCGAGTGGGCGGAGCTTAAGGGCCACCTGTTTTTGGATTTCGCCTTGGCGGTTAGTCACATTATGGTTAAATATTCTGAACGAAGGGTATCGGGTTCTACCCTTTTAGAGATATCCCAATTTAGTTTTGGAAAAGTAATGTTTCGTAGTTCGTCCATCTTGGTTCGCGGTTCAAATCAACTTATGGCTCGTGACTAGAGACAATAAGAATAAAATTTTGCCAAAATATGAATTATACATTAGCCAACATAGGCTAAATATGACATATATTCTGAAATTCTATAAATAACTAATTTTACCACTTACTTTTTTATTGGATTTATTTCAGCACACAATGGGATAACTACTCTATTTGCAGTGAGACAACAAAATAGATATATTTGTATGGGATTTAAATTTGCATTCATCTGAATTTTTTTGTTTTTATTGCTAATAGCTTATTATTGAAAGAAATCAATATTGTTATCATATTGTGTGACTTGTAAATGAACAAAATATACAAGGAATAAAATAATTTTCCTACTAAACTAGACAAAATAACGTGGAAACCCCTGTTCATTGCTAGTGGGAGTATTAATAGAGAGAAAATTTGTAAATCTTACAAAATATGAAGCAATATGAAGATTTTCAAGAAATGTGAAAATTTTACTACGATATTATTAAATAGGAAATTTTTTGCATGCATTGACATCTAAACTTCGTGTTTCATAAATATCCTAATTTCCAGAGCGCTAGCAGTCATTTTTTAGAATATTAAGTTTCATAATAGTCTATTGCCTATCTTTACTCATGACTAGAAATAGAAGGAAGAATCCCTTCCCACGGGGCCTCCAGGTGTGTTCATTATTTTAAATATAAGGATTCATTGGAAGCGGCCGCCACCACAATCATGTGTATAGTTACATTTACAATAAAATCAGGTAAACTGATGTAAAAAAGTTCCAGTATGTTTTTGTTTAATCAGTTATGACTGCAATTATGATATGCAGAATATTTTTTTTTAATTGATTTCCAAGTTAAGCTCCAGATTTATTCATTAAGCAGGACTTACGGAAGAAGAAAGGTCTACCATCTCGGCCACCTGGGTCATTTTAACGGTCTAGTTGGATACGCGCATGTAAAACAATAGTGTTTTTTGTCATAGCTACCTGTATTTTAATTTCCAAGGCCTTATAAGATCACAGTAAAACAATAAGCTATGTTGTCAAGATAACTGATTTTCATTTTTTTTATAAATTCTTTCGAATACGTATATTGTATTAAAATAGGCACTAAATTGAGCATTACTCCGAAACAGATCAACCGATTTTATCCATTATGAATAGACGTCTTCCCATGGACATTGTAAATGTGTATACCAAGTTTCATAAAAATCCGGTAAAGCGTATTTGAGTTACCGCGTCTTTAAAATATACACTAAATTGGGTTTTACTCCGGTACCGGTCAACAGATTAGGTTCAAATTCAATAGGGCACTTCTCATGAACGTCATAAATGAGTATACCAAGTTTCATGGAAATCCGATACAGCGTATTTCAGTTATGGTGCCTTTCTAATATAATACTATTAAAATAGGCACTAAATTGGGCATTACTCCGGTACCGGTTAACCGATTTGGTTCAATAACAAAAGGGTTCTTCCCATCGACATTATGAATGTTTATACCAAGTTTCATGAAAATGCGAAAAAGCTTACTTGAGTTATGGTGCGTACAGACACACGGACAGACGGACAGACAGACGGACAGACATTTTTTCGTCCCCCACACAATCTCATAAAGTACCATACTGGCACTTAATAATAATAGCACCTGGTGGCGTTGCCATGGTGGCCTCATGTAAAGGGGCTCTAAGCTCACCAGATCTTGGAATAAAGAATATCAGAAGTTAACGATACACATCAGCTAGAGAATGTCACCTCCTACGATCATAATGTACCGATACCCCTCTTGTTTTTAAACAATATTGAAAACCTTGAGCGGGAAGTAGCCTACATAATGTAAAGGGAATAGAGTGATTGTTATGTAGGCCTGGTGACCCCTTTAGGTTATACTCCATTAGCCTAAATACCAAGATTTATACAGTAACAGTATAAAATTTAGACTAAATTATCTCCCACCGCCTGCATGGCTATAGATCTGCAGGCCCGGGTTCATCCCTTGTACCTCTTCGGATTTTTGGAGGCCTGGAACGGGGTGCACTCAGCGTCTTGATTCACTAACGGCCCTGGGTGTCGGCATGATTACCACATGCCTTCTGCCTATGGTAGATGTCGCAGTGGTCTTTTTTTTATTTTATTTGTTTAGTTACATTACAACCCGTGTTTCACCAACTGGTATATCACGGGATATTTACAGAATTATACATAATTACTATAACATATTATAATATGAAAACAGTTTATGTGATGGAGCGGAAGACGTGGTTGATAAAGGTGGTTATCTGTATCGTGGGAGGCCTAGTTCCTTCAGGGTTACAGAGTCACGGAGTTGGTTAAATTATCCGACAGGGGCTATAGCACATAAGAATTAAGGGGAAAATAAATTGTTTAAGAATCACAAAAGATATGTTTTAATGTAATAGCTACTGTATAATTCCGTTCTGTATTGTTAAAACGTTCGAATCTTCCGCCTCGCCACGCGTCATCATTCATCCACTAATGAAATGCAAGTTGTGCTGAGTTACGGTGCTACGAAAATCTCCCCTCTGTCTATTTAATAGATAAGCCCAGATCAGAATAGCCAACTAACGTATTTGGTACCTAAACCTTTATATATTAAAAAATATATAATATAATTACGAAACATTAATTTCTATGTTGCAAACATGGTATATATTAGTTGCTTTCAATTTTTCTAGTTAATAAAATTATAAATGTATGTTAACTTTGATAATATGAAAGTAAGCTGCATTCCATTGCAGACTGCTAAGGCCTACAGTTAATGAGTTGGCAACGCTAGTCACGCTACACGCGGACTCTTCTATGTTTTAAATTCGTGTGATAGTGGTTTGGTTTCTGTTTGTTTCTTTGTTCGTGTGTTGTGATAAATTTTCCCTTCTCCGAGGTCAGTGTCAGTGTCAGTGATGGAACATGAATTCTGTTGATGGTATGTTAAAAACTGCTGCTATTTCTTTTGAATATAGAATACAAATTAAGCAATTAGGTAGACGAGCCTACTTAACACAAAATGCGAAAGGATGTTGCTGTCGAGAATACATAAGGCAGTTCAGTAGGAATGTTTATGACAATACAACTGGATTTGTGGCTGTAATATGAGGAATACCGTAATCTCTTCTGTTCCCCTTGCCTTCTTTTTTGGAAACGGTGAACGGGAAAATCGTCCGCCCTTGTGACTGTGCGCGCGATAACAAAGGGATATCATTGACGTGAGGAATTTGTTGTAAATTCATTATTTTGTTGTTGTTGTTGTTGTTATTATTATTATTATTATTATTATTATTATTATTATTATTATTATAAATGTTGTTGCTGCTATTATTGTAGCACATAAGTTTCAAAGTATATTTATAAAGAAAAACTTACATTTCAGTGATATAGACACAAGTTCCTTCTGTAAAGAACAGGATTTTGAATGTTGTTCAGCCAGATTGGATTTTGACAATGATACATTTGTAATACTAACCATTTACAGGGCACCATCAGGTAATTTCAATTATTTTGTAAATCAGTTAGAAAGGGTTCTTAATTCACTGTATAGTACTAACGTAAATATTATATTGTGTGGGGACTTTAATGTAGATTTCTCAATTGATAGTGAGAAGAAGATCAGACTGATATCTTTATTGGGTAGCTATAATCTAGATTTCATAGTAAACTTTCCAACGAGAATTCAAAACGACTCCCAAACAACAATAGATAATATATTCATAGATATAGAAAAACATTTTAATTTTAAAGTACTTCCAATATTAAATGGATTATCAGATCATGATGCACAAATGTTAGTGCTGAACAATATTAAAGTCAACTTGAACAGTAAACATGCTCATAGTAATATGACTAGAGTAATGAATGACGATTCAATCTTAAATTTCAAACAAGATCTTGCGAATGAAAACTGGGAATCTATGTTATCCTATGACAAAGTAGATAGTAAATTAAGTGAATTACTAAACATAGTGTCACGACATTTTGAGGCAAATTTTCCAAAAAAGAAAACTGCTAATTTACCTAATTCAAGGAATAACACATGGTTAACTGCTGGTATTAAAATATCTTGTGCAAACAAAAGAGAGCTCTACCTAAAATATAGAACCAGTAACAACCAAACTCATAAGGAATACTATAAAAAGTATTGCAACATACTGAAGAAAGTAATCAAAGAAGCAAAAAGTAGGCATTTTTCACAAGTAATTAATAAATCAAACAATAAAGTTAAGACTGTATGGAATATAATAAAAAACGAAACGGGGAGAACAAAGGGAAACAATGATTGTACATCATTAATATACCAAGACATAAAACTAGATAATTTATCAGACATTTCAAATGCTTTTAATAGCCACTTTATAAATATTGCAGAGAAATGTATTCCTACAAATAATATTAGCATTAAGGCAGTAGACCTACTAACAAAATCTGCAGTTTGGAACCATAGATTTCAATTGAACCTGACTTCCCACATAGAAATTGAAAATATAATCTAGTCTCTCAAAAGTAAAAGCTCGTCTGGATGGGATGAGATAAGTAATAAGTTATTAAAAAGCTGCTCATCGGAACTCAGTAAACCTCTTAGTCACATATGCAATTGTTCATTAGAAAATGGAATATTTCCAGAAAGACTGAAGCATGCTATTGTTAAGCCCCTCTTTAAAAAAGGGGACAAAAATCTACCATCAAATTACAGACCTATATCGCTCTTAACCTCATTTTCAAAAGTTTTTGAAAAAGTCATGTACAACCGCATAATACACTATCTTAATTTGAATGACATTCTTACTTCAGCTCAGTTTGGATTTAGAAGTGGCATGTCCACTGAGAATGCTACATTTCAACTTACTACAGAAATACTGGAAGCGTTAGATAAAAATAAATATGCTCTGGGAATTTTCTGCGACTTAGCTAAAGCGTTTGACTGTATAAATCATGAAATATTACTTCAAAAATTGGATCATTATGGGTTCGATAATTTAACACTTAAGTGGTTCAAATCATATCTTTCTGATAGAACTCAAAAGGTAATAATAAATGGAAATGAATCTAACTTAGGGGTTGTTAAGAATGGGGTACCTCAGGGATCAATACTAGGACCTTTGCTCTTTTTAATTTTCATTAATGACTTGCCCTATAACTTAAGTGACGAATCAAAGGTATTGCTCTTCGCAGATGATACTAGTGTACTTGTAACAGGAACGTCACAAGAACATTTATCAAGAATAGCTACAAAGGCTTTTCACGAGTTAAACACATGGTTTCTAGCTAATAAAATGACACTTAATATCGATAAGACCCATTTTATACAATTTAGGACAAAAAACAGATGTATCTCAAATCTTGAAATTAATTATGGAACACAAATCATACAAGAAATTAGCAATGTAAAATTTTTAGGACTGCAAATTGACCAAAATCTTGACTGGAAGACACACATAGAAATGATAAGTCCAAAACTGAGTTCAGCGTGCTTTGCTTTAAGAATTTTGAATAATATATTAAAACAGGATGCATTACTTATGGTATATTTTGCATATTTTCACTCGGGTACGGGATCATATTCTGGGGCAACTCTTCCCATAGGGAGAAAATATTTAGATTACAAAAGCGGGCAATAAGAATAATATGTGGAAAGAAAAAAAGGGAATCTTGTAAACCGCTATTTGAAAAATTAAAAGTCCTCACTCTTACAGGGGAATATACGAGTATATACTCTGTTATGTGTTATGTAAAGTAAAGGTAAAGTGATCCCTATACAGGCCATGGAGGCCCAGAGGGTTCCAGGAGGTTGAGGCTCCCAGATTTTGGACATTCGGCACATGAAGGTGGTAAGGTTGTCAGCCTTTACCCCCAGGATTGCTCCTGGTACTCATTTCTGTTGGAGGCTGAGTCGACCCCAGGGCCATAGTGCCACCAGAAGGATTAGGTCAATTGAAAAATCTCAACGACCTCATCGGGAATCGAACCTGCGACCTTCCGGTTTGTAGCTCAGCGCCTCAACCACTAAGCTACGGCGTACCCCATGTGTTATGTAGTGAATAATATTGATAAATTTCAAACTAAGTTTAGTGTACATGGACGTACTACCAGAAACATGAATGATCTACACAGACCAAATAACTCGTTAAAACTCTTTCAGAAGGGTGCTTATTATTCTGCAGTACAGATATATAACAAGCTTCCAAACAACATTAAATTATTAAGTATTCAAAGAAAGAGCAAACCTTTCAAAACAACTGTCAAGGAATTTTTAATAACTCACACCTTCTACAATTTGGAGGAATATTTCCAGCTTGGATAAATTTGGCAGCTTGCAGTTTCTGTAGGCCTATATTATTGTTATAACATGCATGTATTTTTTATCTGACGTGTTCTATATCCTTGAGCCCCGCTCAACACAGGATCTACAGGATGAGATATCTACATCTACACATCTACATGCCTTGAGCCACCAATGGTTTCTGAACTACATCCTAACTCACATGACCCATGACCATGACATAACTTCTAGATCCCTGCTTTCCATGTGTCTATTGAAAACCTCTCTCTTTTTTTCTTGGTTTAACTTCTCCTGTTATAGGGACGTTTGTGGGGCCCACGCCGCCCAGAACTTATAGGACTACGACCTGTCAGTAGAGGGATTACCTTTGTGTCATATAGGCTACATTTTTTTTGCAACCAGTCGAGGACATGGATGGCCTCCCCCAATGGGTGCCAGTCCATGCCGGGGCCACCTCTGAGACAACACGAACACATAATTTGTAGTACGCCGCTCATTAAGGCGTTGATGGGATGAAGATGATAATGATGTCCGGGACTAAAATTTGGCTAAGCCTTCAAATGGTATCAAGCCCATGAAGTCTATTTGAGCTCTAACAGAATTTAGTACCACCAGGAGCAATCCTTACAGTTCATAAAACTGGTGTCCTTCCACTTTCATGTTCCGATTGTCTAAAAAATCCATAACCCTCAACCTCCAGGAGCTATAAGGGCCTCCAAGGCTTGTAATAGGGAATACTTTACTTACATCTGTTTGTCATACAATCACCTACAGCACCACACTTTTTCTTGTCAGTGGGGGAAAAAATAGACTTAGGCCCTATCTACCTTGCTGGAGTTAATGTTAATTCTATAAATGGGAGATAAATGGCACCAGGCCATGTCCATTCGTAGTATGAAATTGTTGTGTTTACATATATTTGTTTTTGTTTTAAGCTCTCTCCGGGTGCAAAACACTATCTTCTCTGCATGCTAATAAGGTGGTTAGCTAGTGGGAAGAAGTGAAGACTTTTTATGTAGGCCTACTATCATTCTCAGAAATGAGAAACCGAGCAATCTAAGACATGCCAATGTATAATTCAATCTATAATTATACCACTGGAGAAATATGAAGCTAATCAACAATCACATTGTGCGCTACTGATTAACCGAAGCTTTCATTTTCTTACCTTATGTCTAGACCTGGGATTTTAAGGCAAATGCTTATTTTGTTCCTTATGAAATAACAAGAAATTTTTAAAATAAGTTGACATTTCATGATAAATCACTTACATTCATAGAGTTTTATAGTGCCCTAAAATGCCTATTTGGACCTTTAGAGCTTATTTTACTCTTTTAGTGCCTAAAATGCCTATTTTGTACATTTAAAGTAAAATTCAACTTCACAATCTTATAATGGGCATCCCTCAGTGAAAAGCAGAAGAGCAGAGATGGGTTTTTCACAGATAATTCCAAACAATAATTTGTCGCTAAAGTAATGCTGACTGACGGGGAAGGGGGAGGATTAAGGGGAAGGACTACTGTGTCAAGTTACCAGTGAAAGAACATCTGTTTAAGTGAATATAGTTCATGATGCCTAATTTTGCAGTTAATTCTGTTAAGAATAGGTATACCACGTTTCTTGCAGTAAAAAAAGTACCATGTTACAGTTAAGTGTATATTGTTTTATTTTAAAGTCTATTTTCTATCTATTTACACATTTTAAAAGCATATTTTAAGTGCCTATATTTTCCTTTTAAACGCCTATTTACTTGTTTTAATACCCTATTTTAGGTGCTTAAAACTAATTTTTTTAGAGCCTAAAATCACTTATGTCTCATCTTTGGGTTTTGGAGACATGTTTGATGTTGATGTGGGGCTGAAGATTGAGGGGATGGCTGAGTTTCTGCAAGGTTTGCTGTAGGGACCCTAGATTTTGTCGATAGTGTAAGTCACCCCACATCCCAAGATGACCAAAGCTAAGCTCACTAGGGATCCTAGATTTTGTCGATAGCGTAAGTCACCCCATATCCCAAGGTGACCAAAGTTAAGCTAATTAACACTCATGCCCACTTTATTTTCTCTCTTACATTTTACTTCAACCGAGACAATTCTTGCTAAAGGCTGGTATATTGCTACCGTCATCTCAAGGATTCCCCTGGATAGTTTTATAACCTAAAAGTAGAATATAATAATGTAATTCACGAGAAATGGCTTCTGAAACAAAAGAATAGCTAGTCATAATGCCACTGAAACAGAAAAATTACTAGTTATGTAAAGTTAGAGGGAGTGGTGTACAATCAATGCTACATATTAAGTACAATCAGATGGTGACAGACCCCTAACTCATTATCGAGACTGCCCAGAAAGAAGAGAATCGCTAACCTAGGAATGCCACTACTAAACTATTGTCACTGGTGTTAACATATCTGCCACTAATCTTGGGTTACCACGTGATAGTAGGCCTTTCCAGTTGAATAGTCCAACCATTTTAATAATATTTTGGTATGAATAAACTGTTCTAAAATGTGGATTTTGAAGCATGGCAGAAAAATGGTGTTGGCAGCACTGATATCAGCAGTAGTGTGATAACTTGAAATGCTACATCTAAGGCATTCAAAGAGAATGTTGGAGGATGAGCTACAGTTCAAAGTCCTACACATTTTGCAATGTAGCCATTTGTAATCAAAAATATCGCCGCTACAACTTTTGATGACATTCGGATATTGAGATTTCAAGTCTTCAGCATCCCCCATACTGCCCTGATTTCGCTACCTCAGATTACCATGTGTTTTGACCCCCTGAAGAATGATTTGGAAATGATAAGTTAAAGAAGCGGTGCATTCTTAGTTGCAGATACAAACAAAAATAGTATATTATGCAACGAACCTATAACGGCATTTATTAAGATACTAGTATGTTTATGAAACTAGCAAAGCGAGTTTCATAATTTTCATACATGTAGGCTAGGAAAGTTGCATATAACTGTTTTTGTTCGACCATAATTAAATATTTTTTCAGATTTTAGATTTATGAAAAGACCAAGTTGGCTGGAAGCAAGTTCTTGCAGTTGTTGTCTTCTAATGGAGGACAAAATGATCTTGTGTTTTAACAAAATTGAAGGATACCATGAATTATGTAAAATTAAAATTAATTATATTTATTTCAGGCTTTAAGAAATCGAGCTCGGAAAGCAAGAGCAGCAAGAAAACCTAATATAGCAGAAATCAAACCAGGATCAGTGATAGAAAACATAGCACAAACTCGACGGTTAGCAGAGACAACGCTTGGACCCACGTTGGCAGCTCCTTCATCTGGCTTGGAAGAGGAACGTCCCACCAACACAGGCAGTGGAAGTCAGGTGTGATAACATGTTAATAACTCTTACTTTGCTGAAATCATAATTCTGTATAATAGTTTTAGTCTTGTATCGTAGGGCTAGAATATTCCTACCATTTTTACCCTTTTACAGAGTTCTGTAGATTTTCTAGTATAGGATCCTATTGCTCTTGCTAAATTGTTCAAATAGTTCTATCATTTAACTATAAATGTTTTGCATCTGATATTTGCATAGATTATGTAAAATGGTGGCATTAATGCCAGGTGTTATAGGACAAAGTGTTCAAAAAAAAGTGACAGGACTAGTATTTCAGAACTAACATAATAAAGATTTTTTTAAAGCAATGATAAGAAAATTTTATGCTCAACACCTCCAAATAAGTTTCTTTTTGATGTCTCAAACCATTTTTGATAAAAGTTGAAAACCCCATTTTTATTTCTCTTATTTTTATTTTATTTATGTAGTTGTATCTAAATTGGAAAAGGTCTTGCTCAGTGTTGTGATAACAGTACCATTAATGAAGGTAAACTTATTCTTAAGACTTGAGACTTTCTCGGCGCTGCTTATTAATAATGGTTTCATGGGCTATAAGCCGAGTAAAAGGATATACTACATCCAAGCTCTCGGTCGCTGAAATCTCTGTGGCCTTCCTGGGAGACTGGTCCTGATTTGGACTGATTGCATCTTCATTGTTTTACAACCAATAAAAATCCTTCATTCTGATTGGTTGATATACTCCAACTTATTTCCTCCAATCCCAAAATTTCATTTTCACTCAAAATCTCTATATATATAAAAGGCTTTGTCCTGACTGACTGACTGACTGAATGAATGACTGACTGAATGACAGGAATCAACGTACAGCCTAAACTATAACAGGTAGAGACTTGGAATTTTGACAGTACCTTCGCTTCATAATGTAGGTGCTCACTAAGAAAGGATTTTGAAAAATTCTGATTCTAAATGCCAAAAATTAAATGTTTTTGAAAATACTTAATCCCTTTTTACATAGAATTATCCAAACAAATTCACAGAACGTATTGTTACCAGTGGTATCAGGTGGGCTTGGATTAAATTAAATGGATGTTTGACAAATTAGAGAAGGTATCATTATAATTCATATTATCTATATTAATAAAAGGAATTCTCCTCGATGTCCAGCGAAATCTACTGAACGCAGAGATCTGAAATTTTAAACATAGGTGTGCTGAAGGGTCGGAAAATGCACCTCGAAGCCGGAATTTTAATTTTAGTTTTCGTTCGTGAGTTATGAGTGAAAAACTGGCAAAAAACGTGCATTTTTTGCGTTTTCAAAACATAAGTTTTCAGTTATACATTTCAATGTCAAATCAATTACAGTTGGCTTTGGCTATTTTTGTCAAACCTTGAAAACAAAACTTTCGCGATCGCTTGAATGTTGTAAGCCCTAAATATGGTCAAACGTTGTTTTATTTGGACGAATCTCACTATACAGAGGTTTTCTTGGCCAAGAAACTCGAATCTGAGGTCGCTTTTACCAGTCGATGCTATCTGATCGTGGTATGTAGTCCATGCGATTTAGGTGTTAATAAATGTAATGATTTAACTATTATGCTCTTAATTTTTAATTCTTGAAATAATTATCGCGGGCGAAGCCACGGGCACATGCTAGTCATATATAAGCTCTCTCATCCCTAACTCCACACTTTTTTCCCCCCTGAGGAAGGCCGCAGAGATGTCAGTGACCGAAAGTTTGGAGCTTGGCTTATAGTCTGTGAAACCATTATTAATAAACTTATTCTTATTAACTTTCCATTGGTCACTAGAGGCCTGAGAGACCCCCAACTTTATTTACATGTTATAATTTTGTAACGAACGCTCCTATGTCATTGCCTGACTAGGACATTTAACATTACACCTTACTTGATTGTTTCTGCAGCAACAACCTTATCTTTTGATTTGTTTGGCTACAAGAATGATTAATCAGCAGTGTCGCCCAGGTCAACTGGATCCCTAGTGCCTACTCTCCTTATATTTACATTTCTTTGCCAAATGCATAACAATGCCATTTCTCGTTTCTGGCTGACAAATAATAATTGTGAAGAATGACAATTTTGATATTTTTTTAAACCTATCCTGTGATTTGAAAGGCCTTCTGACAAAATATGAATCTGAAGAACCCACAGCAGATGACTTGCCGAGTGCACCGCTATCCACATTGAAAAGGAAATGATGTGAACCGTGCATCAAAGACAAAAAGAACTGCAAAAAATAAATAAGCATGTGGGGAATGAAACACTCCCCTTTGTTTGAGCAAACATGCCAAAACTATTTGCGATAGTTGCCTAGCCAAGGAAAACAAAGAAGCAGTAGTAGATGATTCTGAGTAACAGAACTATGAAGAATGAATCGGAGCAAAAATGTATTTTTCTAGCCTATTTTATTTCTGAAAATTTCAAATTACAAGCTTTATACCTGAAAATGGCAATTTATTTTCTTTACATGTACCCTACTAGGCCCCTCATGACTAACGGTTTTCTACCAAAGCATGCACCTAACACAGTAAGATAATAGCTTACTAATAAAAATCATGTATAAATTTAAGCTAAACATAGAAAAAGGAAAAATAAAAGAAAAACGAGCATATAACCACAAAAATGTAGTGTGTGTCTAGTAAGCCCCACATGACTAACCGTGTTCTACCAAATCATGCGCTAACGGAAGGTTAAGATTCCAAAATGAGATGATGTGTGCTTCTTCTGTTTCAAATCAAAATCAGAATAATAATTGAAGCGTAAATAAATTATACCTTTATACCTTAAAATGCTTTTAGAACCTTTGGTATAATTAAGTAATATTTAATAGGCCTACTGTGTAAGATATTTTGTGAAAGCTACAATTTCTGTAAGAAACATTGAGGCGAATTCTATACATCATTGATAATAATAGACAACCTCATATGTAGTATTTCCATTGACATCTAAATAATTGCTCTAAAAAAATTTCCCAAACTGTGTCCTGCGGAACGTCAGAATGTGTAAGTGTCTCAGTAGTCTTGGTGGCATTAATATTTAAATTCATTTAGGTTTAGATATCTTCTTAGTAGCTGATGTCTAATTTTTATTGGGAACCAACCATTTCATGCTGCCAGATGTGACATGTAACAGCTTTATTAGCACCCCTGTTTATTATGAAAGCTGCTTTCATTGTTGTGACTAGCTAGCATGGATGGCTTGCTGCTCAGTTCTACTACTCTCAACAATGATAATCTCGAGTACGATTTATTAAGAGTATTCCATGAATAAAACATAACTGGTAAATAATACCAGTAATTATTTTCTTACTTTGTTGTTAATATTCTGTCAGTTGTAAGATCACAGCATACTAGATGAATGAACAGTCCACGAACCAATTCGATGAATTGATCCGAGTTCCCAATGCTGTCAATAGTGTGCATCACAAGATTGAGTCTGCCCTGGTAGTTGCTTACATCAAAACTCTATAAAAGCACACGAACTGGCTTGTACCGAATCTAAATTGTGTTTTTAATTAACAGACATTTATATTATTTCAATTACCAAACAATTTATGTTGAATAAAACAATGTTTTTTCATTCTGCTCAGTTGGCAGCATGTGACATATTAATCACAGCATGTTGATGTGTTACATGTCCAGTAAGGAGCTGATGTTTTATCAGATAAAATTGCATCCTTGCAATCCAAGGAAGGATATTATAAGATAAATGATCGTGATTGGTCTATAGGAATTATTGTGAATAAACTTTTTTGTAAAATTCTAAACACTGATATTTTAATTCAGGAGGAGGAAGAAGAAGCAGAAAAAGATGGTGAAAGATCTCCAGGGTCAGACGACTGTCATATTATCCCAAATGACAAGTCAACAGAGTTTATCCTGGCCACTGTGGTTGAAGAGTCAGCGTAAGTTATACTGTACATAGATTTTTTTAATTTATTGCATTATTTTATTTGTTGGTTGTTTGTGTTAAAAAAAAATTCATGCACTTTTTTTATGTCTAACTCTAATTTTTTTTAATTCAGCTTTGCTTATACTCATTTGAAAATCGAGGTCATATAACGAGCCAGGCTCTGTGTTTATACCATGTAGGCTATGATGTGCATTTATTTTCTATTGTTGATTGTGAGCTGTTTTAATGAATATGATAGCGACAATGAGTCATGGTAAGTAAATATCCAATTTGGCATTTGTCTTTATGACTGGGGAAAGCATAAAGAAAACCAATTCAGATTCTACCATCTTGGTCATGTTCACTCAGTTCTAACTCTATTTCTACATACTTACTCTTCCATATTTCATGAATAAGGCAATAAGTGTGATCTAGTGATCGCTGAGACAAATCTGTCTGACATGGGCTGTGGAAACAAACAGTAGGCCTACCGTATTTAATGTTACTGTAACACTGAGTTCTTTAACAAAGCAAAGTGAAAAATAATCCTAATTGTGCGGATTCTACTCATAACGGAAGCGGTTGTTGTGGCACGGACAATTGAGGGCCTAATTCTCTTGTTTTTTCTTATAAATAGTCGCCTGAAGAAGGTCTAATGGTTATGACCGAAATGATGTGTGTTTTGTAGAAAAGACAAATAAATACATTTGATTCACTTGAAACAATTTTATTTTATTCTTGTGTAAATAGAAAAATAATGAGCTAATAGTGGTTTTTTGATATTTATATCTTAACTGAATTACTACCTTAATGATTAAAGTGAGCTGTAAAAAATAATAATGATGCTCACAAAAAATGGCATACTGTTTTGTCACTTTTTGGACTGTGCAGTCATAATTTTCTGCTGCCTTAATTTGATGGCTTATGAGAAATAAATTTGGTTTAACCTTATCTCACATAAGGAGTTTACATTGAAAATAGGGCCCTAGGAACCTCCTGTCCTAGTATGAGAAAAAAATTATACATACAAATTCTATCTACACAATTTTTAATACTTACTATTGCTAAACACAAATTTAATGAGACTCGTTACAATATTATTATAGTATAATACTCGTATGTAACATGCAATACAATTAGAGATACTAGACTACAAATTTTAAATTGTAAGATGGCAATGAAAGGAGAAAATAAATTTTCTATATTCACAATCTCTCAGTGGCGGCCGGCCAGGTGAAGGGAGTGAAGGGGCCCTTCACCTACAATTTACGTTTAAGTTTAAAAATAAAATAAAAAAATTATAAATATTAACGAATCGTGTATTCTTCATCCTCAGTCTAGTTGTTTCTGTATACGGTTACATTGTCTTGAATCTCATAGTCAATGGGAACCTTTTGCGTGCAGTTAAAAATTTGTCCACCAGAGCGCAGCAGGGTCTGAGGAGGTCCTGCCATCTCGTTCTGCCATATTATACTTATGCGTATCAATAGATGTGAATAATGTTGGCTTTCCTATAAAAACTGGCGATTAATAACGTTTAAGTTATATTCCAGAAATCAGATACCTATATTCTGCCTAGGAGAGTGTGAGATCGCCAGAAAAAGTATTGATTTGCTAAAAGAATGAAATAATTAATGTCTGTCTGAAGTAATAATTGGTTGTAATTATTAAGTCGAAAAGAACCCGTGGGGTGTGTCAGCAAAAACAGGAACAATAATTATTTTGCAGTGGCAGAGACATGTGTAGCTTAGTGACAAATAATTCAAAATATTAAAATTATTCCTGTATATCGCGATGACATTTGTATTCGTTAAATGGTGAAGAAATATTTCAAATTTTATGAAACATTTAAAACTTGTTGTACAGTACTTCACAAAGGAAACATCCCATCTTCTTTAGATTTATAACCATAGTCGTAAATATGTTAAAAAAAAATTCTTTATACTGTAACTGTAAGTCATTTTTAAAAAGTAATTTAGGTTCATGGTTGTTTGCTTTCACAATATTCTGTATATATTTCAGCTTTCGGTTATGGATTTACTGTGTGGTAAACAGATGCTAATATTTGATTAATATAACACAGTAGTTATAGAAAGTAAAGAACTTGGATACAAATGTGTAAATATTTTATTCCTATTATCATTAATATTTTATAAATAAATTTAGGTTACGTTTGCTTGCTTCTAAATAATATCCTTTAAAGGCTTACGAATAAGACATGCTCCAGAATTATAGCTGTCATTAAGTTTTTGTGTGGAAAACAAATAAAAATAAAAGTATTTGAATAGTGTATCATATTAGTAATAGAATGTTCTTTTCATGAAGTCAACGTAATTTGAAAGAAGCTGGAATGTCAAAATAAGGTAATAAGGAAATGATTTTCTTGTGATTATTACTATAGGCCTAAATGCGTAATATTTTTAACGTCAACGCCCATCCATAATATAGGTTCATACTTTTTGTTTTAGAATTATATTGCATAAGTTTCAGAATTATGGCTCGCAGGGAATTGTTATTCATTGTACTGGGTTCTCATATGCTAATAATTCAAAATACTATGTTCTCTTCGATTCGAGTTAAAATATCTACGTGCATCGGTAATTCCAGTTCTAATATAGTGTTTTAATATCATTAATGTGCATTATAAAAGTGAGTTGTATATAATAACAGTGTAGTTGATTTATTTATCTTTTTATTTTTTGTATTTAGAGGGAAAAAATAGCCAGTGCCAATTGCTAGTATAGAAAGGAAAAATATGCTTTGACGTCTTCTTTAAAATATATATATTTTTTTTAATCTTCAATTTACAAGAACAACCAATGTCTGTAAGAATAATTCAGTTTTGAAATTGTTTCAATTTTACGATTTGTTTTAATGTTTGCAATGAAAAAAACTTACGAATTTAATCAAAATATTAATAATTTTATTATACAAATTATAAAAAATGTGAAACAGAAATATGTGAATTCTTGTTATGAAGTTGATAAATTAAGTAAGTTGTATTTATCAAATACTGTCCATAGAAGTAATTTTGTATCATAGTTTGAAAGAGAATAAATGGTTGAGTTTCCTGCTGGGCGAACTTTCTGTTTAGAGCAACAGAACATAAGTGAATCTTGTCCATTTGATGAAGATATTGGAAACATGACCTTCTGTTGTAGATAATGAGAATACTACTCCTTGTTAAGTTTTATTCTTTGTAAAAATGATTAAGATAGTGAGTCAATTCTGAGGATTTGAAAGTGTTGAGCGAGGAGATTTGAAGGAAATCATATACTATTAACTATTAGCATCCATTTAATCTTCCTTATATTTTATAACCATATATTTCGTAAAGCATATGTGTACACCTCTGTTTTACACAGATGATCGCCACAACATGTTTTCTGGCATTCTGATTGATGTTTAAATAGTCTGGTCCATTATGTTCAATGGACAGCAGCGACATGCTTGGACCTCTTTTGACCCTGCTGCCACCTATCGGGAGTCGCTGACAGAAAGGTTCCCATTGCTAGGTGAAGGGAAGCAAGAAAACATTTAGCGAGCAGGTCTGGTCGGGTCGGGGTTTCATTGTGCTCTCTCTCTTTCTCTCTCTCACTTGCACTATACCTGGAGACCGTATGTGAGGCGACTCTGTCCTTCAAACTAGGTCCATTCATCATTAGGGGGTTGCTATGGCAACGTGACGTCAAATTCTTTAAGAATATTTTGCTTTTACTACACTTGTGACGGGACGTTTTCAAAACGGAGACATCCCTCCCTTGCAGTGAACTTCAGAACCAGCCAGATCTCTTTTAAACCAAGTCCACCCTAAGGCCAATTTTTCTTGCACCCTCGTGGCTTGTATTGTACATACATGTGGCATGGCATTAGTGTCGCTAGACTGATATTCGCGAGTTTTTGGGCGGGATGTGTTACCGGTGCTGTGTTTGTTCCTGATATTAATCCTATTAATGATAAATAGTTAGCATTTTTTTTTGAGACACCGTTCTGTAGGTGAAGAGACGAAAACAAAAGAGACGTTTTCACAACTGGACGACCTACCATACCATCTTTGTGTCACGAAGGGGGAATGACGGTAAAATAATTAAGGAAAAGCAATAATATCAGTTTCTAAGAATCTTGGTTTTCTGAGTTCTCATGGTTGTGCAGTAGCCCAACTGTAGGCAAGTTATTTTGTTGGCCCTGCTTGCTTTTTAGTAACAATCACAATGTCTGGATTAAAGAAGGTTTATCAGATTTTAAGAACATTACGTGATCTCTAGATAAACATAGGGATTAATACACAAGAAATAGGTGAGTCTTGCATGTCCAATTATCATAGAAGTGCATCTCCAACTTTATAGTCATGCTTTACTAAACCCATTTAAGCCCTTCACCTACTTGCTGTGGCACGAGCCGCCACTGCAATCTCTAAGCTTTCTTTCTTTTCTTTCTTTCTTTCTTTCTTTCTTTCTTTCTTTCTTTCTTTCTTTCTTTCTTTCTTCCTGTTTTATGTTCTGAAATTGCAGAGGATAAGTTTTCAGTTCCAATAATTCCATATACCTTCTTGATCACCAGCACACATGATACATAAAATAGTTTTTGTGAATTCATAACATACCCGAGGGCATCTGAGGGCCTTAATCCAGTCCTGACAAGATGGTTGAGTTTTTTAAAAGCCATGACTTGATTGTTGAGATGAAACTTCAAATTGTTGCGACATAATGGTTCTGCATGAAAAGACAAGCTGTCCACATTCTGGAAAGTCAGGGAAATTGAAATAGATCAAGGAAAATCAGGGAATTTTGTAAAGTAAAGGAAAAAAAGTAGTAGTCAGGGAAAATAATTAGCCACAGTGAGCAAAATGTGAGTGGTATGTGTTTTGTTCCAGTCTGCTGTAAACCAGACTGTGTAAGCAACTTTCTTTTCACTACTTGAGTTAATCATTTTTTATTTTTGTTATGGGGATGAAGGAGGCTGGATATGTTTGTTTGTTTACAAAGAACTTTGAAAACGTGGTCAGGGAAATGTAAGTTTCCGGTAATTAAAAGTCAGGGAATTTATTTCAAAATTTCTGTGGACACCCTGCAAGAACATAAACAAGCTTGAAGACAGAAAATATGAAGTTACTTGAGCCCTCCTTCAATATTGTAATAAATATTAGATTTAGACTAGAAGTTACATTAACAATAAATTTGTACCAGTAAACCCATGGGAAAATTTCACACATTCAGCCTTCCCTTCCTCTCCAAAAAAGTTGATTTGTAATTTTCTCAATAAGGTATCACATCAGGTATCAGTGGATCAGATTTTTTTTTTTTTTTTTTTTTACCAACTTCTGACATAATATTGTTTGCATGAGCTCAGGCTTGCATGAGGCTGAGACAACTAATAATCACTCCCTGGAATGTGGCCCCTTATTCTGTATCAAAATGTAAAATGAGAAAATGATAATTATTGTCTATGCTCATGATAGAGTGTTATATGAGTACATAATGCCAAATATTTATTTACATCGATTTCAATCAATATTATTGATTTAAAGGATAGCTTCTCTAATTTTATCGATTACATCAAATACAGTATTACACAAATTCCCAAACCAGCTGTGCACAATCAAACAATAGTAGTGTCTTGGAGATTGCACATTGGCTTCATTATCATGCAGTGTGAATAAAATTCCCAAGCAGAGTGAATGAAATGTTGAGAGTTCAGAGAAAGATTTTTATCACGTTATATGAAAATTTCAAGCAGACAATATATTTTAACATGGAATGAGTATGATTTGTAAGAAATTGGTAAAAACATTCTAAGCACCGATATCTTATTCATTATTATAGGTTTTGTATTAGTTAGGAAAAAGCGATATTGATACCAGAAATTATATATATGATGATATATTATTCCTGTATAAAAATAAAAACCTGAAAATGGCACTTGGATTTTTCAGGGTTGTGGCTACATTAGCATCAGCACCTCCAGCTGTTCCTGATCCTAATGGTAATAATGATTCTGGCTATGCAGCGTCCAATGTTGAAGAGACTGCACTTCAAGCAACATCCAATCCAAACAGCCCGAGAAGACGCTCTATGCCACAGCATAATGACCAACATAAAGTAAGTAATTTTAAGGCTAATTTACACTATGAAATTAGGTTTCGTAACTGAGTTTCGCAACTGTTTTTTACTTGAATGCGCAAGCGCTAGATGTACCGGCGACAATGAGTTATGACACTACGCAGTTTCAGCTGATTCCAACTTTTCACGAAACTATAATAGTAATTTTGAGATTATACGCTTATTTAGCTTGTTCGCATTTCATAAAATGAAATGGGGAAGTGAGGAAATTGTGAAATGCCTGTATTCGTATGAGTTTCAAACGTTTGTATGGGATTTTAACAACTTGAACTTCAGAAATAACATGAAATGTGCTGTTGCATTGGAAAGAAAATCACTTTCATGAAAGTGGTTACGAAACCTAGTGTCATCGTGTAAACTAGCCTTTACTGTAACATTTGCAATTATATTATGACTTACACTCCATATTTTTTCATAAATGTTTCACATCAAGTTCTGTCTGCAAAGTTTTGAAGAATTTTCCAGATTTTTAATTTGACTAGAAGAATAATAAGCAAATGTAACTTTTCAAGGTACAGAGTTACAAACATTGACTCTTTACCAATTCTGCAAAGTGAATTAAGACTTGATACTTTCTTGACGCTGATTATTAATAATGGTTTCATGGGCTATAAACCAAGTAAAGGTATATACGACTTCCAAGCTTTTGGTTGCTGACATCTCTGTGGCCTTCCTCAGGGATATGAGTATGGCGTTAGTTATGAGAGAGAGTTTATATATAATTCTGAGTAAAATGAAATTTGATGGCTTTGTGTGTTGTAGCCTTAACGCAAGAGAATAAGTATATGCAAATATACTGCAATAATATAATTATGTGGACATATTCAGTATTTATTGTTTAATTATTGAAAATACGAAGTGTTTGAAAAGTCCTGCACCAAGTGCAAAAAGTTAACAATTTACCGGTACGAGAGTGACTGGGATACCAGATTTCTGGAACCCTGGATTGTTTGCAGAGGAGGAGCTGAATGGGTCCAAGCTTTCTAAATTTGAATCTAATGGATTATGCCTTCTCAGGTATATTAAATCTCTGTAAGAGCGTTATGGCTCATTTTCACAAAAGATTCGAGGACACATAAATATTAGTCCAGATTGTGTCTCCTGTAGCCTATGCTCAAAATTTGTTTAAATCCGAGACATGGAAAACAAAAGAGGAATGATTTGCACAGAGGTAAAATTCCCCAATTTTTCCTTCAATACTAAACCCCGTGCTATTTAGTATATTGCTGCTAAAGTAATATAACTGTTATAAAATTAATTTACTATACGAGTTGACGTAAACACACTTTTTGCTTCACTTACCATATTTTGGTATGATGCTTTTCAAGGAGCCTCCTCCCCATTTTCAAACACACTGTCAACTGCCAAATCCTTCTCAGTAAGAGTCTTTTGCGCACCTGGTGGGCTTTTTATGAACTTTCTGATTAAACTGTCTTCCTCAGATATTTCAAAATTCATTAGGCTGTTCTTGAATTTTGCAATGTAAATTTTTTCCAAAATTTCCAGATCCTTGTGTTTACTGACTGACTTTAATACTTTAGGTTCTTTCGAAATTCCATGATCATATTCTCAAACATGTGATGCCACAGCTGATTTTTCACTTTCACAGTAAATTAATTTTATTATAGTTGCTTCACTGTATAAAGTTCCACAAAGTCGTTATTAATATAACTGTCCCTAACCGAACATAACCTGTCACTGACATTGAATTTAGCTGTCACTGTTTGCCTTAAAGTAGAAGCCTTTTTACCCTTCCACACCTTTCGTAAAACATTGCAACTCAAACTTCTTAGAGTTTGTAGTAATTTCTTAAGGTAACTCCTACTAATACTGATTTTATTCATCATCTTGTATTTAGGCCTACCATCGTATTGTAAGCGTGTTATTTTATATGGGATTATTAAATAACACACCGGCACAGCGAAACGTGTCATTTATAATCTATAGACTACTCGATCATCTGCTGAGTTCAATCAGCACGTAGTCATGTTTGTAATATTGGCAACATTGTAGGCTTGGTCCTACTTGGTACGGCCCGAGTCACTCGGTACAGCAGTCAGGTTATTCTGAAGTTTAGCACAATTTTCTAGCTGTCTAGTAAAGAGTGTTTGACACTACATTTTTTAATCAGTAGACAATTTATGTTAGAGGAGAAATGCGCCAACATTGTTGTTCTAACACTATGCTACAAACTGAAAGATGCAGATTAAATTCTCAGAGAGATCATTATAACATTTTTGAATGCCTAATCCTGCTACTTGCACTGTGGCCCTGATTTTGTCTCAGTCACTAAAAGCAACTAGTAATCCTAATACTTCTGAAATTTTAAGTCATAGAAATCTGAGTCTAATGATATCTATTTTTCCTTCAAAGCCACAGGTTCGCCGAAATGGAGCAGCAGCTGTGAACAACAAACCACCAACAAGCCCAGTTAAAAAGGGCAGCCCGTCCATTTGTCCTAGTAAAGAACAGCCTGCTGAGGAGGAAGCACCTAACACTGGACTCTCAGGTTCTAAAAAAGAGCGAAAAGGTACAACAACAAGTTCCAGGTTCACAATTTATAAAGTCAACAAAGCAAGTCGCAAGAAAAGAGAAAAATCATCTGCGAAGAAAGAAAGAAAAGCAACTAAAACTCTAGCAATTGTTTTAGGTAAGAAACAGATTGGTTTTGAAGTTTCATTATTGCTATTTAATTTTAGAGCTGTATTTCAAACTGAGAACTTAGCAATATATAAATAATCTCAGCCATATTTTATGACAGGTAGGTGTATAAGTATGCTTTCATGAAACTCTTATAAATCTTAAACAGACTGTTAATGTAGCCTATAACACCGAAATATTTTACCTGTATATAGAGAGGACATAGAGAAGCAACTTTTATTAGGAGATTTTTCCTGTTACAGCATAGAATCTCCCAGGGCATGGCCGCCACTAACTTCGAATATTTGAAAAAATGCAAAACAAAGGAACTTCGTTGTTAACACTGTATTATGAATAAAAAAAACTAATGCAGTGGTGGCCAGTCATGTGATTAGTCTGTAAATTTTGAAAATTATAAAAACTCTAAATTATGATATAACTTAGCTGTTGATGAATGATTAAAAATCAGGTTTTTATTGTTCACTAAGAAGTCATGAAGTCAATTTAATGAAAATTTTAACCCTATTTTGCTTGATTATTGACTTATGAGCACCAAATTGTAATGACTTTAATGCCCTGTAGCGTTCCCATTTTACATCTCAGAGCAAACATTTCCTAATAAAAGTTGCTTGTCTACGTCCCCTCTATACATAGGTAAAATATTTCGGTGTAATTCATTAACACTCTGTATATTATTAGCACCACCCTAAGGGTTTATTCTTTTATTAATTATACTGCCTTCTATGCTGTCAAACTGTCTTCCATGAAGCTTTCTGACTCAGTATAAGTTATTTATGAGTTACAAACAATTGAAAGAAAATAATATAAAATATATGTACAGCCAGCTGTGAAAAGAATGAGCATCTTAAAAGTTATAATTTCCAGATTCAGAATACTGGGTATGCTCGTTACCTACATATCCAAGATAACACATAACTAAATCCATTGAAAATGCCTGTATTTAGTGTAAGAGTCTGATATTTGTTATTACATCAAATGAAGAGTCGAATCTGGATACATTAGGTTATTTGAAGAATTAAATAAGAAGACAGTTGAGAAGTATAAATTCCACCGGAGCCAATAGAAATCCTATAGCCACGTATTTTGCCGATCTTTAAGTTATAGGCTAGGTACCGGTATCAGCAACCAAAGTGACAATGGTATAAACATTATTTGTTGCCACTTCATTCAGTGGGGTAGTAGAGGGTATACACAGGTATATACCAGATTGGTTATGTTTTATTTATTTATTTGTTTGTTTATTTGTTAGCATTTTTGACAATAATTCTGCGATTGACTAACTTCAGAAACCAATGGGAGAATAGCCTGTGTACAAAAGGTTTTGTGACCCATAAATAGATATTCTGTGGGGAGTTTTCGATTGCATAGCCTAGTCTGAAACATAACATAAAAGATTTCATTTTTTAATCAAAATAGTGTGATTTTCAAACTAATTTTTATTTTAGCCTTAGTGTAGATAATGTGATCGGTAAGAGATGTATTTCATCTTTTGAAATCTCAGAAATCCAGCTATCCTGATATGCCTATTTTGTACCAAATTATGGGGTGTGTATTACTAATTTCTCATTATGAAAACAGTATCTTGTAATTTTTGTCTGTATAAATTAAATAATTTTATTAATATCTATGCAATCCAAGAATACAGTTCAAATACATGACTTTTACAAAATTTCTTAGAAACTGTAAAGTATATCCTCAGCAAATTTTAGGACTGCAGCACTGACTCATTTCTGTTCTGCAGATAATGGTCATATATAATGTGCATAGCAAGTACCAGTATTTCATTTTCTCGTTACTTGTGGAACAAAATGTGATGAGCGCTATCAAGGGAAAGGATCATCTTAGTAGATCCTAACTGTATTCATTATATTGTGCTAAGCCCTGTTATTGATTGATGATTAAAGAATGCAAGTTAAGTATGGCTACAAATGGCAAAGTCAGCTGTAATGAAAGACTAAATTCAAACATCAAACTTACAAGCACTTCATAGCATGGGGTAAGGTGCAATGAACCCATACAGGAAACCAGGGTCTAAGTCCCAGGTTTCTTATTTTTTGTTTACTCTCTCTTGATCTCTTGTGCAACGCACGTTTTGATGGCCTTGCCATCATCCTCAGCTAGTCCTGATTTAGTGAGTTTTTACTTACCGGTACATTAATATGTGATGTTTAATTTTTTAAAGTTTATTAAGTTAATGTTGATACTTCACAATGTTTCCCGATTAATTCTTTGCACGATGTAACTAATTAGTGGTACTTACGAATATTGTTGCCGTGGATCGTAACTTGACATTCCCGCACGCAATCTTGTTGCTATGAAAACAAAAGAAATCTCCGTGCAGTAAAAATTACAAAAAGCACAAGTGCCATAAGTAAAACCATCATAATACAAGCCTTTGTAGAAGACCGGAACCAAGGCCCCCCCAGTTTGTGGCGACTTTAACAGGACAAATATTCGGTCCCCATAACAACCAACATATGTGAATCACTTTCTGAAATATTACATCCATCTTCAATAGTGTATAAACATAATATTTTCAGCTAATATCTCAATTAATATAAATAAATTGATATAAATAATCATCATGCAAAAAACAGCATGCAATACTCGTGCCGTAAGCACATAACATCTTGGAAATTGAAAAAACTCTTTCCTCGATACATATGCACCGCTTATGACACTTGTATCGCAATATACTATAAGCCTAATCAAACTGTTACATTGTTCTTATGGTGACTATGCAAGGGCTTCAAATTGTATTCCTCAAAAGTGATGTTAAAAAGGGGTTTAGCTCTACTTCCTAAGTGTTTTGTCTAATCTTCTTAACATATTTTTATTTTAATGTGTATTTTGTTCTTCAGGTGTGTTCCTGTTTTGCTGGGTGCCATTCTTCACATGCAACATTCTCGATGCAATGTGCACAAAACTGTCATTGGACTGTTCACCAGGAGTAACTGCTTTCATTTTAACCACATGGTTAGGATATATGAACAGCTTTGTGAATCCAGTTATCTACACAATTTTTAATCCTGAATTTCGCAAAGCCTTCAAGAAACTCATGGCAATTGGTACGTAACAAAACTGGATTCCACAACTATGCTTTCTTGACCATCTTCATAGTTCCTCAAGCTATTCACAAGTGTTGTGGTTGTGTGCGTGTAAAGGGATATTGTAAAGTTTGAAAACAAATGAATGTGGTAAAAGTAACATTTACACCCTCTTTTCGGGGTAGTGATCTTTGGTATAAAGAGCTTTAAAAGCAGTTAGTTTCTTAAATATATTAATTTCAAGCAGGGTTTACGAATATTTTGTGATTAAGACTTTTTAAAATTTCCCGAATTAAAAATTACAGGTTTTCTATTCTAGAAACAATAATTCGGTACTCCCAGTCTTAGAGTAATAAAGCCACGTTTTCTTACTTCTTTTATTTTTAGAAATTTGCAAACAAGAGGAAAGGTCTTTCACGTTTCGTAAATATGAGGACAGCAAAATTCAGAGTATTTTTTTTCTTCTGAAAGAAATAAAACACTTTACACTAATATATAATTTTATATAAATCTCTGCATTTCACTGGCACAAGACAGAACAGTGTAAAAGAATTTTCATTACCAGCACTTTCAAACTCAAAATGCTATACACGAAACGTCAGTTACAAAGAAAGTAACAAAATAGAACAGCTTGCATAGGCTACATCATCTAAATTTCAAGAAATAGCAATATAGACTTTTCAGGTTATCAAAATAACAGTAGCTATTAAAATACTTATTTTATAGGCCTATATAGTTGTTTAGTTTGGGTATTATTTCATAGCTCAGCCATAAAATAAATTTGCAATGCAAACTATACAAATGTTAAAATAACTGAATGCTGAGGTGGAAAAATATTGCAAGCAACAAATTGTAAATTTTACAAGAGCATAAAGCACCTTGTACATGCAGTTTTCAAGGATTTGACATCAATGATAAACAGAACTCTTTACTTTAGAATAAATAATACATTTTGAGTTAATTCATCTCAGGTTTTTAGTGTATTACAGAAAACAACCATAATGGAAACCATTTTTTATAATGGAAAAATTTAGCAAAAGACATAATAGCAAATAAACTCTTTATTAATATTGAACTAAAACCTAAAGTATATATATTTTGAATTTATTATCGGGATTTTTAATAAATAAAACTTAATCTTAATTTGTTCAGAATAGTATGGAAAGATCATTATGTTAAAACAATATTCAGTACTTTTGTAAAATTTTTCCACTTGCCATATCTTTGGAATGTACAGTTGTCTTTTTGTCCATTGTGTAGGCTTTCCCACTATTTTTCAATCTCTTTCAGTCTTCGTCTTCCAATTCTGAACTTCATCTTTTGTTTTTTTCTTAATATTCATCTGCTTTAAGACTGTAAAGCGAAGAATGTTCCTTTACGTCAGACATGTAATATTTTTCCAAAACTCTCTGGATTCAACCATATATATTCAAAGGTTGTACTTTCATAATTATTCACCAGAATTCACTCAAGTAAAGAACTGAGTAAGTGCAATGTTTTTCCATTAAAATCTTGCTTTAGTAAAAAATATCTTTACGTTCTTCCACTCAGGTATTCAATTGAGTCAAGTTATTTAAAAAAATAATACAATTTTTTCTGTTTGACCATACTATAATACACGTATTACATGTGATGTAACAGTATCGTAAAGACACTCATTTCGACACTATTTCTCATTTTGACATTGGTGTGGTATCGATTATTATCAAACACAGAACGATCCTAAAACCTTGAGAGTAGCAGCAGCAGCTGAAATTTGTATCGTAAATAGCCTGTATAACAATCAGATCTCATATTTACTTTCTTGTAGCGTAAGTAAAAAATACTTAATTTTGTTAATGGATAACACCACAATATTTCCCCTGCATATAGAGGGGACATAGACAAGCAACTTTTATTAGAATACTTAATGCTCTATGGATTCAATTTTTCCTGTAATAGCATAAAATATCCCAGGGCATGGCTGAATAAAATAAAACTAATGCAGTAAAGGTAAGTCACATGATTAATCTGTAAATTTTGCAGATTATGAAAACTCTAAATTATGATAAGCTCTTAATGATTAAGAATCAGGTTTTTATCGATCACTAAGAAGGCATAAAGTCGAATAAATGAATATTTTATCTTTATTTTGCTTCATTGTTGACCAGGGCTGTAGCAAGGTCCTTCTGCGCCCTTGGCGAGTTTGACAAATCTGCACCCTCCAATACTGGGGGGTCTGAACAATTTTTTAAAATTTCTGTAAAGTTGTTTATTATTTTAATATAAAAACACTGTTATTATCAAAGAAAACCTAAACCTCAATTTGAAAATGAACGTGTTGGACTTTCGACGTACTAAAACCTTATTTTCAGACGATTGAACTACCGGTACTTAAAAAAGAATTAAATAATAAAATCTAGTATCAAAAGTAAATTACATATTAGGCCTGAAGCCTACTAAAATGTTTAACACATTAATATAGGTAAAAGTATTTTTTTCGAATAGTTGAACCATTTTCATCTCAATAATAACATACATTTTAATTTTTATTGTTATATCTTTCCATACTGTTCAAGATTTATGTTATCTTACCCTGTCAATAAAAAACGTGTTAATTAAAGAACGTTGCATGACTGCTTTTTGTTTATAGACAATAGGCATAGGCCTAATACTACAGATAGTTCACATGCAGTAATTTTTAATAACCTGAAAGATTTCTTCCATTAACGTGGAATTATTATTGCTTGATAAATTGCACCAGTCTAAAAAAAGGCGGGATTTTTCATGGTTAACTTTGCGCCCTCTCTCTACCTGCGCCCTTGGCAGGGTCCCACCTCGCCATCGCCTAGCTACGGCCCTGTTGTTGACTAATAAGCACGAAATTGTGATGATTTTAATGCCCTATAGATAAACATTTCACATCTGTGGGCATTCATCTCCTAATAAAAGTTGCTTGTCTATGTCCCCTCTATACACAGGTAAAATATTGCGGTGTTGTTCATTAACATTCTGTACATAAAATGCTTGCCAACAGGGCTGTGTCTGTAATTCAGATTGATTTAAATTGCAGACTCCTTGAGCATCAAAGAATTTTTTTTTGCACTAATTATCAAACTTTTATAACACACAGAATTAGTCTGAATTCTTATATTCTGTTTATGGCTTCATAACCTGTACTCGTTACCAGATATAGTAAGGGTAATTAAATCATGGAGAATGTAATGGGTTGGACATTTGCGTGCATGTGGGAGGAAAGACATATATCTAAAAAATATTGACTGGGAGACCCGAAGGGAAAAGACCACTTGGAAGATCCAGACATTTTTTGGAGGACAATATTAGGATACATTTAAGGGAAATAGGATTTGTGAGGAATGATTGGAGTTAGCACAGAATCGGGGTGAATGGCGGACATAGATAAGCACAGCAATGAACCTCCGGGTTCCATCAAATAATAATATTCCTTTAGCTTCCTTAGGAATTATCTATTGCCTTTGAGTAAGTAAGTAAGCATTTCCTCCCTCCATTGTGCAGCTTGGAATTAGTATAACTGTGCAGACTTGAACTGCTTGTTCCTTCAATAGAAACATCATTAAAATACAATTTTTATCCCAAGTAAGAATTTTTCTCAGGATTTTTTTTTTTTTTTTTTAAATTTTAACTTTGCTTTGTTTGGTTAGTATTTCCCGTACTTTTTTCATATCAGCAAAGAAAAGAACCAGGAATAATTTTACCTTTGCAGTTTTCAATAAAGTTTTCCTGCAAAATAAATACAAATTAACAATATTTAACAATATCATACTGTTCTGAATTTTGCCAGTGGATGTAGCAGATGGTTTTAATCAGACCATTTCAGTGTACAAAGTGGTGAGATTTTTTTTGCAGATAAAATGAGATAAATCATAATAGTAATCCAACGATACAGACATCTCATTAAAAGAACATACTGATACTCATAAAAGTCTACCACTGACATACTGATATATACCTAGTTATTATACTTTTTTTTTAAAGAATCTGTCTTACAACTAAGATTGTCCTTGGATACAAAATAATTTATAGATAGCCTATGATTATTTACAATTCAATTTTAAATATTTTCATAAATAACTACTAACTATACCCTTAGCAACCAGGGAAGGCGGTTGAGGCCAGGTAGATTCCTTCACCCGCTAGCAGCCTCACATTTACAAGCAGAGGGAATTAGGACCAACCGTAATTTCCTCCCCATGAGTCACCTAGTCTACTTCAATCAGTCAATCTTAGATTTTTTTAATATGTCATTTTATCTTAAAATGTTAGTTATATTTATATATCAATTCTACACATAATTACAAGAAAAATGACACCAAACAATGTATAATTTACTTTATAGGAACATAGAACTTGAAAGCAGTTCTCTCGTAACTTTTATTTATGTATTTGTTATAAATGTTCCTATTAAAGTAAATTATACATTGTTTGGTGTCAATTTTCTTATAATTTCGTGTAGAATTGATATATAACTAACATTTTAAGATAAAACGACATATTAAAAAAATCTAAGATTTACTGATTGAAGTAGACTAGGAGACTCATGGGGAGGAAATTACGGTTGGTCCTAATTCCCTCTGCTTGTAAATGTGAGGGTGCTAGCAGGTGAAGGAACCTACCTGGCCTCAACCGCCTTCCCTGGTTGCTAAGGGTATAACCAATTGCGTGGTTCTAACATCCTGGAAGGGACAAGGCCTACCACCCAACCGCTGCGTCATCTACCATAGGCAGACAGCAGGATATAGTATAGGTAAATTTTTTTGCAAATGGAAATTCAGTATTTAAAAATTTCCATAAGTAAATTGATTTTCAAGCCAAACTGAACATTAAGTAATTTCTTTGAATAAAATTGGTTTACAAATTAAAATTTAAACAACATTTTCACAAGAAAAAATATACTATAATGTTTATACAGTTTGCAAAAAAATGTAGATAATATCTATATTTTGAATTACTGGTACCATACAAATAGTTCACAACAGAACTGAATATTTTCTGTTCAAGAGAATGATTGGTTCCTGTACATCTTGAATAATTTTGTATTTTTATGTTCAATGTCAGTGAACAGTTCTATCCGATCAGAGGTAGGCCTACTGGTAATTAATTTTTAGAAATGAAGCTATAGGGCTTACTAACGTGGTAAATGTTAACAAAAATACCATACCTTCTTAAATACAGTTTTTATATCATACTGTATATAATGCCAAATTTATTACAATCATAATTCAACCCTGGACTATCAAAATCATTTTACTACACAAAAGTAGTTGAAGCCTTACTGAAATCTGAATACAGTTCCTTGTCACCATGGCTCACACACTGACTCAAAACTCTAGAATTTCCACTACATAATAGCTTATCTAATAATCCTTATAGATTATTATCGTCATTCAACGTTGTCTTATGACCAACCTATATTTTTCAGCTGTTGGTCTGTCCCCACCTTTTCTTCCACTCCATGTGTTTGTTTTCTAAATTTTTATTTTAATACCATTCTTTTCTATGCTTTCACAAGATTGTATGGATTGAATTTATGATGTTCTAATTCTTATTTTAATTCATTAAAATTCTTCTCATGCAGGCTCTTCTAAATCTTCCTTAATTTGATCTGTGAATCCTACTCCTTCTAGACTCCTTTAAGTTAAACTATATAATTTTGCTGTATCTTTATACAGGAGTGCACATTCCCTGATATCGTGAGCCATGATATACAAGTCAAAATTTGAAAACAGTCACACATATTCTTAGTTTGTTAAAAATGAAAACAAAGCATTGGTAGATTGTATTTCATCAGTAAAGTGGAAGTACAGCTCTCACAGAAAGTTCACCGAAGATCTTCATTTTAGCTCCCATCTGCTTGAATTCTTCTTAAGGCAGTTCTATGAATTATTCCTTACATAAATCAGCTTGGATTATATTCATGTATTATTGAATTCAATGACTTGTATATGAATTCAATGATTCATATAAATTGGTTGTCCCGAGTACATTCTTCTGATTAGGATTAGTTTCTTTCAGCTATTTTCCTCAAATTCATGGGTCACTTGGTTTGAAATGAGTCCTACCGGTAGATCATATTCATCAATAAAGTGGAAGTACACCTCTCACAGAAAGTTCACTGAAGATCTTCATTGTAGCTCCCATCTGCTTGAATTCTTGTTAAGGCAGTTCTATGAATTATTCCTCACATAAATCAGGTTGGATTGTATTCATGTAGGCCCTATTATTGAATTCAATGAGTCATATAAATTGGTTGTCCCAAGTACATTCTTCTGATTATGATTAGTTTCTTTCAGCTATTTTCCTCAAAGTCATGGGTCACTTAGTTTGAAATGAGTCCTGTATGACTCTTGATGTGAGTTGTTTACTCCAGGAATACTACATGGTTATCATAATAGCAGCAATAACAAGAAGTTAGCATTGCTGTTACATAGAGCATAAATCGAGCATGAGCAATCAGATTCCCACTAGTCAACTATGGAACGAGGTGCTACCCTAAAGTTCCCAAGATTCATGGAGGCACACGACCCAGCAGTAGCACAAAAAATTGCAGCTATGTGACACCATACATCTCTTGTAAGTCATTGTGCCATGCGGCTTCATTCTGAGCTTATGCATTTAGAATTTGTTAAGATTTTTTCATTGTTTCATTTTGCGTACATTGTGCTTTTACAATAGCATGTGAGGGACTCAGTGCATTTGGGTAAAACTTTGTTTCAAACTTGGGAAAACAAGTGGTAACCTTGGAAAGGAAGTCTAGGCCATCATGAAACTGATTCTGTGGATCCCTGCAGACCTACAGGTAATTCTGTTCCTGCAATTCTCAGTAGTCACAAAACAAATTTTGCCATAGTTCTTATAATGTGTTCATTGGACAAAATCCTCTGGCATGTGCATATGTTAGTCCAATAACATCGCAGATGTCTTTGATGGTCTACTTGTGATCTTGCAGCAACATTTTCGGGTGAATGCCAGTTAAGTGCCATCCAGAATAATCATCTTCATCAACGAATGTTCGACCATTTTGAAACCACTTGAATCACTCATAGGTTTGAGTCTGACCTGGAACATCGTCTCCAAAAGCTTAACTTCAACATATTGTGCATTTCTGCAGCAGTTTTCCTGAGTTTTGAAACAAAACTTTACACAGACATGCTGCTCTTTCATGTCCATCATTGTGAAAATTGTAATATAAGCAAACACAACAATGAAAAATTGCTCACAAGTTCTAAATGGATTAACTCAGAATGAAACTGCTTGGCACAGTGACACACAAGAGATGTACGAAATGTCACCTAGCTGCATTTTTTCGTTCTACCACTGGGTCGTGTACCACTTATGAATTTCAGGAACTTTTGGGTAGCACCTCATAATTTCCTTGTTACAATGATCCAACAAAATTGATTGTTCTATCAAAAATAAAGCTGATATTCACATTGTGAATGAGAAAGAAGTTTTGCAGTAGAACTTTGTTATAGCAACCTCAGTTTGTGCAATGGCTTGTCTATAACATCAAATTTACCAATTAATTCTTCGTAAGACACATGCTTTTCTCTCTTTCTTAATATGACATACCTAATGTACCATGCAAATAACGCCACTCCAAACTTAATTTTTTTCCTCTCAATTTCCAGAAATTTACTATAATAATCCTTGACAGATAATAATGTACACAGTCAATTTAGCAGCCAGGAGGGTTAAATATCATGGGAAAATGTTTACCACCAACTTCAGTTTCTAGTTCAAAGAAGAGGAGATAATATTATGAAACAAATCAAAAGTGGTTAAAAGAAGGCGGATATCTGTCATGAGTTTGGTTTAATCAATTTGTAAAACAGAGAGAAAGTGGTTGGTGCTTTTGAAAAAAAAAAGGAAAGAAAAATAAAGGACTAAGGAAACCAGAACATAGTGGTGTAAGTAACGGATTATTTAAGTGTTTCAACTAATAATAAGGTAATATGCTAACATTAAGTGAAGCTCTTCGAGCAATTAGAGTGGTTAACCATTTTTATGAAGCTATGTTAAAAAAAGTCCAAATAATGTGTTATCTGGAAGGAATTGACTGTGACTTACAGATGCAGTATTTCGCTGAAAGGAGGCAGAATAAAGTTAACAGATTTCTTCAGTCCCTGTTTATAATGTGAGTACTGTATTTGTATGAATTATTTTGTTTTATTCATTGTATTGAATTTTTACTCCAGTACAGTATTTTTTCAGTTCGGTATTTTTAATTCTCAGTTAAGTCATACTGTATGATAAAGTAAGTGAAAGTATTGTTTGAAATATACATCTAATTAATATGAATATATTAATTCTTTAATTTATGTATTCAGTTTTATTCCATTTTTTATAGCAACACTTGCTTATAAGAACACAATTTTCCTAGTCCCTTTGATGTCGCTATAATCAAGGTTTACTTTATATTTTGTAAAATTCATTTTTAATCAGAACACTGTTACAGTATAATTAATTGTAATAGTACCGATAGTGACTTAACATTTTTAGCAATAATACTTTGTGCCAATTCTATAGTTTTCCTGCTCCTACATCAACAGAACTTGGAGTTTATAATACATTATTTTTGTGTACAAGACACAATTTATCAGTTTGCTCCATTAACCAATACAATTTGTCAGCCAAATTACATTAGGGACCATTCTTCCTGATTTGACTAGAAGATTCTTTAATCCAGCATTGGTTGAGTTCATTAGGATCCCGCCGTTGGTCGACATGTGAGCGCAGGGCCGGGTAGTACCAATCATCATCATACTGTCTATGTATTGTTAACAAAGAATTACTAATTTTAATTTAAAATAAACAGAACCTGTTAAGCAATTTGATTCAAATTTTCACAGTAACACATCATCTTACTGAACATTTTACATCCTTATATTTCACACAAGTAATAAAATAAAATATTAGGAATAACTTTCCGTACAATATTTTTGCATTACAGGTTCTGTCTTTTCTAGTCACTCATTTAAACTTTCAACTGGTTCTTCACTTCCATGACAATTTTTGTACGTTGTAATTTTATGCTTTCACAGATGGGAAAACTTCATTTTACACATCTTACTGTTGTTTTTCGTTAACAACAATACAGTATCTTAAATCTGTACTAAAAAAAAATAACAAAACAATGAAACACTAATGTAATGCGAACAGTCAATATGTGACACTCAGTTCATTGATATGTACCGTACCATGTGTTCTGCTATCAATAGGAGAATGAAATGTGTGAACACTTGAGAATTTAGCCTATATAAACTAATTCCACATTTAAGCAGTGAAAGGTATCTCACTCTTTTGGCTTCAGTGGATAAACAATAGAATACACTTTGAAATCAAAAGTGAGAGCAGCACACACACGTCAACCAAGATGGGTTAAACAGCTCTTGTAGTATGAGTTTTCTTGTCAGGATGCAAAATACATCTTTTTATTAAATAAATACCAATATTTTCCCAATTTATGAATTTTGAAGAAAAAGGCCAACGTTATTCTCCTCTGTTTTATAACTGTACTATTCTTTGTGCTGCGATAGCGCTGATAATTAATATTACATGACCATTGCACTATATGCGGCCGCGGTGGTCTAGAGGTAGCTTGCCCGCCTCTAGATCCACAGGGCGCGGGATCAAACCCGGCCGCGGTCGGAGTCCTCCAGGAGGGACTTTAAGCTGGGGGTCCCGTGTCATAGATTTACGGCACGTAAAAGAACTCCAAGCCTAAATTAGAGCCTCTGGACAAAATTTCTCTCGGCCCTTTCACGTCCAAGAAATACTTAGTTTCCAGAGGGGGGTTGCGAGGCGATGGGCTTACCACCTGTCCCTCTACCCTCTCTCGGAAAATAAGCATATCAAAATTAGTATAGGTAATGAAACCTCCACTTGGAGGCCCCTTCGCCCCACCTGGGGATCATAGGGTACCAGATACAGATACAGATTGAACTATGTGATGTAAAATTTTGAAATCGAAGAGTAATGAATCGCCTTCATAACCATAGAGTGCATAAAAAGTGCATATGTTCACTGATATAAATACCAAGGAGTGGAGGAGACAAAGTGCTGCAATTTTTGCAAATTTAAATGAAATAAACTTAAATTGAAAAGTAGATGTGTATATTCTTACTGAAATGGTCTGAATAAATCAATGATAGGAAGTACCTTTCAATATCATAATAATTTGAAAAGTAATTTTATTATATTTTCAGTTCACTGCTGTGTCGTATATTTTGAAATTTAATGGTACCAGTTTTAAACGAATATTGGTATGAAGCCATTACGTACACAAGAAAATGTATATTAATATTAATAATATCACTGTTGTTACTGTTATTCATAAACAAGTGGTATTATACACAGTAGTTATAATCAACTTAACTTTTCCCAGAAACACAGAAAGCCAAATTTTGTACATATCAGTTGTTATTTTATATTTAATTTTGTTGTGTGATTTCATCAGATCTTTTTAAATAAGGTTGTATTGAAATATTGATAAATAATATTGTTCTTACCGAAATTACTAGCATTTGCAATAAATGAATGACAGAGAAAGAAAATTAATATTTGAACATAGTGCTTTTAAAGCGGCTATTGTGAATTTAATAATTGAATCCTTGGTGCCAAAACAACTTTTTTGTTAAACACATTAGTGACAGTGAAGCAATAAGTACTGACAATGGGCTGTGTTACAGTATCCAAATTGAGAAAACTGTTTGTTTGTTTGGGAGTGCTTCCGAATAACAGAATGTACATATATCTATCACTTATACTCGAATATTACACCTCTTCACCTTGTATATCAAACTTCACGATAAAGCTTTTTCCAAACTAAGAAAATGTTAAAACCAAAAAGCACCAAGATATACAGAATGAAAAAGGTAAATCAAAGGACTTATAACATATTGTATATATAATTTACAACTTTTCTTCTAAAGAAATAGCATATTGTGCGCTTTAATTTTTCTACTATACAAATGTTTAGCTTTATGCAAATGAGAAATTATTCATGTACATTAATGTTTTGATGTTTTACCTCATCTGAACCCAAAAGTCGTTTGTATCTATGCATAACTGAACCACTATTATGATACAAAAAATAACGTTCCAGGATCATGAAAATACAATACCTACATTTCATTATCAACCACTTTTCTGTTTAGATATTCTAGGCATCCATTTCATCTCTTGGTTGTGTATATTGTAATAAAACAAATGTTGTAAAAAATGTCAATATTTCTGTGGTTGGCCTTATTGCAGCCAAACTGTAAATTTTGTCATATGTTCCAGTTCATGGAATTTTAAAAGAGACTTGTAAGTAATGAAAACTGTTCAAAAATTTATGAGCCCCTTTTAATTTGAGCCCCATTCCATGATTCTGGGAATATGAGCAAAATCATAACTATATGAAAACTTTCATAAAGTGTTAAATTGGAAATACCATTTCAGTGCTTGAAATAGAAAAATCAGGTGTATTAGTAGTACCTGATGGTAATGTTGACATAGTTACTTCAGAGACATTTTTATTACTGGTATTATTATTTTCTTTATATGTTGTATTTCAAGCCAATTTTGCAATCTGTATGAAAATGAAATTTTTTCTTAACCTTGTAATATTATTATTTTTTCTATTTCTCAAATAGAATACCATAATAAAAGGAGCATAATATTTCCATAAGTGTTCAATAAATGCTGTGTGTACAATCTTGATTATTGTGATTTCATTTCAGTAGAAGGGAAGAAAAAGCATGTTGCAGTTACTTTCCAGTGACATCAGATGTGACATGACTTCACTACGATATCTGACTTCAGATAACCAGCATGATGGATGAATCGGTTTCTTAAACTATCTCACTATCTCAAAGGTAAATTTTATACATAAATGGCAAATGGCTTAAAACTGCACACCCTTGCTTGTGTTTTAAATTTTAAAAAGAATAGTATTGCTGCCTCTCTTTTATAAGTAGTGGTATATTGAAGTGAGACAGACATATTGATTTTTCTTATTTACATGATGACGAAGTAAGAGTGTGCAGGCCCCTTTCGAGACTAAATTTTTTCCTTGTGATTTTATGTGTTTTATTTATTTATTTCGTTTGAACATGCTAAGGAAGCTCCTTTTAGTTTCTGCCAAACGAAACAGTATTGCAGGAAAATATCACAATAATGGTTTAATTTTTTTTTTTTTTTTTTTTAATCTGAGGGCATTACTTGCAGAAATTGTAATCAAATTTATGTCTCAGAATTGATAAATAATGGAATTAATCTTGTGTCTCCCTAACGTATGTTAAATATTTTGCATTGTAAATATGGTTGGATAAGCAATTCAACAATTTTCACAAGATCCCTGGGGACTGTTTTAAGTTTACTAAAGTACATACTAATGAATCTTCGTATTTGCCAATCTAGTTTACTAAAATACGTTTCATAATATAATCTACTAGAATAAAAAAAGTAAATTGAGTTCTACTTTAGTAAATACCAAGACTTTGTTTCAAGAAACTACCATCATAGCTACTAAAGTATTTTACTACAGTTTTATGAAACAGGCCCCTGGTCTCTAGGATTGCTTGGATTCAATTTCTTTCCCAACAACTATTCTCCCTTCAAATGTTTAAATGTGAAACCATACTGGAACTGGATGCCAGCACTAGCACTAACCTTTCTCGTTCCAAAATATCAGATAGCTCTACTGCAGTAACTTTTAAAAAGTAAACAGATCTCAAATGTTTTAAAAACAATAAATAACTTTAATTAAGTTCATTTTCAGTTCATTTTTATTTTACTGTTTAATCTTTCATCATCAATTTGTTATAATGCAAGGTGGCCAAAGGGTGGCCAGGCCCCATCTTGGCACCACCCCTGACCATAACTAAAATGAGGGTTGGGCCTTTTGTAATAATCTACTCTTATACAATTCAACGGCCCTAAATAGCGTGCTCTCTCGCTCGCCCGTTTCGTGAAACATCGGGCATACTTGGCGATGTTCTTGTCTCTCAGTCTAAACTTTCATGAAAAGTACAAAATTAGGAAAACCGTTTCTTTATTATATAAGGCCTAAGTAAAATGAACACAATGAACAAATATTCTAATTTTATTTTTACTTACAATTTCCATAGCTCTGAACCACAAACATTTTTAATAAGCTGCCAGTGCAAATTTCTTAAAAATCCTGGAGTCAATTAATAATGGCGAGCGAAACCGCTGGCACCAGCTGTAAAATATTGATAGTTTAACCAAGGAAGCATTGCAGACAATAAAAATCCAAACAAACCATTCCTTCCCTTGAAAAATTATATAATTTCTGAAAATTACACTGCATTTATTGAATAAAATTCACATCATATTCATCTGTCAACAAACAGTTGAGAAACAATACGTATTATGTGTTCACAGGTTCCTTTGGAACTGCACAATCGAATCTGAGATCGTTTTCCCAGGGGGCGCTTTCTAATCGTGGAGTGTACTCTGAAGCCGAAATTTTAGCTGTTTCATTAATTACTAATGGTTTAGTTTATGAATGATTTGCGTGCAAGTGTTAATAAATATAATGCTTTAATAATTATTATACTCTTAATTTTTAATTTTTCAATTAATTATCGTGGGCGAAGCCACGGGCACCTCCTAGTATGCTACAAAACACTTGCTGACAGAATTGTTCGTATTATAAAAATGCTTAAGGAGTTTTACACTAAATATAGAACACAAATCTGGCATAGTATGGACATGAGGGGGGAAATCCTTTTAAGATAGCTACCTTAAATTAAAGGTGCCAATAGGACACAGCCAAATCAAAACAATTCTAAGAGCTATTTTTTTTAAGATGACAGCATAAAAGTATTACTTTTTACTAAATACCACATACTGTATAAAAAGAAATGGAATCCACTGAATAGTTTATTTAATTTTTGAAGATTCCATGATAAAATCTTAAAACGAAGTACCCCTTTCATTTCAGTACTACAGTATTACTCCTCTTTTACGTTTTCCAAGGGACCAGAGGAATGGTGATGTAAACCAGTGGAAAGTGTAAATCATGTGAATATTATGAACATGGGTAATCTAAAGGGACCAACAAAAAGTGTTGTAAACCATGGGAAAATGTTAAATACGAGTACGTAAATGCGAGGCAACTTAATACTGTTATATAATAATTATAGTACAATAATAATACTCGCTTGTAACTAATTTGTATGTCTCTATTTTTGTTAGTTATATATTTGTAGAAACGGATATGAATTTTAATATTTTTTTTATACCAATCTTTCTTTAACCATTTCAGTGTACAGCGTTCTACAAGAAAGAACATTGAACTAATTAGTCACATAGATGTGTGCAGAGGGAGTATTTTTATTTATCACAATACATGCAACAAGTATTATTTGTATAATTTACCATATATTTTGTTTTAATTTTTACCAGGTGCAAGCTTGTTATGAATGAAGTTTACCTTACCTGCACCTGAATAAAGCAAGCAATGCTTAGTTCATGCTGCCTTTCCATCTTTTTGGGGTATTGGAATTCACACACAATAGCAAACCTGAATTGTGAAGTGTTGTAAGTATCAAAACTCATATCTAACATAGACTCATTTCTTACATGGTTGCCATAACCTAATGGACCGTATAATTGGTGGTAGAACAGCTCTTCCCTCCTGATCTCGGTCTGATTGTATAGCACATTGGCTGCTCAGCTCCAGTTTGTGCCATAAGAACTATACAAATGTGCACTATAAAACCTGAAAAGCACTCTTTCTGTTTACAGTAGCTACTGGAAATGATCTATATTCACAGCCATACGTGTCTCACACTTTCAAGGAAAGTTTGTTTCTATACAATCTTTCATTTGCTTAATTCATAGAACTCCAACTCTTGAAAAAGAGTGCACATGTTCACAGTAAAATTGACAGTAAGTTATTTTTATGAACTACAGGAGATACATTAATTGAGTGAAGCGAGATCCTGTTTTAGCTCAACCGTTTGGCATTTCGTCTGTTTGTAAATTTGTTATGCAATTTTCCAATTTGACTTGAACGTTCCTTGAAGTCGTTGAAAACAGTGTACATATAATGATTTTTATTTTTTATCCCGTTTCAAGAAGGTAGTTATGCTTCTGTTTCATATAATGTTCAGCTTCTTTCAACGATTCTAGCCAAACAGTTCATGCTCTAAAATGTGTAGATGATTTCAGTCTAAACTGTAAAATAAAGTTTTCTACAATTCTGTTACAGTACATTATTGATGTAACTCTTATGTTTTATTGGCACTTCGTATGTTTGTCTGTGATTTTGTTTGTTATGCAGTCATGACAAAACGGGCTGTTCAATTTTCTTCCAATTTGGCATAAATACTAATTGAAGTAATTAAGAATGAAGTGTGTGTAATAATTTTTATTTTTGATTTCGTTTCAACCGTTTCAAGATGATGGCTGTTTTAAATGATGAATAGCATTTTTTTAATGTGAGGTCTGCTGTTCACAGTACTACTTACTTGGTCACCGTTATTCGACAACTAATTTAAATGCTAAGTGAGAAAAATTAGGTTTGCACCAGAAGTGGATCTATTGCATGAAATAACAATATGTCAAGAAAGTGTGACTTGAGAAGACATGTGTGACAGCAAATGTACACTGCTTCCAGCAGCTACTGTAACAGGGTAAATGCTTTCCAGGTTTTATAATGTAGACTTTTACAGTTTTATGGAGCAAACTTTTATTGCATAGCTAATGTACTACATGATTGGGTCATGTTCCAACAGAACCTCTGAAATATTTTCTGTTTCAATAACTAAGTTTGAGGGGGGATATAGTGAAGAAATTCTTGGCTTAAGTCCGCAAACCAGTTATTCAAACTCCAACTATCCCTTTTTAATAGAAACGGAAGGGCAGTAAACTCTTGTAAACAAGATTGGCCTTCCAAAAATCCTCCTCTACTCATCTTATACACATTTTATAGAAAAAAAATACTGCCCATGGGGATGTTTTGAAGAATAGAATAATATGTAGAAGATGCACTAACTAGAATTAACCACATGCAGGTGCAAATTGAAATTATCTTTTCAAAGTTTTGTAACTTTTAAACTAACAATCTGTTCTAAACAAACAATTATCACAATGCTGAAATATAAATCTGTGTGTAGCATTTAAGGATGGGCATAATTTCACCTTTTTAACTGGGGTGGCAAGGTCTGCCGGGGGGTCTGAATTTTTTTTTTTTTTTTAATTTGGCGTTAAAATGATGTAGTTTAAGCATTTTTAAAACTTTTTTGGGGTGGAAAAAAGAGGGGTTTGGGAATTCTGGGGTGGTAACTGCCACTCCTTGCCACCCCACTGCATTTAAGTACCAACACAAGGTAAATCCACAGCATTTAAATGTCCAGTTCAAGGAGTTAAATTCAAAATTACTATCTATATGATAAGAGGAAGTGTTTGTCTATCTATGTGCGATGTCTAGCCAAATGTACTGCACACAGAGACCTGAAATTTTGTAACATTGATGGACTGAAGGGTGGCCGAATGCACCTCAAAGCTGTATTTTTTTGTTGTTAGTTTCATTTTTGAGTTATGAGCGAAAAACTGGCAGAAAACATTAATTTTTTGTGCTATCAAAGCATCAGTTTTTGCTATTACATTTGAATTGTGAAATTGCAAGTGTCCTTATTTTTTTTTTTCATAACAACTTGGAAATAAGAGGATCACAATTTTTCAACTTAACACATAGAATTGTCAATCATTTCGATTGTGTAAGCCTGCTTTGATGGATTCGTTTGTTTATAATGTTACGGGATGCAGGGATCTGATTTTTTACATAGGTGGACAGAAGAGGGATAATGAATGTAGAAGGAACGGAATTCACTATGCAGGGGTTTTTTGGGACAGGGAATTCTAATCTAAGGTCGATTTTCTCGGATGGTGCTTTCTAATCATGAAATGCACTCCAGAGCCGGATTTTTAGCTGTTTAATTATAATTATTAATTGTTTAGTTCATTAATGGTTTGCATTGTAAGTGTTAATAAATATGTTTTAATTATTTTGCTGTTACTTATTAAATTTTGCATTAATTATCATGGGCAAAGCCACAGACACCTGCTAGTAGTAGATAAATACAAATATTTCACTCTTTTATTTTTAATCATGTAATGCATTTTCCCCTCTCAATAGTTACAAAATTTGTAAGTGGTTATATTAGTTGCATACACATGCAGAACTATTCTCTGCAGTGATCCTCTTGTCCAGGGGCAGTGCCAGCCCTCCCAAAAAATGCCCTTTTACCCTCGTTTTATACAAAATTGATTATGAAAGTTTAGAAAAACCTTAAAATTAAATTTATTAAAGTAATTGCTTGTTTTTAAAACACGTGTATTCTGTGTATACACAGTTATTGCAATAGAGCCATCTGATATTTTGGAATGAGAAAAGGCTAGTGCTTGGCATCCAGTTTCAGTAACGTTTTGCATTTAAAAATTCAAAGGGGGTGCATAGTTGCTGTGAAAGAAATTGATTCCAAGCAATCCCACAGCCCTACAGACAGATAGACACAACACAGACAAAGTTACACAGTTCTATAGTGCTAAACCTAGTAGCCAGCTCAGCTCACTTACCCACAGATTAGGAAATGAAAAGCAATCTACGAGCAATAGAACACAATGTGCCAAAAAGTTGTTGGGACCGGAGAATGGCCTATGGCTGAGGGCTCTGGGGGTGGTTGAGAGTAAACAAAAAAAAAATCAGAGTTCCTGTAAATATTTTTAAATTGCTTATCCAACCATAGCAAAATATTTAACATACATTAGGATGACACAAATTTAATTCAATTATTTATCAATTTAGTGAGTTAATTTGATTATAAATACATACACTTATGACCAGTGATGGGAAAATTACAAAAAAATAGTAATTGGGCTAAATTACAATTACTTGAGAAAAATTTTACTTAATTACAATTACAAATTACTTTTTGAAAAAGTAATCAGTAAAATTACAATTACAATTACAATTACTTTACAAAATAGCAGTACCTAAAAATTCCTTCTTTTTTTGGGGGGGCACAAAAAAGTAATCAGTAAAATTACAATTACAATTACTTTACAAAAGGCAGTACCGGTACCTAATTTTTTTCTTTTTGGGGGGGGGGGCACAAGGGCAGAAACTATTGGGCCATTCAGCTAATAAAGTTGCTTGGGACGTTATAAAGTCTAAAATTATTAATGACCAAACAAACAAAACAGATCAATACCAATTATTTCCATACACATTGAGTAAGTTTTGTTAATATTACCTCTAACCTGGATATTAGTTGTGACGATGTTAGCCTATAGCAATTGAGAATGAGAAGCAAATTTCAAAATATACTTAAATAAGAAATGCTCTTACTGAAAACATTTTAACTGAAAAGTTTTGAGAAAAAACAAATATAGGGTGCATTTTTCGTTCTTTTTTAAACCGAATATGTAAATCGCTTGGTTCAGCTTCACTGGGGTTAAAAAGAAGGCAATGACAGTTCATGTAGCAAAACCCATAAAGTGACATTTACAAATGTGAAACCCCGCAACACGCGGCGTAATATTGCAGTAGTGATGGGAACCATTCGAATGAATTCATTCGAAATATTCGATTGTTAAAATCATTCGAAATGTTCGAGATGTTAAAAAAATCATTCGAATGATTTTGCTCTCTCCAGACTAGGGTTAGAGCGCTTCGCTTACTGAACTGAAATGTGAAAGCGAATGAATTCATTCGAATGCTTCTTCAACCTCTCGGAAACTGACTTCTCGGCTCGTTCTCTCGTTCATTCGATTGTTTTCGTGTTCCATCGTGTCCCAGTTAGTAACTTCCGTCTCTCCCATTCCAAGCACGGATGGCATGACGCAGAGCTAGAAGGTTTATTTTCATGAGTTTCAACCCCAGGCTACAAAATATATTTTGATAATAAAATAGCCGTTCTCACGAATATTAAAAAGCACAATTTTTCGCAGATTGTTCCTATTTTACATCCATCATTAGCTTCTACATGAAGCATATGCATTCTCAAATGGATTATTTATTTGATTAATTACCGTATGTTATGAATTATGGTATTAAATACAGCCATTCAAATTTTTATATTTGATACATTTATAAGATTTTTAAGCAGTACCAACTGCAATCGGTCACATTAGCTATTTACATAAATACATATCTTCAACAACCTAAGCTATGAGTATTTACAATCTTACAAAGTTAATTATACCAGTCAAAATTAATATTCTAAGTTATACGTACTAATGCCATAGCCTAAGTGACACTAAATGAATAAAATATACTTACATATCACACATGTAATACTTACAACCATATTGATATACTTTTGATAGCAATATTTAAAGCTTTAACTCTATATACTTTCAAGTTCTTGGCGGAATGTAGAATTGGAAGGAATATTTTGACACGAAATCCATAAACCGTTTATATAACGTACACGTTTGGAGGATTCAGTGGTTCTTTAATTATTGACTCGAGATCAGATTACTTAAGCAGGAGGCAACATGTTGTTTAGAGTCAATTTAGATATCAATCATAATTAATAATTCTATACCACATTGAACTGTTGAATTAGTTAACTGAGACATGTTCCAATTACCTCCATATTTTAGAAATTATCTAAGTAAGAGCATATTTTCCGCGACAAACTGTAATATGAGTATACTAATTTAACCTTTTCACTTCTGTTGTTTCTACTGTTTTTGTCTAAAGATCTGCAGTGTTCCAACATGTCAGAGAACTGGCAACATCTAATTTATTTTAATGGTATTGCCACCAAAGTGGGAATGCTTGCATTTTTTCCCTTTTAAAATCTTCAAAAAAATCATCCGCCCCTGAAGGGTTGTGTTCAGAAGGTGAATGGACTTGCAGTCTTTTCAATTTCCACATCCTAATAAAGGGGAAAAAAATTAGGAAGAAAGGAAGGAAAAAAACCAGACTGCTCTCACCCCATCGCCAACCTACATGTGCTCAATCACGGCTCAATTTACTCAGGCTTTGCAGAGACCTTGAATTGCTTTTGTTGGTTCCTAATTATACAAGAAAATTATATATAAAACAACAAACATACATCTTTATAAAATTAATAATTATTGAGATACAGATTAAAGAGCCACGACCTATAGTGCATGAAAATAGCATTGTACTAAACGTTATTCTACTGTTTATTAACTGAAATGTTCGTTCTTGTCTTGTTTTGATTCTTTGTCTTTGAACAGTTATGTCTGCATTTATGCAAAAATACTGTAATATGACATAACACTACCTTCAGTATGCTATTATAACACAGTAATAAAATAAATAGTACTAAATGTGTTTCACATATGGTCTCGCATATGTGTTATTGAATTTCTTAGTTAAACGAACGATGTCTACCCTATTAAATAATAATTTGAAATCTTCAGATTTAAATAGATTTGGAGATCTTACCGAATTATAGATATAATTACTTTACAGCATCGCATATAACTGACAATATAGTTATTCGGATTTCCGAACGTAATAAAATAAACTGAAGAATACACTGCACATAATCAATTTAATAACTTATTTACCTTAATTACTATTTATTAAACTTGAAAATTTGAATGGACCTAATACTAAAATTAGATACATTTCATTTCGTTGTATTCAAATTTTGTCGTGAAAATATATTTGTCTATTTTAGGCCTAGTATTGTCTTTTCGTGTATTATATTTATCCTTCCATGCTTTAACTGCATATTACATATTACATCGCTTAATTAGGAGCTTAGGGTATACCAATAAGCCGTGTAATAATAATAATAATAATAATAATAATAATAATAATAATATAATAATCTGTTTCTGTTGTCGTTATGTTCTCTATTCATTGGGATTGATAGGCCTATACAGTTATAATGATTATTATAATATGGTATTATTAGGTGAATAGTAACGATAAGTCATGATAAGTAAATGTTCAATCCTTTGTGAATGGGATACTAAAATTAACCTACGACAAATTATTTTTTTATAGTCAAAGATAATGATGCAAACTTATTTTTGTTAGGCTATTAGGATAGTCATATGAGTTTTATTGCAAGACAAAAGGATTGAATGATATTTTATTTAAAATTGTAAGTCCAAAGAGAAAACTAATATGAACAGATTTTTTGTAATTTATGATTGATTTAAAGCTTTAAGAACGTGTCTTGAAATTACATAATTTTTACTTTTTCGTAAATTGAAAAGTTAGATTATTTTGTACTTGATCGTATTATGCTTGTTATTATTAAACACCACAGGTATGCAAATTCAAATAATAACTACGAAGTTGTCTGGTTATTGCTGCATTAAGCAATTTATATTTGTAGGACTTCAAGAAATTTCATGTTAGGCCTAATTTACTGTATTTACTACAGCACCTGTTCGAGAATACATGACTAAAATAATAAACATCTCTGGAGGCCGTGTTTGTTGTAAGCTGGCCGCATTGTTCTCTGCCGGAAATGTGCGCACTAAATTGAAATCTACCCGCTTTCGAATGCCAATGAAGTGAAGTGAGTGAGAACGGAAGATTCATTCGAAAAATATTGACGCTAGCGAATGAACATCTCGTAGGTTGCATGTAACTATCCCTCTATGAACAAAACACTTCGAATGATTTCATTCGAAATATTCATTCGAAATGTTTAGTTCTGCATTCGAATGATCATTCGATTGTTAAAATCATTCGATTTTTCCCATCACTATATTGCAGTATCACAATAGATTAGATTTGATCAAATTAGAAAAAGACAAATACCGGGATCCAGAATCCTACTATCAGAATTATATGTGAATGTCACTGAATTTTCAATGCCAGAAGCAGTATTTTCAACAGAGCCTCTAATGCTCGGTAATTAACTTTGAAGTTGAGGTTAGTTTGAGCTTAGTTTTATAATGTGGAACACATAACCTTCTTTTCAAAGAAAGGGATATAAATAAATATTATAGGCTTGAGAACAGCAATTTTAATTTCTTGAACACGTCTTGAAATAAATGGAAACCATACAGAAATCTAATTAAATGTAGTATCGCTTCCCGTAAATTGCTCTGACTGTGGTCGCCATTGAAAAAAAAAAATACTTTCGACTTCCGCTCATCTCAGCTGATGTCGCGTTGCCACGTTTTTCCGCAGAAATGCGGACTTGCCATGTCGAATGTCGCGTCACTGCTTTAAGCTACAGTTTCGCCGCAGCAAACTAAAGTGTAAAAAAGAACGGCTGATAGCCCATGCAGCAAAACCCGTAAAGCCAGATCTGACTTCGCTTCACCACCGCTGCAGCGACCATACAGCGATGCTGCAACAGCTGTAAAGCTCTTTACGTTCACTTTAAAAAGAACGCAAAGTTCACCACCGCTGGAGCGACTGCCAGCGAGTAGAAAAAAGCAACATTGCCAAATTCTGAATTCGATACTTTTCGATTACTAAAATGTAACGATTACTCAAAAGTAACGATTACAATATTATTTCCAGAAGTAAATTACCAGTAAAAATTACATTTAAAAAAAAGTAACGATTACAAGTAAATGGGACCAAAAAAGGAATCGTTACTGTAATCCGATTACTTTTACTCAATTACTTCCCATCACTGCTTATGACCCACCTTTACATTCTTCTGGCTAACCTACAGAACATATCCTGGCACCGGCACTGCTCTTAGCACCATGACAATTCAAGTGAAGCACATACCTGGTGGCCATACTGACTGCAATGGTCCATCGTTAGGGACATGGGGGTCATGTTAAAACTGAGAAAGCTATGTTCAAAGTTGAATATATTTCCCATTACTTTCCCCTTACTGAATGAAGTTTAAATTGATATTTCAGTTTTAAAATGAGTGGGGAAATTTATTTGTGGCATCAGAATTTTTTTTTTTTTTTTTAATTCAGGGTAGAAGCATATATGGTGATTAATTTTAGCTGTTAAACTGAAAAAATGTGCCATCCTTTGTTGTATGATGTAATTGGTTCTCTTTTCCTGATATGGGATATTAGCCTAGCATTATCCTACTAAGAATATTAATTATGTATCATAGACCAATCATTCTGAATGCTGTTTAAGAAAGAGTAGAGGAGTTAACTTGGGATATTTTATTATAGCAATGATCAGCTGTACAGCTTGTTAGATGCAGTCAGACTTCTGCGACACTGTGCACAGTGACTAAGCAAAGCAGTTTACAACAATTGCTAAGTCTGGATAAGTCAGGGAGTACTGTTACTTCCTTGCTTTCATTACAGCTCAACCATTGCAGCAAGAACCTGAATCAGCAAATTACAAAATTACGACGAATCTCATCCACAAAGTAAGTTTCTTTGGGGTTGTTTACAGAAGCAAAACACAGTTTCATGGAAATATTTATTGCAACAGTGTTCAGCTATTCTTCAACATATTCGCCACTGGAGTTAAGATATGCGTCATATCATGGGACCAACTTTTGAATACCTGTGTTGTAGAAGTCTGCCACCTGGGATTTGAACCACGGTGTAACAATCACCTCTGCCTCTCTGTCATTCTCTGTCATTTCTTGAGGTGTAGGAAAGTATGGAAATCACTAGGAGAGAGATCCAATTTGTAAGATGGATGTTTAAACACCTCCCACCTGAACTTCAGCAGGAGACTTGCTGGGAGGTGTTTAAAGTTGATATAAAATAGGTTCACCCCCTCCTGCTAGGTAAAAAAAAAAGTATTTAAGTTACGATCTGTCACTTTTATTGTGATTGCCCCCTACAGCCCGGACCTTGCTTCCAGTGATTTCCATCTTTTCCTACACTTCAAGAAGTTACAGAGAATGACAGAGAGGTGGAGACGGTTGTCACACAGTGGTTCAAATCCCAGGTAGCAGACTTCTATGACACAGGTATTCAAAAGTTGATCCCACGGTATGAAAAATCAATTCCAGCAGCAAATATGTTAAAAATAGCTGAACCCTTGCTGTATCTGTTGTAATAAATATTTCCATGAAATTGTATTTTGTTTTTGTAAACAGCCCTAGGGAAACTTATTTTGTGGACGAGCCTTGTACATCTAAGTAAAACCAGTACCATTACTTGCTTAATTTCATTGCAATTACAACTGTAACAGCAAGAACCACATCACTTGTGGTGACACATCCATTTCTGCAGTTACTGCCTTCTTCCTTAGTATGACAGAGTAGGCCTTCTTTTGTGATAAAATCATGCTGAGTAGTAACGATAGTCTTATGTTATTATTTTATTTTACTTTTTTTTGTGAACTTTTATCTGCTTTTTATTCTTTCATTATTTTCTTCTTTTATTTAGCTTCCCCCTTTTGTGGGTTACAATTAGCACTGCTAGTAAGAGAGAGGATCAATCCACAAAACATAAAAATCATGACAGGAAATGGAGGGGCTCTAGATGTTGGATCAGCATGTCATAGAACCTTCTCTTAGTACATCATAGATATTCAAAATGGTAGTGAATGTTCAGGATAAATGGTAAGTAATTTGCATTTATCTTTACCTTTGTGATAGGGGAAAACTTTCAGAAAGTCCAAACTCAGTTTCTCTAGCCATAAAAATCTGCTACATCCTAATTTTGAGTCTTCAGATTTGATCTGGCACAAATAACTGGATAATGGTTAACTATTCAGACAATTAACTAAAGAAGATGTGAAATAATCAACTTGTATATTGATACATAGTTAACTGAACATTAAATTGACATTAATGAAAAAACGAGTTAACCCACATTTTTGTAAAATGGAGAGAAAAAAGCGTTTCATGAATGAATGGGGATGGGAAAAATTGTGAAATTTATTTTTGTTAATTTCTGTGAACATAAGGTTCATGTATACAGTATTTTGTTCTTTATTAATGCCCAGAACAAGACAAATACCAGCACTTTATGGCACTTAAATTTTGAGGGTTAACCCATTTTTTCCTTAATTTAACCAAACACAGATATTTACTATGACGAACTGTAAATATAAAATTATCCATAAATAACAGAAAATAAGTTACAATCATCCCGATGCAAAGTGCATAATAGTAATTTCACAAATACCAACCTGTTTTGAGTGTAGGGCTCGAACTTAGAATCAGATCATTATACAGAGTTATTCCAAGCAGCATTAAAATATAACAGAACTGAATGATCAATTAACCAATTTAACGTTTTTCAAATTAGGCATTAATGTTTTTTAAATCACATATTCTTTTCTGACCAAATAATCAAGTAAATCATTGACAATGAAAATGATATAACACAGGGCTGCCCCCCCCCCAACTTCATTGCTCACCCCCCAACCTGATTGGCTGTCAACAAGGATGCCCATAATTTTCTAGGGGGTTAATTTTTTTAATTTATTTATTTTTTGTTGCTTTAATTTCTTGAGTCACTCTGTAACATTATATTAATAATATAATAAGTGCAATAATGACGTAGCCAGAAAATAATTGCGAGGAGGGTCGAAAGTGATGGAGGGGTTTGGAATACCCCCCCAAAAAAAGGGGGTTGGTGGTCCATCACCAGAAAATTTTTAAATATTGAACTAATGAAAATCACATTTTACGCTATTTTAGCACAGAAAAACTAGTTAGGAAATTTGTTTACCGTACTCTAAGACATGCCAATGTAAATAAGAAATCATTACCTAAGTAGGGGGCCACCCCCGGAAAATTTTTAAATATTGAACTAATGAAAATAATATTTTACGCTATTTTAGCACTCAAAAACTAGTTAGAAAATTTGTTTATCATACTCTAAGACATGCCAATGTTAACAAGAAATTGTTACCTAAGTCGGGTGTCCACCCCGGGAAATTTTTAAATATTGAACTAACGAAAATCATATTTTAGTCTATTTTAGCACTAAAAAACTAGTTAGGAAATTTGTTTACCATACTCTAAGACATGCCAATGTAAATAAGAAATCATTACCTAAGTGGGGGCTCCACCCCCAGAAAATTTTTAAACTGAAATAATGAAAATCACATTTTACGCTATTTTAGCACTCAAAAACTAGTTAGGAAATTTGTTTACCATACTCTAAGACGTGCCAATGTAAACAAGAAAATGTTACCTAAGTCAGGTGTCCACTCCCGGGAAATTTTTAAATGTTGAACTAATGAAAATCACATTTTGTGCTATTTTATCACTGAAAAACTAGTTAGAAAATTTGTTTACTATATTCTAAGACATGGCAACTTAAACAAGAAATTGTTACTTAAATTATAATACTTATTACTATTTATAAGAAAAGTTGAATAACACATGGAACAGTGGATATAATAGGCCTAATCATTATGTTATGAAAAGAAAATAACACTGCTATATCATATTTGACACACCAACAAATCTTGTTTAATTAAATAAATATTTTTTAAAAATACAAATATAGAATTTTAGGTTTTGACTTTTGGGGGTCCAAACCCCCTGGACCCCCCGTTCCTAATCCACTGTTAGAAGAGACCTTTTGAAGTTATAAAACTTGACCGTTTTTATTTTTAACATATAAAACGCTAATTTTGCAACAATTTTCAACCCCCCAGAAAATTCATAAAACGATAATATTTTGCCCCCCCCCCAGAAATTTTAATGACGCAGTCTGCGTCTTAACCCCCCCCCCCCCCCGTGGGCACCCCTGTATAACACCACAGAAAATGGGAAGAAAGTAGTTCGAGTGAAGCACTGTGGTCTAAAGGTGTAGAAAGGGAAGCACTATCCATTTCCAAGGTTTGACAGTTACATTGAAATGTGGATATAGTTGGAAAATACATGTAGTTTTGAAATATGGGACAGCTGACATCCCACGAAAAATTGTTAAGGGATAAGGGACATTTTACTCAAATTTGGGGCTGCCTCTTGAAATCCAGGACATCTGGCAACTGTGGTAGGTAAATATGTATGCAAGTTTTCTTTATAAATCTAAATGCCTTGCCTTGACATTATTTATCAAATTCTGCTTTCCTAAACCAGAAGAAGCTAGGCTATCTTCAAAAATTCGGTCAATCCACCTGGCCCCTGTTTTCATCCCCTATTATATTCTGTGTAGTCAAGCCTCTTACAACCAAAGGAAACATCTGCCTCAGTTATAAACATCTTTCCTATGCACATCAACATGCTTTGACTGATTAAATTTGGTAGACCCTTCAAAGCCAAGAAAAGAAACTAAGCTGTCTTAAAATTCACATACACCCCTCAACCTGAATGGCGTAGTTAGTATCATGCTGGCTTTCTGTGCTGGTTGCAGATTCAATTCTGGGCCAGTTCAATGGCATTTATATGTACATAAATGTGACAGGCCCATGTATGTAGATTTACAGGCATGTAAAAGAACTCCTGCGAGCAAAATTCCAGCATACCAGTGACGGTCAAATGCCTAAGTTGCAGTTGCAGTTTAATTATACAACCTCAAACTCTAAAAGTTAATAGCAATAGTAATATTTATCGTTGAGTGCAATAGGTTACAATATTGCATGTTGATTTCGCCTTTGGGCATTTTATCAACATGCAACAAACATTACATCATTCTGTACTTAGGAAATAAAATCATTTGTCATGATATCATTACTGTTATTTGATTCGGACAGTGTAGTGTGAGATAGGTAAAGAATGATAACCAGCTTAAAAGTATCGATAAATGTAGGGTGTATCCATAAAGAAAATTGCCTTCCACTTTATTATTATACATATATATATATATATACATCACATATTCATTTAGGAAATTTTCACTTCTATTTTGCTTGTACTAAATAAAATACATTTATTTATCCCAATTAAAGGCTTCAAGATTTTATCTACTCTTAAGCTTTATTCCACACTTCTCTCTCCCTTTACTACCCTTTTTAATCTCCCGCACTTAGTTGCTAGCTTCTTTTAACCAAGGGGGTGTGTGAAACTTAATTTTGCTTTGAGTTTCACCCATTGCCTCCTCACTTGTATGCCTGTCACTCAGAGTTGTAAGGGTTTTGGAACAACTTCTTGTAAGTCTTGGGTCACTCTTTTTGTCACCCTCTAACCGATTTTTTTTTTTAATTCAGCTGTGTTTATACTCCTTTTAGCTACTAGGCCACGTTAGGAGTTCAAAATCTGTGTCTAGATACAGTAGGGTAGACCATGAAACTGTTGATTGTCAATTATTTCTATTATTGGTGAATTTTATGGAGTAAATTTTAACTCATATTAATTTAAATGGATATGATACAGGATGAAATGGTGAGGATGATTCATGGTATGTAAATATCCAATTTGGCATTTGCCTTTATGAGTGGGGAAACCATGAAAAAAACCCATGTCAGATTGGCCGGCCACGGGATTTTAACCTGGGACCTCCCGAATAGAGTCCAAGACATTACCATCTCGGTTACCTCGCTTGGTTCTAACAATATTCTGATGTCTTCTCTAGCTTGTTGGTTGTAACTTCCATGGTGTGTGTTCCTGTCAGTTGTTTGTATTATGCTCTCAGCTGGTGACAATACACTTTGGTGTCCATCATTTCTGCTGCGTTGTCTCTTTTATGATGACGATGTTGATGACGTACTTGGTTTGTGTTGTTTGCCTCCTCTGTTAATGCACGTGCTTCATTTTTTGGTGGTCAATAAATCTCAGTCTCTGATTTTACTGTGTCGTATCCTGTTTCTCAAGTAGAATCCCTCTTCAGTATTATCATTCTTATTTAGGTATTCCAAATAGAATCCTTTTTTTTATCACTAAAGCCCGGATTTTCATGCACTATCAAACTTAAAAATATGCATGCATTCATGCACTATCGTATCCCCAAACATGCACAATGAAGGGCGAAACATGCACTATCGAATTCCATGTCTTTTACATTTTCTCCACATAATACGTCTTTCACGTTTTCAGAAGTTTAAGATCAGGGTTTGAACTAAGTACCTTCTTAAGTTTTTCCCTGACTGTCACACCCGTTTCTCCACAACACGATTCTAAAGTATTCAAAGAGCCTTCAACAATGGCTAGTGACTGACAAATTCAAGCAGTGAACATTCTGTTTAGCAGTTTTCTTTCAATGGAAGGTGGTGGGGGTCGGGCTAAACTTTACGATATTTATGAAGTCACGGGCCGTAGATAATAGGTAGTTGTGATAAAATAATCATGATACGATTTTATATATTTATAAAGTATAATGTTAAAGATACATGAATGAGAACAATATCGAACTGATTAGGCATTTACTTACAATCAGCAGAAATTAATGAGAAACTTGAGCTTAAACTTGAGAAACAAGATAATCAATGTTGGCATCAATCCCACTAATACACAAGCGCAGAGTGTTTTGCAAATTTTCATCTGTAAGTCTAGTTCGATACTTTGATTTAGGCCTATTGCAGCATTTTTCTAGCGCTGACCGGATGGAACACCCTCGAAGTTCAGGCTTTTGTTTCCCCACTCTCACTCTCTAGTTAGCGAGAACCGAAAATATTTACTTTTTCGAGCGCGATTTTAAAATGTTCCGCGGGCCGGATCTAAAGTCGGGGCGGGCCACATCCGGCCCGCGGGCCGGGTGTTGCCCATATATGTCTTAACAATTTAACTGCATTTTTGAGTTCATTATACCTATTATTCACTGACTCTAGTTCACTGGTTAAAATTTGAAATTGTTCAGAAAAATTCTTTAAACATTTCCCCTATGTCATTCGTTCTTTTAGTTTTCGTAAAATTTTTCACACTTTTGATTTCAGTTCTATATTTCCTATTTCTAGTATGACTGATAAAACAAGTCCGATAACTAATAGATTCCTTGCAATTGATTTGTTGTTTTTGTGTATGTCTATTTTTCCTGTTTTGTCATAGCATTCCATCTCCCGATTCAGGCTCTACATACGTTTCACTCGATCATTACATTGCTGCTCTTCACCTCCTGCCTCGCACATCTGTTCACCTTCGCTGCTTTCACTCAACTCTAAAAGTTAATAATAAATATATGGTTTTGACATAGAGTGATAATGGAAAAGCATGCACAAAATAAGATTATAAATTTTAACTTAATCTGTTTGTCTGTTCCACAATACTTCCACCTGAAGCAAGTATATAGAAATTTCAAAAATTGAAAGTCCAACCTGCTAGGGATGGTAGAGGAAACAAAACAGACCTAAGTGTTAAAATAATTAATTGAAGTACTATAAACAGTAGAGCATGTTGTAAAACAGACCTATTTTGTTAGAGAGCCATGGGTCAGAAATTCATATTGAGTCACTCTGTATTACCTTGCTATAAGCTCTGCAGTGAGTCCATTTTGGTCCCTTTGAACATTTATTGTAATTGAATGTTAATTTTTGCAATAAAGTAATGAAAAACATGTCTTATTGGTTTATTATTCTTCCATCACACCCGATAACTTCCTCTTATCTTGTATTATCTGCACATGTTAAGTACTCGATCAATATGAGTTTCCGACTCATGGTTCTTTTACAAAACATGTTTGTTTTGGTCCCCTTTACCATCCCTAGCAGTTTGAGCATTGATTTTTTTAACATTCTGTATAAAAGAAAAATGGTAGAATATTTCCTTAAAAGTCACAAGATATTTTTAAATTTGATTTCCAGTGATCTTGAGAGATGCGTAGTATGAATATGATAATGATTTAATTTTCTTCCTTATTACAACCCCCCAAATGGGATGTACAGGGATCAAGAGGATAGAAAGTTATCTCTCTGAAGTATTTTTAATTTAAGATTTTACTGGAAATAGAAAATGCATACTTTCTACTCTCTTGCTCCCTATACAAGGTGTGGCTGGCTATCTGCTCTTCTATCATCTATGGGGGTAGTGACAGAGTGAATTGGGAAGGGAAGTTATTGACCTTGAAGCTTCAAGAATGCACCAGAGATAGTTCTGTCACATCACAATTTTTTCTCTATACTTTGTACATGATAGCAGGCTTGGACTGGTGACCTCAAGAGGACGTCGAAAAGGTCTTCAGAGGCAATAGAGGGTGGAACTAATGAATACGCATGGTGTAGTCAAATTCACTTTCACATAGTGTGTTATTACCAGGGCTAGGATTTATATGTAATTACATATTTCTTAATTTCACATATAGACACATTTTTTTCACTTATCTCCATCTATTATGTTGTCCTCTATTCAAATTAAACAAATTTATTTAACATATTTTTCCATATTTCTGACATTAGTACATATTTATATGTAAAATAAATATTTGTCCATATTTAGTGATTTTAATGCAATATTCGTGCATATTTCATTCTTAAGAGTAAAACTATATAAAATTGTCGTTTTCAGTGACAGAAAATATGGCAGCACAGGATAAGTTTACAGTTATGTACAGAAATGAATGTGTGAAAAATGATGTGTTACATTGAATCAAATTTTTGTAATATAACAAAAATAATTTAGAAACTACAAAATAATAATCTCACATTACCTGGAAATATTGACATTGTGAAAAACATGATTCGTGAACTAAAATGTATACGTGGACATTTAGCCGATCTTATCAAATGTAAAGTGGACAATGTGTCTTCAAGAAATCTAGGCTTTGAAGAAATGTGTAAAATCAGTGCAATCTTAAGTGGCTCGTCAAATGTAAAACTAGAATCAGTGAATTTTAAACACGCGCCAATCACTTCATGTGCAGTAGAACGAAGCTTCAGCCAATACAAATCACTTTTGAAAATTTAAAACAACATTTTGTGGCATACTGTTGTGGTAGCAGAAATAATCAATGAATGAATACAAATAAAGTAAATGATCTGAAAAAAAATTGAATAATTTAATTTATGAATCCAGTATTTGTAATGCATTTTTATAGTTTCTAAAAGTAACAAAATGCAATGTCTAGTGGTTAAATTTGTTTTGATGTCCATATTTTACAAAATATATTTGCATATATATGTACGTATTTTGACATTTTTAGTACATATATATGTACATATTTTGACATTTTTAAGTACATATATATGTACATATTTTGACATTTTTTAGTACATATAAATCCTAGCCCTGGTTATTACAGCATAGACTTAATAGCGGAGGTAATAAAGGAACAGCAAAATTACTATCAGAAGATAATGTAACAACTTAAATTTAATAGAATACATTACAAATAATAATAATAATAATAATAATAATATTTATTTGCTTGTGGACATATACATGTTTTAAGCATCGTCAAAAGCTAATTATGTATTGGTGTATATACTTCTTTAATCTATATGCAAATCCACTCTCACACTTATACAATTCACACACACACTCATACTGTTCAATCCACATTCACACTTATACTGTACAATCCACATTCACACTTATACAATTCTTACTCTCTATTATACAATCTCACTGAACTTATACATAAATTATATATATATATATATACATTCATATACATTTACATACAATTCCTACAGTATTATTACAATACTATTTTGCTCATATATCTTATCATATCTAGAGTCTACAGCTCGTCTATCCTATATAAACTCCTCTCTATTAGATATTTCTTAAGTTCTTTTTTAAATCTTTCTCCTTGTAGTGTTTTTAATACTCCTGGTAATTTGTTGTATAGTATTATTCCTTGGATTAGTGGATCTTTTTCTGCAGATTTGTTTCTTAGGTATAGCCTGTGGAGATTTTCCCTGCCTCTAGTGTTGTAACTGTAGTAGTTGTTATTTCGATTAATACTGTATCTATCGCCTTGTACCAGCAGAATTACTTTGTAGACATATAAAGATACTACTGTTAGGATATTTTCGGTTTTAAATTTAGATTTGCATGATGCATATTTGTCTAACCTATATATACATCTCAAGCACATCTTTTGTAGTATCAGTATTCTATTCAGACCTGTAATCCCGGCACTTCCCCATATTTCTATCCCGTAATTAATTTGGCAGTGTACTAGTCCATAATATGCCATTTTTAATGTGTGTGTGGGCATATATTTTGCCAGATTCCTCAACAGGTAAAGACCTGAGCTAATTTTATTACATATGTATTGTATCTGATTGTGAAATTTTAGATTCTGATCCAGTTGTAGTCCCAAGAAATTAGTACATGTTACTGGTTCTATTTTCTCCGCTTCTATTGCTATATCAATTTTCATATTACTGCTTTTGTGTTCGAATATAATTAGTTTTGTTTTTCCTAGATTAACCCTCAAGTTATTTTCAGTGAGATATTTGATCATTATTGATGAATTTTCTATAATGCTATTTTGTAAGTTCTCCGGTTTATTCCAGATCAGTAGGGATGTATCATCAGCATAAGAAATTGGTTTGCAGTTTGGTATTTTAGGGATATTATTTACGTATATGAGAAACAATAGCGGACCAAGGACCGAGCCTTGTGGTACTCCTAGTGTAACCGTATCATCCCTAGTAGCACACTTCGTTGGCCTAACGGAGGAAATTCGTTGGCATGGTTGGGATATGTTGGGAAAACGTTCGTTGTAATTTCCTCGGTTAGCCCAATGTACGTTTCCGTTGCGTCATGCGCCAAGTCCTACCGTTGGGTTTACGACGTTGACCCAACGAGGGCTCTCCCTACCGTTGGGTTTATGATTGCTGGCCCAACAATAAATCTCGTTGTAATGTGATCGCATTTATGTTAAAATTAAAAAGTGTTGAAATAACATTATAAGCGTTAAATTTTCATTTCCTATAAAATAAAACAGTTTTAATTAATTAATTATTCGAGCTCTTTGCGCGCGTTACATGATAAAAATTTACTTCGCTCCACCTCTTCCTGCCAATCTTCGGCAATTTCCGGCGTACTTCGGGTCATCACGAAGACGATGAAGAAACAAGTCATACAACAGTTATTCGCCATCTTGATATGTTCAAGAATCCGAATGGTGTTTTTACTTCTATTAATATTAGGGCTCTTTATTTGTTCTCTGAAAATAACGTTATCATATATTCACATCAAATATTCAAAATACGAGATGTATATCCTTCTTACTATTTATCATGTATTACACATCTCTGTAGTAAATAGGCTAGAAGAATTCTCGATTTTTAATTCAACGATCTAATAGCGTAGTGGTTAAAGCGATAGACTATAACGCAAGCGGTTCCGAGATCGAATCCCCATAGGTGCGAATTTTATACGATAGGAATAGGTAGGTAGGGTGAAGGAGAGGAGGGAGTTAATAGGGATAAGAGGAGAAAAGGGGTGATTAAAGGGATGAAAGGGAAAATAAAAAATTAAGTTTTGTGTGCTTCTAGTATTTCCGCCAGATGTCTCTGCGCTGCGCTGCGCTGCGCTGCGTAGTAGTTCCACCATTACCTAATAGGTGTCTCTCAACTGTTGGGATTTTGTTGTATATTGGTTGGCTACAGTTGGCAGTTGGTTGGATAAAACGCTCCTTGGCAACGGAACCCCGACGGACATTCATAACCGTTGACCAACGAAACATGGCGATCATTCCCCAACATTGGCCCAACGATCTGTGCTACTAGGGATATGCCGATGAATATCTGTTTATTCTGTTGCCCTCTCTATAACTTATTTCTGTGCACTGTTTACGTCCGATCAAGTATGTTTTTAATATGTCTAGCATTTTTCCTCTTATTCCGTAATTTTGCAGTTTCTTTAGTAATGTATTATGACAAACTGAGTCGAATGCTTTAGACAAGTCAAGAAACAGTCCTATCACTTTCTCATTTTCCTCTAGATGTAGTATAATCTCGTGAATAAGATCCGTCATTGCTGTGATTGTCGAGAAACTTTGTCTAAAGCCATGTTGTGTCGGAATGAGCACCTCATGCTTATTCAGAAACCTTAATAATTGTTTAGCTAGTACCTTTTCAAATAGTTTAGCAAGAACAGGTGTGAGTGTTATTGGTCGGTAGTTGCTTTTATCGTATTTATCTCCTTTCTTGTAAATAGGTCTGACTACACTAATTTTTAGACATTCTGGAAAAACACCCTCCCCTATGGAAAAATTTAAAAGATAAGCTACAATGTTGCTTAGGGCATTACTACATTTTTTAAGGATTTTAGTTGATATGCCATCCCATCCCGAAGATGTTTGGCTTTTAAAGTTAGAAATTATTTTACTGACCTCTTCTTTGCTTGTTGGTGCTAGATATATTGTTTCTGGTACATATCCCACCCTGTCTTCTGTAACACTATCTTCTAGTGACCCCATTCCATCCAGTCCACTCAGAAAGTATGTATTAAATATGTTACACACCTCTACAGGTGCCGATATAGTATTTCCGCAGTGGTTTAGTACTGTATTTTCGTGTTCCTTTGTGCTTCTACTTTGGTCTTTGATTAAGTTCCAAGCTGTTTTTGCTATATTTGTAGATTCCCTTATAATATTTCCATACTTCTGTGACTTTAGTGATGCAAGAGCTTGTGCATATTGTCTCCTCAGGGTTTTATACATCTCCCTATAAATATTACTGTTTGTCATTCTGTAAAATTCATACATGCTTTTAGCTTTTTCTCTTATTAATTTAACTTGATAGGGTACACTTACTTTCTGGATTTTTTTATTATTATTTTGTCTCTTTATCTTTAATGGGCAATATGTATTAAAGTGCTTCAAAAATATTTCATAAAAAGCTTCCCATTTCTTATTTGTGTCTTGTGCTAGATACACTGTTTCCCACTTTTCTTGTGACAATATTTCAACCAATTGCATCACTTTGTAATCAGAAGTATCTCGAATCCTTGTATACTCTGGTTCCTTAGTTTTAACATGGCAATCAAATATATCTATTACTTCGGCCAGATGGTCTGATACATGAAATTCTCTAACAAAAGCTGAGTAATCATTATGATTTAGATTAGTTATTATGTGATCTATGATTGTTGAAGAGTTTTCTGTGATTCTTGTTGGTGAGTGTATTGCCTCATGTAAGTCATAGCTAGTTAATAGGTCATTCAGTTTTTCTACATTATTAGTATTGCTTCCCAGATTAATGTTAATATCACTTAATATAACTATTTTACGATTACTTTTCATAATTTTTTTTAATAATTCATTTAGGCCCTTTAAGAAATCATCAACCTTTGAGTTTGGAGATCTGTATATGCCTATTATATATATGTCCTCATTAGGCCTACCAGTTAGAATTTTCACTCCTACCATTTCACATTCCATTTCGACACTTAGATCTGTTACTACTTTTAATGTTACATACTGTAGGTTGTTTTGTACAAAGATGCCTACACCACCACCTCTGTGATCTTTTCTACAATAGCCACATGCTAAGTTATAATTAATTAGTTTTGTTAGTAGCAACTGTTCCTTATTCAGTCCATGTTCGGTTACTACCAAGACCTCAGATGCACTTGTATGCAACATGTCCTCTAATACTTCTACCTTGTTGTTGATATATTGCACATTCTGGTGACCAATTCGTAATAATCCAACTGGTATCCTACTTGTGGCTTCGTCTAGGTTGTTTCCACTATCTTTTGGCACTGGCAGTTTCCCAGCTGGAGAGTCATTTCACTTCCTAGCACTATCTTGGTATCACTTAGGCCTATAATAAAGTTAACCGCCTTGTGTAATTCATTCATACAAATACGTCATAGATTAAATCTCTAAATACTGCCCCATCCACTTTCCCAGAGGGGGCCTTCATTGAATTTATACCCAAAATGGAAATGCATTGCATGTAAAAGTAGCCCTATTTCACCACAGTACTTATTAAGAAATGATCGTATAAGTTATTACATTCAACAATATATTAACGGAAAGGTAAAAAATACAAGTCGGTTTGATAGATGCCAAAACTCGTTACTAAAGAGGGTTTTATTATTTATTTTCTTATCTTGAGGCGATGCCTCTGCATGGAGGGTGTACCGGGAGAATTCCCAGTATCACATAAAGCCAGTCTAAGCCTATGTGCGAGAAAGTAAAAGTGTGTTAGCCGTCTTTGTGTCGACTAAAACAAACATAATATTGAGAATATTGTAGGAGAAAAATTCCTCTGACACTGGAACCTATGGCTATCCTTGCTGCCATTCTACAAGCTCAGCTAGCCAAAGCTTGATTCACAGTGCCAGAAGGAACCTCTCTCTTATGATCTACCTCACTAAGTTCCTCTAATGTATGGGAAATTTACCTATACACTTTATTCTTCAAGTTTCCCCATAAATAATATTCACATACTGTTATAAGAACTTAAAGACAATATCACAAGAGAAATTAACTCTGTCTCAGAAGCTGAACTTGAGTGCATGAAAGAAAATTTCCTAAAAAGGTGCCAGTATTGTGTGGATGCAAGAGGAGAACATTTCCAACATCTCTTGTGATGAGGTACATGGTTATTTGCATTGTAATTTTAACTCTAAACATGATAACCTGAATCATTACACTGATCGCAGCTTTATTTGTGTAGATATTTCACCCATTTGCTCGGAAGTTGGAGCTGTACCCGCCGCAACGGAGAAACCCGCGTCATTGGCCAACTCTTGCGTGGGTCTCACTGTATATTTTGTGTGCAATTTGGAAAATGCAGTGTTGTTTCCTTTCACATCCAATTATTCTGTTCTGAATCCCTCTCAGTTCCTTCATGCTCTCAATTTTTCTGCATGTTCCTCTGTATTGTGAATTCCAAAATAACATTAATATAAATCCTGAAATAATTAATTAAATAGGATACAATAGATTCTTTGCTTACAGAATCACAAGTAAAGTATGTATGGACCCAAGCCAAGCAGCAACGAGGAAGTAAGGAACTTTGTTATGCAACTCCATGACTCCACGAATCATGACATCATTTATGCTCCGTGCATTCCAAACCTAATTCTCATAACTTTGTGACCCTAAACGAAGCCCTGATAATAACACAAAATGGTCTATTTGAGCAATATGCCTAAACCTAATTTTAAATTTACATTTAAGCACTTTGATGTTGAAGAAATTTAATACTGATAGAATTAAAGGTCTTTGAGATCTTATTAAAACCTATTTATAAATACTTCAAAGATTAAGCTACTTCTTATTTAATAAAATTCAGCTTGGTTTTAGAAAATCTCGTAATACATTGATGCTTTAACATAACTTAGGAAACAGTATTTTGAAGGCAATGAAAGTGATAATAAAATATCTAATCTTCTTTTCAATCTCACAAAGGCCTTCGACACTGTCTCCCATTCCCTCCTTAGTGAGTACCGTCTAGATTTTTTCCAACTACAGCACTGTCTCTCTACTATTCCCACATTGCCGCTTGAACATAATTTATGAAACGGTATTTTGAAGGCATTGAAAGGAGTAATTAAATACCTAATCTTCTTTTCAATCTCACAGATGCCTTCAACACTGTCTCCCATTCCCTCCCTAGCGAGTACCATCTAGATTTTTTCCAACTACAGCACTGTCTCTTTACTATTCCCAAAGATCCTTAGTTTATTTTCACATCTGGAAAGGAAATTAGCCTACTTTTACATTTTCCTTCACTTCATTATATTAATGTTGATGTTAAATGCCTTTTCTTATTATGACAATGTACATAACTTAGTTAACCATTTTATGGTTTCATAGGGGGAAATTCAGTGGAGGAATAATAATAATAATAATAACAATAATAATAATAATAATAATAATAATAAATTAATGATAATGATGCTAATACAATAATAATAATAATAATAAATTAATGATAATGATGCTAATACAATAATAATAATAATAATAGTAATAATAGTAATGGGTAATAATGATAATACTAATAATAATAATAAATTAATGATAATGATGCTAATACAATAATAATAATAATAATAATAGTAATAATAGTAATGGGTAATAATGATAATACTAATAATAATAATGGTGATGATGATGATGATAATAATAATAATAATAATAATAATAATAATAATAATAATAATTCTCTAAAATATGTAAGGAATCTCGCTCTTTTCTAAAATCTAAAGTAAGACGTGCTCCTTCTAAACGATAATAAATTAAAATACCGATACTGATATTGCCGATCTTTCTTTTTGAAAAACAAATGAACTATTAATCCTAATCCTAATTCTAACCTCTAATTGCAAAAATAACTTCGACGTATTAACATTGACACAAAAACCTACAAAGTAAATATTATATGGACACACGAGAAGTGTTGTCATCTCTCAGTTTTGAAGGTTGCGCCTAAGGCCTACAGAAGTGTATGCCGATGTTGCATTGCGGATTTCTATAATTGAATCGTGAAGTTTGTAGCTTCATTGCTTGTTGGATGTATTGATGAGCTTAATATTGAACGCTGGGAATATAAACACAGTATGTGTTGTAAGTTTCGTGATTTTATTGTTTTTAAAATGACATAACCAGTGTAGGCAGGCAAGGCAATTATTCTTCCGCGAAAATTACACGCTGCAAATATTACCGGCAAGTGAAACTTCCTTCATTGGGTGGCACCCAAACCCACCTCACCAGCTGATGTTTTGCGGTAGTTAGGTCCTGAACGTTTCAGTGTTTAAAATTGAATGTCACACACTGATATACGTGAGTTAAAATTGGAAAGACACCTTATGAACTAAACTAATGTAATAAGTTTTCCATAATGTCATGTACAACGAGAAAATAAGTTACACACAGACGGCGTGTTGCCAAGTCTTGGTATGTCGATTGACTAAAACGTGACGTCACATCATTATGTGGTGAATATGTGAAATAGTATGGCGAGTGAAGCGGTGAAGAAGTCTGTGAGTATTTAAGTGTATTTTACCTATAATACGAAGTAATGCAGAAAGTGCTAACTCTAAGATTGTTCCCTGAAATCTCCTGGTTGTAAAACAGGTTTATTTTTTCACTGTGCATTAAAATTTCATTTAGAAATCGCGTTGCGAAAATTGGCGATCTGGTTTGTATGTAATGTGTCTATGAGATATAACCTTGAGATTCACTTTACGTGAGCGGCTGTTGTTGTTTATGTGTAAACTTGGCAAGAATAACAGTACCAATATACTTTTTAAGTTTTTATGTTTCGAAATTAACCTTAATTTTAAATAATCACTGTTCATGTATACATATATTTAAAACATCTGTCATGTCATGATCAAAAATATAAATGTCTGTCTCAGAATGACGATTTTTTTCAAAAGTAGGTCGTGAAAGTAAGATCACGCATTCGGCAATTAATGTTAGCTGAAATGCGTCAGGTGTCAAATTCTGTATTGCAGATAAGGATGTTATATTTTTATGTCACATCAGAAAAGGAAGTTAAGTAATAGTGATCCACTGTTATTGCATAACAGAAGGTAGGCTTAAATCATAATAAGCTTAGTGGCGTTGGCTTAGTTCGTAGATTGCTTAGAATTTGTCATGTCAGTGACGAGTTAGGCTTTCTTTTCCGTCTTCCAGTTAACTACATATGGCATCATGTCAATCATGGCTTTTATCATGAAAATCTTGAATAGACCAGGTGAAAATGTTGTTACAAAATGCCATTGCTGTGATACATGTTATTGACAATACATAAATGTCTATCTTTGATGAATTTAATAAAACAAAAATATGTGTAGGCACAGCTAGTTATTTAGGCAATCATATAGGGCCAGATCTTTAATTTTCTCCACAAACCTGTTGCATGAACTTAATAAGATAGCCCTATACTTCGTGTGGAAGTTCCATCGGGTCTCAAACGACCTCTGGTGATTCTGTAAAAGATACTGTTAGTTGGATTTATTTCCAGGCTGCGCCATTCCCCTACCTAACACTTAAACCTAAGAATGACACACAGTTCTGGCCCTGGGAAAGAGATTATTCACTACTGAAAAATTCTGTGCCTGGCTGGGAATCGAACCCAGATGCTGTGCTGGAAGGCAGGTACGCTGCCAACTCGCCCACAGCAGCAGACACTTGAGAATACAGTCAAACCTCTGTATAACAAAGATCAATATAATGATAAACCCACATTTAGTGACTTTTTTTTTTGTTCTGGCATACCGGTATTCTCTATTTTAATAAACGTTAAAGTTCGTTCACTACAACGATGAAGCTATATTAAAACAGCATTTTAAAACAATATTTTGATGTTCAATTGTTATTGCAAACCAGTAGCTAACCCCTGTGGACGGGAGGTAGTATCAGATTAGTGTCTTTCCCAACCACCAATAGGCCTACTTGTTTTCTGTAGGCCATAAAAGAAAAGTTGAAGTTTAGCGGCCTTTTAAGATTTAGATAGGCCTATGTAATTGTGATTATTATAATTTTTCACTTTTACCTGTCTGTTCCTTAAATTAGGCCTATTCTGTAGATTACAAAGTATTTTGCATGCCACCTTCCTAAGATGTGGTTGGCCAATATAATAGCCCCTCAATTTAGAAATAACCCTAATATAAGGTGCAATCTGCTAGGTCCCAAGAATAGAATTATACAGAGGTTTTATTTATTTTTATTTATTTATTTGACAAAAAAGATCCCAAAGAGCCAATGGCTCGTAGCAGGGACAATACAACAAAATTGAATTAATACAGAGAAAATGGCAACAGCAGCTTAAGTATGATACATAATAAACATCATAAATACAGTAATACACAAAAAAACTACCATATTAATACACATAAAAGATAAGTTTAAATAATAATCCCAACTAATTTAAGTAGGATAATATAAAGGTAATTTATCACAATTTACATAATAAATAACTATATATAGTACAATTTGACACACTAAAATGAAAAATTAATTATTAAAAAAGTCATCAAGGAGGTGTTTTTTGGACATTTTTTTAAACGTAGTTAGAGAAACGCTTTCTTTTATCTTATTTGGTAAGTTATTGTATTCTGTAACAATCATTTTAAGAATTCCCTTCAAACCATATTTGGTGGTATTGGTTGAATAAGTTAAAATGAGTTTGTTTCTTGTCAGGTGATCATGCATTTCTTTGTTTATGCACAGATTTAGATTGCTGGCATAAATGTTATTTATTACTTTATAAGCAAAATTTACTGTGGATAATTTTAAGGTGACTGACCTTTGATTGTGGAAAATATGTGTCCCATAACTTGCTTGGTATGGATCAAAATACCAGAATAATGACCAATGTGAAGTATATCTAAAATTTACTTTCTTGGTAAATAATAGGACATGCCAGTAATTGTAAAGACTTTAAGTATTACAAGGATTTGAAGAAAAGAAAGGAAAAAGAAGAAATAATTTATCTTCATATCGAGTGATAAACTACCATGTAGATTTCATTCAGTAATCTGCCAGGTATAGAAAACTAACAGAAAAACTCACTAATCTTGTGCATTGTTTTGAATTTGACCAGTGCTCTGGAGGAACGATAGTGTTAGGCATGACAGTGAGGAATTAGGACATACTTGCCATTTTCCCACTTACTTTTAAGTGTATTGCATAGCCTATAGATAGGCTATAACTTACTGCAAAGTAATGCAGAAAAGAAATTGTTGGCAATATGGTCTGTAAATATATGTGTTTGTCTGTATGGGATAGTGCGAGTTCTATAGGCCTAGTTAAAATATTAGAAGTGTTAAATGGCATGTTTGGATGATGGCAGGGTTGCAGGAGCACTAGAAATTAAAATTACTTTAGAAATTGTTTAGTGGTTTGTTTCCTGGGCTGATCAGGTGTAAGTTATAGAAGTTTTAGGACGCTTGTATTTATGAAACCACAGAACATTGTTTCTGTTGGACATCTTGGCACATATTATTTAGGATGGCTTCTTGGGTTATCAGCCTTGTCAGTATTATTAAATTCCAGCTTTCAGCCATCATCACTCCTTGGCCTTCCTCAGGAATATATGGTTGGATTGAGCATGTTCGTATTTACAGGGAAGAGGCATAATATTAATGGAGAAAACATTCTCTCATTGGCTGAGACTATTTAAGTAGCCAATCAGAGGTTATAGTGTATGGTTTTGTGTTTCAAAAGGACTGATTATGTTACACTGGAAGCTGTCGGGAGGTTACTAGTGCTGTCGGCTGGTAGTGACTGCAATTGCCGGTGCTGTCTTCCTCAGTCTCACAACGTTTGTTTATTTGAGTGTGGTCCAGTGTCGGTGTCCACGCGTTGCTGAGCTGGAGGCCTCCATCTCCAGAACCATACGTCAATGTTATCTCCATTAATATTATGCCTTGTCCCTATAAATATGAACATGCTCATTCTAACCACACATTCCTGATGATGGAGTGATGTTGGCCAGAAGCCTGAATTTAATAATATTGTCACAGCTGTTAACCAGATGAGCCGTTCTGAATTACACGAGAATATTTTAGAAGAAAAATTATCCTGACACTGGGATTCAAATACACGGCCTTCGGCTTTCCTTGACAATGCTGTCTTCACTGAGTTCCTGGTAGCCAGAGTTCGATTCACTATACCAGATGGAATGTCTCTCTTCACTGAAAGACATTTAGGCCTACATCATAAATCATCTGTGGAGGTGAACCACTAAAGAAAGTGAACAGATTCAACTACCTCGGCATAACGATGCAACCACAGGGCACCACCTATACCTTCCATATCAAAGAAAGAGCCATAAGAGCCATCAGCGATATAAGCCACTTACAATTAGTCTCACTTGACACAGCGTTAACACTCTTCAGAACGAAAATTACACCAATCCTGACATACGGAATCCAGCTCATATGGGAGCATCTGAAAAAGAAAGATCTGCAGGTGATGGAGAGGGTCAAAGCCACATACCTCAAAAGAACACTGGGGGTGTCTAAATACACACGATCCCGTTATGTGTATGCCCTGACTAGAGAGCCCATCCTAATCGAGGACCTCCGACACAGGATGCTCTTACCAGCTAAAATTGCCTATAATGACCTGATCGCAGAAAACGTGGACAAGAAAAGGCAGATAGAGGAGCCGTTCTACGCAACAAGTGCCATGGTAGACAGGAACTGGACGGGCACAAACCAGTGTATGAGACATGTAACTTAGTGACAAGATTGGCAGTGAATGGATATCATCACAAACTCTGCGCTACGAACAGCTTCCACGAAATATATGATAACTGTGTTTGCAAATATTGCGGAAGACGATGTGACAAATACCACGTTCTAAGCTGTACCAGTTGCCCAAAAAGTGTAACCGAACTCAGCACGGAAGACTGTACATAGTGACATAATCTTGCACACTTGTGCGCAATCAACATATTATTATAATTCAGTATTGTGAGGTATGCTATTTTAGTGTTTTTATAATGAGCTTCTACCCCTCAGGTGCTGCCACCATAACATGGTGAGGGGTTAGGGTGTCCTGCTATGACCCTGAGAGCTATGCTGGCGGAAGGTTGTGTACACAGGGTAGCGTTACCGGTACCCAAGCCAGAGCTAGGTCAAAGGGCAGGGACCAGATAAAGCAGCAGTCGAGAAGGCAGGTAGATAGGGCTCCCTGCACTGTAAAGAAGGCATCCTATCTAGAGGAGTAAACCTAGATTAAACCTACCGGTACCTAGATGCTCACTTATCACCACCAATCTCAGAAGAAAACAGTCCTAACCACTTTCTTTAATAGAGCCTTCAACATTTCAACAGCAAGGATAGATGGATAGAGAAATAAAACTGATTTCCTAGAATGATAATATGGCAGCAATGTATGACATCATGTGCATATCTATTACGGGCAAAGTATGAAATTCAGGCATTACCGGTAGGCTATATAAAATGACTTGGCATTGTATGGGATGCAAGAAAATTTTTGGCAGGGTATAAATTCTAGTACTTTTTATGGTAATGTACCGGAATGTAAATGTAACAAGAAATGTTATTTCAAAGAAGAACTTAATTTTTCTGTAGATTAAAAAAAACTTTTATTGTCAAAAAGTCTGACATTTAACAAAAGTTGTTTGAAAAAATAAGCTACTTGAATCCTGTTTGTTTTAACGCTCAAAGGAGAGTTGAGTAACACAGTTCAAGAAGTCTGAAATTTTTCAGACACTGTTCTAAAATATGAATACCGGTACGTGGATATGCAAAATACACTTTTTTCATAAAAAGCATAAAAATATTACTTAAACAAATAATCCTAGTTGTTGCAACAAGGCAGGGATGAGTGACACTTAGCATTGCACTGTATAATATTATTTTTCACATAAAACCACTTTGTATTTCGGCACTTGGTCTTGCACATGCATCCTTTATACTCTGTATACATTCAGCCCATTATGGCAGGATTATGGCAGTATTAAACATCTCACTTGTCTTAATCATGCTCCTGCCGCTGCTCTGTGCTCCTTTCGAAGGCCATTTTTTGTGTGCGAATCAAAAGGATCGGCAGTACAGCTGCAATAATTCTATTGTCCGAGGTTGAATGCATTAATGAAAACACGATCATCGTCTTTTTTGATACTGCGTGCAGGAAACGACATGATGTGAACACTCACTGCCTTCAGTCCTGCCACAGAAGTATTTTGGGTGATAAATAGGGCAACGCGAGTAACAATGGCAAGAGCTGAATGTAGGCCTAAACGAGACATTAGACTTGACAGGTTGCGGCTGTTTGTAGTGCAGTTTTGTGATTCAGGACATCTCTCAAGTTGCACCAATTCCTCTGGACATACCATGTACTGGAAACTCCAATAAAGCTGTATCAGATTCCCATTCGCTGTTTCCCGTTGTAGAAACCTTTATCACAACTGCCAACAGATTGCAAGAGTCACCCTTTCCTTTATTGAAGTCAAGAATGAGAGCTCTAATAGTAGGTCCCAAATGGACGGGAGGAAATTTCTTGTCAGAGTTTAACTTCATTTTCTTTGTATGGTTTTCAAGATTGGCTTTACCATCTCTTCTTCTTTCAACAGCTTTCTTTGTTAATATTGAAACAAAGATTGCACAGAATCTTGCCCCTGTAACCCTTTATTTTTTCTTCTTCACCATCTCTTGAGAACATGACCACATTTCCTCTTCTTCACCATCTCTTGAGAGCATGTCCACAGATTGAACGAAGTTTACGGCCATGGTCTCGACAGATATGGGCCCCAGTGGTGACTTTGTTTTAGACATAGCAGGCAATTACATATGAGGTTCAATGCTGTTGACTTTCCAGAATTTGAACACTAGCATTTTTCCCTTGGGTTGAAACTGAATGGTGCTTGAGAGTAAGGGGGCTATTTCCTCTTGATTAGGATCATCTGCGCCGTGCTGTTCAGGTGTTGTGCTGTCTTGTGAATTTCTCCTGATCTTCTTCGCTCTTTTATGGTTGTAAAACATCTTGGGGCTATCAGCTTCAAAGCATAGCCCATTCCAGCAGTTAGATTTTTCCTCTTGCATCTAAGCCAAAATCATATTTTCAATATCTTGATTAACTCTTTCAGTGTTCCCCGGACTCCGGGTCACGACTTACCATGAACGATCTTCAAAGAGAGCTAGTACTCCATTAAGTTACTAACCACCTTTCTGGAGAATTCTCCATTATTGGATTGTAGAATCAAGGGAGGTTCGAATAATGTGAATAGGCTATAAACAAAAGGTGACGGGCTCATTCTTCTGCTGCCTTAAATTTAAGAGGCCGGAGGACAACTAATCTAGTGAGATGAATCTGGTACACCATAAATTTGTATTCTCTGTCAGGTTGGGACTGAAAATCGTTAATATCAACCTGACATTGGGAGTTATATTCTCAAAACATCATGGGTTTCACTGTAATACTTTTCTTAATACCTTCGTTTTCTCTGGTGGCATGGTTCACATAGGTGGATATAGAGATCATCATCATGACATGCAGTTGCGGCTCATGACTTAAAACACATGTTCAATTTATAGGCCTAAATTTAAAATAAAGAAAATATTTGTGAAGTAAATCATCTTGGTTGTAAGTCTGCTTACATAACGAAGAGGGTATAAGTCTTATGTATATATAGCCTATTAAAATTAAAAGGATTTGAAACTGTCGACCTTCTAAATATAACACAACTTCTTAATGTCCACTGCATTGTAGCCTACAACTAATGCTTTACTCAAAGTACAATCAGGCTGAGAAGCAGAAAACCCCAGCAGAGCATGCACAGTGGAAGTATCGTGTAGTAACTGTGAGTGAGTTTGTCGCAGCTGAAGCTAATTCAGCACTCGACATTGTAATTTTTAGTTATCCCAGAGAGAGCACTACAAAATATGTTTTTGTTTTGTTTCCATAACAACTTGCCTTCAAAGAAAATAAGAGTAAATTTAGTGCAGTTAAGTGCAGTGCAATTTACAGTGTGCTGAAGCACATTAGCACATGATCATCGACTGCCCTTGATGACATGTAACATTTTTGTACTTAGACAAAAGTTCTTTCAACATTCTGTCTCATCCTCCATGGCCAGTTGTCAAACGACTCATGAAGTAGGTGAAATAATCAAGAATCTTTAACATAATATTGAAAATTATTGGTTGAACCCTCTTTAAATGGATAAATTAATCTACTTCTACTTCTGTTCTACGACATCATATCTCTTTAACAGCCAGTAGTCCCAAGGTTCCTTCTTCCTGGTCGTTTTAGCCTTCAACACATCGTCCACCAACCTATTAAAATTTACATAATTGAAAAAAAACACTATTTTTAGCATTATTAGGCTACTTCTAATCTGAGAGAGTTCATTGAATAGAACCAATTCTTCATCAAACCAAACCGATCTTCTTGAGATTCTGACTCAGGTATATCAATCTGTTGCGACTTCTTGAACAACACCAAGGAAAATACTGGTTTACTTGACTTGAGGCAAGCCATTATGGTAGGCAACGATGGCAGATCAAATTTAAATACAAAATATTGTAAAATAAAACTTTGCGTGATAAGACTGAATGGACATAATAATATGTGTGAGGTAAATAATGAAGTAATTCTTTTGTAGATATTAACTCGCTACGCTCATTGGGGGCTCCGCCTCCAAACCCCCGCTGAGGTTCTCGGGAAAGGTTTTTTAAAAGATCTATGGGAGATAGAGTGTATGTATTTAGTCTGCTGTATTGGCTATTACCTTTTTGCCACTTTCAGAGCCCTATGTGAACACTTTGATAATACTGTTGCCATGGAAACCGAGCCCTTTTTCAGGAATGTTTAGGGCTAAAAATTAAAAAAATTAACTTTTTGGAATTTTTCTATGGTTTACAGCCTAAAAGCTATATGATATGTGTACCAAATTTCAAGTTTCTAGCTCATCTGGAAGTGGGCAAACATTATTGTCAGTGAGTGAGTGAGTGAGTCAGTCAGTCAGTCAGTCAGTCAGCCATGTGACTTTATATTATAGGGATAGAAATTTAGTAGTGATCTAACAATGTGAAGTTTCTTCTGAAATTATTAGCCAGTAGTAATCAATATGTAAGTAACAATTACGTACAGTCAAACCTGCCTATAAACGTTCATTTTTCAGTGGAACCAATTAATTTTCGTATTAAGCCTGTGTTAATATCCCTTCCCTTTAACGGCCACCTCACACTGTGGTCAGCAGCAACACAAATTTCGGAAAATAACCTGAATTAAATGGTCAGTTCACCCATGAAACCATCACACATGCTTGTCAATGATTTTTGAAAGTAAAAAATTTATTAACATCACCTTCGGCATGTCAAACATCGGCATTTCCTTCTACAGTCTACTGTATTGGTCTTTATTATTTATTGGAGATAAATAGAAGTTTGCACTGTCAATTCCAAGCATGTGGCAGGTTCTGTTGCCAAGTCAATCCAATAACAATAGTAATAATTAGGGCTCGGACTTTTAGGTAAATACATATTTTGTTTGCTATTACTTATGATTTCTAGACTTTGTCAAAGTTCCGGTTGGGACCTTTGGATTCAAAATACTGAGTTGCATATCACATAAAAAAATATATTTCGATATTTCTTATTTGAATAAATATTTTTGGTAACTTAATTTTTTTTACATATTTTACCACATATCATGTTTAGAAATGAATATTTTGATTGTTTTTGTAAAAATGCACCATATTTTCAATGTGTTGCATTGTTATGTTGAGTCAGACAATAAATCAGGGCACTGGTCGCAGAGGTGATATCACATTTCAGCTGCAGCTGTACCCCGATGGGGTACTTGGGTAGACGCTGTTATGTATTTTGCAACTAATTTTGAACAGATTTATTCTGTGGTAAATGAATTCGACAGTGAAGATGCATCTTCCATTGCAATACTGCAGGACACCGAGAGAAATAACCGCACTTAAAGCCGATTTGGCCTTTATTAGTGCAAATTTCTGTTTCCTCTCACACTGCATTACTAAGTTGGAAACAACAAAACAATTGTTGACAGAATCAATAAAAGAAATCAAACACATCGAAACAAACTTAATAAAATCAGTGGTTCAAAAGCAAGCAAAATAAAAGAAAAATTCCTGTCATGCCTAAATAAGAATGAAGGGTTACAATGGGTAACAGTGTAGAGAACTTAGAGCAGATGGAACATCTGAGTGTCAGTGACATTGCGTGTTACAAATATGCAAGATTAACATCCTGCGATGTTGAACGTACATTTTCAAGATACTGTACAAGTCTCTGTTCCGTGAAAATCTTCACAGCTTTATGCCGGTTGTCGACCAAGAGCTAAGCTAACTTAGCTTAGCATAGCTCACATACAGTGCGGGATTTCATATGTTGTGCCGACAAAACTACATACCGGTATGAAATCCGGCAAAACTATATATGAAATCCCTCACTGTATGTGAGCTAAGCTTTAAGCTAAGTTAGCTTAGCTCTTGGTCGACAACCGGCATAAAAGATTCACAACTTAAGATCTACTTCTGTCGTTCACTGCAACAGTTCTACACTTGCTGACTAGAATGACTAGATGAGTACTTCTGTAAATATTTGTTAAAAAAGATAATTAAAATATTTTCATACTTTTTAAACATATTTTCGACTTTTTAACCACATAAAAAATAAATAATTTTGTTTTTATAAGCACCTAAAAGTCCGAGCCCTAGTAATAATAATTCAAAATTTAAGCATTTCCTGGCTTCTTTTTTCTGGCTAACACATGACAACATTGTAAATACACTTCAACACGCAACTATTGATGAGTGTGTTTTTTGTGCATAAAAAAAAAATTCAAAGATCGAACCGTTGGGGACTAGTATAGCGAGGCGACTAACCATTTGATGAACCAGACTCTTCATCAATTTTGAAAATTCCTAACTTAATATAATGGTCACCTGTACCAACGGCTTTTTTTTTTTTGGAAGAACAACTGGTGACCACTTTAAGCAGGTTTGACTGTATATTATTGCAAATTTTTATATGAAGATACAAGTATATTAGCATTAAACTAATCAAGTGGTTGTGAAATATATTGTATTGAAGTTATTAGAAAATATTTTTGATCATTTAGGCCATTTTATTACATTACATTAAAATAAAATACTTTGTACATTATATGGGAATGGTAAAAAAAAAAAAATAGTAGGCCTAAACTGGAATGCTAAAGATGTTTATAAGCTCTTCCTCAAGTAGACCTTCTTAAAAACTCTCTTTAACTCTTTTGTGGCAATGGTAAGCCTGTAGCAGATCAATATAGGAACAATAGTCTACATTTTATTGGATAACTTCCAAGTTTTTATTTTTTTTATTTTTTATCAGTGATATAATAGTTGAGATGAGCTGAGATAAGAGCATCTGCATTAGAAACATTGACTAAATTATAACTGCTCTTATACAGATTTTTGCAGAACCCTCAGGCCTAATTATGAGGTCCTGGCTAACAGTATTAATTCTAAGGCTATTTATTTATACATTATACATTATAACAAATAAAGGCATAGTTTATAAATCTACTTCTGTGATAAAACAAAAACGTCTGTTAGACCAGTATTAGGTTCATACTTATAGTTAAAGGATAATGCACTACTCAGATTGTTATCACTGACCTTGAATAAGTTGTGTTGTTCTGTCAAGTTACAGCTTACTGCTAAAACCATCACTTTGTGCATAAGCGAAGTTATGGAAGGTGCCTGGTCATTCATGAACCAGTCATTGCCTAAATTAAGAAATAAAAATCTTGCAAACTTTTTAAATCCAAGTTAATTTTATACATCACATTTTCTCCCTATAATACTGCATTCCACTAGAAATTAGTATGCCATCAGGGTGAAATTCGATGAATTTATTAAACTAGTTCTTTTGTCTTAACAACTGTTAGTACTCTAACCAAGTGGTTTGTAAGATTACTCATGAGTGAGTGAGCATATGAGTGAAATTTAAAAAACTTGAAATCTTTGCTATGAGCAGCTGTAGTGAAATCCTAAGATATTGAAGTTGGATGTAAAGGGGAAGAAACATTCTACAACTCTTTTTTCTTTAGTTTATCACCATCAATTTAGGAAGATAATAGTAATTGGGCGGTAGTGGTAGGCCTACATAGTAGGTTGGCACTGGATGACTTTTAAAGTAGACTGTGTTTCTGTTGTGTAATTTAGCCTAGTCTGTTGATTATTTGTTATACACCGGTCTTTGACTGAAGTGTCGTTTTTGTTCTACTGTAGTTCCGTTTAGGGTTATCTGTCTCAAAGGTGTTGAAAATAATTTTATGGAATACAGTTGTTGGACATGCCCTGCCCATCACATCTTCTGTCCCATCCGTCACGTATAATTTATTTTTTAAGAATTTTAAATTTGTTAATGATCCTACACTAAAATGTGTTGTGTGTAATTCTTAGAGTTTTAATTTCGTGTGTAAGTTACATTCCATATGCGTACATAACTCACAGAAATAATGTCCTGTTCCATATAATACTCTCCTACACTTATGGCTCAATATTTGTCCTGTCCGTCACGTCATTATTTTTCTGAATTGCAGACAGAAATGGTGGTGGATTATTAAAATTGCATGTTATTATTATTTACCAAATAACAAAACTTTGGACTAGAGGTTGGCACCGGATGACTTTTAAAATAGACTGTGTTTCTGTCGTGTAATTTAGTCTGTTGATTATTTTTTATACACTGGTCTTTGACTTAAGTGTCATTTTTGGTCTACTGTAGTTCCGTTTAGGGTTAACTGTCTCAAAGGTGTTGAAACCAGGCTGTGCCGGTAAACATCCTGTCTTCTTTCCAAAGTTTCTGATAGCCCTTGCTATAGGATTGGTATGTTAATTTCGTCCATTTGCCAGTCTCCTTGCTTGTTATTTTATAAATTCCCTTAAAAATAAAAGTTATTTAAGACCTCATGGAGTTGAGTATTTCTCATGTAGAAGTCATCTCTTGTCATCATACTACAGTACTTGCTCTGGTTTCTATTGCCTGTGGCCAGAGTAGTAAAGTGTCTGGTATGTAACCCCCATGCAGGTGAGGCATATGTAATTATGGGTCCAATTAGTGTACAGTAGGGGTGGGATATCGAAACAAAATATCAGTATTAATTTTGATATGAATATTGGTTACTAATATCGATAACAGTATTACATTGGTAACAAAATGGTAACATATTGGACTCGTATTCTGGAGGTCCCCGGATCAAATCCCGAAACCGGCCAATTTGACATGGATATTTTTTTATTTTATTTTTTATTTTTATGTGAGTGCACGATTGTCAAGGTATCACAAATCTGTAGTTCTGCTGACGCTGGTCGATTTTAATCTGATTAGAATAACTTATTTTCTGCATATCATAATTGCAATTATAATTGATTCAACATTAACATACTGGCACTTTGTCATATCAGTTTACCTGATTTTATTATTATATAATATTAATTTTTTAAAATAGAACATAAGTTGTATTAAATTACATTGAGGCCAACGTTACGAAGTTACAGAATACATGTTTACAATGCAATTGTATTGTTATTCAGGAAAGGAGCACACTGCTTGTCTTGAATATGAAGCTAAGACAGGAACTCCTTCTATCACAGTGAGAATAGATTTATATGAAATTGTATCAAAGTCATATTTTGACTTTTATTGAGCGGTAGGCTATTCTAAAATTTTAAGCAAGTTTATATATATATATGCCACTTTTTCTAGAACTTCATGGCATTGCTCTTTCAGTTCTTTTATAGGCTTTACCAACAGCAGATGGTGAAAGCTTTATCTACTTGCTTTTTAGTAGCACAGCTTAGTCTTTTTCTTTCTGCCTCCTTTCCTTAATGTTGCTGTTATTTCTTTTTCAGTTTTTTCACCCTGTATAATTCTTTATTATGTTCTTTCTCTTCAATTTAAATTTTTCATCAGTCTTGTGACTTTCCATAAATAACTTCTGCCTTTCACAATTTGTTTTGCCCATGTTGTTGAAAAAAGCATACGTACAGCTTATAATTTGAAGGAAATAAAATATTTTTGGCTTGTAAATATATTCAGAAGTATATCTGTTTGTTGACAGATATGTGCCTACAGTTTCCTCTCTTGAAATTATATGAATATATTGAAAATATGCACACAAAAGCAGTCCAAGAGTGTGCACTTTAGAGTTTCTCTCCAGAAGTCGTTAGTATCAGGACATAATACAAAACATTATAAAAAAAATTCTAGATGATTTTTTCTAAATGTGTCTACTGCTATCTATTACCTGGGTCATAAACTAGCAGTTCCTAGCATCTTGTACACATAGCCTCAGTGAAAACATTATAACACAACTTGTTTGTATTTTCTGTTAGTATCAGGACAGCAAATACTTGTCATTTTTCAAAGTGGGGTTTTCTGCATTTTGAAAAATCTTATGCTGAAATAAATGTTATTAAACATACCTTAAAAACACAGAGAAACATTCAGCAAATATTTTTGTCCCATGTCTTGGTAGTTTAATTAAAATATAATTTTTTTTAGTATACAAATTTTGTCAAGTACTTGCTGCAAAATTCAAATGTAAGTTTGGGCTTCAAAAACATGGAGAAATACCCAAAATAACATATTTTAAAATTGAGTTATCAAAAATAGTGTATTATAGCTTTCTTTTGGTGTACCAATCAACACTGTATTATTACTTTCAATTTTTGGAGAATGTGGACCTCTTCTCATGGACAGACCCTTAGCAATTCCTTGGATATAGACCAATCAAGGCCATTTATCTTACAATATTCTTGTAGGAATCGCGGGGATGGTATTTTATCGGGTAAAATGGTCTTCTCATTACTGGACATGAAAGCATCAGTATGCAGTGATTAATATGTCACATGTTGCCATTAACAGCAAGAAAACAGAATATTTTATACAACATGACTTGTTTAGAAATTGAAATAATAGAAATATACATTGATTAAAAACACAATTTCGATTCGGTGCAAGTCAGTTCGTGTGCTTTTATTCTCTTCTGCTGTTAGCTTACCTGAATGAAGTTAACTGTGTCTTATATGCACAATTGGTAGCACTGGTCAAAACATGGACATAATAACTCGAATCATAGGACTGGTCACAACAAGGACATGGCAAGTAAAATCAATTCATGGATGGTTGATTCATAGTATGCCGTGAACTCGCAGCTATTAGTTTTGTTTTTATATAACAAAGCATGAAAGTAATTATTATTTGTATAATCCGTTACGTTTTTATTAATGGAATAGTCTTAATACACGTAAATCCAACTCGAGTTGTTGAGTTACATCAGATAAATTCGCTCCTGCTGTGCAGTTACGAATCTATCGATAAATTCATCAACTCTCGTGGGATTACCTATGATAATTGGTACATTCCTAGAGTACTCAGAAACTGTCAACACATAGTTCATGCATGCGCACATTGACAGTTTTGCTGCACAATGTATGGAGACTGACATTGTGTGCATGCGTGAACTGTGTGTTCATGGTTTTGGAGTGCTCTAGGAACAAACCTACTGTTGTTTAATTCAAATTTGTACCCTATAGCGATTTAGGTAATGGATTGGCATCACTGCTTGTTGTTATTATTCTCTTGTGGCAGCAAAACTCAAATTGACAACCAGAAATGCTGAAAATAAGTGTAATTAACCGTTGGTAGCTATCAGTTCAATATGTTAGACTTCTATTTATATTTCATAATTTTTACTCGATGTTCCCTGAAGCATTGATTTTGCCCATTTTACAATAGATATGTTGTAATAGTGTATCACCCTCTATTTTATTCTTGTTTTTTAATTGAGAAAATCAATGTTATCGAAGAGCAGTATCGATATCACAATAATAAACTGAAATATCGGTCAAAATATCAGATATTGAAAATGATAAAGGAAAACTAAATATCAATGTTTTGATAATATCAATATTGATATCCCATCCCTAATGTACAGCATTGCATCACCTTTTGCCTTATTGCAGAATAGCCGGAGGCAGAAATACATGCGCAGCAGCATTACTTATTTACTCATTGGCAATAGACAATTCCTAAGCAAGCTAAAGGAATATTATCTATTTTATGGAACCTGAAGGTTCAATGCCATGTTTGCCTCAGCCCTCCATTCAACCCTGTTCTGTGCTAACTCCAACATCCCTCGCAAATCCTACTTCCCTTAAATCTATCCTAATATTGTCGTCCCACCTATGTCTAGGTCTTCCAAGTGGTCTCTTCCCTTCAGTTCTCCCTGTCAATATTTTGTAGATACCAGTAAGTATGTATTTCAGCCCCCATGCATGCAATATGTCCAGCAAATTTCATCCTCCATGATTTAATTACCCTTACAATATTTGATGAAGAGTACGGTTATGAAGCTCATCATTGTGCAGTTTTCTCCAGTCCCCATTTTCATCTCTATTAGTCCCAAATATTTTCCTAAGCACCCTGTTTTCAAACACACACAGATTATCTTCTTCCCTAAGGGAGCATTCACACCGAAGTAACATAGCAAGCGAGTTGCATTAATTGGATGCAGGTTGTGCGCTACTCATTTTAAATCCCAAATAAACAAGTTCATGTCTTCATACCGAAGTAGCCTGGCAATAATGAATCTTGGAGAGTGCGACATTCATTTCTTCAGATAGATCTGGACTTATTTCATGCAACGCTACTCGGGATGACGCATGCATACAGTTGCCTTTTCAGCTGTTTTGTAATTGTTAAGAAAATTCAACACATATTTGCTTGTGCAGCGGTAGATTATGGCAAAGATGTCATGAAAACTGCTGGAAAGAGAGCTACAATTTGTACATTCTTAGGCTATACGATATGGCAATCGAAACTAGTAGGAAAAAAAACCTGGATTAAAATTGCTGGAACTATATCCTCTTTAGGTAAATTACATTATTTTAAATGGGTTTCTCAATAGTTCAAGTAAAAATATATAAATTACGTTAAACTGCAGATCGCATTCGCTACTTCGGTATGAATGCAAAACTGTGAACCATGCAACTCGATGTGCAGCCTGCATCCAGGTAGTGTGATTCACATGCTATGCTACTTCGGTGTGAATGCTCACTAAGAGTAAGCGATCACATATCACATCCATAATAACTTAGTCTTAAAAAAATATTTTTGATTTCTGGACAGAAGACAAGAAGATAAAAGTTTCTGAACTCTATAAAAACAAGTATTTCCTGTATATTAGTACTTGAGATGGAGATTTAACATACATAACTTCACTTAATTCAAACTAACCTGTTTGAATTAAGTGATGTTATGTAAGCTTATGTTAAATCTCCATCTCAAGTATTAATATATATGTATTAACTTCACTATATAAAACTTCCTATAAATTTTACGATTTAAGCATTGCCTGATTTTAGTTGACACTTCATTTCTAAAACTAAACTATGTGGCGCTACATCCCTACAGGGACAAGGCCTACAACCCAACCACTGTGTCAACTACCATAGGCATATGGCAAAATTGGGAGGCAAGTGGTTAGCATGCTGACACCCACGGCCATTAATGGTGGTTTCCATGACCGGGACCACTACTTCTCTATCAAGTAGCTCCTCAATTTGAATCACGAGGCTGAGTGCACCCTGTCCCAGACCTCCCTACCTCAGAAAAATCCGAGTAGGTACGGGGGATCGAACCCGGGCTGGAGGATCTGTAGTGCGACACTAACCACAAGACCACGCAGGCGGTCACTTCACCTTAATATTATTTGCATCTATTAATTTTTTTCCCTAGATATTTGAATTTTTCACTTGTTTGAATGATTTTTCGGCTATTCTAATATTTTGTAGCACATTATTCTGACTTTTCATGACCATATACTTAGTTCTTTCTGCATTAATTTCCTAAAGGCATTGAATAGACTCTCTGCATTTCTGTCAATTGTGTTTATGTCATTGTCCAAAAGATAAACATCATTTGCGTAAGCTAAAATTGGGTGATTTATTCTAGGCCTACCTTGTTTTCCTGAACTTTCCTAATGGCATAGCCTATTCCAAAGCAAGCTAAAAAAGTAAAGGCTATAGCGCATCTCTGTGGTTCAAGTTGTTTTTAATGGCAAACCTATTTTATGTAAATTTCCCTACACTGACTCTGCTATAGGTTTCATTTAGACATGTTTTGATCAGCCTAACTAACTTCTTCAGTATCCCAAACTCAATGAAGATATTTTACAATTTATCTTGCCTAACTGATTCATAAGCATTTTTTAAATACGTTTATAGCTGGTAAACTGACTAATTACGAGTATAATCCCATTTTTTCTCAACCACTGATCAAAAATGTATTATAAGTAATAACTGCACCAACCAAAAATAACTTCAGGGGCAGTATGCTACTAATCATTTTCTAAATATGCTATGCTACATACCAGCTCACTTCGAAACTGGCAAGGAACATTTGCTCACGTTTGTTAATATCCATAAATTGTATAAAGATTGGTAAAGTTAAAACTCTTGGTACGCATAAAATGTATATCAACATTTTCTTTTATATTCTGATAATTTCCTTATCTACCTAGGTAAAACATAAAAAAGTAGACCTATTAAATTTAATCTTCAGATAATGAGATTTATGTTTCATATACTCTAAGCCATAAAGTATATTTAATTACTTACTTACTCAATGGCAATAGATAATTCCTAAGCAAGCTAAAAGAATATCTATTTTATGGAACCTGAAGGTTCATTGCCGCGTTTACCTGAGCCTGCCATTCAACCCTATTCTGTGCTAACTCCATCCAGCCATCCCTCGCAAATCCTACTTCCCTTAAATCTATCCTAATATTGTCCCCACCTACGTCTGAGTCTTCCAAGTGGTCTTTTCCCTTCGGGTCTCCCAGTCAGTATTTTTTAGTTTTGTCTTTCCTTCCCCATGTGCGCAACATGTCCAGCCCATTTCATCCTATGTGATTTAATTACCCTTACTATAGCCGGTGATGAGTAGGCTATAGTTTATGAAGCTCGTCGTTATGCAGTATTCTCCAGTCCTTATTTTCATGTCTCTTAGGCTCAAATATTTTCCTAAGCACCCTGTTTTCGAATAGTTTCTGTTTACATTCTTCCCGAAGAGTAAGGGACCATGTCTCACATCTATGTAATACAACCGGCAGGATAATTTTCTTATAACTTTTTATTTTTAGATTTCTGGACAGAAGACAAAGAGAGAAGAGTTTCTGAACTCCATATAAGCAGGCATTTCCTGATTTGAATCTACACTTAACTTCTGCCTTAATATTATTTGTGTCTGTAATTATTGCTCCCAGATATTTGAATTTCTCAAGTTTTTCAAACGATTTAGCCACTATTCTAATATTTTGTAGCGCATAATTTTGACATTTCATGACCATATACTTAGTTTTTTTCTGTATTAATTTCCAATCCAACATACCTGCAGGCTTCGAAAAGACTTCTGCATTGCTCTCGATTGTGTTTATGTCATCGCCCACTCATCTGCATAAGCTGAAATTCGGTGACTGCCATTTAATTCTAGGCCTACCTTATTTTCCTGAACTTTCCTAATGGCATATTCCAAAGCAAAATTAAAAAGTAAAGGCGATAGTGCATCTCCTTGCTTCAAGCCGCTTTTAATGGCAAACCTATCTGATATAAGTTTCCCTACCTTGACTATGCTATAGGTTTCATTTAGATACATTTTAATCAGTCTAACTAATTTCTTTGGTATCCCTAACTCAATGAAGATAATTGTACAATTTGTCTCATTTAACTGAATCATTTAAAATCTATGCATAGCTGGTGAGTAGACTTATTTTCAAGTAGGCCTATGTTTAATTAACTTTGTGTGTTTCTTTCTGAACCATTGCTAAAATTTCTTTTAAAAATTATGAAAATAATGTAAATTACAGTATATCAGTTGAATGAAAAATTTACGTGCTAGAATACCTATATGAAAATGCATTCCAAATTCTGTAAAACCATAGCCCACTAGTTTTAGCTGGCTATGGTAATGACCATAGCCCACTAATACTAACAGGCTATAGTGATACAAGCAATTATCTTTTAAAAGCATTGACCCCGAAATTCACTAAATGATGAGCATCTTAAATAAGAAAAATTTTCAAACAATATGCATCAGATCTTATTCAAACCATAGTGTAGAATAGCTTCTAGAATTTCTGCTACTCACAACATACAATATACTGCTACTTTAGATGACTTTATAAATAAAACACAAACATCCTTGATTATTGATTTATATTTATAAAAACTGGTTTTAAAAAGATTACAATTACCGTAAATATTAGTACCTTCCTGTCACTTGAGTTTCTTTTACCTCAGTCTTACACAACGGTATGAGCCTACTTTCTATTTTCACAAAAACTATGCGTGGCTTCAGATCACTTCCCGCTTTAGATTGGGAGCTCACAGGGATTGGGTCTCTGTAATTCACTAGTCCCAGCTGCTTTAGGATAACTTTGTAATTTAACTTATGTCTAGTATGGTTAACGAAATCTTTCTCCAAGAAGTGGTCTTCACACATGAAATAATTAGCACAATACACATTATCATCTAGATTGCACTGACATTTCCACTGTATCAATTGCTACTTCCTCAGCCAGGGAACTTACAGGAATATTTCACTCGTTTCTGAAATAAAGAATACGAAACATTAATCTTAATATTTCATAGAATGTGGAAAAAATATTATTCCAGGATTGTTTTAAGTAGTTTATGTATTTTAACTTACCTTCACTTGGTACTCTTTATAATATGTTAATTATATCTCCCCTTCTAATGCATACAGATCGCTGCAGAAAAAAATACAGATATTATGCTTTTTCCTTTATTGCTGTCACATGTTTCGAAACAAACCTGCCACCATGGCAACAGCGATCACAATGCACCAACCAGTTGGGCAGTGAACTTATGAGTTGATGCTATTCCTTCAATGTTACTTTCACCCCCGTGCTAAGCAGGATTTTTTGGTCTGGAGAACTCGAATCTGAGGTCTTTTTTTTTTCCGGGCATCACACTTCAATCATGAAATATACTGGGATTTTAGTTTTTTTTTAATTATCAGTTGTTTTAATTCTTTATGCATGATTTGGGTAAGATTCATGAGTCTGTGGTACATTTTAATCATTTCATTTCGAATCTTTATGCCCTTACAGAAGCACAAGAATTGTTCTGTTCGTTTAATTATTTAAATAAAACATCTAGCAGTTGAGTAAATAATCTCAGGCAAAGCTGCTTGTAAAAGAATATAAATTGATATCTCAAGCTGTTTTCACACATACTGTGCTTATATTCGTGTGTGTTTGTATGTTCATGATTTTCCAACAAGTTATACCTTTTTCAACCTCCTAATAGAATAGGAGCTTTGCATTTTGTTCTTAGTTTGACACTTGCTCATTAATGAATTTTCTACAAGTGTCTAGCTCTAATGCAATTGGCACTCATCCAAGTGTACCTCAGTTTTTGTGTAATGTTAACAGATTAGCTGGCAAAAAATAAAAGCATTCATCTACTATTCCAAGGCCAGTGACATGTTTTTAATAAAGAGTAAATGAACTTCTAGTGGAAATACTGTAACATAATACTGTGTTATTGTTATTGAAGCTACATAGTTAATCAGACTAAAACAAAAAAAATGTAAAACTTCCTTTACACTGCAGTGGTTGTTGCTTACTATTATAAGGGTGTGATCACTTTCAAAGCTGGCAGCAACAGACTTGTTGCCAGTGGCTTGTGAACAAGTGCTTGCATGTGCTGAGAGGTTCATGTACAAAAGTGGAAACAAACGCCTGTTGAGCTCGTGATCAGTATTGAAGATGAGTTCAAGTGGTGATGAGCTACTTTTGAGTAAAACTATTCATAAACTAGCACGATATAGGCTAATGTAACTTCCAATCAATAATATGTTTAGTTATAAGAGACCGCCTTGTAGTTAGCATCGCTGGCTGTGGATCCGTAGGCCCAGGTTCAATCCCTGGTACCTCGGATTTTTCTGAGGAGGGAGATCTGGAGCGGCCCTGGTCACAGAAACCATCATTAACGGCCGTGGGTGTCGGCATGCTGACCACATGCCTCCCCCCCAATCCTACCATCTGCCTATGGTAGATGACGCAGCAGTCGAGTGGTAGGCCTTGTCCCTTCAGGGGTGTAGCGCCATGGAGTTTAGTTTGGTTAAAAGAAGTTGTTTAATTAAAATAAAACCAATAATTAATTATGGTACAATAATGCTTACTTAATTACTTACTCAATGGCAATAGACAAGCAAGCTAAAGAATATTATCTATTTTATGGAACCTGAAGGTTTATTGCCGCGCTTACCTAAGCCCACCATTCAACCCTATTGTGTGCTAACTCCATCCAACAATCCCTTGCAAACCCTACATCCCTTACATTTATCCTAATGTTGTCTTCCCATCTATGCCTAGATCTTCCAAGTGGTCTTTTCTCTTCAGGTCTCCCAGTCAGTACTTTTGTGATACGTCTTTTCCTCCCCCATGCACTCAGTATGTCAAGCTCATGTCATCCTCCATGATTTAATTATCCTTACTATATCCAGTGAAGATTGCAGGTTATGAAACTCGTCGTTTTGCAGTTTTCTCCAGTCCCCATTGTCATCTTTCTTAGGCCCAAATATTTCCCTAAGCACCCTGTTTTCAAATGCACTCAGATTATGTTCTTCTCGAAGAGTAAGCGACTATGTCTCACATCTGTATAATACAACTGGCAGGATAATTGTCTTATAAATTTTTATTTTATAGATAATATTCGTTTAGCTTGCTTAGGAATTGTCTATTGTCATTGAGTAAGTAAGTTAGTTTTCTGGACAGAAGACGAGAAGATAAGAGCTTCTGAATGGCATAAAAACAAGCATCAATCAACACTGAAGTCATCAACATCCACAATTTTCAATGATAAAATACCGAAAAAATGTATGCAGTGCTAACTATAAGCCGATTAAGCGGTGATCATTTATTATGTTTCATTCATTCTTTTTTGCCGATCAGCACTTGCAACGAGTGCTTGCATATCCAGACATGCTTTGTCTGTGAACAGACCCAGTTAGAATAATATATACTTCTACTTTTGCTGTTAAGCAGTTGCCAGTGCTTGCTTTCAACTGGTGAAATGTCGGGAATTTTAAACTGCACTGTACCATAGCCTATAAGTCCTGAAAACTTGTCGAGATGTTCTAACGCCAGCCATGAAATCCTAAGCTTTTACATCAGTCCTGCGTTTATAGATTTATATTAGAATCCTGCAGACCCTGTCTAATTAGAACCGAAAGGGCACCGAGTTCCAAAATACTGAGTTATTGGGAATAAGGGCTTAAAAATAGAAAGTGTTATTATTTAAATTTAAAATATGCTTATTGCCCTCGAATATAAAATCACCATTCAAAATAGTCATAAAACATCGTAAGTTAAAACAGATATATAGGCCTAGTTACTCTTACAAAAATGGCATGTCAGTGGATTACAGCAAAGTACTCGTAGTTTACCTCATTTCTTGCCAGAAAATTGTTTCATACTCATTTGTTTCTCGCACCGGACTCAATGGCACGTGGCTTCCTCTTGTAATTGGTGGAGGAATAATGTATCTGTAGGTGAAGCACCTTGCAACTCAAAATATGGATGGCACTCTCAACTGCATTTAGCCCTTGACTATGACTCACTGGCTGGTTGGTGGACAGAAATTGACTGCAGCTGACTTAGGCCCAGGACAGTGGCAGGATGGACAGGGTGAGTTCGAAGTGGGGCATTGACCTGAGTGACCGAGCCTTGAAAGAGTGTAAATAATGCTACAGCACGTTCCACTGAGCTTTCACCATTATCAGGGTTGTAGCCGTTTTTATTTTTCCCATCATGGTTGCTGAGTGATTCAAACTGCCAGTTATCCAGTGCCGACTTTGCAGGATTCTACTGTACAGGCATGGAAAAGAACTCCTGTGGGACAATTTTCCTACACACATTGTAGGTCTAAATAGCAGGATTCATCATCATTAAAAAAATAATCATATCTTAAAGTCACTTCTGAAAAATAGATATGTTTATGCCAATGGCGTAGAAAGTCTTCCATATTAATCATAGTAGATATGGAAGGAGATTAGGTTGAAGAAATCTTACAAATATTTGATTTGATTTTCTTATTTTTGTCATCACTTCTTATTCAACCCATTTAATGTCCATTTTTAGATTTTGTGAAGTGATTATTGTTTACCTAATGTATTGTTTGCATTGTTTTTAACAGGAAAATCAAACTGATGCAAAGGGTGAGCAGGATACAGGACAGACAGAAGGAGGGTCAGATGAAGAGTGTGTGGATTCCTTATTGGGAGAACCTGCTCACCATGCTCGCCGGCCCATGAATGCATTTCTCATATTTTGTAAAAGACATCGTGGAGTAGTTAGAGACAGATATCCACATCTGGAAAATCGATCCATTACCAAAATACTTGGTGAATGGTGGGCAAACCTAGAGCCATCAGAAAAAGCTTCATACACAGAATTAGCACGTCAGGTGAGTATAAATGCCACCTGTCTTTATATTTACATTGTATTGGTATTGTGATCATTAGTTAACAGCTCAAAACTGTAATTAGTATGTGTATAAATAGATGTGCTTGCTAACAGGTTGTGCTCTGCCAGTGTTCTTGTGTCATAAGTACATGTATGTAGTGATCATCACTGGCATCATCAGCAATAAATAACTCTAACTTTCACATATAGCCTATTGTAGATCCTCCTTTTTCCAAACTGGCTGTGAACAGAGACCATGAATTTCAGAAACTGATTTAAAACTATACTTTCGTTCTTGTGCACTAAACATTGAGCTAAAGGAATTTACAGATTTTGATGTTTTATGAGTTTCAGTAAGGGAGTAATAAGAATTTTGAGTGAAAAGAGTTATGGGTATTCAACCAGGCATTAAAAAATAGTTAAGCTGATGATTTAAATGCCTGCTCTAGAAGCTAGCAGCAAGAGTTAATTTACTGGCTGATAGTTGGTGTAAATAACAAACTGACAGATTCACAGAGAAACAAAACAAACATACTTGAAAGCTAGAAATCTCACTGATGGTGATGATTCCCTCCCAAAAGAATGGTTATTGAATAGAAAGGGTCAGAGAAAAAAATATATTTTAAATAGATAATGAAGTGTACATAAGTACCTATATTTATTTTCATGTATTAAATTTTGCAACATATGGCGTTACAGTTTTTACACTTCATGCAATTTACCTTTCCTGCCATTTGCACTTTTTTGCATCACTCCCTTGAAAAGTGTAAAAAAGAGGTTTTACTGTATGCTGTAAAAATGTTCCTTATGTTTGTAGCATTCTTTTCATAAGGTAAACATTTGGGGGGGGGGGGGGTAAGTCACGTATTTCATGGCTTTTTTCTCTTCTTCCAGTATAAAGAAGCATTCCTGAAAGCAAATCCTGACTTCAAATGGTACAAGTTGCCTGCTCCACCTTTGCGCACTCTTATAACTCGCCCTTCCAACCAGAATAAACCACATAAATTAGAGTGTCAGCTAACAAGTGGTCCTATCACTCCAGGCAAACTGGCTGGTAAGTACTATTCATCGGAAATTGAACAGTTCAGAAAGTGGTAACACCACCTATAGTGGAGGCTTCTTCTTTTGGAAATTGAAGAGTCATCAATTTTAGAATAGCAAGGGTCATCTATCATAGGCTGAACCAGATGTCCTGTTTTTAAAGGGATTGTCCCTATGGTATTGACTGGTCCTTTGTCCCAACAAAACTTTACTGGGATGCAAAATGTCCCCCTCCCTTTTTTGAAATTAATTTCTTATTGTCCTTCAGCGGTATTATTGGCATTCTGTAACTGAGATACTGTTGGATCAAATGCAGCTGAAGCCAGGATATTCACCAGTGTTGTGCACTGATTTACTTAGGGAACCAGAGAGGTCAGCTAGTCAGCACTCTATTGGAATGCTTCGTTCAGAGAGCCAAAGAGGTCAGCAGGTCAACAGAATGCTGATTCTAGAAAGTCATGCTGCTAACCTCTCAGGCTTCCTCAGTAAAATGCACCACATTAACTGGCTCCTTTTTAAACAATGTGTATTTTATTTTTAATGGAAAAATTTGTAAAAAGTGGGCCTTATACACGACTAAATATGGTAAATATGGTAACCAAAGCAGCACTTTGAATTTAAAATCATCTTTATGGCAAGGAGTTGTTGACCAGTGCTTAGATATCCATGATGTACAAGTGGTACAACAACGTTATTCCCATTTTGGATACTTGCACAGTCCAGCGTAATTTCATTTGCGGCAGGCACCATACTCCCCAGCTATAAATTGGAAGTAAGACAGTCCTTTCCCAAATGCATAGATGCTACACAAATAAAAACCTCCCACTCAGAGTTGAAGTGCCAGGTAATATTGGTGAGAAAAATTTCTATCCTCTCCTATTTTCTTCAGGCCCGCATGTGTTCAAAATTTTAATAGATCTTTACTGCTCTCTCTGCACAGAAACATGCTGCACTTGCACTGACTCTAAACAACTTCTGACAACTTGAATGGTTCAGATTTTCTTTTAGTCCTTTCCTTCAGCCATTTGAACTGATAATTTTGCAAGCTCATTATATTGTGATATTGCACAAAATCTAATTTTTTCGTAAAGAGCTTCTGCATAAACTATATTAAGTATCCTTCCGTTTTTAGCTAAGATGTATAATTCCTTCTACTGTGTTGCAAAATGGTTACTTTCTGTATGTTTTTTTTACTAGTGGTATCTTCTGAGTGAGAGCAGAAGTTAAATTACAGATATATCCCGGCACATTTTGGCCAATACAATTTCTTTATTTTTATTCTGTATTACACTGACTATAAGGCCGAGGTCATAAATTGTGCATTTTCTTCCACCATAATAGACTTTTTAAAAACTTATATGTATTTTTTTTTCACTGGCCAAAAGAACAAAACTCCATGGTGCTACATCCCTGAAGACACAAGGCCTGCATCATCTACCATAGGCAGATGGCAGTATTGGGGGGCATGTGGTCATCATGCCGACACCCATGGCCATTAATGGTTCTTTCCGTGACTGGAGCCGCTACTTCTCTATCAAGTAGCTCCTCAGTTTGTACCACGAGGCTGAGTGCACCCAGTTCCAGACCTCCTACCTCAGAGAAGTCCGAGGAGGTACCAGGGATCGAACTGGGCCTACGGATCCATAGCCAGCAACGCTAACCATGAGGCCATGCAGTTGCTATATACTACAGTGAGTCCCACACAAGAGTTGGCCAATGACACGGATTCCTGCAGTGGGGCGGGCACAGCTCCAACTCCCGAGCAATCGGGTGAAATATCTATGCTAATAAAGCCGCGATCGGTGTAATGATTCAGGTTCTCACATTTACAGTTAAAATTACAATGAAAATGAAAACATACCTCATCACAAGAGATGTTGGAAATGTTCTCCTCTTGCATCCACACAATACTGGCACCTTTTTAGGAAATTTTCTTTCACGTGCATAAGTTCAGTTTCCGAGACAGAGTTCATTTCTCTTGTGATAGGCCTATGTGATATTGTCTTTAAGTTCTTCTAACAGTATGTGAATATTATTTGTGGGGAAACTTGAAAAATAAAGTGTATAGGTCAATTTCCCATTTGTTCCCGCTCCCAAGGTAGCTCACAGGCGAAATAGGGATAGACGGGAAAGCCTCTCCGGATTGAAAGATGCAATGCTAAGTCAGGTTCAATAAATTTTTTATTGAACCCCTTGATAATAAACAAATGAGCACAATGGACAAAATAAAGAAAATGGACCCTTTTTATACACAAGATGGAATCTTCTGATATCTTGCTTTACATTGCGTGATTTCCTCTTCCGAGCGGTGCCGGAGAAAATGTTGAAGTAGTGATGAGATCAAGGGGAAGCGACTTAGCAAGATCCTTCTAATTGGTAAGGCGTGCTTGCCTTACAAGACTGGCGAATGACTCGGAGGACCAGAGTAATTATTTAGAGTCAAACTTGCTCGAACGACTGAATGAGATTTCACCTTTTCGTGAAACGAATGCGCACCTTCAGCAATTATTTAAGGTCGGGCTTGCTGCAACGACCGAGATTAGTAGACGAACTTTAATATGTTGCTTCGTCACTGCAACGATATTTAATTTTAAACACTTATTTAAAATTAGCTTTATAACAGTACTCACAATAAATCCTTGTTATTGATAAGATGCACAATTCAAGTCCACTCAGTTTGAACTGGGTGGTAAAAGAACTTGGATTCACACGCTCTATGCGAATCACGTAATAAATTAATGACTTCAATGAAGAGATGAATTGCTTCTTTGCAATATAACTGGGCCGGGAATCCTTTAATTCCCAGCACGAGAAATAAGACTGGATTCAGTATCCTAAACTGAATCAACCAGCATGGCGAATTGCTTCGAAGAGAATGATAAAGGGTTAAGAACAAGAATGATAAACGTCACGACATGTGACATGAAAGCAAGAATCTCATTGGCCAAGAATACACCATAAAATAAAGCAATCTTGAAAAATAAACCAAATAAGAAACGTTAAAATTAGAAAATAGATAAAAGAATTAATTAGAATTACTTTAATACTGAACTGTTTCATTAAAAGCACAAAATTATGACTAAAATATACTAAAATAAGCAGACTGAAACATTGGGTTGGAGGCTATAGACGATGACTATCAAATATCAAAGAAGCGACAGTCAATTGTCTTTCTGCCGAGAATGAATTATAAGATGGAACAAAAAACAGATAATAAACATATTTAAATTACATTGGAAACACAAGAAATTAAAGAAGCGAAGTAACACGCTTGTTGCCATAGCAACTCGGCGAACGAACAGCTGACACCTCAAATCCAGCAAATACGAAAATGCTAGACGGAACAAGCTGTCAAACGCAAACAATTAAGAAAGAGATTTTAATTTGGTGTTCTTTGCAATTTTTGTGTTTATCATTCTATCAAACTTGTACATGTCACATAGCACAAGAAAAGTGGTTAAATAGACAGACAGGTTAGTTAAAATCACATGGTTTCATCTAAAGGGCAAAAAAATGTTTATTCCAGAAATGAATTCAGCACATCTCATTTAGTTAAAATCACATGGTTTCATCTAAAAGACAAAAAATGGTTAGTTCAACGCAGTTTTTATGTTGTCTTTATAAAAATATATATATATATATATATATACCTGTATATATATTTAGCTTTAAAGTGTAAAGTAAAAATGGATGGGTGTTAGAAAATTTTGAATTTCAGAAATGAATTCAGCACATCTCATTTAGTTCAAAATCACATGGTTTCATCTAAAGGACAGAACAAAATGTGTTAGTATGAGACAACTTTTGTGCTCTCATTATAACAAACTTATATATATGGATACAAAGTGTAAAAAGAAGTTGGTGGATGTTATAAAATTTTGGATTTCAGAAATGAATTCAGCACATCTCAATTAGATAAAATCACTTGGTTTCATCTAAAGGGCAAAAAAAAGTTTACAATTGTTACACAGTGTTATTAGCACTACATCATTCAATAACTTTAGCCGAAGTACTTTCAAGTTTGCTTCGAAACGAGTTCGCAAGACTTTTATGTAGTCCATTGAAGTAGAAAAAGATGTCATTATGAATTTAGTGAATAATTAATTATTTACTTATTTGTTTATTTTCAGACGAAAGCCAAATGGGTGGTTTGAGCAGCCTTCTGGCCTCACCTCCAACAACACCTACGACTCCTACGACTCCAACTTCACCAACTGTACCTAAACCACCCAAGAAACGTTATCTTCAGGAGACTTTTGGCATGCATGATGCCTATTCTTCCGGTGATACTCTGCCTTACAGATCTACAAACAAGAGCCTGGAAGAGCCTATTAGAAATGTGTCAGTGATAAATGGTTACAGTACTGCAGCTATCTCATCAACTTGGACAACCACCATAACTACAACCCTCACTGCGACCACCACAACCACTACCTGTTCAGCAACAAAAATGGATTATACATTTTCTTCTACTAAATCTTCCACTGGATTATCATCCCTGAATTACCCATCACCATTTACAAAACTGAAAAGTCATGCTGCCAATCAGCTGAATTCACTTCATGAAAGAAAAACAAACCGTCGTAGGTCTAGTGTTGATTCTTTATCAAACAAATTGAAACCTGCAAAGGATGACAATATGAAAAGTGGATGTTTTAAAGTAAAACATATTCAGAGTAGTACTTCTTATCTACCTGAAGGCCTAGGACCAGAAACAGAAAAACCATGTTCTCCAGATGGTTCTACGAAGTTAGGAATGAGACAGTATCGGAGCTTAAGTGACGACAAAGATAAACTTAAAAATGATACAGATATTACTTCTGTAGCTCTCACTTCAAATGTTTCTGTAAACGTAGAAAGTGAAGACAAAGAGTTATCAGGGAGTACATCTCGTAATCTGGAGACTACAATAAAAGCATCACAGCAAGAAATTATTGAAAGAGTAGTTGACAGACTTTGCGGATTCAAGGAACAATTAAATAGGTCACCATCTCCTACGTCCTCAATCAACTCCGTTGAAAGTAGTTCAGCCATGATGTCAAAATCTCAACAGAAGGATAATACAAGTACTCCCTCATCACCTTCCAGAACTTCAGCTAAGATTAGTGGCACTTATAATAATATTTTTGTATCAAAAGCTGCAGGGAAATGTAAATCACCACCACTCAAATCTCCTGTAACTTCAAATGCATCAGGAATGCCACTATTCGTACCAGATACTTTTTCCTATGGAAAGGAGATTTCTACCTTTGATTCAGAGTGTAATCCCTTTAAGTTAAAAACTGTGAACAATAATGTATATGATAATAAGGACATTAAGTCTGAACTGTGTAAACAGAATACAAAGGAAAGTTGTAAGTCTGAAGGATTTTATTCCAGTGCAGTTGATTGTGGTACAAATCATTTTTTAGATTCTAAAAGTTATGAAGATAAATGCAATTCCCCATTGTCAGAAGTTGTGTCTGACTGGATTTCTGTTGATCAGACTAAAAACTGCACCATATCATCCTGCCTAACAAATTCTAATGGGGGCATGGCCCCTGAACAGTGTGATAAAGTAACAAAGACTGGAAGCATTATCGTAAATGAACTTGAACCAAAGCCAGCATTTAATAAATCCAGCAAGTTTTTCAATTTCGCTAGGACTTCAAAAACAGTTGAGGGCACATTTCAAAATTCTTCTAAACCAATTCATTTTGATGGCCTCAAGTATATTAAGGATTCCAAATTAGACAGTTTGAACATAGAAGATAGACTCGAGTTATCTCCATCATACAGTGAAAACAATGTAGATAAAGCATTGCTTGTTCATAATCAGGGATACATGGAAAATAAAAATGATCTAACAACTGAGCCAAGTCTTGAATCAGGGAAGGACGTACATAATACCTCTACAACTACAGTATTGGACAACATAAAAAAGGAAAAGAATGACTGTAAGGAAGAACCAATAGCGAATTTTAATACCTTGATTTCTGATTGTGTCTCAAAAAATACTGAGCTCAGAAAGGGCAGTACAAATTTATCTTTAGATCCTCCAAATGACAATACTGATAGTGTTCCTAAAATACTCGCAGCTGATTCTCTTGGCAATATGTCCCCTAAGGAAGATAGTATAATGACCAAGAGCCCTGAAGAAGCCAGACCAAAGATAAATGTTTCACAAAAGAGTGATTTGAAAAAACTTACATCTGCTGTAAACTTAACCAGCGATGCAGGTAAGAGTACATCACTTAACAGTGAAACTGTTCCAAAGAGCTCTGAAAATAAAACATCACATGATTCAACCAAAGAACTAGCTAGGCCAAACACGCTGGCTTATGTAAATACTGATCACGCTTTTTTATCTAAATCAGAATCAACTCAAAAGTCAATAAAGGATTGGACCAGTACTTCGGAGAATGAATCTCCTATCTCTTCTGATATCACAAGTCTGCTTCCAAGCCCAGGAGAAATTCAACGAAGGAAATCCTTAAGAACTTGTAAGGGTCAGCGCTACAGGGAGTTCATGAGTGAAGGTCGCATTGTTCTTGGGAAAAGAACTAGAAAAAGCGTAACCAGCAGTAGCTGTGAAAGGTAAGATAGAAGTCATAATGTTTCAATATTTATCGGGTGTGTGTGTAAAGAGAGGTAACTCCAGAAACTTTATTTTGTGATAAATGGATTTTAATCTTGGCCTGAATACATATGATTGTGCATTAAAATGAAATCTACTTTCAATAAATACACTAGATGCAAGATGTCTCTCTATACTCAACAGTAGAGAATAAATCCATCATTCCTGGCTAGATATCTCCAGCCACAAGTTTGGAGCTACCTGTTTTGACATGCACACCCAAGATTTAATAGCAGTGTCTACTATTCACAGATCTTAGGGGCAACAGTCAAAGGGATTCATTGTCCATCATTGATATCTTGTAAAAAGAAATGTTTTGATGTTTTGTAGAGTTTGATTTTGATCAGACATGCTTTTTAATTTTTTTAACACTTAGCACGCTGATGGCTTAACAACTGCTCCCTGCCTGTACACCTTTACACTAATTCACTATATTCAAAAAGTTATCTTTTTTCGAGCTAGGGAAAACAATGCAATGCTCTTTGATTTGGGCAACTTAAAAAATTATTTTTGCCAATTTTTACAATACTAGTGGACAGCACCACAAATGAACTCTAGTGTACTTGGATAAAAATTGAAAAGCACAGTTCTGTTTAGAAAATACAAATTATTATTATAAGAATACACCATACTATACATAAAAACAAAACCAAGATCCTACATGTGTACAATACTAATTCATTTCTTACATTGAATTGTCCGATTGAATTGTTCTGATACATTGTTGAGTAAGTCGAAAATACAAAGAACACTTACTAGGAAGCTATTTGTGAGCTCATATCAAAACTTACCTTCAAATTTCACTGGCAGAATCACTGGCAGAATCTGAATCCTGCAGGAAGCTCATATACCAAAAATTAGCTGCTTTTTAAATTGGAAGTTCCCGATAAGTGGATGGAAATTTGTACTAAAACAATAGCGGAATTGAAGTAGTGGAGCATTGAGTTGTGCAGCACTGACTGCTGTAGGATCAAGTTGCAGTAAATCATGGTGAATTGCTATCTAGCTAGCGAGGGATGTCCAATTGCTTCTGGCTAGGTGCACTTTATCTGGCGATAATGCAGCCTCGAATTAAGAACCTTGACAATATATCATTGATTATGGGTCTTTCAAGGTAGAACGCATGATAATACTTAATGTATTTTGTATTTCTGTTGACTAATCTCCATAGCCATTTGCGTGAGATATATGAAGGAAATTGCTCATGATTTTTATATCCCAGGCCCAGGTACCTGTTCCTCCTAAAACTGTTGCTACCGTATTCTTAACTATTATATATTTGACAGAACTTAGCATATTTATATATTTCTGTATATATTTTTAAGATCTTTTCCACAACTGGAGGGATTTATATACCAAAGTGAACTACAGTGGTATTAATCAGACGTGGCAGTCCAAGCATGGATGCGCAGTAGATGCAGACGAGTCCACTAAACATTCGTACTGCATGGAGGGGTGTATGGGTCAGTTGTGTCGTTGCTTTCAGTGCGGTAAGATCGTATAATGCAGTTAAGAAACAAGAGACCGTGTTACAATAGCTTCTCCTCTCTCGCTAGTGCAGTTCAACATTCTTACCCCTCCCCATGATTCCTCCTACATCCGTCACCTCTCTCATGCGCATCTGGCTGCCGTCTCTGATTAATACCACTGTAACTATGAATTGTGAGATTTGCTACTGTCTGCTTTAAAACATTGTGGAAGGTGACATCTAGTGTGTGCACCAGTTAACTAAGTTGTCAGCTCAAAGCACTGAAAGAAAGGCCAATGTTGGCATTCTTGATAATGAGGTACATGGATTTTGTTTTCCTGGCAAAGCGAACAAAGCGTGGCTAAAATGATTTGCATTTTCGTAGCTGGTTCACTCTGGCATCAGGCCCTCTCTGTTAAATAATTGGATATCTTAAGTACAGAGAGATTATTTCTCTGATGTGCCGCAAATGCACGGTCCGCATGGCAGTCTGGAAGCAAGTCGTCAGCCGGTAAAGACTCATGTAAATAACCCTTCAATTCAAACATGTGGATTTCTGAATTAGGCCTAGGTAGAATAATTACCTACCTTTGTCATAGAAGATGTTGAAAATGATCTCCGCCTTCCGCCACACATTTTCTGACATCTTAATAAAGTTTGCATTTACACGCATTAAATCTTCTTGTGAAATTGCTGCAATTCCTGCTGGTAGGGAAAAGTAAAAATTCAGTTATTATGCTGGCAGTTCTCTCTCATTTTTGCCTTTTGCCTTTTGCTTTGTCTTATGATTATCCATTAACCATGACTGATGTGAACAACTACAACCTCTTGTAAACCTTTGACATCTTGAAGCATATCCTGCAGTAAGCACCACTGAATTCCATTTCATTTGCAAGTTGATCTTTTCTGGATGGGAAACGAATATTTCCACCACACACAATATTATGAGAATATTTTAGGAGAAAAATTCCTCCGTCGCCAGGATTCGAACCTGTAACCTCCATGCCAATGCTCTCCCAATGGAGCTAGCCAGATGGGAATCTCACCTACGATTACTCTTAATAGTAGACATGTCATACGTAATATTGTGAGGCTCACTAGTATTTTATGACCAGGTTTCCACTATTATTGTGTGCACAGTAACGTTTTTAAGGTGTACATAAGTAGCCTATTCATGAAACCATCATGAAATTCCATCTGATGCCCTCAGTTGGGAGAGAATCAGCATGGAAAGCCAAAGGTCACAGGTTTGAATCCTTGTGTTAGAGGAATTTTTTCCAATTCTCATGTAGTGTTCAACAGAAACAAGCAGCTTGTTCACGATGCTCATCCAGAGGCGCCTTTGTAAACTACAACAAAAAACAATCTTGCTAAATGTGAAATTAAAGTATCAGACTTGAAGCTTGTCGACCTATGGATATGTCTGCAGTTCGCTAAGGGTTAACACGCCATTATTTCCAGCAGAACTGAGAGAGTTCAACAAAATGGACTTTGACTGTCTTTCATGGTTCTGGCAAAGCTGTTTTTCCGATTGGTCAAATCAGCAGTGTTTCATGTGTTCTTATAGATATGCATTTCCTTCTTTAAAATGTAGTTTTGAACACATTTACACAATTTCTCTTTATCCCTAAGTGTTATACTGCATTCATAATGTTTACGTCCCCCATTTTTATACTTGCATAATTTTGAATCTGGCCCTTCCTGGATAATGAGAGAATAGTTTTAAATTGTCTCATTTAAAAGTAAATTGAAGTAGAAACCTAATAATTCACTTTGTAGGTAATAAGTAAGCTTTAAATGTTCATGTAAGGAAGGTTAGATTCACTATGCATGTTTTATAGAAGAAGTGGGGGAATGTATCATGTGATGACTACAAGAATGTGCTCAGCTATAAGCAGGTAGAGATAAAAAGTGAATATGTTCCATATTGCTTTTATAATGAAGATATGATCACACATAAATTATGACCAATGATATTTATGAATGTTAATAAATTGTCCTTTTATCTTTATGTAGATTGCAGTAGATACGCTCGAGGCATGCACTGCTTATGTTGTGAATAGACTGTTCAAACACAGTGACATCATGCTGGTTACATGTCGCACTAAACTTGAGTCTTCACTGCATGTATGAACATTCAAAGCCTGGTAGTAATTGTAAAAGCAGACTTAGAACAAAGTAAGATAAACTGGTATTCCTTTTTTTTTTTTCATTTTATTCTAGTTGGGGCTTCAGGAGGTAAGACTATCATTAACCAATAGAAAGTGGATCCGCTGCAGGCAGTTTGTACAAAAGCTTCACATTGTTTACGTTTACTAAAAAATTCATCTGTTTACTTACGAAATTTCACATTTATTTCTTTCTCCTTTGCTTCATCTTGAGAATATATGAGATTTCCTAATAGAATGTGAGGGGGTAAAAAGATGGAGGGCAAAATTTGAGAGACAAAATGGGAAAATTTATATTGCGAGATATTAGTCATTAAGATGTTAAAATTCAGGAGAGAAGTCAAAACAACGGGGTATTTAGGAAAAGTGAGAGAGAAGTGGATGAGAGAAATTAAGAAGTAGATTAAGAATGAATAAAATAGGAAAGGTGTGATACGATAATTAGAATCCCCAGTCATGCTTAGAACCTAGAGGTTAAGTCATGAGGGGATTTGTAAGGAACAGGGCTAGATGGTGTAGATAACTATGTATGTAATTGTATAAATAAATATTCTATTCTATTCTATTCTACATGAGATTTATACACTGCATTATTGTACTTATCATTATTTATCAGTATTTATCATTATATTATAATCATTTGTGATTTTGCATTAGTTAATATAATAGTGCATGATATAGGCTACTTCAAGATGTTATAGTATGGTATAGTTTTTTACTATATTTTCAGTGAATTAATTAAATGAACTGGGAGATATTTAACCTTTTTAACTGCTTTGGCATGACTGAGAGGAAAATTTCCTTAAATTTGCCTGCAAGGCATCAAAAATTATAAAATGTAAGTATAATGCTTTGTGTTAAAAAGTACAGATCATTACGAACACCATTTGTAAAACACAGCTATTTTATTGACATTTTCCTTAGTGATGGCTACAGCAGCTAAAAGGTTAAAAACTTTTTTAAGCAGGAGAAATATAACTCTTGCATATCTCATATTGTTCAGTATATATAACCTGTAGAATATTTTTATTTGTCAACAGTATTGATCTTCAGTCAGCCCCTGCCACAAAGAGAGAAAGACTAGACTCAGGTTCCTCTACAACTAGTGAGAAAACAGATTTGGTTTTCCTAGATGTTACTCGAGATTCAGAAAGTGAAGTGCAGCTTACAGTAAAGCCTAAGGAACCGACACATACGGATAAACTGCAACAACCAACCCCAGCACAATCAACAAAGAAAGAATCTATACAATCTCCAAAGCACAGCAGCAGAAGGACTTTCCCTGCAAAACATTCACGGTAATCATATGTTTGATATATTACTCATATATTCATAGATAGATAGATAGATAGATAATAATTTCAGCCTTTCACATACTGTTAATGTATGGCATCGTCAAATAAAATAAATTCATACAATAACATTATTAAATTCCTCAATGTTATACATGGGGTTGTTTATCAATGCTGACCTGACCTTCCTCTTAAATGTTTCATGCGACAAGTTTCTGACATTGTCTGGGAGACTGTTATAGAGTTTCAATGATGTAAATTCGAAACTACTCTGCGTTAAAGCATACTTACATTTGTGTATATATACATTAGAATTATTTCGTGTTTCATGACTATGTACGGTATTACATGTATTAAAGTTTCTTATGTTTCTCTTTACATAAAGGAGGGAGGCCAGGATGTACATTGACGGTAAAGTAAGTATCCCTGACTGAATAAAAAGTGGTTTACAATGAGTCCTAGATGAAGCTCCAAAGATTATTCTGATTGCTCTCTTTTGTAAAATAAAGAGTCTACAAGAAGACGTATGGTTTCCCCATAACAACAGTCCATAATTTAAATGACTATGTATATAGGCATAGTACACAGTGATCAAGGATTCAATTGTTACATTAGCCTTGAGTACCCTAAGCATAAATAAACCATTACTTATTTTCTTGGCAACACAATCTACATGAGTTTGCCATCCCAGTCCTGATTCAACATGTACACCCAAAAACTTGACTGATTTGATGTTTGTACAATTAACTCTTAAATTAAAATGTAATGTTTCTGTTTTATTATTATTAATTACTAAGTTATTAGCATTGCACCAATTCTGAACTTTATTAGTTAGCGCACTAAGCTCTGTATTTAGTGATTCAGTATCCGGATAAGTTAAACAGGAAGCCAAGTCATCTGCAAACATATAAGTCTCAAGGTGTTCATGACGAACAGAAATGGGGAGGTCATTAATATATATTATGAATAATAGTGGCCCAAGTACAGAGCCTTGTGGTACACCATACGTCAACAATTTATACTTAGATATTCTATTTCCATTTAAAAATACTGCTTGATGTCTATTGGTCAGATACGATGATATGAGTTTACTGCTAACATAATTAAAACCGTAAAATTTGAGTTTGTCCAAAAGAATTGAGTGAGAAACAGTGTCAAAGGCTTTAGTAAAATCAAAAAAGCGACTACATACTACATTTCCAGACTCAAATCCATCAAGACACCGCTTATAAAAAGATATTACTGCATCAGAGGTGCTACGAGCAGTCCTAAATCCGTACTGGTTATTAACTAATAAAGAATTATTTTCAAAATATTTATAAATCTGTTTATTGATTAAAATTTCAAATACTTTTGACACTGTCGGTAATATACTTATTGGCCTGTAATTCTCATATTTTGCTCTGTCTCCTTTTTTAAAAACTGGAATGACTTTAACATACTTAAAAGCATTGGGGAATGTGCCAACATCAAGACAACAATTAAAAATATGCGCTAATGGTTCACAAATAAAAGTACTTGCCAATTTTAAAATCTTGGAATTAATATCATAGACATCGAAAGTGGGGCTATTGCTTAACTGCAATATAGCAGAATACACATCTTCAACACCAACATGATTAAAATTAAAAGAACAGTCAACTTTAGGCATATTCTCCAAAAATCTCATGGCGTCATCATTATCTGGTATACTATTAACAATTTCATTAACTTTATCTATAAAGAAGGAGTTACATTCTTCTGGATATAGGTCAGGTGAAGTAGAGTTCATATTTGAATTTCGGTTAACCATTCCATTAATAACAGACCAAGTTTCTTTAGACTTGTTTTTGGATCTATTAATTAGCCTGGAGAAATAATTAGTTTTCGTATATTTTAAGGTATCTTTATATAACTTTTTTGTTTCATTGTATAAATTGTGAAATTCAGCCAATCCATGATGAGCATATAGTTCATAATAGGTTAGACATCTTTGTTTAAGAGTTTGGAGCTCTCTAGTATACCACTTCTTATTCAATGACCTTCTTCTGGACTTACATAAATTTAGAGGAAAAGCTTTATCAATAACATCATGAAAGATCGAAATAAAATAATTAACTTTTTCATCCAAGTTGATAACAGTGTATAAATAAAACCAACACAACTGTTTTAAAAGAAATACAAAATAAATTCCATTAAGATCATTTATGAATCGTCTATAAGTAAAATGATTATCATTATTGCTAGAGGGATTAAGAATCGTACTATTTATATTAACGTTTGCAGTAAAGTGTATTGCATCATGATCTGACAGAATTGTGGGTACAACACACGCTTCATAATTATCAGGATCAAGATTGGTGATTGCGTTGTCAATACAACTGCCTTCAGTATTGTTCCTACCAGGACGAGTTGGTGTATAGAATGCATAGTACAAATTATTACCGAAAAAATGGCTGGAACATGCTAAATTTCTCATAAGAGAATATTTCAAATATCAAAAATAATGTGTCCAAGAATAAAAAAGTGGATCTTGATTAAAAATAATACGTACATAACATACAACGTTTCAGTCCGCTTCTCCGGACCTTCCTCAGGTAGACTGATTGGAAATTGTTGTCGCCGGTGTGAGGATATCATCTCGATACGCAGCATATCTTGTCAGGCAGCGTATCGAGATGATATCCTCGCACCGGCGGCTACAATTTCCAATCAGTCTACCTGAGGAAGGTCCGGAGGAGCGGGCTGAAACGTTGTATGTTATGTACGTATTATTTTTAATCAAGATCCACTTTTTTATTCTTGGACACATTGTTTTTGATATTTATATACAAGTGGAAACAGGACCTTAATATCAACTTTAGAATATTTCAAAAGTAAGTAAATTTAAAACGTCCCATTTTTCACATGCACTTCAAGATATTAGATACAACTGGAATGTATATATTTTGTTACTATTGTAGGCACGTGTATGCGTTATGGGATTTTCAATAGCTAGACCAAAAATGGGACACCCCAAAAGTTTTTATTATTATTATTATTATTATTAAACCTTTGTTGTTGCTATAATAATAATTGTTATTGTTATGATTGTATAATTATTATTTTTTGTTGATGATGATAATAATAATAATAGTGCTAATGGTTGTAATGATAATGATGATGATGATGATTATAAAAATAATAGCAATAATAATAATAATAACTATAGGGGCTTTTAGTTATGCTCATTAGTTGTAATATGCTGGAGAGGGTATTGTTACCATTGCTACTATTGCAAGACACAGAGAAATTTGTTGCCATTCTGTTTTGAAAACCAAACGAAAATTCCTTTAGCCATTCTTCATATTTAGTCATAGGCACCATAACAACTGTGCTTACACTTTTATTGATGCAATGACAATGACATTAACCTATGACAAACATACGCTGTGAATAAAATCCTAATACTGCTGAGCAAGAATGGTGCTGCTAGTTTTGTTTAATTGTTATCTTGTTAGGAGAGCTGCTGGGTGGTATGAATATTTATCTTTTGGGACTGGACGTTACCTTTCTAGTGGAGCATAGAGGAATAAGGCCCCTGGACTGGGTGGTTGAAGGTATTCAAGCACCAGCACCTCTACATCTCTATTTGAGATGCCTCAGAGATTCTACCTTGCTTATACAGAGTGTTAATAAATAACACCGAAAGATTCTACCTGTATATAGAGGGGACTTAGACAAGCAACTTTTATTCAGAGATTTTTGCTCTATGACGTAAAATGTGTATGCTACAGGGCATTAAAGTCATTAAAATTTGGTGCTCATAACTCAATAATTACACGAAATAGGGTTGAAATGTTCATTAAATTGACTTCATGCCTTCCTAGTGATCGATAAAAACCTGACTCTTAATCAATCGTCAACAGCTATATCATAATTTAGTGTTTACGTAATCTGCAAAATTTACAGACTAATCACATGACTGGTCGCCACTGCATTAGTCTTTTTTCTATTCATAACTACTCACTACAGTGTTAACAACGAATTAATTAGTTTCATTTTTCCTGTGGTATAGTTGAATATATGGTAGTTTTGTAAAATCCGCCTATATACCACTAACTATAACAATAAGCTGAAGTTTATATGAGAGAGGAAAAATAATTTAATAAACTATGAAATAATGTGGGTTTATTAAGTTATTTTAAAAGGTAAGTATTGTATATTAAGTACATCAATTAAATCTAAAATATTAAAATATCATTGAGCTCAATGAATAGTCAAATTGGATAAAAATGTTATTATTTTCTTAGTGAATAATATTATACTTATGAAGTAAATCTAGTCACTTATTGGATTAAAATATAAGCATATTTGAATTAAAACATTCAAATATTGTCACAAATCAGAAGATGACTTATTGATATATAAGTTTAGTCACAGATGTATGTCTTTTATACAGTTTGTCTTTTGCTCCCTTCCTCTGTATAAAAGACATACATCTGTGACAAAACTTATATATCGACAATAAGTCATCTTCTGATTTGTGACAATATTTGAATGTTTTAATTCAAATATGCTTATATTTTAATCCAGTTATATTTTAATCCAATAAGTGACTAGATTTACTTCATAAGTATAATATTATTCACTAAGAAAATAACAATTTTTATCCAATTTGACTATTCATTGAGCTCAATGATATTTTAATATTTTAGATTTAATTGATGTACTTAATATACAATACTTACCTTTTAAAATAACTTAATAAACCTACATTATTTCATAGTTTATTCAATTAATTTTCCTCTCTCTCATATAAACTTCAGCTTATTGTTATAGTTAGTGGTATATAGGCGGATTTTACAAAACTACCATATATTAACAACGAAGTTTCTTTGTTTTGCATATTTTTGTTTCTAATATTAGAAGTCAGTGGCAGCCATGCCCTGGAAGATTTCATGCTGTAACAGGAAAAATATTTCGGTGTCATTCATTAACACCCTGTATAGAGTTGGCTGGAACTCTACCAGTGACCAACTATGTTTTAAATGGTGGTTAGGATTAGATCTATGAGCTCCTCATGCATGCCCATAAGAGTGGACCCAAATCAGCAGGCAGTTGGTCACACCAGCCATGCCATATTGAGGAGAGTACAATAGCTGGCTGTCCATTTCCTCATTCCCTAAACTAATGATTCCATAGATTCTACCATCTTTATAAATTATTTTTCTTATAAGCTATTTAAAATAACCATTTAATGTGTACACTGCTGAAGAGAGAATATTAGTTAAAATCAATAAATAAAATTTAAAAAGTTCTTTTATTTAATATAATCGTATCGTATATAAGTGATTATTTTTTAATTCCTGCGAGAATTTCTTACTATAGATCTAAAAGTTTTCTATTAATTCACTCAGTAAATTAATTAATTTTTAAAAAAAGTAAAATTTGAAATAAATACTGAAAGGCATTGTATGTTCATGCAGCAAAACTACGAAAGATGGCATGGTTCAGTCTGGTATCTCCTCAAATGGCAAAAAGTCCAGAACACATTCTGCAGAATCTTTGTACGACAGTTCATCAAAAAAGAGATTTAAAGCTGCGTAAGTAAAAAAAATTATAGAAGTATGTTAATGCGTACAGAAATAGATAATTCTTAATATAAGTGTAAACCTTAATATATTTCTGTATGTGAACACTTTTATTAACATAATAGTTCAGAGAATGAAAGCTGTCTACATACCGCTATTTCAGCATTGTTCCGTGCTTTCTGTAATATAGTACAGTATTTTTTAATATATACAATTTTTTTTTAGTAAAAGAAAATTCAAGCATTATATAATCTGCATTCAATAAAATAGTAATATTATCTTCTCAGAGAAATAGGAAGAAATAACACCAATGTTTTCTTTAGTAGGAGTAGACCCTTAAGAAATATGTAAGGTAAGTTTTGAGAAAACGATAGAAGAAGCTACGAATGCTGAGGAGATTCAGAAACATGACATAGAACAACATTATTATTTTTGTATTTCAAGAGGTGAAAAAATGGTTTTGCAGTATGTGGTTATAATGTGTACCTAAACTAAGAGGGTGAAATATATGTTTATCTCATTTTCACAAAAAATAATTAATGCATTCCTCTAATCTGCTGACAGTATGTTCATCTCAGGTTCAGGTTCAGTCCAGAAGAATGACGGGGATTTTTTCCTTTTACATACAGAATTGACCAGAATCTACTCAGCCCTCTATCAAAATTCGTACTTTCATACAAACTCCCTTGGGATGGCAGAAGCACAGACATTACCATGCTCCATCATGCCAAACGGCTAAATTTCTTAGAGCCTTACTCTCTTAAAACTACCTTTGCTTAAGGGGGATGGTGGGTATAGTTTCAGTTTTCTACATTTCGTTTGCTAGAGACTGGTTTACCTTCTTGTAGACATACTTCTCTTAGACATATTGTTGGTTACAAAGTTTAGTTTCTCTACAATCACTAGTTTGTCTTGAATTCAGATATTTAATTACTAGATGTGTATATTTTGTGATGTATTGATCTGTTTAGAAAGGAACATACTAGACAGATTTTCCCCCCTCATGTTTGAAACAAGAAACATTTTTACATCCTCCCTGTCTTAACGTTACAATTTTATTGAAATTCATCTACAAATTGCAATTATATTTATTTTTTTCATTATTATTATATAAATTTATATCTACTATTATACAGTTCAACGGCTCTAAATAGCATGCTTGCTCCCTCATTTCGTGAGACATTGGTTATACTCGGCGATGTTCGTCTCTCGCAGTCTAAACTTTCACGAGTACAAAATTATGAAAACCGTTTCTTTATTATATAAGGCCTAAGTGAAATGAACACAATGAACAAATATTCTAATTTTATTTTTACTTACAATTTTCATAGCTCTGAACCACAAACATTTTTAATAAACTGCCAGTGTAAATTTCTTAAAAATCCTGGAGTCAATTAATAATGGCGGGTGAAGTCACGGGCATCAGCTGTAAGTATGGAAACTGGAAGTATCGCGGACAATAAAAATCCAAACAAACCACTCCTTCCTTTGAAAAATTATATAATTTCTGAAAATTACTCTGATTTTATCAAATAAAATTCACATCATATTCATCTGTCAACAAACCGTTGAGAAACAATACCTATTATGTGTTCACAGGTAGCTTTGAATCTGAGATCGTTTTCCCATGCAGCGCTTTCTAATCGTGGAATGTACTCTAAAGCCGGAATTTTAACTGTTTCATTAATTATTAATGGTTTAGTTTATGAATGATTCGCATGCAAGTGTTAATAATTATTATACTCTTAATTTTTAATTTTTCAATTAATTATCGTGGGTGAAGCCGCGGACACCTGCTAGTTATTTTACAATTCAAAAGTGCTAGTCCCCAGTAAATTTAAATTCTGCAAATATTTGTCAAATTCACAACAATTTGCATTATTGTATCTCATGAATTTCACAGATCCCTAGTAATTAGAACTTAGGATTCATTTAAAGTCTAAAATGAACCAGAAACATTAAATTTATTTTTTAAATTTAAAAAATCAGTCCATTTGCTTGCAGATGATACAACATGAAATCATATTAGCATAGCCCCTTAATGCAATCTTTCCTTTTCCAGGGATTTCAATCTAGATGAAAAAATCGAAGCTTTGCCATCGTTAAGTTTAGAAGAGTTTCAGATGAAGAAGAAGGCTCGAAAGAAACGAAATGCAATTAGCATTAATTCCAAGAAGAGCACATGCAGTTCTGTATCAGTTAGTCCAATTTTGAGGCATCGTACAAATAGTGCTGATACTCAAGCAACAGGTAAGATGCAGTTATACTTTTAATCCAGTGCATGTCTGATGTTGTCAAACTCGTTTTATGCATGTTTGTGCTACATAGATGCAAAATTTTTAATCTCCTAAGTTACACAAACTATTATTCAGTAAAAATTGCTTCAGTTTATATATAAAGTGTATTAATTCTTAGGTTGGTTTAAGTGAAAATAGTAACTTTTTATATATTCATTTCATAATTGGAACTTTTTATAGTAAAGAAATATGCTATATATATTTTAAAGAAATTCAGTTGACAGAGCACTTCAAACTTCACTTCACTTTGTAAAAATAAAAATAGAAATAATAATAATAATAATAATAATAATAATAATAAGATGGATTGTTGACTCTCAAACGTCACTAAAATTAACACTAACCTGGACTGAGTTTCGATGGGTATCCCCACTCATCCTGAATACCATGGAGTCTAGCCGAGGATGAGTGGGGATACCCCTTGAAACTGCAGTGTCCAAGTTAATGTCAATTTTAGTGAAGCTTGTGTGTCCATCTCATTATTATTTTACTATTGTTATTATTGTTATTATTATTATTATTATTATTATTATTATTATTATTATTACTATTATTTCTATTACTTTTTTTTTTTAACTAAAATTGTTTTTCTTTCAAAAAAAGCAAATAAGCACCATCAAATAAAGTTAAAATTGCTTGTCAAGTAATCTCTTACAAAATATAACATTTCTGTCTTTGTTAAGGAGTCTGAAGATAAATGTGCATTTTGCTTAGAAATCAGGGCTCTACTAGTTATGTTGTATGTTTCATTTTCTGTTTTGGTCAAACAAAGAATGATGTACTGGATTTGTACACATTGTACCGGTCATCAATACGGCTATTTGATTTTTGTGACATTTAGGAAATAAGTGTTTATGTTTTGAGTTATAACATCTGGGCATTCTATTAATGTTCCATTCATGTTTAAAGCAATGGTATCATGATTTATCATTCCAGCTTTCATTGATAAAACAACATGCTGTTTGCTGACATTTTTTAAATACATTTTTCTTTGTAGCTTTTTCTTTCAAGTTTTGTGAACTCATTAGGTAGGCATTGCCTTTTAAACTTTTATATAAAGCACACATGTTTTTTATTTATTCTTTTGATTTAATTACGTTTAAAGATAACCCAGATCTATTATTTTTGGAGTTACTTACAACCCTACCTTTTAGTGGACATGTAATATTAAAATGTGTTTTAAATATTCTATAGAATTCATCCATTTATCGTTTACATTATGATTGCTATACATATTTTCCCATTTTTCAGCACTTAATTGATTTACTAGATTAGTTATTTGTTATTATTTATCATTGTACATTTTTTTTTTCACAGCATCTACTATTAAAATCTAAACACGTAGGAGCAGTATTTTCTGTAATATATTGATTATAGAGTAGGTGTGTTCTTGAACATTAGAGACAATGTGATAGATAATATTATAATAGATGAGGTGCATGTTGTTACATTGGTTTATGTAAAAGGTACTTGATACTGTACATATTATTATGTTTATTGATTTGTATTCTGTAGTTGATTGATCAAGATTTATATTAAAATCCCCTGCTAGAATAAATACAAGTATTTGCCCTTGTTACATGACTATTTGGTTTCCTGATACCCCTAAAACTTTCTCTATACAGAAAGTAAGTTTACTGTGTTGACTTTCAATTTATTTTTTTAAAAGGGGTATTAAGACCCCTCCACCCTTGTATACAGATAGAAAATATAATTTTATAAATAACAATTTAGTAGTTGACTGAAGGCCTACAACAAAAGCTAGTTCTTTGCCAGTCATACCATGCTCAGTGATAATGCAGATGTGTGGATTTAATTAATTTAGAATATCTTCTAATGCTATGGTCTTTGTCCTCATTTACTGGATATTTAAATGAAAAGCCTAAATGTTGTTTTGGATATGGTTTTGGGGTTTATAAACTGATGCTTCACTATGCATCACCAACATTTTTTATTCACTAACTTGGTCCTTACCATCCATCCAGCTCAATTTAGTTCTTTATATGCAGGGAGGAAATTGCATTAGACAGCAGATTTCCAAACCTGATGTTTGACCATTTTTCATGTTTCTGAAACAAAAATATCACTTCTAGGAGGGAGCTATATACCGTAATGGCCCGAAAATAAGACGACCTCTCATATAAGATGACCCTGAATTTTTGAAGGGTAGTTACGAAAAAATAAATAAAATCAGGTAAACTGATTTAACAAAGGGCCAGTATGTTTTTGTTTAATCAGTTATGATTGCAATTATGATATGCAGAATGCAAAACAATGTCAAATTGGCCGGTTTCGGGATTTGACCCATGGAACTCCAGAATGTGAGGCCAAGACGATACCATCTCAGCCACCTGGGTCAGTTGAACAGTCTAGTTGGATAAGCGTATGTAAAGCAATAGTATTATTTGTCATAGCTAACTGTATTTTAATTGCCAAGGCCTTATAAGATCACAGTAAAACAATTGACTATGTTGTCATGATTTGGTCCAAAATCAGTAGATGTCTTCCCATGTACATTATAAATGGGTATACAAAGTTTCAGGAAAATCCAATAAAGCATATTTGAGTTATTGCGACTTCTTATATATTAACAAAAAAGGCACTAAATTGGGCAATATTCCGGTACTGGCCAACCGATGTGGTCGAATATCAAGATACGTCTTCCCATGGACATTATACCAAGTTTCATGGAAATCCGATACAGCGTATTTGAGTTATGGCAATCTATTAAAATAGGCACTAAATTGGGCATTACTCCGGTGCCGGTGAACCGATTTCGTTCAAGATCAATAGGGTTCTTCCCATGGACATTATAAATGTGTTTTCAAAGTTTCATGAAAATCCGAAGAAGCGTATTTGAGTTATGGTGCGTACAGACGCAAGGACAGACAGACATTTTTTCGTCCCCCATACAATCTCTTAAAGTACCATACTGGCACTTAATAATATAGCTTATTAGTACATTTTGCTTCACATAAAACAGAAGTTTGAAGTTCATGTCGTAACTTCTTCTCTCGCCTTTATTTAAGCATTGAGACAATGAAGATGTTTTCTTTTCCACATGGTCTGCCATGATGGTGGTCAAACAAAGCATTATACGTAGAGAATAGAGATGCCAAGCAGTGCAGTACATGGCAGTACAAGGAGAAGCACGAATTCGGGAATAGTACATAGCAGTACAAGGAGAAGCACGAATTCGGGAACAATAAAGTTCGGTAATTTCCAACCGACTTTGACCTTGGGTCGATGCACGCCATTTGCGTGGGGTACCCGCTACACACGTGCACAGCTGTATTCATGAATGGAGAGTTGTTGAGTCTTAGGCTGCGCGTATAAGACGAGTATAGTTTTTAAAAGCACATTTTCAGGGAAAAAACATCGTCTTATATTCGGGCCAATACGGTAATTCCCAAAATATTGCACACCAATCTTTTTTCAAAATAAAGATTTTTGAGTTTTTTTATCGATGAACAAATTGTTAAATTGTATTATTCATCACTGAACTTGTATTATTCATGTTTTTCGATAATCCATGCAACTCCTCTCTTCCATTAACATGATTAATCGGGTCTTTACTGTACCTAGGTATATATTAAGCTTTATGTGTTTTATTCTAGTCTTGCCAGAAATAAAAAGTCCTGAAAGGAGTAAAACTGGAGAAGCAAATACTGATGTTACAAAACCAGTCTGTTCTCCGTTTAGTATTCCAACAACGGTTGCTAGTACTAGTAACACTTCTAACAATGTGACTACCCATTTGGTTGGCAGTCAGAAAAGGAAAGCTCGTAAACAGTGTATCACGCGATTGGACCCAGAGAATGCACGCACAACCAGAGGTAAGAAATCAGCATTAGCTGCTTAATAACACATAGTATGCACTGATTTCCACTAGGCAGATAGAAGATCATTTCTGTAATTATTTGGTATTCATAATATTAATATGTATAATAGAAAAACAGCACATAAAGTACCAGCACATAAGACATTAGAAAATAGTAAGTGAAATGAAACAGATTAATAAAGCTTCCATGTAACAACATAAACCAATAATGTAGACTATGATCAAAAGTAATATATATATAGTAAGAGTAATAAATATATATATATATGCTGTATAATGTTAGCATAATGTTACAAGAATTTAAGTTATTCAGCTCCTATGATTAAAGATTAATGGTAGTGAAATAAATCTTCATTGCAGAATCATTATTGTTGAACTGTAACACAACCTCTTTACATAATACAATACTGAACACAAATGACATTTCAGTTACACTTTTTTCTGATCTTGTTTTGTAATTTTTTTGCACGACTTAACTAATTAGTGGTACTTACGAATGTTGTAAGTTGACATTCCCACACGCAATCTTGTTGCTATGTGCGGTAAGTGTTTCCGTGCGGTTATGAATTTGCTTACGGCACATCATAATACAAGCCTTTATGGACAAGGCCCCCCAGGACAAATATTCGGTAAGCATAACAACCAACACATGTGAATCACTTTCTGAAATAAACACCTATCTTCAAGAATGTATATACATAATATTTTCAGGTAATATCACAATTAATATAATTAAATTGATATAAATAATCATCGTGCAAAAAATAGCATGCTATACTCATGCCGTAAGCGCATAACGGATCTCGGAAATTGAAAAAAAACTTTCCTCGATCCGTATGCATCGCTTACGGCACTTGTATCGCAATATACTATTACAGTACAGTAATTTGTACAGAAGAAGCAAAGCAAAGAGTAACCTTCATTCGCTGGCCACAACTGAGAAAGCAGGTTATTTTCCCCGCATACAATATTTCTATTAACATTTTATGGGCTATCAACAAGATGATAGCAGTCCCAGTGGCTGAAATACTCTCAGAGCATTATATTATGTTTAAATAGTTTAGTAGTATGTTTTAAAGAATTCATTATGTAGAAGAGTCTTAAAAATACATTTTTTTCACTTATCCTCGGCACACTCCAACTTCCTGCTGTGCAACCCATGCACCCTATCAATGGACATCTTTGAACTTCCTAGTTAGATTATCTTCATGGGGATGTTTTAAGTGCTCTGCATTTTTCTAAGTGAAAGATCTATTCCCAGATTATACATTTTTGTGTCCCTGAATGCACTTTACCAGTTCTATCTCTTTTTCAGTTTCATGATCTATTCTAGAAGTGGGCTGCCACTGCTAAGTTCTCATTTTACACATGTGTAATATATTTGTTGTGATTATTAGTTCTTACCTCTGAAAGAATAATAGTATGAGGTTCCATGAAACGTATTTAGGTGTGTTTCCATAACATTACTGAAAGTCTGCATATATATTATTCACTGCTTTATAATTTCGTAATTCTGTTACTTCAGTATAAACTTCTACATAAATGAAATAAACAAAAAAGGATATTTTTACTCCAGAAATAATGTACCGGTATAGTATAGTATTTGATTCATCCATTGATCAATACATATGATATAGGACGCGTCATCATCCTCTCACACATACACACATACATACAGGTACATAATATTAACATACGTACAAACATATGCCAGTACCTGAAAATGAAGAAATTTAGAAAAAATTATAGGGCATCATCTATAAATAATTTCTTGGTTATAGATAATTTTATGAGTTTGTATAGATTTTTAATTAATTTTTAAAACTTGCTCAAAATTCATGTACCGTATAATGACATCCTGTTTTTAAAATATATTTAATTTTATTTTTAAACATATTATATGGTAATTGTTTTATTTCCACTGGTAATGTATTGCATAATTTTATTGACATGAAGTGAAATTTTTTTTGTGCACTGCTGTGGCTTAGTTGTTGAGTTCTCATATTGTGTCTATTTCTAGTGTTATAGTTATGTATGTCACTGTTTAATTTATAATTATTTTTGTTCCTGTAAACATAGCATAGTGAGTAATATATATATATATATATATATAGTGAGGGAAAAGTAAGGACTCCTAGTTTCATAAATAATGGTCTACGATGTGATCTTTCATTTACATTGCAGATTATTCTGATAGCTTTTTTGTAATATGATTTTGTTATATCTATTTCAGATACAGCTGTGGTTGAACCAGATGTTCTTAATAATATTGGACTGGCAACTCTAGCAGAGGTGGCAGCTGCAAAAAGAAAACTTACCAAATGAAAGCTCTGGGAAGTACAGTATCATTGATATTAAAATAGAGCAGCAAGTTCCAGCCTGTCCTACTGCCTTGTATTACAAATACTATTAGATATATATTTTTTTTATGATCTTAAAGAATATCACATTGATCTGAATTTCCGTTTTTATAAAATCAGGAGCTTCATTGCAGTTTTAATGGTAATGTTTTTGCTGTTGAAAGTAATGTTTGGAATCAGTATATATCGTTTAGTGTTGTGGTAAGGAAGAAGAAAAACGTAAAGAATGGTGCTATTTTTCACCCTGATCTCTTCTTTTAAAAGATACTTGGGTGTGAAGTCCTAAACTTAGTCAAGTTAAAAGATAGAGAAAGGAAATAGTATATAAAAATATATATCTATTGACAGATTATAAAAATGTTATGAGAATTTTATTAATTATTAACCACACAAAAGAATGTGGGTATATTATATTGTATGTAGTCATTCAATGTTGTCTGAAGATATCAAAATGACATTTTATGTATAAATTTCCCTTGAGTATGTAGAATCAATTGCACTGTTAAATTTTCTTCTTCTTTTTGTTTCTAGAAAGATGAACTTTTATCCCAATTAATTTTCCAAAAAGTTGCAAGAGTAAATGTGCCTATAATATAATATCGTTGACAATTTTGTGAGAAGACAAGATGCTCATTTGAGAATTCTTTTATAGTAATATTTTATGGCACTGATATTTTTCTTTTGCAACTATAAGTGAATTTTGAAAATAATATGGGAGCAAAAAAAATATTTTATAATATATGTTGTCACTATTTTAAATTTTCTATAGGATTTACATAATACCTGGATTATGTTGTGATAAATAACTAGTACATATGTAGTTAAGTAATACTTTTCACAAAGAAATTGCTTGAACTAATAATTAATGTTGCTGAAAAGGCAGCTTCTTATCGAGTTTTAAATCATATTGAATATGAATGAGTGCAGAGTTTTAAAATGTGTCTAGCACATTGTTGTTTCTAGCACTATCTTCCATAATCTTCATTATAAGTTTGTAAGAATAAAAAGAATACTTAGGTGTCAGTTGATGCCATATTAATGAAGTGTCAAACATTTGGATTTTGTTTGTTTATTATTATTATTATTATTATTATTATTACAATATGTTGTTATCATTATTATTATTATTATTATTTTTATTATTATTATTATTATTACTACATTTTATTGAATGCCGGTACTCTGGAACTCACTATAAATTTGTAGGCCTATATCCGTCAATGACAAATTATTATTAGTCCATAGTTTATTATTTTCTTGTACAGCTGTGAAACTTTCATACAAGGATAGGAGTTAATTATATTACTTATTTACATACACTTTAAAAAAGAAAAATAGTTACAGCGAATATTAAAATTAATTAAAATAAAAAACTTAATCCAGAGAGGTTGAATCTGGGAAAGTCCCCGTGTTGACGCAGGAATTCATTTGATCTTGAATGGCCTGTCATTAATGTTAGATGCCTTCCAATGTCAGAAATAAGATTCTTGGCCTTCACTCACCATGACCCCATAGTTTCCACTGTGAAGGCTACAAAGATATAGTTGTCCAATAGGTCTTTGTACTTCTGTCGTTTGATATGAACTGCTGCTGCTGAGCAAGCAGTCCTTGATGTTTGAGGCAGATGTGACATTGCACAGGTATCAAAACATGTGGTATCCCATAAAAGGGACTTACTCTTGCCCCACGGGACCAAATTTAAGCCATCTGGACATTAACTCTTGAGCTGGCTAATGCCAGTAGGTTCTAAAATAGATGTATTGTGATAGATGTAAAGGCTCTCTTAATTATATCATTAATTGAGGAGTATCTTTACCAGTATCTTTGGAGCAGCTTAAAGCGTAATGGCCATAGACATTGACAATGGCAGCAATTTTAAATTATCCACTAATATGCCAGTGGTGGAAGACAGAATGGCATTATGCCAAGAGCCAGCTTCGTGTTGCTGTAAAGCAAGACATCATGCTCAGACATGATCAGATTGTAAAGATGTGAGGAAAGAATTAAAAATTTGACATGTATTAAACCTATTCCAGTCCTCTTGTTTGGATGGGTTATCAGGTGGATGTAAATTGTTAGTCATAGACTTCCACTGATGAGTCGCCTCAGACAGATAGCATGAATCGACCATGTCACCGTGATTTGAGAAAAGAGAATAAAAGTTGAAAACACCATGTGAAGAAGCGATAAAGGCAGGGAGGCAAATATCACTTAAACAACGAATGCCTATTCCTCCCAATTTAATAGGTAAACATGCCAAAGTCAATCTTGGAGTGGGATATTGAGTAAGAATTTTAAACAGCTTTTAGTCAAACAATCCGCTCTAGCCAGAAAGGATGGGAATTGCCAGAAAGCAAAAAATAATTGATCTCGGGATTAGAAATTATGGACTTTTTCATGTAGTATACATATTTTGTTATGTAAAATTAAAATAAGTTCTATATTAACTTCTCTCTTCTCATTCACTATCAGTAACATGGGAGCTCTGCTTGCTTATGGTTTCTATGGCAGAATGATGTCCATGCAGTAAACATGACTTGACATACTTGTGTGGTTCGAACTGCGAGAAAGGCAGTCCAGCAATTTTGATGAATAGGTCTTTTAAGATAGCAGTTGCTCTGGTGAGTAGGGAAGACCTTGAAAGTGACATAAGGTTAATTGGCAAAAATCCTCTGTTACAAATACTGTATGAGATTGCTATTATACTTGAAGCACATTCTGAAGGTAAACAGTTTTTCAGGCATTTTCCTTTCAGAGAGATCTTCTCTAAATCCCTTAATCAGGTGAAATATAGTCATCTTTTAATCTTTCACCTTAATGTCATGTGATCTTGTATGTTTCCTGGCCACTGGTCGGAATCAAGTATTTCAGCACAGTCAATAATTAATAATTTCCATTCAGCACTCTGTTTTCTGTAGCTTCTTCCAGTTCCTTGTAAAAGGTATTTTGATTTATTGGAGGATTATGGTTGCTGTCAGATTTATAAAGCTCAGTTCCTTGGAAGTTCAGATTTCGTAAATACTTTCATGGGATCTTTCATAATATGGACCTTGAATTTTCGGTTTCATCATAAAGCCACTTAACATTTTTAATTTTTTTGTCTGCCTTCACAGGTCACGTTAACTGTCCATCACACACCATATCTTATAAGTTTCAGGCTAAATCATTACTAATCTAGGCCTATCTATATCTATAGCCTACTATTCTAAAGCTGATAACAATACAGTAGAACAACTTCATTTACAATGTGACAAAAATAACAAGAACTATCAATAATTAATTAATTTCCCATGTTAAAAATGAAAATACTCAAAACAGTGATACCAGCACATGAATAAATAATGATGCTCAATGTTCTGTCAACCTACACAAGCATAATAAGATTATAGAATAGTTGTCTCACAAGGAACCCTTCACTACCCTCATATCGAAACATGCCTCAATATTTTTACTGGGTCATCTAGATGCTGTAAGAAGTCCACGCTCCAAAAATTAGTTGCTGGTTTCAACTGCAAGTACCCTAAAATGCTCTGCAAATATCTTGGAACATATAGGGAAAATAACATGGTAATCTAGAGATGGGACTGGACATCCCTGACTGGCGGGAGTATTACGTCATCCATTCATTTTGAGAATATAAACATTGCACTGGTATCATTCCGCCCTTATCTGTATTTGATTCGTCAACTCATTACCGAAACAACGAATGATTTCTAGTAGGCCGTGTTTCCTTCCATAATAATTAATATCCACGAGGGCTACTTTCATTTGTCATATGCGTTAAAAACAAAGACATGTTTATTTGCTTATTTCATTGTTCAAGCTGAAATTGAGTGCTAAATGAATAATGGTATGTACAGAATATATACAGAATATTACTGTGAAATAATTAGGCCTACGTACATTAAGCGGAGTTCTCCGGCAGTGGCGTAATTCTCAAATCAGAAACATATCGGAACAAGCCTTCGAACTTTCACGTGCTTTCACCTAATTATTCACAACAAACTTGCAAACTGAAGGATTATATTACGAATGCCATGTTTCGCAATATACTGAAACATTTGTAATAAGTTAATATTGTTATCTTAATAATTTTCGTCCCATATTATGAGTTTTTTATTATATAAAAATCGAATGTAGTACCGCACTGTATTGTCTTGAAGCATGATGTGTGCTGCGGTTCAATTCACATGCATTTGTTTACATGGGCTTGGATTCGCAAATGAAAGGATCAAGCTTTTAACCTACCTTCTGTTGTCTGTCTAGTTGCAATCAAATATACAACTCAGCGATCGAATTCTGTCTACAGACAAATGTGAAAACATATTAAGAAGAATGTGATAATTACGCGATTATTTATTTATGGTGCAGAATGAACTGTATCAACACCAGTCGCTTCTGTTTTGTTTTCGACCGTCAATTGTCTCCGCGCATCCGGAACTTGGAACTGCAGATAAGGGTTGTCCAACTTCTCCCACTGCACTGCTTCAACCCGACATTTTCCAGGTTCGATTTAGGGTACTTGCAGTTGAAACCAGCAGCTAATTTTTGGAGCATGGACTTCTTACAGCATCTAGATGACCCAGGAAAAATATTGAGGCATGTTTCGATATGAGGGTAGTGAAGGGTTCCTTGTCAGTACTATAGTAGAAGCCCGATATAATGTGGTTATGTTATAACCGAAAGTTAATGAAAAATCATAATTTTAATAATGTATTCTTTTAAATCCTAATTTTAAAATGTGTATAAGATGTGAAAGAAATAACAGAAAATTAATTGTTTCATTTTGCATATTGTTGCATATTTTATTTGTTTTTCTGTATTTACTTTATATTAAATTACACTGCCCTGCATTTTAACTAAATTAGATCTCCCAAGGTATGACAAAAATAGGCAAAGCCACCTGCAATTGATTTGACAAATGAATTGTATTGCTGAAAACTCATGCTTATATAAAGCAAAAAATTCACGTTTTTTTTCCAGTTTCTTTACTTATAACTCGCGAACGAAAGCAGATTTTTAAAATTTCAGATCTCTGCATGCAGTAGATTTCGCTGGCCATCGTGCACAGGCAGAAAGACAAACACTTCCTTTTATTATTACAGTTTTCTATTTTGTGTTAAATTAAGAAACTTGTTTTCCTGGGAATGAAAAATTCTGTGGAGTTCAGGCATACTTTCTTGTATCCAAGATTGGTTTTTAAGTTGCTAGTGTTTGACGTGTTGTGTGTATGGAATGCCAGCCCTGTTGCCGGAATGCCTTGAGGTCCGCACTGAGGCACATAGATGGTGGAAGATGTGGCCCATTTTTTTAATTATGCACCACTTGGGTAGGCCAAATTACATTTGTGATATGTAACTGGAGGAAATGAAATGTGTGGAGAGATGAGCGTAAAGTGGTGTTTGTGTGTAGTGAAGTATGTGGAGATGGGTGACAATGGTGAGGTGAGGAAAGGTGGAAGAAAAACCCAGTGCTGGCATTAGCCTACTCTTGTCAAAAGAACGTGTCCACCTGACAGACGATTCACTGTCAATAGTGACATATGCCTCCATGTCATAAGCATTGGAGAGAGGTTTGGAATTGAACCCAGGTATATTTGGTGCACAGACTACTGATTATATAGCCTGTACACAATCACCTCTCGTAAGTTCAGCCCTCAGGGTCAGATTTAAGAATCTGCCACTATCAGGAATCAAACTGGGACCCCCAGAGCAGAAGGGAGGCATGCTGCCAACTATGCCACTGCAGCAACTTCTGTATTTTATTTGTTGCAATTTTAAGAGGCCTCAAAAATTAATTTTTCCTATGGCCTTGTGAACCCTAGAACTACCTCTGATCACCATCATCAGTCATAGTCGTCGTCATGGTGATGCCATCAGTATCATTGTCACATAAAATCTCACAACCATTCTGTGATATTAGATGAAAGCAGAATTGTATTAATAACAGTAGGCCTACACTCATTATTATAGCTGCAGTTCCTTTTAATCTTCAGTTTGCTTCTACCAACATCATCATTATCATGATCTTCATCTTATTATTATTTTCTTCCTTTCTTTCTTCTTCCATATTCATTTTAGGCTGAAAAATCATCTCTCATTTTAAATTTGGTTTGCATATTGTCTGTAAATGGAATGTAACAACTTTCTAGATAATCCTATACAATTTTGGACTTTATTATAATGCTCTGATTTTCTTTTATAGCCTGAAGAAATATTTTATTATAATGCTCTGATTTTCTTTTATTAGCCTGAAGAAATATTATAATCCTTATAGTTTATATTGCCATTTTGCAGAAAATGAACTTAATTTCAAATTTAATAATAATAATAATAGTTAGAAAAGCGCAAAATATGCATGTTTGATGTGTTTATTCCATGGGCGTTTATTCACTGCAGAAACTAGTTAGTGACCACTCTTTGGCTGCATGAGATGGCGTGGTATCTTTCACAGGTACCTTCGCACAATTTGCATACACACTCTACACTGGGTTCGTGGTAGCCTTTCGTTTTGCAGATCTTGAAATGAAAACCATGCACTGCAAATTTCAAATTTAAGGTCTACATATTTCTGAATTTTCTAGTCAGTCTCTTTATGTAGATTATGGCTATTAGTGGCAGCTTTGTAATTTGTCTATTTGCAGTGTGTGGTCTTGTCAGTTGCTATCGATAAGTTGTAATATGGTTAAAAATATGCAGATTGCAATACTGTTTCTGGGTTTTTTTTTTTTTAATTTAAATTTACTTATTATTATTTTTTTAAGTAGAGACAAGTTGTATTATAACTCTACCATGGCTGGCTAGTTCTTGATGGATTCAGTTGGCTACTGGATTTTGTATGGTGAAGATAGTCAGTTTGTTAGAGTGTACAAAATGCTTCCTGTATATTTTGGACATTCTCAAGACTCCTAGAGGCATCTCCTATATCTGTTGTGTGAATTCCTGGCAGTCTTTAGTCTCAATGATTTGATCCTGATTCACAAAGAACCTACTTCCAATTATAAGTTGCAAATTCACACAATTGTTCAGTGCATATTTGTTGACCTCATTATGGTTAAGATCCTGTCTGTGTTAACATGCAGAGCCATGATTCAGTACTGCTAAGGTGTGCTGGAGTCATCAGTGAGACAAACCGTTATCATTAAAAAATGAATAAATGATTTTACAGAAGAAGTTATAGTTTTTAGATGCTAGTTTGTTGTTTGTTTGTTTGTTTGTTTGTTTTTTTTTTTTTTTTCATTTTCCATGATTTAACCCTTTCAGAGCTGAGCGTTTATTTTAACGTAAGCTATAAAGTGAAGTGGATATTGATATCGATGAGGAAAATTTCATTGAAATGGCTGGTCCCCATAAATTATTACAATAGCAACTTGGATAAAAAATCCTCATATTTTACAGGCAGTACCAGTATTTCTTTTATTGTGTGCAATGATGCAATTATAGTCAGTAGAAGAGAAAAGGTTAAATACTATGGACACCTTAGAGGTGATTCCTAGTGATTGAAAATGAAAACTTAGACACTGACATTACATTTTTATCTTGCACCTTCTTAGCAAGTTTGTATTTTTCCCTCCATTCACAAAAGGTCAGTAAATAGTCTCTCTGGCTCATACAAGTAATCCAGTGATGGCAATGATCATAATATTGTAACTTACTTGGCAAAAGGGGACTCTTTGTTTGTATACCGTATATTAACTGTTTTTCTTTATCCACATCAGGTGACTTGAGAAATAGATTCCTCAGGGTCAATAATCTCTGTTCATCCTTTTTTTCTTATTCAGTTCAATTACATCGATGATCAGTTCTATGATTACTGCTGCCATCTGCTGTACAGTGCACTTCTTTATGGACTTCATGGAAAATTTTTCTGCCTGAGTGCCTTGGCTACATTGCTCCTGATAGAGTTATTATGGTTTTATCGATTATTATTATTACTATTATTATTAACATTTTTATTGTTTTTTGAAAGGCTGTGGAAAATCAGACACTTCATTCACTTACCATAGTTAAGTTTCTAAAATTTTTATTATCATTAATCAAAGGACATAGGGTAAGAAATATGTGGTAAAGGGATAGATTTTATAAAATTATTCCTTTTTTTTGTAAAATTATTCTTAGCTGCAATTGAAATTATAAAACATTCTCAATGCTTTCCAAATTTTAATCTAGGTCTTCATCCGATGTAATCTTTGAAGGCATGTTTTAATTTTCTTCTTATGAATATAGTACAATCTCAAATCTTCAAAAGATTTATAATGTTAACATCTTTCCTTTTATACATAATATATTATAATATAATTATGTTAATGCCTACAATATTATATTACATAATAGAAACTTTAGATTACAACTTCAAATACGGGTTTATATTATAGTCATCATATGAACCTCAATTTAGCTATACAGGATTGGCTACTCTGCATTTTAGTTTCAGTTTGAATTCTCAGAAAATAGAACATAGTTTTTGTAATGCAGAAATTATATGTGGTGTAACAATTGGTCCCAACAAAAACGAACAAGGAAACTTTGATAGCATGCTATTGGTGATGTGACTGAATTTTTTAACTTAAGAGTGATGTGTTTGGTAACAGTTCTTTACAAGTTGTATATAGACACAGTGAGATTGATATTGCCTTGGATTTGTGTTATGTTGTATTTATTCACAAAGAGTATCACAAAACAGTTGAAAGAATGAATGTACACACATATATTAGTACAATGCTGTGAAAATAAAAAGGTAACCATTTTATTTGTATTACTGCAACTATCTCCATTATTGTGTTTATCACTATCACAATCTGTACCTCAGGTAATTACCACATTCCTTGTGTCTTAAACCTATAAACGCCCAGCAGTGTATTTATAGATCTCTGCATATATAATCTGTTTCCTGAAGTCTTATGAATTCTTAATAGCCAATTTTAATATATATGTCATCAGCAGTATTACAGGGTGAATCAGAACTCTTAAGACAAACTTTTACAATCTGTAGCAAGATTGAGATCGGAAATATACACACAAACTTCACTAAAAAGGTATATTTACCCAGTATGATCATTTCAACGGGTCTTCCCGTCATCATCAGCTGATTCCGACTGGCCCTCTGGCGGCGAATGAATGAACTTGTCAATCAAGGTTCCATGTATGCCAACTGAAGTGTCAAAGTTTAAAAGATTTTCTCGGTTCTTTTTAATGAATATTGTATGGGAAAAAATATTCATTAAAAAGAACCGAGAAAATCTTTTAAACTTTGACACTTCAGTTGGCATACATGGAACCTTGATTGACAAGTTCATTCATTCGCCGCCAGAGGGCCAGTCGGAATCAGCTGATGATGACGGGAAGACCCGTTGAAATGATCATACTGGGTAAATATACCTTTTTAGTGAAGTTTGTGTGTATATTTCCGATCTCAATCTTGCTACAGATTTGAACACTTCACTGTAAATTTCCATCTAATATTTATATTGAAACTTTTACAAGTTGTTCAGGGATGTTTTCTGAGTGTTTTTCATATAAGGAACCCATGGTCCCCAGTGACTCAGTACCAAGTAATTGCATTGCTTTCATATCTAACCTAACTAACAATCCAAATTACACACTTTAAAGTAATTAATCAAAATGTCGACCCCCTATGATCACAACAAACTTCACATCGATGCCTCATGGACTATCCCACATGCTCTGCATCCCAGGAGACTGGTGCACATTGCCAGCGGCTGTTACAATCCTAGCAACCAGGTCCATATTAGTTTTGACAGGAGTCATGTACACTAGGCTCTTCTTTTCTTCTGGACTCATATGAAGAGCCTAATGTACATGATTCCTGTCGTAACTAATGTGAACCTGGGATTGTAACAGCCGCTGACAATGTCCGCCAATCTCCTGGGATGCTACAGTCCAAGAGGCGTCACTGTGAAGTTAGTCGTGATCATGGCGGATGACATTTTGAACAATTACTTTAAACAGTTTGTAATTTGGGTTGTACAAAGGTAGTTAGGTTAGAAATGAAAGCAATGCAATTACTCAGTACTGAGCCACCAGAAACCATGGGTTACCTATATGAAAAACACTCAAGAAACATCCTGAACAACTTGTGAAAGTTTGTCTGTAGAGTTCTGTTTCTCTCTGCATATAATTGTGTAAACATTTTATCATCTTTCAAAAAGTAGAATAATGTGTGGCTTATTACTTCACAAGGTTAAGGTTCAAATGATTGCAGCACCTGGGAAAAAAAAATTTTTTTTCATATTACATTTCCCGCACAAGTTTCTGTTATACACTAAACAGACAAAGAAATTGCAGCTGTAAACAATTTGTATACCAACAATATGAGCTGAAAGACAAACGATCTGTTTATAGATCGCTGGACACTTTCATTATGCTTGCATCAGCGTAATGAAACCTTTTGGTGCGACAGTTGTTGTGGTTTTCTTGCAATAAAACTTAATCTTCTACTTGTATTATTTGCTTTTACAGGCTTTCTTTTTTAAATAAAAGTGTACCGGGGTTCAATAGTATATTATGTTTTTCAAGAGAGGATAAAATGTAAGTACATTGTTTTTTATAATATATTGTATAATTATTGAATTTAGAAATGTTTTACAGGGATATTTTTACAATTAAGAACTAACAGAAAATGAGAATGATACGAGGGTGGTTTGAAAAGTTCTCGGAATCACCACCAGAGGTCAGCGCTAGCGCAACCGGGTTCCCGCATAATAATGAGTCATCATTTTTGAGTAATCGCGTGGCACGTCAGTGCTGTGGGTTGAGAGGTGATGTGTGGATGCCTTGCTATTGCTGTTCCCGTGTAGTGATTTGTGAGGACGGAAAAAACCGAGATTCAAGCAGAGATAAAGTACTTCGTAAAGAAGGGTATGAAAGCAAATGAAATTCATGCAGAGTTTCAGAACACATTGGGGGACTCTGCTCCTTCATATTCAACTGTTTCCAAGTGGACGAACGAGTTTAAATTTGGTCAGAAGAGCTTAGAAGATGATCCGCGTAGTGGTCGGCCAAGATGTGTCACTACCCCAGAAGTTATTGCAAAAGTGCACAAAATGGTCTTGGAGGATCGCCAACTGAAAGTGCGAGAAATTGCTAATGCTGTAGGGATGTCATCTGAACGGGCATATCACATTTTAACTGAGGAATTGGGTATGAAAAAATTATCTGCGAGATGGGTGCCGCGACTGTTGACGCAGGATCAAAGACGCATCAGAGTGGATGTTTCTGAACAATGTTTGGCCCGATTTCAGAGAAACCAACAAGATATTTGCGCCGGTTTGTGACCACAGATGAAACATGGGTCCACTACTATACCCCAGAGACAAAACAACAGTCAAAGCAGTGGAAACATGTTGATTTTCCACCACCAAAGAAAGCAAAGGCAGTACGGTCGGCTGGAAAGGTCATGGCATCAGTGTTTTGGGATGCGAAAGGGATTCTGCTGATAGATTATCTTCCAACTGGTCAAACAATTAATGGACCATACTACGCTAACCTTCTGGACCAACTACAGCAAAAGATACGCGAAAAAAGGCCAGGTTTAGTAAAGAAGAAAGTCTTGTTTCATCAAGACAATGCACGCCCGCACACATGTGTCATTGCAATGGCAAAAATTCATGAACTGAGATACGAATTGTTACCGCACCCGCCTTATTCGCCTGATATGGCTCCATCAGACTTCCATCTCTTCCCTAAGCTGAAAATTTTTCTCGGTGGACGGAGATTCTCTTCAAATGAAGAACTGATAGCCGGAGTTGAAGAGTATTTTGCAGGCCTGGAAGAATCTCATTTTCGGGAAGGGATCAAGGCATTGGAACATCGCTGGACCAAATGCATTAGTCTACAGGGAGACTACATTGAAAAATAAAAATAGTTTCAATGAGGTTTCGCTGACCTCTGGTGGTGATTCCGAGAACTTTTCAAACTACCCTCGTAATACAATAATTCCATTAGTTATTTCTTTTTTCTTTTCTTTATTCTCAGATTACATTAAGAGATATGGCATTTAATAGTCAAAGGAATTACTCTAGAAGAAGTACTGGATATCATATGTGATAATGAGATTCCTGATGATTATGACACATTTGATGTTGTGGTACTACCTCCTAAGCCTGATGAAGATGAAGCACATGAAACAAGGATAGTAAATGGAAAAGAACAGAAAGAAATGTTCCCAGAACAGTTGAAGTACATTTTACTGCTTCTGAAAACACTGACTTACTAGAAACTACTAGCACTAGGTCTGAAAAATTAACTAAAGACAGCAACCAACTACTAAACCCGAATGATGTATTTCTTACTGTTAACTCGTATGTTACATGATAGGGTATTACAGTAGAAACTTGCTTTGATGAACCAAAACTCTCCCCTCCCCCAGTTATAAAAATGTTTAACTTAGAGGAATAGGTAGACTTTTACTTAAAGCCTCCAAAACAGGTTCAATAAAACATGACAGTGTGGTAACAATACTATAGTTTCTTGCTGTGAAGGAATCTTTTATTTAACAATCAGCTAGGTACCATAAAAAGGGGGAGAGAGGTTATTCCAGCTTCCAGCAATTCATGTAGTTAAAACTTTAAATTATTCATTACGGTACCAGTTAGACCTCAGTAGAGCTAATACCATCAAACTTTTATCTTTTTCTGCAATTCATAGAGGTGTATTTTTTAATATGTAAATAAGGTATTCCCTTTGATTGGATTATCCAAATTTGTTTATCCGAAGTCATCCCTGCCTCAGTTGTTAAAGATAAATGGGGTTGCATTGTATTTACAGTATGGGCAATTCTAGGATCTAGTAATTACTATAGATCCTTAGTAAGGATCCTTAGGATCTATAGTAAGGATTTGTAAGAATTAATAACAGCAAACCTTTGGTATAATCTTAAGAACATTTTATTAATATAGTTTGCACATTTTTTTATCATTTAAAAAGCCCAACAATACAATATTATTAAGATGAATTACTTTTCCCCATTTATTTACTTACTATTTAGCCAAACAAGTTGTTTCACTTTATTGGGGGATATTCTAAAAAAAGAGTATGAAGTTCTTACTGGCAGATTTCAAGTTTGCACTTGCAGTCGTATGCATAAAAAGCCTGGGGACTCCCCCACCCACTGCTCCCACGTGACATGACGCTCTTTGTACTCTGTCGCTTAGTGCCCGCTTCAATTCCGCATGCAGTAAGACCGAACGGCGGGAGTATTAAGTAGGAGATTTGTGAGCTACCAAAACAGCACACTCACTTCTCTCACAGCATGCTATTAGGATGATTCGCGTGGAATATATGGACATTCCAGAAAGAATGAAAACTACAAATTTTTAGTTTTAATCCGTCTATCAGTACTAAGTACTAGGGGTTTAAAAATTTTGTTTAAATTTTGTAATTGAGGTGCTTATGCTAAGAGCTAAACTTTTATTTGAAATATTTTTTTCGAAAAAAAAAATTCTGATGGGTAGTTACAAGGCAGGCATTGTTCACAGAAACTCAATCTTGTCTGGTGAACGGTAAAGCTTTGCATCAGGCTAATACAACTGAATACCTATTCTCTGCAACACGGCCTCTTATTCTATATTAGAATTTGAAGAAAAGTGTACTGCCACGCCTAGGTTATACAAAAGTATTCGAGTGCATTTATTAAGATTTTATTTGGATTGTGATTCCTTAAGGGATGCGGCACGAGGTACGGCAACGACTTTCTTTTCATTTTTACAAGCACTTTATTTGACGAAAATTTAATTTTCTCGAAATAGTTTTAACAATTTTATAGGCTTATTATGTAGGCCTACTACAATATATTAAAGTACTATTTGAAAAACTTCTCCCAAGAAATTCTCTGAAGGCTAGTTATAAGCCATTCATTTTATACAATATAGACGTGGATTTTTTGGTCTTGCCTCGCAAATAATGCGACTTGGAAACGAGGCTGATACAAGTGAATGCGCACTACTGCAATACAGCCATGTACTCTACACTAGAATAGGCTATATTAAGAGTAGAGGGAGTTATATGAATATTTCATATCACATTTTAAAAATACTAATTATATCAAATGTTGTAATTATGTTATAGTGAATTTTCATTAAACTAATTTAATCCTAAAATATTATGGATTATGTGATCCTGTCCTTCCATTGCGGTATCTGATATGATGATGTAAATGACCATTCTATGCAGTCCCTTCAGAGAGAGCAGAAATAATTAATTGTCTTCCTCTTCATAATGCTGATCTGGCATCTCCCACTGCGAGAAGACCCTTGTTTATTTTCGTAAGTTTGTTTATGCAGGTGCATGTTTCGTGTGGATTGCCTGAGCATAAAGTGATAGCCGGTGAGTCAGAACTTTCTGTCGTTCCGGTGTTTTTTAGAATACAACTTGTGAGTGACTACAGTTCTCAAAGAGAAGTGCTCATACTTTATGCTTACTTTTTTAGAATATCCCCCATTACTTAAACTAAGCTTTTGCTCCAACCAATGTGAATGTAGCAATGTAACATGCGATTTCACTGTTGTGATATATGAAGTGGACTTTAGCTCGGTAATCACCCTTTGCTATTCCTCCCCAGCGAGTTGATTGCATGGGAATGTGCACATCTTCTGGTACGGTGTAGATCCCCTGAAATCAGTTGATCAACGGTGATCATTCTCATACACCCAAGAAACCTACAACTATGAAAAATCACTTTTTTTTTTTGAATATGTAATAAGCAGTTCTTTTCTCTTTAATTTCATATATTTTTAAATTCTAAATGCTAGTTCCTTAGTTCCTTTTTCTAACAAGCTACAGTTTTGCAAAACCCCTTATCCAGAAGTCATTTTACAATTTTCAAAGTGAATACTGGTCAATACATACGAGTGAGGATCAATAGGAAGATTTTTTTGCTCTGGTTTGACTCATTTGTAGACTGTTGAGATTTAGTAAGTATTTTGACTAAAATACTGTGCCTGGTGTGATGAATATAAAGAATGTTCAAGAAATAGTATTCATTTATCATCTATAAACTTGTTGACAGAAGGGCATTGTGAAGCCAGTTTTTTTCAGACATGTCACTTTTTTTAATTCAGCTGTATTTATACTCCTTTCAGCTTCAAAGTCACATCAGGAGTTCAGGACCTGTGCCTATAAATAGGCCATGAAACTATTGATTGCCATTTATTTTCTATTATTAGTGTATTTTGTGGCGTAAATTTCAATTGATATTAATTTAAGTGGATATGATATAGGATGAGAATGATTCTTGGTATGTAAATATCCAATTCGGCATTTGCCTTTACGACTGAAACCATGAAAAAACTCATGTCAAACTGACTGGATTGAACCTTGGATCTCCCGAATGCAAGTCCAAGACGTTACCGTCTCAGCAACCTCGCTCGTTGGTCACTTCTTCAGTTTTGAAAACATTTTGTCCATTTTCAGGTTACATTATATTGATGATGGTATTGTTTTCATCATTACAAAATTTTATTTCATCGACATTATTTGGAACTGAGTACTCTAAAATAGAAAATATGGTGGGACATATAACTCTCATGTCATGAAGGTGTATTGGGATCTTCCCTAATCCTCAAACTATTTACCCTCAGGCACCCGTTCAGTCATCAAAATGCAATTAAAACTTTTAAGTAAAGGTATTGTAACATACAGTGACCAGTATTGAAAGGTATTTCTAAAGTAATGTAACTCCATTGCAACTCGTGTTTAGAATGGTGAATCAACTGCTTTATCCTGCCAAAGTAAACATACCAACTTTTTCGGCCTAACACAGTTTAGTGATACACAGTACCGGTAGTGTATAAGATGTATGATCTGCAGGAATAGAGATGTGAAGAAGGTTAGCCATCTTTAATTGTGTTTGTAGAGTACTAAATGGTACTTGTGCTATATGTATTTATGTATGTACTATATGGAACTGAATAAATATTATTATTATTATTATTATTATAACATCCCCCTCCTTCCTGCGACCCATTAACCCTTCAGAACTCGTGCTTATTAGTACTACATAAGGACTCGCACGGGGTAATTTTTTGCCGTTTACTTAATTTGCATAATAAACACTCTTTTTAAAGTGGCACTTAATAATTTGATAAATCTAGACCTATACTGAGAATATTTCAGCAGAAAAATCCCCCTAGCACTGGGATTTGATGTGACCAGGTCTCACATTGTTTCGAGCAGGCAACATTGGCAGTTCTTTGTACTGGATGGTGCCGTCTTTTCCTTTATAGGAAGCTGTAATGCCAAAGGAATGACTTCCTCAGAGACAATTGCTGAAACTGAATAAGCATAATCTTCTAACATATTATATCACTATCAGCACTCTTTACTGAGTTAGCATCATGATCAATGTTTTCTGTTCATCGTTATCTGATGAAAATGATACATCGCCAACTATTTCATCGTCTGAAGCATCCAAGATGGCATTGGTCAAAGATCTCTTCATTCTAAACATTTCTACTCTCATATAAAGCAAACAACACAATAAGGTATAGAAATCGTTAAAGAGACACATGAGGTAAAAAAATCCCTTTAGGCAGGCCTACAGGCGGAGGTAGATTTCGAAGTGCTTTTGGTTTAATTTATTGTCGCTGCATAGCACTCTTCTTCTTTAGCCTTGGCATGGCAAACCTGCAGTAAAGAGGAAGAGCCTACAATCAATTGTTTTGACAACAATAATAGGATATAATATTCTGGGAGGCCGTGCGCAAGATCAGCAATGAATAAAATTAGCAAAGCCGCTAAACAAGACAAAATTATGATATTATAATAATTCTTTCAAGTGTTATTATTTTCAAACATTAAAATCTCGCGTCATATGAGAGCTATCAAGAAACTATTTATTGATTTGTAGAGTACTCATCAAGAGCTTTTCAACGATACCCCACAAGACGTGGTTTCAAAAGTTTCGAATTTTCATCCCCCACCCTCACTCGAACCCCCGAATCGTTGGTGTCACTGTGAACTCCATAGGGAGTACTCTAATTTATTCAAACAAAGTTTCCCTCTATACTTCATAGGGGCCGAGATATACATTTTTAAAAATTTCAACCCCTTCCCCCGACCACCCCCTTGGGCTAATTTTGCTCATTAACGAACTTGTCCGAACTATTGGGCCTAGAAATAACATATTAAAATTTGGTTCAAATATCTTCAAAATTACGGCCGCTATCGTGTAAAGATATATATATATTAATTAATTTAATTTTAATTTTTTGGCCTTCATTGGACCACTTTAGTCAGGTTTCTGGTTGAGGTTTTTCTTCTTTTTGTCAGCCCAGTACTTCTTCATCCTTTCTGACCGCAATTTTCTTTCTGCTTCTGGAACTACTCTTCCTATTCTCTGTTTGTTGATTTTCATCTGTAGTGTAGTGTGTTTGTCTTTCAATATCTTGAGTGTGTCTGTCTTGTATATTAAATCCTCTACTGTAATATGTAGCTCTGCCATATCCTCCTTAAGCTCTGTAATCCATCTTATATTTTTCTTACTCTTACTCTTCCATAATTTTTCTATTATTTTTCTGCTAATTCTATTTTCTGGTGTCCGTAAAATATGTCCCAAAAATGATATTCGTTTTTTTTTCATTGTACTTGTCACTGGTTCTATTTCTTTATATACTGTTTCATTAGAAGCTAGTTTCCAGACTCCATTTACTTGGTAATTTTTGTTTAAACAGGTTCTTACTATTCTCCTTTCTACCTTGAGTACTCTATCTATTGCAACTGTGTTAGTTGTTTTGAATAGTGTTTCACATGCATACGTGATTTGCGGTTGAGTCACTGTTTTATAATGTTTCAATTTGGTTGCTATTGAGAGGCACTTTTTATTGTATGTATTCTTGGTAACATGCTGTGCTCTAACCAGTTTATCTATTCTATTTTGCCATGATGGTTTCTCATTCATGTTGTAAGTGATTATTTCACCTAAATATTTAAATTTTTCTACAATTTTTATTTCTTGGCCTCCCAGCTCTATTTTGTTTGCTAGCGGCATTTGAGTTAGCATTATTTCTGTTTTTTCAAATGAAATTTTTAAACCAATATTTTGGGCTATTTCATGCAGTGACTTAATTTGTCGTTTTGTATATATATATAAATATCACAAAAATTTTTTTTGAACGGGCGGTGGTTTCGTACTTAGGGGAGCATGAAACGTAAAGATATGAAAGAATTTTTCGAAAATCATAAAGTGGTATCCATTGCAATAGGTAGATTTTCTTCGAAATCTACCTAAAATTTCCACATAGGCAGCAATGAAACAGAACAGCTATAATTACTCTTTTACTCATTTAAATATCAGAGATATTTAAAATTTGTGCTGGGCGAGTTCACTTGAGAATATGTTGCCAGGCTCCTCAGAAATAAACTCAAATGTACAATAGGGCCATCCTTTTTATTCTTGGAAAAAAATTACCCGGCGCACTTTCTCAAGGGTTAATTTATTGTGACCCTTCAATATATTGCTGTCAAGCTATAACACAGGAGCAAGGTATGTCCCCCAACAGCAGCATTATATGGGGCTTCTGCCGTAATTCATACAAATAGTTTATTAGCATATCAATAACAATCTTTAAAACAAATATGCAAATGCATGAACTTCCTAACCCTATTTATTAATCGTATTATTAAATTAATTGTTAAATCTTCAAAACTAATCTAATAGAAGACTCCCACATTATTCTAGTTCATAACATAATTGATTTTTTGTTTATGGTTTTCAGGTAACAATAATTAATTATCTAAGCAGTGAAACTTATATTCCTCTAACATGGAGGAATGTCAAGGTGGTATTCATACCAAAGGCATGTAGGAACGATTCTACAAAGCCTAATGCTTACCGTCCCATTAGTCTAAGTTCTTTTCTACTCAAGAGTATGGAAAAAATCTTAGAAAATCACATTAGAAGAGAGATACTACCTAAAGTATCACTTCAGAAAACACAATTTGCTTATCAAGCAGGCAAATCAACAATAACTGCTCTTCATAGTCTTGTCTCTAAGATTGAAAGGGCTCTTATGTATAAGCAAACTGCTCTCTGCGCCTTCCTGGACATTCAAGGGGCTTTTGACAGCACCACCTATGAATCCATTGAGAAGGCGGCAGAGAAAAAGGGAATTAATCCCACCATAGTAAAATGGATAATATCCATGCTTCAGAGTCGCAATATTACAGCCAATCTCGGAAGTAAAAGAATCACCATAAGGTCCAATAAGGGATGCGCTCAAGGAGGGGTACTTTCACCCCTATTATGGACCTTGGTGGTTGACACACTTCTAGAGAAGTTGGCGAATGCAGGTTTTGAAGTACAAGGCTATGCAGATGACCTTGTCATCTTGATTAGAGGGAAAGATGAGTCCATTCTTATGGAACTTATGCAGAATGCTCTCAACCTTGTTAATGACTGGTGTATGCAGGAGGGGTTATCTGTTAACCCCAATAAAACAGTCATTATACCATTTACGAGAAGAAGAAAGCTGTCCATTACAGCTCCAATTCTCAATGACACTATGTTAGAATTGCAGGGACAAGTCAAGTATCTGGGCATATTATTGGACAGCAAAATGACTTGGAATCCCCAGCTACAAAAAGTCTATAGGAAAGCTCTGGTAACAATCAAGAGTTGTTACAGCCTATTTGGCAAAACATGGGGTCTCAAGCCAGGTATGATCTATTGGTTATACACTGCTATTGTGAGACCCATGGTCACCTATGCCTCTCTGGTCTGGTGGCCTAAAGTGGAGCAAAAAACAGCGATAGCCTGTTTACAGAAAGTCCAAAGGCTAGCTTGTTTGAGTATAACTGGAGCAATCAGCACCTGTCCTACTGCAGCTATGGAGACCCTAATAGGCTTGACACCTCTGCACATTGAGGTAAAGAAGGTTGCCTTATCGTGTGCCCTTAGACTGCAAAGAAACATGAGTTTCAAATCGGGTGATCTGACTGGTCACCTGAAAATTCTCCGTGAAATTAAGGAGGAGAATCTCATCACGCTGTGGGACCGGATGACACCCAAACCCAACCTGGATCATTCCTTTATAGTTACTATTACTGAACGTGAAACTTGGAATGAGCAAGGACCTAGCTTTGGAAATGAGTCCCTTGTATGGTTTACGGATGGCTCTAAAATGGATGGGAAAACTGGCATAGGAGTATATGGGCCTAATTTTGCCCTAGCGAAAGCTCTTGGCCAAGAACCCACCATATTCCAAGCAGAGGTACATGCCATTGAAATATGTGCTCATGTAAATGTCAGTAAAGGCATTCGTGGTGCCAGGATTTATATCCTATCGGACAGTCAAGCGGCGTTAAAAGCTCTAAGTGCTCGAAACATTGAGTCAAAGCTTGTTGAAGACTGTCTATCAATACTAAACCAGCTGGCGAAACACAACAAGGTTACATTAATGTGGGTGCCAGGGCATGAAGGAATAGAGGGCAATGAAATTGCCGATCGCCTAGCCAAAGAAGGAGCCAATACCTCTTTTATTGGCCCAGAACCTTTCTGTGGAGTACCAGACGGCTACATCAAAGGAAAGATAAAAGCCTGGGAACACAGGAATACAAGTAACTATTGGAAACATGTTCCAAAGTTAAATCATTCAAAACAGTTCATTGAACTGTCAGCGAAAAGAGCAAAGAAGATACTCACACTCAGCAAACAGGAGTTGAGGATAATAAATGGCCTCCTTACTGGACACTGCCCTCTCAAAGACCATCTCTATAAAATGGGTAAGGCTGAGGTGAATACATGTAGATTCTGTTCAGAAGAAAAAGAAACAGCAGGGCACATACTTTGCGAATGCGAAGCAATTGCCCAACATAGATTAAGGCATCTAGAGTTTGCTTTTCCGACTCCAGGACAGATTGCCTCAACATCACCCAGAAAAATTATAGGCTATATCAAAAGCATTAAATTAAAATGGGACTTTTAGAGTAGGGTATTCACAATAGATCTATAAAGGTCGCAGTGTTGAGAAGCCGAAAGGCTTGTACTACCCCTCAGTAATCTAATCTAATCTAAGCAGTGAAACAGAAGGGAAAGGTTGTCACTGAAGAAATGTTAAGAGACTGTTGACCATTGATAGATGGACTCTAAAAGATCACTTGCCACAAATATGAGAACAGTGAAAAATTGTTTTGACACCTTCTTTCGTGAAGTCAGTAAGTAAAAGGTTCTTCAAAATAGCAATGGAAATTGCTTTAAATACAGCAAGATTTGGTTGTTGGAGCAGAAATTTAAAATGGGCTCCTTTGCAAAGTTTGTATCTACCAATTGGCCTGCTACTTTCATCCCTTCCCCTCTTCACTATTGCCGTGCCAGTCCTCAGCTCTTCTTGTTGCCTGATGCAATCTTTAAAACATGTTTGCTTATGTACACTGTTGATTTATCCCCAGTAAGGGGGAAAAGAAAAGAAAATTTAATTGTTTGAATTTCTTACAATAATTTTGATAAATGGATTCAGTATCGAATAGTATAAAAATACATTTTGTTATATTCTTCTCATTGTCATGTGTTGTATTACGTTTAGTTCATATCTTGTCTTTTTCAAAAACATGTAGAACTGGTAGTCTCTTTAGTTACCATCTCTCATTTTGAAAGCTTTAGAAATGCTTAATTTTTCCTGTTGCGTAAATAAAAAATATAATCTGTTTTTTGTGGGACCAATGAAATGCAAATGAAAGGGCAGGATATGGAATATGTATAATGCAAATTGTGGGTACTAAGTATAGGATGGGGGAAAAAGCAGCCACTCATAAACATCCATACAGCATCATGCCACTCTAATGTACCGTAGTTGGAAACATGAAAGCACTCAAGCCCACCCTATAAACCCTGAAAGTTTGGTACAGATGGGCATTATTCCCCAAGTTTCCATTAGCTCTTAGTGGTATTCTCTGGCATTTATCCCTCGGTGAACAGTTCTTTTGATGTAAGGGCTGTTCACATCTTGTCACATCCATTCTGCATGGTGGCTAACTCACAACTGAATTATCATTTCCTCTATGCCATCAAATGACGTTTCCATTTACTACAGATGCCATGTTTTCCAGTGATATAAATCATCTCATGGCACCATCACCTTACTTGGAGAAAAAAGTTGCCATAAAAAAAAATTCTCTGCTGCTTATTTGGACTGCTTTTTTTACACCCTATCCCATATTAGCTGTCTCTCATTTCATTCAGTCTACATCTGGTTTCTAATTGGTCCATTACCAACAGTCATCCTCTCCATTCTGAATGCCCCTAGCATCTTCGTTCTTATAAAAGATCACTACCAGCTACATTCTGCTTGACAGTAGAGGCTCAGACCAGCTCCGAAAAATTGGAATTTCTCCAACTAGCTACCTGCTTAGAAGATAATATTAATATGAGAAAAATTCCTCTGCATATGACATAACTTGTCTGTCAGTGAGGTAGACCATTAAGGGCAGTCATAGGAGAGAGGTTCCACCTGGTGCTGTGAAGTGAACTCTGGCTTAGCTCAGTTGGTAGAGCATTAGAGCATTGTCACGGATAGCCAAAGGTCCTGGGTTCAAATCCCAGTGCCAGAGGAATTTTTCTCCTATATTATTATCATGTATTGTCCAACAGAGACAGTAGGCTGTGGTTCATGAATGCATATGCATGTATCTACCTGGTTAGAAGCCCGGGAAAATATTATATGTAAATGTGCGTTGGTTTGGGGGATAGAAAATTTAAAATTGCATGATTTTCAGAAAAGTGCCAATTTCAAACAAACAACTTTTCTTAAAAACATATTTGCATTCTATTTCAAAAGGAGCAAATGACCATGTGACCATATGGTAGATTCAAGCCTTTAACGTACACCCAGAGAGCATGTTGCATCTACCATGCAACTTTGGTGTGTAAGCCCCTTGAGTACCAGTAGTTTAAAAAGTATAGCAATGCGACGGGTTAACAATTAATAATCTACTGAATACTCACTTGATCAACTGGACATCGACAAGGTGTGCGGCTATAAACAAATGATGGTGGGCAAGGAGTAAAAAGATCATATCCATATTCACAGAGATCTTCATATGTACAGGATCCAAAGTCCTTCACACATGGTAGCTTCACCCAAAATCCAAGTGCTGTTCTCTTCTTCATTGTTACACGTACCTAAGTATAAAAAAGACACGTTTTAAAAAGTAAAATTTAAAAGATAACCAGAATAGTTGACCAGTGCAGATTATGCAGAGATTGTGTAGTTATCTATATGTCATTGAATGAAGAGAGAGGAGAAGGCTGATAGAGCTATTTCCCAGGTAGACAACAGCTGCATTTTTCCCTCCCAGGGAAAATTTTTTCCCCTCTCTTGCCTCCTTGCCACAATCTGTAAATCGTATTACTAGCTGTCGCAGCAAGCAAACTATTTATTTAGGTACCAGTAACCCACTTTCTTGATCATTATTATCGTAACTTCACAAACCTGTATTAAAAGATAAATAATTTGTCTAAATGAGTTACATTGTATAGCATGGGGTTTTATTTATGTAACATGAAAATGTTATATAGAGACTGCATTTTTTTGTTGGATTGAAATATAGAGACTGCATCATTATTTAAGTTTAGCGAAAGTCCAGAGATTTTACATTTATTTAAATGTAAAATGTCTCTACAACCTGCACCTTTATTCAGGATTGAAATAACGAGATAAACTAATTGAATTTTGGATTGGAAGACAATGGAATGAAATGTCAATATTCAACCTCTGTTGTCTATAATTAATCTCTTGCTTGCTGTCAATTGTGTCTGGAATTGCTTCACCATCTCTGCAGAGCTTCACATTTTTGTGTGAAATTTTTTAAATCTTTGAGCCACTCAATGGTATTCAGAAGTTGACTTTGCCGATCTGAAATACAAAGTTTATAACTTGCATAGCATCTGGTAGAAGCAATATAGCTATAGATTGTAGTACACAAACTGCATTGATCCTAGATCCTATGATTCATTTTGAATTATGTATTAATCAACTACAAAGGGTGCATTCTGAAATATGTGTATTTGTAATCCCATTGAAGACTATTTTATATCTAAATAGTTAAACAAAATTGTATCTTGTCATGTAAAAATTGTGTACTACTATTATGCTAGTATGATGTATAAGTTAAAATACTTTCTATTCTTAAAAAAAGTATTATCATAAATCAATTTGGCAAAAAGCTCCTTCAGGCTTGAAATAAAATATCTGGTATCTGTATCTGGTACCCTATGATCCCCACGTGGGGCGAAGGGGCCTCCAATGGAGGTTTCATTACCTATACTAATTTTGATATGCTTATTTTCCGAGAGAGGGTAGAGGGACAGGTGGTAAGCCCATCGCCTCGCAACCCCCCTCTGGAAACTAAGTATTTCTTGGACGTGAAAGGGCCGAGAAATTTTGTCCAGAGGCTCTAATTTAGGCTTGGAGTTCTTTTACGTGCCGTAAATCTACAACACGGGACCCCCAGCTTAAAGTCCCTCCCGGAGGACTCCGTGCCCAGGATTTTTACGTCCTGAAAAATCCATCGACCGCGGCCGGGTTTGATCCCACGCCCTGCGGATCTAGAGGCGGGCACGCTACCTCTAGACCACCGCGGCCGACGAAATAAAATATAGGCCTAATAAAAACAGTAAATAATATTTGCTTATATTAAAAGTGGCTTGCAAGTGAGATGTTTAGACAAGAGCGTCTAAGCACAAGCGGTGTAATTTCTCATGAAGAGTCTGTTAATCCATGTGTTTTGAATTCAAAATCTTGAACCTAATTATATCATCATGGAAGAAGCAATACAGGAATTTTAACTGTCTGTGGAACATGCTTTTCCATCGGAACCAGCAAGGTAAGTAAAATATAGTGCCATGGAATTAGGTATATAGTGTAGGAAGCCTGATATCCTGTAATGTTTGCATAACACATTGTAAATAATCACAATTATAATTTTTTGTTCTTCATTTAATAAACAACTCCCTCCCTTGTTTTATTATCATATAATTAATTATAATATTTCGTTTTACACATAAACATCTTGAAATTTTTGTATTTACTAATATAGTTTTCTTTTGCTTCAGATGTTGGAAGTTAATGTGATTCTATGGCCTGGAGGATATGTTCTGAGTCATGACAAACCTGAAGGCGGATATGAGAGTTTGCATTAAGCATATACATTCTCCTGTATAAGAAGGGCATCACTGAATATTGAAATTTATTTATACGTAAGCGAATTTGAGTAAACAATGTATATACATAATTCGTATAATAAATTAACACATATGCAATTTGTATTTCTTTTCTTCTATCGGTTAAACTTTCCGTCTTTGTAGCAATTTCATACCCCGATTTTTATTTTGGGTTTTTGATTTTTACATTATATTATGAGAAAAGTAGAACAGTAATGAAGTGTGTATTGGAAGTAGTAAGATACATGGCTACTATATCAACTGAATTACTGCCACTCGCTGTGGTGTTTTAGTTACGCTAATGTTATTGTTGATGGCATTGATGTCAGTTTTCTCTCTTGTTTATGTAGCCTATTCCTCCATGATATCCATATTCTATTCGCAAACTCTTAAAAAGAAAGAACCTTGCACCTAACTGGATAATCTGCCCATGGGTGATCAGGAGTTTCCTGTATATAAAAAGCTTGTACTATAAGATAAAGTAATTTGCATTTTAGCATGGGAGTACTTATCATTTTTGTCAATATGTGCTTTCCATTTGTTCCTTGCCAGGTTGTTTTTCTCTCTCTCGAATCCTATGTCCCCATGTTGGGGCGAAGGGCCTCTAAGTGGAGGTTTCTGTTTACCGATGTGAATTTTGTTACAGTTATTTTCCTAGAGAGGGCAGAGGGACAGGTGGTAAGCCCATTGCCCCTGAACCCCCTCTAGAAACTAAGGTATTACTTGGACTTGAAATGGCCGAGAAATTTTGTCCAGAGGCTCTAATTTAGGCTTGGAGTTCTTTTACGTGCCGTAAATCTATGACATGGGCCCCCCAGCTTAAAGTCCCTCCCGGAGGACTCTGTTCCCAGGATTTTTACGTCCTGAGAAACCCATTGACTGCGGCCGGGTTTGATCCCGCGACCTTCGGATCTAGAGGCGGGCACACTACCTCAAGACCACCGCAGCCGACGCCAGGTTGTTTGGTCTTCTCAAAATATACCAAGCATTTTATGGTAAGAAAATACAACTTACCGAAAATGGGGAATAAATGAAAACTGTACTGTTTATAGCGCCTGATAATCCAAGATCTCCATTATCTTTAGTATACACCTGGACATTGTGTAGTTTCATACGATCATTGTCATGATTTCCATCACATAATTCTGTGTGCCAGTTCTTTATTTCAATATTTTTCTTTGGAGCAGCAAAGTCCAATACCTATAACAACACAGACAAAAAACCACATTAATAAAGTTCACAGGTTGATTTCCAGGGTGCAATATATTCATTCACAAAATGACAAGTGAAATGTGGAATATTATATGAACTGGAATTATGAAACAGAGCTAAGAACTGAAGACATGGTTCTGAGCAAATGAAATCCAGAGGAGGGGGAGGCCTGTGCCCCTATATGTTCCTTCGCAAAGATTGTTATAGATAGATTCCCTGTAGAACTCTGTGGTTAAATTTCTAACACTGGCAATATTCTTGTTTTTCTTACCAGAGTATAAAGTCAGTCAACCGAACAGTCAGTTATCCAAACAACCTATTATATATATTTTTTTATTTATTTATTTTTACATTTTGTAGATCCTTGCGATAAAGAATGATCATACAATATTTACATTTTTACAGAGAAGCTACCATTGTAACACAGATCGAACAGTTTAGATCAAGAAATTATAATAATATCCTAATTAGCCTATACCATTTCATATTCCATGACTGCCAGCGTGGTTAGCATCACTGACTACAGATCCGTTGGCCCATGTTCGATCCCCGATACCTCCTCGGATTTTTCTGAGGTAGGGGTGCACTCAGCCTCGTGATTCAAATTGAAAAGCTACTTGATAGAGAAGTAGTGGCTCCGGTCATGGAAACCACCATTAACGGCCCTGGGTGTCGCCATGCTGACCACATGCCCCTCAATCTTGCCGTCTCCCTGTGGTAGATGACGCAGCGGTCGGGTGGTAGGCCTTGTCCCTTCTGGGATGTTAGCGCCATGGAGTTAGTTATTAGTTTTTTATATCATATTCTAACATATCTTGGAATTTGGTATAGTACTTTAAATGTTTTAATACAATACTGCCAGAAGGTAACATCAGCATGGGTATGGAAATAGCTAGGTACTTAGTGAATGAGGGTGAAGATGATAGGAACTTGTTTTAATGAATGGATTGTAAACTCCTATACAGTTTACAGCTCCAATCTCTGGCTGTGTAGCATCTGCTCAATTCATATCCCTTTGTGTCCTTTGTGTGTGCTTTTAAGTTATGTATGCTATTCATAAGTAAATATTTTGAAATAGTTAATCTTCCGGAAGGCGCACCTAATTTTGTCACATGAGCAGTTGCGAAGAAAACAGTAACATGTCCAATGTTATCACTATAACAAAAATTTCAGCTCTTTTAGTTGTTCATGATACCATCTTGTCCAGGTATTGTGAAACGTTCACTTTCGTAACAGCTTTCACAAATTTGCTTTTAATGTGCTTTTTACAAGCAGTTTTGTCATCTGTCACATTTAATTGAACTGGATGAATTTTTTTGACATCCACGGAGTACAGGTCCCATGCTTCTTTGCCGGAGGTTAAAGGATCTGATTTTCAGAAGTCGATGATTCAGCTCAGAACTGCATAAGAAATAGAGTGAGATTGGCTGGCAGTGATTTCAGTTGCACTTTAGATCTTTCATAAGACCTGCTAATTTCTTGTGACTACATTGACCACAACATGACAAAAGATGGAGTTTATGTTGGAGATAAAGTCCCTCTTACTCCAATTCAAGGATTTCAAGATGATGGCCATTGGCTATATTTTTCACATTCTAGAACATTGCAGAATCAACTCACAAATATTAGTTTCCTTCAAAAGCCAGAGGCAACTTCACGAAGACATATTCTTCTGCATATTGGCTGCTTGAACTAAACATGCATCTGTGACAAGAGCAGACGCACATTGCATTTTTTACAACATTCAGCATCTCGTTGCTTAAAGTTCAGAAAATGAACTGAAGAAGCTAAACTAGAAAACTGGAGCCATATTAGCATGGAACAATGGAATAAATTGTGAGGTTGATGCAATAGCTCAAGGTTAAGTCATCAGTAATGCACAAAAACTGCTGTTGCTGTTCTTTTTACAACCAGAGGGTTAAGGCCTTCTAGTGTATCTAAACTCTCAGCAAAGTGACCATATCACATTAATGTTAGTGTGGATTTGAAAGAGAAGTAAATTGTTGTCAGAGGAATTGACAAGTATAGTTAAAGACGTTCGGAAAGACTTTATGACCTAACATCTCGTTGCTAAATAAGATTCACTTGAAAATCTGAGACGTTCATGGTGTCTCGCGAAATGTTGTGATTTTTGTTGTGAAGTTGACATTTTTGTGTTTGTGTTTTATATTATGCGTGTGTTTTATTATTTTATTATCTTATGAAGAAGACGAAGGCTCCACGCAAGATTAAGTAACCTTCGACAACGGCTTCACAAAAGGATCAATAAACAATGGTGAGTGCTGCCCAATAATCTATTTATATTACATCATATTCCTCACCATAAGAAGAATGTCATTCAGTAATAGAAGTATAGTTAAACTCGATTTATCAATGAAACTAAAGTTCAGAATTGATGCAGGAAAAATCAGTGATTATTTCCATCATTACTTGTATTTGTTTCTTTTATTACACTTTTTTTTTCAAAGTTTTAATTGGTTATTTTGTACAGATTTGATAATCCAAACCACCCTCAGTCCCAATTGGTTCAGATAGTTGATGTACCACTGTACTTGAACTATTTGGAAGTAAATTATACAAGGCCCATATTTCTCATTTTATTTTAAATTATTTCCATGTCATTTGAAACTATGTTATCTACAAGGTGCTGTTGCTTAAATCCTCTTATCTAGTTTTTATTTTGTAACAAAATCCATGCCACATCCTGCTCAGCTTCCTCCTTGGTTAAAAGCTTAACCCACCAAACAGATAAGAATATTTTGTTTGGAAACACACAATTGTGAAATGATAATTATTGGCTTGTGAGGTGGTCCAGGCAAGGGCGCCCATACCCGGGGGCAGGGGGGGGCCGCGGCCCCCCCCCTAGCTCTCAGGGAAAGGAAAAAATTCTATATTAATAATTATAGTCTGTTTTTTTTTCTTTTAAGACAATTATTTAAAAGTCAGTAGAGACATAAGTTTGCAGAAGTTTTACCATATCGACACCATGGAAGCAGAATCCACACTGGATTAGAAAAGGGGATCCTGGGGGTTTGGACCCCCAAAAATCAAAACCTAAAATTCTATTTTTGTATTTTAAAAAAATTAATAAATTAAACAATTTTTGTGGGTGTGTCAAATATGATATAGCAGTTATTTGGTTTCCATAACATAATGAGTAGGCCTGTTATTTCCATTGTTCCTTGTGTTATTTAACTTTTCTTACAAATAGTAATGAGTATTATAACTTAGGTTTGTTTAAGTTTGCATGTCTTAGAGTATGGTAAACAAATATCCTAACTAGTTTTTCAGAGCTAAAATAGCGTAAAATGTTATTTTAATTAATTCAATATTTAAAAATTTTCTGGGGGTGGACCCCCGACTTAGGTTGTTTACGTTGGTATGTCTTAGAGTATGGTAAATAAAATCAGGTAAACTGATGTAAAAAAGTGCCAGTATGTTTTTGTTTAATCAGTTATGACGGCAATTATGATATGCAGAATATGTTTTTTTTTTTTAAATTGATTTCCAAGTTAAGCTCCAGATTTATTCATTAAGCAGGGCTTGCGGAAGAAGAAAGGTCTACCATCTCGGCCACCTGGGTCATTTTAACGGTCTAGTTGGTTAAGCGCATGTAAAACAATAGTGTTTTTTGTCATAGCTACCTGTATTTTAATTTCCAAGGCCTTATAAGATCACAGTAAAACAATAGGCTATGTTGTCAAGATAACTGATTTTCATTTTTTTTAATAAATTCTTTCGAATACGTATATTGCCATAAAATAGGCACTAAAATGAGCATTACTCCGAAACAGATCAACCGATTTTATCCATTGTGAATAGACGTCTTCCCATGGACATTGTAAATGTGTATACCAAGTTTCATAAAAATCCGGTAAAGCGTATTTGAGTTACAGCGTCTTTAAAATATACACTAAATTGGGTTTTACTCCGGTACCGGTCAACAGATTAGGTTCAAATTCAATAGGGCACTTCTCATGGACGTCATAAATGGGTATACCAAGTTTCATGAAAATCCGTTACAGCGTATTTGAGTGATGGCGCCTTCTATGAGAAAGGCGCCATAATCTATTAAAATAGGCACTAAATTGGGCATTACTCCGGTACCGGTGAACCGATTTGGTTCAATATCAATAGGGTTCTTCCCATCGACATTATGAATGTTTATACCAAGTTTCATGAAAATCCGAAAAAGCATACTTGAGTTATGGTGCGTACAGACGCACGGAGAGACATTTTTTCGTCCCCCACACAATCTCATAAAGTACCATACTGGCACTTAATAAACTTCCTAACTAGCTTTCAGGGCTAAAATAGCATAAAATGTGATTTTCATTAGTTCAGTATTTAAAAATCTTCCGGGGGTGAACCTCCGACTTAGGTAACAATTTCTCGTTTAAGTTGGCATATTTTAGAGTATGGTAAACAAATTTCCTACCTAGTTTTTCAGAGCTAAAATAGAGTGAAATGTGATTTTCATTAGTTCAGTATTTAAAAATTTTCCGGCGGTAACCCCCGACTTAGGTAACAATTTCTTGTTTAAGTTGGCATATCTTAGAGTACGGTATGGTAAACAAATTTCCTACCTAGTTTTTCAGAGCTAAAATAGAGTGAAATGTGATTTTCATTAGTTCAGTATTTAAAAATTTTCCAGGGGTAACCCCCGACTTAGGTAACAATTTCTTGTTTAAGTTGGCATATCTTAAAGTATGGCAAACAAATTTAATAACTTGTTTTTCAGAGCTAAAATAACGTAAAATGTGATTTCAACTAGTTCATTATTTAAAAATTTTTCCAGGGGTGTACCCCCGACTTAGGTAACAATTTCTTGTTTATATTGGCACTTAAACAAATTTCCTAACTAGTTTTTCAGTGCTAAAATAGCGTAAAAAGTGATTTTAATTAGTTGAATATTTTAAAATTTTCTGGGGATGGACCCACGACCCCCTTGCTTGGGGGGTATTCCAAATCCCCTGCCACTTCCGATCCTCCCCGAAATTATTTTGTGGCTACTTCATTGTTGCACTTACATTATTATATTATTAATGTAATGTTACAAACTAACCCAAGAAGTTAAAGGGACAAAAAAAAATTAACTAAAAATTTGGCCCCCCCCTAGAAAATATCATATGGGCGCCCTTGGGTCCAGGTCATTTCCCGGAAACATCATTGATATTTACTAACACAGTTTTTTTCTTTTGTGATAATTAAATAGATCAGCAAAAGATAGTGCAAACCCTCTTTTTGTAAAATTTGAGATTGTTGCACTATTTATATTTTTTCTTAGTCACTGCATATTCCAATGTTTCTGAACATAGACTATTTCGGTCAAAAAAATTGTGTTAGTAACATAATACATACCAAATTGAAGATAAAAATAAGATTTTCAGTTTTGAGCTAACTTTAAAAATGTAGGAGTATCTAAAATCTAAAATGAGGTTTGTATGGGTTAGCACTGCCTACCCCTTTAATTTTTTTTTTTTAAATAGCCATAATGATTTTATTAAAATTTTGCACCACTTGTTTTCATATAAAAAAAGACCCACAGCTTTTGTTTGAATTGTTCTTATAGAAATTATCAAGAAGGCAATTTTAATATCAATTAGCTATTTCACCCAATAAATGTCATAATATTGCTAGTTATTACATGTGGAAAAGTGACAACATGCAGCACTAATAGGAATCTAAGTAGACCTGTAAAGACCTATTGCTTCTCAAATATCTTTGCTTTGAGGCTAAACTGCTGTGACATTCTGTGCAATGTATTAGGTCCATAAGTTAATTATAACTGTTTTCACTTTTATATCAAAATAATAAGTATGTAGGCCTAATTATAACTAGTTTTAATCAGATTGCTTTCTTTAATTTGTATTGCCAGTATATATTTCAATAATTCATCTTTTTTGGTTTATTATATCTTAATTTATGGCAGGCAATCATATCATTTGAGTGAACATTTACTCCATTTACTCTTTGCATAGTTCCTCTGGTTACCCAGTAAAAACTTTCTCTTTTATTCTCTCATTTTTAAAATACAGGCACTGTAAAGAAAAACGACAGAGAAGGTTTGACCTCTAAAAATCAAATTTACTTGCATGATCCATGCACTCTTTTGTACTAATTTTGTAATAATTTCATTTTTTTATTTATAGTCAGTACGAAACACGCATTGACATTGTCTGAGAACATAATATTACAGTTATTACATTAAAAATATAACAGTAACATAAAACTACACTAGGATGTAGATTTAAAAACTCTTTCATAGTATAAAAGGGTTTTTTTTCTTACCAACCATTTAAGAGGTGTATTTGAGCATTTATAATTGCTATAACTTTTTACAAAAGAAGGCAACATGTTGTAACACTTAGGGCCCTAAATATAAAAGAGAATTAACTGATTTACTGAATCTAAATTGTGGCAAATTCAGTGCAGCCCTATTTCTAGTATTACAGTTATGTACTTCATTTCTGGGGGGTCTGAAATATTACAGTGTACATGCACAAGTAATTCTAACAAGTATAAATTCACAATAGCTAAAGTTTCCAGTTCAATTAAAAAAAAAAAAAAGTTTACAATGAGATACTTACTCAATGGCAATAGACAATTCCTCAGCAAGCTAAAGGAATATTATCTATTTTATGGAACCCAAAGATTCATTGCCTTGCTTACCTGAGCCCGCCATTTAACCCCATTCTGTGCTAACTCTATCCAATCATCCCTGGCAAATCCTACTTTCCTTAAATCTATCCTAATATTGTCCTCCCACCTACATCTAGGTCTTCCAAGTGATCTTTTCCATTCGCGTCTCCCAGTCAATATTTTTGAGATATGTATTTCCTCCCCCATGCATGCAACATGTCCAGCCCATTTTGTCCATGGTTTAATTACCCTTATTATATCCGGTGAAGAGTACAGGCCATGAAGTTCGTCATTATCCAGTTTTCTCCAGTCCCCATTTTCATCTGTTTTAGGCCCAAATATTTTCCTAAGCACCCTGTTTTTGAACACTCAGATTATGTTCTTCCCTAAGAGTATGGGACCATATCTATATCTCCTACGATTTTTAGACTCCCTCAGTATACTCCCTACCCACAGATCCGAATGACGGACTATTTTACCTCTGGAAAATTTTACACTGATAGAATCCATAAATCAGGCAGCATTACTTAACAGTATTTTTTACTGTGAGAGGTTGTTAACCTCACGGCAAAACCCCCATGCTGGAGAACCACCTCATGTCAATATATTCGCAGCTACCCTCCATATCTGGGGCCCACCCTAGTAGCACACTTCGTTGGCCCAACAGAGGGATTTGGTTTGCATGGAAGGGATATGTTGGGAAAACGTTGGTTGTAATTTCCTCGGTTTTGCCAACGGATTTATTGGTTGGCGCGCCCTCTCGTCCTACTGTTGGCTTTTCCAACCAATAGGGCTGTTGGCCCAACAATATATTTCGTTGGCTAAGCCTCCGTTGGCGTTACCAACCAACAGGATGGCTGGCCCAACAATACATTTCGTTGGAATATAATCACATTTATGTTAAAATTAAAAAGTGTTGAAATAACATTATAAGCGTTAAATTTTCATTTCCTATAAAATAAAACAGTTTTAATTAATTAATTATTCGAGCTCTTTGTGCGCGTTACATGCTAAAAATTTACTTCTCCACCTCTTCCTGCCAGTCTTCGGCAATTTCCGGTGTAGTTCGTAGGTCATCACGTAGGCGATGAAGATAGAGGTAAATCATTTTCGTAACATCTCTGGGTTTCTCTAGCTGGACAGTGAGCGATCCTAGCAATGCAGCGAAGGGTGGGGGATGTGCAGGGCTAGCTGCTCAGTAGTCAGTAGTCTCGCATTCCATGATAGGTATTGTTCATTCGCAAAACTGCTCTACCTGCTTCACAAAAGAAGGGGATGGCACTATGGTATTACAGTTGATTTTTAACAATACAGTACACTTGTGCTGAAATTTCAAGATAGTGAAGAAGAATAATTACACAGCGTTGTACAAATGAAAAGCACAAAAATACAGAGTAAAAGTTTAATGCTTCGCAGTACGTTATTGGAGAAAACATAAAGGCGCTCTAAAAATGTAAAAACTTACAGTAGGGCATTTCGTGGTCTGGAAGGTGGGAAATATCTCACTATAGGAGATGAATAGCTTCTACTTTAGTTTGTAAAACTGAGAAACGAAAAGTCCGCATATTTTAAGCATGCATTTGTTATTTTCTTCGGTGACCTAAACTGTATTAAAAAACTGCTCAAATTATGTGAATAAATACTTTAAATTATTCCTTGCGTAGCAATATTTAATCAATTGCTTTGAAATGTTCAACCAAGTTCTAAGACTTATCAGTGGTAAAATTAACTCAACGAATAGTTCATTAAAAACAATTAGCTATTTATGCCTTTATCCTGGCATGCTAGCGGTCCTGAGTTCAAATCTCGGGGCCGGCGGGTGTGTCATTCGTGGTGGACGAAGCCGTGCCTTGGGGGTTTTTCTCGGGGTTCTCCCGTTTCCCCCTCTCATTCCACCAACACTCTCCACTTCATCTCACCTTTCCCCCTTTTCATCATCATCCCGTTTCCACTTCCGGTATCGGGCCTGCTTTGGCAGTCAGCGCCCTTTGGGGGCCTCTCCCGTCCTCCCCGCTGCTTGTGGTCAAGAGGTTGTTGGTGGTGTGTGTCGCGGACCTGTCGGGGCTCCGGTTGGAGGGACCGAAGGGGGTGGCGTGTGTCGCGGACCTGTCGGGGCTCCGGTTGGAGGGACCGAAGGGGGTGGCGCATACGTGGCATGGTAATAAGGCTTGCTGGATGTAGGGGAGCTCCGTGGGGGCCTGCGCGGGGATCTGGCGTCCTGGGCGGTCTATGGGCACGCAACTCATTCCATCCCGGAGGTAGGTACAATAAGCCTGCGGCTTCGGTGCTTAGGGGCGTTCCCACCCCGCCTCCCGCCTAAAGGGCACTTATTCAATTCAATTCAATGCCTTTATAATATATAGTTTATGATTTAAACTCGACAAAATGAAGTAAAATAACGTTAACTTTTATTTCTAAAAGAAATTGTAAACTATCAGCTTTTTGGTTTTGACGTGTGTAGAGATGAAATATGCAAATTTGCAATTCGGTTCCAAAATTTTGAAAATTGAACTCCAAGGATCTTTTACCATGAAACCCAATAAAATCACAAAATATAAGTATATATTTTTTCAAGATTAAATAAACTAACAGCTCTCAACATTTTAGGGATTATCCTAAATGCTTCCGGGGTCAGGTAAAACAAATGAAGAAAATGGAATGAAAAATGTAGAAATTATGAATATTTCACAGATCGGTCCCCATAAGTGCGTGTACTCATGCATAACTTTCATTTCCTGAGGATGCCTTTATTTTAATTTCATTAACAGTGTTTTTAATATTATAAATATAAATATCGAGTGTAAACAATTTTAACGTGTTCGTTTCAATAGAACATGTTTATAACAATAATTCAAATCTTCATTTAAGCTATTTCGTGAATAGGTTTACTCCTTAAAATGTTGATATTTTAATTTGTTGTACCTTATCCTTATAATATAAAGCCACACGGCTGACTGACTGACTGACTGACTCACTCACTCACTCACTCACTCACTGACATTAATGTTTGCCCACTTCCAGATGAGCTAGAAAATTGAAATTTGGTACTCATATAGCTTTTAGGCTGTAAACCACAGGAAAATTCCTAAAACTTAAGTTTTTTATTTGTTAGCCCTAAAACCCCCCGAAAAAGTGCTCGGCTCGGTTCACTGACATTAATGTTTGCCCCCTTCCAGATGAGCTAGAAACTTGAAATTTGGTACACGTATAGCTTTTAGGCTATAAATCACAGGAAAATTCCAAAAAGTTTATTTTTTCAATTTTTAGCCCTAAAAACTACCGGAAAAGGGCTCGGCTCGGCTCACTGACATTAATGTTTGTCCACTTCCAGATAAGCTAGAAACTTGAAATTTGGTACACATATAGCTTCTAGGCTGTAAACCACAGGAAAATTCCAAAAAAGTAAATTTTTTAAATTTTTAGCCCTAAAAACCCCCGAAAAAGGGCTCGGTTTCCGTGGCAACGGTATTATCAAACTGTGTTCACGTATGGCTCTGAAAGTTTAGAAATAATTATTTCCGTAAACCTAACGGGGTGGTCGAGATAGTAACGTCTTGGACTTGCGTTCTGAAGTCTCAGGTTCATAACAATTAAATCCAATTAACATATTTTTGTCCAGAACTAACAAAAGTTTCTTTTATCTGTTAAAGAAATTTCATAATTTATATTCTTTAATAATAACTCGGAGATGAAATCCCGCATTCTTTACAACATATTACAACCAATTTTACTTGTATTTTTCTACGATTTCCGTGGTCTTAAAGGCAAATGCCAAATTGAATACTTTACAAACCATGAATCTTAGTCGCTATTTCATCTTGTATCATGTCCATTTCAGTTGAAATTTACTTCATAAAATACACCATAAATGTATGTACACTGCCAGTTGATCTAGAAAACTACACTTGGCAAACTGATACCTTTTAGCTTGCAACCGATGGGAAAATTCCAAAAAAAAACCCCAAAGTCTTCCCACATTTATTTTTTCAGGTTTATTGTGGCAAAAAAGGTAATAGCCAATACAGCATACTAAATACACGCACTCTATCTCCATTGATCTTTTAAAAAAACCTTTCCCGAGAACCTCAGCAGGGGTTTGGGGGCACAGCCCCCAATGAGCGAAGCGAGTTGTTGTATAAGCTGTAATGAAATAGATTTAACATCTACAATAATAATGCATGTTATGTTAATTAAAAATACCAAATATTTAAGATGAAAGTACGAAAATATCTTTTCCTTACAAAAATTTGTTTTATGCTATTTTTTAAGCTGATGTTCAGTTATTAAGAAGAAGCATTGCACTATCTGGGCATTACTATTAAAGAAACTTTAATGAATTATATTAAGTATCGTATACGATTTTATGATTTTTTCTTTCTTTCATATTTCGTATTTTCGTTTAAAACCCCTTACACCGGTAAAAGGTGGCTGGCTGTTGGCACTTCAGAAATACGAATAGATAGGCTCACGGCATAAACAGAGGTGAAAACTATTTGAACAACAGCTAGTAAAGACGACAGTTTTATTTCAGTTACGACAAAAAATTAAATACGGTATGAGAAATAAGTATTGTAGATTGACCATTGCTATTTGAAAAAGGCGCCTCTTGTGCTCTGAAACCTGTTCCGATGGTTTCGCCTGTTCGTTGGCGAAGTGTTTGGGGGAATGGGCGGGGAGTCAGCTGCGTGCTAGACTCCAGACTCGCACTCAACCTACCCATAACAGATCCCAGAGATGTTACGGAAATGATTTACCTCTACAACGGTTATTCGCCATCTTGATATGTTGAAGAATCCGAATGGTGTTTTTACTTCTATTAATATTAGGGCTCTTTATTTGTTCTCTGAAAATAACGTTATCATATATTCACATCAAATATTCAAAATACGAGATGTATATCCTTCTTACTAGTAAATAGGCTAGAAGAATTCTCGATTTTTATTTCAACGATCACTAATGGCGTAGTGGTTAAAGCGATAGACTATAACGCTAGCGGTTCCGAGATCGAATCCCCATAGGTGCGAATTTTATACGATAGGAATAGGTAGGTAGGGTGAAGGAGAGAAGGGAGGTAATAGGGAAAAGAGGAGAAAAGGGATGAAAGGGAAAATAAAAAATTAAATTTTGTGTGCTTCTAGTATTTCCGCCAGATGTCTCTGCGCTGCGCTGCGTAGTAGTTCCACCATTACCTAATAGATGTCTCCCAACTGTTGGGATTTTGTTGTATATTGGTTGGCTACAGTTGGCAATTGGTTGGATAAAACGCTCCTTGGCAACGGAACCCCGACGGACATTCATAACCGTTGACCAACGAAACATGGCGATCATTTCCCAACATTGGCCCAACGATCTGTGCTACTAGGGCATATCCTCTACCGTTCTGTGGTCACTATTCTTTAAAATTTCAAGGACTTTCTTTTGTATTAAAAGAATGTCATGTGTTGAGCCTCTCCACAATAAAATACCCTATCTGGCAGCTAACTGTAATAATGCATAGTAAATACTTCTCATATAAGTTGCTAGTAAATACTTCTTATATAAGTTGCTGGTAAACAGTATCTTAAATTCTTAATAATGTGCAGAATACTTGATAATCTTGATAACAGTTTTTCTTTGTGTGTCCCATTTTACTTGACTGTCAACATTCATACCTAAAAATTCAATTTGTGTGTCCATATGAGGTACATTTTCAAGGATTGCCTTCTACGTAAATAAAACAGAAACAGTTTTTTCTTCATTTAATATAGAGCTGAACCCTAAAGAAGCAATGTCATTAAAATGTTCATACTTTTCTATCAGTCTAGCAAGATTATGATCATAGCTAATGAAGCTTGTGTCATCAGCATACATATAGGTTTCAGCTTGTAAATTCCTTGGTAATCATTTAACTTACTTTCTTTCTTTCTTTATCGTAGTTTCACCTCTCCCTTTTAGGATTTAAGCGACCCAAGCCGCCCGGGCCATTTAACTTACTTCAATCAGAAATAAGACTGGTCCTAATATGGAGCCCTGAGGAACCTCTGATGTGACATTAGACACATAGGAAAGGATCCATCAACATATACGTGTTTTTTGATTTTGTAAATTCGACTGGAAAAATTTATATTCAATATCACATATCCAGTTGAATTTTAGCTTTTCTAACAGTAACATGTGATCAGTGCAATCAAAAGCCTTTGATCACAGAAGGTAACAATTACCACTTACAAAATCTCCTTTTCCAAAGGCTAGTAAGATGAAGTTTACAGATTTTGTTCAACAGCAGCTACAGTTGATCTGCATTTTCTAAATCCGAATTGGCTATCACTGTGTAGTGCAAAAGATTCGAAGTATTGATTTAACTGTTCTAAAACAACGCGCTCAATGACTTTGCTCACTACTGGAATTAATTAATTGCTCTGTAGTTAGTTAGTTCATCTACTGAGCCTTTTTTATATATAAGAATCACTTTTGCCATTTTAAACTACTAGGAAGATCTAACTACAGGGTGCGGCATTTAAAGTTTCCCATTTTCAATACCATGCAACACATTTATTTTACAAAGAAATAAGTTACATTGAACATTTTTAAATGTCTTACAGTCTTGGATTTACAATTCTGTTCTTACTTTTTCAATATGATTTCCTTGAGATGCCCTCTATTAGCTTTAACACATTGCTGTAATCTCCCTCGTACACTGGCCATTACGCTGTGTGTGGTGTCTTGCGTAACATTTGCACTTTCCTGCTGAATTACATTGTTAAGACTGTTAATGTCAGGGAGGGCATGAGCAAAAACTTTAGACTTCAGATAGTCCCACAGAAAAAAAAATCTGGTGCAGTTAGGTCGGGAGATTTGGAGGGAAAGAAATTGGAAAGAATTCGGTCGGGGAAAGCAGCATGAAGGGTGTTCATTGAAAGATGTGCAGTATGTACTACCCTACAACACCATCCTGTTGAAACCACAATCTCTCAATATCCCAGTTACGATGTGCCAATTCTGGTAGGAAGAAAGTTTGCAGCATGTGATTGCAACGTTCAGAGTTGACAGAAACCGAAGCACCATTATCGCTCTCAAAGAAATAATGGCCAATAATACCCTGTGCTGCAATGACACACCAGACCACGACCTTAGGACTGTGAAGTGACCGCTTGTGGACTATGCGTGGATTTGCAGGAAAATGCAAACATTATGCAAGACACCACACAATGCGTAATGACCAGTGTACAAGGGAGATTGCAGCAATGTGTTGAAGTTAATGGAGGGCATCTCAAGGACATAATATTGAAAAAGTAATACCAGAATTGCAAATCCAAGACTATAATGCATTTAAAAATGTTCAATGTAGCTTATTTATTATTGTTAAATAAATGTGTTACACGGTTTTGAAAATGGGAAACGATAAATGCCGCACCCTGTACTACTAGAAAACTACTAGGAAAATGCAAATAGGATGTATGATTTATGCGAGGAAACAAAAATTGTTGATAGCTTACAATGCTCCATTATTGATCTTCCTCAGAACTATAGTCTTAACTCAGATTCATTTTGCGTATTCAATCTTGCAGTATGACTTGAATATTTTTTGGAATTATGGTAACTTTACTGCACTTGTATAATTGAAACTGGACCTCTTAATCTCAATGACTGCACATGAACTACCTGTATGCGGTACGGTAGCACAATAAAAACTGTTATCCCACTCCCAGCATGCTTAAAATCTTCCATTATACAGTTGCTTTGGTATTTTAGGAAAATTCTAGCTACTACTATTGTCACATTTCACAATGAAAGCATGACTTTTGACTGACAACATAATGGTAGGCCTATTTACTTATTCGTGGAAGGAGTTTCACAAAATAGTAAATGAAATATTCCAGAATATATAGAAATTAAACGTTTTACCTTATAATTTCCAGTGTGTGAATTATATTATGCAGATAAATACCGTGGTTGAGGGGTAAGTTTACTTGCATTGAAGCTGAGAACCAATACTTCTGTTAAAGCTAGCATAACTTAGGTTAATAGGATAAGCTTCCTTATGGTCACGCCTCCATTCTCTCTATTCTTCCACGAGCTCCCACTGATTTGTAACATTGTACCGTACATTGATATATATGTATGTTTAAACTGACAAAAATAATTCAGTATTTAAAAAAGTTTATAAAAACGTTCATTATTGCACAGCAAAAACAAAGTAAAAATATACCCCCTGTGTCAGGGTCTTCAAATAGCCTTCTCCAGACCTCCACAGTTGGATGATGTTAAGAGTAAAAGGATAGGAAAATGTTATAATAAATTATAATTTTAGGATATTTCAGAAAGTGATGTATGACTAAATGTCCCCTAAACGGTATTTACTCCAAAGATTGCAGTATCGTACTTTGTAGATACAGTCTGAAAGGTGATAGAACTTTCAAGACTTGATGGAGGGAAGAATCCATTTTATCAAACATGTTTTGGTTTCTTGTATTGAAGGTTTGTTGTAATTTTTTTCAGGCTTGAAAGTATTGTGATCGTGACAAAAATTTGAAATCGAGATAACTATGTATATGCGAGAAAGTAAAAAGGGGTCAATAGTTATTTCAGATTCTTAAGTATTGAAATAAGTGATTTTCTTTCAACTGAAGGAAACTAATTATTATAAATATCTTGTAGTTAACTTCTTAGATTCGCCTGTGAACAGAAATTAATTTTTTGTCTTCCTTTCTAAGAATTTGTATAACGAAGTATTGAGTCTCTTAAGCAGTGGCGGCTCATGTATAGGCACTGTTTAACTGCAGCACACCTTATTTCCACTTGATATTATCAATAACATTTAATATAATGAGTCCTTTTTCTTTAATTCTTTCTTTATACTTGTACAATATATAATCCTTAAGCTTAATGCCACTAGCTGTCTCCCAGTTTATTAAAAACAGAAAGAAAATATTTTTATGAAACTGTGCGCTTCACAGTAGTGGTAGTTTTTTTTTATGCTCTGCATGTGTTGTGCTTAAAAACCAAGAAGTACCATATTCTTGAATGTGATAAAGTGTAGAATTAGATTATTATCTTGTATCCAGCTATTCTATTTTATTCATTTTTTGGTTCCTTTATTCAACAGAAAACTTGAACCATGGCAGATCAAGGAGAAAATTATTGATCTTTTCGTGGAAATTAAAACAAGAATGGATTTCATTTTTTAAATGGACAGATCAAGCTTGAACTGTAACAGTTTATATTAAAGTAAGTAAAAAAATTATTTTGTTCTTTTAGGGTTTTATCAAGTTTAAAAAAATCTTTTTTATATAGGCCTATGTATGTTCCCTTTTGCACAGTTTTAAATCAGACTAAAAATTTTCTGGAGCAGCACCCCGCTAATTTTAGCTACGAGCCGCTACTGCTCTTAAGTCTTAATCCTTCTGTGGAAAGTAGAATACCGAAAAGAAAAGAAACTTGTGTAAATTTTGAATTTATGGCCAGAAGTTTTGGGATATTACTGTACTTCACTTCCTTCATCTCTCCTTTTTACTTTGAGTTTTATTAATTAAATTTTCATTCTTTATTAATACAACAGAATATATACTTTACAAGAAATTTTCTTCCTGAAGTTAATCGTCGCAGGAGCTCATAATTCTTCAACCAGCGAGGACCTCACTTATTTGATTTACGCTTGTTTTTATGTATGAATTCATTTACAAAATAATTTATAGTAATTTTGCCATCGGTTTTTTTTTTATTAAATAAGATGCACTCTAAACTTTTTTAACAAGCTGTCTTGTTAAAACTCCTTTACTTCTATTATCTTATTTTCCGAGTATAATAACGGTACCGTTATTTTGAATTAATCAAAGTAGTTAAGCCGTCTACTTACATTGCTAAGAAATCCAGCATTTACAGCACATCCCATTGCAAGAAAAATAATTGCGTTCATTAATAGATTAAAAGAGTAAGTCATTTTGCAACTCTTGAATTCACTTGGCAGTGTGTAACTACTGACTTGGGAATCGGAAACGTATACAAAACCACATTCTTATCTGGATTGTTTCATTCTTATGATGCGCGAATTTTATCACACATTTCTGTAACACACGTTATTCCTAGGTAGAACAGAACCTGTTTATTTACACAAAACGTGTAATTAATATTTTTATACTACTGTGCGTGATGCTTGCGGCTTTAAGACTATATTACTGCTGAACATTCCACATACTTTTGCCAAGAAAATTATTGAAGGAGTTGCGTACACGTTAATAATAATATGAAAAAATTTGGACAGTAACTTATGCCGAGTGCACCATTCTCCGGTTTTCTCAGCTGTTTCGAAACCGGGGTAAAAGTAGTGTCATTACAATGCGTATAACGGGTTTAGCCATATTAAGTTCTTTTCTGCCATAGATGATTGTGATTATTGCGCTAATCTAGCTTATATTCGTAGCATTGGATTCTGCTTAGGAACTTGAAGCTTTTCCGGCGTTCATTATGTCTAGGCTTCTCGGGATTCCAGCCGGGTAAGAAAATTGAAGCTGTCCGAGCTTTCGGCTGCTGCTTGCTATGAAGCCATCTTCAGGGAGGAAGTATAGCTGCATGACCTATAGTAGCATTTGAACTTCATTGTTAATTTTGGTTTCTTCGCTCCTAATTTTCCGCACTCCATCTACATTTGGCAGAATATATTAGAGGTCAGTGACTAAGACCGAGGATTCTACATTAATTTGTCCACACTTAACATATTTCTGTCACAAATCAAGTTACTCCCCAATAAGACCGATTTTAAAGACTTTTAAAAGTCATAAACACCCGAACCATCGCTGGTCGACGTTCTGCTATACAGAGACGGCGATGTCCGACTCTACATTGTTCGTGAAAATAGGTACCAAAATAATATGTTCTATTTTTAAAACTATACTTCCTAATTTTGTACAATACATTTTTAAAAATTCGGGATACTTGGCTGAACATTTTTTTTTTAACGCGGGAGTGTACTTGAATAATTTAACAAAGAAATTTCAAGAAAAGATTAGGGTTGCCAAGAGGAGAGAAGGGAATCCTTTTAGATGATGATGATGATATTTATTTTAATTTGCAAGATTGCAAAATACAAAGAATACCATTCAATTAAACAAACAGGGAAAAACAAACCACAGTAGAAAGATATGTACTACAACAAACTCAACGAACTGAAACAAAATAAAACAGTATGCAAACTATGAAACATGAAAACATTAATCCTAGAAACACACTCTATTAGAAAATGACGTGGTGACCATATAGATGGTTACGCATGATCTGCACAGAGTCCCTCAATACGAGCAGACTTATTTCAGAATACAGATGTTTGTGTAGGCAGAACGATCTGCAGAAGTCCATGAACATCTTGGTGATTGTTCCACGACTACCAATCATCAGTCCAATTACAGATATTTCTTGTATACGGTACTTTTCTTTCAAGTATTGGACCGTGGGTTCATAAATTTCCTTTTTTTCGCAGTCTACTTCTTGTGGCTGCTCGGAATCCCGTTCAAATCGAACAGTTGGATCAATTATATAACCCAGGTCCTTATTTCTGTCAAGAGCAATACTTCAAGCCCTTTTTGTGTCAGGGAGGTAGCTATTTTGCTCCTAATGCGATGGTGACGAGTGTTCCGCAGGAGTTCACCATGTGGCATGTGGACAGCAGCCTAGAACATGAGCTAATGTTTCTATCTCGCTATGGGTTACAATTCTATCTATAATATTGGTGTTATGTGATTTAGATTTATTAGCCAAATGTAAGAGGTTTACATGGCTTTGTCAAGTACAAGAGTTGAACAATTTGTACAAAATAAATGTTAAGTACACAATTATACTTAATTTCTAGGTAATGAATGTTGACAAGTACATGAATTGAACAAATTAAATTTAAGGTAAACAAAAGTACTTAAATTCTATGCTGCATCCTTTCCAATGATAATGATGATAATGATAATTTTATTTATAATAAATTAATTAATAGTAACAATAATAATATTAAAGAACAAAGGCAAACATCCGTCTCGTTCTGTATTACCTGTTCGCATTCCAGGCTTTAAAGAACGATGGTTGTTGGTAGCTCTGATGACGTACTCTCTTTGGAATTGTTTTCTAATGCTCATTTGTTTGTTCATATGTTCAGTTTGGTTGGTTTGAAAAGATATGTTTTGTATTTTGTGCAAACCAGCGTAGACTCTTAACTAGACGTTTTCATGCGAAAACTCTTCAAATTGTTGAATTCATAGAATGGAACAGAAATTCTATTCACTTATGCGTTTCATGGCAAGAAACTCATGTGTGTACGATACGTTTTATTCAAATTATATGGGGAGGCGATCCGAAGTCCACCCAGACCGACGTTAAAAAAAAGGATAATTTGTAGTTCTGAATCTTCATAGGAAGACTCACAAACATGTCTGTTGTTATCGTATTGTATTTACTGTTTGAGTTAAGTGCACCTGTAAGAAGTGCTAAGTATGACTCTACAGAGATATCTAAAATAATAGAGGAGGGTAAGAAGGAATATAACCTGTTGGAACAAAGAAGTAACATACCTCGATTTGGAGGATGCTGGAAGTCTGCGGTTTCATTTCTTCAGATGGGTTGCAAACATCTCACAGATGAAATTCAGAGTGATATTGCTTTGAAATTGACCGACTGCTTTCTGATAATGTCTGGTCATGGACCTTACGAGTGCGATAAACAACTAGAAAAGAAGGGTTGTGTGAAAGGTATGACAGATAGAGCTTTCAATGTGTACACCGAATTTTATTCGCATGCCTTTAATTTATGCTTTTTTCTACAAAGTCAAATATGGCATGATGAAACAGAACGAACAATAGACAGATTGTCTTCAAGCTCTGCCCATGTTGCTAAACAATTGGAAGAAGCTGAGACTGTACAAGTTCTATTATTAGAACAACAGAAGAGAAGTATGTCTGTCCAGGACAAGCTTCTTGAAAACAGTCTCTCATTAAGTGAAACTCTGCATGTGTCCCAAGACAGTCTTCATGCAATCATGCATGAATTTCGGACATCTACTCTTGAGCAGAAGAAAATCTTGTTTGAAGTCTTTGATCGTTTGGCATCATTACAAGCATGGGCTATTGGAGAAATCTCCTGGCTGGATACAATTATATTTTATGTTGGTTGTATCATTGTATGTTATATTGTTACAGCAACTCCAAGAACTCATGAAGCAAGAATTTGGGTATTCCTTGCAGTTACATTCAATGCAGTTTTAGAGAGGTTTGTATTTACATATCTCTTAAAAGATAACACAGACCATATAGAGATAATTAATGAAAACATGAGTTGGTGGATTTGGCAATGCAGGAAAGTAATGTTAGCAATATGTGTTGTGCTGATAGGATTATCTGTATACAACTTTTGTGATTACAATACTGTCAATCACAAATTATTGCTACAAATTCGGAAACAAAACATGGAAGTCATTCAGTGTCTTGAAAAATTGAAAAACATGGATAATGAACCTAATTCTGAAATTTTAACAATTGACACTAGGACTGACTATTCAGTGTCTAAAAATAAAGGTTTGTCAGAACTGACTCTTGGTGCTATTAAACGTCAAACAAGTTTATTAGGAAACATAAAGGTGGACAGTAATGAGCTTTCATCCACACCTGATAGTCAAACATATATGACATGTGCAGAAAAAATAAGTGAAAGAAATGCCAGTTTTCCTAGGAAGACAGAAAAGTTTATAGAAGAGACTAACCGTTCAATGATTTGTGTACCACAAGTTATAAACTTTTCACCCAGAGTAGTACAAACTCGCCAGAGCAGATCACCCAGTGTGCATTACAACTTGCGCCACTCAAGTAGGAGTTCATCTGTGATGTCGACATCAAAACAGGCTGTTTAAAGGTGTATGCATGAAACTTCAAGTTTATCCATCCTACATTAGTGAGTATAAACTTATTCTGGTAGGCTACTAGTTTAATATTGTTTTATGTTTCCTTGGTTAGATTTTAATTCAATTCAGAATTTGAACAGTGATGTTAATGCCATCAAGGAAATTTTTGATCAGCACATACTCCATCATGACAGTTTGTGCAGCAAAACTTTGAAGCACTCATAAGTGAGATTTGAGATTGCTGCACTGACTGTGAAGTGGACATAGAACAAAGCTGCAGCGAAAAGATAAAAACAAATCATAATAATAATGAATAAATAAAAAAAATGCTTTTGCTGGAGCAATGGTAAAGTGCTTCAGCAGCATTTTAAAAAAGAATGTAGCCTACTGAACATTACTTCTTAGTTACTATAAGTCTAAATGGTGTTAATGCTTAATGCACAGAAATATCTATTCACAATGCCATTAAATCAGTAGTAGGTTAATCTGTAAATAGCCTACTGAAGGTTTATTCAATTAGGCCTATGTTACATGATAAAGCGAATTACAAATTGCAAGTCAGTCTACAATGCCAATAATATTGATAGCTATAATGGATACCATTTTTTCAAAATTTCAAGGGAAAATTTACTCAGATTAGCCTATATTTTTCTGAACAGCCTAGGAATAGGCTACAGTACTATTGAATTACCGGCAGGTAGGCTAGGTTACATAGGCTATCATCTCAAAATGGTTAACATGTTGGGAGTCCTCTTTAATTAATCTTGTGTAGCCTATATGAAGGCCTACTTCTCAATAGAATCAATATGGGTGATTCTTCAAATACGGGAAAATTTGGAGTGTGTAAAATCCAAATTTTTTACTTTGTTTAAAAAATCTCAAAAAAATCACTAAAATACTTCAGGGGTTACTTGATAATATGACACCAGCAGAACTTAAATGTTTATATTTTTATTTATTTTTATTTCTTTATTTTTTTAAAGCCATGTGAATGACATCCGTGTACATGGGGATGGCAGAAGGCCACATTAATGACTAACTTTGGCAACAATCTGCTTTTCTTTATGTGATTTCATATTTTTCTCAGCATACTTCAGTTGATTTTGCACCAAATTTGCAAATTTGTGTGCATACTCCGGAATTAATGTAATTTTAACGAGACTGTGTTTTTGTGGTTTTGGGGGAGGGGAGAATCAAGCAGAAATTCATTTCATCAGTTTTAAGATCTTAAGTACAGGTCACAGACACCGCAAACACAATAGTATCCTACATTTATCATCTACATGACTTGAGAGTCATCCACAGACCCCTTCATGAGACATATGTGGATGACACAAAAATCAGGCATGTGGATGACAAAAAAGGAGTTTTAGTGGTCTCAGCAAGCCATTCCTAAACCTCTGTAAGCTCAACTTCATTCAAGTACTTTGAATTGGAAGGTTTATCATAGTGCATAATCAAAATTAATAAATATTCACTTTCTGCCTACTTTCTAGAAGCCATGTTAATGACGGGGAATAAAAACGCTTTCCTTGAAAATGATGCAAAGTCCTTTGTTAATCCCAAACTGTTTGTAAGCAAGCAAAATTCAACCTTACAATTCAACCACAAGCTGCCCTGTTGGCTTTCTAACACTGTTGCCAGTTATACAAATTTCTCATTTCTGCAGAAAAAATTCTTTTCTTTTCAGCCATGTGGATGACCAAAAACCCTTGGGACATTCTTTATGTTCATTAGGTGGGGTGACAATTTTATTTCATTTTATTTTTTAGGGGTTAATATTCTTTACACATTCATACTCATTTACAGGAAAAAAGTTGAAAAGGAAATAACATTTTGTTTTGTGGAAAAATGCATTAGAATATACAAAACCGAGGTTTGGGACATGGCATGTGGATGACATTTCATTGAATTAAATTCGATTTTGGAATATCAGAATTTAAAGTTAGTGACATTTCAAAGTGATAGTTGTAGTATGGTAGTAGTAGAAACAAACTTTTATTTTATTTTTTTTTAAAAGTTGAATTTGAAGGGAAATATCACCCTGGAACACAAATTTTCCCGTATTTGAAGAATCACCCATATAGGCCTAGTCATACTTGGACTGTCCAGCATGAACCATTGAATGGAATTATTGTACCGATAGCTTTGGCCTACTGATCTTTTTAAAGCTGTTTACTTTAATGAAAGATAAAAGCGCACAATGTGCATTTGTCAGTCTCCTAATCTTCTGCGCAGAAACTCGAAAGGGATCTTCCTCTGTTCCTGCAGAGCTTTGTGTTGTATCGGTCACATTTATCCCCACACCGTTCACAGACACAATCCTCCCCTGGGTTGTGGTATGCTTTGTTCCTGCATAGCTTGAAGTGAAAGCCGTGAGCCGCGAATCTCGTGATTGTGTGTCGTAGGGTGAAGTCTGCCTCTCTCCACTGATCCGTCATCAAAGCGTCTGTTGTGAAGAAGTCGGGCCAGATCTCTGATCCTTTCCTTGCCCGGTCTCTCAGAGCTTCTTCTACCGAGGGTGTCCACGGGAGTAGCCTAGATACCGGCAGCGTAAGTCGTTGATCAGAAAAGTTTCCTTGGCCATGGCATAGGTTATCCTTGATGGAGTGTACCGAGACAGACACAGTACTCTCTTCAAGTATCTTGCTTTGATTTTCTCTATTTCAAGCAGTTGTTTCTTTGTCAGCTTGTCCCAGATAAGCTCGAGACCGTATGTGGCAACAGGGAGGACTTTCACCTCGAACAGCTTTAGCGCAGTCTTAACTGACATTCTGTTGAGATGCCTGATGTCGTTGACGCTCCTGATGGCTGCTTCCACTCTCTCCTTTACATGGATCCCAAATGCTGTGGGGTCATTCCATGTAAACTGGGAATTGTAAAAAAAAAAATATTTTTTATCGGAATTTTTTCCGGGCCTTGAAATATTTATAGTCAGGATATCAAATTATATTGGCATGGCTGATTTTTCCCTCCAAAACCAGTTGTTCACTTCTGGCAGCCATTGTTTGGCAGAGTGCATGTTGCGTTTGTTCACGGTGAAAATTTGATCACTTTCAAGGTAAGAGAACATCTCAATAAATTACAACAGTTATTACGTCATGTACATTAATTGAAAGAGTATAGTTTCTTCTTCTTTTCTTTCAATTTTTGAAAGCATATCTTTAGGCATGTTGAATAGAGTAACTTTTAATTAACCTAACTTCCAATATGTAACGTGAGTTACCAAAACCCTCATTTTTTAAAATTTTCACAAATATATTAATGAACGTCAATCTATATGCCACTTTTTTCCTTCTCACAAATATGAGTGATGATTGGATATTTTTTAAAAAATTCCATCTTATAACCTTCTCCTAGTATCGGGGATTTTATTTATGTAACGTGAGTTACCATCATGTGCGTAACGTGAGTTACCATTCTTTATGTAACGTGAGTTACCATTGTCATATTCCGAATTGTTCTAAATTTTTAAAAAATACTTATTTAACAATTTTTGCAACAGGTTAATGTTCATTTACCTTTATATGTTACATAAAGGCCTATATGGGGAAGAAGCTATTTCAGTCAGTCTGCTATTACCTACTGGTAGTCATCACGAATAAAAGTGTGTTCCAAATCTGCAGCTGGAAAGATGAAAAGAAGAAGAGAAAATATAAAGAATGAGGGAAAATATAAGGAATACAAAAGAAAACACAAGGAGACAATGAAAAGATACAGGGAGAAGAAGAAGGAACAGGGAAAACGTTTGAACAAAAGGGAACATAAAAGGATTACCATAGAAAAGAAGCAGTGTGTAAGAGAAAGAGTAGCTAAATACAGAAAGCAACTAAAGGAAGCATCTTGTGATAAAGTAAATACCACACCAAGCAGATCTGGAACTCCTCTGTTTAAAAATATGTCTACCTTGAGGAAAGCCACCTCCAAAGTAAAACATGCACTTGCATCGTCACCCAGAAAAAAGAGCACTGTTATTAAAAGGTTATATCATACATTTGTTGTACCATTAGCAATGGAAAGACCTAAAGCAAAAATAAGTGCCGTAATAATTAGTGCAGTTCAAATTTCTATGAAAGGGACGATATCAGCACAGCAGACAGGCTTCAGGACGGAAAGATCTTGTGACTGTAAGAGATAAGAATGGTAAGCATAAGCTGTAAATACCACACTTAATGTTTTAATTGAAAGAAGCTCATGCATGTTTTGTAAAGAAAATGGCAAAGTGATTGGGAAAAGTAAGTTTGCAGAATTCAGACCAAAGCATGTGATGCTCTCCAACAAACTTCCTCACAATGTGTGTCTTCGCAGGCGCAGATATCATGAGAACTTCATCAGTGCCATAAATTCTCTTCACAATATAAGTCCCTCAAATGCCTGACACTACCAGCAACTTGCCTGCATTTTTTGTATGTGTAGAATCTACAGCTGATTGCTAATTAGGAAAGTATACAAAATGTATCAATTTCATAGAAAAAATAAACTTTGAGACTAATGTAATGGTATACAAGAAATTCATTACTTGGAACTCAATAATGGTGAAGTGATAGGACACACTACTTCATCTGATGCACAATTAAATAAGAACAAAACAAAGAAATCAAGACCTGATTTTCAAGTGGATGATTGGGTGGTGGTAAAACAGATGAATTTCATTTCCCGGGAAATATAACACAAGTTATAAACAAGGAGTATAAGGTTAATGTTATGGTGAAAGATGGTAAGTTATGGAAGTGGCCTCAAAATAAATGTGAAATATTCTACATTAAGGACATGATAATCAGAAAAGTGGATCCCCCAGGTGTAGTAAATTCTCATGGTTAATTTAAGTTTGAATGTGAGTTGTGACACTGTAACGTGAGTTACCATATGTTGTAACGTGAGTTACCGGATTTCTAATATTTTTTGTTTATTTCACTACAGTGTGGAAGTTTTTATTTGTGTTAAAGTACTTATAAGACCTCTTAGTATTATGTGTAAAATTTCCACCAACTACTGACTTATAGTAGCCTAGAGCAGACTTTTGTGATTCTTTATTCATATGCAGAATGTATATCCTGGAAATGTAACGTGAGTTACTGAGAACAATCAAAAGTTTTTGTTTGATAAATATTATAATTTATTAATTGTTGTGATCCAGATTTGTAAAGCATTCCTTATTAAGGGTATTAACAAACAAAAAAATGCCATGAAATTCTTTTCTTCCATTAATAGCCTGAATCTTATAAGCTATTGTCTGTCACTTTGTAACGTGAGTTACCATGGAATGACCCTGTGCCAGTCGTTTGCAAGGTGACTCCCAGGTATCTAAAGGTGTTCGTAATTTCCAGCGCCTTCCCGTTGTAATTTATGGTGTCGTCCTTGCCCAGTCTTCCTCCTTTTCGGAACACCATCAGCTTGGTCTTGTCTGGGTTTATTTGCATCTCATTTCCGTCTGCCCATGAAGTCAACTTGTCCATGGCTTTTTGGAGCTCTGGCTGGTTACTTGTGGCTAAGACCATGTCGTCTGCATAAGCGTACAGAACTACACTTGGGGCCACTTCGTGGATTGTCTCGACTATGTCCTGGGTTAGTACATTGAAGAGAGTCGGACTTAGGGGATCCCCTTGGAGTACTCCATTCAATTAGCTGATCCATCTAGATTTAGCCTTCCCATCGGAGACTTGTACGTAGTTTTCTGATAAGATGCTTGTGATGAGCCTAGTGATCCAACTGTGGCCTAACAATTTTTCTAGTTTTGCTAGGGTGGTCATTCTATTTGCTTTATCGAAGGCCTTGGAGTAATCAACAAATATCGCCAGCAGTTTCCCACGTGGCTTCTGTAGTTCAGAGTGTATGTTTCCGAGGAGGCCTTCTACCGCCATTAATGTGGATCGTGCCCTTCGGAACCCAAATAGCTCGTCTGGTAGCCTTTGCTCCAGGGTCCTAGAGATTCGTGTGTTTATAATCTTGGTCAGCATCTTGAAAACCACTGATTCTAGTGCTATTCCCCTGTATGCGTTCGGCGAGCTGGCACTTCCATGTCCCTTGTACAGGTATTTTATCGTGGATTTTCTCCAAGCTTCAGGTATCTCTCCTAGTTCGAGGCATTTGTTCATCAGAGCTTTCCATGTCGATCCTAGAGCCGGGAGCGTTGCTTTCAGGTGTTCTGCGAAGATATGGTCTGGTCCAGAGGCTTTCTTGTCTTTCATGGAGGCTATTGCGTTTCTTATTTCATCACTGGTGAATGGGGGGCTTGGTGTGTAGTCACTTTCTTGTGGTTGAGGCGGCCTAGTGTCCTTTTGGCAGATCTTTACCTGTAAAGTAATCTTTACCGGTTTACTTTACCTGTAAAGTAATAAAGTCAGGGTTAGTAGTAGTAGAGTACACAGATCGCATGCGATCCTTTGTGATCCAGTCGGATATACACAGCAGTGGGTTGCCAGCCGTATTATTCAAATTGTCTCTTTCTTGCTTTTGTAACTTGATGTGTCAGTCTCTTCCATTGACTTTTATCCTGTACCCGATCAAGAGTCTCTTTCCATGTAAGATTGGTAGCCCTGGTTATCTCATCATGCCATCTCATCTTCTTTCTTCCTTGTTTTCTGGCTCCTTCTACCATTCCCAGCATTATATCCTTCTCCAAAGAGTCATGTTTTCTCATAACATGCCCAAAATATTCCAGCTTCAGTCTTGTGGCTTTAACTTACAGAGAACTGCTAGGCTTTATTCTTTTCAAAATTTCTTCAAAAGTCAGGGTTACTCCGTGATAATCTTGAATCTTCAAAAAGGAAAATTGGGGCAATTCCATGGTCACGGACTAACATTCAAAGAGAAAGTCACTGATTCTGGCAGTCATTACACCAACATAAGCTGCCGGTATTAAACATTCTCCACTAACGCACATTGAACTCTAGAATGCCGAATTCTCTTTCTGCTGCACGATTGCCAAACTGTTCCGTGAACCTTACAGTTACCACTTTTAATTTGTACGATTGTGTGTAATTATTCTTCTTCTTTCCAATCTTGAAAATTTTACACAGGTTCACACTATTGTTAAGAAGCAATATTGTAGTGTCGTCAGTCCCTTTCTTTGTGAATCAAGTATAGGAGTTTAGTAAATGAACAATTCCTGCCATGGGTCTGAAACTTTGAGTATATTTTTTATAGGCCTAGTTGTCATTCTGACTCCTACGGCTTTTGACACTAATCTATTTACAATTTTGTGCTCCGCAATGCCATTGTTTTGTATAAGACTCCGAAAGAAATTCTGTACATTCTGAACAATTTTCACAGTTTGTGTCCTTAATTTTGCTCCTTTTCCATCGGCAAGACTAGGCCTTTTCTTTGTTGGGGTCTTCTCCAATTTTTGCATCCCATCTCTGTTACTTCTAAAATAATTATAAATATAAATAAACATGCCGTGGAGCGTATTTGGCGACATTGCACTAGACTGCAGACATTTGTGAGTATGCCTAGGCCCTAATTACCTTTCTCTTCACTGATTGACAGGTCTTAGAGGATTAGGGTGGCAAGAGGTAGCAAAAATGAGTCTTTAAGAAGTGGCAGCCACAATATGGGGCTGACCCAATCACGATTCACACAATCATAGAAGCATATGGTTTCTCTCAAGCACAATTGAACAATTGGTACACAAGATAACGGTTTCTCACCATCAAGGAATAGCAGATGTCTAGAATGGGGTATCATCGATGACTTAGTGTAGAAACTTGCAAGTTAATAGTCATAGCACATGATATCCTAAAAGCAGAGGCCTGCAACTGTCTAAATCTGGTGGTAGACAGTTAAAGAGATGAATACCAATTGATGGATAACAATTCTTGAGCTTACCTAAACGACAAAAGGGAAAGTCAGTCATCTCAACATTACACTTGTCCCCCCCCTTTAATCATCCATTTATCACCTCTTTTTATCGTCTCTCCTTCTCTTCTTCTCTCGTCACTGGACACTCGTGGAAGCTGTTAAACGCCCAGAGGAATACCTGTTTTCTAAAAGGAGGGAACAATCACGATATGTGGAACACACAAACTACAATAAATAAATCTGCTACCCTATAGTTTGCTATAGCAGTATATATTCCACAATCAATTAAAATGCTGGGCCAAATAATACATTAAATCAACATATGCGCTATTTGCCTTTCACAATCTTACTGTAGACATTCTTTAATAATAATTAATATACACTCACCCTAATTTCGTATTCCATCCATCTACAATCAGCATACGGTGATCACCTAAAATTCTGAAGGCCTAACACACAATACTCACTCTTGGGAAGCTTCGTTACTAAATTCCCAAGCTGTGAGGAGAATCTGGTTGAGATGCGTATTTCACTAAATTCAAATATAAAGCTCGGCTGCTCCAAACAAATATCTGAACTGAATGTACGATCACTCTAACACAATTAAATTACATTACATGCAGACGGGGAAGCTTATATCATTTCCAATTACAATTCAAATATACTGAATTCCCAATTATCAATATGGTGGCTAGAGAATGACCTAGGCTAATTCTTAAACATGAATTATCAGAAGAATCTCTTACCATCCGCCCAGACAAATTACTTACTCTGCTTGCATACACCCGTCAGAACACACACTCACTAATATAACTTTAAAATACTTCTTAAATTCAGTTACAAGCCTAAATCGAATGGAGCACCAAAACGAACATCTATTCAAAGCGCCATCCCAACCGGTTCTGATGTAACTGGAGGGATTAAGCTTGCATGCGCAAGACTTCAATTGTCTGCCGCAATGCGAGGCCAATAATACGATGACGTATTGCTTTTCTGACGAAATCTATTGTTCGGGACAGTTCACTCTGTTTGCAGTGTTCATGTGGCCCAATCCCTGCAAGTCTTTTTTCTGCAACAACAATATCTTACCAACACAGGCTGCACAGTCCCACAAAAAAATGCCATACTCAATATGAGAGTGAAAAAATGCAAAATATGCCATGTGGAGATAAGTCAGGCACATAGGACTTCTCTCAATAGATATAACACTCGTGATAGTTTAGTATGGTACACACATTCTCAATGTGTTCATTCCACGTTAGCCTAATGAGAAGCCCAGGAGGCAAACATGTACATTTTCTTCATAAGTTTGATGAAGACTAAATATAATTCTCTGGGTTTTACTTTCATCAACTGAGAGTTTATTGGAGCAAAACCAACCATATGCAGCAGTCTAAGCATCAGACTCAAGCATATTCAAGTGTTCTACCAATCTGTCCCTCACTATGAATGTTGTATCGTCAAGATAGTGGACAACCTTTCTGGGAACACAGTGATTAATGTCATTAGCCAGCACAACTATAAAGGGCCAACCACAGAACCCTGTGGAACACCCTGCAGAAGTGACAATAGATCAGAGGTGACATCCCTTATGGACACCATAAGTGAGTTTCAGTGAACTTTCAGAGAAACCATAGTAATTCAGTTTTTCTATAAGAACTGCGGGCGACACACAATCAAAGGCCTTCTGTAGGTCACACAGGGTGGCCATTGCATGATTCTTGTCCTCAAATCGGTGTACCAGTACATCAACAGCCTGTGCTGTGGACATTTCTTTGTGGAAACCAGACTGGGAAGGGGATAAGAAGTTGTTAGCTTCAAAGTATACTATCATTTGGTTTAACATCACAGTCTCGAAAACTTTGGAAAGAATGGACAAAATTGATATTGGTCTAAAGTTGCTCACCACTAATCTGGAATAGGCTTCACTTTTCTTTTAAATTGCTAAACCTCTTCCTTCTCTGGTGTGTCTGTGAGGATTCGTGATCTTCTCTTCCTGCCTCCTTGAAATTTGCAAGATACTTCTTAGGGAAAAGGTCAGATATCTTGGGGGAAATGTAGCATTGTTCTAAAGTTTTCAAACCGTCTTGGTTGATATTTTCTTTGGTGGTGTTGATGCACCAATAAGCGGCTCTGGCAAACTGCTATTCTCAGTTGATGTTGACTGTGCAGGCTCCTACAGACTGGGGCCTTGTTGGTAAGGTCTGTCCATAATGTACGAGGGATGTTCTGAAAGTAAGTTTCGTCATTTCTTTTTCACATGGAAACTTTATTACCAAAACAAATACACCATGCAATCATGAAATATACCCCTTGCACTATTTTTCAACATAGTCTCCACCGACATTGAGACATTTGTCATAGCTTGCAATCAGTTTGAAGAAACCACTCTGGTAAAACTCGGTGCCCTGCTATGCAAGGAATTGTCGCACAGCCTTCTCCACCTCAGCATTGTTTTGGAAGTGACAACCCGAGAGTGCGGCTTTCATTGCATGGAACAGGTGCCTTCCTTCACTGAACATGCAACACCAGCGACCAACAATTTGATGAGACATGACCTCTTCACCATACACAGTCTGTAGGCGTTCATGGATGATGGACACACTAGTCCTACATGCCCATTCATACCGGATAACAGCATGTACTTCCATTATCGACCACGTTTTCAGTACACGTCCATCTGCCATCGTGATTTGTACTCAAATAACCTCGGGCACGCCAGTCTACTGCTACTCTCTCTTCTTCGGGACTCTACTCATGCATCGTTTCTCCTCTGCTGACGCTCTTTCCGTCGTTAAACCAGCAATAGGTGTCGATTCTTATGGCAGTTGTTTGCTTCATCTGCTTTACCATCTTCACTTTTTAAAAAAAACGACGAAACTTACTTTTGGAACATCCCTCGTAAGATGACAAAAATTCATCTTCACGAAAATGTTTTCATTTAGAGGAGCTATGCCACTAACTTCAAAGCCTCTGATGATATTTCTTGGAGTAAAGGCTTGTAAGAAGACTTTCTCACACATCTCAGCAACCTCATAAATGATAGAGATTTCCTTGGATTTAGAAGTATCCAATCTGATACTGCAGTATTGTAGTACATCTTGTATGATCCAAAATCGCTCCTGTCTAGCAGCTGGAGTTTATGGGAAGTGTAGGGAGGAAGTGTGAGTATTATTATTCCAGTTGCTTTACACTTCTCTATGGCGCTGATGGAATTATGGTTATCAGGATTGTCTATATCAATCATTTATTGAGGGCTTAAAGTCCCTCTCGGAGGACTCCGTGCCTGGGTTTGATCCCGCAACCTGTGGATCTAGAGGCGGGCACGGTACCCCTAGACCACTGCGGCCGGCTCAGGATTGTCTATAATCAATAATACTGGATCATTTATTGAGGGCTTCACAAAATGAATGATTAATCGTTTATAATCTGAGCTGTAATGAAATGTGTAAAATTATAAATGTTTTTATACCGGTAATGATAATGTAATAAATTCTATCATAACGCTTGCAAACCTGTGGATTTCCACCTGATTAATCAATCTTACTATCACAGCCCAATCTCTCGAAGGCGCAATGCACCCACTTCCTCCTTCCCTTTTTTCTCAGATGTGGCTGGATGGGGAAGAGCAAACATATGCTCAGCCAAGAAAACCACATAATACTCGCTTCTGTCGAGGTGGCAGATTCGTGGCACTCTTGTATATACAGGTCGTGCTATGTTCGGTATTTTAGTGAGATGAGCAAGGGCTTGAACAGATCCTCTCAATCTAAGAATGTCCAGGACATCGCTTTCTGATCTACAGTTAACTGCGTTATATTAACAAACATCTGATGCTGAATACCAACATTGGATCCTGGGTTTAAGGATGGGCCACTCTGGTTGAACTGGTCCAAATATTCTAAGAGCAGGGTTTGCTCCCTCATTGGTTCCTGGAGGTGCGCCTTTCAACATGTAAGATTTGAAATGTACTCAGGGGAAGATTAACATAGGTGGAACATGGTTACCAGCAGCATTGATGGCTGCTATCATTGTTACATTAACACCAAGCTCACTAGATGTAACACTTCTGATTTGCTTTATTTCCTTTGAAGCTATGATTCTGGGTGACACAGTGATTTGAATTATGAAATGCTTAACATTTTTGTACTAACTTAGCGTACCAGGACAAAGTCGTTGATGTTAACATTTCTTCCATCAAGCTGTACCTTTTCTCCTGCTAGGCCTGCTTCTGGTTCACTATCACTAGAAGTGTACTTGAGAATGGACTCATCGCATAGTTTCATGTTATCAGCTCCTTTTGAATCACTTTCAGAACTGTTGTTTAGACCTAGAGGCCTAGCATTTTTTTTTATTCTCCTTTAATTCTTTCTTTCCAGGTAGGCCTAAGTTAGTTTTCCTTTTACACTCTTTGTTTTGCTTCCTTGACAGCTTTGTTTTCAATTCTTGTTCAGTTTTCTTTTTCTCTGGTATAGGCTACCTGTGAGCACACAAGTTCTTCCCTTCAATTTTTACCGATATTGGATTTTCTTGGTTCCAACTTTGGAAATGATCTTGCTTGATGTACAGTGATAATTTTCACATGCATTTTCTTTGGGGATTTTTTGTCTTTCTAATTTTGTTAGGACTAGGTAAGGATAGGCTTTCACCTTTAGATGTTTCTGGTTGGGAAACATTCCCTTTATTAGAACTTTCACCATCACTTGGTAGAACAGCATTTGCTGAAGTAGGCCTAGATGTTCCTGGTTGGGAAATATTCCCTTCGTTTGAACTTGCACCATCACCAAGCAGAACAGCATTTGCTGTAGTGCTTATTTCATTTTGTGAATGATCTGTAACTGATGAGGGGAAAAAGTCCTCTTTTGTAAAACCTGAACGCTTAAATGGTTCAATTCCAGTTTTTAGAAACCCAGGTGTAGGTAATGTTCTTTCTACAGAAGCCTCATCAAATGGAGTATAAAACAAATATGTTATGTTACATATAACTTAGTTATAGGTTTCCGTGGGTTAGAGCTCATTCACCAGCAACTCTGCTTTACAGGCAGATTTAAAGGAGGCCAACACAGCCACATCAAACGGCTGTAGTCTATGGGATGTATGGAGAGGGAAAGTTAAAGAACAATCCCATTCTCCTTGCAGTAATTTTAATACTAATACTACAATGCAAAAATGACCTTTATACCAAATCAGAATTACAATCACCAGAGCCTCTTTAGCATTAATCAGGACCTGCCATGTGATGGTTAAAAGTCGATTTGGGAAGAAGAGATTATATTTGTTAGCAAAATATATTTGCTAATGTTATGTCACTTCCCTTCAAAGAGCCTTTTAGGGTGCCCTATCCAAGTTCCAATATATAGAAATGTGAAAAAATGTTAGGTTAGCAATTCTTACTTACATATCAGTTCAATTGAGCCTACCAAAATGGCCATTAATTATCGCTAATCTGGTGGCTTGTCCTGGATTGTCATCATTCCTATGGTTCAGGTGAACAGCTGGTATCTGAACATTGTCATAGTCTTCTGGGATGTCCTCTTGCTGCAGTAGATGCTGAATGCGAACAGCTTCAGGACCGCCCAAAGGCTCGTTCTCTCTAGCTGCAATAGCGATGTTGTGCAAGACTGCTGCTGAAGCTATAATTGTTGGCACATTTGTAAGGTGGCATCTGAGACCCTAGACAACAGCAGGAAATCTTCTCTTCCATACACCGTGCTATCGCTCAACAACATTTCTAGTTGCAATGGGTGCCCTATTGTGATGCTGTTCTGGTTGAGTGACAGGTTTTGTAGAGGTGTAAGCATATGACTTACTGGGTAACCTCCATCACCCAGAATATAGCCATTGGGTACCTTCCTGGTCTCTGAATGTGCTCTCAGCCACAATTTGTGGAAAATGGTGCTGTCATGAGTCGAACCAGGTCATATTGCAACTATCTCTCTGATTAAAAGGTTTGTATTGCTTACAGTCTGCACGTTTTTGGAGAAATAGCCTTTTTTATTGTGACAAAGTTCCGCATTTTCTCCTCCAAGGAATTAGATCTGGACATGAGTACAATCTAATGCACTTAAAGGAAGCCACGAATCCTGTAGAAATCCTCCGTTACTTCTTTGACTGGAAGGAAATTGGATAAAACAAGGGGCTAAAGAAGCTATTGCTTCAGACACTTGGTGGATTTTCCTATACACTGTACTTTTACTTATATCGATGATGTCACCAACTACTTCCTGAAAAGATCCTGTTGCATAAAATCGTAGCGTTGTCAGACGTTGATTTCTTGGAGAGACAGGAAAATTTTTGTTTGTAGGGAAGTCCAATCTTTCTCCAATAAGTTCCAGTACAGATAAAACTGTCTTCTTTTTTACCCAATATTTCCTCTGAAACACCTCTTCATTTACATCTTCAAATAGATCTGACCACCTTGGTTGCTTTCATAACGTTTGAGATGCCTAGCATACAGTAAATGGTTGTTCAACTCCATCTTGAATGCTGAGTGCTGTCACCGACACCACCCATTGGATACATTGAAATGAAATACCAACTGGTACGACTTCTGAATGAGAGGAAAGTGAGGCTTCTTGTGCGACCTAAAAGACTCCATCTTTGCAGATGTCACATTCACATGTTTCACAATGGAATCACCCAACACTACCACTTCTTGTTGCTTATCTTGTGTCATTTCCTTGCTTTTATTTTTCATAGTTTGATTAGCTTGTAGTTTGATTAAAAATTCTGTGTTGCTCCTTCTGCATTCTTCAGTGATTTTTCTTCTCGTTTCTTGCACTGACAGTCTACACTGATCCATTCATTTCTTGTCTTTTTGTCATTGATTACGTTTCTTCTCGGTGTGTCTTCTTCTTCCGTGTCTAAAATTTGGTAACTATTTGCAGTCTTCACTCCCTTCTAGAAGTCCCTTCTAACCTCATTTCTTCTTTGTCTGCTTCCCATATTTCCGCTGTTTCCTGCCTCTAACCTGCATTCTTTTAGTTCTTCTTGCAGTTTTGTGTTTTCTTGTTTTAGGTTATTATTTTGCTGTGTTAGAGTTTCAATATCTTTCTGTAGGAGTAATATAATTTCCTCTTTTGATTTCAATTTTTCTTTGTACTTCATTTCCTTAACATGTGCCTCACACATGTCCTCCTCAGTAATTCCATTTATGTCAACCATCGGGAATTTTTCATGTAACCACTGGGAATGCCTGTCACATCTAATTCCCTTTAAAACTCTTTTAGAGCAGAATTTACACTTATTCCAACTATCTTTTTCATTTCTTTGGCTGCACTTCGATGTGCTCACATCACTGGCTGTTAGTTTTGCTCTAAAGTTTGCAGAGTTCTTATGAGCAGTAAGAAGAGTCTTTTTCTTGCCATATGAAAAAATCTCAGTAATAAGTAAGTTTCAACAATCTTCTTTGTTACCTGGATTTCATGTATTTCCTCACACAAATATTCAACATTCAGGGGATGAGACAAATGGAAAGGGAAGTGATTTTGGGAAGAGAGCTTCAGAATGACTGACTGCCTAATGATCTAGTCAAGATACTGAGTGTTAATCTGTTCACCAATTATTACTCTCAACCTGAATTCTATTTCAGCACACTGAACAATTTTCAAAACATCATTAGACGGTTTCAAGAGCTTTCCCCTTGTAACATAGTCTATAAAATTGAAACAATCTCTAATTGGAACCTGTGAAAATGTTCAATGGATTGCAGGAATAAACTAAGAACAACTCGCGTACATTCGGATGAACAAAGGAATATATTTTGATGCAGTGTAATGTAAATATATTTAGCACAAGGTACACTGCATCTAAATGGCTACACACAGAGCAGAGATTAACACAACTACCCACAGGTGGCGTTGGCGCTTGATGCGGGTGAACAAGTGAAGGATTAATCGCACAAATGGTTTCTCGTACAAAATACTTTAACACCCTCACATGTGCGAATAATAAAAAAAAAGTCAAAACTTCAAGCCCATGTTCTGCACACATGATTGAAGTCTGGGCGCAAACAGTCCTTTCGTTAAGGCATCTGCTGTCATCTCTTCTGTTCTTGCGAAACGTACATCAATATCCCCACCTTCCTGTGCTTCTCTGACGAAGTGATGACGGATGTCGATGTGCTTCGTTCGAGGCCTGTAAGCTTGGTTCTTCGTCAAGTCAATCGCCCCTCTGTTGTTATTGAAAATGACAGTTGGGAACAGCACCATGAATGATTCCAGCTCCCGTGCCAGTGCACGCAACCACAGTGTCTCCTGACAGGCGGCTGAGAGAGCCATATATTCGGCCTCGGTGGTAGACAATGCTACCGAACTCTGCCTCTTGCTCTGCCAAACAATGGGACCTCCTTGAAACAGAAAAATGCTTCCTGTGATTGAGCGGCGATCATCGCTGTCATTGGCCCAATCAGCATCACAATACCCAATTTATCCATTTTGTCCAGCTGTCGGGTCACCGGAGAATTCTATTTTAGCATTTGTAGTACCCTGGAGGTAGCGCAAAATTCTCTTGACTGCTGTCCAGTGCTGTTTTCCAGGATTTTGCATGTAGTGACTCACACTGCTGACTGCAAAAGAAATGTCCGGCCTTGTGCCCTGACTGGCATAGAGTAGACTACCCACTGCGTCACGATATGGAACACCTTTCATTTCCTCAATTTCTTTCTGGGTTTTTGGTTCCATGTCCTTGGTTAGCTTGCTGTTCGGGTCATACAGAGTAGATACAGGTTTAGAGTCGCACATACCAAACTTCTGAAGAATCTTCTGGATGTATGCGCTCTGGTCCAACCAAACCTTTTTCACCTTGCGATCTCTGGAGATTCTCATGCCAAGAAGCTGCTTTGCTTCCCCAAGGTCCTTCATATTGAAGGTTTGTGAAAGTTTCTCCTTCAGCAACACCTTTTCTTGCTTATCACTTGCCAAGATCAATAGGTCGTCGACGTAGACGGCAATAATGACGATGCCTGCCTTGGTTTTCTTGACATATACACAGGGGTCTGCTTCCGTTCTCTTGAATTTCATCCCTGTCAGCGAATCATGTAGTCTCTTGTTCCATGCTCGACCACTTTGTTTCAAACCGTACATTGATTTTTGGAGTCGCCAGACTTTACTTTCATCTTTGGGGTTTCGAAGCTCTCGGTGGTTTCACATAGATCTCTTCTTCGATGTTCCCATGTAAATATGCAGCTGTCACGTCCATCTGATCCATTTCCAGATCATGCTTGGCTGCCAGTGCACAAAGAAACCGTATTGATGTGTAGCGCACCACTGGGGAGTAGGTTTCACTATAATCAATCCCCTCTACTTGGCTGCAACCCCTAACTACTAGTCTCGCTTTATAGCGTTGTGTGTTTCCAACTGAGTCTTTCTTAACTTTGAAAACCCATTTGGTATCAAGCGCTCTCTTTCCATCGGGTAGTCTCGTTGGGAGCCAGGTATTGTTGGAAACAAGGGAGTCGTATTCCTCTTGCATTGCCCTTTTCCACTTATCTCTGTCTGATGAACTCAGAGCTTCTGCAACATTCTCTGGGTCTACTGGATCATGTGACATAATCTTCCATTTTGACTGGTTTATGTGGCCTCGTTGACCTACGGAGAATAGTGCCTCCGGTTTCATCCTCTTTGACTGCGTTTTCAGCAGGTCGGTCTGTATGGCTTGTTAATTCTGAGTCAGCTTCGCTTTCTTTTCCTTCTTCATTGAAGTCTTCCAACAGAGTAGCTGGCGAATGTGATTTGTCGCCATTCTCGGACTCAGAGTTTTCTAGAAATATTACATCTCGGCTTTTTGTAATCTGGCCAGTTTTTGGGTCCATGAGACTGTATCCCTTTGAGTCTTCACAGTAGCCGACGAACAGGAGCTTTTCGCTCTTTGGGTCCAGCTTCTGACGTAACTCTTTCGGGATATGGGCGTATGCAGAGCAGCCAAAAATTCTTAGATGCGCAAAGCTCGGTGTGCATCCCGTTCATAACTCTTCTGGCATTGCTCCGCCTATCACCGAGTTTGGGGATCTGTTTCCTAAATAAACTGCGGTAGACACTGCTTCAGCCCAATATTTTTTCGGAAGGCCTGCATCAAAGAGCATACTCTTTGCTCTCTCTATGATAGTTCGGTTCTCTCTTTCTGCTACGCCATTCTGTTGGGGCGTGTATCTGACTGTCAGCTGGTGTTTAATTCCAGATTCCTTCAAGTAAGTTTCCATTTCATTACTTAAGTACTCTCGACCATTGTCAGTCCTAAGTGTCTTGATCCTGCGTCCTGTTTGATTCTCAATCAATGCCTTGAATTCCACAAAGGTTTTCTTCACTTGATTCTTGTGCTTTAGGAAAAACGCAAAAGTTTTCCTGCTATAGTCATCCACAAAGGTGAGGAAATACCGGGATCCACCGATGGATTCACTTTCCATAGGGCCAAAAACATCTGAATGCAACATGTCCAATATCCCTGTTGTTTTTATTCTACTTCTCTGAAATGGCTCTCTGTGATGCTTGCCCTGAATACAAGGTTCACAAGGTGGATGTCCAGTGTTCGGAAGGTTTACCTTAGTCTCTGGGTTTATGCTCAAGTCGGTGACACTCTTGTAATTTAAATGACCGAGTCTTCTATGCCATATTTCAGCACTTAGGTCCTTTGTTGCAAAGAACATCTAGTGACCTAGTGTGTCTAGTTTGTAGATTCCGCCTTCCAACGACAAACCAATGGACCAATCTCCTTCATTGTCACTAATAAAACTGCCCTTTGGTGAGAAGGTGACCGTAAATCCACTGTTCACAATCTTGCTTACCGATAGCAGGTTTGCCGCACTTCCTGGGGCGTATAACACATCTTTTGCTGTAATCTGATCAGCACCTTCCTTGGTCATCACGGGTATTTTCACACTACCTGTTGCTTCGGCACTGATGGTGTCTTGGTTGGCCACTGTTATATCAACATTGGGGTGATGATCAAAGCCCATAACCTGTGAAAATGTTCAATGGATTGCAGGAATAAACTAAGAACAACTCGCAAACATTCGGATGAACAAAGGAATATATTTAGCACAAGGTACACTGCATCAAAATGGCTACACACAGAGCAGAGATTAACACAACTACCCACAGGTGGCGTTGGCGCTTGATGCGGGTGAACAAGTGAAGGATTAATCGCACAAATGGTTTCTCGTACAAAATACTTTAACAGAACCGAATATGTATGATCGGTGTTATGTTTTGCAGTTTGTGTCATCATGCCCCTGCAATAACAGCATGATGTAATTTTCAGTATTTTCCTAACAATATAGCCAGCAATATAACATAGAATATTATTCTGAAATTCACTCAAAGAAAACTTATGTGGGATTGAACTGTTTCATCACACTCATCAGCAAGCGACCTCTTCTCAGAACGAAATTCAGATACAGAACCTGATGGAAGTGAGTCATCATTTAAGCAATTCCCAGCCTTCTTCACACTGGCAAAACAATAGTCTCCTTAATGCTCACTTGAACTGCAAAGTATTAGGGTTATTATTCCATCCACCTCGAGCACTTATACAGGAGAAAAACAATTCAATGTGGTCCTGGGACAATTTGTATATCAACAAGTAAGCTAATGGGTTTTCTGCTTTGGTTAATAATAATAATAATAATAATAATAATAATAATAATAATAATAATAATACTGGGTGTCCAGATGAAAGGTATCCAAAATAATAATACTACTTCTCATAGACCATTTATTACACACATTTAGGATTTGTACATTTGCAAAAGAAACTCTCAAAGTTTTTTATCTTAGTTTCACATCCTCAATAGACTTCAATGTGAGCCCCCCTGGTGGCATGACAAATATCCAGACTATATTCCACCTCGTTCCATGTAGCCTGGAGCATGTTTGGTGTAACTGTTGCCATAGCTTCCCTTATGCGGGCTTTCAGGTGCTGAAGACTGTTGACCTTGACCTGGTAGACTATGTTTTTCACATAACCCCATAAGAAAAAATCTAATGGGGTTAAACCAGAGACCTAGGAGGCCAAGTAGTTGGCCCACCTCTGCCAATCCACCTCCCGGGCATTTCTCTATCCAGTTGTTCCCTGACAATGGGGCTGAAATGTGGCGGAGCTCCGTCCTGCTAGAAGATAGTTTGATGTGGCAGTTGTGGGAGGGCATATCGCTCCAGCATATCCAGGTAGGAATTTCCAAGAACAGTGCGATCACCATGTTATGCATTAAGCCGGCCTACACGTTCACTTTCGGGGTGTACCTCTCAAATTCACAAGTTTATTATTCAGTATAATTGCAATTACTTTATGCCGAAAATAAAAGTTTAAAAAAAAATTAAATATACAAATACAAAGCAAAACAAGACCACCCGAATGAGCAAGCACTCATGCTCGGGCACAGTTCAGCCATTTACATAACAAAATACAAATTACAAATACATAAAGAAAATATAATTAAATCAATACCTAAAAAATAATAATAAAAAAGAAAGAACAGAAAAGTAGTAAGAACAAAAATTGAAACCCTGAGTTATTAGTGAGTATAAGTGACATGTGGATTTTCACTACCCCAAATTCTACAGTTGTGTCTGTTTACAACTCCACTTACATGAAACGTCGCTTCGTCAGAGAAACACTCATTTTGGAGATAGTCAGGTGACTCATCAATTCTTTGTAGCATTTCTAATGCGAAGTTCATGCGTGCAACTTTGTCATTAGGTTTTATTGTGTGAACCATTTGAATCTTGTATGTTCTTAGACGGAGCCTTTTGTGCAACACATCATGCACTGTGGATCGTGGAATCTGTAGCTGCAAACTAGCAGCACAAACAGATTTTCGTGGACTTCGCTCAAATGCTTCTCTAATGTGATTTACTTTTTCTTCGGAGGTTCGTAGCTTTCCAGGAGATTATACACGTAACAGACTACCTGTGGTTCTCAGTTTATTGTCCCAGAATCGAATGCTTTTCCTTATAGGCGGTTGACATCCAAATCGGTTTCTAAAACGTTGTCGTACAGACGTAACAGATAGCAACTCTGCCAGCCACAAAACACACTGAACTTGCTCTTGCACTGTCACCATTTTAACTCGCAATCAACAATTGACATGCGTAACCTTGGAAACCAAACAAAACAAAACTTCCAGAGATTCTCTTTGTAATGGTATACCTTGGCCGCCTGTGTATAAATTATTGTGCTAGATATTAACTGTTTATTTTGGAAACCTTTCATCCAGACACCTGGTATTTTATTTACCTTGTGAACATTTATACATGTAATAGGTATCGTCAGGTGTTAGACAATAGTAAACTAACTCAAAAAAAGCTATTTACTCTTGAAGTGGATAGTTCAAAGAATTAATTGGTGGAATATAAAGGTGTTGCTGCTAAGAGCCTCCATGTGCACTTTTTGAACCTGGCAAGAGGCAGATTCCAGGCTATGCCCGGGAGTGTGTTAAACATATTTAATTTTAGGTAATGATTTTTTACCCTACTCAGTCTGGTGTAGGTACGGCATGTCAAGCATACGACTGCCTCTCGTATTGTGCTCAAGAGTATTAAATCTATGGGGCAGGGAGTCAAGTTTTTTTCTCAAATCAACGAGGCATACATAAGTGTATAATCTATTCTGTCACGTTGAAGATCAATTATCTCCATTTGGAAATGGAAAGGTACATCATCCACAACCACATTAAATGGAGTCGCAAAGATCTGGAACTCACTTTCGAGGGCTGAAACTTCAACAAATCGGGAGTCAAACTCTTCGAGTAATGATCGTAGAACAGTTTTCGAGATCAGAACTTTTCACAGAATTTCCCATAGTCATTAAGTGAGGGAAATGAGATACATTTCTGTTTGACAACTGGCAATCCCATAACGTGAGTTTTGACTTGAAGGCTTGAACTGAATCATAAAGTTGTGTGATAAGTTGATCTTTTCCTTGCAAGGTCTCATTTAAGTGATTAAGATGCTCAGTCAAATCAACTAGAAACGCAAAATCAGCTCGCCATTTGTCATCCTTAAACTCTGGTACTGGCGAACCATTCATTTCCAAGAACATATCTATTTCTTCAAGCAACTCATTAAAGCGATTGAGTAGCCTTCCTCTGCTTAGCCAACGGACCTCTGAATAGTATGGTATGTCAGAATATTCGGCTTCAAGATCGGTGAGAAACTCTTTAAATTGTCTGTGTTTTAGTCTATTGGTTCTAACTTTATTGGTTACCTTCACTATAACATCCATTACATGAGGAAGATTAGTATGTTTGGCGCTTAAATTTTCCTGGTGAATTATACAATGCACAGAGGCTATTGCCTGCCCAGGATGTTTATTCCTAAGGAGTTGTACAAACCCTGTGTTACATCCTATCATGGATGGAGCGTTTGTTACTGACTGTCTCTTCAACACACATCAAAATATCATAGCTTGTCGTAGTTCCTCTCATCGCAACAATATCCAGCATTTCCTCTGTCACTTCCAAATAACTGTTTACGCTTTTTATAAATATGCATAACTGGGTCATACTAGACACGTCCATACTTTTGTCCAGTGCTAGTGAAAACGCAATAGACCTGCTTAGAATGTCCTGCAATTAGTTAATAATATCTCCAGAGAGGTCTTGTATATGGCGGGTCACAGTTGCGCAAGAGAGACTAACATGTGTAAACAGTTCTAATTGATCTGGGCATAATATTTCTGCAGCTATTTCCAAGCACTGTTTAACAAATTCACCTTCTGACAAACTGCATAAGGATTTTGCAATTTCAAGTGCTATTTTATAACTCACGTGGACACATAGCTCTCTTTCCGGAGTTTCTGCTTCTGGAGCTATTGAAGTTAGGATTGTATGTTTCAGTTTGTCTTTCTCTGCAACACGCTCTTCCTGATTGTAGTCTTGAAATTCTTTTTTTGTGGTACATGGTGTAATGTCGTAAATTATATTTTTTCATGTTCCTTAATTCTTTTTGCCACACTAAACATCTAGCCAATCCTTCACTTTCAACAACTAAATACTGATTTTCCCATTCAGGATTAAAATATACTGCTGACAAAGAAGCCTGTCTTTTCACGGCACTAGAACTACTAAATTCTGCATTCATGATCGAACAGCACTACTCACATGTTTTAACCTTCCAAATTTAAAGTTAAACGTATACTATCAGTGCAACGCTGATCTGCCCCTCATTCCCCCCACCCATACAATAACCAGTTCATGCTGCATGCACTGTACTTCCACACCACAATAAAGTGCGCCCTTCCACAAATATTGGCGAGATGCCCATCCCTGCCATAGGGCATGTGTGGTATGTGGAGGCAGAAAGTGTGGAATGACAATCATACTATATGGCTAATTCCAGGATCTCCAAACTCTTGATATGATAGAGTGTTACTCAAGGATCAGTAAATTTGTTCCTGGCTTTGGACCATTTAACAAAAATTGCACATTCACATAACAGGACTTAAGATTCATCAAGACATCAAATCCAGGAGGTAACCCATCTTCAAATTCTAACTCCTTATTCTTAATAACACATAGCTTTGCAATTATCAACAATGAATATCCTTCCTATTTTAGAAGCAATTGACTTATACATGAAGAAACACGTGAAACTTGTACTGGCATATAGCTGGCAAAAACCTCTCGTCAGGGTCATTCCATGTCAAGTCACCCAAACCATGAACACCCACCTCCTCAGATTTTGATGAAACTTGACACAAATGATTCTATTACCATCCTGATAACACCTGCAAAATTGTGTGCCCTATCCTTTATGGTTTTTTATTTTTTTAAATTCTATTTATTTATTTATTATTATTATATTTTTATTTTTAGCTTTTTAATGTGGTGCTATCCACAAAGCCTTCGGAAATCGTGTCTTTGTTATGCACTCACAACTTTGACAATATTTGTATTGAAAACTATTCAAGATTTCATCATGAAATTTTGGAGGAATTTTGTGTGTTATACCTAAAAGCAATGAAAAATGTTCTTACTGACCTATCTCAATCCCTCAAAAACTAATAATGTTTAAATATTTTTTTTTTTTTAGAAATTTAAGGAACAGGTATTTTCTTTTACAAAAACCACAATATATAGAGTCTCAGGTCCAACAACCCGGAACGCGTAACTCTCAAATCGTAATTGTTAACCGTCAAAATTACTTGTGGAGCCACCATCCCCTCCACAATATCAATAGGGAACTGTGGCAAATATCGTGCTGAATACTGATTAACAAAGCGTTGTAGGTTCAAAAATCTAAATTTCAAAGCTAGGGTTTTTATTTTATTTTGCATCAGTATGTCTGGCTGAACTACGGGTATTTGTTCTGCCATATTTACAATACTAAGCTTTTTAAAACTAATAAACTAATCATTAATCAAGTAAATAAATAAAAAAATAAATTAGAATCACACTATACCGACCGTCTCTTTCCCTCCCCAGAAGATTATCTGTAAAAATTCAAAACATAATTGAGTACTTACATGAAACAAAATATATTGTTCAAAATACACATTCAGTATTGTGAGTTGTTTGTCTTTTTAATACATTTTAATGCTGATTGAAATACTGCTTCCACTTCATCCAACAGCTTTAAATTTTTTGACACAGTCTTTTGTAATACATTAATAATACATTATTCCGGTCCTTGATTGAAGTGCATCTACTAATACTGATGATGTGTTCTAAAGGCACTATGCATGAATCATTCTTTGTGGCCATGTTTTGTTAGCAAGGTGGTTAGTACATGCTTCAACTTGTGGTGCCTCTGGGTAATTAGGACAGAATTAAAGGGACAAGATCCGAGCGCATGGTCTGGTGTTTCAGTCTCCTTCGCACATCTGCAATAAAGGAATGTCCTGTTCAATTCACTACGATTTCCAGGAACCCCTCTGAAGTTGGCATAATTGATGTTTAATTTCAAGAGAGCCATCCATTCTGAAGAAGTGAGCTTAACTATCTCTGCCTTGAAGTTGTTAGTGGCTGTATATTCCTTAAAATGAGATACGCCGATACCCTGCCATGACATTGATGACCATTCCTCGAATGATTTCAACTGCAAAACTCTTCTAAGTTGCCAAGATCTCATTTGTGTATTACTCATGTCCAGTGATGAACTCAGCCTTGGCAAGCTCTGCCAAATCTCATCATCATAATTAAATACCAGGAGGAAGCGGGGATCATCACAATTGGTCAACTTTTTAGCAACAGAAATATGTTGCAACGAAGCTTCATACTGACAATTAATCTGTTAAGCGATTTACGATGTGCATATAGCATTGCACTAGCAGTTCTGTCAGGAAATCCCAAACTTTCTTTCACAGTTCGCCGTATAATGACATCCAGGCCGTCAAGCACATATCATGGAATTTCAGTCAAAGTTGCAGTCTGCAAAGGATATATGAGTGATGGAAATGTATACTGATTGATTATATTGAGCTTCTGATAAGGTGTCAGCAAAGGAGATTTTGCTAATTTCTCTAAATATTGGTGGAAAGGGACTTATGTGCCCTTATTGAACAGAAGTTTCTGTTAAACTTACAGCCCAGATATTTAATGGTTTCATTTTCAGGGATTGAAGAAATAATTTCTCCACATCCTAAGTTTAGATTACTTTGTACAAGGTTGTCTTGACTCACAACAATTGCTGAGCTTTTATCAGCATTTATTTCTAAATTTATGTATGGTTGTAAGAAGGTTATGAGTAAAATCAATGACACAAATTGCAGAATCAATATTTCAAGCTGTCACTGCCTGATCATCGGTAAAGCCTGTTAAGCATATAGGTTCTGTGTCAGCACTTAATTTATACCCATAGGCTACTTCATAGCAAAATTTGGTTCACAAACATTATCATAGATGAAATTAATTGCAAGAATGAATAAAATTGGTGATAGTGACTGATCCACCCTGTGGTACTTCACATCTTACAGATATCCTCTTAGTCTGATGAAGTCCTGTTTCCACTTGAATAATGTTATCTTTTATAAGGGAAATAATCAGAGCTTGAAGGTCAGAGGATACACCAGCAGACTGAAGCGAGTACTTAATATATGCATGTCCTACCCAATCAAATGCACAGGAAACATCAAGAAATGCAATAACACAGTCAGTGTTATTCGTTTTCAAATGAAATCCTCTTTGATTTATGTTTAATTCGATTTGGGCCCTCAAATTTTGATCAAGAACCCGTTCAATTATTTGTCTTATAATAGAATAGGTGGTTGTAACTTATAGGCCTCCAGGAAATTATGCTGTTGACATCTCCCTTCCCTTTTTAGATAAAGAACAGTTTGCCCTTCTTTAAGTTTTGTAAGCACAAAACTTGTTTTCAACATGATATCAATAAGTACTTTAACGACTTCAGATATGCCAAGCTCTTGAACTGTACTTAAAAGCACTTTATCAGAACCAGGATTGCCTAGTTTAGGGAATTTTATGAAAATATAGTGTTCTGAAGGATGGAACAGGTTTTTTTAATTTGGTTGCTCAATAGTGCTAGGTTTTCTTTTCAAAAAATACTTCTGACATGTCCAATAATTGACAGGATCTTGGTTGTGCAAGTTGCTAATGTGATGGAGTTTTCAGTACAGTAATTTACGAGTATATAATTTACAAGTCATAATTACAAGTTTTAGAAACCACTTTTCAGTGTTAGTTTACAGAAGCTCTGTAAAACTGTCCAGAAAATATTTAAGCAATGAATGTTACAAGAACTGTGTATGATGATTATAGAGTTGTGAAGGACCCTGGGTTCCTCTTTCCTGATGAAAATATTCTGCGAGACCTGGAGCAAATATAAGAAATTGAACATTTTCATGGGGGGGAGGGGTGCCTTTGGACGTGTTTAGAAAAACACACAAGGTTTGCCAATTAGCATGTAGCCAGAAGGATTCAGGCGTAGGCCTTGTTTAAAAATTCACAGCAGTGCTTAACTCAGATCAGTAGGCTAGAACGATCTAAAACATTTAAGTTTTCGTCCTTAACCTAAAAAGTAATCTTTATAGAGAAAAGATGAAATTGATAATGATGTTGCCTTAGCAATTGAACCAGACTACTGTTTGTATTAATAGGTTACAACATTTAGTAATGGACTGTGATTTCCATATTATCATATTAACATTCAGCTGACTTTAGCACTCTAGATATTAGGTTTGATTCTACGGCGCGAGTTGGAAACTGTGCATGATGATCAGCTTCTGCAAATGCAGTTTCAAGTAGTTTGCAATTTCTTTGCAAGACCATGTTATTGCCAACCACTGCCATCTTCCTTATATATTCATATATTTCATTAAGGGCTATCAGCTGATTTATGCTACAGCAGTCAATAAGTTTATTCTTACAGATGTTCAGAAACAGTTATCGCATTGCGACGCATGACCACAGTCTCAGTTCACTGACAAATTAAATTGTGCGTATGTCACCCAGCAAACTGGCAAACCTATATAATATCGTTACCTATATGTCAGAATCACAAATGTGCAAACATTCAGTTGTAAGGGCTCTATGGGCATCTGCAACCCTCTCATTTTATGAGAATACACAATATTTTTTCTGACATGTTTGGTTTGTTTCAGACAGTTTAAACTAGCTTGAAACATTGCAAGAATTGGAAACATTCTGTGTTTTACAAACTTTTTGCTAGAATGTAACATTAGCTGTGAATATTGTGGGCGCTACTTCTTAAAGACTTCTTTTCCAAGAACTACCTCTGTCTGCTGCCAGATATTAAGTATATTGACTTCCAATCAAAAAGTTTGTTAATACAAAGTAAATATGTGAAACAAAAACGTAATAAATTACTCACAGTGGATGACCTTCTTGCACAAATCTCACATCGTTTCGACCAGAACCGTCTGGTCTTCCTCAGATGAATATGCCTCAGCATCAACTGCCAGGGGTTGACGAAGAAAAGAGAGTCCCATGCTGCCATCTGACTGCGTCATCACAAACATTGTGTTTCTACCGTGCTTCCGGATCCACTCCTCTGGAATGTTGTGATCAAATTCTTCTTTGTCACATGCCGGTGGCGCGGGAAATTTTAGCTCACATTTTTCCTTTTCTTTAGCCTTCTTAATAAACCCATCCATTCATCACCTAGATCCCCTTCATACCTGTTTAAAATGGGTCCTTGTTTATTGATGATATTCCAGGCCTCACATATTTTCCTCTTCTCCAAATCGTATGCTACCTTTACAATTTCCATATCTCCAATATCATGTTTTTCATCGGCCATATGTTGACTGAGTCCCACGGTGATCCTTCCATTCCTAACATCCCTTTTATGCTCCCTAAGTCTTGTGTTAAAAGTCCTTCCCGTCTCACCGATGTACGACCCTTCACAATCTTTACAAGTAATCGAGTATACCCTTGCACACTCCATTTTATCTTTCTTCTCCTTGCCAATTCTTTTATAGTCTGAAAAAATCCTTTCAATCGTCCTTTCTACCCTGTACGCAGGCACAAGGTCATATTTCCGGAACACTTTTCCAAACCGCTCCCCCACGGTTGGGTTGTATACCATCCCTACATATTTAGTGTCATTGTTCGTACTTTTTTTCTTCTCTCGCCCCTTTTGGTTCTCCACCTCGTTCCAGATGTTTTCAATCCTTCTTTCACTAAAACCATTCCTCTTAACCAGCCTAAAAATTTCCCCTTTCTCACTACTCAAATCTTCTAAATTATTGCATAAACCAAGGGCTCTGCCCAAAAAGTTACGCCACACGTTGTCCTTGACCCTTTGGTGATGCGAAGAGCTGTTATGTATATATAAATTTCCCTTTCCCGGTTTTCTATACACACCCCTAACCTAACCCTTGGTTGGTCAAGTGTAATCTTCAAGTCCAAATAATTCAAAGTATCATTTTCAGGTTTTTCGATAGTGAACCTAATCCTATTATGACCCACATTGAAATCGTGCATCAGTTGCTCAGAGATGTCATTTCTAGCCATGACGAACACATCGTCCACATAACGCATATATAATACTATACTGTCCAAATTCTTATTTATGATAGTCCTTTCCATAAAATATAAAAATACATCAGAGATAAAACCAGAAACTGGGTTTCCCCTTAGCCAACCCCTCATTTTGTTTGAATATGGTACCATTAAACTGAAAAACATTGTACTCAGTGCATACCCTGTACCACCTACAGTACTCATTTGCCACAACACTATCAATACCCATTTCCAAAAGCCACCTGAAAAGATATTCACCAGCCAGGTTCTTGGCACACTCAGGTACAAGGACATAACATCAAGGCTGAACATATAGAACCCTTTCTCGCAATTAACCCCTTCCAATAATTCCTTGGCTTCGAAGGAATTGCCAATAGAGTATTTTGTCCTCTTTTGCACACATGTAAGCCTTTCCACTAATAACTTGGCCAAACCAAACGCCGGGTGGCAATACATAGGCACGATAGGTTGCAGCGGAATACCATCCATATGGGTTTTCGGCAAGCCGAAACAAGTAGGCAGTTCAGCTTTATCCTTAACAAGTCCGTTTTTGGTGTCCTCACTAATTGTAATACTGCTATTAACCCCTTTCGTCACTTCACATTTAATACTAGCAATAGGGTTTGTCTCTAAAACCGAAAAATCCGGTGGTTGGAAACAGTTAATCATCTTTTCAGCGTACGTATCTGAGTCAATAAATACTGGACAGTTTTCTTTATCACTTTTTAAAACTAAAATTTTATTGTCCCTCAACCATCTCTTGGCATTATCTATGTCTTTTTTTATTCCAAAACCCACCTTACTTTCCCCCACTTTTACACTCATCTCCTCCACTGTCAAAGTTATTTCCTGCACAAACTTTCTCTTCTCATCAGCATCAGGAAGCATTCTAGAACCACGTATAGCCGGTGCCAAGAACTCCTCTGCTTTAAACCCACACATTTTAGGTGCAAATTTAAAACCATGTTTAAATACACTGGCTATCTCCTTTGGAACCTCCATATTGGAAATGTTGACATAATTCCCCAACATGGCGTCAGGCTTCTCATTTACACGCCCCCTTTCAAAACCAAGTCTATATTTCATATACTTCACAGCAATACTCTCTTTCAGGCCCTCCAAATGCACCGATACCAGGTGATGGTGTCTCTGAATAATTGTATACAACCTTTCCTTCTGGATTACCTTGGTTACTTGAAAATGCATCTTATATACCTCTAGGTTAGCTTTATCAAGATCGCAGTAAGCCTCATCAATACATTCTCTCAACACCCGAAGTTGGGCTTTTTGTTTAAAATTCGCAGTTTTCCTAGTTAGCGGCATGAAATTCCATTTCAGAAAATTCGGAATCACACCTCTCTTGTAAGAAACCAATTCTTGTTAGCAGCACGGAAATTCTTCTTCTCCCGTCCAAAAACCGTTGGACCACATTCTTAAAATGTAATAAATTCATTGTCTTGAGTCCTTATTTTCCACTGTACGATATTATGTGAAACAAAAACGTAATAAATTACTCACAGTGGATGACCTTCTTGCACAAATCTCACAACGTTTTGACCAGGATCCGTCTGATCTTCTATTAAGTAATATTATATAAATAATTATTTATTTACAAAGTAAATAATTATAATTATAGTAATCATAACAACTCTCATCATTTTACTATCCACAATAATTATACTATTAGCTAGATTACTAGCAAAAAAATTGATCGAAGATCGAGAAAAATCATCACCGTTTGAATGCGGTTTCGATCCTAAAAATTCAGCATGATTACCCTTCTCGCTACGATTTTTCCTAATCCTCTTCGACCTGTCAATCAGTGAATAGAAAGATAATTAGGTGTATTCACACTTGTCTGCAGTCCAGTACAATGTCGCCAAATATGTACTACGACATGTTTACTTCACTTGAGAAGTGGTGAATGACAGCGGCAACACTGAGGAAACCCATGCGACTTCAAGAGCACCTGTTCTTTGTTGGTGTCGGTGCAGATTTTCGGATTAGGGAACAATATATTCTTTTGTAAATAGATAATACTTTGGGACGAGGTCTTCTTAAAATGACAGCATCTTGATGTGCATGACTCCATGTTACAGTTGAAAACAATTGCAGAACAACCCCATCTTGCAATTTAGCCTTAAGTGTAATCTGAATTGCTAAGGGGACACTTCTTGGTCACATTGACTTTTTTTTTCCATTTCCATTTCCACCCATGGCAGAACTGGCAGAAAAAAAATATATATAATAAGTTAGTCACCTGTAATAAAATGTTTATATGTAAGTGTTAGCATGAACATTCACTTGGGTGTGTGTCTGTGAGTATACACACTCACACATCCTTGGCAGAGAGAATAAGCCACTCATCTTTCTGCTTTGTAATCTTCTTTCTTAAAACTTCACTGGCAAGTGATCAATCAGCATTCCAATTTCCATGGTTGTTAATGACGGTTGATACATGTATTGGCAGAAACATGGACACTAAAGAGAGTAAAACCCTAAAGACCTGCAAGAGGAAATGTGATTCTGTGGTTTTGGTATGCATATTATGAATGTAGTATAGTGTATATAGGCCTTATAGTGTATATTTCTTATTTATTTCTAACGAATTTATTTAAATTCTAGCAACCAATTTACTTACAAATAGAAACAAAAAAGAAAACCTGGGCAACTATTAGTTAATTTAATTAGTAATACGGACTTGAAGTTACAGAAATATTTTCTTCCTGCCAGGGTTCTTCGTATTACAACTTTGACATTCCAAAGGATAATATATGAATTGTGAATAGTTATTATATATATGAGAATAGTTGTATGGTTATTAACTTACAAATTTACCTTATTTTTATTCGGAAACAAAATGTTATATAGCTTATAAGTAATGTATTTTTAAGGTATATATTAATTTTTTACTGAACAATTCATCAAAAGCAGTTTGTATTGCACAGTTGTAACCCATAGCTCATATTATAAAATGAAAATGATGAAGTTTTGTTACTGCTCTTTGAACTGTGTAACCAGGCCTGACAGACTTTAACTACAGTGTTATATTAAAAAAGAAGAGCAAAGGTCTTTTCTGAAAAAAACTTGGTCAAAATGAAATTTTTCACTGTTCCATAGCCCAAGTGTAATCATATACTTCCGTGATTGTTTGGGAAAATCAGCTTCGTTCACAGTAATATATATAACTTAGTTCTCATGGTTATAATGATTGATAGCTATTTATAAATAAAGATACTGAGTGAAGAAACGTTTAACAAAAGCCAGTTTCATTTTGACCAAGTGTACAATGTGATATCGGTACAAAGAATAATATAGTTTTACAATTTTGTAACAAGAAAAATGCCTTTTGTAATTAGGGTTTAGTATATGACTCAATGCTTTGGGCCCTGCTAGGAATGTAACCCCTCAGCCATGAATTCAGTCCTTATCATTTTCACTGCCACTGACGTATAAATGCATCACCTCAAAAATTGTATAAAAGCTGATATTAAGATGAATAGCATAATGCTTTATGTGAAATGTGAGAATTTTTATCCATGTGTTAGGATTCTCATTTATGGAAAACAGATATTTCATGGAAATTTTCCCCATCGGTTTCATTCAGTTGTTATATGCCTTCTTACACAGAGTATAAATTTAGCTCTGAAAGGGTTAACTGTAGGTGATGCAAGCATGACTTCCCTAATTTCAATTTTGTGTGTGTTTTGTCTTCCTGTCATTCACTAAATAAAAAGAATGTATCAGCGTGTATTGTGGCTCATTGGACACAGGTACAAATTATTTTAAGGCTTCTTTTAAATTCGAGAGATTCAATTTAAATTTTTTGAAGAATTAACATTGTGGAAGTGTTAATTTTTATTATATTATAATTATATTTCCCTCAGATGTACAGCATAATCAGAGGTGGATACATACAAGCATAATTTTAGCAATAATTTTAAAAGTGGATGAGGTACAATGATCCTGATAATGTGATATTATATATATTATATATAGTTGTATATAGTTAACAGTTTTTAAGAACACTAAACTATAATAATAAAATTCAATGTTGATACAGAATGCAGGAAGAATGAAAAGAAAAAGATACGGAAAATAACCAAAATTATTTTTAAAAAGTAAGATATGGATATGAATTAGTGTTTGGTGATCAGGTTGTCAACTTATCTGACGCTAAATATTCTGAGTATTAGTCAGGCTTTTATATCATCAGTTAAGAAAAGGCACAGACGAACTGTCCCAATAGTGAAGGACGAAAAATAAAATACACCTAGTGTTATGAGAGGGAATGGATAGGAATAGAATTTGTGGTATTTGGAAGGACCTCTTGAAGATTTCAAGAGTTTCTTTGATATTGCAGATAATGTGATTGCATATTTTAATGGGATACTTCATTTTACTGCTAAAGCCACAAAGTCTTTAAATTAACTGCCAGAAAGCTTTGGGATAGCACATTCTATTTATGTTTAGTTCACAAATTTTTCGTATTGTTTGTTAGTAAAGTGAATAATTTCTACCTTTACGTCTGTTTGCAGCTTTCTTAGGAATTCTTCATTTCCGCCTTTGGGGTGTCTGTAAGCTTGGCGCTTAATTTAATTGTTTTTATATATATATATAGCCTGGGAACTGTCGATTTAAGCAGTCTAATGGCTGTAGATTTTTGTGGATTAGAACTTTTGCTGTTATATGAATGAACTTCAGGAAGCTTTCATCGATTTTAATACCACCGTCTGGTGTGAGTGATATAGGTAGATTTTTACTTATTTCTGCTTCAAGTAGTTCCCACCTTTTCATAGTCGTATATGGCGCATGTAGGACCTATGTGCTGAGTCCTGTTTTGTGTGGTAGGATAATATTCATTACTATGGTGCAACGGTCCGAGTTCATTGGTGGCTCTGTGGCCACAGAAGCTATTCTACTTTCACAGGCGGTGATATGCCTGCTAAGAGTTTGTCTGGGAATATCTAAATTAGTTAATCTAGTCATTGACAGCCACTTTGATAGTTTACATCAGAAATGTTTGTTATATCACCTCCATCTTTATGTTGAATTCCTTCCTATGTGCGAGGACATTCTTTGTGTTCATCATGTTTGTCTGTTTCAGTCTCAATCTTCGAAGTACACAAACATAACAGAGACACTAAGATCTAATCAGTAATGCTGGCATGGTCAGCAGTTTTACTGTTATTTAATATGAAAAAAATTGTTCACACACATAATATTTTGATCCAAATACTGCAATTAGACAGCAGAACTGGCGAAGATTTGGAATTTTTGTCTATTTCTCCTATATTTGTCAAGTTGTTTTGTACCACATATGAGTAAGTAAGCTTGCCATGACAGACTTTACTCTCTAGATCAGTCATATCTCTCTTTAGGTTTTCAATGTTTTATTTTAATTCTGAAGTTCATCTATTATCAGTAAATGTTGTTTACAGATTTTGTCTGTCACTATTATATTGGCCCACAGCTTCTGAATTTCTGCATTTTTCACAACTCCATTTTGTCAGTAGGTCTTCATTATCTATTAATGACGGATCCATTCTTGCATGTCTACACTGATAATATAATCTTGTACATGAGCTACAAATAACTCCTGTTTTTACTGTCTTAATACACTTTTCACGTGTTTTTTTAGTTTAGAGCTTTGTTATTCTCAGAGCCGGAATCCATGCTATTTATTTCTGACATGTTGGTGCTTCTTATATTAACGGAGCATGTCTGCTCACCACGACGTCGAGAAAATGTTTCTAAGCTTATATTATGTTATGTGTGGAACATTTTGCTAATTTCCCAGAAAATAAATCTGGGAATATAACTTGTTGAGTGTTTTGAGCTCTTCACATTAGAATAATGGTAACTACAAGTCCTTCTGAAAGGATGTGTAAAAAGTAAATTCTAATCATTAGACAGGTAAAGTTATAATTACTAGAGAATGCCATTACATCAACAGTTAAAACAAAGTTAAAGTTAGTCTTGCAAGGTATCTTTAGACATTTCAGTCATCACAAAAAAGCAGCTCTCACTTAGGAAAAACTCTTTAAGGACTGAACTGATTGTTGAAATTCATTACATCAGTTCTAACTTCTGGCTGACAGGAAAAACAAAATGATAGGTGTGTGCGTGTTGTCCAATTCTAGAAGGACATCAGGATAATCTGGGTGTAAAAAGGAAAATGTGTTGACAGTCTCAAGCAAAACAAGACTTCGTGCACACAGTACAAGAGCACATGGCTGATTAGCGGAGAAGCGTCCACCACCACTTCATAAACACATATTGCTACAGTGCATCGTCGTCTTCTATCTTGTTTTACGACACCCCTCTTGCGAGCTCGGAGTTTCAGCGTCGTGGCAAGTTTATGGGAATGTATGTGTGTGAGGCTGGTAGGTTTGTTTATATTTTCATTTTGCAGATTGAAAGGTGTTTATGTAACATGTGACTCACGTGTGTTTCATCGTCTAGTATAAGTGTTGTGATGTTCCATTGTCCTGTTCCTTTGTGTTGTCGGAATAAAGATTGTCTGTATGTTGTTTGTGTAATCTGCAACCGAAAAAGATGTGATTGAGGTCGCCTTTTAATGAACTTCATTTTTCCTAATAAGGGTGGTATTATAATAAAATATAATGTAAGTGTCCAAGTGACAAAAAAATTTTCCCAAGCTGTTGTACTAACTAATATACCAGGAGGTTTGTGGAGAGAAATATATAGAATGTCATGTTTGAGTACTGCCATGGTCTTGACCAGGGGTGCACAACCTTAATTAGACCAAGGGCAACTCTATTATAAAAAAATTCACAGAGGGCCACAGTGTACCATCATCCAATCCTCCACTGTAGGCATGATTATACCTTACTTCTGAATGAGGACTTATCATTATTTAATGTAATAGTATAATATTCAATAAAATAACAATAGTAATAACATGCCTTTTACTGGCATGCCTACTAATTAATTACTAGTCATAACACAAATGTTATTCACCTTTTAATGAGAAACTTGACACTGCTTCAGTTTTGCTCAACATTTCAATACTAGGTCCAATGTTTGATACTGCGATACGCATACTCGCTTCCAAATAATGTTCATCTGTAAGTCTGGATCGTGATTTAGATTTCAATTGTTTCATAACCGAAAATGACTGTTCACAGACGTACGTGCTACCAAATAAAGTTGCCATTTTCAATGCATGGTCATACAGATTGTGCATTTCTTTAGGTAAGTACAGCTTGTAGAAATCAAGGAGTGATACACCATCAAATTTTGCTTTCAATTCTGTGTTACTCTGGATATCAATTAATTCCATCTGAAAATTGTCAGGCACTGTCTCAATATCAACCCGAAAGGGTAGGGAAAGTAATTCAAATGATTTTTCAAACTTCCGAACATTATGAAAACGGGTGTTGAACTCTTCTGTGAGATTTTACAAGAGGTCAACGCATTTCCCAAAATTAGTCTGTTCGTACATTCCATCATTTTTCTCATTGTCGGAAAATTGACAAATACTCCACTTTAATTGTGTCTGCCAACCTTCAAGTTTTCTTTCAAAAGATTTGATTAAATTAAACAGATGATGGATCATGTGGTTTTTGCCTTGCATTTTGGTATTCAGTTCATTAAGGTGCTGAACCATATCAACCAGAAATGCCAAATCAGAAATCCAATCACTGCTGTCCAGTTCGTCCACCTTAAAGTTTTGATTTGTCAAAAACAAATGAATTTCTTCCCGAAGTTCATACACTCGTTTCAACATGTTACCTGCAATTAGCCATCGAACTTGTGTGAAATATAAGACATCGTCATAATCTGCTTCCGAATCAGCTAAAAATTCTTTGAATCAATGGCACTGATAGTGACGTGTTTAGTGTGTTAAAGAACTAGTCCGTTAATGGAATTTCGAAACCAAATCATATTCAATATTAATTAATCTTACGTTTAACTTTAACGGGCCACAATATATATTCCGGCGGGCTGCATGCGGCCCGGGGGCCGCGGGTTGTGCACAACTGGTCTTACCATTTCATGTACTGCACAAAGTGTGACTGGTGTAAGGTAGGGAAGAATGTACCAACACTGCAGTCCCTCGCCCCCTTCCATCTGGTCTATCAGTTCGAATAAGATTATAGTTTTTGAAGAATACTGTTGTATCGGGCATTACCCACGTTTCACAGAGAAGTAAAATATTGATCTCCAGACAATCCGCAAACCGCTGCAATTCGGGTAGTTTACTTCTAATACTTCTAGCATTCCACTGTAAAATTTTCATGAGATTATGTGCAATAAGTTTGAACTAGCTGTGATACATGTCGCATCATATGATATTTTAAATCCACATATCCTGATATCCGGAGATTCTTGCCCATAGTGTAGAAGAGACTATTTAAACTAGTTTTAAAGGCTTCAGTCTCCTCCCGGAATTGGAGTAAGTGAAGGGGATTTTTCCGATGGCTTACTCTTCCTGTTTCCGATTGTTTTGTCCTCCTGAGAGGCTTCCCTTCGAAAGTCCATGTCAGTCTGCTGGAGTCGGCCATGTGGCCAGATGAGACTTGTGGAAATATCTGGGCTAGCTGGCCCAACGGTGTCTTGAAACGTTTTTGTGCCACCTCTGTGGGTGGGGTGACCCTCATGCCCTTGTCCAGTTGGGGAATGCTTTGACTGCGTTGAGGCCTGGATGAAAGACTGGGTTGTGCGGTCTTTGGGGCCAGACCACCCGGTGTCTGATTGACTGTTCCCCTATATTGTAGAGCTGGAAAAGCTCCTTTGTGAGGTGTGTACATTTGCTGGGCTTGATAAATCCTCAACGCATTAAAAAATAGTATGTTGTTATTTGTAATGATTTCAGTAATATGTTGTTTTATGCGGACGGAGCATGACTTATGTTTGCCCCTGCAGTTACTTCAAATAAGTGTTGGGTTGGTGCAGTCAGTCTCACTATGGTTCCTTGAACAGGTTGCGCACCGCTGTTTGCTCCTACACTGTGGATACCGGTGGTAGAATCTCCAACAGTTTCCGCATTGAGTAACTCTCATCTGGAAACGGTCCACTTTCAATTCAATTCTATATAGATGTACAAAAGTTGAAACAGTGTCTTTGCGTGGAAAAAACACAATAACTGATTGTGTGGGCACATACGTTGTTGTATCAACAGTTTTCACCTTACGGTGGATTTGTTGCAGATCTACCACTGAGCCATAGGGAGAGATGATATTTGGTGCAATATCTATAATATCAAGTTGAGTATCAACTCCACAAATAATGCCCTTAACAAATAGCGCCTTAATGGAATGAAGGCTCTTAAGTTTATGGTGTTTTAAGATGGGATTGGAAAGAAAAGTGTTTGCCGCTGTGGAGGTGTGGAAGACTACTTTTATTCTGTTCCGTCCCATGTGATCAGTGTGTGAGATATGTTCAATCTTCGCCTCAAAAATTAATTTCCCAAGGGCGAGAGGGTGATAATTACCTACTTGTTGAATTTCCAATTCCACATAGACCTGATATGGTCCTATGTCTGATTCCATATATGTATGCAAAATTTCCTCCTTGTCATGGTCCCGTTCCATGGGAATGTCAGTTTCTTTTTTCGTTTCTTTCGTCCCCCCGTGGTCTTCTTCCCCGATTCCTGAATGTCAGTGTCAGGGAGGGCTACGAAACAGCTGAGTGACGTGGGTGGAAATTCAAAAAACAGGCAAATTAAGTAAGAAAGAAAATAGAAGGTTCAAGGATCCACAAAATGAATGAGATGCAAAGTCTTGGAAAAAAGGATGTCACGAACACTGATTGGAAAGTGAGTGTATCCAAGAATTCACTACCCTGAACAACATGAGCAGTGGCACCGAGAAGAGTAACTCAAGTCGAACCGCGCTGTACAACTAGAATCAAGACTGAATACGTTACTCAATTTCGTCTGTTGCTTCCTCTCAAGTCTCAGTTGTTCATTATTATGAGTTCGCTGATATCGTCGGCGTCACGCATTATTCTTCTTTCTTAGGATCGTGAGTTCTGGTGTCCACCATGGCACTGTTTTTCCCTTGAATTCATGTTTGGTTCCTTTGAGTAGACAAAAAGCACCTCTGCAGGCTGCAGTTTGCACCACTCCTCCGGCGAGTCACCAAGTCGAATATTAATTACCTGGACTTCCTTTATCTGCTACCGACGCCAGGTCCATTCCCAGAGGATCTAAATAAGTGTGACTAAAAGGAGAACCGGAGAAAGAGGCAACATATTTAACGAAAGGCTTCGAAAACAAGTTTCGATAACTTTCGCATTTAATATGTTTTCTTAAAAGTCAGAAAACATAAGGAAGCGTATAAGAATGAGAAAGGGTTTATTTTACAAATCGGCTGAAGGCCTTAAGATACATACAATATATATTAAACTCAAAATCAATAATAACCCTTTTGAATTTAACATAAATTCAAAGAATAATCAGTACCTGAAAAGACGTTACACAAACAATTTCAATATTGAGTTTCTCTTTACATGAAAATTTACATAATAAACATTTTGCACTTACATATTACAAGAACCAAAAACAGCTTCTCCATCCACGGAGTTGATTGAAGAAGAGGGCTCACTCTCCTCGGACAATGGACATAGACACGAGGTTCAGGGATAATTAAACAACACAAGGAACAGAGGTACAAGCTGAAGGCAATCGATAGAAATATTAATCACAGCCATCTTAAACACAGAGTCGTACAGGCATCAAGTTTAGTAATCACCGCCTAGCACATTTACATATCGGCCTGAAAGGCTTAATTCAAACTTAACGCATTTCATAACACTCGAGAGAATATATCAAAGATAAGTACATACCTCTGAATAAGAATCCTAATCGAGACTGAAGCCACATCCCACTGAACCAAGGAGTCCCAGGTCGATGTCCATTGCCCGATGGATAGAAACACAAGAAGACGACACCCAGACGGAGAATCAAGAAGTGCCGATGGAGGATAAAACGAGAGTGAGACCGAGGCACCATTGTCCCCGATCATTTATACATAACAAGCCTTTTGTTACGTCAGTGCTCTTTAACAATATAGAAACACTCCACAATCACGGGAGAACCAAAGTCTCCTTATAGCACAAGTAACAATAGATAAAAACGCAACAGAACCCACGACAATTTGTCAGTACGTGACATCCCGCATTAAACCAAAACATATGACGCAACACAGCGTATTAACAATCTGTAATTACAGGGCCGACTATAATATGTTTATAAAAGTAACAAGTAGAAGAACAAAGCCTCCTACATAATGATTTCTTCTCCCAAAATTTATATTAATAAATCCCTTGCGCCAAGTGATAAAAAACTGTTTAAAAATCAAATATTGGCGCAAGTTATGCAGCCCCAGCACCACTCAATTAGTTGGTCAGCGTTAGGATGAGAACTTTCCTTTCTAGATAGTTCTGCGTCAATATCTTCTGTATTGCACTGAAATCCCGACGTGAAATTCTGATCGATCAGCTATCAAATTTCTTGAAGTCCTCTTGATTAACAACATATCGTTTTCTTGTAGAAATATTCAGCTTATAGTGGCTTGTCTCACCTATTAAGAAGAAGATGGTCTTATGATCCGAGCAACTCTCCTCCTTGCCACAGTAGCTTAGTAACTTAGTAGCTGATTATTTGTGATTGTTAAATCTATCCAGCTTCTGCCTCTTGCTGTTTCAAATGTAGGAACTCCCGTGTCTTCATTCACTATGTGCAAGTTGTTGACAGTGAGAAACTCTTCCAATGTTTTCCCACGTTCATTGGTGGTTATGTCAAACCATAATTTACTTTTAGCATTTGTATCTGCTAGAATGAGTAGTTCATACCCCTTGGTGTACTCTAGAATTGTTTCAGCTTTTCTTGCATCGACTTCTATGTCAATATCTCCATCTAAGTACATACTAGCAGGAATTTTTTTTTTAAATTTAACCTCAATAACAATGCAATCTTCGTCTGAGATCTGTGTGATCGTTGTGGCGTCCAAGTTTCTGCAGTTGATAATAATGGTGGTTCTTTTCCGCAAATTACCACATGTATACGTTTTCAGCTTTTTGGGTATTCCTGCTAGCTTTTTTATAGTATACGGTCCCTGTAAAAATGCTATTTCTATGCCGCATTGATCAATGTGGCCCATTAGGTTGCTGGTAGCGGTTCTGGAGTTTTGTAGGTTTACCTGTATGCATTTCATTTTGGGGATATTATCTTAGTAATCTATGTTTTCCAGATAACGTCTTAAGGCTGACTGATGGATAGGACAGTTCTTCTCAAGTGCCAAGTGTTTTTCATCGATGGAAGGGTCTGTATTGTATTTCTTGTAGTTGGCACAATTAACACCTATAATTTTCTTTGCTTGCCATGCAGTCTTTTAGTTAGTGTTGGCCTGCACAGTTCGGACACGTCTCGAGGCCTCTGCAGTCCTGTGCTCGATGTCCGTACTTGCAGCACTTGAAACAGTGGGTCACTTTTATATAATCATCCCAACTGCAGATGTTTCAGCCTAGTTTCAGTTTTCTTTCTAGTATTTGTTTCCATGCACCAGAACTTAGTTCAGTTACCAAGTTTCTATTCTTCTTATCTTTGAACTCAAATTTTGCATCCATTCCATCCGCAAAGTCTTTAAGTTCATCATTTTGAGTTGTGAGTGCATCAACTTGCAATTTCGTCTGGTATGTTAAAGATAATTTTGAGGTTTCTTTCCTTTGTTATGATGGCTTCAAGTTCACTCCCACTGGGTGTTGTAGGCAGGTTGCTGGGGGCCGGCTTCTCTTGAGTTGATCTGATGGGTGTGCCTGTTGGTTGTTCAGCATGCCAGTGTGGCAACCAGAAGAGTGTGTTGTGTACAGGGCGAGTGGCTGTAGGAGCCACTGATTTTCTTCTTTTGACCGTTTGGGGATTATGGAGATTTGTGAAATAACTTTGATTTGTATCCTGTTTTGCAGGGGATTGATGGTGAATTTTATTTGGATAGGGCATCTTCGCCGATGGGCGAAGCGCCACAGAGGCGTAGGTTTTTTTGGCCTTTTGTGATTTGTATTATATACCGAGTGATGCACAAGTTATTTATTTTTTCCTGGATGGACATTTCTAGCTGATAACTCGGACATGTTTTTGTTCTTGTATCATGGGCCTGACTCCAGTTTATACATTTCACAATGGTTTCCGAACAATCGGATATCGAGTGGGATGCCGAGCATTTCAGTCATGCAGGCTGATTTCTACATATAGATGTGGAGTGACCGAACTTGCCACACTTATGACATTGCTTTACCCGCTCGTTGTAGTTTTCAATTGGCAATTGATAATAAAATAGTTTTGAAGATGTGGGTAGGACTTGTGGTCGAAATGTGATGAGACATGTTTTGATTGGTAAGTATTGGATTTGCCCAGCCTCATTCACAGTCTTTCTATTGAACTTGTAGATCCAGATATGATGGATGGGGGCTTGTTAAACCATAATGCCATACTTTTTTTTTATATCGTCTTTAGTGATATGTACATCAAATGTTCATAACACTCTTTGGAACTTGTCATCATAAGATGAGGTGAGAAAAGCATTAGCTTCACTATGGTGTAGGAATTTGATTTCCAATTTATTTCGACGTAGTTTTTGGATATCATGTATGCGAATGTTAGTGTCATTTTCATATAATAATCTTCCCAATTTCATGGGACGGTCTTGGAAAAGAGAGCCCTCTTTAGTTTCTACAGTGACAATGTATGGATTGCATCCTGATGCGTGTATGTAAATTTATTATTTATAAGTGAGTTAGTATTTAAAGACGTTATAGAGTCAGTAGATTGAGTTTCAATAGTGGTATCTATGTCCATGATGTCAGTTGTAGATGGATTTTGTGTGTCCTCCACGTGGGTAGGCAATCTGGGTGTGTTTGGAAGACATGTAAGTCATTCTAACACTAGTATTCGCCGTGATTTCACTGACGTCCAGTTTACACATAAGCACTTTCGCTATATCCGTCCGTTGCAGTCAGCAATCCGGAGAAGAGTGACAGTGCATCTTAAAGCCATGATTCTTGTTTTGCTTTGAAGTTTGACATACTTGCACCATAGTTTGTTTGCCACTTGAATTAATGATAGGACAGTAATCTTGTCATGTTTGCATCACCTACATCATATCGCTCATTCTATCTTGAATAGCAACTTCTATCATCTGGTATTGAAAAGAGTGGATTGATTTTGATTATGTAATGTAAAATTTTATGTTCTGTGTTAACTACTGGCCTTTTCTTACAACATGGTTTAGGAATTTTTACATTGATTAATGACAGTTACTATTCTGTAATTCTATTAACAATAAATATTTTTTATATTTATAAATGTAGCCATTATTTATTATTACATAGAACCTGTCTCTATCTACATCATAAGTATGGGGGGAAATAAAAAGTGACCTATGTGCCAAAATTACAAAGAATGTTACCCTTATCCATCCAAGGGACATGTTCTAAAAGGGGTTTGCAATAGAGTTTCAAAATATTTATTACATTTTGGATTTCATTTGTTATGTTATTTCATACTTTTGTATAGGCTTTCTTTGTTACGAGTTCGTGCATATTCTATTTCCAAGCAGCGTCTATTAATATAATGTATTAAATAGAATTATATATGTTCTCAGTGTAGAAAACTTCAGATATAACTCTTTAAGAAGGAATAGTACTATAAAACCCATCTTTTTTCTGTTTCCTCCAATATTTTGTTAAGTATTTTCAATATATTTTACTGAAAATTTCTGTTTGTATTTGGATGTTGTTGTGTAAAGTTTGTAGTCTTAAGTTACAAAAAATGTATGTGTGTTTTTTAAATAATATTTTAGAAATGAAGACTTTGGCATTTAATCCACTTGGAATTCCCACTCTACGAGTAATGTCATTCTTTTTCATTTTTCACTACATACTACTTGCAGCGAACAATCTTAATAACTTTGGCTAGATAGTATGATGGTGCATTTATATTATTGATTATCGGTCTCATTTTCTCCCAAATGGCTCAATACTAGATTCCAGAATTTTCCAAAATTCCAGAACAGTAGTATCAAAAATACTTTTGAATTGATAGACAGGATAAAAGACTTGGAAATCTCCAAAAAGGATCACTTGGTGTTGTTTGATGTTGTCGGACTATTCCCCAGCATCCAAAGAGACAGATTAATAGAATACCTGAATAAGTGGTTGAAATCTAATGGGTTCAAGCAGAATACAATAGAAGAATACTGCAACCTAACCTCCATATGCATAGATCAAACCTATTTTTCATTTAATGGTAAATTTCATCAACAAAGATCAGGCAACCCGCTTTCTCCATTCCTAGCAGATCTCTACATGGGTCAGTTAGAAACACATATTACTACTGCCTTCCCTGTAATGTTCAAAACTTGGCACAGGTACGTGGACGATGTGTTCGCCATAACCAACAAGAAATTAGTTCAAGACACATTAAGACTGTTAAATTTGCAAGATAGTTCACTAAAGTTTACATTAGAAGAGGAAAGAGATCATTGTTTACCGTTTTTAGACCTGAAGATAATAAAACAAGACAATAAATTAGAATTTGGAATTGACAGAAAACCCACACACACAGATTGCTACATCAAGGCCCACAGCATAAGTCCACTCACACACAAACATGCAGTGATAAATTCACTAGCACACAGGATAGTGAATGTTCCTCTCAGTAAATCAGAGTATGACCTGGAGTATAAAACCATCATATCCACAGCTGAAAACAATGGTTTCAATAGAGAATTGGTGGACAAGAAAATAAAAAATTGCCAAAAGAAAAAGCTTACTACAGATATAACCACACTAGAACCAATAGAAGTAAATAAGAAATACAGAAAGATAACTTTTCACCCTTGGGCAGACAGGAAATTCAAAAAAGCGTTCAGCAAATATGGTATAACCACAGCCCCAGTAAATAGATTTTCCTTAAAAAAACTTACTAAATTCCACCAATTTAGAGCATAGCCATCAAATTAAGAGGAGGGAAAGGAAATAGACATTAAATCCATGTCTGGGATATTAATACAAGTAAGAATCAGCTTGAAAAATTTTATGTCATAACCGGGATTAGAACACGGATCTTCGGCTTAACGCGCTGATGCTCTACCATTGAGCTACCATGACAACATGCCAGTACGACATCAAATTCCTCAACTGATTCAGAAGACAAGGCAGACCACGGGAGGTTTCTCCGTTGAGAACACACATCCAATGGCGTCCTACATTTGTAGGTACCCACATCCAATGGCGTCCTGCATTTGTAGGTACCTACAAATGTAGGACGCCATTGGATGTGTGTTCTCAACGGAGAAACCTCCCGTGGTCTGCCTTGTCTTCTGAATCAGTTGAGGAATTTGATGTCGTACTGGCATGTTGTCATGGTAGCTCAATGGTAGAGCATCGGCGCATTAAGCCGAAGATCCGTGTTCAAATCCCGGTTATGACATAAAATTTTTCAAGCTGATTCTTACTTGTAATAGCCATCAAAACCAAAAATCAGGAATATATAGAATAAATTGTGCAAACTGTGAGAAAGTATATGTGGGTAAGACTAAGAGAAAATTGGAGATTAGGGCAAAGGAACACATGAGACATTTAAAATACGCAAATACGGACAAATCTGCAGTAGCGGCCCATTTTTGGAATGAGGGACATGACATCGATCGGGATCCAAAGCTGATAAAATGTGTCGAAGGTCACAAGGAACTCTCAGTGTGGGAAAGGATATTCATCCACAAACACAAAGGATACCTGATGAACTTTGACATCCCATCGGACGAGGATCTCATCGCCAAATGCAACACACTTCCACCAGAGGGCAACAAAAACGCCCAGCCGGCAGTTGGTGTTAACCTGATGACTATGAATGACGAGGGTCTTCGAAACTAGTTCAGGTATTTATAAAACAAGTGAAGTATAGTGCTAAACCCAACTCAATATTATAAAATTATAATATAGCTTCACTGTGTAAACTTCCATACAATGGTAATTAATCTAAATAACGTTCAAACAGCAGATCGTAAGAGTTTCAGGAATTGAAAACAGATTTACTCTTTCAGTTTGCTCTTGATATCAGCTATATTTACAGGGTGTCCACATTCTTGAAAGTCAGGGAAATTTAAATCTGTCAGGGATGTAAAGTTAAGGAAAAAGTCACGGAAATTTGTAAAAAAAAAAAAAAAAAGGAATAGTCAGGGAAAATAACTAGCCCCAGAGCTGTGTAAGCAATTTTCTTTTCAGTACTTAAGCTAATCATTTCTTATTTTTGTTATGGGGATGGAGAAGGCTGGATTTTTTGAAACCTTCAAAATATTGATTCAGGAAATACAAGTTTCTGTTCATGGAAAGTCAGGGGTAATTTCTTTTGGACACTGTATTTAGTTAAGGCTTCTGAATGCACTGAGCACTAACATGGTGCGTAGGTTCTTCGAATTTGGCTGGAATCTGGAGTCGTAGATATGTGCGTAGGCCTGTCTAATCCAATGGTCCTGATTTGTGGTCCAAGATATACTGCAAAGACTCTACAACTGTCGCCAAGACATCACTTTTGGGACCGGCTGATCTCAAGACTCCATAAAAATGAAGTTAGTGGAAGCCAACTTCAATGGATACTGAGATTTCATCATCAACCAGGTCTGGAACAATTTCATCCAGGATCTGAAGTACAGAAAAGGCAGTTTGGCCATAAAAAGGGCCAGGAATAGTACAACTGTTCGCTGATTGGTTGACTCCGCTCAACACATGGTGGTATGTATTAATAAATAAATAAATACAAATTTTATTGTCATTAAACCATTACAGTAATAGACAAAGTCAGCACTATAAACTAAAACTTAACCGACTGTATACAGTTCTTGTTTTTGTATACACCAAGTCTACAAAGTAAAGTAAATTAGTTAGTAACTAGTTATTATATTTCAGTTATATTATAATTGCACTGTGGTCAAAAATTCAGAAATAGAATAAAAAGGGTTTTCCACTAGCCAAGTGTACAATTTACATTTAAACAGATTTAAAGGAAACTTAATGATTTTTAATGGTAATTTAGAAATAAAACTATATCCCTCGTGATATGACACTTGACACTTCAGGATTCCTGAGGATGGAAACAACGTCTGGCGCTGAAATGTTGGAAAACACCAACCTTCACTTATGCTTATTGCTTATGGTATGCCAGGAAAACATCAAGTCTTGTAGATAATAAGAATGTTTTAAATAGCTCCAAAAGTAGATACAACACCCAAATGCGTATAGAAACAGCATCATCAAAAGTCAAATAAGTGGGAGTTATGTACCATGTTAAATATTCGAAGCCTATTGTTTGTGATATCAATAGATTTTCGTCGTTAAAGATGAGTTTAAGTGGTTTTGAAGATGGTGGTGTAGTGAAAACTAATATCCCTTTGGAGGAGATTAAAAGTAATTCAGCAGAAAGTGAACTTCCTAACCTCTCAAAGAAGTATACAATCGTTTTGTGGGGGTAATACTGAAATATTGGTAAAATCATTGTGAACGTACAATCTTTCTAAAGTATGGTATGCTAAAATTGTTAGTAAAGAAAAGTCATACAAACATAATAGTTGTTGTAGTGATGCGCCTAATAGGTGTGATAATTTTACAAAGGTTTGAAAAAGAAGTTTCTATATTTAACAGTGAACATAAAAGAAATGATGGCAACACTTCAACATTTGAAAGTATCGGACACACACATGGAAAGAGCTTATTTTGCAAAGCAATTTTTCAGGTAAGTAGACCTACCTATAGAACTCATACTCTTGGTACTAGTAAGGCTTCTGTTAATGAAACTGGAATATTTAAAACCTCATTAATGTACGAAAATGTTCAACATATAAAGATGATTAGAAGTGTTAGTAATTAATTTCAAACATGGCATGTCTATAGCTGTACAGAATATTGGCTGAACTAAAAGTAAATCCCTTTCATGTAAAAAAAAAACATTGCAAGCCACTCTTTATTAAGTGCCAGTATGGTACTTTATGAGATTGTGTGGGGAAGGGAAAATGTCCGTGTGGCTGTACATGCGATAACTCAAGTACGCTTTATCGGATTTTCATGAAACTTTGTATACGCATTTATAACGTCCATGGGAATAACCCTATTGATATTGGACAAAATCGGTTGACCGGTACCGGAGTAAAGCCCAATTTAGTGCCTATTTTATGGTAATGTATTAGAACGCATTTATCAAATGCAAATTAGTTATCTTAACAACATTGTTTTACAGTATTCATATACGGCTTTGGAAATTGCAATACAGTTAGCTATGACAAATAACATTATTCCTTCACATATGCTTATGAAAGTAGATCGTTAAATTGAGTGAGGCAGCTGAGATGGTAACATTTTGGGTGTTCCTGGTTCAATCCCCCTAGCCAGCCAATTTGACATATGTTTTTTGTATTTTTATGTGAGTGTGCGATTGTCAAGATATCACAAATCTGTATAGTTCTGCTAATGCTGGATGATTTAAAGCTCATTAAAAAACTAGACCTGAAGCTCTACTTAATGATGAATCTGGAGCTTACCTCTGAAATCAATAAAAAAAAATAAAAAAACTTATTTTCTGCATATCATAATTGCAATTATAACTGATAGAACAAAAGCATACTGGCACTTTGTTACATCAGTTTACATGATTTTATATAATTTCAAGTTCTAACAGTTGTAAATCTAATATATAAAGTCGAATGTGTGTATGTGGGTATGTATGTTTGTTCCTTATACAAATCCACATTTCTTCACCAATTTGTACAAAATTTTGCACACATACCCAGTTAAGCCCGGGAAGTAACGCGGTCAACATTAAAATTGAAATAAATCAGTCCTTCCCTTGAAAATTATATAATTTCTGAGAATATTATACTGAAAAAAAAATGAAATGCAGTTCAGTTCACATGACAACAGTGTATTGTTTACTCTGATCACATAGGGCCTTGGCAACTGGACTTTAACGAATTATGATTGAATCGATGCAATATATTGGCGAAAATAATTACTGAAAAATGAATTTCACGAAAATAAAGCAAAGTGTGATGCAGTCACACAACTTTCTCTACCCTAGACATAAGAAATATTTTCTCACTTCACATTTTGATGTAGAAGAAGAGGTTGTATTGTAGGGACAACTTAAGTGTGTGAGTATGCTATATCAGAAGTCGGTAAATAGTCAGTTATCCATAGCTGTAGGCTTTGTATTAGTTGAGATTTATCATGTGTCCTAAGCATGGGATGGAACATTTTGAGTCCTATACTCGCAGTATATTATGTCCCGGGTTTTAGGGGAGGAAAGTATGAAAGTGATACTGCATTTCTATTTTATTTCAGCCCCGAAACGGTTGTAACATGAGAATGAGAAATAAAATTTTCCGTCAAGTCAATACAATCTTATGTAATTTATGTTTCTTCTTATTACAACCCCTCCCAGGCATGATGTGTAGAAGCAACGGAATGCAGCATTCGACATCCTCTATGAGCCATAAAAAGCTATATCTAGCGTTTTCTGATGGAATAGTTTGATAAATCTTTTTCTTCATTTCAAGTTTTACATACATATTATATAAGGACCTATAATTTTAAAATCGAAAGTCCTCCATAAGTTAATTTCAAATTACAAAATACAAAGCCCGGGCGACGCCGGGCCTTTTCAGCTAGTGTTTATATAAAGGAGGTATTGCCATTCATAAAGAAAACCTGGAATTGTACGATTGGAGAAGTAATATACATAAATATGAAACAAGAAATTGTACATAACATTGCAAAGAATAGAAAAGATTTGGAAATATTATAAAAAAACTTAAGACAAAGACTACAATCAATTATTCAATTGCCTGTGCAGGCAACCAATTGACCAGTAGATGCATAAGTGGTTACTAAATCACACATTTTATAAAATACAAGGAAACAAAATATGGATGTAATTACTTAAAAGCTATAATAACTGTAGAAGTATTCAGGTACACTGATTTTTATTTTTTTTATTTTTGGATTTTAAATTTTATTAACCTTTGTTTTGTAGTGTACGGACTATCAATTTGTGTTGATTCTTAACAACAAAAATAAATCAGTAATCATAATATAGTGGTGTTTGGGGATTTCAAGACATTCATAGAAATATTAAGTTACAATAAAAAGTTATTGTAATAAGAGTATTGCGTTTTGAATGACCTTTTGTAAATATTTTCATTTTATGCAACCACATTGACGAGTCCTACATGTGTTCATATTTAATGACGAATAATGCTTTATTATTATTATTATTGACACTTGAAATGGTATGGACATGTACTCAGAATGACAGAGGATAGAATACCCAAGAAAATTTTGGTTTGGAAAGTAGAAGGAAAAAGAAGAAGAGGGAAGCCCAATGAGTGCTGGATGGATGGGGTGAAAAGGATTAAGTGAAGAAAATGCTATGGACAGGGACTTATGGAGGCAATTATTATTATTGTGAATTAAATGTTGAAATTGTATGGAGTTAGATAAACGGACATTTTGAACACTATGTTAACTCCAGTGGTTTTGCGGCATTGACATCTCGCGGGAAGTTAATGAAATAACGCCAAAGATGAAAGGTTCCGGGTTGAGATTTCCCTTTTGCGTATAGACCGGATATTATTTTTTGTTGTTTTGGCCAACCTGGTTACAAAAGTTTTTACTGCTGTTGTATGGCGGCAGTTAAAAATACCAATTTTATTGATCAAACTTATTATGTTACAAAGAATATCTCGACTATGGCGACTGTCAACAGTATCAGTACATCTTAGATCTTTCAGAAGCAGTTTTACGTTATGTAGTAAATTTGTTGAGTGTGCGCGCAATAATGGTGGATTTCTAACCTATGAGTGTAGAACGACTGGATTCAACAATTTCAATTTTTGTAGCAGAGGTGGAAAAGTAACAGGGTATGTATTATACCACCGCCGAGAATCACATATTTTCTGGTTACAGTTTCACCTGTACATCACTTTTGAGTCATTATGGTATTTGATTTAACGCCTTCTCGTTTCCAGAACGTGATTCAGTCTGGTCTGATCCATATGTTTTAGTAGGCCTAATATTAAAACTACTTCATTACCAGTTCGCTGCATTGCCTCGGAAGGCGGGGTTTAGGGTTTCATCGCAGAAGACATTCAATGTGAGGCATAATAAACCTCACGCTATTCAGTATATTGCTCCTAAACTAACATAACGTTGCTAACCTAACAAAACCTGTCACTGACCTAGAATTTACCTATCATTATTTAACTAAATGCAGAAGCTTTTTACCCTTCTACCTTTCATAAAACAGCATTATGACTAGCAAGGAATCCATGGTACAACAGGTGCATGTGCAGGTTCGGAAGCGAGGGGAAGGAACTGGCGGGCTATTCAAGTAATACCAAATTTAGAATGCCCTCCTAAATTAATATCACTGTTCATAACCTAACTGTCACTGAACTCGAATTTCGGGAGAATTCAGAATGCTCTACTAAATTAATAAAGTAATTTTACTACAATACAATTGTAATTTTCATAACTGAGCAAGTACATAGCCGTGACAGGAGATGTAGGGGAAGCAAGCAGTAGCGTGCGCATTGGCTCGGAAGCGAGGGTCAGCAGGGGAAACAAGCGGGCGGGCGAGAGCGGGTGGAGCTTCGCTGGGGTGCAGCATATATCTATCTTTCACCGGTAAATTCTAGGTCAGTGACAGGTTTTGTTAGGTTAGGAACGTTATGTTAGTTAGGAGCAATATACTGAATAGCACGAGGTTTATTATGTCTCACATTGAATCTCTTCCGCGATGAAACCCTAAACCCCGCCTTCCGAGGCGGGTCCCATTAGAGAGTTGGTGGGAGGAGCCTAGTGCGCAGCATAAAACTACTTTTCCCCAGTAAACTCATATAATCGTTCCTAACCTAAAGTTACCTGTCACTGACCAAGAATTTAGCTGTCACTACTTAATATATATAGAAGCTTTATTACCCGTGCACACTTTTCGTAAAACTTCGTTACATGGCTCATAACAAACCCTGTGCTATTCAGTATACTGCTGCTAAACTAATACAACTCTTCCTAGTTTAACATAACCTGTCACTGACTTAGAATTTAGCTGTCACTACGTACCTTAATGCTGTTTATTTTTTTGCCTTCCACACCTTTTCATAAAGCTTCATTACACTTAGAAGTCCAATGTCTTTGTAATAGGTAATTCCTACCAATACCGGTACTGATTTTATTCGTCGTTCTGTATTTACTGTTGTATTATCCCATCAAAAATAACACACCGGCATGTCATGTCATTTATAATTCATAGACTACTCAACCATCTGCTGCATTCAATCATTACTTAGTCATGTTTGTAATATTGGAGCGACATTGTACACTTGGTCCCTCTCGGTACTTCCAGGTGAGGCGGCGGTCATGTTAATCTGTAGTTTGGCGGAGCTCTTTAACATTTTCATTCCAGTTACCGGGATTGATGGGCATGTTCTATGTCTACTAAACAGACCCATGACCCACACATTCAATTTTCATTAACCAACAGCTTTCCTTGGAGGCTAATATCAATATGGCTTAATTATCTTAGGATAGTTTATTTTAATTAGGCTAGGAAGTAGGTTAACTTACCTTAGGCTAGGTTGTGACTTGTTTTATAGGTTATCTTCTGTCGATGTTGTTGTTGTTGTTGTTGTTGTTGTATTTAGATAGCAATTAATGCTAATAATAAAAACATCATTATTCAATAAAAATCAGTCTTCTCGTATGAACATTAATACTCTTCTTGGATTGCACTCTTAAGTTTCTTTCTAAATGTATATGTTGAAGAAGATGATTTGATATGAGTCTTAATTTTATTATATTTAGATACACTTTCCATGAATTGAGATTTCCTGTTTCTCACATAATCCAAAAAGTAGTTTTTTCCTGTTCGTGTGCTGTATGAATGAACTTCTTCATTCTTCTTTAACCACTCCCTAAAAGTGTTTGGTAATAAATTGTTTTCAATTTTGAAGATAAAAGTCATCATGTCAATATACACTTGATCTTTAAAGTATACCATATCAAGCTCCAGAAGCATATCTTTAATCGAAATCCAAGAATAAGTAGGATTTAAAATAGATCTTAGGCCTGAATTAATAATAACTTGTATTCTTGATATAACTTCAACATTTGCGTTTGCAAAAACAAAATTACAGTACTGAATATGTGGCTTCACAATAGCATTGAAGATATTAAGTTTGACTCTTCTAGGCACAATATATCGTATTCTTCGTAATATAGAAACTTTTTGCTTTAACTTGTGTATAGTATTTTCATAATGTTCTTTAAAATTTAACTTTTCATCAATTTGAACACCAAGATATTTGATTGATTTCACAATTTCCAGTTTGTCACTATTAATCTTTATATCATCAATTTGATCTTCAGGTTTCTTTCCAAATATTATGACTTTAGTCTTTTTTACGTTTAAACAAAGTTTATTTTCTTCCAGCCAATTTGAAAAAGTCACCAAATCTTCATTAATTAACTGAGTTCCACTTTTCAGACATTTACTTTTAAGATAGATCAAGGTGTCATCAGCAAACATATGTACTGATGAATATTTGAGTATTTTAGATAGATCATTAATAAAGAGAATAAAAAGTAGGGGACCTAGTTTGCTCCCTTGAGGCACACCAATATCTATTGGAACACTATTTGATATCGAGTTTCTAATCTTCACACACTGTTGACGGTCCTCTAAATAGTTCTTGATCCATTTTAGTGCATCACCTCTAAAACCCATTTTAGAAAGTTTGTTGCATAATAAATTTCTATTTATTGTTTCAAATGCACGTTTAAGGTCCACAAAGATAGCAATAACTGAACCTTTCATATGTAATTCTTGAGTCCAGTCTTCAAGTAAGATATTAATGGCACTCTCAGTTGAATGTTTCTCTCGGAAACCACTTTGACATTCACTTAAAATACAATTTCTTTTAATAAAAGCTAACAATTGTTCATGAATTGAACATTCTAGAATCTTTTCAATAGCCGGAAGGACATTAATAGGTCTTAAATCTTCCATCTTTTTTGATCCCTTTACTTTGGGTACCGGTGTTATAATTGCAATTTTCAGTTTTTTTGGCACTTTACTCTCTTTTATAGATCTTTCAATTATTTTAAAAACTTTGTCACCTAATATTTCCCAACATTCCTGAAGCACACGTACATTAGGGAAAATCTGATCCTTTCCCTTCAATTTAAAAACTATTTCCTTAATCTTTTTTTTGTCAGGAGCTTCAAAGTTTAAAAAAGTTTCGCCACAAAATTCAGAATGATTTTTGAAACCTCTGTCAGGAATACTATCAGCTAAGGTTGCTATACTGTTTATAAAATAATCATTAAGTAATCCTGAAACTTTGTTATCTTCATTTACTAACTTCCCATTTACTTCAATCTCTTTGACATTTGACCTCGTTTTAGTATTCAGAATTTCTCTTATCACATCCCACATCTTCTTACTGTCTTTACCACATTCTTCCACTTTTTTAATAAAATATTCCCTTTTACTCCTTCGAAACACACTAACAAACCGATTTCTTTTTGCTTTGTATATATTCCATGCTTCTATAACCTCTAATTTGTCAATCTCTCCATTAAATGCCTGTGTTTCCTTAAATTTAAATATGTTATATGCACTAATTTTTTCCCTTCTAGCCAGTATGACTTCACTATTAAAATAACTACTGTAGTTTTTCTTTTTTATTGTAACATTCTCACTTCTAGCATTCTGAACTTCTTCTTGAATTATCTTGATAAAGTTTTCAACTTCATTGTCAAAATCTTCACTAACTAAATCAATTTCAGTTTTACGCAACATAAGGTTAGCTCGAAGAATATCAAAATTTATGCTACCTTGTATCACTAATATTTCATCATCTTTATTGATAGCACTTATTAAATTTATTTCAATCGATTCATGGTCAGAGATACTATTGTCAAGTATTTTCCATTTAACATCATTTCTATTTGTGAATATATGATCAATCAAAGTTCTTGAATATTCCGTAATTCTTGTTGGTACATTTATAATTTGTTCGAGCCCTCTAAGGTTTGTAATATCAAGCAGTCTTTTAACATTAATATCATCATAATTTAGGAGGTTTATATTTGTATCACCCATTATAGTAATAACTGAATTTTCCATATTAACATTCTTCTCAATGTCATCTATCCATTTAGTAAAATGATCAAAAAACACACTAATAGAGCAGCTAGGGGATCTATAATAGGTTCCAATTAGTTGACTTCTTTTGTTTTTAAATTTTAGTAGAACTGCAGAAGCCCAAAAAGTATAGTTTATACTTACTTGATTAATTTCTTGTGTTTCAATGCTATTTGATACATATATTGCAACTCCGCCAGTAAATTTAGAATTTGACATAGTTATATATTCAGTAAAATTTGGTAACTCATATTCACTGACATCAATCTCATTGGTGATGTGAGTTTCAGAAAAAACTAATATATCAGGCTTATTGCTTTTAAGTTCAAAATAAATATCCTTAATGTCTTTGTTTATCAACCCTTGAATATTGCAGTATATGACCTTGACGTTTTCCATACAACCATTTACTGTTTCATCAGTCTGATCCATTATTTGGCAATTCTTCTTTTTATACTATTTATGATATCAATCCTGCAATGGCAATCTTTGTCAGTTGGAGAATGGTCACTTGCCAATTTCAAATTATATTTTTCATTTCTGATCAAACAATTTATACAATTTGGTTGACTTATACATTCTTTAGCCTTATGGTCAGATGAAGAGCATTTATTACAAGCTTCCTTCTTCGTACATTCATCTTTCCCATGACTATAACTAAGACACAAACCACATTGTTTAATACTGTAGTGTTCATAAACAGGGCATCGTTGGCCTATCAAATAAACCTTTTTACCATAAAGTAACTGTCTATTTGTGTTCGAATCAACTTCAATTATCATTGTCCACATCTCGCTCTTTGTCTTATACCTTTTTAGGATTTTTATTTCAGCATCATCATTCAGATCATTTAGTAACTTAAGACTTTGAATTACTTCAGTGTCATTTAGCGAATCATTAAAATAGATATTTACTATTTTAAGTCTAGGTTTCAATATTTTAGGCTTCAAAATGGAATATCCCTTCTCTCTTACTAGATTACTTAGTTCATCCGATACTTTAGTATTATCACATATTATTTTCAAACCATCACTACGCGGAGTTATCTTGCTAACTCGCAGTTTTTTATCCAAGTTTTCACTAACAATCTTATTGACATCTTTGATTGCTTCCTCTACTAATGATTTGTCCTTTAGTTTGATATCAAAAGTTGGGAAATACTCAGTCTTAGGACCATCCATTTTTTTGTTTGATACAATTTCTGAGAAAGTAGGGAAAAAGCCTTCTTTCTTTACTTTCAAACTCTCTTCGATACTTCTCAGACGATCATCAATGTTCTTCATAACCTTACTTTCATCCTTTTCAACACCAATACATTTGGAACATTTCCATTCAACATTAATGGATGAAGCCAATAACGAATTATTTTCCCTCAGTATATTTAACTTATTTATCAGATCACATGCTTCTTTGCTAATGTGTGGCTCCTGGCATCTGGTGTGGAACCAACCGTTACATCCATCACATTCAATCCATTGTTCAGTCTGCTTTTTTTGTTCCTCATTACAGACACCACATCTTTCATTATCTGGAACAGACTGCTTCCCAGTCTTCTTTCTTTTACCCATACTCAATATAATAACACATATACGACAAAAACACGGAAAATACTATAAAAAAACTCAATAAATGTAGCACAATAAATTACCGCGTCTTCAGTGTATCAGGCACTGCTACCAATTTTGGGTTATATGCTTATGCCTATTTTCAATCTTTTTGTTCACTTACAAGCAATTCCTGGGAGACAATGTGGCACTTGTAGGTGTGATGTTTTGGTTATAGAAACATGGAAAACAGACAAAATTTCATGTTGTAAGTTATTCTTTAGAACCTACAGATTCCATAATGTGTAGGCCTAAGTAGACATTGGATTTATATGGAAATTGCATAGTATTTAATTTGATTCTGCATATTATACAGGGTCTGGCAGAGAAACCTGACTGTTTTAAAATTGAAATTACGAAAAAACTGTATCGTGTTCGTACATTATTTTATTTTAGAATTACTACACATCTCAAAGTATTTTACCTACATCAATTACTTTTTGAAAATTTTGTTCCTACTTCAATCCACAAAGCTAAATAAGCCCATTACATCAAAATTATTATTATGGTTTCGTGAAAAGTTGGAATCAGCCGAAACTGCGTAGTGTCGTAACTCGTCACCAGTACATCTCGCGCTTGCGCATTCAAGTAAAAAACAATTGCGGCTTCAAAGTACCTACAAGGGTAGGACGCCATTTGGATGTGTGTTCTCGACGGAGAGAAACCTCCCGTGGTTTGCCTTGTCTTCTGAATCAGTTGAGGAATTTGATGTCAGACTGGCATGTTGTCATGGTAGCTCAATGGTAGAGCATCGGCGTGTTAAGCCGAAGATCCGTGTTCAAATCCCGGTTATGACATAAAATTTTTCAAGCTGATTCTTACTTGTATTAATATGCCAGACATGGATTTAATGTCTATTTCCTTTCCTTCCACTTAATTAATAGTATATAAATAATAACTAGGCTTCAAAGTACCTACAAGGGTAGGACGCCATTTGGATGTGTGTTCTCGACGGAGAGAAACCTCCCGTGGTTTGCCTTGTCTTCTGAATCAGTTGAGGAATTTGATGTCAGACTGGCATGTTGTCATGGTAGCTCAATGGTAGAGCATCAGCGCGTTAAGCCGAAGATCCGTGTTCAAATCCCGGTTATGACATAAAAAATTTTTCAAGCTGATTCTTACTTGAATTGCCACACTTAGTAATGAAACCTACGTGTAAACAAGATTGCATCAGTTTTGCTGCCATTTCAACATTCATCAAAATGAGAATATTCCATGTCGGAATACCATACTGTTGTGGGTGGCAATTGTTTTTTACTTGAATGCGCAAGCGCGAGATGTAATGGGGACGAGTTACGACACTTCACAGTTTTGGCTGATTCCAACTTTTCACGAAACCATAATAATAATTTTGATGTAATGGGCTTATTTAGCTTTGTGGATTGAAGTAGGAACACATTTTCAAAAAGTAATTGATGTAGGTAAAATACTTTGAGACGTATTGTAATTCTAAAATAAAATAATGTACGCAAATGATACAGTTTTGTCGTAATTTCAATTTAAAAACCATCAGGTTTCTCTGCCGGACCCTGTACGTATATAAGGGCAGAATACTCTTCATGTTCTTCTGATTCTCTAGTTTTGTAGTTTTGTAATGCATATAATTGTATATTTCTTGATTTTGGTATGCATTGCGTATAGTATTTTATTGCATATCAAGCATTCTTGAAATAATGTTATTTTGAAAAAAGTATTTTTTAAAGATGACTCAGATACATTTTTCATTACTTGCGAGGCAACCTATTGTGAGCCTCTTCACCTGAACATCCGTTTGGCTTGGCAGGGATTCACAGTCTTGGCTTAAGTCATTTCTCAAATAAGATAAAGCAGCATTGTTGACATGCTAGTCTATGCAGGCATTGTGTGTTCTTTCAACACATGTAGTTTAGTATGGTTATGAAGATACAATCTTTTTTTCATGCCTAAATTCACCTCGTCTATAAGTAATTTATTGAGACATGGATTACCAGAAGTTCCAAATAGACCTATACAACAGACAGTAAAAGTGTTTTTTCAAACGTGTGGTAAGAAAATTCGATGTTAAAAAAAAATCCATCTTCCAAAAAAATATTTAATTGGGATTGTGAAATTTTTGTGTAATATCTTACAACAGTCGAGCATGTGTTTTCTTTAATGAATGAGGTCTGGAGAACAAAGAAAACTTAAAATGGAATTAAATCAAATTCATATGAACATGCCTGTGTTTTAAATTACGTTTATATTATCATTTGGTATCTTTTAGTCAGTTCTTCCTACCGGTATGTCTTAATAATGTAGAACAATTATTACTGTATACTGTGTACAGTTTTGGATTCTGGGTGAAGATACATGTATCAAGCATTCTTGAAATAATGTTATTTTGAAAAAAGTATTTTTTAAAGATGACTCAGATACATTTTTCATTACTTGCGAGGCAACCTATTGTGAGCCTCTTCACCTGAACATCCGTTTGGCTTGGCAGGGATTCACAGTCTTGGCTTAAGTCATTTCTCAAATAAGATAAAGCAGCATTGTTGACATGCTAGTCTATGCAGGCATTGTGTGTTCTTTCAACACATGTAGTTTAGTATGGTTATGAAGATACAATCTTTTTTTCATGCCTAAATTCACCTCGTCTATAAGTAATTTATTGAGACATGGATTACCAGAAGTTCCAAATAGACCTATACAACAGACAGTAAAAGTGTTTTTTCAAACGTGTGGTAAGAAAATTCGATGTTAAAAAAAAATCCATCTTCCAAAAAAATATTTAATTGGGATTGTGAAATTTTTGTGTAATATCTTACAACAGTCGAGCATGTGTTTTCTTTAATGAATGAGGTCTGGAGAACAAAGAAAACTTAAAATGGAATTAAATCAAATTCATATGAACATGCCTGTGTTTTAAATTACGTTTATATTATCATTTGGTATCTTTTAGTCAGTTCTTCCTACCGGTATGTCTTAATAATGTAGAACAATTATTACTGTATACTGTGTACAGTTTTGGATTCTGGGTGAAGATACATGTATCAAGCATTCTTGAAATAATGTTATTTTGAAAAAAGTATTTTTTAAAGATGACTCAGATACATTTTTCATTACTTGCGAGGCAACCTATTGTGAGCCTCTTCACCTGAACATCCGTTTGGCTTGGCAGGGATTCACAGTCTTGGCTTAAGTCATTTCTCAAATAAGATAAAGCAGCATTGTTGACATGCTAGTCTATGCAGGCATTGTGTGTTCTTTCAACACATGTAGTTTAGTATGGTTATGAAGATACAATCTTTTTTTCATGCCTAAATTCACCTCGTCTATAAGTAATTTATTGAGACATGGATTACCAGAAGTTCCAAATAGACCTATACAACAGACAGTAAAAGTGTTTTTTCAAACGTGTGGTAAGAAAATTCGATGTTAAAAAAAAATCCATCTTCCAAAAAAATATTTAATTGGGATTGTGAAATTTTTGTGTAATATCTTACAACAGTCGAGCATGTGTTTTCTTTAATGAATGAGGTCTGGAGAACAAAGAAAACTTAAAATGGAATTAAATCAAATTCATATGAACATGCCTGTGTTTTAAATTACGTTTATATTATCATTTGGTATCTTTTAGTCAGTTCTTCCTACCGGTATGTCTTAATAATGTAGAACAATTATTACTGTATACTGTGTACAGTTTTGGATTCTGGGTGAAGAGAAGTCATTAAATTGTTCCCATCTTCAACTCTCAGAAATATATTCACCTTAGCTCACCATGGCCAAGGAACTCGGGTACTGTAGTCTAAAATCATAGTGAGGCATAGGTTGTATTTGTGGTTGGCAAAGAAATAGTTTTTTTTGTGGAGGGGGGGTTCTCAGGGTTCTTCCGCTCTCGAATTTTATTCTAACACCATTCATTAGCCTACTCTCCTACTCTCCCTTTCTTTTCATCTGATTCATTATGATTGCATTTATCTTTCATGGTGGGCTGCTACATGCCCTAATAGGGTTATGAAAGGAAGGGTCTCAAGTGTTCTTTTCATTTGTTACTTTCCTTCTCTTGCTTCTCTTTTCCATTCTTTTATCGTGTCTTTTTTCTTTTTCATTGGCGTTTCATGCATGTTAAAACATCCACCCCTCTCAGGGATCAATTGTTAAGAACAAAAGAATGTTTTTATTAAGAGTTTCTGCTGTATCACCACATTAACTTATTCTATCATTTTTTTTTATATCTTTTTTCTAGGCCTCTGACACCTGTTATTTATGAACAGGTTTGCAATGAAACACTTGATTCTTTGTCTGAGCATTTTGAAGAGCTTACTGAGAAAGCCACACATTTAAATGATGCAGATGTTTCATATAGTGTGAGTATGCTACAATTTATTTTAAGGATAACTTACTGTAGCAGTAAATGTTTAAATGGCAGGGTGATTAAGTTATTTTCATTTTCTTGTTTATGAGATTGTATGATAATCAGGAATTATTTAAAAATTGTATGATTTTTATATACAGTGAAGGCTGCTTAATATAATCGCAGATAATGTTATCAATCGGGTAATGTTTAGGGCCCAGATTTTTATGTAATTTCAAAGTGCAAAATATGTACATAAAAATGTAGTAAATATGAGGGAAATATGTAATAAAATATCTAATAATCACAAAATATGTACTTTAAAATTAATATTTTTAATGCATGCTAATGCATGCTACATGCTACCTCTAATTTTGACGGTGACTGCAATTTATATTACTGACGAATAGCAACTTTGACGAATCACCAGTTTGTGAACATTGCTCATAATGTAAACGTATGTGGTAATAAAGTTATTATTATTATTATTATTATTATTTACCAAATTAAAGCCATAGTAAAAATGCTTCAGGCATTGTGGAGAAATATGTACTGTAGCAAAACCTCTTGTCCTCATGCCCTGAAAACTCACAGATTGAACCAGGTTGACCCATTTGAGTACCTGTTTAGAAGACATGCAATGTTTATTATTAGTGTACAATGCATTATATAAATGTGGTCAAGCTGTGACTTCATGGAACACCCTGGAACACCCTATAGTTTTGTTACACACTTAAAACATTATTACTTTCCCGTCCATTGTAAAACGTTCGTCAATACTTGACCACTGCCTTAGTTTTGATGCAACTGGAGCTATTTGTAACAAGTCCACTTCATATACAGATTGATGCAATTTTAGCGTTAAGACTTCCTAGAAAAACACAGTTGTATCATGCAAATAATGGTATTTTTGCTTACCTGAAACCTGACTGTAACCTCCTAATTAGCTGGTTTCAATTTGTTCTACAAAGCCCAAAATCTGAGAAACGATAAGTGCTAACAGAACCACCGTATTTTGCAATAATGATAGGAAGGAAAAGTAAATTATTTGCAAAACCTTCATTAGTTTGTAAAGCTCACAAGTAGAAAAAGGAAGTCTATTACATAATTATATGTTCTTTTTTATTTTTCTTTCTTTTTTTCCTTCCACTATGGCATTTCACAATGGAAGTATGTTTAGAGCGGTGCCATACATTGAAGCATTATTATTAAGTCTGCTTATTACATTGTACACTTTTTATTTCAAGACATTTGTTTATTTTGGAAAACGAAGGTTTAAATAGAGCAGGAAATTGGTTTATTTGAAGAGCAGAATATCAGGGTGAATGTCTGGTCTACAACTTTCAACAGCTGCTAGTCACTGTTGTATTAAGTCATGTAATTTGAACAATGGAGCAATTTTTTTGTGAGTTTGAGAAACTGGATGTTTGACACCCAAAGCAGTTTACCACTTACTGTATGTATAATGTGAGAATGTGTTGGGAAAATTGCTAAATCTGTGCTTAGGGTAAGAAAGTCATGTGACTATTTCACTTCGGATCTTTGTAAATGGTTAAGCTAATGCTCATAGAGTGGGTGCCCTCTTAACTGGTTTTGATCAGTGAACTGTTGGGAGGTTCATCCAGAAAGTAAGAGCTCTGATCGCCAATAAAGAAAACAAAATCATCAAAAACATAAGAAATATTTATTATCATCAAATAAATAAGGAATGTTTATTGCAATATTTACAGAGATTCACTGGCTACGTCTCTATGTAGTCGTCACTGTTATTGAGGCATTTACTGTAGCGGTGTACCAACAATTGTAAGCTTGTGTCATATGACTCTCCCGCCAACATCTGGAGCCATGAAATCACTGCCATCTCTACCTCAGAGTCACTTTGGAAACGTTTTCCCACCAGAAAGCGCTTCATTAGATGGAAGAGATGGATGTCACTTGGTGCGAGGTTGGTTGACCTTGGTGCGAGGTTGGTTGACTCTCTGTAGAGAGTGGATGGTCAAAGATTTCTCATCCAAACCGAAACAACGGATTCCGTGTGGTGTTCATTATATGGGGTCATGCAAAAGCGTAATGCCTCTTGTCAGCAGTTAGCAGGAGATGATATCAGTGCAGCCATTTTCTCCGCTGTATAACAATTGCTGGCATCATAAGACTGAAACTGCACTGCAGCATTTCCACATACCCCTTCTCTGCTGCTATGATGTGCATGCGCGTCTGACTAGTCATGCCATCTTTGGACGTGATCGAAACTAATTTCTGGATGAACCTCATATTTTGATGTATTTAAATTAATATTTCAGTCATTATTAAAAATGGTCCCATTGGTCGAGAATGGGGATGATTTTCCCCAAAACTAGTCCTTGAAAATGAGGCGTAAGTGGAGCTATAAGTGTTATAAGTTGCCCATTTTTAATATTGATTCAATAGCTTTGCTGTTTATATCACTTCCTTTACTAATTCATATTTCAGTAATAAATAAAAAATTGTAACCGGGATTCACAGTGAAGTAATCAAATATACACACTTAATTCTGTTTACCACTCAACTTCACTTATATAAGTAATGACTTACACATAATGCATTTCACAGCTTCTTAGCTGCATCATCAGATGAGGTCAACTGCCGAGTTTGCTGGAAGACCGGTAGATGTCTCTGTTGGGCGTATCAGTGTAGTGATGAGGTCGTTTTCCTTTGGGATATCGAAATTAACCAAGTTATTCCTGTTCCTTTGAATGAAAATTTTTTCCCATACCGTTAGTTCTATCGGTTTTGCTACAGATTTTACTAATTTAATGTCCTCTTCAAATTCATGTCCTGTGGTCCAAAAATGATGTGCAACAGCCGACTTTTCTGTTTGTTTGTACTTTATATTTCTTAAGTGTTCCTTATGCCTTATATTTAAATTTCTCTTGGTTTTTCCAATATACAGTTTGTTGCAGTCTTTGCATTTTAGTTCATAAATGCCCGAGTTTTTCTTTGGGGGAATCTTATCCATTTGTCCAGATTTTAGTAGTAGTGAATTTGAAGAGGACATTAAATTAGTAAAATCTGTAGCAAAACCGATAGAACTAACGGTATGGGAAAAAATTTTCATTCAAAGGAACAGGAATAACTTGGTTAATTTCGATATCCCAAAGGAAAACGACCTCATCACTACACTGATACGCCCAACAGAGACATCTACCGGTCTTCCAGCAAACTCGGCAGTTGACCTCATCTGATGATGCAGCTAAGAAGCTGTGAAATGCATTATGTGTAAGTCATTACTTATATAAGTGAAGTTGAGTGGTAAACAGAATTAAGTGTGTATATCATATTTCAGTGTTTGTACGTAGCCCATAATGTGTTCTTTTCCTTTTAGGATGGAGTGCTGACTGTGAAATTTGGTACCCCCTATGGTACATACGTCATCAATAGGCAGACACCAAACTTACAGATCTGGTTGTCATCTCCTATAAGTGGACCCAAGCGATATGATTTTCAGGAAGGATGTTGGGTTTATCGTCATGATGGAATGTCATTACATCAACTATTGAATAAAGAGATACCAGATATAGTGAAGATGGATGTAGATTTCTCACATTGCTCTTACGGTGGGAATAATCATGACAATAAATGAAGCAGTGTTGAAGTGTTAATATATTATTCAGGTGTGGTGTAGTCTATTATATATGCTTTTTACACTTATTTATGTCAGTGATAATAATCAAAATGTATGCCTACTGTTGTAAAATAAGATAGTGATATGTACCGGTAGCCTATCTATTATTCAATTGTTTAAACTTAAACCATATTCCTTCTTGTACAGTTTATTATAATTGTTTATAATAATTTCTATATTTGGAAATAAGATCCACTTACATAAATATTTAAAAGTAAAAAAAAAAAGATTAGAATTAGATTGCATAGGCCTATATTACCGGTACTAAGTTATATATATGAATTACAGTTGAAGCCATAAACCTTTGAAACAGTGAAATGAAAACCATTTTGGACATATCTTTTCACTTTTAAGCATCCAGGAAGTCGATAGCCCGAGATTCCTTTATTCTTCATCATATTGAAAGGCTTATTTGATAAACAACTCAGTTTTGTATATTTTTTTAATCTTAGGAACAATAATTTATGATCAGGGATTCTTATTTTACTGTGATTAAAAATATTCAATTTCTGTGCAGAGAGTTGGGTTAATTTTGATGTTATTTCGCATGAAAACAAACAATTTTGGTGTTATTTCGTAATAAAACCAAATAGATTTATGTCCCAAGTGGTGTAAATTATTGCATATTTCTGCAGGTAATCAAATTATTTTTGATTTTAGTCATTCGTTTGTAGATATTAATTGATGCTAGTTGACTGTCTACACTTGCTTGGTGTAACTGGTGTAACACAATCTCCCTGATCTCCGCATCAAATATATAAATATCTGGGCACCAAAATACAACTACTTTTATATTGAAGTTAAATATAAATTCAAATATGACTATGCTGTAGCATAAATCAGTTGACTGGTACATGAATGTCTCTATACATCAAATTATTTTAATTTTAATTGAAAATTAAGTTGTCTGTTCTTTCAGTTCTTTAGATTTTTTGTTTTTGAATGAAAATATTCTCCCATGCTGTAAGTTCTGTTGAACACGTTTCATTAATTTTGTTTCTTGACTTATGTCGTAGTCGCATTTCAGAAATGTGCTGCTACTGCTGATTTGTCATAATGTTGAATCACTGACAAACTTGCCAGTTCAACATTTACTTGGTTTATTGAACATTTATTATATTAATGTGTGCATATTTTTGTTATCTTTGTGCATTCCGATAAATGTATAATTTAAATTATCTTGAAAATACCGTTCTAAAACTCTTGATTTCCCTTGACTAATAGAGATCTTGCCGCAAAGTACTACAACGCCAGGAAAACATTCAGCAATGTAATAATACCAAAATCTACAAGTCATCTAACCCTGGGCAAGCAAGTCAAAAAGATTGCGACAAAAGGCAATATAAATACCATTACCGGCAACAGTATCACTTGAGAACGAAAGGACTGCTGTCCAATGCTGTTGGAGTGTAAATCTGTTCCCTGAAAGATAGATTTCTTTCTCAAACACGTGATCCCTATTCTAAAAAAATTTCCACTAAGAACTTTTGCATCAGACATAAATATCAGTAAAATACCAACGAATTAGAACATGTGAAAATGAATTAAAAATTCGACAGCATGGTTTCAAGTGAAGACATAGCTGATTGCAGCAAGTTACAGCTAGCCATATATTTGCAAGTTTATAAAAAAATGACACATCTGCAAAATATTAAAAAATATTTAATAAGAATATTAAAAGGGTTGTAGAATGTCCATCCATATTTAGGGTAACCCATTGTGTACAATTTGTCAGGACTGTCTTGGTACGGAGGAAAGATTTTATTAAGGTTATTTGAATTGCAGACCAATTGCAATTTCTTATGTTATATAAGACCTATTTTGTGCTGAAACTAGTACAAGTAAACTATACCAAAAGTGAAGTCTAGTGTTAATTTCAACTTCCTGTATAATTATTATAACCTATATCACTCCTTGCTAAAATTAAATGCCAGTTATACCAACCTAAGAGGAGTTCCAGATGTATACGACTTCCTGTGTAAGAGTTGTGTAAAGGGGAATTAAACTGATAATTAATTAATTGGTCCATTGAGGAAGTAATGTGATTAATCCAACGTTATGGTATGAAACAAACAAGAGAGCTCAGGCCAAGTCATGGTTCAACAAAGGAGAACTATCTACAATAACTGTATTTCAGTCTTACAGCAAGTGACTAATACCACAACTGAAAAGTTGATTCTCTACTCTCTGGTTCTCATGGAATCATCTATAGACTGCCTATGAATTTCAACTTGGGGGAAAAAAATCCAAAAACTCTGATCTTGTAGCCAATAATCGCCAGTATAATACATTAACGTAAAACTTTACCTAACCTTGAGCTATGAACTTTAAATCGTTTTCTTGTTATGCATGTGGCAGCTTACAATAGTGTATTTGTATTTTAACCAAAGAAAATAAAAAACTATAAACACTATTTTAATAATTTTAATCGATCAAACAATTAATTTATTTTTTACTTTTTGTGTGTTCATATAGGTTGACTAAACATAAACTGTCAGCATCTGTTATTTTTGTATACAAGAAAAAAATTATCAGCTAAGAATAAATTTGTATTTTCTGACCTCTGCATAATCTAACAAATTGCAACCATGGAGATAATGGAAGAAGGGAATATGATGGACAGGGTGCGGATTCTTTTGCAGCGTGATATGGGCTATTATCAAGCTCATCAAACTGTCCTGCAAGAAAATCTGTGCCCAGGTGTTGTTGGCGGCCTGCTGGATTTTCCACACTATGCATCTTTTGCAGCAGTAAAAATGGTATGTTTTGCATGTAAATGGGTAACACAGTAGAACCTCGCCACATCATTCATTTCTGTGTTAAAACACTAGCTGGTATATACTGTGGATTATTCTGAAGTATGTTTGGAAATCTTTAGGAACAACATTTCTGAATTTCAAAATAGAGAGCAGAGCTGTGTGAAAATAGATTGTATTCAACCCAGAGCGCCAGGTCTCAAGCCACTATATTTCTATCTGTGAGGCTGTTAGGAGACTGAGACCTCAAAAAATATTTAATTTTTCTATTTTTATTGTATTCTCATAAGTTTCATCTTTCGACAGTATAGGAAATGAATATACTACTCACTACTAAAGAGTTCAACATTTTTTTTCCTTGTAATAGTACATGGACCATCTGCAAAATTTGGCAAACTAATTAAATTATGTGATTTTGTTGAAAATATTGCCCTGAAATCAAAGAAAAGTGCAACAAAAGAAGCTTTAGCATAAATGACGTTCCTGACAATCTCAGCGGCATTTGTTGGTAACTTAACAAAAAGAGGGTGGGCTCAATCCTCTGAAAAAAAACAACTGGGATATACTAAAAACTTTGAAGGCTATTTCCTGCTAGTTTCTATTATCTGTGCAAAAGTATATTTTTCAGTTTTTTTTAGTCAGAACTACTTCATGCTTCTAGAAAATATTCGGTACATCTTGGTATGCGATTCAATAAAGTGATTTTTATAAAATGAATAATTTTGTATGAGTGAGCACAAAAAAAAGTCGGCCATGGTGGTGTAGAGAAAGTATACCTGGCTCTAGATTCGAGGGTTGCTGGTTCAAACTGTTGCAGTCAATGGATTTTTCAGGACATAAAAATCCTGGGCTCAGAGTCCTCTGAGAGAGAGTTTTAGCTGGGAGCCCTTATCATAGATTTACAGCATGCTCAGGAACTCCAAACCTAAATTAGAGCCTCTGGACAAAATTCCTCAGCCCTTTCAGGTCCAAATAATTGTAATATCTTAGTTCCTGCAAGGGTTATGATACAATGGGCTTGATGCCTATTCCTTTACTCTCTCTCTCTTAGAATATAAGCATAATCAAATTAGTCTAGGTACTGAAACCTCCACTTCGAGGCCTTATGCCTCCAACCGAGGGGTCTACAAGGATAAAATTGCATGGATACCCAAACAATGTAGAAAAAATCAAGGACATATGGAGCCTCTTTTGCAAGAATCTTTAAATGAAATTACAATTCCACCTAAGGCATTAATTTCAAATTTGTAACAGAAAGTTTATACTAAAATTTTGTTTTTATATTGATATTTATTGATTTATTTATTCTTTTACAAGAAATGTGCTTGAAGTTGGCCAGTCATACTTATGAGCCTCCTTTTTTGCTTTCTAGTATTATGGCCTGAAAAGGCTTAAAACTGGGACATGTCTAGAATATAATATAACATGAATTGTTACAAATCTATTATTATTACTATTTTGTCGCATTTATTGACAGTAATGCCTGGAAAATAAAACAGGTATAAAATAATTAAATAACAAAGTGCAATAATAAAAATTAAGTCTGCCAAAATGAAGACCTGAAGTAAATTATGATCTAAGTGCCATTTTTGTCATTTTTCAGTTTTTTCCGGAATCGTGGTCTAAGTGCCAAACCCGTATTAGTAAATAGTGATCTAAGTGCCAAATATGTCTCTGTTAGTTCTGACCGTTGCTGAGAGATAGTGTTGGCTGTATGCGCCAGGCAATCCTGGCGCATAAAATCTCACTTTTCTCAGAACTTGGAAAAAGGCACTTAGATCATAATTTACTTCAGGTCTTCAAATGTTGGCTGCATCTTAAATTATAACGGTAAGTAGAAGACTCTTGGGTAGATGAAACCCTTAGTTTATGGCATTCATGTGTGTGGTAATGCAGGAGATATTAAAAATCCTCTGGCTACACAAGTAAAGATGTATTAGCATTGTGTTAAAGCTTCTACCAAAACATTGCAACCTTAACCTATCCACTTTTTCCCTCTACCTTTATACTCTTGATCTATCCATATTGTCTGGCTCTTCAATCTTTCAGAGAGGTATAAAGTTAATGCCATTTGACTGAAGAAGTTGAATACTGAAGAAGTTGATATACTGTAATTATATTTTGCCACTTATTCTTTTTTCACTAATTTGGTGCTGTTTGAAAATCCGCCATCTCTACAGACTGCTAGGTAAGGGAATGGGTTAATATAATGAATTAACGACATTCCACCTTTATACATATGTATACCAATAATTAATCTTCTTCAGAAAGAATATTATCAATTTTACTGTTGGGAACAAAAATTCATAAATATGAAACTAGAAATGCTTATAAACCAGTAATCCCTTTTAGAGCTTCAAAACTGTTAATGAACCTGACATTGCTCTCGAAGTTTTGAATATTTTATCAACAATTATTTTTAGCTGTCCTTTCAACAAATTAAATTTCAACGTAAACAGAATATTACAGATTACCCATTATACTCTATTGACAAATTCACATAATGCCAATAATTATAATGTATTGTTTATTCAATATACAGCTGCAGGATTTCCTTTACAGTACTTTTAATTACACTACCTACCAGATTCACAAGCATGTAAAAAAACTAGTGGGACAAAATTCTGGTAAATTTGTGATGGTCATAGGCCGAAGTAGCAATCATTAAATAACTACAACAAACAGTAAATCTTAAATTCTCTCAAAGTACCGAAGGGTTTCTTTCACGCACTTGAGCTTCCAAATAAGCTGTTTACTTAACAAAACAGAATACAAAGTACCTTTAATGTTAACACAGACACAAAATATGTTAGTAAACAGATGTGATTAGAGAAAGAATCATATAACAAATTATTTTGTTTCATAAATAAAAGACTACAGCTGTACAACAGCTAGCAAAACTACATTCAATAAATATCTGAAACAATCTGTTGTTTCCTAATGTGTTGGATTTGACACCATCATTAGCAGATCTGAAAAAAATAACTTGTTAAAATTCAGTTTAATTTTATTAACAGGTATTTTGGTGGGAGGAAGAGTTTGTGGCAGCATTTCACACTCCTTCAGGTCTGCTGGAGCGAGCAAGTGATGATCAGGTTGAGCGCACTGATTCTGAAGAATTTGATCGTGGTTGTGGTGGTATTGCTGTGACCAAGACAACCCTGCCAACAGATTTTGTGAGTCTGGTTTCTGATTCAGCCAGCCAGTTGTTGGAACATCTACATACACTAAGTCAGGAGGCTCTAGATCATGCTGACCTCACTGTATTAACAGGAACACTTGGTGCAGCTGCCCTCATTAGGAACTGCTTGTGGTGCTATAATGATAAACTTAAAAGTAACCCTGTTAAAGAGGATCCAAAAACGAAAGAGAAAACAGTGTAAGTATTTTATTGAACTTGTTTCTATTTTTGTTGTTGTATGGAAGGTTAAATGTGATTACTACCACAAGCAAGAGATAATATGTGTAGTTACATTTTAAGAATTTTTAATTCTTTGGTGGGCACATAAACCTTGTTTGACAAAGCCTACACTGATGTTAATCATAAAAAAAGTTTGTTGGGGAATGCAATGCGCATCAATGGTAGGATATATTATTTTATTTTAGGTAATTTATTTATTACTAGCAGATGCCCATGGCTTCTCCCATGATAATTAATTAAAAAATTAAGAGCAAAATAATTAAAACATATTTATTAACATTCACACGTAAATCGTTCATAAACTAAATGATTAATATTTATAATTAAACAGCTAAAAGTCTGGCTTTGGAGTGCATTCCATAATTAGAATATGCCACCTGGGAAAAAGACCTCAGATTCGAGTTCCCTGGCCCGAAAAACCCATGCATAGTGAGTTCCGTCCAAATCGTTCAATGTTTTCCTATTTAAGCCTACCTTCATTATCCCTCTTCTGTCCACCTATATAAAAAAATCAGTTCTCTGTGTCCCATAACATTATAAACAAATTGATCCATCAAAGCAAGCTAACAAAATCAAAACGATTGACAATTCCATGCATTATATTGAAAAAATAGAAATTCCCTTATTTCCAAGTTTTGACAAAAAAAGCAAGGCCACCTGAAATTCATTGCAAAAACTGATGCTTCGATAGGGCAAACAATTAATGGTTTTGCCAGTTTTCACACATAACTTGCAAACTAAACCAAAAATTAAACATCCAGCTTCAAGGTGCATTCAGCTACCTTTTAGTCCATCTATGTTAAAAATTTCAGATCTCTGCATGCAGTACATTTGGCTGGGCATCACGCACAAATATACACACACTTCTTCTTATTATATAGATTTTATCTTGATATTTTATTTTAAACTACAATGGATTTGTGAATGCCAGTGAATAAAGGTTGGTATAACTATTTAGGGAGGAGAGTGCATGACAATAGATACTTCCGCATGGAACCCCTTCACTAATGTTGAGCTTGAGTGTCAAAATAACACAGTAACTTCAGCCTGCTTTCGTGTATACCGGTAATAGGCCAACTTAATGTAATGAAGTCCAAAAATTACAGTAATGGATTGTCACGCAGGTGATCAAATTTATCGCCAAACTACAGCACGGATTTGCATTCTAATCCAATGAACACCCCGATGTTGAATGCTAAAAGTGGACAAAAATGGTATGCATTAGATTCAGGTAAATACAGTAATAGCTTTCAACTGAATTTAATTAAGTAGTCTTCTCCAACTTATTGATTTTGTGGTTTACACCATTAGTCCTCTTGCTTCCCAATAGAGTCCCGCTAGATCTTCTTTCTTCTTTTTCTTGGGGTCTAATTGCTTGCAGTGCAGCAGGTGTTCCTTGCTTAGGAGGACACTTTCACTGCACAAGGAACATCCGTTGGTTCTGATGACAATTCCCATTCTATTAAGGTGGTCACCTAGACAGTCGTGGCCTGTTTCCAGTCTGAAGAGTGCTACTGCTGTTTTTCTGGGGAGGTGTTTGATTTTTTCTGCAGTTCATGGTAACAGAAGGTTATTTTTTGTCCTGTGGCACTCTTGTAAGTAGTGGAGAGTACTTCAATTAAAAGAAGTTGTTAAGTGTTACCTTAAACAATAGTCCTCATCGAAGAATTTTTCTATTACAGCTGTATCTATCCCTCCTTTATAAGGTTGGATTTTCTCAGAACCTTTCCAATTTTCATATCTTTCTTTCTTTCTTTTTCTTCTTTCTTTTCTTTCTCTCTTTCTCTTTTTTTCTCTTCTTGAATAATAATTACACTAAATTAGCCATTCTTGAATGAGTCATTGAGGTAAGACCTTGAAGCCTGTTAATTCTTGTTGGGACAGAGAAACTAGATTCACAAACTGCTGAACTACTGTATATGCGAAGTTCTTACTGCTTCTAACATGTTATAACGATCCTCAAAGGTGTTTCGATTTATCTCTTTGAAGTAAAGAGATATTTCAATACTTTTCTTGTGTAAGACATTCTTTGCAACTTTCATACCTCTACACTTGGAATGGATGACTACATGAACTGAACTGAAAAAGATTGCTTTATTATAAGCGTTAATGAAAAGAAAGTTTGAGGGTGGGCGGGCGGGATATGCACTGATGACGTTGTACATCATCTAACTTATATAAATTTGCTAATGTCACTTCAATGTCACTCATTGGGTCCAGACACGAACCAAAAAGTGTAATTCACTAAGTTTGGTTGTGGCTGACCTTGTTACACCAGGACCTATAAGTCAGAGGGATGTCTGAAGTAGTCTAGGAGGCTTGTGAGCAGTTTTGAGATGTCTGCATGAAGTTGTAGGGTTCATGTCTTTCAGTTCTATTGAAGGAGTACAGTAGTAGTGCAATAAGCTGAAGTAGAAGTTGTAGTGATCTGAGACACTCCCTTTCTCTCTGGAATGTTCTTATAATTATAATAATCTACTCTTATACAATTCAACGGCCCTAAATAGCGTGCTTGCTCGCTCGCCCGCTTCGTGAGACATCGGGTATACTCGGCGATGTTCGTCTCTCGCAGTGTAAACATTCATAACGACTATAAAATTAGTAAAACCGTTTCTTTATTATATAAGGCCTAAGTGAAATGAACACAATGAACAAATATTCTAATTTTATTTTTACTTACAATTTTCATAGCTCTGAACCACAAACATTTTTAATACACTGCCAGTGTAAATTTCTTAAAAATCCTGGAGTCAATGAAAAATGGCGGGTGAAGCCGCGGGCATCAGATTTAATATATTGATAGTTTAATCCTCGAAGTATCGCGGACAGTAAAAATCCAAATCAATCACTCCTTCTCTTGAAAAATTATATAATTTCTGAAAATTACACTGAATTTATCAAATAAAATTCACATCACATTCATCTGTCAACAAACAGTTGAGAAATGATACGTATTATCCACCGCCGTCTCGAAAATTATGCACGAGAATTATACAGTTTAGAAGGCAGTGGTTCACAGTTATCTTTGGAACCGCATAATCGAATCTGATATCGTTTTCCCAGGTGGCGATTTCTAATCGTGGAATGTACTCTAAAGCCGGAATTTTAGCTGTTTCATTAATTATTAATGGTTTAGTTTAAGAATGATTCGCGTGCAAGCGTTAATAAATATAATGCTTAAATAATTATTATACTATTAATTTTAATTTTTCAATTAATTATCGTGGGCGAAGCCGCGGGCACCTCCTAGTTATATACAAATTAATTAATAATTAAATAGATGATATTAAAATTCTCAAAGAAATATATTTTTATGTTCCACATTATAGATCTTATAAATTGCATAATTTTTTTTTCATCCCAAAAGCAAACACTGATTCTCATAATAATTCTCCTCTTTATAATGTACTCTGACTATACAATCAATTGCACAAAATGGACAATATAGATATTTTTAATACTAACAATAACCGGTTTAAAAATATATGTGAAAAACATTTTAAAATTTTAATATAATAATTATTAAAATATGCTCCATGTCATTTCCTTTATTTGAATCTTTCTCATATATATATTTTCCTCCAAAACTATTATATTATTTCTTTTTTTCATATTATGTCCCTAGTGTAATTGTCATATTGTTTGTGTTTCTGTTTTTCTTTTCTGTGTGTTTTTTTATAGTTATAGTATTAGTTTAATTATTTTGATTATCACTTTAAATATTTAATATTAGAATCTGGTGTATTAATATAAGCGAGAATATTGTAATTGGGCATTAGCCTGTAATATTCTTAGTACAATAAATAAATAAATAAATAATATAATAAATTCATAGTTTACTTCTTAAAGGCTACACATTTATTTAGAATTCACCCCAAATAATCTTTTCAGGCTGTCTCTGCAAGGAAGTTACCGACAGTATCATGAAATGGCTGAAGCTTTGGCCGAGAGATTACTTGATCTTCATTGTCGACTTTTGTCTTTATATGTCCTTCAAGATGCTGAATGCCTTAACTGGGAGGATCCTCATCCTTTCTTTGAAGGGGAACGTGGCTCATTTGTTATTCAGATGTGGTGGTTGTATATGCAAGGTAATTTCACTAATATATTTAACCTTTGTTTTGAAAATAAGGGTCTTTCAGAGTAAAGTAAAGAAAAGTGCGTGCCACATTATAGCAGTGTTTTTCCTGAAGAGGTCTTGCTGTAGGTACCCTCATATTATTGCATTTATCCCCATAGACGTGTCAATCAGAGCTAGAAGTTATTGAGTACAGATAATAATGTTTTCAGTTTTGAGAAACACTTGGTCTCTTCTACCTTACAGTATAAAAAGGCTGAACCTTGTTTTGAGCAGACAAGAATCACATCAAGCTGCAGGGTAAGAGAAGGTTATCATGTTATTTCCATAAGAAATATTTCACTTCAGAAATTGCAAAGAAAAGGAATAGTGGTAACCTTGAAAGATTGCACATGGCTACTGAACCATCTTAGACAGAAATAGGCACACCAATATCTTCGTCGTAGAAAAGAGACATTGTGCATGATCATACAGGTTTACACATTTGCACCATTATTTTGGTCTAAGATGATACATGATCACTGATCAATATAGTTTTTTTAGGTTTAAGGAACAGTACTATTGATTTTTCCTGCAGACAAAATAGATGGTATGGTGCAATGGGACAGTATTCTAGTTAATAATGGTTCTGTGGATGGCAGGTTTTACTGTAGTATTTTGTAAAATGTTTGTTATATTGAGTAGTTAGAAAAGTACTTTTGTTAATTAAAACCAAATTCATTTGAGCAAGCTTTTACTGTACCATATAATTTTGAATTGTTATAAGTTAAGGAGTTAACCATTTACTATAATAATAATAGTGATGAATACAAATTAGAGACCTGATTTTAAAGGGAAAATTTTAACCAAAAAAAGGCAATTTTTTATGAAAAATGGGAACTAATATTACTTTAAGGAATTTAAAAGAAATGTATCATCACACAAGTTTTTACATGAGGAAAGCGTTTTACTTCAGTGTATTCAACATTTCTGTGTTTTAAAATATCATTCTGCCTCTGGGAGTGTAAATTGTGTTGTAATCAAAACAAATTATTCTGTTCACTATTTTATAGCAGTTTGACAATTTAAATAATTTAACAAATTGTTTAAACTGTTCTCACCTAATCACCATTGCGCTGCATTCTTCTTTGCCCAGTTCTGCCTACTTATGTGTTTTGAATATGGCTGATGCCTGGTCTAAAGTATACATTAGCAATACAGAAAGAAATAGTTTTATAGCCAAAGGCTTTTAAACATGACAAATCACCATAATAATAATAATAATAATACTTTATTCATCCGTTATATCAAAGTACATTGATGTAGGATACGTCAATCTTAACCTAAGAAGAAATAATGAACTTATAATACAGATAACACTGGACAACAGCCAAAACATTTTTTGCATGAAATTGGGCGTTTATTATGTGGATTTTAGTGCTGAATTCAATTATGCAAACAGTTTTTCTCTGGCACCCTCAGTTTCAAAAAGAAAGCCTGTTTTCTGAATTATCACTGGCTGAAAATGCTTAAATTTCTGTTAAAGTGATTGACAAAGTAAACAAGACCTAATAGCAATTATAACATTTATTTATTATTATTTTACTGCTTTAGTTAGTAAGGACCGTGGTGTTATGATAATTGGTCATGCAGTTCAAATGAAAGAAAGTTACAAAAATATGCAGCTAATATTACAAAAAGTGCAGTATGACAAGTACAACTGGTCCATCTGTGGCAATTTCAAAATGATTGGAATACTGTTAGGATTGCAAAGCGGATACACGAAATATTGCTGCTTTTTGTGCGAATGGGATAGCCGTGATAAATCCAAACATTACGAGACTAAAATATGGCCTCCCCGGAAAAATTTAGTCCCTGGAGAAAAGAATATCTCAGCTGAACCATTGGTTGATAGATCAAAAATTTTATTGCCTCCACTTCATATAAAATTAGGCCTAATGAAGAATTTTGTCAAGGCATTAGACAAATCTGGAGCAGGTTTCAAATACCTAGAAGAAAAATTTCCAAGAATCAGTGCTTCTAAGTTGAAGGAGGACATTTTTGTTGGACCTCAGATTCGAGAACTAATGAAAGATCAGCTGTTTGAAAGTAAACTGAATCATGTGGAACTTGAAGCATGGATATCATTCAAGACCATTTGCGAACAGTTCTTAGGTAATACTAGAGCACAAAATTACGAACACTTAATTGAGAAATTACTAGGAGCCTATAGAAATCTAGGTTACAACATGTCTCTCAAAATTCACTTCCTGCATTCCCATTTGGACTTTTTCCCTACAAATCTAGGACAAGTTAGTGATGAACATGGAGAAAGATTCCACCAAGATATTTCCGAAATGGAGAAAAGGTATTAAGGAAGATGGAAACCCAATATGCTTGCAGATTACTGCTGGAGCCTCAAAAGAGAAACCACAGGAAAGTACAGAAGAAGCAGCAAACGGCAGAAATTCAACTAACAGCAGTAGAGGATGGACTTGAAAACGAGCTGGCAATGTTTTCAGGTATGTTAATTGGTTACTTTTACAAAATTAAATATAATTTTATTATGAAGGATTCTTCTACATACGAATATTACCAGTTAGTCTTTGATATTACGGTGACTTTACGTTTTATTTATAAACGACTAGACGTGTAAGTACACGATTTACTAAAAAACTGAGGGTGCTAAACAAAAGCAAAGGCCTTATTTGAACTCAGCACATCAAAATACATAAGAAATTATATGTTTTGTGCAAAAAAATATTACCAGTTAGTCTTTGATATTACAGCGACTTTACGTTTTATTTATAAACGACTAGAAGTGTAAGTATACGATTTACTAAAAAACTGAGGGTGCTAGACAAAAACAAAGGCCATATTTGAACTCAGCACATCAAAATACATAAGAAATGATATGTTTTGTGTAAAAAAATTTTTTTAAGGTCAGTTTTGTTGTCCAGTGTAATCTTAACATAAGAAACAACTTATAAAGTACTATACTTATGCACTACTTAATTCAGGGAGTAGCAAAAGATGCACTGTGCTGTGACTTGTGGATTAGATATTCTTCTATGGAATAGTAGCACCCATCCATTAAATAATTTTTGACAGCTGCTTTAAATTTCTTGACCGAGTGCATTGCTTTGATGCCAGTGGGGAGTTTATTGTAAAGATGAATTCCATTGTGTTCAAAACTTTGTTCAAACAGGGAGGTATTATGGCTTAAGATACATAAATCTGTTTTGTTCCTTGTATCATAGGAGTGTTTCTGCGAATTTGTTTTGAATTGGGAATGTGACTATTTTATATGCGAAAGGACTTCATATATGTATACGCAGGGAAATGGTAAGATTTCCAAGGTTTTGAAATATGGTTTACAGCTGACTGAAGGTGATATCTTGACAATTATCCTAATTGCTCTTTTTTGTAGTCTGAAAATTTTTAAAACATCTCTTGCACTGCCCCAACTTAAAATACCATATGACATTAATGAATGAAAATATGAAAAGTATACGATTCTTAACACGTGAATGTCTACCAATTCTTTCATTGATTTTATAAAGAAGCAGACTGAACTCAATTTTAATGATAACTGTTTGATATGTATGTCCCACTTTAAATGTTCATCTAGCCATATACCTAAGAATTTGGTTGATAATGCATAGCATAATGGTTTATTGCCTATATATAAGCTCGGAAATTGTATGGTGTTATTTAATTTATGGTGGAAACCTAAGGCCACTGTTTTGTCTTCATTTACCTTTAATTTATTGTTTTGAAACCATGTTAAAATGTTTGCATTAAAATTGTTGCTGATACAATTTGTAAGTTCTACTGTGTTTTTGCCTGTTATAAATATGCTCGTATCATCTGCAAAAAGAGTAAGTTTTATATTGTTTTCTGTTGAACTAAGACTTTCTCCTAAGTCATTTATGTAAAATAAAAACAACAACGGTCCAAGAATCGAACCTTGAGGAACTCCTTGAAGCACTAGTTCTTTCAATGAGGATTTCGATTTAATCTCCTTGCTTTCCTCGTCTACATAATCTATTTGTACAAACTGAACTCTGTTTACCAGATAGGATCGAAGCCAGTCCAGACAAAGTCCTCTAATGCCATATGAATTTAGTTTAGCCAGAAGAATGTCGTGATCAACAAGATCAAATGCCTTAGAGAGATCTAAGAATATACCTAGGCCTATTTCTCTACTGTCTAATGTTCTGTATACATGTTGAAGAAAATTTCTCAATGCAGAGGTAGTAGAGCGGCCTTTGCGGAAGCCATATTGGCATTCTGTTAGAATATTGAATTTGTTACAAAAAGATATCAGTCTTTAGTACATAATTTTTTCAAGTATTTTGGAGAAAATGGAAAGAATTGAAATTGGTCTATAATTGTTAATATCTTCCTTTGATCCTTTTTTAAATAGTGGTTTAATTTTGGACGTTTTAAATATATCTGGAAAGGTTCCAGAGCTAAATGATAGATTTACTAGATAGCACAGTGGATTCCGTAAATGATGGCTACACTGTTTTATAAGATGGTTAGAATATCCATCAAGATCTCTGGACTTCTTGTTTTTTAAGTTTCTAATGACAGACTCTATTTCATTTTCATCTGTGGGCGATAGATACATGGTTTTATTGTTATGGGTGAGTGTACAAGGTGCTGCGTAATTAATGTTATTGTTATTATTGGCATTATTGGAGCTTATTTTTATCAGGTCACTTGCAATTTGAATGAAATACTGGTTAAAACACGTTGCTACTTTTAGAGGGTCTGTTATTTGTTCTTTCTGATTTTTGAGACTTATATTATTTTGTGTCTTATGAGATGAGTTTCGAGTTGTTTTAATTATGTCCCAAATTGTTTTAGATTTACATACTGAGTCCGTGATTTTATTATTATTGTGCATTTTTTTGGCCGCCCGGATTACTCGGTTATAAGTAGTTTTGTATTTCTGTATGTACTCAAGAGATGCAACAGAAGCTTTGTTTTTCTTAGCATACAGATTAAGGAATTTTAAGCGTTCACTGGATATTCTTATTCCTTGGGTAATCCATTGATTTTTGGGTAGTTTTTTTCACTTTTTCTTTTTTTTTTTTTCCGTGAAGGCGATGTCAGCATAGTGATTAAATGTTAATACAAATTCTTTACAAGCTTCATTAATTGAATTTTCCTTGTATATATTATTCCATGTTTCCTTGGACAAAAGGTAATTAAAATAACTAATAGTTTCCTTGTTTACTGCTTTTACGTGTTTATAAATTTTCTTAGTTTGCTTTTTCTTATGTTCACTAATATTGATATTTAATAGGTATAGCAACTGGCAATAATGATCCAATAGTGCAGAATCAAAAACTACTACTTTGTACTCCCAGACTAGAGAATTTAATACTACTTGATCAATTGCACTTGCAGAATCTTTTGCTACTCTCGTCGGTTCTTTTAGCAGTTATATAACACATTAAACTTTTTGTAGTTTAAATGAAGTTGCAAAATATCTAGTTTTAGCTATAAAATGGCTCAAGTAGGGATATCGCTTGCTTCTTCAAAGATTATCTTGTACATGTGCCGAAGGTCTCATTGGACAAATTAACAAACACCAACTAGGGTAGGTACTGTATTCTTTTTGCTTCTTCTCAGTGGTGCATTGTTGCAACCTGTTACCTTATGTTTTTTTTTTTTTTTTTTTTTCACAAAGATATAAGACAACTACAGTGTTAAAATTTATGCAATTTTTCCTAGAAGAGGCTGGAACATGGGATCAAAAAGCTGGTAAAAAGAACTGTGTAGTCCCTGCTAATAATCTTTTCGGTAAAGAAATCTTATTTAAGTTACCTTTGTTCTGCCCAGGTACAAGAGAAGACCTATGGAATACGGTACCACCAAAAATGGCTCAGAGGGTGCTGGCTGGAATGCTGAATGAATCTCTAACAATTCTGACTGTTCGGTATACACAGGTAAGAATGATCTGCACCATACTTATGTAATACATGATAATGATTTTAGGCTACTGGAATACATTATTAATAAATTTCATTTTCATAGAAGGGTGTGTTATATGTTAAAAACTTGATAAAAAAATTCCTTTTTTAAATATTTATATTTATTCATAACAGCATGTCCCATTACAAGTAATACTATGTGCTTAATTTTCTAAAGTAACAATCAATAATAATTACTTAATCTACATAGCTAGTCATACATTGTAAGAGGGTCAACCCAGAAAGTAATGCACCACATTTTTTTTTTCTTCAATTATTTATTGAACACAATGAAACTTATACACAACAAAGAATGTTGTTTCTTCTACACTCCCTATTTTTCCACATAATCTCCGTCCCGTTCTATGGCCTTCCTCCAGCAAGACAAGGGTGTGTATGCCCTGTTGGTACCACTCCTTGTTCTGGTCACGAAGCCATTTCTGTCACAATCCTGGACAAGAACGCTTCCCTCTCAGCTTCAAAACGTTTCAGCAACTCAAAAGAAATGTTTTTTCTGAGAGATTTATGGTCCACCATAAGACAGCATAACCCATCATGCACACACTTTTGAGTAATCAAGAGTACGGATGATTGCATCCACACTTCCTTTGCTGATTGACACCTTCAGCTGAGGGGGAAGTGTTCTTGCCCAGGATTGTGACAGAAATGTGCAGAAATGTCTTCATGACCAGAACAAGGAGTGGTACCAACAGGGCATACACGCCCTTGTATCTTGCTGGAGGAAGACCATAGAACGGGACGGAGATCATGTGGAAAAATAGGAAGTGTAGAAGAAACATCATTCTTTCTTGTGTTTAAGTTTCATTATGTTCAATAAATAATTGTTGAAGAAAAAAATGTGGTGCATTACTTTCTGGGCAACCCTCGTATTTATAATTTAAAAATCAGTTAATTAATTAGTAATATGTTAATAATTGCTGAATTTAAGTAGTTAATTATAATCTTACACTATGTTAAAATAATACCTGACAGAGTTGTACATTAACTCTTTACAATATTGCACTTGCATTGATTGTTTTTGTTTTCTTTCTTCATTCTAGTTTTGAAAGGTCTATTGATTTGATAAACGTAATGAAAAATTTAAGGTGTTTACTAATAACTTTGTTGTGAGCCAGTCTTCTCCATTGGGTCTGATCTCTCTTAATAGTCGTTTCCTCTCCTAATTGAGATTTCTGCAGTGATATATAACGTCATAAAATTTATAGGAAGTTTATATAGTGAAGTTAATAAATATACCTATTACACTTAAAATTGTTGTATTTACATACATACTTCACTAAATTTTACCTAATTTTCTCAGGACAGATCTGTTTCATCCACCCTTGTGGATATCCTCAGCTGATTTCTACTTTCTGGAGTAATTGAATATCACTTCACTGTGTAATTCCCAGAAATAGTTACTTTTAAAATATACATATATATGAATACTTGAGATGGAGATTTAACATACATAATTTCACTTAATTCACTGATTCATTCAGCTATAGCTGAGGATGAATCATGTTGTTGGCTCGAAAGATGTTCAGGTTAGTTTGAATTAAGTGAAGTCACGTATGTTAAATCTCCATCTCAGGTATTAATATATATAGATATATAAGGTGTTCAACTGTTTGTTCTTCTACTTGACAGACACATAACGAGTTGTCAGAAATATTGTTAATTCTGGAAATACAACCTTAAACCCTTAACTAGAACTTATCTTGTACCAGATTACACACTTCAGCATTGATATCATAAAACATAACATCGTATATATACAATAAAACTATGGTGTTAGTATTAAAAGAGTCACATTTATGAAGCTGTTTCTTGAGTTCAATTCTTCTATGTTGGACCCAGATGTGTCAAATATTAAGAATATGCATTTCGACACACATGAATTCTGATTCACATCTTCAGTTCTGATTGAGGAGTTACCAGTATAATTCTATCATTGTCTTTTAATATTGAGAAATGCAGACCGGTAATGCATCTAGTTTCTTTCTTGGCAGATTCAGTCAAAGAAATCGCCCCATGCAGCGATTTAAATGCTATGACTCGCAACATGTTAAAAGGATGTGGTTTTTTCAAAAGTGTGGATAAAAGTTTCCGTTGTAGATGTATAGGGTACTTGTAAGCTCAGTCTACGAAAACGTGCTCATTGACAATAGATATCCCAGATTAGCCCTTACATTAATATGTCATCAAAACCCTGACACCGTTATTGTTGTTTATTTTATCCATATTACATTGCTGTAAAATATGCATATTTCTTGCCTTCAACAAGAGTTTTTAATCTTTTATATTTTTCAGGCTGAACCAAGCAGTGCTAGAAGTCTTCTCTTAGTCACAGATATAAGCAACCTTTTACTGTGTGTACGACAGATATTGCCTGCCATCTGTAATGATGCATCTGAATTAATGGGATGTGCTCCAAGAAATAAGGTTTTACGTGACGTGCATGCTAAATGTCATGAGTTGTTGACTTGCATGGTCCTTCGAGGGAGCCCTCTTTCTACACTTTATAAGGTCAGTTTATTTATTACTTTTTTTCTTTCGTTTGCCATGTGCATAACAAGGAACTACCAATCCAATTTTCATTTTAGTGATTTGATGACTTGAAGTTAATGCTTATTTAAAGGTTTCCTGTCATGCTTTTCAATTTATAATTGAAGTGTTTACTTTTATAAGGGTCTAAGTGCCACAATCATGATTGCGAGAAAACGAGATATAAAGCCACAGAAAGATGTGCCGGAGATAGACCCAGTGCTAGATCTCGGAATTTATTGCTATTAACGTGACTTTCCCTGGACCTTGGACCTTGGACCTTGGACCCTTCTGAAATGCATTGGTCTGGGTACATAGATTAATTTAAAATTATCAACTGAAAAATCATGATTTTGGCACTTAGACCCTTATAAAAGTAAATGCTTCAATTGATGTTTATTGTTAAATAACAATATTAGTAACAATCCAAGAAAAGCTTTATGTCAAAAAAATATTTTTTAGTACACGCTCTCAAAAACAGTTGCTTGTCGGACTGGTAACATGTCGAAAAATTGCATTTTAGCAACCAAGGCCGCTAAAATTGCATAAAACTGCATTCAAACTGCAGTTTTATCGGCCTACTCCTTTAAAGTTGTCATGGCAATCTATAAATAAAATCCAGGTGGCAATGACCAGTCACACCAACATTAACGTGGATTTAAGCATATAATTGGTCATAAAACAACAAATTTAAGCCAACATGTTTCTTTATGATAATCAGAAACTTTACCAGGGTTTTTCACAAAACAGCGTGCTTCATCATATTACAACAGATATTAGCCAACAACTTTTTACATCTTCATTCACGTAGCTTACCATGGACGCACCAGCATTTAATTGCAATGTATTCCCTATTCCTTCTGCCATGATGTTGCTGGCACCAGCTCCAATTCACTGTTTTTGGCTTGGAGTGAAATTTCCTCAGGATTATCGTTCATATTTTCACAAGCTTTTCATAAATACTAGTTCGTATTTATTATTGTTTACAAATCAGCGACTCATGTAACACATCTGTAGGCTACCACATTTCGTATTGGTACGTAAGGTTCATTGTTGTCTTGCATTTCAGAGGGCCGTGAGAACATGGCTGACTACCTTTCATTATAATTAATTATATACAGTATTTTTGCTTAATTTCACATAATTTAGAGAGCTTTTACTAAAACATATTGTATGCACCATGTACGCAAAATCTTTATCGGACTCATCCAGTATTTCAGCCTCAGCTTACGCCTCGGCCGCTATACTAGATTCTTCTGCTAAAGCGTTATTTTGCGTACTTGATACATAAATAGCTATATTGTGGTTAGTATAATTAATTATTTTTAAAAAGTATGCAATATGCGGCTACTTTCCTCTATAATTTAAACTTCAGTAGTGTTTCAGTGCAGCATGGTCCAAATTCTGGAGTTTGAAATTTATTCTCACAAGTAAGGCCTATAACATCAGATTAAAGAAAGACATATTGGACACTTGCATCTTACCCATCCTTCTGTATGGAGCCCAAACCTGGGCCCTGACAGTTAAAGAAAGGAAAATGTTAGAAACATGCCAAAGGAAAATGGAGAGAAAAATTCTAGATGTTAAACTCCAAGACAGAATCCGCAATGAAGACTTAAGGGCAATGACAAACATCAAAGACATAACAACATCGGCCATATCTCTGAAAAAAAAGTGGGCAGGCCACGTCATGAGGTTGGATCATAACAGATGGGCGCATATAACAACAGCTTGGGACCCACGAATCGGCCACAGAACAGTAGAACGACAGAAGCGAAGATGGGCAGAAGACCTAAAGCTTCACTTTGGGACAAACTGGTCTACGAAGGCCAAAGATCGAAGGGAATGGAGGCGACTGACAGAAGCAACATAAGAGGAATGCGGATCTTTCCTGCAGTGGCTAAGCGGGATTGCCGAAACAGCCACCTTGCCAGTCAAGAGGCCCATGCCCTTTAGGGATGAAACGGACTAATTCTAATTCTAATTCTAATTCTAGTGTTTCAGTAATTCTGCACTGTGATATGGAATATGACAGTATCAGAGCTGATTTTTAAAGTACTTTTCCAGTGTCTACTTACTGAAAATATTGTTATAGGAGCTTTCAAAATGCACAGTGTATGCCTATGCTATGGAATTTCATGTCTTCATCTGCTGACAAAATATTTCTCTGATGGTGTTATGAAAATTGTCAGCCCCCTATCAATTTACATGGTGCAAATTCTGGGTACTCATTATGTGTCTTTATATTGTAAAGTCTACATTATTTCTCTTAGCCGATGACATGCTGAGAGTCTGTGGAGCACATGGTACACATGCAAGCTGAAATGCCTTTTCAGAATGCAAGCTTACAGAGTAAACAAAACTGCAGTTTTTCTTATCACCAAAGTGTTGTGGGTTCAAATTTCAAAAGTATTGTTGGTCTAGTTTTGCTAATTCATTAGACGCTGGAGGAAGTACTTTACTGTATTTGTTGTTTTGTACTGTTGTAGATATTTCGTAGAGGAGTAGATGGCGTTCCTGCATTTTCACCTCTGAATAAGTCAGCTCCAGCACCATGGCTTGTTTTAACATCACCTCACTTGTTTCTGCACCCCAAAATGAGTATAAGTGATCTTCCTGACGGTCCAGCTATTGCTTTGGAGATATCTGTGCTTGTTGCTCAGCCACAAGCTTCATGGGCTCTGCTTCTGAAGGTGAGTCATCACTTAAGGCAGATAACAATGCTGAGATAAATAGTGTAAGATATTAAACTACTTTTATGTGTACTTCATTTACTTTCTTGACAGTTGTTGAAATATGTACTGTATTAGAATGGTTTTGTACTAGTGTGTGCTTTGAAGGCTTTACCTGCTCTCTCTCCCTATATGAAAGTACTAAAAGTATAGAAAATATTTATTTGATTCTGAAATTCAAGATACAATTTTTACTAGGGATGGGTCCTCGATACTTTCGATACTCTCGTTACTTGCATGGTATCGGCATCGAACGATACTTCAGAAAACTAGCTCGATACTCTTTCGATACTTTTGTAATTCTGCATTTAAGTGAGAATGCAAGTACGTTTGAACAAAAACTTGTAAGTGGACTGTTTCAAAACCTAATTTTGGTTTTAATGTAGAGTTTAAAAATAATTATAGGCTACTGATGATATTAAATTTTGTCTCATTAAATATGCTGACTTAATTTATTTGGTATTACACAGTTCTCTCAAATTTTAATTTTTAATGTACCTATTTATTGAAACTGGAAATGTTGAAGGTATCAAGTATCGAAGTATCGAGTATCGAGGAAAAATTCATGTATCTGTATCGAGTATCGAGAAAATCTAGTATCGACCCATCCCTAATTTTTACTAGTAGTACATTTATTGAGGTTCTTTAAGTCAAAAAAGACCAAATACCAAATATTTGTGTATATCTACATAGCTCAACAACAAAAGATGTAAACAAAATTTGATATACGATATATATTATTTATATAATAATAAAATTGAGAAATACAATTTAACCTCAATAGAAGTTGTTGATCTAGTGTTGGGTGCGAGAGGTACAATTCCTTGCCTCTTAATAAACTTCTGCACATGTTTCGATCTCCATAAAGGCTACGTATTATCATTTTTGCCATTAGAGGATCAATTGCTATGTTAAAATATAATTTATATGCACCTTAGAAGTTTAATATGTTGTGATATATGCCATATATTTTGACTGCATGCTTTTCTGTATCTGTTTGTTTATTTGTCTGCAGTTGTCAGGTATACTTTTCAGTTGGCAGTTAATGGAGGAAGCTAAAGGAATTACTTTTTAAATAAATAAATGTAGTAACAGTTTATTTTGCAAAATTTCAAACCAATCTAACCAAAGTTACCTAACAAAGAATAAGGAAATGTAAGAAAAGGGATATGAGGCATTCATCACGAGGCATTAAGGCTGCCTGGGAGATTTATAAATGGCGTAGGATAAAGAGTAGGAAGAGGGACATGTGCCACTAATCTCAACAAATTTCTGTTCATTCTTGTTTAAAAGGTTGACTGAGACATTTAAAAATGGCTTATGATATAAATAGGACTATTTTTCAATAAAGGAAGAATTAATATCTTTTTTTGGTAACAAAAGTTTCAATTAAAAAAAAAAAAAAAAAAACACATGAAAATCAGTATAGCATTTCCTTAAGAATGTGACATATCTCTGGTGCAGGTTCAACATAATGATTCTTCTAGTATCTTTACCTGTAATAACATTCTAACATGTGATTCTTAGCATTTATTTTTGTTATTTTATTATGTTTTAGATTCTCACAATGCGCCATTTTAAAGTTACTGTTGTTATTTTAAATCACCTAATGCAACGTCACAAAATGGTTAATGTTTCAACAATTTCTCAATCCAAAAAGAAGTCAAAAGGCTCTGAAGGTAAGAACAATTTTTATTAGCATTTTCTAATGAAAATAATTGTATCCTTAGCTTGTTTCTGGTGATTCAGTTAGATATCCAGGAGAGACTATTCCATTCGGAAAGACCAGTATTCCTCTCGATTCCTAGTGACCTTACTTCGGATGTTAGCAAATTTACAACACAGTGATCATGCATCTAACTCTGAGAATTGTACTATGCGTCTGTAGCAAGGTCTTAGAGCTCTAGAGGGATGTTTGAAATGAGAATTGGCATGATCTTTGTGAGCCAAGTGGTTTCCACACCAGCGTATCAAGCTGAAAACTTGCATTAGATTCATGTCCAGGACAAATTTTCCTCTATAGAGTTTAACAACAGAAATATTTGATACTGTATTAACTTAGTTTATTATTTATAAATTGACTCAGCTCAAGTCTCTCCTACCTAAGTAAAAGTGTCCACACTTATTAAACTGTAAACTGTATTTATTCATCCAGTAACATCATTATACATGACATTGGATACGTCTCAAATATACACAAAAAACACAAATTAAGATGAAATATGTACAAATCACACAGCTGTGCGAAACTAAAAAAAGAACCTTAGAATCAAAATAAGAAACAATATAAGAATAATATCTCAAAATTTACAATTGGACAAATACTATAACTAAAGACATACAGATACATTAAGATTTTATATTAATTACACATTTCAATAAACTCTTTAATGTCATATGGACAGCAATTCAATAGAAATCCCCTTAATATTACTTTGAATTTCTGGCATGAAGGTATTTCCTTAATGTACGATGGTAATTTATTAAATAAGTAGAGGCCGGTGTAGAGGAAACTTTTCTGGTACGCATTAGTGTTATGCAATGGAGTAAAGAGAGCATGCTTATTTCTAGTATTGTACGAGTGTACATCCGAATTGGTTGAATATGTATGCAAGTTATTTTTCATGAAAATTAAGGTTTCATATATGTAGATACTTGGTAGAGGTAATAAGTTTAACTTTTTGAAGAATAGCCTACAACTAGTTGTTCTGCTAACTTTCATAATAATTCTAATCACTTTCTTTTGTAGTTTGAAGATTGTTATAGCATGTGATGAATTTCCCCAAAAAATAATTCCATAAGTAAGGATCGAATGAAAATAAGCATAATATAACGCTTTTACTGCTTCGAAATTGGTTATACTATTTATCATCTTTATCGCAAAACAGGCTTTACTTAATTTTTTTTTAGATTTCTTGTATATGCAAACCCCAGTTCAAATTTTTATCTAACCACATCCCTAAGAATTTAGTATAGTCTGAATAACTTATTATCGTATTGTCTAATTTTATAATTGGAAATTCCTGTTTTGAACATGATGGAATGATAAAGCAATTGTTTTTTCTTTGTTTATTACTAACCTATTCTTTTCATGATGTTCCAACTTCAAGGGGCAAAGCGCACGGATTGTTTACGTCAAAGACTAACAGATAAGGCAGTATTAGTATACAGCTATAAAGACAGTTGACAATACTTACCTGAATTACAAATTTTAGATTAAAAGTGTTGTAGACTTTTGTTATTAAAAATAAAATAAAAAATTAAACAAAAATTAAAAAAAAAAAGAAAAAAAAAAGAAAAAAAAAAAAACTAGCAAGAAATTTTGGTTCATGAAGCCAGTGCAAAACTTCCTTGACCGAGGAATAATTATCAAAAATAAGTTTTATTTAGCTGGTTATAGCTTTTGAGGTTTAATTTATGAAATTAGCATTATTTTGTGAATTAATTTTACCCCCAAATAATTCCCAACATCTTAATATGTTAGAAAATATAAACATAACCCTGAAGTACAGCAGAATTTTATTTTATAGCTTATTAAGAAAAACCTCTGCTCATTAACATTTCTTTACTGAAGCCAAGGCAGAAAGAATAAGCGAATTTCTCAAAACAACTCCATCCACCAACCACGCTGCTTTCCTTTCCCCCTTACAAGTACTTATGGCTGCATGTCAATGAGCTTTCACTCCTACACAGTAGCTTATATTTTATAGTGTTAATGTTATTACTTCATTAACATTACAGTAGATAACTCGACCACACCCTGGCTGGGCGAAAAAACTCGGGTGTGGAATTCATTGACCACATGCATGTGTCCGTTGTCTTGCAGAACAGAATATTACGGATTTCTTTAAAAAAATGTAGCCAGATTTTGCAAAGTCGGCTAGTTAATTTTCATTATAGACAGCTTTATGCCTTATGCCTTATGTATTCTCAAGCAACCAATACATACAAGTACTGTATTTTCTGAGGAAACACTTGTACGTATTCTTTTATAAAACCTTTCCCGATAACCCTGCATTTTCACATACTCAGCCACATTTTCAAATTAAAAGATTATTTCAAAAGAATAATTTAATTAATGTTGTGTTTTGTTCCTCTTTATTCTTCTTCTACTACTTCAAAGCAGCATTATAAGTAAAGTTTTTTACCTTAACATTCTGTGGAACAGTTTATTTAAAATATTACTTATATTTGCTAATAATTTAGGATGATGAACACATAACTAACATTGTTTAAATCAGAAGACTATTAATATTAAGTAATGTTGTTACGTTTTTGCTAATAATATTAGAGTAAAAGTTCTATGAATATGGCCCGTTTAATATTTATTGCTCATTTGGGAGCAAATTTTAAGTTTGATTTTTTTAAATATTGTATTATCTACTTTAACTTTTCACTGCTACTGACGTGTATATATGTCAACAAAAAGTGGCATAAAAGCTGTGATATAATTAATAATAGAATTAGTAGAGTAATGCTTTATTTTACAATAGGAGGAAGGAATAGGCAAGGATTGCCCTCACGAAAACCAGCTATTCCAATAAAATATTTTTCATTGATTTCAATCTTATAAACTCGTTGGTATCACTTGATGAATGCTTATATTATTTTAATTCAGCTGTGAAAGGATTAAGCCAAATTCTTCTGACTTGTTAAGAACTGTAAAGATAGATTTTCAGAGAAGTTAGGAAAAAGAGCAATTCTTCGTACCACTGACGGTCATTTCAGTAAAATACCAGTATAACGAAATTTAGGTAACCTCAGAAATGAATTTGTTATAGTGAAATTTTGTTATACTGAAATTTTACAGGTGTACAATGTTCTGGACTTTATTTTTGAAAAAGTAAAAATAGTCACCAACCACTGCACATGAATTTAAAATGGAATCTGGCATATTGCTGTTGTGATAGAAGAAAATCTTGAAGACTATGTGTGCCATGCGTTGCCTACACAAGAGTCAAATGATGTTGATCACTGTGTTGAACGCCTTCCTTTTCAACCTCATCATTACATGATCTCTACCATGTCATAGTCCACACTGACATAGTCATTAAGATTCACCCTTGCAGGCCCATCTTACTTTTCACACAAACGCCTCCAGTTCTCTTCTCTTTCTACGTCATCTAGCACTTCACTCCAGCTTTTCTAAACCAGTTAGCGATTATTATTTCTTCTTTAAGCTATTTCCATCAGCATTCAACACTCAGCAACATTACATAAAATTATATACAAGCAAATAAGTGAAATTTTATTATACTGAAACTTCTAAATTTGTTATAGTGAAATGTTTTAACACATATTAAATAGGGAAAACATAAGGGGCCAATACATAATTTTGTAATACTGAAAATTTTGTTATACTGGCGTTTGTTATCCTGGTATTTTACTGTATTATGTTTTCAGATGAAAGTGAAAATGTAGAAGAGAAACCAGACCAATGTGGAGGTTTTCTTTGTGGTGGAGATGGTGACTGTTCTTTGGGTGGAAATACTTCACATGATTGTTTAGCACCATCCCTGACTGTTACCTCTTTAATCCACATTATTGTTAAAATTGGAACACAGCAAGATATAGCTTCTGTCTTGATGCCAGCTTTAGAGAAACATTCAAGTGGCTGGGGTGCTTGCCTAGACAAGAGGGAGGTAAGAGCTTATGCATACTTATCTTTTATCTCACATGTTTTTGACTCTAACATGGGTGATCAAAGGTCTCAGGTCCATTCACCATAGCTTCCTAAATCTAAATATTTATCTTTATATATATATATAAGCAACCGAATGAATGAATGAGTGACTGACTGACAGAGAATTAACATTGAGCCTAAACTATAATAGGTAGAGACATGGAATTTTGACAGTACATTCGTTTCATAATGTACAGTCGGTCAAATAAAAAATGTCGGGACTCGTATGCTGTTAAAATTAAAGTTTTGACGCATTAGTTCACAAGTTTCCTACAAAAAACACAAAATACAGGTCATTTTCGGAACATATGAGGCCATGCGGCAGAAGGGAAAATATGAACAAGGAGGGAAAAAATGAACAACGCGGAAAGCGCAACACACGATATTCAACTTAATGCATTGTCATAATTCATTTTGCTTTGTGTCATCGCCACATACAAATGCTAACGTGAGAGAAAGTGTAGTTAGGGCTGTAATTGACCTGCATTTTTCGGCCTCTGAAGCAACGAGAAGGTTCCATATTTATGAAAGAGCAGCTCAGAGGTGGAAACTTTACTATAATGCGACCGGAAGTTTTCATAGCAAACGTTGATCTGGCCGGACGCGTATTTCGATGCTAAGATTGGTTGCAGATGCTGAGCGTAAGTTATTGATTTTGCACTAGAAGTACCGGTATTATAAAATAAAATCTTAAAAAAATGCTCCTTGAATAAACATATTCCTCGCGAATCTATTAATTATTAATATTATAAAAATTTGCAACCAAGAATATGGCGGATTTGAGGCATATAGCCACAGCCTTCTATACATGTTTGTTTTGGAACAAAACTGACTAAATAATCAAGAAAATACATGGATAGACAAGAGGCGTGTGTGAACCTAACCTTAAGTCTTCCTGTACATGCGCATATGCTCGTTCGTGATACTTAATCAAATACCGCCCGACGTTTTTTATTTGACAGACTGTAAGTGCACAGTAAGAAAGAATTTAGGAAAATTTTTATTTTTAATGTCAAAAATAAAATGTTTTCGAGGGGACGAAATACCTTTCATAAGAAACACACGAGCAATTTGATTGTTGTGGAAAACAGTATTCAATTGTGAAATTAATTCAAGATGGCCTTGCTTGGTTGCTATCTTGATTCATTTGTTTACAATTTGCAGAGATCTGATTTTTTAACATGGGTAGACTGAAGGGGAGAATGAGTGCATGCCTTAATGGGAAAACATTAATGACTTGGACGAAACACGTTATGTGGGTTTTTTTGGGCTAAGGAACTCGAATATGAGGTCTTTTTTTCCCCTTTGCAGCGTACTTTGTTCGTGAAATGCACCTCAAAGCCAGGTTTTTATTTATTTTTTTAATTATCAGTCGTTATAATAACATTGTTTATGCACGATTTGGGTAAGGCACATAATCTATGGTTCATTTTAATTGTTTCATTTTGAATTTTTATGCCCATACAGCATCATAAGATTTGTTTTGTTCATTTAATTATATATATCTTTAATGTTAAACAATATAATTAAGAATAAAAGTATGTAAATCCTCATTTATATAAAAACGATGTCAGTGTTAATAAATATAATGTTTTAATTATTTTTATCTATTCAATTGTGAAATTAATTCAAGATGGCCTTGCTTGGTTGCTATCTTGATTCATTTGTTTATGATTTGCAGAGAGATGTTTTTTAACAGAATGAAGGCAGGCCAAAATGGGGAAACATTGATTTGGATGAAAAGCACTATGCAGGGTTTTTTTTGGGCTAGGGAACTCGAATCTGAGGTCTTCTTTTAACCCCTGGGTGACACGCTTTTTTTGTGAAATGCACCTCGAAGCTGGGTTTTTAGTTTTTTAATTATCAATCGTTATAATAAAATTGTGTATGCATTATTTGGGTAAGGTTCATGAATCTATGGTTCATTTTAATCATTTCATTTTGAATTTGTATCCCCATATGACAGCAAAAGATTTGTTTTGTTTAGTTATATATGTTTTTAACGTTAAACAATATAATTAAAAATAAAATTATGTAATTCCTGCAATTCATGTAAAAATGATGTCAATGTTAATAAATATAATGTTTTAGATATTTTTCAGTTAAATAAATGATTTAAATTAAACATGTAGCAGTTGAGTAAATAATCACAGGCGCCTGCTAGTATAGTATAAATAAATAATATTAATAGAACCAGGGAGGGCCTGAGGGGCCTAAAAAAACTTACGAAAATTTCTCTTAATGAAATATACTTTTCATTTCGTATTCTTAAATAAAGTGTTTTATTACCCTTATGGCATTTTATATTAGACTTACTGTATCTTTTCACTGCTGCTGATGTATAAATGTATCACTTTGAACAATAAATTATTTAAACCAGAGATTTAAGACTAATAGAGTAATGCTTTATTTCAAATATGAAGATTTTATTCAAATATTAAATTTATTATTTATGGAAGCCAACTATTCTAATGAAATTTGTTTAATTGATTTCATACTTGGAGCTTACTGATGGTTTTACTTCATGATTCCTTATTAAGCCTTCAAAATGTTATGATTTTGGAATAGTAAAAAGTTGTGGTATGTGTTTAAAGAAAGCTATTTCATGTGTAACTGACAAAAAGGCATTAAAATAAAATTTGTAGGCTTAATTTTATAAAACAAATTGAGGGGGCATCGCCAAATCACAAAGAACCTATGAACTGTACGTGTACTACAGACCTAGGCATAAAGTGTACTCTAGTTAGCTGAATTACTGCATTCTTGTAATATTTTAGACTTAGAAGTGAATTTGGAGTGAAGGATTTAAAGAGGCAATGTGACATTGTATTAAAACCTGCTGGGATTTGATGTTCTGCTAAGAAACTGACAACGCAAGGAATGCACAGGTAGAAAGATTGCAATGTTAGGCCTTTTCTGTGTACACTCAGGGTATTGTATCATCAGGAAAACCAAACTCTTAAGAGGTAACATTTATAAAATGCAGTAATATGCAATTTAATATAAACTGTGCACTCGAACAACAAAAATGAATGTAATATGCAAGATAAAGTTCGAAATATGCTTTATTAAACTTAAAACCCCAAAACATTTACCGGTATGCATGAAATTGTCATAAAAAGCCAAACCATGCAAATACGCACAGAAAAGTATACAGTACTTATTTAGAATCAGTTTGAGAACTGTAACAACCTTATATAAAAACATGCATTTGCATGGAAATCATGTCTTTAATGATGACTTTTTCTTACTTTTACTACCAATTTACATGAAAAAAGAAATTATTTTTGCAATTTTCTCAAGTATTAACAATTTTATTAAAATTTTGTACACAAGATGCTTAATTATGAACTAAAACTTTTATTTGAAACATTTTAAAATAAAAATCTCTGAGAAAACTGAATATGCACTCCCTCCAATAAGACCTCTTGTTCTATAGCAGAATGTGAGGTTATAATTATCAATGCTTATGTAGAGAAGTTATGCGAGTGAGATTTTTTAAAACTATTTGGATCGTTAATGAAGTAACTTAATATTCTTTATCTTTGTTCCAGATATGGAACCTAAGCCGACCACCTTGGTTGGAAGCTATCGTTTCACCTTTGGAACCACTTTTAACACCTGTCGTGGAGGCAATGTTATCTTTTATGGATACTGTTGAATGTTCTCTGGGTCAGACTATAAATTTGGCAATGGACTGTTTAATACAGTTTGCTGACTGCCTTCCTGAACCCATTCTTCGAGTATCTATTGTATTGGAAGATGCACTTCCTGCAGATGTACATCCCTTGGCTGACTCAGTGTTAGTGCAACTTGTCATTGCTGCTTTGTATTCCAAGCTTCAAGCAGCTTCCAATACTGCTGCTGGCAGCAAATATGCTATAGCACTTGCTGAAGTTCTATGTGATCTTGATCAAACAAATATGTACGATGATAAGATTGAAACTTTCTTGCAGACAGCTATGGAAAGGTAATGACATCTAACATAATTATTTTTTTTACAAAATCCTTCTTAAACTGAAATTTTTTTTAACTGTCTGTATACATTTGAAGTTGAACATTAACATCATAGTTGCTGTAGTGGGAAACAGTAATGTTTACCATTCTCCTAAATATTTAAAATAATATACAGCTGAAGGATACTATTATTAATATTGTTAGTTCGCAGTTACTTTGGAGTCTAGCCATTTATCTACCTAAATGTGCCAGAAAACCCAGTTGAGATTTAGGGCCTGTATGACGACCACCTGATATATTTACCTGCCAGATAGAGAACCTATCTGGAAGTTGGCCAAGAATTGCATACTATGATCTCCTGACAAAATCTGTCTGGGAAGTCAACTCCCAGCTAAGCTAACAGGAGGATGGAGTGACTGATAAACTACCAACAGCCAGTTACGGAAGCTTGGAGAAACAAGATGGCAGCATTCCGAAGCTTCCTGGCCACTCGAATTTCAGAATTACTGCTGGAAGATTTAACTTACACAATATTGTCGTTTTAGGCTAGCATATTAATGAAATAGAATTGCACGAATCAATTAATGTACTTAAAACGATGTGTTCTTATGTAATTTAATTGTACACATTCAAATTCGAGCTGCCACACCTAGCGGAAGCATATCAAACTACAATAAACACACCTCTTTGCTCAACGAGCTAAGGATCATTTTACAAAATTTTACTGTGTTCTTCCCGATAGCAGTTCTTCCAGTTAAGCTATCTGGAAGTCACGTATCGGGAGGAATTATTGGCAGGTGGTAATACAGGCCCTTAAAATTTTCAGAATACCATTGTTTGAATTGTGCTTGGTATATTGGATGTGCAGATTATGAAAAGTGATTATATATAATGTATATAAAATATAGTCTAAATCAGGGAGGCAATCAAATTTAAATTAGAAAAGGAAACTTCAATTAAAAAAAAAAATTAACACCAACATCAGCCTGACTCAGAACTGTTTCAACTGAGACATGAAGAAAAAGGGGCACAGGTTAGGCTGTATAAAACTGAGCAGATAGTAGAGTTTGCGGATTGCTCAACTTTGCATAATTACCATGTGAGACTTCAGCAAACCTGAATATAGAGCAGGCATGGTCTTCTGAAATTTAGGAGAGTTTAAAACATCTCACCCAAGTGAGAACTGACATTATGCCAGGAAAACTCAAGTCATATTCATAATCAGATTTTTTCAACATATATTTGCAATTTTTTAGCAGTGGAACCTTTCACAGTGAAGCAACGTAATGTATTTTTTTAATATGTAATATGTTTAATATGTTTCGTGGAAAACTTTTCCACATCCTCAGGATGTGAAGTCTTACGTGTTTTATAAACAATAATTTATCTAAATACAATTATATCTATGCAAGCTACACAATTGGTGCTGTTTGCAAAATATTTAACTGAAAATTACACAAAATTCCAAATCTGACTGATCACGTTGAAGCTGTCATCTCTGAATGCCCTATTTTATTCTTTGTATTGTGAGCGATAATAATCATCTGTGCAATAGATATATTTTTTTGGATCTCCTTCTCTTTAACAATGCTTGATAGCATCAGATGTCTTTTCAAAACATTCTTCTCATTACATTCACTGTTTACGGTTTAATTTGATAGTTTATATCCTAAGTATTAGAAAGTATATACAGGGTGATTCAAAACTCACTATACATTTTGTATTTAAACAGGTATTATTACACAATATGTAATAGTACTGAAACATATACCACAGTAGGACATAATTTCAATGCATTTCAATGTGACCACCTTGCACGTCTAGACACAATGACCAACACTCCATTACACTCCGAAAAACTCTCTTAAGCATAGCTGGTGTAATCTCAGCAGCCGCGGCTCTAATCCGCTGTTTTAACTGTTGAATGCTGTGGATCTCTACCTGGTACACCCTAGACTTTATAAACCCCCAGGCAAAAAAGTCTAAGGATGTAAGGTCTAGTGGTTTGCTCCCTACTAAGTCTCCTGGTAGATGCAGAGGGGCTACGAGTGATCGCATCCTGTACATTTTGCACGGCTTCTGGTGATACGGCCAGTCTCCCTGGACAATCTTCATCTGTAACTCTACCAGTACGCCAAAATTTACTGACCAGGTTCTTTATAGGCAGGCTGGTGGGGCCTGGTTTCCTAAATTTAGGAGTGAAATCTGCTTGCGTCTGTTCATACGTCATACCATGTAGACGAGCAGAAACAACAGCTATTCTTTCTTCTTTGTTGAGCATACTGTCACATTACTTGCAAGAAATAAGAATACAGTAACTGTATCACTAAAATGTATAGTGACTTTTGAATCACCCTGTACTAAGTATATAGAATTTTAGAAAGTTTATACAGGGAAGTTAATATTACGAAAAAATAATATTGAGATAGATCCATACACTGCTTCCCTTATTTTAATTACTAACCTGAACCCAGGTTTCGGTGAGCCTTCCCACCATGTTCACCAGTTATACTCCATCTGACTGTTGGTCTTCATCAGCATCCTCTCGTGGGCTTTTGATGAACTTCTTGACGAGTTCATTTTCCGAGGGAATCTCAAAATTCATTAGATTGTTTTTATTCTTGTGGATGTAGATTTTTTCCCAAACCGTAAGCTGTCTATGTCCCTGAATACATTTTTTCAATTCTGGTTCCAATCCTATTTGGTGACCAGTTTCCAAAACATGTGCTGCTACTGCCGATTTATCCCCTTGAGCATATTTAATGTGTCTAAGATGTTCCTTTGTTCTAGTTCCCAAATTTCTTTTTGTTTTGCCTATGTATTTCAAGTTGCAGTTGTTGCAATTGAACTGGTAAATTCCACATTTTTGTTCCTGTGGGATTTTGTCCAGGTGCGTGGATTGTATCAAATTCTTAATACTGAACCTATTTACTGGTGCCAAGGTGATGTTGTATTCCCCAAATATTTTCTTTAGTTTCCTGTCTGCAATTGGATGATATGTTATTTTTCTGTAGGTTAAATTTTCTTTCTCTGTTTTTAGGGTGGTTGTTTCATTGATTAATTTCTGTTTTTTATATTTCCTTACCTTCTTTATGACTATGTTTTTGTCAAATCCATTGCTTTCAGCTATACCCATTATATTCTTGTATTCTGTTTCATATTCTATTTTATTGAGTGGGATGTTAATCAGTCGGTGTATTAGACTATTTAGTATTGCTTGTTGGTGCCCAATTGGATTGAAGCTGTTTGCCTTAATATAGCAATCTGAATGTGTCTGTTTCCTGTAAATGCCAAATTCTATTTTTGTGCCCATGTTTAATAATTTTAGATCCAGGAATGGTAGAAAGTTGTTCGTTTGTTCTTCTATTGTGAAGTTTATGGATTTGTCTTGAATATTTAAGAGTTTTAGCGAGTCTTGGATGTGTTTTTGGTTTACTACGGCCACTATGTCATCGACATACCTATGCCATATTTTGAACATGGAAAGGCAGATGTCACATGAGTTTCCAAAAAACTCATATAAAGATCAGCTAGGAATGGCGATAAGGGATTTCCCATTGCCAGACCTGAACTTAGTTGGTAATACTTTCCATTGAATATGAAGTAGGTCTGTTCTATACATAGGGCTGTTAGAGTGCAATATTCTTCTATTTTGTTGTTACCGAAGCCAATGGATTGTAACCATTTTTTCATGTATATTAATAGTTTATCCTTAGGGATACTCGGGAACAACGCCACTACATCGAAGGAAACTAACCTATCATCTGGGGACAGTTCAGTATCTTTGATTTTTTCCACTAACTCTATTGAGTTTTTCACACTGTTACTCTTGAATTTAGGAAAAGAATTGAATCTATTATTCAACCATTTTGCTAAACGGTAGGTGGGAGCATTTATGTTGTTTATCACCGGCGTGTAGTAGTGGCGTTGTTCCCAAGTATCCCTAAGGATAAACTATTAATATACATGAAAAAATGGTTACAATCCATTGGCTTCGGTAACAACAAAATAGAAGAATATTGCACTCTAACAGCCCTATGTATAGAACAGACCTACTTCATATTCAATGGAAAGTATTACCAACTAAGTTCAGGTCTGGCAATGGGAAATCCCTTATCGCCATTCCTAGCTGATCTTTATATGAGTTTTTTGGAAACTCATGTGACATCTGCCTTTCCATATATGTTCAAAATATGGCATAGGTATGTCGATGACATAGTGGCCGTAGTAAACCAAAAACACATCCAAGACTCGCTAAAACTCTTAAATATTCAAGACAAATCCATAAACTTCACAATAGAAGAACAAACGAACAACTTTCTACCATTCCTGGATCTAAAATTATTAAACATGGGCACAAAAATAGAATTTGGCATTTACAGGAAACAGCACATTCAGATTGCTATATTAAGGCAAACAGCTTCAATCCAATTGGGCACCAACAAGCAATACTAAATAGTCTAATACACCGACTGATTAACATCCCACTCAATAAAATAGAATATGAAACAGAATACAAGAATATAATGGGTATAGCTGAAAGCAATGGATTTGACAAAAACATAGTCATAAAGAAGGTAAGGAAATATAAAAAACAGAAATTAATCAATGAAACAACCACCCTAAAAACAGAGAAAGAAAATTTAACCTACAGAAAAATAACATATCATCCAATTGCAGACAGGAAACTAAAGAAAATATTTGGGGAATACAACATCACCTTGGCACCAGTAAATAGGTTCAGTATTAAGAATTTGATACAATCCACGCACCTGGACAAAATCCCACAGGAACAAAAATGTGGAATTTACCAGTTCAATTGCAACAACTGCAACTTGAAATACATAGGCAAAACAAAAAGAAATTTGGGAACTAGATCAAAGGAACATCTTAGACACATTAAATATGCTCAAGGGGATAAATCGGCAGTAGCAGCACATGTTTTGGAAACTGGTCACCAAATAGGATTGGAACCAGAATTGAAAAAATGTATTCAGGGACATAGACAGCTTACGGTTTGGGAAAAAATCTACATCCACAAGAATAAAAACAATCTAATGAATTTTGAGATTCCCTCGGAAAATGACCTCGTCAAGAAGTTCATCAAAAGCCCACGAGAGGATGCTGATGAAGACCAACAGTCAGATGGAGTATAACTGGTGAACATGGTGGGAAGGCTCACCGAAACCTGGGTTCAGGTTAGTAATTAAAATAAGGGAAGCAGTGTATGGATCTATCTCAATATTATTTTTTCGTATATACTAAGTATTAGAAAGCTAAATAGTTAACAGTTATTTTATGTGTTATTTTTCAGCATTCAGGTTTCAGGTGATGAGCAGTATGTCTCAACTGAAGCAGCTCCATATACAGGAGAAATTTTGGTCAGCAACTTACTGTTAACATCATACGGTCGCAGAGCTCTAAAGGTGTTTAATTTGATTTATTTTCATTTCATGTTTAATTTATTAGGATCAGTGTTATTATACTCCTATTACAATAACAATTTTTAACATACAATAATATTAATACTTCACAAACTAATATAAAAGTAAAAAGGAATCTTAAATGTAGGGTAGAAGCAGAAGCAGCCCATGGGACTTAAAATACTACTTAATAGGAAAAAAGAATTTATACTAGATCTGAAGCTTGTTATTTGTATGTATTTGGTTGTTCATTAGCTGTAGGACATCTGTAAGTTATTTGCACTCCAATTTTTCATGTATATTTTATTACAATTTCTCTTACTTTCTTGCATATACATAGTATAGAGAAAGTATTGTGATCATCACAAAAATCAAAATGAAGATAACACTGGGAAAACATGTTTTAAGATGCTTAGAAGATAAACATTTTTTTAATCATATATATGTCTGCCTTTGCACATCCATTAAAGGTAACGTTACTACATGTCCAGAAAATCTCGGACATGTCCTTCATTTTAACCTCGTGTCTGGCATCGAGGGGGGGGGGGGAATTTCTGAAAAATATGGAATGTCCTATATTTTGAGTAATGTAAACATTCATTACTTTCAAATGGATTATTTTTTTGTTTGAAGGTTAAGACACTTCTCATCTTTTGCCGCTATAACCTACAAAATAATCACTCAACCATTCATAATATTCTTTCTCAAATCTATAAACTTATAAATAGTAACCAACGGTGCTCTTCTCTCTTTATACTTCTTTTGATCTCTTACTTGTACAAACTAAACCATGCAAATTACCGCCAACCATTTACCAAGCAATCGAAGCCACAAAGGATGCATGCTTTGATTTTTCGTAGTAAAGCCTACAAAGCAGAATTCTATACTGCACTTTATGCATATATTTCTTAGCTTATTCGAAAGCTTGAAGGAAAATCTAATCGTGGCCTACACTATCAATTTTTTGCTAAGAGGAAAAGCTTTTCCTAAGGTATTTATACATACAAACCTTAGTATTACCACAGTATAAGTATTAATACAGTAAAGAAACTGTGTGTTAAAAGTCCTATGACAACATGTTGACTGGACGACACTAGCGCTCCATGCGGAGATTGAGTAAAGCTACATTCTTATCATATGAAATGGCTTGGGAAAATACGTAAACACATCGCAAAATATGTTATGTTAAAAGAGAAAAATACAGAATATTTTTATTTAATGCAAATCTAATTTTAAATTTAAGAAATAATAAAACAGATAATGTATTATATTCTAGTTAAGAAGAGGTAAACAATACCTAAATAGGCTACTGTTAAGGACTGTACCTAGGCCTAGTATTTTTCCTTTCAAATCATTGCCCTTTAATATAATTTATAATTCAAATTATGATAATAAATAGCCTACATATTAATTACGTAAATTATATTATAGGTCTGTCATGTTGTTCATCCTGCACGTCATTGTTGACAGTGTATTTTGATTCTTTGCCTTATATGGCAATATACGACTTCAATTTATCGTAGGTCTATGTAGCGTCAATTACTGCAGGATGGACTTCATTAAACAAAACAAAAAATTCAGGAGCATTTGGAATTGAAGACACCGTCGGTACAGCAGTTTTAATTAACGAGTTTTTATAGGAATTCATAAACTGTCTGTTTTCGGCGTGTGTCAAGCATAGACGGTAATTTTCACTCAAATATTTTACATATTTTGTTACTAGGTTTTCTTGTCGACCATTAATGACCTATTTTATACACCAGAAATCATTACAACAGAATAAAATATAAAAATATTACATTAAAGTAACTTGAAACATAACCACACCAGAATCACGAGTAAGCCTGTAGACCTACAATAAATATTACTTATTTTCGTTCTTACCTTTCTGGATGTTTCAAGAAAGTGAAGAAATGCAATTCGGGATTTTGTCTTTTATTATTACTGAAATTTACAGCAGAATAATAAGGTCCTTTCGAATATAGCGTGTTCTAATAAATACAACACTCCTATTTATTTACATACTTCCCGGAGTAGTTTCTGTAGTCTTACTATATGGCCGCTACGATCGCTAGTAAATGCGCGCGCATGCTCGGCTGGCAGAAAAACGGGCTGAGTTTCTGTACTGTATTAATACTTATACTGTGGTATTACCTTAGAGAAGTGTATTAAAAGTATTTACTACCATTTTATTCATACCTCCCATTGAGTTTCATCTGGATGTAACCCGTGCCACAAAGGGGCTCATAATGAAATTGAATAGGGATCAAACAAAATTATTTGAGTTTCTCTTTCTGAACGTGAAAACTGCAGAACAATAAATTATTTACCTTTTGAGATAGTGAAATTAATTGTTTTTCACTATGTTTTCCTTAGACACTGAAAGCAAATTAAGGGACAAGTTTAAAATAATTTTCTTAAAATTTCTATTACTGTGCTACTTGTTAAATATTGTTCATACAATTCTGATTGCTTTGCATATCATTGTGGAATTACTGACTTGTGTGTATATATATAGAATAGAATAGAATTTTATTAACACATGCTTTTACATACATAGTTAATCTACATCCACTTTAAACATCTCTTATCTATAAGTCTAGCGCTACCCATTAAGAATCCCTTCATACTATAACCCCTGGGTTTAGTGTATGAATGGGGATTCTGGTTAACTTACCACACCTTTCTTGATTATTTTACTCTTGATCTATTTCCTAATTTTCTCATCCACTTCTCTCTCATTTTTCCTAAATACTCCCCAATTTTCTTAGTCTTTTCTTCTCCTCTGAATTTCAACATCTTGATGGTTATTACCGTATCTCATTATGAAATTTATCCCACTTTGTCTCCCAGATTTCTTCCCTCCACCGTCTTACCTCTTCACATTCCGTTAAGTAGTGTGATATTCCTTCCTCTTTATTACAAAGTACACAACCTTCCTCTCTGTCCTTCCTTAACCCTTTCAGATATATCACCCCTGTTCTCATCCATGCATATCCCTCTCTTCCTTGCTTATCACAACAATCGACATATTTCTCCCTTCCCCACTCTGTTTTAATTACTCTGTATAATCTTAAGGAACTTTTGTTTACAAAGCTTGCCCAGATCTCTTGTCTTTCCATGTCCTCTACTCTTTTTCTTACTTCCCTCCAAAATCCTATCTTATTACCTTCTCCTCTTTGCCAAATATCCCCCCTTCCAACTTCTTCCAGTATCCTTTTAATTTTTTCCACCCAATTATCATGCCTCCTACCTTTATTTAAATACTTCATACATTCTTTCAATGCGTTATCCTCATCCACATACTGACTTGTATTTGCAGGTAATGTGGCAATTTGTTCTGCATTCTTCTCAATGGATATTGGGTGAATTAAATGCCTTGGATCCAAAAGAGGAATATCCTTCTGTGGCACCACCAGTCCCTGCTACAGCTGCAAGACCAGCTCCTACAAAACTGCTCCATACAATGTTCCATGTTGGGCACAGACCATTTGATCAGGTGAAAATGTGGCATTCTATGCTTTTTTAAAAATATCTCTTTAAGTGCATGTATTTATTAATTATTCTTCATGGACAAGCCTTTTTTTAAGGAGGAAAATACCTCTGACACCGGGATTCAAATCGGATTTCCATGCCGATTTTCTACCAACTGAACTAGACAAAGTATGTCTGATGGTCTCTTTGTCTCTTGGCTATGTTGCTCATAACTAGACTTTGGATTTTAGGTAAAAACTTATTTTAATCCTTAAGTGATATATGGACGAAAACTTGTATATGCATGTTTCATAAGTGACTATGCCTAAAACTGATACTTTTGTAGGACCTAAAACAGCCTATTTTTATGTTAGAGCCTAATATTGTCTTTTTGCTTGTTTTTCCTCTAAAGTTCAAAATGAGTTATTTTTTGTTATAAATTGTAGCATTTCTTTTCAGTTTGTACTAAATTTTTAGCTTGGAATGTGCAGTACATGACTCATTTATGATGTGGTTAAATAGTAAGGAATGTTTCGTCTTCAGTAGAAAAAATCCTTTGAATTCCCAAGAAAATGTAGTGTTTTTCTCCCGAATCCCACATCCAGTAACAAAAAAGTAGTTCTCTGAATCACTGAGGGATTCAAGGGGTTGAATATACCTAGTATGATATGCGTAGCTTCTGGGCGCAGGGATTAGGTTTTCACTGTTTTGGTAGTAGGTCTATATAATAGGTCTATATAATTCTGTGTACCATAGGCCTATATCTGTGTTTTATCGTGATAATTGATTAATGGTGGCTTCAATAAATATAATATTCTGCATTGCAATTGAGATATTTCAGAAAATTGGTAACTTAACGATTTTATAAGAGACTGTTGTACGATTTTTAGAGCCTATTTTCAAATTTTTAGAGCCTATTTTAGGTACCTAAAACAGCATTTTTAGCGACCTGAAAGTCTGAAGTCTACTCATAACTGTCGACCTCACTGAGAGAAATATTATCCATGGCAGTGCAGTGCACCTCCTCATAAATGCCGTGGTTCTGTAGCTTCAAAGCAGTTGCTATCTTGCTCTGTATCTGATGATGGCAATTGTTCCTTAGAAGTTCATCAATGCAGCATCATTTGCTTGCATCTTGATAGCATCACACCACTTGAACTAATTAGCCCTTTTTGACTTTCTAACCATTATTCATTTTATTTTATGAATATCACCAAACATAATTATCTATTTTGGTTATGCATATAAGGGGGCAAATATGGTATCTTTCACATGTGGTTTTCTGACATCGAATATTGATTCATTAGTAGAAGTGAAAAGAAGGGGGTCTGAGCTTCTCATAACAAAGAAAACTGCAACCTGTGTTAGAATCAACTGAGGACTTGCTTGAGCCCCATGCCTGCCTTCCAATCTGGTACCCAGGTTCAATTCTCAGTAAGATCAGATGTTGTAAGTCTAGAATTAGGAGAGGTGGTATTTTACAACCTCTAATAATTAATTTGTGCACCAAATATACCTATGTTAAATCCCAACCCTCTATAGCAGCGTTTCTCAACCTTTTTGAACCCGAGGACCTCTAAAATGTCTAAAAAATGTTACGGACCCCTAATTTTACATCCCATTTTTAAAAGTAGGGTATATGTAGGCCTATATTCTTAATATTTGGGGTATTAATTATAGGTCACTAAAACGAAATAAATCTAAATACATTTTTAATTCGACGGAAACACAGTTATTGAGTTGGAAATAAACTATTGATAGTAAAATTATATTTTGAACAGACTTTAATATGTATTACCAATTTTATAATATAATTAGGAATTATTTATTTATTGAATATCCACATTACACAAAACCCTATTTCACCCGAAGGCACATTAGGGTTAGAGATGTCACAAATGTTATTTACAATAGGTTATCCTGGTATTGGAATCTGAATGTCTAATATACACTATTTACAATACTGTACAGTTCTTACCAGGCGTAATGTCTACAATAGTCCTACAGTTTCTTATGTCTTACGATATGGTAAGTCTTAAGTTAAAGTTAATTGTGTGAATTCGTTTTTATATAAACATAACCTTAAATTATAGATAAGATATTGTTGGAATAAATAGCTTAACTAAGCAAGATAAAATAAATTAACTGAGCAATACATTAAGTTAGGTAAGTAACTACCCCAATGACTGAATAAAAGTGTGAGAGTTAAAGCTTCGAAAATATTCTATTTACAAACGATTGAAAAAGTTTGTGTCCGTTTTTGTCAGCAAGGACGTGTCCAATGGGACTGACATACTCTAAGTCTATTCTGTTCAGACACAAAAGAAGTTCAATCCTCTCCAGTTCATAACGTGAACATGTGTACAATATATGTTCAACTGTTTCATCTTGCTGACCGCACTTGCAGGTGGCAGTGTTTGAGATCCGAAATCGGTGAAGATATTGCATGAATTTTCCATGCCCAGTCAGAAACTGCGTCAGAACAAAATTCGGCATGAGTTTTTTGCACTTCAACCTATCGCCCACTGTAGGAAAAAATAGATCTCTTGTTGTAGAACCATTTGAGCTATTCTGCCACAGAGTATCCCATTCTTCTAAGATATTTCTTCTGATTGTCTTCTTTATATAAGAAATGGGACAAGCAGAATAGGTGGGAAGGAGGTTCGAATTTGCAGCTGTTTTGGCCAGTTCATCCGCTCTCTCATTTCCTGCAATTCCTGAGTGTCCACGAATCCAGGAAAGACAGACATGACCAGGGAATTTTCCTATCAATCTGCGCACTTCGTGTGCGATTGGGTGTAGATTGTATTTGTCATTTATAGCAAGTAAAGCAGACTTCGAATCACTGTACACACATACACTATGGCTGGTATCCTTGCACCATTTTATGGCTTCTCTAATGGCCAGGAGTTCAGCCTGAAACACTGAACACTCAGGGGACAATTTGTTTTTGTTTGTAAATATTTCTGTTGAGTTGGAGTACACAACAAATGCACACCCTACATTCATTGTGCCAGCGAGTATGTCTTCAAAGCGAGACCCATCAGTATAAATTTCATAATGGTGAGCCCCACTGTCATTTGGTTTCCTGAAGTATTGCATATGTAGGGCAGGATGTCCTGCCGAGATCTTATCAAGCGGTTTCTCAAGTTCCAGTTCTGATATATATTCAGGTACAGGTCTGCCTCTTTTTATGTTGCTTATGTGCGCCTTCATCGTACCTGTTAAGAACAATGGCTCTATTCCAGCCACGATTAAAGCAGCTTCAGTGGAGATGGTGCGATACCCTCTGATCATTCTGAGTAAATACCCACGTTGAATTTGGAGCAGTTTGTTTTGTGCCCACCGTTTCTGAAGTACATCCTGAAATGCTGCTACACCATATACAGTAGAATAAGTGGTTCTACTGCTCCATGATATATTATTTTGAGGATGACGTGATTAAGTCCCCAGGTAGGTCTAGTTGCAAATGCCAGTCTTGTAAGTAGTGAACTTGCCTTTTTGGCTACATGATCAAAATGAGGGCGGAAGGTTAACTTTTGGTCTAATAGAATACCTAAGTAATTTAATTTATCAGTAAACTGTACTGGTGTATTGTTCATGCTGAGGTTGACTGGTTCAGCATTCCTTCGTCTAGTTACCAACAGAGCTTTGGTTTTATTTGCATTAAAATGAAGTTTGTTAGCTTGTCCCCAGTCATGAATTAAAGAGAGAGCAGTGTTAGCAATATTTTCTACTCTTGCTGCTATATCAGATTTCACCAGCAGAAGAGCATCATCTGCATAGGCAAAAATACTACATCCATTTGGCAGGGGCTGTTGTAGTAGGTCGTCATAGAGTATGACCCAGAAGCCTGGGCTACAGGTGGATCCTTGTGGGCAACCCCTTGTAATGTTTTTGTTAATGGTAGTGCCACTTAATGCTAACTGAATCTTGCGGTTAGTAAAATAGTCTCTTATTAATTTATATAAGTTTCTTCGGCAATTATTACTCACTTTTAATGAGACGTTTGACCTTGTCGCCTCTTGCAGAGTTCCTGTATATTTGGCTCAATATTAGTCAACTTTAGTCGAAAATCAGCAGATACATTAAGTCAGGTTCTGTATTTTGTTTATAGTTATACTTTTAGGTGCATCTTATTGGTACTCTGGAAAAAATCCATCTGTCCCCTTTTGTAAAAATCTAAGAAGATCGTGAATAGAACATACACTTATAGTTACATTTGTAGACCTTATTAATTTTAATATTTCTAGATATTTTTAATGCCTATAATGTGTTGGGAATTTTCATTGTAGCATGTTTTTTCAGTGCAGTTAAAGAGCATATTGTTTAGTCTCTGTCTTGGGTGACAGTGATTCTTGTTCATTATAACAGCCATACTCATGTAATGTACAGTAAACTAATGCTTACATTTGCACAGGTCTTTTTTGCATATAGAACCCTCGGCAAGTTAGTACTTTACGACTCACCCTGCCCCCCTTTCCACTCGCCTGGCAGCTTCCACCCCTCGCGGCTGCTTCCTGCGTGCTGCATGCTCCGCTTCCCCACAATGCATACCTTCATGCCTGTAGCTGTTGCTCAACGCCGGTAATGCATAATTGCAATTGATATGTCACCTAATATTTCACAATAAAGAAAGCCCCTTGCACCTCTACATAATATTCCACAATTATAAAAACGACCCTTCCAACAAAATAGGCTATTTCACAATACAAAAAATAACCTTGTACCATACATAATATTTCATAATTATAAAAAACGCCGTATTATAACATAAAATGTGGCTTAATTGATGCAGGAAAATTCCCTTGTACCAACACTACTTATAAAAACCGATTCTTGCATTAAAACTCATGAATCCCCTTAACATAACTCTAATATACGAAAGCTTCCTTCAGTGCTCAACATTCACTCGTAGCGTAGTGGTCAAGACTCCTAGCTATAATGCTAGGGGTCCTGGGTTCGAATCCCGGTCGATCCAAAATTTACTATTAGGAATAGGTCTCAAATAGGTAGGTAGGGTGAAGAGGAGGTGAGAGGAAGAGAGGAAGGAGATGGGGAAGGAAGAGAAGAAGAGAATAAAGAAGAAACAAATTATTTTTTCTGTTTCATCAGTTCATTAAGAGATGGCGCTACCGTCGCTTCTAGTAGTTCAAATGCCACCGCTAGGGGAGGGATTGAGAGTAGGAGTTCAGATTTTTTTATTTTTTGCAAAATGTTGCTGAAATTCGGAGAGCTGTATTTCCGAAACTATTCATGGTATAAAATTCAATTTGATCTCAAACTGTGGCAAATTTAGTCCACTTTTAGGATGGATAATAAAACATTTTGTCAGGTGCGTATTTTGGCAGATAATGGGAAAAAACAGAAATAAAATATAAAATTTTGAAGTTTTTTCAAGATGGCAGCTCCGGCGGCAAAAAATTTTGTTGGCAAAATGTCAGAAATTACTCTCAAAACCATCCCAGACATCATATAAAAAAATTAGCTCTACCCTAAATTTTGCATCCACATGACTTTTTTTGTGATAATTTGACTGGACTAAAAGCAGTATTATCACAAAACATCCCGGATAGCACATTGTTGAGATTGATGGCAGCATGGTCAGACAAAACAAGGAGTCGGATCATCAGAAGTCGGACTAACGGGGTTCTACTGTAGTTTTTTGTACATTGCAGTGTTTAATGTACAGTTTCAGTCAACAGCTGTGATAACTTTCTCTGCCAATAATCTTATAACTTAGTAGGCAGTATTGCAAGTGGAAAGTTGAACAAGGAATTATTTAATTACAAATGAAATTTATTGTTTTTGTTTCAGATATTAGCAGGAACTTGGGAAATAGACTGGAATGCTCTGCTGCACACTCCCCTTGGTCTTACTCCAGAGCGTCTCTGGAATCAGTTGTCTAGTCGGTCAGAATTTCATGAATCTCCTTCTCTTCTTAGTGAACATGATACTACAGTCGTTGCTAAATTGTCTGAAATGTTTCAGTCCATATCCATCACTCCTGTAGATTAGGTTAGCAACACTCATATTATTTTAAATTAAATATAAGTAAAAGTAGAGAAATAAAGTAAACATTTTACTTGAATGTAAGGTGTATGAGTGAAAATAGATTATATCTCATGCAGTACATTATTTAATCTTTCTTAACAAAATGAATGTGTCAGATTTAATTTACTTACGAGGGTCATTTCAGAAGTCATGGCAACTATTATTTATCAGTCAGTAAAGCTGCAGGAAACAAAAAATCAGGATATATGATTGAAAGTCGGAATGTTCTTCGCAATGCTGGTACTAAATCGGGATCTGCATAAGGCGCTATGGGTAAGGGACATTGAAAGATGCATAAATAGAGATCATTGTTTTATTCTTATTACATATGCACAAAACGGTACTCATAATACTTGTACTCTTACGAGCTAACAACCTTCAAAATAAACCCCCAAGGCGTCCACACATGCCACTTTGATCTCATTCCAAAAATGAAGATGCCACTGCGTGGGAAGCGGTTTGCAAACAGGAAGGACATCCTAACAGTGCATCATCCATTTCGGAACACAGTCTGTAGGATACTAACGTTTGTATGTGTTGTCTACTGGACACCAATGCACTCAGACGTCATCTGGTGGTCACATCCTGTTTTTGTACACCATGTTTTCAAATGTATATAGTGCAATAACCGCATATGCGGTTATTCGGAATATATAAAATAGTTGCCATGACTTCTGAAAGTTCACCATCAGAAGTGGCAAATGTGTTTGTATGTTTATATAATAAGGTTGCCACTTTTTCCCAGTGAATCTGGTGATCTTTTGAAATAATTTTTAGACAGGCACGGATTCCATGCATCTTACAATATAGTAATATAAAAAACTCAAATACCATTTAGTAGGCGTATTGAACTCAATTTAAATCAACACAAACATCTGACAGTATCTTTCAGTTTCAAGTAGAGTAGAAAACAGAACAACTTTATTTTGCAAACTTGGTTAAACCATTTCAACATTCACAAATTCAACTTTATTTTTTAAATTTCTCAGCTGTTTGTAAATAATCTGCAAATTGTATTTTTTTTATTTATAACAAAACATGACATCGTAATCATGAAGTGGGAAAGAATGTGAAACTCTGAGTGTCACATGACCATGGCATTTATGTCTGCAGGGGTAAAATTTTGCCACACCAGTAGGGGCTACAAGTTTAAGTAACAGTATAGGCCTACCCCCATCGTTAACTACCTGCAAACCTACCAACAGTTCCAAAGACATTGGAATTCTAGAACAAACACATCAGCTCTAAAGATAGCACAACGGTAATTATTTCCTGACATCCATGATGTGATAGATCTCTTTCGGCCATTGTATCCCATAAGTTACAGGGAAAAATCTGGTCATTCAGCTACATTCCAAGAAAAAAATATTATGTATTGTAATGTATTTACAATACTTGTAATGTATTTACCTATCTGTTGTTTTAATCCTCATTCATAACAGATGTACAGTTCAGCTGCTAGTTTTTGGCCCATAGCCTTTTAAGATGCTACCCTGGAAATGCGTTTATACAAACTACTTACCCTCCCTGCCTAGCTGTCCCTTCCCACTTATTGACAAGACATTAGACATGCTTACCGCTAGAAGCATGACATCGTTTCAAGAGAGGGAAAAAGAATGGCAATAATGAAATTCCTTAAAAAGCTAAAACAAGTATGTACTGCAACAAGCAATTTGCTACTTCTACTACCGGCTTAAAATTTCTTATGGCACAAGTGCCAGTCTACCTGAATAACCTGCAACCAGATATTTTAGTGCACTGCATGTGTGGCCAACGAGGCAATATAGACCACCTATTTTTTGGTTTCCCACCAAGGACTCAGCAGATATCAATCCTTTACTGCCATCATCCATCTGGACCAATCAAAAGGAAAACCTATTACTCTGTTTAGTGCATATCTCAAGAGCTTTATTTCCCTACATCACAAAACAAGTATGAAATTATAACAGAAACATCACATCACAGACTACGAATCTTTGGTCAAGTGTTTTGATGCCAAAACACTGGTAGAGGACGATTACTTTCACAAAGTCCCAGCCAGCGAGCTTCTCTTTACGTCTCGTTACCAGCTTGTGCAGACTCGCATGCGCATAAGATCACTTAGCTACCGTTGAGCACAGAGTGAAGATCACGCATCACGTTGCCAGTCGTAGAAAATACTATAATAGTTCAGTGGAAGGATGATGCCACAGCGAGACAGAGACAGACAACACATGGAGTGGGATAGAAGAGCTGAGCCAATCAGGGTGCAGCTACCTCCCCTAGGCAGGAACTCTAGGAACGGTGACACTCGCTCCTAAGGTATATACGTAAAAACCCAGAGACTTTGTGGAAGTAATCGTACTCTCATACAGTACCAGACTCGTCCCAGGAGTAGCAGTAGCATCTCAAAATGAACCACATACAACAATAACAGATTTTGTATGGGATGATACGACTATAAACCACATGCCCCCCAATCCTGCCATCTGCCTATGGTAAGTTAGATGATGCAGCGGTCAGGTGGTAGGCCTTGTCCCGCCAGGGATGTAGCGCCACGGAGTTTATTTTTTAGATACGACTATAAATGCAGGATGACGAATCATTATTAGGAGGGTTTCCCTTAAGAAATTATTAGAAACAAAGTCATTGGACATAAGCTAATAAAGTTGTAGATAAGGGTGGAAGGGTAACAAAGCTTCCGCATTAAGGTAAACAGTGACAGCCAAATCCTAGGCCAGTGGCATGTAGTGACAGTAGTAGGTTATGTTAGATTGGAACAATTTAATTTAGCGTCATCATACTTCAATAGCGCGTGCCATATTGAATCTATTCCGACGGTGGGAAATTTCATCACTGCACTTTTTTTTTTTTTTTTTTTTTTTTTTTTTTTTTTTTTTTTTTTTTTTAAACGACAAGAACGTAGTGACGGAGTATACCTCACTGTTGACTGACTTTCGCGTTGCTGGCTTTTTCCACGAAAGTAGATACAATGAATCGTTTGCCCACTACAGATGTAATGCTCAGCTTGAGTGCACCTTCCTCACTTTAGACACAGATGTAATTATTTGTAAGCATCGTGAAACATGTTTTCCCGTTGTTATCTCTATTTTTTACGATTACAATACTTTTCCTGTAACTTACCATGTATATACGGGAAAGTAAAAACCTAGAAAGCTTTTACAAAATTTACGTATAAATTTGCACCCAACGAGCTAGAATAGAGATTATAGAGTGGCTGTTGCGCCGCCATATTTGAAGCAAATTGAATGTGCATCCGCCATGTTCTCAGCTGCCGGGCTGTCACATTAAAGTATTGTTGTATACTAGAACCTGGGACTATACATACTGTGTACTGAAAAATCACCACTGTTTACTTCAATATCCCTAGTAGCACAGATCGTTGGGCCAATGTTGGGGAATGATCGCCATGTTTCGTTGGTCAACGGTTAGGAATGTCCGTCGGGGTTCGGTTGCCAAGAAGCGTTTTATCCAACCAACTGCAGCCAACCAATATACAACAAAATCCCAACAGTTGAGAGACATCTATTAGGTAATGGTGGAACTACTACGCAGCGCAGCGCAGAACATCTGGCGGAAATACTAGAAGCACACAAAATTTAATTTTTTATTTTCCCTTTCATCCCTTTTCTCCTCTTTTCCCTATTAACTACCTTCTCTCCTTCACCCTACCTACCTATTCCTATCGTATAAAATTCGCACCTATGGGGATTCGATCTCGGAACCGCTAGCGTTATAGTCTAACGCTTTAACCACTACGCTATTAGTGATGGTTGAAATAGAAATCGAGAATTCTTCTAGCCTATTTACTACAGAGATGTGTAATACATGATAAATAGTAAGAAGGATATACATCTCGTATTTTGAATATTTGATGTGAATATATGATAACGTTATTTTCAGAGAACAAATAAAGAGCCCTAATATTAATAGAAGTAAAAACACCATTCTGATTCTTCAACATATCAAGATGGCGAATAACTGTTGTATCTTCATGTCTTCGTGATCAAGTTTCTGTTCTGTGTTCGTGATGACCCGAACTACGCCGGAAATTGCCGAAGACTAGCAGGAAGAGGTGGGGCGAAGTAAATTTTTATCATGTAACGCGCACAAAGAGCTCGAATAATTAATGAATTAAAACTGTTTTATTTTATAGGAAATGAAAATTTAACGCTTATAATGTTATTTCAACACTTTTTAATTTTAACATAAATGCGATCACATTACAACGAGATTTATTGTTGGGCCAGCAATCATAACCCCAACGGTAGGAACGGTAGGAAGAGCCCTCGTTGGGCCAACGTCATAGCCCCAACGGTTGGACTTAGCGCATGACGCAACGGAAACGTAACGTGGGCTAACCGAGGAAATTACAACGAACGTTTTCCCAACATATCCCAACCATGCCAACGAAATCCCTCCGTTAGGCCAACGAAGTGTGCTACTAGGGATATTAATCACATCACATATTATGTCAAATTAGCAATTAAATTTTCTTTAGGAATAATACGTAAAATAATATAAATCATGTTGGCTCGAAATCCTAGACGTAAGAGTTGAGAAAACCCATTGGTAGGCTATTGTACTAGAGAAACAAGTCGAAACATAGTGAATTAAAAAAAAAAAAACTTCAGAAACTCCAGTTCAGAAAATAATGTAGTAATGCAATAGGCCTACTCAGAATAATTTACAATATAGTAGACGCCATATTAGGCCTAGCGGAAATTGCTAAATTTAAGTGTACCATTCACACTCAGACCAAACCAGTCTTCAAAGAACTGAATATTTTATCACTCGGTGGTGCAGAAGAATAAATAAAAAAAACAAGAGAAAAATAGGCATATGTTTGTTGACAAGATACAAAAAAGAAGTGTGCGTGGAACGCCACGCGACAAAAGTGAAACTATTTGATTTTTTCACTTTTGGACTATTTGATTTTTTCAATTTGGATTGCTGGACTTTTTTTACTTTTGGATTTTTTAATTTTGGAATTGTGGATTTTTTAAGTTTTAGATCTTTAAATTTTTTATTTTTTAATTTTTGGATATTTAATTTTGGATTTTTGGATTTTTAAATTTTGGATCTTTTCATTTTTTAATTTTGGAATTCTGGTTTTGTTATTTTTGGTTTTTTAATTTTTGAATCTTTTAATTTTTAATTTTTAGGATTTTTTAAATTTGGATTTTCGATTTATTAATTTTAAATTTTTAGATTTTTAAATTTTGGATTTTTTAATTTTGAATTTTTTGATTTTTTAAAATTTTGGATAAGCCTAATCATTGAGTTGATTGTTTTCTGTGCAGTCCGTTCCGTCACACCTCACTAATTTCGTGACGATTTTGAGCGTAACACTAATTTCGTGACGATTTTGAGCGTCACACAAGCTCTCGATCTACCCCTACCGCGGCTAAAGAAATTTCACTTCAAAAATTTTCAATTTTACACACTTAAAATATTTAAACAGTGACGGGGATTCTTGGCGGTAACATTTATATCTGTACAATCTTATAGATGCCTAGAAATTATTTCAAACTTACTGTCCTTTGAACAAAAAAAAAAAAAAAAAAAAAAAAAACAATGAAGTACACTCGCACTACACCAGACACCGTTCTGATTTTTATTCACAACACCACAGAATCACTCTATTTCATAAAGGAACCTTTTACTCTGTAATTAAATTATATAACAGTCTTCCAAAGCAGCTCAAATTAATCCACCAAAAACCCTCATTCAAAAAATCCCTTAAGGCATATTTGATAGACAATTGCTTTTATTCAGTTGAGGAATACCTTACAAAAAATGCATAGGTACTTTAGATTCATCTTGCAATTATTATAAACAATAATATTTCTTATTATTTTAGCTTAGTCTAGTTTAATTATATGTTGACTTGTCCAATATCAAATTGTACGTTGTACATAGTGATTCTCAGGACCAATAAAGAATTTGAATTTGAATTTGAATATTAATTTTGTAAACATCTGCCTCAGTTGCTTTCCTCTTTCCTGCTCAGACCTGTTCCTGCAGAAGTCATGTAATCTACAGGTGAAAAACAGTTTCAAAATTAGTTTAAGAAGTGAGGCATAATGAGATTCATCATCTGGTTCCGAAGCGGTAAACAAGCAGGCATATTTTTTACCAAAAGTATCCACACAAATGCAATCAAAATACATATAAAGATAGCAGACGATACGAGTAACAGGTAGGAGAAAACATGGCGGCTATGTTTCACGAAGGCACCACCCAGAGCGCTGTAAAGGACACAACAGCCACTCTATAATCTCTATTCTAGCTCGTTGTTTGCACCTATTCTATCTGGTAATTTTGGGGGAAAATTTCCCTCCGCGAACATTTTCACTTTACGATGGCAACACTGGTTGAGGTTGGCAGCGCGCCGTTGCAGTGCTGGTCGAGTAAATTTTCTAGTGTGACATGTGTTACTCATATTATTATATATTATGTGTCCTACAACGTCTTAACTTTAAGGTCATATGTTAAAACGTTAAAAGGAAACAGGTAATATTTCTTGAAGAAGTTTAGTGTGTTATTAATGCTTGACCGTTGAGAAAAAGGCACATTAAGACAGGCATTGCCATTGTACTTGATGCTGTTTTGACTTTGTTTTGGATAGTTACTTAAAATGCTAAGGATTAACTAATTTAGGTCGACACAGGGCGGTAGGGCTACAGGGATTTTTCAGGTTAGTTGTAGCTACTGTAGCTCTCAGCTTTTTTAGAGGCAAGATGAGCAAAAGCATAGACTAATAATTATATTCGTCTTTTGCAGGTCCTCAATCATTTCCTCCTAATGGCAGTTCAGAAGCAGTTGTTAACATTAAACAGTGGACAGAAAATGCCACTGGTTGGATGTAAGAAAACGAGTAGTTAAATTTTATGTAAATAACTTATGCTTTTTTTAAAATAATGTAAGTTATATTACATTAAGCACTAGCCTACTAATGAAGCTGTGAGTCGGTGGGTAAACCAGCAACTGCCAATTATTTTAGGTTGTAATGATCTTAGAATCCGTAGAACTGGTAATTGAAATCAGTTGTAAAATCACGTGGGGAGACAGCATACTGGCAAACTGACTAAGATAAAGGTGGTGATCGCGGTTGCTATACTGTCTCCTTTTTTAATTTAATTTTTTAAGAGGTCAGTGAAGTAATCTCAAAATGCACAACTTAAGTTCTCTTCGTATTACTTTGATATTGGATTTTAGGCCTTGACAGTGAAGTGCTTAACTTAATATAACAAGATTTAGCTGGTTCTAATTATTTTGTTCTTTCCAGTTTTCTATTCCTTGCAACTTATTAGCACAAGACTTCTGGCTATCAGTTCACAAGTTTAGGAAAACCTATAAAGACTGCTTTTATCACTAATATAGTGGTTATCTTGGTCTTTTGGAATAGAAATCCACTTTTATGAAGCTCTGCTATATGCTTGTAAAGAAAAAGTTTTTTTTTGAGAAGGTTTTCACAGTTTTATAGAGAACATGGTAGAACCCTTACTATCCCTACTGAGTAATTAGGTCTAGCTATGACTACTTGACTTTTTACTTTTCCTGTATGCTTATGCTTATAATTTACATTATAAGATATCTGTAACTGCTCGGGTAAAAAGTTTCCACACGCGCAACAATGAAACAGAACAGATATAATTAATTACTCATTTAAATATGGGAGTAATTAATTATATCTGTTCTGTTTCATTGTTGCACGTGTGGAAACTTTTTGCCCCGTGCACCTCTAATGATTTATAGTAAGGATTCTATACCTTCTTATATTGTTTGCTTTATATGAGAGTAGAAATGTTTAAAATGAACAGATCTTGGACCAATGAGATATTTAAAATATAGAAAAACACATGCTAGTTGAGTTCACTTAAGAATAGATGAGTTTTTGGGCTCCTCTGAAATAAACTCAGTGTACTCTATAATAGGCCCATTTTTCTTATCTGGAAAAAATTGCCCTGCATGCCTTCTTAAGGGTTAATATGCAAAGAAAATAAAATCAATTTTAGGAACTCTTATTGCACCATACTTGAATCTAACCTTTTAAGCACACTTTGGATAAGTCATTTAATACAAAAAAAGAAAATTAAAACAATTTTTGGATCTCTTGTGATATACTTGATTCTAACCTGCAAACAGAAGCACTTAAATAAGTTATTAATATAGCCTACCGTATAAAAGAAAATTAAAACAATTTTTGGATCTCTTATTGTGCCATACTTGAATCTAACCTGCCAAGCAGAAGCACTTTGGACAAGTCATTTAATACATAAAAGAAAATTAAAACAAATTTTGGATCTCTTAATGTGATATGCTTGAATCTAACCTGCCAAGTAAGGGATTTGGTGAAAGGAAACTCAAAACTGTTCTCAATTTTCATCTGGGAATGCAACAATGATCCAGATGTCATATGTAGTTACATTACTACCTGCGCGCGATTTCTTGGGCGCTTGGCTCCCTAGTCCTCATTTGGTAGGTTTCTTTCATTTCTGTAGGGAGAGCCGACAACGTTAAAACACGAAGTATGCTATACACCCTGACATCTAGTGGTTTCAACATTAAGCTTTCATTCTGTCTGAGGATCCTTATTTATTTATTGACATTATCTTTTCTGATGCATGGAGTTATGGCGAAAAAATACAATTTTGCGAATTGCTGATTTCACAAACACGTCACTGTACATCCAGCACTTTCCTCACCTCTTTAAGAATACCGTATGTGCTAATTTCTGACACTCCCGTGAACTCTGATGTCAATTTCATGGACTGAAAGTTGAGCCCATAGTTTTCTCCACTTTTAAATGCCTTATCTCTCTTATGTTTTACAAGACGAAATGGTGAAGCATGTTCTGCTAAGACTCCTCTTTATGCTTAAAACTAGTCACCCAGTGTAAAGATGTTGAGCCTATATTATATAATTATTCTGTTCCCGGAGGAAAATGATTTATTTGATAACCAAACCCTTATGACGTGTAATTAATTGTTATGCTATACCGTCACCACATTATATTATTGGACTGCATTAAAATCGTTGTGTATTAAATGTCACTGTATTGTGTATTAATGTCACTAACGAGGATGATTTCATCAGAAGTAATTATCCAATTCGGCATCCACAATTACGCTGTTGATGTGCGCTTGCCATATGCGCGATCTGCTGAAATGTGATTTCTTTTGTTGACAACACTGCAGAAAAACTAGCGGACTAGCTATGTTTTGTTCCCCCAATCCTCACTTCCCCATAAAACCAGCGCCCTAGAAATGGCATGTGGGTAGTAGGCTACTCACATATTACATTATTATAGAAACGTTTCATGGACAGTCTTAATCCATAAACTCCCTAATATATTTACATTTCATTAATTGCTTTTTCTCTGCTTACAGTGGGAACATACAGAATCCATGGTGAAAGCATAATTTACAAAGTTATCGAAGCAGGTTTAAAAGCTGGCTACAGGTCTTTTGGTAAGTAAGCACATGAGATTATGTAGATTGTTTTATTATTTTTTTTAGTATACAGGCAGTTCCAAGTGAATGGAACAATGTCAGATGTTTATTGCAAGAGAAACCATCCGTTTAGAAAAATGAAGAGGAAAATTCTAAAAATTTACATCGTTGTGTGTTTATCTTATTGTTGCTTTTAAGAGTGGGGACCTAATATGTAGAGAGACTTTTTTTGGCAGATCACAATAATGCAAAATTGGTTAATACATAATAAAAAAAGATACAGCATTAATTATATGGGTGATTCTTCAAATACGGGAAAATTTGTGTTCCGGAGTGATATTTCCCTTCAAATTCAACTTTAAAAAAAATTAAAATAAAAGTTTGTTTCTACTACTTCCATACTACAACTATTACTTTGAAATGTCACTAACTTTAAATTCTGATATTCCAAAATCGAATTTAATTCAATGAAATGTCATCCACATGCCCTGTCCCAAACCTCGGTTTTGTATATTCTAATGCATTTTTCCACAAAACAAAATATTATTTCCTTTTCAACTTTTTTCCTGTCAATAAGTATGAATGTGTGAAGAATATTAACCCCTAAAAAAGAAAAGAAATGACAGAGGGCAGAGTAATGGGAAGAGGGGTAAGGCAAGGATGCCCTTTATCGCCTACTCTCTTCAACATATACTTGGAAGATTTAATAAAGAACTGCTTCCTGAACAAGGGAGGAGCAAACATAGGAGGAAGAAGAATAAAGTGCATAAGATTTGCCGATGATATGGCTTTGCTAGCAGAGGATGAAACAACACTGAAAAACATGCTGATGGAGCTAAATGGCAGATGTGAGGACTATGGAATGAAGATAAATATAAATAAGACGAAGACCATGGTTATCGGAAGAGAACCTAAGAGGATAGACACGCGAATCAAAAATGAAGCAGTGAAACAAGTGGATAGTTTTAAATATCTGGGTTGTACTATAAATAGCAACATGAACTGCTGTCAGGAAGTAAAACAGAGGATAGCCATGGCAAAAGAGGCCTTTAATAGAAAAAGAAGAATTTTTGTGGGCCCATGGCAAAAGATCTTAGGAAGAGGCTAGTAAAGTGCTTTGTGTGGAGTGTAGCACTGTATGGAGCAGAGACTTGGACGCTACGGAAGAGTGAAGAAAAACGACTGGAATCATTTGAGATGTGGATTTGGAGAAGGATGGAGCGTATACAATGGGCAGACAAAATTAAAAACAAAGACGTGCTAGAAAGAGTGGGAGAAAGAAGAACATTGTTGGAGCTCCTAAAGAAGAGGAAAAGAAATTGGCTGGGACATTGGCTAAGAAGAAATTGTCTGCTGAAGGATGCTTTAGAAGGAATGATAAATGGAAAGAAGGTTCGAGGCAGAAGAAGATATCAGATGATAGATAACATTAAAATAAATGGATTGTATGCCGATACAAAAAGGAAGGCTGAGAGCAGGAAAGAGTGGAGAATGCTTAGTTTGCAGTGAAAGACCTGCCCTTGGGCAGAACACTATGAATGAATGAAAAAAAATAAAATGAAATAAAATTGTCACCCGACCTAATGAACATAAAGAATGTCCCAAGGGTTTTTGGTCATCCACATGGCTGAAAAGAATGGAATTTTTTCTGCAGAAATGAGAAATTTGTATAACTGGCAACAGTGTTAGAAAGCCAACAGGGCAGCTTGTAGTTGAATTGTAAGGTTGAATTTTGCTTGCTTACAAACAGTTTGGGATTAACAAAGGACTTTGCATCATTTTCAAGGAAAGCGTTTTTATTCCCCGTCATTAACATGGCTTCTAGAAAGTAGGCAGAAAGTGAATATTTATTAATTCTGATTATGCACTATGATAAACCTTCCAATTCAAAGTACTTGACTGAAGTTGAGCTTACAGAGGTTTAGAAATGGCTTGCTGAGACCACTTAAACTCCTTTTTTGTAATCCACATGCCTGATTTTTGTGTCATCCACATGTCTCATGAAGGGTTATTTGGATGACTCTCAAGTCATGTAGATGATAAATGTAGGATACTATTGTGTTTGCGGTGTCTGTGACCTGTACTTAAGATCTTAAAACTGATTAAATGAATTTCTGCTTGATTCCCCCCTCCCCCAAAACCATAAAAACACAGTCTCGTTAAAATTACATTAATTCCGGAGTATGCACACAAATTTGCAAATTTGGTGCAAAATCAACTGAAGTATGCTGAGAAAAATATGAAATCACATAAAGAAAAGCAGATTGTTGCCAAAGTTAGTCATTAATGTGGCCTTCTGCCATCCACATGTACACGAATGTCATTCACATGGCTTTAAAAAAATAAAATATTAAAATAAATAAAAATATAAACATTTAAGCTCTGCTGGTGTCATATTATAATCAAGTAACCCCTGAAGTATTTTAGTGATTTTTTTGAGATTTTTTAAACAAAGTAAAAAATTTGGATTTTACACACTCCAAATTTTCCCGTATTTGAAGAATCACCCATATAGTGATTGTCCCATAATTAATAGATTTTACTATCGTAAATAAACATGAATTTTAACTCAACGTCACGAAAAGAACACTTATTTACAATAAATCACAAAATAATTCATTATACTTAGGTGAAACTGACACATGTCTATTTCATCTTCCACTACATAGAGAGCCAGATTAAAGATCAAGGTCACTGCTTCCTAGTCTCATACATTCACATGTTTTGGTTATGAATTTTTTTGATTGTGTCACAGCATTGTTTCACTTACCATACCACAGTTAAAGATTGCTGTAGTGGATTTTTCTTTAAGAGACAAAATGGGCGAAAGAGATAAACGAGTCTCCACATAATCTCTGCCCACTCCTGCCATGCATTACAATGGCGATGGTCCGCTTCCCCTTCTACCTCTACCCACCGGACTTTCACTGTCGGCAGTGCAGCTTACTGCTATAATGCACTATACACTGGCACACATTATAATCCATAATTAAATTGTATTACTTTTTAAAATATCGTTGCGTTGCTTCAAAACTTCATCATTTTGCTTTTAATTCCGAACTCTGCAAAAGCCTTCTGTGGTGTTGTACTGAGGCTGTGGTTTCTAGATTCATTTGCCTAGACATTAGCTACCATTACCCTCAAGCACTTATGCTCAGGATTAGGCAGGTGCACACTCAAATGCCCATGAAAACGTGTGAATGTAAAGGCAATAGACAAACAAAAGAAAGCATGCTGTGCATTATTTGCGCAACGCTGCACTCTTTCACATGGTAGCGTGTATGTAAAGGCAGAAGACAAACAAACAAAACATTCCAAGAACACATCTACTTAACTTTATATAAAACTGCATGCTCTTAGCTGGCGTGTCTGCCCATGTTTGGTCATTACATGCACAGTCTTTCGCATGTGTTCTTTTGTTGAAACTATCTTGTGAGAAAGAACGTGCATGCATTTAAGACCGCATTTTTTCACCGTGCGCAATTGCCTGAGTGCTCTTTCCCCTGTTATTGCTCCCACATTCCCAGGAGTGTATGAAAAAGCTTGCATCTAAGGGTAGCTATGGTATTTACATTTCAGGCCTTTTAGCCAGTGACCCCCCCCCCCCCCCCAATTAAAGCAGTTTTAAGGATATTTACACATCAGAATTGTAGGGAGTTAGGTAGCATGACTAATCCAGCCATAATGCTGATTTTCTTTCAATACTTGGACTTATTACGATAAGTTGCTTTGTGATAAAAACACAAAGCCATGCCATTCATTTAGAATTGCTCTGTATAATAAAGACATGTAGAAGATTTTATTTAGATGTTGTTTACAGAAATTATCAAAATCTAGTATACAGTATATAGGCCTACTCCCGTAATTCCATTAAAATTAAAAATTAAAAATTCCTCTTGTAATAGTCCCATCTCATTTGTTAGAATAAGTTGTTTTAGTAATATCTGAAGTCATAAAATTGGAAGGCCTGCCTATGCTTGACTTTATGCTTTTAAACAACATTGTATGGAAATAGTAATCATGATTGGTTCTTACTAACACACATAATATACTCAATGATTGTCGATTAATATTGCATTATTCTTAGGACATCTGCAGTAGACAGTTCTGTTTGGACAATGAATACGAATTAATTGACTGAAATATTCTAGTTATACAGCGAGTTTTAGGCTGAAAGTTATTAAATACAGGAAGAACATGGTAGGCCTATTAGAGCGGCTGGACGAGAATTTACAATTTCTGAGTGTAAAGTTTGTGTTTCTCGTCTGTTTATGCAACTACTAATTATTGGTTGTCATATGTGTGAAACAGTCGATATGTAAATAAATAAGTCATGGACACTATATTGATACTACACTATCAATCGTTAGCTGGCGCATCTTTTAATAGGTCATATGTAATATCTGTGGCTTGCTTCTAAAAGGGCTAATGTCAATTTCTTGCAAAAATGAGATCTATGCATTATTGAGCTCGGCTAGTCTTTATCTTTCGTATACTAAAAGTGCCAATGTCTGATGCTATTAATAGACATAATACAGAAACCTTAGAGGCCAATGTCAGAAGTTCTTGGCAAAAAATGTTATTTCTATAAAGGCTTCAAAGTCAGTTATCTCAAAAGCAAGTTTTATGACATTGGCCCTTTTGGAACCAAGCCACAGATATGTAATAGGTAATATGTTTTCCTCACATAAAGAACACATTGTGGTTTTTTATTTTTAAAAGTATGGGGAAAAAGTGGATCTATTACATGGGTAAATACAGTATGTCAGTGACATCAAAAATTTGATCAGCTTTTTTGTCTTAACCCAGAAAAAGGTGTAGGAGAGAATAGTGTTCATACTCACTTGCAATTGAAATTGTTATTAGAAGTTTAAAACTTACTACACAAAGCCAATTTTTAATTAATCTCAGGGGGAATGATTTTTCCTGAAATGGGGGTTTGGATCAAAATTATGAATTTACTTATGTTACCATATTTATTAATGAATGCCTCATATGTTGAATTATGAGATTGCTTTGTCTGTAATGGTGGAAATGTCCAATGTGCTTTATTACTATACACTACTGTATATTCCCTTTATATAGGCTATATAGAAATATTATGTGATTTTTAAAATTTTTCATGTCATATTTTCATAAATTTAAGGTCAGGGAATTTAATATTTTCATAAATTTAAGTTCAGGGAATTTAGGTCATCACCTTCCGAGCTCTAATTATTTGTGTCACGTAACATTGCAGATACAGCTGCTGTGTACCGAAATGAAGATGCAATTGGAATTGCTTTGAAGTCCTTGCTTCCCAAATTCAACTTGAAGAGAGAAGATATCTTCTTGACAACAAAACTAGGTAAGTAGAATCTTGATCTTGCTTCAGGTTTAGAGCCTTTTCACACTTGGTCACTTGTGACGGTCACCGGCGAAGAAGTAAAGAAGCATTGGTTTAAATGGGAGCGTTCACACTGGGTCACAAGTGCCGGTGACCGCATTTTATGATTACCAACAATGCAAGCTGTACGTACATAATTCAGTTGTATAATCGAGCTAAGCGAAACTAGTTATCCAGCCATGAGTTTAGGTTTGATTAATACTGAAGATTTTATAAGTGAAGTGGAATATCGACCTGCCATTAGGGATGTCAAAAGCGATTACAAATTGTTTTATAACGTAGCTACTATTGGTAATACTAGCGGTGACCGTCACAAGTGACCCAGGTGTGTTCACTGCAGAAACTGGTGACCGTAACAAGTGACCCAGTGTGTAAAGGCCATTAGTAAGCATGTACCATACTTTCACTTCACTTGTACACAGTTGACACAGTGAAGATTCCTTCGTTTTCTTTTGTAGTGCTACAGCCCAGATTGGGCCTTGGCTTCTCTCAGTCATTGCCTCCACCTTTCTCTGTTTGCTGCATCTACTATTCAGCAAGCTGCACCTGTCTTCTGACTTTATCTAACCACTTCTTCCTTGGTTTGCCAACTGTACTTTTTCCATAGATTTTTCCTTTTAATAATTTTAAAGGTATACTCTGATTATTCATCCTTGAAACATGACCTATCCATTGCAGCCTTCTTATCTTCACTACCTTTATTATATCCAACTCCTTATATACATAATATATTCATTGTTGTACCTTATTCTCCAGAATCAGTTTTCATTAGCTGGTCCCAGAATTCTTCTCAGTTTATTTTCTTTCAAAAGCATTTAACATATTCTCTGTTTTCTTCTCTGTAATTATCCATGTCTCACAGCCATATATTAATATTGCTCTTACTATTGTTTTATACAATCTTATCTTTGTTTTTCTGTATATTTCCTTGGATTTGAATATGTATATGATTGCAAAATAAGCTTTATTTGTCTTGGATAATCTGTTTTTAATTTCTTGCATTTCATCACTAGTGTTAACTATTGTCCTTAGGTATTCAAAATCTTGAACTATTTTTACTTTTATTTCCTCCTGTTGTTGTGTATTATTGTTCAAACTGTTTTTACGGGTTTATATTAGCATAGAAGTATAAAAAAGTATTTGAATGATCATTTGATTTTTAATATTAGGCCTACTTGAGAACAGATTACTCAATTCTTAAAATCTGTTGGGGCGGCCGGAAAATATATCCGGTCCGAGGGCAAATGTACGGGTCAGGACCGTGAGGAACAAATGATAGGAAAGATTAGCCACCTCTGAATAGCTAGTGAGGACCAGATTCAAACGAATCAAAATGAGAGCAAATAGACTGTAACCTCAGGACACTGGTATCAGGAATCCACGGACTACTTAAGGAAAACAATTTAAATATGAAATAATCACAACTTACTAGATTCACACACAATAATTATTGAAACTAATTGAAATAGAAACACTGATACATAAGATGCAAGAGTACGTTATCACACGTGGTTGTAAATATTAATTTCTTGGAAAACTTGATAAATAATATCTTAAAATGCGTAGATTAACTTGCTCTTGAAGTTAACACTAAACTTTTGCATGTAGTTTAGTCGTAAAAGCTGATATAAGCACTGGAACATGTAGCGTTGGTTACACAACTGTTGCGTAATATCAAACTTCTGTAATTCGGAGAATTCACTCGCGAATTTGATGAATTATATGTAATTATGTATGAATAATTACTGAGAGCCACAATTGCGCACAATTGTGACTATTCGCCGCTTTCTAGAGCAAGTTTAATGGATCTTGGTAGAAAAAGCGGGAATTCCTCGAGCCTACTAGATACACTGTTATCTGTGTGAGGTCTCGTTCAATACTAACTGGCGTGATGCTACACCACCACATATAACAAAAGAAATTAGCAAGTCATGCATGATCCCACAATGCCTTGAGGCGGGAATAAAAGGACAATCAAAGCGGGACATTGCAAGCGGATAATTTGAAACATTCTAAAATAGAAACATGTTGCTTGCGCGAACATACCGACCCCTTTGAACTATTTAGTTCAATAAAATAGATAGAGAGCAAGCTATGAAAAATACATTCAAATGGATAAATAACATAAAGGAAAACACTTATTATATACATCACAATAACACAGTTTATCTCCGAAAAGTAAAACCTTATTGTGTAAGGAGGAAAACCAAAAAACACTTATTACAATGTAACGGTTTGTCTACACTATAATTGCTTGTAAAACAATAAAGAGATATGAAATATTAATTGCACTGTATTACACTTATTATTGATCTGGCAATGGACATAATTTCACTACCGGACGCTTATATTCGCCACTAGGAGTGCGAACTGTCGCCACACGAATTAGACCGTCTTCTCCCGGATGCACCTTGGTGATGACGCCTATCTTCCATTGAAGTGGGGCTATGTTGTCTTCCTTCAGAATGACTAAGATACCTTCTCGCAGATTCTCACTGGAAGATGACCATTTTTGTCGCTGCTGAAGTGTATGCAAATACTCGGAAGACCATCTTTTCCATATATGATGCAGATGATTTTGTAGAATTTGCCATTTTTCAAGACATTTCATATCATCTGTGGGAGGATGAGATGGCAGGGAGGTGAGAGGCTCACCGATGAGGAAATGCCCAGGTGAAAGATATGAACAGTCGTTTGGGTCGTCACTAAGACGAACGAGTGGTCTGGAATTCAAACAAGCCTCGATCTGAGTGAGCAGCGTACAAAGCTGTTCAAATGTGAGGATTTGTGCACCCATTGTTCTCCTTAGGTGAAACTTCATAGATTTCACAGCGGCTTCATGTAACCCACCGAAATGAGGAGATGATGGGGGAAGAAAATGCCAGTTATAATCATTGGTTGCAGCAAAATCTTGAACTGACTTCTGAAATTCTTCGGATTGTAGTAGAATACGAAGATCTTTCAATTTGTGATTCGTGCCTATGAAATTAGTGCCGTTATCGCTGAAGATATCCTTGCATAGGCCACGACGGGAAGTAAATCTTCTTAGCGCAGCTAAGAAAGCTTCTGATGTGAGGTCTGATACCAATTCAATATGAATGGCTTTAGTTACAAGACATACAAAGATTGCAGCGTATGCCTTGGCAATGATTTTACTTCTAGGCGATCCGTATCTTATGCTGAAGGGACCAGCATAGTCTACTGCTGTGCGTAGAAAGGGCCTAACAGGAGTTACTCTGTAGTTAGGAAGATTGCCCATCAGCTGTTGAGCAGATTGTGCCTTTAGTTTATAGCAAGTCAGACACTTGTGTAGAACAGATTTCACCAGTCTGCGCACGCAAGGGATCCAATATGCTTGTCTTAAAGAGGCTATCGTAAGCTGATGTGACGCATGTAAAAGTTTAAAATGTTCATGCTTTACAATTAGAGCAGTTAGATGGTGCTTGCTTGGCAATATGATCTGATGTTTAGCATCATATGCAAGATGAGATTTATCTATGCGACCACCAACTCGTAGAAGACCATTTTCGTCCAGAAATGGTGTTAATGTGTGAATAGAACTTTTAGCAGAAGTTTCTTTCAGATTTTTAAGATCTGCAATTTCACTCTTAAAAGATGAATGCTGAGCACTTTTAACACAAGTTTGTAAAGCTTGTTGAAGCTCTTCAGCTGTAATAGGTCCATGAAATTTTGTTTCATGGCGACATGCAGCAATAAATCTATTCATGTAGCATGTTACTCTTTGCAGGCGTCGGAGATCTGAGAATGTTGTAAGAAAATGTTCTCTCTCCTTTGTTGACACCAGACAGACATTTGCAAGTTGTTCTGATGAATCAGGAACACTTAATTGTTGTGGTTGTTTTGGCCAGGATGTCTCTGGTGAAGATAACCAGTTAGGACCGTGCCACCACAAATCGATTTCAGATAACTGCTCACAAGAAATTCCCCTTGAGACGAGATCTGCTGGATTTTCATGTGTGGCAATGTGTCGCCATGTAGCAGTCTCCGAAAGTTCTTGTATCTGTGACACACGATTTGAAACAAAGGTTTTCCACTTTCGCGCATCAGTTTTGAGCCAAGAAAGTACCACAGTAGAATCTGACCACAAACAATTTTGTGAAGGTTGTACCTTGAGGTCACTTAGCACTTTGTTGTATAATTTAGCTAGCAGAAGTGCACCACAGAGTTCAAGGCGTGGAATGGTTTGCTTCTTTAGAGGAGAAACCTTAGATTTTGAACATAACAGTTGAACAGTAGTTTCACCTTCACTATTTACAGAACGAATATATATACAAGCTCCATACGCCTTCTCGGAGGCGTCACAGAAACCATGTAATTGAATGTCCTGCACTGTACCAGATGTAAGCACATATCTGGGAATACGCAAGGTGTGAATAGTAGCTAATGTTTCACAGATTTCCAGCCATTTCTCCACCAGATGCACAGGTACGGTTTCATCCCAGTCTAATTTCTCAATCCAGAGAGATTGCATAAAGATTTTAGCATTTATGACAATAGGACTAGCCAATCCTAGCGGATCAAAGATAGATGAAATAAGTGAAAGGATATTTCGTTTGGTTAGTTTACCTTGCACATGGGTTTGGAGTGAAGGATGTGATTGGATCTGAAATTTATCATTAACTGGATGCCAAAGTAAGCCTAGGGCATGTATGTTTTCATTGTTATCAAGTGCCAGGGGCAATTGAGTTTCTCGATGTGAAGGAGGTACTGATTCCAATAAAGCTTCATGGTTGGAACACCATTTTCGCAGAGGAAATCCACCACAATTGAGCATATCTGTAAGCTCCCTTTGCAGTTTCAGGGCTTCTTGGATGTCATTGTGGCCTGCTAAACAGTCATCAACATAAAATGATTCCCGTACTGCCTGAGCAGCAAGCGGATACTTCTCTTCTTCTTCTAGCGCAAGCTGATGTAAAGATCTTATGGCCAAAAATGATGCAGATTTGGTACCATAAGTGACAGTAGTTAGAGCGTAGTCTTGTATGGGTTCATTAGGACTTGAACGCCACACAATTCTTTGAAGATTCTGATCTTCTTTATGCATCCTTACTTGCCTGTACATTTTAGAAATGTCTGCTGAAAATGCATACTTGTAGGTGCGGAACCGAAGTACAATAGATGAAAGATCGTCTTGTATAGTTGGCCCTAGTTTCAAGATGTCGTTCAATGACTTGCCTGAAGACGACTTTGCTGAGGCATCGAATACAACTCGGGTTTTCGTGCTAGTTGAACTAGGCTTTATAACAGCATGATGCGGCAAGTAGTAACATTTTTCTCCAGGCTGAGGAAGTGAAACCTTCTTCATGTGGCCTAGATTTTCATACTCTTCCAGAAATTTGGAATAGTCTTCTTTTAAGCTAGGGTTAGCTTCAAGTTTGCGTTCCAGGTGTCCTAAGCGTTTTATAGCTTGTTGCCTAGATTCGCCCAGAGAATCTACAGGTTGATTCTTGGGGAGTTGCACTACGAATGCACCATCAGTTGCACGAGTGGTGTTTTCTACGTAGTGTTCTTCACATTCACGTTCTTCTTTGGTGTGTACTGCGCTGGGGAAGTCTTCCAGCTCCCAAAATTGCCTTAGTTGCTTGTCCACGTTGTCGACAGTTACAAACAAGTTATGCTGTGAGAACGTCACCTTCTTGTTTTTAATGGCAGACTTAGGAACTGTACCACTGATTATCCAACCAAGCTCGCTGTTGGTCAGAACAGGCTGATTTGGTTTAACTATTCTTTCGTTTGTGATTAATTGAAAGAATAAGTTAGCGCCAATTAGCAATTGTACATCACCAGGTACATGGAATTTAGGGTCAGCTAATGGAAGTTCACTGGGAATATTGAATTTGTAGGGGTCAATTTGGACAGCAGGAAGCTTATTTACAATGTGAGGTAGAACTAGGCAGTTTAGGTTAGCTTGGAAAGCATGGATCCTGGATCTCATATTAATAGTGATGCTGTGACCACAAGCTGAGGTGCCATTAATACCTCTTATGTGAGTGTCCACTGCGCTAGTTGGTAATTGTAATTTCCTTGCCAAATCTTCCGTGATGAAATTAATCTGACTACCAGAATCAAGCAAAGCTCTGCATTTTACCAGTTTTCCATTTTTGTCTTCTATTTCGACCACTGCAGTTGCAAGAAGAATTTCACATTGGCTAGCCTTTTCTTTTATAGAACAGTAACTAGCTGGAATGCTTGTTGCCGTGCTGGCTGTAGAACTTTCTGAAGAAGGACTCTGACGAGAAACCTTTTCACTTGAATGTGTGTCATTGTGTAACCATTTACTATGAAAGCCTTTTCCACATTTGCAAAACGATTTTAGCTTGCACTGATCTCTTCTGTGGTTAGGAGAGAAGCAGTTAAAACACAAGCGTTTAGATTTAATGACATTCCATCGTTGTGATACACTTAGTTCTTGGAAGTTCTTGCAATTTAATAAATTATGATTATCATCGCAGCATGGGCACGTGTCTTCTTTTGTCGCAACATAAGAATGACGAGTGTGTTTTTCTGACTTCTTCTTCGTACTTTGCTCACCTTTGTGCTTAGATGGGCTGGACGTGTTGTTTACATCTGCCAATACTTCAAGGGAATTTGCCTTAGCTTCTAAAAACTTGATGAGGTCTTGAAGTGGTGTGAAATTCTGAGAATCAATTCTTCCTTCCCATTCTTTTCGTACGCTCTCACAAAGGCTGTCCAAGATTAACTGCATAAGCATAATATCTTGTAATGGTATCTCTACATGTAAAGCTTCCACAGCATATATGTTGCTTTGGAATTTGTTAAGAATATTACGAAGATCATTCACATTTTCACTCTTCATCGTTGGTAAAGAGAGTAGATTACGTACGTGAGCTGTGGCAATAATTCTTGTATTATCGTACCTGGAACATATTAGATTCCATGCTACACTGAAATTTTCACTAGTCACTGGTAGATTTTTTATCAGTGCGTGTGCCTGGCCCTTTAATGATGACAGAAGGTAATGCAATTTCTGTATCGGTTCTAAGGCTGCATTATTGGCTACAAGACTGCCGAACGTGTCTTGGAAATGCTTGAACGTTGTAATGTCCCCAGAGAAGGTTGGAAGCTGTATAGCAGGAAGTTGTATTGGCCTATTGTTGCACTGACAAGTATGATGTGAATTGGCACTGTTATGAGATCGCTCACTGCCTACTGGACTTATGCTACGAAGTGGCTGTTCATGCTGAACAATGAGCGCACTAAGTTTAGATTTCAACAGATCATAACTACTTCTTATCTCTTCGTCATACTGCATGTGAACTTCGATGTCTTCTTCTTCTACTATTAGCGATTCAATTTCAGCTTGTACAGTTTCATATTTATCAAAAAGATTATTGAGGCTGTCAATTTTAACTTTAAGATGAAACACATCAAGTTCTTCCTGGAGGCTATCGTAGAATTTCTGAATAAAGGTGATTTTTCTCTTGATGAAACCCCTTTTCTTGATCAGATCCTTGATTTGACTCTCCATGATGATATAATGATATTATTTGTAACACTTTGAGAACTTTGTAGAGTTGTCACTGCACATGTGATGTTCTGGTGTGATGATCACTGCCTTCTTGAAGTCTTTTGAGCTGTTGTGTTTTCTGTAGTACTGAAGCACTGCCGAATAGATGATACAGAGTTTATGTACTAGAAATCGTAGCTCTTGAATACGCGGATGCCGTCGCGGTTGAGTCTGCATACAATGAACGAGATCGATAAGACGAGACAAACCATATATATGTGTGTGAATAATGAAATTGTTTCTTTAGTAGTCCGGTCCGTTGAGGAACCAAATGTTGGGGTCGGCCGGAAAATATATCCGGTCCGAGGGCAAATGATAGGAAAGATTAGCCACCTCTGAATAGCTAGTGAGGACCAGATTCGAATGAATCAAAATGAGAGCAAATAGACTGTAACCTCAGGACACTGGTATCAGGAATCCACGGACTACTTAAGGAAAACAATTTAAATATGAAATAATCACAACTTACTAGATTCACACACAATAATTATTGAAACTAATTGAAATAGAAACACTGATACATAAGATGCAAGAGTACGTTATCACACGTGGTTGTAAATATTAATTTCTTGGAAAACTTGATAAATAATATCTTAAAATGCGTAGATTAACTTGCTCTTGAAGTTAACACTAAACTTTTGCATGTAGTTTAGTCGTAAAAGCTGATATAAGCACTGGAACATGTAGCGTTGGTTACACAACTGTTGCGTAATATCAAACTTCTGTAATTCGGAGAATTCACTCGCGAATTTGATGAATTATATGTAATTATGTATGAATAATTACTGAGAGCCACAATTGCGCACAATTGTGACTATTCGCCACTTTCTAGAGCAAGTTTAATGGATCTTGGTAGAAAAAGCGGGAATTCCTCGAGCCTACTAGATACACTGTTATCTGTGTGAGGTCTCGTTCAATACTAACTGGCGTGATGCTACACCACCACATATAACAAAAGAAATTAGCAAGTCATGCATGATCCCACAATGCCTTGAGGCGGGAATAAAAGGACAATCAAAGCGGGACATTGCAAGCGGATAATTTGAAACATTCTAAAATAGAAACATGTTGCTTGCGCGAACAAAATCATTTAAATCTCCTCATTCGTATTAATTTCCAATTTTATATGAGCCAGTACACTAATGAAAGAAAGAGTTTAGTATGGTCAGTTGTTCACTGCTTTCAGCTATACCCAAATTGTCTATTCCCTTAAATATATGTTGTTTTCCAGATCCCAGTGAGCATGGTAAAGGGAAAACAACAAAAGCTGTTCAAAATTCTTTGAAAAAACTGCAGACTAATTACTTGGATCTTTACTTAATCCATTGGCCTGGAGTGGCGAGATTGCCTGTAAGCAGTAGTGACAATGCAGTGGTTCGCAAAGAAACTTGGCATGAGTTGGTTTCACTACATAAGCAAGGAATTCTGCGTTCCATTGGCGTCTCCAATTATACTATACGGCATCTGAACGAGCTGCTTGCAGACTCTGGAGGTGTTGTTCCTGCTGTTAATCAGGTAGAAAGCTTGTTCTTTTCCACCCTGGATTTTTTTGCTTCAGTATTTGTTAAGAAGGAATTTTAAAAATAGACTACACCTTTACTCTGCGGTTTAACTTAACCGGAACATTTTTAAACTGCATCTGCAGTTAAACTTTAGATTCAGTACAACTTATCCTGAAGGTAAACTCTGTATATAATGCTGGACCTTAAACTCTTAACATCAGATTTAAGGTGAAGTTATGGAGGGAATTGCTGGATTAGCAAGAATCTTTTATGATCTACAATATGTATAAATTCTTGCTATGACTGTCATGAGAACCAGGGGCGTATTTAGCTACTTAAGCGCCCCTAGGCAGAGAAAAGTATTTTCGTCCCCTTATTTCCACATCAATGTACCACAAAGTAACCAACAATAAGCATTATTGTAACAGAAATAGTAGGCTAATAATAATAATAATATCAGAATGTCAGAGTTTAATCAAAGGTGGTTAAATGGAAAGAAAGTTCTAATTTCATTGACAACAACAATGGAACTGTTAATTGCTTTTAGCGAAGGAGGTTACTCGTTGGTAGATCGTTGATTAAATTTGAGCGTATTGTTGTCAATGTTATTAATTTGTACTTCATTGTGCGTTACATTATTTTATTATTTTGAAGAGTTATGAATAAAATGTTTAATATATTAAAAAAACAGTAAGAGCTTAAAAGCCGCCCCTTCAAATCTGCCGCCCTAGGCAGCTGCCTAGTCTGCCTAGGCTTAAATACGGCACTGATGAGAACATTTATTTATTAACCAACAGGTCGAATATCATCCACATTACAAGCAACCTGAACTTCTGAGGTTTTGTCAAGATCACAATATTGTACTGGAAGCATACTGTTCATTGGGTGGTTCATCTGATAGACTTTTAGTGGAAGATGCTACAATAATGACAATTGCTAAAAAGCTTTCTCGATCTCCAGCTCAAGTGCTTCTTCGATGGGCTATACAGCAAGGGATATGTGAGTATAACAGATTAAATAACTTCTTAAAACAGTACCATCTGTTATATCTGTATCACAGATCTATTTGGCCTAAGAAGAAATGCACAACCATTTTTAAATAACCATAACAAGCAAACAAACAAACATACAACAGATGAACCCAAGCTCAAACGTTCAGAAGGGATTGAAAACATATAAATATGAATATCGAAACAGTGGTGCGATTGTCTGCTAATTGAATGTGGCATATTGGAACTTCACTATGTACAGGAAAATTCCTTTTTAATATTCCAAGGAAGCAGAAAATTCTGATTCTAGGAAAAAATATTTTGATAATTTATGAATATTTATCCTGTTAAAAGGAATTTCTCAACCAGTGAAACAAATCTAACTCGACAGACATGGGAAAAGAGAAGCCACTTTATAACTAGAAAACAAAATTTATCATACAGGCAGGTGGTGCAATATAATCAGTGATCTTTATAAACTTTTGCTTTTGATTTCTTAAATTTTCTTTGGTCATTCTTTCATTGACCATTGTGTTGAGAGACACTTGTTGATCTGTGTTATTAGTACAAAAGTGTCAAGATCCTGTAAATTTCATACATTTCTGTAACTCATTGCAATTTTTGTTCGGTGTGAACCTAACATCAGTGTCTGTGGGGTAACACTGATACCCCATGCATTTTCCTTAGTATTTCCCACTTCATAATCATTTTTATTACTCTGAATACGGTACTTTATTTTGTTAAATAACAACAATTCTAAATGTGAAAATCCATTGAAATACTCAACTGTACACATTAAGAGCACAGATGATTTTCTGGAACAATTTTCTCTGTGTGAGTCAAATGTATCAGATATTTCTGGTAATTTTTTATGCTTGATGTGAATACATTATTTTATTAAATAAAATGCCTTTAAAGAAACAATATTTATTAAAATAATCGGCCTGAGTGGTCCAGTCAGTATGGTACTGATTTTTTATGCCCGAGATTGGGTTCTACCTCACGTTCTGATGGCATTTATGTGTGCATAAATATGACAGTCCCATGTCTGCAGTTTTCATGTAAAAGAACTACAGGAGAAAACTTTGGCATGGCGGTGATATGACAAACCTAAGCAGCAGTATATCCCTATTATCAATTAATCGTACAACCAACCAACCATTAATTATAATACATGGTATTTAAGTCAAGCATCTGTATGTTACACATAATCAGCTGAATTAAAAAAAAAAGTGTAACCTTGAAGGCATTATGGGGGTTTGTACAAATCTCAAATAATTCATTCTAACTGGTTATTTTGTGGTAGAAAGAATGTAATTTTGTAGATACGTTCTTTAAGGAAGGAAGATTGTGTGAATCTGATAAATGAGAGAAAACATTAATTGGGTTCTACTACATCTACATCAACATTTTCGCTACAGTAACCAATAACCAAATAACAGTCAACCACATTATCCAGGAAATCAGAAGTGTGTACAAGATTCTGAAGACACGAGGTAAATATATCACACTACATTGGGTTCCTTCACATATTGGTCTATTCGGAAATGAACAAGCAGATCTGTTAGCTAAACAAAGACCAGAGAAAACTCTATCACTGCAAAGAAGGATTCAAGAAGTAAAACAATTAATATAAAAGAGGCAAGAACAAGACGAGAGAGAACTTCTATGTAAAAAATATGATACCATTGGTATATATGCCAACAAGATCAAACTACTTCCACCAAGAACACTAAAATTATAATCATGCCAGGACTGTTTAGGAGAACACCTTCAAAGAATGGGATTTGTCACAGAACCAGGGTGTCCTATGTGTGGAGAAAGTATTCCTCTGAACAAGGAACACTTGCTACACTGAAGACAACTAGACTCAGAGAAAAAAAGACCTAAAAGATCTACCAGGACTCTATTGGGAAGCACAAGGGCTGATGATGTGAAACCAAGCTTCAGCAATTTGAAAGCAACTTATTTTGGCTACATTCATGGTACTAGTTTATTTGATGTTGGCTAACTCTCAAGCAAACCCTCAAAGAGGTCAGCTCCTACTACAGCTATGCGATTTGAGCAATAAGTACAGTGGAACCTTGTTATCATGTTTTTCTAGGGACCAAAAAAATAGCCATCTTAAACAGGAAAACTGAAAATTAAAAAAAAAAAAAAAAATGTAGGAAAAATATATGTTTTCTAAATCGCTCAATACCATCCAAAAGCGCATCCAAATGGCTTAGCACAGTGATACACAGGAGCTTCTATGCCAAGCTTTTAGTTATGAGAGATTTGTATCACATAAATGAATACGTAGCCCTAACATTTGATTTGAAAAAATTTAACAAAACTTGCTCAAATTGAAGGAACGTATGGGAGCCATATTTAATAAAAACCCAGATGAAATTCACAAAAAAGCATCCACTTTATTTTGAAACATCAAATATGAAACTCCACAATCTACTAACAAACACTAAATAAAGTGGAAGTGTAATTGTGCATAATTTCACATGTGCCAAAATGTTCAGCAAACAAAGTCATATTCACGGCCACAAATTGCTAATGAAATGCAATCCAGTATCCACATAAGAAGCATGATAAGCTTTTTGACCTACATTTCTGCAAACATTCCAATATTCTCTTCTCTACACCACGTGAACCATAAGAAATTAAAACATATTTCACTACCTGGAGAACACAACAAAATTATCACGATAAAAAATGGCAGCTAAACAGCTGATGCTGGAAAATCCACATCAAGTAAAAATGACCATGAGAAGCAACTACAATGGATCAAAATGGCTGACGACTGGTCCCATAGAGCAATGGTACAGAGCACAAGAATTCTGAGATCGAGATTACATGATCAGATGCGCAAACAAGGTTGGTACTGACTATTAAACACGTAATTTTGCATGGGAATGACCCGTACCACTGTTTCTTTGTTCACTGGTTGACATGATAAAGATAATTTCAATTGCTTTGTTTGGGCTGGTACATCCGTTGCTAGAAGGATGTTTACAGAGTTTGGAACCAATTGAGACCTGGTTTTACACTCACTCTAAGATGTCTGCTACTAGTTTCATACAATTCTGCTAATATTTTCCTACATCATGTCAATTTCAGAATTCCCCAATTATAAAACCTATGGGGTTCAGGCCAGTTTAGGAGTTTGTTCAGGAAATCTAAAGCATCAAAGGTGCAATGTGCAGATGAAACCTGAACTTTCTAAAACAGGATGATCAAAAACTTAATTGATTTCATGAACTGTTGTGCGTATTTTTAGACAGGAAACATTTTTATTGTAAATCAGTATAAAATTGTTTCCCTTGTAAATATCAAATAGTGAAAATTAAGCTCTAAGTGCTTTCATTCAAAATTTCTCTGTTTTCTATATTTAGATTCATATAGTTGCTTTAATTAGCAAACCTCATAACTCCCCTTTTGGTCTATTTGTAGATATTACCGCCATGTAGTATCTCAGGAAGTCCCTAACTCACTGTAAATATCTCATATCATTTTGTATTATAGCAGCAAACTCTGATTTTACAAACCTTGTAACTGTGTTGTTATGTTTGTGTATTAGCAAATCTTGAATCTTCTCAGCTGTTGCATGCCACAACTTGGCAGAAATGTTACTATACTTGATCCAATATGTGTATGGAGCAAAAGTATAAACAACAGACTTGCCTTGACAAACTGTATCCTGTCATTTCATTGGTTAATCGCACCAGCGCATATTTCACAATAGTGCGACAAGCCCAGTCAAATTTTACCCATTCCACACACATCGTACAATCATTTATATCTTATGTAATTGTGAAAACATAAGTTCTGTTAAGTGAGTTGCTTGCTTTCATATTCATATCATAGGATACATGTTTTACAACATAATTATGTCTAGCAAACAAAATTTCATTTGTTTTTGTCATTGCCTTGGCAAATTTGTTTATTCTGAAGAAAACAAGTGTTGTAAGTTACTAAATACAAGACATATTTTATAACATAATTAATTCGTTGTACTTTTCATTTATATAATGTGTGATGTACACCACATGTTGAAAGTAAAAGTAATAGGCATAGCCTTTAATAACCTTAATCTATATTAATAAAAGGAAGTGTCTTTCTGTCTGTCTGTCCGTGATGCCCAGTGAAATCTACTCAACGCAGAGATCTGAAATTTTAAACATAGGTGGACTGATGGGTCGGAAAATGCACCTCGAAGCCGGAATTTTAAATTTTGCTTTCGTTTGTGAGTTATGAGTGAAAAACGTGCATTTTTTGCTTTTTTGAAGCATCGGTTTTGAGTAATACATTTCAGTGTGAAATCAATTACAGGGCCAAGGAACTCGAATCTGAGGTCGCTTTCACCAGGCGACGCTATCTAATCGTGGTATGTAATTCACGTGATTTAGGTGTTAATAAATATAATGATTTAACTATTATGCTCTTAATTTTTTAAATAATTATGTTGGGCGATCACTTGATTTTGTAAGTTCATCGTGGACGATTCATTTGTTTAGAATGTCAAGTCCCGTAGACATATGACATTTTCAACCTACACGGAAGAGGGATAATCAATATAGGCCTAAATATGGTCAAACATTGTTCGATTTGGACAAAACTCACTATACAGGGGTTTTCTGGGCCAAGGAACTCGAATCTGAGGTCACTTTTACCAGGCGACGCTATCTAATCATGGTATGTAGTCCATGTGATTTAGGTGTTAATAAATATGGTTAATAAATACAGTATAATGATTTAACTATTATGCTCTTTTAATTTTTGAAATAATTATCGCGGGCGATCGCTTGATTTTGTAAGTCCATCCTGGACGATTCATTTGTTTAGAATATCAAGGCCCGTAGACATATGAAATTTTCAACCTACACGGAAGAGGGATAATCAATATAGGCCTAAATATGATTAAACATTGTTCAATTTTGGACGAAACTCCCTATGTATGGGTTTTCTGGACCAAGGAACTCGAATCTGAGGTAGGTGACGGTATCTAATCATGTTATGTAGTCCACGTGATTTAGGTGTTAATAAATACAATGATTTAACTATTAGGCCTATGCTCTTAATTTTTAATTTTTTAAATAATTATCGTGGGCACATGCTAGTTTGTAATATAGAAGAAAATTGCGAGCCAGGGCCTTCAGAATTTACGTCACCGATAAAGAAATGTGCGAGGAAAAGGTTTGTTCAGTGGCAAGAAGATACAGCTTGTCAATATATATATTAAACATTTTAAAAAAATCTGAAGTATCTGTGCAAGATGAAGGAGTGAAGGTGGCATCATCCGTGGGAGTGGTTTCAAAGTACGGTTTTTGAAGTCCTAGAGGAATACAGATCTACAGGAGGTGTCAAGTCACCGGTCAAAATTAAACCAAAATCAAAGAAAAAGAAACTTGGCAGAATTGGGAATTGAACCCGGGACCCTTGGTGATTAATATAAAAAGGAAGGTTCAATTGACTTTGCTGTATGTAATTGACTAAACTGTCTCAAAAACGAACTCTTGTGAACTGTGCTTTGTTCTTTCACATTCGGTTGTTTACTTTTACTCCATACACATCTTGGATCAAGTATAGATGTGTGTTGCTTATGGTTGCCAACTCTCCCGCATTTCCCGGGTTCTCCTGTATTTGCTCCTATTTTGTTTACTCTCCCGGCTCCCTTAATTTATTTTGTAAAATAATTTTGGATGATTATTTTCTTTACGTAAAATGGTTGAAAATAAAGTTATGCATACTAACGATCTTAGTTAAACAACTTTATTTGACTTTAAAACTGTTGGACTTACGTCTTGTACATTACTTCGCTATAATTGATTGGCTGTTAAGTGTTATATATTCTTTCCGTGTTTGGCTTTTTTCCCCCCTTTCTTTCTTTCTTGCACTGCAAGTGGGTCAACAACCCGGTGGCAGTGGTGCAATAAATACCAGCCATACATATATACAAAAATGACACACTATACATACAGTTACACATAAATATTACAATAGCTATCCACATACCTGATAATTAAAAAATCTCTTTCCATTCAAAACTATAGCATATAAAATTTACATACTGAGATTATTATAGGGAAAAATATATATTATACATTATCATATACCCTATTCAATATATTTTTAAAAATCTTGGTCTTAGCAGAAAACGTTTTGAAGATTTCTGCAGGTGAATCATTCCAATCCTGAATCCCTCTATTTGAAAAATAAAATTTGGCAATATTTGTTCTTTGAGATCCACTCCTTATTTTGTATTTGTGATCCTTCCTCCTTTTGTGCTTGGGTTAACAAGAAAGTTCAAATAAGGACACAGAGAAAATTATCTCTTTAATGAGCAACAAAATACGAACTGCAGTAAGAAATGGAAGCAGTGTTCAACTGATGAAATCAGAGTTTCAAATTGTTGCCAGCAGATGAAAACAATGAAAATGAATGCAAATCTAGTTAGAAATATAAACAAAGCTGTAACTGAAAATAAATGTTTGTGTTCATGTCAAATTATTGTTCATGCTTTTAAATAGGTGTTTCATACTTACTCCCTCACACTCAATCCGCTAAAAAAATTTGCTAATGTTAAACAGCATCAGCCAGTGGAATTAAGTCGATTGTAAAATCTCCCTTATTTCCGTTTTCAAAAGTTGGTAACCTTAGTGTTGCTGCTGTACATTTGTGTTTTGTTGTCATTTGCTAGTGTTTTCAACCGAACGACTTGAATAATTTATTTAGGTATGTATTATTAATAATTAGTTATGTTTGCATTAGTGCATTATTGCAGTGCTTGAAAGATTTTTTTTTTCTTTCTTTTCCAGGCTGAGAACATCATATTAACTTTAAATTATTCTCATTATTAGGAAAGTATAGTATTCATTATAATGAAAGTTAGGCAAGATTACCTTAAATTGTTTGGTTGAATACTTTTGGAGCTTTCATAAGTTTCTATAATTTTGTTACTTGTTTGTTGCCTGTCAAGAAGAGAATAAATTGTTGTAGTTCAGTTTCAGTCTACAGAGAAGATACTTTCTTATTAACATGATTTAAATATTTTGACATTAAATAGGCCTTGAATAAATGACAGTAGAATTTAAAAAAATTTGTATACTTCAATATGTAATGTTTTAAAACTTGTAACTCCAAAGAAATTCACAGAAATACCTCTTAACCTCAGTAAAAAATTACAAAATAGCCAAGTCTTGAAAATTGCGTTTCAACAATCTGATTTAAAACATTTTAGTGTTTTCAGCTAATACTCAGGCGTAAATTAAAAAAAAAATTTGAATGTATTTACTTCCCTCTATAAAGTTTGGTACCAGTACTTTTGAATTACGAGGTTTGCTAATTAAAGCGACGATATGGTTTTTATTTTTCTTTCCGTATTTCATATGTGTTTGTATATGTTATGTCTAACAATCTTTCTCTCGAGTTTTTATGTCCTGCCTGATCTGTTTGTCCAAATCCCTTCTTTCATGCAAGCTGTTCTAACTAGACAGCAGTACTATTAATGATCCCAGGTTTTTAAAACTGTAGTTAATAACATTTTTAAATTATCAATTATATTCTTACCAAGTTAAAATGTCTATAATCTGCCTTTATCTATATTTTACTGTGTAATCTTTGTTTCAGGTGTTATTCCAAAATCTGTAAATCCAGACCGCATAACTGAAAATATTCAATTAGATTTCTCCATACCAGACAGTGATATGAAACTAATTAATGATATAAAAGTTGTAGAAAAATATGCTTGGGATCCATCGACAGTTGCTTGAAAAATATTGTGCTGTTAACATTGATGTATCTGTCTTGAAATACTGCTGCTCTTTGCCTAATTGCTTTTGTTACACTTCACAAAAATTAAAATAATAAAATATGGCAAGCATTAATTATTGTGACAATGAGTTTACAGAGTTTGCTGACAAGCTAGCACAGTTGTGCTACCATAAGTATGAAAGCTTGCCGAAAAAAGGAAAACCTTTACCTGAAAGTGAATGGACGCTGTTAGCTGGAGTTGTGAAAGTAAACGGATGGAATAAACATATCACAAGTTGCAGTGATATTAAAATGGAAGTTGTATCATTAGGTACTGGATCAAAATGTATAGGAAAGTCAAAATTGAGTCCTTCGGGGGATATTTTAAATGATAGCCATGCGGAAGTTATGGCAAGAAGAGGTTTTCTGAGATATCTTTACCACCAAGTACTTAAAACATTTGAATCTGGTTCTTCGGAGATTTTTACGAATTTCTCAGATGGTAAATGTGTTTTTAATGATAATATAACATTCCATTTTTTCTCCAGCCATACCCCTTGTGGAGATGGTTCTATTATCCCTAAAGCTTATATTGATGAAGCTGATATTGGCTTGACAGTGAAAGATACATCTGAACCTCACCTGGAAGAAGATTGTGGTTTGATAAATAAAACAGATGAACAGTCAATAGAAGTCTGTTTTACAGAAAAGAAAACCACCAAAAGAAAGAATTTTGATGTATCGGACGATGAAGAGGAAATCAGTCCCAAGAATATGAAATGCAGTAATGAAATCGATAGTGAAAAAGGTGACGTTCGCTTAGAAGCACATAATGCTGATAGTAATAACGACATGAATTATTGTGCAAGTGATATTCATCGTACAGGAGCTAAGTGCCTTCCATCTGAAACTCAAGATGAACATTTACCAGGATCTAAGTACCATGTTGTTGGTGTTCTGAGGACAAAACCTGGTCGAGGTGATCCAACATTGTCTTTATCTTGCAGCGATAAACTAGCAAGATGGAATTCTGTTGGGGTTCAAGGTGCTTTGCTGACGCTTCTGTTGAATAAACCTGTTTACTTTCAATCAGTGGTTGTTGGTGGTGGATGTCCATTTTCAAAAACAGCATTAAAGAGAGCTATCATCGATCGTGTGTATACAAAAATGTCTAGTGATAAAGACACCAACTCTACTAAAAGTGCATCTCTTCCACCAATGTATGCTGTTGCACTTCCAGTTATTCTGCAGGCTTCACTGCCTTTCGTGCATGCCAAGGGAAAAGAAGGGAAGAAACCTTGTCCATCCAGTTTGGTGTGGTGCAATGTACCTGAAAGGTAAGGAACATTCGAAATATTGCTGTATAATTGTATAAGCTTTTGTTGGCATTTGTGGCATGTATTTTTTTTTTTTCCATCCCCCAAGAAACCTCTTGACATAAAAAGCTGTCTACTAATATGGCACTAGCAAATAGCAGCAATGTATGGAGTGTACTGCTTGTAGAACTAAAAACGGAATATTACGAGCGCTCAGGCAAATTTCATATGATAGACACTGCAAATAGTAGTTAGTTGCTATATTACACTATTCTGCACATTAAAAAAAAAGTATTTTTACACCCATAGTTCATTACGTTATCAGTAATTAACTTATAATTTATAACAGACCCTGGATTCTTAGGTTTTAAACTATTTTGTTCCTTGCTAGCTAACTGATATTTTAACATACCGGTAATTATCCATTTCATTGTCATGGCGGTAACCATAGTCCAATCTTATAAAACCTAAAATTGTCTAAATAAGATGATAAAAACTAAAAATGGCTAAAACTGTTTGTAATTAATGCTCTCCTTTGTTTTAATTAATAGTAACACAATAGCTATTATTAGCTATTAAAACCAAACTGAGTGAGGTGGCAGAGGTAAAATGGTCCCCGGTTTAAACGTCAAACCTTGTGACCTGCCAATTTGGATTTTTCATAGTTTCCTGATTTGTAAAGTCAAAAGCTGGATTGTAGGCTATGTAACTGTAGATTCTGAATCATAAACGTTTAATGGAGTGGTGGTATTCTTATCAAACTACATTCCTGTTGCTGTTATAACAATGAAGAGTTCATGCACACTAAACTTATGCAAAATTGCACATTTCTCCGGGCTTTAGTTATTTGGCACTACAAGAACAGACTTTTGGACATCAGCTTGATAGATTTGCTGCCCCTAAAAGATAGGAAAATCAACTACCTACTAAGAAATAAGGTACAGTAAAAAAAATCGCTATACAAATTCAGAAAGTTCAGCACTAAACTTACAAGCCACAATTGCTTTTTCCTATTGTCGTTTATTTCTAAACAAACAGCTAGTAACCACCAAGGCAACGAAAAATTCGTAGAGTTCCATCTGTTGGTATTTTGTGAGTTCTGCATTTCTGGGCTGTGTGGCTGTGGTCTATGAGTGTCTTGTGCTGACGTTTCGCCGCAAGCTGCAACGGGCATCTTCAGAGCGATGTATCTAGCTGGATGGTCGGATGTCAACTGCTGGTGCTTCACTCTATCCCGCTGATATTTATACTTCCTCCTTGCGCTCCGATTGGTCGGCGCTCTGCTGTTCCTTCTACTCCTCTGATTGGTCTGTGATTGTGGGTTTGCATTTAGTTTTTGTGATGGCTGGAATCCAAGATTTGTGTACCCTTTGTAATTCTTCTTTTCTATTGAAGTTTTGTTTTTTTTTGTTTATGGATTTCTATGGCTTCCCGGTATAACCGGAGATAGTAATGTGATGTGGTGCTGAGGACTTCTGTTTCCTGGAAGCAGATGTCGTGGCCTGATTGCAGTGCATGTTCTGCAACTGCAGATTTTTCTATGTTTCCCAGTCTGCATTGGCTATTGTGTTCCTTTAACCTGGTGTTAATGCTTCTTTTTGTGGTTCCAATGTAGACCTTTCCGCAGCTGCATGGTATCCTGTATACGCCTGCTGTTGAGAGATGGTCTCGTTTATCCTTTGCTGAGTTGAGAAACTGTTTTACTTTCTTCGTCGGTTTGTAGATCGTCCATATGTTATGCTTAGCCAGTGTTTTGCCAATGCGGTCCGTGACTGTTCTTACGTATGGGAGAAATGCCGTGGGTCTTGATACTTTTTCCAATCGGGCCTTTTCAGGACCAATAAGATTGGAGGCCCGTTTTATTTCTTTCGTGCTGTATCCATTGGGCTGAAGTGCTTCTTGCAGGTGTATAAATATCAGCGGGACAGAGTGAAGCGTCAGCAGTTGACAGCCGACCATCCAGCTAGATACATCGCTCTGAAGATGCCCTATGCAGCTCACGGCGAAACGTCAGCACAAGACACTCATAGACCACGGCCACACAGCCCGGAAGTGCAGAACTCATTAAGCGCCGGCCGTGAAAGCTTAAGCACATATGTTGGTGTTTTGTTAATCTTACTTTCAGCCCTTGGTTCATTCCATAAAATGACATATTAACATTTTTCAGCATCCATGAAGACATTTTTTAACCCTTTAATGGCTATTGCCGTTATCGTAATGATGAGTAAAATTTGCCTATATACCCACATAGAGGAAAATTTTTAAAAAATATCAACAGATTGTAATAGCCTACTGTACTTTAAAACTTGCGCAGATTTTTATCAATTTTTTTAAATATGCAATTTAATTATGAGACACAACTGCTGTACTTCAATTTTCCTCAGTGATTTACAAAGTTTTCTTCCAATGGTAATTTCTGTTGAAGATTATAAAATATATAGGCCTACACCCTAAGTCTCTAGGCTCCTAGTATAGGTGACTCATGCTTTCACAGGCCATGTCGGTGTGAAGATTACCAGTAGTGGTTTCAGATGCCATGAGATTGTTAACTTATAACTAGAGATTGTATGTTAGCATAAAAGAACTTAAAAATAGGTAGGCAATCAGGCACTATAATTCTTAAGCATTGAAATAATTTAATTGTGATACTTTCAGAATAAATATTGACATTTTACAATAATTGTATCCCATGAAATTGTTAACGTATAACTAGAGATTGGGTGTTAGCATAAAATAACGTAAAAATACTAGGATGCAACATGTGTGGTGGATGGTTACAGTTTTACACTTGCTATCAAATCCTTAATTCATGCTTTACTTAATTGAGAACACATGTAATAAGTAAAAGTAAAAAATAAAAATAAATAAATACCTTCATTGTGGCATCACAATAGTCTTCGTTTCTGGGTTCAGAGAATGGAGAAAGAAATAGGAAAACGACCCTGCTTCCTTTCAAGCTATCCACAGCTCAATATTCACACATTTGCAGTCCAGTAAAAGAAAGACTTTGAAAGCTTATGGAAGGAATGGGAATGTTAACTCGAGAAAGTTACTCTAAATCAGTGGTGGATCCAGGGAGGGGGCTGTAGCCTCCCCTTGGTTTTTCTTTTACGTTGATTTGACTTTTTATTCATCGAAAGTAGTAAGTACCTAATAAAAATATTCAAATTTAATTAAACACAAAACAAAATAAAAGCATTTATGTACATCCCTATTTTAACCTGAGGATTGTACCTAGGTAATATGCAAGTTGAATAGTATTTATATTCTAGATGCCTTGTGTACGCATAGACTAGAACGTGACACCCCACATAACAGCAGTTGTTTGAATTCCTTTTCTTTAATTACTGTACAGAAACTGTAGGAGTTGTTTGAAACATGGGTCAGATTGGTTATGGCTGAATATCGACTAGTGAGATTAGCATTAATGGCTATGCACGGAGGAATTGCTGAAAGGCTTTATGCACAAAAAGTGATTGAAAGATTTAAAAAAAAAAATTGCCGAAGATTTCTCTTTATTATATAAACAGTTAATTGATTTCTTGTAAACTATTTAAGATCAGCACTTACTTAAATTTAAAGATAAAAAGTTTGGTATTAATGATTTTAATAAGTCCTACATCTGCCCTGCTCTGAATACACTACACATTTGAGAAAAACTCACTCTTACCATAGAAGAAAATCGAAAAAAATTTCTGCTGTGGAATGAGTACTAGTAGTAGTTGTAATAAGAATGATGATGATGATGATAATGATAATATGTCTCTTTGTTGGTGGGCACAGATATTGGCAGTAACAGTGTCCAAACAAATCTATAGAAATTGCATTTTCCTAAGCACATTAAAAAATAAAACTAAAACTAAGTTAAATACAGAGTAATGCAGAACCACGCTAATCCAAACTAATTTGGACCAAAACTAGTTCTGATAGGCAAACATTCAGATTAATGGGATTAATTTATAATTACATAATTAAGCATATATATGAAATCTACAAGTTAACTACACTCAGATGTTGTAACATGCAGTGTCATGTGTCAGTGCTGTTGTTGAAAGCGAGCTCATTGAAAGCCATTTGCTCATCTTCCTGGAAGTAGGTTTTCTTTGATAATTGTCAATTTCCCTTTAACAATTTGTTGGGTTCAGATTATCCGGGTTTTTGGACTAGTAGGGTTTGGACTAGCAATAATTTTCCAATTAACATTACATATGAAGCTCCATAGTTGCTGTACAATGAATTCGTATTTCAGTTGTAATTCCTTTGAAAGTCAGGTAAGCAGGCAATAATAGGCACTATACATGTAAATACCGGTAGGCAATTTTAAAGATATACTGGTATGTAAGAATATAATAGAATTTTGCCCAATATCGGGTCTATACTTATAAGTTACGGTACAACCTAATGCTATTACAATCTCAGGTTCAGATGGCTGTGAAATTATTACACTTACAACCTGTCAGTCTTGAAATATTTATTTACTGTAAATTTGTTACTATCCTAGAAAAAAGTGTGTAATATTATGTTCCTAAACAATTTTTGTTGTTGTTTGAACTCATGTGCTTCACTTCACTCTTCTAACTCTATATTCATCCAAAAAATATTACATCTTAAAAACTTCCATCATAAGTAACTACTAATTGTTATAAACCTGCTTCATAACATACAACAGTGACATTGTGTTGGGATTTTGTTACAGAATGTTAGAGGTAGCAGTAGAAGGAAAGAAACAAGGTGTGACAAAAAAGCTAGCTCACACATCTGCCGGCCGACTTCTTACTTGCAAGCGAGAAATTCTGCACCAGTTTGTGAAAGTTGCTTCTTGTATGCCACAGGTATCTTTACATTTTCCCCTTAGTTTGAAGTTTAAAAATACTTGTTGCAACAAGGATATAACTGATACAGAACACATTTTATCGCATTCGTATTACAAAGATTTAAAAAACTTAGCTGTAGACTATCAGAGAGCATGGAAAACTGTCAGGATATCTTGCTTTCCATCATGGGTTAGAAAGAATCCTACACTTCAAATGTTCTGTTTAAGTAATAATGAAATAGCATATGGAAAAGAAATGAACTTTTCTTCCCTGAAAGCATCTAAATCTAAGTGAAACTACTATTTGAAAAGCTCTGAATTGATAAAAAAAAATACAGTGGTACCTTGAGATACGAGTGCCCTAACATACGAGTTATTTGAGATACGAGCTGTCGAGCGAGCGAAGTTTTGTTTTGAAATACGAGCGACATTTGAGATACGAGGAACGGCCAGCTGCTACGCTGCACACGGCCCACCAGTTTACTGCGCCTGCGCCTCGTGCATCTCGCGCATTATCCCACGTATTCCCCCAGTGTGCTTGTTTACCTCGCTGTCGAAGCATCTTTGCTAAGTTTTTCTAGAAATCATAGAAAAAATGAGCAAGGTGTGCGAGTAGCTGACTTGGCGAGGCAGTACAGTATTGTTTTTATACAATATTTGTCATTTATAAATACATTTTTCTTATTAAAAAACTCGTAACAAAAACAATTGGGGGTAGCATTTTTGGGCTGGAACGGATTATTGGCATTTCAATTAATTTCAATAGGGAAAATTGCTTTGAGATACGAGCAAATTGACATACAAGCAAGGTTACGGAACAAATTAAACTCGTATCTCGAGGTATCACTGTACCAATAAAAAAATAAATAATGCTTCACAGAAAAAGTAGCCTATAATTAAGCTGAAACGAAGCTTGTTCATACTTGAAACAAAATCTTCTCGTGCTTAATTTAAATATTACATTTGAGGAAACCTGAATTGGTCAGTGAAGTTTTGGTTAGTAAAAAAGTTAGCTCTGAGGCAGTGATGTATCCTCACCCCCTCTTCACTTACACCAATGATGTCACTCTTATTTGGCAGCAACGTAGCATCAAATTATTTCACAGCAAAATAACATCAGGCTCCTCCTTGGCCTCAGTGGCGTAGCAAGCTTAGGTGGTACCCGGTGCGGAAAATTTCTTGTCACCCCTCCCCCCATTTAAATTATGAAAAGATGGAAGAGTTCCAAGTGTTATTTTTTTGGATAGTCAAAAGTAATCCCACGAGAGTTTAAGAGTTTATCGATAGATGCAGCTGCAACGAATTTATCTGATCTAACTCGTAAACTCAACGGATTATACAAAATTAGTAACAGTTACTTTGTTATATAAAAACAAAACTAAGCTTCGAAATCATGGCATACTAAGAATCAACCATCCATAAAGCGATTCGGGTTACTATGTTGTAACCAGTGCTACAGTGGTGCATATAAGATATAGTTAACCTAATTCAGCCAATTTTTTTTAGGATTAAGGAAAGACATACGTATCAAGCACATTATGCTGTACATTGTACACTGTATTGTTAAACGACAATAAATGCTATTATTATTATTATTATTATTATTATTATTAATCTAAAGTACGTTATAGACAGATATACATTGTTTCATGGGCGACAGATTCACGAAATGTGGGTGTTACCATTAATAAAGCGAACATCTTTCGTTTCACACATTTCTAGGCCAAAATACACTCCCGAAATTGGTCAAAGTTTTATTTATGGAGTGATTTTTTATATTTTGTTTTCCAAACGAAATCTCCAATTTGGAAAGATGAATTTTGATAAAAGGACAAAATTTTGTATTCATGTCAGGTACCTTTTGAGATGTGAACCGAAGATTGCAGACAAGTTTTCCTTATTTTTACATAAAGAAAGTTTTCTCGAAACCGGCTCTAACGATTTTCTTTAAATTTTGCACATGGGTTGCTTATACTAAGAGCTAAAACTTTTATCTAAAACACTTTTCCGAATTAATTCTCTGAAGGGTAGTTATAAGCCACCCACTCTGAATACGTGCTCTTTGCAATATGGCCTCTTGCAAAGGAAAATCGTATGAAAACAAAATTTGGCGACAACTTTCTTTTATTTTTAAGGGGAGGCTAACTTTTATTTGGGCAGAGGAAGTTATGTGAATTATACTTAAGATTTTTTTATAGGTTGATCCTGATACATTTCATAAACAAATAATGTAAGTATTTTAGGGAACTGTATTATTAATAATCTATTCTTAAATATGCGCACATACCGGTTCAAAATCTAGATTGCCAAAGACTTCGAAGTCAACTCACATTCAAAGTTTATTTTCGTCAAAGTCATGACTGCCGCAGCGGGTAGAATTGGTTGCGGCTTGAGTGATATAAAATATCACCGAGTATTGAAGTCTCATTTAAATTAATAAAACTGCAGAGACAAGCATCGGCAGAAATAAACACTCCTCCCCTAACCATAATACTGTATTATTGTTCGTATCTACACAGCGGCCTGTTCAGCCGTGTTTTATTACCTTTGTTGACTGAATTTAAAACTAAAAGAAGTTTCAATACACATGTTGACTTGTAGAAATTTGTTAAGCTTATTTCTTTCTTTCTTTCTTTCTTTCTCGTAGGTTAACCTCTCCCATTTAGGATTTAAGGGTATATGTACGTGAATTATTTTGAAATTTATGTTTTTTTGTTTATAGCACTAAAAAATCGTGCTGAATTTTCTGCATCCATTGGTATATAGTTTATATAGGTTTAGAAATTATTGGTGCCATTTAAATGGACATTTAAATATGTTTACGTGCTCTGAGCTACTATTCACTTTGAACTTAAAATTGAATTTCCCGGTAACTCTTACAGGGTGTCCACATTCTGGAAAGTCAGTGAAGTTGAAATTGGTCAGTGAAAGTCAGGGAATTTGAGATTGGTCAGGGAAAGTCAGGGAATTCTTGCGGAAATTCAGAAAGTTTCCCCAGTGATAGTAATTTGAGGGAAAAATTATGTGCTCCAGCCTGCCATAACCCAGGCTGTGTTAGCAAATTTGATACAAAGTTTACTGAAAACTAACCTAAAATGGCACACTGCGTATTGATATGTCATCTGCTGTTGCAAGTGTTCAGCTTCGCCGTTAGATGGTGTCGATGGGTCACATGGTACAAAATCAGGCCTGCCATATTGCAGGTCTGTAGTGGTCAGTCACTGCCTTGAATACCATGGGCATCGGGGTACGTCTTAACATCCTCAACCCCTTTTTATTAATTAAACTGAATTTTTGGGGGGGGTTCCATCCTTAACCTAACCTAACATCTCTTGTCATATAAACTTAATTATTTCTTGTGGAGATCACATGTCTTACACATACGTAAACTAGTCGGAAATTGCATCATGAGCAACATTTCCTGCATTTCCCATTCAAAATATATTGTTGGCAGAACCATGAGGGTAGGACCAATCATGTGCAAGGTCGTCGCCAGCCAATGAGAGTGTTAACGCCCAACCCACGGCTCACACACATGGCGGGAAAACATTGTGCGGAAGCAAACAGTTAAGAAACTTCTAAATAGTGTTCGTATGAACTTGTGAATTTCTGTTTCCGGGTTTGAATGGATGTTAATGTTTGAGGAACAATATGGCCAAGCAATGTATATTTAGTAAACAGTGGTTAGACAATAAATTGAATCCTGATTTTGCTGGATGGTTAGATTTGGTGCCAAAGGACTCTTCATCAGCTTACTGTAAAGTATGTTTTAAATCTTTTAGGCTTAGTAACATGGGAAGACAAGCTGTGGTGTCACATGCTAAGGGGCCAAAACATGTGAAGAATTTGACAAGTAAATGTTTGCAGCCCAGCATTTCATATTTTGCTAAAAAAAACTATATCTGTCAAGCAGTGTGTTGTGCCTTCTATAGAAGATTCAACATCTACAACAATAGCAGTCTCTGTTTGTACTTCAGTTCCAGTTTTGCAGCTGACAAATATCAAGACTTTCTCTGTGAATGAAGATGATGTCACATCAGCAGAGATCAAGTGGGCTCTGGAGGTTGTGACAGGAAAGATGTCCTTAAATTCATGTGATGGAAGTGTTTCGGCTTTCAAGAGGATGTTTCCTGATAGCCAAATTGCGCAGAATTTTGCAATGGGAAAAACTAAAGTGTCATATATAATTAATCATGGTCTATCTCCTTATTTTAGAGATTGTTTGGAAACTGACTTAAAGAATTGCAATGATTATGTAGTATGTTTTGATGAATCCTTAAATAAGGTTTTGCAGCGTGGGCAAATGGACATAGTGGTGCGGTTTTGGGATGTTAACCAGCAAAGAGTTGCTACTCGGTATTTCAACAGTGTTTTCTTAGGACGGTCGGCTGCTGATCATCTGTTGGAAGGATTTGTTGAAGGCCTCTTTCTCCCCTTCGACAAAATTCTACAAGTTTCAATGGACAGGCCAAATGTAAATCTTAGTTTTATAAAGAAACTTGAAAACAAATTGAAAGTTGATAACCCAGATGGAAAGACACTTCTTGACATCAGTGTCTGTGGTCTACATACAGTGAATGGAGCCGTGAAGACAGGCCTTCTGACTGCCAATTGGGATCTTTATCACAATTTAAGAGCCAAGTATGGTCTATTCAAAGACAGCCGAGCTCGCAGAGTAAAGTACACTGAAACTACACACAGTACACATTTTCCCTTAAAGTTTACCTCTGTGAGATGGCTTGAAAATGGTGTGTGTGTTGATCAAGCATTGAAGATATATGGTCATGGTCAAAAAGTATTGCTGAAGCAAGTACTGCTTTCAAACTTATGACTTTAGATCTGTCAGACAGTGAAAACCTCATTCCAGTAGACAAAGTGGACATTGGATATGGTGCCAAGAAGTTGTTAAGGAAGGTTAAGTGTACTGACAAGGACAAATCTGTATTTAAGCATGAGTTTCGAAAACTTCTTGAAAAGCTGAAAGCCAAAAGCCCGTTGAAATCTCATCTTGCACGAGGGTTAACCTGCTTTGATCCAAGAGATTTTTTTTATCAGTCAAGTTTGGGTTTGAAGAGAATAGATGTTGTGCTAGAAGAATTGCATTGTAACAAGAGAGTGAGCGACGAGTTGGCTGAGAGGGCAAAAAAACAGTATACCCAACTGATAGTTGAAGCTCAGTCTGAAAAATGGCAGAAGCAATTCACTGATTTTGCATGTGATGACAAGGACACAGTTGCACTTGACGAGTTTTTTTATACACTAATTGGAAATGATAAGAGATTTGATGATTTATGGTTTGTCATAAAGCTGTGCTTCATTTTATCACACGGTAATGCCTCGGTTGAAAGTGGCTTTTCCGTAAACAAATGTCTCTTAGTTGAAAATTTGTTAGAAAAATCTCTGGTGGCTCAACGTATCGTATATGATGCTGTGAAGAGTATGGGTGGATCAAAAGAAGTGGCTGTTACAAGAAGTATGCTAACTTCTGTGAGAGCTTCCAGAAGAAGATATCAGGCTTACTTAGAAAAGAAAAGACAGATAAATGCTGAGGAAGACAAAAAGAGGAGAGAAAAAAGAAAAATTCAGCAAGAACTTAGAGAGCTAGAAGAAAAAAAAAAAGAAAAATGAATTATGAGCGCGAAAAAAAAGATGTAGAAATTCAACAGAAGAAGGCAGTGCTTGAGAAGATGTTATGAAATGATTTATGAAACTTGTAGTTCCTTTATGGTTGTGTTTTGAAAGACTGAACAGTGGTGTTATGAAACTTGTAGTTCCTTTGTAGGTGTGTTGTGGAAGACAGAACGACGACTATACTTTGATTTACTCTGCATTTATATTCATCAAAGTGCACTTTTTTGGATGTATTACTTTTACATTGCCCACATTTATGTTCATCATATTAACAGAAGCTTATCTTTATAACAGAGGTCTGACAAATGTTCTTTTTGTGAGTCAGGGAAATTAGTAACTTTGGTCATGGAAAGTCAGGGAAAAGTCAGGGAAATTTGTATCAAAATTTGTGTGGACACACTGTCTTATTTTTCACACATATTGTTAGACTAGCATGTGCCCGCGGCTTCGCCCGCGATAATTATTTCAAAAATTAAAAATTAAGAGCATAATATAGTTAGTTAAATCATTATATTTATTAACACCTAATTCGCGTGGACTACATACCACGATTAGATAGCATTGCCTGGTAAAAGCGACCTCAGATTCGAGTTCCTTGGTCCAGAAAACCTCTGTCTAGTGAGATTCGTCCAAATAAAACAACGTTTGACCATATTTAGGGTTTACAACATTCAAGCGATCGCGAAAGTTTTATTTTCAAGATATGACAAAAATAGCCAAAGCCAACTGTAATTGATTTGACATTGAAATGTACAGTGCGCCCAAGAACAGTCTCCGCAGTTGCTATTTGCTGGAGAGAGGGCTAGGTGCAACAGTTACGTTGGCAACACGGGCTTTTATAAAAACAAACCGCCAGCTGTGTATGCAGGCAGGCAGAGGTCACTGTCACTTTATCAATGGGTGCATTGTCTAATTACTAATCAGTGCATATTGCAGTGTGCAAGCATTTTAGATCGAATATTGTGACAGGACTTCCAGCACCTGCAATGATCAGCTGTGGTGAGTACCAACTTAACTGCTGCAGCTAGCTGCCTCTCCAACAAGTAGCCGCTGCGGAGAATATTCTCGGGCGCACTGTATAACTGAAAACTTATGTTTTGAAAACGCAAAAAATGCACTTTTTTACCCGTTTTTCACTCATAACTCACGAACGAAAACTAAAATTAAAATTCCGGCTTCGAGGTGCATTTTCCGACCCTTCAGCCCACCTATGTTTAAAATTTCAGATCTCTGCGTTCAGTAGATTTCGCTGGACATCGAGGTCAATTCCTTTTATTAATATAGATAATATGAATTATAATTATACCTTCTCTAATTTGTCAAACATCCATTTCATGTAATCCAAGCCCACCTGATACCATTGGTAACAATACGTTCTGAGAATTTGTTTTGATAAATCTGTGCAAAAAGGGGTTAAGTATTTTCAAAAACATTTAATTTATATCATTATTATTATTATTATTATTATTATTATTATATTATTATATTATTTATAAATCATTATATTTATTAATACCTAAATCACGTGGACTACATACCACAATTAGATAGCGTCGCCTGGTAAAAGCGACCTCAGATTCGAGGTCCTTGGCCCAGAAACCCCTGTATAATGAGTTTCGTCCAAATCGAACGTTTGACCATATTTAGGCCTATATTGATTATCCCACTTATAATAATAATAATAATAATAAGAAGAAGAAGAATAATCCTCTTCGGGATTAGGTTGAAAATTTCATATGTATGCGTGCCTTGACATTAAAAACAAATGAATCGACCAGCGTGAGCTACAACATTCGAGCGATCGCGAAAGTTTCATTTCCAAGGTTTGACAAAAATAGCCAAAGCCAGCTGTAATAGATTTGACATTGAAATATATTATGCTTCGAAAACCCAAAAAATGCACGCTTTCTGCCCGTTTTTCACTCATTTGTGGCATTTAGAATCAGAATTTTTCAAAATACTTTCTTAGTGAGCATCTACATTAGAAAACGAAGGTACTATCAAAATTCCAAGTCTCTACCTGTTATAGTTTAGGCTGTACGTTGATTCCTGTCATTCAGTCAGTCAGTCATTCATTCAGTCAGCACAAAGCCTCTTATATATATATAGAGATAGCTCCACAACCATTAGAGATAGAAGGCTGAAATTTTTTACACTAATTTTACATGCATATATGCATAAAGTAGACTACAATGATGCTCATAGGTATAAAATTAAACAAAATGTGTAATCAAATATTGATCAAATTTCAATATATTTTATATGCGATATATAAAAATTAATTGCATTAAAAATACTAACTTTAGCTGTATAAAAGTAGTCTACTTTGTAGAAAAATATGTTCATTATATGCATTAAAAAAATATAAGGTGTCAGAGAAACCAGAAAAATGCTATCTCTACAGGAAGTGATAAGTGCATCTGAATTAATTTTTTTCATGCTCCTATAAAACATGTAATTTAAAAATAACTTGGTCAATTTTTTATACTTTTATCAGCTAGTTATGTTCTAGTAAGCCGTCTTATAGGATCCTGTAATTTTAGTCCACTTTTGAGTTCATTTTCTTGTAAAATTTTAATATTTTAGAACCTGCATTTTTTAAATATTTTTGTGGTAGTTCACGTACATATACCCTTAAGCGACCCAAGCCGCCCGGGCCTTACAGGGCCGCGACCTGTCGGGAGAGGGATTATCTTTGGATCACATACATATTTTTTTTGACCAGACAAGGACATGGAGGGCCTTCCCGGATGAGTGATCAGCCCAATGCTGGGGCCACCTCCGAGACAACACGAACACATAGGATGAGACACACCATTCACACACACACACTCACTCCAAACAAGGCGAGGATGGGATGAAGATGATAATGATGGCCAGATGATATCTGGGGACCACAAGGGCTTGAAGTTACCCGACATTTGTCTCAAAGGTTAGGAAAAACCCCACCTAGGTAACTTGTCCCGACTAGGAATCGAACCCAGGCCCGCTGCGTGAGATGATTGAACGCATCCCCTGAGCCACAGCGGTGGACGTTAAGCTTATTTAATTGTTTTAAAAAAGATTATAATTTTCTTTAAATTCCCTTGAGCGATTTTTTTACTTACAAAGACACATTTTTATTTTGTCACCCCCAGGGTGATGGCACCCTGGGCGGCCCGCACCCCCCGCACTCCCCTTCCTACGCCACTGCTTGGCCTAGTAAATAATAACATAATAAACAGAGCAACCCAGTAACATAAGGATAACAGGGCTTTAGACATGTGGTTGCTACCCAAAAAATGATTTTGGGGTCTGGATAAAATAAGATTTAGAAGCACAATAAGGCATAATTTAAAAAAATAAAGAATAAAAGCACAGTATGTAATATAAAGATTGGAAGATTAACTGCTTGTTTAAAATTGAACAATAGATTCACTGCAAAAATAAAAATTATGTCCAGCAACAATGAACGTCTTGTATGTAAATTTTAACGATTTTAAGTTCAGTGCACTGCAAAATCTGAATGAGATCAATTCACATGTCAAAAATGCTGGTGAAAGTTGCTTCTTGTATGCCACATGTATCTTTACATTTTCCTCCAAGTTTGAAGTTTAAAAACACTTGCTGCAACAAGGATTTAAGGATATGATACAGAGCGCACTTAAGATAATTCGTCTTACAAAGATTTAAAAAGACTTGCAAGCAAGAAAGCAAGACTTGCTGTAAATGCAATTAAAAGGATTTATGAGTTTCCCACAGATTATTCAGTGCCTGAAAAGGGGAAACTCTTATGTACTTTATGTTCAGAGTGCATTAGTTTTGAAAAGAAGTTCATTGTGCAAATATGTGTGGAAAGTTTTGGGCATAGACCTCGGAAACGGTGTATTGGACATGGTTAGGCCCGTAGCTAGGGTCACGTTTTTGAGGGGGCCATCAGGTTTTATATATCACTACCCCAAAACAAAATGAACTGAATCGTAAGTAAGAAGGTAACCACTCCACCAAATAAAATAATTTATTAACCTAAATTACATTAACTGAAATTAACATATTGAAAATTACAATAAATTATCTACTTTTAAAAGTGTAGAAGGATTAAACACTTACTTACAGTGGAAAGTTTGAATAGATACGTTTTCAAGCTAACTTTTGATTTTGCAAACTGTAATCCAAAGTGTTCCACATCAAGGGTCTTTATTAAGTTTTTTGGTCGTATTATGATTGTTAAATGTGAAAAACATCATTCTACTGTGGCAGTACTAGCTGCAATAGTCAATTCAACTAAAAGCCAAAGTTCTGGAAATGCTCCTCCATACTTATTCAGTGTTTTACAAACTCCAGTTAAAGATTGTTTGTTTGAGATTAAGGAAATGAGATTTGTGACCAAATGGAGTTCAGCTCCAGTATTTTCCAATTGCTTCTCGTTTTCATTGTCTTTTAGTATTTCCAATAGAGGCATTAAATTTTAAGTAAAAGCTTATGTATATACTGAACATGTCAAAAGCTATTTAAAGAAAATTTCTGAAGTACTGCTTGAATAGATTTTTGGGATTTTAAATGCTATAAATATAGAGAAGGCAAGAAAAATGTTTAAGGGGGGCAGCACCCCCTTTAGCCCACCCCTAGCTACGGGCCTGGACATGGTTCAACTTTAGGTGGTCCTAGCAGCATACGTACCAGTACTATACCTCAAGTATGGCAGTGTGTGGAAGGTTCAAACGATAATATGAAAAAATGATCAAAGCATTCACCTAAAACTTGCAATAAATCAACCTCAAGAATATGGTGTATAGTCTGAGAGTGACATAAATGACTTGATATTAATTCTTTAGCATTGTTCTGTCTTATTATGGTACGTGTTTTTGTATAATTTGATATTATTTACTTACTTTACTGTGACAAACCAAATTCATTCAAGATACTGAAGTTTAATTAAATTCACTTAGAATGGGAAGACACAATGAAGTGAAATAGTATTAAACACATTATCTTCAAGAGCACTCTCTATTTCATTAAATTGACTACTTACTAGTTAGCCGGCTTTCAGGTGATTTTTGTCTTATAGATTCCGCCAGGACAAAAATCAGGCATCTATTGTTGATTTTTGTCTTACAGATTCCGCCAGGACAAAAATCAGGCATCTATAAGATAAAGTGTAATGATCGCGACAATGTATACATAGGCAAAACAAAAAGGAACCTCAATACTAGATGGAAAGAGCACTACAGGAATATCAGACAAGGGGAAACTGATAAGTCTGCAGTAGCTTCACATGTCTGGAATTCGGACCATTACCCAGTTGAATTGACCATATGGGAAAAGATCTTCATTCAAAAATGTAGGAATAACCTCCAAATTTTTGACTTCCCGGAAGAGAACGAATTGGGCCTGATCGGAAAATTTGTGAAACCACTGCAGCGCCATCAAGTGGTACAGGATGAAAGTTCAGCAGTGGGACATAGTCTGACGATGGGTGGAATGTCCACCTGAAAGTCGGCTAACTAGTAAGTAGTCAATTCAATGAAGTAGAGAGTACTCTTGAAGATGTTTAATACCAAAGAAGTACATTATACCGTAAATTAAATGCTGCAAAATATGTTGCACAGAAAATGTACATTATAGAGACAAGTTAATTATATTTCGTACAATTTTTATAATACAGTGAGTCCATTTTATGAGGAAACCTCACAGCACTGCATTGCCGCGCTAGCATCGCAGTTGTACAAAGCATACAAGCGGTTATACTAATTTCACTTTAAGTTCAAAGTAGATGTAAACAAAGCCACGTGACAAGGGAGCGCCTCATTGGCTAGTGGACGAACAGTAAGCTGCTTGCTCTTGCTCTTAATAAAATAGTTCGATTCAAACCATACCTTTTTGTAGCTATTTTTGTGCAGAGAAATTTAAAAACAAGTTTCTGAAGCAGATCTGTATACGAAACAAAATTAATTTGATCAGATTTTCCTGACGCATAATAACTAGTGATCTAATTAAACCGTTACAACAGATGTAAATTGTAGGCGTTTACGACGGCTATGTGAATGCTCAAGCACGCCATCTTGGAATGAACTTGCCACAGCCCCCTCCCAATAACTTGGTAAGACCTGCTGAATGTGCATTCATTTATTTATTTATATCGGTTATACAACGTGTACGTGAGGACAAGAAAGTCGTGTGCTATAACAAGACAAAAATTTCGTCAAAAGTTACATGTAACTTACAGCTCTGATAGGATTGGGGCGGTTACAAACAGAAAGTAATGAATTCATAAACTCCTCTGAAGTGGGCAGCCAACATTGCAAAATGAGAGTAATCTTTTATACTCGTTAATATCTTCTTGTTAACTGTCTATGACTTTCTTAAATACTAATATTAAGCCTAATTTTGTACAGATGTATCGATCTTTCAAAATAAATATCACATTTTTCAACAATGGTGCATGTCATAAAAAAATATTTTGAAAGTACTATTGAGAACACTGGAATATACACAAATCCTCATTCCGTTTCTTTCCGTGGTGGGTAAATCTCCACATGGTATTGTCACATGCTTGACGGAGTGGTACTGTAGAGTTTGTTTACATCTCCTTTGAACTTAAAGTGAAAATAGTATAGTTGCTTCGGTGTATTGTAGTGAGACACTTGTGTATTGTTGTCTTGTGTTACATAAGACAATAATCAAAAATGTATACGGTTGAACAGCGAATTTATTTGGTGGAATGTTACTTATTGAGAAATAACCATAGAAGCGTTCAGAGATTTTCTCATATATGTCATTTTCAACAGTACCTCAAATAAATGGTGAGTAATAAGCCTCTACATGTAGGCCTATTTTGATAATATATTGGTTGAGTTATTCTATATTATATTGTTTTTAAAGTGATTTTCCGGTAGTAATGGAACATGGTCCCCGCCTAGAATGGAAAGCATCAGGGCCGATCTTTATATACAATGCTTTTATCGAGAGAAATAATAATAATAATAATAATAATAATAATAATAAAAATACTTGTGTAACAAAGTGCCAGAATCCTTTTGTTTAATCAGTGATAATTGCAATTATGATATACAGAAAATAGGTTATTTTTGTAATCAATTTCTCAGTTAAACTCCAGAATGATTCATTAAGCAGGGCTTAGGAAGAACAAAATCTAGTTTGATAAGCATATGTGAAGGAATTTTTGCTTAGTGTTATTTGTCAAAGCTAACTGTTTTGCAACTTCCAAAGCCATATATGATCACTAAAACTATATGTTGTCATGATAACGGCTGATTTACATTTGATAAATTTTGTCCAAAATACAGGGAACACCGGTTATTGTAATCCTGGATAATGTTATCTCTTTTATGAAGTCTCATATGGTTTAATACTGATATCTTGAACAAAGTCCGTCGCTGTGGGTGAGTAGGTTTGCATTTTTCATTCTTTTCAAAGGGGTTAGTCTTCTTTGAATTCTGGGTGCATTTTTCATTTTTTAAGGGATTAGCCTTCTTCGAATTCTGGGTGCATTTTTTTCAAAGGGGTTAGCCTTCTTCGAATTCTAGGTGCATTTTTCGAATTTTTCAAAGGGGTTAGCCTTCTTGGATTCCGGGTGCATTTTTCGAAATTTCCAAAGGATTTAGCCTTCGAATTCCGGGTGCATATTTCGATTTCAAAGGGGTTAGCCTTGTTCGAATTCCTGGTGCATTTTTCGAATTCGAATTCTTCGAATTCCGGTTGCATTTTGCGAAATTTTCAAAGGGGTTAGCCTTCTTCGAATTCCGGGTGCATTTTTCGAAATTTTCAAAGGGGTTAGCCTTTTTCGAATTCCGGGTGCATTTTTCGAAATTTCCAAAAGGGTTAGCCTTCTTAGAATTCCGGGTGCATTTTTCGAAATTTTCAAAGTGGTTAACCTTCTTCGAATTCCGGACGCATTTTTCGAAATTTTCAAAGGGGTTAGCCTTCTTCGAATTCCGGGTGCATTTTTCGAAATTTTCAAAGGGGTTAGCCTTCTTCGAATTCCGGGTGCATTTTTCGACATTTGCAAAGGGGTAAGAGTTCTTTGAATTTACGGTGCATTTTTCGAAACTTTCAAAAGGGTTAACCTTCTTCGGATTCCGGGTGCATTTTCGAAATTTTCAAAGGGGTTAGCCTTCTTCGAATTCCGGGTGAATTTTTCGAAATTTTCAATAGGGTTAGCCTTCTTCGAATTCCGGGTGCATTTTTCGAAATTTTCAAAAAGGTTAGCCTTCTTCGAATTCCGGGTGCATTTTTCGAAATTTTCAAAGGGGTTAGCCTTCTTAGAATTCCGGGTGCATTTTTCGAAATTTTCAAAGGTGTTATTCTTTTTTGAATTCCGGGTGCATTTTTCGAAATTTTCAAAGGGGTTAGCCTTCTTCAAATTCCGGGTGCATTTTTCAAATTTCGATAGTGGTTAGCCTTCTTCGAATTCCGGGTGTATTTTTCGAAATTTTCAATGGGGTTAGCATTCTTCGAATTCCGGGTGCATTTTTCGAAATTTTCATAGGGGTTAGCCTTTTTCGAAATTTTCAAAGGGGTTAGCCTTCTTCGAATTCCGGGTGCATTTTTCGAAATTTTCAATGGGGTTAGCCTTCGAATTCCGGGTGCATTTTTCGAAATTTTCAAAGGGGTTAGCCTTTGAATTCCGGGTGCATTTTTCGAAATTTTCAAAGGGGTTAGCCTTCTTCGAATTCCGGGTGCATTTTTCGAAATTTTCAAAGGGGTTAGACTTCTTCGAATTCCGGGTGCATTTTTCGAAATTTTCAAAGGGGTTAGCCTTCTTCGAATTCCGGGTGCATTTTTCGAAATTTTCAAAAGGGTTAGCCTTCTTCGAATTCCGGGCTGCATTTTTCAAAATTTTCATAGGGGGTTAGCCTTCTTCGAATTCTGGATGCTTTTTTAGAAATTTCCAAAGGGGTTAGCCTTCTTCGAATTCCGGGTGCATTTTACGAAATTTCCAAAGGGTTTAGCCTTCGAATTCCGGGTGCATTTTTCGAAATTTTCAAAGGGGTTAGCCTTCTTCGAATACCGGGTGCATTTTTCGAAATTTTCAAAAGGGTTAGCCTTCTTCGAATTCCGGGTGCATTTTTCGAAATTTTCAAAGGGGGTTAGCCTTCTTCGAATTTTGTGTGCATTTTTCGAAATTTTCAAAGGGGTTAGCCTTCTTCGAATTCCGGGTGCATTTTTCGAAATTTTCAAAGGGGTTAGCGTTCTTCGAATTCCGGGTGCATTTTTCGAAATTTCCAAAGGGGTTAGCCTTCTTCGAATTCCGGGTGCATTTTTCGAAATTTCCGAAGGGGTTAGCCTTCTTCGAATTTCGTGTGCATTTTTCGAAATTTTCAAAGGGGTTAGCCTTCTTCGAATTCTGGGTGCATTTTTCGAAATTTTCAAAGGGGTTAGCATTCTTTGAATTCTGGGTGCATTTTTAGAAATTTTCAAAGGGGTTAGCCTTCTTCGGATTCCGGTCGCATTTTTGGAAATTTTCAAAGGGGTTAGCCTTCTTCGGATTCCGGGTGCATTTTTCGAAATTTTCAAAGGGGTTAGCGTTCTTTGAATTCCGGGTGCATTTTTCGAAATTTTCATAGGGGTTAGCCTTTTTCGAAATTTTCAAAGGGGTTAGCCTTCTTCGAATTGCGGGTGCATTTTTCGAAATTTTCAAAGGGGTTAACCTTTTACGAATTCCGGGTGCATTTTGCGAAATTTTGAAAGGGGTTAGCCTTCTCCGAATTCCGGGTGCATAATTCGAAATTTCCAAAGGGGTTAGCCTTCTTCGAATTTCGTGTGCATTTTTCGAAATTTTCAAAGGGGTTAGCCTTCTTAGAATTCCGGGTGCATTTTTCGAAATTTTCAAAGGGGTTAGCCTTCTTCGAATTCTGGGTGCATTTTGCGAAATTTTCAAAGGGGTTAGCCTTCGAAATTTTCAAAGGGGTTAGCCTTCGAAATTTTCAAAGTGGTTAGCCTTCTTCGAATTCCGGGTTTTTTTCGAAATTTCCAAAGGGGTTAGCCTTTTTCGAATTCCGGGTCCATTTTTCGAAATTCTCAAAAGGGTTAGCCTTCTTCGAATTCCGGGTGCATTTCACGAAATTTTCAAAGGGAATAGCCTTCGAATTTCGTGTGCATTTTTCGAAATTTTCAAAGGGGTTAGCCTTCTTCGAATACGGGTGCATTTTTCGAAATTTTCAAAGCGGTTAGCCTTCTTCAAATTCCGGGTGCATTTTTCGAAATTTTCAAAGGGGTTAGCCTTCTTCGAATTCCGGGTGCATTTTTCGAAATTTTCAAAGGGGTTAGCCTTCTTCGAATTTCGTGTGCATTTTTCGAAATTTTCAAAGGGGTTAGCCTTCTTCGAATTCCAGGTGCATTTTTCGAAATTTTCAAAGGGGTTAGCCTTCTTAGAATTCCGGGTGCATTTTTGAAATTTCGATAGGGGTTAGCCTTCTTCGAATTCCGGGTGTATTTTTCGAAATTTTCAAAGGGGTTAGCATTCTTCGAATTCCGGGTGCATTTTTCGAAATTTTCATAGGGGTTAGCCTTTTTCGAAATTTTTTTAAGGGGTTAGCCTTCTTCGAATTCCGGGTGCATTTTTCGAAATTTTCAAAGGGGTTAGCCTTCTTCGAATTTCGTGTGCATTTTTCGAAATTTTCAAAGGGGTTAGCCTTCTTCGAATTCCAGGTGCATTTTTCGAAATTTTCAAAGGGGTTAGCCTTCTTCGAATTTCGTGTGCATTTTTCGAAATTTTCAAAGGGGTTAGCCTTCTTCGAATTCCAGGTGCATTTATCGAAATTTTCAAAGGGGTTAGCCTTCTTAGAATTCCGGGTGCATTTTTCGAAATTTTCAAAGGGGTTAGCTTTCTTCGAATTCCGGGTGCATTTTTCGAAATTTTCAAAGGGGTTAGCCTTCTTCGAATTCCGGGTGCATTTTTCGAAATTTTCAAAGGGGTTAGCCTTTTTCGAATTCCGGGTGCATTTTTCGAAATTTTCAAAGGGGTTAGCCTTCTTCGAATTACGTGTGCATTTTTCGAAATTTTCAAAGGGTTTAGCCTTCTTCGAATTCCAGGTGCATTTTTCGAAATTTTCTAAGGGGTTAGCCTTCTTAGAATTCCGGGTGCATTTTTCGAAATTTTCAAAGGGGTTAGCCTTCGAATTCCGGGTGCATTTTTCATAATTTTCAAAGGGGTTAGCCTTCTTCGAATTCCGGGTGCATTTTTCGAAATTTTCAAAGGGGTTAGCCTTCTTCGAATTCCGGGTGCATTTTTCGAAATTTTCAAAGGGGTTAGCCTTCTTCTAATTCTGGGTGCATTTTTCGAAATTTTCAAAGGGGTTAGCCTTCTTCAAGTTCCGGGTGCATTTTTCGAAATTTTCAAAGGGGTTAGCCTTCTTCGAATTCCGGGTGCATTTTTCGAAATTTTAAAGGGGTTATCCTTCTTCGAATTGCGGGTGCATTTTTCGAAATTTTCAAAGGGGTTAGCCTTCTTCGAATTTCGTGTGCATTTTTCGAAATTTTCAAAGGGGTTAGCCTTCTTCGAATTCCAGGTGCATTTTTCGAAATTTTCAAAGGGGTTAGCCTTCTTCGAATTTCGTGTGCATTTTTCGAAATTTTCAAAGGGGTTAGCCTTCTTCGAATTCCAGGTGCATTTATCGAAATTTTCAAAGGGGTTAGCCTTCTTAGAATTCCGGGTGCATTTTTCGAAATTTTCAAAGGGGTTAGCTTTCTTCGAATTCCGGGTGCATTTTTCGAAATTTTCAAAGGGGTTAGCCTTCTTCGAATTCCGGGTGCATTTTTCGAAATTTTCAAAGGGGTTAGCCTTTTTCGAATTCCGGGTGCATTTTTCGAAATTTTCAAAGGGGTTAGCCTTCTTCGAATTACGTGTGCATTTTTCGAAATTTTCAAAGGGTTTAGCCTTCTTCGAATTCCAGGTGCATTTTTCGAAATTTTCTAAGGGGTTAGCCTTCTTAGAATTCCGGGTGCATTTTTCGAAATTTTCAAAGGGGTTAGCCTTCGAATTCCGGGTGCATTTTTCATAATTTTCAAAGGGGTTAGCCTTCTTCGAATTCCGGGTGCATTTTTCGAAATTTTCAAAGGGGTTAGCCTTCTTCGAATTCCGGGTGCATTTTTCGAAATTTTCAAAGGGGTTAGCCTTCTTCGAATTCCGGGTTTTTTTCGAAATTTCCAAAGGGGTTAGCCTTTTTCGAATTCCGGGTGCATTTTTCGAAATTTTCATAGGGGTTAGCCTTCTTCGAATTCCGGGTGCATTTTTCGAAATTTTCAAAGGGGTTAGCCTTCTTCGAATTCCAGGTGCATTTTTCGAAATTTTCAAAGGGGTTAGCCTTCTTAGAATTCCGGGTGCATTTTTCGAAATTTTCAAAGGGGTTAGCCTTCGAATTCCGGGTGCATTTTTCGAAATTTTCAAAGGGGTTAGCCTTCTTCGAATTCCGGGTGCATTTTTCGAAATTTTCAAAGGGGTTAGCCTTCTCCGAATTCCGGGTGCATTTTTCGAAATTTTCAAAGGGGTTAGCCTTCTTCGAATTCCGGGTGAATTTTTCGAAATTTTCAAAGGGGTTAGCCTTCTTCGAATTACGTGTGCATTTTTTAAATTTTCAATGGGGTTAGCCTTCCTCGAATTCCAGGTGCATTTTTCGAAATTTTCAAAGGGGTTAGCCTTCCTCGAATTCCGGGTCCATTTTTCGGAATTTTCAAAGGGGTTAGCCTTCTTCTAATTCCGGGTGCATTTTCCGAAATTTTCAAAGGGGTTAGCCTTCTTCGAATTCCGGGTGCATTTTTAGAAATTTTCATAGGGGTTAGCCTTCTTCTAATTCTGGGTGCATTTTTCGAAATTTTCAAACGGGTTAGCCTTCTTCATGTTCCGTGTGCATTTTTCGAAATTTTCGAAGGGGTTAGCCTTCTTCGAATTCCGGGTGCATTTTTCGAAATTTTCAAAGGGGTTAGCCTTCTTCGAATTCCGGGTGCATTTTTCGAAATTTTCAAAGGGGTTAGCCTTCTTCGAATTTCGTGTACATTTTTCGAAATTTTCAAAGGGGTTAGCCTTCTTCGAATTCCAGGTGCATTTATCGAAATTTTCAAAGGGGTTAGCCTTCTTAGAATTCCGGGTGCATTTTTCGAAATTTTCAAAGGGGTTAGCTTTCTTCGAATTCCGGGTGCATTTTTCGAAATTTTCAAAGGGGTTAGCCTTCTTCGAATTCCGGGTGCATTTTTCGAAATTTTCAAAGGGGTTAGCCTTTTTCGAATTCCGGGTGCATTTTTCGAAATTTTCAAAGGGGTTAGCCTTCTTCGAATTACGTGTGCATTTTTCGAAATTTTCAAAGGGTTTAGCCTTCTTCGAATTCCAGGTGCATTTTTCGAAATTTTCAAAGGGGTTAGCCTTCTTAGAATTCCGGGTGCATTTTTCGAAATTTTCAAAGGGGTTAGCCTTCTAATTCCGGGTGCATTTTTCGAAATTTTCAAAGGGGTTAGCCTTCTTCGAATTCCGGGTTTTTTTCGAAATTTCCAAAGGGGTTAGCCTTTTTCGAATTCCGGGTGCATTTTTCGAAATTTTCAAAGGGGTTAGCCTTCTTCGAATTACGTGTGCATTTTTCGAAATTTTCAAAGGGGTTAGCCTTCTTCGAATTCCAGGTGCATTTTTCGAAATTTTCAAAGGGGTTAGCCTTCTTAGAATTCCGGGTGCATTTTTCGAAATTTTCAAAGGGGTTAGCCTTCGAATTCCGGGTGCATTTTTCGAAATTTTCAAAGGGGTTAGCCTTCTTCGAATTCCGGGTGCATTTTTCGAAATTTTCAAAGGGGTTAGCCTTCTTCGAATTCCGGGTGCATTTTTCGAAATTTTCAAAGGGGTTAGCCTTCTTCGAATTCCGGGTGAATTTTTCGAAATTTTCAAAGGGGTTAGCCTTCTTCGAATTACGTGTGCATTTTTCGAAATTTTCAATGGGGTTAGCCTTCCTCGAATTCCAGTTGCATTTTTCGAAATTTTCAAAGGGGTTAGCCTTCCTCGAATTCCGGGTCCATTTTTCGGAATTTTCAAAGGGGTTAGCCTTCTTCTAATTCCGGGTGCATTTTCCGAAATTTTCAAAGGGGTTAGCCTTCTTCGAATTCCGGGTGCATTTTTAGAAATTTTCATAGGGGTTAGCCTTCTTCTAATTCTGGGTGCATTTTTCGAAATTTTCAAACGGGTTAGCCATCTTCATGTTCCGTGTGCATTTTTCGAAATTTTCGAAGGGGTTAGCCTTCTTCGAATTCCGGGTGCATTTTTCGAAATTTTCAAAGGGGTTAGCCTTCTTCGAATTCCGGGTGCATTTTTCGAAATTTTCAAAGGGGTTAGCCTTCTTCGAATTTCGTGTACATTTTTCGAAATTTTCAAAGGGGTTAGCCTTCTTCGAATTCCAGGTGCATTTTTCGAAATTTTCAAAGGGGTTAGCCTTCCTCGAATTCCGGGTGCATTTTTCGAAATTTTCAAAGGGGTTAGCCTTCTTATTCCGGGTGCATTTTTCGAAATTTTCAAAGGGGTTAGCCTTCTTCGAATTCCGGGTGCATTTTTAGAAATTTTCATAGGGGTTAGCCTTCTTCAAATTCCGTGTGCATTTTTGAAATTTTCAAAGGGGTTAGCCTTCTTCAAGTTCCGGGTGCATTTTTCGAAATTTTCAAAGGGGTTAGCCTTCTTCGAATTCCGGGTGCATTTTTCGAAATTTCCGAAGGGGTTAGCCTTCCTCGAATTCCGGGTCCATTTTTCGAAATTTTCAAAGGGGTTAGCCTTCTTCTAATTCCGGGTGCATTTTCCGAAATTTTCAAAGGGGTTAGCCTTCTTCGAATTCCGGGTGCATTTTTAGATATTTTCATAGGGGTTAGCCTTCTTCAAATTCTGGGTGCATTTTTCGAAATTTTCAAAGGGGTTAGCCTTCTTCAAGTTCCGGGTGCATTTTTCGAAATTTTCAAAGGGGTTAGCCTTCTTCGAATTCCGGGTGCATTTTTCGAAATTTTCAAAGGGGTTAGCCTTCTTCGAATTGCGGGTGCATTTTTCGTAATTTTCAAAGGGGTTAGACTTTTTCGAATTTTGTGTGCATTTTTCGAAATTTTCAAAGGGGTTAGCCTTCTTCGAATTCCAGGTGCATTTTTCGAAATTTTCAAAGGGGTTAGCCTTCTTAGAATTCCGGGTGCATTTTTCGAAATTTTCAAAGGGGTTAGCCTTCTTCGAATTCCGGGTGCATTTTTCGAAATTTTCAAAGGGGTTAGCCTTCTTCGAATTTCGTGTGCATTTTTCGAAATTTTCAAAGGGGTTAGCCTTTGAATTCCGGGTGCATTTTTCGAAATTTTCAAAGGGGTTAGCCTTCTTCGAATTCCGGGTGCATTTTTCGAAATTTTCAAAGGGGTTAGCCTTCTTCGAATTCCAGGTGCATTTTTCGAAATTTTCAAAGGGGTTAGCTTTCTTCGAATTCCGGGTGCATTTTTCGAAATTTTCAAAGGGGTTAGCCTTATTCGAATTTCGTGTGCATTTTTCGAAATTTTCAAAGGGGTTAGCCTTCTTCGAATTCCGGGTGCATTTTTCGAAATTTTCAAAGGGGTTAGCCTTCTTCAAATTCCGGGTGCATTTTTCTAAATTTTCAAAGGGGTTAGCCTTCTTCGAATTCCGGGTTTTTTTCGAAATTTCCAAAGGGGTTAGCCTTTTTCGAATTCCGGGTGAATTTTTCGAAATTTTCAAAGGGGTTAGCCTTCTTCGAATTACGTGTGCATTTTTCGAAATTTTCAAAGGGGTTAGCCTTCTTCGAATTCCGGGTGCATTTTTCGAAATTTTCAAAGGGGTTAGCCTTCTTAGAATTCCGGGTGCATTTTTCGAAATTTTCAAAGGGGTTAGCCTTCGAATTCCGGGTGCATTTTTCGAAATTTTCAAAGGGGTTAGCCTTCTTCGAATTCCGGGTGCATTTTTCGAAATTTTCAAAGGGGTTAGCCTTCTTCGAATTCCGGGTGCATTTTTCGAAATTTCCGAAGGGGTTAGCCTTCTTCGAATTTCGTGTGCATTTTTCGAAATTTTCAAAGGGGTTAGCCTTCCTCGAATTCCGGGTCCATTTTTCGGAATTTTCAAAGGGGTTAGCCTTCTTCTAATTCCGGGTCATTTTCCGAAATTTTCAAAGGGGTTAGCCTTCTTCGAATTCCGGGTGCATTTTTAGAAATTTTCATAGGGGTTAGCCTTCTTCAAATTCTGGGTGCATTTTTCGAAATTTTCAAAGGGGTTAGCCTTCTTCAAGTTCCGTGTGCATTTTTCGAAATTTTCGAAGGGGTTAGCCTTCTTTGAATTCCGGGTGCATTTTTCGAAATTTTCAAAGGGGTTAGCCTTCTTCGAATTCCGGGTGCATTTTTCGAAATTTTCAAAGGGGTTAGCCTTCTTCGAATTTCGTGTACATTTTTCGAAATTTTCAAAGGGGTTAGCCTTCTTCGAATTCCAGGTGCATTTTTCGAAATTTTCAAAGGGGTTAGCCTTCCTCGAATTCTGGGTGCATTTTTCGAAATTTTCAAAGGGGTTAGCCTTCTTCTAATTCCGGGTGCATTTTTCGAAATTTTCAAAGGGGTTAGCCTTCTTCGAATTCCGGGTGCATTTTTAGAAATTTTCATAGGGGTTAGCCTTCTTCAAATTCTGTGTGCATTTTTGAAATTTTCAAAGGGGTTAGCCTTCTTCAAGTTCCGGGTGCATTTTTCGAAATTTTCAAAGGGGTTAGCCTTCTTCGAATTCCGGGTGCATTTTTCGAAATTTCCGAAGGGGTTAGCCTTCTTCGAATTTCGTGTGCATTTTTCGAAACTTTCAAAGGGGTTAGCCTTCCTCGAATTCCGGGTCCATTTTTCGAAATTTTCAAAGGGGTTAGCCTTCTTCTAATTCCGGGTGCATTTTCCGAAATTTTCAAAGGGGTTAGCCTTCTTCGAATTCCGGGTGCATTTTTAGAAATTTTCATAGGGGTTAGCCTTCTTCAAATTCTGGGTGCATTTTTCGAAATTTTCAAAGGGGTTAGCCTTCTTCGAGTTCCGGGTGCATTTTTCGAAATTTTCAAAGGGGTTAGCCTTCTTCGAATTCCGGGTGCATTTTTCGAAATTTTCAAAGGGGTTAGCCTTCTTCGAATTCCGGGTGCATTTTTCGAAATTTTCAAAGGGGTTAGCCTTCTTCGAATTTCGTGTGCATTTTTCGAAATTTTCAAAGGGGTTAGCCTTCTTCGAATTCCAGGTGCATTTTTCGAAATTTTCAAAAGGGTTAGCTTTCTTCGAATTCCGGGTGCATTTTTCGAAATTTTCAAAGGGGTTAGCTTTCTTCGAATTCCGGGTGCATTTTTCGAAATTGTCAAAGGGGTTAGCCTTCTCTGAATTCCGGGTGCATTTTTCGAAATTTTCAAAGGGGTTAGCCTTTTTCGAATTCCGGGTGCATTTTTCGAAATTTTCAAAGGGGTTAGCCTTCTTCGAATTTCGTGTGCATTTTTCGAAATTTTCAAAGGGGTTAGCCTTCTTCGAATTCCAGGTGCATTTTTCGAAATTTTCAAAGGGGTTAGCCTTCTTAGAATTCTGCGTGCATTTTTCGAAATTTTCAAAGGGGTTAGCCTTCTTCTAATTCCGGGTGCATTTTTCGAAATTTTCAAAGGGGTTAGCCTTCTTCGAATTCCGGGTGCATTTTTAGAAATTTTCATAGGGGTTAGCCTTCTTCAAATTCTGGGTGCATTTTTCGAAATTTTCTTCTTCGAATTCCGGGTGCATTTTTCGAAATTTTCAAAAGGGTTAGCCTTCTTCGAATTCCGGGTGCATTTTTCGAAATTTTCAAAGGGGTTAGCCTTCTTCGAATTCCGGGTGCATTTCTCGAAATTTTCAAAGGGGTTAGCCTTATTCGAATTTCGTGTGCATTTTTCGAAATTTTCAAAGGGGTTAGCCTTCTTAGAATTCTGGGTGCATTTTTCGAAATTTTCAAAGGGGTTAGCCTTCTAATTCCGGGTGCATTTTTCGAAATTTTCAAAGGGGTTAGCCTTCTTCGAATTCCGGGTGCATTTTTAGAAATTTTCATAGGGGTTAGCCTTCTTCAAATTCTGGGTGCATTTTTCGAAATTTTCTTCTTCGAATTCCGGGTGCATTTTTCGAAATTTTCAAAAGGGTTAGCCTTCTTCGAATTCCGGGTGCATTTTTCGAAATTTTCAAAGGGGTTAGCCTTCTTCGAATTCCGGGTGCATTTTTCGAAATTTTCAAAGGGGTTAGCCTTCTTCAAATTCGGGGTGCATTTTTCGAAATTTTCAAAGGGGTTAGCCTTCTTCGAATTCCGGGTGCATTTTTCGTAATTTCCGAAGGGGTTAGCCTTCTTTGAATTTCGTGTGCATTTTTCGAAATTTTCAAAGGGGTTAGCCTTCTTCTAATTCCGGGTGCATTTTTCGAAATTTTCAAAGGGGTTAGCTTTCTTCGAATTCCGGGTGCATTTTGCGAAATTTTCAAAGGGGTTAGCCTTCTTCGAATTCCGGGTGCATTTCTCGAAATTTTCAAAGGGGTTAGCCTTATTCGAATTTCGTGTGCATTTTTCGAAATTTTCAAAGGGGTTAGCCTTCTTCGAATTCCGGGTGCATTTTTCGAAATTTTCAAAGGGGTTAGCCTTCTTCAAATTCCGGGTGCATTTTTCTAAATTTTCAAAGGGGTTAGCCTTCTTTGAATTACGTGTGCATTTTTCGAAATTTTCAAAGGGGTTAGCCTTCTTCGAATTCCAGGTGCATTTTTCGAAATTTTCAAAGGGGTTAGCCTTCCTCGAATTCCGGGTGCATTTTTCGAAATTTTCAAAGGGGTTAGCCTTCTTCTAATTCCGGGTGCATTTTTCGAAATTTTCAAAGGGGTTAGCCTTCTTCGAATTCCGGGTGCATTTTTAGAAATTTTCATAGGGGTTAGCCTTCTTCAAATTCTGTGTGCATTTTTGAAATTTTCAAAGGGGTTAGCCTTCTTCAAGTTCCGGGTGCATTTTTCGAAATTTTCAATGGGGTTAGCTTTCTTCGAATTCCGGGTGCATTTTTCGAAATTTCCGAAGGGGTTAGCCTTCCTCGAATTCCAGGTGCATTTTTCGAAATTTTCAAAGGGGTTAGCCTTCTTCGAATTTCGTGTGCATTTTTCGAAATTTTCAAAGGGGTTAGCCTTCTTCTAATTCCGGGTGCATTTTCCGAAATTTTCAAAGGGGTTAGCCTTCTTCGAATTCCGGGTGCATTTTTAGAAATTTTCATAGGGGTTAGCCTTCTTCAAATTCTGGGTGCATTTTTCGAAATTTTCAAAGGGGTTAGCCTTCTTCGAGTTCCGGGTGCATTTTTCGAAATTTTCAAAGGGGTTAGCCTTCTTCGAATTCCGGGTGCATTTTTCGAAATTTTCAAAGGGGTTAGCCTTCTTCGAATTCCGGGTGCATTTTTCGAAATTTTCAAAGGGGTTAGCCTTCTTCGAATTTCGTGTGCATTTTTCGAAATTTTCAAAGGGGTTAGCCTTCTTCGAATTCCAGGTGCATTTTTCGAAATTTTCAAAAGGGTTAGCTTTCTTCGAATTCCGGGTGCATTTTTCGAAATTTTCAAAGGGGTTAGCTTTCTTCGAATTCCGGGTGCATTTTTCGAAATTGTCAAAGGGGTTAGCCTTCTCTGAATTCCGGGTGCATTTTTCGAAATTTTCAAAGGGGTTAGCCTTTTTCGAATTCCGGGTGCATTTTTCGAAATTTTCAAAGGGGTTAGCCTTCTTCGAATTTCGTGTGCATTTTTCGAAATTTTCAAAGGGGTTAGCCTTCTTCGAATTCCAGGTGCATTTTTCGAAATTTTCAAAGGGGTTAGCCTTCTTAGAATTCTGCGTGCATTTTTCGAAATTTTCAAAGGGGTTAGCCTTCTTCTAATTCCGGGTGCATTTTTCGAAATTTTCAAAGGGGTTAGCCTTCTTCGAATTCCGGGTGCATTTTTAGAAATTTTCATAGGGGTTAGCCTTCTTCAAATTCTGGGTGCATTTTTCGAAATTTTCTTCTTCGAATTCCGGGTGCATTTTTCGAAATTTTCAAAAGGGTTAGCCTTCTTCGAATTCCGGGTGCATTTTTCGAAATTTTCAAAGGGGTTAGCCTTCTTCGAATTCCGGGTGCATTTCTCGAAATTTTCAAAGGGGTTAGCCTTATTCGAATTTCGTGTGCATTTTTCGAAATTTTCAAAGGGGTTAGCCTTCTTAGAATTCTGGGTGCATTTTTCGAAATTTTCAAAGGGGTTAGCCTTCTAATTCCGGGTGCATTTTTCGAAATTTTCAAAGGGGTTAGCCTTCTTCGAATTCCGGGTGCATTTTTAGAAATTTTCATAGGGGTTAGCCTTCTTCAAATTCTGGGTGCATTTTTCGAAATTTTCTTCTTCGAATTCCGGGTGCATTTTTCGAAATTTTCAAAAGGGTTAGCCTTCTTCGAATTCCGGGTGCATTTTTCGAAATTTTCAAAGGGGTTAGCCTTCTTCGAATTCCGGGTGCATTTTTCGAAATTTTCAAAGGGGTTAGCCTTCTTCAAATTCGGGGTGCATTTTTCGAAATTTTCAAAGGGGTTAGCCTTCTTCGAATTCCGGGTGCATTTTTCGTAATTTCCGAAGGGGTTAGCCTTCTTTGAATTTCGTGTGCATTTTTCGAAATTTTCAAAGGGGTTAGCCTTCTTCTAATTCCGGGTGCATTTTTCGAAATTTTCAAAGGGGTTAGCTTTCTTCGAATTCCGGGTGCATTTTGCGAAATTTTCAAAGGGGTTAGCCTTCTTCGAATTCCGGGTGCATTTCTCGAAATTTTCAAAGGGGTTAGCCTTATTCGAATTTCGTGTGCATTTTTCGAAATTTTCAAAGGGGTTAGCCTTCTTCGAATTCCGGGTGCATTTTTCGAAATTTTCAAAGGGGTTAGCCTTCTTCAAATTCCGGGTGCATTTTTCTAAATTTTCAAAGGGGTTAGCCTTCTTTGAATTACGTGTGCATTTTTCGAAATTTTCAAAGGGGTTAGCCTTCTTCGAATTCCAGGTGCATTTTTCGAAATTTTCAAAGGGGTTAGCCTTCCTCGAATTCCGGGTGCATTTTTCGAAATTTTCAAAGGGGTTAGCCTTCTTCTAATTCCGGGTGCATTTTTCGAAATTTTCAAAGGGGTTAGCCTTCTTCGAATTCCGGGTGCATTTTTAGAAATTTTCATAGGGGTTAGCCTTCTTCAAATTCTGTGTGCATTTTTGAAATTTTCAAAGGGGTTAGCCTTCTTCAAGTTCCGGGTGCATTTTTCGAAATTTTCAATGGGGTTAGCTTTCTTCGAATTCCGGGTGCATTTTTCGAAATTTCCGAAGGGGTTAGCCTTCCTCGAATTCCAGGTGCATTTTTCGAAATTTTCAAAGGGGTTAGCCTTCTTCGAATTTCGTGTGCATTTTTCGAAATTTTCAAAGGGGTTAGCCTTCCTCGAATTCCGGGTCCATTTTTCGAAATTTTCAAAGGGGTTAGCCTTCTTCAAGTTCCGGGTGCATTTTCCGAAATTTTCAAAGGGGTTAGTCTTCTTCGATTTCCGGGTGCATTTTTAGAAATTTTCATAGGGGTTAGCCTTCTTCAAATTCTGGGTGCATTTTTCGAAATTTTCAAAGGGGTTAGCCTTCTTCAAGTTCCGGGTGCATTTTTCGAAATTTTCAAAGGGGTTAGCCTTCTTCGAATTCCGGGTGCATTTTTCGAAATTTTCAAAGGGGTTAGCCTTCGAATTCCGGGTGCATTTTTCGTAATTTCCGAAGGGGTTAGCTTTCTTTGAATTTCGTGTGCATTTTTCGAAATTTTCAAAGGGGTTAGCCTTCTTCTAATTCCGGGTGCATTTTTCGAAATTTTCAAAGGGGTTAGCCTTCTTCGAATTCCGGGTGCATTTTGCGAAATTTTCAAAGGGGTTAGCCTTCTTCGAATTCCGGGTGCATTTCTCGAAATTTTCAAAGGGGTTAGCCTTATTCGAATTTCGTGTGCATTTTTCGAAATTTTCAAAGGGGTTAGCCTTCTTCGAATTCCGGGTGCATTTTTCGAAATTTTCAAAGGGGTTAGCCTTCTTCAAATTCCAAGGTGCATTTTTCTAAATTTTCAAAGGGGTTAGCCTTCTTTGAATTACGTGTGCATTTTTCGAAATTTTCAAAGGGGTTAGTCTTCTTCGAATTCCAGGTGCATTTTTCGAAATTTTCAAAGGGGTTAGCCTTCTTAGAATTCCGGGTGCATTGTTCGAAATTTTCAAAGGGGTTAGCCTTCTTAGAATTCCGGGTGCATTTTTCGAAATTTTCAAAGGGGTTAGCCTTCTTCGAATTCCGGGTGCATTTTTCGAAATTTTCAAAGGGGTTAGCCTTCTTCGAATTCCGGGTGCATTTTTCGAAATTTCCGAAGGGGTTAGCCTTCTTCGAATTTCGTGTATTTTTCGAAATTTTCAAAGGGGTTAGCCTTCCTCGAATTCCGGGTCCATTTTTCGGAATTTTCAAAGGGGTTAGCCTTCTTCTAATTCCGGGTGCATTTTCGGAAATTTTCAAAGGGGTTAGCCTTCTTCGAATTCCGGGTGCATTTTTAGAAATTTTCATAGGGGTTAGCCTTCTTCAAATTCTGGGTGCATTTTTCGAAATTCTCAAAGGGGTTAGCCTTCTTCATGTTCCGTGTGCATTTTTCGAAATTTTCGAAGGGGTTAGCCTTCTTCGAATTCCGGGTGCATTTTTCGAAATTTTCAAAGGGGTTAGCCTTCTTCGAATTCCGGGTGCATTTTTCGAAATTTTCAAAGGGGTTAGCCTTCTTCGAATTTCGTGTACATTTTTCGAAATTTTCAAAGGGGTTAGCCTTCTTCGAATTCCAGGTGCATTTTTCGAAATTTTCAAAGGGGTTAGCCTTCCTCGAATTCCGGGTGCATTTTTCGAAATTTTCAAAGGGGTTAGCCTTCTTCTAATTCCGGGTGCATTTTTCGAAATTTTCAAAGGGGTTAGCCTTCTTCGAATTCCGGGTGCATTTTTAGAAATTTTCATAGGGGTTAGCCTTCTTCAAATTCTGTGTGCATTTTTGAAATTTTCAAAGGGGTTAGCCTTCTTCAAGTTCCGGGTGCATTTTTCGAAATTTTCAATGGGGTTAGCTTTCTTCGAATTCCGGGTGCATTTTTCGAAATTTCCGAAGGGGTTAGCCTTCCTCGAATTCCAGGTGCATTTTTCGAAATTTTCAAAGGGGTTAGCCTTCTTCGAATTTCGTGTGCATTTTTCGAAATTTTCAAAGGGGTTAGCCTTCCTCGAATTCCGGGTCCATTTTTCGAAATTTTCAAAGGGGGTAGCCTTCTTCAAGTTCCGGGTGCATTTTCCGAAATTTTCAAAGGGGTTAGTCTTCTTCGATTTCCGGGTGCATTTTTAGAAATTTTCATAGGGGTTAGCCTTCTTCAAATTCTGGGTGCATTTTTCGAAATTTTCAAAGGGGTTAGCCTTCTTCAAGTTCCGGGTGCATTTTTCGAAATTTTCAAAGGGGTTAGCCTTCTTCGAATTCCGGGTTTTTTTTCGAAATTTCCAAAGGGGTTAGCCTTTTTCGAATTCCGGGTGCATTTTTCGAAATTTTCAAAGGGGTTAGCCTTCTTCGAATTACGTGTGCATTTTTCGAAATTTTCAAAGGGGTTAGCCTTCTTCGAATTCCAGGTGCATTTTTCGAAATTTTCAAAGGGGTTAGCCTTCTTAGAATTCCGGGTGCATTTTTCGAAATTTTCAAAGGGGTTAGCCTTCGAATTCCGGGTGCATTTTTCGAAATTTTCAAAGGGGTTAGCCTTCTTAGAATTCCGGGTGCATTTTTCGAAATTTTCAAAGGGGTTAGCCTTCTTCGAATTCCGGGTGCATTTTTAGAAATTTTCATAGGGGTTAGCCTTCTTCAAATTCTGGGTGCATTTTTCGAAATTTTCAAAGGGGTTAGCCTTCTTCAAGTTCCGTGTGCATTTTTCGAAATTTTCGAAGGGGTTAGCCTTCTTCGAATTCCGGGTGCATTTTTGGAAATTTTCAAAGGGGTTAGCCTTCTTCGAATTACGTGTGCATTTTTCGAAATTTTCAAAGGGGTTAGCCTTCTTCGAATTACGTGTGCATTTTTCGAAATTTTCAAAGGGGTTAGCCTTCTTCGAATTCCGGCTGCATTTTTCGAAATTTTCAAAGGGGTTAGCCTTCCTCGAATTCTGGGTGCATTTTTCGAAATTTTCAAAGGGGTTAGCCTTCTAATTCCGGGTGCATTTTTCGAAATTTTCAAAGGGGTTAGCCTTCGAATTCCGGGTGCATTTTTAGAAATTTTCATAGGGGTTAGCCTTCTTCAAATTCTGTGTGCATTTTTGAAATTTTCAAAGGGGTTAGCCTTCTTCAAGTTCCGGGTGCATTTTTCGAAATTTTCAAAGGGGTTAGCCTTCTTCGAATTCCGGGTGCATTTTTCGAAATTTCCGAAGGGGTTAGCCTTCTTCGAATTTCGTGTGCATTTTTCGAAATTTTCAAAGGGGTTAGCCTTCCTCGAATTCCGGGTCCATTTTTCGAAATTTTCAAAGGGGTTAGCCTTCTTCTAATTCCGGGTGCATTTTCCGAAATTTTCAAAGGGGTTAGCCTTCTTCGAATTCCGGGTGCATTTTTAGAAATTTTCATAGGGGTTAGCCTTCTTCAAATTCTGGGTGCATTTTTCGAAATTTTCAAAGGGGTTAGCCTTCTTCGAGATCCGGGTGCATTTTTCGAAATTTTCAAAGGGGTTAGCCTTCTTCGAATTCCGGGTGCATTTTTCGAAATTTTCAAAGGGGTTAGCCTTCTTCGAATTCCGGGAGCATTTTTCGAAATTTTCAAAGGGGTTAGCCTTCTTCGAATTTCGTGTGCATTTTTCGAAATTTTCAAAGGGGTTAGCCTTCTTCGAATTCCAGGTGCATTTTTCGAAATTTTCAAAAGGGTTAGCTTTCTTCGAATTCCGGGTGCATTTTTCGAAATTTTCAAAGGGGTTAGCTTTCTTCGAATTCCGGGTGCATTTTTCGAAATTTTCAAAGGGGTTAGCCTTCTCTGAATTCCGGGTGCATTTTTCGAAATTTTCAAAGGGGTTAGCCTTTTTCGAATTCCGGGTGCATTTTTCGAAATTTTCAAAGGGGTTAGCCTTCTTCGAATTTCGAGTGCATTTTTCGAAATTTTCAAAGGGGTTAGCCTTCTTCGAATTCCAGGTGCATTTTTCGAAATTTTCAAAGGGGTTAGCCTTCTTAGAATTCTGGGTGCATTTTTCGAAATTTTCAAAGGGGTTAGCCTTCTAATTCCGGGTGCATTTTTCGAAATTTTCAAAGGGGTTAGCCTTCTTCGAATTCCGGGTGCATTTTTAGAAATTTTCATAGGGGTTAGCCTTCTTCAAATTCTGGGTGCATTTTTCGAAATTTTCTTCTTCGAATTCCGGGTGCATTTTTCGAAATTTTCAAAAGGGTTAGCCTTCTTCGAATTCCGGGTGCATTTTTCGAAATTTTCAAAGGGGTTAGCCTTCTTCGAATTCCGGGTGCATTTTTCGAAATTTTCAAAGGGGTTAGCCTTCTTCAAATTCGGGGTGCATTTTTCGAAATTTTCAAAGGGGTTAGCCTTCTTCGAATTCCGGGTGCATTTTTCGTAATTTCCGAAGGGGTTAGCCTTCTTTGAATTTCGTGTGCATTTTTCGAAATTTTCAAAGGGGTTAGCCTTCTTCTAATTCCGGGTGCATTTTTCGAAATTTTCAAAGGGGTTAGCCTTCTTCGAATTCCGGGTGCATTTTGCGAAATTTTCAAAGGGGTTAGCCTTCTTCGAATTCCGGGTGCATTTCTCGAAATTTTCAAAGGGGTTAGCCTTATTCGAATTTCGTGTGCATTTTTCGAAATTTTCAAAGGGGTTAGCCTTCTTCGAATTCCGGGTGCATTTTTCGAAATTTTCAAAGGGGTTAGCCTTCTTCAAATTCCGGGTGCATTTTTCGAAATTTTCAAAGGGGTTAGCCTTCTTCAAGTTCCGTGTGCATTTTTCGAAATTTTCGAAGGGGTTAGCCTTCTTCGAATTCCGGGTGCATTTTTGGAAATTTTCAAAGGGGTTAGCCTTCTTCGAATTACGTGTGCATTTTTCGAAATTTTCAAAGGGGTTAGCCTTCTTCGAATTACGTGTGCATTTTTCGAAATTTTCAAAGGGGTTAGCCTTCTTCGAATTCCGGCTGCATTTTTCGAAATTTTCAAAGGGGTTAGCCTTCCTCGAATTCTGGGTGCATTTTTCGAAATTTTCAAAGGGGTTAGCCTTCTAATTCCGGGTGCATTTTTCGAAATTTTCAAAGGGGTTAGCCTTCGAATTCCGGGTGCATTTTTAGAAATTTTCATAGGGGTTAGCCTTCTTCAAATTCTGTGTGCATTTTTGAAATTTTCAAAGGGGTTAGCCTTCTTCAAGTTCCGGGTGCATTTTTCGAAATTTTCAAAGGGGTTAGCCTTCTTCGAATTCCGGGTGCATTTTTCGAAATTTCCGAAGGGGTTAGCCTTCTTCGAATTTCGTGTGCATTTTTCGAAATTTTCAAAGGGGTTAGCCTTCCTCGAATTCCGGGTCCATTTTTCGAAATTTTCAAAGGGGTTAGCCTTCTTCTAATTCCGGGTGCATTTTCCGAAATTTTCAAAGGGGTTAGCCTTCTTCGAATTCCGGGTGCATTTTTAGAAATTTTCATAGGGGTTAGCCTTCTTCAAATTCTGGGTGCATTTTTCGAAATTTTCAAAGGGGTTAGCCTTCTTCGAGATCCGGGTGCATTTTTCGAAATTTTCAAAGGGGTTAGCCTTCTTCGAATTCCGGGTGCATTTTTCGAAATTTTCAAAGGGGTTAGCCTTCTTCGAATTCCGGGAGCATTTTTCGAAATTTTCAAAGGGGTTAGCCTTCTTCGAATTTCGTGTGCATTTTTCGAAATTTTCAAAGGGGTTAGCCTTCTTCGAATTCCAGGTGCATTTTTCGAAATTTTCAAAAGGGTTAGCTTTCTTCGAATTCCGGGTGCATTTTTCGAAATTTTCAAAGGGGTTAGCTTTCTTCGAATTCCGGGTGCATTTTTCGAAATTTTCAAAGGGGTTAGCCTTCTCTGAATTCCGGGTGCATTTTTCGAAATTTTCAAAGGGGTTAGCCTTTTTCGAATTCCGGGTGCATTTTTCGAAATTTTCAAAGGGGTTAGCCTTCTTCGAATTTCGAGTGCATTTTTCGAAATTTTCAAAGGGGTTAGCCTTCTTCGAATTCCAGGTGCATTTTTCGAAATTTTCAAAGGGGTTAGCCTTCTTAGAATTCTGGGTGCATTTTTCGAAATTTTCAAAGGGGTTAGCCTTCTAATTCCGGGTGCATTTTTCGAAATTTTCAAAGGGGTTAGCCTTCTTCGAATTCCGGGTGCATTTTTAGAAATTTTCATAGGGGTTAGCCTTCTTCAAATTCTGGGTGCATTTTTCGAAATTTTCTTCTTCGAATTCCGGGTGCATTTTTCGAAATTTTCAAAAGGGTTAGCCTTCTTCGAATTCCGGGTGCATTTTTCGAAATTTTCAAAGGGGTTAGCCTTCTTCGAATTCCGGGTGCATTTTTCGAAATTTTCAAAGGGGTTAGCCTTCTTCAAATTCGGGGTGCATTTTTCGAAATTTTCAAAGGGGTTAGCCTTCTTCGAATTCCGGGTGCATTTTTCGTAATTTCCGAAGGGGTTAGCCTTCTTTGAATTTCGTGTGCATTTTTCGAAATTTTCAAAGGGGTTAGCCTTCTTCTAATTCCGGGTGCATTTTTCGAAATTTTCAAAGGGGTTAGCCTTCTTCGAATTCCGGGTGCATTTTGCGAAATTTTCAAAGGGGTTAGCCTTCTTCGAATTCCGGGTGCATTTCTCGAAATTTTCAAAGGGGTTAGCCTTATTCGAATTTCGTGTGCATTTTTCGAAATTTTCAAAGGGGTTAGCCTTCTTCGAATTCCGGGTGCATTTTTCGAAATTTTCAAAGGGGTTAGCCTTCTTCAAATTCCGGGTGCATTTTTCTAAATTTTCAAAGGGTTTAGCCTTCTTTGAATTACGTGTGCATTTTTCGAAATTTTCAAAGGGGTTAGCCTTCTTCGAATTCCAGGTGCATTTTTCGAAATTTTCAAAGGGGTTAGCCTTCTTAGAATTCCGGGTGCATTGTTCGAAATTTTCAAAGGGGTTAGCCTTCTTAGAATTCCGGGTGCATTTTTCGAAATTTTCAAAGGGGTTAGCCTTCTTCGAATTCCGGGTGCATTTTTCGAAATTTTCAAAGGGGTTAGCCTTCTTCGAATTCCGGGTGCATTTTTCGAAATTTCCCTAGGGGTTAGCCTTCTTCGAATTTCGTGTATTTTTCGAAATTTTCAAAGGGGTTAGCCTTCCTCGAATTCCGGGTCCATTTTTCGGAATTTTCAAAGGGGTTAGCCTTCTTCTAATTCCGGGTGCATTTTCCGAAATTTTCAAAGGGGTTAGCCTTCTTCGAATTCCGGGTGCATTTTTAGAAATTTTCATAGGGGTTAGCCTTCTTCAAATTCTGTGTGCATTTTTGAAATTTTCAAAGGGGTTAGCCTTCTTCAAGTTCCGGGTGCATTTTTCGAAATTTTCAATGGGGTTAGCCTTCTTCGAATTCCGGGTGCATTTTTCGAAATTTCCGAAGGGGTTAGCCTTCCTCGAATTCCAGGTGCATTTTTCGAAATTTTCAAAGGGGTTAGCCTTCTTCGAATTTCGTGTGCATTTTTCGAAATTTTCAAAGGGGTTAGCCTTCCTCGAATTCCGGGTCCATTTTTCGAAATTTTCAAAGGGGTTAGCCTTCTTCAAGTTCCGGGTGCATTTTCCGAAATTTTCAAAGGGGTTAGTCTTCTTCGATTTCCGGGTGCATTTTTAGAAATTTTCATAGGGGTTAGCCTTCTTCACATTCTGGGTGCATTTTTGAAATTTTCAAAGGGGTTAGCCTTCTTCAAGTTCCGGGTGCATTTTTCGAAATTTTCAATGGGGTTAGCCTTCTTCGAATTCCGGGTGCATTTTTCGAAATTTCCGAAGGGGTTAGCCTTCCTCGAATTCCAGGTGCATTTTTCGAAATTTTCAAAGGGGTTAGCCTTCTTCGAATTTCGTGTGCATTTTTCGAAATTTTCAAAGGGGTTAGCCTTCCTCGAATTCCGGGTCCATTTTTCGAAATTTTCAAAGGGGTTAGCCTTCTTCGAATTCCGGGTGCATTTTTCGAAATTTTCAAAGGGGTTAGCCTTCTTCGAATTCCGGGTGCATTTTTCGAAATTTTCAAAGGGGTTAGCCTTCGAATTTCGTGTACATTTTTCGAAATTTTCAAAGGGGTTAGCCTTCTTCGAATTCCAGGTGCATTTTTCGAAATTTTCAAAGGGGTTAGCCTTCCTCGAATTCCGGGTGCATTTTTCGAAATTTTCAAAGGGGTTAGCCTTCTTCGAATTCCGGGTGCATTTTTAGAAATTTTCATAGGGGTTAGCCTTCTTCAAATTCTGTGTGCATTTTTGAAATTTTCAAAGGGGTTAGCCTTCTTCAAGTTCCGGGTGCATTTTTCGAAATTTTCAAAGGGGTTAGCCTTCTTCGAATTCCGGGTGCATTTTTCGAAATTTTCAAAGGGGTTAGCCTTCTTCGAATTCCGGGAGCATTTTTCGAAATTTTCAAAGGGGTTAGCCTTCTTCGAATTTCGTGTGCATTTTTCGAAATTTTCAAAGGGGTTAGCCTTCTTCGAATTCCAGGTGCATTTTTCGAAATTTTCAAAAGGGTTAGCTTTCTTCGAATTCCGGGTGCATTTTTCGAAATTTTCAAAGGGGTTAGCTTTCTTCGAATTCCGGGTGCATTTTTCGAAATTTTCAAAGGGGTTAGCCTTCTCTGAATTCCGGGTGCATTTTTCGAAATTTTCAAAGGGGTTAGCCTTCTTCAAGTTCCGGGTGCATTTTTCGAAATTTTCAAAGGGGTTAGCCTTCTTCGAATTCCGGGTTTTTTTTCGAAATTTCCAAAGGGGTAAGCCTTTTTCGAATTCCGGGTGCATTTTTCGAAATTTTCAAAGGGGTTAGCCTTCTTCGAATTCCGGGTTTTTTTTCGAAATTTCCAAAGGGGTTAGCCTTTTTCGAATTCCGGGTGCATTTTTCGAAATTTTCAAAGGGGTTAGCCTTCTTCGAATTACGTGTGCATTTTTCGAAATTTTCAAAGGGGTTAGCCTTCTTCGAATTCCAGGTGCATTTTTCGAAATTTTCAAAGGGGTTAGCCTTCTTAGAATTCCGGGTGCATTTTTCGAAATTTTCAAAGGGGTTAGCCTTCGAATTCCGGGTGCATTTTTCGAAATTTTCAAAGGGGTTAGCCTTCTTCGAATTCCGGGTGCATTTTTCGAAATTTTCAAAGGGGTTAGCCTTCCTCGAATTCCGGGTGCATTTTTCGAAATTTCCGAAGGGGTTAGCCTTCTTCGAATTTCGTGTGCATTTTTCGAAATTTTCAAAGGGGTTAGCCTTCCTCGAATTCCGGGTCCATTTTTCGGAATTTTCAAAGGGGTTAGCCTTCTTCTAATTCCGGGTCATTTTCCGAAATTTTCAAAGGGGTTAGCCTTCTTCGAATTCCGGGTGCATTTTTAGAAATTTTCATAGGGGTTAGCCTTCTTCAAATTCTGGGTGCATTTTTCGAAATTTTCAAAGGGGTTAGCCTTCTTCAAGTTCCGTGTGCATTTTTCGAAATTTTCGAAGGGGTTAGCCTTCTTTGAATTCCGGGTGCATTTTTCGAAATTTTCAAAGGGGTTAGCCTTCTTCGAATTCCGGGTGCATTTTTCGAAATTTTCAAAGGGGTTAGCCTTCTTCGAATTTCGTGTACATTTTTCGAAATTTTCAAAGGGGTTAGCCTTCTTCGAATTCCAGGTGCATTTTTCGAAATTTTCAAAGGGGTTAGCCTTCCTCGAATTCTGGGTGCATTTTTCGAAATTTTCAAAGGGGTTAGCCTTCTTCTAATTCCGGGTGCATTTTTCGAAATTTTCAAAGGGGTTAGCCTTCTTCGAATTCCGGGTGCATTTTTAGAAATTTTCATAGGGGTTAGCCTTCTTCAAATTCTGTGTGCATTTTTGAAATTTTCAAAGGGGTTAGCCTTCTTCAAGTTCCGGGTGCATTTTTCGAAATTTTCAAAGGGGTTAGCCTTCTTCGAATTCCGGGTGCATTTTTCGAAATTTCCGAAGGGGTTAGCCTTCTTCGAATTTCGTGTGCATTTTTCGAAATTTTCAAAGGGGTTAGCCTTCCTCGAATTCCGGGTCCATTTTTCGAAATTTTCAAAGGGGTTAGCCTTCTTCTAATTCCGGGTGCATTTTCCGAAATTTTCAAAGGGGTTAGCCTTCTTCGAATTCCGGGTGCATTTTTAGAAATTTTCATAGGGGTTAGCCTTCTTCAAATTCTGGGTGCATTTTTCGAAATTTTCAAAGGGGTTAGCCTTCTTCGAGTTCCGGGTGCATTTTTCGAAATTTTCAAAGGGGTTAGCCTTCTTCGAATTCCGGGTGCATTTTTCGAAATTTTCAAAGGGGTTAGCTTTCTTCGAATTCCGGGTGCATTTTTCGAAATTTTCAAAGGGGTTAGCCTTCTCTGAATTCCGGGTGCATTTTTCGAAATTTTCAAAGGGGTTAGCCTTTTTCGAATTCCGGGTGCATTTTTCGAAATTTTCAAAGGGGTTAGCCTTCTTCGAATTTCGTGTGCATTTTTCGAAATTTTCAAAGGGGTTAGCCTTCTTCGAATTCCAGGTGCATTTTTCGAAATTTTCAAAGGGGTTAGCCTTCTTAGAATTCTGGGTGCATTTTTCGAAATTTTCAAAGGGGTTAGCCTTCTTCTAATTCCGGGTGCATTTTTCGAAATTTTCAAAGGGGTTAGCCTTCTTCGAATTCCGGGTGCATTTTTAGAAATTTTCATAGGGGTTAGCCTTCTTCAAATTCTGGGTGCATTTTTCGAAATTTTCTTCTTCGAATTCCGGGTGCATTTTTCGAAATTTTCAAAAGGGTTAGCCTTCTTCGAATACCGGGTGCATTTTTCGAAATTTTTAAAGGGGTTAGCCTTCTTCGAATTCCAGGTGCATTTTTCGAAATTTTCAAAGGGGTTAGCCTTCTTAGAATTCCGGGTGCATTTTTCGAAATTTTCAAAGGGGTTAGCCTTCTTCGAATTCCGGGTGCATTTTTCGAAATTTTCAAAGGGGTTAGCCTTCTTCGAATTCCGGGTGCATTTTTCGAAATTTCCGAAGGGGTTAGCCTTCTTCGAATTTCGTGTATTTTTCGAAATTTTCAAAGGGGTTAGCCTTCCTCGAATTCCGGGTCCATTTTTCGGAATTTTCAAAGGGGTTAGCCTTCTTCTAATTCCGGGTGCATTTTCCGAAATTTTCAAAGGGGTTAGCCTTCTTCGAATTCCGGGTGCATTTTTAGAAATTTTCATAGGGGTTAGCCTTCTTCAAATTCTGGGTGCATTTTTCGAAATTTTCAAAGGGGTTAGCCTTCTTCGAGTTCCGGGTGCATTTTTCGAAATTTTCAAAGGGGTTAGCCTTCTTAGAATTCCGGGTGCATTTTTCGAAATTTTCAAAGGGGTTAGCCTTCGAATTCCGGGTGCATTTTTCGAAATTTTCAAAGGGGTTAGCCTTCTTCGAATTCCGGGTGCATTTTTCGAAATTTTCAAAGGGGTTAGCCTTCCTCGAATTCCGGGTGCATTTTTCGAAATTTCCGAAGGGGTTAGCCTTCTTCGAATTTCGTGTGCATTTTTCGAAATTTTCAAAGGGGTTAGCCTTCCTCGAATTCCGGGTCCATTTTTCGGAATTTTCAAAGGGGTTAGCCTTCTTCTAATTCCGGGTCATTTTCCGAAATTTTCAAAGGGGTTAGCCTTCTTCGAATTCCGGGTGCATTTTTAGAAATTTTCATAGGGGTTAGCCTTCTTCAAATTCTGGGTGCATTTTTCGAAATTTTCAAAGGGGTTAGCCTTCTTCAAGTTCCGTGTGCATTTTTCGAAATTTTCGAAGGGGTTAGCCTTCTTTGAATTCCGGGTGCATTTTTCGAAATTTTCAAAGGGGTTAGCCTTCTTCGAATTCCGGGTGCATTTTTCGAAATTTTCAAAGGGGTTAGCCTTCTTCGAATTTCGTGTACATTTTTCGAAATTTTCAAAGGGGTTAGCCTTCTTCGAATTCCAGGTGCATTTTTCGAAATTTTCAAAGGGGTTAGCCTTCCTCGAATTCTGGGTGCATTTTTCGAAATTTTCAAAGGGGTTAGCCTTCTTCTAATTCCGGGTGCATTTTTCGAAATTTTCAAAGGGGTTAGCCTTCTTCGAATTCCGGGTGCATTTTTAGAAATTTTCATAGGGGTTAGCCTTCTTCAAATTCTGTGTGCATTTTTGAAATTTTCAAAGGGGTTAGCCTTCTTCAAGTTCCGGGTGCATTTTTCGAAATTTTCAAAGGGGTTAGCCTTCTTCGAATTCCGGGTGCATTTTTCGAAATTTCCGAAGGGGTTAGCCTTCTTCGAATTTCGTGTGCATTTTTCGAAATTTTCAAAGGGGTTAGCCTTCCTCGAATTCCGGGTCCATTTTTCGAAATTTTCAAAGGGGTTAGCCTTCTTCTAATTCCGGGTGCATTTTCCGAAATTTTCAAAGGGGTTAGCCTTCTTCGAATTCCGGGTGCATTTTTAGAAATTTTCATAGGGGTTAGCCTTCTTCAAATTCTGGGTGCATTTTTCGAAATTTTCAAAGGGGTTAGCCTTCTTCGAGTTCCGGGTGCATTTTTCGAAATTTTCAAAGGGGTTAGCCTTCTTCGAATTCCGGGTGCATTTTTCGAAATTTTCAAAGGGGTTAGCCTTCTTCGAATTCCGGGTGCATTTTTCGATATTTTCAAAGGGGTTAGCCTTCTTCGAATTTCGTGTGCATTTTTCGAAATTTTCAAAGGGGTTAGCCTTCTTCGAATTCCAGGTGCATTTTTCGAAATTTTCAAAAGGGTTAGCTTTCTTCGAATTCCGGGTGCATTTTTCGAAATTTTCAAAGGGGTTAGCTTTCTTCGAATTCCGGGTGCATTTTTCGAAATTTTCAAAGGGGTTAGCCTTCTCTGAATTCCGTATGCATTTTTCGAAATTTTCAAAGGGGTTAGCCTTTTTCGAATTCCGGGTGCATTTTTCGAAATTTTCAAAGGGGTTAGCCTTCTTCGAATTTCGTGTGCATTTTTCGAAATTTTCAAAGGGGTTAGCCTTCTTCGAATTCCAGGTGCATTTTTCGAAATTTTCAAAGGGGTTAGCCTTCTTAGAATTCTGGGTGCATTTTTCGAAATTTTCAAAGGGGTTAGCCTTCTTCTAATTCCGGGTGCATTTTTCGAAATTTTCAAAGGGGTTAGCCTTCTTCGAATTCCGGGTGCATTTTTAGAAATTTTCATAGGGGTTAGCCTTCTTCAAATTCTGGGTGCATTTTTCGAAATTTTCTTCTTCGAATTCCGGGTGCATTTTTCGAAATTTTCAAAAGGGTTAGCCTTCTTCGAATACCGGGTGCATTTTTCGAAATTTTTAAAGGGGTTAGCCTTCTTCGAATTCCAGGTGCATTTTTCGAAATTTTCAAAGGGGTTAGCCTTCTTAGAATCCTGGGTGCATTGTTCGAAATTTTCAAAGGGGTTAGCCTTCTTAGAATTCCGGGTGCATTTTTCGAAATTTTCAAAGGGGTTAGCCTTCTTCGAATTCCGGGTGCATTTTTCGAAATTTTCAAAGGGGTTAGCCTTCTTCGAATTCCGGGTGCATTTTTCGAAATTTCCGAAGGGGTTAGCCTTCTTCGAATTTCGTGTATTTTTCGAAATTTTCAAAGGGGTTAGCCTTCCTCGAATTCCGGGTCCATTTTTCGGAATTTTCAAAGGGGTTAGCCTTCTTCTAATTCCGGGTGCATTTTCCGAAATTTTCAAAGGGGTTAGCCTTCTTCGAATTCCGGGTGCATTTTTAGAAATTTTCATAGGGGTTAGCCTTCTTCAAATTCTGGGTGCATTTTTCGAAATTTTCAAAGGGGTTAGCCTTGTTCATGTTCCGTGTGCATTTTTCGAAATTTTCAAAGGGGTTAGCCTTCTTCGAATTCCGGGTGCATTTTTCGAAATTTTCAAAGGGGTTAGCCTTCTTCGAATTCCGGGTGCATTTTTCGAAATTTTCAAAGGGGTTAGCCTTCTTCGAATTTCGTGTACATTTTTCGAAATTTTCAAAGGGGTTAGCCTTCTTCGAATTCCAGGTGCATTTTTCGAAATTTTCAAAGGGGTTAGCCTTCCTCGAATTCCGGGTGCATTTTTCGAAATTTTCAAAGGGGTTAGCCTTCTTCTAATTCCGGGTGCATTTTTCGAAATCTTCAAAGGGGTTAGCCTTCTTCGAATTCCGGGTGCATTTTTAGAAATTTTCATAGGGGTTAGCCTTCTTCAAATTCTGTGTGCATTTTTGAAATTTTCAAAGGGGTTAGCCTTCTTCAAGTTCCGGGTGCATTTTTCGAAATTTTCAATGGGGTTAGCCTTCTTCGAATTCCGGGTGCATTTTTCGAAATTTCCGAAGGGGTTAGCCTTCCTCGAATTCCAGGTGCATTTTTCGAAATTTTCAAAGGGGTTAGCCTTCTTCGAATTTCGTGTGCATTTTTCGAAATTTTCAAAGGGGTTAGCCTTCCTCGAATTCCGGGTCCATTTTTCGAAATTTTCAAAGGGGTTAGCCTTCTTCAAGTTCCGGGTGCATTTTCCGAAATTTTCAAAGGGGTTAGTCTTCTTCGATTTCCGGGTGCATTTTTAGAAATTTTCATAGGGATTAGCCTTCTTCAAATTCTGGGTGCATTTTTCGAAATTTTCAAAGGGGTTAGCCTTCTTCAAGTTCCGGGTGCATTTTTCGAAATTTTCAAAGGGGTTAGCCTTCTTCGAATTCCGGGTTTTTTTTCGAAATTTCCAAAGGGGTTAGCCTTTTTCGAATTCCGGGTGCATTTTTCGAAATTTTCAAAGGGGTTAGCCTTCTTCGAATTACGTGTGCATTTTTCGAAATTTTCAAAGGGGTTAGCCTTCTTCGAATTCCAGGTGCATTTTTCGAAATTTTCAAAGGGGTTAGCCTTCTTAGAATTCCGGGTGCATTTTTCGAAATTTTCAAAGGGGTTAGCCTTCGAATTCCGGGTGCATTTTTCGAAATTTTCAAAGGGGTTAGCCTTCTTAGAATTCCGGGTGCATTTTTCGAAATTTTCAAAGGGGTTAGCCTTCTTCGAATTCCAGGTGCATTTTTAGAAATTTTCATAGGGGTTAGCCTTCTTCAAATTCTGGGTGCATTTTTCGAAATTTTCAAAGGGGTTAGCCTTCTTCAAGTTCCGTGTGCATTTTTCGAAATTTTCGAAGGGGTTAGCCTTCTTCGAATTCCGGGTGCATTTTTGGAAATTTTCAAAGGGGTTAGCCTTCTTCGAATTACGTGTGCATTTTTCGAAATTTTCAAAGGGGTTAGCCTTCTTCGAATTACGTGTGCATTTTTCGAAATTTTCAAAGGGGTTAGCCTTCTTCGAATTCCGGGTGCATTTTTCGAAATTTTCAAAGGGGTTAGCCTTCCTCGAATTCTGGGTGCATTTTTCGAAATTTTCAAAGGGGTTAGCCTTCTTCTAATTACGGGTGCATTTTTCGAAATTTTCAAAGGGGTTAGCCTTCTTCGAATTCCGGGTGCATTTTTAGAAATTTTCATAGGGGTTAGCCTTCTTGAAATTCTGTGTGCATTTTTGAAATTTTCAAAGGGGTTAGCCTTCTTCAAGTTCCGGGTGCATTTTTCGAAATTTTCAAAGGGGTTAGCCTTCTTCGAATTCCGGGTGCATTTTTCGAAATTTCCGAAGGGGTTAGCCTTCTTCGAATTTCGTGTGCATTTTTCGAAATTTTCAAAGGGGTTAGCCTTCCTCGAATTCCGGGTCCATTTTTCGAAATTTTCAAAGGGGTTAGCCTTCTTCTAATTCCGGGTGCATTTTCCGAAATTTTCAAAGGGGTTAGCCTTCTTCGAATTCCGGGTGCATTTTTAGAAATTTTCATAGGGGTTAGCCTTCTTCAAATTCTGGGTGCATTTTTCGAAATTTTCAAAGGGGTTAGCCTTCTTCGAGTTCCGGGTGCATTTTTCGAAATTTTCAAAGGGGTTAGCCTTCTTCGAATTCCGGGTGCATTTTTCGAAATTTTCAAAGGGGTTAGCCTTCTTCGAATTCCGGGTGCATTTTTCGAAATTTTCAAAGGGGTTAGCTTTCTTCGAATTCTGGGTGCATTTTTCGAAATTTTCAAAGGGGTTAGCCTTCTCTGAATTCCGGGTGCATTTTTCGAAATTTTCAAAGGGGTTAGCCTTTTTCGAATTCCGGGTGCATTTTTCGAAATTTTCAAAGGGGTTAGCCTTCTTCGAATTTCGTGTACATTTTTCGAAATTTTCAAAGGGGTTAGCCTTCTTCGAATTCCAGGTGCATTTTTCGAAATTTTCAAAGGGGTTAGCCTTCCTCGAATTCCGGGTGCATTTTTCGAAATTTTCAAAGGGGTTAGCCTTCTTCGAATTCCGGGTGCATTTTTAGAAATTTTCATAGGGGTTAGCCTTCTTCAAATTCTGTGTGCATTTTTGAAATTTTCAAAGGGGTTAGCCTTCTTCAAGTTCCGGGTGCATTTTTCGAAATTTTCAATGGGGTTAGCCTTCTTCGAATTCCGGGTGCATTTTTCGAAATTTCCGAAGGGGTTAGCCTTCCTCGAATTCCAGGTGCATTTTTCGAAATTTTCAAAGGGGTTAGCCTTCTTCGAATTTCGTGTGCATTTTTCGAAATTTTCAAAGGGGTTAGCCTTCCTCGAATTCCGGGTCCATTTTTCGAAATTTTCAAAGGGGTTAGCCTTCTTCAAGTTCCGGGTGCATTTTCCGAAATTTTCAAAGGGGTTAGTCTTCTTCGATTTCCGGGTGCATTTTTAGAAATTTTCATAGGGGTTAGCCTTCTTCACATTCTGGGTGCATTTTTCGAAATTTTCAAAGGGGTTAGCCTTCTTCAAGTTCCGGGTGCATTTTTCGAAATTTTCAAAGGGGTTAGCCTTCTTCGAATTCCGGGTTTTTTTTCGAAATTTCCAAAGGGGTAAGCCTTTTTCGAATTCCGGGTGCATTTTTCGAAATTTTCAAAGGGGTTAGCCTTCTTCGAATTCCGGGTTTTTTTTCGAAATTTCCAAAGGGGTTAGCCTTTTTCGAATTCCGGGTGCATTTTTCGAAATTTTCAAAGGGGTTAGCCTTCTTCGAATTACGTGTGCATTTTTCGAAATTTTCAAAGGGGTTAGCCTTCTTCGAATTCCAGGTGCATTTTTCGAAATTTTCAAAGGGGTTAGCCTTCTTAGAATTCCGGGTGCATTTTTCGAAATTTTCAAAGGGGTTAGCCTTCGAATTCCGGGTGCATTTTTCGAAATTTTCAAAGGGGTTAGCCTTCTTCGAATTCCGGGTGCATTTTTCGAAATTTTCAAAGGGGTTAGCCTTCCTCGAATTCCGGGTGCATTTTTCGAAATTTCCGAAGGGGTTAGCCTTCTTCGAATTTCGTGTGCATTTTTCGAAATTTTCAAAGGGGTTAGCCTTCCTCGAATTCCGGGTCCATTTTTCGGAATTTTCAAAGGGGTTAGCCTTCTTCTAATTCCGGGTCATTTTCCGAAATTTTCAAAGGGGTTAGCCTTCTTCGAATTCCGGGTGCATTTTTAGAAATTTTCATAGGGGTTAGCCTTCTTCAAATTCTGGGTGCATTTTTCGAAATTTTCAAAGGGGTTAGCCTTCTTCAAGTTCCGTGTGCATTTTTCGAAATTTTCGAAGGGGTTAGCCTTCTTTGAATTCCGGGTGCATTTTTCGAAATTTTCAAAGGGGTTAGCCTTCTTCGAATTCCGGGTGCATTTTTCGAAATTTTCAAAGGGGTTAGCCTTCTTCGAATTTCGTGTACATTTTTCGAAATTTTCAAAGGGGTTAGCCTTCTTCGAATTCCAGGTGCATTTTTCGAAATTTTCAAAGGGGTTAGCCTTCCTCGAATTCTGGGTGCATTTTTCGAAATTTTCAAAGGGGTTAGCCTTCTTCTAATTCCGGGTGCATTTTTCGAAATTTTCAAAGGGGTTAGCCTTCTTCGAATTCCGGGTGCATTTTTAGAAATTTTCATAGGGGTTAGCCTTCTTCAAATTCTGTGTGCATTTTTGAAATTTTCAAAGGGGTTAGCCTTCTTCAAGTTCCGGGTGCATTTTTCGAAATTTTCAAAGGGGTTAGCCTTCTTCGAATTCCGGGTGCATTTTTCGAAATTTCCGAAGGGGTTAGCCTTCTTCGAATTTCGTGTGCATTTTTCGAAATTTTCAAAGGGGTTAGCCTTCCTCGAATTCCGGGTCCATTTTTCGAAATTTTCAAAGGGGTTAGCCTTCTTCTAATTCCGGGTGCATTTTCCGAAATTTTCAAAGGGGTTAGCCTTCTTCGAATTCCGGGTGCATTTTTAGAAATTTTCATAGGGGTTAGCCTTCTTCAAATTCTGGGTGCATTTTTCGAAATTTTCAAAGGGGTTAGCCTTCTTCGAGTTCCGGGTGCATTTTTCGAAATTTTCAAAGGGGTTAGCCTTCTTCGAATTCCGGGTGCATTTTTCGAAATTTTCAAAGGGGTTAGCTTTCTTCGAATTCCGGGTGCATTTTTCGAAATTTTCAAAGGGGTTAGCCTTCTCTGAATTCCGGGTGCATTTTTCGAAATTTTCAAAGGGGTTAGCCTTTTTCGAATTCCGGGTGCATTTTTCGAAATTTTCAAAGGGGTTAGCCTTCTTCGAATTTCGTGTGCATTTTTCGAAATTTTCAAAGGGGTTAGCCTTCTTCGAATTCCAGGTGCATTTTTCGAAATTTTCAAAGGGGTTAGCCTTCTTAGAATTCTGGGTGCATTTTTCGAAATTTTCAAAGGGGTTAGCCTTCTTCTAATTCCGGGTGCATTTTTCGAAATTTTCAAAGGGGTTAGCCTTCTTCGAATTCCGGGTGCATTTTTAGAAATTTTCATAGGGGTTAGCCTTCTTCAAATTCTGGGTGCATTTTTCGAAATTTTCTTCTTCGAATTCCGGGTGCATTTTTCGAAATTTTCAAAAGGGTTAGCCTTCTTCGAATACCGGGTGCATTTTTCGAAATTTTTAAAGGGGTTAGCCTTCTTCGAATTCCAGGTGCATTTTTCGAAATTTTCAAAGGGGTTAGCCTTCTTAGAATTCCGGGTGCATTTTTCGAAATTTTCAAAGGGGTTAGCCTTCTTCGAATTCCGGGTGCATTTTTCGAAATTTTCAAAGGGGTTAGCCTTCTTCGAATTCCGGGTGCATTTTTCGAAATTTCCGAAGGGGTTAGCCTTCTTCGAATTTCGTGTATTTTTCGAAATTTTCAAAGGGGTTAGCCTTCCTCGAATTCCGGGTCCATTTTTCGGAATTTTCAAAGGGGTTAGCCTTCTTCTAATTCCGGGTGCATTTTCCGAAATTTTCAAAGGGGTTAGCCTTCTTCGAATTCCGGGTGCATTTTTAGAAATTTTCATAGGGGTTAGCCTTCTTCAAATTCTGGGTGCATTTTTCGAAATTTTCAAAGGGGTTAGCCTTCTTCGAGTTCCGGGTGCATTTTTCGAAATTTTCAAAGGGGTTAGCCTTCTTAGAATTCCGGGTGCATTTTTCGAAATTTTCAAAGGGGTTAGCCTTCGAATTCCGGGTGCATTTTTCGAAATTTTCAAAGGGGTTAGCCTTCTTCGAATTCCGGGTGCATTTTTCGAAATTTTCAAAGGGGTTAGCCTTCCTCGAATTCCGGGTGCATTTTTCGAAATTTCCGAAGGGGTTAGCCTTCTTCGAATTTCGTGTGCATTTTTCGAAATTTTCAAAGGGGTTAGCCTTCCTCGAATTCCGGGTCCATTTTTCGGAATTTTCAAAGGGGTTAGCCTTCTTCTAATTCCGGGTCATTTTCCGAAATTTTCAAAGGGGTTAGCCTTCTTCGAATTCCGGGTGCATTTTTAGAAATTTTCATAGGGGTTAGCCTTCTTCAAATTCTGGGTGCATTTTTCGAAATTTTCAAAGGGGTTAGCCTTCTTCAAGTTCCGTGTGCATTTTTCGAAATTTTCGAAGGGGTTAGCCTTCTTTGAATTCCGGGTGCATTTTTCGAAATTTTCAAAGGGGTTAGCCTTCTTCGAATTCCGGGTGCATTTTTCGAAATTTTCAAAGGGGTTAGCCTTCTTCGAATTTCGTGTACATTTTTCGAAATTTTCAAAGGGGTTAGCCTTCTTCGAATTCCAGGTGCATTTTTCGAAATTTTCAAAGGGGTTAGCCTTCCTCGAATTCTGGGTGCATTTTTCGAAATTTTCAAAGGGGTTAGCCTTCTTCTAATTCCGGGTGCATTTTTCGAAATTTTCAAAGGGGTTAGCCTTCTTCGAATTCCGGGTGCATTTTTAGAAATTTTCATAGGGGTTAGCCTTCTTCAAATTCTGTGTGCATTTTTGAAATTTTCAAAGGGGTTAGCCTTCTTCAAGTTCCGGGTGCATTTTTCGAAATTTTCAAAGGGGTTAGCCTTCTTCGAATTCCGGGTGCATTTTTCGAAATTTCCGAAGGGGTTAGCCTTCTTCGAATTTCGTGTGCATTTTTCGAAATTTTCAAAGGGGTTAGCCTTCCTCGAATTCCGGGTCCATTTTTCGAAATTTTCAAAGGGGTTAGCCTTCTTCTAATTCCGGGTGCATTTTCCGAAATTTTCAAAGGGGTTAGCCTTCTTCGAATTCCGGGTGCATTTTTAGAAATTTTCATAGGGGTTAGCCTTCTTCAAATTCTGGGTGCATTTTTCGAAATTTTCAAAGGGGTTAGCCTTCTTCGAGTTCCGGGTGCATTTTTCGAAATTTTCAAAGGGGTTAGCCTTCTTCGAATTCCGGGTGCATTTTTCGAAATTTTCAAAGGGGTTAGCCTTCTTCGAATTCCGGGTGCATTTTTCGATATTTTCAAAGGGGTTAGCCTTCTTCGAATTTCGTGTGCATTTTTCGAAATTTTCAAAGGGGTTAGCCTTCTTCGAATTCCAGGTGCATTTTTCGAAATTTTCAAAAGGGTTAGCTTTCTTCGAATTCCGGGTGCATTTTTCGAAATTTTCAAAGGGGTTAGCTTTCTTCGAATTCCGGGTGCATTTTTCGAAATTTTCAAAGGGGTTAGCCTTCTCTGAATTCCGGGTGCATTTTTCGAAATTTTCAAAGGGGTTAGCCTTTTTCGAATTCCGGGTGCATTTTTCGAAATTTTCAAAGGGGTTAGCCTTCTTCGAATTTCGTGTGCATTTTTCGAAATTTTCAAAGGGGTTAGCCTTCTTCGAATTCCAGGTGCATTTTTCGAAATTTTCAAAGGGGTTAGCCTTCTTAGAATTCTGGGTGCATTTTTCGAAATTTTCAAAGGGGTTAGCCTTCTTCTAATTCCGGGTGCATTTTTCGAAATTTTCAAAGGGGTTAGCCTTCTTCGAATTCCGGGTGCATTTTTAGAAATTTTCATAGGGGTTAGCCTTCTTCAAATTCTGGGTGCATTTTTCGAAATTTTCTTCTTCGAATTCCGGGTGCATTTTTCGAAATTTTCAAAAGGGTTAGCCTTCTTCGAATACCGGGTGCATTTTTCGAAATTTTTAAAGGGGTTAGCCTTCTTCGAATTCCAGGTGCATTTTTCGAAATTTTCAAAGGGGTTAGCCTTCTTAGAATCCTGGGTGCATTGTTCGAAATTTTCAAAGGGGTTAGCCTTCTTAGAATTCCGGGTGCATTTTTCGAAATTTTCAAAGGGGTTAGCCTTCTTCGAATTCCGGGTGCATTTTTCGAAATTTTCAAAGGGGTTAGCCTTCTTCGAATTCCGGGTGCATTTTTCGAAATTTCCGAAGGGGTTAGCCTTCTTCGAATTTCGTGTATTTTTCGAAATTTTCAAAGGGGTTAGCCTTCCTCGAATTCCGGGTCCATTTTTCGGAATTTTCAAAGGGGTTAGCCTTCTTCTAATTCCGGGTGCATTTTCCGAAATTTTCAAAGGGGTTAGCCTTCTTCGAATTCCGGGTGCATTTTTAGAAATTTTCATAGGGGTTAGCCTTCTTCAAATTCTGGGTGCATTTTTCGAAATTTTCAAAGGGGTTAGCCTTGTTCATGTTCCGTGTGCATTTTTCGAAATTTTCAAAGGGGTTAGCCTTCTTCGAATTCCGGGTGCATTTTTCGAAATTTTCAAAGGGGTTAGCCTTCTTCGAATTCCGGGTGCATTTTTCGAAATTTTCAAAGGGGTTAGCCTTCTTCGAATTTCGTGTACATTTTTCGAAATTTTCAAAGGGGTTAGCCTTCTTCGAATTCCAGGTGCATTTTTCGAAATTTTCAAAGGGGTTAGCCTTCCTCGAATTCCGGGTGCATTTTTCGAAATTTTCAAAGGGGTTAGCCTTCTTCTAATTCCGGGTGCATTTTTCGAAATCTTCAAAGGGGTTAGCCTTCTTCGAATTCCGGGTGCATTTTTAGAAATTTTCATAGGGGTTAGCCTTCTTCAAATTCTGTGTGCATTTTTGAAATTTTCAAAGGGGTTAGCCTTCTTCAAGTTCCGGGTGCATTTTTCGAAATTTTCAATGGGGTTAGCCTTCTTCGAATTCCGGGTGCATTTTTCGAAATTTCCGAAGGGGTTAGCCTTCCTCGAATTCCAGGTGCATTTTTCGAAATTTTCAAAGGGGTTAGCCTTCTTCGAATTTCGTGTGCATTTTTCGAAATTTTCAAAGGGGTTAGCCTTCCTCGAATTCCGGGTCCATTTTTCGAAATTTTCAAAGGGGTTAGCCTTCTTCAAGTTCCGGGTGCATTTTCCGAAATTTTCAAAGGGGTTAGTCTTCTTCGATTTCCGGGTGCATTTTTAGAAATTTTCATAGGGATTAGCCTTCTTCAAATTCTGGGTGCATTTTTCGAAATTTTCAAAGGGGTTAGCCTTCTTCAAGTTCCGGGTGCATTTTTCGAAATTTTCAAAGGGGTTAGCCTTCTTCGAATTCCGGGTTTTTTTTCGAAATTTCCAAAGGGGTTAGCCTTTTTCGAATTCCGGGTGCATTTTTCGAAATTTTCAAAGGGGTTAGCCTTCTTCGAATTACGTGTGCATTTTTCGAAATTTTCAAAGGGGTTAGCCTTCTTCGAATTCCAGGTGCATTTTTCGAAATTTTCAAAGGGGTTAGCCTTCTTAGAATTCCGGGTGCATTTTTCGAAATTTTCAAAGGGGTTAGCCTTCGAATTCCGGGTGCATTTTTCGAAATTTTCAAAGGGGTTAGCCTTCTTAGAATTCCGGGTGCATTTTTCGAAATTTTCAAAGGGGTTAGCCTTCTTCGAATTCCAGGTGCATTTTTAGAAATTTTCATAGGGGTTAGCCTTCTTCAAATTCTGGGTGCATTTTTCGAAATTTTCAAAGGGGTTAGCCTTCTTCAAGTTCCGTGTGCATTTTTCGAAATTTTCGAAGGGGTTAGCCTTCTTCGAATTCCGGGTGCATTTTTGGAAATTTTCAAAGGGGTTAGCCTTCTTCGAATTACGTGTGCATTTTTCGAAATTTTCAAAGGGGTTAGCCTTCTTCGAATTACGTGTGCATTTTTCGAAATTTTCAAAGGGGTTAGCCTTCTTCGAATTCCGGGTGCATTTTTCGAAATTTTCAAAGGGGTTAGCCTTCCTCGAATTCTGGGTGCATTTTTCGAAATTTTCAAAGGGGTTAGCCTTCTTCTAATTACGGGTGCATTTTTCGAAATTTTCAAAGGGGTTAGCCTTCTTCGAATTCCGGGTGCATTTTTAGAAATTTTCATAGGGGTTAGCCTTCTTGAAATTCTGTGTGCATTTTTGAAATTTTCAAAGGGGTTAGCCTTCTTCAAGTTCCGGGTGCATTTTTCGAAATTTTCAAAGGGGTTAGCCTTCTTCGAATTCCGGGTGCATTTTTCGAAATTTCCGAAGGGGTTAGCCTTCTTCGAATTTCGTGTGCATTTTTCGAAATTTTCAAAGGGGTTAGCCTTCCTCGAATTCCGGGTCCATTTTTCGAAATTTTCAAAGGGGTTAGCCTTCTTCTAATTCCGGGTGCATTTTCCGAAATTTTCAAAGGGGTTAGCCTTCTTCGAATTCCGGGTGCATTTTTAGAAATTTTCATAGGGGTTAGCCTTCTTCAAATTCTGGGTGCATTTTTCGAAATTTTCAAAGGGGTTAGCCTTCTTCGAGTTCCGGGTGCATTTTTCGAAATTTTCAAAGGGGTTAGCCTTCTTCGAATTCCGGGTGCATTTTTCGAAATTTTCAAAGGGGTTAGCCTTCTTCGAATTCCGGGTGCATTTTTCGAAATTTTCAAAGGGGTTAGCTTTCTTCGAATTCTGGGTGCATTTTTCGAAATTTTCAAAGGGGTTAGCCTTCTCTGAATTCCGGGTGCATTTTTCGAAATTTTCAAAGGGGTTAGCCTTTTTCGAATTCCGGGTGCATTTTTCGAAATTTTCAAAGGGGTTAGCCTTCTTCGAATTTCGTGTGCATTTTTCGAAATTTTCAAATGGGTTAGCCTTCTTCGAATTCCAGGTGCATTTTTCGAAATTTTCAAAGGGGTTAGCCTTCTTAGAATTCTGGGTGCATTTTTCGAAATTTTCAAAGGGGTTAGCCTTCTAATTCCGGGTGCATTTTTCGAAATTTTCAAAGGGGTTAGCCTTCTTCGAATTCCGGGTGCATTTTTAGAAATTTTCATAGGGGTTAGCCTTCTTCAAATTCTGGGTGCATTTTTCGAAATTTTCTTCTTCGAATTCCGGGTGCATTTTTCGAAATTTTCAAAAGGGTTAGCCTTCTTCGAATTCCGGGTGCATTTTTCGAAATTTTCAAAGGGGTTAGCCTTCTTCGAATTCCGGGTGCATTTTTCGAAATTTTCAAAGGGGTTAGCCTTCTTCAAATTCCGGGTGCATTTTTCGAAATTTTCAAAGGGGTTAGCCTTCTTCGAATTCCGGGTGCATTTTTCGAAATTTTCAAAGGGGTTAGCCTTCGAATTCCGGGTGCATTTTTCGTAATTTCCGAAGGGGTTAGCCTTCTTTGAATTTCGTGTGCATTTTTCGAAATTTTCAAAGGGGTTAGCCTTCTTCTAATTCCGGGTGCATTTTTCGAAATTTTCAAAGGGGTTAGCCTTCTTCGAATTCCGGGTGCATTTTGCGAAATTTTCAAAGGGGTTAGCCTTCTTCGAATTCCGGGTGCATTTCTCGAAATTTTCAAAGGGGTTAGCCTTATTCGAATTTCGTGTGCATTTTTCGAAATTTTCAAAGGGGTTAGCCTTCTTCGAATTCCGGGTGCATTTTTCGAAATTTTCAAAGGGGTTAGCCTTCTTCAAATTCCGGGTGCATTTTTCTAAATTTTCAAAGGGGTTAGCCTTCTTTGAATTACGTGTGCATTTTTCGAAATTTTCAAAGGGGTTAGCCTTCTTCGAATTCCAGGTGCATTTTTCGAAATTTTCAAAGGGGTTAGCCTTCTTCGAATTCCGGGTGCATTTTTCGAAATTTTCAAAGGGGTTAGCCTTCTTCGAATTCCGGGTGCATTTTTCGAAATTTCCGAAGGGGTTAGCCTTCTTCGAATTTCGTGTATTTTTCGAAATTTTCAAAGGGGTTAGCCTTCCTCGAATTCCGGGTCCATTTTTCGGAATTTTCAAAGGGGTTAGCCTTCTAATTCCGGGTGCATTTTCCGAAATTTTCAAAGGGGTTAGCCTTCTTCGAATTCCGGGTGCATTTTTAGAAATTTTCATAGGGGTTAGCCTTCTTCAAATTCTGTGTGCATTTTTGAAATTTTCAAAGGGGTTAGCCTTCTTCAAGTTCCGGGTGCATTTTTCGAAATTTTCAATGGGGTTAGCCTTCTTCGAATTCCGGGTGCATTTTTCGAAATTTCCGAAGGGGTTAGCCTTCCTCGAATTCCAGGTGCATTTTTCGAAATTTTCAAAGGGGTTAGCCTTCTTCGAATTTCGTGTGCATTTTTCGAAATTTTCAAAGGTGTTAGCCTTCCTCGAATTCCGGGTCCATTTTTCGAAATTTTCAAAGGGGTTAGCCTTCTTCAAGTTCCGGGTGCATTTTTCGAAATTTTCAAAGGGGTTAGCCTTCTTCGAATTCCGGGTTTTTTTTCGAAATTTCCAAAGGGGTTAGCCTTTTTCGAATTCCGGGTGCATTTTTCGAAATTTTCAAAGGGGTTAGCCTTCTTCGAATTCCGGGTTTTTTTTCGAAATTTCCAAAGGGGTTAGCCTTTTTCGAATTCCGGGTGCATTTTTCGAAATTTTCAAAGGGGTTAGCCTTCTTAGAATTCCGGGTGCATTTTTCGAAATTTTCAAAGGGGTTAGCCTTCTTAGAATTCCGGGTGCATTTTTCGAAATTTTCAAAGGGGTTAGCCTTCTTCGAATTCCGGGTGCATTTTTCGAAATTTTCAAAGGGCCTTCTTCGAATTCCGGGTGCATTTTTCACTTTCTCTAAAGGTGTTAGCTTTCATTTTCAAAATTGGCATTTTATTAATATTTATTTAAAAAAGGTCTTTTTGTAATTTGGCATTTTAAAAAAGCGCATTTAAAATTGGCATTTCAAAAAAAGGCCTTTTTAAGAAAGGACCGTTTCAAAAATGCCACTTTAAAAAGGGCCTTTTTTAAAAATGCGAATTTTGAAAATTGCATATGTAGTGATATGTACAAAATAATTAAACCCTGTAAAAGAATATAAATTTTATTCATATGCATCTTTCCACTAAAAATATAATTTTAATTGGGACTCAGATCTTTTGCACATTCATATCTTTGTGTGGAATGATCCTTGTTTCACATCTACAATTTTGCTACATAATGATCTCCTAGTAACAAAAAAAAATGTCTTTTCAACAAATGTACGAGATAATTACATAATATATAATGTACATGAAAAATCTACCATACTTTGCACACACACACACAGGAAATGGACTTTAAGTAATGTTTACTAAAATGTTTGATGAATGTAACAGAGTTTAAATAAGGTTTAAATTAACATTTTGTACTGAGTATGCACAGTGGCCACTTACCCACCAAGCGAGCTGACAAACTTGAAATTCTAAGAGAAAAAAATAGGGACTTAGTTATTCTTAAATTACCTAATTATCTTTATAAAATATATATATTAAAAAAAAAAACAATTATTTTCTAATTAACATTACATATGAAGCTCCAATTGTTTATACAAACAGTAAATCAAGTTATGACTAGGGCTCAGAAGTTGATGAAATGTAATTTTTTTTTCAAAGATAACACATACAATGCAGGATGTAGTATAAATTTGTCTCACCTCAGCACTAACAAAAATAGCCTTTTATCTTTTTTTTCATTTTATTCTCTACTGACCACTTTATTGGAAATTTTATTCTTCCATTGCATTTTTCCCTATTCTGTTTTCAGAATGGAATTTTCTGACATTGCAGATAAAGATACGTAATTCCTAACCTCACAGTTTGAAGAGATAAAAATAGTTTAGTTATTTTTCCATTTACCTAATTATATTTGTAAATGTAAAAAAATCAATTCATTTGCCATCCTTACCATCAGAAAAAAAAAGTACATCGTTAATTAATAAATACCGTATTGGCCCAAAAATGAGACGACCTCGAATATTAGACTACCCTGAAATTTTGAAGGGTAGTTACGAAAAAATAAATAAAATAGCTTATTAGTACATTTTGCTTCACATAAAACAGAAGTTTGAAGTTCATGTCGTAACTTCTCTCGCCTTTATTTACGCATTGAGACAATGAAGATCCTTTCTTTTCTACATGGTCTGCCATGATGGTGGTCAAACAAAGCATTATGCGTAGAGAATAGAGATTCCAAGCAGTGCAGTACACGGCAGTACAAGGAGAAGCACGAATTCAGGAACAATAAAGTTCGGTAATTTCCGCGCGACTTTGACCTTGGATCGGACGCACGCCATTTGCATGGGGATACCCTTTTGTTCTGTGGGGATACCCGCTACACACGTGCGTCGTGCACAGCTGCATTCATGATTGGAGAGTTGTTGAGTCTTATCCTGCGCATATAAGACGAGTATAGTTTTTAAAAGCACATTTTCAGGGGGAAAACATTGTCTTATATTCGGGCCAATACGGTATATAAACATAATAATAAAAGTATTAATAAAATAATTAAATCTAGTCTTTTGTTTATTATTTATTATTATACTACTGTATATATTCCCTTTTTAAAATACATATTTATTATGTTATATTTTTATTATATTTCTTTTTTTCAAATTTTCATGTCATATTTTCATAAATTTAAGATCATTTTGTAGGTACTTTACAGACATTTTTAGGTAATCAACTTCTGAGCCCTAATGAAGCCTATTACATGCATGGTGCTCAAAGATTAATTAATTTAAGGTGCTAAAAAAATTCATGAAACTAAGATGTTTGAGAAGAATGCATCCAACATAGTGGGAACTACTAATTTTTTTCCTGAACAGTGTGCTTCAGTTTTGCAGTCTTCTCAGAGCTCTCTGAAGAAAACTTCATTGTGAGTTACAGAAACTAAGGTCAAAAGGTATGATCCTCTTGTTGAGGTTTTGCAATAAGACAATAGGTTTGTTCGCAAAGCAATTCCGTGACCGCTTGAGAATTTGTTGTACTGCGCATGTCCAGTCTGTAACTTACCCGTGATTTGCACTTTGCGAACGGTTACAAGAATTTGGAATCGATAGTTTCTGCGTTTAATCGATATGATATGCAAATAAAATATATATTTCCCTTTGACATGTTATAAATGCAATATACATCGACAATATAATCTATATTTTGGGAAACTTAATTATCTTCCATTATTCATACATATAAGTAGCCGTTTATAAATCTGGCGCAATGGTATAGGAGGGAGGAGTCAGGCGCGTGAAAATAGGTTACTGCGCATGTCTCTGATAACAATTCATGCTAGAGCCTGCAAACTTTTCTTATAGTACAGAAACTGTCTGTGAGAGCTTTGCAAACAGAAGATTGAAATCAGAATCACGGATTCTCGCTTTGCGAACGCTTGTGGTGAAAGAGCGCATGCGCGAACGATATGTTCCTGGTTTCTGACTGCTTTGCGAACAAACCTAATACCAATTCTTTATTGTTCACAGTGGATGGAATACAAGCCTTGCATGCTGAGTTACAAAGAGAAGGTTAAGCTGTGATGCAAGACCAATGTTTTCAATTCGGAGTAGTTTAGCTACAGGTTGTCTGGGGGCACGAGCCACTACAGCTGTTCCGGATACTCTCATAACTTGAGGTTCTGGTGTTTTGGTTTCTATTGTGGTGTCCAGTGTCATATGGCAGGTGACATCAATGTAGATGTACTTGATAACTGTGGTACCATTCTCATCCTTTATCTGAAACAGAGAAAAAAGTAAGGAATAATGTTTTTTTTCGCACTGTGACATTTGACAAGGGGAAATATTTTTGTGTGGCATTAAAGCATTTTTAGCAGATCTGTAGATCAGAGTTGACATTTTCTTTTTCTTATTTAAGCCCTTTTGCAGCTAAGAAATGTGTTGACCAAGCGCTATGATGTTACTTTAATGTTATGAAAATGAGGCAATTTATTATTTCACTTTGGGGTTAACTTAATTTTTACTTCCTCTGCCCATACCGTAGGTACTCTAAGTAGAGGAAGTAATTCAAAGTTTAGTTTTTAACATAAATACACATTTTGAGGTCCCCTGAATGCAAAAATAATATTTTTTGAAACATGTCTGTGAGTGTGTCTGTGAACAGTCTAGATTTCTAACAAAAATCGTGTGAAAACAAAATTTTGTATTTGGGTATTTTTTGATAGAAGATGTGACACAAAGATTTGTCTTATTTTTAAGGGGACTTTACATGAAGAAAATTTTGTTTGTCGCAATTTTCTTGAAACTTATGATTATGTTTAAATTTTACACATGGGGTGCTTATACTAAGAGCTAAAACATTTATTTCAAAAAAATTATCTGAAGGATAATTATGAGTGGGGCCTGGATTCTTATGTAATTAGAATTACATTTGTGTAACGCAACAAATCAATAAATAAAATGGAATCCTTTGAGTATACATTCCGAATAGGATATTTATTTCACGCTACGCTGTGTATAGCATGCAACAATGATATCGCATGGCCCACAGTACCTGAACATAACGTAAGTTATTTTAATGAAATATATCGATACCTGTGGTCACAACAAAATTTTCTCAAGCATGAAATTATCCTATACCGTACCGAATTTTGTATCCCATCACTTGTACATAGCAAGCCGGGTAGGGGTTCAAATAAGAAGAAACATAAATTCCGGTAACATAAAATATTCCGCAAAGAATTTTATTTCTCACTCTCTCATGTTACCATAAAACAGTTTTGGGGATGAAATTAAACATAAATGTAATATCCCTTTCATACTTCTCTCTCCAAAAACCTGCAATACAATAATATATATGGGTGATTCTTCAAATACGGGAAAATTTGGAGTGTGTAAAATCCAAATTTTTTACTTTGTTTAAAAAAATCTCAAAAAAATACTAAAATACTTCAGGGGTTACTTGATTATAATATGACACCAGCAGAGCTTAAATGTTTATATTTTTATTTATTTTAATTTCTTTATTTTTTAAAGCCATGTGGATGACATCAGTGTACATGTAGATGGCAGAAGGCCACATTAATGACTAACTTTGGCAACAATCTGCTTTTCTTTATGTGATTTCATAATTTTCTCAGCATACTTCAGTTGATTTTGCATCAAATTTGCAAATTTGTGTGCATACTCCGGAATTAATGTAATTTTAACGAGACTGTGTTTTTATGGTTTTGGGGGAGGGGGGAATCAAGCAGAAATTCATTAATCAGTTTTAAGATCTTAAGTACAGGTCACAGACACCGCAAACACAATAGTATCCTACATTTATCATCTACATGACTTGAGAGTCATCCACATACCCCTTCATGAGACATGTGGATGACACAAAAATCAGGCATGTGGATGACAAAAAAGGAGTTTAAGTGGTCTCAGCAAGCCATTTCTAAACCTCTGTAGGCTCAACTTCAGTCAGGTACTTTGAATTGGAAGGTTTATCATAGTGCATATTCAAAATTAATTAATATTCACTTTCTGCCTACTTTCTAGAAGCCATGTTAATGACGGGGAATAAAAACGTTTTCCTTGAAAATGATACAAAGTCCTTTGTTAATCCCAAACTGTTTGCAAGCAAGCAAAATTCAACCTTACAATTCAACCACAAGCTGCCCTGTTGGCTTTCTAACACTGTTGCCAGTTTTAAAAATTTCTCATTTCTGCAAAAAAAATTCCATTCTATTCAGCCATGTGGATGACCAAAAACCCTTGGGACATTCTTTATATTCATTAGGTGGGGTGACAATTTTATTTCATTTTATTTTTTAGGGGTTAATATCCTTCACACATTCATACTCATTGACAGGAAAAAAGTTGAAAAGGAAATAACAATTTGTTTTGTGGAAAAATGCATTAGAATATACAAAACCGAGGTTTGGGACAGGGCATGTGGATGAAATTTCATTGAATTAAATTCGATTTTGGAATATCAGAATTTAAAGTTAGTGACATTTCAAAGTGATAGTTGTAGTATGGAAGTAGTAGAGACAAACTTTTATTTTAATTTTTTTTAAAGTTGAATTTGAAGGGAAATATCACTCCGGAACGCAAATATTCCCGTATTTGAAGAATCACCCATATATATATTACCATACCTCGTATTATTTTCTCTATGTCCAGGGTAAAGAAAGTTATGTGACTGCATTATTTTCGTGGATATTGATAGTTCTCTAATTTGCCAAATTCTAGTCTAATTTTTTTTCCAAACCCATCTGAGACCCACTGGCAACAATATGTTTTAATGTCAAATGTGGTTTGGATTCGACAATTCTGTGTAAGTATTCTCAAAAACATTTGGTTTTTGGCATTTAAAATCAAAATGTTTTAAAATCCTTTCTTAGTGAGCACCTACATTATGAAACGACGGTACTGTCAAAATTCCAGGTCTCTACCTGTTATAGTTTAGGCTCTACGTTGATTCCTGTCTGTCAGTCAGTCAGTCAGTCAGTTAGGACAAAGACTTTTATATATTGTATAGAGATATGGCCCTTGCTGGAGTTTGCATTGGATGGTTGGTAAAATAGAACATATTTTAATAAATTGATGGTAATTCTTACCAGTTGTTGGTCTTCTTCTTGTTGGGCTGAATCTGCTCTGAACACAGAACACTCGCCTAGCCTCTGTCCTGCAGCTATCACAGCAAACTTCATCCCTGCATGCACTGCCCTTGGTTCGAAACCAAAACCATCTGGGTGAGAGTCACTCCAGAAGTAGTTTGTAGATTCATTCAGAGCATTTGGACTTGGCTCAAAGGTTATTCTCTTGCCGTAACCTGCACCTACATTAACTAGCCGAAGAGCAGATCCTCCAAAGAGATATTTCTTGCTTCCTGCTGGTCGTACTTTGTAGTGGAAACCAGGCATGATGCGTGGGTCAACATACGTTCCTGAAACATAAGATACGGGTGAATCTACTGGGAATGTTATGCTGTATGTATTTTTGTACAGTGTCTTCAGTAGGGCTTAATAAAAGAAGAGTTGAAGTTGCAATCCCAACAGGATGATCAGATTTTGTTTTTAGTAGGTCAGTCATGATCTTTGGTACTTTGACATAATATCTGAAAAGTTTTATCAATGTGTTAGTACGTCCTAATATACAGGTAAAGTGCCTGTACTGATAAAATATTCTGTACTTTTTACCCCTCTTTATCAGAATGAATGGTTCAACAAAAACAAAATTTTAAAAAATTGGTGTTATCTGCTATACAGATCTGAAATTAAGGATAGCTTTATTCACTGAGGGAGAAGTAAGCTGGTATATAGAACTGTTTAGAGAACATCTCAATGTAGCTATTATTTATGACAGCTAACAGAGTACGACAATAGACCACTTAACCTTCAGACTTCAATTGGTTATTTAAGTTTTTGTGAAATATCTCAGGACAGTCTAACTAGAATTAAGGGTGAAGGTTAGCTCCTGCCTAGAGCTAGAGCCTACTGATTGTGAGAAAAGATGAAGAAATATTGCTTTATTGATGCTTTCATTGTGTTGAAAGTCTACAACTAGAATTAAGGGTGAAGGTTAGCTCCTGCCTAGAGCTAGAGCCTACTGATTGTGAGAAAAGATGAAGAAATATTGCTTTATTGATGCTTTCATTGTGTTGAAAGTCTACCGATGTTTACATCATACATAAAATGGTGGCAAGGGTTCACAGTACTACACATCGGCACTAAGCAAAAAATAAATTATGGACAGTCTTAGAATTAATATTTACAGAGTATTCACATTAAAAAAAGGTGTATTTAAGTCTTCCCTACCCTCGGGGATTGCCAGTATTGAGCTAAAGTTTTATCAAATAAAATTGCATCCTTGCATATTATAAGGTAAACAATCAAGACTACTCAATATTCAAGGAATTGCTAAACAATATATGTCAATAATAAATACATGAGGTATGAATGGAATAGTCTTCCAGCGCCGGCCTTAGTAGAGAACTTGATCAAAACAAATATCACGTATACTGCCAGCTGGCAGAGCTGTGCATTGGCCACAGATTACAACACATAGTTCAATGCAGAATTACAGAAATTAATTTGAATTTTGAATGATTTTTTTTTTACTTAAAAACTACACATTTTTAAAATATGAAATTTTAGTTCACACTGAATTTAGAAAAATGTATTAAATAATAACACAACACATTTTCTGTTGTTATAATACACTTGGTCAGTCTTGTTTGGTTTCAAATTTCTATTACATTATAGCTGAAGACAATAATTATAAAAGCATCCTAAAGGAAAAATAGTGAAAAAATATTGTTTTGAATGTAAAGACTACATTAAGTTTTTGTGAAAATTATCTGGATTTAGCCACTGAAGATATTGTTAATTTAACCTCAGAGTTTACTGGTGTTTCCGTAAAAACTGTCGGGTCATACAATGTTAAGACTCCCTCCCTATCTTTGCCAGAGCTTGTGTGGAGGCAAGTGAAGGGATATGTTGCATTCAAAGATGTTAAGGTCTTGGTAGATAGGGCAATAACTGAAGTACAGCTGATAAGTGGCGACAGTATATTGAACATGTCATAAAGGAGGAAGAGAAATTCTGGGAATCAGACAGCGTGTGCGATGCCATTGTTGACTGCTTTACAATCAATCCTGCCGACAGCAATAGTGCAGGGGAAGACAGTCAGCTGGAAAGGGATTGAACCAAACCACTTTCATAATCTCAATAATACGGTACAATTTAATTTTCATCATCGTTCTATCTTTCCGTACTGTTACGTTACTATTTTAGTATTTTAATTATAAAATCATACTCGGCCAACAGGAAACACATTAGTTGAAGAATATTGCTTTTCAATTATTTTCCAAAGCACCAAATTATTTTTCCCTAATTTATATTTAAACGTTTGTAAGCATTAAGCCTTTCGGTTAGTTCAGGACACAAGAACGTGTTGTCAAATACAAATAGTGCACTCACCCCGACCATGGCGTAGTAATACAATTTCAGTCCAGTATATAATATGCTTTTATTTGTTCCCTTCTAAGGCCATTGGCTGTATGGTATTATATTTTATATTGCAATGGATTTGTAAATTAAACACACTTGAAGTTGAGCTTGAGTGTCAAAATATTATGTTAACTTCAGCCTGCTCTTGTGCGCATTCGTAATAGGTCAACAATAAATGTAACAAAGTCGAGAATTACAGCAATGCATTGTTACATAAGTGATCAAAGTTACCCTCAAACTATGGAATGAATCTGCACTAAAATCTAATGTGCACCCCAATTTTGAATGCTACAAATGGACAAAAAAAGGTGTGCATTAGATTTGAATAAATATGGTAATAGGTAGGAAAATGGTAGGAAAGAAAGTCTGCTACAAGCGCACATTTCAAAATAGTGCACAATAAACTAGAGCTTGGTGCCTTCTGGATGCTATGCATCTGATGGAGGGTTGCACATGACCTTGGGATTACTCAGTCAAGTACTGACTGAGAAGCGAAGTGAATATTGTTTTGTTCAGTATGACAACATTGGGTATGGTCAGGGCCAAGTTTTTTGGTGTTTATTTTTGGGAAATTTCGTGAAAAATACATAAAATGTCGTATTTATAGTGTAACACATTTTTAAAAAGTACCAGAACTTACTTAGATAGTCTGCCCAAAATTACCCAGGATTTTATAACATTTCTAGGTATTTTGTATAGTGCCTGAATTTCAAACTTTCCCCGTGACATCATACAAAGAAAGATTATATAGAATAAAAGTTAACAAAAACTGTTTATAAAATTTACATTGAGCTTTTAGAAAATTTCTAAAGGACAACTGAAACATCAGGCAACTATTGAGACATTTTTCACAATAACAAAATAAAGGTATAGAAATGTGGCTAAATAACATTAACAATAACATTAACATGAGATAGAGGGTTCTGTCTACCCTTAGTGACATAAAGTTGTAGTTCTTAAAACTATTCCTGAGCTCAACAGAAAAGGACTTACCTATCACAGGTAGTTCATGAGTTTCCAGTCCGGTAATGGTGTATTGTGTAGGTATGTCTCCAATGGATTCTCCCAGAACAGTCGTATGTCGCCACTTGTCATTTATGCCAGGAGTGAGAGTGAAGCCTCTGCGATGATGTCCCACTGTTACATTCACTACTCTGATCACAGATGCATTTTCGTTTTTGCTTTTCAAAGCCATAGCAAGTCCTCGAATCTGAAAGTAATTGCAATATTTATTCACTGTAGCTTCTGCAATCTTAATTAAATGTTTACTTGATTCAAGTATAGTAGAATCCGGATTTAGCAAAAACAAATTACACAGATATTAAATAAATTATTAGTTTTCTAGAAATCTTATTTACGGCTGTTACAGTACGCACAGAAGGTCATCTGCAAATTTTCTTGTGCAAAGCTCCTGTTTCTGTCAGTGAAGTGTTGTAAAGTGAAAATGTTCCTTTCAACGTTGCAGGCGCATGTGAAAAGCAACACATTTCTTCTTCAATTAATTCCTTGCCAATATTTGTTTCTTCATCAGAAAGTTTTTTTAGAAATTTGATAGTATGTTTATAATCCAGTTAAATGATGACTTATCTGCTTCATAAATATCCACTTTTTTATGTTTCTCAACAAATGCAATAATGCAAAAAAGTTTATTAATAAAAGAAACATGTTTTGTATGAGTGTGAAGTATGTCTTTTTTAGAATCTTGGCTTTTTTCCCAAGAAAACTGAGTTTTCTAGCAATAAATTAGAAACTCTATTGTTTTTAAATTTGGCTGAAAAATTTATAAACACCGTGAGTGTACCTGTGAAACTTCATATTTACATTTGAAATGAAAATAGAAACAAATAAAAGCGAAATGTTATGTAAAAGAAAGCCTGGAAATTATTACAGGTTCTAGTATTGGAGTTGTAAAGAAACAATTTTTTGTATGAACAGAGCTACACATGAACCCTAAAACTGTGTAAAGAAATAGTGGTTATTTTACCTTGTTAAAAATCTCATAGACTTGTTACCAACCCTAGCCAGGAATCCCATCTAAATTTTCAGATCAAGTCAGGCAGCACAGAAAATGAAAAGAAAACAAGATCTATTATTGAAAGTCATTGCTGCTGTAAGTACAAAGCAGCTCCACTATTTATGCCTTGTTGTCCATCTTCAAAACAAAAAGATTCAACACTCAGGGATTACGTGGACACAAACAATAAGCCAGAAAGACCTAGAACAATTTTAAGAGAAGTGATTCACTTCCAATTTCTACATCAGGATTTGAAAGACCTTTTGATGTGATAAATACGATATTCACACCAAAATAAGGAACACTCTGTTGGTGGATCAAACTGGAAGATTAATTTTTCTAAAAAGTGTTGGGATGGCATTTGGAAAATCTGACCCGCAACCTTATGTGAAGTCTTGGCTCAGATCTGGAAGATGATCAACTGAAGAAATATTGTGCCGGAAATGTGAACTGTTGGAAGAAATCCAGTACGAGGCCAACTAGAATCCATTGAATTTTTCATGAGTACTGCATAATTTTTTTTCCCCCAATTATAGCATGTACTAATTATAAGAATATGGAACTGCAGATAGTAAATGAACAACGCAGAAACTCATTTGAAAGATAACCAGTGTGGATTCTGCCTATTAGATTACTATCAGAAATCTGCACAAAAGAAATTTGGAAGGATTGAGTGCCAAAAGTGTGATAGTATAATAAATACGCATAACAAGACTGAGTACGGAAATGAAAATCGCTCTATTCACGTTACTGAGTAAGTGAACTGCAATGCACATTCCACAAATGTTAATAAGATGCAAGCACATTGTTGCCAAATCGTGCTCCACCAGAATGTTATGCAGTTTGCATTGTTATAACATTAAACAATGTCAGTTCAATTTATATCAGCAATATCAGCAATGTGTATTAGTATAACAAACATAGCTATATCTAAAAGACTTCCTCAAAACATCACGGAGATAAGATAGTGGCATACTTACAGGCATAACAACACTAGACTGTCCGTTCTCAAACCATTCCACTTTACATAGTGCTCGGATTCTTGCAGATTTTTCAATAGAGCCATCATTCAGTGTCACTTGGCTGACTTCTTCTTGCGGAGCCTGAAAAAAATTATACATATAATTTTTATATAGATATCTATGTAAATATCTCTACACAAACAAGACTCAAAACAAATAGTACTGTCTACTGCAGATGCCCTGCTATATTAATTGATAATTGCTGAGTACCGTATATTTTATGCGTTAATAACGACCAATCATGATTACTGTTTCCATGCATTGTTGTAGAATCTAAATAATCAAACCATCGAACCTTACGACTTCAGATATTTTTTAAAACAATTATTTATTAAAAATGAGATGTATCCATTAAGCGATGAATTTTTACTTTTATTTTTTAACGCGAATAGTTGGGGGTTCATCCATTATGTGGGGGTGTCCATTACGCGAGTAAATATGGTAATACGATTTGAAACAAGACACTATAAAGGACTAAATATGATTTAAAACAATAATTTGACAATTTAGCACAGTCATTTACTTTCAGTAAATACAATTTGAAACAAACAGACTTCACAGTGTGAAAGAGCATATCTTAAACCAAAACGAAAATGTATCAAACTCAATTTTGTCCACTGATGGACATAATGCGATTTGAAACGATGCTCCTCAAATGAACCAAGAAAGTAGCAAAATGTCTGTAGCATTCAAATAATATAATATATAGAATGATCTTTGGCAATAACAATGATACCAGTGTTAATTGTTAGAGTAATAATAAATAGTAAAAAAAAAGTACAATAATATCTATAATAACAGCCAAAACCTAAGCCTGTATTGGGCAGGCTGAATAAGCCCTGGAATTTCTTATATGTCATGGTAGGAAATAAGAATCTTCTTCAGATTTCTTTGTATTTTATGTTCTAAAACGGATAATTTCAAATTTCTGTCACTTAAATCACAAACTACTGGTACTTATATCCAAAAAAACTTTCATCTTTTTTAAATATCCTTTTTATAAAGGAAAGTGCTACTGAAAAGTTTATCATACATAAACATTACTTCATCTGACAAGCAAAATTAAAAGTAAAAACGTATCTGGACTTGGTCTTAAAAACCAAACCATGTTGGTTTTTCATTTCTTTGTAATATTTATGGCAATATGATTACAGAGAAATTCAACATGTCTCACATTTATTACAGAACTCATTAAAACCTACCTCATTCTGAAGAATTTCAACAGTGCCTACTACATCATGATTAGCATCATGTAGAGTGAATTTATCGCCTGGAGAGATCACCTCCAGCTCAAAAGCAAATCCTTCAGGTCGAGAGTCAGACCAGAAGTAATTTGTGTTGTCATTAAGGGTGTCAGCTTGAAATGTCAGTCTTCTAGAGTATCCTCGTCCCACACTGTTCAGTGTGAGGGCTCTGCCATTGAATAGGTATTCTGGTTGTTCATTCTCATTCTGAAAAGAAAATAATATATTTATAATTTTATTACTCTACAATCGGTATTGGTAAGTTGAGAGAAAAAAAGAACAGTTGTCCAGATAAAGCTATTTTATTTTGAGGCCTTTAAGAATAACAATTCTGTCTTGTCTAGAAATTCTAAATCATTCAGAAAGTTTTCAGAATGTGCTCTTTCTTTATGTTTAGGGAAGCTGTTAATGTAAATTTATTTTAATGCTTTCGAAATTTTGCTTTTTTTGAGACTGCCATTGTTAGGAATGTACTAGCAATGTTATGTTAGTGGACAATACACAAGCTCTCCCTGATTAATAATATTTTTGGTAAATCATTCTAGTTTATAATAATCAGGTGCTGTTTATGCTTTATGCTTCAAATTCCGTAAGTGGGATCTGAGATTGCCTCACCATCACTGCAGCAGCTTCTGGTTCACTTAAAAGCATGAGACAAAGCAAAGCACCCCTTTAGATTCCTTTCATAAGCAGAGAAATCAAACATTATACCTCAATGCGAGATGGAAAGAACGGGGGAAACTGGAAAGTCTGCAGCGGCTGCACAGGTATGGAATTCTGATCATGACGTAATAAAGAAGAGGCTCTACTTAAAAATTTGCATCATCCAATTTAGTTGACTGTATGGGAGAAGATCTACATAAAGAAAGATAGAAATAACCTCCAGAATTTTGGCATCCAAGGGGAGAACAAGCTAGGCCTGATTGGGAAACTCGTGAAACCACAACAGGTCACCAGGTGCTACAAGTCAGAAGTGTGGCAGTTGGAAGTAGCTGACGATGATAGGGAGGTCCTATCGAAAACCGGTTACTAATAAATAATGAATATTAATGAAGTATTCTCCAATATTAATGAAGTATTCTCCAAGACAGTAGTATTAATATTCTTCCACTTTATTGTGTCTTCCCATTCCAAGTGAATTTAAATAAAGTACCGTATTAACAAACTGTCCCCTGGCTATGTGGTTAATCAGCAAAAACTTTAATGCTGGCCCTGTGTTCTAATTACCCGTGAACGTAACAGAAGGCATTGTTCCTTTTTTTGTGAAGTAGAAATAAATTTTCAGATTTTAACAAACATGAAGGAGAGGTTCCCCTACATTTTAACTCATGCATCACCATTGTTAGGTATTTTGCAGACCCTACTGAGCACTTACCTGAATAGTTCTAACTCTGTAACGGAATCCTGGAATGATACGGGGATCCACATAAAGTCCCACTGCTGGGAACTCGTAAGACTTGAGAGCAGTCACCTCATAACGGGCAGGAAAATCACCCAGAGTAGCAGCATCAAGAATCACTGGAGCTCTTACACGCTTCTCTTCTTGTTCATCCTAAAATAAGTTTCATAAGGTAATAATTAAAACATGACTCAAAGCTATAATTAAAATATTTTTTTATATGAATCACATAATGCCGCAAATTGTTAATTTTTTACATAAGTCAAATAGTTTTATTTTTATATTTATAGATTATTGATGAAGTTATTGACTGAATTGTAAGATTTTTTTATTTTGTTAAGAAATAAACATTTTTAAGGTCTCCAAGAACAATAATGTTTTCAGAGAAATGCATGTTTGTCAAATTGTCTATGAGCATCATAGTTCAAATAAGAAAATATTGCACGAATATAAATTTGATAGTTAAGTTTGATATCTTACAAAAATGTGGCAAAGAATTATTTCTGATTAAATTAATCAGAAAACAGAGTGAAGTGTCAGCATTTTAAACTTTAAAGCATAACAGAATTAACTTATTTATTTACAATCTCTTGCTTTAACAAGGCCATGTTATGTTTTTAGATTTATTGTGATATTCTAGGAAATAGCTAACGATTTTATTTAGTTAAATAAGTACCGTAAGTAACTGTCAAATACAGTATATAGAATCCTGAGAGTTACTTTAAAATGATTTTAAATTTTCCAATTGTTGAAGTGTAATATTTTACTCTTACCCTATTAGGAATTTGCCAGATGACAAGAGAGTAATAAATTCGTTAAGACATATACTGTTAGAATAAGTCAGCTAAAGTTTAGACAAATTGTTACTTGGAACAAAAAGTGTATTGACAAAAGTTCTGCTACTGTATATTCTAAGGGCTATACAATACATATTTTCACTTTCACTACAGTGCCATCAATAAGTGTCTCCCCAGATCTGATTATGTTCGCCACCTATGCAAAGGTTGGTATTTCTCCCTATCTTCCTTTCCGACTCATAGCAGGTATGCCAGAGTAGGCCATGTAATTATTGATGTGCATCTATTTCCTATTGTTGATGTGTTTATGGCATCTCATAATTTCAACCGATATGCAATTTTAATGAAACAGAAGTGATGAATCATGTTAAGTAACGATGTGTTCACTGGTAAACATTTTCAATATCTTCTGTAAATGGATGTGAACTTTTATTTCTTTCTTCATAAATAATTGAGCAGAACTCTACGCTAATGCTGGCAACTGAATTCCATTTATTAGTGAATTATCAAGTGCTGAAAGAAAAGACTTCTTGATGGTACTGTAGTAAGAAATGTGGATCATAAATTTTACATTTTGTTACCGATTTCTGCATCTCTTTAGGTATCATCTATCTCATTAAGCACCAAAATAATGTTTTTTTCCCCTCAATTTAAAAAGCCTTGAAAGGGATATCTCTTTTCAAGTGACTGTATATTGTTCTAGACAAATCACAAGTTGAGACTAATTGCTTTTAACTTCGTCTAACTGCTAAGGCTTCTTTCATTTCCTCTTCCATCTTTTACGTTGTAGAAACCAAGAGAGACAACAATCTTCTGGCATTGCTGGCTAACTGTTTTTCCAATAGGGAAGATTAAGAACTCTCATAGAATTTATCAGGAAAACTCTTGCAGTGTTATGATAGCAACTAAGATAGTCAATGTTATAACCAGGCCCCCCCAAATCAATCTGTAGGCCCCACTGCCAGCTGTAATAGCAGCCCCCCCCCTCATTATCATAAATAATCTTGGAGGGAACTCTTTCCCACAATAACTTAATGTATTTAAATTTTTATGTTTTAATAGAGATGTTTTGAATTTGAGTTTTCCACAGTTTAATCCTAAATCCAGAATGAAATAATATTTAATAAGCAAAACATTTAGGTAAAAACCATGAAATAAACATTTGGTTATAAATATACAGTTTTAATTCCAGAAAATCAAAATGTTGTTTCAACCTCATTTTCAATAAATTACTGAAAATAAAAATTAAAGCAACTGAATGAAAAATAATTCAAACTATAATATGAAATGCATTAACCGTGTACATCTTGAAAAACAAACATGAATTAATCAGGTTATTTTACATTCTTATTTTTTCACTTTGAATCATTCACTTCAAGTATCAAAATTGTTCAGTGTTGGAGGCTTTTACATTTTTATTTAATGTGCGAAAAACTTATTCAATACTGTTGCCAGTAATATGAACTTTGTTAGGTGTCAGAAATATGTGTTGTATTTTAATCACATTTTTGTTTGCTTTTTTGCACCCCAAGACCTGAAATTAATAGTTTCATTGCATGTAGCCTACTGGAGAATACTGTGGAATTGAACTAATCATGTAAAAATAATGCAAACTACTGGGTTGTGTACCTTAAATTCAGAGGAAAGGAGATAAAGTTCTCAACTCATATGCTTAAACTTACCTGACATTCTACATCACTCTGTTCGCTATCACAGAAGTCTGGTATCTGCAGAAAGTTAGGAGAGCATCTTCCACTTTTGGATGGACCATCATCATCTTCCTGCAATAAGGATAAAACTATTAAGTTACCAGTAACAGCTGTTAATCTTCCTCTTACCAAATATGGGTATGATTTCACTCTATGGCCAATGACTTCCTAATAAACATGCCCCATTGTCCCAATCTTATCCTATTTGGACGGGTAAATTTTAAACGATTGCTTAGAAACACTAGAAAAAATAAATAGGCTATGCCCCAATGATACACATCAGACATCTTATTAATAAAATAAAATCATATTAAATTTACAAGACATTTTAGTACTACTTTGTAGGATTACTTTGTCAATTAGATAAATAATTCAGTTTGAAATACGGTAAACGGAATTTTAAAGAAGGTTACCGGTAGTAGGTAATATTTTAACTTATAATTACTTGCTTACAAGGAAATTTTAAAGTTCTTGGACCTCTTTAACTTTGAAAAATGTTGCTAAAGTTCACTCTTGTACCTGATGAGAACATAGTTGGAGCAAGCTGCTCTTTCAAGTCACTGAATGTTTTGAGTCTTCAGTCTTGTAGCACTCCCATCATGGTAATTAATGCTGCTCTCTCCCTCTTTGTTTTTTCTCGCAAGGTACTTGCTCCCGCATCATTCAATATTGATGGCTGGGAATCAGGGGCAGACGGCTGAGGTCAGATGCTAAACACTACGGCTTTAAGTTCTTTTGCTGAAATTCTTTTTTCACTGGGTTTTGTGGTCTTTGGTCACTTCTTCCTGCAACATTGTAATCTGTTCCAAGAACTTCTCCCCGATGAGTGAAGAAATGGACGGATCCAGGAAATCTTTTCAGGACTGGCTGTATGTAAATAGGATAAATGGGAAAACGGATCTTTGCGTGAGTCCCTCACTCCAACTCTCTAACTCCCTCCCCTAGCAGCAGCATTTGAACTACTAGCAGCGATGGTAGCGCCATCTCTTACGCAACTGATGAAATAGAAAAAATAATTTATTTCTTCTTTATTCTCTTCATCTCTTCCTTTCCCGTCTACTTCCTCTCTTCTACTCTTCAACCTACCTACCATTATGAGACCTATTCCTAATAGTACATTTTGGATCGACCGGGATTTGAACTCGGGACCCCTAGCATTATAGATGGGAGTCTTGATCATTACGCTACCGGTATGAGTGAATGTTGAGCACTGAAGGAAGCTTTCGTATATTTGAGTTATGTTAGGGGGGGATTTCATGAGTTTTAACGCAAGAATCGGTTTTTATAATTTTGAGATATTTTGTTGGTTATGAAAAGAGTAGTGTTGGTGCAAGGGAATTTTCCTGCATCAATTAAGCCATATTTTATGTTATAATACGGCGTTTTTTATAATTGTGAAATGTTATGTATGGTGCAAGGGCATTTTGTTTATTGTGAAATAGCCAATTTTGTTGCAAGGGTCGTTTTTATAATTGTGAAATATTATGTGCAGGTGCAAGGGTATTTTTTATTGTGAAATATTAGGTGACATGTCAATTGCAATTATGCATTACCGGCGTTGAGCAGCGGCTACAGGCATGATGGCATGCGCTGCGGAGAAGCGGGGCAGGCAGCACGCGGGAAGCATCCAGGCAAGTGGCGAGTGGAAAGGGGACCCGGCTGGGGCGTAAAGTTCCAACTCGTGGCGGGTTAGGATAAGCAACAGTAATGATTAGAAACAATCTTTGAAAGTCAGTCCATCAAAACATATTGATTTGGTCCTATTATACAGGGTAGAGGGGGAATTTTCTCTGCCGTGTAGTTCATGTGAAGTGGCGCCAGATTCAGCTTCTTTCTCAAATTATCGAAAAACATCTGTAGCTGCTCTAGAGTCTGAAATATAAGTTTGCAATTCCCTTGACTAACACTGTATCATCGCATTAATCCCTCTGCCCAATTAACCTGGTAATTTGCTTGCATCTCCTATCTTCCACAGCAGTCCAGGTAAGCCTTGACAATACAGCAAAGTTCAAACACATCCACAGGGAATCCATTGTTCGAAATGGTAACAATGTGCCTTACAAATACAGTGAGTCTCAGTCAGATTGGTTCCGCCGCGCCGCACGTTGGGTTCCCCCCAGATGACGCTCCTATCCCCGGTATGCGGCAAAGGAACTCCCCGGCAGTTGACTGACTTGTCCATGCGTGACAATGAAAATAAATGAAATAAGTATGAAAATAACGAAAATAGGCGCCAACCTTATTACAGGAAATGCTGGAAGTGTCCTCCTCCTACATCCACACATTTTTGGCATCGTGATAGGAAATTCCGATTAATACGCATTAATTGTTCTTCCGTTATTATTGAGTTTATCTCTATCCTAATGTTTTCTTTTAGTTGTGACAACTACCAAATAACACTTTCACGTCTGTACAACACGAGAACAATGCTCAACTGTAGGCTATGCAGGAATTGTTTACTTATCTGCGGGGACACAGCTGGCCGCGACGCGGGTAGTGTTGAGTCATCACAAGAGAAGCACGGCGCGCGACAAGCGGAACCAATCTGTCTGAGACTCACTGTAGTAGGGTCCGGCTCAACTTTGGAATAGGTCCCTTCAAAAAAAGTTTCCTTTTCCTGCGTATTTCTTATATTTCAGAATTTTTAAGGCCTACGCATCATTAACATTTTTTTCTGTAATTTTTTTTTTAACTACACAAACGTTTATATCATTTATTTATATAAACAAATTAATTGCACATTCCACAAATTCTTTACTTACCAGGCACGCGCCATTTTGGATTGGAGACGTCATGTAAGTTTACTGCTGCCAACATTGCTGGAATTGTGTACCCTAGGTCACGCTGCCAGCTTCCAACGTGAAGACACTGACTCTAATGTGCAATTTCATAACGCTACAAGTGACGCTACGGGTGAAGCTGCAGCTAGCACTTCCAATTAAATTAAATGTACCGAAATGTTTGTTTGTTTGATCTATTTGTGATGGAAATGAATGTATGCAATTCTAAAATTAGTAGGCCTACAATACCTCAAACACTAGTACAATATTTACAACAATTTTATAATAACAATAATTTATTTACAAGTAAAGGCGCTAAACCTACTTAACTTTAAACTCTAGTCTACAGGATAAACAGTCCTGATATCTTCTATCATTTCTTGAAATGGATCTGCTAGTCGGTGCTTACAGTCCAGACGCCACAAGTATTCTACCAAGTGGGTATCTACCTGTTCGCGTCTGATACCGCCCCTGGCTAGGCGTGCATGGAGAGATCGCTAACGTGACTCGATATTGTTCATATGAACACCAGTCACCGGATTTACGAAACGCTGGCTATGGTTTACAGTGAGATGGGCTGCGAACCCTCCACCCAGTAAGCCATTGTAGCCTCTCCAACAATCAGTATGGATTGTAGAAGCGAGATCCACATGCTGCGCAATTAAGGCAAACAGAGTGGCAGCATCTCTATTGTTGTTGGGGCACACTGTCATGCGTACCTCCTCAGTATTCACATCGATCATCCCTAGGATCCAGTTCCCTTCGACAATGCAACCGCGATGGAATTTTCTTCTACCGATCTTGCATTCGTCGATCTGAACGACGTGTCCGGCACCGCCAATTCTCCCCCTATTTGCATATTTTGTATCCATCGAAATCATGCAAACTTCTCTACAGTAGCTGAACCAGTCAGCTATTGCAGAAGAACTGACCTCACTATTTCGCAGATCTCTATGAGAACAATGAATGATAGTAAAGTCATAGGAGAGAGCATGAGCAAAACAGTACGTTATGATCAGTACTTGGAGAGGTAAGATTTTAGCACCTTCAAACCATGTCCCTTTTGCTACGGACTGTGAAAACTGTCCATGTCCCTTCCTGCACGAGAAAATCTGATATTTCTTCCCCTGTTTTGTTACAGGATGAAGGGGGGCAAAGCAGACCTTACATAACATATGTGTTTTTAATAACCCTTCATCATACAAAAATTGCATACATTCATCTTCATTGAAAACGAATTCAAGATCGTGGAAACTTATCATCTCTAATTTATTTGCCATGACAGTGCTAGCGTTAGCATTCACTCACAACGTACACTTACCAATTCCTTCAACAAAGTGGCAGAGACAAAATTGGAAATTCATTTTCAGGTCAAAACCCGGCAAGTTAATACTTTGCGACTCACCCTGTTCCCCTTTCCACTCGCCTGCCATGTTACCTAATATTTCACAATAAAAAAAATACCCTTGCACCTCCACATAATATTTCATAATTATAAAAACGACCCTTGCAACAAAATAAGCTATTTCGGATTGAGAGTAGGGGGTGGGGGTCTCGGGTGAGTCGCAATGTATCATTTTCCCAATACATACTTTCTTGGATGAAGTATCCGCATTTTAAAAAATGTGTTTGAGAGTTTACACATAAACTAGAAACTTGACAACACGAGGTGTGCATATGCAGAGATAGAGAGCACATGACAGAAACCAGCCAACATGGCGTAACCGCGTAACTACAACTATAAAAAGAGCCTCTAGGTAGCAGCACATACCAGCGTGTAGGGAGCGGTAATTCAAAACGAATAATAATGACAATGGGGTGCGGGGGGGGGGGGACATTCGAAAACCGAAAATCACCCTCTTTCCCAAAGTTGCACGCCCAGTCCAATGTTTTGTCGGTGTGTTAATTTATATTCATTTGGAATTTTACTGTATTTTAAATTAAAAAACAACATTTCTTTTATCCTCAATAACAAACTACCCTACCTGTTTTTACAATACAGTGATTATATTTTTAGTTAATAGTAGTAATACATTATTTCATATTGCAAGTAAATGAAAGTACTAGAACACCCAGTTTCCATCAATCTGGTCCTGGTTTGGTCCTCAGGAAACAACGTTCAGTAAGGTAGCATATTGCTTTGCTATCTTGCTGATTATTGAAAATTTTGCCTTACAGAAAAGCTTAAAATACCGCTAATAACAATAATAATAATAATTAGTAGTATTACGAATGCAGTTAATACAATATTTTAAAATCAGGCACGAGACGTGAACATAATATTTTTTTTAAAATATAGTACTGCGATATAGCATATCTGTGAAAACAAGCTTAGAAAATTCTTAAACGAAACATCTCGTACAAGGAAGTTTGTACTCTGTGACTACTTGCAGCTGAAATAGCCTATAATTTCTACAGTCTATTAAAATTAAATGCATTGAAACCTTGGTGTAATTTTATCTTCTGAACGATGCTTACTTATTTAGACAAGAATATGTCTGTTTTCCTTTAAATTGTACTACAAATTGAACACTGAACTAAACGAAATTCAAGACTGCAGCACAAAGAGCCCTTTATTTTTATACTGTACTTTCCTGGAATTAAGTAAATCTTTGCCGTTTTTATAAGAGATTATTATAGAATGGTAGTCGTGTAATGTTGTTTGACGTGCACTTATATTTACGTCACATAACTAGGCTTGCCGGATCTATTTTCGGGTTTGAAACTGGATGTTGAGTACGCATCACTGTGAATATTTATTTTGGTGAATACGCAAAGGTCAATGGTAAAAGGAAGGAAAGCAATGAAGAACCGTTCCCTGATACGCTAATAATTCTTGTAGTATGCATGCCAAGGAATCGGTAGTCAGGTGCAATATTTAGAACAAGAATCCGTCATTCAGATAGTTGCAGGCAACAGAGTTTATGTTCACATATGTACCCCACAGCAAACATATGAAGATGAAGCGATGCCAAAACGTTTTATTTTAAGAAATTCCTGAGAGATACGATCAACAAACCGGAATTATGTAACCCAACCCACAACTAAACAGCAAAGTCAATATGCGCATTTGGCAAACAAACCTTGGAAAATTGGAACCCTAAATCAACTTTTCTGATCATCGAAGCAACTGAATTAAAATAGGCTACCAACCAATAGCTCGTGTAATATGATTAAAATCGATAGTTAAATAGTTCAAATGTATTGCTATGGAAATTAAATTGTGGGAAAAAGATCAAATAGATCGACATGCCATTTCTAAACTAATATCTTCAAGCTAAATTTGTCCACTCGATATTATAACATTTTTGTAAATCTAGAATTAGATCACTACTCTTTGGCCAAGAGGGATTTGTGAACTGAATCAAAACAAAACCAACTCATCAGATTTTGACTATCGTTATAATAATATAAAGTCTGATACAGGTACGGTACAGAAAATATAATACTTTTGTAGAATTTGATTTCTTTATAATTCCCTAAAATGAATTATCAAAAAATAACTTTCGACTTCTAGATGTTCAAAGTACATAAATTGAATTTGTTGGTGTTATCTAATTCGCTTGTCCCTTGGTTGGATAGTGAAGATAGTTTCCTTGTGTTTACAAACAAGAGTAATTATATGTAACTCGAGGCTTTTCCGGTGATGAAAATATATTATTGTTTCGGGATTCCAACCGGGTGAGTTGGAGGATTTGTTCCAAGCTTGGAGAACCAATTATACAAGAGTAATTATGTAATTGCATCCCTGGCAGGAAATACTGAGTATTGCAATTGATCGCGCCATGCTTAACATCATGAATATTTCTTTACGTCAGACTATAAATATCAGCATCTTCTATCATCTCTTTGTCATCTCTCCATACAACGGAACACTTTAAAATGGCGACTTTGAATAGACTGCTGTACACAATCATCTGAGGTGTTATATAATAAATAATAATAATAGTAACAACAATAATGCCCCAATATTGCAAGGGTTAGCAGTCTGGATCTCAGGTCCCAATAATGGAAGGCGAGTAGTCCAGTCGCTCGGCCATGGGACGGCCAAGTAAGTTAACTCCTTTTATAATATTGTTATTAGGGCATGGTCAGAAGTTTGATGTTAACTTCTTTAGAGCAAGTTTTGCTTTTACTACCGCATAATTAAAACGAATGTTCCAGTATTTCCCGTTCGCTCTCACTTCCGCCAAACCTAGTTGCTTTTATACGTTTATTTTTGTAACGGTGAAGTGTCTGTTTATACCAGTTCAATTTCAAGGCAAAGTTTATACTGGTCAAGAGCAGACTAGAGCTGCGAGGTCATCAAACGTCCTCATGGTCACGTGACATTGTTACGATGAGGCTAATCAAATTACGATTCACATTCTTGCCAGACGACTTTACCTATAGGTTTTACAGGCCCTGATTTATAAACGGGCAGACTGGGCATTTCCCCAGGCCGGCAAACCTAGAAAGGGTGCCAAATTTTTTAGGGGGATTTTTTTAAAAGTGATATTAACATAATATGAACATAATTAAATATAATTCAGCACATGTTTAAAGAATACCTAGTAATTAAATATTTTGTAAAATTTCAAAGATTGCCATTACGCTGCTCTTAAAGAAGGAAAGCTTTAGGAAGTAAACAACACACAATATTTACTGGAACGAATGTTATGTTTTGACAATCCCCAAACACAATCCATTAAACTTAGGAAAACACAGTTTTTCAAGCATCTAGTCAGGTGAATGGATTTGTTGGATCCGACCATCTTCTGGGAGTAGAAGGAAGCTCAGACCCCCCCCCCAAAAAAAAAAAATCCATTCACCCGACTCGAAATCCGAGAAACTCAGTTGGTATCAATGTTGGTAAAGCCTCAAGTCATGTTAGGGCAAGACATTTTAATGACCATAAAATAGCACGACAAATTTAAAAAAAAATGCATTTATGACCTAAAATTAGTGAAAAAGACTTAAAAAATTAAAAATAAAGACAATACATTAACCATTATTACTTACAATTAGATTTTTTAAGGTAATGAATTGCTGAAAGCAATTTAATGGATGACACTGCGTTATATATAAATTTACAATATAAAATACACTTATTTTGTTACTTCTTATATAAAAGATGCAAAATAATCAAATGCCTGGCCCTAAAGTTACAGTTATAGGTATGCTCACTCTATCTATTGTAACTAGTTACGAAGATAAAAGGGACAATATCAAAACTGTAATGACTTATTACTTATTAGGTGGTAGCCTACAGTATGTAACTGCAGTATCACACCGTTCTGAATAAGCTGGCTGCACAAAATTACAGCTAAGATGTTCGGAAAACGGTTATTTGTTGAATGTAACGTTATCAGATAGTTATACATAGGTATTTTATGATAAAAATATAAATGTTGGGGGGGGGAGCAGAAAGTACTCTACCCCCCTAAAGTCGGCGCCTGTAAGTCCATCGACATTCTAAAAAATGTTGGGCCTATCTCCATTCTATGAAATTTGCTATTTAAAAATCATGTTGATTATTTAAAAAAAATTGTTTGTGTACACTGTAGTGGCCACGGAATCTGAAAGAGTAAAAAGTCTTTGATAATAATAATCAAAATAATTAATAAGCTAATTGTCTCTTGTATAAGATTCGTGCAGTTTCGTACATTTCGAATATGCTCTATTTACTACAGAGTTTAGTTTGCCTATGCGTAAGGTACAATAATAGCATGTGCCCATGGCCAAATTTACTTAAGAATATGTGATACTGATTTATTTAATGTGATTTCTATACACCAGTGAACAAATTATGCTCGGTCATTCTCGGAATACCTAATATTTTGTTTAACTGCCAGGCTGACATGAGGTACGAAGAACTACTACTGCTGACCAACAGAGTAAACAATAGTAGATAAGAGGTTCCTAGAAGTCAGTTTCTGAGAAAGCATGATGCAGAATAGTAATTAATAATTACTGATAGACCTATAAGTTCTCAATTTGAACATAGCAGAAGTGGAAGTGCTCACAAGAGCCAGTTGCAGACTTGAGAGTTATAACTTGCAGATTAATATTGTACAGTTCGCTATAAAAACTCGTACACCAGTTGCTGAAAATTGAATCTGGCTTATCAGCCCTCAATGCATAAAATTACCTTCTGGGAACATTGAGCAAGACTAGAGACGAAATTTATATCTGAAATCAGATTAGGTCGGGGTCGGTTTCTGTCGTTTTGCGAAACATGTTGCAATCATCAAATTTATAAAGTAGAAGTATGTTCTCGCTGGATTTACCTAGACTTCAGTACTTTTCATTACTTTGCACGTATAATAAAGTACTCCATTTATTTGTGGATTTCATAATGTACCAGTTTAAAGCTGCAATATTTTTTAAGATGGTAGGAAGAAATTTGAAACAATTTAAATGGCAGCACAGCTGCAATACTAATGGGCTAGAGACTATAGTCTACAGGTATTGTGTATTACACACACACAACACACATACATATATATAAATATAGATTAAGCATCTTTTAATAAATGCTACCGGGCATGAATATTCTGCTCCATGAAGATAATTAATCACTACCTTTTTGTATTGTTCATATGTGCAATGGACATTAAATAATCATAAAACCAGCATACCTGGTATAACTTATTGAATTGCAAGATCCAAGATTTTCGTAAGGACGCATGCAATAAATTCCCGATCATGACAATTAATTTGTTAGCGCGATTTTTAAAATTACTTTTCTTGATATTAATTACTACCGAAACTTAGTGAATATATATTTACTGGACTTGATTGAAATGGTATAGCATGCACTATGTATTTGGATTAATCAGTTCCGTGCTATACTTCACATACTTCTGGGATAGGAGGCATACTAAAATTTAGAAACTGTATCACACAGGAGTTTGATTTGATATGTGTATCATAAAATATTCCCCGAGTTAATAAATCTCTGGTAAGGGCAATGAACATATATTTTTCATAATATACTTTTAAAATTTTACCGTATTTAACTGTACGAGTTGAGAGGTTTATGTGGCTTTTCTTTACGTTTATTAGCTCTGCATGATTGGAAATAACGTATTATTGTTGGAGTCATTCGCCATACGAAATAAAAGTATAATGGAAAACAAAAAGGTGTCCTATTCACAGCTTTTCTGCACGACTTAATACTTTAACACAGGAAAACAATGCGATTAGGGGGAAATGTCTTGATTTTCCCTCTCAGCTCATTTGATATACTGAACATGTATCGATTTATATCTCAAAGAACTTGCTGCCCCAGATAGTTATACCTTCTCGCCGCCGCGTGGCGCAGCGGAAGTAGGTTACTAGCAGCAGACAGCAGACATCCGTTTCGAGAATATTCTAGTCTAGACGGTTAAAGGGAAAGGGGATAATTACTATACCAATGCTATGTATGAAACCGGTTTACATACCTTCGCAGGTGGGAAGAGATCTTCTAACACCCCTAAGTCAGAATCCTCAGGTAGGGATGAATTGATAGTCATGCGTCGAGTCCAAAGTCTCTGCAAAGCGAAGGGTGTTTCCATTTGTTCTTGGGGCATCTCCAATGTAGAATCCATAATCATGCTGCCCATTGTGTGGAATTAAGTAGAATACTTACAGAAAAAAAAAAGAGGAACTATAACGTTTAAATAAATTTAGAATACTGATATTATACTGAGATACGAATCAGGTTTTTGTCGGTTAGTTAAGGTTTACGAAAAGAATATGAAATCAGAAAGAAGCAGCTTGGAGGGAATTCGAACTCGGCGCTTTAAATAAGCAAAGAAAATCGAAAGAGCAGTACGTCTTCACTGACACGTGTGCTCGCTTCCCAACCGCACTCTTCCGATCACCGACTATGAGTAACTCGTCTGACTCCCAGCAATACGCTTATAACATAGCCAGCGCATTCCTATTGGCGGGTAAACCATCCCCACCCCGGACAGGAGGAGGCCAGGCTTTGATATTTACATTTTAGCCATTAATGATTACCCGAAGACGTAAAATTTTGCATGCGTTAGTCACGTGATAAGAAAGAAATGTAAACATGAGCAGTATCTACTTCCACTTCCACGTAAATTGACTGGCGTGATTTTATAACAATCCGAATCTGCTCTCCCTGTCACCACACGTGTTAAAACTACTACTTCTGGGTCGTTTTATCTGAAATTACCGGTATATAGTCAAACTCGTTTCGCTCGTAAGGGGCTCTGCCCAATGGCGTAGCCAGAAAGCCAGAAAATAAATTCGGAGGGGATAGGGGGGATTGGAAAATTGTTAAATATTGAACTAATGAAAAATCAAATTTTACGCTATCTTAGCACTGAAAAACTGGTTAACAATTTTGTTTACTATACTCTAACACATGCCAACTTAAAGAAGAAATCGTTACCTAAGTTATAACACTTGTTACTGTTTATAAGGAAGTTAAAAAACACATGGAGCAGTGGAAATATAGGTCTATATTTAGAAGTTCAGTATTTTATTATTAAATAAAATAAGTAAATATGTGACAAAATAGAGCTTAAATAACTTAAATAGAATTTTAGGTTTTGATTTCGGGGGAGGTTCGGACCCCTGACCCCCCATTCCCTACGCCACTGGCTCTGATCCCAAACCCCCACTGAGGTTCTCGGGAAAGGCATTTTTATTTATTAATTGCACCGTTTCGAAGATAGAGTCCGTGTATTTAGACTGCCTTGTAGCCTATTACCGTTTAGCCATAATAAATCTTAAAAATGAGGGACGACTTTAGGTTTTTCAGGGTTAAGAATAAAAATTTGAACTTTTTGGAATTGTTCCGTCGGTTACAAGCTAAAAGGTTAAGTCAGTCAAATCTCAGGTTTCTAGGTCAATTGGAAGTGGGCAAACGTTAACGGTGTATTTTATGGGGTAAAATTCAACTGATATTAATTTGAATCAGGTATGGGCAACCTTTGGAAAGATGCGGGCTAAACTTTACGATATTTATGAAGTCGCGGGCCGTAGATAATAGGTATTTGTGAAAAAATAATCATGATACGGTTTTTTTATATTTATAAAATATAATGCTAAAGTTACATGAATGAGAACAATATCGAACTCATTATGTATTTACTTACAATCAGCAGAAATTAATGAGAAACTTGAGCTTGAAATTGACAAACAGGATAATAAATGTTGGCATCAATCCCACTAATACACAAGCGCAGAGTGTTTTCCAAATTTTCATCTGGAAGTCTCGTTCGATACTTTGATTTATTAGTTTTCATCATGAAAAAAAAAAATGTTCACATTTATAAGTAGGCCTACTTCCAAATGCACTCAGCTGTGGGTACTTTTCTTCGACAAGGTATGTTCTGTAGAAATCACTTAGCTCCACGTCTTCAAATTTTGACTCTAAATGTGTGTCTTCCTGAAGCTCGATCAACTCCATTTGCAGGTGTGTCGGAGCCTTCTCGACGTCACTTTTCATCGGAGTAGCAAAAAGGTTAAAGCAGCTATCCAAGTTTTTGAAGTCTGAAAATCTATTAAAAAATTTCCCCGACAGTGATTTCAGTTCTTCAGCATATTGAGTGTAATCAATATTTTCGTGACTGGATAGTGTTGAAAAACGATAACAGCTTCCAGATCGCATTTGTGTTTCCCACAAGCGAATTTTGTTTTGGAACGCTTTCAAATGGCTGTACAATTCGTTTACCAACTGACCTTATTTTTGAAGCTTCAAATTCAACTCATTCAAGTGACCCGTGATGTCAATTAGAAATGCTAGATCACATAACCATTTCTGATCACTGACTTCAGACAAAGGTTTTTCTTTGATTTCCATAAAATCAGCTATTTCCTGTCTAAGATCGTAAGATCTTTTCAGCACTTTGCCTTTGCTTAACCATCTTACTTCGCAACAATATGTCACCATGTTCCGAAGAGAGGTCATCCAAAAATGCTTTGAACTGGCGATGGTTAAGCGCGCGGGATCAAATAATATTAATGGTCTTTATTACCACATCCATGACGTTCTGCAATCGAATGTACTTAGAACAGAAGTTTTGTTGGTGGATAATGCAATGTACGATTATTAAATCATCTTTTTACACGTCCAAGTCAAAAACGTCTTTCAAAATTCAGATGAAACCTTTTCGTGAACCGATCATAGGCGCACCATCTGTGCATGTTCCGCGGGCCGGATGAAAAGTCGGAACGGGCCGCATCCGGCCCGCGGGCCGGACGTTGCCCATATATGATTTAAATGAATATGATATAGGATGAAATAGCGAAGACGATTCATGGTATGTAAATATCCAATTCGGCATTTGCCTTTACGAATGGGGAAACCATGAAAACCCTCATGTCTACAGGATTTGAACCTGGGACCTCACGGATGCACGTCCAAGACGTAACCATCTCGGCCACCTCGCCCAGTTTACGGGAATTATTTCCATCGCAAGCATGTCTAATGATTTGTGAAAGTGTATTGAAACTTCCAAAGCACTATGTGAACACTGTAGGTAATATTGTTGTCATGAGAACTGAGCAGAGACTTTAAAGTGCGTCCGCCCTTTTAAAGATGTTTTTAGGGGTAAAAATTAAAAATAAAATTGAACTTTTTGGAATTTTCTCGTCGGTTACAGGCTAAAGGCTATAGGTGTGCCAAATTTCAAGTGTCTAGGTCATCTGGAAGTGGGCAAACATTAATGCCAGTTAGTGAGTCAATCGGTCAGCCATGTGGCTTTATATTATAGGGATAGTTAATAACCAGGGTTAGGATTATTAGGTGCCACTTCCATGTAGAAAAAGGAAGAGAAAAGGTCCTAAAAATAAGGCAAAATAGGTACTACTAAACTCAATACGTAAAAAACTAACATTCACAAAGAGCTGGCTATTGACTAATTCCAGTGAAATTAAAAATAAAAACTGAGTATTTAGTAATTTTGTATAGTTGTAGCTTTGTCTTCAGTCCCGCGTTTGCTGAAAGTAGACAGGTTCACTATTCCCACCTTCACTGCAAGCTGATGAAAAGTTAATTGGAAGTTACTTCAGATCTTAGATATTAGTACGAAATCAAGACTATTTAAAAAAAAAAACTATGAGACTCAAAAGTCTTAGGCTATAAACGATGAAATGCGCTTTCGAAGATTATTATTTAAAACCTGTAGTAAGATTTAAAAAAAGTGAAAGAAGGCAAAGAGGTACTATGGGCATGGTGGAGAGAAAATAAGATAAAGCCCTAAGAAAAGGGGAAAAGATGCTAGAAAATTGTTTCCATTCTCAACTAGAGACGTTTCTCACAGGAGCTCTTATTTGATCTACGAGAAAAGGTGCGCACCTAAAAATCCTAACCCTGCTAGTAATATTCAATCACAGTATAGCTCTTCCTTGCACCCGTCCTGGGACATGCAAAATTATGTCAGCTTAATAACTGCTAGAATTTCGTGACTTATGATCACAGGATGTAGGAGATTAAATTATTTTTGTCATTAATTGTCATAAATTCCCAGCAGTAGGTAAAACAACAGCCCTTTAAATGTCTCAGGACTAGGGCTGTACCGATTAATCGATTAATCGATTAAACATTTAATCGTCGATCAATTACATTTTCCGATTAATCGGTTTAGTCGAACTAGTTAACTAATAATGGTATTTATTAATTCAGGATTTCTTCTGATTATCTGTAGTGTAGTAGTCGATTAATCGATTAAAGTCAAGCGTTAACTCGATTAGAAATTTTAATCGATTTTCAGCCCTACTCAGGACGGATGCGACAAAAATTTACATTTGCGTCGTTTGACTTGGTAATATAATAGCTAGTCTGCTCATTCGCTTTTACTTTCTACCATTTTCAATACTACAGAAAATTGTAGCCTACACAACATAATCTCTTACAAATACGTCGTATTGCACTACAATTTATAAATACATTTTTTATACAATAAAGTATATAGACAACAGAAATACAATTTATATTTTAAATTTAATGTATCACTATATTTTTAATAATTTAAATATTTTCATAATATATCAATTTCTGAAGTAGGAGAGCTCATGTTCAAAGGTACATTCCAAAGCAAGGAACAAATAATAAAAACAGCAAAAAAAAAAAAAAAAAAAAAAAAAAAATGGGAAAATAGACTTTTAGTGTAGAATAAAAATAATAAACTTGTAGCCTATATTACAAATTAATAATACTGTAATATATTTTTGAGAATGAAATAAGTTAAGTAGAGAAGGTGAAAATTAATAGGGTATGGAGAATTCTGAATAACTTTTTTACATAGTAAATGATTATACTATAATTAATTATTAATACTGTATCGAGATTTATTTTTTCGTGGTTTTTCTTAGTTTAATAATCAAAGCAACATCTAGTCGATTTGGTTGGTCCCCGAATTTTAACCCTGGACACCCAGAATGTAAATCCGCGATGTTAACACCTACACCCGAGACGAGCTAAGAAAGAAACATGAAGTAAACAAAAACCACTTTGTCTGTCTCACTCTAGCGCATTACTAGTATGTCTTAAAAATGAGACATACTCGTTTTTGTACACTTCAGGTTTCCTGCTTAGAACGGTCACACGTTAGGCCCATTCACTGGGCTAAGTTATACCCTAGAGTTTAGGCTGCCCTTCTACCTCCTTCGCGGGTTACTTTCGCATGGTTCGGGGGTGATTTGCTTTCGCCATTTATGCATTTACCCAGAAAATTAAATGAGCAAATTCTAATATTCTTTGGTAATGAAATGATAAGAGAAAAACATACTCCTGGCCCAAGCTTCACTTTTACTTCAGTTTTTTCACATTTATAATGTTATCTCTATTGATTTGTTGTGTATAAATAACATGAATTAAAACAACAGAATACATTTATCCAATAATTTATGCATTAAAAATATAACATGATTTTTTTCAATCTGACACTTATACTACAATACCGAAGATATGTTTATGCGTCTACCAAGACTGGATTCCGTGGAAAGGTTTGCCTCGTCTGGTTATTTATAGAATCCCTAGCCCAAAACACTTTCCAGAGTGACGCACGAAAGGGGAGTGGCGTATACTTTGTATTGATTTCTTGATTTTTTCAAATATCTTTATTAATTACTAGGTAATTCAGTAACTTATTACTTCTTAACACTTTTTGTACTGAAGCCCTTATATCATTCCTTAATTCCTGGCAAGAATGCAATATTACAATGGAGCGAGATCCGAGCCGTGGCCTCTATTCTAGTCTTCAGAATTTCTATCGATTTTTGTTCCACGATGCCCTGAAAATAGTATTCTGCCTTGGCACGTGTCGCTAGGTGATCAATAATTTCTGTGACTTACAGTAATGTTACTCATGCCGAGGGCTTTGTTTATACCAAACCCGAACAATATAGTTCAGATGATAATCTGTGAAAAGTTGTGAAATATTCACGAAGTGTTCTTTAGACCTGTAAAGATTATACCAATGTTGTTTTGAAATAATTTATGAAGTAAACTACTTTAAAAATTGTTAACAAAATATCTGACGACATGCTCACAAAACTTCCTCTACTGCATGCAAGAATCTTGCAATTTCCTCGCTTCAAACGTACTTCCGTCAATGTCTCCTTTAATTTTGTTGCTGCACGAAATCCTCTATGATGCCTTATCACTAGGGTCTGGAGGTTTATGAAAAATCTATTGTATGATACTGTTAAAATGTGTATAAGACATGAAAGAAGTTACAGAAAACTGATGGTTTCATTTTGCATATTGTTGCATATTTAGATTATTTTGCGATAATGCATATTATTTGCTGAGAAAATATTTGTGCATATTTTATTTTGTCATATTTAAATGTCTTATTTCCGACAGATATAAAATACTGTGCACATCTCTCTTAATTCTAACATTTCCAGCTTATTTGGCCAAGTGAATGTTTTTAGAACTGACTGTACAATAATTCGCAGTACATCCTAATATTTCTAGAATCGACTGTACAATAATTGGCAGAACATAGCCTAATGTTTTTTAGGTAGATTTCGAAGAAAAATCTACCTATTGCAATGGATACCATGTCATGATTTTCGAAAAATTCTTTCATATCTTTACGTTTCATGCTCCCCTAAGTACGAAACCACCGCCCGTTCAAAAATTTTTTTGTGATATGTATATATATATATATACTGTATATATATATATATATATATATATATATATATATATATATATATATATATATATATATATATATATTTATATCTTAACACGATAGCGGCCGTAATTTTGAAGATATTTGAACTAATTTTAATATGTTATTTCTAGGCCCAATAGTTCGGACAAGTTCGTTAATGAGCAAAATTGGCCCAAGGGGGTGGTCGGGGGAGGGGGTTGAAATTTTTAAAAATGTATATCTCGGCCCCTATGAAGTATAGAGGGAAACTTTGTTTGAATAAATTAGAGTACTCCCTATGGAGTTCACAGTGACACCAACGATTCGGGGGTTCGAGTGAGGGTGGGGGTGGGGGATGAAAATTCGAAACTTTTGAAACCACGTCTTGTGGGGTATCGTTGAAAAGCTCTTGATGAGTACTCTACAAATCAATAACTAGTTTCTTGATAGCTCTCATATGACGCGAGATTTTAATGTTTGAAAATAATAACACTTAAAAGAATTATTATAATATAATTTTGTCTTGTTTAGCGGCTTTGCTAATTTTATTCATTGCTGATCTTGCGCACGGCCTCCCAGAATATTATATCCTATTCTTGTTGTCAAAACAAATGATTGTAGGCTCTTCCTCTTTACCGAATTCAGTTCTTATTACTGCGGGTTTGCAATGCCAAGGCTAAAAAAGAATAGTGCTGAGCAGCGATAATAAATTAAACCAAAAGCACTTTGAAATCTACCTCAGCCTGTAGGCCTGCCTAAAGGGATTTTTTTAAAAATTGATTGTATAATATTAAAGTGACGTTTCACTCATTTGTTTTCAATAAATTTGTTGCATTGACCTTGTTCTTAAAAAATCTGTAATATAATTAATTTATACAACATCTATAATCTTTTTGTAATTTATAATGTAATTCGTCTAGCAAGAGAACGTCAAGTATAAAAATTACTGAAATTATAGAGCATATTTGCATACATATTTCGTCTTTTGATAGGGCATCAACTTCCGGGCCTTGCTTATAACTGATTTAACATCAAATCTATTTGTTTCATTTGTGATTAGCCTACCTTATTGTTTATCATCATCATCTTCATCAAGATAGGCCAAATTGGCCTGTTCCGGCTCAGAAGTCATCTTCCCATCGTCGTCGAGGTCTTCCTATGCCTCTAGTTCCTATGGGTTTATATAACATTGCCGGTTTTGCCGGTCTATTGTTCTGCATCCTCAGTATACGATCATGCCAACATTGCTGGTAAATGAGTCGAAACAGTTTAAGTCTAATATACAAAATATTAACGCACTAAAAGAAATATTTACAACAGAATTCTATATTACATGTTATAAATGTCATGTAACGGTTGTTTCAATCCGAACTGCGTTTCAGTAGAGCTAATCTGAATACACACCACTATGATTTGATTAAAATCAGGTAGTTTAATCACTTGTTAAACATAACAATACTAGCTTATACTAATGTAATACCATTAAAAAGAAGGGAGCCTTTCTTCAGACATGGAATGGGGTACAGCTGATATTGTCATAGTTATATCAATATATTATAGACAGTAGACGAGAAGTATCACATAGTTAGGAAATTAATTAGTTTCTTAATTTGGGCTTTAAGTTCAACAGTGTAATTGCATGGGGAATAGACTTCTTTGGTATGAAAAATGTTGGCAACAGCTGTGTTTTAGTGACCACGGAGACGACCATGCTGATTATGATTAATAACGATGATGCATGAAGTAAAATTATATCATCAGAATCTGATGAGCACTTAGCAAACATCAAAACAAAGTACGGGTCACTTAAATCGTACTTTGCCTATGAACTTAACGGTGAGTATTTCACTTTACTGGTTGTTTACTACGAAAATGTAGTTCAGTTAGTAACTAGAATTACTCATCGCATGCAAATCCAAGTTAATTACAGCCCAACCTAATTAAGAACAGTTTCAGGGAGCATGGATCATCATTGGGTATCAGCATCAGATATTTTTTTAAAGCTATCCCTATATAGGCCTACAACATTCGCATGATAGAAAATTGACATCCATCCGAAATAATGGACACTTTAATACTCTCCTAGAATTGCTAATTCTAGAAGTGAATTGCTTGGAGTATGGCTATTTAACGACGTGGATGTACTGTAGCTTAGGCCTGTGACCGTCGCCGGTGTGCCGGAATTTTGTCCCGCAGGAGTTCTTTTACATACCACTGACATGGGCCTATTTTATGTACACACACGGGCCGGGATCGAACCCGCAACCTTGGGCAGAGAAAGTTAGCGCAATACTATCTGCGCCACTCAGGTGGGCAATTTTAGAAGTAAAGATCTAGGCCTATGCCGTTGCACCAAATGCTGAATCAGATCTGAAATAATTAGTACATATGCATTTCGATATTACCGCCCAAAAAATAAGCGTAAACATTATATCAATAAAGGGAAGGTTTAGCTGCAAGCATCTATAAAGGGGACATTGGAAATTCTACGAGGGTCTTCCAGAAAGTAAAAAACTATTGCGCGTCACGCTTGGCGCCAGTCCTCCTGCATCACCACGTTAGCTCCTTACCCCATCTCAATGTGAGTCGAGTTTCGTTGCTGTGAGGTCACGTCTATCTGTTCTACAACGTATTCAAATGGCGATGCCAATTGAAAATCCCGCCAAATGTGAAGTGCGTAGTGTGATTCGTTTTTTGAATGCACAAAAAGTTCGGCCAATCGAAATTTATAGGCAAATAACGCAAGTGTATGGTGACAATGCAATGAACGAGTCTTCAGTGAGGAAATGGTGCATAATGTTTAATCAAGGAAGAACCAGTAGCCAATGCACGACGAAGACCGGAGTGGGAGGCCATCACTCGTTTCGGATGAGTTGAAAGCAAATGTTGATGAAAGAATTCAGGAAAACCGGCGTTTTACTTTGGACACCTTACATGAATTTTTCCCACAAATTTCAAGATCTCTCCCACCATACTCTTAGAGCTTGGAAGAGAGCTATTTCAGCAACGCTAGACGTAATGGAAGAAGCAATTTCGTCATTTTTCTATCAGCTAAAGAAGCAGTTACGATATAGATCTATGAGAAAAGATAGGCTTCTTTCATTTATAATTTTCTGGCCAAAATATATATAAAACAAAGTATAAATTGTCCACATGAAGAAATTCGGTGCTCTTATTTTAGGACATTTTAGAAACAATTTATCAATCACGAGAACAGAATACTATTTTAGGTTCACAAGATGTTTCTTCAGGTGTTTCTTTTTATGTTGAACATGACTAATTTAGATCAATGTATGTTTAAGCATGTATTTCTACGACATTGCTATTGTTATTTATTTATTATTGTAGACGCTTGTGACATGGTAGACATGCAGGCAATACTTAATACACCGAATCAAGTTCTACGGTAAAATAATATCCATTAACTTATTTTACTTCCGGTGAACTCTTACGGCACGACAACATAGAGCTGTAAATAACCTCATTAAAATGCAGTGCAGGTAATCGTTGTCTGCAGATATATACTGTGTGGTTGCGAAAGAAAAAAGATGAATAACGGACGCGACCTTGAACGAGATGGCCAAGTTTCTGGGATGTCTGCCCCATCCACACCTGACTTGAGTTAGGTTATATACCTTAATTACTAAAGCTTGTATTTCTAAGACCTAACAATTTTTGAAACATGCAAGCATAAATTACTAAAAATTATCTAATTGTATCTTAAAAACTCAAAATTATCGTCTAAATTAAAACCACCGAGAATATAATGACTAGAAAGAAATTAAAGACAATATTTTTAGCACGATAAAAGGACTGTTCTAAGAGTGGTACGTTATAAACTGGAATTTTTTAAAATTTACTTACCCTTCATTTTGGATACGATGACATGCATGTTCAAATTGAGAACAAGAATTATATCAGAATTCTTAGAGAACACATATGAAACTTTAACTCTTAATGCGACATATGAGGAAGAAAAATCAATTTAACTATGGCCATGATAGGGTTTAAACAGTTCTTCTCTAAAATATGGCACAAGCTAATATACACGTGTACGACAAAAACTGCATTATCGTGTACAGAAAAAAAACAGTTATATATTCAAGGTCACAAGGCAATGGAGAATATTAACGGGACGATATATCCACCAACGAAATAGTTGCGACGGCCTGCACCACGATTATCTTGATTGGAAGAGGCAATAAACATCAGAAGGTCTAAGATAGAATGGAGTGCGTACTGTGTATATTTTCCATTATTTTGCACACTTGGAAAATATAATTTGCCAAATAATGAATTTTCGATATTTCTGGTGGTTGCTATATACTATGCTACATGCACAAAATCAAGTATTCAATCTGAACTTCCCTTCCATCACTAAACGTGGGGACCGGAATTCAGACACAATCGCCAGTTATTAATTAAAAGTAATGATGCACAACCCCTTTCAAAACAAGCGAATTTTACCCGCCTACTACCATGTAAACATCTTCAGGGCCAATTTAACCCGAAATCCAAGGGGCTACTGATTTAAAACAACTACTAAGAACGTAAGCAGGTGACTGTTTGATGGTCTTATTGACAGTTCTTGCTTGTTCTATTATTTAATTTGATACGTTAGTTGTAAAACAATACAACATGTTATGCAGTAGAAAAAATATTTTGTTATTGTATTTATTAGAGATTTAATAAGCATAAGGTGAAATCGGACTCGCTGGGACAAAAACTAAGATGCTACTTGGATAAAGAGTGGCGGCTCCGGTTAAGAAAACCGCCATTAACGGTTGTTAATGCTGAACAGACAGGCCCCAATCCTATCAGTTACCTTTGAAGTCGAAAGACTGTTATAAATCACATATTGATCGGGTGTGGTAGGCTATGGCAGTTTAGTTTAGCTAAATGATCAATGTCGGCTATGACTCGATAAAAATGTAGGCCTATTTCTAAAGACCCTCGTTGGAAGATAAAAGTAAAAAGTGGTTTTACTACAAAAATTATGATACTTTGCCACCTTGATCAGAATGGGAGCTAGTGACGACCTTTATTCAAGAACATACAAAACTTGCTGCAAATAACTTTTTTCAGGGCCATTTTACTGATCTTCAAAAACGTGTCACACTAGGCTAGCTGGTTTTAGGTGTACCGACCAACTCGCTAGATGCTATGCCAGGTAATCTATTCCAAATGATGACTGTTTTTGCAAAAATTGCTAACTGAAAAAACTCAAATTTTCAGGATACAAAAAATCTAATTAGACACAAGTAATTTATTAGGTACAAATTGTGCTTTACGTCTTATTAATTACAGCATGAGGGGGCTACCAACACTTTTATCTGTAATTAACTTTAATTTAGTGGTACCATTTGTACAAACATTTTTTCTTTGACAGTTTTCCTAAAACTTGCTAATGGTTATAAATTGTAAATTGGTAATGAATAAAATAATGCAAAATATTGTTTCTGAACAAATTATTTTTAATCAGAATTAAGTTTGAGAAAAATTAAATAATATTTTAAAAATTACTTCAATAAGAACACACAAGAAGCCTTAAATATTAGTAGCCATTCTCTGTCAGTGCTGTAAAAATGCAAATTGAAGTTCATCGTTGCAGGTATTTCTTACACATTACCTCGTTGAATCACAAAATTTCCAGTGGGTTAGAGCTGAAATAAATTAGAAAAGCAAAAAACAAGTTTTACTAAAAGTCTCACTTGGCAGTAGGCAAATTTTGAAAAAGCAATCTCATTTTGAGACGTTACTGTCACAGCAACAATAACATTTTACTAGAAGGCCTTAACATCGTATAGAGATCTGTCTTATATTTAAGAAACCATCAAAATCTTATTTTTTTTTTTAATTTTGCAGTTAGCAAGTTTTACAAAAACTGTCCTCAATTCGAAAAACCACATAAAAAACTTAACGTTTGAAAATAGATAGAAGCAAGTATAGTTTCAGGAAATCTTTAACAGGAAGGTATACTGTACTGTACATTACGGAATTCTATTAGAGTGTCATGATATTTGTTTATGTGTGATTTTAATGGAAACGGGCCACAAAAGGAGTCTTCCCATCACTGACCTAGGACATGCTTACTTTACATGTTCGTGGCGCGTTATTCGCGATTATCTAGTGAAGATATTATTAATATCAGTCGGGACCTACAGTTTAGTGTGTCCGAACCACAGTACAAACCTGAGGTGCTATATACAGCTGTTCCAGAGTTGAGGGACATACTTTACACACATTTCAACTTTACATACAAACACATATAGCCCCACGTTAAAAGAATTAGTCAATATCTTCTATTAATACGCAGTTCTTCTATGAATAGAACTGTCATAAATGTTGTAATTTGGTTGTCACTTATATGCATGTAATGTATAAGAACTATTGCAGGACAAAATTTCGGCGCACAGGCGACAGCCGTAGGCAATAAGAAACTTTACACCATGACCATTAACCTTTTCACTGCCAATGACGTCATTTCGAATAGTTATTTAAAGCAGATATTTCAGACCAATGTTTTGTTTAAAATGTATCCTATTCCACTGACATTTTTACTTCCTATGCCTGTGCCATAGGTATTATAGGTAGAGGAAGTATTGTGTTCGACCCCCAAATTCCAAGTTGAGTTTTTAACATAAATATACATTTTGAGGTTCCCTGAATCCAAAAACACTACTTTCAGAAACATGTCTGTGTGTGAATCTGTGAACAGCCTAGATCCAGAACGAGAAATTGTATGAAAACAAAATTTTGTATTTGGGTTATTTACCTTCTGGGGATGTGATCTGAAAATTGGCGACGACTTTCTCTTATTTTAAGGGGACATTACATTAAGAAAATTTCGTTTGTCGCGATCTTTTAGAAGACAGCTATAACGATTTTGTTTAAATTTTTATATGAGGTGTTTACGGTATACTAAGAGCTAAAACTTTTATGTAGTTATGCCATCCACTCTTTGCAATATGGCCTCTTTTTTATATCAGAATGTGGAGTGAGAAAGATGTATTCGCAAGATTTTAAGTTAAGTGAGTGCATTAATCAGATTATATTTGGGTTATGTATCCTTCGGGGATGCAATGTGACGTGGTAACTTCAGTCTCTTCATTTTTACAGCCAACTTACATGAAGAGAATGCTATACTGTATTATACTAAAAGGCTAACTTTTATTTGGGCAGAGAAATTTATGTGAGTATCCCATGAGATTTCTTTTTATTGATTTCAAATTTGAGCTCATCTGATGGTTTCGATGGTTGCTCTGAAAGGGTTAAAATAACATTACAATCGCCCTGCCAGCACACTTGCAAGTACTAAATTCCACTTTTAGTTTTACTTTTGAACTTTTTAAACTTTTCGTGTCCATTTATAAATTAGATGAGTATAGTTTGGTATAAAGTTAAATTAAAACACTTGGAATTCAGGAATGTTTCAAAGTTCAATATTTTGCGATACCTGGATTTCTCATTTTTCATGCTATAATACTTTTAAGGTTTAGAATTACATACAAATTGACAGCGGTATTTCCCTGAATTTTCTGTTCTGTTCTGTTCAATGATTAGGCTTATCCAAAGTTTAAAAAAACAAACAATTCAAAATTAACAAATCCAAATCCAAAATTTAAAAAATCCAAAATTAAAAAATTGAAAATAAAAAATCAAAAAATAAAAAGAATTCAATGATCCAAAATTAAGGGATCCAAAATCCAAAAAACAAAAAATTCCATGATCCAAAATTCAAAAGTCCAAAAATCTAAAATTAAAAAATCCAAATATCCAAAATTTAAAAATAAAAAAAATTCAAAATAAAAAATAAAAATCCAAAATTTAATAACATAATTAAAAATTCAAAATTAAAAATCCAAAATTTAAAAAGTCCAAAAACCAAATATTAAAAAGTCTAACAATCCAAAATTAAAAATCTAACAATCCAAAATTGAAAAATCCAATAATTAAAACAAGTTTCACTTCTGTCGCGTGACGTTCCACGCATACTTTTTTTTTAAAGAAAAAATTCCCCGAGGTCATTATGTGCAAGTTTAATTTATAGTCTTAATGTTAAACTAGGTTTTGAAATTCGTTATAAGGTGATTTTTATTTTATGCAGGAAAATATAATTTTTAGCTTATCTGTAACTCTCTCTTCCACGTTCTCATTTTTAACATATTTTTTCTTAGGGTGATTTAGTTACTAAGAGGATATTGACTGTTTTTGTCACTGCTAGCAGGAAGTGTAAAGTTCAATGTTGTGAAAGCCCTGTAAAGTTCCATTAAATTGTTATCAATAAAGATGTTTGGAAATGTAAGATCGTTCATTTAGGAAAGAAAAATATATTTTCTTACGTGCAGGAGTAATTATATAGGCATAGAATAGCCTACTAACATTTCAGAACAGCAGATAATAACAAAACCGCTTAAGTGATTCTGAATGGAGAGGTACTTGCTTACTTAGGGCCCATCCCACTATCTAAAACATTTGCGCGCTGACTTTAGTTTGTATTTATATTGAATCTGGTTAAAACACTTTCAGGCAGCGGGCCCGGGTTCGATTCCTGGTCGGGACAATTTACCTAGGTGAGGGGCATGTATGAATGTAATGTGACATTCCTTCTCTGTATATACTCCTGCGGAAAAAAGTTGCGGTATATCTGCGACAGTTACAGGCCTAAATAGCAGTACACAAATGTCGTGAAAGAACATAATCAATAAACAATTACGTTAACGTTAAATATTTATAATATATTAGGAAATAAATTCTTTAATAGTAAAAAATATTATTCACTTGTTCAATTTTTGTCAATCCTCATATTGCCAATTTCTTGCGTGAATAATTATCTTTAAAGGTAAGTAGAAGCTCAGCTTGTATGATTCTGTGTACTTACTTAGGAATTAACACACTTTTACTTAGGCTTTGCTACAATATTCTCAAAGAGGGGTTACTTACATGAAATTGTGGGGTGGGGTGTCATGAAGCTAAGAAGGAGGCACCCCTGCGTAAATACGAGAGTGAGTCCGAAAATAGGTTTCCCCTGGCGACTGTGTACAAAGGTGCGGATGAAAGACAAAAAATATGAGACATTCAAGATAACACGTACCTTTATTTTTCCATATAATTACAGTACCATGTACATGATACATTTATCATACCGCTTTAGAAGCTTCAAAAAGCCCTCCAGGAAAAAATCAGGGCTCTGCATACGGCAGAAGCGTCAACATTGAAGGAGGCGACTCGGAAAAGGCCTTCTCCTATCTGGCGTTCTGTTATTGGGTGACAATGCACACTATAGGGGAAGATCTTCCTTATTTCTGCAATCTTTACATTTTCTGTTACGGGTATACACTTATAATTAGGGCTCGGAAGTTGATGAAATGTCATTTTTTTTATACTTCACACATAATGCTGGGATGTAGTACAAATTCGACTCGCCTCAAAACGAACAAAAATAGCCAACTATTATTTTGCACTTTTCGGTCATTTGTTAGGAAAATTTTCATTATTTCGTTGCATCTTTCCCTATTTTGTCTTCAAAATTAACTTTTCCAAAATTACAGACAAAGCGATCTCATTCCTTACCTCAGTTAAATGCATATTAATTTGGCATCCTTAGTAAACAAAAAAATTAATAATAATCTGTATCTGGTATCCTATATCCCCTATGTTGGGGCGAAGGGCCTCCAAGTGGAGGTTTCTGTTACCTATGTGAATTTTGTTACGCGTATTTTCCAGGTAGGGACAGGTAGTAAGCTCATCACCTCTCAACCCCCTCCGGAAACTAAGGTATTACTTGGACGTGAAAGGGCCGAGAAATTTTGTCCAGAGGCTCTAATTTAGGCTTGGATTTCTTTTACGTGCCGTAAATCTACGACACGGGCCCCCAGCTTAAAGTCCCTCCCGGAGGGCTCCGTGCCCAGGATTATTACGTCCTGAAAAATCCATTACCGCGATACCTCAAAACCACCGCGGCCGACCAATCAATAATGATGATGACAATAATAATAATAATAATAATAATAATAATAATAATAATAATAATAATAATAATAATAATAATAATAATACCATAAAACATATTAATAAAATTAGTAATAAAATTGTCGTTCGTTTATTAATATTTAATATTATACTACTGTATATTCCCATTTTAAATACATATTTAGAAATATTGTGATATCTTCAATTTTCATGTCATATTTTCATTAATTTAAAGCAATTTTATACAGCATTTTTCGGCCATTTTTAGGACATCAACTACCGAACCCCAATTATAAAGACGACGTTGTTCAAATTTCCTACATTAATTCTATAATATGCACAATGTATTATATTATAAGGTTTATTATGTATTAATATGTTATGCTAAGAGCCATCCTTGAGTGGAGGAAGTTATGTGTATCAAATAAGGGTTTTAATTATTTTCTTTAAAGGTACAATAAGCAGAGGAATGTATTGTGTTTTCTAACCTTAAATAAGATTACGTTTTTGCAATATTAATGGACTACACTTATTTAAGTATCTTTAGTAAAAATAACATTTCCAGGGATATTCTTTGTGTGTGCTGTTCATGTGAAAATCTCTAAATGCGTAGGCCTATGACCCTGTCTGAAAATACCATAGCTCGATAACGGATAATTGTATCAAATACATTTTATAACTTAATTTAGTTAAGCACCTAACGAAGATTTGAGACCAAGTATGTTGGCTACTTCCTCTTATTCTTACAACTACAAGAGATGAAAAATACAAAGGATCTAAGGACTTGGGTAAATTCCTGCAGTTAATCTTTAAACCACAAATAGTCTATTTTAAACATTTTGTCATTTAAATTGTCTAAAGGGTAGTTATAAGCTAATCCGATCGCGTTAAGACGGTCTCATACCTTACTTTCTTTCCCTGCAGGAATTTCTATAATATGATCATTGTTCCCTAATCCAAAAATCTGTATTATTCTTGTAGGCCTATTGCTGTTGAATACTGTTACTGGTATCTTTTACTAAGCAATTTCTGAAATGAATTAATTTTGTGGACAAAAGTGACAAAGATATATATATATATATAAGCTGCATATTTCGAAAAGGGTCCTATGTACAGCTATTCATTTGTCTGGTGAAGCATAAATACACTATCAATAAAATCAGGTACTGATAAAACAAAGGGCCAAATAATTCAGAAACATTTAAGTTACAGACCACGGTTTCTTCAGAAACTTTGATTTGCATTTTTTGAATGAATAAATGGGATAACTAGATAATTAAACAACGAATTTAAAACAAATTCCTCGCGCCAAAAAGAATCATTTATTTTTTCAAAAATATCTGAAGGCGTACAAACACACTGTCAAAACTTGGAAAGCTTTTTTAGAGTAAAAAATAAGAATTCTAAGTTTTTGGAATTTCCCCATCGGTTGAAAGCCATAAGTTTAACAAACTTCAAGTTTCGACCTCATTTGGAAGTTGATAAACATTAATATTAATGAGTGGTTGATCTAGACTGCCGTAGATGTGAATGACGTCACGGGTACCCTGCCAGTTTTTCAATACTTATAAGACAGCTAGAAACAATAAATATTGCACGCTTATGGTAGTTTGATGTGCCAATATTCCCGCCACATTTTACAATTCTAGCTGTCTTTTAAGACCTTAAGTGTCCTTTGAAATTACTTAACTTGAGGAAATTAAACGAATTTCACTTTCAAAAAAATCAGGTAAACTGATGTAACAAAGTGCCAGTATGGTTTTGTTTAATCAGTAAAAAGTTAATTGGAATTATGATGGAATTATGCAGAGAATAAGTTATTTTTGTTATCGATTTCCGAGTCAAGCTGCAGATCGATTCATTAAGCAGGACCTACGGAAGAACCAAGGTATAATGTTTGATATTTAACCTTCATTCAAACTCGTATACACTGATATAAGACATTCTTAAAATATGTCAACATTTCACAAAATACACCGGCGAAGAACTCCACTTAATGTATGTAGGCCTAATTATTTCAGAATTTATATATTCTGTATATAACAGTATTCAACTCGATGAACGAAATAAACATCTGACTAGTTTGATAATCAAATCTTCTAATTTACTTCGTTATTATCACCGTACGTCTCAGCTTAAATGCGAAGGGATGTGTCATGGCTAACTATTCCAAAGCCGTATATGAAGAGTGTAAAACGATATGTTGTCAGGATAACAGATTTGCATTTTTTGTTAAATTCTTTAAAATATATTACCATAAAATATACACTAAATTGGACATTACCGGGCGATATCAGTCAACCGATTTTATCCAATATCAATAGACGTCTTCCCATGGACATTATAAATGTATATACCAAGTTTCATGAAAATTCGATAAAGCGTATTTGAGTTATCGAGCCTTTAAAATAGACACTAAAATGGGTTTTACTCCAGTACCGGTCAGCCGATTTGGTTCAGTATCAATAGACGTCTTCCCATGTACATATAAATGGGTATACAAAGTTTCATGAAAATCCAATAAAGCATATTTGAGTTATCACGACTTTCTGATATACCATAAAATTCACTAAATTGGGCATTATTCCGGTACCGGGTAACCGATTTGGTCGAATATCAATAGACATCTTCCCATAAACATTATAAATGCGTATACCAAGTTTCATAAAAATCCGATAAAGCGTATTTGAGTTATCGCGCCTTTAAAATAGACACTAAATTGGGTTTTACTCCGGTACCTGTTAACCGATTAAGTCCAAATTCAACAGGTTACTTCTCATAGTTTCATGAAAATCCGATAAAGTTTATTTGAGTTATGGCGCGTACAGTCACACGGACAGACATTTTCCCGTCCCCCACACAATCTCATAAAGTACCATACTGGCACTTAATAAATGGCAGTTTTTCAGGGAGTTCTTATTCAGTTTTCTAAGGTTTATGCATTAACGTAGCCTATTATTCGCCACGCAAGACAAAGCCTGAGATTGTGTAAATGCTAGGGTCCTTCAGAACTCAAGTAAGAATTTTAGAATTTTTCTAGAAAATCGATAGTAATAATAATAATAACAATAATAATAATAATAATAATAATAATAATAATAATAATAATAATAATAATAATAATATTTTCCTCATGTAATATGGTAGTAAACTAAGAGAAAATTGTCGTCAAGTTTCACGTTACGTCACCAGAAGATATCTATAGCAAATATAATTTTTTTCTTTTTCTATGATTGTTCATTTTTTAGCTATCAATATAGACAGACACCATACACAGATACACATCGAGACGTGTTCTGAAAATAGGTACGTTCGGAGTCAGGGGACCTCATAATGTGAATTATTGTTCAAAAATAGAACATTGAATTGCAGGTCGAAGAGAATACTTCCTCTAATCTCTAAAATAAAAAAATCTGAAAATCAGGCATTGTCCCTTTGCGTGTAGAGTTAAATACTAATTTTCAGTGGAATTTTGTTCATTTTAAAAAGAAAATTTGCCTTGAGGTTATTATGTGAAAGTTTATTTTGTAAACTTAATAAGGTAAGACTGTTAATATATTTTGTGCTATTCTATTATGTGCCAAGGTACAGGCAGATAATAAGTGATAAACTTTCTAGGTTGCGTTGATTTTGACCTGCTACGTGATTGCTGTATTGAGGAATTAATATACATCTGAAGTTCTTTATTAAAAAAAAAGAGTATTGAAGAGGAAATATATGCACTATCTTTGTCGCAATTCTACGATAGAAGAAAATCGACACCAAATTATGCTACAAGATTTGAAAATTTTCCAGTTTCAATCCACTAGATAGAGTAATTTTGACATAAATACAAACGAAATTTCTACTTGCTTGTATAAAATATTTAAAAAATATATTTGAGTTTTGAACGTTATTAACGGCTATAGGCTTACAGTAAAACTAAGCAAATAAAATGACTGACCGAAGGTAGCCTAAACACATTTAAGGACAGTATTTTATTTAAACACTCTAGTTTTATCATTCTTACACCTCATCTAAAGTACTCTTTATTCTTGATAGTACATTTTATTGGATGGCTCGATTGTTCCAGAAATTTCGCACTAGGAATAGCCTACCACCGATCTTCCTTATGAATATGAGATGTGCTATTCATATTTTACTTTCTGGCACATACGTAGTATAGAGAAAAAATAATGGTCGTGAAAAAAAAAAGAAATTTAAATAACACATAGAAATCTAGTTTTATGATACCTAAAATTGAAAATAGGGCTTTGGGAATTGTCTGTAAGTCTGTGTGTCTGAACAGCATAGCTCGATAACAAACAAAACACTGTATCGAAAAGAAATTTTATATTTCAGATATTGTCTGGGAGTTATGACACGATTGATGAGGTGAAATGATATAATTCAAAATTACACTGAGAGCGAAGTGTTTCAGTTTGTGCATTTTCTTTACGTCAACACACGTGCTGCACTTTACCTTATGAAGATTCCTTAATTTTATTGCTTCTTCTCTAACGTTAGAACATTATGACTCCGTCAGCAGACTCATAAAATTACTGATAATGTATAAGTGCTGCACAAATAGTAACAAGAATACTTGTAGTTAGGAGTAAAACTGTTGTAGTACTTCTAGAAATTAGTAAGCTGTTTGTAACTATTAGCTTACGCCCTTTCCAGCAAAAGCCAAGGGTGTAGTGGGGGGAGGGAATTGGGGGAACGGCGTTACCCAACTGTTTTTTAGTAAATTTAATTAAATAATTTATAATTTTGTGGAAACTTTTAGAATAAAAATATGTTTACTAGTTCCGGCAATAAAGTTAAAGAAATAAAAGGAAATTCCCTTTACGGCCCTGATGTGCATCAAGCGTGACGGTCCAAACATTCAGAAATGGAATCCAGATCCTTACTTGATGACATGGTCATGCAAACACCGATCAGCTGATGACACAGACACAAGACAAACGAATCCTGCTGAAAACATTCATGTGGATGAAGACATTGTTGTTGAAATCATTTAAATATCGTTGAAAAGAAAGCGTACTCATAAACTTGTAACGAAAATAGATTTTTATTTTAAAAATCTGCTGTGATACTCGTAAATTCCTCTGTCCAAATAAAGTTTGTCTTTTGGTATAATATTTAATGCATGATATTCTCCTCATCTAAATTGGTTATAAAAATGAAGAGAATGTCGTTATCAGATCGTATCGCATCCCCGAAGGATACATAACCAAAATAAAATCGTATTAATGCACTCACGTAACTTTCTTTACTCTAAGCACATTCACATTCTGAGGCCAAGGAAGAGCGCGTATTCAGTTGTTTCAACCTGATGAAAAGCTTTATTGTTTACCAGGCAAAACAGAATTCCTATAAACAGTGGGTGGCTCATAATTACCCTTTAGAGAATTTTCACGAAAAAATGTTTCAAATAAAAAATTTAGCTTTTGGTGTAAGCACCTTATGTACAAAATTTAAAGAAAATTGTTAGTGTCTTTTCGAGAAAATCGCAAAAAGCGGAATTTTCTTTATGTTAAGTCTCCTTAAAAATAATAGAAAGTTGTCGCCAATCTTCCTGTCACATACTGAGAAGATACCTAACCCAAATACATAATTTTGCTTTCATGCGATTTTCCGTTCTGGAGCTAGGCTGTTCAGACACACAGACAGGTTTCCGAAATTAGTATTTTTGGATTCGGGGGCTTCAAAACTTGCATTTATATTAAAAATTTGACTTCAAATTTGGGGGTCGAAAACAATACTTCCTCTACCTGTAGTGCCTATGGGTCGTACAGAGGGTTGTAAAAATGCTTAGCACATGTGTGATAAAATTAGATATAAAACAACTTATTCAAATGTGTTTATAATTATTAGAGAACTTTAAACCAAATGCCATATAATTTGAAACGTTTTCGTAGCATTTTTGGAGCTTATTTATAAATAAAATAACACTTCTGCCCTCTGCAGTGGAAGCCGTTTGTAGTAATTTCTACCCATTCCAGTGGAAGCGGTTGACATAATTATGCCCTCTGTAGCGGAAGCAGTTTTTAATAACTCATGCCCTTTACAATGGAAGCAATCTGTAACAACTTCGCCCTTTCTAGCGGAAAACAACTTTCCAGCGATAGTCTTCAATCAGAGCGATTCTCCAATTTATGTTTTTCTGTTTATTTTAAGATGTAAATTTACGGGAACAAATTTTGGTTACAATTTGTATGAATATGTGATTTGTTCTACCGATTTATGAACTTTCGATAAAAGAAAGAATGAAAGAAACAAATAAAGAAAGGGAGAGAGAGGGAAACAGAACAAGATTTTTTTTGTAAATAGTGCCATAAAACTTAGTATAGTTCAGCGGTTGTGTCTTTTGCTGGATTACTGTTGTAGTTTACATTGCAAGGTTTGAGGTCTGACGTAACAGATCACAGTTCGCATCTTCTTCCCAACGCAACAGTAATTTTCGGGTAGTATTTAAATTTGCCTGAGGAAGCACTTGAATTAGCATCCTTGTCAGTCAATACCATTCTCATTAAGTTATACTACTGAACGTTTAGAAGGTAGCAAAACCTATATAAAACGTAATTAATAAATTATTATTAATAAGTTAAATTCATCTTTTGTCTCTTATGATTCGGCATGAGGAATTTTATGCACCAATTTTTGTTATTATATGAAGTTTAACCCGATTAATTATCTAGCCTTCCTTGTAGCACCCATGTCCGCACTTGACCGCGTAACTGTCACACAAGATTAAAAAGTAAACAAGTCCGACATCCACAGATACTATTGAAAGGACCCGGAAGAAATGTTTTCGTTTAAATATTATCCTTTGGTAGAATACGTTTGGATAGCTAACTCATATGGAACGCAAGAGAAGTGATCTGGCATGGACTTCGGAATCCTATAAAGCCGCGGATTATGGACACATGGATAATAATTCTACTGGGCTTGTAATACTTTGCTATGACAGGTGCTGGTTTGATCCCGGTTTGAGACAAGTTATCTGCCGAAATTTACTGTCAAGGCCTTTCCCTCAACTGCGAAGACTTAACAGAATTTAAGGAAGGTTTTTGGCGAATGAACATCGGGTTCATTCCACAATATCTGATCCATCTTAATTTTGGAACCAAAGGTGAGTATCATGCCAGGATCTATCCCTCTACAGAGAATACAAAATTGGCTATGCCGGGAAATTTCTTTAGACAATGAAAGCTCCATCATATGTTTATTTCCTATTATCACTTCCAGAAAAGGAAATGTATCACATCCAATGCAAATAGTCCTGTGTATTAAATTGTCCAATATAAACTGTCCAACACAAATTGACTAGAACGTCCATGGTGTAATGTTCAGAGCAGATTAGGGCAACGATCATAAAATCCAATGCATATAATGCCCAACAAACTATATTGTCCAATTAAGTACAACTCCTTTAGAAATAAGAACCAGTATATGGGTCAGTACAGAGTCATGAACGGAATATTGTTATGTTTAACAGCATTTACTAACATTCTTTAAAATGGGTGCAACCATGTTTGGGTGAGACTACGACGAAATAGCGATTTCAGTTCTGTAAGATTTTTTGTTGTAAATTTTGATATGTCACAAATAATTTTAACAAAAAATTAGACTGTGTTACTTTACGGGTAAAATGAATACCATTTTCATTTGGAAAATAGAAATAGAAGGTGAACATATTCGAAATGTTATAATATGTAAGTTTGAAATTCAGATCTGTAGAATACTGAGGTAACCAAAGTTCGGTGTTACTGACCACCTACATCCACCGAATGTAGTAGACACACAAATAAAACAAATAGTATGCAGGGCTTACGCACCTCCATTAGAGAAGAGAGGATCTCTTCTCTAACTGGAGTATGAGCCCATTAGCCATCAATCATATTGGTTGAATTTTTAACTGCAATATTGTATTGTATTGTATATATTTCACTTCCGCAATTGGGCAAATGCCCGGTGGCAGAACAAAAAATTATAGTTTGAATTACAATAAGTATAACTTACAGTTAGAATTACAATAAGCATAGCTTACAGAACAAGAGAAAGAAACACCAAAAAGAGGGAAAAGAAAACAAACAACAACAAAAAATCACTAATCCCTATGCTTAACCCTATCGTAGCTCATTACTGACTAATTCCTAAATTCTTCTAAATTATCATCTAGCTACTAATTAAATATGTGTCTGCTTGTTTTTAAATGTTTTCACTCGTAGAGGACTGTCTTGAAAAACTTCTGCAGGTGGGTTATTCCAGTCTGTTATTGTGGGATTTACAAAGGAAAATTTTCCAACATCCGTTCTTTGTTTTCGGGGTCTGATTTTCATTTTGTGATCTAGATCCATCGGAAATAATTACTGATGCCAAAATACTTGTAATCTAATTGTTGCATGTAGCCTAATTGATTGCTTGTGACAACTAGTAGCCTGATTATCTTCTATATAAAATAAATCTTTTGGTAACTCTCCCAACTTTGTCATAGGCAATCTCGAGCAGAATTTATTAATCCTATTCATGAATAAAATGTAACGGATTCTTGTTGTCAATATTCTGTCAGCCGTAAGATCACGGCAAACTAGGTGAATAAACAGTCCATGAATCGATTCGATAAATCTATCAGAGTTCCCAAAGCTACCAAAAGTGCGAATCACAAGATGGAGGGCGTCTTGGTAGTTACTCACATGAAAACGCAATAAAAGCACACGAACTGGCTTGTACCGAATCGAAATTGTGTTTTTAAACAATGGACATTTGTATTATTTCATTTTCCAAACAAGTAATGTTGTATAAAATAACGTGTTTTCATTGTGTTCAAATGGCAGCATGTGACGTATTAATCACCGCACGTTGATGTCTTACGTGTCCAGTAACGAGCTGACTTTATCAGATAAAATTACATCCTTGCGATCCGAAGAAGTATATTATAAGATAAACGATCGTGATTGGTCTGATTTCTAGGAATTGCTAAACGTTATTGATCAATATCACATACGCAGCGTATAAGTGGAATAGTCAGTAGAAAATTTCTGACAGGTCATTCAGAAATAAGACATTTTCATATACTGTACAGGTTATTATTTGTATGGAGATGCTTGGTGTTAGATGAACTTTCCATATAAAGGACATAAAAGAGTTCCAAAATTCAATAGAAAATAATTAGGGATGGTAGAGTGGACTCAACTATTTGATATAAGGATAGGCGGGTTTAAAATACAATGTAATAGTGTAAAATGTTCAAGGGTCAGCACGCCAACCAGTCGTTCTTCTAACATGGTGAAAACAGATGACTTTTCTTTAATTTTCTCACATTATTATTAAAGCCTTAATTTTCCGTACATCACAAAATACTGTGTTGTGGCATAACATTTGAATGGTAGGTCAACAGCTGAGTGCATACTACCCTTAGAAAAGCCAATTTTAGAAAGAAAAAAAAAAGCCCATAATTTTCACAATACTGTTCAGTGTGTCACATTCCCGCGAGAGAATTTCAGTAAGAAATTCTGTTCCCTGTTCACAGTAAGCTCGCACAATGGCAGGAAGCAACCTGGAAGGGCTATGAATGTCCATTGAAAGTTCTTGCTGGAGATAAGAGATTATTTAATTTCCTATTTTCCGTAGAAGAATAACATTTGTCATGATGGATTTAATTGTTTACCAAGGTTATCAGTGTTGTGTGCTGTTGGATTTCGTATGCAAAGTTGTGACATCACTTTCATGACGTATTATTTGAAGATAAATTGTTTTTAATCTTTCTACTTTGCCATATTATCAATTTCCGCACAGATAATAGATGGAGACAAATTGCCTAATTATTATGCAATTGTTGACATTAGAACATAATGCAGTAGAAGTCATTTTATGTAAAGTGCAGCGAGTGACTCATATATTCACATACTACGTCATATTTTACGTTATATGACTTATAAGTAGGGTTCGAATGTTTATGACCTAAAATATGACCCAAAAATCCTAAATATGACCTAATAAAACGTGTTTTCAAAAAAATAAATGTTTCAATTTGAAACGTTAATTAAAGACACTAAAATCTTACATCACATAAATTCAATCGGAAAATGACTTTTAAACAATTTTGGTGTTATACAGTTTTACTTGTAATAAACTTCTATTTTTAAAGAATTTTCTCCTGTTTGCTCGCTTCATCAGCCCCATAAACTTGTGATATTTTATAGACCTTGCGTGTCCCTATAAAGTATGAACAATTGAATTAGTCTTAAAATTTAAGTTACCTATTAATTTGGCATAAACATTAAATTGATGAAGTAAATTTCAAATTTAACTCGACCATGTAGTACTCACACTGTATAATTGTGCTCCTTTACCGAATTTATAACATAAATATGACATTAAATTACAAACATAGCCAATATATGAGCAAAACCACAAAAATAACCAAAATATTATTTTATATGAAAATTAAAAAATGTTACGATTAGGATAACTAGTGTTTAATTTGTATTTGTGAAAAAAAAAGGAGGTCAGGATAAAAATATGACATGTCATAAACATCCGAACCCTACTTATAAGGTTCTTCAGCCTTCCACGGTTTAAGGGAATGATCCTTGATATATTATGTTGAGCTGTGATTTGGATGTGTCGTAATTACATAAAACTATATATACAGAATATATAACGGTGTTTTATTCAACCGTACTATAATACGCTTAATACGTGTAACGTAATTAATGACACTTTAAACTACTGCCGTTCCTTAAAGTATTTTTATTATTTCAACTAGTCATATCCGATATCGATAAATATCGCACGCGGAGCAACCTTCTGAACCTTGACAGTAGCAATTGTAGTAAATCAAACTGCACAATCAGAAACATGTATTTAAAATAACTTCTGTTCTTGTTAATTTTATTATTATACTAAATTGAGTTCATTTCGTGTGTTTTAATGTGCGTTGCTTTGAAGTTAAAGGCGACTACTTGATTCCTGCATGTCTTTATCGCCTGCTATCTACCGCAAAACGCGAGAAGAACTAACAGGTGAATGGTCACCGAGATAGAGTAGATGCTCCTATGAAAATTATGAAACTTGCTTAGGCTCGTTTTGTCAACATACGCGCAGCTTAATAAATGTAATTGTTGTTCCGATCATAAGCAAGAAGCAGTCGGACGGTCGTAAGTGGTCTTGTGGATTACGAATCGGAGTACTGTGGGTCGATGGAGAATAGTAGAAGACTAAAATTACCAGTGCGAGGGAAGCGAAAGAGGAAGTGCTAGAGTAAGGTGAGAAGAGAAGGCACAGAAGGAAGCGAGGAAGAAAGGAGAGTGGGAAATGGGACAAGGAAGCGAAATATTGGGCATTTTGTTACGTTTTTTCCCCTAAAGATTGAAATGTTGTCCTCCAAATCATTGCATTTTCCTACAAAATTCATTAGGAGACTTCGAACAATAAAATATGAATTGCACACACAGGCCTGATGAAAGCAAACTTGAGTTAAAAATTCCCACGTGTTTACACATTACGTAATACCGCACGTCTCTTCTTTATGTGGGCCCCTTTTATAAGTGCAGGATGAAACTGAAACATCCCTACATACTAGTAGCTTTTGTCAAGAAAACAATACAACACATTTGTGATGTTGTACCTCTTTTCATTCTTATTGTATTTGTAACTATGATGACAGTACGAAATTACACTGTATATTTTAGGCTGAGATGTGCTTATCTGCAGCATGTCTGTACGTTTGCAGTTACGATTGTTCAGAGCTGATTTTAATTTTACGAATGAAATAGCACTGTACTATGACAAGGCTGTTATGTAGCCTAATCAATCGAGTTCATCTGTCATGCAAGAAATGCCTTCATAAACAAAACGCATTATTTTAAGATCAACAATCATATTGAAATAAAAATATATGTATATAGGTCTAATTTATGCATGTATATATACTATATATAGAGACATTATTTAAATTATGGTTATTGTCCAGGAGCCGTCGTATTTTCTATTTTATCTGCCAAGTCTTGCACATACAGTAACTAATGTAATCCTCACTTCGATTCTTCTTAATCGCCGTAATATTTTAATTTTTTTATATGTGGGAATCACATTATTTTTAGTTTATCCATAATATTCACTTTATATCTCTCGCCTTATTATGCAACTATTACATCCAAATTATAGGAGTGTGTTGACATTTATTTTATTAGTTTAATGTTTTACTAAAACAATATACTTTCCATTAATACCGGCGGCAGACTGACAATATATTTTGATGCAAATACGAGCGCAAGCAAGCTTCATAATACACTTCGCTTCAGCATTACTTTCAGTAGTATTTTAGTAAATAAATGGAGATTTGATGTATCTATATGGGAAAAGTTTCGACTACACTTTCATTTCCTGAATCCTTCAGTTGAAATGTTACCTTCTAGTACAGGATAGTAATATACGCCTCACAGGCCATTAAAATACACAAGTTCTGCGCTTTCTGTCACAGGAATTTAGATTTTAGTTATAAATAATGTAGCCTAATTATTAACGTACGTAGGTACATAAAACTGTAAATACAATACTAGAAGTCAACTTTTTCGTTAAAAGAATAAAAGTAATTTTAAGAAATTGACTGTAAATATAATGGTATGCTAACATTTGGTTGTAAATTAATTCCCGCCACGATATACCACCTACATAATTTATTGCATGAACAGTAATGACTTCAACATTTGGACGTGTGGAATAAAGGTACCTATGTGATGGAATCAGCTGAGATTTTCAACTCTCATGAAACATACAGATCTTGGCCTCCACAGAGTTGGAGGTACTTAAAGAATGCTCTGGAATGATTCAAGACCATAATATGTACCATGTAATACAGTGTATCAGTCCCCAACATCCTGCCCTAGGCAGAAAAGTAATTTGGCGGTTAGGTTAGAATGGTGGAATTGAGGGAAAAGTGATTACCCCGAATGTTTTACAAAGTACACTAGTAATGTTCTGTAAACAGCGAACCCAAGATCTGCTCTTTATCAGTCTAAACGGCCACCATCTTTGAAATGGAATAAAAAAATATAAATCCTTACATGTACGTCATTTTTAATTACTTCAAGGAACATTCATGCTAAATTGAAATAAAGTCGAACCATGCCGTTACTGCGTTACAAACATACAGACAGACGAAATGCCGAATAAGTTAAAACAGGACGTCGTTTCAGTCGATCAACTAGTCCTCTCCTAGCATTGCAACGAGTAGAAAACTCCTCCCCACTTGTATCCGGTAATTACTTACAAAAAAAAAAGTGTTCATCTATCGGGATAAAACAAAATAGTTTTGATTTTAATGAGCCATTTGAAAGTAATACACTAGAAATATTTCTTATCACAATTTGTTACCGACTGATAGAGTTTGAAAATTTCCCTTCCTTAGTACTATTTGAACGCAAACTTGTCGGCTGCTTTCTATCCTGTTAGAATAAAATAAAGATCCCATGTAGGGCTAATTACTCTGTACGTTTTCATGTTAGACTAAAGGGAAGAATTAACTGCCCTCTTAAGTACACCAATGTCATGTTTTATTTTATTTACTGAATGGAACAGTACACTAAAAATAATTGCAATCTTCATTATTATTATAAATTATTATTATTGTTATTATTGGCATGATTGTCTGAAACCAATGTTGCTTGCACTATAATATACGAAAAATAGAATGGCTTTAAGATGATCTTTCTGATAGTCATGGCCATTGTACCTCACTGAACTTCATAGCTTATTTATAGATTTCTGTAAACTGTAGCATGGTCGCCATTTTGTTGCACCACACCTGAACATATATGAGCATCATAAACTTACCTTGATATGGCAGAACGGTAGACAATTTGTAGTAGACTAAGATCATTTTAAATTATCACTTCACTTCGGTTCATAAAACTAATAATTACTATTTAAAATTCAGCCTACAATTCACTATTTAGTTATTCTCTTCATTGCACAACTTAAGCCGCACTACACCCTGTGAGCACTAGGCTTTCATTTGTTGTTACGGAAGAACCGAGAGGGCGCGTTCATTACTGTTCATTGCTGAGGAATGCTTACGGTACTTTCTGACGTTTTTGACGTTCATGTTTAATAGTAATAATAGTAATAATAATAATAATAATAATAATAATAATAATAATAATAATAATAATAATAATAATAATAATAATAATAATAATAACGGAGAAAAGAAAAACAACAATAACTATTTTTATCAATACTATCAAAAGCGGAAAAAGATTATTACATTACGAGAATCATTTGTAGGGGCGGATTTCTATGACCTAAAATGTAGGATATATTCATGCATTTATGACCTAAAGAAATATTAAAATATGACCAATAAAATTTAAAATATAACTTTACCACTTACACATTATGTATATCTTTTAAGTTTCATTACAATTCATTTTATTAAAATACTAGCTTAAAAGGCCCGGCGTCGCCCGGGTTTTTCATTTTGTAATATGAAATTATCTTATGGAGGACTTTCGATGTTGAAACTCTAGGTCCTTATATAATATGTATGTAGAATTCGAAATGAGGAAGAACGACATATGGAACTCAGACTATTCCCTCAGAAAACGCTAGATATAGCTTTTTATGGCTCATAGAGGATGTCGAATGTTGCATTCCATTGCTTCTACACACCATGCCTGGGAGGAGTGCAAATAAGAAGAAAAAGAAAATCCGGTTACATAAGATTGTATTGTATTGACAGAAAATTGTATTTCTCACTCTAATATTACCATACAACCGTTTCGGGGCTGAAGTAAAAAAGAAATTCAATAACACTTTCATACTTTCCTTCCCAAAAACCTGGGACATAATATACTGCGTGCATAGGACTGAAAATGTTCCATCCCATTTTGTCTTCTTTTAGATGCTTAGGGCCTCTGATAAACATCCCTAGGCCTATTTCTCAACTAATACAAAGCCTACAGCTATGAGTGACGTATCAGTGGATAGGATTTGTTACCGACTTCCGATATAGCATACTCACTGGCACACACTTAAGTTGTCCCTGCAATACGACCGCTTATTCTGCATCAAAATGTGAAGTGAGAAAATGATATTTTCCATGTCGATGGTAGAGAAAATTATGTGACTGCTTTATTTTCGTGGATTTTATTCTTAAAAAATTATTTTCATAAATGTATTAATTACATCGATAGTATCAGAATTTGTTAAAGCCGAGTATTATTATATAGTCTCCAAAGCCCTATGTAATCACCGTAAACAATACTTTCGTTATGTAAACAATTGACAGCAGAACTTTCTATCTCTGCCTCATTTCACTTTTCTACTTGGATTTTCCAAAAAAATTCTTTCATACAATCCTTGTCCTGACAATTACGAACACAACAAAACAAAAATCAGCCAAATCGGTCCAGCCGTTCTCAAAGTGATGCTCCGTCATACATTTTGGAAATTCATTTTTATTAATATAGATGTGATGTGTGTTGCAGTCGAAAATGAATTTACCTTAAAAATTGGGCTAAAGCCTTGTTCTTCAGTTATATTCGCTCCAAATGATGTCATTTGGAAGCAACTGTTGTATTTTTGTATATTCTGCAAAAAATGCTTCGACTGAGGTACTTGGCCAGAAAGCAATGATGCTAGTGGCTCTGGTGTCAGTGTCAATTGTGGTAATTTGACCTTCCCGCTTGCACAACATAATCCTGGCGGTTCATGTCGAAACCTCAAAGCATTGCAATGTTGACAAACGGTGCTCATGGTTCCGAAATCCACCGTTACATCCGCGGCGTAATCGATTGATGGATCGTATCTGAACGCCAAACGTTCATGTCGAATTGTTACATTTGGCCGTCTGTTTTGTCTACGTTCCAAATTATTGTCTACGTTATCTCCAACTGAGCGAGTCGAACTCCACTGTATCCATTGTTCCGGAGTCATAAGTGATCGCGCTTGAGAAATTCTTATTCGTTTTGCCTTCAAACGCTGTCTATGTTCTTCATCAGTCTCATTGACTCGACTATCATGCATTATTTTCTCTTGCTTTGCGCGTACGCCGACCGATATTAAGACGTCTTATTGGCGGCATTTTTCCAAGACACCAAAATAATATTTTTAACACACCACTGTTAACACAATATTCATAATGTCACACTTCTATTTCTTTTTACACATTTTAATGGCTTGGTTGCAAGACTCGCACTTCTTTTTTTGTTATGTAAACAAAACTCTCAACCTATGTCACTTCTTTTGTCACACTTTTATTTTGTTATATAAACAATTGACAACAGAATTCTCTAACTGTGCCTCATTTCACTTTTCCGACTTTTCCCGTGGATTTTCCAAACATTTTCTTTCATACAAACCTTCTCCTGACAATTACAAACACAAAAAAAAAAAAAAAAAAAAATCAGCCAAATCGGTCCAGCCGTTCTCAAGTGATGCGGCAACAACCCTTTTGTAAATTCATTTTTATTAATATAGAAAATGTTAATTACTTAAAATATCTGTAAATTCTCAAAAAATATCATTATAATACAAAATTTACAAAATATGATATGAAACTTCATAATTTCTTTATATGCACACACATATGCCAAAAATATGATCTAAATATGCATATTCATACTAAATATGCTACAAACGTTGAAAATTCCCTAAATACGCAGTTATATGCACAATAAAATCTTCCTCACTACGATTCTTCTTATTCACCGTAATAATTAGCATTATTTTTAGTCTACCCGTAGTATAACTTTATATCTCTCGCCTTATTATGCAATTATTACATACAAATTATAGGAGTGTGTTGACATTTCTTTTATTAGTTTAATGTTTTACTAAAACAATATACTTTCCATTAACACCGGCGGCAGATTGACAATAATTATACAAGGTGTTTCAAAATGAATATCAGGGTTTTAAGGCTTTGTAGAATTTAGTACATTTAACATACAATTATAAATAATACATCAAATGAAAGAGCAACTCAAACAGTTTTTCCTACAAGTGTTCAATGTGAGCACCATTCGTCACACGGCACACATCGAGTCAATAGGAGAGTTCTTCCCAAACCTTGAGTAATTGTTGCAACAACTGCTTCAATCCTGTGTCTTAAGTCGGGTAGGTCAGTTGGTAGTGGTGGCACATACACTTGAACCTTTATGAATCCCCAAAGGTAAAAATCACATGGCATTAGATCAGGTGAACGTGGAGGCCATGCGAAATAAGCTCTGTCATCCGGCCTCTTGCTGCCAATCCAGTGGTTGGGTACAACATCGTTTAACCATTCGCGTACTGAGTGATGCCAGTGAGGAGGTGCACCATCCTGCTGCGAAATAAAGTTCTCTGGTTCAGCTTCTTCCAATTGAGGAAAGTGGCATAATTGTAGCGCGTCAAGATAAGAATTACCAATCACACTTGCTTCAAGGAAAAAGAAGGAAATGCGGAAAGCACGTTGCACTGTTACTACAGATTCCGTCTTTGCATACTGTAACACAGAAAAAAACTTTCTGCTCAATAGTCGCCATCTTTGCTACTAGCGCTTTCTAATGGCATACGGAGGAAACAGTGCGTGCGCACAGGAGTACCAGCAAAACTGTTTGAGTTGCTCTTTCATTTGAAGTATTATTTATAATTGTATGTCAACTGTACTAAATTCTACAAAGCCTTAAAACCCCGATATTCGTTTTGAAACACGGTGTATTTTGATGCAAATACGAGCGCAAGCAAGCTTCATAATTCACTTCACTTCAGCATTACTTTCAGTAGTATTTTAGTTAATAAATGGAGATTTGATGTATCTATATGGGAAAAGTTTCGACTTCACTTTCATTTCCTGAATCCTTCAGTTGGAAGGTTACCTTCTAGTACAGGATAGGAATATACGCCTCACAGGCCATTAAAATACAAACGTTTTGCGCTTTCTGTTACAGGAATTTAATATTTTAGTTAGAAATAATGTAGCCTAATTATTAATGTACATAGGTGCATAAAATTTTAAATACAATACTAGAAGTCAACTTTTCCGTTAAAAGAATGAAAGTAATTTTAAGAAATTGGCTGTAAATATAATGGTATGCTAGCTTTTGGTTGTAAATTAAGTCACGCCACGATATACCACCTACATAATTTATTGCATGAACAGTAATGACTTAAACTTTTGGACGTGTGGAATAAAGGTACCTATGTGACGGAATCAGCTGAGATTTTCAACTCTCATGAAACGTACAGATCTTGGCCTCCACAGAGTTGGAGGTACTTAAAGAATGCTCTGTAATGATTCAAGACCATATGTACCATGTAATACAGTGTATCATTCCCAAACATCCTGCCCTAGGCAGAAAATTAATTTGTCGGTTAGGTTAGAATGGTGGAATTGAGGGAAAAGTTATTACCCCGAATGCTTTTACAAAGTAAACTGGTATGTTCTGTAAACAGTGAACCTAAGATCTGCTCTTTATCAGTATAAACGGCCACCATCTTGAAATGGTACCAAAAAATATAAATCCTTACATGTAGGCCTACGTCATTTTTAATGACTTCTAGGAACATTCATGCTAAATTGAAACAAAATTGAACCATGCCGTTACTGCGTTACAAATACACCGACAGACGAAATGCCGAACAAGTTAAAACAGGACGTCGTTTCAGTCGATCAACTAGTCCTCTCCCAGCATTGGAACGAATAGAAAAGACCTCCGCACTTGTGTCCGGTAATTACCTACAGAAAATGTGCTCATCTATCGAGTTAAAACAAATCGTTTTGATTTTAATGAGCCATTCGAAAGTAATACATTAGAAATATTTCGTATCAAAATTTATTACTAACTGATACAGTTTGAAATTTCCCTTCCTTAGTACTATTTGAACGCAAATTTGTCGGCTGCTTTCTATCCTGCTAGAATAAAATAATTATCCCATATAGGGCTAATTACTCTGTACGTTTTCATGTTAGACTAAGGGGAAGAGTTAATTGCCCTCTTAAGAACACCACAGGTCATGTTTTATTTTATTTACTGAATGGAAGGGTACATTAAACATAATTGCAATCTTCACTGACATGGTTGTCTGAAACCAATGTTGCCTGCTCTACGAAAAATAGAATGGCTTTAAGAGTATCTTTCTCATAATCATGGCCATTGTACCTCATTGAACTTCATAGCTTACTTATAAATTTCTGTAAACTGTAGCATGGTCGCCATTTTGTTGCACCACACCTAAACATATATGAGCATCATAAACTTACCTTGATATGGCAGAACGGTAGACAATTTGCAGTAGACTAATATCATTTTAAATTATCACTTCACTTCGGTGCATAAAACTAATAATTACTATTAAAAATTCAGCCTACAATTCACTATTTAGTTATTCTCTTCATTGCACAACTTAAGCCGCACTACACCCTGGGAGCACTGGGCTTTCCTTTGTCGTTACGGAAGAACCGAGAGGGCGCGTTCATTACTGTTCATTGCTGAGTAATGCTTGCATTGCTTCCTGACGTTTCGACGTTCTTACTTTACAAAAAATAACAATAACGAAGAAGATAAAAACAAAAATAACTATTTTGATTAATATAATCAAAAGCGGAAAAAAGATGAATACATTACGAGAGTCATTAAATGAACAGGATTTCGGCTATGTGTCTAAATTTATTGATAACCAATCAAATTGGATGTCAACTTAATTCATGCTTATAAATAGATAAATAATTGAATTAAACTTGTGTCATCGTAATATATGATAAAAATGCTCCACTGTAATATAATCAGATAAATAATTTAAATATCCTTACAAGAACTTTGGTCTGTAGGAATGCCTGGATTCAATTACTTTCCAGCAACCAGAACCCCCTTTAAAATCTACAAATTACACCACTGCCACTGCTAGTCTTTTCTCGTTCCAAAATATCAAATAGCCCTATTGTGTTACGTTTTGATAAGTACATGTTTTAAAAATAGGAAATGACTTCAATAATGTTCATTTTAATTTTTGTAATATTTCATTATCTAATCTTTCATAATCAATTTTGTATAAACTGAGGGTGGGCCAGACCCCATCCAAGCCTCTCTTTGGCAACGCTCCTGTTGACGCCATATTTTGCAACTGATTACAGTTCTTGGTACTTTTGGTCAAGGGAATTATAAGCGTTTGTCTAAACATAGGCGGCGTTATTCTTTATATGGTTCACTTGAAATTAAGAATAAGGCACTACAGTCAAAACTAGCAAAACCTATTTCTAAATAAGTAAGTAAATTCATCTGGACTTACATGTTACTCCTGCATCCATAAATAAATGTCATTTGGTTCTGGTGGTTAGTAGTGGTTAGGTTATCATTCTCGAATCCTGGGTTCAATATTGTAGGTCGTGTCTTGATAATAGTTTTAACTTCTAAAACAAACGGGGAAAGGTAAACATAATTAGGACCTTAATAAAAATAAATTAATGTTACATCAGTTAATTACAGTTTACGAAGGAGAGAGATAGTACATTCAAGATGCCCCTTGTTGTGCATAGGCATATATCGATTTGCGATATGAATAATTCAGTAAATATAGCTTGTGGCTTCAACCAAGTGGTTCATAAAAATTTTAATAACTTTATGGTCTTACAAAATAATGCTACAAATATTAAATCGTAAGTATAAAAAAAAAGTGAAACTGAGCTGTGTGCCGTTACAATCAGAGCGAGGCCCAGTGAGTCAAGTGACATAAAATTTGGGACAAAATCCTAAAATTTGAGATTAGATTAATATATACAATTTCCCCCCTCAACAAAGACCTTATAGGTTAGAATTTTATTGCTCTCGGGTGTATTCTCAGTAATGGAGGAGGCTCACCACGGCTCCAAAGCTACCACAGCCTGTAATAGACCAACTAAATCGTACAGGGTAGCTGCAATCTACTAACAATAACTTGGTAACAAAATTTATTGAGTTTTTTTACGATCTTCAGTGAATACTGTAGCTTATATTGGCATTTTAAAGGGTTGCAAGCAAGTTTTCTATTCCTTATTTAATTTAAACGTTGAGACCAATATTTTAAGGGAAGAGGTTACCAAGATTTTTAAATATTTTTTGCTTTAATAGTAACCATTCTCATAATTTATGTAGCTAAAAATATCCATTAGGAACGAAGTTTCATATTGTCAAAATTATGGAATTCAAAAATGCCCGATTTTGGGGGCACATGTCCCAAAAATTGTGTGTTTCAAAGAATATTATATATCTCAACCAGTTTTTAACCTAAAGACTTGTTTTTTGCATCAGGCTGCTACTTTCACTTTCACTTTTCTTCAAGAAGAAAATGTTAATATTGTTTTTATTTGTACCACAAAAATATTCGTCCGATTTTTACTTTAATATTTCTTTTCTGAAGTATTATAAGGTGTACAACAATTTCCTTCTTGGAGAAGTCTGAAAATGTAATGTACAATACAGTATACAAATTTCACTTAGATACTTGGAATAACTTGGGAGACTTATCAACTCTATTATGTGGATGTGTTGAAAATTCCACTTTTGAGAAAAATGCGTTTGAAGTTCTGCGTTCTAATATTTTACCACATTTTAATTATTTTGATCACACAACAGATGAAAACAACTCATGTATGTTTTTTTTTTCATTTTGAATACATTCTACATCTATTTGGAAGGATTAAAATTTATTTACCAGTATGGGAACATCCTATGGGACACGAGGGGAACATGAAAAATGAGAAAAAAGCATTATTTTCAAACTACAGCATATAAAACTTTCAGCGGTGTCGTTTAAAAGGTAAAACTGTGATTTTGGGCCACGAAGCATGGAAAATATATTTTACATATTATAATAATAAAATAATATTATAAAAATATATTAATAATAATAATATAATATAATAATATTACAAGAAGAACAAAAACTATTTTTTAAATGGTTTTTTGGTCATTTGAGGGGTATCTCGAATCTCTTAATACTGTACATATCAATTTGATTATTGCATCGTGGTTTCGTTATAGAGTGCGGTAACTTAATTCATACTTGTTTTATTTTCCACAGGCCCCATGATCACTAAACGTGACATAATAACTAAGACCTATACCTGCAGATGAAAAAAGAACCAAATAAAGAAATAAAGATAAAAGAAAAACAGCACCTGACTTATGCATCATATTTCTACTCGTTATAACCATGTTATATTGCTATATGCCATCAACTTGTAGTTATTATTATGGTATTATGCTAATATTCCATGTTATATTTAATTGTTTGTTACAGTGTTTAGTTCTCACCATGATGTCTTTGCTCTGTTCTGCTTAACGCATTGCTCACGAATGTTTGTTTTCATTAGCAACAACTATTAAATCTATTAGCTACAGTGTTCAGATATCTCCAGTATAGTCTTCTTTACAGGTACAGTACATCAGTTAAACATAATATGTACAGGTAGGGGAAAAAATCGGACCGACTCTTGTAGCTGATTTCAAAGCCTTGTGATACGTAAATAAATGTAAGAGATGTAACGGAAACGTTTGTTCTCACAAGCAATGAAAATTACGTGAAATTATTTCTCAATTCAAGCAATTTATAGGCTGTAGAAAAAATTCCAATACATTCCCTGCTATCCTGTGAATGCCGCTAGGCATGCGCAGTGTCTCATATCGGCAACTAGATATCTTAGTCGGTCCGCTTTTTTCCCCCTACCTGTACATAGAGACATTTTGCTTACGATGACATAACGCATTTTGTTAATGTCACTGTAATAACAACATTAATAATAATAATATATCAATAATAATAGGCCTGGTAATAGTACAATTTTGGCGCGATAGAATGTTAATTATTACTGTTGTTAATGCTCTATGTTTAACAATTCATTTATAGATAAGATTACGTTGTATATTATACTTTGTCACTAGGCAGCCTACAGTGGTAGGAAGTGTTGAAAATAAATAATAATTTTGTATCTGCTCGGTAGTAGGACAACGACATATAAAGCAGGACATAGGTCTTTCCGTCGAGTTCCTAACGCCTTGCAGTCCTACCAAATTGTGACTTATTTTAAAGGCGCATATGCATGAATTCGCACGACGACCTTGAGAGAGATAAAGTTGGGATAAACTATTAAATTCCTTAACTTCTTTAGGCCATGAGAACAGTGAATGATTGATTGACGTTCTATCGCGTCGCACGCCTTTCGCGTGTCTGTATCCTGGTCAAAGTGTTATCTCTCCACTTCATTTCTTTCAGAATGGGTCAGCATGCGTACAAACCTAGGGTTCAAATTGCTTATCATAAGGGGCCAATAATAATAATAATAATAATAATAATAATAATAATATCATTAACAATAAAAATAATAATACCAGAGGTATAAAGCATGGTGAAAATTTAGATCCCAAATCTCCCCTAGTATTAGGCCTACTGATATAAAAAATCTTTTTCGAATTCCTTCGATGATACATACTTTCAATGGTCTATTTAAGCTTTCTCCGTTTTTGTTATTTTCTAATATTACAGGATTAATGATTTATAAAGTAAAGTGTTATTATATTTATTTGATGCGGTACGTAGGCCTAAGTCTTCCCTAAATTTTCGATTTTTTAAAACTCTGAAGCGTACCACTGAAAGAGAGCTGTACTAGGCCTATTAATCAGTTTTCTGTTGCATTAGCAACAAATCTTTATTTATCTTCATACTTCAAAATTTACATATATAATTGTTTTTGTAATTTTACGTACGTTTTTGAACTGTAATGTACTACATAATAATGCATTAGTTCTATTTAGTCCGATTTGTAATTTCAGTTTTCAACAGACATACAATAATCATCTATATGCCTAACTAAAAGAAATAGTATATTATCCAGGAACTATAGGCCCTATTTTACTCCGAGTTTTACTATAGGTCTCCGGTTCAACTGACAACTTGTTTTCTCTATTTATTCCTTGTAGGCAATGGAACCTGAAGGCTTAGGCCCCTTGAGTCCTCCCTAGAAAATGTGAAGTTTTCTTTTTTAAATATTTACATGTACATTTCCTATTATTTCAAATATATTACATTTATTTGCCATTCAGCATTTCATTATTATTTATTTGAAACACTCCATCATCTCTCTCCCAAGTCCGTCCCTTACTTTTATAGATTCCACTGTTAATTACTGAAAATACGAATTGTTTTCGCATAAATATTTTGCATTGATATTTCGCGGTCGTAGGTACAGAAATGAATTGACAACTTATTTCATATAAGTCATGTACCATCCCAATATAATAGTGATGACTTGCAGTTTTGGTTGCTGAAAATGTTTCTGGAAAAATATGTTTCATTAAAATTTCACTGCTCTTAGAGGAAATATTAAACGAATTAACATAAACTCTACCTAAAAGAAAATGTTGACAAATCAGATTGTATATATTCGAAAGGAAATTCTTGCGAATTGAGTAATTTCAGTTGTCAGTTATTGAGTCTCCCCCCCCCCCCGGGGCGCCTGCTTGTACTTACCGAGTGGGAAATCTGATTCCTCTGCATTTGGTCCGGCCGTCTCTAGTGGACCATAATATATGCAGGAACCTTGACATTGTATAAAAAGGCTTGTATACTTGTTTGTGGGACAAATTAATTGAACACGTCACTTTGAAAGGAAGCAAACAAGTTGTAACATCAAGGATGTGTTAATAAGATAAATGCTTGTCACTGGATATCTTCCTTAACTCTTGTTATTGGTTGTTTTGATTTGCGTCAAATGCAAATTTTTTGCAGCGAATAAACAATAAAAAAAAAGACACAGAAAAATCTCAGATCTCATAAAACTAAATGTTTATAAAAATAGACTGCATGTAGGCTAGACAGTTGTTGCCCTTTCAGGACGTGCAAAATTAAAGGTATAAGGCCAGTGGTGATTCGTTTTGGGGTCCAATTGACTTTTTAAGCACGCCACTATACTTGAAACAAGGAACTGAGGTTCTGGAAAACTTTCTTCAGTCGTATATTTGATCAAAACTTACAGAATGAAAAATAAATTTTTGAAACTATTGCATTTACGCTTTTTCAACATGTGACTAAAATATAATACGTGACTTATCTGTAAATTCGTAAGTAAAGAAAAACAAGCATTACCTTAAAGGGTCATAGAAATTTAAGGCTTCCAGATTTTTAGGAATTCGGAACATGACGGTGGTTACGCTGTCAAGCAGTGCCTTTATCCCCGATTCTTCTTAGTACTGTAATCATTTTTGGTACAAGCCGAGCCGACCCCAGTGCTTCCAGAAAGATAAAATCAATTGAAAAATTATCAAAAAACCAATTAAGAACTTTAAATTAAACATGTAGAGTGGTTATACATAATAAAGCTGCTCTAGCGTACATGAAAATTAAATCTATATTAAAGTACGGTGTTTGAAAATCTGATGGAAATTTAAAATTAATGGAGAAATAATTTTCCCTTTTCGATTTATACTGCTATAACTTACATTTCTTCAGTAAATGCGTACATTAGCAGATAGTGTCATGGTGTGATTCATACTTTAAATACTTCTAAAGCAATAATATCAGACATGTGCAACTGTGCTGAATCACAGAGTACCTTTGAGAGATTCCATTGGCATTAACGCATCTGCTTTTCCGCGTCTGGTTATTTTAATTCATGCACTACATGCACTCCGTATGCTTTTTAATCCCCCCTTTTTTTTTTTGCAGTTCTCTGACATGTGTCATATGAGTAGCCTGGCTCAACCAGCTCCAATGATTTATTTTGTGAGTTCACTAAACGTTCTCGAACATCATCAACACGATCTCACATTACCTATGTACCCTAGCATAACGTACGACCGCCACTGTTCGGAGAAATATTAATATGTACGTTGGGAAAACTTATTTTAGTAGGCCTACAGTATTTCAGAATAGCGATATGAAGTTCCATCACTCTTCTAGGAAGGCAGGACTTCGTTCTTACCCTCAAGGATATAATTATTTCATTCCAAGAATCATTGAATACGACCATATTCTGATTCAGATTACAACGGCTGGGGGATTTCTTATAAACTAATTTGCACTTAGTCGCCTTCTAAATTTAACAAGCAGCCAATTTTCTTGGAAAATGCGAAAGGATTTACTGGAGATAATATTATATTACATGGTGGAGTAGTCGAATCGGTTACGTCGAGGATTCGTATTCATTTCCATAGATGAATTCCAGATAGGAATTTAATTTCCACCTACCTCATAAGTTCTTGTTTGTTTTCATAAATGTGCTATATTTTAGTAGGCCGTAGTACTTTATGCTAGGGTGCGTAGGTAATGGGGTTTAAAGGTCTGTTGATAGCAGGTCATTTAGGCCTTAGAATAAAAGATGTTCTAAAGTGAGACCTGTAAGACAAATGTCGGGTAACGTTAGGCCTTTGTGGTACCCGGATATCATCTGGCTTCATTATCATGTTAATCCCATCCTCGCCTTGTTCAGAGTGAATGTGTGTGTGAATAGTGTGTCTCGTCCTATGTGTTCGCGCTATTTCGGAGGTGGCCCCGGCGGTGGGCTGGTCACTCATCCGGGGAGGCCTTCCATGTCCTTGTTTGGTGACAAAAAGTAGTAGTAGTAGTGTATATTTATTTCTCATAAAATTTCTTACATATAAATCATAATATTAACATTAACCAACGCACGGGTCAATATCAACCATACGTGCTCACATCATACACTTAAATTATTACCCATAAAATACAAAATTTAAAAAATCTGTATGAATGCGATAAAATAGATAATCCCTCTTCCAACGGGTCGCGACTCTGTAAGGCCCGGGAGTCATTGGGAGAGGTAAAATTAAGGAAAAGAAGAAGATGATAATGTCGTAGTCTTGACCGAGTATTATCAATGCATTTAATTGGATTTCTGACTTAGTAATGAACCATCTTATCAATTAAACGGTTCTGCAGCAATCAATGCCAGATATGGCAAAGGCTCATTCTTTGTTCATGACTCTTAACTATATCTACGTTTCATCATGGTAATTTATGCACTTTAATTTGTTGGAACACATGATGCAACATCTTATTAGATTATGTCAACAATTTAATTTAAGAATATTTAGCTGACAGAGTGGAAAATTTAAATAAATTCCTGAAAGTTGCCTTCACTCTATTACTTTTCCCCCGTGTAATTGTTTGATTCTTCCGCTTGCGATAACATGAAGCTCATAATAATTTAATAATTCTCTATCAGAAGAAGAAATATTTGTATTAAGGTAAATACGCTTTAAAATTTGTAAAATATGCTCCGGAACCAATGAAATATGCTGTGTAGTTTAAGTAATTTTAACACTTTACGACCTCTCGTTAGCTGAATTACATTATAAATTACAAAAAATTGTAGAAGTTGTATAAATTAAATTACTTAAAAAAACAATGTGAATGCAACAGATTTTAATAATTTGAAAACTGGTGAAGGGAATCGTCGATTTAATATTATACTCAATTCCGAAAACAATAGGTTACCTACTCAATTATTGTATAGTCAGTTCTTAAAACATTCACTTAGAAAAATGATGCTGTAAATGTTTGAATTAACAAAGACATGTACAGTAGACTATTTAAATCTGTCAGAAAAATTGCCGTTAAAAATGGGACTAATTAATAAAATATGCACAGATATTTTAATATGAAGCAAATATGATTCACTACCGCAAAACGATTAAAGTATGCAACAATATGCAAAATGAAACCACCAAATGTCTATTATTTCTTTCGTGTCTTGTACAGATTTCAACATTAGCATAAAAATCTGATATGAAATTCACATAACTTCCTCTGCCCAAATAAAATGTTGCCTCTTGGTATAATATATTATGTAGGACATTCTCTTCATATAAATTGATTGTAGGAATTAAAAGAATATCGTTATCACCTCACATCGCATCCCCGAAGGATACATAACCCAAATAAAATCTTATTAATTCACTCTCGTAACTTTCTTTACTTTAAGCATGACCAATACATTTTTCTAACTTTACATTCTGATATAGAACAAGAGGTCATACTGCCAAGAGAGCGTATTTAGAGTGAATGGCTTATAACTACCTTTCAGATAATTTTTTTTTAGAAAAAAGTTTCAAATTAAAGTTTTAGCTCTTGGTTTAATCATGTACACCATTTATGGAAACTCGTTAGAGCCGCTTTCGAGAAAATCGCGAAAAACGAAATGTACTTAAAAATAAGAGGAAGTTGTCGACAACCTTCGTGTCAAATTCTCAGAATGTACCTAAACCAAATACAAAATTTTGTTTTCATATGATTTTCCGTTCTGGACCTAGGCTATTCACAGACACACACAGACACACACACACGTACATGTTTCCGAAAATAGTATTTTTGGATTCAGGGACCTCAAAGTGTGTATTTACTCGTATGCTAAAAACTCAACTTCGAATTTGGGGTCGAAAAAAATAGACTATTTCCTCTACTATAATAACTAGTTTTCTACCTATAATACGGGCAGAGAAAATAGTATGATCTTTCATAAATTTTCGGGCTTTACTTATTATGCCATCAATGCAACAGTACCATTATTAATATCAATGGAATACCAATTTGTGTTACGTCTGTCTTATTTACTATCATCTATTAGAATATATTTTCTTTTTCTAATATATAAAGTTGAAAATGTGTGGGCATGTTTGTACATGCATTGTCCAATTTCTCCGAAATTTTGCATACACACCCTCTTCAACCAGACAATTCAAACAAACCACCCCTTACATTGACTTACCCCTTACTTAACACTGAACTCAAAACATGGTAGATATGTAAGCTTTCATGAACCACAGATTATTGTCTCTGTTGGACATTACATGAGAATATTATAGGAGAAAAATTCCTCCGACACTGGGACTTGAACCCAGGACCTTTGGCTGTTCGCGCCAATGCTCTACCAACTGAGCTAAGCCGGAGTTCAATTCACAGCGCCAGATGGAACTTCTCTCCTATGACTAATTGCCCTAATGGTCTACCTCACAGACAGACAAGTTATGTCATATGCAGTACTGTGAGGCACACTATTTAGTGATTTTTGTGACCGGGCTCCCACTGTTATTGTACAGTTAACATACAAGATAGATATGTAAGCTTTCATGAACCACAGATTATTGTCTCTGTTGGACATTACATGAGAATATTATAGGAGAAAAATTCCTCCGACACTGGGACTTGAACCCAGGACCTTTGGCTGTTCGCGCCAATGCTCTACCAACTGAGCTAAGCCGGAGTTCAATTCACAACGCCAGATGGAACTTCTCTCCTAGGACTAATTGCCCTAATGGTCTACCTCAGGGCAATTAGTAATCTCCCAAGGATATGCACGCCACTGACTTCTAATACTTGAAATGATGGGAAACAAAGGAACAGTGAATATTGTGTAGTGGTCGGGAAAATTGTAAAAAATGACGATCGATATCTTACAACTCTGAGGGAAAAAACGACAAACGAAATATTTTTATTAAGTCTGGAACTAGGAATAGAAACATAATGCAGTGGCGGGCAATCATGTGATTAGTCAGTAAATTTTGTAGATTATGAATATTCTAAATTATGGTATAGCTGTTGATGAATTATTAAGGATCAGGGTTTTATCGATCACTAGGAAGGCATGAAGTCAATTTAATGAAAATTTTAAACCTATTTCGCTCAATTATTGAGTTATGAGCACCAAATTTTAAGGACTTTAATGCCCTGTAGGATACACATTTTACGTCATAGAGCAAAAATGTCCTAATAAAAGTTTCTTGTCTATGTCCCCTCTATACACAGGTAAAATATTTCGGTGTTATTCATTAACACCCTGTATGTATTCTATCTTAAAGCCGGTCTTCCTTTCCGTCTTTTCCCTGGGGGTTCCCATTCTAGTATTTTTTTGGGCCATCTATATTCTGGAATTCTTTGGACATGTCCATACCATTGTAACGCTCTACTTTCCAATTTTTTTGTTATAGAGCTTTCTATTTCCATCCGATCCCATGTTTCTTCCGTTCTCATTCTATCTTCTCTGGTAATTCGTAGACATCTTCTCATAAAATCTAGCTCAACTGTTCTTATTTTATTTCTTATATTTGTTGTTACTGGCCATACTTCTGCTCCATACAAGGTGATATTTAATATTATTCTTTGGAAGATTCTTGTTTTATTTTCCTTGGTAAGAGTGTTGCTCCATATCAATCCATGAAGTGCTTTTGTAGCCTGCTTTCCTCGTGCTATTTCCTATTCCTATAAATCAATAATAGTGAATGAAATCCACATAAATAAAAAGTGCACTCACATAACTTTCTATTCCCTGGGCATGAACAATATCATTTTCTTCTAACTCAAATATAAATTTATTTTATTCGATCTATGCTTGTTCATATCACACCCGCATGCAGACAAACACATGCATTTGTATTTTTGGATTCAGAGGACATCAAAATTTGTGCAGAAAATTGAACATCCGATTTCAAGATCTAATACATTACTTCCTCTACTTATGGTACCTATGATAGTGGTACATAAAATAAAAAACTGATAGTAGGCCTTTGCTTTCAACCTGCAAATTGTTACCAATTGAAGAGTGTTCAGCAAAAATTATTCTTGTAAAAACTGATTTCCAGGAGAGTGAAAAACAGCATTAATACTTTAACTTACACTGTAAACATTTTGAGGCTGTCTATGGTCCTGCCAGTTTTCTTAAGTCTAATCCCTGGGGGAAAAGGTAACAAATCTCTTAATGTCCATGCATAGACCATTCTTAACATGACATATTTTCAAAATTCCTCGACTTTTTTCATTTGAGTTTTTACTCATTCGATTTAACTCTATTAGGTATGAACCATAAGAACAGAAATGACCGAAGTTGTGGGAACTCGCATAACTCTTCGCTTTATTAGCTAAGTACAAGGATTTATAATGTCTAATGGATGTCACAATTTGGGATGACGCAAGAGTCAGGTCAATGGCGACATGTTTATTCCTCGAAATAGGCCTACTGCATGATAGGGATTCCAAATAGTGATGTTTACTTACGAGGGGAAAAAGAATTAAAGTAATGTGTTAGGCACTATGAAGAATCTTAAAAGATTAAGATGTTATATCATTAATAAATTATTATTAATTCTATGATTACTACTATTAGGATTTTATTACTATTATTGTTCATGCACAATAATCACTGGTCAGAACTATGTAGAAAATCATGTAACGTTTGCTATGTGGCCAGGTTCCGAAATTTAATAATAATAATAATAATAATAATAATAATAATAATAATAATAATAATGTTATAGACTCTATAAATAATAAAAAGTATTATTATAAGAATGATTTATAGCCAAAACGCAAGAGTGAAACTTACCTATTATTTTTAATAAAAATATTTCTAACTTTCACTCATTTGTACTTTCATGGTCCAAGATGTGTTGTTAAAACTTAGGAAAAACTAAAACTTTATTTTTTTTTTTATACTTCTTCCCTTCCTTCTTTCTATGTCTCTCTGTCTAACTTTCTTTCCCTCTATCTGTCTATTTTTCTTCCTTTCTCTTTTTTTTTACCTATTTTATTTTATTTTATTTTATTTTATTTTATTTTATTTTATTCTTTCTATCTTCCTCTAATTTTTGTTCTGTTATTGTTTCTTTCACCTCATTTCCCTCCATTTATATTTTCATGTGTTATTTATATTTCTGTAATGTTTCTTTCACTCTTATTTTCAGTACGTCTGTCTTTTCAGTTGTGTTTGTTTTTTATTAGTTTATTTTTCTTTATTTCTATCCTCTTTTTTTCTTTCTGTTTACTTCTTTTTATCTCTTCCTCACTTTCTTTTCCTTCATTAATTCTTCAGCTCATTCTTTTTTATTACTTTCCTTCCTGGTATTTTTTCCAGAAATAGATTTATTTGCTTATTTATAAACCTGCTTACTTATTTATCTATTCGTTTGCATTCATTTAACCATTTCTTTTAGACGAACAAAACCCATCTATATGTGTTCCAGATTAATAGATCCTGTCTTTAATATTACTTTTCTTCAATGCATTTGGTATAGCCTCTTTAACTGTCATTCTCCTTTGAAACTTATCGCAGGATTCCAGTGTGCTATCAATATTAATGACTGTACACTGTAAGAAACTTTTCACTGAGATAGAATAGACGTGAAACTAGTTTTTTTGGTGTCTAGACTGTATTAAAAAAAAGAAACTTAAGTTGTTTCCTTGGTTGGAATTTTAAGGAGCTATAAAGACACGACGACTAGACAATATATTATAATCATCTCAGAACCTGACATGTGAATTTTGTAACTGTTATGAATATATGAGAAGCTACTGGTTGGCGAGAAAAAAAGCATGCTAAATTTGTTAGATTCTTCTTAGTATTATATAATAATATTCATCCTTATCATCAGTGATTTTCGGAGTTGAGCCTTGGGCAAAACGTTTAGTTATAAATAAAATTTGGTTATAACGCTTGTTCTCTGGGATGGTACGTTCGATTGACACAAAATTTTAAACATCAGAACTTTTTTCTTTCTTTCTTACTCGTAGTTTTACCTCTCCCTTTTTTAGGAGTTACGCACTCATTACAGGGCAGCTACCTTTCGGGAGAGGAGTTATCTATTGATCTCACATAATGCATATTTTTTGACCAGAGAAGGACATGGAGGGCCTCCTCGGGTAAGGAATCTACTTTACGCCGGGGCCACCTCTGAGACAACACGAGCATAAATTACGAACACAGCATTCTCACATACATTCTATTTAAACAAGGCGAGATTGGGAACATGATGATAATAACAGCCACATTATCCGGGACCACAAGGGCCTAAAATTGCCCGACATTTGATAAACCCTCACCTAGGTAAATTTTCCTGACCAGAATTCGAACCCAAAGCCCGCTGCGTGAGAGGAGAAACATAAGAACATGACCTTATAAATTAGGTCCTAACGAATCACGATTTTTTATTTACGAAAAGGGCGTAAAATCACCTTATAGTAAATGAAGAATAAAAGAAGGGTTTGAAACTGACGCGAATTCTAAGAGATGGTACGTTTGACTGATACAAAATTTTAAACATAAGCACATGACCTTATAAACCAGGTCGTGACGGAGATCGATTTTTTTTTTAATTTTTGGAAAGGAGTGCAAAATATCAAGGTCGAAGTCATCCCATGTTAAGTATATAGGGAACTGACTTCTCTCTTATTTATGTTGCAGCAGGTCGTCCAACCTACCTAATTTGTAATACTAAATAGTATCTGTCCTCTAACTTCTTCTAGATATCTTTAATAACCTTGGACATCATAATACGCTTTTGACATTTAGTTAGAATTTGTGTTTCAGTCACGAATATTTTAATATTCCAATAACAGATTCTTAATAAATGTTTTAGTCATTTGGTTCTTGTGGGCAGAAATTCTTCAGCTTTGTTGCATGATTTTACACCTAAAATATTTTAAAAGCCTTAGTCTGTAACCCGTGCTTTAAGGAGAAGGCTTATTTATCAGACACGTGTGTTATCGGTTACATATGCATCTGTAAGGCTTTACGGTGACAAAGTCATCTCTCCACTGATAAACCTTCGTATGTGTAACTCTATACTGTCTCCTCCCACTACATTTACGTCAGTATAATATTATTAGATGGATAACTTTTGATCTTATTCCCTGATGACGCTGAAGAAAGGTTATCTTAGATCACGAACTCTTGTTATGTTGAGGATTTACATCAGTACATAAGAAGTGTACTTAAAAAAAATTCTAATGCAATCTGTGGCTTCCAAAATTGCTAAATTGCTCTGCAGAGACGCAGAAATCAGACTATACACGATGTGTGGGATAAGCGGTAGTTAGCCAGCTCATTGTACTAAAATTATAAGAAATCTATAATGATTAGGGTTTAAAAGTTGATGAAATGTCATATTTTCCCTGAGACAATGAACGATGTAGTATAAATTCGTCTTTCCTCAAAATGAACAAACATAGCCTACTTTTAGTTTACATTTTTGGCATTTATTTTTTAATGGCAATATTTCAGGCAATTTTAGTTCTTTCTATGCATTTTTTATATTTTGTCTTCAAAATGGACTTTTCCAACATTACAGACAAAGCGATCTCGTAATTCCTTAGCTATGAGGCGACGTAATTTATATCACTGAGTCACTAGGGATGACCATGGTTCATTACTGCAATGCTGAATAAGGTATGTCTACAGTTTTCAATACTTCCAGACAGTTAAATGCATATTGATTTGGCATCCTTATCGTCAGACAAAAACTACAAAATGTATTAATAAATACAATAAGCATAACGATAATGCTAGAAAACATAATAATAAAAGTAGTGGCCTAATATAACATACTTAAATCATGTCCTTTGTTTATTATTATTTATTGTAATACAATATGTCCCCTATTCAAAATCACATTTAGAAATAGTAAGTAATTCTTTCAATTTCCATGTCATATTTCATAAATTTAAGCTCATTTTTAGGTCATTTTTCAGTCATTTTTAGGTCATCTACTTCCGAGCCCTAATTATGACTATAGCAAGCTTTCTATATCCCGACCCCAACCTCTATATCGGAACTCAGAGTTTGCTAGAACAAACAGTTAATATTTTTTCCTAATTTTAATTTACTGATGATTGGATAGGCCTATAGCCTATATTTGTGCCTCTTGTTTTAATGTAGGCTACAGCAACTGTATTATTATTATTTTATTACTCTAGTTTGGATTATTATTATTATTATTATTATTATTATTATTATCCTATCAGGTTATCTTTGTTAGCCTATGTTTGTTACAATAAGTACCATCGAGGTCATAAAGACTTAAAGTACTTTAAATGGGATATATTGGGAGTATTTCACTTGCTTTACAAACTGGCTTAAAAACATAAATGTTTACTTTGAAAACCGGACAAGGATGTACCCTACATAAGCATGTTTGCTTAATGTAAAATTAAAGAAAAGGAAAAACAAATATGAGCGGGGTCATATTGGCCCCAATGACACTCAATACAAAAACAACGAATACATTTTAAAGTTTGAAAATATAAAAATTAATGAATTGATTCAGAGAGACAAAACCATACATTTTGAAAATTATAATTTTAAAACTAGAGAAGGTATTTATCTCGGAAGTGCTTTTAGGGACATATTGAACTCAAAAAAATAAATCTAAAATCTTCAAATTTCAATATCGCAGTCTTTAAAGGTTTAGCCAGTGTCATTGTGTGAAGACAACATTGATTCCAGGGGAACCGGTTGGCTAGAATCGATTTAAGAAGTTGAACAATACATAAACCGGAACCATTAAAACGACCACCGTCTTGAAATGGAATAAAAAAATAGAGATCCTTAAACATACATAATTTTAATTACGTCAAGGGATATTCATTCTAGATTGAAAGAAAATCGAAGAACGCGTTAGTTGTAAATAAATAACACAAATTTACAGACGAAATGCCGAACGGTCGAGTTAATACAGAACCTATCTTTGCTCGTTCAAAAATATTCAAATAAAAGACTTAGGTTTTAGTATAGGCAGTTATTGAACACATTTTTAAAAAATCGTTAAAGTAGATAAAGTGGTAATAAGTGAAAATCGTTAACTTGCTTTGGCACATCCCGGAAAACACTTGATCTCCTGAAATTGTTTACACATTTTTGGAACTATGCTGTCTATAAGCACACATAAACACACATAAAAACATACATATCGGTACTGAAAGTGTGTTTTTCGGGGGACTTTGGGCCAGAAAACATGTAGGGACTATCAATAATGAAAATTTTTAGTTAGATTTTAATAAAATGTTATTCTTCGTCTACTTATGGTATTGTGGTATCATACCCTACGAGTAGAAAGTAATAATGGTAGATTAAAAAAAGGAATTTATTTGATCATAGTAATTGGAGATATACCATAAAAACATTACGAAGCAAGTACTTCAGACTTGTTGCTCCTTCCAGTACTTAGATCATGGGCTATAAATGTCTTCATAAATTGCTTTGTTTTTCACTGCCTTACAGATGCAGTAAACTTTACTGTCTTGGAAGCGAAGTATGGTACACATAAGTTATGAGTTTACAACCAACAAGGTGTTCAAGGTAAGTCATAAATACCAGGATTTAGTTAATTTTTTTTTGCAAAATCACAACAACTATGCATCTTTTACTATACATGATCACGCATTGATACAACTAATATTAATAAAACAATATTATGATCTGTCTCTATATATTTTTTTTGCGTTTAACTGGTTTTCTCTTACAAGAATGACACAAAAACTTTATTTTTTTGCCACATTAAAGTTGAAATGGATGAATCGATCGTTATGAAACTCGAGATGTAACATATGTTAGTGCTATCTTACAAATAAATCCAATAAAACAAATGCCTGTTCCACTCACCTATCTTGTTTACTTAGGTTTACAATAACCAACTATCATCATCAAGGATTTGAATGTTAAAGTTAGAGATTACAAAAATTAAAACCATTAAAACATGTAAACATGTAAATCTCTCGGGGGATTACCTATGATAAACTCTAAAAGCAGATAATAGTTTACTGTGATACGGGGTACGCAATGTAAATTACTTGTCATTTTACAATTACGAAAAATGTTGCCGGTTACCGGTTCGGTCTGGTGAAGCGCAGTCAATTGGCCTAATGTTTCTGCCTTTTTTAAATTTTTTTTTTTCATTCGATGACTTTTTTGTGTGCAAAAAGTAAGATAGTACTATGTAGATTTGCAGATAGTTAAAATAACTGCGGGATATAATTCCGGCACACCAGCGACGATTACAAACCTAAATAACAGTAGGCCTACACAAACGTCGTTAAAAATAACCTTAAAAAATCCCTTTAGGTTAGCCTACAGGCTGAGGTAGATTTAGAAGTGCTTTTGGTTTAATTTATTGTCGCTGCGTAGCACTCTTCTTCTTTAGCCTTGGCGTGACAAACCCGCAATAATAACTGCAAAAAAGAGGAAAGAGCACTTAATCAAACATTAAAATCTCGCCTTATATGAGAACTATCAAGAAACTAGTTATTGATTTCAAGAGCTTTTCAACGATACCCCACAAGACATAGTTTCAAAAATTTCGAATTTCAATCCCCCCATCCCCACTCGTACCCCCAAAACCCCCGAATCGTTGATGTCAATGTGAACTCCCTAAGGAGTACTCTAATTTATTGAAACAAAGTTTCCCTCTATACTTCATAGGGGCCGAAATATAAATGTTTCAGAATTTCAACCCCCTCCCCCGACCATCCCCTTGGGCCAATTTTGCTCATTAACGAATTTGTCCGAACTATTGGGCCTAGAAATAACATAATAAAATTTGGTTCAAATATCTTAAAAATTACGGCCGCTAGCGAGTAATGATATATCACTTTTTTTTTTTTTTTTTTTGAACGGGCGGTGGTTTCGTACTTAGGGATGCATGAAACGTAAAGATATGAAATAATTTTTCGAAAATCATGACATGGTATCCATTGCAATATGTAGAATTCTCTTCGAAATCTACCTAAAAAGAAGCAATATCGTTACAGAAAACTTCTGACCTTTGCAGAATTTTCATACTATTAAAACTTTTCTCTCTTGCTTATACAATTCGGCTAAGGAACTTCGAATTTGCATTGTTATCCTTATGAAAAGCAGACTCCATCTCAGTTGCTGAACGAAATCCATAAATAACACTTTATTGGCTGGCATGACATTTCTCTTCCTACGCAGGAGCCATAATTACCTTTCCTCATACTGTACGTCTCTTGGCATCATCACGTTTCTTGCAGTCTTGCTATCGCAGAAAATAACACTTGAAGCTTGGCAAAAATGGTCACGCCTTCTCATATTATACGCTACCAGCTTGCATTTATGTTCTCATAGTTACATGTTACACATCATCGAATGTACAATCATGTATGGTTCCTATGCGTCTGTCTGACTTGAAATTTTGCAAGAACATATTTTTTATACCCGGAAAGGACATAGGGCTAGACGTTTCAGATTGTTTAACAGTTTCAAGATGATCGTTTTTATTGGTAGCCTATCTTCCTTGCTGCTATTGTTTTAGCGTTACTAGGCTAGGGGCAAACCGCTGTGAAATCGATTGTTCTTTGTTTTTCAACAACTAAAGCAGAATAATCAGTAATAACTAACTTAGGCGTAGTAATCATTCTACAAAATGTAAACAAGTCAGAGCAATGTCGTCTGTACGAGTCGGATCGAGATTAGAATTGGAGATGCCGCGAGACGTATTGCTCAGCGATCTAGCGTGATATGGCCTACAAATACACTATAAATATTGTATGGAAGTCCAGACTTCTGTGTTGCCCCTAACCGTTCCACAAAAAGTTTTTTTTTTAATTTTTAAATGAGAAGTAAAGTGCGGTCACTTCCACGTGGTGTTTCTCAAGTAACGCTAAGAATCCTGCAAAATAATTTTCCACCCTGCGAAGGATGGGTACCCAGTTAGTTCTTATTAGTCGGGTATGATCTGTCTTTGGCGCTGATCCCATAAAAGGGTATGCTGTCTTACGAGTGCAACATCATTAACAGTCTTCAAACAGGTGGACGCAGGAATGGGACATAAGTGTTCGCTCCTGAATCGATTCCCACTTCCGTTAGTTATGGATTATATGAAGGAGTTCGTTTCTTTATTCAAATTACTCTCAGAAGTGCACTTAGGACATCTCGCATAAATTGAAGATAAATTGAAGATAAATTAAGATTATCCCTTTAAGAACGGAATTTATATCTTTATATAAAGAATCATCAAATAAAACCATCAGTGGGCACTAATTTTAAAATAATTGAGGAAAATTTCAGTGGAATAGATGGTTTCTATAAATTATATTCGTAATATATGCATAAAAATCCTCATATTTTACGTAAAGCATTACTTATAAATTTTATATCTCGGCTTCAAACAATGTTTTGACGTGTCGCATGTATACGTCAGTAGCAGTGAAAAGGTTCAGATTATAGATTTTCAACAAAGAATTTCCATTTAAAATGTCAATTTTGAATTAGTCGTAGTTAGGTTTTTACAACAAACCATTATGCCATTTTGGCATAAAAAATATAGAACTAGGCCTAGTGGCCTATTGGAACCATATTACTATTGAATTGCAAAATTCTCTAGTAACTGTTACTAGGGGGCGGATTTATATGACCTAAAAATAGGATATATGCATGCTATTATGACCTAAAACACATTAAAATATGACCAATAAAATTTAAAATACGACTTTACCACTTACACATCATGCATATATTTTTTAAGTTTCATTATAATTCATTTTATTAAAATATAATGTTAATTATTTAAAATATCTGTAAATTCTCAGAAAGTATCAGTATAATGCAAAATTTTCAAAATATGATATGACACTTCAAAATTTCTATAATATGCACACAAATATGCTAAAAATATGACCTAAATATGCATATTCATACTAAATATCTACAATAGTTGAAAAGTTCCTAAATATGCAGTTATATGCACAATAAAAGCCGTTGCATTTTCACCAGGATGCTTAGAATCGGGTTTAAATTAGTCAGGAACCTGAAATAATGCAAAGGAGAAAAATATGACATGTCATAGAAATCCGCCCCCTACTGATTAAGGTACAATTCCTTATTTAAATATTTGCTGTTTAAGCTGCAATAAATCAACAGTTAAATGCAGAGTTGGATTATTATAAAATGTAAATGCACATAGGCCTTCTTTTTAACTATGCCTAAAATAACTATCGGAAAAAAAGATTTTTTTAATGAAATCGAATTTTGTATATAAATGAACAGTGAACAAATATTTTGTTTTGAGCCTGGCAATAATTTACTTCCGTTTCTCTGTGCAGTTCGTCTCCAGTATTTAAATTAGTTCTTGGAGTATAACTTGGTTTATGCTTATTAGGCCTATGTATGGAACAGGCATGTTTTTTTAAAGATAGGGAATGCGGATATGAGAAAAAATCTTATATCAATTTTTCAATAAATTTTGGAAGTTGAAGTGCTATAATTACAATTTCTATTGGTTTCCGTAACAGAAAACCTCCCTTAAAAACTGCATATAGCCTAAGAATGCTTAAAATCGCAGTGCTATGCATGTGTAATGATTTTTAATTCCTTTAACGAAGTATTGCTATGAAAATATCTGTAACATTTTATTCAGAAAGTTTAATTTCATGCAGTAAGTGTTGAAAGCGCGATGTTTTTGTAGGCTTCTATATATATTCAATTATATAGGATATCCAAAGGAATCAGGATTAACTCCATACAAAGTAAGCAGTGTGTATACATCCATTTCATAATTTCGGGTGGGACATTCTAGCAAATTATAACAACTATTTTTGTTTATTACATGTCATAAATAATGAATTAGAACTTGTTCTGCACATTCTGTAAAATCTACTATGGCTTCTCCTTCGTTCTACAAGCAAAGCATTATTAAAAATTTATTTTAAATATTTTAGATTTGTTTTTCAAAATCTGTTACGGGTGGGAAATAAATTGGACACTGATTTTAATGATGCAAAACAAAAGCTCATTTTCTGTTCTGCTATTACTGTTAGGGTCTTAATGTTGTTATTAATGAAGGTATGAGGGATTCAATACAAATTATAAACTGTTTCCAGGTTGTCAGAACATTTATTTAACTCATCAATAATAATTTAACAAAACTAACACTGTTACGGGTGGGACAAAAATTCCTTTGTTTGTTATTTTACATAGTAATTAACCACACATGTTTTTTTAAGTTAATCTTATACCAAATTGTACCTTAAGATGTATATTTCCTCAAATGAAAATGGACATAGCTGATTACTCTTGACTACTTGGTATTAAAGAGTGTTAAAATCATGCTAAAAATGGCAACAAAAAAGTAACGCAACGCTATAAATAAGTAAATCGGCAGATTCTACACATGAAACCACTTCAAATACACCCAAGTCCTTAAAATTCAGATAATTTGAGGTTTTAAACTTATTTTTGACCACCCAATTACAATAATTTTATAACTTCTCTCTTTGAGGAAAAAATTCCCATATTTTATGAAATGGCTGAATAGTAATTAACACTTTCGTCAGACTTAATAATATTATTATTATTAATATTATCATCATTATCATCATCATCAATTTATGACAAATAATCTGCAATCATTCAGATTATTCGTGGTTTTGATTATACGATGCTGGCCAGGTCCACGATACCGCGAATAACAGGGTTCCACTAGGCCTATACATAATTACGCGTTTATTTACTGAAGGTTAAGGAAAACAAAGACTTTGACTGGATGAATTTTTCCAGACAATGTGTGTGATTTCTCTATTAAGTCATTTCATAGTTACTGAAGATAAAAATTACTATAGGCTACTATAGTCTTATCAGTTATCACTAATGTGTATTTTCATTTAATGTCAATAACACAAATGAAAGGAAAATTTAATATCAATGTAGACCTATCTGTATACTCAAGGATAAGTCGAAAATTTCCACGTTCTAATCTAAAACGTTAAATAAATTAGTACTATAGATGTTTTAATATAACTTACAGGTTAGTGGTACTCTAAAATTACTGAGATATTTCATTTCATATACTATACAATTGAATTTAGATTTTTTTTTAAACTGCCATTTTTGTATTTAAAAAATCTATAACCCCAAAAGTATTGACTCTACATAATCAACATTATACCATATAGCTATGTATATTATAGTAGATGTCTGCACCAAAAGATTATAGTTAAAAAATATAGAAAGAGAAGTTTTACAAATTGCTTCCCTAAAAATTCGTAACATTCTAATTACGCCTGACATAGCGATTCTATAAAAATACAAGCTAAATTAATAACAGTTAATCCGAATTAGTCATCACTCATCACTGTTTCCGTTAGTTATTTTTATTTTGTAATACAGTACCCATGACAGATGCGAGACTTCTGTTCTGTAACTTGTTAACCTTTGACCCATACACCAGTACTGCCAAGTCATGGATCAGGCTTCAAATGGGTCTGCTGCGTCACATGCAACGTGTCTGTACCCGTGAATTTAATTGAACCAACTGCAACACTACCAATTTAATCGCAAATGTCTTTCGTATCCTTGAATAAATGTACTCAGTCTGGTTCATTATATAGCCTACTTAGGAATGTTTAGTTAAAATTTTAAAAATCTGATGTTAAAAATTTACAAAACTTTTTTTGTAAGCTTTTTTTACCTCTGGGGTAAGCGGCACCATGTGGGAGTGGAATTCAATGGTCCAAGCCTCATTGGTCCAGCAAAGCAAGACATACAAAATCTGCGAACTAAGAGAACTTCAAAAAAACTTTAAAGAAAGAACTTTTAAAAAGTTTCAAATAGAAATTTTAGCTCTTAAAAATTCAGTTTGTATAGAATTTTTAATGGAAATCGTTAAAGCCGCTTTCGGGAAAATCGTGAAAAATATTTCTTCCTATAATGTGGTAAAAGTAAGAAAAAGTAGTCATCATGCGACGTACAAAATCTCCGAAGAATACGTTTTGTCCCGAACATAAATTTCGATTCTATATAATCTTTTATTTTTGAGCTGTGCCGTTCAGACACACATATATATGCACATACGCTCAGACAGACAATACATATTTTCTTATTTGTACTTTTGTGTTCAAGGAACCCCCGAAAGTGTATTTAGCCCAATGGTGAAAATTCGACATTGAATTTCAAGGTAAACACAATAGAGTCAACTTCCTGTACCTACAGTACAGATAAACTGAGAAAAAAATCGGACCAGAAAAAGAATATACCAACTCAAAGCATCATTACAAAGCTTAATGATTACTCTTTACTCTTTCTGTTCCTCTCCCTTGTAATTTTTGACATAGTTACAGTAAAGCTAGAATAGTAAAATTTGGCAGGAATTTGGCACATCCAACTGCCATAAGCGTGCAAAGTTTGCTGTTCTACCTGCCGTAAGTATGGAAAATTGGCTGGATAGTCGTAACGTTATTCACATTTACGACAGTGTAGATCATCCACTTATTAACATCAATGTTTACTCGTTTCCAGATGAGTTAGAAACTTGACATTTGGAAAACTTGCAGCTTTTAGCCTAAAACCGATGGTAAAATTCCAAAAGCACAAAGTATAAATTTTTTATCCTCCAAAATAAACTTTCAAAGGTTTTAACTGCGTATTTGTACGCCTTCAGATTTTTGAGAAAAAAAAAGAATATCAAACTTTCTCAAGAAACCGTGGTCTAAAACTCAATAGCATTCTGAAATAACGGTGTGACCTATGAACTCCATCTGGCACTTTGTTTTATTAGTTTACCTGATCTTATTTTTATTCTTATTATCATTACCATCATCATTTTCGTCTTCGTTGAATTGTTAAACTTGAGAGCAAAATTGCTGCGAAACATTCATTTTCTTCAATGAGACTTGGATGGGAGGAAATCGGAACGTTGATTCCACACAAATTCATATCTTCCGTTGTTAAAACATATCCTTTTTTCTCGTCATAATTTCTTAATTGCCTACTATATCGAAAGTACACAATATGGCTGGATCTTCGAATTTTATTTAGGCGGAACTTTATATTCAAGTAATGAGTCAATGATTTTGCTTTTTTTCCTAGGCGCTTGTTTTGAATTCCATCGTGTAAGACAGTATTCACAAATCAGTGCATACGCAAAGACAGCGGTTTTCTACTTGGCCTTGTGCTGAAGAGATTTAATTACAGCCTAACTAATTAAAATGGCACGAATCGTACTACTATGCTAATACAAATGAACTACAACAACAAGTTTCACTCCTATTAAATGTTCTAATTTAGTGCATTCGGTTGCAAGTGAAATGCAATGGTTTGAAAACGGTTCTTTTTAGGTAATCATTTTCTTATTATTTGCCTTATTTATAGGCCCATAGCCTGTTTACATCATCTTTAACTGATGAACTATGAGTACCGGTAATTTCAGGAATCATCGTGGGAGAAAAAATTTAGCCGTACTATGGAGAATAGAAAATACCCACAATATTGTGATCTGTTTTATTATTTCGGTGGTTTGGACCAACAACTTAACATGAAATCCGAACCACGGTGCATCACTCAACAAAAATTGTCAAAGGTGAAGGCAGCAATCACCAATCCAAATTCTCATCCATCCAGGTGACCAGCTTGGAAGAGATATGACCACACTAATCCACACGAGACCCTTTCTATTTTAATATCAATAAAAACCAGGAACTATTACTTTTTAAGTATATGAGGAATACAGGCGAAGAAAGATGAGAGTTCATTTTTTTAGAAAATGGCATAACAGGATATTCCATAACATAACAGTGTAAGCCTACTAAATAATTATCTTCTATAAACTTGCTATGTATTTCCAACATTCTTGTACGTCTTCTCGCTATGCATTGTTAAATTTTCTGATTCATTCAACACAGTATTAATTTTGCATTTCGAAAAGCAATACATTTTTTAAAATCTTATCTGGGTAAATGAATATCGGTTACTGAGTAATGTCCATCTTGTACAATGTGTTCTTTTATGATTTTAATTATTTACCGGTACTGTTGTAAAAAAGAACTGCATTGTATTAGTCCTATCGAATTTAAATGAATCACTACACACTCCGAAAGAGAAATGCTCGTTCCAGAATTGCATTTTGGCATGTTTTACATACTAAGATTAGGCCTGTGAAATGTTAACTTAAAATATATTACAAATACTTTACACCAATGTTAAAAAAATTACAATATAATTAATTACAATGTACCATAAAACAATAAAAAGGGAGTGTAATGCAAAAAAAAACTGACCAACTGTTGGAGATCATGCAGTATTCCTTAACAGTATAACTAGGTTAAATCATTACTTCCTCTGCAGAATTTCTTTGATGTAAAACAGCTTATTTTAAATTAGGAACATGTAGTATTGTGCTGAACTCTGCAGGTATAGTGAAGTATTAAACGCCTTGAGCTCTGGCAATCCATCTTACATTAGTGAGTGTTGGTTTGCTTAGTTGTGAATGCAGGGGCTATCAGCTAGGAAGAATGGTAGCAACATGATCAAATAAAATAAGATCACGATTCTACAAATATTCATTTTCGATAGATAGATAAATAAATAAATAAATAAGGCTCATTGAAGGGAATAGCACTATGTATGTGTGTCTGTATGTGTGTGTTTTTGTCTATCAACAGTGTACATCTAAATCAGGGGTGCAAAAACCCGGTGGGCCGATATTATTTCTGAGGCCCGGGACCTGAACCCGATAATAACCAAATATAATCTAAAAATTGAGAAATGAAACTTAAGTAGTATAAAGTATCACTTTCCACTTTATAATTTTCACTTTTTTTTTTAAATAGAATAAAAACATAAGCTTATACTGAAGTTATCATTTTCTTGTGAATGCATAGATCTGAATTTTCACAGTTTTGCTTATTTTTATCGATACTTTTTTCCTAGCTTTTCTGTTATATAAGCGTAACTAGTAGTGTGCTATAGACTTGGACATTTGTAAGAAATACCCGGTATCCAATGCTTAACTTCAGTTATGTCATTTAACATTAAATTTTCTTCTTTGCCTACCGAGCTCCTAACGCACACTCCAATACGAAAGCGAATTTCGAAATAGTGAAAACACTAGCTAAATTAAATAATAATTCCATTTAGCGTAGTTAAATTTAGAAGTTTATAATTTATGTGGCATTCTGGTAATATTTATAAGATTTACAAGCTAATACTTCATACGCTGGAACAAAAAGGGTCAAAATTAATTTTAACCATACATACTCATTTAGGCCTACACCCACTAAACAAATTCATTCGCCCCTAGTGCTATGTGTTGCAGTTATACGAAAGTTTCAGAAAAAAATATTTTTTAGATTAATATTTAGAATATTTACAGCAATTATGAACGGGTTTGATATTGTGTGTATTAAGGGAGTAATGCTTTTTTTAAAATTCTGTGACGTCATTTTGGTTACCCCTTGCAGTAAGGGTTGGTCGTATCGATAATTGTTTTAGACAAAAGTTTAGATAATATTAAGAAGTTTACAGTAACTTTGAATTGACTTGATACTGTGCTTACTAAGGGAGTTACGGTTTTTTTGTCCTTGAATCACAATTTTTTCCAATTCTTGAGCTAATAGTTGCTGTAGAAAAACTTTCAGGCAAACGTTTTTGGTACCCTACTTTTAGGAGGTTTAATAACTTTAAACGAATAAAACTTGTTTCTTATTATGGATGTTATAGTGCTTTGTTAAAAAAAAAATTAAAAAACCTTCCCCATTTCTACTCCCATGATCCTATTTTGTCCATTAATGAATTCGACCGGGGTTTTCCATCTCTATATATCATGTACCAGCCTGGAATAAATTTGTGTAAAATTATGGCAGTTATTGTGTCCATAAGAAAGTATATTATATAAACTTTTGAGTTGACGATGGTTTTGGGAGGCACTATGGAATGTAAAATTACATAGAAATTTTCCGGAAGTCGCACCATGGTAACGATTGTAATATGTAGTTTTTATTCGAAATCTATCTAAAACGTAGGTAAAATAACTATATCTTGCCATATTTAGAACAGCGGATTAAAAAGACTGGTTATCACTTGTTTGCTAAAACAAAGGGTTGAACATCTGCGTCACAAAGTTGCATGCAACGTGGATATACTTGTGAATTTAATTGACTCTGTCATTGCGTCATTACTGCTTTGCTGTTTCATCTTCTTCCTTGATTGAATGAAGCCTTCCAAGCTGATCAATGCCATTTGAGTTAAAAGACGATGTCGCTGGAGAATTCCTATACTTGAATATCAAAGGACAGTAAATGGAACCAATTATAGAGAATTTCTCCCCTTCCGTATAAAACATAAAGTAGAGCCTAACTATTTAATAGATAAGTGTTTTTTATTCAAGAATAAAGTCCCCAAAGAGCTCATAACTATAGGTAGTACCGCATAATCATAATGGATGGATTGTGTATACACCCGTCAACTCGCGTTCGATGTAGAGGGGCCTCGGAATTGAGGATACAGAACCGTAGATGAATCTACGCTTATTTTTCTAGACAGGAGATTTGGTCAGGTGTAAGCCCATTGTCTGGAAAACTTGGGAATCAAGGCATAGGAATAAATTGGTCCAGAGTCTGTAACTATGACACAAGACCCCCGGTTCAAAATCATCTCCGGAGGACTCCGTAGTCAGGATTTTTACGGCCTGAAAATCCATCAACCGCGGACTTCTGATTCAGAGGCGGACACAATCGACAGAACGGAATTTTACACAGGGAATAATAATATACTGACTAAGAAACGAGAAAAAAATATAACTATTGAAAATAATCTAATGCAACACATTAGAAATTATAATGTAGTGGTAAAAATAAAAACATAGGAATCATGAAAGTAGTCGTAAGAAGAAATAAAATTTTACCTTTTTAATCGTTCTTTCAAAGATTGCACATTATGCTCTCATTATGTTTAGTAGATTAAGCCTAAATAACAATAAATGTAAATGCCACATAAATTTATATAGAGCGATCGATTTGTTTTAATTCCTATTAGCCTACTTATTTTATAGATTGATACAATCTCACCCATTTTCGTCTACTCAGCTTTACCAGTAGCGTCATTTGCACATTTACCGAAAGAGCTTTCAGTATATGTGTGTTATGTGAAAAAAAACATAATAATATTGAATTTAAATTAAAACATCTATTTTAGAAGAAATCATGTAGCACGATCCTGGCTATTAATGCATTATCTCGCCGTAAAATTGTGATATCGTACTTTCTTTTTGCTCATATATTTCCAGTAGATTAAGAAATTCACTCAACATTGAAGAACTAAGTCTTCATGATCAACTTACTACTGTATATTATTTAAAAGAAAGAAATACTTAGCAAATAGGTATAAAATAATTTAGATTTCGTTCATTTTAACTTGTTTTCTACTTGTAGTAGTCATTTTTAGTTTGTATTTTGTGATAACAGTCAACTATGTGAATGTAATTCCACCCCAGTCATTTCATAACATTTATTAACAGGACTCATCACATTGATACCGACAACGCTGAGCTAAATAATAACAGTGATGTTGTAAAAAGGTCTGAACTACTAGCTTGTTTAATGGACCAAATTTAAAGACATTAATATCGTGTAATATATTTTTATTTTCTTACTAGCATCGACATACGATTACACAAAGCTACGGGAAATACCAGAAAAAACAAGTGATAGGCTATTAATTTATTTCGCGATGGCGTACATGATTGAATAATTGCATTTTCTAGATTTTAAATTCTATACCTACCAAGGAGAAAATACAAAACTCAATAAGTCAACACAAGGTTTATATATTTACAGGGTGGTCCTAAACTATATGTCAAAAATGTAAAGGTAGGTAGAGGGGACCTAAATAATCATATTTCGTATAGGAATGTGTGTGCGGTAATGACACATTAAAGCGCTAGCTTGTAAAGCAGTATGAATCACAGGAAACTGAAAAGACAAGTAAAGACAAAAGAAAACAAACGTTTATTAAAAGTTTACAAGAGGTGCTCGAAAGGCTGTGAATAAATTTGTGTTTTCTTTTGTCATTACTTGTCTTTTCAGTTTCCCGTGATTCATATTGCTTTACAAGCTAGAGCTTTAATGTGTCATTACCGCACACACATTCCTACATGAAATATGCTTATTTAGGTCCCCTCTGCCTACCTACCTTTACATTTTTTACATATAGTTTAGGACCACCCGGTATCCACACACACACCATACAGGAAACATTTTAAATATGTAGCCAGAGTGTTTTGCATTGACCTGCCTAGGTATATTACGCGGCTGCTATTGGATATACCAAGGAATTTGTTAAGTTGTGGACATAGGCCTAAGAGGAAGAATATATTTCATTAAATGTAGAGAACGAGCAATTTCCTACCTTAGGCCAAATCGAAATCCGCACTAAGAATATAATTTATAATTGTTGGAAATACTATGCTTAATCTTAGGGTACCACATCCTTAGGAGACATAGACAATAACACTTCTGATAACTTTTAAAAGAACACGCGCTCGTGTGTGTGTCTATATATATATATATATAAATATATATACTATACACAGCCTACATACACATATGGTTATATAAGCATTAATTAACCACAGATTAATTATTGTCTCTGTTAGACATTACATGAGAATTTCTCATTCTTACATACACATACTAACGAAATATACTCGCAGAGGTTTTCCGACGCCTTCTCTCCGGAATGAATGATGGGGACGAGATAACAATGGATAAACCCGAGGCACCCTGGATTAGAATAAAAGTGTCAAATTATCATAAGGATTGAGAGAAAAACTTTGGTTGAAAACTATAACAGGATAATTTGTTCCAATCGGGATTCACACCCACGCACCACTCTACTCTGTGATTACAAGTTAGACTTTCTACGACCTCCGAGAGGGATTAGTAATACCCATGCTAATTTCATTTTACTTTCTCTGCCTGTCTGTACTATAAGGAGAGGAAACGTTTTCGGTATTAAGACATGTTCTGACTCTGAGGTCCCCTGAACTGAAAAATACTATTTTAAGAAACATGTTTGTGCATGTGTATGAAAGCATATTTAAAGAAACGAAAACTATATAAAAAAAAGACGGAATATTATATGTGGGTTGAGTATCTTCTGGAATGTAGCTCGAAGCATGGAAACGACTTGTTTTTGTTATCATGTTACATGAAAAAGAACTTATTTTATATTTTCTGAAAATATCGGTTCGAACTATTATTAATGAATTTCAAGATGTTCTTTGAGGAAATTTATATATTGGTATAATGTTAAGTTCCACCTTATACCCTCAATTAAGTAGATATAACACCAAGGGTATTTCTTAATATCTTACAGTATTCAGATGTTCTGCATCTAGCTCAGTTTTGTTCCCCTGACAGAGTTGTAGTTTCTGCTAATTGGGGAGGCAGTGACATTTATATTTGCAATGTTTATTGTGAACCAGGTAAAGATCTGACAGATGAAATAAACACTTTACAGACTATATATGATGAGCTGAGGGGAAAGCCTTTCCTTCTTACAGGGGATATTAACTCAAAGCACAGTGCATGGGGTAGCCCCATTACTGATATTAGGGGAAATATGTTTTATGATTTTTTCTGCGCAAATAACTTAACTATTCTTAATGATGGCATAACTCCAACGTACAGACGTGGGAACTCCCACAGTTTTATTGATATTAGTGCTTGTAGCTCTCCTTTGTTGCCATACATTACCAGCTGGAAAGTTAATGAAGCCCCTACGCTATCCGACCACAGTCTAATAATTCTTACATTACAGAGTAATGTAGGTAATCATAATTTATCTGCAGAACATTACTTAACAAGAAAATATAAAACTAAAAATATTAAATGGTCTCACTTCAATAGAGCAGTTGCAAGAGATATGGAACAATATACTGATCTCTCCGATGTCCAAAACGGGAATGGGTTAAATGAAATAACTAATCAGATCATGAATACAATTGCTAATATCTGTGAGAAACATCTCCCAAAAATATCTCAGAAACCAGTTAAAAACTATTGGTGGAATATCGAGTTAGATATTCTAAGGAAAAGAGTCCTCGCTTCATACAGAAGATTCAGCAGATGCAAGAATGAAATTCTTCTTGTCAGATATGAATCTGTATATAAAAGTGTCCTAAAAGAATATAAAACTAAAATTAAGGAGGCTAAATTCCAATGTTGGAAAGATTTATGCTCTGTTCAGACATGCCAAAATCCATGGGGAAAAGTGTATAGGATATGTTGTAAGCCCAAGAACTACAACCAAACACTTACCACCATTAAAACTGAACAAGGTTTCTCGAGAACAACATTAGAAACAGCCAACATCTTGGTACACAGTTTCTTTCCCAATGACACTCAAGACAATGAATATCAACAAGAAATTCGGGAAGAATCTATTCTTCCTCCCAGTACCGAAGATGATGTCCCATTCACCATCAAGGAAATTGAAAATGTTATTAGAAACCAAAACGACAGCAAGGCTCCTGGTTTGGATGGAATTTCAGCTAATATAATCAAGAACATCTTTCATATTTCTCCATTGCTACTTGTGAACCTTTTTAACAAATGTTTGGAACTGGGAACATTTCCTGAAGTGTGGAAAAAGGCAGGAGTGAAAATTATACCTAAACTTAACTCAAAGGATAAATTTAATATCAAATCCTTTAGGCCCATCTCTCTGTTACCTGTAATGGGTAAAATTTTGGAGAAGCTTTTGAACGATAGGTTAAGATACCACTTATACAGTAAAAAATTTCTCAGTGACAATCAATTTGGTTTTACACCGAATAAATCCACAGAAGATGCTGTGCTATCTGTTAGGCAGTGGTCTGAGGAAGTGCTTAAAAGGAAAGAAATCGGAATATTAATATCATTGGACATTACAGGTGCTTTTGATCATGCTTGGTGGCCAAAAATTCTGGTGCAGTTAAAACGGAAGAAATGTCCAAGAAATCTATACATCTTAATTCAGAGTTATTTTCAAAACCGCAGTGTTCAGTTACAAATTGGGAGCAATTCCATTACTAAGGTCATTGACAAAGGTTGTCCTCAAGGTTCGTCCTGTAGTCCAACTTTTTGGAATATTTTGTATGACAACATGTTAGAAATATCTCTTCCTGAAGGATGTCAATTATATGCTTATGCAGACGATGCTCTATTGATGTGTAAAGCTAAAAATATGCCTAATTTGACTTACAAGGTCAACACAATATTAGAAGAATTATGTCAGTGGGGTTCTGATAACAAACTCCATTTTAATCCGCTGAAAACAACAGCTCTGATTATTACTAGAAAAAGGAGAATTCAAAAGCCAATAATTAAAATGAATCAGGAACACATTCGAATTGTAGATCAGATGTCCTACTTAGGAGTAATCTTGGATCAACAAATGACATTTAGACCTCACTTTGACAATGTTGCTAGCAAATCCAACACTCTACTCAATAAACTGGCTTTTGCTTCTCGACCAACGTGGGGTCTCAATGCAGAAGTTCTGAAAATTATCTATAGAGCAGCAGTTGAACCTTTAGTGTTGTATTGTGCTTCGGTGTTTAGGAAATGTTTTGATATGAGCTGGGCTCGGCATAAATTAGCACAAATACAACGAGGCTTTATTCTGAGGATTATTAAAGCATATAGAACTGTTTCTACAGATGCCGCTTTAGTAATTGCGGGCATTGAGCCTTTATATTTGTCTGGTATTGCAAAAGCAGAAACTACGCTGCTCCGAAAAGGCTTCACATATGAAGACGCAATCTTGCGTTTGGATATCGAAAGACCAGCACACTTTACTACTGCCGGACATCCTGCTTACTTCAATAATTTCGTTAATAACAATGGATGTACCAGGAATCACAATCTGGAGATTTTTACAGACGGTTCAAAATTCTGCAGAGAAGGAATGGTGGATAAAATCGGTTGTGCTTTCGTGGTGTTCTGTTGTGGTAGGGAAATGTATTCACAAATGGCCAGACTCTCTACAGAGTGCTCAATTGTACAAGCTGAGCTCTTTGCTATAAAGGAGGCTGTCTTATGGTCTAAATCTCAAAATTCTGACTGTTGCATTTTCAGTGACTCACAAACTGCACTTACTGCTATAAACAACAAGTTCAATTTAAATGCCTTGGCAGCAGAAATTAGAACTAAGATAATATCATACGAGAAACACGTTTGTTTATCCTGGGTACGAGGCCATATGGGCACATTAGGGAACGAAAGAGCTGATGAATTGGCAAAAAATGCTGCGACCTCGAATTTAAATTTTAGCTACAAATTGTGTCCCCTATCTTATGCTAAGAATAAACTTAGAGATTATATTAGGACTGCTTGGAATGAGCATTGGGTGTCCAGCTCCAAAGGGACCACTACGAGAGAAATCTTCTTTCCAACAGTTGAGTGTCGCCTACGCTGTACGAGTGTAAAACCGGACTTTATATTCACTCAGTTTCTGTCTGGGCATGGCAAATTTGGTTTTTACTTTCAACGTTTCATGATCCAAAGACAGAACGGTTATCAATGTATATGTACTGAACAACAAACTGTTGAACATTTAATTTTTCATTGCCCAGTCCTAGAGCATAAAAGAAGAATATTGGACACACACTTAGATTATTGTAAAAAGAAATTAGATAAACCACTCTTTGATATTTTTAGGAAAAAATGCTGTTATAGAGAATTCCAAAAGTTTTTGTGTTCTATTTTTAAGATGTTATAGTTTTCTTTTATAATATAATATATTAGTTATCTTGTTTTCTTAGAGTAGTAAGGCCTGCATCCAGCCTATGGATAAGAAGTAGTAATATTGCAAATATATTGTCTTGTAACTATAACCCTAATATACCTCCGGGTGGAATAGGGTTTAAGTAATTGTATATAAAAAAAAAAAAAAAAAATATCTTACAGTTTCTTATTACAATGTTAACTGAATGCACTGTATAAAAATATCGTAAACTACAATCCTGTTAAAAATATTTAACTTGCATCAGGCCTGAGATTTTAGAAGCTTATTGCAATGCTAATGGAGCATTAATATTAAAACATTTGTGCAAGGTCTAAAAGTATACAAGTCTCATTTTAACATTTTAAGGTTTTAACCTAAATTTAAGACATTTAAACCTTGTATAAACATTTTAATAATAGGGCATATAATATTAACGATCCATTATTCAATTAGTACTGCATTAATATTTTAAAATCTTAGGCCTGATGTAAATATTTTTTACAAGATTGTAGTTTAACAATATTTGTATACAGTATTGTAATAAAAACTATTAGCTAAAGCTATTATGCAATACTCCTGGTATTAAATCTACTTGTTTGAGGGTTTAAGATGGGATATAACATTATTCTAATGAGTAAGTTTAAATTTTTGGGGCTAAGTAAAATGAGCTAAAGTTTTTTCCTGAAACCTTTTCATGTAAATTCGTTCAAAGGGTGGTTATAAGCAACCTTTCTCATCAAGAAATACAAATTTTTAGTCCTGAAGCTTTCAACGAGGCTTGGACAATGGAAAATTAACTTCCGCAATGCTGCCGCCTACACTAGGGCTAGATGTCACGTGTATTATTTGCTGTCTGGTTGAGATGTTCCTGAAATGAACATAACGTCTTCTGGATTAATGAGGACCATTTGTGTTTCTTAAATTATACCAGATCAGGTTAAATATTCTCTGCCGAAAGACAGAAAAGTAATCTTCTTATTCGACTTAATTTAGTAAATTGATAAATATTGCCAATACTCCAGGAGGTAGAAGTTACGGCTTACTTAATACGTACTCATTACGTATTGTGACATCAATTTATATCCGTCAGTAAACATAAAAAGACAAAAATATGAGTGATATACAATATTGTGTTTATGTAGAGAGGCTGTTACTTATTAATGAAACAGAGAGATGAAGGAAATGAAAAGAGAAAGGAACATAGGCCTACCTACTGAAGTGAGTTAACTTAGAACTTGTTTTGTCTAGCATCTAAGATGTGATTTATTAGTGGTTGTATGTACATTAAGTTCACCAAACCTAATGATACGTGTACTAGCTGCACAGATGGTAAATATTTAGCTTACTTTCTTAAAGCTCAGTTGCTGATAATTATTTTAAAAAAATCATTCAGATTTGTGTTTCTTCCTCTCAGGTTGTAAAGATTGGGAAAAGTTATCCTTTGTGAATTATTACTAGTTTGTATGAAAATGTAAAGTCAGTAATTACAACAGAATTATTTTCTAATATAGGCCCTACTTCCATACCCAAGTGATCGCAATGCTAAGATACTTCTTAGATATGGTTTTTTAATTAGTGTCAAATACATTTGTCCTAATTGTCATATATTTTTAAAAAATTTATAAATCCATCATGGTATATGGTTTGAAGATGTACAATGATCTACCTGTTGGTAGGCTATCAAAGTCATCAATGACCTGAAAGTTTTTAAAGACGTATTAAAAACATTTTAATTCAATTGTGTCCATACTGTATTAACGAAGTAAATGTGGGAAATGTGTAATTAATATTTAATATTAGATGTAGTGACAAGTCTTATGACTTTTATGCTCAAACATATTATTATTATTATTATTATTATTATTATTATTATTATTATTATTATTATTATTATTATATGTCTGAAACTTGCCGAAGAGTTCATAATGCATATCCAAATAATTTAATGTGAATTGTAAATTAATTTAACTCTAAGTTCTATAAACAGGTGTACTACAGTTTCAGATATTCAAATATTATCATTATCAATTATAATATTCAAATATTACCACTATGTTGTTCAGAATTCATAATGTTAGGATTAATTGCAAATTTTAAAATTTCTTACCTGGCACATGTTAACATGGACAACAAATTGTTGCTTTGACTTTTGTGGTAACCCTCGTTAGTAAATTACGGTAATTATATTCTCAAATGATAATTGGTAAGTTCTTCCCGTGAATAGTTCGATATTAATTTTTCGCTTTGGTTTCATCAAGATAACCCCGTTTAAAGTCCATTCCTCAACTTATTGTACAATCCATCAACTTCACTTGACTACAGATGATGAATATGATGGAATCCAGTGAGCATGACGGAATTCAATAAGGATGATGAAATTTCAACTGACATCGCGGTAGAGAAATGAATTTTTGTTTGACTAGCTCCAATTTCTCAAGCATGTCACGGATCAATCACTTGAGCATGTGTGTGTGTATGTGCTGCATTTAATATCATTATATCGAAAGACATCCCTTCTCATGAAAGAAGGTAGAGGTCGGTAGAGGTAGAGAGATACATTCTTATGTTGTAATCGTCCCGTGCTATGAATCATAGAACAGTGTTTCTCGACATACTTGATATTATAACAGGAAAAAATATATCATACCTAGGAATCTTATGAAAAAAAAAAAATAACAATGTTAAATTTCGGTACAAAAGTTGGGTAAATTTCGGTGTTATTATTTCGCATAATAAAATACAATTTCTGCATTATTTCTAGGGCCCGAAGTTTTAGTTTTTTAAATATACTGAAACAGTTTGATTTTCATTTTTCTCACAATTTTCAAACATTTTAAAAATGTTTACTTTAGTAAGTGCAATGAACACAATGGAACAAATAGAACTAATATTATTTAAAGTTACACTTTTCATGGCTTTGAACCATTTTCATTAAATTTAACTTACTTCATGCTTTCACAGTGATCGATAAAAAACCGATTCTTAATATTCATCAACAGCTGTATCATAATTTAGTGTTTCTATAATCTGCCAAATTTACAGACTAATCACGACTGGCCGCCACTGCATTAATACTGTTATTCATAACTCCACTGTTAACAACGAAATTCCTTAATTTTGCATTTTTTTCAAACGTTAGAAGTCAGTTGCGGCCATGCCCTGGGAGATTTTATGCTGTAGCAGGAAAAATTGAATCCGCAGAACACAAATTTAATAAAAGTTGACTGTCTATATATCCTCTATACACAAGTAAAATATTTCGATGTTATTCATTAACATCCTGTATAAAAGTCGAAACCCACTGACTGACTGACCGACTGACTGATCACAGTATCTCAAAAACTATACAGCCTAGGAACGTGAAACTTGATGTACATATTGCTTATTGGCTCTAGAGGCGTACTAAGAAAGGATTTCAAAATCTTTGACCTCTAATAGCCAAAATGGGGTTGTAAAGTTATGTAATTTCTGAATTCACAAAAAGGAATTCACACTGTATGGACCACTGCCTTCTAAACAGTATTAATCGTGTATACACTGCCTGTCCTATACGGCTAATTTTTCGTACTCGGCGACATTACAGATGGCAGCACCTTTCACACCCAGACTGCTTCTTGTTTTTTGCTACGACATTGTTGATTATGTAGTGCTGTCACCGCCGTCTCATAATCACTGCCTTCTAAACTGTATTATTCGAGACGGCGGTGCTCATAATATAGTCTATCAATGCGTCTAATTAATTTACATTTATTTTAATTATTGCTCCAAAATTCCATTTCAAGGTAAGTGTCATATACTGGAATAATATTACGTTCTAAACAAATAACACAAGAATCTGTGTCTGTTTAATGCTTATTTTGATTAGTGATTGCTGCAATCTGGGTGTGAACTGTGTCGCCTCTACTGGATAAATTAGGCAATTTAACAATACTCTGAACTCCATGTTAAAATAAAGCATAGGACAGGCAGTGTAATTCTCGAGACGGCGGTGGTATGGACACAGTACTCATGACTTTTTTTTAAGACTACACAGGTGGCTTTGCATGACATTGTGATTTCATGTAGGCCTAATCGTTATAAATAGAGAAAGGCTAACGATAGAATTCCTATAAATGTTTCTAAACTATTTTGTGACATGAAGTAATGGCCTTGGGTTCTATTGTTAAGAGATGAGTTTTTTTATATATAATTAGCCTAGGCCACTGCCTTCTATATTCAAATATATAGAAGGCAGTGGCCTAGGCTTGTTTTGCGAAAGAGAATTCATAGAATATCAATAGTACAATTTCCTCATTAATTTATAGTTACCATATTATCATAGCATATATATATTTATTTTTATTTTAAAATTACATAAATACCTGGATATAAGGTCCTGAAACCCCGGAAGAGCAGGAGCTCTTGCTCGGGGGCAGTTCCATGCTTATATTTACATGATTTTACTTTATTTATATATAACCTTAACCTAAAATTACCTTAAAACTAAATAGACAAAATATTGTGAAATAATACTAGGGGAAAAGACAAAATCTGAGAGTAAAGGCACGACTCAATTGATATAAAAATAATTCTAATAATGAAAAATAAATTATCATGATAGTAGCAGGTACCAAAAGATAAACATACTTTAAAAGGATTGAAAATTTAAGTTAAAAGAGTTTTTTTTTAAATTTCAGATTTAAAAACTTTATAAGTACAAATGGAAATGGTAATCGAAAACAAGTCCAAAATAAATAGTGACAAAAAGTGTTTGACATTGACGGCCAGTGCTCATAATTCAAATCTAGCAATAATGTAGCATTGCTGGGTTAGCCAATAATGTATTAAGTAATTATGTAAGAATATATTGAATCAATAAATGCACTTTATTCATGCACATTTTCTGACATCTAGTTCGAAACATCTCAAAAAAGACATTGCCGCTGTAAATTAGAAAATATTCTTTTGGTCTTACAGCCTCGTATTATTTTCACCTTCATAATATAGTAATAAGTTTTCCCCCACTTCACATTTTCTATTTATTCGGCACCGCCTTACAAAACAAGTCTTAACCCTGTACTTATTTCACTTACGCTTAGAACATGTATTGTACGGGTAAATTATACATCATATCTCTTGATCTAGCAATACAAGATTCTCGACTTGCAATCGATTACTCGTGCTGTTGATCGTAAAACATAGATTAACTTTAAATGCAGTGCACTGCACTGTTATTTCATACAACAGACATGATTCACATGAGCGAAATTTAAAAATCGCCTAAGGACGGAGAATTTCGCAAGGCGAATAACCAGCTCGAACCAAAGTCCCTCAGCGAACGAAGGCAACGCCTTGCCCGTAGGCAATCAATACCTCCCATATTGATGGAAATGAAAGTAAATCATAAGAAATTAACAGTTGCATACGATAATTATTAAATGCAGGTGTATGCATCGGTTTTACACCTTATATAGTTTCGCCATCTGTTAGATGAACGGGGAACTAGCGGCAGGTTTTATTCGGGATTGACGAGGCATTGCTTAAAATGCTTTACACGTTAAAGAATTGCAAGAAAAAGCTCACATCCAGGCGCATTACAGTAGCAGTAGAAACATCGCGAAGGAACGCTTTATGTTGTGATAAGAATTCAGGTCAGACCTAGGAAAAATATGTAACTAAAAAAAGGCTAAAAATATTAATCTAAACACGAGAGGTGATCAAAATATAGAGTGAAATAAGGTTTATATTTCTTATAAAGATGAGCAAAATAAAGCAATTAAAGGAAGTTCAGTGTAGTGTATAGGCCTAATTGTTCTGTTAAGATATATATAAAACATAATTACGAACCAAATTAATAAAAATAAAATTCTGTACAATAAAATCTATAATCTTTGCTAAACCCCATAAACTACTCTGACAGAAGACAGATAAAGGAGAGGATGATTAATTTGGTTTCTAATCATACGCCAAAACCCGTATTTTTAAAGACATGCTTGAAAAACGGATGAAAAGTTCAGTTTTTGCAGTTTTCACCCCCCCCCCCCACACCGCTTAAACCCGCCGCTATTTCTAAGAGAATTTTGAATATCATGAAGATAGAAGGGTGCCAAACAATTTGCACCAAACAAAGTTTTGTTCTTTCCGGGTTTGGTCATTTTTTAGTTTAGTTTTACTGTGCTGTCTGGGATCTGAGCTGATATTCTATCAAGATACCAATAAGTTAGTATTTACCGAGAAAAATTCAAGTTATCATGCAGTGTGTTTAGGCTCTATGGACTCTGTTTTTACTGCCGTTGTGTAATGGCGTGTGTACATGTTAAATTATATTTAATTTTAATCATTATGATACGAGACGCGTCCATAAAGTAAGTTTACCTGGGGCTGTTTACAGAAACAAAACACAATTTCGTGGTCATATATATTCCAATAGATACAGCAAGAATTCAGCTATTATTCAACATATTTGCCACCGGAATTGCAACATTTGTCATACCGTGGAACCAACTTTTGAATGCCTGTGTCGTACAAGTCTGCCGCCAGGGATTTTAACCACTGTGTGACAAACATCTCCTCCTCTCAATCATTCTCTGTCATTCCCTGTCATTTCTTTAGGTGTAGAAAACGATGGAAATCACTGGGAGCGAGGTGGATGTTTAAACACCTCCCAGCCGAACTTCTGCAGGAGACTTGCTAGGAGGTGTTTAAACATCCACCCTACAGCTCGGACCTCGCTCCCAGTGATTTCCATAATTTTCTACACCTCAAGAAATGACAGGGAATGACAGAGAATGACAGAGAGGAGGAGATGTTTGTCACATAGCGGTTAAAATCCCTGGCGGCAGACTTGTACGACACAGGTATTCAAAAGTTGGTTCCACGGTATGACAAATGTTTCAATTCCGGTGGCAAATATGTTGAATAATATCTGAATACTTGCTGTATCTATTGGAATATGTATGACCACGAAATTGTGTTTTGTTTCTGTAAACGGCCCCAGGGAAACTTACTTTATGGACGCGCCTCATATTAGGTGAAATAGGAACGATGAGTCATGATAAGTAAATATCCAACCCTGCATTTTTTTGTGACTGGTGAAACTATGAAAAACAAGTTAAATTGGCTGGCCACAGGGTTCGAACCAGGGAGCGCGTGAATGGAAGTGCACAACGTTCCATCCCGATCTTTTTCCCCTTTTCTTTTAAAAATCTACCTATTGCAATTGATACCATGTCATATCTTTGGAAAAATTCTTTCATATCTTTAAGTTTCATGCCTCCTTAAGCATAAAACCACCGACCGTTTAAAAAAAAAAAAAAAAGTGATATTTATATATAAATATATCTTTACACGCTAGCGGCCGTAATTTTGAAGATATTTTAACCAAATTTTATTAAGTTATTTCTAGGCCCAATAGTTCGGACAAGTTCGTTAATGAGCAAAATTGGCTAAGGGGAACGGGGGAGGGGGTTGAAATTTTGAAAATTTTGTATCTCGGCCCCTATGAAGTATAGTTGGAATAAATTAGAGTAGGCCCTATGGAGTTCACAGTGACACCAACAATTTGGGGGTTTTGAGGGCACGAGTGGGGGTGGGAGTGGGGGTGGGGGATGGAAATTAGAAACTTTTGAAACAACGTCTTGTGGAGTATCGTTGAAAAGCTCTTGACGAGTACTCTACAAATAAATAACTAGTTTCTCGATAGTTCTAATATAAGCGAGATTTGAATGTTTGAAAAAGTGCTCTTTCCTCTTTTTTGCAGTTATTATTGCGGGTTTGTCATGCCAAGGCTAAAGGAGAAGAGTGCTGCACAGCGACAATAAATTAAACCAAAAGCACCTCGAAACCTACCTCAGCCTGAAGGCCTGCCTAAAGGGATTTTTAACTTAAAGTAGATAAATCTAGTTTAGTTATGGCATCACAATGCAGATGAACTGGTTTCTGCTATTTAACGAAAAATGCTGACAAATTATACTAGAATGAAATATTGCTTTCAGTTGTTTCTAAAGTATATTATATGTTTATTTCTTTTAAGTATTTATTTTAATTTTTTTCATACATTATATAACACTGTTTCTGCACTGTACTCATTTTCTCTTGGTAGAAGTTGTATATAATTTATATTGTTAGTTGTTCTCTAAGTATTTGTCTTTTTGTTTCTTTTTAAGTCTTTATTATCAAACTTTAATGTCTTTTATAAATTATATTACACTTTCTTTTCACTTTGCTCATTATCTCTTTGTGGATCCTGCTCTCTGTTTCTTGTGGAGCTACAGCAGTCTTATTCATTCGGATTATTCACATTACTACAAGTTGGCCTCTTATCTTGTACCTGTACTGTAATATGTATTAAATAGCGTTATGTTTGTTTTTGTATATAGTAAATTGTAAGCTTCTGTTTGTAATTGTAAACTCGTATGTATTAAATAATAAATAAATAAAACACAATAAGTTTTTCGCATGAACGATCTGCCTTATTTTTCTCTTCTCATTACAAGTTATTTATTTAATGCCTGAAATATAAACATTCGAGCTGGAAATAAATAAATTCAATAAACCACCAGTCAATAAAGAATATTTTGATGATGGAAAGCATACACATAGACCAGCCCACATTTAATTTAATTGTGATCTACATCCAACTAGGAATCGAACTGGGGCTAGTCAGTCATAAAACAACTTGCTACCAGTGGAGTAAGGCGGTGGACCATAACATTAACCTCCTTTTACAGAAGTTATGGTTGTACAAGGGCAAATTTTTATCGGTTGAAATAGTAGAGATTGTCATCAGCAATTCTAGAATGTAGTGTGTCGTAATTTCGGTACGAATTTTATTAAATTATTGCCCATACTCTAACCTAGATTTATTTCTATGAGATACATCACTGAATACAAATGTAGCAATTTGTCATCATCTGATAACCGATACATACGCTCTCCTTTTACACAATGAGGAGAGGATGAATAAAAGAATGTGCAGACGAAGTAAGAAGACCGACGACGGCTTCTTAAAAGGAATAAAAGCAAGAGCTACTTCGGCCGACAAATTAGAAATACAGAATTTGTAGCAGAAGATGACAGTTGGATTAAAGTTGTGCTTTCAATATTCAGTTATCAGATACATAAATACATTGCAAACATGGACGGCTGTGACCATCTGTAAAGAGTTAGGTTATGTCAGGGAACCGCAGTTGGTATACAACTCAATTCATTTGGTAACATGTTATTAAAAATCATTCGATGAGTTAACAAGTTACATCTTTTCAGATGTGCTTTTGTATTTGAGTCCCTTTTGATGACGGGATTCAGTGTTCTCATATAAAATGACTGAGTTCTTAATTTCCCGTAAAAGTCGCGGCTAAATTCAAGTATTTCTCGCTTTGGGCTAATAGCATCAATGGCGCTGTTACAAGAGTGATGTACTTTCCTACAGTTCATGACAGACTGCTGATGAAATATTTCGAACCATCTTTCGTTTTAACTCAATTTATGACGGGACATGGTAAATTTAAATCTTACTTACAAATATTTCACATACCCTCTACCGAACATCTTGTTTTAGACTGCTCATTTCATGGTTACAAGCGCCACATGCTAAAGGAACATTTATCTAAGTGTAAAAAGGTTTTGGGTTATCCAATGATTGACTTTTTAAAAACTAATGCTGATTCACAGAATTTAAAATATTTGTCAACAAAGTTTTTAACACGCTGTGATCAATCCTCACATCAGTTTCTATGAACTTTTTTAAATGCAACTTTGTAATGTTTTGTGTTTATGTTCACTTTTGTTTATTGTCTACTGCCGCATTTTAAAATTTTCTGCATGTCATAATTGTAACATAATTATTTTGAAACTATAGCCCTAGCAAACCTAGAAAAAAAGGGCTCTTGTACTTGAAGATTTACCGGTAATAAATAAATAAATTCAAGTATTCAGCTACCACGAATATCTGTGTATTTGGTCAAGGTACATTCAAGAAGTCTTACAGCACAAATAATTGACGAATGTGACAGCATAATTATTAGCAAATAACTAAGAATTGTTAATTAAATAGGTAAAATCAACGGTTTGACATGTTATTTTTAACAAAGCATATAACTAACAGAAGAGTCTATTAGCAAATCCGATAATCTCCACTTTGGAAAAAAAAAGAGAGATGTTAATGAATAATGAAGGTTGAACGCATTTTGTACTACAAGTGTTGTAGTTGCAAATATGACCACCTCCCTTATGTGGGAAATCCTATTTGCAAAACATTACATTAAACATGTAGTAGGAAATAATAATAATATAATAATAATAATTTTTATTATCTGTTTGCCGTACATACAGTACAGATATAATCGTCAAATAAATAACATTAAAATAACAAATACAATACAATTAAAAACTAAAAAATTCATTTAAATCATAAAACGAATTCTTGCATAAAAATGTCTTTAGTCTTAACTTGTACAGATGAAGATTATTAATACTAGAAATGTTGTTTGGAAGTTTGTTTACTATCCCACTGAGACAAACTGGAGATTTTAATGGTTTTAATTTTCATTATTCGTTAGCAAATCAATTTTTTTTCCAAAATGGAGATTGCCGGGTTTGCTATTGGACCCCGTCATAATATGATATAGTCTAATGGTTTACATAATATTATAGACTACTGCACTTAAACTGGCAATCTACAATAAAGAAATTATTAACATTAATTAAAAAAAGGAATTCACTTAGACTTCTTTGGTGGATAACAGTATTAGAGGGCATGTAGACAATAATCGGACACTACGACCGTTAGTAAACAACACTTTTGTACCGGAACCACTACTTGTTTACTAAATTTATGCTCGGCTGTTCTCATGAGGCTGAGTACATTCCCTTCCACATTTAACTACGAAAAACTCGAGAAAGCATTGGAGGATCGAACGCAGGCATACAAAGCTGTAGTTATCCTTGCTATCCTCTGGACCACAGAGGAATACGCTAACAATTTCGACTAAGTAGGCCTACTAGTTATTACAATAGATAAGTTATAAGAAAACACACAAAAAATGAAACTCGTTTCAATTCCAAAATTACTTTCATTTTAGATCCAAATCACTACTGTTTTTATTGTTATGTTTTGCAAGACAGAATATGTTCGTCAAGGATGAAACCTGGCTGCGTTACCGCAGGTCAAGGATAATGTGCAATATAAGAATGAAGTTGGTGGTAATATTTCTGTTCAAATGAGTATATGAAATGAGTTCATTGAATAACTCATTCGGTGATGATAGTCACTAATTGATTTCTGTACATGCACCATGGATAGATATTATACGTGGAGAAAGTTTTGTAATTAACACTGAAATTGGATTGAAAGTTTTTACCAGTAATAAAGCATCTTTTGAAGTCCTCAGAAATCAACATTACTATTTTAAGGGAAGTATTTAGGCCTGATTTTGAGTGTTCGTGAACCACGTGAACAGCATAGCTCGATTTAAGAAATAAAGCAAATTTCATGTTCGAGTAGACAACTTCAAATATGTAACACTAATAAAATGTGTACAGCTTTTTCTTGGATGAGTTAATTTTTGTACGATACACCGGCACTGCCGATAGTGATTTCGTTTAAATAAATAAAAAATAACTCTCTTATGTTTCTTCCAAAACAGACAAATAAAATGGGTGGGGAGGCAAAACAAAAAAGACTTATAGAAAGTAAGATTGATCAGGAGACCCTACTCAACAAATTCAGGCTACAAGCTAAAAAATTCAAAGGTTTTCAAGAATACATAGGGAATAGAAAGACAACTGGAGTAGGATGAAAGAGTTTTTAGGATGAAAAATGAAAGAGTTTTGGAGAAGGACGAAGGAAAAGAGAAGAAAATAGTTATCTTAATGTGGCCTGAAACGAATTAATAATATTAGCATTAATAATTATAAGTCTTACAAATATATTTCTTTCGAAAAGATGTTTGTAGAAATTGTTTAAAGCCAGTTACAAGCCAGCATACCACAAAACTGAGTTCAGAATCCAGCAATCAAGAAGTAGGATGTCAGCGTACTAACAACATAAAAAGCCCCACCCATCAAGTTCAATAACATAAGAACATGCCCAATTTTGTCTCATTAAGCGAAGCTGAAGGCTTGATACCTGGTCACTAATCCCATAGACGTTTGTTAAACTTAGTTACTCCAGTGACAGCCAGAATGAAATGTATTCCTAATAATATTCACATTTATATTCATATGCTACATGCTACACCTCTTTATGTTACTATAACCACATGCATACAAAAACAAATGCTCCTAAATTATGAAATCAACTGTAATTCCAGCTACGAAACTAGTTTATATAAAAAGAAGACAGCGGGACAGTGTTAACAACCAAGCGGAATTCCCGTTAAATTTAGTAGGCCTACATTTTTAACTTTTTTCAACTGGGGAAAAACATGATCGGATAGCGTACTTTTTTAGTGGATATAATGCTTTCACGGAAGGTTAAAACTCTAATATAATGCCATATTTTAAATCTTTTTTATTGAATTTGTATGGGAGCGTGAATGTGGTGGAATTAATAATGGGGGTTTTCAGATCCTCAAAAAAGAAGTTCCTCATCTGATAATAATTTCATCCCAACAAGTAATCAAATCCTACCAATCAAACTTGGCTGATCAGCCACTACTTCCCACTGGCGTAAAATATAATTTTTATGATTTTAGCGGAACAACTTTTTTAATTTGGCAACAATGCAGCAGGAAATTCACTTCTGCTAGGGGAATGAGAGAATGTGAAGCGAAAAAATCAAAAGATGCTTAAGTGGAGTCACTCACATGAGTGTATCACATCAGATTAAAAACAGTTTATGACTTCTGAATGTGAAGCACATTTCATACGGCATCTCTTGAGTACGCAATACACGTTTAAAACATTAAACATTTCGTAACAGAAATATATGTCTTTAAATGAATTTCTTGCATAGCTAAATGATTGTTAATTGATCGACATGGGTAGCCTTAACATGTTTAACATTGAGGTGGACCCCATGCCGAGAGAATAAACTAGGACAGGTGCTAATTCAGTCAAATCCTGATTATGCTTTGTTAATGTAAACACACACGACTCTTTCGTAATTATTTCTCAATACAAGATGCTTATATGTCCTTGTATATCCTAAATCCAGAAGTTAACCATGTCAGATGCCATGGCCATTTACTTATGTACACATATCACTGTACTTTATCTCTATTTAACGAACTTCAAATTCTTATTATAATCTGTACTACAGAGGAACGGTTGCATTACTTTTATGTACATTGTAAATTCCACCAAGAAAAAGAAACGACATCATAAAAGTCAGTGAATGGAGTTCAAAGTGAAAGAGATTTTTATTTGTAGATCAGCTTCTGTTACTCTTAGCCTTTAGCTATAGCGAAATAATTGTACCCAACCAGCACTGTAGAGGCAACAAGTTTTTTCTTCACTAATTTAGATGCTAAACCCTCATCTGTTGCGTATCATTTGAAACTGCACTACTTAGTGGTATTTTCATTGAATTGCCTGCAATATATCTTCATTATAAAGCCTCTGAATAAAAAAAGGTTTTGTTAACACTGCGGTCACACAAGTTTTAACTCGTGACAGGTGTTCATATTGGCCACTTATTGCTTTGTACTAGAGATAATAATATATAAACTCCCTATAAGCCATATTCATCATTTATTCTCCAGACTTGTATGTGACTAGACTTACATTAAGAAATGACAGATGTCTGACACGTTTACCTTATTTTATGCAATTTATGAGTATTTCCCTTAATATAATAGACCTACTAATTAAGAAAACTAGCAGTATGACAAAATACTAATTATTAAAAACTATTTAAGTGTAGGCCTAACCCAGCCTTGGGCCTAACCCAGATAAGAAATCTCAGACGATTCTCCCTATTTTTAGGTGTCAAACTGCAGAAACTCATATTTTTTTCATTTTCAACATTTTAAAAAGTGGATTTTTAAAGTGACTGCAACAGGTAAAAAATGGATTATATGATTTATCTATTTTTCAAGCGTTTTTCAATAAAAGTTGTTCCATATAAAGTATAGGCCGATCTTAATTGGTTAAAAATGTTACACTACATGTAATTCTGTCATTATGTTGAAGTGATGCTCTTCAATATAATAAAAGAGCGATTTTTATAAAAATGTCAAATCCAATATTAACAATAGTGTAATTAACTGTGTATTGTACTTTGGTTTTTTCAGAGAAAAGATACGAAAATTCTAATGAGGGTTTCATTCGTTCTGTATGAATATCGTGTGCTCAAATTTTTTGTAAATTTCCAAATACGAATCCCGCTTTATTTATGATAACGTCTGACCTATAATTCAAAGATTAGAACGATCATGGGAAATAAAGGGTGTTAAATAATTAAGAAGGTTGTGATTTTTGTAGAAAGGTAACGTTTAGGATTAAGGTAACTAACTAGTTCTCGTACTAACAAGTACATTCCATACACAGATTTCGACTATTTTAAACCTATAATCCATTACATGAGTGCTAACCAGTAATTACCAAGATTCCCATATACTGCCGAGGAGCAAAGACCGAAAGGAGGTTTCGCCATTTTGGTTGTATTTTGTATCATGCTTTTCATAATCAAGGCAAGGCGGAGTAGTTCCACCAACTGAACGGACTGAAATTTTGTTTCAGTTTCTCTTATATTGTTTATGTGTACTGTCTTGGTGGGGAGGGGTACCCATATTACTTCTACATTGGCAAACGTTTTCTATAGATATTTCCCCCCTAGATTAGGGAGTCCTCTTTCACGGACAAGATAGTGATAGTGTGAGTCCTACTTACCCCGGAAAAGCAACTTCGCCGTACCAAATTCATCCTTTCTGGGCATTTCACATGAGCCCCATTAGCGTAACTTTCCATAATTCCTGTAGGGTTTTCACAGCCACCGAAGCGGCACGAGGCAGCTGCTGAAAACAAACACAGTGTGTCATATCATTCTGAACTCCATTTCAAATTTCATATATTATTTTTTTATTATTTTTATTTTTTACCCCTCCCCAAAAAAGAACTTTGGAAAGTTTTCCCCTCACTCACTGACATTAATGTATATCCACTTTAAAACGAGCTAGAAACTTGAAATTTGGCATACTTTTAGCCTGTAATCGACTAAAAAATTCCAAAACGTTCAATTTTTTGTGCCCCCACTCCCTGACATCACATTTAATGTTTACTAACTTGTAGATAAGTTATAAACTTTAAATTTGGTATACTTATGCTTTCAGCACTGGCGGGAAAATTACAAAAAAGTTCAAATTTTTTATTTTCTATCCCAACTTTTTTGAAAGGTTTTTTCCTCGCTCTCTAACATTTAATTTTTACTCCGAAAAAACCCCTAAGGTCGTTCCACACTTTTTTGGAATCCTATACAGAGTAAGTTCATAAAAAAATAAAAATAAAATAATAATAATAATACTTTCCTGAGAACCTCACTGGGGGTTTGGGGGCAGAGCCCTCAGCGAACGGAGTGATCATCTATATCACATATGGGCAACGCCCGGCCCGTGGGCCGGATGTGGCCCGCCCAGACTTTAGATCCGGCCCGCGGAACATTTTAAAATCGCGCTCCAAAAAGTAAATATTTTCGGTTCTCGCCATCAAGAGAGTGAGAGGGGAGAAACAAAAGCCTGAACTACGAGGGTGTTCCTTCCGGTCAGCGCTAGAAAAATGCTGCAATAGGCCTAAATCAAAGTATCGAACCAGACTACAGATGAAAATTTGGAAAACACTCAGCGCTTGTGTATTAGTGGGACTGATGCCAACATTGATTATCTTGTTTCTCAAGTTCAAGCTCAAGCTTCTCAATAATTTCTGCTTTTTGTAAGTAAATGCCTAATCAGTTCGATATTGTTCTCATTCATGTATCTTTAACATTATATTTTATAAATATAAAAAACCGTATCATGATTATTTTTTCACTACTACCTAATATCTACGGCCCGCGACTTCATAAATATCGTAAAATTTAGCCCGCATCTTTCCAAAGGTTGCCCATCCCTGATCTATATCATAGGTGAGCAACTGAGGGGAAACGTTTTAGTCCCCATCCCTTGCTGTGACGTAAGAAACCTGTTCTTCATGTTCAGTGTCACGTCGAAACTGCTTTATGCTGACGTCAAGGGCGACTGTAGTGGGAGAAATTCCCCTACCGCACAGTGACACGATGTGCCACAGAAGCGCACCCATGATCTATATATATAAAAATGAATGTCTGTTTGTCCTTTATGCATTACTAAACCATTCAACCGATCGCCATGGAACTTTGGGAAGTTGTGGATATCGCAAGTTATTGTAAACGCCAGAGAAGTTTATAATAAGGTAATATTAAATATTTATTTAACGTGGAATATGCTTCTTATGAAAGATGGTTTACAGAAACTTCCGGGGAAGTTGCTTAGTTCGGGGTCCTGGCTACAACATTTCTATATGTAATCGTAATTAAAATCTCTTATGTAGGGTCGTTAAATCTGCCTGAAATGTAACGGAATTATAAGTCTGGACAAATGAATAGAGAAACCACGGCCTCAATGGCTTATTCAATTTTTCATCTATATAAATAAAAACGAATAAGTTATATGTCTGTCTGTCACATAGTACATTTACACACTTTTTTCATCGTGAGTTTCAATTCTCATAATCTTTCGAATACTGAATTTTTCCATTTATTTATTTATTATTATTTTTTGCGAATTTGCGAGCATCGTCGACTATTATGCCCCCCAAACGGAAATCGATTGGTCGATCTACATCTCAAGCACAAAATAAAAAGGCATTACGAGCTTCAGAAACAGACGAGCAACGGGAAGCAAGATTAGAAGCTGATCGAATACAAACTGCTCAAGCCTTTTCTTTCCAAACGAACGCTTATGCGCTTTCGAAGCATCAGTTTTCAGTAATACATTTCAGTTGTCAAATCAATTGCAGATGGCTTTCCTACTTTCGTCATATCTTGGAAATAAAAGCATCGCGATCGTTTGAATTTTGTAAGCCCACTCTGGCCGATTCATTTGTTTATAATGTCAAGGCACGCAGATAGATGAAATTTTCACCCTAGACGGAAGATGAATATAGGCCTAAATGGGCAAACATTGTTAGATTTGGACGAAACTCATTATGCAGGGTTTTTTGGGCCAGGGAACTCGAGTCTGAGGTTATTTTCCCCATGCTGCGCTTTCTAATCGTGGAATTCACTTCAAAGCCGGATTTAGGCCTAGGGCCTATAGCTGTTTCATTAATTAGGCCTATCAATCGTTTAGTTTAGACCTATGAATGTTTCATGTGCAAAGTGTTAATAAATATAATAGTTTAATTATTTTGCTCTTAATTGTTAATCTTTCGATTAATTATCTTGGGCGAAGCCGCGGGGATCTGCTATAAGCTATAATAAGCTATAGCCTATCTAGCGTTTTTTGAGGGAGTAGTTTGTGTGTGATAAGTCGTTCTTCCCCATTTCAAATTCTAAATACCTATATAAAGACCTTAAAGACCTAGCGTTTGAAAATCGAAAGTCCTTCATAAGTTTTTTCGCATTTACAAAATACAAAACCCGAGCGGCGCCGGGCCTTTTCAGCTAGTATAATATGAAGATGGAATTACTTCTTCAAATATGTGACAGTCCATGGGAAATGGAACCTTATATTCCCAGCCCTCATTTTGACAGAGAGACGAAAAAATGTAGCCTATGTCATTCCAAAATTTCCAAAATTTCCATTGCTGAAAATGCTTTCTACAGACTTTCTTAACAAATTACAAGAAATATTAATTAGTTTTTCATACCCTAGATGTAATAAAAATGAATTTTTTATCAGCAATGCATTACTACGCTTTATAACTTATAAGTATTTAAAACTGAATTTCCTCAAAATTAAGGTTTTCGAAACTTGAAATACAACATGATACAACTTCTACAATATTTTTAATTAGGGAACGAAAATAAAACTACTTTGTTCAGAATTTTCTCCTCTATAAGGTGGTATTAATAAACACAATTTGGTGTGGAAACTAATATCCCTCTTCCCATTGACAGTCATGTAGACGTAAAATTCTAACTTAAAAATTAAAAAAAAATAATAATAGTAATAATAAATTTTTTTTTTTTTTAGCATTTACACCTTTGTCACATAAAGTTATGATAGGGAATGAGAGGCCGCATTGCAGGGAGTACGTTTCAGATGTCTTAACCTAATGCAAAGTTGTACTCTTCACCACGTAAGACAAAGTCTGAGAGGACAAACAATAGCTGGCATAATAATTCCCTTCAGATAATGTTTTCGAAAAAAGACATCATAGTATGAGCACAACATGTACAAAATTTAAATAAAATTGTTATATCCGTTAAACAAGTGAAGTTGTAGTAAAAGTAAGAGAATATCGTAATGAAAATTGAAGCACATCTCCAAAAAAAATCTAACTCAAATATACAATTTTGTTTTTATACGATTTTTCGTTTTCGAGTTAAGCTGTTCACAGACAGGCAAATGCAGATACGCAGATATCTATCAAATATATAATGTCAAAAATAAAAATAAAAATAAAAATTGGGTAACGATAATAATAAGACCATAACAACAATAATATTAATAATTAAGATAGGATTTCCATGCAAATGTTTTTATATAAGCTTGGTGTAGTTCTCAAACTTGCTGAAATATCCGTTTCATGGTTTATTGATTCCAAATAAGCAGACTTTTCCGTGCATATTTCCATGTTATGGGGTTTTAAGTTTATTAAAGAATATTTGGAAGTTTTTATTGCATATTACATTAATTTGTCTAATATGAGTGCATATTTTATATTAAATCGTATGAAACTGCACTTTATAACTGTTACCTCTTAAACGTTTGGTTTTCCTGATCTTACAACATCCCGAGTGTACCAGAAAAGATCTGTTTGCAACCTTTCTATCTAAAAATTCCTTGCGTTATCAAACTGGAATTCCAAATCCCCAACTCTTATGTACAGACCTAAGGCTAAATTTGTTAGAACACAATAAACACCAGATGTAAATGCAATGTCACATGACCTTTCTCAAATTCCTCCCTCAAGCTTCTGTCCTGAGACTAAAATTATGATTACAAGAATCCAGTAAAGTAACTAACTGCAATACAATGTACGTCTAGGTCTGTACTCTATAGTGCATGCACAGTCCTTCGTGAATTCAGGTATTCTAATGGCGAACTGAATGAAGTGTAAACAAATTGCAAACCCCCCATTTGGAAAGACTGTTACCAGTACATTGTGCCACATGAAAAAAATGTAAGTTTGAATTTTGAAAGTGAATATTTGTACAGTTTTTTCCAGTCATTTGCCATCCTAAAGGCAGTAAATAGCTACTCCTTGCTTTGCAGGAGGCCTTTGCCCTTAGGGGATTTTCGGTCCATTCATTCATGTGTTTTTTCTGGTTAATTAACGACGGTTGTTTACTACACCTACTTAGATCTGCAACCTGTCGCTACGTAACTTGGAATTTTGTCCCGCTGGTGAAATTTTACAAGCCTGTAAGCCTTAAGATAATATCAGATAATATCTTATATTATAATATGTACGCAGACATAAAAGAATTCGGGGAGAAAGAATTTGGTCCGCGAATTCGGACAGCAAAAGTACCTTACTTACAGTTCCACTCAGCCTGACATATGAAGTTAGGCTATAATATGTTATGTGTAGGGCTCGGAAGTTGATGATGCCATCTTTTTTTATCACAGAGAATGCAGGATGAAGGAATTCGTCTCGCCTCAAAACGAACAATAATAGCCTACTTTTATTTTGCATTTTTTTTTTTTTTAATTTCAATCTCTACTGGACATATTTAGGAAATTTCCATACTTCCATTACATTTTTTCCCTGTTTGGTCTTCTGAATGAACTTTTCCAAAGTACAGACAACACGATTTCATAATTCCTTACCTCCAGACAGTTAAGTGCATATTGAATTGGCATCCTTATCGTCAGATAAAAAAGTGGAACATTCGTTAATAAATATAGTTAACATAATAATATTAATAATAATAATAGAACACAAATAATAAAGGTAGTAATATAAAACACTTAAATCTTTTCCTTTTATTGATATTATTTATTATTATACTACTGTATATTCTCGTTTTTAAATACATATTTAGAAATATGAAGTCTTTTTTTTTTCAATTTTTCATATCATATTTTCATAAATTTAATTTCATTGTATATGCCATTTATAATGAATTTTTAGGTCATTAACTTCCGAGCCCTAGTTATGTGTATGAGTATATGCATATAGCCTATACATGTACCTAGGTATGTTGGAAATATCGAGTTTTCTAAATGACCGAATCATTAGCTTAAATATCCCGTGTTTGAGTTGATTATGATTTGAGAATAATTTTAAACCACTAAATTGCTCCTTTAAAGAAGGAAATGAATTGATTATGTTGAAATAAACATTTTAAAACTGTGAAAACTGCTGTAATGACACTTCTCGTATGCACAACTGGTTAAGTTACATGCTAGGCTATTGTGCGGTGAAAGGCGAGACAAGAACATAAGTTAACGCCATTGAACAGAGCGCTAATGTCTAAAACTCGTTTTAATACGAGTACCTACCTTTCATTTGTTAATGCGTAATATTGACTAATGAACTAACCCACAAACTTTGATATATGTCTCCTAACAATGACGCATAGCCTATATGATCCAAGCGATTGCCTGACATGATGATGAAAACAGTAATAAATCATCTTATTTCATCTTTGAAATCTATGTAAGATATTCTTACAATAATAACGTAGCCCCATATTGCATTCACATCAAAATAATCATGACAAATATTACTAAGACTGGTACTTAATATTACAAACATATTTCGCGAATAATGAGAGCTAACAAACCACGAGGCACAGTTTATAATTCCCCAAAAATGTTGAGTATTGTACTGTTAACGTTATTCATTATCTGATATTTATTATATATAATCTGTGGTTCATGAATGCATATATATATATATATATATATATATATATGCATTCATGAACCACAGATTATTCTCTCTGTTGGGCATTACATGAGAATATTATAGCAGAAAAATTCCTCTGACACTGGGATTTGAACCCAAGACTTTTGGCTATCCGTGCCGCCGCTCTACCAACTGAGCTAAGCCAGAGTTCACTTCAGAGAGAGGGGTTCCATCTAGCGCTGTGAAGTGAACTCTGGCTTAGCTCTGGATAGCCAAAGGTCCTGGGTTCAAATCCCAGTGTCAGAGGAATTTTTCTCCTGTAACATTCCCTGATATTGATTGTTTTAAAGTCAACTGACAAATTTAATGAATAGCTTATTATTACGCCTAGCTGTATGTACGAATGCCTTAAAGGTTATAGTGAGTAAAATATTCACAATTTTTTTACAAAATTAGCATTTTTTGTTTTTGTATTGAAAAAATACTATGTACCTTTAATGTATATATTGGATGAGTATCAGTCTTCTCAGTTACTATTAAGACTCCCCACTTAAGCGACGTTTATATATTAGTGATGAAAATAAATCAATTTTGAAAATTAAACTGCCTTCAGAAGAATATTCCTAAAAGAAGAAAAGCAATATTCTAACTGGAATAATTTCTGAAAGAGCATGAGTTGTAGTTCTAATGCTCGGTTTTTCAATGAGGCTGTATGAGGACATTTTTCTTTAAACAACGCGAGAACTTCCAAAGCCATTTCCCCGTATTTTTATTTTCACTCCATTTCGATACATTCAAAACTAAATGGGTTCTACAAATCTAATGCAAAAAAGAGTGCAATTTGTACTGAAAGTTCTACCAGGATGTGACAACAGTTTTCTCCAGTCCCAATTTTCATCTCTCTTAGGCCCAAATATTTTTCTAAGCATCCTTGTTTTCTAACACTCTCGGATTATGTTCTTCCCGAAGAGGAGGGACCACGTCTCACATCCATGTAATGCAACAGGTAGGATAATATTATAACATTTTTAATTTTTATATTTCTGGGAGAAGACGAGAAGATAAAATTTGTGAGTTGCATAAGAACAAGCATTTCCCGATTTTAGTCGACACTCAACTTTTGCTTTAATATTATTTGTATCTGGAATTACCACTCCCAGATATTTAAATTTCTCAATTTGTTCGAACGATTCATCTGCTATTCTAATATTTTGTAGCGCATTATTATGCCGTTTCATTGTCATATACTTAGTTGCTTATTTGGGCTACCTACGCTTAATTGTTAGTATTCAAACGTCTTCAGCTTACTTACGAGATGGTCATCTGTATAGTTCGCCTACAAAGCACCCTATAAAAACATTCTTCGCTAATTTCATGAGTTTATTATAGCTATAAAAACAACGATTAGGCAAAACATTGTGTAACGGTAAAAACTTTAATGAACAAACATTACTGACAGGGCATCTTTCCCCCTCCAGAAGTCTCGTTCTGAAGCGGGCTCTGGATTCGAATTTCGAAACCTGAGAGAACGTACTGACCTTGCTCCTCTGACTAACGTAAGACATGTAACTCGATGCTCTACTTTTTAAAACCAAATCACACTGACATAGTTATTGTTTTTTTTTTCTTCTTTCGATATCCGTACAATACTTCGAACTTATGCGAGAATTCCTTTCCTGCCTGTCATGGAATGTTGTTTCGGCTATTTCCTTTTTTATTCACTTATGAACTATGAATCTGTTTTTCTCGCATGTAGGCCTTCTGGCTTCATTACTAATTCTCTTTTTGGTTAAGGAAGTCGACTTTACTCATTTATCATCTGTTTTATGCTTTTTATATTTATTCGCTTATTTTAATGTCATACCATCCTTGATTAATTACATTTATTGTGCCATCCATTTTCTTTGATTGACATATTTATTGATTAAATATAAACATTTCTGCGTGTGTATTTTATTTATACCACGCTGTAATTTACGCTTCCGAGTCAACTGTACCATTGTGAGACAATGTTTTACCCGCTGAAAATTAATGTTTAACAAGAATTAGGCCTATAATAATGTGCTTCCTTCTTTCCTTCTTTCTTTCATTGCTTCCTTCCTTCTGTTTTGTTCATCTCCTCTTTTATTTTAATTTTTGCAAGCCGATTTTTTTCAATAAACAAAAATGTTCTTTCCTTCCTTCCCTTTCTGCTTCCTTATTTCTTCTTTTTGTTCGTTATTACTTTTCTTCCTTTCTTTCTCTTCCTTTCTTTCTCTTCCTTTCTTTCTCTTCCTTTCAATCTTTCTTTCCTTCATTCTTTTATGTTCTTTCTTTCTTTCGTTCGTTCTTTCTTTCTTTCTTTCTTTCTTTCTTTCTTTCTTTCTTTCTTTCTTTCTTTCTTTCTTTCCTTCTTTATTTCTCTCATTAGTTATATTAATATTTTGTTCTTTCCTTAGGTCTTTTTTTCTTTGCTTCTTCCTTTTGTTCCTCCATTTTATATTATAAAAAAAGCGGACCGACTAAAATATCTAAGTTGCCGATATGAGCTACTGTGATTGCCGCTAGGATAGCAGGGAATGTATTGAAATTTGTTCTAGTGTCGACTGTTGACTTATTTCACGTAATTTGCATTGCTTGTGAAAACACAGGTTTCCGTTACATCTCTTACATCCGATTTTTTTTTCCTACCTGTACTTAAGTGGAAAATAAGACAAAATCAGTCAGCTTTGAAATAAAATCTTCTTGATATCATGGAGAGTTCTTTGCCGGAGAGATTTTGTTTCCAAATAGCATGACTGTTTTGTTTGTCGTTTAATGTTGACATAACATACTTCTTCGCCGCGTTAGCCCGAGAGGAAACCATTTAAAAGCGTCTAATTGTGTATGGGTTTTTAAAATAGAATCATACAAAACTTACCAGAATATGTAATGTGACTAAGTCCTCTATTAAAATCCTAATCATAAGAATCGCGACTTTAAATTTAACTCTCAATAGTAAATTTAGTTGCTTGAGTCAAATGGAAAGAAAACTACATATAGGCCAAACAGTATCTCTTCATTCAAGAAATACACGAGTCCTTTTACAGAGAAAATCGTTTAAGATAAAATTAACATGATAACGTACTAAAACTTCGCGGCGCTACATCCCTGAAAGGACTAAGGCCTACCACACGACCGCTGGTGCATCTACCTTCGGCAGATGGCAGGACTGTGAGCATGTGGTCAGCATGCCGACTTTTGACTACTGATGCTGTATGTAAATTTGTCCCTGAGTTCCTTTGGCCTCTTTTAAAGAAGAAAGGGAGATTCAAAGTGCCATTATTCATTACTCATTAGTAATGAGAGCAGTGTACTTGAACCTTCATAAATAAAAGTAATGAACCGCATCGACCTAAAGGTGGTCAAGTTATAGGCTATCCTCTGTTGCTTTACTGGCTGCGAATTTCCTCAAGCCATGAGGTAAGGAACGATTTTGCAATTTGAAGGCGAAGTTGTGTCAGCCGATACGCAGTTATTAGACTGAATATGATACAGGCAACTATGACTCTTATTACTTTCACTCCTTGTATATGCGCATTTATCATAGTAAATTACTGCGATATGCTAATAAGCATTGGCATAGCTATCTTGAAAATTTTAATTTCAAAGTGGAGAATGATCTTTGACTCTTCTCCCAGTTAAATAAAATCAGGCAAATTGATAATACAAAGGGCCAGATGGAGTTAAAAGGACATATGCAATAAACTATTGAGTATTAGACAACGGTTTCTTGAGCAAGTTTGATCAGCATATGTGAAAGAATGAATGGGATAACTAGAACATTAACAGAACGGATTTACAACAAATTCCTCACGTCAACAATATTCCTTTCTTTAAGGAAAAAATCTGAAGGTGTATATAAATATGCAGCCGAAACTTTTTAGACCTATCTTTAGGGTTAAAAATAAATTTAAAAATTGAATTTTTTGGAATTTTCCCATTGGTTATAGGCTAAAAGCTATAAGTTTGCCAAATTAAAAGTTTCTAGCTAATGTGGAAGTGGGTAAACATCACTATTAATAAACATACTAGTGTCTAAATAAATGTAATTATAGGCTCGTTGCATTATGCACTTTAATAAAAGTATAGACATATTTTCATGATTTTGATTATTTCTATCTTTTCGCAAGGACTAATAACATCGGATCCCATTAAGTTACATGGACTATTCCACTCATACGCCGCGTGTTTGATATTGACCAATAACGTTTAGCAATTCCTCGGATATAGACCAATCACGGTCGTTTATCTTATAAAATGCTTGCTATTAATACGAGGATGTTGTTTTATCGATAAAATCGTCTGCTCGTTACTGGACACTTAAGCGTCAGTGTGCAGTGATTAATACGTCACATGCCGCCATTAAACAGCACGAAAACAGATTATTTTATACGACTTAACTTGTTTGGAAATTGAAATAATATAAATGTACATTGTTAAACAACACAATTTCGATTCGATGCAAGCCAGTTAGTGTGCTTTTATTCTTTTCTGTTATTAGCTTACCTGAATGATGTCAACTATATCTTATATGCACCATTGGTAGCACTGGTCATAACATGGTAACTCGAATCGATTCATGGATAGTTAATTCATATTAAGCCGTTATCTCGCTGCAGTTAGTTTTGTTTTCATACAACAAAGCACGAAAGTAATTATTATAATATGTATAATCCGTTACATTTTATACATGGAATAGTCTTAATAAATCCAACTCGAGTTGACGAGTTTCAAACTCGTGGGATTACCTATGGTAAATAGTTTTTTTGACGATTAGGCCTTTAACGAACATTTGGTTTCTTTGCCTTCGTGAAAGATTGTTCGATGTCGAACTTTAACATGAGCATTATTTGCTAATATGGGGAATATATTCAAGACATTTATACTTTCTCTCCGTATCATAGGATAGGAGGAAGAGAAATATTGTGCTCTACCTTGACATTCTGTCTTGTGATTTCAGTTTTAATAGACGTTTGAGGTCCTTGTGTCCAGAATAATATCATTTCCGTTAAGAGTCAATGTTTTCATCTGTACGTCTGCGAATAGCAATAGCTGCTTCAAACCGAATTATCGTAGCAAAATTAAATCTTATTCGAGTAATGCATCTGTAAGTGATTTGATAAGAAGCTTTTCCACTATATTTTTTTAGTCAAAATTGAAGGAGAATTTGTTTTTCGCGGTTTTATATTTTTAAAAACTCTGATATTTATATTCAAATGTTGTACATTAACTCCTTGTAAAATATTTAATACACTATTCCACCTTTACCCTTAACATATAATATACAACTTATTATGAAAATGCATTTCGGCGTATGCTGCGCCATCTTCAGTTCAAATAAGATGTAATGAACACCACAATTCTTCTCAAATAATGTTGTTTATAAAATATTTAAATAAATAAATAATATTTAAAATGTAATTAAAAATGTACGGAATTTAATGTAATTTAATGTAAATTTAATGTAATTTAATGTAATTTAATGTAAATGTAATTTAATGTATGTATTAAATATTTAATATTAACCCTTATCTGTTGAAAATGAGTTATTTCAATAATTAACTCCTTGTGATAAGACCTCAATTATTTATTTGAAATGTTTTTTATTGTAAATTATCCGGACCCTGTAAGGTCCGGGCGGCTTGGGTCGCTTAAATCCTAAAAGGGAGAGGTAAAAATAATAAATATATATAAATAAATAAATAAATATATATATATATATATATATATATATATATATATATATATATAGAGAGAGAGAGAGAGAGAGAGAGAAATTATCCGGAGGTTAATAATAAGCTACCAATTTATTTAACTTATCATTATTAAGTTTTAAGTCACGTTGATCTTCCTTGCTTAGCAGGAGATGTATAAGAAAAGAACTAAAAAGAATTAATTTAGCATCTTAGAACTTTCTTTTTGCTCATCTTATGCATAATTCATTATTCTTGGTTAATGGTAACTGATCGTAAGGTTGCAGCACCGCAGAGTTTATAGTTGCAATTAATGATAGAGTATGCCTAACCTGCACTGTACATGTGTTGAAGAGGTTAAGTTATCCCTTAAGCATTTCTATAAGAAAGAAAGAAAAAAAGAATGAATGAATAAATAAAGTAATTTAGGAAGACTAAGAAAAAATAAAGAAAGAAATATGCAAAATTACAATAATAAAAAAATTTCAGAGCCGTATAAGAATAACTTTATTTCCCATCCTCATTTCAAGTTTCTTGAAGTTAAAAATTCATACACAATTAAAAATGTAATAAATTGTTTGAATTACGTTCAGAGTATTGTTATTACAGTGTAATCTTGCTTATTTCAACATAGGTCTGCCATACATTACTATGCCAACAGTTGGATTTATAAAAATAACTAGTATGAGTAATAACAATGCAAATATAAATTTACAAGTAAAATAGTGGTGTTGTTAGTATCTACTTCCATGGCATTTGAAGAGGAGCAATTTTCTTCTTTCCACACTTGATAAAAAATTATCAGCAACTAAAAGGTTGGGGATTTAATTTAAAATATCATTTTCGGAATACAGAACAAGAATATTAAAAAGTAAACATCTCTCATCCTGCTTCTCGGCCTATTTTTGACAATTTTATTCGTAATTCTTTCAGCAGAGCAACTGAAGTCGCCACATGGAATTCATGGTAATGAACCCAAAATGTAGTTTCCACGACAATACTATTGTTTGCAGTGTACTCAGATGCTCTGTGAAATTGCGTGGTCTGGGATTTGACGCAATCGATCAAATTAGAGATGATATCGATATAATTCATTCCTATAAATCAATAACACGGATAGAAATCCACGTAAATATAAATATGTGATAAATTCACATCAATTGTATTCCCTGGCCATGTGCAAACTCATTTTGTCATTTAATGTTTTGATACAGAACAAGAGACCAAATTGCGAAAAGTGCATATTCAGTCGTTTCAGCTTCAGGCAAGCCGGAGTTTATACAACCCATGGGTAGCACATGTCATTTCATTAGTCGGTAAGCTAAAAATTCTATCCACTGATACTTTATGCGTCACGGTGGTCTTTGAATTAGTTGAGAAAAATGATTAATGGCAAAATAAATTACATACACCTACATGAAAATTTTAAATAAACAACGTGTTTAATGTAATCTGGGTATACTGCCAAAAGTCGGCAAAAAATACTTTCCACTGAACCTTGTTCATTGCTGTAAGCTTTGTATTAGTTTAGAAAAGTCTAAATTATTAGGGGGGGGGGAAGTAAGGTTGAATTTTTGCACGGGTATGCTGGTATCTCATTATAAGGTTTGGGAACTCTTCATATTATACACCTGTAAGATCCTATAAAACCTTTCTTAAGCCACTGATCCTAAAATCTTTCTTTGACATCAGATTTGAGTCAAAATGATGACGTCTGACGAACCTGTAAAATCAATGAACCCTATTTTGCAAAATATAACATTTATTGTACAATACACTTTTTTTACAAACTAAAATATTTCGAAACGTACAGTGAATCTTTATTTTACAAAACTTCAGTATTTTTGTATCCCCCAGATTTTGGATTTCCCCCTAATTGTTTTCCGAATGGGTCACGATTCCCCCTTCTGGGCGGCCCTGATAACACAGCACTGAGCTCTGAACGTAAATACACTCACTACATGTAAATAATTTTATATATTTATAATAATGAGATTCCGAAACAGGAATGATCCATGCGCTCACAAAGCTACAACCATAGCAACACTGCCGCTTGAGTATGTTGTATGCAATGTATACCTATGCAGTCCATACCGTAACTGTACGAGACTGTATAAAGCACAACAAATAGCTTGATCAAAATTTAAAATTAAATGTTGACCGAACTGACTGTGCTATTAGGATGAAATTTGTGACAGACACTTCCCAGGTCATGCGGAACATATGATGAAAACCTCAGACCTCTAGGTCAAAAAGTCTCGCAGGAGTAAGCGAGCATACCCATATAGATACTTCATGTGCAAATGCTAATATAAATAAGAATCCTATTAATACGTATCAATTGATAACTCTAGTTATTGGGAAATTGTGTGTTTTTTTAATTTTAATAATAACATTTTTGGAATTTCTGTATTTTTTGTTTTAGTCATTTTATGCATAAATGAATGGTTTCGACCTGTCCATATCTTTTTTAAAAAATATGACTACTTCCAGAAATGAAACCTTGCGTACTGCAGGACAAGAACAGTTGAAAAACTCTCAGTAATGGCATTGTTTGGCGTAATGTGCGTGATATAACAGGTTCCAATTGAAAGAGTAACCCAGCCATTCATTTAATACGATTAATACTTGCAGAATTTCCATACATGGAAAATGTGTAATATATTAGTCGACTTTCAAAACAAATAAATCTATTTTCAGATTAGGTCAATACCAGTAACATTGAAGTAGGTATGCTAATGATATTGACAGAGAATAAATGTGAAGTTTTGAGGAGAATGTGAAAGGCATTCTTGGTGACGCAGTTATTCTCAACTCTAGAAAATGAATAATATTACGACATTTACAGAAGTATGCATGTTAATAAATATTAACGAACGAAGAAAGTTAGTACAAAAACACTCTTCTACAATTTATTAGTTTTAAGCTCAGGTGCTGTGACCTACAATCAACTTTGACACAGGGGAGGTACTATGTGATTATAATAGCTTTAACCTCTTCATTGCTATTGACGTATAAATACGTCTCTTCAAACAGTTGTTTAAAACACAGGAAGCCAACTATTCTAATGAAATTATTTTCATTGAAAATTAGAGCCCACGGATGGTTTTACTTGATTGCTGTATTTAGTCATACAAATTGACTTCTGAAAGGGTTAAATCTCGATTTTCTACGTTTGGAACCAATACTAGCAGAGAATTGCCTCTCGAGGCAAGGTGGATTCTGAGCTAGACGACCACTATTCCTGAGCAAATCAATATTACGATCGAATGCTAGACCTCAGGATCTCCTATCGAGAAAATCTGTCATTTATACACAGTTACAAACATAAACCTCTTCAAAAATTCACAGTGAAGGATTTAGATGCCCAAGGATGTTAAACTTTATCATTTTATCACTTTAAACTTTATCATTTATCCCATGACAGATCACGAGTTTCATCATATCAATTGAAAATATATCGAGTAGGATTTATTAAAACTATTCCATGACAAAAATGTAACGGATTTTGTAAATAATAATTATTTTCTTGCTTTGTTTTCAATATTCTGCCCGATGTGAGATCACGGCGTATTAAATGAATGAACAATCCACGCATCGATTCCATGAATCGATTCGGGTTACCAATGTTTCCAATAGTGCGTATCACAAGATGGAGATCGTCGTCGTAGATTGCTAACATCAGAACGCAATAAAAGCACACGAACTGGCTTGCACGGAACCGAAATTGAGTATGCACATTTACATTATTTAAATTTCTAAACAAGTTATGTTGTATAAAATAATGTGTTTTCATTCTGTTCATTGGCAGAATGTGACATATTAATTACTGCACGTTTGATTCCTTACGTGTCAAGTAACGAGCTGATGTTTTATCAGGTAAAATTGCATCCTTATGTTCACAGCAAGCATATTACAAGGTAAACGATCGTGATTGGTCTATATCTGAGGGATTACTAAAAGTTATTGGTCAATATCAAACACGCGGCATATGAATGGAATAGTCTTCGTAAAATAAATACATTTACCCAATTGAAAAAGAATGAACTTCAGTATAAACATATTGCTAATACTCATTTAAAACAGTAAGGGGTGCTCGGTTTTTGCGAATAATTTACTTCGATTATCACATTTTTACGGAAGGACGATCAGATATAACAGCTAAAAAACAAGGTGTGAACGCAGAGAGCAGTTTGATATTCATGCCGGAAAGATGATCATTGGGAAGGCTTACTAAATTCTGCTTTTTTAGTCACGTTTACCATTTCGCTGCTATTGACGCATATTTGCGTCGCCGTAAACTTTGCATAAAGGACGAGATATAAGCTTAAAACACTATGCTTTATCTTAAAATGAGAAGATATTTATCCACGCATGAAAATTGTCATTTACGGAAACCAGCTATTCCAGATAATTTTCCTAGTTAATGCCAAACTTATAACCCACTAGTGAATTTAGTTCATGAATGTTTATATTAAAATAAAAATTCGACTCTGAAAGGAACATAGCGTTTTCAATTTCTGTAATCAATCTACTGACGAATTTTAAATTTTGACCAGCTCTTTGTTTTCTCATGGTTTTTTTTGTAAACATGTTGCTATTAATAACAACATAGCTTTATATACCTTGAACAACACTGTGGCAAATACAGTTTATTTAATATTATTGTATTTTATCAAATTTAGCAAACGCCTAATCATTTACAAATAAGATTATTTATTTACAATTACATGATCTATGTAAGGTGTATAATACCGATTATTAATTATTAATATTGTTATTATTATTATTATTATTATTATTATTAACATTAACGCAATAAATTAATTACACTGAAAAATCACAAAGTATACGACAGTTTTAACTAGCATACGACTATTTTCGAATATTGGTACGACTGTTCTACGTTTCTGATCTGGCAACCCTGGATGGATGCAGTAAAGAATAACCTATTCACCCATGAAAGAAACTAGAGTTCGCGCTAAAGTTCTGAATATTTCATTTTAGTTCCGATAGATATTTTAGAAGAAAAAATCATCGGCTACAGACTACAAGCAATGCATTTAGCACAAATATTGTTCAATCACTATTTACTTCCTCTACTGGTGGCATAGCTACAAGAAAATTAATATTACATTCCATCCTGAAATCTGGTGTCGAGTTTTAAAACCAATACGTGCTTAAAAGTTATCTCAGTTCAAAAATACCGTTAAAAAATCTGTGTCTCTCTATGGACAGCTCGAAAACCTAAAATCAGGATCATGATGATGAATGTTTTGTCCGAAGGCAGGTCCAGAACCGGGACGAAGCCGTGGGATGATGACCACGACTCGTCCGCGGCGATTCAGGGAAAGGTGGTACCGCGGGATGGGAATGAAAGGACACAGCACCCAGCAAGGAAATTGTCCACCGCTGAAAAATTCCCAACCCGGCCGGGAATCGCACCCGAACCGCTTGGGTGGAAGGCAGTCACGCTACCAACTCACCCACAGGGCCGAACCCTAAAATCATAACAAAATTAAATTATTGTATAGTCGTGTTAGGTCTCTTTCTTGAGGACGTGACCCGAAGCATATCGACATTACATAATCTCTTTTTAGTTTCGTGTAAATGAAGAATAAATAGATATATTATATTAAGACAGCAAACTTTTATTACAATTTTACATACAAAATGTCTGAAGGGAAGCAGTCATTGTTTAAATTCCTCTTCACGTCAACTCTCTATTGCGCAAGGGAGATGTAAAGCACTCATATAACTTTTTCTATGCCGGAAAATGAAGCGAGAATATCAGAAGACCCATATTAACAGTAGGCCCTACTTTACACAAAGACATATGAAAAAACTCTTGACATATAACCAAGGGTTGGGCGAGTAATTTTGAGTTTTATATAAGTGATGCTATAAACCAACAATAATTGATATCCACATTGAAAGCCCTCCTTAGTCAATACTTCACTATTTGCATTCTAAATCCTGACAATTTTTTTTAACACAAAATATTCAATGCAACTGCAAATTGAATTCAGTCACGTTATCACAAAACTTGAATTCAGTTGAAGCATCACAACTGTTCTTTGATCATGTAAATGTGCAAAGGTCTGATTCATAATTGGTATATAGGCTACTGTATAAGTTTACTTCTTACTGTTTAACTTGTGTATGTTAAATCACTGGAATCCATGTAGTTCTACTAGCTTTTGTTTATACTTTTCCATCAGAGAAAGAAGTCTTTTGATTTTATATATCAATATTTCTATTTTAATTTTTATTGTATTTGGCAAGAAGGTTCAATATAATACAACGTATTTTGTTAACGATGTATACGACTGTAGGGTAAGATTATGTTTGTCGAAGTAGCTAATATTTTTGGTCCACGCTGAGGACGTAGCTGAGGATGTGGAAATTGATTTTTTACACAATCTAACTTATATCCAAATTAGAATTGTACATCACTGGGTTCTAATTCTAGTTTTTGAACTGTAGGCCTATGTAAAATTTATAAAACGAAACAAAGTTAAAAGTCGTTGTGGTTTTTTACGTTTGTTACATTAATTACGCGTTTTTCACACGTCATGAATAACACTTTTTTTTACGCGTCAAGTCCCAACCCAGCATATAACACACTTCTTCGGACCCATTTACCAATAAACAATCGCTTACAAAGTGTCGTAGTCCAACTATAGTGCTATTACAACTTCAGTTCTATGTTCATTACCTGAGAGGGCATAATTATATTGTAAGATATCTGTAGTATCAATTTTCAGCAGGAATATACACTGTATAGGTGTTGGCTACCGTCTGAGCGAATAAATCGCTCGCACCTAGCTTAATTTGAACTGCCGAAATTTATGGCCCAGCAAAGAGTCACACCCACAGAACAGTGATCGTTGTTTTCATCATGTGACAGTAGTGTAAATACAGCTTATGGACAGCGAGTAAATTATTCTCATTTGGAATCACGTGGTGTCGTAAACAATATTGCCAGTAGCGTTTCGTCAACAACCGCTTGGCGATCTGCCCTGCCAATACTAGGAGCCTGGAGTTACCTGGTAACCTTTTGCCTCTCAGTTGGTGCGAAACCACACATAGCTGCATTACTACATACCCCATGCAGAGGTTTATACATGGCTTTAAAAAATATAGGAAAAAATATGTGCCTGTCAAATAAATATTATAAAGAAACTTCTCTAAGCTTGCCAGACGTCCCGGTTTTCGGACAAAATCCTGGTGTCCCGGCCGGTTTACTTCACGTCCCGGTAAAAATTAAATTTTATTTTCTAGATGACCAAAATAGTCTAAAAAAAATGTCCTAGCCAATGAAAAGTACATGCAAATATTGTTAAAATTTTTATTCCTTATTCATAAAAAAATATTCATATTCATAAAAAAATCTCCAACTGTTTGCCTTGTTTTGTGAGTGTATTTGTGTATGACGTGTGTGTGTTTTTTGTATGTAGCGTCGCTTTAGAAATATTTTTTTTTAAATATACATGCTTATGTCATTTATTAATACCCTTGGTTTAAGTTCCTAACCAGTAACCATTTATTCATAGCATTGAGAATAAACTACCTTCTAAAACACTCTAAAAACCCGCCAAGGGTGTGAACCCTTGAATACCCCCGACGCTGGGGGACATTCCTGTGTCCCGGTTGAACATTTCAGAAATCTGACAAGCCTATATATAGCCCATATGAAAGAAGTTCGGAGCAAACGTAAACACTGGGGGGAGGAAATAACAAAAGCATAGCTCACAACGAGAAGAAATTATCTGCATGTCGTGTTCAAAACAAACAAAAAACGAGAATACAGTGTTAAATACTACGTCCTCCGTTCCATAATATGGTACAAAATAGAACAGTTCTTTTAAAGTATGTTGTTCCACAACATGATATTGATATGTTAAATTTTAAAGAATTAGATGGTTAGGTTGTATGCAGGTGTAAGCTACATCGTGTTTTACAATTTGATACTCATAATAATGCATTTTATTCCACAATAACTTTTTCTATACATACAGACAATTTCATTGCAGCTGTTTTAATGACACTCTTCTATAAGGTACCATTTTCCTTGAATTGGAGTATTAATAGTTTAGTTCTACGACATTCGGCCGTTAATTGTTCTGCTTTGGAGTTTCTACTCACATTTGCCTCGTTATGGGTGTGTTTCTCGCCCTGGAACGCCACAACGCTGCCCACTTGATTGACGTCCATACTCATCTCCTTATCCGTTTCACTTTGCATGGCTTGTAGTACGCAATGCGCAGTGAACGTCTGATTAAATAAAGGATCGCTTTGCAACTTGCAACTGCACTCAGATGCGCACGCGTAATACACCCGGGCATTATTCCCTTGTCAATACGATACATGGAACGTAGTAATTAACAAGGTCACCAATAGGAATAGTAATAAGAACAAAACAAGTATTTGGCACTGAAAGGAATACGGACTGTTGGAATATCCTGTTTTAATACCAACCTACTAGGGGGAAACCGGAAGCGAGTAAACCATGCTCTCGAGGTGTGTGACCGTCTCAGCCATTGAGAGCCAGATAACAAGCTGAAAGACATGCAGAGAATTGTTTTTATATGCTCCCAGCTTGTTAGTATATTTTTAGCTGCTTACATATTCTGAATATTTGGCCATTCTTATTGTACACAAATTGCCTAATCAATTCAATGCACACACCTAGTTTTTATTCTTCATATTCGAAGTTTACGCCTAGATCTGATTTCGCTTAATCAAAATGTAAGACGACCAAGGGGCAATAACATGGCCAAAACTATGGTTTGAAATTGTATAAAAATTTTATTGCTGAGTACCCTGAATATGTAAACTACAATTTTAAACAGTTTAAGAGGAAAATAAAGTTATTAGATAATATTAATAGCACACTTTAATTTTGTTTGGTCTTTCAATGTTTCAGTCCAATTTATTCTATGTTTTGTTGTAAATGTTATTTTTAACCATTGGTTAATGCTAAAAAATTATTTTTATTTGCATGTACTCATAAATTTAGAATTTTTCGTGTATAGAATACTGTGCAGTGATATGTAATTATATTTATATTAATCTACTATATCCCCTAACACGAGCGTTGCTCATATAGGGTCATGTTTTGTTTTATTTGTTTTTACTTGTATTAAATATGTAATAATAATAATGTTGAGTAAATAAGTAAGTAACGTTATTAAATGCAAATGTAAAATGTAAACATATAATACTACAAATAAAAAAAATGATCTCATAGCAATCTGATAGCAGTGAAATAGGAGCAATAGGCCTATAATAATACATCTATTCACAGACCTATAATCAAAAGCAATATAACCTCTATATGCCAATTCAATCTACTTTACAACAGTAAATATCACAATATATTTGAGATTGATATTACTCAGCGATAGCCTAAGTGGCGCTAGAACGAGCAGACTATTTGTTGTAATGACTGTCATGCGTACCGTGATTTCTATTACGTCAGAGTCCTCGAATTAAACAGCGACATTGAAGATTTGGTTGCATTATAGTATTCCCTCTGGTAACTTTGAACGACTGAAGAGTTTTAGCTATACTTTTTCTTGTAGATATGCAAGGACGATATGGCAAATAACTATCAATAAATCAGTCAATAATGAACCTATCAATAAAACTAATGGACACTCAACGAATCAAAGAAAAGCAAAGTGAAAATACATCTCAGTTATTATTCAATGCAACCACCCCGATTCTCACACTTCGATAAAACTTGAAATGAAATTTTGAACAGATAGGATTTGTAATGCCAATTAGATATTGCTATTTCATGTGTTGAAATCGTTACTAGTGACAGCAACATGAACATGCTCCAAGTTTGTTACGTCAGTGAGGAAAACTTAGTAATAACATGCAGATTCTTCTAACAGATATAATAAATTTACTGCATTTGAATGACAGTTTGATCTATTATTTTATGAGACAAGTTTCAACATTTTCTTTTTCTGATTAGTTAAACTGATGCCAATACGCAAACTGGTCATTAAATAGGTTACAGTTTGAATGATCGAACGCTTCTATTCAATTTCATTTATGCTATAATCAATTCCTAGACATATATACGTGCAAATCCACCCAAACACATAGCCAATTACGATTGGCAGCTTAGTGACCTGTGCAGCTGAAGATTAAGTAGGCTACTATGCACTCACTTGACATGAAACTGAAACGAAAATATTAGTTTTTCTGATCAACTTGTATTTAAAATTTATATTTATTAAGCTTTCGATGCTTGGTAATAGAAGTCTCAATTAAATTAATTAAAGTCTCCTAAAATTTAATTTAAAGCAGCGGTGTTGTTAGATTATTATTATTATTATTATTAAGTTATTATTATTATTAAAATTCTTCAAGACTCACAAAGGACCTAAGTGCAGCGTTTTTAATAACCGAACATCACCTTTTTAAATTGGATTTTTGGAGATTTTAATTTGAAACTTTTTTATTGTCTGGAGAATGGACACCGAAGAAAAAAATCAGATATTTTATTGAGTTTCACGGCATCGCACGGTATGCCATTGCTGAATTTTCGTTTTTTAATATAGGCCTATCGATTTTTAAATATTTTCATAAGAAATATTTATTCGTTTCCTTGTCTGTTTATTTTAATACGAAAGATTATTTCTTATGCTTATTTAACGGAGGTTGTTCATTGCTACTTAGGCTAGTAACCGTCGCCGGACAAACCTACAGACTGCGAATTTTCGCAGTTACGCATTCATAAATGTCATCAACTGGGTCAGGATCGAATCCATGAATTCTCATTAAGTTTAGAAACATTTAACCAAGTAGTAAGAATTATTGTCGAGAACTATTACCGAAACGTAATAGCTATTTTTATTGCTTTTATTTGAAAGTGAAATACTCTTGTGTTAAAACATATAGGCCTACACATAGTCAATTGCAATTTATTATTTCATATTCATGTTTACTAGCTCAAGTTTTATGTTCTACCTTTAATTCAATCCATTATTAAAAAATGGAGTAATTGGGTGAGGAAGATATGCAAAACGACACTTTATCCTTTTAATTGCCTCCAAAAGCGAAAATAATAACTTTTTTCAAAGGCTCATCTAAATTATTATTTTCTGAATTTAACGGATTCAATATAGACCAAAAGTACAAATATATTTCATAAAAATTGTGGCAAATGTAGATCAGAATGTCATGAATATAATGCGCGGAGGGATCTATTTAATCTTTTCATCGAAACAAACAAATTTCGGCCTAAGGCTTTTCAATTATTGTATTATAAATCATCCTGATTTGAATGAACTAACAATAAACAATTAAAATATAAATTTATAAAAATTATCTAATTATTACTCCCCAGGTCGCGGCCCTGTAAGGCCCGGGCGGCTTGGGTCGCTTAAATCCTAAAAGAGAGAGGTTAAACTACGATAAAGAAAGAAAGAAAGAAAGAAAGGAGTACTCCCGCTTTCTGTCATAATTATTTCCCTATTTTTTATCGACTATTATTGCAACATTTTTGCCTTAATTGATATAATACTGATATCATTATTAATTATCAGGTTCCTCCCTGTCCTTAACGTTTTCTGTGTATTGTAAATGTTATTAACTCATACATTTTTATTGTTAGAATGATAACATGTTCTGTATTTTATGATATCGGGATCCCACGAGGGCCTCAATTTTCCCGACATTCGTCTGACATGTGAGGAAAAATCCAAGAAAAAGCCCGATTTAGAAAACTTTTTCCGGGCCTGCTGCATGAGGACAGCAAACGCATCCCCTTCTCCACAGCGGTGGATGAGTCATATACAGCAGTGTCTCAAATTTCAATAGTTCGATTATCCCATATATCCGAACTGAAAAATTTTAATTAGCAATTAATACAAAAATAATAAATCGTAGTTTTCAGTGCGCAAGAGCCTTACTGAGGCTAGACACTGGAAGAGAATGTGACAGTGTTAAGAAGAGAGTCTCCTCTCCGAAATTAACAGCGCTCGTTTTAAGTCTATGCTTGCCTGTTAAGTTGTATATAACGGCCTTACATCGTGAATACATATTCTGGTCTCCTGATAAAAAGCCATTTTGGGTGACCAGACGTCCCTATTTTACCAGGAGGAGTCCCAGTTTTGAGCACATTGTTCCACTGACCCGAGAAAAAGTGTTTGAGAATTTGTTACTTCTGATATTAAAAAAAATATACTGTCCGTGCATTTAGACGTGAACACTGTAAACACAATGCGCAGTGGTATCAGTTACACGTGATCCATACTAGCAACACACTCCCCTTCCGTCCCGCCCTATGTCTGCGGCGCATGCAAGTGTTCCCGTCTAAATGCACAGGCAGTACATAAGTTATATAGTTGGTGCGATGCTTTGTTTTAGTTTTTGTTTTGCCACCAGGAAGCAGCACTACGTGCAACAGGTGTGTCAATCATCTACCAGAGATACTCAATTGCAGGTTTAGAGACTCTTGTAATAATTTGTTAATGCCATGGATTAAGTTTGTTTTCAACTTTCAGTTAAGATGCCTAAAATAAAATGTACAAAAGAGAAACTAAGGAAAGAAAAATCAGGAGAACCTAAAGCAAATCTATAATTCTGAAAAGTTAAAAAGAGTATCCACATTTATCTCTTTCTTTCTTTCTTTCTTTCTTTCTTTACCGTAGATTCACCTCTCCCTTTGTAGGAATTAGGCGACCCAAGCCTCCCGGGCCTTACAGGGCCGCGACCTGTCGGGAGAGGGATTATCTTTGGATCACAGACATACTTTTTTGACCAGACAAGGACATGGAGGGCCTCCCCAGATGAGTGATCAGCCCATTGCCGGGGTCACCTCCGAGACAACACGAAAACATAGGACGAGACACACCATTCACACACACACTCACTCCAAACAAGGCGAGGATGGGATGAAGATGATAATGACGGTCAGATTATATCTGGGGACCACAAGGGCCTAACGTTACCCGACATTTGTCTCAAAGGTGAGGAAAACCCCAGAAAAAACCCCACCTAGGTAACTTGTCCCGACCAGGAATCGAACCCGGGCCCGCTGCGTGAGCCACAGCGGTGGACCCACATTTATCTCAAACTGCTTTAATATTTTTCTAACTGTAACAATCTGAATACTTTATCTGTAAAGAATAATGTGCTGAAATAAAAAAATAAAGTTCGAATAATTTATCGTTCTGTAACGTTGTTTTACAATCTAACTACCCTGCAAAAGATACAAGGTGACACACCTTAACCGGCGATTCACCGTATAGGTGATGAGTAGGGCAAGGCATTTAATGACCATAAAATAGTGAACAAATGCAAAATAAAAATGCATTTATGACCTAAAAATAGTGAAAAAATGACACAGAATGTTTAAAAAATGACCAATAAATTTACCATAATTACTTATATGTTTTTAAAGTAGTAAATTGCTAAATGGAATTTAATGGGCGACATGAATTTACAATAAAAAACATACTTATTTTGTTACTAAATAAGTAAGTAAATTTATACTACTTGGACACCCTTAGCGAAAAATAAAATTCTTTCTGAACTGGCATGCCCATCAAATTGCCCCTACCGAATTTGTGTCATTTAAAAAGAAAAAATATACTGCCACAAGACAAACTGCTATGGTGTTTACAATAAATCTGAATTATAATGAACTATGAACACTTGGCGGAGATTCTCAAACAAAATCGATTGTCTGTTGTCTGAAAGTAACAATTTGTAGGCCTACATGGGAAAGCTCCTCTCTACCTCCACTTAAATATGGCCTAAAAATGCCGAAAATGACCTAAACATTACAAAAAAAAGACCAATCTCTTAAAAATGACAAAAATGCAAAAAATTAAAAATAAACAAATTGCCCTTATTTAATAAATTATTTCATGATATACACACACATATATATATATATATATATATATATATATATATATATGTATATATATATATATGTATATATATATGTGTGTGTGTATATATATATGTATATATATGTGTGTATATATATATATATATATATATATATATATATAATGAGCTATCTTTTAATCTTCATATAAAAAAGATGCAAAATCATCAAATGCCTTGCCCTAGAGATGAGATACTGTATAGCGAGGGGCATAGGCCCTACGATGTTTAAATTAAGTAGTTTTCATTTTCAAAAGACGCTTAAAATTTTACTCTATTGGTAGTTTAAGGAAACCTGTAGGTTTTTGTTTTCGTATGAGTTTTCTTATAATTCGAGATAGTCTCGGTTCCGTCCACCTCAAATTATCGAAACTAATTTGAACTAATTTGAATTATCGAAACTAATTTGAGTTTTTCAGACTACTTTCAAATTTATTGTACTTTACGGACTCAAACTAATATGAATTCAATCATAAAAACAAACGTCTTTGGGTTCCAAATAATATAGACCCCTGTACCCTTGACCATTCCCCTCCTAAGAAGGGACAAAGAACGTGTTTTTGAAGGAAAGACAGTATTGCGAAATAGACGTGTCCTGCAAGTTGTACATGTGGGTGTGGAATCGAGCTCAATGTTAACTCAAAATTACGTCATTACCGTTATATAGTCATCGTGATTTCGCGAATATAAGTGGAGCCTATATGAGTTACCGATCAAATGATATTTTACGAATTTGCATGCATTAAGTTACGTGGTTTTGTTTTTTGTTAATAATGTCAGTTGCTCAGAAGGTCTGCTCTCTTTCTTTGTATATAGATTTGGAGGGAGGGTACTGTGATTAATCGTTAAATTAATGAAATAATATTTAAATACAAAAGAATATCTACACCGTTTCCGGTATCACCATGAAGTTAAGTGTGTATGAATTGTAGAATTATTACTTTCAAATGGTATTCAACCGTTTTGCCAGTAGAATCCAAAGAAAGATTTCAAGAAGTTATAGCAATACTTGGAAACTGCACTGCAAATAATTTGCGGCAAACCTGCAAATATTTATTATTATTATTATTATTATTATTATTATTGTATTGTTGTATTCAAGCGAATATTATCAATAATATTATTATAACAGATCCCTAAAAGAGTTAGCTTGCGTTCAAGAGAGTTCACGATCACAGATGTTTTCATAGATAACAAATAAGCATATAAAAAATTTATATAACTATAGACTATCGATGATAATCCCAATTAAACTATTTAATATAAAATTAAATGAAACTTTTAAAAAAGTGTCTGAAATATTAACACTCGAGTTATAGAATGTAATACGAGTATTATCGCATTATTCCCCTTCTCCTTAATCCATTAAAAAAAAACTAAGGGCCATTCATTCACCGCTGGAGAATGGTCTTCCTGAAGGTCTTCTCGAAGAGGGGTTTAACATTAATATTTTGTAAGGTACCCTTATTATACATGTTCAGCCTATTTCAGTCTGCGTGATTTAATTACTAATTTAATAAACTAAACAGAATCTTAATTGGTCGTCATGACTGAACAGAACTTCTATTACAGTAAAACGTTTTTGACGTAATAATGTTCTTTATCTTCATTATAGGAGAAATTTTGCGATCGAATGTCACAAATACCACAGCCCTTAGAGTTGCAAAAAAGAAAAAAATAGGCGATCCTGAAGATGGCCAAGGTTGGCGAAGGTATGTGATGGGGTAAAAAAAGGATTCGAAAGAATTAGATACTCGAAGTGTCATGAAGAAGTTCAAAACTTGCCGATATGTGCGCAATGATACTAGATTATTCCCATAGGAGATAGCACCAAATATTTCCTGAAAAGTATGGCAGCTTAAATGAGGTCCGAAATTATCCGGAGGGATCTTTAATAGGATGAATCTGTGTTGATTTAATGTAGATGCTCTAGGATTTTTTAACTTAATAAGCACATGAAGGTGGTAAGATTGTTAGCGATACATATCAGCCGTCTTTTCCCTCAGGATTGCTCCTTTTACAAATTATTTCTGTTGAGGTGAGTTGACCCCCAGGTCATCGTGCCACCATCGTTCTTATTATTAAATCTCAATGACATCATAAGGAAATTAACAGGCTTCAATCAATACTTTTGCAATAGATAATTAAAGCAAGTTCTAAAAAGAAGCCTCTAGAATAGAGTATCTAGCTTATTTAATTTGGCTTAATTTAAAGCATTTTTATATATGAGTTTTATAACTTATTTTTTAGTATATTTCCACAATTCAGGTGGTTAAAAAGTTAAAATGAAGATGAAGATTAAACTTATTATAAGCATGTATTGACACTAACACAGTTAAACATGTTTAGGAGGCATTATTCATCCGATACTCAGAATCTTCGGCTTTCACTGCCGATGCTCTACCAACTGAGCTAGCCACAGCGCCAGATGGGATCTTTCTCCAATGATTACCCTTAATGGACGACTTCACTAAAAGATATGTATGTCATAGGCTCCAGACCTTTTTACCCTTACACTTCCCCTAAAAGTAAACTTAAAACACCTCTCCTCCTCTCACAAAGCAATTAATAGTAAATAAATGATGTAATCGGAGAAAAGTTATATTATTTTGAAATTCTCAGACATACAAGAATATGAAAGTAGGGCGTCCGAACAGTATTTATATAAAAAGGGGTATTTTTAAAATTTTCTAGAACACCTGGGACAATTAAAGGAAAAGGGGGGCAACAATTTGTTGTAAATTGTTGTAAATTTAGTAAAGTTTAAAATATATGTTTGTTCTCGAACACACAAAATATTCCAAATGACTTAAATTACTTTCTTCTGCAGATTGATGTAGATTTTTATTCCACAAGAAGTTAATTTTCTTCTAATACTTGGTCAAGAAAGTCAGCAAATGATACCACATTAAAGTGTGTTTTGACAATGAGCAAGGTCTTCAACGTTACAACGATCATTAGCATAGTGGAAAATACACTGGCCAAGCAGAATCACAAAAAAGCGGGACATTTGAGCGCCCGCAATAAGACTTTTGGGTTAGCGGGACATTAACAAAATATGTACTGGGAAAAGCGGGACGAATGGACATTCTGTATTAAAGACAATTTTATTTCTCAGGAACACTTTCTGTCTTTCGGTATTATCAAGCCACTTAAAGCCCCCAGTGTAAATAGAGACTTTTTGTTGCTTCTTATCAATGAGACCACAAATTCGGGGTACAGTCTGCGATGCATGTTATGCCTGGTATTCCACCGATTTCTCCCCTTTGTTTTCACTGATACCAACGTTGAGAATCTTGATTCACCAAGGTACGTTGTTGGAAACGGGATCAAGATTGAAAGGGCATTTTTTTTTTAAATTTCAATAGATCTTCTGTTGTGATCAGAGCAATTTTATAAAGAACAAACTGATATTAGTTTATGTTTTAAATTTAAACATACATAAAATCTACAATAAAATGTGTTTATTTTGTTCCTGGAAGCTCATTTTGATTATTAGAAGAAATAATTCTGTTTCTATAACATCAGAACATCATTGATATATCTACTTACACAACAGGTTAACTCAGCACCTTTGTATTTTTATTTTTATATTTTTACATAATTGTATTATAAATTTTGTGTTTGAGTTATAAATTAATTTAATTAATATAATGTTTATGTTGTATATTTTGTAAAGAAATTCCTTGAGCAATTCATTGAGCAATAATTTTCACATTGTACATGTTTTTTATAAAAATATTCTTATTTGTAATTATATTGACGTGTCCCATAACATGTAATATGTTCCGATGGACTGAATAAATCAAATCGAATAAAAAAGCTTCACTGCAAACATTTTATGGAGGATAGTCACACCCCCTCTTTGCACTCCCCAAAAGAGGCACACCTCACAGGTACACATAGTACCATGAGACACACATTAGTGATTTTATGGCCGGGTACCCAGTGTTGATTGTACAGTACAATATCATATGTCTTTCTTTCTTTCTTTATGTAAATAATATATATTTATGCTTCCGCAGATTATTGTTTATGTTGACAATAACTGAATATATTCTTCTTGTAAACACTTCAAACGCACTAAGAGACAAGTGTAATATTTAATCCTTCGTTTTAAAAAATGTTCACATTCATATAGGAGAAAGTGATAATTATGATTTCTAATAAATTATGTATAACTTTTAATGAGTAAACTTTTGAAATTAATAAATATCGTTCATATAGATTTTAAAAAGATTCGAAATGCCCAAGAGAAAATCATATATTTTCTCTTATATTATTTTGCATCAAAAATATCATATATTCGTTTGATTGGTGTCGTTGTAATAGCGTAGGATATTAGCCTAATATGTTACATTATTTAAGTATACGACGTATACTATTTAGGAATCTATTATTAGGCCCTACTGTTTAACGATATTTATGAGAAAGGTACGGCCCCAACCCATTTACTCAAATTTTGACTCATTCAGGAATTTTACCTACGAAGAAGAGCTGTAAATATTGAAAAAAGTAAAATAAGAAAAAAAACATAAGAATAGGATGTAAGAAAATAGTTTAGGAATATCCTGTACGTAGGCTATTTGCGCTTAGAGGAGCTGTATTGACATCTTATTGAGAGCGGTTGTAAATATGCCTCCTCCCATCGTTTAAACGCATAACTTAAGTAACCCAAGGTCAATAGTTAGCCTGTTGTTTAATCAGATCAGGTGGAAACATGGATGGTGACTTCTCGGATAATTACCGTGACTGGGCGTTTGAATTATGGCTAACACGTAATGGCGTAACTTAGGTGCCCCCGACAAAAACAAAACAAAAAATGGTGTAATGAATGCAGGTATACGTACTTTAACAACAAGTTAACAGGTTAAAGTAAAGATAAAGATATCAAGCTTTCAATTTCATTATAGATAAATAAATCTTGTGCAATAATTATTTCCTCAGTTTCTTTATCATGTTTAAAGTACAGTATCAGCTTTCTGTTCATATTGGTATAGAGCTCATAGAATTCTGTGCGAGATAGAATATAGTGACAGGTATCAGTGATATGAAATAGGTTATTAAATTGGGAATGAGGCAATTCAAGGTATGATTTTATGCAACATATCCTGCTTCTTTGGCTGCGCAATGTTACTGTATTCTTTCCCATTTTCTTTTAAGGTGAATATTAACCAACCAGTGAACTCATTACCATCCAGTGGTAATTTATTTATACATAATACATTATTTGATATAAATTACCCGAACGGGTAATTACCCGAATGAGTAAGATGCTCGTGGTTGGGTACAGTTCAGTTTATTCTAACATACATAAATAAATAATAGGCCTACAACAATACTACTATAAAATTTAGAAATGCTTTAAAGGGACAAAGCGGACAAAATTATAACAAATACAGTAGCCTACTAAGGAATGTAAAACGATTTATTGTTGATTTGTGGAATTGAGTTGTTCGCTGAAGAAATCGTATAAAATTATCCACGATTTCTCATCTTAAATTTTAATAAAATAAATTAAATTTGAGCAAAACAAAAGACTGCTTATTTTAAGTTTTATGATTACATCGGCGTTATCAAAGAAAAGGTTATTTCACACAAGGAGAGTGAATTAGAGGAAGATATAACATTTAAAAATTCACCCAGGTTTCATAATTGTTTGAGTAGTAGGCACAGTTTAGGAATAAGATGCACTCACTGCCTATGTGAACTTGCCCAAAAATTATACTGCTTGAAAAATATATATGAAAAAGTGCCTCTGTATATAATAAATAATGGAATTAATCAGAATAGGAGAGAAATAATAATAGATGACAGATAGACACAAGAGGTATGTAGAAACAAGTGAATTAAAGTTAAATAATACGTGTGAAAAGACTGTACGACAAGCTGTGCCCATGCAGTTACACTTTAAATAATAATGAGAACGTTCATGAATAATATTTACTCATTAAATCAAAAGGTAAATGTGTGTAAAAATAACTTAATTTCATTTAACAACTTTCACTTAATTGCTTAATTTGGCTTGCAATTTCAGACACTTTTTTTCCCACCTTAGCTCTAACTTTCTTTTAAGGTCGTGAATAAAATTATATTAATAGAAGTGAGCTTGGCGAGGATAACAAAAATAACATCTTTGACATACTTAGATGGTTAGATAACACACTGATCTAAATTATCTAAAAATTCTAAAATACTAACTACTAATAAAAAACATAAAAAATAAAGATAATAATAAAAAAGAAAAAGAGCATACCATGCAACAATGAATATATATATATATATATATATATATATATATAACAAAAAATCATTATCCAAAAATGCTAAATTGAGGCATTATAAAACTGTAATCTTACCAGAAGCTCAGTACGCAACAGAGTGTATAAACACCTTCTCAGATAGAAGAATAAGCAAAACAGAGAAGAGAATCTTAAGGAAAATTCTGGGACCATTTGGAAGAATAACATATACAAACTGAGACCAGAAAAGGAGTTATACAAACAAATAGAAAAAAATAGGCCATACATTCAGGAAAAGAAGATTAAGATTCTATGGTCACATTTTCAGAATGGAAAGAGACAGACCTACCAAACAAATTTTTGATCACTATGTAAGTAAAAAACTAAACCAGCATTTTTCAAGGAAGTTGAAGAAGATTTGAAATTACTCAATATCAAAAAGGAGGATATTGCAAACATAGAAAAGTTTAGGAAAGCAATATTTGAGGGCGAATTTCCAGAAAAACCCAAGAAGAAAACGGAAAGTAAATGGACGGAAGAACGGAAACAGCAACACCGCGAAAGAATGAAGATGTTTTGGGAAGACAAGAAGAAGACAACTGTTTCACGTGGTCCTAAGCTGGCCTAATCGAAAGGAAAAAATAAAAATATATATAGTTGGCAAACCGGCCTTTCTTGTAGAGTGTCTGAACGTAAAACTTTTACTATAAATTATGGTATACAAAGTGCATAAATGATAGGCGGCCTAAAAGTTGTAAGTTTCAGATAACAGAATAACTGCGCATGCTCGTCTCGTCATCGCCCGCATACACAAGATAACACAACTAAACCACTGAAGTTGTCTATATTGTGTTTAAAGAATCTGATATTTGTTTTTGATCGAATGGAGAGTCAGTTCTAGATACGCTAGGTTATCCAAATAATTAATAATGTAGTTGAGAAACATAAGATCCATCGGAGCCAATATTCTTCTAGACAGAAATTATTGCAGTGCTGTATCAGCAAGCAAAGTGTTATATAGTTACATAGCGTCGTTATATAGCTAAACTGCGAAATGAGTGAACAATACTGGCTCTAGGTTCGAATCTCAGATGATCCTTAATTATTTTAATTACAAATATCTATTCGTGTGTTAAGCAAGCGAACAAGTTAGGCCTAGTAATTCCAACCACAAACCTATGTTTCATGTTGCTTATGGAATATTTTTAAGAAAAATAAAATTTTATACTCTATTCATTTAAGATTTTTTCAGGAAGTTGTGGACAATTTTTATAACAGTACGTTTATGCTAAAATAAGAGCCTGATAAAAATTTGACGTCTCATCTGAGTGAGTACTAGCAAAAATACTCGTTGAGAATGTTTGTTACGCAAACTGCATATCGTTTGTGATTTTACTGGACAAAAGTTGAGTTCAAATACAAGACACGAAAAGTAATCATAATTGTAGTGTGATTCTGCACTTACTGAAATTAAACACAAAATATATTATCCAGTCTGAAATAAAATGAAACCTAGTGATAATACCAAAAAAAGCTATATTTTTTTCAACCCTGATATAAAGTCATATATCCTTACTTGTTAAGCGAAATGACATAAGAGTCAGAACTACATTTTTTAAAGAAACCAGTTTCAAGGAATTTGAGCAGAAATCAAGCTATAACGTATTACGTTAAAAAGTAACACACCAATTTAAGTCTAGGTGATTGACGTTCTTATAGTGTTGCTGGGACACTTAAATAATGACATCATGTTCAAAAAGATCTAAAACTCACTTTCAGTACTAAGCAGAACCATTACATTATTTTCTACTCATAACAAAGTAGTGAACAAAAAGTATTAATGAGTTCCAGTCTTTCTTAAAAAAAAATAGTCTGGGCCTAAATTTAACCAAATAAGTGCCTAACAATTTATCTAAGTTATGTTGAGGAAAGTTTCAAACAGTAATCGAGAACTGTTTATTCCAAAGCATAAACGACCTAGAAATTGACCTGATGTTGCAGAAATAAATCGCATATTGTAGTCTACTCAATAACATACTTGTATAGTATTTTAAGAAGCATTGATCGGACGATATTATTATATGAAGTTAATTGATTTAGTGCATGAGTACCTTGCTATACATCGGATCTATAAATATGTATTGGATTTGTAAATTTGAATTTGTAAATCTCTATCAGGCTTTGTCCTGACTGACTGACTGAATGAATGAATGACTGACTGACTGATTGATTGAATGACAGGAATCAACGTACAGCCTAAACTATAACAGGTAGAGACTTGGAATTTTGACAGTACCTTCGTTTCATAATGTAGGTGCTCACTAAGAAAGGATCTTGAAAAATTCTGATTCTAAATGCCAAAAATTAAATGTTTTTGAAAATACTTAATCACTTTTTACATAGAATTATCAATTCCAAATCACAGAATATATTGTTGCCAAATGGTATATGATGGGCTTGGAAAAAACAAATGAAATGCACTTTTGACAAATAAGAGAAGTTATCAAAATAATTCATGTTATAAATAAATATTACAGAATGAAATCCACTAAAATAATGGAATCACATAATTTTCTCTACCCTGGACATAGAGAAAACAAAACGAGGTATGGTAATGTGTATATTATTATATTATATCGCAGGTTTTTGGAGAGAAAAGTATGAAAGTGATAATGCTTTCTGTTTAATTTCATTCCCAAAACGGCTTTATGGTAACATAAGAGTGGGAAATTTCCCGCCTCGATATTACAATTTTATGTTACAGGAATTTCTGTTTCTTCTTATTTAAACCTCTACCAGGCTTGCTGTGCACTGTACAAGCGATGGGATGCAAAATTCTAGATCCTCTATGAGCCATAAAAAACTATATCAAGCGTTTTCTGAGGGAATAGTTTGAGTGTAATAAGTCGTTCTTCCTATTTCAAATTATAAATGCCTATATAAGGACCTAGAATTTAAAATTGAAAATCCTTCATAAGTTAATTTCCAATTACAAAATACAAAACCCGGGCGACGCCGGGTCTTTTAAGCTAGTTGAATTTATAAATAGGTTTATTTCAATTGTTCTATGGCATTTTGAAGCGAGGCGCTTGTTAAAATTATACATTTAAACGTTCTCATTGACCTATTAGCTTCTCTTTGACCGGGTTTTGTATTTTATAATTAGAAATTAACTTATAGAGAACTTTTGAATTTCAAACTGTAGGTCCTAATATAGTCATCTACAGTGTGAAATGAGGAAGAACGACTTATCACACTCAATTTTTTCCCTCAGAAAACGCTATAGGCCTATATAGCTTTCGCTCATAGAGATCTTAAAATTATTAACCCATTGCTTCTACACACCATGCCTGGTAGGGGTTGAAATGAGAATAAACAGAAATTCCGGTAACATGAAATGTTACAGTCTTTATGGGATATTTTATTTCCCACTCTCATGTTCCTTTAGTACCGGTTCGGAGCACAAATGAAAAAGAAAATATCACTTTCACACTTTCCTCTCCAAAAACCCGGGACATAATAATTTAGTGCGCCCATAGGAATGAAATTATTCCATCCTATTTTGTCTCTTTTTACATGGTTAAGGCTTACAATAAACGTTCTTATTACTGAACTAATGCAAAGCCTACAGCGATTAATAATATATCAGTGGATAGAAATTTTGCCCACTTCTGACATAGCATACTCGCTACCCATCGTTAGCACAAACTCAGGCTGAGATCAAAATATTCAGTGAGAAAATGATACTCTCCATGGTCTGATAGACAAAGTTATATGATGCATCACACCCCATATTTATACACGTGGACTTCATTATTGATTTACAGAAATGAATAATATCGCTGACCTCTCTATTAAATTATTTCTCTCTATATCCTGTATCATGCAATTTCCTAAGCCCTATGTGAACACTGCAAAGAATTGTGTTGCATGAAAACTGAATTGCATTGATGAATTCAGTGTAATATTTTCAGAAATTGTTTATTTTTCAAGGGAAGGGATAGTTTGTTTGAATTTTAATGTTGACTGCGTTTCGTGCAATTTGGTCAAAGCATGTAGATTTGTATAGGCAGCATACATATATAGACATACATACATACATACATACAAACAAACAAACAAACAAACAAACAAACAAACAAACAAACAAACAAACAAACATACGTACATACGTACATACATACATACATACATACATACATACATACATACATACATACATACATACATACATACATACATACATACATACATTACATACATACATTACATACATACATACATACATACATACATACATACATACATACGTACACACATACACACACACTTTCGATTTTATATATTAGATATTGTGTGTTGGGCAGCCTAATTTATTGTTTTCAATAATGCAACCAGGATTGCTAGCCCATTTGCAGTGTGTTTTATTGAGGATTTGCGTCATTAATTAAAGACTGATAACTTTATTTTAATTTTTCTAGCAAATCTTTTTCACTAGTAGCTCATTCACGTCACACCGGTTGAAAAAAACTGTTTTATATTCATGCACACATAAATGCCATCAACCTGGCTTGGGATCGAAACCGCGACCATGAGCACAGGAAACAAGCGCACTACCAAGGCCGACTAACATTATTTGTGAAATGGAGCTGATAAACTCAACGCGGTTTATATCATTCCATAATTTATAAATCATCCTTTTAGCCTAATATCAATTACGAATAAGTTAAAATAAAAATGTGTCATCAAAAGGATTAGGTCATTAATGGAAAGAAACAGAGATCCTCCAATGACTTGTAGACCTTCTGATGGATTTTAAGTTACCAGAAAACCGGTATGCTTGTCCTTCCTCTAGTTAGTATGGATATGCCACTTAAAACAGCTGAGAAACGAGTTGAGATTATTATTTCTTTTCTTAATGATTTGCTAGAAAGCTACAGTTATAACACCTTGATGGCAACAACTTTCTTCCTCTTTATTCCTCATTTTTCTTTCTTGTATTTTTCCTTATTCGTTTGTTTTTCTTCTATCTTTTCATTTTCTTTCCTTTCTCTCTTTCTCCCTCTCTACTTCTTTTCTTTTCTTCCTTCTTTCAATCATTCTGTTGTTCATTCTTTCTTCCTTCACTTTTCTTTCCTTATTTTTTATTTCTTTAACACATTCCACCGCTTTTATCCTTCTTCCTTCATGCTTTCATTCCCTTCTATATGAGGAGGACGGACTGTGGACCACATGCAACATTGATCATTCCAACAAACGAGTTCAAAGCGTAGTCTAAGTGTAAACACAACAGAATCTTTCTAAAAAATTACTTTTTGTTTGGGCCAAATTAATTTTAGGTTATTGATCAATCCACATTGCTTCAAAAAATAAAATCTTAAAATCGATAGCGTAGCAATTTACTACTACTATTATTATTATTATTATTATTATTATTATTATTATTATTATTATTATTACAATAATTATTACTATGATTTTTATTATTACTATGATATTATTACCACTATTATTACTATTATTACAATAATTATTACTATGATTTTTATTATTACTATGATATTATTACCACTATTATTATTATTATTATTATTATTATTATTATTATAGATATATTATGTTTGTACGTCATAGCATTTCATTAAGAACGATGAGTATTTTCAGAGCGATATGCAGGACTGTAAAAATGTTATCAATTACATTTTGCAGAACCATCCTAATCCTATTTTTCGCAGTGTCCACCAGCAGCTTCTATTGAAGTAGAATGTATGATAACTATTTTCGAAATTATTATTCAAATAAAATTGTTCTAACATAGCCTACATTAAAACAGGATTAGATGAATTCATTCTAATGCTTACATAATCATTATGCGACTTCATAATATCAGGAGCAGGTTGGCTTAGCCCCCCCCCCCCCCCCGGTTAAGGTCACCCACGAAGAGTGTGCTGCATCTTTTATAAGTACAAACTGGACACGTATATTTGGGTTCGGATATAAAGTACCCTGGTTCCCATAGCATAATATGGTGGGCAGAGTTCTTTACTTCTGAATGAAGTTCAAAGTGAATCGAAGCAGTAGGTCTACTTCACTTGGCTTATTCATCAGCCTGCTTTGATTGAAACAACGAAAGGTTTACTGAAGAAATCAGTTACCGTATTTAGAATATATGCGTTCTTCGGAACATTTATTATAGGAGTATAGAGATGCCCAGAATTTTGTTTTAGCATTGTTTGTGGAAGTTTTCATTCTGACGAGATGTGCTACGTACACTTTTAATCTAAATGAATCTTTGTTAGGCTATCTATTATAGTTATAGAATTATCTTCAGGCCCGTAGCCATGATGAAGTTTTCGAGGGGAAATAAAATTTCAGAGGGGGCCATCTGGTTTAGCCTTCTTTTCCCCTTTTTTTTTCTTTTTTTTCTTCTTTCTTTTTTTTCATATAGGCCTATCACTACCTCAAAACAAAATGAACCGGATCGTAAGAAGGAAATAACCACTCAACGAGACAAAATAATTTATTAACACAAATTACAGACACTAAAATTAAGATATTGAAAATCAAAAGAAATTATCTTCTTTTAAAAAAGCGTAGAAGGATTAGCGCTAAACACTTATTTACCAGTAAAAAGCGTAATACTTATAAAGCTAACTTTCTTGGCTTTGATTTTGCAAACTGCAATACAAACTGATCCATATCATGGGTCTTTGTTAATATGTGTTATAGTCAGTGGTTTCAACCTTATAGTAAATATATTGTTGTGGAGCAACTTCTCATGTAATACTCAAATATATCACAATATACAAATAAATAAAGGCATTTCGTCATAACATATTATCCACCATAACAATATATCTGATTATACTGTAGTTATTGTCGTAGTCTATCTCAGAAAACAATACCGCAAATAAAAGCTGATGTATTGTACAATTCAAAAGCTATTTAAAGAAACTTTTCGAAGTACTGCTTGAATAGAATTTTATTATTTTAAATGCTAAGAATCTAGAGGGGGCAAGAAAAAATTTGAGGGAGTGAGTGTTCCCTATAGCCCACCCTTGGCTACGGCCTGATTATCTTATAAAATGAACGTAAAGATGCAGAAAAACATGTAAAACAAAGTTTATAGATAAAGTATTGAGAGAAGTTACGTCTTTCTAACTAAGAAGTAGTTTTAATTGACAATACTCCCAAGAAACGTCAGGGTGAGAATTAATTTAATTAATCTTTTTTACATGGAGCATAAGTAGATATTTTCGTTCTAAACCTCCAATGTACAGTATCATCAAGACATATGATGACAACCACGGAAGAACGATCAACCGGAAGCCCACGGTTTGAAATATCGTGCCAGAAGAGCAAATTTTGAAAGATGGTACTAACCTACGTATTTGCTTACTTACTAATTGGACATTTCCTAAGCAAGTTACAGGAATATTACCTATTTTATGGGACCCGGAGGTTCATCACCGCGCTTACATGAACCCGCCATTCAACCCTATTCCGTGCTAACTCCATCCAAGCTTCCCTCGCAAATCCACTTCCCCTAAATCTCCTCCCACCTACGTCTAGGTCTTCTAAGTGGTATCTTCTCTTCGCGTATCACAGTCAATATTTTCAGGTATGTTTTTTCTCCCCCATGTGTGAAACATGTTCAGCCCATTTAATCCTCCATGATTTAATTACCCTTACTACGTTCGATGAAGAGCTCAGGTTATGAAGTTCGACATTAAGAGTTTTCTCCAGCCCCCGTTTTCAACTCTCTTAGGTTCGAATATTTTCCTAAGCACCCGTTTTCGAACTCTCTCAGATTATGTTCTTTCTGAAGAGTAAGGGGACCATATATCACATCCACATAATTTATAATACAGCCGGCAGGATAGTTACCTTATGAAAGTCGAAAGATTGTACTAGAAGGATATTTACTTTTCAGTAAGTACAAATTTATATAATCGTATAAGAAATTCAAATTATGGATCTGTAGTCCAAGGACACCCATGAAATGAGTATCTCATCTTCTCTAGTACCAAAATAAAGTACTCTGAAGACAACAAAGCCTACTTTAGGGAAAAGGTCTCACCTGAAGCAGTAAAGTCTGCATCCCCAGCTCAAGGTCGCACGTGAAGAGCAGACTTCACCAGTGACAAAGAGGGCAGCATCTAGCATTACACAATATTAACGTTCAAAGCAGGAGGGTGCATCGGAATTTCTTGGAATTGCTCTGTTTTTCGCAATACTTGATGACAATATTGTTGCAATCAGGATGTAGTGAAGTGGAAGAGAAGCAGGGGGGAAGGAGCCAGGTAGGGAGGAAGGTGCTGTACACTTTCTCTTTGAAGCTAGCGAGCTGCTGACGGCTGGCCTGTAGTTGTGATCTCTTCCTCTTAGGAGTTGGTACATGGTAATATAGCGGGATTCTATGTGACGTCACAGAAAAGTGCCTTGTTCCACTGTGTGTGCTTAGCGTGTGTGCCATGAAGCATAGAACTACGGCCTGCAGGATCCCATCCTGTTACACTTGCAGTATACGGTGTAGCATAGTTCGTGTGTTTTCGTACGTTTCCGGTATTGGAGGAGCATCCCCGATATATCTGGCCAAGGTGTCTGTCTTCTTAGCTGTTCTTCTAGTAACCTTCGGGGGATTCATACAACCTGCCTATTCAGGTAACAATGCCATGTGTATGTTGTTAGCACCATACGATGTAGCTTGAAAACTTTCTAAAGTGACGCAAATAAGCGCATCCCAGTGAAAATGTCTAACCTAAATTCTCTCCGGTAGTGAGTCTCTTGATAACAGTCGCTGGAAACACCACTAGCCGACTTTTTCATACTGTTTGCTGATTAAAACAGCTGTTTGTGTACCGCAAGACACGTTCAATGCCAAATTGCATCTGTCCTCAGAACATTAATATTTAAGATCGTAAGTTATGAAATTCGTTTTTAATCCTTATGCAGTTCAATGCAGTTCTTCTGCAAAACAAAGACTATTGGTCAATATTAAAATTTAAGTTCAGTACAAACCACACATAAAGAAATTCCGTCTTTTGCTGATAAACCAATAATTATAACTATAATAATAACTTGAAAACGTTGTTGGGAGGGCAAGATTGGATTTTTTGTAGCTATTCACAGGCCTTATATGGCAAAAACTTGGGGGGGGGAGCAATAAATACCTTGCCCCCCAAAGTCAAGGCCTATGATTATAACTCATATGTTAAAGACCCTACAATGGAAGAAAAGAGCTACAAACAGTTGTCCTATAATCCTTTCAGAACTTTATTTACCTAGGTATACATGAATAATAAGGCATTCATCAAATGAAAACATCAGGAGGCTCAAATTTTCAAATCGATGAGAAAAATTTTAATGGAATAGCTGGTTTCCATAAAAGACAAACGTGACGTGTGGATATAAATCCTCCAAAATTGAACAGTGCATTACTCTAATAATCTTATAACTCTGATCTTATAGTTACGCCAGCAGCAGCGAAAAGGCTCATTTATTAAATACGATACAAAAAAAAAAAGACCCAACCACCTGATACGTTTAATTTTATTATACAAAATTACTTCATAGCTAGAGTTTTCATTACATTACTCTATTTAAACTTCTGTACACGTTTATTTTCTACCCTAGAGATCTAAAATTCAATATACATGTTTAATTTCCTAATGCGCGTCCACTGCAAGAAATAAACATTAAGGCATTACAGTGGAAAATTCGTCCTGGGCTATTCGAACCTGGACTTTCGGCTGACTGTGTTCTTCGGTGTCTCAGTGTCGCAGTAGGCCTATGGTACACTAAGTTAAAAGCCTGGTTTTGATTCTCACCTACGATGAATTTTTCTGTAAACAGAATAACGTAATAAATGTAAATACCTTAACAGATGATTTGCCAGTAGTAGCTGTGTCACGAATTAACCTGACAAAACCATACTAGATTTTAAAGAACCTAGTAACTCTTGCTCAAACAATTTACTGACGGTATTAAAGTGAAATATAGACCTGACTATTACTGCCTTTCACCACCAACAGAAACTGTCACATTTCTTTCTATGGATTAGTAATAATTATAATTTAAATATCATCCAAATGAAGAATCGTAACGTTAAAATGTAGTCATGTAAGTGTTATAAGTAGCAAATACCCTCCAAATATACCCAACATAATCTAATAATTGCTAAGAACAGCAGTCAAAGACTAATAAATATTCGATGATGGGTGAGCAAAGGGTGAAATTATACATGGCAAAGGAAACGAAGTACTCTGAGAAAACCTATGCTTGTCCCATTTCTTACACAACAAACTTCACACAGGTTTACTGGGTGTAATAGTTTTACTATGAGACTCAAATATTCTTTCAAAGATTAAAGTCTGGCGGGAAGAAATATTTCTGCATTCTACTGAAAGTAATATATATATAGCCTATATGAAAAATTGAAATTGTCGTGTGTTGTTTAAATAGCTTTGTACATTTCATTATAAGAAAATTCTCCAATGGTATCCCCTAATGCACAATGTTGAAACAATGATAATAATGTTACTTTTGGAGAAGAACTGAGTATTTACTATGATCATAAACATTAATTGCAAATCGCAACATTTTAAAACTCGTATTTGTTTTATTATATTAAATAATTCATCCAACAGAAGAAATTTACCTACAACTATATTTTAATTATGAGATACTGTATTTTGAGTATTACCTAAATTAGTATCTTGGGAAAAATGTCATGGACTTATTATAAGCACTAGTTTCACAGAATCAGTAAAAAGAAAATAAAAAAAACTGAGAATGCTATTAATTCAAAATGTGGTTTCCTTTAATAACTTTAAATTTCAAACCAACATTCAAGCTTATTCTTGCAAGATTTAATTAATTAAAAAAAAAAACCTTCCCCTCACGCAGCAGGCCCGTATTCGATTACCGGTCGGGACAGATTATATCTGGGATTTCTTCCGGTTTTTCTCCCATTTGAATGTACAAAATTATTGGCTTCTACTAAAAAAATTCTAATTACTAAATTAGAAAGGGGTTTAATCTTAATAGACTGTAAAGTTATAGGCTTAATACAGAATGCATGCACTTAAATGTCAAAATTATATATATGTATAAAATATATTACATATAATTCATGTAATGGACTACTTATATCTTCACAATAAATAAACAGAAAGTATTTTGCAGTCAATGCAACGGTTCAAGTTTTGTATGTTAGACCTATACATCCTAGCAGACTCAGTCTTAATGATAAAATATTCCTTAGGATTATTACGTGTTTCGATTTTAATTTAATAAATCATTCTCACTCTAAGTTTTATTAATAATGTAGTAATGTAGTAATGTAACAACTGAATGAAGATAGTAAAAGTAACACTATTTATATTATGCATCCAGCCAGCAGAATTGAAATGTAGCTGTCCCTCTCTAAAAAAGTATTATTTTAATGAAACTTCTATAGTTTTTGTATTGAAATGCAACTTTCTGGTCTCCATGAAAAGGCCATAAGTAAATCTCTACTGTCGGATTCTACATAAAATCAATTCACAAGTTCAACTAGCTCATGTGAATAGAGTCACAAGGGGTGCACTGTTTTTCCCTAAAACAGACCACAAACTAGATGATATCAGTAAGAATAATGTTTTCTGAAGAGACGTTATTTTTGCGATGTATCGCTGGAGCGTCTTTATCGGCCGACGACTTGCTTCCAGGCCGCCGGACCGTGCGTTCTGGGTACATCGCAAAAATAATCGCTATTTGGGCTACGCCGGGTGCAAATCAAGCTTCAACATGAGGGAGAACATTTTAGCTGATGTTTCCTGCATCGTTATCCTTCGCGCACCGACATTTCAGAAGTAAATAACATTTCCTTGTTACTGAAATAAAAGCTAATGCTTCATTTTTGTAATTTATTTAGGAAAATAATTTATCCCTTAATAAATATATTTCTGAAATTAAGAATGTAACGGTCAAGAAAGTGCATTACCTAAAATAAATAGTTTGCTCGCATGTGATGTCTTCTCGGTTGGAAGAATTTACATACGGTTGTGTTTTAATAAATTATCTTATTTCAGCTAAAATAAATTAAAATTATATTCTAAAAGCCAAACGTTCTATTTGGATATACCTAGAGGGCTTTGGATGTAAGTTTCATTCCAATTTACAACAGTTGAAATAGATGACAGCTGTTAACAACAAGAAGTACAAAATCGTGATTTTTATGGAGGAAAGAAAAAATTTAATGGAAATAGAAATACTGTATATTATAAGATTCAAGTGACACGACATGAGTCAGGTATCAGTATTTCATTAATATCAATTGAAAATCAATTTTAAATAATTAAATACATTAATATTCACATAGTTTCCCGATCCCTAGCTTTGAACGCCAACTGAATTCGAAGAGGCTGCAAAGTTTTTAAATTAATTAGTGAAAGATTATTATAAACACAATGGTGCAGTCATAACTGTATAACTTACTTGCTAAACTCAATATAAAATATGTACATCTTTTGTCCTCCCTGCAACAACTGCAGGTTGACAGAGACAAAGACTAGACCTATCAAAACATTATTGAGGCCTTAAGGCATTCCAGAGGAGGGCATTTGACCCCCTTGCCCCCCATGCCGATGCCCATGCCTATTTAGCTTTGCATTTCAACATGTTCAGTCAAATAACTCTATAGATGTGCTTCACTTAATTTCTCATTCATGCATATAGATTCACTTTCTGATGGATTAAGGAATATTTACAACGATAATAATTAATACCTAACTGAATTTGCATATGTTATTCATGATTTCGTAATTAACTGCATATGGTTGAAGGGTGACGGCTAAGAACGATCATAGACCATGTTTGAAATTCAGTGAGTTTTAGTGACATGTTGTAATATTTAATGCAAACAGAATGCAACCAAGAAAGATGTTAGTCTATTAGTTATTTATGATTTTCCTCACAATATTTTAACGTTAGACAAAAGACTTGATAGACAAAAAATTTAAATTCTGAAGAGTTAAAAAAGGGGTACGCAGAATATTCAGTTTACCAGGACATGTTAAGCACGGAAAAATGCGAAAACTTCGTAAAGTTAATTAATTGTAATTGTATTATTATTATTATTATTATTAGTCTCATTATTAACAATTTCTATAATGATCTTGGACAGAAGCTGCAAAATGTTAAATCAAATAATCTTTAATTCTGCATTTTACGATAGAATTCAAACGATGTATGAATAATAACTTCCGTCCTTAATCTAATCTAAGCTAATCTTACAAATAGACAGCGTTAAATACGTACAAAAAATTCAGTAATAGAATAATTTAAGAAAACAATAGTTTATCGAACAAAAATAATAGTGAAATAACTACAAATATAAATTTATTTTCTTGGGAACTATCTACGATAATTATCAAAAGGTAAGAAACTATTTTAAACAATAGTTCCTAATGATGACAACCATACCACCTTCATGTCCCGGAGCTCTTCAGGAATTCTAACGCTTGAATAATAGCATTTTACTTTAATAATTTTGAAAATTCACAACTTTAAAAAAGGCTGTATGAGTGCAGATTTATAGTTCAGAATTTATTAAAATCAGATGATATTACATATTAAAATGTCACAGGTGTGTTCCACTTAAAAGGATTGCTCTCTCTCTCGCTCCCACCCCCCTCCCCCAGGCTCTTCACTTTGATTCCTCCACATTACTTGAAAACAAAATTTAGTGAGGTGTTTTGTATGTCTACCCTAGCGTATAGTTCAATTTTAAGGCTGTACCATTTAAACTTGAGATGACATTTCATGTTATGTAACTCCATAATTAGGTCACATCCAGAAATAATAAATATGAACAACAAAACATCGATAAGTACATAAAAAATCTTATTCATAGGTTATAATTTACTTCAATCTGTAATTGGTATACATTTAAGAACCACTTCATTATTTATAACTCAGGATCTCAATTTTGTTCTTCCCACTTTGAAATTTTTCGGTTCTATTTAGAAAAATTCTAGATATTGATTTGAAGTTAGGTTTATATATATATTTTTTGTATTTTATTTAATTGTGTATTTACCGGTATTAATTTTGCAAAGTAAATAATTGAACTGTACCCGAACACGAGCACATTCTCTTTCGGGTAACCCTTTGTTATATAAGATGTATACATAAGAATAAAAAATTTAAATAAATAAAAATAAAAATATTAACAGACAGAAAGGCAGGATTTCTTTTGTAAGGTGTCTTCATATGTACGCTACACTTGAAACTTTTTCCAAGTTATTCAGTAGGACAGGTGACCATGAGAATACAACTTCATAAAAATGAGAGCATATTATGTAAACTGTAGAACTAGACTACTGGAAATAGTTGGCATTGTTCCTCGATATGCTCGTGATAGTTAAGATATTATGATAGCTTCAAGAACAGGGCGTGAAGACAGTGCAGCTGGAAAAACTCCACTTGTTAATGAAGCCTTATATGCGAGACATGACGTGGATTTCGTTCCGGATGCTACAAAAGACGAGACCAATTCCTCGAATTTCCTCTCCCACATATTTATGTATGGAGTAGCGTGCACGTTATTGAGTAACGCATTGAATCATACTTATTACCGGTATATAGATTATAGAAATTCTCAGAAAGACATGCTATTTTTGGAACCTATAATTAAAAACAGTCCTAAAATCAAACGTTGAATTTTTTTTGTACATTCTACTTCATTTATAATATTGTTATACTTAGAAATAATTGACCGCCTCCATGATCTAGTGGTATCCGTTGCTGGAGATCCGGGTTCGATAACCGATACCTCCTCGGATTTGGTTTTGGTTCTGGTTCATTCAGTTTCGTGAGGATTTGATACAAAGTAACATCTCTAGTCAAGAAAATAATCAACAATGGCCGAGGAATTTGGCATGCTGACCACATACCCCAAGATTCCTAACAATTAATAAAGTCAAAATATGAAACCACTTGACGTAGCTGTCAGTTGATAGGCCCTGTCCCTGCTGGGTAGTAACGCTAGGAAGTTTAGTTAATCTTCAGAAATAAATATTAATATGTAATATTTTAGATATCTGTACCAGAATTATTGTGATTTATTGAAAAAAGGAATTCTATTTGAAAGTTAGGGTTGGAACATGTAAAAAACTTGAATTAATTAAGTTTAGCGCTTTACTTTTCATCCAACGCTGAAGTGTGAAGCACGAAACAATATCGAATTTAATTTTTTGCATAATCCAGATTTTCCTTTTTTACGTAATTAACGTAATAAACGTAGAATATATAACAAAAAATCAGACGTCTTTTAACTAAGTTACATACGAGGAACTAGAATCGGAACCCTTTCATGCAGGATTCTAATTCGGTTCTTGTTTGAGTAGTAATTTGATTTCTACACCCTCAGCTATTATTACATGTGAACCAGAAACAAAAGCTACTGTTGATACACAGAATTTTACTCCATAACGATTCGTGTACACTGGCAATAAATGTATGGAAGCTTTTTGCCAACAACAATAAAAATGACAAGCTTGCAAACGTAAAATAGAAAGACTCATATTTAAAAAACATGTTTTTAGAGAGCTAAACAAACAAGCTAACAGAACTTCATAGGTTCAGTGATTTAAGAGAAAAAAGAAGTTATAAAGTAAGCAGTAAAACTACATTTACATTTACGAGACCAATGCACGTTCTTGTAGTATAGTAATGAACTAATGATCAAAGAATAGTTATTCAGAAGTTGCGGTAAAGTGACTGAAATCAATTTGCTCTTGAATATTTTATGTATATAAACATTGATATAATTTACTATACAAATAATAAAGTACCGGTAATGAGTGTTTTAATGTCAAAATCAATTATTATTAGATTATTACATCAACGTGTATAAAACTGTTTTTAGATTACGTATTTTAGGCTACACGTATTTCACGTGTAAAATATTTAGTCTAAAAAAATTAATTGTCCACCCTTGACAAAAGTATAGTATGTACAGTATGTAGATACGTTATGTACATACGTTATGGCAGTTCATAGTCACATTTCCAATTATTTCTTCATATACATGCTTGGCCCTTCTACACTCGTAATCAATGCGATATTTGAGTTTTAATTTCTATATTATGTTTTTTTTCGATAAGTCATGATTTTACCCTACAGGAGAAACTGAAGTGTTCAACAAGGTCCGACTAAGGTGCTTGTATGAAAAACTAACTGTGAAACACATTCATTAACTTCCCTATCCAGAACATGAAAGAAAAAGCAATCTTCTCGCTTACCGTTCCTACAAGTAGTATGTAGCAGCATTGTGGGAGTGTGCATTGAGTTGTCCCAGCCTCATGCACAGCCGTATTGTTTGCTGGCATAACTTCAAACAAGGTTCGTGGAAGAGATGGTAACAGCCATTTCCTAGAAAATATCAAAAAATAAATGTAATAATGTAGTAATAAAAAAGAAAGAATGCCAGGCCTGCTTCCTGTTATATCCTCCTAAAATATTTAAAACAAAAAAGATGGTTTTGTTAGGTTTTCCGTTTTCGAGCAACAGTAATTTCAATAATTGTTCGCAGATTAACGAACAGTGAGACAGAAACACCAATACATTCTCTGAATAGTATATCGGACTCACGGATTTAAAAGTGTTTAATCTATTACTGCTGAAAGCTAACAAAGTCGAACATAGTATAGACTGTTCCATAACATGAAATCCTAGTTCTTGGAGCTACCCAGATAACACTTCCCCCTGCTACTTAACTGCAGAGATTATTGAACAACAGCCTACCCTCATTAAAGGCCTAGAAGCAATAGTGACAGGTTTCTGTCTTTCCTGGAAACTGTTCAGCCCAATGTCGTGTATCATATTGAATAGTTGCACCCTCTGCATTTGTATATAATAAAAATATCTCCTTTTTACGAACGAGGTGTAAAAATGGTTATTTGCGACACATCAGAAGAATGTGTAGTTCCTACACAAACTGATTATAGGATAAGCGAACAATAAGTGACCTTCCTTACGAAGTCAGCCCGGGTGATGGAGTGAGACGAGGTTTTCATCTTTTGGAACAGTATATACTTCCTCTAACTATATTATCTGTGGAAAAAACAAAACAAAACAAAAACATCGTTTAATACAACTGTGTTTTATTTAATCTTGTAATCCGTAGAAAACCACTTCGTATTTCATGCTTGAATCTGATCCCTGTGGTTTAGTTTGAAGCTAACTTGAATAACATTTCTGAGAAACATCACGTCGTGTTGATTCATTCAATTTCATGGAAAAGTAAAGTTAATGTTATTATTAACTAGAAATAAGCATTGGTGCAAGTCTTCACCAAAGTCTCAACCAAACACTGACCGCGATCAAACTTTTATTTATGTAGCCGATAATACATAGAATGCAATTAAAACATTAACAATTCTAATTTTTTCGGAATGAAGGTACTAATTCCTTAATCAATTTTAACGTCACTTGATACATTAGATTGTTTTTCAGTAAGATCAACAATGACACTGCGGATAATAATATTCATGTGGTTCTAGTAGTAAATATACCCCTACCCATTGCAGTAAAAAAATGCCTTAGTACAAATTATTGTGTGTGTACCGTAACTTATACCTTAGTACAGTGGTTCCCAAACTTTTCATTCAGCGGACCCCTTGAAAAAAAATTAAAATTTCGCGGACCCCTCTGGGTTTTGAGAGAAAAACTAAATAAATACTTTGATTCAAATGTATGAAATTCAATAGACAAAATAACAATATCAATGGTAACAAACAGAGTTTACTCCTTAATGTGAACAGTGAAGTTGCTTTAGAGAAATGTAATTTGAGAAAATTACGAGATAGGCCTATCCTATTTCTTCTTAAGCCGCCTGCGGACCCCCTGAAACACCATCCTGGACCCCCGGGGGACCGCGGACCCCACTTTGAGAATCACTGCCTTAGTATGTTCGATTCCGCTACGCCATCCTGATAAGTTGTCATGATTTACTAGGAATAAGCGAAGAAAAAATTCATTGTTTTGTCTCCTTTTCAAAATTCATCACATTTCATTGCTAGTAGGTACAGAATAAGTTACTTCCCAAATAAGATATATTAATTTGTTATTGTGCATTTACACAGATCACCTTAAGTACCCGCATACATGCATGAACAGGCCTAAAAATCCCTTCGAGGTATTTCATCTGCGCGCGCACCATACACACACGCTTACGAGTATAATTATATAAACACACATATGAATACCGGTTTACGTATAGTCACACACTCACGAATAACAATAAAAACAGCTAAAACTTGATAATTTAAAAAATGTAGTAATGATGTGACAGAGCACCGTAGATAAAAATCCATCAAGTAAAAGGAAGGCGTCGCTTGCAGAGAGTTCTATTCTGGAGAAAAAAATTGTAGAGATTTTGCTCACTTTTAAAAGTACAGGAATATTAAGATTTATGAAAATCGTTCATAAATAAATAGGTTTTTCTTTTGAATCACTGCGCAACAGTAGAGATCGGCTCAGAGTACCTGATTAGAGCTCCATCGAATAAAAATCAAGACAGTCTACTCCAGTTACTTAATAAAGTCAATATGCAAGAGACACATTTTAATAGTAGCAACAGAGAAAATTATGTCACTTTCAAGCGATATTGATGTGATATCCAGCACATCTCGGCAAAATGGATTTTCTATTTTACGACAAATGCCTCAACAATACTAAGAACTGAATGAGCAGTCAACTCTTATCAGTCGAAAATGCTTTAAATTTTTGGATAAATTTTGAATATTTATGACAAAAATTAGCATTTCCTTAGATGATAGTTAACATTCAGAGGATTCTATGGAATATGCATGATGCAGACCAAGGAAAATTCACTAAAAGAATTTAACGATAAATGTCCAAATGAGACAAGATAAGCCGCAGTTGAGAATTTTACCACTGTTAACTTATCTGGTTCGGTAATGCAGATTTCTTAGAAGCCTTGTAAGTCAACTGTCGTCTCTAGCAATTTGAATTTGTATAATTCGCTCCTGATTGAAATTGAAATGCTTAATTTTAGATTGGTAAGTACATTGAATTCTTATTATTGTTGATGCATGTGTCATCATTGGGAAAATAACTATATTGTGTCCAGAGATATGCAAGATATGCAATCAGTATCATGCGAAAGTAACAAAGGTTCTAAGAGAAGTGTTGGCACTACTAAAAATCAACCTTTGTATTTTCAAAAGTTTTGTTGTGTTGAAATAAATAGATTATTAGTCATTATTGTATTTACAAGGGTAGGCTATAATGTAGTCTTAAAGCAAGCTGTGACTCTTTTCGCGATATTCGGTTACAATGAATGTCACAGTTCAAGCCATCAGCAATTCATTCCATTGATAACACAATGCAGACGGCAGTAAAAAGGATTCAGACGACTGTAATAGAGATATAAAGGTCCACAAAGGTGTCAAGAGACAAACTAAATCGAGATGTTGACCCGCTATTCCACGTCAATTGAGAAACGGCTGAGCATCGAAGGTCACTCAGAAGGCCGTAGCGGTCAGTTTGACCGGTAGTGAACTTAAGGAGTGCCATGGTCATACTTTCAAAGCAAAATTTTATAACCTCATAGTTACCAATCAACTTCTGAATGCATTATTAAAATAAATTGGAAAACTTTCTTTGTTAAAAGAGTCATCACTACTTCTTGGATATGAATTCAAGTAATTCAAAATTTTATTGAACAAAGATTACCTTTTTAAAAAGATAACAGTAAATACATCAGGATACTCGCCAAATTATATTCAAACATGCAAGCTAAGATCCAATTAGAGACAGAGGGCAATACTTTTAAACTGGAAAAGAGGAGTAAGGCAAGGAGACCCCATATCCCCTGCTCTGTTTATCAGCACACTAGAATGTATCTTTCAGAGAATGAAATTGAAAGGGGGAATCAAAATTGATGGAAAACCACTCCGAGAACTGAGGTTTGCAGATGATATCATCCTATTTGCATCTTCAGCAGAAGAACTAAGACGGAATATCCATGAACTATCCCACAAGAGCAAGGAAGCAGGACTGGAACTGAACCCTCACAAAACAAAACTAATGACTAACAGTACCGAAAAAATTATCAAGGTTAACAACGAAGAATTAGAATATGTCAATGAATACACTTACCTTGGCCAAATTATGTCATTCGGAAACGCCACCCGTAAAGAAGTTCAGAGACGCATCTCTACAGCATGGTCCAAATTCTGGAGTTTGAAATTTATTCTCACAAGTAAGGCCTATAACATCAGATTAAAGAGAGACATATTGGACACTTGCATCTTACCCATCCTTCTGTACGGAGCCCAAACCTGGGCCCTGACAGTTAAAGAAAGGAAAATGTTAGAAACATGCCAGAGGAAAATGGAGAGAAAAATCCTAGATGTTAAACTCCAAGACAGAATCCGCAACGAAGACTTAAGGGCAATGACAAACATCAAAGACATAACAACATCGGCCATATCTCTGAAAAGAAAGTGGGCAGGCCACGTCATGAGGATGGATCACAACAGATGGACACATATAACAACAGCTTGGGACCCACGAATCGGCCACAGAACAGTAGGACGACAGAAGAGAAGATGGGCAGAAGACCTAAAGCTTCACTTTGGGACAAACTGGTCTACGAAGGCCAAAGATCGAAGGCAATGGAGGCGACTGACAGAAGCAACATAAGAGTAATGCGGATCTTTCCCGCAGTGGCTATGCGGGACTGCCGAAACAGCCACCTTGCCAGTCAAGATGCCCTTGCCCTTTAGGGATGAAACGGGCTAATTCTAATTCTAATAGCAGCTATGCTAAGCGCTGAACAGGCAGACTCAGAAAGGAAATAAACAATAGTGTACACTGATAAAAACCCGTTTTAATTCTACGTGACACCATTTAGAAAAAAAATATTATCTCTTTTATACTGAAATTAGGTCCGGATTCATGAACAAATGAAAACATCTTCCTGTTTGTCTTCGGAATGTTTGATGAGAGGAGAGTGGCTGGTCTTCAAAATTCCATTTCCTATGGTAGCCTCCTTGTAGTAGCATAGATTAGAATCTCGATGTCATAAGAAATGCTGGGGAGAAATTCTTTATCTACTGTGCACATAACTTATTTCAGGAGGAGAATTTTAATTTCCTCCTATACATAGGTTTGTTTCTGACTAATTTCCCGTAACTTGTGAATTTAAAACCGTTTTCTTAAAAATGTTGTTAGTTTTTAAAATACAGACATGGGATTTTGCATTAAATCATTTTTCGTAACTTTGAATAATATGAACTACGCTCAATAGTCTAAAATTTAGAATTTATTTTTCAGATACATATTTTGCCTGAAATTGTTTTGAAATTTAACCTTTCACAGTACCGGTATATCTAAAGATAATATATTTGTAACGCAATTGATTCTTCAAAGATTTTAGTTTATTTTGTTCATATGACACATAAGAGCGAGTGTAAATAATAATTAATCAGCGAGAAATAGTTATATCTGTAAATTATAGACAGCGCACAAAAAAGCCATTTATTGTTATGGAACAATAATAAAGTTCTTCTGTATGAAACAGTAATTCGACCCGTTTGGACGCATGGTATTCAGCAAAAAATTCTAATATTGAAAAGATTCGGTGATTTGAGATGAAACCTTTCCGAAGACTATGTACCTTGGTTTTTACAGAGGGTGAGTTAAAAGTCCCGCAATACCTAAATAACCTTTGAAGCCTGTGGCTGAGTGAAATGAAACTCGCTGTGTTTGGCTAACCGTATATGGAGAACTCAAAAATGTTATTACCGAATTTTGCGGACTTCCGAGTTGGAGTTACTTCCAAACCGGAAGTCCGCAAAATTAGGTAATAACGTTTTAGAGTTTTCCATGTACGGCTATCCCAACATACCTAGTTTCATGTCACCGAACTACATGCTTCAAAAGTTATTATTTGATGCGGGACTTTTAACTCACCCTGTATAACTGTTCTTGCATAATATACTGGTTCATAGAGTCTCGCAGAGATATACATTTTACAGTTTATTGTTCGAACTCCTTGAGCACTAGATGTCACTGCATACAATATTACAGTCACAGGTGTTCGCACTTAAACAGGTATGGAATATAATTCGAAGTCGTTCTGAATTTTATTACTTGTGAAACACAAGTGGTAATACAATACATATATAGCCTATCCCCTGGGGTTATACATAAGGTATACTACCAAAGTAAAACTGTTTATTAAGCAAGAAGTTATGAAGACATAATTTCATCGCATTATTTTCACCTTCACAATGAAGCCTAGATTAAAAATATTTTATGGTAATATAAACTGAACAATGAACTCATTACATTTATTTAATATATTAATAACAAACAAAATAACAGGTTCATCGCGCAGACGCGAGTGATCTTATGTTTTCTTAATTGATACGAGATTTCTGAAATGTAATCACCAGGGCCCGGATTCTAATGACATGTCATCTTTTTATTGATGCTGCATAGACATTGCCAATTTGGGGATAAATCCTAATCATGGCCTCTAGATTGTAGAAATGCATTTTTATTAGGTCATTTTTTTGCATTTTATGTCATTTTATATTTTTAGGGCATTTATTTCAATTTTAGGTCATTATTTTGTCATTTTCGTGTCATTTGCTTCCTCATTTAGTCATTTTCTTGTATTTACATTGAGTGTATGGACTTTTACGTCGCTAGCGGTGCTGTCTTTGAAATGTTGTTTGTTTAATGCAAGAAGGAAAAGTGTTGTCATGTCTCAGTCGGAAATGAGAATCAAAGAAACGCCAAAATTGTGTATTATATTACTATTGTTATTAGACTGACTTGGCACCTGCTTGATTTTGAGATTGCAAACTGCTGTTTACCCTCAATAAACAGCAATATAATCCGGCAGACCACAAAAGGAAATGCCGAATTTTGACTCACCAGTTCCTCAGTTTCCGTGAGAAATGAACATTCACAACATTACACTTATTTACAGTTTTTACAATTATGGACAAACTAGTCTATAACTTTGTGTGTACAATAATACTTTTTTATAAATAAAATATCAGTTGTTAGGTCATTTTTATAGTTATTAAGTCATTTTCTTTAAAATTTAGGGTCATTTTATAGGTCATTTTTCAAACAATTTTAGGTCATCAGAATCCGGGCCCTGGTAATCACACAGGAGTTCGCAGTTGTTTATTAAAATAATTAATTAATTAAAATATAAAAAAACTGGTGTGAAATTCACATAATTTAATCTGCCCAAATAAAAGTTTGCATCTTAGTATAATTAATTTGTATGACATTCTCTTCATGGTAAATTGGTTGCAAACCTGAAGAAAATATTTTTACCACATCACATCGCATCCCCGAGGGATACATCACCCAAATAAAATTTGATAGATGCACTCAGGTAACATTCTATATGCCTACTTTAACCATGGACACATCTTTATCACTTCACATTCTGATATGCGAGTATAATAAGAGGTCATATTGCAAAGAGCGAGTATTCAGTTGTTTCAACCTGATGTAAAGCTGTATTGTTCACCACCGTTTCTACAAACAGTGATTGGTTTATAACTACGCTTCAGATAATTTTTTTCCGAAAACAAATAAAAATTCTTGCTCTTAGTATAATCATCCCAGGTAAAAAATTTAGACAAAATCGTTACAGCCGTTTTCGAGAAAATAGCGAAAAACGAAATTTCCTTCATGTAAATTCCCCTTTAAAAACAAAAGAAAGTCGTCGCCAATCTTCGTGTCACATCCTCAGAAGGTATCTAACCCAAAAATACAATTGTTTTACAATTGTTTTCTTATGATTTTCCGTTCTGGAACTACAGTATGTTCTTCACAGAGGCACACACATAGACACTCACATATACACACACATAGGCTACATGTTTCTGAAAAATTGTATTTTTGGATCCAGGGGCCTCAAAAACGAATTTGGGGGTCGAACACAATACTTTCTCTACCTACAGTACCTGGGGTTCGGGAGAGGAAGGAAAACGGGTCCTAGAAAGGAAGTAGGCAGCAATTTGCATGGCAACCGGAAGATTAGAGCAAATAATAACGTGTCACGATAGATATTCTTAACATAACAGATATACAAAATGTACAGGCCTACAATATATCGTAAAATATTAATTTTGTCGTAATTTCCCAAAGAAATATAACTTGCCGATATATTATGCTAAATCATTTTTTTTGTTATTTTCAGTTTTAGTGATCATATTAACCTTTTCACTGCTGCTGACGTATAAATCCGTCACCTCAAAAAGGGAATAAAAGAAGATATATAAGATTAATATGATATTGCTTTATGAAAAATATGGGGATTTTTATCTTTGTGTTAGAATTGTCATTCATAGAAACCAGCTATTTCACTGAAATTTTTGCCAGTCATTTCAGTATTAGAGACCGCTGACGATTTTACTTGTTGATTGGTTATATTAATATACTAGATTTGAAATAGTCAATCGATACCAGGGTTGCCATACGTACGACTATAGTCGTACACATACGACTATTTCATATATTTGTACGACGTGCGACGCAATCATGGGTCGTACGCCTATTTGTACGACTATTTTTAACATAGCGTTTTATATATTTTTTTAAAATCAATCTACTGACAAATTTTAAATTTTGATATGTATCCAGATTTTTGTTTTCTCAGGTTTTTGTTGTAAGCATGTTGCTAAAATCAATATGATTCGAAAGCAGTCCTGTGCCTTTTGCAATAATTACAACACTGTGGCAACTACTGTTAATTTAATTTTATTGTATTTATTCAAATTTAACACATCGAAAGATAATGAAACACGCCTAATCATTTACAAATAAGATGATTTATTGACAATTACATGACATATATAAGGTACATAATACCGATTATTATTAATGATAATAATATTAATTATAATAAAATAATAATAATGATAATAATAATTATTATTATCATTATTATTATTAATGATGATAATAATAATAATAATAATAATAATTATTATTATTATTATTATTATTATTATTATTATTATTATTATTATTATTATTATTATTACGTTCATTATACTGAAAAATCACAAAGCATACGAAAGTTTTAACTTGTATACGACTATTTTCGGGTAATGGTACGACTGTTCTACGTTTCTGATCTGGCAACCCTGATCGATACATTTAATTTGTCTGCTTTCCATGTTAAAACCAAATGTACTGTTCTACAAAACAATCAAGAGTCTAAAATTTTCCAGGGAGTTGATTCATCAAATCACTCACCATCATTGCACCCTTTAGGTGTGAGATTGTCATGATCATCCGGCACGTTTCATGAACTGTTTTAGCCTAATACTGGAGTCCCATCCCTGCTGAGCAGTAATCACCTTTTTCTGACATCGGGTTATTTTTGTTATCTTTATTATTATTGTTATTTAATTTATTAGTTTATTATTGATCGGTTTTAACTCGACCGTTTGTTTGTAAATTCGTTTGTTACGCAGTTACGATCAAACGCAGTGTTTGATTTTCTTCCAATATTGCATGAATGTTCTTTCAAATCATTGAAAACGATGTAAGGATTTTTATTTATTTTTTATTCCATTTGAAGATGGTGGTTTCGATTCATGTAATGTTCAGCTTTTTCCAACGATTTTTTGTCACAATGAATGACATCATTGGCAAAAGTTTTAAAGACTGCGATGAACAGCGATGTTTATATAAACATTTTGATCACTTATATTTTTAATATCTTTTGTAGTTTTGTTTATGTCTTCTTATTTTTATATTTGACGATTTAATTGTTAAATTATCTAAGCAAATTAAATTCACAGAATAATAAATTCCCCCTCAAAATCAACAAACTTAAAGGAACTTAGATTTTCTAACGCGAGGTCTACTATTCACAGTAATTATATAATTAATTTATTATTATTATTATTAGTAGTAGTAGTAGTAGTAGTAGTAGTAGTAGTAGTAGTAGTAGTAGTAGTAGTAGTAGTAGTAGTAGTAGTAGTAGTAGTAGTAGTAGTAGTAGTAGTAGTAGTAGTAGTAGTATTAGTAGTATTAGTAGTAGTATTAGGCCTAGTATTATCACTAGATGATTAATGCCCGGTTTCTATAAACTCGCGAAATACCTATGGGTAAATTATCCAATGGACAGAATTTACACAAGAATCACTTTTACAAACTCAAATAATATAAAGGTAACACTTGTGGCGAGTTTCTAGATAAATGTCCTCTGGGTAAATATGAAAATGACAGAAAAAATGTTCCTACAAACTCGGGCTAGATCTTTCCAAGGGTAAATTGTCGGGTTAATTTATCCTTTCGTGGATGGCTGGATAAAATTTAACCTCTCAAAGGATCAATAATAATTTAAACAATGAGAATCAAAGCTTTCTGATTTAAATTAACGATACAACTCCAAGGCCTTCCTCATTATATTATTGTGGGTGATTAGGAACTAATTTGCCCATGGATAATTTACCCATAGGTATTTCACGAGTTTATAGAAACCGGACATAAGCCCGATAAACGGCGGTGTTACTAAATTGTTCCTGTTTCGGATCTTCATTGTTGTCGACTGCATAAAACACAACAAATAACCTTAACCAAAGCTTAAAATAAAATTTTGACCTAAATGAGTGTGTTAACAGGATGAAACCTGAGACAGACACTCTCTATATCACGAGGAAAGTTTGGTGAAAATTTCTTGGGGCCTATGACCCACATGAGAATTAGCGTTCTCACTCTGACTCGAGCGGTAACATCACTATGATAATAATCGTTTAATTGTATTCTAGTTACATGAAAAACTGTTGCAGAAGTAAGCAGCTAGATATCTCATTACTACAAACTTCAGAAGAAAATCTAATGTGAAATACATAACTTCTTCTGTTCAAATAAAAGTCTTGCCTCTAAGTATAATATAGGTCTATTATGTATTACATTCTCTTCGTAGAAATTCGTAGTTAAAATGAAAAGAATGTCGTTACCACATTACATTGCATCCCCGAAGGATACACAACCCAAATATAATTTGATTAATGTACTCATAACTTATTTACTCTAAGCATGGGCAATACACCTTTCTCACTTCTGATATACCCTGATATATCTCTGATAGGTAGAATAAGACGCCGTATTGCAAAGAAGTGCGTATTCAGCTGTTGTTTCAACCTAATTGTTCGCGGAGCAAGATTGAGTTACTACAGTGGATGGTTTATAACTTTTGCGAAAAACGTTTCAATTAAAATTTTTTGCTCTTAGTATAAGCACCTCGAGTACAAAATTTATACAAAATCTTCCGAAGTGTTTCGAAAAAATTCGCGAAGAACGAAATTTTCTTCTTGTATATTGGTACTATAAGTAAGAGAAAATGGTTGGCAATCTTCTTCTCATATCCCCAGAAGATACCTAGTGAATAAAAAATGTTTTCATACGGTTTTCGTTCTGTAGCTAGGTTGTTCACAGACACACACACACACAGGAACATATTTCTGAAATAGTATTTTTGGATTCAGGAACCTCAAAACGTGTATTTATGTTAAAAATAACTTCGAATTTTAGTCCAATGAGGGTCATATTAATAACTATTAATTATTAATTCGAATTTCGAGGTCGAACACAATAGTACCAATAGTATGGGCAGGGGAAGTAAAAATGAAGACAAAACTTCAGAAAAAATTGAGAGAGAAAAAGGTTATTCATAAGAAACAAAATGGAAGAAAGGACAAGAGGCTTCTTCTAATCGTTTGAAATTTAAATGGAGTCAGTAGACAAATAGCAGCATGATTACTCAAGCCCGTCGATGTAATGAAGATGTCATGGGGAAAGAAACAAAGCAATTACAGACATTCAGATGACTATCGGGATTGCATCACAATTATTATCCTGTAACACAGGGCATAGCGCTTTGCGTACGTTACGCAAGGGCTTCCATTCATCCCATCTGTTTCATTGTCATCAACCTAGTTTAATTTATAGCAGTGCCAGTGTAATTGCAGTTCATTCTAATTAAGTAATTACAAGTCAGGTAGTCTTTTGCTTCTTATATGTCGTTGAACCATTTGCAATCTTGTTATAACTGCCCATTTTTGGAAAATCACTACAGATCCTATTATTTTAATTATTCTGCATTGGAAAATTCAATACTGAACTATTTTTGCTTAGTTACCTTCTATTAGGCCTACAGGCATTTTCAATAATTAGCCTACTTTCTATTTTTTAAGGTTTCATTTTATGAAGGATAATGATTTTTAACGAGCAAACTTTATGGCGAACAATAGCAACCAAACGTTACGAATAATTTGTTATCTATTCCTACAACGTAGGAATTACATCTATATCAATTGACAATACACCAATACTTGCGTAGGTTTATATCTAAGTTATATAGGTCTTGCAGTCTAACTACAGAATGAATTAATATACTGTATTCCGTTAAATACTATAAAGACTTGTTAAAAACGCCGATAGCACGCTGGATACCGCACAGAACGAAAAACTGTCCAGAAAAACAGAGTTTGTGTAATGCCACACATCCACACATTATGGCATTTCAAAGAAAGTATATATTTAAGATTTTACGTTTAATAAGTTTATTTGATAATTTTGATAATAATAAATTTTAAATAGTAAACAGTAGCCTATACATTCGGGACAAAAAAAGATGGAATGGAATAGGATCAAAATCACTCGAGTCACCGGGAACATAGTGGATACACGTATGCATGAACCTCAGATTATTGCCTTTGTTGGACACTTCATGAGAATATTATAAGAGAAAAATTCCTCCGACACGGAAGCTCGAACCCAAGATATTCGGCTATCCGTGCCGCCACTCTACCAACTGAGCTAGCCGGAGTCCGATTCACAGTGCCAGATGTAATCTCTCTCCTATGATTAATTGCTCTTAATGGTCTACCTCATTGACAGACAAGTTGTATCATATGCAGACACACTGATCAGTGATTTTTGTGAACGGCTTCCACTGTTATTGTACAGTAACATTAAAGATTCAGTACTTATGAGAAGATATGCCAACAAAATTATTACAATATTTTAGAACCAGTAAACTCTTGCGAAAATCTCGCACATTCATCCTTTCCTTCCTCCCCCCCCCCCCCCCAAATAGTATTTTCTCCACTACGGTAAAACAAGTTATAGCTATGAATAACATATCAATGGATAGGAGTTTTTCGTCCCTGACATAGCATAGGCTATTCGCTACCCATAGTTTGCACAAACTCAGACTTTAAGGCCTACCACAGCGTGAGACAACTGAAAACGCACACCCCACAATACGGCCTCTTTTTCTACATTAAAACCGTGAAGAGAGAAATATTGTTTTTTCCCAGGCTAGATGATTTCATACGAATGCATCACATATGGTTTTAATTTACGTTAATTTCTGTCACAATAACTGATTTATAGGATTGATTTCTATCGATAGTGTCCCTAATTTCATCGATGACGTCAAATCCCAGTACCATGACATTTCCCAAGGCAGCTGTGTACATTGAAAACAATAGTGTTCTCGTTCATTAGCGTACAGTGTGAATTCCATGTGGTGGATTCAATGTAAGATTTTCGGAAATTATAACATTAATATGAAAATTTTAAACAATGTGTTTTAATTTGAACTGAGTAAATTGGCAAAAGTCAGTAAAATCGGTAGTTGATAAAAAAAAAGATATGTTACAACTGAAATAATATAATAGGCCTATATGATTAATATATAAAAGAATGACCAAATTTAATCCAAGCTTCAATTGTAGCATTATCAGGAGGAAATGTTTTTGTCTATTCTTTGAGTATTTACGAGAAACAGAATGTCAGCAATGCCTTATGATATTTATAAACTTGAGTAATTTTCTAATATCTTATTAGCGGAGAATTGTAATATAAACATTTTGTAACTTTCAAGGACGACGTCTTTCAGAAAATAACAGCTGTCATTATATAAAATGTGTGGATTCTTTCTAAGTTTATTCGCACTTGCGAAACGTTTTAGTTGTGACGCTCACGATATTCATTTGAAACGCGTAATCTGTGTTTAAAATAATACGCAGATTATATTTTACCTTCTTGAGAATGAGTTCAGGTGCTCTTCAAAACAATTTGTCTCCTCACCTGAAGAGACTTCAGCAACCTTGTATCTCTTTTGGGTCGTTTAATAATAGAAAAAATAAGATAGCGTCATTGTTATGTGTACATGGAAGCAGTGAAAGGTGAGATGGACGGGCTTGCCTAATTTTACCACTGTTACTTCTCATCACATTGTATTAAAAGAAAGTATGTCTAGTAATAATTCATATCTGTAATGTTTCAAATTAAGGAATATGAGAGAAGAAACCTGACGGGGAACATTTACTCGATATTTTCTTTCCCAAGCAGAGATCTTATTAATGTGTCGTTTTACAACTTCTATAAAAAAGGAGAGCACATTTTGCTGCCCCTTATGCAATGGCAGAGTTGATTGTGAGGTGAGTATCAAAACCTATGCTATTAGGTAGATTTCGAAGAAAAATCTACCTATTGCAATGGATACCATGTCATGATTTTCGAAAAATTCTTTCATATCTTTACGTTTCATGCTCCCCTAAGTACGAAACCACCGCCCGTTCAAAAAAAAATGTTGTGATATTTATATATATATATATATATATATATATATATATTTACACGATAGCGGCCGTAATTTTGAAGATATTTGAACCAAATTTTAATATGTTATTTCTAGGCCCAATAGTTCGGACAAGTTCGTTAATGAGCAAAATTGGCCCAAGGGGGTGGTCGGGGGAGGGGGTTGAAATTTTTAAAAATGTATATCTCGGCCCCTATGAAGTATAGAGGGAAACTTTGTTTGAATAAATTAGAGTACTCCCTATGGAGTTCACAGTGACACCAACGATTCGGGGGTTCGAGTGAGGGTGGGGGTGGGGGATGGAAATTCGAAATTTTTGAAACCACGTCTTGTGGGGTATCGTTGAAAAGCTCTTGATGAGTACTCTACAAATCAATAACTAGTTTCTTGATAGCTCTCATATGACGCGAGATTTTAATGTTTGAAAATAATAACACTTAAAAGAATTATTATAATATCATAATTTTGTCTTGTTTAGCGGCTTTGCTAATTTTATTCATTGCTGATCTTGCGCACGGCCTCCCAGAATATTATATCCTATTCTTGTTGTCAAAACAAATGATTGTAGGCTCTTCCTCTTTACCGAATTCAGTTCTTATTACTGCGGGTTTGCCATGCCAAGGCTAAAAAAGAAGAGTGCTGCGCAGCGATAATAAATTAAACCAAAAGCACTTTGAAATCTACCTCAGCCTGTAGGCCTGCCTAAAGGGATTTTTTTTTTTAGAGATACCTGGCTTATATCCTTTCAAGAACTCTAATAAAAATATGGTTCAGATGAAAATTGTAAATTACAGTGCAAATTGATATTGCACAAAATTTTGTCAAAATCATAAGAAACATATTCAAAAACTCAAGAAAACGATTTCTTTGTAAAGTGGCATTAAGAAAAGCCGACTTTATGTTTAAAGTACAGCGTTTACGAATTGCTTGCGAAAAGGGAGAATATGTCCAAACTGCGTGCCAATGTAATCTACAAGCTAAACGAGTAGCGTGACAATGCTTTTCAGGAGTTATCCGAGTTGCGTGTCAAAAAGATAATATCCAAAATTATGTAAAATTTTCTTTCCCACTTTCAGACTACTCAATAACATAACACACTGTTCGTTAATTTTAATATAATCTTTACAAAGTCTCTTGCAACACGCTCACCTTTCCATATTATTGGAAATAAAATATGAAGCCATCGATGACGAGCAGTTTCCTGTTTTTCTCACAAATCATACTAGCTACAGTTGATTTCATGATCCAATAACCCCTTGGTTGAAGTCACCTAAATTACAACACGTTTTAGGTACTATAAGTCAAAATAAATCTTATTCACGTAAAATAAGTCAAAATAAATTTTATTTTCGAAAACTTAGCAAAGATTAAACAGAGTTATATGTTAACTTAGACACCAGAAACAAAACAACACTGACTTCTCCGCCATAGCATCTCATTCGGACGAAACGGGTCACAAAATACTTTTCGATAACATAGCTCTTCTTAAAAATGAAAACAGAAAATTCCCTAGACTTGTCACAGAAGCAATAGAAATCATTAAACATCCCCATAACATAAACAGGGAAGATGGGTATAAGATTAGTGACATCTGGCGTGAAACAATTAAAACTTTAACACTGACGTCATGACAACTGCGACTGTTTACTAATCACAGGCACTTATTTTCTTGCAATTCTTTCTCAGAAGAAGGACACGATATGTTGTCCGAAACGTCAGAAGACACCATAAACACGACGCGGCCTAACCCGGATATCAATTACTATCATTTTAAGAGTTATATGTTATATAGCTATCTACTTGTAATCTTTAGTTAGTAAAATAAACTAAACTCCTTGGCGCTAACATCCTAGAAGGGACAAGGCCTACCACCCGACCGCTGCATCATCTACCATAGGCAAACGGCAGGATTGGGGGCATGTGGTCAGCATGCCGACACCCACGGCCGTTAAGTGGTTTCCATGACCGGTAGTAAAAGAAAATGTAGCCTATAAATATAAATACATGTCTTTTGTGGGCTTATTTGAGGCTACGACAAGTAATTAATTTTATATGTGAAAATCTATAAAAAGAAATTATAATTACATTCAATGTAATGATTTCTTATGGTATTACTGTATATTATACTAGTTACAGTTAGACTGTATCACTCACTTTGTTCTCTTGCAATATTGAAGAAACCTCTAAGAACCAAGGGCACGTCAGCATGCAATTTAAGTGTGCGTTTAAAAATACCCGCATGAAATTCGGCTGTGTGCTTTTTCCACCTGACTTATCCCGCATGAAATTCGAGTTCTCCCTTCACCTCAGAATTCGAGCTCTCCCTTCACCTCAGAAAATAATGAACTCAGTTTTATTGCAATATTTCGTTTTCGAGCAGACACATTCAGTCATAGAGGTATTTAGAATGTCACATACACACACGCAAATTCATATTTTTGAAATCTCTGTTTGTGTAATCGGGTGACCCCAAAATATCAGATTTCAAGATTATTTTTATCTACCTCGAGTACCAATGGTACAGGTAGAGAAAGGAAAAATTATCAAATAAATTAATAAATAATAATATGTCAAACATATTAAGTACATTATATAATCTACCAATAATATTATATATGAGAAAACATGACTAAAATTGTCATGACATAAACAGAGGCGTAACGGGGGGGGGGGGGTTTGAGGGTTTGAACCCCCCCCCATTGATTGAAAAAAGGAAAATTGTACAATTTTTTTAAGTCTGCTTATAAATTACTTAATACGATTATAAAGCGTGGGAAGCTTAAAACTCGTTATTATGCATCTTAATTTTTAACATTTCCCGGGGGAGGACCCCCGAAACCCCCTCTCCCTGGGGGGTATTCCATACCCTCAAACCCCCCGGATGGTCGGCCTGATTACGCCTATGGACATAAGAGTACTGGTTGGAAAGCAGGTAATTAGATAAAAATATCTAGCCCCAAGGATGCCTTTAAATCCTTGCTTAGCGGAAGTCCAATTCTGAGTAACGGAGGGCCTAATTGTTAAAAGTGTCCTTTCTCCTATTCCAGCAGTTCATTATTCGTCATATAATTGTATCATTCTCAATAAAGACGGAATAAAAATAGCGAAAGGTTTCTAAGTACTTTATTATTTCCTTCGAGTTTTTCCATTAATTTATTTCTATAAATTTGGCCTACATCTCCCACATATCACAATAGCCTAAAAAAATTCGATTTTCCTCAAAAATAAATATTAATTTTCTTTTTAATTAATTTGTACTTTCTCCATTCATTCCTTTTTATTTTCAATCATTTTAGTGTGTTTTAGTGCAATTTTTGTGAAGATTATTAATAATATTATTATTACTGGATAAGAATAGGCCTATAGGCATCCGGGGCACACAAAGGCACAAAGCGGATGTGGAGAGGAAGGAAGGAAAATAAGAAGAAAATATATGAATCTCGAGGGTTTTTTTCCAATAAGAACCTACCCTTTTCATAGTTTTAGGTTATTCAAAGTATGAAGAACATACTGCTAAATAAACATACGAAGTAGATGCATAAACACAATTTCATCACATAAAATTACAGTTATGTTAACTGTAATTAGGGAAGAAAATAGTTCTGTAATTCCCGATGGGTAACGTCTGTCCTTTCTAGAGTATACAACCGTATGCAAATAAAATCTATAACCCAATTAATGTTCCTGTCTATACAAACAGCCAGTTGCAGAAACGCAAATCAAACCAGTCGATCAGTGATCAAACTCCAGTCATGTATTCTGCAACAGGGCATAAGTTTTAATATTATCATTGATTTAATCGACAAATAGCAAGCGAAAACTTGCATTGATGACATCATAGTGTATTGCTTAAAGCCAGATATTGCCAATATTGCTGATATGTTACTAAGGAATGTACGCTTAGTAGAAAGTTGTCTTTGGATTTGTAATGTAAGGTGCCAAATCTACACACTTATAGGGTTCAAGAGCTACCTGGTGAAGGTTTGGTGTCTTTTAACTAGATGTCACAATAAAGCCTCGTGAGAAAGATGATTATGTCGTAACAAAGTAAACAGCTCACAGTCCACGCTATTAATTTCATTCACATGTGCTGCTTGCATTCTGAGCACATGTTTAAAGTGAAAGCAGTCACCTGAACAATGACTAACCATTTCTAACTCCTTGTGTTTACATGACTGTTGATTTAACAATAGTAGCCCCAGCCCCCAGCGTAATTGAGCTTCATTTGAATAAAAGCTTAGATGATATGATCTGCGGAAAAGAGCTATTGAAAGTAGACAAATTAAATAGTTAATTGTACTCGCCGAAACAGGCGCTTCCTCCTCTGAGAATTGCTGTGACGTAGGAGGTCGATTTTCGATCGAGATAAGTTTGCTGAATGGGGTTTTTCTGGGGTTTTTCCTCACCTATAAGGTGAATGTTAGGAAACTTTAGGCCCCTGTGGAGCCCGGACATCATCTAGCCGTCACTTTCATCACATGTCAGTGAACCAATGGCCAGTCTATGTCGCTGTCTTGTAATATCTGGGCGTCGTTGGTCACATAAACAGTTCCTACATCGGGAGAGGTAAAACTTATGTAGCCTATGTGTCCTAAAAGTAAAACTGTGAAACAGAAGAGTAAAAGAACGGAGGTATAACTTCAGAGGAGCAATTCCGCACGCTGCTTTGTGGTGAATGTAGTATGCATGGAGTGTAGGCGATAAATGAAAACATTTTGATTCAAAATTTCCACTATACGTAGGCTAACATTGGGCGCCATTTAAGTATAACCTTATAAAACCGGATAATTAGCCTAATAATTATAAACTGTACCGGTACGTGTCGTGATACAAGTTTTAATAAGCCCGTAGTAGCAAAAAATCACTATGGGTTCTAGAATTGTCAACTTATGTCCTATGGTCTAATAAACATGAAAAACCACTAGCATACCTACATAAGTTACTCGTACAACTAAGTATTTTAAAAAAATCTATGTGAAAATACTGTGCTTAACTTACTAGAAAGATGTGAGTTAATCCGACGACGACTGATTTTGTGTCCTGAAACAAACCAGGCGAAAATTTCAAGATACAGAATTTAAAAAGAAGTGAATACATGTTCAGCTTTGTTAAAAAATATTTCTTAAATGTGATGAAAATGTAAGATTCCCAGGACTTAGTTTACCGTAGTATGGATCTTGTGATTTTCTCGCGTCATATTCCGACGTAGTAGGTGGCTGCCTAATAGCGGGGACTTAGATTCAGAAAGCTATGACTAATTTATAACTATCCTCAGAGAATCCGTAAAAAAATATATTTCTAACAAAAATTCCAAGCCATTGACTCCAATAGTTAACGCACAGTATAATATTTAAAGAAAAGCGTTAGGCATTTTTATCGCAAAGATGTAACTTTATTTACAAGTCAAGTATTAGTACGAGAAAGACAATGTTGTCTATATGCTTCACATTATTCTTTCATCCTTGGAAAAAATATCTACTGGTACAAATAATTTCGTTTTAATTACTTACACCTTTTCCTTTTCGAGATTTGCAGTTCACAAAGAGATAGACAGACACATAAACTAGATTTTTTCTTCTAAAAATGGATCTCAAAACATACCTGTATATTTCTGGTGAAAATACGATACCGGTATCAAGAAAGGGTCGAATATAGTACTTTAACTATACCTATGATATGTTTAAAGAAAATAAGATGGTTACTAATGGTTAAAATTTCTTTGTAGACCCGGATATAAACTAGGTGGATCCATGTAGAATTTGTGGTGGATAAAATTGGTCGGGGAGGTTTACTCCGAGTGCTCCTGTTTCCCATGTCATACATAATTCCACCAATGCTCCATTCATCGTAATATGACCATTTGGTTGCAGTGAATAAATTATTCCAATTTCTTTATAGGTAATTTATACGAACAGGTACACTTTTGTCAATTTAGGCAATCGATCGTTTTATGAAGTTGTATACATAAATATTTTATTAACTCAAAGAAACCTCTTCTAAAATAATTTCTTTGAATAAATATTCATTTGAAAGATAATCATATTTTTAAAACAGAAAATGGGTTATCATTCTCACTCTGTCAACAGTCTTATGGTCTAGGCATTTGAATGTGGCATAAGGATAAGATATCTATGCTTTAAAAATTCCCATATAGTTTTCCTAACTCCTAAGTTGTATTATTATATTTCGATCCTAATTCAAGCTCCAATTTTTTTTGCATCATAGAAAAGCACAAATACACAAAATAAGAGCAACCTAATACAGATACTTAGTAGCGGTATGAAACGAAGCATCCAGTCGAACCTCTTTTTATATCAAGTTCCTACACATTCATTCAAGTCTCCAAGGCTTGCATCGAATGCTGCTTCCCCTCCTTTCTACCCGTACTGTCACTGAAATTCAATATCGTGATTTCGCCACATGTTTTGAAATTCCCTGAGTCCAAAAATCTTGTTGAAGAAAAAAAGCCTCTGGATATGTGTATGTGTGTCTTGTATGTCTGCCATGAGGGATGCCTTAGGACAACATAGCTAGTATGAAAAATCGTATCAAAAAGGAATTTTATGTTCAGGTTAAACATCTTCTGAGAATGTGACAAGTATACAAACAAGTACATAAGTGGATCGATTACTTCACTTTAAGAAAATCTTATGTGAAACAAATAACTTCCTCTACCTTTAATATATTCCATTGTAGAGTACACGACTGTATTGAAGTAACGAATTCAATAGTTTCAGCCTTATTCAGAGTCGCAATATTCGCGAGGCAAGACCTAATACCCAAGTGGGCTATGTATGTGAAATGAGTAGGATATTAACTAGCCTTCAGAAAATGTATTGGAAAAACATTCTCAATTGAAACACCTCAAGATTTTAACAAAATCGTTAGAGCCGCGAAAAATAAAATTTTCTTCACATATAGTTTCAGTAAAAAGTAAGAAAAGTCGTCGCCGATCTTCATGTCACATCCCCAGAAGGGACCTAACCTAACTATAAATCTCTAACCAGGCTGTTTACAGACACATACAGACATTTTTCTGATAATAGATTTTTGGATTCAGGGTACCTCAAAACGTGCATTTAGGTTAAAAACTCGACATCGAATTTGGGAACGAACACAATACTTCCTCTACCCGTAGTATCTATGGTACGGGTAGAGGAAGTAAATTTTTTTGTTTTACGCGATTTGACGAAAACTGTTTTGTTGTATTTTAAATTTTATTGTAACTACTTACGCGCATAAGTTCAGCTTCCGAGATAAGAGTTCATTTATCTTCTGACATCATCTTTAAGTCTTCTAATGTATGGGAAATTGACCTATGCACTTTATTTTCAAGTTCCCCCATAAATAACAGTCAGTTCTTGAAAAGGGAAGCAATGTCGTTTAAGTTTGATTTACTTTGCTTGAAAATTCTGGTGGGGAATAATTACCATAGTGAAACAGATGGCAGGCGTACTAGCATAGCCTATATATATTTTTTAACACAAGTGGACATTTCCTTTATTATTTCTTAAATCCTTGAATCATTAGAAATAAATTGCCACTATTTATGTTATACTTAAATACTTGTAGAACAGCTCATTATTAGAACTTTCAGACAGGTTTCACCAGTTCATGGCACCAAGACTGTGTGAGTGACAAGAAAAATGTAAGTTGTTTATCTTTATTGCCGCGTAAACAGGCACACGCACACACACAACCAGGCGGACACAAATCACTCAAAGAACAACTCGAGAAGCAGATACAAGTTAGTTAAAATAAGCCAGTTGCACATAGTGTAATGTCTACTGGTCATCGAACTCTTTCTAGGTATTCATGTTAATGGTACATGCTTTTCATAGAACTCTCACTCCTTACGAAGATAGTCCATAACTCTTAATGCTATTGTCTGGTAATCTGACAGTTATTACCTCGTATTTGAATTCTCACTTGTATGCCTCAAAATTACTTCGTTATTGATGATCCCTGAGGTCAAGGTTCAATACATTAATCGCACGATTATCTGCAACATTAGTCAGAGGAAACACTTTTACGTTGAATCGTAGAATTACATAACTGAAGTAGATTGGTACTGTATTAGTGGCATTAGCGGTAATAGTAGCACCAGACACAGAACCAAACGAGATTCCTACGTTGGAGGAAAATACTAGGTTTACATGGGAATTCAATTCGAACTGAAATAAACTGATCTAAATACGCCTCTGCTTAAATAGAAAGTTCGAAGAGTGTTTTGAAATTTTCTTACCGTTAACTATATGTGTGGCTACTTGTGTAATTAACCTATGTAAATAATCGTCATATTTATTCCGTAGGATTAAAAACTATGAGTAAGTATATTAACTTCTGATCACCATGAAAATTATGGCTTGAAAGAGCACATGAATAATTAGAGGGCTGAAAGCCCTTATGAGCTAATGCTGAGCTATTGGTAGTATGCAGACTTAAATACTTGAGGAATAGCCATCCAAATCCTGCAGGTTGTATAATATTGACGGGATAAAAAACTATGACAAAGTGAAGTTTTCTTGAATTCTACAGTGGGCCATATCCTGAGAATCAACCAGACGCGTTGTGATGGAACATCGCGAACTGAGTGGAAGGAAATTAACAAAGTAACATTAAAAGTTGGAAACGTGTGAAAAATTGTGACCAGTGGGTGAAAAATGATAGGCCTACAAAGTTCAACCACTTAATAGCATAGACAGCGGTTCCCAACCGGTGGGTTACAGGTGGGTCGCGACTCGATCCTAAAACCATCAGAAACCATCGAATAAACCATCAAAAATGATAAGAAAAATCGAAACAAATTGTTTTGATTGTTTTCTTGGTTCTTTATTTTTGGCATCTGGGGCAGACAACAGAACCACTACATCCCTCCCAGATGACTCACACAGTTACACAGGTGGTGCATATATAATCTTATATATATTTGCAATATTTGATGGTAAATTATATATACATAAGGAAGGGATACGATACTTTTTACTTCACCATGGACCGATGGACCGTGGAGGTATTCCGATAAGGAAAGGTGGGTCGCCAGCTGAAAAAGGTTGGGAACCACTGGCATAGACTATTCAGATGCATGTGGTGGACAAAAGAAACTACACATAGCGTCGTTATGGACCTGTCGTGTCATGGTTTCATATAATAGATATAACATTTTTTTAATTAGGCTAATCTTTCTTTCTAGTGACAGAGACTTCCATACTACCGAATCAGCCACACATAAAGCCAAGTTCACAATGGATGAGTATGTGAATTTAAGTAAACACTGCAGAAGAAACGAACCCTTTGTTGTAATAGAATGAAACAGCCAAACTTTTTTATATCAAAGATATTACGAAATATAATTTCATCATACGCAAAGAAACTGTAGATGGTAACAAGGTCCAGTGGTTATGTGACTGATCTTACATTTAATTTTTCACGATCTTGTTCTGCAATTGATAAATATATTAGGGTTTTAGGCATGCATCTTGAACCTACTTTAGGGTGGCAATCCCATGTAAATAGCATTTTTAATAAAACATCAAAGGGTATATTTGTTTTAAAAATCACCTTCCTGTTGTGTCATATTTTGAATATGTACACAGCCATCTTGCTTATGGGACCCTACTGTGGGCCAACCATGCTTCAGCCCATAAACTTCTCATGCTACAAAAGAGGGCTATCAGAATTATACGTGGGGTTCCCCCAAGAACCCATTGTAAACCTATCTTTATAAAACTTAGCATTTTAACTTTGACATCAATGTTCATCTTAGACTGCCTGACTTATGTTCAGAGAAATATCAATAGTTTTAAACTATGTACAGCAATCCATAACTACCTTACAAGAGCAAGTTCGAATATTTATGTAGACAGATGTAAATGCAGTAAAACACAAAATAGTTTTGTATAAGTAGCTTTAAAATTATACAATAGTCTCCCAGATGAATTAAAAAACTTATCGATACCGGTTTTTAAAAGGAACACTGAAGTCTAACCCTTTTTATAGCCTTGTGGAATTTTTTAATAGCAGAATATTCAATTTGACTTAAGTTAACATGCTGTGAATTTGCATTGTAATTAAGAATTTTTAAATTTTATATTTAAATTTTATGTTGACGTGCTATACATTATAATAATGTCTTGGCAAATAAAAAAAAATTAAAAGGCTCAGGTGTGAAGCAAAATCAAATTCCGATATTCTCTGAAAAAATAGAAGCATGGTTGCTGACATTTCTCCATTGAAAAGAGTAGAAAGACAATGGAAGTTACGTCCGCAGTCACATACGCACACACTAATTCCAAATAAGACATGGAAGGGAAGAAGGGAATAATGAGGGACATATGATATCCGGAGACCATGAGGGCATATTATTATGAGGGCATATTATTTTCCCACGTTTTTCTCATAGGTGATGAAAATCCCCTGAAAAACACCACATACGAAACTTCTCCCGACCAAGAATCAAGCTCGGGCTCACTTTATTAGGAGAGGGAACATATCCCCTACGCCACAGAGGGGGCAGAGCCAATGAGTCTCAACAAAATATACTTAAAAATATGATCGAACAGATCCTAAAGTTTGTCGGCCTAATTTTGAAACCCCCTGCATAAAAATAATTTTAAAATTGCATTTTACTGCTAAATCAAAAGTCCAGTATAAAAGATTAAAATATTCAATACCACAAACAAAGAACCTTGTGTTAATACTCTGTTAAATCTCAGTGCCAGCATCCTTGTGCCAATACATCAGTGATAAGTTGATAACCGTTATTACTAAAAATTGTGTCAGAAACTTATCTCTGATTGCTAGTCCTCGTTTCAACATCGTTTCTATTTCACTCTTATTTTGCGGTTGCGGTTTTGTAGGAAATGCCAGCATGCGTTTTGTAAGAAGGTACTTTTAGGTAGATTTTCGAAGAAAAATCTACCTATTGCAATGGATACCACTTTATGATTTTCGAAAAATTCTTTCATATCTTTACGTTTCATGCTCCCCTAAGTACGAAACCACCGCCCGTTCAAAAAAAAATTTTGTGATATTTATATATATACTAGCTGAAAAGGCCCGGCGTCGCCCGGGCTTTGTATTTTTTAATTTGAAATTAACTTATGAAGGACTTTATGTATGTAGAACTTGAAATGAAGAAAAAGATTTATCACACTCAAACTATTGCATCAGAAAACGCTGGATATAGCTTTTTATGGCTCATAGAGGATGTCGAAAGCTGCATTCCGTTGCTTCTACACATCATGCTTGGGAGGGGTTGAAATAAGAAGAAACACAAATTACATAAGATTGTACTGACTTGACGGAAAATTTTATTTCTCATTCTCATGTTACTATACAATCGTTTCGGAGCTGAAATAAAAGAGAAATGCAGTATCACTTTCATACTTTCCTCCCCTAGAACCCGGGACATAATATACTGCGAGCATAGGACTCAAAATGTTCCATCCCATGCTTAGGGCCTATGATAAACATCCCTATTTCTCAACTAATACAAAGCCTACAGGTATGGATAACTTATCAGCGGAAAGGATTATTTATAGACTTTTGATATAGCATACTCACACACTTAAGTTGTCCCTCTTATTCTACATCAAAATGTGAAGTGAGTAAATATTTCTTATGTCGAGGGTAGAGAAAGTTATGTGACTACATCACACTGTGCTTTATTTTCGTGGATTTCATTTTCAGTTATTATTTTCGCCAATATATTACATCGATGGAATCATAATTCGTTAAAGCATTAGGCTATATACTTGCCAAGGCCCTATGTAATCATAGTAAACAATTTACTGTTGCCATGTGAACTAAACAGCAATTCATTTTTTCAGTATAAAATTCTCAGAAATTATATAATTTTCAAGGGAAGGAGTATTTTGTTTGAATTTTAATGTCGACAGCTATACTTCCCGGGCTTAACTGGGTATGTGTGCAAAATGTCGTGTAAATTGGTAAAGAAATGTAGATTTGTATAAGGAACAAACATACATACATACATACATACATACACACTTTCGATTTTATATATTAGATATATTTACACGATAGCGGCCGTAATTTTGAAGATATTTGAACCAAATTTTATTATGTTATTTCTAGGCCCAATAGTTCGGACAAGTTCGTTAATGGGCAAAATTGGCCTAAGGGGGTGGTCGGGGGAGGGGGTTGAAATTTTAAAACATTTATATCTCGGCCCCTATGAAGTATAGAGGGAAACTTTGTTGGAATAAATTAGAGTACTCCCTATGGAGTTCACAGTGACACCAACAATTCGGGGGTTCGAGTGAGGGTGGGGGTAGGGGTGGGGGTGGGGGATGAAAATTCGAAACTTTTGAAACCACGTCTTGTGGGGTATCGTTGAAAAGCTCTTGATGAGTGCTCTACAAATCAATAAATAGTTTCTTGATTGCTCTCATATGACGCGAGATTTTAATGTTTGAAAATAATAACACTTAAAAGAATTATTATAATATCATAATTTTGTCTTGTTTAGCGGCTTTGCTAATTTTATTCATTGCTGATCTTGCGCACGGCCTCCCAGAATATTATATCCTATTCTTGTTGTCAAAACAAATGATTGTAGGCTCTTCCTCTTTACCGAATTCAGTTCTTTTTACTGCAGGTTTACCATGCCAAGGCTAAAGAAAAAGAGTGCTATGCAGCGACAATAAATTAAACCAAAAGCACTTCGAAATCTACCTCCGCCTGTAGGCCTGCCTAAAGGGATTTTTTCTATTCAGCTTTATCCTAGCTGGAATACTCTATTACCTTGATATCATTTTACGTCATTTGTTATGTATACGGTATGCATGCTTTTTAATTCCCCTCTTCCCGGCATTTACAAACAAATTCTCCTAGCATAGGGAACAAGTCTATGGATCACAGAGACCTATATAGATAGAACTCGCCCCCAAACCCTCACCGAGGTTCTTGGGAAAGATTGTTTAAAAGATCTATGGATGATAGAGTGCGTGTATTTAGTCTGCTGTATTGGCTGTTATTTTTCAGAGCCCTATGTGAACACTGTTTGATCATACCGTTACCATGGAAACCGAGCCATTTTTCGGGGGTTTTTAGGGGTTAAAAATTAAAAACAATTAACTTTTTTGGAATTTTCCTGTGGTTTACAGTCTAAAGTTAATGTGTACCAAATTTCAAGTTTTAGCTCATCTGGAAGTGGGCAAACAATGTCAGTGAGTGAGTGAGTGAGTGAGTGAGTGAGTCAGCCATGTGGTTTTATATTATAGGGACGTGAAGGGTCTCCCTGGTGTGAGATCAGCACAAAGCAGAAACTCGAAAATTAAATTGGCACTCTTAATTATTTTCAAGATAAATTTATCTCATCCCTTTGTAAACTTAACAGAATCTACTTAATTAAAAATGCATTGCTTTTACAGTTGCAGTTGCCGATTCCATAGGCTCATACTCATAAATAGGCCTACAAGGCTTACTTACGAGGAATAAATAAACAAGATCCTAGGCCTACACATTAACTTCACGTAAAATAATGGCATAATATAAGGAGCTGAAAATTGACAACGTATAGGCCGAAACGCATTACCCATATGTGGTAATTTTTAATCATATTGTATTTTTAATTCTAACATAAAAACTTGACTGAAAGACGAAACCAGCTGTGAATTTTATCTGATGTAGATGAAAAGGCTCATAAGCAGGGAATAGGTGGAGGTTTATTTTCTTGGAAAAATAAAATAATATTATAGATACAGTAGCTTTCTTCTGAACTTACTTTATATCCCTACTTTTATTTCTTGTTTTTGCTGGTGTGAATATCATTATGGACAGCTGGCACATACACCAACAGTGACAAAATAGCCTTGAATTTTATAGTATCCGCCGCTTAGAAATACATTCCGTTTAGCTCTACCTGTTATGTCTTTATGAGTAATCTGATTGGCATTTACCTCAGATAGAACATAAATTCCTTGCGGTTTACAACAGGGTATTTTGGGGACGCATAATTTATTTCGGACCAATAATCGTCGCTTTAAATATTTCGTTTAATACATCTCCAGCCCATTTCTTTATTATATACCTAGGTATATTTTTATCTATACACACACTGAATACTAATAGGAAATATAGCAGCCTATCCCAACACAATCGGTAACCATCGTGACATTAAAGGCGTTGATACGCTGTGGGGAGGCTCCGCCCGAACTGCATTTAGTTTCGTAGGCCGATTAATAGGAAATTGGTATATATGGTATGTAATTATAGTAGTAAACATAAAAAAAATGCAGTAATAATAACTATTTTAATCATAATTGTTTTACGATCAATGTAGCTTATAATCTTGAGGGAATACTCGGCGTACGACAATCAACGAGTATTACAACAAAATTATAATCCCTTCAGGGATGCAGTGCCACTGAGTTTAGTTTTCCGTTAGGTGAGAAAGACTTTTCAACAGTATTACTGTACCTCAAAGTATTCTTCTGATCAGTTAGGCTATGTTTACTATCTATGTTCGATAAAAAAAAATTTAACCTTAGCCTACACAGTGTCCCTTATCAGGACCTTTTTTCAAACTTCTTCCTTTTCTTATTCGATGTATCAAATGAATTCCAATAGAGAAGATAAAAGTAGAGAACATTATACACAAGCACCATTGATCAGAACTAAAGGAATTTTTTTCTTGGATCCAGGAGCAATTTTTTAAAAGGTGTCTTCTTTGGGCACTTTACCTTAACTATAATAGTTGTGATCTTTTTGCGGGGACGGAACTTTGTTTTTATTGAGTTCCGTGACATGTAGCATTTCAACCAGACAGGCTATAATTTGTGTGCAGAAAAACATTTACTGTATCTGTCATGCAAAATTCTTGTTCGCATATTTATAAATTAGTATAACGTGTAATTCATATCTGTTGGGGCTATTAAAAATCTGAATTCTTTAGTCTTATTTTGAGACCTTGTGTCCATATTTTGCAGACTGCAATTTAAGTATGCTTCATAATTAGCTAATCTCTACACACAGAGACATTATATAGTGGTTTGTGCCTGAGGCAGACTTCTCAAGACCCGTATTTTTAGATTGTTTTATTATTATGAGTGTAAGTAATAATCGCAATTCATTACTTTTTTTTAGATTTAAATTTTTTATTAGAAAGAGATATCATTACAATATTTTTTGGAGGTCTAGTTTTCATAGCTGTATAGATCGGAAGACATAACAGACGTCGACATATTAGGCCTAGGTCTCACAAACCACATTTCATGGAATAGATTTCATTTCAAGTAAAAAAAAAATCGTTCGATGTTTGTTCCAAACCAGCAACTTTCTCTGAATAAAACATTCTGCCCCTAAATTTTAACCATCATTTATTTGATGTCTATTATCCTCACTGTTCTAATTTGTTTTCACATCAGCAAAGGAAATAATAAGGGAAACAATTCCCTTTGCTATTGTTTTTAATAAACTTGGAAGTTTTCGTGTAAATTAAACATAAAGATCCATACGCAGAACACATACTCCACGAACATTATGCATAAATGTGACAATTCCATCTCTGGGGTTTACAGCCAAGTAAAATAACTCCTGCAGGATAAAATTCTGGCACTCCGGCGAAGGTTGCTTGCATAAGGGACAGTACACAGTCGCCGTTGAATAACCATAACAAATAAATAATAATTGGAGAGATCAGTATACCCAGCATAAGAAATTATTATTTGCTTTTATTCTATGGCTCGAGGAACAGAACATGTGGATTTTAGAATCTTCAAAATGGAGTTCTTATATATTTTAAAAATCTTTTCGAAAGTAAAGTGTAACTTAAATAGCACATTCTTAAGGTAGGATGCCAGCATCTGAATTAAGCAGTGCATTCACCTGTTATGCATACGGTTTATGCAAGTGATTCTCTTCCGACCCGCATTTACAGAGTCATGACCTCGGGTGCGAAGTAATGTAAGTGTGTCAGGCTAAATATTGTGTTGCGTTCCTTCATGTATCCATAATGTTCATTGAAATAATTCAATGGTTTATAGTATTTTTAATTCACATGTAACAGGTAATGCAGGTACTAGATTGATGAAACATTCTTCGCATATTAGCTATTTTAAAATTATTTTCAGTAGTTTTTCCCCACCAATGAATGGAAAACCTTACGTAAGATACAGTAGGCTATATGAAAAACCAGTGAATGAGCGTGGTTGGCAATGCAATATAAAAATGCCCTTTGGAAGAACGTATTTAAATATTCATTAAATTAATTATATTAGTGTTCGAAAATATAGTGCTCTGGAAAATATTCGGACCTAAGAGAGAGACATCCCTAGAAGTACACTCTGATTTTTTTTTTACTCTGTATAAGAGAATTTCTGTAAATTGGCATCAGGATTGCACATTGTAACTCAGGTTTGACTTTAAAATAACCAAGTGTGTACAATATCCTCTTTTTTTTACCAGTTCCAAGACAAACAGTTCTCATTGTAATTGAATTTGTCTTATTTTATTATGATAATTGAGCTATATTTTTTCTTTTATACTTATAGATTTTAATATTCCTTAGCTTTTGTACATTACGTGTACTTATCTCAAAGTAAGTTCAAGAAGAAATAAAGAGAGGGAAAGTAAGGTTCTATCTCACAGATGCAACGAAGCTTGAATTCTTGAAGTGAGAGTAAACATAATGCTACAATCTGTCAAGCGTGCAATCCAACATCATGCAGGGATCCTATTATAAAGAACGTGGTAATAATAAAGTAAACCAGAATATGCCTATTTAAATCAAGAAACCACCAACCAAGTATCAATTTAGGTAATTTTTTACGGCGTCCAACAATATCCAACAATACCATTGGCAATCACTTAAATTTACGCACGCATCAGCACAAAACGTTACTTCATACATGCGTGAAAATAAATTTCTATTGACCGATTGATGGGCACAACATTATTTATAATTACTAACACTAGCCTATGGGGAAATGGAATAGCATATCTTTACAATGTTAAATACAATGTAGGCCTACCTTTTCTATAAGAATAAAAAACTAAGGCTAAGCACATGATCTTTTTACAGTGTCTAGATACCTATCCTGTGTCAATAGTCTACAGAAAAAAGTATTTTCTCTTAAATTTTGTTTTATCAACATTTTTAAATGTCTCATGGCCTGCAAATATTTCTTAGATTAACCGATTAAAAAAGACTAAAGTTTTTTTTTCAGTGTAAGATATCTGAAGAAACAAATCCCGAAAATTTCAAGATCGTAGGTTAAGTAAAAGCTGAGACAAGATTCATTTTATATTGAAAAAGTAAACTTAAGGGAAACGAGCTACAAAGTTAAAACATCCCTGCGACATAGTCTGGATCTTCTCGGAAAAATAAAATAATAGCATGGACAGAGTTTATAAAATAAAGTATGATACATCATTTTAAAGAGGAAAGTCCAGAGAATAAAATACAACAATAAAAAGAGAATCACTATTTTCAACCAAAAATCAATTCCATTTCCCCTTAAGTGACGAACAATGGCATATGCCTATTCAGCCGTGATGTGTTTAATTGATGTGGAACGTAAAAATTGTCTGCCTAACTGTTATACGCCTAATATTTTTACTTCTATATTGTTACTCATAGTGTTAAAACTAATAGCATATAACTTTAGTAATAACAATAACAAAATAAATAGTATAGATAATAATAATAATAATAATAATAATAATAATAATAATACCTATTATAGTTGGAGCACTGGGTACGATACCAAAAAACCTGTAAAACAATCTATCACAGATAATGGGAGAAGCACAGGTTTCCAAAATTCGAGAGATCGCCCTGCTCGGAACTGCTCACATTCTGAAGAAAGTGTTATACTTATAAGGGCCAGACCCGTGAAGAATCTGCTCCTGAGGGGGCTGGAGGCAACCTGGAGCAGAATCTTAAATCCAACCTCAATGATGTGAATCTAAAAATTTTGAGAATAATAATAATAATAATAATAATAATAATAATAATAAAAATAATAATAATAATGCGGGTGATTATGAACATTTATCTATAAAATAAATCTCCTGTCCTTCATAGGAGCTAAGACCTTGACAATATACCAACCTACGAGAAGAAGAATTTAGTTCTGTTACCTTTTTAAGTAAAGTTTAATTTAACGACACCCGTAATTTCTACATCGAAAATATGCAAGACCATATTTTGTAAGATTACGCAATGCGCAATGGAGTTAAGAGTAGACTAATACAATAGAATTATATTTTGTATTTCAAGCATTGGGCCATGGTTGGGACTTGACGCGTAAAAGAATGGTTTTCTTCATGACATGTAAAATACTCATAAAACACTTAACGTAAAATATGTAAAAAAATAAATTAATTTAAAAAAACTCTTACAGCTTTTAGCTTTGTTCCATCTTTAAAGTTATATACAGTAAAGAACTAGAATTTATTGGAATCCGCTGATGCATAATTTTAACTTGAAAATCATGTAAAAAGACTTGGGAGTTTCGAAACCCATCGCCTAGATAAGTGTTCAAAGATGAAGCACGTCACAACACTTTTATTAACATGTGAGCTATGCAGCAGCCACACGCGTATGGTATCATGACGTAAAGATAAATAAGTTATTAACAGTTCCGTCTGATGTATTCTGAAAGGCGTGAAATCGGTTTATATAATTCCCCTATTCTTTCCCTCGGTTAGTTTAGGGTGTACAGAGAGAGTTTTAGTCATGAGTATATGAAGTTCCTAATATAGATATTTCATAACATAAACTTATTTAGTATTGATTTAATAGGGAACTGTTTAATAATTAATTCTAATACATTATAAAACAAAATTGTTTTGTTATTAAGTGCCAGAATGGTACGGGAAAATGTATGTCCGTCTGTCTATCCGTCCATGAGCCTGTACGCGCGATAACTCAAATACGCTTTATCAGAATTTCATGAAACTTTTATACGCATTTATAACGTCCATGGGATGAAGCCTATTGATATTGGACCAAATCGGTTGACCGGTACCGGAGTAATGCCCAATTTAGTGCCTATTTTATGGTAGTATATTAGAAAGAATTTATCAAATGCAAATCAGTTATCATGACAACATATTGTTTTATACTGTTCATATACGGCTACAGTTACCCCATGACATATTCCATGATTATCAAACTAATCAGATGCTTTTTTATTTCGTTGATCAAGTTGAAATGAGTACTACGAGAATACTGTTATTGACAGAAGGTATATTATTGTAAAATAATTAGACCTACGTACATTAAGCGGAGTTCTTTGCCAGGTGTACAAAAACATTTTAAATTATTATTTAAAATTAAAATGAGACAGACGCAAATTTCACGGACGTGTCGGAGGCAAAGAAAAAATCTGGTCTTTTCCTTATTTGTTTTGAAGGGCAATTATTAGTGCTGAAGTGTTTGTAGCTATTGAAGATGCAATCAATAACAATCTGATATAAGTCAAGCGAATATTAATTTGCAGACATCTCAAGGTCTACTTCCTATTAAATAAAAAAGTACTTAAGTTGAAAACGGTGCAGACTACAAGGCCACTGAGATCTTCAGACATGGTTAGCAGTCGTTTCAAAGTCCTGACTTCAGAAACAGAAAGGCAGAAACTTTTGTATTGTTCTTATGCTTCTTGATTTTGCACTAACGAACATCAAAATAAGATAAATTAAGCTTCACCATAAATATAAATCACTTGATTAATTAGAGGTATGACAGCCAATGACCATATTGGGTAAAGATGAAACAATCATGGAACGAATCATGGTAGGGAATACGTGAGAAACCTCTGGTAATCTTCCCACGCCCCACGACGCCAATTTGTCCGTACATATTCTATATGTCACGGATGGGGTTCAGTCCCTGGTAATATGAAATCGGAAAGCGAACTATATAAGCTCTCGGTCATGACATAGTTACTAAATAAATAGAAAGAATGGGAATATGTTACTTATTTTTTCCGCCTTATAGGCCTATCCTCAAATTGTCATTCTTATTGGTGCCCAAATAAACATACGAAATTATGCAGTAGGCCTATAAGGGTTCATAATGTGTTAAAAAGTTCTTAGAGCATATTATCAGTTATCTAAAATAATGGTATGGTGTTTCCTAAAATTGTAATATGCTGTATGCTTATACACATCAAGAACAGATCAAATAATCACAATATAAATGTTTAAGAAATTCCATTACCAGCATCAATAGTACCAGTTTTTAATAGCAATGTAAACAGATTTAAACATTTATATTTTCAATATTTTGTCTGAACTTAACATAAAGATACCGAATACTGGTACTTTAATTTGACAGATACCATATATTTTTAGGTTATTGGCAATATAGCATAAGTACTTTTTAAAACTTTTTGGCATTCTACTGCATATGCGTTATAGGGGCACAATAATTGGTATATTTTTTATGTATTAATCTATACAAGGAAAAATTTGCCTACATTACAGCTCAGAGAAAACATACATGTATATAATACTAGGAGTCACGGGCAAATATATATACCTCACCATAGACTTTCAAAAACACTCAATAGCTATGAGACAATTGGACATAAATTATATAACAAGCTTCCACCAACGTTACAAAATCAAGATATACCCTTACCCATTTTTAAACGTACTCTGTTTGAATGGTTAGTTAAGCATCCATTCTATGAATTGAAGGAATTTTATGATAGTATAAATAAATAATTGGTCTGCTACACTTTAATGTAAGTGGTGCAATAGTCTAATCTATTTATTGTACAGTGTATTGTATATTTTTATTTGTGTTATAATTTGACTTTTCCTATTGTTAAAACGACCTAATGGCAATAAAATTTATTATTATTATTATTATTATTATTATTATTATTATTATTATTATTATTGTCCGCCAGCGTGGTCTTGTGGTTAGCGTCGCTGACTACAGATCCGTCGGCCCGGGTTCGATTCCCGGTACCTCCTCGGATTTTTCTGAGGTAGGGAGGTCTGGTAGGGGTGCACTCAGCCTCGTGATTCAAAATTGAGGAGCTACTTGATAGAGAAGTAGCGGCTCCGGTCAAGAAAACCACCATTAACGGCCGTGGGTGTCGGCATGCTGACCACATGCCCCCCAATCCTGCCATCTGCCTACGGGAGATGATGCAGCGGTCGGGTGGTAGGCCAAGTCCCTCCAGGGATGTAGCGCCACGGAGTTTAGTTTATTATTATTATTATTATTATTATTATTATTATTATTATTATTATTATTAAGGATGGTAAATTGATGGCTTAAGGCTGAAAACCAATAACATATACAACTTAACCTTCAAAGTACATATAAAACTCATAAATAATAAATTAGACTTCTTGGCTTTGTTTTTGAAACTGATATATTGTGAAAAGTTATATGCTAATCTTAAAATGGAGAATAAATCGATAAAGAAAAAGGAAGAAGGAAACAGAGCAATTCTTAAAGCATAAACATAAAGCTAGAGCTTAAGAACGGAGTAAATACAATTTAGCCAATATACTGTTAAAAGTTAATAATTTTGTCAGCCCATAGTAAAAATTACACAAGAAATATAAGATCAATACTTGCTAAGTAAAAATAGGATCAAAGCTAACACAATCATTCCAAACAAACAAGGGACTTCTCCAAGGCTGCTGCTTGTCCCCTACGTTATTCAGAATTTGCATAAATGTAGAATGAAGAGAATGGACTAGGAAATGCGAAAAATGGGACATCAGGTTGGAGAAAACTTATCCAAATCCAGCCTTCTTTTTGCAGGCGATCAAGTAATTGTTGCTCAAGAAGGTGAAGATGTTAATTATATGTGTAAAAAATTGCAAGAGGAATTCACAAAGTAGGGGTTAAAAAATAAAAGAAGACAGAGTTATGACATCAAACACAGATGGCATAGAAATAATAGAAGGACTCATTACTTAAAAAGTTGATAATTTCGTGCATCTGGGAATGGTCGTAAACAACTGGATGGACCTTCAAAATTATAAATAAGTAAACGTATATGTCAAGCAAAAAAGAACAATTGGAATATTAAACTCATTATTATGGAGCATAATATCATGAATAAGACAAAAGCATTTATGTACAAATCAATAGTTAAAAGTATAATGTTATATGGAGCGGAAACGTGGACAGTCAATAACAAACAAAAAGCAAAACTACGAGCCACAGAAATGGATTATTGGAGAAGATCAGCAAGAAAATAAAGGAACGAAAAGTAAGGAATTCCGCAATAAAAGAATGAATGAGTGTGGATGAAGATGCCGTAGAAGTTATTGAGAAAAAAAAGATTAAGGTGGTACGGTCATATGAAAAGAATGAAAGATGGGAGAATGCCCAAGGTGGTGGTGAACTGGGAACCTGATTCGAAAAACAGTGGCGGACGCAGAGGGGGGATTGGGGGGATAGATCCCCCCGAAATTTGAAAAAAGGCTATATATGCACTCTAAGTGGCCCGTTTTATAAACTAATTATTAATTATTTTTTTTAGTATTCCTTCTGTACCTATTCAAATCCCCCCCCCCCCGAAAAAAATTCTGCGTCCGCCACTGTCGAAAAAGAAGTTACATTGTATTCAAACTGCATACAAAATCCATTCTATTGTGTCTTCTATATAGGCCTACAGTATTTTAAGTTGAGTTTCTTATGGCGACCATTATAAGACATAGGTCATATAAAGATAAACTACTATGCCTACTTATAAATATATTTAGAGTTATTCAAGGAAACAAATTTGTAATATTAGATATATATAGATATATATTTAATTTAGTAACAAAAAGTAGTACTTCTATTAAAATGCTGCCATAGACTTTTCATTTATTCTATTGCTTTGAATTAAAAGGGTACACTCCTCTTATCATATATTATTCAAAACTGGTCTGAAGAAAACACTCCAATAAAGATTACGGACATAGATGTGGCACATATTTAGTAATGAAAGAATGTGATACAGAAGTATTCTGGCCCACGTTAACGCCCATGCCATAATGTTTATAAATTATAACCTATATAACTTTACTAGTAATAAATGCTAAAACATTTGGTATGTAACGCTGAGTAATGGTGTAGTCGCAAGAGCAAGTTCCACTCTTATTGCTATTAAGTTAGAAAGCAAATAAACTATTTTATTGACCTCTTGCTTTAAAATTACCTATACTGTACCGGTACTTCTGTTAAACACTCTATGTCCTACAGTTAACCTGTACCGGATATTTAGGTCTTTTAAATTTATTTTTCAACTAAGGCGATGTTATACTTCCGGTGAAAACCCCCACACGGTGCATAAATTTGAATTAATTCGTGGTAGTGCTCAGAACGAGTGAGTACAGAAAAGGGATGGTTTAAATGCCACGAATTCTAAGAACTATTGAATACAATACTATAAAAAAAATCTCATGTGATACTCACGTAACTTCCTCTGCCCAAATAAAAGTTAGCCTTTTAGATGGAGCCGTTTTCGAGAAAATCGCAACAATTGAAATTTTCTGCATGAAAAGTTTCCTTAAAAATAAGTGAAAGTTGTCACCAAACTTCGTATCACATCCCCGAAAGGTACCTAACCCAAGTACAAAATTTTGTCTTCGTACGATTTTTCCTTACAAGAGGCCGTATTGCAAAGAGCGCGTATTCAGAGTGGGTGGCTTATAACTAACTTACCCTTCAGAGATTTTTTTTTAATGTTTCAAATAAAAGTTTTGGCTCCTAGTATAAGCATCCCACGTGCAAATTTTAAAGAAAATCGTTTGAGCCATTTTCGAGAAATTCGCGAAAAACGAAAATTTCTTCATATAAAGTCGCTTAAAAATAAGAGAAACCTGTCGCCAATCTTCGGGTCAGATCTCCAGAAAATGTTGTTTTCATACGGATTTTCCTTTCTGGAGCTAGGCTTTTTCATAGGTATCCCCACAGACACACTGACACATACACAGACATGTTTCAGAAAATAATATTTTTGGATCCAGGGGACCTCAAATCGTGTATTTATGTTAAAAACTCAACTTTGAATTTAGGGGTCGAAAACAATACTTCCTCTACCGGTACCGATAATACCTATGGTACGGGCAGTTGTAAAAATGTCTTCCGACTTGGTAAGTAGACGCAGGATTGGAGGCAGTCGGTATGCAAACTCCTACGGTTGTAAATTAACTCTTTCTTCCCAGTGAGAAACGTGCTTTAAATTCTAAAGAAAATGGTATTTTTTGTAAAATTACCACTGTCGATCGTAGCGACAACTAGCGGAATTTTGAAGTCTCTATAGTGAATTAGGGTTTTTCTGTAATTGGGCAAACTGAACTGAACTGAACTGACTTGAACTGTGGATCAACTAAACATTCACGTTCTCTCATGTAACTTCGGAAATATTCTGTAAGTACAAAAATAATTTCATGTTAATAACTGGTATCAGGTTATTTTCTGGAGAAAGTGGATTGCCTTGAAATATTAAACGTGAGAAACCTGTGTAAATCAGGGCATTGTTTTTATTATTCGGACGAGTTGTACGATGCTGCCCTTTCGCAGTTAACATGAACATCTTAAATTACTGCATCTGATTGTGGCATGAAGAAATCTTCTCTCATTTCAAGAGTTACTTTTTGCTATCCAAGTGTCATATAGACCAAACTGGTATATACTGAATATGCCAACCCCTTCTTTCCTTTACTTGATTTCAGGAATTGAACTACATGTTAACAATCGTGATCCGCACATTATTGTACCTAAGGTTATTTATTAATATCATTGGAACATGACCTGAAAATGAGTGGTCATTATGCAGTTCATTGAAATATATAAATCATCTGGGATACAGCGATGCATGATTAAGTGTACTTTCAATGCCATATATAATGAATAATGATATATGTATTAGCTGCAGGGATTGCAGACATTGGTCCCATTCAAATTTTTTTTCAAACTGGTTCTGAGAGTATTAATATAATCATTATGATAGCCATCATGACCATCAATATCATTGTTACTACCCACATTATTTCGCAATGCACTGTGTAATGAGCGAACATACTGTATTTATAACCAGGGGTGAAAAATTTACAGTGGCAACTTTACTGTAGGGTAAAAACTTAATTACCCAGTGTCAACACAGTTGAACTGTAGCAACGTAATTTCTTATTAATAATTATAAGCTTGGCCCTCGTTTGCTTTCACTGATCGCAAATTCTGCAATTTTTGTTTTGCACAGTTATAATAAAAAAAATCCCGTAGTTGTAGTCTAAATATATTTTATTACCAGATGACCAGAAAATATTTGTAAGAAAAGGCGATTAATTATTATATTGTTCGCATATTATAGGAGTAAATCCATCTAGCGCTGTGAATCTAGCACCGAGGCTAGCTCAGTTGGTAGAGCGTCGGTACGGATAGCCGAAGGTCCTGGGTTCGAGTCCCAGTGTCGGAGGAATTTTTCACCTACAATATTCTCATGTAATGTCAAACAGAGACAATAACCTGTGGTTCATGAATGAATATATCCAACTGTAAATCGATATTGAGAATACCTATTACAGTGAGTATTGGAGTTAGAGAAAATTCTAAATAAAGGAGGAACAATGAGCATGGTAGCACACTTTATAACGTTGGTTACGACTTCTACTGTGATATATTGCGTGTATTCTTAAAGGCAATCAAGTGAAACCGTCAGTGGGTTTTAAGTTTGATATTAATTACAAAAATTTCAAGGAATAGCTGGTTTCTATAAATGAAAGTCATAACACAAGAATAACAATTTTCACACTTTACATAAAGTATTACTTCTTTTATCTTATATCTCAGCCACAAACAATGTTTTGATGTGTCAATACGTCAGTTGAAGTGAAAAGGTTAGACAACGTGTAACATTTGTGTAAATGTTAAGTCTGTCTGAGTAACATGGTTCAACTGTATCAAAACTTAATATTAGAGTTAGCCTAAGCAGTTTCCAGTTTTATGATACGAACCATGTCGATGATTTTCTCTTCTTCTGATTACACTTTATACTGTATTAAAAATATTTAAAACAATTTTCTTTAAAAGGATTCTAAAATTTGTGTGCATTAGCAAACCTGAAATCTTCATTGGAAACATTTATTCGCAGAAACTATACGATTGGTAATATAAGTAAACTCTCTCGTACAATCTTACGTTTTGTCTCCTCTGGCAATTAATGCGCCTTCAGAGTAGGCTGAGACAACTAAAGAGGAGCTCCCGCAAATGTGGTAAATTAGTTTATGTCGGAATGAGAAGGGGAAAAAACTCTTAGGGTAGATTGTTACAAAGCAGGCCCTAGAAAATACAGACTCTCCCGGTGACTGAGTCGCTTGTTACAGTGCTTTACTACCGTCACTATTGGTGAACTGAAAAAAAATAGTGTAAAAGTCAAAGAATCGCTCCCAAACAAACTAGACTTTCTTAGGATAAAATAAGGTTTTTTCCCCCTTCTGCGTTTATGTCAGTCATAGACTTCAAGAGACAGGAAAAAATCAATCTGCAAAACAATGAGATCCAACAATATATTTTTGTCATATTTCAATGGTAATGTATGAACATTTTACTTTCCTGCAGACTCATGTAACTGCGATATCAGATAGGTGCAGCCTACTCATCATTATAAACCCATAAAAGTGAACGGTATATTACAGGATAATGATTCATGGCAAGTTAGCCTCCACGTGAACTACCCTATATCCAAGTAACACATCAGCATTTTATTAGCATGAATAAGGAATTGTGGAGTGATTTATTGCGTATTATCTTATATGCAGGGCTATACTAAAGTTGAATGGTATAAATTACTCTAAACCACGAGGGAAAGTCATTAAGTAAATCACAAAAGATAATAAAAAAATTACCATGATAATCACTTGGAAACAATTTTTATTTTCCATATAATCTCCAACAACGTTGATGCACTTACCCCATCGTTTTATCAGAGCCCCAATTCCAGCTGCATAAAATTCTTTGGATTGCTGTCTCATCCACAGTAGGACTTCATGTTGAACTCGGGATGCAATTCAACAATTTCGTTGGGAAGTGCTATAGCATCCACCTTACAGCCCAGACTTAGCCCCAAGCGATTTTTATCTGTTTGATCCACTGAAACAACATCTTGGAGGCCAACAATTTTCAGATGACGGCTAAGTCTGGGCTGTAAGTAATGTTTTGAGCGTTACTACTTGTCATTATATTGTGATGACTTAAGATTGTGCATTGTCGAAAACCATCTAGTTTTTGGACCAAATTTTGATTGCAAAAATAGTTAATTATGTTATTTTTAATTGTAAATTATTAATAGGCACACGATATATAGTAGTAGTAGAAATAGTAGTATTTGTAGTAATTAAATTAATTAAACTTATAATTATTAATTTGTACAAAAGGGAAGAGAACGATAGTGACATCTGGTGATATCCTCTAATAATCTTTCTAACGGGCTAGCATCTTAATTTTTACCATAACGAGCTCGGTCGTTGGGCCGTAAAATGAAACTTTACATGGACGGAGAGAGAGTTCTGTTAAATAATGTTTACGATTTAAAATAACATAGACTAATTAGTTACGAGAAAAAATCTGATGTGAAAGTCACATAACTTCCTCTGCAGCATTTACGCTAATTATACTATAAATATCTTATAGCCCCTTCTTTGAATGTTGCGACTAAAAACGCTGGCTATGAGGGGAAAAAAAAGTGACTGCAAACGTTTATTGAACATTCCGCTGTTAAGAAAAATTTCCGAAATTTATCAAATATTCCCCTCAGATATTTCTTTACTGTAAGCAGGGCCAACAGTACATTTATCTCACTTCACGTGCTTATATAGAATAAAATGCCTTAAATGTCCGCGTATTGAGTTGTTCACCAGGCAAGTTGGTAGGTTACAACCACCCTTCAGAGAATGTTTTTGAAATGGTATAAGCAATCCATGTACAAAATTTAAAGGAAATTGTTAGAGCCGTTTATGAGAAAACAGCAAAAAAAAATATTCTTCATGTAAAGTCCCCTTAAATATAAGAGAAGGTTGTCGCCAATCTTCACAGCCTCAGAACGTACCTAACCCAAATACAAAATTTTGTTTTCGTACGATTTACAATAAGCCGTATTGCAAAAAGCACGTATTCACAGTGTGGGTTGCTTATAACTACCCTTCAGAGAATTGTTTCGAAAATATGTTTCAAATAAAAGATTTAGCTCTTGGTACAAGCAATCCATGCACAAAATTTAAAGAAAATCGTTAGAACCGTTTTCGAGGAAATCGCGAAAAACGAAAATTTCTTCATGTAAAGTCCCCTTAAAAATAAGGGAAATTTGTCGCCAATCTTCGAATAACATCTTCAGAAGGTACCTGACCCAAATACGAAATTTTGTTTTCATACGATTCCCCGTTTCGGAGCTAGCCTGTTCACAAACTTCCACACAGACAAACACACAGACACAGACATGTTTCCAAAAATATTAAAACTTCGAATTTTGGGGTCGAAAACAATACTTCCTCTACCTTTAGTACCTATGGTACGGGCAGAGGAAGTAAAAATTCTGTAATTCTTTCTAACAATTGACACAGTCTGACACAACTACATTTTGTAAAATATCACTGTTACCGGCAAAGATTGAAATCACGCATTCCATAAAATGATTAGGCATTACAGAATGCCAAAAATGAGTAGGTGCCTTATGTGATATGTATTATCTTACACAATTTGTAAGCATTTTAAAGAGTGACAAAACCGAAGCAGGTAAAGTATTATTTTACAATATTTCGTATTTAAATTCAAACTCTGCCATTATAAGCATAAATACAATATAGTTAGATTCTGTCACTCGACCCTACCTTATTGCAACAAGTAGAACTCTTTGTTTATTAATATAATATTTCTGTATTTTTCATTCTTTCAAAAGTATTTGTGTATTCAAGTATTCGTATCTAGTAGAACAGTTTCTGAAAAATATTTGACTTGTTGGATTTTATTATAAGTGGCATTCAACTCTCCCTAGTTGGGACAAACAGGACTCAACTGCTTGTTCAAAATTTTTAAGTGATTTTGAAAAAATCAGACTTTTTAGGATATCTCATATTTAATTATTGTGTCTTTAGAACAGTTTAAAAAAAAAAATTGTAACATTAAATTCTAATTTAAAATAAATTTCTTGTTGCATTTAGATACTTACCGTAACAGAGTTAGACATTGTAGCAATGCAAAACACATTTTTAAAAAGTACTTATACTTGCCAAAAATTGTTCGGCATTTTATCCAATTCATAGGTAGTTTATATAGTGCCTGAATTTCCCGGCAATATGACTATCATAGTCCGGAGAAGGTTCCCTTTCGCTAGTATTGCAATCGATATCGTGTTATGACTTTCGAAAAATTCTTTCATATCTTTTATGTTTCATGCCTCCCTAAATACGAAACCACCGCCTGTTCAAATTTTTTTGGTAAATTTATTTTTGTATATCTTGACATGCTAGCGGCCGTAATTTTGAAGATATTTGAACCAAATTTTATTATGTTATTTCTAGGCCCAATAGTTCTGACAAGTTCGTTAAAGAACAAAATTGGCTCAAGGGGGCTCGGGGGAGGGGGTTGAAATATTGAACAATTTATATTTCGCCCCTATGAAGTATAGAGGGAAAGTTTGTTTGAATAAATTAGAGTACTCCCTATGGAGTTCACAGTGACACCAACGATTCGGGGGTTTTTGGGGGTACGAGTGGGGGTGGGAGATGGAAATTCTAAATTTTTGAAACCACGTCTTGTGGGGTATCGTTGAAAGGCTCTTGATGAGTACTATACCAATCAATAACTAGTCTCTCGATAGTTCTCATATGGCGAGATTTGAATGTTTGAAAAAGTGCTCTTTCCTCTTTTTTGCAGTTATTATTGCGGGTTTGTCATGCTAAGGCTAAAGAAGAAGAGTGCTGCGCAGGAACAACAAATTAAACCATAAGCACTTCGAAATCTACCTCAGCCTGTAGGCCAGCCTAAAAGGATTTTTCTATTTACAACCGATATATCTGTGCATGAAAATAATATTACGCGAATAGTGAGAACAAGATCGTGTAGCCAAAGAAAAGGATTCGCATCATGTGTAGGAGCTTCTGTATAATAAACACCTACTGTACATACATGCTGCACGTACGCAATAAATTACAAGGCTCCGCAGTAAGCTCATGTCAAGTTTCTCCTTCGGCTGTATCTCCACGGTTGCATTAATTCCACATTTAAATAATTATACTTCCTGCATTGATAAATTTCGTTTCCGTACTGGTGTGATTAGTTTTTAAAGAGTATCATGTTCTCCGCCTAATCTCCACTAAATAAAAAAATTAATAATACATTTAATTTTTAATTTAATAACAATCTTCCTCTACATCCAGAGGCTGCCAGTTTGACAAAGAATATCATAACAGAATGCAGTATAAATGTGTTATAGGTTTATCACTAAAGAAGAAGAAGAAGAAGAAGAAATCTACTGTTTTGAATACAGATGGTATCTAAGTATTTTTATAGAAAACTTTAAATCCTGTAAGCCAATTTCTTTAAAGGTGGATGTTGTGACTCCCAGATCTTGAAGTAGAGTAACACACTTCTGAGGGATAGTGCTTCTTGCACCCACCATTATGCCTCGTACTTCGATGTCTTCTAAATTATATTTTTCCTTATAAAAGGGCACTGTTGGTTCATATATTGCCTGTTTCGCTAAGTCCACCTAATGAGGTTGGTCGATATGAGTCTCAGGTCTTATAGTAGGATCCAAGATGTATCCTTTACTATCATCTGGTTTCATGGCGATAATGTCAATTCTCCTACAGCTGCCATTAGTGGCAAGACCGTGAACCTCTTCGAAAACATTGAAGCCATTACTTCGGAGGGCACTGGCAATACTCGATCTTATGGTGTGGTGAAAACTATACGAATGATGGGAACAAGATCGTCTAGCAACATATACGTACCATCACATATTCATTTAATCTGATAATATTACATCACTTTGCTTTCATTTGTTATAACCTAACGTGAAGTATAATATGTTAAATGAACAAATTATACATACATTTTTACAATGATGTAATTATATGTAACTTGGTTTTAAAAAATAATTGCACTCGTGTATTACTTTAAATTTTACGCCATTTGTACTTTATATACTAAACTAACTGATCTATAATTCCAAAAAAAAAATACCTACGTGAAGAACTAATCAGAAATAATAGGTAATTAATAGCACAGGAATATTGTAACTTCAAGACATTGCTACCTCCTAGGCTTCTTCAAGAGAAAATAACTAATTTTGTTTAAAAATAGTACTTGTTTACTTACAACTACGTAGGCTAATATCAACTGTAACAAAAAATTGTCAACTTCGTACCTCGACATTTTCATTTTCAATTAATGTCTGTTAGGCCTAACTCTTTTCAGACAACATTAGCTGGTTTCAGAGTGATTTACACATGTCTGTTTAAATAATAAGATAATATTGATAATTATTCCAATCTGCATTTTCAGTAAATGCCTCTTAGACCTAACTGTTTTCGGCCAATATTAGGTTGTTTCAAAAGATAGTGATTTACATAATTATGTCCTTTAACACAAAAAAGGCGTCACTTACGTAATTGTGATTTGGCCATTCATGTTCTAACTTTAAAATTACGTATAGAAATATCATTTTAGTTATGACCTAGAAGGCCTATGACCTAGAAGGTCTATGACCTCTGACCTATGACCTATGAGGACCATAAGTTCGGTTATCCAGCATTGGATAATATTTTGTACAGCTCATCCTTTTCATTTTATAGAAGTCGTTTGCCTGACTCCACCCATGACGCTATTAGGTTCTGAACAGTTTTTTTTCAGTACAAATACCTGAACATAAAGTGATAAAATAAGAAAAAAATGATTGGAATGATAAAAAATAATCCAAGTGCAGGTTGATGTGGAGAGGAGGAATGTTAACAGGATAGTTCCTTGTGTTAAATCACAGAAATGAGACAAGGATCACTTCAACAAACAGATGTCAGGTGTGTCCACGCAAAGAGTTGTACAAGACTTATGTACTTATGTTGCCCCTTTGTTATTCACGCGTAACAAGGCACTGAGATAATGAAAGCTAAGGTACAACACATTCTCTTTGATACGTTACTTCAGTACGGATTTGCTACGATCAGGCTTGGGCGAGTTATTTACCTATAAGTATTTTACACATAAAATACGTAAAAAGTAATAAACAGCCTCATACATGTGATGTGATCGGGTCGCTGTGAATTCCTATGAAGTCGTAGGAGGTAACATTTTTGGGAATGAGAATATGTGAATTACTACAATGTGTGAAAAATAACAACTTGCTAATTCCTTCAATTTATCTTCAGAATACCGATACCAGTGAAGATTTCCTTGCAGACCTTAATGCTAGTTTTTATTATTACCACCCTCATAAATGATGGTGAAGAGAATAAAAAAACATATATACATGTAACGACACAGTGCAGCAAATTTAGAAAAAAGAGAAGATACTGAAGAAAGAAACTAAAAAGGTGATGAATGATTATTTATGTGGGTGCATCACAATATTTGATTACATAAAGAAAGTGTCGTACAGAAATAAAATTTCAGAATTTGACATACTGTATTAAGCTTGATTATTTATTTATTTATTTATTTACATTTGCAACGGTTTTTTTGACAAATGATAATACTAGATACCAGAATTTAATTTAAGTAAAATTTACTAGACTGAGGAAAAAACAGCAAAGTTATGTGTATTTCGGGGTCAACTCGATTAATTAACCCCCCTTAATGCTAGACATAATGGCTAAAATGAATGGTTTTTATTCAATTGAAGAAATGTTAGCAAATAATATAGAAGGTCTGAATTTTAAGCAAGCCTTAAATGTTTTACTTTGTTGTTATACAGGTTTACTGTTTATTGATTCTGATAATCAAGTTTAACCCCTAAATTAGAATTAAGAGTTTTTAAATATTTTATATATTTTATTTCAACACACGAACATTGTCAAAACATTGTGAGACTATGAAAATGATTCTTGATTCTTGAAATATTTTAGCGTGGTACGACAAAAAAATCCTGACACTACTGATGTTTTCATTTTTTATTATATATTTTTACTTTACTTTTTTCTTTTTCTACCTATCATTAGGCTATTATTTTTTATTTAATTTGTTCTACTTACAATGTTCTATTTCCATTATTATAGTTTAAATTATAGTTTTCACTAACATAATTTGCATTTATATAATATAATCATGTGTATCTTGTTTGATTAATAAGATTTTTTGGCAATGTTTGAATGTATCACTTCTGGTTAGTGGCCTTAGGCCTTAACTACACCAGAGGGAAATATAAATAAATTAATATAAGTTACAATTTTCTTTGTCCGGAATAATCCTGATAAGGATCTACACAGATCACTGTCCGCCCTGTGCAAGAGAGAGGAGGTATAAGAAACCATCTCAATTACCGGCATCAGCAGACACATTGACTTGATGTGTGTAGTTACTTTAATTGGTTAGTGTTAGGTATGACGCGTGGCTAGAGCTCACGACTTGCTCTCCATGTAGTCAAGTCATTCCTCCTCATCAGTGTATTTTTACAGCAGCCAAAGAACACTGAGGCGCCTGATCATTTACTCTTTACAACCACTGAGTTTATTAGCGTCTGAGGAATCTGACGCTTCTGCAGACAAGCCTTCCACATGGGTGGTAATTGCACTCAACACATTTGTCTGCAAGCCAGCATTTTCTCAGATTTTTGTCTCGTCGTCTAAGTCACTCCCACACACATACACACAAAAACCCTAATATCAAGGGTATTATGACAGGTATTATGACTGGTACAACGAAAATAATACAATTTTTGGGTGAGAAACGTGTCAAATTCCATTCAGAGTCCTAATTGAAGTTTCGTGTACCTTACCGAGAATGAAAATTCTACTGTAGGATACAACGCTCTCGAAGACACGTGTGTCAGAAGACACCCCCCCCCAAAAAAAAAGTTCCTTAGCTGGGTTTCTACCCAAGAGGCCAGTATACAGCAAAGAAAACCACCGTGGCGCCATTACTATTAATTCTACTTTGTATACAGAGAGGCATAGTAAAATTTCACAGATTTTAAAACCTTATTACTTCGGTAGAATCAAAATCTCCAATATCGTATTTCTTTTCTCAGAAAAGAAGTCCCTAACCTAACCGTGCTTTATTTCATAAGTATTATTCGTATACTTTTCTGTTTTACCATATCAGTAAAGGAAAGAATAAGAAATAAATTTTCCCTTTGCGTTTTTCCAATCAAGTTGGCAGTTTTTGTGCAAATTAAATACAAAGAATATTACATGGACCACATACTTCTAGTGTCTTCATCCTATAGTGTCTTTGTTTTTACACGCTTGACAAAAAGTCATTGCAACCCGGAAGAGCTATCTGGCAGTACGCTGTTGCCAATCTGCGGGACCTTTCACCTAATTTCTATCATTAACCATGGATTTAATCATAAAACTCAGAATAGGGTTTATATTTATTTTAATGTGATTTGTTGCCCTTTCACTCTGCACAGTTGTACTCCCTCCACTCTGTATTAACAGAGGATCTATTACTTAGCTAACGAACCGCAAAGATGTTACTGATAATTATATTATCACCTTTTGGATTACGTTATAATTTGTTCCCACAAGAATTTTTGTAGAAGGTACGGAAAGAAATGGTCTAAGTTAGATTAGGACTAGAGCCAGGAAGTTTATGAAAAATTAAATTTTTAATAATGCATTCTATTATAGAGTTAAATGTGTATAAGACACGAGAGAAATAACATAAAATTGATGGTTTCATTTTTCATATTGTTGCATATTTTGTTAGTTATCGATCTAGCAGCATATTTGCTTGATGATATTTAAATATTTCTGTATATTTTACTAATTTGTCAGTTTTTAATGGCATATATGGAAGAGTTGTGTTTGTTTGTCTTTTATACAAATCTACAGTTTTATTCAGATCTCGATTACTTTTGCACAATTAGCCTTGAGAACATGAGGAAAAGCACTGTTCACATTTCATTAAAATAATAATAATATGCCCTTATTCAAGGAACTTAACATTACATAATACAATGTACAGGCCAAAACCAAATGCGTTTGCTCTGCGTAAGCAAATGACAGTGCATAAACCAACGCCATTGTTCGAGATAAATATTAGAGTAATATTACAGATTGCACATTGATTGTTTATGAAATAAATATCAGCTGAAATTAGTTTCCTTCTTCTCTGAACTTCAATAATTGTTTAATCTAGAAGTTTATTCCGATCCTGATTTCATTGCGATTAACACCAGATATTTGTGAATGTCAGGTACAAGCAGAATGTCAGTTTATATCAAGCATTAAGGTAACAATACTTCTACATCTGAATATTCTATAGCTTAGTGCACTCGTATGTTAAGTAAAATTTTAAGGTTAAATGTGTTAAGCGCACATTTGGAACCACCTGAGGCATGTCTTCACTTTTATACAATAACGTGACAAGTGAAAAAACAGAAGCTTAATATACTTTCTGTATTATACTTTTCTTTGATGCACATTAGTGGTAATTAGATTTATTAAAAAATTATAGAATTGTATAACTCGATCGGTAAGACCTGTGCCAAACAAACGACTACGCAGTAGGCTACGATGATGTAATCTAGACCTGCCTGATCTTCATATCTCACGTGATGTTCCCTTCTGTACAGACCGTGTAAAAACATCTTATTTAGCCTCACGGCATTCAACAGTGAAGACCCAACAGCGATTTTCTGTGAGTTACATACCATTACTTAAATAATCTTTCATAACTAAAAAAAAAAAAAAACAAACAAACAAACAAACAAACAAACAAATACTTGCTTCACTTTATTTTTGTGTTACCGCATAGTTTGGAATGAACAGTACAGTATATGCATTCTCTATATGCGCGTATTTTTTTAATTTTTATTTTTATTATTTTTTAATTTTTAATTTTTTTATTATTATTTCTTATTATTTATATATATTTTTTTTATATATTTTTTTATTGGTTCAGGACCTAGCGTCCCAGTTATACACGTGTGTGCACTAAGCCATCAATATTAGGATTTTTAAATTAGCCTAATCCTTCTGATGATACCGTGGTCCTGGGTCAACTCAACCAATAACAGAAACGAGTACCTGGTACAATCCTGTGGCTAAAGGCGGCGGTGTGTTAAGGCTGACTACCTTACACCCTTCACATGCCAAATGTCTAAAATCTGAGATCCTCTACCTCCCGGAACCATAAGGACTTCCTTGGCCCATATGAGGATCACGTCAGCTTTTTACAGCTGAAATTTTGCACACTTAGCCTATGGGCACTTTCTCTCTTTATCGCCGTTCATGAAGCTGCTTCTTTTTCCAGAATTATTTAAATGCCACCAAAGAAAGGAAAGTATTGATCATATAAATCCTGCAGGCAGAAGACGGAACGCTATATAAGGGCCTAGAGTTTGAAAATCTGAAGTACCGGTACTCCATATGTTTTCTTCGAAGAACAAGCAAAATACAAAACCAGGGCGATGCCGGTTCATTTAAGGCAGTGACCATATAATATTAAAGTGGCACATCATTAGTTTTCAATTTACAAAATTTGTTGTATTGATCTCCTTTTTTTTTTTTTTTTTTTAAAGTTTTGTAATGTAATTTATAAAAGACTAGCTTAAAAGGCCCGGCGTCGCCCGGGTTTTTTATTTTGTAATTGGAAATGAACTTATGAAGGACTTTCGATTTTTAAATTCTAGGTCCTTATATAGGTATTTATAATCTGAAATAGGAAGAACTATTCCATCAGAAAAAGCTTGATATAGTTTTTTATGGCTCATAGAGGATGTAGAATTCTGTATCGCATCGCTTGTACACAGCAAGCCTGGTAAGAGTTCAAATAAGAAGAAACAGAAATTCCTGTAACATAAAATTGTAATACCGAGGCGGAAAATTTTATTTCTCCCTCTCATGTTACCATAAAACTATTTTGGGGATGAAATTAAACAGAAAGCAATACCACTTTCATACTTCTCTCTCCAAAAACCTGCGATATAAATATACCATATTACCATACCTCGTATTGTTTTCTCTATGTCCAGGGTAGAGAAAAGTTATGTGACTGCATTATTTTCGTGGATTACATTCTTTAATATTTATTTATAACATGAATTATAAATTGATACCTTCTCTTATTTGTCAAACTTGCATTTCTTTTTTTTTCCAAAGCCATGTGATATCATTAGCAACAATATGTTCTGTGATTTGGGTTTTATAATTCTGTGTAAAAAGAGATTAAGTATTCTCAAAAACATTTAATTTTTGGCATTTAAAATCAAATTTTTGTAAATTCCTTTCATAGTGAGCACCTACATTATGAAACGAAGGTACTGTCAAAATTCCAAGTCTCTACCTGTTATAGTTTAGGCTCTACGTTGATTCCTGTCAGTCAGTCAGGACAAAGCCTTTTATATATATATATAGAGAGATCTACCATTTTCTGTCATTTATAATGTGAATCAATTAACAAGAGAACGTCAAGTAGCTATTAAAATTACTTTTAAAAAAATATACTTAACTGGTTCCGGAACATATTTTACCAATTTTTTAGTATATTTTCATGCATATTTCGTCATCTGATAGAGTATTCACTTTCGGGCATTAATTTTGACATGACAATCATGACACATTACAAAGCTTTAGTAATGTAGCCTAATTTGGGCGATCACTTAGCACTTAAATTCAGATAAGTTTGATGAGCATAAGATTTTTCTATATATTAAAAGAATTTTAAAAACTATCTCAATATAGTCTAGTAAGTTGACTATTTCTTATAAGTAGTCCAACATAAGTGAAGCGAAAGATTTAAAAAATATACAGGTAACACTGGTAGGCCTACTTCCGTTCAAAGAAAATACTTACTTTACCATTATTTGAAATGTTACATAGTGCAAATGTAACCTTTGTATTCCAACATTAACAGAATTTATGGTGAAGTACAACATTTGCTTTTACAATTGTACATGCGGTGAAAATCATGCTATACACGTTTGAATCAGAGCAGTAACACTTTTATACAACTACTTCCATGCATAGAAATGGAAATTCGTGATATTTATTAATCTATTTATAATTCAGCAAGTTAGCCATAAATTGTATGTAGTCGCACAACACCTTTAGGCCTATTGCATACTGCTTTCTCTATAGTATGCTCTTTTTTCCCATGTGTTCATTTATATATTCTCTTTCGTGTACGTTCTCCTATTTAAGCTAGCCTATATATCATTCTTAATTCACGTTTTACTACTTCATTTTTGTATGCTCAGTTTGATTTATTTCACTCATCTATTCGTTCATTCATTTAAACAATAATTATTTATTTTTTGAATTATCTATTACTTTACATTCTTCCATTCCCTTCTTACGTTTTTAATTTTTTAAATTCTTTCTTTTACTCTTACTTAATTCCTTACGTATTTGCTTAAGTTCTTGTTATATAGGTATTTCTACTTTCATCTTTATTTTATTTTTCTTTCTCTCCTATATCTTTCCTTCTTTCTGTCTTACTTCGTCTCATTCTTTCTTTATTCCTACTTCATTTAATCTCTCTTTCTCTCATTGTCTGAAACTTATTATTACTGCATTTCTTTCTACACTCGAGTAAAATTCCATCACCACAATCATTTTCACGCTGAATCAAAGCAATAAATAACTCGTTTCTAACATCCCAGTTAGACACCTGCCTGTCAAAACGACAAACACGTAAACTTCGGAGAAATATGTCAGCGATATCCTGAACTAAAAGAAAAATTGTTAGCGTGTGAATGGAATTTCACGTGCATAGAAACCATACAACAGATTTTATCGACGGAGTGGGAACGTGCGATATTATTGTCTGTTTGTAATAACTTAGCTGACCATTCTTCCTGAATTGACCAGGACATTCTTTTAGTTTCTCGACCCGTACTGTAGGTACGAAAAGGTAGGAAAGGTAGGAAAAGCATTGAGTTCGACTCTGAAATTCGATGTCGAGATTTCAGCATAAATATATATACTGATATTCCCTGAATCCAAAAATGCTATTTTCAGAAACATGTCTGTGTGTCTGTGATCAGCACAGTTCGAGAAAAAAAGTCGTATGAAACATACAATGGGTAGATTCATTTTGGGATGTGACAGAAGATTAGCAACGCTGCCGCGGCCTAGGGAACTCAAATTTGAAGTTTTCTCCCCGAGTATCACACTTTAATCGTAAAATGTAGGCCTATATCAAAACCGAGAATTTAGTTTTGTAATTATTATCAATTGTTTTAATTGTCTGTGAATGATTTAGATAAGGTTCATGAGTTTATGATACGTTTTAATCCTTTCATTTCGAATCTTTATGCCCATACGGAAGCTCAAGGTTCTTTCATTCATTTAATAATTTATATTTGTTAAAGAAAAACTATATAATTAAGAATAAAATGGTGTAATTCATGCAATGTATGTAAAAACGATTGTTTTTCTGTTAAATAAATTTAACTAAAACATCTAGCAGTTGAGTAAATAATCACGGGGGAAGCCGCGGGCACCTGCTTCTTTAAATATAAAATTCAAATGCATATTCTAGTGTACGTCGCAGTGCATTCGATTGAGGCATTGCGCTACAAACCAGGTCGGCGGGGGTTTCCTATGAGGTCATTTGGATTTTTTTCCATTGACTAAATCCTTGTGGTAGCACTGTCCCTGGGGTGATTCACCTCTAAGATAAATGAATACCAGGAACTATCAAACAAATTAAGCCTTACTTCAAAATCGCTGAAAATAAAGTGATACATTACCGGTACTAATTTTAGGCATTTACCAACCAAGAAAACACACCGTTGAAATAAGTGAGGATTATAACAACGGATATTATTCAATTAATCCACGCTCTCTAAGCATAAAGTGAAATCGTTCCATAGCATTATGAAGAATTATTACATGATATATGTTCGCAGATTTAGAAAGGAATAAATATATTCTTTTACCTTCAGAAAGAGAACGATGTAGAATGCTACCGTCTATATAAATCGCGTTGAGATGCCTTTCTTCCTATACCGATTTATCAGCAACATCTTATTTTTCCGGTTTTCAAGGCAAAGAATAACATAACTAAAAAGTAAAGTGATCCCTATACAGGCCATGGAGGCCCAGAGGGTTCCAGGAGGTTGAGGCTCCCAGATTTTGGACATTCGGCACATGAAGGTGGTAAGGTTGTCAGCCTTACGCACCGGCCGCCTTTACCCCCAGGATTGCTCCTGGTACTCAATTCTGTTAGGGGCTGAGTCGACCCCAGGGCCATAGTGCCACCAGAAGGATTAGGCCAATTGAAAAATCTCAACGACCTCATCGGGAATCGAACCCACGACCTTCCGGTTTGTAGCGCAGCGATAACATAACTATAAGCCTTAATATAATATTGACTTCGTTCTTCCTCTTTACTGTGTGATTCTTACCTTTAGGAACCAGTCTTGGAGTAAAGGCTGCCAGTGCGCAAGGCTGGAAACCTAACCATTCTTCATGCACCATTGTCTGAAAAATCAGAGACAAAGATTCATAAGTTTTCTCCTCAAGATGAAGCTTTTATTAAGTACCAGTATGGTAATTTATGAGATTGTGTGGGGGACGGGGAAATGTCTGTCCGTCTGTCTGTCTGTCTGTCCGTGTGTCTGTACGGATTTCATGAAACTTGGTATACGCATTTATAACTTCTATGGGCAGAACCCTATTGATATTGGACCAAATCGGCTGACCGGTACCGGAGTAATGCCCAATTTTGTGCCTATATTAATAGTAATATATCAAAAAGGTGCTATAACTCAAATACGCTTTATCGGATTTTCATGAAACTTGGTATACGGATTTGTGACGTCCATGGGAAGAAGCCTGTTGAATTTGGACCAAATCGATTCACCGTTACCGAAATAAATAGTAATTAACAGTCACATCTACTATTATATAATCTTCGTTCTCCGACAATAGAAGCAGTTTGATTGGCTCGCGGCCAACCGATCAGCGGCTGAGTTCCCGTAACTATTGTCCTAGTGTAATCAATTCTGTAAATAGAAATAATAGGCGTAATAACTTATTAAAGAGCATGCTTTCGTTTCCAATTTAATACAAGTATTAATTTTGTAATGATATTAGACGCTACAGTATTATTGCACGGCCTACAATAAACATAACGTAACAAATTGTCAATAGTTATTGATATTGTTAGCCCGTCATTTCTTCATGACGACGTCAGTGTAAATAAAATATTTAAAACATAACTAGCCATTGAATATTGATATAATATTGTGTTTCTATTGATATAAATGGCTACCAATATCTGCATTATGTTTTGTTCTGAGTATTTTTCTTATTCGCTCCTGTGGAGCAATATACCTAATGTAATTCCTGACAGATTGACTTCAGATTCATTCATAACCTATATGACTGCATTAAATTTGAAACAAACATGTCAGCGAATCCTAGGCCTATTACACCATTAGTATTCTTGTCATTGCATTTTTTAAAATGTTGACATTTAAGAATTTATCATATCAGTATATACCAATATGAATTAAGGTTAAGAATCAAACTTTAGACCTCAGTTCTTCCATAAGCTCTGCTTAATGAATCGATCTGGAGTTTAACTCGGAGACCTATTACAAAAATAACTTATTTTCTGCATGGGGATATCATAATTGCAGTTTTCACTGATAAAAAAGCATTATGACACTTCGTTATATCAGTTTACCTGGTTTTATTATTATGTATATTTGTGTTTTTTGTTTTCCTCCCAAAAATTAAAATGAATTATTTATATTTTTAAAACGTTGTGTAATTGCACATACAGGATGTATTCACTCCCTCCTGCCATTCAGAATGAATTCACTACCACAAAATATATTTTTTAAATTATTCAAATAAAATAACCCGTTAAAAACAGAAGAAAATCATCGATATGAATCATAAGTGCGAGTATACCATAATCGGAAATTTTGTAGCTAGAATAAATACTTCGTTTTCACGGATTTTTCCTTCTCCAGCTATGCTGTTCTCAGAAAGTAACTGATTTTTTCACTCCAAGGACCCAAAACTTGTACAGTATCTCTGGAGAACATTAGACATTTAATTTCGATTACAATACTCCGTCTGCCCTAATCTCTGGTAATGGCAGAGAAAGTAAAAGCAAATATATTATACCTAAACAAAAAGCTGCTCCCAGAATTACCAACTATAGACAACAAGTAAGATTGCAGAGGCAGTAAAAGACATGATCACATAATCGCTGAGTGTGAATCACAAAAATAAAATTTACATACAATGCCATCGTGCAACTCATCCTTTCAATACACCTGACCCAAAGCAAGATTAAAATGTTTCCATTATAAATTTTGAATCTGTTTGACGTAAGATATAGCCCTACTACACGAACAATGCTATAATTACTTGCGAGCTACGGAATTTATGGTTTCCTAAAATACAATATACATCACTTAAAATATAGTATCAGATATGCTATAACTTCAGACATGACGTGTATAGGCTAATTTATTACTAGCGGTGACAATATTTTATGCAAATGCATGTTGATTTGGGAGTAGCACATCTTAATAATACTTAGTAATTATGTGTTTCATTTTCAATTAGGATAGTTGATACATGGACATAGACTATATTATATGACAGATTGACTAGCAAGAAGAATACACAAGTAGCCTGTAAAGAAGAAAAAGGGGAAATCAACAAAATAACGAAAAAGCAGTACGTTTTTATAACCGTTATCACGTTTGTTTTTTATGTATCGACATTGAGATTAATTATCAAGACTCTTAGATTCTACGCTTTTGTCGACTTTTCCATTTACCCGCTTGTCGATCTGAAATTTCATACATTTGCTCATTCAAAAGGAATTAGCCTGAGAGTGAATACCGTTTATTTTACAATAGTAGGTATGTATGTATGTTCCCTCCCTATACAAATCTACTTTTCTTGACCAACTTGCACGAAATTTTGCACACATGCCCAGTTAAGCCCGGAAAGTAACGCGGTCAACATTAAAATTTAAATCAGCCACTTCTTCCTCATTTCAAATTCTACATACATAGCCTATGAGGAGCGTCGATTCAAAACGCGTTTAGTCCAGAAATAATGATTTTTCAGGAATGACGAAAAACTGTTTGTGGTCGAACTATCAAACGAATTTGCAATATTTTTTTCTGATCAGAATCAGTAATTAATATATAGTTAAATGTATTGGGTGTGTCAAATCATTCTTTTCATTTACATCTTTTATTGATAGTTAAAGTTTCAAAAGTAATGGACTTAACGCGTTTTGACCCAACATTATAATAATAAAATCAGGTAAACTGATGTAACAAAGTGCCAGTATGTTTTTGTTTAATCAGTTATGACTGTAATTATGATATGCAGAATATGTTTTTTTTTAAATTGATTTCCAAGTTAAGCTCCAGATTTATTCATTAAGAATACGGAAGAACAAAGGTCTAGTTTTTTTTTATCAGATTAAAATCTTCCAGCATCAGCAGAACTGTACAGATTTGTGATATCTTGACAATCGCACACTCACATTAAAATAAATAAAAAAAAAAAAAAAATGTCTAATTGGCCGGTTTCGGGTTTTGAACCATGGACTCCAGAATGTAAGGGCAAGACTTTACCATCTCGGCCAACTGGGTCAGTTTAACGGTCTAGTTGGATAAGCGCATGTAAAGCAATAGTGTTTTTGTCATAGCTAACTCTATTTTAATTTCCAAAGCCATATATGTTCACAGTAAAACAATAGGCTATGTTGTCAAGATAACTGATTTTCATTTTTTTAAATAAATTCTTTCGAATACGTACATTACCATAATATAGGCACTGAATTGGGGATTACTCCGAAACAGGTCAACCGATTTTATCCAATATCAATAGACATCTTTCCATGGACATTATAAATATGTAGGTCTATACCAAGTTTCATAAAAATCCGGTAAAGCGTATTTGAGTCACCGCGTCTTTAAAATAGACACTAAATTGGGTTTTACTCCGGTACCGGTTCATCGATTTGGTCCAATATCAGTAGACGTCTTCCCATGTACATTATAAATGGGTATACAAGGTTTCAGGAAAATCCAATAAAGCATATTTGAGTTATCGCGACTTCTTATATATTAACATAAAAGGCACTAAATTGGGAATTATTCCGGTACTGGCCAACCGATTTGGTCCAATATTAATAAATGTCATTCCACGGACATTATAAATGCGTATACGAAGTTTCATAAATATCCGATAAAGCGTGTTTGAGTTATCGCGCCTTTAAAGTAGACACTAAATTGGGTTTTACTCCGGCACCGGTCAACAGATTAGGTTCAAATTCAATAGGGCACTTCTTATGGACGTCATAAATGCGTGTACCAAGTTTCATGGAAATCCGATACAGCCTATTAAAATAGGCACTTAATTGGGCATTACTCCGGTACCGGTGAACCGATTTGGTTCAATATCAACAGGGTTCTTCCCATGGACATTATGAATTTGTTTTCCAAGTTTCATGAAAATCCGAAAAAGCGTATTTGACTTTGGCGCGTATAGACACACGGACGGACGGACGGACAGACGGACAGACATTTTTCGTCCCCCACACAATCTCATAAAGTACCATACTGGCACTTAATAATCATGTAAATATATGAAAGTTAGTATTTTATTTAAGAATTACAATCACATCTGATTGTACTAATACGAAGTGAACTATTGCCGAAGTATCATATTGTCAAAATTTAAACAATTTCTGTTTTTAAGCATGTTAAATCATGGAAAATCCATGCTCCTCTTCTTTTATTATTGACCGCAAATGACATCATTTTCGGCGTCTGGTGAATGCCGCTTTCATTAGAAGAACACCTACAAAAAATAGACGTCGTAAAGTTCAACGCACCACCTGTTTCGCACGTGATCGCGTCTAAAATGTGGACTCAACGTAATTTGCACCTAACCAAGTTCTGGACTGAACGCGTTTTGCATCGAACCCCATATTTCAAGCTCATTTTTAACGGGGAAAGGTTGCGATTTGAAACAAAAACATTATGTAGTATCATGCAGAACACCTCAGAGAATGCGAATCCGCAAAAAACTACATTACGATCGGAGGTGGACTTAACGCATTTTGAACCGACACTCCTCATATTATATAAGGATCTAGAGTTTCAAAATCGAAAGTCCTCCATAAGTTAAATTCAAATTACAAAACATAAATCCCGGGCGACGCCGGGCCTTTTAATCTAGTCTAATATATAAAATCGAAAGTGTGTATGTGGATGTGTGGATATGTATATTCACTGATACAATTCAACATTTCTTGAGCAATTTGCACGAAATTTTGCACTCATAGCAGGTTCAGCCCGGAAAATAACGCGGTCAACATTAAAATTCAAACAAACTGCTCCATCCTTTGAAAAATTATACAGTGAGTCCCACACAAGAGTTGGCCAATGACGCGGGTTTCTGCGTCGCGGCTGGCACAGCTCCAACTCCCGAGCGATCGGGTGAAATATCTACGCAAATAATGCCGCGGTCGGTGTAATGATTCAGGTTCTCACATCTACAGTTAATATTACAATGAAAATAACCATGTACCTCATCTCAAGAGATGTTGGAAATGTTCTCCTCTTGCATCCACACAATACAGACACCTTTTTAGGAAATTACATTTTATTAAGATAAGAGTATCTTAATTACCACTATAGGCAAGTTGCATACGACTGTTTTTGTTCGACCATAATTTATTCAATTTAAGTTTTGAGATTTTAGATTCATTTTTTTTTTTGTTTTTTTTTTATTTTATTTTTTATAGATTTTGCATAGTTTTGAGATTTTAGATTCAAAAAATGAAAAAAAAAAAATGAATGAACGCGGCGACAGCTGTTACTAGGTTCTCATAGTTCTTTACTTCTGCGATAGATGGCAGCTGATGGCGTACGGTCTAGTCTAATATATAAAGTTAAAACTTTGTATTTATGTATGTATGTTTGTATGCTTGGTCCCTATATAAATCTACACGCTTAATGCAATTTGCACGAAATTTTGAACAAATAATTGCTTCAAACAGCAAAGAAACGAAGGTAGGCTACATTAAAATTCAAACAAACCACCCTTTTCTTTTAAAATTACATATTTATAAAATATTAGACTGAATTCACCAAATGTCCTCATTACAACATTAAGTTATTTTTTTAGTCCACAAAGGTGGCATGGGAATTTGCAAGATACTGGAATTTGACATAAACGATAAAATTAGAGACACTATCTTCTTCTACTTCTTTCTCTTAGTAGAACCTCCCCCGTTGTAGAGACGACTTCTTCTTTCTCTTATTTTAACCTCCCTCGTTGTAGGGACGTTTACGCGACCCACGCCGCGCGGACCTTAAAGGACCGCGACATGTCGGGGCAAGAAGATTCTATGGATTTTATAACCTACATACTTTATTGAGCAGGCAAGGGCTTAGAGGCCTCCACGGATGAGTGACGAGCCCAATTCCGAATACATATGACGCGACACAACATTTGTACACACACTGATAAAGACGCTGATGGGTTGAATGTGATAATGACGGCCAGTTGTTTTCCTGGGATCAAGAGAGCCTAAAGTTTCCCGGAATTTGTCTCATAGATGAGGAAAACCCCCCTAAAACACCACATAAGAAACTCGTTCAGACCAAGAATCGAACCCGGGCCCGCTGCATGAGGAAAGCGACGCCACAGAGGTGGACACAGAGGCTATCGATGAAATTAATTCCTATAAATAAATAACAGTGGATGGTATCCATATAAACAAAAATCTGATGTGATGGATAAATATCTCTGCCGGTGTTGTGTTTACGAACTATCTTCCTCCACAGTGATATTATAATCGCACTGTGCAGTGCACTCAGCACGAAACATCGGTCTCCTATAACCTGATGAGTGTCATTGTGTCCTGCTGTGGACATTATAATTATTTATTAGTATACGTAACTCAGGGGATCAGTAGCTCCAATTCAGGATTAAAAGGCAGGCCTTAACTGCAAGTATGTGAATGGCATTCTGTCATAGATGGTAACTTACTTATTTCTCCTTTCCTCCTGTTACTCTCTGCAAGGACCTATATGCGGACGTTAACATCAACAACTTCGCTCTTTGCCCAGCGGCATTCCTAAATGTCCTGAGTTGTACAACCAAGGAGTTGAGACATGAATCATGGATTGAAGATGCACAATAGCAATATGAGTTTGTGGGGTAGCTTCGAAGAGATAACCTCGCATAGGTCATGATTCATGTCTAATGTCATCAGTTTAATTTCCTCTCTTCGCATTTTCATATAGAATAAGAGGCCGCATTGCGGGGAGCGCATATTCAGTTGTCTCATGTTCACTCAAATTAAAACTTAAAGCCCGAGTTTGTGCCAACGAAGGGTTACGAGTTTGCTATCTCAGAAGTCGGTAAACAAAAATCCCATCCAGTGATACGTTATTCATCGCTGTAGGCTTAGTATTAGTTGAGAAATACCGGATGTTTTTCGTAAGTCCTTAGCATGTAAAAAGAGACAAAATAGGATGGAATGATGTTAATCTTATGTGCACAGTAAAATATTATGTCCCAGGGTTTTTTGGGGAGGAAATTATGAAGGTGATATTGATTTTTTCCTTTATTTCACAGCCCGAAATGTTGTATGGGAACATAAGTGGGGAATAAAATATCACGTAAAGACAGAAAAAAATATGTTACCCAAATTTCTGTTTCTTCTTATTTGACGATCTGCCAGACAAGGTGTGTAGAATCAACGTGTTGAAAAATAATGCGGAATTTCTGTTTCTTCTTATTTCACGACCTACTAGGCATGGTGTGTAGAGGCAAAGGGTTGCAAAATAATTCGACGTTCTCAGTGAAGGATAGAAAGCTATAGGCCTATCTAGCGTTTTCTGAGGAAATAATTTAAGTGTGATAGGTTGTTATTCTTCGCTTCATACTCTAGATACCATCATATAGACTCGGAAATCGAAAGTCCTGCGTGAGATAATATCGAGTTACATACTGTATTACAAAACCCGGGCGAGGCCGGGCCTTTTAAGCTAGTCTTCTAATATATAAAATCGAAAGAGTATAGGTATGTGGGAATGTGGATATGTGGGTTTGTATGTATGCATGTATGTCCCCTATACAAATCTAGATTTCTTGACTAATTTGCACGAAATTTTGCAAACATAGCATGCCAGTTAAGCCCGGAAAGTAACGCGGGTACCATTAAAATTCAAACAAACCTCTCCTTCCCTTGAAAATTTATATAATTTCTTAGATTATACTGAAAAAATGAAATGCAATTCAGTTCATATGACAACAGTGTATTGTTTACAGTGTTCACATAGGACTTTAAGAAATTCTGATGCTATCTATATAATACATTGGTGAAACTAATTAATGAATATTGAAATCCACGAAAATAAAGCACAATGTGATGCAGTCACATAACTTTCTCTACCCTCGATATGGAAAATATTTTCTCATTTCACATATTGATGTAGAATAAGAGGTCGTATTGCAGGGACAGCTTAAGTTTGTGCTATTAAGTAAGTATGTTATATCAGAAGTCGGTAAAAAATCCTATCCACTGATACGTTATCCATAGCTGTAGGCTTTGTATTAGTTGAGAAATAGGGAAGCTTATCATAGATCTTAACATCTAAAAGGAGACAAAATAGGATGGAACATTTTTAGTCCTATTATTTCCCAGGTTTTTGGGAGGAAAGTATAAATGTGATATTTAATTTCTTTACGATTTCAGCCACGAAACGGTTGAATGGTAACATAAGAGAAATAAAATATTCCTGAAAAGACAATACAATTTTATGTTACTTGAATATCTGTTTTTTTCTAATTTCAACCCCTGCCAGGCTTGGTGTGTAGAAGCAACGGGGTGCAAAATTATCCATCCTCTATGAGCCATAAAAAGATATATCAAGCGTTTCCTGAGGGAATAGTTTGAGTGTCATAAGTCGTTCTTCCTCATTTAAAATTTTACATTCCTGTAATAGGACCTAGATTGTGAAAATTGAAAGACCTTCATAAGTTAATTTAGAATTAGAAAATACAAAACCCGGGCGACGCCGGGCCTTTTCAGTTACTACTACTACTAATAATAACAATAATAATAATAGCAGTAGTAATAATAATAATTAATCAAAATTAGTCATCTCTTATTATAAGAGGAACAATTAATAAAGAATAGCACATAAACAAGCATCGAAAAGTACAAAACTGAATTTACACAATGTTATAAAAAAGCAATCATGAAGTGAAAACATCAGTGGGATTTACGTTTGAATCCAATAGGGAAAATTTCAGTAGACTAGTTGGTTTCTATAAATGACAATGACAACCCAAGAATAAAAATCCTATTTTGTTACTAATAGCAGTACTTTATAAATAATATATTTCTGCTTTTATACAGTTTTTGAAGTGCTGAATTTATGTTAGCAGTAATGAAAAGGTTAGCTTATAACAGCTGAAGTCACAAGTAAAAATATTTTATAGTGAGGTAATGATGATTTAAAACTTCGTTCTATAAGAACAGAAAAATTTATTTAATGGAAATAACAATTGCGAAATTTAATTTTTGAAAAGAAGTCCGCGAAGTGATGTTTGTTCTGAAAGTTTCAATTTCATAATTCGGGTGTGAAAGGGTTAGAAAGACAAGTGACTGGAATAGATAAGTTTTGTTAGATTTTAAGTAAGCTGGTGATTTGACTTTAACTCTCTTTTACCCAGCGTTTTGGTTCAAAGGATCGTCGCGTCGCGAAAAGTAATATATACAACTTTTTTTTTAAACCTGGAAACCGTGTTTTCGAATTGACTGCGATGGTAAATCTTTTATTTCATAGCTTAGAATTAAGAGACGCCAGGAAACGCCAATCAGTAAGATTCCTTATGGGAGTTTCTAGACTACATTAACAGTACATCATTTTCCCTTAACTAAAGCACCGATTTTACTTATATATAGCTACGAATATCAATTTGATATCCGGCACAGCACAGGGTGTAACAAAAAGATGGAAACTGCCAGCATACTGTTATATGCCCTCTAGAAAAACTGTATTATATAACGAACCATAGAAGATAAGAAATCATGAAGTCACCTATACAGCTTTACTACATCGCTATATTGCTTTAATTGCTGTAATGCAATTATTATGAGGAATAGGCCTATACACAATACATGTATATGTACACTACAGGAAAATAAAAAATATATCAGTGAATCATTCTGCAATCAAGCATGTGCCCCCGGTTTCAACTGCTAGATGTTTCATTTAAATAATTTATTTAACAGAAAAATAATTATAACATTATATTTATTAACACCTACATCGCTTTTACATAAACTGCAAGAAATTTTATAATTTTTCTTAATTATATTGTTTTTTCCCGTAGCAAATATAAATAATTAAACGAATAGAACGTATCTTGTCTTCCATACGAGCATAATGATTCGAAATGGAACGATTATAAAACGTATCACATACTCATGAACCTTACCTAAATCATGCATAAACAAAAACAATTGATAATTTCTTTCTTTCTTTATCGCAGTTTAACCTCTCCCTTTTAGGATTTAAGCGACCCAAGCCGCCCGGGCCTTAGGGCCGCGACCTGTCGGGAGAGGGATCACATACATATTTTTTGACCATACAAGGACATGGAGGGCCTCCCCGGATGAGTGATCAGCCCAATACCGGCGCCACCTCCGAGACAACACGAACACATACGTAGGACGAGACACACCATTCACACACACACACTCACTCAGAACAAGGCGAGGATGGGATGAAGATGAAAATGACGGCCAGATGATATCCGTGGACCACAAGGGCTTAAAGTTACCTGACATTTGTCTCATAGGTGATCGAAAACCCCGTAAAAAACCTCACCTAGGTAACTTGTCCCGACCAGGAATCGACCCCGGGCCCGCTGCGTGAGAGGAGTGAACGCATCCCCTGAGCCACAGCGGTGGACACAATTGATAATTAAAAAACTAAAATATCAGTTTCGACGTAAATTTCACGAATAAAGTGCGATGCCCGGGAAGAAAAACGACCCCGGATTCCAGTACCCTAGTAAAAGAAAAAACCGCATAGCGAGTTTCGTCCAAGTCATTCACTGCTCCCCCCCCCCCCCCCCCCCGGTTGCTCTGACAATCTCCCAATTGAATACTGCCTTGGTAATACTGTAATTGGCTTTGGCTGTGGGTTCGTTACATCAAGTAGCCTATACCTGTAGGGGCAGACGCAAATCGCCGCTTAATAATGTAAATATGCCCGAACTTCACATTCAGGGAATGAAGATGTGTTACATGAACATGGGTGTTGAAATTTATAACAGTCATCGCTTTTTTTATTATCATTATTTATTTATTTATTTATTTATTTATTTATTTATTTATTTTTTATTTATTTATTTTTTTTTTTATTTTTTTATTTTTTAAATGTATCAACATAGAGCCTGAAATGACTGGAATAAGGCACCGATATCCACTTTGATGAGCCTTAGGGTTTCCTTTCGTATTTTAACTTATTGCTAAAGAGCATCAATTATACGAAGTGATTAACTGTATTTTTTATGTTCGCTCTGAGATAATAAACCTACATTAGAAGCAGCCAACGAAATGGTTCTCATAAACTTTCGAAACAAAATAATGTAAGGTTTTCCTTGTTGAAAAGCAAATTGCACTAGAGAGCTGATAATTTCAAGTAGAATTACAGTTCATATAAAGTTGGGTAACCAGTTTAGAGAGGTGGGGGAGTGATTATAGATTTACACTTCAGCCGGCTGCTTGTGTGGGCGTCAGAAATGCTAGTATGAGCGATAACTATCAGGTTGAAGAGTGGTAGACGGATTTTATGAATGATCAGTCTCCTAAAAACAGTTACTTTTTTTCATTTCCAGGTTTGAAAGCTAATAGCAGGCACTTGTATACCATTAAAATTGCTTCTGTAAAACATATAAAGTGTTTTATGTTGATCTAGCTACTCTGTCTCCTGAAAATATTTGTTCTGTCTGGTGTGTATGTGTCTGTGTATGCGTGTGCCCTCAGTAGAATTTTAGTAAATACAGTAGTGTCCCGCTATTCCGAACCCCGCTATTCCAAAAATCCGCCTATTCCGAACAGATTTCAGAAAAAATACCGATTTTTTAAACTTAAAAACAGGTGAAATTAAAAAGACGTTCGTGAAAAAACAAACATTTATTGTTAAACAAAGAAATTAAATAGAGACATAGCCTACATAGAGCCTAAGCTTGATGAAAACACATGAAACCAAATTGGAATGAAAACTGGTTACTTACAGCACAAGTCGGCTACAATTCCCCGCACTTAATTTACGCCTTAACGAGTCAATACGTTGATATTATTCATGAAATCGGCCTATTCCGAATTCCCGCTAAACCGAACGGTGTTCGGTCCCAATAGTTCGGAATAGCAGGACTCTACTGTAAATACTGTAAATAAACTGCCTTGAACAATTTAAAAGTATATACTCCCTCCGTTCCATAATATGCTTTAGAAATAGGTCTTTTATTTTGATGAATTTCATATTGGTTCAAAGGGGGGAAAGTATTTACTTGAGAAAGGTTGTCACTCCGTATACCCCCAATATGAATAATAAGGAAAGTAAAAAGTAACCTTAAAAACCACACCCTGGTAAATTTTGTGGAAACAATTACAGTTGATTATATTATAGGCATAACTTAAAGGTTAAAAATATATTCGAACTTCAAATTGTCAATAAAAACCGCGCGGCAAATACTACCTAGGTAGAAATGTTGAGAGTGAATTCAAATGAGATAGATGAACTGCAGACTCCGCCCAGAAACATTAGTGAAGTTCTGCACAGAGAACTAAGTCATGTCCCAAATGCACATTGTGCGATCTTCCTACTTTATTAAATGAGATAGAGTGGACTTTCATCAATTCTAATATTTGCCGCACAGTTTTTATCGACATTTTCAAGTTTGAATATATTGTTAACTATATGCCTATATAATATAACTAGCGTGTGCCCGCGGCTTCGCACGCGATAATTATTTCAAAAATTAAAAATTAAGAGCATAATAGTTAAATCATTATATTTATTAACACCAAAATCACGTGGACTACATACCACGATTAGATAGCGTCGCCTGGTAAAAGCGACCTCAGATTCGAGTTCCCTGGCCCAGAAAACCCCTGCATAGTGAGTTTCGTCCAAGTCGAACAATGTTTGACCATATTTAGGCCTATATTGAATATCCCTCTTCCGTGTAGGTTGAAAATTTCATACGTCTGTGGGACTTGATATTCTAAACAAATGAATCGTCTAGGATGGACCTACAAAATCAAGCGATCGCCCGCGATAATTATTTCAGAAATTAAAAATTAAGAGCATAATATTTAAATCATTATATTTATTAACACCTAAATCACTTGGTCTACATACCACGATTAGATAGCGTCGCCTGGTAAAAGCGACCTCAGATTCGAGGTACTTGGCCCAGAAAACCCCTGTATAGTGAGTTTCGTCCAAATCGAACAACGTTTGACCCCATTTAGGCGTCGCGTGGTAAAAGCGACCTCAGATTCGAGGTACTTGGCCCAGAAAACCCCTGTATAGTGAGTTTCGTCCAAATCGAACAACGTTTGACCATATTTAGGCCTATATTGATTATCCCTCTTATAATAATAATAATAATAATAAAATCAGCTAAACTGATATAACAAAGTGCCAGTATGTTTTGTTTAATCAGTTATGATTGCAGTTATGATATGCAGAATATAAAAAAAGTCAAATTGGCCGGTTTCGGGATTTGAGCCATGGAACTCCAGAATGTGACGCCAAGACGTTACCATCTCAGCCACCTGGGTCAGTTATGGGATAAGCGCATTTAAAGCAATAGTGTTGTCATAGCTAACTGTATTTTAATTGCCAAAGCCTTAGAAATCACAGTAAAACAAAAGGTTATGTTGTCAAGATAACTGATTTTCATTTTTTAAAATAAATTCTTTCGAATACGTATATTACCATAAAATATTCACTAAATTGAGCATAACTCCGAAACAGGTCAACCGATTTTATCCAGTATCAATAGACGTCTTCCCATGGACATTATAAATGTGTATACCAAGTTTCATAAAAATCCGGTAAAGTGTATTTGAGTTACCGCGTCTTTAAAATAGACACTAAATTGGGTTTTACTACGGTACCGGTCTACCGATTTGGTCCAATATCAGTCGATTTCTTCCCATGTACATTATAAATGGGTATACACAGTTTCAAGAAAATCCAATAAAGCATATTTGAGTTATCGCGACTTGTTATATATTAACATAAAATGCACTAAATTGGGCATTATTCTGGTACTGGCCAACCGATTTTGTCGAATATCAATAGACGTCTTTCCATGGATATTAAAAATGCGTGTACGAAGTTTCATAAAAATCCGAAAAAGCGTATTCGAATTATTGCGCCTTTAAAATATACACTAAATTGGGTTTTACTCCGGTACCGGTCAACAGATTAGGTTCAAATTCAATAGGGCACTTTTCATGGGCGTCATATATGGGTATACCAAGTTTCGTGGCAATCGGATACAGCGTATTTGAGCTATGGCGCCTTTCTAATATAATCTATTAAAATAGGCACTAAATTGGGCATTACTCCGGTACCGGTGAACCGATTTGGTTCAATATCAATAGGGTTCTTCCCATGGACATTATAAATGTGTTTTCAAAGTTTCATGAAAATCCAAAAAAGCATATTTGAGTTATGGTGCGTACAGACAGACGGACAGACAGACAGACAGACAGACAGACGGACAGACATTTTTTCGTCCACCACACAATCTCATAAAGTACCATACTGGCACTTAATAATAATCCTCTTCGGTGTTGGTTGAAAATTTCATATATCTGCGTGCCTTGACATGATAAACAAATGAGTCGACCAGCGTGAGCTACAACATTCAAGCGATCGTAATGGTTTTATGACAAAAATAGCCAAAGCCTCCTGTAATTGATTTGACATTGAAATGTGTAACTGAAAATTGATGCTTCGAAAACGCTAAAATACACGTTTTCTGCCCGTTTTTCACTCATAACTCAATAACGAAAGCAAAAACTAAAAATGTAATATGCCGAAAACCTTCCCGGGAATGTACTCAACAACTTCCCAAAGTTTCATGGCGATCGGATGAATGGTGTAGTAATGCATAAAGGACACACACACAGACACACACACATACATTCATTTTTATATATATAGATAAACTGTAATTGTTTCCACAAAGTTTACCAGGGTGTTTTTTTTTAAGGTTAGTTTTCACTTTCCTTACTATTCGTATTGGGGGTATAAGGAGTGACAACCTTTCTCAAGTAAAAAGGTATTTTATGTTGTTCCACAATATGGTATGGGGGACAGGTAGCTCTGCGCCTCTGTTTCTTGTGCTGTATTTTAAAATGAATTTAAACTTCCACTAATCGATGAACTTCGACACAAAGTAAATACAAACGATTATTCCAAATAAAACTTAAGCCATACGTCAGCAACATAACATAACAAGGTGTTCTTAAAAGTTTCATAGAGAAAATTTGGCTACGCCAAAAGATATTGAGCATATTGAAAACTCATACCACTGGTATGTTGCGCAACTGAACCAATCTCTACGTTTTGGTGGCCATGAAGGGAGTGGAAGTGGAGGGATGACTTCACACCTTGGGAGTACTGTTCGGCAGCCCTGCTCCAAGTCTACAAACTCTCACCTTGCTCCCCTTTTTACCCCCAGTGAATTCCCTTCCTTCCAACAAAGAGTCGAAGGCAGTCGAGAATGTCCTGCAAAATCTGGCTAAAGAACGAGGAGTTGCCAGCATGATACAACCTTTATTAACCACAGTATAGCCTACATTTGTTGTGGCAAGGAAAGAGGTTTTGATCAAGTTGCTTTAATCGAGGATCTCAACACTTTGAGGAATCACTTTTATAGCATAAAGAAGGAAAGGCACCACAAGGAAAAATTGGGAAGAGAACACAGGCTGCTAAAAAGCTTAAATGGTTGGCAAGAAGGATCTACAGCAAATTGTAGTAGGCTAATTAGGCGTTGTAAGAGCTCACCGCAGAAATACTTTGTAATCGATAGTATAAACGTACAGTATAAGAATTCTGAATAAAGTATTATTATTATTATTATTAAAAATACTCCTGTGCCACTTTTGAAGGCGTGTTGAGTTCAGTCTTTTATAATACAGTAGAGTCAAGCTAATCCGGACCCCGCTCATCTGGACATCCAAAATTCAAATTTTATTGATTGTTCAGTACAATCAATAAATTTTGAATTTTAATCACATAGATGTTTTGTTTTGTTAATCCTATATAATTTCGTAGGTTAAAAACTTAGGTCTATATACAGTAACTTAGTACAAAAACTAAAATTAAGTTAAGTTATAAGCCTACGTATGATGAAAACACTGATTTTTTGTTTATAGGTTTACCTATCTAAAGCTTGTATTTCAGTACAGTAGGCTATGTGCATTTTAAGGCAAATTCCGTTTAATGCGGACTTTCGGTGATCCGGACAGTATTCGGTCCCATCTAGTCCGGATTAGCGGGACTACTGTATTGTTAAAAGTCAATTTTTGTCTTCTATTTTAAAATCAAATTTAACATAATCCTCTTTAATAGGAGAATCGTAAATAAACTTAGTACATTTTTCTAATCCAGAAATATCCGTATTTAAAACGTTTTTTTTTTTTTTTTTTTTTTTTTTTTAAAAAAAAGCCTTTATACACCACAGAACTGATGGGCAGCCTACGAAGATTTGCAAACCGAAATTGAGTATTTAAAATTCTACAAGCATTCGTAGTACAAGTACTGAACGCACATAGAATCAGTATTCGCATTATTTCTTTCTTAGTTTATGATGGTCTAGGTAGATTAGATTAGATTAATTAGGGGTAGTATAAGACCTTCGACTTTTTAACACTGCGACCTTAATAGATCTATCGTGAATACCCTATTCTAGCAGTCACCACTTTAATTTAAGGCTTTTTAATATAGCCTATAATTTTCCTGGGTGATGCCCAGTCCTAAACCCGGGGATTTTGCGAGACTGAAAAACCCTCTACCCGGCCGGGAATCGAACCCGGACCGCCAGGGTGGAAGGCAAGTATGCTACCTATACGGCGGGCTCGATGGTCAAGGTAAGAATGAAAATACTATTAACCCTTTCTCAACTGAATTCATGTATTCATATAAACAATCATAAAGTGAAGCCATCAGTGGGTTATAAGTTGGAGATCTAATACTAAAAATATCAGCTAGACTTCACCAACCCTAGAAGCTTAGACATTAATACGTTAGATAGAGTTTGGACATAATATTTGTCCCTTCAAAGACTTCCTGTGAGTTCTCATCCATTTAATTCTTGGTAATATATTTCATTGGACTATTTGGTAGATAATAAATTGATAAAATCCATACATGTAGAATTGCCGTTTTAGATATGCGTTGTCTATAAATAATTTCTAAGTATTATTATCTTGTCCACTTTGTTCTCTAGGCATCACGCATGAGTAATTTCCGCAAGGTCTTGATTTCCCTCAGCACTTACAAAATAAACGTTTTAGACAGTCGAAGGTAAAAGAAGCACTTTCAATGGTAGATGAAAAGGATAAAATTATGCCACTTAATTGGATAAAAATTGTAGCACTTCAGGATTACCAACCATGGTTTCAGTCACATTGAAAAATGCTCTTTTAGTTAAAAATATTTGCATATGATTATTAAATAGACTCAGTTTGATAAAAATTGAAAATTTTAAAATTCATTACACCTTTTTAAATGTTAAATTTCACAATTTCGGTTCTCGCAAAAAAAAAATACACTTGGTGGCTGAAATGCTTTGTTCACTCCATTCCACATGTTGGCAGCCATGCACCAGAAAATGAATAGCCTCGGTCTGCGTAAGTACATACAGGTGACAGGATACAAATATTTACTGCTGTCTAGAAAATCGTGTAGGCCTATAATACACATGGTAAAATAATTTCATTTTGCTCGTAGAATTGCTACACTCTCCCTTACGGTTTGTTTCGCGAACATACCTACTCGCAAAATAAATTCTAGTTTTTACCGCTTGATTCATAGCCTAAATAACTATTTTGTTTAGCCATTAATTTGAAAAGCTACAAGCAATGGAAAAAATGCGCTGCCATCCGAAATTAAGTATGTAAAAACATTTTTCTTTCTGCAGGAATACATTCTAATTTTACTCCTGAATGCCTGAAATGAACGCAATGCGAGAGAGAGATTCCTTGCTTATCTTCTTCGAGGTCCTCCGAATTGCAGTGGCATGCAGTAATTGATGACATACACTCACTATAAAAAGTAACTCTAACAAGAAACAGGTTAGAAGTGTGTTGTTTCTTTTGTTGCACAGTAGTTCACTGACTGGATGTGTATTGCAATAGGAAGTGCGGCTACATATCTAAGCGTCCGTGAGCAGAGCCCGCGGTTGTGTAAGGGTGTTGTCCTTGCTCATTCTTCAGATCACCGCCGCGCCGCAACCAGCAACTCGTGTTGCAAACTTGCTTTTCCTTTCTACACCCACCATATTCAGACGAAGTCTTTGTTCGCAATGAGTAATATCCACGTAAGGTCCAACCAATTATTCATATGCTTCGTTTAAGGTAGGGGGCAATAGCACATATCCGTAGCTATAGCTATATCAGCAGCGGCGCGTGGTATAATAAACAGGTAAAGTGCTTCTATTCTCATTATTATCACTAAATTCATAGCATAGTGTTTAAAAACACCATCCCGGGACATAGCCAGGGAGGGGGCACGAGGCGCCCAGCCCCCTCCCCCAAGATATGAAAAAAAATGAAGGGGAAATAGAATGTCGGTTTTTTAATGAAAATTGTTATTTTTTATTTTTGTACATTTATTCCCTGAACTTTCCTAATAATGTATCTTACATAATTGTATTTTAATTCTATCCATGATGTTTTACTTTACTTTTCCTAGAAGATCCAGACTATGGAGCAGAATGTTTTAACTTGGAAGTTCAATTGGTTTTTTTATGAAAATTTAGATTTTATTCGGTGGACTTGCTTCTTTAGAATGATGTAGCCTATCTTACATAATTGTACCGTAATTCTATCCATGCTATTTTTATTATTATTCTGAAAAGATCCAGACACTGGAGCAGGGATGTTTTAACTTAGATGTTTTTCCGTAAATTTTCTTTATGGAGCTATGAGGTAATTGTCGTAGTTGGCCTTGGCAAGAGGAATTTGGGGTCTTTCTTTAAAAGCACATTTTAACGGAATAAGATGAGTATTTCTCATAATATATGTTATAAAAGCTAGACATTGTTTTTAAGATCATGTGTGAATATTAGGAAAGTGATCTTTACAATCTGTGCTTCACAACTGAAATTATAAAACTCCAACTAGTTGACTTTTCAAGTTGCTTATTTTGCATGGATACCATTTAAACACCCATATTTTATGCTGTGTTTACATATTGGATCCCACAGAAGTAGTAACTCAGAGTGATCAGTAATCTTTTATAGACATTAAATAACTATTTCCTTTCACTATTTATGATTATGAAACCTGAACATAGTTATGGCCATTCTATCCAGCAAGCAGAGTTGACTATTAATATTCAACCCTTCATATTTGACATCTAAACATGGATTCACAGTCATCTGTAGATACCAAATCTTGTCCGCATTGTGGAAAAGAGTTTAAATCTATAAATATACACATAAGTAAAGCCCATCCAGAAATATATCGCAAAAAATTAGTATCTAAATACGAAAAAAGGAATGGAAATTCACAACAAATCGGAAATTCCAATAATGAATCGCAAGATACTAATGGTAGCAATGATTGTACTACAATTAATAGTAGCAAAGAAAGTATCAATAATAATGTGAATAACGATACTTTAACAGCAGATAATGCTTTACCCAATGAAAATGACAAAGTAATCAAGCAATTTGAAAGTGCATTAGAAGAACTTGTAATAAATCCTAACCTTGAAGTACTTCAAGATGTATGTGTGGAGATTTCAGAGTTCTTATCTCATGCTATTCATTCACTTCCAGGACCAAAGCATCCTGCAGTTCTTTATTATAAGATGAGAAAGAACAGGCAAGGCAATCACAGTAATTCATATTCCACAAGTAATAACCCAGCTAGGTTAACCAAAAGGAAAAGACAAGCCAATAGGCAAAAATACCAATATGAGGTTGCTCAATACTTGTATTATAATCAACGTCGGAAAGTTGTGAGACAAGTAATGAATAAACATAATTCTCCTCAGTGTAAAGTATCAACTTCCACAATTACTCAGTACTATCAAAAGCTATTTGGAGAAGCTAATAATTTGACTAACATGCAAGAGGTTGATCCAATTTCTGAAGAGGATATAGAAATAACTCTCGATGAAATTAATTCTGCTATGAAAAGAATAAAAGTTGACACTTCACCTGGCCCAGACAATGTTCTTATTAGGGCATTAAAAGAGCTGCATACAAACAAAATGTTGTGTTTAATAGCCAATGCAATGCTACGCCTTAAGAAATGCCCAGAGATATTTAAAAGGGCTAGGACGATTCTAATATTTAAAGGCGGTGATGCTGAGCAATTATCCAATTGGAGACCGATTTCAATTTTTTCGGTGATACGACGTGTAATTGAAAAAGCAATTGACTTGAGATTACGATCATATTTAGAATTTTCAGCACATCAAAGAGGATTTATCTCCCTTCCTGGTACTCACTTAAATACATCTATCATTAATGGTTGCCTTAAGGATGCCAAAATAAATCAGAAAGATTGTAGTGTAATATTCCTTGATATTACAAAGGCCTATGACAATGTGGGACACGATCATATTAAAAGGTGTTTAATGCATATTAGCATGCCAAATAACTTAAGAGAGTTAATTGCTGATCTAATTCAAGGAAATCACATTCAAATAGAATGTAATAAAAACAAAACGTCGTACATTGAACTAAGAAAAGGAGTTGCACAAGGATCGCCTATTTCTCCCGCATTATTTAACTTAGCCATAGATGATACCATTAAAAATTTAACAGATCATGAAATTGAACGCTTCAAGATAAATCACTCTGCTAAAAATATATCAGCATTGGCATTTGCAGATGATAAATTTCTAGTTGCTAAGAATGAAACATCTGCCCAGTCACTACTGAATCTAGCAACAAGCCATTTGACTGAAATTGGATTCAGTCTTAATTCAACTAAATGTAAAATGATTAATATTAAAAATGGTAAACTTAGTCAAGATTCAACTGTTAAATTGGGAACTGCCAACCTAAATTGTTTCAAAAGTGATGAAACCGTAAAGTACCTAGGAGTTACATTTTATGATGAAATTGTTTTTGATCAGAATAAAATAATTAAAGATTTGGAAGATAATTTATCATATCTGTCAAATTCAAATCTTCTCAATCCAGACCAAAAAGCAAACATAATCAATCAGTATATTTGGCCATGTATTGTATACCCTATCCAAAGTACTCCATTAAATAAAATTCCAACAAAGTTCTTAGAAGATGTTGACAAACTCTTACGATCAACCATAAAAGAGATTATTAGCTTGCCAAATGATTGTCCAAATGACATGATTTATTCTCCGAGGAAATTCAGGGGACTGGGACTCGTTAATGCCGAATGGGAAGCTCACATTCAACAATTCAACATCGCTCAATGCCTTAGTAAAATATATGATGAACACCTTCCCTTTTGTAGAGATTTAGATAAAGAAAAGGAGGACATACTGTCACATTTCAGCATTCAGTGTGACGAAACAACACTAACCAAGACAGGCCAGGCCGATGGTTAAGAAATGAAATGAGAAAAAGATCTTTTGAAAAATGGTGTGGACTCCCTCACAAAGGTAAAGGCGTTTCAGTCTATAGTGAAAATCCCAATACCAACTCGTGGATATCCAATAGAAAAGGTCTCTCTTGTTCACAGTGGACTAATGCAATCAAGATGTGTTGTAATATCTCTGCGGCGAGGTCTGTACCTGGAAGGAGTCTAACTACATCACTCTGCCGGCATACAGGTTGCAATAATCCAGAAACCTTGGGCCATGTATTGGGTAGTTGTAAAAAGGGTGAATTATTGAGAAATTCTCGCCACCACCGTGTCCGTTCAGCGATTGCCACAGCCCTTCGACGACAAAAAGACTGGGAAGTGTATGAAGAGGTGCATTGCATCGCGGAAGATGGCAGTAATCGAAGAGCCGACATAATAGCCATTAATAGAACTGTAAAACGAGTGGTTAATTTTGGATCCTACAGTTCGCTTAGAAGAGGATAGAAAACAAGCTAAGCGTGTGAGTGCGGAAAAGGAGGCCATATACCAACCATGCATCCCTCACCTTAGTGAGAGCTATAACTTACCTGTCAATGCATGGGAGGTGATGGGTCTGCTTTTTGGAGCACGCGGTGCAAGTTTCACCTTTGTTAATTCATTTCTTCAGTCTCTCAATATTTCTAATGACACTGTTGTTAAAATATGTATTAGGGTTTTAGAAGATTCACTATTTTTATTGCACAATCATTTATATGGTACTTAGAATTCTTATGTTCCGTTTCAATTCAGTTCATGTTACTATGTAATGTATGATTCTTTTTCTTTGTTTGTTCTGGATCTGTATGGTCACCTGGATTGCCAGGCAGATGACTTGAATAAAGTATTTCTCTCTATAAGCCTATGCCTTGAAATTTTATTTTAATGTCATTTTTCAAATATGTTATTTTGTAACAGTAAAGTGTGTAACTTATATTTGTGCACATTTTTCTAATTTGTCACTTTTTAACTCTGAATTATAAAAATTATGCATATCTCTGTTAATTCGTACATTTAGGTATATCGAATCTAGCTAAGTCGATGTTTTGAGACCCGGCTGTACAATAATCGACAGTACATAGCCTATGTTTTCGTAACTGATTGTATAACATTAAAGAGACGCTTCACTTCATTAGTTTTCAATTTACCAAAATCTGTTGCATTAACCTAGTTTTTTTTTAAATATTTTAAATGTAATTTATGCAGCTTCTAATATGTTTTGCTAAATATAATGTAATTCAGCTAACAACAGAACGTAAAGGATAAAAATTACTTAAATGCTAGAACATAGCCTACTCCATTGGTTCCGGAGCATATTTGCATGTATATTTCGTCTTCTGATAGAGCATTAATTTCTGGGTCTGATTGATCACCTAGCATTCCCTCTGAAATAAAAAATATATATAAATAGGCCTTTATAAAAATATAAATATATTTCCAAAAAAGATATTTAAATAGACACGCGAGCCCTCACGATTTTATTTATGCAGATTTCGCGAGCACATCGGTAACATTCCCGACATATATCTATGGTGAACACTGGGACGGTGAATAAGAAGTAGGATTGTCTGAAGGTTATCCAGTTTGCTCCAGAAACGCACGCAAGGATGCGAGTGATAGGCTACTGAACAATGCAAGCAGAAAAGATCCGCGTCCGGGTGACTCTGCATCCGTGAAGCCAGATCTATTCCAATAGCTAATGAATGAAGTAACCAAGATCACTGCACAGACAAGAATTGACTAACACAAGGTTATCCTTTAAGGACGTTTTAAGGGACAGAGACGAAATTACTGTGGAAACATGATTATAGCAGCTAACATAGGTCTATACCAGGGCTAACTCGCGTAACTGAAAACTCGGATAATGCAGACAATTGCTTCAAAAATATATTTTTTACGTAGATTTCGAAGAAAAATCTACCTATTGCAATGGATACCATGTCATGATTTTCGAAAAATTCTTTCATATCTTTACGTTTCATGCTCCCCTAAGTATGAAACCACCGCCCGTTAAAAAAAAATTGTGATATTTATATGTATATATATATATTTATATCTTTACACGATAGCGGCCGTAATTTTGAAGATATTTGAACCAAATTTTAATATGTTATTTCTAGGCCCAATAGTTCGGACAAGTTCGTTAATGAGCAAAATTGGCCCAAGGGGGTGGTCGGGGGAGGGGGTTGAAATTTTTAAAAATGTATATCTCGGCCCCTATGAAGTATAGAGGGAAACTTTGTTTGAATAAATTAGAGTACTCCCTATGGAGTTCACAGTGACACCAACGATTCGGGGGTTCGAATGAGGTTGGGGGTGGGGGTGGGGGTGGGGGATGAAAATTCGAAACTTTTGAAACCACGTCTTGTGGGGTATCGTTGAAAAGCTCTTGATGAGTTTCTTGATAGCTCTCATATGACGCGAGATTTTAATGTTTGAAAATAATAACACTTAAAAGAATTATTATAATATCATAATTTTGTCTTGTTTAGCGGCTTTGCTAATTTTATTCATTGCTGATCTTGCGCACGGCCTCCCAGAATATTATATCCTATTCTTGTTGTCAAGACAAATGATTGTAGGCTCTTCCTCTTTACTGCAGGTTTGCCATGCCAAGGCTAAAAAAGAAGAGTGCTGCGCAGCGATAATAAATTAAACCAAAAGCACTTTGAAATCTAACTCAGCCTGTAGGCCTGCCTAAAGGGATTTTTTATTTTAAAGTGAAACTTCTTTAGCCGCGCTAGGAGTAAATCGAGAGCTAACCCAAACTTGCGTTACGAACAAAATCGTCACGAAATTAGTGGGGTGTGACGGAACGGACTGCACAGAAAACAATCAACCCAATGATTAGGCTTATCGAAAATTTAAAAAATCCAAAAATGCAAAATTTTAAAAATTTAAAATTAAAAATCTAAAATTGAAAAAATCCAAAAATCCAAAATTAAAAATGGAAAATCCAAAATTTAAAAAATCTAAAAATCCATATTTAAAAAAATCGAAAATCAAAAAAATAGAAAAATTCAAAGACCCAAAATTCCAAAATTAAAAAAAAAATAAAAAATCAAATACATTAAAAAATCCAAAATTAAAAAAGTTCAAAAACCAATAAAAAAAAGTCCAACAATCCAAAATTGAAAAAAAAAACAATAATCCAAATTGAAAAATCCAAAAATATAAACAAGTTTCACTTCTGACGCGTAGCGTTCCACGCACACTTTTTTTAAATTTATTTTATGTTACACTGTAATTAGGCCAATAACGGTGGCAGTGTTGCAAATAAAACCTACTTACACAGACACACATTACATAACACAATGTAAGATTAATGCTTTATACAGCAGGCTATTTATATTTTCTAGGGTTTGTTATTCATCAAAGTCTAAAGTAAAAGCAATGTAGTATATTAATAAAATCAGGTAAAGTGATGTAACAAAGTGTCAGAATGATTTTGTTAATCCGTGATAATTGCAATTGTGATATATGCAGAAAATTATATTTTTTAAATCGATTTCAGAGTTAACCTCCAGATCGATTCATTAAGCAGGGCTTACGGAAGAACAAAGGTCTGCTTTGATAAGCATATGGGGAGGAATATGTAGGTAATGTTATTTGTCAAAGCTATCAGTATTGCAACTTCCAAAGCCGTATATGAACACGGTAAAACAATATATTGTCACGATAACTGATTTGCACTTGATAAGTTCATTGTAATAATTACCAAAAAATAGGCACTAAATTGGGCATTACTCCGGTACCGGCCAACCGATTTGCTCCAATATCAATAAGCTCCTTCCCATGGACGTTATAAATGCGTATACTAAGTTTCATGAACATCCGATAAAAGATATTGAAAGAACTTATTTAACCCTTTCAGAGCTCAATTTGTATGCTTATATAACCAAACATTAAGTGAAACCATCAGTGAGCTTTAAGCTTGAAATCAATAAGAAAAATTTCAATAGTATAGCTTGTTTCCATAAATGATAATCATAACACACGGATAAAAATCCTCACATTTTACATAAAGCATTACTGCATTAATCCTATATCTCGGCTTAAAAGACTGTTTTGATATGACGCATTTATACGTCAGTAGCAGTAAACAGATTAACATTAAGGATAAACATTAAGGTCTAACAAAAATGCTACGATTTCCTATAAGCCTGCATGCTTGCATTGTTGTTTAATTCACAAAAAATTAATCCGGAATTTTTAATAGGAATAAATGAATTTATAATAGATATTGTTGAAACCAACAAGATGTGAATGCAGGGTTGCCATACGTACGACTATTTCATAGATTTGTACGACGTACGACGCAACCATGAGTCGTACGCCTATTTGTACGACTATTTTTAACATATAGCATTTTATATATTTTTAACCAATCTACTTTTGAATTTAAAATTTTGATATATAATATATATCCAGCTTTTTCTTTTCTCTTGGTTTTTGTTGTAAACATGTTGCTAAAATTGATGTGATTGGAAAGCAGTCCTGTTCCTTTTGCAATAATTACAAACAACACTGTGGCAACTACTGATTATTTAATTTGATTATATTTTTATCAAATTTAGCACATCGGAAGATCATGAAACACGCCTAATCGTTTACAAATAAGATATTTTATTAACAATTGCATGACATATGTAAGGTGTAGGCCTATAATGCCGACTATTTATTATTATTATCATTATTATTATTATTATTATTATTATTATTATTATTATTATTATTATTATTAACGCAATACGTTCATTACACTGAAAAATCATGAAGTATACGACAGTTTTAACTAGCATACGACTATTTTCGAATATTGGTACGACTGTTCTACGTTTCTTATCTGGCAACCCTGTGTGAATGATTGAATTTACAATAGAAACGAAGAAGCCTTACAAGATGCGGGTTGTGGGGGCTGTATCTGGTTTCAGACTGAATTGTTCGCATCCCATCTACCTATGATTCAATTCAAGAGTAAAAAAATCAGGACATAATTCACCAAATCTATGGTCGATATTAAACCAGATTCTGCTGCAATTACTTTATATCTTCTGTTTATTGTTCATCCATCGACGATCATGATGATGATGATAATAATAATAATAATAATAATAATAATAATAATAATAATAATAATAATAATAATAATAATAATAATAATAATAATAATAATAATAATAATAATACAGACCTAGACATTTCATTGTTACATTCATTAGATTTAACAGTTCGTTTCAACTCCCTTCTTAAAACCAAAGTAAAGGACTAGAATAGGTAATATTCTTATATGTTTGTTGGTCATGTCTAAGTAGAAACGATTGGCCACTATCATACCATAAAGGGACAGAAAAGCGTACAATTTTATATATGCCAAGACATAGCAATTTAAGTTGGCCAAGATATTCATAATTCTAACATCAAAAGATAATCGCAGACTTTGAGTATTTTCGGCCTGGACATGTTCTTACATTACAAAATATTGTGTTTGGGAGTATTAAGTTTTCTTAACAGTAATCTCGTCTTGCCTTTCGAACAAAACTAACTAGTGCCTAAAATAGTTATTTCTTTTCAAGTGAAGTGTGCAAAAAAAATAAATACGATATCTAAACAAATTATGCTTATATTAAGCCTAATCCGAAAAGTGTTGGTACTCTTTTTATTAGAAACTGAATCGATTCCAGGACAATCATGCCACCAGAAGGATTAGGTCAATTGACAATTTCATCGGGGATCGAATCATTTAACCTTCAGGTTTGTAGCACAGTGCCATAACCAGCTGCATTGCGATTTACCCCTCATTTGTGTTTTGCACATGCAGTTGACCCCATTCTCTACCCTCTATTGAGCCTTTCTCTTGTTAAATTTACAAGAAAAGTACAGTTATTAGGCCTCCAGGAAGCAATAAGTGACTCGGCCGGCACGAATCTGCTACCGCTTACCATCCGCAGGGCTAAGCAACAGTTTTGCTATAATAATTAAACTCCAAAGTAGGCTATTGTTGTAAAAGGGTGCCTCTAAAAAATTTCATTGTTGTAGTGAGTGAAATTAACATTAAGATAGGAAATTTTCCAGTACCAAAGAAAAATATTGTTAAATGCTGTTTCATCGTTATATCGATCTTCGTTATACAGAGGTTTCACTTTACTGTGACTAAGAGACATAAACAACGACTACGAAGAGCAGTGAGAGAAGACATAGCACCAAGAAAGGCCTTGGGATTTTGTCACAGTAATTCCCTTCACTGAACACATCCCATATTCTGCTCGGATATCTGCAGGAAGTGATCACCATCTTCTCCATCAGACAAAGCAAATGATAATGAGTGCTCAAGGATACCCTGTGGCCATGACCTATCTGCACTTTCAGCAGCATCTTCATCTTCACTCAGATAACATTCTCCTGTAGCACGTGGTTATAAATTTATACCTAGTGCAAAGCTAGAAGGCAATAAATTATTGTGAAATGGAATCGTAAAGTTAAATTATGCTAGACTCTAATACCATGATCAAAAAAGATCTCGCTGGTAATTTTTCGGTTACAGGTATACTTCAGTGAATATATTAATATTTAGATATAATTTATTTAAAAATATATTTTCCTGAGTCTGACAACGAAAATGAGCTTTCCTGCTTATTGGCAGATAAATGAATATGTTACCGTTAAAGTATGTAATGCAGTTATTTTATAGAATACCTAGTTATTCCATGAAATAACTGATCGTGTCCGTTAAAGTGTGTAATATGTTAATAATTTGACACTTTAACTAGTTATTCTAAGAAATAACTAGGTATTCTATAAATTAACTAATGAGAGACAGTTAAAGTGTAAAATAAACAATTTATCTAAAATGAAATAACTAGGTATTCTATAAATAAACTAATGATAGACAATTAAAATGAAAAAGAAGCAATTTATCTAATTTATGCAGCGTATAAATGGTATTTATGGAAACGTACCATAAAATCATTTGTTACAACAAGGATTACTAAAATGACACTTGGAATTACAAAGAACATTATTTCTAAAACAAAAACTTTTTTGTTGACACACTGGGTTTTACACGAACATTTTTTAAATCCCTGACCAGTACCTAAACTTTGAGCTGTAACAACCGACCGGAGCGATATTTCTACATCCGGTACTTCTTCGATTTTAATTAATTTTTGTTCGCAGACACTGAACTGGGATCGGGAATATAATTGTTTTATGCGGCCGTTTCTTGTGCCCAATTGTAAAAATCCTTCTTCGGTTATTTTTATGATAGCTAAAATAGATTTGGCATCACCTTTTCCTCTGTCAACTTCAGGCACTGGGATACGGACGGTAAACCCTACAGAGGCTTCACAATGAGATTTATCCGACATTAATTTCATCTTTTTCGCTTGAATTTCTAAACATTTTTTAGACTTTTCTCTTTCTCTTTGAACATTAAGTTCATTAAAACACAATTTGCAGATTTTCTGCTCAACTTCATCTTCTGAAACATAATCTTCCGAACATGATATATGGACAGGCTCCATACATTTGAAGCAAACTATATCTTCACTGCATTCTTTTAAACAGACAACACATACTTTCGTAATGGGATTATTTAATACTGTTTGTTCAACTACTTTTTCATTATCAGGTTGAGAAGAAACATTCATTGCAGTCAAAGTATTTTGTAATTGATCTTCGTCGACCAACGAATTAAGTGCTTCCTTCGGAATGGCAGTTGTTGACAGTCCAACTCTAGCTGCGCAACCAAACATAGCCTCGTAGGGGGACCTTTTAATACCAGAATGGAACGCTCTGTTCTTCATAAACTGGATAAATTTTAACCCGTTACTCCACGAAGTTGACTGGTTGCCTTGCATCCAACGTCAACATATTTTCTATGTCCTGATAGGCTCTTTCAACACTGCCTTGGCTTTGGCTATGTCTCGGTTTGCCATGCACGATCTTAAGCTCTGGCCAAGTTACTTTTAAGTCATCAATAAGTTTGTTACAAAATTCTCTTCCATTGTCCGACTGCAATATACATGGGGCTCCAAACAACAGGAATATATCAAGCAACTGTCCTGCAACTTCTTCTGCTCGCTTTGTTTGAAGAGGTCTTAAAACCACAAACTTTGTAAGGTGATCCTGATAAACTAAAATAAATTTATAGTTTCCATCAGGTTGTGATTGAAAATCTATGAGGTCAACCTGACATCTTGAATTCATATGTGAAAAAATCATGGGCTTAACAACAACACCTTTTCTGCCCGCGTTGCGTTTTTGTTGACAAGATTCACAAAAATGCAGGAAAATCTTAATATCATTTTGCGTAATATTTTTGTAACGACGATTAAGTTCTTTTATCATTCGGTCTCTACCACCGTGCCCAATAGATAAATGAGTTTCGTACAAAATGTCAAACAAAGAATCACTTGAGCAATAAAACATTACATCTGGTGTTGCATTTGTTACTGGGACTATTATTTTTTCTACTCCTTGAACTTCAAGGACATCGTAATGTTGAAGTAACCAATAATCACGTGGCACTTTCTTATCTGATGTTTTAGATTTCTTTACATCAGCTATCAAACTTAATAATTTTTCACGGGTGATCAAAGAACTGTTCTCTTTCACATCACGCTTATTTAGTAAAGATTCAAAGTTTTCTTTCATTGCAGCTTTTTTTTCGTTATCACTTAAAGAATTCATTGTTCAAGGCAATTTAAGGTCTTAAAAATAATTGCACTTTAACGTAAGCAAAAAATAAATGTATCTCAATACCTGATACGTGAGAACAGTATTTGACGAACAGCAGCCGGCACTGTACGTGCAAGCATTCAATTAACCGGAATGAACTGGCGCCAACACGCTAAACAAATTCTCTCCCTATGGCCTGGAATAGTTCATAAATGCAGTAGGGGTGGAAGGTAAATGTATTTGTCGTTGACATTTTGAGAGTATGGCGAAAAAGTATTCTCGTTGTTTTATGCTTTGATATTATTGCCGTCCTTCAAAAATTATTTTTATTTGAATTCGAAATTAACGTTTTTTTTCCCACTACTTTCCATATTGTTAAACGAAACGTAAATGTACCTTATACTAAAAAGCGAGATATATGATATAGATTATTTTACACTTTAACGGGCTGCAGATCGTTATTCTATGAAATAACTAGTTAAACCATGAAATACAAGAGAGTTTTACACTTTAACGGACACGATCAGTTATTTCATGGAATAACTAGGTATTCTATAAAATAACGGATTTCATACTTTAACGGTAACAAATACACTAAAATGCACGTCAATTAGTGATATGTAAATAAGAATATTGTCAAACTATTTACCAGAATAGTCATGATAGGACATAGAGTTATAGCAATAGGTCTATAAGTCTATTACAGTTGGATGCATTTACGCCACATACTTCATAATGTGAGTTACCTCCTATATCGACGCATTTAGGGGACTACAAGACTATTTGGATGGATCTAGGTAGGATCCTGGATAGATCGGTGGTATAATGTGTGCTCCTCATCTTGAACAAAAGGTTTCGTTAGATATTTCACACAAAAAATACTGGTTTAACAATTTTAAAGCGGCTTAGTTGCTAAGACTTGTTATGCTTGTGACACATCAGAGTGATGTAAGATGATTTTAAATTTACAGTGGCTATTGTTATATTTCTATTAATATTATAATTACAATAAGTTCAATATTTTTTTATTATCGTTATTGTATAGCTGCTTCGATCTTCGATCTGTTCCTAATTTCAATTTAGCAGGCCACGATTTTACTGTAGGCCTACATAAAAGAGAATATTAATACATATATAGGCCTACATGCACATACAAGGTTGTATATACTCTTAACGGATTTCTTTCCGGATACAGATTTAAAAGATTTATTTATTTTTTAAAACTATGTGTACTTTTCTGTTGGTTCTCATAACGTGTACGGTTTGCTTAGCTTCCTCTTCTATATAGGCCTATGTGAAACATTTGTCTTTCACACTTCAGCGGAATAATACTAATAGTGATGACATAATAACATAATATTATTATAATTATAATTATAATAATAATAACAATAACAACACTAATCGAAACTTAAAGACTTAAACAACAGACGAAAAAGTTCTCCAACCTTTCCATGCCATTAACTTAATGTCCCTCATTATAGTATTATAGGATCAATCTTAACATTGTTCTTCCAATTACATGCAGATCTTTCTACGTGGTAGCCCGTAGTGGTGTAAAGGTAGCTGGAATTTTGTTCCGTAGGAGTATTTTACATACATGCATGCATGTAAATGCTACCGACCCGTGTCGGGATCAAACCCGCAAACTTGGGACTAGAAAACCAGGTCGATTGAAGAATTTCTGCTGGCTGGTCGGCCGGGTAATAAGCCATCTTGGGTTCAGAGGCCAACATAAACCAGCGAAACCACCAAGGGCGACGTCCATTTCTTATCTTATATAAATTAATATTGGTTTGCAGAGATAGAAGCTAAGAGTCATGATCAATTCGATATGGAAGATAAGGTGGAGTCGGTTGATGGGCGTCGACTATATGCCTTGTGAATAGGTATGTCACGCCCTGGTTAATTTTTAATAGCAGTTTTTATTTAATTATTAATTTATTATATGACATTCTGATCAAGAATAAACATCTGACAAATATAATCAAAATAGAGACCCCAAATAGAAATGATCTGGAACAAACAAAAAAACAGTTTCCATTTTAATTTTTTAATTGATAGAATTGATGACCTGGTTACCACTTTTATTTAATAATAATAATAATAATAATAATAATAATAATAATGCAAATAGCAATTGGAAATTGAGTAGGGACGATCAAGAAGTAGGATTAAGTTAATTTTTCTTAATTAACACTGGAACAGAGGAAATTTATACGTTCTAAAGTGGATTTTCTGTACATATGTCTCAACGGTAATGCAAAGTAAATTAGGAGAATCTAATGTTCTAATATAGCTTATTTTAATGAAATGTAGCCTATGTTTTATTTCTGTTTTAGACTGCAATGGAATTCATATTTAATAAGTACCAGAATGGTACTTTCAAAGATTGGGGCGGAAAAAATGTATGTGTGTCTGCATGCGCGATAACTCAAATACGCTTTATTGGATTTTCATGAAACTTGGTATACACATTTATAACGTCCATGGAAAGAAGCCTATTGTTATTGGACCAAATCAATTGATCGTACCGGAGTAATGCTCAATTTAGTGCCTATTTTATGGTAATATAGGCTACTCGAAAGAATTTATCAATTGCAAATCAGTTTTCATGGCAACATATTGTTTTACAGTGTTCATATACGGCTTTGGAAGATGCAATACAGGTAGCTTCGACAAATAACACTACCCACATATTCCACATATTCCTATGCTTATTAAACTAGACCTTTGTTCTCGCGTAAGCCCTGGTTAATGAATCGATCTCAGAAATCGATTAAAAAGATAACTTATTTTCTGCATATTCTAATTCCAATTATCACTGATTAAACAAAAGAATTCTGGCACTTTGTTACAACAGTTTACCTGATTTTATTTTCGTTGTATTTAGACACAGGGGCGGATCCAGAGAGACATTTTGGGGGGGGGGACCAAAGTAGAGAGGGGAGTTTTTACTCATAAAAATTAATTATTCCCAGTACACAATTGAAAACAAAATGAACATTTCAGCATTTTCTTACAAAGGTAATTCAAAATAATCAATGTCGTTGCTTTAATTTAAGTATTTGGGTTATGTTCTAATAAATTTTGAATAATTTGCGCTTAACGTTACAAATTTTGGGGGAGCGAATTTCCCTCATTCCCTCCCCCCCCCCCCCGTGGATCCGCCCCTACAATCGAACTACAATCGAACTACTTTATTGTATTATTCTGAACTAATTTTTTTGTACTTGTATTCAATGGTTTAAATTGTGTACGATTGTTTGACATGTTATAATTTTATAATTACGTAAAGTACGGAATCAAGTAAAATTGCATTACGTATATGAAAAGCAAATATTAGTTATGAAACTAAAGTAACTCTACAACGATAATCTACCGACACTAGTGATCGACGAATTCGGTGCAGAGCTATAACGTGTCTTTTACCAAAGAAACCTGAGATTCCCATACTGCCTTATAACACACTTTTGCTTATGTTGGTGTTATTAAATTGCAACAATTCCAATCGCCAGTCCTACAGAGTAAAATCTAGTGGCTCAACATGTCCAATTTGTAAACATTGTAGATTTCTTTTTACAGATAACATATTTTTACGTTGCTAACTAATTTGCTGGCAATGAAATACTGAAGGGTTCAACATGGCAGCAACAAACATTCTCCATCTTTCCCTAGTTTCCACTGCCCAAGCCATTCTTCCTTCTACGTCTAGGTCATCTCCTACCGGATTTGCTCATGAATGTCTTGTGCCGCAATCTGCAATTTTCCATTCGAGCTACTGCCTTATTTGTTCTACATTACTATCTATGGATAATTAACAATAATACACACTAGTCTGATATTGAAATATATCTGGAAGCCAATAACAAAAAGCATAAAAGTTTACTCGATAAAGTTTAAAATAGGTTGTTAAAATCTATCTTCTTCAAATACTTGATTTATTACCTATATGCAATACGAAAGTTACTCATATAAGTTGCAATATTTCAACACATTTTCTTTATCACAAAGAAGATACTACTACAAGTGTTTTGCAGATGACAAGCCTTTTATCCTTCTCCTTGCTTAGATACGCGGTCCAATCAGAGACGGCGAGACGGAGGGAAGACTGTTACTGCTAGCAACACTTCTTTAGCTCGTACACGTGATTGGCGGTGAAGGAATTGGCTTCTCATTTGAAAAATACTTGTAGGCCCTATTCTTTACCATTTTAAATAAATTAATATATAATGAAATAGATGACATAAGTTAAAAATGAACAAAGAAATATTATGTTACATACTGCATTCTACATCAAATAATATGTTGCGCATATCTTTACTTCAAAATCAAACACAGACTCAAACTGGAATACCTAACTCCTCTCTATTAACAATTTTTATCTTTAAGTAAACTACATCATATTTATGCAATATAGATATATATTACATGAGTGATTCCCAGTTAAAAATTTCGTGTTACAAAAGTAGACATATTTTAGAACAAATTTAACTTACATATCATATTCCCACTTGTAAGGGCCCCCGAAGAAATATTTTGAAATCTATGGGGGACCCCGCCTCAGGAAACAAAAAACAGAATTCTGAAAAAATATGATTATTATCATTATTATTATTATTATTATATCCCCACTTCGGATCTTTTGCACTTATGTTAATAGCACTCGTATTTGTATCTGTAGTAACTAGGCTACTTGTTTCCATTATTACATTTTTTACTCGAACTTTGAAATTGGGTTTGCCTGAATTATTCACATTTCAATAAATAATTAAATAAATAATCTCTATAATAATGTGAGCATTAAATAAATAGCATTATTTGTTAATCTGAAAATAAGACATTTTTAGTAAATTTTCCTTGAGAGTTGACTCCCGTAAGCATGATCTACTCTTATAGATTTTCTACCGAATTAATGACAGTTTGTGAAGTGGTAATAGCAAGTAGTTTCCCTTGTTCCTATGTTAATAACTCAAGAAAAGAACCATATAATGTGATTTCTGATTTAGTTTTATGCCCCAGTAGCTTTAGAGTCCATATATTTATTTGTAATGGTCTACTTTCACATATACAGCCTACGCAAACTGGGTATACTACCCATTAGGTACCCGATAATGCAGAGGCCTTGGTTTCTTATATAGCGTAAGTTATGGGGACGCCATTTAAGTTTTTAGATTGCTGAAAATAAACAAGCATTATCCCAGCTACATTAGAATCATGACGTCGAACTTGATTTACTATAAAAGCAATGTGCTAATGATAGTATTAGCAGGATGTGGCTCCTCGCCTACAAGGATTTGAATAGCCAGTGATTTATACTGTATAATAAGTAAATTATCTCAAATAGAATTTTCATGTAGTTATGCTAAAAAGTTTTACATATCTAGTATTGAGGGCCCTTCGGTTACTCTATTCGAAACGTCTCACGCCTATCCAAATTTATAACTTTCTGTACTGGACATGTACCGGTAAATACTATTTATTTATGTAATTTTCTTCATGCTACATCTTTAATTTATGCTAGAACTGATGAGGAAACGTTATCTGGAATTTGTAGACATTCAAGCAAAGTTTTACCGAGTACTGCTACTCGTAAAACGTAACTTTTTTTTTTCAAACGTCAGCATGGATTTCATACAGCGAAATCGAATATAGTCGAACATAGTGTGTTGATGTTTATTTGGTTAAGGATTTTCTATTCACTGAAAAAAGCACCGACGCAAACAAATTAAATAGTGAAATTTTGTACTGTAGTTTTTATGTTTTTTTTTTTTTTATGTGTTTCAGAACGAAGGTATAGCTACACAGAAAAGCAGAGGTACGACGGATGGTTCAACAATCTCGCTCACCCGGACTGGGGGTCGGTCGGTAAGTACGCTATAGACATTGCATAACTTTAAAATAGCCTAATGACATAATTTATTTTTATCGTATTAGGTTCGGTGCTTGGAATATTAAAAATCCCTTTAGGCAAGCCTACAGGCTGAGGTAGATATCGAAGTGCTTTTGGTTTAATTTACTGTCGCTGCATAGCACTCTTCTTCTTTAGCCTAGGCATGACAAACCCGCAATAATAACTGCAAAAAAGAGGGAAGAGCACTTTTTCAAACATTAAAATCTCGCCTTATATGAGAACTATCAAGAAACTAGGTATTGAATTGTAGAGTACTCATCAAGAGCTTTTCAACGATACCTCACAAGACGCAGTTTCAAAGATTTCGAATTTCCATCCCCCCACCCCACCCCCACTCGTACCCCAAAAACCCCCGAATCGTTGGTGTCACTGTGAACTCCTTAGGGAGTACTCTAATTTATTCAAACAAAGTTTCCCTCTATACTTCAAAGGGGCCGAGATATAAATGTTTTAAAATTTCAACCACTTCCCCCGACCACCCCCTTGACCAATTTTGCTCATTAACGAACTTGTCCGAACTATTGAGCCTAGAAATAACATAATAAAGTTTGGTTCAAATATCTTCAAAATTACGGCCGCTAGCGTGTAAAGATATATATATATCACAATTTTTTTTTAACAGGCGGTGGTTTCGTACTTAGGGAGGCATGAAACGTAAATATATGAAAGAATTTTTCGAAAGTCATGACATGATATCGATTGCAATAGGGATTTTTCTTCGAAATCTACCTAAAATGGCAGCATGACGATGTGACTTGTGTTTCCGACTATCCGTTGTCAGTCGTATCTTCTCTTCGGAACGAATATGGCTAATTTGATTTGAAGTAAGCTTATACGAGGGTTGGAAGTTTAATGGTGGCAACACATCTATAAAATCAAGGTGAATTACAGGACGTCAAAGCAAATAAGAGCCTTCTGTCACTACGAATGCCTTCACAGTAACCAGAAGAAATTGAGTTGGCTCTATCAACCGGCCTAAAATGAATTTCGGATCTGACATAAAGCCAATTATTTTAAAAAATTCAATACCTCAAAACTATTTTTGACTAACAATAATATGAAATAATATAATGAACTGTTTCATGATTGGTTGTCACTTGTTCTTCACTTCCTTCCGGCGGAGGTTCAATCATGCGTTACACAAAATTATTCACCCTAACGAGTAAATTTTTTTAAGCCAATCTTGAAAAAGCTCATTATGTTATTGCATGTTATTGTGGATCAAGAATAACTCTTAGGTATTGAATTATTTTTAATCATTGGATTTCTGTCAGATTCAATATTCATTTTACATCGGTTGATAAAGCCAGCTCAATTTCTTCTGGTTACTGTGAAAGCATTCGTAGTGATAGAAGGCTCTTATTTGCTATGAAGTATGCTGGATATCCGTCCAACAGAAGCTATTTGAACTTCCTGTAATTCGCCTTGATTTTATAGATGCATTTCCACTATTAAACTTCCAACCCTCCTATTTTGGGCTTATATAGTCGCATATAAGATATGATTCAACATTTTTGCGCACTTTCTGGATAATGGGTATTTAATGGGTATGGGTAAATATATATAATTTATATACCCTAAATATAAACTACTACATAACTGCGTGTATCTATCTATCTACTTACACTTTCAGGGCCCAAGAAATAAACTTTTGCTTACTCATGAAGTGCAACACTGTTTAGAAGTGCGATTCTTTTTTTAAATTATTATAATCAATATTTGTTTGCAATTCATACTGCTTAGTTTTCAAATGTTTTGACAAGAAACTATGACCCACCGATTTCCTACGTAGACAATATACATCTGTATTGTGTGAGTATACTGGACCATAGAGGAATACTCAATCATTACTGAAGATTTGTGCCGGTCCTTAAAATGAGCAACACGTTTACGGTATTCATGGATTAATTATTAAGTGCCAGTATGGTATTTTATGAGATTGTGTGTGGGACGAAAAATTTCTGTCCGTCTGTCCGTCCGTCCGTGTGTCTGTATGCGCCATAAGTCAAATACGCTTTTTCGGATTTTCAGGAAATTTGGAAAACACATTTATAATGTCTATGGGAAGAACCCTATTGATATTGAACCAAATCGGTTCACCGGTACCGGAGTAATGCCCAATTTAGTGCCTATTTTAATAGATTATGGCGCCTTTCTTATTTCATAACTGAAATACGCTGTATCGGATTTCCATGAAACTTGGTATACGCTTTTATGACGTCCACGAGAAGTACCCTATTGAATTTGAACATAATGTGTTGACCGGTACCGGAGTAAATCCCAATTTAGTGTCAATTTTAAAGGCGCAATAACTCAAATACGCTTTATCGGATATTTATGAAACTTCGTATACGCATTTATAATGTCTATGGGAAGACGTCTATTGATTTTCAACCAAATCGATTGGCCAGTACCGGAATAATGCCCAATTTAGTGCCTTTTATGTTAATATATGAGAAGTCGCGATATCTCAAATATGCTTTATTGGATTTTCCTGAAACTTTGTATACCCATTTATAATGTACATGGGAAGTCGTCTACTGATATTGGACCAAATCGGTAGACCGGTACCGGAGTAAAACCCAATTTAGTGTCTATGTTAAAGACCGGATTTTTATGAAACTTGGTATACACATTTATAATGTTCATGGGAAGACGTCTATTGATATTGGATAAAATCGATTGACCTGTTTCGGAGTAATGCCCAATTTAGTGCCTATTTTATGATAATATACGTATTCGAAAGAATTTATATAAAAAAAAGCAAATCAGTTATCTTGACAACATAGTCAATTGTTTTACTGTGATCTTATATGGCTTTGTAAATTAAAATACAGCTAGCTATGACCAAAAACACTATTGTTTTACATGCGCTTATCCAACTAGACCGTTAAACTGACCCAGGTGGCTAAGATGGTAACGTCTTGGCCTCACTTTCTGGAGTTCCATGGTTCAAATCCCGAAACCGGCCAATTTCACTATTTTTTGGGTATTTTTATGTGAGTGTGTGATTTTCAAGATATCACAAATTTTTACAGTTCAGCTGATGCTGGAAGATTTCAATCTGATTAAAAAAACTAGACCTTTGTTCTTCCCGAAGCCCTGCTTAATGAATAAATCTGGAGCTTAACTTGGAAATCAATTTAAAAAAATAACATATTCTGCATATCATAATTATTGTAGTCATAACTGATTAAACAAATCATACTGGCACTTTTTTACATCAGGTTACCTGATTTTTTATTTTATTTTTTTAGTATGAGTAGCCTATTAGCCCATAAAGTCCCCGTGGGGCACGGGCCTCTCTCCTGAGAGAGATGGCTTGATTTTAGCCATCCCGGTTAGCCATTCCGGGAGGGATCTTCCTAATGTTGATTCTGGTTCAGTAGGCCTATTTAGTTAGTTATATATATTCTGGTTCAGTATTTAGTTAGTTATGTATAATATATTTTAAATTACAACACAATCCTAAACCGACAAAAGCAATGCAATTCCATGGATTGGAACTTTAATCTCATACAAAAATATTTTAAGAGATGTTTCAAATTCGAACCATTGGATTAAGTTTAGTCATACAAGCGTTGCAAGGGTTTCGAATTTTATGTCGTAATGTGGTCAGTTGTAATCACAAACATTAACTATTTAATAATAGCGTCGGTTTTACTTTCATTTATAACAACCCAAAATTAAATCCGACTCTTTTCGAAGTTCGTCTCTTAGATTGCGGCTCCCTAAGGTAAGGCAGTTGTCCACCCCTGTCATTTTATGAACTCTATTATTCTTAAGCTACCACCTTTAATAGACCACCTACGATGTGTCGTAATTTTTTTCTTAACAGGTCATGGTATATTCTATAGTTACCTGGCATAAGACGTCCGGGCATTATAAAAAAACATATACAGTAGGTGTATATAGGCTACAAATATAGTACTGTAAATATAAATTACAGAAAAATTATTATAATTAGGCCTATATAATAATTTTCATTTATTAACACCTTAAACTCAATGGTAATGCTTTAAGTGAATCACGTCAAGATCTATAAGTCCATAAGCTACTGTATTACCGTAAGTCATGCTCGGAATAGAACTCCTTAAGGCAAGGTGTTTAACCTATTGAGCTGTGATACCCTAACCTTGAACATAATCAGACTACAAGATCACGTAATGTCGCGGTGATTCATAATAAGAATATGGAAGGACGTCTAACATTTTTCATTAACATGATACCTATTATCCGTCAAGAGTTCATGTTTTACACCGGCATTTATATCACCACTCTAAAGCAAACCACAGCATATTTATTGAAATATTTTAAATATATCTAAAGTAGAGGCTGTAGAGCAAAATAAATCAAGTTCTTACTATGATACTATGATGATAGATGCAATTTAGGTTCCTGGAGTTGAGGCACGAGTTGAGCTTCCCTTATCTGTATATTTATATGCATGTAAAAGGACTTCTGCAACAACATTCCAGCAACATTCCAGCAATACGTAGTCTATGTGTACTTTTCAGAAGTATTCAAACATCATTAAAGAAAGCAGTTCGTAATAAAATTAAATTGACTTTAATCGATAATTTCTCAGTCTAAGGAGATTGGCATTTATTCCATGTCATTCTCGAGATGTTGCCCTCCGGCAAATGCGGGGGACGTCATTTCCAGCCAGTTCTAATTGAAGTACTTTGCAGTGCTTAACTGGAAGTCGTTAAGATAGAATTTCTTTTTATGGCCTTCCATTTTAATGATCCAAGAAAAGGTTAATGGATACTTTTTAAATATAAGCTAAATACTTCATTTGAGAGGATCCTTCTGCCCTCTTCATCCTCCAGACATGCCAACAGCCCCTTATTTAACTTGGGCCTACCCACTTCAATTGCACAGGCACCCAGAAACTTTCTGGGAACAATGAGTCATCTGGTCTTAAGACACAATCCTGAGATTCAGAAAAGATCTCTGGAAATTTGTATATAGGCCTACAGCTCATACACAGTAAAAGTATTGAAAGTGAGAGATATGCAGAAAAGGGATATATTTTTAAACTTCATTAATATATATATGAAAAATAATTGTTTCCAAAGATGAAATATCTTCCCATGACTTAAAATTATGAAGTAGGCCTATATTAAAAAAATATTAAAGTATTTTCCCATAATTTAACTTCTGCTCAGCCACCCTTTAAAACTGGCTTTAAAACTAATACATCAATCCTCACACAGAGGTCACTACTCAATAGAATAAAATAGTAAGCGGGTGGATTAACAGTGTCTCTTGCTCTGTAATAAACGTGGGCCAAATTTGTTAGTTTATTGTGATTGCACGATATCCTAAGCCGTTAATCGTAAAACAGCGGACAAAACGTCGTGGCGTTAAGTATTTCAACTGCATATATGTGTGTGTGTGTGTTTTTTTCAACATAGTTTTCTTATCTCATTTCATTAGCGTTATTCTTGGAAGGTTTTCTTTTTTTTATTATTTCAAAGGAGGTATATTAAAATATTACTGAAATATTTAATAAACGTGGAAAGGCGATAATGTCAAACATCTACTACTTAGTTATAAAATCTGTGCAATTCATATTCTTTCGAAAGCACATGATTACAAAAATTTCGTAACCTGTTTTCTATAATATCCAATTAGCCTTTTCTTAATTAGAAACTTTACACTTGTGTTAAAAATCTCTGTTTTCGTATGAAGTACCTTGTACCATTATAGAGAAACAGCTCGATAGAGAATTAATAATTAAGAACCCACGAATTAGATTAATTGCAAACCGGTCTAGAAGGAGGCGATTTCTTGCACACGCATAGTCGTGCAGGTCACCGATAGGTGTTCTGCATAAATGCTTCAAATCGGTCGTGAACGCCCTCTCCCTTCAAGTTTCACTCACCTAATCGAGTTTTTATCTTAGTTTTCTTGTAAAGTAACCCTTGATTTACCGCAGTTATCCCTATAAAGATTTTTACAAAAACCATCCTTCTTTATTCTTGTCTGATAGATCTGGCCAATTCAAAGGAAACTAACAATACGAAGTAATAAATTTATTAGTCAATTAACGAAATTGAATTAGCCGAAGTAGATGGATGAGTGGTCGTGTACAAATTGTTGTAATTGCGACCTTCCAAAAAGTTTCAAGAAGACCCTGCTAATTAATTGAGAATGAGTCGGGTATTATTTCCTGCCAATTCAAAATTTCCTTGGCGCGAAAGAGTAACTGCCACAGTTGCATAATTATTAAGGCATTAGGGTTTTATTTCATGTGTAAATATCTGGTATGTTCTCTGAAGTAACCGAATACGTTACCTTTAACAATATGGACGTCTTTCATCTGTTAATTTTATGTACAGCACTATAAAAGTGAAAAAGATACATCGAAATTATTCAAACACTTCAGTATAAATAAATAAATAAATCATGGTTTATTCGGCTTCCTTTATTGGCCCAAGCACTAATTAATGTAATATTGTTAAAATGAAATAAAACTGGCGCTATGATTAAAAATGTATTTCATTTATGTGCAATTTTAATTTTAACAATAAGGTAATTACATCAATATATATATATATATATATATATACACACACACACACACACACACATATAAAAGGTGTCACCAGAAGAGTATAGCTTTGTAAATGTTGCTCTATAAAATATCCATGGTATTTTGACAAATCTTGGAATTGTCCCTTGGTTTACTATTTCTTCGTTCAGACGAGGAGCAGATTGTCAATAAAGCCTAATGCCGTTGCTGCAGATAAATATTGGTACCATAGTATTTAGTAAACACTTCCTAAGTGAAGGTAGCGCTTTTCCACCGAAAATGATCACGTTTTTAATCACAGTCATTACATACTTCCACTAATGCTCACCAACCTTTCCATTCAGTTTTAATTCGAATTCCTATTAGGCCTATCATCACCTTGTACTCGATTTTATAGAAATTCAAATTGCATAAAAAACATGTTTCTTGAAGACAAGGGTTCTTAAAAAATTCCATTCGTGAATATTCATGTAGACAAATAATGCGCTTTAAATTTATTAAAACTTTCCATACAGAAACAACATTTAAGTAGAATAAAATCAGATAAACTGATATAACAAAATGCCAGAATGATTTTCTTTAATAAGTGATAATTGCAATTATGATATCCAGAAAAGAAGTTATTTTTGCAATCGATCTCAGAGTTAAGCTCCAGACTGATTCATTAACAGGGCTTACGGAAGAACAAATGAATAAAATTCGATAAGCATATGTGAAGGAATATGTGGGAATCAATAGCGTTATTTGTCAAAGCTAACTGTATTGCAACTTCCAAAGGCGTATATGAACACTGTAAAACAATATGTTGTCATGAGAACTGATTTTCATTTGATAAATCAAAATAACATATTGTCAATATTTTTCATGACAAATTTGCTGTGAGATTAAAAAAAATTAATCGCAGTATCACTTCTGCTAGAACGGTTATACTACGCGCGTCTATAAAATTTAAAATCATTAACGAGTTCGAGCAACAATAAAATTAGATTATAACGTCGAATAAAGATAATTTTATTCAAATTTATTAATATTAAAAATCATACGATAAGCGAGAAATGGGTGTTAAGTTGCACTAGGTGTGCGCCTGCCACTAAAGTAGTTAACGTATAATAAATTGTTACCATCTATTGCTCGGCTCACTTCTCACTAATCACCAGGGCCCGAATTCTGATGACCTAAAATTGTTTGAAAAATTACCTATAAAATGACCCTAAATTAAAAAAAAAAATGACTTAATAATTACATAGAATGACCTAAGAACTGATATTTTATTTATAAAAATTATTATTGTGCACACAAAGATATAGACTATTTTGTACATAATTCTAAAAACTGTAATGTAGAAAGGATATTGTAGGTCTAAAAAGTTTGTTCTTGATTGCAATTTTTTAGAAGAAAAATAATAAAATTGTTTTTAAAGTAGATTCTACAAAAATGTTGTATTATAATAACCTAGTCATTTATTTAAGGTAAGTGCATTAAAATGACTAAATAAGGAAGCAAATGACACAAAAATGACAAAGTAATGACGTAAAATTGAAATAAATTCCGTAAAAATATAAAATTTCATAAAATTGCAAAAAAAAAAAAGACCTAATAAAAATGCATTTCTATCATCTAGAGGCCATGATTAGGATTTATCTACAATTTGGCAATGTCTAGGTAGCATCGGTAAAAAGATGGCATGTCATTAGAATCCGGGCCCTGCTAATCACAGTTATCGAATCACTTAGCTTGAATAGGCTAGACGCAATCAGATGAATTCATATTGCATTTAGAGACACTTGCTTATGCTCTTTGAAAGGATATAGAGCACATCCCAAGGATAAATGGGCACATTGTGCATATTTCTTACTACACTATGCATTTAGCCTCATTTCACCCCATAACTTGAATGACACAGACCACGACCTCGAATAGTTTCCCCTCCATAAGAGTCACACAATGCTCCTAGTAGCTAGTTAGTACCTTGAGTATACCCACTCAGATTTCAACATGGTAGTTTAAACCGTAACATCATAGGAATTATTTCACAATGTGTACCCATTTCTTCAAATTCACGACTCACTCGACCACTCCCTTTTGCATTCATACAAATGTCAGACAGCCGGACTTTCAACCCAATGATACTTCTTTTTTTTTTCTGTTAGCCGATTCTATCGACAAGTGCAAAAGATAATTATATAATTTGAATTAACTTGTAGGTGGACATGTGAAATTGGGTTAAGGATACGATCTTATCATTGCCGGTGGAGTGACACTTGTTTCTTTATGCTAGCTTTCATTTTAATGTTGATATATGAACTGCTAGTTGTCCACTTGTTCCTTCCTTTGTTTCTGTTTCATCTCTGCTTGACGGGACATATTATTTTCAATAGCTTTCGTGATCCTGCTTATTTTATTCTTCTTTTCATTCATGGCGCATATTTATTTTAATCATCAAAAGGTGACACGACCTTTGACTTAATTGGTTTCTTTTTCACTTGATTAGAAACTTTCAGAAAGGCTGGATAAAAGTTTTAAATAGCTAAAGAAACATTAAATGCGAATGAAATAGCTATGTGTTACAGTATGGTAGTTAATAATAGGTTTGGTAACCTACTGTGTACGTAATATTATAAAGTTGTTATGATCCCGGCAGGTAATCTTAATAAAAACAACTCTCCGAGGAATTATGCAAATGAAACGCATAATGCATAATGCCTCATCCTAACTACACATATTATTTATAATTTTATATAAATTTATAGCACGTTATATACAACCAATTCTTAGGCTGGAATGTTAATGTTGGTGAGATGAATTCGCGCATAATCGGAAAACTTGTAGGAATTCTTTGCCTGGTGAGTTTATGTCACTTATAGGAATGCCTGCTTTATACATCTGAATATTCCGGGACAATCTTATGTGCTTGTTTTATGTCTCCTGCTGTTTAATGTATAATAACAAAATCGTTTAATTTAATGTACCAAACATATCTGAAAGGGAAAACAGAAACTATGCCAGCATAAATGGAGGTACTGTATTATATACCGGTACTTTAAAAATGTCTAATTATTCACTCAGGTATTCAGTTTTAAGGTATATCGGTGTACTTCATAAAGCGTAATTTCAGTACTATCTTTCAGTAATTTTGTAATTTCCAGTATTTTATAGTAATTTAGAAATTGTAATTTTTTTTGTCGGTATATGTACGGCATGTGCCGTTTCTCCGCCCCCAGTCTCCATGGAGACTGAGTTCATTTTACCGATGTGAATTTTGTTACGCTTATTTCCCTAGAGAGGGCAGAGGAACACAAACACCTCCGGAAACTAAGGTATTACTAGGACGTGAAATGGCAGAGAAATTTTGTCCAGAGGTTCTAATTTACGTTTGGAGTTCTTTTAAGTGCCGTAAATCTACGACACGGGCCCCCCAGCTTCAAGTCCCTCCCGGAGGACTCCGTGCCCAGGATTTTTACGTCTTGAAAAAACCCATCGACTGCGGCCTGGTTTGATTCCGCGACCTTCGGATCTAGAGGTGGGCTAGACCATCGCAGCCGACAGAAATTGTAATTGATACATAAATTAATCTTAAATTTATATTAAGAATATTATATAAACTTTCAGTGTGTTTACATGTGTTTTAATAGTAATTTGAGTTTTTGTATATGAGTGATATGTAATTGTCATATTATTGTTTTTGACTGGTTGAACGGAATAGAAAGCCAAATGGCTTTAGCTCTACCAGAATAAATGAAATTAAAATAAAATATAGAGTACGTCCTGTTTGGTATTTTCTTGCATGAAGTATTATTTACCACATCACATCCATAAAAGTTGTACATTGCAAAGACTATCGGAAAACCCAAAGAGCTATGTAAAAGCAGGGTCCTTAAAACATACTGACTCAACTTAACAGCTTTCTACATAAACGTGTGCACCATTTGAAATGCTAAGTTAGAATCCTCACGACCAAGCTCATCTCCAGTGTGGTCGTGTGATTTATAAGCCATGTTCAACACCCACATCCAGATACTGCTATCGCTATGCATGCACATGTCCTATATATAAATGTTTTTATCGTTCTGCCTTTGTAGTCAGTTTCCCTTTAAGCGTTCGCTTCAATTACATTGGAGAGCTGACTGCATTCCTATTAATTCAAGTGATAAAGTGTGTGATTATATTAAAATATGTATAGATAGTGAGGTTCTATATCATAGTATACACAAGCTAACACTTTTCAACTCTGTTGTGTAGTGTAGGGAATACAATACCTTGACTCTACCCCTAAAATTATTAAAGCCAGTTCGATTTAACTCTACCCCTAAAATTATTAAAGCCAGTTCAATTTACCCCTTTGATTTATTGAGCATGATTTATTTCAAGTTCCTAAAATTACTTCTTTTTAAATAAAATACTTTACGAATGAGTATTATTGGGTGTTTTTCTACGGCACTCTTAAATTAAAATATAATTTGTATAACACGATTTTTTAAGTTACAAAACCATCTAAAACATAGCTATCAAACACACAATGACAATGACTGATGTGGTATTTTCTGCCGGGCGAGCTGTGAACTATTTAGAACAATTCTCTCAATGTGGTTTAAATACTGATATAGGCCTAAAATGTTAAAAATGTTACTAGTTTGTTTATTAATTTTGTTTTGTTAATATCTGTTTATCATTTACAATATTATTATTTTTTAATCTGTTATCATTTTGCAATACACTATACCAATATTCTATTAATTTTCTAGTAGGCCTATTGTTGAATTAGACTTAATTTTGTTAATGTCTTCATTTGATCTCATTTTGCAACACACTATAGGCCTACTGTGGTTTCTGCAAATAAATCACTACTATTACTACTACTATACTTAACACTGGCAGAAGATAAAACTGTACTATTGCGTTATATAGGCCTACTAAGTAATCGTTTACATTAAGAACTACATTTTATTGAATAAATAATGAAATGAGAGTAGAACCTACTTACACTTATTTACTCGTTTTAATATATACATTGGTTTTCAGAATCTCACTTTATGCACTGATTACAGATTATGGAAGGATAAATATATGAAATAGGCTATTTCATGCTTAATTTTATAAACTACAATAATGAGTATTTTATATTGAATTTTCTTCCGGCAAGATATTAGCAACGATGGCAGTGCTTTATGTTGAGTCAACGAGCAAACATTACAAAATGGTTATAGAAAAAAATTATAAAATCAACTGAAAATTTTATATAAATTTCTGACTCAATAATGTGTTTTCTATAGACACAAATAATATACAAATCATTTGGTATGTTCATAATATTGCATCATTTAATATAAAATAATTTTATCACAATAATAATAAATATTAGAGAATAAGAGATTGATAAAAGATATTTAAATGCTGTTTGTTTTCAAATAATAGTCTCAATACAAATGGTTTCTAAACATGGAAAGTAAAATATAATAATAATTTAATTTTAAAAATTGGTAAAATTTGACTTTAATTGAAAGAGAAAAAAATAATAATAGGCCTACGCATGAAAAACTTATATGTTCGATTTTCCAGTTATCCTACATGGCATTATAATAATAACTTCATGATACGTAAATGTAAATGATATATAAAAATGTTTTGGAATCTAAAGGCAAAGATAATAGTCATAGAAAAGGCAAGAGTTTCTGTTAGCAATAAATGCGAAAGTTGTTTATTAATAAAAGAAACATGTTACATATGAGCGTGATCAAGTTTTGGAGCACTGTATTAAATATTTTTTCTAACATTTTTTAGAATCTCGCGATTTTTCTACAATATTGTTTTTCTAGTAATAAATGGGAAACTCTATTGTCTAACTTTGTGGAAAATTTGTCTTTGATTCAAGTTAAAAAATAAGCAACACTTTACAAATAACCCCAAGAAAAACATTGCCAATTTCATGCCAGCATGCATGAAGTCAGGAACAGCGTTAAGCCTACTTATTTTTGAAAATTTGGATGGAAAAGTTCAAAGATAGAAATATCTGTCTGCTACCCGAAGGGTCATAAAAAGCAAATGGAGGAAAGAGTTAAATCGAACAATGAACCCAAGAGGCAACTCAGTATGGAAGGTCACTTCAAACCCAGAAAAAAGGTAAAAAATGACAAAGTAGATTTCATTACGAAGACAACAGAATTGTTCATCCTTTAATTGTTTGTCTATATTTATTATTATTATTATTAAATTGTGATTTTTTAAATCCATAATTAACATGTACAATTTTCTAAAAAATTGTGCGATTTAAATATTTGACAGATTACTTACTAATTTTGGGCAAAAATTATCGTTAAATTAATGCGAATTTGTAGCATAATTTTGAACACAAATCGCCACTAACTAAAAAAATCAACGAGAATTTTAAAAATAATTACCACCATAAATTCTTGCCTTTAGCTAATAGGCAGTTGGATATATGGAGGTTATGGTGTTTATAGTAAAAAGGAAAAGACTGATACTATAATCCATGATCAGTAGGAATAGCGAAGCTGATTTTGAATTTTTGAGTCATTATAACATATTATTTGGCAATGAATAAATTAATAGCTGTTCACTAAATCAGCCTTGACGTCTTAGTCAATAGATGTCGGTGTCTCTGAAGCTAGGTGATGTATTGCTCTGTGACATACTTTTTGTATAATGACAGCTTTCGAAGGGGACAAATTGCTGTTAAGTACACGGTGCCGGTTAATTACTTATTAGTAAGCTATACTTCATTTCTTAAATATAATATATGTATACCTGTCGCCCAACTTGTTCAACATGGCTGATACGTGGCAATAATTTTAAAACTATTTTCGTTTTTCAAACTAGTGAAGTAAAATTATGAGGTCAAGAATAGCTCAATTATTTTGCCAGTTATTAATTTGTCCACTGCAGTCTTTTTCTTCTTATTTTTTGGGTGCTCTGTCCTTAGAGCAGATGACGTTGACAGGCATACGACGGCTGCCATCAAGGCAAGTTAAGTGCCCATAGTAGGGACGGATGCCTGATGCCTATTCTCTGAGTTAATAGGGTGAGACCATTGCTGTTGAATCTAAGGTCCCAATGCCAAAGGAATTATTCAACATGTCTCAACGGTTAAGTGAAGACCTCCGTCCCACAGCAGATAATTTCATCCGAGCGGGGTTCGATTCCTTGCTGCTTTCTGAAACGCAGCAGTGATCTCGTTTCTGATAAGGTATTTTTAGTCATAATTTTTTTTTTACAAATAATATAGAAAGTATCTTGAATTTTCAGACATTGTTTTGACATTATCTTCGAACAAAAGCATATATTAATGCAATTAGAGTGGTGAGCTTAATAAAATAAGTCATAATACCACATCCTAGCAGTTGTTAACATATGAACGATAATTTTTCTTACAATTTCACAATGAATGGCAAATTCAGCTGCGCTATCAAACCTTATTGGACATAAGTGAAATGGTCTTAATTTTATTGTAGTCGAACTTGAAAGCTGATGCAGGAATCCTTTACCCCATAGGCGTAATAACGATATTCTATAACGCAATCTGCCGCTGAACGATCAATAAATTTTGTTTTTAAAAAGTCCAAGGTTTTATTGTTCAGTCAGTAGAGTAGCGGAGTACGAAGCAGTAAAGAGTGTTTAACCTTGCACAACATTCCCATCTTGCAAGCGTTAAAATATTTCTCCCTGGTAAATTAATTAGTGTGGGATATTTACATTCCAATGCTGTAGTTATTGTGTAATTGTAGCTACGACTGGTAACACTAAACAATTACCATCTTTTAATGTCACTGAGTTTTAAAAAAGAATTTAAATTAATAGGATAGGAAAGATTTATGTAGCATAGTTTATTTTATCCTGCTTCATAGTCCAGAAACTGTGATAAAACTTCTAGAACCAAATTCTTACTGGAATTTTTAGGATATCCGATTAAGGTCTGTCGCAATCCACATTAAACGCTATTAGATATTCTGATAATTACAGACCTGATGTTAGGCAAAATTCCTATATTTTACGAGTACTATAATCGATGTGCTTAAAATTAATTTAAAATAAGTTCTTGCATTGGTATTACGCTTGTGTACATTTTTTTTACTGCCCAGGATCCCTGGGCTAGTGGCTATACCCCAGGTCATACATTGAAATTTACAAATTTCATTCATTATCAGATATTTTCCCTTCTTACAATTACTGAAAAGATAATTTTTCTACTGAATATTTAGATCATTAATCTATGACCAATCCAGTGTAAGAACATATGGAATTTCAACCAATTGCTAGTGTATATCGTCATAATTTTATCGTTTAATTTTTATCAGTTTCATTTTTCTTACCTACCTGCATATGAACAAAAAAAAGATATGAAAATAATATATAATTGTAATTATATAATAATTATTATGTGTGGTGAAGCATTTCAAATCTCGTATAACAATAAAAACAATATTATTAACACGATTTTATTTTAGGCAACGAAGTTAATCTAACCAGGTGATAAAGATAAAAACGTTGAAAAGTCGCACGTCGCGCGACTATCGACGATGTCGTGACGATCGATAGGCCTATATCGATATATCGATTGTTTAGCCATAAGCTATCTCGTTTATAACGACAAAACGAGCGTAGTTATATTCGTTTTCATGGTTTTATATTATTCATTACATGCTTAGTTATGTAAGTGTTCGCTAAACAGTCACAACAAAATTATCCAAGATAAATCCGTACCTCTCGTTATATTACCTATGATAACTATGTTTTCAGAATCCTATTGTTAATCCATTCCAGAGACCAAGAGACCGACTGACCCGTTGTCATGTTTTGACCATCGCCAGTGTAGAAAGTACGAGATGATTATTAGACTGGTAGAGTAAAGTAAATATTCCTGAAGAGGTAAATTTATTCAATCTGCATTAATGCCTGAAATAATTTTAGTCCAGAGTCCAAATTAAGGGCTGTAGTAACACGCTGTGAACAGTATATAATACACTCATTCTTATAGCTAGAGCTGGGATTATCCGGATAAATGTTAATTGGTTAACTGAGCAAATACAATTACTAAAAGAACTGTTATCTTTTATCCAAACAAGAGGATAACTGTTAACCAGATGGCTGGAAAATGACGTAATTTTAATCAACAATCCAATTATTTGTAGTGTTTTTCAAAAAAGGGTTTATTTAATCGCAGTAGATCTTGAATCACCAGTTCCAATGGAAGAAGTTAGTTGAAAACATGTAGCCTAATCGTGTTTGGGTAAGCATGTTGCTACTTCTTGCCCTTCTATTCATATGTAAGCGTATTTCAAACACACAGAAGATTTATTTTAAAGATTTATTAATTCAATGTTGATTTCACACAACTTCAGTAATTGTCACATATCATTTGTCAAATATTGTACACATTTTTAATTTATCTTTTAGACCAAAAAACTTAATATAATGTAATTAGTTACTTTAGTTATACTAGATATATTGTTTAGAAATAAATTATTAGATTAGTAAAAATCTAATAATTTAAATCCTCACTTGTTAGCAATTAATAGAAATAGAAAATATGAGAAACTGAAATATGTAATATTACCTTGTAATGGGGCATGTCGTAAATAAATAAATAAATAAAATATGTAAGTTTTCTATTAAATGATATTAGTGAAAAAAGAGTCTAAACCATATTTCCTATTAAATAAAAAGGGATTTGAGTGTAGTTAACTGGTTATATGTTTGCAGAGAGACTTCCACGGTAACATAGTATAAAGATGCGCTTGGGTTTATTAGCAAAATCCTAAGAGAAACACAAATACGTAACAAGGAAAATTTTTATACTAAAGTCACTTCTTGTTATTCATATTGGGCCTATAAGTACATGATTCCAGTTAAAGGCCTGTAGCTTTTTAAGACTCGTAGAGAACACTAGAATATGTCAAAATAACTAATATGTAAGCAAGGGAATGATGCTTAACGATAAACTGTTTTATAACTGAGACTGATTGTCAGTAGAAAGTAATTATTATAACGTAATTATATCCTCTGGCAAGAAAACCCTATTTTGTTTAACGACACTAATCATCACCTTGGCTGCAGCTGTGGAGATGATTAACGATTACAAGATTGCTATCTAAACCACAATCCAGATGCTTGCACATGTCACTAGAATTCAAGAAAAGAAGAAAACGCAAATTTTCAGTAAACAGTATTCAGGGATAATTTCAATTTTAACATAAACAGAAACAGATACAGAAAGCAAGGCATGTAAAATTCCCAAAATATATAAATTTTAACGAATTTCCTTCAAACTTAAACCGTAAGTGGACATGTAATCACAAGAGGACATGAACATTGTAACACATAAAATGTCTCACTTCTGTGTTAATTAGTTTTTAAAATGATTAATAATGATTTCGCATGCTGTAAGCCAATTCAAGGATCTAAAACATCCAAGCTTTCGACCGCTGTCATCTCTGCGGCCTTCCTAAGGGAAATGAGAACCTCAACCACAGAGATGTCAGCAGCAGAAAGCTGGATGTTTTAGAACCCTTGACTCGGCTTGCAGCCCCCGAAACCATTATTAATAATAATCAGCGTTGAGTCTTCTGTAGTTCTTAAAATGTTTTAATTCCCCATAATATAGTACAACATCATAAAAATTATTATTTTACTTTTTACTATTATTATTATTATTATTATTTTAACAAATTTTCAAGATATAAAAAATTCCATTCATGTATTGTTAACTGCAATGCGTAGGATATACAGTAAATATGTTAAGCTTCTATCATAAAATTTGTAGAATACAGATACAGTATTTAGTATGGGAAGAATAAAAGAGTAGATAATTGATTTTTAAAATTCGCGTACATAAGAAAGAGCATTTGTTTAAACGAATGCGGCCTTTTAAATATCGCTTAATTAGAGAGACTTAAAAGTGGTGGTGGTACACAAATTTAGCTAACATGTGGATGGATAGATACACCCTATCTCCCTGCGTACGAGGAGAGGTCTCCGAATGGAGGTTACAGTACCGAAAACTAATTTAGTTACCCTTATTTTCCGAGAGTGGACAGAGGGACAGATGGTAACCCCTTCGCCTCAATATCCCTCTAAGGAAATTAAATAATATATAAGGTAAATAACATTTTAAATAAATAAAATAAAACTGTTAAATTTTGAGCAAAATTGTAGATATTTCACTCATTGCCTCCCACAAGAAAACTGACACGTGACGCAGTGGCGGACGCAGAAATTTTTTCGGGGGGGGGGGGATTTGAATAGGTAGAAAGAATACTAAAAAAAAATTAATCAACTTACATATACAATTAGTTTATAAAACTGTCCACTTAAAGTAAATACATAGCCTTTTTTTAAAGTTGCGGGGGGGGGGGTTGTAACCCCCCTATCCCCCCCCCCCTGCGTCCGCCACTAACGTGACAGTAAATCAATTCTGCAGGGGACAGCGATGAATCCACTTAACTTACTCGACTGTATCAGACTACTGATATATCGTTCAAAATTATGATGAAGCGATTTCTCTGAGTTATATGTTCTGACCTATTGGATCACAAGATGCGGTTCATTTGCACTTCCACCTTACATGGTGAAGCATGACATGTAACAAGTTATGCTGTTGACTCTAAAAGCAAACTTAATAATTCAGAGAATAACAAATCAATCGCAGACGTGATAAAGGTTTAATTTACGAAGCTTGATGGCCACACCCTCTTCTGCCACCCACCTGACAGGGTCGTTCACAAGGAGACTATTGCACTTTTTACTGCAGTGCGCAAGTAATTAGGCCAGTGATTAGCCTACATTCCCAAGCCGTGAGTTGAGGTCAGTACAATCCTGTAATTGCTCATATTAGACCTTATCGGCTGAATAATTTTATGGACCCCAAGCTTGAGTGTTCATATGTGAAATACACGGTGATTATGATGCAACTTGATTATTACGACATGATGTCTGAAAAAATACGAGGCGCGTCCATAAGGTAAGTTTCCCTGTGGCCGTTTACAGAAATAAAACACAATTTCTTGGACATATATGTTCCAATAGATACAGCAAGTAGTCAGCTATTATACAATATATTTGCCACCGGAATTGAAACATTTGTCTTACCGTGGAACCAACTTTTGAATACCTGTATCGTATAAGTGTGCCGCCATGGATTTGAACCAATGTGTGACAAACATCTCCTCCTCTCTGTCATTCTCTGCCATTCCGTGTAATTTCTTGAGGTGTAGGAAAATATGGAAATCCCTGGGAGCGAAGTCTAGGTTGTAGAGTGGATGTTTAAACACCTCCCAGCCGAACTTCTGCAGGAGGCTTCTACAGGAGGGCACTAATTAAAATTCCCCAACCGGGACCGCCGGGGCGGAAGGCAGGCAAGCTACCGACGACACACCCACGGCGGCGGACTTACGCTATAATTAATGAAACGATCTGGAGCTTAGCTCAAAGATCGATTACAAAAATATAATCAATTAGAGGTGACGCTATTGTAGGGATGTTGATTTAACGAAAGCAAGCCATTATCATGTAAAGAATGCGACACTTCATCTGCGAGTTATGAATAAAAAATATGAATTTTCAGATTTCTTTAATAAAGATAGAAGAAAATGTTGTTATTTGTAGACAAAATATGTTAATTGGAGTGAATTCCTGCATACCTTTTTATTTTTATCCCATTTTAAAGCGATTGGGCCTACGATTAGAACGCATAATAGACTATGCGCTGAGATTTATGTTTGTGCTTTTCTGTTTCGTAATTTTTACTTTCTGGAATATAGGCCTACTTTTTCTGTGCTAACTTTTAAAAATATATGCGAGAAAGTTTGCACCATTTATATTACTTGAGGAAGTGTTGTATGCCTGTTCACAGGTACTTAACCCAAATACAAAATTTTGTTTTCGTACGATTTTCCGTTACAAGAGGCCGTATTGCAAAGAGCTCGTATTCACAGTAGGTGGTTTATAACTACCCTTCAAGATTTTTTTAGAAAACAATTTTCAAATAAAAGTTTTAGCTCTTAATATAAGTAACCTATGTGCAAAATTTAAAGAAAATCGGTAGAGCAGTTTTCGAGAAAATCGCGAAAAACGAAAATTTCTTCATGAAAATAAGAGAAATTTGTCGCCAATCTTCGGATCACATCTTCAGAAGGTACCTGATACGAAATTCAGTTTTCAAACTTTTTTCCGTTTTGGAGTTAGCCTGTTCACAGACATCCACACAGACACACAGACATGTTTCCAAAAATAGTATATTTGGATTCAGGGGGCTTGAAACGTGAATTTATGTTAAAAACTCAACTTCGAATTTGGGGGTCGAAAACAATACTTCCTCTAACTATAGTAGGCTACCTATGATACGGGCAGAGAAAGTAAAAAAGCAAAAAGTGCATTTCGATGTAATAATATTGCATAAAAATAAAACATTTTTCAATTGTCTTTTAAAATTTGTTGAAACTAGGTTTTATATGGTTATACTAGTACAGTAAAAATAAACACGCCTGCCTAAAACAACGTCGGGCTACCCGAAGGTCGTATTAGCGAAGTGTCGGACTACAGAGAGTCTACTGTATAATTTTTGTTTCAATTGAGTGCTTTTCTTTTTAAAAAATTGTCCCTACACTTTAACCGTGCTTTACTTCATAAGTATAATCCGCAATGTTCTTTTGTCATATCAGCAGAGAAGATAGAATGAAAAATAAATGTTCCCTTTGCGGATTTTTAATAAAATTGGCTGTTTTCGTCTAAATTGAATACAAATATTAATATCTGTACAAAATGTCCTCGAAATACGGCAACATCAAGGTACGGTAAGTGTATTTTATGGTATCTACTGCCCCTTTTATCTGCACAGTAATAATACTTCCATTGTGTATATCCCATTTGATTACACCTGCCTAGTAATTATTTTTTAGAGTTGAATGAAGAAGATAAATTAAAAATAACATTCTGGATTTCAGTGTAACTTATTGTTATAATATGTTCGTTATTTATTGTCAGCTCTTTATTACACTTAGGCTAATGTTGTAACCATCACCGTAATGAAATACTAAAACTAAACTAAACTCCGTGGCGCTACATCCCTGGAGGGACTTGGCCTACCACCCGACCGCTGCGTCATCTACCGTATGCAGATGGCAGGATTGGGGGCATGTGGTCAGCATGCCGACACCCGTAATGAAATACTACCCAGTAATATTCCTTCTACATACATATAAATCTAAATTACGTAAGCATAAATATAAGCATAAATGGTATGACCTGGCAGCGAACTACTGAGTACTGTCTGACTGTGAGCTGAAGGCCGAGCTGGTGGCATAGTGGGGGGAAAGACATAGACAGTAAATGCAAGCGTATGGTAAGGTAGTGGGGGAACGCTAGCTCGGCCTTCAGCTCGCAGCCAGACAGTACTTCAGTTGTAAGAAAGCCACGCCACCTATTTTTTTCCTGGATTTTCTTTCGTTTCTTCTGTGTGTAGGCCTACTCGTATAATGCACGTAACGTAAATTAAAGTTTGGTTTAGACACTATAATATAAGGAAAGCATTTACGGGTTTATCCTAAAAGGTTTCAACATTAACATACTTGAGAATATTTTACTTAGGCCTATACTTTAATAAAAACAAAACACACGTAGGCCTATATATATAAACAAAAATTTAAATCGTTTTCTATTTTTGGAGCTAGTGCTAAAAGCAGTGGTTACAAAAGTCGGTCATTCGGAACAAATTTATTGAAACTAGGAATACCCATGTAGTACTCGCATGTAGTATCAATATTTATTTCACTTTAGTTTTTAGGTAAGTCGCAATAGCATATAATTTGTTCAAAGTACTCTGCATTTTAAAAATAACAACTAGAATTTATATTATGGTATTGAAAGTGTGAACTTCTTGAGGTTATTATTCTCAAATACAATTATATTCCCTGCCTTATTTAACAATGACTAACATACCTGTAGCCTATATTTCGACATCCTATGTAAACATGTTTATTGCAAAAACTGGTGAGGTCGGCAACATTTTTTCAGAGAGTGCGATTTGTCCAGCAGTTAAAATGTAAAGCATTCCATGCGTGCATTTCCATATTTGTACAGTTTATACGGTCATGCTCATGATTTACATAATAGGTGCAATCTTACCAATGACACCACCGGGTACTTGAGCGTGCATTACAGAAATGCACAGTGGGATCTACAGCCTATTGTGTGTGTGTGTGTTTATAAAAATGGCGTAAGTAGGCATGCATGCAGTTGACGGCAAACTGTTTTCCTGTTTTACTTAATAAAAAGATCTTGGCAGAAACTCTTAACAAATTTGCAAAGTTTTAAATCCACGCTCCTCGCGTACTCTGCTATTGCAAGGTTGTCCGCATCTTCCAAAATTTATAATTAATTAGCTTCGTATTTCAAGTGGTATACTTATAGATAAAATGTTTAGACAAAGTCCGCCTATATACCACTATTATATTTTTTAAAAACAACAGCTGAACCCTACAGGAGATATAAAAAACCAGTTAAGAAACACGTTTTAAAATTAACTTTTATTGTAATATTGTAAAAGTACTCTTATAAGAGTCTATTAATTTGTCTAATCATTTAATAGAAGAATAGAGTAAAATAACCTAAAGTGGGTTCTAGACTAATTACACTGAGCTCAATATATTGTCAGTTGAATATTGTTCCCAATGATAAAATAATCAAAATCAAAGCTTACAACTTTTGTAATTTTGAAGATATTTGAACAAAATTTCATTATGTTATTTCTAGGCCCAATAGTTCGGACAAGTTTGTTAATGAGCAAAATTGGCCCAAGGGGGTCTGGGGAGGGGGTTGAAATTTTGAAAAATTTATATCTCGGCTCCTATGAAGTATAGAGGGAAACTTTGTTTGAATAAGAGTACTCCGTATGGAGTTCACAGTGACACAAATGATTCGGGGGTTTTGGGGGTACGAGTCGGGGTGGAGGTGGGGGGGGGATGGAAATTCTAAATTTTTGAAACCACGTCTTGTGAGGTATCGTTGAAAAGCTCTTGATGAGTACTCTACAAATCAATAACTAAGGCGAGATTTGAATGATTGAAAAAGTGCTCTTTCCTCTTTTTTTGCGGGTTTGTCATGCCAAGGCTAAAGAAGAAGAGTGCTGCGCATCGAGAATAAATTAAACCAAAAGCAGTTCGAAATCTACCTCAAGCTGTAGGCCTGCCTAAAGGGATTTTTTGTTGTTGTGAATTTAAAATCTCAAAACTTAAACATTTAATTATGGTCAAACAAAAACAGTCGAATGCAACTTGCCTATATTGGTAATTAAGATACTCTCAAAGAAATTATGAAACATGCTTCGCTCGTTTCATAAACATACTCGTATCATAATAAATGTCATTATAGACTCGTTGCATAACGTAGGCCTACTATTAAGCGTAACAAAATTACTCAACCATTTTAATGATATGGAAAACCACGAAGTACTATAAAAAAGTACGCATATGTAATTGTTCATATTAGAGAAATAACTGTCGTAATAGAAATGTACCAGCAGAAGCTTGAGCTATTAAGAGCACCATCCGGAAGATACGATGCTTGAAGGGTGTTAGGAACGTGCAATTAGGTTTCCCCTGGAGTTAGAACTAATATTGCAGACTTAAATATAGATCGTACGATTAATCTTTGTTAAAAAGTGTTATCTTCTTATATTAAAGAAGGAAAAATTCAGGGTTATGTACTTACATATAACATTTACATTGCATTAATTTGTTTGAAAGACAGAGCAGGTTTAGGACGTACAACAGCAAATTATTATTAGCGAACTGCAACGCATTATTAACTCTAACATATCAAGAATCCTTTCTGTTAGGCTAAGTTAATTAATTTCTTACTTCGGGCTCACAAAACGCTGACTCGTAAATCGTGCTTAGATCGTCTTTTGAACGAACAAAAGAGCAATGTTGCCGTGTCAAACGCAGGTAGCATGTAATAGGTTTTCAAACTATAATGAATTCGCTGCAATGAAACTTCGTGCGGAAAGTCAAAGTGAATGCACATGTCAGCTCTATTGATGCGTAACAAACTGTCTTGCTACATAGAGTTATTTATTTAACTTTTTATAAAATTTAAACTTCCAAATTCCCTTCTAGTTATTATTAGCTTCATTGTATTCTTGAGAATTGTAGGACCTACTGATAATTAATTTAATTATGGCGTACTTCAGGATTTAGCATTTTTTAAGGGATGAGCCGCAATGATAGGAAATGAAATAAACGGTGCCAAGTATGTTGCATAAACTTTCTCACAAAATTCTAAATACCTATATAAAAACTCCATGGCGCTACATCCCTGGAGGGACTTGGCCTACCACCCGACCGCTGCGTCATCTCCCGTAGACAGATGGCAGGATTGGGGGGCATGTGAAATACCTATGTAAGGGCCTATAATTTGAAAATCGAAAGTCCTTCATAAGTTAATTTCCAATTACAAAATACAAAACCCGGGCGACGCCGGGCCTTTTAAGCTAGTACTATATAAAGTTTCAAGATTCTGAGGACACTAACCCCACACGATTGCTCTTGATAGCGGCAAATACATGGCATGTGTATTGGTGCGGATAATTACTTCTATTGAAGATCAGTTAGTGTAAGTGTTTCGAAACGAGTCTTACAACACCGTTACAAGTCAACAAGAAACGTTTAAACAGTTTCAAAAATTTTTTAATTAAAACTTTGCATGTTGCTTGTAAATGGTTAATTAGAAGATCTTGTTGAAATGTGTTCTATAGCAAGAATATTCACACTACATTTTGTAAACAGAATCTTATAGTGAAATTCTTTAAATGGCTTGCAAAAACGAGATTAATTATTTTCTGAGCAAGTTTAAAATACCTCATTTTAAATAGCATTCAATAGATAAACTGCGATGTACAACAGGTTGGAAATAACTTATTCCAAGTTGTTACCAGATGCGATTCTTTCAGTGCATACACAGATGGAGCAACGAATCTCCATAAAAAATCAAAGTATACTAACTGATAACACTAGTTAACAAGGTTTTTGCCACATGGTTGAAACTATGTGTATCAGATCAAGTTTTATGTGTTATTTACGAATATGAACATAAAAATGTTCTATCACCCTCAAATTTTTAGAAAATCACTAAAATATATCTAAAAATATGAAAAAGTAGTAGTAATAATTATTACAACCTCTTCTTTTTATAATTATAACTAGTATACAAAAATTATTATAATTATTAACCAATTGTGGAGCTTTATTATCTTTCTTAACGCCAGTTTGCACAACAAATTATCCATTCTTATATGCCTGAAGAGGCATAGGGATGTGCGGTACCTTTCGAGGTAGGGATTAGTGAAGTGCTTGGCGGATAGGAAATGGCTGAGTGTATGGGGTGAGATAGAGTGTCAACATGGATTGTTCAGGTTTTTTTGTTTAGTTTGAGTTTGGCTGTGCCTCTGAAAAGTGTTGTAAGTGAGTTTTTCTGCCTGTAGTTTTCACTTTCACTACAATGAAGAAATTACGCAGTGCTTGGGTTAATTCGCTAAATACTTTCTGTTACGTGTGTGAACAGTTTACTATTAAAAATCAACATCGGTCTTTAACAGAAACATTAAAAGAGGCGTACTACAGTTATTTTGGATGTCGTGTTGGTGATGAAGACAAAGTGTGGGCCCCGAACGTGTGCTGTATAACATGTTATTCAAATCTAATTAAGTGGGAAAATGGTGACAAAACCTGTGCTATGCCTTTCGCGGTCCCAGTGGTCTGGCGTGAACCAACTAGCCACGCACAAGATTGTTATTTTTGCTTAACAAAAATTGGAGGACATTCTAAAAGGACAAAATCTAATATTGAGTATCCCAATGTTCCTTCTGCTATAAGACCTGTTCCACATGGGCCTGAACTCCCAATCCCTAGTCCACCTACACAGTTAGAAGAGTCCACTCCAGGAGAAGAACAAGCAGATGAGTTACCGAAACCATCCACTTCCTCTGCTCCAAGCTATAGCCCAGTACATAAAAAGAAACCCCTCCTGATTAATCAATCCAGACTGAACGACTTAGGTAGAGATATGTACGAGTATCTCACGAAGTAGCAGGCTGAAGTGTTTGGATCGCGACTTCAAGAATGAAATCTACTTTCCCCCAGTACTAGAATTTCTTCTTTCCGGAAGAGACGTGAACAATTTTCTGGTTATTATGTAATGGAAAATGCCCTCTGTGCATGTATAAATATAGACGGTTTAATGGATGAGTTTGGATTTCAACACGACCCTGAAGAATGGAGATTGTTTATTGATTCCTTGAAAGCAAGTCTCAAAGCAGTATTGTTACACAGCCTGGAAGGCCTTTTCTGAGGTAGTGAATGGGTTTCTGGGAAATAATAAAGCAGAAAATTGCCGACAATTGGTTCAAGAACTTCTGGAGAGTTACAAACAACTAGGATGCAGAATGTCTCTGAAAATTCATTTTCTCCTTTCCCACCTGGAATATTTCCCTGAGAATTTGTGTGCTGTCAGTGATGAGCAAGGGGAAAGATTTCACCAGGACATTCAGAAAATGGAGCAGAGATATCAATGTAGATGGGATCCTCACATGATGGGTAACTATTTCTGGTTTTTAGTTAGGGAGACTGACACGCACTACAAGAGGAAGAATTAACTGTAAGTCTTAAAATTAAAAGTAGCTGTCACATTTATAATCCCTATCCTGCATGTTTAAGTTACTAAGTAGTACTACAAAGGGTTTTTGACAGGATTTCTTAATTCCAAGTCACAATTTCAAATTGTTTACTTTTTAGCAAAAATTGCATCATTTTATTACATTTTACTGAGGATGAAAGTCAATTTGTCAATAGTAGCAACAATTTATTCCATTTATATTACCTCATATGTAAAAGTAAGGCATTTTATAACATAATTCTATAAATCAATTAATTATAGGCTACTTGTGACATTTTTAGAATTATGTTTAAATTAAACTAAATTTTTTGAATTTTTTGCTAGAATCGCACTAGGTTCTGTCACACGAAAATGACTTTTTAATGTCATTTTCGTGTTCAGGCGGTCTGATTTATATAAAATGACCTGTTTTTGTCCATGTGGCAGACAAAAAGTTGAAATTTGTTGACTAGTGTAATTTAATACTGAACTGTACATGGGTGCTTAGACGCTACAATATTTTCTCTATATTTTTAAATCACGATGTTTTTGTTCACTACAGAACTTTATCGAAATGAACTCGTTTGTATCCTCCTTATTTAGGGATACAAATAGCCCAGTCAAATTAGACAAAATAATGCTGATTGAGTGAAAAAATCCCTGAGTTTTTTTTTTAATTTGGCAGGATTGTTCATGGGTACCTACAGCACACCATACTAAAAGTACTGGAGGCTGGAGTATGAGCGGGGGGAGGGAGGGGGAAGCTGTTTAAAAGTTGTTTTTTATTTATTTATTTATTTTTTTGCATTTTATGTTCGTAACTATCAATCCTAGCAAAAATTATTCCGTACAGAATTTCCCACAAAAAAAGTCCTAGCCATTTTTGTCGTAGGATTAATTCGAAGTTATATAGGCTATTCGAGAAGTTCTTATATGAACTTGGGATTAGGCTATATTATTTTGTAGTTTTCTCGTTGCTAAGGGTTGATCTAACATTATGCCATGTGGAATTGACAAAGCAGCTTCTAAGAACAACATAGCAATTTTAGGCGAAGACATGACTTTGAAAGTATTAATCCTTATTAAATGAACAGGATAATGTGCCCGAAGAAATAAGAATGTTAAATGATTAATTGTAGGCTATATAGTTCAAAATTGTTTTTGCTTTAAATGCAATTATGAATAGCCAGTAAATAGCGAGCTTTTGAAAAACCGATTACTTTTCTACTCTATAACTTCGAAAGTATTCATCCTACGACAACAATGAATGGGATTTTTTTTTTTGTATAGGAAATTGTACTTACTAGGATTGATAGTTGCGGACATAAATTTAATTTTTTTTTTAAAACCTACGAAACCCACCTTTAAATAATCCCTCACCCCCTCTCAGTGCTTTCACCGCTTTCTTTGCTTTGAAAATAGTTCTCCCGCGTCTAATTTCTTATTCATATGGTCAGCATATATGATAAATATTTACTCTCTTAACTCGTCTTTAAAGTGCGGTGAGCTATAGTTAGGTAAATTGCTAGTCTTTGGAGCATGCACGCTTAGCTATATGTTATTCTATTACAAAATAAGCCTACTCCCATTTAGATGGTATGTATCATGATAACCTCCGTTTCTAATTAATTACTTTTGCTGGAGAGAGAAAACGTAGCAACACACGCAACCATCTTAACACTTCAACCTTTTCAATTAATCTTACCAAGTGTATTGCCTATGGGTGAACGATACAGATGCATGAATCTCAAAAGTGAGGAGTTTTTGTTTCGGATAATAGATCACATTGCAGATGTGTCACTTTCTTTTCGTTAAAATCGCCAGAGGGGAAGCCCAACGACCTTGAATGAAACACTGATTTCACGTTCGTAAACAACTAGGTCAGATCTCGTGTAACTTTTTAGGTAACCTGTGATCTTCTCTTTGAAATGGAAAGTTTTAAGACGGTAGTCCTTTTTTTTATTTTTTAGTGACTTGTTTATCGAAGACGTGAAGGCATTCCACTGAATGAAGCAACTCTGGTCCACACGAGCAGAATACACAACACACTGTGTGTGGTAGTACCTTGCAGACACAGAGTTCTTCAGTAATCTTGACGTCTTGATCTAGCAATTTGATCTAGGGTTGCTAAATTCTGAAGAAAAAAAGAGCACATGGTCAAGACGGTAACATCATTGACTCACGTTTGGGGTATTATTGGTTCGAATCCTATTGCCGGGCAATGTGCGTGAGAGTTTCTTTCTCCATTCGCAAATGTACTTAATACTCCCTCTAAACTTCTAAAGGTTCTCAGCCCATTGTTTGTGTGTACTTGTGTTTTCTTAGAAAGTGACCATGTGTCAAGTTGATCACGCTCCTAAATTAATGTATTCCATAATTCGATTCATCGTCTATGGAAAATAGTGCATAAGCCTCGCGAAATACGACATAAAATAATTAAAAAACAATGGGATAAAACTATGACGACATTCGTGTAGGATGTGACAGTAATGTACTGTATACTATGAGCTATAAAACAATAATCCCGGAAATTTTTCTAGAGTCTAAAAATCCCTCCGCCAGAACATAAAGCCCTGAAAAAGAGGACGCTTCCGAGAAAACCCATCTTACGACAACAATACAATTAAAATTCAGGGGAAAATAGAAATCAATTAATTGTATTTAAAAAACAACTATTAAATTTCAGTTTTCATATTACTATTATTTAAGACTAGCATGTGCCCGCGGCTTCGCCCGCGATAATTATTTCAAGAATTAAAAATTAAGAGCATAATAGTTAAATCATTACATTTATTAACACCTAAATCGCATGCACTACATACCACGATCAGATAGCATCGACTGGTAAAAGCGACCTCAGATTCTAGTTTCTTGGCCAAGAAAACCTCTGTATAATGAGATTCGTCCAAATAAAACAACGTTTGACCATATTTAGGGCTTACAACATTCAAGCAATCGCGAAAGTTTTGTTTTCAAGGTTTGACAAAAATAGCCAAAGCCAACTGTAATTGATTTGACATTGAAATGTATAACTGAAAACTTATGTTTTGAAAACGCAAAAAATGCACGTTTTTTGCCAGTTTTTCACTCATAACTCACGAACGAAAACTAAAATTAAAATTCCGGCTTCGAGGTGCATTTTCCGACCCTTCAGCACACCTATGTTTAAAATTTCAGATCTCTGCGTTCAGTAGATTTCGCTGGACATCGAGGAGAATTCCTTTTATTAATATAGATAATATGAATTATAATGATACCTTCTCTAATTTGTCAAACATCCATTTAATTTAATCCAAGCCCACCTGATACCACTGGTAACAATACGTTCTGTGAATTTGTTTTGATAATTCTATGTAAAAAGGGATTAAGTATTTTCAAAAACATTTAATTTTTGGCATTTAGAATCAGAATTTTTCAAAATCCTTTCTTAGTGAGCACCTACGTTATGAAGCGAAGGTACTGTCAAAATTCCAAGTCTCTACCTGTTATAGTTTAGGCTGTACGTTGATTCCTGTCATTCAGTCAGTCATTCAGTCAGTCAGTCATTCAGTCAGTCAGTCAGGACAAAGCCTTTTATATATATATAGATAACTTTATTTACATATTTTAAATCACTATGCCATCCAATAGGCAGGCACGCGAATTACGGCATGTGCTATCCCTATAATATAAAGCCACATGGCTGACTGACTCACTCACTCACTGACATTAATGTTTGCCCACTTCCAGATGAGCTAGAAACTTGAAATTTGGTACACGTATTGCTTTTAGGCTGTAAACCACAGGAAAATTCCAATAAGTTTATTTTTTTAATTTTTAGCCCTAAACCCCCCCCCCCCGAGAAAGGGCTCGGCTCGGCACACCGATATTAATGCTTGCCCACTTCCAGATGAGCTAGAAACATGAAATTTGGTACACATATAGCTTTTAGGCTGAAAACCACAGGAAAATTCCAAAAAGTTTTTTTTTAATTTTTAGCTCTTAAAACCTCGCGAAAAAGGGCTCGGCTCACCGACATTAATGTTTGCCTAATTCTAGATAAGCTAGAAACTTGAAGTTTGGTACACGTATAGCTTTTAGGCTGTAAACCACAGGAAAATTAAAAAAATATATTTTTTTAAATTTGTAGCCCTAAAAACCCCCGAAAAAGGGCTCGGCTCGGCTCACTCATTAATGTTTGCCCACTTCCAGATGAGCTAGAAACTTGAAATTTGGTATACATATAGCTTTTAGGCTATAAATCACAGGAAAATTCCAAAAAGTTTATTTTTTAAATTTTTAGCCCTAAAAACATCGAAAAAGGGCTCGGCACGGCTCACTGACATTAATGTTTGCCCACTTCCAGATGAGCTAGAAACTTGAAATTTGGTACACATATAGCTTTTAGGCTGTAAACCACAGGAAAATTCCAAAAAATATTTTTTTTAGTTTTTAGCCCTAAAAACTACCGAAAAAGGGCCCGGTTTCTATGGCAACGGTATTATCAAACTGTGTTCACGTATGGCTCTGAAAGTTCAGAAATAATTATTTCCGTAAACATAACGGGGTGGTCGAGATAGTAACGTCTTGGACTTGCGTTCTGAAGTCTCAGGTTCATAATAATTAAATCCAATTAACATATTTTTGTCCAGAACTAACAACATTTTCTTTTATCTGTTAAAGAAATTTCATAATTTATATTCTTTAATTATAACTCGGAGATGAAGTCTCGCATTCTTTACGACATATTATAACCAATTTTACTTGTTTCCTTACTTGTTTACTTTACTTCCATTTCTATAATTTCCGTTTTCGTAAAGGCAAATGCCAAATTGAATATTTACATACCATGAATCTTAGTCGCTATTTCATCTTGTATCATGTCCATTTCAGTTGAAATTTACTCCATAAAATACACCATAAATGTATGAACACTTCCAGTTGATGTAGAAAACTTAGACTTGGCAAACTGATACCTATTAGCTTGCAACCGACGGGAAAATTCCGAAAAAATCCCAAAGTCTTCCCACATTTATTTTTTCAGGTTTAATGTGGCAAAAAGGTAATAGCCAATACAGCAGACTAAATAAACGCACTCTATCTCCCATAGATCTTTTAAAAAACCTTTCCCGAGAACCTCAGCGGGGGTTTGGGGGCGGAGCCCCCAATGAGCGAAGAGAGTTTGTATATAAAATTCATGGTTCATGGTAACCTACAGATATTATTTCCGAAGAAAACGGATTATTTTTTCTGATAGAGGAAAACCATCATTGATCGAAATCACATCTTGCTATTGCCCGAGAATCGCTTTAGACTTTACAATAAATTTCGAAGAATTTGTTAAATTTAATAACATTAACTTGTCAGGCTAAAATCGTCTAGTAAAAATATTCCTCTATTCCACAAATAATACCGATAATAACGATGGAAATACTATAAATTTTATTATTTAATTATTTTTATGATTAATAAAATTTGATTAGTTGTGGAAATTTGAAATGGTTTAATAATTGAGATGATTGTGTAAGCAGATGCTAATATTTTATAATTGAATTGAAAATTATGTGTTGAAATAGGCGTAATCCATCAATTAAAAACTAAAGCCCAGTTTAAGTGTCTGTATGATACTGGAGAAAAAACAACGTCTTCTCAACAGACGTGAAAAAAACAATAAAATGTATTTCTAAAAACAATTTAGATCTACAATATTGCAATTTTTAAAATTAGAAGGAAGATCAATGAAACAGTACGGCGGCATGACATACAAACAATGGAAACGGCCATGAAAATTTGTTTAAGTCCACCAAAAAGATAGAGGTGCTGTGAAGACTTCACGCTTGCAGCCCCCACCAAAAAATCTAAGTTTCTAAAGGTTTCACAGTTATCTGCTGTAGCCTGTTGTACGGCCGAAGCTGTTTCGATCAGGATCCTATGGACATATTCAGTCGTGCGAAGTTAGTTACTCTTATTTAATAATATTAAGGGCGATGATATAAGGATCAAGATTGCAACCAAGTGAGCCACTCCATTAAAAAAAAAAAAAAAAACTCAAGTTTCAACCAGTGGAAATAACTGACAGATTGTGTACAGAAGCTCTAATGCAGGCTGGACGGCCTTGGATGTCTGTAAATTCATTTCCCTTCTTCCGTTCTAAGACCAAGGTATAATCAACATCAACTGCTTATCTATGCATGAACCTTCGGTACTTTTTTTTAATGTTCCCTCAATTACCGAAGGGTCGAACCAAGATGCTGCTGAGCAATTATAGAAATTTTTAAGCGGCATCTTTGTCGAAACCTTCGATAATTTGGAACGCAAACTTCTAGAAGTTATGATTTCGATGATACGATAAGTTAAAAAAATTCGCCGATTGATTTGGCCGTGGCCTATGTCTCAAATCCGGTCAACCTGATTGAGGTTTTGGCGGTTTTCCCAAGTCTAATTTAGTTGTCGGATTGGAATTTACTTCACACCTAGCGTTGCCACCTGTCCCGAATTCGGCGGGACATCCCGCATTCGAAGAACATTTTCATTGTCCCGAATTATGCCTAAGAGGGATGCATTATATATATATATATTTTTTATTATTATTATTATTTTGCTAGCCTTTTCTTTTCTAACGTTAGTGTTACTGTTACATAGTCTATTCAGTTTTGGCTTTGTAACGAATATATACCATCTTTCTCTTATTAATAAATTGTTCCATGTACAAATTTAGGTATGAAGATCGGCGATATGCATATATTCCATAAGTGTCCCACATTAGCCTTACTAAAAGGTGGCAACCCTATTCACACCTAATTTTCTTTATCTGTTATATAATATATAGGCCTGCATGTTTATAGGCCTAATGTCTTAGGAGATCCTGCGTCATGGTGAGCACACTAATGATTCTAGATTTTAATCCTGATTTACGGTTGTTAGATTATGTCCCATGAAAGATGAAAACTAAAAAAGTTATAATCCGCCAAGCTCCTAGTATCTTCCTTCAACTAAACTAATTCATTTAGGCCAGCTGTAATATAAGAATAGATTTTAATTAAATTATTTAATTACGCCTTTTTTATTTAGTCTATTATAAACAGGTCATCCCAAGTAAAATTTTTAGCATTTAAAATATCCTGTATTATTAAAATTCTGTATTATAAATGAAAAAGTTTGTAATGGTCTATTTAAATTGTGTGGTATCTGTGATTTGTCCCCTATTTTTAAGACAAATAAAATTTACCAGAGAAATCACTTGTATCAATGAAGCCGTTAGCAGTAGAATATAAAATTCAAGAATGTGCTCATTATGAACAAAAAGAGCGTAAACTGTTAATTGGCTGGAAAGTTTACATTGTCATTACTTTCATCTGGTGCCTCCAAATGCCTTCATGTAAACTGAAGTTTCTTCACGTAAATTGATAATAGGCCGAGCCCATTAGCTTGTTTTAGAAGTTGTGGACGTTTTGCCTTGCCAGGAGAAATCAACAATAATTGCTCACTTGTAAACTTCTTTGCGTTGCGAGTAACTTCTTAGCAGTACAAACTGTCAATGCTATTTATACTTCAGAGTGCCCTGAATCTGGTTCTGTAGTCACTGTAGTTTCCAGTATCATAATTAATTAATTAATCGAGTAGGATTAGACTTATAAAATGTTTTATTCAATGTTGGACGTTTGGGACGTCCCATCTAATTCCTTAAGATTTGGGACGCATTTCATTAGACGATTGGCTCGGTGAATATTGGACGTATGCTACGATTCCACCTACTGCACACTATTTCCATGGAATGTTTGGGATGATTTATCTATTTTAGCAGACTTCGGTCTACCAAGTAACTGGTGTTCTGATATACGGTCGAGCGTCAGTTATTCGAACTAATTGGAACTGAGGATGGTATAAACTCTACATTATATGACTTTCAAAATACCTTAAATCATTTTATGGTGAAATAAGCTATTCAGGTAGACATTCATGATTTATGAACAAGTTATATTTTCCTCATGCTTCATTTCGGAACGTTAATGAGACGATAGTGTCTAATTTTTAAAATTCAGATTTACTCGGTATTTGTAGTGGCATTATTTCGCTTGTTTACGAACAAAACGTTGCTCCTTTTATACTGTAGGCCTACTCATGTGCACTTAACTATTCTTCGATACCTTGGTCCATCGTCGAAAGTATAATATAATTGATACAATGATCCAGCCGTTTTGACATGATTACGGGAGGGTAGACAAGCTTGACGACTCCATATATACTAAGTTCTTTGCCTATACAAAGATAAAACTAAGTTTCTACTACATATGTAATATAAAAATGGTGAACATCTTTATGTCTCCATCTTAGCGGATGTAAATAAAGGAAGATGTGTTCTTTCGAAGGAAACGCTATGACATGCGCCTTGGAACTCTGATAAACACTTCCTGAATCAAAGCGTTCAAGCAGAAACCAGTTTTCAAAACAAACAAAAGATGCGTCCATACATTATTTTTACTCGACTGAACTAAGTGCAGATCCCCAAGAAATGCAGGTAATAAGGAATAATTTCCATATAGTCCATATCCGTACAGCCTGACTCTGAAGCGGCATGAGATCGGCAGGATTGTATACTTTTATGCCGGATGTCGACCAAGAACTAAGCTAACTTAGCTTAGCTCACATACAGTAATGCCGGTTGTCGACCAAGAGCTAAGCTAACTTAGCTGAGCTTAGTTCACATACAGTGAGGGATTTCATATATAGTTTTGCCGGATTTCATATGTAGTTTTGTCGGCACAACTACATATGAAATCCCGCACTGTGTGTGAGCTAAGGTAAACTAACTTAGCTTAGCTCTTGGTCGACAACCGGCATAAGGGATTTCATATATAGTTGTGCCGGATTTCATATGTAGTTTTGTCGGCACAACTACATATGAAATCCCGCACTGTGTGTGAGCTAAGCTAAACTAACTTAGCTTAGCTCTTGGTCGACAACCGGCATTACAATGAGCAGTGTAGTAAGATTAGTAATGATGTGTAAAACTTGTGGTGTTGAAAAATGAGTCCGCGTCAATTCCGAGAGTGTGATTTGCAACAGGATTTCAGTTCGAATAGTGATAACATTCCTCTGGGCAACTTGCGTCATTTTCGACCGTCCCATAATTTAATTTTATACTGCCCTTTCTATGCCTATGAGACACAGAACTAACAATTCAGTAGAAAAATGGAATCGCAGACTAAATCACCTTCCAAGAAGACAACTTGTTCATTTTAATTAATAACCTGGATGCAACAGTTTCTTATGTGACAGACATGCTCTTAATATGAAGGGAAAATAGGCTATATATTAAAAAAGCTAGGTACGTAAAAATTCACGAAGTTTTAAGTACGGCTTACAGAAAATACGAATCAGATATAATACCAAAGGCTTTCTGAAAATAGTTGCACACCTTCATCTACACAAATTGGGACCGTGAAAACAGTAATTTCAGTATCATTTTAAGTTATGAAACTTTTTAAACCGACTGCCTCTTCACTGCAAACAGGGTAGTTAGTTCGAAGCCTAGAAATTGTATGCGGGAAAAGTTGCGAGGTATTTAAGTCGTCTACTGTCGCAAATTGCCTGTTAATACTTGTTTTAACAGAAAAGCGCCTGCAGTCATACAAGACTTTCGGAAATGTCACACACAATGACCACTGTCATATGGCTGTGTCGCAAATGACGCGACACGCAAAGAAATAATGTAATATGTCGTGTCACGACAAATTTGGCTATGTGAGGTAAATTTACCCTTCCTTGAAATGCAGTATGTAGGCGTACATACAGCACTGTATCAGACGATATTGAGGCGTAAATAATATTGGTTTCAACAAATGAAATTTATTACAATTATTGTAATAAGTTATAATCGTAATCACTAGGGCCCGGAATCTAATGACATGTCATCTTTTTATTGATGCTGCTTAGACATTGCCAACTTGTAGATAAATCCTAATCATGGCCTGTAGATTACAGAAATGCATTTTTATTAGGTAATTTTTGTCATTTTATGCAATTTTATTTTTTTAGGGCATTTATTTCAATTTTACGTCATTATGTTATCATTTCCGTGTCATTTGCTTCCTTATTTAGTCATTTTCGTGCATTTTCATTGAGTATATTACCTTTTTTGTCCTCCCCAGCTGTGCTGTCTTTGAAGTGTTGTATGTTACATGCAAGAAAGACTCTGTGTTGAAGTGTTATCATGTCTCAGTCGGAAACAATCAAAGAAACGCGACACTGTTGTTATTAGATTGACTTGGCACATGAGTCTGTCACCTGCTTGGATTTGAGAGTGCAAACTACTGCTTACCCTCAATAAACAATAATATAATCCGGCAGACAACAAAAGGAAATGCCGAAGTTTGACTCGCCAGTGCCTTAGTGTTTTTTTTTTTTCCATACGGATAATACTTAAATAAATTACTAGGTTACTATAATGCAGCATTTTTTGTAGGACCTACTTGAAAAACAATTTTCTTACCTTCCTTCTCAAATGCTCCAATCAAGAACAAAGAACAAAGTTTTTAGATCTACAACATCCTTCCTGTATTTACAGCTTTTACAATTATGTACAAATTAGTCTATAACTTTGTGTGTACAATAATACTTTTTTATAAATAAAATATTAGTTTTTAGGTCATTATTTATAATTATTAAGTCATTTTCTTTAAAATTTAGGATCATTTTATAGGTCATTTTTCAAACAATTTTAGGTCATCGGGGCCTGGTAATCACTAATAAGTAGACTTCCGATTTTAGGTAAAAACCTATTTTAATCCTGAAGTGATATATGGACGAAAACTTGTATATGCATGTTTCATAAGTGACTATGCCTAAAAATGATACTTTTATAGGACCTAAAAAGCCTATTTTTACGTTAAAGCCTAATATTGCCTTTTTGCTTGTTTTTCCTCTAAAGTTCAAAATAAGTTATTTTTTGTTATAAATTCTAGCATTTATTTTCAGTTCGTACTAAATTTTTAGCTTGGAATGTGCAGTACATGAAAAATTTATGACGTGGTTAAATAGTAAGGAATGTTTCGTCATCAGTAGAAAAATACATTGGAATTCCCAAGAAAATGTAGTGTTTTTCTCCCGACTCCCACATCCAGTAACACAAAAAAAAAGTACTCTGAATCACTGAGAGATACAAGGGGTGGAATATGCTAACGTGAGTAGCTTCTGGGCACAGAGATTAGGTTTTCACTGTTATGGTAGTAATACAGGCCCTAGTACTAGGGTCTATATAACTCTGTGTACCATAGGCATATATCTGTGTTTTATCATGATTATTGATTAATGGTGACTTCAATAAATATAATATTCTGCATTGCAATTGAGATATTTCAGAAAATTGGCAACTTAACGATTTTATAAGAGACTATTTTACGATTTTTAGAACCTATTTTCCAATTTTTAGAGTCTATTTTAGGTACCTAAAACAGCATTTTTAGCGACCTAAAAGTTCGAAGTCTACTAATAAGTTATAACCATACGCGAGTTTCTTAGCGGAATTCCGTTTCTTAGAAGATTCTCGCCTGCACAAGTGCTGCGGAGAAAATTCTTGATGGCACTGTAGTATACAGTACGTAATCTTATTACACCGTAAATATTGATATTACTTACAGTTAGTTTAATTCATGTTGGTTCTGTTGCTGGCTGTACTTCTCACAGCCATAACCCGCCGCCGTATCCACACTTCTGCTGAAAAGAAAAACAAACACCGACATGAGCAGAACAGACATTTAAGATCTGGTTACGTTATATGAGATACAATATATTATATTATACTGAACACTTCCATATCCAAGACAATATTATATTACCAAGAAAAGTGTGCATGTGTACATCTAGTTTAGTGGTAATAGCAGCGATTTCGTAAGGCCGGTATTCCACTACAAATCCCTTGGGCAAGAACTTGTACAAGATTAAAAGGCGATATTTGACTACATCATTATATATATATAACCCTCGTATAATGGGTATAATGTAACGAATATTTAACCTGCAGGGATGCTAAACTAGCAGTTCCATGAACATTAGACCTTGCGTCAAAAAATCGAAAGATCTGCTTTTCATCGCAGTCGTTAAAAAGTTGCCAATGTTAACATTCATTCAGAAGACAACATTGTTTCCACGGAACCGTTTGGCTAGATCGTTGAAAGAAGTTCAACATTGCACGAAACGGACATATTAAAACGGTCACCATCTTGAAACGGAATTAAAAATAAAAATCCTTACACGTACGTCGTTTTTAATGACTTCAAGGAACATTTATGTCAAACTGGAAGAAAACTGAACAACACGTTTGATCATGACTGCAAAACAAACAAATTTAGAGACCAACAGACGAAATTTCGATCAGCAGAGTTAAAACAGGATTTCGCCTCGGTCAAATAAAAGGCGCTGTTGTAATAGGGTCTCCATACGTTCCTTTTTTTTTTTTTTTTTTTTTTTTTCAAAATTCCCCACTGTCTCGGAAGTTTTATTGAAGACGCTCAAATGTCCCACATTTTTTGTGAGTCCACTTAGCCAGTGTATTTTGCGCTACATTAATAAAAGTTGCAACAGTGAAGTTATTGCTCACTGACAAAACATACTTTTATGGGATATCATGTGCTGACTTCTATTACAAAGTATCAGGATAACATGCACTTTTTGATCAAATACATATAAATGAAAATTAAAGTGACAGTGAGGCTCTTCTTAAGGGGGCGTGCAACAATTTGAAATTCACATTTTGATTTAGTGTTTTTGCCTTGTCCGTCGACAAGAATTTTTAATCGGTTAACTTTAACCAAACAAATACACAGACACATGCCGTAATTAACAAGAAGTGAATTTACATTTTATAATCATATAAATTGTAACTATGTCATATTAAATAGTCATATCTTGTCCTCAACACGTTTATAATAATTTGGAAACCCAAATGCGAGATACGAGTGTTCTGCTTGTGGTCAGTCAAACATAAAACCTAATATCTCAGAGCTGGTGAAAGCAAAACAGTGCCAACCATCTCACTAATATTCAGTTTTTAATTCTACATTGGACATTTGTGTTTCTACGTTTAACTTTTTTTTATGAACTGTACTGAGATTCAAATAAGATTCACAATAATTAGATATGCATTTTCGTGTTTTATATGTGTGTATGTGTGACAGCCAAAGCATCACAGGATAAATAAGAATAACAAAAGAGGTGAGCAATGTTAATTTTATTTATACAATTATTATAGGAATCTTTTTAAGTACAAAAGTACTGACAAACACGTTTTTAGGCCTTCTTCTCCCCATCACTATCAAAGGGAGCGTGAGGATTTCATGATATTCGAAGGGAGACGTCAGCTGAAAAAGGCTGGGAACCACTGGTCTACACCAATATGATGAAGAAATTTAAGTAGTCATTTAAGTTATTTGGGACAATTTGTGTGCAGGAGGAAAAGGTAAAAATTAAATATTCACTAAATTTTATGGATGAATTTTTTGTCCGATTTTTCCTTAATTATCCCAGGATTTTTCAAAAAATGTTTAAAATGTCCCGTTCTTATATAAACATTGTATGGACACCCTATGTTATAAGCAAGTGATTGAACTCAAATAGAAGACTGAACTAACAGCATGTTTCATGTGAATTTAAGGTGTGCCAGGTGCGTAGCCACGCCTCAGCAACGCCCGAGTCTGGACCAATCTGACCTTATAAGTTAATTATCAATATTTCATTTCAGTTGGTTTTGCAATTGTGTTAAAACACCTTGTGCTAACCTTCGATTCAAGCGATTACAAACGAATCACATTAATTCAGCCTATACGCAATATATAAAGTGCACTTATATAGTGCACTTATTGCAGTGCAATAAAAGACGCGTTTAATTGTAGGAAGCAAATATTTAGAACAGAAAGCTACTGGAAACTACAGAGTGGTTCATATAAAACAATATTTTAGGAATGGTGTCATAATATAATTCATGCACTTCATGTGTAAAATATTTCTAGAAGACTTGCTTATGGAATCTGCTTCTAGGGATCTTGTTCTCTGTTGACTGATTTATTCATTGTCCAGAAACGTATTTTACGATGTATGCTTAAAGTTTGGCATGGACATTCCTGCAGAAATTATTTTAACGATATATGGTTTAACATCTTTTTAAATGTTAGAGTCTATTTATGTAAAGATAAATGATTTTAATACCAATGGAGACTTTCATACTTACATTCCTGCAGAAATTATTTTAAGAAATATATTATTTTAACGATATATGGTTTATATATTTTTTAATTTTAGAGTGTATTTATGTAAAGATAAATGATTTTAATACCAATGGAGACTTTCATACTTACAGCACTAGGAATAGAGATGCTTTGAACATACCTTCTCGTCGAATAAGTAAAATTAATAAATCATTTATGGTGCTTCGTCTTAAACTGTATAATCACCTGCCTGCTAGAATTAAACAGATAGATAATGTCAAGGGTTTTAGGAAACATGTTAAGGTTATTTTAAGTAATATCTGTCCGTATAACAGTGATGGCGTTTTTTTAGCAATGGGTAATTATGTATGATCTTATTTGTGTGACGAATCTTATTGCCTTGTGCTCCATAAGATTATTTTCTAAATAAAATAAAATAATTATAATCGCTATAGTAAATTCTGAGAATTCCCACTGTCCTCCCGTAGTCTCCCCTCTGGTCTTTCGTTAGAACATTCTGTTGTCAGTTTAGTGGAATAAATACAAGGGATGGAGCATAACCATGGCAACTATTTTCACTCTCACAGTAAGGCGATGGCATTATGTACTAAAAGTGTATCTGCATTCATAAATACATACTGAGTGTGATGGGCATCAGTGCTTGAGAATCTTTGGCTCTACCAATTCTCGGCCAGGACCTCTAGTAATACAACAGTTCAATCACGAATATCATGTAGGCTAACTTCTCCCCTATGGTAGTATGAGTCATACTATCTTGTGAAAGGAAACATTTTTAGAGGCCCTGTTTCATTTTTTGGTTGAATCACTGAGGTGAAAAAATGTTACCCTTAGGTGCGTTCAATCTTTCATTAATTAAGTTGTAAGTAAAGCTAATTTTATTTTATTTTATTTCATTTATTTCTGTTTCTTCACGTCTTCAATTTAGGGACATTTAAGCGACCCAAGCTCCCAAGCCTTGTAGGGCCGTGACCTGTCGGGAGAGGGATTATCTATGGATCACAGACATACTTTTTTGACCAGACAAGGACATGGATGAGTGATCAACCCAATGCCGGGGCCACCTCCGAGACAAAAGACGACACACACCAGTCACACACACACACATTCACTCTGAACAAGGCGAGGATGGGATGAAGATGATAATGGCGGCCAGATGATATTCGGGTACTGTACGGGCAACAGAGCTCTGGCAGACTGTAGCAAATATCCGTAGGGTGATTACACACTTCTTACAAACGAAGACTTAACCTGGAAGACAGATTAAGTACAGTTGCCCAATACATTTTTAAAAATTTGATAGAGATGGCACATAACGTTTTATTACCACAATTGATAATGCATAATTCATAATCAAATTATGCAGAACCGGATCATTTGGTCGAGATGAATGCTATTTAGAAGCACTATTAAGTTATGAACGTCACAGTTCTTGAAACAACAATTCCCTTAATTATTAAGGGTAAATAGTATCCTCGAGATGGCTAATTCAAAGTTAGTAACCACACGAAAACTTATAAATGATGAGTTTATGTCTGAGTGATTTTCAGATCGTGTTGAATAATAATATAGACATACCTTTGTCTTGAGATATTATAATTACCAATCTTGAATGTTAAAGCTTCTGGCTTGGAGATCCTTGCGACGTCAAAAACCAGATGAGAAGATTCATTGAACCACAAGACGTACGTTGGAAATATTGAGACTATTTTCAGTCACCAAAATATCAAGCATTTAAAGCTTAAACTTGTCTTGAAGAGTTTCCTTCTTTGTAAATTGATAGTTGAAGCCATCAAACTTGGTCGATGGATAAATAGGCATTTGCAAGCCTAGAACTCATGTCTTTATGAGTATTTAATGATAAACAATTCCAATAGAATTGTAGAATGTAGAAGACATTTTAAGAAGAATGAAGATAGGCATTTGCTAGCCTAGAACTCATGTCTTTATGAGTTTTTAATGATTGACAATTCCAACAGAATTGTAGAACGTGGAAGACATTTTTAAGAAGAATGAAGATAGGCATTTGCAAGCCTAGAACTCATGTCTTTATGAGTATAAAATGAATGACAATTCCAATAGAATTGTAGAACGTGGAAGACATTTTAAGAGTAATGAAGAATAAGCCTTATTGGCTGTTAAAACAATGATAAAAGATTATTCAGTCTCTGATTGGACGAAATTACAATTAGCATGGTTAGAGAATACAATAGGAATAAACAAGTTAAATGATATTCATATGTTTTATAAATAACATATAAACAACCAAAGCCTAAAATTGAATTGAATGCATGACCTTCTAAGACATAATACATAACGGAACAGGTACCACAAGGGCCTAAAATTACCCGACATTTGTCTCAAAGGTGAGGAAGAACCCCGGAAAAACCCCAGCTAGGTAACTTGTCCCGACCAGGATTCTAACCAGGGCCCGCTGTGCGGGAAGAGCGAACTCATCCCCTACGCCACAGCATATATTTATAAATACATAGTCAAAAAATCATGTATTCTTCATGTAAATTCATGTAAATGACAGTAAACACTAGCAAGAATCTGTCACCAAGTTTCCTTTCAAATCCATGGAACATTTTTAACTCGCTTAAATAATTCGTTTTATTAAGATTTTTCGTAGAGTTTCTCTGTTCACAGACATACAGAAAGATATTCGTCTGAAACTGGTATTTTTGGATTCAATGCAAGTTGTTGAAAACTCTAAATGTGGAGGTAAGATACAGACAAAAAAATACAAAAAAGCTTAAATTTACAAGTTCACTTCATAAAAATGCATGATTAACTACAAATTAATTACACCAAAATACTTCAATAGGTTTATACTTTATTTATATAAAATATTCAATTATATTTTTGTATATCTTCCATCGAATACGGTGCATTAAAATGCATGGATCATGTCGCAGGGCTCAGAAAAGCCTGATACTTTAAAATAAAACTTATAATGGGATAACTATTAGCAGAAGAAAAAAGAAGACCTAGACGACATGAGAGGACAACATTGGAATAAAATTGATCCCAGGATGAATGAGAAGAGATAAGCAGTCTGACCATAAATCACCGAGGGCGCGACTGAGTTACACTGAACATTCATTTTATAATTGGTACAGATTGCTGTCCGTGCATCTTTGATATAAGTAGCAAAATAGTGACCCATCATTCAAGATTTCTCAGACGTGATGCGTTTAAAAAGTACGAACTAAAATGCACATGGAGTAGCATAGATTAGCATATGTTAACAGTGGCGTAGCAAGCTTATGTGGTACCCGGTGCGGAAAATTTCTTGTCACCCCCCCCCCCCATTTAAATTATTAAAAGTTGGAACAGTTCCAAGTGTTATTTTTTGGATAGTCAAAGGTAATCCCACGAGAGTTTAAGAGTTTGTCGATAAATGCAACTGGATCGAATTTATCTGATGTAGGCCTAAGTCGTAAACTCAACGGTTATGCAAAATTAGTAATAATTACATTGTTATATAAGAACAAAACTAAGCTACGAAATCATGGTATACTATGAATCAACCATCCATAAAGCGATTCGAGTTACCATGTTATCGCCATGTTGTAACCAGTGCTAACAAAGGTGAATATAAGACATAGTTAACCTAATTCAGTTAATTTTGTTGGGATTAAGGAAAGACATACATATCAAGCACATTATGCTGTACATTGTACACTGTACTGTTAAACGACAATAAATGCTATTATTATTATTATTATTATTATTAATCTAAAGTACGTTATAGACAGACAGGTATACATTGTTTTCGTGAGCGACAGACTGAGGATGTTACCGTTAATAAAGCGAACATCTAGGCCGCAATACACTCCCGAAATTGTGCAAATTTTTATTTTTGAGTGATTTTTTTTATATTTTTATAGGCTATTTTGTTTTCCAAGCGAAATCTCGAACTTAAAAAATGAATTTTGATAAAAAGACAAAATTTTGTATTTATGTCAGATACCTTTCAAGATGTGAACCGAAGATTGGAGACAAGTTTTCCTTATTTTTACATAAAGAAAGTTTTCTCGAAAACGGCTCTAACGATTTTCTTTTAATTTTGCACGGGGGTTGCTTATACTAAGAGCTAAAACTTTTATTTGAAACACTTTTTCGAAATAATTCTCTGAAGGGTAGTTATAAGCCACCCGCTCTGAATACGCGCTCTTTGCAATACGGCCTCTTGCAACGGAAAATCGTACGAAAACAAAATTTTGTATTTGGGTTAGGTACCTTTTGGGGATATGACATCAAGATTGGCGACAACTTTCTCTTATTTTTACGGGGAGGCTAACTTTTATTTGGGCAGAGGAAGTAATGCATAGGCTTGCCAGATTTCTGAAATGTTCAAACGGGACACCGGAATGCCCCCCAGCGTCGCGGATATTCAAGGGTACACACCCTCGGCGGGTCTTTAGAATGTTTTAGAGGGTAGTTTATTCTCAACCAGGTGTAATAATAAATAGCATAAACATATAAATTTAAACATTTTATTTCTAACATGTTAATATTTAAAATTTACTTAAATAAGAAGAAAGACTTTGAATGAGGAATAAAAATTTGAACAATATTTACATGTACATTTCATTGGCTAGGACTTTTTTTAGAAAGTTTTTTTGTTTTGTTTTAATCTTGTTGTAAAAATCTTCACAAGCTAATCCGATATTAATTTTACATGTCATCAAGTCTTTAACCGTAGATTCCTTCATCAAACCCCTATCATCAGTCCATGCGTTGTTCATCAAAGAAAATAGGCTACTCACTCAACTGGTGCTGATGTCGCAGGTACGCAGAAGGCATACTCAACAATCTTGATCAGATTGGGGGCTGCTATGTGATTCTCCTTGAAGTGACCAAACAGCCTGAGCCATTTTTCTTCAATGAAATAATCACATTTCTGGTAGTCTTTTCTTGCTTCCACTGTTTTCACTTTTCATAGTAGTAAGTATTCTGCCTTCCGGCAGGTTTTCAAACTTGGTATGCGAATTTTGTTTTCCAAAACTGTCTATCCTCTGCTTCCTCCTTCAGCATCCAATATTTCCGCTTTTCCCTTAAATCGTCCAACAGCTGAATTCTTCTTCTTCCAAGTCTAGTTGTACCCTCCAATCTTCCTTCTACGACATCATGTAATAAGCAGTTCCTTCTGAGAATGTGCCCAACCCAGTTTGCTTTCCTCTGACGAATTGTGTGTATGATTGACTTCTTCTCACCCACTCTACTCAGAACCTCTTCGTTTGTCACCATGTCCATCCACTTTATATTTTCTATCTGTCTCCAGCACCACATTTCAAAACTTTCTAAATATTTCTTCTCTAATTTCCTCAAAGTCCATGTCTCTGATCCATACAAAGCAATACTCCAAATATAACACTTCACCAGGTTTTTACGTAGCTCTAGGTTCAGACTACTAGTTAGCAGAGTTCTCTTCTTCATAAATGCTTTCTTGGCCATGGCAATTCTTGATCTTATCTCCTTGGTGCAATAGGCATCTTTCGTCAGTACACTTCCTAAGTATTTGAACTGGTTCACGTTCTCTAATTCTTGATTTCCAATGATAATTTGAAGCGGCTCTTCTCTCTTCGATATCCTCATCACCTTCGATTTACCTATGTTGATTTCCATTCCATACTTTCTTCCTGTTTTCACCAGCCTGTCAATCATTCCTTGCAATATTTCTTGCTTCTTTGCCAGAATCACCAGGTCGTCCGCATATTTGATGGTGTTAATAGCGTATCCTCCTATCACAAAATCCCTAACTCCTTCTAAGGCTTCTTTTGCTAGCCAGTCTCCATAAAGGTTGAACAAGATGGGTGACATACAACATCCTTGACGCACACCTCTTCCTATTTCTACACTGTTGGTCACTCCATGTTCTAGACGCACTTTCACTTTTTGTCCCAGGTACAAATTGCGGATTAGTCTCCTGCCCTTCCAGTCAATGCCTATTTTTTTGAGTATGTCCATTAACTTTTCCCAGTTCACTCGGTCAAAAGCTTTTTGCCAATCAATAAAGCAGACACACACTTCTTCGTTGACCGCTAAAACTCTCTCTGATATAATCCTTAGCATTCCAATTGCATCTCTAGTTCCTTTTCCTTTCCGGAAACCAAATTGGTCTTCTCCTATTACGTCTTCTATTCTTCTTTCCAGTCTTCTAGTTAGTATCCGTGCCACAATTTTTCCTACGTGAGATAGCAAGCTGATAGTTCTGTGATCACTACACATCTTGGCACATTTCTTCTTCTTTAGTGCAATCATAGTTACCTCTAGGAAATCTTGAGGCCATTCTCCAGTGTCATAAATTCGGTTGATAAGTTTGGTAAGTTTCCTCATCCCATGTTCTCCTAATTCCTTCAGTAGGTCCACTGGTATGTCATCGTCTCCTGTGGCCTTTCTATTCTTCATTTCTTTTATGGCCTTTTCTACTTCATTCTTCAATATGCTAGGTCCTATATTATCTTTATCCACTAGTTCTTCTGTTTCCATCTCGATGTCTTGTGGTCGATTTTGCTTGTCGTAAAGCTTTTCTATGTAATTTTCCCATATTGTAAGAACTTTTCCAGGGTTTGTAATTAAATTTCCATGAATGTCTTCTATTCCAAAAGTCCGTATTCCTTTATTTTCTTTAGATTCTAACTCCATCGCTTTCTGATACATTAAATCATATCTTCCTTTTCGTCGAAGCTCCATAATTTCATCACAGCTTTCTTTAAGGTAATTTTCTTTTGCTCTGTCTGTCTCTCTTCTTAGTTCATTATTCAATCTCTTATATTCCACAGCATTAGTATTTTTGTATTTCCTTCTTTCTTCCATCTTCTTTAACATCTCTTGTGTTACCCACGGTTTCCTATTTATTCTGTCTATTTTTCCAACTTTGTTCTTCAACGTGTCCAACAAAACATTTTTTACACTTTCCCACTCACTTTCTACAGATTCACCAACATTTTTTATTTCATGTAACTGTGTTTCCAATGACTCTTTAATCGAGTCCTTGTCATTTCGCAGTTTTTCTAAGTTCCATCTTGGATTTCTTTTACATGTCCGCCTAATCCTTTTCAGCCTAGTCTCTATGTCTGCTACAAGAAGATTGTGGTCTGTGTTGATGTCAGCATTTGGAAGAGTCTTCACATTTTTCACACTGCCCCGGAATCTCTGCTTGATGAGAATGTAGTCAATCTGGTACCTATTAATATACCCAGGGCTTTTCCAGGTGTACAACTTTGTTTTCCTCTTCATACAGTACAGAAATAAATGAAAAAGTAATTATCCTAAATAATCCTTCATAGTTAATTATTTTTAGACTTTTTTTGTCATCTAGAAAATCAAATTTAATTTTTACCGGGACGTGAAGTAAACCGGCCCTGACACCGGGATTTTGTCTGAAACCGGGACGTCTGGCAAGCCTAAATTTATACATAATTTTTTATAGGTTGATCCTAATAAATTTCATAAACAAGTAATGTAATTATTTTACGGAACTGTATTATTAATAATCTATTCTTAAATATGCGCACATCCCAGTTCAAAATCTAGATTGAAGGAGACTTCGGAGTCAACTCACATTCGAAGTTTATTTTCGTCAAAGTCATGACTGCCGCAGCGGGTAGAATTGGTTGCAGCTTGAGTGATATAAAATATCACCGATTGTTGAAGTCTCATTTAAATTAATAAAACTGCAGAGACAAGCATCGGCAGAAATAAACACCCCTCCCCCTAACCATAATATTATTGTTCGTATCAACACAGCTGCCATTTCAGCCGCGTTTTATTACCTTTCTTGACTGAATTTAAAACTAAAAGAAGTTTCAATACGCATGTTGACTTATAGAAAGTTAAGCTTATTTAATTGTTTTAAATAATATTATTATTCTATTTAAATTCCCTTGAGCGATTTTTTTACTTACAAAGACATATTTTTATTTTGTCACCCCCCGAGTGATGGCACCCGGGGCGGCCCGCACCCCCCGCACCCCCCTTCCTACGCCACTGTATGTTAATTGCATTCACTCATCTGTTAGGAAAAAAGAACGCTATGGTCTCCACACGACATTCTTTTATATAAAAAATATGTACTTATTTTGTATGTTTTGACAATGCACTGACGATTTTTTTCCATAATTTGTTTACATTACTTCATATCCTCGTATTACAAATGCACAATAGTATATTGCGATAGTGCCGTAAGCTATGCATACGGATCGAGGAAAGAGTTTGAAAAAACGAGGCGCATGCGCCAAGTTTTTTTCAATTTCCGAGATCCGTTATGCGCTTACGGCACGAGTATTGCATGCTATTTTTTGCACGATGATTATTTATATCAATTTAACTATATTAATTGTGATATTACCTGAAAATATTATGTATATACATTCTTGAAGATAGATGTTTATTTCAGAAAGTGATTCGCATGTGTTTGTTGTTATGCGAACCGAATATTTATCATGGGGGGCCTTGTCCATAAAGGATTGTATTATGACGTGGCGCAAGCACCGTAAGTAAATTCATAACAGCACTGAAACGCTTACCGCACATAGCAACAAGATTGCGTGTGGGAATGTCAACTTACGATCCACGGCAACAACATTCGTAAGTACCACTAATTAGTTAAGGAGTGCAAAAAATAATGTTGTTTTAATTTGCTATAGATTTTACAGATTTTAAACATTAATATATTTTATACTCTTGGATTTGTTTCGTATTGTCCCAGCTCTAGAAATACAAGCCACAAAGTTTCTGTGTTTTAAAGTAGACTATTATAATTTATGGCAATGATAATATAAAAGTGTAAAGAAAAATATGTATAAAATAGTTACAAAAGTGGTATGTATTCTTATAAAATTTTCCTAAAGTGGAAATATTTCCATAAACCCAACTTATCCATCAAATTAGCCCTTATAATAAAGCAGTTCTAACAAAAGCTTAGAAAGTCCTACGCATTTAATTGAGACTTTAATCGACTTGTCTCTCCATCGGTTATCTCCCTTACAGTGACATAAACAGCGCTGTGTTTATTCATTTTTGTCATTTTAATTATTCAGTACATAATTCTGGATTCTTTCAAGATAAATCCTCTCGTTCCATTTTGAAAAAAATAATATCCTATTAGAGAAAACTTAATGAAATTTGATACACTTGTTTCAATATACGGTGCTTACCCCGCCTACTCAGTAAATTTCAACTCGATTACAAACCACGGAATTTTCGAAAGTCAGTTCTGCTGTCCCTTCTATGTCTGGTTTATTCCGCAGTGATTCTGAAATAATCAACTTTACAGCCTGAGTCCAATAAGAAAATGCTCATTACAATGTACACTGATATAATTTACCAGATAAATTATCTATTTTTTCGTCGTAATTCCTGATTGCAAGTAGAAGGTTACAACAAATACTTATGTAGTCGATTGCATTAACTAAGTGTGTAAGAACCGCCATGAAGTAACGTTCGTTGCCCTGAGCAATTTCTCATTGGACTTGTACTCTACTAGACGCCTACAACTTTGGCAATGATTGGTCTTTTATTATTATTAAGTGCCAGAATGGTACTTTACGAGATTGTGTGGGGGACATGAAAATGTCTGTCTGTCCGCCTGCCCGCGAGTCTCTACGTGCGATAACTCAAATATACTTTATCGGGTTGTCATGAAACTTGGTGTACGAATTTATAACTTCCATGGGAAGAAGCCTATTGATATTGAACCAAATCGGCCCAATTTAGTGCCTATTTTATGGTAATATATTAGAAAGCATTTATCAAATGCAAATCAGTTCTCATGACAACATATTGCTTTACAGTGCTCATATACGACTTTGGAAGTTCCAATACAGTTTGCTTTGACAAATAACACTACCCACATATTTCTTCACACATGCTTATCACACTAGACCTTTGTTCTTCCGTAAGACCTGCTTAATGAATCGATCTGGAGCTTAACTCGGAAATCGATTAAAAACATAACTTATTTTCTGCATAATATCATAACTGAAATTATCACTGATTAAACAAAAGCATTCTGGCACTTTGTTATATCTGTTTACCTATCTTTTTTTTTTAATTATTTTCAGAGTTTATTATTATTATTTCAACAAAAAAAGTCGTATTTAATATAAGAACAGCTAATTCCTCGGCTTAATATCACAGTCTGTAGATATTCCTTCACCGAAAGGTTCATCCCAATCCAGTAGGCTGAAAAGGTTCCTGTTGAGAAATCTATACCACGTTAAAATGATGCCTGTCACCTTTTTCATATTGTTTACCGAGCATGTCCTTAAAGCCGTAATCAGTAATGCATTACCGGTTAGAAAAAACCTCCACTCTATTTCCGAAGTGTAACTTTCAACAACCAAGATCTCAAACTGAAATTATTGTATCGTTGAATCATTAAATCAAACTGGTTCTAGATCAAACACGCCGGATACACGATTATATCTGTCATGAGCACAGCTGAACAGCTGTAGGTACTGAGTGTTTATTGAGACAGTTACTACCTCACGACACGAAACTTTTACTAAATTGCCAGCCACTATTAAATCGCACCAGGCTATTTTGACGCTTTAGTCTATTTTGCGGGAAACAAGAAACATTCAAAAAAAGAACTGAAAGAAAATTCGTGTGAGATTTTTGTAGGCAAAACAAAGTACAGTACGTGCAAATAAATCTGGTGTGAAACTCACATAACTTCTTTTGTCTAAATAAAAATATTTCCTCAATTTCAAAACTCTTCAAAATGCCGTGAAAACCCTTCTCAATACTCTGGCGGCAAGCTTATATGAAGAGGGTTTATAGTAAAGTTGGTACCACGCTACGACAAATTACTCAATCGGAGCGAGATTATGTAGAGAAGTAGCTAGAAGGTGTACCTAAATGTTTCAAATAAATCAGTTTTGATTTTCACTGTGGTTTTCATTTTATGCCCCATCGGAGGTTTAAAAAATAGCCCTCGTATTTCCGAAATTGAAGTTACTTTTTCCGAAATTGAAATTACTTTTTTCCGAAATTAAAATTACTTTTTCCGAAAATGGAATTACTTTTTCCGAAACTGAAATTGCTTTTTCCGAAATTGAGGTTGAAAAGGTGTAGAACAAACCTTGCTGTATAAAAATGCGTTATAAAATTTTCTTGAGTTTGAACCAGTTAATTTTTGTCCAGGAAGACAGGTGGGGCATTATTTTTCGATTGAACCACAACGGTCGTTTTATAAGAATACTAGCTTAAAAGGTGTTATTCGGGTTTTGTATTTTGCATTCTAAATTAAAATTATGGAGGACCTTTGACTTCCAAGCAGTAAGACCTTATAATAGGGATGTAGAGTTTGAATTGGAGAACGACTTATCACAATCAAACTATTTACTCAGAAAACGATAGATATGACTTTCATCGCTCATACAGGACTTGGAATTTTGCAACACATTGCTTTCACACACCATGCCTGGTAGGGGTTGAAATAAGAAGAAACCTAAATTCCGGTAACATAGCATTACTGTCTTTATGGGATATTTTATTTCCCACTTTTATGTTGCCATACAACTGGTTCGTAGCTAAAATCAGAAGAAAATCAATATCACTTTCACGTATTCTTGCCCAAAAATCTGCGACACAATCATTTACTCGCACATAGGACTTAAAATTTTTCTTCCTATTTTGTCTCTTTTTACATGGTTAGGACTTACAATAAACATCGCTATTTCTCTACTGATATAAAGCCTACAGTGTTGAAAACAGTATCAGTTCGTAGTTCTTCCTTAGACATGAGCATGTAGGAATAATCATCCTCACCATTTCATCCTGTATCATATCCATTTGAATTAATATCAGTTGAAATTTACTCCATAAAATACACTAACAATAGAAAATAAATAACAATCAATAGATTGACAAATTTCATTATGAATCTATGAGGGCAATTAATGCATAGCAAATTTGTAATAAGTATTCACCTTATGCGCTTTGCGCTATATTTATTTAAGCAACTTTAAGTAATATGAGGGAATAAGCTGAATAATTATTACAAATTTGCTATACAACAATCAATAGTTCTTACTGTATAGGTACAGATCCCGAACCCCTGATATGCCCTCGTGGCTAAAAGAAGTATAAATGTAGCTGAATGAAAGCATCGCACTTTATATGAACAGTAGGCCTACTTGTGAAATTGTAAGGGGTAGAAAAAGTCATGTATTACATCAAATTTTTCTTTGTATCCATAACCATAGCTCGAACTACAGTCAATGAAGAATGCGGATTATATAATAATAATAATAATAATAATAATAATAATAATAATAAAGTTGTAATAGTAGTAGCATAATGATGGTGGTGGCGGTAGTAATTTGTTCATTAGCCCTCCCTTGACAAAATTTCTGCGAACGCACATGGTACGGAACTCAATTTTTAATAATCAGGGCCCGGATTCTGATGACCTAAAATTGTTTGAAAAATTACCTATAAAATGACCCTAGATTTTAAAGAAAATGACTTAATAATTATAAAAAAAATACCTAAAACCTGATATTTTATTTATAAAAAATTATTATTGTACACACAAAGTTATAGATTAGTTTGTACATAATTAGAAAAACTGTAAACAAATGTAATGTTGTGAATGTTCTTTTCTCACAGAAATTTATACTGGCACTGAGGCACTGGTGAGTCAAAATTCGGCATTTCCTTTTGTGGTCTGCCGGATTATATTGTTGCTTATTGAGGGTAAACAATAGTTTGCACTCTTCAAATCCAAGCAGGTGGCAGACCCTGGTGCCAAGTCAATTTAATAACAGTAGTAATATGATACAAAATTTTGGCGTTTCTTTGACTCTCATTTCAGACTGAGACATGACAATACTTTAACGCCGAATTTTTCCTTCTTGCATTAAACAAACAACACTTCAAAGACAGCACCGCTAGCGACGAAAAAAGTTAATACACTCAATGTAAATACATGAAAATGACTAAATAAAGAAGCAAATGATACGAAAATGACAAAATAATTACCTAAAATTGAAATAAATGCCCTAAAAATATAAAATTGCATAAAATGACAAAAAAGACCAAATAAAAAGGTATTTCTATAATCTAGAGGCCATGATAGGATTTATCTACAAGTTGGCAATGTCTATGCAGGATCAATAAAAAGATGACATGTCATTAGAATCCGGGCCCTGGTAATAATTATAAATGGATATATTATTTGCTTTAAATTCTACATGTATGAAGTATTTTATTTATTCTTTATCAAAGTTATATCAATATAAGCTCGGACATAGGTCATTTGCTGAAGTACCGCAGAAAAATATAGGACAAAAAGGACAGCAGGCGTTTCTGATGTAAATAGATAAGCTGAACGTGGATAATTTGCATAGAAACAAATGATCAGAAATAATGTCTTTGAACAGGTTTGCCACAGCAAAACCTACAAAACTTACACATTGACGTATGAAGTACTAGACTTACAAACATTACTAGGTAGAACAAACAAAGAACAGAAAACCATTGAAGCAATAAAGTAACCTAGACTTATAGCACGTAATACCTCACAGAATAGAGAATGTCGCAACATATGGCGCGAAGAAAAGGCACTACTTTACCAGAAGTGAAACGCTGGCTTTAACCAATTAGAAAACGTATTGTTATTCCAGACTACGTAAAAATATTTCTCATGCTCATGAAAATGTCAAAGTCCGAAATTTGCATAAAGTTCATGTTCATGATCTTTCAAATACCAGTAGCCTACCAGTGATCAATTATTTGCAGTGAGGGCTTGTGTACAGTTTAAATAAGGAATTAAAATTTTCTGTTATTCAAACATATTTTCTGTAACCACATAACTATATGTTCATCACATTGTGCAAATGTGTAATTTGTGAATTAATTGAACGTGTTCGATAAGATAAGAAGTTCATTTTCCATATCCGATATAACAATGTTTAAGAATGTCTGAAACATGACGAAATGTAAGCTCAGCCATCAATACTTTATTCCGTGTCCTCTTTTGAACTAAAGCGTAACACTGAAACAAGTGTAAGGCACAGCTTTAATTCTGGCCCCGAGATTGTATGATCGCTTTATTGAACGACACTCGAAATAAGACAAATGATTTAGAAACGAAGTATATATAAAATTATTACAAATTCATTAATATATTCTGTTAACTTGAAAAGAAAAATATAAAAAATAGCGTACATAAAGTTATTTAAAAGTTCTTAATAATTAAATAGTAAGTATTCAGAATTTTTTAGCAACTACATTCCCAGCTTATAAGAAAATGTCTCGTTTATGTTACATGTTATGGACGGTAATAAATTGTAAATTGTAAAAATTGTAGAATAATGTTCTGTGATGTACTGTTCATTTTACTGAACTTTTTCTCCAATTTTCCAGTTTCAGTTACAAAGGTGGCATTCGTTCTTCGTTGATTTTTTAAATAATTGAATGCGTCATATTATTTCTATTTATAACTATTAATTTAGTATAGGATTTGTTAAGATGAGCACTATAATAATAAAATGGAATATTACATAGCTTAAACACAGACCTGATAAAAACGGAATCAATTTGAATTACAATCAAACATTTCATATATGAACAAATACACATAAAATGCTTTAAATGCCAGGTATTCATATAACAGCCGTCTTTTAAAATCGGAACTTTTAACTTATACTTATCCTGCTTATATTTTATTTACAATATACGTATCAACTTATTTTAGTTTTAGTTTTATTTGATGTATGGTTTATTAAATTTCACATATTTAATTTAAATTTATATGGATGCAAAAAATTCAAAATAAGTTACAGTTGTACGACTCGATCCCTAAGTCAGTCTTGAGTTACACAATAATTTGTTTTCAATGACTATTCCATTCATACGACGAGTATTTGAAGTTGACCAATAACGTTTAGCAATGCCTTGAATATCGACCAATCACAGTCGTTTGTAATAGGACTACGCTTGATAGGAACACAAGGATGTGATTTTATCTGACAAAACGGCGTTCGTTATTGGAAACGTAAAGCATCAATATGAGGTGATTAATACGTCACTTGAGCCAGCGAACAGAATAAAAACACAATATTTTATACAACATAATTTATTCAAAAGCGGAAATAATATAAATGCGTAATGATTAAAACACAATTTCGATTCGGTGCAAGAAACTCATTCGATTCATCGACTGTTCGTCTCACAGCTTACAGAATATTAATTTCATTTTAAACAAACACAAGTAAGAAAGTAGTTATTATTTGTACAGCAGTCCGTTACATTTTATTCATGGAGTAGTCTTAATAAATCCCAACGAAATTACGAGTTTCATCAGATAAGTTTGCGAGAAGTTCGAGCCGAGAAACTCGTAGTCTCTCGTGGGATTACCTATGGCTATTCCATTCAACGTCGCATATTTGATATTGATCAGTAACTTTTAGGAATGCATCGGATATAGACCAGTCACGGTCACTTATCTTACATTATGCTTGCAAGCATCGCAAAGATACAATTTTGTTTGATAAAACGCCAGCTTGTTACTAGGTACATCAAGGTACCAATATGCAGTGATTAGTACATCACAAACCTGTATTACTGCCAGTGATCGGAATAAAAACACATTATTTCATACATCATCTTATGGGAATTGAAACAATTCAAATGTGCATTGATTAAAACTAAAATTTAAATTCAGTACAAGCCAGTTCGTGTGTTTTTATTCTGTTATTTTAGTTTATATTCAGTAAGTTAAGGGGGGACATACAGCTTTCGATGCTGAAAAATAGGTAAGTTTCACTATTTTTTTTCTCAGCAATGAATTGTTCTTTAGCCTTATAATCGTGCATGCTCTATATTGACTAGTTCTACATTTGCATACTATTTTCAGAATTAATTTATCTATTACAGTTAATGGGTAGTTATCATTACAAAATGGCAGCCTAATTTTGTGCACTGAAGTGCCGTTTCCCTTATAATTTTCATAAATACCAATATTTCTGAGTGATTATTTTTTTCTAACTATTTGTAAATATCATGTGAACAACATAATCTAGAATCTTTGGATTATCTGCAGTATAAGTATTAAAAAAAAAATCACCACTTGTTATTTTTTAAGAAATTATTACATCAGATTTTTTTAAAAATAAACTATTACAGTTACATCAATGATTGTAAATAGTGTTGTTCAATAATATCAAATATACTTGCATGCAAAATTTCACTGCAATATGTTAATAAATGTTTGAGTTATCAGGGAAACGGCACTTCAGTGCACAAAATTTGGCTGCCATTTTGTAATGATAATTACCCTTTAACCGTAATAGTTAAATTAATTCTGAAAATAGTATGCAATTGTAGAACTAGTTAATATAGAGCATGCCAGATTGCAAGGCTACAGAACAATTCATTGCTGAGAAAAAAAAAATAATGAAACTTAACAATTTTCCAGCATCGAAAGCTGTATGTCCCCCTCTTAAGCATTTATCATTCCTACTGCTGGCAGCATTGGTTAGTATCTGGTAGCACATTCTACGTTCGTTCTTTTAGCATGTCATGATATAACACCTAACACAATGGTGATTTGTTTTTAAACAACAAAAGTAAGAAAGTAATTATTTCTGTTTTTAAAGAATACTAATCTCCCACAAGGGCTTATATTCCTCCTGCTAGACTATTAACAAGATTGTAAATTTAATTCCTTTCACCTACCCCTTTTTCCAGTGGGAGTAAAATATTGTTATCTGTGTCACTGTTTATCACCAGTCACTTCTGTCAGTCCATTCGTTTGTACATAATAACAAGCAGCAACATGATGTCAGTTCACTTACTCTATAAAATACGCTTTACACATAATAGAGCCCTTCTAGTCCGTCTATTGTGCTTCTCAATTAATAGCTTAAAACTGTCAATCGGCTAAGCAATTGCGACCATATGTATTTGTTGAGATCGTCTGTGTATATCTTGAAACTGAGCTAATAAAATAAAATTAATAGCCAAGCTGCAACAACAATATTAAATTGAGGCCGCCCAAATGTGAATTAGAAATGTAATAAATGTCCATTTTGGGAAGTATTTCGAAAATATATTTACAAATTAATCATTAATTCAAATGTAAGTTTGCTTTATGCGGAATATCGGAAAATTGGCCCCGAAAATGGATAGTATGCGAGTTATCCAACACACACATGCAACATGCATCCATATATGTAAATGCAGTAGCTTGATTTGAACTCAAGATGTATGGCAGTGTTTATTTCCACTGTGAAAGAAGAAAGAAATAATTCAATGCCAAACTTTGCTCCAGTTTTTTTCTGCGGTAACCCTGGTGCGGTAATGTAAAAGAAGTGACCCAGATCTGGCAGCTTACAAACCACTTGCTACTGACTGCCACTGTCTGTCTGATTCTTGTCTCAGTGCTCGTTCTCACAGGAACCTTCATAAATCACGCCTTATGAAATTATTTGGTTGTTACACAATCCGCATTCTTCAGCAGCGTACCAACAAAACCGGACTGGCTTAAAATAATGAATGCTTTAAGCTTAATACAGACGTGTTGTACATTTACAGAAGGCAGTAACCCATAATAATGTAACATGTCTACAGGAGTTGTAATTATTTGACTCATTCATAAGACTGATGATGACTACTTCTTTCAGCAAATATTCAAACTGTCAGAATAGTATCCTCCAGCACATATGAGTCACTGGAACCGGAACTATTGGGACCTTGTCCCTGAATGGAGGAACATTTTAGTGCTATGAAGCACTATGTGGATAAAACGAATGAAGTTTTATCTGACATTTGAAGCAAAACGTGTTCGAGACATAAACCTAATTATTGGCACGTAACACCATCAAATATTTAGCCAACAGCTGTACAATGCAACATAATCTATCCGTTTCATAATAATCTTAATTTAATTTATTTACATAGTTGTCATAGGACACAAAGCATATGGACATTGTCAAGAGATAAAAGATAAATACTAGAAAATTAATCACAGTTAAAAAAATAATGTATGTTATAAAATGCCTTCTTAGTCAGCCAACCAGAGATAGTTCTTTCAAAATGGAGTCTGTTCATATTAAATACATCGGGTGGAAACTTATTTGCAACTTTAGTAGACATCATCTCAAAATTAGACATAGTTAAAGACAGTCTACAGGTCGGAATGTTAAAAATCATCCATATGTCTAGTGGCATAAGAATGTACAGTATTTCTTGGTTTATACAAATGTATGTTATTTTTAACATATAACTTAGTAAAAGTTCCAGAATATTATAGTGAAGTAACAGTCATGATCTTTTCATCACAAATAGAGGTTTACAATGTTCTTTGTTAGAAAAATCAGTTAAAATTCTGATGGTTCTCTTCTGAAGAATAAATACCGGTACCTCATTAACATGAGTAGTTACCCCAGAGCATGGCCGTCACGGTGGCTCATGCTTAGCGCGTGGGCCTGGCATGCTAGCGGTCCCGAGTTCAAATCTCGGGGCTGGCGGGCGTGTCATTTGTGGTGGACAAAGCCGTGACCTTTGGGGGTTTTTCTCGGGGATCCTCCCGTTTCCCCCTTCATTCATTCCACCAACACTCTCCACTTCAACTTCCTTTCCCCCCTCATTATCATCCCGTTCCCCTTTACTGGTTTTCGGGCCAGCTCCTGCTGCAGACTCTGCTGCGGGCCTCCCCCGTCCTGCCCCGCTGCTTGTGGTCAAGAGTTGCTGGTGGTGTACCGTGCCTTTGGGGCTCTCAGAGGGACCCTGGGTTAGCGGCGCTTGTCTGGTTGTGCCGCGCCTAGGGGGCTCTTGTACGAGGGACCCTGGGTACGGTGCACGTGGAGTGGTACCAGGTTCTTGTTGGATGTAGGGGAGCTCCGTGGGGGCTTGTGGTGGAGTCTGTTGACTGGGGGGCCTTAGGGCATGCACATCATTCGTTTCCTAGGGGGTGGGCAATGGGCCCGCCTATGTGGCCTCCGTCCGCGAGTCCGTTAGGGCTCAGCCCCTGCACTATACCTACCCCAGAGCATAATACCATATGAAATAATACTGTGGAAATAGCCAAAATATACATGTATAGTTCTGAGGAAACTCATTCACTAGTCTCCTTAAAAGATATATAACTTACACACGTTATATATCACGAAAAATAATTTAAAACAATATAAATTGTCATGAATTTTCCACCCATAGGTCTGATAATTGTGGCCAATAAACATTTATCAGTCAGCAATAATTATCTCATGTTCCTCATCGATTAAGCATTTATGAAACATGTTTCTAGCGAAAATAGGCAATTTTGATATTTATTAATGAGGTACATATTTATATAAAACTATCATAGCTGCAATGGCCAGTGTTATGAGGTTAACATATTTATTTTATGTGTTTGAAAAAGTTCTTAATTTTATTGGTCCTGTTTACGACTTTTATTTATACTAGTTTCAAAGGCCCGGCGTCGCCGGCATAGTTCGTTTTATTCGTAAAATAATCATAACAAACCTCTTTCGTGATTTTCAATTTCTCCGGACAATTAATTCAACCTATCATCAGTTGAAAAGCACTCGTGAGAATTCATATGAGATATGACAATTTTGTCATACGGTAGGCCTACTTTTGTTTCATGAAATTTCATAATTGTTACCGACTTCTTTTCGTGCTAACTCCATCCAACCATCCCTCGCAAATCCTACAATGCCTTAAATCTATCATAATATTGTCCTCCCATCTGCGTCTAGGTCTTCCAAGCGGTCTTTTCCCTTCGGATCTCCCCGTCAATATACTTGAGATAATTATGTCTTTCCTGCCCCATGCATGCAACATGTCCAGCCCATTTCATCCTCCGTGATTTAATTACCCTTACTATATCCGGTGACGAGTACAGGTTATGAAGCTCACCGGTATGCAGTTTTCTCCAGTCCCCATTTTCACCTCTCCTAGGCCCAAATATTTTCCTAAGCGATAACATTGTTACCTTATGAAAAAAGAGCAAACAAGATAGTTTAATTCTGTTGTGAAAAACTATTCGATACAAAGATGTTTATATAAGCTAGAATAGCTGAATTAATTTTTCTGTATTATGTTATCGGTACTGTATTTAGTTCACGGAGGAAAGAATACATGGAGATGCCCTGAGACCGCAAGCGTGAAGCCAACTGTCCGACCGTTTGGCCCTTAAGGGGGCGTGTCACTGTTTCACGTGTTTATGTTTATAGGTTGCACGGATAGCGTGGTTACTCGTCTTTGTTTACAGCAGCATATAAGAAGTTGCTGGTAAACCACCAGGTAGGAACTACGACAGGAAATTGTTTGCCGCTATCAGCCATATCAATATTGTCAGTGTCCTCTTCAAAACAGATGGCTGCGGATGTCATTAACACTACAACATTTGAAAATGAAAATAGTTTATATTGACATTTCATCTTCGAGATATTCTTTAATTGACAGGGTAGTTATATGGTTATTTAACGATGGGGCAGGGGCGCCCCTAGGCAGAGAAAAATATTTTTGCCTCCTTATTTTCACACGAATGTACCACAAAGTAACCTACAATAAACATTATTGTAACTGAAATAGTAGGCTAATAATAATAATTGTAATAATAATAATAATAATAATAATAATAATATAATAAATAAGTAAATACGACTGAAGCCTACAGACAAATAAGTAAATAAATAAACAGGTGCATGTTGAACTCACCAAACTGAAGTCAGGCAACGAGTGGTTTGAGTGTATTGGTGTCATTGTTTTTCATTTTTATTTCATTGTGTGTTACATTAGTTTACTATTTTGAAGAGTTATGAACAAAATGTTTAATGTTAAAAAAAGTAAGAGCCTAAAAGCCACCCCTTCAAATCTGCCGCCCTAGGCGTCTGCCTAGGCTTAAATGCGGCACTGCGATGGGGATATATTATATAGGCCTATTGATCTATGAAGAAGAGAGAATTTTTATCTCCGAAAAGTCATCTTTAGATTACCGGCACAGTTATGAAATATTCAGAAAGAAACAAGCTTGGTATCGTGAAATTCATTAACAGATTAGACTGAATTAGGCCTAAATATATTTAAAATAGTTCTGTGAATTGAGGTTGTGTGTTTCACTGGTGAATTTGGTGTGCATTTTTTGTCTTGTTTTTAATTCAATAATAGAACAGACTGAAGTAGGTCTATCTAATATATTTCCGATATATTTAGAGTTCCGATAGTTTGACTAATCATTTAGTCTTATTTTATTTAATACTTTGAATAGAAAAATCATAGTAGGCCTAACATAAACTATTGTATCTCCGAGATTCATGTTGTTTAGGCCTAAGTGGTTAAGTGATGTTCATAAAGACAAAACTAGACAAGTAGATAAGTTTCATGTAGAGAATTTAGATTTAGATTTATTAGCCTAATGTAAGAGGTTTACATGGCTTTGTCAAGTACATGAGTTGAACAATTTGTACAAAATAAATGTTAGGTACATTATACTTAATTTCTAGGTAATGAATTTTGACAAGTACATATTGAACAATATTGAAGAAATTAAATTTAAGGTAAACAAAAATACTCAAATTCTATGCTATGAACTTACCTTAAAAATTAATAATTTTGTAAAATTTAGGTACTGAAAATAATCAATTTTTGGGATGAATGAATATGGGTATAATTGCTAAGCATAAATTACTTGTATTTTACACTAGGCTGCTAATTATTGATGTATTTTATTTATATAGCATTAGGCTAATTGTAATTAATCAAATAAGTGCATTTGTAGGTATATAACTGTCAAGAATATTTTTCTCGTTCTGAATTATCATAGTCGCATGGTCACTTAATCATTTTCTGACTCAGTATTTATACTCGAACATGTCAAGTTGCTCATTTGAAAGTTACATTTTTGGCTCTTCTGAGATACTACCGGGATTATTATGATGTCAGAGTATGTAGTTAATATATGAAATTGGGATATTACATATTTTCCCTACCGTTACGTTGTTATAACCCGTGAAACTTCGGAGTATTTGTGTGCTATTGTATATAGCAAGCCTCCTTTTTGGTCCCTTAAGGGGGCGTGGTCCTTGGCTTCATCTGTTTCCCATACAACACCGCAAGCACGGCGTCTCCGTGTATTCTTTCCTCCGTGATTTAGTTTGTATTTTTGGTAAAATGTAACTGTGGCCAGAAGTACCAGCTTGAAAATATTTTGGGGGAAGAAGAATTGGATTTTTAGTAGTTATACATAGGGACCTATGGCCGTGGCGATGCTTAATCTTTTCCTTGTAAAAGTTGTAAGAAAGTAAAACTCCATTCATCAAGAACGTCGAGAAAATTTCAAGATGTATTTCAAACAAGGCTAGTCGACTTCAGCTTGGGCTTCACCTCGTATGCTTTTTTTAAAAATATATCGCAAACTTTTCTTATTATTATTTACTGTTATTAGATCGTTTCAAGTACATCTTTTTATCTAAAAGATTTTCCTCTTAGAGTTTTCAAATTGTTTTCTGGAATACCTGAACTTATCCTGCCTATTCGGACGCTTCGCCCCTGCAAAACAAATTAACAGGAAAGCACGGTGGGCAGGGGCGAATCCAAGATTTTTTTCGGGAGGGGTTATGATAAATCTAACATACTATTATTACACAGAATTATATTATTGAACTTTATCGCAATAGAATAACATTATTATACAACGATATTAAAACAAAGGATGCGGGTTTATTTGTTCGTTTGTCTGAGATGTGTACATCACATTTAAATCTTAATCTAATTAAGGCAAAGGAGTCATAGCTGCTGAAAAATATACTTTTTTTTTTTTTAATCTTGCTTTCATCCTATTGGAAAATTTATGAAGAACCATTTCAAGCACTATTCGCTGAATACGCCCCTGAAGGTGGGTATCATATAGGCAGATCCTATGTTGTAAGTGCTTAAAATCACCTTCCGAATGACATTGTGACAACGCAACAAATAAGTGGTGTTTGGATTTGGAAGATATAGCTGAGAGCCAATTCTTTAAAAAGTTTAAGAAGCGATAACTGCGGCAGTCGTTTTACTTCGAACACTGCTGTTTCGGCATTGGAATAAGCAGTATCCATGGGCGTCCGCAGAAATTTTGTCAAGGGGGTAAATGAATAAATTGTTGCCACCACCATCACTATCACTATGCTACTAGCACTACAACCACTTTATTATTATTATTATTATTATCACCATCATCATCATCACCATCATCCACATCCTTGACCTACTGTAGGTGGAAATATGACTATGGATACAAAGAAAAAGTCTGATCTAGTACACTCACGTGACTTTTTCTATCCCTTACAATTTCACAGGTAGCCTACTAGATATTCATATATAATGCGATACTTCCGTTACCTTACCTTCATTACAGTAAAATGTTGGCAAGAAATGATTTTAAGTTTAGTGGAAGTAATTATTCCTTTATATGCTCATACTTTATCTTGAGCCGAAAAAATGCGGGGTGAGGGGAGCTGATTTTGCATGCAGTATACGAGACTAAGGTATAATATAGTCAACTAGATTTATAAGCTTTCATGAACCACAGATTATTGTCTCTGTTGGACATTACATGAGAATATTATAGGAGAAAAATTCCTCCGACACTGGGACTTGAACCCAGGACCTTTGGCTATTCGCGCCAATGCTCTACCAACTGAGCTAAGCCGGAGCTCAATTCACAGCGCCGGATGGAACCTCTCTCCTATGACTGATTGCCCTAATGGCCCTAATGGGCAATCAGTCATAGGAGAGAGGTTCCATCCGGCGCTGTGAATTGAGCTCCGGCTTAGCTCAGTTGGTAGAGCATTGGCGCGAATAGCCAAAGGTCCTGGGTTCAAGTCCCAGTGTCGGAGGAATTTTTCTCCTATAATATTCTCATGTAATGTCCAACAGAGACAATAATCTGTGGTTCATGAAAGCTTATATATCTATCTTGAATGTCAACTGTACAATAACAGTGGGAGCCCGGTCACAAAAATCACTAATTAGTGTGCCTCACAGTACTGCATATGACATAACTTGTCTGTCTGTGAGGTAGACCATTAGGGCAATCAGTCGTAGGAGAGAGGTTCCATCCGGCGCTGTGAATTGAGCTCCGGCTTAGCTCAGTTGGTAGAGCATTGGCGCGAATAGCCAAAGGTCCTGGGTTCAAGTCCCAGTGTCGGAGGAATTTTTCTCCTATAATATTCTCATAGTCAACTAGTTTTTGTCTAAACAACTCCAATTACAGAATATAAAAATTTAAGCCTCTCTTCACATCAGTTGCTTATAGTAATTTAGTTTAGAGATTTATGTGTAAACAAAATTCCCAGGAGGAGGGGGGAAAAGGCCCTGCCTACCCTACCCCCCCTTCAGGGCGGCGTCCGTTATGTATTCTCGGATCTCCCCTATAGTGTTTAAATTAGTGATGGGAAAAATCGAATGATTTTAACAATCGAATGATCATTCGAATGCAGAACTAAACATTTCGAATGAATATTTCGAATGAAATCATTCGAAGTGTTTTGTTCATAGAGGGATAGTTACATGCAACCTACGAGATGTTCATTCGCTAGCGTCAATATTTTTCGAATGAATCTTCCGTTCTCACTCACTTCACTTCATTGGCATTCGAAAGCGGGTAGATTTCAATTTAGTGCGCACATTTCCGGCAGAGAACAATGCGGCCAGCTTACAACAAACACGGCCTCCAGAGATGTTTATTATTTTAGTCATGTATTCTCGAACAGGTGCTGTAGTAAATACAGTAAATTAGGCCTAACATGAAATTTCTTGAAGTCCTACAAATATAAATTGCTTAATGCAGCAATAACCAGACAACTTCGTAGTTATTATTTGAATTTGCATACCTGTGGTGTTTAATAATAACAAGCATAATACGATCAAGTACAAAATAATCTAACTTTTCAATTTACGAAAAAGTAAAAATTATGTAATTTCAAGACACGTTCTTAAAGCTTTAAATCAATCATAAATTACAAAAAATCTGTTCATATTAGTTTTCTCTTTGGACTTACAATTTTAAATAAAATATCATTCAATCCTTTTGTCTTGCAATAAAACTCATATGACTATCCTAATAGCCTAACAAAAATAAGTTTGCATCATTATCTTTGACTATAAAAAAATAATTTGTCGTAGGTTAATTTTAGTATCCCATTCACAAAGGATTGAACATTTACTTATCATGACTTATCGTTACTATTCACCTAATAATACCATATTATCATAATCATTATAACTGTATAGGCCTATCAATCCCAATGAATAGAGAACATAACGACAACAGAAACAGATTATTATTATATTATTATTATTATTATTATTATTATTATTATTATTATTATTATTATTATTATTATTATTATTACACGGCTTATTGGTATACCCTAAGCTCCTAATTAAGCGATGTAATATGTAATATGCAGTTAAAGCATGGAAGGATAAATATAATACACGAAAAGACAATACTAGGCCTAAAATAGACAAATATATTTTCACGACAAAATTTGAATACAACGAAATGAAATGTATCTAATTTTAGTATTAGGTCCAGTCAAATTTTCAAGTTTAATAAATAGTAATTAAGGTAAATAAGTTATTAAATTGATTATGTGCAGTGTATTCTTCAGTTTATTTTATTACGTTCGGAAATCCGAAGAACTATATTGTCAGTTATATGCGATGCTGTAAAGTAATTATATCTATAATTCGGTAAGATCTCCAAATCTATTTAAATCTGAAGATTTCAAATTATTATTTAATAGGGTAGACATCGTTCGTTTAACTAAGAAATTCAATAACACATATGCGAGACCATATGTGAAACACATTTAGTACTATTTATTTTATTACTGTGTTATAATAGCATACTGAAGGTAGTGTTATGTCATATTACAGTATTTTTGCATAAATGCAGACATAACTGTTCAAAGACAAAGAATCAAAACAAGACAAGAACGAACATTTCAGTTAATAAACAGTAGAATAACGTTTAGTACAATGCTATTTTCATGCACTATAGGTCGTGGCTCTTTAATCTGTATCTCAATAATTATTAATTTTATAAAGATGTATGTTTGTTGTTTTATATATAATTTTCTTGTATAATTAGGAACCAACAAAAGCAATTCAAGGTCTCTGCAAAGCCTGAGTAAATTGAGCCGTGATTGAGCACATGTAGGTTGGCGATGGGGTGAGAGCAGTCTGGTTTTTTTCCTTCCTTTCTTCCTAATTTTTTTCCCCTTTATTAGGATGTGGAAATTGAAAAGACTGCAAGTCCATTCACCTTCTGAACACAACCCTTCAGGGGCGGATGATTTTTTTGAAGATTTTAAAAGGGAAAAAATGCAAGCATTCCCACTTTGGTGGCAATACCATTAAAATAAATTAGATGTTGCCAGTTCTCTGACATGTTGGAACACTGCAGATCTTTAGACAAAAACAGTAGAAACAACAGAAGTGAAAAGGTTAAATTAGTATACTCATATTACAGTTTGTCGCGGAAAATATGCTCTTACTTAGATAATTTCTAAAATATGGAGGTAATTGGAACATGTCTCAGTTAACTAATTCAACAGTTCAATGTGGTATAGAATTATTAATTATGATTGATATCTAAATTGACTCTAAACAACATGTTGCCTCCTGCTTAAGTAATCTGATCTCGAGTCAATAATTAAAGAACCACTGAATCCTCCAAACGTGTACGTTATATAAACGGTTTATGGATTTCGTGTCAAAATATTCCTTCCAATTCTACATTCCGCCAAGAACTTGAAAGTATATAGAGTTAAAGCTTTAAATATTGCTATCAAAAGTATATCAATATGGTTGTAAGTATTACATGTGTGATATGTAAGTATATTTTATTCATTTAGTGTCACTTAGGCTATGGCATTAGTACGTATAACTTAGAATATTAATTTTGACTGGTATAATTAACTTTGTAAGATTGTAAATACTCATAGCTTAGGTTGTTGAAGATATGTATTTATGTAAATAGCTAATGTGACCGATTGCAGTTGGTACTGCTTAAAAATCTTATAAATGTATCAAATATAAAAATTTGAATGGCTGTATTTAATACCATAATTCATAACATACGGTAATTAATCAAATAAATAATCCATTTGAGAATGCATATGCTTCATGTAGAAGCTAATGATGGATGTAAAATAGGAACAATCTGCGAAAAATTGTGCTTTTTAATATTCGTGAGAACGGCTATTTTATTATCAAAATATATTTTGTAGCCTGGGGTTGAAACTCATGAAAATAAACCTTCTAGCTCTGCGTCATGCCATCCGTGCTTGGAATGGGAGAGACGGAAGTTACTAACTGGGACACGATGGAACACGAAAACAATCGAATGAACGAGAGAACGAGCCGAGAAACCAGTTTCCGAGAGGTTGAAGAAGCATTCGAATGAATTCATTCGCTTTCACATTTCAGTTCAGTAAGCGAAGCGCTCTAACCCTAGTCTGGAGAGAGCAAAATCATTCGAATGATTTTTTTAACATCTCGAACATTTCGAATGATTTTAACAATCGAATATTTCGAATGAATTCATTCGAATGGTTCCCATCACTAGTTTAAATGGTATTTTCCTATGTGGCCAGGAAATGCGTAAGAAGCCGATTTGTTAAAATTTTTGCACATACACACTTTGCAACTCTCTTGTTGGTTTGCATGTCATACGGTACTTCATTTCTGTCCTTTAAGTTAGGTTAGGTTGGGTATGAGAATCGCTAGGAGACTCCCTACCTCATATGAAGCAGCAGGTTTCCCCATTTCTGTTTCTGTAAGCTTGATTTCCATTCTTCGCATGCTTGAGTCGTAGACACCAAATAAACGTTAAACGAAAAATCACGCAAAAAAAAAAGTGGGGTAGCTGAGGTTATTGGTATCTAATATTCCGATCTCAGCTTTCCAAAATGTAACAACTTAACTAATGTATGATAGAAATTATTGTCTGCCGATGTTTCTTGATGGAAGTTGCCCGTAGTTGCAACTGTTCTAGATTCACCTACGATAGGCCCTACCGCTCGGTAACATTCTAAAGTGTAGGTTGCCCAACTTGCTTCGTTGGGTTACTCATGCATTAGGCACAATGGGCCCCTGCCTTTGAGGGACACCATAGGCGCCGACTTAGGGGGGGGGGGGCAAGGTACTTTTTATCATTTTATCATGTAAGGCCTATGTATAGCTACTGAAAAGCCAGTTCTTGCCCCCCCCCCCCCAAAAAAAAATATTACCAAGTCAGCGCCTCTGAGGGACACTGTGGAAATGTGCTGTATTGGTAATGGTATAAAATAAGCATTTTGACACTATGTTTGCATGTAGCAATAATACCCTTGAACCAATACCCTCGTCCATGTAGACGATTACTGTAGCAATCTTAAAATCTCAAGAGATGATCACGCCACATTTTAATATGTAGGTTATATCCCCTCGTATTTGCACCGCAGTGTATTTAATGAAATGTCCCTATAACCACTAAATTTATACGTTAATTATAATTTAGATATTTTTACTTACCTCACATCCCAGTAATATGGTGCCTTGGAGGAATGTAACTACAATTGGAGGATATTTAAACGATCACGAACAACCGAACTTCTTGAGCTTGACACCATGTTTTACCTACATAGTATGTTGATCGATAATCGATATATTCAAAAGTTATTAAAATCTCGATGATACAGCTGATACAAGACAGCGGTTCTCAAACAGTGTGAAGCGACCCCACAAGGGGGGTTAATGCTTGAAATCTAAGCCCAACATTCCTAAAACTCTAATAATACTCCAAATAAATTGCCCATAAATATAGTCTAACATTGCAAAAATCTTTGTGGGATGCAAACCTTAATTTTTAAGAACATGAATAATTTACCTTATGGAAAAAGGACCTGAAAGTACTCATTTAAATAACGCCACATTTTTTATAGTTTTTTTTAACGGACATATAATCTAAGGTTCAATAAAAGTGAATGAATATAACTTTAAAAATACCCCTTTTATCCTTACAAGAAGCAAAACCGATATTCGAGGAAAATATAATCATATTACTTTTATTATAAGCTTCTCTCGTCTTTTGCATTCACTCCTTTCTCTGCAATGAGCATAATAATGACGTTTATTACACGAGTGTAGGTCTAACATTGCAAATATTTTTGTGGAATGCAAACCTTAATTTTTAAGAACATGAATAATTTACCTTGTGGAAAAAGGACTTGAAAGTAACCACATAAATAATGCCACGTTTTTTTATAGGTTTTTTTTTTTAACGGGCCTATAATATAAGGTTCAATAAAAGTGAATGAATATAACTTTAAAAATATAACTTTTATCCTTACAAGAAGCAAATAATCTTACCGGTATTCGAGAAAAATATAATCATATTCCTTTTATTTTATTATAAGCTTCTCTCGTCTTTTACATTCACTCCTGTCTCTGCAATGAGCATAATAATGGCATTTATTACACGAGTGTGTTTATAAAACGAGCGAATTCACTTGTTTTAAAGCACTGAGCATGAGCTTTTGAAGAATAAATCCCTGCATTGCAAACAAGCAAGTCATATGCGATTAAACTACACATCACATTTGTTATGGTTTTTCCTTGATAAACTGTGCAGCTTGATATTATAGCAGAAAGAACATAAGGGTTAAAACGAAACACAACTTTAAAAACAACACTAAGTGGCCTGTCACACAGAGCATCGATCAATCAAGACCAACCAACTGCCATCGAGCGCTCTCGACTACATTTCTGTTCCTTGTCACACAGCATCAAGCGTCATCGATCAACGGAAATATTATGTATGATTTTATTAGGTCTACTCATCACTGTATATTAGAGGTAAAGTATATTAGACCTTATTAGGCCTATGTCTGCTTATCTTCTGCACAATATATGTTGGGGTGTAGGGTTTAAAATTAGACCTACTAACTCAGGCTACACATGTTTACTTCAAGTATCACCAGTCAGCCGAGTAAATAGGTTTGTTTGTTGTAGTTCAATCAGCTAGGCGCTACAACTTGATGTATATTTGTATTTGTACAATTAAATTACATAAGAAGATATCGTTTTAAGTGCCTTAATTAATTCATGCAATTCTATTTCATTCAAATTTGAGTCTAAAACGACATTATTGTGTAAGTTAAATCTTCCAGCATCAATTCTGAAATTCAGGTGGGTACAAAGCTTCGGAGTGCTGCCACCATTTGCCATTGACTGTCAATCGAAAAATGGACAGGTTTGATTTCACAGACCAGTTGATCCCTCTCGCTCGTTGTTGATCGCTGGCGATCGATGCTATGTGACTGGTACCACTGCTGTCTATAGGTTCGTTATATCAGTCGGTCGGTCGCTGTCATTCGATCGATCCAGTGTGACAACCCCCTTAAACATAGCTCTATAGCCTTGCAAATACGATATATGTTGATATACATTTTTTCTTGGAGAAAGTTCCTTCAGTGAATTAAAAAAAGCTTGTGAATTACCCTGAATATGTCTGTATGTATGTATATCTTCGGCTCTTCATGCCTTTACTCTACCACTAGAGATGCCATTGCAACTTGCCGGTACAACATTAAATTTTCCAACTAACCCACATCCCGGTATACCACCAGGCGTTCTCAATATGAGATAACAACCCAGTGGCGACTTACAACCCATAAGTACTTTAAGACCTGGGATATATAGTAAACCATTATTATGTCACAGTGGAAACACATGTCTTTCACACTTGAAGGTAGTGTCAGACTAAAAAATTCAATGCCATTGCCGGGACTTGTACCACAGATCTTTGGCTCTTTGGTCGCTGCTCTGCATCTTTAGCTATCATTGGCAACTTTCTGGTACAACATTAAATTCTCCAACTGATTCTATCTTTCCAGCTTAGCCTGCACACCTAAGGTGTGAAAAAATTATTATGATTCCATTATATAAGTTTTTTAAATCCAATACCTCTACTACCCTCATAAGGCTGTTGGTCCCACCTGGCTTAGCAGAAGTGTAGCCCCATTTCTCTATTTGAGACACCTGTCAGGCAGAGCTACATTATTTCGATGGGATGATAAATACCAGTGGTACTTAAACCTAACTCCATAATAACTAACCAGACCATGTCGGCCAGGGGAACCTATCTATGAAACATAAAAATCCCCTTAACTGGACCGGGAATCAAACCCAGAACCTCATGATTAGTAGTCAGAACTCTGACCACTAGAACACGGGCCATGAATACATGTATATAAATAACATAAAAATATATATACAAGTATATCTATTTTTTTTTCCAAAAGGATTGAGGGGATTGCAGAAATTTACTGTAAATAAACTATTGAACTTACATTAACGAAACTAGTTGAAAATTAACAAGAAACTCAAAAAGTTTGTGTACATATGTTTTATACAGTCATCTGCTAGTTTTCACACTGTTTTGTTAAAAAATTGACCTGTTTTGGAAATTCACACCACAAAGTCATTACTGTCCAACATGCATTTCGCAGAAAGTATTTCAAGAACACACCAAGGGAAAATTCAATTCGCAAGTGGTACAAACAGCAAAGGAAGATCATCAAGATGTAAGAGAGTATATCACTGCAGCAATTAGCACTAGTACAGCCCAGGTAGAACAGCTTGGAAAGTTAGTGTCCAAGAACCTGATTTTAAAATCTTAAATAGAGGATGTAACAGACTTGTTTTTCTGAATGTGAAGATGATTTTCATTTTATACTACTTTTAAAAAAAAATACACTTTTTATTACATTTATTTAATATTTAAATGCATATCACAACCTTACTGAAGCAAAAAATCCTTAATAGTGTCCTCTCAAGCATAATAACTTAGTAATTTTCAAGTAGACCAGCACTAAAAATTGAGGAATATTATTTTACTGCAGAAGTATTCACTTGGGCCTATTATGGTACAGAAAATCTTGTTGGATTCCTTATAATGAATAAGCTGAACAGTAATATTATATTACACTACATAAGGAATAGTAAGAGTCTGAAACGTGTTATAAAGATAATGAGTTAAGATCGATTTCTCTTGTTTTACAGACAACCACCTCACCAGGAAGACACCACCATCATATGCAGATGGAGTGTATATGCTGGCAGGCCAGAACAGGCCAAGCCCCCGTAAACTCAGTCAAATATTCATGAAAGGGGAAGATGGCCTTGGGTCATCAAGAAACAGAACTGCTCTGCTTGCATTCTTTGGTAAGTGGACCCATGTATTATCTCCTTAGATGACTGCCGAAATGCACACCTATCATTATAATGAAATACAACATGTTCCGCAAGTCAAAACAATGAATAACTCAATACTCCTTAAATAGGAGCTATGTTGTCTATATTATACTTTGCTTCTCCTCAAAACATGTTTATTTCATTTCTTTTTTGGGACCATTGTAAGAAGTTCTAATTAAGATATTTTTGCAAAGTGGGGCTTTATAGCTTCTAAACATTGAAAAAAAAAAACTATAGTTTCATCCTTGCTATTTTACTGTAAGTGGAACTGCAAAGGAGAAATAGAATGTGAAACTGTGCGAGTGGTTTGAGTTTGGATGTGGTCATAAAAGAAGTTTATATTCTTGTAGTTTCAAAACTGATGTATTATCCAGCTCACGTGGAATAGCTCACTACGGGAGTTTCTCTAAACGAGCTTCCCCTCCAGTAGGAGGCCCTAGCCCTACAAGGGAAATTCATGGGCTCATTCATTCATTCATTCATTCAATGCTGAGCAATACACAAAATTTAACATGAAATATGTATATTACAAGATGCTGGAAAATTATGAATTTTTTTAGTACTTTCTGTCTCATCTTGATTTGAACTGCCAAGAACTGTCTTCAGCTAAATTAGGGCCTTCATCTCTGGCCTACTTAGGATAATAAAAATCTAAAGTAATAAAGTAAATATTATGTTACAAGTCTATCAATGAATGAAATGTTTGCAGGCTGAAAGGTGAGACATCATGTGTAATTATTAATTTCTTAATACTATTTCATTGAATTGCTTTCATTTTGACAGTCATGAGTAAAGTTCCATCTTGTTGATGTGTTGCAGGGCAAGTAGTGAGTTCTGAAGTGCTGATGGCAAGTGAGAGTGGATGTCCTATAGAGGTTCATCGAATTGAAATAGAGAAGTGTGATGAGATGTATGATCGTGAGTGTAAAGGAAACAAATATATTCCATTTCATCGAGCAGGCTATGATCGCAAAACTGGTCAGAGTCCGAATAGCCCCCGAGAGCAGGTTAGTCCTTACAATAATTCATCCATAGGTTCTAAGTTATTTACACTTGAGGGTTTATTGTACCATGTACTGTTCTAACAGCAACTTACAGCAACGAATAGCCTATGAATACCTTTATGAATATTATTAATGATGACAGTGATTGTATTTTCAATAATACTGAAATAAAAAAAATACCAATATTAGGTAATACAGGACTAGTAACAAGTGTGCAAAAATCTTCAAAAATAAATTTATTCTAATTTGTTTATTTATTTCATACACCGGTACTGTATTAATATTGTATTTATCAGTATAATTCATCCATCACGTAATTCATGCACCAGAAATTATAAATGTAAAATCTTTAATTTCTATAATACATTCTGGAATATTTCATACATTTACTATTTTTTGAAACCTCTTCCACGAACTAGTAAGTACCATTATGTTGTCAGTCAAAAGCCTATCTTTCATTGTGAACTGTGGCAGTAGGAGTAGCTTTAGAATTTTTTCAAAATACCACAGCAACTATATAACGGCAGATTTCCAAGCCCTTCTTCCTGCTGGAAGTGAGATAGTTTGTATTGTGCTACTGTATCGCATACAGGTAGCTTGTGTGCAGTCATTGAGATTAAGAGGTCTAGTTTCAATGATATAAGGTGCAGTAAAGTTACTGTAATGTCCAAAAAATATTCAAGTTATACTGCAAGTTTCAAATTAAAAGTGATTGAATATGCGGAGTGAATCTGAGGAAGATTAATAATAGAGCACTGTTTCCCTCACATAAATCATGCATCCTATTTTACATTACAAAATTAGCATAAAAAATGCATGAATTAAGTTAGTAAATACAATATTTCATAAATAAAAAGTGTGGGGATATAGGTCGATTTTAGTTACATCAATCTACATTGAATCATTGGCCTAGGTATGGTCTATAAATCTGAACAGGCTGCAACATACAAGAAAGCAGAAACTATATTTAAATATTACGATTCCGTGTGTTACAGACAAATCGTATGACTGCTTGGATAGATGGCAGTTTCATCTACAGTACCAGTGAAGCCTGGGTGAATGCCATGCGCTCTTTCAAGAACGGAACATTCCTTGTGGATGAAACAGGAAATCTCCCAGTCAGAAATACTATGAGAGTTCCTCTCTTCAATTCACCAGTACCTCATGTGCTCCGAATGATGAATCCAGAAAGACTTTTCTGTAAGGGTTCCATGATTGCTTTAATTTTGAGTATTTAAAACATTCATTACTATTAAAATGACTTTTTTCTTCTCTCTCTCTTTCTTTCTTTCTTTCTGTCTTTTTTTCTGTTCGTTTATTTATGTCACAGCCCTCTTCTGAAAAAAGTCAAATTTAGTTTAGAAATGCTAGCAGAGTAGAATTTTATTCTTTATTTTATTCATGTCATTCTTTTTATTTAAAACATTCTTATTCTTAATCATTCTTTGTAAACAATGAAAGGAATATAGCCATTTGATAGTAATAAGAAAGGAAACTGTCCCAGCAATAAGAGTCAAGATTAACTAAAACAATCTAAACACCTGTGTGAAGGTTCATGAAATACAATTTCTATATAAATATAAATAAAATATTTACTTAACATAAATTGTAAATATGAAGAGATTACTGCAAGAATATAAAAGAACATAATCAGAATAGTTATTCTTTTTATTCTTTCTTTCTTTCTTTCTCTGATTGACTTACCTCCTCTTTCAGGGAGTTATAACATACACAAAATAATTGAGAAAATTGTCTGTTTTGTGTGGATTAAGCAGAGCCTGGATTTATATATTTAAAAGTATCAGTTAATAAACACTTACATTTTGTGTGCATTAGCAAATGAATGTAATAATTTTTCTACATCAGATCTTTAGCTCCTTTCTGATAAAGTTCATTATATTCTGAACTTTATCTATGCAATGCTTTAATTATATTGAATAAAATGTGCTTGATTTATTTTGAATCATTTTTATTTATTTGACAAGGAAATAGTGAGAGTTTTGCATATGTGGCAAATTAGTAAGGTGACCAGTTGCAAACCAGACATCTCAGGTTTGATCCCTGGCAGCACATGTGATTTGTCACATCTAAAAATAAACTGATTGTAATATTGCTATCCCGGTTGGGCCGCGTCGTGTTTTTAGTGTCTTCTAACATTTCGGTCATCATATCGTGTCCTTCTTCGGAGAAAGATTCGCAATAAAAATAAGTGCCTGTGGAGAGTAAACAGTCGCAGTTGTCATGATGTCAGTTTTAAAGTTTTAATTGTTTCACTGATCAGTGATCAGTGACATCTGGCATGAAACAATTAAAATTTTAAAACTGACGTCATGACAACTGTGACTGTTTACTCTCCACAGGCACTTATTATTATTGTGAATCTTTCTCCGAAGAAGGACACGATATGATGTCTGAAACGTTAGAAGACACTAAAAACACAACGCGGCCCAACCCGGATAGCAATTACAATCAGTTTATGTATAACACCGGCCGTGGAAGCCTATGAACTAACCTCCAAACATGTTTAGAACTGCCTAGGATTGATTCAGTCATCTATCAACCTATGAAATTATACTTTATTACGAACTCCCAGCAGGATAAAAAAAAAGGAGGAACATAGTGCTTTCATCTTATTCTTAATGGCTAAATTCTTGAAAGCCTTACATCCCTAAACTCATCACTATAAGAGTACTGTATAGCAATGATGTGGTCTCTTAATATATTTCTGTGTATGCTTAGGTTTATCCAGTTTGCATAAGTACATTAATTGTAAGTACAGTGTAATTTTTTGTACAGTGCTGGGAGACCCACGAACAAACCAAAACCCTGCTCTACTATCGTTTGGAATTCTGTTCTTCAGATGGCATAATGTTGTGGCAGGGCGAGTTCAAGCCCAGAATCCTGACTGGCCTGATGAGGAGGTGTTTCAGCGAGCTCGTCGTATTGTAGTGGCTACACTCCAGGTAAAAATTCAACCACACCTTCAACAGCCTTAGTAAAGGTGATACTGTCTTGAATATATATTCAGTATGTATAAGCTCTTAACAATTATGTAAGCTACCATCATTTAGGCCTCGGCAACTGTAGTGTAAAATGATTCTGGTCTTTTATTTAGTTATCACTCATCAGAGGCACCCAGAGTGTGCCAATGGGCTCATATGCATCACCCTCCCTGTTATTTTCACTAATTGATTCGTCTATTAAACACCTTAGTAAATAAAAATGACAAAAAATAATAATAATAATAATAATAATAATAATAATAATAATAATAATAATAATAACAACAACAACAACAATAACAGTAATAACAAAAACCAGTGCTTTTTTTGCTAGAAAAAGTTTACTGGTGATCTGTATTAACACTACTTCTTTCCTGTTCATTCAACCAAACAAGAAACTATTAGATTTTATTTTTGGAATGTTAGACAGGGTTAGGGAAGTAACATTAAGTAGGATTTTTTAACATCCCACCCCATTATTAAGGTACTGGTATCATAATTATATTATAACTAAAACTAAACGCCATGGCGCTACATCCCTTGAGGGACTACGCCTACCATACGACCACTGCATCATCTACCAGAGGCAGATGGCACGATTGTGGGGCATGTGGTCAGCATGCTGGCATCCATGGCTGTTAATGATGGTTTCCATGACTGGAGCTACTACTTCTCAATCAGTAACACAAAGCTGAGTGCACCTCATTCCAGATCTTCCTACCTCAGAAAAGTCCGAGGAGGTCCTGGGGTTCTATCCTGGACCTATGGACCCGTAGTCAGTGGTGCCAACCACGAGACCACGCAAGCAGTTTGTATGTATACTTCAGTATTTTCTAAACTGTGATTACCTCGCTCCTGGAAGTGAGTTACAGCCATAATTAGCGTTGCCACCTGTCCCGAATTTGGCGGGACATCCCACATTTTAAGAACATTTCCAGCATCCCAAATTATGCCTAAGAGGGACGCGTTATATATAATTATATATATTTATTATTATTTTGCTAGCCTTTTCTTTTCTAAAGTTAGTGTTACTGTTGTATAGCCTATTCAGTTTTGACTTTGTAACAAATATATACCACCTTTCTCTTATTAATAAATTGTTCCATGTACAAATTTAGGCATGAAGATCGGCGATATGCATAATATATTTATTATATTCAATAAGTGTCCCTCCTTAGCCTTACCAAAAGGTGGCAACCCTAGCCATAATTTGTCAGAGTTACATGCCATGATTACACTACACAGCTTTCTTAGGAATCATCACAATTCTCTGACTATTGTAGATCAAACATAAATATTTTACATATAAATACTTTCATATACACAGAATTACTCTTGAACCTAAGTACAATATTACTTTGTTGCAGAATATTATAGCTTATGAGTACCTCCCTGCCTTCATGGGTGAGGGTTTACCTAAATATGAAGGATACAAGCCAGATGTGCACCCTGGAGTAAGCCACGTATTTCAAAGTGCAGCTTTCAGATTTGGTCACACCATGATACCTCCAGGTATTTATCGTCGCGATGGATCCTGCAAGTTCAGAGAAACTCCTTCAGGCTTTCTGGCTCTCCGTCTGTGTTCCACATGGTGGGATTCCAATGTAAGTTTTTCTATAATTAAAAATTAAATATGGTCATAATTAAAACAGAACAGTATTTTAACTAGTCATAACCCAATTTTATAAACAATATCTTGTAATAGTCATTTGATGAAAATTCGATATTACCATAGCCAAAAGATTATATTCTTCATTAGGAAAATGGTAGTATACGCCACAACCGAGTCCTCTACTCCAACTCCGTAAGGGAAAGTAGGGAAGAAACTTAAAACAGTGGAGACATCTAGCGGCGGTGAAATATTATGTATGGTGCAAGGGTCATTTTTATTGTGAAATATTATGTTTTTTTATAATCGTTTTTTATAACAGTGAAATATTACATTGGCATTGGTGCAAGGGTAATTTTTCTTTTAAATGTGAAATATTAAGCTGCATTACCGGCGTTGAGCAGCGGCCGGCAGGTGGAGGGGAAGGCATGAGGGGTAGCAGCTAGGTGGGGAAAGCGGCACGCCGATGGAAGGGGGAGCAGGTTGTGACGCGTATTACCATCTTGCCTCTTCATTTGATGACCCCTACCATCCTCTGCTAAAAATATTTAGTGCCTTTTACTTTATAAGAACTAACTACATTACATTATGAATATATGTTTTAATGCTCTGAGATTCTTGCCCTTCTTCTTACGTAAAATTTGATAGCTTATCTCACCACTATTATTATTACATTATTTTTTTGTTTTTCTCTTATGTTACAAGATTGTATTATTGTTACATGTAAACATTGTAGTTGAACATTTATGCCTAGTGTATCTACAATAAATCAATATCTAAACACCAGAAGTAAAGGGTACTATGTTACAAATATGGAACTCTATGGGAGAGCTAAAAGAAATGTTTTGTTTCTTTCTTTAATTTGAACACTTTCTAATGAAAATCTCAGTAAATTTCTTCTTACATAGGCTAGTAATACAAACATTTTGTGCCTCTTTAATATTAAGTTTCAAATGTGGAATCTGTTATTTGTTTTGAAAATAATAGATGCTTTGTACTTTTATTACTACATGGCACCTATTGCTCTTTCCTACTTCTGGGAAAAGAGCATGAAAAATATAACAAACATGTGTAAAAACCTCAGGTACATGGTTAACCTAGAAAAAATAATCTCTCCTTCAGCATCCTGGGTTGTCTAATCTTCAACGATAGATGTATAATTTTCAAGTTGTGTCTTTCCTATTTCCCATCACAAAATGGAAAAACAGTAAAATAGTTTAATATGACCTGAACTATGATATTTAAGCTTTGCCTACCAAAGGTTTTGGTAGTAGATGTTTCAAAGACCATTGTCTCCGTTCTGAGTTACTAGGTTGGTAAATAAAGCACAAGTGTCATAGTTCAACTCATATTATAATTATTTTACTATAGTTACTTCACTGTATAAGTTCCATCTGTTTTTATAATATTTGGAATTGGAATTAGCTACTAAAACCTCAAAACCCAACATTATTTCACCACACAGGAAAAGTGAAGCACAGATTAAGATTTCTATATATTTAGTAAGTAATTACACTTTCAGGATGTGCTCTCAGACAGCACTGTGGAGGAACTGCTACTTGGAATGGCATCTCAGATTGCAGAGAGAGAAGACACAGTTTTATGCTCTGATGTCAGAGATAAACTCTTTGGTCCAATGGAATTCTCAAGAAGGGATCTAGGTGCTTTGAATATAATGCGAGGCCGAGACAATGGACTTCCAGATTACAATACAGTGAGGTTGGTACGTCGTTTTATGTCTCTTTCTTGAATTATGTGTACTGAATTGCTTAAAATTAAGTCATTCGTGGTTCAGTAATATCTTATAATTCCAGCTTGCGATTCATTTTAGCTGAATAAACTTTAATGGCCAATTTCCTCTGTCATAAACCTTAAAAATGCATTTGAACTTCTAAAATCAGAGCTTTAGTTGGGCTGGTACTCAGTGTCAGTAGTTATAGCATTATTCGATATTCATAAAAATCGGGCAATTTCAGTCATAAGTCACCTTTGTCATCTGCCAACAATTAGACGTTATTACACTTGGCTTAAGTTAGTTTGAATAGTTCTCTTGTTAAAAGGATTACATTAGATGACTCTAAAATATTTTAGAGACATAACAACAACAAAACAATAACAACATCATCAACATCATCATCATCAACTATTATTATTATTATTATTATTATTATTATTATTATTATTATTATTATTATTATTATTATTATCATTATCATTATCATCATCATTATTGTTGTTGTTATTATTATTATTATTATTGTTATTTTATTTATTTATTAACTTATTTATTTTAGGTCATACTTCCGGTTGCCAAGAATTAAGGAATGGAATGAGATCAATCCACCCCTGTTCAAGAAGAAGCCTGAGCTCTTACAACTTATAGCTGGAGTGTATTCCAACCAGCTAGATAATGTGGACCTGTATGTTGGAGGCATGTTGGAATCCAGAGATGGCCCAGGAGAGCTGTTTCAAGCCATTATAAGAGAGCAGTTCACCCGCATACGTGATGCTGATCGATTCTGGTTTGAAAACACAGAAAGTGGGTGAGTATAAACTTTTGAGATGCAAATTTAAAATTATATTGTAGCCATGTGGTCTTGTAAGCAAAAACTTGCTTTGATTTTTGGGGGAATTTATTATTTATTGTTTAATTCTCAGAGCAAATACGTGCTATGGGATACTGTTAAGCATTAACATACATTAGGCAATGAAAGAAAATAACACCTGCACTTCACTAGATCAAGTTTATTATGATTTCTGGTCTCTTATGTATGGTATGCACTTGACTTTGTGTTTGATAGCATTTTAAGTTCTTTTTTATTAACGATAAGACATAAAAAGTATAGACCTACATATTTTATTGTTAGAATACCATATTTATTTCAATAAATAAGAGCCTGCAGTGCTCTGTTTTTTAAAATTAGTAATTATTCTCATTGTCCGCCGGCGTGGTCTTGTGGTTAGCATTGCTGACTACAGATCCGTCGGCCCGGGTTCGATTCCCGGTACCTCCTCGGATTTTCTGAGGTAGGGAGGTCTGGCAGGGGTGCACTCAGCCTCGTGATTCAAATTGAGGAGCTACTTGACAGTAAAGTAGCGGCTCCGGTCAAGAAAACCACCATTAACGGCCGTGGGTGTCGGCATGCGGACCACATGCCCCCCAATCCTGCCATCTGCCTACGGGAGATGATGCAGCGGTCGGGTGGTAGGCCAAGTCCCTCCAGGGATGTAGCGCCATGGAGTTTAGTTTAATTATTCTCATTGCTTTTTCCAAATAACTAACACTTTATTGATTCCTACCCTTTTTCGCTATACTACTAGACCATACCTTATCATAATCTGAAAAAATGCATAACAGGCAATCTTTACACAAAGATACAAATTTCTTTAACCCATTCCTTTACTAGGCTGTTGTTGAGATGGAATTTCTTTGTAGGTCACTTTTATCAAATCAAAGAAAAATTTAAATTATACTTCTTTAATATCTATAAGCAAAATACCTTAACTGAGAGGCTCCTTCTGCCCCGTCACCCTCCAGGCATGCCAACCACCACTTATTTAACCTGGGTCCACCCACCCACCTCAATTAAATAAGTATTCAGTCTCTCACAAACCCAGAAGTTTTCTGAGACAAATGCTAAGGTTGATATAATTCTACGAAAAATTGTACAATGTAATTTGTACATAGGAAAGAAATGTTAGAAGTGAGAGATAAGCAGAAATATGGATATTTATGAACATATTTTTGAAAAACCGTATTGGTTGTTAAAGATAAAACATTTTCCCATGTCTTCAAAATATCAAGTATATTTTAAGAAAGAAATAGAAGCATCATTCCACAATTACTTCTACCCTGCCACCTTTTTAAAATTACTTTAAAACAAGCAGACCTACACAAATCCTCACACAGAAATTACTACATGATAGGAGGAGTTAAACTACTTATATTTAATAAGTGCACCATAGTTTTAATAAGTTTAATATTATATTTGAGAGATTTTTACAGACTATTTCCATGTGTCTTCCCTCAAAAACTTTCTATAAAAAGCAATGCTTAATAATTTTACATTATTTTCCCATCTTGATCATTTAACACTGGACTTAAGGTGGCAAGTAAGATTTTGTGTTTTCTTCATTCAATTACAAACCATTATTTTTTAACCATTCTGTTGTTTCTTCCAATATTAATATATATAGGCCTATCATTACACTAATCAGAATTTTTCTTTTTAGAATATTTACAGACAAGGAAATAGAAGATATTCGAAAAATTAGACTATATGATTTGATAGTAAATAGCACCAGCATTAAACCAAGTGAAATTCAGAAGCACGTGTTTTTCTGGGTGAAAGGAAATCCATGTCCGCAACCAGTGCAACTTAATACAAGCCTGCTGGAGCCATGTAGATATCTTCAAGGTTACGATTACTTTGAGGTACGTACAAATTGATACTATCCACTTAAAACACAGAATCTATAGCCCAGCAAATAGTAGAAAACCCAGTTTTTCAATTCTGGGCCATATGTTAATGATGATGATGATAATGATAACGATGATGATTATATTAATTATAATAATGAGTACAATAACAGCAGCAACAACAATAAATTCTAGAACATATTTGGAAGGGGAGTAAACTGACTTTTGGACATCCCACTTTAAGGTCAAAATATTATGATCACCCTACTAACATGAGCAGTTCACGATGATGACATTATTTTCTTTTTTCAGGGTAGTGAGCTTGCTTACATTTATGCTTGTGTCTTCCTGGGATTTGTACCAATTATTTGTGCTGGAGCTGGTTATGGAGTAGTAAAACTACAGAATCGCCGCAGACGCCGTTTACGTATGAGGCAAGAGGAAATGAAAACTAGTGGTGGAGGAAAGACTTCAGTAGACAAAATGGCTGTAAGAGAGTGGCTACATGCCAATCATCGCCGATTAGTGAAGGTAAAGTTTGGGCCCGAGGCAGCAATTCACACTGTTGATCGGAAAGGAGAAAAATTACGAACAGTTAACTTTGGAGGATCTGACGCTCTCACAGTAGAAGAATCACAGGTGTGTATCAATAAGAATACAGGTCTGTATTTCAGACTTGAAGTCATTATGTACAGGTCTACTTAAATTACCTTTTGTATGGCAAATAATTACAATTTTTTTATAGTGTACAATCAATCGAGCAGTTTAATAAAATATATGTCATATACTCGTATATATACAGGATGGAAATAGTATACCTGAGTAGAAAAAGAGGGCAGTAGATAATGTACCGAGTGAAATGAGCTCCTTTTTAACTCATTTGTTTGACACTTTGTCTGTCTGTTGGTAAATTTGTTTGTTATGCAGTCAAACGCATTGTTCGAGTTACTTCAAATTTGGATTTCTATTTTTTATTCCATTACAAAATGATAGCTGTCTTAATTGTTTTGTTTTATGTTAATGTTCAGGTTTTTAGAACGATTCTAGGCAAATGGATTTTGCAACAAAAATTTTAAGACTACCTTCACTCTTGAGTCTAAAGTTTTCTACAATTTTGTTCCAGTATATTTTTGACACAACTTGAATGATTTATTGGCCTTTCGTCTGTTTTCACGACCAAACGCATTATTTTTCATCCAATTTGGCATGCATTTTTCTTGAAGTCATTAGAAATTACAATGTATAAGGATTTATTTTTATTTTTCTGTTTTAAAATTGTGGCCGTTTTAACTGACAAGAACAGATTTTATCTTTTTCTTTCTTTGGATGCAAGGTCTACTGTTCATAGAACTACTAGTACAAAAACAAATGTAAAATCTATATTGGGTTTTGAGATTGCATTCATGGTTAGGGAAATAATAATTATTAGGTTAATAATCTCTGCACAATGGCACCAGCATTCAGCAAGATCACTCTTCCGGTGGCGATGACCTGTCGTCACTAATATGGAAACAACCCACTGCATGACAAATATATGTGTCTTGTTATTGCCATGTTTATTGGAGTAGGTGGTTCAAGTATTTTAATTGAAAATGCAAAAGAAAAATTTATTTATTATTCTTTCCTTTGCCGACGTGAAAAAAAGATTAGGGCAGTATGGATAATACTTTGAAGAATACTTGGGACAAAAATGGTGTTTGAGTTTTTTTATTTTTTGTTAAAATCTGCATAATTATACTATTTCTATTCAGTATATAAGTATATATATATATATATACAGCGATAAAGTGATCCCTGTATGGACCATGAAGACCCGTAGGGTTTCTACGAGGTTAAGGCTCCCAGATTGTGACATATGGCACATAAAGGTGGCAAGGTTGTCAGCCCTACGCACTGACCGTTATTTTACCCCCAGGAATACTCCTGGTACTAATTTCTGTTAGAGGCTGAGTCAACCCCAGGGCCATAGTGCCACTAGAAGGATTAGGCCAATTGAAAAATCTCAACAACCTCATCAGGAATCGAACCCACGACCTTCTGGTTTGTAGCACAATGCCTTAACCACTATACCACAGCATACCCCATATATACGAGATATACATACACATAAATATAAATGTATATAAAGAAACTTCTATTTATTGTAGGGAAAGAATGTAAAAACCTTTCCCATGTTATGTGTGTGGTTTTGTTTATATGATTGAAATACATTCATTTTAAAATTATTGTAATTTTTATTACAGGACAGTAGTGGAAATAAGAAGCGTCCACTGATTTTAATTCGAGTCCCAAGGGATCATGATCTTGTACTGGAGTTTGACACACTTGGTGCTCGTCGCAAGTTTGTATCAAAGCTAGAAGGTTTCCTCAATTCACACAAAAAGAGACTGATTAGCGTCCAGTCCTCTCGAGAGATGATGCTGATGAATGCAGAAACCAGAGAGAGGAGACAGAAGAGGCTAGAACATTTCTTCAGAGAAGCATATGCTCTCACATTTGGGCTGAAGCCAGGGGAGAAAAGAAGACGTTCACACTTAGATAATGAAGATGATGGGGAAGTAGTGACTGTAATGAGAACTTCTCTGTCTAAGAGTGAATTCGCCAGTGCTCTTGGCATGAAACCAGATGCTGTTTTTGTGCGCAAGATGTTCAATATTGTAGATAAAGATGGTGATGGACGTATCTCTTTCCAGGTAGGATTGAATTACATTTTCTGTTTAAACTATTCTGAATTACTTTTATAAATCTAAACTCCAATCAGAAGATTTAGTACAAGGCCTTCTCTTGTGAGGTACACACTCAGATTCTAATGGTACTATACAAGAAACGTTTCTGAGTGTCTTAAACAGCCATTTCTCCTATTATGCCTTGTCTACTCACTCTATTAGCCTTTTGTGAGGACAGCATAAACCAGGCTTGAAGAGGGAGTATAATTTCATGAAATAGAGAGAGAGGACTGGAGTAAGGTATGGTCATTCTCTAGTTTTCCTCAGTGAACAAAGCTGTCCTAAACAAATCACAGTTAAGAATGATTCTAAATTCATTGTAAGCAATAAATTTAGTATTTTTGTTATTAAATTATAACAATGTTATATAGATTTATTTAATAGATTATTCTCTGTGGATTAAATATATTCCCTTTATTTTTATTAGACTGACAATAAAACACATAAACTGGTATAATCTTTTTCTTGTAAAATGGAGCAGAAAATACATCTACCTAGGCACTTTAGAATTAACTGCTCCTTCTTCCTAATTAATTTCCCCTCCTCCTGCATGCTTATTAAGAGCTGATTTGTGTTTTAAAAATGGTTTTTTGTCTCATGTTTATTTTAAAAAGTAACTGAATATGACATTGTTTTTTCAGAATTGTACCACCTTAGACTAAAATATTGGCAAACTATTATCTTTAGTTCCTAGAAAAGAGGCAATGCACATGATAAGACAGCATCAAAGGTGTTTAAACCTGTCTGATCATTTGCAGCGCCTCCTTTTTGAGACTTGAAAGATACTGGTGCAACATTATTTTTGTCTAAGATGGCACGTCAAACTGCCAAGTTGTTTACATTATTTACTTTATTTTTTGTTTTGTTTTGTAGGAATTTCTGGATACTGTAGTCCTCTTTTCTAGAGGAAAAACAGAAGATAAATTAAGAATAATTTTTGATATGTGCGACAATGATCGCAATGGTGTAATTGACAAGGGAGAATTGTTTGAGATGTTAAGATCTCTTGTAGAGATCGCAAGAACTACTAGTCTTTCTGATGAACATGTGACTGAGCTAATAGATGGAATGTTCCAAGATGCAGGACTTAAGCACAAGGACTTCCTTACTTACAGCGATTTTAAACTCATGATGAAAGAATATAAAGGTGATTTTGTAGCCATTGGGCTAGACTGTAAAGGTGCCAAACAGAACTTCCTAGATACATCTACTAACGTAGCCAGGTAAGTCAGAACTATGATATTGCCTGTATTCAAGTGTCAACAGAATGTTTTCCCCTAACTGCTAGAATTCTGTAGAAGTGTGAATAGGGTTGCCAGATTCTGTCACAGAGAAATCAGGATATGTCTGAAATATTAACAAAATAAGAAGAAACAGTGTAATAAAATGTAATATTGTCATTACAACAAAAATAATTATGATAATTAATAATAATATTTTTTTTTTAATTATCTTAAAATAAAATAAAAACTTATTGCAGTATTTTACACTTGTTGAATATTGATCTTTGCCTTTAAGTAAAGTATGAAACTGTTTTTTATTTTTGTTATGCTGGTTTTATATCAATAATTAAAAATAATAATTATTAAAATACCATATATTAGAATTATGGTGAACAAAATTTTGAAAAGCAATTTGGTTCAAATTTCCGTAACTTAATGAGGTATTATAATATTTTTTTTATCATGAAGAGCAAATCTTAAACATGATGCACTTAAGATTTCGTTTCATTAGGACTTAGGGATGTGGAGGAATACGATCGCACAGTTTTATCAATTACTATCACTTCTATCAGTCGCCAACACCACATTTTTCATATTCAGTCAACGTCTATCACTTTTCGGGATAGTGAACTATTTGATACAAAACTGGGACATCTGGCAACCCAAATTATGATAGCATTGCTCAACGAGCTTAACTAAGTCTTTATTCAAGCTTGAGTTTGTTAGCCATGTCTTCTGAGGCTTAAATTAATCTGCTGGTAGACCATTTGAATTTGTGAACATAATGTCCCTCTCAGGTCAATTGTAAAATGACCAAATAAATAAACAAATATATAAACAAATAGTTAATTGACTAAATTCCAAGAATGTACAGTAACCAAAACAGAAGATGTACACAACGAAGCAGAAGGTATATGCTAACGACTCAAGTTAAGTGAACCATATAAAGAATATGGAATATACCTGCATGTACAAAACCACTCCCGGTGGAAAAGACCTTAATGATTGTACTTAATATCATTTCTTTATGTTTGAATAATAAATTCAAAGGTTTTATGGATAAACTTAACTTATTTGTCATTGTATGTTCCAGTTGTTTTATCACCTGCATAAAATTTTAAATTAAAGTGAGGTTTTATGCATAAACTTAACTTATTTGTCATTGTATGTTCCAGTTATTTTATCACCTCCATAAAATTTTAAATAAAAGTTAATCAATGTCTTAAATACTAAATGTATAATATCTTATCATAACTTACAGAATGACGAGTTTTCACATTGAGCCAGCACAAGATGGAGCCAGACATTGGCTTCTTAAGAAGTGGGACTGCATTACAACTTTCCTGGAAGAGAACCGTCAAAATATATTTTATTTATTTGTATTTTATGTCATCACTATTGCTCTCTTTGTAGAGAGATTTATACGTAAGTTAATAAACATCCTAGATTTGAGAAATAAGATTACTTCATTAAAACAAAATCTAATATTAGCTTGGAGTGAAAACACTGCCCAAGTTTCAAATTCTGGAAAAGTGCTCTAAATTGTAAACCTAGTATCTAGAAAATATGGACAGCAGAACGTGTTATAGCATAATCCTGTAACTTTCTACAGTCTATATTCTGTACAGACCTGAGATTCAGATCATGAACAGATCAAGTTTGATTTTTCAGATTAGTAATCCATATTTTCTCTGTGAATGAGTGGGGGGGAAAAGAAAAAAGAAAAAAGAAAGATAAAAAAAAAAAAATGATTTTCCAAATGGTTAAAGCACCTATAATTTTACAAGTATTTCACTATTTTCAGATTTTGAATGCATTCTTCGAAGTTCATATGTTCATTCTAAAATTGAATAAATATAATTAATATATTAGATGTTAACCTTTGACCCTTTCATAGCTGAATTTGTATGTTAATATAAACAATAATGAAGTGAAACCTCCAGTGGCCTGTAAGTTTGAAATCAATGTGAAAATTTTCAGCGGAATAAATGATTTCCATAAATGATAATCACAGCAAGTGCATAAAAAATCCCCACATTTTACATAAAGCATCTCAGCTTTTATAGTTTTTGAGATGACACATTTATACGCTAGTAGCAGTCTAAAGGTTAATGCAACAGTTTAAAATCTATTAACGGTTTTACAAATACCGGTATAAAAATAAAAGTAAAGTAAACTAAATGGGGAAAAAATCTTATTTTATGAAGTACATTGACCACAAGAAACAACAGTTTCTTTTTTACTAGTGGAACTTTCAAATGTTCATTCTTTTAGTATGCCATGATCTCACATCAGACAGAATACTGATTTGATTTTAAAAAACACAAGTAAGAATGTAATTATTATTCATATAATCCATTACATTTTACTCATGGAATAGTCTTAATAAATCCCACTCAAAATTATAAGTTTCATCAGATAAATTTGCTTGAATTTAGTTTTCACAAATCTATCAATAAACTTGTAATCTCTCTTGGGATTACCATGATAAAAACACTACAAACTTCACTCTTTACTAACTAGCAATACATGTTTCATGGATATTTATCAATGTTATTATTCTTTCTTCAACATTTTATACAAGGGTATAAAAGTGTTTATTTTGTATCTTGCTGACAATTTTACATACCTTAGTGGAGGAACACTTTAAAAATATAGCCTAATTCTAGTTCTACCTGAATCAGTGATGATGCTGATAAACATCAATGAAAACTGTATTGATATTTATTTAGAGATGTTTGTAATGTTTTTTTTAAACTTGATTTCTTTAAATAATATAAATAACTTTGTTTAGGAAACTACATAATAAGGTTTAATTTGGATTTATGAACCATGTACAGAAAATTACTAAGTTATTCATTGCATCGCCAGGTGGCTTCCTTTTATTAGGAGGAAAGTTTACCGACAGTTCAACCCAAGTTCTTCATTTTTACCGCACCAATCAGCTAGTTACACCAGCCAATCAAAATCTAAGAATGTCTGATACAGCTGTGACATGCTACTAGTCAACTCCGCGTGGAGTGGAACTTGAGGTTGCAAGATCTAGTTGCAGTAAACGATAACATGTGTGAATTGATTAAAGTGAGGGAAGATTTAACTGTCAGTGATAACAGCGAGAGATTATTGCAATGTTGCTTTTGTTTTGGAAAGCGGAAACCGATAACAGCGAGAGATTATTGCAATGTTGCTTTTGTTTTGGAAAGCGGAAACCAAGACTGATTTAGTCAGATCAATTAACACAAAGAACCACTTACTTAACGGTTTATTCCTTTGAAGCCGCCTAGCCATGCAATGAATATCATCCAGTTTCGGTTTTCACAACTGCGGATAAATTAACCATGCAATTTTTCTGTTTCAAGATTACTCCTTCATGGCAGAGCACACAGACTTGAGACACATAATGGGTGTTGGGATTGCAATCACCAGAGGCTCAGCAGCATCCTTATCTTTCTGCTATTGCCTTCTGCTTCTTACAATGTCTCGAAACTTGCTTACAAAGCTCAAAGAATTCTCCGTTCAACAGTACATACCTTTAGATGCACATATACAGGTATGGGTATATAAAGAGTAAATTCCTATTTTGTTTTATAGGTTGAATTGAGTAGTGTTGCAATAATATCATAAATATTGTATTAGTATTAAAAATATCAGCATCCTGCAACTCTAATACCTGTCAATTTTAATTTTGTTGAGTTGTAAATCTTGGCTGCTAAGAGTTAAAGAAAAATGTTAACGGACACACAGTGAGGAGGCCACAGAAGACAATTTGGTGACAGTGCTTTTCTGAGGCACGAAAAGGCCTAGGTGGCAAATTATAAAATAAATTAAGTTAGCAACTGGTATAACATTCATTGATCGAGCTCAACAGTATTGGGCATGTATTTTAACTACTTTTAGAAACATGTATCGAATAAGGATATTTTTCTGTATGTATTAAAAAAAGGAATTGGGGGCCCTTAACTTATTAATGTTTGCTATTTCAGTTTCACAAGATCGCTGCCTGCACAGCTCTTTTCTTCTCACTGCTCCACACAGTAGGTCACATTGTCAACTTCTATCATGTATCAACTCAGCCTGTGGAGCACTTGAGATGTCTTACAAGTGAAGTACATTTTCCTTCCGACTACAAGCCTGGTATTTCATTCTGGCTCTTCCAGACCATCACAGGTTAGTTGTAAACATATCTGACTTTCCTGCCTATATTCCTCGCGTACAGACTTAATGTTATAAATTTAATTAATTAAGGAATCGCGCACAATGTGCATTATCTTAACCTAAGACTTAACCTACCCAGTCCTGAACCCGGGAAAGGGATTTTTCACTACTGAAAAATCCCCGACCCGGCCGGGAATCGAACCCGGACCGCCGGAGTGGAAGGCAGGCGCGCTACCGACTCACCCACGGCGACGGACAATGTTACAAATTTAATGTTTCAAAATTGTGAATTCACTTCCTGCATGTAGTTAGGCAAATCACTATCTTCTACCAGTAGAGAAAAATGTTCAGATTTTGCGTTTTAATGTATGGACTATTACAGAAAACAGTTTTTAAGTCTCTTTAGTTATACTTCAGAAATCTTAAATTTAATCCATTATATGAGTTGACTACACACACTTTGTTGCTTCATTCACCATTGTTTTAGTATAACATTACCTTTTTTTTGTGTACACTGCAAGTGGGCCAACAACCCGATGGTACTTATTCTTATCATTTTATTTTAGGGCTGACTGGAGTACTGTTATTCATTATTATGACCATCATATTTGTATTTGCTCATCCCATAATCCGGAAGAAGGCATATAAGTTCTTCTGGTCGACGCACAGTTTATATGTAGTATTATATATCTTGTGTCTTGTTCATGGACTGGCAAGACTTACTGGTGCACCTAGATTCTGGCTCTTCTTCATAGGGCCAGGAATTATCTATACTCTTGACAAGGTAAGAAGCTATTATTTCAAACTACTATTTAATCCAAATAGTAGATCAGTAGATAGATCCAAATACTTCTTTCCAGTTATTTTATAATTTAATTAAGAAATACATAATAAGTAGTTCGACCAGCAATCAAAAGCTTCCTCATAAATTCAAAAAAATTAAGCCATGGATCACTGTAGGCATAATCAAATCTATTCGTACTAGAGACAAGATTGCGAGAAAAGTAATTCATGACCCAAACAATGAAAATTTGAAAATTTATTATAAAAATTATAGAAATATGCTGACTCTTGTTATAAGAAATATGAAGATTAGTTATTATAAATTAAAATTTGAAGAATATAAGAACAACCCTAGGAAATTTTGGCAAACTGTTAATGAAGCCACAGATATAGGTACTGAAAAAAATAAATCGGTTTCAGAATTAATAAATGAAAATGGTACTCACATAACAAACAAAGAGGATATCGCAAATGAATTTAATAAATACTTCTCAAAAATAGGGCACAGTGTAACCTCAAACGTTAATAAGGCATCGTCAGACTCTTCGGAGTACAATAAAACAGCCATGAATCCAATCACATCTATGTTTCTCAGTCCTGTTAATGAATGCGAAATTATTAACATTGTGAAGACCTTAAATAATAATGTAGCTCCAGGCATTGATGGAATAAAAAACATTACATTGAAATCTATCATTAAATATATTGTAAAACCTCTTGTCTATATTTTCAATCTTTGTTTCACAGAAGGTGTTTTCCCCAATACTCTAAAAAATGCTGTGATAATACCTATACATAAATCCGGGAAAATGAATGATTTAAACAATTATAGACCAATATCACTTCTTCCGGCCTTTTCCAAGATACTAGAGAAATGCATAAAAGTTAGGCTACTAAACTATTTACAAAAACATGAAATTATATCAAAAAATCAATTTGGTTTCCAGAGCAACATATCTACTGACGATGCTTTTATTAACGTTACAGGTAACATTATTAAAGAATTAGACAAAGGTAATAATTGTTTAGGAATTTTCTTGGACTTACGTAAAGCTTTTGATACTGTTATTCACTCGATACTATTAGATAAACTGAATAAGATAGGAATTAGAGGAACAGTTTACAAATTATTTGAATCATATCTGAGCAATAGATGTATAATGACAAAGGTTGACAACCATATAAGTGAAATATCAAATATTGATATTGGTGTGCCACAAGGAACGATATTAGGACCAATCTTATACTTAATTTATGTAAATGATTTGCTAAATTTAAACCTAGATCAAATAAACGGCTCCATATTTTCATACGCAGATGACACTGTTGTGATTTTCAGTGGTCATTCATGGGAAGTAGCATATAAATACGCTAATACTGGCATGAAAATTATAAAAAAATGGTTCGATTTTAACCTTTTGTCACTAAACGTGGATAAATCAACATTAGTTCCTTTCTCATTAACATCTACTGGTCAGATAGCGCGGAAAAAATGTACAAATTTAAATTTAATAATACATAATTGTAATTTTGATGTGAATTGTAAATGCTTACCACTGAAAGAAACAGCCGTTGTGAAATATTTGGGTATTTTTATTGATAAACACCTTAAATGGTCTCACCATGTTAACTACATCTGTAATAGACTACGCCGAACAATTCATAAATTTGTCATTTTACGCCACTGTATGCCCATTACTGTTTTACGTTCCGTTTATCTAGCACTTTTCCAGTCCATTATTCAATATGGCATTCTCGTCTGGGGAGGATTAGCGAAAACTACCCTTAAGCCCCTCTGCCTTTTACAAAAAAGAATAATAAAAATCTGTCTAAGAAAACACATTGATTACCCAACTAGCCTAATATTTTCGGAATTTAATGTTTTAAGTATGGACCAAATTTACAAATTTTCTATATTAAAATATTTTCACAAACATCGTATAAAATACTCTTCCAGTGATCATATCTACAAAACTAGACGAAATACTAATTTACTCCTATTAGAACCCAAATGTCTCACATCGGCAGGATTAAAGCATAGCATTAATTTTGGACCGCGCTTCTATAACTCAATTATCAGAAAAAATCCTGATCTCTCAGCATACTCCACTGTTAAATTTAATAGATATGTAAAGAATTTTTTGTAATTTTTTAGCTTTTAAGTAATTTTTGTTTCACTCCTTTTATGTATTTATGTTTTTATGTTTTAATGTTTTTGTTTTACTTTCTTTTTTAGTTAAGCACATTATACACTCTATTTCTTTGTCTCTCCTCTTTCTTCACATTGATATTTTTGAAACGGCACCCGAGCACGAGCAGTCTTGCTCATTCGGGTGTATTACTAAATGTAATACCTCTTGTAATATCTCTTGTAATAAATAAATAAATAAATAAATAAATAAAATAAAAAATAAATAAAATTAATTAGTCCTTGGTCCCTTACAGTCATATAAAAAATATCAATGGCTGTTGTGTAGCTCATGAATCAATGACCATTCAAGAAGAATACTGTAATGTGTAATTTCAGAAAATCACAAGTGTCTATCATAATTTTATAAACTGAACCCTGTGGCGCTACATCCCTGGAGGGACTAGGCCTACCATCTGACCACTGCATTATCTACCATAGGCAGATGGCAGGATTGGAGGCATGTGGTCAGCTTGCTGACACCCATGGCCATTAATGATAGTTTCCTTGACCGGAGAGCTATTTCTCAATCAAGTAGTTCCTTAGCCCTTAGTTTGTATCTTGAGGCTGAGTGAACCCTGTTCCAGACCTCCCTACCTCAGAAAAATCCAAGGATTTACCAGGGATTGAACCGGGGCCTGCGGATCCATAGCCAGCGATGCTAACCGTGAGGTTCAGGCACATCACTCACTGATGTTTTATGTGTCGACAAAGGGGATTGGTTTGTTAATTAGATTTATTACATATTTGTCGTTGATTTGATTAAAAAGAGTAACAACACAGGCAGTCATTATAATTTTATAGCCTTATTTTTATCACTTCCATTTTAGGTAAATCATAAGGACTGAAACATCTTCATACCTGTAACTTCTTTGATCAGAAACAATTGCCGTTAATAACTGAACACAGCTATTGGGTAAATAAAAGCTGCATAAGGAGATATGAAAGTAATAGGCCTATATTATTAACAGTGATGGGAAAATTACAAAAAAATAGTAATTGGGCTGAATTACAATTACTTGAGAAAATTTTTACTTAATTACAATTACAAATTACTTTTTGAAAAAGTAATCAGTAAAATTACAATTACAATTACAATTACTTTACAAAATGGCAGTACCTAAAATTTCCTGCTTTTTTGGGGCACAAAAAAGTAATCAGTAAAATTACAATTACAATTACTTTACAAAATGGCAGTACCGGTACCTTTTTTTTTTTCTTTTTGGGGGGGGGGGCAAAAGGACAGAAACTATTGGGCCATTCAGCTAATAAAGTTGCTTGGGACGTTACAAAGTCTAAAATTATTAATGACCAAACAAACAAAACAGATCAATACCAATATTTCCATAGGCTACACATGAGTAAGTTTTGTTAATATTACCTCCAACCTGGATATTAGTTGCGACAACGTTAGCCTATAGCAATTGAAAATGAGAAGCAAATTTCAAAATATACTTAAATAAGAAATGTTCTTACTGAAAACATTTTAACTGAAATTTTTTTTAGAAAAAAAATATATAGGGTGCATTTTTCGATCTTTTTTAAACCGAATCTGTAAATCGCTTCAGCTTCACTGGGGTTAAAATGAAGGCCATGACAGTTCATGTAGCAAAACCCATAAAGTGACATTTACAATATATTGTGAAACCCCGCAACACGCGGCGTAATATTGCAGTATCACAATAGATTAGATTTGATCAAATTAGAAAAAGACAAATACCGGGATCAAGAATCCTACTATCAGAATTATATGTGAATGTCACCTTGTTGTAAATCACTGGTCCTCATACAGCATAAATGAATTTTCAATGCCAGAAGCATTATTTTCAACAGAGCCTCTAATGCTCGGTAATTAACTTTGAAGTTGAGGTTAGTTTGAGCTTAGTTTTATAATGTGGAACACATGACCTTCTTTTCAAAGAAAGGGATATAAATAAATTTTATAGGCTGAGAAAATTAATTTTAATTTCTTGAACCCGTCTTGAAATGATTAGAAACCATACAGAAATCTAATTAAATGTAGTATCGCTCCCCGTAAATTGCTCTGACTGTGGTCGCCATTAAAAGAAAAAAAAAAGAAAAGAAGAAAAAAAAATAAAAAAAAATATAATAAAAAAAAAACACATGAAATACTTTCGACTTCCGCTCATCTCAGCTGATGTCGTGTTGCCACGTTTTTCCGCAGAAATGCTGACTTGCCATGTCAAATGTCGCATCACTGCTTTAAAGCTATGGTTTGTCTACAGCGTTCATCGCCGGCGATCACCGCCGGGGTCAGCGATCATCGTTGTAGGGGTGGTTTCTTTACGGGAGATCATCGTCCATGATACTGTTGCTATCCACAGTTATAGTTGGCCGTGTCAAACAGCTCGGTGTGGTGGGGGGACATGGAATTTGGAAATTTGTTAGCTTTCATAACCTCAGCATAGCCTATAAACGCTCACTCAAGATAAAACGCTGACAGGAACAAAGGAAATTCACTTTTGGTGAACTAAATGTTAAATGGTTCAGTGAATAATAAAATAATAAAACCAGTAATAATATATCGGAAATATTTTTACTAATAAATGAACTGGTAATTTTACTGTATGTTACATAAAATGTAATTACAGATAACAGTGTTTTCTAACAATTTATCTACCATTTGCCACACATTTTCGTTTGTGTAGCTATCTTTATGCTCCTTTAAGCTCATGTCATACAGGGCAATGGGTTTAGACATGAAATCTATAACATTTCATCTGCAACTTGGGAAAAATGACAGTACTTTGTGCAAAATGGCTGTCTTCTGCTTTTCTTGACCTACTATATGCATGATAATCTGCGGCGTTCATCGCCCTGAATTTGCCTCAGAAGCAACTGCCGGCGATCACCGCCGACCCCGGCGGTCATCGCCGGCGTTCATCGTCGTAGACAAACCGGGTGCATTGATTTACATGGAGAGCAACAGGCAGCGATGACCGCCGGCGGTGATCGCTGGCGATGAACGCCGTAGACAAACCATAGCTTTAAGCGCTTTACGTTCGCTTTAAAAAGAATGCAAAGTTCATCACCGCTGCAGCAACTGCCAGCGAGTAGAAAAAAGCAACATTGCCAAATTCTCAATTCGATACTTTTCGATTACTAAAATGTAACGATTACTCAAAAGTAACGATTACAATTTTATTTCCAGACGTAAATTACCAGTAAAAATTACATTTTTTAAAAAGTAACGATTACAAGTAAATGGGACCAAAAAAGGAATCGTTACTGTAATCCGATTACTTTTACTCAATTACTTCCCATCACTGATTATTAAGCATTTGTTAAATAGTCACATTAAATTTCGCTCAAAGTCCAGATTCTCTCAAGATAAATTATTTTCAAAATAGTTAAAGGGTAGGCCATTCGCAGCCACGAGCTGGATCTAGCCTGTTTTATACTTTTTATGCACAACTCAAATTCAGATCTGATTGCTGTATTGTATATCCTCATATACAGGAAGTGACAATTTAAAAACTATAGGCTCTTCATTTATTGCTACAGGTGGTCAGTCTTCGCACAAAATACATGGCACTGGATGTTATAGAGACAGAATTGTTACCATCAGATGTCATCAGGATCAAGTTTTACAGGCCACCGAATTTCAAATATCTATCAGGGCAATGGGTTCGTCTTTCCTGCACTGCATTCAGAACAGAAGAATTCCACTCATTTACGCTTACTTCTGCTCCACATGAAAACTTTTTATCATGTCATATCAAGGCACAAGGTCCATGGACATGGAAACTTCGAAATTACTTCGACCCTTGCAATTACAATCCTGAAGATGATCACCCAAAAGTAAGTATTTATATTATTTAGTTACTATTTGTTTAAAGGTCCTATGAGCCAGGATGGCTTGTGGATAGGGAAAATAGATTATTATTATTATTATTATTATTATTATTATTATTATTATTATTATATTATTATTATTATTATTATTATTATTATTATTATTATTGTTTTTATTGTATTATTATTGTTATTATTGTTATTATTATTAATATTGTTATTATTATTATTATTATTATTATTATTATTATTTATATACAAAATAAACAAGATGGTGACAGCAGAAGTAACATAATATACAGTAAGGAGTTAAAACAAACACAGATACATCTTGCATATAAACATAGAATACAATTTAAGAACTAAACATTAACGTAAATTATTTGAAATAAGTAAATAAATAATAGCATAACAAATAATTAAATAAATATGTTCTTCATTTTTTATCATGATGCATAATCACTAGCAAATATCTTTTGCAAAATATGCATATTATCTTCAGCAAAGCGAAAAATATATTTGTGTTTAAAATATGTTACATAATCCGCTCTCAAGTCTTTTATGTGTATATTTTTTTAAGGAGTTTACATGTACGTACATCTAGATATAAGCATGAAGATGAAGTCATGGATTTTGATCCTTACAGTGAATAAAGAATTAAGCCTGAGGTTTATTCAGCAAGTTTTATTAGTTTTTAAAGGGAGGCTATACAAAGAATGTCATGTATTGTTTTAATAGATGTTTATTTCAATATTTAGATACGCTTGGAAGGACCATTTGGTGGAGGTAATCAAGACTGGTATAAATTCGAAGTAGCTGTCATGGTTGGAGGTGGAATTGGAGTTACCCCTTACGCATCAATACTCAATGACTTAGTATTTGGTACATCAACTAACAGATATTCAGGAGTTGCTTGTAAGAAGGTAAATAGAATGTAAACTTCAAGAGTAATAATATAGTATAATCCATGCTAATGAATATTTTGTACACTTCTTAGGCTTTGTTATCGAATTATTTTTTCCTCAGGAACAGGATATTAAAGACATAGGATTAAATTTTTAGACTGGAAGACTTGTTTTAAGCAAAAGAAGAGTCATAGCAGAACATGCTTTACCATGAACTTATGTTATAAAACATAAGAGGTAAGCCATTTAAAAGAGGGGAAAAAGCTTTAGGCTTGATATTAAATATATTTAATGCATTTCATGAAAAGTTCACTCAACTTTCATCCATAATATTGGCATCGGAATTCACCGCAGTGTCAGAAACAAGCATGTGTGGTATTCGTAAAGATATGTCAATAGTCGGTAAAGTTATGACTCCTGTATCAGGAAAGTGTTGAATGTACAATGTCTCGAGTTTGTGAAATAAGCAATTTGCAAAGAGTATGCAACAAACTATCTACATTAAGAAAGGTCTTATCAGCAGTAAATAGTGACCCTGATCTTACTAATTTAAATAGATAACCCATCTAAAATAATGACTGAAATCGATATTAAACTTGTTAAACAAAAGCAATAGTAGTGCTAATGTGGACAGGGATATTTTGAGGTGCAGGCATTATTTATGTCAGATAAGAGAACTTAGAGAAGGAAAGAAAATATACTATGTAGATGACAATTGGATTAACGCTGGCCACACAACATTAGAAGCATACAGTAAGGAATAGAGAACGACAGTACCATAAAATCAAAGAAGCAGAGTTTCCTATCTAGGTTAAGCACGAGGCTAAAGAACCAAACAGGGAAAGGAAACAGACTGATCATTTTGCATAGTTCCAGGAACTGACGATGGTTTATCAGTGTGAGTACACTTTGCTTTCATGCTACAGATGAACTTGGATATTTCGAAGCTGAAGGGACCAGCAAAAAAAAAAAAATTGAAATAATCATGATTTCAAATTAGAAAAGTTTTAATTTTGTATAGGTATGTCAAGGAACCATGTTAAAAGTTGAAATTATTCACAATATTGAATTTTAAATGTTTGAAATAATAAAGTTCGACTGCATGAACGTGGCATAATTATGTCATTTATTTCACTTCTTCTTCTTCTTCTGCTTTTACGGCCTCATTGGACCACTTCAGTCAATCATTTCTCGGTCTTCCTTTCCGATTTGCCCAGTAGTTTTTCATGCGTTCCGATCTTCTCTGTCGCTCTTCATCTGTAAATACCCTCTTTATTGTCTGGCGTCTGTCTATTTTTGGCTTAAATCTTATTTTAATATTTTTAAGTTTCCTTGAATTTCCTGTTTTGTTTTTCAAGTCATCCAAAGTTATTTCTAATTCTGTCATATCCTCTCTAATTTCTGTAATCCATCCTACTTGTTGCTTCATATTCCAGAGTTTCTCTATAATTTTTCTTGTCAGTCGAGTTTCTGGTGTCCTCATAATGTGACCAAAAAAAGAGATCCTTTTCTTCCGTATAGTATCTGTGATAGGTTCTAGTTCTCTGTACACCATTTCATTTGGTATTATTCGCCACTGTCCATCTTTTTGGTATTTTTTATTTATGCATGTTCTAGCTATTCTTCTCTCTACTTTCAGGATTTTGTCTATTCTATTTTTCTGGGTGATTTTAAAAAGAGTTTCGCTTCCATATGTCACCTCTGGTTGAACCACCGTCTTGTAATGTTTTAATTTTGTTTGGATCGATAGACATTTTTTATTGTATGTAGACCATGTTAATTTTTGAGCTTTTATCATTTTATTAGTCCTCGCTTGCCATGCAGGTTTCTCGTCCAAGTTATGTGTTATAATTTCTCCTAGGTATTTAAATTGCTCTACTAATTTTATTTTCTTGTTATTTATTGTTATGTGATTGGTTACTAGTGGGTCTGTTACCATTATCTCGGTTTTTTCAAATGATATCTGAAGTCCTATTTTTTGTGATATATTTTGTAGGCTAGTTATTTGATTTCTGGCTTCATGAATGTTATTAGCTAGTAACGCTAAGTCGTCTGCGAATCCCAAGCAATTTAAGTTTATTCCATCCTTTTTGGTTCCAATTCGTATGTTTTTAGGATTTTCTTTGTACCATTCCCTCATCACATACTCTAGAGCGCAGTTGAAAAGTAATGGTGATAGACCATCTCCTTGTCTTAGCCCTGTTTTTATCATAAACGGTTCCGATATTTCTCCTCTAAATTTTACTTTAGATTTGGTGTTCGTTAGAGTCAATTGTATCAATTTTATTAATTTGGGATGAAGTCCAAAATTCCTTAGTATCTTCAACATTGAAGACCTGTGAATACAATCGTAGGCTTTTTTGAAGTCTACAAAGGTTATAACTTGTTGTTTTTGTCTTCTTTTGTAGTACTCCATTACTAGTTTTAATTCACTAGTTTTATTTCACTTCATTATATAATAAAAAATGTCTTTTAATCTGATGTCATCACACATTTCAACTGTTTGCTATTTCTTCTGCATTTTCCGAATGAAATTCCAAGTGGTTGGTAGAGCGATACACCTCACTTTCTTTACATTCACTTCATTCTTTAGTTGGATTGTGTACAGTATTGTATTCATATCCAACAAAGTAAATAATGGTCTCTATAGATGCCATTAAGGCCCTCAGGATTCCAGAAGCTTGAGGGTCCCAGATTTTTAGACTTTCAAAACATGAAGATGGTAAGGCTTCCAGCCTTATGCACCGGCCACCTATCCCCAGGATTGCTCCCGATACTCATTTATATTAGAGGCTGAGTCGACTCCAGGGACATAGCGCCACCAGAAGGATTAGAACAATTGAAAAATTTCAATGACCTCAATAGGAATAAAATAAATAGAAAAACTAATATTTATAAATATCTTAAGAATTAATAAATAAATTCTTTTTAAATTCTAATTGCAGTTCACCAAATATGGGGTAAAAATAATTTTAAAAAGGCCTTTATAGGATGTTCTAACTCTAAAACTCACTGTTCATCAACAAGCTACAGAATTTTTCAAACTGAAAATCATTGCCTATTCTGTTAAAATTTTCAGGTGTACTTCTTGTGGATTTGCCCATCTCATAAACACTTCGAATGGTTCATTGAGGTACTAAGAGATGTTGAAAAGAAGGATGTTACTAACGTACTTGAAATTCACATCTTCATCACGCAATTCTTCCACAAGTTTGATCTCCGTACAACTATGCTGGTAAGAAAAGTACCCACTTAGTATAAGCTATAACATGATACATATCTTATACAATTATATTACCTGAAAACCCTATTATCACTACAAAACTTGCTGGTATCGCTTTGTAACCAACAGAGATAGAGTAAAAAATATTATGCATATCTGATATTCTTTTCAGCATATTATTTCAACATATATAATAGTGGCTTCCAACCGGGTGAGTAGTATTGATTCCAAGGTTTCAGCAGCTTGCTCCACTGCTATGTTCTAGGAGAAGCGAGCCCCCGGGCCAGTAAGAAAATCGTAAAGTGGAACAATTAGACGAGCTCCAATTGGTTAGAAATGAAAATTTAATTCAATAGTTGTATGAGATGTAAATAACAAAGTATTTCTTTCTCGGTCCATTTCATGGCCAACACGCTATTTGGAAATGAGAGAGGCCAATACTGGCTGCCAGGCCTGGCTAAGCTGTTGACTGCAATTCCTATTGAAGTTTGGGTCTTGGATCTGGATTTCCAAGGCCTCTGCTACAATATGGCCCCAATAGTATCTTTGCTTCCCCAATATTTTAGTCTTATTGAACTGGACCTTGTGGCCAGTGACAAAACAGTGCTGTGCCACTGCAGAATTTCTGGGCAATATGGCCTGATGCATCTGCGATGTTCATTGCTTCTTTCCTCTAGAATGTCTGTTTGATGTAAACATCTCCATACTTAGAGGGGATTTGGTTTGAGTAGGACCAATGAATCCTTCACAGGACATACCATTTGATAAGGGGATGGTTGAAGGTTTTGATATTGTGCTTTCCTAGAAGCCTGGATATTTTATTTTAAACGGGAGGGAAGCTCGGAATCTATCCTCCTACTCACCCAGTTGAAAGCCCAAAAAACCATTATGCAGGCTCAACACCGAGGAAACCTCAAGTCACAAATATTCCAAAAATGTTCTCCCATATTCTTTCTATAATCTACTCTGTTTATGGAATAAAATGTAAGTATTAACAGTTTGGACACTTACCTGGCAGTACCATCTTTGATGTGCCCCGACAAAAAGAAGTCCAAGAGTGTGATATCAGAACATGGTGACCAGGCAATAAGTCCACTGAGATCTATTCTTCTTTCACAGAGATGACCTCCAACATCTGAGATCTATATAAATCAAGAAGGGTAGACCCTCAGTGTTAAGTTCTAGTGTACTGAGTCTAAATTTATTATTCAACAACAGTTGGCTGTGAATATGACTAATTTTAACCAATGTAGCATTTCAATATGGGATTCAGAATACCCATTATCACTCATGAATATTTCAGTAATAGTTTATTGATAATATTCATATATTATACCCATTGTCACATTATTATATCCATTGATGAGTGATAATGGGTATTCTGGACCATCTGGGCCATATATTCAACGCTACAATGATTAACATCAGTCATATTCACAACAAAATGTTGCTGAATAGTAATCAATTTAGATAAAGTATACCAGAGTATGCACTGAGCATTTTATTAAGGTGGCATCATAATTCTCCCTTTGACTCAACTGAACTCTGCAACACACACAACAAAAAACTTTCAAGTTTCAGAGGTGTAGAACATTTTGCAGAAGATAAAAAATATAGCGATAAAACATAATCATATTATTCTCTTTACAAACAATTGACAACAATAATACTCTCCTGTTTGAAAATCTTTGAGTTTCAGCTTTTAGAAAGGACTTTTTTATATAAATGTTTGGTAATTGGAAAATCAGGTAGAATAGGTTTCTTGCACACATTCATTTTTGTATATCACTGTTTTAATAAGATTTTTTACACTGTTTAATCATGAATCTGTTTTAAATATTACAGTATATTTGTGAAAACCACTTCCAACGACTGTCCAAGATGAGCATGTTCACCGGTTTGAAAGCAGTGAATCATTTTGGACGCCCTGATATGTCATCTTTCCTCAAATTTGTACAGAAAAAGCACAGTTATGTAAGTATAAGATACTTTTTGAAAAAAATTATAATGCTGGCATTTACATGTCTCATTAATAAATTTACTAAGTTAAAAATGCAAGACAAAATTGTAAGTTTGAACGTGAATAAGAAAAATGTCACTATAATAGTTGGTTTCATGAAACACAACCATAACATTTTATTAAAGTTCTCATAGTTTAACATAAATTATTACTCTATTAATGTAACAATTCTGCTTTTATGCAGTTTAGTGATGACGAATTTATACTTCAGCAGCAGTGGAAAGGTTATGTAAGATAACTGAGTTGGATCTAGCATGTATACTTCACTTTCTGTATAAATACTCATCAGATGTACACCAGCTGCCAGCTGGGCATTCGTGTTGCCCTCTTGGCGATATTGACCTCATTTGGTAGTGAGACCCTATCTGTTGGAACATTGAAATTCATGAGATGTTCCTTATGTTTGTAAATGAATATCTTCTCCAAAACCAGTTCCTCGTCACCAAATGCTGTCGTCATCCCCAAGAGGGCAACAACAAATGCCAGCTGGCAGTTAGTGTACATCTGATGAGTATGAATGTCAATGGTCTTCAAAACTAGTTTAGGTATTTATACAAAAAGTGAAATATATGTGCTAGTATTTAGCTTCACTACTTTAACTTCCAATATAATGTTGGGCACTTGGTTATGTTGTTGTTGTTGGCTAATGCTGAATTTCTGACAATGAAATCATTAATTCTCTAGTTCTCCAGTATTTTTCACTTAAAGATGTCGAGTTGGTAAGGGCTGGGCATTGTGGAAGGTGATCTTGGTCCATTTCTTCTTGGAGGTCGCATAGGGGGCATAGTGGTGAGGGGAGTATCCCAATTTTGTTGAGGGGTTTAGCAAGGTAGTCGTGACCTGGGGCACTTGGTTATGACTCACCCAAAGTATTATGAGAACTTCTTTTTGGGTTTATAAGCTTACAGATAACTTTACAATAAATTTAATTTAATTTTAAATAAACCTGGGCAAATATTAAGCATTTGGTGCACCAGAAAGCAAAATTTACTACAAGAATGAACATGTTAATTTTCTGCAAACTGATTTCCATTGGAATGAAACATTTTTACAAAGTTCTGAAATATCAATATATTTTGATGATTTTACATATATGACATGACATCGGTATCAGTTTATATTGGTTGACTTTTTTCTTTCAGGTAAGCAAGATTGGAGTGTTCAGTTGTGGCCCTCGACCACTCACAAAAAGCATCATGTCAGCTTGTGAAGAAGTTAACAAAGGAAGAAAACTTCCATACTTTATACATCACTTCGAAAACTTTGGATAAAGCTAAATTACACGAATTTACGGACAGTATAATTTTAAGGCAAACATTAATGTATAATTCATGTTATCATATAGACATCAAATATCACTGAAATTTTATACAAACCATCAAGAACGTTATTAATAAAAATAAATAAAACTTTAAACATACCATTCATTAATGCAAAAACCCACTCATAACCTGAAGACAGGCTACCGGTAAGTAAAATTCATAATTCTGAAGAAGAAATATTTCCTGACATGGAATGAGAATCTGACTTTATTTCTGTGTAAATGGTTTCAACGCACAATCCTTACACAAAAAATAAAAAATCCTCAGTGGAAGAAAACAATTATTGCATACCCAGTACAGTGCATGCCGCTTACTGTGATCACTTCGGGATGCAGCTAATCTGATAATATTAACTGATTGATAACAGTAGCTGGAGGAATTAAACAAAGGTTACTTACTCATATATAAGATAATACACTACAAAATGGAACTAAAAGATATTTATTCATAAACTAATACATAACTGTAAATCATTGAATCCAGTAATAGATTGCAAGCAACTATTTTTTCAACCATTAACAAAGTTTTGAATTGATTTTATTTTTCTTCAGGAGTTCATTAACCAATACTCCATACTCAGTAACGAGTTAAAAGTGTTTTTGAAAGTCTATACTGATCTGTGGTGAACACCGAGTAACAAAACATCTAACGCCTGTCTGTTCGTCTTTTCATTTTACACTAGCCATTACTGCATGTCCACACTGTTATCTTCATAAATCAAAAGCTGCAGCTTAACTGTGGGGTGAAGCATGTTTTGTTGCTTAAAAGAGAAAGTTAGATAATGCCACCCCCTCGAACAGATCATCATGAGAGCTGGGAACAGTATTGCTACCACCAGTACAACGCATTATAGTTGAGTTAGAAATTAAACCCTTAAAAACAAAATTTTGAATGACATACAGTACTTTGAAATAAAGCCGCAAAAAGAAAAATGTGATAACATAAACCTAATCTTTGATCATAATAAACAGCATTTTTTCAATGTATCAGTATTAATCCGTACAGGACTTCATAAAAGTGATAACGTTACCAAACTGATAACAGTATCCATGATTACATTAAGCGGTGTTCACTGTACTTCAAACTAGCTTTAAGAATTAACTAATTGTAGGCAAGTAAGGTTTATATAACTATACCCTAATATCCCTTTTTTCCACTCTTCCCATTGTCCTGAAAAACTTAGTTGGGTTGCCAAAATGTCCCATACTCAGTTAATCATATGAAAATTTATTAATTTCTTTTTACTTCTGCTGGACTTTATAAAAATGCTATATATTGTAGGCACCATTTTGAACATAACAGAACATCCGTTTATATCCAGTGCATATGGTTTCTATTTATATTCAAAGGCTGACAAAGTATTTAGTTAGATGTTAACAACATTATGTCGGGTATAAAGACAATTTTTCAGCTAGAGAAACAAAGTTTATATATTTATTGTCTAGCATTTTTTGTTGCATTGTTAATGGAGCCAAAGCATTATGTGAATTTAACTTATACACATAAGAAGTGTTAAAAAAATAACCAAATGAAATGCATGCTTTCCATAATGCAAAGTAAAGTCAATGATAATTGTGAGGGGGTCTGTGTAGACTTTTATTATGTGCAGAATCCAGTAATTCATTTAAACAATGAATGTACTTCAGAAAATTGAAAAGAAAAATAATAAATAATTAGATTGAAATTTTAAATAACCATACTAGTACTAAAACCCATTTTTTGATTGATAAGCTTTATAAGAAACTCCCTTTACAGGCCATGTTAATAGAATTAGAAGTGCTCCATATTATTCGGAGAAATGTGTATCAACTTTATGTTTATGACGTTAAAACTGGCTTGCAATCATATTGAGATTTTAATGTTGCTGCTTGAATGGCTCGATCAGGATTTTTGTTTGATATAATGCTTCATAAAGCATAAACTACATGAATTTAAGAATAGTTTCTTTTATACTTGAGAAATTATTAGCTATATGAAACTTATATTATCAATAACAACCAGGCAGGAATAAAGATTTAAATTTGTAGGTACTTTGAAGCCAAGTTATATTTATATACTATTAATTAAGTGGAGGGAAAGGAAATAGACATTAAATCCATGTCTGGGATATTAATACAAGTAAGAATCAGCTTGAAAAATTTTATGTCATAACGGGGATTTGAACACGGAAAGATTTAAAGTTGAGAAAAAGGTACCATGTAAATATTATTTTATTTTACTACCGATGACAAATTTGTTAGTCAGCTTATTCATTCAAATCTGTCATTCTGGCAACATTGTCATCCTATGAATTACCTGGCAGGCAACCTGCTGTTGCATATGCATGATCTCAAACTTGTTTCAACAACAATACAACCGTTTTAGGACAACTTGACTTTTTCTGTGGGCACGTAGATGTGGGAGAAAGGTTTATCTTTTCCCCTTTTTATAATACAAAAAAAAAACTTAATTAGTATAATGATAGTATGTTAGTTGAGAAAAAGTCGAATTATATCTAAGCTCAAAATAGTTCAATCACAATTATATGCACTGTCCTTCCATCTTCCAAATCATTCTTTATTTTAACACTGTAGACAAAACAATATTATACTCACTTCTGTAAAATGCTGTATTTGAAGACATGTCCTGTTCCATCCTGTATAAGTTCAGCCAGCAATACATGCAGGGATTTAAAAGCACCATCAACTATACTGTAGGTTAAGCAAAATAAAAACAATTAAAAATGAACACTGAATTAAAAGATAATGGATGGGAAAAAAAGACAAACCCAGAATAATAAGAAGTCAAAACACCAAAATACAATGTATACAGAAAAAATTATAATTAAAGGGTATACACTGGGTGCATGGAATCTTTCCGATATAATGCACAGTGGTTCATGTTTGTAAGAGAATACTAAACGCCTCTGCCATGCCCACGCCCCATCCCTGCATTTCGCGATCTCGGATATGTAGCAGAGCCTAAGAGCCAAGGCAGTTTTAGATCTGTTGAGAACATAATCATTTCAAAATTAATCTTATCTTAATTTACTTATATTATCAGCGTTTTGTGAGATTATTATTTATTAAATAAACTTCTTTACTTAATAGATATTTAAGCATTCATGAACCATAGTTTTTGTCTCTGTTGGACATTACAGAATATTATAGGAGAAAAATTCCTCCGACACTGGGACTTGAACCCAGGACCTTTGGCTATTCGCGCCAATGCTCTACCAACTGAGCTAAGTCGGAGTTCAATTCACAGCACCAGATGGAACCTCTCTCCTATGACTGATTGCCCTAATGGTGTACCTCACAGACAGACAAGTTATGTCATATGCAGTACTGTGAGGCACACTAAGTAGTGATTTTTGTGACCGGGCTCCCACTGTTATTGTACAATTAACATTCAAGATAACTGTACAATAACAGTGGGAGCCCGGTCACAAAAATCACTACTTAGTGTGCCTCACAGTACTGCATATGACATAACTTGTCTGTCTGTGAGGTAGACCATTAAGGCAATCAGTCATAGAGAGGTTCCATCTGGCACTGTGAATTGAACTCTAGCTTAGCTCAGTTGGTAGAGCATTGGTGCGAATAGCCAAAGGTCCTGGGTTCAAGTCCCAGAGTCAGAGGAATTTTTTTCCTATAATATTCTTTACTTACGTTATTTTCATAAACCTATGCTATTAGTCCTAAATTAGACCCTCTGGACAAAATTCCTCAGCCCTTTCAGTCCAAGTATTACATTAGTTTCCTCAGAGAGTTTGTGACCTCTCTCGGAAAGTAAGTGTAACAAAATTAACCTAGGTACCAGAAATCTACTCTTGCAGGCCCTACGCCCCACCAAAGGCAACGGGAAAAATCAATCATCATCATCATGTTACTTGTCGGACAAGTATATATTCACATCTTATATTTGAATTTTTTTAAATTTAAAATTAAACGGATAGTTTGTATTAATAAACTCGCTAAAACTAACATTTGATAATTACTCTCGCTAAAACTAACATTTGATAACAAATTAATTATCAGCCATACTACAACTATCTAAATATAACACACCTCTTTCAGTAATGTCACCCCTGCCTATCTCCTTTGTGGAGGCCTCTTCCTGGAGTCCCTCAGAGTGTGGCACACATTATCTCTATTCTTCAGTTGTAAAACTGTCCAATAATCATAACATCGCTTGACTTGGCAATAACTGATGTTCGTACAGAGAAGGTAGGACGGGATCAAAGTTCTAGTACATGGAACATAAACAGGAAAACAGTGGAATGGGAAATCCATCTACACAACCAAAAAGCCGCCTATTCTTTATGCCTCTACTACAATTTAAGATTAAAGCACCGTTAAAGCTTAATTTTGTACTTTTTGCAGCTGGAAGATAAAGGCAATATAACACCAAAATCAGTTCAATGATGAATAACCATGTATTTTACTCTGCAGTTTCCATTTTTCAGACCTAAACTACAAGCAGAAAAATGTATTGAAAGGCAGAAAAATAGTACGGCATAAGTGATTTACTAGGTCAGTTGTGTAATAATTAAAATTTATATTCTGTTCTTAATTATTAAAAATTAACACATAACAACATAAATATTATGTCACAATATATAAATACAATAAATAAGTCACTATGTAATATTAAATATTTCTATGATCTTATTAGTTTGGAAAAGAGTATGAAGTCACAATTGTTAATATATTAAAATATCATATATCAATGCATTACAATGTTACTGCTTTATTTGCAGATGTCTTCTCAAAATGGTACCTTCAGAAAGTAATATTTCTTGCTTATCTATTAATATTTTTTTCTTGAAGACTGCTAAACCAATTATACAGGATGCAGGCTAGATGAAAAGACAATTTCTGTTATGAGATCACTTCATATACAAGTGATTTGTGAGACTACTACCAAGATATTAAGCATTTGTTTCTTACGACTTTTAACGTGGCTCTAATTTCATAAATTTTACACACAGTTCAAGAATTAGAATTGCAACCTGCTGAAGAAGAATTCTAATTTAGAAGTTGTTTATGTAGAAATTCAATATCCACACCCTCAACTACTACTGCACATGAACCAGAAATAATAATTACCATCAACAAATAGAATTTATTCCACAGCATTTCGTGCTCATAGGCAATAAAATATTTGGAACCTATTTGCTAACAACAACAAAAATTACAAGCTTGTAAATCTAAAATAGATAGATTGGTATTTAAAATCCACAGACTTCTTACCAAGATGGAAAAATATAAATACAAGCTAGCAGAACTACATGGTTCAGTGATTTAACAGAAGCAAGAAGTTAAAAAGCAGTAAAGTTACATTTACGAGACCACTGGACACTTATATGTGGTACAGTTGTAAAGCTTTAACTCAATTCAAAAGTTGTGATAAAGTGATAAAAATTCAATTTGCAGTTGCAATGATTATTTTGTGAAAAAGAAGTTATAGAATTTGCAATACAAATAATAAAGTAATGAGGGTTTATGAGCTGTTAAAATCACTTCAATGTTAGTTTATTACATCAAGTGTATGAAAATTGTTTATTAGAGTAACTATTTTTCATGTACTTTATGAATAAAATACATATAGGTAAATTACTCGTCTAGCAAAAGAATAGTTTATTTCCATATTAATGCTTACCATTCTATGAGACATAAAACTTTGCTTTTTTGAGTGAAATTTGTAGAACTGTATTATGTAATTTGTAGTAATAAATTTATTATTATCATCATTTGCTATAAAATATAAATTATAATACTGATTCCCAAATATAATAATGATTTTAGTTCTTTCAAACCTGAACACATATTATAATCTGTTGTGCAACTTCATCCTCTTTCCCAAGAAATTCAATAATTTTTTTTTTCCATAACAACAAAAATTTGAGGCTTTCTTGGAGTGTATTACTGATACTCGCATAAGATGAAAACTGGATTATCTGTCCATCTTTTAAATAACATTTAACATATAGCAAAATTCGTTGAGACCACAATTCCCATAACAATATATAATATATATTGGATGCCATTTCAACTTTTCTATGTACAGTAACAAGCATAATGGTATTATTCATTTCTAAAAGGCCCCTATTATTGAAACAAATGAACATTTTACAAATCGAATAAATAATAAATCACAGACAGTAAACACAAAGGAACACCACTAAAATTACTATTCTTACGATGGAGTTATTAATACCCATTTTGCTGAAACCTATCTTGAGTTTTGGGTGAAAGAATTGATACGTAAGATCAAATGCAAAACAAACTAATATACTCTTTCCACTAAGACAGAAAACAAAGCCCTCAATTTTAACAATGAAAAGTAATTTAGTAGCTACTAGTACCAGTATTAATTTTCTGCAGTGGCTCATTTTTAAATTGTACATTAAGAATCTAAATTATGGTACTTACTCAAACGTAATGAACATCTTTTTCGTCCATTTGTAGCATTCAAAATTGGGGTGCAGATTAGATTTGAATGCAAATCAATTCTTTAGTTTGGTGTTAACTTTAAACACTTACATAACACAGCATTGCTGTAATTCTCGATTTTGTTAACATTTATTGTTGGCCTATTACCGGTATGCACAATTATTGCAGGCTGAAGCCAGCAAATTATTATTTTGATACTCACGCTCAACACTACGTGGCAGGGTTCCATGCGGAGGTATCTATTGTCATGCACTCTCCTCCCTGAATAGTTATACCAACCTTTATTTATCAACTTTTACACATCCATTGTTGTTTATTACTGACAAAATAATAAATAAAATATCCTACCATTGATATGTATTTTATGACTTTAAGTTTCAAAATTGGGGTGCGGATTAGATACGTTGGCACATTAGATTCTAGTAAATATGGTATTCACTATTATTTGTGACAAAATATGAGTTGGCTATTTAAATACTCCATTTACCAAGATTTTGCAGAATATGAACCTTAAACTATTTATCAACTGCTGGGCCTTGAGTACTAAAAGAATCTCTATATATCCCTGGTTATGTACTTTGCAGAATGTCACAAAACCACCACCAGGGGTACATAGGGATTCTTCCAGCACACAAGGCACAATAGTTAACAAGTACCTGAAGTTTCAAGCGAGCCACAAGTGTGTTCTGCCACAAACTTGGTAAGTAGAGTACTTAAGTGTGTTAGTCGACTCAAATTATTTCACAAATCTTTTTGTATTTCACTGTGTAAGTTCCATCATACTTCTTTAAGATAATCATTATCATCACTTTACCTACAACATAAATTCTCTACTTGAAAGGTTTGTATTGTTGTTCATCAAGAAATGGCAATGGTTTGGTTTGGTATCTACAAACGCATAGCAGGCTCATCAAGTAGGTAGAGATAAATCTTCTTACATATTCAGTTTTATTTTAAAATAGGGGCTTAAACAAAATTGTTGTTTTTTAGTTGACTAATTTTTATGGGTGTATATGTAATATTAACTGCATATTATTAAGTGTATGCTAGTAATGTGATATATATACAAGTGGTGATTTCAGTTTGTTTTAAATTATTTTTCTGCATATAATGAGAAATCTGCACTTGAGTTAGCCTGTACCGTACTCCAGGGGGATGCAATCTTCAAACTTGTTTCCTGGTGTTAGTGGAAGATAGACATGAAGATAGGGCATGATTTATGATTTATTAGCAAAGTGTTTTGCTTCATGGATCTTTCAAGAAAAGAGAACGTTACTGATGCACAAAGGCCAATGTCTATAACTGCTAATATTCAAAAACCTGTTTAACAAAATTTTAAACATTTAAAATTATTGTATACCCAAACTAACCCCTTCACCATGTACCACAGATGCTTTGCATGTGACACTGTTATAGAATGATGATTCTCTCACCAAAATTTCAAGATATGTTTAAGCATGCAAGTTTCAATACTCCTATGTCAACAAAATTACAAAAATACTATCTGGTTAGTTTAAAGTGTCTTTTAGAAATGATGAATTAAATAGGAATGTGTGTCTGCCATACTATACATAATAACTGCTTTGAATTTTATACTGAATACGTAGAACAACTATTAACACACACATAAAACTGCAATACTGTTAAACACTTTAACATCAAACTATAATACAAATTGACATCATAAAATAACTGCATATACAGTGACTGTTTCTTCTTCGTATTACACCAATTTTATACCCTACATCTCCCTCAGCAGTTTTACAATTTGGTACACTACACAACAATTTTACAGTACATATTAAACAAACATGTCTATGACAAAACATAAATTAAGACCACATCAATTCATATATGAGTGCTTATGTAAAATTTATACACTGTATGAAGATTTAAAACTTGTACTTCTGGACTAATCTCAATAACTCTATAATAGTAACCAGAAGTATTTCTCCATCTATGTCACAAAGGCAAAAACAATAGAGGGCTCCAAAGTACAGTAAGTTTTTAAGCTTATATATTATAGTTACTTACACAATTTTTTTAGAAGTGTAAAAGGCCATCCTCATTCCCCTACATTTAGATGATACGATAATTAACTCAGTGAATCTGTAACAGAATTCTGTCTTATGAGTATAATATAAAAATAATTATCAGTCACTTTACCATGAATTTGACAAACATTTCAATATCTTAAGAGCAAAGGTTGTACATTTCGTTTAAAATACAATAATATAAAATTTTACTTACAGTGAATAGTTAAAAAGTATTATTGAAAAAGTATTATTGAAAACCAGCAAGTATCAATGAACAGGTATGAAGGAGATATAAGTGAAGAGTGGATGGGAGTAATTAAGAGACTTAGTGGGGATAAAACGAACATTATTTTTCCTCCACCATCCAAGGAGGTCGTAAGGACTGTGGATTTTGGAGTCCCAAATGAATGGATCGATAGGTATGCTCGATGTACGACGTTTATGGGAGATAGTCACCAAACAACAGGGGCGTGGAAGATTCCTCGTTTTGTGAGCAGTATGATTCTGGAGGCATCTGAGGAAGGGTCGAGAAAAGACCCAAAACGTAATGCAACATACTTTTTAACTATTCACTGTAAGTAAAATTTTATATTATTGTATTTTAAACTAGAAGACAGTGGAATTCAGGACCAATATGACTAATTTTGAAGTTGTACATTTCACTCTCATGTTCTTATCCCTTATACCAGATGTACAGATAATGGTATCAGCTTCCAAAAACCAACAGTATACAATAACAATGCAAGGCAAAGGGAGAATTAACAAAGAACTGCAAGAAACAATTCAAATTTACTACATTGTCAAGAGTAATGTAAACATTACATACTCCAAAAATGTTTGAAGAACTGCAACAAGAAATTATGAATTTCAGAAGTCTTCAACAGCTAATCACAGCCATAATGTAGTAATAATCTTTTTTTTTTTTAATAAAATCCAGTATAGAAAAGTAGTTAAAGTCATCCCTAAAAAGGCCTTGTGAAGGCCCAGGATTCCAGATGATTGAGGTTCCCAGATCTTTAGACATTTGGAACACAAAGGTAGTAAGGTTGTCAGCATTATACACCGGTTGCCTTTACCTCAGGACTGCTCCTGGTATTCATTTTTGTTAGAGACTGAACTGACCCCAGGACCATAAGCCACCAGAAGAATTAAATCAAATCAAAAATCCCAATGGCCTCAATTACGTAATATAAAATCTTTCCTCAAACTAGGATTCCCATTGTCTTTACTTTTATTATTTCTGACCCACAACTATATTGACACATGAAAAGAAGAATAAACATCTGATCAGCAAGCGAGGTAATAGGGCAAAGTAAAAAGTTGCTCAGGTTTCAAATACAACAGAGTAAAACTGCAAAGAAGTAAAGGTTGAAAAAATTCAACTTTCCATGATGGCCAACTTTTCTTCTTCTGAACCTCCATTTTTTACACCTGAAAGTATCAAAGGCTTAATTTACCTTACTAACTAAACATATCTATATGGCAGTTAAATAACTAAAATAATAATCAGAATAGACGATTCTGAGTTTAACCTGCAGCAACAAATTTACACATCCATTAAGCTGTATGTCTTCCATGATAAATTCCCTGCATAGCCCATGAATACTGAAGACGTATTCTGCTAGATGCTATACACTACAATGGACTTAACTTCAAGAGTTTATTGCAGACACAACATTAAGTTAAGTTTAAACCTACACAACACTCTGCTCCTGAAAATATTTTCTACAACAAACACACTATCAATCATGCCATTACTCTTTTAGAAGTTATAGCCACGAATACTAATCTAATTTTCAGATTAAGTACTTATTGCTGCTTTCTGTTAATACAGATTTTCAAAAACAGGTTTTGAACTGTTTCTGCTTCAGTGAAGAACATTTAACACACACACATAACATCAACAGTAACCACACTGCAATGCTGGAAGAAAATTAATATTACGACATGCATCTAGCAGAACACACTTATAAAACAATAGACAATTTATGGCACTTGTATGTCTATATTAAAGAAACATTATTAAAATAATGGTCCAATATGGTTTACAATAAAAATATTCATACTGTCCGCAAACAAATGAGGAAAAAAGTTCACATAAAAATTTAAATACTATGGAAGCTATTTTTTCATGTCTTGTTTCATAATTTAAAAATTAAGTACCCCATTTTTAAATCTGAGCATATCCCAAAAATTCAACTGGGTTCCAGCAACTATTTCTTAATCACATACTTGAAAACATATTACACCTGTAAAATGCAACAAATGAACAAGTTTGAGAAGATTACAGCAAATTAACTTGATCGATTCTTCCTAAAAATAATTAAAATTAAATTTATTGAAGAATAATTTCTATCAAAATTACTGTCACATGTGAGCATTTTCCTGAATACATGTGAAAATTTTGTGTCATTTCAGTACACCATATCTGAAACAATCAAATGAAGTTACAATACTCCCTAGATGTATATAAAATTACATTTGCAAAAAACAAATATTAATGAATTGTAGAATGGAACATGTTAGATAGGAAAAGTAAAAATAAGATGAAATCTAACTCAGTTGCTTTGATAAAATTAATTCATTTATGAATTTATTTTCCAAAATTAAGAACTATACTGTATATACATTATATAACATGCATCTTCACGTTATATTGAGTTATAGTATTATTCTCTCAAGTTACAACTGGGAGTTTTACTTTGTTTCAAAGGTGGATGTGATATTTACCTTAGATCGAATCTTGTAAGTTCCAGAAATAATCCTCAATAAGTCAAAGAGCTTTAACGGTATCTTCTACATATGATTAGAGTTGGAATATTAACCCATCGCGGGCGGAAACCCATATATGGCACGCCTATCCGATGCCTCCAACGCGGAAACCCATATATGGGTTCTCTGACAGACTCATAATGTGACCGGCTCTTCTTACGCAAGAAATACGTAAAATCTTCAACAGATGGCAGGAGAATGTTCTCTTATCCACTGTGACTTGGGAATTCCCCAATACGCGTGTCCAGGACGAGTTTAGTAGAGGATTTCAGTGGCCGTGCGTAACTAGTGAACAGCATGCACTTTTTGTTCCGTGTTTTTCCCTTATTTTCAGTAAAATTGCAAAAAGAAAGTGTCCTACAGGTTCTGAAACTGAAGAATTAAGTATTCAAAGTGACAGTGAAGTGTCAGAATTATCATTTAGCGATAGTAAGGGATGTTTTTCCGAGATTGCTACCGGCAGCGTTAATGAGAGTGAGAGCGACGTAAGTGACACTGGAGGCAATCGTGCGCCCAGCTCAATAGAAGTGAGTAATTTTTATGCAGGCACGTCACCTATTACTACAATAAACAATATCCAGCAAGGGCCAGTTCTGCCTTCTGATTTTGAACAAAATACTGATCCAATTGGGAATCATAGCCTACTGTAGGCCTATGTAAACTTATAATGCGCTCAGTGAGACTTGTGCCGTTTCCGCATAAACATTTTCTCGCTAAAAAATAAAAATTGTTCCTAGAGCAGATTAGGAGCAGAATTCGGCAAAACTCCAAGGTATATGTTGATTTTATGCATGAATGCATGGTTTAAGTTACTTTCAATTGGTTTTTAATTAACTTATTTTTTCTTTAAAAATGCGTTCTGCCCACAGCCATAAAACATCGCCGCCCGCAAAGGGTTAAATTAAATTTGTCTTAAGTATCTCTTACATTTGCCCTCAATGTATACTGAAATGTAACTTGGCAATCTGTACAGAAAGTAAAAGTAATCCAAAGGAAAAATAAAATATATCAAGAAACTAGTAAAATGATGATGAATAAATATGAGGGGCGTTTGGAAATGATTTACGAGAGTAGTTTTTTGTACCTTATTTATTAATGAGCATGAATCACTGTACTCTCCACTCTCCACTCTCCACTAATGTCAATACACCGCTGCCACCTTCCTGGCAACTTCATTTGCATCACGGAACCATTGTTTGGGGGCACACAAACCCACTCTTGGACAGATGCCTGCAATTCCTCATTGTTGCCGAACCTTTTCCCTGAATTGGATTTTCTTCTCAGGTGTATGGTAGTGACACCATGATTCATCACCAGTCACCGGTTTCTCCAAACAGGCCCTGAATGAGAACAGAGTTGAAGTCTGTTGTCGACTATTGGAGATGAACAATGATGATCCAGATTTTTTTGGAGAAACTGGTGATTGGTGACGAATTATGGTGTCACTACCATACACCTAAGAAGAAAATCCAATCCAGGGAAAAGGTTTAGCAGCAATGAGGAATTGCAGACAGCTGTCCAAGAGTGGGTGCGTAGTACCCCCAAACAATGGTTCCATGAGCAATAATGAAGGTTACTAGGAAGGTGGCAGCAGTGTATTGACGTCTGTGGAGAGTATATTGAGAGATCCCATGTACATTTATTCATGTTCATTCATAAATAAGGTAAGTAAAACTACTATTGTAAATCATCTCCGAATGCCCCTCGTATATTCTTTCCTAAGCATTCAGTGATTTCGACTATATGTAAAATATCGACCAGCGATTATCCTTAGTTATACAGAGAGTTTTAAAGAAGACATCAGCAGTATCCTGTGTATGTACTTTGAACACCCTCCATAGTTGGCGATGTATGCATTATAGGGCTATGTAAATGATACTGATGCTTCATTTTCTGTTACTCTACATGAATGGATAATAAACATTGCTAGGGTAATTTAAAATCCGAAAAGCAGCCTTATAATTTAACACACAGAGGATATAAATAGATATTGCCAGTACTCTGGCATGCCTCAATGTGACTACTCTTTGTACCTTCAAAAGAAAGTAAATATGCAGAGAAATACAGTTTTCTCTAAACACAAAAAGAAATCGCAAACAAAAGTAAGATATGTTTAACAATGCATTGAAGTGCCCATATCCAAACCTCCTTCCTCTTCCAGTTTCGAAAGGAATTTTATAACTCTGTACTGCTCTTCAGTCTGACGAGCCATGTCAATTAGTGCTAGAAGCTTCTTGATACCAATAAACACCCTATGGAAAACATAAATTTATTAGTGAAATCTGCACCAAAAAGATACAGGTATTATCACAGAAACTGTACAAAAATGCACTGCCACATAATAGCTATTTATGTAACAAGAATAAAAAGCAAGGCTTTAGCAGACGAATCTAATATTCTACTATTCTGGATGAGCTGTAGCCAGGTCTGATGTACGGAATGAGTTCGCAATTTTTTTTTTTTTTCCATACCTGGTACAGTCGGTCAATTAAAAAACGTCGGGACTCGTATGCAGGTGAAATTAAACTTTTTACCACATTAGTTCACAAGTTTCCTATAAAAGACATAAAAATACAGGCCATTCTCGGAACATATGAGGCCATGCGACAGGAGGGAAAAAAATGAACGAGGGAAAAATGAACAACGCGGAAAGCACAACACACGATATTCAACTTAATGTATTGTCACATTGCCGTGGGTGAGTCGGTAGCGCACCTGCCTTCCACTCCGGTGGCCCGGATTCGATTCCCGGCCGGGTCGGGGATTTTTCAGCAGTGAAAAATCCCTTTCCCGGGTTCAGGACTGGGTAGGTTAAGTCTTAGGTTAAGATAATGCACATTGTGCGCGATTCCTTAATTATTAATGTATTGTCATAATTAATTTTGCTTTGTGTCATCGCCACATACAAATGCTAAAGTGAGAGAAAGTGTAGTTAGGGCTGTAATTGACCTGCATTTTTCGGCCTCTGAAGCAGCGAGAAGGTTCCATATTTATGAAAGAGCAGCTCAGAAGTAGGAACGTCACTATAATGCGACCGGAAGTTTTCATAGGAAACGTGGATCTGCGGAAGGCCGCATATTTCGATTCTAGATTGGTTGCAGAAGTTGAGCGTAAGTTATTGATTTTGCACTACAAGTACCGGTATCATAAAATAAAATCTTTAAAAAGTGCTCCTTGAATAAACATATTCCTCGCGAATCTATTAATTATTAATATTATAAAAATTTGCAAACAAGAATATGGCGGATTTGAGGCATATAGCCACAGCCTTCTATACATGTTTGTTTTGGAACAAAACTGACTAAATAATCAAGAAAATACATGGATAGACAAGAGGCATGTGTGAACCTAACCTTAAGTCTTCCTGTACATGTGCATATGCTTGTTCATGATACTTTATAAAATAACGCCAGACGTTTTTTATTTGACCGACTGTACATAGTTGTATTTTACTATTTTTACTATTAATGAGCTCAGTTTTTCACTCATTTTCAATGATCCTGCTTAAACAAAGCAAATAGTGCAATTGTACCAATAGTGCATGTTGATAAACTTGGGCTGCTATGGATTTGTTTCTTTTCCTTAAAAATACTTTAAAAAAACATTGTTAAGATAATTTTAAGTCAATTATAGTATATTGCGATACAAGTGAAGCAATGCATACGGATCGAGGAAAGAGTTTGAAAAAACAAGGCGCTCGTGCCGAGATTTTTCAATTTTCCGAGATCCGTTATGCGTTTACGGCACGAGTATTGCATGCTATTTTTTGCACGATGATTATTTATATCAATTTAATTATATTAATTGAGATATTACCTGAAAATATTATGTATATACATTATTGAAGATAGATGTTTATTTCAGAAAGTGATTCGCATGTGTTTGTTGTTATGGGAACCGAATATTTGTCCTGGGGGGCCTTGTCCATAAAGGCTTGTATTATGATGTGTGGCGTAAGTAAATTCTTACCGCACGGAAATTTGTTTTGTTTCCTTAGCAACAAGATTGCGTGCGGGAATGTCAACTTACGATCCACGGCAACAATATTCGTAAGTACCACTAATTAGTTAAGTCGTGCAAAAAATATATTTACTTAAATTGAAATTACACATCATTTTTATCATGTATTCCACAAATTATCATGCCTTGTTAAAAGAAGCGGGAATAGTCGACCACACTGCTTTCTGTGGCAATTTTTTTTCCGTCGAAAAATGGCCAAAATTCACATTATTCTGTTCTTCAAGACTTCTAGAATCCATATACAGTGTGTCCGGCTTAAACGTATAACATTTCATTATTTTATTACTTGAGAAGTATTGTTGATATTTATACCCAGTTTGCTTCTACGGGTTAGGTAACTCAAAATGTTTCTTGTGTTTGCATGGCAGGAGCGTACATCAAATACACGCATGCGCAGAACGTGGAAATGGCCAATTAGAGTCAATAGCCATGTGGACTCCACAGCAAAAGGCATTCTGTGTGCTTGTTCTCGCGGAGTTGAAATCTGTTACGCAGGTAGGCCTACAACGTCGATTTCAGCGTGAATATCAACTGCGACCAACTGACGATGTGACTGATGGCTTCGTGAAACTGGGAGTTTGATTTCAAAGTCGGGTCACCAAACCAAGCGCGCTGTTCCAGTAGCTGTTACGAATTAATCCATACGTCTTTTCAGAGGAGCCCCTGTAAATCCATCCGACGAGCAAGTAGGGAGGTAATTTTACCTCGTTCGACAGTACACGATGTCGTCCATAAAAGGTTGCGCCTACGGCCGTACAAACTTTAACTTCGTCACCAAATCAATCCTGAAGACAAGCAGCGACGGAGGGCATTTGCTGAGACGATTCTGGCAGAAATTGATGAAAATGAGGCATTCCTCGATATGGTTTGTTTCTCGGACGAGGCTACATTCTACACTTCCGGAAAGGTTAACAAACACAATTGCCGCATATGGGGGACGAAACCCCCACACAGTGGTAGAGTATGAACGAAACTCCCCCAAAACTCAATGTGTGGTGTGCACTGATGGACAGAATCATAGGCCCATTCTTTTTCGCGGAGCCTACTGTTAATGCAAGAACATACCTAGACATGTTGCAGTTGTACGCTGTGCCACAACTTCCTCCTAACGTGATCTTCCATGCCATTATGCGGATATTGTGAGAGAGTTCTGGATTGGGTCCTTCGATTGCTTGGCCCCCTAGTAGCCCTAACATTACGCCACTCGATTTTTTTCTGTGGGAGTTCGTCAAGGATCAAGTTTACCAGATACCAGTTCGTGATCTACCAGATCTGTGCTATCGCATTGTTGCGGCTGTCGCAAATGTTACACCTCCAATGCTGCAAAACACATGGAGAGAGGTGGAATACAGATTGCACGTCTGCTGCGCCACTAATGATGCTCATATCGAGGTTTATTAGGTTATTAAAAAAACATTTTGAGTTACTCTACCCGTAGAAGCAAACAGATTGTCAATATCATCAATACTTGTCAAGTAATAAAATAATGAAATGTTATACGTTTAAGCCGGACACACTGTATATACATTTTTTTCCCCTAGCGTTGTTCTAAATATAAGTAAAATTGCTATAAAGTTCTCCGAAAACTAACCTAAAATGGCGCACTAAAATGCTGCATATTGACATGTCGTCTGCTGGTGTTAGTGTTCAGCTATGGTGGTAGATGGAGTCGATGGGTCACGTGGTGCAAAAGTAGGGCTGCCAACATCAGTGATTACACCACCTCGAGGTAGATGCCGCCATGCACCCTCCATGATATTCGTATATGCTTCAGTGTTGGGTGTTGAAAAACCCCCTCCTTATTGAACTTAATTAAAATTTTGTTAGTAATTTTCGTTGGGGGCTCCACCCCCAAACCCCCTTCTCATTTAAACCTATTTCTTTTTTCTTGGGGGCTCCGCCCCCAAACCCCCATCTCATTTAAAGTTAATGGAAAAGGGAAGAATCTGTGGCACCTCTGAAAATAGTCGTTTTGGTGCAAGGGTCATTTATATAAAGTACAACTAATATCGCAGTATAACATGCAGTACAGAGAGCATCCATTCGAAAAGCACGCTCAATAAATATGTTGGTACTAACGTGCGGGTGGGACCAATCACATGCAAGCCATGAGATCGTTGGTATCCAAGACAGGGCCCACACACCAGGCATGAACACCCCGCGCGCAAGAAAGCAGCGTTGTCGACCAGACCCAAAGAAGCTATTAATATAAAAGGCACAACTGAACTCGTACTTCTCAACTCGCATTATGGTCTAGTGATTATGGTCACGGCATAGAAATACAGAGATGGCACATTCGAGTCCACCTCTGGTCAGGTTTCTACCAAATTATTTTTTAAATACAAGATGTCCAAATGATAAAATTTACAATCCTCCTTAATAATATTAACCTAAATACACAAAAATAAAGAGAACATAATGACACCGTAGAGACATCTAGGTGCCATAATTGGAATTACATCTGCTAGAGGTTACCATGGCAACTTTAGCAGCCTAGGCCAATCAAGTGCTACTTTATGTTGTGTTAACAATCCGAGAAGCAGCTGTTTTAGAGAGCATGTAAGTTACTAATAACAAATATTAGACCTCAGGAACATTTCCTGACTCAGGATAAATTTTCCTTTAAAGTTTATGATGAAAATCTAATCAAGTAATCAGTGGATTCAAGAAATATATAAATATTATTAACCACCATACCGCTAAAATTACTGCCCTGCTATTTAGTCTCACAATCTTAATTCTCTTTTTCTGTAGTTGCAATCACACTTGATTTTTATTTTAATTAAAAATTTGACATTCTACTTCTACCATGTTTTCAATTCAGGAAAAATAATTGTCCAATATCATTTTGGTATGCATAAAGCATTCTTTGAATACACCTGGAGAAAGATATCACTCCAAAAATAACAATTAAAGAAAATGTTAATTATTGGGTTATTTTGGAAATTCAGGGAACAAGTGCAAACACTTTTCCATTTAATGGCTTAAAGTAGCAATCTGATCATCTGGTTTTCAAGACAATTAAGACACACTTAGATAAATTTTACGTCCTAAATTTTATCATAGGTAATCCCACGAGAGTTGACGAGTTTATCGATAGATTCGCGACTGCGAAGCAGGAGCGAATTTATCTGATGTAACTCGTCAACTCGAGTTGGATTTATTAGGACTATTCCATGAATAAAACATAGCGGATTATATAAATAATAATTACTTTCGTGCTTTGTTGTATAAAAATAAAACTAAAAGTTACGAGATCACGGCATACTGTGAATCAACCATCCATGAATCGATTCGAGTTACCTTGGTGTAATCAGCGGTACCACCAGGGCATATAAGATATAGTTAACTTCATTCAGGTAAGCTAACAGCAGAACAGAATAAAAGCACACGAACTGACTTGCACGGAATCGAAATTGTGTTCACAATCAATGTACATTTCTATTATTTCAATTTCCAAACAAGTTACGTTGTATAAAATAATCTGATTTCGCGCCCCCTAGTGGCAGCAGTGACTATCAATCACTGCACACTGATACTTGCGTCTACAGTAACGACCAGACTGTTTTATCACGATAAAACACCATCCTCGCGATTCCTACAAGAATATTGCAAGATAAACGGCCGTGATTGGTCTATATCCGAGGAATTGCTTAACGTTATTGGTCAATATCAAACATACGGCGTATGAGTTGAATAGTCAGTGAAAATACTTCAGAAGATGTTTATATTCCGTCTTGGGATAAATACTAATGACAATGCTTATGTAGCATAAAGGTGTACTTGTAGCTTGAGGAAACATATTTCTTCCATCCACATTTTTAAATTAAATAAACGAAATCCTATCAACCATAGGGTAAATTAAAAACCTACAAATACTAGAAATATTGCCAGTAAAATATGAAATCCTACACAATATGCAGAATACTGCAAAAAGTCTCCAGTTTACAGTTATTAAAAAACATTATTTATTTCAATCTTTCACCTTGTTCCACATAAATCTGTTATGTGCATGCGGTGTGAACGAGTGAATCCAAAGTTTTCCTACAGAGAGAGCTCACATTTTGTGCCTTACTGACACAGGTACATCTCATTTTGCTCTTAGGCTTTATGACGTATCCCATCAGGCAAAAAGTTAGTTAGTATGGTTGCCATGTGTGCAGAAGGTAGGTAGGCAATTAGTTCTCTACTAATAAAAGTGAAAAATTAATTGAAAATATGCTGGAAAACTTTAGACTTCACTCACTAGCTAATAAAATGTTTCAAATATTATTAAAGCCATACCTATGCCCATGAATCTTGCGAGATATTGACTGCAGGTCCTTCTTAGAGAAGACATCTGATTCTTCCAGAACTGCCAACAAATGCTCAGGTTGATTAAGATTTGGAACATGTAGAACAGTTGTAAATGCAGACAACATTTCCATATCATCCATCACTTGCCTAAAAACCAAAATAATTCAATGACAGGCTTGTTTATGATAGGCCAGGCCTGGAATGTCAATAAATGTTGTTTTTATTGGACTCTACTATAATAAGCTTATTACATGTGACATAACAGTATCTTAATAACATCCATTAAAGTACAGATTTTCATTATAACACTGTTGTGATATTGATTAACAGGGCCCGGATTATGATGACCTAAAATTGTTTGAAAAATGACCTATAAAATGACCCTAAATTTTAAAGAAAATGACTTAATAATTACAAAGAATGACCTAAAAACTGATATTTTATTTATAAAAGTTATTATTGTGCACACGAAGATATAGACTAGACTAATGTGTACATAATTGTAAAAACTGTAAATGTAGAAAGGATGTAGTAGGTCTAAAAATTTTGTTCTTGATTGGAACATTTGAGAAGAAAAGTAAGAAAATCGTTTTTAAAGTAGATTCTACAAAAATGTTGCATTATAGTATCCTAGTCACACTCAAGATATTGAAAGACAAACACACTACACTACAGATGAAAATCAACAAACAGAGAGTAGGAAGAGTAGTTCCAGAAGCAGAAAGAAAATTGCGGTCAGAAAGAATGAAGAAGTACTGGGCTCACAAAAAGAAGAAAAACCTCAACCAGAAACCTGACTAAAGTGGTCCTATGAAGGCCAAAAAATTAAAATTAATTAATTAATAGTATCCTAGTCATTTATTTAAAATAATTGCATGAAAATGACAAAATAAGGAACCAAATGTCACGAAAATGACAAAATACTGACGTAAAATAAATGCCCTAAAAATATAAAATTGCATAAAATGACAAAAATGACCTAATAAAAATGCATTTCTATAAACTAGAGGCCATGATTAGGATTTATCTACAAGTTGGCAAGGTCTATGCAGCATCAATAAAAAGATGACATGTCATCAGAATCCGGGCCCTGTTGATTAATATTGAACATAGAACAATCTTGAAGCCTTGACAGTAGCATATCAAACTGCATAATAAACAACCTTTATTTATAATTATTATATAAGAGTAGAATTTTACACAAAAACTTCACTTTTGGTATAGTTTACCTGTACTAGTTTCGGTGCCTTCGCTACCATTGTCAGTTGAAATATACCGTATATACTCAAATACTACCCGCATATTTTTTTTCAAAAATCGCGAGTGAAAAACTGGGGTGCGGGTATTATTTGAATACTGGTCTCCTGTCATCTGAATTTCGACAGTTTGTACCATATCGGTTCAATATATCACGATGCTTTGTAGTAGCATCACGGTATAGTATAACAGTAGCGAAGCTGTAATGAAAGGAAAATGAGGCAAAGAAAATCCTTTCTTATGCACATGGTCCGCCATAACTGGCGGCGAAACAAAGCTTTACGTGTAGAGATGCCAAGCAAGTAATGGTACAGTACAAGCAGGAGCTCTAATTCGGGAAAATTTCGGTAAAGTTCAGTGAACTTCCACATGACTTTGACCTTGATCGGACCAGTCAGACGTACGTCATCGTGTGCGATTCCCGCTGAACAGCTGGAGAGTGTTGTTGTTGTTGAAAGTGATGCAGCGCGTAAAAGATGGCGAGATTTCTGGCTGGCTGTTACCATGTTATTTTCATAATTACATTTTAGCCTGCCATATATATATATGTAATGTTAATTATAACTGTTAAATTAAGAATAAACCTGACAAAATAATTTTATATAGAGACCTATAGATTTTTTATTTTTTTTTTTATCAAATTTCCTTTCGAAAATCTTGGGTGCAGGTATTATTCGGGGGCAGGTAGTATTCGGGTATATACGGTAGCTGTTGACAATGATAGCGAAGGCACCGAAACAAGTACAGGTAAATTATACCAAAAGTGAAGTTTTTGTGTAAAATTCAACTCTTATATAATTATTATGTTACATAACTTCACTGTGTTAACTTCCAATACAATTTAACCTGTATTTAATTTTGATTAAATTAATTGGGAGAGCAGTGTGATGTGTCAGTATTATATATTAAACCTTAAACATTCTACTTCAAATTTACTGTTCAGCCATTCCACGAGCCTGTAGTGTCCAGACCGTAACGAGCCTGTAGTGTCCAGACCTTAACAACCCTTTAATATTAATTTAATTTAAAATATATGTCATGACTGAAAAATTATGAAATTAATTTTGAGAATTAGTTCTTCAGTAGACTAGTACTGAAAAGTAAATTCATACATAATTTTTCAATGATATATATATTTTTAATTAATATTAAAAGGTTGTTAAAGTCTGGACTTTTCAGGCTCACTTTCCATGGAATGGCTGTGTTGTAAGTAAAACTTACCAAATTAGAACGTGCTTTTCGATGGGTACCCCACCATCATCAGCTGATCTCTACCAACCAGTGAAATTTCTGTAGACTAGGGCCCGGTTGCATAAAAGCTCCAGATATCTTCTAGACAGCTAATGGCTCTATAGATTTTATACACTCTATAAACACCTTCCGTTTCCGAAAGCAAATACGATCGGGAAATAGCGATACGTCAGATAAATGAGTTGAGCACTTTGTCAATAGATGGAGACACGGTGCTTACTCTAATATCAAGTTGGCCGTGATTGAATAGCAACCAATCGGAGCGCTTCATGCTATTCTATTCAAAATGGCTGAATTATCTTTCTGCTTTTCCTTGTCTGCTGTTTCTCTGCTAAAATGAATGTAAAACGTGAGATAAACTACGGTAATTTCGATTTCGAGACTTGTGCATTAGAGAAAAATGTCACCCATCACAATCTGACAACATAATGCGTAAAACGTAACACATTAATTAAGTTATAGCTAATTTACCACAGAAAGGAATGCTTCGATGGTTGTTCCCAATTCTAATGATGGGCAATTTAACGCTGAAAAAGGCATGCTTGCAGCTGTTCCTTATTTAATATGATGGCCTATTTATCCATAGGTAATTGCTTTGACAGCCTGATTCTTTCCGAAACTCAATATCGTCAAAGATCTAACTTAATTCTTTCAGGGAATACTTTTTGCTTTACACATCTCTAGGCCTTATTATTGCCTCAGGATGAAGATGACGTGAAAGATGATGATTATGTATTAATATTCATGCTGTAAACTGGCAATATTTTCTTCATAAAGTGTTGCATCAGAAAATAAAATTAATATACTTAAGTTACATTTTTTCCGAATCTGAATATCATCGTAGGCTACTTCTTGAAAGGATTGCTGTATTTCTTTCAGGGAATATTTACTTCTGTATAGACCTAGGCCTTATACGATCTGGCATTGAAGATGACCAGCAAGAAAATAATATTCGCGATGTTTTCTTAAAGTATTAACTTACAACAGAAAATGAAATTAATACAAATAAACGATGGATACATTAATAGCCTAGGCTATAACAAAGATCATCTAACCGATAATATACAATTTTTCTAGTACAGTATTATGAATTATTTCACACACAAATTAATAACCAATGCCAGCTTCATTACTACTTTTAATTTTAATACCATAACAAGCTAGTAACATAATGTAAGATTAAATGCTAACATAATAACGAAACATACATCAACATAAATATTTCGCATTTCCGCCATGTTGCGTGTTTATCTACCGTTTCGCCAGATATCTAGTGATTTATGGTGCGATAGTTTGTAGGGCGTTTTATCGAACGATTAGCCGCCATCGAACGTTTCAGAAACGCTTACGGATTGAATAATGCCATCTAGTAGATATCTTACGTTTTGGAAACCCGGCGTAACACTCATAATATGCTTACAACAGTCAGGTAATCCTTTCACATTTTTTATCAGGCTTTACACGTATGTACGATTAAATTATTTTGAAAACTTGATTAATAATAAGACTGAAAACATATGAGTACCAGTATAAATAAGTTACATAAATTACCTTCTACTGCTTGTACAGAGAATCAGCAGTTTACGTCCCCTTGGAGGTTCCTTCTTCAGAAGGACAAGTAATGCCTGGAGTGTAAGGTTAGAATAACGTGGTCCAATAGGCCCATAATCGAGGAGTCTTTCAATATTATCCACTAAAATACAGCTCAGCTGTGAACGATATGCATCATCAAACACCTATAATAAAAACAAATTTTGTCTTTATCTATTTCACATTATATATATATATATATGAAATAAGTGGTTTCATATACTTGCATATACAGCAAACTCCTGAATATCCATACTAATCGGGACCATGACTTGCATGAATAATCCAAAACACGGATAATCCAAACATTAGAATTATTATTCTAGCTTCAGGATATGCTGTTATGGATTACACAATATTACAATCTAATGTGAATGTAATAGGCTGTAAATGCCACTAAATTTGTCATGATGCCTGTTATACCCCGACTTTTCATTAACAATAATAGTATATAAATATATTTTTTAGTACACGCTCTCTAAAACAGCTGCTTATCGGACTGGTGACACGCCGAAAAGCTGCACTTTAAAGGACAAGTCCGCTAAAATTGCATAAAAGTGCATTCAAACTGCATTCAAAATGCAATTTTAGCGGCCTTGTCCTTTAAAGTCGTCATGGCAATCTATAAACAAAACCCAGACGGCATTGACCAGTCACACCAACTTTAACATGGATTTACGCCTATAATTGGTCATAAAACAACAAATTTAAGCCAACACGTTTCTTTATGATAATCAGAAACTTTACCAGGATTTTTCGCAAAACACGGTAGCCCACTTCATCACATGACAACAAATATAAGCCAACAACTTTTCACATTTTGGTTCACTTGAAAAACATTCCTTACCATGGACGAACAGCATTTAAATGTCGTAATATATCCCTTCTCATAGCCTATTTCTGCCGTGAAGTTGCTGGTAGCAGCTCCAATTCAATGTTTCTGGCTTGGATTGATCTTCCCTCGGTATTATCATTTATACAAGTAAGAATCAGCTTGAAAAATTTTATGTCATAACCGGGATTTGAACACGGATCTTCGGCTTAGAAAATAAAAATTAAAAAATTCAAAGATCCAAAATTTAAAAAATCTAGCCGAAGATCCGTGTTCAAATCCCGGTTATGACATAAAATTTTTCAAGCTGATTCTTACTTGTATTAATATCCCAGACATGGATTTAATGTCTATTTCCTTTCCTTCCACTTAATTATCATTTATATTTTCACAAGCTTTTCATAAATACTAGTCGGTATGCAATATTGCTTACAAACAAGGGACTCATATATTATGCATCTATACTACCACATTTGTTATTGCTATGTACGGTCATTGTTGTTTTATGATCTAGATGGCCATGACAATATAACTTAAAGAAATGACTGACTGCCTTTCATTATAATTAACTATACGGTATTTTTTGTTTTATTTCATATAATTTATAGAACTTTTACTAAAAAATATTGTATGCACCACATACGCAAAAACTTTAGCGGACTCATCCAGTATTTCAGCCTCGGCTTTCGCCTCGGCCGCTATACTAGATTCGTCCGCTAAAGCGTTATTTTGCATACTTGATACATAAATAGCTATTAACCCTTTGTGAGTGGGGTGTGGGTAATACAACTGGGTGCGAGATTTTGAATTTCCGGCACTTTATGTAGCCATACTGTGCATAGAGAATATTACATGGCTACGTACAATATGACAAAATAAAGTGCGAGAAATTCAAAATCTAGCACCCAGTTATATTATCCACATTCCACTCGCAAAGGGTTAAAAGGGGAGGAAAAACTTGAAAGAGATAATTAATTGGGAGTTTGCAGTAAATGAATTTAAGAAAGTGTTCTTTTCAGTTAATTCAATTAGACAGTTTCAAGAAGACTGAGATTTTAAGAACTTCTTATCAGCTGCAGAATCTCAAAAGTGACATAGGTTATGTAAGTATACTTTTCAATTTATTCTTATTTCATATCCTCATAACTGCAGCTAAATGCTAACTTCACATAACATATTCTACTATATAGTTAGCTTCTTCAGAACACTCAAAATCAGTATCATATTACAAAGGAGTACAGTAAGTTTTCACAGGAACTGTGTTTGTACAATTATAACCTGTAGATAAGATGCAATTATATTGATATAACACATTTTGGATTTTATTAATTATAAACACCTTGATCTGAAAATTGTTACAGCTTCTTTTATCTGTTTTCATTTTAATTTATAATCTTCCTGCTGCATTGGCAGGTTGCCATACAGACATAAATTACTCTCCCAATCTAGAATTGCTATTATTCTAATAATTTTCTTTTATAGTTTAAATACATATATGAAATCTGTTGAATTTCCATAAAAAGGTATTGCATTAAGAGAGAACAAGTTGTACATAACCTGTAGATAAGATGTTTTTAGTATTCCTTTTTGAAATCCAGTATGGGGAAATAATCAATTATAATTTAATTGAATATAATTTAAATTTGTGAGCTGAAGTATATAACTATACTTTTGTCATAGTGAGCAGGGTATTTTGATGGATGTTTGTAATTCAGTATCTGCCTTCACTGCAAACACTACATTCTTTTAAACTTAGAAGCTGTTAGAAATATAAGTTTTCATGAACCACAGATTATTCTCTCTGTTGGACATTACATGAGAATGAGAAAAATTCCTCAGACACTGGGACTTGAACCCAGGACCTTTGGAGCAAATAGCCAAAGGTCCTGGGTTCAAGTCCCAGTGTCGGAAGAATTTTTCTCCAAAAAATTCTTAGAAGCTGTACAAGCTTCTTAATGTATTTCCAATTCACTAATCAAGGTTTGCAGAAATTGTTTTATGGACTTTTGTCAAAAGTGAGTTTATTACCGAAACCTTTCCCCCCCCCTCCCCCTTCAATCTCCATATAGTTCTGGATGTGAGCTTGTAAATTTTGAGATTAGAATTCCTTCTAGTAATATCTCGGAATTAATTAGCTTGTTTCTTTAATATGATACATAAAAAATGTTTTCTGAAATCAAACAATCTGAACGCAAGATAATAAATTTTGACATAAGTACCACAATAAATTTCAATATTATAACTACCATTATCGATACAATCATACTCACAATAGTTTGCAAGGAAATCAAATTATTTCAATAAAAATATCTTAGAAAACTATAATATATTCATCTACCTTTCTTATATGTAGGCATTTGGCAGCTTCTGTGTATCCCACCATTTCTTCTGGTGAACAAACTTTGACAAATGGAAAATCAGAATTTTTAGCAAGCTGTGCTGCAAGGGCTGTCTTTCCAGAATTTGGTGGTCCTTCAAGTAGAACCGACACCAATCCTGATGACTCCGTGGCACGTGCCTGTTGTATGAACAGCATTCCATCCTCTAAAATACTGCTGACTGGAGTACCCCAGTTTATTATTCCTCGTGCGAGGAAATGCTCTAATGCTTCTGCACTTGTACCAAAAGCCTGAAACAAAAATTATTTTTGTTAATAATATAACTTTTATTTAAATTAATTATATCCAAGAATTTCTTTTTTATTTCATTCTTTCACAATACAGTAGAAGTAAATTTTAACATTTTGTTGTGTCTGATGATCTAAAGTTATTTTTACTATTTTCACCAAAGCTGATTGATTACAAGACAATACTTGTACATGGAAATATGTCTTACAGTAGTGTAAGGTTGGTCTGGTTGAAAATGGTGATAATGTCGAACATTGTCAATGAACCATAATACATTTGTGACTTTCTGTTCAATCTTTCATAAAACCAGACTTTCGTATATTACTTTTCATTTTTCAACCAAAAAATATATAACCTCTATAAAGTGTAAAATCTATTAAAAGAATGACTGTTATTGAACTCACATAACAGGATAATAATTCAAAATTTTTACTTACAGGTTTAATGTCATTTTCAAGAGCATGTAGGAAATCTGCTCGATTCACCAACAGCTTCTCCATAGCTTCTGGATCAACTTCAACTTTACTAGCTGCCTTAATGAGTCGATTCATGGCTGTAGATTGAGCTGCACGCACCAATCCTTCTAGTTCAGCACCACTGAAGTTCTTCGTTAGAGTTGATAGTTCCTGTACGAAATTTACAAATTCATTAGAACAGTAATGCTTAGATAATCACAAAGGAAATCCAAAATGTCAGACAATAAATTGAAGGAGGAAAAAAAAAATCTCTTTAGGCAAGCCTACAGGCTGAGGTAGATTTCAAAGTGCTTTTGGTTTAATTTACTGTCGCTGCGTAGCACTTTTCTTCTTTAGCCTTCGCATGACAAACCCGCAATAATAACTGTAAAAAAGAGGAAAGAGCACTTTTTCAAACATTCAAATCTCGCCTTATATGAGAACTATCAAGAAATTTGTTATTGATTTGTAGAGTACTCATCAAGAGCTTTTCAACGATACCCCACAAGACGTAGTTTCAAAAATTTGGAATTTTCATCCCCCCCACTCGTACCTCCAAAACCCTCGAATCGTTGTTGTCACTATGAACTCCATAGGGAGTACTCTAATTTATTGAAACAAAGTTTCCCTCTATACTTCATAGGGGCCGAGATATAAATGTTTTAAAATTTCAACCCCCTCCCCCAACCACCCCTTTAGGCCAATTTTGCTCATTAACGAACTTGCCCGAACTACTGGGCCAAGAAATAACATAATAAAATTTGGTTCAAGTATCTTCAAAATTACGGCTGCTAGCGTGTAAAGATACATATAAATATCACTTTTTTTTTTAACAGGCGGTGGTTTCGTACTTAGGGAGGCATGAAACGTAAAGATATGAAAGAATTTTTCAAAAGTCATGCAGGGTGTCCACTGGTCGGGAAAATCCGGGAATCCGGAAAAAGGCCGGGAATTTCGTATGGTCGGGAAAATCCAGGAAAAGTAAATGAATTTTTTAAAATATCCGGGAAAATTCGAAAAATTGCAAAGTGTGATCAAAAAGACTTCTAGACAATAATAGGCCTATATGAAAGTATATTTAATTTATTTTATTGTTCCTAATTTTTGTATCTGTTATAGCCTAAATAATTATTGTTTGTAATTACTTTTGTTACTAAAAGTTTTTCTTATTTATAGTACGTATGTATAATCCTATAATTTTTCTTACACAGTTATTAGAAAGTGCTTCATATTATGGTCGGGAATTGCTGAAATGATCAATGAAAATCAGGGAATAAGCCAGGAATTTCTTCAGCATTACTTGGTGGACACCCTGTCATGACATGGTATCAATTGCAATAGGTAGATTTTTCTTCGAAATCTACCTAAAAAAACTGAGTTTGCTTGATTTGGAATAATACCTAATCAACAACAAAAATGATAAAAATAAATATCTATAGAGATGTTCTGAAAATAAATTCTCTAAATTTCCCCTGAATACTGTGAAATAATGAAAATAGGCTTAATTAATTACAATACGTTTCAGCCTGAACTTTATTTTATACATCACGTTAATTTTTCAAGATACTTATGGCATTAATTCGTATTTTTCTTTTAATTTAAGATTTTAAAATAAGATTGATGCATATTTTGTATGACAGCATAGTATATTTAATAAAAAACTATAGACTAGAGTAACATTTGGCACAATTACTCTTTTGAACCCCAAAATTAATAAGGAAAGAAAAGTTGCAAAATCACATATTCTATAAGCTTGTGGTCTGTGACTGCATTTAAATATAAGCAGCATATGACATACGATACTTAAAAAATTCTCCCTGCACATTCTGGTTAACAGACATCATAAGAATCTCTCGTATAATGGCATTTTAAGAGATTTTTTAGTCAACACAAAGATATGGATTTTAGCTGAATACGTAATGTATTTCTAATTATTAATAAACTTCATTATGAAGCTTAAAACATAAGAAATTTCAACTAGTATAGCAAGTTTCTGTATACTGTATTTCTAAGTTTCCTGCAGCAAAACTGTAATAGAAAGTACATTCAAAATGTGTTTAAAAAAATCTTTGATGCCACCATGTTCACATGTGACATCACGTAGTACTGGCACAATAAATTTAGTCAATTGTTCATTATAACTATCATAACTTTTAAGTTCTATTAGTTTGTCAAGCTTAAGTACTGTATTTTCGTCCTTATTAGTAGAATATTATGATTTTGGATTGCAGGCCAAGATATTTGTGCAATGAACTTGTGAACACTGTAATTTCTACAGCTGGCATTATAAAATATGAAGAGTTAGGAATTCAAAGTATATTTTACCTTTTTATTTGAAAACAGTAGTTTATATTATTCATGCCAGTTAAGAAAAATTCTACTTTAACACAATGTGGGAGAACAAATGACTCATGCTGCTGAGCAATGAGACAAGCGTCAACTTCAAGAAAGCTGGGATTTTCAGAGAGATGTCAAGATTCAGTCTTCTACTAACGTTTATCAGGGTCTGTTCCATCTAAAAGCCGCTAGATAGCACTGGAGGACTGATGTATTTGAATGAACCGTGGTTATTTTTCAGTGGAACAACAGGACATGTGTCAACAACAAAGAACCAATGTCCCCACCTTGCACACGGCTTATTTATTGATCTCATTTTTTCTCCTTCACCTGACAAGATTGTGCTTCATGCATTGACATTTTTAAAAATTTTCATTCCTGTTCCCCCTGTTCTGTTGTCAGGTATGCTGGGTCCCCTGAAACTATCACCAAGTTATAAATGGTAACTCAATAAAAAGAGCAATAAAGAAAAGACATATAAACCTTTCGGAATTGGCTACCAACAAAAAGAAACAATTAAAATGTTTTGTTGTTTTGGAAATAATGTTTTATAGAAATAATACTGGTACTTTCTTTACTGATTACTAATATGAAAAAAGTTAAAACTTTGTTTCAGAGTCTTCAATTTTTTATTTTGGAAAAGCTATAGACGAGTGAGGGGTGAGAGGATTTAGCATGGGGTAGGACTACCATGTTGTTGAAAAAAAGTGTTTCTCAGCTTTTACTGAAACTTGATTATGTGACGTACAGTGGAACTGAACATATGCACTGTCTGCCCTAGGTGCATGCAGCATGATAAGTTTTTTAAATTGCCTCTCCAGCACAAACAATAAACATACAAAAATATGATGCAGAATCCCCTATACAGAAGTTCACAGGAATCGCCCCTGTGAAGACGACAAAATGAGGATTTTAAATCAAGAAGGTATGGAAACTTCAGAGCTTGATATTTAATAAGGGTTTAATGGCTTTTATTCCTGGAATGGCAACAATTATGACTTTTATTGAATCAGAAAATAAAACCAATAATGTAGATTTTGTTAATCATACCTTAATATCAACATCTGGGTTGATTTTCTTATATTCCTTCATTCTGCTTGTGTGGATATTAAGGATCTGAAACCTCCCTTGTTCATTTGGTAAACCAATTTCCATTTGAACCTGTAAAAATAAAAGGAATTGCAGTATCTATTTCAGCATATTAACTCAAGGAGCCTAAGCCCCCAGGTACTGGCACTACTGCTTGCTAGTAATGTGATGGCTATTTCAATGTTAATCTCGTGTCTCTGCTTAAGATCCTAGCTCAGTCTTTCTATACCATATTTCTGTTACAGACTCTGTGATATGGAGTGAAGGACAAAGGAAGATAGAGCACCAAAAGGAAAAGAAGCATTCCGTCAAAAAACATTTAAATAACAGAATAAAATTTTTTTACAATGGCTCTTATATTGTGAAGTATATCACTCAATCTCACCTCCAATCTTCCAGGCCTGAGTAAGGCTTCGTCTATCATATCTCTTCGGTTAGTCATTCCAATGACTAGGATATTGTTGAGCTGCTCCACACCATCAATTTTGGCAAGCAGCTGATTAACCACAGTGTCATGAACACCAGCAGTACCACCTACTGAGCCTCGAGATTTACAAATTGCATCAATTTCATCAAATATAATAATATGTAACCCACTGTTTGGACCCAACTGGAAAAAAAGAATAACAAAGAATTCTTAGATGCAACTTACAACTTCAATGAAAAAACAGTGCAATAAATTTTTGTTTTAAATGAAAGGAAAACCACTTCTTAAACATGCACTGAAGTGCTAACCATAAAAAGAGCTTTCACAATCTCGAGTAATTACTTTCTTCTGTCCTATTAAAAAGAACATGACTGATGGTTTCATTAGAAGAGTGCAATGTCTTCTTCGCAAAAATTTTCAGTAATACCGTTAGAAATTATTGTGGTCTGAAAGGTATCACAATTCACTATGTTAACGTATCTCCCTAGGTAACCATATTACTATCAGTCACTGAAGCTGTAATTCAAAGTCCAATTCTTTCTGTTATTTTTCTGAAACACCTAAATTAAACTAAATTAAATTCTATGGTGGTACATATCCCATACAGGGGGAAATGGCTAATCCAACAGCTGTCAACTACCTTAGTTTATTAATTTCATCAGCAGATAGCAGGATTGGAGGGCATGTGGTCTAAGGTTCTACGTATGAAAGGTTGGTTCATAACTATTTTTCCGCTAGATGTCACCATACAGCAACATGTTATCAAGAATGCTTTATAAGTCTCTGCCATATGGTGTGATCTGTGACTTGTGTTAATTCCTTGCGATAATTATTGTATTATTGTGTAAATACAACCCTTGAAAAATAATTTCTGGTATAAAATGCATTTCTAAGCACTCCCTGCAAACATTTCAGAATTTAATTAATAATGTAATCTCTCAAGGAATTCGTAAAATAATTCATTATATTTCAACATATGGGTGCAATCAAAATTGCTTGGAAAATTTATTTTTCTCAGTTAGGAATAAGAGGAGGGCTCCATGATCAACAATAACAATTACAATAAAATCAATAACAATCATAACAATAATAATAATAATAATAATAATAATAATAACAATAATAATAATAATAATAATAATAATAATAATAATAATAATAATAATAATAATAATAATAATAATAATAATAATAATAATAATAATTGCTGATTATCTTCATGGGAATTCGAATGTCTTGAATGTTCTTTGATAAACGTATTGAGACCACACCTTCCACTGATATTACTATTGGTACAATTTTTACAGTTTGTAGTTTCCAGAAGGTTTTTATTTCTAATGCCAGGTTCTGGTATTTACTGACTTTGTGCATTTCTGTTTTCCTTAAGTTATGAGTGGATGGGATACTGACATAAATTACAATTGCCTTAGAGCTCTTTTTATCTATCAATAGCAGGTCTGGTTGGTTATTTTTTAAAATTTTTAAAATTTTCAATAGTACGTTTTCCTGTTTAAGACGTCTATTCTTTTCGGTTCCTAAAAAAATGTGTTAACGAGATTCCACTGTATTATTTTCCGTAACATATTTTACTTAATACACTGTTAAGTTAATACTGAAAATATAATATCAAAAAGCGTCAAGTGCAACCTTTCTATCTATGGTTCAAGACTATTTTTATTCCTTGAGATAATTTTACACTATATTGCCTTCTTTCAAAATTACATAGTGTTAACATACTTACTCTCTTTTCTTCTTCTTCTGCGTCTGCAAACAGCCGTCTAACATTAGCTTCTGATTCACCAACATACTTGTCTAAAATCTGTGGCCCATTAACAATTTTAGGTTCTCTGGCATTTAGCATAGTTCCAATCTGTCGAGCCATGAGTGTCTTTCCTGTTCCTGGTGGTCCAAATAGTAAGATTCCTTTTACATGCTTGCATCCTATATTGAAACAAAATTAAGCTTGGTTATTAATAATAATATAATAATAATAATAATAATAATAATAATAATAATAATAATAATAATAATAATAATAATAATAATGAAAAAAGGTTTCAAGTACACAGAAGTGGAAATATTTAAATTTCAATAGATAGAACAAAAAGCAAAGTTGTGTTCACTTCGCACTTCAAACTACAAATTGGAGTTGGTCTTTTTTCCACCCTTCTTTATTTTCTTTTTTTTTTAACCAATAAAATGTTATCATACAAATAAAGAAAGTTCACCATTTTTTTTTAACTTTATTTAACAACATGCTCCATTACAATGTGTAACACTACATGTTCTATTACATAAAAACCTTTGTTATTACATACATGCTTCACTAAATTTTTACCTGTTTTTATCAGGACAGATCTGTTTCCGCCATTCTCATGGCCATCGTCAGCTGTTCTCGATTTCTTGGTGTTGTGTTGCCATCTGGCGGAGGGTGGAAGAATCTTGTGATGAGGCTCTCTTCTACTGGGATGTCGAAATTCATTACTATTTCCTTGTTTTTTTGTATGAATAGTTTTTCCCAAACTGTTAACTCTGTATGTTTCCCTATATGTTTCAAAAGTTTAGCTTTATCATTTATTTTGTGGCCTTCTTCCCAATATGAGTAGCCACTGCTGACTTTTCTATTTGCTGGAACTTTATATTGCGAAAATGCTCTTTTACTCGAATACCCATATTTCTCCTCGTTTGCCCAATATATATCTTATTGCAATCCTTGCAGTTAATCAGGTAAATTCCTGATTTGTTGCTTTCCGGCTCTTTATCTTTATGTTTTGACTTGATTAATGTTTTGATGTTGAATCTGTTTTTTGGTGCTAGTTTTATATTTACTTCTTTGAAAATTTTTTGAAACCTATTGTTAGCCCATGGGTGATATGATATCGTTCTGTATCCTGTCTTTTCTTTATCATTATTTAAAGTGCTGATCTTAATTTCTTTTTGTTTTTCGAATTTCTTAATTTTCTTATCTATGAGATCTTTGCCGAAACCGTTCAAGAAATCGAGAACAGCTGACGATGGCCATGAGAATGGCGGAAACAGATCTGTCCTGAAAAAAACAGGTAAAAATTTAGTGAAGCATGTATGTAATAACAAAGGTTTTTATGTAATTCAATACCACTTCACTGTGTAATTCCCAAAAATAGTTAAATACTACATGTTCTGGTTTACATTGGTGTTTCAAGTGTTTACACTATTTACAGATATGTGCTTTGGTTATTCTCTGGTTCTATTCTAATTCAATCAACTGTATTATTCGTAAAGTCAATCGTATTTACAAATTTACAAAAGTCTTTTAAAAATCTTTTCATTAAGTCTCTTTTATCTGGTGGCCAAACTCCTCCTCTAGTGATTATGCTTCGGCGTAATGTTTGTCTTCCTATGTCGTGTTTTGAGCACTCAGAATATGATCGACAGTTTGGTCTCCTCCATTACAGGGGCAAGTTGCATCTGGTGTTATTCTTCCATGTCCTGTTAGCATGGTCGTGAGATTCGATGTGATTGGGATTTTCATCGATAATCTCTCTACGATGCTTGCACAGTACTTTTCCGTTTTGGCTCCACTGTGTGTTGCTCGCCATTCTCTTTCCCAGCTCCTCAAGCTGTCTTTGCGTAATGTCTTCAGTACTCCAGTCTTTGGCATCTTATCGTGGGATACTTGCTCCTTGCTTCTGGCAGCTTGTTTGGCAAGATGGTCTGCTAATTCGTTTCCATGTATTTCGGTGTGAGCTTTAACCCAGGAGATCGCTACTGTCCATTGCTTTTCAAAATGTTCAGTACCTTCCTGATATTTTCTATTAAGTAGTTATGATTTTTGATATTTTTTAATAAATCTAGAGTTATTTTGCTATCTGTGCAAAGAGCAAGAGTTTTAGTGGTATTAAGTGTGGATGCATATGTTGTATTGATTCTAAGGCCTTCAGAACAGCAAGTTGTTCTGCCTGGTTGTTCGAGGAGTTGTCATCTAATTTATATTTTAGTTGTTGGGCTATCTGGCCATTGAGGTACATTGCAATTTCTGAGCGAACTCCATCAGCAGACTTGCTACCATCTGTGTATAGTTCCACGGCGTATTCTTTTGCAGAGTCTATTTCCTCTATACCACTGAAATTGGCTGAGTGAGGCCATTCGTTAAGTGGTAGCGCAATGTCAACATTGATGTCTTCTTTTCCTTTTAAGATATTGTAGGCTTTAGCTGTCTTCTGTAATTTGGTGATTATAGGTGTCAGACCTGCTAATGTGCAGAGAGCTTCGGTTGAGGTTGTTGTGAATGCTTTTGCGATTTTCAGATTTATTAATCACTGGACCCTTATAATTTTTGTGCGATTATGTTTTTTCTGTAAACTTTCAACCCAAACTGAAACCCCGCATGACAATAAGGGCAGAATTGCACCTCAGTTCTCCAGTCTGTGCCACTGCTTATTGGGAAACCTCATTGTTCAATTCTTTGGGAAGACCGCAAGCGAATGATGGCAAATGAAGAGCTCCAGAACATTTGAATACTACTACTACTACTTGTTCAATTCTTCAAAACATCTTAAGTATTTACTCAATATCAACATAATGTAACCTGATTCACAGTTATTGACCTATAAGTATTAAGCCTGCTATCTCTTGAAATCATTGTTCTCTTTGCTTACCCAGTTGTTCCACAATCTCTGGAGGGAAAACACGTGATGCAAATGCTCGTCTGAAGATGGCATTGAATTCCTTATCTAAACCACCAATTCCCATCTTTTGGAAATCCCAGTCTGGGTTGATAATAGACTGTCGGACTACTTTGCTGAAAATTCAATTAAACCATGAGCTAATTTTTATTATAACATAGATAAGGCAATAAAAAAATTTGGTTTCATAATTTCTGTAGGTACTTTATATATTACACACACAGTATAAATTTTAAAATACAACTAAAAAAGAACGATTTTTACTTGGAAGCTGAAAATTTGCACAGAAATTCATCATAGCAAATTTGTAGTAAAACTGTATTAAAATCAAACAACAATGGAAGTTCTACATTTTATTAGAGCATACCATAATCTTCCATTCTGAAATTCTGTAATTACATGATTAATTAACTTAATTCATTATAAGAATATTACAATACAATTCTTCATTCTTTATATTTTGATTTATTGTATTACAATTATTTACGGAAATAAACTGGTTCAAGGCTATATTGACACAAGAAGCCTGAAGACATTTAAATCTATGCAGTTATACAAAAATTTAATAAACAGATCTCAATAGTCTGATAATTAGAAGCTCAGTTAACTCATTAGTAACTTCACTAACTTTACAATGCATTTTCTGTGCCCTTGGTCACATCTTCAAACAACTAAATATTGAACACATTTGCCAATACATGGTGAGTGCATAACTGGTGTGTTAAATCAACTTGTAACTTTCAAACAAATGTTATACATTTCGATCCGGGGACCTCCAGAATACGAGTCCAAGATGTTACCATTTGGCCAACTCAGTCAATTATACATTCCTGTTATACATTTCATTTTGTGAATTTTAGATGTATTGGCAATATTATGCAAATTAATATTGTAGCAACTTAAAAATGAACATGTGTACTAGCATTGCTATTCAGTTAGATTTCAGTGTCATTGATAGAATAAGAATGCAATGTAACACGATTAGGGGTTTGCTACGATTTTTTCTAGTTACATCATTAACTCACATTTTGTTCTAGTGACATCAAGAACGTCTCTTGCTGTTATGTAATGTCTGGAACAATCAAACATGGCGCATGGTCTATTTATTTTTGTTCTTGGGGCATAAGAGCTGAACTTGCATGCAGAAACCGTTCCACTTGCAATCTTCAGATAGGAAGATTACTGTATGAATATGTAGTGTGAAAGAATCCTTGACCATGAAGTATGACACTTGATATAATGTGTTGAAGCCGTTTTTCTGCTCTGTAGTCTCAGGTAAGGCTTATATATTGTTTCTTTGCCTAAGTATAGTCATTGTGGTTTATATAGTGAGGACTTTTTTTCACAGTACTTAGCACTGGCACCTTTATTCAAAAAAATAAAAATTAATATTATTCAAAATATTCCTACCACAATTTCTATAAAGTGATGGCCTACTGCTTAAAATCAAGGTTGTTTGTTTGCTTTTGTTAGATTTCTATACATAATATATACCCTGTAAATTGCCGTGGCTACTGGACTGCAAGTGTGTTGGGGGTTGGTTTCCCCAGCCCTCAGCAAACTGCTCCTGTGGTCAAGGACACTCTAACTTCTAAAGGTATCTATATTGCACCAACTGAGTTAATACTAACGTAGTAAATAAAAGTAGTAAATAGCTAACCACCATAGTTAATAGTTAATCAAGGGTTAGTGTGATCGCATTCGTTGTTTACCTATAATTTGAAAAGCATAAATCCTTGGTTTGTGATGCAGAAGCAAGTGAGTTCATAGTTATTAAGATTGTAGGAACAAGGGGTGCACTTGGTTCACAAGCAGAGAAGTGAAATAAGTAATTATTTTGTACTGGTGCATGAAGATGATTTTGAAGTATCCCATAAAACTGCAAGCAGTGAACCAAGTGAATGGGAAGAAAACATCGCAAGTACCGATATCGGTAGTTTTACTACAATTCAGGAGAGAAACAATTCTGCCCATGATGGGCCAGATTATTACATTAACTCAAAAAAATTACTTCTGGCAGAAGGGTTGGAACTCCTATGGATTAAATTTAGAAATTTTGGTAAGTACCGCCACCTTTTTTCTTAGAAAAAAAGCACTGTATATAGTCATGGAGTTTTATGTATACATATTAGATGAATGATATACAAGCTTTACCTGGCTATAGAACTGTTAGGGTTGTAATGTTACATTTGTGCTTTTCAGTATAAATTATTAATAGTTTCAGTTTCATTTCGTTAGTTTGCCTTTGGATTTATTAACTGTTACAACAAGCAATTTTCCCTGCTGAGTCCTGGGCGTTGTGTGCATCGTATGTTTGTGTGTGTGTGTTATTTTTACTTTAGGGAATTTTATTTTTTCAGATTGATAATATAAATACATATTTGTTTAATAGAAATACAGCTAATAACAAATTTCAAATAATATAATGTAAAATATAGATACACCACTCAGTAACAATTTGAAGTAACTTCAGGTAAAGTAACAGTTAAATAAAAGTTATTAAACTAATTTTTGTAAGTTGAAATAATTTATACGAGGGGTATTCCGAAAGTAAGTTTCGTCAATGTATGGCAGGAGCGGCGTGTTCACCAGGGGAACCAAACAAACGCCAGACGAATCCCCACCCGTGGCTGGTTCCACGACGGAAGTGGCGTCAGCAGAGGAGGCATGACGCAGGCGCACTGCGCCGTAGAAGAGCGAGGCGCAGCAGACTGGCGTGCCCGCGGGTATTAGTGTACCGCTCACGATGGCAGACAGACGTGTACTGACAACGTGGTCGCCCACGGAGGTGCGTGCTGTTATCCGGTATGAATGGGCACGTGGGACTAGTGTGTCCGTCATCCATGAACGCCTACAGACCGTGTATGGTGAGGAGGTCATGTCGCGTCAAATGGTTGTCGCTGGTGTCGCATGTTCAGTGAAGGACGGCAGAGTGTCGAGGATGACAGTCGAAGTGGGCGTCCGTCCACATCCACGAATGAAAGCAACATTGCTCGAGTACAGGACATGGTGTTAGCGGACAGGCGCATAACGGTGTCCGACGTGGCATCCACACTGCGGATCGGTCGTGCTCAGGCCCATCACATGATCCATGATGTGTTGGGTTACCGCAAAGTGTCGGCCCGATGGGTGCCGCGCAACCTGACCCCGGAGCACAAGTCTGCACGCATGGGAAGCAGCCTCGATCACCTGATGCGGTATGCGCGAGAGGGCAATGCGTTTCTGTTCCGCATCATCACAGCCGATGAGACATGGGTGCACCACTTTACCCCCGAAACCAAGGCCGCCTCAATGACGTGGAAGCATCCCACTTCACCTGTGCGGAAAAAATTCAAGGTGGCACCCTCCGCAGGAAAGGTTATGGCCACCGTGTTCTGGGACGCGCAAGGGATGCTTCTCCTTGAGTTCCTCCATGAAGGGACCATCAATGCGGCACGCTACTGCGACACCCTCACCCACCTCCGGTCCGCCATTCGACGCAAGAGGCCAGGCCTCTTGAGTGATGGTGTGGTGCTCTTGGACGACAACGCAAGACCACACACAGCACGGCTCACACAAGAACTGATTCGTCGCTTCGGATGGGAGCGCTTGGAGCACCCGGCCTACAGTCCCGATCTGGCCCCATCGGACTTTCACCTGTTCCCTGCCTTGAAAGCCACACTCGCGGGACGTCACTTCCACGATAATGCTGAGGTGGAGCAGGCTGTGCGCCAATTCCTTGCATCACAGGGCACCGAGTTTTACCACAGTGGATTCTTCAAACTGATCGCACGCTACGACAAATGTCTCAATGTCGCTGGTGACTATGTCGAAAAATAGTGCACGGTGTATAGTTCATGCTGCCATGCTGTATTGCTTTTGGGTCAATAAAGTGTCCGTGTGACAAACTGACGAAACTTACTTTCGGAATTCCCCTCGTAGTTGAAATTCTAAATACTATTTATTTTGAAAATCTGCAATTTAAGTATAAATGTGAAATTTAAGTATGTATTTGTATGAAGTGCAGTATCTTCAATCATTATTGTGTAATGTATTAAGCAATTATTATAGAATACAGTATATTATAGAATATCAAACTTATTATTAATTAATGTCGGACCTCGGGCCCTATAATATTAACATGATTCCACAGTAATGGCTATAGGCCTATCATTTATCACCTAATTAGTTGTGTCTGGTGTCTCAACTACAATTTAATATTATGATAAAATAAATTTTAGAGAAAGTCTTAACAGTTATAGCAGTTCCATAGACCATGATGAACTAACATAGGCATTAGTTCAAGTTACTGAAGGAAATTTGTTGTTACTGAGTTACCTCGATTCAATCATTCAATTTTTCATTAGTCACAAATCAGATTAATAAAATTATTACAGAATTTGATAAAAATTTGTTGGGAAAACATTTTGAAATGTCAGTATTATACAATAAACTTAAAACATTCAACTTCATAAAAAAGAACACACCCAGAAAAACAAAGATGGATTTATAAATTTTGACACCCTTAAGGACTATCACCTCCACCTGAAGACAGTGGCAAAGAAGAACATATGTTCTGATTTAGTTTATACTAAACAATAGGTAAATGTGATTATGAATGTTTTAAAGTTAATGTATAAAATTATTATAGCATGTCCATGAGTAATAATTGTAATTTAAATTTACCCTTTAGCTTTTCCAACAAGATTCAATGAAGAGGTCTCTGCCTTCTCAAACTGAACCATTGTGTCACCCAGACAACGTCCCATCTTGGTTTTCTTGGGTTTTGCATCTTGACCAGCTTTGATGGCATTTAAATCAGCCGCTGAAAATTAATATTAACATATAATACCACTGTCCAAACAAATGGGTCAGCTTAACATTCATGACTAGAAGCTAGCAGCACACTCTTGAACAACTGCATAATCCAGATAAAATGGTTCATTGTATTGCATTGTGTGCATCATGCAGAGTGCAAACTGCGGGGAAGGGGGAAATTCCCTGGCTTGTCAAACTGTTTTCCTAGCAGGTAACAGTAATACAGTGAGTCCATTTTATGAGGAAATCTCGCATTGCCGTGCTAGCATCGCAGTTGTACAAAGCATACAAGCGGTTAGTTGCTTTGGTGTGTTGTAGGCACTATATCCATGCCGCAACAGGATAGATGGGAGTAGCACAAGATGGGAGTAGCAGTCAACTTGTGTTGCCATAACGACAGAAAAAACAACAGTTTCAATATATCTTGTGATGAGGTACGTGGTTATTTTCATTGTAATTTTAACTGTAAATGTGAGAACTTGAATCATTACATCGATCTCGGGTTTATTTGTGTAGATATTTCACCCGATCGCTCGGGAGTTGGAGCTGTGCCTGCTGTGACGCAGAAACCTGCATCATTGCCCAACTCTTGCGTGGGACTCACTGTATATTCATTATTCAATACTTAAAGGTAGATTAATTGCAAGAATGGAATTATAGTCAGACACTCAAAAAGAATGCTGAATGTGTTACAAAAGTTATATGTACGAGTACATAATATGTGTGGGTGTGTCTTTGTGTGTATGCATGCATGCATAAGTGTGTAGTCCATATGTACTTCATTTGTCTCCATATATATCCTGTATTATGTAGTATACGCCATCAATAAATCTCTCTGCAGCTATGGTTAAGTTCAGCACTAAGAATATTTTCAACATCTTCTGTAAATAGGTGTGTTTGGGTACAATGTAACAAAATGGAAGAGCAATGTAAAAACAAATAAAGACATAAAAACACTCTTACTCTTGTGTTAATTCAGCTAAAACATGGGCAAATATTTCAAAAGACAAATGCTGACATTGAAGCAAAAAATAAAAATAAAAAAGTTAAAAAAAATAAAAAAATAATACTAATAAAATAAATAAAAAGGAGCAAATAACCCTAATTGTGTAAACTGTGGAGAATATAAAACCTTGAAACACTTTAGGGCAACACAGTCCCATCAAAAAGTCGCTCCGTAACACCTGTGTAAGCAAGCAACCACTAAGAAACGGAATTCAGTTGGCAATGCTAGGGTATGGTTATAATTTCTACTACAATCATTAGTGAAGTAAGATATACAAGTAACATAAAACTCACCTATTTACAGAAGATGTTGAAAATGTTCTCAGTGCCAACATAACCATAGCTGCAGTAAGATTTATTGATGGCACTGTACTACAGAAAACAGGATATATGGAGACAAATGGAGTACTATTTGCAGAGGGTGGAAATTAACCAATCTTGATCGAACCAGATTTTTATTAATCAGCAACGCTCAAACAAGCAGCTTCTCCACAGGTAATATGAAATACAGTGCATTAAACAAAAAAATCCAATACCATTACTGGGTCCAAGTAAAGATTTTCCTCTAAAGGTGTATTTATCTTGTAAATATCTCAATTGAGATATAACTGAAAATTGTTCCATTAGCTAGGCCTTCTTAATGCAGCAAAAATATCCTAATAAAATTAGCACTAGTCAGATGATTCCATACTAAATTCAGCACATACTAATGTCTATGACATTATGAACAGATGAAGTTTCTAAGTGTCTGGAAAAAGATTTGAAAATGACTGGAAAAGTTTTCAGGTGATCAGAGCATCTATATACTAAATAGTTGGTCATATTTAAATTATTACTAACACAGAATAAAATTCCTTCAGAAGTTTGTGTCTTGATATTCTTTTAATAAAAGAAACAGGGTCATAAATTAATCTCTCTTAAAAATATCAAATTTTGCAAATGAAAGAGGCCCTTGCACATTAAGGATTAAACGGGCTAATTCTAATTCAGGTAAAAAACAGATGGATGGATTATGGATATAATGTTAATTCAATTAATACATCAGAATCATACACATATTTAATGAGTAAATAATTAATCAGGTTATCCTATTTACTGGTAAATAACTGGTCAGGTTAACCTGACCTGCAATTTGTTCAAGAAACCAGTTTCCTACTGTGTGTAAATTCCAGCAGCACTCTTAACAGTGGAGAAATAACATGAAATGGGAAGGGGGTTTAAAGGTTTATACAATGAGTTAGAGGTACTGATGTTTAGGGCAACAGTGGTAAATGGCAAGTCTCGAAACCTAAATCCTAGTATAGCCTTCTATGTGCCTTAACAATGGGTGTAGAACATTTCACAACAATATTAATCGCAGCTTTGAAAATTGAAAATGAACACGAGTAAACTACCCCCCTAATAATCTTTATAGAGAAACAAATATAGCTGTTTTATTACTCCAAGTTAGAAATTTCAAAATTTACATTTTTATCTGCAAACAAATGGATTTTATATTTTAAAAAACACCTTTCTAGTGGTGAATGGAGAGACATGTTGAAGAAGAATGCTATGGTACCACCTATTCGTTCAAACCCAGGACGCTCTAATAGCACAACCCGCTGCAGGCATTGTAGTGCATATGAAACCCTCCCCTATGTGCTAGGGACTTGTCCTCAGGCAGAAATTCTGTGAATCAAGCAGCATGACACCATGAGAACAATCCTAGCTAATGGTCTCCAATCCTAAGGTCTAGTTCACCAAGAAGTTCACGATAAATTCAGTGACGATAGTAACCAAAGGATCAACATCAATAGAAAGAACTGAACTGCATAAATAATCAATCCAACAATCCATTTTGAATCATCCATTGAGCAACCTGTCAATGTAAACAAAGGGAAGATAGGCATTTTTGAGCCCACATTCCCATACTATGTGGAAAAATTTGACATCAAATCCATTGTTGTCGCCGGTCTCTGGTGCACATCGAACCATTTCCAGATTCTTCGTCAATTGGTGCAAGAAATACAGACTAGAACAATGTACTGATGAAGAAATTGTGACTAATGTCATCAAGTTCTCTGTAGCTATATTAAGAAACCATCTATATGGAATTCACAGCTCTCAGAATATACCAGAACTGTACTGGCAATGTACTTTATGTTTATGTGTACATTTTTCAAAACTTCAAATACCCATACTAACACTATGCGATGTATATGTCAGTTATTCTATGTCATCTGGCAGATTCTTAATGGGATCAGATAAGAAAATTTAAAAAATTAAAAATCAAACTTTGGGGAAAAAGATTTCATGAAAACTACTTTTAATCTTTTAGAAATAGAAACCAAATCCTGGGGGTGCAATAAGAGTCCAACGAAATCCATAACCCAAAATCATAATTAAATATAATTCAACACATATCCTTTGCAGGGAGGCATGGACAGACAGACACCATTCCAAAAATCCTTTAGTTTCTATGCATTGAGAAACACTAGAAAACTCTTTGAAAACCTATTGAAATCTATGAATTTAGAGAACCCTCACCATAGTAAAAAATCAGGCATCTACCAATTGAAATGTAACGATTGTGAAAAATTATATGTAGGAAAAACCACGAGGACATTGAAAGTTAGAACTAAAGAACACATAAGACACATCAAATATCAAAATACATACAAATCAGCGGTAGCGGCAAACTTTTGGGATGTAGCACATGAAGTTGACAGGGATCCAGAACTATTAAAATGTGTCCGCGACCACAAGGAGCTTTTGGTCTGGGAGAGGATTTTTTTCACAAAACGGGGAACCTATTGATGAACTCTTTGATATCCCGACCAATGATGACATATCAAAATTTGCTCCACATCCGCAGGAGGGTGCTATGGCGGTTGTATAGCTGTTGACAATCACAGCAATGGAGCCAAAACTAGTACAGGTAAACTATACCAAAAGTGAAGTTTAGTGCTAAATTCTTTATACTTGATCAATGTGAGAAAAGTAAGATCAGCGATTCACAAATCATTTTTTTTTTAATTCCATTTATGCCTTTCTTATCTTCACTTCATAACAATCTTCTCAATATGAAATCTTCATACAAATGAAAATAAAAATGATTCATACTACCAACTATCACTACTTTAGTTGAAAAGAACTGTAATGCTGATTCAGCATAGTAAAGTTTAAGAATGTCTATTACTCACACTCAACCAACACTGAAATAAGCTTTAAAAGGCCATCTTAATTAAATTTTCTTACCTTCAAGACTCTTGACAACCAAACCCAGTAATTTCTTGTCAAGGAAACTGAATGCCAGCTGTTGGCCTACTGTGAAAGCTTGCCCAGAGAATTGTAATAGAAATTCTTTAGCCATTTGATCAGTGTCATATGGCTCAAGTGTTGTCCTAAAAACAAAAACAGTAGACAGTTAAACCCTCTATGCAGGCCTTAAGTAATGCACAGATATGCAAATAGATACCTATTTCCTAAGAACATGCAAGTGTTCAGTTTACTGCACTCTTCTAAGAAATGTCACCAACTGTTTTAGTGAACTACTTCACATAGATCTATGGTTTATTTTTAAAATCAACATTTCTGGGTTCACTGACATGCTGTACTACTCAATCCGAACCTTATAATGAGACTTGGGTCAATCCATTAGAAATGAACCAGGCCAAGTTGCTCGACATTTTTGATTTTCCTAATTTTTTTACCAGTTATTTCCCAACTAAAGGTGAGTTCAAAACTATGGTAAAAAAAGTTTTGGGCTCATACTTTTCTTTTGGCGGCCATTTTAAGTTTGCTTTTTAACCATATTTCAGTCGAAAACATGGTTTGCACAAATGTATGTAACTCTGTTAATTTTATACATAACAAGACAAAATAAACACCAAAATTATCAGAATGAAATGCTCTACATTTTTGTTTTAACACAATATTACCTAAGTGGTGAGGAAAGTGAAGAAAAAAATTCAAAACTATAAATTGAAAATTGACTTAAAACGACAGCTTTGGTGCCGCAAAATTATTAGAAGGAAGAAAGACTCGACCTTAATTTTTTTGTCTGGTGTAGATCTACTATAGGACTACTCGCTGTAGAAGTTTAAAGCTTGAGAACGTTGTGTTTTTTTTATACAATTTTTAAAAAATGCCCAAAACCGTATTTTGGCAATATTTGAAGTATAATATCTCAAAAGGGACTGAGTGAAAAATTATGAAATTTATGCAGATAACACCCTTTTATGATATAAAGATGTGATAAAAATTTGGTGACTGAGACTCAACTGGTTCCCGAGTTATAGTGCATGGAAGTTGGCCATAACTGCAAACTATGCACCGAAATTTCAACACTCTTCAAAGCTTTGAGGAAACCAAAAATTTGTCTTGCTAACTGATGAAATGTAGCCTACATATACAACTCTTTTGTGTATAAAGTTAGGCTCAGAAAAATTTTATATTTATAATTACAAAGTGAATTTTTACTATTAAATTACCGTTAAATTTCGTGTGCCTATAACGCAATTTTTGGCCAAATTCAAAGCACTGTTACTCTGGAACCAGTTGAGTCTCAGTCGCCAAATTTTTATCACATCTTTATGTCATAAAGAGGTGTTAACTGTATAAATTTCATAATTTTTCACTTAGGCCCTTTTGAGATATTCTACTTCAAATATTGCCAAAATACGGTTTTGGGCATTTTTGAAAAATTGTATAAAAAAAAACGCAAAGGTCTCAAGCTTTAAACTTCTACATCGAGTAGTCCTATAGTAGATCTACACCAGACAAAAAAATTAAGGGCGAGTCTTTCTTCCTTCTAATAATCTTGCGGCACCAAAACTCCCGTTTTAAGTCAAATTTCAATTTGTAGTTTTGAATTGTTTTCTTCACTTACCTCACTACTTAGGTAATATTGTGTTAAAACAAAAATGTAGAGCATTTCAGTCTGATAATTTTGGTGTTTATTTTGTCTTGTTATCTATAAAATTAACAGAGTTACATACATTTGTGCAAAACAAGTTTCCGGCCGAAAAACTGTTACAAAGAAAACTTAAAATGGCCGCCAAGAAAAAAGTATGAGCCTAAAAAATGTTTCACTCTAGTTTTGAACTCACCTAATATTGGGGAGTAACTGGTAAAAAAATTAAGAAAATAAAAAATGTTGAGCAAAAAATTTTATTCAATTTGGTTCATTTCTAATGGATTGACCCTATTTTGGCATTATTTGATGAAGAATATCTCAGAAGGACCAGAGTGAAAATTATGAAATTTATACACATAACACCTCCTTACGATATAAAGATGTGATAATAATTTGGTGACTGAGACTGAACTGGTCCTATTTTGGCATTATTTGATGAAGAATATCTCAGAAGGACCAGAGTGAAAATTATGAAATTTATACACATAACACCTCCTTACGATATAAAGATGTGATAATAATTTGGTGACTGAGACTGAACTGGTTCCAGAGTTACAGTGCATCGAAGTTGCCAAAAATTGCAAACTATGCACCGAAATTTCAACGCTCTTCAACGCTTTGAGGAAATTATAAATTTGTCATGCTAACTAATGAAATGTAGCCTACATGTACAACTCTTTTGTGTAACATACTTAGGTTCACTAAAATTTTGCATTTAAAATTACAATGTGGATTTTTACTATTAAATTACCGTTAAAATTCATATGCGTATAATGCAAGTTTTGGCCAAATTCGATGCACTGTAACTCGGGAACCAGTTGAGTCTCAGTCACCAAATTTTTATCACATCTTTATATCATAAAGAGGTGTTATCTGTATAAATTTCATAATTTTTCACTCAGTCCCTTTTGAGATATTCTACATCAAATATTGCCAAAATACGGTTTTGGGCATTTTTAAAAAATTGTATAAAAAAAACCACAACGTTCTCAAGCTTTAAACTTCTACAGCGAGTAGTCCTATAGTAGATCTACACCAGACAAAAAAATTAAGGTCGAGTCTTTCTTCCTTCTAATAATTTTGCGGGACTAAATCTGTCGTTTTAAGTCAATTTTCAATTTATAGTTTTGAATTTTTTTCTTCACTTTCCTCACTACTTAGGTAATATTGTGCTAAAACAGAAATGTAGAGCATTTCATTCTGATAATTTTGGTGTTTATTTTGTCCTGTTATCTATAAAATTAACAGAGTTACATACAATTGTGCAAAACATGTTTTTGACTGAAATATGGCTAAAAAGCAAACTTAAAGTGGCCGCCAAAAAAAAAGTATGAGCCCAAAATTTTTTTTACCATAGTTTTGAACTCACCTTTAGTTGGGAAATAACTGGTAAAAAAGTTAGGAAAATCAAAACTGTCGAGCAACAAATTTTATTAAATTTGGTTCATTTCTAATGGATTGACCCACTTCGGATTTTAGGTAAAAACCTATTTTAATCCTTAAATGATATACGGATGAAAACTTGTATATGCATGTTTCATAACTGACTATGCCTAAAACTGATACTTTTATAGGACTTAAAACATCCTATTTTTACGTTAGAGCCTAATATTGCCTTTTTGCTTGTTTTTCCGCTAAAGTTCAAAATAAGTTATTTTTTGTTATAAATTCTAGCATTTATTTTCAGTTCGTACTAAATTTTTAGCTCAAAATGTGCAGTACATAACACATTTGTGTCTTGGTTAAATAGTAAGGAATGTTTCGTCTTCAGTAGAAAAATTCCTTGGAATTCCCAAGAAAATGTAGTGTTTTTCTCCCGATTTCCACATCCAGTAAAAAAAAAAAAAAAAGAATAGTAGTTTTCTGAATCATTGAGGGATACAAGGGGTTGAATATGCTAGCGTGCATAGCTTCTGGGCGCAGGGATTAGGTTTTCACTGTTATTGTAGTAATACAGGCCCTAGTAATAGGTCTATATAATTCTGTGTACCATTGGCCTATATCTGTGTTTTATCATGATTATTGATTAATGGTAACTTCAATTAATATAATATTCTGCATTGCAATTGAGATATTTCAGAAAATTGGCAACTTAACGATATTATATGAGACTATTTTACGATTTTTAGAACCTATTTTCCAATTTTTAGAGCCTATTTTAGGTACCTAAAACAGCATTTTTAGCGACCTAAAAGTTCAAAGTCCTTATAATATATTTTAAGAAGCATGTCTATCGTATGAGCAAGACCGTTGCTACAAAACCTTTATGAATTATGAACACTTCTTTATGAATCCTAACATATAGGAAGTTTATGTAATGAAGTTAATAAATATATATTAATACTTGAGATGGAGATTTAACATACATAAATTCACTTAATTCAAACTAACCTGAACACGTTTCAAGCCTGCATCATGACTCATCCTCAGTTAAACCAGTTATAGCTGAGGTTCAACCTCAGATGGAGTATAGCTGAGGATGAGTCATGATGCAGGCTCGAAACATGTTCAGGTTAGTTTGAATTAAGTGAATATTAAATCTCCATCTCAAGTACTAATAATATTTCCTTATGAAATGAAAGTTTAAGAATATTTGATAATTTTCTTGAAACATAATATAAGATTGGGTTCAAGTATGGCACAAAATGAACCCTTAAAAATTTTGCGTTAAAAATAAATTATAATTTTCCTAGAATAGTTTATGACTACATGTATGAATATCTTCCTAGAGCAGATTCCTAAACTGAATGGCAGCATCAGTAAAATGAACACCGGCCTAGTTTTGGGAATTAGCCTACCAAAATACAAACTACTTTTGTCAATGTAATTGTACCCTACTGACTTTTCTCTCCTGATCAATTTTTACGGAGAAATCCTTTAACTGTAGATTCAAAGTCCTCTCATTTTGAATCTTGCACCCAATTTTTTTTAAATTAAAAAAATGTTGCAACAGAATGTGACAAAATAGCTGTTTATGTATCAAGGGCATAATGAAGATGTTTATAGCGAGGGCACAGGTGTTACACCCATGGGCCTCTGCCAGAGGATGTATGTAGTCCAAGGTTCCAAAATGTCAGACCCTTGACATATATGAAATTTTATAGGTACCGTAGACTAGTTCATTATCAAATAAATAAACATCCTATAGAAAAGTTTTGAATCGAAAAAACTGCTTCGTCTTCCTGAGTTTGTTTTACTGTATGTCCTTGGAAGTGGTACCTAGAGACTCTGAATTAAACAAACAAAGGTTGATCACCTAGAGGCAATGGACAAATCTCTACCCAAGAATGAATGCAGAGTAACTACGAGCTGAGGCATATAATGACGAGATACGCAGTGCATGGTTTTCACCACCTGATATGTACAAACGTCAGTTATCATGTGCCGGGATTATTATGTGTATGCAAAAGATGCGGGAAAGCATGTGAGATATACCATGTGATGTCATGTGACAAGAGACAAGAGTCCAAAATACAATGATATAAAATTTTTTATTACTCACAGTGAATAACACCGAGTTGGAGATGTTAGTGTAGTGAAAGTGGTATTTGACAAGGTTAAAAGAAAAGTGTCTGAGGCAGTAAAGATTATTGAAAACCAGGAAATGTCAATGAATCGATATGAAGGAGATATAAGTGAAGTGTGGATGGGAGTAATTAAGAGACTTAGTGGGGATAAAACGAACATTATTTTTCCTCCACCATCCAAGGAGGTTGTAAGGACGGTGGACTTTGGATTACCAAATGAATGGATCGATAGGTATGCTCGGTGCACGACGTTTATGGGAAATAGTCACCAAACAACAGGGGGCGTGGAAGATTCCTCGTTTTGTGATCAGTATGATTCTGGAGGCATCTGAGGAAGGGTCGAGGAAAGGCCCGAAACGTAATGCTACATACTTTTTAACTATTCACTGTGAGTAATAAAAAATTTTATATCATTGTATTTTAAACTAGAAGACAGTGGAATTCAGGACCAATATGACTAATTTTGAAGAGACAAGAGTCCCTAACATCATTCTGTACAAAATAACCCACTTTTGCACATTGTGCGATCTTCATATTTCATTCAAATCTCTTTAAATTCAATTAAATATTATTGAAAAAGCTAGACAAGCAGGAGACTAGTCTTCTTAGACCTGCACAAGGTTAACTTAACAAATTGATAAGTAAGGTTGGTTAATATACAATTTATAACTACTTCACTTTTTTCAACAAACAACTTAATATTCTAATCTGTATTAATGTACATACATAATATTATACATGTGATAAAAATAATTGTTATAATTAAATTAATATTACAAATTAAGTAGTTTGCAGTCTTTCTCAAGAAAAACCTAGCATGCTATGTTATTAAGTTTGACTTTAGATTGCTTTACTTTGTCATTCAAACTAAGGACAAATAAGTTCATTGAGTCCTGTTTCCACTGATTGACACTATAATATAAACTTAGATAATAAAAAACTTTGCTTACAGTGGATAAAATTAATCTTCTAAAACAACATTTCAACCACTCCGTCTGGCCTTCCTCAGGTTACTACCTCAGCATGAACTGCCAAGGGGTGGACGAGGTTGTAGAAAACCCATGCTGCCCTCTGACTGCGTCATCACAAAACACGGTATTCCTACCATGTTCCCGAATCCATTCCACAGGAATGGCAGTTCATGCTGAGGTCGTAACCTGAGGAAGGCCAGACGGAGTGGTTGAAACGTTGTTTTAGAAGATTAATTTTATCCACTGTAAGCAAAGTTTTTTATTATCTAAGTTTATATTATGAACTAAGGACATTTGAGGGAACAAGGTGGAACATACTGAACACGATATAAAAAGGTCAGATATATTCATGTTTCTTAAGGCTATTCCATATCTGTTCACATTACATGAGAATAGTTAGCAAAAACATTTCTGACCATCAGAACTAAAACCTGTCTCCAAATTACATAAATGTTCAATACGCAGTATGAATATAGTCATAAATCACTACAAAGAGGTGTGCCATGATTTAAAAATCTTTCAGCGAGGTCAACCACAAGTGTACTGTATTTTTTTAACTATAAGACTTCCGGATCGTAAGACGAGTCTTGATCCTTTTCGTGGCACTATAAGCTTGAAGCTGACTCAAACTTAAACAGAAATATTTACCAGAAACAATTCTGGGATAAAGGTGGCCAGTGCATAAGGTTACAACCTTACAGTCTTTATGTACCAACTCTCTGTAAATCCCAGAGCCTCATCTTTCAGGAACCCAAAAGCCTACAAGGCCTGTAATCCTTTACTACTTTACTTACTTTACGAGTACCATCTCCTGTAATTTTTTTTTTTTTTTTTTTTTTTTTTTTTTTTTTTTTTTTTTTAGTAAGACTCGTGCTATGGGAACAATTTATTATTTAAGTAAATTACAGGAATATGCTTTCTACAGTTTTAATGTACTTGTACTACTTTTTGAAAAATGTGGAATATTCATTAGCAGAGACTTGCTATGTGTTGAACATATTAGCTAAAAATTAAATTCAAAATAAACAAAATGGTTCAAGCTATGAAAAAATAATTCCAAATAAACTATAATATTTCAGAAACATAAGTACCGGTACTGATCCAACACAAAAGATTTTATGAAAGAATGTAGGCTTGTTCCTCAATAATTACTGAATACAGACTAGTTGAGAAATTTAGAGCTTAATTCTTAATAATGACTTATTTTGTAACAAAATCAAACTGACAAACACTGAAAGATAAAATTAATATATAGAATTAAAGCGCTACCTACGTTTTCTTTTGTAAGAAGTCTGCTTCCACTGTAATTGTGCAAAGGCATTCTGAACTGGATGTTGGATCAAAATGGTAGGGCTTAACATCAATGTCTTGATTAAGTGACAGAGTAGCCCATTTGCGCTGTGGCAAGCTAAATCCCACTGTACCACGCTGGATTTCATGATGGCATCGGACCGAGAAGACGAAATGCTGGCCCGGTCCAGTAGTCACTTCAATATGCCTAAAATTAAAAAGCACTGAATTATTTATCAGTAGAATATGGGTTTAACCGAAGAAAAACATTTGGAAACAAAATGTACAAATCTTGTATTTCAATGGAAAATCAAATGCGACAGGATCTCAGACTCTGATTCTTTTTGGGAACACAAGGAGTGAAAATCACTGGGGTGATTAAGGTTTTCATTATTATACTGACAAAATAAGTTGTAAAGTCACAGTGATATTTGCATTTCATTTCTACATTGGTCAATCACCGGTTCATTTTTAGAAGACCACATCAATAAGCTTTCACTCCAGATTAATTAAGTCCATGTTACATAACAATATTAACATCAACAAAACTCCACTTAAGCAAACTTTCCTCAACTCAAATTTGTCTCACATAATATGGTGGAGAGGAAGACTAAGTACAAACAAAAACTATGTTTCCAGACTTTCCTGAAAATGAATCTTTGATGATTAATATCTTACCTCTTACATGATTTCAAGCTGGGTTTCAAAGTGATCCAACCATACAGAGTGACACTGAAACACCTTTTTTATTCAATTTCAGCTATTCTCTATCCCATTTCAGAACGATCCTGTTCAAAACAAAGAGGCGTGGCTGTCATAGCCCGCACGTGAAAAAGCACGTGTTCACCGTGTTTATGTTAGTTTGTTTATTCTCAGTACAACTGACCCGCAGGGTTGCCGTGAACAATTAATCCTTTGTTTTGTTTGCTAATTGATATACTAAAATGATGACGATGCCAGTGAGAGTTTGTTATTTCACGTGTCAATGTTGATATTATTGTTGCATGAACTTACGAACACTTGTTAGCCACGCCCTGCTAATGGCGCATGCTAATGACATTAACCAATCACGTTTTGTCACATAATGCGAATTTTCCGCGAACACTCTGTGAGTTCTCCTCCCCTTTGTTTTGACTAGGATAAAACTAGAATGGGATCAATAATAATAATTTATGTACTGTATCAAAGACTTCTTGAAATACATTATTATTTTGCTAGTTATAATCAATTCTATAATTATTTTAAAATTAAAATTAAAGACTGTTCCAATTCATAAAAGCCTCAATTATTGGAGCTACCCAGATAAAACTTCCCCCTGCTACTTAACTGTAGAGATTATTGAACAACAGATTACCCTCATTAAAGTCCTAGAAGCAGTACTGAAAGATTTCTGCCTTTTATGGAGACTGTTCAGTCCAGTGTCATGTGCTGTGCTGAATAGTTGCACCCTTTTTCAGACTCAGGTATAAAAATGGTCGACGTTCAGCGATTCTCTAATACACTGCATATGGGATTAGCAAACAATAAGTGACCCTCATTAGAAAGGGACTCATTGTGAAACTATTCCACAAAGTCAGCCTGGGCCTCGGGCAGTGGAGCGAGTCGAGGCTTTTTAGTTATGGCACAGTCTTTAAAAAATTTGGCAACAGTCGTTTTTAAAAAGTATGTTAGTCACCTCACGTTACAGTAGCTAAACCAGTGTTTTCTTTTCTCCTTTAAATCATGTAACTGCTAGATTCTCCTTCTTCCAAGACCTGAATTTCCCTCCAGCTTTCCTTATACAGCAGACAATTTCTTTTCAAGATGTGACCTATCCAGTTGCATTGCTATGAAGAACTGCGTTCAGGATTGATCTCTTCTCATTCACCATGGTATAGTAATGGCACTCACCTGCTTTCCACTATCTTTCAAAGGAACTCTTTTACCCTCCTGATGCGAAAGTGTGGTTACAGGTTTGCAACATAATTATCTGCTTTAAATAAGTTTGTAGGCTTTCACGGCCAGTGTCATACATAAACTGATTGTGTTGGTTATCCGGGCTGGGCTGCATCGTTTTAATAATATCTAACATTTTGGACATCCTGTCGTGTCCTTCTTCGGAGAGTGACTCACACTAAAACGAAATGCCTGTAATGAAGTATCAACAGTCGCAGTTGTCATGAATCGGTGGGTGCATTCTTGAAAGTTTTAAGTTTCCCGCCAGGATTGATCTCTTCTTGTTCAACATGGTATAGTAGTGGCACTCATCTGCTTTCCGCTATCTTTCAAAGGTACTCTTTTACCCTCCTGGTGTGAGAGTGTGGTGACAGGTTTGAAATGTAATTATCTGCTTTAAATAACCAACCACTGTTTATATAATTATCTGCTTGTTATTATGTCTCTTATTGTGTCCGTAAAGTGAACCACTAAGCATAAGTTTGTTTTGGAATGTTATACAATACTAATTTATGTTCAGCTGTCAAGGCTCATGTCCACATGAGAGCTGAGAGTGCAAGAAACTCTCGAGAGTAACCTCAGGTGGTGTCCACTAGAGAGCGCTAGTCCAATCCTGAGAGTAGCTGAGAGTAAAACTCGTGACATTACTCTCAGAAGCGTGTCCACTTGAAACAAAATCGCACAAGTTTTTGTCTCACATTTACGGACAAGATGGACGCACAGCAGTGTATTATTCGTTGTTAAGAATAATGTAAGCATTTTATGAGGGTTTGCTGAATGCTTTTAAGTGAATCCAATCATTTAATTATTACGCGTTTAGAAGAATTTGACAATGTAATATTGTCAGGATATCGTTAGAACATCATGAAGTATTAGTGAATTTGATAGGCCAACAAATTAACTAGAAAGACACTGAAATCTGATATTAGATTCTTGTTAAATATAAACTAATTGTGACTCTGTGCTTTTCTGGCATTAATCGTGTGATTTTTAATTTATAGCATGTCAAATTGAGTGGAGTGATTCTATCAAACTGTGAATCTAAACTCTGTGCATCTACATGGACGGTTAGGTCTACTATTTAACCTCTGCGTCCACGAAGACCAAGAGCCAACAAATGCTCCTTTTTGGTTGGTACTTAACCACTAGCACAAAATCATTTTGTGCGTCGCTGTTACATGTCTCTATTTTTTTACACAATAGACTGATGCACGTCATCTTGGTCCCCTCAAAAGAGTACAAAGACAATCACAAAGACTGATTAGGCTACAGGCACCGCGTTTCTAAACTCCGATTTGCAGAATATGTGGAATTATATGTAGTCTGATATTTTATAATTACTGTAAAAATATATAAAACTGTACAGATATATGATATTTAATATAACATTATGCATAAGCTCTAAAATCGACAATTATGAAATTTCTTTACATCAGTTTTATCATATGGCTTAGTGGGAGTAATATAGGCCTACACAATATCCACTCTCAGAGAACTCTCAGCTATAAGATTCGTATAGTGCGAGCTGCTCTCTGAGACTGATTGCAAAGGCATGTCCACCTGCGATATGACTCTCTGAATGCCACTCTCCACTACCTCTCAGACAGTGCTCTCAGATGCGTGTCCACATACCGAAATGCAACTCTTGAAAGTTTCTCGCACTCTCAGCTCTCAAATGGACAAGAGCCTTCAGGCAAGCACCTTTATGTCGAGTTATCCTAATGCTAGAATCAAAGACACCAAAGTGGAAACCTAATGCCTACTCCCACTATAGCAAGATCAGTTTTATACATCATGTAGACTAACACAAAGTATTGGGGTCATCACAGAATAATATTTGACACAAAACTACTACATTCCACATAAAGCAGTGAAAATTTATGCAAAAATGTCCTTTAAAAATGCTGATTTTTACATGAATGGGTTCAGTCTAGTTACCTCCTGTTACCTAAGAAAAATTTTAGTTTTGGTTTTTTTCCTATACAGGACAGATGTATAGGTGGCGAACCCAACACCCTGACAAACAGCTAGAGGAAACAAAGGCATTACAGGGATATAAAAAGGCCAGTGTTTAGGTCCAGAAGCTCTCTAATTTAGGCTTGAGTTCTGTAACATGCTGTAAATCTATGACACGGGACCCGTGGTTTATAGTCTCTCTTCTGGAGGACTCTGTGCCCAGGATTTTTACGTTCTGAAAAATCCATCAATCACAGCTGTATTTCAACTCATGACCTGATGATCCATGAGGAGACGCGTGATATCTTTGCACCACCATGGGCAACACATGCATAGGTAGCATTCAGTTATTAATTAGTGACCCAAAAATAAAAATTTAAGAATATAGTAATCTACTGTAATTACCTGAATTTTTACATTATGTTCTCTTCGTTCATAGCTTAGCCATATAGGCTATAGGCCTATGTCTTTATTTCAGCAATATTAACATAGTATTTTAATATAAACAGTCTGCAACCCTACATCCATATCAGTCCCAAATTTCCACTGAGTCAAATATAATAAAAAGATGTGTTTAAAATTATTACGCTTATCCACTGATTTTGTAATAACTTTAAACACATCTTTTTATTATGTCTGCAACCCTGTCGCAGCATTTATGTGCTGTTCAGTCCCTGCTATTCTACAATTCCGCTCATGATAATGCACGACATCACCTGTGATTGGTGATATTTTGAACATGTGAAATACCAAACTAATCCTAGCTCGCAATAATTTTGTAGGCCTATATGAATTCATAAACAACGAATGCTTTATTTATAGAAGGGAAGCTGGAATGGAGGCCATTAAAATAATCTTTCTATTTAACATGCCACATGACATGGAAGACGAGGCTGGGCCATCCAGAGTTTTTAAACATAAAAATTAGGGTTCACTGTACTAAGATTACCACCCTACCTCTGTAATCTTAACCCTGTAGAGCTAGTATGGACCAAGGCTAAAGACTTCAAACATAGAAATAATGCCTTTCAAACTAGCTGAAATTTGTAAACTGCTTGAAACTGGAGTACACAACATATGGGCAATGGATTTATTTAATTGTGCAGAACATGTAGTGACATTAGATGGATTGACAGATAATGTGATGGATCAGCTCGTCATTACAAACACTAGGCTTACTTCTAAGTGAAGAAGTATCTTGTGAATGTAATGAATAGAGCCCGGATTTCCATGCAAATGCATGTTTTTATATACTTTGGTTACACTTCTCAAACTTTGTAGTTACACATTACATGACTTATGGATTCCAAATAAACATATTTTTTCCGTGCATGTTTGCATATTTCGACCTTTTTAAGGCAAAATTCATGCATAATGCATGTTTTGGATTTTTTGGGTTTAATGTAGCATATTCAGACGTTTTTAATGCATATAAACCCGCATTTTCTGGTTTTAGTGCATAATATCAAGTTACCATGCATAACTGTGCATATTATGAATATGCCTCCCTAAAATCTTGGCTTTTCAAAGAAACGTAAAAATGTTGTATTGCATTACCATTGTTATATTTTGATTGACTTGGCAACAGAGTCTGCCACTTGCATGAATTTGAGAGTGCAAGCTACTGTTTACCCTAAATAAACAGTAATATAATACACCAGACTACAAAAGAAAATGCCGACTTGCAGACCCCCACCACCTTCCATTGAAAGAAAACTGCTAAACAGAATGTTCACTGCTTGAATTTGTCAGTCACTAGCCATTGTTGAAGGTTTTGAATATTTTAGAATCGTGTTGTGGAGAAACGGGTGTGACAGTCGGGGAAAAACTTAAGAATGTACTTAGTTCAAACCCTGATCTTAAACTTCTGAAGATGTGAAAGACGTATTATGTGGAGAAAATGTAAAAGACATGGGATTCGATAGTGCATTATGCATATTTGGAGACACGATAGTGCATGAATGCATGCATATTTTTAAGTTTGATAGTGTATGAAAATCCGGGCTTTAGTAATGAAGGTTCTATTTCTTCAGGAATCTTACTAATGTAAGCTAGCTGCTTATATTAATTACAGGTACTACATTATAAATTATTTCAGTTTAAAATATATGGGGTAGACAATTCTCTCTACTGTGAACTATCATACATAACAGATATATAAGCATTCATGAGCCACAGATTATTGTCTCTGTTGGACACTACATTCTTCTTATCATACATAATCGTGTTAGTATCATTGTTGCATCAACTTATGATCACTCATTTTCCCTTACAAAGCCACACACTGGTAACGGTGCATGATAATTTTTTTTAATTTTTTTTTACTTATCGCAAATACTCCTCCCCTTTGTTTTGAATAGGACCAAACTTGCTTCGGGCAGATAAATATATTAATGTTTCACAGTGGATCTGCCATACTTTAAGCTCACTAACCCCACCCATTGCTAGTGATAACCCTAGGTTAGTGGTATTTGGATTAACAGTTCAGTAGCATTACTTTAGGAGTAGCATTCCTAGATTAATGATCCTGTCCTTTCTGAATGGGTCCTGATTTCCTATTTATACAGGCCTAACTCTGCAACCCCTGCAGTGTGTTGTCTGCTCGCAGGGTTTTTTTGTTATAGAATTAAACATTTAAATATCAATACATAATGAAATAAAAACAGGTAAACTGATGTAACAAAGAGCCAGAATGCTTTCGTTGAATCAATTACAATTGCAATTTTCCGCAAACTCTCTGAGAGTTCTCCTCCCCTTTGTTTTGAACAGGATCAAACTAGCCTGAGACATATAATAACAGTGTTAATTTAAATACATAATTAGGCATAGGCCTATATGAAATCTACAACTAAACTAAACTAAACTCCGTGGCGCTACATCCCTGGAGGGACTGGGCCTACCACCCGACCACTGCGTCATCTCCCGTAGGCAGATGGCAGGATTGGGGGGCATGTGGTCAGCATGCCGACACCCACGGCCGTTAATGGTGGTTTTCTTGACCGGAGCCGCTACTTCTCTATCAAGTAGCTCCTCAATTTGAATCACGAGGCTGAGTGCACCCCTACCAGACCTGTTTGGAACACACTGTTAAAAAACTGACATTTATTTGAAAAAATGTGTTTTTCCTACTTTAAAGTATGTAGGCCTACAGGTTGTTTTCCTTTTATAAAAATGTGACCACTTGCTTGATTATATTTCTGGGCTGAATATCTAAAGTTACACATGAAATGCATAAATGCTCCACAAATTTCAGCCATCAGATTAGGTCCAATGAATTTATAAATTTTTTTATGAAAAATGGTCGCATGGGGAGACTTGATACATTGTATCTTGTTAAAAATCTTATTTTTTAATGTTTTTAAATATGTATTACTTCTCTAAATATGTTATATAAATATTAATTATGACAAATACTGTTTCTTTTGACCTAACTGAATAGAATGTTCCCTTATCCTATGGTAATATTCCTAGATTTTAATTTAATCTAGCTTTTTAACTGTTTAACATTTTTTTGCTGACTGCAATATTTCACTACACATAGATGTCTCTCTCGTTGAACAACTAAACTAAACTCCGTGGTGCTACATCCCTGAAGGGACAAGGCCTACCACCCAACTGCTGCACCATCTACCTTGGGCAGATGGCAGGATTGGGGGTATGTGGCCTGCATGCAGACACCCACGGCCATTAATGGTGGTTTCCACGACCGAAGCCACTACTTTTCAATCAAGCAGCTCCTCAATTTGAATCACAAGGCTGAGTGCACCCCATGTCAGACCTCCCTACCTCAGAAAAATCCGAGGAGGTACTGGGGATCGAACCTGGACCGACAGATCTGTAGTCAGTGATGCTAACCACAAGAACATACCGGGGATCAAACCTGGGCCGACGGATCTGTAGTCAGTGATGCTAACCACAAGAACATGCCGGCAGTCATTTGAACTATTACCAACACCATCTACTGTGCAAAAAGTGAAATTGGGAAAAAATTAAATAATTAATTTCTACTTTATTCTCATTTTCTCTAACTTTTCCACCCTCTTTCTCCCTATATCTCACCTCCTCATTGCCCTGTCTACCTATTTGGGAGCTATTCCTAACCGTAAATTTTATGCATTGAGTGGTATGCAAACCAGTGACCACTAGCACCGTAATTAGCAGCCTGAACCACTATACCCACAAGCAATTACTGAGCGGTGAAGGGAAAATTCATCTAGGCCTATTTAAGTTTAGAGCGCTTTAATAAATGAGAAATAGCCGCTTTCGTGCAAGGGTCGTTTTTTATAATTGTGAAATATTCTGTTGGCTCTGAAAAGAGCTGTTTTGGTGCAAGGGTCATTTTCGCTGCATTAATTAAGTCATCTTGTGGTTTTGTATTTTCGATATGGTGCAAGGGTCATTTTCGTAAGTTTTTAAGAATTCTTTTGCATCTTTTATATAGTGCAAGGGCCATTTTCTTAAGATTTTTTAATTTTTTGTATTTTTTATATGGTGCAAGGTTTATTTCCATAACGCTGTGATTTTGTATATTTTTATGAATCTATGACGAAGGGTACAATAGTGAGCTGAGCAGCTTGATAGCAGGGTAACGTATTTTAAGGTAGGAGAATTACATGATGTAAGTTTAATCTTATATAGGCCTACATCTAATTTCATACCTAATTATAATCCTTGCATCTAGGGACATATTTTTAATGTTACTTGGTTTTATAAAAATGAAAACTGTAATGCTAAGGAGATAGGGATGGATACAAGGCAATGTGTTGCACCATGCAATAGGCTACTCTACAGAGTTTTGGGGAAAAACCAAATATCGGGTGCCAAATAGGCTCCTCCCATACTCGCTATCAGGACCCGCCCGGGAAGGAGGGGTTTAGGGCGGGGACTAACTAAATGAAACAGTGGGAGACATCTAGTAGGTAATGGTGGAATTAGTAGTAGCGGCGCAGAGACATCTGGCGGAAATAGCAGAAACACAAGAAAATTATTTTTTTTTTATTTTCCCCTTTTATCTCTATTCTCCTCTTTTCCCTATTACCTCCCTTCTCTCCTTCACCCTACCTACCTATTTGGGACCTATTCCTATCCTAGTAATTTTCGCACCTACGGGGATTCGATCTGGGGACCGATAGCGTTATAGTCCATCGCCTTGACCACTACACCACGAGTGCTCGACGCAATAAAAATCGAGAAAACTTCTAGCCTTTGTACTACAGAGACGTGTAATACATGACGAGTAGTAAGAATGATAATGTTCTAAATACTTAGGTGGGTATATTTGGTACAAGGGGCATCTCGTATTTTCAATATTTGGTACAAGGGGCACTCTCGCATCGTGGGAATCGTATTTTCAATAGGGTAGTGTTGAGTGTCGAGTGGGTAAGGCGGACACGTTCGGGAACGGTCGGAACGGATCGGTGCGAGAGCCGAGCGAGAGGTCGCCTGCCGGCCGACAGCTGCTGTCGCCATAGCAACGGAATGCAGGATGGGCGGAGCCTATTTTGCACCCGATATTTGGTTTATGCCGAGTTTTGCAGATGACAAGCCCTTTCTTCCTTCTCCTGCTTAGATACGCGGTCCAATCAGAGACGGCGAGACGGAGGGAAGACTCTTACTGCAAGCGGCAGTTCATTAGCCCGTACACGTGATTGGCGGTGAAGGAAAAGGCTTCTCATATGAAAAATACTGTAATGTATTGCACCATGCATTGAATGTATTGACGAACTCTGCTACTCTGCTGTGTTGTGATGACATGCATCCCAGGGTTGCGTAAATCAGTATAAACTTCATGAAATGCGTGCTGGGCTCTCGTTTCGGAGGAAAACTGATAAATTATTTGCATATGTCCATTTATGATTACAAAAGAAATTTGCAAATTAATTCAGCACCACCAGTTTGCACAGTTAGCAGTGAAAGGGATTAGCAGGATATCTAAACTCTAAAAGAATTCACCACTACTGGTACTACATGCAAAATGCAGAAGAACGAACAAATAAGAAAAAACCATTGGATATTGGATTCTTACTTCACATCGTCAGGGAAGTCATCTTTGTTGACAACGGCACAGTTGCTCAATGACAACTCATCTGTAGGACAACGGGATGCTTTCATACGCTGAAACAGATATTGAAGGAATCAATGTAAATTAAAAACTAGGAACATATTGTGTTAGCTGTCAACTAGAACAAAAATATGAAAACTGTAACTCTAAAACGCCATACAAATTAGGCTGAAAACTTATGTTTGGTAGTTATTTGAATAATAGTGTCAAAGGATAAGGTAGATGTTTAGAATTAGTTCCAGTGCAAAAAACTTACCATCCCTGATATAACTTATTTGACAACTTCAATATCAATAGACCCTCCCCCAGTAGCCGCAATGCAGACGAGAGAACAGAAGAGAAACTAGGAACAAGTCAATCTTCTTCAGAAATGACCAAACTCCAAAGAGCATCGGCACCAAGAACATCGGCGTAGACCCGGAACGGTGATCCACCCAATTGGAACTTTTTGTCAGCACCTCCCGATAGATGGCAGCATGGCCAAACGAGAACCAACTATGTCATCTAGGGAACCTTCTATATGTGCTTTGCGAAAACTATACTTATAATATAAAAGAAAATAATAATAATAATAATAATAATAATAATAATAATAATAATAATAATAATAATAATAATAATAATAATAAATGGAAGGTAACAGTTAATAGCCTATGAGTTTCTTCATCTCCTCTCTCAACGCTTTTAGATCTTCAGCATTTATTTATTACTGAATATTAATAATTTTTACACAGAACAAAACTTACAAAGAACTAGCATTCAAGATCATAGGCGTAGCGAGGGGGGGTTTGGGGGGTTTGAACCCCCCCCCATTGATTAAAAAAAGGAAAATTGTATAATTTTTTTAAGTCTGCCCATAAATTGCTTAATACAAGTATAAAGCGTGGGAAGCTTAGAACTCGTTATTTTGCGTCTTAATTTTTAAAATTTTCCGGGGAAGGACCCCCGGAAGCTTAAAACTTGTTATTTTGCATCTTAATTTTTAAAATTTTCCGTGGGAGAACCCCCGGAAGCTTAAAACTCGTTATTTTGCATCTTAATTTTTTAAATTTTCCGGGGGAGGGCCCCCGGACCCCCCTCTCCTTCCATACTCGCCAGACCCCGCGGATGTTATAACCCCCCCCATATGGTCGGCCTGGCTACGCCTATGTTCAAGATGTACTATGTTTTTGAACTGCATCAAAATGCAGTTATAAACATACATATGATTTTCAGAATGAGAGATTATATACAAAACAGAATATGGAAATATGACAGTTTCAAGTACAATATTAGCGATGACATAAAAGAACAAGACAATTCAACATACATTATCAATATTAACTTCAAAAAACTCATTAATAGAATAAAATGGATTTAAAGCAAGTCAGTCTCTCAGAACGTCAATGTTTAGATCACCGACAATAACAATGTTTTTATCATCATTATGAAGAGAGTTAACTATGGTATCTAATCTGTTTATCATTATTTGGCACTCACTACTAGGGGATCTGTATATGCAAATTACAATTGTCTTTAACTGTGGTAGCTCCACCATCCGACCGAAAATTTAACGAAATAAAACAGTAAGTTCGCATTGCTAATTGCTCACTAATTAACATTTGGCCATCAGCATTGCCGCCTTTATAATACATGGTTGTTAAACATGAATTTCATCCAGCATTATAACAATGTACTTTTTTTTATTAACTTAACCTTAACATTCTCTCTTATGTAGCCTACTTCAGAAAATTAGCATTCTAAGTTCAAACAGCAAGTAAATCTCCTGGATAATACATACTAAATTGAGATGTCTCAGATATGAATAGCTATGGGAGATATGGAATGCAAAACTGGAGATAAAATCAGAAAGGAAGACTTTGACTCCAATTCTCACATGACCAAAGATCTATTTGTTAAAAAATAAACTCAAATGGTTTTCTTAACTTCGGCGAATCACACTTACGTGTTGAAAAGGTTAGTGAAGAAGCTAAAATCTTAGAAGTGCTTTTTGTACTCTTAACTTCGGAACGTAATGTGTTAATTTTGTATGACAGCATTTATAATTATTCATCAAGGTATTTTAGAGCCGTGGGATATAATGCCAGTGCTATAAAATTTATAAAACACACTTACCTCCAGGTCTACAGGTTTCTTTGGGATCTATAGCACGATCCTCAGGGCTTTTGCAAAAGTAAAAATAAAGCATGTTCAAAGCTGGAATTGATCTCAGAGATACATTCCATAAACAATGTGGTTCTGTAAAATATATAAATATTTAAGTAAAATGAGAGTTTTAATTCCTCTTGAAACAAAAATACCTCTAGCCAGTTTATTAGAAATATTTTCAGCGTGGGGTTTTCAAGTAAGCTTCGATTCCAGATAAAACCCAAGAAATTTTATATCATTTAAGTTATTGTACCACAAGCCTGTGAGACTTAAAGAATATTTCTGGGTTTTAGTGCAAACCAATTTAATACCACTGCCTTCTAGACTGTATCACTCGTGTAATTCTCGAGACGGCGGTGTTTAATACCCACTAATTCAATGCACATTGTGCGCTCCTCGTTTTCATTTGATAGCACACTGGCTACATGGAAACCACGCCGATGCCAATACACCGGCAAAGAAGAAGCAGAAGAAGAAATGATTAACTAATCATAATCTCCTTCAGTTTTAAATTTATTTGAAAAAGTGAGGCTGGAGTAGTCAGCAAACATCCACTACTGTTATTTTGTGACCAGCTCTTGCTCTATTTTCTTTTGGTTCTGCGTTCTTAATAGCTCGTTTTGAGAATTTGACAGGGTGCAGAAATTGAATACCTCAGGTATGTATACCAGTCCCCGAAATTTATACCAAAATGAGGCAAGAACGTAACGTTAACTTTTATCATACATCGTGATAAACAGGATCCAGCACAAATAATAGATATTACAGCATATTGGGCATCGTGATATTGCCTGCGGTTTTTGGTAAATATATTTATGCAACTCTATAGGTTATGTTGTATTGATTGTAAAGGTCGGAAGCGCATGATTGGACGTTGCCAGAGTGATGTCGCCTAGCAAGGAACTATGACCAACATAACAAAACACGCGAAGGCAAAATACAAGTTTAGGTTGTGCACCAGCGAAGCTCCGCCCACCCTCGCCTGCCAGTTTGTTTCCCACGGCTTGAGCCAATGTGATGCCGCCACCTACTTCCCATTGTCCACCCTTACATGAAAGCGGCTATTTCTCATGTATTAAGCCCTCAAAACTTAAAATAGATTAATTTTCTCTTCACCGTTCAGCAATCGCTCATGGTGTAGTGTAGGTCACTAGGCTCCACCAACGCTGTAATGGGATCCGCCTGGGAAGGAGGGATTTAGGGTTAAAATATCGCCTCCTACATGTCTCACTATTTTAACTACTAGCAACCATCTATTATGCAAAAGGTGAAACTGAGAAAACATTTTTCCTTTATTTTCTTCCTTTCCTTCTCATTCTCTCGCCTCCTTGCCCTACCTACCTATTTGGGACATATTCCTAACCGTAAATTTAGGATTGACCCGTATATGAAGCAGTAACCACTAGCACCTGTAACCAGAAAATGTGTAAGGGAGTTGATATTGAATTTTAGCCGAGTTTTATTTACAATTCTACCCATAGCAATTATAGTGAATTAGTGAGGGTAGAGGAAGTAAAAATTGCTTTCAGATTAAGATAATAGTCTACTTTCTGACCTTTTTTTTTTTCCTTTTTCTTTATTTTGAAGAATGGAACCAATGACACTTGGATCTCCTGTGGGCAGTCCAGGTGTTCCATCTAGTCCAGGAGCAAATTCACCTTTTCTTCCAGAGTTTCTCATAGGTGACTCTACTCCAGGGGTAAGAAATTATCTCTATCAGTTTTTCGTAAAAATCTAGGTGGTTGTATAACTGTAGCACTTGATTCAGAAAAGCAGTGTATCTTGTACAGGGTTTGTACATCAACTTAAAATAGTTTGCATTTTTACAGAGGTAATTAAATATGCAAGTTATGTTTAAGTTTTTATGCTACATTCTAAATTTGCATGTTATTGTACTGTCTGACTGTGAGCTGAAGGCCGAGCTGGTGGCAAAGTGGGGGGAAAGACATAGACAGTAAATGCAAGCGCATGGTAAGGTAGTGGGGGAACACTAGCTCGGCCTTCAGCTCGCCGCCAGACAGTAATTCAGGTTTCCTTACCACTGTATAATATATTGGTAAGCTTATATAATATTTTTATTATAGTCAACCAGTATGATATAGGCCCTACTAGCAGGTACCTGTGGTTTTGCCTTCAGTTATTCATTTAATCACTAGATTTTTAAAACTAATTTATGTAAGATCAAAATAATTAAAACATAATTATTAACACTTACACACAAATTATTCATAAACTATACGATTAATAGCATAGTTATAAATAGCTAAATTTCTGGATTTGGGGTGCATTCTATAATTAAGAAAGTGCCAATTTGGAAAAAAGACCTCAGATTCAAATTCCCTGGGCATAAAAAGCCCTGCATAGTGAATTCCGTCCAAATTGTTGAATGTTTTCCTATTTAGGTCTACATTCATTATCCCTCTTCGGTCCACCTATGTAAAAAATCAGATTTCTGCATCCCATAACATTATAAACAAATGAATCCATCACAGCGGACTAACATAATCATAATGATCAACAATTCCATGTGTTAAGTTGAAAAAAGTATGATGGTGTTATTTCCAAGTTGTTATAACAAAAAAAGGTAAGGCCACCTGCAATTGATTTTGCAATCGAAATGTAGACTAATAGCAAAAACTGATGCTTCAATTGTGCAAAAAATTTGGCTTTGGGGTGCATTCGGCCACTTTTCAGTCCATCTAGCCTATGATAAAAAATTCCAGATTTCTGCATGCAGTAGATTTTGCTAGGCATCGTGCACAAACAAGAAATTAGTGAGCCCTGCTTGTAATGGGATGTACAGAATAACTATTCTATTCTGCATACTCATCAAAGTATTTGTGGTTCATTCTGCTGATCCACCATACTTTGAATTCCTAAAATTCCAGAGGTTTCTATAGTCTTTAGCATCCATTAATTCTACTTAAATGATCACACAGACAAAATTTCTCAAGCACATCATCTTGGGGATGACAGTGCAGATCTTCTTGCTGCTGTAGGGAAAAATGTTATTTATTTATGTGGCAAAATTTCTCAAGCACATCATCTTGGGGATGACAGTGCAGATCTTCTTGCTACTGTAGGGAAAAATTTTATTTATTTATGTGGCTCGTAATAGAGCTTGTCTACATGGCATACAACACAAAAGATTGTGTAAATGACAATCATTGGAAAATATGTACCGTAGAAATAATAATAAAACAACAGTAAAATAATGAAATCTAACTTAATCTAATGTGTCAAGTAAAGGATCCAAGCACAACATAATTTTTTTTATCTTTCCCCATGCTTTACCTGACCTCCCTTTTAAACAATGAAATAGTTTAAAAGGGAAAGAAAGATAAATCGAGAGATCTCTGGTGTAGATATTTTCTGATCTCTTCTTTGAGACCATATAGAACACTAAAATCTCTATTTACAGAGTGGAGCACAGACTACAGCTGGTAGCCCAGTAAAATTTTCTAAACATGTATCTTTTGGATCTTTACCAACGATGAGAAGTTCTACACCAGCTCCTGTGGGTACGCATATACCCATGTAAGTACCGTATTACAAGTAATTAACAGGCTCACTTCTAGTCATACCGTAGAAACTATTTATTTTTAGTAACCTATTCCCTAGAGCAGTGGTTCCCAACCGGTGTGCCCCGCGTGATTGGCTAAGGGGTGCCACGAGATATTGAGATAAAAAAAATCACCCTATTCCGAAGCCTAAAGAGAGGAGTAGGCTAACCTAATGAAGAAAGCAATTAACACACTTTTGCCCTTTTCAACATCCTATCTATGCGAGCATGCCTTCTCTGCTATGGTGACATTAAAATCCAAAGCAAGAGATAGAGTGAATAACCTTGAGAATGATTTGCGTGTTTCATTGTCAACTGTAAGGCCCGATATCACGTAGGCTATCTGTGCTCTAAGCATCAATCACAAGTTTCACATTAATCATGTATCGAACAGAACTATTGATGTATTTTTACTCAGTGACTGCAGTAAAGTTTACTATATTATGTTATGGTGTACGTTACTTATTATATGATTTTTCAATAAATTTTCATATTAAACTGAATTTTTTTTAATTCAAGGAAGGGTGCCACTAGTGTCTAATGTTATTCCCAAGGGTGCCGTGAACTTCAAAAGGTTGGGAAACTCTGCCCTAGAGAGGTGTGCATTAGTAGATAAAACTGGTACAGTATGTCCATTCTTTCTCGTTGATGTAAAATGATTTGGACTTTTAACACAAGTGTTAACAGGCATAAAGGTATACAATATTGTGCTAAAAGAAATGTCAAAGAACTAAATTGGTGTCAGATTGAAGAATGGAGTTGAAAGAATAAAATCACATTATAATCTTTGAAATCCAACAAATATTCGGTGCAGTTGAAATAAGCTTGTATCCTTGATGTTAAGTAGGTAATAAATTGAGTAAGAAATTAGGTAATTAAGAAGACATTCCTATGAAAACCTCAAAGTTCACTTCAATAGGCCTATTCTTGGAAATTATTGCAGTTCATAACATGGGTTGACTGAGGTAATAGCAATGAGAGTTCATATTGTGGAAGTTATATGGGTTTAAATCAGAATGCAAATTCCAGGGTTTACCCTACACCTTGAGACAAATGCTGGATTGGAATTAACTGGTTCTTTTTAGAAAAGTGAAAATGAATGGAAATACGCCACAATTGTTGCTGTTGAGATACCTGACATTCAATTTTAATGAACATGGTACAAGATGAAATAGCAGCAATGAGTCGTGGTAAGTAAATATCCAATTCGGCATTTGCCTTTATGGCTGGGGAAACATTAAAAAAGTCAAATTGGCCGGCCACGGAATTTGAACTCACTTCTTCCCAAATGAGAGTCTAAAATGATACCATCTCACTCAGTTGAGATCTCTTGCTGTCATGTGAGAAGACAAATTAAGAAAATTCCAAATTTAAACTCCATGCTAGTATCACCCAATGAAATTCAGTAAGTTGTAAATTCAAATTTTAGACAAAAATGGATATTTCTAAGTAACTGTGATTCTTCATTTTAGGGGTGCACAACTAATGTTAAATAAACCACATACCCCGACAGAAAAAGGGAGTGGCCCACCCACAAAAGGTCTCTTCGATATGTTATCACCAACAGAATTTCATACACCTACTTCCCTCCAATATAAGTAAGTATTATCTTCTTAAAGAGAAAACGTGTCAAGTAGTTTTCATATCAATTATGGCTTCTCTCCTTACAACAAATATGCTTGTGATAAATTGCCTTTTGCTACTACAGTCATTTCTAAGTGGCTGGCACAGGGCATTATAAATCCCAACAGGGAAACTTGCCAATGACACTGAGAACCAGATCAGTCACATTTTCCTCACAGTTAGCATGGACATTACATCTAAATTGTCTGATTTAAAGTTAAATTAGAGTGGAGGGAAACACATATGCTTTTAGCTAAAAGAGTGAGGCCACAATAATAGTAAATGTAAGTGATTAATTTATTAAGTGTGAGGCCACCTTTTTCTCTTTGCTCCATATTAAACTTTTCATTTGAATTCACTTTAATTTAATTAAGTGAAGCATAAAAGTGTGTCTAGTCAACTCATATAGTAAATTAAATTTATTACCTAGGTATAGTTGCTTCACTATATAAGTTCCACAAAATATTTTTTCCACTTGAACCTTACGGAATACTAGGTCTTGCTTAAATGTTGATGTGGGGAAATGTACAAGAAGGCAACTGAAAAAATCAAATTATGATTTGGAAAACAAGTAAAGCACATTCTTCTCTAGTATTTTTTTTACATCTTGATTAGAAAATAATTTTCATGAGTGATAAATTCATGAATTGTCATTATTATGATTGCCAAAATGATTTTTTTTAGATATTCCTAGTTCAGAATTGTTATTCTACACTCTAATTTTTTTTTTTTAATTCTGCTTTTCATGCAATTATGTTTTTATTTTCAAGGGCAATCTTGATTTTGAAAGGATTTTATTCCTGAAACATTTATTGAAAGTCGCATAAATATATTTTGTGCACATTAGTAGAAGAAATATTCAATAAATCAAGTTAATGTTGAGTTGGCAGGCAAGCCAGCGATGCTTTTGCTGAATGTGAAAGCACAACACAATTTTGGGAGTATTGTGTATTGCGTTTCGTATTTCGAACTATCCCTTTGGTAGTTATATGTTGATGTGACATGATCACTGTATGTTTGTTATAAATTAGGTATTTCTTTTTCCACTGCAAGATAAAATGCCATTTACTGTAGATATCTAAAAGATATTTCCTTTTTGGTGCACAATAAAATGCCAAAAATTGTTATGGTTTTCGAGCAAGGGAATTTAAAGATGGATTTCATGTGTTTAATGTTAAGAAAAATGCATTGGCGTCCAAGTTCTACAAAATAAGATGTCTAAATTCCCCTTGATATGAGTTTACAGAAGTATACAATATTTTGCATTTCAAGAGCTGTAAACTTATTTAATTTCCATATGGAATTAGATCAAAGTTACGTTTTTATGTGAAATTACACCAAAATTAACCACATTTTTGTTCACCATAAAATAGGATCTCTATTAATGATATTAATTGTAAATTTTCCAGCACTTCCATCCCAGAAACATCATACCGAACAGAAATTGATGAAGCTCAGAATACATGGGTAACTGTCTTTGGTTTCCCCCCTTCAGCTGCCTCATTTATACTGTCACAGTTTTCACATTACGGAAGTATTTTAGAGAAGAGAGTTCCTGCAAAAGGCAACTGGATGCATATTCGTTACCAAACAAAACTGGAGTGCCGAAAAGCTCTAAGCAACAATGGAAAAGTGTTCGGAGGAACCATAATGATAGGAGTTTTGCCATGCAAAGATCAGGTAAAGAAATATGTGAACTCTTGGGGGTATGCTGTGCCACTCTCGGTTGAGGCACTGTGCTTCAAGCCTAAAGACAAGTTATTGGAATTTTGTAATTGTAAAATACAATACAGATTAAAATTAAGTAATTCCAAGCAAGAATAAAACTCTCGTTTTTCCCTCCTAAATCTCTTTTGGTCCAATTGTCCTTATTAAAATGTATATAGGCCTAATTGCTATAATTTAAAATAATTTCCTGTTACTGTTAGGTTATGTGTACCTAAGTAATCATTAAAACTTAAGGATAAAACTAATATGCAATAGTGCTCTTATAATGTTTCAATACATGCAAAGAGGGATAGAGGAAATTTCTCAGAACACCGCTCATGCACAATTTTCCGCTTGCTAACTAACGAAAATATAAATGCTCTCAATACAACTCACACTTCCGAAGGACCAATAAGAGGGGCAGGTTTAGTCACATATCAGCACTTACACATCCACTCGGCGGGACTTGTGCAGGCAGCTCCTCCTCTCCTCACCACTGTCTGTTAAGTGTCATGTCATCTCAACTCCACATGACCTCATGACTGTGCAAGTGGATGTGTAGATCTTTACACATGACTAAATCTGCCCCTCTTACTGTTCCTTTGGGAGCACAAGTCATATTGAAAGCATTTCTATTTTCATTCATTCATGTCATGAATCTTTCCTGAGCTACCAACTCGAAAAGAGCGAGTCAACTCTGTACCGCTCGAATGAATGAGTTGTTTGAAAGAGTCAGCTCATTCGCGAAGAACCCAACTCTAATTACATTTAAAAAAAGCCCAATCCTACTTTTTTTCTCTTCTAAAGTACAACAGTACAGTGTAATAGTGGTCTAAGCAAGAAAAATGTGTTGCAGGGTCTTTCAAAAATAATATATCTTAACATTTTGAACAGTATATCTTATAACTTGTAGTTATGTTGACCAAGTAGCATAAAATACCCCACTCCCTAACAAACTGGATTTTCCAAATTATATGAAAAACAAGTGTAAAATTTTAAAGAGAAAAAGATAAGAAAAATGAACTTAATTTTTTCCTGAACTTAAGAAAAAAAAGTGACATTGGCGTTATGATCTCAGCCTCTACACACACACAAATTAGTGCTAGGAGCAATTCTGGAATGAAGTTATCTAATGTGTATGACAGAAGCTTATTTCCTGTATATATTAACCCTGCAAGAGCTGAATTTATATACATTCATTAAAATAAAAACACCAGTGAATTTTAAGTTTGAAATCAAGAAAAATTTCAGTGGAATATCTACTTTTCATAAGTGACAGTGATAACATATGGATAACGTCAATTTATACAACAGTCTAAATGCTAAGGACCCTCCTAATCATGTATTGACAGTAGTTTTTACTTTACACAAAGTTAATTTTTTCAATGTAAGTTAAGTGAAAATTAAACATCAAGATGCAGTACCCCTTAAGCTCATTGTTTTTCTTTTCCAGGAAATATTAAATGACATCAGAAATAAGGAAAACATTCCTTATCAAACATCATTTGTGGAACCAACAAGTGGTCCTTCTACTTCAAGAGCTGGAGCTAACTTCTCAGCAACTTCCCCAGCTTCACCTTTTGGTACACCTAGCCGCTTCAATACCTCAAATCTTTCTTTCTCCGGAACGCCCAGTAGGAAAAGTACAAGTGTTCGACCACTGGAACAGGCATATAGAATGGCTCAAGCTGAGAGCGAGGTACCAGTAGGTGTTTCTGTGTTCTAAATGGAAAATTAATTAAAATATTTGGGTTCTCCTAATTTAATGTAATTTTCTGGAATGTTCTATGTTAAGAATATATATTCATATATATTGGTGGCAGGTAAAAAAAGTTTAGTTAATGAATATGGCCTATTTTCATTCATGCATTCTTGTTTTCTCTACATTCAGCAGGGTCATGTCGTTTTTAAGCAGAAATATGTAATTATTGTATTATCATATATGGATAAAATATAGTAAAATTTGCAAACTTTAGTGTTTTAACAGTTTTGTTATAATTGAGTATTAAAGTTTTTAACACAAGAATGAGATTGCAAGCAACATGCAATATGACCAGCTAAACTAAACTCCATGGCACTACATCCCTGGAGGGACTGGGCCTACCATCCGACTGCTGCATCATCTACCATAGGCAGATGGCAGAATTAGGGGGCATGTAGTCAGCATAAAGATACCCACAACCTTTAATGATGGTTTTCGTGACTGGTGCTACTACTTGTCAATCAAGCAGCTCCTCAGTTTGTTTCAGGAGGCTGAGTGCACCCCGTACCAGACCTCCCTACCTCAGAAAAATCTGAGGTGGCACTGGGAATTGACGCAAATAGTACTTCTAAATAATAGACATATTACTATCACAATTTATGTGTGCTTTATTTACAGATCCTTTCAGCGTCAAATACACCGCAGAGAAGTACGAGTATGGTGTCTAAAGCAATGGAGTATGTATTTGGATGGTGAATACACAACTTATTTTTTGACATCTGAATTGTGAAAGAATGTCAACGTTGTGGAGTATGTATTTGGATGGTGAATACACAACTTATTTTTTGACATCTGAATTGTAAAAGAATGTCAACGTTGTGCTGGTGCATAATTAGGTTTATGATTTTATTATGGCTGAACAGAAATATTGTACTTTGTATTTCAAAGGGAAAAACAGACTAAACTTTTTTAGTGCATTGTATAACTGAAAATGTGATATATTAAGTGGTTCTAATTTTGACAATTTTTTACATGACTTGTAAGAATTCTATGACTTTGTTATATAAATGCATGCACCAAAAACTGCTGCATTCTTGTTGACCAAATGTAACTTGATTCTGTTTAACATTTAGGAAAATGTAAATGGAAATATTAACTAAGTGAAAATTCACTGAACATAATAAATGTGATGAAAACCATTTAGTTTTTATATCTTGACATGCATGAAGCTTAAGTATGCACGTCTTACTCCCAAATTTCAACATATACTCAGTCATATGCAGAAAGAAGTGGACATCCTACTCACGCCTCATTAAGAGTTTATAACAAGGTATGAGACAGAAGCAAGTAAGCACCGAGCATAATGCTTACTCCTATTCAGTATGAAGTAGAAGTGGTATGTACTAGGAAAATTGTGAGTTATCAAACACAATCACCAGATGTGATTCATGTGAAGAACGAATGTGTGGACTTTTGAATTAATGAAATATACCATTTTGAATGAATATTTAACTAAAACTGGGTTTCCACTTGGTGGTATTACCCATTCATTTTGAGAATGCAATCCCATATAAACAAATGCACCTGATTTGAACCGCAGCACACATCATGCTACAAAAGGACAACATAGGGCAGTACTAAATTTGATTTTTATACAGCGAAAGTTCACAATATGTGACAAAAATTATTAAGATAATAATATCAACTTATACAAATGTTTCAGTTTATTGCGAAAAGTGGCATTCGTAACATAACCCTTCAGTCTGCAAAAAGCATTGTTGTGAAAATTGAAAACATAACAGTACAAATTTTTCAGGGTACAGTGAAACGTGGCATTTATAATTTATAACCCAGTCTGTGAGAAGCAATATACATAATGACTGAAAGTCAACCCGTTCTGAGTGGCATAGTTAAAAATAAGAGGGGTAAATCTTTGCGAAGTGGACAAAAGAAAATAATATTGAATATTTTTAATGTATTTTTTAAATGTCCAGCACTTGCAATTGAGGACATTGTATAATTGACATCAGAATTCACTGGTTTATCTACCAGAAGTAGGCCTATCTAAAAAGTGCGTAGTGAGTACAGAGACGCTAATTTATTGACAACTCCAAGAAAGGCTCTAAAGCCGTGTTTTAGATAACATTAATGACTTTGTGAAAAGTGCTATTCTAAGGTTCATCAATAAGGCAAGAGGAATTAAGCTTATAGTGACAGAGGAAAATAAGATGTGGGATTTTGATTGCATTGGTGACACTGCAGTTGACAAATTAGTAATTAATTTAGGTAGTAGTTCGGATGCTGGTTCCCATATGGAAATGGAGCCGATGTCAGATGATTCGGATTTCAGAGTTACAGCACTGCAGAGAACTCCAATTAATGTAAGCAGACCTCACAGTAATATGCCTTCTGTATATAACAGTAATCATGTAGCGCTTGTTTTCAGCTTGAACAACAAAATAAGCAAATAAACATGTTAATAAACAGTATCTTAGTGGTGAAAAACATAAATAAACATGTCTTTGTTTTTTATGCATATGACAGCTGAAAGCCCTCGTGGATAGATTATGTGAGACACAGCCTACTAAAAAATGTTCGTTGGCCATGGGAAGATGATGACTGACGTAACACATGACCAATCAAATAGCTGTATGTTTGTGTGTCCATTCTTGATTGCGTTAAGAAAGTTTTTATAAAACTTAATCAAATACCGTTGAGGGCAGAATGATACAAATGCAATTTTTTATTTGCAATTGTATTCCCAAAATGAATGGATAATAGTTAAATAGGTGTAAGTATATTAACTATTTACTAAGTCCACCACTGAGATGCAAGGGTACCATTCGCTCCAGACACACAGCAGGCCTGGGTTTGAATCCTGGTCAGGGTAAGTTATCTAGGTGGGTTTTTTCCGGTGTTTTTCTCCACCCATGAGACAAATGTCGGGTAACTTTAGGCCCTTTAGGCCCAGGTATTATCTGGTTGTCATTATTATCTTCCCGTCCTTGCCATGTTTAGAGTGAATGTGTGTGAGAATGTTGTGTCTCGTCCCATGTGTTTGTATTGATTCAGAGGTGGCACCAGCACCCTCACCCGGGGAAGCCCTCCATGTCCTTGTCTGATCAAAAAAGTATGTATGTGTGGTCAATAAAATAATCCTGTTGCTGCCCTCTATATGGATGCATAATTCCTAAAAGGGGAGAGGTAAAACTACAAGTAAGAAAGTATACCAGTACTTAAATCTAATATTAAGCTACCTAATTACTATTAAATCTATATATTTACACAATGATAGGAATGTACTTATATAATATGCTTGTAACCTGTTTGTCACTGTCACTATACATCACTTCACTATCACTACCACTCAGTTGACTGTCATTTAGATACCACTGGGGAGGGATTTCAGTCTATTTTTAAATGCCTTATTGGTTATTGCTTCTTGGAAAAGCCTCTTTGTGTCATTTCTAAGGCAGGAATCAATGATCCTGTGGTGCAGAAATCCAAGTGCTCAGGAACCTCTCCTATTTAGGTGTATCCCATCCCATACCAGATCAATGTATCCTATCCAGAAATCTGTTTCAACAAACAGTAAGTCCTTTACATACCATATGCCCTCTTTTATGAGCTGCACTTTAGCATTTGAAACTTCCTGTCTGCTTAGAACCCCGCTGAAAATCACTTTCGTGGCCAGGTATTTACATTTTAGGGCTGTAACCAATTATTTCATCTATATAATCTCTAAGCCGAAGGTCATAAGAGCCAACATGCACTAATTTACCACTTTGGTTTGGTCAATGTTGATGCCTGGATAAAACTTGACAATGGCGCTCTCTTCTTTAAGGACATCGGAACTGCAGCATAGCAAGGAGTCACTGAATACGTTCACCCAATATCCTGTCTTCTTGTCCCCTCCCCCATTCTTTTCCACACATTTTAAAATCCCTCTTCTTTTTTTTTTTTTAAATCTCTTCCAATTGCTCCTGATTTCCAGTTCTAATTCTTCTAACTGCAGTTGATAACTAATGTCCTTGTTCTTAACCTTTCAGAACTTACAAAGCCCCCTCCCCCGTCAATGTCCTGCCTTGAAGTAATCCCACATCTATAGGTAGTAGGCCCAATACCCAAACTTGCTACATTCGGCTCTGGATTTCAGATTACACTCGCATCCCCCACACTTCAGTTAAATTTTCTTGATTCCAATTTCTTCTGTAGTTCCTGGGTTTTGTTCAATACCTGCGAGAACAAGCAGCATCAAAATCAAGGCTGCATATACTTTTGACTTACTCATAGCTATACTCTTCTATTTAGTCCTAGAATTGCTGGTAAGTGGCAAAGCCCAGGTACCGACCCGCATACGGTATTGTTGTACGGACCACTCCATCCCTCTCTGTTTGACCTAGCACTACAATACGTCTTTACCTAACATGCTCTACTAGTATAGGCCTGATACAGAATAATCAACCATATACTGAAACAGGACAAAAATAAAATCCACTTCAAAGGACAGACGTGGTAGTATATATTTTCTGTAATATTAAACTTTAGAACAATCGACTTCACATCATTGTTGTAAGTAAAAAATTATCTAATTAGAATGTATGTTCCAATGTAAACCCCTCACATTACATTGCTTGTGAGAATCGTGGAAGTATTTGAAAATGTAAAATATGGAAACCCTACTACTTTACCGGACACTCACTTCTGCATCAACTCATTTACCTCCAGACAGCCTAGGAAGCAGGCACGCTTCAGTTGTGTTCCTGAAATTTACATGCAGATAACTACCCTCAAACTAAGCAGAGCCATGTGTTCGTCAACACAAAGGAATCATACTTGTGAGTGCAAATTTCATTATTTTCATGAGTGTCTACTTCAACAACTATAAAGACTGAATAATATTAATAGTGTGATACGTAGTGGCATATTTCAGTCGAGTAAAATGCTTCAAAAGCACTGGCAAATTACTTCAATAATTACCTGTATCAATTCATCTACAAATAAACCATTTTATTATTTCTGACAGAACCAAGAATTAACCCTGAAAGAGACTCATACTCTGCAACAAGTGGTTCTTTAAATTATAAGCAATCAGGAGAAGGGCACCAGCAGTGAAATTCAACATTCAACTAAATACAATACCTACATAACCTATCGATGCAGATCCATGTTAAGCGCCTTGTTTCCTGAAAACCAACCTATCATAATGAACCAACCTTATAAAATCTAGGAACGTTTTCCTTCTAAATTCACATAATTCCAAGCTAGCCCAGGTAATACAAAAGTGACAATTACAAACCACTTTGAATCAACGAACAGCATCAAATTTATATGAATATCATATTGTTCTACTGCACAAATGGTGTTATTTCTAAAATAAATATTTTTAAACAGGATTGTTCAATAGATTTTTTATTTTGTTCAAACAGAGCAGGCTTTAGACTTATTTTGTAAATGTACCATTTTACAATTTCATTCGAGTGCAAAAAAAAATACCTGCAAAGTCCTGGAATGACATAAATGTTGAAAAACAATCTTGGAAGGCTGACTTTGCTCTCTAAAATTAATAAATGGAGTTCAACTATCCATATTAAATTTTCAGAATATTTTTCACTAATAAACAACAAACTAAATAATAACAATAACAACAATAATAAAACAATGGTGGAATATATGAAGATACAAATGCCAGCATCACGATGCTATATTAAAAGGCAAACCAGATCTTTTTAATGCTGCTCTTCCATAACAGCAGAAATAATACAGGAAAAACTGTCCTAAGCCATAACAACAACAAACTTTCTATTCTGCACAAAAAATCTAGAGGGACATTTCTTCCAATACAGCAGTTTGCTTTCTTGTTTAGCAGAAGATGCACTTCCTACCATTGTCTCATTGTCTCCAAAAGTCAATGTAAGCAACAATCTTAGCCTCAATCAAAGCTGCTTCAATCAAATTATGTTTACATTTGTGGATTACTGAACATACTATAGCTAGTGTGCACCAAAGGATCCTTTAGATAATACCTAATGGACGGTAATAGTTAACCATGCATTTCAATGTAGCTTGGTTATGAGTTAAATGACATTAACCATGAGAAATTACTAACTGATCCAGAGCGAGCAGTTAAGATGCTTGTGAGAATCTTGGCTGCAGGGAATAATGCCTAGGATTATGGGATGCAAAAACAGGGCTAGAAACCTAATGGAGATGAAAGTGGTGAAGGTAGTTTTGGTGGCAGTCGCTATCACTGAACTCTGTAATAGCACCGTAGTACAAAAGCTTGATTTTGTCCTAAAGATGAAAATGTAGGTGGCCCTCAAAACCCATCGGGAGCTTCCTCTGGACCCCCTTCTTAAAAATACAGTACTTTAATGGAATTATCATAATGACCATACTATATTTCTCTGTTGGGGGCTTCTCCCAGCCCCCTTCTTAATAATACTATAATGGAATTATCATCGTTAATCAAGTAACTATTGTAAACAGTAAAGGGGGAACCTAACCATATAATTCGTTAGAAAGCATGCATACAATGCTCTTGGCAATATTAGGTAAGCCTGTGAGGAAGAACTGCCAAAGCATCTTAGAAGGCATGTCACCGGAGACTCTGAGTCAAGTCGCTTTCGAGAGCAGGCCAATTTCATTTGCCCAGTTAGAAAGGTTGTGTGCTCACATCAATGCCATTAGTTATATCAATTCATTAAGAGTGACACACGACTCTCCTTCCAATATTTATCACCAGAAGCTGAGTAATACAAATAATAATGTGACTCATAATAGGCCTAGGAATGATAATAGATTAACTTGTTATGGCTGTGGTATACCAGGGCATTTCGTTCGAGACTGTAGAACCACTAAAGGTAAGATAGTGGAAAACAGAAGTGGGCAGAAACTCTCTGCCAACTGAGTAGAGAGCCACCTCAGGTACCAAGGTGAATCTGAATTTGTGTGTGGTTTTGCTGAAGGAACTAACAGGACTAGAAGGGTGGGAAAGACTGACATGATGGACTGTAAGGACTTAAGTAGGGCCACTGGTGAAGTGCACATCACCAGTGAAGCTAGCCTGACTGTACCAGTTAACAAACAAGATGGACAGGAAAAGGAAGACTGACAAGATGTTTCTCACACAGACTTTCATAAACAGTAATTTTCAGAGGCAAGACTACATCGAATTGAGAACTCCATGGATAAATACTACAGTAAATAATGTTTCGTCTGGTCCGGACCAAAGCATTCCAAAGAGAAATGAAAAAATAACAATAGGAATTTAGACAAGTACAACCAGCACAGATTCCAGAACGTGAAATCAATGCCAAAAATCGGAGAGACATATGCAGTTGTTTGGGAGAAATGACTAGTTAAGGTTAGAAGTCTCTTTATCAGTTCAGAATCATCCAATGTCATTGTCTGCTGGGGGAAAATATTGAAAAGTAGTTTTAGAAATGTTTGACTATGTGACACAAAAATAAAGGTGCATTTCTAGCACCATCATAGCAAATAATCTCGGTGCTATTTTCAGTTTTCTTTCTTTGGCATGTATAAGGATTACTCTCCATTCAGAGGGAATGTCGGAATTTTGTATTCTATCACAATATTCCTTAACATCTATGCTTTCACGTAATATTTCTAACAGAACCCGTCTTGATGTGCTCGCACGACCCGGATGATATCCTGGAATCCTAATTTCAGTCAATAGGGTAGCCAAAGACCTATCCACGACCAGATTGGTATAATTTATGTGATAATCAAACACAAATTCTTTTTGGAATCGTACTTTTCCCCAGTCCTCAAGAGGATACAATTCTGATTAGATGTTTAGTGCCTGCTTTTGCTAGTTAGTAATTGGTAGATAGGTTTCTTCCTCAAATATCTATTATCTCCAAGTTTAGGCCATCTTGAATGCTTGTGGATGAATGAATAAAAAACTGCCTTTTGATAGTTCCTGTGACTCTCTTTACTGTCAGCAGATCAGCCACTGGTCGGGTTTTTGCAATGGCCTTAACTTTGTGGCAACCGACTTCCTCAAAGACAGTTGGATGACCCTAATGACGGTAAAAACCATGTAACTCTACTAATTGATTGATTTGGTTTTCGACAGCAAGTTAAATTAGTTCTTGATTAATGGCCTTTCTTCTGGGTGAGAAGCTAAATATAATCCAGGAGTTCCTAACAAATCATCTAGAAATTGAAATAACAGGAATGTAGATGAGTACAACCAGCATAGATTCCAACTCTTGAAATCAATGCCAAGAATCAGAGAGACATATATATACTTGTTTGAGAGAAATCACTAGTTCAGGTTGGAAGTCTCTTTATCAGTTCAGAATCATCCAATGTTATTGTCTGTCACTGTCATTGTCCATTTCTTAATTTAAATATTGCTTTCCCCTTTGTGTTTCATATGGTTTCAGAGTAGACTTTTATTGCCCCTTTTCTCATCAATTTCTCTTTTGGCCCAACCAATGTAATCTTTTGATTTTCCAAGTCTATCTTGTTGGTTCAATAATGATGCAATACATAATGATTCCCATCTAGCAATCCCGTCATATGCCTCATTATCCTTGAATCCCAGCATATCATCATCCAGTTGGTATAATAGATTCAACAATTTAGAATCTACGTGGTAATCCTCCTCTTCTGGAAGCAGAGTAGAATATAGAATTGTATTAACCCTGGTTGAGATTGTATCCGAAATCATCATGATCTGTTCACAATCGAATAGAGTATACTGGATATCTCCAACAAACAGAAGAAGAGATTAGTGGGAACTAATGAAAGCATCTTGCACATAAGGTATCTTCGACTCAAAATGTTTCCACATGATATGAATGGACCCAGTATCTATTTCACAGGATATGATGACCTGGACATTTTGCATAGATGCGCAAATATCATCTCAGATATGCGTTAGTGAATAAAGTCTTTATTGGATGGATTACGTGCTGTAGTACGAACTATTTCTTATGAGGTAAGATTGGCTTTAATTTTCTTTTCTTTTATTTTTTTAATTGGTGCATATAATTTGGTTTTATTTTATGATTACAGTAGAACCCCGATAATTTGAGCTAATTGGGGCTGAGGCTACCTCGAATTACAAAAAACTCTGATTATACGGAAATATCACTAAATCAATGGGTAAATCGCAAATAAATGTTTAATGAGCACAATAATGGTTTAAATAATAAATAAATAAATCAACAATATAGTAGGCCTACATAAACCTGTGTTACGCCTGTATGTATATTGTCAAACATTTCCAATTTGCTACATCGGCATCCTTTAAGGATTAAGTCATTGTCTGACCCTTAATGGAGTGGAACGGGAAAGCGGCACTACGAGGAAAACACTTTCAATTACCATTGTCGGTGTAACAACACAGTATTCTTTTCTGAAAGGATGGTATGCACTGTACAATTGATTGACACGAGGTCCCGACAAAGAAAGATCGAACCTAACGGTTTCTGTCAATCTGTAATAGAAATGCATTCGCAGTCTGAAGCCAAGATTATTTCTGTGTATTATGAACAAAAACCCTAAGTGGGACAGTTTTACCTGCATTTTTGTACATGGAAAAATTGAAAGAAAGCTCAAAATGTAACACATTCGGAAGTGCGTAAAACTTACTTGCGGACACCGTATAAAAACTGGATTTTACTCTAGTTTTATGGAAAATTTTAATTTTCTTTAAACCAGCTCGAATTACACGGAACCTCGAAATACCGGGACTCTACTGTATCAAAATATTATTTGATTGATTTGGTTGGTTTTACCATTAGCAATAGTTTGATTCGTTTCTTGTTTGGCAGAAACAAATTATTTAGTTTCTTGTGCTTCTGGTGAAGCAGCATATGGAGTTTTTGGCTTTTTCATTTTAATTTTGCCTGTCTTACATTCTAAATTTTTCTCGTTTTGTTTCCAAGGGAGTCTAACCTTCATTCATGCTGTGAATAAAGGTAGAAAAATGATTTTAGAACAGTGTGCCGGTTCAGCATGAGTATGAACGGGTAATGAATGTTTTGTTTTGTTTTGTAAATAAGGGTAATAATCAATTTGTGTGTCTGTTTTATTTTTGAAAGGGTGTTGTTCTCTTAAGAATTTTAATTTAAACTGAAGCATGTTTTAAACTGTAAGTAAACCTTAATCAATATTTTGTTTACCAGCTACCTTACATTTTTAATTAATTTTAAAATAAAAAAAACTTTGTCCCTAATTGCCTGTAAATGTAATGAACTAAAAGCAGTAATCTGTTATAAACCTTCAAGAAAGAAGATCCTTATCCAAGAAGACTGTCAGTAATGTATGCTTGTGATTTTTAAAGCTCTTAATAATTATTATTTCTTTGAAGCTTCCAGTTTTTTTATATTTAAATAATTTTGGCACCCAGATTTGTATTCAATTACAAATCTTACGTTTAGATGTACTATAACCCCCCTTGGGTCACCTTCCTTTCTTGTTTTCCTCTGTGAGAGTGGGTTCAGTAAAAACCTAACCTAACCTAACCCGAACTTCCACCTTTCCGAGTTAGGGAAGTATTACAGTACAAACTCGAGTGCGAAAATTTGGAATTCCAAAATCTTAACTTGGCTTATACATGCCATATTTAATCCCATTAACTTGGTTACTGTTTGTAGGTCAATAAAATTGACCAACGAATTTCAGTTGCTGCAATAAATATGAATTTCATTATCAAATATAAAGAGGCAGTGTTCAAAAGCACAAATATTCAGTTATCCTGAAGAATCCCTCATTTGGAAGCAGCAGACATGTTTTTGATAGTTAAAAGTGAGTCTACTGTAAGTACTGGTATATTCTTATGTTGAGGCAAAAAATTGAAGGGTTTCTTTCTATTATGAGGCAGGTTGTTTTATGGCATGTATGCCTGTTGTAGGACATTTCTTCCTGTACCAGCACATCGTTTAGTAAAGGGGAAAAAATTCAAGCTGTGTAATAGATATTAAAAAACAAGTTTGCAAATATGATACTTGGCAAAGAACTTCGTAACATTTTACCTTACATTATGTAAAATATAAATATACCTCTAGACTGAAATCAGCCTAAATAAATGGTAAATTGTAGGGATCCCTGACCTCTTTGCATCTTCCCTAACACCTTCTGTGCTAGCCAACAGACTCCACTTCTTCTTCCACCTCTTGATTGAGACTCAGATTCCTCCAATCAAGTGTGATATCATCTAAGTGGTTGTCGAAATCTACAAGTTCTTCATAGGCTTTTCGTTGTAATAGAGCTGCAGCAGCGCTTCGAGAATTATTTTCTAGAGAAATACTGTAAAAAAACAAATAAAACTTAAATGTTAATACATCACACAAATCCAAAGATGCCAACAGTTAAGAGGTGGATAACACATTGTAAAAATAGTTATTTACGATGTAAAGCTCTTAACATACGAGGTGGCCCTCGTTGTTAATGTGAGCATGTTGGGTTCATGTTACTTTGATTCATGAATTTTAAAACAAAAATAACTTCTTTTTAAACAAGAATAAAATAAAATTGTTTCTAGTGGATCAAATGTATTTATTTGTCTTTTCTACAACTTCATTTTGTTTGTGTTTAGAAAATCAATTTAAAACTTGTTAGTTATTCCGTACTGTAGGGGAATGTAACAGAATTCTGACCTTAGTGACTGGCAACAATTTGTTGAAAATGATTAATTCAAAACATTTCTGGAGAGGATTAATCTTGATTTATCCAAAGCATTACTGTCAGAAATGGATAGATATTCGTTTTGAAGTTCTAGAGGAAGCCAAAGCTGCAAATAATGAATGAACTGATACCAGAAAAGTTGCAAAATCGTTACGACAAAGAGCTGCAGGCTTTCAATGAGTGGCGAGTAAAAAAGTATGTAAATAATGTTTTAAGCAGAACAGTTATATTGGCTTATCTTTGTGGATTATCAAAATCATTTATGTTACAATAGAAAACCGTTAGTCCAAATTCTGATAGTTCGACTCCCTGCCATCTATTCTGCATGTTTAGTCAGTTTATGGTTGTGTATTGATGTCAATGTCTTTTTTTGAAAATTAATTTTTAGTGCTGTTGACAATTTGTATAATATGTAATACAGTACTGTCAACAACGTTTTCAATAAATTATGTAAAACACTGTCTTTGTATTAAGTTTTTGTGTTTTTCTGATAATCTGACCTTTTTTCGTTCAGACTAAGCTTCCGGTCCCATTGGAGTCAGACTAGCAAGGTTTTACTGTCTTTTGGATCGGAAAATAATTAATAGATACATAATAATAGCAATAGTATGAGTAGTTAGTTAACAACTGCAGTGGACAAAATGAAAAAAGCGCATATTTATTTGTATGAAAGGGAAGAGAACAACAGTGACATCTGGTGATATCCTTAATAATGATCATAATGGGCTAGTATCCTGTATAGTGCTCTCGTTTTCATCATCCCCACTTGGCGAGTCAAACATCGGCATTTCCTTTTGCAGTCTGTTGGATTATATTGTTTTTTATTAAGGGCAATCTCATATCCAAGCAGGTGGCAGACTCTGTTGCCAAGTCAATCTAATAACAATAGTAATATAATAAATATTCTGGTGTTTCTTTGAATCTCGTTTCCGACTGAGAAATTACAACACCTCAACACATTAAACTTCTTGCATTAAACAAACAACACTTCAAAGACAGCAACACTGGGAACAATGAGAGTGAGACGACTATACTTTACAGGTCCCCATAAAAAGGAAGTTTACATAGACGGAGAGCTGTCCATACATTCATTACATCTTCGACAATAAAGATTATTATTATTATTATTATTATTATTATTGTTGTTGTTGTTGTTGTTGTTAACAGTAGAACCCTGTAACCAGTCATTTTGACCATTCTTGGAATTTAAAAAGCTATAACCTTGTTTTTAAACTTAGTTTTTGTGACTTTTCCTTATATGGGCCCAACCTTACATAGCATAATATTTTTTGGCATGTCATCAGTTCCAATGATGTTATTAGAAGTTTAACCATGTACCCCAGATGTAGTCATCTTTTTAATGCTGTGTTCACATTTTCATTAGAATTTATCATGGTTACGAATTTGAATTTGTCAAACATTGTTGAAAGTATTCATGCCAGCTGTTTATTGTAGTGCTGCAACTGAACTCTTGCTTGAAAGGTATCTTGTGGTGTGAAGCTGAAGGAAATACTAGCTATACTCTAAGACATCCCTGAAGATGTACAGGACTACTTGTGTGTCTGATAATAACACACCTTTTTGAATATGCCTGAAACTACTACAGTGAGTTCCACACAAGAGTTGGCCAATGATGCGGGTTTCTGCGTCACGGCGGGCACAGCTCCAACTCCCGAGCGATCGGGTGAAATATCTACGCAAATAAAGCCACGATCGGTGTAATGATTCAGGTTCTCACATTTAGAGTTAAAATTACAACGAAAATAACCATGTACCTCATCACAAGAGATGTTTGAAATGCTCTCTCCTCTTGCATCCACACAATACTGGCACCTTTTTAGGAAATCTTCTTTAACGCGCATAAGTTCAGCTTCCGAGATAAGAGTTAATTTCTCTTGTGATAATGTCTTTAACTTCTTATAATGTATGGGAAACGGACCTATACACTTTATTTTTTAAGTTTCCCCATAAATAATATTCACATACGTTAGAAGAACTTAAAAACAATATCACAAGAGAAATACTCTTGTCTCGGAAGCTGAACTTATGGGCGTAAAAGAAAATTTCCTAAAAAGCTGCCAGTATTGTGTGGATGCAAGAGGAGAACATTTCCAACACCTCTTGTGTTGAGGTACATGGTTATTTTCATTGTAATTTTAACTGTAAATGTGAGAACATGACTCATTACACTGATCGCTTTATTTGCGTAGATATTTCACCCGATCACTCGGGAGTTGGAGCTGTGCCCACTGCGATGCAGAAACCCGCGGCATTGGCCAACTTTGCATGGGACTCACTGTAGAATGTCTTACACGAACACACCCTTGTGAATTTGCATGGAACTACTAGAGTGTCTGATATGAATATCCTTGTGAATTTCCCTGGAACTTCTAGTATGTCTGATATGAACGTATTCTTGTGAATTTGCCTGGAACTACTAGTTTGTCTGATACAAACCCACCCTTGTGAATTTGCATAGAACTACTAGAGTGTCTGATATGAATACTCTTGTGAATTTGCCTGGAACTTCTAGTGTGTCTCATATGAACACATCCTTGTGAATTTGCCTGGAACTACTAGTGTCTGATATGAATACAACCTTGTGAATTTGCATAGAACTACTAGAGTGTCAGAAATGAATACCCTTGTGAATTTTCCTGGAACTTCTAGCACGTCCGATATTGAACACACCCTTTTGAAATTGCCTGGAACTACTAGAGTATCTGATCTCAATACACTCTTGTGAATTTGCATAGAACTACTAGAATGTCTGATATGAATACCCTTGTGAATTTGCCTGGAACTTTTAGTGTGTCTGATATGAACACATCCTTGTGAATTTGCCTGGAACTACTGGAGTGTCTGATATGAACACGCCCTTGTGAATTTGCATAGAACTACTAGAGTGTCTAAAATGAATACCCTTGTGAATTTTCCTGGAACTTCTAGCGCATCCGATAGTAAACACGCCCTTTTGAAATTGCCTGGAACTACTAGAGTATCTGATCTCAATACACCCTTGTGAATTTGCATAGAACTACTAGAGTGTCTGATATGAATACATCCTTGTGAATTTGCCTGGAACTACTAGAGTGTCTGATATGAACACACCTTTGTGAATTTGCATAGAACTACTAGAGTGTCTAAAATGATTACCCCTGTGAATTTTCCTGGAACTTCTAGCCCATCCGATATTGAACACGCCCTTTTGAAATTGCCTGGAACTACTAGAGTATCTGATCTCAATACACCCTTGTGAATTTGCATAGAACTACTAGAGTGTCTGACATGAATACATCCTTGTGAATTTGCCTGGAACTTCTAGTGTGTCTGATATGAACACATCCTTGTGAATTTACCTGAAACTACTAGAGTGTCTGAAATGAATACCCTTGTGAATTTTCCTGGAACTACTAGACTGTATGATACGAAGACTCCTTGTGAATTTGTCTGGAAAATTTAGCATTAGTAGGAATGAACAATTTGTTTGTTCAGTTCTCCAGACCAGTAATGTGTTATTTTTTAATGCTTAATTGTTTGTGATAGCAAAAACGTAAAAGGTTGAATTATGAATATATATATATATATATATAATGGTAATGATAATTAAAGAGATTAAAGTATCAATTAAAATATTCTGAAAGGAACAACACAAATTTGTGTAACATTAACACGACACAAATGCATATCAAGAAAATAATATCCTTTACAACATTTCATGATCATTAATAATTTTAAATTATGTAAACTATACTAAGCGGGGTGACCTTTATAGCACAGGTATAGCAGGTATAACGAAGTCTAGTAAGTTATGTCTTACTTAGTTAAGCTATGTACAAAATTTAAATTATCTACAGCCAATAATTCAGAAACAATAGCAGATTTGCTATCTTAAACTATTCTAGTGCAGAGACAATGACTGGTATTACAAATTAGCTTCAATTAAGTTAAAAGGCTGCAGTACAAATTATATTACTTAATGTTAGAATAGCACATGGCTCATGGAATAAAATATAATTTATTTCCCTTCAATTTTTAAGCAAGTCTTATCCTATAGATAAGAGTAGGCCTACACTTACCTGGATTTTTCCTTTGATTTCCATTTTCCATCAACAAATTGTGAGACACACAATGCTATATTTTCCATATTCAAAGTTACCCTCCGATTGTCTATCTAGAAGAGAGAAAGAATAAATGTATAAATTTAGGAAACATAAAACACAAATTCTGTTAATTTAACACATTACAGACACTGTGAATTTTGGTATATCAATTTCTTCAGTCTCAGAGCCAAAACAAAGTACAGACATATCAATTTATAATTCAGAGTGGAAGATACCATATTGATAATGCTTTTTAGGAAACCAACACATCAAATTCCTACGCATTAAACACACACATACTATTTACACAAATTTAGGATGCCGTAATAATCCTCTCGACCTATAATTATTTCCTAAATGATGAATTTTATTCAATTTTCTTTTATTTATTTCTTTATTGAACTTGCCAAAAGGCAAAGTCGCGATGTAGGGGGGGCCCATCTCGCGATGTTCGCAGGTTTCCACCGACGGGTGATGTGTTCTGTTTTTCAGCGAGGTAGGTTGACCAACATGACGCTTCTTGTACATTGCTTATCCGATATCATTAGTGACAGGTTCTGTTAGGTTATGAACAGTGATATTAATTTAGAAGGGCATTCTGAATTCTTCAGAAATTCTAGTTTAGTAGCAGTTAGGTTAGGAACGGTGTTACTAATTAATGACAGGTTCTGGTAGGTTATGAACAGTGATATTAAAATAGTAGGACATTCTGAATTCTGCAGAAATTCTAGGTTAGTGGCAATTAGGATGGGAACGGTGATATTAGTATTAGGGTTATTCTCCAGAAAAGGGCAGATTCATGTCGCAGTTGATTTTCTGGTGTAAAATAAGTATTTATGGATTTTGAATTATTATGATAAGTTAGATTGAAATAAGGTCTATTTGATCCCATATTCCACTTTTTAAACAAAAGTTACAATTTTCTGCATTTTAGGGCACAGTATGTGAGATCTCACCTCCGTGTCATGTCCCAATGCCTGACTTGTCATTTTCATTCTTTCATAATTCAACAGGCTTTAATTTTTATTCCATTTTAGTGTTATAACAAGAACAAACAGCTCAAAAAATGAGCCATTAATAACTGAAAAGAAAATATATCATTTTGTAAAGACAATTTTTTGCACTAAACATGCCTGTCCCAAGGTGAGACCTCACCTCCGTGAAACAATATAAAAGTTCAATTATTTCCACAGATATGGCACTGTAGTCTTTCTATTTTCCTTGGACTCCAACTTTTGGCAGTTTTCTTATCATTTATATAAAGCCAAGCTGTTAGTGTGCTTTTAAGTGTTGTTTTGTTTGTGTAAAAGGGCTAAATGCAGAGTTGGTAATTGGACTTCCTCATCTCCGTTACCTACACCCAATGGTAAAGTTGTATGTTTTTATATTTACTTTTGCTATAAATTATAATAATAAGGAATTTATTTATTTATTTATTTATTTAATCAAGAATGAACATTACAGGCATACACCCAATTACAATGTTCATGACTATACTAACAATACATCATGTACTTACAATAAAACAAATATGAAGTAGATATAATAAAAAGTAGAAAAGTTAGGATAATGACCAATGTAAGGTAAGAAGTAGGAGAGAGTAAAGAGAATAAGAGAGATAAGGAGAAAGCAAGCATGAAGGATGTAGAGAAAAAATAGAAATGAAATAAGAGTAAAACTAGTGTAATAAAACAGTGAAAAGTATGTTAGTTGACAACGGTGTTACTATTCACACACACAGATTCCTAAGAATTACCATTTTGGACAAGTTTTAACAGTTGGCTTGCAGCAGAGTTAAATTGTTTAAGATTCATTCCAAATATATCTATATTAAATGGGTGGATTTGATTGTACCTATTCAAAGTTCTGTTTATTGGTGAATTTTTGTGCAAGTCTGTGTTTACTCTAGGAGTAAAAAATAGTTTTCTTAATCTACTATTTTTACTGGGTACATATATATACATTTTTTCTATAAGGCTTGTATCGTCAATATGGGAATTAATTATTTTATACAGAAAGTTAAACTCTAGAACTGAGATCTTCTAACCTCAAATGTTCCCAAGCTGTTTGCCAAATTAGAGAAAAATCTCACCTCCGTTACCCTCACCTCCGTTACTGTTACTCTCGAGTCCTATCCATGGAGGTGTAATTAATGTTGTAATTGATGACATATTTAACTGTCCGCAATTTTTATTTTTGTTTAAAGAAGAAACTGGTATAGCCTAATAGTTTATGACAATATATCATGTTTTGATTTCAAGTTTTGATTTTAAGGTGATAATCTATTTTAACATTGATAAAAACAAGTAAAAAGTTGTGTGTTAATCCATTTGTATGGTAATAAATATTGTTTTTTTTCATGATAACATTTAATACAGTAAATTAAATCTAATTCTCACATAACTTCTATATAATTACAATTTCTTACTATTTTCTCACCTCCATGAATGCACCATTTTCTAACCTTGTTAATTTAATGCAAAATACCACTCGGTAAGTAGGGCAAGTATCTCAGTAGTACTCTGCAGAAGGAAATATTACATAAAAAAAATTACATGGTCCAAAATAAAAAATAATTTTAAAAAATTCTAACATTGAAATCTGCCCTTTTCTGGAGAATGACCCATTAGTGACATGTTCTGTTAGGTTATGAACAGTGATATTAATTTAGTAGGGCATTCTGAATTCTCCCGTTTCGTAATTAATGTGCCACATTGTATCTCCAGAGAGGTTCGTTGTGTTGGTGAACCTGATTCCCAGAATGTTACGTGTTCAGCTGGTGTTACGTCAGTCCTCTAACGTCTAATCACGAGTTTCATCACCTTACCGGAGATCAAAATATGGTGGAATGCATGCTACTTTTCACTAGATAGTGTTATGAGTGAAAAATGGGCAGAAAACGTGCATCTTTTGCGTTTTTGAAGCAACAGTTTTCAATAATACATTTCCATGTCAAATCAATTACAAGTAAGAATCAGCCTGAAAAATTTTTTGCCATAGCCGGGATTTGAACCACGGATCTTCAGCTTAACGCGCTGATGCTCTTGCCAACTGAGCTACCAGCTCAGTTGGCAAGAGCATCAGCGCGTTAAGCTGAAGATCCGTGGTTCAAATCCCGGCTATGGCAAAAAATTTTTCAGGCTGATTCTTACTTGTATTAATTCCCTAGACATGGGTTTAATGTCTATTTCCATCATTTCCACTTAATTAATAGTAAATCAATTACAGTTGGCTTTGGCTATTTTTGTCATACTTTGGAAATAAAAGCATCGCGATCACTTGAATGTTTATAATGTCAAGGCACAGAGATATCTAAAATTTTCAACATAGACGAAGAGGGATAATGAATAGCCTATAAGCCTAAATGGAAAGACATTGATTGGTTTAGACAGAACTCACTATGCAGGGGTTTTCTGGGCCAGGGAACTCGATTGCTTGATTTTGTAAGTCCATCGCGGATGATTCATTTGTTTAGAATGTCAAGGCCCGTAGACATATGAAATTTTCAACCTACACGGAAGAGGGATAATCAATATAGGCCTAAATATGGTCAAACATTGCTCGATTTGGACGAAATTCACTATACAGGGGTTTTCTGGGCCAAGGAACTCGAATCTGAGGTCGCTTTTACCAGGCGACACTACCTAATCGTGGTATGTAGTCATGTCACACAATCCAATTTGATGGTTTGTAGAAATGTGGACCAAAAATTGGATCATGGGACATCTCTGGAACGCATGTAAAATTCTCTATGCACAATATGATAAAATGAAGTGCAGAAAATTCAAAATTAAGTAAAGGAAATTCAAAATCTTGCAACCAGTCATATCCGTATTCTGCTCGCAAAGGGTTTTAAAGGGAGAATAATCCGCAACATGAACATGAAAGTTTGGAACTTGTGAACTTTTGCATTAGTATTACGGGGTATACCATAGTGTAGTGGTTGAGGGCTGCGCTACAAACCGGAAGGTCATGGGTTCGATCCTCGAATGAGGCCGTTGAAGTTTTTCAATTAGCCTAATCCTTCTGGTGGCACTATGGCCCTGGGATTGACTCATCCTCTAACAGAACTGAGTACCAGGAGCAATTCTGGGGGCACAGGCGGTCGGCGTATGGCTGACAACTTTACTACCTGCACGTGCCGAATGTCTAAAACCTGGGAGCCTCAACCTCCTGGAACCATCTGGGTCTCCATGGCCTGTATAGGGAACACTTTACACTTTATGTTTTTTGTTGCATTTACATTAACATTTTATTGTGAATCAGCCTTAAGAGCAATGTGGAACCATTCTCTACAACACCACTTTCAAATGGAAGCAGCAATTTAATACACATGGAATTCTGCCTTTAGTAATGATGCAATTTGCTAATCTGTCACAATAGGTACATACTATACCCTATTCTTTACTCTCACTTTAGTTTACAATATGTGTCTACAGAATTGCCAATGGAGACAATTAAAATACAGAATTCATTACAAAATTATATATTTAATACTTACCACTACCAGACAAGCAGCACTGAAGTTCTCTGCGATTCTGTCTGCTATTCGCTGCCCACATTTCTCGTAACTATTAAATAAAGGAATATAATTATATGTGAAAACAAATCAATTTCTGTGTGGAAGCAGAATAATATTTTGAATCCAAACATATTATTTGTAGCAAATAGATAACAAAGTGGCAAACATTTTAACCTACACTTCTGTATTTTTGAAAGGCCTAATCTAGGATCTAAAGGGCCTAATTTTCTCATTAATAACTATAAAATACAGCCAACTCCCAATTATCCATAGGCGGATTATCCGGTTTGCAGATTATGGCATTTTGATTGCTTTTACTATTAAGTTAACCTATAATAATACTCATATGTTCTTTGGTGCTTCTTGTGTCAGGTTGATACATTGCAACATAAAGTATAACTGATTTATCAGTTTATCTAATAAGTGTTTTTTGTGTAGGCTAATTGAACTTAACACTATGGTGCGTTAGGTATATAATTTAGAAGACCCAAATATTTTTAACAGTTTTAAACTTGAAGAGAAGTGTTTAAATTAAGCAGTAAATCTGTTAGCAACTTTGAAATTTAGCTTTGTTAAACTTTTGTGCATTACAGTATTTGTAAAAGGGCTTCATACATTTTGAATTACGATGAGAGTTTGGAAGGCCAATCTGAATTCTATGCACTGTGTATATTCACATCTATTGCCAACATATACTGTGTCCGGGGAAAAAGGTATTTTATGCCACGCACAAGTTCCCCACTCCCACTCCTATAATTGTGAAATATGATTTTTGGTGAAAGGGTCTTTTATTATTCAGTGGAAAGAAAACCTGTGCACAGCATAAATTACCGTTTCGTCCTGTGTTCTGTTTAATGCTGCAAACAATGTGGCTAGCATATCACAACATGTAGGATTTTAAACATGGCACATTACAGTACAATTGTTTCTTCCTGGCGCTCGTGGAATGCATGACACATGAATGGCATTCAGAAGTTGGAGTTGAATTCAGAGATACAAGCCATCTTCCCTTCCCACCAGCCACTACAGCCATAGCCTTATACCTTAGTTAGCTCGAATTGACTGCCTTGAAGACTGGCGACCGAATAAAGCATCACCCCTTAAAATGACAATATTTCTACATAGACTCTTCCTTGCTACTGCACATTTCTGTGTGCAGGGCCAGGTAGAAGCAATTGCACTGTACAAAACGTGACAATTCACCCCAGTATTCAGGGAAAAAAATATATTTAGGTCATGTGCTAGGCTCCTCCCACCAACTCCCACTAACGGTGGGGAGTAGTGTGACATCTAGGAGGTGACATCAGCAACCCCATCTATTATGCAAAAGGTGAAACTGGGGAAAAAAATTACAGTCAAGGGTCAATCCATATGAAATCATCCAATAATAAAATAATTTGTTGCTGACCTATTTTATTTTATTTAAGTATATATTTTCTGTTTCTATGTGTATCTGGGAGTACAAAACAATTTTTTTCACATTTTTATCACTAACGCTTCGGCAACTAGTGGCCATTTTGCTTAGAAGGATCTGTCATTTTTGGCATTTTCAAAGGTTAGCGGTAAGTTAAATAACTATTTTATTTATGAAGATATCAACTTTAAGTAAAAACCATCTTAATCTACAAGAAACATTCTACAATTCATGTTATGACCAAAAATTTGTTAGGTCTTGAGGAAATATTCTAAAACTTTATTAGAAAATGCAGTTCCGATTAGAAAAAATTAACAACTTTATAAAACTTTTTTTCATAGAAGGGATGAAAACACATGTATCATATTTTCCCCCCACAAAGATATAGTAGATCACTAAATGCTAGTAAAATTTGAGATCATTTATGCAAATCCTTTAGGTTTTATGAGTCTTCAAATATCGAGATTTTTGCAGAATTGTTGATTTTCAAATTAAAATATCTCAAATGGGACTAAACAGAAAAATCTGAAATTTTCTCTAAATATTCCTCTAGTGCCTAGTAATCAACATATAAAACTTCATCACTGTGTTCCGACCAGAAGTATTTTATTTTTAATAAAGAAAATGCTAAAAAATAACACTGTCAAATGAGTGAATAACGGTGTTAAAATACAATAAAAATTGTCAAAAATAATATAATTATTTGTTGTTGTTGCCATAAAACTAACATATTAAATGTTCCATGGTAGTAGTCATAGTGATCAATACTCCAGCAGAAGGAGACCATATTGCCACATTTGCTGAGCAAGCCAGAATATGCTGACTTGAAAAAGGCAAGTCTCTGCAGACTCCTCTGTAGCTCCTTTGTTCAGTAATCAGTAGCTGTGCTTGACTGAAGATATCAAAAAAGTTGCCCCTTCAGTTAAAAAAATTGTTTATTTTAGCGATGGAGATGGTAGCCAGTACAAAAACAAAAATAACTTTTTGAATATTTGCAATCACTTTGAAGATGAATAGCATTTTTTTGCCACTTAATGGAAAGATTGCTTGTGATGGGATTGGAGGGGGTACAAAGAGGGCTGTCTGGATGGCTAGTTTGCAAAGACCATATTTGGACCAGATACCTTCAGCAGAGGAAGTGTTCAAATTTTGTTCTGAAGAAATTAAAGGTATTTCCTATACACTTGTATAAACATTTTTTAAACCTTTGGCTCAGCTGTGGAACAAACTTCTAGCATCATAAGGTGTTACATTCACTCAAAAAGTGATATTTATGGTAAACATAGTACAGTGAAATCCCCGTACAAAGATTACCGATATAACGATAATACTCTTTATAACGTTAAAATATTTTGGTCCCGGTATTCTTTCCATTAAAATAATGTAAAATTCCCCTCGGTTTTACGATACTCTTAATAACGATAAACCTCTCCATTACGATTACATTTAGAATCCCCGTAAAATACCCTTTCCTCGGTACAAGGATAAAAATAGACCGTGAAAGTGCAAATCATGAACTCCCCGGAGCTAACGGAAGAAAACATTGAGAAAATCCAAAACAAGCAGACGGAAGATGAAGAAGAGGAGGTAGAACAAAGTGTGCATCTACCAACCTTAACCGCACTCGAAGCCATTGCCTCTAAGTACCGGTATGTGTTCTGTGCTTGCGAGGCTCTGCAGAATTTTCTGTCGAGTGTTCCATCGGTGCCAGAATGCCATTTAGTGAACCTCGAATCAAATAAGGGCATTGTGTGTATCCCTGTTCATAAAAAAAGCTAAACAGACTGTCATTTCTGACTTTTACAAACAGGGGCAAAAAGGAGTCATCCTGTTCGTGGTGCTGTGCTATAATGCAATGTAAAATGTGTTTGCTCATAGTGTAATAATTTAAGGGTGGAGTGAATACAGTATAGTATAGCTGTTCTTGTGATAAAATTCTTTATTTCTCTAAATACTTAAAGAATTTCAGCTATTGAAGTTGTTTCCTATATACTACCAAAATTTGAACATTTTTTGTAAATCCTCGCTATAACAATATATCTCTCTACAACAATATATTTTTCTGGTCCCTGCGAAATCGTTGTATTGAGATTTCACTGTATTTCCATTTTGTCCAAATTTGAAATAAGACCTTTCGAAGTAAAGGACATTGTTACCTGCATTATGATCAGAACTGGTGGTTTGGTGAAACTGATATTTTTTTAAGTGAAGGGGCAACTCTTTTGCTATTTTCAGTCAAGCACAGCTACTGATTACTGAACAAAGGAGGTACAGAGGAGTCTGTATTGCTCAGCAAATGTGGCAATATGGTCTCCATCTGCTGGAGTATTGATCACTATGACTACTACCATGGAACATTTAATATGTTAAGATATATAAGCATTCATGAACCACAGATTATTGTCTCTGTTGGACATTACACGAAAATATTATAGGAGAAAAATTCCTCCTGCACTGGGACTAGAACCCAGGACCTTTGGCCAATGGTTTGGCCAATGCTCTACCAACTGAGCTAAGCTGGAGCTCAATTCACAGCACCAGATGGAACCTCTCTCCTATGACTGATTGCCCTAAGGTCTACCTCACAGACAGACAAGTCATGTCATATGCAGTCCAGCTTAGCTCAGTTGGTAGAGCATTGGTAGGAATTTTTTTCCTATATTATTCTTTAATATGTTAGTTTTATGACATATTTAATTTTACTAATTACAACAAAAAAATTATATTATTTTTGACAATTTTTATTGTATTTTAACACTGTTATTCGCTCATTTGACAGAGTTATTTTTTAGCATTTTCTTTATTAAAAATAAAATACTCCTGGTCAGAACACAGTGATGAAATTTTATATGTTGATTACTAGGCACTAGAAGAATATTTTGAGAAAATTTCAGATTTTTCTGTTCAGTCCCATTTGAGATATTTTAATTTGAAAATCAACAATTCTGCAAAATCTTGATATTTGAAGACTCATAAAACCTAAAGGATTTACATAAATGATCTCAAATTTTACTAGCATCTAGTGATCTACTATATCTTTGTGGGGGGAAAATGTGAAACATGTGTTTTCATCCCTTGTATGAAAAAAAGTTTTATAAAGTTGTTAATTTTTTCTAATCGGAACTGCATTTTCTAATAAAGTTTTAGATTATTTCCTTAAGACCTAACAAATGTTTGGTCATAACATGAATTGTAGAATGTTTCTTGTAGATTAAGATGGTTTTTACTTAAAGTTGATATCTTCATAAATAAAATAGTTATTTAACTTACCGCTAACCTTTGAAAATGCTAAATTCTTCTAAGCAAAATGGCCACTAGTTGCCGAAGCGTTAGTGATCAAAATGTGAAAAAAATAGTTTTGTACTCCCAGATACACATAGAAACAGAAAATATATACTTAAAAATAAAATAAAATATGTCAGCAACACCCATTGGATGATTTCATATGGATTGACCCCAACCCCCGATTATGCGGGTGCGGATCAACCGGTTTGCGGATTAACCGTTGAGCTATTCCTTTAAAAAAATCTTTAAAAAACCTTTAATTTTTTTTTTTTACTCACAGAACGTAAGGAAAATGCGGTCAAAAAACAAAGAGTATTAACAGACTATTTCAGCAAATTGTAAAAACTCCTTGAAAGTGCCAAAACCAAACTGTTAATACGGCAGTCTTAGTGTTTTATTGTTGTGCTGAAACAGTTTGTGACCTTTGATGGTGAATGATTCTAGCACTGCAAGACGCTTCCACATAGGCCTATTGAAGTTTTAAATAATTTTTCAATTACAGAATGTTTAGGTATAATTTTGTTTCAACCGTGTTTCCGTTTATCCATGAGGTGGCTACCACCCATTATCCCGGATAATCAGGAGTTGACTGTAAATAATTTATTCTTCTTTTATTCTCTTCCTTTTTCTCCCTTTCTCTCATCTTCTCTTTGCTCACCTACCTAGCCTATGTGGGACTTATAACCGTAAATTTTACGCATCGACTGGTACACGAACCCATGACCACTAGTATCATAATTAACAGCTTTAACCACTACACCAAAAGTGAATGCTGAGCGATAAAGGGAAAATTCATCTGTTTAAGTTTAGAGAGCTTTAATACATGAGAAATAGTCACTTTCGTGCAAGGGTAGTTTTTTATAAATGTGAAATATTATGTTGGCTCAGAAAAGAGCAGTTTTGGTGCAATGGTCGTTTTCACAGCATTAATTAAGTCATCTTGAAGGTGGCATGACATTCAAGTAAAAAACTCTTCGCTGGACAATATAATACGACCTCTTATTAACTTAGGCCTACTTCTTTACCTGCTTTGGTCCCAATACCTGTAATAATATTTCATGGTATGATGCATATGTGGCTTCATCCTGAAATATTTATTCATGCTGTACTTTTGATATGGTGAAAGGGTCATTTTCATAATGCTGTGATTTTGTATATTTTTATGCATATATGACTATGACTATGCATATGACTATTGTACCCAATAGTGAGCTGCAGTGCCGGCATTGAGCAGGTTCATAGCCGGGAATAGGGAGTTAGAATCAAGGTGTAGCAGATTGTTCCAGCAGATCCGAGGGTTGATCCAGTAATAAGGTTCCCATCAATTTTACAAATAGACAACATTGTTTATTCTCGTAGCAATGTACTTCGTTGGAAAGAAGACACTTTGCTCTATTTTTCGAAATAATCGCCATCTTTTGCTAGGCAGTTTTGTAGACGGTGCTCCAATTTTGTATCCCAATGTTGTAGAACTCCACTGCCAACCCGTTGAGGAAGTGTTTCACCCCATTTTTGACTTCATCATCATTCAAGAAGCTACCCAAGTGTTCCTTTAACTTCGGGAACAAGTGATAATCACTAGGCGCGAGGTCCGGACTGTACGGTGGGTGGGGCATGACAGTCCACCTAAAGTTTGTCAAAAGATCTTGGGTTTGACGGGAGACGTGAGGTCTGGCGTTGGTGTGAAGCAGCGTCCACCCACCTTACAGTCCGGACATCGCACCTAACGATTATCACTTGTTCCCAAGTTAAAGGAACACTTGAGTGGCCAACGACGGGTTGGCGGCGGAGTTCTATGACATTGGGATACAAAATTGGAGCACCGTCTCCAAAAATGTCTAGGAAAAGATGGCGATTATGTTGAAAATTAGGGGTCATTCCACACCAAATCAACCAATGGTCCAAACATCACGTCATCAGATTGTTAAGATTTTTTAATATGAGGTAGTATTAGCTGAGTAGGTACAAAATGTAGATTTTTTTACCTTTTTTGGACTTATAGTTTTTGAGATAAAAATTTTTGAAAAATTACATAATGACAGTTTTTAGGAACGTTCTGAGATATTAAAAAGCATGTAACTCAAAAACGGTTGGTCCCAGAAAGCTCAAATTTGTACCATTCTTTTTAGAATTACAAGGGCTTTAATTTGACATGTAACTTGACTGTATCATATCACTGTATATTTCTTCCAAAAACTTAAAAAAAATTTTTTTTATCAAAAACTTAAATCGGAATTTTTAATTTTTATGAAAAAAATATATTTTATTCCAAACTTCTTTAGTAAGTTGTGTACAAATTTTCATGATGGCATTTTCATGGTTTCATACTAAAATTAATTTTTATATGAATTGAGGCAAATAGAAATTCTGGTAAATTCATTCATTGTTATTCTATTAAAAATTAATCATACTGTTCTAATTAAACTTACTCTAATACTAATTTACTTTTTTACATTAGGGCCTGTACCCTAAAAGTTTGTTTGAAAAAAGTTAGGTCTATATAATAGCATGATGATGGTCCATATGGTAAAATAACAACTGGAACCAACAGACCTTACTGAATCAGTGACACGTTTCTTTCCTCCTGTTGAAAATTGATATCTTATCTATTTTACTAAAAGACAGTTATACTTACTTTAAATCATGGAACAATTTTCATTACACTCTAAATCAGTAGAGGAGGTTTTTCTTCTTTGCCAAAACTTGTGTTGCTTTGGCCATCTCCTCCGCTGGAACTTGGTAGGTTCTACCTGTTGCTGTGGTTGGAATTAGTTTGTACAAAACATAGTTCATTGACACTGCTAGGGTATCTTTTCTCCTAGGATATGTGAATGATGGTGATGGTCCTTTTGGATGAAGAAAGGAAACATGAATTTCCTTTTCAACATCATCTTTTGAGTCAACATGCACCAACCACCACTCTTTATCATAAGCACAAGCAACAAAACCCACAACATCTTCAAATGGAATGTCTTCATCACCAGGGCTGATCTGTACTCTATGTGTTTCTGAATCATCAGAAAATGAGTATACTTTGGTTTTTACCCTATTTAGGTCTAGAGGAATGAAGACATGAAATTTCTGGGTCCCCGAGATTGCCACAGCTTCTTCAAACCTTGATTTCAGAACCTTTTCTTCATCAGAATACTCTTCATTAGTTGTGCAGAAAAATGTGATGGATAGTAAATGTTGCACACCCCACTGAAAAAGCTGAAAAGGTGTTAAAGTTTGATTTTCTAATGGATTTTGGAGGCTGGCTTTGGCGGCAAGCCTTTTGACTGTACCCCCTACTCCATCACAAACTCCCTTTCCATGTGATGTAGCATAAAAATGCCACTCAGCTTCAAGTCCATCAAAGTCCTCTTTGTGATAGCAAAGGTTCAGAAAATTATTTCGATTTTTGTATTGCGCAGCTGAACAGTCTGAAAAATAGTACAGCTTTTTCAAGTTTGGTAGATAATTTCTTAGATATAGCATTAATTTTTTCTGGAAATCATGAACAAGAACAGTATGCTAGGCAATCTGATATAAATACAAAGCTCCAGTTAACTAGTTCTTGTTTTCCTGTTTCTTGATTTCTTTCCTTGAAATATATTACAAAAGGGTGCACAGTAGCCATAGAATTGTTCCAATGAAACCCTTGAGCCTCATCTTGTAGAACAAATGAATAATTTTCGGCAAAATCACAAGTTACTACAGCTTCATTTTCTTCCAATGAGGATTTTGTTTCAGAGAAGAAAAATGATTGTTTTGCAATAAAATCATTTTTTTTAAGATTACTTAATTGACTGCAAAATTCTTGGACGAACTCATCAACTGGTTTTTTAAATGTTTCGAAATTACACCTGTCTACAGTAATCCACTGTTTATAAGTAATGTTGACTGTTGTGAGAAAGAACTGCTGACTGAGGGGTTGCAAGTTTCAACAGGAGGAAAGAAAACATGTCACTGATTCAGTAACTCTTGTTAGTTCCAGTTGTTATTTTACCATATGGACCATCACCATCCTATTATACAGACCTAACTTTTATCAAATAAACTTTTAGGGTATAGGCCCTAATGTAAAAAAGTAAATTGGTATTAGAGTAAGTTTAATTACAACAGTATGATTAATTTTTAATAGGATAACAATGAATGAATTTACCAGAATTCATATAAAAATTAATTCTAGTATGAAACCATGAAAATGCCATCATGAAAATTTGTACACAACATACTAAAGAGGTTTGGAATAAAATATATTTTTTTCATAAAAATTAAAAATTCCGATTTTAAGTTTTTGATAAAAAAAATTTTTTTTGAGTTTTTGGAAGAAATATGCAGTGATGTGATAGGCCTACAGTCAAGTTGCATGTCAAATTAAAGCCCTTGTAATTCTAAAAAGAATGGTACAAATTTGAGCTTTTTTGGACAAACCGTTTTTGAGTTACATGCTTTTTAATATCTCAAAACGTTCTTGAAAACTGTCATTCTGTAATTTTTCAAAAACTTATAACTCCAAAACGAAAGGTCGAAAAAAATTAAAACTTTGTACTTTTGATCATAGTGATGAACAGAACACAATCACTGAATACGAGCCATTTTGAAAACCTCAAGGTTAAAAATTATATTTTTATTGGTTGATTTGATATGGAATGACCCATAGAGCAAAGTGTCTTATTTCCAACGATGCACATTGCTGAGAGAATAAACAATGCCGTCTATTTATAAAATTGATGGGAACCTTACTTCTGGATCAACCCTCGTAATACGACCTCTTACTAACTTACTTCTTTCCCCTTCACTGTCAGCCTTGTCATTCTAAAGACTGATATAAGCTGATAGTGGTATCACAACCTTCCCAGACAAGATTCAGCCAGGAGATATTTGCACCCTATATTTGTCTTTCGCCAAAAAACAACATAAAAACAACACCCCTACTTTCCAGGCGGGTCCCATTAGAGAGTAGGAGTGGGGAACTCGGGGGCGAGCTAAAGTTCCGTTTTGCCAAAAGTGAATTAAAAGCATATCCTACACTATCTGGTTAAATTCTACAGTAGTCTCAATAAAGTATGCAAAGTTAATTAACTTACCTCAGGTCCTTAAGATTTTCATTTGCTAGATAATAACCTGCCACGACAAGACCGGACACTGATGCCATATGGTCAATCTAAGAATAAGAAACAAACTTGGTTGTAATTAGTAAGTTTTGCATGATATGAATATAATTTAAAGAAGCTGAAAATTACCTGTGTTAGTGCTATCTCCGCCATAGGGGTTACTTGTAAACATAGGTGGAACATCGGTATCGTATCACATATGAATAGACCTTTAGCCTTTTTCTCATCTTTGGATTTTTGCTCTTCAGCTAATAAAATGCCATTTACTGCACAATGTGGATACTTCGCTGCGTGAAGCATCATTTTACAGTACGCACGAGCCGAAATCTTTACGTCTGCCATATTGCAAAATTATGACAATTCTTCTTTTTCTTCTTCTTCTAATCTAATGTGATGGCCTCGGTGATGATGCCAACGTAGCCAGTGAAATAGAGATATTACGACATAACTTTGCATCGTAATACGGAGCATATCCTTTTTTTTCCCCCTGTTGCATCGTAATATAGCATATCCTTTTTTTCCCTGTATTTTTATCTCCTCTGCCCGAAGATGAGTGTTTTACAAAAATGCATGTTTTTTGAGGTCACCTGAATCCAAAAATACTGTTTTCAGAAACATGTATGCATGTGTGTGTGTGAACAGCCTAGCTCCAGAACTGAAAATGGTATAAAAAGAAAATTTAAACTTTTATTTCAAACTTTTTTTTTCACAATAAGAATAGCATTTCCATGCACTATAAAATCCCAAAATACACATACATTCAAGCATTATCAAACATGCACACTAAAACTTTCATTTTTGGCCCCAGTTCCTTATTTTACCTTACTTTCTGGCACAGGTAAGAACCAGAAACATTTCTAAATTGCTTTCTGTGAGGTTCTTGCACTTGTATGTTTTTGTAGGCAGATAATGATCTCTCTACAGCACATGATGTTATGGGTGCAAGCTTCAATGAACATATTTGTGATAGTGTCGGTCAAATTCTTCATTCACTTTTTCACCACAAAGAACCTTCTTTTTCTGAAAAGAATCTGCAGTCCTGGTTTGCATTTATGACTCTGACCAGTTTGTTCTTTGCGCTACACCCACTTTCTCATGGGCATCACTGAGGAATCTATTGAATTCAATTGTTACAGAGTCTACCAGTAGTTGATATGAGGCTCCTATTTAGTTATTGTAGCGAGTAATTTACAGTAATTTCTTTTTTTTTTTTAATGTAAGCTTAAACTAAATCCTGCTGTACATTTTGCCCTCAAACGCCGCTTGTGCAGATCTGGTACATTGCATCTTCAGGCTATTTACAATCTAAAATTATAAAGTATTTACTTTAGAATGAAATAATAGAAATATTAATTTAAATGATTGCGATTAGGTACAGTAACTAAGTATCAAGTTCATTTCATGCCGATTTAACGTCAAAATAGTCAGAGTAAAACATCGCAGCTTCCAACCAAGGCTCTATCTAGTAAGGATGGACTAAGGGGGTAAAGTAAATCAGGAAGACTTTCTTTATAAGCAGCTATACATGCAGAGGCTTTAAAAAAAACACCTGTGTAGAACAAAATATTTTAAAAGGATTACTCTCTCCCACAAACTGTTATTTTTTTTACAACTTTGGGGATCACTAAAACTTACATAAGTTTATATTTTACACGTACCTTTTTAGTTGAGGAAAAAAAAAAATTTACATTGTCATAATTAGACTATATTGCTTCAGCAAGATGATGGATCCCATGAGCAAGACACATAATGTGTTTTAGATTGGGGTAGGGAATCTTGATTGTTTTCCTGACCTTTCAGTACATATGAAGCAGCACCACTTAACAGCAACAAAACTCTGTTTTTCTTAGGATTATTCGCTGAAGAATACCTAGAATATCAGAAACATTTCATCAGAAATATTTTCACAAAAATGGTCTCTTAAAGGAGAATACAGTATTATAATTATAATGTTGAACATTACAATATCTATTCATTGAAACTTACACAATTCATCATCAAAGAAACTCACAATTGTGGAGGACTTTTCAGCATACTAGATGAGGTTCACCAGGCCCATCCCCAGTTAATTTTCCTGCAATCAGATTAGTAACATAGCACCCCATAGAATCATGGGCCTGGACTAGTGGTCTATGTGTCTCTCCACATTCGTGGGGTTCCATACATACATACCCCATAGAATCTGTAGTTTCATCTATAAATGTCCAAATCATGTCTGAAGTTTCCAAGTCCTTGCGAATGTTATCCAATACCTACTTATCAAAACAATAAGTATTTTTAAGAGTGCGAAAACAGACTTTTAATTATTTTTACAGAACATTAAATGTATCTAAATACATTGTTTAGGCCTACCTGATAACACATCGGTACATAATACCTGCTCAATGTCAAGGTATCAGGGATCAGGGATCTGATGTGTGTGCATGTATACTAGAATGATATTTTCTATTTGCTTATGCAATTATACGTTCTATTCCCAATAAATTGGGAGGAGTAATTGCTCTAATTATATCAATTGTCATTTTATTTATTTATATATATAAACCTTAAGAGCTGAGTGGTATATTTGCTCCCACAAAAGCATCGCACAAATTCATGAAACATTTATTTTGAGGTGCCATACGTGCAGAAGCTGTAACAAATGGATTTTCAGTGTTCAAGATTCTTTTCCCCATTTTTTTTCCTTTCTTTCTTTCTTTCTTTCTTTCTTCTTTTCTTTTGCAATATGTGAAGCAGATGCGGCATGCTGATCAAATTGAATTTTTTAGTACATTTTATCTGAAATTATAATAGACCCTACTGTTATCCAGACAATGATAAAGCATAATCTAAATATGATGTACTAATTCAATATAACTTTTGCATAAGCCGCTGCCATAATTTAGGGAAAGTTATGTATACATATGCAATGGGAAATAGGAAGGCTTACAGGAATCTCTGAGGTATATTTATAATAGTACCATATATATTTTGTATTTATCCATATATTGATAATTACTGTGGTGTATTTAAAACCCTTCAAATTCAAAACACATTTGGTAACTAGTTGTTATAAATATTGTCTTTACAGATTATATATAATTTACAGGTTTTTACATGGCAGAACCTTATTCAAAATAGTTAATGTCTTCTATCTCAATTATTTTAGTAAATATTAGAACTAATACAATTCAATATATTACTTAACTCTTTTTAACAGTGTGCTATTTCCTTAACACCCACTTCACTCAAATGTACTCTACTACTGAAATCAGTGTAGTACACTACTTTTAGAGATGCAGCTACCATCTTTACACAACAAAACAAAACATATGAAAATAAAATATTTTAATTCAATACCAGAGCACTATGCACAATACAATGCAAGAACGGTACACAATATAAATTAAAAATAAAATTATACCACAATAAATTTATCCAGGTATCACAAGATACAGGAAATGGCAATTAGGAACAATTAAATATTTGGCTTTTATGAGCCTTACATACGATAAGTCAATACTGTGATATGTTTTTTCCCTATTTAGCTATTTCCTAACATTACAGTTTCATCAAAACATCTACACACAAAAGATGAACCAAGCCAACACATACCTTAAACACAGTTGACAAATATTAAGGGAATTTACCGGGCTAATTGTTTTCTGGGTTTCATGTTTAAGGTAACTTCATTATAACAACATATCAATAATGACTATAACAAAATTTCCAAGAAAATATGTTCTATATGGATTTGGAATTAAATTAATTTTAAAGTATGCACACACAGAGAAAACAAGTGGCACTTTATGTTACCTTTTCTAGTCTTTTTGACATATAATCTAGTTGTCCCAGTCTTCAAGGAGGAATGTTTCAAAATAGAGAATACTTTGATTTGAGACAATGAACTTCAAAAGAAAAGAAAAAAAGATACTAGATATTTTTCTTCTTGCCATCATCAGTTGTACGATATGTACCACACTACAAGAAACTTTCGATTTTCCACGTTAATTGGGACCATTACCTGCACGAATAATAAAAAAACATGGATAATCCAAATTGGTGCAAGATTTTGAATTTCCCGCATTTTGTCACCATATTGTGCATATCTAGAGTGATAGAGAAAAAGCGAATAAGTCAAAAAACCAAAGTTCCAGGAGATACAAAAAAAAATTATTTCCACAGCATTGTTACAATATTTAGTTCAGCCCACCCAGATATTTTTACTCAGTATAAGATAGTATGTAAAAATATCTGGGTGGGCTGAACTAGATATTGTAATAATGCTGTGGAAATAAATTATTTTTTGTCTCTCCGGAAACTTGGTTTTTTGACTTATTCGCTTTTTCCCTACACTCTAGAACTAAAGTATGGGAAATTCCGAATTTGACAAAAAAGCATGGAAAATTGAAAATTATGCATGTGAAATTCAAAATTACGTGCAGAAAATTAAAATTTTTGCACATGGATAATCTGCAAACCAGATAATCTGACCCTGGAAAATCAGGAGTTTGCTGTACTTATTTCACCGGTTCTCTGTTTTATCACCAAGGCTACAATTAGGACAAACATTCTAAGACAATCTGAAACACAGTCCAATCAGTTATACTTTTCCCCACAGCGAACTGGCTAAGCAATACGTATGGCCATAAGAAAAACATACAGTAGAAAGCAAAACTGAACACACTGTAGTAATGTTCGGAAAAGCACTATTGTAACACCAATCCAAAAAACAAATTCACCATGCACTGTCAAGTACATTATGTTGGTGTAGATTCTGAAGTTAAAACAAAATTTAAAATTTGAGTGGGAAAAATACCGTTACAACTAAATTATTAAAAATGGTTGTATGTGCTAACAGAACCTTGAGCATGAGGATAAGGAGGTACAAGAAAATCTGGCCCATCAGCACCTGAGATATAAATCATAGCAAACGAGATAGTTCGAGAAAATTTCTCTCTTAGAGCAAAATCACTAACTGGAGGTTACCCTACAGGTAAACAGAAAGGTGGCTACTTGTTATATTTTATAGTTGCCTCAGTTTGGGAATTTTTGTCACACCTCTGACCTCTTCTGCCAGTGTCTTGTAAGGAAGAAGGTTACAGTGGAACTTATGCTGTACTGTGCAGCTTCCCCGACATGCTCAGACAACTGCATAGAACAATTGCCTCCATGAAGCCTGAGATATGGCCATTGCTTTCAACTTTTAGATGGGCAAACAAGGTCGCATTATGGAAGGCTGCAGACCAAATGCAGAAAAGGAAAAACTCTGCCTGGCTTGCTCCGGAACAAGCGACAACCACAAACTGATGGTAGTTTGTCTGACCAGCGTTCCAAGAGAATGAATGTTTACAATGTTTACTACATCAGTGTCTATGAACTTGGGGTCTCTTGAAGACATAGTATCCCGAGATCTAGGAAGCCGCAGCTTATGTGCAAAGGGAATGTTGAAGAGTCTGAAGTTTAGACGGGGTATTTTTCCAGCATAGCAACATTATACATTGTAAGATTTGGGATGAGCATGGCCATTAATCCTGAATTCTCCCACCCTCCGGCATTTCAAAGACTTGTAACTCAAAAGAAATTGTTTTGCCATTCTATACATTCTCTTGTTTCTATAATATGTAACTGTCAAAAATGTCAACATAAAAAAATACTGCCACCAATTACTTGCTGTCTGCATGTACAGTAAGCAGCATATCCTAATACTTTAAACGTGCTGCCAGATATCTCTTTTTAAAGCAGAATTATTATAAAATCACTCTCAGATCATCATAAATGTTATAAACAGAAACAAGAGGGGAGGAAAATTATTATATACAGTTTACATGTGTTGCTTCATCTAATGCAGTATCATCAACTTCTTCCAGAAAAGGCAAAACTGTTCTGAAATACTATTTTCTCTTTTAGAATGCAAACAGTTTAGCCTTACTAATAAATATTTGATTAAATTATTTTTGCAATAATTTTTGCCCGCAATAAAAAAAGAATGCTGGTCTAATAGGCAATTTATTATTAAGAAGAATGATCCCAGAAAACAAAAAATATGGCCCAAGAAAATATTATTGTATAATAGGAACAGTGAATTTTCAAATTGTAATGCTTATTTCTAAAAATTATAATTCCTTCCAAGTATAAAAATTCTTTTCAGATCGTTTCCTATAACAGTGACATTTTAAAATTTGTGTAGTTTTCTACACAATCACATGAGCTAAATAAAGAAGATTCAAAATAAGTACTTGTGTTCCCACCCATAGATATCACTTTTACCATATAATTTTACTAATTTGTAGGCTTTATGCAAATCCAGCCTAGATGGTTAAGGAAAAAATCATTTAATGATTAATGGAATATTGTAATCAGCTTAGCCTCTTTGTAATAAGACATGTTCTTTAGCCAGTGTGCAAGGAAGCTACTAAGCTCTGCAGAATTTGTCTTTATTATGTAACACTTGAATTTTAAACATCACAGCATCATTCCAAAACACAATATATTTATGTAATAGTTCAGATAAATTATTTGGCTAATCTGGGTTGAGTTTTAAAAACCAAACATAGTATTTACACACTTCAGACCTTGATATCATCACTAAAACGTAACACATATAGACCATATTTACCAAAATATATGCTGCCCCTGCCTTTTTAAGATCATAATAAATGGAAAAAAATTAAATTTACCCCACAATGAAATAATAAACTGCCTCATTTTCATAACACATAACTACCACATTACTTAAGTCTGAAAACAGAAAAAGATCAAATGCCTTAATTTATTACATTTCAATTTTATTTGTCCGCCTGGGTGGCGCACTTAGTATCGTGCTGGCTTTCTGTGCCCAAGGTTGCAGGTTCGATCCCGGCCCATGACAATGGCATTTATGTGTGCATAAACACAATCAATTTTATTTGAAATGAAACTATATAATTACATTCAAAATGTAAATGAAAATGATGAAAAACAAATCAAACACAAACCAATACTGTGTATACCACATGAGTTTTCAATCTTGAATTTCACACGGTTTCTCTATATTCCATAAATCCGCACTTGCAATTACAGTAAGGTTTAAATTATTATCCATATGAGGCTTATCTTGTTTGCAGATTAATTATCTGTGTGCAAAAATTTCAATTTCCTGCACTTAATTTTGAATTTCCGGCACTTTATTTCGAATTATCCTCACATTATTTTGAATTCCCCGTGCTTATTTTGTCACTAGTATTGTAAACTTTAGTAAATAAGTTATTTAATAATTAATGTAGTTACATAAGAACCTGATATGTCCCATATCATGTAAAATGATCAAAGGATGAATAAACATATAATACAAAACAATATAGTTACAGTATTTAATTTCGCACAATTAATTTCATCATATGCACAATATGGAAACAAAATCCGGGAAATTCGAAATTAAGTGCAGGAAATTCTAACTGGTAAATTTGAATATTTGGATTATCAGTGTTTTTCGATTATTTGTGCATATCATAGTCCTAATTAAAACTTGAGTTCACCAGCATTTGCATTCCCCCCCCCCCCATTTGAGCAGCACATCATACTGGAATAATCTGAAACACCAGTATCACAAAAGAAAGATGCAGAACACGAATCATGAAATGAGCATCACTTGTATTTTCTACGATGTTTCGATTGGAATCTATGTATTTTCAAAGTTGAATCGATTTTACATTGATACTTTGTACCGAATCAAGATAACTGATAGGTGGTTTTTGCTTTTGCTGCCAAAAATCAAAATGGCTGTGGTTTTGTGTTATCAAGACTTGGAGACAGGACAATGGGCCGGCTATGTTGTGCACATTTTTAATCATTACTGCCTAAAAGTACTCATATGTACATTTAAGCTATAGGCATATTCTGCCATGCTTAAAATAGGGGAAAAAATGTGACATATTCAGGTAATTATAGTAATAATGTAAACATATGGTTGGATATTTTTAAAACGCTCAAATACTTCAGATGTTTTCATAAATCAAATCTTGGTATTATTAATTTATATTCAAGTATTGTGTTATTTGAAAAGTTTTTGTGCAACTGACCAGCTATTTATAAACCTAGCTACTATCTTACAAATGAACTGTTATCAATCTTATTGCAAAGAAGCCAGGCTGACTGAGAACACATGGCCAGCATTCTGTTAAACACAGTGTCATTCTATAAATGGTTAGAGTTACAAAAAGCTTGCAACATATCAACAAAATTAATTTGGACAGATACTTTGTTATTCTGTACAATGACTTAAAATAAAACCATTTGAGCAAAGAATGCCCAAACTAAATTGGCTATGTCTCAACATATTATACCAAAGCAACCATTTGAGAAAGACCGTCCAAACTAAATTAGTTGTTTCAAAGCATATCTCATCATCAGGATTTTATGTTTTCTACCTTCCTTACATTTAAAAGTTGTGGTCACAGACAGATGTATGAACTCCAGTAGCTGAAGCAAATAACAGTGGTTGCAAGGATAGAAAACTGTGGTCATTTACAGTCCCTCTCCTCTAATCTAAAGGCAAATCTAGGCAAAGGTAAAATCTATCCAGAATCTCTTCATGTAACAGTCCATACAATTATGAGGACTCAAGAGATAATGGAACTTAATACAGTGAAGCAACAAAGTTATGTAATTAACAAAGTTGTCGACTATTAAACACTTTAGGCCTCACTTTTCCTTACATTTTTGCAGGACGTACGTTTCATGGGCTTTGCCCACATTTTCAACTGCTTGTGAACTCTGCAGTTGAAAATGTGGGCAAAGCCCATGAAATGTACGTCCTGCAAAAATGTAAGGAAAAGTGAGGCCTAAAGTGTTTAATAGTCAACAACTTTGTTAATTACATAAAAAAAAGACCATACAATTTTTTTTTTTTTTAATTGCACCACTATTGCATATCTGACCATTTTACATGCATGTAGTTTGACCACCCTATATAGAAATCTGTTGCAATATGTCTGCTTTTCTCTCCACGTGCCAGATCTTTTCAAACATCCAATCCTATGGAGGTAATCATGTGCTGTAACACTAACAGACTATATCATTACAATGACAGACATACAGGCCCAGTATGACCTTTTACGTTATGTCTTCTTTTTTGTAACAGGGTAAATACAGTAACAGACAAACTGCACAAAACTGATCATCTCCTCCCTGAAATTGTACAGTGCGTTTCACATAAGAGGTGGCCAATCATGCAGGTTTCTGCATCGCGGCGGCCACAGCTCTAACTCCCGAGTGATCGGGTGAAATATCTATGCAAATAACGCTGCTAACGGTGTAATGATTCAGGTTCTCACAATTGCAGTTAAAATTACAATGAAATTAACCATGTACCTCATCACAAGAGATGTTGGAAATGTCCTTCTCTTGCATCCACACAACACTGGCACCTTTTTAGGAAATTTTTTCAGCGCATAAGTTCAGCTAACAAGATAGAGTTAATTTCTCTTGTGATGATGTCTTTAAGTTCTTTTAATGCAAGGGGGTTTGAATTTGACATTTTTCAATTTCCCCCATAAATAATAGTCATATACTGTTAGAAGAACTTAAAGACAATATCACAAGAGAAATTAACTCTATCTTGGAAGCTATGCTTGAAAGAAAATTTCCTAAAAAGGTGCCAGTGTTGTGTGGATGCAAGAGGAGGATATTTCCAACAACTCTTGTGATGAGGTGCATGGTTAATTTCATTGTAATTTTAACTGATCATGAGAACCTGAATCATTACACCATTAGCGGCTTTATCTGCGTAAATATTTCACCCAATCGCTCATTAGTTAGAGCTGTGGCCACTGCAACACAGAAACCCGTATGATTGGCTAACTCTTATGTGAAATGCACTGTATTTGGTCGTAATTCAGTGAAACTGGTATTTGAGACATTTCAATTCTCACATACTGTACAATAAAACACAACAGTGTATCATTAAGTAGTGGGTTGTGGATTTCTTTCATGCTTGTCCTTCATGAAAGTCATCTTTGGAGTATCAAGTTCTCGAAGTCATTGGACTGAATTAGATTCCATGTTATTTTTCCAACAAAATTAGCTTAAAAGATTTTAAGAAGTCATACTGACTGAACATTAATAAGAAGATAAGCACAGGTCCAGAAATTTTTTACATGTTCCATTTGCAATAATGGCATTCGACTGTTTTTTTAACTGAAGAATAATGGGGGGCTGGAATGCAGTGGTAGGAGAGGAAAAAGAAGGTGAAGTGGTTGGAAGATTCAACTTGAGAAAAAGGAATGACAGGGGTGAAGTGCTGGTAAATTTCTGCAAAGAAATTCACTCCTGATCGGAAACACCGTGCTTGAACATCACAGAAGACAACGCTACACTTGGGTATCTAGGTTGAATGAAGACAGGTACCAAATTGATTATATATTAATTCAGGATAGATATAAGAACTGCCTAAAAAAATGCAAAAGCATACCCTGGAGTAGACAAAGATTCTGACCACAACTTGGTGGTGGCAGACTTTAAATACGTTTGAAGAGAATGAGACGAGGAAAAGCAAGAGAGAAATATTATCTAGAAAGACTAAGGGAAAAGGTGAAGACAAGGAGTTCGAAAACTCTTTCATGTCAAAATGGGGTAGAGGTTCTAACAAAGAGTGCAAATGAGAAATGGAAGAGGATGAGACAATACATTAGGGAATCTGCAGAAGAAGTTGTAGGGGTGAAAAAGTTTGAAAGAATAAGGAAAGAATGGATTAGAAAGAATGTATAAATTAGCTGCAGAAGTCTTGGTTGCAAAGAAAAGCAGGACATATATGGGAATAGAAAGAAGTGATGATACATTGGTTTATAAACCTGAAGAAGTAAGGGAAAGGTGGCAAGAATATGTAGAAAGCCTATATAAGGCTGAAGAAAGACCAAACAATATCGAAACAGAAGGTGAGAAGGGATGCTGCATCTTGGAAGTAGAGGTAAAAAGGGCTTTTAAGTAGACTCTACTGTTATACCGTGTTATACAGGCTGTAAAAAAATTCTGTATACAAACTTGGAGGGTTTGTAGAGGAGATAAAATGAAACTATTTTTTTATGTGACAAAGATCTGTCTTCACAGTTTCCCCGCTAGGAGTCCTTAAAGGGTTTGACAGTAGATGGTGTGACTGTATTCAACCTGCCATGTGATGAATGTTTACAGATTTTGTTGAAAATGTCGTCCGTTTACATTAATGCACAGCTGGCATCTGCGTGCAAATGATTGTCTCATACGTTCAAAACAACCAGGTGTCACACAAATAATTGCTGCAGCTTCAGCCACACCAGCTCTTCTGGAGTATCTATTGGTGTTTCGTAAACCAAACGCTTCAACTCCCCCCACAAAAAGCAGTCCATAGGACTGAGATCAGGAGAACAGGGTGGCCACTGTACTGGCCCACTCCTCCCAATGGAGAACCTGTCAGAAGTTTGTCACATAAAAAAAGAGTTTCATTTCATCTCCTCTACAAACCCTACAAGTTTGTATACGGATTTTTTTTACACCCTATATATGTTCGCTTATCATTTCATTAGCAATTAGCTATATAAGCACTATGGACATTACCATAATTAATTTTCATCAACAGCTTTGAAACTTGATATCCAAAGAATGAGAACCTACCATAAAATGCAAAAAAAAAATTTGATGGGCAATCAATATATTCCATGTGGTTTGCTGTGATTGGCTGGATTGTGTAATTGAGGTGCATACACAACAGGAAGTGAAGACTTTCATGACGTGCAACAAGTTTTCACACCATTTATCTGCAGTGGGACCAGTGTTATAGAGTTTTTTACCCACATGTTTCCAGGCATTTGCAATAGATTTGGAAATTTAACATCCACATCAAATTCTCTGTTAAACTCAAGAAATCAGAAAATAAAACCCTTGGCTATACAGGTTTGAGGGTAGAAAAGTCGTTTTTACTTTTTAAAACATTGGACATATATATTTATGTTAGCGAAAAAATTTAGTCAATATTTTCATCATTTTTGGAGTTACAACCATAAATGTGTTAACATACTCCCTACAGTCATTTCTTAGACATTAATATATAATTTATTTTAAAAAATTAAAACTGATATAAAAAATTATAGCTTTTCAAAAGAAAATAAAATTAAAAATATATCTGTTGCAGATATTTCAATGAATGTACAGGTAGTGGCATGCGCAGTGGCTCATATTGGCAACTTAAGATATTTTAGTAGGTCTGCTTTTTTTTCCCCTACCTGTACATAGTTTTATTTATATGATATTTTATTAATAATTTAAAGAACATTCTTCACAAAATATTAATATTTATAGAAATTATCTTTGAAATACCAATAGGTGAAAATATTGTAAAGTAGTAGTAGTGAGTATTGAGCATGACAAATAACGTGAAAGAATAATTGGTAACTGAGAAAAAATATGTAAGTACATTACACATTTTCACTACTGAAACTTGTAAGCAGTGCTTTCTTTTTTCCCTAAAAAAAGAAAGGGGTGGGCTACTCTTGCTTTTGATTTGACAGAATGTTGCCAGGCTTATCCAAATATTTAGAATGAAAGTGGAATCACATACAATATGCGTAAGGTTATACGAATTTAAGTCCTCTGAGGTGAATTCAGTTCATATTCATCAATTCTACCCATAAGCTGCAATTTAGTCTATGGTACGCTCACAGGGTTTCTTGCATCTTTCACCAAAAATGCTAATTTTAAAATGAAAAGTAGCTAGACCTCTATTTTCGAGAGTTGGGGCCTGCCAGGTTTGTGACCTACCTCGGAACTACTGCGGAGTATTGCTGATCATCTAATATGTATATAAGCAGAGTCATTTTAACAAAGGCACATCAGAATAGCCAGAGACAGAATGATATGTGCAGTAGCATTAATGCAAATAAATGCAACTTGAAGCCAATAGGAAAGGGATACAACAATTGAGCATGTGCTAATGTTGAATCAGTAACATCGGCAACATAGTCACTGTAGCACTCACTTGCTTTCCTCATCGCAGCGATAATGTCAGGCCCCACCTTTCAACAATTACAACGAACTTAACACTAAATATCACTACTTTAATGCAAACAATGCATACAAGCACTTTCGTTATTTCGTTTGGCACAAATTTCTTATGATTTTCTCCTATATGGAAGTGGAAAAATCTTTCAAGGTGTATGCATAACCCCCATCCCCCAAAACAGCACTGCCCTCCATAAAGAAGTTCATAGCAATGAAGGAGAAAGTCAAGCAAAGTGTTTTGAGTGACATTTGCATTTCATGAATGGCAAAAGTCACTGGAGGTCAATGAGACAGGAACTCCTAAAATGTGGGCAAAATTTGACAAATCACTCATTACTACAGGGAGATCATCAATAAGTTGGAACAGTTCAAGCAAAGCTTATTTCCATTTTGAATTTTGCTGAAGGACCTTGATGCAGAAGGAACATAACAGGCACTGTTCCTATCCTCTACTGATCAGATTTGGCCCCATGGGACTTTTTTTTACCTTTGACAGTGAACTTTAAGCAGAAAGGTCATTGTTTTGACACAGTGGAGACCTCTAGAGAATCACAAATGCCAGGAAGCATGTAGCCAACCACAACCTGTATAATGTGGACCCCATCGTAGACATGCAAGAGCATCTGAATCATTCATTCCCTCACAACAAGAATAGTCTAGGAATTACTGACTGCACCTTGTCAAATTTCCTAACTATCTGACAATTACCTCTATTTTTGAAGCAATATTACATACATATACACTCTTTCTTTGGTAAAATATCAAAATGACTCATAAACCACACTAGTATTATTACATAAAGGATTGTTCTAGCTAAGTATGAAAATAAAATTATTACCTGCCAGTAAAATAGTAGACAATAATAATAATAATGATTAATATTAATAATAATAGTAATACAGCACACCCACCTTACAGAACATTAAATACATTCAACATTAGTAATGTATCACCCAACTCATACTTTCTTAATATATTACAGGGACTCATTTATATTTACACATGTACAAAATGAGGGGAAAAGTATTTTAGGTCAAATACCTGTTTGAAAACTATTCAACGACTTAACTCACTGGAAATGTAAATTGAAAATTAAATTAACAGTACATATATTCATACGTAATAAACTTTATCCAGATGCCCCAGGATACTTCACCCAAGGCTTAACAGTGAAAGCCAATACATGTTAACATTTGTTCTCTCATACCTGTGAATTCAGTCTGTATAGCGCCCCAGTACTAATGCTCTAAGAAGTGGTCCTACCTCCTGGGAGTCCTGTAATGCTTCTACCAACATCTTCTCTACATTCCTCATGATGGCAACTTTCTGGTGATCTTTCAGTGGATACACAATTTGACCCGTTGGTCCAGCCTGTAATCAATAAACACAACTGATAATGTCCACTGCCTGGAAGTTCATGCAAAAGGGGAGTTGGCACCGAAGTAATCTGTAATAGAAACTAACATTTTACAAACATTTTAAATCCTGAGAAAACTCGTATAAGAAGGCAATGTTTCCTTCATAACTTTAAAACCTGAAAACATGCTTTTCTGCATTAGATACATATGCACTTCAGAAGGCTACATTCAAATGTTGTAGGGTGAGGGAATCCCAGCTGATCTCAAGGATAGTAGAGAGTTAAGGTGCCTTATGTTCATGTTATGTAATAATATATAAATATGTACATTTAGTTATTTAATCTGATAAAGAATTTGATAGATTGGAAATGGACATTACTGGTAGATATAGCAGTTTCTTGGGCGCTTGGCCTCCTAGTCCTCAATTGATAGGTTTCGTTCAATTCCGTAACCAGGGCTGACAACATTGAAACACGAAGTACACTATGCAACCCTGACATCTAGTGGCTTCAATATTAAGCTTTCATTGTCTCAGGATCTTTATTTACTGTTGATATTATGTTTTCTGACGAATGGAGTTATGGAAAAAATACAATTTTGCGAATTGCTGATTTCACAAACACATCACATTGTACATCCAACACTTTCCTGGTGCTAACACCTGTTTAAGAATTACGTATGTACTAATTTCTGAAACTCCAGTGAACTCTGATGTCAATTTCACAAACTGAAAGTTGAGCGAACTTTCCACAAAATGTATTAAATACTTTTAAAATTAGACCTATAATTTTCTCCACTTTTAAATACCTTACCTCTCTTGTGTTTTACCACACGAAATGGTGAATCATGTTCTGCTAAGTCTCCTCTTTATTCTTAAATGCTAAATCTCTTCTTTATGCTTAAAACAAGTCTTCCAATGTAAAAATATTACGCCTTTATTATTTAATATTCTATTCCCGGAAGAAAATTACTTATTTGATAACCAAACCCTTATGACGTGTAATTAATTGTTACTCAATACAGTCACCCCGTTATATTATTACATTGTATTAAAATCATTATACATCAAATGTTAAGGGTTTAGTTTCCCACTCTACTGGATTTCCACATGCGATGTTCGGCGTTGGTATGTGGTCTCTGGCTTGCAGACCAACACTCCCATTGGCTGACAACGACCTTGCATGTCACTGGTCTGTTCCATACGGTCCTGCAACCTCTACATATAGCTAAATAATGCATAACACTAACCACATTAGTTAAGTGCGCGAGCGGAGGCAGTAGCCAAAGCGAAGTGCCCTTGGATTTTCGAATAATGTACGATACACTGTTCGTCGGTTTCGAAAATGTGGCATATTATATCTTCCGGAGGGTTACCATTATCATGTTGGCAGCTGATTCCAGCACCACGTGACCCATTGGCTTCTTCCCAGCATGCACCTGCGCTGTTTCTAGCAGCTGATTCTGTATTATTGTGATTCCTTTCTGAGCGCCATTTTAGGTTAGTTTTTTGTGAACTTCTTACCGATTTTACCCATATTTAAAATATTATTAGAAACAAAATGTGCCTATATATGAATTCTAAAACATCTGGAGAATAATATTACATGAAATTTTGCTGTTTTTCGTGTGTAAAAAACAAAATTAACGAATCCAGTAGAATGGGGAAACTAACCCCAATGTTAATATATAATTCATTCATGGCACAACAATGTGCCCCAGCATACTGGTTGAAAAATGCTGGTCTATACAGTAGGTAATGCAAATACTGATTGTCAACTATTCTACTGTTGGTGTATTTTATGTCAGTAAATTTCAACTGATATTAATTTAAATGAATATGTACAGGATGAAATAGCGAAGATGATTCATGGTAAGTATTTATCCAATTCGGCATTCAATTTATTGTTGGATGCGTTCTTACCATATGCGTGACACTGCAGAAATGTGGTTTCTGTGGTTGACAACACTGCAGAAAGAAGTTAGGGTAAATTCCAAATTGTACTGACACAGTAATAAGTAAGGTGCAAGAAGCATATTTTGGTCATACTGCTTTGGCAAAAAAACAAGAAACATCACAGCATCCGTGTGAACCTGCATACAGCGAGAATAGGGCCTCTTCACTGGGACTATGCCCAGACCCTTAACAAAATAAGAAGCCAGCTTTACCCAGAGGCATGAGGATAGGTCACAGTATTCTGGGTTAAAGCCCGAAGTGAAGGAAATTTTGTACAATTATTGCTTTACCCAAACTGATCAGTGAAGTGTCACATTGCCCAGGTAGTCTTAGGTTTATCTGGTTTTCTAGCTCAACACTTAACACATATAAAGTTGGGGATACTTAGGAAACCTTCAAGCAATTTGTTGTGCCTCAATCTGAATCAGTGTCCACTATTGTATAGCTCTGTACATGGATCCTGCTATTAACGCCTAATCAGTACAATAACTATGCAAGTGTACATAAAGATTTACTCTACAAAGTCTCAAAATAAAAAAATCCATACCTTATACCAGAAATTGACAGATACTGTATACCCTCCTCTCATTATAGATTCAATATGGTGCCACCAATATATAGGAATATACAGGACATCCCCTGGTCCAACAACTGCTTCCAGTCCACGGGCTTCTCTGAACTTAGGAAACCTTGCATAGTCTGGTCGATCAAAATCAACCTACAATAAAGCACACAAGATTAATTTTAAAAATGGATGCAGTAAACAATAACAGATATACTAATAAAAATAGTATTCTTATAGGTTGATGAACTAATGAAATATCGGTAAGTATCTGATCCTACAGATTTTCAGTAGGACATTTTACACATACTTGGAAACAACAGTTCATCATTATTCTAAATATTATTCTTCAAATATTGGAATATAAGTAAAAATCACTTTTTTTTTTCTTTCTTTCTTTTTCAATTAATACAGACGTGAATTACTAATGGCTCATCTCAGACTTGACATTTTGCTGGCTACAAAATAATCATAACTGCACTTCGGTTCACATTTACATAGTAAAATACCACAAATAAAAGAGGTTGTAAGACAACAGGACAGATAAAATGCAGTATACACAGTACATTTTATAGTTGAAGAAATCACATCTATTTCCTTTTTACCAGTTTGGAAGTCAATTGAATTAAAGAGAAAACATGTGATCTCCAAAGATAACACAGTGGTCTTTAGGTTTTAAAATTATTTCTGAAGATTTTTAGACTAAGGAAGATGTGTAAAATTGTAAATCCAGGAAGATTAAGGTAAATACAGGGATAGAAAGATAACTTTGAGGACTACCAGTGCCTTCTGGTATACATCTAATGAACCTCCCGATGAGATTGTCTCCGGTGGGAATTTCAAAATTCATGAACCAGAATTGCTAAAACACATTCAGGGACACAAACAGCTCACAATTTGGGAAAGAATCCACATCCATAGAAATAAGCACAGACTCATGAATTTTGAAAATCCCACCAGAGACAATCTCATCGGGAGGTTCATTAGATGTACACCAGAAGGCGCTGATGAGAACCAACAAGTAGATGGAGTAACTGTTGAAAATGGTGAGGAAGCCCACTGAAATCTGGATTCAGGTTAGTGATTAATAATAGGGAAGTAGTGTACTAAACAATCTCCACAAGTATCACATTGTATAATAATTATAACTTCCCTGTGTAAACTTTCCAAAAGTTCTAGAAAATATACTTGTTTTTGGGTAGATCTTTTGACCTGTCTTTGTAAGAGGGGGAGAAAAGTATGCAGCACATAAAATTACCTGACTCTGTCGGTCATGAGGGTGATAAACTGGGTGTGGATAAAAGCACTCAAACTGCTCTGGAGGAAACAGAATGCATCTTTTGTATCCTCTTACTTCTGCAAAGAAGTTCTGCTGTTCATCATAATGGCATGGAGTCACATTGCCTATGAATAAGAATCAAGTTTTAATTACTCTACATGAAAGAAATGTTACTAACTTTTACGACACCCATTCCTTCAATAAATAATACATGGTTTAAATCATGGTGCACAACTTTTAAAATGCAAATCCTATGACTAAAGTAGTTTGTAAGACACAATTTGGTAACCAAGCTTGAAGACAAATCTCATGTTTTAAAAATGTTCCATTTAGGTAATATGAAAACACATGCACACATGGATTCTTCTTCTTTAGTCTTCAATCCTTGGATTGGTTTGCAGCGATTCTCCATTCTGATCTTATTTCTGCCTTCCTTTTTAATTCTCCATATGTTTTACAATTCATGTTATCCTTAAATTTGTTTTACAATTCATGTTATGCTTAAATTTGTTCCATGTACTGTAGTCTTGCTCTTCCTTTGCTATTCTTGCCTTCAATAATGATTTTTAAAAAATAAAACTTAAACACAAAACAATATAAAATGCACAATGGATATCACTAAAATATTAATATTATGACGTTTCGGCCCAAACCACTAGGCCTTCATTAGGTACATCTAAATTAGAAGGAATGAAAGTTCCAACTGACAACAAACAAACTCGCGGAGTATCCTTGGCTACGACTCGCATTCACAAAGCCTAATCGCAGGTTTCACCGCCTTCTGGATCGAACGGGAAAACTTTGGTACCTTAGTAAATGCTCTATGAGTTTTATATTGATTAGAGGCTGAACTTGTAGGTGAAGATCATTTCGTTTCGTCAGCTTGTATGTTTTGCAATAGCGACACTATGAGATGTAGCAGGTTTATTGCACTCTTTGATACAGGGAAGCTGTTTTTGAGCGTGAGTCTTCCAGGCTATAAAAAAATGCAAACTTGGAAGTTTTCTCACCACTAGAAATGGAGGGTTTGGAAGGAATTGTAGTTTAATATTCCAGCCAGAGGTGTACATATTCTGATTTTAGCTTGCCTGCCCCTTTGAAATTCTGCAACCAGTCACAGCTTTTAACTTGCTTGACTTGAAAGAAAGCCAGATTACAACGATAAGAAATGCTGTCGCTATGAGTCACAAGCTCTTCATAACCTGATGGGTTGCACAGGACCTAAGGAAACTGCAAGGCCTGGCGGAAAGAATATGAAACTGGGTATAGCAGTGCACTGGTAAGTCGTGCAGTTACGTAGTTGAGGAACTTCAGATGTGTTTAGAGAATTTTACCCTGAAGGAAGCCGAGGAGAAACTAAAATGTGGACAGTTTGAATTATCAATGAACAAAGGTAGTACTAGTCCGGCATGGGAAAAATTTTCAAACATTTTCGAGAAAACATCATAAAATCATTAATAACAATAACAAAAATCCCTTTAGGCAAGCCTACAAGCTGAGATAGATTTCGAAGTGCTTTTGTTTTAATTTACTGTCGCTGCGTAGCATTCTTCTTCTTTAGCCTTGGCATGACAAACCCACAATAATAACTGCAAAAAAGAGGAAAGAGAACTTTTTCAAACATTCAGAGGTGTACATATTCTGATTTTAGCTTGCCCGCCCCTTTGAAATTCTGCAACCAGTCACAGCTTTTAACTTGCTTGACTTGAAAGCAAGCCAGATTACAACGATGATAAGAAATGCTGTCGCTATGAGTCACAAGCTCTTCATAACCTGATGGGTCGCCTTATATGAGAACTATCAAGAAACTAGTTATTGATTTGTAGAGTACTCATTAAGAGCTTTTCAACGATACCCCACAAGACGTAGTTTCGAAAATTTCGAATTTCCATCCCCATACCCCCACCCCCACTCGTACTCCCAAAACCCCCGAATCGTTGGTGTCACTGTAAACTTCATAAGGAGTACTCTAATTTATTCAATCAAAGTTTCCCTCTATACTTCATAGGGGCCGAGATATAAATGTTTTAAAATTTCAACCCCCTCCCCCGACCACCCTCTTGCGCTAATTTTGCTCATTAACGAACTTGTCTGAACTATTGGGCCTAGAAATAACATAATAAAATTTGATTCAAATATCTTGAAAATTACAGCCGCTAGCGTGTAAAGATATATATACGAGGGCCGTTCAGAAAGTAACCTCCGGTTGATTTAAAAAAATACACCAAGTTAAATAAAAATATTTTAATATATACATCTTACAACTACATCTTTGCACTATTTTTCTACATAGTCTCCATAACGATTGAGGCACTTATCGTATCTCTTCAGAAGCTTTGAAATTCCTTCTGCATAAAAATCACCCGCTTGTGCCTGGAGCCAGCTTGTGACCGCATCTTTGAGCTCTTCGTCGTCATCAAACCGCTGGGACCCGAGCCATTTCTTCATATGCATGAAGAGGTGATAATCGCTTGGCGCCAGATCTGGGCTGTAAGGTGGATGGTTGAAAACGTCCCACTTGAAGGACTCAAGAAGGGCTGTTGTTCTGCGAGCAGAGTGAGGACGGGCGTTATCGTGCACAAAAACGATACCGGAAGTCAGCATACCACGGCGTTTGTTCTGTATAGCCCGTCGTAATTTTTTTAGTGTTTCACAGTACACGTCTTGATTAATGGTCGTCCCACGTTCCATGAATTCAACCAACAACACCCCTTTGGCATCCCAAAACACCGTTGCCATCAGTTTTCTGGCAGAAAAATCTTGCCGGGCTTTTTTTGGTTTGGTAGGCGAATTTGAATGTGCCCACATCTTTGATTGTTCTTTTGTCTCAGGGCTCACGTACTTAATCCAGGTTTCGTCACCGGTCACGATTCTGTTGAACAATGGTTCTCCTTCGTCCGCATAACGTGACATAAAGTCTAATGCAGAGGCCATTCTTTGAGTTTTGTGGTGGTCGGTAAGAATTTTGGGCACCCATCGTGCACAGACCTTACGGTAACCCAATCTTGCTGTCACTATCTCGTACAAGAGAGTCTTAGAAATCTGTGGAAAATCAGTAGACAACTCCGACATTGTGAAACGTCGATTTTCACGAAGTTTTGCATCAACTGTCTGAACGAGTTCGTCAGTCACCAATGATGGTCTACCACTCCTCTCTTCATCATGAACGTTTTCTCGTCCACTCTTAAATGAACGTACCCATTCACGGACAACTCCTTCACTCATAACTCTTGGTCCGTACACGGCACAAAGCTCACGATGAATAGCTGCTGCAGAATATCCTTTGGCTGTAAAAAACCTTATCACACCACGCACTTCACATTTGGCGGGGTTTTCTATTGCAGCACACATTTCAAACTGCCACAAGAACTAAACTAGCGCAGGTACGACGTTCACTCGACCACGGCTTGATGCCGACTGACCTGCTGAGTGCGTGAATGCACAGATGGCGTCGCTACTCCCCCCACTACCCGCACTGTGACCGATCGGAGGTTACTTTCTGAACGCGCCTCGTATATATGTATATAAATATATATATACATATACATATACTGTATTATAAATATCTCAATTTATTTAACAGGCGGTGGTTTCGTACTTAGGGAGGCATGAAACATAAAGATATGAACGAATTTTTTGAAAGTCATTAAGTAGATTAGGTAGATTAGATTTTTCTTCGAAATCTACCTAATAATAAAAATAATAATTGTGTTAAGACGCTAAAAGGATTTTAATACTTTATCCACCTTTTATTTATCTGCATGGTGAATTTCTTCTACCAGCATGTACCTACACTAGCAACTGCAGTTGTTTAGCTGATAGGAATGTCGCAAGCTTATTCTGACTTGCCTAGGCTGGGTTTGACCTGACCCATCAAGTTTAAAGAAACCTGCCTGCTTCCTAGCTATGACGCTGGCAACTTGCTTGCCTGGCGTTCAAGCGGGTATGGGCAAGCTAAAATCGAGATTTGTACACCTCTAATTCCAGCGCCATCAGCGCTTGAGTAGGTCCGCATACAATGTTCCAGTTCTGTTTTAATATCATCATGGGCAATACTCATGTGATTGTTTGGTAGAAGTTCCAGTAAAAAAGAAACCTGTTTGTGTTCAATTGAAGAGAAGATCAGATTTATAGAGGAGGGTAAACTGAAATCATTTCTTTTTTTTTGGAAAGCAAAGTTAAAACATTTGAAAGAAATTTCAGTGAACGTTTATATGAATCTGTGCCTTGGTTCTGAAGCTGTAAGAAACTGCGAAGATTGTTCTGCTGGCCATGTCTATTATTTTCAAAATCATAAGAAATTCTAGAAGTTCCACTGATTTTCATAACTTTCGTAAGGCATGAAAGCGACACTGTTTGTCAGTCAATCATTAAAGAATGGCATTTGTTTGGAAAAATGAAAATTGAGTTTTCCTTAAGTGATTGGTACAGGCTTGCGTGGAAAAGCATAATGAAAACAGTAAACAAAACTGCCAAATACTAGGTCACCTATTAAAACATACTATCTTGGAGAACACTGACTACTTCATTAATATTTATTAGTTACTAATAATCGGTTTTCGATAGGACCTCCCTGTCATCGTCAGCTATGTTCAACTGCCACACTTCCGTCTTGTACCATCTGGTCACGCTGTTGTGGTTTCACGAGTTTCCCAATTAGGCCTAACTTGTTCTCCCCTGGGATGTCAAATTTCTGGAGGTTATTTCTATGTTTCTGTGTGTAGATCTTCTCCCATATGGTCAACTGAATTGGATGATGGAGATTTTTAAGTAGAGACACTTCCTGTACCACATCGTGTTCAGAATTCCATACATGTGCTGCTACTGTGGACTTTTCAATTTCCTTTTGTTTAATATCTCTGAAATGCTCTTTCCATCTCGTATTGAGGTTCCTTTTTGTTTTACCTATGTATACACTGTCGCAATCATTATACGTTATTTTTTAAATGCCTGATTTTTGTCCTGGGGTCATTCCATATCAAATCAACCAATAAAAATATAATTTTTAACCTTGAGGTTTTCAAAATGGCTCATATTCAGTGATTGTGTTCTTTTCATCACTATGACCAAAAGTACAAAGTTTTAAATTTTTTCGACCTTTCGTTTTGGAGTTATACGTTTTTGAAAAATTTCATAATGACAGTTTTTAGGAACGTTTTGATATATTAAAAAGCATGTAACTCAAAAATGGTTGGTCCTAGAAAGCTCAAATTTGTACCATTCTTTTTAGAATTACAAGGGCTTTAATTTGACATGTAACTTGACTGTATCACATCACTGTATATTTCTTCCAAAAACTCAAAAAGTTTTTTTTATCAAAAACTTAAAATCGGGATTTTTAATTTTTATGAAAAAAATATATTTTATTCTAAACCTCTTTAGTAAGTTGTGTACAAATTTTCATGATTGCATTTTTCTGGTTTCATACTAAAATTAATTTTCATATGAATTGAGGCATATAGAAATTCTGGTAAATTCATTCATTGTTATTCTATTAAAAATGAATCATACTGTTGTAATTAAGCTTACTCTAACACTAATTTACTTTTTTTACATTAGGGCCTATACCCTAAAAGTTTATTTGATAAAAGTTAGGTCTATATAATAGGATGATGATGGTCCATATGGTAAAATAACAACTGGAACTAACAAGAGTTACTGAATCAGTGACATGTTTCTTTCCTCCTGTTGAAACTTGCAACCTCTCAGTCAGCAGTTCTTTCTCACTACAGTCATTGTGTCATTTTTATAAATGCCTTTTAGCCTACCGTATTTAATTATTTTATGATATGAAACGTTAATTATAACTGTTCAATTAAGAATAAAACTGGCAAAATAACTTTATATATGGGCCTGTAGATTTTTTTACCTAAACGTTGGTCTTGTGCAAGAATGGAATGTGAATTTGGTATTAGTAACTATATGGCATGGAAAGCAAAAGAACTTCTTGAAGAAAAGGGGATACTATAGACTCCTGACCCAAAACCTGGAAAAACTCTACCTCCCGAAACAGTTGTTTTGGTAAAGGAATTTTATAATAATGATGAAGTGAGTAGGCAAATGTCTGGGGAAAAAAGATTATGTCTCCATGGGTAAGGATATCGAAGGAAAGCCAATCCATTTAAAAAAAAGATTGATTTTTGGAAATTTGCGTGAAATTTACAAACTTTTCAAATCAAATTTCCCTGATTTAAAAATTGGCTTTTCGAAGTTTGCAGAACTGAGGCCCAAGAACTGCATTTTTGCTGGTGCCACTGGCACTCAATCTCTGTGTGTGTGTGTGTGTGTGTGCACTGCACACCAGAATATGAAGCTCATGTTTTCAGGAGGAAGATTAAATAAACTAACACTGCCTGGATCTGACAGTCCTCTAACAAGTTACAAGGAATGTATGGCTAATGCTATGTGCAATCCACCATTACAGGCATGTTTCCTAAATGAATGTGACTATTGTCCCACAATTGAGGACTTTAAGGAAGCTTTAACAGAGTGTTTCAAGGAGGAAATGATTGACAACATTACTTATAAACAGTGGATTACTGTAGACAGGTGTAATTTCGAAACATTTAAAAAAACCAGTTGATGAGTTCGTCCAAGAATTTTGCAGTCAATTGAGTAATCTTAAAAAACATGATTTTATTGCAAAACAACAATCATTTTTCTTCTCTGAAACAAAATCCTCATTGGAAGAAAATGAAGCTGATTTTGCCGAAAATTATTCATTTGTTCTACAAGATGAGGCTCAAGGGTTTCATTGGAACAATTCTTTGGCTACTGTGCACTCTTTTGTAATATATTTCAAGGAAAGAAATCAAGAAACAGGAAAACAAGAGCTAGTTAACTGGAGCTTTGTATTTATATCAGATTGCCTAGCACACAATACTGTTCTTGTTCATGCTTTCCAGAAAAAATTAATGCTCTATCTAAGAAATTATCTACCAAACTTGAAAAAGCTGTACTATTTTTCAGACGGTTCAGCTGCGCAATACAAAAATAGTAAGAATTTTCTGAACCTCTGCTATCACAAAGAGGACTTTGATGGACTTGAAGCTGAGTGGCATTTTTATGCTACATCACATGGAAAGGGAGTTTGTGATGGAGTAGGGGGTACAGTCAAAAGGCTTGCCCCCAAAGCCAGCCTCCAAAATCCATTAGAAAATCAAATTTTAACACCTTTTCAGCTTTTTCAGTGGGGTGTGCAACATTTACCAACAATCACATTTTTCTACACAACCAATGAAGAGTATTCTGATGAAGAAAAAGTTCTGAAATCAAGGGTTGAAGAAGCTGTGGCAATCTCGGGGACCCAGAAATTTCATGCCTTCATTCCTCTAGACCTAAATAGGGTAAAAACCAAAGTATACTCATTTTCTGATGATTCAGAAACACATAGAGTACAGATCAGCCCTGGTGATGAAGACATTCCATTTGAAGATGTTGTGGGTTTTGTTGCTTGTGCTTATGATAAAGAGTGGTGGTTGGTGCATGTTGACTCAAAAGATGATGTTGAAAAGAAAATTCATGTTTCCTTTCTTCATCCAAAAGGACCATCACATAGGAGAAAAGATACCCTAGCAGTGCCAATGAACTATGTTTAGTGCAAACTAAATCCAACCACAGCAGCAGGTAGAACCTACCAAGTTCCAGCAAAGAAGAAAAACCACCTCTACTGATTTAGAGTGTAATGAAAATTGTTCCATGATTTAAAGTAAGTTTAACTGTCTTTTAATAAAATAAATAAGATATCAATTTTCAACAGGAGGAAAGAAACATGTCACTGATTCAGTAAGGTCTGTTGGTTCCAGTTGTTATTTTACCATATGGACCATCATCATCCAATTATATAGACCTAACTTTTTTCAAACAAACTTTTAGGGTACAAGCCCTAATGTAAAAAAGTAAATTAGTATTAGAGTAAGTTTAATTACAACAGTATGATTAATTTTTAATAGATAACAATGAATGAATTTACCAGAATTTCTATATGCCTCAATTCATATAAAAATTAATTTTAGTATGAAACCAGAAAAATGCCATCATGAAAATTTGTACACAACTTACTAAAGAGGTTTAGAATAAAATATATTTTTTTCATAAAAATTAAAAATCCCTTTTTTAAGTTTTTTGATAAGAAAAACTTTTTGAGTTTTTGGAAGAAATATACAGTGATGTGATACAGTCAAGTTACATGTCAATTTAAAGCCCTTGTAATTCTAAAAAGAATGGTACAAATTTGAGCTTTCTAGGACCAACCGTTTTTGAGTTACATGCTTTTTAATATATCAAAACGTTCCTAAAAACTGTCATTATGTAATTTTTCAAAAATTTTTATCTCAAAAACTATAAGTCCAAAAAAGGTAAAAATCTAAATTTTGTACCTACTCAGCTAATACTACCTCATATTAAAAAATCGTAACAATCTGATGACGTGATGTTTGGACCTTGGTTGATTTGGTGTGGAATGACCCCCTGGAGGAATTTTGTCTTTCAATTCTGATCTTAGTAATGTCTTGAATTTGAATTTATTTTCAGGAGCCAACTTTATGTTATGTTCTTTGACAATCCTCAAAACGAACCTCAAAATGAGAGGGAAAGAGCATTTCAGAAATATTAGATGGGGGGTAATTGAAAAGTCTGCAGTTGCAGCACATGTATGGAATTCTGGTCACGATGTGGTAAATAAAGCAGCTCTAATTAAAAATCTGCATCATCCAATTCAGTTGACCATATGGGAGAAGATCTACATACAGAAAGATCTAAATAACCTCCAGAATTTTGACATCCCAGGGGAGAGCGAGATAGGCCTAATTGGGAAACTCGTGAAACCACAACAGCGTCACCAGATGGTACAAGGTGGAAGTATGGCAGTTGGATGTAGCTGATGATGATAGGGAGGTCCTATTGAAAACCGGTTACTATTAAGTACATAATGAATATTAATGAAGTAGTGAGTGTTCTCCAAGATAGTATGTTTTAATATTGTTCCACTTCATTGTGATTTCCCATTCCAAGTGAATTTAACTAGGTCACCTAATTAATGCTGTTTGCTTTCTACAGTGAGTCCCACGCAAGAGTTGGTCAATGACACAGGTTTTTGCATCGCGGCGGGCACAGCTCCAACTCCCGAGCGATCGGGTGAAATATCTAGGCAAATAAAGCTGCGATCAGTGTAATGCTTCAGGTTCTCACATTTACAGTTAAGATTACAATGAAAATAACCACATACCTCATCACAAGAGATGTTGGAAATGTTCTCCTCTTGCATCCACACAATACTGGCACTTTTTTTAGGAAACTTTCTTTCACGCGCATAAGTTCAGCTTCCAAGACAGAGTTAATTTCTCTTGTGATATTGTCTTTAAGTTCTTCTAAGGTATGTGAAATTGAACTATACACTTTATTTTTCAAGTTTCATCCATAAATAATATTCACATACTGTTAGAAGAACTTAAAGACAATATCACATAGGCCTATCACAAGAGAAATTAATTCTGTCTTGGAAGCTGAACTTACGCACGTGAAAGAAAATTTCCTAAAAAGGTGACGGTATTGTGTGGATGCAAGAGCAGGACATTTCCAACATCTCTTATGATGAGGTATGTGGTTATTTTCGTTGTAATTTTAACTGTAAATGTGAGAACCTGAATCATTACACCGATTGCGGCTTTATTTGCGTAGATGTTTCACTCGATTGCTCAGGAGTTGGAGCTGTGCCTACCGTGACGCAGAAACCCGCGTCATTGGCCAACTCTTGCGTGTGACTCACTGAAGGTACACAAAGTCTTGCTTTTATGGGTCATGACTAAGGGGAGTCATCTTTCAACAAAGGAAATATATAAAATTATGAAATTCAATATTTTCTAAATAAGACGAATGGAGATCATCCAAGTGTCTGAGTATTAGATACTACTACTACTAAATTTTGTACATTCCAACGATGAGTTAAAACTCACTTAAATGACTGAACAATATTTCACAGTATGTCACCTAATATCCAAAATTATTCTGTGCATCATGTACTAAACATCAAGAAGGCACCGCTGAATGGATTGAGAAGCAGACAGACTTTTGAAGATGACTTCATAGAAATATTTGCTGGGAAAACATGTGATGATGTGTGAGCTCTCCCAGGGTTAAGTAAATCATTCTGAACTTCAAGAAATACATGCTGTGCTCTTGTTTCAGAGGAAATTGATAAATTTATTTGAAATTGTTTGTCCATTATGATTACAAAAGAAATTAGTAAATTAATTCGGCACCACGTTTGTACAGCAGTGAAAAGGTTAATAAAAGAAATGGCATAAATAAGGCAGAGGATTGGCCTTACGATATTAATACAAAGCTAAAGGAACGAATATAATTACATACCTTCCATTGAAATCAGAAGCAAATTTGATGTAAGAGGTCCCCATGAATGCAATTTCTGTTTTGAATTAATCCAATCCCATCGAAAGTTTAGGAAGTCCTGTACAATAGCTGGTCCAACTGTGTTGTTCAAAGCCTGTTGAAGATACATCCTATAAGAAAACACAGTGCCATAGTTACTTATAACATTCAATGTACGTCAAAAATAAATGTTTCAAACCCTGCAAGTCTGAAAGAAGAGATGCTTAAATACTACATGATAAACAGTTCACATAAACATTCACCAAAATTACAAAATTTGGGCAAGAGTGCTTGGATGAGTTCAAACTTGAGCAGCAACATGGATTTTTTCTCCTATCATCCAGTAATGGCAATTTCAACCTTTTATCCAAATGAGTCTTGGGAAATTTACTTTCACATAAATGCATCGAGAAATATGAAAAATGGCAAGAATGCAGTGCTGTTTCCATCATAAGCCAAATTGCTTAAGTTGATGGGAAACTTACCTCTCATAATTCTAAATATTATATTGTGGAAAACTATTTGTTACATTTACATGGACACATTTATTTGATAGTAAATTCGAAAAATGTTTTCAAAGTTCTTATCCAAACAACAAGCCGTTTGTGGGGAGTTCTCAAACTAGTAGTAGCAGAATTTGTAATGTGAACACCCATTACTGCTTCACTGATTACAAACTACTTTTGCTTCTCGAAGGGGCAAAAAAAGGAATCTTTGATGCAAATCACCCACTGCCCTACAGATAGAAAGAATACTTTATGAAAATATAAGAATGTCTTTTGAGAACCTTTTAACCTTTCCACTGCTAACGTATTATTCACTGTGCAAGCTGGTGGTGTTAATTTGCAAATTTCTTTTGTAATCATAAATGGACAAACAATTGCAAATAAAATGTCAGTTTCATCCAAAACAAGAGCACAGTATGTATTTCTTGAAGTTTAAACTGATTTAAACAACCCTGCAGGTGCATGTTGTCACAACACAGAAGAGTTAGATACCGTACCATGTATTCCAATGAAAGGTGCAATACACAGCCTGTTTATCTCCAGATGGTAGCATAATTAAGATACAGGGAACTGTGGTGTCAGGAAGTAGACAACAGACGACACTATAAGCTGACTCACTTGGAATCCCCTCAGTGAAAATATCTTTAGTCTATTGGCATGCAAAGTGGTGATCACAGCCAGCAGTGATGTGCACTGATGGATATATATGGCTGTAGCAGTGAAGGGGTTAAGGCAGTAGATTAGGCAGCATTACTAACCTAACGAGGATACCTCTCAAAGACGTTCATGCAGAAATTCCCCCAGAAATTCTGTATATATAGATAGGTACAGTAAAATAAAAATTAAATGCAAAATGTCAGCTGCCAAAACAAATTGCAATATACACAAAAGAGCTGTCAAAATCTATATGTCAATCTCTATATATATAAAAGGCTTTGTCCTGACTGACTGAATGAATGACTGACTGACTGACTGACTGACTGACTGACTGACTGACTGACTGACTGACTGACTGACTGACTGACTGACTGATTGACTGAATGACAGGAATCAACGTACAGCCTAAACTATAACAGGTAGAGACTTGGAATTTTGACAGTACCTTCGTTGCATAATGTAGGTGCTCACTAAGAAAGGATTTTGAAAAATTCTGATTCTAAATGCCAAAAATTAAATGTTTTTGAAAATACTTAATCCCTTTTTACATATAATTATCAATTCCAAATCACAGAATATATTGTTGCCAAATGGTATCAGGTGGGCTTGGAAAAACCAAATGAAATGCACTTTTGACAAATAAGAGAAGTTATCAAAATAATTCATGTTATAAATAAATATTACAGAATGAAATCCACTAAAATAATGGAATCACATAACTTTCTCTACCCTGGACATAGAGAAAACAAAACGAGGTATGGTAATGTGTATATTATTATATTATATCGCAGGTTTTTGGAGAGAAAAGTATGAAAGTGATAATGCTTTCTGTTTAATTTCATCTCCAAAACGGTTTTATGGTAACATAAGAGTGGGAAATTTCCCGCCTCGATATTACAATTTTATGTTACTGGAATTTCTGTTTCTTCTTATTTAAACCTCTACCAGGCTTGCTGTGCACTGTACAAGAGATGGGATCCAAATTCTAGATCCTCTATGAGCCATAAAAAACTATATCAAGCGTTTTCTGAGGGAATAGTTTGAGTGTAATAAGTCGTTCTTCCTATTTCAAATTATAAATGCCTATATAAGGACCTAGAATTTAAAATTGAAAATCCTTCATAAGTTAATTTCCAATTACAAAATACAAAACCCGGGCGACGCCGGGTCTTTTAAGCTAGTAATCTATAAGTGAATAGCCTCTGAGCCAGGGATTGGCAAGCTACAGCCCATGGATTAGTTTTGTATTTTCAGCGAAAGTTGTTACTAAATCAAGTCATATCTCAGATAGAACCACTGCCTTAATTGATGGTGGTAAAAATATGTAGAACGAGAAAAGGATTGACTGGAAACCTTTTTAGACGTTGTGAAGAAGCTAAATGTACAAAACCCCACTGCCCTACAGATAGAAAGAATACTTTATACCCTGACTTGCCCTAACACACAGCAATTCAATGGCTTAATAATGGAAAAAGTTTTTAGATCTTTCGAGCTTAGAGGAATTATTGAATTTTTTTAATGAGAAAAACTGTCCACAACCACCACTATAGAACAATGAATGGCTATGGAAATTAGACTTTGTTATGGACATCATTGGCTATCTCAACGAATTTAATCTGTTAACCTACTACTTGAAAGATTAGATTAGATTAAGGACATGATTTACAATGTATTCATATTTATTGGACTTTTCATTCATGTAAGTAAAAAGATGACAGATAGGTAAAATAAATACAGTAAGGAATATATCACTCTACTGATAAATGGCTGCAATAGGATGGAATTTCTGCTTGCAACTTTAAGAATTCAGAATTTCTAGGATAAGGGTCACCACTACAAAAATGCTCAAAATGAACCAAACAACAGTCAAATAATGACTTACAGATGCATTGGGTATACCTTAGAAAATCATGTTTACTTGATGGAAGATTTGGTCAATCCAGTCACCCTTTTTCACTACATTTACTTTCATAAGAGTACTGAAGATATTCTTCACCTCCATTGAAGAAGACAGTAAATGCACATGTAGGTGTCTGTACTTAAGACAAGAGGTGTCAACAAGAATTGACTCCCTACAGAAAAATTTTTCATGATTATGCTTACATTTAAATTCCTAAATTTTCTAAGCTAAACTTAATCAAAATCAATGCCTAAACCAGTAGAGCTATTTCAACATTAGACATAAAGTGGGAACAAGTCTTCTTTCTGAAGTGCAATTTAAAAGCTTTAAGTACATGTAGTATAAAAGGTTTAAAGTTTCATAGAAACGAATGAAAACAGTGTGCACTGAAAAGACATATAGTGAAATAAATTACTGTACAGCGACCTTGTACCCTAGTTTAGAAATTCTCACAGTCCACACATTCTCCAAAATTATTTTTTACTTTTACAATTAGGTTTACATCAGGTTTTGAGTAACCTTACATAATTACCAGTGGTACACAGGACATTATACATACCTTTCTTCTCCTCTTTTCCATTGTTTCAGTTTACGAGTAAAATCCGAAAGCTTCATATCCACTCGTCTGGTAGGTGGTGAGAAATCCAGTTTGGAATCTCCTGTTGGAGGTGGGATTTTCTTATCATCAAAGTATTTGAACTTGTGGTTCCTTGACAGAAAAACAGAAAAATCTCCATTTCCCATATTTTGTTCTAAGTATTCTAGATCCCATTTTTCTGCAGATGCCACCAGTTCCGAATCAGTTATAACTACGGGTTTCTGAAAAATGAATAGAAATTAAATCGCTGATCAGGTTAAGTGGTTGTAAAGCTATGTTTAAGCGACTAAGGAACGATTAAATATTTAAACATCATTGACTGGAGATCAAGAAAATGATCTGAGTTTGGTCCGAAGTCCTGTTGTATAACACTGATCTAAGATCAGCTACTCAAAGATCAATTTTGATCCCAGTTTGTATATGAGTGCTTGGAAACATTGCAGAATCAAGCTGAGTATCTCGAGGCGAGAGCATTTTTACTCTTTTTTCCTTCTTATTCAGACTACATGTTGTGCAAAAGGAAGGGAAATATGACCGAAATTAAGCAGAACAAGGATCGTTCCCCTCATTTTTCCAAGGAGGACAAGGATGTCATGATTGAAATTGTCTTGGCAAAATATAAAGACAATATAGAATCCAATAAGACGAATGCAACATCCAATGAAAAAGCAAAATGCGTGGAAGAACGTTGCCTCAGTTTTCAGTTCTGGCAATATATAAATCGGCTTAACAATTTCACATAACAATATTGGTGTTCTATAATTTTCACTGCTACTGACGTGTAAATCTTTTGTCTCAAGATCATATAAAAGGAGACATGTAAGGTTAATAAAGCAATGCTTTATGAAAACATGAGGATTTTCGTTCATATGTTACAGTATGTTTGTCATTCATGGAAATCAGGTATTCCACTGAAATTTTCCTTACTGATTTTAAACTTACAAGCCCAATGATAATATTTTTTCCTGATGACTGTGTTATTACATTCTCAGCTCTGAAAGGGTTATCAGTCACATAAGAGACAGAACGAAGAAAGCATAATTTGCTCTAGACAAGGTAAACCACGCAGGGAGCCTGATGAAATTCACAATTGTTATCATCACAAGACATTTGTTAAATTGGAATGGGATGATAATAACATAAGCATTTTATAGAGGTTATGTTATGGAGTTATGCTACACTGCATTATAAGGAGCCTAACACAGACCATTATGCACAACTGCAGTATAGCTAGAAATGTATGAAGTTATCTTTTCTGTATGTGCTTGATATTTATCATAACCACGCAGGTAATAATTATATTTATAATGAGCTGATCTTGTCTCTCAATTAAGAAAACTCGAACTGAGATCAATGAGTTTGATCAAAGAAATTTCTCCAGTCAAAATTGATCCTAGTTCAGTATGAATTGATCTCAGATATATCTGCATATATGCATTTACCGTATTTTACACACTATAAGACGCTCCGAACCATAAGACGCACCTTGATTTCAGGATGGAAATTTAAAGAAAAAAAGAATTTTAATGTGATTCTAAACGAAAAATTTTAAAGGAATAATATAGGCCTACTTCATTTCATAAATAAATTTTATCTTGTACGTACAAGGCTGTTTAGAGGTCATTGCCTTCATTTAAACCACCCGGCGGAGACAACTCCTTTTGTATAAAAGAACTCAACATTCCTTTCTTTTCGCATTGTATACCTGGCTTCCAGTTACGACTGTGACAAGTGCACTGACATACAGTCTGTGCCAAAATTTGTAAATATCTTATCGTTGTTTATAGCTATGATAATCCGGCAATATTTACCATAATTTAAATTTTTTAGTATACTTCGGACCATTAGACGCACCCAACTTTCAAGGTTCTATTTTCAATGTAAAAAAGTGTGTCTTATAGTCCGTAAAATACAGTATACAACAAAAATTTCAGAGTTCAGTGTGAACTGAGATCAATTTTGCCTCTGCTCTCAGATCAAACAGTTTATACAATCGGCCCCCAAAGTTCTACCATAACCATTAATATACATTTTTGAAGGTACTGGTACCGAACTGGCAGATTTGGGTCATTCCACCTCAATTCATCCAGGGCATGTAACCCTCCGGTCTCAGATTTTGATGAAAATTTGTAGTGTGGTTCCCATATGCATGAGAAACAAAGATCTGAATTTTTAGCTTCCTGTCTGGTATAGATTCGGAGATACACTTCTTTGAAAACATCGTGTTTTAGGAAGAATAGAGTTGGGACAGGAGTAGGTTTTGTGTGCAGACTGTTACATTTTTGCTTGTACCATGCCTGTGAATGTTAGCAGAACCATAACACATGATCATTCCAATGCAAAAATGACTGCTGAGTTCAAATCTGGTGTCAGAATTTGTCTAACACTTACAGAAATGTTGTTATGGGCATGTAAACTTAAAAATTGAAACTATAAAAAGGCAATCGCGCCTCCTCATAAAAACCATGATATCTCAAAAAGTAAACTAGATACAGCTGAATGCTTTGCACCATTGGAACGAGCAGGAAATTTCCATCTGGATCAAATAAAAAAACTTGTGGGACTTTGTTAGGTGAATTTTTTTTCTGCACATATGTAAAAATAGAATATTTGAGTATGGATTACATACATATGTTGAACAGAGTTTCCAGATAATTATGGAGCTACAGTCTTACAAGCCAAAGTAATTCAGTGTTATAATCAGTTCTTACCATTAAGTGCACAGAAATCCATTACCACAATTATAACATTTTTACATGGTAAGTTAAACATAATATTTTTGGAGCAGACCTGATACATGGCATTATATTAATTTGTTAACAGCTCAGTACCCAAATTATTAAGTGTGCTGCCAATCCAAATACATGAATGTTGGAAAATTCCATACACAAACTGCTATGAATTGTAGAGGAGACCAAAACAAACTTTTTTGTTAAATAACCATAGGTCGGAAACCAATAGGTATGTCAGTAGTCACCTTCGAAGACAGACATCGTTGAGTAGAAACAAACATCCCTGTGCATGACAAACACATGACATGTTGCAGATTGTACACAGTTTAGGTAGCTGTTTGCTTTTATTCATTCTGCTTGTTCTTAGGCATTGAGTAAGGATGATGGAAGATTACAGTTTTGTTGAACTCGCGAATATCCACCTAGTTTATGGTGCATGCAATGGCAGTTCCACAGCTGTACAATGTCTCTATGCTGAGCGATATCCTGGTCAGCGTTTACAAAATCCTCGCACATTTGTTTCTGTTTCAAGTTCGAGGGCATCTGCGTGACACATTTGGTGAAAATTGGATTGGCTGGGGTGTACCCATTGCATGGCCTGCTCGTTCTCCTGACCTTACCCCACTTAACATTTAAAGAGTTTAGTGTATGAAACACCAACTGTGTCAGAGGAGGATCTTGTTGCACGGATTCTTGTAGCTGCCAACCAATTACAACATACCCCTGGAGTATTCCACCATATGAGAGAAGCAGTATTGTGTCGTTGCAGATCGTGTATTGAAGCAGGAGGCCGCACATGTGAACAATATCTGTAAATAAACCTCACCACAACCAGCTCAAATGGTCACCATACCTTCATTGTGTGTCAGCATGTTTCCATTCGAAGGTGACTACTGGTGTAACTATTGGTTTCCGGCCTATGGTTATATAACAAAACAACTTTGTTTTGGTCACCTCTACAATCCATAGCAGTTTGTGTATGGAATTTTGCAACACCTTATACAAAAATAGACCACAGATGTAATTTTAGATAGGCCTATAGATGTGCTATACATCAAGTATTGATTATAAAAAATATTTATGAGTGGTGATAAGTAAATATTCACAGTTAATAGATATAATAACATGCCTATTACATTTGTAAGGACAATTTTAATTGGAGCTAACAGATGGTTGCACTGATTTATAACGATCTGTTACTCTATAATAGTTAGGCTACTTCGTCTTCATGAAGTAGGCCTAAGCATCTCATTTAGTAGTACGAACTGGGGGTGCTACACTGATGTTCTAACTGAGGGCCGGGAAGGAATTTGTTACATAGAAGTCTTTGCAATATATTTGTTCCATTTTTCCTGAATTTCAGCAGTACATTTACGGCAAGTCATCTTGTGATGGCATTGAAGATGCTGTCAAGATAACTGCCACCAAGGCTAGAATGCAACGGCCGTACAAAAACAAATACTGGAGTCAAAGCAGATGTTTGATTTCTGTAGCCAGCAGTTCTCAAAAATTAAATTTCAATCTATATCTGCAGCAGAAGTGGAAAATGTTCACAAACTGCAGAGTGAAAAATCCAAAGCAGCAAGTAGGGTTGCAGGAACACAAAGTTTTCATCATTTCATACCTCTATCTTGTAACATTTTGGGAGCGAAACGTCTGAGCACAGATGATCATTTGTCTTTAGTCTTACAGTTTTCAGATGCAGAACTTACAGTACATGAAACTGTAAAATTAAACAGTTTTGTTTGTTGTGTATACGACAAAAAAATGGTATATTGGTTTAGTTAATGAAGTAGATACAGATGAAGGAGATGCAAGTGTAATATTCATGCATCCTAATGGCCCATCTACATCATATCATTGGCCAGAGAAAGAAGATAAGTGCTTGGTTCCATTCAGTCACATCTTACTACATGTACCCATTCCAGATACTGCAACAGGTAGACAGTACCACATATCTGATAAATGACATCTGTGGTCTATTTTTATATTTGGATTGGCAGTACACTTAATAATTTGGGTATCGAGCTGTTAATAAATTAATGGAATGTAACAGGTCTGCTGCAAAAATATTATGTTTAACTTACCGTGTAAAAATGTTATAATTGTGGTAATGGATTTCTGTGCACTTAATGGTAAGAACTGATTATAACACTGAATTACTTTGGCTTGTAAGACTGTAGCTCCATAATTATCTGGAAACTCTGTTCAACATATGTATGTAATCCATACTCAAATATTCTATTTTTACATATGTGCAGAAAAAAAATTCACCTAACAAAGTCCCACAAGTTTTTTTATTTGATCCAGATGGAATTTTCCTGCTCGTTCCAATGGTGCAAAGCATTCAGCTGTATCTAGTTTACTTTTTGAGATATCATGGTTTTTATGAGGAGGCACGATTGCCTTTTTATAGTTTCAATTTTTAAGTTTACATGCCCATAACAACATTTCTGTAAGTGTTAGACAAATTCTGACAACAGATTTGAACTCAGCAGTCATTTTTGCATTGGAATGATCATGTGTTATGGTTCTGCTAACATTCACAGGCATGGTACAAGCAAAAATGTAACAGTCTGCACACAAAACCTACTCCTGTCCTGACTCTATTCTTCCTAAAACACAATGTTTTCAAAGAAGTGTATCTCCGAATCTATAACAGACAGGAAGCTAAAAATTCAGATCTTTGTTTCTCATGCATATGGGAACCACACTACAAATTTTCATCAAAATCTGAGACCGGAGGGTTACATTTCACTTTTTTTCTGGATGAATTGAGGTGGAATGACCCATTTGCCAATTTTTGAACTGACAACTACAGGGAAGTCTAATGATTATTTTCCAACAACAACAACAATAATAATAATAATAATAATGGGTCATTCCATGTCAAGTGAACCAATGGAAAAACGTGACCACCTCCGATTTTAGTCATACTTGGTTGTCATGAAGTACCACCTGAGATATGTTGAAGTACAAAATATCAGATTTTTATGTGTTGTAGTTTTCCAGTTATACCCTTCTGAAATATGGAAAAAAACCAAATTTTCTGCATAAGTGCAATCACAAAATGACGCATAAATCAAGCTGGAATTGACATAGATGAGTGGGAAAAGTATCAAAATGTAGCTTATATTATGAGCTTTAATTTGATACGTCACACGACTACTTTCGAAAAAAAATATTTTCAAGGTTATCCAAAAAAAATTTGAAAACTGAATTTTTCAAAAACCTATATTTTGAAAATTTTGAAACAATTCTCATAGAAACATACATATTTCAGCATCATGTCCTACAAGTTTTGATAAGGGATCGCAATGGGATCATATTTTTTTACATTTATAACAAATACTATGCACGCTGGGTAAGAATATATGACACAGGAATATTGCACTTAATTCTAAAATCCATTCCTTTGTCCAGGGAGTTGTTTACCAACATGCATATACCAACTTGTGCAAGTGGTCAAATGGGTATGAGTAAACACAGTCTGCAAGCATGTGAGTCAGCCAGGGAATGCAAGTTGTAACCTGTTGGACCTGGCTTCAGTTGTGCCTTGACTCTCATGCAGTGTGCTTCCTTTCTTCAAAGGCTGTACAAAGACTGTATTGCTGCATGTAAAGTAGTGGGTTCAGTGATTAAAATAGGCATTGTGTATTTCCCCAGTATGGCTGAAAAAGTAAGTGAAACAGCAAAGATTTTCTGCTGCAACCCTTTCAAGAAAGACAGACATCAGGGTGTGAAAAGAAGTGTGAGGCCTGTTACTGACTGGATGTGTGACATGTTTGACACCATTGTGGTAGGTATGAAAATTTGTGACAGTTGTAGGAAAGAACTATCAAAGCAGAAACAGGTTACAGATACAACAGATGACTGTTTAGTACCAGTAGCCAATACCACTAGGCCTACTAATGTTGATGAATCATTTGTAGCTTTAGATGTTACCTTAGAGTACCTTAATAAGTCTCTAAGCTCTCTAGAGGAGTCACCTGTTGCTAAGAGGAAGTTGCAAATGAAATCATACTGTGATAAAAAATACAGTAAAATAAAAAAATGTTTGACAGAAAAGGTACTAACAGCAGCAAGTACAAATACAGAGAAAACTGTTGACCATAAATCAGAATCATGTGAAGTCATTTGTCAGCTAAAAGAAAAGTTTCAAGAAGAAAATATAAGTGTTAGTGAAAAATTGCAAATTTTAACAGTACTACCTAAAAGCTGGTCATGCAGTGAAATACAAAATGAATTTCAGGTTAGCAACAGAATGGCAAGAAAAGCTAAAGCATTGGTGAAAGCGAAGGGTATTCTGGCAACACCAAATCCTAAACCAGGAAAGGTTTTAAATGAATCTGTGATTGAGAAGGTAATAGGGTTCTACAACAGTGATGATGTCAGCCGTCTTATGCCTGGAAAAAAAGATTTTGTTTCTGTGAAAACGGGTGACAGTAGTAGAATTCATGTACAGAAGAGGCTAGTGATGGGCAACTTGAAGGAAGTGTACGAGCTGTTCAAAAACAAAAATCCTACTGATAAGATTGGATTTTCGAAATTTGCTGATTTACGACCTAAACATTGCGTCTTGGCTGGAGGAAGTGGTACCCACACAGTATGCGTTTGTACAGTGCATCAGAATGTTAAATTAATGCTACAAGTGTTGAAATCCAAACAAATTACACTGAATGATGGCACAGATATAAGTAATTATAATTCCTGTTTAGCGAAGTTAATGTGTGAAGAGCCAGGCACAGCATGCCACCTTAATGAATGTCCTTCATGTCCAGGTGTAGATAATTTGAAAGATGAGTTACAGTTGCTGCTAGATAATGAACTGGTGGACAACATTACATACAAGCAGTGGGTTTCTGTTGACAGATGTAATTTAGTAACCTTCATCAAAACTGCAGATGAGTTTATAGAAACTTTGTGTGAACAGTTGTTGATTTTGAAGAGACATTCTTTTATTGCAAGAAGACAGGCAGAATATTATAATCACTTGAAGCAGAATATTGGAGTAAATGAAGCTGTGGTATGTATGGACTTTGCAGAAAATTATTCGTTTGTACTACAGGATGAAGCCCAGTCTTTTCATTGGAACAATGATCAAGCAACTATTTTTCCTATAGCAGTCTACTACAATGATCATAATATACACTACAAAAGTATTGTATGTATCTCTAAATGTCTACAGCATGACACCACTGCTGTTCATTTATTCCAGAAAAGGCTTATCTCTCATTTGAAGTTGGAAGTAATTAGAGATTTGAAAAAAATTTACTACTTCTCAGATGGTGCAGCTGCGCAATTTAAAAACAGAAAAATCTTTTCAAACTTATGCCACCATGTTCATGATTTTGGAATTGAGGCAGAGTGGCATTTCTATGCAACAGCCCATGGGAAAGGAGTATGTGACGGTCTGGGTGGTACTGTGAAAAGACTTGCAGGAAAGGCAAGCCTACAGCGGCCATACGAGCATCAAATCATGACACCAGCACAGCTGTTTACATGGAGTGAGGAAAACATCGACTCCATGCAGTTCTTCTTCTTCAATGAAGCACAATACAACAAAGAGGAAAAAATACTTGCAGACAGATTTCTGTCTACAAAAGCAATACCAGGCACACAGAAGTTCCACAGTTTCATCCCATTGTCAGATAAAGTGTTGTTGACAAAGGTATTTTCAAGAAGTGAACAGTCATCCACTTTTTCAGTGTTAGGACCACGTGTGCAACAGAGGCTGAAGCTAGCAGAAGTAAAAGGATATGTTACATGTGAGAACAACAATCATTGGTGGCTTGGTGTAGTTGTGGACAAAAATGAGACAGCACAGATAGTGGAACTGATGTTTCTGCACCCTGCAGGTCCTTCTCCATCATTTACTTTCAAAAGTGACTGTCCAAATAAACTGACTGTGCCTCTCTCTCAGATCCTCACCCTTGTGCAACCTACATGTCCCACTGGCCGTAGTTATTACCTCTCGAAGGAAGAGATGGATGCGGCAACCATGGCTCTAGAAAATTACTGTAGACAATAAATTCACGTTTTTGTCATTGAAGAAGGGAAGGTAACATGTTTTCTGTAAGTTTTTCTTTTTGATTGTAATGAAATTTTAGAATTAAGTGCAAGATTACGGTGCCATATATTCTTACCCAGCGTGCATAGTATTTGTTATAAATGTAAAAAAATATGATCCCATTGCGATCCCTTATCAAAACTTGTAGGACATGATGCTGAAATATGTATGTTTCTATGAGAATTGTTTCAAAATTTTCAAAATATAGGTTTTTGAAAAATTCAGTTTTCAAATTTTTTTTGGGTAACCTTGAAAATATTTTTTTTCGAAAGTACTCGTGTGACGTATCAAATTAAAGCTCATAATATAAGCTACATTTTGATACTTTTCCCACTCATCTATGTCAATTCCAGCTTGATTTATGCGTCATTTTGTGATTGCACTTATGCAGAAAATTTGGTTTTTTTCCATATTTCAGAAGGGTATAACTGGAAAACTACAACACATAAAAATCTGATATTTTGCACTTTAACATATCTCAGGTGGTACTTCATGACAACCAAGTATGACTAAAATCGGAGATGGTCATGTTCAAAATTGACAAAAAATTGGTTCACTTGACATGGAATGACCCTAATAATAATAATACCGGTAATAATAACGGCAATAATAATCTGCTTCTTTGGAAGATACTGGCGCAGAACGTTGATCATAACTAGAGACAGGCACAATATGAAGAAAATTTTGCCAAAATATGAAATTTATTTATGCTAAATATGAAATTATGAAGAAAAAAAATTAAAAATATTATGAAATGCAATAAATCACCAATTTTATCATCTGAATATTTGTTATTTGATTTAAGACAACACACAAAGGAATATCTACCATATTCACAATGAGAGGGCAAAATAAAAATACTAGTTAACTGGTAATTAATACGTTAAATATTCACAATATTCTATTCACCTACATTTTTCACATCACATCAACTAATATTTATTACAATAAGATAAAAGCAGTTTTTCAATGTTTTCTGGCAAAAAGTGCATCTTCTGTCGGTAAGAAACGTCTGAACTGTGTGTGTGTCTTTTTAATTTTCATTTTTTATGTATAATGCTATTTGTGTGTTGTTTCAGCTGAAACTTTGTGTTTGCAGATACCAGTATTAAAAAATAAATTAATAACAAAATTATTATGTAATTCAGTCACCCATTTGTTCAGAATAAAGATAACGGCGAAAGCCAAATATTAAGTGCACTTTAAGCTCCGCCCACTCGATCACTCAATATTCACATTTTGTTTCTCAGGGAAGCAGGTGACAAACTATCTTTGTATATTGTCGCCGACACTCCCGACAGCACCAAATATTAAAAATGCGAGAGTGCCCCTTGTAACAAATATTAAAACTGCTACCGAATATTAAAAATTCTAGAGCACCCCTTGTACCAAATATTAAAAATTCTAGAGCGCCCCTTGTACCAAATATTAAATGCGAGAATATGTGCCTTGTACCCAACGGTTTGTCAGCCTATTCCTCGAAGAATTCGCTAGATCACGGCATAAAATGAATTGCTTCACTGGGGGAGGACTGGCCGGGATATGTCTCATGCGAAGATGCATCTTATATTTGTTCTTTCCCAAGATATCAAATGTAGCGTAAACATAATTTGAATGTTAGTACAAATTTGTCTTTAGATAATATTACACAGGTAATAAAAAGGACTATATTCCATACTTAACACTTTTGTTACAAAATGTGCACATAACAATCGTTCCATCTGTTTTAAAACAGTTTAACTCTGTCACCAATTGCACATTCCAGATTTAGGCACACGATCCAAATCACCACGAATCGCAAACAGCACATAAATGAATATTCCCTCCTCCCTGCTAGTGAGCTGGTTCCTCTAACTGTAAACATTCCCTACCCACGCCCTTGCTGTCGAGTTATCTTTTGGAATGCAAGGAATGTGACTACTTCCAAACAATACGTAGAAATCCCATTCCCGTTCATAGTGGAAGTAGGCTATTATTAGAGTGGAATTGTGTTGGGTACCTCTTAACACTTAGAAAGTGTTGCCAAATTTCTTAGCTTTCTGGAGTTTGCCGTATAGGGATTTGAGATGCGATTCCCGGAAAACTTTTCAAAACATTTCAATAATGTGGAAAACTCGATTCGTTTGTCATAGAAGTATTAACGAAGGAAAAATTTGCAAATCATACAAAATATGAAGCTTTATGAAGATTTTCACGAAATATGAAGATTTTACCAAAATATTATGAAATATGAACTTTTTTCTTGCTTGCATTGCCATCTAAACTTCGTGATTCGTAAAGATCCGAGTTTTCAGAGCGCTAGTAGCCATATTTTAGAATATGAAATTTCATATTTTGCCTGTCTCTAATCATAACAATCCAAAAATGAAAATACTGTTTGAAATAGGTCTACAAAACAAATAACTTAAATAATAAATAATATAATAGATGTAGGTTAATGATCCTGGAAGATAGGCCTATGAGATCTTTCTCAGGAGATTACATAAGTTTCCAGGTCAATCCAAGCGAGTTGGCAAACCTAGAAACTTAAATAAATCTAATAGATTTAATACTAAAATGCTAAACTGGACAATTCAACAACAAGTACACATACCACAACTATAATTGATCCCATTCTAATTTGATCCTAGTCAAAACAAAGAGGCTAGGAGAACTCACAGAACTCGCAGAAAATTAGCATCATGTGACAAAACATGATTGGTTATGTCATTAGCATGTGCCATTAGCAGAGTATGGCTAACGAGTGTTCGTAAGTTCATGCAAGAATAATATCAACATTTACACGTGAAATAACAAATTCTCACTGGCATCGTCATCATTATAGTATATCAATTAGCAAACAAAACAAAGGATTCATTGTTCACGACAACCCTGCGGGTCAGTTGTACTGAGAATAAACAAACTAACATAAACATGGTGAACAAGTGCGGGCTATGACAGCCACGCCTCTTTGTTTTGAACAGGATCGTTCTTAAATGGGATAAAGAATATCCTATGTTACTATTACAATATCACCAACATCTGAATGACCATCTGCATACTTAACGCAGCAGAAGGCAGAGAACTCTACACTAGATAAAACAGTCAGTTATAAATAAAATGCAAGTGTAAGTTACTATGATAAAGTAAAATAAATCAGGCTTATGGATTCAATATAGGGATGACTTAGGTACTGGTAGCAGTTACACAAGAATCGTTAGAAACACGTGTTCAACACATTATGCTGTGAATAACAATTATATAATGTATTTTCGGGACATTAGGTTACCTTACAACTGATTGACAATTTCAAGTGTCCTTTCAAGATTATGACAAGGTGGGTGGTGGGATCACTGTCTTTTAAAATTGTAGATCAGTTGTAAGATCCTTGATAAACATCATATTTCTACTTCCATAAGCATCACTAGCCTACATCCTGACGACCCTCATATACTCATACAGTGGTTGTCATACTTTAATTGTATATTTGTATATAACTTATAGCCTACTGTATACGGAAAAATGAAACATTTCGTGTTGTTTTTATCCTGCCTATTCACAGTAAAATTGAAAATAAGGATTTTTATATTTTTATAAATTTTTGGCAGGTCACTTTTTTTAGCATGCAAAATTGGGAAAAATCTAGCTTTATTGGGAAGTGGTTCACTATAGGCTACCTCGTATCTGGGTTTCTGCACACTGTGTTCCAAGTGATCATGTGGGCCCTAGCTTGCATATCAGCACTCCCACTGGCTACCGATGAACTTTTGTCTCATTGATCCTTTATATAAGCTGGGCAACCTGCTTTATTTATGCACCATGCAGCATATGCCCAATTTTCCCTGTGAAAATTATAGACTACCGGTATCCATGGATTTTAGGGAAGTGGCAATTAGGGTAGGAATAGTGATATTAGTGACTTGTAAGTTAATACTAGATTTGTGGCAGTTAGGTTAGGAATAGTGACATTAGTGTTGGTGACTTGTAGACCTAGTTTGGTAGCAGTTCGGTTAGGAACAGTGATGTCAATGTTGATCAGCATCAATTTTACAACCCTGTATTCTGCATCAAGTGACTCCCTCCCCTCGTGGGCACTATAACAGTGAGCTGCAGTGCCAGCACGGAAAGGCTTGACGGCTAGGGGAAGTGAGCCATTGCTATAGAACACATGACCGGAGTGGGCGTAGCTTAAGGGGCGACCTGTTCTTCTCTTTTTTACTTAATATGATCTAATCTGATACGATCCTGCTTTTTATGTGTATTGTCCTTAACATTTAAATCTATCTGAAACCCCATTTTCAAGAGGAATTCAATACAGTAAGCATATTCAGTTCAATCTGAATTCTCCATGAAAACCTGGTGATTGTTCAAGATAAGGTGACAGATACAATGTCTGCATACCAGTACCAGGTTAAATATGTTTGGTTAATACTATTTTTATTATTATATTGTACTACTGTTATGCTCCAGATCTTGATGGGGGCAATATGATTATATTATGGTCAGTTGGATGAAATACTAAACTGAACATAAAATACGGCACTGTAATTTCCAAATTATTAAGCCAGAAGAATCAGGTAGTAACAAGTGGGCCCATTAATGAATATAAATATTATAGAAATTCCAGATATATTTTGTCGTATAAGTATATATTATTTACAATTGAGTTCGTTCAATAATTAGCCTGTGTGTGTTCTGTTTAAGGAAGTTTCAAATAAGTAGGTCTTTTGGGGAATACCACATTATCAGTTCAAGCAGTGCAATGATTATGAGATCGTATTGATAAGCTATTTATACAAGACACTATGGGATTTGGTCTCTCATACTGAAAGTAAATTTTGTTGACATCTAACTATTAATGTGAACAAACATGTTATCCAAATCATTGCATAAATTCGATGCCGATAACTCCAGTGCACTGTACTTTTGCCTGTAACAAAACTTTACCTCAGTTACCAGTAATTGACCTTTTAAAATATACTTACATTTTCTGCAATATATTCATCAACCCTGGGATCTCTTACACTCAGTCTTGGTATTTCTTCCAACTGGATGTCATATTTTCTTAGCTGACTCTGATCCCAACCCTTCTTGTCGGCCATGACTGGTTATATCGACTGTGCTGCTGTGGCTGTCTACTGCACAAGGAAAACAAACATTTTGGACGTCATGTCTTACGTCACGTAGGCCATATGATGTCATACAATCACTTTCGCAGCCGGTAAATACAACTGGTGTTTACATATGACGTGTATTGATCCTTTCAAAAAATATAGCAATTCTATCTCAATTTAATTTGAATGACCACATCGAATTAAATCAGGAGTAATTCAATGATAATCAGTCAGTAGGCTTACTCACTACTCAGTATATAAACGGCCGTTCACATTATGAGAATTTATGCTTTCGTACTACTTGTTAAAGCCGTCATGTTAAGCTTTATCCCTTCTACAGCAAGTGTAGGTGTAGTTATGTAATACAGTCAACAATAATTTCAGCAATACAAGTAAGAATCAGCTTGAAAAATTTTATGTCATAACCGGGATTTGAACACGGATCTTCGGCTTACTTGTATTAATATCCCAGACATGGATTTAATGTCTATTTCCTTTCCTTCCACTTAATTAATAATTTCAGATTAGTGAAGCACTGATGACCTTGGAATACATTCCACATGTTCTGTATAGCTCGTTCAAGATTCAAACCTATAAGAATATTCTCCGTATTCAATGTCCTAAGGATAAACAATGATAAATAGCCTAATATCAGAAATATTATAAAGTAGTGCTAAATGATATATTTATTACAGCCTACAATTATCACTGATACCAGAAGTTTAGGCCCCAGCACTACTTGATTATGTAGAGTATATGTAGTAGATTTAAGTAGCCTGTCCTCCGCTCATAACTGTAAGCGAAAATGTTTCATTAAGCCTATGATCTTTTTCTTTCTCTTAATTTAACCCCTTCCGTTTGTATGAACCTTTTATGCAGCCCACAACGCCCGGGTCTTACAAGATCGCAGACATACTTTTTTGACCAGACTAGGACACGGAGGAATCCCCGGATGGGTGATCAGCCCAATGCCGGGGCCACCTCCGAGACAACAGAAACAAATAGGACGACACACACCAGTCGAGCACACACTCGTTCCGCTGATGGGATGAAGATGCTAATAATGGCCTGATGTTGGGCCAAAAGTTAAATATGTTCGTGTTATATAAGTTCGTGTTAAATATTAATCTTCCTTCAATAAAAATTAGCTTTAATCTATTTAAAGTCATAAATACTTAACTAGAATCAATTTCACTGCTTATATATATATTTTTTTTAATTTAAGTACCTATGTGAGAAAGAAAGCAAGAGAGGTAAGTAACGTCTTAACCTCTCCAACTTGCCCAGCTATTTCTTTCTTATTTTGGCAAAATGTCCCGATGTCCCGAAAGTTATATTGGGGACGCTCCAATGTTCCACTTTAATGGGGTATCATGCGCTGACTTTTGTCTAAAGTATCAAATTTTTTAAAAAGTTTTGATAGCGTTATAATTTCTGGAGTTTGGGGAAAATCTAAATAAGTGGGGAAAATCTATATAAGTGGTAAAAATCTGAAACGTATGTGTATTTATCACTCGAAAACCAATGAACCAACTGCTAACAATATGTAAATTTAATATATACCCCTTAAACGAGAAGTTATAAAAATAAATAAATTAATAATAATATGATAAAAAGATCTTCAATTGCTATAAAAAGAAAACTCTTGCTTGCGTTTTACTTAGAAAATTAAAAATTCTTTAACATACCGGTAGTGTTCATGATCTTTAATTTATTCTTCGCATAATTTAGATATGGCAAATGGTTAATGAGCTGCAATACTTCTGTTTACTCGTGATTCGCATCAAGAGACATCGACGGTAAACAAAAACATACGCGTGTTGGATGACATTTACTGTATGCACATATTGAGATTGTTTACAATGTACTGGAATGTTATCTTCATTAATATGACTCTCTTTTCAGAAATAGTGTAGAAAGGATTAACATATCACTAGCATAAGCTTCATGCATAAATGCGCTAACATTCATATCTGGACTAATCAAAATATAATTAATAATAAATTTTCAGTTGCAACTAATTGAGGATGTTGTGTGGTTTTTTAATATTTTATTTTAGACGGAAGCGTAGTTTATCTTAAAAGTATTATAGCTGTTAACTAAAATTAGTGAAAATGTCAGATGCTTCTTCGCCACGTTGTATTAGGTCTATTTTAACGTCGTTGTTTCTAGACGACTATTGGAAATATCTGAGTAATTGGGGTTTGCTCCTGAATAGCTCTATTGATTGGAGCAATATTGTATTAAATAGAATGGATTAGTTTGATTCCCTACTCAGAACTTGTCTCTTTACCGAAAGAGAGCACATTAAGTTCTAGTCCACTCGCAGTCAAGTTATTGTGTGTTAAGTTATTTGAATAGTCGTAGATCTATACAGAAGCAACTTACAGGAAACCCTTCAAGGTTTATGATGTTTCAGGTCCTATTCCTTAGGGTGTATCCGGATCACATTATATGAAAGCAATATTATTATTCTCTACATGATTCTGTAGAAAACTTACTTACTACTAAGTGCAAAAAAGATTTAAAACATGTTATTTTTATTTATTAACCTTTCTCATTAATTGTAGTAAAATATATTACAAAAATATGAACTCCTACTTAGACGTCTGACCTAATCAACAGCCAACTTGCCTCAAGATTACTTTCATTTGCTGACTCTAGGCGAGTTTACTTCTATTTTATTGATTGAATGTTGGGCTGAAGTGGCAAGAACATTGCTATATAGTTAAAAATTTTAGTATTGTATTACGAAATATAAATACTACAGTATGATGGTATATTGTAAGTAAGGGACGTAAAAGTAGTAACAGATCTTCATAATAATTATGAAACTGTGAACAGATCATAGCAGTGCCGGAAAGAGGATGAACGGCAATGACAAAGGCTTTGTTCTTACTCAAGCCGGCTAGAGAAAGTTAACTTACCGACTTAACACGTGTTGAGGTGTAGACTAGAGATGGGGAATATTTCTTGTAACTGTTACTTTGTAACTGTTACATGTATGTAACGGTAACGACCTGTTACAAAAAATCAAAAGTAACGGTTACCAAAGCTCCTCCTAGGATAGCTTATTTTCGTCTCAACCAAAGGCGGAACCAGAAAATACTGAAAGGAGGGACCGACACAGACGAAAGTTTGCTATTATTTGGAAATCCAAAAAATGGGGGTCCTCCCCCGGGATTTTTTTTATTAAAAAACGAGGGAAAATCAGGTCGTCCCTTTAGCTCTTCCCACTCCAGACATCTAGATGTGAATGGTGGAACAACTAGCAGTATTGGAAATTCTGACTCCCCCCCTTCACCACTTCTTTACCCTTTCCTACTATTCAACCTTCATCTTACCCACTACGCCATCGAGCAATCATTGCAATGAGAAGCGAAAATTCATCTATTTAAGTTTAGACATCTGCATGAAATGGCGGAGATTGATCATTTCCTATTAATTGCATTTGTGTGAAGTGAAATAAAATCCCTTTAGGCAGGCCTACAGGCTGAGGTAGATTTCGAAGTACTTTTGGTTTAATTTATTGTCACTGCGCAGTTCTCTTCTTCTTTAGCCTTGGCATGATAAACCCGCAATAATAACTGCAAAAAAGAGGAAAGAGCACTTGTTTAAAACATTCAAATCTTGCCTTATATGAGAGATATCGAGAAACTAGGTATTGATTTGTAGAGTACTCATCAAGAGCTTTTCAACGATACCCCACAAGACGTGGTTTCAAAAATTTCGAATTTCCATCCCCCACCCCTACTCGTACCCCTAAAACCCCCGAATCGTTACTGTCACTGTGAACTCCATAGGGAGTACTCTAATTTATTCCAACAAAGTTTCTCTCTATACTTCATAGGGGCCGAGATATAATTTTTTCAAAATTTAACCCCCTCCCACGACCCCCCCTTGGGCTAATTTTGCTCATTAACTATTGGGCCTAGAAATAACATAATAAAATTTGGTTCAAATATCTTCAAAATTACGGCCGCTAGCGTGTAAATATATATAAATATATAAGAATTCTGTATAGTTTCTCCAAATTTCTCAGCAGCTCTCCTTTTTCTCAGGTTTTTTTTTAATACTTTTATTTTTATTTTTATTTTTATTTTATTTATTTACTTATTATTATTGTTATTATTAGTTGCGTTGAGAAATTTGTCGGTGTCGAGCGAATGTAACTGGTCTGGAACAAAGTAACGTGTCGAGAGTTACACCCGTTACATTATTTTCACCTGCTCCAGTTACACGGACCCGTTACTGTTATTTCCACCTGCTCCAGTTAATCTGACCTGTTACTGATACTCTCGCCTGCTCCAGTTATTTGGACCCGTTACTGTTATTTCCACCTGCTCCAGTTACTCTGACCTGTTACTGATACTCTCGCCTGCTCCAGTTATTTGGACCCGTTACTGTTATTTCCACCTGCTCCAGTTATTTGGACCCGTTACTGTTATTTCCACCTGCTCCAGTTACTCTGACCTGTTACAGTTAATTCTAATATTTCTGTTACAAGTGTTTTATCCGTGACTTTCGCCTCGTTCCGTTACATCTGTTACTTCCAATATTTAAAAAACAAAAATAATTAAAAAATAAAAAATAACAAAAAATTAAAATAATAAAAAAACAAAAAATAAAAATAAAAATATTAAAAAATTAAAATTTCAAAAAAAAGAATAAAAAATAAATAAAGAATAAAAAAATTAAAAAGTTATTTTCTTAATTAAAACAAAAATAATTAAAAAAATAAAAAATAAAAATAATAAAAAACAAAAAATAAAAATATTAAAAAATAAAAATTACATAAAAATAAGAATAAAAAAAATAAAAAAAATTTAAAAAGTTTTTTTTTTAATTATTAATGGGCGTCAAGAGTTCATGCATAGAATTCATGCTGTCTGATCTCATATATATTTCTTGCTTTACATACCACTTAAAAATTTATCAAAATACGATATTGCCTTTACTGGACAATTTAAACTTAGAATGTGGGTATATAGCATGAAATGTGAATTCAATAACTGTAGTAAATTATTCGAAATAATATTGATAATTTTACTACTAATAATAAAATCCCTATAATATAAAGCTACACGGCTGACTGACTGACTCACTGATATTAATGTTTGCCCACTTCCAGATGAGCTAGAAACTTGAAATTTGGTACACATATAGCTTTCAGGCTGTAAACCACAGGAAAATTCCAAAACGTTTTTTTTTTAATTTCTAGCCCAAAAACCCCCGAGTAAGGGCTCTCTCACTCACATTAACGTTTGCCCACATCCAGATGAGCTAGAAACTTTCAATTTGGTACACATATAGCTTTTAGGCTCTAAACCACAGGCGAATTCCAAAAAGTATTTTTTTTTTATTTTTAGCCCTAAAAACCTCCGAAAAAGGGCTCGCTCACTTCGAGATGAGCTAGAAACTTGAAATTTGGTACACATATAGCTATTAGGCTGTAAACCACAGGAAAATTCCAAAAAGTGTTTTTTTTTAATTTTTAGCTCTAAAAACTCCCGAAATAGGGCTCGCTCACTGACATTACTGTTTGCCCACTTTCAGAAGAGCTAGAAAATTGAAATTTGGTACACATGTAGCTTTTAGGCTGTAAACCATAGGAAAATTCCAAAAAAAGTAATTTTTAAAAATGTTTAGCCCTATAACCCCCGAAAAAGGGCTCGCTCACTGACATTACTGTTTGCCCACTTCCAGATGAGCTAGAAACTTTAAATTTGGTACACACATTGCTTTTAGGCTGTAAACTATAGGAAAATTCCAAAAAAGTATTTTTTTAAATTTTTAGCACTATAATCCCCGAAAAAGGGCTCGCTCACTGACATTACAGCTAGAAACTTTAAATTTGGTACACATATAACTTTTAGGCTGTAAACCACAGGAAAATTCCAAAAAGTAGTTTTTATATTTTTAGCCCTAAAAACCTCCGAAAAAAGGGCTCGCTCACTGACATGAATGCTTGCCCACTTCCACATGAGCTAGAAACTAGAAATTTTGTATACTTATATCTTTTAGGCTGTAAACCACAGGAAAATTCAAAAAAGTTTATTTTCATGACGATAATCGATGTTTTTTACATCGATGGAAAACAACTGATGTTTTTGCTACATCGATGTTTCTCCCCGACATGGATGTTTTTGTAACAAAAAGAAGATTAATAGGCTACCTTGGTTCTACGATATAATTTTATTTACAGGAGCTTAATTTCCCAAAACATTGATTTTTTACATCGATTGCTTTCATGGAAATTCTTCTGTTTATTTATGAATTTTGCCTAATTTTCTGATACCATGGCCCTTTTTAAATATACATCGATGTTTTTTGTCTAAATACATCGATGTTTTCAGGCCGATATTATCGTCATATCGATGGTTATCTCCGATTTTAACCTCGATATTTTAACTATCGATTATCATCCCTAATTGAAAGCTTAATTTTACAACTGTTTTTTATTTCGGGGGTCCCTCCCTAGAGCCCCAGCCTTGGCTACGTCCATAACCGTTGTGGGGGGGGGGAGATAAAGGGCATTCCCCTACAAGTGGGAAGTGATCTGACGATTAACTACGTAATATACAAGAAAAGTAACAGGTAACGGTTATAAATAACAGTTACTTTCGTGTAACTGTAACAGTAACGTAACTGTTCCAAAAAAAGTAACAGATTCCCATCTCTAGTGTAGACTGCCTCTTTACAACTGGAATCGAAATGTTGACATCTGTCCCTCCGCTACACCTCTCTCCCCTCCTGCAGATCCTATCCGGTGTGCAGAGGTCTACGTGAAAAAGCACACGGAGAGTATCCTAAATATTGGGTATGCGGCCATTGTACGTATTCTTGTTAATCTACATAGCTGTCAGTACAATTTGAACAAAACATCTATCACCGATCGATATCTTTGTTGATGCACATTTCACTTATCATAATAATAATAATAATAATAATAATAATAATAATAATAATAATAATAATAATAATAATAATTTTCTCTGTTATAAGTAGACCTGGGATTTTAGGCTCTAAAAAAATTAGTTTTAGGCACCTAAAATAGGCATTTAAAAAAAGGAAATGGGTTTTTAAAAGAGAAAATAGGCACTTAAAATAAGCTTTAAAAATATGTAAATAGACAGGAAATAAGACTTTAAAATACTACAATATGCTCTTCAACTGTAACGTGATCTTTTTTTACTGTAAAAAACGTGGTATCCCTATTCTTAACAGAAATAATTGCAAAATTAAGACAGAATTAAAAATGTATTTATCAAAAACAGTTTTAGATTACATGAAAAACTGACACAGTATGTCCCCTATACCTGCTACTTGTTTTGAGCGAATCCTCCCCCATCAGTCAGCATTCCTTTGGCGACAATTGTTTGGGAAAACAAGTTTCTGTGAAAACCCCACCCTCTGCTGTTCTGTTCTTCATTCAGGGATGTCCATTAAATGATTGTTAAATTTACAGAAGTTGAATTTTATTTTAAATGTACAAAATAGGCATTTTAGGCATTAAAATAGTAAAAATAGGCTCCAACGGTCCAAATAGGCATTTTAGGGCACTATAAAACGCTATAAATATAAGTGATTTATAATGAAATGTCAACATATTTAAAAATTTTCATTTTATATCATAAGGAACAAAATGGGCATTTGCCTTAAAATCCCAGGTCTAGTTATAAGTTATCCTATGCAGCTCTACTTTGTTAAAACAATACATTCTGCAAAACAATGAAATCTAAATGAGCCTATTTGAATCGGTTATTTATGAAAGGGCTCATGTCATGTTTGTTTGAAAAACGAGTTTATCATGAAAATGGATTGTGCCAACATCCACACATCGTTTACTTATGAAAGATCTCTTGTCGCACCAATACTTTGCAAGATACAGCCATTGCAAGTCTGTGTTTAGTTATGAAACGGCTCATGACAATGACAAGAGCCCTTTCTTAAATAAAGCATGGTTAGCAGCAGTGGTCTGGTAACCAGCTGTCTCTGTTCACTTGTCATTGTTATTGGTATTGTTGATTAGGTTCCTACTTTCTCTTACAGACAGTGGATGATTCAAAAAGATTGTGTACAGACAGCCCATAAGGGGCCACTCTTATCTGGCCTGTGACAGAGTCTTTGGCCTTGTCAAAACAAAATTAAGGAAATGTGACCGATATTACACAATAAAAGACGTATGTGAAATGATATTAATGTCTTCAGTACAGGGAAAGTTTACTGTTCATTTAATAGAAACAGGAAATATTTTGGATTTTCAAAAAATGGTGGCCTCAGTTCTATAAAAAATGTACTGTTAACGAAGAAGCCAAATCTGAAAAGAAGGGAAAAAGATAATATTTTACTATTTCTAACTACCATGAATTCTCGTTCCAGCAATCAAGTAAAGGAAAAGTAACAGTATTATCTTTTATTGGTGGACTCCTCTACAACACATTCAAACTAGCTATCCCGACACAATCAAGCATTTCTCTACCCATACACAAAGCATACGCAGAAAAAATACCTATTCCTAAAACGAAAATGGATGATATAAAGAAGCTTGTTCAGTTCGTCCCTGAGGAACATGGTTTCCTTTATGACGAGGTGATTCAGTGGCCTACAGTTGAAAAAGAACTGTGAAATGTAATGATATGAGACTTTACTGTAAATTGTGTGTTTGTTAAAAACCCATTTTCATGTATCTGTTATAGCCAATCTCATTTGTGTATACAATGTTTAATGTAAAATAAGTGGCCTTCGTAAAGTCTCATTCATTGCATTGTTTGTTTTTACTTTTGTCTCTATGAATGGGCGCTTGTCAGCCCTTTGTTTATGAAAGGACTCTTGTCAGACAACTTTGATATGCCCTATCATGCAACATAAACAACATAATTGTTTTTAGTTATCGTTATTATTAGTGGTTAGTAGAATCAAAATAACTAGAATAAAAAAATCTTTCGTATTTATTAATAGTTGGAAAATAAACAGTTTTTTTTAATTCCCCAACATTTTACTTTTCGTGACAAGAGCCCTTTCATAAATAACCGATTCATTTACCGACTGCTGTAATGGGGGTGTAAATTGTAAAAAGAATAGCACATGCTATCTATAATTTTGTGATTTGTTCTTAATTAAGCGTATATGGCAGGGAGCCGGATAGGCTGTATGCAATCATAAAATATATGCGGAAATAAACATATTGTATAAAAGAAGTATTGTATGGCATTTTAAGAGCTATGATTTTATATTGACAACATGTAAACTTGAATATAGACCTACTATTTAATATTTAAATATAATGATAATGTATCTGAAGAGACCGATTGCAGGTTGGAACTGCTTAAAGGACCATAAACATAAGTTATAATAATTAAGCACCGCTAAAATACAATCATCTTCCGAATTGGTTTGCTACAGGAAAAAGGGGAAGTACACCACATTTAATGATAAATCTAATAAACTATTGCAAATTGTATTACCTCTTTATTTTCGTGTCAATTAACGCAGGCTCAATAATGGTCAACAACTTCTCCCCTGCGATAAACTGGATGACATTCATTGGACATTGACTACGATATCGATACCACAAGTGGAATTCTTTTCTAAATAATCGATTCTCGATTACCTTCTATTATATTCAGTAATATTCTATTTTCATCTTATACAAGTTATTTTATAAAATCAAACAATTTGTTATATTTCTACACAGCTCTACATTTAAAAACTGTAAATGCCTATATAAATAACATTAAACTACGAGCGAAATAGCATTTCCAATGGCGCGACTCTTGTTTAATTAATTACTAATGTGCTGTTTTTATTATCTTATTGCTTATAAAGTACCACAGGTTCTTTATTTGCTGGCACTGTCAAATTATCCCATTGCTTTGCAAAGCAATCGGGAAATAGATAACTTCACCTCTTTCAGAAAATGTATGACAGTTTAAAAACTGGTGATACACGTAAATTTAAGCATTCCAGCTTGATATGATTTTCTGACTATATAAGTCACCATCAGTATATAATATGTAGGCTTATGTTTATTAAATAAGATAAATTAGTTTTGTTCCTTGCTACTATAAATGTGATACGATTACTAGAGTTCAAGGCGGGTGAGATGCATTCTTCGATTTCCTAAAAATATGGACACTTTAGTTTCAGTATCCCTTATGATCACTTTCAGATTGGTACAGAATGATGTAACTTCTAGTATTCACGAATGCGTTGAGATTATAATTTTGAATTCAAATAAATAAATTATTGGTGCACTTGGACTTTAGTCTTTTATGGAAATAAAATTGTCAAATTGGTAGGGAATGCTCATAATTTGTGGGATTTTCAGCTTATGCGTTTCTGTTTTCACGGACTGAATCAATCCCAAATGGCCGCATATAATTTCACAAAAGTTTGAGTATCGTACGTATTCTGAATTTGTTCACGCCTGGCAGTAGTTCCTATGAGCCTATTGTGGTCCACATTTGCAGTTAATAAAGGACAAGGACAATAAAAAAATAATTAAATACAGTATCTTGTACAATACCGATTCTACTATAGTGAACAAAAATTGTTTAGAGTATTTCTGACAAGTTTTATTTTTTGCAAAATTTCGACCGATTTAGTATTTAACGTCAGATCTATTCATGAAGAAATCGCGATTTCATAAAATAATACATTTTCTCCCTAATTTTCCTATTGCCTTGGAGATTATCATCTTTCTTTCCCTCTCTGCGAGATGTACACATATTATTCAATAAAATGTCTAAGGGAACAGTTTAAGTTTAAATTGCTTACGAGAAAAGTTCTGCCTTCCTTTCTGACAATTGGCACATACGTACATACATGTTTCTGGTTTAGAGCACCGGTACCATTTTAAAGAACATTTATACAATATCATTCGGACTTCCGTTAATTCTGACTATGTTCCGCTCTCTTTTAACGTGAAAACAGCCACGCCTATCTTGCTACTTTCCATCTAAGCTCACTTGTCAGCTACTTGCGTGGGAGTGTGTTTTCCTCAATTATTCCACTCATCATGTGACATGTAAAGTGGGAAATACGTCTTCCATTACTTATACCACACCTCTCGTTATGATGGAAAATAGTGAAATGATTCATAGATTGTATCTTGAACATGACGCGAATCCGTACAAATCTTACGTCGAGGATTTTCTTTTAATGCGTAACTCTTTTTCGTGGGGCTTACAGGAAATGGGATACTTCATGTTTAGAAGATAGTAAAGGATTATGTTATGGGTTATTTTTTCCGGTTTCATGGGAACTTACGGTATTCACTGTTTAGATATATTCTTCTCCTAAATGGATCAAACTTACGGAGTCTGTTCTGATTTCCACATAATTTAGTTTTTAAAAATTATCCATTAAAAAAAAAACTCCGTGGCGTTACATCCCTGGAGGGATTTGGCCTACCACCCGACCGCTGCGTCCTCTACCATAGGCAGACGGCAGAATTGGGGGGCATGTGGTCAGCATGCCGACACCTACGGCCGTTAATGGTTGTTTTCATGACCGGAGCCGCTACTTCTCTATCAAGTAGCTCCTCAATTTGAATCACGAGGCTGAGTGCACCCCTGCCAGACCTCCCTACCTCCGAGGAGGTACCGGGGATCGAACCCGAGCAGACGGATCTCTAGTCAGCGACGCTAACCACAAGACCACGCCGGCGGTCGAGTTCAATAATAGACCGCAACAAAATAATGCAAAGTGCTGTGTCCAATATGCACAACTTGAATTTTTTTTAAAAAAATGTACATTATGAAACTTCATGCAGAAAATTAACACATTTTATGATTTTCCTTATAGAAAACGAACAAGTTCCACTCTGGAGAGGAGTGTGTTTTTGTTATAGAAATAACCTCTACAAGGCCAATGTGATCACAAAAATTATATTGCGTTTGCTTACTTGAAGGGAAAAGACCTTGCAAGCTATTTACCTTTATGTATTGCGAGTTATGACATCATTGCTTTTATGGTCTTCAACAGCTGAATCACGTACTAAAATTCTGAGTTTATTGCTACACTTGATAGGGAACCCTTGTCATTTCTGCAATACCAGCGCGTCGCCAGTTAGCTGGTTAAAGACTCGCTCGGCACCTTTCAGCTACCTTACCGGATTATCAAATATATGGAATCTTTGCTATCTTTTTTTATCTGATACCTTCTGATAGTTCGACATCTTATCTTATTTGATACTTAATTTCCTTGAGTATTTAATATTTAAATACTTAATACACATGCATTACACAGACATAAGCTACAGAGTGCGGCAAAACATCCTCCCTATTTTAAAGTTCAAATAAAAAATGGATGGATCAAAATAAAGAAGCTGTTTTAACATGAATGATTCTACACAGTGGGAAGTTTCATGTTTTGAACAATGTGTCCTTCACTATCAATGCATTGTCGAATGCAATTTCGGAAATTCTCCATCGTTCTAACCAACATTTCTTGAGGAATAAGACCAATCTCTTCCTGTATTGCATTTCTTAGGTCTGGCAAAGTCCTCGGCCGATGTTTAAACACCTTAGCCTTAAGATATCCCCACAGAAAATAATCGCAGGGTGTAAGGTCTGGTGATCGTGCTGGCCAAGGAATGTCGCCATGTAAATAAATTAAGCGTCCGGGAAACATCTGTCTCAGCACTTGGAGAGAAATCCTAGCTGTGTAAGTGGTGGCTCCGTCCTGCTGAAACCATACCTGTTCAGTCGGCAGTGCATTGAGTCTTGGCGAAAAAAAAGTGTTGATCATGCGAGTGTATCTTTCAGATTTTACTGTCACAGTAGCACCGTCCTCTTCAAAAAAGTAAGGACCAATTATCCCGACTCTTCCAACTGTGCACCATACAGTAACACGGTCGCTATGCAGAGGTTTTTCATGAAGTTCACGAGGGTTCTGTCCTATTCAATTTTTGTTTACTGTTTATCACTTTTTTCTGTCGTTATGGCAATACAATCTGACTGCTACTCCCATCTTGTGCGAATATTATAGTGCCTAATGAAATGGTGAACTTTGCTATAAGAGTACGGAGACAGGATTAAGGTCTATTTAGACTTAGCAGTGAGGTGAACTAATGTAATATACTGAAAACCCTAAATTCCCACTGTGTAGATATCATTAATATTAATACAGTTTCTTTATTTTGATCCGTGTTTATTTGAACTTTAAAATAGGGAGGATGTTTTGGCACAACCTTTAGAACGACCTAGGGGTTTTCAGTAAAAACTACATAGGCTACATAATAGCCTCAATATTTCTAATCCCAATTTTATCAAAACCTCAGTATCACATGGAAAAAGTCAGTAAAACATTTTTCTGCATAAAATGGTAATTCATTTTCCTACCTTTTTACTCCATTGGACCATCCACAGAAAACAGCTCAAAATCTTCAGTAATTCTTTACTAAACCATGCATTTCCACTTTCCAGTGTCAGTATTATGTGAACATACATTCTATTTCATGATGATCAACGCTAAGGAACAAAGAGAATATAACATATAAACAAAAAGTCATTATTATCAGTGGTGAATCCAACTCTAATATTGTCAATGAAGCCCTTAATAAAATAAACAGGCCTAATAAACTTATATATTTTTTGTACATTAGCTGTATTGCGCTAAACAAGGTGCAAATTTAACTTTAGAGGATGAACAATTGCATTCTGATTTTTTCAAGGTTTTTAAATTGCAAAACAGATGTAAGGTGTTGTGCAGAATCTGAATATTTGTACAATGAACGATTGATATTCAGCAAGATACAATATGCATCAGAATTCCACATTGGTTTCTTTATTCCTGTTATCAAACAGGGTCAGCAAATCATTTTTTTTTTTCAAATACACACTACCGCCCAGCCACTAATACTCACTGTACCAAGATTTGTAAAATGTTTATTATAGCTTTTCACATAATATTCTTTTCCGTTCTTATTACTCTCTTAGCTCCCATAGGAAGTACCGTTTAAAATTTTCCCCTGACTTCCCCACATTAACAGTGCAGCCTGGAGGCTGCTCTAACTGGTGCTGACTTTGTTATAGATTTTAAGTTATCTAGTGGTTTTAATGAATGGCAGGTTTTCAGTCCACTAAACCGAAGGGAAGATTTGAAAATGTTACTGAGTGCATGAATTGGATTGTTAGCTATAGGCCTTAATACGATGAGATATTTTGGGGGCAGAATGTACCTTGCCCCCCTTCCAATGTCAGCGCATATGCCGCTGGAAGTTAGTTAACTTAATTGGATCACAGTGCACACCACCGCTGTGGCATAGGGGTATGTGTTTGCTCTCCTCATCCAGAGTTACGAGTGTAAGAAAATCAGAAAAAATATCACTGGACAACAGCCAAAAAATTTTTTGCATGAAATTGGGCATTTATTATGTGGATTTTAGCGCTGAATTCAAATATGCAAACCGTTTTTCTCTGGCACCCTCAGTTTCAAAAAGAAAGCCTGTTTTCTGAATTAGCACTGACTGCAAATGCTTAAATTTCTGTTATAGTGATTGACATAGTAAACAAGACCTAATAGCAATAATAACATTTATTTATTATTATTTTACTGCTTTAGTTAGTAAGGACCGTGGTGTTATGATAATTGGTCATGGAGTTCAAATGAAATAAAGTTACAAAAATACCCAGCTAATATTACAAAAAGTGCAGTTTGACAAGTACAACTGGTCCATCTGTGGCGATTTCAAAATGATTGGAATACTGTTAGGATTGCAAAGTGGATATACGAAATATTGCTGCTTTTTGTGCGAATGGGATAGCCGTGATAAATCCAAACATTACGATACTAAAATATGGCCTCCCCGGAAGAATTTTGTCCCTGGAGAAAAGAATATCTCAGCTGAACCATTATTTGATAGATCAAAAATTTGATTGCCTCCACTTCATATAAAATTAGGCCTAATGAAGAATTTTTTCAAGGCATTAGACAAATCTGGAGCAGGTTTCAAATACCTAGAAGAAAAATTTCCAAGAATCAGTGCTTCTAAGTTGAAGGAAGGCATTTTTGTTGGGCCTCAGATTCGAGAACTAATGAAAGATCAGCTGTTTGAAAGTAAATTGAATCATGTGGAACTTAAAGCATGGATATCATTCAAGACCATTTGAGAACAGTTCTTAAATAATACTAGAGCACAAAATTACGAACAATTAATTGAGAAATTACTAGGAGCCTATAGAAATCTACGTAGGTTGCAACATGTCTCTCAAAATTCACTTCCTGCATTCCCATTTGGACTTTTTCACTGCAAATCTAGGACAAGTTAGTGATGAACATGGAGAAAGATTCCACCAAGATATTTCCGAAATGGAGAAAAGGTATCAAGGAAGATGGAAACCCAATATGCTTGCAGATTAGCCTACTGCTGGAGCCTCAAAAAAAAAACCACAGGAAAGTACAGAAGAAGCAGCAAACTGCAGAAATTCAACTGTCAGCAGTAGAGGATGGACTTGAAAACGAGCTGGCAATGTTTTCAGGTATGTTAATTGGTTACTTTTACAAAATTAAATATAATTTTATTATGAAGGATTCTTCTACATATGAATATTACCAGTTAGTCTTTGATATTATGGTGACTTTACGTTTTATTTATAAACGACTAGAAGTGTAAGTACACAATTTACTAAAAAACTGAGGGTGCTAGACAAAAACAAAAGCCATATTTGAACTCAGCACATCAAAATACATAAGAAATTATATGTTTTGTGTAAAAAAATATTACCAGTTAGTCTTTGATATTACGGTGACTTTACGTTTTATTTATAAACAACTAGAAGTGTAAGTACACGATTTACTAAAAAACTGAGGGTGCTAGACAAAAACAAAGGCCATATTTGAACTCAGCACATCAAAATACATAAGAAATGATATGTTTTGTGTAAAAAAATATTACCAGTTAGTCTTTGATATTACGGTGACTTTACGTTTTATTTATAAACGACTAGAAGTGTAAGTACACGATTTACTAAAAAAACTGAGGGTGCTAGACAAAAACAAAGGCCATATTTGAACTCAGCACATCAAAATACATAAGAAATGATATGTTTTGTGTAAAAAAATATTACCAGTTAGTCTTTGATATTACGGTGACTTTACGTTTTATTTATAAACAACTAGAAGTGTAAGTACACGATTTACTAAAAAACTGAGGGTGCTAGACAAAAACAAAGGCCATATTTGAACTCAGCACATCAAAATACATAAGAAATGATATGTTTTGTGTAAAAAATTTTTTTGAAGGTCAGTTTTGTTGTCCAGTGTATTTAGGAAAATTCCACAGAGATGAGAGCTAAATTAATCTAGCTAAACTATTTTGAGACATGATATTCAAGTCCTTTAAAAAATTATGTGAAACACTCACATGGCTTTCTCTACCCTAGGCATACATAGTTCGATTCCAAGGCAGAGTACGGGAGAGTATATTCATTTGTTTCGACCTCGTGCAAAGCATAATTGTTCATGGGGCAAAATAAGTCACACTAATATTATACATTAAACTTTATGGCATTCATCTCTACATATTATTGTAAGCTAAGTCATATCAAATTAGAACATATTGTTTCAAAGGCTTTTTTATTTTTGTCTCCAATTCAGCTGAGATCTATTCATGATTATCAAATATGAATTAATAATAATTTCCCTGTATGTGTAATTTTGATTGTATATAGTTTAAACATTTTGGCTTTCCTGATTTTGATTTAATTTAATCTTGGCTAATCATTTATTGCAATAATAAATTTCTTTTTCAATCTAAGTTTTTGTTCTCATTTTGCTACTAAGAATGAAGAGACACTTCCACAATCTTTTGTTGTATGTTACATTATCAAATTTTACAATTTTCCTGATAAAACTTGGTGAAACTAATAATTTAATAATACTGAGTTGGGTTTAGCACTATGCTTCACTTATTTTATAAATACCTGAACTAGTTTCGAAGACCCTCGTCATTCATAATCATCAGGTTAACACCAACTGCAGACTGGGCGTTTTTGTTGCGCTCTGGTGGAAGTGTATCGCATTTGGCGATGAGATCTTCGTCCGATGGGATGTCGAAGGAACTCTCAGTGTGGGAAAGGATATTCATCCACAAACATAAAGGATACCTTATGAACTTCGACATCCCATCGGACGAAGATCTCATCGCCAAATGCGACACACTTCCACCAGAGCGCAACAAAAAACGCCCAGCCGGCAGTTGGTGTTAACCTGATGATTATGAATGACGAGGGTCTTTGAAACTAGTTCAGGTATTTATAAAATAAGTGAAGCATAGTGCTAAACCCAACTCAGTATTATTAAATTATAAAATGGCTTCACTGTGTAAACTTCCATACAATGGTTAATTGGTGAAACTACTTTACTGAGGCAGTTGTCAGGAGAAATATTTATTTTCTTCACTTGTAATTTGGAGAAAAGTCTCACTATTCTTTCTGCTCTTCTGTCTGCCATCATTATTATTAATGAGTATTAATAGATTAGATCTTACCTTGCTAGTCCATTTTGAATGCTTAGAATTACATAATCCAACATAGTATTTGATTTACTTCCTTGGGACTTCCAATTATGAATATGCGCTAAAGGAAGTAGAAATAGTGATGTAAATAATACATATTTGGAATTGGTCATATGTAATATTTTCACTACTTATGTGGACTTCTGGGGCATGTTTCAGAAGCTGTTACAACTGACTCCAAATATTTATTATTTTTATATTATCGCTATCTCTAACTTCCTTGAGTGCAATTTCATACTGACACTTCCTTTAGGGCAATTTCATATTGTGACTTCATTTAGTGTGTACCATCAGTTCGATCTGTAATTAGTCCAGAGTTAAAAACAGTTCAGTGCGTGTGTGTTTTTTTTGAAATTATTTATATATATACACATATATATTATAATAAAAAAACACACACATATAATATAATAATAAATAAATATATATATTTTTATTATTATATTATATATTACATATGTATAGCTGGGCCAGATATTGAGTGTATGCATGGTTTGCTTGCAAACTAGTGACCTCGGTTGTTCCCACATGCTCACTGGCGGTGAACGACACATACAACAAAACTATATCAACTGTCAGTTTTGCCTTCTTTTTGCATTGTGAAGATTAAGTATGTTCATTATGCTTCTCAAACCTGAAAGTTTATTAAAAGAATTGATTTGTGTGTGAATTACATTAGATTATTATTATTATTGTTCCCATTCTTGTCTTTCTGTTATTAATTCATTGAAATGCTTACTGAAAAATACATGCTTGAAAAAATGAATTTTTATATCTATATTAATAAAAGGAATAAAAAGTGCCTCTCAATAGCAACCAAATTGAAACATTATAAAACAGTGACTCAACCGCAAATCACGTATGCATGTGAAACACTATTCAAAACAACTAACACAGTTGCAATAGATAGAGTACTCAAGGTAGAAAGGAGAATAGTAAGAACCTGTTTAAACAAAAATTACCAAGTAAATGGAGTCTGGAAACTAGCTTCTAATGAAACAGTATATAAAGAAATAAAACCAGTGACAAGTACAATGAAAAAAAAAACGAATATCATTTTTGGGACATATTTTACGGACACCAGAAAATAGAATTAGCAGAAAAATAATAGAAAAATTATGGAAGAGTAAGAGTAAGAAAAATATAAGATGGATTACAGAACTTAAGGAAGATATGGCAGAGCTACATATTACAGTAGAGGATTTAATATACAAGACAGACACACTCAAGATATTGAAAGACAAACACACTACACTACAGATGAAAATCAACAAACAGAGAATAGGAAGAGTAGTTCCAGAAGCAGAAAGAAAATTGCAGTCAGAAAGGATGAAGAAGTACTGGGCTGACAAAAAGAAGAAAAACCTCAACCAGAAACCTGACTAAAGTGGTCCTATGAAGGCCAAAAAATTAAAATTAAATTAATAAAAGGAAGTGTCTGTCCTCCGTCTGTACGTCTGTCCGCGATGCCCAGCGAAATCTACTCAACGCAGAGATCTGAAATTTTATACATAGGCGGACTAAAGGGTCAGAATGTGCACCTCGAAGCCGGAATTTTAATTTTCGCTTTCGTTCGTGAGTTATGAGTGAAAAACGGGCAGAAAACGTGTATTTTTTGCGATTTCGAAGCATCAGTTTCAGTAATATATTTCAATGTTAAATCAATTACAGCTGGCTTTGGCTATTTTTGTCATCATACCTCATAGCCTACCTTGGAAATAAAAGCATCACGATCGCTTGATTTTGTAAGTCCATCGTGGACGATTCATTTGTTTAGAGTGTCAAGGCCAGCAGATATATGAAATTTTCAACCTACACGTAAGAAGGATATCAACATAGGCTTAATTATGGTCAAACATTGTTCGATTTGAACGAAACTCACTATACAGGGGTTTCCTGAGCCAAGGATCTGGAACCTGAGGTCGCTTTTTCTACCAGGGGACGCTACCTAATCGTGGAATACACTCCACGTGATTTAGGTGTTAATAAATATAATGATTTAACTATTATGCACTTAAGTTTTGAAATAATTATCGCGGGGGAAGCCGCGGGCACATGTTATCTTATAATAATAAAAGGACGTGTTTGTCTGTCTGTCCGCGATGCCCAGCAAAATCTACTGCACGCAGAGATCTGAAATTTTAAACATAGATGGACTGAAAGGTGGGAGAATGCACCTCGAAGCCGGATTTTTAATTTTAGCTTTCGTTCGCGAGTTATGAGTGAAAAACTGGCAGAAAACGTGATTTTAGCGCTGTCGAAGCATCAGATTTCAGTAATACATTTCAATGTCAAATCAATTGCATTTGGCTTTGGCTATTTTTGTCATACCGTGGAAATAAAAGCATCGCGATCGCTTGAATGTTGTAAGCCCACGCTGGTGCATTTGTTTAGAATGTCAAGGCCCGTAGACATACGAAATCTTCAACCTACACGGAAGAGGGATAATCAACATAGACCTAAATATGATTAAACATTATTCGATTTGGACGTAACTCACTATACTGGGATTTTCTGGGTCAAGGAACTCGAATCTGAGATCGCTTTTGCCAGGCGATGCTATCTAATCGTGGTAAGTAGTCCACGTGGTTTAGGTGTTAATAAATATAATGTTTTAACTATTATGCTCTTAATTCTTTATTTTTGAAATAATTATCGCGGGCGAAGCCGCGGGCACATGCTAGTACAATATATACATAAAAACTGAATCATGTAGATAGGTGTGTAGACGATTTTGGGAGAAATTTCCTGGCATTCCAGTTCCAGGTACGAAAACTATTAGATGTCTGGTTAATAAGTTCAGGACAACTGGATTGCTAAATGCTAAACTTAAGCAAAAAAAAAAAAAAAAAAAAAAAAAAAAAAAAAAAAAAAAAAAAAAAATCATAACAGGAAAAAATTTGTGAAACTGGTGGATTATTTGAATAATCTCTAAATAAGTCTCTAAGTTGTGCTGCAAGCAAGTGCTGGCATCTTACAATTACTCATGAGTAAGTTACGCGGAGTTCAATGAATGGTAAACAACCTTATATAGCAGGCAATGTGATGAGCACGCATACACACAATCTCTGGCCCAGCTATAAAAAGGACACACTGTATTACATATACATAGATAAATATGCTATTAATGTTCCAAACTTAACAAACATATGACTAAAGGAATTCTAGAATTCTAAATTTCACTCAAGTACTCGAAGGGCTAAGTTATTTAAATAGTAAGGGAAAGGCAAGGAATCTGAACAAAGGCCAAAGTATTGCTAAATGTTAGGGTTCATACTTTTGTGTATTTATTTACGTTTTGAATGAACTGATCCACAATATAGATCATCCATTATAACTTTTTTATATCTAAAAATTTTATACTTTTCCAAAGGAAGATTTTTTACTTTCAGTGTACATTCAAATAAATGACAAAATTCCAACATTTTTTTTATAATATTCCCTTCACAGCAAGATTACCATTTAAAATATTTTTACAAAGCTCCATTACTTCTATCTACAACAAATCAGCCTTAAGGTAGAGAGATAAGTCTTCATCTTATCATATGTAGTACACATAGACATAATTTTCAAAATATGGATCTGAATGGCTACTCAATGTCTATAAAAGTTTTCAAATATGTCTTTTAATTGCCATTATCTTTTACGCTTTTGTAATCGAAATCTAGCTTACTTTGTACATTTTAATCACATTTCAACAAACATATAAAATAAATTTGTCTATAACATATTTTACATTGAAGTCACAGAAGATCTAACACATACTAGCAATTTTCTTCATTTTCAGTTTTATGTTAAAAATATGATTAAAATATACAGGGCACTCTATCACGTCTCGAATAAGCTAAATAAAATTGACTGTCCTGTGTAGCTGGGAGAGAAATAACTATACATAAACAGAAAAATAAAAAATTATACACATAACTTATTAAGTTTTATTTTTCCATTTTCTATATATATTATATAAAAGAAATAACACTATTAAATTTCAAAATGGTAACCTTGCCATGTATTTTAGATGAAATGGGAAGTGATGTATTTTTAACAAATTATCTGAAACAAAAATTGCACAAAGAAGGTGGAGCTTGTCTGACAAAAGCTCCCACCAACTCAAGATTATCACATTTATACATTTCTATCAGTCAGACATTCTGATTCTCTTCTGCAAACCAAATTTATTTACTGGAAGGAGATGCAAGTCACAATTCTTCTATATCTTTTGCTTCAGGTATTTTAAAGAAATTAACACTGAAGGCTGAACTATTTGAGAACAGGGTTTTCATAATAATTACGAATCACTAAAATTTTGTTTATCACACAAATTACTGCCAAACTTCAATAAACTCTTTTGTAACACCAGAATATTCAAGAGATGACAAGAAGTAAAACTTCCTGTATAATGAGTCTCTAGAGGAAAATTAATTTAAAGAAGCGCTTTTATGGTGCTGTACACAGTTTACAGCCAGGTTTCTAATACTAATAGAAAATTGTTGCAATGAAGTAATAAAATGTTTTATTTAATAATTTTTGTTCCTATTACTCATATCAAATTAAAGTCAAATTATCTCCATTTGGCATTATTTGTGCTATAAATTCACCATGATATGCTTAGCTCTGTTGAATGAAGTAAAATGTGGCAAATCAGAAGGCTTTCAAGACATCATATCATACCAGATAGAAAAAATGCACTGAGAGATAATCTCATAAAAGTTTTTTTTCTATATAAAGATGATAATGTACATAGCGATTATCTCGCACATTATGCAAGCATGTTCCTGTTCTGGAACTCATGAAACTTCAATTATTAAAAATACCATTTTATACAAAAAAACTAAGTGTGTTTGAAAATGAAGTTATTGCTCATGGTAATAGTGTAGTGTTTCCTATTGAATTAATTTCTGAATGATATAGGTTTTGAAGTAATAAAATAAGTAAGATACCAGTTGCTCAGCTAACTAAGAAATATTTTGTGATCTGTCGCCTAGGCCATTCGGTATGTTTACATCATCTTCAGGGCAACTTTTGCTGGCTTGGAGCGCCAATAATTAAAATAAAAACTGCATTTTGTCACCTTTATAAAATAAGATAAAATTTATAAAATCTCATAAAATCACTGTCACGGATCTATCTTCTGTGGGGTGTACTCAACGGGAGTGTAACAAATTTCAATGTAACAAGAGAAGTTATCATACTGTTGGATCCAGTTTTTGCATAATCATATCACAAATTCTTGTGGTGCAATAAAAGTATAATTTTTTTTTTTTTGCATAACCATCTCAAATGTTTGCAGTAAATTAATGTATATACATTATAACTAATGGGAAAATAAATTAATGAGCAAAACTTTTCATGGACCCAGAAATTATGTACTTAAATATTAATGGGTGAAAGAGACAATGGACAAATCAACTTATGGGTGAAAAATCCATACAAAAAAATCCCTTTAGGCAGGCCTACAGGCTGAGGTAGATTTCAAAGTGCTTTTGGTTTAATTTATTATCGCTGCGCAGCACTCTTCTTTTTAGCCTTGGCATGGCAAACCTGCAGTAAAGAGGAAGAGCCTACAATCATTTGTTTTGACAACAAGAATAGGATATAATATTCTGGGAGGCCGTGCGCAAGATCAACAATGAATAAAATTAGCAAAGCCGCTAAACAAGACAAAATTATGATATTATAATAATTCTTTTAAGTGTTATTATTTTCAAACACTAAAATCTCGCGTCATATGAGAGCTATAAAGAAACTATTTATTTATTTGTAGAGTACTCATCAAGAACTTTTCAACGATACCCCACAAGACGTGGTTTCAAAAGTTTCGAATTTTCATCCCCCACCCCACCCCCACCCTCACTCGAACCCCCGAATCGTTGGTGTCACTGTGAACTCCGTAGCGAGTACTCTAATTTATTCAAACAAAGTTTCCCTCTATACTTCATAGGGGCCGAGATATACATTTTTAAAAATTTCAACCCCCTCCCCCGACCACCCCCTTGGGCCAATTTTGCTCATTAACGAACTTGTCCGAACTATTGGGCCTAGAAATAACATATTAAAATTTGGTTCAAATATCTTCAAAATTACGGCCGCTATCGTGTAAAGATATAAATATATATATATATATATATATAAATATCACATAATTTTTTTTTAACGGGCGGTGGTTTCGTACTTAGGGGAGCATGAAACGTAAAGATATGAAATAATTTTTCGAAAATCATGAAGTGGTATCCATTGCAATAGGTAGATTTTTCTTCGAAATCTACCTAAAAAGACTGCCAATCGTTTCTTTTGGGTGTTTATGTCACTTAAGAGATCCACTATACCTCTAGGCTGTGTATGGTTAAAGGATAGCAATAACCTACTGTTTCTGTTGCTAGGTCCCTTTGGTCATGACTCAAGCCTGCTCTCATACTATTAAATCATATTTTTAATCAAGTACATAACAAGAGGATAAATACCATAGATTGATTATTAGGTAAAAAGTATTCATCCAGATAACAAATGGGGATTCATAAATTTTAAAAATCCTATAGGAGAAATATCCATTCACTTGAATAGGGACATAACTTGAAGTAAAACTTATGTGATTTTATTACTGAAATTTTAATCAGTTAACTATTTCCCTATTTCTTTTAACTAAAGCTAAATATATGTGTATTTACATTTAATCAGTTAAGTACTGGTATTTTGTTTCTTTTACCTTGAAAAGAACATGCAACATCCAATGAGGGATAAAGCCAACTGTAATGCTTTCAGCTTCACTCTTGGAAGGTAGGAGTGGTGGGACAGGTCACAACCATAGCTGTAATGATGGAATAGGAACAGAATCAGGAATAAATCAACATAAGTGCAATTAAGTAACAAAGTTCAAATATGTATACATAATATAGTAATATAAGAATTGAGTCAATTTTTGTGACACAATTTTTTCTCCCATATTCAATCCATTTTGACTGCTGCTTGTTGCAACAAGCAGCAGTCAAAATGGAATGAATATGGGAGAAAAAATTTCCCGAAGCTAGTCTCCAAAAAGAGGACTCAAGTGAAGTAAGTGTAACACAAACTGACTCAATTCTTATATTACTATATTAGAAAACTTCACTGTTACTAACTTCCTGTGATAATTAATATGTATACATAACTTGCAGTTTGTGAGAGTTAGAAGTCTAGGATGTCATCTAAGAACAAATTTACTTCAAACAGCCGATATGAATATTTACTAACAATAAAGATTTTGTGGAACTTACACATAGATACATTCTATCCAAAATAATAGACTGTATTAAGTTTTGTGGTTAATTTGAGCTAGCCTTACAAGCCACGACGAATCTCTTAACTTTAGCAATCCTGGAGTATTTCAAGGATTAATTAATTTAGTTGCAAATATTGACAATGCTGTGAGGGACCATATTGAAAACAGTACTGTGTGTAAATGGACATAAAAGTAATTCAGAATGAACGGTTGGAATGTATGCTGGAAGTGTGCCATGAAAATAGCAAACAAATTATTAGAAACTAGTTTTGTTGCTGTGATGGCAGACAAATCTACAGACGTATCCGAGCATCTGCAGATGATTTTAGTCTATAAATACAAAATTGAGGGTGATAAAAAAAAAAAAAAACTATGTTCATGAAAGATGTGGGTTTTTTAACCCTTTGGACAGAATTCTGCACAGAATTCAGATTGTGTACTGGCAGAACTCAGAAAATCTTTCAGTTCGACACCTAATAAAGATGCAATGTGGCCTTCCCTATTCACATTTTGCTAAACATTGGGACTTGTCCAATTAAACTGTTTACATCTATTGAAAGACAGACGTTGTCCTCTAAAAGAAAGTGGGGATGGAAACCATCTGCTACTTTAGAGGGTCGAAGCATGGGTTATTGTGTCTACTGGCTACAATTCATTTATTCACAGAGTGGAAGCTAGAAGTTGAGGTAATGAAATGATATTTTTATTTTGACTTGCCGGAAAGTAAAAACATGATATTTGTTGCTTTAAGTGTGCCCCTATATCTTTACTTGATGTTGAAAGAAGCTTTTCAATGTGTATGACCCTCTTAGTTGACAATAGACAAGCCTTCAAATTTGAAAACTTGCAATAGGTGTGTGTAACTTGGTGTAATATACCGGTAGTATTGAGTGTTGTATGGATTTTAACTTTTCCGTGCTTCTATATTTTTTCATCTTTGATTTTTATTAAAGAGAGAATAAACGATTATGCTATTCGTTCCGAAATTCCTTCTTATAATACTAGAAATTGTGGTGCTCTTCAAACAAATCAAATTTGCACATCAAAGACTTTGAATAGCTGGGAATATATAGGAGTAAGACTTTTTAATATGTTTCCCTCTTCTGCTAAACATATACGTATTAAACGTTTTAAGATAATTTTAAAACGTGGTTGTTTAACAAGGTTTTTTACTCCATTGATGACTTTTTTATAATTGGAGTGTATGATCTGACCTTTTAAAATTTACTGTTTTATAACCTTGACAATGCCTTGTACTTGATATACTGACTGTAAATAAATAAATAAATAATAATAATAATAATAATTATTATTATTATTATTGAGTAATTATGTGCAAGATTGACAAATGAAAGTAATCTTTAAGTCATTCTTTTTTCTATTTAGGTCATTTTAAATCAACTTTAAAGTCACTAAGTCATCATTTTAAGGTCATTTTTTAGTACTATTTAGGTCATCAAAATCCGGGCCCTACTCCCTTGGCAAACTATATCTGCCAAAATAAGTTAAAATGCAAACTCCTATTGTCTACAGTACAGAAAAGTATTTTAGTGCACTGTATTGAACTATGCAATGGCCTAAAGAAAACAACTGCATGGCTGATGGTCACTCTCCTACAGTAATAAACAAGGGATCCCAAGAGTTAGTTTTCTGATCCAGTAGATGTGTGAAAAAGGTCAAAAGAAGGAGAAGAATGACACGCTTAAATATAAATTTAACCTCATTCAGAAAGATATTAAAGGCGATGGTCTAAGTATACATATTTTAGTAATGTTTGTTAGTGAGTTTCTGTAAGAACAGTAACAAGAGACCGTAATTAATTTTCAAGTTTTTCTTTGAAAATGAGAGTAGAATGTATTTATACAAAGATGTTGAGTAACAAATTTGGTATGTAAGAGTACAAAACTGTAAGATACCACAAATAGAACTATTATTGTGTATTGTAAGAGAGAAAGATGAGGAAAGAGAGGAACAGAGAAAAGAGTCAGAGAAAGATATTTTAAAATTAAATTTGTATTAAAACAGTAAAACAGTTGAGAAAATATTGCTATGATTATACTAGCCTGTATAATGCGGGAAGTCAGTATAACATGCGATGCAAATATAAATTTCAAAACCTGTATTATTTAGAGATTAATTCAACAGAAAACACTACACTATTACCATGGGCAATAATACCATTTTAAAATGCACGTAGTTTTATGTATCAAGTATGCAATATAATGCTTTATGCAGACGAATCTAATATAGAGGCCGAGTCGTAAGTCTAGGCTGAAATACTGGATGAGTCCGATAAAGTTTTTGTTTACATGGTACATACAACATTTTTTAGTAAAAATTCTCTAAATTATATGAAATGAAATAAAAATAGTGTATAATTAAATATAATAAAAGGTACAGTCAGCCATTTGTTAATGTAATATTCTCACAGCCGCCTGAATAGCAAAACAACAATGAACCATACCAATACGAAATGCGGTATAGATGCATAATATATGAGTCACTTGTTTATAAACAATAATGCATACAAACTAGTATTTATGAAAAGTTCGTGAAAATATGAGTGATAATCCCGAGGAAATTTCAATCCAAGCCAGAAACATTGAATTGGAGCTACTGTCAGTAAAATCTCGGCAGTAGTGGTCTTTGAGAAGGAATATATTATTGCAATTCACCTTGTGCTGAAAGGGTGCACATATTAATTTTACACAATAAATCAATAAAGTTATAAGCTTCCTATTTAATCAATTTTAACACACCATTCTTATTATTTGTAAATTTTTATCATTGTGTTCCTGGTACTACCAAAAGTTATATCTGGGCTGGTTGTCCATGGGAGTACCCTGACTTTCCACTGAAGTTGTTATAACAATGGCAAACTTGAAATTAGTAGTAAATGTGTACCAACAGAAATACTACATATATTACTTTTAAAAAAAAGAAGTATTGGAAACAATTTTATAATAATATTTAACATGGTTTTGTCACCACATAGTTATCTTTTCAAATGAAAGATAATCATTTTATAACTGGAAGGTGGTTAAAGACAAACCACTTGACTTTATAATTTCACTACCAAATTGACAAAAGTAAGGGTAGCTCGGTAAAGAAATTATAAAATTAATTTCAAGTATTCACCACCATATCTATGTAAAGAAAACAGGCAATCCAATGTAAGGCAACATTTCAATACTAGTTTAGCCTAAGTATTTAATTACTCGGGTTCAGTATGATGTTATATGCAACGTCTTATGAAGACATTTTCAACAGATAAAAATACTAAGTAACACAAACAATACCAGTACATAAAAGAAAAACCTGTTCTCAAATATTTTTCTTCGAAACTGCATTGTCAATGAAAATTGAATTTTTCACAATATTCTGGCAAGTTTTGCCTCACTCTCTCATGAGATCACCTCTTGGAGAAATTAATCCAAGACATGACCCTATACACCGTTCCATTCATATACATACTGTACAATATATCCAATATGCCTTCTCAACTTCGTACGTAAATTTTAAAAATTCAACAGAAAAACTATACATTTACATCACGTAGGGACAAGAAAATGAAATATGACAACAATGACAAAAAATTATGAGCTTTGGTTGGTAAAACTTTCATAGGACTGTCAAGTATTTAAAACTGTTTTGTCAAATTTCTAAAATATTTACTATTTATGTGTTGATAAAGAATTTTTTGTCAATGACTGAGATTCCAAAGTGCAAGTCCCAATTCGTATGCGCTATGAAACACTCAACGCTAGACTCATACGAGAGATTAAAACATGTAATCACTCATTAAAAACAAATCAAGAAACATAGTACGTAATTGGCAGCATAACATAGACTTGTAAAAATTAAACAACATATGCACGAACAATAGAAATAAATGTGGTCTGAAAACAAGCAGTTTCTGGCACAAAGGAACATTATTTTCTTTCTTTCTTTGACAAAAATAAAAAAAAAGAGGAATTGTAACATGTATTTGGCCAAAACAAAATAATCACACATACGTATGAAAAAAAGTTTGCAAAAATGCAGTTTTGTTGTTTGTTACACGTCGTTTTAATATTTGACACTTCGTCCTGAGTATTTTCTTCCTTCTTGTGGTCTTGATTGTCTTCAAATTTATCACCACCTAGCACTTCACTTTTTTATTTTCCCCACACATACTACAAGTCAGGTGCTTCCAAGGAACAATGTGCCGTGTCTCGTGTCACGGCTTCCACTGGTCGTGGTGTTGCGACATTTGGCCGCTCGGCCAGATGCTACGTGACGCTTATCACAGCTCGAGCCGAGTTCGAAGACGAGTCTTTACCACTACTACCACTTTCTGATTTAATGCACTGTCCCGTTAACTGGTTTACACTCAGGGGATTGTTGATGTCGTGGGGATTTGTGCCCACGGGGTTGCGATGCAAAGGTGGACCGGCAGGAGGAGGATGGTGTGGAGGAGGATGATGATGATGCACAGAGGGCAAACCCCCTCCAGTGCTGCCGCCACCTGTATTCGACGAAGTCGAGGGGGGTGGTTGATGTGGAGGCAAAATGTTCCCACCAAGTCCATTCATAGGAGTCTTGCACTCGAATGCAGATGAGTCATGAGGCGTAAGCGGACTCTGCAAACTCATGCATGGACTGGCCAGACTTACTGACGGACTGGCCAAGCTTGTACTTGGGCTCGGCAGGATCATTGATGGACTAGTGAGACTCGACAGCCCACTCAATCCACCGGGACTTGATAAGGAGTGGTTTATACTCTCTCTGTCGTCATCTGGAGGTGTGTTTGCGTCACCCACACTCCCACAGCTCCCCAGATTGTCCTCCGATTGGTTCCCATCCATACTCTCATTAGACTCCATGTACCGAATGCATTTTTTCTTGCGCCTGTACAACATAAGCATTTTATTAAAATCTACACAAAACTGTTCATCAAATAATTAAAACTGAAAGAAAGAACTATAAAATTTCATAGTAAGACCCACTCTAGAATATTTTTGAATCTCTTCCCTAGCATACATAAACAATACAAACATGCTGGAACACGTACTTGGAATCAAAACAGAACACTGTGATGGGTATATTTAGAATTTTTCTAACAATGAATTAAATCAAGCTTTATAAGTTATTAGACTAATTAAAAAAGACTGCAAAATGAATTTATTTTCAACAATATGCTTGGTTTACTTTAACTTTTAAGCATTGTAAGAACCTGGATTCATACTGTGAAATAAAAATGAATCTGGATTCAAAATGCAGAAAAATTAATAGCTTTCCTATCTGACAAGAAGTCTGACGGAATTTTCTACATAATCAATGCCAGGAAAATATAAAGAAATTACATCTTAAGAAGAATTTTTCTAAGACTCCTTAAATGGTGTTAACTGAAATCTACACCGTTTTAGTCAACAGAATTTGTATGCCTAATCAAAAATGTAATGGTGCAAATTAAAAGTAACAAGTTTGGTATGGTACTGTATGTGTAGAAGTACTTTTTCTTTAGAAAAACAGAAGTAAAAAAAAATGTATATATACAGTCAACCCTCAATATAATGCCATCATCTGTTCTCTAACATTTGGTGGCACAAAGCAAGGGTGGCACTAAAACGAAATGTAATTTTTAAAATAAGTGATGGCTTAATACAGAGCTGTATTAATTTACTGTACTGTATTAAGAAAGAAAAATGTAATAAAAAGCAAATAGAGAACTTTAGCACAAAATAAAATACTGTAAAGTAACTCAATTTATTTCAGTATATGTCCTGTGCAACAGTACACAAAGGGGTTGAAAATCATGTGGGTTCATGTAAGTAAGTGATTAACTGTTAATGAGTAACTGTAGTGTAGTGTTTAACAGCTGAATGGACACTGGGCTAAAAGAAGTGAAAGTGTGGCATGTCTCATTGTATGAAGGACTCTTTCTACCTGCTCCACCCTCAAACAGGCTGTTTTACAATAATTCTGCAACTAAAAATATCACTGGAAGATATATTTTGTAAAAATATTGTCATATGTTCACTGGCACTAAATGAATTGGCACAGTAACGAGGTTTCTTATGTATTTTATGTGGGAGAAGATCCGTTCACTTGCATTTATTGCACTTGCACCGTAAAGAGGGGCATTATATCAAGGGTTGACTGTATAGTGCACGCTTCTTATTGTGATCACTTCAGAATGCAGCTAATCTGATAATAACAGCCAAAATAAATATTTGAAGACCACCTCGCTTGGTGTTCAGGTACTTATACAGCAAGTTAAGCTGATGTACAAGATTCAACTCACCACATATCTTATGTTATGTATCGTTACTTAACTAAAGCAAATTATAATGTTAAAATTTTGTTTCTTTACAATTGGGGATTAAGGCCGAGCTTGAAGCAGCTTTGAGGGGACCATGCTTCATTGGAGCGAAAAACAAAAGGATATCAAAACAGCTATTTCACAATCTCTCAGATTACGATTTCCCTTGCAATTGTGCAATAAAGATCAATTCATGTTTATTTTGTGTATGTTTTAGACGTTTTACTTCACCATTACTAAATTTAATAAAAACTGCAATATACCACTCTGCTAGCCAGAATGATTCAGACTTTTTCACATCAAAGAATATTATTATGTTTTATTTCTAATCTTTCAACATGACGACTTAATCTGCTATCCAATCAAGTTATCTGCATTACGTATGATCATTGTAGTATCCTCTTTCATAATTTATTCAGCTTAAGTAGAACTGTAGCCAAAAATATACTACAAATTATAATAGCATAAATCCTGGTTTGGATAATGTTTCTGAAGGAATGAAGAAGGATGCTCAATTTTTAATTTATGTAGATACAGTAATCAGTTTCTACACGTAAAGAAATATTAGACTTATTTTATTTTTCAAATGTCCCACACTATAGCTACACAGTGAAATCTCTCATTACAGACACCCCAAGGTATGGACACTCCTCATATATGGACAGATTTTCATGTCCCAACTGAAATAATATAGAAATAATGGTAAGTTTAACTCTTGTTTACGGACACTCTCAGATATGGACACAGACAGCTGTTTCACAGTCCTAACGCTTGCTTTACCTCCTTACTTTGGACAGAACTCGGATTTCTAAGACCTAACAATAATTGCAAAATTTAGTTTTGAGATTGTACAGAAGTGTATACTATACAAATTCCTCAACATGAAAGAAGACAATAAGGATCTTGTATCACGTACTAGTCCAGCAGCTAGCCCTCCTAAACAGCTGGAAGCAGGTGAATACACAAAGTCATAAAATTTTGCCTGTTTCTGTGACTGCAAAGATGTATCTGGCAGATAATAGGGTAGGAGGTTAGAGTATATTTTCTCTTCAGTTCTCTCAATTGTTCTGTCTTGGAGACATTACAATCTGCGAAAAAGTTGAAGTTATTGACTGTGTGGGAAAGAAACAAAAAGCAATGTTGGTGCAGATAAATTCTATGAAAGGATAGATGCCGAAAAGTACCATTCTGCAACAGAAGGATGACTTATTAAAGCACATTGTTCGTTTGTTGAAAACTGTAAATTGCGTAATTATAAATTCAGAATTTTACTTTTTTTGGTCTTACCTCCTTCAAAGTTGTAAGGAATTTATTTAGAATTAAAGTGTGAAGGTATACAAAATACCTGTTATACATTTACTGTTAGATTAGGCAGACTCCCTCTCAATTAAAGAACACCTCCCAGATGCAGAAAAATAGTTACACCCCTTCGATGTCCGCAAATATGAGGTTTCACTGTAGTTGTTCTTAGTTTTTATTCTCTGTGTGTATTTATTACCTACTAGGAAGTTGTCAGAAATGCCATTAAAAATATGATGCATAAAAAGGCATAATCACATTTAAAAACATTAAAAACGTAGGCCTATAGCCTACATATTCAAACATCATAAATGTTTTTAAATGAGCTTATGCCTTTTTATGCATCATATTTAAAATTAAACTGTTGACAGCATCCTAACAGGTAATAAATATAGATAAAGAATAAAAACTAAGAACAACTAGCTATATTATAGTGAGATAATTCATGACTATAGTGTGGTACATTTGAAAAATCAAATAAGCCTAATATTTCTCTACATTCAGAAATGATTTATATAAATTACAAATTGAACATTATTCTTCATTCCTTCAAAAAAGTTATCCAAGCCAGCATTTATACTATTATAATTTTTGCTACATTTTTGGCAGAAAATATAATTCTAACCTAATATATTTATACCATCTGGAAATGAAATTCATAGATAATTATACAGCTTACTTTAATTAACCAAGTGCTTTTCTAACAATGCCATCTTGAAAAGTCCAAAATCAGCTGGGTTTTATTGCACGTAGGTAGCTTAGTGGCTAGAATCTAAAGTGTTAGAAAATCAATATATGTGTACAGAACAAATTCAACAATAAAATAACTGGCAGTGGGTCCTAATTTAAAACACCCTTCATGTTATAATTTCACAACAACATAACAAGTGGAACATAAAAACTATTACAACAAAATGTAATACAGATTAATTAAAAACAGTTAATCTATGTGAAAATGAAAACTACCACTAGCAAGCATGTCAAACAAACAAAAAAATCCAAAATAACAGAAAAAAAACAAGCATACGATGCATTCCAAACTGTAACATAAATTCATATTTAAATTATTTTCCAAAACTGACTGAAAACAAAAACATTAGTGAGTTTAGTTTATTGCAAGCTATGTGAAGTGAAAATTTGCAGAACTACAGTAAAATTAGGAATAAGAAACACCATCACATTAATTACAGTTTCCTTATTTTTAAATGGTTCAACTTATACTGGAATTATGGCTTTTTGAAAACTCAGGGTTTATGAGGACTGTGAAAAGTGAAAAAGGATTATAACGATGGGGCAGAGCAGTCATGAAATAATTAATGAAAGAAGAAAAACAAATCCATTTATAAAACCCATTGAGTTAACATTTTTAAACAACTAATTTAAACCAGGATAAAGTCTTGTATTTAAAATATCTAAATACAAAAATTATTTATACCATGAGTATTACATTATTGCAATAATAGATTATTTTATTTTAACACAATTTATGTTAGGTCATGGAAAATTTGGGAGTTATTTTTTACGATTTCGTATTATTTCAGACAGTGGTTATAATTGTGTCAGGAATCCATACTAACTGTAAAACATGTTTTGTTCAATTGTCCTATGTTCGAAACGAAAAGACTCCCGCTCAATTTGATTTTTGAAGATTGTGACGAAATTTCCATGTGACAAAAAATGTTCACGAAGCAATGTTGTTATAATCATTTTATGCAGTATCTAACATATATTTACAACCATATGTAATTAATATTCTATATTTACTGTATATATTGCAGTGTAAGCTATAACCCTAACATAACTTTTCTGGCAAAATAAAGATTTGGGGATACAATAAATAAATAAAAAATAATAGATTATCTCACATAATGATAGTGTTAAGTTTAGTATTACTGAGATTTTAAGGTGTATGAAAGATACTATTAATATCAAATCTTCAAGCTTAAATAAATTTGGGGATTCCAAAACTACCAAATTATTTACTCCTACCAATATATGATATAAATTCTCCTTAGAGCATCACATGTAAAGCTTTATGCAAATTTACTATTTATTGTTATTTTTATAAGACATCTTCTGAGAAATTGTGCATTGACATTTAAGCTACTACAAGAATTTTTCAATAACATTGTTATAAATGTCATGATGGTTAAAATCTGATAAATTCCTGAATTATATTTTTCAACCATATTTACAGCAAACGAAAAATCATTATCAGTAGTTGTTCTGAACTGTTTAAATGATTATACATCACGAAATGACAGATTATTGTCTTCTGAAAATTCCGAGTAAAGGCACGTAAGTACTGTAATTACTTGAAGAAAGGAATTCTTTTTATAAGAATTGTTTAAATTGAACAGTTTCAATTGACCAGAAAATGAAGAGACTTACTGGAAATACAGTATAGGATTTCTAAAAAAAGTTATTAATCCTTTCAGAGCTGAATTTATGTTTATATAAGCGGTCATCAAGCAAAAGCACCATTGGGCTCTAAGTTTCAAGTCAAATAAGAAAAATTGTAGTGGGACAGCTGGTCTCTATGAGCGATAATCACACATGGATAAAAATCCTCATATTTTGCATTAAACATTACTGTATTGATCTTACATCTATGCTTTTATACAGTTTTGATGCTTTTCTACATCAGTAGCAGTGAAAAGGTTAAAATTACATTAAGAAATTGAACCATTTTCAAGAAAGGGAAGATCCCTCAGTATAAGATATAAATTTAAGATATAATTTGCATTTAAATTTCTCCAAAAGATATTTTTACACATTATACTATATTTTAAGGAAACTGTATTCAGAAATCTCTTCTGCTAGTAATACCACACTAGTAAAAAAAAACACGATTTCATGCTGTGACAACACATGGTCTAAACTAACCTGCACCTGGGCGTATGTATATTGGCATTGATACAATTGAGCCCATAATATTGTATTTTAAACAGAACTCTGGGCATACAAAGTGGTGTAACACATACAATGTAGCAAGAATTACACAATGAAAAACATTACGCTCTTTATATTGTTATGCAAAGCAATGAATAAGTCTGAACAGCAAGCTGAAGCTGATATACTTAATTCCTAGGATCACATTATGTAATATAGTGTTTTAATTCAGTAATATCTGTATTGGGTATGACTGTTAAAAATAATACAATAATAAAAAAGAATTTACTCAAAATTTTACAATGAACAAAAAAGGATGAGGTCAATAATGAATTTGCTATAGAAATTCATTAATATATCCACAGATATTTTAAAATAAAAATTAAAGGTTTTGAGTACGAATAGGTTTGTAGGCTTAACCACAATAGGCTATATGATGTTTTATTTGGGAATAAAGGTTGAATTAGTTTTGTGTTCTTAAGATAGTTTTATGTTACTTAATTCCTTCTCCAGCAGTACAGATGCAATATCGTGAGTGCCACAATAGTTCCAAGCTTTGACCATATTACTGATTAGGTATTAAATTCACTAATAAAATAAATTACTTAATTTTGATCTGCTTATATAACATGCGATATTGATAAGCCAACAAAAAGAAGATTGTCTCCCTCTCCCTTTACATTTTTTTAGCAATTAGTGACAGGTTCGAGAATATAAGTAATTTGAAAATTTCAAAGAATTAAAACAATTAATCTTCATATACAGTGGATCTGTAGAATTGTAAGTACAAGCATTCTGTTTAGTATTGGATAGGAAAATAGAATGAACATGAAGTATTGAAACTCTAATATAATTTCTCACAACATGTTTAGTTTTCATGTCTTCAAATTGTTAACAATAATGGATAACAATACAGTACTTAACAGAAGTTCAAAGACTTTCATGAAATTGAGGAGACAGAAATCTTTCAGCTGACCCAGAAAGCTCACACGTGAGTGGTCATGTGATGAGAGAAATGCTCACATCAGCACAGGCTCTTAATAGAGTCCATGTATGCTACGAAACTACCAAAATGCAGTGGGTTATAAAAAAGGATAAAAAAAAACTGGAATAAAAACCAGGTTTAGAACATGAAAAATTTTGCAATAATCTTGCTTTCACAAAATTGTGAGCTATCGACCACTTACAGGTAAGTTCTAATAATTAGGTCATTTTTTGCTAACAATGATAAAAGTGAAATTTTACAAAACAAGGTGCTTAAAATACTACTATTAAGCAAAGTACTTCCACAAAATATAGCTGAATTTGGTAGATTCTGTAAAAGTAAATAAGCCAAAAATATGCCCCTCCATGAAGTAAAATGAAGAATTTGCATAAAAATGTAAATTAAAATATTATGTTCTAACTTCTTTTTAATTCTCTTAGCAGAAGGCTCTCTTTTTCTGCTATCTCTATGACCACCGGGAAGTTATCAATGCTTTTGATGGATTACAGGTTAGATTAAAGGCTAACAAATTCCATAATTTATGGATAATGGGTGGCACTCCTGTTTGTAACTGGCTATTTGAAATTGTTTTATTATAATTTTGAACGTACTTCACACTACCAAATTTGGATAGTAATATAAATAAAGGAGTAAAATGTAACAATTTCAAAAGTAATGTAAAATAACTTATAAAAATGTCCACCAAGATAGAAGGAAAGTAATACTGAAATCACCCATTTTGGCACCAATATTATTATAAGTATTGATATTATGGAACTTACACAGCAGTACAGAGACTATAATAAATTAAAACTATTATATGAGCTGACTACACACATTATGTTGCTTTACTTACCATTATTTTCATAGGTAGTCTCATCCTCATTTTCAATGACAATGGCTTTGACAATGTAGTTGAAAATGAGGATGAAGAACTCTGAAACATGTCCTACCAAAATAATGGTAAGTGAAGCAACAAAGTGCATATGATCAACTCCTATATTACACATTTAATAATAAAATTGCATTAATACATAAATTATGTTATGCATCAAAGACTTATCTGTTGCAAATGAAAAATACTGAAAAATAAATTATTTTATTGTAACTAAAGGGTAGCCGTATTTGATATCTGATTTAAAATATAAAACATACAGTAGGTTAGACCATGTGACTAACATATAACATAATGGCACAACATCCACACATGGAATGGCATTTTAAAGACTCACAGCTGGCCGTGGGCGCACGTTTGACTAGAGATTAACATAGGTAGGTTCCTGTGGGGAGGCAGCATTGCTAGTGGTAGTATTACCATGGTGAATTATACTAGCGTGTACCCCCAACCCTGTGGGATTGGGCCCAGGGCCAGAGGGATGTCCGGGAGGATGCCCGGGGGGATTCCCATGGCTCGGCCCGTCCGGGCTGCATCCGCCGCACAAGATAGAAACATCAGTTAGCATTAAAGGGGCACCAAGTCACTTTCTTTTCAATATCACAATGAGATATTAAGAAAAAAAATACAGAGAAATCAACAATTAAAAACAGTTACGTTTCCTTAATTACAAAAGACATGGAGCATTCCTATTCTGTGAAATAATTTAGAATGATTATACTAAATTCATATACAGCATGAACTCTGCACTTACTCCATGCCTTTTACAATATGTTAATTTATCTCTCTTTCTCATCTCTTAGCAGAACTATTTGAAACAATGTGCTCTTCAGAAAATGTGTCGACAAAGATGTTTCAAATTTAGAAATTCTAATCAATTTTGAAGGAGACTTTCTTTTAAAGAAATTATATTAACCCTCTTCACAGGAGAAGGTTATTCTTTCTTTCAAATGCATTTAAAATAAAAAGTATCAAAACAAATAAGAATTTTTTGAGAGAGGTGACATTCTAAATCATGCCCCTTTAATGTTTAACTGTTGTCTATCTATTACCGGAAAGTAGCAAAGGCTCTCACTGTCGTTTGCCATTGTACCTAATATATGCAATGATACTAGCTTATTCAAATGCCAATCAAAAGAATGGATTTCCTCTTCTCTTTGTGGGAAGACACATTTTCTGAATTAAATCAGTTATACTAGTTATTTTTATCTCTTGCTGTACAAGAACAGTAAAACCCAGGTTACCCATGCGTTGAATGAAGAATCTCTCACGGTAAATGCTGTACTTAATTGAGAAAAACATCACTTCTTAGTGAATACTTTATGGAGTTTCCCAGATTTTCTGATGTGAGTACTTTGAAAATATGAGCACATCACAAAATTTGGGATGAAACAAGTGAGTTGGTGAATGTAGGCACTTTGACACTCTTAGTATTTTTTTATTGGCTAGCACATCTTAATCTGGTAGAGTTCTTCAATGTTGGTAATCGGGGTTCTACTGAGTATTTTCATTTCTGAAGTCAAGAGAAAAATAAATTCACACGTAAAAACACCAAAGTGTCTTCTCACGACTACATCTAGCACGCACAGTCTTTCCACATAGATAAGATGACACCAAACGTTTAATTCAATTAAATAAAAGTGAGACCTTTATGTGAATGAATACCCCAAGTATGCATAGTCAAGGCTTTGAAGAAAAAGGGTCACTCAGATATTGAATCAGATCCAAATATAGACTTTTGTTTTAATTTTATGTTTGTATCATTTATTAAACTTCTTATATAAAGTCAGACTTTGAAGCATGCAATTGTAAAAATTTAACTTTTTTCTACTTGACCATTAGAATATCATTTTTTCTACAAAAACAAAAATCACTGTTAAAGCACAGAATGCTACAGTGGAGGCATTCTGTAATTTAAAAATGCAAAGGGAAATATTTACAACTTATGGATATCTAGCCATAGGAAAGATATACTACATCTACCAATGAATTCAATTGTGGGTTCAAGATTAAGTTCCTAAATTGAACGCTACCAAAGAGTAAGGAGTGTGCTACGAGTGACCCTTTTTAACTCCCAAAAGAAAAAATGGAAATGAAAGAAAAAGGCATGGTAAATAAGGCAAATTAAAAAGAAAAACACAAAAAAGAAAAGTTTCTAAAGGTATGTCTACATAACAACAAGGCATTCACATCATAGATATGCAACAGAGTTACACACACAAGTAACAGCTATATTTTATTACCTGCAAGGTTTGCACCATTGGGTTTGCTGGTCAAGACCATATCGGGCACGGCACTTTTTCATACTGTTCCCTATGAACACAACACAAAGGAACATAATGTAGAAACTGTAATAATAGTGTTAGATTAAGAAATTTAACACTTTAATCAAACAAAGATAAGCAATAATAATAGGTGTGTGAATATTAAGTAAAATTATTCTACATAACATGTCAGACATAAAGCTGCTTGTATACAATGTTTTTGTTAAATCCAAGATTTCACAAGATTTTTTTAAACCTGAAAAGTTGTCTTCTCAAATTACTTTCAGTATTAAAAGTCTATATAAGCCTTGAATGAAAATAGAACAGGCTGAAGCAACAAACCCATAGGATTCAAGATAATTTTTGTCTTGGTCAATGATATATAAGTTGAGAATTACCTAAATGAAATCAGTTAAATTATGTGTGTGCAATGCCATAGCAAAATTATTAAGTAGCCTTTAATTAATGATTTTTATGATAAACCCAAAACTTCAAAATATATCACAAGACTCTTCCATACCTGGATAATTTTCTTGTTGGAACGTTTTCATTACTAGAAGCCTATATAAGCCTAGGAACAAATTCTAACTAGTTGTCTTTTTAATAGATAAAAGTCGGATTATAAGTGACAAAATGTATTATTAGTTTTCTTGTCATATTAAAAGTAAAGTGTTCCCTATTACAGGCCATGGAGGCCCAGAGGGTTCCAGGAGGTTGAGGCTCCCAGATTTTTAGACATCGGCACATGAAGGTGGTAAGGTTGTCAGTCTTACGCACAAGCCGCCTTCACCCCCAGGATTGCTCCTGGTACTCATTTCTGTTAAAGGCTGAGTCAACCCCAGAGCCATGGTGCCACCAGAAGAATTAGGCCAATTAAAAAATCCAACGACCTCATCGGGGATCGAACCCGCGACCTTCCTGTGTGTAGCACAGCGCCTTAACCACTACGCTATGGCGTACCCCTTTCTTGTCATATTACTGATCTAAAATAGTAATCTACCTAGGTACAACATAACAACCACCTTTTATGGTATATTCAAGGAAACTGACTATTGTGTTAATGTTTTCTCCAAATCATTTTATATGATTACCTTATTCATATATTGGTATTAGAAATTTCACAACAATAAATAAACAACAGGATGACAGCAGTGCTGTTGTCCTAAAGTTTTTCCAGGATAAACTCTAAAGCTACAGGGAAATTTTAGTGCAAGCCATATATTTTAAATGGATTCTTGGGCTGCACAGAAGCAGCTAATACAAAACACTATTAATAAAATTATTAATTTACTGTACTCAAAACATTTCACTGATTTCAAAATGAAGCAGTGACAGTAGCAATGCACCCACACCCATAATTTGGGATAAAATAGGTGTATCAGGATAGACTTCAAAAGATGAAATACATTTTATCGATCAACCACAATATTTTGATTCAAAGATAAAAATATCAACGATTTGATTTCTGGTATATGGAATACCAAAACTTTTTGTACAAAGGCTACTCTCACATTGGTCTCGAGTCGATGACAGACTTGTCAAATAAGCGAACAAACAAAAAAAAAAATTAAACATAACTAACGTAGAAGATAAATGCAATAAAACAGAAGATGTATGTTAACAAGTAAGGTTACGTTGAGTGTATACAGCTATACCTGCATATACCCTCGACTACATCACTGGATGACTGTCTTAAATCTATTTAAATGTTGAGCATTACCTGAAAACACTAAACAATTTTTTTTTAAATTAAATGAGAGTAATATATATGATAGCATACAAGCAGCTTTACACCGTTATCAACATACAAATTTTCAGAAAAAATAAGAAAAACATCTACGTGCAAGCACCCTCCACACAAACATGCAGAAAAAAGCCATAGCAACAAAATAGGTATAGAAAAGTGCAAAAATAAAAAGAAACAACCATTAAGTGCTTTCAGCATGACATGCAGTTAATAAATTCTATAAAATTACTTCTGTTAGTTGCCTTTTTATAATAATTAAAAATTAATCAAACAAAAATGAAAATGAAGATTACAAAGAACTAAAATCATATTTCTTGTTTCTAGGGGACAATTTCTTGTCACAAAAGGGAGAAAAAATTGGAAGTCAAAAAGCATAACACTGAAAAATTCTTTGATAAGCAGAATAGGTTCCTGCAAAAATGCACATCTGACTAAACATGGCCTTCCACTCCCAAAATTCACTGGACAGTCGAAAAAAACTATAATACTGGAGTACCCCCACCCTTATCATAGAAAAAGAAATGATATTCACATGCAACAAACTTGAAAAAAGAAAATCCTCTCCACTTGCATTTAACTTGATACTGCATCCAGACTGTTTTCATCAGATTGGTTAATTTTTCAACCAATCAGACACGACAGAAATGGTTTTATTGTGACGCGGTATCAGAGTTAATCTCAAGCGGAGGTCGGTCTTTATAATTAGAGCAAAGTAAGTAAATTAAACGCAATATGCATCGCCAAGTACCTCCGTCATTTGTCTCTTGCTTGCGTTTCCTCTTCTTGCCGCGGGAAGAGTTAGCACGAGACGACCAATCGGGGTAGAGCTGCATGTGCAACTGCCGCTCTCGGCGAGCCAGTTCGTAATACTTGGCTTGTTCCTCCCGGCCTAGCGCGTGCCACTACGGGAGAACAAAACAAGCAATTACAAACACAAAATTAAGGCTAATTTCTCTCGTGTTCCAAACAAAAACAACAAAATTAAACAAGCTCTGTCTTGATTTTAATACATAATTTTGATGGGGTTCCGACTTTCCGTCTCTGTCGTGCTAGAAGAACAGCCAGGGAGAGTTTCATTATGTCTTATTGGTACAAGAAATGATTTCCCGATATGATTCCAAGGGATACTGAAGGCCAAATGCACTTATCTCCCTCACAAACCTATTCTGCTCAGCAATGAAGTACAGTGCACTTTTGTCACTTTTGATATTTGGGTTTCTTAATTTTTTTTTTTTCAGTTCCGACCCGGGCGTATTTAGTGCTGGTGTGCACACACGCTTTCACAATCGAATGAATGTCCAAACAAACATGTGTCAGCATAGCGGTGGCATGTCCCCTATGAAACTGCTGTTCTAGCACTACTGGAAAGGGTACCTCCTGGGTCGGCCGATCTTTCTTTCTTTCTCTTCTTCTTCTTTGCGCCGTATCCATAATTATCCCTCGCACTCCAGCCTGGATACAGCTGCATGTGAAGCTGCCGCTCCTGGCGTGCTTTCTCATAGTATTTCGCCTGCTCTTCCCGCGTTAGCGAGTGCCACTATAAACCAATATGTACATATCAAAATTACTCCCCATACTCTGCTGAGCAAGGCTGAAGTTCTGAATACTTTGGGGAGGAAAGAAAAATAATTAAAATTTAATTAAAATTTAGAAATTTGGTAGAATGTCCACTAAGGGTAAACATTTTTTTTACAAGAAAGACATTTCATACAAATAAATTTCAAGAATTCGATAGTTTATTGAAAAGTTCCCCAAAATTATTATACTTACCAACACATTATTTTTCAGAACTAAGCAATATATGCTTTGAATACTTAAAAATAAGAAATAATTATTTACATATCACTGATAAAATCTTGAGGATTATGCAGTGAAATACCAGTAGAACGAACTCGGAGCAACAGAAGGAACTAGCAGGGTAATATATTTCAATACACTTATTGTTTAACAGAAATTTGATTTAAATTTACTAATTGTAATGTATAGGCGTATGTAATTCATAGCAAGCACAAGACCATTGCTATGTATAAACATATCGATGAATATTCATGTTTCTGGCAGGCACATAAACTACAAACTAATTTAGGCTATTGCAACTTCGATATGAATTTTCATTGCAGACATATTTGTCAACATACTTTTCTGTTGGTGATCAAAGAATATAGGGAAGTGATTGTATTAAGAACTTATGTGTGCAATGTAATCTGTAGCAGAATGTTCTAGAGAGTTTAAAAAGTGGCTTGAATTATTATGCTAAACCAAAATGTTGCTACAGTGGTGTAATATAACAATGGAATAGTGGATGATAAAAAAAAAATTGAGAGATATGTAGATTAAAGGAAACCAGAAGATAATCTCATTAATGTGGATACTGTATTTTGTTATACAACATTCATTATAATGATATTCATCATAGTACAGGCGAATGTTTATCGTACAAGCAATTACCTGGTGTTCTACTTTTCTCATGTGTCATACAATCAAAATTGCAGCAATTACAATGCATACGAGTTTGCTAGTAGTATTGTACAATGGAAAAAAGTTACTACTTTTACTATAAATAATATTTATAATGTACACAAGGACTCATGACCAACTTTGCGCATGAGTTTTACATAACTTTCATGTGTGAAATCTACGCTGATATCATGAAAATAAAATATAAAATCATATGAAAAAAAATACAAAATTCTTGCTTGACTAAATGGAAAGTTGACATATGTAAGCTGGTAATTATTTATCCATTATTATTATTATTATTATTATTATTATTATTATTTTTAAGGTAAGTAATCTTACATTTGGTTTCTAAGTATTATTCAGTTTCTTAACGTTCATTACCAAATTTATCAGTTGTAACTATAAATTTCAAGTTATTGTTTCAATAAATTTCTTGTGTAGGCTGAATTTTTTTGTTTCTGTTTTTCTAGACGACCTATACTGTTAAATGTATCATCATGAACACATTAGACACAGCTGTGAACAACAAAACACCTGTTTTTCGAAATATAGTTATGTAGTGTATTTAACAATGTTATTTTTTTCACTGTTTACACATTACTTGATCAAAACATTACATAAAAAAATATTTAAATTAACTTACAACAACTTGAAGAGAAGTCAAGTAACTAATGAACTAACAGACCAATAGACATGTGAATAAATTACACCAAAAAAACTAAGAGTTACAGTATCAGCAAAAACATTACTCCATCTTTTCCAGTCAGTAGTATCACTCTATCTTCACGCTTAGTTCTAAATTTTTCTGCTGGTACTCTTCCACAAGATTTTTCTCTTAAATACTGTGCTACTCACTATGACAGTACTCTTATATTGTTCTGATATTTCCCAAAACAATCAACACATAAAATGTTTAGTTCTGCCCATCTGTATTGGTTTCTATTGAAGTCTGGATATAACAAACGCTAGAAGGAACTCAAAAACTAGTTTTATGGTGGAACCCTAATTTCATATACAGATACTTAGAATTCCACAGAACACAAGTTGTGAATCTCTGGTGTAGACTATTTCAACACATTGTAACCTGTCATGGGGCAATTTAAAACATTTAATATTCATGAAATAAGTACAGATTATTAGTAAATATTGCATTGCATCAATGTTTCCATTACAAATATTACAAATATTCTATTTAACTGAGCTCAAGGCTCCAACAATAATGCTATGAAATCTGATACACTGTATAACCTTACACTATGACCAAAGTTGTTTTGAAATGGCCTTTATACCGTTAATTGCCATCACATTTTAAAAGTGATCTGTTCTAAATAGAGAATAAATAACTGCAAAGTATGTAACAAATGAAACTTACCCGCCGGCCCAATATTTGGTTGATAGCTGCGCTTTCCTTTAGTGTACATTCTGCTACCACTTTTGCCCGCATTTCCTTCATATAAAGCATGAAGGCATTCAGTGGTTTCTTGATGTGTGGTTTCTTCTTGTCTGTAAATAACATTTCATTTAAGTAATTATACTTGTAAGTATAACAGTATACATTGCATAAGTTTATAGAAGTGCAATTAATTTGCATGCATGGTATGGTATAGTCCAGTTATTCATTGGATGGCCAGGCGGCTTCAAAGAGATAAACCATTAAGTCAGTGTTTCTTTATGTTAATTGATCTGACTATATCGGGCTTGGTTTCCGCTTTCCAAAACAAAAGCAACGTTGCAATATTCTCTCATTATTATCACTGACCTCAGTTCTTCCCTCACTTTAATCAATTCACACGTGTTATCTTTTACTGTAACTAGATCTTGCAACCTCGCCTTCCATTCCACATGGAGTTGACGAGTAGCTGTCATATCTGTCGCAGGACATTCTTAGATTTTGATTGGCTGGGGTAACTAGCTGATTGGTGCGGTAAAATTAAAGAACATGGGTTGAGCTGTCGGCAAACTTTTCCTCCTAACGAAAGGAAGCCGCCTGGCCATGCAATGAATAACCAGTGTATATTAATGTTAACTCTACTCATCAAAGGCTGATGTCCCGTTACATTATGTACAGATAAGATAAGATAATGCTTTATTGTCACATAACGTTTACATATGTCATAAACTGGTGGCTCCTCAAGTTTCCTTAAATCTAAAATTAATCTATTAATGGCAATATTTACAATTAAGGTAAGTTTTCTTGATGATTCATGTATTCTTGTGCTGAGTAGAAGGCATTGTCCATTAAGTATTTGCGAGCAGTTACTTTAAATTTTCTAATTGAGTTTACATTTTTCACACTTTTTGGCAAAGGAATAGGTGTAATGTGTAGTGGCAACTAACATTTTTGGTTTGACTACTGTCTTCAGACTTGAAATTTCTTGCAACGTTGTAAGTACAGCAGTTTTGACCCACAGTTTAACATGTAAAAAATCAATTTGTGGAGGGAGCATCTGATAGCCTGGAAAATCTGTAGTAAGGTTAACAGAGACTGAACACCAGACGGTTAGAAATACGAAAAATTAAGGAGTATATGCATATATTTACTACTAGTGCTTTTGTAAATCTACCAAGAGATCTTATTAACTTACTGTACAGATTGAAAACTTATCCTACTTGTATTAAATTATCTGGCTAATAAACAAGCAATTTTTAATTCTTTCATTCAAACACAATTAAAATTAATTATGGCATTAACCTTGAAGGAGGCATTTGTTGCAACTTACCTTGATTATTACTTGTTTGGCCTGAGTCCTGAGTTTTCGATCCCTCCGTTGTCGAGGAGGTGGAATTTTTCTGGTCCATGGATGACGACCTAAATGCAAAAAGTGTAACTCATGTAAATTAATATCAAAGTACACGGCCCACTATACATACAAATTCAACAATTTTGTGATTGTATTATACTTATTTTTTTGGCTGACTTACATAAATATGAGAAATATGACTTGGTATTTTTTTTCCCAGAAGTCATATATGTCAAATAATAACTCTAGTTTAGCGATCATTTTAGGTTAGCAATAGTGATATTTGTGTAGCTAATGATAGCTAGGTTAACAACAGTTGCACCTTAGATATATAGCATACCTAGAAAATTACCAAACACTCTTTCCATGCAGATTATGGGCTGAAGGGAAATGATATGATGTTGGAATAACTTTAAAGTAATTGTTATATTATATATATATGCAACCATAATTAATCAAATAATTTAAATAGGCGAGAATGGAAGATGAAAATAAAGTGGTCCTACAAAGAAAAGAAAGCTAGATAACTGTATTGCTAAGCACTTAGGCCTACAAAAAAACAAAAAGAGCAAAATAAAAATGGCATAACTCATAATTAACTTAGGGCTTGGATTTTTAGGTTATTATAGGTTAGATTCTCTCTGCCTATAACTAAATCGTCTATGGACATGTGAAGTTCAAACAATACAAAGAACTACCCCAGAATTAAACCTTGGACACTAGCCAAGACAAAAGAATGTAAACATACAGTTTTAGTTTGGTGCATTATAAGCTATAAAAACTTAAAAATTCATTCCCTACTCATAACACACACACACACATATATATATACATATATATATATATATATATATATATATATAACTTAAATAATTTGTAATTAAACCATTCGCTCACTAGATAGACATCACTTACTAATTCATGGCAGTCAAAATTTTCTAAGAACAACCTTTTTATTTACCGTTTGGCATTAGGACGTGGCTTCTTTGAGGGTGTATTTGTATCTGGAGACAAAGCTGTAGTCGTAAACATAGGTGTAGGTATTATAATATCAGCATTTGTGGTTTTTGTGTGATCTGGAGTTGTGACTTTCTTTACAGTTTCAGGTTCTGCTGAAGAAGTGACAGTATCAGTAGATGTTGTTTCAGCAACAGAGCTATGGCTAACACTACTATTTGGTCTCTGGTGGGAGACATTTTGAGTGTTGTTTACCATCTGCCATAACCTATGTTGTGTATCAGCAAATGTTAGCAAATTATTCATTGTAGTATTGTTAGCGAGGAGTCTACTCTGACATGCTTCAGCTAAAGCAGAATTTTCATAGCCCAGAAAATATCCTTGTCCTGTTGGATATCCGAACCCTAAAACTGGAGGAGGGACTGCATTAGGGGGCACGGCTGCAGCATTCATCAAACTATTCATGTACAAAGCTGTTAAAAACTTATGTTCACATGCAGCCAGACTATGGATCATGGAATACAGCCCATCTGGCCTCAATGGATCCAATGCATTGGGTGTATTAAACATTCCTCCGCCTGGATCATTAGCTGAAGACTTTTCTGATCCTTGGCATAAATTATTTTCCTCTTTAAACAAATCATTTTCAGTTTTTATTTCTTTTTTAACCTCTGCTTCATTATCATCAGTTTTCTGGATATGTTTGAAGTCTTTATTCATAAGCAATGCCTCCAGCATGCCAGTGGGTTTAGGGCTATTAGTATCTTGGCACTTGGTATTGTAGTCTAATTTAGTAAAAGACAGTGATGTATTATCATCTGAGTTTTTAACAGAAGAATCTGTTATGCCAGGATTTAAAATAGTTTTCTCATCGTTCTCATTTTTCTCAACTACAGAGGAAGGAGCTACAACAGCAACAGGTTTGCTTTTCTTCTTCACCAAATTAAGAGGTTCAGACCAAGAATCAAGCTCTGCTTGATACCCCATAGTGTTTCCAAATTGCTGCATTATTTAATAAGAAACATACAGACCACGAATTCAGATACAGGTATATCAGATTTATTTTAAAACAAATTGATCCATCTCGTTTCCACACGCTAATGAAGAAAACTCCGTTTTTTTTATGAAAGGATCTGATTATGCTGTCAATTGTGAAATGATAGAATACTAAAACAAACACTTTAAAGTCTTTATTGTCTGAGTAGAACTGTTCTTTCAAACAAGTTCGCGTGATTCCAATTTTAAATGAACTACGATTATTTATGACAGACAACAATCTGACACTCACGGCCTATTCATAAAACGAAATAAAAAAAGTTTGTATACACATCATTTCACGCGAACAACATGTCCTTTACGTTTTGATGGTACTGTAATCTGCTGTTCTTGTCACGATATTAATTCACAAACTATAACACATTATCACGATCAACGCGGCGAACATTAATTGTGAGATTTATGGGCGATGCCAAAACTCGTTAGCATACATTACGCGCAGCTTCCATACAGAAGCGACGGCTCAAAACACTCTATGGCTAACTAAACCAAAAACACAACAAAAAATGTCTCGACTTTTGACGACATACACCCATCTACTGTACGTATCGACGGTACATCGATAAGTTATTAACGGTCACATTAACATCACTTTAGGTATGAAAACAGAATTTTACACGGTGTTTACATTAAACAATCCATACGCTGCTAGGAGGTGGCAATTGAATTTGTAGTTCTTTTATTTATATTATTTGTAAACATAGTAAATATTATGACATATAAACTGTTCGATTGCCCACGAAGTATCGACTTTGTTTCAACAATCGTGTTCTTCATTTGCTAACTGGTCAATAAATGTGACGGATGTTCCCTTCTATTTTTCTCTCCGTTTTGAAGCATTAAACAAAACAAACACTTAATACCCAAAAATGATAAATTTTAAATTATTCTCTTCGATTACCGGTACTTCCATACAAAACATTTTATTTCTTAAAGAAAGAAATGAAGATCCAATGTAAATTGGCCAATATAAGGGATTTAAACGAATAAAACCGGCGTAGTATACTATCGATCCGCTTTAGAACGATGAAGACGCTAGCGCTGCGCGTTTTGCACGATTCATAGAACAACTTTTTGAATAAGAAAACCCGGCCAGCAGCACTGGATTGTGCTACCATCTGCAGCTGATGTGGTGAATTGTTAGTACACCCCATACTGTTCGCTATATCAGCGTAGCAAATACTACGGGGTGTATCCCCACTGCAAAAAATCTACTTTGTAGTGCACAGCTGACGATAACGAGAAATCCTAAAAAAAAAAAAAAAAAAAAAACTGAGAAGATAAAAATGCAGCATTGTTACACAACGTTCCTAAGCACAAACAGTCTAATTTAATAACAATAATAAGGAATACATTATGAAAGAATTTAAACTATCCTAGCGTAGGAACAAGAAAGAAAATGCATACGTTTTGAACCCTTAAGATATTATAATGTAAGATGAAATCCGAAAATTTACAGTAACTTCGCAAAAAATATTTTGTTACGAAGAAGAAATCGGATCTTAATTACAATGCCATCAAAGTTAACTTACCATACTTTAAACCGATTCCATTAAACTAACTAGGGTTAAATGTTACAGTACAAATTTCATTAAATCTTTGCAATTAGGCCTACTTGAAAATGAATCTAGGAATAGCAAATACATTGCAGTTTAGAATAATGAACCAATATTTAAACTCTTCATGAAAGAAACAACGTCCTGATAAGACTAAATTAAATTAATTTTTAAAAAAATTGGATCGCCCATTGTTCAGTAATCCCTACGAATGAGTAGCAAGGACTCTAAGCTTTCACGTTTTGGAAAGAACTACAGTATACAGTGAATATCAATCGAAGAGCCATTTTTCAATGAGATAACCATTAAGTGGGAATATCTACTTAAGGCCCAAAACAAGTTCATAATGCGTATAGCATCAGACTCAAAGAGATCGCCCATTTACACGGGCAACGTCGTATGCCGAGGAGCGGAATCGGCATGTGGGAATGTGAATAATGCACCAGTCTGTGTTATTTACATGCTTCGCAATGGTGTTCAAACCTGCCCCGCACCCGTTGCGCTGTCTGTGAAGTGGAGTTATTGCACCTTGATGGTCTCTTTGCGTGCTCCTCACTTCCCCTTGTATTGTTATAACAATTTCATGCCAGCTAGTTTCCTTGCTCGCCCATTCCACCTGAATTCTGTGTGAAGCCAAATGCATTTTTAGTTCTAATGTGTGTTTACAGTAGATAAGACAAAACTTACTATTGTCCCTGAATTCTTACCGCAAGTGATAATAGCCTAGCCTAATGCAGCAATCAAAATATTATTTTGTTTGTTTTATTTGTTATTTCATTTTATTAACAATAATATATTATTGTTATTATTATTATTATTATTATTATTATTATTATTATTAGTAGTAGTAGTAGTAGTAGTAGTAGTAGTAGTAGTGGTGCCGTAGCTGCGCTGCGCTACAAAACGGAAGGTCGCGGGTTCGATTCCCGATGAGGTCGTTGGAGTTTTTCAATTGGCCTAATCCTTCTGGTGGCACTATGGCCCTGGGTTCGACTCAGCCTCTAACAGAAATGAGTACCAGGAGCATTCCTGGGGTAAAGGCGGCCGGTGCGTAAGGCTGACAACCTTACCACCTTCACATGCCGAATGTCCAAAATCTGGGAGCCTCAACCTCCTGGAACCTTCTGGGCCTCCATGGCCTGTATAGGGATCACTTTACTTATTATTATTATTATTAGTAGTAGTAGTAATAATAGTAACTTAGTAGTTTTTCCACAAAGCTTTAAAAAGCAAAAATCGGAGAAAATCAGCAATTTAGAGTAAAAAATAACTGCTTTCTTATTTTAGATTTTATGCGATCGGGTAATAAAATTACTGAAAAATTCGGGTTGTAAAATATTGCCAGATTTCTAAAACGCTTTTGATTTGATTTTTGTGTAGCCTAATTTGTTTTTGACAATGACCTATAGGAATGAAATACGCTTTTAATGCGACAGTTTTGAATAAAATGTATTAGTTTAATTAAGAAGCATAAAATAAGCAGCAAAATAGTTTTTCTCTCAGAATAAGCAAAATAAGCACTATCAAATAAAGTTAAAATTGTGTGTCAAGGAGTGTCAGCTTATGTTTAGGAGTCTGGAAATAAATACAGTATGCATTTTGTTTAGAAATTCGGGCTCTAGTTAATTGTCGTCATTAACGTATTGTCTTCAAACTATAGCCTACTTTTATATGTTGGAATATTTCGAATTTATTGAATTCGGAAGAAACAATCCTATTTCAGATTTAGAAGTGAGATCTATCAGAAAGATATATTAATTAATAGGGAAAAAAAAAACCTTTTCTTCAAATGAAATTGTAGGTAAAGTATTCAAATTGTGAAATGGAAGTTCGAAATTGGCATATGGCTTGCTTGCGTTTTTAATGCGTAGTCAATGTGTTATATTTTGTACCACGCACTGTAGGCCTATACTGTACTTTTTAAACGTAATCCCCACTAGTTCCTATTTCTTTTAAAGCATATTCTGGTTTTCTGTACGCTAACTTATGGATGGTACATTTCTTCTCTTATAAGAATTATTTTTTTTAAAGTATCATATTTTTAATTTATACTGGTTGAGTCTTAGAGAAGGTCTTGTGGCCACGATTATGCGAGGTACTACAGAACAAAACCAGTAGTTCGTTCATTAAAACACTTCCAGGCATGTGCTGTCGCAGGGTATCACAGGCGCAGTTTATTAAAACATGATAGGCTACAGACATTTTAAAAATATCGTACTTTTTTTTAAAATTAGGCTCGTTAAATTTGTTGGTTAGAAATACTAACGCATTAACAGACTATTTTAAAGGGTCTTGTATTTACATTGCACCCGAAAACTGAGCCTGAAATTATCAATTTACTTTCCTTCAGCATGGAGGCATTTCCTATATTTATGTCCTTCTTTCATTTAAATACGTGAAATGGGATATAATACCTACTGTTGCAGTGAATAGATTTCCCGATGTCACTATTGCTTGAAATTGCGTGTTAGAATCATTCTCGGTACAATTTCACAAGGAACAGGTAGCTTCGTGTTTGATCTGTTCTTCTAGGGAAGTGTAGTTGGGAAAGTGATTTATTGCGGAAATGAAGGTACTTTACAAGTCCCCGCTACCACTAACACAAAATACTCCTATTTATTATTGAATAATAACAGGGACGTCTTCAGCAAAAGGTCATTACTATAAATGATACAATGATGAGACATTACTTAGTTAATGTAAGACGGACATACGTTCATTTCTTCTTGTGAGATAATAATATTGTTGTTGTGTCATTACTAATAGCTCAATAGACTAATATTATTAGAGTCCAGATTTATAAGTAAAATAAAACAGTATAATAAGCAAGCAAATAAGAACGAAATATGTAAGATATAATCACCAAAATAAGCACAAAAAATTATTTGAAAATAAAATTATTAGTTTCGAAAAAATCTTATCTTATTCGCGAAGTTATGTCCTATAGTCAGGAACGTCTGTAGAGGACGATCATAAGGACATAAGCTTGGCATATCTTCCAAACGTTCCTGACCATAAGGGCGTAACTCCATTGCCATTAGGTTAAAACCCTTGCGCAAAAGTGCATATTCATCCAGACGTCCCTGACCAAAGGGCGGAAGTAAGACGCCAGGCGTCGGAGGGGGTGTTAGATTACACCTAACACGTGAGTGATGGAATAAATAATCTCAACGCGACGTGTTACTAATACCGACTAGCACGGTGGCCGTTACTGATGGTTTTCTTGATGGAACCACGACTTCTTTACCAGGTAGCTTCTCAATTAACCTCACGGGCTGAGTGTACCCCGTTCCAAACTCCCCTACGACAGAAAAATCCGAGGAAGTACCGGAGATAGAACCCAGACTTGTCAGCAACGCGTTCAAAATAAAATTTGCACTTATGCAAGAAAAGAGCCACATTTCGAAGTTGACCCCCCCCCCCCCCCCCAATATGTTTGTTTTCTTATAATCGGTAACATTTCGGCATGCTCCCCAGGTTTGCTCAGAATACAGAAATACAGTAGTTTCAGAAATGATTATAATCTGTAAGTTAAGCTGCGGGAAAAGAGCTCGATGTGAATAATTAAAATAGAGTTCAAATTACAAAAGAAAGAGTTCATGGGAAGTTCATTCTTCTGCTAAAGATTACTGCTGTTTAAACTATGCCATTTGGCCTATAAGAGTGCTATGAGGAAATAGAACGAATATTTGATCAGTTTCCGGTATAAAACATAAACAAATTGTATTAGGTATTAGGAGATATCAGTGCGAAAGTAGGAAGGGAGGATATTTTCAAGCCCACGTTTGGAACGAAAGTCTCCACTTGCAAAGCAATGACAACGGGATTAGGTCTATATTAGTTTACTGAATTTTGCCACCGCTAAAAATATAGTCGTAAAGAGTACAGAATTCCCACATCGGAATATTAATAAATACACATGGACTTCGCAGATGGACTCATAATTAAATCGACCATGTACTAATTAAATCATGGAGAATGAAATGGGCTGGACATGTTACGCGCATGGAGAAGAAAATACATTTCCCACTAAATACTGACTAGGAGACCCGAATAGAAAAGACCATTGGAAGACTAGATGAAGGTAGGAGGACAATATTAGAAAATATTTAAGGGAGATAGGATTTGGAGTTAGCACATAATACAATTGAATGGCGGCGCATGTAAGTGCGACAATGAATTTCCTGGAACTTCCGGCTCGTTTAGGAAATGTCTATTGTCATTAAGTAAGTAAATAAGTTTAGTAAAGTTGTTAACAGATAATCTGAAGGCATTATCAACATCTATAGAAAAATAGATTCGTTATACTAAATGGGCTTGGTTAATTTATGTCAACCGAAATAAAACATAAGATAGAACGAGAGAAAACGTCTGACAGCGTATAGCCTTTATGAACCGAACTACAATAATGCGTATTACAAACAAAAGTGACACGGCAATGCAATGGTATGAAAATCAAACCATGTGCTGTTTTGAGAGACCTAGCTAAGAAAATATATATATATATACTGTACATACATTATGCAAAAGACGACGGGTGATTTTGCCTTAGCCTATACTAAAAGTATTAAAATAAATTGAAATGGCTTCTTCATAGTTAATTACTGTGCAATATTTTTTCTTATTAGTGGGACTATGTATATTTTCAGCTTAGATTCAATATGATATTCAGGAAGTGTGTAATTCCACACGTGTATGAATCAAATCGATAATCCCCATTTCCGATTAGTTAGGACTGTTGATGTTAAATAAATTCTACAAATTCTGTGGTTAGTCCCCCATAAGCAGGCAGATAATTAGAATCCACATTCTGGGAAGATGGATTACACAGTAAAATAAATTTTCTTTAAAAGACTACGTCAATATAAAAATAAAACAATTGAGAATATATTTTAGGATTTATGGTTCCTCTGATTTTAACATGATCCACTTTGCAAAACAAAAGAAAATGCGAAACACATCTTTCTTGAATGTGAAGCAACTAAACCCTAGAGAGAAATGTTTATAGATAAGAAATATTATTAAAACTGAATAGTAATGTAGCATGTAAAAGAACTGTAATACAATAACGGTAACAGTATTTTTTTCAAAATGAGGCATAAACTTATTTCTGATAAGGAATTAGTGAATAGAAAAGATAGGGGAGAATAAATAAGAAGTTTTTTATTTATAGCAAGTTTCATTTAGGCCTATTTGGTGATATAATCATTGTTGTTGCATGTTTACAACTGTTATTTTCTCACAGAAGTGGATTTTATAATATAAAGCACACATCGGATAAGCGGGAATGTAATCGAGGGTCTTTTAAAAGAATATTACGATTTATGAATGAGAATTAAAAAAACCATGCCAATTTTAACAAATATAACTTAAAACGATTCAAACAAGGAAGGCAACAATAGGCTACTCTGAAGAAAGTTCAATGAGTACCTAAAAGCCCAGGTGATAAATAAAACAAACAATAAACTTTATGAAAGCAAAGTAGATATATTCATTATTGTAATAATAATAATAATAATAATAATAATTATTATTATTATTATTATTATTATTATTATCATCATCACCATTGTCATCATCATCATCAAGAATTCAAGAATTCAAATTAACGTGAAAACACCGAATTTAATCTTGAAATCCTTTATTTTCAAATAGAACCAGGCTTATAACATTGAATTCAATAAGAATTTGAAAATCTTGTATGGACAGACAAACTGAGCACGTTATAGTCTATTGATAAATTTTAAAGAAGAGTGTCATAAAGCTCTTATAAACAAAATTTAAACAATTACTTATAAGTAGAATTACTTGAGAAACATCTTCACTGGTTGGGCCTGTACCTGATGAAAATATCGATTAACATATACACCCCAAACCCCTATATTCCAGCCATCCCATTTCTATTGCTCTCCCCAATCCACCAGCTAGTGCACACAACGGAATACGGATTCCCTGCATAACTTCAACCCCTTTACTTCCCGGTCGGACGGCCGCTACCAGTGGTCCATGCACCCTCCCACGACCCTACTGTTGCCTGGGCAACGGAGCCTGGCAGTGACCAATCACAATCGAGGAAGAGCACTACTCTGGATCTCATCTTTCTTTGCAGTTGATTTCTTTTCTCCAGCCTCGTATGACCATGCATAGAAAACCCCTCCCCAATCATGTTATTATCGATTCTCAATCTAAACACAGAAATAACTTCGCAAACGTTCACATGGGATCACATATCCCTTGGAGGTCTGAATAAGTTTAGGAAAATCAACTCTAAACAGGGTTTTCTCTAATATCAAGAGAAAATATTTGCTTCGTTCCATACTAGTCAGTCGTTTTCTCGGGCAATGAAGCAATAATGAGATAGACACTTCAGTGATCTGAAGAATACTTTCATCAGGGTACATTGCCGCTAGAACAGTGGCGGATCCAGAACATACTGAAGGCGGGGCCGACATAAAGGAAAGTTTGCAATTACTGGGGGTATGGAATATCCCCCTAAAAAAGAGGTGGGTCCGGGGGTCCTCCCCCAAAAAAATTAAGTGCAAAATGATGAGTTCTAGGTACTCTGGGTGAGTCCTCCAAATTTCTTAGCTGACTAAAATTGTTTATGCCCAGAGTTTAGTTATGTTAAGAGATTTGTCGGTATTACATATTACATAAAATTTAAAATGAATAATCCAGTATCAATATTTTTACCTTTAACTTAAACTCTGAAATAGTTAACAAGAAATCAATTATTTATAATAATAAATTAAAGATAAACTCGAAAAAACTCCTGACTTGTGGATTGTCACAGCTAGGCTAAAATCAACCTAAAATTAAAACCATTCGGCACTCTCCCTGGATCCGCCACTTCGCTAGAATAGGGTAATATTTTTAGCGTCATAGTGAATTGCAAAGGAAAACCATGTCTACAATAAGGAGGAGAAAGAAACAAAAAATCTTATCTTAGCTTAGCTTAGAATTATATAAAATGTAATAGTTCATGTCTGTCTGGTCCCACTTGTCGCAAAACTATGTAACATGTTTTTGAGAGGTCTTCCTCTCATCTTCAGCTATGTTCAAACTGCCTTACTTCCGTCCTGAACCACCAGATGTTGCTGCTCTGGTCTTATGAGTTTTCCATTTAGGCCTAGCTTATTCTTCTTTGAGTTGTTGAAATTTTGAAGGTGATATATGTATTTATGTTTAAAGATTTTCTCTTATAGGCCTACGTTCAATTGAATCAGATGATGTAGATTTTCCAGTAAAACAACTTCCTTTCCACAGATGTGCAAGATACTGCACACTTGTAAATTTCCCCTTGTCTAATATTTCTGAAGTGCTATTTCCATCTAGCATTAAGGTTTCTTTTTAGTTTTACCTATTTATACCTATGCTGAAATTCTGCTTGAACATAGTTTTATACCCGAATAGGTTATAGCCATTAACTCACCTTTGCAATTTCACCTAATATCATAATCATTAATATTAAATATCAGGTAAAATGAACACAATCCTTAACACAATAACAAATAAATAGATGCACATGAATATTTCATGGCTTTCTGTAAATCCCTTATAGGTATCACATTATTTGAAATTAGTTTTTAGGTTATCAAGACATAACATAAGGACAACTGTTAGGAATATTAGAGAGTTCTCGAATTCAAATTCAGGACCCATTTACATTATTTAGAGTACTGCTAGCTGGTTATCCGTCCTTTGAACGGGTGAAAAATTATTTTGCACAATTTTTAGCTTTACCCGATAAACTTCACGAGGAAGTAGCCGTACTTCGTTTTTTAGCACGCCCGACGTTCTCCGGAGTTTGAGAATCTCGCCTGTCTTTATGTCTTCCAGCATCTAATTCTAATCTCTGTTGCCAGACTCATTTTCTCGCACAGACGGCAGAGCTCTGGCTTTTGATATAAACACATGGGTTCAAATATTAAAATAATACTGCAAAAAAAAAATGGTTCGCATGCAGTTAGATGCACAAACCGGTGTCATTATAGAGGCCTGAAATAAAGTCAGGCGCACTAAAAATCTAAATACCGTACTATTACTTCCTCGTAATGTTTCTCGGGTAAGATTAAAAACCGTGCAAAATATTTCTTTTTTCACTCTAAGAAGGACGAGTAACCAGCCAGTACATAAGTAATTGTTCTAATTTTAAACAGTACGGAGACAGTTAATTTCATTTATTAACATATTTAAGTTTATTTTTAAGGCACATCTCCAGAATTTTGTAAGAACTTTACTGCTCCGTGACTCATTTGTTAACGTTGCTTAGTTAATGCTTACTATTTAATTTAAGATCTACTGGACTTTCAACTTCGATCGTCTTTGAGTGGATCAATTGGTTCAGAAGTTCACGAGTTTAATCATGGAACGCGTCGATGACTTTTATGTGTGTGACAAGCCCATGACCTTAGATTTATGCCGGTTGTCGACCAAGAGCTAAGCTAAGTTAGTTTAGCTTAGCTCACATACAGTGCGGGATTTCATATGTAGTTGTGCCGACAAAACTACATATGAAACCCGGCACAACTATATATGAAATCCCTCACTGTATGTGAAGCCAAACTAAGTTAGCTTAGTTCTTGGTCGACAACCGGCATTACAGGCATGAAAAAAAGAAGTTACTCACCTAAATGAAAGCAAGTACCGGTACAGGAAAAAAAAGTGAAGATAGTACTCACCTGTGATTGTGGTCCACTTGATGTGATGACAGTTCCTGTTTGGGGCCCGGCGTGACGATGGCGGGGTGCGACGCTAGTGAGTGAGGGTGCGAGTGGGGGTGGGAATGGGGGCTTAAACCAGGATGCGGTGGAATTAGCCCTGTCGGTGAAAACCTGTAAAAATCGCTTCAGAAATGAAGGAGAAAAAAAGGAGAAAAGAAAACATATCAAGATTAGTCAATGGAAAAGTTACAATTTTACAATGACAGAGAAATGCGCATAATAAAACACTTTACTACAACTTATTTTATTAATAAATAACGAATGTTAGGTTCTGAGATAAATAATGATAGCATAGTAAGCTCGAAAAATAGAAGAAATCAGTTTCAAAACCTGAATATTAGTTACAGATATGAACATGTAAAATGCATCCCTATTCCCTCAATCATATATTATAAGAAGTATAATATACGCCTATTAATTTATAAATATATGAAATGGATACACTTAATATTTTGTGTCAGAGCATACTAATAAAATAGCTCTACTCAGGGGCGTTGGCAATAATTTTATTAAGGGGGCAAACTCATATTTCCAAATATGATTTTTATTTATTAAGCTAAATTATACAGCAATATATAATAATACGAATTAATTTACTATCGTGAACAATTATTGGTATTACGACAATAATTTAAGTAAGTGTACTGTTAGCAAATTCCTAATTGAAGTTAATCCATGTACACGTGGTACGAATGATATTTTATTATGGTCGACTGAAAATCAATTTTGGACCTCAATTTCAAATGATTAGACTAAACATAGGCGTAACCAGGCCGACCATATGGGAAGAGGGGGGTTCGGGGGTCCTCCCCCTGAAAATTTTAAAAATTAAGATGCACAATAACGAGTTTTAAGCTTTCCACGCTTTATACTCGTATTAAGTAATTTATAAGCAGACTTAAACAAATTGTACAATTTTCCTTTTTTTAATCAATGGGAGGGTTCAAACCCCCAACCCCCAGGTCTATTCATATAGTTTCTCGGCCCATAGTTTTGAACCTCAGCTGAATTCGACAAGACTGCAAAGTTTTTTAATTAACAGATTACATTCTTTTGAGCAACAGTCTTGGTGACGGATTATTATAGACACACTAAGGCAGTTTTATTATAATAAGTTAAACTTGCTAACTCATTGTAAAATATTTATATTTTTTAATAACAACTTTAAAAAGTGTGTTTATACAAACTGTCAAGACTGCATAAAAATAATGACTTTTTCCGTTGTTGATAGTTGAAATTAAAAACTGCAGCATTTTGAAAACTGTAAAATTGAAAATCTCAAACCAAGGCACATAATAATAATATTATGTATAATAATATATGTTTTCGCCTCAAATAATAAATTTACCTTGCATTATAACCAAAACATCGTATTTCCAGGAAGATTGTACATTGAAATCAACTCAAAAATTTGAAAAGCCACAATACGCGTACCAGTAACAATAATTATAGGGTCACTGTAGTGATTAAAAACTAATAACTTATTAACTACAACATGGCATTTACATAATGCATGAATATTAATGTACAAAAACATAATAGGATTACTTGGGTAGAGTATTACACTTTAACAAAACCCATGTCATTTGTGAAGTAAGTTATATTTATTTTCGGAAGCTCTTAGTAACCGTATTAATTAGCGCAAATAAACGAAGTTTCTAAAGAAATAAAATAAGAGAGAAAAGTCTATACGAGGTAATTTGCTGATCTTTTTGAAAAGATCTGAACTTCACAGTTTAGTATAGTTCTTTCCAAAACATGAAAGCCCGAGGCCTGAGGCTGAATAGCGGAATGGTTACACAATGTGCTCCACCTAATGATGGTCGCTTATTGTTCGCTAATCCCAGAGTCAGTGTATTTAGCGAGTACACGATCTTCTGATGTTGTGCCGATGGCCATTCTAACACCTGGATCGGAAATGTGGCATATTATACACTAACACAGCGGGTGCAACTATTCAACACGATAAGATAATAGACTGAACATTCTGCAGGAAAGACAGACACCTGACAGTGTTGCTTCTAATTCTTTAATGAGGATAGCCTATTTTTCACTAACCCTTACGGTTAAGTAGGAGGAGAAATGTTACCTGATTACCTCCAAGAACTGAAGCTTTCATGTTTTGGAAAAAACTATACACAAATTCCTTTATATTATTTAAGAGTGATTTATTTACACATTTATTTATTTATCGATGGAACGAAAAGCATAAGATAATTATGTTATATTTATACATCAGTAGGGGTTGTATAAATTTCCAGAGAATTGGAAGTAAGCAGCAAGGAGCAGGACTCATGAATATTAATGTGCAGGCAACATAAACAATAAAAATACTACGATAACATGAAGTGTTATTTCTGACGGCTTCGGGATTACTTTCTACAGTTTAGTGACTTCTAACAATAAGGAGTTAATTTTTCGTGAAAACAGCCCGCATTTTAGATCTCACACTGTTCACAAATCTCCTGCATTCTTCCCCTTCAGAAAAATAGAACCAAATGATAAGGAAGTCCCCCTTAAGTAATTACTCTCAGCGAAGTGTTATGTTGATGCAGGTGTAAAATGGTTACTGTCTTTGTTCCATTCCCAAGTTCTCCGTACTTTAAAATTTAAAGCATTTCTCAGCCCTTTCGTACTAATGGTTTTATTGTTTACGCAAGATGTTTAGAGTTCTCCTGAATTACAAAAACATGCCTATTTTAAATGTATATGTGGAATTAAGTCTTGTTTTATTTTCATTTATATGGGTTTTCGTTTTCCTTATGGCAAATTGACATATTCAGCATGATAAATATTTTTAATTCTCTTTGAGCTGTTTTACGTATTTCCTTCCAGAAAAAACGAAAACTGTATTGTCGGCAACAAGAAAATTCAAGACAGAGACGAGTCAAAAAGTAGGTAATCTGAGGACAATTTGAATCTTAAGATAAACGTATTTTGTTTACTAAACAGATTTCTCTACTCATACAGCAATGACACAAAGTACAAGCTATCACACAACCAGTGAGTCTGAATTAAATTGTTTTGAAGGTTAATTTTTATTATTTTTATATTATTTTTTTTTTAATTTTATTTCTGCAAATCAAATACAAGTACAAATACAAATACAAAAAACATTTACAAATTTCAAAATTAAGGTACAATACTTTTTAAGAAAAGAAAAATAAAGAAAAGAACCAAATATTTATTTAGAAATAGGCTACACCCGAATGAGCAAACTGCTCGTGCTCGGGTGTAGTTTCAGAACATCAGAGTGGAGAAAGAGGAGAAACAAAAAAACAAAGTGAGAAAGAATGACACACTTATAAAAAAAGGTGAAAATGTTAAACAGAGCTAGAAAAAGAAAAGACAAATTTATAAAAAGGAGACAAAAAATATTAAACACAAATACATACAATAAAAAATAATAAAAATAAATGACTTAAAGCTAATAAAATTACAAAAAATATTTTACATACTTATTAAATTTAAAATTGGGGTAAACTGCGAGATCGGGGTATCTACTGATCATAGAGTTATAGAAGCGGGACCAAAATTAATGCTATGGTTTAATCCTGCTGATGTGAGACATTTGGGTTCTGATAGAGGTAGATTATTATTTTTTCTAGTGCTGTATGCATGATCACCGGATGTGTGATATATATTATGCCTATATTTCCCGATAAAGTATTAGAAAGAGCTTGGCATTTCAGGCCAAATGTGCAATATAATTATTAACTCATTGTCAAATAATCAAACAGAATTAATGCTTACCTGGATAAACTTGTACTTGTGATGGGTAAAGACGATGGGTACGGACTTCGAAACCCCGCACCCGCCGTTGAGATCGGATACATAGAAGGAGTGTGCCTATAATAAGAAATAAAAAAATGCAATACATAATTATACGAAAACACTCTCAATTTCTAAAATATGGAAGAAAAAGCTTTAAAATGAAATATTATATAGCCTACATCGAGAGCCTGAAACATTCAAGTTATTTCAATGTTTCACATTCTCACAAGAAAAAATGCAACACCGCGTTTTTTGTTAGTTGGATAGTCACTCGATTCAGAAATAAAAATATAGACCTTTAGACCTAAATAATCCGATATATTTATACGAATATGATATTCTGTTTTTAACATTACCAAATTGAGTGTCATGATAGATCTAATTCAAGTAAATTGAAATGTCCATCAATTAAACCGTTATGAAACATAATTTTCACTCGCCTTAATGAAGTATTAGGTATAAAGTTTTCAACAGTTTACGATAATAAGATTTATTTTGACTATAGCGCCTAAAAAGTGTTGTATTTTGGTTGGTTAAGATGGATGGATTTAATGGGACTATTGGTTCATGAAACCAACTGTAACTACTTTGATGACCAGAAACTATTAATCTTCGATGGCTTCAAATTTTATTTTCAATAATAATAATAAGGAAAGGAAAGATAGGCATGTTTCGAGAGACTTGGAAAAGATGATGTTCAAATTAATGGACAGTGCGTTATAGGATAGAATAGTCTGAATAATGGGAAGGAAAATGTTCCATGTTTTTTTTTTTTTTTTTTTTTTTAATTATATCTTCTTGGCAAGCAACCCTGTTACCTCTTAGATCGATTTGGCACGCAACTTAGATACGTCCTAGATAACATGGCACGCAATTCGGGAATGTTCTTATTTTCCGTACGTAATCTGCCAAAGATGGCCGAATGTTCTTTGCGTCGGTGTACTAAGCTGAAAACCTGTGTTCGAGTCCCGCTCAGAACAGATTTTCCTCTACAGAATTTAAAACCTTAAGAAAATCACACTGAAAACCTGCCAGTAAATATTTTGGTCTTGTATGATGAGAAAAGTCCACACATACTGTGAAATAATCCCCTACTGAAGAAAATGTTACGCCAGAGCCGGGAATCGAAAAGAAGACTCCTTACTCTTTAGTCATCAACGTAGATCACTTGGCAAAGAGGCTGAACATTCTATTTTAGCTAAAGGTAAGATTTATTTATGTTATGTTATGCCATTTAACACAAAATGAGGTAGGGTAATGTGGTGATATATTTACATAAGAATAATTTATTTTACCGAAAATACAGAATTATTTTTTCAGTTTGTACTCATATTTTGAAACCATTCTTCCAGGCAATGTTTTTCACTATGTTACTATATTCGTACCTGTCCCTCTACCCTCTCTCGGAAAATAAGCATATTAAAATTAGTATAGGTAATGAAACCTCCATTGGAGGCCCCTTCGCCCCACCTGGGGATCATAGGGTACCAGATACAGATACTGTATTCGTACACACCCACTTTGATTTACAAATCTTTAAAGTCAACACTGTAAGGGAAGGTAATTCGATGATGATTCTAGGTGATAGTAGGTAGGTAATTTGGTGACAGTTATGACGTCATATAGGCGAAGATTTTAAAAAAAAATGTAATTAGATTTTACTATTTTTCGAGTTTTCGCGCGTACAGATACACAGACAGACGGACAGACATTCTTCCCATTCTCCATGTAATCTTAGAAAGTACCATTCTGGCACTTCATAACTCCCAGATAAAGTCTTGTATTCTGTACTTTAGGCCTACTTTTTGAAGAGTTTTTATAACGTTTGTTAAGCATTGTATTTCAGATGTTCTATAACCTAAACCCTCTTCTCCGTCCGAAAGAATCCGATCCAACTACCGCTGAGTTCCCTACCTTCCTAGTTTCCTTGTTTGGTTTCAAAAAAATCCGATAAAGCGTATTCGAGTTATCGCACTGACAGACATTTTCCCTTCCACCATACAATCTCAGAATAAAGATCAGTAAATGCATTGAATTATCTATTTGTCGATTTCAGAAACCCCCCCCCCCCCGGCTTAGGTTTGCTTTACTGCGTTGCTGCCGGCAGTTACAGGGCAGCTATTACAAGATCTTACTATTTATTTCAATGTCGTTTAAATTATAAGGTGATTTACTTTAATATTAATATATGTTATTGTGTTATTTAATTTAAATATTATATTAAGTCAGAAAACTATTACTACTTTTCAAATATTTGGATGAAAAATTACCTGCAGAAGATTATATAAAAAAAACTCGTAGACGGGATTCTCCGAAATAAGATTAAAATACGGCAGAGAAAACACAATTGCCAATAATAATATTAGTCTGATTTTGGTTCTGGCTATTCTATATTAATTTAACTAAATAACCTTTTAAATTAAACAGTGCAAAATATATGGCACAAACTTTATTATTGACTTTTTAGATTGATGGATGTACAAACCTCCAAGTTTAATTAGGCTAGTTCTTGCGACAGATCGGAGTAGAGAGATTCATTACAATTTCACAGTAAGTAAGTACGTACGTACGTACGTATGTATGTACAGTATGTATGTTTGTATACACACACATATATAACTTTACATATCTCCAGGTTATTATCTAAGTAACGAATTGATCCGACTATTCGAGAGATTTAGATTTCCTGGGTAAAGAAAGCGTGCAAATTAAACGAAGTCAATACAATATTATAGCTTAGGTTCACTTTAATTATTGCTATTTTCAGATAGGATATTTATGTGGAAACTGTGTTCAGATTTCTTCAAGAAAATATAATAATCTATAGTTAAGCAAATGTTTTCTTTAATATTAATATCAGTAGCCTACTATGATTATTATTAAGTGCCAGAACAGTACTTTATGAGATTGTGTAGCAGACGTGAAATGTCTGTTCATCCGCCCGTGTGTATGTACGCTCAAAAAGCACTTTATTATATCAGTTTACCTGATTTTATTTAATTTTGTTGAGATGTAAATCTTGGCTGCGAGTTGAAGAAAACATGAAAATAGAGTGGCTGGCAGGATAAAAATATATAGGTACAGTGGTATTCATCAGAGGTGGCAGTCGGATGCGCGTGAGAGAGGAGACGCATGTAGGAGGAATCATGGGGAGGGGTAAGAATTTGAGCTGCACTTCCGGGAGAGGAGAAGCGATTGTAACGAGGTCTCTGTTTCTTCACTGCATTATACGATCTTACCGCTCTGAAAGCAACGACACAACTAACCCATACACCCCTCCATGCAGTACGAATGTTTGTTGGACTCGTCTGCATCTACTGAGCATCCATGCTTGGACTGCCACGTCTGATGAATACCACTGTACTGCCAGATAACACTAGTCTACAGTGATTTTGCTACTGAAACAAAACAAGTGAACCAACCCTAATTTGAATGTGCTGATTACAGATCTGAAGTCATTTTTGCTCTACTACGTCACAATTTTTAAATAATTACGATTTACAGTTTTACTCTTAAGTAAATTGTGATAATGTCATTGCATATTCAAATTAATATAATTGTCTTGGCCTCCTTGATTTCATTGGTCAGTTGTTTTAACATTTCAGCTGCTTCTCACCAGGTGTATTCATTTTCCCGCCAAAACTTGCTGATTTCCATTAAAGTGGCTTTATTTGTGAAGGAATACAGAAAGCTGAAGTAAAATAAAATATAGTTGATTTAAGTTCATGTAATATTGTTATGTAAGTAAATACATAAGTAAATAAATTGTATGGCTTTCCTATTAATGTTTTATGCACTTAAATACCAAGATTCAATATATATTTACATTTGCTTCACATAACCTATATGAGCTTCACCCATGAACGTTAATGTTTACTTTTATTGACGACTAGCTGAAAAGGCCCGGCGTCGCCCGGGCTTTGTATTTTGTAATTTGAAATTAACTTATGGAGGACTTTCGATTTTGAAACTCTAGGTGCTTATATAATATGTATGTAAAACTTGAAATGAAGAAAAAGATTTATCACACTCAAACTATTCCATCAGAAAACGCTAGATATAGCTTTTTATGGCTCATAGAGGATGTCGAAAGCTGCATTCCGTTGCTTCTACACATCATGCTTGGGAGGATTTGAAATAAGAAGAAACATAAATTAAATAAGATTGTATTGACTTGACGGAAAATTTTACCATACAACCGTTTCGGTTCTGAAATAAGAGAAATGCAGTATCACTTTCATACTTTCCTCCCCTAAAACCCGGGACATAAAATACTGCGAGCATAGGACTCAAAATGTTCCATCCCATGCTTAGGGCCTTATTTCTCAACTAATACAAAGCATACAGCTATGGATAACGTATAAGCGGAAAGGATTGTTTACCTACTTCTGATATAGCATACTCACACAAGTTATCCCTGCATTACGACCTCTTATTCTACATCAAAATGTGAATTGAGAAAATATTTCTTGTGTCGAGGGTAGAGAAAGTTATGTGACTGCATTACAATGTGCTTTATTCTCGTGGATTTTATTCTTCAAGAATTATTTTTACAAAACGTTAGCATCAGAATTCCAATGTTATGTAATGTCCAGAGCCCTATATGAACTGTGTAAACAATACACTGTTGTCTTGACAACTGAATGGGATTTCATTTTGTTTGCATAATATTCTCAGAAATTATATAATTTTCAAGGGAAGGACTGATTTGTTTCAATTTTAATGTTGACAGCTATACTTCCCGGGCTTAACTGGGTATGTGTGCAAAATGTCGTGTAAATTGGTAAAGAAATGTAGATTTGTATAAGGAACAAACATACATACATACATACACACTTTCGATTTTATATATTAGATAGTGTCCATTTCATTTCAGAAGTTCAGAAATTAATATGATGAATAGAAGAAGCTGTGTTAACCATCCCACAGACTAGGTTTCTAGGAAATTATCAAGCTGAAAATTATGCTGAGCTAGTACATAAAATGCTTAGAGCTTATCAAAATCTAGGTTGCCGTATGTCATTAAAGTTACATTTCCTGCATTCTCACCTAGACTTTTTCCCACCAAATCTCGGGGCTGTAAGTGATGAACATGGTGAGAGGTTTCACCAAGAAATATCAACCATGGAATCCAGGTACCAGGGTCAATATGGACCGAGCATATTGGGTGATTACTGCTGATTCCTACAGCGATCATCCACAAGCCAATATAAAAGGAAAAGTCAAGGTCTCAAGCCCTTTTAAATGGGGTTTTTGGTGCTCACTTCACGTTGTATGTCTGCATTTACGTATTAAAGTATTTAAAATAACTTAACTTAATAAATATAAATTTATTTCACTTGCTAATGGAACAGGATATTTATATGAAATGTCATATCAGACTTAATAGTTACATTATCATAACTCAAAAACCTGACGTGCTAGGAGAAATCTGACTTCAGATCTGGAATCAGCACATCAATTACTATATAAAGCACATCAAGTTTCCTCAGTAGCAGACAAAAAATATTTTTTTGTAGACTAGTGTAATTATTAGTTTTTTTAAACAACCTACTTCCAGGCAATGTTTTTCACTATGTTAGTAAATTGAGACAAGGGTAGTTTTCAACCACACATAAAATAAGGAAAACTCTAAAAATTAACTGGAATACTATAAGCTATGTGCTGAAACACGGACTGGTTATTAAGCTGAACCATACTTTGAAAAATAATAGTAGTTATAAAGAACAGATGGGACGTCGTAACAATGAAATCTGTGAAATGTTTGCACTTGTTCAATGAAATAAAAACACACGCGCAAAGAAGTGTCAAATTGCTGCTATATTTTTCTAATACCTACTGCGGGAACAGGAAATTAGTGATATTGTAAGTTTTAATTAACAGAGAGGTATGATAATGAGCGAGGTAAGAGGTGCACCGCGAGCCATGTCATAAAATAGGCCTATGTATCTTATCTGGTGGCACGACTTAAATCACCAAATAACCTATATCCGCAAATTACCTTACCTTACCCTATACAGTAGAAGTAATATGCACATGATCTAGGGCCAGGTATTTTTTGTTAATATTTTTTAATGTGACTATCCCACTCATATGCCGCGTGTTTGATATTGACCAATAACGTTTAGCAATTCCTCGGATATAGACCAATCACGACCGTTTATCTTACAATATTCTTGTAGGAATCGCGAGGAGGTTGTTTTATCGGGGTAAAATCGTGTCCTCGTTACTGGGCATGTAAGTATCAGTGTGCAGTGATTGCTGCCACTAAGCGGCACGAAAACAGATTATTGTATACAACATAACTTGTTTGGAAATTGAAATAATAGAAATGTACATTGATTAAGAACACAATTTCGATTCGGTGCAAGCCAGTTCGTGTGCTTTTATTCTGTTCTGCTTATCTTACCTGAATGAAGTTAACTATGTCTTATATGCGCCGTTGGTAGTACTGATTATACCAGGGTAGCTCGAATCGATTCATGGATGGTTGATTCACGGTATGCCGTGATCTCACAGCTGTTAGTCTTGTTTTTATACAACAAAGCACGAAAGTAATTATTATTTATATAATCCGTTACATTTTATTCATGGAATAGTCTTAATAAATCCAACTCGTCAACTCTCGTGGGATTACCTATGATAAATAAGCAAAATATCGTAGACCTATTTATAGTTAAAAATATGGTAGAAATTTCGTGAAAGAATTCGTGGTAATTTTCTTATACTACCGGTAATCTTTTAAAATAACGTTTATTTAATTAGAAAAAGTTGAATGTGAAAGAAAATTACACGGAAAATAATTTCTCTCATCAATTGTATTATTGCAGCTAATACTTTAGGAATTTCAAAACAAAAGTATTTCTAACTGAATGTTCCAGAAGCTCAGGAATAATAAATACCCTGTCGGCTTTATTGGATGGTCCTGCAGGTCGTAAAATAGAATAATACACAGTCTATACTTTCCATGTTTCCAAATGGATTCTCATTCCTTTACAGCCAATATCTTCAAAACGAATAATTTTTTTTGAATGCAATATTTTCATTTTTATCGTAAAAAAAGAAGACTTCGCAAAATCACTTCATTTTCGCAAAAATTCGCGACAAAATCACAGCCACAAATCAGTCACATTTGTGATAAATAATGCATGTAGCCTACTTCTTGTTTCATCTCTCTGTTAAATTTAGTGTTTATTGTTAATAACAAAAAACAAAACAAAAAACCGGAGCTATGCCATGAGCTAGAAATGTGAATTAAACTTGTAAACAGCTGTTTAAGTTTCTGTATAAAGAAATTCTGTATGTATGGAAACAGAAAATCGCTGCCCTGCACCAATAACTAGGCGCTGAATTGCAAACCTCCACCCCCTACACGCCTGATTTTGCCCCATCCCAATCTATGCCTCAATCATCGCCCTTTTCAATTCTATTTCTTTCTCCATCCACTCTCTCATCGATTCCTGGTGCGGCAGTGCAGAGAGGTAAAGGCAGAAAGAATTGGAAAAACTGCATGGGGTGAGGTGATCCCAATAAACCGATTTGGTTTGCAATAGGCAGGCTTTAAAAAAAACTGTAAGAAGGGAACGAGAAAGAAAATGAAGGGGAAAGACAGACCCACAACACATGAAATGGGTCGGAATGAGGCTTTCTTTAAGATGTCAGAGCTGAAAACATCCTGTTCTTGTACACTGTATTGTTGAAACTTTTATCTGTAATGCCATAAATGTCAAACTTCTATTTTTGTATATTCTTTCTGTACCTACTGTAACTACTATAATAAACACGCCAATTAACTTCAGAAAGTAATCGAACAAAATTATGGCGTTCATAAGATTTAATACATAAGTTACATCAATGGTTTAGTGTACAAATGTGTTAATTCAATTCTAATAGAATTCATAGTAAACCCATTTAACACCTAATTCTCACGAATGTTGTGCATCCAGGAAAAATACTGACCACACTTTGACCCTACAGAAAATGCTTCTGGTATAACTTGTCACATTTGTATAGAGTGAAGATATGGCTCAAATATGCTTCCAAATTTGGACTTAACACATTTAACCCCAATTTGTACTTAATACATATGCTCAATAAGCCATCTACATGTTCTTTATGATACCTTCCTCTCTCCCGTTATTTAAATAATTAGGCCTACTGGGGATCATATCGTTAATCACCATTATAAGACGACCGGTGTGGTTTTTGTTTAACTATAGGAAGCACTGTGATCGATCATGAAATTCTTGGAAGTATTGTGATCGACCATGAGATTCTTGTTTAACTATAGGAAATAATGAGATCGAATATTAAATTCTCGTTTAACTATAGGCAGTACTGTGATCGAATATGAAATTCTTGTTTCACTATAGGAAGTATTGAGATCGAATATGAAATTCTTGTTTGACTATAGGAAGTATTGTGATCGACCATGAAATTCTTATTTAACTATAGGAAGTATCGAGATCGAATATGAAATTCTTGTTTAACTATAGGAAGTATTGCGATAGACCATGAAATTCGATGTCGGGCTTTCAGCATTAACAGATGTTTTAGAAGTTTCCTGGGTGCGTGTATCTATAAACAGTACAGCTCCATAACGAAAAATTGCATCAAAACGAAATTTTAAATTTGGGCCAACAATCTTCCGGGGATGTGACAAGAAGCATGTCCTCTTAATCTTGCTTCTATTTAATATGGAAAAAAGTTAATTTTTCTAAAACGATTAAAACTAATTTTTGTACACTGTCAGTTATAAGACTAAAACTTTCATTTGAAACTTGTTTCCGTACAAATAGAAAGTAGTTATGAGTTAGCTATTTTAAGCAAATTCGGCTTTGTCTTGTTACGCCCACAATAGGCTACGCGTTTGCATGATGTGGGAAGATTATATTCGCCACATTTAGGGAAGAGAGATTATTTTTATAATTTCACACTAATTTTAAAGCGAGAAATAAAACATTAGATATCATATCAGGCAAATTATCCACTCATTGCTTAGACCTACAGAGCACATAGAGGCTAGCGCATTATGTCAATGCTACATTTAGACATTTCAGTACGTAGCCTTATTTTGCACTTTTTTTTTTTGCAAAGTGTTTAACATCATGCTGGGTGGTACTGTTGGGTAAAATAATAACACAACACCTTTCTTCTCAACTTCTTTTATTTATTTTTTTCTCCTAGACCTTTCGGTTACATTCAACCATCTTCAGGGAATCTCGCTTGAGAGTTACATTCAATAAGTAAAATTCACTTCCTGATTCTTTTTCTTCTACATCGTGTGAACTCTACAAGCGAGATTCCTTGAAGACGGTTGAATGTAACCGAAAGGCCTAGGAGAAAAGATAAATAAAAGAAGTTAAGAAGAAAGGTATTAGGCTATGTTATTATTTTACTTTTTTGTACTTCAAGATTCTTAAAGAATGAACTTCCTCATCCCGATTATGGTAGTCAATATCTCTGTTTAAACTTAAAATGCGTCCAAATTATAACATTAAACTTGGAAACAACCCCCGGAAAAGAAGAAAAGTGTTTCTATTGCTCAATTGCACAACATGGGTCGTTTGGCAGGGGTAACGTTCTAAATTTGCTTTGATATAATAAGGTCAATGTTTTCAAGATGGTTCCCACGTATCTTTGTAGTTATTAGTAGTTATATGGTTCGTTGCCGGAACAAATGGCTGGCAAAGGAAGTTCTCACTTGAACTGCGTTGCTTCAGCGGCACCTTTTTAACAACCTGACAGAGCAATAAACAAGTTATTCTAATTTCTTGGACATAATATAATAATGATAGTTTATTTAACCTGGTGAAAGCTAAGACCATAAGGCCTTTTCTTCCACTTCACCGGGACTAGTAATACATTAAATGATAGGCTACAAAATACATTAAATGGAACACGCAAATAAACACATAAAACGATATAAAGCACAGTAAATGATATATATATATATGGTGGTGTGTATTAGGTTATATCATTTAAGCTTTCGTGTAATTTAATTTCGTGTGTGTATATATAGGCTATGTAGGCCTATATGAAACACACTAATACCAGATTTTGTTAATAATTACTAATAACTAGAGTAAGGCATTTAGACCATAATATAATGAAAAAATGCAAAATAAATAATGCATAATAGTGAAAAAGACACAAAATTTAAAAAAAAAACAGACCAATGAATTTTCCATTATTACTTATATTTACTTGAGAATAGTATAGGAGAAACAACAGAGACAATAATCTGTGGTTCATGAATGCTTATATATCTATCTTATATTTACTTTCTTTAATACTATTTTACTCCTGTAAGTATCTCGTCAGAATTTTGAAAACTTTGTAGTTCATGCAAAGTAGTTTACGATATTTAAAATCTTACTTTATGTACTTTTCTATGTAAAAAATATTTTTGTTTGAAAAATACTGTTAGTAATTTGCTAATCTATAGAACCTGTAGCCTATAGGTTCTCAGGCGAGATAAGTTGTACCTAAGGAAGACAACTGAACATACAGTAGTTCTCTTTGAAAATCATGTGTAAAAATCATTGTAATAGCACAAATAACGATAAACTATCATTCTGAGAAATGAAAAAAGGGCTACCGGTACTATTAGATACAAAGCTGTATTATAGAGTTCCCAAAGTTAAAAATTAAACCAAAAATGATACCGGTACCCATCCTTTACAACCTGCGCAATATATATTCCCTATTCGGCAGCAAAAATCTCTTAGACAATTTTGTAGAAAGTTTGCCTATCATAACTAGGCCTACTCGAACCTAATTGATGGCAACATTTCAATTTGAATTATTAAACCACCTAAAATTATATCAATTTATAACGAGGACTCAGAAGTCTATCGTCGCACTGAATTACTTATTGGATTCTTTATTTTAACTGCTAGACTTACTGACAATTTTTTTTTAAATTGTAAATGGCGAACACATTCCCATATTCAAGGCATGCAATATTATATTAATATAAACGTTAATTCCAGTTATCTTACCATGATGCGGCTACTTGTGACATTTCGGGGCTGAGCATAGGATACGGGTACTGGCCTGCTGAAAACGGATACATAGGCGGCCTCGTCAGACCTGCAACATGAAGAAAATAAGACAAATCAATAAAGTGTACAGACAAACACAACTTGAATGTACCCTTCACCCAAGACTAAGCATAATGCAGAACTAAAATCATACTTATAAGGAACTAGTTAATTCTGCACACATGTAAGCTATTTTCTTATGTTGTTTTTTGTTCGACCATACTACAATAGCCTATTACATGTGACGTAATGGGATCATAATGCTATCCATTACTATATAGATTTTCATTATAACATCTGCGTGGTTTCGATTATTATCGAACACGGAACGATCTTCAAGTCTTGAAAGAAGCAACTCAAACTGCGTAATAAACAGCCCGTATTTAAAATAAAACCAATTCTGTTCGTGTTGATTTTAATAGTACACTAAAGCGAGTTCATTTTATCTTGTAAAAATCCGTTCAATTCAAGAAAACGGCCACAAGCTTAGTCTTGACCGTACGCCATCAGCTGCCATCAATCGCAAAAGATAAGAACTACGAGAACTTTCTAACAGCTGATTGAAGCCGATTTCTTGAAAAACCTAAAACCTCAGAACTGAAGCATTTATTTAAGGTCGTAAGAAATCAGTCGTATGTAACTTCCTTATGATGGTAATTAAGATACTCGTACGAAAACTACGAAACTCACTTTGCTCATTTCATAACCATAGGCCTACTCGTAACTTAATAAATGTCATTATAGGCTCCTTGAATAACGTATTACATTGTCCTTTGTGTATTTAAGTTCAATACACAATTCAATGGACCCAGATAATAGCTTAATGCCGGTTGTCGACCAAGAGCTAAGCTAAGTTAGTTTAGCTTAGCTCACATACAGTGAGGGATTTCATTTCAAGTTGTGCCGGATTTCATATGTAGTTTTGTCGGCACAACTACATATGATTTCATATAACGTTGTGCCGGATTTCATATGTAGTTTTGTCGGCACAACTACATATAATTTCATATAACGTTGTGCCGGATTTCATATGTAGTTTTGTCGGCACAACTAGATATGAAATCCCGCACTGTATGTGAGCTAAGCTAAACTAACTTAGCTTAGTTCTTGGTCGACAACCGGCATAAGGGTTTAAGATTCATTTTTTCAATAATTATAATCAGTAACACCTTCGCTTGAACAAAATGAAGTTCATTAATTATCATCCGTTCTCTGTTTCTTCGGATTAAGTTTAAATAGACACTATTGACTATTGTTTGGACGGATTGAAATATAGGCCTATATGTATTTATTTGAGATATGAATAAGAGAAAACGGCATAGAGAATTAGTGGCAGGGAAATTATCTATAATCTGGCAATCCAACCATCTTTTGATGCGCCATATGCAACACTGGCTGTATTTATGTACCGGTACTTCTGTTCTTCATTCATGACAATATTAAAGCAGGGCTGCAACACATTGCAATTAATAGACTAATGTCCGTACAGGTGTGGCATAAAGAAAAGTGTCACATCATGAGTGTGTTTCATTTCAACGTCCACTGAATAGCGTGCGTGGTATTCTCTTCCCGCATGTCGACCATAGCCTAGGAGTTTTTAATTACCGTGTGTGAAAAAGAAAACCAAAGCAAACCTCTATGCCATTCCATACTCACTACATTCAAGCCTTAAACAGAGAGGAATTTGTTCTCCACCAGTGCTTTTCTATCCCTCGAGAATGTAAAGACTGAATGTGAGAAAATAAAGAGTGAAAAATGAATATGCAAGTTTTTATTTTGCTAGTCTGTTCTATTTAGCATTCAGTCAGATTAAGGAAACGAGTTTTATATTTCATTCCCGATGTATATAGCAGATATTCAACGCATTATATACTTGACAACAAAATTCGCATTACCACATAGCATTCCCCACAATGCAATACTAAAGAAAACTCATATAAACTCTCTTTGGAATTACGTACCATTGTAAACACTTAATATAAAAAATATAAGAATTATTATTGTTTAAATAAGGAAATAATTTATTGTGACAATTAACTGTGCTTAACCAGTAGCAATATGCTCAGAATTTTAAATCTTGCGCCAGTTGTAATACTGTGATCGTAAGGCTCGGAAATGAATGCTCTATCACAAGACGAAATATGACAGCAAATATGTTCGAAAATTGTAAAATATGATCCGGATCCAATGGAGTATGATCTAACAATCATAATTTAACACTTGCCGTACTCGTTAGCTGAATTGCATTATAAATGAAACAAAATATGTAGGCCCTTTTGTTATAAGCATTACCCAAAATAAAATTTTGAGCGTGGGTGGGATAAGAACTCATGGTGGGCTCTACATCCTAAGAGGTAAAATCAAGATTCAAGTGTTAGGTCACAGTTTTTAAACCTTAACTTTTTCATTGCTTATTGCTAACAATTATTATCATCAGAAGTTAAACTGGATCAAGAAGGAATATTCATCAAGCATGAACTTGTTCAACGACCAACTATAAAGCCTTTGGTTAAATTTATCAGACATATTGCATATTAGGCCTATATGTACGTAAAAGCATAATATTACTGTACTTCTCTTTAAGTACAATCTGGAAGAAAATCCTACAAGTGTGCTATCAAGTAAATAGAGTGGCAGTTAAACCGATAACTAGCAGATAAGCAGACCTGGTTAAAACAAAATGGCAGGGGCCATGGGAGCTTCGTGATCACTTCAATTCAATTCCGTGATCACCTCAATTCAATTCCAACTCAGAGGTTGGAAGATTAACTCATAACATAATAATATAGATTTCTACTTATATTTGAATCTTATATGAAATGGTTTAAACTGATCAATTTAAGTTACTTTAAATGAAGTCATCTAATATAAATTCGTTGAATACAACAATCAAAAAGGTTACGCTTAAGTAGTAACATCTACTCAACACAGTGCAAATTAGAGACTACAAGGCATATGAGACGAGCCAAGCGTGCTGCTGCCAAATGTTGCGTTTTGAGCAAGTAAGGCGCGGAATTTACAATAGTACAGTGTGTCCGGCTTAAACGTATAACATTTCATTATTTTATTACTTGAGAAGTATAGTTGATATTTACACCCGGTTTGCTTCTACGGGTTAGGTAACTCAAAATGTTTCTTGTGTTTGCATGTCAGGAGCGTACATCAAATGCGCGCATGCGCAGAACGTGGAAATGGCCAATTAGCGTCAATAGCCATGTGGACTCCACAGCAAAAGGTATTTTTGGGCGCATGAAAAATAGGGAACTCTATTGCTCGAGCATGTGCCGATGGTGTCTGAACTAGACAACAGCGCACGACTACGATAGACTGGTCGCGCTTCTCCTAGTCCCGCCTCATACGCCTTCTAAAACCGTGCGCCCTATAGTAGAAGAAATCAATCTCGCGGCTTCTTGTCTACAGCAAATTTTACTGTAATTGTTAATGTTTTAAAATGTTACTGCTGAATTACATACAGCTATCTTGTAGTTAGCTTTCGGTGATAGTACAAGAGAATATGTTTATTTTCCATGTAGGGAAACTGCAAGATAGTCTGGAAATTAGTCTAACTTTTGTAGTACAGGTCTTTACATCTTCCATTAGAGAGTTGGTATGATTCTTGAAAGATGTTGCTCAGTCAAGAACACTCGCACTGAATGTTTTGTTGTACACAGCTCATAACAGAAGTTATGTTTTAATGCTATGGGAGTATACTAAAAACTGAACGCAACATTGCGAACTGAGCCAAAGGGAACTTCAACTACAAAATTCTGAATAAAGAGGCGGCCATTTTCCCCTTAGAGTGAAGGCTACCATAAGGTATTGGCACAAGATTTGAAATATCGGAAATGGATGAAAGAAGGGAATTTTAATGAGTGAATTAATAGGGGAAAAAAGGGTCACATGTAAAAAGTAGCATTCAGTACGAGGCATGAACTCAAGTGTCACAATAATTACCACCACCCTGTCCTTTGCACGATACTCCACGTCTAATTACACTGCTAGGGGATGCAGTAGCACACCTCGACTCATTAAACTCCGCGACATGAAAACCTAGCTCAATAATTCTTTGCAACCCTTCCCTCCCGCCGGTAGGCATTAAATTTCCTTCGAGTACTCTACTACGCAGCACTTCAATACTGCTAGTTGCCACCTAATCCGTGTACTCAAAGACATACGGCGAGAAAAGAAGAATAATAAAGAAAGCAGTTTTATTGTACTGCATTGCAATTTTGGGTATTACGCAAGAAAAAAGCTTACTTATGTCCGCAAGGAAAAGGTCCGTAAAAATGATCTCATTTATATGATGCAGTTACTGATACAGAAGGCCTTAACAACTTTCTCTATGTATCGCATTGTGTAATTTTACAAACTGAGCCCATTCATATCCACACAAGCGGTAAATTGCATATAAGATGAAAATTAGTAGAAATAAATCCAGTTTTTTTGTGTGTGTGAACTTAGTTAATTTATTTCATTGCCTAATCACAGTAGTGAGTGTCAAATAAAAAAATGTATGCGTGGAACGCCACGCGATAGAAGTGAAACTTGTTTTAATTTTTGGATTTTTTCAATTTTTGAGTATTGGATTTTTTCAATTTTGGATTGTTGGACTTTTTAATATTGGGTTTGTGGACTTTTTTAATTTTTAATATTTGGAATTTTGGATTTTTTAAATTTTGGATCTTTGAATTTTTTTTTTTTTTTTTTTAATTTTGGATTTTAGATTTTTTAATTTTGGATTATCAGATTTTTTAAATTTTGGATTTTAGATTTTTAATTTTAGATTTTTAGATTTTTAAATTTTGGATTTTTTAATTTTTAGATAAGCCTAATCATTGAGTTGATTGTTTTCCGTCACACCTCACTAATTTCGTGACGATTTTGAGCGTAACACTAATTTCGTGACGATTTTGAGCGTTACACAAGCTCTCGATTTACCCCTACCACGGCTAAAGAAGTTTCACTTCAATAAAAATAGTTTAACTAACTTCACAAGTTGTTGCATCACTCAAAACAGACAACATTCAAGTGAATTCAACGCTAGCCTTTCTTTGACTAACTCCAAAGATCTAACCAGAAAGGCAGGTCATATAGGCTAGGTCTCGATAGCACTTGGAACTCTAAAATGAAATCATTATCCTACTAGTATATTCCACCAATAAATCCACTTAATACATGTGAAACCTAGTAAGAAGGAAAATCAATAAATTCATAAAGTCGACATAATATTCTGCAAGTGGTGAACTACAATAGGTCTATAGGCCTACCTTTCTTAGTTGCAAGGATCTGTTCGATCTAGGAACTTGGAATCTTTTGGGTTAATATCTAACCATCATTATCGTATTATTATTATTATTATTATTATTATTATTATTATTATTATTATTATTATTATTACTATACATCCATTTAATACATGCGGAACCTGCTGAGTACAAAAAATTAAGTAATTTTATTTATAAAATCTACATAATATTCTACAATTTATGAACTACTAGACCTCTATCCTCTCTATTATTATTATGACTTCGGGTTTGGGCGATTCTCAGTCGTTCATGAGCCATTACCATGCTCGAGCCTGGGAATAGCAAACAGCAATCCTGTAACCATTATTATTCCTCGTACATGAGAGTAGGAATATAACCTACAGCCGATATTTTGACATACTTGTACCCACATTTAAATGTTGGAAGTCATGTTGGAAGTCATGTCGGAGGAAGGTAAAAACCAGTGTTCCTAGAAGAGTTACGGTGGGCTTCACATTCATGAAAGAGAGCCGCAGAAGCACAAATGCTTATCTCCCTATCACGCATTATAGGTACAAAGAATAAAGACTAACGTGCATGTGAAAAACCACGTATGAAGCCAAGTAGAATAGCACTTGACAATGACATATGCTGAATCTTCATACGGTAAAGTAATCGTAAGTCAATGTGTAAAATATCACATTACTTTAAAAAAAGCGAAGACAGACCTGCAGGTAACTGTGGTATAGTATTTTTTCACATTTTAACATTTTCACATACACACACACATCTAATAATAATAATAATAATAATAATAATAATAATAATAATAATAATAATAATAATAATTTTTATTAAGGAATATTCCACAATACAATGGTTTTCCTTCATCCCACAACAATCTTTTGCCTCCATAAGTCCCTGTCCATAGCATCATCTTCATTTAATCCTTTTCTCGCCATACTCCTTTTCACCCCATCCATCCAGCACTCTTTGGGCTTCCCTCTTCTTCTTTTTCCTTCTACTTTCCAATCCAAAATTTTCTTGGGTATTCTATCCTCTATCTTTCTGAGTACATGTCCATACCATTTCAAGCGTCTTTCTTCTACAATTTCGTAAATATTCTTTTCAACTTGCATTATTTCCCTTATTCTATTATTCCGAACTTTTTTCTTTCCTGGATTTTCTTGCTGAACGCCTCCAAAAATCCATTTCTAATACCGTTAATTTGTTTGCTTGTTGTCTCCTTATGGTCCAAGTTTCGGCGCCATATAATGTTGTACTTTGGAATAATGCCTGATATATTAATTTTTTAGTTCTATGTAAAATATTTTACTCCATAAGATTGAGTTTAGCATTCCTATAGGAATATATAATATATAATAATAATAATAATAATAATAATAATAATAATAATAATAATAATAATAATAATAATAATAATAATAATAAGGGATGAAGAGATAAATTTTGTCATATTTTTGCTTGGAGGATCGAATAATATGAGAATATGTGTCTATACAGGAATTTTAGACAAACAGCAGAAAACAAACATTTTCTGTATGTTTTCATGTTAAAATAATGTAATCTTTTACAGAAATATAGCATATATTTTTAATAATAATTAGGTATGCGATCCAAATAGGCTATTTGGTAATATTTTGTCCTTATGGGCGATTAGCTTTTTGTAATTTTAAATGAACTCCACAGATATTTCACCAATAATTTCTACATTACCTTGTGGATTTTCTTTCTTTGGCGTTTATCCAAGAATTTGAACGAAAGTAAGATCTAAACGTATCACTAAAACTTAAAAGCATGAGAGACTAAATGAATTCAACAATTTTAATCAGATTTGTTGTTCGCTAATTTTGTGTCATATTCTGTGATTTAAGGGCAAGTTTATGTCACTTTAGTCCACAAGCTTTTAAGTCTTTATAACTAATGCCAAACGGACTGTGAATTCGATTGCCAATAAAGTCTATGGTCACAAAATTCACAGAAGCTAATCTATATGTAATATGTAGAGGATGTAGGCTATTAATTTGAATGCATTAGATAATGGATGCACCTTAAAACGCGGGGAATGATAGCGATGCGACAAGACAAAGCCGACATCTCCTGCATTACATGCTGGTGACACAATGCAGCCCTCTACAACCCCCCACCCCACAGCATTGTTCTCAGTAGTACAATATCTAGTAGCCATCCATGTACACTCCATGCCCGGGTAAACTTCGCCCCATGTCGCCATGTTCTGATATCATGCTTACTAAAATGGTTATTAATACCAATTGCAATCCCTATCAAGTATCCCCTTGTAACTCGGTAAAAGTCCACATTCCGAAGCATCTGGCATGAAGATAATTACCAGGTTCATGTCTCCTTTCATTGCCTTCGCTATCTATACTTAAAAAATACGACAATAATTAAATGGTTTGTTTTAATTAGTGCACTACAATCAGTAGTGAACCGTATTGCACAAACCAGTGACAAAAAGGCAAAGGCAAGCATAAAGAGAGACCTATATTATCATGAATATTTTTGTTATTATTGAAGGTATTGTAATATTATTGCCACTACAAGTTATCAGTTAATTGATTGCTTATTACTGTTATTATTATTATTATTATTATTATTATTATTATTATTATTATTATTATCTGAGGATACAGATGATGCGTCACATATGAAGTTGGTAGAAGAGTGCAGGATATGGGGATTAGAAATAAATTTCAATAAAACTGAATATTTGTCAATGGATTTGGAAGAAAAGTTAATATGTAATACTGAAGAAATTGCACATGTTGAATATTTTAAATATCCTGGGTCTATTATACAAAAGGATGCAACAACAAATTTAGAGATTCAAAGAAGAATAACGGATGGGAAGAGAATTATAGGAATGCAAAATTCAATCATATGGAGTAAAAATATTTTACACAGAACTAAAAAAATAATATATCAGGCATTATTCCGAAGTACAGCATTATATGGCGCTGAAACTTGGACCATAAGTAGACAACAAGCAAACAAATTAATGATATTAGAAATGGACTTTTGGAGGCGTTCAGCAAGAAAATCCAGGAAAGAAAAAATTAGGAATAATAGAATAAGGGAAATAATGCAAGTTGAAAAGAATATTTTCGAAATTGTAGAAGAAAGACGCTTGAAGTGGTATAGGCATGTACTCAGAATGACAGAGGATAGAATACCCAAGAAAATTTTGGATTGGAAAGTAGAAGGAAAAAGAAGAAGAGGGAAGCCCAAAGAGTGCTGGATGGACGGGGTGAAAAGGATTAAGTGAAGAAGATGCTACGGACAGGGACTTATGGAGACGAAAGGTTGTTGTGGGATGAAGGAAAACCATTGTAGGATATTGTGGAATATTCCTTAATAAAAAAAAGTATTATTATTATTATTATTATTATTATTATTATTATTATTACTACTCAGATATTAGGAACCAATGTCGCTCGTAAAAGATTTATGCTTCTCAATGAAATTCCAGAGTTGTTTAGAGATTAAAATTCTGTTTACTAGAGCTAACCAATCAAGTCTGTCCACAAACATAAGACTCCAGTTATCCACAACCGAAGTCCTCTTTATTCGATATCAAGTAGTAAAGGATTTTTTAAAGTTTAGTGCAATTATTACTAAAAACTGAAACATCAGAACATTTACATTTACAATTTGACATGAGACACTCCCGAGCAAGCTGTATTAAGGTTTGTTATTTTTAAATTGCTAAAAGATGTACAGTATATTCTACTTTTTAACATTTTGTTTGACAAGTTAAATCGAGTTATGAATTTGTAATAAATTTATAAGTTTCTCTCTCTCTTTCTTTTTTTGTTTGTTTGTTTGTTGTTGTTAACATTATTAATGGCAGGAGTGAAGTTTGTTTTAGCCATAGACAAACCGTAAGGTTCCCATATTCCTGATTGTTAAACATTGTATAAGCCCTAAGAACTTCACTAAAACTTATGTTAAGAGGCCGAGTTGAAGCCAAGTATCTCGTACACTCCTGTTCCATTTAACAGCGATTTAAAATCATGTCGTCACACGAAAACCAGCTGTTAGAACCCACTAATAATTTTGTTCGATGATTGCTCATGAATTCATGATTATAATATAAATTCAGCTCTGAAAAGGTTAAAAAAAAGTCCGTATAACACCTTTAAAAAATCAGAACTCGTGCTTTTTCGATGGACCATTTGTATGCAAATAATTAGCCAATGTAACACAAAGAACATAATTTTACTATTCTTTCAAACAGGTCAGTAGAAAATAAGCACTAAATAGTAAAGACTGTAAAAACAAGTACTAAGTTTGATATGTCAACGACTGTACTGTACGTATGAAATGGATCGAAGATGTAAGTGTTCTACACTAGAAAAAACTACCCTCCAGTACCTCCCATCATACAGTATGTATCCTTCTCTACTCCTCTACCTCATATGACGTATCGCAGCTCCTCAAATCTTCAGTGCCTAACTCGCAAGAAACAAATGTTACATTCGAGTTCCAAGTAATTAGTTAATTCATTAGGACTGCAACTGTCTGAGATGGTACAATAACTCTATGAGTTAAGATAAATAATTACATGAAGGCATTACATATGATCAGGTAAATGATTTATCAACTATCATCCGATGAGGTCAGAGTTTTTCAATTGGCCTAATCATTTCATTATGCCCCTGGGGTCGACTCAGCCTCTTACAGAAATGAGTATCAGGAGCAATCCTGGGGGTAAAGGCTGCCAGTGCACCTTCATGTGCCGAATTTCTAAAATCTGGGAGCCTCAACCTCCTGGAAACCTCTGGGCCTCCATGGCCTGTATAGGGATCATTTTACCTTTTACTCTATTAAATAAAGATATTTAGAACGTGAAGAGCTTCTACTGTACTAATCAAAATAAGTCAGTTAAATCTTAAAAATAGATTTTTTTAACTGCGACATGTACGAACTGATTGTCATCCACAATATAACCTACAATTCAATATATTTTTTATAAATACTCAGGGATATATGTAAAATGACGTCACGCCTATGAATACAATGTTATTGATACAAGCGGGCACATGCTCGTTACCGGAGTCGCGTGTTCCCAACAATACACTCAACAATAGACGTGTGTCGCCAATTCAAGTCACCAGTCTCCCGTCCTCAATCCAAACCCATGCCTATTCATTTCACATTCACTCATCTCCATTAAGTGTGCAGCTAACCACGCACAGCTGAAAATCTACTCTTTAAATTGCTTATGCCTCCAATTATATTTTCTCTACATACAAGATTTTTAATAATTACTTATGGGTCACCATATAGACCTATTTTATTCCGATCACGTTCTACTGTAGGTAAAGACGTTACGCAAAGGCTTATTCCGAATAAGGCGCCGGGTTTGCTTCATTGATTCCTATTATTATTTTTTTAAATAATGAATACCTCAAAAGAATATGGCGCCGGATTTGCTATATGATATTCTCTTTTAAAATAACGAATAGCCTATTCGATTATTTGCAGCAGGCTATGGGGAGCCAAGACTTGCCTAGTTTTTTCTTTGTTTTGCTGATAGTATTCACCATTAATGCAGCAAAATAAATAAATAAGAAGGAAACGGACGTTTTACGGCAAAACAGCTCAGAAAGTTGAGATTTCTCAAACATCAGTGTTAAGAGGACTGAAGTTCGAAGTTCCGTCCATATAAAACCTATTCGTCATTGTCTGATACGTATAGATCAGAGGGGACAGCATTTTCAACATCTATTTTAAGATGGCTGGGTTAAATACTGAAATTATTTTCATTTGGATATCCTCTGACTTGAACCTTCGGCGAGAGATGCAAGTAGCGGAAGTAGCTAAAAAGTGTCGCGGAAATCGACCGCCCGATTCTCGATGAAGACGCTATACACGGTAGAGGTCTGGTGGCTTCAAGTTGATTCTCACTGTGTATTCAATTGACCAATATGAAAACAATAACAAGTCATCAATTTTATGAAAAATATTAAAATTTTGGGGTTAACTCATAACTCTCAGAATCCTCAGTCACAGAAACTAGAGTCAACTGAAGAAGGTTGTCGTCAGTCCTAACTTAGAACCCCAGATATTATGTTATATTACGTAGGTTGAAATTAATTAATTCAATTCTTTATTTATTCAATTCACTTTTTGCAAACAACTTCCTTAGCACCCTCAAAAAATCCTTTACCTTTAAGCACGGCAATGCAATTAGGCCTACCGAATTTTTATTTACATTTCAGACTAAAAGAGAGAGAAAAAAAACCTAGAATCAATTCAAGAAGGTTGCCGTCTCATTTCTAATTCAGAAGCTCAGATATTATGTTATATTAAACTGGTTGAATTTAATTAATTCAATTCACCTTTTTATTTATTGAATTCATCTTTTACACACTACCCTTAGCACCCTCCAAAAATCCTGTACATGTAAGCACAGCAATGCAATTAGGCATATATTTCACATTAAAAGTTTTCCAAAAACTGAAAAAGTCAAGCCCAAAGCAGCAAAATGTTAACAGAGTACGATCAAAATACAATGTTGCAAATTGTTCACAGAAACTGAATGGTTAATTTTTTCTTAAAGTCCGCTGGTTAAAAAAAGTTGATGATCCTGCTATCTGAATGCCACCATAATGTTTGGGTCATGTTACTCTTTTGTTTGTAAGGGTCAAGTGAAAACCACACGGACTTGTAAGAACTGTCAAGTAGCTAATGAGAGAGAGAGAGAGATAGAGAGAGAATGATTTAGCGAAATCGACTCAGCATTACAGTTTACTCAATGTGTAACTGTACGCCGTAATGCAATTACATGCTTCTCCACTATAAATTAAAAGGTTTAATCGTACAACCTTCGAATTTTTCACTGGCCATTAATCCTTCCAATCCTAGGGTCAACTCAGCCTATAACGGAACATCAGGAGCATTTCTAGGAGCAAAGACGCCCGGTGCGTAAGGCTAACACCGAACCACCTTCACAAACCGACCGTATAAAAATCCTGGAGACTCAAGCTCCAGGTACCTCAACCTCCAAAAGCCTTCAAGATATATATACTATGCGTGTGTGTGTATCTATCCTATATTACATACACCGTATCCGGAGAAAACCTAGTGAAAAATATTTAATACCTCATTTATTGTTTCGCTGTTTTCACATTCAAAAAGGGAAACTCAAAAAGTTTGTTTTCTTGCCCTATATTCAATCTCAATATGAGCGTCATTTGTGGTTCGAGTAACATTCAGACTAAAATCAACCTCCTACCACAAGCGTGAGAGCATCTCTGGAGTCACAAGTGCTACCCCTTCAATGATTCAACGTCGTAAATCTGCCAAGTCAGTCACAATTACATGATGATATATTCGATCCTTGGCAAGTCTCCGCAAAAAAGAACAAGTTTACTAATGGGAACAAGTCCGGCGATCTTGGTGGACGTGTTTAGGTCCACCTTGGCCGAACTAGGAGTCAAGAAACTTTTCGTCAAGAGAGGTGCATACGATGTTGGAGTAGTGAGGAGGGGCTCCACTGAGGCTTTTTTCTTCGGCGAGCCTACAGTTAATGTTACAACCTATATGATGGGCTGGAGAAGTATGACTTTCCGCAGTTACCACCAGAAATCATTTTCCGACAGTGCATGAGCTCCCCATTCAACCCTATTTTGTACTAATTCCTTTCAACCATCCCTCGCAAATCTTACTTCACTTAAATCTAATCTAACATTATCCTCCCACCTACGTCTATAAGTCTTCCAAGTGGTCTTTTCCCTTCGGATCTCCCAGTCAATAGTTAAGAGATATGTCTTTCCTCCTCCATGCGCGCAACATCATTATTAGGTAGGCCTAATTAATCTTAAAAGCATACAACTCAGAAATACTCCAACAATTTAGACATAGCCTAAGTATTTGCTTTGATGTGCAAGGCTAAGATTATATAACTTCAAAAGCATATTAAATTGAATACAGTGTGACCTATAACAACGTGCTGTTTAGATATTTTATTTCCATGCCGTATTTGTAAATAGGTAAAAATAATAATTTCTGCAGTGGCAAAAAGAAACACTGGCCTACTTGAAAACCGTGCAGGAAGAAATATAGGCTCCAGTGGATGTGGAGTGCAGTATGAGAGAGTTATAATAGGACACAATGGTATATATAACAAATTATTTGTGCAGAAACTCTAGCGAAACAGTTTCCATTAGTCATACTTGGAATTTAACAAGAGCGAGGCGGCAAGAACAACTTTCTCACACGACTTGCCTTCCCTCTCACAAGCTCATAGAAATATATCGTATTACAATCCCTCTAGTTCACTCACACCCCAACCCCGTCAAAACAGAAACCGCTCCAATATTAGCTTCATCAGTGATTTACCGCGTACGCGAACTGGGTTCGATTTCAGAACTCCGTCCTACTCTTATACTGTCCTATAACAGAAAAGCTCTCTCTCACTGTGGCTGCGTGAAATGATCAAAAGAAAAGGCGCCTTCACATACAGTACAGCGTTGGCTGGCTTGAAACAGATACAGTCAAGCTGGCAACGGTAATTAGATTCATCTACAATCTGAGGCATATCATGTGTTAGTACTCTCGTAATGTGCATGGCTTTTTTGGGGGGAACGTTTTAGTTACAGACCCTACTTCCCCCTTTCTCCTAAAAAAACTCCTTTGTCATTGTTTTAACCAAGGCTTTACTGCCCATAGCGGTTTTATATCTCCTAAATACTCCAGGCCAATTTCTCACATGTTTTATTCAGCCAGCGTGTCCCTTTTGTGACAAAAAAAATTCCCCCTCTCTTCGCTCCCTAACACAAAAAGTCTCTTCTACTTTTTCCTCGCAAGTTTTATTTTTTAAAAACTGTAGATTAATATAGCATGTAACAGCGAAACTGTCGACTCATTATCGGGCTAAACTTCAGAAACACAAACTGAAAGCTGATTCCTGTGCACATATTTAATTTTACTCTTATATTTCGACGATACGACATAGCTTCAAAATAGCAGTTGAGAATTAATTATTCCTGTAACAAATGATATTCTGTATTCAGCAAATTAGTAGGCCTATACTATAGAAGTCTATTTACTAAAACAGTATATAGAAGGAAGAAGTTACAGAAAATACCTATTAGTTTTTTACATTTGTTCATTAACAATTTTCCAACGTAAGTTTGGTTATCCCCATTGCTTTTATTCACAACTAGATAGAATTTTTAACGGCTCGATTCAGTAGACTGAAGAATGGTTTTCTTAGTACATATTTAATTAGAGATTTTATATTTTAGAATCATTACCCTAACGTTCTGCATTTCACTATACTATCTATGAAATTTAAATATTATGCTGTAACCAGCACTCGTTGCCTCTAGTAGCATGTAGATGTAACTGAAAGAATTTTTAAATAAAATAACTACAATAAATTAATGTTATTCAACCAAAAAAATGTGAATACAGTATGTGAATCGTTCTTCCCTCTCAGCGTTTTTTTTAGTTTCACGCTAGGAAATATATGGACCTATGAAAAGCTTCTTATGAAAGGGTTAAAAGGAAGAATTATATTTATAAAGTAACTGCAATCTTTCACTAAAAATAGAAAAATCAAACAAGTTTATTTTCGAAAAATAAATAAATAAAGTTCCAGGTTTTTGAAAATTCAATACAAGCTGTTTTTTATGCTGCAGATAATCTCGAAAACCCCATATACCTACAACTAATGAAGAACACGTCTTGATAAATATTTTATTTTTCTAGAGATTTTTTTTTCAGAACAAATGCCATTACAAGTGCACCATTTAAGCACAGAAAGAATTTCGGTTAAATTTAGAACTGGACGATATAGAATTATTCACTTTCTCTCTCATAGCAATAGAGAAAGCAAATGCTGGCTGTATCGCCTACATAGGCCTATGTGGTTCTAAAAATTATGGTACGGTTGCTCCTATAGGGTTCATGCGGCACTTTTACTGGTTACAGTAGTGTTTCAAAGAATATGCGGTAAAATAAATTTATAATCATTATGCGCATTTTCCAAGTTCGAGTTCATCAGTAACGATTGTCCTTGACAAATTGGTCGCATCACTGTCACCAATGAGAAGAATTTATTATATCCTCAGAGTTGCACATTTACAAAGAATCTGCCTTTTTTTTATGCCGAAAGCTAATGGGGAAAATTACATATCTGGTTAAAACGCTATTTAATTCAGGAAAACCTCAATAATTACAGATGTTATCAATTTTAATTGAATGAATTGTAAATTTGATGAGACAACCAATATACAGAAAGGTTTGTGAATGCATTCAATGGGAATATGGGAACATATGGATTTTTTTCATTATTCTTCAGATAATTTTTCAATAAAAATCCTAAGAATAATATATTTTTTTAAAATCTGGTTATCTTAAAATAATTAATTTGTAAATGAACTGTTACAGAATAAACCAGGATTAAGTTTTTAAGTGATGTAACCGGGAATGTGACGGAAATGTGACGGCGGAAGATAATTTTCAAAATTACTGAGGAAATTTTCAATGAAATAGTGAAATAGGTGTGTTTTACAAGTCAAGTTTCTAACACAAGGATAATGATCTGCATTTTTAACACATAAAAGCATTGCTATATATTGCATTTATATTTTATACATAGCTATATATTGTACTTATATTTTATATCTTTCGGTTCTATGTGGCATCATTTAAGCAAATTGTCATTGTGATCACGGCCACAGTAGTTAAAAGATAAATTACCAAGCAAGCTTAGAGAACTATGAGAATATTATAGGATAAAAATTCCCCTGACACTGAAATTTAAACCCAGGACCTTTGGCTATCAATATCATTGCGCTACCAACTGAGCTAAGCCAGAGTTCACTTCATACCGCCAGAAGGAACACTCATATATATATATATCCATTACAGAACTGTGGATAAGAAAAATATTATCGTAAGCATTTAGCTAGATGCTACAATCTGCAATCGCCGTCGATTTACACTGAAAGCATTTGTATAGTGTTATGCATACAAACGTAGTATACATTGAATAGGTTTCATTAAAAATTATACACTTATCTACGTATACTACAGTTCATATGTATAAAACCCAATAAGCCTATTTTGTTTCATACTGTACTACAAGTAACAAGAGGCAGGTCACAGAATATGAAAAGCTCATCCCAGGTTTTTGACTTTCACGAGCTGATATTCAGAGACGGTGAAGAGGGAAAGAAGCGAATAATTGAGCATCAATGCAGCGCATCTCATTCAGTCCAGTTGGTCCGGAAGGAAACCAATATGAGCGGAGGATGTTGCTGGTTCACTGACATGGGTAAAAGATGATGAGCAATCCCACATTATTGAACAACTGCCATGCATCTATCCTGCCCTTGCCTCCCTTATATTGGCTAATAGGTAGACTTCTCTTTAACAATGCAGGGTCACATGGGCAGAAGTAAATTGATGAAGAAAGCTTCTCTCTCGACTGGGGAGATCATTCAGACATGTACGCACTCAAGAATGGCTTTAGTGCTTCTCAAATTATGCCCGATGCTAACTCCCGTAACTAATTGCAGAATTTGAATATGCATCGCCGGCATTCATTAAGCCACAAACCTAATTACAGATATTATGAAATTGAAATATCCGGCCGTGCAAAAACGCACTCTCCACACTCATGTTCCAGATTCTAATTAACAACGAGTAAAACCTTGTAATTTCTGTTTCCGAATCAAAATACGTCCGATGTCTCCTTTAAATATGGTTGCCCACTTTTCCCCTTAGGTCTGCAGGAATTTTACATTTATATTCCGTAAACACGCTAGTGGTTGGATCCCAACAGTACTGGCTCGGGACAGAATTTGGATGAATGACTGCTACCTTGACCTCTGAAAATTCGGATTTCAGGATAAACTGAAGGTCCTAGCTAGAGTAATAATATGTTTAACCCACAAAAGTGAGATGTTCCCCATCTGTAGGCCATTGGCAAGCCTTTACCTTCACGATCATTCGTGAAATGGCTTATAGAGTACGCTACGTCTGTGTTATGAAGAAAGGACCTGGGCCTATAAGTAGTAGTAATAATAATAATATAATATAATAATATAACAATAATAATAATAATAAAAGTAGAAAAGTCATCATAGTTATGCTGTGGTTCGCATTATGTTTACGCAACACTCAGTCAAAAAAAGTAGTAGAAGCACTGATAGACTCGGAACAACAACATTGAAAATAGAGTACACAGTCGGATATACACAGCAGTGGGTTGCCAGCCGTATTATTAGGACCTGTTTAAACTAAAACCTACATGAAAAGTATTATTCAGTTTACCTTATTATCTACGTTAAATTTCCCACTTGTGTGATTAATATGGATTGGTTTATGGACAGTAAAATAACTGCAGTTGTTGTAACGAGTTTACAAAAGCGGATACCTTTAAACTTATTGCAGTCTAAAGACTAAAGTATTTACTACTATTTTTAGTATCCCCCAAAAGAAACGAAGCTAACGGCATCCTTGGAATGTTCATATTTATGGATCAAGCGGATCGAGTTCTTAAGCTATGGGTCCAGGGTACAAACATCGGTAATTCTAATAGGCCTATGGATAATATACGAAGTCATCAAATATCTCCCAACGTGATGATCGCTTTCAAATTAACTGTTTATCCAGGAACTCAAATTCCTACAGTAATACATCCATAAAAGTAGGTTCTTCATCTTCTAGACCAGTGGTTCCCAAAGTGGGGGTCCGCGATGGTGTTTCAGGGGGTCCGCAGGCAGTTTAAAAAGAAATAGGATATCCCGTAATTTTCTGTGTTCCCCACTACTTATCTATGTGAAACAGCATTCTCCCACCTCACGTACTTGAAATTAAAGTTGAGAAATAAACATGAAGTTGAAAGTGACTTAATATTGAAATTATCAGACATTATCAGCTAATTAATCAAAAGCAGCTTCACTGTTCACATTAAGGAGTAAACTCTGTTTGTTACCATTGATATTGTTATTTTGTCTTTTGAATTTAATAAATTTGAATCAAAGTATTTATTTACCAGTTTTTGTATCAAAACCCAGAGGGGGTCCGCGAAATTTTAATTATTTTCAAGGGGTCTGCGGACTGAAAAGTTTGGGAACCACTGTTCTAGACTATCCAGAGGATCAATAAAATTCGTGACTTCGTCTCACATGTTTCTGTAAGTGAATAAGTTTCAGGTCTGTAATGAGGGAATTCTATTATATATATATGTGAATGTTATATTAATTAATAAATGATATCCATGTTTAATAAAATAGTCAGACAAGAAGAAAATATTCACCTCTGAGGTTTATGGTCTATCAAGGCACTGAATCAAATCGAGGAAATCTCAAACATTCCCTTTATGAAATAGCCTAAGGTTCCCTCAATTCCCCTCAAAATTAACTGAGGTGTTCTGTAACTGGCGAGGCCAGAATAGCTGCGAATAGAGCTTCACACATACAGAACGAGCACAAGCAGTTTTATTTTCAAATAAGCGCTTAAAACCGTACACTGGATCATGATACTAAATCATGCACTGGATTATGTAACGTCGAAAGCCGATGAAATGGAAATATAAAAATCTGCGCTCAATAAGCTTCTTTCTTTTAATTTGAAATTTAATTACTAATTACATCGGCAAAAGACTATACGAGGCCGCTAACATTCTCTCTTCTCTTTCCATATTAAAGACAAATCAGAAAGCCCCCTCCACATCCAACAATGTTCTAACCCTCCACACTACACGCACTGCTGTTTCACCACATAGGGAATGTATCGTACACTCCAGTTCTCCATAAAATACTGGTCTTCCAGTCAACACACCGTACAGAGCGGACTATATTTAAGGGGGGAAAAAAATGAATTATAGTTTATGTTAGTTACATAAAACTAATGGGTTCATACCCCATTTACAGATTCTTCTCTAATGCCTAATAATTTCTCAAAAATCCTTTTCCTTTCTATACTCTTGTTTGTAGTATCAATTACCGTCTCCTCAAATTCCTGATTTGGGGCCTGAATAGAGCTAGAAATGAATTTACGTTTTTTCTAATTATATCAAATATAAATAATATTTTCACAACTAAAGCGTCCCTAATATATTTCCTCATTTAAACCTTTGCTTTGTAATATTAGGCCTATTATTTCTCATTTTGATAAAAAACCTTTTTTTCCCTAAATAATTTTCCTTCAACAAGTATTATCTTAATAGCTCATTGAATCAGAATTCCACCATTCCACTGATGATTTCCAAGAGATATAGACGGGTCAAGATGAAATAATTGTTTTATCTTAACAATTCATAAACTTGCCTCACTTTCTTATTTCATATTACTTAAGTATAGGCCTAAGTTCCGCCTCGATCATAATTATTATAATTTCCATTATTAAGTGCCAGTATGGTACTTTATGAGATTGTGTGGGGGACGAAAAAATGTCTGTCCGTCTGTCTGTCTGTCCGTCTGTCCGTGCGTACGCACCATAACTCAAGTACGCTTTTTCGGATTTTCATGAAACTTGGTATAAACATTCATAAAGTCGATGGGAAGAATCCTATTGATATTGAACCAAATCGGTTCACCGGTACCGGAGTAATGCCCAATTTAGTGCCTATTTTAATAGATTATGGCGCCTTTCTCATAGAAAGGCGCCATCACTCAAATACGCTGTAACGGATTTCCATGAAACTTGGTATACCCATTTATGACGTCCATGAGAAGTGCCCTATTGAATTTGAACCTAATCTGTTGACCGGTACCGGAGTAAAATCCAATTTAGTGTATATTTTAAAGACGCGGTAACTCAAATACGCTTTACCGGATTTTTATGAAACTTGGTATACACATTTACAATGTCCATGGGAAGACGTCTATTCATAATGGATAAAATCGGTTGATCTGTTTCGGAGTAATGCTCAATTTAGTGCCTATTTTATGGCAATATACGTATTCGAAAGAATTTATAAAAAAAAATGAAAATCAGTTATCTTGACAACATAGCCTATTGTTTTACTGTGATCTTATAAGGCCTTGGAAATTAAAATACAGGTAGCTATGACAAAAAACACTATTGTTTTACATGCGCTTATCCAACTAGACCGTTAAAATGACCCAGGTGGCCGAGATGGTAGACCTTTCTTCTTCCGTAAGCCCTGCTTTCTGAATAAATCTGGAGCTTAACTTGGAAATCAATCTAAAAAAAAAAACATATACTGCATATCACAATTGCAGTCATAACTAATTAAACAAAAACATACTGGCACTTTTTTACATCAGTTTACCTGATTTTATTATTGATGTATTGAATAAAATTTCTTGAACAACCTCACACATGCTCACTAAAAATTATTGTGGTTACATTTTATAGACCGAAAGTTAGTTATTTTACTTTTATTATATTTATATATTTACGCTACCAGAGTTAAGGCTATAAGACCTTCTCTACCACTCAACCAAGAGGAAATACATGCAATACGAGAATTATACAACTTGGTCCTAAACGAATGCGCCTATAAAATTGATCTGAAAATACAAAAGAAAAAGAAAACTAAATAATACAAGAAATTAAAATAAACTGGTAAAACATTGAGCATGAGTAGTGAAAAAAGCTAAAATAAGCTATTTACACCTTAATATCACTCTTAACCAGGTAAATGTTCTTATATACTAACTGAATAAATTGAACTTGAGCTGTAATATCGTTTGGCAGCTCCTGAGATAGCTAGGCATTGAGTTTCAGAAGCGAATAGCTGTTGAGATGGGATCAAGCTGGCAGCGTGTACCCAAGTTATGATACGATTATCTATCTATCTATCTATCTACTACCCTATGATCCCCAGGTGGGGCAAAGGGGCCTCCAATGGAGGTTTCATTACCTATACTAATTTCGATATGCTTATTTTCCGAGAGAGGGTAGAGGGACAGGTGGTAAGCCCATCGCCTCGCAACCCCCCTCTGGAAATTAAGTATTTCTTGGACGTGAAAGGGCCGAGAAATTTTGTCCAGAGGCTCTAATTTAGGCTTGGAGTTCTTTTACGTGCCGTAAATCTACGACACGGGACCCCCAGCTTAAAGTCCCTCCCGGAGGACTCCGTGCCCAGGATTTTTACGTCCTGAAAAATCCATCGACCGCGGCCGGGTTTGATCCCGCGCCCTGCGGATCTAGAGGCGGGCACGCTACCTCTAGACCACCGCGGCCGACATGATAGGATTATAGGTAATGAAAACTTTTGGAAAGATAGCTGGGTGTTGGGATTCTATACAGCAAAATGAGACAGTGGAAATATTTTCTTTCGCACAGGTGTACCCATCGAAAGGGTTCCAGTGATGGACTTATGGGCTCTTATTTACGAATGTTACATAATTATATGACATACGCAATATTAACAGTTTTTAATAAACTTACTGTTTAAGTAAAATAATAACTAACTAACTAACTAACTCCTTGGCGCTACATCCCTGAAGGGACTTGGCCTACCATCCGACCGCTGCGTCACCTACCGTAGGCAGATGGCAGGATTGGGCCAACACCCACGGCCGTTAATGGTGGTTTTCATGACCGGAGCCACTACTTTTCTATCAAGTAGCTCCTCAATTTGAATCACGAGGCTGAGTGCACCCCTACCAGACCTCCCTACCTCAGAAAAATTCGAGGAGGTACCGGGGATCGAACCCGGGCCGACAGATCTGTAGTCAGCGTAAGTCAAATAAGTTAATAGGGCGTCATAATAAGCAAAATGTGGCATAGCCTAATGAGTGCCTGAAGAAGTGTTCTTAAGTGAAAGGGGAGGCAGTTTTTATACTATATGTCAATTAAATTGATATAAAATAGTTTAGTATTAACTCCACGTGGTAAGCATAAAAACAGTACTTTATATATAAAGCAGTGAGAATTTTGTATTTTTATCTTTCATAGTTTTGATATAACCACGTTACAAGTTTATCAGTACAAATATTTCGAGAAAACCATTTTTATAACAAATTATAAGCAATTAAAAACATTTTTCTTGTGAAATGTCTTAGTATATAGCTGTACAATATACAGTATATAAAACAATATAGTGACCTAATGTTTAAAAATAAAATTTTCCTATCTGAAGATATGCATTGACTATGCCTTAAGATAGAAAAACTTACGTTTATCAAGTTAGTATTTTCTTATCTAGTGTTGTGAGAGGGATAGTCCTTAGTTACAGATTGGTATATCGGTATCAGGGCAATGCATGTAATATCCATCCACACCCTCCAGCCACCACTCTCATCATCCCGCTCGTCATGTGTACCAAATGACTTCCAGTTCAGTTGTCCTCAGCCTGCAGCCTGCCAGACATTCACATTATACGTGCAGCCACCACCCGGAAAATGAGTCTTTTATTTTCTAGAGTGGGCAGAATGATAGACTGCCGAGTGCACGGCAGAGAGGGATAGAGGGAAAGAGGGAGACAAACGTAGTTCCAACGACGCGTTCAATTATTTCTAACTTGTACGCATTTTCATGTTTTCCTATTAGGTTTAGACTTTATTCGTAAAATATCGCAATACGCGCACAATTGTTTTATTAAAGTCGTCTCATTAGTTATTTTTCCGGCAGCGGTTTTAATGACAATCGAACACGCGCTGAATGGAGAAAAACAAAAGTCAAACAAGCGCGGCATATTATCTTCCATTCGCTGAAATATGCCACTCGTAAGTTAAAATTGTAATGCGACAATTTCTAAAGCTCCATGCTACAGTCATACACACTTTATTAAACAAAAGTATCTCCTAGCCGTGAAATTACTTGCTTATAACAGTGACATATGCCTCCACGTCATACGCACTGCGGAGAGGTTTGGCATTGAACCCAGGTATATTTAATACGAAGACTAGTGATTAGAAGCTGTATACCATCACGTCTTCTAAAACCAGCCCTCAGGGTCAATAAAAAACCCGCTCCTATGGTAGGGTGTCCACATGAGTTTTATATAGGCTAAAAGCGGGACATTTTTTTCAATATTGGAAGAAACCTGGGATAGTTAAGAGAAAAAATGAGACAAAAATTTCATCTAGTGAAATTTAGTGAAAAATTAAACTTGTCTCACACATACAAATTACCTCAAGTGGCTTAAACTTCTTCTGCAAACTGCGATAGATAGTAATTCATTCCGCAGAAGTAGATACCTCGTTGCCACTTGTAAATTTATGAATTTTATCAAGAAGTGCATTTTCTTCTGATACTTTACTATGAAAGGCAGCATACGGTTGTCTTAACGTGATTCACAATGTCGGAACGGCCACTATGTTAAATATCAAATTTTGATTTGCACAACGTAGGACTACATTCTACAGTTTCTCGACTGCCCGTGATATAAGGAAACTCACTTTTAATGTTGCTGTTAAAATTACACTTTCGCTTCGGCATGTTGAAACGGTGATTTCACAGATCAAATCAAACCTCAACAACTGCTAGAAGAATCGACCCGACGCCAGCCAAAAATACAACTTAAAATCACTTCCCGGTCAACCAGTGCTACCAATAAAACAAGACACTGACAGTAAAAGTTGTACAAGTGGCACATCATAGAAAATATACTTGCACGAGAGGGTTGATTCACCGATCGTGTTCTGTGTGAATGAGTGGCCAAACCAGGTTATTTATATATTTGCACAACGGGGAAGAAAGTTATGCAGCGTAAAACACAGTGGCTAAGCGGAATCACAAAAAAAAGAGACATTTGGACATTCTGCAAAAAACGAGACTCTCCGGGGAAAACAGGACGAATCGACACCCTATCCTACGGGAATCATCATGTGAAGGGCAAGCCCCATTGGGCAAACCCTCCACCCAGCCCGAGCAGGGTTTTAGAGAGGTTTCCCCTGCTCACAGGCAAATGCCGGGCTGGACCAAAATCCCCTCACACAATAACACAGCACAACAACTTAGATCCTAACATAAACACACGCAGCACACTACCCAACACAGCACTAAAAGCCGATCAGCGCAAGGCAAACACTAACTCAAAATAAAGACACTTGTACAAGCACACAGCCCAAAACGACACAACCTCAATCATCCCACATGGATGCACACAAGGGCACTATAGGAACACACAGCACAAATGGTCACCAAAATTTGGTTTGACCGGAGTTTTTGGCTTCATTGCTAGGCACTCCGGGGGAAAGGGTGGGCACACAAAAAAAAAAAAAAATATCCTACGGGAATCGAAGCCGGGTCGCCGAACCGAAGTGAAAGTCAGGTGACGGCAGCGGACTACACTTGTACATAATTTATTATAACTTATATAATTATGCTTACATATATTATTACAGAACACCATGTTCAGGATCGCGCCCTACCTCGCGCTTCTACAGGATAGTCATTCTGCTCTTCTCGTTATAGGCCTAGTTGAAAAGTTTCGTAGCTTTATAGTTTTACTGAGCCTTCAGGAAGCTTTACAATGAATAGAAGATAACTAATAACTTAATAAGGCACATCCACTAACTCTTAAAGGAGTGAACTTCGTCTCTTGTATCGAGGCTCTAATTACAAAGTTAGGGAGGCACGACACACTTTGAAATGTGTGCCATTCTGGTTCTATATTAAGATGACTGTTCTTCTTGAGGCAGTCGTACCAGCATCCCTGCAAATCATCTCTTTAAACCTCTCCTCCCCTCTTTCTCCTGACTCATTCGTCTATTCATTATGTCGAGCAGAATCAGTAGCAGCCCCGCTAACGACTTCGTCCGCTGAGATAATTGATAAAGAATAAGTGCAGTAGCAGCAGTACAGTGGAGCCCTCTACACGGCTGTTCTAGTACTAACATTCAGCCGGGAGGATAATTCCTCATTACTTCTTTATCTCTGTCTCTGTCCTCTCTTTCTCTTCCTGCTAGCAGAAACAATTTTTTTTTATTTCATGCCAAGTGTAATTTTTTCCCGGATTTCTCAGCACGTAATTAGAACAGAGAACAGAACTCGCGTTTCCAAAGATATTGGAGTTTCGAAACAATAGCTCGTTCTCGAACTCTACAATGGATCTCGCTAACTTCTATATTCCATGGTTTAGCTTTGTTTTAACAAGATGCAGCTTTTAACACCTGCCAGGTACTTTTCCTGTTTTAGAATCTCAAAGAATTGATTCATTTTAATTAGCAAAAATTGTACGGTAGCCATTGAATTACTAATATTCCAAAATGCAAATATTGGAACGTGAAAATACGTTATATCTTATAAAATTATAGGCCTACAAATGAAACAGCATTTCAACCGTGTTTCAATAGTGATTTTTTTTAGTAAGGTTTAATAAATTCCTTCTTTAGCTTTTAGACAAAATTATTAAAGACGAAGCAGTCGTCGATTCCCAAAGTCTCTCACGATTAGGGCAGTACCCCTAATTTCGCAGTACCTTTTTATTTTATTTACTGCAAAATCAGGAACAGTAATGAAAAAAAAAAAGTATAAAATAGAAGAGAAGATGCCCTCTTTGATGAATAAGATGAAATATTTCCACTACTGTTCCCAATTTTGCAATAAATAAAATAAAAAGATACTGCGAAATTAGGCATGTTTGATATACATGATCTAGTGAAGGATAGGCCTACTAGCGCAAAATATTGGTCCCTCATGCAAGATATTAAAATCGCGACCTTACAGTGTGCTTTTGCGTTCACTAGTTTATTGTATTTGTGCAAATAATTCTTGTTTTAATAAAATCTAGCATCCTTAGTAGCAGAATGAGATGCTTTAATAAGTAAATGTAATTCAATCCGTCTCTCCCTTAGGAGGTAAAAATTTAAAAATTATGTACGGTAAATGAAAACACTTAGGCTATGTAACAGAGTTGCTAAAAAGCGAACAAAGTTGTTTTTAAAATCAATTCAATTTCAAATAACGTAGATTTTTAAAAAATCATTATCAACACAACTTACATTTCCAAATCTGGTATTAACACTCCAAATGTAGAAGTTTCATATACAATGATAACTCTGATCACGTTTTGAGAATTTTTCTTATGAAGTGTTTTTATCGGTTTTACTGTCATTTTGTCAACAAAACGGAAACGTGCCGTGATAACGATAGAAGAAAAGTTAGAAAAAGAATTAAAAACGGAGAGGTTTTGCGTACTATTACAGCTGATTTCTGTGTTAGTGTTTCCATTTTATCATAATACACTTCATTTACTTTAACCTAAACCTTCAAAAAGTGATTAACTTCTAAAAATGGCATTTTAATTTTTATCAGAAATTTTGGTTATCCGAAACCGAATACGGTTAACGGAGGTTCTACTGTACATAGGTGTAACCAGGCCGATCGTATGGGGGGGGGGGTCTGGAATACCCCCCAGGGAGAGGGGGGCTCGGGGGTCCCCCCCCCGGAAAATTTTAAAAAGTAAGATGCACAATAACGAGTTTTAAGCTTCCCACGTTTTATACTCGTATTAAGTAATTTATAATCAGACTTTTAAAAATCGTACAATTTTCCTTTTACTTAAAAAAATTGTATAATTTTCCTTTTTTTAATCAATGGGGGGGTTCAAACCCCCAAACCCCCCCCCCCTCGTTACGCCTCTGCTACTGTATAAGCATAAATTACAAAATTTAATTTAAAAAAATAGTATTTTAACATTCCAATCTATAAATGAATCTCGAGGCAGCAAGGGCATCACAATTTTTTATGGAAATACTTAGCCCACGCGAAATGTTATCATTACGGATGTAAAGGTGGGGGTGGACTTGCACCATTCTCATTCTGGCTCCTCCAACGTCGCCTTGGAAGGAGCGGGAGGGTAGTTCATTAGTAGAGGTTCCTAATTAATGATGAAACACATCAATTAGCAGGTTCGCACTCTTCATCTTCACAGAAAGACTCGTTCTCCTTTCAGTTTTCCGTCCGTCACTTCGTACAACTCGCTGGGAATTCAGAGCAGTCTCTCCTCCAGAGCAAGTGTCAACGGTATAACCCTCTCCTAGTTACATCTATTATGTAAGAAACACTTCTGGTAACATGGGAGAGCGGTATTCATACACTGTAGCTTGTGAAAACGATAAAAGGGACTTAATTTTTCCATTTTAAGAACCCCTTCTATTTTTAACATGTTCCTTTTGAATCATTTTTACATATTTTTGAAATGGTTGATTGGAAGGTTTTGTCTGAGAAGGAATCCAAAATTCAGGAAACTACAATCAATCTTGAGAATATTATAGGAGAAAAATTCCTCCGACACTGGGACTTGAACCCAGGACCTTTGGCTATTCGCGCCAATGCTCTACCAACTGAGCTAAGCCGGAGTTCAATTCACAGCGCCAGATGGAATCTCTCTCCTATGACTGATTGCCCTAATGGTCTACCACACAGACAGACAAGTTATGTCATATGCAGTCATAGGAGAGAGATTCCATCTGGCGCTGTGAATTGAACCCCGGCTTATCTCAGTAGGTAGAGGTCCTGGGTTCAAGTCCCAGTGTCAAAGGAATTTTTCTCCTATAGTATTCTCATGTAATGTCCAACAGAGACAATAATTCTGTGGTTCATGAATGCTTATATATCTACAATCAATCTTGTTCTGTCAGCTGTTAATCACAAACTTGCAAGTGACACATCCAATTTTAATATCCTGATAAGGAGTATTAGCTTTTTATTTTAATACACTTTCCCAAAATAACTATGTTTTTAATAGTGCAAGAATTCTTAAAATAATAACATGATAGGCGAATATGGAAGCAAAATTACGATATTAAAGCAAAGTATTAAAACTAATTTATAAATCATTACTTTAAAAATAATCGCAAAATGAATTCATCAGTGGGCACAGAGTTAGAAATCAATAAGAAAAATTTCAGTAAAATAGATTGTTTCCTCGATTGAGAGTCTTAACAAAAGGATAAAAATTCTCATATTTTACTTTTGATAATACTCTGCTAGTATTATATTTATGCTTTTATACGACTTTTTGATGTGACGAATTTATACGTTAGTAGCAGCAAAGAGGTAAAGATCTTCGACACTTTTTTTTCCTAGAATTTAAGAATTTGTAGACTATTTTCTAGTTTCTAGCAATACACTGATTCGGTTTAGTTTTTACATTAATTAATCACTCCAGATTTAACTTCCCCTATGGATACGGCTTTTAAGTCCCACAAAAGACAGTCTAAGAACAGCACAAGAAAGAAACAGGCCTACAGTATATGGTACAGGTGAGACTTATGGCCGAGTGCACCAATCTCGGTATTCAGAATACCGCGGTAAAGTTGCTTAGTTTACCCTGGTAAAGTCTATTTTCGTTGCATCGTGCTCGGTTTCGACTTTTACCGCGGTAAGATGCAAACCGGCCGTGAAGGAGCTGTAAAGTGAGAAAACCGCTGTTTTCTTTCCAAGATGGAGATCAGCGTAATGTATCATATTTATGATATCTAGGCCAAAAGCTAATTGAATATAAAGAATAATGAGAGACAGGTGGGATCTATTTGAAGAATGAACTATGGTGCATATCTTTGCAAATACTGTGCTGTAACATCGATTGAAGTTACCTTCCTTTCTTACCTCAACTAAACCAGGTCCATCGAGTAGGCTAGTGGGAGTAACCACGATTAGTACGATTAGTACAGTATTTATGGTGTTTGAATTCAAACTTTCAATTCAGACGACATATATACGCAATATAATAATCCATTTTATCCTTATGAACATTTATTACTGAACAATAAGGCAAGAAATAAATGAAATATGGAAAACCTGTGGGCCTAGGCCAACTTTGCAATGAATGGCTACATGCATCACGATATAGCCTATGTACCGGTATATAGTGTATGTAATCAATTTATCATACTTGCACACACACACGAACATAATTATAACAGCCCTTTCATGGCTATGTAGATGATTTTGCACCTAAAATTTCCACTAGTCGAACGGGAATAAAAGTGAGGCTATGTCGAACTCAGAACAGAGATTTCATGGTGTTGCTTTGCCTTAGATTACACAGGTGTGAGAATTATTCTTTAAAACATAAATGTTATTTTATTGAAATGCACAGACAGGTGGGATCTATTTGAAGAATGAACGATGGCACATATATTTGCAAATGTTGTATGTAACATCGAGTGAAATGACCTCATCCAAACCAGGTCCATCCAATAGGGGTAATCAGCTGATTTTCACGATCGTTACAGTATCTATGGTGTTTGAATTAACAGTCAGACATATATACCCAATATAATATACCATTTTATCCTTACGAACATTTATTATTGAACAATAAGGCAAAAATAAATGAAATTTGGCCTATAGACGAGCCACCGTGACTGGAAGACGTGCAGAGAGAGAGCGAACCTAGCGGCCATGGAAGAAACCAACACAAAATTTCTCCATGGGAGAAATTCATAGCAGAGTAACCGCGATATTTCCAAGCATTAGCAAACCGCGATATTTTAGCAATGGTGCACAGAGATTTTGAGAATACCCTGGTATTACGTTTAACGCGGTAACGAAACGGCTGAGAAAACCGGAGAATGGTGCACTCGGGCATTAGTGTTTTACATTTTCTGCAGTTTTAGGCCATTTTCGGCATTTTTAGGTCTTTTTAGGCATTTTAAGCCATGTTTCAGTGGAGGTAGAGAGGTACAAATCATTACTTTCAGAGAACAGGAAATCGTTTTTATTTCAAAATCTCCACCTAGTGTTCATAGTTAATTTTAATTCTGGTTTATTGTAAACACCATAGCAGTTTGTCTTGTAGCAATAAAGAATTTTTTATTTCTTTCTTTCTTTCTTTTTAAATGGCATATATTTGCTAGTGAAAATTTGATGGGCATGTCAGTTCAGAAAGAATTTGTTTTTTCATTAAGGGTGTCAAAGTAGTGTAAATATACTTATTTTTTAGTAATAAAATAAGAGTGATTTATATTGTAAATTCATAAATAATTCACTGTCATCCGTTAAATTGCTTTTAGCAAATCATTACTTAAAAAAACTAAATATAAGTAATAATGGAAAATGTATTGGTCATTTTTAAAAATACTGTCATTTTTCACTATTTTTAGGTCATAAATGCATTTTTTTTTTTTTTTTTTTTGCTTTTTGTCACTATTTTATGGTCATTAAACGCTCTGCCCTAATTATTATTATTAGGGCAAGGCATTTAATGACCATAAAATAGTGAAAAAATGCAAAATAAAAAATGCATTTATGACCTAAAAATAGTGAAAAAATGACACAATATCTAAAAAAAAAAGACCAATAAATTTTCGATTATTACTTACACTTAGTTTTTTAAAGTAATGAATTGGTAAAAGCAACTTAATGGATGACAGTGCGTTATTATGAATTTACAATATAAAACATACTCATTTTTGTTACTAAAGAAGTAAGTAAATTTACACTACTTGGACACCCGTAGCGGAAAGAGAAATCATTCTGAACTGGCATGTCCATCAAATTTCCCCTTGCAAATATGTGTGATTTAGAAAGAAAGAAAAAATTTATTGCTACACGCCAAACTGCTATGGTGTTTACAATAAACCTGAATTAAAATTAACTATGAACACTTGGTGGAGATTCTCAAACAAAAACGATTGTCTATTGTCTGAAAGTAACGATTTTTACATGGAAAAGCTCCTCCCTATCCCCACTGAAGCATGACCTAAAATGCCAAAAAAAAAGGCCTAAAAATGCAAAAAAGACCTAAAAATGCAGAAAATGATCTAAAAATTACCAAAAAATGACCTATCTCTTGAAAATGACGAAAAATGCAAAATAAAGCGAAAAAAAAAAATGCAAAAACAAATTGCCCTTATTTAATCAATTATTTCATGATACACATTTATATACATTAGAGCTATCTTTTAACCTTCATATAAAAAAGATGCAAAATCATCAAATGCCTTGCCCTAATTATTATTATTATTACATTATCATCATTTCAGATATAAACCATAATTAAAGAAGGATCTAGGGATGTATAATAAGCAGAAAAGGATGCTGGATATGAAGATCAGACTTGGTACAGCGGCGGCTGAGTGGCGAGTCTTGTTTCAATGCAGAAGCGCGATTAAATAAGTGAAATGGAGCGGATTAACGATTCTGCTGGTAGCTATATGCTTCAATAAGTAGGGGCCATATCGGCGTCGACAACCTCCATTATGTCACTCACCATTCAGCAACTGGCTTTACAACGCACGCAAATTGCATACGTACCCTGCATAAAGCCAATGTCAATGCTTTCCAGCAAATCTAGCCAATAAACGTAGGCTAAAGACGTTCTGCGGACACAGACATGATATATTTTATTCGACTATACTGTACAATAATAAGCGTATTACATTTGACGCAAAGGTATCATGATATAATGATATACAGGGTGTTAATAAATAACACCGAAATATTTTACCTGTATATAGGCCTAGAGGGGACTTTTATTAGGAGATTTTTGCTCTATGATGTAAAATGTGTATGCTACAGGGCATTAAAGTCCTTTTAATTTGGTGCTCATAAATCAATAATTACGCGATAGGGTTAAAATGTTCATTAAATTGACTTCATGCCTTCCTAGTGATCGATAAAAACCTGACTCTTAATCAATCGTCAACAGCTAGGCCTATATCATAATTTAGTGTTTCCATAATCTGCAAAATTTACAGACTAATCACATGACTGGTCGCCACTGCATTAGTATTTTATTTATTCATAACTACTGACTACAGTGTTAACAACAAAGTTCCTTTATTTTGCATTTTTTTCTAATGTTAGAAGTCAGTGGCGGCCATGCCCTGGGATATTTTATGCTGTAGCAGGAAAAATTGAATCCATAGAGCAAAAATGTCATAGTAAAAACTGCTTGTCTATGTTCCCTCTATACGCAGATAAAATATTTCGGTGTTATTCATTAACACCCTGTATAACTGTAAGCCCATCTTAACAAAACAGATTTACATTATGCCATTGGTGTGGTATCGTATTATCGAACACGGAACGATCTTGAGACCTTGAGAGTACCAGTTGAAAACTGCGTATTTAATAGTCTGTATTTAAAATAAAATCAATTCTGCTCCTGTTAATTTTAATATCATACTAAAATGAATTAATTTCGTGTTGTCAAAATCCGCTGATTTCAGGAAAACAAGCAAGAGAAAGCTTCGATTTGACCGACATCTGTCGCAGAAGACAAGAACTACAGCAACTAGTAGTCAGCCGATGCTAAGGACGACGCGGGCGTTTGAATGCATCTAAAATATTAAAATTTTAAACACTTAGACTAATTATGGTCGAACAAAACAGTCGTCTGCAACTTGCCTATAGACCTAACGGTAATTAAGATACTCGTACGAAAATTATGAAACTCGCTTTGCTCGTTTCATAAACATACTCGTATCTTAATAAATGCCATTATAGGCTCACAGATTCACATTAGTTGAATAAGGAAAGTCACACGGGTCTGTATTGGAATGTAGGCCTACTCATTGTTTCTCAAATTAATTATGAATTTAACAAATGAAGACTGGTCCTGAATTTAAGTAATTAGAATTTAAATGCATTAGACTCAATTTCTCACGCAAATTATAAACCCATGTCGGACTGCAAAGAAAACGGTTAATATAATGATTAAGCACATAATTTGATTCTTGAGCACGATTCGGTAAATATTGCATTAATTTTAAATTTTCTGAACAAGAGGATGAACTAGGAAAACATACCAAGTAGGTCAGGCCAATTAAATGTTACAGCTAAGGGAGATGAAGATGGTCAACAGTTGACCAGCACTGAAGAACTGGTGAAGAGGAAAGAAATCCAAAAGCCTTGCTAAGAAAGAAGCCGGGTGTGTTGCAAATGATTGCAAATCTAACGAGACAGCGATGACATTTCTTCCCAAGCAATATGTGTTTTAATGTTAGTTATTGAATTATTAGCCTATTATTAATATTATTGCTATGAATATTAATATTATTAATCTTCCTGCAATTAAAAAGCAATAGTTTTATCTTCGTATTATTTTATCTGAAGTTTACATATATACATTTTTAATTATCTCTGGTATCGTGGAGAGGTAGTTTTAGGTTAAGGTAGTGGCACAAGGATGGCACCTAGTGTATAACATGGTCTTTGCATGCATATTTTATTAAATGTCGCACTTTTAACAGCATATTTCTGAGAAATCTTAAACATTGTGCATATATCTGTTACGGTAAATCAAACATTTACAGCGTATTTGACTATTCTCTATCACATTTAAGAACGATCCTGTTCAAAACAAAGAGGCGTGGCTGACATAGCCCGCACGTGAGAACGCATGTGTCCACCGTGTTAATGTTAGTTTGTTTATTCTCAGTACAACTCACCCGGAGGGTCGTCGTGAACAATGAATCCTTTGTTTTGTTTGCTAATAGATATACTATAATGATGACGATGCCAGTGAGAGTTTGTTATTTCACGTGTAAATGTTGATATTATTGTTGCATCAACTTACGAACACTAGTAAGCCACACCCTGGTAATGGCGCATGCTAATGACATTAACCAATCATGTTTTGTCACATGATGCGAATTTTCCGCGAACTCTCCGTGAGTTCTCCTCTCCTTTGTTTTGACTAGGATCAAACTAGAGTGGGATCAATTATAAGTGAATGTTTTGAGAACCGAGTGTACAGTAATTGATAGTACATAGCCTAATAATTTCGGAACTGATTGTATAGGCTTAATATTAAAGCGACGTTTCATTTCATTAGTTTTCAATTTACTAAAATGATTTTTTTTGTGTGTAATTTATAATGTACCTAAAAATACAAAGTAAGGATTAAAATTACTTACACGATAGAGCAAACTTCTTAAATCAAGAGCATATTTACAAATTTAGAGCATATCTGAATGCTTATTTCGTCTTCTGATAGAGCATTAACTTCGAAGGCCTTTACTGATGAGATGAGATTTCTTGAGGCGCAAGGAATCTTCGCGCAGGACTGGTTCCCTATTTTCTGGTCCAAATCTTGGGAATGCAACGAATAGCGAGAGAGGTAATAGCAGGAAAGGAGGAGTCCTTGTATCCAATCACATGACGACTATCTGTGTGATTCCATTGATCACCTACCCCCACATGTTTCTGTCCAAGAATTGCATCAATTTTGCATCGCCCTCCTGAATCACACGATCAAATGCAATGAGATTATACTATCTTATCACCACATATATTGCATGAGGAGTAAGAATAAGAGTTAAAATATGAGTTGCTCGTAACTAATCCTCGATTTCTAGCCCAATTTTATCCAGTTATGATATTTTTTATACGGCTTCGATTTAAATTTTAGTATGTCTCACTGCGAAATTGGCTTACGGAAACTAGTTCCACAGATATTATTCTCCTCTTTATAATGTGCTCCGTCTATCAATCAATTGCACAAAATGGGCAATATAGGTATTTTACAGTAATACTAACAATAAGCGGTTTAAAACTATATGTGACAAAAATTTGAAAACTTTAAAATAGTAACATTTAAAAAGCGATAGTTAAAAAATGCCCCATGTCATTTTCTTTATTTTAGTCTTTCGTTTCCTCCAAAACTATTATACTATATTACTTAAGTTTTGATCTGTTCCCTTCATTGTGTAATTTTCAAATTGTATGTGTTTCTTGTTTATTTTCTGTATTTTTTTTAAGTGAAACTTCTTTTGCCGCGGTAGGGGTAAATCCAGAGCTTGTGTCACGCTCAAAAATCGTCACGAAATTAGTGTACACTCAAAATCGTTACGAAATTAGTGAGGTGTGACGGAACGGACTGCACAGAAAACAATCAACTCAATGACTAGGAGTAATCAACTGCTATACGATTTAAAGGACAAAATAAAATACTCAAAGGGGAAACTAACGACAGAAGGTGATGGAAAGGAAAATTTTAACACCTAGTACGAGGGCCTGCAAGTGGGAATAATAATAATAATAATAATAATAATAATAATAATAATAATACTTACTTGCTCAAAGGCAATAGACAATTCCTAAGCAAGCTAAAGGAATATTATCTATTTTATGGAACCCGAAGGTTCATTAACGCACTTAAAAAATAAAAAATAAATTCCGGGGTGCGCGGGTAAAGAGAGTTAAGTCCACTTTCTTGTTACTGAGAATTAGAGTGATTTAACACACTATACCAGCCCAACATAACTTTAGAGATGGATACACCCATGAGGCACACATCCATAACTACCGTACAATTTTGAATATGACTTACTGGACTTAACACAAATGTAGAGAACATTTTTATCTATAACTCTATGGACACATCTCAATTTTTTAGGATGGTGGACTTAACTCTCTTTGCCCGCGCACACCGGAATTATTATAATGAAACGCAAAACTTTTGCCTCTGTTATGAACTCTTATTTTAAATGGAACACCCTTATATTTTGAATAGTGCTCATTGAGCGCTTTTTCAGGAAATACCCACACGAGATACTTCTTTGCAAATTTATTCAAGAAAACAGAAAACTAATAATATCAGTAAAACGCTTCTTTTGTTTACTGTGATTTGCCCCGTCAAGCTCCATGCGGGCCGTCATGACCTCAGCAGAGGTTAAACTTGCATTAAAGTTTACTTTTTGTATGTAAGAGATACATTTTCTCACCTACAATCTTGAAATTTTTATCATTTGTTTATTTAGATGTTTTTCATACACTGAAAAAAAATTTGAATCGGTTAATCTCTAAAATATTTCCAGGTCATAATATACTTAAAAATGTAGTTATTATTTTTTAAATAAAAAATCACATTTCAGTGAAAAAAATATGAAAAATCCTTTTTTCAGTAGGCCTACTAATACAGGATGGGTATCTAGTCTCTAGCTTAGTAGTAGAATTTGAGAAAAGGTAGGTGGTTGTATATAGTTATTTAACGACGGTTATGTACTGAAACTTATGCCTGTGACCGAAATGTGCCGGAATTTTGTCCTGCAGGAGTTCTTTTACATACCAGTAAATCTACTATCACATTTATGCACACACATAAACGACATCGACTTGGGCCAGGATCAAACCCGGCGATACTAAATACGCCACCCAGGCCGACGAGAAAATGTAGGCCTACATTGTATTTAACATTATAAAGATAGGCTATTCCGTTCCCCCTTCCTTACTCTAGTATCGCTTGTATGGCGGCTGAGACCCCTGTCTGCTACACAGAGCGGCAACTACTCCAGCACAGGTGTACTGCGTGTGCTCTAACCAAGACTTCGCAGGCGGTTATACCCTAGCCTGATGCGAATAATAGCAATTTCCACGTTAAAGTGATATGACGTACTTCGATACCCAATGACATTACCTTTGTATCAGTGCCCTTCATAACTCCGTTAGCATTGACTAGAGAGGGATACTTTCTTGTAGCAGTTTTACCACAGAAATTCTTTTTGAAGTGAGTAAATCGAGAGCTAACCCAAAGTTGCGTTACGAAGAAAATCGTCACAAAAATAGCAGGGCTGTGACGGACTACACAGAAAACAATCAATTCAATAAAATTTAAGAAAATAAAAAATCCAAAACTCAAAGATCCAAAATAAAAAATTTAAAAAATCCAAAATTACTTGTCTATAAACCCAAAATTCAAAAATCTAACAATCCAAAATTGAAAATATCCAATATTGAAAAAATCGAAAAATTAAAAAAAATCCAAGTTTCACTTCTGTCGCGTGGCTTTCCACGCACCCGATTTTTTTTTTTTTTTTTTTTTTTTTTTTTTAGTTGTAACTTAGTATGAGTTTAAATATTCTTAGTATTTCATTAAACATATAGTATTAGTGTTGTAAAACTGGTGTAATTTGTATAAGAAACTTATTTAAATTTAGATACGAAGAGTTATAACATGTTATTCAAATCGGTTAAAAATAACTCTAAAAATGAAAATTTCTGATTGTTGAGCTATCCACGTTATAATTTAGGTCTGGATAAATATCTGAAGTAGGCCTGATATTCTGTCGGTTTCTGCATTCGATTTTATCAAATTTATCACTATCTAAGTCTGCATTGTGACAAACTGACGGTTTAAAAAATAAAAAATAAATAAACAAAACTTATAACATTGTCACCACCTCCGTGTGTTGAGGAATTTGCAAACATTGTTTTACACAAAGGAAAATGAACGGCAAAGTACAGCATAAAGCTATTAAATTAGTATTACTCTCGCTTTTATAAAAATAGAATAGTATTAAGAATGTCTAAAAATAGAATAATGTGCAACGAATTGGAGATCTTACACGGCCTTTGAGTTCGCATAGTTATTCTGGCGATGTTTTCTTTGTTTTTGAAGCGGCTAATGCGATCATTGAGATATCTTTGAGGCTGTAGCAAGCAATCGCACAGTCCTCAAGCTCCAACTTCCGCTATTTACTCGAGCTCATGTAGATCAAAAGGAAAGACCGGGCGGTCCAAGCCATCAATGCATTACGACGTGTGTGACAACTCAACTTCGAAATAACACCACTCCAAATATTATTTTTATCCTCCTGACCTCGTTTCATTTAATTCAGGCATGTATGTACACTAAAACAAACTTCAAACAACATATATGAAAATCAATTACTGTATAACAACTTATAACAAAATTTATGTTGATCGGCGCTGATTACTAATGATGGTTTTACGGGCTATAAACCGAGTAAAAGGATATACTGCATTCAAGCTTTCGGTCGCTGACATCTCTGCGGCCTTCCTCAGGGAAATGAGTATAGAATAAGGGGAAAGAGAGCTTATATATGTTTTTTAAGTGAAAATGAAATTTTGTGACTGGAGAAAAATTTCACTTTCACTAAAATAGTATATTGCCACACAAGTGCCGTAAGCGATGCATACGGATCGAGGAAATAGTTTGAAAAAACGAGGCGCTGGCGCCTAGTTTTTTTTTTTCTTTCAATTTTCCGAGATCCGTTATGCGCTTACGGCACGAGTATTGCATGCTATTTTTTGCACGATGATTACTTATATTAATTGTGATATTACCTGAAAATATTATGTATATACATTCTTGAAGATAGATGTTTATTTCAGAAAGTGATTCGCATGTGTTTGTTGTTATGGGAACCGAATATTTGTCCTGGGGGCCTTGTCCATAAAGGCTTGTACTATGATGTGCCGTAAGTAAATTCTTCCCGCACGGAAACTCTTACCGCACGTAGCAACAAGATTGCGTGTGGGAAAGTCAACTTACGATCTACGGCAACAACATTCGTAAGTACCACTAATGAGTTAAGTCGTGCAAAAAAACATTTATAAGCTCTCTTTTCCCTTATTCTATATTCATTTCCCTGAGGAAGGCCGCAGAGATGTCAGCGACCGAAAGCTTGAATGCAATATATCCTTTTACTCGGCTTATAGCCCGTGAAACCATCATTAGAAAATGTATGTTACATTAACCATGAAGTGCTGTAGAATCGACCTTAGTAGTTGTAGGTTCTATTTAATGCCCCATGTTCACAGTGTAAGTCTGCATAATGTACCCATTGCCCATGGGTACTATCAGAAGAAGAGCTCAAAGACGAAAAAATTCTGATATACTCTCATTTAAAGTGGATGTTGTGTGTCACTATTCAAGACAAATATTTAAAATATCCTTATGTGGCAAATTTCTCATTAAATAGTCTTTAAAACAAATAATTTATTCTTTGACCTTATATGCTTTTATACATAAAACAGGATATAAGCCTACTCTTTTTTGTTTGTTTTGGTTATAGGTAAATGTTACAGTACATAACTTCAACATTTGAGTTGAATTTAATAATGTTAAACAATTTAGCTTATTCATACATTTTTCTTATAAAATAGTTGAAGAGGATCCAAAGACTATGGGTATCTGAGCAGACAACCAACAGAAGAGGTTTCTGATCTCTATAGTCAAATATTTCTATGCAACTAGGATATATTGATATTGTCCGAGTATAGGGATGATTTAAAACGAATTTTCTAAAAAGTCATATACAGTACCTCTGCGTGCCCTTCTTAAAGCATACCGTTTCAATTTACAAACTTATAAAGTAGGCAACAGGCCTATCTGGTTAAGAGGCCGGTAAACTAATGTATTACTAAACCTGACCCAGCTAAAGAATTTAACAACCGTCCGTACAACGCAATCTATTCTAAAACTTCTTCTGCATACGGCTCTAAACTTTTCCCGTTCATTGTTGATACATGTCTGATAAATTATTTGCTATTTATCGAGCATGCAAATCATTATAAATGACACCACTGTGGATACTTTTTTAAAATTCTAATAACCAACTCGGCCACAACAATCGTTCTAAGTTGGCAGTGCCGGTACCTGCGACCAAGCCCTCTATGATGCCATTAATCAAGACATTTCTTTCACATCTTCCTGCCTTTGTGGCATCGAGGTTCAATACACTTTATAAAGAGCATGTGAAAAGCAATTCCTTCCTCCCCTATTACTTCAATGTACATAAAACATCCCCTTGATTGATGTTCGAAAGGGTTGAAGGGGAGTAGATTTATGAGGGTGCCATGAGAAGACTTAGAAACAAAGGATAGTATTTTGAAGTTTTAAACCTCAGTTAAATATGTTTTATTTAAAATTGACATTAGTAAAATAGTTACCTGCAACATCTTCATATTTAAATTACTCTATCTTACTTATTTTGCTGGAACAGCTAAGATAAGGAGGTAACATGCACTAAAGAATGAAAACTGGAGAAAATTCTGTCCTACATGGCGTGCTTCTACATATATTTTAATATAAATAAATGTTCTTGTAAGGGATTTTTTAAAGAAATATCAGTAGATATGAAAAACATGCCGATGACAGATTTGTGACTTTTAGGCTCACACCTTTTTTTTCTTTCGTGGGAAAAATAATTAGAGCTCATCTTAAAGGAACGAATGTGTGAAATGCATTCTCCAGTCGAGAATGGAGTAGTTTTTACCCTCAGTCTGTGAATTATGTCTATAGCAATGTTATGATAGAACTGCTTTGATAATTATTATACATCAAATATATAGGCTAGGAGAACGTACTATTAAGCAATTATTCGGAATTTCTGTTGAATCCTTGCTGTGAATATGAAGCCCCATTGCATAAAAAGTCACGTGAGTAAATTTTTACATTGATATGAATGAAGTATGCCAACTCTACACAACAAAGTGTCAATAATTTTTTTTTTTTTTGGGGGGGGGAGAGCTGGAAAGATGTACAAACACCTTATAACCAAAAAAATATCCGTAGCACGAGAAAACAACATTACACCATTTTATACTTTGCCCATTATTCATCCTTCATGGTTAATACTGTATTTTACAGTGATTAAATTATATTTTTATGTATGTACAATAGACTTTTTTGTTTGAATATGGACATAGGTACCTTTTTCACTGCATTTCTGATATAATATAACACGCCAAGTGGTGGCACGCCCCATTTTTTATCGTTTATAATTCGTTCCAGTACAGTATATCAGGTCATTCCATAAATAATGCCACTCGCCTTTTAACAATGGATCCTTTTCCACCTCCTACCTACGCTGTCCCCTAGGGAGCCTAATACTTCAAAACAGCTAGTTGGACCTGGCACGACACATCTTACACTGAATGCAACGCATCTTAAAGGAAAAATACATATGATTATTATTATTATTATTATTATTGTTAGTAGTAGTAGTAGTAGTAGTAATAGTAGTAGTAGTAGTAGTAGTAGTAGTAGTAGTAGTAGTAGTAGTAGTAGTAGTAGTATTTTGTGCAGTTCAACTAGTAGGTATCATGGCAGCCGATAGGTGAATGTAATTGGGGAAACAAACGGAATGTTAAATAAGAAGCTCCATTTCTAGCAAAAATTATGTTATTTACTGTTTAATAATTACATAACAAAAATGTAATTACATTAAATAACTGAAGAACTTTCCAAGGAGAACTTTTCGTAAATACAGACTAAAAATATGGGTCAAAAAAATTTCTTCTAATCATTTACCAGATGTAAACACTTGTGCTATTCCATGGAGGTTTATTGTGTCCGATAAAATTTGATGAGTATGACACACAGCTGTATTATTTAGGCGTCTCTGGATTGTAGGTACGTCTTAAGTCTACGGAGTCTATTGATGCTCCTGTCTGATTTATAGGAAGAAGTTGGAATCACTAGAAAGATTCTTACAAATTATTGAGGTCCACTCAATTATTTTGGGGGGGGGGGGACGGCGGTCATGGTAGATAGGCTACTTATTATACTATGACGGAATGCAAGGGCTTTCCAGTTCATATAGTTCTTACGCGTTACATTATGGCACTACGCGAGGTAAGTTTAATTCTTCTAGTAGTTTCACGGTGCCGTTTTCCTATAGTTTTTACCAGTGTTAAAACATAATCTTGCAAAACTAAAAAAAAAAAAATCCTGCTGGAACAGGCCCATGGATAAAGAGGATTGGGCCTAAGTGTGGCAGATAAATGTGCAGTGATAATGAATGCGGTCCATTTATTTGTGCAATGTTAACGAATTAGATTAAACCTCGTACTTTGTCTTCAGTCTGCATATATTTGTCAAAATGGCCAACATGTATTTGTATGGGTTTTACCAATGACCCTTCGCTCATAAAGTAATTTTATATTAATACATAAAAAATGCAGGGACCTATTTTGGGGTCTTTCCCTTGGAAATAGGCAACTGATGTTTGTTCATGTGGTTTTTAACATATTAGCTCTATGGTCAAGCCATTAACGTTTCCGCGAGAATTTAGTTATGTTTTTCGCGCTAATTTCCCGACAATCGCCTGAATTCGTCGGAACTGTTAAGTTATTCGAAAACAGCGTATAAAATTATATTTATAAACTATGGCGGGTATCTTTAAAATCCAGAAAACTACAGCCATACATATATATTTTTTCCGAAACGGTACATACTGGTAGTTAGTGATAGGCCTAGCTGATATGTCAACTATAAGTTTTCACAATTAAACGATACTGAATTCATTATACCAAACAAGATACTCGATTTTTTACTTTCAGAATATAACAAGCTGGACAAAGGTTTCAGTAAAGTACCAGAGAACTAAGGAAGCCACATTTCCTTGTGAGATAGTACAACACAGTGTACGAGGGACCTCATTCATATTCTGAAATGTATTGTTAGTGACTTGCCTCCCTCCCTGCCTTCAGGAGTAAAAAGGACGTCTATCATATAGCGTGACCAGAACGCAGAGGTTGTGCGGACTTTAGTGACATCCCGCCCTCGCATTACAATTGTAATGACTACTGGACCGCAATCATTATCACTGCATATTTATCTCCTGCACTCACGCCCATTCCTCTTTATCCATGGACCTGTTCTATCAGTTTTTTTCTTCTTCTTCATTTTTTTTTCAGTTTTGCAACATTATGTTTAAATGCTTTACATTGAACCTCAATGTGGTCTAACTCATTTGTAGTAATGGGTCAAATTATTTACTCTAATACCCTGGGCTAACTTTAACTTTATAGGTTAACACTGTTGTCATTATTATTATTACTATTACTATTATTATTATTATTATTATTATTATTATTATTATTATTATTATTATTATTATTAATTAAAAAAAAAAAAAAAGAAGAGGGAAGCCCAAAGAATGCTGGATGGATGGCGTGAAAAGGAGTATGGAAAGAAAAGGATTAAGTGAAGAAGATGCTATGGACAGGGACTTATGGAGGCATATGACTGTTGTGGGACGAAGGAAAACCATTGTATTGTGGAATATTCCTTAATAAAAAAATATTATTATTATTATTATTATTATTATTATTATTATTATTATTATTATACGTACAATTCCACTATTAACTGTGAGATATGATGTAAACAGTAATGTAGACTATATGTGGCAAACGATACTTTTTAAAAACTACTTGTGAAATGGAGCACTGACATACCAACACATAATAAGTGATCAGCATTATAGATATCGGCCAGCTTGATTTTTTTATGTCAGATTTAAACAAGGATTATAGTTAGGCTTGCCAGATTTCTGAAATGTTCAACCGGGACACCGGAATGCCCCCCAGCGTCGCTGGTATTCAAGGGTACACACCCTTGGCGGGTTTTAGAGGGTAGCTTATTCTCAATGCTATGAATAAATGGTTGCTGATTTGGAACCTAAACCAGGGGTAATAATAAATGACATAAGCATATAAATTTAAACATTTTATTTCTTACATGTTAATATTTAACAGTTACTTAAGGAAGAAGAAACACTTTGAATGAGGAATAAAAATTTGAACAATATTTACATGTACTTTTAATTGGCTAGGACTTTATTTATAAAGTCTTTTTTGGTTTTAATCTTGTTGTAAAAATCTTCAAAAATTAATCCGATATTAATTTTACATGTCATCAAGCCTTTAACCGTAGATTCCTTCATCAAACCCCTATCATCACTCCATGCGTTGTTCATCAAAGAAAATACTCTCTCAAATGGTACTGATGTCCCAGGTAAGCAGAAGGCATACTCAACAATCTTGATCAGATTGGGGGCTGCTATATGATTCTCCTTGAAGTGAGCAAACAGTTAATTATTTTTATACTTTTTTGGTCATCTAGAAAATCAAATTTAATTTTTACCGGGACGTGAAGTAAACCGGCCGGGACACCGGTATTTTGTCTGGAAACCTGGCAAGCCTACTGTAGTTATAATGGGTATGGAACTTGCCACAGATATTCATACATTGAGTAATTTAAGCATCGTTTGTTGACGACAATGTTTTCTTCAGTTGTTTACATTTCTAGTATAAAAGGTAATTTACTCCCCGGGAAGCAAAAGGTCTTCGAATACTTGTCACCGAGTTCTGTTCCTCGACAATACTTAAATCTCATTCCAACTCTTCCCAGCCATCTCTACCTCAGCTCGAACCGTGATACACCAAGTCAACCTGTTGTCTTCCTCTGCGTTTACCTAACCCATTCCATTCAAAGTTTCCGTTGCTTCAACACATGACCAATCCATTTCCATTTTTAAAACTTGATCTCTCTACTGATTTCTGTCTGGCCAGCTTTTTCTCCACAGGCCTACATTTGATATGATCCGTGGCCAACAAATTCCCATAATATTTCTCAGACATGTTTAGAAAAACACTTAATTTCTTTCCAAATTACTTTTGTAGTTTTCCCATACATTAAGATGGATTTTGCGTTTATAAAATCTGAACATTAAACAATCAATTCAAGAAGAGACAATTATTATTCTTTGACACGACACAGAAACACGGTATCTGTTGCGTGTCTCCGACCATCAATCTATTTCAGTTAATTAAATATGCCCTTAAAATACTAGACAACTGACAGCATGATGCCAATGAAATTGTATAAGCATACAGTGAATACTTTGTGGTTAACAGGTGTTACCGACAGGAACCCTGGCCCACAAAAGTGACTTGAGTACAAAGGATATATGACACAATTCTTAATCAAATACAAAGTGTATATGCAGACAGAAAATATCCAAATTGATATGAAAGAGAGTCGTGAGAGGGGAAGAACGAATGCGTGAGCCAGAAATGTATATTATACGCATGTGCCAGAAACGAAAGGATTATACCAACTACTGTGTTACTAAAACTTTAATTTTGAAATGTTTAACAGTTCTCTTATTTTACATCAGGGACCGGCCTTTACTATAGGCCTACTTTCATGCGGCCTACTGCCTACAATTAAAATTAAAGACTTTCAATTACAGCAATTCATCTTAGCACTTCGTTTCAAATGCATGTTTTCCTAAAGCCATATGTACGAATGTTAAAGCCAACAAGAATTTAGAACATCGTTCTCTCTGAAATGTAACTCTACGATGCGTTTGTACACCTCTTCCTGCAATAATTTGCCTTACCAACACCATTTATATGATGTGCTAGCATGAAAAGCAAGTTGTCTATGTATAGCTTTTACGTACCGTGTATATCACCAAATCTGATTTGGATAAACTTTTCTTGCTTCTAAAATCTATTCATAAGCTTCTGATATCAGCAGATTCCTCGATAAGAACTGAAGATGGCACGATCACATGTGCCGAAATGCATATTCTTAATATTTTACAAATCTGGGATCCAATACAGAAGAACTGAATATAACAAACAGCTTCATACGTAGACACCATAGTTTTAATGTATACTTTATATATATATATATATATATATATATATATATATATATATATATATACATACATTATATATATATATATTATATATGTATATTACATTATATATATAATGTATACACACAATGTTATGTTTTATCTTATGAATACTGAAGTACGTGTGACACGGACCCAGATAAATTTTAGGTAAGGGTTTAAGGTTATAATTTTATCAGGTTTTTAATTTCTCAAGCGAAACTTTCTTATTCTAAATGAACATTTTTTAAAAGACCGTTTAAAACTGAACTCATGAAGTACATGCATTTTATTAACGTTATATTTAAGTTATTCAGGAATTGGGGGTTCGGATAATTTATCATTTTTATCACTTAGGCAGTGACATTTATTTCTTTTTCAGCTTAGTTACAATGGCAGTGTTAAATATGTATAGTTGTCAAAGGCCTTATTTAAATCCCTGTAGGAAAAACGAATCCATTGCTAAGACTGGATGTAAGTCTTTTGTGCACATTTATTTTTCGGCTACATAGATATATTCTCACACCAATTACCGATCTGTTACTTCTATAGGCCTATTTCAAGTGGTCATGTAATAAAAAGGAATATTATATTATTTTCGTGTTTCAACTAATGAAGCCTATAACGTGTCAAACGAAAGTAAAGAAAGACGTAATTTCTAATGCTTTGCAAAATGATTTTTAATGTACTGTTGCCAAGTGGTTACAAATAAACACAGCCTATATTATTAAATGGGAAATTTCCTCACATGTTTTATCACTCATAATATTGTCTATGATGATTTAGGGACAGGCCTACAAAGTAATGTCTGAAATAGAACTTAATTTAGCTACGTTGCTAAACACGGATGATGGGAGACATAGGCGTAGCGAGGGGGGGGTTTTGGGGGTTTGAACCCCCCCATTGATTAAAAAAAGGAAAATTGTATAATTTTTTTAAGTCTGCCCATAAATTGCTTAATACAAGTATAAAGCGTGGGAAGCTTAAAACTCGTTATTTTGCGTCTTAATTTTTAAAATTTACGGGGAAGGACCCCCGGAAGCTTAAAACTTGTTATTTTGCATCTTAATTTTTTTAATTTTCCATGGGAGAACCCCCGGAAGCTTAAAACACGTTATTTTGCATCTTAATTTTTAAAATTTTCCGGGGGAGGGCCCCCGGACCCCCCTCTCCTTCCATACTCGCCAGACCCCGCGGATGTTATAACCCCCCCCCATATGGTCGGCCTGGCTACGCCTATGATGGGAGAATAAAAAACCTTCCAGGAAACTATGTTAACGTCACTGAAGTACGCTACTGTTAAATGGGTTAAAAGGTCATTTTTATCCTTCCTAATGACACTTGTACCATTTTTTCTAAAGTAGCTATCAAATATAGAACAAAGGAAGGCACAAGAAGAGGCGATTTTCCTTTGCCTAATTAGCGAGTTTCTCCCTCTCTTGTCTGCGAAGGAAAGTACAAATAAAAGAGAGGATGGCTGAGCGAGCACAAGACACGATCGCGAAACACCATCGCCAACGTAAAACTTGATGTTTAAAAGCGTTCTTCTCTTGAAGCTTCAAACAGCCTCTCCTTCGTTTTTTTGATGAGATGTAAATGTAAACACAAGAGAGGATGCAGAGAATAACAGGGAATGTATGTATAAAATGTTGAAGTAGGTGAAGCGAGGAACAGCGAGTTTATCGGGATGGAGAATCGATCTGTAGCCTACAAGAGCTGCATCTCCTCGTAATTCTGTACAACTTCAACACTTCCATCTTGTAGAAACGCTCTATGACGATCAATATGTGCAAGGTATTTATTGTGGGCTCTCCACTTCTCCCATGTGAACTTATTACATTTCAATTTTGGGGTTTATATAGCTCATATCTGGATCTTTTATCTCCATTTCTCTACGAAAAATGTCAAATTTCACGTCATCTTGTTCTTGGAAACCTTAAGAACCTAAATAGGCTTATAAGCACCTTCTTCTTGTACGAATATTCTAAATATAAGTAAGAACACTAAGAAGTTCACACAGCATTAACCTAAAACGACACTATAAAGTGATGCGAGAATCGTCTGGTCAGCTGCGGGAGGGGAGAGAGTCGTTGGGTCACGTGATCCAGAAACAGGACTGTAAACCTGATGGCGATCAAAACTAGTATCACTGTTCCTAACATAACTGCCACCAAACTAGATCTACATGCCACTAACACTAACATCACTGTTCCTAACCTAACTGCCACTTACCTAGAATCCGTGAATATAGTTTGACTGAGGAAAATGGGCCATATACCACATGGTCCGGTAGCACTGGCGCATGAATAAAGCAGTTGCTCAGCCTGTTCGGAAAGGGTCAATGAGACAAAACTTCGTCGATAGCCAATGGGAGTGTTGGTATGAAAACTAGGGCCCGCGTAATCACTTGGAATACCTCGTGTAGAAACCCGGATGAGCTAAATCTATAGTAAACCCTCAATTTTTACCGTCAACTAGTTTACTACCCATCCTTTGTAGGGTAAAAAATATTGCGCACAGTTCTTAGCATTACCCGAGAAATGCACGATGAAGTGACCATATCTCGTTTCTAAGCGAGCCTGACGTTCCTCTGGAGTTTGAGAATGACGCTGAGAAGCATGTATCTTTGCATTTATCTCCGTGTCTACCTAACGAACTTTCGCTGTCTCACTAGATCATTGAGCAAACATGTTCTGCAGGAACTAATTCTAATCTCTGTCGTCTGACTTTCATCTCATTTCTTTCGCACAGACGAAATTTGCTCTGACTTTTGTTGACTTTGAAAGATTACTATACTTTCTCCTTGGCAATATGTTCTGTTGGTTGAAAAACAACCTCTATAACCGTAGGAATTATAGAAAAATATCAAAAGACCTTTTTATGTAAACGATTTAATTTAAATATTGCAAGTGATCTCCGAATTCGATTTGACCATACCAAGTTGAATATCTGCAAGGAACACAATCCAATTGTTACCGCAAGCAAACGACCACAATCTTGAAATGGTAAAATATTTCCACTTTTTCTAACGCCAGTATTTAATATTTTTTTAAATTTTGGCGATAGGCTATGTTCTTTTTTGACAATATATCATAAGAGTTTTAACTATGAAAAAGATTATATAGCCTAACACGTAGTGGAAATATGCATGGGTCACTTTTTAAGAATTTATTTTAAGGATAGCTTATAAGGCAAAAACGAATTATTCTACACAAAATAAAATGAAACGAGGATGAAATACATAAATAATAACATTGTTTTAAATTATCCTTTCACACAGTGACACATTCCTTGAGTTCTTATTCATTTCGAGGACTTCTGTAGTAGAAATACCATAATGAGAATATTATAGGGATTTGTTAAGCTTGTCTTGGTGTCGATTTAAACAAAAACTATCAACTCGGCTATATGTAATACCGTTGGTTGGTACATGGTTATTTAACGACGGGGATGTACTGCTACTTAGGCCTGTGACCGTCGCCGGTGTGCCGGAATTTTGTCCAGCACGAGTTACATTCCAGTAAATCTACTGACATGGACCTATCACATTTATGCACACATGGGCCTATCACATTTATGCACACATAAATGCCATCGACCTGGGTTGAGATGGAACCCGCAACCTTGGGTACAGAAAGCCAGCACGATACTAACTGCGCCACCCAGGCCGAATATATGTAATACCGTGTACCTAAAACTGAAACGAGGGGTGTCAATATTAAAACCGTCAGAAATAATCCTTATAACGTAGGCTACTGAATATACACTATTGAGGAGTCCATTGATTATAAAACAACGGCATTCACATTTTACGTATTATTTTACAGGAAGAGCTGTAGTGAAAATATTTTAGGTTCTTCAATGTAATTTCAATTTTTTTTCTTTCCCTTTTGTAGTGGTAATAGGCCTAGATGATGCAAAAAGAAGCAATATGTATAGCAACATCAAATCTGACCTATTAATTCCGTGTTTCCTAAATATTAAATTAAAATAGCCAATTACTGGGACAAATCTATCTTTATTTCATATAATTGTAAGCCTATCAGTATAAAGAGGAAAGCCTGGGTGAGAAAAGTAAGTAGCCTAGATACTCTGAGTTTTCTTCCGCACGTTCCATAAAATATTCGTAAAAAAATACCGTGCTTAATTAATAGCCTAATCTTTATGATTACCGAAAGTAGTTCAAGTTCATTTTAGTGTCCTTCACTGACAACTAATTTAATAAATTCCGTAAAGTTCCTATACACTATACTATTTGCTTGATCTATTTTACAAAATTACACTAAAACAGAAAAAAGATCTGAAATTATACTGAAGAACCTAAAATATTTTCATCAAAGTTCCTCCTGTGAAATATGTAAGTTATGTTTTTCACACTACGGAGTGCACATTAATATAACATTAACATACTGACGACGTCTGACCGTTTTTTTTTCTTTCTTCTTTTCATTTTTACGATGCGCCAAAAATTCATGACCTCTTTTTCCTACTACACACGAAAGGCGGCATGCTAAAATATTCGTAAAAGAGAAATGTCCCCTTCCTAGAACACGCTGTTACAATAGGTGGAGCTCTGTACAGGGTCGGTCAGATCCATGCATTATTAATCGCTAATTTCCTTTTCCAGCCACAAGCATATCTGTCTTTCTATACTGGTACAATGTTCCACGGTACCAAATTCTAGCAGTACATAAACATTATTGTCGCCCTGTCAATAAGTTACCCCTATAGTAACCCCATGCTCATAAAGAAACTCTATCAATGGCATACTAGAATGAAGCAAGCAAATATTTGTCAGACGTAAATGCAGGACCGACTGAAGTGCGGCAGCCTGCCAGAATGAAGACAAATAAAATCGTGATGGGATCAGGCGACTAAGTTGTCAGGTAATATGAAATAATAATAATAATAATAATAATAATAATAATAATAATAATAATAATAATAATAATGTTTGTTGAATTATTTCATAGATAGTAAAATGTCCCTCTGTTACATTTCTCCTTTTCCGGAGGGACTTTGTTGCGGTAATGTGAAAAAAATAGCCAATGAGAATAGAGTCTATTAGGTCAAGTTAGTCTGAGGTAGAAGTTATTAAGTGGAAGGTTGTTATATGATTATTTAACGACGGGGATGTACTGCAACTTAGGCCTGTGACCGTCGCCGGTGTGCCGGAACTTTGTCCCGCAGGAATTCTTTTACATGTCAGTACATCTACTGACAAGGGCCTGTTACATTCATGCACACATAAATGCCATCGACCTGGGCCGGGATCGAACCCGCAACCTTGATCACAGAAAGCCAGTGCGAGACTAACGCGCCACCCAGGCCGACATTAAGTAGTGTGTGAGGTAAGGTAAAGGGTGTGGTTTAATGCAAGATAAGGTAATATAGGCTAGTATAATGTAGGGATGTTATAATAACGTTACGTATTGTAAAAAAAAAATAATGTATTACAATTAATTGAAAGGAACCAAGATGATAAGGTATAAGTGCTCTAAGTTCATGTGATACCTCCCGTATATATGACAGGGGTGCCCACAGGGGGGGGGGGTTAAGACGCAGACTGCGTCATTGAAATTTCTGGGGGGGGGGCAAAATATTATCATTTTATGAATTTTCTGGGGGGGGGTTGAAAATTGTTGAAAAATTAGAGTTTTATATGTTAAAATAAAACGGTCAAGTTTTATAACTTTAAAAGGTCTCTTCTAATTCTTTAGAAGTGAATAGTCAATAAATTAGTGCCCATACCCGGGGGTGGGGGGCGCAAGGGAAAAAAATGTATATTAATAATTATTAGTCAGGTGTTTTTATTTTAAGATAATTATTTGAAAGTCAGTAGAGACATAAACAGTTTGCTGAAGTTTTACCAAATTGACAACATGGAAGCAGAATCCACAGTGGATTAGGAAAGGGGGTTTTGACCCCCAAAAGTCAAAACCTAAAATTCTATATTTGTATTTTTAAAAAAATATTTAATTAAACAAGATTTGTTGGTGTGTCAAATATGATATAGCAGTTGTTTTCTTCTCATAACATAATGAGTAGACCTATTATGTCCACTGTTCCATGTGTTATTAAACTTTTCTTATACAAAGTAATAAGTATGATAACTTAGGTAACAATTTCTTGTTTAAGTTGCCATGTCTTAGAGTATAGTAAACAAATTTGCTAACTAGTTTTTCTGTGCTAAAATAGCGTGAAATGTGATTTTCATTAGTTCAATACTTAAAAATTTTCTGGAGGTGGACCCCCACTTAAGTAATGATTTATTATTTACAATGGCATGTCTTAGAGTTTTGTAAACAAATTTCCTAACTAGTTTCTCAGTGCTAAAATAGAGTAAAATATGATTTTCATTAGTTCAATATTCGAAAATTTCCCGGGGGTGGGCACCCAACTTAGGTAACAATTTCTTGTTTACATTGGCATATCTTAGAGTATGGTAAACAAATTTGCTAACTAGTTTTTGAGTGCTAATGTAGCGTAAAATGTTATTTTCATTAGTTCAATATTTAAAAATTTTCCGGGGGTGGGCTCCCGCTTAGGTATCTGGTATCTGTATCTGGTACCCTATGATCCCCAGGTGGGGCGAAGGGGCCTCCAATGGAGGTTTCATTACCTATACTAATTTTGATATGCTTATTTTCCGAGAGAGGGTAGAGGGACAGGTTCCCGCTTAGGTAATGATTTCTTATTTACATTGGCATGTGTATGGTAAACAAATTTCCTAACTAGTTTCTCAGTGCTAAAATAGAGTAAAATATGATTTTCATTAGTTCAATATTCGAAAATTTCCCGGGGGTGGACGCCCAACTTAGGTAACAATTTCTTGTTTAAGTTGCCATGTCTTAGAGTATAGTAAACAAATTTGCTAACTAGTTTTTCAGTGCTAAAATTGTGTAAAATGTGATTTTCATTAGTTCAATTTTTAAACATTTTCTGGGGATGGACCCCCGACCCACTTTTTTGGGGGTTTTCCAAACCCCCTGGCACGTTCAACCCTCCCCGCAATTATTTTCTGGCTACATCATTGTTGCACTTTTATATTATTAATATAATGTTACAAAATGGCCCAAGAAGTTAAAGCGACAAAAAATAAATAAATTAAAAAAATTGCCCCCTCTAGAAAATATCATATGGGCGCCCTTGTCGACAGCCATCAGGTTGGGGGGTGAGCAATGAAGTTTCGGGGGGGGGTGAGCAATGAAGTTGGGGGGGTGAGTCATGAAGTTTGGGGGGGGGGTGGGCACCCCTGTATATGAAATATGTTTCTGACTGACTTTTTTCCTCCAAGCACTTCCGTACAATACTTTCATTTGGTAAGCACAATCCTAGTTCTACTGAACGAAGTAGTCTAAATGACTGCAAGCTTTAATGGCCGTAACAAACAACACGAATAAAACTGTTTGTCTCTAGAGGCAATTGGCTCAAACACATGAATCCAAAACCAATCAAAGTCGAATGGGAAATTCAAATTATAGGCCTATCGATTACTTCCGGATATTTTGGAACACTGCCGAGTAAATGCAGTAATTTTTTTGTAAAAAGTGACTGCTTGTAAATATAGGCCTAACTACTATTAATTTGAATTTGGTTGCAAAAAGTACAATAAACTGATAAAATTAAATAAGACACTTTTTTTTTTTTTTTTTTAATAATAATAATACACAATTGAATTTTTGTCGCCAGCCTCAGAGTTCTGGTCGCCAATGGCAATCTGGTAACCGGAAACTTCGCGCTCCGGGTTTTCATAAAATCCAAAATAGTATTTGTATTCATTTTAATGTTATCTACTGTCCCCTTTTAGTCTGCATAGTTCATTACTCCCATCCTATATAGGCTAGGACAACGGAACTTCGAGAATGTAAAGCAGACCTAAGTAAACTACTAAAACGCATTCGAAATAAGCATGTTATTTATGTACACAATATATAAATCTTCATTAACTACTTCAATTAACAATAGTCTGCTTGTCATATTGTGTTACCAATATGCATGTTTCTTTCACACTTCAGACAAAATATTGGCTTATCTTACTGTACTAAAATGCAGCTTGGAGAGCGGATGTGTAATATAGGGGGAAATCACTAATTTTGTACATAACGACCATAATTCTGAACTCACCTTGGAAAAGATTATTGCTGATTCACTTTGTGTAATGCATGGTTGCTATTTTAGGCTGATGTTATTTCAGTAGGCCTACACGTTAAGGGTGATTTTTATTTGTTCAAATAGCCTACATGTATGAAAGTGTAGTGGCAGTGCAAAATATATCGGAATAACTAAGATAAGCTAATACTCTTGAAATAAAAAGTAGTTTTCATATTTTTCTGAAATTTCTAACTGACCAAAGCTGAAGATCCGATAGTAATTTAACTATGGCACAAAAATATGGACATCTTTCAAACACCTAAAAGTAAAGTAAAGTGTTCCCTATTACAGGCCATGGAGGCCCAGAGGGTTCCAGGAGGTTGAGGCTCCCAGATTTTTAGACATTCGGCACATGAAGGTGGTAAGGTTATCAGCCTTACGCACCGGCCGCCTTTACCCCCAGGATTGCTCCTGGTACTCATTTCTGTTAGAGGCTGAGTCGACCCCAGGGCCATAGTACCACCAGAAAGATTAGGCCAATTGAAAAACTCCAACGACCTCATCGGGAATCGAACCCGCGACCTTCCGGTTTGTAGCACAGCGCCTCAATTTCAAACACCTAAAAAAAAAATATAATACTAAGCCGAACAAATCATAAACCTAAAAAAAAAAAAAGTCAATACTAAGTCCAACAAATCATAACATGCATACAAAAATTTATAATAATATGAGAAAGTGTTTGCCGTTTATGTAAAGAGTTTCAATGCTACATGCATGTGGTCATGTTTTTATAAGCCATCACGAGAGAGAGAAAAGGGGGACTAATCTTTCTCTCTTTCTCAGTATCACTCCTTTCGAGCTGCAGTTCAGTACAATTTAGAGCACATTATCCAATAAAAATGATGCTAACTACATTAACCCATCACCAATACGACTACATATCCCCTCCAGATGCACCTCTAGACCACCACCACCGACTCCCATCACTATTATATAGTTTGAACCCATATTTGGTTAGAATTTTACACACTTTTGAGCTGAAAACCTTTATAATGAAATCTGCGATCAAAGGAACTGAAGTTTTTTTTCATATTCTTATTCATAACTGACTAAATAACCTAAATTTTTGCCTCTGAATATGAGTATTTCAGGAATATTTCATGATTTTTCTTCTTCTTTATTTCTTTCCCCCCACAGTTGAAAAGACCTAACTTTCTGACAATGAATTGGAGTATTTTTATATTTCAGGAATTCTTATATTCTTTTTCATAGATAATAAGGAAGACTAACTTTTTTCCACGAATAAGAATTTTCGTGATATTTAACATAAAAAACTAACATTCCGCCCCTGAATATGAATATTCTTATCTTCCACAGGTAGGCCTATGCTGAAATTACGATTGAAGTTACTCTTTCATTATTGACTTAACTAGTAATAAAATTATTATTAATAATAATAATATTAACATTAACAATCCCATAAGCCTACTTCACTGAAGAATTCCTCTAAGAACTCCTAGAAACCGTGATTTTCCTTCACAGCAATACGAATGAAGAAGTAGTAAATAAGTCTTATTAAAGACGCGATAAAATGTAATTAAAATACGTAGACGAAGTCTATGACATTTCTTAGAGAAGATGAGGTCTGAAGTCTGCAGATCCAGTATTTCTCAAGATTTAACTAAAATCTTTTTTTATTTTATGTGACCAAATTAGGCATAGGCCTATATAAAACGAAATCTCGTTAGCAATTAAATACATTACCTCAGTAATAACAAATTCTTGATAAATTATTCTGAATGAATTTATGTTGAAAACTACCAACAGCCCAAAATTTAATTGGCTTAAGGAAAAGTGATTGAATTAAAAACATTCAGCATAACAATCGCGAATTAATAAATAAATAACATATCTCAAGTATTTAAGGTCAGATGATTGCAGCATGCTCTTTTTTTGACGTTTTTGCGTAGATCACAAAAGTAAAATTTAAAATGGCTTAATTTTACAAGTTCTGGATGTTTTGAACCAAATTTAAACATTTTTAGTTTCTTTAAACACACATTCCGCTTTTTCATGGTTAAGGATATATTCCGCTATTTCATGATAAGATCACAGTCTTCTTTTGTTTTTTCTAATAAACTCTAGATCCGATTAGTACTTTAAGAAAATGCTGAACAATGATAACTTAAAAAGTCTAATGTGGAAAATGGATAATACCAAGCTTCAGAAAGAAATAGACTTCGTTAATATTAGGCCATTTTCAAAGTTATAAAGAAATAAAATTATTACTTTTCTCATAAAATGTTTGCCATGCGAAATCCCTATTTATTAGCCTATAGTTTAATCTGAACCTCGTAGGAGTGAACAAATTTAAATATTTATTTATTAGCGATATATATAAATTTATAATAAATAATTTGGAACTAAAAAACACACGCTAACATCAAGTGACAGCATGGCATTACCCCAGAAACATTTTGGAATGAACCTACAGCATCTGCTAATTCCAACCAAACGCGAAGGATTCAAACTATATGCCAGTGGTATAATGATAGGTCTGGAGGGCTAACCTGTAGCAGCTAGAAGGGGCCCCAGCCTCTTCCAGTCCCCCGGACTTAGACCCACCCCCGCGGCTGCCGGAGGACTTGCGGCGGCGGTGGTTCCCCCACCTGAGTTGGGCGGGGGTGCCCCTGGCGATGCTCGAAGCCCCAACCCTAGACCCCGCCAGTACTCACCCATCGCCCCCGCCCCCTTTGGGTCCAGCTGGTAAGGAGGTATCCCCATGTGGGCTGGGGGCGGCTGTGTCAGGTGATCCCCGTTATGGCAGAAGAAGGGGAGCGCCGCACCGGGGTGAGTAGGGGCCAGACCCATCTTGCTTGCCTGCAACACACAACAAGACGCAGGTAAGACACACAATACACAACACTCATAAAATAAGGATGTTTATAACATGTCATTAATTTTATTTTCCCTTTGATTATAAACTTGGCAGGTGATTAATAATTTTTTTCTACATTTCTCTTTCTCAACAGAATAACTTACAAAGAAACTTTTCGAGTGCTAAGAAAATATAATAAATGCAACTGTTATAATTTCCATAAAGTTGTAAAAAGTTACTAAATTATTAAATGATGTTTATCATTACATCTGTCATTTAAATATAATAATTTTAATATTTAAATAAAGATTATAATTAGGCTATTAGTATATAAATTTAGGCCTATACGTTTTATAATTAAACGTTAATTGGATTTTGTAAGAAAATGTTTATTATTTTTGCACTGATTTTCTTTCAACTTATTATTATTATTATTACTCATAAAATAAGGATGTTTATAACCAGGCTTTAAAACTTAGTGCCCGAACCCACAGAGGGAGATGATTCCAGTTACCAACAACCTGAGTATAGGGGGTGGGGGCGATTGCGTAGGCTGATAAGACAGTCATTCATAGTAGTACTGAGAAGTCAATGCGCTCGTAGTACGATGCCTCTCAAATTGGTCAACAGTGTACCTTGTCATTATGCGTGTTTATCAATTTATAATACGTGTTCGGAATACCGAAAGTAAAGTATTCTAAAACGCAAACATATATTGAAACATTTGGGAGGGACTATTACACACAAACAGGAGAACGTATCGTTTTGCATGCTTGTAATGTGAGTTTAGAGAATGAGAAGTTATTTTGTGGTCTTCCTATACCTGTAATCCGCTTTGTTTACTATCACGTGAACTAGCATATGGTAGCTAGCGCATACGCCGAGCAAAGTCTGTACAGTACAGTTGCTGTTAACATATTCGATCGGGCACTAAGTTTTAAAGCCTGTTTATAACACGTCATTAATTTTATTTTCCCTTTGACTATAAACTTAGGCAGGTGACTAATAACATTTTTGTTTTCTATATTTATCTTTCTCAACAGAATATACAGAAACGTTTCGGGTGCTAAGAAAATACAATAAATGCAACTGTTATAATTTCCATTAAGTTGTAACAGGTAACTAAATTATTAAATGATGTTTATCATTACAACTGTTATTTAAATATAATAATTTTAATATTTAAATAAAGATTATAATTAGGCTAATTCTATATTAATTTAGGCCTATGCGTTTTATAATTAAACATTAATTGGGTTTTGTACGAAAATGTTTATTATTTTTGCACTGATTTACTTTAAACTTATTATTATTATTATTATTATTATTATTATTATTATTATTATTATTATTATTATTAAAGCTCGAATTTTAAAAAATTTGGAAAATTATAACTTATGTCCGTTCAGAATAAACAGCAATAGGCGAACTAAATCTAAATCAAAATGCACCGTATAACAATAAAACTACCAGAAGCACCTTAAAATACAAAACATTCTAGGTCTACGTCTACCGCCATGGCATATATGACATATAATTCTTATGCCATGGCATATATCAGGGCAATACAAAAATACAATGCATTTCATTAGTAATTTATAGTAGCACAAATTTTAGTCTGCCTTTAATATTTCGTTGTGTTTTAACCATATATTTATATCAATCACTAAGACATTTGTTTTATTACAATACATCTTACAACTGAAATTATTTTATATGGCTTTAAAGTGTTGACTTTCAAAATACATAAAATGCATTATAAATGATGAATAAGTCTATATTAAAAAAAGAAAACACGTGGTCAGTAAGATTGTCAGATTACGACCGTTGATTTCTAACATATCCGATCATAAAGCATCTGAAGCCCTAGTCAACAAAATATGTAGTAACTCTAGTCTCTAAGATCTCGTCTTATTACAAAGAATTATAAAAATCCTCTTAATACGTGTAAATAATGAGAACATTTTAAGATATGGCCCCAAAACGACCTGTAGCTTTTAAAAATAAATATTCTTACCCCTTACTGTAATATCCATTAGACAGGTACAGTTATAAAAATGTAAGTATTAAATTTAATATAGTTAAATAAGTTTTGTTAATTAGTAAAGTTAATTCGTCCGCTTAGTGTCTTCAAATCGATCTGAATACGGTAGCCTAGGTGTTTACCTGGAATTGGATAAGATCTCAAGCCGACAAGATCACACTTTTTATGAACCGTATAGTCCTTTTGATCTCAAGAGTTAAATCTATCTAAATCCCCGTTTTCATGAGGAATTTATTATGGTAAGAGTAATCAGATCGATTTCAATTTTCCCTTTAAAGTAGGAATAATAAAATGTAATTTCATTTTCCCTTCCTAATTTTAGAAATTGAGTAAGTTATTTATGTCTCAAAATAAGTCTTTCTCACAGTAAAAATTACTCCAAGGTAAAATAATGTAGGCTTAATAGTAATATCTCCCCGACCATGACTATTATTGAAAAATAACCGAATGTTTCAAGGAAGGCCTACAGACCTTCTTCATAGTCTAGGAATTATTCGATTTATTAGAAAGCCAAGAAACATGCTCGAAATAAGCCCCATAAATATTATTAATAGGCTTCAAATGTTGATACAAGGATTAAAAACTCAAGTTTAGTGTGATATGTATCCAGCATGACGTTACTGTGTACGGACAGTCACGCCACAGCATAAACAGTGCGCGCCTCGAGCATCTACTGCAGTCCACGCGAAGATGATAAGAGGACAATTTATTGACATTCATAAACATCACTGTCACCATTTATGCATAGAATACAAATCGGAGATAATTTATTTGATCATGCCTTCGGTATAAAAGCAATATAGAACGTGTTCACTGTTTATGTCTACCTGATTATAACTGAACGCATTCTTGTAGTCATCGCATGATACACTCCCCCACCTCTTCCTAAACAACATGCTTAGTGAACCTAACCGTTCCTTGTATAAACATTCGAAGCTTACTTTAAAAAATAATTATTTTTTATGTTCAGGACGACCTTCTGAATGAAAAAGCCTGACTAATTTATTAAGAAACAAGATAACATAAAGATGAGTGCATGCCTGTTTTGCCAAAGTGATAATATCTCGAACAATAAGCAGAAGACCAGGATCCAGAGCTTCTGTTTCCATCCACAGGAGCGCTTGCGCAAGATGGTCTGCAGCTTCTGCAGCAGATGGCACTCCTGTCACTGAGGGTTCAGCCGGAATTTCTTCAGATGGTTCTATTTTCACTTGCACCTCCTCTTGAAAACAGTCTTCACTGCTCGTAGAAGTCTTCAAGGCCCAGTTAGCCAGGTCATCGTCAGTGACCTCAAGTCCTAGGTCATGTGCAAGCCATTGCAGTTCCAATAGCATCATCCGATCTTCCTGAGCATGTGCAGGGGAAGATCCATAGGCTGAAAGCGCGAGTGTACAGTTCGAGGCTAAAGGATATGGCACAGGATCCTCGTTACTGATGGTCGCAATTCTTTCCCAACATCTCAAAAATGTCTCAGATCTCACATTTAGCCAAGAGCGATGCAACATGGGAAACGCATCTTTAAGTACAAAGTTCCTCAGATAATCCTGCACTAAAGTAGCATGTTGAGTTTCTGTATTGTTCGAAGCAATGCTCGAAAGTAGCATCTTAGTATACTGAGTTCTCAGTTCGGATACAACAAGACCGTGGTCTAAAACAGCACCATCACCGAAGTCCCCTTTGGGATACACGACTAGTTTCACAGCACCATCAGCAGCAACGCACTCGGATTCCTGGGGAAGAAACGGTGCTTGCTCAACAACGAGAACTACTCCTTGGGGATTAAAATTCATGGCAGCCGGCGCGAATTCGCGGTGAAACCACCAGGTAAAAAGGTCAGGAGTGAGTGTACCGCTGCCACCCCCAGCATACACTACTGGTTGACTAAGCATATTCACATGCCTCAAACATGGCGGCCTCCATAAGCGACCAGTGATGAGGAGCCTAGTGCGGTGTCTACCTGTTCTGTTACCGGCCATCAGTACCCAGACTTTATCTTTAGAAGCTGACTCTTCCAAATTTCTATCAGGCAGACTTTTCCAGTCAAGCTGGAAGCCATAGGCACAGTAAATTTGATCAGCAGTGTATTCACCATTTCTTAGTATTTGTCTAAGCTGTTCGGCGGGATTGGGTACCGTTAATTTATCTTCAGCAGGACAAGCGGATGGTAACGAAGTTGAGGTTGTTGCCGCTAGAGGCACTGCAGGCGTTACTGTAATGGTGATGTCAGCAGCTTCGGCAGGGATAGTAGGTGTGGCCGATGCTTTGGGCACCCCGTAGCGCGACTGCCAGCGCCGTATCCACGCTCTGGTGATGGTTTCGAGAAACTGCTGCGACGCGCCCAGCCGCCGCGCGATGCCGAGCGCCCTCTTCCGCAGCTCCGGGGTACTGAGCAGCACCGTAACCTTGACTTCATCTCCCGTACCGTGCTTTTCTCGCTGTTGTTGTTGCTGGTACCGTTCGTACCAGCGGAACAGCGCTCGTTCCAAATCGGTCTCAAGCACGGGGCGCGAGGCGTCGTGTTTCGACACTTGCACTGTAACGTCAACATCACACGAGACAAAAGACACTTTCTTTCCACTGTCACTAACACTGAGGCACTGTTTCTTCGTCGCAACATTGCCTCTCTTCCTCTGTTGAGCTTTCTTATTGTTTTTAGGAGACATTCACTGAGGACTGCAACGCAGTGTCCTCTGCTACAGCACGGCAACGACTGGCAGCCAGGCAATGTTAGCTGTAACACAGAGAGGACGATGGCAAGGGGAAAAGAGAAGTCGGCTGGGATCAAAGCCGCAACACACGAGAGCGCGCGGCCCGCCTGTGTTCTATGTGCGAGTGAGCCAAAAGCTTCCTGGGTTTTATGTACTGTAATACTGGAACGAGAGCGACAGAGACGGCTTTCCCCTCTGTATATGTGAAATTGCTTTGATGTTGCCGGGGCGGCATCAGTGGAAGACTACAAAGAGCAAAAGAGAAACCTTCTCTCCTTGCTCTCCTATGTTGTAACAGACATACATACAGGCCAGCCGTAGCGTTGACTGGCAAAAGAGAAAAAAAAGGTAAGAGAGACAGAGTACAAGTAAACGTGTCGGCGTCCCCTTTGATGCAAAAGAGAGTGAGATGAAAAGAGAGACAAACTACAGTCAGATAATACTACTGGCGGCATGAGACTTGGCGGCCAACCTATCAGACAGAGATAGACACATACATAACCGGTCGATGTGCATGCTAACAACTCTAACTGGAACTAAAAAAACATGTCACTTCATTTCTAAAATTAATTTCCTCCCACTCCGAACAAAAATAATTATTTTAACTCTACTACAAGATAACAACTTCTGCTGTCAGTTAGTGTAGAATGCAATAGACTGCATGTTTAGTTACAGGCCTAGTCATAACATCGACACACTGAAAGGATATTACGCTTAGTAAACACATAACGAGTGTACAGTCCCTGCATTATGATACAGTGCCAAAGCATTCGTGCATAGCGAAGTTCTCGGGTTCGATTCTCGGCCAAAGAAGAACACATTCATTTCGTTTTAAGTACCAGTAATGTACCGAACAGGGTTGCCAGATCAGAAACGTAGAACAGTCGTACCAATATTCGAAAACTGCTAGTTAAAACTGTCGTATACTTTGTGATTTTTCAGTGTAATGAACGTATTGCGTTAATAATAATAATAATAATAATAATAATAATAATAATAATAATAGTAATAATAAAATTAATAATCGGTATTATACACCTTACATATGTCATGTAGGCCTAATTGTTAATAAATCATCTTATTTTTAAATCATTAGGCGTGTTTCAATATCTTCCAATGTGCTAAATTTGATAAAATACAACAAAATTAAATGGACAGTAGTTGCCACAGTGTTGTAATTATTGGAAAAGGAACAGGACTGCTTTCCATTCATATTCAGTTTAGCTACATGCTTAAAAAAACCATGAGAAAACAAAAAGTCGTAAATATATCAATATTTAAAATTCGTCAGTAGATTGATTTTAAAAAATATAAAACGCTATGTTAAAAACAGTCGTATAAATAGGCGTACGACTCATGGTTGCGTAGCACGTCGTACAAATCTAAGAAATAGTGTACAATGATAATCAACCCTTTAAGAGCTTAGTCGTCTCGTCGTCTCCTTTTGCGGTGTAAACACTTTCCCATGCAGCAATTAGCGCCATATGGCACTTTGGCTGTCCCATAAGTAATTAGTGAATAAGTATGTTGTATACACTAATAATAAGGTATTTGACGAGTGATGCCATCAGTGGGGACTAAGTTTGAAATCGATGGGGAAAATTTCCATGCAATGGCTGTATTCCATAAATGACAATTCTAATATGTTGACAAAAACCCTCACATTTTTACTCAAAGAATTATGTTATTAATCTAAATCCCTGCTTTTAAACTATTTTTGAGGCGACGCACTTATACGTCAGTAGCATTGAAAAGGTTAATATCTATCTATCTATATATATATAAAAGCAGTGCTTTAGTTGGGCCGGTACGCACCAGTACTGCGTACCGGTATAAAATTATTTTCCTTCTACCATACCGGGAAAAATATGTGCTCCGGTACGTCGTACTGGCAGTACAGGAACGATATTGTCGTAAAATACTTATTAAATGTCCAATTCAATAAGAGAGTGTATTTGTTAATAATGACAAACACTATTAAATTCGCAATAGATATGCGTTCTATGGAAGGTGAGTACCCCCATAAAATATTTTCCAACTAAAGCACTGTATAAAAGGCTTTGTCCTGACTGACTGAATGAATGACTGACTGACTGACTGACAGGAATCAACGTACAGCCTAAACTATAACAGGTAGAGACTTGGAATTTTGACAGTACCTTCGTTTCATAATGCAGGTGCTTACTAAAAAAGGATTTTGAAAAATTCTGATTTTAACTGCCAAAAATTAAATGTTTTTTAAAAAAATACTTAACCCCTTTTTACACAGAATTATCCAAACAAATTCACAGAACATATTGTTGCCAGTTGTATCAGGTGGGTTTGGATTAAATAATTGGATGTTTGACAAATTAGAGAAGGTATCATTATAATTCATATTATCTGTATTAATAAAAGGAATTCTCCTCGATGTCCAGCGAAATCTACTGAACGCAGAGATCTGAAATTTTAAACATAGGTGGGCTGAAGGGTCGGAAAATGCACCTCCAAGCCGGAATTTTAATTTTAGTTTTCGTTCGTGAGTTATGAGTGAAAAACGGACCAAAAACGTGCATTTTGTGCTTTTTCAAAACATAAGTTTTCAGTTATACATTTCAATGTCAAATCAATTACAGTTGGCTTTGGCTATTTTTGTCATACCATGAAAATAAAACTATCGCTTGAATGTTGTAAGCCCTAAATATGGTTAAACGTTGTTTTATTTGGTCGAATCTCACTATACAGAGGTTTTCTGGGCCAAGAAACTCGAATCTGAGGTCGCTTTTACCAGACGATGCTATATAATCGTGGTATGTAGTCCACGTGATTTAGGTGTTAATAAATATAATGGTTTTACTATTATGATCTTAATTTTTAATTTTTGAAATAATTATCGCGGGCGAAGCCGCGGACACATGCTAGTCTTATTATAAAACTCGACCGTTTTTCGTATGTCAGAAAATTTGTTATGCAATCACGACTAAAAGAGTCGTTTGATTTTCTTACAATTTAGCGTGAATGTTTCTTGAAGTAATTAAAAACGACGGTACGTGTAAGGATTTTTATTTTTTATTCATTTTCAAGATGGTGGCCGTTTTAATGGTTCCGTTTCATGTAATTTTCAGCTTGTTTCAACTATTCTAACCACACGGATCCCTTGCAAACAATATTGTCTTTACAATGAATGGCAACATTGGCTAAACCTTTAAAGGCTATGATGAAGAGCAGATCTGATATCTTTTATACTCGAGGTCTACCGTTCACAGAACTTTCCTCAATAGGAAAGAAAAGACATGACCATTGCATGCGGTAGTGTTATTGCTGTAAATTTTCCTGTAGCCTACGTTGGGGCATAGGGCCTCCAATTGGATTAATTTTGCTACGCTTGGAATGATAATTCTACGCTTATTTGCCGAGAGCACAGAGGGTCAGGTGGTAAGCCCATCGCCTCACAAATCCCTCTCCGGAAACTAAGGTATTACTTGGACGTGAAAGGGCAAGAATTTAGTCCAGAGACTCTTATTCAGGCTTGGAGTTCTTTTACGTCCCTTAAATCTACGACACGGGCCCCCAGCTTAAAATCCTCCCGGAGGACTCCGTGCCCAGGATTATTACGCTCAGAGAAAATCAACCGGCTGCAACCGGATTTGATCCCGCAACCTTCGGATGTAGAGGCGGGCACGTTACCCCTACAGCTCTGGTAGAGATTATTAATAGGCCTAGTTACAATAAACTATTAGTAAATTTGATAAAAGAATGCAGACTTCGATTTTAGTTTTATACCATTCCTTATTTCGCAAATATATTAAAAAATACCATCCGCAAATCCAGAAACAGAATGTACGGAATATAAAGTAGTCACACAACGTACTACATACTACAGTACCGGAAATGTAAGATCATTCGTCTCACACAGTCAGCAGTTCTTTGAAGTTGGAACAGGATCCAAAGAATGCTTTGCTTTCCTTTGCGCGTGTGTGGGAGAGACCTGTTTTGCAGCATTAACATATTCACACTTGTAGTGACGATAAAGAGAACTGCATTTTCAATTGCAGAAAATACCATGTACGAATCAGAAAACACATGACGTTTACATACAATGGTTTGAGAAATTACTTACAGTCCTAAGCTGAGTCTTCTACCCCAGCCTTCTACCAGACTGGTTAGATTAGATGTGAATAGCATTTCAACAATCGTTGCCTCTTAAGACGGCTGCATGTGAAAATGTTTTTCTCACTTCCATGAATCTCCCTTCAATTTAGTTAACTAATAGCTTAAACATAATCTTGGCCTACAATATCTACAATGATCTACAATGTCGAAGTTTTCATAACACTTCAAGAATGAAATTAATTAATGAAATAATTTTCTCCAAGGGTGATGGGGATTCTTCCTCCAAGCGTTGAAGTCTTTTGCAAAAACTCAAACGGTGATCTGAATTTAAAACAACAAAATGTTTTTTTCATTACGATTTCATTGAGCTTTTGTGAATGAATGATATAATTTTCTCTAAGGGTGATGGAGATTCTTCCTCCAAGCGTTGAAGTCTTTCGCAAAAATTCAAACGGTGATTTGAATTTAAAACAACAAAATGTGTTTTTCATTAGGATTTCATTGAGCTTTTGTGTTCGGATTTAACACACTAATCTTGCATCAATCTCACCCTGTAACGAACACTAACGAACACTAATTTATAGTCATAATTTCATATCGATATTAGTGTATGAACTGCACTATACGACAGTGAATCCAATATTTTATAATATTTACATAGACTTTTGTTTATAAAAAATTGGGATCCAATACAATATGGTTCATAAGTAATAAAATAACAGACGAAGGCGAAGTGCAAAATTCTGCGATAGCACAAAAAATAGGCAAAATCGATTATCGAACAATCGTCACTTATCTGCAGTTTTTCTTGTGCTTCTGTAACCGCCTTAACACTTCATCCGTTAGTATAACAAATAGTAGGGTACTTTACTCCTATATGAAACTCTGTCACTACTATAAATTCATAGGCAAACGTATGCACAAAGGGTTAGACGAATAGATAAGTATCCAACTGGTAGACAAATGTGAACATTTCTGAACCAGTCAAGCATGATTCTATTCTTGCACCCATGTGTAGCGTGGGTATACAAAACAAGCATTTTGAAGAAGATACACATTAATCTGAAGAAACATAACTGTGGGGGAAGAGTGACATGTAGGAAGAACAAGGCAAGTTACTTATGAAGTTATGATATAAAAAAATGTTCGAGAAACCAGAAGGAAGACGAAGAAAAGTGAGACTATTCTAGTCAGACGGCAACGTGGAGCGTTCTTGCAGACGGTCGGCACGTGGACTGCACAGACAAGAAGAAACAAGACTCGGTGGCCGCATAAATCTGCAGAATAACACATCAAGCATGTGCGTACATACACATGCAATAACCCCATACTTAGAAGTACAGCTTCCTGCATTACCCAGATCATTAGCCTCACAACTTCAGGCGAATGTTTTTCTTACTGAATACATGGAAGAAAGTAACAGTTGGGTAGAAATGAATAAGTGCATAAATTCGAGGTTTTTGGAATCAAATGCAGGCAATTGTGCGCGATCAAAAGCTGCAGTCTAAAACGCATGTATGCTCTTTCCAGCTATAGAGTATCAAAGAAGAGGCACGTGCGAAAGACAGCACGTCTAAAATGTTGAATCACGCGTGATTTCCTTCCCAAAAGAGGGAGAAAGAGCGCCTAAACTCGGACACCACAGCTAAGAGCATGGGTTTTATTTAAAATGTAGGTCTACATATTTGCTGCACATTTTAGCATAGGCCTACTTGTACCGTGAACATATCGAGTCTAATGTCCTTAGGACATGAAGATAGGACTAGTAATGATTTAACAAATTAATTTAACTTCAGAAAGCTGAAAAATACTAATCAATCATTGACTTATTAAGAACGGTCCATGTAATGTTACCGCACAAGAAACATGACTAGAGCAGCGAGATTATCCCCCACGCTATTTTGAAGGAAGTCAGAAGTGTTGATTTAGCCATTTTGGCAAAAAAAAAAATCCTAGTTTCAGTTTAAGTTTATATTCTAATTAAGTGAGCAAAATTTCAAGTTTCTAGGACAAGTATTTTAGAAAACCACTCACAACATTTCGTTTATTCCTTAATAGCCTATTTGCTGGAGATACATTTCAGAAACAAATTTATATTAAACTGATACTGTAATTTCTGTTCAGATTTTAGTTAAGTGTGTCAAATTTCTATTTTAATACAAGGACATCCCTCAAATAACCATCATTTTTATGGAGTGTGCTTTTTTGTGGAGTAATATTTTTTTAATATTGACTCTACCTAGTTGTGCTATCTACATCGTTTAAGGTTAAACTGTGTTGAGGTCTGAGGACACAGAGAAGTGAAATTGTAGAATTTGTATCACAATAAGTGCCACATTATTATCTTTCCTTTTTCTCTGATATTGTTGGTTACTTCCTTACTCGAGGCATGTCATTTATTATATATGATATTTCCTGCTACATACTACAAACTATTCTATATGATTAACTATTATAATATAGTTATTACGTAATGTCATTAATTAATCAGACACAATGTGTTATAAATTAGAACTTGGATATATGGAAAGAGAAATATTATTTTATTGCAGCCTATGGGTTTGGGTTTCGAATGGACATTGTATGATTTTCTATAGATTGCACGATTTCTAAAGCATCTGCTTCAATGCAGTTATATTTTGTTACAATATTATACAGTTTTAAACAGGTCAGATAGAACCTCTCTCCTATGCGGAAATCTTTTAAACATTTCATACACATCCTGTTAATATTACTTCTTGTCTCCATAGCCGTTCAGTTTAAAACTTTACAATATAATATTCATAATTTTACACGCTCAAATAGTGTGTAGCCATGAACAAGAAAAAGTAACTAATGGCTAAATTTAGGTGGGTACTTATAGATGAATATTTTAATTGTTTTGTTACTGTTTACACGGTCAAAGCAACTAAAAGCAATTACCTTTCGTTACTTTCGCAAGCAATAACACACATGTAATCGATGTATCTTTAAATCATGTAAACGCCATCGATCACAGTAAGATGCGTAAAAGAAAACTGCAAGACTCTTGCAACAAGACCAAGACCGAGTACGCAAGACCGAGACCAAGACCAAGACCAATGATGCAAGACCGAGACCAAGACCAAGACCAGGGTTACCTATGCAAGACCAAGACCAAGACTGAGAGTGCAATACCAAGACCAAGACCAAGACCGCCTTGGTCTTGGTCTTGGTCTTGCATTTGCTCATCACTAGTTGAGGAAACAGAGAAGTGAAATTGTAGAATTTGTATCACAATAAGTGCCACATTATTATCTTTCCCTTTTCTCTGATATTGTTGGTTACTTCCTTACTCGAGGCATGTCATTTATTATATATGATATTTCCTGCTACATACTACAAACTATTCTATATGATTAACTATTATAATATATTTATTACGTAATGTCATTAATTAATCAGACACAAGTAGCCTATCGATTGCAACAACGCAGTTCCTAGATAAAGAAGACGCACCATATAATAGAGCTACAATTTATTTACATCTCAAATGTCGTTGATAGCGACCCAGTAATTGATTATCTTGCTTTCAAGAACCCCAACTAACGTAGGCTTGAACATATAAAGAGTGTCCCATTTAACTTGCGTACCTCAAGTAACTTTGTGTTTGCACTGATATTGAAAATATTCGTCTTGGAAGTTATTTCATATCAAGACGCTAACGTAAGTACGGAGGTTTGGTTTATTGCTTGCATTATTGTACAAGGTACAAGTGAGATCATTTTTCAAACAGCACCTTATAATTTAACCATGTCCTATGAATTGCGTTCTTTATGAACTTAAAAATGTACCATAATGCTACCATCCGAAATAATAACAAGAACACATCGAAATATGTAAAAATATCCCTTTAGGTCGGCCTACAGGCTGAGGTAGATTTCGAAGTGCTTTTGGTTTAATTAATTGTCGCTGCGCAGCACTCTTCTTCTTTAGCCTTGGCATGACAAACCCGCAATAATAACTGAAAAAAGAGGAAAGAGCACTGTAACGGGGCCTAAATGCGTCTAACGGTGGAGAGCCTGCCGAAAGGAATGTGTGAGGACGACTAAGGATAAAATTACACATTCGTTTCGGCAGGCATTCAGGCTGAGGTATATTTTTAAGTGTTATTGTTTTTCAAACATTCAAATCTCGCCGTATATGAGAGCTATCGAGAACCTAGTTATTGATTTGTAGAGTACTCATAAAGAGCTTTTCAACGATACCCCACAAGACGTGGTTTCAAACATTTCGAATTTCCATCCCCCCACCCCCACTCTACCATGCTTTCAATTCAGCGTAATCTACTAAACTATTTTATTTAACATATTTTTTCATATTGCACTGCGGAACGAACTCTGACCAGGCTAACAGGCTGAGTACTATTTCTATTTTTTTGTGTGCTGAGGTGTAATGAATGTTCTGATTTTATCATATCCTACTTTATTTATTTATTTTTATTCGAAATTCATATAACATGGAAGTAATTTGATCTGAAGAGTATTCATTTCAATGCCGTTATATAGCTTCACATGTTGCAATGTTATAAGAAATTATGGCTATGTTAATCTTTATTTTTCGAGTGATTTGTGTTAGTTCTGGTATAAAACGGTCATTCAACCATAAGTTACAAGACAGTTTCTTTTGTATGATAGGCCTATGTGATATTGTCTTCAAGTTCTTCTAACAGTAGCCTATGTGAATATTATTTATGGGGAAACATGAAAAATAAAGGGTATAAGTCAATTTCCCATACATTAGAAGAACTTAAAGACAATATCACAAGAGAAATTAACTCTGTCTCGGAAGCTGAGCTTATGCGCGTGAAAGAAAATTTCCTAAAAAGGTGCCAGTATTGTGTGGATGCAAGAGGAGAACACTTCCAACATCTCTTGTGATGAGATACGTGGTTATTTTCATTGTAATTTTAACTGTAAATGTGAGAACCTGAATCATTACACCGATCGCGGCTTTATTTGCGTAGATATTTCACCCGATCTCTCGGGAGTTCGAGCTGTGCCCGCCGGGACGCAGAAACCCGCGTCATTGGCCAACTCTTGCGTGGGACTCACTGTATAAAGTCATTTGTTATTACGTTAATTAATACGTCATTTGTAGGTTAGGCCTATATCAAGGAAAAGAGTTCGTCATTTTTATTTATAATCTCCAATCTCATAGGCCTGTCTATATGAACAATGCATAGGCGTACCGAGGGGGGGGGGGTTTTGGGGGTTTGACCCCCCCCCCCCCCATTGATTAAAAAAAGGAAAATTGTATAATTTTTTTAAGTCTGCCCATAAATTACTTAATACAAGTATAAAGCGTGGGAAGCTTAAAACTCGTTATTTTGCGTCTTGATTTTTAAAATTTTCCGGGGGAGGACCCCCGGAAGCTTAAAACTCGTTATTTTGCGTCTTGATTTTTAAAATTTTCCGGGGGTAACCCCCGGAAGCTTAAAATTCGTTATTTTGCGTCTTAATTTTTAACATTTTCCGGGGGAGAACCCCGGAAGTTTAAAACTCGTTATTTTGTGTCTTAATTTTTAAAATTTTCCGGGGAACCCCCGGAAGCTTATAACTCGTTATTTTGCGTCTTAATTTTTAAAATTTTCCGGGGGCAAACCCCCGGAAGCTTAAAACTCGTTATTTTGCGTCTTAATTTTTAAAATTTTCCGGGGAAGCCCCCGGAAGCTTAAAACTCGTTATTTTGCATCTTCATGTTTAACATTTTCCGGGGGAGGACCCCCGGACCCCCCTCTTCCTGAATGTTATAACCCCCCCCCCATATGGTCGGCCTGGTTACGCCTATATGAACAATGTATGAGGTATATACAGAAAATAGCTGTTTTATTGCAGGAGTCAATGAGTTACGGCAGAGATGCGAACGTAATTGGATGAGATGGCTAATATTACAGATGTCGGGTGCATCCTAGCGCTTTACTGGAGAAGTATGAGGAAAGAGCACTCCAATACGACGACATCAAGCGACATAAAGGATAATAGTGCTAAGATGCTCTAATTAAGTTCAATCAATATTGTGGATCACCCATGAGTGCTTTACCTCAGGACATCATTAAACTGCGTGATTATTCGTGCAACAATTCGATGGAGTTCAATTTCACGGTAGGCTATCCGAGCAAAATTTAACACTAAATTGGTACGTATAGAACCATGGACTTGAACAGTCTGTAGCCTACATGAGTACATGTTGATCTCTTCTCTAGCAAACATAATATTCGAAAATGCTATTGTATTAATTAATTACAATTACAATTTATTGTTTCAAATTACACGAAAAATATACATAAAAAGTTGATACACCACCCGAAGAAGCAGAGCTTGTGTTCGGGGGTGGTTCAGTTCTATATATGAGAAAAACTTATACTAAATAATTACTTAAAACAATACAAAATTTAGAGAAGTATGACAGAATATTATGTATAAAAGGTTTTGAACATGTTCTTTTTACAATACAAAGATACGAGGTAATACAATATTAATACATAACAATTTATTTGTTCAAATTTTAGTAAAAAACAAAAAAAATTAAGTTCTATCCAAATTTTAAATTTTAATATGAAAAATGTTATAACAGAAATAGTAGAAAACAGAAGTAATAATTATATGAATTTTCTAATTTTAGACCTAAATTGTTTGTTGTTTGAATTGAATAGTCTTGGGCCAAAACTTGAACAGTGCTTAGCTCCAGCAGTTGTAACATTTTTCGGTTCAAGTAATAAATTAAATTGATTCCTTCGCGTGTTATATACGTGAGATTCTGACTTGTAATTGTCACGATGTTTATGAAAATAATTCAGTATGACATACTTGTAAATTTGGTCTATGGTGAAAAAGTTAAATTCAGAAAATAATAATTTGGAAGAATAGTCAGGAGGCTTAGATAAACAAATCTTTATGATGCGTTTTTTAAGACAAAGCAAAGGGCTGAGGATCGTTTTTGCAACTCCTCCCCACCCAATTATGCCATATTGAATAATAGAATGAATTAGGGCTTACTTCTTATAGAAAAGCACGATTAAGCCCGTAGCCCAAGTCACGTTGCTGATTACGAGTCTAGAGGGACATGTCGATCCATGGTACCTCTTCAGATTTTTCTGAGGTACGAACGCCTGGATCGGGATGAAGATAAGTGTTAGAAAAGAAAAAGCAGGTCAAGAAACCAACAGTGAGTCGTCATAAATGCCCTCACCCTGTTATTTACCAATGAAGACGGAAGGCGGAGATACACGATGTAGAGGATGAATTAGTAAGTCTTATCCCTCTATGGGCTGTAGTGTCAAGGGGAAGTAGAATAGCACAGATACATATTTTATGTTAGACTTACAGTCTATACGCAAAAATTACCTTCGATTAGACACACATTACATTACTACATTCCTTATCACACGATTTTTTTTTTAAATCTCAAGTACGCTCGGTTATTAAAGAAATCTTCAAGTAACCCTAAAATAATATTTATGTTGGAGGTACACTTAAAATCATGTCCGATAGCAATAATATAAGCATATAACCTGTTTAATATCTTATTTGTTCGCAAAAGTAATGGTTTTATAGTACAATTCTGCAAATATGATAAATGTGTGCTTATTGTTTAATAATTGGGTGTTGGCCTAGATACACATGTAGTAGAATAGGTCTATAACAAAATGTATATTATTAATATCTAGTACTTACATTTATTTAATTCATTCTAACAATTTTGGGATCATTTCATTAGATTTTATTAAACTCATATATTGGATTCAATACAGCAGATATATAGGCCTACTACGTGAATAGGTATATGCTTTCTATGGTGAATGTTTTGTTAGGTTTATAAGGAAATGGGGAACTTCTTATATTTTGCTAAAAGGAAATGGGAAAAACGAATTAAAGAAGAACAGAACAACTATGTTGTTTGTAAAGGCAAAGGATAAAGTGATCCCTTTTGGGCCGTGGAGACCCGTAGGGTTTCCGGGAGGTTGAGGCTCCCAGATTGAGATATTGGGGGATATGCATAAAAGAGAGTATGAAGTTTATACCAGCAGATTTCAAGTATCTACTTGCAGTCGTATGCATAAAAATCCAGCGGACCCCCCCACCCACTGCGATCACGTGACAATACGCTCTTTGTACTCAGTCGCATAACATCTGCTTCAATTCCGCATGCATAAAGATCGAGCGGGTTCAGCATATGCTAGGAAATTTGTGAGCTACCAAATTCGACACTCACTACTTTCTACTCGGGTGATTCGCACGGAATATATGGACATTCCAGAAAGAAGGAAAACTACAAATAATGTAGGGACAGCCCCCTGGCATTGTAGATGAGCCGGAAACAACCCCTGCGGCTTTTCCTTATGAAAATTTGCGAAAATAAAATATGTGAATTTTTATTTTTAATTCTCTGTATAGACCCCAAAATTTGATGTCATGTTTTGAGGCCCCCTGAATACGAAAATATTATTTTAAAAAAGATGTTTGTCTGCATAGCTCAAGAACGAAATATCATAATATAAAAACTCAATTTTTAATTGAGCTTAGGTATCTTCGGGATGTGACACGAAGATTGGCCACTTTACACAAAGAAAAGTTTGGTTTTCGCAACATTCTCGAAAATGGGTGAAACGATTTTGTTTAAATTTTGTATTTGAGGTGCTTATGCTATGAGCTAAACTTGTATTTGATATATATATATTTTTTTTTTCAAAAATTCTCTGACGGGTAGTTACAAGGCAGGCATCGTTCATAGAAACTCAATTTTGCCTGGTGAACGATAAAGCTTTGCATCAATCTAATACAACTGAATACCTATTCTCTGCAACACGGCCTCTTATTCTATATCAGAATTTGGTTACACAAATCAAATTCTATATCAGAATTAGGTTACACAAAAGTATGCGAGTGCATTTATTAAGATTTCATTTGTATCCTTCAGGGATGCGACACGAGGTAGGCCTACGGCATGACTTTCTTTTCATTTTTACAAGCACTTTATTTGAAGAAAATTTCATTTTTATTAATTTTCTCGAAATAGGTTTAACGATTTTATAGGCTTATTTGTAGGCCTACTATAATATATTATACATAAGTGCCATTTAACTTTTATTTGAAAAACTTCCCCAAAATAAATTCTCTGAAGGCTAGTTATAAGCCATTCATTTTATACATAGACTTGGATTTTTTGGTCTTGCCTGGTGAATAATGCGACTTGGAAACGAGGCTGATACAAGTGAATGCGCACTACTGCAATTCATCCGTGTACTCTACACTGGAATAGGCTATGTTAAGGGTAGAGGGAGTTATATGAATATTTCATATCACATTTTAAAAATACTAATTATATTTAATGTTGTAATTATGTTATAGTGAATTTTCGTTAAACTAATTTAATCCTAAATTATTATGGAAAAATATATTTTCATTTATTATATTACTTCACTTAAAGTTTCATGTGAATTGTGAATACTGTATTATAAGGTTGTGATTATTATTGTAAACTTCTAAAAACTAATTCTTGCATATTACGAAAATAATTATTACGTTTATATTGTAGGCCTCTCTATAAAGTCCATTGTTTGTTAAAACTTCAAAGAGACTTGATAGAATTAATTATTTCCTCTTCCTTAAAACGCCGACGTGGCTGTGATATAAATGCCCTGCTCTATGAACACACGTGTTTGTTTTCCTAGCTTTGTTTATGCAGGTGCATGTTCCGCGTGGGTTGCCGAAGTATGTACTTTCTGCTCCGAGCAGATAGTATTCTGTCGCAACGATTTTTTATGCATACGAATTGTGAGTGACTACACTTCTCAGCAAGAAGATGCTCTTACTTTATGCTTACTTTTTTTGCATATCCCCCATTGGCACAGGAAGGTGGTAAAGTGGTCAGCCATACTCACCGGCCGCTCTTTACCCCCCAGAAATACTCTTGGTACTTATTTCTGTTAGAGGCTGAGTCGACACCAGGGACACAATGCCACCAGAATGAATAGGCCAATTGAAAAATCCCACCCTCATCGGGAATCGAACCTGAAACCTTACGGTTTGTAGCGCAGTGCCTCAACCACTACGCCACGACGTACCCGGGTGTTGTTTGTACCGTTGCATATATAATTAAGGCACGTGCAGCATAACAAGGTAGCCCATAATTATAAGGTAAATACGAAAGTTATAAACATTAAGCTAACATCGTTTTCATGTTAACATATTATGTAATTATAGGAAGTAGGTACATCTTATGGTCAAAACGTTTTGTAACACCAAGGGTGCATAAATGTATGATATAATAATAAAATACATTACATTACAAGACTACCCGGTATATACATACCACAAAGTAACTGAACTACGGTTTAGGCTAGGCTTTCCAATGACTACTACTTGGCTTTCCTGAAGATAGGAGAAAATGGCAGCATATTTAGGACAATTTCCTTCGGAATCCTTCCCACAACATCCCCAGAAAATTGAGTCGTGTTAAACTGAGAGGAAACTGCAAGGATACGGGGAAAAAGAAATGACAATAGACATAAAAATAAAGAGGGAATTCGCCGTTCATTTTTCCTCTGAAAGATGGGAGCAGTTCAAGAACAATTTGCTAAGCGTACTGAATCGATACAAAATGAGGTCTTTAAGGAGGGAGGTAGAAACAGCCGGGGATGACTGAACATAGGACAGAAGAGTTTTATACTGAAGATGCACAATTTAACTTTAGATCTGGTGACAATACACAAGTCCCCTTACATGCCTAAAACCATTAGGCCTATATTGGATATTACGACGTGATTTTGCGGACGAACGAAGTCAGAATTATAATTACTGTAACACAGTAGAGAATCACATTGTGTTTATTAAATAAATTAAATAACAACAGCATAATACAAACACACAAGAATGTTTTTAAAAATTACAACGGTTCAGAAGCGACATGGAAGGCAAGGAAAAACTTGTTTAACATGGAACGTTCGACAGATAATACTGGAGAAATTTTGTAATTTCTGCAGTCTTTCGTGCTTCTTCTTATCATAGGTAATCCCACGAGAGATTTATTAAGACTATTCCATGAATAAAATGTAACGAATTAAGTAATAATACTTATTTTCTTTCTTTTTTGTCAATAATCTGTCAACTGTATACTGAATGAATGAACAGTCGATGAATCGATTCGAATTACCAATGCTAGTGCGTACCACAAGATAGAGAGTGTCGTTGTCGTTGTTAACATCAGAAAAAAAAAACAACAACAAACAAACAAACAACAAAACAAAAAAGCACACTGAATTAGTTTTGAGTTTTAATATATTACCGGTATATTATTTTAATTTCCAAATAAGTTACGTTGTATAAAATGATATGATTTCGTTCTATTCACTGACAGCATCTGACGTAGTAATCACTGCATGTTGATGCTTTACGTATCCAGTAACAAGTTGACTTTTATCAGATAAAATTGCACCCTTGCGACCCTAGGAAACATATTAGACTATAAACGATCGTGATTGGTCGATATCCAAGGCATTGCTAAACGTTATTGGTTAATATAAACAACGCAGCGTATAATTGGAAGAGTCACAATAAAAAGTATATGCATCTCTTTTCACTATAGACCAAGGCCTACAGCGGTTAGGGTACGATGTTGGGCATTATGATAAAGACAATGCAGTTGGCATTGCGCTTCTATCGGCTTTTATCCTCCATGTTTTTTTTTCTTTAAGTAACTTCCCCCGGTGCTCATTTTAAAGAACTAGTCCATCTGAACCAATTCCGGATTCTGCTAGTCTACAACCAATCACCTTAGAGATTCGGAACACGGAATTTGTTTTCTTGTAGGCCCACCTGACAATTTCTTCCTGTTATCAATACCTCACTGAACTAAGTAGAAAACTCAAGAAAAGTGAACAAAATCTGACGCTGATACTGGAATCAATACAATTATGGACTCTACATATTCCCCACCATTTTTATTTACGACTGGCTCTGTGCAGTAACATTATCAGGACTCTTACTATCAACATTGCATTAAGATCCCAACAAATAAATAATCTTCATACTACCATCGTACTAGAATTACTACTTAGAAGACAGTAATAACATTTTTTATTATGTTTGGAATGAAATTAGTGGAAATGTGCTGCAAATTACTGCGTTCCTTCTGGATAGCCTACTCTATGGATTTCTTGGACTTGGTTTCCTGTCTAGGCGTCCTCCCTAGACGTCTCTATAGCTGTAAAGAATTATCATGTCTATTCCAATAATTTACTAAAACTGGCAGGAAGAACATATTTTACAGAACACATAATTTCAAGTAGGCCTCTATTAATTCAAAATCGTGTCACCCTAAATAATTATAATATGACACGAATTAGAATTCAAGTGCCACGAAGTTTTAGCATGTCCACCTTGACTTTTTGTGTCCGTAAACTTAATCCTCTACTAGTGGTATGTCTGCAACTTGAACACCAGGTAACTTTTTATAAACGAGAGGAAATCCTTTCAGGCTGTATTGGAAGATAAGTCGTGAAATATAGTACATCATATCATAAAATTATTTACAATAAATTTAGAATAAATATTTTTTGCGTATTGATGTTTGTGTTTTCTTTATCGGCGATCGGAACTTACTTTCTGGATGACCCTCGTATAATATATCCAATTTGATTTCAGGATAAATATACAATCTGCCAATCAATTCAAGCCGTTATATCTTCTAGTAGCGTGGAAGTTATTATTAAGCGTTCTTCTGTATCACGACCGCTAAAGACTTTTACTGAAAAAATCTCTTTTTCCTTACTAATTTTAGCAGTCATTAAGGGTAGCATGACAACAAAAAACAATAAAAATAAAAAATAAAAGTTCAAATATTGCTTTGAACCAAAACTGACTTTTTCAGGCCTGATCTATATCCAAATGAACAGCTGAAAAAAGTTTTCTTTCTCCGAAGGACTCACTAACCCCTCGCGAAATTTAATCAGAAAATAACACTTATCTTTGCCGAAGGCGTTCTTAGCAGGAGGAGATTTGCAGAAGATATTCCGCGCGGGCATCTTAACATCTCACTGTTGCCAACTTCCACTTTGAATAATACAATGTTCTTATGCATACTACTATTAAGATAGTCACCTATAATAGTAACACTAGAAGATTTTATTAAGAAAATGTTTAGTATTCCTCATAAATGTTCTTTTAAAAGAATAAAACTACTGGTAGTGAAACTGTATACTGACTTTTTACCAGCCCCTAAGAATATCCTTGGTTAATAAAGTTTTATCGATTTATATTTTTGCTAGGGTTGCTGGGAAGGCAAATAGGTTAACAACGAAATTTAAGACTAGGTTTTGTAAAGCACAACATAAATAGTATTAACTGTCTCATTTCCACTTGCAATAGTTTGGTTCGGCTTCAAAGTGAAATGGTCTGATCGCAAACACACTCTATAACATTAAACATTTATAATAATACCATTGATATAGATAGCTAACATGGCATAAGCTTGTGTTAACCCCAATGTAAGGGATATACAGATATTGTATTCAGAGAGTAGAACGTCGTGTTTAATCAAAGGTGAACTGGATAAGGTTTAAGGCACTAACAATGGATCCATTGTACTATTCCCCCAAACGTGATATTGTAGGCAAAACGGAACGACGCACCTTATTATAAGAACTAAAGCTGGGATTATCTGGACAGTTAACTGGTTAACAGAGCAAATAATTTCTCAAACAACAATTATGTTTATCCAATTGACAGGATAGTAGTTAAACAATAAATGGATAATAATCCAAGTATGTGTAGTTATTCAATTAACTGTTGAAAAAGGGTTTAGTAGACTAAGTAAGAAGTGCAGGAAGTTTGTTGAAAACATTTCATTGGGGTTTTTGTTTTGTTTGTTTTCTTTTATTTTGTTTGAGCGGATGAATAAGTATGTGACTTATCTGGCGCCTTTGTACGTGGAACTGTCCAAATAGAGGAATGTGACATGAAGCATACGGGACAAAGGCCCAGACAGGATTAATTATAACTAACTCTCCGTGTATGGTTAATCAACATAAAGATCCAAATAATTGCACATAATATCCAGTTAACTAAGTCTCCAAATACCATTAAACTGTTTTATGTTACCTGCAATTAATTATCTGTGACGTTAATGTTATTCAGTCATAGTAACCAATGTCGTCTAATGGAAGCTGGCATCTGACTGTATCTGGGTTTCGCATAACTACTTTTCTTGGGATTATAACAGTAATAAAAGAAGTACACTACAGGAGTGGTCAGTATTAGTTTGTGCTTTTGACATGAACTGATTAAAACATCTCAGCTTATTAATTTCTGGAATTTTGGGATATTGATAAATATTGCACATTCAAATCTCGGTAAAATACATAACCTTAAACCCTTATTTTTGCTTGACTGGAACCAGATCACAATTCAGCATAGCCTACATATGTTATTACAATTAGGGATGGGTCGATACCAGATTTTCTCGATACTCGAAACCGATGCCTGATTTTGTCCTCGATATCGATTCTCGATACCGTCAAGATTTCCAGTTTCAATAAATAGGTACCGTACATTAAAAATGAAAAGTTGAGAGAACTGTGTAATACCAACTAAATTAATTAAGTGTGCATATTTAATGAGACAAAATTTAATATCATATGATTATATGATTATTTTTAAACTCTACATTAAAACTAAAATTAGTTTTTGAAACAGTCCACTTACAAGTTTTGTTGAAAAAATGCGAATGGGGTTTGGACAGTCAGCTTGCTTGTTGGTTGTTATTGAAACGTTTGAGAGGAAATGAAAAAATTAAGAATCTCTTCTGTTTGGATTTTAAAAGTCGTAAAGTCACAGAGTGGTTTTCTCCATTTCAAGGAGAAATAGAAGTATTTACTATATTTCGTAGACTACTAAAAGCAGAAAGATTCCGCATTTCCTTAAATTGCAGAATTACCAAAGTATCGAAAAAGTACCGAGCGAGTTTTCTGAAGTATCGCTCGATGCCGATACCATGCAAGTATCGAGAGTATCGAGGTATCGAAAGTATCGAGGACCCATCCCTAATTAAAATATAACACAATTAAAAGCACATTAAAACAATGTTGTCACAAACAAAGTCACAAATTTATGAAGCTGGTAAGTTTCTTTTCTTTTTCGATGGTTCACAGACATGTCATATGTTCACTCAAGGTTCATTTAGGTAATATGATGTGCCATTTCAGTTCTATTTGAGTTGTCCTTTTGTAGTCACCGAAATGGTACCATTACTCAGGTGACGGCACAACATGCATCTTGAGTGAACGTAATATCACACGTCTGGGAACCATCAAAGAAGAAACCAAGCTTACCAGCTTCAAAAACATTTGACTTTTAAAGATTGTGACAACACTGTTTTAAAACATTTTTAATCGTGTTATATTTTAATTATTTATTTATTAATTTTGATCTAAATTCTGATCTGGTCCAAGACAAGCCAAGATAAGGGTTTACAGTTGTGTATTTTAGCGTCTAATATATCCTTACTGAGAAAATGAACTTTAATAATTATTTTGCACGGTATTAAGTTTACAAATCCTAGCCCAATTGAACTACCATTTCAAAGGTAATTGTTATTTATTACCGTGAGATTTATAGCTCTCGTACCTGTCTGTTTGTATATTTACGTCCATTGTTCAGCTATAAGTTTTAGCTGGAATTGCAAGTGCGATACTTACAGTGTACCCAATTAAAGGAATATAACAAACTCTACAATTGTGGCTACTAACACAAGTGCAGGCTATTGTTTAACTAAACATGACCCCGTTCTCTAACGTCTTGACAATATGAGTGGCGTAAAGTGCATCAGTAATGCACAAGTACTCTCAAAGGATGCACCATGCTAATGTTGAGTATGCCGCCCGCGTGCTACACGATCCATTAGCAAATACCATTTCAATTCATGGGGAATACCATAAGCACATACTGTACACACATAAACATCAATGCAATATGTATCTCCAATGATCATTAACGGAGAATTTGGTGAAGGGGAGGGGGATCACAGAATATGCAGATATGCATTCCCGTTGCCTAGCGAATAATCCTCCTAACGTCAATAGCACGGTTATTCTAATACCTAGCTGGCGGCCCATGACCACCTCCACGGCTACAATACAACTTCACGCAAAATAACCAGGACGATTTACTAATTTAACTTCTGTATAATTTACTCTAGTTATAACAGAGTTATAAGAGGATTATTCATAAAGTAACTTCCGTCACTTAAACAAATGAATTTACAGAATTTCTTTTACAATACTTTGAAACTACAGCCCCTAATCCACATAGGTGAATTTAGGTCTTTCCCGATATCACCATTAGAAAGCTGTGTTTATTTGAAAGCCGACTGCCCAAACCCCATATTTGTACGATGCTCCGTTGAGGAGATAACTGTTTATTTAAAAAATGAAATACCTTAAAACAATTTGATTTTATGAATATAAAGTCCACCTAGGCTCATTATGTAAGAAAATTTTTAGACACCTAACATATTTTAAAAGACTTAATTTATCCTATGACATTTTACCTCGTATAAAATCAGCATAAGCTACTAGTCTATAAATATATAAAAAAACGTTTGTACATGTGATACAATAATCATAACCCTATTAAAAATTCTTAACACATTAAAAAATATGTTTAAAGTCCTTAAAAATAGGGTTATGACTATTGTATCATATGTACATAATTTTTTTATATAAGTTATTTATAGACTAGTAGCTTATGCTGCTTTTATACGAGGTAAAATGTCTTAGGATAAATTATGTCTTTTAAAATATGTTAGGTGTCTAAAAATTTTCTTACACACTGAGCATAGGTGAACTTTATATTCATAAAATCAAATTACACAGCTCAGTAGGAACATGAAAATAATTGAAACCAACAATGCTTGCTTGCTCCTCTGAGTCTGTTAGACAGAGACAGCTGCGCACTGCTGACTCGTCAACGTAGCACCTTGCATAACATTCTATTGGCTTATCATATGTTCAGAGTTGATTTGTGTTTAGTATAGCTCAAATTGTTACCACGTTTTCAATCTCTCCCGTCAATAAAATTGAGTGATTAGACTGTATCGGGGTCTCAGCTACAGGATACGTGAAACGTTTTGTGTGTGCTGCCTGATTCTAATGCGTTCCGTATGTTACGATTTGTCTTCATATCTTTAATAAATAGTCCGCCGCCGTGGGTGAGTCGGTAGCGCTCCTGCCTTCCACTCCGGCGGCCCGGGTTCGATTCCCGGCCGGGTTGGGGATTTTTCAGTAGTGAAAAATTTCTTTCCCGGGTTCAGGACTGGGTGTGTGTATGTGTCCTTAGGTTTAAGTAGGTAGGGGACTGGCGCACCCCGGTAACAAATCCGCTGTGAATATCCCCTTACGGGATCACCAGGGGTCGCTCGCGACCCAGAGGAATAACTTTACTTTAATAAATAGAAAATTCAATGTGTATACTCGCCTCTCACATGTTATAGCCTACCAACTTACCTAATTAAGTTAAAAAAATAATAACCAAATAACCACAGCACACCGGCATTTTTTTGTCAAATTTGTACAGGCGGAATATATACATGCTTCTTGCATGTTTTGCAAACGAAAAGACCTTCTCTATTCAGTACCAAGAATGGAATAAGGCCGTGGTGTCTACATTAATTTGTTCAGACTTGAAGAATTTCCGTTACATGTGGTTTTAATACCCTTTTAAAATAACCAATTCCATGACAGCCATGGCAGAAACAGATTTTCTCAATTATCTAGAAAGTTCTTAATGAAGACTGATGCCCTTTAAAAAATAAAACAATTCATACACCGGTAGGCTATTTGTAAATTCTTTGTGTATTATTTCAATCGATTTCAGAGTTCCAGAACATGGAGACAAAGCGACCAAGGGCAATCTTTGTGCTGTCTCGGCAATATTGAAATGCTAAAAGAAGCTGGCGGATGTGCTTGAAGAAAATGTTATGTAGCAGTATATAATATAATAGGACTGAGCCTGGTGGTGACACCACAGTGATTCAGAAACAGAGGCCAGGCCACCTGCCGTATGTGAGCTTTACTGCCCCCGCTCAGCCTGTTGAAACAATTCTGTCAGTTTCAATGAGGCGCAGGAAAAGCCTCGGGGATGCTGGCGGTTTGTATTTGTGCATCTCAAACCGGGGCCCAGCAGGCAGGCCAGGCTAGGCCAGACGATATCAGGTGTTTCTGACAGCATCCCGATTACCTCTGGTTGCAGCGTTATCTTCTTTCTTTCTCCACCTCCCACCCTCTCTCTCTAACCCCCGGTTAGGAAAAGTACATTCTAGTTCGGACATTATATACCTTGATGAAATATAGCTTTAATAAACTGTACGGATTATATAAAGGAAAGTTGTATGCATTCCTTCGTACAAGTTGTAAATATTTCCTCGTGTAAGTTATTTCGTTACTATGAACTATCCTTCAGTTCAGTTATGTTGGGGTATTATTACAACAGCAATATTACAATATAATAATAATAATAATAATAATAATAATAAAAGCTTTAGTTTTCCTGGCAGAGTTGAGGCCATAGGACTTCTTCTTCCACTCAATCAGGTTTAACTCATTTTACAATGCAACAAGGAATTTATAAAATTAACAACTTAATATCAAAAAGAGAAAAATATAAACTAACGATAGGTTTATAACATTTTCTGAAACAATGAAAATTCAAATATTACATGTGTCAAATGCATGCATGATAGATCTACTAAACAAAAATAAGACTACATATCGTAGGTTAAAGGTTAAAAATAAAATACAAATAACCCGAAATGCATTGTCCTCTTGTCCATTCATTCCAAAATTTAAATAATAATTTTCGCATAATTGACTATGCCCCAAACTCGAAACGATGGCTGACATTAACTAAATGTAATATATATTATTTCTTTCAAAAATGTTGTCTCAAAATTAGTAGTCTACAGTTTACTTCGAATAAAAACGAGTTTTCATGCTTAATTTCGTAGATAATTATATTTGGAAGGACAAGATAAAAAGGTCTTTTTCAACAAACAAAGGAATTCAAAAAAAATTGTAGGCATATAATTATATTTTCTCGATATTTTTCAGTCATGAAATCCTAATTACTAGTTAGTCATATAACTATGCACACTGCACAGACTGTCGGTCTTGTAGAAGGGGAGCGCTCCAAAGCATCTACAATGTTCTGCCGGTTGCATTTGCTCCGAAAAAGGCGCTATCGTTTTTGTTTAAAACTCTTGTGAGGTAGTGATGAAAGATTTTTACGGCTGTTTCTGTCTGTATTGCCTGTATTAGCTTCTGTCCACTTCCTCTTTCCAAACATGGGTCAAATTATTGTAGATTGTTGGAAATCAAGGTAGATAAATTAATAATTATTATTACAGTAGTTCAATACTCAGTTTTCTATACATTCGTCATTCTTTACAATCAATCATTTAGTGTAACGTGAAGTTCTGAAGTGCATCTAAGTTTTGTGATTATCAGAGAAAGGATTTATAAATACGGTACTTAAGATATAAAAATATGTGAATATATCATTACTTTTAACTCAGGCGTAAAATCGAAGGAAAAAAATACTGAAACTTATCTCATCTAGTTACAATTGGCTTAGATGACAGGGCACAAAGAATTTTATTGGGAACTCTGAGAAAAATTTGGAACTGATTAATTCTGCAAATTTCATCATATTGTAGCTGTTACCAGTTTTCATCGATTAACAAGGTGCCTGCTCGATTCTTGGTACCTCGTCCAATTTGTAAGTTGCAGGAAATTCTGGAACATGGCTCACTCAATCTCCTGAGGAAAACGGAGCAGCAGCTTTGTAAACACAGGCTTGCAATGTGTACAAGAATGTTAAGGTCTCATTTTTATAATATATCTGATAGAGTAATATAACGAAAGGTGTGCGCGATAATTCTGTCACAAAATATTTAAGCATAAGTGACTTGAGGTTTTCCCAGTAGTATTAAGAATGGGTAATTTACCATCGGGCTTCCAACCGGGTGAATAGGAGAAATGTTTACAAGCTTTCGGCAGCTTCTTCCGCTGCCATCTTCTGAGAGAAGTTTGTGTTATGCATAGGCCTATACAGAAAAGTCGATGCAAGGCTAAACGCAGTGGGGGATTTTCCTATTGTCCTTTCTATATAACAGTGCTATTTTCCTAATTAGGTCACTTCTTCCAGAAGACGGCATCAGAGCAAGTGCTAAAAGATAGGAAATAATCTATTTTATCACTTCCTCTGCCCATACGATAGATATTATAGATAGAGGAAGTATTGAGTTGGACCCTGAAATTCTAAGTTGAGATTTTAATTTTTAACGCAAATACAACGTTTTGTGGTCCCGTGAATCCAAAAATACTATTTTGAAAAACATGTCTGTGTGTGTGTCTCTGTGAACAGCCTAGCTCCAAAACGAAAAATCGTATCAAAACAACATTTTTATTTGGGTTAGGTACCTTCTGGGGATGTGACATGCGACGACTTTCTCCAACTTATAATACCACCTTGTTTCATTGTTGGATGAAAACAAAGGTCTACTAACTGTCGTACACATCCAACGATCGGGGGCCAGTGATGGTACACCTTCACTAGTGGATGTGTGTTATTCATAAATAGGGACCGGATTCTTAGGTTTTTACCTATTTTTTTCCTTATTTCCAAAACAAAAAGCGCTCAAACACTTTTCCGAATCAAGTCCATAGGATTCACCCACATTAATTCGGTGGTACCTAAAAATACCTAAATGGGGTATAAAAACCTAAATATACCTAAACGGGATATAAAACCTAAAATATCTTATTTAGGCTACTTTTTTATATTTTTTGGTTGTCAGTTGAGAAATCGATATTTTGCGGAGAGACAAAACTTTGTCGGGTTGAAATTAATACCACCAGCGTTTTGTTCAACCCATTGTCGTCTACGATGGACAGTAACAAGAGACGACGTGTGAGAGTACCGGCGTATTCCTTTTAAAATATTCGTACGAACAACCATTGTTGCCGTGTATGAACAAGGATATAGATTTCTGTTTTAAAGCGGTTGTTTACCTTTAGTACTTCCCTGTTATTCATACTGAGTGGTCACACTGTGAGTTTTAGCAAGACGTGTTAATTATGCCGAAACAAATGAAATCGAGTTTATTACGGCAGTGGATTGGCGAGACCTGAATTTCTTCTTCTGCTTCTTCTTCCTCTTCTTATTTTAGGACGTTGCACCCCGCGGGTTTCTACGTCTGCTCTGTCATTCAATACAACTCACAGGTAAGAATCTTGAAAGATATTTAGTGATATACTGTAACCAGGAAATGTGAGGCAATCTTATTTTCACTGCTTCTTTTGATTGTTTATGCTTTCTTTCTTCAATTGTGTAATATTGTCCTAATTTACACAAATTTAAGTCAATTTTGTTAAGTTAAACTTTAATGTATTATGTATTGAATCCTATGTAGCACATTCAAATTCATTAAACCAATTATTCTACCAGAAAACTATATTTTGGACAAAAAACCTAAAGAAAACTATTTCACCTTAATGGAAAACCTAAAACAGTGTTTTTAAAAACCTAAAAATCCGGTCCCTATTCATAAACTAGTAAGGTATACCTTCCCCAACCACCCACTTTCACTGTAACTTTATATAATTTATACATAACTTATGGATACATAAGTTCTAAAGCAGGTCGATCCAATCACACGATGGATACTCGAAATGTAAAGACAAGGAAAATTATAAGAAACTTTTTTTTGAGAAGTAATTAGCGTAAAGAAAGATGTCATGAAAGGGGTAATATTGTCTCACTCCTTGAATTACGGGCTTGAGTATGGAGCAATCCTACTTCTTATATTCTCACATGCACAAAGCTAAGTGAGTGCATTTGATTCCGTAGTGTCAACTTACAAAAAAACGAGCGAAAAACCACCCCACCTTTTCTTTCCTACCCTTACAGCCTAACATTCCACACCCCTTTCTTCTCGCAAAAAGTGAGATAGAGAAAAAGGAGGAGATTGCGGAGCGTGCGTGTTTGAACATCGGTTACCATAGCGACGCTCCCCGGGTTCCCCTCTAAATACGACGCGTGCGTCTGCAGCCATGTTGCTCTCGGATGCTGTTGTCCTGGCAACAAGATTTCGGGTGACGGGAGGAAAGGAGAGTATTCGTGAAATGGTGGAAAACACCGAAGAAGAGGGAGAAATTTGTTTCCTTTTTAACACAAAAATAAATAAAAACAGCTGTTTGCTCTCCGATAAGCTCCCTATTCGTGTTTCTTTGTAAAAATTCAACGAGATACAAAAGATACAGTTTAAAAAACTTGCTTTTCCACACATAAACCCCACCTACTTTTGTATGTAATCTAAACAACTTAACGGCGTAGAATTGCTTCTTCTTTTAAAACCCATTTGTATGATATGAGTTCCATGAATATCTGCTGCGGCCAGTAGAACGTTCCATCTCTCCGTTTATTGTATCCTATAAAACAGATACTAAAACAAGTGCTATAATTACTCTTTAATGGAAATTGCGTTCTTTCTCTCCCTTTGAAATTGTCTTTAATAACAGCAGACTGGATTACAAGTGTTCCAAGAACATACATATTTATAAACTCTTCTCAGAATTATATAAATGGCTAATGACAAAAAGAGTAACTTATTTCGAAAATTGGACTGCTGAAATAGGCCTAGGCCTAGAAGAATAATGAAAATCATGTGCAAAAGCAGTACATTTCGAGTGAAGGCAAAGATCACACCAATTAAGATCAAAATGCTGATAAAAACTAAACTTGTATAAGGAGTTTGAAGAAAGAGAGGAAGATTTCGTGACTGAAGAAATTGCATAAAGACCTGCAAACACAGGATCTAGCAGAAGAATATTTGTTACACTTATGAGGGAAAACAAAGCAAAGCTCAAAGCGTTATGAAAAATCATAGGAAAAACATAATTGAACAAGGCAAAGCAAGTACTCGAATTGATTAAAACTAACTTGTAATGGTACCTTTACTCACTTTGTTTTCCATTATTCATTCTCAATTGTAAATTTTTAAATTTTTAACATGAAGTATTTTGTTTGATCTCTGTTATATTGTATTTTTTTTCGTATCATTATTTATATATTTATTTCATATTGTTTTTGCCTAAACCTTAATATGTTTGTTTTTGATATAATGTTTATAATATAATTTTAGTATGACTGAACTGACCCCGAACCCGAGCTATGCTCATGCGGGGTAAATAATACTCTTTTGTAATTGTAATAATTATGTTTGTATTATTTATATTTTTGTTTGCAATAATTTGTAATAATTGAAAATTTTGTAATAATAATAAAAATAAAATCAGGTAAACTGATATAACAAAGTGCCAGTATGCTTTTTTAATCAGTTATAATTGCAGTTATGATATACAGAAAATATATATATTTTTTTTTAATAGATCTCAGAGTTAAACTCCAGATCGATTCATTAAGCAGGGCTTACGGAAGAACAAAGGTCTAAAGTTTGATTCTTAACCTTAATTCATATTGGTATACACTGATATATTAATTCTTAAAATATGTAAACATTATACAAAATGCATTGACAATGAAATAGTACAGTAAGCCAATAAGAAGAGGATAGTTCCACCTAGCGGTATGCAGTTTTGTTCTGAGTATAGGCTTATGCAATTTTAACGCAACGCAATAACTTTAAAGCTAGTTTCTGTTCGTGAAATAACATTTATAGGCTTATGTTATTCTTTAGGAATGATGTTGTAGGTCAATGAAAGACAATGAATTCCCAGTTTTTTTTAAAGAAAAATGTAATACTTATTTAAGCACATTGACAAAATAGAACACAAGAATGGAATAGGCTCAATTTAACACAACTGATAATAATAAAAAAAAATTTTGCTTTAAGGTGGACTCGAACGTGACATGTTTTGGTTACTAGACAAGCATCTTACCCCAAGACCAAACCACACTGCGAATCTTGAATGTCAAATCCCAGAGAATACTATCGCGTCGTAGGTCACAGAAAAGAAAAATCACCGTATTTCGAAATTAGGCCATGTTTCAAGCCTGCTAGTTTCCTTGTGTTACATTATTTCATGTATTTCATTCATAGGTAAAATAATATTCTAGATATCCCTGTGATAAATGCTGATATGTCTCTAGCTGAAGCAAAGGTACCAACGTAAACATATTCTCATAGCTTAATGTTTTTATTTATTAAGAGGTCAGGAATTATTAATCTGACATAGGCTGAAGTAAAATTCAATGCTTTAATTTAATTGTAAACAATTTTAGCAAAATAATTAGTCATTATACAACAGCATTTCATCTATAATCGAACATATGGGAACATTTGTTTTTCATATGGATGTCAACTGTCCATGGCAACTGAAAGAGGCTTTATACGTGCGTGCTGATTGGTTGGCCGCGAGTCAATCAAAATGCTTCGAATTAAACAAATTATTATTATAAATGTGACTGTTAATTACTCTTTATTTCGGTACTGCTCAACCGATTAGGTCCAAATTCAATAGGCTTATTGCTATTATCGTTATAAATGAGTATACGAAGTTTCATGAAAATCCCATAAAGCGTATTTGAGTTACCGCGCCTTTTCTTATATGATACCATAAAAAGGCACTAAATTGGGTATTATTCCGGTACCGGCCAACCGATTTGGTCCACCATCAACAGACGTCTTCCCATAGACATTAAAAATGCGTATACCAAGTTTCATGAAAATCCGATAAAGCGTGTACGAGTTATGGCACCTTTAAAATATACACTAAATTGGGTTTTACTCCGGTACCGGTGAACCGATTTGGTCCAATTTCAATAGGGTTCTTCCCATTGACATTATAAACGCGTATACCAAGTTTCATCAAAATTCGATCAAGCGTATTTGAGTTAGAGCGCGTACAGACACACGGACGGACGGACGGACGGACGGACGGACGGACAGACATTTTTCGTCCCCCACACAATCTCATAAAGTACCATACTGGCACTTAATAATAATGAATTGTGATGTTAAGACAATAGTGAGGAATAGCCCACATGACTTTGGTGACTGGTTAGGGGGGGGAAAAAAGCGAGATGAACTTTAGATAGAACAACTCAGAAAGACTGGTTGAGTCAGCAAGGCCCAACAAATCAGAAGGAAGGAAATGCCCGAATCGTCCACAAAAAATACAGTCTGATCAGGGAAGAACAGGCTTTTGGCCTAGGAGAAGAAAAAGAAAATAAAAACTACGGAAATTTATACGTAACAGTGAAGAATAGCCTATTAATAATATGCAAAACGTTTACAACTGTTTAATTTAATTTTTATATGATTTTTCTACAATTTTAAAAACATTTAATTAAAAGCTTATTTTGTTTTTCGAACAATTTTTAGACTAACTCCCTTTGTAATTTTCTTAGGAATATTCTTTATATTTATTTTTACGTTTCTAAATACTTGAGAAAACTATAAAACACAGTGCATACAGAGGCCCCTGATAGATATCAAGGATAAAGGTTAAAAAAATTGCAATAAATTAATGTAAATCGGCAAGTCAGAAGTAGGATTCTTTTCGCCTTCATTATTCGTTATTGATTCGACAACTACGTAAGTCTATTAAACAGGCAAACATTTTAATGCTATTAGCGAACACTGATTGCATTCTACGGTATACAGGCCTACACGTAACTTAAATCTGCCATTACATTATCTAAACCTCTTGATTATCTGTCTGAATTAATGTTTTACGAATTTAACGTAGACTACATAGTTTCTATCAAATTTATAAATATACTTTATTAAGTTACATTAATAGAAATTCAAGCTTTGGTCATATTCACATCCACATGCATACTGTACTGTACAAGACAAAACCTAAACGTTTCACATATGCAGGTCTGAAAAACAGCTCTAGTTTGGTTCCAGATTAATCTTTTCCACTATTAAAAATAACCCTGAAATAATTAATATTAACAATCACAAATTTAAGAAAATAATTAAGTTCATTATGGCACATAAATATTATTTTTCACGTTTCTTCTTTTTAAAATGTCCTTACTGTTATTACTGCAAATGAGTGTATTGTTGTTAAATGTACAATATCCATTTCTGGACTGCCCCGACTACGACCACGTGATCATTCGGGTGGCGTCTTAATGAAAGAAATAATGTAGAAACAATTTTTATAAAATATTTCATGTGTACGTCTACACAATACAATAAGATATGCAGTGAGTGGACCTGATGCTTAACTGAAGTTTCCATTATTTATAAGGCCCATGTTCATTATGAGTGGTTTTTTCGGGGGGGGGGGAGACGTATTCATGTCAGCTTTGACAATTCCTTGTCGGGCCTGCATTTACGTCTGATAGATATCTGCTTTCTTCATTCTAGTATGCCATTGATAAGAGTTTCTTTATGAGCATGGGGGTTACTACAGGGGCAGCTTATTAACAGGGTGACAGTAGACTGTAAATGTTCTAATTGATACAATTTTTATGTACGAGGGTATAAGGTTGTATATTAACATAATAATAAAATATCGTAAGTTATACATCCATTGGTTATGTTCTGGACACTAATCAATGTAAATTAAATGGTAAACTAGCCTAAGAATACATACGTGCACAGCTTCGTAAGCACATAATTAATCCTGAAAAAACGTGATTGTATGATTTTCATGCTGTATGTGTGGTGTGATCATTAGTTTTCCCGCCAACAAGAGGCAATTAGTGACAAAACACAGCAGCCAATTAGCGAGAAAAAATGAAACTTGAATAATGCATCGGTAGAAAAATGAATGCATTTTGTGGATATCATAAAGGAATGAATTTATGCCACTGAAGTAAAAACTTAGGCAGGGTTAAATGAACAACAAAACAGTGTTTATTGGGAGCCAATGCTTCATCCCACGGTATTTAAAAGCTCGCCCTCAATCAAAAGAGTTGTGCAACTGACTGTTCTGAGCGGTACAATATAAAGTCGATGCAATCAATGATGCACAACTATAATATGCTCACGGACCATTAATGAAAACTGGGAAAGAGGAACACAAAACCCCCTATGTAATCAATAAATTCCGATTATACGAGAGGCAAGTATTAATAAAACCACAAAATATAATGGCCCATTATTTTGGCTTCAATCACACTGCACTTCATGCAGTATATGAAATAATGGAATAATAATACAAAATATTTTATGCATACTGTGAATTTGCAGTCCTTTGAAACTATTTCACGAAGCGCTTACAGCGACCATGAACCATTCAGCTAAATGCTAATTCAATGAAATCAGGTTCCGCGCGGAATCGCACCACATCGCGGATAATAAAAAAAATGGGAGCTTTGAACAAGTGTTTTCTTTTACGATTTTATTTGCAGGCTTCGTATTACAATAGTCAACTAAAAAGGAAACGTATGCAAATAGCAGAGAAAATCGCCTTAAAATATGTTTATTATTTTGCTCATATCGTGTAGCATTCTAAAACATGTTTCTGTTCAGAACCCTACCCAAATAAAAAAGACGCTTACAATAATGTATTAAGAGATTTTCAGATTTGTTATGTAGGCAGGCCTACTTTACTCCAAATAGGTAGACCAATTTAGTTTTAGGCCCAACTTCTCTTTAAATCGATAAAAGTATGAATAGGCCATGAGCGTATTAGGCCTGCTCTAGTTTTATGCTACCTACTAGATGAAACAGTGATGTTTTGGCGGAACCTGGCACTTAGGTAAACCGAAAAAGAGGGTCTGGATCACTAGAGCTAGCAAAACTAATAAGTCGACAGTAAACGCAGATGATAACGTCGGAGACTCATATGCCGAATGAAGCGAGATATCTAAATGTGAGATTTTCAACACCTGCAAAGGCGAATGCCAAGTTATTTTCTACTCATCCATCCCTCTACGCTGTTATAGGCGAAACACTTGCATCTAATCAAGGAATCCTTTAAGTCCTTGTAGAATGTATAGTTTATAAATTAAGGGAACTGGTTTAAAAATTCAAGATATAACACAAAGTATTATGGACAGAAAACCAATATTGGAAAGAACAAATAGATAAAATGGCGTAAGATTGGCTGGCAAGGAGCAAAAGAATATAGGTCCTAAGATGGGCAGAGAGAGAGAGAGAGGGGGGGGGGGAGGGAGAGAGAATTGAATTGATTTTCCAAGTTCCTTTTAGGCATACAATCCGCTAATGATGACAGAAAAAAATTAAAATTTACATATTACTAATATAATAATAATAATAATTACATACACATTGCTAATACAAATACTGAAAATAAAACATAATGTCATGAAATAGTAGCTATTATATGATAAGAGTAAATTTTGTAGAAGATAATGGGAAATTATGAGAGAGAGGGAGAGAGGGTGGGAGAGAGAAGGGGGGAAGACCTCAAAGAGATGGACAGAGAGTGTATCCACATCTTCAGATGAAGATGCTTAAACGTGGAAACATACAATCAAAAAGAAGAAGAACAAGAGCAAACAATTAGATAACCGAGAAACTAATAATGTTCAAAGCTCATTTTTTTATCTTTTCACATTACACTGTAAAATAGCATCTTGTAAAGGCCATAAATTAAACGTGATTCATTACAATAACAGTAACATAGAGATGCAAATGCTTGTATAAGTAACGCTAATAAAGCAAGCAGGCAAGGGGTTAAGGATGTTTTAAGAGAAGAATAGGAAGCGAAGGGAGCAGGGTCCAGGCGTCACGCTGCATTACTTGCCAATAGAAGCTGTAATGTTGCCGCTCTGTTATTAGCCCCTGGCAAACCTACTCCGCCCGCCTTCTGGCAGGGGGGCTAAATGTCTCCATTATCACTCCATATCTCACATACCGCCCATCACCATTACCACCTCCTCGTCTAATCACCACCTCACTCTTCGTTATAACTACGTTTTGCCTGCACTGCGATAAAAATGAACTGGTGGAAAAATGAAACAAAGCCTCGTGTATCAATCAATTTCTGGAGATACTTAGTTTTCGTGAGTGACAGATTCATGAATTGGGTTATTACGTGAAAATAATTTGTTCAAACACTCCAAGGTCGAAATATCGTTGACATATAACTGCGAATAAACAAGAAACTTTCCTTTTTAGTGCGAAATATTTTTCTCATGAGATTTTATTTTTGAAGGGAAATATCGAGTTTTAGAAAGGTCTCATTTTATAAAACTACTTAAATGATATGCTTATTGCAAATCAATATATGTGTGTGTATATATAAATGAACTGGGAATCACTCACATGAAATACAGGGAATCCATTTTATGCGGAAACTTTTTAACAGCGTTGCTCCTGCTCACACTTTCCCCGCTGTTGCGCTTGCACCGGCCGGGACCGTGTTCCGTTACTACCGGCAAATCGGCAAATCAAGACTTTAGAAACAATACAAAATAGAATAACTCAACCAATTTGTTATCAAAATAGGCCTACATGTAGAGGCTTATTACTCACCATTTTGTACGGATGGTACAGTCAGGATATTTACGAGAAAATCTCCGAACGCGCCTTCTATGGTTATTTCTCAATAAGTAACATTCCACCAAATAAATTCGCTGTTCAACCGTATACATTTTCGATTATTGTCTTACGTAACACACAACAATAGACAAGCGTCTCACTACAAGACACTACAAGACACCGAAGCAACTAACCGCTTGTAGGGTCTATGCTTTGTACAATGCTAGCGCGGCAATGCGGCAGTGATGCGAGGTTTCCTCATAAAATGGACTCACTGTATAACACAATTTCTATTTACAGAAATCTGCTTGCTCCTTTTTCAACTGATTTCTATTAATTAAGCTGCTCAAATAATCATCTCTTCTAGAAATATTAATGCATATGATGTAATTTATTGTAATTATAGAAAATTCTACACAGAGGATAGTTATAGTTTCCTTTCGGAAGAAAGAAAATATTGTAAAATGTACCAGCAGTAATATGTGGAACACAAAGTGATGTATTTGTTCAAACTTATGACATTTATTTTAAATCTACAATTATAAAAAAAAGCCGCATTAGTACCTTAGTTAAGATCATGCTACACTCAAAACATAAAAATCTTGTCCCAGAACGTAGATCCCTGTCATAATCAATCTTTAGGCCTATTAAACACTGGCTTACAAACCACTTAAAATCCACGCTCTACCACAAGGGATACCACAGTTCGAGAACCGCTCAGCTGGAGAACTATCCCAAAAACTTGACGGGAAAAGGGCAAAATAACTCGTGTCTGAGCACCTTAGCTTAGCTTCAAACGAGAAGGGTAGAGAATTGTTTAAGCACTTCGTGAATCTATACTATGGCTTGAACTGTCTATTAATAATGCTGAAAGTGAGAGAGATCATTTTTTTTAGCAAGTAAATAAATCGGAAATATAATGAACTAGAAGGATTTACGAAAAGGAATGGCAGACATCAGAAAGAATTTTAACAACTCAATCAATTCTCATCGGACGTATAAATGTGCGTACTGATGGAAAAATGTAAGATTAAATACACACAGTTTCTAATTACAGAATCTGCTTGCTCCTTTTTCAACTAATTTCTATTAAATAGATCACCATGATTAAGCTGCTCAAATAATCATCTCTTTCTGAAATATTAACGCAGTTATCTCCGTGTTCGAAAAATCTACTGGTAAACATTATATAATGTACAATTACGCCTACAAAATTGCTTAAATATTTTTGAAAATTGTATACTCCTTGGATGGATAACTTGTAGCCTATTCTTTATTTGGAAAAGAGTTATAGATATAGACCAGGAAGACGAAAAAGCAGCAATCCCAAGAAATTGTTAATTATAAATCAAAGGGCAAGTTTGCGTGAGGAAATAACCACTATCAAATTTCAAAGTATGGTGGAACTGATATATTATTGACAGTAAGCCACACCGACTCTCCTGTCCTAGTTTTCGAAGGCTCACACTGGCCCGTATAAGCACTGGAATCTATAATGTTAACTGTTTAGGCTTCATTCAAGGAAGTAGCCTTACTGTCTAGGCAGGTGTGATTTCAGACTCATTTCCAAAATAGTAATTCACAACGAAAACGTTAACACTAATTAGTAATTAATCACTGCATTGATTTTAATGTAGGCTTACTATACTTACAAACTGGTCGGTGCTACAGTCCACAGTCCACATATTTTGCCTCCTTGTAGGCTTGATTTAGGCCTATCATAATATGCATTGAATGTTTAGAGGTTTCTATAAACAGTCGCCAATAGCGTTATTTTTCAGGCATTTTAGCAATAAAATAAATAAGTCGCAATCTTCTTTATTCACAATTTCGTTGTCTCACGAAAAAAGTATATGGAATGTCTTGGTTAATGATGTAAGTTACTTAATTTGCTTTATGAATGACTTAGATGGTACAGTATATTCCAAGGCACGAAAGCCTCGTCTCACTCCACCGGCCGAGGCCCTGGGTGTGACTTTGAGGAATGGTTTTACAACGTGTCCCCTAATGAGGGTCGCTCATTGTTCGCTAATCCTAGAGTACTTCGAAAGTGCATTTCTCATGATGTGACGCTGATGGTCATTTTTAAACCTGGGTTGGTAAAATAAGGACATAGCCTATTACAGACTAACACAGTGCAACTATTTCATACGATTCACGACTGAACTGAAAATACATAAAACTGACTTCTATAGGTATTTAATGAGGGTCGCCTATCTGTTCAGTAACCTTTCTTTCTTTCTTTCTTTTTCGTAGTTTTACCTCTCCCTTTTAGGATTTAAGCGACCCATGTCGCCCGGGCCTTACAGGGCCGCGACCTTGCGGGAGAGGGATTACCTTTGGATCACATACATACTTTTTTGACCAGACAAGGACATGGAGGGCCTCCCCGGATGAGTGATCAGCCCAATGCCGGGGCCACCTCCGAGACAACACGAACACATAGGACGATACACACCATTCACACACACACTCACTCAGAACAAGGCGAGGATGAGGATGAAGATGATAATGACGGCCAGATGATATCCGGGGACCACAAGGGCCTAAAGTTACCTGACATTTGTCTCATAGGTGAGGGAAAACCCCGGAAAAAACCTCACCTAGGTAACTTGTCCCGAACCCGGGCCCGCTGCGTGAGAGGATTGGACGCATCCCCTGAGCCACAGCGGTGGACTGTTCAGTAACCTGTACAGTTAATTAGTCCATGTTTTGGAAATTACTATACAGACTTAAAATAGCACAATTCAATATGTTATGAGTTGGAAGCTAGTTCAGATTGTATTATCTGAATGGGATTTTGTGTAAAAGTCGAGTGCTTACATCTTGTGAAGGACTTGAGAAGGAACATCAATATGCTATTTACGACAGATTTCAAAATAGAAATTCTTACTATATTGGACTGGAGCTACTTTAGCTATACATACAAGAAAGTAATTAGTTTCATACTGATCTGAATAAGATTCACGTGTATTAGGCAATGTGTTACTGCACAATGGAATACGTTACGGGAACGAAGCTTGAGGGATTTAAAATTTCTCCCACAGCATCAATTTGAAGCTAGCGCTCTCCCCTCTGCTGTTGGCAGCATATTTATCAGCGAAGAGACCAAGCAAACTAGACTAGAGCTAGGAGAGGCGATGGACTAGCGTCGGGTGTGGACCGGGCGGCCCGAGACCGACGGCGCGTTGACGCAATTGGAAAGAGGCAGCAGGCAGGCAGGCGGCTAGATCAAAGGGCACCGTCTCACTCACTCACACCAGCGCAGTGTGCGCAAATCACATTTTCGCTTCACTTGCTCCATCTACAACGCGCTACGAGGTTCTAACATATAGGTTCAGCCACCCTTCCTCCTCCTCCAACCTCTTCGTTCCTACAAGTGTGTAAACTAAGGCTCTCGATTCGCATCCGGCTACCCCTTGCTTTGGAAAGCTAGGTAAATCAGCAGACGATATCACACGACCAAAGAGTGTCGCAGGTAAAATGTTCATTTAAAAATGACAAAAAAAAAATCCAATGTTACAAATTATTATAAGACGTATAATTAGTTCCTCATGAGTCAAATTAATACTGGTGTAACTGATGTATTATATTGCGGGTGCCACTTCTGACTCTTTTCCCAAGAACTGCCTCTATCTATATATCTCTTTGACCTTTCAACCAGTGAATAGAATAGTAATTAGGCGTGTTCACACTTGTCTGCAGTCCAGTACAACAAAATATGTACCACAGCATTTACTTCACTTAAGAAATAGTGAATGATAACGGCAACAATGGGGAAATCCACGTGACTAGAAGAGCACCTGTACTTTTTCGGTGTCGGTGAGGATTTTAGGATTTGGGAACAATGCTATTATATTCTTTTGTAGATAGGCGATGGTTTGGGACGAGGTCTTCTTAAAATGGAACCAACAATAAGACGTACAATTATTACTGATGCAGCGTCGAGCCGAATATTGCATTTATAAATTAAGAAAATCATGACATGAGTAGATTTTAGGTTGTAAATGCGTATTTCTGTAGGAATAACATTTAAATATATTAAATAGCCTTACACCATAAGAAAGATATTCAAGATTGCTCCTTTATTGTTTTTTGTAATGATGATAGAGGAATATCTGTGTAGCCTATACCAATAACCAGAAAACGGTTTAACAGTGAAATATAACCTATAACTAATCAGAGTAAATAATATTTTATAACGTAACTAAAGTTAGTGTCAAATCTAATCTGAGAAGTTGCCGTTATTGTAGTTAATTTCGAACAAAGGGAGAAAGAAAGGAGAATATTTAATCCAATAGGTTTTATAACTACATTAAAGAGGCGCATTAGATAGACAGTTAGATAGATAGACAATTAGATATATACATAAACAGACAGACAGAAAGACAGACGGATAGATAGAAAGAAGGGATATGCATACAATATACTACATATCACTTCAGGTTTGTCTTTAAATCAGACTTGCTTAAACCCAATTTGTTACACAGTTTAGCTTCTACTGTATAAGATTTTCTTTAAATATGGAAAGTATATGAAGCCGCTCTTTTCCTTCCGCCCTCCCATCCTTTCATGGCATTTTCCTTTAATACCTTCCGACTGATCACAAAGATTGCAGACGATACACTGCTGGCACCAGCTCAAGATTGTATAAACTACAACACACAGGAGAGCGGAAAAACGAAGTCTGCAAGGCAACAAATTGCCTTGGTTGGGAATCGAACAATAAACCATTAAGTGAAGGATAGCCGTATGAATGTAACTTATATCGCACTGGCAGACTACTCTTAAAGAAATGTCCCTTTGGAGCTGTGAGCATGCCTATTAGGTCTATTCATAAGGTTCCCGAAGTTAGACCTACCTAGATTGTGAGTTTTTTTCTGGCGTGAAAGTCCCACCTTCCTTCGAAACTAATCTAACCATTAGAAAGCCATTGGTTCTGTATCGTAGATAACTCCACCGATACAGGGGCCCTTGACAAAATTCTGAAGCGTTTCCCGCTTAGTTCGTCTCCTCTTCTCATGGAGTCGTTTCATAGCCGGTTGGTTTGGTTTGATAGTTACCTAACATGGGGATGTACTGCTTCTTAGGCCTGTGCCCGTATTTGTTCCACAGTTTTTTTTTCTTTCTTCCTATTGGTGCTATAGGTAGAGGATCCAAAAATACTATTTTCTGTAACATGTCTGTATGTGTGAGTGTCTGTGAACAGCCTATCTCCAGAACGAAAAATCGCATGAAAAGAAAATATTGTATTTGGGTTTGGTACTTTCTGAGAACGAGGCACGAAGATTGCCGACGACTTTGTCATACTTTTTAATAATAATAATAATAATAATAATAATAATAATAATAATAATAATAATATAATAATAATGTTTTATTTTGCCTGGCAGAGTTAAGGCCATAGGGCCTTATCTTCCACTCAACCAGGATAAAGAGAAAATACATTAAAAGGAATTTACAAAAAACAAATACAATAGATATCATACATAATACAAAATGTTAAAAATAAAATAATAATACAATATTGAAGTACCTATATTAAAACATAAGACAAAAATGCGTCCAATAATATGCCGAGAAAACAAATTGAATTAAAGAATTATATTATAATTGGATGTGTGTATAATTATAATATTATACTATAATACACACAAAAATTGAAACTTAAAATTAATGTCATTTTACATTTAAAAAAATGTAGTTTTTCGGGATTTTCTCGAAAATGGCTCTAACGATTTTGTTTAAAGTTTGTACATGAGGTGCTTATACTACGAGCCAAAACTTTACTTGAAATATTCTTTTCGCAAAAATTCTCTGAAAAGTACTTATGCCACCCACCCACTGTTAGTAGAAACTCGGTCTCGTCTGGCTTTCTTTGCAATACGGCCTCTTATTCTACACCTTAATGTGAAGTGAGAAAGGTGTATTTCCCATGTTTATGGTAGACAGTTACGTTGAGTGCCTCAATCAATTTTAATCGAGTTTTGTATCCTTCGGAGATGCGGCGGAGTAAGGACATTCTCTTAATTTTTACAACCAATTTACACGAAGACAATGGGATACATCTTATATTGTACTAAGAGGCAAAACTTTTATTTTGGCAGAGGAAGTTATGTGTTTCACATCAGATTTTTTCAGACCTGTAATCTACAAACCTAATTGTCATCGACCTGGCCGGAATCGAACTCACTACTATGGGCACAGAAAGCCAGCGCCATAATGAATACATCATCAGGGCCAACTTATAATAACAAGGTGAAAAACGGTAAAATAAAAGAAGTTCCATTATAGCCTTTTTTTCAATTGTAAACTCCAACTCTCTCTCTCTCCTTCCCTCCAATTGTAAGCACATACAAGCAGTTTTCATCCAAGATAAGCTCATTAACTGTACAAAGAAAATACAGTTTAAAAAAAAATAATATTGTTTCATGATTTAATGGGATTTCATGTGAGTTAAGAAAAATGTTCAGTAATTGTAAAAAGTAAAGTAAGTGTTCCCTATTAGGCCTACAGGCCTGGAGGCCCAGAGGGTTCCAGGAGGTTGAGGCTCCCAGATTCTTAGACACCGGCACATGAAGGTGGTAAGGTTGTCAGCCTTACGCACCGGCCGCCTTTACCCCAGGATTGCTCCTGGTACTCATTTCTGTTAGAGGCTGAGTCGACCCCAGGGCCACAGTGCCACCAGAAGGATTAGGCCAATTGAAAAATCCAACGACCTCATCGGGGATCGAACCCGCGACCTTCTGGTTTGTAGCGCAGCGCCTCAACCACTACGCTACGGCGTACCCCCAGTAATTGTAAACCTATAAGAATTATTTTCATTTCGATGTGGACGACGAAACAAAAAGCTCTGGGGGGGGGGGGGGAAGGATATGAAAACCAAGGGCCTATTGGGCCTACGTGAAACGATTCAAACAAACCACGTATTTTAATAGGCCTGACGGAATGGCAATGGAATACTACCATTTCAGTAAAAGTCATATTTCCGTTGCTGAATTGAAGAGAATAGCCTACTGCCTAACATGAACCCACGACACGAATTTGCACTTTGAGCGACAGAAATGTACTTCCTCCTCCATCTATTTTTAGAGCCTCTTGGTATAAGGGCCTGCAGAGCCCCGCCATTTTCATACAAAGCTGGCCGGACTGTCCAAGCAAATCTATATGCAAATGATCCTAAACTTTAGTTAGATCGTTCCACGGCTACAAGGACTCTCCGTACAGTCTGTCACAAATGTTGATGCACTATCCGTCAAATAAAGTCCAACACTTTATACGTCAAAGTAAAGCATTCTTCACTGATTTACAGAAATTAATTTTTCGATAGCCTTTCTAATTAGCCTATAATTATTTGTCGAAGCCCTAACTGCAATATTGGTGTCATGAGAAATGAATTGCAATTGATGAATTCTGTGTAATGTTTTCAGAAATTAGGCCCCTAACTTTCTCTCTACTGGTCACATCGAGGACTTCCATTGCTTTAAACCTTCTCCGGACAACGGGGATCATTTTGCAAAATACTACGCGTAAATCGGTCCAGCAGTTTTTTAGTCTATTACGGACACACATACGAATATTGCCTTTTATATACAGATAAGGTTATCATATAGGCCTATATAAGCACATACACGAAATATTTAGACTAATATAAAAAAAACTCCGCGGCGCTACATCCCTGGAGGGACTTGGCCTACCACCCGACCGCTGCGTCATAGACTAATATAAAGACATCTTATTTTAGTGTAATTGTTTAACCACGCATAATACACTCTCTCTCTCTCTCTCTCTCTCTCTCTCTCTCTCTCTCTCTCTCTTATATATATATATATATATATATAAACACATATATATATAATATACATTATATATAGGCCTATACATATATAAACAGTATATATAGCACATTTTTTTCTGATCCTGCTTCACGTCTCCTTTCGAGCGGCCGGCAGGATAACACTAGGCAGGCCATCTAGAGTCTCCCTGACGGGGAATCAATTTCATGCACGGTTCAATAATAAGGTAAATAGGCACCAATAATGGAGCTTCTACAAGAAAAAATAAGAGATTACGACAAAAATTAGGGAAAACTGTAATGCAAATGGCCAACGGGCTACATTTTTAGGGTCGACAGCACATTCAAAGGCTGATATACTATAACTGTCATTGCCCTTGTTAATGTCATAAACAGAATATTAGAAAGTTTCAAAAATGTGTATATAACTAATACCTCCAACGCATACAATGCAAACCAACATATTAGCTGGAATTATCAAAAGCGAAACCCAAACTGATTATTTCTTTAAAAATGGAAATTAATTAACTGCCTCTACAAACACGATTAACGCGATGGCAGATACAGGCATTAGCGGCCGGAAAACAGCATATTGATCAAACGCAACTACCTATTCGTAGGAAAAATTCTTAACTTGTTATTACTACTTATGACAAGTGATTAGCGGTCAGTTCAATACAAATGTCAAACGCATAACGTGTCAGGATCCACAAATCATACTGCATGGAATACCGGGTAATTGACAAATGAGTTAATTAGTAATTTGTTTACAACAAAATAAAAAGTGCATGTGTTTGACACGAGATAGTGGTGATGACAGGCGTGTATATAAATCAAGCCACAATTGTTGTGCTCTTGCAATCTCGTTTTGCCGCAAAAACCATCAACAAGTTGCAACATCACGGGGTTTCTGGACTGCAACATAGATTCGACGATTTATTTTTCACACGTCACTAGGTATTTGTCTTATTGAAAACAAAAACACTATGGCATCTGAATGTCTTCATAGCAAACCTAATGTCACGAACAGTGTTTGATCAGCATGATGATTTTGTAGGCCGTGAAATTGGTAGGAGAATCATCTGATGAAATTAATATTTACACGAATGCATGGGAGAACAACTCTGCATGAAATAAAATCTAACAACATATAAACCACAATGTGTGGTTATAATGGATTAATACTTCGACTTATAGGTAAGTTTTAATAGATGCCTAATTTCGCAGTAAGTTATCTTATTATTTTATTTATTGCAAAATCGGGAATAGTAATAGAAAAATGGAAACAAATCCAAGAATAGAGGAGAAGCTGCCCTCTCTGTTATACAATAAATAAAATAATTAGATACCGCGAAATTGGGTATGTTTGCTATTTACACTTTCCGGCCTTTTTTAGTAGCTCGATTTCCGATCGATTCTAGTGAGACTTGTGGCATTCAAAGCTGTACAGGGGCTCTTTGAATCATTGCAGGAATATCCGCAATACGACTGTCTTATTTAGAAATTGCGTTTTATTACTCAATAGTGGATTAGCGTACATATATTTCATTAAATGTTATATCAGTCGTCAATCATAAAGACAACATTCTTATCTATTGAACCTAGGACAAGGACGAAGTTATTCTAGAAATAACAGTTCATTGATGTAATCATATAATTATACGCTAATCTAACGTGCTTATTACAACAATCAGTGATCTCGAATTAGGCAACAGTGCTAGCCGATGGACGATAGTGACTTCATTCCCCATTGAGCTTTAGTGTTGTTACTTGGATAAAAAAAGAAAAAGTTTCCATGCTTACTGAAAATGGTAGTGAAACAAGCATTTTATGGAAAGGCCACTTTGCAAACCACCTTCGGCGTTTACTACCTTTGTAAACTACCTATCATGATCACTTATGTTCCTAGGTCCAAACTCAGAAACGCCCTTACATAGCAAGTGGGGAGAAAAGTGGAAATGTCAACAGTGCCCCCAACTGACACTGCCATATCGGTTGTCAATGGACTTTATATTTTAGAGACATGATCACGAGCCGAAATTGAAACTGCACGTCTTTATTTTACATAGGAACACAGATCTGCCCGTATTCTAAGCAGTCTACTCGCATTAGCATAAGTCACCTGCATCTTAACTCTGCAAACTTATTAGTATGCACTGGGGATGCGCACACAAACGCGAGAAGCGGCAATTCTGTTTCAAACAGCCGCGCGTATGGGGTGTTTCCCTGCTATCATAGATCTACCCCGAAACCTCTCTCCGTCATTCACCTAATGCTCCTATATCTGATCTGAAATCCATTCAGATTCCTTATCTTCGCATCTGAGACAACAAACATGCACACAATGTCTTCACAATAGACCCATTGACTATGACAAACCTATTAGCCGTAGCACCCTTTCACGGGGTACAAAATATAATGACAGAGGGGGGTTCACGGGTACAATATGAAATGTATGACGTAGTCTGCCTGCAATCAGATCAGCAGTTATAGTGTACATAGCCCAAGTTATCGCGAACTCGATAATCATTGTTCATCCCCAATTGATGGAAGGGGAGGAGGAGAACTATCTTCCACACCAACCTTGTGTCCTGTTCATATTCATTTTTTTTACATACACCCTCTCATCCTATAACACCCCATTTTAATCGAAACATCAAAAGCTGCAGTAGTTGACCCCTCATAATTGGAACGGCAGCCATTTTGTATCCCCCACTACTCTTTCCCGATGCCGCTCGCCCTAACTACTATACATCCCCATTCTGGAACTTGCAATGTTCACTTCGCTCATGATGAAATTCCACGCGCGCAATGGTTTTGGATACATCTCTACATCCCTCCCACTCGCTCCGGAATTCAAATATCAAGACTCCACCAGCAAACGCTTCTGTAGTTTTTATACCGGTCATTCTGGCGAGCAAGAAACTGAAGTAGAAAATGTATGCAACATTCCTCTGAACTGCCAGAGTCAATGTTGTTATTGCAGAATGCTGTAACATCTCTCTCAGAGGTGAGGTGTGTCTTTGAAACGTAAATATTGCAATGCTTACAAGTTAAACCAAAATGTTATGAATTTACTGAGAGTTACATTGTTAAAACAATAATTCGAAGAAACATCCTTTTTACAATGAAGGATATATTACTGAGATCTATTGCCAGGCACCACTTATCTTATTCTGAATTATGATAAATAAAATGATGTAAATGTTAATAACAATAAAATGATACTAAAAATTGACCGAGTGAAGCGACGTCCTATTCTAACTCCACTGTTCAGCATTTCGTCTGTTTGTAAATTTGATTCGTATAAACGACGTATGTGTGAGGTACCGCGAGAGGCAATGGCAAATCTCCGCGGTATCATCCTTGCCTGAATCGCCTCGGACGAGTCGTGGTCATCACCCCATGGCTTCGTCCCGAGTCTAGACCTGCCTTCGGGCAGAACACTCATCATCATCATCATCATCATCATGTGTGAGGTTGCTAGTGATTATGTAATGGTCAGCCTCTTTCAATGATTCTAATCAAACAGTTCCCCTGGAAACAATGTTGTCTTCACAATATTCACAATAAATGGTGAGGCAAAACCTTTAAAGACTGCAACGAAAAGCAGATCTTATTTTTTGGCGCAAGGTCTATTGCTCACAGAACTATTACTACTCCTACTACTATTATTATATAATAACGTAATAACTTAGACCCTACTCCTAGTCTAAAACCATACCACTACTCACACGACCAACCAAGTCACTTATAATGAGACCTCAGAGATCACTGCCGTTTTGTTAACAAGAGCATGAAAATAGTTTGTGCATAGGTACGTGGAAAATGAATTGGAGATGAGGGGGTATCGGGACCTAACTTATATATTTTCGTGGACATGCCAATAGGCAAATAGTTACCGCACAATTTTTTTTTCCTACAATTGATTTAAACAACAGCAGAAACCACTCAAAAGCATTATTCTAACAACATAGTCGCAGTGTTTTTCCACTAGCTTTTGGATGACACGAAAAAAGTATTTGGGTGACCAGCAAACCATTTAAGTACAGTTCAAACTGTTGTGAAAGTGGCTTTCAAGATGCTGCTCCATCCTCTCTCCATGGGATTACCCATCATTGAAGCAGAGGAGATTATTTTGTTTGTAAACAGTTAAAATACGCGTAATTTTAACTGAAATTTTGAAAACCAGCTATTCATTAAATAATGAGACTTGATGCTACCTGATGGTCTATCAAAAGACTTACATTGAAAGCAGGTAAGTGGGCTATAGCGTATCATAACTATTTTAATGTCAATATGAAACTTGTACCGAACACTCCCCATTTCTCATCATGAAAGAAAATATACTGTACTTGTTGCTAGGTTCGTATAATTAATGAGTTCAGTACACTGCAAGGAAGTTGTCCAAGTTGATGTCGCAGTAAAAAAAGAAATCGTATGACTGTTAATACCAATTCACACTATGCATGCATCCTTACAACTGCATTTAACATGGCCATCAGTATGCAAAACATCGTGTAACTCTTTTAGAATACGCCAAGTGAGACGTTCACACAAACAGATAACAGATTACGCCCAGGAAACTTATATTCAACTCAACAAAGTCGGCCTGAGTGGCACAGTAATTATGGCATTATGTACCCAAGGTTGCTGGTTCGATTCTGGCACAGGTCGAAGGCATTTATGTGTGCATAAATGTGGCAGGTTCGTGTCTGTAAATTCACAGGCATCTAAAAGAAATACCGTGGAAAAAATTCCAGCAACGTCCACTGACCGAATTTGTAGTACACCTCCGTCGTTATATAGCCATAAATCCAATCTAACCCCAAACATAATAAAGTAGCTGTTACAGTTACAGCAAGTTATGAACAATGGTTTAAGCCTATGCCTTTCTTACATCCAAAAATGCCCTTAAAATTAACACTAAATCATGAATAGGGACAAGGTTTTTTCCTAATGTCTTTGTTTAACATTGTGATGTACCGGTACCCACGAAAGCAAAGTATTTTAGGCCTTTATGTCACAACACCCTACTCAGACCTATGCAAGATTCATAAAAAAAAAAGTTTAACTTGCCTCTCTTTCTATAACCTACTTGTTTTTCTTGAACATGAATGTGAAAATGCGGATTCGCAAGAGTATGTGGACACAAATGGCTTTATGTATGGCGTCACTTTTCAGAAAACAATTAGAACGTGATATTACCATCGTTTCAATTTTATAGGCCTAATAATTTGGAAAATCACGAACTCCGAAAGACGCAAGAACTTAAACACAGCGAAAAAAAGTCAACCCCTTCCACAGAAGTTTCGCTGTATGCATATATTGCATATCCCTTTAATCTGCGGATTTTATCCCTGCTTTATGAGAAAAGAAAAATAGTATAAGTTAGGTAATGGTTGAAATGAGAGTACGCCCATCTTTGGAAAGGGATTTAGTGACACTGCTTTGTACCATCGTCAACTGATCGTAGTTAGTTATATATTCTGGTGATAATGCACATTCTGAGATAAAACTCATGAAAACTACTGATAAACAGAGAATACCAGTAACCAAATCGGCGTTTTTCGCGGGCCCTTTTCATCCTTCCCATGGACAACTCCCTACCCAAGGTTCCACGGACCACTAGGAACCACTCGTCTACAATACTAATACAAATAGCCCTACTTCTTTGTTCACCGATAATCACTTTAAGACATCTATTCAGAAGTGGTATCTGTTTAATGGGTTTCTTTATATTTTTTTAAACCAAGAACTAAGACGAAAAGGTAGGGACAGAACAATTCAATGCCATAGCCGGGATTTGAACCACAGACCTTCAGCTATCCGTGCCGCTTCTCTGCCACTTGGGTTACCATGTCAACTTGCCAGGACTGCATTAAATTCTCCAAATGACTCATAAGTCATAATTTAATGTTGTACCGGCACATGGCCAAGATACTGGCAGAGCAGCGGTAAGGAGAACCGAAGATCTATGGTTCAAATCCCGGTCAGGCCTACGACATTGAATTTTTCAGGCTGAATCTACCTTTCCAGCTTATTCTACATGTGAAAGAATTATCAATCCAAGAATGAAGGTGTCTGTGTTTAAGCGACTCTATAAGAGAAGACAATTTCTTACACCAATGATCCACATAAATCGTGATCCTGCTACAAACCAATATGAAGCAGATACGCTACAACAATATCATTATTACTGCGAATGCAATCGCCTCGCTTTACGGATAAATGTACGCTGTATAAAACGATTTTTGAGTTGATGAACGAAGATATTAGGAACAAAAGTGAATACTTTGAAGAGAGTATTTTTTAACCGATGTGAGGGAAATGACTGTGTTTAATCACGACCCTCTTTCCAATCCCCGCATCCACACCCTCACGGCTTTCAATCACCGGACTGGCATTCTCCTGCCGCCATTTGCATTCTGCAAAAAATAGAGAAAATCCACAGGATCCTCTTTAAAATGGAAATGTCTTCCGGGCGCGAGGGCTGATGGGAAGTGAGAATCGGGGTAGCAGAAGAGAGGTGGGAGGGGGAAATTGAGAACTAAATATAAAGATAAAGAGGAAGTCATACGGAAAACAAAGATGCATAATTGCAAAGTAAGAGTGGAACAAGTGAATTGTCGCATTTGCAGAATTGCAACACATAAGATAGAAACAGTGTGTCATCGCAAACTCTGATGCATTGGAAACTGTGATGTTCGTAAAATAAAAACTAGTTTTTTTTTTTTTTTTTTTTTTTTTTTCAGAAATCGTAACACACTCTATACCTGTAGGTTTATGACGAAATATAATTTGGATTAAATACATTGTTCCCACTTTAGAAACATCGCCAAGCAATGTTCTAAAATATAGACGGATGGGAGAATACATGTTAGCAGATTAGTATGCCAAACACAATATATAAAAAATTGCGATGTAACAATTTCAGTTAGTTTGTATGGGCAGGTCGTTTCTGTTCTTGTTATTCAGCACAACGGCTACTATGGGCTTAGCCAATACGGGCAAGTAGCGGAAAGTAGAGTAATCAGTAGTATAGGTGTGTTATTACCAGGGCCCGGATTTTGATGACATGTCATCTTATAACTGGAACGTCATGGATGAGTGATCAGCCCAATGACGGGGCCACCTCCAAGACAATATGAACATACAGGACGACACACACCATTCGCACATTCATTCTGAACAAGGCGAGGACCAGATGGCATCCGGGGACCACAAGGCCTAATGTTACCCAACATTCCTCATATAGGCAATGAAAAACCCCCACCTAGATAACTTGCCCGACCAGGATTCGAACCCGGGCCCGCTGCGTGAGAGGAGCTCCTCTGCGCCAAAATTTTGTCTCTCAGGAATTATTTTACATGGAATTAAATACACAGACATGGAACCACCGCATTTCCATACAAATGCCATCGACCTTGGCCGGGATCGAATTTGCGAACTTGGAAACAAAAAGCTATTGCCTTATCAACTGCTCCACCTAAGTCCAACTCCATCAAAGACCTAATAGTTTACGTTACTTCTTTTCTCGCACGCATAGCACTTTTGAATGTTTATTTATTTTATCTTTTATATTTTGTTCTTATAAGTACTATAATGTACATAGCAATGCTTAACTTAATTATGTCTGTAGCACTTAATATACTCTCTGACAAATGAATGATACTAAGCTTACTTACCTACATGCTCTCATACTAGTTCAAGACAAATAAACACTTAGTCTTTCAACCTGAGACGTTGGGAGATTTGTTAATAATTTTGCCATTAATTATTGTCAAAACATATCATCATTTTGTTTGCTATTTAGATTGCTAATTATAATTGCTTCCATATAGGTCAAGTTTACACCTTATTCCTTTGACATAACGAAAATAAATGTCCATATTTCAGTTGATTTATAACACCATCTTGTTCCAAGTTCCAACACGAATATCGTCTCCGCAATTCAACTTCTGTCTCTTTCTCTTGGATTCCTACTTCATTTCACGAGCAATTTCCTAAGCGGTTTCCATCATTCGCCTGTTACCACCACCACCACCATTGCGTCTGGAAACGTGGGAGTTCTGGGGCTGTTGTTCTTTGCAGAAGCTTGCTTATGCGAAAATATTTATGTGTATATATAGAAAAAAAAGAGAGAGGGAGGTTGTGAAACGGGAGTATGAAAGTGGTGACTATTGGTGGTATGGGTGGCTGTGTGTTTGATGTCGAGTAGATGAGGCTTTCAATTTCATCTGTTGATGGCGCGCATACTGTGGCAGGCTTGGAGATACCGAGCATTCTACCACACTGCCACCATTGTTTAATGACAGTTTCAATCACACTACTACTTCTCATCATCTAAATTTTCTATTCTCTCTACTCACTTTGTGCAAATCGCATTCTCATTCTACTGTAAACCTTTGAAATAAATACTATTTACGCTAATATCATTTCGGATATTACAAATTTCACACGAGCTTAATTTTTCAGCTACATCCAACAGAATGTAAATCGTTATGATTAAAAATTGCAGCTCAGTTCAATCCTTATTACTAGTATATTATATATAAAGTCATCTCAGATATGGAATTCCATTATGGGCAGTCACTAGGAGCCTGATTTTGGTGAAATAAAACGGCTGATTTTGGTGTTGACTTCCTTCTATTTCGGGGATATTTCGTGAAATAAGTAATTTATACCACATTGATATTGGTCAATTTTACACCTTTATTTATATTAATTCTCAAATATAATAGTAAGAAATATAACCAAAATTTTAGTTAGCCTTTTGCAAATAGAAAGGCAACCAAGGTCTATAAAATACATAATATGAAGAATAATACATTCACATAAACAAATGTAGGCCTATTACAATATATTTCGTAATGAGAAAGTTAGCAAATTGAGTAACAGCTTGTTGTAACTGTTTCTCTTTAGAAAAGACATAAAATAAACTGTTAGGTCGAAGACGATTTTAAGTACGATACATTTTAAATTTGGTTTCGAATGGTATTAATTTAAAAAATTGGTAATATGCCCTAAAGAAAACGAGTAGACAGAAAACGTAAACTAATTTGCTCACTTGGGTGTTAGTTTTATTGTGTATTTTATGTAATTCACATTTGAATATAGGCTATTTGAATAAATAAAAAGAATTAAATTGGTACATTTAGCTAAACGAGAAGCAACTGACTAATTGGAACATGAAATCAATACTCATATATACTAATGAATTTGGATTACGAGCTGGCATACAGAACATTTAAGGAGAAAATCCATAAAAATCGGTACGTTGTCTCCAGACATGTTACATATGAAGCCCAGTTTTCTATTTCATATGATAAAATCCTGTTTTAACTTTACTTCGATACATCTCATGAAAGAGAACAAACACTAAAGAAAGGAAAAACGTAATGAAAAATGGACAACGTAGTACCAGAGAAGCGAGTGAATGGATAATTATCCAAAAGTTAATTTTCTATCAGAAGACGAAATATGCATGTAGGTAGGCTCTAAAATTGGTAAAAAATGCTCTGGAACCGATGAAATATGCTCTATGATTTAAGCAATTTTAATATACTTTAATCCTCTTGTTAGCTGAATTACATTATAAATAGCAAAAAATAGAAGTTGTATAAATTACATCACAAAACTTAAAAAAAGGTCACGATAACGATTTAAAAAGTGCACAAGTATCTTATTACCAAGGAAAAATGATGCATTATCGCAAAAAATTACAAAATATGCAACAAATGAAACAATATACTGTTTTCCTACATTATCTTGTACACATTTTTAACACAAGCATAAATAGAGTGCATCATGAAATAATATTATATGATCTTTCATAAACTTCCGTAATAATGATTCGATATGAAACCAACATGTATCCTGTCAACTGAGGCTGCTGGACATTGGTCCAATGTATGTTGATGTTTGAGATGTAACGAAAGCTGAACAGTAAATAATCAGCTGGAGAAAGCAAGCTAATATTACGGAGCAGAATACATAGGTACACACGGCACAGTGTTGATCTTGCGACTTTTCATATCCACGCTGCTGCAAGTCAGTACAATACTGGGATACAAGCCATCTTGAAATCTGCTGATGCAGGTCTAAGCATTAACAGAATCCTCCAGCTGTAAACATAGCGATGTCATTCGTCCAACTAAATATCTTTGGAAACACATCATATGACTATAAAACAGTAATAGGGATAGTGAATGCAATAATAATGACTAGGGGGCGGATTTCTATTACCTAAAAAATAGGATATATGCATGCACTTATGGCCTGAGTAACATTAAAATATGACCAATAAAATTTAAAATATGACTTTACCACTTGCACATTATGTATATATTTTTTAAGTTTCATTACAATAGTTTTTATTAAAATATAATGTTAATTATTTAAAATACCTGTAAATTCTCAAAAAGTATCTGTATAATGCAAAATTTACAAAATATGATACGAAACTTCAAAATTTCTTTAATATGCACACAAATATGCCAAAAAAATGACCTAAATATGCATATTCAACTAAATATGCTACAATAGTTGAACATTTCCTAAATATGCAGTTATATGCACAATAAAAGCCGTTCCATTTTCACCAGGATACTTGGAATTGGGTTTAAAGCTAAACTGATGTAACGAAGTGCCAGAATTCTTTTGTTTAATCAGTGATAGTTGCAATTATGATATGCAGAAAATAAGTTAGTTTTTAAATAGATTTCAGAGTTAAGCTTCAGATGGATTCATTAAGCAGGGCCTACGGAAGGACAAAGATCTAGTTTGATAAGCATATGTGAAGGAATATGTGGGTAGTGTTATTTGTCAAAGCTAACTTTATTGTACCTTCCAAAGCCGTATAGGCCTATGAACACTGTAAAACAATATGTTGTCATGAGAACTGATTTGTATTTGATAAATTCTTTCTAATATATTACCATAAAATAGGCACTAAATTGGGCATTACTTCGGTATCGGTCAACCGATTTGGTCCAAAATCAATAGATTTCTTCCCTTGGACGTTATAAATGCGTATACCAAGTTTCATCGTCTGGTTAAAAGTCCCTCTCCCCCATTTGTAACTGCAGTATCTCTTTCTTTCTTTCTTTCTTTTTCGTAGTTTTACCTCTCCCTGTTAGGATTTAAGCGACCCAAGCCGCCCGGGCCTTACAGGGCCGCGACCTGTCGGGAGAGGGATTACCTTTGGATCACATACATACTTTTTTGACCAGACAAGGACATGGAGGGCCTCCCCGGATGAGTGATCAGCCCAATGCCGGGGCCACCTCCGAGACAACACGAACACATTGGACGATACACACCATTCACACACACACTCACTCAGAACAAGGCGAGGATGAGGATGAAGATGATAATGACGGCCAGATGATATCCGGGGACCACAAGGGCCTAAAGTTACCTGACATTTGTCTCATAGGTGAGGGAAAACCCCGGAAAAAACCTCACCTAGGTAACTTGTCCCGACCAGGAATCGAACCCGGGCCCGCTGCGTGAGAGGATTGGACGCATCCCCTGAGCCACAGCGGTGGACGCAGTATCTCTTATAATTTGAAACACCTCTCACATGCCCAGTCCCGTACTAAAATTGGACTAATGCTGACGACTACGATAATGATGTAGGAGATGATAATGGCGATGTGTAGAGTTGATGCCGGTCAAACATGAATAAGTTTTTTCCCCACACGCAGTAAACTGAAAGTTATTTGTATTGATGAAGAGGTTTAAGAAGACAGGTGTCGTCATGGTTGCCAAGTATTTGAAACAACACAACACGTTTCTGTTGTGCTAATCTGAGCGACTGAGTATAAACAAAAGCATGATTCAGTGAACGGAGATGAAGAGATTAGCAGAAAGATTCCATTTGCCTGGAGTTGAATAGAGAAATAATGTATTTCACTAAAACTTTAATAAATTGTCTCACGGCAAAAACACACTTTCTTTACTGTGTGTTAATATTTAACTGCACTACCTGTAACTTGTGAAGTCTACAAGTTTAACATGTCAACCTATTTGTTTAATAATCACAGTTTATTTCTTTTACCCTACTCTGTAATTCTACATGAATTTTAAATTTTTCTTCCGATTTATTTCCCGTAACTTTATAACAATTGTAACATAAACTACCGTATCCTGTACGATACATGATCAATTTACGGGTTAAGGGTTAAATTCGAACAAATTGTTGTTCCGAATATTCCTAAATTCCCTTGCATGCATCAAGGGAGTTCTAGCTCTAGGTAATGTTTTAGTGTTTTATTATTTTTACATTTGGTGGAATATTAGATGTGATTATACAGGCTATCATATAGACTGATAATAATGGTTTCATCCCATTCTCGCCTTGTTTGGAGTGAGTGTGTGAGTGAGTGGTGTGTTTCGTCTTAAGCGTTCGTGTTGTCTCGAAGGTGGCCCCGGCATTGGGTTGATCACTCATCCGGGGAGGCCCTCCATGTCCTTGTCTGGTCAAAAAAGTATGTATGTCATCCATAGATAATCCCTCTCCCGACATGTCGCGGCCAAGGCCCGGGCGGCTTGGGTCGCCTAAATGTCCCTAAAAGGGAGAGGTAAAACTAAGGTAAAGAAAGATATTCCTGGAGAATTAATATACACGTAGGCCTATACTAAAACATTAAAATAGTATGTAATAAATTTTCTTAATGTAGGTATACTCTAAACCTTTGTTTATTATGTTACTAGTTATAAAATCATTATATTAATAAATTAAATTATAGATGAATATCAACTAGTCACAGGTTGAAGTTTAATTAATAAAATTAGTAGTATTTTTTCACATGTAAGATTAGAAACGTCAGGTCAGGTGTAGATTAATATAAAATAGTTTTATTTTATCCAATAGATAATAGGTGAATATTATATACCATTCAAAGAAGAATTAATAGTATTATGTAATACTAGTGTTTTCATGCTGATCAGTTTTAACTATTTTATTTTACTAACATGACAAACCAACCAAACTTGTGGTTCAATCAGTATGTCTGTGCACAGCACTGCTTAGAACACACGGAATCTAGGAAGAGGTAGAATCTGGAAAGTCAACAACAGGATACGGTCTGGTTGATGGATTTCTGTAGTAAGCCACGCAGTGCTGAGGTTTGCAAATCAAAATGAGCAGAGGAAAGCTAATCCCACAAGTTCTCTTCATCCTAAATTTGTGCACAATTCAGCATTTATTTGCCACAACTATATTTCTATAAATCGTAAATAATAGCCGTTAAACACACTGCCAGGAACTTCCACAGTTAACACACAGTGCCTTATAGAACACTAGCTTAAAAGGCCCGGCGTCGCCCGGGTTTTTTATTTTGTAATTGGAAATTAACTTATGAAGGACTATTGATTTTTAAATTCTAGGTCCTTATATAGGTATTTAGAATTTGATATAAGAAGAACGACTTATCACACTCAAACTATTCCCTCAGAAAGCGCTTGATATAGCTTTTTATGGCTCATAGAGGATGTAGAATTTTGCAACCCATCGCTTGTACACACCAAGCCCGGCAGGGGTTCAAATAAGAAGAAACAGAAATTCCGGTAACATAAAATTGTATTGTCTTTGTGGAATATTTATTTCTCACTCTCATGTTACCATACAACCGTTTCGGGGATGAAATTAAACAGAATTTATTTCCAAACCCATCTGAGACCAGTGGCAACAATATATTGCCATGCCAACTGTGATTTGGATTTGATAATTCTGTGTAAAAAGGGATTAAGTATTCTCAAAAACATTTAATTTGTAGCATTTAAAATCAAAATTTTTCAAAATTCTTTCTTAGTGAGTACCTACATTATGAAACGAAGGTACTGTCAAAATTCCAAGTCTCTATCTGATATAGTTTAAGCTCTTCGTTGATTCTCTGTCAGTCAGTCATTCAGGACAACGCCTTTTATATATATATAGAGAGTAAATGTAACTTATATTATCGGTTTCCGATCACTAGGCTTTACATTTTTGTCACATAATTAAATAAGAAATGTGATTGTCTGGGATTCAGGTTCCCATGCCAATCAATTTGTTCAGAATCAATCAATCTGAATGTAGACTTTTAGGGTTTTATTCACTCGCAAAGATGAATGCCGGATGAAATTTATCTAACACTACCCTGAAGTTTAACTCTGATATTCCACTGGATGGATTTGCAGCAATAAGTTATCTACTAAAAATAATATTATGCCTATTTTTATACTTATCGATTTCCCGTTATAAGTATAACAAGGTAAAACATACAGCTATATTTTATTTCTCCCGTATTTAGAAATACCATCAGAATTGTTATTATTCAATTACTTACTTTCTCGTTCAGCCACCCAAACGTTCACTCCATTAAAGCTATTGCTGTTATTATTATTGTTATTATTATTATTATTGTGGTTATCCAAATTATTATTCAATGACTTAATTACTCGTTCAGTTACCCATACGATTACTCTTTAAAGATAATCTATTAGCCAGCTATTATTATTAAGTTGATGCTATTACTTTCATATTATTACCATTGTAATTTTGTTTCTTATTATTCTGTTATTATCATTATCATCATCATCAATTTGTTAGCCTATGTTTACAATCTCCTCCTGCATACATTCTAAACCGATGTGAAAAACTGATATTATAATATTAAAATACGTTTTCTTTAAGTAACAGTAAATCCTGGTTAATTAAAATTTGGAATTGTGTTGCTAAGAAGCCTTGAAGAGAAGTTAATCGTTTTAAAGATTTAACAAGGACTTACACATTGTTTTTTTGCAAAAGCCGAAAGGCTATGGATAATTTCAAAATAGGGAAAAAAAAAAAAAAAAAAAAAAAAAAAAAAAAAAAAAAACCTACTAAATTAATTCTCCGAGAATGTTTTATTATTTAAAAGTCAGTCTGCAGAATAAAGACAGCCTACATTTGAACTCAAAAGCAAGAAGATTGGGATCTATCCAGCACACAGAATTAGGGAATTAGCATGCAGACGCTGTCGTGCTGTGTGATCTGGACCTGAAGCAGATGTCACGGGTCATGTGTGGTATGACCATTCTGTCAGGCACAGTACCCCATCGTGACGTCACGATTCACTGCATTTGTCACGGCATTTCATCGTGAGACAGCCTGCACGGATATACACATGGCCACAAAATCCTGCCAAGTCCTTTCATTCTTTTAACTCCATGTCCAAGTTTCATATAACAGACGCTATTCAAATAAATGCTCTCATAAAAGTCCGGATTTTATACATTCAGCATTTACATATTATTTTGTTACGTACCGTCGGCCCGGGTTCGATCCCCGGTACCTCCTCGGACTTTTCTGAGGGAGGACTGGATCGGGGTCCACTCAGCCTCGTGATTCAAATCGAGGAGCTACTTGATAGAGAAGTTGCGGCTCCGGTCATGGAAACCACCCTTAACGACTGTGGGTATCGGCATGCTGACCACATGCCCCCAATCCTGCCAACTGTCCCTTCAGGGATGTAGAGCCACGGAGTTTAGTTTAGTTTAGTATAGTTTAGGGAAGAGGAAAACAGAAATGCTGACGAAATATAGTAAATATGTTCTTAGTTCAGAAATTGTAAATTAAATATTTATTACCTATATTAGATATTTTAAATATTTAATTGTTTTTCATATTTTGAATATTGTATTAATTATTATCTACTGAAAGCCAACAGAAAAAATGCAATTAATTATTTTCACTTGAACTCTAAAACCCAAAAGTATTTTCTTTGCTTCTGCTAGCACTTCTTTCAGTTTCAAAAATGTATTTTTTCGTTCCGATGAAGATATAACAAATTAATGTTCCCCCAAAAAGTAGAAACGGCTCTGTTGCAAAGAAGAGGTATAAAATACAATTAATATTACATTCTGACAATCAATTGCTGTTACAAAATAATCAAGCGCTGAAGTAGGCTACAGTACAAGCTAAAATATACAATACTGGAGCAATATTTGATTTTCGTGTAATTGTTTTTCATGCTAATTTGTTTGCTTATTATGCTGTTTTATTTTCCTTATAACAGTTAGGAACGTATAATGCTGATGCAACAATATGCCAACGAACGGACATGTGCATGAAAGCTGCGCGAAATGCAGTAAGTTATTGTCTATTTTGGGTCATACCATACTCTTTTACTTAACCGTGTGCTAAAATCCATAACATAAAACTCCATTTTTTAATTAAGGCTTAATATCTTTAGTTAATAATACATGCTTACTAATTTGATATTACGCAAAATCAACTTTGTACTTAAACGGGACTGGATCTCTGGCTTGGTAAGATATATGACGTATTCCGATCAATTGGTTTCAATGTGTTAATACAAGCATGCGAAATTTAATTAAAGTGATTGGTTAAAATAAACTCATGAACACACAAACATATACAAATACACGTACAAATACACACCCACTGAAAAAGTAACCACTATTAAAATTAAAATATTATAACTAAGGTTATTAACCACGGAGGTGCGGTCGGTAACCCATGTCCAGTAAAAAGGCGTGCAACTCGCCAACGTATGGAATAACTGAACACTTCTTCACACGAATAATAGGCACATGATTAATTAACTATCTTACTTCATGACTAGAAGGGACGATGTTTGACATTTCAGAAGTGTGCCGTCATTGAACGAATTACGAATTGGCGACCAGTATTCTGAGGCCGGCGACAAAGATAAGATTTTGAAAATAGTCATCTTATTTGTTTTTATTGTTTTAGTTTCCGTAATAGAAATCAAATTTAATAGTAGGTGGTCTATTGTCACAAGGATTCACTTTTGACATGAGTTTTCTCGGGACAGTTCGAAAATATCCGATAGTTATACATTCATACAGTTATACATTTAATTTGAATTTCCCAAGCGATTTTGATTGGCTTTGGTTTTCTATGTTTTAGCCAATCGTTGCTTTGGCTCCTCTAGTAAAAACAAATATTTAATTCGTATGTTGGCTGTTGTTTAAAGCTTATAATTAGTTGAAATACTTCCAAACTATTTAGTCTGTTTTAATAATTTTGTAAAAATGAGAATATTTCTGTTAGAATGTGTTGATTTAATTAATTAATTAATTTATTTTAGGCCTACTTTGCACATTTAAAAGGGTTATATACTGTAACATTTTATACGTAAAGCATAAATCGTACAGGGGATACTTCTTCACAATTCCCACAAGGTTGTAATGCTAAACCAGGCCTGTCGAGCAGTACTACGAAGGTGTGAAGTCATTCCCTACTTCCCCTCCCTTCGTGACCTCTAAAGAGTAGCGTTTGGTTCAGTTGCGCAACTGTATTTTCAACGGTTAATCAAATAGGTCAAAAAAGTGAAAGTAAACCACTATTTTCCTAGATGGCGGCCGTAGCACAGCATCCACGAGTGCTGATTTTTGATATGTTGTTACTGGGTACTAGTACTACACACATGCAAAGAATCACCTTGTGTGTAATTTTTTTCTAAGTAGAGGGGTATTTTGACTTAATATGACTGGACTTATCACACCACAGGTGTATTTCCAAATACATTTTCCATAGTATATAACATAAGATTAAATGTTCAGAGCGAACATTTAATTCCTGTTAATTCCCGCGCGAGATGAAATTGCAAATCTCGCCAGAAAAAGCCTTGGACGAGTCCATCATCTCAAAGCTCCGTTCCGGGTCTGGATCTGCCTTCATGTAGAACACTCATAGTCATAAATTTAATATTAATCCAGTAATAATCAATTATTATAAAAACACGATTCAAAATAAACAGTATAATGTTACTGTATAGCCTACTGTGAAGGAGAATTTTTCCTAACATTCTTGATTTATCGACAATGTAAGCTAGCAGAAATGTTGAAAATGTGTGGTGGGAAATAGCTATAGGCTTATTGGTCACGTGAGAGAACAGTGACTCTGATTGCTTATGGCATGCTATCGCTTCATATTATCACGAAGAAGCAAACACGACCCATCTTACGTGTTACAAAAGCTTACAATCTGGAAGGATTTGAGATGCAATATTTCCAAACGTATTTACGCCGCTGTATCACAGAACACATAATGAAAACATACCCCCAGGGGAATATCTCAAACCGCTCTTGATATGGGGAAGTACCGACATATCAGAATTTGGATGGCTTTGATCATAATGAAGTCGGAATACGTTATGCCCTTGCAATATTATTCAGCAAAGTCTGGAGAATGTAAGTATAGTATCAGGGAAATGGGAACGTGAAATGCAACTCTTCCACGTTTATATTAGGCTATACTTATTTATTTAATTAATTTCTGATGAAGTAAAATACAGTATACCCAGTAACCGTCGCCCTCCATGGTGCAGAGCCGCGAAGGAAGCGTGCCCACCTCTGGACTCGAGGTTCGAGCTCGGCCGAGGTCGAAGGATTTTCTGGATGTAAAAATCGTGGGCTCAAAATCCTCCGGGAAGAACTACAAACCGTAGTCCCATGTCGTGCACTAAAGAAATTAGCTCTTTTTGTCTTTTTCTACATAGCGTCAAAGATGGAAAGCTATGTTAAACTGTAAGGTATTTTTTCCGTATTATTATTATTATTATTATTTTATTGCTGTTATATAATTATTATCATCACCAGCACCACCATCAGTAGGGCCTAAGCCTAATGTTTAGAGGCTAATTGAACGATAAGGTCATTTTCGCCTACTTTATAGACTACAGATAGGATTTATATGTAGTCTAGTTGCTTGTTTTTATACGTATAAGCCTGTTACAGTTCTCAAACTTGCTCAATAGGCCTATCCATTTCATGGCCGACTCTAAATAAGCATATTTTCCGTGCATATTTGCCTTGGCCTTTGGCCTTTTCATGGATGTTTTCATGCATAATGCATGCTTTGGGGGGGGGGGTTAACAACGGATACCTTGAAGTTTATCTAATTTATAATAGATATTATTTATTTTTTTTTAAATTTGAGTGTATATTTTTAATAAATCGCATAATAAATTTAGGATCTGCAAATGGGGAGTTGGGTATGGCAGCTAAAGATAAACTGGACAAAGTTATCAATGGACATTCTGATTATGGATTTACGTGTTCTAAAAAAAAAAAGAAGGAAATAAAGAAAGAAAAAAAACTTTGGAAATATTGAAGACAAAGAATTTGGCCTTACTTTTTCTCAAAATCGTTTAAGCTTGTACCTGTCATTTTTTGTGATGTAGAAAGGTTATTTTCTGCATATAAAACTATTTTGAGAGATAAATGCATTAACTTCACCACTGAAAATTTGCTGTTAGCAAAGGATTGTGCCAGTCGAAAATAAAATGTAAGTTTGAATTTTGATAGTGCATCTTTGTAGTGTTTTTTCCCCTTCATTATGCATGTATGTCATTTGATAGGGCATTAATGCATGCATATTTTAAGATTTAAAAAATGAAAATCCTGTCTTTATTATAGACAAAAGTCCAGCCTTAACATTCTTAAGGTCAGTACATTCCGGCATTCGCTTCTGTGGTTAGCTCCTGAAAACCTCTTGTCATATTGGTCGGCCATGGGTTGATCCCGCGACTCCCGAAAGCAAGTCGCTATGGCCTCGCCCATCTCACGTTGTGGTAGGTCACCTAAATTAATCCTTAATAGCATACCAGTTGGATGTTACCACAGTATAAGTATTAATACAGTAAAGAAACTGTGTGTTAAAAGTCCTATGACAACATGTTGACTGGACGACACTAGCGCTCCATGCGGAGATTGAGTAAAGCTACATTCCCATCATATGAAATGGCTTGGGAAAATACATAAACACATCGCAAAATATGTTATGTTAAAAGAGAAAAAGAGAAAAATACAGAATATTTTTATTTAATGCAAATCTAATTTTAAATTTAAGAAATAATAAAACAGATAATGTATTATATTCTAGTTAAAAAGAGGTAAACAATACCTAAATAGGCTACTGTTAAGGACTGTACCTAGGCCTAGTATTTTTCCTTTAAAATCATTGCCCTTTAATATAATTTATAATTCAAATTATGACAATAAATAGCCTACATATTAATTACGTAAATTATATTATAGATCTGTCACGTTGTTCATCCTGCACGTCATTGTTGACAGTGTATTTTGATTCTTTGCCTTATATGGCAATATACGACTTCAATTTATCGTAGGTCTATGTAGCGTCAATTAGTGCAGGATGGACTTCATTAAACAAAACAAAAAATTCAGGAGCATTTGGAATTGAAGACACCGTCGGTACAGCAGTTTTAATTAACGAGTTTTTATAGGAATTCATAAACTGTCTGTTTTCGGCGTGTGTCAAGCATAGACGGTAATTTTCACTCAAATATTTCACATATTTTGTTACTAGGTTTTCTTGTCGACCATTAATTACCTATTTTATACACCAGAAATCATTACAACAGAATAAAATATAAAAATATTGCATTAAAGTAACTTGAAACATAACCACACCAGAATCACGAGTAAGCCAGTAGACCTACAATAAATATTACTTATTTTCGTTCTTACCTTTCTGGATGTTTCAAGAAAGTGAAGAAATGCAATTCAGGATTTTGTCTTTTATTATTACTGAAATTTACAGCAGAATAATAAGGTCCTTTCGAATATAGCGTGTTCTAATAAATACAACACTCCTATTTATTTACATACTTCCCGGAGTAGTTTCTGTAGTCTTACTATATGGCCGCTACGATCGCTAGTAAATGCGCGCGCATGCTCGGCTGGCAGAAAAACGGGCTGAGTTTCTGTACTGTATTAATACTTATACTGTGATGTTACTTTTAACCATGTAGACCCCATATACATTATTCAATAACATTTTCCACTCTATGTTAAGAAAGTCTTAATAAGATTCTGATTGCTACGAGACAGAACGAGAAGGACGAAAAACAGTTTTCATGAAATTATACACCAAACATTGTGAATAACCCTTTAACACAAGTAAGATATGCTACGTATTCTTACGGAATTTTAAAATATGAAATACTGCTTATGTCGTTCTTGTAATCAAGGTAGGCAAGCCTTAGCAATAGCCAATCCTCACAAGTAGCTAGAACCCCATAGCAACTGCTATTTATTCTCCTTGCTCTCGCATTTACCAAGCGAGCAAATAAAATCCGCTTTAAAAAGATTTTATTCGTTCATCCAAGATTTCTTTCCTCCAATCTTTCTTTTTACTTCACGTTAAGGAGGGGGAGAATGAAAAAAGGAAAGAACGTTAGACTGCTTTCTTGAATAATTACTAGTAATCATAACACTCGACACCGCTGACTGCCTTCCGCACTCTAAATCGGACCGAAACCAATAAAAAAAGTATTATAACTGCCTGGCATTCAATAAAACATATCAATAATATAACCCTTCACAAAAGACCAGTAGATTGCATGATTTAAGGGGGGAATTACCGAAATAATGTGAATGTTTGGATAATGGACTTCAAAATATGATAATTTATAATGTATAAATATAATTGTTTTATTAGTAGAAAAAGTTGAAAATTAACAACGTGTAGAGCAGTGATCTTCAACCCTTTTTTAAAACTAAAAACCCATTTCATTTTAGCAGGCCGCGTTGATTTATTCATTATTAACAACATGAAACTACGTGAGAAAAATATATAAATGTTAATATAGTATCTGTAGGGATTACTTAACATTATACATGTGTGTGTGTGTTTTATATTTTGTCTTCCACTTTGCAATGTTAACGAATAACAGAAAGCATAGTGACAATCTTGAATTTAATGTAAGACCTGACACTGTTTCTTGGTCACTAAATTGTCAATACTGGCGTTCGTAGTTAAAATTAGTATTTGTTTGCGGGCCGCGGGTTGAAGACCACTGGTATAGAGAAAATATGCCCTATAAGAAGTCATAATTTAGTCCAGAGCTGAATGAATGTACAGTAGAATTCCAATTATCATTACGCCAAATATTCATTATAATCTTCGGAAATGTAGAAAGTTTTCCGTTAGAATTTAAAAACATAAAGAAGCATTATGATGAATACTTCTTCATCCTAGTTTAATCTCTCCCGCTGTAGGGACGTGTATGCGGCCCACGCCGCCAGGGCCTTACAGGACCGCGACTTATCGGGAGAAGGGCTATCTTTTGGATCACAGACCTCACTGATCAGCCCAATGACGGAGTCACCTACGAGAGAAGACGAGACACAGCAGTCGCTCAAAAACTCATTCTGAACAAGGCGCGGATAGTAGATGGCCGACACTCTTACTACAGGTGGGGAAAACTCCGGGAAAAAAACCCCACCTGGGCAGGACTCGAACACGGCCCTCTGCGTGTAACATGTATTTACAAATCGATTACAAAAAGTTAAACTTTTGAAGTACTTTTTTCCTCAGCTGTGAGCTCGTCCCTCTTACATATGTTAGGCTAAAACGCGGTTTCCAATTTACTCTAAACATAGGCTACTCCACTTAAATTCTGAAGAGCTTGTTTTGTATCCATGGATAGCTAATGAAAGTTCTTTTTTATATACCTTTAAAATCAAGTTTTTAGACACCTAGGAATTCACACCACGTCTTAAAAGAAAATACGAATCAAATAAAACTGCTAAATTGCTGCGATCATATTTTAAACTATTTCATACATGAATTCTTACAAAATAATGGAAATTGCTTGTAAATGTAAGATGAAGCAAGAAGTTTGTGCAATAAGTTACATGACTCAGGAGCAGAATGGTGATGACTGCGCCGATAATGTCCAGAGATATATTATGCATAAGTAGGCCTACATAACAATGGAACTGAGAGAAAGGATGAAATATTCCATAGTGCTAGAGGAAATAGTAAACAAATACATACCTTAGAACACTCTTCCATGTATTCAAATTCTAAATGTAGGCCTGCACATGTACAAGATGTGTATTATATACATAGTACATTGATCTCTAAACGATAGCCATCCCAAGCAGATTTATGAAATGAATCAGCCTACTGATCAATTCATGTTTCAACAGAGAATGTAATATATATATATATATATTTTAAGTTTAATGTGTACTATTATTTTGTGTGGTGGTTACGGCTATCGATTGGGTGAGATGATAGACATTTTATTACAGACTTTGTCACATAGGGCAATACAGATAGTGATTTATAATCCCTACGTAGGGACGTCTTCATTCTGCTTAATTTCTGACAGACACATTTTCAAATAAGAGAGGCTATGCGGAAGTAAAGAGAGGGGAAACACAAAGGCCTATCAGAACTTACAAACATCGATCTTTTATCAGTCAACAATCTTATAATATACATCTGACACAGCACCCCTCATTATTTCTCAATACAGACAGAAAAATGAAAACAGCAGGTAAAGAGAGTTTTAAAGACAGTTCGAATGAGTAGGCCTATGATAGTCTCTGGTGTACCAGAATTTAGTTCCTTTACAAGCCTGTACATCTAGACATGGATTTGTCCATTTAAGCACACATAAATGCCATCGACCGCCACCGGAATCGAACCCGAAGCTTTAGGCACAGAAAGCCTGCACCATTCAGTCTGTGCCAATCAGGCCGAATAGTCTATATTTATCTTTATAATGTTCATGTATACTGTGGTGCGTTAGATTAATGCGTGTGTATTTTGGACAAAGGAATTTTTTTCATGAAAATCCTCAGAGATGCCCAGTTGTTAGCTCAATATAGGCCTACGAGTACTTAAGTAGGGTAAACAGTAAGGACAAAACTGGTAAAAATCCATAATCTAGATCTAATCTATCTACTTTTATTCGCAAAAAAATATAGCGTATAGGGATTATGCAAAACAATAAATGTGACTTGGTTTTAAAAAAAAGTTGGGAAAATTCTTTAAAATGGCTAGACAAAAAAGAAGAAAGTAGCAACCAGATTTAAGTGCTTTAGTAAGCACATATAAACAAATCTGGTTTGGTGTTTCTAGCTGTGTTGTTTCTTCCGTAGTTCAATTCACGTAATTAATAAAATGTGAGATATCGCCATATTTCGAAAAAAAAAAAAAAATCATTTTAAATAGGCCTATTTTAGTATCAGTAACAATGGTTTATGGAAAATTAACTTTGTTGACTTAAATCCTTTTTTTTAATTCATTGCAATATTTAATTTCTTTTTCAGTTCTAAGAAGTTACATACTACGGCGATTTAACATTTATTAAACTTAACAAATCCGCCTCTGCGGGTGAGTCGGTAGCGCACCTGCCTTCCACTCCAGCGGCCCGGGTTCGATTCTCAGCCGGGAATTTTTCAGTAGTGAAAAATTCATTTCCCGGGTTCAGGACTGGGTGTGTGTGTCCTTAGGTTTAAGTAGGTAGGGGACTGGCGCACCCCGGTAACAAATACGCTGAGAATATCCCGTTACGGGATCACCAGGGGTCGCTCGCGAACCTGAGGAATAACTTTTTAAAACTTAGCAAATGAATTTTCAGGAACAGGGGTTAAATTACAAGACGTCTACAGAAAAATACACAAAACTGTTGACATTTTTAGGACAAAAAGTTGTCCATAAGTTGGCGTCCATTTAAGGGTATAAGATACAGGTAGGTTAGCCTATAGGTCTATACCTATCCCAGATTTTTTTTTTGAAGTAATTTAAAATGATCAAATTTTAAGCAAATGGGAGTGCATTTAGGTTATGCATTATTCCAACACGAGTTTAAAAATTCGTTAGTTGGGAGCCACATTAAAGGCCTTACTCGTGTACACCTGAGTAACCAGAGCTAGCTTGCTCACTTTTTAACACTCCTTGTTGTGGTACATGAGCACCTTACTTTTTGTATCTAATGAGGTGACGTCCCTAGGGCCGAGTCGGTATAATGAAGGTGTAGGGTGATCCACAAGAGGGCGAAGGCGACTTTTAATTATCTTTCAGCATCACTTCAACACTCATGCGGCGGGATGCTCAATGAGTTTAATTACATCAGCACCAGGTACTCAATATAGAAAAACGCCAAAATACAATACAGTATTTTACACGAATTTAAACTATTCCTAGCCAAATGTATTGTAATGTTCATGAAATTACTATTTTTTTCCTTTCAGATTAAACAATATAAATATACATTGAAAGTTGTAAAGAGGAAGAATCATGCATGTTGCATTTTTTCCCTAATTTGAATTCATAAGTCACGCTATTCGTAATTTATAGGGCATTTTTAGTACTTTCATGAATTTTGCAATAATTTTAAATATAGGCTAAAAGATTTTAGAAAACTCTTCGTAGCCGAATGAAGCGATCAGCAGTAGGTACCGGTAGTTATATTAAAATAGCAAGTCTTAATGGTCACATTTCCAGGAGGCAGAAATGGTCCTACCTTTGTTTTTCAATACAGTATCGTGCCTCTGTGGCTAGCTTGTTGGACTGTGGGACGAGAGGTTGCGGGTTCGATCCCCGGTAGCAACTTTACTGTATAGCCTAATATCAAATAATGATGATGTCTCATTCTTAATATCAACAAATTAAATTATTAATATATTGTATTGCTATATTAAACTGTGATACGTATGTTTTAATGCTGATCTTTTGTCTTAGAACGATTGTTTTACTATATAGATGATTTTAATAAAACGTGTTTTAAAATAATTTTTAAAAATGAGACTAAAGTTTAAAATGAAAATGTTATCTCTTTTATATTTCAATGTAATTGTTTATTAATTGCAGGCCATTTCTTCATAAAATTATGATAATATTATCGAACATTTTAAAGTGATAAAGGTCACATATTAAAAACTCAAATTCTGTAATATTCTGTGAATGTAAAAAACACTTCTCTGGTAGAAGTGTTCGTTAGAACATCTCAAACAAGTCCTACAAATACCACGCAATTCTATCCAAATGTCAAAGACATTTCAGGTGGAAGACTGGAAAAGTAAAAATGCCTACCTTCCATTGTCTCCAGAGATGGAGACAAAAATTCAGCTGTAAGTTACATTTCTATACACACTATTTAAAACTGGCTGCCAGTAAATACTTGGCTTGTATTACGATGCGGTTTGTAAGGATTAAATGTATAACATTCGGTTAATTTATTACTATGAAAAATAAAACAATCCTTTTTTGAGAATATTATAGGAGAAAAATTCCTCTGACACTGGGACTTGAACCCAGGACCTTTGGCTATTAGTGCCAATGCCTTTTCTACTATTATCTCAGGTGCTCTCTTACGGCTCAGTGGCGCTTTATTGCTGCCAATGCCTAATGTTAATATTGTGTTACCACCGCTGGATATGTGCAAAACATGCAGTTAATTTCTGAGAACTGTCTAGCAAAGAGAAGATTTTGCAAGTGCAATGTGTGTTCGGTGTGATCTAATGAGGAACCCCCGTGCTTATAAATCGACTCCTTCTTGCATACATTTAACAGCGGAGTAATAAAGGAATGTAATTAGTCTTCACGTGGCGCTATCATTAAAATCGACTGCCGCTGCATGGATTCACGAATTATTCATACTCATAGTATTGATCCCTACCCATCAGCGTGTCATGTTCACACTCGGTTCGGTGCACTGGGTGATGAGAAATGTTCAACTCGAGTTTACAATATCCACGCCACGTCTTACATTCATGACCTGGAGATAAGGCAGACGTACATGCTCGCTGAAACGGTTGATTTACTGAAGCTCAAATAGGGAGATTTTTACGATTTATTACGCCGCCACTTAAAAATGTGCAGAATTCGCTGGAAAAAGCTGTGTGTAGTCCAACTGTTAATACAGCATTATTAGATTTCAGGTTCGATCCCCGGTACCTTCTCGGATTTTCCTGAGGTAGTGAGGTCTGCACTATATTATAGGCTATCTCACTTAAGAATGATCCTGTTCAAAACAAAGAAGCGTGGCTGTAATATTCCGCACGTGAGAACGCATGTCATCACCGTGTTAATTGTAGTTTGTTTATTCTCAGTACAACTCACCCGCAGGGTCATCGTGAACAATGAACCCTTTGTTTTGTTTGCTAATTGATATAGTATAATGATGACGATGCCAGTGAGTGTTTGTTATTTCACGTGTAAATGTTGATGTTATTGTTGAATGAACTTACGAACACTACTTCTCTACTTGCAAGCCACACCCTGGTAATGGCGCATGCTAATGACACTAACCAATCACGTTTTGTCACATGATGCAAATTTTCCGCGAAGTCTCTGTGAGTTCTCCCCTTTGTTTTGAACAGGATCAAACTTGAGTGGGACAAATTATAATCAGCCTCAGCTTCGTGATACAGTCTGAGAACCTACTTGATGGAGGAGTAGCGGCTCCGATCTCGTAAACCATCCTGGATGTCGGCATGCTGACCATTTAGCCCACAATCCTGCCTTCTGCCTACGGTAGATGAAGCAGCGGTCGGATGGTAGGCTTAGTCACTTGAAGGAAGTAGCGTCATGGAGTTTAGTTCAGATTAAATCCTCTGATGGGATTTAAATTATGTCATCTTTATCGTTAACTCCAGTTTTGACCAATTTGAGATTTTTTTTGCACCAACCACTTGAAGACAAATTCGATATATCGATAAAAGCTACAACTGTTGGTACGAAAACATCATCCATATTTATTGAACAGGATAAGATATAGATACACATCCATGAAACAGAATACTGTTTCTGTTGAACATTACACGAGCATATTCTAATTGGCTAACACAGTTCGCTGATTTGAATCGCAGTGTTAGAGGAAATGATCTCCTATAATATTCTTAATAGCCTATGATGAGGATTATGATTTTTCTAGCATTACACTATTGTCTCAAAATTGATTTAGCCTTTAACAGAGTCAACCCTATTTGCCGAGACGTAAATTCCGGGGTGCCCGGGCAAAGAGAGTTAAGTCCACCATCCTCAAAAATTGAGATGTGTCCATAGAGTTATAAATAAAAATGTTCTCTACATTTGTGTTAAGTCCAGTAAGTCATAATCAGAAACGTATGGTAGTTATGGATGTGTGCCTCATGGGTTCATCCATCTCTAAAGCTATGTTGGGCTGGTATAGTGTGTTAAGTCACTCTAATTCTCAGTAACGAGAAAGTGGACTTAACTCTCTTTGCCCGCGCACCCCGGAATTATGGATGACTTCTACGAACATTACACGCCAATGGTGCAAAAATATTTTTCTAGGTAAATATATCTGGATGGTAAAACATGTCATATAAAATCTCATTCCTCCTTCCTCCTCTGCACAATTAAGATCTAAAATAACACTTAAATTCTCAATTCTGGTCACTGCAGCTATAGTGTTTCATAGACTACAAATTTGTAATAAATAGGGCAAGGCATTTGATGATTTTGCATCTTTTTTATATGAAGGTTAAAAGATAGCTCCAATGTATATAAATGTACATCATTAAATAATTAATTAAATAAGGGCAATTTGTTTTTGCATTATTTTGCTTTATTTTGCATATTTCGTCATTTTTCAAGAGATAGGTCATTTTTTGGCAATTTTTAGGTCATTTTCGGCATTTTTAGGTCATTTTCAGCATTTTATGTCATTTTTGGCATTTCAGGTAATTTTCGGCATTTTAGCAATAAATATTTTTTCTTTCTGTTTAAATGGCACATATTTGCTAGGGGCAATTTGATGGGCATGCCAGTTCAGAAAGAATTTATTTTTCGTTAAGGGTGTCCAAGTACTGTAGTATAAATTTACTGATTTCTTTAGTAACAAAATAAGTGTATTTATATTGTAAATTTATATATAAAGCATCGTCATAAACTGTATTTAGCAATTCATTACTTAAGAAAAAACTAATTATAAGTAATAATGGTAAATTTATTGGTCATTATTTTAAGATTTCGGGTCATTTTTTCATTATTTTTAGGTCATAAATGCATTTTTTATTTTGCATTTTTTCACTATTTTATGGTCATTAAATGCCTTGCCCTAGACTAATAAATAATAAATAACGAAAACCAACTGGCCGGCTAGATTATCCTCATTAGTGAATAAGCAGTTTTGTTGCTCCTCAAAATACTATAAACCTTATTTTCGGAAAGAAAAATCGCGGTGGCGCAGTCAGTATCGCGCTAGCTTTCTATGCCCAGACTGCGGGTTCGATCCCGGCCCAGGTCGATGGCATTTATGTGTGCATACCGGCGACGATCACAGGTCTAAGCTGCAGAACATCCCCGTCGTTAAATAACCATATACCAACCAACCAGCAGAAATCTTGAGCGAATCGTTTGTTTCCGCTGCACACATGCTTTAAAAATGACTGGTCAAATAAGGATAACGATGTAGAGGTGCAAGAGTTATGGTAATTATTATTACACCACGCAAATAAAGGCACATCAAATTAAAAGATTTTTCGACGAAATGACTTATGAAATAATATGCTTTTGAACGAATTCTGGAAGTTCGGTTTTAATTCCTACAAAAAACAATCCAGAAGTGATATAGCAAATCCCCTTCGCAGAAACGATTAGTAGATTTAGCTTGAGCAGATTAAAGGCTTCTGTAAATATCATTCATTAGGAATTATAAAAAAAAGGTTATCGCTTATAATTAACAAAGATAAACATATACCAACAAAACAAGAAAAAAATAATAATTCTAGTTTGTTATCCATAAAACAGCTTGTTAAAAATAAACTATGTAATGTATTCCACACGAACAGTAAACCAACTGAGTAGAGGCTACGATTGGAGCTTGAATTGGTCCTAGGTTGTACTGAAAAGTGTTCGAATTTCAAAGCTGTGGCCAGTAGCCACAGAGTACAGGGATGTGGGTGGTAGAAAAAATACAGGAGAGAATGGGATGGTGGATTTGGTGTAACTCTATTCCCTCACGCGTTCGCTCGCCTCTTTTTCATTATCGCGTTTCGCTCTCCCCCCCCCCCCCCCCGAGCGACAGAACAACGCAACGCTGGGCATGTGAGCGGGCAGGCTAGATTTTCCTCATTAGTGAATAGGCAGTTCTGTTATTTCTCGGAATAATACAAGCCCTATTTTCAAAAAGAGAAATCACTGAATTCTTGGACGAATTCGTCACACTTTTGAAAATCCTTATTTCCTAGTAAAGTCCTGCAAATTATGTAATTTGATGTCGAATGGAGAATATATAAAAATGGGTGTAGCCCAGGTGTGCCACGGTTGAGGTTTTAATCCTCAAATGTGCACAGGTAAACATTCCACCAGCGTCACGCGACTAGAAGAATGGCCACAGGTACGCGATATTGCACCTAGATTTGTTGTAATGTTCGTATGTATACTGGAATTCCGCCATTTGTTTGGTTCCGAATTAAGAAAGGGATTAAAACAATAGGTGTGGGATACGTTTGGATGGATGGGCAGGGAAATAGGACAAGTGTGTGTGTGGAGGTAGGTTAAGAACCGTTTGAAGGATATTGATAGGCAATAGACAAATGCGCAATGTATGAATATGGTTTCACTTGAATCGCGGTTAAAATTGGAGTGGGGAAAGGGGCAATACATAGAAAAAGGATAGAAAGTCAGTAAATTGGGGCTCGCTTGGATTAGACTTGGTGCATGACGAATATTTAAGATCACAGTGAAAACGGAATGAGAATTTTTCCCATACGTAAGAGGGAAAAATCAAGGTTTCATATTTTGGCGAACTGTAGTGGTTTGGAAAATTGGAGGAAAATATATCTACCAATATCTTTTATGGAACCAAATAGGGAGCAATGAATATGTTTGGAGTTACGGGCGGACAAAAAGGTTGAGGAAAGCATTGGGAAGTTTTCAATGAAGGCGAAAAAGCTCAGGTTTGAGAAAGCGGCAAACTGGGGTGCGGGGGTGGAGGTTGAGGAATAGGCTTAGTTTGTGTTATTTTGTATTTTATTAATTGAATTATTTGTTCTCTATTTTTTCTTGTGTTTTGAATAAGCATGTACGGTCCATGCGGACCCGTGCGAATGTTTGCATTTGCTCATGTAAAAAGCAAATTAATAGAATAAACATTTATTTACTCACTATTCCTTGTTAGTAACAGCCCTTCCTTATATAAAATATACCATACGAAAAAAAAAGAAAAAAAAAGAAAAAAAAACTCACAATAGGAAAGAACAAGGCCTAAAACTGAACCCTAAGATGAGATACGAATCCCGAAATATAGACTACTGTAGAGTCACGGTAGAGGAATTGAAGGGATTGTTTAACGTTTTAAATGTGCACACATTTATTGAAGTTGAAAGTTGGTTTGTTGTCTTAAATAGATGTTACATATGAAAGGTTTGTTTACAATCTTTCCTCATTATTTTCTTTTTCAACCCGAATGAGTACATGCTTGTGGTCGAGGGCAGTTCAGAAATGGATATAAATGCATTTATTAGAAGACAATATTTAGAATTTAAATGCAAAATTACCGAATAATTAAAATGTAATAAGGAAAGGCTATTGAACGTACAGCAAATGCATCCTTGTGTCGACTTGTGTGCATGTGTGTACGTATGCTTGCTCGTCTCCAAACTCTCTATTCTCCCATCACTTGAGAAATATTTCAAAATTAGCAATTCTGTTAATAAGTCAAGCGGGCTATTTAGAATGTGTTATTTAGTGATGATTTTGCATCTTTCTGATATGAAGGTTTAAAAAATAGCTCGAATATATATAAATCTGTATAATGAAATAATTGATTAAACAAGTGCAGTTTGTTTTTGCACTTTTTTGCTTTATTTTGCATTTTTCATGTTCAAGAGATAGGTTTTTTTTTTTGTGTGGCAATTTTAAGTCATGTTTCAGTGGAGGTAGAGAGGAGCTTTTCCATGTACAAATAGTTACTTTCAGACAACAGAAAGTCGTTTTTATTTGAGAATCTCCGCCAAGTGTTCATAGTTCATCTGTAATCAGATTTATTGTAAACACCATAGCAGTTTCTCTATAGCAATAAAGAATTGTTTTTACTCTTTCTTTTTAAATGACACATATCTGCTAGGGGCAAATTGCTTTTAGCAGTTCATTGCTTATAAAAATAATTATAAGTAATAATGGTAAATTTAATGGCCATTTTTAAAAAAAATTCGTGTCTTTTTCCTTATTTTCAGGTTACAAATGCATTTTTTCACTGTTTTATTGTAATTAAAACCCTTGCCCTACTTATTAGGAAGATGACCTTGGGAATTTATTAACATTCGATGTTCTAATGTTTCGAACCCAATACTGAGCCAATCCCGGGCGGAATACAATACACTGCTAGTTAAATAAGAATACTCTTAGTTGTACGAGGAAATCTCCAGCAATATTAATTGCTTCTAGCAAGAAGGCGAAGAATTTCGGTTGCCACAGTGCGGGTTAGATAAGATAAGAGCAGAAGATGTTAGTATTTAGTATTTACACATGCCGCATGCGATGTGGTGTGACGCTGGCGGCGGAGTGACAGCATGACGGGGCTTAAAGACGCAGTAAGGATTTATCTTGTACACACTGTATTATTTAATGGATTGGATTGCGGGCTTTACGTAATACCTTTGAAAGGATTACCTATGTTACCCAGCATTACAGTGCTCACCATTTCAAGAGGATAACATTTATGTGTGCTTTAAATCGCTTTTGTTCATAAGCTACAGCCGCGGATATTTCCATATCTAAACCTACTCCCATAGGATATACATCTGTATTTTCCTTATACTACGAGGAGCGTCCATAAAGTAACTTTCCCATAGGTCATTAACGGAAACAAAACACAAATTAATGGAAATATTTATTGCAACAGACAGAGCAAGTGTTCAGCTATTTTTAACATATTCGCCACCGGAATTGAGACATTCGTCATAACGTGGAACCAACTTTTGAATACATGGGCCATAGAAGTCTGCCGCCTGGGATTTGAACCATTGTGTGATAACCTCCGTTTCTTTGGCACTCACCGTCATTTCTTGAGGGGTAGGAAAATATGAAAATCTCTGGGTGCGCGGTTCGAGCTGTAGGGTGGAGACTTCAAAACCTCCCTGCAAATCTCCTGCAAAAGTTCGACTAGGAGATATTTCAACACCCACCTTACAGTCCGGACCTCGCTCCCAGTAATTTCCATCTTTTCCTGCACCTCAATAAATGACTGAGAATGGCAGAGAAGCGGATATGGTTCAAATCCCAGGCGGCAGACTTCTACAAGACAAGTGTTCAAAAGTTGGTCACACGGTATGACAAATGTCTCGATTCCTAAGGTGAATATGTTGAAAAATAGCTGAACACTTGCTCTATCTGTTGCAATAAATATTTCCATGAAATTTTGTTTTGTTTGTGTAGCCAGCCCTAGGGAAACTTACTTTGTGGACGGCCCTCGTATATTAGCAACATAATATGTACATGAAAATTGTATAATCTTGATGATCAGGTGGGAGTGAACATTTAGTGCACATGTATACGAGTAGGTATCGTAATCAAGATTATACACGAGTTTAATACCGGTACTAAAGTTCTCCGATTCTAGAATTATAAAAGATGATAAATAATTGAAAAGATTAGTTAAATTTTACTATTAATATCTATCATGTAATGACATTACTGTCCAGAGGAGAGTTAAATAAATAATTACGTAATATCTTTATTCTCAACAACTTTTATTGCGCCTAGGTCTTTCGGTTACATTGATCCATCATCAGGGCATCTTGCTTGCAGAGTCCCTTTTAAGAAGAATAAAACTATTTCGTGATTGACGTAATTTTAATTAATATCACGAAAACGTAAAATATCAATTCTTAAAACATTAGTGAAAATCGCTTCTTCATTCTTCTTCTATTTTGAGTTCACACGACATAGAAGGGAGACATGTTGGGAAGCCAAAAACAACTTTAAGTATCGTTATAATTAGTGTTTTATGTTGCGTATTTAGGATCAGTTACAAGCTGTTTTCTTCTGAGTTCATGATGTCCAAGTGCCTCAGAGAAAATATGTAAATAAGCAGAACACCGCAAACATTTCATCTCTCCATTCATATAATAATTTCTTCACACCTGATGGTGAAATTTCTCTGTCAACTAACTTAGCGATAGTATCAACAAAGCAATCTCTTAACTACATAATAACATCACAAGTCTTTCGGCTATTTCATTCATAATAGTCTTTCAATGTCTTATTTCGTGGCTTCACAACAGTGAGTTGCAATAATGTTTATAAAGTCACAAGAATATTTATCTCTTCACGTGATAAAAAAATCTGATGTGAAAGTCACATAACTTCCTCTGCCCAAATAAAAGTTAGCAGTATTCACATATCCTTGTACAGAATCGCAAGACACAATTTTACGCTAATTATCCTATAAATACCTCTTCTTTCAATGATGCTACTAAAAGCACAGGCTATATAACAAACTTAAAAAAAAAGTGACTGCAGACGTTTATTGAACTTTCCACCGTAAAGAATAATTTCCGAAATTTATCGAATATTTCCCTCAGATACTTCTTTACTCTATGCATGGCCAACAATACATCTTTCTCACTTCACATTCTTATATAGAATAAGAGGCCGTGAAAGAGCGCGTATTCAGTTGTTCATCACGCAAGACAAACCTTCTACAAACAGTGGGTGGCTTGTAACTACCCTCAGAGAATTTTTTCGAAAAAAAGTTTCAAATAAAAGTTTTAGCTCTCAGTAAAAGGAACATATGAGCAAATTTTAAAGAAAATCGTTAGAGCCGTTTTCGAGAAAATCGCGGAAAACGAAAATTTCTTCATGTAAAGTCCCCTTAAAAATAAGAGAAAATAGTCGCCAATCTTATCCTCACATCTTCAGAAGGTATCTGACCCAAATACGAAATTTTGTTTTCATATGATTTTCCGTTTTGGAGCTAGAGTGTTCACAGACAGACAGACAGACACACAGACATGTTTCCAAAAATAGTGGAAAACGAAAATTTCTTCATGTAAAGTCCCCTTAAAAATAAGAGAAAATAGTCGCCAATCTTATCCTCACATCTTCAGAAGGTATCTGACCCAAATACGAAATTTTGTTTTCATATGATTTTCCGTTTTGGAGCTAGAGTGTTCACAGACAGACAGACAGACAGACACGCAGACATGTTTCCAAAAATAGTATTTTTCGATTCAGGGGGCCTTGAAACGTGTATATATGCTAAAAACTCAACTTCGAATTTTGGGGTCGAAAACAATACTTCCTCTACCTATAGTACGGGCAGAGGAAGTAATAAGCCCGCGTCGTAATGCACTATATTCATGTCTTATGCAATAGGCTATTAAACTGTGAATATGTATAATTAATTACTAGCTAATAAATAAACAATTATTAATAAATACTCAATAATTTAATAAGGGCATAATACTGTAATGTTTATTATGTTACAAAAATGGTGTAATTGCAATAATGACGCAACACATGAAACCAAGACCTAAATCCTAATGTCACTGAATAATTAGTTTCTTCCTCTATTCAATGCTTTAGCTAAAACACCAATAATCAAATTACATAATGATTCAATCCCCTTTGCCTTCTGTATTGTCGTGATGTGGTGGCAGTGCTGTCGACATGAGGCTATACATCAGCCCTTACCAGGTGCCTATGAATTATCCCACTCTGACTTCCCACAGTTTACACTAATGTAAACTAATGAACAATAAATGAAAAATTAAACTAAATTTCTTCCTGTGATATAGGACTTCGGTATCAAAATAATGAAACTAATAAAACAATAAAACTAATCACGTACCTGGTGGGATTATATTTTAATAGCTTCAATACAAGCTACCTAGTGGTATAATAATTGAAGCTTTAATTTATTTTAGTTCCCAATCAATTTTCTTGATCACGTCATGTTTGTCTTCTCAACAGAAACACGAAGGCGTATTTGTTGCACACTTATACTTTTAATCATGTAATTGAGATTTATGCTAAGTTTATCACAATGACTATCTAATGATACGTAACTTCAAATGTGTATACTTAACAATGCAATACTCTGGCACAGAGAAATGTTCCTGATATTAAACTAACAGAATACGCCAAAAAAATAGCATAAACAAATTACACATAACGGAAATACTAATGCAATGATAAAAATTCCAACTGTTTTTAGACGACATACTTTGGAAGTTGAAGTGAACAAAAATCTCCACGAAAAAATTTACAGCAGGGGAATGATGAATGCGAAGAATGGATAACTACATCGCCGGGGAATATAGGCAACTTCTTCTACTCTGTACATTTGCGGGTACTATGTTCTCAAAGCGCAGGCGAATAGCAGGTACAGTCCTACACACAAACACACAAAATAACCTAGTTTCCGGAATAGCTATAGGAATATAATGACTATACCCTTAGCAACCAGGGAAGGCGGTTGAGGCCAGGTAGGTTCCTTCACCCGCTTGGACCCTCACATTTACAAGGGCAGGAGATTTAGGACCAACCGTAATTTCCTCCCCATGAGTCACCTAGTCTACTTCAATCAATCAATCTTAGATTTTTTTAATATGTCATTTTATCTTAAAATGCTTGTTATATATCAATTCTACACATAATTACAAGAAAAATGACACCAAACAATGTATAATTTACTTTAATAGGAACATAGGACTTGAAAGCAGTTTTCTTCTAACTTTTATTTCTGTATTTGTTAGAAATGTTCCTATTAAAGTAAATTATACATTGTTTGGTGTCATTTTTCTTGTAGTTATGTGTAGAATTGATATATAACAAGCATTTTAAGATAAGATGACATATTTAAAAAAATCTAAGATTGATTGATTGAAGTAGACTAGGTGACTCATGGAGAGGAAATTACGGTTGGTCCTAATCTCCTGCCCTTGTAAATGTGAGGGTCCAAGCGGGTGAAGGAACCTACCTGGCCTCAACCGCCTTCCCTGGTTGCTAAGAGTATAGTCTGTAATTCAGATTTACGGCTATAATAAAGGGCCTTATAATTACGTCAAACTTTCAAATCAAACTACGAACATATGTTTATATCCTTACAACAAGGGACCGTTCAACAAGGTATAAGTTAAACAAATTTTTGTGCTGTGTATTTTATGCAGGATATTTTTGGCCAAAAGTCCACTTTAAACATCACCATCGTGTTCAAAACTAATAACAATTAGCCTCAAGATTAATAATAATTAATTATAATAATAATATAAAATTCGCTTTAAAACATAAGTGACATGACATAAGTCATACTGCGGTTTTAAAGAGTTAATTACAGTAAGCCCCGCGTAGATTCCTCTAAGGAAGTGGTATTCAACCTGCGGTCCGGGGGCCGTATGCGGCTCGAAAAGAAATACTATATTAATTACAATGCCAATATTGCCAATTTAGTGACAAACTAACAGTGTCAGGTCTCATATTAAATCCAAGAATTTTACTGTTTTGTGTCATTCAATAACATTGCAAACTGAGACATAAAACACACGCATGTGAAGGCTAATGCTAAGTAATCCCCACAGATATTGTGATGTAGGCCTATTTGATATAATTGTGTTATGTAAGTATCATATTATTAATAACTAGATCAGTGCGGCCCTCTAGTCTTTCACCACAAAAGGACCCTTTAGTTAAAAATAAGATGAGGACCACTGCTTTCAGGAATCAAGTAGTTCAAAATTAGTTCCGTTTGAATAACTGAACGATATATTTATCTAGTTCATGTAATCGTCTTATTAATTATTAAAGTTGTTCTATTACTTTTTGTCCATAGTTCGAAGACAGTTGGGTAAAATGTTGGTATTTTAGGTAAAAAAAAAGGCTATTACAACTTGTTGTTACTCTTACTATTATTATTGTAATAAATCAATCAAGATTTCCAATGACGTAATGAAGTTTGAAAGTTGTATGGCAATTTACAATAATAAAAGTGTAATACCGTATTATTAATTATATAGCTTTTAGATGAATCTTCTATTTACATTCCCCTCCATGCAAACTTTTAAAGCCTTCGTTCCTTTAAAGTAATTTCTCTCTTTTTCATATGTTCTTATAGGCTTCTAATTATGATGCTACACATACGCAACTTTTAGTCATGTATTATAATTTAATTTATATTATGTGCGATTAGAAAATATTGAAGTGTCAAATTAAGTAAGAATGAAAGTAAGTTCTTTAGTTCAAATTTAAGATTCGGAATAATTTCGTTGGACATATTAGAGATTATATAAAAATAATACCATAGACTACTGTAGAAATGTTCTAGCAGGAATACGCAAATTTCTTTCCAAATAAATCTAATTTCAAAAATGAAATATTAAGATAAAATACAATGAGATTAATACATCGTATTTGTTAGTGTGTTAATCCTTTTTCTTTTTTACATAAGCAAGGCACAAACAGCAAGGCATTTATGTCATAATTTGTAAGTTCTCAAGGCATTTATTATAATATTAGTTTGTAATGGTAGGAGGTACACCCTACGGTGAAAACTTCTGTAACGTCAAGGGTGTAAATATTACGACACAAGAACAAATTACATTACATTACATATCGTATTTGTTGAAGGGAAGACATGTTAATATTACAAACCTCTAGCTTTGAAATAGTGAAAAATACATTTTTATCAACTACCTGTCTTAAGAAAAGGAGTTAAAGCATTGAAGAGGCCTATGGATATGTGACCTAGCCTATATGTTTGTTAGCATTTACGAAGAAGAGGTCTGGTTTTCAGTGGTTGACGGGGAGTGCTCACTAGTCTGTTGCTATCACCATATCGCAATACCAACAGGTTTTCGTGCAGTAGCAGTCAAGAAATTCAAATAAGTAATTAATGTTCCTTGGCGAGGTGTGCGTGCATGCACAGGCATGTCATTAGCACGGTGCACGCTCCTCTGTTGCCCACTGCCTAAATTTCAGCATACAAACCAGTGTGTGATGCGTTTAGGGATGAAAAAAGGACTTCAAATGAGGTAGAATTAAGGTAACTAAGAAAGAATATGTGACAACTGCGCACTATAGGGCCTACATGGGCAAGTATAAAATGGAAATAGTTTGCATATTATTTGTGAAGACACTATTTATGATAAAAAAAAGTATGAGGCAACAATGGTTAAAAAAAACCTCTTGAAGTTTACATAACTAGTTATTGTAATTGTAGCGTATTCTTATGCTCGGTCAGGGAAAACTATTGATGCAAAAACAAAAATGTCGAGCAACCAGGACAAGCGTACGCGGTTGGACACTGCCTTTTTCAACAAAATAGGGCACCACCCCATTTTGACAATGAAGTCGGGCATTGTTTGAAAGAACCGCCTTGCTACTGTTTATGACCTACAATTTCGTAGTTGGCCACCGAGGTCACCTGACCTTTTGGATGTGCCGCCACTGCCATTGGATCCATGTGTGTGAACGTGCTAGCCCGTGTATGGCAAAAACTTGACTATCACCTGGACATATTTCTGCGACAAGCAGGTCTCATATTGAATGTTTTTTAATACTTGTAATGTAAGCTAACTTTGTGAGAGTTTTTCTAACCGTTATTGCCTCATACGATTTTCTGTCGCAAACAGATTCTTCTCAAATAATACCCAAACAAGTACCATTCACGTATACTTGCACTGTATTATGGAGATGTTCTTAATGCTTCAGGTTTCAGGTATATTTTAGACAATTTATTCCACCCTTGCCTCTGAACTGTGTCATTTATGATAACGTCCACCGTATTTAGCGGCCGAATAGTTATTAGACGCAAGGATTCGACACAGGACGAAGTTTTACAAGCGTCAAAACGGGAAGGATGTCTTCCTTCATTGGGAAATAAAGATGACTGTCTCATATTACTGCGTGTTATAGTAGCTCATAGATATTCCGAAAGACAAAATTTCTGGACAAAATATTAGGACATTCAAATGTTGCCTTACATGGTCCTTCCTATCTTCCTAATCCTTCTTACTATAGACCTTGAGGAAACGTATAAAAATACTTTACATAATCACTACTGAAGACACTAATTTAAAATGATCAACACGGCAAACAGCTAAGCGTTGTTTTTTTCTATATTACCAAATACCTTGCTATTACTATGAAAAATTGTAAATTAAGCCTTCTTAGTTAAATGAACAAACGCAAGAATTAATGAATAAATAAATACCTAACTCAACACTCAAGAATGTTACACCGCCATAGAATATACAGCAGTCTTGTATCGCTACTTACAGCCAGCTAAAATAGAAAACCAAGATAAATATATGAGGCATAAAGCATAATTCTGTAGAAGGTATTTTGTATCAAATGCTCACAGAAGTGCTAGTATTGAAACTGTATATATATTAAAAAAAAAAAATAAAAAAAAAATAAAATAAAAAAATAAAAAAAAATAAAAAAAAAAACAATCAAAATTAAACAGACAATTTTTGGTGTTGATATTCTCCTTAAGGCAACAGAGCAAAGTATAGTAAACAATCGATACTTGCATGTGTGTAGAAATGACCAGTATATTACATCAGCAGTAACTCACCTGAAACAATAATAGAAAAATAGATGAAGTAACTTGTACAGACGTATAACATTTAACACTTTTACAAATACCCTTTTGTAGGCCTATAGTCTACAATAAATACAATGTAATCGTTGAGCATGCCTGGTGAATCATTTTAAGATCGGTCAGTAAATTGGGTTACCTAATGCAGCTAACAGTAACTAGGAATGGTGAAGTTTCGCAATAGCGGTAAAATATCTCGAAGCGAAATGCTATATAGTATTAAAATCGTTTATATTTCCTGATTTCATATGTTCGAATTGCTAAAACCAAATTCCAAGAAGCCCCTACACTCCTGGAGTATCAACACACCTTCAGCAATCCACCCCAACCTTCTCATCAACCACTATATATATATATATACACATAGACAATATGTGCGATTTTAGTGCTGTTAGAATGTGTCAACAAGCTATTGCTCGCTTGGAGAGGCAAAGAAAATATAATTTAGTGACAAGCATTGGTCAAACTAAAGAGAAGCTAAATACTAGCAACGGATATAAAGTCAGTTTTCGGAAAGCTAAAGAGAAAGCAAAAAAAGCAAGAAAAAACAAATGCGTGTAAGTTTCTAACAAACTGCAGTACGCACTAGCAAAACACGGTCTGTCACTTGCACTGAATTACAATCGATGATTCGATCAATATGCTACAAAATGCGACACTAGGAAGTTTTTTTTTTAATTTCAAAAATGAAAACATTATCACAAAGCACGATTTGTAGCTTAAAAGAAGTAATTATAATAACTTTGTTTCTCAGTACACAAAGGTACCCATTTAACAAAGGATTTGTGAACTTCACAAAGCACTTTGGGATTTCTGAAACAAATGTGACTCGATTCTATGGAAGATCATTCGAGGTGGCAACGTACTTAAACCTATCTTCCGGACATTGACATTGCGGTTTTCTTCAACCCGAAAAATCCCGATTCGCCCTAATGGACCCATTATTTCCGACGGTCCCAAAGAAAGATCACTGGGCAGATTACTTAAAAATAATAATAATAATAACTAGGGATGGGTCCTCGAAACTTTCGATACCTCGATACTCTCGATACTTGCATGGTATCGGCATCGAACGATACTTCAGAAAACTCGCTCGATACTTTTTTGATACTTTTGTAATTCTGCAATTCTGCAATTAAGTGAGAATGCTAGTATTTTTTAACAAAAACTTGTAAGTGGACTGTTTAAAAAACTAATTTTAGTTTTATTGTAGAGTTTAAAAATAATTATAGGCTACTGATGATCTTAAATTTTGTCTCATTAAATATGCAGACTTAATTAATTTAGTTGGTATTACACAGTTCTCTCAAATTTTAATTTTTAATGTACCTATTTATTGAAACTGGAAATGTTGAAGGTATCGAGTATCGAAGTATCGAGTATCGAGGAAAAAATCCTGTATCGGTATCGAGTATCGAGAAAATCTGGTATCGACCCATCCCTAATAAAAACGTAAAACATGTGTTCATGACAGAAACTCGTGGAAGCTCCTGAAAAGACAGAAAACACCGTGACGTAAGATACATGTATGGACATTACACTAAAACTCTGGACTCATCTTTTGTGCTTAGTGAAGTATGGTGTGTAAATAACTTCTAAATATTTTAAATAGCTGGGTATTAGTTTATTTTCCTTAGATCAGAAGGCGTGGCTCATAGGATTTGCCATCCTAATGAGCACTAAGTTAGCTGTTCTCTGCGTTGCGGAAGGCCTTTGTACTCAAGGGGTTTGAAGGCTATACATTCATTAATTCATTCATCCGATCCTTCAAACATGTACTCAGCATCGCGAACCACCAGATTACGGAAGGCACCTGTGCAACAAACTCCTTTAAATACTTAGATTTCCAAAAGGATCTAACTGGGATCGCTCGCACCGTATGGGAGAATGCTACTACTCAGACACCGAAGTCCTATAAGAACTTAGGAGAAAGACGAAAAAAAGAAAGATAACGATAGAACAAAACTTCTGGTAACCATAAACAGTGAACTTCTGTTCACACCTAATCAGCATCGAGACAGTGAAAAATGTCGAACTATTATCACATTAACTAGACCTAAGTGAACAGTTAATTAGCTTATCTGCAATGCGCGCGGTAACGCAGACAAAGAGTCTTAATGTTGTTCAGTCATGGTAGGAACAACGCCGCACCAGTAACAACTATCATTGCAAGCCCGGTAATTAAAAGCTGTTATTAAAACCTCATTACCCACCAGCTCCCTGCGTGTCACGGAAATACTAATAAAAACCTCGCTGTAATTTTATTTTAATATACACTTTTAACTTTCTTATTCGCATGTCACACGCTCGTTATTTTTATTCAAAACAAGACAATGCATTTCAGTTTGAAGCCTTCATAACATTTCTCAGCATATGTTTTCTACAGGTAATGACCCCCCCCCCCCTCATGTTTACAAGCGCCGTGAACTCACCTTACAAGCGTACTCAAATTGAATAAGCCTATCTGTAAAAGTAAAACTGTGATGTGAGACACTTATATTAAACCATAATCGGGGAGCTTGAGATTTTCGCGACTTGCATTCCAGTATAGGTATACATAGGCTTGCCAGACGTCCCGGTTTGACCGGGACAGTCCCGGTTTTCAGACAAAATCCCGGTGTCCCGGCCGGTTTACTTCACGTCCCGGTAAAAATTAAATTTGATTTTCTAGATGACCAAAATAGTCTAAAAAAAGTCCTAGCCAATGAAAAGTACATGTAAATATTGTTCAAATTTTCTTCCTTATTCAAAGTGTTTCTTCTTACTTAAGTAACTTTTAAATATTAACATGTTAGAAATAAAATGTTTAAATTTATATGCTTATGTCATTTATTATTACCCCTGGTTTAGGTTCCTAACCAGTAACCATTTATTCATAGCATTGAAAATAAACTACCCTCTAAAACACTCTAAAAACAAGCGAAGGGTGTGTACCCTTGAATACCCGCGACGCTGGGGGGCATTCCGGTGTCCCGGTTGAACATTTCAGAAATCTGGCAAGCCTAGGTATACAGGAAGTCAGGGTTGTTTGCGAAGAGGAACTTGCTTTTCAGTGTTGTGGCAGAACTGGCTAAGTTAGGCGTCATATAATTACCAAGAAAAATAAAAAGCAATAGACATACAACACAAGCCTATATTACAGTGTTATTGATTTTCATATTGTTCATTAGGCTAATATTTCGATCAGTACTAAAGTACAAATGAGTACTGTCGTAGAAGTTGTAAATAAGGAAAAAAATAGAAATGTAAATTGTCAAATATCAATCCATAAACCAGGTTCCGTAATACATTATCCAATCGAGTTTTCAAACTGCCACGGAGGTTTTTAGTGAATGCAACGAGCCAGTAGCATAACGGACAAAGGTTGGGCCTCCCTGCAAAGTTTAATTTGGCCCCGTAACAAAACGACTATTATGTTCAAGCTATGGGTTCAGCAGCATGTATTCGACCACGGGAAATATCAAATTTGATAGTCATAGGAACCGGCCGCATTATCACCGTGATTGCTCCTGGTACTCATTTCTGTTAGAGGATGAGCCATAGTACCACCAGTAGAATTAGGCAAATTGAAAAATCTAAAAATAGGGGGATTGACCCCGTTACCTTTCGGTTTGGTTTCTAGATTAGTGTCTCAATCATACGCGCCACGGCGAACTTCCTTATAGTAGTTGTGTAGGAAATCAGAAAATAAAAGTAGTATTTTTTCCCTAGATGCTAGATGCACCACTTACCTCCAAAATTTGGAATAGGTACACTGTAATACTGTATGGAGAATTCTTAAGGTTCATTGGAAGCGGCGAAGATGTCTTGAACTATTTTAGGCAAAAGTTTTCTCTACTTCACAGATGCAAATTCTTCGGGTTCTCTCAAACTCGGTACTTAAAACACCAGTCCACTTAATCGCTCTAGTAACATGTTGCTGCGTAAATATATTTTTAATAGTTTTAATTGAATAATGTTAGAAATAGACTTGTTAGATTACTGTTCTAAGCGACACGAGACCAGAATCAGACACAAGTTTCCCTTCTACTGCCACGTTTAATTGATGTAGGCCTAATATCTAGGCGATATTGAATCTGCCTCAGGAATAACGCATAAAAAGCAACATGCCTCAATAATAACGCATTTATAAAATGCAACGAAAACTTAACCAGTACATTAAAGAATGTAACGGTAACCCACAGGGTTCGAGTCAAACATTTTGACGAGGGGGGGGGGAATTAAACGTGGGTCCAAATTTATAAGTGTTATTAATCGGAACATCCACTCTCTGTAAAAGACAAACTCGACAGACTACTATAGAACACCAATCACTACTGCACATTGTCAAAAAAAAAAAAAAAAAAAATTCTTTAACCGTATTCTTGCCGGCAAAAAAAAAAAAAAAAAAAAAAAAACACACACACACACAAAGCAGTAATATAAATCTTACGTCCATTATCGCGCTTCTATTACACCTTGTGCGTGTTTATTAGATAAATTGTGTTGTTACGCGTTGCATTCAGTGCTGATTTATTTGGTCTATAACCATATGAATTTTCATGAAATTTTGGATCTACTGACGGTTCCAGATACATTGTAGTAGGGATGATAATCTATAGTTAAAACATCGATGTTAAAATCAGCGGTTACCTTCAATGTGACGCCAGTATCGACCTGAAAACAGCCATGTATTTGGACAAAAAACATCGATGCATAGCCGATTAAAAAAAAGTCATTATTTCAGAAAATTATTGACTGAAATATTTCCACGAAAACTTTTGATGTAAAAATTCGACGTTTTGGGAAATTAGGCTCCTGTAAATAACATTATATCTTAGAACCAAGGTAGGCCTATTAATCTTTTTTTTTATTATAAAAACATAGATGTCGGGGAGCAAAAACATCGGTCGTTTTCCATCGATGTAGAAAACATCGATCATCGACATAAAAGCATCGGCCGTCGATGCTCAACTCTACATTGTAGCGGGCTGGTGATACCACTATGTTCAAAACCGGCGTTATGAAGAAACGTAAGTGCACGTTTCCGGTATGAAGCTTGTAAAACGTAGTAAAATATATCTCTGGCAAGTGGACCAGTCAGGGAATTTTTTTGACGAGAGGGGGGAATCACCCATCACCCCATTAATTCAGACCCTGGTCTATATTACTATGAATTGTCGGAGGTCGCGGCGCAGAGTCAAACATCATATTTATATTATATTATTTTCAAATTGACTCTTCCAATACTCAGTTTGCGATGGTTGCCATGAAAGTTGCAAACTCTTTTTAGTTTATTGCTTTGCATGTATTTCCCTCTTTACGAAAATATATTCACATTTCTTTTTTCCGGTTGTCATTTTGGGCCACCTAGGAGTTCAGTTCTTTCTTATCTTCGCTAGGTCTAAGCCCAGTGCTTTAGTTGGAAAATATTTTATGGGGGTACTCACCTTCCATAGAACGCATATCTATTGCGAATTTAATAGTGTTTGTCATTATTAACAAATACACTCTCGTGAATTGGACATTTAATAAGTATTTTAGGACAATATCGTTCCTGTACTGCCAGAACGACGTACCGGAGCACATATTTTTCCCGGTATGGTAGAAGGAAAATAATTTTATACCGGTACGCAGTACCGGTGCGTACCGGCCCAACTAAAGCACTGAAGCCTACAATCCTCGATGCGCGAATGAAGCTTCCGGCTTTAGACCTATTTGTATTCAAATCAGGACAATGTATTTTAGTTTGAAGTCTGCGTAACATTTCTCAGCATGTGTTTAAATACAATTATTTTACAGGTAATAAACTCGTCGAGACGTCTGCTTACACGACCTCTCTTTGCATCTTTTAAAAGTTATATTTATTTTCACCACAAAAATGTAGCTATGTATATTATACTGTATGTAATCCTTAAATCAACGACATGCATTACTTCTCTGCTATAATTTTATTCATATCAACAAAACATCAGTAAATAAACTTTTGCAAATTGAAATTCTGAACCGACGGTCGGTAGAGCAAGTAGGTTTTAGCACTTCCTGAAATACTAATAATTAGTGGAAATTTTTTTCTCTTCTTTACTGTGACTTCCTTGATGTAATATCAAATTTTGACATGGATGCTGGAGGCTTGCACTCGGAAAAGGGAATGATAAGAAATTTACATGCGACATCCAACAACGTTTAGGTTCAAGTACTTCAGTGTTAGGGTCATGAAGCATGCTCTCTGGCAGAAAGTTCGGAATATATGTTTATCATATTCGAAAAGAGCATAAGCCGTGGACAGGTTATGCTTCGTAAATTATCATCAACATCACTACTCCTGTTTTGGATAAAATTACAAACAAAAATTACTCAACACTTCATGAACGATTATTAATACAAATATTAATACGGTAATATTAATAATAGTATAGGCCTATGCTTTATCGTTTGTATATTAAATTGCTAAGGGAAGTGCAAATGATAAAACAAACAAATAATAATGAAAACGACACGCTTAGGCCTACTTGATATTACATCCTATGTTTTGACATGGGACGTAAGGAATCTCCAAAATTACGAAAAAGAATCCTTAAAATGAGTTCATAGAATTTTATACATAAACAAGGAAATGAATAAATGTGATGCTCTTCAAGATGTAAGTCGATAGCTCTAAAGATCTGAAACTAAACAGAGGAAATAGTACCGTCTACAATGCAATAGTTCTGAATGTTAGCAAAATTGTAGCCTATATATTTTTTCATTAAAATATTTGAAGTTTTCCTGGTCTATGATCTGAATATACGTTACGCTCTGAATATACGTTACGCTAGAAACCCGAAAACAATATATTCGTAATACAGCCTAACTCCGATCACTGCACAAAACTAAGTTGCACCGTATAAGTTTCATGTTGTGAAATTATGCAGAGGTGTTCTGGCGTCTGAATTGGGATATGTACGAGTCCAGAAGAATATTTGGAACGGGACACGGATCGTTCCTTTTCTGTGGAGTTGAGTGGTCTCTTGTTACAGCGAACTAAATCTGCTTTTCACTGTTATTGACATATAAATTTGTTACCTCATTTTTTTTTTATAAAAGCAAATACAAGAGTAATATAATAATGCTTTATGTAAAATGTGATAATCTTTATCCTCTTGCTATGATCGTCATTCCTGGATACCAGCTATTCTACTGAAATTTTCCCCGTCGAACGCACGTTTAGGGCCCACTAATTATTTCACTTGATGATTGCTTATATTAACAGAGATGCCAACCTTGAAAGGTGGTTATCAGTAGTGTGAGTCCTCCATGTTTAACCGAAAAATCACAATTACAGGTTTCACAAGAGACGTGATTCGGTGAAATTTTTGAAGGTCCGAGGCAAGGAAACACTTCCGTATACTGCTTTCGATACTGCTGATTTGCCGCAGTTCGTTTTTGTCCATCAGGCTCGTCACGGGTTTTACCTTTACACGACATATTTCCTCAATATGTTACTTGCACTGCAACACTCAATAAAACTTCTAGCAAACAACGGCGTCGGCAGTCGTCGTTGGCATTACAGTGATAATAAAAAAGAGGAAATGTGTTAACACCAAAGATGTTAAAACTATAATAATTATGTTATAACTGTAAGATATAACATCTTTGGTTAACACACACTCACGTCAAAAACGAAAAACGAAACATTTTAAAAATAGATATTGGGATTCGTAAAATCCGTAATATTTAGTAGAATTTCCGTATTGCCGTAGCAAATTCAAGAAAATCGTAGAAACTACGGAAATTCCGTAGCAGTTGGCATCTCTGTATTAATATAAAAATTCAGTTCTGAAAGGATTAAATTCTAGTTGGATTCCCTTTCAGGAAAATTTTATATAGATTGCATACTATCTGTAATATTTCCTACATTATAAGAAAGCTCCACAAAAGTCAAGAAAAATGCAATGTAAACTAGTTCTATCGGCTACTGGAAGCGCCAAGGGGGAGGATCCACCCAATAAAATGCTGGCTCATCCTCGCTTTATAATAATAATTAAGGGCCTAATACAGGTATATACAGATAGCCTACCAGTGGTAGGCTATCTGAACACGACCGTCGATTTTCTAGCAACTAGTCGAAAGCTGACAAGAAAAGGAAGACAAGAACAATAATCGACTATCGGTTATCGATATTAAAACCAACTGATTTGGAAAAAGAAGTGGTGTACCGGTATGTGTTTTTATGCTCTTTTACCTTTTAGTTCACCATTTACTGTTTATAGAACAAACTTAACATCCGCACGGGTGCACACTAGATACCCACTTCAAAACTAGGAATTTTGACGAATGAAGTAACAATTATGTATCTTTTTAAACAAGCAGTAGGTATATTAGTACTATAGAACTGAGATATTTTGTTAAGGAAAATACCTAGTTGCAGTAGTTTACTGGACCGACAAAAAACGAATGGTAGATTTTTCAAACCCAATTCATACTTTCATAACTGGATCTTTTCTTGATAACCACTAGCTTCTATACACAGCGATGCAACAAGCGACTAGGCCTATAACCGAGTCGTTATTTATAATACTTTCCAACTACTAATAAAATCAGGTAAACTTATGTAAGCAAGTGCCAGAATGCTTTTAAACAGTGATAATTTGCAATTATGATATGCAGAAAATAAGTCATTTTTGTGATCGATTTCCGAGTTAAGCTCCAGATCGATTCATTAAGCAGGGCTTACAGAAACACAAATGTCTAGTTTGATAAGCATAATGTGAAGGAATGTTTGGGTACTGTATGTGTCAAAGCTACCTGTATTGCAACTTCCAACGCCGTATATGAACACTGTAAAACAATATGTTGCCATGAGAAATGAATTTGTATTTGGTAAATTCTTTCTAATGTATTATCATAAAATAGGCCCTAAATTGGACATTACTCCGGTACTGGTCAACCGATTTGGTCCAATATCAACTGGCTTCTTCCCATGGATGTTATAAATGCGTACACTAAGTTTCATGAAAATCCGATAAAGAGTATTTGAGTTATCGAGCGTACAGACACACGGACAGACAAACATTTTCCCGTTCCCCACACAATCTCATAAAGTACCATTCTGGCACTTAATAATACAAGGGAATGGAATGAACAGTGTACGACATAACGGAGGGGGGAAATCTCCGACAAGTATAATACTGCCTCTCTAGCAGAAACAGCAATTTTTCTCCCTGCCAGGGAAAATTATTTCCCCATCTCTTGCCAAAACCTGAAAATCATTAATTATGATTGGCTACTGCCAGAATCTGTCTCATCATTTTAAACATCGGCAAACTTAACATCTAGGCCTACCCACCTTTGCTATTCCCTTGTTATAATACTTAGATCAGGATATTTACTTCTGAAATTTCAGTGCGCCAAGGAAGATTAATGATGACGCGGGAGAAATCTAGCTAAATGCCACCCTTTATGAAGAAGTTTGACTTGGAACTTCGTAAATAATACAAAAAGGGGAAAGAAAAGAAACACATTGCTGTAGGTAGCCCTATCCCTAGCTGCAATAATGAATAAAACAAGTATTTTCAGTACTTACCAAGGTAGCTAATCTGAAGGAATAACCAATTGCACTTGACTGGCTATCATCGCAAATCCTGCTAAGCGAAGGCCTATTTAATAACGAAGCCCCTGCTACTCCTGAAAGTTCATAAACTCTGCAAACATAATCTCTCCAAGAAGAAAGCTGACACCAGCTGGGAAGCTCTTGAGGTCCAACTGATCTTCGATGAGCGGTTGGCCTTAACGGAGTGTTTGACATGGCAGGAAAACTTTAACGAATCAAATATAGGACTATGTCTAAACGTACCCTATATCTCAAAACCACACCTAAAAGTGAGGTTACAGTCCTTTACTAATAATAAAAGCATTTCTGCGTACACTTCTTGCGAGTAACATTTAACACGCAATGCAGAACTCTGGAAGTAGCCATCAAACATATACTGAAGGTCCCGTGAGCTTTCTGCTCTCTGCCTATGGGTGGGGCTATCTTCCAGCAATCTTTTGACCCTTATTACGAACGACGTCACGGCTTCTTATTACATGCATGCTAAACAATCGCACTCAAAACCCATGCGCAAGGGTTCTTCACAATGATAGAATGTGTCATTCTTCACAGCCGAAGCGAAGACGATGAGACATCGCCATATCAGAAAAGCAAATATTGCTGACCACTCGCCCGGCGCGCGTCTGGTAAAGTATGCAGTGACTTCATAAGCTTGATACAGAATGACGTATTTCGAGTAGGTCTCAATTTCTGCATGATTATTATATCCTATCTTCTGTTTGTTTCGAAATTTCTTTTAGATATTGAAATCATTATCCAAGTTTGTTGAGTGTTGGACGATACTAGCGCACTAGGCCTACATCAGATTCTTAGTTTTCAGTCGGGATGCTCGCGTTTGAACTTCGTTGCCAACTAAATACCGAATCAAAGTCTGCATAATTTCCTCTCTTATATTAAGGTAGTACGCCGTAGCGTAGTGGTTGAGGCGCTGCACAAAACTTTTTTTTTTTTTTTTTTAACGGGCTGTGGTTTCGTACTTAGGGAAGCATAAAACGTAAATATATGAGAGAATTTTTAAAAAAATCATGACATGGTATCGATTGCAATAGGTAGATTTTTCTTCGAAATCTAACTAAAAATTCAAGTTAGTTAGTTAAACATTTTTTCCCTTTCCTTTGATCTCATTTTATTGAGACTTATTTCTTTCTTTCTCGTAGTTTAACCTCTCCCTTTTAAGGATTTAAGTGACCCAAGCCGCCCGGGCCTTACAGGGCCGCGACCTGTCGGGAGAGGGATTATCTTTGGATCACATACATACTTTTTTGAAATCCCCGGATGAGTGATCAGCCCAATGCCGGGGCCACCTCCGAGACAACACGAACACATAGGACGAGACACACCATTCACACACACACTCACTCCAAACAAGGCGAGGATGAGATGAAGATGATAATGACGGCCAGATGATATCTGGGGACCACAAGGGCCTAAAGTTACCCGACATTTGTCTCAAAGGTGAGGAAAAACCTCAGAAAAAACCCCACCTAGGTAACTTGTCCCGACCAGGAATCGAACCCGGGCCCGCTGCGTGAGAGGATTGAACGCATCCCCTGAGCCACAGCGGTGGACCAGACTTATTACAAGTGAAATTAATATACTGTTCGTTGCACTCTGTTTCCTGGGTCGTCCATAAAGGTTATATAAGGGAGCTATTGTAAGATTACAATAAATTAAAAACATATTTCTCAGTTTGTTTCTTACAAATTCTGCCTAGGTACGTCTTCCATAATAATTGTTCATAATCATTTGTAATCACAAATTTGTGAATTTATTCACTTCAATAAAAAATTTCAATCATGACTACAGGTGCTTCTTACCAAGAGTTAAATTATTATTTGTTCATGTGTTATTTAATTTTAAGATTAATTTGATTCTTTCTTCTCTGCTTTCATTATTATTGCCTGTGAATGTATGCAATCTTACATTCAGCATTGTAAAATATGATATAATTTGTCTTTAATTAGACTGACTTTAGGCAGTATCTTTTAGTAATCATTGGACAGGGCAGTTTTAATCGTTACGATTATTATCCGACGACAGATTAGACACAAGAACGGCAGGTTATAAGCCGGGTTGGGATTTTTAGGTCCAACTTCCATATGGAAATAATAAAGGAAAAAGGTGCTAATAATAATGCAAAATAGGGGGTAAAAAAGTACGGTACTGAACTCCTTATGAAACAAACTTACATTCACGAACAGCGGGCTGCTGACTAATGCCAGTGAAATTTAAAATAATTAAATAAAAAAAAGAAAACAACAACAAACAAACAAACAAACAAACAAAAAAACAAAAAAGGAATATTTAGTAGGCCCAATTATTTTTCATTCCTGAAGGTGTGCTTTCAGTCCCGCGTTTGCTGAAAGGAGATAGGTTTACTCAGGGAAAAATTTTCCCGGGCCCCCGTTAAAAATATTTAATTCACTACCCAACTCGCCCTTTATAATGTATGCAACAAAAAGATTATGTAATGATATTACATAATTATTAAGTGCCAGAATGGTACCGGTACTTTATGAGATTGTATGGCATCCAGGACTGTCTGACTGTCTGTCTGTCCGTGTGTCTGTAAGCGGGAAAACTAAAATACGCTTTATCGGATTTTCATAAAGCTTGGTATACCATTTGTAACGCCCATGGGTCGAAGACTATTGATTTTGGACCAAATCGGTTAACTGATGCCTCGCAGGAAACGGAAAAATACATTACATTGTTCTAATCAGGAACAATTTTATGTGTATGCACCAGTTTTATCTTTTGAAAATTATGATTTTAAATGCCGAACGTTAGTGAGGCCTACTGTTGAGTCCAAAAGGATTTGTGCTTCTACTTTTTGGAAATAGCAATTTTTCTTCAAGAGTAATCCGGTTCAGATTAACCCGTAGTTTCTACGATTTTCTTGAATTTGCTACGGCAATACGGAAATTGTACTGAATATTACGGATTTTACGAATCCCAATGTCTATTTTTTAAATTTATAATTTCTCCCGCGAACAACAAAAAAGTTAATGAATGTGTCAGCAGAGATGAGAACTGTTATCATGAGAAATAGTTTGTAAAAGAAAACACCCGTTTGTGTTGGTGACATTGAACACTACAATCTCTGACGTGAGTGTGTGTTAACCAAATATGTTATATCTTACAGTTATAACATAATTGTAGTTATAACATCTTTGGTGTTAATGTATTTTCTCTTTTTGATTATCACTGTAATGCCGCTGACGACTGCCAACGTTGTTGCTTGCTAGAAGTATTATTGAGTGTTGCAGTGAAAGTAGAATACTGAGGAAATATGTCGTGTAAACATAAAACCAGTGATGAGTCTGATGGACAAAAACGAACTGCGGCAAACCAGCAGTATCGAAAGCAGTATACGGAAGAGTTTCCTTGCCTCGGACCTTCAAAAATTTCACCGAATCACGTATTTTGTGAAACCTGTAGTTGTGATTTTTCGGTTAAACATGGAGGACGCGATGACTGTAGACGCCATGTGATCTCAAAAAAGCATGAAGAGTACGGACGCGTCAAGGGACAGCACAAGAAGACGCATAGGCTATATTAATTTGCTCGAGACATCGCCCCCCCCCATCCAATTAGACTCACACTACTGATAACCACCTTTCAAGGTTGGCATCTCTGTTAACTGATAGTTCCGTGTCACCGTTATACGACAGGACAATGCAGATAAAATAAACACATAGAACATAAGTTCAGCTGTTTATTGACTTATAACCAATTTTATTTTAGAGTAAATTTAGAAAGTATAAAATAAAACCTGGTCCGCCGGGCCCCGGCTGCCCCTCCCTCTCGTCGGGCCTGGGTTTACTACTCCCACGTACACTGCAAGCTGATGAAAAGTTCATTGAAAGTTACTTAAGGTCTTATATATTGAAATGAAACCAAGAAAACAAAGAAACTCAAAATTATAGGCTATAAACCAGCGTTTCTCAACCTATGGCAGTGGTCCGCGAAGCTGGTACAGATGGTCGGCAGACATAATTTTAAAATATCAAAAAGCAACTGGTAGTTAAAGAAATAAACTTTTTTCACATATTTCTTTATAATGACCTATAATTAATACCCCAAATATTAAGAATATAGGCCTTCTTTTAAAAATGGGATCCAAATTAGGGGTCCGTAAAATTTTTTGACATTCTAGAGGTCCTCGGGTTCAAAAAGGTTGAGAAACGCTGCTATAAACGATTAAATGAGCTTTAGAAGATTATTAAAAAGTTGCAGTAAACTACAAATGGGGGAAGGGGGATTATGAACAGAATGGAAAAAAGGTTTGAAAGCCCTAAAAAGGGGAAAAGGTGCTAAAAATATTGCCTGCATTCTCAACTAGAGACAACGTTTCACACTGTGATTTCTTTCACAGGAGCTCAAAATTTGGTCTACCAAAAAAGGTGCGCACCTAAATATCCTAACCCTGATTATACTTATAAGTTATAAGAGGGCACAGATTTTAGGGAAATGAGGCTGGCATAACATAGGCTAATAATGACGATAGTAATTCAGTACTGCATTACTTAAATGTTATCATTGAAGGGTTAACTGTTGAGAATTTGAAAAGAGGAACAAACCGTAACATTGTCGACTTGCAAAACTTCTTGACTTAAGTTTGTGCAGTAATGATGTAACAAATGTGGTTTTCAAGATTTTAATAGACAAGATATTAAAAAATACCTCAGAGCCTGGAAGGAGGCTTTAAACATGAAGATGGTGATAGTACTTCATGCCAAGATATGAGAGACCTATGAAGAACTTCACAATAAAGACTCATCTATTTAATACTTTGAACTGAATTATATGGTATATGGTTATATAACCAATCATCAAGTGAAACTATCAGTGAGCTATAAACTTAAAATAAATTATAAAAATTTCAGTATAACAGGTGGTTTCCGTAAAGTGTAACTGTAATATGTGAGTAAATATCTTCATATTTTATATAAAACATTAATACTGTTTATTGAGCTTGCACCTCTGCTTTAAACTTTTGTTCGATGTGATGCAATTATACGTCAGCAGCAGTGGAAAAGTCGAGCTCAACATTATCACACTACCTTAATGTATTAACAATGTTATTTTATACAGTTGGCATTACGGAGACCTCTCCATTGAAACCGCGTTCAATAGGAATGTATAAACAGCTACAATTTTTACTCAGATTAATCGGAAAACATTCAGTACTTCTTTTCATTCCTCATAAGTAGGGTTCGGATGTATATGACATGTCATATTTTTATCCTGATCTCCGTTCTTGCCGCAAACACAAATTAAACACGAACTGCACACTTATTATCCTGATCGGGCCGTTTTTATTTTGCATATAAAGTCATAATTTGGTCTTTTTTGTGGTCTTGGTCATATTTTGGCCATATTTTTAATTTAACGTCATATTTCAATTATAAATTCTGTGAAAGAGCACAATTATACAGTGTATGTACTACATGGTCGAGTAAAATTTGAAATTTATTTAATTAATTTAATGTTTACGCCAAATTAATAGCACCTTAAATTTTAAAATTAATGCAATTGTGCATATGTTATAGCGACATATCAATGTCTACAAAATATTACTACGAGTATTTGTAACTCATGAAGCGAGCAACAGGAGAAAACTCTTTAAAAATATAAGTTCATCAAAAGGAAAACTGTAAATCACCAAGTGAGTTATCTGATTGTATTCATGTGATGTAAGAATTTAGTGTCGTTAAACGTTTTAAATTACAACATTTATTTTTGAAAATATGTTGCTTTTATTAGGTCATATTTAGTCATTTTTAAGGGCATATTTGCAGTCATATTTTCCACTTTTTTATGTCAAAAACATCCAAACCCTACTCATAAGTTATGAAATTTGGAGATAGCGGACTGACCAACGAATGAAGAAAAAGAAACTGAGCGATAGACAAATGCAGTGTTTATAGTATGTATTCATCTCGAGAATGTTAGCAAATATTTATTCCGCTCGTTGCCTACCTCGCACGCTTGAACAAAGTATGCACATTATAGGCCTATCGTGAAACTCAACAAGCAACAAACTTGTGACTAATTACGGAAACAAGTACACAAGCGTTTAATGTTACACATACGTTATGTTGACAATGACGTTCACCATAGTAAAATATTCATTTTTTTGCTCTAAGATACTGCCTGAGTACCGAGAGAGACTTGTGGCGATGGGCCAGTTGGCTGCCAGACCGCCACTGAAATTCGAAGAGGATCTAAATCTTGATCGTCAATTGGCTTCAGTCGTAGAATGTTCTTGACGCAAACTTTAACTCTTTTCCTTTATTTTCCTTTCTTAATATGGTGTAAAGAAACGGGTAATATCAGCTGGTCCGCCTAGAACCCTGGAAAAAGAGTGATTTTTTTGAGTCAACACCTTCTAAAAATTCATTGTCACATTCCCTCAGCTATTATTTAATATACGATGGATGGGACATAAGTCATGTCAAATATTTTTTTTTCTTTTTGAAAATATGGAACTACTTTGAATTTTTAAAATACACAAATAAAAGGGCAGGGTATGGAATGTTTTATAATGCAAATTATGGGTACTAGATATAGGATAGTAAAGGAAACAGACACCTATAAACATCCATATGCGACTGCATCGTGCCACTCTAATGTATTGGGTAGATGGAAGCACTATTTGTAGCCTATAACCGAACATCACAATACTACAAAAAGATGTGTCCATACATTACAGACTTGAAAACGCTTGATATAGTTTTTTATGGCTCATAGAGGATCTAGAATGTTGCATCCCATCGCTTGTACAGTGCACAGCAAGCCTGGTAGAGGTTTAAATAAGAAGAAACAGAAATTCCTGTAACATAAAATTGTAATATCGAGGCGGGAAATTTCCCACTCTTATGTTACCATAAAGCATTATCACTTTCATACTTTTCTCTCCAAAAACCTGCGATATAATATAATAATATACAAATTACCATACCTCGTTTTGTTTTCTCTATGTCCAGGGTAGAGAAAGTTATGTGATTCCATTATTTTAGTGGATTTCATTCTGTAATATTTATTTATAACATGAATTATTTTGATAACTTCTCTTATTTGACAAAAGTGCATTTCAATTGTTTTTTCCAAGCCCACCTGATACCATTTGGCAACAATATATTCTGTGATTTGGAATTGATAATTCTATGTAAAAAGGGATTAAGTATTTTCAAAAACATTTAATTTTTGGCATTTAGAATCAGAATTTTTCAAAATCCTTTCTTAGTGAGCACCTACATTATGAAACGAAGGTACTGTCAAAATTCCAAGTCTCTACCTGTTATAGTTTAGGCTGTACGTTGATTACTGTCATTCAGTCAATCAGTCAGTCAGGACAAAGCCTTTTATATATATAGAAGAGATGCCACACTCTCCCGTGGCATACAACATCTCGTGGTACTATCGCCTTACTTTGAGAAAAATAAGTTGCCATGACTTACACTCCATCCCTCATTTACTACACGACTCCAAGTTTTCAGGATAAATACTTGTTTTAATAACCTAGTTAAACGTACTATTTTCAGAAGAAAAAATATGTGTGTGTAAATAATATAGCTCGAAAAGGATTCCTAGCATGTTGGCGACGTCTTTTACTCTTTATATCACACACGAAAAACTTATTTCGTGCTTCAGGATTGTCTCGAAAAAGTTCCAACGAATCTCTTTAAGTGTTACACGCGTATATTAGAAATGCCGAAAGTGGAAACAAATGATGCGAGCAAGCTTAAAAGTTTCCAAACTGTATTTTCTAGAAATCCTGAGACAGGCATAGATTTTGCACGGAAACCCTGTGCCACAAAATAATGGTAAAATGTAATTAACCCAGTATTTTGGATGTGAAAAAAATAAAAAATAAAAAAATTCTTCTCAACAATAAATGCGAGTTATCATGAGTACAATGCTAAATTAAAAAAAAAAATGCATGCGTTTATCCATATTTCACAAACTTTAGGGGCATAGTTGCATGCATTCTACAAGGTCTTTAAGAGCAGGAACTTCTGCACACTATTCGTGAGATATGATCTTACAGTGGACATTGGAACAGTGTCACGGCGCAGACGCGCGGAATCTGGGGTGCGAGAACTAACCCCATCCTTGCGGAGGGATACTGACCAACACTTGGATCTATCTCGAGATTGGGATACTGGACGGGGTGGAAACATTCGAAGGGCGAGTCCACATTCAACGGGAAAATAGGAGGCGTGGTTTCCTGCAGAAAGTATATAACGAAAAAGGCACACATGCTTCCAAATTCAATCTATAGTTCTATAGTGAGGTTTCTATCTCGGAAGACCTATTAACTTCTCAAAGAATATTCCGTATTTATCAAAGCATTCTGGAAATTAAACTTCAGTCTACAATTAATTTTTGTCCCCATACGCATATCAATACATTTTCAGAAGGATTTGATACACAAGAAGTTAGACGCTCGTGGAGGTCACTATTTCTATGTGTGAGTGGATAAAAACCACATAAGTTGTTTTAAATCTCGAACATGAATTATAGGGCTACACACTTATTGTTCGTGCCATTTTAAGAAGACCTCGTCCCAAACCATGGTCTATCTACAAAAGAATATAATAGCATTGTTCTCTAATCCGAAAATCTTCACCGACAAAGAACAGGTGATTTTGTATTCGCGTGGATTTCCCCAGTGTTGCCACTGTCTCAAGTGAAGTAAACGTGCTGTGGTATGTATTTGGCAACATTGTACTAGACTGCAGACAAGTGTGAATACACACGTATAGTTGGACACAACCAAGCTGGTTATCCACTTTATGATTACACAAGTTTAGATCTAGTAAGTTACTCACATGATTAGAATCTACTTCTGAATTAAGTTCTAAACAAAAGCACACAGTAAAGTGGGAAAATTTGTGTCATTATATTTTATTAATGTTTGTTGGAGTATAAACATTTGTGATCTATTAGTTTTGTGGAAATAAATAATTATACGTAAGGAATAAGAGCTTAAAAAGTAGCTGGAACTATGACTAAGTTACTCACATGATTAGAATCTACTTCTGAATTAAGTCCTAAACAAAAGCACACAGTAAAGTGGGAAAATTTGTGAAGGACTTTCATTATATTTTATTAATGTTTGTTGGAGTATAAACATTTGTGATCTATTAGTTTTGCGGAAATAAATAATTATACATAAGGAATAAGAGCTTAAAAAGTGGCTGAAACTATGACCGGAGTTTCCCTCAGAAAACAAAACAAATGATCTCCCCTTACCGTTCCGAGAACCAAGTCATAAGTGAACAAAGAAACTGGATGAGGGATTGAACGCACTGATTTAGACTGGTTCGACAACGCACAAAACGAGAACTGTTCAGTTCAGTGTAACCCCCCCCCCCCCCCCGCCATATATGCTTGATATGTAATACTATAGAGAGTGGCTTCCATTCAAAAGAAAGGAAAACATGGCTCATTAGTGGGTATATCATGGGGCAAGCAAGCTATAGCGGTCGTCAAGAGTTAGGGGGAAACACGACAAAAAGGGATCTACACAGCTATACTGTCACATACATACTAAAGTGGCACATATGTCTCCAAACATATACTGAAATATTTACTAATGATAAAAAAAAAATTCTTCTTATGAATGCAGTATGAAGGTAACCCAAAAAGAAATTTTAAAAAGAGCATGAGGCATTTTGCTTTATTTTCACTTGTGGAAGAATAGGTAGGTGTAATGGTAAAATAGGGAAATGAGCTAACTGACCATATCTTGCATCAAAGTCTTGATTTAAGAGGATTAGGTGTAGAGAGAGACATACATCAGATTATGAAAGATGTATTCATTGAGCATCATGATTAGAAAAGAAGCAGAAGGCACAGAATACGTCTACAGAGAAAGCTGTAAACCAATCATCGATTACTGATGGCAGAAGAAGAAGTTTATCATTTGATATTAATATGTAAACCAATAATCGATTACTGATGGCGGAAGAAGAAGATTATTATTTTATATTAATAGATAAGTGTTGTGTATTATCCTTTAGCGTCATTCAGAAATTATTTTCAAGACATTTAAAAAAAGAAAGTAGTTTTTTCAATTGCAATTTTAAAAACACACACCTTTTTGTTCGACCGTAGGCTACTGTAATACCTATGCTTATTACATGTGACGCAGCAGTATCAAAATGACTAATAAAGTAAAAATTCCATTAGGTCTGTTCCTACAACTATGCCATGTACTGCCAAGTACCACGAAGCGCGATTTATGTGCTCAATGTTATCTTTCAATGCACATGCGTCATGGTGCATAACTGTATATACCTATATGATAGACTGCAGGAACTAACCTATTATAATACTAATTGTAGTGTCGATTAACATCAACTACGAAACAATCTTGAAGCTTGAGAATGGCAAATCAAACTGCATAATAAACAACCTGTAATTTAATAAATAAATTATGTTCGTGTTAATTTTAATATTACAGTAGCCTATAGTAAACACAGTTCATTCGTGTTTTAGAGTCACTTGGTTTGAGGCTAAAACGCTAAGAGAAGCTTCGAGCTCCCTGCACGCCAACAGCTGCCATCTATTGCAAAAGACGACAATAAACTAACAGCTGATCGCTAGGAATTACAATATATTGTCAATATTTCAGCAAACAATTGCCTGAATGAATGGATGTGTATTAACTATTGGCCATGGAATAAGCAAGCTAGTATTAAATCAAAGAAAACAGGCACATTGATTATGTGTCAAGAATGTATTTTAAGAGTACAGTAATGCCTCAATTTAAAATGCTATTAAAATTATTCAATTTCAATATATATTTCTAATAAAGTTATTTATCACTAGGGTTAGGATGTTTATGACTTGTCATATTTCTTTCTTGGCTTTTATTTCATTTACAGCAATTATTTAAACAAGAATATAACGTTTCTTATTACTTTTAGGCATATTTTATGTGACATATATTTGCATATTTGTCATTTTTACATTTTTGTCAGATTGTGCATATTTTCGAGAGTTTAGGTTATAATTCTGGTTACATTTGCGGTAGTCATATGCATTAAATGGTTGATTTAAAAGAAATGTCTATATTCCGGATTTTCAACAATGTGCAAAATCAATTACATTTATTAAGCGGTAATAAGATTTTCTGGATGAAGATGACTCACAATCAAGAGTGCAGCGATGTATGCTTAACAAACTTGTCTGAAGATGATTTTATTTAGGCTTAATGGTACATTATTAACCATATACCATATCGGAAATACTTAGTGATACAGGTGGTCTGAATGAACGAAATGATGTCGAAACGTATACAGACTTTAGCACGCAAAACAAGAGTAGGAAAGGGGATAAAACTTACGAAGCGAGCAAATTGACTTAGCCCTCGTTTCTTCACTCGCTCCCTGTCCCTCTTTCTTCAAGCACGGCTCAATGCTTCTTACTTGTACTCAAAGCTCTAACTTTGATTATTGAATTGAATAGTCAACATGCCTCAGCTCCACTAGGCTTATTAATAATCTTGTCACCGAAACAACCCACATACTTTGTTGTACTTTGTTTCAGCTTTAACTGCCGACATCTTACTTTAATTTAAAACAACTCCCAAACATACTTTGGCAGCAGAGGAGTACGCAAACAGAACTGCTTCATCACACCTAGTTGCCAAGCTAATCAATTAGCTTCAGTCTTTTGTTTTCCCATACGCTGTAAGTAAGAAAAAATCTGATATGAAACACATAATTTCATCTACCCAACTAAAAGCTTTGGCTCTTAGTATAATATATTACACAATATACCATATAATGTAAATTAATATATTATAGCGTACATATTATGGAATTCGTGTAGGGAATATAAACAAAAACGTTAGGGCAGTTTTCGAGAAAATCGACAAAAATATAAAGCCGTTGTAAAATTGAATCACACCCCGAAGGATATAGGGGAGCGGGGGTTGGTACCGGATAGAGGCTGGTATCGGACAAGCCCAATATCTCTTGCTAGCAGGTGCTTGGACGACCGGTTTTGTGATTGACAGCCTTGGCTAAATGTTTGAAGAGGGTGAACATCTTATTCAGTTGACAGCTAGTTTCGTTTTTGAGTGATAGGCTATAAGCTGTAGGTTTAGAATTTAATTCTCTTCAGAGGTTCTTGGTTGAGATTTTTTTCTTAGGACCGTGAATCGGGTGGTATCGGACAGGAAGCTAGCGGGTGGAATCGGACAATATAGCTACTCATCCAACGTGATTACTGATGGTTCTTTCCTTTGGTTTTAGGTAAATATGGGGAAGATAAGAGGAAAGTGGGAAGAAGGTGACATGATATTTGCCGTGAACAATGTCAGGGACAAAAAAATGACTACTCGAGAGGCAAGTGATCGTTTTTCAGTACCGAAAAGTACATTAGCTGATAGGTTAAAAACTCTTAAAAATTGCAAAGAAATTCTTCTGAAAGTATGCACGGCCAACAGAGGGACTTACCAACCCAGCTCTACATGTCACTAACACTAATATCACTTTTCCTAACCTAACTGCCACCAACCTAGGTCTACATGTCACTAGCACTAATATCACCATTGATGATAACTGCACAGAAGAAACTTAAATTCACTGGGAACAATAAAGAAGACGGAAAGACTGAATGCATAATTTGTAGAGAAACGTTTAGTAAAGATTGGATTCAGTGCAGTGTTTGCAACGGCTGGGCACACGAAAAATATGCAAATTTGGAGGGGAACTCTTTATTTTGTAAATGTGACATTTGTATAAAAAAGTAAAACAGTGAAGCTTTATACTTTGAACATGGAAATAAGTCTTTTGTGGAAAACAGCGACTGTCCGATACCACCCTCCATTTTTCAAAAGTACAAAAAAGGGACTACTTTTTTAATTTTCTTGTGCTAATTACATTTTTTAGTTTTAATTAAATATATTCATATAAACATTTAGTTATAAGAATAAAGTTATCTGTAAAGTAGATTAAACATTTGTTTCCAGTTCCAAAAAAGAGTTACGTCGCAAAAACCTAAGGTGTCCGATACCATCCTCCGTTCCCCTAGTCTACAACCCAAATAAAATATGGTGTAATGCATTGAATTTTTTCTCCCTAAGCATGGGCGATACACCTTCCTCACTTCACAATCTGAGAACAAGAGGCCGTATTGAAAGGAGTGCCTATTAGGTTGTTTCAACCTGACTGTTCACTAGGCAAGACTGTTGCTATTCTATACAAACAATGGTTGGCTTAAATTCTGTTGAGAGAAGTTTTGCGAAAAAATGTTTCAAATAAAAGTTTTAGCACTTAACATAAGCAATCTATGTATAAAATTTAAACAAAATCGATTGAGCCGTTTTACAGAAAAACATGAAAAACAATTTTTTCTTCATGTAACTTTCCCAGAAGGTTCCTAACTTAAATTTAAATATTGTTTTTATATATATATATATATTGATTGTATGTTTCACTTGAGCACATTAACTCGTGTAAACTGGGGAGAAAGTGAAAGAATAATAGCGCATGACATACCCAGAATCTCGAACGAGGTTTTCCTACAATCTTCTGCAAGCCTTCCAAGCTCCGTTAACAGACTAGACTAGAAGGAGGTTAGATTGATTTGCATTCCGATGATCTATAACGTGCTGATACTAATGATTGTCGTTTTTAGTCAATATGTGTGAACAAATGTAGACTATAGGCCTACATACATTTATGGAAGGGGCGGTAATTAGTCTAAGATGACAGAATAATGGTCTGTCTTCATTCAAAGATTGCGGCTTACCATCGTCATTGATGATTTCTCACTGTTTAATCAATCGCAAAGGCAAGTACAACTACTAATAAAAAAATCCATCTGCGGAGCACAGCAAAAATTACGCGATTAACTCGATTTGATATCGCAGTTACAGTACCCTTAAATAATGAGCAAGATTATGAAGGGAAAAAAGGTGAGTGAAGCATTGGTTACATTTCTACCGCACCATAAGGTTTTTATAAATATGCGATCAAGATTCTTCCAGATACTAGGAAGTCCATTCAATAAGTCTGAATACCCACGAATAGACTATGAAAATTGGAAAGGGAGAGATGTTCAGAACGTACAATATCTCAAATGGAACAGCATTCAAATTATTTCATCTTATGGCATTTTTCAGTTTCTTATCGACTTACAGTGAAATTTCATCCCTCACCCTCGGAAATTTATTAAGTGCCAGAATGGTAACTTACTTTATGGGATAGTGTGGGGGACTGGAAAATGTCTGTCCATCTGTACACGCGATAACTCAAATACGCTTTATTGGATTTTCATGAAACTTGGTACAGTATATACATTCACAACGTCCATGGGAAGAAGTCTATTGTTATTGGACAAAATCGGTTGACCGGTACCAGAGTAATGCCCAATTTAGTGCCTATTTTATGGTAATATATTAGAAAGAATACATGGATTTTCATGAAACTTGGTATACGCATTTATAACGCCTATTGATATTGGACCAAATCGATTGACCGGTATCCGAGTAATGTCCAATTTAGTGCCTATTTTAAGGTAATATATTAGAAAGAATTTATGGATTTTCATGAAACTTGGTATACGCATTTATAACGCCCATTGATATTGGATCAAATAAGTTGACCGGTATCGGAATAATGTCCAATTTAGTGCCTATTTTAAGGTAATATATTAGAAAGAATTTATTAAATGCAAATCAGTTCTCATGACAACGTATTGTTTTACAGTGTTCATATACGGCTATGAAAGTTGCAATACAGGCAGTTTTGACAAATAACACTACCCACATATTCCTTCACATAAGCTTACCAAACTTTAGACGTTTGTTTTTCCGTAAGCCCTGCTTAATGAATCGATCTAGAGCTTAACTCGGAAGGCGATTACAAAAATAACTTATTTTCTGCATAACATAATTCAGGGTGTCCACCAAGTAATGCTGAAGAAATTCCCGGCTTATTCCCTGATTTTCATTGATCATTTCAGAAATTCCCAACCAAAATATGAAGCACTTTCTAATAACTGTGTAAGGAAAATTATAGGATTATACATACCCGGTACTTTAAATAAGAAAAACTTTTAGTAACAAAAGTAATTGCAAACAATAATTACTTAGGCTATAACAGATACAAAAATTAGGAACAATAAAATAAATTAAATATACTTTCATATAGGCCTATTATTGTCTAGAAGTCTTTTTGAACCCACTTTGCAATTTTTCGCATTTTTCCGGATATTTTAGCAAATTCATTGACTTTTCCCGGATTTTCCCGATCATACGAAATTCCCGACCTTTTCCCGGATTCCTGGATTTTCCCGACCAGTGGACACCCTGTAATTGCAATTTTCACTGATTAAACAAAAGCATTCTGGCACTTGGTTACATCAGCTTACCCGATTTTATTTATAAATCGCAAATGGGTTGCCTGCCAAAGTTAACATGCAGTTAAATTCATAAAATGTTAAGAAATTCTAAGAATGTGGGACAGGCTGCTTTATCTGAAACATTCACAAAAGGAATCATAAGTCATTAAATCTCCGGGAGATGAATAGACAAAATACTCTGACAACTGAATCGTAACAGTTGAACTTGCTTTTCCTCTTCAGTACAGTGAGACAAAACAGAAAACACTCGGTTGTCTTCTACCTATTTATCTGCTAGCTCATGTATCAAAGAAACGGTTTAGACTTCTCTTTGCCTTTTCATGGGATCAACAATAACTGGACGGTCTCGTCTTGTCAATAACAATTCTGCGAAGCGAGTGTAAGCTTCAGAGAGCCATTACTGAAATTAAAAGTTACGGAGGCGGTCAGCGAGGGTCTTGTGGGGCAGATTAACTTCTCATCCTGCTCTTGTATCTGTAATACGATGGCAGAGTGGGTTTAAATCTCTTATGCACAGGTCTTTTCAGAACACTGAAAAAAAGCACCGTGAAGCATGTAGGTCTACAGCATAATATTCACCTACTTTATATGAAGCAATTACAAGAAAACCAGAAACATTGAAATGCTTATATGATAAACATAGCCTAATTATAGTATTGTAATAAATTCCAGTTATAATAACAAAAATAATAATAATAAGAACAATCAGATAATGCAAAGCATATGTATAGGCCTATCACGTTGGTACAATATTGTAGGTTGCGGTTCTTAATTTGGCCTACCTAACTTTTGGCTTATTTTAGCCTATGCATTTGTATGCGGTGCGAATCCTCTAAACATTACAGTCAAGTATCCGTATCGCTTTGAAGCTGCATTCAAGTGGTTTAAGCAGCAGCAAGCATTGGGAAAACCTATTTCAAGGCCAATTATTTGCAAGAAAGGAAAACTGTTAGGCCAACAAAATCGACAGTCTGTCAACAAAACAACTGACTTCGATCGATATGTGATACTTTATGTATGTACATTACTGTCCAATTTACTTTAAAAAAGAAATTAGGCTACGCTTTTTCATTGTTCGCTTGGATCTGGTCCGGATTTATCCGGATATTTTGAGTTCTACTGTACTCTAACACAGTTTCACGAAAACAATCTAATATGATATGGGATCTATTATATAAAGTGTGATGTCCGAAACCCCGAAGCATTTTCATTGGCTCTCGAGGACAGCCAATCAGCGGCCGAACCGCCACAAACATTAGTATTCGTAACTAAGATAAACAAGGCAAGCTCAACTGTAAAGGTTTCCGTCAGTAGGAATAATAGACGAAATTACTTACTAAAGAGCATGCTTTCATTTCCAGAAATTCTATCCAGCTGGTACTTTATGAAAATTTTATTATTTTGTCCACTTGACAGCAAATAAACATTAATTAATACTTATTATAATGGACATAACATATGCAACTGCAATAATATTGCATGGCCCACTACAAACATAACATATATCAAATTGTCGATCACGTTGATTCATTTTTTACAACGATGTCAGTGTAAATAAATATAAATAACAGATTTTAAAATCTATCCATTGAATAACTAAATGCAGCTGCTGTTGATATAATATTGTGCATTCTTCATTAATGGAATTGGAAGCAGCCTGATTTTAACACAAGTGTAATCATATCTCTATCTATCTTTACCTGAGTTTCACCTCTCCCTTTTAGGGACATTTAAGCGACACAAGCCGCCTTACAGGGCCGCGACCTGTCGGGAGTGGGATTATCTTCTTTGGACCACATACATGCTTTTTTGACCAGACAAGGACATGGAGGACCTCCCCGGATGAGTTATCAGCCCAATGCCGGGGCCACCTCCGAGACAACACGAACACATAGGAGGAGACACACCATGCACACTCATTCCAAACAGGGCGAGGATGTGATGAAGATGATAATGATGGCCTAAGTTATTCGACATTTCTCTCACAGCTGAGGAAACCCCCCAGAAAAACCCCACCTAGGTAACTTGTCCCGACCAGGATTTGAACCCGGGCATCTCCTACGCAACAGCGGTGGACCAAGTGGAATCATATCGTAAACCAATCTTAAATGCACATCACCCTGACAGGATATGCTGTAGTCTTTAATAGGCCTAGTTTACAATCTTAAGACTTGACCCTCGGGGGTGGAGTAAGACTTGACCCTCGGGGGCGGAGAGGAAGAAAAACGTTCTGTGCACCTTCAAAATATTTAGCATAATCCCGATTAGCGACTGCAGGGAGGCGCGAGGGAGTGAGGAGGGAGGCAAGGAAGCCTTTGACAAGGCTACGAGTCTTGCTGATGAAATGGGGTCGAGGGTTCGCAGTCAGCGCTTGACTTCTAAACTTGGATGTTATGTGGCTTCACATGAAAAGAGATACCGAGTAAGTATCCTGAGCTTGTTGAATTCATTCCCAACTCACAACCCTGTCTCTAGATTCCGATGCAGATTTTAGCTTGTATATGCACTTTATCTATCTTAAATTAGAAAACTTAGCGGTCACTTAGTGTCCCGGCAGGATGAGGTATAGCGGGTTCCAAGTTAAGACGACTTCTTCCCATACCACCGTTTCTCTACAAAATAATACTACAGCATTGTTCCCTAATCAGAAAATCTATTCTCATTATGTACAGGTTTTGGGGTAGCTCTTTGCGGTCTCATAATACTCGTAGTGCGCGATTTCTTTTCTTTGCGATTTCTGAACTGAAGAATTTACTGTGAACAATAATATAATCGACACCCAGCAGGAAATTATGTGAGTTTCACATCAGGTGTTTTTTTTCTAAACGATCTTGAATTTTAACGTATTAATTCCTTCTTGCATATCTAGCTAATAACAAGAAATCGCCTGAGACACGCCGAAGTCTACAATTAAAATAAGCTATATTTTAGACCTTACAGGACTAACAGGCTACAACTTGAATCATTAAACAAAAGTCTTCACACAATATACAGATTAATCGCAATTCGAAACAGTATTGCACCTATCTTTGGGTTGACTGTTTATCTCACAATTCTTATTAGTTACATGGATAACTACTTCTAGGCTACCCTTAATATATTCAGAGTATGTCACCAATATCAAGGAATATAGTCCCCGCGTGTACAGAAGCGATATTGATTCTAATACCGACAATATGACTACACAAAATATGGACTCCATCAGACGATTCGATAAGGAAGATAATAGAAACCAGATCTTTAAAGCCATTATGGCTAACTACCTTACTGACTCGCTTAAATTAATGTTTGCCCAATGTCAGATGAGCTAAAAACTTGAAATATGGAACACATAACTTTTAGTCTGTAGCCGACGGAAAAATTCCAATAAGTTCAGTTTAAAAAAAACGTTTACCCCTAAAAAAACCTTCAAAAGGAAGGGAGCACTTAAGAGTCTCTGCTCAGTTCTGATGACAATAATATTGTTTGCAGTGTGCACACATGGCTTTGGAAGTTGCAATATACTGGGCTTTGATAAATCATTAGACATGCTAGCGATACAAATAATTCACGTAAACCGAGCGAGGTGATCTCGCATTCGGGAGGTCCCAGGTTAAAATCCCGTGGCCGGCCAATTTGACATGGGGTTTTTTCATGTTTTCCCCAGTTGTAAAGGTAAATGCCGAATAGGGATTTACATACCATGAATCACCCTCGCTATTTCATCCTATATCATATCCGTTTAAATTAATATCAGTTGAAATCTACTCCATAAAATACACTACTAATGTTTACCCACTTCCAGATTAGCTAGAAACCTGACATTTGACAGACTTATACCTTTTAGCTTGTAACAGACGGAAAAATTCCAGAAAGTTAAAATTTTTATTTTTTATATCCCGAAAGAATCATCAAGTCTTCCCGCACTTGTTTAGGATTATTATGGCTAAACGGTAATAGGCTATAAGGCAGGCTAAATACATGGACTCTATCTCTGATACGGTATCGGTTCATAAAAAAAATAATAAAAAAAATAACATTAAATAAATAAATTAAAAAAAATAAATAAAAAAAAAACCTTCCCCGGGAACCTCACTGGGGGTTTGGGGACAGAGCCCCAAACGAGCGGAGCGAGTGTTCCACATAAAGGCCTCGTGTTACAAATGCAATTTGTACATACGAACTGCTCTAAGGCCCGGGCGGCTTGGGTCGCTTAAATGTCCCTAAAAGGAAGAGGTGAAACCAAAGATGTTTGGACGAAATTAAGGTAAAGAAGAAGAACTGCTCTACACAAATTTCCTAAGAAGAGCATCTATCAATAACTTCAAACTACCATGTAACTACTAGTTACATTATGTACAAAAATATACATATTATCTTCATTCTTGTACAAATGCAACCGTAAGTATTGTTGTTATTCGGAGTTGCGCGATCATAGAAAGAAATTTACGTTCCTGTAAGTCGATTAGCCTATCGGAGTTGAATACGGATTCAATTATAGCTATATGTATGCGAGCGAGCGCGGATTGAATCCAGCCAGCCAGATAAGGGTGAGCATGTAGTAGGAAAGGGTGGGTGAATTTCCTTCCCAGGCAGGCAAATCCGGCAGCAGCCTTACTAATTAGCTACTGTAGCCAGTAACATTGCACAAAAGCTCCGTTCTCCAGCTCCCACTCGCCCCATCGCATCAACTCCCGTCTCTCAATGTACATACAAAAAAACACACAAATATTCCAATGAAAACTCTAAAAAGACCCTTGTGTAGACGTATTTTTCAAGCAGCAGCAGCAGTCGCAGCTTTACAGGGACGTGGAGTCTTGAATACGCATACGTCCTAATCAACGAATTACAAGCAAGAAGCAGGAAAAGTGGATATACAAGTCAGGGGCGAGAGAGACATTCTGCAAGAAAAGGGGGAAGGAATTCAGATATTTTTTTTAAGGGAGAGAGAAAAGGTAGAGAAATAAAAGACTCCAAACCCGAGTAAATAAATAGAAAAGTGAGAGCGAAACACAGAAACGAGGCTGAATATAAAACTATATTTTTCACAGTTAAAAATCTGATGTCAGAAAGTCAAGGCAGCTCTTCCCACAAAAGGTAAAATTAACAGTTGGTGGTGAAGATCCCACAGTGGTTTGTCTGTGCAAATAACAAGCTGATGAATGTACAAGCGGAACGAAAGGAACGAGGAAAAACGATTATTCTATAAAACGACATCACTCAACAACACAAAACACATAAGAAAATATTTTGTATAGACTTTTATAGAACCCATTTCTTGACGCTTATTTATGAATCTATATTATTATTGTTATTCATTTATAAATCTCAGCTTTTAAGACTGGCACTAAGTGAGGTACGGGTCAACCAAGCACACTCACTTGCCTAAGAACTTCCTAACAATACGGGCGGTATTAATAAGCACCGCTTTTTGCATTTTAATGTAAATATTTTTATCTAGATCTAACTTCTTGATATTACTATGAAGGGATACAGGGATAACTCCTGTAGTTGATATTACAATTGGAACTATGTCAACATTAGTCAAAGACCACAGTCTCATCAACTCAAATCTCAACTCCGAATATTTATAGAATTTCTCTTGATTAGCTCTCTGTAGATTGTGGGTATTTGGGATTGTAATGTCTATGATATAAGCTGTATTGGCTTGCTTGTTCTGAAGAACTATGTCTGGTCTATTATTGGGTATAGTTCGATCGGTGATTATTGACCGATCATAATATATTTTATATTCCATTGATTCAAGCACCGGACTAGGTTCATATTTGTAATATGGGACAGTTGTCTCTGCTAGTTTGCATTTGAAGGCGAGCGCCTGATGTACTATCCTTGCCACCTGGTTATGGCGGTGAAGGTACTCAAACTGGGTGAGAGAGCTACAAGCCCCAGTTATATGCTGTATAGTCTCCGGAGCAGCTCTACACCTTCTACACTCGTCATCAATCACAGCCCTATTTTTCATTATATACTTTTGATAGTTTTTTGTGCTAATAACCTGATCCTGTATGGCGATAATGAATCCCTCAGTCTCAGGGAAGAGTTCCCCATGCCGGAGCCAAGCGTTCGACGCCTCTTTGTCGACTTCAGGGCTACTAAGGTCATTAGGGTGTCGACCATGTAGGCTCATAGCCTTCCACTGGTCTATCCTCTCTTGGACCGAAACAATTCTTTCTGCTTGCTGATCAAGCCTATTTGAGAGGTTTAGTGGCGTGTGATTGTTATCAGTATAGCATATGCTATGATGTAGGGCAGAACTCTCCATCCTTTGGTGGAAATATGCTCTGAGAGAGGCTTTCTGCTTGTTGCATAGGTTAATTATATCAATAATGCCACGCCCCCCCTCCCCTCGAGGGAGGTTCATCCTGATAGAGCTTGACTTCGGATGGTGTTTCCTATACTGTGTGAATTCCGTTCTAATTTTTCTTTGTAAGCCTTCCAATTCTGTCTTAGACCATCTAATTATCCCAAAAGAATAAGTCAGAACAGGTATGGCTAGTGTATTCACAGCTTTGGTAAGATTCTTGCTATTAAGTTCAGTGTTGCACAATTGCTTAAGGCGGAAAGAAAACTCCTTCGTTAATAGCTCTTTAATAAATGAATGGTCTATCAATTTTGACTGCTCAAACCCCAGATATTTATATGTCTCCTGTTCAGTCATTCCTGTGATAAACCCCTGGTCACTTTCAATACCACATGTTTGTATTGATTGTTTCCTTACATGTACAGTTTTACATTTATCTAATCCGAATTTCATTTGAATGTCACTTGAAAACTGCTCTACTTCCTGAATGATCTGATTTAATTGAATGGCTGAGGGAGCGTACACCTTCAGATCGTCCATGTAAAGAAGATGGGAGATCCTATGGCCCCCTCGATTTATTTCACATCCTCTATTACCTTTATTCAGCAAATTAGATAGTGGATTGAGTGCTAAGCAAAACCAAAGTGGACTAAGAGAGTCCCCTTGGAATATTCCTCTGTGAATATTTATTTCTATTGGTAGTTGTTTACTTGACAGAATCAACTTTGTTTTCCACTGCTGCATTAATTTTTTAAGACATGTTATTATTGTTGGATGAATTTTATAAAGTTTGAGTATTTCTATTAGCCATGAGTGGGGTACAGAATCATAAGCCTTTTGGTAGTCTATAAAACAACTAGACATGTTTCTCTTCTTCTTATACACTTCCTTTAGTATCACAGAGTCTATAATTAATTGTTCCTTACAGCCCTTCATTCCCTTTCTGCACCCTTTTTGCTCCTCGGCCAATAATCCATACTCCTCAACATAAGCTGTCAGCATCTGAGCAATACAAGCAGTCAGCAATTTGTATACTGTCTGTAAACAGGTTATGGGTCTGTACTTGGAGGGATCAGCAGAGGGTTTTCCTTTAGGTAACAGGTAGGTTATTCCTTCCATCATAAAGCCTGGGACTTCTTCAGGATGTTCAAGAAATCTATTAAAGTGATTAACAAGTTGTGGATGAATTACTGTTAATTTTTTATACCAGTAATTTTGGATTCCATCATTACCTGGACTTTTCCAGTTGTGGGCGGAACCAAGCACTGTTTGCAGTAATTCTAAGGTTATTTGTGGATTTTTCATAGGCTCAAGTGAATCTAAGTGTTTCCTTTCAGCTTGTAACCACCTTCCCCCGTTATTGTGATCTGCTGGTTTCGACCATATAGATGACCAAAAGGCCGCTACTTCTTCTCGTCCTGGCCGATCACCCTCAATTTCTGCTACACTATCACTTTTTAAATTATTATTATTATTATTATTATTATTATTATTATTATTATTATTATTATTATTACTATAACGAATCAGAGTTACTCAAGAAATATTCCTAATATTGTCTTTTCAATCAGCCTCAGTCGTGTACAAAAAGCCAAAAAATATATTATATCATGTATTACAATATAAAAAGCGTATTAATGGAATTCCTGCAGAAATTTAAACAGAATCGTTAGACCTGGCACTCATTAATGTCACAGCAACGGACATAATCATGTAAATGCTATTAAATTGTCATCACGTTTGAAAACTTGGGGGATAGCATCGGAGCAAGCAGCAGTTGAGAATAGTTGGACTTCGCCTTTTCTGCCAACAACTTGTATAACACTTGCGTTCTGCTGGTGTAGGACACTGAAGGCGCATTCTAAACAAGGTGAGCTTGCATCATGAGTAAAGCCCGGATTTTCATGCACTATCAAACTTAAAAATATGCATGCATTCATGCACTATCGTATCTCCAAATATGCACAATGAAGGGCAAAACATGCACTATCGAATTCCATGTCTTTTCTCCACAACACGATTCTAAAATATTCAAAGCCTTCAACAATGGCTAGTGACTGACAAATTCAAGCAGTGAACATTCTGTTTAGCAGTTTTCTTTCAATGGAAGGTGGTGGGGGTCTGCAAGTCGGCATTTTCTTTGGTAGTCTGGTGTATTATATTACTGTTTATTTAGGGTAAACAGTAGCTTGCACTCGCAAATTCATGCGGGTGGCAGACTCTGTTGCCAAGTCAATCAAAATATAACAATGGTAATGCAATACAACATTTTTACGTTTCTTTGAAAAGCCAAGATTTTAGGGAGGCATATTCATAATATGCACAGTTATGCATGGTAACTTGATATTATGCACTAAAACCAGAAAATGCGGGTTTATATGCATTAAAAACGCCTGAATATGCTACATTAAACCCAAAAAATCCAAAACATGCCTTATGCATGAATTTTGCCATAAAAAGGCCGAAATATGCAAACATGCACGGAAAAAATATGTTTATTTGGAATCCACAAGTCATGTAATGTGTAACTACAAAGTTTGAGAAGTGTAACCAAAGTATATAAAAACATGCATTTGCATGGAAATCCGGGCTCTAATCATGAGATTCAAAAGCATAACAAGAATCTTTTTATTATAATTATTATGGAAAATAGTTTATTGCTAGCCATTGTTCTTTTTTGTCACAAAATTAACAGATTTTGTGTTATATTATTATTATTTTTACTACTAGGCCTACTACTATTACAAGTTCTTGGTTCCTGCCCTCATAAAACAACTACTTAGAAATGAATACCACAGGATAAGATCGAAACTTGCCAAGACCTTTGCTGAACTGAAATACGAAGTATACGAAGATAACTTGCATAATATCTGCAGGAAGTAATAGGCGTGTAGACATTATAGCTGTAGATGGGATTTTAAATCACTTTATAAAATTGGTAAATAATTTCGGGATAGTACCTCTGGCTCCTATCATAAGCCCAATCACTCTGCCTGAAAGTTGTATTTAGTTTTAAAACATTCTTCAATGGGATGACAAATAGCACACACAATACTGCACAGACGGTAGTACACAAACTGCACTGTACCGCAAAGTGTGCATTCTGAAAAGTGTGCTATTTATCAGCCCACTGAAGAATATTAAATAAACACAACTTTCATTCATTGTGATTGGGCTTACGATAGGAGTCAGAGGCACTATTCCTAAATTCTTTACCAATTTTACAAAATAACTTAAAATCCCATCTGCTATTATTAGATCCACTGGCCTTTGGCACTGAAAAGATATTAAGTATTCTGCATTTCATTTATATGCACCACTTAGGCTACTTAAACAAGTCTACATACGTAATCAAATTGTATCTTGTAAAGCTGCGTAAGTCCTGTAAGTTAAAACATTCTATATTCTTAAAAGAAGATTGTACAACAATTACGTGTCATTTTGGCAAAGGGATTATGCTCCTTCGGGTCTAAATAAATAATACTGACCAGCTGATATCCGTCCTTCGAAGGGTGAAAAATTATTTTTGCATTACGGTAGTCTCCCTTTTAGGAAAGCTGAAATGATTAATTAAAAACATTATATATCTTAAAAATATTATATATTTATATATATATATATATATATATATATATATATATAACGAAACGAGCTAACATAACGTTACTCAATCTCTCTTCTCTCGCTATGCCCTCTACTTACAATTTTCATTTCTTTCTACTGTATGGGTATTATACGATGTGTAGGAATTAAAATTTAGTGATGTAGAAGTATTTTAAAACCTGGACTCTTAAAGAACGTAGACAAGAATTCTTAAGGTAGTATATGTTATGAAAATGCTTAGGGGTGGTCCAAACATCTCGAGGACAAAATAGAGAGAGGAGAGCTAGAGTAAGATTTTCTAAACCTTTACTGTGACCTCGATGTGCAAGTTTGCCCGGGTCGCCCGTGCATTCGCCTCGTGGACTCCCAATGCCCGTATTAATCGCCTGACCTGCCCTCAACTGACTTCTGCGCCCTTATCCCCATTACGTTACGGATCCGCAATGGGCCCCTTGTCGTATACACGAATAGCTCTCAACATGTTGCCTACATCGGAGCAGTGCAGCAAGAACGACATAAAATTATTCTCCAGCGATGGAAGTCATTGTGATTACCAGGGCCCGGATTCTAATGACATGTCATCTTTTTATTGATGTTGCATAGACATTGCTAACTTGTGGATAAATCCTAATCATGGCCTCTAGATTATAGAAATGCATTTTTATTAGGTAATTTTTTTGTCATTTTATACAATTATAAATTTTTAGGGCATTTATTTCAATTTTAGGTCATTATTTTGTCATTTTCTTGTCATTTGCTCCCTTATTTAGCCATTTTCATGTATTTACATTGAGTGCATTAACTTTTTTTTTTTTCGTCGCTAGTGGTGCTGTCTTTGAAGTGTTGTTTGTTTAATGCAAGAAGGAAAAATTCGGCGTTAAAGTGTTGTCATGTCTCAGTCGGAAATGAGAATCAAAGAAACGCCAAAATTTTGTATTATATTACTATTGTTATTAGATTGACTTGGCACCAGAGTCAGCCACCTGCTTGGATTTGAGAGTGCAAACTACTGTTTACCCTCAATAAACAACAATATAATCCAACAGACCACAAACGGATGTGCCGAATTTTGACTCACCAGTGCCTCAGTGCCAGTATAAATTTCCGTGAGTTTTACAATTATGTACAAACTAGTCTATAAAATTTGTGTGTATAATAATACATTTTTATAAATAAAATGTCAGTTTTTAGGTCATTTTAAAAAATTATTATGTCATTTTCTGTTTTCATTTTCATTTTCAATTTTAGGTCATCAGAATCCGGGCCCTGGTGATTACAGTCCCTGCGGACTTAATATTATATATATTGTTTGACCGTACTAAAATACGCTTATTACATGTAACGTAACGGTATCACAATGATATCCATTTTGATACAGATTTTCATTAGACCTATAATACAGGTGTGGTATCGATTATTATCGAACACGGAACGATCTTGAAACCATGAGAGCAGGAAAACAAACTGCATAATAAACAACCTGGATTTAAAACCTGTTGTGTTTGTGTTAATTTTAATATTATACTAAATTGAGTTCATTTCTTGTGTTTTTAACGCGCGTTGTTTGACGTTAAAACGTCAAGGGAAGCCCTGCGGCCTGCATGCCTTGTAGCTTGCCATCTATTGGAAAAGACGAAAACTACAAAGAGCTGCTGTCCGAGAGTCGTTTGCTTCATCAGTTACGAGGTATTTAACAAAAAAGAACTTAAATATTTAATAATTATGGTTGAACAAAGGCAGTCGTATGCAACTTGCCTATAATGGTAACTACTGTAAGACACTCGCTTTGCTCGTTTTTCAAAATATATTCGTGTTTTAATAAATTCCATTATAGGCTCGTTGCACAATGTACTATATTAGTTACGCTTATGATACTTTAAACAGCAATCAAGACAAACATTTCAAAGAAATCCTTGTTCGACGTTAAGCCACGTTTGATATATCAAGTTTTACTTTTTATCGTAATTGTTGAAATGGTTTTACATTTTAATATATAATATCAATTATCCTACGATGGTTTTTTGTGGTAAAGTAATTGCTTTGTCAGTACATTGCTGCATTGCCGCTGTATTTTTTATTTTTATTTTGAAAACTGTCTCCCATAGAAGTAACCTCTGTGGACTCAGTACCGGTACTCTTACATAAACTTTTAAATGATAAACACAAAATAAAAATTGATTCATGTAAAATGATATAATCAAATAACACGATTAGATCAAATTCGACACGAAATCTTTAAAACAATTGTTATTATGTCATCCCTAAGACTATCTGGAAGGCCATATACTTCTTCCTGAAGCTCTAAAAAAAAGCGAGGGATGGCCGCACATGCTCCAATAAGGAGACCCACTACTTCTACATTTTTAAAATTATACTTCTCTTGGAAGTAGTGTAACAACTCATACGAGAATGTTTATGTTAGCAAATATGTGAAAGCGACGTCTTTTCTGAAGAAAAATGTGGGATTTGAAAGAAAAAGAGCAAAGATTAGTGTATGCAATAAGAGGCAGAAATTTGGAGCTAATATCATTATAATAATTATTTTCGTAGGGAATAAACGTTAACCAATTGCGTAAGCCTATACCTCGAGACCAAATTTCATGGAATAAAATAATGATTGCTACGAAATCTTTATTCCACTTGTGAAAAAGACTGATTTTTGAAGTTAAAGTATCTGTATGATAAATAAGGATAGGGAAATTAGATTTCTTTATCGTTATGTACTTACTCAGAAGAACGTTGTAAATGACGTAATTTTGACCAGTTGCTCAAAATAGTCGGTAAACTCCACTTACCTAGAAAGAAAAGGAAACGTTAACAAGTCTGATGCACTGAGATACAGTAACTTTTCGCATGCTAAACACACGTATTCTAACATCACGACTATAAAGTAACCGTTTAAACTGCCTTCAGTAATAATGTGACTTTATTAAGCTACATATATTTATTAAAAATAACTCCCTGTAGATACAGGCTGTCAATACAGACAGAACGTAACATATCCAAATCAAATCACTATTATAGATGTAACTATAAAGTCAAAGTCTTCATGATAATTTATTTTTTATTATTATAATTATTTTTATATCAATTGAGTCATGCCTTTACTCTTAGAGTTTGTATTTTTCCTTAGTACTATTTCACAATATTTTCTCTATTTAGTTTTAAGGTAATTTTAGGTTAAGAATATATTTCAATAATGTAAAACATGTAAATATAAGCATGGAACTGCCCCAACCATGACCTCCTGCTCTTCCGGGGTTTTTATTATTAAATATTAAACAACAAAAATTAATCCCTCGCTAATGACAGCTTATCAGGGAGTTTCTATAGACGGGTATTATTACTATGGATGCCAGTTTCTCTTCCATGACAATCATCCAATCTTAATGATTTCTACTTTCGAGTTCATAGTTCACTTAATGATGGATATCGGTGTTTTGCTAATCACAAATAACCTAATCAATTAGGTTCTACCTGTTCTGCAAGGGAAAACTTGAAACTTAGAAGTAAATAAGGCAAATTCCATCCTGATAGATATTCCAGTAGGAAATTAATTCAGACTACAATAGAATGTGTAAAGTGAATATTTCACGATCAAGAGAATGAAACGAGAGCCACATGTCACACTTTTGCAGAAGCGGAAGAGGGACCCATGGCTCCAAATCAGCGTGAAGTGAAGGCAGGCTGCTCACTGTTTGTCTGGGTGGAGAGACTGGCTTGTCCTTAACAGCAAAAGAGGAGGAGGAACAATTCCAGGAATGCGGTATACCAAATTTCCATTCCTCGTCATTCCCTGCTCTGTACGGCCATTCAAAAGAATGAATCTCAACAACATGGATCACAACATAGCCGTAAATAGAATTTATAAGGGTATTATTTTGTAAGTACGGTACTTGACAAAAGTACAGGACTCTGTTACTTTGAATTTTGACAACTTTAACTCCAATATTGAATAAGTTATTTCGCAATTAGGTTACCCTATAATTATTAATTACAATCTTCTGTGGATGCAGAATTCTTCAAAGTTTAGCAAGAAACCCGCTCCGGTAAAAACATCTGACAGGCGGCGTGAGAGTGAGAAATAACAATAATTATGACAATATCGACAAAACATCTATTTTTCCAAATCGAAGATGGGCAACAGAAACTTCAGACACAAATGCTTGAGGAAAAGCACTTCATTATCGAAATACAATGTGCTGATAAATGGATAACTTTGGGAATTTATTTTGCAAGAAAAATAATTGTTGCTGAAATTGAAATTACTGAAACGAAACATTGCTCTTACGTTTCTGTTTATAACCTGTGTTCTGCCTTGAAAAAAAGTCAGAAATATTTGCTTGTGTGTGATCGCCCAGTATCCACGGTCCTGATAAAGAACTAATAATTGCACCCTTGAACGATTCGACAAAACGCGATCAAGCTTGCTAAAAAAAAAAGGTGTTTACAGGTTTTTTTATGTCAATCAACACTATATGACCAATCACCTGCACAAGACAGGATTTCAATTTTTTTTCTGTAAAATGCAAGACTTGGGCATGATTCAGAAAGGGTTGGGGGTAAAGTAGGACCCATACCACTGCATGTCATCGCGGAGTAGGGTGGTGGTGGTGGTGATGGAAAATTCATTTTGCAGCTATACAAAGCGAAGGTGAAAAGCGAAACGGGAACTATAATTACAGTGGTCGGGGAGTGTAAAAAAAGTAGAGTGGGATAGAGAGAGAGAGCGTATGTGTAAATGGGTCTGTCATTTGCTACACCGCCCCTACTCTAACCCCTCACACCCCATGGGTTTCGCGCCGCTGGGGTCCCATATCCGCGGCGTTAACGAGAAGGGCGGGGCAGCGGGTCCAACCAACCCGGTGCACCATAACCCCACTTTCATCTAACAAATTCACTTGTACACTAAATATTATCCCACCCTAGATTTACTATCATCCATATCAAACTTCAGTACGTGTTTACTTTGCTGTTCAATTCTGAGTTGACTGTACATGCTGTTGGGATGTGACACCAAGGCCCCTGCCATATTTTTCAGCATTCAGAAACACTTCGATGGCATTACTCTCTATCGACTGGATAACCATACCCGATTACCTGGTTAAACTATAAAACTGCCAATAGGGAAGGAAGCAGATCCAACCAATATGGTGCGTTGTAAGGCTTATCCACAATGAATATTACTCGTACTTTTTTTTGCCCATTTATTTAACCCATGATCCCTGGACCAGTAGCTATACCCTTGTTCATACAATGAAATTTACAAATTTCGTTCATTAACAGATCTTTCCCCTCTTACAATCTCAAGACAATGATTTTCTTTCATCTTGTATCATTAAATTGTCTAGATAGGATATTTACTTGCTCTCATTGTACATCTTCACCAATACGAATTAGATCAGAATTAGATCAAAGTCGCAGGGACTTAAATCTTGAGAGTACGGAGGGTGATAGAGCACCTCCCACATTTTGGCTTGGAGGAACGGTATGTTTTAAGATCACACCATCCCAATCATGTTTTACAGGCAACCGACCGCTCTCTTCACACCATCAATAGATTAGGCAGTGCCAACGGGGTCCAAAGACTTACGCATCGCTGGGAACAAGTTGTACGCAATGGTGGTGATTAGATCGAAGATTAGAACCATGTATGTATGCTATACGTGGAGAAATAAAATAGTTGCCACTACTAAAAAATCAACCCATGTATATATTTCCATTTGAACCGTTACTGATCGTCTTCACCTTGTTTCCTTTCTAAAACCATTCTCTGGGTGTATACTTCGTGAAAGCCTTGCAGGGGCCTCTCTGAGTCCAGAAAGCGAGCTCCTGAGCCCATGGTTCACCTGCCATTTCAGCTGCATCCTTCAAGATCTTACTCGCCCCTCTGTGTCTGACACAAATATAAAGTACATGGTACATCGTCTCTTCCTCACTGTCTTCGCAACAGCAAAGAACCGTCACTGATGGTCTTCATCAATCTTATGCAAACTTAGCAGGACATTGAAGCATTCACAAAGAAAAAGTAAACGATATTAATAACCAATCGCAAATGAGAACTTGTGCAGCAGAGAAGATGAAACGTAAAGAAAGAATGGGCAGGCCTAATAAAGACGAATATAACCGAGTAGCTGTTCCGCGGTTTTGATTGGTTTGTTACGTATCGCATAAATTTGACAAAGAGACTTGGAGTTTGTGCAATTTCTAAGTTAATGTTCAATTTTACGTTATGTTTAAAGTTTACGTGATCCACTGTGATTGGTTCATTCGAAATACATGGTCACAAACTTTTAAGTTAACTTCGCGATGACGGACAATTTTCAATGTAATTTCTTCAAATTCATTTATACCACAAACATTACACCATTATGTAAGTTACTTATTATCGTCATTAATTTCAGTTTGTCTTTGTTTAAACATCTTCCCACTATATAAGTTATCGTCATTAAACTTAAGTTTGTACATTCTATTTTGATGTTAGTGTTCTTATAAGCTTTTATTTAATGTATTGTAAGGGATGTGAAACAGAGCTCTCTAACCATGTTGATGGCATTTGTTCAGGACTGAACAGCTCTTGAACAGTTGACCAACGTCGTGCACAGAAATAATTACTAGTCCATATCAAGCTTTGGTATGATCTTATTTTGCTATTCATCTGTTTCGGCTAATTCTGATAAAAGGGCAAGTCAATAAATATCTGCACAAAAGCTATTACGATTAACTTAAAAAGCAACAGAGGGCATACAACTGCTTTGTTTTTCAAACACCCCCTGTTTTTTAATAAACTTGTTCCAGCATTCCACTAACTCCGGATGTCTTTTGTCTAAGAGCAAATCATTCATGAACAGACTTCCTCTCTTCTTAGATCGAGGTGGATCCAGGGCCCCTTAGTGGTACTGTAAGGGAACCAAAAAGATTATGAGTCCCGTGGAGCAAGATCGGGACTGTATGCAGGAACAGTGTAGTATTAGTAGTAATAGTAATAGTAGTAGTAGTAGTAGTAGTAGTAGTAGTAGTAGTAGTAGTATAGAGCGTTTCACGTTAAGAATGCAGCATTGCTTATATAGGGCAGTCATTTCCACCCCTTCCCTCCCCTTCACACCCCTTCTTATCGGTAGTAGTAGTAGTAGTAGTAGTAAATGATTTATTTTGCCTGGCAGAGTTAAGTCCACAAGGCCTTCTCTTCCACTCAACCAGATTAAAAATATACAGTATATGGGCTACAGCAGCGGTTCCCAACCGGTGGGTCGCGGAAGGGTTACAGGTGGGTCGCGACTCGATCCTAAAACTATCAGAAACCATCGAATAAACATCAGAAAAGATAAGAAAAATCGAAACAAATCAAATTATGTTTTGATTGTTTTCTTGGTTCTTGAGTTTTGGCAATTGGGGCTGACAACAGAACCACTACATCCTTCCCAGATGACTCACACAGTCACACAGGTGGTGCCCTTTGGCACTCTTGCTACAAAGTGCTTATATTTTGTCAACCATTTTCAAATCAGAACACAAATTGTTTATCAATCTGTATCTTCAAAAAAAGCCTATATAAGCTTATATATATTTGCAATATTTGATGGTAAATTATATATACATAAGGAAGGGATACGACCGATGGACCGTGGAGGTATTCCGATAAGGAAAGGTGGGTCGCCAGCTGAAAAAGGTTGGGAACCACTGGGCTACAGTGTAGATTTACATGAATAACAAAGTAATGGATAAGAGACTAATGACTAATACTAAGACTTAATTAATTAGTTAATTAATTAAACAGCATAAGATTCATTACAGAAAAAAAATGTTACAAGCAAAACAAAGAAAGTGTCAAATTAAGTTACAATGAAACTTTACGTTTGTGAAATCAAATTATAGGTAGTTATAAGTAAGTTATAAGAAGATTAAATAATGCTTTGTACAATGAGAGATGGAATTACTACAATGAGCTAGTTCAGTTCAATGGACAATAATTGTTTAATAAGCACAGAAGAGTGTAAACTTTCGGCTACCCCTGATATCTTGTGACAAGGAATTCCAAGAACGGGTTGTGGCTAAGGTGAATGAGTGAGAATATGAGGTTGTATGATGACTAGGAATTGATAACAGAAAGTTCGCTGCGAACGTGTACCACTATTATGGTAGGAGGATAAAAACGTAAACCGGGGAGCCAAGTAAAGAGGTGTGGAAAACTTAAGGATTTGGTATAACAAGCATAGGAAGTGGACTAAATGTCTATTTTGCAATCGAAGTCAAGACAGTTGTTTTAAATATTTTAAGACAAGATCGAGGAAACGAATGTTAAAGATAAAACGAACACAAGTATTCTGAACACATGTGGATGGAAGTGTGGCGAGGATAAACTTGTAATCTCTTGTGGGATTACCTATGATAATTTTTCTAGTTAACTTTGAATAATTAATAGTTTCATTGTTGGGGGATGTGATTCATGTCATGGGGCAAAGATCTCAGCCTCTAAATCAATAGGGTCGTAATAGGCCTACGGGCCTCAGATTTAGTGGGTTCCATTCAGAATATTTTACTACCTGGTTTAAACGTGACCTGACAGATGGCGTGCATATTTATATTCATCCTCAAGGCAAGTTTGTTAAGTATTCGAGGCATGGAAATACCACTTGAGGTGGTGCGGAAATGCCAGAGTGGATGTGCTATGCAGAAAGAGTGAATCTAACTACAATAACTATGCACTATCATCATTCTGACAATTTGAAGCATGGGTAAAGGCGAAATAGTTGGTTGGTACAGGTAGGCGGGGAAAAAAGCGGACCTACTAAAATATCTAAGTTGCCGATATGAGCCACTGCGCACGCCTAGCGGCATTCACAGGATAGTAGGGAATGTATTGAAATTTTTTCTAGTGTCGACTGGTTTCGAAACCCATTAGAAAATAATCCGTTAATTAAGTAGTTAAATATTGCGGCAAGCGAAGAGTAGTGGGAAAACAATGTGCATTAAGGAAACAAAAAAAAAATCCTTCCTTGGCAGGATTCGAACCGAGAACGTGTTACTTACCAGTCAAACGCGCTGTCATTGTGCTACGGAATCCTTGATAGTCTGTTATGAAACAGGTGATTGACAAGGAGACTACAGCCGATAAATTGCTTGAATTAAGAAATAATTTCACGTAATTTGCACTGCTTGTGAAAACAAACGTTTCCGTTACATCTCTTACATTTATTTACGTATCACGTATGTCCAACTACAACTGTCTAAGGAATACGCATGGACACTGGTATGATCAAGGCTCTGAAATCAGCTACAAGAGTAGGTCCGCTTTTTTCCCCCCTATCTGTACCGGTACATGAAAAGAAAAACATAAGGTTGACAGAATAGATCACTTAATACTAGGTGCATGCTATAAATGAATTTGTGGTATATTTAATCATTTTTATAACTAGTCCTTAATTTTTACTTACAGCTATGAACAAATAATTGAAAAAAGTAGCGGTCTGCCAACGTTGTTGACTAATGAGTAAAAATAACGTAATTTTGAAATAAATAAATAAACAATTTCTTGGTTCCAATAAATATTTTCTTCATTCTGCCACAAACAGAACATACATCAAACCAGGTATGAAGTGGAGAAGTTTCGTGTTATCACTGCCCTCTTTTCTGAATATTTTAGGGACAAAATATTATATGGATTCAAGAATATACTGTATAATTATCTACACCACATGTAAAGATTAGCAGAAACAATATTCTCTGGATCATGAATAGGCCTACATATCTACATTTGCTATTCAAGCAAAATATCTTCATGGTATCGTCCCGTTTTCAGGAATTGAACTATACAATATTGAAGAAATAGACCTACATTTTTCTTTATGTGGTGTGTGATTCGTATTCTACTTTTCACAGGTTTCCCTAAGGCGGGGAGTCAGCTCTACCCATCCGTTTTCGTCGTACATGGTTTGGACCATAGTAATGAAGGATCTTACCGAAAAGTGGTGAAAGTTTTATCCCGTCCGTAGTTTCCATCTGTTGGCTTATTTTAAGTTTCAGTTGTGGTAGACAAAGACAGCTTTTCTCGAGTTATCCTGTTTGCTTTTGTCGTTTAATAACTTCTAACCCATTTCATTACTCGCTTAGATAAGATACACAATGCAGAAATTCGGGACAAATGCCAAATTCAGGACATAATTAAATTTACCAATGACAGAAGAAAATTTTGGAAAGAACAGGTTAATAGAATGAAAAACAATCGCCTAGCAAAAAAGGCTCAAGAAAGCAGACCAGACGGAAAAAGATTAAGAGGAAGACCTGCTACGAGATGGAAAGACAGTACGCACGACTCATCTGAGGAATAAAGGGGAAATAAATAGGATGTAATCCTACACTACAAGAATAAGAAGAAGAAGAAGAAAATGTAAGCATTTGAAACGGATGTCCATTTTTTGAAATCAGACTGCACCTAGGCCTAAATCATTGTCGATACAGGTGTTTCCTGAAATGTGTCAAAGCCCTGGTGACGCCAAATGCAAGAGGTTTGCTTCTGACTGCAGCGTCGAATTGCACCGTCAACTGCATGTACGTAGTAATTTTGCAATAATGACGTCACAAACCTCTGCAACCATATTATAAATTCGCAGGTCATTCTATGTACGGGCCACTGATTGGCATGCCTATTACTGAGAGGACTGGATGTCATTCCGGAAGTGGTGAACCTTCATTTTTTAGCGTGGTGATTAAAATAGATTGTTGTTGATTAGCATCACATCCCTGTCATATACACCCATCAGTGCGGTGCAGAGCTGTTATCAGCACATCACAAGTGCCGCCGACACACTGGGAACTAAACTTCATTTAATGCACTCACACACTACTTGGATGTACTTTAATTCTTTCTTTTTAGAGATGCAAAGGTAAACCACCACAAACTTAATCGGAGAAATGATGACGTTGGGAAAAAATGTATAGGCCTACACGCAGTAATCTATACCTCTGCTACATAACTGTTTGCTCAGAATAGTTTTTTTGGTAGTTTCTATTGTATAATTATGTAGTATCTCCATGCGTATTGCTTAAGATATGTTAGATGGGCAGGAATCCTACCTACTTTGCGGTAAATAAAGATTTTAAATTTCTGTACGAAAGTTGGGTTAGTATATATTATATTATATTGTGTTATAGGTTAAGAAATGACGAAGTCAATGCTTGTTAATTGTAACATCCTGATGACGAATAAAGTTCTTGATTCTTGAATCTTGATTCTAGTTTTGATGTAATTTCGCAAAACAAAATAGAATTTTTGCATTAAAACCATTTAGACTTAAGCTCATGGGGTCTACAAATTGCAGCACATTTCTGCAGAAACACATCAAGGGGATTTTAGACTTTCTATTTTCTATATTTTAACAATATTCTTAACAATTGACTATTGAAATTTGCAAGTAAATAAACTGGTTAACACAACCTCCTTGATCTACTTAACTAAATGTGTAGAAGATAAAACTGCTGGGTACCAAAATATACAGCTATTTCTAGCTTACGCTATATTGAAATTAATAAATACACTGAATAGGAATGGGAATTAATGCTAAATTAATATCATATAGAAAAAAAAATCCACTAACACACGAGATTTTAAATTTAAATTAAACAAATATTTATTTATAGTTTTTACACTTTTACACTAGTTTTTTTACATATAATTTTATTTATCTATAGTTGTCTTCTTAATTTTATAGTGTAAAAACTATAAATAAATATTTACTACAAATAAATATTACCTATACAATTTAACTAATTAAATTTAAATAACTATAAATAAATATTAAATCACTGGCATTCTTGCGAACTCGATACTTAAGTGGTTTATGCACTCTTATTATTATTATTATTATTATGATTATTATTATTATTATTATATTGTTTTTTAAGGACCGCTTTTTAAATAATCCCAAGACCGATTTTTATCTCCAATCCATCCACGACAGAGTCATTGCCATTTGAATGAAGCATCAGTATTTTACATTATCTTCTATAATTTTTGTCGGCAGAGGCTAGGTTCACGCATCAGTACGGTATACTAAAAAAAAAAAAACTATGTTTTGCTAGGAAAGTGAAAGTGAGTGCAAACAGCGTAAGGAAATGGTACGATTTTATTTTCGTTTGGAACGAGGGCCATTACAGCGTGTGATGATAATGAATATAAGGGAGTGAGTGTGATAATAATTTGATGCTGCGAGCGTGTGAGGAGCGGTCCATGTCGTGCCGTGCATTTGCGCACTGCAGTGTGAAGGGCACCACATTGAAAATGCATCTAATGATGCGTGTGAAATCATTTCCGCTCAACAGTACGTAAACGCGCTATGCGTTTTTGTTTCATTTCATTCACCTATTTATTTGCTGCCTAACAATTCCAAATAAAATACTTCCCAACCTAGTTGTGCAACTTTTGCATTTCTCTGCTCCCTTACTTCCTCAACCGTTACTGTTTGATGTTTCTTCTCTAAGAAATGGCTTTTGAATTCAAAGGATGAATTGAAAAGCGTAACGATTTCGTTTTTATCCTATTCCTGCCATTAATTTGAAAAAAATAATAAAGAAGTAATGATAAATTTCATTTTTCCGTTTCTGGTAAATGATTATTATAAAGAGAATTGTCCACCTAGCCACAAATTAAACTGGACAAAAAGTTCAATGTATGCAACGTTTACTTAGCCCTTTTTTAGTCTACAATTGAATTGAATTCATACATATATAGCACTCCTGTATAAGGTTTTCATACATACTGTTAAAGATTCTTCAATAATGTTCCATATCTTGATGGTGCTGACTTATAAATGTTTTAACTATTGTTCTAAAATATATATGGTAGTATAAATTATGCTAGTCACATAGTACACATTTACACTTTAAATAGTGAAATGCTGAATGTATCAAATTTAAAAATATAAAACCAATAAAATTATATTATCTTATAGGCCTATGTTGCGTAAAATTTGATAAAGAAGGTAAGAGTAAATTTCCAGGCAAGTCAGGGCTACCGTGGCTTAAGAGTCACAGGGAATGAGTTTCGAAATTTTCATAATTGTTTTATTAGATTTAATATTATAGTACAGCTGTAAGCTACGGACACAAAAGGTCTACTGCAAATGTGTGCTGTAACACATTTTGAAGTTATTCTAGAAAATATTTTCGCCCTCTGCGAACACACACTAATGGTCATTCAACTTCAATAAAGAGTGAGACAACTGCACCCTGAAATACTTTTATAGATTTCGATATCTGACAGAAAGTGGAGGCTGTTCTGTAGGCAGAACTAACCAATAATAGACAGTTAATAGTTTAATATTCAAATCTAGAGAAAATGAGGAAGCAAAAGCTGGGCACATGTTAAATTCTGGATGTTGTTAGAATAATATGATTAACATTAGATCTTCACTGTTTCCCATTCGTGTTGTAATGGAACTAGTCGCCATTAAAAGACGAGCAAAATAACTGGATACATCTTATTCCTAGAAGAATCTAAAACGAAATAATAAAATATCCTCCGTTCTACTTTTTATTATTATTATTATTATTAAAATTAAAATAACTCATTTCCAACAGATAAGGGTTAATATTAAATATATTTTTATTATAATATTATAATAATATTTATTATAATATCATAATAACCTGCTTGATAGTGGTCATAGATTGGACAACTTAAATAACACCATGGAAGTCCTACATATATGTGATAAGGGTGTTAGACTAAATACATTGGAAAACTTTCAAATTTATAAGAATAGGAGTAACATCCTTAATGAAAACATAATTGACCAAAAACATTTATTTGACTTGACTCCAACGGTGACCTAGGTTACCAAATAACAAATTTTATAAACAACATTATTTCAGAAGAATTGTGGTGTTCATTACATCTTATATGAACTGAAGATGGCGCAGCATACGCCGAAATGCATCTTCAAATAAGTTGTGTATTATATGGTAAGGGTAAAGGCGGAATATTATAATAAAAATATATTTATTATTATTTTTTTTTTATTTTTATTTTTATTTTTTTAAAGAGAGATTTGAACGGGGCAGGTCATTATGAGAGAGTAAATTCATTCGTCTGTGACATAATCTCGTTTACGAAGTTATTAAAATACAATCATATTATATACCGTTGAGCTCAATCAATAAAATAAAATAGACTTAATACCAGCAACTCAATAATGTTTTATTTTATAACTCGAGGTCTTTCGGCGTATTTCCGCCATCTTCAGGGCATCTTCTTTTGCTGGTTTTGATGCCTCAATAATTGAAACTTCGTCTACGAAGTAAAATGATATATTATTTTTGTTATGATTATTTAACGACGGGTGAGTACTTCTGCCTATGCCTGTACCAGAACTTTTTCTCACGCCAGTTCTTTTACTGCCGTCACATTTACGCAGATATAAATATCATTGATCATGGCCGGGATTTAACCCGCGAACCCGAGCTCAGAAAGCCCAGTGCCTTACTGACTATGCATGAGGAAATTGCGTTGCTTATTAGATTCGAACAAGAGAATGCACAGTGATGTAATAACTGAAACACAACTTAGAGTGGTTGTCTCCCCGGTGTGTATGCAGTCCTTGTCACATGGGAATAATAAAACAATGTGCACTTACATTATTTGTGGGCGTGGCAGTTCAAACTGTTTTATGAGTTGAACACACAAATGCCTTATCATCTTCAGCGAACAAGTTCTGGTTTGGTTTTTAAGGTAGGCCTACCCTTAGTAATAATCTCCATTCAAATTTCGAAAAATTATGGTCACAAAATAAAATATTAACCTTTACATGGCAAAATTTATATGCAGGGTTGCCAGATTAGAAACGTAGAACAGTCGTACCAATATTCGAAAATAGTCGTATGCTAGTCAAAACTGTCGTATACTTCATAATTTTTCAGTGTAATGAACGTATTGCGTTAATAATAATAATAATAATAATAATAATAATAATAATAATAATAATAAATAGTCGGCATTATACACCTTACGTATGTCATGCAATTACTGTTGTTAAATCGTCTTATTTGTGAACGATTAGACGTGTTTCAAGATCTTCCGATGTGCTAAGTTTGATAAAAATACAATCAAATTAAATAAACAGTAGTTTTCACAGTGTTGTAATTATTGCAAAAATAACAGGTAGTCCAGTCACCAGGTACTTTTGCCTGGAAAAAGGTCCGAAGTTAATGATTTTTTAGTATGTTGTATATGGGTATTCTGAGGTGTAGAATCCAAGTTTTCCAATTCGAGAACCTTGTGCTAACTTCAGGGCAGCCGAAAAACCCCGAAATTTTTTGGCTTTTTTCAATGTTTTCCTTATAACTCCTAAACAACGCGTTTTATCTGAAAATGCTGTATTATAAACATTAAAGGGCAATAAATTTTCTACAATTTGCACTGTTTAAACTTTTTAAAAGTCGAATACGTACCGAGATATAGAGCTTCGAAGTTTCGAGTTATTTTTCAAAATATTGAAGAACTGCAAAAAATGCAGGAATTTCCCTAGTAACTTTCATCTTTCAATATTGCTATATGAATAACGTTCAATAACCTACACAATAGAAACCCCACCCTTAATGAGATGTTCTTTTCAGAATAAAGAACACAATTCTCGATGTATAAAAATGAATTTTATAAAAATGTATAATACATGTAATGACATGTGGATATTTTACTCTGTGGCGCTACATCCCTGACATGTGGATATATTAAGTGCAAAATATGTAAATTATTACAAATTAGTCATTCATTTTAATTCATAAAAGCCTTGATCTCTTTGGTCCCAATGGCAAGTCGGCATCATCTCTCAGTGATTCCTCTTCCTCCTGAGCAATGATCTCATGACGTCATCCTCCTCGTCGCACTCAATGTCTGTGTCGTCCTCGTTGATGTCAGTTTCAGGCGAATTCACACAAGCATTTCCTGCACAATTCTTGCAGATGGTTGAGCATCGGAGTCCTGCTTTTTTACAGCTGCAAGCCCCTGTGCTACACCCTGTCATGCACTCGCAATGTATCATGTGCAGCAACTTTCCTGGAGCTGCATCCATGGTCGTTGTTATAGGGATCAGCCCTCGTTTCGTTAAAGTCCCCAAACTGACGGTAACTTTTTGTAGCCCAGCCACGTCTGCACTTGCAGATAGGTACGAAAAGAATGGTACCGGGCAGCGTCTCGTGTAGGGGGCAATCTGGCAAGGTTGAATTTGGATTTTGACACGGAGTTGGAAAATATTTGGTACCGAAGATCATCCAGAGTATCTGTGTCCATGTTGCCACCGTACAGTATCACAAGAAACTTTTCCCCTGCTTCCGAAATTTGGCATGGTGTTACTTCGTTATCCATGAAAACACTAACGATGTCAGACAGAGAACGGTTTTTTTCATACATAGTGAAAACTTTCTTCTTTCCTTGTCCAAATGGGTTTGATGTAGTGTCACACCCGCTTGCTGCATGAAGGAAAAGAATATCCTGAGTATTGTATTTGCACGAAGCTGGCGAATACAAAACGTTCTTTTGAGAAGAGCCTAATGCAGTCAGCAATACTAAGAGATCGGCAATACTAAGAGATCGATGTCTTCACCTGTGATAGTAACACTATCGAAGTCAGAAGCCTTAGATATTGCAGTTTTCACTATCATGAAATCAGCATCTTCTATTGCCTGCTTAACTTCGATGCCCTTTGCTGCCATTTCAGTCATCAGCATTGAAATAAAGTTTCTCTTGTTCGTGTCATTGGACAAAAATTTTTCATGCGACAATGTAACGGCCGTTGTTAACGAAAATAGAAATTTTCTGGACGATTGCAGCAAAGCCCGGCGATATCGTTCAGCTGCTTTGGTGCTCTGATAAGCGACGTCACTAAGATATCCATCGAATACTACTATGGCATTATACCCAAAGTGTTTCTGTACCTAGTCCACGTAGGTCTTGCACACTGACTCGAACGTGCATGATGTAGTCTTACCCCATACAACCTTATGCAGTCACTTACTACACATTTTCTGCTGCCAAGGTCTTCATCCTGTAAAGAGTGAATGCTGAAATGGCAGCAAAGGAGGACATCATCGATAAGATCATTGCTCAGGAGGAATTACTGAGATGATGCCGATTTGCCAATCGGGAGCAAAGAGACAAATGCTTTTATCAATCAATATTAATGGAAATTTGTAATAATTTACATATTTTCTACTTAGTTAATATATCCACATATCATATGTAGTATAAATTATTATAAAATACATTTTTCTGTATCGATTGTGTACGTTATTCTTAAATGAACATCTCATTAAGAATGGGGTTTCTATTGTGTAGGTTACTGAAGGTTATACATACAGAAATGTTTAAAGATGAATGTTACTAGGAAAAATGCTCCATTTTCGCAGTTTTTCGATATTTTGAGAATTTTTCAAAACTTTGAAGCACCATAATCGGTACATATTTGGTTTTCTAAAACATGTAAACATTTCAAATAATAGGAAATTTCATGCCCTTTAACTTTTGTAATGGAGTGTTTTAGGCTAATATGCATTGTTTAGGAGTTATAAGGAAAACACTGAAAAAAGCCCTAAAATTTCGGGGGTTTTCGGCTGCCCTGAAGTTCGCACAGGGTTCTCGAATTGGAAAACTTGGATTCTACACCACCGAATATCCACATACAACATATTAAAAAATCATTAACTTCGGACATTTTTCCAGGCAAAAGTACCTGGTGACTGGACTATAAACCGTTCCACGGGCTTCAAGGAAATCGCCCAACAGAACGTCCTGACGGGGGAGGGAGGGGGATGATGATGTTAAATTTATTAATTTAGATTCACCTACCATTACTACTATTATTATCCATATAGAAATGTTGGAAGATGAAATTTACTAGGGAAAATCCTGCATTTTTTGCAGTTTTTCAATATTTTGAAAAATAACTCGAAACTTCGAAGCTCCATATCTCGGTACGTATTCGACTTAAAAAACGTTTAAACAGTGCAAAATGTAGAAAATTTATTGCCCTTTAGTTTTTGTAATAGAGTATTTTCAGATAAAACGCGTTGTTTAGGAGTTATAAGGAAAACATTGAAAAAAGCCCAAAAATTTCGGGGTTTTTCGGCTGCCCTGAAGTCAGCACAAGGTTCTCGAATTGGAAAACTTGGATTCTACACCTCAGAATACCCATATACAACATACTAAAAAATCATTAACTTCGGACCTTTTTCCAGGCAAACCCAATTTTCAGTACCTGGTGACTGGACTAAGGACTGCTTTCCAGTCGCATTGATTTTAGCAACATGCTTACAACAAAAACCACGAGAAAAGAAAAATTTAAAATTAAAAAGTAGATTGATTTAAAAAAATATAAAACGCTATGTTAAAAATAGTCGTACAAATAGGCGTGCGACTTATGGTTGCGTCGTATGAAATAGTCGTATGTGTACAACTACAGTCGTACGTATGGCAACGCTGTTTATATGTCAACGTAGGCCTAAGTAATCATCAACTTAAACCACCAGTGGAATCTAAGTTTGAAATTGATGGGGAAAATTCTAGTGGAATAGTCGTTGGGAATTTTTAATTGGCCTAATCCTTCCGATGGTATAAAAGTAGGACCTTGATAATCCGGCATGCTCGGGGATCTGTCAATGCCGGATTATCAAATATGCCGGATTACCAAGGTCATTTTTAAAAACCTGGTTTAAACAAGGCGATATAAATAAAAACTACAGTTTTAAGGTACGAAATGAATAATTTTATTTATTAAAGACTGCAGAAGATATTACAGTACAAAAAAATTAAAAGTATGTACTGTAGTACTGTACTGTAAAACAAAATTAAATTAAAAATCAAATAGGCCTACTATATTGCGCCTAGTTAAATCTGTTTAAGACTCAAAGTTTTAGCAAAGTTCAATATAAATAATTTCTGTAGGCCTATTGTGAAACAAAAAAGAATAATGGCTTTGAAGAAATCAAGAACAAGTTAATTTTAATGAAACAAAAATTGTTACATACAGTACCAAAACCCTTAACCTCTAAAAATACCTGAAAAATAGATTGCTGGTGCTTGCCGGACTATCGAGTCTGCCGAACTATCGCGGTCTACTGTACATCGATTAACAGTAAGATTGTAACAATTTACAACTTATAAATCTCAGACTCGTCAAAGGTCATAATACTCAAACAGACGGAATAATTATATATTCCAGGTTTTGTTTGTATTCTTTGACATGACATCAGGACGTGGAAATAGAGCTAAGGAACAAGATTCTAAACCACAGACCTCACATCGCAGTTTGTGAAGAAATATGGCAATCAACACATCGCTAGACAAACGCTCGAAATTACAGTGATAAATACCTATTATTTATTTTCTACCAGCAATAAACCGCTGTTGTTAATTACCATGAACATGTTGAGAACAAAAGCAGCATATTTATTTATTGATTCATTAAAAGAGAAAGAGGGTTTGCGGCTTACTTCTAACAAGGTGAAGGAAGTGGAAGGCGGTTTGTGAATGAGATTTTGCTTTATTATTACGGCTATGATTGTGTTCTTTGCGGTTTTCAGTTCTCGGAAAGCGGAGAGTCCAAATTCGCTCTTGTCCTGGAAAGTGGGCAGTTTGGATGGAACCTCACGACAGCTCTGACCACCACCCAGCTAGTTCTCAATTAGTTCTACAAACAAAGGTTCCACCACTTACTTACACCTAACTTCATCCAAGCTATGAATTTCGGGAGGGGAGGGAGATCCCAGCAAGCAATATAATTTACACATATAGGATTAGGCCAACTTCTTGAACGAGATCTTTTTAACCAGAATTACCCTATACTTTCTTTATTCTCTGTTACTTTAATGTACTGTACATTAACAAAGTCCAAGCCTAATTTAGAGCCTCTGGACAAAATTTCTCGCCCCTTTCATGTTCACGTAATACCTTAGTTTCCTGAGGGGGTTGAGAGGCGATGGGCTTACCACCTGTCCCTCTGCCCTCTCTCGGAAAAACATGCGTAACAAAATTCATATAAGTAACAGAAACTTCCAATTGGAGGCCCCTTCGCCCCAACATAGGGGGCTATAGGGCTCCAGACAGACAGACAGACAGACAGAGACATTAACAAAGAACAAACGACTTTATTTCCCTTCCGATTTTACTCCCAAAGAGGGGAGAAAGTGAGTTGGCTGAGAGACGTCTGACGTAGAGATTCATATTCAGGTGGTCACGAGTTGACGTCATGGTCACTTAACCAGAGTGTTTTCCCCAATGCTGGGCTGGAAGTTACCTTTTTTCCCCTATTATGATTAACGAACAACTCTATACAGACCAGCGATATATATCTGGAGATCTATAAAATGATGTTTATACAGTTTGAATTAAAAATAGAATTCGTTACACGAAGTAAAAGCAGGACATCGTACTTGTACAAAAAATCTATTGTAACCAACTTTGGTTACACGGCAATACTATTTTAGTTAAGAATACTTGCACATGATTATTAAATAGTCTCAGTTTGATGAAAACGGAAATTTTAAAAATCATTACACTTTGTAATATGTTAAACTACTAAAAGTGCTTGAAAAGCGTTCACGTCTTTATTTCTTATGTTTGAAGTGCAGTACACCTATGATACAGTGCTAATAGCTTTACTTTCCTTCTGAAAGAAGGTATGTTGGGTCTACCGGTTTTCCGTCGGACGTGAACCTAGGCTTTAATAATAACCCGACCACTGGAAGTACTTCCACTTTTAAAACTGTGATATTTGATCAATTCTATTACACAGTCTATGTTATAACGCATTTATTTGAAGTGCACACAACGTTAACTTTAAATTACGTTATGCAAATTACTATGCCATTATTCATTCTATCAAAGATTTAAAATACAGTAGCTTTTTTTGTAAGATGAAGTAACCTCTGAAAACAAATGTTACAATTTCCTTGGATGATGATAAAATATACTAACAAGTGAAAGAACAAAAAAAAATCTCGGCTGACGTGTTCCGAGTCTATTCCATCTGAAGAGTCTTGTTAATGCAGTTGAAATAATTTATCCTCGTCCCCCTCTCCCCTCCACGCCTTTATTAGCCTTCTGTTTTGTATAATTTAACTCAGCCCGAGGTGTTCTACCTGCCAGTCCTTCAACAAACACATCCAAGACATCATTTACAACAACAACCCTATAATTTCTGTATCACGAGGAAAAACTTGGAGAATGAGATCATAAAAAAACTGGCCAACTATCAATAGTTTAAAACATTTATACTGACAAGGGGAATGCAATTGGCGACATAATGAGTATTTTTGCTGTTTGCCACATTAACGCAAAGTTTTACATTAACATTATGTGTAATATTTTGAGACCGTAAGTTAGGCACCAAAAAGACTCAAAATAGTCAGGAAAGTGCACACAAATCTTTGAAATAGGCACTCATATAAACACAATTTTAACTTAATCTATACTCTTTCAAAATGAAAATTGATATTTTACGGTAATTTAGACGTCTGAAAGATGCAATGTATGCAGAAGATGATGTATTTTACAAACAACCTGCTATCAAATAATTAATGCTTTGATTAATAATTTAATTATGACAATTATTTAATTATATTATGCCTGAGGACATTGCAGTAAATAAAATACATAGGCCTAATGGCCCGAAACTGTGCCATCAACTGCGTAAAATTGCCTTCTTCCTCGACTGGTAGGCTTACTGCAAACTGAGAGAAAATAGGTAAAAGATGACCCCCTCCATTTCTTCTAGTATTGAAATTCACATGATCTTTCAATAGGAAGGAAGATATTAATAGCTTCAGGAAGGGCTGGGCATGTTACTTAACTCTGGAACATAACTCTCAGCGTACAATACGAGTTAAGTTGAAAAAACACACATCACACCAGAAACAAGTTTTGGTTGTCAAGACATAAAGGAATTATACCAGTCTACGTAATTTAAAATGTATCTGTAAGAATGAAATATAGGCATTTTGCCTAACATCAAGAATCTACTTCAATGCGTGACAGAGAATTCGGTTAACTCTTGTAATTGTATGGAACGTTGTGGTTGCATGATGAATATTGTAGTCATAGGCCTAGGACTATATAGATCACGGTCCTTACTTTGCGACATACCAGTATGCAGTATAAAGTATACTACATTTGCATGGTTAACGCAGCCATGAATCTCTCTTCAATTAAGATGTTGTATGTCTGATATAGGCTACATTAAATTGACATTCCCACACACTTTGTTGCTAAGGCCGGTTGCGATGCTGTTATATTACTTACGGTGCCTGCGCTACGTCATAATTCATTACGATACACTTCATAATACAAGTCTATATGGACACGGCCCTCAGCACAAATATTCGGTTCCCATAACAACAAACACATGCGAATCACTTTCTGAAATAAACATCTCTCTTCAAGAATGTATATACATAATATTTTCAGGTAATATCACAATTAATATAATTAAATTGACATAAATAATCATCGTGCAAAAAATAGCATACAATACACGTGCCGTAAGCGCATTACGGATCTCGGAAAATTGAAAGCACTCGGCGCAAGCGCCTCGTGCTTTCAAACTATTTCCTCGATCCGTAATCATGCCTTACGGCACTTGTATCGTATATACTATTAAAACTCAATATCCGATTTTTATACAATCGTAATGGCACTTAAGCACCGCCGAACAATGTCTAATTTCTGATGATGACTATGATTGTTTAAAAAATCTCAAGATTTTTCCTGACGCTGTTTATGAATAATAGTACTTTATGAAACAAGCCTATAATCCCATTAATAAGATAAGAGTCTCTTAATTACCACAGATAGGAAAGTTACATACGACTGTTCTTTACTCGTCTGAATGTTTAAATTTTGAGATTTTAGATTCACCCAAACAAACGGCAAAGAGCCCACCATGACTTTCGCATTAAGATGGTTGACGTAGTTCTTGTATTCTACGAGAGTTGGCAAATGACGGCGTCGGTGAAATCGAAGCTTCCTTTTGCTTTTTTCTTGAAACCAAAGGATTTTAACAACATTAAATGAATATTCATTTTAGTATGATATTAAAATTAACAAGAACAGAATTGATTTTATTTTAAATACATACTATTTATTACGCAGTTTCCAGCTGTTACTCTCAAGATCTCAAGATCTTCCGTGGTTGGATAATGATCGATAACACACCGGTCATAATGAAATCCTGTATTTTTGGATATCATTGTGATATCGTTAGTTCACGCGCAATAAGCGTATTAAGGTTGGAAGGGGAATTTTTTAGGACGTTAAGGAAAAATCCTGTAGTTTTGGAACACGCTCTATTCAGATTATTGCGTGGCAGGCTCGAAAAAAAAAAACATGGATAAGCAATCAGCAAAGCGACAGTCCGAATAGAGCGAGATGCTTTCACACATGAAAACAGGCTTTTCAGTGCAAACCTAATGTGTGAGGACAAGGATTCAACAAGCCAGGAAGTCCAAATAACGGTGAATAAACTATAGTTATTTTTTCATAATGAACCAGAGGTAAATATAGGAAAGAAAAGCCTTTATCCCCAATCTTATATATTCCATAGGCTACGAATCCTACACCTTGAAAGAGATAAACTCTAGGCCCTTCAGTTCAATCTGATGTTTTTTCCCCCCTAGGGCCTTCTGTAAGTTAAGGACCGACCATAACTATGAATGGTGACAGCGTGAAGTAACTGTAGACTCGATTGGACTAAATCGTTGCATTCGAGACTTGTGGGAAACGCTTCTCTTACCACGATGTATGATATGAATATACCCACACGTCTGATAAATGTAACAATCCTTGAAATACTCACTAGGTGTATGAATCAAACTAAAACGGTTTCCCCTTATGGCAAGATTAAGAATACGTCGTAGAGAACGAGACGGAAATGGCTGAGACGTTGGCAGTAGAAATGGGTCCATTATGGAACATCTACTCATCAGTTATTAATAATTCCTTTATTGCAACCAAATGACCATTCTATGATGAATGGAGCAACAATGGAATGATATACGGCAGGAGGAAAGGGAGCACCCCGAGAAAACCTGCTCCGACTCCAATTTGTTAACCATAAATTCCACATGGATCCACCGAGATTTGATCCCGGGTTCAACCGGTGGAAGGCGAGCGGCCTAATCACTCAGCCATGGGGGCGGCATTACACATCGGTTAACAAAACATAACAAAAGTAGGTTCAAAACATAATTTGCTTTGGAATTTCTGAAGCCCTATAAAACATATAAACGGCAACCAGCACCTGATAGACACAGAGGTATGAAACATTATTTTCTTGAGCAGAACACACGATGAATCTAGAATAAAGAAAAAGACTCCGTGTGGATTATGTGGAATTTTGTGGTGGATATCGAATAGAAATTGTGAAACTTATAAACTCTGAATATTAAAGGATCTCAGCATAAAAGTGCATGAGATGTAAAAATACGATATGTTTATGTTTAGAAATTAATACACTCTTAATGAGGAAGACATAGGCCTCTCACAAAGCCTTTGTGTTATCTCAAAAAGTTACTCACATTTAGGTTCAATCCACACAGTGCCGTATCATACAGTAAATGCTACAGCCGATTGGGTTCACTAAGGTAAATGATATGTTTGAAATTAGGGCATTATGATGGTGCTAAAGTAGAGAAACAAGAATAAGGATAACGTTAAAGAGAGAAAGATAAACAGAAAGAGAAACTGAGGAGACATTCGGATACATTCCGAGAGAAACTTCGTTAATACGTCATTTCCGTTTAGTTATACACGGTGATGGTGTTCTTTCGTTTCGGGTCCTTTTTATCTCATCTCTGGTAATACACTGTTGTACACCACAAACATGACCCGAGGGTTCTGGGCCATCCCACAACCATATCTCGCGCGCACACACATACACGCCGGTTCTTCATTACCGTACGCCTCTTTCTCCTTTCTGTTACAGTGGAAAACTCATTTACGGCTTATACTATCTCGTTATTTTATTCAATTTATATATAAAAACACACTACCCTGGATTAATCAACTCGGAGGTGGAAATGGAGTTAACGCATTCCAGACAACGATCGTAATCGTAAACAATGATGTAAAACCGCTATTTTCCTTGCTTTGACCAAACACTTGAAAAAAATCATCGGTTTGTTTAGTTTTCATGGACTGTTTTGTTTAAGCGTGGCTGGCAATTTAGATTAAGAATTTCGATGGCAAATAATGGAAATTTTCATGTCAAAAATCCTCAATCCGACAGGAAATAAATTGTTTGGAGGATTCTGTAACATAAATTTCACGATGACATTGGAGAAGCTTAAGTGTAAGTAAGAAATAGAGATTACTGAAGTTACTGCATCCTATTCGTAAATTTCCTTAAATTTTTTTAACCAAGAAAGCGGAAATGAAGAAAGTAGGAGGTTTCCATCATTAACCAATCATCATTGAAACTATCGCCGAAATGTTTCTCCGAAAGTTTTCAACACCATTAAAATTCAAATTACATATTTCAAATAAATTCTCTCTTTGTTATCTAGATATTTTCTCAGTACTTGTAAGAAGCACTAAAACGAATAATTATTTAAAACGAAGAACGGGCAGAATATAAGAATAGCCAAGAATAAATCAAGTGGATCTTATTTTTTCTTTGTTATTCATAGTAATAATTTATTATTAAAATTACCAATTTTTCATTTGTTAAATCCCATCCTATAACGAAGCCGAACAGATGATCGTCAGCCATTTCAAATTGTCATACATTAGGTGAATGTGTTTATCCTCGCAAGGAAATGTATATTTTGTCAAGTATAATAAGTGCGTGTATAAATAAATAAATAACAAATACTAATAATAATAAAAAATTCCTGAATAGAATTAAAAAATCATAATCAAGAATCTATATAAGCAATTTTTACACTTGGCATACTATACAAAATATGATTTTTAAAGTAGCCTACGGCATGGTATGTGGTACCGGTAATAATGTGGATTTTTATAAAACTAAAATAATTAAAGATTTTTAAAATATCAAAATTTTAATGTCAAACATGCCTATAGTCAGCTACAAATGGGTTAGGAAGTTTAAAGGATTTTATTGAAGTTCAAATACAATCTTAATGATCTTGATGTTTATGCTATTTGAACCAAATCGTGCATTAAAATTGTTTCTAAGAAAGAAAAAAAACTAAGATTTACATAGCCCTGCACCCAATCGTTGTATAAATTCTATTTTATCAGTAAGCACGCATGATTTTTAAATACTCTATTACTAAATTGTCCACATGAGTTTTCTGAGAAAACTTGACCCTTTAGGTTTTGCATTTCTGAATTAAGTTAAATTACGGAGCATGTTTATTTTTCATAACCATGAACTCATGACAAATAGGCTAATTGTCAATAATTTGACAACTGTGATAAAAGAAAATACTTTAGTTTAGTACAACAAAAGGCATGAACTTACCAACTATACTTAAAAGCCTCAGGTTATTGGAAAAAAGCAGAACTCACCTGAAAAAAGAAAGAAAATTAATATGAACATTTAAAATAGGAAAAACATAACTCATTCATTAATTTAGCATCTATTACAAAATGCGTATATATTGAATCCGAGCATATTAAACAGTAATCCAAGAACTCCTGAAGGTGTCAACACCCGTCAATGAAAATCCATGGACTTCAGTGACCAAAATGCAGATTGAAACGTCACAATAAAACTACACTTGTGTGATAAGGAGGAAGTAGTGATGAACTGATGTTATGGTGGATGATGATGATGACAGTGGTGATAATGAAGAAGGTAAATCTTCTGAATTTGATCCATAAGTTAGCCTATGTCATCAATAAGAATAGAGAGAGAGAGAGAGAGAGAGAGAGAGAGAGAGAGAGAGAGAGAGAGAGCATACGAATGATGCAAAACACTTTTAAAAGAAGACAGATTCTTCAGATACACACAACTGTAGGCCAGCACACAAATCCTTTTTTACTACACGCTCTGTAAAACAGCTGCTTGTCGGACTGTTAACACGCCAAAAAGTACCACTTTGGCAGCCTAGGCCGGTAAAGTAATTTTTACCGGCCTAGGCCGGAAAAGTCGTCATGGCAACTTAAAAATCCAGATGGGAGTGACCAGTCATACAGTCGTAACATAATTGAAACAAAATACTTGACCATGAAACAAGAAATAAGGCAACATTGTTTCTTTATGATAATCAGAAACTTTACCGGTTTCTTTTTACAAAACACTTAAATTAACTACAAATATATGCATAAGCCGACATAGCTATATTATTAATAAGAAACCCGCACTGCCATCTACATCCGCATTTCGTATTGCTTCATAGCATAGGATTCAGGCGGTTGTGAGAATATGGCGTCAACAAATGGCTGACTATGTCTTTTATAATTAATTATACGGTATTTTTTTTCATTTCATATAATTTACAGAGCATTTACTAAAGAGTGGAGTATGCACCTCGTACGCTAAAGCGTTATTTTGCGTACTTGATACATAAATAGCTATTAAGTAACTTATATGGCATGATTTTGGAAAATACGGGCGCTTTCACATTTTGCAGTTGGAGAAGGAAACTAAAATTAAACTAAACTTCATGGCGCTACAACCCTGAAGAGACTTAGCCTACCACCCGACCGCTGCGTCATCTACCATAGGCAGATGGCAAGATTGGAAGGCATGTGGTTAGCGTGCCGATACCCACGGCCGTTAATGGTGGTTTCCGTGACCGGAGCCGCTACTTATGTATCCAGTAGCTCCTCGGTTTGCATCATGAGGCTGAGTGCACCCCGATCCAGACCTCCTTACCTCAGAAAAATCCGAGGAGGTACCGGGGATCGAATCCGAGACAGCGGATCTGTAGCCAGCGACGCTAACCACGAGACCCCGCAGAAACATACTACCAGCCGTATATCTAGTTACTGTACTTACATTCAAAACTTTGTCATAGCGCCCACTGGACAGCTGCTGTTTCAATTAATACGAGTTCTTAACAGATAAAATCTCGTAATTACCAATAGTAATACTGGATTCAGTTTACTATTAGGCCTATAATGGAGCTCGAAGCAAAGTATAAACATTCACATACGTACTACGCAAAGCGAATTCAGCACAAAAGTTGAAAGCAGAATGCTGACCTGTCAAGAAGAGAGTCATTAATCAAATATGAGGGCGGAGCATAAGTCATGACAACTATTTTCTTTTCTCAAAGAAAGGCGATGATAAGATGTTGTATGTCACGGTAGAGTATGGCATCTCTAGTATATGAACACATCATTTTGGTAACATTGTGATGTACGCTTACTCGAATAGAGGCGATGGTAATTTAGTTGTGAGTCACTTACCGTGCACAATGGATATAACAAGATGTGAACAGCATTTATATGTCAAAATAGTCACTATCCGAGGAAGAAATGTCAGAGAATACCACAAGGAGCTGATGGAAGCTTTGGAGAATACTCATCCGTACTGGATATTAAGGCATCAATGATTTTTCTGTGTTTCAAAATTATAAAATGTCCCACATTTTCAAAAGAAAAACTAGTTGCCATGACTTATGCCCCATCCCTTGTAGATTCGTGAGATAATCCTAACGTACAAGAACATTGACCTATCATTTCCGCAGAGTACACAGGAAGATATCAAACATCATAACAACTGCTCAAACAATTCTCCTAAAGAAAATTACCAAAGACAGAAGACTCATAGCTTGGAAATAACTGAAAGCTTAAAACGAAGACGAAGAAATATGAGCTAAAATACTAAATGACAGTGAAAAGAAGGCAATCAATAAACGACCTATTAAAGTGAGTCACGAAAAAAAAAATTGATGACATAATATGGTTATGAAGGGTTGGAAGATAAAAATTTTATATACCGAGCAGAGCGAACAGCTTAGGACGTACAAATTGACAGTGCATTGTTACTTCCAACCAAATGCAGACCGCTCTTTAAAGGATTAAGAAAACATTAGAAACCTTAATCCTAAAATCGATTCAAAATGCGAAGAGAAAAGTGAAAAGGCTGCAAGTCGATCTCATTACAAGATACTTCCCCTTGCTAACTAGTTGCACTTGAAAGAAGCGTTCGCGGTCTCGATTGCATGTACATGAATTCAAAGTGCGGTAATATTTGATGAGCACTTAGACCCTAATCCAATGATGTTCTGTACCACTCCACCGAACTATTGAGAACAGCACCAGGGGATGAGGCAGGATTGGATCATGCAAAGGGAATGGGGGTTAGCGAAGTACCATTATGCCAATATTCCCCCTTCTCAGTCCATTATTATAGAGGTTTCATAGGGGGATTATATGTATTAATATAATAACATGCATATTATGTAGACATAATCCGGTGACTACTCACTTGGAACATGCAACAAGAAGTACAAACATCTCGATACGAAATGTAAATCTAACACCCATATAACCTACACTTGGCAATACAGCTTCCCACATTCCATTCAAAACACAATAAACCCCAGAATATGGGGGAAAAAATAGATCATTTATAAACGAATTATCATATACTATAGTATCATGTGTCGGCCGCGGTGGTCTAGAGGTAGCGTGCCCGCCTCTAGATTCGCAGGGCGCGGGATCAAACCCGGCCGCGGTCGATGGATTTTTCAGGACGTCAAAATCCTGGGCACGGAGTCCTCCGGGAGGGACTTTAAGCTGGGGGTCCCGTGTCGTAGATTTACAGCACGTAAAAGAACTCCAAGCCTAAATTAGAGCCTCTGGACAAAATTTCTCGGCCCTTTTACGTCCAAGAAATACTTAGTTTCCAGAGGGGGGTTGCGAGGCGATGGGCTTACCACCTGTCCCTCTACCCTCTCTCGGAAAATAAGAATATCAAAATTAGTGTAGGTAATGAAACCTCCACTTGGAGGCCCCTTCGCCCCACCTGGGGATCATAGGGTACCAGATACAGATACAGATAGTATCATATTGTCGGCCGCGCGGTGGTCTAGAGGTAGCGGGCCCGCCTCTAGATCTGAAGGTCGCGTGATCAAACCCGGCCGCGGTCGATGGGTTTTTCAGGACGTAAAACTCCTGGGCACGGAGTCGTCCGGGAGGGACTTAAGCTGGGGGGCCCGTGTCGTAGATTTACGGCACGTAAAATAACTTCAAGCCTAAATTAGAGCCTCTGGAGCCCTTCCACGTCCAAGTAATACTCTTCTTGTCCAGAGTTTTAGTTCTGTTGAGAAATGTTTCTGTTTTAAATATTACATAACAATTAAAATCATGAATTAAATATCAAACTATTTGCCTTTATCTTCAAGAAAGTGTTAATCTGAAATAGCTCACAAGAAATCAATAATTTATAATAATAATTAAAGATTAAGGAACTCGAACCATGACTAGTCTATGCATTTGACACAAAGCCTCTAGAATATAGGCTAAATAATATCCAACCTGCATTTGACAGTCCTCGGGCGAGTACATAAATGTGTTTGTTTTGTATTTAATTAAATTTAAATGTGTTTTTTTTCGTAATTAATTTCGAAAAATAAAAATGTCAAATCAAAGGGGGGGGTCCCAACAGCTCCCCTGGATCCGCCACTAATCGACTGGCGATTGTAATTGTTTCAGATCTTCGTTTAACAGTCTATATCGCCTGTCAGAACAAGGCATTAACGTATATTGTAAGTGAACACTGCCGAGAAATAATCTTTTCTGCATCATTTTGTGTCTCTTAATATGTGTTAATCCATATTTTAATCCGTATGTATGTACAGTGGTATTAATATAGGGGTGACAGCCCAAGCTTGGATGCGCAGTAGGTGCAGACGAGTCCACTAAATATTCGTACCACGTTGAGGGGTGTATGGAACAGTTGTGTCGTTGCTTCCAGTGCAGTAAGACCATAATGTAGTTAAGAAACAAGAGACCTTGTTACAATAGCTTCTCCTATCGCTAGTGCAGTTCAACAATCTTACTCTTCCCCAAGTATCTTCCCACTCTCGTCACTTACCCTTACGCGCATCTGACTCTCACCTCTGATTAATAGCACTGTACCTATTAGGCTATACGTAGATCATAGCCTTGTTGCCTTCAACAGCAGCATTATCATTGTTATTAAAATTATATAAAATTAATTTGGTTTCAACGATCTGCATTGCACGTTAGCATTTAGTGCAAGGAGCATGTGACTATATTATATCCCTTTGAATTCTCCCTACAGTGAAGTTAAACCACGACTGCAACTCATATCACAGCGGTGTTGCGGGTGAATACGAATTATGTATACATCACGTGCCGCGGTTGCTATTGCGGCTCACTCAATGTAAACCGAGCTTATAAAAACTTGTTCAACTATTTAAAAAAAAGTGTGCAGATTTACAAAGCCGAATAATCTAGTATCATAATTTTAATAAGCTTATAATAAAAATTATGGAAGCAGTAATTTAACTTACAAGAGAACTACCTCAATGAGCCTCTCAGTAGGTAACGAAATAACCTTTAATGGCTTAATTTTGTTTGCTTATTAAAACATGCTGAAGATGTATAAAAAATATAGTAAGATGGTGATAGATTATGTTGGGCAGATTAAAAATACGATTATAATTGTATCTTAGTTGCAATTTAAATATAGTTATGATATTTTTGCAAGTCAAAACTTAAGAGAATTATAGAGGAGAATTATTATGCATTTAAAACTATAGTCCTCTTAATTATAGTATTACTCCCATGGCGACATATAAGCCCGAAATTGATTTCTTAACACAAAAAGACCTATCAGATAGGCTATCGTTTAAAATTTTCTGCAATATCATTATAATGCTTAAATCTCCGAAGATCACATTCGTGACAAAATGCAAAGGTGCAATAATTTCAATCAGTACATTTTTAATTGTTTTGTTAAAACAAACAAATAACCTAATGAACCTCAATAAATGGAATAGCATAATCTACCGAGTAAATTCACAAATTTTGTTAACGTCAAAAGTGACTGTTTGCGACAATATCTAATATTAATTTGAATTTCGTTGCGTAAACTACAATACACTGACAAAATTAAATAAGATAGTTTTTCCCCTCCAGAATTGAAACTTTGTCGCCAGCCTCAGAATGCTGGTCGCCAATTCCTGTTCATTTCCTCCGATAAAGATAAAAGTGAGACATTTCTCGAAATATGAAATGTCAATGTCAATAAAAATTCTTTAAAAATTACTGTTTATACAATCAGAGGTGAGCACTACATGCGTCGCAGGAGAAGGGAGGAAAAATAAGTGGGGATTGCTCTTCATGCACATTCCAACGCCCAGCCACGTGGTCTAGGAAGTCACAATTGTAAGCTATTGTCCGTCTGCACGAGGAAAGATCTGCACCGTGTGAGAGTCTCAGTGAGACTAAACTGTACACCCCCTCAAATCGTTCTCCTACATAATGGACCTGGCCCGATCTACTGCACATCATGTTTACAGTGCTCACCTCTGATTGTACGTACTGTACATAAATATTTTAATTTTGTTCCGCCGCTGCCATAAATTTATCACAAGTTCATTGTTTTATGATATACAATTATTCATATTTTTGTTGGTAAAAGTATACGTAATATTCAAGCCTATTACAGATGCAAGCCCAATTTCTTTACAAAAACCATTCACATAAGAGATAAAAATATATACAGCAAATTTCCTCTAGCTCTGTGTATACGTATGTATTCGATAAACGAGAAAAATTTTAACAGCATTTTTAATGGACTGACCAGGGGAAAAACGTAGAGTTGCTAGTACGTGTCCATTATCTTTGATGTATTTGCATATTCCACACACACATGGAAGCGAACGCTATATTAACTCTGTTTTTAACCAACCGCAACTCAATTTCACCTGCTTTTTGTTGACGTGACAGGTTCAATTTTTACCCTCGACGATAAGTTCTCTGGCTCACCCACCCCTCCCCACCACTTAGAATCTTTTGTAACAAAATTGAGGCATTTTTTTCGGCGAGAAAGATTATAGCATCACCATAATACAGTGGATGCGAGCAACACTGAACTCAATAACATTATGATAAAACTAAAAAGCGTTGTCACAAAGGATGACACGGTGGTAATAGACATTGTGGGTGCTTGTTTAAGCACAGAGAAGCATTAAACGAGCAGTTTAGCATAGTCTAGTTTAAGAATAATGCACAGAAAGAGGCAAAGCTAACGCGATGAAAGATAATAAGTTACTCAAGACGAAACCAGGAGCTGTAAACTAAGAAGGATGGTAAATTCACAGAAAATTACTGATCAAAATCTACAGTAATATCAGAAAGTAGATTATAAAAACTGTAATACTGCTACAAAGTGTAACGTAAAGGTAGCTTGCGTTGCTGATTAGGGTTCGATTCTCTGTACCTCGGATTATTTCGTAGATCAGGAACGGAATGCCCATAACCCTTGTGAAGACAGCCGAGGAGCAACTTGATAAAGAACTAGTGTCTGCAGCCAAGAAAACCAACAAGAACGACCGAGGATGTCACATTATGCATGCTTTTCAATCCTGTCATCTATCAATGAACTCGACAGACGAGGGTAGAAGATGCAGCGGTCAGATTTTAGGCCTTGGCCCCCATGGGATGTAGAGCCAAGAAGTTTACTTATAGGTACTTGAAAGACAAATACTTCATTTCCTAGTTAATTACGCTTAATAACAGCAATTTTGTGTAGACTATACTTATGTGAATACACAATATTCCTACATGTATATAAAAAAAAACTGGACAGTGGGAGCTTGAAAAATATGTAGGCTACATTTTCTACAAAAATTATAATATTTTAGGTAATACAAGATATATCAACATGATGCTTGATAGATATATAAGCTTTCATGAACCACAGATTAAAGTCTCTGTTGGACATTACAGTACTGCATATGACATAACGTTGTGAGGTAGACCATTAGGGCAATCAGTCATAGGAGAGAGGTTCCATCTGGCGGTGTGAATTGAACTCTGGCTTAGCTCAGTTGGTAGAGCATTGGCGAGAATAGCCAAAGGTCTTGGGTTCAATTCCCAGTGTCGGAGGAGGAATTTTTCTCCTATAATATTCTCATGATGCTTGATATTTTGGAACCATTTATTAAAAATTGTATCAACAAAATAATTCATAATTTACGTAAACATTTTGTAGAAGCTAACCTATTATCTGATACTTTCCTGTAATTATTTTACGCGTGCTAACCATTTACTTGTGTTATGAATTTCTGATAGCCTACATTTTCTTAGTCGGCCGCAGGGCGCGGGATCAAACCCAGCCGCGGTCGATGGATTTTTCAGGACGTAAAAATCCTGAGCACGGAGTCCTCCGGGAGGGACTTTAAGCTGGGGGTCCCGTGTCGTACATTTACGGCACGTAAAAGAACTCCAAGAGCCTCTGGACAAAATTTCTCGGCCCTTTCACGTCTAAGAAATACTTAGTTTCCAGAGGGGGGTTGCGAGGCGATGGGCTTACCACCTGTCCCTCTACCCTCTCTCGGAAAATGAGCATATCAAAATTAGTATAGGTAATGAAACCTCCATTGGAGGCCCCTTCGCCCCACCTGGGGATCATAGGGTACCAGATACATTTTCTTAGATTAAAATGACTGCGAGATTAATAGCTAGGCTTAAATGTTCTATAATTTTTCTGTATGCACATCTAATACTTATGAATATTTTTGTTATTCCTGAAATGATCAATTTTCTAGGAGTATTAAGACTTGGGATTGGCAGCGAAAAATCATTTGTGTTTAAAATTCAGTTCATATTTCAATTAAAGAACTTTTTAATTCAAAGTAACATAATCAATTTGTTACTCATCCAAAACGAAAGAGGTTTCAAGCTTGTAGCCATCGTGTGTTGTCGAGAGCTAGATAAATGTCTGCAAGCTTACAGGGAAATGGAAAGGCAAGGGAAGAGTGAGGGTGTATATTTACGTCTTGTGCAAACATTAATTAATACTAGAGCTGGGCTGGGACCGTGTTGAAGTGGTTGTAGACAGAAGCTACCGGACAAGAGCTGACTGGAGTCAAACACACACTAGTTTCTTTGTGATGGAGCTGCTGCAAGTCGGGCGTGTACACCACCCTACATTGATATTACTAACATACAGCTACCTGAAAACACTACACTTACTCTCTTTCTCTATATACGCTTCTTCTGTTGTTAATATTACTACTATACTTCAACCTAGTGTAACTTTGAATTTTCCCCTGCCTGAGGTTTTCAAGTACACGGTAGATGCATTATTAGAACTGGCGATTATTTGCAATAGCGTTAACGTGCACAATCACAGGAAAAACTCAATACGCGTCGAAAACTCTTCCACGTAATATAGATATATAAGTAGCGATGGGTCCTCGATACTTTCGATACTTCGATAACCTCGATACTTGCATAGTATCGGCATCGAACGATACGTCAGAAAACTCGCTCGATACTTTTGTAATTCTGCAATTCTGCAATTAAGTGAGAATGCTAGTATTTTTTAACAAAAACTTGTAAGTGGACTGTTTATAAATTAAAACTAATTTTAGTTTTAATGTAGAGTTGAAAAATAATTATAGGCTACTGATGATATTAAATTTTGTCTCATTAAATATGCAGACTTAATAAATTTAGATGGTATTACACAGTAAAATGTAGTTATTATTTTTCTAAATAAAAATTACATTTCAGTGAAAAAAAAATTATGAAAAATCGTTTTTTCAGTAGGCTTACTAATACAGAATGGGTATCTTGATCTAGTCTCTAGCTTAATAGTAGATTTTGAGAAAAGGTAGGTGGTTGTATATGGTTATTTAACGACGGTTATGTACTGAAACTTAGGCCTGTGACCGCCGCCAATGTGCCGGAATTTTGGCCCGCAGGAGTTCTTTTACATACCAGTAAATCTACTGTCACATTTATGCACATACATAAACGACATCGACCTGGGCCAGGATCAAACCCAGCGATACTAAATATGCCACCCAGGCCGACGAGAAAATGTAGGTCTACATTGTATTTAACATTATAAAGATAGGCTATTCCGTTTCCCCTTCGTTATTCTATTATCGCTTGTACGGCGGCTGAGGCCCCCTGTCTGCTACACAGAGCGGCAACTACTCCAGCACAGGTGTATTGCGTGTGCTCTAACCAAGACTTCGCAGGCGGTCAAACCCTAGCCTGTTGCGAATAATAGCAACTTCCACGTTAAAGTGATATGACGTACTTCGATACCCAATGGCATTACCTTTGTATCAGTGCCCTTCATAACTCCGTTAGCATTGACTACAGAGAGAGACTTTCTTGTAGCAGTTTTACAACAGAAGTTCTTTTTGAAGTGAGTAAATCGAGAGCTAACACAAAGTTGCGTTACGAAGAAAATCGTCACGAAAATAGCGGGGCTGTGACGGAATGCACATAAAACAATCAACAAATTTTGAAAAATAAACAATCCAAAATTCAAAGATCCAAAATTTAAAAAAATTAAAAATCCAAAATTAAAGAAGTCCATAAACCCGAAATTAAAAAATCCAACAATCCAACATTTAAAAAATCCAATAATCGAAAAAATTGAAAAATTTTCAAAAATTTCTGTCGCGTGGCTTTCCACACACCCGATTTTTTTTAATAACAAGGTAATCTAAAACCTCAAAACTTACACATAGTTATGGTCAACCAAAAAAGCAGTATTCAACTTGCATATGATGGTAGGCCTAATTAAGACACTCGTAAGAATATTATGAAACTCGCTGCACTCGTTTCATAAATATATTCATGTCTTAAGAAATGCATAACGTACAATTTCACGTTAAACTATTCCAATAGGCCTAATATAATTGAAATCTCGATCACAAATCATTACCATGATCCATGCAGTATCTGGATTCCATAACCTTGGCTGATACTACGCCTTCATACTTATATTGACCAATATAAATTAAATATTGAAACAGATTCTAGATCTTATCAATTCATCACGTAGATCACCAGTACGAAAACCTGAAGGCACCAAATACAAATTTTGCTCTGAATGCTATAACAGTCGACGGAATTGAGGAAAACATTTCTTAACGTACTTAAATAGTTATTTATGTACCAAGTACCCAAAATAAGGCTTTAGCGGACGAATCTAGTATTGCGGCCGAGGCGTAAGCCGAAGCTGAAATAGCCTACTGGATGAGTCCGGTAAAGGTTTTGCGTAGGTCTACGTGGTGCATACAATATTTTTTTAGTAGAAGTTCTGCAATTTTACTACTAATGAGCTCAGCTTTAGATTAATTTTCAATGATTCTGGTAACGAAAGCAAAGATAATGGCGATTGTATCAGTAGTGGATGTAGTGCATCCACTGAAATTACGCGTCGTTTTTATCATACTTTCTGCAACGAAACTTATCAGGCCTTGTTGAAAGAAGCAATCGTACAAGAGTATAATTTGAAGTCGTATCTCACAACCACTCGTGGTCTAGGGGACTAAGCGACTGCTATGTAATACAAAGTTCGTGGGTTCGCTTTAAAAAGTTATTATTATAGAATTTATTTCTTAAATTCAAGATTTCTATATAACAAGATTTACTATGCTTGTTAGTAGACAATGGACAATAAAAGCCTTTAACATATAAAATTGAACTTACACTGGGAGACACTGTAGGAACATCTAGGAGCCATAGTTGGAATTACGTCTACTAGGGGTTACCATGGTAACTTTACCGGCCTAGTATGGTAAAGTGCTATTTTACGGCGTGTTAGCAGTTCAAGAAACAGCAACTTTGCGGATCATATACTAAAAATGGATTTTCCACAACTGTAGTGGCAATAAAACGGAAATGGATGGCAATTAAAAAAATCATAAGTTATAAAAGTATCGTAATACAGTATCACAACTACTCTTATCAGTACATAATTGTTTATACCTTAGAGTAAGGGATAATGCTGTGGATGAGAGTAAGCCCCCTAGCTTTTCTACAACACACACAAAATTGAGATCTGTAACTGAAGCCAGTCTCTGTTTAAATATTGTTCCATCAGAGCTGCCTGAACCAACCCCCCGAAACCCCTTTCCTTCTGCAACCAGCCTTTTCTATTTAAACCTCCCTCCCACCCTCAAGGCTGGACATCAAAGGGAAGTTCTGTCACTGACATCACTCGCCCCATCCCTCTCTCCTCTCTCTAGCCATTTTACCCCGTTCCTCTTGTGTCTCCAATGCTACAGTTCAGCATCTGGGTGCATCTGCCTCATATGTTTAAGTAAGCTATCCTTTCCCATCCTTCCCCACCTGACAAAAAACTGTCCATCTATTCTTTAGAGAACAACTAAAATTGAAATAATAAAAAGAATACCCCCTACAACGAAATTGCACATGTGTACCCATGACATTTCCCCCAGTTGATCCCCTGTACATGTAAACACAGTTCCAATGACAAGTTTAGCACAACTTGTCAGCCGTGCTCACTTGAGCAGCCACAATACCGAAAAGACAAAGAAAAGAAGCAACGGCATAGTATAGTAAAAATTAATGTAAGTTAATCTGTGATCCTAAGCTAAGGAAGTCTGTTAAGTAACAATGGTTAGCTTTCTTGAACCGTAGTTTTGAGCTGCGCAGTTTGTAACAAATTACTATAAAATTTTCATAATTACATTAATTAAAAAGTAAATTACATTAATTAAAAAGTAAAACTGGCACATTAAGATTAGATCTCTAGCAATTAATAACATTCATACAGTAATTATTCATACTATTGCAACTACTTTGTATTGTGACGATTCACAATATTGTTAACAATACTTTAAAAATAAAAGATCTCATGCTGAATTATTATAATGAATTAATAATTACCCAAAAAGTTGCAGACGTAATGATATGAAATGAACTAATATTAGCTTAAATGTAAGATACACACGTGAAAAAATGTCAAATAAATTGGTTTGAATTTGTCTGCCATTTTATATTTGCAGTAAGTGAAAACTAGTCTGGTAACAGCAACGTTGTTATTAATATCTTCTAACATTCAAACTAACTTTTAGATAGGTTATTTTTTAAATTTAAGTGGTGTCTTAATTTATTTTCCACAAATTCACTGTCAATGTTTCTTTCTTTTCTCCCTCCCCGTTGCTATCTAACCGTGTCAATTGTACCTTTTACTTCTGGATTAGCCTAAAAATATTACGTTTCTCCTTAACCCTGAAAGTCATTAAGTCATTACTTATTACTAGGGGCGGATTTCTATGACCTAAAAAAAAAGGATATATGCTTGCATTTATGACCTAAAAAGCATTAAAATATGACCAATAAAATTTAAAATATGACGTTACCACTTACACATTGTGCATATTTTTTAAAGTTTCATTACAATTCATTTTATTAAAATATAATGTTAATTATTTAAAATATCTGTAAATTCTCAAAAAGTATCAGTATAATGCAAAATTTACAAAATATGATATGAAACTTCAAAATTTCTTTAATATGCACACAAATATGCAAAAAATATGACCTAAATATGCCACAATAGTTGAAAATTTCCTAAATATGAAGTTATATGCGCAATAAAAGCTATTCCATTTTCACCAGGATGCTTGTAATCGGGTTTAAATTAGTCGGAAACCTGAAATAATGCAAAGAGGAAAACTATGACCTGTCATAGAAATCCGCCCCCTACTTATTACTAACACCAGTAAAGAAGGTTTCACCTGCAAGACACTACGTTCAGTTACGTGCGTAGTAAATAAATTATAGGCCTACTAGAAATAGGCCTATGTGCCCTTAGAAGACTTTCAAGTGGGGTGCTATTTGTGGATATTAAAACCATGTACAGTATGAAGCCCAGGAGATGGCGAGCGGCAGGACTACACGTCTCAATGCTCTAAGCATAACACTGCCCCCCCCCTTCTTCAGACCCCGCTCGAAAACTCAACGTTCGGTAACAACAACTTTCCCAGAACTGCAGCTTTACAATTGAATGTTACACAAACCGATGCAACAACAGGACAGACTGCGATATATAGTGGTTAGCATTGCTGACAACGGATCAGTAGGTCTGGGTTCGATCCCCGGTACCTCCTAGGATTTTTCTGAGGTAGGGAGATCTAGAACAGGGTGCACATCCTCGTGACGCCAACTGAGGAGCTACTTGATTAAGAAGTAGGGGCTCCGGCCAAAAAAGCCATCGATAACAGCCTTCTGCCTGTGAGAGATAACGAAGCGGATGGATGGTAGGCCTGGTCCCATAAGGGATACAGCGCCATGGGATTTACAATATTAGATGCAGCAGTATAATAGGCCTATGTTATGCTGCTGTATAGTATGGAATAATGCCTATAAATTATATTCATTCTTATTTTGACCAGTTTTAACCATTTTTAGCCGGTTAAACCCAGGGTTATACAATTTTTTTTGCAGTTACCCTGGTCAAAAGAGTTACTGTCTTTATGCCTACCCTGCTACTGCTAGTATTGTTTTAAATTATTAATTTACATCCTCAGCGAGTCTGAATTCAGAAAGTGAGAATGCATAAGATTTTTTAGATAAAGTGCGAGAAGTTCCTAAATGCAATCTGCTATTATCTTGTCAGCAGGAAGATTAGATATGACGTATTAATACTTGGGAAGTTTTTAGTCTTGAATCCCTTTTTAAAAAGGGAAGTTCACTTCGAGCTTGATTTCAAACCCGGAACCATCTGCTTCATTTGAAGACGCTTTGCTACTAAGACATAGGCCTACTCAAGAAAGTAGAATCCAAGCTTTTCAAAATATCCTTCTAGTAAGGTTTTCAAGAGCATAGATTAAGATTTGGATAGTTCCTACATATTACACATTGAATGAGCGTCTGTACGAAGAGCAGAAGGTCCCGTTTTCGATTCCCGACTTTTCTAATAAATTTCACAGCTTTAACAATTAAATAAGCTAAACTGTATGTTACACATATTCCTCGAAACATTATCGAGACATCAGACTATTTTATTATTTATTCCCCATAACCATCACTGAACCTGCGTCCAGCGTTTTGATTCAATCTGTACAACACAGAATTTAAGCTCTCCCGTCGAATCCCATCGAATCTCATAACGTAATGAACCAATAGATTACTTGCACTAGATTATATTCTGTTCAAAAGGGGACTGTGCACAGGGCTGAAGGGGGGCAACAACGGATTTTGGCTGGATGCTAGGAAAGAGGGATGGGTAGGTATGATGAGCATATTATAAGACCCCCCCACACCCGATACTGTATCACCGAGCCACCCTTGTAGATGTAGCTGAGCAGACTTATACCCTCCAAAAACACATTGTTACACAAAGCATCCTCTCATCGCGTAAAGCTGTAGACAGAGAGAGAATATTCGATGATATTAGTACTGTAAATTCGCCTGCCTCTTCCCACGAGTACAAGAGAGGAGAGGGGTATGAGGTATCGGAAAGGGTGGAATACGGGTGGGAGGAGGAGGAGGGCCTCGCTACGCTATTCCACCGCTATAGCGCTACAGTTTTCCAGTTGGCCGGAGCCAATTCAGGCCCCCGGAATTTATCCTATCAATTTCTGCTCGGTGGACCATAGGGAAAGGGAATATCCACGCTGCTGCAGCACAACGGCAGAACTGCCTCGTGGCTCCTGCGGACAAGAACAACACTCCACGCAATTACAATATCCTACTTCTCTGCAAGAAACAATATTATTGTTATTATTAGTCTGTTCACAGCATTGCTAAAGGATAAACAACGCCCTGAAACGTAAAGAATATAACCCAAATTCTACTTCTTGAATTTCAAAGAATTTCATTTCGACTACAAATATTTTCTACAGCAGTTCTACTAAATGCTTTGTTAATTTAGTATTAGGAATATAGGAATCGATAGAAAACTGATCAACCGATTAGTCTGTGTAGGACAATATTCTGCATGAACGAACGATTGAGAGCATATCGACTAGTAAAATCGCGCCTCTATTTTTTTTTATTCGACCTAATTAGTGAATTACGAAAAGTTAATAAAAGTGTAGCATATAAGAAGCTGTGGAAAACGAAGAATACGGATTTATTAAAAAGAATGGGGAAATTTTTATTTATAGTTAAAAGGAAATGGTTACCCACAATAATGAGGACCGTTTTTTTCAAAACTACCTTTATGCAAAAAACAAAGCTAGTTTTGAAAAGACCACTACATATGCATGAAGCGAGTTTTGCAAAAACAAGCTGTATTCTCTGTGCTATAATTTCGGAATAAAGCAAATTTTGCTAAAGCCGGCTGCATAGGCTTTTAGAGAATGCTAAACAGTATGAATTAACACAATAAAACGATTGAAAAAAAATGCATAAAGCTATTTTTTAAAAAAAAACGATCCTCAATTGAAGAAAGTAAAATTATAAATTCAAACGAAGTAGTGAAAAATGTATGAAACATTTATGTTTGTTGTTTTTAACTAAATATACAAACAGTTATAAAATGTTTATTTTGGTGATTCAAGGGACTGAATGCTAAAGCAGAAATGTAACCAAAAGTCCCTGATTGTAATGAAGATTCCACTTAATGTCCTCACCCCCGATCCTTCAAGTTCGAGACACTACGACTGACTATGATTAAGTTACTTTGCTGAATAAGGCATATCCATTGTCCACAGGTTTCAATAGGGCCTACCTCCAGACATTTAAATGCGTATTGATTTGGCATTCTTATCGTCAGACAAGTGAAACATTCGTTAATAAATGTTATACCATTGTATATTCCTTTTTTTAAATACATATAACTTTTTTTTTAATTTTTACTGTCATATTTTCATAAATATGTCATTTTATAGGTCATTTTTCAGGCATTTTTAGGCCATTAACTTCTGAGCCCTATTCATAACCTGAGCTCCTCATCTAATATAATAAAGGTAATTAAATCACGGATGAAATGGGCTGGACATGTTGCGCGCTTGGGGGCGGAAAGACATAGGCCTATCTAAAAAATACTGAGACACACGAAGGCAACAGACCACTTGGAAAACCTAGACGTAGGTGGGAGGACAATATTAGAATAGACTTAAGAGAAACAGGATTTGCGAATGATGGTTAATGGAGTTGGCACAGAATAGGGTTGAATGGCGGGTTCATGTAAGCGCGGCAAAGAACCTCCGGGTTCCATAAAATAGACGATATACCTATAGGTTGTTTAGGAACTGGCTATTGCCATTGAGTAAGTAAGCAAGTAAAAGTTTGTAAAAATGAAACTTCGCTAAAATAATCGTCACATGGTTGTAATATGGGCATTTACGATTTCCTGCAGTCTAAAGGTAAAGAATTAAACATGTAATTAGTCATTACACAGATATCCGTGCTCGAGTTACGTGATGTATCGTTAGTAGGTCTACATTTTGACAGGACACTCACACAAGCTGTTAGTAAAAAGAAAATGCCAGGGTAGAGAAAACGCTTTATGTTGTGCGTGAAGTCTAGTGTCACGCTGCAGGCGGAAGTCACGAAACAAAAACTTCTCCTTCAATAAAGATAACTGCGAACTCAACAATACTAAATTCCACAGCAATTAAATTCTTCATACCCTTATTTTAACTATGTTACATTAATCAGTCATGTAACATGAATAACAAGGATAAACGAGTAAGAAGCAGGTCCCCTTACATTCAGGGGTCACCAGACCGTCGGTCGCGAGCTATCGAAGATTGTCCGGGAGCAGAAATTGAAATTTTCAAAGTGACCTGCTTTGAAGTCTATTTCAAGCTCAAGATCCTTTGACCATTCGTAGCCAAGGGAAAATAACCTGTTTTGTTTCGAATTGTTCTTCAAGTGATGGCGTTGTTTACCTCTACTTATATAACGAGGGGTCTATTAGCAAACCCGGCAATCTCCATTTTGATAAAAGATAGAGATGCTAATTTCTAACGAAGGTTTAATGCATTTCCTGGTACAAATTTAGTGTATATGTTGCAAATCTGAGCTCCTCGCCTATGTGTGAAGTCTGACTTGTCACACACACACACTAAATATGTAATTACCAAAAATTGTAGGCCTATTAGACTTTCATTAGAAGTTAGCAACTCTATCTTTCTTCAAAATGGAGATTGCCAGGTTTGCTAATAGACCCCCTCATATGTGAGACCCCATTTTCGAACATGAAGTTCAGAAACAAACCCTGATGAACATGTGGACAACTGCATTCGAAGGCTGTGGCTAACTATTCACCCAATATTAAAGATATTGTAGTGAGAGTGAGTCCAATATGTTCCTAATTAACTAAGAGTTTTATCAAATTTTTGTGTCAGTATGGACAATAGAATAAAGCGCTGCTGAAAGTTATGTCATATATTCTAATGAACATTTTTAGGCATTGTATTGAAATACATAATCTCTACTTGGTAAGGTAGAGCAACAATCTTTCGCTCCAAAACGAACAACTCACTGAGAAAACTAAAGAAGAAGAAATTTAGAATCAACCTACAATGCAAAGCAGAGTAAGTGCACTATGACACCATCATATATATATATTAGGGATGGGTCGATACCAGATTTTCTCGATACTCGATACTCGATACCGATACATGATTTACCCTCGATACTCGATACCTTCAACATTTCCAGTTTCAATAAATAGGTACATTAAAAATTAAAATTTGAGAAAACTGTGTAATACCAACTAAATTAATTAAGTCTGCATATTTAATGAGACAAAATTTAATATCATCAGTAGCCTATAATTATTTTTAAGCTCTACATTAAAACTAAAATTACATTTTTAAACAGTCCACTTACAAGTTTTTTTTTAAAAAGGACTAGCATTCTCACTTAATTGCAGAATTACAAAAGTATCGAAAAAGTATCGAGCGAGATTTCTGAAGTATCGTTCGATGCCGATACCATGCAAGTATCGAGAGTATCGAGGTATCGAAAGTATCGAGGACACATCCCTAATATATATATATATATATATATATATATATATATATAATACAAAATTTCTCCTTCCACGAACCTCTACGTACAAAAAAAAAAAAAAAAAAAAATCCTTACATCTTAATATTCTATTCACTTGCGGGAGTATAACGTGTGGTATCGTTTACTACTCCAAACCACTTCAATATAGTTTTCTTTTAAATTACGATTTCAGTGAGAGCGAATTGAGGGAAATCTTGGCTGGAATGCCAGGTTGAAGAGCAAGCGATACAAAGAGTGCTGGTCACAATGGAGGAAACATGTGAGAGAGGAACTATAGGGATAGAAGTAGCGTTGCTCCTGCGAGACCGATTTTAATCAATTTCTGAAATTTCAATCGCATTTCCTCCCTCTCGTCTCCCCCTCATGTTGCTGGATGGGGTTGGGTCACAGTAGACGTTGCTGAGCGCATTCACTAGGGCGACAACAAAGGGTACAAGGACGGCCGATGAGATACTGAGTTCCATTTCAGGATGACGGACATTGGAAATGAGAAGAGGATGTGCGATCAAGGCAAGTGAAGCATGCAGAGGTCTGCCCCGGTGGTAGGAAAGAGACAGACAAACTCTGTAAAAAGAATACAAGGCACTACTCGGATATTTGATACAAGCAAGGACTTCCATTCCGCTGTACGTTATTAATATGTCATGGTTGTTAAGGGATCTCTCACGTTTCAGAACCCAGAGTTACGGTTGAAGATCACCTCCATAGTCTGAAGTGCGGCATAAATCTCATTGCGATATGAAATTATTCTTATATAGGCTACCGGTTCGAACTGTAAGTTATTAATATCCAGACAAAAATAAAAATAAAAATTACATATATAAATATATACGAAGGAGAATCAAATGAAAACCACAATTAATTTTTTCCACTATTTTTCTGCAGGAAGAATGTTTGCTTGTACATTATTTTTCTACATAGTCCCCTCCCAGTTCAATGCACTTATGCCATCAGATAGGAAGTGCTTCGATACCGCACGAGAAAAATTAATCCGGTTGACACTGTAGGCACTCATGGATGTCTTCATCAGACTTGAACTTCTGCCCTCCAAGGAGTTCCTTTAATGGACTAAAGATGTGGAAATCTGATGGTGCCAAACCTGGCAAGTATGGCAGATATAGAAGACACTTGAAGCATATGTCGTCGTAGGTTTTCATGGTTGCACGAGCAGCATGAGGACGGGCGTTATCTTGCTGAATCAAAACACATGCTCTCAGATTTCCAAATCTCTGGTCCGTTAAAGTTTCTCCTTAGAGGGCAGAAGTTCAAATCTGATGAAGACGTTCAATCAATAGTGCAGGAGTTGCTACAGCGACAACCAAAATAATTTTTCTCATATGGTATCTAAGCTCTTCCTATACAATAGCCTAAGTGCATTGAACTGGGAGGGGAGTATGTAGAAAATAATGTACAAGAAAACATTCTTTCTGCAGTAAAATAGTGGGAAAAAATTAATTGCTGTTTTCATTTGATTCTCCCTCGTATATTTAATATTATATCCCACTCAAATTAAAGGGACAATTTACTCAAATAAGGGATTGTCCGGGACACTTCGAAATCCTGCTGATAGTCATACAATATATAATGGAGTCTAACGTACAATTCGTAGCCTAGATTGTTTGTTTTTAGGTATTTTTGTTAATGAAAGCTACTTTATGAGCCGAAGCTCATTAACAGAGCTACAATCTCTCCTACTGAAAAATATGTACAAACTGATGATAAAATTATTTAATCCAATTGGCTAACATTGCACAAAGAAATAAATCTTCCGCATTTATAAAAAAAAAACATTAAAATAGATTACTCATATTGTCTATTAGGCCTATTATTGTAGTATTTCCTTCAACAGCACACAATTTCATCGGTCACTTTTCAGCAGATTTTCCAGCCAGTTTTAACACGGTTTTGTAATGTCACTGCATACGTAAGTAGAGCGCGAAGAAATTAGCAAACGAGCACACACGAATTATTAGGGTTCGCTATCACCACTTCATTTCAGGGGACTGAACCCAGATACGAGTTTAGTGGCGACTGGTGCACTAAAACACGAGTTCAAACCACATCAAGCACGAATATCATTCTTTAGGGTAACACTGCATTAGATTAAGAGACCTATAATTGAAAGCAAAATCGACAATAATTTTCAAATATCTATTTTCTCAATTTGTGACGAGCCAAAAGAAGTAGGGAAGTAGTTGGGTGAGGAATTATTGGCGGTGAGGATGGAGACACCGGTGCTCTCTGGATGTCAGAACCTAAATTTTGTTCTGTTCTGAGTTAATGTTTCTTTCCTGGCTTCTTTATACATTTTTATTTTTACTTATTCAGGAAACAAAAGACATCGAAGATGTCTTTCTGTTACATTTCTGTTTGTCAGAGGGTCAACCTAATCTAAGTTAACATTTTTTTATAAACAACAATGTGTTATATCCACAAAACAATAACATATAAAACTATAACAAACCTATAAGTTTCTTTTAACAAAAGTTTTGACCTTTAAGGCTTTTACACCCCTACCGCCGCTGCTTCCCATAGGCTAATTTCTAGAATATAAATAGGAATTTCCCTAGCCTTTTTAAAAATATATGCATTCCTCGAACAGCAAATTATCTAATATGCTATTACAGTAATTTGTTTAGCTTCAAAATTTTTTTGTCAACTAAGACTTTTCCTCAATAATTAGTTTACTCACATTCCAATGCAATGTGCAATGCCATCCTCTTTATTATTACATAACGGACAAACTCCTTTTCCAATGTTACCTTTTTATTTTATTTCCAGACCCAAGGTGCTGGCAGCCACGCTAACCCAAATTCTTTCTTCTTTATTGTTATTTAATAGGTAGGTTTCACTTCTTCAATACTGTTTCATTTCTTTAGGCTGGCCTAGACTAGAGTCGAAAACGGGACATTGGGATGGAAAAACGGGGCAACGGAAAAAGAATGACATGATAATAATGGCTTAACATTTCGTTCCATCACTACACTGCTTTCCATTGTAATAAATTGAAATACTTGAAGCTTTAAAAAACTTAAAACTGCAATAATAATGATCATAATAATAATTGTTAAAAGGTAGCCTGAATAAATAATGATACTTGAAAAGAGTAGAGATTATAAGATCTCAACAGAACAGAACCTTGCTGTCGAAGCTCACCACACCATACGACTCTCTCTGAAGAAATCGCCTCAGATACATAGGCCTGGTTTCGAACAAAAGAACTCCATGGCTATTCAGTTTACTGATAATCATAATATTGATATATGAATATAAGCTATGTATATTCGAACTAATTTACACTTGACCATTAGTAAAGTATAATAGAGTTTTTATTAAATATATTAATTATATGTTAAATAAGTAATTTACTATGATATTTTCATTAAAACGACGGGGCGGCCAAAAATACGAAAATAAGGGTACTGTCCCGCTCAAAACGGTACACACGATCAGCTTATATTTCTTTATAATCCTCTAGTGATTTTTACTTCCTTAGAGAACCTAATTTTATTCCCAGTCCGACCCCATAGTCCCTATCCCTGCATGGGAGGCACCACCAAGCAGTCTGTTTAGTTTGTAGTCAAAATAAATGTAGGCCTATGAATTATTTGTATGTATAATTCGTTTGCAAACTCTGAAACTGCTAGAATGAGACAGAGTAAACATTTTATAAACTGAAATGGATAAACCATTAGATCAATTGTGAAAATATTAGAATAAAGAGGGGGTGGGATGAAATTGTGGAATTTGATACAAACGGTAATGAAAGAGAGGGAGGACGATGCGAATGGAGCAGAGGAATGTTGATGAGAGAAAGAGAGAATGAGAGAAGGGAACAGAAAATGTATGAAGGAATGCTGGAAATGTTACCGGCGCGGCGGAATTTTCGATACACGGCCATGGTATTTTCCAATGCATGAATTTTCTGCTCGGAAACATTTTTCCGATGTTGAAACCGTCAAGTGTAAGACAATACTACCATAATATTGGCCCAGTTCTGATATGACCCATGCAATATTACTAAAACCTGGACATTCCCTGCCAAAAACTAAGTCTCCTTACCGGACAGAGTTAACCTCAACATAATTAAAAAATATATATGTACTGTTATTCTGTCAACAAATTTGAACATGGCTGAAATAAAAGTTTATTTATTATAATTACAAATTGAACTGGGCTGGTTGCCATCGAGGGCTAACATTCGGAATGTAGAGGGTGTACGTCCGGAACCGGCCAATCCGAGCAAGGCAATAGATTCCCCAAAATCCGGACTAGGTGGGACCAGACTCTATCCGGATCACCGGAAGTCCAAAATATATGGAATTTGCCTTAAAATGCACTACTACTTTCAGAGGGGTAAAACTATAAAAATAGGTGATTTTTTTGTTTCATAAGTAAGTCTATAAGTTCTCCTATAGCTTAATTTTAGTTTTAATACTACTGCAAACTTAGACCTAAGACCTGACTACGTTAAGTTTTTAACCTACGAATAGATGTAGGATAAACAAAACAAAACATCTTTGTGGTTAAAATTAAAAATTTACTGACTGTTCGTCCGTCCGGATTAACCGGGTCGACAGGATTTTACTGTACTTCCAATGTTCTTAGAAAACTGTTCTCCCAATCTGAACGAATCCTGTCAGTTCTTACATGACCTGAGTTCAAATCGGTGTAAGCTAGGTTGATTTCTGTTCATAATTTTAATACAGTATTTGCTTTATCATGAAAGAACCAAACAGTTCTTTGTGATGTATAGATCACAAGCCACATAGTTTCTATGTAAATATAGAGAGCGCGCATGTTCAATAGATTGTTCCCACTTTTATGGGCATAGATATGTAAATCCCGAAAACAAAAAAGTAAATAAGGAATACAAAGAAATATGGGTCTACTGCTTGATCATTTCCTTACTTAGTAACTTACAATATTTTATTTAAGAAATAAATTTCACTGTTGAAAATACTGAGATGTGAACATCGCATCATTGACAATTATCATTATTAATGGACAAACAAATTAATCTGATTGGACTAAAATATCTCAATTATTTTCTGGAAACAATCTTCTTTCTTTCTTTCTTTCTTTCTTTCTTTCTTTCTTTCTTTATCTTAGTTTTAACCAGATCATTTTTAGGATATAAGCGACCCAAACCGCCGGGCCTTACAGGGCAGCGACCTGTCGGGAGAGGGATTATCTTTGGATCGCATACATAGCCTACTTGGAAATAATCTCATTTGCTTGTATCGTCGTTGATACTGCAATACGTCGTATGTAAAAAATTGCCATTTTATTTTTAGTGCTTTTGTGATCAAAATAAACAGACCTTATCTTCTTGTAATTTTAATTTTTTGATCAGACCTACCTTCTTACAAGAAGGTATCATTTTGATCACAAAAGCACTAAAATTAAAATGGCATTTTTTTTTACATACGACGTATTGCAGTATCAACATATGATGTAAGCTACCAGTATTTTACATAAACATTCTGAGTTACGTAATTTAATTGACCTGAATTTCTAAAATTAGGCACAAATTAAAATTAGATATGCAGAAATATAAGCGGGGGATCATTATATGCACATGAATGACAAATACATAAATAAATATTTCCTTGAACGTACTTTCCCGGTAATGAAAATTTTTAATATTCGAACTCCAAAATACATCGTTACTGGGTTGACGTATATTTGCACCTGTTGATTTTCAAAATAATATACAGTCAATAACCTACGTTAGAGAATAACATCGAGCGTGGCCTTTTCAATGGGAATAAGTTAACACCATACTAAACGAGATGACTTCAATAAAATTCAATTCTGTGACAAATGGAATTGGAGCTTACTAGTGGAAGAAAATCCCCACAATTGGGAGAATGACCCAGGAGCTTCCAAATTTGCACTTAACACAATAATTCAAAAATTGTACTTAATACACGTGTGCAATAAACCATCGCTGTATTCTTACAATTTATGCCACTTCACCCTAATAAAAATTAACAGCGATACAGATAAACCAAGGTTGAAATAGCACTTCAAGGATCTAAGCGTAAACTTGATTTTTAAAGTACGGAATACTCAGATGAAAGAAAAGAAGGCATCTGATATATATGTTTACAGATGACCAGGGTGTTTCCTTTGTGTGGGTGCTTGTTGCTCAGATAATTGCGACTCTTGGGGTGTGTACGTAACCACTTGTGAACACAGTGGTGGCTCCTGTACCAACACCATTAGCTATACATACAGAGGTCACTAAGGTAGTGCTGCTTGGCGTATTGCTGTGTCTCTCGGAGCTATGTACACCAGTCAACATGGTCATTAGTAGATAAAGCATATCACCGTAATGCCACAAAGCGAACGTCTGTCACGTGATACCATAACGGATATTGGATTATATACAGAACCCCAGGTAACTTGGAAGTCAAGATGAGAGTATGCAGACAACACTCTCGAAATTCACCGCTAACAAGTAAGCCCGTATCTTGATAGGCTACAGTATACCTCATGTTATGTTACTTACCCCTATAATATAGGTTTACTACAATATAAATAATATCACGACCCTAAACAGCTGTCTTTTCACGTAATTTAGACTTTTCTTTCGGTCTGAATTAGACCTGGGATTTCTATATAGGCTAATTAGTATTATATTAAATATCTACGTTTATTATTAGTAGAGATGGGTCGATACCAGATTTTCTCGATACTCGATACCAATACATGAGTTTTTCCTTCGATACTTCGATACTCGATACCGTCAACGTTTCCAGTTTCAATAAATAGGTACATTAAAAATTAAAAGTTGAGAGAACTGTGTAATACCAACTAAATTAATTAAGTGTGCATATTTAATGAGACAAAATTTAATATCATCAGTAGCCTATAATTATTTTTAAACTCTATATTAAAACTGAAATTAGTTTTTGAAACAGTCCACTTACAAGTTTTTGTTAAAAAATACTAGCATTCTCACTTAATTGCAGAATTACCAAAGTATCGAAAAAGTAAAGAGCTAGTTTTCTGAAGTATCGTTCGATGCCGATACCATACAAGTATCGAGAGTATCGAGGTATCGAAAGTATCGAGGACCCATCCCTAAATATTAGTGTTGTAGTGTTGTAATATTAGTCTTAGTGTTGTAACACCATAGTGTCAAAAGTGCAGTATGGTTTTCTCAATTTTTAAATTTGGTCTTCCTTCTTTGTAGCCTAATGGGTGTATATCAATTAAACGCGGGGTCAGTTTTGGGTGTACATCAATTTCAATTGATGCATTTCAAAATTGACCGCCGCGCTCAATTGTTGCATTCAGTTCTGGTAAAATTTTCTCTTGCGCTGAATTGATGAACTCTGGTTACATCATGTGACATTTCTGCCTTTAAGAACCCTCTTTCTGACAGACGTCAACGATCCCAGAGAATTTAGAAACAATTGTAATTGTTCATATAAGTTGCTGCCATGCAAAACAAAACTGCCGTAATATTTAGTATTTTACAATTGGATAAGAAATTTCAGTTAAAGTATGCTTATTTTTCGTTTATTCATTTTTTTCATTAAATTCCGAGTAATTAAAAGATATATAAGCTGTAATGTCTCGTATGTAAGGAACAAATATGCGAGGGGGTAGTTCTTTACCATTCTGAAAAGGCTGGAATGCTATACCATTAGCCTATGTAACAATAATGGCGACTAAAATTCTTGGCTTATCTACGGCCTTTAGACTTGACATTTCGTGCCTTGATATACATACTCTGATGTAACATTATTAATTTAATCCAGCTTTCGTTTGAGTATTCTGTATAATTCATAATATTATGTAGTTAAGTTTGTAAATATTTTTATATGTTATAGTTTTGAATTGACAGAGATTTTTTTAAAGTTATCAATACTTATATTGATAGGGTATTGGTATGTATAGCTTGTTGTGATATTTAATGTGTGTATGTGTATGTATGGTGTGTCATTGCATGTATATAAGTATGGCTGGTATTAATTGCAACATGCCACCGGGTTGTTGACCCACTTGCAGTGTAGCAAAATAAATAAAAGTAAATATAAAAAATCAGGGTTTCTATTTTCAGAAAATGTGGTCCCCCTTCACTCGGCCAGAAGACCATGACTTGTTAGTTGGATTACAGGACCACACATATCCAACAGGTTAGGGCAAACAAAGTTGGAGATTTCTTCCCTTCCTAGGATATTCTCAGCACATCTTGAAAGGACACCACACTCATAGAGTAAAGAAGCGTTACAAATTGCCAAACAAATGGCTCGCCCCTGCAGTGGCGTCCACCATGGGATACACGCCTCACTACACTAGAGGCCCTCTTCCTCAACAGATTACTTCAGTTCCATCAGTTCCACGCACAACTATTGGGATACAGGTTCAACAGAATTCTCCGAACCTAGGAAAAGCATACTATTCATAGGCCACATCTACAAGCAAACGAGCAAAGAAAATAGGTACAGAAAACCAATAGTCTTTAACAACAAACACCACAACGTCCTCCCCAAATCTACAAATTGGTCCTTTTTAACGATAAAATTGACTTTTTTCTGTGCTAGCGAGAAAGTTTGTGCAACATATTTTTGCACCATTTATTTAACGAGTTATGTAGGTTCAAATTGACGCTAAAATGGACTTTTTTCTGTGCTAGCCTTTAACACGTGCATGCGAGAAAGTTGTGCAACATATTTTTGCACCATTTATTTAACGAGTTATCTAGGTTCAAACACAAAGAACTTCTTACTAATCACACCGAAACATTTATATTAGTATTTTATTTTAATAGTTAAACATGTTCACATGAAAGAGAGTGGAGAAAGGAGTAAGACTATAAGGGTACGTATACATCTGCGCTCCTCTTGCGCGCCGAGCGGCACGCAGATTTGTACGGCATTTTGAGGTGCACGCGAACCGCTCGCCACGAACCGTCTCCTGTCGGTTTTTTCGACGAACACAAAGGATTTCTGATTTCACATTGGGACGTGTTTTTGGTAGTTGCGTGCTGCTCGCGTGCGTCTCGCTGAAATTATTTTCACAGCGCTCCGCTCCTCAAGCTTTACTGTACAATTGGCAAATGAAAAAATTATATGAGAGGTTGATGCGAGTCACTTACTCACCCTTTGCGGAAGGATAGGTATACAGAAGCAGGAGCTGAGTCAGATGTTGTGTACGTTACTTTTCACTTTCTGAATTTCTTTAAAATACGCTGGAGAAAATCGATCTTTATGTTTGGCTTCTTCCTTCATGTAGGCCTACTCATTAACATTAGCAATAATCTCGCTACTTTGACTGTGTAGAGTTTCCCCTTTTAGTTTTGACAGTATAGGAGGCATTATCACGTTATTAAATAAATAGCATTCGTTAAAACACTTGCATGCACCCGTGCTGCATGAATTATATAGCAGTGAATTGACGTCTCCAAACAGAGTACAGGAAATTCGACTGTTTGTTTATTGTAACATGTGCTATTTTACTGACGTGCCTAGCTAGCCCACTGGTCCCTCTCTGAAGGACATGTTAGTCAAGATTGAATGAGCTAGCTTGTATGTGACAATATAATCATGGAGTGGTCCGAGGAGAAGATACTGCAGATGATACATATTTACAAATCAAAACTCTACTGTGGAACCCAAAACATAAGGATCACTACAAAAAAAAAAATTTAAAGGAGGATGCATGGAGGGAAATAGGAATGGAAATAAATACGTCCTCAGAAGAGTGCAAGAAGAAGATGTTATCTATGCTTTCTTGTAACCGGCGAGAGAAAATTAAAGTTAACGCCAGCAAAGGTACAGGAAAAGGTAAGTTATAAAATATAAATAATAACACTGTTTAAACACTTTTCAACTCTTGTTTACAAATGGTTTTGTTTCGATATTTAAGCCGTAGACAAAATTTGCAATTGAGGACTTTTTTCAAAACTCGTTTTCTAAACAAGACAACACACAAAATATTAGGCCTAATGATGAAAGCTAGTGGTTCGCAGTAGGTTCGTCGCTTTCCTATGGAACGCAAGAGGAGCACTGTGAAAATAATTTCAACGAGCGGCACGCGTACGGAGCAGAGCGCATATTTATACGCAGTTTAAAATGACACTATGTCAACCAAATACTATAATTTTTTTTAAAGTATTTGATATTTGAATATTATTTGTGACTATTATTATCTGCATAAATACATTAAACTCTAACTCCGTGGCGCTAACATCCCAGAAGCGACAAGGCCTACCACCCGACCGCTGCGTCATCTACCACAGGCAGACGGCAGGATTGGGGGCATGTGGTCAGCATGCCGACACCCACGGCCGTTAATGGCGGTTTCCATGACCGGAGCTACTACTTCTCTACCAAGTAGCTCCTAAATTTGAATCACGACGCTGAGTGCACCCCTACCAGACCTCCCTACCTCAGAAAAATCCGAGGAGGTACCGGGGATCGAACCCGGGCCGACGGATCTGTAGTCAGCGACGTTAATTATAACGTTTCAAGAATGAACATCACAAACCGAAGACAAAAAATTGAAGTCTAAGATCTAACTTATCGATTCTTACGTCTTCCAGACGGGGAGATGAGAGATGAATTTCGCTGGAAAAATCAAAGAATTGCAGAGAAACTGGTCAATCAATTACGCCACACCAGTTGTATATTAAATTCGTCTGTGCGTCTCAGATTGGTCTGTGAAGCGGGCAGCCTAAATAACGACGCCGCCGTCAGCCATTACCTTAATCTGTGCTCCCCGAACCCCCGTGCCCCGCGTCGCTGCGGGACCCCCAGGACTTGACTCGTCTCTCAGTCGTTACGGCTAATTGCAATTCCCTGAAGTAGCGAAACAAGCCAAGAATGAGAAAGAAGCACCACAACGAAGGAGAAAGAAGACTTTCAGCTTTCAACATCTCTTTTACTCTATGCAGGAGTGGAGTACAGGCCTTCTTAAAAATACAGGGATATGCTGTTACTAGCCTAATGAAATCTGGTACGCGATGGTGGTTTTAGAGACCAAAATGACGGGTGCAGTAACAGTAGTGGGCTTAGCAACATCTTTTATATTTTATATTTTTTTTTATATTTTATATATATTTATTTATTTTATATATTTATATTTATATTTATACAAAATATTTATACAAAACAAAACAAGACCACCCGAATGAGCATGCGCTCGTGCTCGGGCACAGTTTAGCCATTTACATTACAAAATACAAATTACAAATACATAAAGAAAATATAGGCTAATATTAAATCAATACCTAAAAAATAATAATAAAAAAGAAAGAACAGAATAGTAAAAAGAAAAAAAGGAAAAGTAGTAAGAACAAAAATTAAAACCCTGAGTTATTACAAATAAAATCGTTCCTTAATTGTCTACTAAGTACAGAGTGAAGTAACTTTTGAACTATGAAATAAGATTTTTGATAAACTTATTGAATTTGTTGTTGTTCATATGTACTTTCTGGATGTGACCTAATTATAGAGTTATAGAGTCTTGGACCATAATAAATGATATGTTTAGAGCCAGAAGAGGTGAAGTATTTTGGTTCTATTAAAGGCAATGTTTTATTTCTTCTAGTATTGTAGTTATGAGGATCCGATACATGTACGTTGCGGTATTTTTGAAAGTATTTTAAAAGCGTGAGCTTATAAATTTGTTCTACAGTCATCACATTAAATTCAGGAAATATCAATTCTGTTGGATATTCTATAGGCTTTTTTAAACAAATTTTTATAATTCTCTTCTGTATTAGAATCAAAGGAGTCAATACAGATGTGCCACTTCCCCCCCAGCCAATGATACCATATTCGAGGACAGATTGTATTAGAGCTAAGTAGACTGTTCTTAAGACTTTAGTCGGTAAATATTGTTTTAGACAGACAAATTTGTATAATGTTTTTCTTAATCTGGTACATAAATATGTGATGTGTTTGTCGAATTTCAGATGACGATCTTTAATAATACCAAGGTATTTGACCTGATTTGTCTCCTTCACATCCTGGCAGGTACATGAATCAGATTCACAGTTGATATCATGTAGTCTTACGCACAAGTTTTGATCAATTTTTAATTGTGGAGTACCAGCAGTAGTTAATGAGAATGGAACACAGTTTGTCTGAATTCCAGTTCTGGTTTTGAAAACATTTAACTCGCGTAAAAAGGTACAGTTTTATTATTCTGTCTGAATGATACAAAATGGCATATTCGGTGCTGTTAGGTCTACTTGAAATGATGTGTTCTAACATGAATTATTTTTAATATAGGGCAAACAATTTTTACTCTCAAGCAGTAGCACGAACAAGAAGCCTAGCACACAGATTCTCAAAAACAGTAAACTGTACTTAAAAAAAAATCTTATGTGGAACTCACATAACTTCCTCTAACCATATAAAAGTTTTCCTCTTAGTATAATATATTATGTATGACATTCTCTTCATGTTAATTGGTTGCAGAAATGAAGACAATGTTGTTAACACATCATTTCGCATCCCCGAAGGATACATAACTTTCTTTACTCTAAACACGGCCAACAATACATCTTTCTCACTTCACATTCTGATACAGAATAAGAGGCCGTGAAAAAGCGCATATTCATTTGTTTCAAACTGATGCAAAGCTTTACTGTCCATCAGGAAGACTGTGTTTCTACAAACTGTGGCTTATAGCTAGCCTTCAGAGATTTTTCTTTCGAAAAAATGTTTCAAACAAAGCACCCCATGTACAAAATTTGAAGAAAGAAAAAAAACATTAGTGCCGTTTTCGAGAAAATCGCGAAAAAATATAGTACCTCTATGGTACGGACAGAGGAAGTAATAACTTAACTGCCAGCGTTTAAAATGTTGGTCCTGTCTTCTACGAAGCAATCGATATCTGAAGGTAGTATAATAGTCCAGTCAATAAACGTCGAAAAACACCAAATAGGAAAAAAAAAATCGTGTAGTTTTGAAATTTTGCAGAGTTGTCGGAGGGAGTGTCCTGAACAACATACTAAAAGTCCCCGAAGGTGGGGGGTGAGCGGGGGACAGGGGGGGCCCGCAGAAGGTCCCTATTTTAAGTTTTTCGCTTATATCTAAACAATGGTACATCGTAGAGGAAACATTGCTATATACAAAATTCAAGCTAATATAATTTCCTACAAGTTTGACTTTACACATTTCTTTCTATTCCCAATAGTTTTCGAGATATCCGCCAGCGAAAATAACGAATTTTCGAAAAAAGCTCTTTCGCCTCGCGCTTTTCGACATACTTTGCCTTCTAGCGCTTCAGCCCTTAGATATACAGCAATCTTATCATGAAAGAAATTGTAGGAAAATAAATAGTCATTTGTTACTTTGTCTTCAAATTTTCAAAAGTTAAACAATTTTAAGATTAGGTCAAATTTTGAGATTTCGAAAGAAAACCGTATAGCGCACTTTCTCTATATTTAGGGGTCATATCTTTGTACATAAGCTGTATATTGTGTATTTATGTCATGAAACAAGTGGAGAAACATCACACAACCATTAAAGTTGAAATTATTAAAAATCCGATCACGGTACAAGCACACTACATGTAATGGGAAATACATTATAGGCCTATTGCAGGCAAGAAAGGAAGAATAGGGACAAAAAAATCATGTAGTTTTGAAATTTGGCAGAGATGTGGGGGAAAGTGTCCTAAACAACATAGTGAAAGTCCCCGTGGATAGGGGGTGAGCGGGGGGTGGGTGGGCAATTTTACCGGTAAATGTAATTTCCCTCAGTTTTTCCCTAAATACACAAAAAACTATGGGTTCTAGCAAAAAAACAGTTTATGCACAAAATTAAACTACATAAAAGTTCTTATAAATTTTATCTGAATGATATTTCTGTAGAATTAATAGTTCAGGAAATAGAAGGATATGAAGTATGACACAGTTCTGGAAATTCTGTTTTACATACACCTATATATCATATTTTTTAACAAAAAAGAGGTCAGATGTTAATTAAATTAGCATGATGTCAAGCAAGCAAACTAGTTCTTAGAATAATATTTGTACTAAAGGTAAACATCACACATAAAATAATAATAATAATAACAAAAATTGTTATTATTATAAAGCTTACAAAATCACATGGTAGGCCTATGAGTGTACTTTATAAGAAATATAAATCAGACCTATTAGCCGTTCTATTTTTCGCTTAAAATATCATTTGGAAAAATTGTAAATAGTTAAAATTTGTAGATATTTAGAAATTATAAGACCTAATAGGCCTACATAGTACTTTAAATAAATGTTTAGTTGTCTATTTTTTTCAGTCTCCAATACTGGAATCCTAGTACTGTACATCGTATGATAAGTTAGGGTTCTATTTTTCTATCCACCGAACACTCAGTATTTATACACATATATAACATTAATTAAAGAGTGCCTAAACTTATTTTGCTTGCTTGTCATCAATTTTAAATTCATCATCTTCTTCTAATGGTATACTGTTGTATCAAGACAGGTTCCACAAACGGATGAGCATTTAATACTAGCTTTTCTGGATCCTTATCTTCCACCACACCGACTTGCACAGTGACAAAATATGATGTGCAAATATTCTCAGGAGCCACATAGACAAGTAAACGTTTATTTAAAGTAATAGGTAGGCCTGCTATTCTTAGAATCTTTAAATATAATTGTCTAATTCCTTACCATTTTTTCAAAATACCGGTAATTTTTTTAAAGAAACATAAAACGTCTCAGCTTTACAAAAGAATATTATTAATAATAATAATGATAATGAGTTTTATATGTAACATTAACCATTAGTAAGTATATTTTTCTAAGAACTAGTTTGCTTGCTTGGCATCTTGCTAATTTAATTATCATCTGCCTTCTCTTTTGTTAAAAATATAATATACAGGTGTATGTAAAACAGAATTTCCAGAACTGTCTCATACTTCATATCCTTCTATTTCCTGAACTATTAATTCTACAGAAATATCATTCAGATAAATTTTATAAGAACTTTTATGTAGTTTAATTTTGTGCATAAACTGTTTTTTGCTAGAACCCATAGTTTTTTGTGTATTTAGGGAAAACTGAGGGAAATTACATTTACCGGTAAAAGTGCCCCCACCCCCCGCTCACCCCCTATCCATGGGGACTTTTACGATGTTGTTTAGGACACTTTCCCCCACATCTCTGCCAAATTTCAAAACTACATGATTTTTTGTCCCTATTTTTCCTTTCTTGCCTGCAATATAATGTATTTTCCATTACATGTACTGTGCTTGTACCGTGATCGGATTTTTAATAATTTCAACTTTAATGGTTGTGTGGATGTTTCTCCACTTGTTTCATGATATAAATACACAATATACAGCTTATGTACAAAGATATAACCCCTAAATATAGAGAAAGTGCGATATATGGTTTTCCTTCGAAATCTCGAAATTTGACCGAATCTTAAAATTGTTATAACTTTTGAACATTTGAAGACAAACTAACAAATGACTACTCATTTTCAAGATAATTTATTTACCTACAACTTCTTTCATGATAATATTGCTGTATATCTAAGGGCTGAAGCACTAGATGGCAAAGTGTGTCGAAAAGCGCGAGGCGAAAGAGCTTTTTTCGAAAATTCGTTATTTTCGCTGGCGGATATCTCGAAAACTATTGGGAATAGAAAGAAATGTGTATAGTCAAACTTGTAGGAAATTTTATCAGCTTGAATTTTGTATATAGCAACTTTTCCTCTACGATGCACCATTGTTTAGATATAAGCGAAAAATCTAAAATAGGGACCTTCTGCAGGCCCCCCTGCCCCCCGCTCACCCCCCACCTTCGGGGACTTTTAGTATGTTGTTCAGGACACTCCCTCCGATAACTCTGCAAAATTTCAAAACTACACGATTTTTTTTCTTCAATTTTTCGTTCGTTGCCTGGACTATAAGAGGAATGATCTTTTAAATAGAGTAATGCAAGATATGTATCTGAAAGTTATCTCATATTGTGGTAAAAATTTGCTCTAAATCTTATTTGCAATTGTATCATCCACTAATGTGTATACATTTAAATATGATTTCAGTTGGATTTACTTTATGATGGCATCTAGACTATGTGAATAGCCCTATCCCTCACGATCAAAAAATCTTGCTGTTATTAAGCGTTATTTTCATGAGAAAAAATATTCAACTGTGATCATTATAATAGACCAGATGATAACATAATCATGCCGAAATTTAATGATTACTGAAATAGGTTATTGATGGAATTATATTTGACGCTACTAAGTTATACCTATAACTCCTAGTTTATCAATTTAGATTTACTGTGTTACATCCGTGTGAAAGTAGGGTTTACAATAACACTGAGTACCGGTACTAGTGAAAAGCATAAATATCTCAGTCCCCGACATAGTTTTTTTTATGCAGTTCCGAAAACAGTTAACAAGCGTGACTTTTTTTTTGGGGGGGGGGGAAACTTACACAAACTTCCTTGAGTAAGACAGTCGAAACAAATGCAATTTCTCAATGATCGGAATGAAATGCTGGTATTTTTCGCCTTTCACCGCGTTTGTTTACGGCATTAGTAGGCTACCATTTGGCTGACCGTCACTATTACGTTTGCAATCTCGCCACGAAGGCAAGGTAACCAACATGGCCATCTTGATCACCAGATATGGCATCGACTCATTTGATTCATCGGTAGCCCTTCTTAGTACTGTTTTGATATTATAGTAGACTACACCAAAGGTGATGAACAGTTCGTTTATCTTCGTAATATATCTGAATATATCTTCGTAATATATCGTAATATATTTACCGGTGAATCTTTACGATAAAATCCTATACTTGTATTAGAGTGTATTACTAAATTTACAATAAGTACGAGTATAGCTAAGTTGTACTCCATTTTTATATAGTCTTGTTATGAACAGAACTATCATTGTAATTTCGATCATTATTTATTAATTATTACTCGTAACATAGGAAACATTTTAAAACGTTTGACAAATTATGTCATGTGTAAGAAGACCGACTTTTTGTGAAATAAAAAGCTAATTTTGGCATAACTTCTATTTCATAGTCAAATACTTCATTTCTGACATTGAATTACTACCTTGTTTACTTTAATACTCAAATATAGCGGTGAGAATTACAACAAGAATTATTATAAAACATTATGTAGTAATTAAATTACAATTTAGTTTCAATGCTGTAAAATAAAGCTAATTAATTCTAGTAGGTATATGCCTTATGCAGAGGTTCTTTAATTTTGCATAATTATTATCTGTGATGTTTCACTTTTCGTTTTAATTTAAGCTGATATAATATCCTCTAACGAGAGTAGTATTTATTAATAAAAACAGCCATTTGCAAACAAAGATCACATTCCATGAAATATGGAATCTGCTTAATACCGCACACCAATAATTGCTGTAATCGATCGTAACTCCTAAGTATCTGTAAGTTCTCGGCAGTCATAGCGACAGCATAAAAAGAGAGCATGCTACTAAGAAAATGAAAAATATTTCCATACACATCTCATAATATTCGAGACCGCCGGCGGAGTTTAGGAGTCTCATAATATTCGTCCTGGAGAGAGCGTTTTTCGAGCTAATTTACACATTTCGTGAAATACAACAAATTTCCGGATATGCCATGGATATAACATGCTTTACCAGTGATATTTTAAGCACCTGTAACCAACCTATAGCTAAGAAAAGCTGTTTTGTAAAATTTCGCGCTTACCGCTGTTACAACAACAAAAAAGTCCCTTCCTATTGCAAAACAAACAGTCTTACATAATCCTCATTAGAGGTATAGGATTCTAATACAAATTAAATGAAATTGCACAAAAGTTCGCTAATATTTCTGGTATATAAGAATATTAATTTTAATTATAAAAATTAAACAATAATAATAATAAATGCAGCCTACAAGTTTTGTGTTACACTCACTCGCCTACTGATACTGCAGAATCTCAAATGCCGACCTGATAATCGGGGAAATGTCTGTACAGATAACGGTATGAACACAAAAATGTGTGAAGAGTTAGTTCGTTCTCCCTCTCAAATGATGCATCCCTCATCTCAAGCATCCCTGCTCCATCCCAGCCAAGAAGACTTCATCCAATGGGATTCTGCCTCCCGTGGTATTTTGTTTATAGTCTTTGTGGCCAGATTAGGACCATTACCGTAAAAATCTTCCCTGCTTCGTATACACAAACTCATCTCTTCTCCCACAGGCCTGAAGTCAGAGGGAGATAAATAAGGTGCGGGGAAATTTTGCGGCTTCACTCAGGGAAAAGTAGAGGGTGGAAGTAAGTCACATCTTTCAAAGTAAGACAAAGGTGAGAAACTTAGCAAGAAAATGAATTACATGCATTGGTAAGTGCAGCTGAATAACCAGTAACCTCTATAAATGATCATAGATTATACTCCGCATATAGACGCAATTTAATTAGGCATAGCGTACACATATAATATGCACAATGTTATTACCTAAATGCGATACGCTAGCCGTAGCGTAGTGGTTTAGGCGCTGCGCTACAAACCGGAGGGTAGCTGGTTCGATTCCCGATGAGGTTGTTGGAGATTTTCAATTCGTCTAATCCTTTTGGTGGCACTATGGCCCTGGGGTGGACTCAGCCTCTAACAGCTAAGAGCAATGAGCAATTAAATGCGTGTATAGTAAGCTCCTCACATTTCGCTCGGTGGAGCTAGTTATTTTCCCTGACTATTCCATATTTTTTTACAAATTTCAGTTGACTTTTTCATTTATTTTACAAAATCCCTGACTTTCTTGACCGATTTGAATTTCCCTGACTTTCCACGATGTGGACACCCTGTGTACACTATGACATCTCATATTTTACTGAATGGAGATATGGTCATGAAACTGACTTAGAACAAATGTTGTGGGCAGAACGGTACCTACTCTTCAGACTAAAATTCCGATAACTTTTTAGTGCAGTTGTCGACCTTAACACAAGCAGTTAGTGTATAAACTTAAAATTTAATCACTCTAGTCATTTTTGGTAAATGTCGGTACGCTTAAGCATGCTATGTATTTGGCTTTTGGAGGGAAACTCATCTCTTATAAATATGCAATTTTTAAATAATTTAGATTTTGAATTACGTTGTTTTCAGAAAGACAGATGCATACACACGAAAATATATATTTCTCTGATTTTTTAAAAATGTTTATATTCGGGTCTTTCAGACGTGTATGAATACTATTAAAATACATGCCCAATACTGTTGAGCTCGATCAGTGAAATAAAATGGATGTGATACCAGCTGCTCAACGAAAATTTATTTTATAATTCATCGCCTAAGCCTTTCGGTACGCTTGCACCATCTTCAGAGCATCTTTTTTTGACGGTTTGGAGTTCCAACAATTAAAATCAAAACTGCATGTTGTCACATTTATAAAACACTAAAGCTCACACATTATTTTTATAAATGCGACCAAATTCATTTTTGATTTTAATTGTTGGAACTCCAAACCAGCAAAAAAATACTCTGAAGGTGGTGCAAGCGCAACGAAAGGCCTAGGCGAGAAATTATAAAATAAATTTTCGTTGAGTAGCTGGTTTCACATCTATTTTATTTCATGTATGTATGCTGAAACCCCCACATAGGCTACAATTTCAGGTTGAACACAACACCGGTATTGCCCCTAGCTGTGGTATCTATGGTACAGAAATAGATAAAGAAAAAAAATCTTCAGCCTAATTAATTATTCAATTAGATCCTTTGTCATATGTATAAAAATACGAGCAGGAAACTGCTACTAATAACAAAAATAGCTACGACAAAAATCTACTGTAAAAAAAAAGTGTCATAAAGCATTGCGTGCATTTTCGAAAATCTGATAGGCGACATCGCTTTATGTATCAAGTCCAGAATATCGTCCCTAAAAGCGGGTAAATTTGAGTTAAACTTCCATCGGACGCACCTGAAGCAAGTAGCCTATACACATCTGGAACATAATGTAAATGTTCCTTATTGTGTATGCTGTTTATATACCGCCCCTTCCCGTACCACAGCACTAATGGACTCGACGCACACACGTACACACCATATATGTTTTCTGTAATGGGGATGCAAAAAGCTGGGAGGGTCCTGGCAGAATAAAGCATATTTCTGACATACCTCATACCATGTCTCTACAGGGTTGACATCTGCCATAAGTTGCAAACCTAGAGTGGGGAAGGGGTGTCTAAATGAATGAAGCGAGCGTAAAAGCGGAACAAGGGATTAAGCATTACTGAATAAGAGATTATGCAAGCATAATGCATTACGTCATATTAAAGTATATTATAAAAATGATAACAATAATCGTGTAGTCTTCTGATTTAGGTTGAAGACTGTGTTAGTGTTTTGGCCTCACTTTAAGATTAGTTGTGCCTAGGGTTCGCATGTTTATGACCTAAAAAAGTTGAAAAAATGACTGCAAATATGCCCTTACAAAATACTAAATATGACCCAAAAATCCTGAATATGACCTAATAAAATACTAAATATGACCCAAACATCCTAAATATGACCCAAAAATCCTAAATATGACCTAATAAAATAACGTATTTAAAATAAATTTTCCAATTTAACATGTTTAAAGACATTAAATTCTTACATCACATGAATTCAATGAGATAGGCCTAATCACTTTTTAACAATTTTGGTGATTTACAGTTTTACGTGTTTTGAATTTGCACCTGTTTGCTCGCTTCATCAGCTAATACTCGTAATATTTTGTAGACCTTCCGTGTCCCTATAAAATGTGAACAATTGCATTAATTTTACATTTTCAGTTACCTATTAACTTGGCCGAAACATTAGCTTAATGAAACAAAATTTCAAATTTAACTCGACCATGTACTGTAAAATCGTGCTCCTTTACTGAATTTATAACTTAAATATGATGTTAAACTACAAATATGGCTAAAATATGACCAAGATCACAAAAATGACCAACCAACCGAGGGAACAGAACAAGAGCATTTAAAATGTATTAAACCATAACGATGTAACTTATTTTTTAAGTAAAACTTCTTTAGTGGCGGTTGACGGTAAATCGCGAAAATCAGTCACACTAAAACCGTCACTAAATCACTCACAATCAGTCACACTAAAACCGACTTGTTTCGGTGTGAACTGCACAGAAAACAATCAACTCAATGATTAGGTGTAATCAAAGGAAATTTTTCAGACCTTACTTCCTCAATGGCAATAGTCAATTCCTAAGCAATCTAAAGGTATATTATCTATTTTATGGAACCCGGAGGTTCATTACCGCGCAAATCCAAAATTAAAAAATACAAATTTCCAAAATTAAAAAAAAAAAATTAAAAATAAAAAAATCGAAAATACCAAAATCGAAAAAATCTAAAAATCCAAAAATCTAAAATTAAAAAAACTGAAATACAAAATTTAAAAATCCAAAAAATAAAAAATTCAAAGAATCAAAATTCAAAAAATACAAAATTAAAAAATTCAAAGATCAAAATTAAAAAATTCAAAACTCCAAAATTAAAAAATTAAAAATCCAAATTTAAAAAATACAAATTTCCAAAATTTAAAAAAACAAAATTAAAAATTATAACATCCAAAAATCCAAAATTTAATACATAATAAAAATAAAAATTTAAGAATCCATAAATAAAAAATTTAAAAATAAAAAATAAACAATTCAAAGATCGAAAATTTAAAAAATCCAAAATTAAAAAATCCAAAATTAAAAAGTCCAAAATCCAAAATTAAAAAAGTTCAAAAACCCAATATTAAAAATTCCAATAATGCAAAATTTAAAAAATCCATTAATCAAATTTGAAAAAATTAAATAAAGTTTTACTTCTGTCGCGTGGCGTTCCACGCACTCTTTTTTTTCTGAGGACAAAAACATAGAATCTCAAATGCGTTTGAGAAATCTGTGGATATACCGTACTCAACTTAAACACATGAGTGTAAAGCGAAATGTGTCATATGTCACTCTGACTGGAATACAGCTGTATGTAAACGAGTCGCTTGGTAATTACACAGTGAAAGAAGCGCGTATTAAAACCTATAGAATAGCCCTTCTTCCACTCCGTGCCTCTTGTATTGAGCTACATAAACCCAGCTATTGCTCCCACCATTCAGATCTGGTTGACAAGCTTGTTAATGTTTCATCAGCATCCAAGAGGAGTAACCTTTACTTTTGTTACAGCTCAGATTTTAATTTTTACCCTCCAATACTTAATGGTTTACTGGATTATTATTCCAAGCACTGAAGTCTCTAAACTGCACCTTTAATTGCATTCACTAGCCTAAGAACAATGTGAATATGAAAAGCATTGTAATTAATTCACAATGCAAGTTACGGAACCCACAATCTAGTTTCTTGGGATGTAATGTTAAGCATACGTGTAGGTAAGAGGGAATAGATCAAAGGTGGAATGATGAACTACTGTCCGATATACATCGGAAGATGCTTAATTCAAAGAGTTAGTTAGAAATAATATAGTTCGTAAAGACAAAGGAAAGAAAAATGTGACTACATAAATAATTAAATAACAAAGAGATAGAACAAATGAATGGAATAAAAAGTAAATAAATAAAAAAATATATAATTCCTTGAACCAACAACGGGAAAAGAAAATGAGAAGAGCAACGAAAATGAATTCCAAGTACATGCCATAACTACTTAAAAAAATTAGAAATGGAAAATAAAAAACGTGAAGCACTGAATTGTTAATTTGATGAATTCTATTAACTCTTTCAGAGCTGAATTGATATTATTATTATTATTATTATTATTATTATTATTATTATTATTATTATCATCATCATTACCATTCACTGGGTGATATCAGTAAATTTATGTGTTTGAATCAATAAAGAACATTTTAGTGGAATAGCTGGTTTTCTTGAACGGCAATCCTTACACGTGCATCAATTCCTCGTATTTTAACATACATGACTACTGAAGGAGATATCCCTTTGAAGATCTACAAACGCACAAACGCAATTTCTAGACGCCCAGTGGCGTGAGTTAACTCTACAAAAGCAAAAGGTAAGCTACTCTACATGTAATGCGGCACAAAACCAATTATTATTAGCCTATTATTACTATGATATTATTACCATTATATTATTATTACTATTATTATCATTATCACCACCGTCATTAGCATCAACAGAAGCAGAAGCTGTATCATCATTCCAGTTTCCGATTGGTCATAAACAATAAATAAGTATCAAATGTTTTAGATACTATGCCTAAGTTAATTATCTTAAATATCGACTCCTTTAATTTTTAAGTTATAAGAAATATAATATAGACCCGAACACTTCAATTTAACCACAAAACGGATCGAGAACTTCTGTATGACTTATTATTATGATATTATTAGTTTTTAATTAAAATTTATCTCAAGTCCTACTCATTATCTTACGCGATCCGCATACTTATCCTTACATCACCGAGGAATTGTCAGTTTGATTTCAAGCATTTGCACATTAAACAGGTTTTAAAACTTTTTCGATTAGTTTTATCGGCTATTAAGCTTTAATACGTTAGAAAAACGGATATAATAAGCTAATCATTGAAGCATCATTTTTTCCCTTCCTTTTGGTGAAATGAAACATAAAGCCTTTATCTAATGTTATAATCTACTTAGTGATAAGCTATGAAATGTCACAATATCCTAGATATTGCAGGCAAAATGATAATCCAGATTAAATAAGAAGTGTAAACGGTTGATAGCTAGAATGTGTCTTGAATATTGCAATCAGTTTGAGATAATATAATTCGAGACCTGAACTATTTCTTTGTAATAACTGAGTGCATTGATTGTGAACTCGCATAATTAGGACTGACGACGACTGTACAGTACAAAAGGCCCAAATTCACAACGATAAGGTCCGCCTAGAACAGTGGTCGCCAAACTTGTGAAGCTTCTGAGCTACCGTACCGTTTTAAAACCCTACTGTGAGCTACCAACCAAAAGAACTACGAAATTAAAAAGAAATCTTACATTTGTTTATTGCCTAAATATGAAATAAATTTTAATTAAACTGTATATAATAAAAATAAATTGAAATGGAATTGTACATAAGAAAGAAATTGAAGTGTAGTTAGAAATAAATAACAAATTTAAGGGCAGAATTTTTTTATTAAGTTACGCTTATTAACTTCAATGAGAAGGATGGAACTCTTTTTTGTCATCAACAAGTTTTTTATGTTGGGAGAGTAGGTATTGGCTGCCATTCGAATACAGTTGTCCAAGTGTTCATCAGTGAGTCTGTTTCTGTACTTATTTTTAATGAATTTCGTACTGGAAAAAGAAACCTCACACAGATATGTAGAGCTGAACATTGCCTTCACTTCGAGAGCAACCTGGACCAAAATTGGGTATTTTTTCTTTAGAAACAAGAGGCCAAATATTTTCTGAGCTTGAAGAAAGCGATTTTACAGATAAATCATTTTGAAAATCAATCAGTTCTAACTCCACTGCAGCACTGTATTCTTCGAAATCAAAATTCTGCACGACACAAGTAGAGAACTCTTGACGCGATCTACGGAAAATGTCCCTGCGAGCTACTAGTGGCTACTAGTAGCTCGCAATCGACGGTTTGGCGATCACTGGCCTAGAACAATCGATACGGAACTGGAAATCCCTGAGATAAAGGATCAATCGATAACATTCGTCTAAGAATATAGCCTGATCAAGTCTGGAAGTAGGCCTAGTTCGTTTTTCCAAAACCTAAACTATGTGGAGTGTACGAGTACAATTTATCTGCCAATGCGGGAGAATAGAACTAAGGAAATATTTAACTTAGCTGGAAAGGTAGGCACACCTAATTAATTCATGTTAGGAAGGGGAATAAGTTGGTAGAAAAATATTTCAAATATAAAACATAGCAAAGCATTTCTGTACGACTGCACTGGGATACAGGGTCACGCGAGAAGTTGCTAATGACAATCTTGATCTGGTGTCGAGTTGAGGGTGGCAAGACGATGCAGTGTGGTCAATACCCAGGCCTAATAGCCTCACACACGCACACTCAAATTACAGCTTTTATAATCGCCACCCCTATAAACACTTCAGGGGAAATACCAAAACTGCACAAATTTACTTTTCACAAGAACATTTGGGACAGAAATTCACAATCACGTATCTACCAAATACTTAACCAAAGGTATCGATATTAGCCTATTGTGTTTTCTCATCGTTACCGATCGACACTCATTACTAGGGGGCGGATTTCTATGACCTAAAAAATAGGATATATGCATGCATTTACGACCTAAAAAAACATTAAAATATGAACAATAAAATTTATAATACGACTTTTCCACTTACACATCATGTATATTTATTTAAGTTTCATTACAATTCATTTTATTAAAATATAATGTTAATTATTTAAAATATCCGTAAAATCTCAAAAAGTATCAGTATAATGCAAAATTTACAAAATATGATACGAAACTTCAAAATTTCTTTAATATGCACACAAATATGCCGAAAATATGACCTAAATATGCATATTCATATTAAATATGCTACAATAGTTGAAAATTTCCTAAATATGCAGTTATATGCACAATAAAAGCCGTTCCATTTTCACCAGGATGCTTGGAATCGGGTATAAATTAGTCGGAAACCTGAAATAATGCAAAGGAGAAAAATATGGCATGTCATAGAAATCCGCCTCCTACTCATTACCATCTTGTAAAGCAACGTTAAATAGGCTTTGCTGGCTATTTTTTCCTTCTTCCCATATGTAAATGTAGGCCTAAATGGAGCCTACATATAATTTAAGTTCCTACCTACTGATGTTTGACAAAGCTGGAAATATTCATTAAAATACCCTGTCTTGCTTAATTTTCCTAGGTACTGTTTTATTATGCTTGATGGTATATTTCGTTTTAGACTAACGTTGTACCATATCACTTTGATATGAGACACATAGGCCTAGAGAATGCCCAATAATTATTATGAATTATGTATGATGGTGGTGGTCTAGAGGTAGCGTTCCCGCCTCTAGAACCAAAGGTCGCGGGATCAAACCCGGCCCAGTCGATGGGTTTTTCAGGACGTAAAAATCCTGGGCACTGAGTCCTCCGGGAGGGACTTTAAGCTGGGGGGCCCGTGTCGTAGATTTACGGTACGTAAAAGAAATCCAAGCCTAAATTACAGCCTCTGAACAAAATTTCTCAGCCCTTTCACGTCCAAGTAATACCTTAGTTTCCGGAGGGGGGTTAAGGGGCGATGGGCTTACCACCTGTCCCTCTGCGTAACAAAATTCACATCGGTAAACAGAAACCTCCAGTTGGAGGCCCTTCGCCCCAACATGGGGGGCATAGGATTCGAGAGAGAGAGAGATTTTGTATGATACGACTGCTAGAATAATATAATTGAGCATGATCATGAAAATAACTTTGTTTTGCATTGAAGATGCTCTATCCTGTTGGTTCAAAGGTTGGTGGCATATAGGTGTCCATTTTTAGATATCCCATACAGGCAGGGTTGCCATACGTACGATTTTTGTTGTAAGCATGTTGCTAATAATAACAACACTGTTGCAATTACTGTTTATTTAATTTTATTGTATTTTACCAAATTTAGCACATCGGAAGATAATGAAACGCGCCTAATCATTTACAAATAAGATGATTTATTAACAATTACTTTATATATGTAAGGTTTATAGTACCGACTATTAATCATTATTATCATCATCATCATCATCATCATTATTATTATTATTATTATTATTATCATTATTATTAACGCAATAAGTTCATTACACTGAAAAATCACAAAGTATACGACAGTTTTAACAAGCATACGACTATTTTCGAATATAGGTATGACTGTTCTACGTTTCTGATCTGGCAACCCTGCATACAGGGCAATATTTCTACTACATAAAACCTCTCATTAATGACAATGAAGTTGATGCAATAAAGAAATAAGACAATATATTTTATGAATATTTAAAAAAATAGTAGGCATTGTATGTATTACCTAGGTATTTTCAGCACCAAAATTTCCAACTTTTCCGGTTACATGTGAAGTGATTCGAAAATAGAAGGATATGATAAGACTTTGCACAGTAAAAATTACAATAATCACTCTGCTAGTGTAACATGTACTGGTTAGGAGAAGGTTCGTCATGAAGCAGCGCTCGAAAATTTCCCCCTGGCTGAGTGGTAGAGAAGGCCTCAACTATGCCATAAAATATAAATAAATATATAAATAAATAAATATCTGTTAACCACAAATGATTCTAACATTCTTCCCTCGTGGGTGTAAAAATAAATACCTATAATAACCTGTTTTATCTGGCAGTGCTGCTCTATGGTGATCATGAGGGTCCGGATTCTAATGACATGTCATCTTTTTATTGATGCTGCATACACATTGCCAACTTGTGGATAAATCCTAATCATGGCCTCTAGACTATAAAAATCCATTTTTATTAGGTCATTTTTTTGTCATTTTATGCAATTTTATATTTTTAGAGCATTTATTTCAATTTTACGTCATTATTTTGTCATTTTCGTGTCATTTGATTCCTTATTTAGTCATTTTCCTGTATTTACATTGAGTGTATTAACTTTTTTTTTCGTCGCTAGCGGTGCTATCTTTAAAGAGTTGACACGTCTCAGTCGGAAGTGAGAATAAAAAAAATGCCAAAATTCTGTATTATATTACTATTGTTATTAGATTGACTTGGCACCAGAGTCTGCCACCTGCTTGGATTTGAGAGTGCAAACTACTGTTTACCCTCAATAAACAACAATATAATCCGGCAGACCACAAAAGGATGTGCCGAATTATAACTCACCAGTGCCTGAGTGCCAGTATAAATTTCCGTGAGAAAAAAACATTCACAAAATTACAGTTATTTACAGTTTTTACAATTATGTACAAACTAGTCTATAAATAAAATATCAGTTTTTAGGTCAATTCTTTATAATTATTAAGTCATTTTCTTTAAAATTTAGGGTAATTTTATAGGTCATTTTTCAAACAATTTTAGGTTATCAGAATCCGGGCCCTGGTGATCATTATTTGCACATTACAGAGTTTCCCTGTGAACACGCCAAGCTAATTCTGGAAGTAAGCAATGATAGACAAGTTATTTTAAGACTAACTTTTGGGATGGGTTAGCAGATGGGCGAATATCAGGGTGTTAATCTTGTGACATGCGGCCTTCCATTCCCCCAAGTTAGGAACTAAATTAACCTATATTAGAAGTCATCTGTCTTCCTGCTTGCAAGGAGAGATTTCCTTCATTGCGTTCTGTGACACCGTCTGATGGAGACTGACATCTACAATTTGCACTCATTCTCTTCCAGGTCAGACATGCTGTAGTCTATTATCAGTGCCCATCCAATTCTAGCAATGCATGATTGGAATGGGATATAAATAATATCATGAGGATGTGTTTTTAGTTGTCAACACGACTTTTAAGAGGAGAATGAAAAATCTACTGGTAATGATAATGACCAGGGCCCGGATTGTAATGACATGTCATCATTTATTGATGCTGCATAGACATTGCCAACTTGTAGATAAATCCTAATCATGGCCTCTAGATTATAGAAATACATTGTCATTTTATGCAATTTTATATTTTTAGGGCATTTATTTCAATTTTAGGTCATTATTTTGTCATTTTCGTGTCATTTGCTTCCTTATTTAGTCATTTTCATGTATTTACATTGAGTGTATTATATTTTTTCGTCGCTAGCGGTGCTGTCTTTGAAGTGTTGTTTGTTTAACGCAAGAAGGAAAAAATCGGCGTTAAAGTATTGTCATATCTCAGTCGGGAACGAGAATCAAAGAAACGCCAAACTTATTTACAGTTTTTAGAATTATGTAAAACTAGTCTATAATTTCGTGTGTACAATAATTTTTTATAAAGAAAATATCAGTTTTTAGGTCAATTTTTTATAATTAAGTCATTTTCTTTAAACTTTAGGGTAATTTTATAGGCCATTTTTCAAACAATTTTAGGTCAACAGAATCCGGGCCCTGATAATGACTTCATGGACTGTTGTTTGACTCTGCCACCATACCTACAATTACTCCCAAAGGGCCTATAGCTGGAAAGATAATTCGAGAACCTGGGACTCTACAAAGTTTCTTTGGTCTAAACAAACCGTGCAAGAAATATCCTACCGACTTAGCAAGTACGGTATCCATGGCCTTGAGTGAACACTGATCTGAGGTTTTACGCCCTCCTTAATCGCATGAATATGGCGAACAATGCATGGTAGATACCAATCGCAAGTGCGGTCCACTCGAGTGAGGATACATTTGAAGCTAGAATACCCACTTTGGTCTATTGAATTACCAATAGATGAGACGAGCTCGGTTTGATTTTATTCGCAATGAGGAAGCTAAATGAAAATGGACAATTCAGTTTACTTTGTTCCCACGTATTTAGCCTTCTTCAGCGCACTATCTTTGTTTAGTATAAAGTTTTCTTAGTAGACTATTGCAATAAGCCATACACGGTTTGGCATGTGACCAATTAAAAAGTAATTTCTGTTTTTAATGGTTTATAATTCTATATCAATTCTTCACATAAAACTACGAGCATAAAAAACACTTAAATGCCCTAATATTCCTGAAACAGAAAATTTTCTTGCATTTTTCTACTTTTCTGTAACTTTACGTTTCTGCACATTCAGATACTTTACTATTATTTAAACATATTAGTTATAATGTTATTACTACTCTCATTAATCTAAAACAGCAGGAGACTGTAGGCCTATATAAGAGTAGGCCTATATATCTTCTGAAAAATGAAAATGAGGACTAGATAATAAATAAACAAATAAGGTAACCTTTGAATACAGTACAGTGGATCTCATACTTTTGCATCCCATTACAGTAAAAATATAGTCAAAAGAGGATTATTTTTAATTAATCAGCGCTAAATTCGAATATACTAAATTCACAAACACAAGTATGTGTTGATGAGACAGTAAGATACTCTAGGCAAGACTTCGGTAACTGTTACTTTAATTTGTAACAGATTTTTACAATTCCATTACCTGTAATATTGAATTACTCCCCATGCCTAGACTGTAGTGGGATGCAGCAGTGTGAGAGACAGTGTAAGATTACCAAAAAATAATATCAAAATTGATTTTGATTGAAACTATGGCTACTTTAGTCTACATCTTCCATGGAAGATATTACTGCATCGCTGCAAGAGAGTATTTTATCACTTGAGTAAATAGGAAGAAATTAACCTATTCAGCATGAAAGTATTTTCCGATTCAGTTTAGTAGTTTCAGAGATTTGTCCAATCACATGCTTTCCTAATTTAATATAATCTATTACTGTAGTTATAACAGTAGCCTATAGTTATGTGAACGCAGGTAGCCATGTTTTCTCTCAGAGTATAATAATTTGAACATACCAAGTTATGGCGTGTTGATCTGCATGGAATTTTGAAGGCAAACTTACCTGCAAGAAGAAAAAAACAAAATTACATATATATTAATCATAAGATAACATTAGATTGGGAAGAAACTTCTAGGCATAAAAAGCAGGACACAGTGATGTCTGATGACACATTAAACTTTTCGTTCCACCTTACTTAACATCATAGGCGTACCGAGGGGGGGGGGGGTTTGGGGGTTTGAACCCCCCCCCCCCCCATTGATGAAAAAAAGGAAAATTGTATAATTTTTTTAAGTCTCCCCATAAATTACTTAATACAAGTATAAAGCGTGGGAAGCTTAAAACTCGTTATTTTGCGTCTTAATTTTTAAAAATTTCCGGGGGAGAACCCCCGGAAGCTTAAAACTCGTTATTTTGCGTCTTAATTTTTAAAATTTTCCGGGGGATACCCGGAAGCTTAAAACTTGTTATATTGCGTCTTAATTTTTAAAATATTCCGGGGAGCTTAAAACTCGTTATTTTGCATCTTAATTTCTAAAATTTTCCGGGGGAGGACCCCCGGACCCCCTCTCCCTGGATGTTATAACCCCCCATATGGTCGGCCTGGTTACGCCTATGCTTAACATTATAAACAATCATAATAGATTTTTTTTAAAGAAGCAGCAGTAACCTGTAGCCTATGCTAGAGAAAAACTGTATACAGGTCAATGCATATCTATAATTAGGCCCTAACAAATGAAATAATACCGATTTATTTTTTTAAATTACCGGTACATAATTCATTTATATTTTCCTTTTTAGGTTATGTTGAATATTTACCGTTTTATGGCATAACACATAGAATATGCTGTTTTAATTGTTTAAGGAGTTATGGTTAGAATACTATTAGTATTGAAATTATGGATTTGCACTTGTTAACACAGAGCAGGGTTGCCAGATCAGAAACGTAGAACAGTCGTACCAATATTCAAAAATAGTTGTATGCTAGTTAAAACTGTCGTATACTTTGTGATTTTTCAGTGTAATTAACTTATTGCGTTAATAATAATATTAATAATAATAATAATAATAGCAATAATAATAACAATAACAATAGTAGCAATAATAATAATAATAACAATAGTAGCAATAATAATAATAATAAATAATCGGTATTATACACCTTACATAGATCATGTAATTGTTAATAAATCATCTTATTTGTAAATGATTAGGCGTGTTTCATTATCTTCCGATGTGCTAAATTTGATAAAATACAATAAATTTAAATAAACAGTGATTGTCACAGTGTTGTTATTATTAGCAACATGCTTACAACAAAAACCATGAGAAAACAAAGAGCTGGATATATATTATATCAAAATTTAAAATACGTCAGTAGATTGAACACGCTATGTAAAAAATAGTCGTACAAATAGGCGTACGACTCATTGTTGCGTCGTACGTATGGCCAGCCTGACCAGAGGTACAACTTCTGTGAATTTATAAAATATATTAATTTTTTCAGAGACATAAGCAATCGTCAAGTCAAACCATCAGTGGGCTTTAAGTTTGAAATGAATACAAAAAAATTCAGTAGAATAACAAGCTTCTATGAATAACAGAAGTAATAACAGATAAAAATCCTCACACTTTACTTAAAGCATTGCTCTAATTAGTCGTATATGTCGCTTTAAACAATGCTTCGAAGTGAAGCAATTATACGTCAGTAGCAGCGAAAAGGTTTCATACAAATCATGGTACAGGTCTATTTCGTACTAAGTTCCATTTAAAAAGTTTTTTCAGGCTTTTTTTTTTTTTTATTAAGCAGAATATTTATAAGATATTCAATCATATTCACAGGATGCAGGATAAGGTGCTAAAAAAGATATGTCCTACGTGGTACAACCCGCGGCCCGCCTATTCATTTCTGTTGGCCCTTGTTTTTCTTTCTGGATAATTTATTTTATTTTATATATAGTTCGTTTATGTAATTAGTTTTCTTTCTGGAATCACATTACATTCCTATACTCAAGTTTGGTTGACCCTCGGGTAACTAAAGGTTGGAACATACACCTACGAAATGAAGGGCATCTGATACCCCTATGTTAGATATAGGCCTAATAGAATTTGACATTCAATAGGCCTCTGCAATATTTAGTGTATTTACTGTATTTGCTCATTATCATTCAAGTTTTTTTCTTTAGCTCAACAAACTCAAATTCGAAGGAGAGCCCAATGTTTAAAATGCAATGTATTTTAAACGTCGCCTCCTATCCGGAAGCCACAGTGGCACTATGTTTTGTTGCTATGACTACTGGCAACGTTTCCTGATTTACGTCTTGTCTACCAGCACCCTAACCCATTGTTTACAATTCTTCCTGCAGCAGCAAGGAACATGTTTACAAAGTCTGCACCCTCCTACATTCCTATCTGACAAAAGCATACAAAAGATATCACGCGACCACATCCACGCTGATACAGGAAAGAACTCAGACCGTAGAAGTTATTAAAACGCTATTCGTGGTGTTACCCAGGTAGGTCTATATAAAGGTAGCAAATGAATAGCGTACGGTAAATATTTTGACTTTTGTTTCATAATTTACTTAGGCCTGTACAGTTCTGTTAGATAGTTTGTATCAAATCTAGAGTGATAGGGAAAAAGCGAATAAGTCAAAATTCCAAAGTTTAGGAATGACAAAAAACAATTAATTTCCACAGCATTGTTACACTATTTAGTTCAGTTCACCAGATATTTTTACACAGTATCTTGTACTATGTAAAAATATCTGGGTGGACTGATCTAAATATTGTAAAAATACTGTGAAAATAAATCGTTATTTGTCTATCCTAAAACTTTGGCATTTTGACTTTTCCTATCACTCTAGAAATTATAGTAGAAGACCGGAAATTCAAGAACAAAGAAAGAAGTAGAAATACATGTTACACAAAATCGGCCATATTTGAGGTTGAATAGAATTCACATATATATCGGGTGGATGTGTCAAGACCGATAACTCTAAACACCTAATTTTGTTATAAAATGAATTGTATGCCTAATCTTTGACTGAAAACGTAAGATCAAACACTGAAAATAAATTATTTTTACAGTTTCTACAGATAAGTGATGCCTTAAGTAACCATTGAAACTAAATAGAGAATATTATAAATAAATATTATTTTCATATGTTTCTTGGTAATCAAATGGCAGCAATCATTACGGCTTTCCGCACAAACATGAAGGAAATAATGAATTTAATAAATTCAGTCTACTTTTTCTTTGGTTCAATATACAATAATGATCAGCCAGCACAATGCCATAATGAATTTAATCTTTGTAGATATTATAATCATTTATGGGAAAGAAGAGGAAACGTTCAAGGAAATTAAATTAGAATGGAAATTAAATTATAATAAAGTAATTGCATTTACAATGGGAAAAATAAAAAAGGGAAAGCCACACACATTAATTAAATATAAGTATGCTTATTTCATTTTGTTGTGTTGGAAATACGCCTTTTAAGAAAATATTTCATTGCAGGAGAGGGAGACGATACGTTGAATACAGCAACAGAAATAAACACAGTTCTTCCTCTGGAAGCAAACGAGCCAACGAGGATAGGACTTACGTGCATGCAGATCCGAAAGTTGGGATGCATAACCAGACGGATAAAGGGTAGCAGTTATCGTTCATTCTAGAATCCACAGCCCTAAGATAGCTCACATAGTATTAGCTTACATAGAGTTATTATTTGTGTATTTATATGCGTGTGGTTCCAATAAGTACCCTTAATAAAGTTAAAGTTAAATTAGGTCCCGTAATTCCTCGTTAGATCAGGAAGAACCAAAATCTATAACATTCAGTTAAACCTGTATAAAATTATATTAAAGAAACCAAAGAATGTATAATATTAGAAAAGCAAGCTAAATTAAGCTAATGTGTTTATACCCCAAACCTCTTCCTCGTAGGAAGGAAAGATAGAAAGTATTTACTCCCTGCCTAAGGCGAGTTATATATTTGGACCTAATTTAAGTTTACCTTTATTAAGACTACTTAATGGAACACAAACCAAGTTATATATTTCGACATGTTAAAAAGCCCTGCGCCATTAATGTTTGTGCAAAATTGTTACTTGCTAAAATAGTAATTTCTTAGATTACTCGTTGCTTATCAATGTCGAACGTGGTCAAATGCATGGCAAAATGAAGAGAGGGAGATGTTTCAACTCAGTTACACTGTAGCCTAAGACTTTCGGAAAGGAGTTAGATTTTTTTTTATGTCAAGTTCGATACCTTCTTGTGATACTAGACAAAATACTGTTATGAACACACCATTTTAAGTCAGTTAGCCCAAACAAAGCCACAGCTAGATTAATGTATAAATTAGACGTCTTTGGAATTTCCAATGATCCTAAAGGATTCTATACGATTTTACATATTACAGTACCTGTGCCAGATTATGGAGATAAGCGGTCTGGATAATAATACTACTAATTTTCTACACTACAACTAACTTACTATTAATATTAATAACAATACCGCCTACCGGTTCTGTCAACCTATCAAATTTGATATTTCCCGCGGTCGAAGACTGAACCCATATGCTTGAGCATGAATTATTGTTTTCTTAAGGGCCAAAATTAAATTATGTAAGGAGACCAACCTTTATCCGTTACGCCACTGATTTAGTGTCTACCATAACTAGATTGAAGCCTTCTACGAGGGATGTTCTGAAAGTAACTTTCGTCACTTTTTTTCACATGGAAACTTTATTACCAAAACAAATACACCATGCAATCATGAAATATACCCCTTGCATTATTTTTCAACATAGTCTCCACCGACATTGAGACATTTGTCATAGCTTGCAATCAGTTTGAAGAAACCACTCTGGTAAAACTAGGTGCCCTGCTATGCAAGGAATTGTCGCACAGCCTTCTCCACCTCAGCATTGTTTTGGAAGTGACGTCCCGAGAGTGCGGCTTTCATTACATGGAACAGGTGCCTTCCTTCACTGAACATGCAACACCAGCGACCAACAATTTGATGAGACATGACCTCTTCACCATACACAGTCTGTAGGCGTCCATGGATGATGGACACACTAGTCCTACATGCCCATTCATACCGGATAACAGCATGTACTTCCATTGTCGACCACGTTTTCAGTACACGTCCATCTGCCATCGTGATTTGTACTCAAATAACCTCGGGCACGCCAGTCTACTGCTACTCTCTCTTCTTCGGGACTCTACTCATGCATCGTTTCTCCTCTGCTGACGCTCTTTCCGTCGTTGAACCAGCAATAGGTGTCGATTCTTATGGCAGTTGTTTGCTTCATCTGCTTTACCATCTTCACTTTTTAAAAAAACGACGAAACTTACTTTTGGAACATCCCTCGTAGATTCTAGGGATAATAATCTGTTACTGATATGGATTAAATTGACATCTGGATAAAGAATATGAGAATGTGTGTCAGCCCATAAATTTGTTCATGAGTAAATATAATAGAGCTACGTAATAACATTCAGAACTGGAATAATAGGAAAGTTCCTGTTTCTCAATTCTGGGTAGCAATACTCCAGCAAGGTAAGGAATCCCATATCAGTGTTGACAATATCTTACAACTACCAGAATTTGTGTTGTGCATCCTGAAACAGCATTGCAATTATGTACTAGACTGAGGGGAGTCAATTCTAATGCAGAAACTTTGAAAGTTATCCTAGTAGTTCAGACACACTTTAAACAGTTGCGTTCAGACTTTTGTGACCATAAGAAGCTCCTAAAGCAAATACATAATTTTGAAAAACAAAATTAAGAGTAATAAAAATGCACATTTGAATCTGTACGAGCTTTATCATCATCCTCATTGTAACAATTTGAATGATTTATTCGTTTAGAACAGTAGGCTGAAATAAAGAAGAAACTGAAGAAGTTGGAATACGCCTAATGTATAAAATGTCCCGTTTTTTGTCTAATTTTAGAATCTACTTATGTAGCATAGAAATACTTAAAGAAACTTGATGAATGAGAACAGAAAATAAAAGACCATTCCACTTACCACAACGGTAACATAAATTCAAGAATATAAATACGTATGAACCGCAAGAGAAAATTGGTGTAGAACCAACAGAATAATTTTCAACAGTTATGACCACTTTTTCCCATTCCTTCATTTCTTAATATACTTCATGGGCAGAGGGAACAAATGTTTGCCATGATTTTGGTCTACATGAGAATAGTTTGTACATAATAATCGCGGTTTTCGTCAGCAGAAACGCAGCGGACCATGTCCTCAAGCAATTTGTAGATTTTTGTCATGTGCAAAGAGCTGTACAACATACTTCGGGTAATAGGAATGAGCAGTAATGATATAATTATATAGCGATCTGAACGGAAAAAAATATGAACACATGGCCAATCTCCTTTCTGATTGAATTATTAGACATGATAACAATTTCGACTTGTTTTATGTAAAGACATGTCGTTAAAGACCGTAATTTGGAGCACATATATAAGTATTATTTCATGGCATTAAGATGTCTGAGGATGGTATAATTTACTACAAATTTAACACTACAATAGTAGGTTATGCTTTCCTTACCCAGAGTAAAATCTAGACTGTAGATTAAGTATAGTCAAATGTACTTAGCATAAGGCTGTATTTTACTGAAATAAATATAATAATTAATAAATGTAAAAGTTGCAATCACAAATCAGCGTTATTTAACCGTATAATGAAATGTTAATGTTTCAATGTATTATTAGTTATTTTGTTGTTTAAATGTTTAGTTGTTTAAATGTTAATTCGGAGCTCGTTTTAAAATAGGTATCATTTCTTACAGAATTAGGCCTACAGGAATGATACCGCCAAGTATATATTTCTTTTTTAATTAGCTGAATTCTCAACAGATCTACTGTGATTTGTTTCTTAGTTCACACAAAAGTAAAACATTTGCTGTAAAGTAGGTCTAGCCAAACCCAATTCTCTAGAAACAAATTAACACGGCAACTGGTAACACCATTCAAGACACAATATGAGTTTTCTTTGATGACCGTATTTTGCAGTTTACAGTAGCCTACGTCTGAGAAAATCTTATTAATAATTAGTTTTAATTTTAATAGTTGATTTTCATCTCTTTTGAATTAGTTTTTGTTTGCTACTTTGTCTGTTCCGTCTTCCTACTACTATTGCCATGACAGTTATTGCTTATTTTTCATTATTATAACTTATTAATTTTATCACTTCAGTCATGCCATTACTCTCAGTTCTTGTGTTTAACCCCTGGTTCTTTTTCATTACATTGATTTGCCTACTTATTAATTTTAATTAGGTTAACATTTTACTTCTATTGTAAAACACAAATAAATCTAACACTAGAACTCCCCAGAGCACGAGCTCTTGCTCTTTCGGGCTTTCAGGACCAATCTATGTAGGCCTACAGTATTTATTTTCTACCTGACCCTGCTCAGAAAGATGCGCACTAGTCTGGACGAGTCCATTATCGAAATGTTGTCATTTGAAGGGGTGATGTTTCATTCATAAGCCAGTCTTCAAGGGAGTCGCATCGCGCTAACTAAGATATGCGGCTATGGCTGTCATGATTTGCCGGCGTAGTAGATGGCTCATCTCTCTGAATTCAACACTCACCTCACACCTGTTTACGAGTGCCAAGATGAAAATACTTTACTATAACTTATCATTTTTGTTATTATAAAATAAAATATTTTTTTAAAAATTGTGTGTTCCTTGTAACTGACGAAATGCCAAATATTAAAAAAGTGAAAGTTACAGTCTATATTCACATGGTCTCCACAAATAATTGAATAAGGCAAGCTTACACCATTCATGACAACGAAGCGGTGCTGCGAGGCGGCCCTGTAACGTGGATTCGCATCGCGTGAAGGTTAATGAATCATGACTTATATACATGATGCAGAGAAAAAAAAAGAAAAGGAGAATAAAACGAGGTGTGCTCGGTCCAATCCTATATGGGTTGTTATGTATGGAGAGTAAGCAGGCAGGCGAGCAAGGGTCCAGTGCTCCGAGCTAGCCTCACGCCGCTAACAAGACCACCTTACCTTCCAGCCAAGCGACAAAGTGGCTCAAGGAACATCCTTCCAATTAACCGCCAAACAATTTATGAAGCTCAGGCAAAAATTACTCACAAGAATTTATCTCTACACGCATAACTTCCTGACTTTATCATACTTAACATTTTTCCGCACCACTCAGTGTCTCTTTAAGACACTTTACAGAAAATTAGTTATGTGAGAGATTCTTTTACGTATGAAGGTTAACGGTAGCGAGGTCGTCTGCAAAATGTGCGTAGCGTAAAGACCACACTAGAGAAAGCAGAAAACGGGGGAGGAGACCTCGTGCCGAACTTTTTTTTATCATTTCTATCCGGACATAGCAAATTTAGATCATATTTCGAACGATTTAAGATAAATGTCCCAGATGACTGTTCATGCTTCTGTACAACACTTGCTTTTTGACTGTCTTGAATTTGGAATACCAGTATAATTTTAGGACAACGATGTCAAACAAGCGGCCAGCACAGAGGATATAATCTGGCCTAAACTTCGTTTCAACTGTTTAACCGGCGATTTTGAGGATATCTGGTTTCTTTTCATACTTTCCTGAAAGTTTAAAACTTCAGAAAATTCCCCACAAGGATTATGGCAATTTTCAGATCTGTCTATGAGTGTGAACAGTTACTTTTCTCCATGAAATCAACAAGAACTTTTCAGAGATCATCAGAGATAATGGGTAACTGATCAACACTTGTCATCTATGAACAAAGCCGTAACTGTAGATATTTCAACCAGTAAAGCAAATATTGTCACTAAAACAGTGACAGGCCTCGGAACAAAACACAAAAACAGAATAAATGTTTAATTTGAACTGCTGCAATTTTTGTACAATGTAGGATATTTCTTTCTGTTGCATACAAGTGCCATTTAATTTTTTTCTTTCTTTTTCCTTTGTTAAACTACTTCACTACTTTGCATTCATAATTGTGGCTACCCATTAAACCAGTGGTTCTCAACCTGGGTGATATTTAACTCTTGGGGGGCGCAGAACGATTTGTAATAGAATTTTTTTACACAAGCTCGAAAAATTATGTGTAATTAAACAAGGTGGCTCGTTTTGAATAGTTTGAACTAGAAACTTCAAGGCATATGTTGTTGTCAGAGCCTTTTTGGAAAAACTGCAATTATAGAGACGAGAGTTGAATCCAAAAACTTTTCATCCTTTCACCACCTGAATGAAATTCTGCCTGACAAGGAATGTGATCGGAATGAACTTCACACACAAATTCTGTCACATCCAGATTCTTCTTTGATAGAAGAATTTAACCTCTGCTTCCTGATATTTCATCTGATAACTGGCCCTGGATGTTAACAAGAAATCCCTTTGCTGTTGACACTGATGTAGGCTACTAACAGAAAGTTTGCAAGAAGAAGGCATAGAACTGAAGTGTGATTTAAAAGCGAAATATAATTTTAATAAATTCAGGTCTGGAGGACTTTTGGTTAATTATCTTGCATTTTATCCTAAAATAGCCAGAGACGCGATTACCATTACTGGGCCATTTTCATCCACATATTTGTGTGAGCCAGGATTCTCAATTTTGACTGTAATGAAAACAAAACAGCGTTGTCGGCTAAATGTTGGGAGTGATCTCCGTGGTGCATTGTCAAATTTGAAACCAAACATACCAGGTCTAATCTACGGAAAATAATGTCAATCGACCCACTAACGTAATAATGATGACTTAACTACTGAACTGGTACATAAACAATTACTAGTTGATTTAATATTATGTTTGTAAAAATGTATGTTTATTTAAACAATTGCGCTTGTTATGTTGTCTCAATTTACATTCTTCTCTCAAAATATTGAAAAATGGTAGGGGGCTAGTGACTTGCCACATCTCAAAAGGATAAGATTGGGAACCCCTGCATTAAACCACTTGTAAGCACATAGTATGTTTCTAAGTTGAAGTAATTGAAATAGCCTGCAATAATTTTTAATTAGCTGCCGTGTGTGACCCTCTTGACAAAACAAATATGACCCATAAAACCTTCGGGGTACTCCCAGTTTGACATCCCTTCTCTAGACTGTTCAGTAACAATGAACTGGCCAAACTTATGTTTCATATATTCAACAATAGTAGCCTACATTATGAAAGGTGCCTATCATACATTTCTTAAGATACGAATATGTTTATGAAATTCGATTTGCTCCTTTCATAATTTTAATGTGTATCTTAATTGCTAGGCAAGTTGGCAATTGATTAGGTAATTAATAAATAGGCAAGTTGCATACGACTCTTTTTGTTAGACCATGACTAATTGTTTAAGTTTTGATATCAGCTTACCGCGGCAATAAACTATTAGCAACATCTGTAGTTCTTGTCTTCTGCGATAGATGGCAATTGATGGCTTACGATCTAGTCGAAACTTCTTCTAGGCCATATACTTGAAGCGAACGGATTTTTACACAACGAAATTAACTCAATTTAATACAATATTAAAATTAATACGAGCAGACTTTATTTTATTTTAAATACAAGCTATTTATTATGCAGTTCCATTTGCTGCTCTAGAGGCTTTATGATCGTTCCGTGTTCGATAATTATCGATACCACACCTAATGAAAATCTGAATCGAAATGGAAATCATTATAATACCGTTATGTCAGACTTAATAACCGTATTAGGCCTATTGTGTGGTCGAACAAAAACATTATTGTTATTCTCATTTTCTAATACTCATCCACTAAACTTTAATAATCTTTCACTCTAATGTCCGATTTGTAAATCGTATGTAATAAACTAATGATTATAAACTGATGATTATTGAATTATAACCATAATACGGTGTGCACAACATGGTTATTTTCTGTCTCTGGAATTCAATAGTAGGCCTAATAAACGTAACTTTCACTGTTTTAAGTATGATGAAAAATGGATTGTTCCCTACTAAAGGATAGATTTTAAAAAAAATGATTTTCACTTTAAGGGAATGGTTCCGCCAAAGATTCCAAACAAACATTCGGAATGTTCAACTCATCATCACCGTTGTCAAGTAAAATAATGGATTAAGAAAGTATACCAGTACTTATATTTGTTATAATTTTTCGGCCTAATTCGAATTAATCTTGGGAAAAGTTTTATATCGTATCCTGTTGAGCAATGGGTTTTCAGAGAGGAGAATCATTTGTAAATTAAGCTTTGGCCATCAAAATGCAAATCTGTTGCTCTATCTACTACTAACGGTGCAAGCATCATTATTCAGTTGAACAAACATGTGAGAACTAGCTGAATGCAAACAAATAGGAAAAGCTAGTACAGACTGCAAATGTATGCAGACTAGTGGACATAATTACATTTAAAAAAATAAATAAACCTAGACTACTCAGGGAATGTAGACATAGGGCTATTCTAACAAACTAAATGAGAAAATCATTCATTACCTAATAATGTCATAAATGCTTTCTATCTTCACACTTCTATGATTATTTTGTCCTATAACGTAGCTGAAAAACAACAGTGAATACCTCTACAACAACTTAATGCTAAATATAGGTATATGAGTGAGTGAGTGAGAGGTGAGCGAGAGCGAGAGCGAGAGAGAGAACCAGTCAAATATGGGCCCCTATCAAATTCGGCGTGATTTGTGCTGCCATCTTCTAGTTCACGTCAAAACTCCTTCAAGAAGACACAAGCAGTATCAGGGTGCGTCTAACATGAATGTAAACCGAAGAGTGCTCAAATAATATTTTTAATTTCGTTGGTTTTGAAGATTTTGCAGCGTTTGACGTCACTCCATATTATCCACTAGAGGTAAGATACAATAATATTTAAGTTACTATTTCTAATCAAATTCGATCACTGATTTTGAAGAAGAAAAACAGCTCTTATGGTATGGACATACAAAGGATGTCAGAGGAAATACTACTACGGAGGATTATGGAATGGGAACCACAGGAAGGAAGAAAAGAGGGAGACCGCCGACCACATAGATACAAGAAATTCAGACATCAATTAGAAGAAGAAATATTGAAGAGAATTTATGGGCAGATAGACAGAAATGGAGAATGAAAATTAAATGCAAGGTGTAATCTTCGGTTACCGGTACCGGAAAATGTAAATGGAAGTACATTGTAAAACCGGATAATAATAATAATTTCTAATAGAGCTTTATTTGAGCTCTAGAGACTGCATAATTTTTAACAAATTCAAATGCATATTGCTTGTGGAAAAATGGCGATGTCTTGTACATTATACCTGCATTGTACATTATATGGGCCAGGGGCCTGCCGAAAAAGCCGTCAAAGGTTTTCGGAAGACTGGTTTGTGTCCTCTGAACAAAACCGTCTCTCGAGACCACGAATTCTCCATTCTTAGTCGAAACAGTGAAGTTGTGGATGAAGAACGACGTTGCATCGCCGTCAATAGTAGCCGTCCTACGACACTAGCCCACTTCCTACATTTCAGCAGAAGCAGGAAGCAAATGGACGATCATCAAGAGAAGAACATCAGCTCTCATCAGTGGTTCCCTACAAGAGCCAGTTAAAAGAAGAAAGCTCAATGCTTCTGCCAAACAGCCGGCGAAGAGAAAATTGGTTATGTCTGAGAAGACTGCAGCCAAGAGACCTGAATGCAGGAATAATGTTAGGCCTAATTCATCAGACTCAGAATCTGACGAAGATGATCCTGTACTGATCGACACAGATGATGACATGGACCCTGGCTGTGACAGAAGATGCCGAGTGTCCACTTAGTAGAACTCTTTCCCGAAGACAAAAGTGGGGAGCAGTGGCTTCAGGACACTCAATGTAAAATCTGGATCCATTTCGTACTGTACACAAAATTCAGTAAAATCAATTTTATTTGTGAGAAACACCTGAATGGCTAAAGAAAACATTCGATTTTTTTTATTTTTAAATAGTTTTTCGTAGGGGCCCATAATAGGACATACGTTTCTAATAAGCGCCCCCGTTGCTGTTCAAATATACGATTAGGCCCATATTTGTAATTCTGTATATCTGTAAATTAAATAAATAAGCTATATATTAAATTCATTTAGTAATACAGCTATTTTTTTGTTACCAATTAGTTTTAAATTCTTGATGTAATCTCAATAAAATGTTGTTTCTTAGAATAAAGTGTAGAGATGGGATTAACTTCCACAACAGATGCTACTGAAGACATATAGGGCTTTATGATGTCTTGAAAAAATAAACCGGGAATACCCACATCTTTGAAAAATATATACATACACACACAGAAACAAACTAATCACATAGGCCTAACGTCTTGGCATTCCGAGATTAAAAACCGACGTTTCGGTCATCTTGTGATTTTCTGCCTGCCGATTTCACAAGCTTATAAAAGGAGATAAAACACCATCACCACCACCTAAAAGAAAATCGTAACAAGATGACAGAAACGTCGGCTTTTATTCCCGGAAAGCCAAGATGTTACAGTATCCAGCCGCAGAAGCCTACGAGAACAAATGAATCACATAATTAGGCATTTTATATTGAGAAAGTTTATTTACTTTTATGGGATAAGTGACACAACAGCTACCATAAAAGGTACTGAACTTTCAGCATTTTGAAATCAAAGGAAAGCGTTAAAAATTACAAGAGAAAAAAGTCAAATGTTTCCACTTAGGCATATATTAACGTCAATAGCACTTATAGGTAAATGGTCATCCGTTCTGAAATTTCACAGACCTAAATTTTAGGCTATGCGATACATCTTTATTTGAAAATAAACTTCAAAAAAATTAAGTAGTGAAATTTCACCTGTCTCCACCTTATTACTAAATTTACAGCTCTCAACAAAAAACATACGAGTCCAAGAAGCTAACTCCAACTCTCCATTAACCCATAACTATTGGCACAGACTCTCCTAGCAACAATTAATACATACAGAACTCCTCCACACTAATTATAATACTGAAATATAACAATAGATTAGGAACAGACTTGTCTGCAGATTAGTACTATAAAACAGAAATAAAAGCTCTTTTCCACATTCAAGGATTTCACTAAAATAGCATATAAAAGCCACATTACACAGAACTGATTTCTGGAGAAAACGTTACGGTAAAACTTCACAAGGACCTGAAGAATTATAACACGTAAAATTTAAACACACGAACACAATCAAAATGTTATGGGAAAATGGTAACAATTAAATTTACAACTATTATGTGAACTAGACTGTAAATCTTTCCAACACAGCCATTCTGCCATGACGGTGTACTATAGCAGATAAAGAGTGGTATTAAGAAGTAAATTATTTTAGAATTTTTAGCACTTATAGTCAACATAGTAATCATTTATTTAAATTTCGTGTATTATTTAACTTTTGTACCTTAGGTCAATTGTATTCTCTATTATAATTAAGATGTATAATTCTTGTATTTAATGCATTCCCTCTGACTAAGTGGTAAGGAATTCCTTATGGCCTTTACTCCGCCTTGTTAAATAAATAAATAAATAGGGTATGGGGTTGTAAATTGGGGAACTGTAATCTTCGCAGACCTAACCACTTAACCCAAATTGCCTAACGCTAGGACTAATAGTTTAGAAAGCGTATTGTTGGATAATGGACCAAGTTGAAGATTTATGTTCAAAGAACGAAAGACTAGTATTGTAAAAAAAATAAGAGAAAGCTGCAGAGACATTAGAACATTACGATGGAAACAAGTAAACGAAGTATAAAAACACAACAGTGGTCAACATGTCAGTTTCTTGCTTTAGAAAAGTATAACAGATCACCAGGGTAATGACCAGGGTTCGGATGTTTATGGCTTGTCATATTTTTATCCTCAACTCCGTTGTCGCCGCAAACACAAATTAAATGGGAATTACATGCTAGTTAACCCAATCGGACCTTCTTTATTTTGAATGTCGTCATATTTTGGTATTTTTTGTGGTCTTGGTCATATTTTGGCCATATTGGTATCTTAACGTCATATTTAAGTTATAAATTAGGTAAAAGAGCACAAGTATACAGAGTATGTACCACATAGTCGAGTTAAGTTTTAAATTTATTTCATTAATTTAATGTTTATGCCAAATTAAGTGACTTAGGTTTTAAAATTGATGCAATTGTTCACATTTTATAGGGACAGGCAAGGTCTACAAAATATTACGAGTAATTGGAACTGATGAAGTGAGAAAACAGAAGCAAATCCTTTAAAAATAGACGTCCATTACACTGTAAATCACCGAAATTGTTAAAAAGTTATTATCTGATTGAATTAATGTGATGTAAGAATTTAGTGTCTTTAAACGTTTTAAATTGGAACATATATTTTTTAAAATACGTTACTTTTACTATGTCATATTTTGGATTTTTGGATCATATTTAGTCATTTTAAGGGCTTTTTTGCAGTCTTACTTTTCACTCATTTAGGTCATAAATATCCGAATCCTAGTAATGACATAATACTGGTCTACTCCAAGTAACCATCTTTCTGTATATTAGAATTACTGCAGAAAATCAGTTCTGCTTATATTTTACAATGATGTGAAAAGGAAGATAAAATAGTATTATAATTTATAGTGAAGTGTACTATATAGTTTTCAATTTGCAAGATATTGCCTATGGCAGGTATTGCGTGGGCTTTGCTAAATATCAATATTACATTAGTTAACTTCAAGATAAGAGACGATGAACATGCCACCTTCTAATTAGCATCTAATGGGTATTTATATATTCGTAAAAACAACAGCATGCTTAATAAGGGGACATAGATCACTCATGATCTGAGCAGGAGATTCGTGAGTTCCATGGCAGGTAGGCAGGTTAAGGAAAGAAAGAGAGAGAAGAAACGTTTGTTCCGTTCATTTCATGGAGGATACGGGGAAAAGGAGAGTGACTTCAGCTTGTAAATTCCACTAGTCTGGCCTCTAACACGTAATGAAATTCTTATGCACATGATCAAGCCATTACAATTCCAGTTCAGTCAGGACGATCTGTGATCGTGAAATTAAAATGGCAGAAATCATATTCAGTATCATTGACGATTTCTGCACAGTACCATGCTAAATGCGATTTATCGTGATATCGACCTTCCTTATAAAGATTAATGACTGTATAATGTGTAGAGATGTTCACCATTTGTTCCAATATCAGTCCACTTTTAAAAAATTATCTTCATTAACCCTTATGGAGTCGCGCCGTGGTGGAAATGTGCATAAAGTTTAATTCTGGATCAAAAATGAGTATCAAGTGACATTAGGAATCTATTCGTCGCGCTATCTGGCTCCTGGAATTTCAATTTCTCCTGGCATTTTAATTTGGCCTATACCTTTCCTTTATTAATTTTTTTCTATTAATGTTTGTTTCATGTCCTGACAAGAGTCGGTCAATTAGACCAAAGTGCGAACATCAGTGAAAACTTGAAACTGCTTTCCCTGGTAAAGAAATCAGGTTTTAAGAGGGGATGGTTTTGTAATATGAATAGACATAGCCTAATAGACACACTCTCTCTGTGTATGAGAGAGAGAGGGGGGCTTACAGTTATTGTCTCTGTTTGAAATTTTCTCTTGCAATTTTACAAAAGTTAATTTAAAAAAATATAAATAAAAAAATACATATAAAAATAGGTAGTTTGTACAGCAAACGCAAGTGCGAAAAACAATTACTTTAAGTATAAGTTAGTTGATTTTTTTACCATACAGATATCGTAAATTACATTTTCTACACTTCAATCAAGGTATGAAGTACAGCTCCATTGCTACTTAGGTCTGAGGTGTGCCGGAATTTTCCCCCACAAATATTATTTTACATGTCTGTAAATACTGTAGCCTACACAGACATGGAACTGTCGCATTTTCGCACACACAAATGCCATCGATGGGTTGAACCTACAACTAGAGAACAGAAAGCCATTTCCTAAACAACCGTTCGAACGAGCCCAATCATTTCAAAGAAAGACATGCTGTGGATTTTAATGCCTATACAATCCATACATGTATGAACCCATAAGCTTGGGTTTTGAAGAAAAGCATACCACCTCTATACCAAATAATTCTTTATTGCTATAACACAAATTGCAATGGCTGAAAGTAATGATTTGCATCTACATGCAGAAATGTAGAGAATGGGAATGTAGAGTTCGAAATGTTCAACCCTTAAAAATAAGAAAAGAAGTTACGCTGCAAGTCTGCTATGTTTCCTGTGGACGTTATTTACTTATAAAATTAAAACAGAGAAGCATTAATAACAGAAATAGTAGTACAAAATTCCAAATATAACGTAATGGAACACTTTATAAGAAGAGACTTTAAAAATTCCGAGAGTGATCTAAAGATACAAAATAAAACTTGTGTTGAAAATTACGAAAAATGCAAAATAATGCCAAAACAAACTGCCCTTATTTATTCAATTAAGTCATTATACATATTTGTATATATTCGAAAATAGGGTGCTTCGAAAAATATTTGGGCCCAAGAGGGATGGCAATGGGGACTGGAGAAAATTGCATAACGATGAGCTTCAGGACCTGTACGCTTCACCATATATAGCAAGGGTAATTAAATCGCGAAGAATGAAATGGGCTGGACATGCTGCATGCATGGGAGAGGAAAGACATATCACAAAAGTATTGACTGCGAGACCCGAAGGGAAAAGACCACGTGGAAGACCTAGACGTAGGTGGGAGGACAATCTTAGAACGGATTTATGGGAAGTAGGATTTGTGGGGGATGATTGGATGAAGTTAGCACAGAATAGGGTTGAATGGCGGACTCAGGTAAGCGCGGCAATGAACCTTCGGGTTCCATAAAATAGATAATATTCCTTTAAGATAGCTTGCTGAGGAATTGTCTATTGCCATTGAGTAACTAAGTAAGTATATATTCGAGCTATCTTTCAACCTTCATATAAAAATGATTCAAAATTATAAAATGCCTTGCCCGACTAATAATAAATCATTTAACAGCGCAATGACTTCAGCTTGAGGAGCTCACTTGGCTCAAAGTGACTGCCAGTCCTAAACCTCCGAGAAGGATCCAGCAGCCACAAAATAGCCCACCCCTCAGGCAGCCCGTAAAACATAAAACCTGACCAGACAAGTTAAGTTCTTTCATTTTCTTTTGGTCATCTTCTTACAAAGCACCTGCATCCTCGTGACAGCCAACACAGCTAAGTTCAAAAACTCTGACACCTTTCCCCAAATTGTTAATCAAATTAACTCCAAGCAATGCTGTCCCAGCCATGAGAAATTACTCTCGCAGTCATCTAATGTGTGCCTTACTCATACAATTGTTTATACCAATTCCAACACGATACAAACTCAATCCTTCTCGTGTTGCTAACAGTGTTGGCAAGTATTGTTAACACACCTGTACCCTGTCAAAATAACACCACACACAAAAAGTGAAGATTGGGGCAGGGGAACGTGTAAAATGTGTAGGGTGGGTAAGAAGGCAACAAGATGGGTTAAGGAGGAGGGGTAAGATGAGTAGGTGCATAACATTCGGGAAGAAAAGGATTCTGAACAAACATTCTCACACTCGAGTACAACACATTACCAAAATCGACAACGCCAAATCTACTACATTAAGGTGCGTAAGTTTGTCATTTAAATGCAGAATTAATATGAATATTTTTATGACTTCCTATGTCCGTACCATAGAAACGAAGGTAGCGGAAGTATTGTGTTCGACCCCGAAATTTGAAGTTGAGTTTTCTTTTAACATAAATACACGTTTTGAGGTCTCCTGAATCTAAAAATACAGAAATATCTTCTAATCTAAAAATACAGTACTATTTTCGAATCTACAAAATACTCTGCCCATCTTTTCGAATCTTCTCCATACTACTTATGTTCTAAAACAGCGTTTCTCAACCTTTTTGAACCCAAGGACCTCAAAAATGTCTAAAATATTTTACGGACCCCTAATTTTACATCCCAATTTTAAAAGAAGGCCTATATTCTTAATATTTGGGGTATTAATTATAGGTCATTATAACGAAATATGTGAAAAATTTTACTTCTTTACTTTCCACTTGCTTTATGATTTTTTAAAATTATGTCTGCGGACCATCTGCACCATCTTCGCGGACCGTAGGTTGAGAAACGCTGTTCTAAAGTATTTAATTCACTCCCCTCTTACATCACATCACAAAAAACGGAAATTTCATTTAATAATAATAATTTAGGAATCGCGCACAATGTGCATTATCTTAACCTAAGACTTAACCTAACACCCAGTCCTGAACCCGGGGAGGGGATCTTTCACTACTGAAAAATCCCCGACCCGGCCGGGAATCGAACCCGGGCCGCCGGAGTGGAAGGCAGGCGTGCTACCGACTCACCCACGGCGGCGAAAATGCTCAAATCCTTTCTTTTATCAAACTGTTTTTATAATAATGATCTTTATTCTTTGTAAGTGTGTATATACTGTATTCTTAAATTTATCATTCAATTTGTATAATTCATTTTCCAAGTAATGTAAAAATAGAGTTAGAAATAATATTAAAATGTATAATATAGTGCTAATGAAACATAAGTAAAATGTAGTATGTTAAAAATAATGTAATATTCGTATTATTGTATAATGTATTGAATATTTGTATGTAAATGATTAATTTGTAAATGTATATGTGTTAAACTTTAAAAAAAGTAGTTTATAAGTTATGTAAACTTATAGTTGGTTTATGAACAAAGAGATTTATTAGGAGATGGTTTTGGAATAGAGTAGAGCAAGTGTAAAAGAAAGGTAGCTTGGTTGATAGTGACTTGGTCCTTGGGTTCAAAAAAGTTGAGAAATAGGTATAGGATAATGAAAACAAGTTTAGAAGTGGCCACCCGGCAGGGATATCTTATCTTCACTTCATTTTGTACGTGATATGACCGGTCTGTTTTATTTATGTAGGCCTATTTGTATAGGCTTTAGCGTCCGAATTAAACAAGGACCGCACCAATAAAGATTCCACCTAAGACATCATTCAGCTGAGTCAGTATGATTAGAGACCATATAATTTCTTTAAACAGCTCAAATAATATGAACGCTGAGTTTCAAATTTCTGGCATTGCTGAGTGATGATGAGCAAATGTAGAATGCAAACAGTTGGAAGAAGCGAGCTTCTGCATGTAATTCCCATGACATGCTATTTGCTTATTTACACGGTGCAAACAAATTATTCAAACTATCCTCAACAGATTCTTCAATACACACTCAAGCAGCAAATACAAGAAACTAGAATTCACTGCAGTTCTGCTGAGCAAACTATTCACTCAACTCACTGTTACACGAGAGGCCGCAGTGGCTACTGTATTCCGACAACTGTCACTGGAAAAATAAACAGATCTACTGATTGCAGGTGCTTAAAAATTAGTGAGCTTTGTGTGTTCCTAGGACGATGATACCGTGAGGTGTTGTATACCTTTGATGAATATGACATCTTTAGAATGTGGACACGTCATTTGATGGCAGTGACATTCGATTATACACACAAAAGCGATGGTAATTCAGTTGTGAGTCAGGCGCCAGGATGTGATAAGATATGAACAGCGTTTTTACGTCAAAATGGCCGTTCTTCGAGGGAAGAATGCCAGAGGATGCCACAACAGCGGGTGGCAGCTTCGAGGAATAATGCCTTTTCGTACCTAAGGGTGGGCAAGTGTTTTTCAAGCTCCCAACTACCGCAATAAATTGGAATAGCACGATGCCGTCGTGTATGGGCGTTGATGGGTGTCTTCCTCCTATCCTATCCTTTAGGTAGTTGGCATAATTTGCATTACACCAACATTCCTAACCCTGATCTTTATTTGGTATATTTCAAAAAGAAATTATCCCATGTTTTCAAAGAAAAATACGAGTAGTTCTCCTCTGAACTTATTAATAAAGCTAGTTAATGAGTGTAGGCCTACACAGTACTTGATACCTTTTTAGTCTATAGCAAATCGTTTATTTTCTTCAATTCCTTTGCCGAGAACTTGGTAAAAGCACATTTAAATCCCGGCGTTCTCTGAACCGACAGAGAAGCCGATTATTAAACATAGGCCAACATCAGAAAAATGTGTTGCCACAAACAAGGAACAAACAGCTGGATTTCGAATATTTCTGATGTGAGGCACTGGATTCTGTATGCATCAAAATGGTGTCATTTACCTTTGAATTTGAAAGTTGGAACACTGTCTAACCATTTATGTGTAATTGTTTTTTTTTCAGGTGCGATTCCTACTACTTCTTCCACATTCTGATATGGAGATCTGTTTTGTGAGGACAACTAGAGCTATAATACTTAAATTTTAAGAAGAAGCGGGTCTGGTGAAGAAGGCCATGGTTTCTGCAAGCAACCACTTAGGATACATAAAAATCCTATCGTTTACACTAATTTAAAAGGTAGAGTTGGAACACGAAGCAGTTTACCATGAGTCTTATCGAGATAAGGTGGCATGGAGATAATATAATAAATTAATTATTAGAAAGAACTCGAATCAATTGCAATTATTTACCATTATACACAAAGGGAGAGAGTTAAATGGTTTGACAGAGATTTGAGTATTTAAGCAATAAACCCAACAGTGAAAGACAAACAGCATAACCATTCCTTCTAATGCATAAATTAACAATACACACGGATCAAAACATGTTAAATATTGTAACGTGACATGGATAACAATAAACATATCCTACTTAAATATTTTGAAGATGTAAAAAGGTTTAAATTAAACCCTGGTAATAATATATCGTGGTTATAATGACTGGGAGAGCCTCGGGCTTCCCATTGTTTCCGATTTCATGGTCCAGTCATAGTGGGTTTTGAGCTCCTCGAATGCTTTGTGTGAGAGAAGTGAGAAGACAAGACTAGCGGGCAGCCTACGCGTTCAACAAGCAGAGGGGAGGGGGTCTCATAGCGATAATGATAATCATAATGATGCAAGATAATTGCCTGAAATTACATAGCTAGTGTCCTAGAGAGGCATTAAATATGGGAAACATGTTAGCCTGCGATTCGACACAAGTTGTCAGCGCCGTACTGTGGTATAAGGTGTAAACAATCACAATTATTTGTTCCCCTACCACCACTCTCATCAAAGTTGAATTCTTCTTCACCGTCATATTAACTGGCCAGACTTTGCGTGTGTGTGTACGCTACATATGCTGAACAAATCAGGGTCTAATTATCTTTCCTTCAGCTATTTGCAGTGTTGTTTTGTTGTTTTATATCTTACTCCATGAATGATTTTCAACTTGATAGAAATGGAATTAATGAACAAACTAAAGAAATAAATAATCGGAAATTTTCCTGGCGAATAAGGTTAAGCATAACTTTTCTCCGGCTTTCATCCGGGTTATAGGTAGTTCACCCAAGCTTTCGGCAACAAGATCAGATGCCATCATCACGGGACTTCCCACGAAATGTTCGTATTATATTACTGATTTCGACAAAATGTCGGGAAGTCCCGTGATGATAGCAAGAGAGTGTGTTGCCGAAACTTGGGTGAGAAGTTATTCTTAAACTAGAGCTGTTATTCTTAAACCAGAGCCTCAAATATTCTAATTAAGTTCACCAGATTAACGCGTGTAACCAAACTCTCAGATAATACGGATATATGCTTTTCATTTACTTGTTTCATATAATTTAGATTGTTAGGACTGATGGAAATGCTAATTATTGTTACATATTATTATTGTTTATTGGTCTAGATATAATTAACGTTATTGTATGCAGAAAGAGATTACATCGGATAAAACGTATCTTCGGTTAATCGAGGGTTGGATAATCGGAGTTCTACTGTATTATAAAAGTCTACCCGCTTTTGCCTATGCGATGTAAAGATAGTTTACACAGTTTCCCATAGGACACTGTAACGAAATCTTATTAACAGGATTCTATAGCTATAGCCTTCAGTGATGAGGGTTCATATTATCATTGCCTACTGAAAGACCTTAAGAGAAAAAGATGAACAAATGCGTTTAATACGAAAAAAGGTAACTTTCCAAAGGTATGACGACTGTTTCATTGTAGGTGTTTGGTGCGTGTGTGTGTGCACTAATGTATTTTCATATTCCGTGAATATTGTGTCTGAAGGCACTACTCGATGAAAATAAATGGAGACTCAATTTCCTCCACACAAAATCTTCACTCTCACCCGTAAAAAGAATGGGCAAAGCATCTGCTTAGAGTTAGAGTATGAAAACCTTACCTTCTTTCACCTATTTACTATTCATAAAAGCGTTTCCTTTATATTTTATTTTACGTGAGGTCGTATATTTAAAAAGCACGAAGGGATGTGAGATGACTCCCCATGGAGCGCCCTCAAGAAATGGGTGGCCTATCTGCCTCCAGGTAAAAAGAAACCAAGCAATAAACGTAAAATTATGGCACCCTTTAAAACAAATAACCAAATAAATAGGTCCGGACAAACTCTCCAGCCAAATTATTAAAACCAGGTTTTATGGGGAAAAGTCCTAATCACTGTGGGGTCAGCCTTTAGGGCTCTGTCTGGCTACCAACAATGTTCCTTAATATTTTGTGGCTGACTCATGGGCTCTTTCAGACTATCTACGCCATTCACTCCATTCCACAGATATTTTGGTTCCCATAATGCTTTATTATGAGAAAGTGCCTGACCCATTCAGACTCAGAACTGTGGACAGCCACTTTCTCACAAGAAAGTACGGCTCGACGTGGATACTCTGAAAGAGCCCTTAAAGCGAAAAGTTGCTGAATGTTTTGGAGTATCCATCACTCTTGTCTAGGGCAGCTAATTTTTAAAGAGTGGATAGTTTCTCCTAGTGAGACTTTTACAATCCACAAACGGAAAAGTTCAATAAAAAGACCAATAATGTTGTTCGGCGAAGTGACAACAATCATCCTTGAGCGGGCCCTACCTCCGTAACAGTACCTAAATCTAATGCGACCTTTTCAGACACCCCTATAATTTTGCTAAACGTTTTACTGATGTGGGCATTCAATTTACATAAAATGTGCAAAGGTTATTTACATAGTTTTACAGTTTAAACAGGAGAACTGTGAATCCTTTCAACATACCGCGGAAAATATTCATACAGTATCTATATCTATAGATATTTATCTTAGAAAGAAGAAATAACAGTAAGCCTATACAAACAACCAAAATAAGGGTTATGATTACCGTGCCTTGTGAAATTAGCTTGTATAACTTATCGGCAGTGGAATATAGTTCTGAATCACGTTAAACTAGCCCAGGGAGGAGGAAAAGGTAGAAATAATATAGTTATCTAATTCACTCCTTCCGTGATACTTCCGACAAAACTGTTTACTAATAATAATTAACTCTCGGGCATGCATCCTAGTTAGTGGTATTTCATCCAAGCTTTCGTCAACCCACTCACTATGAGGACACTCCGAAAACTTCGACGAAATACCACTAATCCGGAAGCAAGTCCGATAATTAATTAATTAAACGTTTAAGTTTACCTCTTACGATGGCAAAAAATGTCATCCATTACTTTAAGTACATAACCTTTTCATAAAAAGGGCAGTGCTTCAAGTAGGCCTAATTAATTTCACCTAAGCAACTTTGAATTGAGAGTTAGTATGTTATTGCCTTCCTTTCTGTCATCGCCTTGTAGAGACGCTTAAGCGGCCCACGCCCCCGAGCCTTACAGGACCGCGACCTGTCTGGGGAGAAGTTTCTATGGACCATACAAGGACATATATCTTCAGAGGAGTGATCAGACTAATGCCGAGGCCACCTCCGAAACAAAACGAACACATAGGTAATATTATTGATTTCTTTCATATTTGTACAACATTTATTGTAAAAATAATCCACCTAGGTAATTTGTACCGACCAGGAATCGAACCAGAACTACGTGAGAGGAGAGAACGCATGCCCTGCGTCACAGCGGTGAAAGTGTTATTAAGGAATAAAATATTCAATTCTTAAACCTCTTGAAAATTAGCGCAACTTTGTCACCTTTACAGAGTGAGCATTTTGTACACTATGATCAGCACTGGTAATATTAAGTACTGACCCTCAGGTTTAATCTCATATGTAGTTGCCCTGCGTGGTGATGGAAGAGGGGGGAAATGTAAGCACTGTCCGCACGGGAGGCTCTTTCGTCATAGCTAGTCTATCCGTTTCTTATTTTATTGTCGATTCAATCTATTGACTCCTCTTGTCTTGTCGGCTCAGGGGCTAAGCCCTAACGGGCTCGTGCACGTAGGCCACATGGCGGGCCCATCGTGCAACCCCTAGGAGACGGAATGATGTGCATGCTCTAAGGCCCCCCTGTAAAAAGACTCCACCACGAGCCCCCACGGAGCTCCCCTACATCCAATAAGGACCAGGTACCACTCCACGTGCACCGTACCCAGGGTCCCTCGTACAAGAGCCCCAAGGGCGCGGCACACCCTGGCGTGTGCGACATACCCAGGGTCCCTCTGAGAGCCCCAGAGGCACCAGCAACTCTTGACCACAAGCAACGGGGATGGACGGGGGAGGCCCGCAGCAGGAGCAGGCCCGAAAACCAGTAAAGGGGAACGGGATAATAATGAGGGGGGAAAGGAAGTTGAAGTGGAGTGTTGGTGGAATGAAGGGAGGATCCCGAGAAAAACCCCAAAAGGTAATGGCTTTGTCCACCGCAAATGACACTCCCGCCGGCCCCGACTCCTCAAGTTGATAGCCGTTGCCTACGAAGGGACAACACACCATCTTCTATCAGGACGTCAACCGAAGCATTACGGGCTGGGAGAATTAATTTAAGCACGACTGTGAGGCAGTTGTTGAATCATGCAGAGTTCGTGAGATAAATATTTGTGCTGAGTTGTATCTCGGTGCATTGCTTTACGTGTGCTGCATATCAAGTGGGAATATGGGATTACTGCATTACATTTTCCTCTTTGGCTCGCCATTCAAGAGGGTCCAAATCATTTGGGGAAAAACCTTTATAAAGAATGATTTTTAATGTTTTTTTGGTGTTCCTGAGAATTAAGTTCCTTCAATAGTAGCATACACATTGCTAAACTAAATATTCAGCTGTAGGCCAATCACTGAAGAAACATTCTGTAGAAAAGTTATCTTTTCTCTCTTCTGGAGAGCCAGGTTTTTATCTTTGTACATACGCTCCAACACAACTCGCTCTCAGAGACGAACCCACGCAAGCACATCTACAATCAATCGAGGATCCAGCTAACTCCGATGTTTATATTGTTACGGTAACCATATACCAGTGAAATCGTTGATTACTTTCAAACCCATGCCTCTCTCACTACAATATCTCATAATAATAATAATGCATGCATGTCCAAGCGAGAGACTAACGGAGTGAATAGATGGGGAAGTGCCTCACTGAATCACTGAGATGCCTACCTGTATGTTGGTACTGAAATAACTGTAGCACAAAAATATAATTTGAGCAAAAAAATGGACCATAAATGCAATTTTCAACTGTGATCCTCCATGCAACAACAAAATTAAATGTGATTCGTAATAAATTTCCACACACACAAGAAAGTTAGTTTTTGGTTCCCAAATAAAAGAAACATCCTTTTAACGGCTGAAAGATGTGAAACAAAATTGTTGGAAAATACCGTGAGAATGTAAGTTTAATCACTACAATTAAAGCAAAGAGATTAAAGCAATTAGGTAAAGTTATTGGCCTAAAGAGCTTTGGAAAATTTCCTGGCTACATTATTTTCTTCCCAATAGTTGATTTGAATTTATAATGCGCAAGACTGAATCGCTCAGACTTTAAGGTATTCGTATGGACCATGCACCTGGAATATTTTTTGTGTGGGAAAGAAAGAAAAAGTTGCAGCATCCTTGAGGCGAATTCGAACACGCGAGCGACAGCAAAATTTGAACAGATGAGTTGATGACGGACACAAACACACCGATTATTTAGCACATCTCTCTAGTCAATGCAACAATGGTCTACCCGATAATTTCCCTGCATTCCTGTAACTAGTGTAAGTTCACAATGAAAAGAACGAAAGTTTGGGAAACGTATTGAATAACAATGGTAAGAGAACATACTGTAAAACCTAATGCCTTCCGATTTCCAGTCATTCAGCGTAGCAAATCTAAGAAACAGAACCTTTCATATGATAGAAGCAATTTTTGTAATAGAAGGACTACTTACCTGAGAGCAAGTGAGAATGGAAGTAAAATTGAAACTGTGTAAAATAGGCCCAGTACTATTACTAATAGACGTGGTGTTTATTTTTCAAACAGTGTAAATATTGGAAATCGATTGCTTACGTAGAGAATAATATTATAGTCTACGTTACCCTTATAAGTGAGTTACATAGTTGTGTGTTACCAGTCTCTTAATTCATAAGAATTTCAATCTGACGGAAAATAAATTTATATTTGAATTTATTAAGATTAATTTGTGTTACTGATCAATAAATAATTATAATTCAGCAAATAAAATAAAATATAGCTCTGTAGCTTTATTTATCACTGGCAGTTATAACATCTGACTTAACGTGAGATTGTACTACCAAACTAAACTAAACTCCGTGCCGCTACATCCCTGAAGGTACTTGGCCTACCACCCGACCGCTCCGTCATCTACCACAGGCAGATGGCAGGATTAAGCGGCATGCAGTTTGCTGGCAGTATCCTAAGAAGAAAATTACCAATGTTATGTTCATTACTGTTACTATTATGTTATAATTATTAAGCCTGTTATTATTAATAGCCTATTATAAAGGTAACTTAGTTATTTGGATAACTCAGTGCCAGAGGTGACTAAGTGCCATCAAGAAAAGGGCTAATACTTGTGTGTATTGACCAGCAAAGATCGTATTTTATATACGCCAAACATGACTAGCAGCCATTACTGTGTCTGTAACTGATACAGCAAGGCTGTTTGTCATGTTTGGCTTAGATAGAATACGATCTTTGCTGGTCAATACACACAAATATTAGCACTTTTCTTGATGGCACTTAGTCACCTCTGGCACTGAGTCATCCATTTATTCTAAGCTTCCGTCTAATTTATTTTCAGAGCAAAGAAAACGAAGTTGAAAACGCGACAATCTAAATAATATGTATTAGCAAGTGAATTAACATTAGACCTAGGTGCTGGAGTTGACGAGGTTGTTAGGAACCCGTTACTATTTTAATGAAATGAGGGACGTTTAAAAACATTAAATTTTTCGGAACCCTTAAATCTATAAGTGCGCTACAATTTTGAAGTTGTAATGCATTTGCTATTACCTATGTAGTCTTATTATCATTGTTTTTAGGCTTAAATGGTCATGTGTATACTTTAAATAGGTCAGTTTTACGTAGGGTGTTTATAGCATTAAAAAATATATATATTATGATTCAACACAAGCCTAATTATTATGAATAATGTTATAATCCCACTGGATTAGTCGGCCTAAGTAGCGCAGTAAGTATGGCTTTCTATGCTTAGTTCGTGGGTTCGATCCCGGTCCAGGTAGTATTATGTGTGCAAAAATGTGACAGGTCCACGTCTATAGATTTACAAGCATGTGAAAGAACTCTTGCGAGACTAAATTCAGGAACAGTGGCAACGGTCAAAGGCATAAGTTGCAGTGCATCTCCGTCATTAAATAACCGTAAAATTAACCTACCAACCCATTAAATTTGGTTCCAAATATATTATTCTTGGACAACATACTAATGACATGTAGTCCTATTAGTTTTTCGATAGGCTATTAGCCTATTAGCAGGTGACGTGACAGAGAAATTATTAAAAGAAAACCTGAAAATTTAAATATCTCCGTTCAATAACGTTCATTTCTAATAGTAAACACAACATTATTAAAAATAATTTAATAATAATGTTTCATAATAATAACAACAATAAGAAGTCAGTCATGATAATATACGGTTCATTTTTTGGAGTTATACTGATACTGCAAAAGAAAGTTCTTAGAGTAATTTTAAAATGTTCCACTAGGTCTCATTGTAAGCATGTCTTCGTTGAGTATGAAATTTTAACCTTTATTTATTAGATCTCTTAGTAAATGCCCATGCCAACATTAATTATTATAATCTTCAAAAAGATGTACATGGATACAACACTAGAAGAAATTCTTGCATTAACATCCCAAAATTAAGATTAAGCAAAACAGTGGGCCTATACATATTTATATTTAGATTCTGTATGTTATAACAAATTATCTGATTAAATAAAAAAAAGCTACAAGAAAAAGAAGTTTTCAAACAAACTCTCAAATGCTTAATAAGAGACGTAGTCAATTGCCTGTATTTGTGCCAAAAGAAATATCATATATACAGTATATATAAAACCTTTATATTTCTCTGAAATGACGAGTTGTTTATGTTCCAAACAAAATATTAATTATAAATATTGTGACAACTTAAAAAGCATTGCTATTAACTGTATGGAAACATTCATATTATTCTACTGGAAAAAGTAAACAATATCTCCGAACTGAGATCATATTTTCTGGCTAATTACGTAATATCCCAGATTTAAAGATTAGAATGCTAACACGAAGCAACGCAAGAAACGTCGTTCCTTACAGCCCTAAAATTATATCATGAACAAATTTGCGACTTGTGACAGCCGTACTTATAATACTTATAATAGCATGTTGGGATTTGCAGGTTGTAGTGTTATTGTGTCGGTTTCTTTGATGAAGCGGACCTGAGCAGATCAGGCAGGCCATGCCACGCGAACACCTACTTGATGCAGCCCGCCCATCCAGGCGGCATCTCCTCTATCATTTCCCTCGGCACTGCGACCTGTGTAAGGAACCGCACCGCCTTGTCTTTAAAAACTAGACACATATATTTTTCACCTTATTCATGTTTACCATGATATAACTAGACCTGGCTAACTGCTACTGCCTAATCTGAGATCCGACCTACCGCACTCCTCATTATAAAGGTAACAATTTCATCAGGTTGTTTGTTGTGAAAACCTTACGCTTGGTTATGTGATGTTATAAATTATTTAATAATATTTTCCACGCTTATGAGTAGACTTCGGATTTTAGGTAAAAGCCTATTTTAATCCTTAAGTGATATATGGACGAAAACTTGTATATGCATGTTTCATAACTGACTATGCCTAAAACTGATACTTTTATAAGACCTAAAACAGCCTATTTTTACGTTAGAGCCTAATATTGCCTTTTTGTTTGTATTTCCTCTAAAGTTCAAAATAAATAATTTTTTGTTATAAATTCTAGCATTTATTTTCAGTTTGTACCACATTTTTTAGCTCGGAATGTGCAGTACATAATATTTTTGACGTGGTCTTCAGTAGAAAAATTCTTTGCAATTCCCAAGAAACTGTGATGTTTTTCTCCCGACTCCCACATCAAGTAAAAAAGAAAGAAGAAAAAAAGTACTCTGAATCACTGAGGGATATACATGGGGTTGAATATGCTAATATGATATGCGTAGCTTCTGGGCGCAGGGATTAGGTTTTCACTCTTATGGTAGTAATACAGGCCCTATTAATAGGTCTATGTAATTCGTGTACCATAGGCCTATATCTGTGTTTTATTATGATTATTGATTAATGGTGACTTCAATAAATATAATGTTCTGCATTGCAATTGAGATATTTCAGAAAATTGACAATTAACGATTTTATGAGAAACTATTTTACGATTTTTAGAACCTATTTTCTAATTTTTAGAGCCTATTTTAGGTTCCTAAAACAGCATTTTTAGCGACCTAAAAGTCTGAAGTCTACTTATGAGCAACTGACGTATAAATTCGTGACCTTAATTATTGTACAAAAACAAATAAGATTATTATAAATCTTGTGATCCTAAAAGGGAGAGATAAAACTAAGATAAAGAAAGAAAGAAAAGAAATCTTGTGACATGTCAGGATCTTTCACCAGCTTTTTAGGATCGTCATTCAAGGAACCCGCGTAGAGGTTGCGTTCGGTGCTCTCATGCAGCGTGCCCGGGTTCGAATTCTGGTCGGGACAAGTTACCTAGGTGGGGTTTGTCCGGTTTTTTCTCACCTGTGAGACAAAGGTCGGGTAACTTTAGGCCCTTGTGGTCCCCGGTTATCATCTGACCGTCATTATCACTTTCATCGCATCCTCGCCTTGCTCAGAGTGAATTTCTGTGTGTCGTCCTATGTCTTTTTGCCTCGGAAGTGACCCCGGCATTGGGCTGATCACTCATCTTGGGAGGCCCTCCATGTCCTTGTCTGATCAAAAAAGTATTATGTGATCCATAGATAATCCCTTCCCCGACAGGTCGCGATTTGAATATCAAACTCTGGACAAGCTTAACTTACATAATATGTAAGCATACATAGCACACAAAACAAACATATTATGTATATGAACATAGGCGATGTCTGTGTAAGCCTACATCCGTGTAAGTGGACTTTTGTATTTATTATTTTTATTATTATTATTATTTTATTTTTTTTATTTTTATTTTTTTGGCACAGACCTATTTATTTACACTGCAAACTGTGTAATCAAGGATAACAAACGGTATGTGCTAGTAAGTTTTCACCGGATGCACCAATAAATTGTGTTATTATAGGCCCAATGTCCTGAAGAAATGACAACCAGTTCAACGAAAATACAAGTAGAGCATCAATGCATGCTCAGAAGATTTTTAAACTAGCCACTTTGCACTAAGTCAACACCCACAGTTAATACTAGAGTGCCTGGTTAAACGTCTCAGAAATACGAAAGAATAAAAGCAACCTAATAGTTAAGCATCGATCCTCGGTCATAAGCTTTTATGGAAATTTCCTAAAGCCACAATAAATACTTTTCCGCAAGGACGTAAAATAAACAACATGTTTGATGGAAATTATATACCAAGAGAAGTAAGTCTCCCATAAAATCGAAAACGTAATTATAATAATTTTACCATTAAATTTTGAAGTTAATATCCTACAAAGCAATGTTAGAGGGGTGCTCAGTTTAAAATTAACTGAACGTAATAATATTAAATCGATGTTAGACTTTAGATACTGCTTACATAACTTCTCCGTTTCATCAAGCTTACCGCAAAATTACAGGTAAAAAACGAGCAAGAAAAAGTGGAATCTATAGAAAAAATCTTATGGGTTACACTCTCGTAACTTTTTCTACCTTAAACATGGGCAATTTAACTTTCTCACTTCACAATCTAATATAGAATAAGACACTGTACATCAGGGAATGCGTAATCAGTAGACCTGGGATTTTAGGCTCTAAAAAAAATTAGTTTTAGGCACCTAAAATAGGCTTTTAAAACAAGTAAATAGACTTTTAAAAGAGAAAATAGGCACTTAAAATATGCTTTAAAAATGTGCAAATAGATAGGAAATAGACTTTAAAATATTACAATAAGTTATACACTTAAACTGTAACATGGTCTTTTTCTACTGCAAGAAACGTGGTATACCTATTCTTAAGAGAATTAACTGTAAAATTTTGCATCATGAACTATATTCACTTAAACAGATGTTCTTTCATTGGTGACTTGACACAGTAGTCCTTCCCCCTTTATCCTCCCCCGTCAGTCAGCATTCCTTTAGCGACAATTGTTTGGAATAATCAAGTTTCTGAGAAAACCCCAGCTCTGCTATTCTGCTTTTCATTGAGAGATGTCCATTATAAGATTGTAAAAATGTACAAAATAGGCATTTTAGGCTCTAAAATAGTAAAATAGGCTCTAAAGGTCCAAATAGGCATTTTAGGGCACTATAAAACTCTATAAATGTAAGTGATTTATTATGAAACGTCCACATATTTAAAAATATTAATGTTATTTCATACGGAACAAAATAGGCATTTGCCTTAAAATCCCAGGTCTAGTAATCAGTTATCTCAGCCTCTTGTAGAAAGAATTCGCCATGCAAGTTCTAAAACCTGTGTCTATGCAAACTGTCTATGAGTGTTTATAACTACCCTTCAGGGAAAGAAATTCGTTAGAAAGTCGTCGCCATTGTTCTTGCCACATATCCAGGCGATATATAGGCCTAATCCAAATGTAAGACTTCGTTTGGATAGGCCTACGTTGTTTCGTCCTCCATCTATGTTGTACCCAGAAACAGTCACATCTTTCTTTTTAAAATATGTTTAGATTAAGGCTCTACCTGTTGTACCTATGGCATGAGTAGAGTAAGTAAAAAAAAATCAATGCTAATAAAATATTATAATTAATATTAGTATGGAGAAGCAGCAGATTAAAAAACTAAATTTCAAACCGCACATTTCAGACATAAGCTAGTGCATTCCACCGGCAAGAGAGAACGTTTAATTTCCGAGATAACCTAAGTTGGACCCCGTTTTTATAATAATTATACAGTGAGTCCCACGCATGAGTTGGCCAATGATGCGGGTTTCTGCGTCGCGGCGGGCACAGCTCCAATTCCCGAGCGATCGGGTGAAATATCTACGTAAATAAAGCCGCGAACGGTGTAATGATTCAGGTTCTCACATTTACAGTTGGAATCACAATGAAAATAACCACGTACCTCATCACAAGAGATGTTGGAAATATCCTCCTCTTGCATTCACTCAACACTAGCACCTATTCAGGAAATTTTCTTTCACGCGCATAAGTTCAGCTTCCGTGATAGAGTTAATTTATCTTGTCTTTAAGTTCTTCTAACAATATGTGACTACTGTTTATGGGATAAGTTGAAAAATAAAATATATAGGTCAAACCCTCATACATCAGAATAACTTAAAGACAGTATCATAAGAGAAATTACTTCTATCCCAGAAGCTGAACTTATGCACATGAAAGAGAATCTCCTAAAACGGTGTTGTGTAGATGCAAGGGGAAGACATTTCCAACATATCTTGTGAAGAGGTAGGCCTATGTGGTTATTTTCATTGCAATTTTACCCGTAATTGTGATAACCTGAATCATTACTTCGTTAGCGGCTTTATTTGCGTAGATATTTCACGCTATCGCTCGGGAGTTAGAGCTGTGGCCCCCGCGACGCAGAAACCCGCATGATTGGCTAACTCGTACGTGAAAATCATTGTATTAAGTGTTTACTTCTTCACGATTTTTCTTTTATTTCGCATATTTTCAGTGATGAAATGTGTTTATATATTAACTAAGTAGGTTCTAAAAAAAATACGATCTCAAATCTGCATGTTTTTGATGTTTCTAAGAAAAAATAACAGTGCACAGCCAAGTGTATAATACCCCTTTTTCGTAACTCAATAATTACATTAGACTGCGAGACTGGGACCCAAGAATTCTTTCCAATCTAGATCCTCCTTTGCGAGTGTGAAAAAACTTAAAATTTGAACGGACGACATTCTGAATATGGATAACGCTTAACCAAGAAATTATTACTCTCTCTCTCTCTCTCTCTCTCTCTCTCTCTCTCTCTCTCTCTCTATCTATCTATCTATCTATCTATCTATCTATCTCCCTTGATTTAGAAACACTACTCTTAAACTGAATACTCAGATTTGCTAGTTTATACGAGATGATGTTATAATATTATTTAACCTATTTTTACGGTAAAAAACTGTGACCTTTTGGAACAGTACGTAGTAGCCGGTCCGTAAGTTATTCTGCCAATCAATCGATCAAAGGCTGTTTTGTACATGTTACCTTTGCGGAGGTAATATTTTCGCTCCATTGATAGAGCAGAGGATATTTTTTCCGCACTTCAGCAAACATAATAATCCTCTCAGACACGTTAAGGCGGATCACACATACCCATCTGAACAAGTGATATTACTGATTTACTACTAGAGTGTTTGTTTAACTTATGCCCGGTTTCTACAAACTAGTGAATTACCTATGGGTAAATTATCCATGGACAAATTAGTTCCATTTAACCAACAATGATATAATGAGCAAGGCCTTGGAGTTGTACAGTTAATTTAATTCAGAAGGCTTTGATTCTCATTGTTTAAATATATTGATCCTATGAAAGGTTAAATTTTATCCAGCCATCCATGAAAGGATAAATTAACCCGAAAGATCTAGCCCGAGTTTGTTGGAACATTTTTTCTGTCATTTTCATATTTACCCAAAGGACATTTATCTAGAAACTCGCCACAAGTGTATGTGATTGCTATCTTTAAATTATTTGTGTAAATTCTGTCCATTGGATAATTTACCCATAGGTAATTCGCGAGTTTATAGAAACTGGCCATTAAAGTGTGATACGTAGGCCTATAAGAAATTACTACCTACTCATGCTAATATTTGCAGTATCAAGGTTACGATATCCATTTACCCGGCTAACCACTTTTACATAAATAATAAACTCTCCAGCTAATTATTCTATGCAGCATATTTGAATAAGCAGTATCCTAACTTTTTAGCGTCGCACACACTCACTTGTAATAAGCACAAATAATCTTCTCTCTCTATATAAAAGGCTTTGTCCTGACTGACTGACTGAATGACAGGAATCAACGTAGAGCCTAAACTATAATAGGTAGAGACTTGGAATTTTGACAGTACCTTCGCTTCATAATGTAGGTGCTCATTAAGAAAGGATTTTGAAAAATTCTTATTCTAAATGCCAAAAATTAAATGTTTTTGAGAATACTTAACCCCTTTTTACACAGAATTAACGAAACAAAATCACAGAACATATTGTTGCCAGTTTTATCAGATGGGTTTGGATTAAATGAAATGGAAGTTTGACAAATTAGAGAAGGTATCAATACACGGCCTCCTTTATTGTATGCCTCCTTTAGGAGGCCGTGATCAATAAAATTCATGTTATCTATATTAATATTAATTGTCTGTCTGTCCGCGATGTCCAGCGAAATCTACTGAACGCAGAGATCTGAAATTTTAAACATAGGTTGGCTGAAGGGTCGAAAAATGCACCTCGAAGCCGGAATTTTAATTTTAGCTTTCGTTCGTGAGTTATGAGTGAAAAACGGGCAAAAACGTGCATTTTTTTGAGTTTTCGAAACATCAGTTTTCAGTTATAGGCCTACATTTCAATGTCAAATCAATTACAGTTGGCTTTGGCTATTTTTGTCATACCTTGAAAATAAAACTTTCGCGATCGCTTGAATGTTGTAAGCCCTAAATATGGTCAAACATAGTTTTATTTGGACGAAACTCACTATACAGAGGTTTTCTGGGCCAAGAAACTCGAATCTGAGGTCGCTTTTACAAGGCGACGCTATCTAATCGTGGTATGTTGTCCACGTGATTTAGGTGTTAATTAATATAATGATTTTACTATTATGCTCTTAATTTTTAATTTTTTAAATAATTATCGCGGGCCATCGCTTGATTTTGTAAGTCCATCCTGGACGATTCATTTGTTTAGAATATCAAGGCACGCAGACATATTATGAAATTTTCAACCTACACGGAAGAGGGATAATCAATATAGGCCTAAATATGGTCAAATATTGTTCGATTTGGACGAAACTCACTATACAGGGGTATTCTGGGCCAAGGAACTCGAATCTGAGGTCGCTTTTACCAGTCAATGCTATCTAAACGTGGTATGTAGTCCACGCGATTTAGGTGTTAATAAATATAATGATTTAACTATTATGCTCTTAATTTTTAATTCTTGAAATAATTATCGCGTGCGAAGCCGCGGGCACATGCTAGTTGTTTAATATTTATCAAGTTATCATTAGACCTGGGATTTTAAGGCAAATGCCTATTTTGTTCCTTATGAAATAACATGATAATTTTTAAATATGTTGACATTTCATGATATATCACTTATATTTATAGAGTTTTATAGTGCCCTAAAATGCTTATTTGGACCTTTGGAGCCTATTTTTACTATTTTAGTGCCTAAAATGTATTTTTTGTACATTTAAAATAAAATTCAACTTCTGTAACTTTTACAATCATTTAATCCATGAATCCATGAATGAAGAGCAGAACAGCAGAGGGTGGGATTTTCACAGAAACTTGATTTTCCCAAACAATTGTCGCCAAACGAATACTGACTGACGGGGGAGGATTCGCTCAAAACAACAAGCAGCAGGTATATAGTAAGAAGGGACATAGGCTATTGTGTCGATTTTTCATATAATCCCAAACTGTTTTTGATAAATGCATCTTTAATTCCGTCTTAATTTTTCAATTATTTCTGTTGAGAAAAGGTATACCTATTTTACAGTAAAAAAATGATCACGTTACAGTTTAAGAGCATATTGTAGTATTTTCAAGTCTGTTTTCTGTTTATTTGCACATTTTTTAAGCTTATTTTAAGTGCCTATTTTCTCTTTTAAAAGCCAATTTACTTGTTTTAAAAGCCTATTTTAGGTGCCTAAAACTAATGTTTTTAGAGCCTAAAATCCCAGGTCTAGTTATCATACATACAGAATTAGCAAAGACCTTTAAGTTACTTCCAAGTGACTAATTTAAAAAAGGGCTGATAGGCCTACATTTGTTTACCATTAAAGTTATTTAAGATGTAGCCTAAGACCGTTATTGGAACTTAATAGACAAGCTCGGAATTTCTGTAGTTTATTTCTCCTTTCAATATTTAACTATTTCTATCATATTGTTTACATCCACTATCTGTAGAAGGGCCCAATATTTGAATAACATAAAAATCCGACATGATCATGAAAGGAATCCTTGATGTCGGATCAGGAAGACTCTTGCTCAACAATGACTAACTGATAAAAGGGATATGAATTACGAAGGCTCCTCTCCTTCGAGTAAGGGCAAAAATCTCGTAAACTCAATACAGAGAGATTAGGTGGCCTCCAGGATTGAGCCAACATAAAGGAAAATAGGAAATAGTGAAAGTAAAGAAAAAAAAGATAAACGAATAAATAATTCCACTACCACTTAAAACATACGGTAAAAATAATGGGGTAACTTTTAGATTATATTTGAAATTGCATTCGACAGTTTCCATTTTAAAAATCATTCCTTTTTTGTTTAATTTCATACAGACGAACAGTTGGCGATTGTTGGCTTTGAAAAGTCTTTCTTTTCTTGTACAGTATTAGTTGCCAAAAAGACTATCATGGCATCACTAAGTGGGTGGTCCTCCCCACCACACTGGCTGGTGTCACCTACCGAGCCAAAATCGGTTACACATGAACTACTCCGATAACAGCACGAAAATGAATCCTTCGTACACACCTGAAATGTCACCAATATTAGACGATTCTTCTCTTACAAGGTGAATGACATCTTGGCAATGAAGCACAGTCAAGTACGAATTAAATTTAGGCCTACAAATTAAAACAAAAAAGCATATTGTATGAAATGCAGACTTTAATACAATCTTAAGATTGTGTCAGAAATTTACTTCGTCTACGGCGTACTGAAATATAATGTCTCTAGTGTTTGAGCAGTTTCAATAAATAAAGAGTGCTCGAACTTCATTGTGAAATTTTTATTACATTTTGGACTAGCAAATCCTTCAAATGGTTAACTTGTACCCAGTCATAGCTCATTAGTCTTGTTTCTCCAGTAGGTTTGTAAAAATTATAAAATTTATTTGTTGAAAGCCCATTTTATATGCCAAAAGAAAGGAACACCAAAAATAATGGACAACAGTTGTAGGTAAGCAAACTTGAAGATGTCCAGCGATCTAATTTTATCCTTTAAAACGTTACATCAAACAGGCCTAGTGCCTAGTCTTTGTATGCATTTACTGTGGTAATGAACAAAATAGCGCGTTTTGATTCAATGTAGTCTAGTCTAGACTGTTAAATCGACAGCTGAGTATTGGAGTGTACTGACTCCGCTTTTCGACAGAGAAAAAAAGAAAGAGGGAAAATGTATTATTTTGAACTCTCAGTTTACGTATCCATCACTTTTATGCACGTCCTGCTAAAAAAAATCCACCTCTTAAATATATAAGTTCTGGTGTATGCCATGCTAAAGAGGAATGCCCTCTCCCATTGTTTTCTCAAACCTTACCCACACTAACAGAGTAACAATACGAAAATTAACACAAAAGAATTATATTTAAATGAACCTCCGGGTTCCGTAAAATAGATAAAATTCCTTTAGCTTCCTTAGGAATTGTCTATTGCCACTGAATAAGTAAGAGTAGAAATTTTGAAAGAAGAAAACAAAGATGCGTCTGAGATATTGACTTTAGTCGAAAGGCCGGGTGGCAATAAAGAAACGTATGTACTGTATGTCTATCTGGAGCAGGATTCAAATTAACGGGGCATGGGGGGGGGGGAATTTCCGTCTCTCGTCAAAAAATTTCTCTGGCTCGTAAAAAAAATCCTTCCTTGCAAGAATATGTTTTTCTACATTTTATAAACTTCAGTTTAAAATTCCAATGCAATTATCAGAAACGTGCACTTAAGTTTCTTCATAACGCCATTTTTTAACGTAATGGTATCACCAGCACAATGCGTAGCAATAAAATTTATCTAACAAGCACGTGCACGGCTGCTTTATGTTGGTTTCTTTTTGCCGGAAACAATACGATTAAAGAATGTTTGCTATGATAATGGTGTTCCGTGGTAGTCTGTCGAGTATGTCTTTTACCGAGAGTGGATGTCTGGTTAATAACATTCACAAATTTAGACCCACATTTAATTCCCCACCCTCCTCGTCAAAATGTTCGAACCCCGATCTGGGGTGTCATACCACTGAAGCCATTAACACTGTGACCTGTTGAGTTTTGTAAACTTTGTTAAACGGATTTTGGCAATCAGTAGGCAATAAGGAAATTGGGAGGCAAGCCAATCCCAACCGTGTCCCTATTAATTTTTATCGGCGCGAAAAACAAGAAGTTTATAGAGACTCTAATTCACGTTTGAGTATAAACCATGGGCAGAAAATGTCATGAGATATTATCAAGACGCAAAATAAGATATCGCCCTTCTGCCAGGTTTGAACCCACGAGTCTTGGAGTCCTAGGTCAGCACAACCAGGAATGAACAACTTGGAAACAGGATTTACTATAGGACTTAAGTCCTTTATGGTTATCTAAGTTTGCGGCTCCCCTCCATTTCATCGAAACGGTTTTCAAATTGCTGAATTTTTCATTAACTTCGTGTCGTTGGGAAGGCCTTGTTATGAAACAAAAAAGCTCACTTTTTCTCCCCTCACGGGCCAGTAATGTCGCCGCAGGTGGAAATCAATATATTTTTAACACTGCAATATTCAACGACCCTAATCGACTTTCTTGAAATCAATGTGGTAACAGAATTTTTAGTTACATATACAATGAACAAAACACACGCACTATGTAAATTAATGTAGTCCTACATAACTTACAACATGCAGGCCTATTCTTTGAAAACGCATTTAAAACTTCCAGTAAAGTAGTGAAGGGATTTTTTAAATTAACTTGCGGATTAAGGCAACTTACTAAATTTTTATAAAATGCCGTACATTATACATGTTTAATTTATCATTTATTGGCCACACCTTACACCAATGGAAACTTCTTAAGGATACTATAGGATAACTTTAATCAGATATGGTTTCACTGTAATTTTACCTGTAATTGGGTGATCTGAGATAACTTATATTTGAGAATTTAAACATTTTAGATAACGATAAGAAGAAAATAATTTTTGAAACTCTGAATAATGCAGGAACGACCACGAAATCAATTAAATATAAATAAAGTGAAAATTATTAGGGATTCACAGCATCCGCATCATGTGAAAATTATGTATATTCGTTGAGATCTTATGATTTATTTACTAAGTGGTTTGTTACTTTCATTTCTAAAGAAAAATACTTTTTCACATTTTTAACACCATTTTTTTTTTTTTTTTTTTGCAGATTTTAAATATTGTGCACAGGCTACTTCTGTTAAGTTAAACATTTACGGTATATTTGGCTAAGTGAAAGTTTTCGTGAACTGATTATATAGGCCTAATATTAAAACAACGTTTCACTTCACTTCACCAGTTTTCAATTTACTAAAATTTGCTGCTTTGATCTTTCTTCGTTTTTAGAAGTTCTGTAAAGTAATTTATAGATCTTTTCCATTTTTTGTACAGTAATTTATAACGTAAATCAGCCAACAAGAGAACGTAAAGTAATAGAATTACTTAAATATTTCTGGAGCATATTTTACAAATTTTAGAGCATATTTGCAGACATATTTCGTCCCCCCTATCATGTAATGTAATGCAAAAAGAGGGGGACCACTGTCAGAATTTTATAATAGTGTGTGAATCATTACTAAATGCACATTAGGAGCTTTTCTACTTTAAAAAAGCCATCAATAACTAAACTATTTTTCTCTCGCAAGTAGTTGACTGTGGGGGTCCAATTCAGAGATTCATTACCAAAACTGACTGTAAATTGTAGACCAACAACAGTTATAAATTATAATATGTATTACTGAACGCGAAAAAATTTAATCGGGTGAACAGGATAGCGAACTGTTTACAAGTCGGTGAATCTATTTTATGTCTTAGAAATACAAGTCTCTCAATTGTGTAACTTCCGACTCTCGTTAAAACCTGCTCTTCACTAGGTGCTAGACAACCCGCAAAGCCACGCACAGGAGTGCGTGAATCACGTCACGAAATATGCTCATTCTGACAACATTAATACATGACCCGCGGGCAATGCTGGTTATACCAGTCAACCACTATAATCTTCTTCTTTCTAACCTGCTTTTCACACTAAATTATTGTATCCATTTCCTTTTTTATTTCTTGTATTTTATTATTAAATTTTCTCAATCCACCAGAAATCCAGTGGCTCTGGAGCTACAGAAATATTAGCCTCTCTCTCTCTCTCACACACACACACACACACACACACACACACACACACACACAGAGTTTGAAAACGCTGTTAAGTTGGACAAGCAGAAATTTCTCTCGACAAAATTGTTCTCCTACGTGATAGAAAAAATATCCACACCGAACTATATCCGAGATGATAGTATCCAGGATTTGCATTCGGGAGGCCCCAGTTCCTGCCTGCCGCCTAAACATGTACCTTAGTTGTGTTTTAACGAACCTTGCAACTAGCAAAAGGAATTTCGCCTTTCCACGTCATTACTGAAACTTCTACGCTCAATAAATCTCCTGTTATGATTATTGCTATAAAGAAAGAGGCGTATATTTGGTAACACCGTTTAATGATCAACAGTTACTGTATAAGTGTATAACTCTTAAGACAACAGTACAACTGGTGTACAAATTAATTTGAAAATCACCCCTAATCTATTGGTCACATGATGAAGCGATCTAAGCCTGACGTTATGCATTTCTAAGTAGCTCTATCGCTACAGAAACCTACCGCCACATAGGTGGGTTCGCTTCTACACCTAGAAAGTGACTCGATTGGTATGTGGGTAGATAGGTTCTTAGGTAAGTAGGTAGTAGGTAAGCAGACAAATATACAGAAAGGAAGAAATGATAGCTTGAAACAAGAGGATGACAGAAAATATAGAAGGATCGAAAACATAGAATCCGAATGGATTAGGCCTACAAAAAAAAGCAGGAAGAAGGAAAGGAGTGGAAATACGATGAAGCAGTGAAGCAGGTAAGAGAAGAAGGATGTGACTGGAAACAGAAAACGGCAAAATTTCTAAAGGAGAAAATAAAGTGGCAAGGCAACTCAAATAAGGCAGAAGAGAGAAAAAGAGGCAGAATAGGACAGAGAAGAAAATGCCGTGAAAAAAAGAATGGGAAGAAAAAAGATGGGTTAAAGAATGAAAAAGGGAGAAGAATGTAGGAGAATATAGGTTTCCTGCTAACGTGTTTTAATTTGTCCTTATACTAAGGCCGGTGGAACCTAACGCAATTGATATTAAGTTCATATTTCATTAGGCCTACTGCTTGGATACCTGACATGTGACATTTCGCACAGTGTTGTTAATTACAATCCATTCGAGTTTATGAAGTCGATTTTCCGTGTGTTCCTGATTTCTCAAATACCAAACATTACTTTATATAGGCCTACAGCAGGCCCCATTTTCGAAAACAGTGTGAATGGCATAACTGGGCATTTAATCTACAATAATAATAATAATAATAATAATAATAATAATAATAATAATAATAATAATAATAATAATAATAATATTCTATTATGCATTATTGTCGGCCGCGGTGGTCTAGAGGTAGCGTGCCCGCCTCTAGATTCGAAAATCAAGGGATCAAACCTGGCCGCGGTCAATGGATTTTTCACGACGTAAAAAACAGGGGAGGGACATTCAGCTGCGGGGACCACATCGTAGATTTACGGCACGTTAAAGAACTCCAAGCCTAAATTAGAGCCTCTGGACAAAATTCATCGGCCCTTTCACGTCCAAGTAATATTTAGTTTCCGGGGGAGTTATGAGGCGATGGGCCTACCACCTGTTATTCTGCCCCCTATCGGGAAATACGCGTAACAAAATTCAAATAGATAACAGAAACTTCCACTTGGAGGCACTACGCTTACCACTGGAAGCAATATGAAATATGATTACCGGTTTAGTTAGTCTAGCTCATCTACCGACCAATTCCCTGAGCGGTTCTCGGGAGGACTTTGCCCTTATGGGATTAATCAACCATATTTATTTATTAATTAATTGTTACATCATTTAAAACTTTTCCGTGTATTTCCAAAACAAACAAACAAAAAATAAAAATAATAAACAAATAATAAAAAATAATTAAAAAACTTTGGCATTCCCAAACGCCTAGACCCAGATCGTAAGTGGCTTCGGACAGTGTAATAACAGACCTGTACATTACTTTTAAACTTATTATTATGATTATTATAATCATTAGACTATTACTGATTGTGTTAAGCCTATACTGAAATATAAGATATCGTTAAACCATTCTTTGTTTTTGTTTTTAGAGTCAACCTAGCTTCTAAAAACAATTTGAAGATTTCACCATAAAGGATAATATGCAAATGTCTTACCCAATTGATATAAAACAGATTATTACTATAGCAAAAACTTACATTACAACTGAATGGGCGAGATTGCGTGTTGGCAAACAATCATGTCTGATCATTGATCAGTGTCGCATGATTTCCCTCTCTCACGACCTTTCATTCATTTACCTTGCGGAAACAATGAACCGGCTGGATGGTCACTCAACCACCAAGCAGAAGGAAGTTCATGGGACCAGAAGAAAACCTTTTACTTTCCAGCAAGTCTTGCAACAAAAACTACTCGGTGGGAACTGCATCATCTCATCTCAACGACTTTATTTCTTAGAAATGCTCACAGGCGTGAATACATATCGTTACGAACTTAGGCATAATTTCTTGATATCACGCAGCATACACGTCATTTTCTTAACACAGGCATTTACAATCATGCCACTGATAACATTTTGAAATAAAAAAATTCGTATTACAGCAATTTCGCAATTTTATATGCTTAACTTCGGTCCTTTAACTTGGGCCAACTTCAGCGGGGAGCAAACAGATGACTCGGGTTCATGTGTTTATGACACGTCATATTTTTATCGTAACCTCCATTTTCGCCGCAAACACAAATTAAACACGAATTTCACTCTTATCATCCTAATCAGACCGTTCTTATTTTGCTTATAAAGTCATATTTTAGTGATTTTTAAATGGCGTTTGCCATATTTTGGTCATATTTGAAATTTAAAGTCATATTTCGGTTATAACTTTGGTAAAGGAGCACAATTATAACATAAAGTATATGCACTCGATGGTTGAGTTAAATTTAAAATTTATTTTATAGTGACACGCATGGTCTACAAAATATTATTTTGAGCTGATGAAGGGAGCAAAGAGGAGCATATTCTTTAAAATTAGAAGTTCATTACAAGTAAAACTGTAAATCACCTGTATATTTGTTAAAAAGTGACTATCTGATTGTATTCATGTGATGTAATAATTTAGTGTCATCAAGCGTTTTAAGTAGGAACATACATTTTTAGAAAATACGTACTTTTATTATGTTATATTTAGGACTTTTAACTCACATTTAGTCATTTTAAGGGCACATTTGCAGTCATATTTTCCATATTTTTAGGTCATAAACATCCGAACCCTACAGATGACCATCTGGTATGTATTCTAGTACCTGAACCAATTGTTCTATAGCGTACCCCAAATAAATATTTTTTTAAAATTACAAATATAATTAACCCTTTTAGTCTTCTTCATCACAAGGAAATAACTTCAAATCAGGGGCGATAACATGTAATTATTATGCATCGACTGCGACAAAATTATTCAGACATTACAGGAATTGGCTGAATCTGTACACATATAAAAAATATAATTAATTAATTAAATAATCAGCTAAAAATCATAACTGCTTACAGTAAAAAATGGAATAGTGTAAATCTATACTGGACTCCAAATGGGAGTGAAATGAAAATAAATTTCCAGTTATGTCGGTGACATGACAGGTGAAACATCACTCCTCTATAATTCCAGGTGAATTCTAAATTCATCGCTACATCATTACACTGGATAATGATATTGAAATTCCCAAAATGTATAAACCATGCAATGATTAATAAATTTTCAGCCTGTCACGTTGACATGATAGGTAATGGCTTGCAAGTGTCTGTTTCCATCTTGGAGATCCTGAATATCAATCAGGTGGGCTGAACTTCATGTCACGCTGATGAAACCAAATCACAGGGTTTGATTTACAGACCACGCTATACTCACTCATCGTACTGCCTATTAACTCACTTACAAACTGGGCATTTCTGCATACTACTAACCTTCAATTACGTGCGATTTGTGCAAGAAATTTGTATGTTGCTTCATGTGCAAAAATACTCCGAAGGTAATACTTTCAATTAATACAGCCTATACATAGTGAAATAATGTTCCCTATACAGGTCATGGAGGCCCAGAGGGTTCCAGGAAGTAGAGACTCCCAGAGTTTTAGATAATCGGCACATGAAGGTGATAGAATAACAGCACGACTGAATAAAGTTATCAGCCTTACCGGCCGCCTTTACCCCCAAGATTGCTCCTGGTACTCATTTCTGTTAAAGGCTAAGTCGACCCCAGCACAGAGTGCCACCAAAAGGATTTGGTCAATTGAAAAACTCCACCGACCTCATCGGAGATCGAACCTGCGCCCTTCCGGTTTGTTGCGCAGCGCCTCAACCACTACGCTACGGCGTACCCCCATAGCCTATACATATTTTTAAAAAATTATAATTAACAGACATTTAGTAATGGTGCTTCACTGAGCTGAAATGAAATATGTTGTGAAAAAGAACCATTGAACCAATTTAATAAAGTACACGAGAATTTATTTAATTTCAGAATTGTAAAGCGGATACATTAAATACACGTCATAATAAGGACACTGCTAAGGACTCCGCAGAAATCGCAGTGGGGAGGAGCGTGATTTTGTGGGCCCCCGCCTACAATGTATTTTTATTTTATTTATCTGAGAAATATTAACGATTTATTAACGAATTATTATACACTGCTTGGTCTCGAGGCTCGTGCACATTTTGAAAGAAATGCAAGTCATGCAATTGTAATATTGCTTAGTCATAAACTCTAGTTTTTATTGGTAATAAGCCTATCCAGGAATAGGAATTGATCTAGACAGCAGGCCTATTGCATTTATTGTGCTTTTGGAATATAGGCTTAATTTGTTATGTTTAAAAAAGGGCATACTAATAAAAAACAAACTAGCTATCTCAGTTCAATTAGCATGCTTTGTGGAATAGGCCTATAGCCTACATCTTGTTTTTTTTCTCACCAATTCAATTGTTAGGGTATATATTTTCTGACTAGACCATCAAAATGTACGTTCCCTAGATGTATTTTTTTAACGGGACATTTGCATTTTTCTCTTCAAAAAGCAGGACACGTAAGTAATGAGAAAACAGAATTCATTTCACCATGCTATACCTATATTACCTAAATCACAATCGCACTTACAACTATCGCAAAACAGCAAAATACAAAATGTCATTATAAACGTTGATAGAAAGACGCCTTCACATGCTTCACTTAAAGCATGGGGAGGAAAAAGAAACCATTGTTATTAAAATTACTTGCTTAACATACCTCATCGAAGTTTCATGAATTCACCTATGCTAAATGAAATAAATTCCAAAATCCTAATGCATTTTTGGGAAGGATACTTACAAAAGAAAAATGCGGAACATTTGGAAAAAACTTAGGACCCTGGAACATTCTACCCAGAAAAAAAGGAACTGTTCTGAAAAAAAAACAGGATGAATGGGAACCCTAAAATAATGGTTAGAAATTCCCACAAAACCAAAGGTCCCTCTCCCCATTTAGCTGAACTGAAATAAGATTCGGGATCAAGGAAACAACTGTGGAAAAGTGAGAGCGAGAGGGAGGGAAAGAAACAACGAGAAGAGAATTAAGGTAGAGGTAGAGAGAGAAATGAAAAATAAATGTTATTATGATGGTTGAACTCTCGGAATCTCTCTCTCTCTCTCTCTCTCTCTCTCTCTCTCTCTCTCTCTCTCTCTATCTATCTATCTATCTATCTATCTAAAATCGAGCCAATGAGCTTAAATGAATCTTCTTCAAATCTTGGATAAAGTGGAAGAAACATGTTTTGCAAAATGTAGGCTTAGGCTGTGTAAAATATAAGAAGGGATCTTATTTTTAGCAGGTTAGAAATATTTCAGAATTTCCGAGAAAGTGTATCGATATGTAAACTAAGTCCACAATAGTCTTCTTCAAGCCTTTGTTGAAGAGCCTAAGCAGAAGAAAGCAGGGGGATGGTTTGTGCGTTTAAGCTGGCAGTTGGTCCAGCATTACAATAATCTGGCTTCAGATACAATGGAGCTGCATCGTGGTTCTGCTGGCTACCTCCACAACAGACTCGCTCAAACATATACCTTCACAACAAGAAGAAATAGAAGAAACTGAAGATAAAAGAAGGCAACAAGAAAACTGGAGGCGAACGGGAGAGAAATGCTTGGCTAGAGCAGTGAAGTCAAGGACGACTCAAGAGAGCTGCCTTCTATGCCATCTAACAGAATGGGGTTTGACCTCGGCTAAGACCAACAGTGGAACACAATGAAACAATGTCTCCAATCAATATGCTGTGGGTAACTTCTGTACCTTACAATATCCTGGAATATGCAGAATATTTACTTGAAATTCATCACATCGGAAGATCCATTGGGCAATAAGCCACCGTCGACAGAATTGTGAATGCTTATGCTAAGTGCCACCATATTAAAGAATCTGAAAACTGTGACGATGGGTACTGTCATTGTTTTATAAAATGTTATTTAAGTTGTTCTTAATGTTTTATTTTTCAGTGTTCTTCTTATTGTTCCGCACATGCTATAGAATCTGTTTCATTTTATATTGATGTCGTTCCTTTGGCAGTAAGATACATTAAATCCCAGATAATTAAAATTATTTACTTGTTCTATTATTTTATTATTTATTACTGTTTTACATCTTAAGTGGTTTGTCCCATGGAACGCAATCACTTTTGTTTTCTTCTCGGAAATTCTCATATTGTAATTACTAGCTATTTCATTTAATTTGTGTTCTGCCATTTGTAGTTCGTCTTCTGTTCTACTAAATATTACTTGATCATCTGCAAACAATACTGTAATGCGCTTATTACGTGTGATGTAACGGTATCATAATGTGTCCATATCGATACAGATTTCTTTATGAGATCGGTGTAGTATCGATTATTTTCGAACACTGAACGATCTTGAAACCTAGAGAGTATCAGCTTAAAACTGCGTAATAAATAGTCTGTATTTAAAATACAATAAATTCTGTACGTGTTAATTTTAGTATCATACTAAAATGAATTCATTCGGTGTTGTCAAAATTCGTTGGTTTCAAGAAAACGAGCAAAGGGAAGCTTCGATTTGAACGACTCCTTAAGCTGCCATCTGTCGTAGAAGATAAGAACTTCAACAGCCAAATTTAAACATTCAGATGATTAATTATAGTCGAACAAAAAGTCCTATGCAACGTGCCTATAATGGCAACTAAGATACCGGTACTCGTTTGAAAAAAAATACATTTTGGTATCTTAATAAATGTAATTGCATAATGTACTAATTGTCAATCTGTAACTCGTTTTTCAGTGCTGCTGATTATTAACAAAGCAATAGTTATTTAAGAATATGCTGGAAATCGACATGTCAATACCACAGTTAAAAAAAAAAATAATAACTAGGATTGTAACACTACAAGTGGGAAAATACAACCGACAAACAAAATAGCAACAAATGGGACTATTTCCTGGATCCGCAATGTGTAAAGATAAATGAACATTCTGCAATTATTTTTAAGTTTAATGAAGGCAGTTCAATTAAAAAAATAAAGTGTGTATCTCAGTACAGTTTTTTGTGAACGAATTTATATTCGTATTTTTATGTTCATTGTATGAAATCTGACTAATTTTAATTAAATATTTTAGGCAAAATATTTTATTAAAACTCTACATTATTAAAATTCATCAAACCGGAGTTAAAAAATCTTTTGATTGATATCTCACTCGTAGGCTTATTCATTGACTCTAAATTTTCTGCCATCGACTTCAACGCTGACACTGATGAAATCTTTTTCTGAAAGGGAGATGTGAATTTTTTGTAGGCCTAAATATTTTAAAGAAACTGAAAGTCTTCAGTGTACTTTTTCTTATTAAGATTTTATATTTTCCGTCATAACTCCCATTATGTCAAAATAAACATAGCCATAGCATCAAGGTTACCAGGAGAGTTGAACACCTATAAATGCAGAAGGTGCACCGTGTAATGCAGAACTGGTATCACTGCTTTTAATTACTCTAGTCTGTATCGCCCTCGTAATTTGTCTCATCATTTGTATCACATGCCGACTGTTAATTGTAAATGTCGAATGGGGTAGTTAAAATAGTCAACACTAATCAGTTTTGCGTCGTTCCAATCAGCAGCAAGCATTTCTAAGCATGGTTCACAAAATATATTACGTAATAGCACAAATCACGCTAAAACCTAGTTCTATCAAACAAATATTTAAGTGCGCGCATCACAAGATTTGATTAAGTGAAGAAACTGTATTTTTTTTCTCCCGTCGGGAGAGGAATGAACTATGGATCACAACACAGACATACTCTTTTGAGCATGCAAGTGCATGGAGTGATCAGCCCAATGCCGGGGCCACCTCCGAGACAACATGAACACATAGGACGAAACACACCTTTCACACACTCTACTCCTTCCTGAAATATTATCGATATTTTTATAACACTGTTGTGTTTTTGCAATTTGAGAACTAACACGCTTCATTTTATAAAACGCCAAGCCAATCAACTGAAATCACAATGATCAAAATCACAGTCACTGTGAAGTTTGAACATTAAAAACATAGAAAATTAATGGAAACAGAAATTTTATACCAGACATAGAGAGAACATAGGCCTATACATAAAGGAGAAAGCATAGAGAAGGAAGAAGGAAACCAACGATAACCCAAAAACTACCAGCTAAAAAGTTGTTTTTACACCAGTCTCTGCTGTTGTCGGAATTCCACTCTCGAAAACATGACGGAAGTGATCATTTTCTTCGCATATAGATGACGAACAAAAAAAAAAAGCGTTGACTTTTGGTTTCATGACTTCCTTTTTTTGCAATAATTTTAGTTTTTCGTAGTAATTTTCCCTATGGCCATAATTCCGTATTAATGAGTGAAAACCATAACAATTACGGACAATCCATAATTGGTACCTCTGAATATTTATTTTATTAATGTGTAATGTGTATATTCATGTGACTTTCGATAAATATATATTTTAAGTCCTCTTAAAAATGACTTTCTGAAACTGAAGATATCCCTTGAATAGAATTTCGTTTAAAAACAGAAAAATCTCCCATCAAAACAAAAATTTCGCAAATACACAAAATTTCGCGATTTTTTGCAAAATAATGTACAAGTGTTTGAAAAAGACAAAATATTACTTGTCAAATGATACTACAATTCGTGAATCCATCAAGGCATACCTAGTAATTAGATATTTCTTATGCGTTCGTCCGCTAAAGTATCGACTATGGAAGGTGGCAGGAGGAGTAGCAAGTCCGCGTGCCGTGGATCAAACAAAAGCACATCGATCTAAAACTGGAGAGCTGCTGCTGCTGATGTTAATTACAAGACGAATCCATACAACGAACAGCCAGGTAATACCTTGTCATCTCCCCTATCCCTTTTCCGCTCCTGCTAAACGGATGGTTCGAACTGCGTTCCAACCCTATAGCTCAACTTACAGGCAGGACCTCCTTTAAAGCAAGTAAGGTCTATCCCATCAATATATTTCCAATTTCAACTAATATGGGTTCATTTCCTGAGAATATTACAGGAGAAAAATTCCTCTGACACTGGGACTCGAAACCAGGACCTTCGGCTAACAGTGCGGCCAATCTACAAACCGAGCTAGCCAGAGTTCGCTTCACAACGCCAGAAGGAACCTCTCTCCAATTCTCATGAAATGTGTAACAGATCACTCGCTTCACAGCGCCAGATGGAACCTCTCTCCCATTCTCATGAAATGTCTAGCAGAGATAATAGTCTGTGGTTCATGAATGCATATATGTCCATAACATGCGTAAGGTTAACTCTAAAATCTCGTTAAGATGTAATCAAGTATAATTTTGTTGTCGGTAGGCACGGCTTATTTCGGTTCAAATTTTTGCTTTGTTATAACGAATTTGTCCGAGTACAAATCGAAGTGCTCAGTATATTCATCATATAGGGTAAACTCCTTTCTCTATAGTTTTTCATAGATTCGATAAGAGCATTTACATATGAGTTAAGTTACTCTAAAACTCATCCTTATGATTTATGAAGCTGTGCGAGACGTATGGGCGAGTTAGAATTATAATATGTTATCGTAACTTAATTGATTTAAACATTGATTAAAACATTCATAAACATTCGTTTCGAATGTTAATATAACAAAATATAATTATGCTTATATTGTTAATTTTACAACACTGTTCTTTTAGTGCGTAGGCATAATTAACAGAGGCACACCATGCCCAATCCTGCCATCTACCTATGGTCGATGACGCAGCAGTCGGATGATAGTTTACGACCCTCAAGAGATATAGCATCATGGAGTTCAATTTAATTTTTATTGTTATTATTATTATTATTAAAAATGCAAATAAAATAGGAATTATAAATATAATACTTACAAGTTTCAGGTTTAAGAAAAATTATTTGCACCCGAGAGAGCCAAATGTTTGGGCTCGGATGCAATTCAGTTCCAGAATTTTCAATTAGAACTAGACATACTGTCATGCAAAATATAAAAGAGCTCATAAACACAAACAAAATCACAAATCATAAGAAAATAAGAAAAGCACGAGAAAAAAATATATAGTGTTTAAAAAATACACCAAGAAAATTAAGAAAAAGTGTTTGAATTAATAATTATACCATGGTACTTTAACTGAATTTATCAACCCATAACGTATAATTAAAGTGAATATATATTTACAAGTACATTTTACGAATCGTTGTCAAGTTGTTGAAACTTGAAATACATTGACACGTGCGGAATGTTGCTAAAACGCTACATAGGTATATACGGGTTAAGTAGCAAAGTTAATTAGGCTATCGTTTAACTGGGATAGCATATTGTTTTATTTAAAATCCCTAGGTCTTGACAAACTTTAACTACTGTCGATCATTTCATTTGGTACTCGATTTATGAAGAATTTAATCAGGTTTTGACAGAATCTACGTTATTGTATGTGGAAATATTTAATATTATTAAATTAATACATTTAATTAATATTTTTACATTTATTAATGTTAAATTAATATATTTAATTCATATTATTATATTTAATAATGTTGAATATCTAATGTTTCTTGGCTGGTTGTAGTTATTTAACACAGGATGTGTACTGACACTTAGGTCTATAACCAACGCTTGTGTATCAGAATTTTCGCAAAACCAGTGTCTTGCTGACTTATCCACTCTGGCTGCCTTCACGTCTGCTGTATTAGATTAGATTGAAGCAAAAGATACATGCAATTTTCAGGCTGTTAAGACTGTAGTGGTTCAGACAGGAGACACCGTCAGGCAGACTGATGGACTGATGGTTGGATGGATAGACAGACAAACAGACTGAAGTCTTACTTCTTAGTAATAGCATTTACCTCAAGACAAGTAACAACAACAGTGCAAATAGCGGCCAGGCCTAGATTCTACTTAAGGAAAATTACCTTACTTCGAAAGCAATAATAACACAGATCAACAGCCATTTTGGTGCCTTAGAATTTATACCTATTCTTGGGTATATTTAGGTCGCTGATGTCGCTGATGCCAAGTTTTGCCCTATCAGCTTTAGTTTTGTGAGATATGGTATTTTTGCATATTATCCCATTTTACGTTTGATATAAATAAAAAAAGTGCCTATTTTTAGCTTCTAAATCACGTGAGGAAAAATCAACATACTAACATTACATTAACATTACAATAACAATATAACATGGGGTCTTTCAAAAAATTTATATTATCACATATTGTACGGTCGTTTATGACTTATGAGCTGTCAATTTGAGGGCCAAAAAATAATCCAGCTTTTATTTTTTCTGTACTTCGTACAGTTTTCGTCCTACGGGTCCAAAGTATGGTCAAGAACCTTCACTAGCTTTATTAACAAGCAAGACTCTCTTTCACGAAAGAGGTTATAAGTTAATGGCACTCTATATAAAAGTAGAGCTGGTAGATAAAAACTGTTTACATATTTGGAATAAGCACTATAAGTATAGCCAAAATCCGGTAAAACATCTGAGACACCAAACAAAAAGTTATTTTTTGTTGGGCTGTGTAAATTACTGATATTGTGCACAGACATATATATTAATAAATAACAAGTCCGCATACACAATGATATTTCAAACTGTTGGTAGTAGCCAGTGAATTCGCAATCTTTTACGCCTCTGCTAAGCTTGAGTTACAGAGAAGATAAAGCATTGTCTCTGTACTGTGCTAAATCGGTTGAATTAGCATACACAAGTCTTGGCACAACCTTTAAACTCCCACATACAATAATGTCATTCTTGTCATGACTACTAGGCCTATGGGATTTGTTTAGATATTAATGATGTCCACACGAGAAAGTAGATGTTCGGCAGATTGCAGATGGTCGGCAGCCTTATCATGTCGGTTTAACGCTATAATCCGATTTATTTCATGAAATACTGTAGGCCTATACTGTATAAAAAATCAAATCAAATGTTTGTTGGCATCTTTAAGGTAATATACCAATTACATTCATATAAAAAAAACTTTTAGAACGTTTCTATATATATATAGCCTAAATATATATATATAACTTTTAGATCCACAATCTACCTGCTCTTTCAATTTATTAATATCTAATGCTTTCCAACGACATTTGAATGAATACAAAATTTCATACTCCATATCGTTTTCCTAATATTTAAAATGTACCACATGATGGGGTTTTTACACTACCTCTTTCAGCATGGATATTGAAGAACAAATGAACGAAAACAAACCTTTTTTATTGTAATTATTTTTGAGTTACAATAATTTTAATTTTCCTTTTTAAACATTAAATTTTCCAAAATAAAATTGCATATTTATATTAAACTTTTTTGGCAGGGAATTTCGTAGGGGTACAAAGAAAAATATGCATTGGTGTATATTATTTAATCTTCATCGTGGGGGGCACTCATGCATGATTATAATAATAACTTTTTAAATTAATACTCAAAACAATACAGTCGTGATGACATGAAATTTGAAAATATCTATATAGCTTTAAAGGCCACCCTTTGACGAACATTTCAATTAAATTGGTTCAAATTTGTAGAAATTAGCACAGTCATGCATTGCTTAAACGCTTACTAAAATAGTAAAAATAGGTTTGACTTTTCTTACTTACATACACAAACACACAGCTGTTTTAACGACAAAAAGATAGCATTCTTAAAATTGTTGCTGAACCGCTGCACAATGAAACTGACACCAATAAAGAGTAAATCTTCTTTTAGAATCTTTATTTTATGTCCGAGCCTAGCACATAACAGAAATCTGAATTCAGACAGTGCAAAAAGGGAAGATACAGAAGGTCCCTATAGAACTTGAGGAAAACTAAACACATTTGTCTGCTACATTCATGTAATTAGAAGCTGTCTTCCTCCTACCCTAGCAACCATAGGCGTAACCAGGCCGACCATATGGGGGGGTTATAACATCCGCGAGGTCTGGGGGGTATGGAATACCCCCCAGGGAGAGGGGGGTTCTCCCTCGGAAAATTTTAAAAATTAAGATGCGAAATAACAAGTTTTAAGCTTCCGGGGGTCCTCTCCCCGAAAATCTAAAAAATTAAGACGCAAAATAACGAGTTTTAAGCTTCCCACGCTTTATACTTGTATTAAGTAATTTATGGGCAGGCTTAAAAAAAAATTATACAATTTTCCTTTTTTTAATCAATGGGGGGGGGGGGTTCAAACCCCCAACCCCCCCCCCCTCGGTACGCCTATGCTAGCAACTGAACCGACCAAACCTTATTGTACAGTGCACATAGTAAGGAAGTTTGAACTCTGCTTGATCTTTTTGTTGGCTATTCCCCATCCTCTATTGTCATTTTCTACTCTGGAATTTTTAAGAACTGTCAAGCTCGCAAATATTTGTAGAGCGGTGCAAACTCGTAAAATTAGATTACTTATATCGATTACATTGGAAATACACTTTCTTTCTTTCTTTCTTTCTTTCTCGTAGTTTATCCTCTCCCTTTTAGGATTTAAGCGACCCAAGCCGCCCGGGCCTTACAGGGCCGCGACCTGTCGGGAGAGGGATTATCTTTGGATCACATACATACTTTTTTGACCAGACAAGGACATGGAGGGCCTCCCCGGATGAGTGATCAGCCCAATGCCGGGGCCACCTCCGAGACAACACGAACACATAGGACGAGACACACCATTCACACACACACACACTCCAAACAAAGCGAGGATGGGATGAAGATGACAATGACTGCCAGATGATATCTGGGGACCACAAGGGCCTAAAGTTACCCGACATTTGTCTCAAAGGTGAGGAAAAACCCCAGAAAAAAACCTCACCTAGGTAACTTGTCCCGACCAGGAATCGAACCCGGGCCCACTGTGTGAGAGGATTGAACGCATCCCCTGAGCCACAGCGGTGGACGGAAATACACTTTTAAAAAAAAAAATATAAGATTAACTTTTATTCCATTCACACACCGCGCGTTTGATAAAGACCAATAACATTTAACATTTCCTCGGATAGAGAAAATTACGGCGGATTATCTTACATATGCTTGCAGGGAACTGTTTTATCGGATAAATTGCACTTCGTTACTGAACAAATAATCAATATGCAATGATTAAGCACAATGAGTAATAATCAATGCATTTGGTTCTTTAACATGTTGCCCACTAATAAAATAAAAGAGCATTCATTTTTTACAACACAACTTATTTGGAAATTAAAGTATTTAAATGTTCGTTAATTAAAAACACACTTATTGTCAGCGAGCTTGTGGCTGCCTCCTTGGCAAGATTTAGAGCATATAGGATTGTAGTCAATTCTTTCAGTTGAATTTGCATCGTTACTTCTTGACATAAGAATGATTTAACTTTAAACGCAAGTAAGAAAATAATTATTTTATAACGTGTTACATTTAATCCCTGGAGACGTTTTAATAAATCCCATTCGATATTACGAGATTCGTCAGATAAAATCACTCGTGTTTCGGAATCGCGAATCTATCGATTAAATTACCTATGATAAATACAGGAATTCGATATTTCAGAATGAAATGTTTAACAATTAAAAGTCTCCCTAAAAGATATCATGGGGCATATAGCCTACATAGGCCTACACAAAAACGGTTTGGTGCTAACAACACTGGAAGAAGCTCCACACTTCAAAATACTGTAATTACTTTCCCCATCTTCCCCTAGTTTCCTCTTCCATACATTAATTAATAATCACACTTACCACAGGGTGTTCGGATTGTCATTTTAGAATTCAAAATGCTTACCTGAAAAAAAAAGAAACAGTGTGTTAATTTAAAAATCTTTGTCCATAGACTATTATAATAGTGCTTAGAGAAACATAGAGAAAATAATCGTTAGGCCTATAGGTCCATACTAACGAGATATACTAATACAAGGAGTTAGTTATATACTAATTATACACTATAATGTGGAATGCCGTAGAGTAGTGGCTGAGGCGCTGCGCTACAAAACGGAAGGTCGCGGGTTCGATCCCCGATGAGGTCGTTGAAGTTTTTCAATTGGCCTAATCCTTCTGGTGGCACTATGGCCGTGGGGTCGACTCAGCCTCTAACAGAAATGGGTACCACGAGACATTCAGGGGGTAAAGGGGACCGGTACGTAAGGCTGACAACCTTGCCATCTTCATGTACCGAATGTCCAACATCTGGGATCCTCAACCTCTAGGCCTCCATGGTCTGTATAGGGAACATTTTACGTTACTTTACACTACATTACGAGATATGCTCTTAAAATAATTTAGAGAAACGAGGAAAATTTCATCAACCCGCAGTTAGTTGAGGCACTGTGCCATAAACCACAGAGGATAGATTACATTTCGATAGACTATGGTAATTGGTACGGTTCAAATTACCTTATCATCCTGGTCTATAGCCCTGGAAAAATTCTGGGTGTAAATGCTGCCGGTGCGTCAGGCCGACAACCTTATCACCTACATGTATTAAATATTCTGAATATACGGAAGCAATGTCTCCAGCAAACCTAAATGCCTCCAAGGCCTATATAAGGAGCATGTTTGCTTCTTCTGTTTTATAAAAGTGTTACAAAAACTGAATTCGCCCAATAATTGCCATATATTATTTTTTTTTAACACGATTCACATGTTAATAAATATTTTATTAACTAGATAATTAATTAGCAAGAATCACAGTCAATTACATTTTTCTGTGATTACGATGCAGTCGATTGATTTATTCATGAACAAAATGCGAATAACTAGGCTATGGAAGAGGTCAAAGATGAATTATATTGCCATAAACAATAACTGACTTTTCTAATTAACTTGTGTTTTATAGCAGGTATGTGTTTAACTGAAAATTTATTCTTAAAATGAATTTAAAATTCACCGTAAGATATATAGTCTGTTTTGGGTGAAACATACTACGGATGAGGGAATATTGATACAACACAACTGTCGAAACCCATCGATATTCAAAGCATGTACGACGTTATGTCACATGATTCAGATACTGACAATTTTTAAATAAACCGGTGATTTATTTCATTTTACAATGAAACAAAGTACATAAGCAGGGAGACGTTCTGTAATGGTGGATTGCTAACCGAACGACAGCTTCATAATAAGCTATAACTCTGTAAGCCATGAAGTGACATGCCCAGCTGATGCCAACCCCTCTCCTCCGCAACCTCACCGATCCCGGATCATCTACACTACATCCACTGATGAATTTTTCGCCAGGTTTACAGCGTATTAGAGCCTGGGAGGAAGGGGAAATAGCTTTTCCGGAGATGAGACATGAAGAGTAGAGGGGAGAGGAATAGTGAAATGTAAGCAAAAGAGAATACAAGCGCCACAAGATAAGAGGAAGGGGGAACAGCAATAAAAATTGACAATAGACTATGAAGTTGCTGTGTAGCTATAGCTTGCTGACTCTGTTGTTGAGGGTTTTAGAAATGAAGAAAGGGCGCAAAAAATGAGAAAATGATAAATCCAGAAAACAAACATGGCGGACATAATAACGGAGATGAGACGCTCAAGATGTAACAATGAATACATATTTGACAGGTGCAAATTAAATATCAGTTTGCGAATGGAAGTTTCTGCCTACGTCAAAAGCTCCTGTAGCAGATCCACAAAAATTAATCAGCGATGTTAGATGTAGTATTTATAAAATCGCAGATATAGCATAAATCTGTTATCAGAACCAAGAAATGTGCAAACAAAGTGAACTCTAGGCTCTCGTGAAAATAAGTATTTCGTTAAATTAAATTAAAAATTTTTAAGAACTAGTTTACTATTTCCATATTTTTGCTGTTTATTCGCAAAGAGCTTTTCCAGACTTGGTCACTTGTAACGGTCACCAGCGAAGAAGCATTGGTTTAAATGGAAGTGTTCACACTGGGTCACTTTTATTATGATTGCCAACAATGCAAGTTGTATAATATACATCATTCAGTTGTATAATCGAGCTCAGCGAAATTAGCCATCAGTTTAGATTTGATTGATACTGAAGATTTTATAAGTGAAGTGGCATGTCGACCTGCCATTTGGGATGTCAAAAGCTATTACAAATTGTTTTATCATGTAGCTACTATTGACAATACTACCGGTGACCGTCACAAGTGACCCAGGTGTGTTTATTGCAAAAACCGGTGCCCGTAACAAGTGACCCAGTGTGTAAAGGCCCTTACATCACACTAGACTCCCGCACTGGCTGGTTTCTATTCGGCTCGACTTCGAACATGCTGCGAAAATTAAATGATGCTGCTCAGAAGAAAATTTCCAAGAGGCCCGGCCTTGCCCCTACTTATACTGTTTATGGTTCACAGCCATTTGCGATACATTACAGTAGGCGACCCATGGCTTAATTTTTGGCGGCCAGCAAACAAACACTAGCTTTAACTAAAAGTAAAACTGGTGTTCTTTGACGATTATTCCAAAACAACTCTTCAGTACGTTAAGATTGGCGTTATAAGACAAATTTCCAACGATTCGCTCATATGCTCTGTTCATAGCGTTTTTGGCAGCACATACATTTGTGAGCACATTTCCCCAGAATGAATATCGTGAAGTCAAAACTGAGGAACAGACTTTCCGATGCTCACTTAGAGAACTACCTCCGAATTTCTTTTTCCAACATTAAAGCCAATACTGACAATTTAGCTACAAAGAGAGAGTGTCAGGTCTCACATTAAATTAAAGAATGTTATTGTGCTTTGTGCTGTTCGTTAACATTGCAAAGTGGAAAACAAAATGCAGAACACACACATGTATGATGTTAAATCAATCCTACAGTTATTGTAATATAACATTATGATATATGTGTGTTATGTAAGTATCTTGTTATTAATTAATCAATAAATCAATGCGGCCTACTAGTCTTTCATAAAAAGAAAATGACCCTTCAGTTTAAAAAGGTTGAAGACGACTAGATTAGGTTAATACAGTATTAGGATAAGCAGTGGGGTATAGTCCTATACTTCTTATAACTGATTAGTGATTACATAATGCACGTTCTCTTTATTAAGTGCCAGTATGGTACTTTATGAGATTGTGTGGGGGACGAAAAATGTATATCCGTCCGTCCGTGTGTCTGTACGCGCTCTAACTCAAATACGCTTTTTCGGATTTTCATGAAACTTGGGAAACACATTTATAATATCAATGGGAAGAACCCTATTGATATTGAACCAAATAGGTTCACCGGTACCGGAGTAAAACCCAATTTAGTGTCTATTTTAAAGGCGCCATAACTCACATAAGGTATATCGGATTTTCATGAAACTTGGAATACCTATTTATAATGTCCATGGGAAGACGTCTGTTGATATTGGACCAAATCGGTTGGCCGGTACCGGAATAATACCCAATTTAGTGCCCTTTTATGGTATCATATAAGAAAAGGTGCAGTAACTCAAATACGCTTTATCGGATTTTCATGAAACTTCGTATACTCATTTATAACGATAATGGCAATAAGCCTATTGAATTTGGACCTAATCGGTTGACCAGTACCGAAATAAAGAGTAATTAACAATCACATTTATAATAATATTTTGATCAATTCGAAGCATTTTGATTGGCTCGCGGCCAACCAATCAGCGCGCTCGTATAAAGCCTCTTTCAGTTGCCATGGACAGTTGACATCTAGGCCTACATGAAAAACAAATGTTCCCATATGTTCGATTATAGAGCAATTTTTTTTATTATTATTAATTATGTTAAATTGAGCCTATTCCATTCTTGTGTTCTATTTTGTCAATGTGCTTAAATAAGTATTATATTTTTCTTTTTAAAAAGACTGGGAATTCATTGTCTTTCATTGACCTACAACATCAATCCTAAAGAATGATAACATATGCCTATAAATGTTATTTCACGAACAGAAACTACCTTTCAAGTTACTGCGTTGCGTTAAAATTGTATAAGCCTATACTCAGACCAAAACTGCATACCGCTAGGTGGAACTATCCTCTTCTTATTGGCGTACTGTACTATTTCATTGTCAATGCATTTTGTAAAATGTTTACATATTTTAAGAATTCATTATATCAGTGTAAACCAATATGAATTAAGGTTAAGAATCAAACTTTAGACCTTTGTTCTTCCGTAAGCCCTGCTTAATGAATCGATCTGGAGTTTAACTCGGAAATCTATTTTTAAAAAAATAAAAAAAATAAAAAACTTACTTTCTGTAGATCATAACTGCAATTATAACTGATTATAAAAGCATACTGACACTTTGTTATATCAGTTTACCTGATTTTAATTTTTACTGTCAAGCTTATTTCATATCTAATATTTAAAGTCGAATGTGTGTTTGTGGATATGTGGGTATGTATGTATGTATGTATGTTCCTTATACAAATCTACATTTCTTGACCAATTTGTACGAAATTTTGCACACAAGCCCAGTTAAGCCCGGAGATAACGCGGTCAACATTAAAATTGAAACAAACCAGTCCTTCCCTTGAAAATTATATAATTTCTGAGAATATTATGCTGAAAAAATGAAATGCTGTTCAGTTCACATGACAACAGTGTATTGTTTACTATGATCACATAGGGCCTTGGTAACTGGACTTTAACGAATTATGATTGAATCGTTGCAATATATTGGCGAAAATAATTACTGAAAAATGAAATCCACGAAAATAAAGCACAGTGTGAGGCAGTCACATAACTTTCTCTACCCTCGACATAAGAAATATTTTCTCACTTTACATTTTGGTGTAGAATAAGAGGTCGTATTGCAGAGACAACTTAAGTGTGTGAGTATATCAGAAGTCTGTAAATAATCCTTTCCGGTTATACGTTATCCATAGCTGTAGGCGTTGTATTATTTGAGAAATAGGGATGTTTATCATAGCCCCTAAGCATGGGATGGAACATTTTGAGTCCTATGCTCGTCCCGGGTTTTAGGGGAGGAAAGTATGAAAGTGATACTGCATTTCTCTTTTATTTCAGCCCCGAAACGGTTTATGGTAACATGAGAATGAGAAATAAAATGTTTCGTCAAGTCAATACAATCTTATGTAATTTATGTTTCTTCTTATTTCAATTCCTCCCAGGCATGATGTGTAGAAGCAACAGAATGCAGCATTCGACATCCTCTATGAGCCATAAAAAGCTATATCTAGCGTTTTCTGGTGGAATAGTTTGAGTGTGATAAATCTTTTTCTTCATTTCAAGTTCTACATACCTACCTAGAGTTTCAAAATCGAAAGTCCTCCATAAGTTAATTTCAAATTAAAAAATACAAAGCCCGGGCGACGCCGGGCCTTTTCAGCTAGTCCCAAATAATTAAATGATGTCACATGTTCTAAAATACCATCCTCTATAACAATTTTAGAGCTTACAGGATCTTTACCCCAGAAAGTCATCATCTTAGTTTTTTCTCTTGCGATTTTAAAGTCATATATTTTACATTTGCCGGAATAAGCCGCAGCGATGGGTAACGTCCAGATGGCCTGACATTAATTCCGTGGTCTCGTGGCAGATCTCTTCCACAGGATACGTATTAATACTTATACTGTGTCTCTTCTGTGGGATACCACTTGTGTGGATACCTTGGCTTCATCCCATTTACCTAGCACATCAAAATTAGCAGGTTCAGCAGCATTGTCTGCAGTGAACATCAAAAGAAATAAGTACCGTGACCTGCTACATACGTATGAGTTTATTGCTTTCGCAGTTGAGACCATGGGACCTTGGTGCGTTGAGGTTAAGTCATTGATCTCAGATATAGGAAAGAAACTTGAGGCTCAAAACGGAGATTCTCGATCAACGACTTTCCTGAAACAGATGATCAGTATTGCTATTCAAAGGGGAAATGCCGCTTGCATTATGGATACTTTCCCTAAAAATCTTGCTCTTGAAGAAATCTTTTACTTTGTTTAATGTCTTGAGACGTATATGGATTGCTGTATTTTACGTTTTTTTAAGTAATAAAATGATTTATAGCAATTAAAAAATAAAAATTTATATTATTATTCTTTTTATTATTGTTTTAATTCTGATAAATATTGGCAGGACAAGTCTCTCCAGGCCTCCTCTCTTGTTAAGGCCGTCCTTGCCCTGGGTACGTGATTAGTGGGACTATCTACATTGTTACTGTACGCTGTCGTAGCCAGTCACTTTTTGAAATCCTACAGAAACAAACCGAAGATCCATAACGAACAAAAACGTATACAAAAACTACACCAACCAAACAACAATCTCTTCTTAGCCATAGGCCTATTAGGAATCTAAACTATGACATTTTTCCTACAAAATTAGAAAAAAAATAGTTCATGGCTTTGGGCTCATTAGGAAATTTTGTAGGCTAATACATATAAGTCGGCAACAGAACAATCTGGCTGTGACTATAAACGGCACAAAATCAATAGACCAAAGGCAAAATATTGGCCTATGATTAGGCCTACTGTACCACCAAAACTATTCAACAATATCTGTCATTTATTGTTGATTTACAGAAGCAAGCTGGTTCCATGGAAACGATCTAATACGAAAGCTTCACAGTTTCCTTTCGTCAAACTATGGATTGTTCCTTTTCACGAGAAACAAATCAAATGCACCTACGGATGTTTCGGTGACTGATTGGACATCAATTGAGCAAGAGGAGGTTCAGTACGAGATTCGTCTAAGAACAACTCCCAGCGATATACTTCTTCAGAAGCATTAAGGCAAGGCGTAGTACATTAATTCACCATATATGTTCAGTTTAATTCAACTTAATTCTGTGGTCGTAGGGTAAAGTTCTTGTCAAATTTCGGTCAAACTGAGTTGAGTACAATACCTTATGATTTAAATTACCTGAATTTTATTTGAGTTAATGATTTAAACTTCTTGATGGTAAAAACTGTCAGAAAACAGAATTTTCGTCAATCGGGTAAAACTATTTAAATAGAGTTGGCTGTAGTGCGAAAATTGTCCTTTACACTGTGTTTAAAGTCAATTACACTAAATAAAACATCATAGGCACAAATATTAGCACTAAAAAGTATGCCTCTATATATGTATAGCCTATATATATATATATATATATATATATATATATAAACCTCCAAGAACTAAACCTCCAAGAACTAAAGAACTTCTCTGCGATCACAGAATCTTAAGGTTATTACAGTAAATTGCTCCGCGCAAAAAAAATATAGGCCTATACATTTTTAATTAGACTATTTTCTGTTATGATCGGAAAGGCCATATCTAAACCTCCAAGAACTAAAGAACTTCTTCTCTGCGATCACAGAATCTTAAGGTTATTACAGTAAATTGCTCCGCGTAAAAAAAATATATACATTTTTAATTAGACTATTTTCTGTTATGATCGGAAAGGCCATATCTATAATGTAACAAATTCTAATATGAGTGATTGTCACGATATATACAAATTTAAAATTTCACAACTTTTATTTTCTGTTTTTCTATCCACGATTTTATACTTTGAAAAATAATAAGACTTACATTAATACATTATACTTTCGAATGTTAACATTTAAACTGTTCGTTGCAATTTTCATCAAAATTGGATCGACAAGGAGTATTCTATGTAACTTTTAATGCAAACCAAATTAAAAGTTGAGAAATCCTGCTTTAGATTCTGACTATAGAATAACATCACATTTAATATTCACACCCCAGCAGCTAACCTTGTCAGTCAAAGAAATATGTTTTGGTTTCTTCCACGCAATATATTTCATTTTTGGCATTTCTCGTACCTAAACACAAGTCTACATTGATATAAGGAGTGAGAGAGGTATTTCACTAACCACATGGAGTTTCGTAAATTGTAAATAAAGTAAAATTACAAATTTAACGACACACTAAAAGAACACAGAAATAGGTCTACCCACGACGTATAAATTTGTATTTCTTTGGTGCAACTGTACTTTCTAAATCATACCTGTGTGTCTGTCTTCTTTGATATACCACGAATTCGTCCCAAAAGGAATTAGAAAAAATATTTTGGTCAAGTATCTTCAGGATATGTGATAAGTTAAGCTGTAATGAGACGATTGAAAGACGGCTTCAACCTGAAAAAGATGCTCACATTGAGCGGTCTATAGTCAACACCGTTATACTTGGATTCAGGGTAGGAACATAGTGTAGGAGATGTACCTGCAACTCAACGTTGCAATACACAACCGCTGTATCACTCACTCCCTTTCATTCTGTAGCCAAGGGATGTGGAGAGCCGGCAACTGGTTCTCAGGCAGGTTGCCGGCTCTCCACATCTCTTGGCTACAGAATGAAAGGGAGTGAGTGATACAGCGGTTGTGTATTGCAACGTTGAGTTGCAGGTACATCTCCTACACTATGTTCCTACCCTGAATCCAAGTATAGCGGGTTTAAGAAAGACAGATAAAATTTTAGTTTCTTTGTTTGCAGAAAGAACACGATAATGATAATTAAAATAATTCTAGATTGTTGTAGACTATTATTGTTAATACGTTTGTAGGATATCGAAGGTATAAGGAAGAAACAATTATCACACAAAAACGGTGCAAAATATATTGCACAAAGATGGAAAGGAGAAGTCAGACTGAAAAATTCAATGCTATAGCCGGCCAGAGTAAAACAATTATCATTCCACATATTGCACAACTTTCTCACATAGACGTGTTAAGAATTGTACTATTAAAGTTACAAGGTAAACGAAAGAAACCAGTAAGTATGTTACAATACAAAAAGGAATGTAAAACTTCCAGGTTAAACAAATTTAAAGCTCTTACGTAATTTTTAATACAGACTAACATTTTCTTTGTAGCATCAAACATGTTAACTGAATAAATAACTGCGCCGCCTATTTACTAGATAGGCAAACCTGTGACAAAATCATAGGTATCTGTCTGTCACATATGTCATTAATAGTAGAAAATATCATTTAAGCTGACCTTCAAATACAACGCTATGCTCCGAACTGCTATTTACTATATAGCAATAACTGTAACAGAGGCCTCCGAGGAAAATTCAGGTAAGCCTACAACAATTTTGTGTACACCTCTAAGAAGGTTGGACCTGTAAAAGAAGAATACTTACACTGTGGACTGTGATCTTGAGAGCTTTACTCATCTGTGTTTCAATTCGTTAACTTTTCATTAATTGCAGCTAAAACGCAATATTAATAATTAAAATAATTCCAGAATTATTTGAAGAATACTGTAAACTAATATAATTAAAATGTTTGAAGGATTTCGAAGATTTAAGGATGAAAGCCTTACTATACATAAAACGGTGCAAAATATATTGCACAAGCTTTATCACAGTGTTCAGAATTGTATTGTTGAGGTTTCAAGGTTGACGAAAGAGACCAGTATGTAGGCCTACAATGCAAAAATGAATGTATAAAGTCCAGGTTTAATAAATTTAAGGATTTTAGTTAATTTTTCATACAGTCTAATATTTTCCTTGTAGCATGACACATGTCAAGACAAATGCTAGCTGAATTTAATAGATTTGTTCTGACAGTCGCCATCGAAATTAAAAAAAAATATAGTTTAAGAAGGTTCAAAATAATGATAGATAATAAAACGATAGAACAGGTACAACATTTCAATTATTTGGGTTGCGATGTAACACTTAATTATGAAGAAGATTTGAAAAACAAAATTTACAAATTTCAAAACATATGTGGGACGATAAAGAGAACGTTAAAAAATAAAACACAAAAAGAAACAATGCTAAAATTCTACAAGACTATGGCAGTACCGGTTTTGACTTATGGCTCAGAGAATTGGGCCATGAACAGGAAAGATAGAAGAATAATAGAAACAGCAGAAATGACATTTCTGAGATATGTTGCTGGATATTCTCTCACAGACCATATGAGAAATAAAGCTATAAGAGAACAGTTGAACGTAAATAATTTAAATGACTATTCAACTCATACGCCCCGTGTTTGATATTGACCAATAACGTTTAGCAATTCCTCGGATATAGACCAATCACGGCCGTTTATCTTACAATATTCTTGTAGGAATCGCGAGGATGGCATTTTATTGGGTAAAATGGTCTGGTCGTTACTGGAGACGCAAGTATCAGTGTGCAGTGATTAATAGTCAGATGGTGCCACTAAGCGGCACGAAAACAGATTATTTCATACAACATAATTTGTTTGGAAATTGAACATTGTACATTGTACATTGATTAAGAACACAATTTCGATTCTGTGCAAGCCAGTTCGTGTGCGTTTATTCTGTTCTGCTTTTAGCTTAATTGAATGAAGTTAACTATGTCTTATATGCTCTGGTGGTAGCACTGATTACACCAAAACAGCTCGAATCGATTCATGGACGGTTGATTCATAGTATCCCGTGATCTCGCAGCTGTTAGTTTTTTTTTTTTTTTTTTTTTTTTTTTTGTAGAACAAAGCACGAAAGTTATTATTATTTGTATAATCTGGTGGATTTTTATTCATTGAATAGTCTTAATAAATCCAACTCGAGTTGACGAGTTGCATCAGATAAATTCGTCAACTCTCGTGGGATTACCTATGATAAAATTATGAATTACAAGCAATGTTGGCACGATCATATACTGAGGATGCAGACCGGCAAAACAGGCAATGATATATGAACCCATAGGAAGACCTCGACGACGATGGGAAGATGACTTCTGAGCAGGAACAGGCCAACTTGGCCTATCTTGATGAAGAAGATGATGATAGTTTAATCACAACTCTAAATACAGTATTACGTTCTGAGCTGCCATTTACTGACAATAGCAGTTATAGAGGCCCCTAGGAGAAAACTCAGGTAGGCCTACAAAAATTGTGTTAATGACATTGATAATGACAGTACCCGTAAAAGAAGAATACTTACACTATGAACTAGGCTATATAGTCAACATAGGCCTATGCGTTGCAATCTGTTAGCGTGTTTGAGTACTACAACATTTTATTTTCTTGACTTGCAGCTAGAACATGATACTGGTAATTACAAATAATTCTAGGATTATTTCAAGAATAATGTAAACAAATATTGTTCAAAAGTTCGCAAGGATTTCTAGGATTTAAGGAAGAAAGACTTATTGTACAAAAAACTGTGCAAAATATATTGCACGAACTTTCTCGCATATACGTATTAAGAACTGGATTATTGGGGTTTGATGGTTGACGAAACCAGTATGTAGGCCTACAATTAAAAAATGAAAGTATAACGGCCAGGATAGATAAATTTAGGATTCTTATAAAGTTTTTCATAGAGACTAATATTTTCCTTTTAGCATTGCACATGTTAACAGAACAAATAACTGCTCTGCATGTTTAATATATTTTTTTACTGATATTTTGTTACTGCAACGACAAATCTGTAACAAATCAAAGGTATCTGTCAGTCACAGACGTCATCGATATTAGAAAATATAATCTAAGGTCAGCTTTAAAAACAATGCTATGTTCTGAGCTGCCATTTACTGGCAATAACTGTTATGGAGTCCTCCGTCCAAAATTCAGGTTGGGCTACAAAAATGTTGAGTACACCTAAAAAAAGGTTAGATCTGTAAAAGAAGAATACTTACACTATGGATTGCAATCCGTTTGCGTGTTTAACTAGTACAACTAATTTTATTTTCTTTACTAGCAGCTAGAACATGATATTGGTCATTACAAATAATTCTAGAATTATTTCAAGAATATTGTAAACTAATACTGTTAAACGTTCGCAAGGATATCTAAGATTTAAGGAAGAAAGACTTATTATACAAAAAACGGTGCAAAATATATTGCACAAACTTTCTCACATATACGTATTAAGAATTGTATTATTAAGGTTTGAAGGTTGACGAGAGAAACCAGTATGTAGGCCTACCAATCAGAAATGTATAACGTCCAGGTTAAATAAATTTAAGGATCTTACAAAATTGTTCATACAGACTAATCCTTTTAGCATTATACAAATAACTGCTCTGCATGTTCAATGATATTTTGTTACTGCAACGACAAATCTGTAACAAATTCACAGGTATTTGTCTGTCACAGTCGTCATCCATATCAGACAGCTCATTCTACAATTTAGTATTAAGTAATGAGCTTTAAAGAGGCCGTCCCGGTAATTCAGGTAGGCCTACAAAAATTCTCCTCCGCCTCTGCGGAAACCTGTAAAAGAATAGAGAGATATACTTACACCGTGGTCTGCGATCTCCTGTGAAATATCAGACAGATCATTCTACAATTTAGTATTAAGTTATGAGCTTTAAAGAGGCCGTCCCGGTAATTCAGGTAGGCCTACAAAAATTCTCCTCCGCCTCTGCGGAAACCTGTAAAAGAATAGAGAGATATACTTACACCGTGGTCTGCGATCTCCTGTGAAATATCAGACAGATCATTCTACAATTTAGTATTAAGTTATGAGCTTTATAGAGGCCCTCCCGGTAATTCAGGTAGGCCTACAAAAATTCTCCTCCGCCTCTGCGGAAACCTGTAAAAGAAGAAAGAGATATACTTACACCGTGGTCTGCGATCTCCTGTGAAATATCAGACAGATCATTCTACAATTTAGTATTAAGTTTTGAGCTTTATAGAGGCCCTCCCGGTAATTCAGGTAGGCCTACAAAAATTCTCCTCCGCCTCTGCGGAAACCTGTAAAAGAAGAGAGAGATATACTTACACCGTGGTCTGCGATCTCCTGTGAAATATCAGACAGATCATTCTACAATTTAGTATTAAGTTATGAGCTTTATAGAGGCCCTCCCGGTAATTCAGGTAGGCCTACAAAAATTCTCCTCCGCCTCTGCGGAAACCTGTAAAAGAAGAGAGAGATATACTTACACCGTGGTCTGCGATCTCCTGTGAAATATCGGACAGATCATTCTACAATTTAGTATTAAGTTATGAGCTTTAAAGAGGCCCTCCCGGTAATTCAGGTAGGCCTACAAAAATTCTCCTCCGCCTCTGCGGAAACCTGTAAAAGAAGAGAGAGATATACTTACACCGTGGTCTGCGATCTCCTGTGAAATATCAGACAGATCTTTCTACAATTTAGTATTAAGTTATGAGCTTTAAAGAGGCCCCCACGGTAATTCAGGTAGGCCTACAAAAATTCTCCTCCGGCTCTGCGGAAACCTGTAAAAGAAGAGAGAGATATACTTACACCGTGGTCTGCGATCTCCTGTGAAATATCAGACAGATCATTCTACAATTTAGTATTAAGTTATGAGCTTTATAGAGGCCCTCCCGGTAATTCAGGTAGGCCTACAAAAATTCTCCTCCGCCTCTGCGGAAACCTGTAAAAGAAGAGAGAGATATACTTACACCGTGGTCTGCGATCTCCTATGAAATATCAGACAGATCATTCTACAATTTAGTATTAAGTTATGAGCTTTAAAGAAGCCCTCCTGGTAATTCAGGTAGACCTACAAAAATTCTCCTCCGCCTCTGCGGAAACCTGTAAAAGAAGAGAGAGATATACTTACACCGTGGTCTGCGATCTCCTGTGAAATATCAGACAGATCATTCTACAATTTAGTATTAAGTTATGAGCTTTATAGAGGCCCTCCCGGTAATTCAGGTAGGCCTACAAAAATTCTCCTCCGCCTGTGCGGAAACCTGTAAAAGAAGAGAGAGATATACTTACACCGTGGTCTGCGATCTCCTGTGAAATATCAGACAGATCATTCTACAATTTAGTATTAAGTTATGAGCTTTAAAGAGGCCGTCCCGGTAATTCAGGTAGGCCTACAAAAATTCTCCTCCGCCTCTGCGGAAACCTGTAAAAGAATAGAGAGATATACTTACACCGTGGTCTGCGATCTCCTGTGAAATATCAGACAGATCATTCTACAATTTAGTATTAAGTTATGAGCTTTATAGAGGCCCTCCCGGTAATTCAGGTAGGCCTACAAAAATTCTCCTCCGCCTCTGCGGAAACCTGTAAAAGAAGAAAGAGATATACTTACACCGTGGTCTGCGATCTCCTGTGAAATATCAGACAGATCATTCTACAATTTAGTATTAAGTTTTGAGCTTTATAGAGGCCCTCCCGGTAATTCAGGTAGGCCTACAAAAATTCTCCTCCGCCTCTGCGGAAACCTGTAAAAGAAGAGAGAGATATACTTACACCGTGGTCTGCGATCTCCTGTGAAATATCAGACAGATCATTCTACAATTTAGTATTAAGTTATGAGCTTTATAGAGGCCCTCCCGGTAATTCAGGTAGGCCTACAAAAATTCTCCTCCGCCTCTGCGGAAACCTGTAAAAGAAGAGAGAGATATACTTACACCGTGGTCTGCGATCTCCTGTGAAATATCAGACAGATCATTCTACAATTTAGTATTAAGTTATGAGCTTTAAAGAGGCCCTCCCGGTAATTCAGGTAGGCCTACAAAAATTCTCCTCCGCCTCTGCGGAAACCTGTAAAAGAAGAGAGAGATATACTTACACCGTGGTCTGCGATCTCCTGTGAAATATCAGACAGATCTTTCTACAATTTAGTATTAAGTTATGAGCTTTAAAGAGGCCCCCACGGTAATTCAGGTAGGCCTACAAAAATTCTCCTCCGGCTCTGCGGAAACCTGTAAAAGAAGAGAGAGATATACTTACACCGTGGTCTGCGATCTCCTGTGAAATATCAGACAGATCATTCTACAATTTAGTATTAAGTTATGAGCTTTATAGAGGCCCTCCCGGTAATTCAGGTAGGCCTACAAAAATTCTCCTCCGCCTCTGCGGAAACCTGTAAAAGAAGAGAGAGATATACTTACACCGTGGTCTGCGATCTCCTATGAAATATCAGACAGATCATTCTACAATTTAGTATTAAGTTATGAGCTTTAAAGAAGCCCTCCTGGTAATTCAGGTAGACCTACAAAAATTCTCCTCCGCCTCTGCGGAAACCTGTAAAAGAAGAGAGAGATATACTTACACCGTGGTCTGCGATCTCCTGTGAAATATCAGACAGATCATTCTACAATTTAGTATTAAGTTATGAGCTTTATAGAGGCCCTCCCGGTAATTCAGGTAGGCCTACAAAAATTCTCCTCCGCCTGTGCGGAAACCTGTAAAAGAAGAGAGAGATATACTTACACCGTGGTCTGCGATCTCCTGTGAAATATCAGACAGATCATTCTACAATTTAGTATTAAGTTATGAGCTTTAAAGAGGCCGTCCCGGTAATTCAGGTAGGCCTACAAAAATTCTCCTCCGCCTCTGCGGAAACCTGTAAAAGAAGAAAGAGATATACTTACACCGTGGTCTGCGATCTCCTGTGAAATATCAGTCAGATCATTCTACAATTTAGTATTAAGTTTTGAGCTTTATAGAGGCCCTCCCGGTAATTCAGGTAGGCCTACAAAAATTCTCCTCCGCCTCTGCGGAAACCTGTAAAAGAAGAGAGAGATATACTTACACCGTGGTCTGCGATCTCCTGTGAAATATCAGACAGATCATTCTACAATTTAGTATTAAGTTATGAGCTTTATAGAGGCCCTCCCGGTAATTCAGGTAGGCCTACAAAAATTCTCCTCCGCCTCTGCGGAAACCTGTAAAAGAAGAGAGAGATATACTTACACCGTGGTCTGCGATCTCCTGTGAAATATCAGACAGATCATTCTACAATTTAGTATTAAGTTATGAGCTTCAAAGAGGCCCTCCCGGTAATTCAGGTAGGCCTACAAAAATTCTCCTCCGCCTCTGCGGAAACCTGTAAAAGAAGAGAGAGATATACTTACACCGTGGTCTGCGATCTCCTGTGAAATATCAGACAGATCTTTCTACAATTTAGTATTAAGTTATGAGCTTTAAAGAGGCCCCCACGGTAATTCAGGTAGGCCTACAAATATTCTCCTCCGGTTCTGCGGAAACCTGTAAAAGAAGAGAGAGATATACTTACACCGTGGTCTGCGATCTCCTGTGAAATATCAGACAGATCATTCTACAATTTAGTATTAAGTTATGAGCTCTATAGAGGCCCCCACGGTAATTCAGGTAGGCTTACAAAAATTCTCCTCCGCCTCTGCGGAAACCTGTAAATGAAGAGAGAGATATACTTACACCGTGGTCTGCGATCTCCTGTGAAATATCAGACAGATCATTCTACAATTTAGTATTAAGTTATGAGGTTTAAAGAGGCCCTCCCGGTAATTCAGGTAGGCCTACAAAAATTCTCCTCCGCCTCTGCGGAAACCTGTAAAAGAAGAGAGAGATATACTTACACCGTGGTCTGCGATCTCCTGTGAAATATCAGACAGATCATTCTACAATTTAGTGTTAAGTTATGATCTTTAAAGAGGACTGCCGTGCAAATTCAGGTAGGCCTAGAAAAATTCTCCCCGCGCCCTCAGGCGCCCTTTAACCTGTAAAAGAAGAGAGAGATATACTTACACCGTGGTCTGCGATCTCCTGTGAAATATCAGACAGATCATTCTACAATTTAGTATTAAGTTATGAGCTTTAAAGAGGCCGTCCCGGTAATTCAGGTAGGCCTACAAAAATTCTCCTCCGCCTCTGCGGAAACCTGTAAAAGAAGAGAGAGATATACTTACACCGTGGTCTGCGATCTCCTGTGAAATATCAGACAGATCATTCTACAATTTAGTATTAAGTTATGAGCTTTAAAGAGGCCCTCCCGGTAATTCAGGTAGGCCTACAAAAATTCTCCTCCGCCTCTGCGGAAACCTGTAAAAGAAGAGAGAGATATACTTACACCGTGGTCTGCGATCTCCTGTGAAATATCAGACAGATCATTCTACAATTTAGTATTAAGTTATGAGCTTTAAAGAGGCCCTCCCGGTAATTCAGGTAGGCCTACAAAAATTCTCCTCCGCCTCTGCGGAAACCTGTAAAAGAAGAGAGAGATATACTTACACCGTGGTCTGCGATCCCGTGGGCTATAGTCAACTTCTGCGTTGCAATCTGTTAACGTGTTTAACTAGTACAGCTAATTTTATTTTTTTTTACTTGCAGTCAGAACGCAATAATAGTAATAAAAATAGCCTACCATTTTGATCGACTTCACAAGAAGATTTTTAAAATCAAATGTTCACTTCCTGGATTTCGGGCGATACTGATCTGCAAGGCTGTTTTCACGAGTTAAAATCCAGTTTTGAATATAATATAATCGACCTTCCTGAAGGAAGAAAGTTGGGCGGGTGCGTTTTCCTGTTTTCCAGTGGGTTTAACAGTGTCGTATAATACGGAGATACAAATTAATGTAGGCCTAACCTAGGCTACTTTGTCAGAAAATGCTTTCAAACTATTCTCACGCAATGTCAGTCTCTCAGACTCCGACATCTCAAACTTAAGAGTAAAATGTATTTGCCATATTTCCAATGGTTATAATAAGATTCTTAGCAATTAGAAAAAAGGAGATAACCTAATACTGAAGTTATATGGTGAGTTGTGTACTACGTCATTTTTTATTTTCACAGGCCTATGTATCCTATTGAAACTGCCAAGTGAGTGATAAAATTCATCACAGCACCCCAGCAGATTTTTCTGAGCAAAAGGAGCATTAAAACAACGCAATATTGAGGAAACATGACGTCCAGACGCACGAAACATTTAAAACAAATAAGCAGAAGAATGGACAAAACGAACGCACAGGTTAGTTAATGAATCAAGATATAATGAATCAATCTTGGGTTCAAACACCTCCTTATGCGAAGTGACTAAAGAAATAACCAGAACATTTGAAAGTATATCAATACAGTAGAGTCCCGCTAATCCAGACCCTATGGCACTATGGCCCTGGGGTCGACTCAGTCTTTAACAGAAATGAGTACCAGGAGTAATTCTGGGGGTAAAGGCGGCCGGTGCGTAAGGCCGCCACCTTCATGTGCCGATTGTCTAAAATCTGGGAAACTCAACCTCCTGGAACAGCAGCGTCGCCAGGAATTTTACTAAGGGGGGGCAAAATCAATTTCGGACCTTAATTTCAAATGATTAGGCTAAACACATTAATATTCACTTAGTTAACCGGATCGTTATTTTGAACCCAAGCTGAAATCGACGAGGCTACAAAGTTTTTTAAGATAACAGAATACGCTCTTTTGAGCAATGGCCTTGGTGAGATATTATTATAAATACACATTATAGTTATAATTAGTTAATACTTGCTAAACTCATTATAAAGTACCGGTAATTCTATTTTTTTTTTTTATTCTCCATGCTACAACTGTAGGTTGACAAAGAGTACCACAAATAAATTAATCCATAAGGCAATCCAGAGGGGGGCAGTTGCCCCCCCTTGCCCCCCCCTGCCGACGCCAATGTCCTGGAACCTTCTGGGCCTCCATGGGAAACTATATATAATTTGATAATTCCCATTTACTTTATAGGCACTTAGGCTAGATGTTATTAAGGATTTTAAGAATTTTTCTAACTGCGATAACTAAAATTTCAAAGCTAAGAACCGCTGTGGGCAAGAGGATGCGTTCCTTCCCTTCACACAGCGGGCCCTTTCGATTCCCGGCCTGGGTGGCGCAGTTAGTATCGCGCTGGCTTTCTATGTCCAAGGTTGCGGGTTCGATCCTGGCCCAGGTCGATGGCAATTATATATGCATATATAATAGGCCCATGTCAGTAGATTTACTGGAATGTAAAAGAAATCCTGCGAGACAAAATTCCAGCACACCGGCGACGGTCAAAGGCCACAGTTGCAGTACATCCCCGTCGTTAAATAACCATATACCAACCAACCAAAGGTTAAAGACCACTGGGTTAGGCTAACGTTACAAGCAGTGGGATATAGCTCTAAATTCTTCTATAGCCCAATACTTCTTCTAATTGATTATATAATGCACATTTTCTTTATTCCCACTGTTAACTGAAATTACAAAGCTAAGAACCGCTGTGGGCGAGAAGATGCGTTCGTTCTCTTCACACAGCGGGCCCGTTCGATTCCCGGCTACGACAAGTTACCTATGTGGGGTTGCAATCGACATAAGGAAAACGGCAAACATTGTAAACATTATAAGCTTCCGCAGGTAGAACTGAACAAAATAGGCATGGACAAGAACAAAGTGTGAACACAGAAGGGCATGCAAAAAAAAAGTCAAATAGGCCTAAGGAGGGGTTGCCTTCTACTCGAGGCGGTGGCATAAATAAATCAGCAACAGCATTTTCGTTCAACATAATAACGATTGGACACAGATGCGTGTTGCATATTTTAACATACTTTCCTTTCCGCTGTTGTTGGTTGCCGGACTGTGTCACCGGCCGAATAGGGGAGTGCGGGGATTAGAGCCACAGAGTTGACATACATTAGTGATGTCTCCACTTCATATACCGCTAAAATGGTACAAGTACCATGTCAAAATCCCATTTTACTACAAAATAAATGTAACTTTTTAATAACGATATTCTCTCACTGAACAATGCTATCTATTATAGGCCAATTTCCATTTTATATCTGGTGACAATGCATCAAAGAAAAAATGTTTAATTAAAAATATACTAATTAATTAATGAATCTTACAAAGATTTACTGGTAAAGATGCAAAAAAATGGTATCTATGAGAAAAACAATTATTTTCCAAATATATAGCAAATATGTCTAATTTCGCAGTATCTTTTTATTTTATTTATTGCAAAATTGGGAACAGTAGTGGAAATATTCCATCTTATTCATCAAAAAGGGCACCTTCTCTTCTATTTTATACATTTTTATTTTATTTTCCATTACTGTTCCTGATTTTGCAGTAAATAAAATAAAAAGATACTGCGAAATTAGGCATGTTTGCCCTACAGGCCTATTCAGAAAAATTAGAAATTTCTTCTTTAGCATATCCCTCTGGATGCCTGTGGAAGTGAGATGGGAGGGCCCAGGCAAAATAAGCGATGGTTGGCAAGCCTGGAAGATAAAAAACGTGTCCATTTTTATGTGAGTCTGATCGTTAGATTTGTAATGGATGTCTAAGTCGTAGACATCTGCAGTCTAAGTTGTAGACATCTGCAGATAGCAGTTTGAGCTACTGCGAAATTAGTAAATTATATTGCGAAATTAGAAGAGTACTATTCCTAATTTGGCAGTAATGCAGTTTATCTTTTATCTTTTTACCAATATCTTACTTTTTGTGAATATATGTTGTAATGCGCAAGTTCTTTGTTAATATATTCTACCTATTTTGGACGTAGGCCTATTTAAAACAATAAAAAGGCAAAGGCATTCCAATATACTGGATTAGTTGCGAAATTAGGCAAGTAGGCCTATACCCTATCAAGTCAGATGTTCAGTGGCTCTCGAAGACAGTCAATCAGCGACCGAGCTCTCACAAGCCGGTAAACCAATTACATTTTTGACGGGGAATACGGGATCATTACGTACGTGTGATATATCAACAGAAAGATTTTTCATTCCTGTGTCACTAATTTGCAAACCGTTGAGTTATAATAAGTGTTTTGGCTAAGATATTAAAATTAAAATGTTATATTGCGCCTTGGTACGTAAGAAATAGTCAACTACATAATGAACTTGGAATCCTCCCGATTCAAGAATACATTCAAACCCTCTCAAAATCATTTTACAGTAAACTGCTAGATGTTCCTGGTGCATCTGTTTATAACATTGGACAAAAGTCATTGAACAGATCAAGACTGAAAAGAAAACTTCCCCAAGATGTACTAAGTGAACTAGAAGAAAGTGATAATCCTGTGTAAATAAGCCTACTATCTTAACTGTTAAATATCAGAAAACAGTATGTGCACTAACGCAACTTTTGTTATCAATTTGTGTTTTAGCTAGAGGAGCTGACTAAGGCGTACCTCAACAGGTTATTATTATGTGATGTTATAGAGTTTAACAATGGCCTGTATAGTGTTTACTGATCGGTCAAAATATATATTAAAAAAAAAAAAATGCTATATAATTTAAAATCGATATCTCGATCCAAAGGGAAAATCGTTCAATGAACAGTAAACAATGAAACAAAAGATAAATAGCCTAATACTAGCGACTATGGTCAACATTTCTTCTACAGAACTAATTCAGCAAAGAAGCTATGATGAAAAAAGTATAACTTTGATTTAACATTTTCCCGCATTTAACATGAAATTTTGAAAACCCCAAATATTATCCCATGCAATTGATGTGCTAAGTGGAACTTTTTAAATTTTAAGTGATGGTGGCAAAGAGGAAAATACTTTCCTAAATTAAGATGATGTAGATGAAGTAGAAATAATATCAGAAATGGCTAGACAACAATATTTAGCAAATGTCAACAGTTCATGCTAACTAGTATAATTGTAATTATATCTATCTATCTTTACCTCTTTCTTTTAGGAAAATTTTAAGCGACCCACGCCGCCCGGGTCTTACAGGGCCGCGACCTATCGGGAGAAGGATGACCTATGGATAACATACTTTTTTTTTTACCAGACAAGGACATGGAAGGCCTCTCGGATGAGTGATCAGTTCAATGCCGGGGTCACCTCCGAGATTATACACACACAGGATGAAAACCGGAAACCACGAAGGCCTAAAGTTACCCGACATTTGCCTCACAGGTGAGGAAAAATTCCGGTAAAAAATCCCACTTAAGTAACTTGTCCTGACCAGGATTCGAACCCGGGCCCGCTAGGGGCGAACGCATCCCCTAGGCCACAGCGGTGGACTATAATTGTAATTATAGTCTGTTTTGATTCTTAAAAAAACAAAACCTCCATTTAATATAAACCCTTATTTAGCACACAATATTCCATATCCCCAGAAAACGTTAAATCGAAGTTCTTCTGCTAATTATCTAACGTTAATTCGAGAACTGAGGTTGAACTGACATTTTTCTATTACGAGGGAAAATCAAATGAAAACTGGAAATAATTTTTTCCACTATTTTACTGTAGGAAGAATGTTTGCTTCTACATTATTGTTCTAAATAGTCCCCACCTAGTTCAATGCACTTATGCCATCAGTACCGCCCGAGAAAAATTATTCTGGTTGACACTGTAGGCACTCATACACCGCCGAATGTACGTCTATCAAATTTGAACTTCTGCCCTCCAAGGAGATCCTTTAACGGACCGAAGATTGGAAACCCGATGGTGACAAAGTGAAGGGGGTTGCTGAGTGCAGGTGTTTTGCTTCAACATGATAACGCCCGTCCCCTTGCTGCTCGTGAAACCACGAAGACCATCGACGACATATGCTTCAAGTGCCTCCCACATCTGCCATACTTGCCAGGTTTGGCACCATCAGATTTCTACATCTTTAGTCCATATTAAAGGAGCTCCTTGGAGGGCAGAAGTTCAAGGTCTGATGAAGACATCCAATCGGCGGTGCATGAGTGCCTACAGTGTCAACCAGAATAATTTTTCTCATGCGGTATCGAAGCACTTTCTATCTGATGGCATAAGTGCATTGAACTGGGAGGGGATTATGTAGAAAAATAATGTACAAGTAAATATTCTTCTTGCAGTAAAATAGTGGGGAAAAAAATAATTGTGGTTTTCATTTCATTCTCCCTCGTACATCTGTATTTCAAAACTGCTTATACTATGGGAAAGTCAAAGCTGACACCAAAGGCACAAATCACACCAATAACTAACCAAACAGTGCGAACTGTAGGTTCTGAATCGATAGTGCAACAAGACTATTAATCAATCATTTTCCCCCCAAGACGATCTCGGGTAACAGGCTTGAAGCAGATTAATAGCGTATCAATTTGAAACCTGACGGGTACACACAGGTGCAGGATCTACTTGACTTCAACGCAAACGCTCCAATAGCATGATCGGCTGCAATTTGTTCCCATCATGCCCCTTCTTACTCTCTACGTGTACGAGTGGCATTAGCCCCCCCCCCCCCCCCCACTCACTCTCGTTACTGGCTAATGTATGTGGACTCCAAAGGTAGTTGAAAAGTATATGAGTGCCGTGAGACAATTCTGTTACCATTTCCTTCACAACTTTCAGCAAAAACGCTTCTAGCTTTCGAAACTTTGGAAGAAGTCGGTCCGGGCCCAGGTAATATGAAAATACTGTATAATCTTACAAGTCAGTTCCTCATACGAGGGCCCTAAAATGTTACAATTAGGTAGTGCAAAAGTATAGGGCCTAAGCAGGTTATTCATTAAGTGACCTTCTTACACTGTAGTACATACATTGTTATAACTAGGGCTCGGAAGTTATGCAAAATGCCTTTTCTAATTGGGTGGATATATTAAAGAGTTAAATAGATATAAATAAGTTTCCGTACATTTAGGGACGGTAGGGCCGGTTTTTATTTTCCTTTTTTGCCTATTTGCTTTTATTGCCTACCTTAAGGTTTAAATCCTTTTTTTGTCTATTTTGGATCGTTATGGAAAGCACAGAAAGAATTTCAATGCATGAAAAAAAAAAGTTACACCAATAAGGAAATGACACATTCAAGTCACAAAAAATATTTATTGTGGATCTTGTTTCCTACAAATGCATTTACTTATACAGTGAGTCCATTTTATGAGGAAACCTCGCATCACAGCCGCATTGCCACGCTACCATTGTACAAAGCACACAAGCGGCTAGTTGCTTCGGTGTCTTGTAGTGAGACGCTTGTCTATTGTTGTCGTGTGTTACATAAGACAATAATCGAAAATGTATACGGTTGAACAGCGAATTTATTTGGTGGAATGTTACTTATTGAGAAATAACCATAGATTTTCTCGTAAATATCCTGACTGTACCACCCCTACAAAATGGTGAACAATAAGCCTCTACATGTATTTTGATAATAAATTGGTTGAGTTATTCTATTTTGTATTGTTTCTAAAGTCTTGATTTGCCGATTTGCCGGTAGTAACGTAACACGGTCCCCGCCGGTGCAAGCGCAACAGCGGGGAAAGTGTGAGATGGGGCAACGCTGTTAAAAAGTTTCCGCATAAAATGGATTCCCTGTATTAATGAAAATAATAGCGTGGACCACTCTCTGTTTTGTCTTTTAATAAATGTCTTCAATTATATTACTGCCTATTTTTTATATTTAAGTGCCTTTATGCGTACAGATCGCGCACCTCAAGAGTGCCTCTGGACGACCGTTAACTCAGGTCAAAACATTCCTTGGAATGCAGGGGGTTGGGAAGGGTTGTACAGATCGGTTCGAAAATATGCGGTCGAGAGAGCTTAGTATTGCTTGCGTGCGTATCCACTACCCTAGAAGGTAGTAGTGGTCCGGAGTTGTGATTTATTTGAAAGAATATTTAGTTATATTTGTTTGTGTAGTGTCATTGGATTTGCCTGAAAATGCCACCTATATTATCCAAACTTAATGGTAAAGTCGTGCATAGCCAAATAACATGAGAGGTAGTGTATAATGTCCTAAACTTTATGGATAGCGAAGCTAAAAATGGCGAAGTCTTAATCCCTCTAAGAAAAGTACAGGAAAGGACAGCTTCTGCCACGGGTGTAGGCCTACGTACGATACGTAAAATTAAAAATGAAGGAGAAAAACTGACGTCCGCTGCAACGTCTCCATCGACGTTCAGTACGCCTAATAAAAAGCGTAACTGTAAAAACCAGTGACGGGGCTAGATAATTTTGATGAATGTGCTGTAAGACGAATAGTACATAATTTCTATAAGACTGAAAAATGCGTTCCAACTGTAGAAACACTTCGTGAAAAACTAAAGGAGGAGATAAATTACGAGGGCGGGAAAACGAGTCTAAGGAAAATTTTGTGTAATTTAGGATTCAGGTGGAGGAAAACAAAAACAAAAAGAAAAATATTAATAGAAAAACACGATATCAGGGAAACACGAATTTCTTTTCTGAGGAATATTGCAAAATATAGAAAAGGAAGACCTATTGTTTATATGGACGAAACGTATATTCTTTCTTCTCACGTAACTGGAAATTCATGGAATGGTGACACTAATGAAGGCCTACATCAACCAATTTCGAAAGGTGAACGTTTAATTATAGTTAACGCTGGGGGTGAGAATGGCTTTATTCCGAATGCACTTTTGATATGGAAGTCGACACAAGCCAGTGGAGACTACCATCATCAAATGAATGCTACAAATTTTGAAAAGTGGTTACTTTAAAAACTTATACCAAATCTGAGGCCAAATTCTGTTCGCATTGTAGACAATGCACCATATCATAATGTGCAAGTTGATAAAGCCCCAAATTCAAATAGCAAAAAGTGTGATATGATTGCCTGGCTGCATGAACAAAATATTGATTTTGATGAAAGCATTCTCAAACCACAATTATACAAAATTATTTTGTTGCATAAACCAGCACAAAAGAAATTCTCTATGGATCGGATATGCGCTGCTTACGGTCATTCTGTACTTCGTCTCCCCCCGTATAATCCGGATTTAAATCCAATAGAAAGAATCTGGGCTGAAATGAAACAGTATGTTGGTGTTAGAAATACCACGTTTAAAACGCAACATGTTAGACAGTTATGCGAAGAAAAGTTTAGTACAATGGATGATGCATGGAAACCGCTTTGTGAAAGCGTAAAAAGGCTAGAAAATATCTATATGGAAAATGAAGGTATCATCGACTCAGTTGTAGATCAATTAATTGTAACATTAGGCGAAGTGAATAGTGATGAAAGCAGTAGTGATAACAACGCTAGCTCCAGTGATGATAGTGATAGTAACTAAGGAAGGCAGATGGTATCAATTTCGCTGTGACCTGCACTGGTGAGTTTTCTTCTCATTTAACTTAAAGAACTAATGTTTTTGTTATGACATGCATGCATGAGGAACTTGCAACCAACCCCTCCCGTCATCTTCTGGCGCCCGTGACGTGGCAGACCGGCAGACCTGAGGTGCGCGATCTGTAGGTACCTATTTTTGCCAAATTAAAAGCCTGGACTTTTCCGGGCCCTAGTTACAATTTATAACAGTGAAGGCTTCCGCTGATTATGCAAAAGAATATGCATATAATACGTAGCGAGACTGAATGTTCAATGAATTCTTTCTTACAGTAAATCCTTACTTAGTGTTTTCTAAAACAATGGGAAAATATCTTGAGAGATTCCGGTAAAAAGTGTACTGTTTTGATTCTTTTTATTTGAAACTTAATGGTTTGTCGTTTATAGAACTGGTGTACTGTATTTACAATTTAGAATTGATTTATTTTACCTGGTGGAACTAAGTTCAGAAGGCATTCTCTTCCATTCAACCATTCAATTAATTTTTACAATATTACAAAATATAATATAGGCCTAAATATAAATACAAATACAGTAAAACACAATGCTATTATAGTGAGAAATTACATGTAAGAACTACTGGTAGCATATGTAACGATAATAGCTCATACACAAACTCAGTTTATGAAATGATTACTCAGTGGCGGACGCAGAATTCTTTTTCGGGTGGGGGGGGGGGATTTGAATAGGTAGAAAGAATACTAAAAAAAATGAATCAACTTACATTTTCAATTAGTTTATAAACCTGGCCACTTAGAGTACATTATACAGCCTTTTTTTTTCAAATTTCGGGGGGGGGGGATGTAACCCCTACCCCCCCTGCGTCCGCCACTGTGCTTACTATCTAAGATTTACACCCTATTACTAAGAAAATATATAAAAGAGACATGAAAAAATGTAAAAAGCATTATATTATAACTAGACCTGGGATTTTAGGCTCTAAAAAAATAATTTTAGGCGCCTAAAATAGTCTTTTAAAACAAGTAAATAGGATTTTAAAAGAGAAAATAGGCACTTAAAATATGCTTTAAAAATGTGTAAATAGATAGAAAATGAACCTTAAAATATTACAATACACACTTAAACTGTAACATGGGCTTTTTTTTTACTGAAAGAGACGTAATTCTTAACAGAATTAACTGCAAAGTTAGGCATCACGAACTATTTAACTTAAACATAAATGTTCTTTCACTGGTAACACAGTAGTCCTTCCCCCTTAATCCCCCCCTCGCCGTCAGTCAGCATTCCTTTAGCGACAATTGTGTGGAATAATCATGTTTCTGTCAAAAACCTACCTCTGCTCTTCTGCTTTTCATTGAGGGATGTCCATTATAAGATTGTAAAAATTACAGAAGTTGAATTTTATATTAAATGTAGAAAATAGGCATTTTAGGGCACTATAAAACTCTATAAATGTAAGTGATTTTTCATGAAACGTCCATATATTTAAAAATGTTCATGTTATTTCATAAGGAACAAAATAGGCATTTGCCTTAAAATACCAGGTGTGATTATAACTAACATAAATTATTATAAACATTTATCCTAAATGCTGGAATTTCAAGTATGTGAGGAATGCTCTTACAAATGATAAACATAACAGGCTGAAAAACGGGTGGTAGTAGTAGGAAGTTATGCATTTTAGTTACCTTCAGTCCAGACATGGGGTGAAGCGTGAAATACTATCCCTGGGTATTGGTAAGTGGCTGTTGAAGAGAGACCTGAGATGGTTGTTTGTTGGCATAGTTCTATTCAAATCTTAACGGGAAAAAAAAGGTATAAGCTTAGCGTATATATATATTTGAAGCAAGTCATTTTGAAGGCACAGTTCTGTTTCTGACGTTTCTAGTCGTAACTAGACCTATTCGAAAGTTACTTGCGGAAGCAGCGTTGAGAAGTATAAAAATTCACGAAATAATTCACAATAAAACCTTTTCACTGCTACTGAAGTCTAAATTCGTTACTTCAAAAACTGTATAAAATCAGAGATATAATATTTATAGAGTTAATCTATAAGCAAAATTGTGAGTATTTTTATTCTTGTGTTAAGATTGTAATCCACCGAAACTAGTTACTCTACTGCAATTCTCTCTACTGATTTCAAACTTAAATCCCACTGATGATTTCAGTTGAAGATTGCTTATATTATTGTATAAATTCAGCATTGTAAAGGTGGAATCGCTTCAATCATTTGTAATCACCTGTATGTAGGTAATTTTTCCTTCTTTATTAAAAGAATGGCCCATTATTAGACTCCTCAAGAATATCAAAATGGTGTGGCTACCCAATCTTATACATCGGTACACCTATTAACCTATTGTTACAGCAGCCAAAGAACTCTAGTGTGCTTCACATGAAGGAAATTAATTAGGTAATTTATTTGGCGTCCACATTGGATTCATCTCACTACGTAATACACAAGACGAAGAGAAACCACTGAAAGTATTTTCTTATGTTGTACAATAATGCTCACTCTCGCATCCGATATCAGAGAAGAAGGAAGAAATGAATAATTCCAGGAATAAAGAGTGCGAAAGGCATAGAACTATTTTATCCATGATTTAAATAAGCTACAAGAAGTGACTTAAGGCTGCGTTTTCTAAATGAGACATATAAAATAAATTCAGGATTCAAATGTTATCGTTTCTTGTGATAAATCACCCACATCAGATTACTTTCTAACCAAATTATATTAGGTTGTGCGTTTAGACTGTACACATATATTTAACGATTCTACTTTCTGAAATTAGGGATTCGGCATGCAGTGTGTCATTTAAAAAAGTTTATTTATAGATCGTTAAACAAAATTGAATTTAAAATAAACTAAATTTTAAAAAAAACCTTGATGATAGGCCTAATGGTAAAACGAGGTAGTATCAGAAAATGAAGTTTTTATTTTTTATGTCAATTATTAACTACATGTGAGAGCCATTTCACGCATCAATAGGACCTACAAACTGCTTCCTCTAGACTAGACGTTGTCTCCTCTTTCCATTAAATGTGATAATTTAATCTGGTTTAAAATGTATTATTCACTTGTACAATACTGATAATAAAACCGCACAATTAAGATTAACAGGCTCGTTAAAAGGCGCTTTCCTGAGACACGCAAACAATATGTTTCTGTTCCTTTTGAAATGAAACCTTCGTATAGCCTAAGACAGTTTCTAATGCGAGCGGCCTCTAGGGTAGGTCAAGAGATATATCTCCCCGGGTCCTGTTTCATAGACTTTTACACTGATATCATTAGCCAATAAATAATAATATTAGTTATTATTACTAGTCTTCTGTTTAATTAGAATATTTTCTAATAATATTAGTTATGAGTTCATGGCTCTAAGTTATTAGTAAATATTGTTAATATTATTAGTAAACTGTTTCATAGACTGCAGAACTCATAAGTCATAACATCTACTGATAATGTTAGGTGTTTTTCTATAACTGTTTTTGGACCAATTACTTATTCTCAAACACAAGTAATTCAGATTTCGTGATTTTAAATTTGTGGAAAATGAATCACTCTGATGTAAATATCAATTTAGAAAAAAACTTACATACACTATCAAAGGAATTTTTGTCATAAGAACTTTTTAGGTTTTGAGGTTAGAATTTAGTAGCCTACGTAAGCCTCTGCTATCTTGAATAAGTGCCTGGCAGATTTATAAATTTCTTAGAGCTAGTTATTATTTGTTACATTTATGAAGAGATATATAGGCCGTGCTGCTTCGAAATAGTATTGACAAAAAAAAAAAAAAATAAGAATGGAAAAAACACAAACAATCCAGACATAACCTCCAAATCAATCAGCTGACTAATTAACTAATAATATTAGTGAAGATATTTTATGAGTAGTGTTCATATTTCTATGAAACAAGATTTTGGTAACTAATAAATAATAATATTAAGTAATATTATTAGCAAGTTTTATGAAGCAGGCCCCAGGTTATCGTTAATATAGTAATATTCTGTACGAGAAACATTATCTCCTTTATCGTCTGACAATCTTAAAGAACAAATGCTTAAGTTTACTCTTCATACAGATCTGTCACCATTAGTTCAGCGAGTACCTGTACTTATGGAAGGCACGATGGGAAAATTATTAGCAGGCATCTAAGTAAACTAATGGAACAATTGATTAGTCATGTATTAGGAAGTCAGCAAGTGCTAAGTAGCACTAAAAATGCCTTCATTCTCAGTGGTGACGTAGACATTGTGGGGTGGGGCGTAAGATAGATTGATGACCACATGGTCAGTACTAGCCATGCAAGCCAGTCACGCCAACGTGACATCTGCAAGCCTGAGAGCAGTAATGTGCCAAGTCCAGCTCTAATGTTTAATCAATAATCACGTGGTTAATGTGGACTTTTTGGAAATATTAGGTAGGCCTATTCTTTAGCTAAACAGACTGCTATCTAACCTTTGCAAGAAAGACGTTCTTGATGGTAGATTCACATTCATTGACGGTAAAGAGGAGTTAATACCTATCTTGAAATCATGTTCGATTCGCAACCCGGTTAACGTAAAATGAAAAAACGAATTTATGCAAAAAGCGATTGGGAACTAGGTGTGTCCAAGCATATTTCAGCTATCCTATTGTTATGCAATATTAGTTTAAAAATAATAAGCGCTGTAATGTAAATAGGCAAACTTGGCAAAATTATCTTTTCTGTGCATAACCCTACTAATACTAATATGCATAGGCCTATTTATATTAAGCAATTATAAGGCACGGAAAAAAATCCTCCTACTCATCCGGTTGGAAGCCCGAGAAACCATAGATTCTAAAAAAAAATTAATAATAAAAAATAGGCATTTTGCCTGATATCCGACCTCCAAATATGGAATAGGCCTTGCGGTCTAGAGCAAGACCTCGCAAAATTCAATCATAGCCATCGATTTCCTGCTACAGATAGGCCTATAGCTCCTTTTTATCCCTATGTTTTAAACAAAGCTGATAAGCGCGCAAAGTTGCCAACATCGAGTCTACAAATATGGAATCCCTTACGTAAGGTTTATTAGAAACAATTATTTCCCTGGAATTTAACTAAATCCATTATTTCATTCAGATTCTTTGCGGCATGATGGAGAACAAAAAGTGTACTTAATGCATAGGTTATATGCAATGTTTTCCTATTTACAAATACATGTAGGTGTAGGAATTAAGATACGAAAAGAATTAAACAAATGATAATATTATAGGAGAAAAATTCCTGACAAAGGAAGCCCGGTCACAAAAATTACTAATTAGTGTGTCTCACATTACTGCATATGACATAACTTGTCTGTCAGTGAGGCGGACCATTAAGGGCAATCAGTCATAGGGGAGAGGTTCCATCTGGCGCAGTAAAGCGAACTCTGACTTAGCTCAGATGGTAGAGCATTGGCAAGGATAACCAAAGTCCCTGGGTTCAAAGCCCAGTGTCAGAGAATTTTTTCTTCTATAATATTATCATCTAATGTCCAACAGACAATTTGTGGATCATGAAACCATATGCATATATCTATCTTCTATGGTACTGTACAATAACAGTGGTAGCCAGGTCACAAAAATCACTAATTAGTGTGCCTCACAATACTGCATATGACATAACTTGTCGGTCAGTGAGGTGGACTATTAAGGGCAAACAGTCATAGGAGAGAGGTTCCATCTGGCACTGTGAAGTGAATTTGGCTTAGCTCAGTTGGTAGAGCATTGGCATGGATAGCCAAAAGTCCAAAGTTCAAATCCCAGTGTCAGAGAATTTTTCTCCCTTAATATTTTCATTTAATGTCCAACAAAGACAATAATTTGTGGTTCATAAATCCATATGCATTAAATCTATACATACAAAATGAATTTAAATCTGCATTTTGCACATGACAGTTTTCCCAGCAAAAAAAATTAAAAAAAAAAAATCGTTTAACTTACGAGGAAACTGGAAACTTAGGCTAAATGTGGTAGAACAACGTTTACATAACGCAAATACGCGGCGCCCACAATCAATTACAAAGGCATGTAATTTGTAGAGCCATTCTCAGAAATGTAATATCCGCAATAAAGCTCAATGTTTCCCAAAGGTAATTCAGAACACGCCCACCAAAGCTAAATGCTGGCATGAAAATAATTAAGTAAGTGGATTAAATGTACATGTATTTGCCATATTTACGGAAGGTGAAATTATATTGACACAGAGAAAATGAATTGCCATTCATGGTGGTGAAATACGAGAGCAGAAAGTAAACATGGATTGCAACTATAAATCAACATTATTATGAAGTCATCATTTACCATAAGCATGTTTTAACGCTAGACGCTGTTAGCATCGAAATCACAACTCTAATCATCATGATAACAGCTATCCTATGTAATTTACATGCCACACCTCTTCAGATAAAGAGAATATATACTCGTGTAAACAGAATGACAGCTCTTTATATCAAAACATCGCTTGGAGATAAAGTGTTTTATATAAGCACAGCTATTCTATTATCTTCAGTTCATGTGAAAAAAAAAAAGACTCCAGGCAAATCCATTTCCTACTTTTTAATTTTTTTTACATAAATTTAGCCGGCCATAGACCAATTTTCCTGATTTTTTGTCTTGTTTTAGGCTACAGTTTGTTTACCTTGTTTTCCGTATCACACACAAACACCCATGCCGGGACTCGAACCCAGTCTCCTTCATCGCGGGTCTAAAGCATCAGCCTTAGGTACCAGGGCTAGGGATACCGACTTTTAAATTTTTGCTATCACGAATTGGGGGTACCCCTTGGTGTAGTGGTTGAGGCACTGCGCTACAAACCGGGAGGTCGCGGGTTCGATTGTTGAGATTTTTCAATTGGCCTAATCCTTCTGGTGGTACTATGGCCCTGGAGTCGACTCTAACTCTAACAAAAATGAGTACCAGGAGCAATTCTGACAACCTTACCACCTTCCCGTGCCGAAAATCTCAAATCTGGGAGCCTCATCCTCCTGGAACCCTTAGGGCCTCCATAGCCTGTATAGGGATCACACACACATTATCACGAATTGCTAGTAGTATGTAGTAGTAGTAGTAGTAGTAGTAGTAGTAGTAGTAGTAGTAGTAGTAGTATCTGTATCTGGTACCCTATGATCCCCAGGTGGGGCGAAGGGGCCTCCAATGGAGGTTTCATTACCTGTACTAATTTTGATATGCTTATTTTCCGAAAGAGGGTAGAGGAACAGGTGATAAGCCCATCGCCTCGCAACCCCCCTCTGGAAACTAAGTATTTCTTGGACGTGAAAGGGCCGAGGAATTTTGTCCAGAGGCTCTAATTTAGGCTTGGAGTTCTTTTACGTGCCGTAAATCTACGACACGGGACCCCCAGCTTAAAGTCCCTCCCGGAGGACTCCGTACCCAGGATTTTTACGTCCTGAAAAATCCATCGACCGCGGACGGGTTTGATCCCGCGCCCTGCGGATCTAGAGGCGGGCACGCTACCTCTAGACCACCGCGGCCGACAGTAGTAGTATAGTAGGCATAATAATAATAATAATAATAATAATAATAATAATAATAATAATAATAATAATAATTCCTTTATTGCAACCAATGGTTATAGTGTGATGAATGCTCTGGTGGAATGATATATGGCAGGGGAAACAGGAGTAACCCCAGAAAACCTGCTCCGACCTCATTTTGTCCACCACAAACTCCACATGTATCCCGGGTCCCGGCGATGGAAGGCGAGCGGTCTAACCACTCAGCCATGGTGGCGAATACTCGCCCGTATTCTAGTACAGTTTCAGAATAATTTTATCATTACTGGCATTACAGAGTGTCAATGAACATTAGTTGAAACTAAAGAGTTGTCTATAATGTTTGCTCTACAGACAATTCTCGATAACACTGAAAAATTCTAAGGACATAAAAACAACTCTTCAAATTTACATCTATTAAGAAAAATATCCTACAATACTAATAAGTAAGGTAATTTGCGGATATAGGTTATTTGGTGATAATTCTAGGTGAGTCGTGCCACCAGATAAGATATATATTTTATGGCATGACTCGCGGTGCACATCTTACCTTCTTCATTCTCAAAACTCTCTGTTAATTAAAACTAGCAATATCATTAATTTCCTGTTCCCTGTAACACATATCAGTAGATATTAGAAAAATATAGCAGCAAATATAGCACTTCTTTGCGCGTGTGTTCTTATTTCATTGAAGAAGTGCAAACATTTCGTCAGATTTAATTGGTCCGACGTCCCATCTGTTATTTATAATGAATATTATTTTTCAAAGTGTGATACAGCCACAGCCCGGCAATCTGGGTCACGGCGGTGAAGCCTAGCCTTGCGCTATTCCGCCATCTTGCCTCACCTGAAGACACCCATTGAACTACATGTAATTCAATGGGAAACTATCACGAGAACTTAGATTTAAGTTTCTATTGGAAATTTTCTATTGGAAATTTTGTATCCACTAGTGAACACATTGAAACCACATTGAAAAATCACGTCCTCTTGCTATTTTTCTCAAGTATCGGTTCCTATTACTTGCTAAAATTAGGTTTTTGATGTGAAACTTCTTTAGCCGCGGTAGGATTAAATCGAGAGCTTGCGTTACGGACAAAATCGTCACGAAATTAGTGTTATGCTCAAAATCGTCGCGAAATTAGTTTGGTGTGACGGAACGGACTGCACAGAAAACAATCAACTCAATAATTAAGCTTATAAAAAAATTAAAAAATCGAAATTCCAAAAATTAAAAATTCAAATTAAAAAATCTAAGATCCGAAATTTTAAGTCTAAAAATCCGAAATAAAAAAATTAAAAATGTAAAATTAAAAATAAAAAATTCCAAAATTAAAAAATTCAAAGATCCAAAATTTAGAAAATCCAAATTTTTAAAAATAATCCAAAGTAAAAAAATCGAAATATCCAAAATTTAAAAAATAAAAAATCTAAAATTTAAAAAATTTAAAAAATTAAAATCCAAAATTTAAAAAATCTATTAAAAAATTCAAAGATCCAAAATAAAAAATCCAAAATAAAAAATCCAAAATTTAAAAAATCCAAAATTAAAAAAAATAATGATTTATGTATAGCGTAGAGCTTTATCACTGGTACTCATAGGCGTAGCGAGGGGGGGGGTTTTGGGGGTTTGAACCCCCCCCCATTGAATAAAAAATGGAAAATTGTATAATTTTTTTAAGTCTGCCCATAAATTGCTTAATACAAGTATAAAGCGTGGGAAGCTTAAAACTCGTTATTTTGCGTCTTAATTTTAAAAATTTTCCGGGGAAGGACCCCCGGAAGCTTAAAACTTGTTATTTTGCATCTTAATTTTTAAAATTTTCCGTGGGAGAACCCCCGGAAGCTTAAAACTCGTTATTTTGCATCTTAATTTTTAAAATTTTCCGGGGGAGGGCCCCCGGACCCCCCTCTCCTTCCATACTCGCCAGACCCCGCGGATGTTATAACCCCCCCCATATGGTCGGCCTGGCTACGCCTATGCAGTGGTACTCACTACTAAATTGCGGTATTTTGTTTACCTGTTGGAGCGCTTTCAACCGCGTGGAGCGGCCATCATCAGCAACTGACTTCCGTGGTGTTGTTGTTGTTGTTGGGAAGACATTTCTGGATAACTGTATCGTACAGCGCGTGCGACTTGAATTGTAACTGTTCGTTTAGGATGTTGGTGTTGTCTTGTGTGGTGTGTCTGTATATTTCATATTGTTCGAGTGTGTTGAGTGTGTGACCTTTGTGGTTAATGTGTAGGATTTCCATGTCTGTATTGATGTCTGCGTATTCGTGTCCTGTGGTTATTATATGGTTTGCATAGGCAGAGTCTGTGTTTTGTTTGAGAGCTCGTATGTGTTCTGTGTATCGTGTTTTGAAACTTCGGCCTGTTTGTCCTATGTAGAATTTTGGGCAGTCGTTGCATTTTAGTTTGTAGACTCCTGGGTTGTTGTATTTGTTTGTGTGTTGTTTGTTGTCTGTGGGTTGTATTTTGTTGAGTGTTTTGTTCTTTGTTCTGTATGCTATTTTGTATCCTTGTTTTCTGAATTGTTGGGCGATTTTCTGTGTATGTGTGTTGAAGTATGTGAGTGTGATGTATTTGTCTTTTTTCTTTTCTGTGTTTTGGTCATTTTTCTTCATTCTGATTTTGTGTAGTAGGTTGTCAATGACTGTGTGGTTGTAGCCATTGGTAATGGCTAAGTGTTTTATGGTGTTAAGTTCTTCTTTGTGGTCTTCAGCGGATAGTGGTGTGTTTTCAAGTCTGTGGAGCATGGATCGGAATGCAGCATGTTTGTGTTGTGTTGGGTGGTTGGAGCTGTTGTGTATCAGTGTGTCTGTCATTGTGGGTTTTCTGTATATTTTGAATTTATGTTTCTGTGTGCTGTCTTTTGTCATAGTGAAATCTAGGAAATTGAGGGTTTTGTTTATTTCAAATTCTGCTGTGTATTGTATGTTTTTGTGGATTTTATTGATGTGGTGTAGTAGTTGTGAGCATTGTCTGGTGTTGCCTCTGTATAGTACGATGATATCATCTACGTATCTGTGCCAGTAGATTATTTTGTGTGCGTGTTTGTTGTTGTGGAGGATTTTGTTGTGTTCTATGTGTTGGAGAAAAAATAGTCAGCATAGTAAGCCAGCAAGAGAAGAATATCAATACTATTAATAAACTACAGTATTGTTCAATTACAACACACATAGTGAAATGACAGGCATAAATGAAATAAGGATATTATTTTATTAAGACTATATTTTAGATAACTTCCATTCCATTGATCAAAAGAATCAGTATATGGGTCATTCTTCAAATACGGGAACATTTGGAGTGTCTAAAATCAAAATTTTTTAGTTTGTTTTTAAAATCTCAAAAAAATTACTAAAATACTTCAGGGGTTTCTTGATAATAATAAGACACCAGCAGAGCTTAAATGTTTATATATATTTTTATTTTTTAAAGCCATGTGAATGACATCCGTGTACATGTGGATGGCAGAAGGCCATATTAATGACTAACTTTGGCAACAATCTGCTTTCCTTTATGTGATTTCATATTTTTCTCAGTTTACTTCAGTTGATTTTGCACCAAATTTGCAAATTTGTGTGCATACTCCGGAATCAATGTAATTTTAACTAGACTGTGTTTTTATGGTTTGGGGGGGGGATCAAGCAAAAATTCATTAAATCAGTTTTAAGATTTTAAGTACAGGTCAAAGACACGACAAACAAAATAGTACCCTACATGTATCATCTACATGTCTTGAGAGACACTGTATGAAATAGTTAACAATATTAGGTTATGGTTATTTACAACCATATAATACATTCCTAGAAACTAAAGCATGTATAATGCATGAAATGGCTAACAATAATAATGAAAGGCCTACTTACGAATGTATTGAAACGTGTTCCTTTCCTTGTTTCTTTCTGTCGTAGTATGAAAAATTACACCCGAATACCACACAGGTATTCACCATTTTAGATAAAGTATTTATACTCCTCAGTCCAATTACATTATTAGCTAAAATGTTAAAATTCACATCGCTGTAACACTCTTGTGGCTTGTACTCTATCAGCTGCTACAGTGTAGTAATATGGCGGTCCGTGCATCAACGTGGCTTCACTGCCGTCAATAGTACAGCATACACCATTGCCGATCTATCTCTATATATCTGTGGATACAGCTTAATAACCAGTCCGTGTTTCAGAACGTAGCTTATAGTATTCCAGTTAACTTTTAGAGGTTTCCTTATTTTATTTGTGGTTGAAAACTACCCTTGTCTCATTTTAGTAACATAGTAAAAAACATTGCCTGGAAGTAGGTTGTTAAAAAAACTAATAATAAATCTACCAGTACTTATATGTTTTTATCCTCCCAACCACTCTATTTTCATGTTTTATTCAACTCGTAGCCAAAATTTACAAAATTAAATAAAATCATGTAAACTGATATAACAAAGTGCTTTTTGACCTTACGGACATACGGATGAACGGACAGACATTTCCCGTCTACTACACAATCTCATAAAGTACCATTCTGGCACTTAATAATCATAGTACTGATATTAATATTAAAGAAAACATTTGCTTAACTGTAGATTATTATATTTTCTTGAAGAAATCTGAACACAGTAAAATGACAAATATTCAGGTATTGTAGCCTATAAATATCCTCACTGAAAACAGCAATAATTAAAGTGGTCCAATGCCTTATATTATATTGACTTCGTTTAATTTGCACGCTCTCTTTACCAAGGAAATCTTAGTCTCTTAAATAGTCGGAGCAATTACTTACTGAGACAATAACCCGGAGGTTTGTACATCCATCAATTTAAAAAAACCAGTAATAAAGTTTGCACCATATATTTTGCACTGTTTAACTTAAAAGGTTATTTAAATTAATATACAATAACCAGAACCTAGGACTTCTTCAGGAGGGTTATATTGCCTTTGGCAATTGTGTTTGCTCTGCCGTATTTTAATCTTACTTCGGAGAATCCCGTCTACGAGTTTTTTTATATAATCTTCTGCAGGTAATTTTTCATCCAAATATTTGAAAAGTAGTAATAGTTTTCTGACTTAGTATAATATCTAAGATGAAATAAAATAATAAAATATGTTCATATTAAAATATATCACCTTAATTTAAACAACATTTAAATAAATAGTAGGGCCTAAGTTACTTTTAATAGCTGACCTGTAACTGCCAGCAGCAACACAATAAAGACCGGGGGGGCTCCGAAGTCGATAAATACCGGTAGATAATTCAATACATTTACTCATCTTTATTCTGAGATTATATGGTGGTCGGGAAAATGTCTGTCCGTCCGTGTGTCTGAACGCGCGATAACTCGAATAGGTCTACGTTTTATCGGATGTTTATGAAAACAAACAAGGAAACTAGGGAGGTAAGGGAACTCAGGGGAAATAGGATCGGATTCTTTCGGACGGAGAAGAAGGTTTAGGTATAGAACATCCGGAATACAATGCTTAACAAATGTTATAAAAATCAACAAATAGACCTAAAGTATATAATACAATACTTTATCTAGAAGTTATGAACATAAAACACAAGTTTTTAAATATTGGCCTATTTAACTCCATCTAACACTTTGTTACACCAGTTTAACTGATTTTATTTAGAAGATATTTGGCTATGATATTCATCATCTCACACTTAAGTATACAGTAAGCATTTAGCACATTTCTTTGTAATAGTTTGTTTTTCACTTGTTGCGTATCATCTGCACACACACACAGAAGCATATGCAATCGCACACAATATATAATCTTTAGTTCACCTTTTTGTTTTCAACATTCTCCCCTGATTTTAACTTCTTGATTGTCTTATAATTCCAATGTACAATAATGTAGGTTATACCAACTACATTACTATTTTATTGCAAGTATTTTTATTGTATTTTTGAAGGTGTAGGCTTACATATTATGTACTTTGTATACATCCTGGCTGAGTGGAAGAAAAGGCCATTTGGCCTTAACTCTGCCAGCCAAAAAGCCAAAATAAAACATTATTGTTATTATTATTATTATTATTATTATTAATTGCCAGAATGGTACGTTCTAAGATTACATGGTGGTCGGAAAGAATGTCTGTCCGTCTGTCTGTCTGTACGCGCAAAGACTCGAAAAATAATAAAATCTAATTACATTTTTAAATTTTCGCCTATATGACGTCATAATTGCGCAAACTGACTGTCACCAAATAGCATAGAATCATCATCAAATTACCTTCCCTTTCAGTGTTGTTTTTAAACACGAGTATTTGTAAATGAAAGTGAATTTAGTAACATAGTGAAAAACATTGCCTGGAAGAATGGTTTCAAAATAGGAGTAGGCCTACAGACTGACAAAATAATTCTGTATTTTCGCTAAAAGAAATTTCATGAGCAGGCAATGCATGGAAGACGTGCTTGGTTATATTAAGTCTTTACAGATCATACCTCCTTATTTTTAATTATGTGATTGGACATTTCTAACTTTTAATTTCACGCACGGTTCTTAAGACTTATGTACAAGTACATTTTCACTACAGAACCATAACCTTCATTTGCAGTTGAATCAGATATCACCAACATCTGAAAAATCTTTCGTAAATAACGGAATAATTAAATTCATGTTTATTCTTCACATTTCCTTAATATTTTTCTACTTTTCATCATAAGGTAATGTCAATATTTTATTATTTTAAACTGCCATACATAGATTTTGTTCACTTATCTTGAACATTACTTTGGTTGAGTAGGTTTCATCATGTTTTGATGAATGTTCGAGATCAAATATAGAGTAGGCCTACTATTATCCTAACATAATAAACATTACCGAATACTTTTAGGAAGTATGATTTTTATATCTGTAGAGCATAACTACTTGCAGAACGCATGCAGCTTGCTGTTTATAATAATACTGTAACGTATTCATAGTGCATTGTTTTGTTCACAGAAAATAACAAATTTAGTAAATTAAGAAAAATTGCTCGATCTCGTTTAACGTAAAACCAAAGGAAATTAAAGGATAATTTAAATATGCCAAATTTACATAATCTGGATGGACATAATTTACAATAGGCCCAGAAAGTGCTTGGTAGTCACATGGGGCACACTATGTGTTAAATACCAATTCAATTTTTAGTAAATCCAATTTAATACCCAATTAGCAGGAATACTGTGTACCCAGGAAAAGTGACTAACCACATTTTGCCCCTGCAGATATTACAGTAAGCTTTTGTTGTCTCGCTTGTCATATTTCTATAGAATATGCCTCAGGAGCTTCAAAAATTGCACTTAATACATCTTACCACAAAATTATACTTAACATATGTGTACTCTAAGCCAGCGGCTTCCTAACTTTTTTGTCTTGGGAACCACCTTCACCTAGAAATATTTTTCGCGACCCACCACTACATAACGATAACCAATATAGGCTATATAAAATACAGCACATGTTTTTCATATGCCTTTCAATAGTTTTACTGTGTTCAAATGCCCTGCTGAGGAAACACAGTTGAATTAAAAATGGTAAACGTTATTTCAATAAAGAACATTGTCCAACTAGTACACTGGTAGCAATAAAAGTTTCCTTCAGCTATGGAAGTTTTGTTTGGATTCTTTAAATTTTACATTCTTTCCTTATATTGAAAACATGTTTAATTTTTCCCGCTTTTCTCGACCCACCGAAATTGTTACCATAGTTTGGGAACCACTGCTCTAAGCCATCGACAAATTCTTATGTTTAATATATTTTGACAGTAGGTTGTAATAAATTATTTTCACTAAGAACCATTTTATTTTACCTTCTTCTCGGTAGTTTCCCGGTGGATGTCGGCATGCTGACCACATATTCCCCAATCCTACCATCTGCCTATGGTAGATGATGCAGTGGTCGGGTGGTTGGCCTAGTCCCTTTAGGGATGTAGCGCAACGGAGTTTAGTTTTTTTTATCGTAGTTTGGTCACTTTAAATTCTACACTCAGTAGCTTTTCATTCAAACATAGGCTTTCTGATCAGGTTACATACAGCCGAGCCTAACTCGTGAGAATGTTCCAAGCAGCAGTCCAAACCACAGGCCCATGTCTGTTATATCGTTGTTGCATGTACTTGCAGTCAGACTGGTACATAAAGCCAAAGCTGTAGCTACTTTGCATCTACTGTCATTAGTCGTAAACTCGACATATTCCAGTAAGAAGGCACTCACTCTTTCGCTCACTTGCTCGCGCCAGGCCCTTTAGGGCAAACCTTATTACGTGTATCCCCAGTGCAGTACTCCACAAGTCTGTAATGATTACCTCTTCCAAGTCCTAAACATCTTACATCACCCAGACGACGCACGGGCCTAGGTCTATACAAGACTTGCCTATGTGTAAGACTCGTTCCCAACGACAAATACAATATATTATGAGCCTCAGAGAAAAGCACAGGTAACAAAATAAGTTGTACATGTATCTGTGCTCGTTTACTAACACTGAGGAAAAACAAAACTGACACAAAGGAAACCAAACAATGCATACACTACAGCAAAAAAATAAAAAAACTGAAACCAGTGGTATAGGGAAGGGTGATCCAAGGGGACGGACCCCCCGAAATCAAAACAGAAAATTCTCTTCAAGTTATTTAAGTTTCGTTTTTTCGAATATTCAATTATTTCATTTATTAATAAAATACTGAACTTGTAAATGTAGGGCTATTATTTCCACAGTTCCATGTTTTATTTAACGTTTCTTATAAATAGTAATAAGTACTATAACTTAGGTAAATATTTTTTATTTAAGTTGCGATGTCTTAGACTATAGAAAACAAATTTTCAAACTAATTTTTCAGGGCTAAAATAGCGTAAAATGTGATTTTCACTCGTTCAATTTTTAAAAATTTTTTGGGGCGGACTTTTTTTTAGACCCCTAGTCCCCTTTTTTCCCGCACTTTCGACCCTCCCCGAATTTATTTTCTGGCTACGTCACTGCCGTGTTTTTAATTTATAAGCAAGTGCACTGGCATCAGTTCAGAAATAGGCCTACTAGAGATAGGCTATGAATTACTTCACTTTACTACAAATTTAGGTATACTTACATAAATGACGTTTACCAAGGCCTGGATCGAACCGCTGAAGTTGGGAATAGAATACCTGTGTGTAGCCTATTCTTTTTTTGAGAACTCTATAAACAACGATGCTGAAAGCCCGAGTTCGATTCCCGGCCAGGATAAATTTTCCTCTACAGAATTTAATACAAATCTGTTTCCATGAATGAATGAAAACGTGTCATTAACCTTTTCACTGCAACTGACATATGCGGCACCGAAAAATTAGAATTACAGCAAGATATAAAATTAACAAAGTAGGCTAATGCTTTATGTTTCAATATGAGGAATTTTATCTAAGCGTTAGGATTGTCATTAATGAAAACCAGCTATTCCATTAAATTTTTTTGCCTATTTCAAATTTATAAACCCGCTGATATAACTTTACGAATGCTTTTATTAATTAATCAGGTCTCAAAGGGTTGTTGAATCTCCAAATATGATAACCCTGTTTCACCTTTCGGTATGCTAGAGTTTTAATTATAGTACAATTAATGCAATTTACATTCATTTACAGTTTGCTTAATTTCTATACTTACATATTAACAATATTCGGTTGCAGGTGTGAATAAAATTAATTAACAATCAAATGAGTGGCTTAATATCAAAGGCGGACATCTGTCGGAAAAATTGAAATTGAGTTAGAAGTGGATTCCTATAGGATTCTGTCTCCTCTTTCCAATGGTGAAATCGGTTTCTGTCAGAAACAGACGCAAGCACGTAATTTTTTGCTTCAAAGTTGAAGGTTTGTTTCAAATTCGGACTCCTGCTGTGGAAGTTGTTTTCAACATCGGACATCTACCAAGCAGCCAATGCGGGAGCTTGATTCTGATCACATGACTTTCGATTTACCAATGGCTGCTACTGTTCCCATTGTGACAATCTGTTTTGCTCATGTTGCGTGTTTGTAATATTATTTTGACATTGTAATAATATTATTTAAGGTATTATTGAAAAAGAGAAAGTGTTCCCATGGAGAATAATATTTCAGTTAGTGAAGGGAGCACAAGAAGAAGGAAAAGCAATTCAGAAAACTGGAAAAGAAATGTGGAGAAGCATCAACCTCACATTTTGGATATGCTAGTTTGATATGTTAAACCAAATAAATTAATCTATCGTGTGGTGAAAGTTTGATGTCAGAAATGTTAGAGTCATTCATAACGAATAATGTAACACGGTAAAACCTCGTTAACAGGGCATAGAGTAATAATGAATTAACATTAATGCTAGCTGGTGCAATCGTGAGAATCGTGCAGTATTTATAAGGTAAAATCTTGTTTAAGGAATTTTGACAATGTATTGGTATTTAATTCATACTGTATTTCAGTTTGCGTCTCCTTATCTATCTTAGCAATATTAGGGTTGGTCTGATATGGAATTTCTTAGGTGAGTCATTTGGATCAAAAACGGACACCTACAATCATATTTGTATCAAAAGCGGTCATTTGTCAATTTTTGTTTCAAAACAGGACATCTGTATTTTCAAAGCTAACTTTCACTGACTTTCTTAATGATATTGATATCAGAAACAGAACAAAGTTTATTTGGGACTTCTAAGCGGAAATATGAAAAATAGGCCATAAAAAATACATAAATATAACTTGTATATAAGGAACTGGCATTTTTCAGAATTTATGAATTAGTCAGATGTCCGCCTTTGATATCAAGCCACTCAAATACTAATACTAAATCAAAGTTTCTTAAAAATAAAATTGAAATATTCACACAACTTCATGTAGCAGCATTTCTTATGCAAAACATTTGTCAAAGGCTGTTCAAATCTATTTTGGCAATAACCTAACTGAGCAATAATTTTATTTATTTATTTATTTTTTATTATTATTTTTTTTATACTTCCAAAGCAGAGCATTCAAATATAAGAATCATTTACGCTATTCAGTTTACTCTCAGTCGGACTCACACTTTTTTTGGTAGCCTACTAATGTTGTTTAATGCACATACTGACTAGACTACTAAGTCACCAGAATTTTAATACGGCTTATTTCTTCACACCTATTGGGCACTGTTTCCAGAACTTAGCAACCAAATAAAACCTTGAAAGTGATTGTACAGTCAGTTAAATCTTAAGAAGCATATGTTTTGCGACAGAAATTAGTAACAGATAGGCATTTATTTTATTTAGTCATAGGTTTAATTCGATATGAAGTGAATGCTGGAAATGGATGGCGGATAAAGCAGGAGAGATACAGGATGAATATAAAGCTTATATGGAGCAGGTTTATTCGGATGAACTTTATATGACCTGTAACTTATCGCGGAAACTCGACTGCACTTATCAGCTGCTCTTGAAATCGCGTGAGTCAGTCCTGCCGCTTCCAGAGATGACGTTGTTAATGTCTCCGGCTACTCAGCCTCTTCAGCAAATAGACCATTCTCTCACTCCAGTGATTAATTAGTGAATTGATAATTATTTAATTCCTTTACAGTATGTAGTTTCCATATGAAAAAGCTCTTCGATTTGAAATATTCATAACAAATATCAATAATTAATTGTTAATCATGATGTACATACCAATCATATTTAAATTATTTATTTTATCTTGTCTTATAAAAAGTTACGTATCATGTTAATTCGTAAACAAACAATCTAATATATAAAATCGAAAGTTGTATGTAGTCTATGTATGTATGTATGTATGTATGTATGTATGCATGTATGTATGTATGTAGGCTATGTATGTTTGTTCCCTATACAAATCTACATTTCTTTACCAATTTACACGAAATTTTGCACACATACCCAGTTAAGCCCGGGAAGTAACGCGGTCAACATTAAAATTCAAACAAACTACACCTTCCCTTGAAAATTATATAATTTCTGAGAATATTATACTGAAAAAAATGAAATGCTGTTCAGTTCACATGACAACAGTGTATTGTTTATTGTGATCACATAGGGCCTTGCAACTATATAATACTGGACTTTAACGAATTATGGTACCAACGATATAATATATTGGCGAAAATAATTACTGGAAAATGAAATCCACGTAAATACAGCACAGTGTGATGCAGTCACATAACTTTCTCTACCCTCGACATAAGAAATATTTTCTCACTTCAAATTTTGATGTAGAATAAGGCAGGGTTCACACTCAGGCGATAAGCGATATATCGCGAGCGATATACGATACGCGACACGCACGGACAGATACTTGAAATCTAAAGGGAGGCGATAAAAAAGGTTCACACTCACGCGATAGCGCAACATATCGCAAGTGCTATATCGTTCGAAGTGCAGCATGCTGGTCGCCTGAGCGATTTGTTGCTTACGATATTGTAACTTTTGTAGTGAAGATTGTGTTCCCACCACATTTTAGGTAGATTTCGAAGAAAAATCTACCTATTGCAATCGATACCATGTCATGACTTTCGAAAAATTCTTTCATATCTTTACGTTTCATGCCTCCAAGTACGAAACCACCGCCCGTTCAAAAAAAAAAAGTGATATATATATATCTTTACACGCTAGCAGCCATAATTTTGAAGATATTTGAACCAAATTTTATTATGTTATTTCTAGGCCCAATAGTTCGGACAAGTTCGTTAATGACCAAATTTGGCCCCATGGGAGGGTCGGGAGGGGTAGAAATTTTGAAATATGTATATCTCGGCTCCTATGAAGTATAGAGGGAAACTTTGTTTGAATAAATTAGAGAACTCCCTATGGAGTTCACAGTGACACCAACGATTCGGGAGTTTTGGTGGTACGAGTTGGGGTGGTTGGTTGGGGGATGGAAGTTCGAAATTTTTGAAACCACGTCTTATGGAGTATCGTTGAAAAGCGCTTGATGAGTACTCTACAAATCAGTAACTGGTTTCTCGATAGCTCTCGTATAAGGCGATATTTAGCACATCGAAATCTACCTCAGCCTGTAGGCCTGCCTAAAGGGAATTTTTATCGCCCAGGTCGCGCCGATTTATCGCTCGCTGTGTGAACCTTCCTAGCAATATATCGCCGCAACAAATTCCTTCCGATAAATCGCTTATCGCTTATCGCCTCAGTGTGAACGCTGCCTAAGAGGTCGTATTGCACGGACAGCTTAAGTGTGTGAGTATGCTATATCAGAAGTCAGTAAATAATCCTTTCCGCTGAAACGTTATTCATAGCTGTAGGCTTTGTATTAGTTGAGAAAGAGGGATGTTTATCATAGGTCCTAAGCATCGGAAGGAACATTTTGAGTCCTATGCTCGCAGTATATTATGTCCCGGGTTTTAGGGGAGGAAAGTATGAAAGTGATACTGCATTTCAGCCCCGAAACAGTTGTATGGTAACATGAGAATGAGAAATAAAATTTTCCGTCAAGTCAATACAATCTTATGTAATTTATGTTTCTTCTTATTTCAACCCCTCCCAGGCATGATGTGTAGAAGCAACGGAATGCAGCATTCGACCTCCTCTATGAGCCATAAAAACCTATATCTAGCGTTTTCTGATGGAATAGTTTGTGTGTGATAAATCTTTTTCTTCATTTCAAGTTCTACATACATATTAGGGCCTACATAAGGACCTAGAGTTTCAAAATCGAAAGTCCTCCATAAGATAATTTCAAATTAAAAATACAAAGCCCGGGCGACGCCGGGCCTTTTCAGCTAGTAAATAATAAAATTAATAAATAAAATAAGTCTAGCTAGAAACCCACAAAATGTTCGTATCCTCGGTGCATCTCGATATGTAACATAGATTAGGAAGATTATGTTAACCAGTTATTTACACTGCAGGCAAGTAATAATAGTCAACTAGTAAGAATTATTGCGAAAAAAAATCCCATTGAGAATGATTGACTTGGGTTTACCTTTGCAGAGCTGAATTATTATATTATTGTAAGGAATCGTCGCGTGAAATCATCACTGGACCCTAACCTTGGGATCGACGACAAAAATTTAAATAGAATACTGTCATCCTGGAATGACGGTCATAACAAGAGAGTAAAAATATTGATATTTTAATTCAAATCTTAAATCACTCCTTTTATATAAAAAAAATTGAGGTGATGAATGTATACGTCAGTAGCAGTGAAAAGGTTAAAGGTGAAACTGAGTCTTGTTATGCGAGATAACACCAAAATTAACCCAAATTCTGCACCGATTTTTTACATTCGTATTCGCCGTAAAATAGGTTCTCTAGACGAAAAGCATGGCTATTAATAAATAAATAAATAAATAAATAAATAAATATTAGTACGTTTGCTTGTAGAATTGAAATCGATTTGAATACGCTTACCGTACTGAAAAAAATGTTGTGAGAAGGGGGATTCAGATCGAACTGAGTCTCAAGGTCGATACATCTAAAAAGTAGGATCGGATTGGAATGAGATCGTATTCAACGTCATGAAAACACTACCGTACCGTATTCAATTCGATCTCAATACGTTCCCATTGGTCGTGAAATGTGGATTCTCTCGGAAACGTTTTCAATACAGTATCGAAAATTTTGCATGAAAACGGGATCGTATTGGAATGGGTTCGTATTAAGATTGATTTGAATTCTGCATGAAAAGCACAGTAACCCCTCGTTATAATGTTCCTCTTTACAGTGCCACCCTCGCAAGTGCAAGTGAGCGGATCTTCTCCCCTATAAAATACATAAGAAACCTCGTTACTGTGCCAATTCACTTAGTGCCAGTGATTATAAGACAAGATTTTTACAAAAGTGATTTTTTTTTCTGTTGCAGAATTCTTTTAAAACTGGCGTAAATGTTAGAAGGATTATTTAAGAAACATGCTGTACTGTATTTGCAAGTAATGAGCGTAAATTTAGTGCGGTGAAATGAGGAAGCTATTGTAAGAAGTCGCACAGACAGCCTGCATGAGGGTGGATCAGGTAGGAAGAGCCCTTCATACAATGATACATTCTAAACTTTCACTTCTTTTAGTCAGTTTCCCTTCAGCTGTTTAACACGACACAACAGTTACTCGTAAGATTGTTAAAATAAAGAGAGCTGTTGTTACATTTCAAGAGAAACGAGAAGTTTGTAAATACAATGAAATATTTTGAAAGTTTATCATTATTGTGGGGGGGGAAATGATAGTCTGAGAGTTACAGTACAATATTTTATTTTGTGCTAAAGTTCTTTATTTGGCTTTTATTTAATTTTTCTTTCACAATACAATGTAGTAGGGTACATTAATACAGCACTGTCTTATGCGATTTTTATTTAAAAAAATAAATTTCATTTTAGTGAAGCCCTCGCTTTGTGCGACTAAATGTTAGAGAACGGATGGTGGCATTATATCGAGGGTTGACTGTAGTAGGCCTAAATAATTTTGGGGCGATAGCAGGCTATGCTATGCCTTATAACTAGGGGACGGATTTCTATGACATGTCATATTTCTCCCCTTTGCAATATTTCAGGTTTCCGACTAATTTAAACCCGATTCCAAGCATCCTGGTGAAAATGGAACGGCTTTTGTTGTGCATATAACTGCATATTTAGGAAATTTTCAACTATTGTAGCATATTTAGGATGAATACGCATATTTAGTTCATATTTTTGACACATTTGTGTGCATATTAAAGACATTTTGAAGTTTTATATCATATTTTGTAAATTTTGCATTATACTGATACTTTTTGAGAATTTACAGATATTTTAAATAATTATCATTATATTTTAATAAAATGAATTGTAATGAAACATTAAAAAATATACATAATGTGTAAGCGGTAAAGTCATATTTTAAATTTTATTGGTCATATTTTAATGTTTTTTAGGTCATAAATGCATGCATATATCCTATTTTTTAGGTCATAGAAATCCGCCCCTTCTTATAACCAAGTGAGAAATTAAAATAAGAAATGATAACAGTCTCCTTAGATCATGTTCACGCCACAGTTCCAATGTAATCGCTCAAGTATTTAATAAAACATATGCAAGATAAGGTTAATAGTTGTTTTAACAAGCAGTATCGTCTTCTCTACATTGCAAGCTAACCGGTTTTATTACGGTCTATTAGCAAAATTGCTAGAACTACGGTCTCATTATAAGCAATTATTTAACAGACATAACTAGACAGACATTTATCTGTAAAATTCAGCTTCTGTGTTATCAAGATAATTACTTATATTTTGGACTCTATTAATATTGCACACTGTTAAATGTTCATAATAAGGTGACTAACATGCAAGCAACATTTCTGTAACCTGCAATGACTACTGCTATGTTCGCCCTTTTTGTGATTAGTGCCTACAACCACCTCCACTTTTAACAATAAATTACGAAACTAGCCTACTTCAGGAAATGTGTAAGTTTGTTCTTCATCTACTAACAGAGATATAACAGATGTGCGAGTTTATTCTAGCATTTTCTACTGCGTAATAAAATACTTAATTGCAATTCGGTTATTACAAATTTGCTCTCCTCTCTCTCCTTTTTCTCATTTCCTTTCCTGCTTTTTCTCTCATGCTCTGTAGCCTATTTATATTTCTAATAACTTTCACTACATCTGTCTCCTACCCTTTCTATTTTTCAGGTACTTAGCAGTTGATTTTTCTTTGTATCCTTTTCCTTTGTTTATGTTCCAAATCTCTTATCTTGTCCAGTCTTCTTCACCTCTTCTTGCTTTTCTCCTTCCTATCTCCCTTATTTTACCCTTTCTCTTTCTTTCTGTCTATTCTCTTTTCCTAGCCCTCTTGCCTTCCTTCATTTATTACTCTCCGTCTCTCTCTTTCTCTCTCTCTCTCTCTTCCTATATCTCTCGCATTTTCTCTCTTTCCGTGTGACATGTAATCAAATGTGTTAAGAAAGAGCAAATTTAAAATGTTAATAATTAATTCACTATATTGCATAGACATAATATAAAAAGCTACCCGTAATCGCTTCACATATCTAGTTATTTTCTTTGTATAAATGATTCGGCCAATTTTACAACGATGGATAGGTGATAATGACACGTAAGCAAAAATTAATGTAATAACAATAGTTCCAAACAGAAATACCCCGAAAACTCTCAAAATACGCCTTTGGCAAATAAAAGAGTATCAAACAAAAACTGGAACCCAGAACCCTGGAAACAACCAAACTAGTGACCATCTGAAGAGCGGTCATGAGTAAATGCATTATAGGCTTACTGAAGCAATACCAGGTTTTCGGTCCTTCAAGCACATAGGTTAATGTAAACTAGAAGATGTTATTCTGAAAACGTTATGAAAACTATGATTTTTCTATGCAGGCTATTTGTAAAGATAGATAAGTCGTCATTCCATTGTCTTACACTGTTTATAAAATAACAAAATAAAAAATGTACAACCAACATAGACTACAGCACAAAATATTGTAGATTTCTCTTCTCGCGTTACGATAAACGATATTCCGACCATTTCAAACCCTCGGATTCTGGTAGTGTAGATTATATTAAATTCCTGCCTTCTAACGGTAGAATAAACAAAGTATAGGAAATAAAAAGAATAATGAACGAGTGAAAACCTCCCACTGTGGAATCACTAACATATTACATTGAAACAAAACAAGATTATAATTAAACAAAGGCAAAATGGGTAAAGAGAAAACAGGAATGCATTTTTTTCCAACCCACCAAAGAGTTATGCCACATTCATGGACTTCTAAACGTCAACCATTATGATATTGATCATTTAACCGTAAAAGTAATATGACAGCATATCAACAACAGATAATGCCACGTTCAGGTATTACAAATCAATTTTATTTTCGCCGAACTAGACAGCACTGTAGCTACATAACGATTGATGAAGCCTGCTATCTCTATGTGTCTAGGGAGCAATACTGATATTATTTCTTAATGTGCCAGAGGCTATAGCCTCTATATATAAGTTCTTAATACATCTTAATAAAAATTCACTTCATAATTTTGGCTTACCTTGATACAAGCAATTCTGAATTGGTTTTCTGTCAAGTTAAGAAATGTCAATGGATAGGGGATGCAATTTACTATTATAAATTCAATAAAGACAGTGTTCGTGTGATTTTGAGTTAACACGTGGAACAAAAAAAAAAAAAGATTTTCAAACCTATTAAAGCCTATTCGTGGTAAACAGAACAATATGTTAACAATTAAGTTTGAAAAATGAAGTTCGTAATTGAATCGCTTATTTAGAAAGGGCACAGATAACAATTTTAAAATTTTATAGGAGACACGAACAACTATTTAGAGAGAACACAAATCGTTTGGTTTCAAATCTTTCTATGACAACTTGGGAAGAATACTAAACTACACTTTGCACATGAGTTCCAGAATTTTTACATGAAAAGGGTAATTTCTATTGATATTTGTTCGTCCTGGATACGGGCCCTTTCTAAACTATACACAGGAAAAATTAGATACAACACAAGTAATGAAAACTAATTAAGAAAAATTAATTTAATAAATACTTTATACAGTGATAAGTGTATAAAATATTTATAAACGTGGAAATGTGCATTTTCTTTTCTTTTTAGGCATTACAAACTTTACTCTGGATTATCCTGAGATGTACCTGGCCACTTCACAATGATCTGGTAGAAAGACTCTGCCTCTTTGCTACATATTTAAGAACCTTTCTGTGTCTGCAGTTTTGTTTTCAATAATAGGGTTTTTGTTTTCAACAGCTCTTTCATTGGGAAAAGTGACAAGGCGGTTGCTTAATTCCGAATGTGTGCCTCTTCTAAAAGAAGCGTGTTTTTCTAACTGAAAAAGCTATGAATGCAGTCATATAGCTTTGCCAACTTCGAAGAAATGTCTGTATAGCCTATTTAAATAAATTCGCTGCTTTTAAAATAATTAAATAATTTCATCGCGAACTTACAGAAATTTCAAAATTTATAGGCGAATGACAAATTATATTGCTTTTTAAGCATAGTGTCTTCCATTTTTAGACTCCATGGACTAATGATACGTATTACTATAAATTACTGGTTTAAAAAAAACACATTCCATTTTGTGAATTAATTTTTATATACGATGCTTCGAATTCTTTAGAACACAGTAAAATGTTTGTGTTAATTTCAAGCCATAGTCAGACCTAGGACAAGAATTGAGCACATAGGCACCGAATTTGGGGGGATGAGGTATTTTCTGCCCCCCCCCCAACACTTAAGTTTTCATCAATTATAAGGCTATGTATAACTAAATTACTACAAATCCAATTCTTGACTCCCCCCCCCCACAATATTTTCAAGTCTGCGCCTCTGTAATGAATACAACAATTATTTTAACTAGAAAAAAGGATGCAAACGGGCCCTCATTTTGTAAGTTACAGAACCAATAGAAGGCTGCCATTGTCTGCACACGTGTGATGTAGCAGAGATTCTGGACAGAAGCAGACCAGGCGAGCATTCCACTTGGCTCTGCGATATAAATATTTATCAGATTCTCCATGTGTGCTTCAGAACAAAAACTTCATTATAAGGAATGCGATTCTTAACTTGTTCAACTCGGTAGCCCTGCGCTCCAAAACAGTTCCCCCTTTCTGAACTGGTTCAGTTAATTAGGCAATGTTTTGAAATAAACAAATAAATAAATAAATAAATCATGAAAACGAAAGAAGGGGGAGAGATAGACACTAAGCGCGTAAAAAGAAAAAAATATATATACCGGTATATGAAACGGAGAAAAGAAATGAACTGGGCGAGGATTAAGGCCTATACATACGTGAACTAAAATCAGTCAATATGATGTAGCCTACACACATACGGAAAATCATAACATAAAAAAATCAAAAAGTTAACGGGCAAAATACAATATATATATATATATATATATATATATATATATATATATATATATATATATATATATATATATAATATAATTTACGAAGATAGCCAAAATAAAAGACTGGCAGGAAGCAGTGAAATGGCGAAATGCCTAAATGAGCACTAGATTTAGGAGCATGTGAGCCTTGGGACCTCTAGTATAGGAAGCAAACATCGTTTGAGCCCTTAAACAAAATAGAGCATGAAGATATAACATGTTCATATGGGCCTATCTGAATAAAGAAAATTAAAATTATTAAATTATAAGTTTATACACAAGCTAAACCAATATGCTTAATATTAAATATGCTTTAAAGATCTTCTGCTATTTTGTAGAGAACTTGAAATTACCTAGGGCCTATATCCTATATTTTTTTAAAATATTTTTAACGATTATTTTTCATTTTCAAAGTTAAAGCCATAAAAACCATCGAGAACAATCTTCATCAACCTCCACTTGAGGATGATAATTGATTGGTTGAAAATGAGATGCATCATCCCTAAAGAATATTTATATAGGCCTAAGAACGAATTTTGAATATGAAATATTTATTTTTAATATTACAAAGACCACTCAAGGATATGGCCAGTTATGCATGCATGTTTATGGCCCCTCACATTCAAACACATTGCAAAAAATATATATTCTCCTTTTTGTTCGGATGTTTGGATTGGTTGCTAATGGGGGTATTCCTCTGTTTTTCATACCGTTATAGGCCTACTATTACAGGATTTTCAAGAGAGATTAAAAAATTTGAAGCTCTATGTAATAAAAAAGTGGAGTAGTTGGTGAGGCACTTAAACGATTACGGCCCAGGTTGATGGCATTATGTGTAATACATTCCCAAGTCTACAAATTTACAGGCATCTAAAATAATTCCTGCTTAACTAAATTCCGTCACAACGCAAGGTTACAGGCTTACGTACCAGTCCACAACAGTCGTTCAATAACCAATAAGCACGCCAGAACAGTAGGCTAACATATGCATGTGACTGGACATTTTCTACAAATTATGTGTTGTTTTTTTATATTCAAAGCCTGTCATAGTTGCGTTCCAACTACTGTATTTTACACTTAAGCTCTCATTGTTAGTTAAGATTTTAACAATGTACGTTATTTTTCAAGAACTTATTTAATTTGTACTCTAATGTTAATTATGTGCTGGAATATACATATTGTGCTTATCGTTAAATGAGTTGCTGACAGGGGAGGCTATGGGACTGCGAATTCTAAGCGGGGCAGCAAGTGGAAAGAAGTTTAAGAGCCACAGTACCTTGCATATTACATATGAACACAATATTGTCATTCTCTGTGAAAATACTTTCTAAAAAAGCTAATTTCGACATGGAATTAAAGTAGCAGCAACAAGTAATCTATTAATGATGCTATTTGTCATTATTTGAGTTTGTTTATCAGACCCTACAACGTATGCTTGAATTTGTTCTGGAGAACTATCAGATGCCGGAAGTTCGCCAATATCTTTTCATTCACAATGGCTATTGATATCCTTCACTGGGGCCGTCAGATTATTATAATTCAACACTCGGTCTTTTATGTATCTCCATCAAAATTCAAAAGGCGTTACTTCTAGGGAATGTACTTGCTATGGTGTTTGACCATAATACATCATGTTTTAAGGAAGCATATCAAGGATTAAATGGTCAGTTATCTACTCAAGAAGGTAAAAATCAGAAGGCCTAAACAAGGACTTCAATAACAGAAATCTGAGTATTGGTTAGATGTTCTCCAGGCAAACAAATCAAATACATGTTGAAGTGTTGAAATAGAAACTCCACAAAATAAATTCACGATGCTGAAATTTTTATTATGTATCTAACATAGTTTTTTCACAATTATTTTTCATTATCATGGAAGGATTTCGCATTCAGACAGTACTATGAAATTGCAGTAGTCTATGCTAGTCATTAGGCACGAATTTCACAGATTCAAACTATGCTGACGAATTCCGTGAATAAATTTCAAGCAGCATGCATTCCTTCGGAAGTGAAGTTAGTCCCATGATTCAAATTTGCGGCACGTTGAAAAGTCCCTTCAATTAGGAAAACTACAGGTTGGTCTAAGGGAGTGAAGGTACTATAGATTTTAACGGTGGTTCAAAAGTTCTCGTTTAAGCTTTACTTGAGGGAGAAAAGTGGATAGACAAATGGAGGTCAAGGCCAGACATATAGATAGATGAAATGGAATGTGCTTTTTTAAACCAGTACTTCGTAATAATACGTGTCATTAGTCCATGGGATCAAAAAAGGGAAGACATATGTTTAAAAAACAATAAATTTTTACTCGCCTATTTTATTATTATTATTATTTTAATTTCTGTAAGTTCGTGATGAAATCATTTAATTATTTTAAGAGCAGCTAATTTGTTTATATCTACAGACATTTCTTCGAAGTTGGAAAAGCTATATTCAACTGAAAAATATGGGGCGCCGACTTGAAAATATTCTTAGGAGAGCAAGAATTATTATAATACAGGATTGTTAGCAATTAGAGTCGGCGCCTATGATTGATTACCCGTCTTGACTTTGTTATTTACTCTTGACCTTACGAGATTTAAAATTATAAATAGATATACAGATAATAGATATATAGATAGATAGGCCTATATAAATAATTTGTTATTTAAAATTATAAATTATAAATAGATATATAGATAGACAGACAGCTAGGCCTACAGATATTTGTACAAATATTTCCAAGACTACAAGCAAAATTAAATGCAAGTTTTAGCATTCAGCATTACGTAATCCACACTAAGTAGGTCTCACCCTTTCCACTGCCGAGACGGAAGCCTTGAGGGTTGCGTGCTGAAATCCCCATAACCCCATCAATTCTCAGTGGTCTCTAAAATGTCCACCCAGGTGCGCATGCAACGAGTGGGGCCATAAACTCATAAAACAGGCACCTCTGCTTGTCTTTTCCTCTCGAGAACAAGAGTAATCAACTAGTGGGTCGCAAGGGTATTTACCTGGCACGCGAAATTTGTAGACTTTTCTAAGTAACGACACGTGCAGGATGGGAGAATGTAGACCACCTGGGAATGAACTAAGGAACACCGCCCTGTTAAGTATATTACGGTCCCTATTATCTCTGTGGGGGGGAAAAGGAAATATTTTAATCATATGACTAGAAATAAACTGAGCGAGGCAGTAACACCACGGATTCATATTCAGGAGATTGTCGGTTCGAATCCCGTGGCTACCAATATGAGTGTGGAGGTTTTCGCCACTTGCAAAGGTGATCGCCGAATAAGAAATTATGTACCCTCTACACAATGTGCGTGTGCCCTGTACACTGAATCTGTGTTGTCTTGGAAAGAGACTTTTCTTCGAGTTGGTCCCTTACCAGAAAGTCCCTCCCTGTCTTCATCAGTGCTGGTACAGAGTTTAGTCCCGCATATATAACTTATACCAAGCACTGATAAGTGGAAAAATGAAGATAATTAATATTAAGTGTCATTATATCACTGTTAAGTCAAGCATAAAAAGGGTATTACAGTATGATCGAATAAAAGATAATTACTTTTTTCTCGTCATTTTATACCATGCTTAGTCCTTTTACTTGGAAATTCTGCCCTAACCCCTCTATGTCCACCACAAATTCTACCCAGATTGACCAATATTCGATTAGCCACCAGCGGTGGAAAGCGAGTGGTCTAACCACTCAGCAGTAAGGCGTAGGTCCAAACCGGAGTTCATCAATTGAGCGCAAGAGAAAATTTTACCAGAACTGAATGCATCAATTGAGCGCGGCGGTCAATTTTGAAATGCATCAATTGAGCGCAGAGCCTTTCTCGCTTACACTATGCTGTAGTACGCAGTCACTATCCATTATTGCACTGTTCGAATTACAAGTAATGGTAAGACACAAGAGGAGATGTGAAACAAAGACAAGTGACTAGTACCCAGTGTTACCGTACACTAATTACATTAAAACAAAAATTCTCTCAGTTCAGCGTTGCAACACTTTGCACATAACATTTCTCACGCCTAGGGAATATTGTTAAAGCCAATCTATATTAATAAAAGGAAGTGTCTGTCCTCCGTCTGTCCTTCTGTCTGTCCGCGATGCCCAGCGAAATCTACTGAACGCAGAGATCTGAAATTTTAAACATAGATGGACTAAAGGGTCGGAAAGTGCACCTCGAAGCCGGAATTTTTATTTTAGCTTTCCTTCGAGAGTTATGAGTGAAAAACGGGCAGAAAACGTGTATTTTTTGCGATTTCGAAGGATCAGTTTCAGTAATATATTTCAATGTTAAATCAATTACAGCTGGCTTTGGCTATTTTTGTCATCATACCTCATAGCCTACCTTGGAAATAAAAGCATCGCGATCGCTTGAATTTGTAAGTCCATCGTGGACGATTCATTTGTTTAGAGTGTCAAGGCTCGCAGATATATGAAATTTTCAACCTACACGCAAGAAGGATATCAACATAGGCTTAATTATGGTCAAACATTGTTCGATTTGAACGAAACTCACTATACAGGGGATTTCTGAGCAAAGGAACTGGAACCTGAGGTCGCTTTTCCTACCAGGGGACGCTACCTAATCGTGGAATACACTCCACGTGATTTAGGCGTTAATAAATATAATGATTTAACTATTATGCACTTAAGTTTTGAAATAATTATCGCGGGGGAAGCCGCGGGCACATGTTATCTTAGGCTATAATAATAAAAGGACGTGTTTGTCTGTCTGTCCGCGATGCCCAGCGAAATCTACTGAACGCAGAGATCTGAAATTTTAAACATAGATGGACTGAAAGGTGGGCGAATGCACCTCGAAGCCGGATTTTTAATTTTAGCTTTCGTTCGCGAGTTATGAGTGAAAAACTGGCAGAAAACGTGATTTTAGCGCTGTCGAAGCATCAGATTTCAGTAATACATTTCAATGTCAAATCAATTGCATTTGGCTTTGGCTATTTTTGTCATACCGTGGAAATAAAAGCATCGCGATCGCTTGAATGTTGTAAGCCCACGCTGGACGATTCATTTGTTTAGAATGTCAAGGCCCGTAGACATATGAAATTTTCAACCTACACGGAAGAGGGACAATCAACATAGACCTAAATATGGTCAAACATTGTTTTATTTGGACGAAACTCACTATACAGGGGTTTTCTGGACCAAGGAACTCGAATCTGAGATCGCTTTTGCCAGGCGACGCTATCTAATCGTGGTATGTAGTCCACGTGGTTTAGGTGTTAATAAATATAATGTTTTAACTATTATGCTCTTAATTTTTTATTTTTTATTTTTGAAATAATTATCGTGGGCGAAGCCGCGGGCACATGCTATCTTAAAATAATAAAAGGACGTGTTTTTCTGTCTGTCCACGATGCCCAGCGAAATCTCCTGAACGCAGAGATCTGAAATTTTAAACATAGGTGGGCTGAAAGGTGGGCGAATGCGCATCGAAGCCGGATTTTTAATTTTAGCTTTCGTTCGCGAGTTGTGAGTGAAAAACTGGCAGAAAACGTGATTTTAGTGCTGTCGAAGCATCAGATTTCAGTAATACATTTCAATGTCAAATCAATTGCAGTTGGCTTTGGCTATTTTTGTCACACCGTGGTAATAAAAACATCGCGATCGCTAGAATGTTGTAAGCCCACGCTGGTCGATTCATTTGTTTAGAATGTCAAGGCCCGTAGACATATGAAATTTTCAACCTATACGGAAGAGGGATAATCAACATAGACCTAAATATGGTTAAACATTGTTCGATTTGGACGAAACTCACTTTTCAGGGATTTTCTGGGCCAAGGAACTCGAATCTGAGATCGCTTTTACCAGGCGACGATATCTAACCGTGACATGTAGTCCACGTGATTTAGTGTTAATAAATACAGTAGGGGAACGGGGGGTGGTATCGGACACCTTAGGTTTTTGCGACGTAACTCTTTTTTGAAACTGGAAACAAATGCTTAATCTACTTTACAGATAACTTTATTCTTATAACTAAATGTTTATATGAATATATTTAATTAAAACTAAAACATGTAATTAGCACAAGAAAATTAAAAAGTAGTTACATTTTTGTACTTTTGAAAAATGAAGGGTGGTATCGGACAGTCACTGTTTTCCACAAAAGACTTATTTCCATGTTCAAAGTATAAAGTTTTACTGTTTTACTTTTTTATACAAATGTCACATTTGTAAAATAAAGAGTTCCCCTCCAAATTTGCACATTTTTCGTGTGCCCAGCCGTTGCAAACTCAGCTAATGTACTTTTTGGTACTGAAAAACAATCACTTGCCTCTCGAATAGTCATTTTTTGTCCCTGACATTGTTACGGAAAATATCATGTCACCTTCTTCCCACTTTCCTCTTATCTTCCCCATATTTACCTAAAACCAAAGGAAAGAACCATCAGTAACCACGTTGGATGAGTAGCTATATTGTCCGATACCACCCGCTAGCTTCCTGTCCGATACCACCCGATTCACGGTCCTAAGAGAAAAAATCTCAACCAAGAACCTTTGAAGAGAATTAAATTCTAAACCTACAGCTTATAGCCTTAAGTACAGTGCTTCTGTTAGTGATGTTAGAATGTAACACAATTCACCCTTCTTCCTGTTACTGCTTTGTGAAGTTATCTTCGTGCAAGCCGATTTACACAGAAAAGAACAAAAAGCACTATCATTCACAAACGAAACTAGCTGTCAACTGAATAAGATGTTCACCCTCTTCAAACATTTAGCCAAGGCTGTCAATCACAAAACCGGTCGTCCAAGCACCTGCTAGCAAGAGATATTGGGCTTGTCCGATACCAGGCTCTGTCCGGTACCAGTCCCCGCTCCCCTATAATGATTTAACTATTATGCTCTAACTTTATGCTCTTTTTTTATCGCGGGCGAAGCCGCGGGCACATGCTAGTCCTACATATGAAAAGAGGAAACAGTATACATAGAAGAATAAACTTTATAATCGCGCATTCCAAAACTAACCACCGCACTCAATTGATGTACACCCAAAACTGACCCCGCGCTCAATTGATGCATTTTTAATCAGTTCGCGCTCAATTGATGCATTTTTAATCAGTTCGCGCTCAATTGTTGTACACCCGGTCCAAACAATGGGTTAAAACGAATAAAATTACAGGTGATAGTAGCGGGTTGCCAGCTTTAATATTGTTCAAGGATCCGCTCACAATATAATTCTTCTAGGTCTACACAAATATAGTCCAAAACTGTCACAGCACTTAAGAGTAGACGGTTGAAGTCATGTTTTTGTGAACCCTGCTAGATGGCACTACAGCAAAACATGGAATTCATATCGACTGGATCCCTGCACGACAAAGCTGTAAATATTTGCTTTCTTGGATGTGAGATAAGGGCACAACTGTGCGATACAGTGACAATCCCATCCACACGCAAATCACACATTAGCTTATGACGCCTGCCCGAGTCTGCACAGATTTTTATCTGTTCCAGGATATAAACTTACAGACTCGCCACTCAAGCTAAAGGTGACAAGCACCAAGTCCGACAGTATAAAAGTATACTTTATTTCTATCGTCTCGATCTATATGAAAATGTTTAAAGTAACCGCATGAAAAAAAAAATACTCAAGTTTAATAATATGTTAAAAACACCGGTTGAAACACGGTCCTAAAAGGAATGCCTTGCATGTAGGGTTAAAAGAACACACATTTTCAATTTTTACAGGGTAAAAATGGGTTCAAACACAATACGGTGTAAACTGGAAAAAATAGTGAAATAAGGAAATCGTTACCCATTTCGACCTTTACTCGAATATTAAAACGGATAAAGTCTGGTACGGAGTGCAGGCTACTCATCCTCTGTACCTACTCGAATGAAAAAGTGGATCTCCAGATAACAATGTCATGAACAAAGGTGACGGCTCTAAGTGTCTGCACGCTGATAAATTTCCCGCTATCTACCAGTAAAGTCGAAGACGAAAGTAGAAGACAGTGGAGTCGTTAGGATGTTCTGCCATGGAGAAATATTAAATTCAGCTATGTATATATAGGTAGGCCTATTTAACCCACATTTCTGCAAAAACACAATCAACCGGATTTTACGCCTATAATTTTGTATATATTATAACAATTCTAAGGCTATTAGTTGAAGTGTAAGCTATTGTATCAAAATATCGTTGAATTGAGTATCGAGGCTGCATCGAGTAGGTTATAGGCTATAAACTGTTTGTTGCTCTATTTTAAGGCCTACATTATAAAAAATAAATGCAAGCAAATTAACTAGCCTAGTAATGGGTGCAGTCTTGAACTGAAATCTGCTAAAGCAAAGATCAGTTTACATGAACCTCTCTATACATCCCACTATTTTAATTTTAATTAAAATCAGGTTCTTTACAGTTGATTGTAGGCCTATAGCTCTTTCCAAAACTTGGAAGCATCGTCTCACTCCATCGCCCGTGGCGGAATGGTTTCATAAGGAGTCTCTTCCTAAAGAGGGTCGCTCATTGTTCGCTAATCCCAGAGTAAGTGTATTCAGTCAGGGCACTTTTTATTTTTCAATGCTTATTATATATTAAGGAAAACATTCATCTGTATATGAAGAAGTGGGATCTACAAGAAATAGGAATGATTTAGGGTCTCTTAGGTGTAGTTATAGTAAGACTCAGAAAACTTTTTATTACATGTCAACTAGATTTTATAATTTTCTTCCTTTATCATTAAAACAGTTGCCCTTTAATAAGTTTAAAAAACAAATACGTAATGTACTGACAGTGAATTGTATATATAAAATTGATGATTTTTTTATACAAGTTTCACCAGTTGAAATTGATTTGTACAATATGGACAGAGTCGAATCAAAGTGATTACTAGGAACGAGAATAAAAAATGGTAATGCTAATTAGTTATATATAATAATATATTTTTATTGAAGCCAAACTGGCAGTTATAGTTCTTGACGATTGTAATACATTTGATGTTCTCATCTGTTCTTACAATAAAAAATATTTCTATTTCTATTTCTATTTCTAAAGAATTCACAATCTTCTGATGTGGTGCCGACATTTTTACACATGGGTCGGAAAAAAGAGGACATATTATTACTAGACCTGGGATTTTAGGCTCTAAAAAAATTAGTTTTAGGCACCTAAAATAGGCTGTTAAATCACGTAAATAGGCTTTTAAAAGAGAAAATGGGCACTTAAAATATGCTTTAAAAATGTGTAAATAGAAAGAAAACAGACTTTAAAATACTGTATTACAATATACACTTAAACTGGTCTTTTTTGTACTGCAAAAAATGTGATATACCTATTCTTAACAGAATTAACTGCAAAATTAGGCAACACAAACTATATTCACTTAAACAAACGTTCTTTCACTGGTGACTTGACACAGTAGTCCTTCCCCCTCCCTCTTCAGTCAGCATTCCTTTAGTGACAATTGTTCGGAATAATCAAGTGTCTGTGAAAAACCCACCTCTGCTGTTCTGCTTTTCATTGAGGGGTGTCTATTATAAGATTGTGAAGTTGAATTTTATTTTAAATGTACAAAATAGGCATTTCAGGCACTACAATAGTAAAATAGGCTCTAAAGTTCCAAATAGGCATTTTAGGGCACTATAAAACTCTATAAATGCAAGTGATTTATCATGAAACATCCACATATTTAAAAATTTTAAAGTTATTACAAAAGGAATAAAATATGCATTTGCCTTAAAATCCCAGGTCTAATTATTACATACGGGCATAGCGGGTGCAACTATTCAAGACGATACAATCTCCAGAAAAGACAGAGACTTGATATTGCTTCTAAGGTTTTAACGAGGATCACCTAATGTTCTCTAATCCCTACAGTTAACTAGCAGGGGGTAAATAAAAGTTTCGCACTAAACAAAAATTTCTAGTATTTTTCGAGAGTGTAAAACAATAACATTTCGAAGTAATTTATGCAGTGTTTGAAAGAAAAGATTTCATTTTATCAATGGTAATCATGAAAACTAGGCATCTCTATGTATTATCTTTCTTATTCTTATACATGCTAAATATTTATATTTCGTGGAGACCTGCAACAGACACTATTTATCCTTATAAAAGACTTCTTAGAATTGCACCATCTTAAATGTTCGCAGACATTCAATCTCCTGAACAGTAATTGTGTTTTCCATTTACCACTGAAGGGCACTAAAGAACCCTATGGCTTTCTTTCTCAATCCATCTGGCTATTTGGCCTTGTTTTCTTTCCGAGCGCTTTCATTTCTTCTTCACTTTCTTCTCTTTTACTAGCACTCTTCTTTACGTCACCAACATTCTTATTTCCTGCAGCCCCTTCCCACTCGAGAAAGCTTGGTGGCTTCCCCTTATTGAATCGTTGGTAATCTCATTTCTCCGTCCTTAGGAAATCGATTTAGTTAACTCATCTGATGATGAGGGAGGAGGTGAAGAAAATGGTTGGAGCGTAGACAGCCTCCCTCCAGCCAAGAAAGAGTCTGGGATATAATCGTGTTGGTCAATGTGGTAAACACGCCATCACAAATTAGAGGATAACATGCACTCGTGAAAAACAAGACAGCACCGTGACGCGAGATAAATTAACCAGTTCCCACTACCTTTCAAAATTGAAATGAAGCATTGTTATATTCATTTCAATTGCTGATGAAACATTTATAATGGGCGTGTTTATCCTTCTAGTTCCTTAGGTATGTGCCAAGGAATAGACGATAAGAAACGTTTAAATCTTTATTACATGAGCGTTGGGATAGTAGTCTATTACTGTATTTTCAAGTTCTTACTACGACTATTCCACTCATATTCCGCGTGTTTGATATATACCAATAACGTTTGGCAATTCCTCAGATATAGACCAATCACGATCATTTATCTTACAAAATGCTTGCTATTAATATGAGTATGATGTTTTATCGATAGAATCGTCTGCTCGTTACTGGACATGTAAGCATCAGTGTGCAGTGATTAATATGTCACACCCTGCCATTTAAGCATCAGGAAAACAGATTATTTTATACAACAAAACTTGTTTGGAAATTGAAATAATAGAAATGTACATTGATTAAAACACAATTTGGATTCGGTACAAGCCAGTTCTGCTGTTAGCTTACCTGAATGAAGTTAACTATGTCTTATAAGCACCATTGGTAATAATAATAATAATAATAATAATAATAAGGTTTTATTTTGCCTGGCAGAGTTAAGGCCATAGGGCCTTATCTTCCACTCAACCAGGATAAATACAAAATACATTAAAGTAATACCTACAAAAAACAAATACACTAGATACCATATATAATAGTAACGAAATGCTAGCAATAGAATATTAAAATATTAGAAAATAATGAGTCCAATAATGAAAAGAGAAAACAAAGTGAATTAAGAATTACATATACTCGTAATTGGGTGTGTATATATAATCCATGCTGTGGTAGCACTGTCACAGCATGGTAACTTGAATCGATTCATAGTATGCCGTGATCTCTTAGCTGTTAGTTTTGTTTCTATACAACGAAGCACGAAAATAATTATTATTTGTATAATCTGTTACAATTTTATTCCAGGAATAGTCTTAATAAATCCAACTCGAGTTGAGTTTCATCAGGTAAATTTGCTCCTGCTGCGCAGTCGCGAATCTATCGATAAACTCGTCAACTCTCGTGGGATTACCTATGAAAAAATCGTCAATCCTGCACAACGGGAACCTATAATTGTGAGCATTTTCATAGGCTATGCTTTCTTTTTCTGTTAACCCTCATCGAAATTTTAGGCTATTATGGCCTAATTTTCGTTATGTTGATTTGTGATTGTGGTTTGTGTTATTCTTCAGGTTAAACGATAACTGATTAGCTTACTTTATACGTTTTTGTTTGTTTTTTTCGTTCGTCCCTCTCGTTCACTCCGTCCTCCTTTCTATCTTTTCATCCATCATTTAAATTATCTAACGGTGAAAAATATAAATAAGAAGACCATCAGTTAATGTACTTTTAATTGTATTAGATAGCAATCTCAGATGTTTAATTTATACAAGGATGTCGCATAATAATCTCATCAAAGCATGAAGATAAAATTTAGATCATACTAATCTAGTAATACTTAGATGTAGATATGCATTCTTGAATCCACATAATATTAATTCTCTTTAGTTTTCTTAAAGCCGACATACTGGGATATTTAAAATACTTAGCCAGAAACTATTTTCACACTCGTGATTAGGGCCCAGAAGTTTATGCAAAATCATATTTTAATATTGCACTCTATCACATGCTAGTGTTCAAATGACTACGAGACATGGAAGAAAGTGGTTTCATTTTGCATATTGTTGCAAATTTTGTTATTTTTGCAAAAATCTACATTTAAGTCATATTCAAATATTTGTGCATATTTTATTACGTTTCAACGGCATATTTTTTACAGATTTTAAATATTGTGCATAACTTTGTTAATTCAAACGATTACAGCATATCTAGGTAGGCGAATAATTTGAGAACCGTCTTATTAACAGTAGTACATAACCTATTTTTCGGAACTCATTGTATAATATTAAAGCGGCGTTTCACTTCATTAGTTTTCAATTTAGTAAAGTTGTTGCATTGACATTTTTTTTTAAGTTTTGTAATTTAACTTATACAAGTTCTTTTATTTTTTGTAATTTATAATATAATCCAGCCAACAAGAGATCGCAAAGTCTTAAAATTATTTAAATGATGAATATACTGAATTGGTTTCGGAGCATATTTTCCAGATTTTAGAGCATATTTGCATGTATATTTCGTCTTTTCATATAGCATTAACTTCCGGGTCTTGCTCATGATATAATACCGTCGTCACAATTCCACTTATTTCATTTCAGAGGCGACAAAATAATATAATAAGTTAAAGACCTGGGTGACATCAGCGAAATAAAGCAAATTAGGCACAATTCACGCAAATTTAAATATTTATATGTGACAGCTGTAATTGCTGTCTAGGTCATCCTCCCATACACATAATGTGCATAATAACACCAATGAATCCGCTCCTGCGAAACGAAAAAGTACTCTCCTCTCGGATGAAACAGACTTGAACACATCGGAAGAAACGTGCGTTCTAATTCTTATAGATATTGGCAATGAGAAACGTTTACAGATATACTAGTCAGCCACTGAATATTTAAATAAAAATAACAAAAAATTCTTGTTAAAATGTGATGCAGGGCTGTAAAGAATTTGAATTAAAAATTTACAAAAAATTGCTTCGTTGAATAAACATATACTGTTTCTGCATGTCTTCTGTACAGATGTTTATTTTCCTTCAGGGCAAAGCTTCTAATATTGTACGTAATTCTATATAGGCCTAATGAGGCGTCAAGAAACATCGAGAAATAAGTAGCAGTTCTATGAAGAGAACTCGCCTAGAAAAATGAAGATCTGCTCTTCATCTTGAAGCAGAATAAAAAAAAAATCCTTAAAAAACGTCCTTTTAGTTACCTAGAACATTCAGCCAAATTGAAAGAAAATCTAACAACGCGTTTAGTAGAGACTGAGTAACAAAGTTAGGCCTACAAACATAAATCTTTACATACCGGTATCGTTAGGCATTTTAAACATTGTTGTAACATTACATGAAATAAAACACATATTTAACCATTTTGATTTCTGTAGGATTATGTGTAAACTGATCTGCAGAATTGAAGCTCTGTCTATTGTCACAATAGTTGGATTAAGATGACTGTGACTGTGACAGCTCTTGAAGAGGATAACCACGACAGTTAAAGAAACCTCTTACATGGGTTTTATTGAAGATTCCAATTTACTGTAATTGTAAGTCTTTTAGAAGAAATTACATTCTTCTCTTACACAATCTTACAAGGGCTATGTAAGTTCACAGAATGTTTTATGTACCATGTTCTTTGCCTACACTAATATTATTTTAGTTTGTAAAATTTTAAATGGAGGCATTATTGATCCTCCTGAGAGGAATTACTCAGAAAATATTCATTTCTTAAAATTTACCTCGTTTTCTGCTTAGCCTATAAGAACATTCTTTCTGACAGATGTCAATCCAGATAATTTAGAAAAAATGTAACTGTTCACTATGCTGAAAATTTTATTTCATGTTTTTATCTTAATCGTCATACATAAATAGTATTAAGTATGTGATCCTTAGTATATATTTTTTATGATTTTAAATACGGTACTTTTTTCAATACATATTTATTACAAAAAAAACTACATAAAAATCCTAGCTCTAATGATAACATAAAATTCAAAGACACATAACAGCTTGATCTTATACCCGAATAATGGGTAACTGTAAACTTAATGGGGATCAGTCATAATTTCCACACCAAATTAAGAAACTCCTCAAGTCCTCTACCCTTCTCATACGTTTGGTCACCTTAATCAGGGGATTGGTCTCAGCGTAGAGGTAAGAGCGTGGTCACGAATCCCGATGAATGGGACGGCAGACAAGAGGATGAATGAAGAGAGGATTTAGGGTGTGCCGCCTCATGACATATATGCTAAAATCTACACAAATACTCATTAGCACTACTAAATTCCATGTGACGGGCTAGCACCGCCTCCGTTTGTTACATCCACGCTGCCTACAATTTCACTGGAGCATGTTTTCTTGCAAAGATGGCATCACTGCACACACCCATGTTTTGCGGTTTAAGATGCTATTACTGCTATCAAGATCCTAAATATATCCGTACATGCGTTCACTATGAGTTACAATATGTAACAATAATATACTAGTGTGTTTGATCCCTTATTTCTAAGAATATCATTCATGATGTTCCAACACTATTCTATATCCCATTTAAGAAAGATCCTGTTAAAAACAAAGAGGCGTGGCTGTCATAGTCCGCACGTGAGAACGCATGACATCACCGTGTTAGTGGTAGTTTGTTTATTCTCAGTACAACTCACCCGCAGGGTCGTCGTGAACAATGAATCCTTTGGTTTGTTTGCTACTTGATATAGTACTGTATAATGATGACGATGCCAGTGAGAGTTTGTTGTTTCAAGTGTAAATGTTGATATTATTGTTGTATGAACTTGCGAACACTACTAAGCCACTCCCTGGTAATGGCGCATGCTAATGACTTTAACCAATCACGTTTTGTCACATGATGCGAATTTTCCGCGAACTTTCTGTGAGTTCTCCTCCCCTTTGTTTTGAACAGGATCAAACTAGAGTGGGACAAATTATAGTCAAAGTCTCCTAGTGGGTGAGTAATCTGTATTAAAGCTTTAGAGTAATACTGAATAATGTAGTTGCCACATGATCATACACAATATTGTAAAACTGTACTTGATTCCATGTATTTTTCCCGCCGAATATTACGAAATCTTGAAGTTTAGTCCTGTCTAGGATACTTTACTTACTTAGTATTAAGTTAGTACCAGTTATCTTCTTGATATTAAACATCACAGAAATAAAAAAAGAATTAACAATCAGTAAAAAGTAAACATCGTATACTTAAATTGTTTAGAAGATGCACGAGAACATTTACCGGAAACGACTTCATTGTGTAATTTTTTTATTCTTTTTGTATTCAACTTCTTAAATAATATATAAATACAGTACTGTATTTCATATTTACGATATGTTTTCAATGCACATTTTATGTAAGTTTTTCGGTTCCTTCCCGTCCATCTGAAAATTTTAATCTTCTCGAAAACAATTTTTCAGATGTCGATACAATTTATAGACGCAACACAATAATAACATTAATCTAGGAAAGTATTTGCATTAGTTTAGATTACAGGTAACGACTTAAAGAACTGCAGAGGAGAGATCAAATGTTCGTACAATGGCTGAAATGTGCCGGATTGCCGGAGCTGAAGTTACATCATGCGAAACGTAATAACTTCTGAATATCCACATGTTTTCTTAATGAAAACCAGTTAAGAAAATATAGGTAACTATTTTAGAAATCTAGATTAGAAAGATAGAGATGACTAAAGAGCACTACGATTAATTTATTCAATTAACTTCATTGCTATAATTTAATGATACCGTATTTAATTATGCTATAAAAACCACACAGGCCTAAAGCTGAAAAATTGCCAACAACAATCTACCCATTCTAAATGAGAAAGATATCTTGTTAAATACGGATTCCATAATAAATAATAAGAACTAATAAAAATAAGCAAATTTTACTAATATAAACTTTCCAAGCTTAGGCCTACTGGGAGTCAGGCAACACAATCGGAACATGTCGGAGTCCATGAATTAAAAGTAATGTACCTTAGCATTAAAAATACATGCATTAAAATCTAGCATTTTTTCAACGAAGGTTCAAGGCCAATTTAAAATTGCTTACCTCACAAGATATGACGAAGACATGAGAAGGGATGCATGGGTGCGTTCGAGCAGGTTTTTACAAACCATGTCGATTCTGCATTGGTACTCACCTGCGAAAATAAAACAAACACAGCAATTAGTCTGTTTACTTAATTGAAAACAAGCTGTTCTTCACACGCAAATATTGCTACAAAGAAATACACTACCCTGTAATTATGTCTGTGTGTTCCCTTGTCTCAGTTTTTAATAGCATACTATAATACGCGTATTATACCAGATACAGTACCGGTACAAGATTCAAAATAAAATATTTAAGATAATTCTGAATAACGAGAATGCAGCAATCTCATGGCAATTTACTCTACGCCTAGTTGACGCAACACACTATGCCACATACCCATATAATTAAGTATGCTACTTAAAAATCTGATGTGAAACTGAAATAACTTCCTCTGCCCAAATAAAAATTTTCCTTAGTATAATAAGCAGGGCCCGGATTCTGATGACCTAAAATTATTTGAAAAATAACCTATAAAATGACCCAAAATTTAAAAAAAGACTTAATAATTATTTTTAAAAAACCGAAAACTTATATTTTATTTATAAAAAAAATATTATTGTACAATAAAGTTATATAGGTACTAATTTGTTCATAATTTGTAAAAACTGTAAATAACTGTAATGTTGTGAATGTTCTTTCCTCACGGAAATTTATACTGGCACTGAGGCACTGGTAAGTCAAACTTCGGCATTTCCTTTAGCGATCTGCCAAATTATATTATTGCTTATTGAGGGTAAACAGTAGTTTGCATTCTCAAATCCACGCAGGTGGCAGACTCTGGTGCAAGTCAATCTAATAACAACAGTAATACAATAGAAAATTTTGGCGTTTCTTTTTATTCTCATTTCCGACTGAGACATGACAACACTTCAACATTGAGTGTGTCCTTTTTGCGTTAAACAAACAACACTTCAAAGACAGCACCACTAGTGACGAAAAAAGTTAATACACTCAATGTAAATGCATGAAAATGACTAATAAAAATACAAAATTGCATAAAAGAACAAAAAATGACCTAGTAAAAATGCATATCTATAATCTAGAGGCCACAATTGGGGTTTATCTACAAGTTGGCAATGTCTGTGCAGCATCAATAAAAATATGACATGTCATCAGAATCCGGGCCCTGATAATAAGTTATATTATGTATGACATTCTCTTCAAGTAAGTTGGTTGTAAAAATGAATAGAATGTCGTTACCACATCGTATCGCATCCCCGAAGAATACATAACCAAATAAAATCTGATTAATGCACTCACGTAACTGAGCACGGCCAATACATTTTCTCACTTCACATTCTGACATAGAGGCCTGTTTCTTATTTTATGATATTATTTCTATATGTGAAAATATGTGAATTTTTAAACACTGTTATTACGCGTTAGTTATTAGTGGGAATCCTTCATAAGGAAAGAAAGGCCAATAAAAAGATTGTAAAAAATATTATTTCTATCTCCATACATGAATTAAAAAACTGTAAACGGTTCAAAATTCTAATTAGAAAATTATCGTGAATAATAATGCTTTACATAATAGGTAAGTTATAAGTTAAAAAGTAAAAATGTTGAAAATTAAGTATTCCTTTTTACTGCCTTGCTACACACGCTTCCTAACCTTACACGATGAATAATTTAAACTCCTGCTTCGTTTCGTACATTCAAGTGCATTTCCATGTATGTTCGCACGGTGTGAGAAATCAATTATTTGTATTTCGTTTAGTAGAGAAGAATCGAAGAGAGAAAGTAGAACTTATTCGAGAAAAACAAGCGCTAGAACTCAATAACTAAACTGATCAGTAACCACTCGACTTTCTAACAATAAAAATGTAACAGAAGCCTAGGTCAGCTGTCGACTTTTGTAGAATATTCAACATTCCATTGTTAAGATGGATATGGTCAATGGTCCAATTTTTCTGGTGGCTCTATGAGCCTTAAATCACACAACTTTTCGGAGCAATCATGTGTGTTGCCATCGTTGCTCTAGTTCCTGTAGTTAAAAAAAAAAGTTTGTGTTTGACTTTTGTTTGTTCGAACTATTGTATTTGCAAGAAATTGAAATAATCCAAAATACTTAGATTGATTTAATATATTTCTAAATTAGTTAGTACCATGAGTACCATTGTTAGTACCATAAATGAATATTTAGTCTATCTAAATATGGGGGTGGGTAGTTGCTTATTTAAGCTTATTTATTTTATTTTGTTTTATTTTATATTGTATATATAACAACATATATCTCTTTTAAGAATTAAAATATGTAAATAGGCATATAAAAATAAATAGGGGAGGGGTTTCTTCTTCATAATTTCCAAAAGGCTGAAATGTATAGGCCTATCATATTTAACAATAATGCTTGCTACAGCCTTCAGACTAGAAACGTCGTGCCCTACTTTATAGAATAGTCTGCAGTACAGGCTAGTTAAAAAGGGTCTATTAATTTGAGAAACTATTCAAGAAACTATTTCGAAAGTCTTCACATTTATGTGTAAACCTAACGAGAGTTTTTTCCCCAATTTATTGTAACCAGTGAAGCATCTTTACAAAATAATGATGGAATCATTATCTAAGCCATGTGAGGCTGGCAAACAGTGAAGCGTCTTTTATTGAAACCATTTAGAAATTTGTATTTTACGGAACAAATAATGGTGGAGCTTAACGGTAGATAAAGAATAATTCGTAAACAGAAAGGAAACAAATGAAAGTCGTTAAAATATAAAGCTATGAATTATTTGTGATTTTAGTTGTCATCCTTCCATTGTGAGCAGTCTATACAATGGATCGTATTTTAATTGTACGAGGACACCAACACTTCAGATGTCTTTTCTACTGACGTCGTCAGGGTAGTTCACTTCGCTTTAGGATGTGGAAGATTTTAATGATTATATTCAACGAATTTTTTGAAGCGAACGGCTGAGATTATCCACGCATTACATACCGCATATTAGAGTGGTCTTCCTCCGCCGTTGTCATCCCCCAAGCTCTTCCTCATCATCTTAACTCAAGCATTATGGTGTACTTGGAAACCTATCAAACTCCCAGCTAGAGAGCTCCATCCCCCACCGCAATGCACTATTAGTCGTACCAATAATGCCACCAGTTTTTAGAAGCGTAAGATCTCCCTTTCGCGAAGTACAGAACTGTATACAAGGGAACTCACAGAACCTTCTATTCTTAATACCGCATAGGATGTACTTTGATTTCCCACTTCATATAGCCTACAGTATTTGTAACACTACGAAACCATTATTTATGATGTAACCCATGCCGTCAAAATAAAACTTCACCGAAATAATCTTTTACATAGAATTAATGAATTTCATTATACTAGTGCTGAATATACGAAAAGTGGAGTAGGTAGGGTCTATTCAACCTCCAAGTACTAGAATATAAGCCTAACAGAATCTATCAGAAAATCTGAAGCTGGAGACGTAGAAAATTACAAATTTAAATACAATTTATTGTTGAGATCACAGTGTAAGTTACAAATACGTTAATTATAAATTGAAATAGTTTATTGTATTACATATATTAGTGTAGGTAGGCCTATTTTATAGTACTGTGATTAATATATAAATTCATTTTTAATGAAGTTATCCTTTAACATTTGTCATATAATCAATAAAATAGATAAACAATAGTAATATTATATCAATAAAATTAAGTAAAGCCAGTTGAATATAAACTAGTCATTTAGAAATAGCAGAAGTTAATAAAATTATTTAAAAAGCAGTTGAATAACAACTAGTCATGAGATAAAATGATAATTACAATTAGTACAAAACATTTACATGAAGTTAAATATCAATTAATTAAGAACACTAAATAATTACATTTAGTAATACACTTAAAAATTGGGACCAGTAGTTACATTCTTTCACACAAAGAACACTCGCAAAATATGTTGTCGACAGTATCGGGCACCAAACAACGAGCAGTTCCGTGAACGTTTTCAAGGCTGAATTTATACACTATTTTAAGCAATAATGAAATAAAATAATGAGTGGGATCGAAGTTTGAAATCAATGGGGAAAATTTCAATATAACTGCTGATTTCTATGAATGAAAATCGTAACACAAGTATAATAAAAAAAATCCTCAATTTTATATACAGCATTACTCTTTATATTTTATATTTCTGCTATTGTGAAGTTTTTGAAGTGACGAATTTATTCTCACGTCAGTAGCAGTGAAAAGGTTAATAGTGTAAGGGTTTGAGTGACAGGCAACATAAAGTAACGAATATTGGCAATGTAAAATAAATTATAATCGTCACTTCCTTCGTAAAAAGGACCGGGGTCTTTAAAATTTAACGACGGTGTTTTGGATACAGGAATCGAGGCGTCTGTTTTATTTTGTCACCCTTAACAGCAGCTAAGGGTCAAAACGTAGAAACTAACTCCGAGGCGCTACATCCAATGGAAGGGAAGGAGTTATCCAATTAGTATCCACTAGTTGCGTCATCTACCTGACTTGCCTGAAATGAGGGACACCTAGTCAGCATGCCGGCTCTTCCCGCTGTTATTGATGGTTTCCTTAATCGCAGCAGCATTTTTTTTATAAAGCAGAAAATGAGGATGAGTACACCCGGTGCCAGACTTCCCTACTTCAGAAAAATCCGAGATACTGGGATCAAACCCAGCCTTGGATCTTAAATCATTTCTAGATCAGATAGGCAGTTGAATAATTCTGTTCTGTTCTATATCCCCTATGTTGGGGCGAAGGGCTTCCAAGTGGAGGGTTCAGTTACCTATGTGAATTTTGTTACGCTTATTTTCCGAGAGAAGGCAGAGGGACAGGTAGTAAGCCCATCGCCTCTTAACCCCCTTCCGGAAACTAAGGTAGTATCTGGACGTAAAAGAGCCGGTAAATTTTGTCCAGAGGCTTACGTACCGTAAATCTACGACACGGCCCCCCCCCCCGGCTTAAAGTCCAGGAGGATTTTTACGTCCTGAAAAACACATCGACCGCGGCCGGGTTTGTTCCCGGGACCTTCGGATCTTCCTCCAGACCACCGCGGCCGACAGTTGAATAATTAAGAAACTATAACTATTTCAAACCGTTTTGTTTTATCTATATCAAAATCTACTTCAGAGCTCAAATATATTTCAACTGATAAAACAAATATGCTACTTTTACTGCTGCTGCTATTATTATTATTATTATTATTATTATTATTATTATTATTATTAACAACCCTATATTTGCTTGCATCTTAACAAAACTACATGTAAATAATAAATAAGTTGCAATACATCTGTAAGAAGCAATTAATTTGCATTCACAACGAATAACCATTCCTTGAAATGGGCTGGGCAAAAGAAGGATGAGGGAAATTCACGACTGACTGCAGGTAGCTCCTGTTAGTTGATATGAACATGGTATAACTTGTTTGGTGCCTAACCAAGCAGAATTTACATTTCATGGTTCACACCAATTTGATAGACCTATTAACAAAAGGAGCCGCTTTTCAATCATCACAAGGAAGGGGCTTGGAGAATGGCGTAAGTACCGTGCACTCGCCTCCGGGACAGGGGACTTCATTAAAATACAAGCTATTACTTATATTGTTAACACAGAGATTCGTCTCAGTTTACCCACACGGCGCTAAAAATGAGAGAAGGTAGATTAGATTTCCATACTTATATGTTTTCTCTCTTTTTTGCTGGCTAACATTTCTGAACCGTTTAATTCTATGAAGATTTTTATTGCAAAAAGGACATGCCTTAGCCCCCATTTCTAAAAGTATTTTAGACATTACTAAAGACAGAATTTCTATGCAAACGCATGCTTTTATATAAGCTTGTTTCAGTTCTCAAACTTGCTAAATGGGCCATTTCCTAGCTTACTGATTCCAAATATGCAGACCTATACTTTTTCCATGCATATTTGCATGTTTTGCCCGTTTTATGGACAATGTCATGCATAAAAGCATATTTCGAAGTTTATATTGCATATTAGGTTCTTTTTTCTAGTTTGCATATATTACAATAAATCGCATAATACTGCATTTTCTAAATGTTACATCTTAAGAGTTTGGTTTTCATGATCTTACAATAAGCCGAGTGTACCCAGAATATATATAACGGTTTGCAATCATTCTACTTGAGAATTTCTTTCGTTGTAACACTTGTTTTCCAAACCCATATTCTTATGTACAGGCCTGAGACTACTTTCATTATAAGAACACAATAAACACAAGCAGACAAGGCCCTTTAAAATCTCTTACCCAAGATTCTGCCCTGAGACTAAAATTATCATTAGAAGAATGCAGGAAAGTAGCTAACTTCGGTACACTTTACGTCTAAATCTGTAGTACATTTACAGTACACAGTTTCTTTGTGGACTGGCGTGTTCAGTACACAGTTCCTTTGTGGATTGGCATGTTCTATAGTGAACTGTGGAGTGTAAACAAATTGCAATGTCCTCTATTTGGAAAGGCTGTTAGTAGTATATTGTGCTACGCGAAAATAAAATGTAAGTTTGAATTCTGTTATGCATATTTGTAGTGTTTTCCCCCTTCATTGTGCATATTTCAGGCAAGAAAATCCTGCCTTTAGACTACACATAAGGGAGTCTATAAACAATGAACGTTTCTGATTAAAACAATTTCGCTAATATAAGTAGATGTATTATCGCCTCACTCATAACGTTGACGGGCGGCTCGCTTTGTTCTCATATTACAATGCTTGTTGTTACTGTAAAAGGTTTTCTCAAAAGAAACCGCTGACTGAATTCGTGTTGCCAATTCGCTCATTGCTCAATGTCATTGCCACGTAAGTGTTTTGCTGCATCTACATCTTCCCGCTCTCTTTACTAACACTGTGCAGTGTGGCAACTACTCCAAGCGGCGGCGACTTCTTTGATGTTAAGTGTCAACGAATTGAGCGAGGCGATAATAGTTCTTTGTTAGATAAATACTCACCCCCACAGAGATATGCAAAAAGGGTTGCATTTACAATAACGCAAAGCTTCCTATATGTAAGCTGCAATTCCTGAACTGACACAAGCCTAATCTGTTTTTACGTCTACAATTACCTTGTTCTGAGAAACATAACCAGTCCAAACTGTTTGCATTCATGACAAATTCTTCCAGTCCGTACAACTCCCCCATGCGCGCAACATGTCCAGCCCATGCTGCTGAGTAATTAATTACCCTTTTCTGTATTCGGTGAAGAGTACAGGTTATGAAGTTCGTCAATGTGCAGTTTTCTCCAGTCTCCGTTTCCATTTCTCCTAGGTACGTGTTAATGAAACAAATTAATTAACGAAGGTTGAAAGATATAATATGGGTTTATTCCTGTGATATGTTCATTTCACAAAATCCTGAGGAATCCCGTAACAATCTATTCGCAGATATCTAGATATATATGGGTCCACTGATCCCTCACTGAAAACTAGTCCTAAATAAAGAATCAGAATTATTCATGTCAAAAGAAAAATATATACAGTCAACCCCCGATATAATGCCACCACCCGTTCTCTAATATTTGGTGGCACTAAAACGAAATTTAATTTTTAAAATAGAAATTGCATAATACAGTGCTGTATTAAATTAGTGTACAGTATTAAGAAAGAAAAATTAAATAAAAAGAAAAGAAAGAACTTCGAAACAAAATAAAATGTTAATCTTACCATATAGAATAAATATATTATTAACATTAATCTTACACTGTACTGCACTGTACAGTAACTCAATTTATTACAGTAGATGTCCAGTGCTACGGTACACAAAGGGCTTGAAAATCATGTGAGTCCATGTAGTGTTTAACAGCTGAATGGACACTGCACTAAAAGAAGTGAAAGTTGGGAATGTCTCATTGTATGAAGGGCTCTTTCTACCTGCTCCATCCCCATTCAGGCTGTCTGTCCGACTTCGTAACATAGCTTCCTCATTCCACCGCACTACATTTACACTCACTTCTTGAAAATGCAGAACAGTATGTTTCTTAATTAACCTTCCTACCATTCATGACAGTTTTAAAAGAATTCTGCAACTGAAAAAAATCACTGCAAGCTATAGTTTGTAAAAAAATCTTGTCTTATATTCACAGGCACTAAATGAATTATTGGCACAGTAACGAGGTTTCTTATATATTTTATATGGGAGAAGATTTGTACACTTGCAATTATTGGCACAGTGCGAGGATAGCACTGTAACGAGTATATCGAGGGTTGACTGTACATAGAAAGGGAAAATTACGAAGAGAGAAAACTGTAGCCTACGTGCGTATACAGCATAAGGACTGGAGGTTTATACATAATAAAGGAAGAAGCATCAGCAGCGGAGGTGATGCTGTAATTTGCAGCAGATGACGAGAGGCAAACAAACATATATATGATGCGCCACCCTTGGCATACATGCACACAACCCCTGCCCCCGCCCCCACCAACCTTGCGTTCAATTGGCATTAGAAATTCCTTTTGCCGATGGCCACTAGATCAGCGGCCGCACCCAAAAGGAATTTTCTCAGCATTGTAAAATATACATTAACTTTCATCCGATGTTCTTAGCAAAGATAGAGGAGGGCAGGAGAAGATTTCGTGGGACGAAGGTTCTTCCAACTACGTATTTCATAACTGGGGAGTGAGGTTATTCATCTCTGCCTGCGTAGATATAAAAAATTCCCCACCTCTACCTTTATAAAAAGATAAACTTATTACTAGCTCATTAATAAGAGATCGCCTTTAAACTCCTTGCAGCTACGTCTCACAAATAAACGCGGACTACCCTTACCCTGTGCGACGAGTACCTCAACTTTAATTGGTAACCAAAAAATTAATAAAGGATCTTCTTTCATTTTCATTTCCTTATTCATATTTAATAATTTTCTACGCTTATTTCCACATATTTCTACAGAATTTTTCACGTTATGACGACCTCTTTTTCTTAAAACTGCTGCTCATACTATTTTCCCTAATTACCTTAGACCTATCAATCAGTAAACACAAACTTAATTTGTAGGCAGACATCCTTTCTCAGTTCTAACAATTATTCTTTCTTTCTTACTTACTTACTTACTCAATGGCAATAGACAATTCCTCAGCAAGCTAAAGGAATATTATCTATTTTATGGAACCCGAAGGTTCATTGCCGCGCTTACCTGATTCCGCCATTCAACCCTATTCTGTGCTAACTAACAATTATTCTTTCAGTAGACAAAAATGTCAAAACTAACCTACATCACAATCATACTCGATATAGGTCTACCAACAATAGGCCAGCAATAATGATTAATAAATCAAACTGATGTAATCAATTAAACGTTCTATTATATGAACACTCCAGTTGGATCCAAATGAAAGACATGATTTTCATGAGGTCATTGCATGGAGTTTGATCCGATATAATATAGCATTATAATCTTTAACTTTTCTCCAGTCACCCACCAGTAATATTCAAATCACTTTCAAACTGACACTCTTTTTTTAATACCATAAACAAGAATGTAGCACAAAGCGACAGCCAGTTCGATAAGCTATACAGCATAGTTTACGGAATTAATAATTCAGGACTTCTGGTTGGGGTCGGGATCTCTTTTCTCTTCTACTTCAACTATCCACGTTCTTGGTTTCAAAATAAATGTATTCAGTGTCAATGTAAGTAAGGGGGAGCTAAAGCAAGGTCGTAGAGAGAAGCGAAATAGGCAAACCAGGAAGGGAGAATTCAAAGAGCGACAGCATGTAGTAGCGGTTTGTACCACAGGTCAACATGTCATATCAGCCCCTAAATTACACATGAGTTTATGTATGTGGCGGAAATGTTCTGTATTTCAACACGCATGAAAGCTGTTCCGCACTTCAAGCGTAGGCCTTCATAGGCCAATACCTCTTTGTATACCTAAACTGGGAATAACTCGATACAAATAAATAATTAATGAAAGTTGAATGAGACAGAGGTGAACGACACTATGGAAATTAATTAATTAACTTAATTTGAATTAGCCTACTTTGTAGGTTGTAGGTTATTAATGAAAGAACGTCATTTGGTTCTGAATTTTCTTCGAACCATTAAGCGTCATAAACAGAATTCATTTAGTTCAGTATCGCAAAAAAAATAAATTAATAAAATAGATAAATACTATAGGCCTATTAAACAACATACAACACAACCGTTGCTTCATCTAACTTGGGGGATGGCAGGATTAGTGGCATGTGGTCAACATGCCTTCACCCACTGGCATTTGATAGCTTTCGTGACCGGACTCGCAACTCCTACGTTGTTATCATGAAGCTGAGTGCACCCCGTTCTAGACTTTTCTACCTCAGAAAAATTCGGGGTATAAACCCAGAGCTTTGGATCCATGGTCATGAACAAAAATTTCAAGTCAGAAGATAGTAGACAAACCAAGAATTTTAGTACATATTTTATTGTTACATATTATAAGCATTATATTAATATATTATAGCATATATCCCATATAATATTAAATAAATAAATAAACACACTAACTGAACTATACAAACAACCAAACACAAACTTCATTTCTTGTTAATAGAGGGGATAGAGCAACACATGGAACGAAACCCAATGAGATTCGCGTTGAAAATTCAAATTATATAGATAACTTCCGGATATTTCAAAGTAAACACGAATATTTAATCACCTTGTTCATGTTAAAAGTGACTCCCTGAGGCAATATCTACTATTAACTTTTTTCGTTAGGAAAACTAAAATAATAAAAGTAAATAAAAGTTTTTTTCCCCCCTAAATTGAATCTCTGAAAGGGTTGGGACAACAACTGCTCAAGTCAAGACGATGACGATAGTCGTCATCATCATCATCATCTGAAAAGTCATTCAATTCAACTTACTGCGGTCACTGTAGTTTTGGCGAATGGGGCAATTTTGCTGCACTGTAAGTTACACTATAGCACATCATTATCAATGTTATTTTTCTTAATAGGTGTTGTATTTTATGTTACAAAAGAAACAATTAGAATTATAACGGGTAGTAATTTAATTCTTTCTTTCTTTATCTTAGTTTTACCCCTGCCTTTTAGAATTTAAGCGACCCAAGCCGCCCGGGCAGTAATTTAATTAAACGGAACAATGTAAACATTATTTGTAAATTTAAAAATGACACTGCCACCTTATGTGTATGTGTATCCTATGGGCTATACTTGCTTTTCATATGTCAAGAGAAATGTGCACCTGCTACCTTTAAAGAGAGATTCTCATCATTACGGTAACAGGTAGGCCTACCATATTAATGTATACTTGTTATTTTCAGAACTAGGAAAAACCAAATCATCTTCTAGTATACAAAGTTAAAAGCCTTTAATAATCTATTTTCAGAGGAAGTACAACGTTTAAATATTAACAATTTTTCATACCTGCAAAGCATTTTGTGACACACTGTTACAATATAGGCCTAGATGACTTTCGTGGTTTCTAATAATTTACCCTGTAAGTAATCGTAAGTTTGTCTACTAACACAAGCCAAACATAAAATAAATAAATACTTAGAAGACACTGATTTAGCCTATGCAGCAAAAATTAGTTACTTCTCAATCCGTCACTCATTCATATTTACTACGACGACAGGATTAGTGAAATAATAATAATAACAAACTTGTTTAATAAGTAATAATTCTTCAATGTACGAAAGTTAGATTGGTAAACTTAAATAACAACTGTGTGGCTAGACTATGCGAAATATTTAATAAAGATAATTAATGTTCTTATAATTCGTGGCCAACACTTGAACCAAGCTCTCTTTAAAGTCATGGCTAGATTTTCCACCCGAAAAAAATCTCAAGCACCCTAAGAGGAAATGAAATTGGCATGCTTGTCATCATATGTGAAGCACGAAAATTGGAATCTGGCTACGAGCGTAGATTGTTTAGGGGCATAAAAACCACCAGTGCCTTCCTTCGCAAATAAGAAAGGCATAAATAGTCTTAGGCCTAAGCAAACGGAATCTGGCAAGTGTATTCACAATGCCAATAAATTAAATGACAGTGAGAAAAACAGAAGCGAGTCGGTTAAAAATAACATGTAAGTAAGCAATCAATGAGCAAAAATGTTATTAAATTAAAAATAGAACAGAACATCAACAGCAAGGAGTTCAAAACCCACGCATTCTGTAGAGCTAGAAATGATGAACTCACAACTAGGGGTGATAATTATTTCTGGGAAGTATTAATTACTCGAGAAAACAATAGAAATAGTTTTGGATCAGACCAGAGGTTTTTCCCCAGCAGTACAATTCAGTTAAGTATATTGCACAATATATTTCCAACAGAAAGACGGGTGATTCATCCAGGTGGCATCAGACTGAGAATATCCTCGGTAAAAGTGAGAGTGAGAGAGAGTGAGAGAGAGAGAGAGAGAGAGAGAGAGAGAGAGAGAGAGAAATGCTCACTTTAAGTAAAATCTAACTAACACGCATTGTTTTTACAATCTTGTAATCAATATGATATTAATTATTCTTATATATTGGGATTTGTAAGTAAACTACTATTTCCTTTTTCTTCATTTTCTTCCTTTAACGTTTTAAAGATGCAATTTAATGAAATTTGCTGAAGGGTTCCGTACAAAACAAGCTAGGCCCTACTCCGAATGTTTTTAAATTGTGAAATAAAATAAATTCTTAATAACAACCACATCCTCAACTACATTAATTCCTAGGGCGATAATGTGAGCTACTGTAACTACGTAGTGGTTGAGGCATTGATCTTCAATCCGGAAGATAGTGGGTTCGATGCCCATTGAGGTCAGTGGGATTTTTTCAATTGGCCTATTCCTTCTGCTCGGCTCAGCCTCTAACAAAAGTGAGTAAATTACTAGGATCAATCCTGCGGGTCAAGGCAACAAGTGCGTAAGGCTGACCACCTTACCACCTGCACGTGCCGAATGTCTAAAATCTGGGAGCCTTAACTTCCTGGAACTCTTAGGCCTCTATAGGGAACACTTTACTTTTACTATAACTAAAAAACTCTCCCGATGCCAAACTTCTCAACGTAAAATGTTAACCTTACCTTTTACCCACAGGATGTTGACCTACAGGCCTAATGTTAGGACAGAACATCCCTATTTATGTAGGATACACGTAATTTACTCTTTAAAAATTGTACATGCCTCTAGACTTCGAGAGAAGCTTATTTTATTTTCATTACATATACCTATTTCGAAGTAAGGGATAAGTCAACTTCAGTCCGGCACCGGCTTCAACGAACGAACGAATGAATGAAAAAAAGTGATCATTCAGAAGTGATCTAGGGATCCCTGGAATGCGAATGCTGCCAACGCACTCAATTATTATAGACAGACATAGGCGTAATTTGGTTGTATTTCCTCTTTCTTTCATTTAATTAGTGGAACTCTCCTTTAGCACAACTGAATTCTTTTCAAGATATCTCCTAATTCTTAATTGTATTAAAATAGTAAGTCAAGAGTAGGCCTAATGTTAAACGTCGCTACAATTCGGAGAGCAGAACTCTAAAAATGGAAAGCAAAGACTTTGATGCAGTACAATTTCATGGAGTTTTCAAAAATATAAAATTTTAATAAAGAAGGCGTATCTTGCATAGTCTATACTTCATTGCTCGGAGTGTTACGTCTTACACACCTACAGATACCACAGAACCTCTCTCACTACCTTCATAACAAATGGAAACTTGCTGCAGGCAAGAAGAAATTACATGTGCTGTGCTACGTATAATATTCACCTCATGCATACGAGAAATTACATCTCTTATGCATCTTTTGTAGAATGGAAAAGGTACGGATCTTCGTCTTAACAATGGATGCTTCCTCCTTCAGGTTCAGAAAGCCATAGGCTTACTTTACAAAACACATTCAGCTTTGAAATAATAATAATAATAATATTATTATTATTATTTCAAGTCTGATCTTATGATCACATGTCCGATCATTTTTATTCGTACTTTCGTGTAAAAAAAAATTCCTTGCTTGGCCGCGCGGCGGTCGGAAATGTAGCTGGGGTTATAGCAAAAAAAAAATTGTTAGGCCTATAGTTTGGAGCAGATTTTCGTAGATTTTGGGGATGGAAGTGATGCATAGAGACAGTGTTTAAAAATGATACTTTTTAAAAGTTAGTTGGATGGATACGATGGGGCAAGTGTCCGAGTTTTAATACTTCCACGGTCATTTTTATTTGACTTTTTTTATTCTCTGATTTCAAATTATGCTATTTACTTTTCATTAAAATCTAGACACATTATTTTAAAATTTATAGGCTACTAGTGTACAGACCTAAGTGATGAAATGTTTACCTGTACTGAAAGCTTTATTTTTAATTTATTTGCCATTTAAAGTTCGTATTTTTTCCTTTATATTTAACACTGGAAGTGCAAGTAGTGCCGTACTCCCATTTAATTACCATTTACTTTCAATTTACAAATAATTAATCTCTCAGCAACGGAATTCTGCACTCTAATGGTAGGTTTCGTCAAAACCCGTGAAATGCAATAAAATCAAATTTTTAGTAAAACCTTAACATAGAATTTAAAAAACGTCCACAAGCCAATTAGTGGTGGCAACTTAATAGACAACGTGTACGGTATAAGTTAGTTATAAAGCCGAAGAAAATAACAACCTACCAGAAACCGACAAAGGCATAAAAATTCACAAATAATGCAAGAATAGGCTTTCCTGTTTCCTTTCGCGGCCGGCTGTGGGAAATTTAGCTCAAGATATGAATTATTTAAAACACATGTACGTATGTGGCACATGCAGTATTCACTGGAGGAATAGGGACTCTTGAAACAGGTGTGGAGAGTTCTCACTGCCGCGTCGTCATGCCAAATGTATTCCTGACTTAACCCATATTAAGACAAAAGTATTAACATACTTCATTGTCAACGAACAAAATCAGTAGCATCGGTAAATATACCAGTAGTTTCCTTTCACAATGTGATACGCATTAAGAATTAAAATGAGTATCAAATTCAAACTTGCCTTAAACTTGGAGCAATCTTAAGAGGTACCGCTACTAATATAGAAAACAATATTCCTATAAAACTAGATGTAATGTTACATTCTCATTCTTAAGATTTCTTGCTTTCCTAATAAGTAGGGCAAGGCATTTGATGATTTTGCATCTTTTTTATACGAAGGTTAAAAGATAGCTCCAATGTATATAAATGTATATAATTAAATAAGGGCAATTTGTTTTTGCATTATTTTGCATATTTCGTCATTTTTCAAGAGATAGGTCATTTTTTGGCAATTTTTAGGTCATTTTCGGCATTTTTAGGTCATTTTCAGGATTTTAGGTAATTTTTGGCATTTTAGGTAATTTCCGGCATTTTAGCAATAAATGTTTTTTCTTTATTTTTAAATGGCACATATTTGCTAGGGGCAATTTGATGGGCATGCCAGTTCAGAAAGAATTTATTTTTCGCTAAGGGTGTCCAAGTACTGTAGTATAAATTTACTGATTTCTTTAGTAACAAAATAAGTGTGTTTTATATTGTAAATTCATATATAAAGCATCGTCATAAACTGTATTTAGCAATTCATTACTTAAGAAAAACTAATAAGTAATAATGGTAAATTTATTGGTCATTATTTTAAGATTTCGGGTCATTTTTTCACTATTTTTAGGTCATAAATGCATTTTTTATTTTGCATTTTTTCACTATTTTATGGTCATTAAATGCCTTGCCCTACTAATAAGTTATTGGAAAATTTATCAAGCACCATTTCAAGCATGCCCGCTTCGTCGCTGTGACTGGCAGGGGCTAACTGCCGCTTACGCCAACATTCAATGTTAGGCTGAATTTTGTATAGAAGAAAGAAACGGCATTTCTATTTCACGATTCGCCCTTAACATTCATGAATCAAGATATGCAATTCAACTGTCAAATTTAAATGCCCTTATGTGAAACGTATTAGGATGTCTTAAGGCTCTATAAAGAGTCCTAGGATGTCTCAATATTTTTTTTTTGGGGGGGGGGGGCTGATATTCGAAATACAACATTCAAAATTACTTAGGGGATTCCTTGGTCAATATTTTAAAGTTACTGACATTCACTGGAAACAGGTTCTGAGAGTTCTAGGAAAACATTTCTTGGGGACAAGGAAAACGCAGAGAAAGGAGTGAACAGCATTAAATCCATCTTCCTACAAGGCATTTCCCCCTCACAAATATGGCTTCCCTTGAATCTATTTTAGCAGCTGGACACTTTTACAGTATTGGACAGCTTATCATACGTGACATCCAAACCAAGAAAATATTTGAAATTTTTGACATTCCAGTAAGAGAACATGGAGATGAATAAACAGTTTAGATCAACCGCTGGCAAATTACGTAGCAAGTAACATCACGTACCGGTATTGTTTTAATACTGGAGTCAATGCAAATATATTTAGTCCTTTCAATGTAAGTCATTGTGAGAATAACTACATTTATATTAAGTACGGTACTTCTGTTATCATACACTAACACAGCGGGTGTAATTATTCCACACGATACAAGATAACGAACTGGGGAATGTTCAGAGAAGATAGAAACCTTTTAGACTTTTAATGAGGGTAACCTATTGTTGAATAATCTCTACGGTTACGAGCAGGGGGAAGAGTTATATGGGAAGCTCCAAAACCTGAGGCTTTCTTGTTATGGTACATGTAATATTATATATCTACATATCTATGTTAAATATTCAGGCTAATACTATTAGTATTCTCGGTGCCACTTTTTAAAACTTTTCCAAGAACTTCCCCTACCTGCTGACACCCTAATCCTCTTCGACCTGTCAATCAGTGAATAGAAAGGTGATTAGCAGTATTCACACTAATCTGTAGTCCAGTACAATGCTGCCAGTACTTCACTTAATAAGTAGTGAATGACAGCGGCAACGCTGGGGAAATCCACACGACTACAACAGCACCTGTTTTTTGTCGGTGTGAAAGTCCGTGCAGATTTTCGAATTAGGGAACAATGCTGTTATATTCTTTTGTAGATAGACGATGGTTTGGGACGAAGCCTTCTTAAAATGGCACCAACAGTAGGCCCTACTTTGTTTATCCATTGTAAATATGAATATCTAACCAAGTGTTTTGAGACAACTTCTTAATATGCACAAAATGTACTAGATATTATCGTAGTCGTGATTTGTGTATGTGTATGTGTGCGCGTGTGTGTTCTTTACCCAATTGGAATCGTATGTATTTTTAAGTCAGGTGTTGCATGTTAAAAATGGTTACATCATTAAATGAATCCTCTAGATTCAAAATCCCCTAAACGCCAAATTATATTTTCTTACTTTTGTACCACCAGATTTGTATGGATGGCTTAAATGGGTGTATTTATATGTGAGGTTCAAAACCCCCTAAAGTACTATATAATGTCATGTTGAAAATCAGAGTTAAGTTCAAACACCCCTCTATCCCACTGCTTTAAACTTCAAAAACACCTCTATTTTTCAATGGCGTTTAGGGGGTTTTGAATGTAGAGGATGCGAATCAATGGTCCTGTAGTTCTCGTAGAAAAAGCATGTTATAAAGTTTTTAAAATGTTAAATCAATATTGACGACGTTGAACTGGTTTCCTACACTCGTCTGCATGTGAAGACATTGGGACGCAGCCAGTCTGCTTGTTAGAGGACAGACAAGCATTGCCAAGGAGTCTGATAGTTGCAATGTACTGTGGCTACTTGCTAACTCGCTCCACTGATTATCCACCAATTTACGACAGGAGGTTAAGGAGGGGATAGTGAGACAGAAAGGGGGAAAAGGAGAGTAGTAAAGGTATTCCTCAATCACGATGAGAGGAGAGGGGAAGACGTGAAGGCCGGTGAGTCGTCTGCAGCATCAGTGTTATTCAAATGTTGGACCTGTTTGGGCTGGGCACTTCGCACTCTCATGCATCTTAAATAAGTAATTTTTTTCGCGATTTAATTCGGCAAGGTTTGGCAACCGTGAAGATGTGAATGAATGTGATTGTGAATTATGAAGAGAAACTTTTAAATTTGTTACTATTACGCCAGTAATTTAACAACAAACTCACCATATTTATTTTCCATGAAAGGAGGTTGTATATTATTTCTGAATAAAATGTGGCATTTATGGTACAATAGTAGGGCCTAAAACAGAATATTTTATGGTGACCCGTTTTTAAGGGATTGACTGGTCCCGTTGTCCCGGTAAAACTTTAACGGGGCGCAAAATTTCCCTTTAAAAATAATTCATTTCTTAATGTCCCGTTCTCATCAAATATTTTCTGTGCAAGTACAGTTTCGTGCGAATGATCACGCGGTCTTCCCCCCCCCCTTTCCTTCTTTCATAAGAAATTTAAATTAAGCTAAGGCTATGGAAAGGATTTAATAGGCCTAAGGTAAAAGTGTTTTGGAAATTTATTTGTAAGGTTACGCATATATTTTTAGAATATGTTTGACAGTGACTATAGTGATAATGTAATTTAAAGTTGTTCACTTTCTTGGTTTAAATTAAATCATGTTATATAGTTATTAAATAGAATATTTATAACATTTACCTAGTTATGATTCTGTTTCTCAATCATTCGCACGACGCGAACCAGTGTCACTTTTTTTTTATTTTCAAAATATGGGCATCCTAGAATACTTAGGTCTGTTGTACTACAACTTTTACTTGTATAATCCTTGATTTATCCGTATAGTGTTGTAGACCTAAATCACTCCTTCCACAATACTTTGGACAGACTTTTCCCCTTACTGGACGATGTTTTTACTGTATTTATCAGGGGCTAGCAAAACTGATGCGGCATATCCATATTTTCACAAGCATTGCAATGTCTCACGTAGATCTAGCAATTTTCACATGTGCAACCAGTACTGTTTTAAAAGTACTGCAATTTCAAAGCGTTTTGAAATGTATACAGTCATTTTGGCAAGTTCCACAGTGTAACGTCTGTACACTAATACCAACTTGAGTAATTTGATTGCCTGATGTTCCCCAGAATCAAACTCAGTACCCCCTCTTGTGTAGTGGGAAGATTAGATTAGAGGATCAATAGTAAGTTACCCACAAGAGCAGTTTTCTTAAAAATGTCGTAACTTATATAATTAAACGAAACTTGTAACAATAATGTACCGTATGAGACTCGTAAGAAATTAAGAATCCATTATAAGGTGGTCTTAGTTAACTAACTTCAGAACAAGCATGCTGTGCAGTTCTACTGAGAGAAAACCCTTAACTTCCATTAGAATTCTCTGAATTCAGAAGGTCAAAAATTCAAAAAACCGAGAAAATCCTATCGAGGGCAGGACCTGTCTGATCCCCTTTCCTTAGAAAATTTTCGTTAGCATGTTTTAATGACTAAAGTAAAGCAAATATCGTTTCAAAATATTGAAAATTATTTGACTATACTTTAAACAAAGCAGAATGTCTTCACTATTAATGAAATATCTCGCATTAATGGTAAAAGTATTTAACATATAAATTCAAAATTAATGATGCTGGGGTGTTGTGTATTTGCCAGGCAAACATTAAGTCCCAAAAGATCTGAGAGAATAAAAAAAATATTTTTCTTTACACTTTTTGAACCGGTGAAAAGTGCACATGTTCACTTAAACTCTTTAAATAAATCGAAGGTCTTCAACATGTCCCTGTTTAGCAATTCAAACGTATTCTACACTAGTTCATATGAGCAGTTTATTCCAAGTACGGATGAATGAATCGGCATCAATGAGTAGAAATACACTTTACGTGAAATTAAAAACGTTGTAGCCCAAGCAATAACAAATCAGGGCACTGAAATGATAATCATAGACTAAGTATAAAAAGCATACAAGGGGAAAAAAAGAGGCCCCGAAGGTACAGTATGGATGTTTGTTTCCGAAAAAAATAGTATATAGCCTGCGGAGCGGTAGCAGCCTGGTGGATGAGTGAGCGTTACCCAGATGAAAGAGAAGATGGGTGTTGGGCCTGTCACTCCGACACACCCCACTAGCCTTGAAGGAGAAAAATTGTCCAGTCTTAACACACACGCCATCATCACGAGCCAACTTCAGAATCCATCGTTCCGTTACTTCTCCCATTATCTCAAAACTATCAACTCAGATTCTGAGAAATATATATGGGAAAGAATGTCATCCTTCATACAATCCACTCCACTCCACATGACAGATACTTCTAGCTAATGGGAAATACGTTTAACACCTCCTGCCATATCTTGCTTTTGATTTTATACGAGTACTATCGATTAAAAATCAGGAAATGCTTGTTTTATGCAGTTCAGAAACTCATATCTTCTCGTCTTCTGTCCAGAAATCTAAAAATAAAAATTTATAAGACTATCATCCTGCCGGTTGTACTAGGCTATATGGATGTGAGACATGGTCGCTTACTCTTCGGGAAGAACATAATCTGAGTGTTCGAAAACAGGGTGCTTAGGAAAATATTTGGGCCTAAAAGAGATGAAAATGGGGACTGGAGAAAACTACATAACGACGAGCTTCATAACCTGTATTCTTCACAAAATATAATAAGATAATTATATCACGGAGGATGAAATGAGCTGGACATGTTGCACGCATGGGGGAGGAAAGGCATATCTCGAAAGTATTGAATGGGACACCCAAAGGGAAAAGAACATTTGGAAGACCTAGACGTAGGTGGGAGGACAATATTAGATAGATTTAAGGGAAGTAGGATTTGCGAGGGATGATTGGATGGAGATAGCACAGAATAGGGTTGAATGGCGGGCTCAAGTAAGCGCGGCAATGAACCTTCAGGTTCCATAAATAGTTTGCTGAGTACTATATTGCTATTGAGTAAATACTAACCGTTAATATCACTGAATCAAGAATTCATCAAAGCCTTCAAAATTTGTTCAAGCCGCGAAAACAAGCTTACATTAATAATTGATAAACATTACAAATGTAAATAATCTACATTATTTGCTGAATTGGGGCTTGTGAAACTCTTGAAATAAATAATACGTTTTCATTATACAGTCACGCAAACAACAAATTGTGCGTGAATGTATAGTGCGTTCTAAAGCCACGTTAACCACTAGGCCTAACATGAAAAGTCGGCCGGGAGACCACCATAACTATCTTGAACCGGAGGGTGCCTAGGACAATAAGATCGAATATTTTGGATCTTCAACTTGTTTCGTGGTCATTGAACTTGTTTTACAGCCAATAGAATTTCGTTCGCAACCAATCAGGACAAATTCCTTAATTTTTGGCACTTAAGCTTTAACTCCACGTGGAGTGTGAGACAATCTATTTCCTTCGTAATAAGTTTTGCCAGTTCCATTCCATTAAGGGTCAGATAATGACTTAGGCCTCATCCTTAAAGGATGTCGTTTGGTTAACTATGGGCGTATGATCAGAACTATGGACAGGGATCGTAGAAGGTAGGTGATTAAGATTATATTCCATCGCCCTGGTTTCTTCTAAAATGGAAAGTACATAACTGGAACTGGATTTATAGAGTAATATAAAACTAAATTTACTGGGAAATGAAGAAAAAGTAATCAGATTTCACTTATAATAATACCAATAACAATGATTCTTAAGAGTGTAAAACTGACAATGCGAAAATGCACCCTCAATTAAGAGAAAACTTTTTATTTTAGTGTGGTACGGTCTTCAAGTAGTGTCTGTGAAATTAGCAGAAAACGAGGTATTAAGCGCTATATGCGGGTATTCAGACAATGAGTGAGGTATAAAATTAAATGAAAGATAGATGCAAATGACAATTTTATTACCTGCTGTTTGCTTTTAGGCGAGAAAACTTGCGTTCATGCATATATGCGCAATCGAACTTTGTAGTAAATACATTATAGTTAATTGATTTATAAATGCTTACCCCTTTTAAGGCGTTTCGTTTAGCAACGATAAAAACCAGTCTCGTCAAGCAGACATGAGAATAATAGAAGCAGTTAACCAACTCAGCGAACACACTTCTAATTTGCTAATCAGTTTCTCATTTAGGCCTATTGTGTTAACTTTTTGTAAGTATTCCCGGCCTTATCATACGGATATCTTCCTTTACTATCGGTTCTTGCAAAAGAATACAATAGCCATGTCCTTTAATACGAAAATATGTAATTATGTACAGCTGCTGCGGTCTCATATACCGATATTTATTTTCTTTTGGATTTTCATTGACGTATTAATTACGGACAAAGCATGGTTACCTCCTCTCACTAAACTCAAAGTAATTTAGTATTGTTGGCTCTCAACAAGAGTAGTCTTTATAATGTATGCTGAAATAGAGTTTCCTGGAACTGAGGACGTTAAGAACTAGCCAACTGTTCATTGATTGACAGGTCTAGGAGGGTGAGTAAAATGATGACAGCAGCAGTTCTAGGAGGGAGGAAAAGGATGGCTAACACTGTACTTGGCTCATTTTCGCCTAACCATGCCACATTTAAGTTTAAATGTAATTAGTAGGGCAAGGCATTTGATGATTTTGCATCTTTTTTATATGAAGGTTAAAAGATAGCTCGAATATAAATAAATGTGTTTCATGAAATAATTGATTATATAAGGGTTATTTGTTTTGGCATTTTTTTGCTTAATTTTGCATTTTTCGTCATTTTCAAGAGATAGGTCTTTTTATTGGAAAGTTTTCGGTCATTTTCTGCATTTTTAAGTCATTTTTGGCGGTTTTAGGTCTTTCTAGGCATTTTAGGTCATGTTTTAGTGGAGGTACAGAAGAGCTTTTCTATGTATGAAAAACTTGAATAGACAAACGTTTTTATTTGAGAATACCAGCCAAGCTAATTATAGTTAATTTTAATTCAGGTTTATTGCAAACTTTTCGCTAAGGTTGTCCAAGTAGTATAGATTTACTTACTGTCATCTGTTAAATTGCTTTTAGCTATTCATTACTTTAAAAACTACTAAATATAAGTAATAGTGGAAAACTTATTGGTCATTTTTTTGTAATGTTGTGTCATTTTTTCACTATTTTTAGGTCATAAATGCATTTTTTATTTGGCATTTTTTCACTATTTTATATTAGTAAATTCAGAGCGCCATATTTTGTTTCCCAGTCCTGAATTATCGTCTGTTCCGTTACCTAAGAAGCCACGAGTTACTAGTTAGTATTCTGGTCCTTGACTGAATTCCAGGAACGTAATTGTAAAACAAGAATAGACACTTCAGTATCATAATTTTCGATGGCTATTTCAAACTTCCGCAGATTCATGTTCTCCGGGTAACCACAAAAATATACCATAGCCTACACAGACCATTGTTTTGATTGTGCATAAAGGTTTCCTGCCTAAAGAATATAATGGAAACCAAGCTATGAATAATAAACACTACGTGATAGGGTGGAAGGTGCGCAACGCGAGAAACAAGAATGGCTCTAGAAAGCATGAATTCGGTAGTAAACACAGACAGCACTTTATGTTCTGTGGAGGAAAACCTATCGGGGAGGGAATGTCATCTCACTACAGGTGGTCCTGGTACTAGTATACTGAAAATCCAAGTTACTTTGCCGGCCAGGACCAATTTTCCTCTGCAGAATATTCTCTTCAGTGATACAGGTCTATGTACAACATTAGTGGGCCTATTATTTAATAACTATGTTACTAGTAAACTTTTCGTTTAACCTGAAACTTAAAACTAAATCAGCATTGGAGTTTGCTTCCTTGCTGTATTGTGGATGAGCTAGTGCCTATACAGAGATCAATTTGACTAACAGGAACAGTAGTGACTTATTTAATTAACCCTTTCATATAAATATAACGTAGTCATCAAGTGAAACGATCAGTGAGCTCTAAACTTGGAATCGGTTAGGAAAATTTCAGTAAAATAGCTTCTATCCATGAATGACAATCATAACAAGAGGATAAAAAACCTCACATTTCACATAAAGCATTATTATATTACTCTTGTATCTCTGCTTTTTAAAAATAATTTTTGAGGTGTCGAATTTATGCGTCAGTAGCAGCGAAAGAGTTAAGTGGGTACTATTTAATAACTCTTTATATTGCTAAATAAGTCGAGATTCTCCTGGCCAAAAATGTTCATCTCTATTAACAATCTCTGGACAGTAGTACACACACAGGACGTAGCCTAATTTAGATGATCTTATACTTTTTAACTAGGCCTGTAGTCATAAACTCATCTGAAAAAAACTGTCGCAATGCTAATTGCACCAAGGACCTTACACTGCTCTTGTCTTAGATTATGCCGTGTAGACTGATAGGCCTATATGCAGAGGAAAGGGGATCAAGATGAAACCCGAATATTGAAGAAAACACCAATACGAGTGAAGTAAATACGGAAGAATAACTCGGGATTCTAAGGAAAAAACACTTTTTTCTCATAGAGAAGGCAGAAAAGCAGTAGAAGATGGATGAGAAGAAAACAATAAAAAATATATTTTAATAACAATAATAATATAAAATTTAGAACGCTTTAATTACCTCCATAATACTAATAAAGTTACGATATTGCATGGTACCCACTCTAGATTAATATGCAAAATATGTAGGCCTACAACTTTGACTTCTGTTGTTAACGTCTTTCGCTTCAGTAAACTTCTCTAAAATAGACGAGAAGAAGAATGGTCTATGTTCCTCAAATGATTTCACTTATGCCACTGTTATGCAACTCTATGGACATATACTTATTCGATATGAATGCTACTTAAAATACCGCAAAGAGATTTCGCTATGAGATAGCAGCATGATGACAAAAAATATTTATAAAACATAATTTTTAGGCTCCCCGAGTCCGCTATATATCGTGACATGTGACAAGTTGACATGCATCAATTTTAAATGGAGGAAAAATACTACTGCAACTTTCCCTTCCTTGTTTATGGTTGTATATCGGTTAATAGAAGGAGTTATTTATCCAATTCTCCATTCGTCAAGTTTTCATTTCTATTTTGGTGCACAAATAGGTCATTAATTCAGTATAAATTAGATGATACTCTCGTTAACTAACGTCGGAAGAACAGAGCGATAAATAAGTATTTATTTATTTATCTTAAGTCTACTAAACTAAAAAAATTACACAGTAGACTCTATTGACAATCAAATAAAGAAACAGCATTAAGAACAACAAAAGAACACTAAAACAAATCATTTGAAACAACACACTCAATTACAATAATTAAAAATGAAAACGTCAACAAATAGAAGAACAATAATTACATTGCTTTATGATTTAATGACTGCATGCTTTAAATTTAGCAAATGTTTCTCTAAAAACTGTTCTGGATTGAAATAGACCTGGACCAAATTCAATACATAGATTATTGTACAAAATGCATAGTCTTAAAAGAGGAGAATTCCTGTAGTTCGTGCATAATTTATATAAAATGTTCTACTACGTCTACAGTGTATAGGAGGAGTATATGTAAATTTGATATTAACTTACATAGTTCACCAGCGTGGATTAAATTATAGAAAAAGTTTAAACCATTAACTTTTCGTCTAACAACTGGTAAGTCAGTGTTGAAAATTGATAACAACATAGAATAGGGAATATTGCTGTATTTTGTTGGATAATATCCAAAACTTCTAAAAAATACACATTTTAAAAAATCGAAAAAAGTAATATGGTACAATTGAGACGTGCATCCTTTATTATACACAGTAATTCACCTCCCCTGAGATGTAGGCTACTATGTGAACATTTATAATGACGTTCTTGGCTACAGTTTACACTCTATAGGCCTATCACTTCATGAACGGAGATTCCCCAGTTTGCATTACCTTGTTTATATTTTCAGTGGACATAGGCCTAAGTGTAATCGGAAATAGTTTTTTTTCACAGCTTTACAGTTCTCAATAACCATTAACGGTGGCGCTGAAAGAACACACTCAGTTCTGCAAACACAACAAATTGGAATCAATCCACTAGTACGCTGACGTGTGCAATTGGTTAAATTTGTGGGGACATAACATTCTACCCTGAGAACATTCCTGTGTACTGTCTAGAAATTATCTGCTAAAATCACATAGTTTAGATGAAGGTATATCTTTCTTATTTATGACATTCTACTGCACTGTTTGTAGCAAATTCTAATGGAAAAATCTGTTGTGAAACTCAAATTCCTCTGCCCCCTCCCGCAAAAAAAGGCTGCTTTTAATGTAGTCTACTATCTCACGTATGACATTCTCTTCATGCAAATTGGTTATAAAAATGAAGAGAATGTCGTTACCTCATTGTATTGCATCCCCGAAAGATATATAACCCAAATAAAATCAGATGAATGCCCCCATGTAACTTTCTTTACCCTAATTGTAAGCATAGGATCACTTCACATTCTGACATGGAATCAGAGGCGGTATTGCGCGTATTCAGTTGTTTCAACCTGATGCAAAGCTTTAATGTTCACCAGGCAAGGCTCAGCTTCTATAGTGGGTGGGTTATAATTTATAAATACCCATCAGAGATTTTTTTTTCGATTAAATGTTTCAAATGAAAGTTTTAGGGCTTATAGTAATTACAAATTTGAAACGAATCGGTTAGAGCCGTTTTCGAGAAAATCGTAAAAAATGAAATTTTTGTCGTGTGAAGTCCTCGTAAAAACAAGAGAAAGTCGTCGCCAATCTTCGTGTCCTACCCAAGAGGTAAACAAACCGAAACTGTTTTTTCCGTTCTGAAGCTAAGCTGTTCACAAACACACACACAGACATGTTTCTGAAAATAGTATTTTATTATTATTATTAATTATTATTTTTATTATTATTTGTTTATTTTTTTTATTCAGGAGATCTAAGAACGTGTATAGTATATAGCCTAAGTTAAAGCCTCAACTTCGAATTTGTGGGTAAAAAAGATAGGCCAGAGGATTCCAGAAGGCTGAGGCTCCCCAGTCTTTTTTAGACATTCGGCACGTGAAGGTGATAAGGTTGTCAGCCATACGCACAGGCCGCCTTTACCCCCAGGATTTCTCCTGGTGCTCATTTCTATTGGAGGTTGAATCACCCCCAGGGCCATGCGTCACCAGAAGGATTAGGCCAACTGAAAAACTCCAACGACCTCATCGGGAATCGAACCCGCGACCTTCCGGTTTGTAGCGCAGTGCAGCGCCTCGACCACTACGCTACGGCATACCCAGAAAAAAAAAATAGGGTTAGGAAATGTGGAGAATGTTTGTTGTAATGTTGAGTTCCCGACTTCTTGTGTTCCTGTAAGATGGTAAATTAAATGTAGAACCACAGTATGGTAGAACTGTTAACAGCGTGAGAGAATTTCAAGAACAAAAAAAATTAGACTATATGAAATTTTGTGGAAATTAATATTCATTAGCTGAAATGAAACAAACATAGGCAGGAATAATAACTTGTAAGGTCCTAAATACAGATAGACAGTGAGTTTGGGAACTGCAAAATTCTGTGGACCTCTGCAGAAGAATAGTGTCTATATGGAAGAAATGAAGACTGGGATACGCCATAGCGTAGTGGTTAAAGCGCTGCGCTACAAACCGGAAGGTCGCGGGTTCGATTCCCGATGAGGTCATTGACCTAATCCTTCTGGTGGCACTATGGCCCTGGGGGTAAAGGCGGCCGGTGTGTAAGGCTGATAATCTTACTACCTTCATGTGCCAAATGTCCAAAATCTGGGAGCCTCAACCTCCTGGAATCCTCTTGGCCTCCATGGCCTGTATAGGGATCACTTTACCTATTAGATATGAAATCTTCTTATAGAGCCTACATGTATCCTGTGTCAGTTACACCACACGTGCTATAAAAGAACAAGAACACACGCGCACATATTTCAAACGTTTGTCGTATGCAGCAAGAACATTCAATCTGGTGTTATAGTAAAGTTTTATTACTTTTCTCGAATGTGCAACGCAAATGTTTGCCATTTCTCTGTCCTTGTGCCAGGCTCCGCACATAAACAATGCACTGGCAACACGCGATTCCGCGACAAAATTCATCGCCTCGAGGATTTATGGGGACGTGACGTCATAAGAACACTAACCCTTATACACATACATCAACAGTAGCATGACAAATAGCCTACTGTTGCTTCGGAAGAAAAATCTAAAACCGTTGTTTGTTGAAATAAAGTGGTTCCAAGAATTTTCTCTTAATCGCAAGGATTCCACGATGCACTTTGAAGCAAGACATCAAATACGCTGTTAAACCAGTTCGAATTATTCCTGCATAAAAACCTGATTAGATGTGAATATCTGACAATTTTAGGACAAAAAATCACTTTTAAACAATAAATTTGCCCAACAATCAATATGTCAGCGAAATTTTTAAAATTCAATGGACACTTTATGTATACATTATGATGCAACTTTTAAAGTGAAAAATACCTAATTTTTTTCTATTATTTTTAATGCGTTCCTTGGTTTCCAAATGCAGACTTCTATAGTAACAGTACAAATAATAAGATCAACCTTAAAATATTTATTTTAAAAAACGATAAACCCATTACGAGAAGGGCAAAAAAATTAAAACAACAGTTTAAAAAGAATAAATATTTCTTGTCAACTTCCGCCTATACTTTTCAAAAACATAAAATTGCATTTAGATGTAGCCAATATGTAGTATTATTTCCAAGTTCTGTAAGTTAAATTGGGAGAAGAGTAAAATTAAGGGGAAAAATCTGATCGTGGGTACATCAAGACGGTTCTTGATAATCTGCAATAACGTGTTAAGACTGGTATACGCACCAAAAAGTCAAGAACCTATGTACACACTTTTAGAAATTCGTAAATTCATCGTTCTCTCCCTAATTGATTAAATTAGAAATGTGGACATTAATAAGGATGCTGACATTAATAAAGTATTCTGACAAAAAGAAGGGAAACAATGTGGTAAGGTCACATAATGAGAATGCCAGGAGAGGTGTACGCAGGCCTGGCAGAGAAGAAAAGAATACATTGGCCATGATTAAGATGGAATAAAATAAGAAGGGAGGATGTGAGATATTCCATATATGTAATAACATCAAAGTCCGCCGGCGTGGTCTTGTGGTTAGCGTCGCTGACTACAGATCCGTCGGCCCGGGTTCGATTCCCGGTACCTGAGGTAGGGAGGTCTGGTAGGGGTGCACTCAGCCTCGTGATTCCAAACTGAGGAGCTACTTGATAGAGAAGTAGCGGCTCCGGTCCAGAAAACCACCAATAACGGCCGTGGGTGTCGGCATGCTGACCACATGCCCCCCAATCCTGCCATCTGCCTACGGGAGATGATGCAGCGGTCGGGTGGTAGGCCAAGTCCCTCCAGGGATATAGCGCCACGGAGTTTTAGTTAATAACATCAAAGAAGAAAAGTAATGAAAATAAAGTGGGTTGGACAAGATACGCTGAAAAATAACCTACTATCCTCCTTTATTATTGCACTCGAAATATATTCCATTAATTTATGAAACAATCACACGCTCTCTCACACAACAGTATTTGGTGAAAAACATATTAACCTGAAACGGATGGCGTTATTTTTAAAGAATCGTGACAAAAAGAATGCATCCACAGAAATAGATAGGCTTACAAAGAAGAAGGATCAACATTTCTTTTACTCTGCAATATTGTTTATTGTATTTTATATTTCTTTGACGACATAAGTTATTTTAGTTTTATTGTATTGATTTTGTATCTTAAATACCTTAAATAAACATTTTATTTTAACTACTGACTACATACAATGTATAATAATGTAATGTAACATGTAATGTAAGGTATTTTAACATCTGTTATTTAGTTGATCCATCTCCAGCTGTATAATTTTATTTCCAACTATACACATTACTCACACCGCGATTACTGACTTCTTTATGCACGACTATTGTATGGAAAGCGTACAAAAACTAAGTTAATAGGCATTAGACTTTTTAGACTTACTTCGGGAAAAATGTTTGTCAACCAATAACAAACTTACACGGTTTCTTCCAGGGTTGATAAAAAACATGTTTTTTTTTAAAAAGAACAAAAAAAAGTTGTTTTTTTTTGTTTAAAACGTTTTATATGTGAACAACAATGTTGGTTGTTTTAAACGTGTTTTTTAAACGTTTTTTATGTTTACAACAATGTTGTTTGTTTAAAAAAAGTTTAAACTGTTCATTTTGTTTAAATCAACCATTTTAATGTTTAGGGCCTATAATATACATATATATGTATATATATATACAGTTGAAATGTTTAAAACATTTTAAACAATTTGTTTTAAACATTTTTTAGCATATGTTTATAACACTTTTTAATTGGGTGTTAAATTTAATTATGCAGACAATTTACATTTTGTCAATCCAATGACACCCTGTGCTAAGATGTTCAAGATTTACGAGTCGTAGACTTAATAGTATTTGAAAATACATTTTGTATCAGTATTATTTGTTTATGATTTAATAGTTCATGATTAATAAAAAATAATACAAACTACTGTTTAATTACTGCCTTTACTGCTCAACTGATGATTGACTTTCACCATGTTTTACGTGGTCTTAGCCGCCTTACATTATCAAACTTACAAGGGATATCCTACTACAGTGTTGCCAAATTGACACATTTAATATTTAATATTAATAATCTCTTTCTTTAAAAAGGAAGACCACAAAATAGATGGTAGGATGCAGTCAGAAAAAATTCAAATCAATTACTCGAAATCAGAAACTGGAAGCTGGCGACAGAGGATAGAGAAGTCTGGAGGAAAAGGATACAAAAGACATCACCTCACATGATTTTCTGGTATTCTGGCCCTAGTTTTTTGTTTGTTTTCTGTTTACAACACTAACAGGGTGTCACTGACTTGACAAAATGTAAATTGTCTTCATAATTAAATATAACACACAATTAAAAAATGATTTAAACATATGCTAAAAAAACATGTTTAAAACAGATTGTTTAAAACGTTTTAAACAAACTTAAAAAAACACAAGCCCTTGTTTTAAACATGTTTTAAACACTTGTTTTAAACGTTTTGTTTTAAACATTTCAACCCTGGTTTCTTCTGGTACCGAACCTGCGGCATGTCTTATTTCAGTGGTCTTCAATCTTTTCTTTTCGGTGAAAGTCAAGCGGGCCGCACAAGATACTTACGTAATACAAATAGCCTATCACAATAACCGTAGAAATTACTTAACATAAGAGGGATGAAAATGGGGAGTGGAGAAAATTGCGTAACGACGAGCTTCAGAACCTGTATGCTTCACCGCATACAGTAAGGGTAATTAAATCGCGAAGGATCAAATGGGCTGGATATGTTGCACGCATGGGGGACGAAAGACATATCTCAAAAGTATTGACTGAGAGACCTGAAGGGAAAAGACCACGTGGAAGACCTAGACGTAGGTGGAAGGACAATCTTAGAACGCATTTAAGGGAAGTAGGATTTGTGAGGGATGATTGGATGGAGTTAGCACAGAATAGGGTTGAATGGCGGACTCAGGTAAGCGCGGCAATGAACCTTCGGGTTCCATAAAATAGATAGGCCTACTATTCCTTTAGCTTGCTTAGGAATTCTCTATTGCCACTGAGTAAGTAAGTAAAAAATTAAGCCACGGGCTCAATGCGGTCCCTTGTTGAAGATCACTGCTTTATCTAATGTAGAAATTAAATAACGGTACAGTTCTTGATTTTCAAAGTAATGCTACATATTTTATATTCTAACAACAGATGTCAGCCAAGACACTGTTTGCCAAATACTATTGCCTATTTAAGCTACAGTCAAAACATACTTCAAACTTCAAAATGTCTTGTCTGAGAAATTGCTGACAGAAGGAGAATCGTAAATACGAACAATATTTGGTTTTCTCCAGCCGTAAACTTGGCAACAGTGGAGAAGTGTTGGCCAGTGGCACTAGGACCGCTACGCTGCCATGTTATACCGGACTGGATGCGTGGGAGAAAAGCAGCGGCTAACAGAAGGTGTAGGTGACTGAGTAAATACGAGGGTACTTAAACATAATTATATGCTGTTCAGTCACTCAGGTTTATTAGCATATCAAATATCCGTAACAATATCTAATAAGCAGAGGCGTGTACAGAAAATTGAGGATGCAATAAGACTCTTCATAAAGAGAGTTTCGTCATTTTTGTACTTCCGTCTTGTCAACCTATGATTCCAGTATACTTGTATTTTCTTTTTTAAGTATTTTTAAGGAAAATTCCAGCTCGCTATTCGGCCGTTCCCTTTCATCTATGGTTTATTCAGACAAGTGTAATTGTCTATAAATTCTATTTGTTCATTACTATCAACATTAGGTAAATTATTAATAATTTTAATGAAATTTTATCCTGATTCTGCTTAGTTTCATACCAAACAAGGCTATCGGCAATTTGATTATATTTTATTAATAATAATTATCCTTCAATTAGTGACCTAGCATTTTAATGTAAGAGTAGCCTATATTTCGATTGATATGATTTTATTCTGTTGGATTACTCAGAACTGTATTAGTATTGACGGGAAGAAGGTACCTTCTGTCTCCACCATGTTCAATGTACCTTTTCTCAGGGACTGTAAATAGTTGACAGTTGAAAATTTTTTCCTCTTTTAAGAGAGGGATCTTTAAAAATGCAATATCTAGAATTCTTTCAATAATTTCCGTTTTTTCCAAATTTTGGAAAAGAAACATCTTATCATTAGTCGTAATATTGAAGTTAATAAGTCAAATCCTGCTGATTTAACATATAAGTAGACTGTAGAAATTCCAAAGTTCTGGGATGAATAGTTTCGGAGAAATGTTTCATAAAGCTAGAAATATAAAAAAAATCCGGGAAAACTACTTTGAAGTTCTAGGTTACTATTTGATGATCCACCACTTATTATAGTGCTTTTGTATTACCCAAATTCAATTAAACTGGATTCAATTCTATGTTTATTTATTATGAGCTACATAAAGAATAAAAAAAGGCCTATAATATAAGGTATATTATAAGTAGATTATGTACATATATATATATATATATATATATATATATATATATATATATATATAGTTAGTCTGTCATTTAAGACCTTAAATAGGCTTGTACATTTATATTCCCATATAGTCCATTACAAACTATGAAAATAACATAAAAATTGACATTTTGACCCATTTCAAGGTACCTTCTCCTGTTACGACGAACTAGCAGATGCAGTGGTTCTGCTCAAGTTTTTTTATAATGGTTAAATTATCCAGGATAATATTTTTATTAAATTAGCCTGCATACCAGCCTTATTTATGAGCCCTATTTCGTTTTTTTTTTCCAGACAGTAATGGATTATTACTTTGGGGGAGTTCAAGTAGAATTGGAGATATCCTGATATTGCAAAGGATAATAGTTTTAGAATCTTTAAAAAATGTCCCAATAGGTCTTATTATAAACCTCTATTCATTGACTATAAAATTTTAACAACTGTAAATCTTTATTTAATAGATCTCTCAGTAAACATCCATACCAACATTAATGAACTTCGAAAAATAAAACACTAGAAGAAATTCTCGCATCAACATTCCAACGTTTTGATTCATATTTATATTTACGTCCCACGTTATAACATGTCACCTGATGAAATAAAAACATACTCTATAAAATGGTTAATAAGAAATTCCTTCTATACTCTTGATGAATTTTTAAACTTAAGTAACCGGAAATATGTTAAAATTTTTCTTGTAAACTTTCAAATGTCTGCATTTGTGCCTAAAGACAGTGTAATAAAAATCTACAAAATCTACGAGGTCATATACATTATTCCGTAAGAAGGCGTCCCGCGGGATTTCATGCTCGAAGAACCATGGCCCATCCATGTTTAACCCGTTCTTTTGAGATTTAGTTCTTCATTGTAATAACTTGCACTCTAAGAATGAACATAAAAAAATATAATAAAAACCTACTTTCTTATTTATTAATTATCATTAATAAGCGGTTCAATATTTACCAGAATTTTAAATGATTTCTGTTGGTTCAGCTGAAAAATAAACATTTACTGACGATATACCGGAGAAAACATTTTTATTCCCTCTATCTAGACCACTAGTAAAATTAATGATTTTTATTAATTATGAAGACAATTGTGTAGACTACTTAAATAATATCTAGAAGTGATTAATGTTATGTCTACCTGATTTACAGATATAAGGCTATAAATCTAGCAACTTAAATAAAGTCATATTTACAAGGGGCCTGCAGTTCTCTACTACAGAGTCAACTAATTATTTAAATGTAGCAATATACGTTATACAACATTTATTTAAAAAAACCAGTTGTAATGGAAAAGACAGCTTAGCGTTTATTTGACAATCAAAATATAATAAGATATAAGTTCGTAAAAAGAAATATTTTAAATATTAAATTAGATTACTATATTGCATTTTTGTGCTCTATTTACTATTGGTTAAGGAACTCATCAATGGTATAATATGCTTTTTTTCTATAAGAAAATTTAAAAGTTTTCCCTAAATCTACGTAACTGGTTTATAGATTTTTATATTGATTGGAAGTTTATTGTAAGATTGTACCTCATTATAATTTGGACTCATTAAAAACAGCTAATCTATGCTTCGTTAATCTGTAATCATTTTTGTTTCTTGTATTATGAAAGAAAGAATTATGAATGTAAGCAGCTAAGTAAAAAGTGTACCGTGGTACTTTAATACAATTACACGGTATGCAGTCACTTAGCTTTATTGACATATTAAATATCCGTAAGAATATGCAATAACCATGTTATCAGCCGCAGTACCCATAACTTATGTGACAGTACTAATCTTTGCCATGCTGTTAATAATGCTCGTATTTTTCAGGCTGCTTCGATGAAGCCATGAAGTAAAGTATTCATAGACAACTCCGTAATGCAGAGTATCGGGAATGAAAAGTAGGCTTATAGGAGTGTACTTAGGCCTAATCTTTATAGCAGCAATCATAAAGTCTTGTCTGTCATTTCGTATAATGTGTACGTATATCAATTCTCTGTGTTGACATTATTTACACACTGCCTAGGCATTGTATTGACTTGTTAATTCACAGTCAATCACAGTACAATAATAAAAATAAACCAAGTATGTAGAACACAAACACGTTAGTAAAGACGACATAGGAAATGCAGTAACTTCATACGTGGGTAAATGCCTACTAATGCACAATCTCATTTGGGTGCATACTTCTTGCATTTAATAGGCTATACTGGAATGAACTTGTCTTAACACACTGCTGATACATACATTACACGAAGTGGTAAAATATGCATACAGTGACTCACAAAACTGTTGAAATGATTGCTGTTTTTTTGTTATATTTAAAAAAGAAACGCTTGTTACTAAAAATCCGTGGGTGATAGGCAATTTCTGTTTTTAGATTTGTTATTAGGGTGCCTCAATACATCGGAAACACCTAAAAATGTCCATGTCACAAAATGTGTGTTTAACAGTGTAATGTACAAGCAAGTATTCTTCCTACAGTAAAATAGTGGAAAAAAATTAATTGCATTTTTCATTTGGTTCTCCCTCGTAGCCTACTTGACAAAGATAACATACTGTCAGTGATTGTGACTGTGAAAAATGTATGCAAATTTCTTAATTGTTTTTGCTTAATTTTTTATTTTTTCGGCTTATTTTACTGCTTACTTTGCTTGTAAACCCGGGCTTTACTGATAAGTAGCCATACCGACGAAGAGCCCATTTCTAAGACGACATAAAAACAGGAAAACAAACAGGCACATTCAGAGTTGATTCCAATCCGGCATTCGTTTTTGCGAGTGGGGGAAAACTATGAAACCACTCATTTAGACTGGCTAGCCACAAGCAACCGCATGTTGAGTCCGCGAATTTTACGGATTAATCCCAAACACTTCTTTGCGACACTATCACTTAATGCTTTTGTATAACTAAATTGTATTTATAACAATTAATTTCTATTTTATCATTTAATGTATCTTAAAATTCTTTCATATTATTTAGTGTGTCATTTAAGGTATCTTAAATAATTTAATGTGTTATGCTGTGTTCTTTTAATGTATTTTGTGTTACTTATTAATTATTATGTTATATTGTAACAACTTAGTAACTAGTAACTACAGTAATTTTCAAATGGGAAGCGTTTTCCTTCACCGCCAATCACGTGTACGAGCTAAAGGAGTACCGCTATCAGGAAGGGTCTTCCTTCCGTCTCGCCGTCTCTGATTGGACCGCATATCTAAGCAAGAGGAAGAACAAAACGCTTCCCATTTGAAAAATACTGTAGTAACAACGTAGTATTAGTCCCTGGTGAAGTGGAATAAAAGGCCTTACGGTCTGAACTTTCTCCAGGTTAAATGAACTATTATTATTATTATTATTATTATTATTATTATTATTATTATTATTATTATTATTGCTTGTTATGGGCCATACAAAAAACATTCTATTTTTTACAACATTATGGAGCAAAAAACCAGACATTAGGATCTGGTAAACAACTAAACTAATGGCCATAGAAGAAGACGACACTCTTGTAGCATTAGAAAAGTTAAAAAGCAGAATGGCGCCTATGTCGTTGTGGGGGAATTCTTAAGTGCTGTATGGACTCAGGAGTCACGACTCACGCTCACTAATTCTACCTGAGCGAGGGGGAGGATTCCCAGAAAGCTTAAACAAGGTTCAAAAGCTTAGGCTGGAATGTTCAGCACTAATGTTTATTTGATGTCTACACAGTAACCATACACAAAACATTCAACTCCAGGACGTAAAACATTCGATTATAAAGTCATAAAGATACAAATTCAATTAATTTAATTACAGCGCAGGCCTACCTATTTATTATAAATAATCCAATCATAGATAATTAAAGTAAACTATCGAATAAATCAATGCAAAGAATAGCAGTCATTTTTGTTTTAAGTTTTTCTCATGAATGAAAAGGGAATTTGAATTATGTATAAAATCAAATTCTGTTTATTTATTCAAGCATTTCCGAAATTTTGACGGGATATGCAAATTTTACTTGCAACCATAATTTGCCTTTGGCTCGGATACGTTATTTTAAAAAGTATGAAGTTTATGGGTCCATCCAGCATGAAAGACAATGTTATATGAGACATATTAAGCAACTTTTATCGTACATTTCTTTTTAAACCGAGAGGGAAATATCCTGGCGTGTTAACAAAAGATGTTCCATTCTGTTTTGTGTGGGACAAGCCTCATTAATGATTTTATACTCAGTGAATGATTCGTAGCTCAAAGTGTATATAAAAGACTTAAATGAACACAGTACAAGGTTTTTAAACGGAAAACTATTTCGAGTAACTATGTGTTGCCTAATCTTCCAGAATATTCGTCAAAATTCTTCCGTGATGGCTGGTTATACAATCACTATTTTAAATTTACATTATAAACCCACTATTACTTGCAACTCTGGAACTAGTTTCATTATACAGAACTTCCTGCAATTCTCGTTGGTACAATAAAGTTAGAAAATGTGGAACATGATAATATGTTGCAGTACATACACCAGAATGTTAATTCTATGGTAGGCTATTAAATTACATGCTGTCAATTTTAATGAATAATAATAAAAAAACAAATATAAATTATAGGTACCCTGAGCGAATTAGTTTTTTTTTCGGCGAATATTATTCATTATTTTTTCACTGATTAAATTGTCTCCGTAGAAGGGAGAAGAGATCCAGGGCCCGGAAACTTGGGATTTTACAAAACTTCTAGCCCTCTCAGCCGAAAACCCACGACAAAATCAATTATAGGTGGACTGATAATTCTTTCACTCTAGCCGTGTGTAGGCTAAGATGGAAAGGTGAAGACAGACTGAAAAATTCAATGCCATAGCCGGGATTTGAATCAGGATATTTGGCTTTCCATGCCGCTGCTCTTACAATTGATCTATCATAGCAACATGTTGGTACATTAAATTCTCCAATCGACTACCATAGGGATATGTCGTTCCTCAAGGTAGAGACCGTCATCGTCGCACATATATATATATATATATTATATATCTACACACATATACATATATATATAGGCCTATACAAATACATATATAAAATTATGTAAACATTCATAATTGTTTTTAAGGTTGTAATAAGTTCATATACATTAAAAAAACTGTGACATTAACATTTTAATTGTTTTGCGATTTTAATAATTTTGTACACATTGAAAAACTGTGAATTTTTAGATTTTAAATCATAGTTAAATTAACACATATTTAGTTGTAAGTACAAACCAGGAACATTCCCATAAATATTAAATCAGCAATAAATGGAAAAAAATTAGCAACCGTGTATCAAGATAAAAAACTATCTGCAGTATTAAGTTTGTGGTAGGCCTATAAGGTGGTACATTTTAAGCATACTTTTATGAATTCCGGAGTTATACTTGCATCTTGTTTCCCACTCTTTCCTTCAGAACGTAATAGCTATTTTAAAAATGCATGTCACAAAGTCACATAGATAATATGGGTCAGGGCCCCTGATGTCCAGCGTACTTTCTTGCTATTGCGATTCCATATTCTACACCGCCCCGCCCGCCTCTGAGGCCCGTCACCGCACTTATAATTGCTTCCTTTGAGTTACTCCTCCAAGTGTAATTTAGTCCTCTCCCACTCCGACCAACAACCTTAACTAATTAACAGACTCACTAGAGGAGAATAGAAGCTTGCAAGAAAGAGAAAGCCATGTTTATGCATATCCAGGCGACAAAGCGGGGGTGACAACGGAATTGGGCAATATGCCTCCCGGCGTATTTCAAACGTCAACGTTTAAATTAGTAGAAAATAAACTAGTTTTCCGCATTTCCCTATCAGAAAATATAATTTATATAAAATATATATTTACGAAAGTCCGCCGGCGTGGTCTTGTGGTTATCGTCGCTGACTACAGATCCGTCGGCCCGGGTTCGATTCCCGGTACCTCCTCGGATTTTTCTGAGGTAGGGAGGTCTGGTAGGGGTGCACTCAGCCTCGTGATTCCAAATTGAGGAGCTACTTGATAGAGAAGTAGCGGCTCCGGTCATGAAAACCACCAATAACGGCCGTGGGTGTCGGCATGCTGACCACATGCCCCCCAATCCTGCCATCTGCCTACGGGAGATGACGCAGCGGTCGGGTGGTAGGCCAAGTCCCTCCAGGGATGTAGCGCCACGGAGTTTAGTTTAGTTTTATATTTACGAAAATTAAATTAGACCACGAGGGTAAGGGTAAGGGTAAGTTTAGAGAAGAGACTCAACTCAAATTGTATAAGTAGGGTTCGGATATTAACGGCATGTCATACTTTTATCCTGACCTCCATTCTCACCGCAAACACAAATTATACACGAATTGCACGCTTGTTATCCTAATCGGACAGTTTTTATTTTGCATATAAAGTGATATTTTTGGGGCTTTTTTGTCGTCTTGGTCATATTTTGGCAACATTTGTAATATAATGTCATATTTCCATTATAAATTCGATAAAAGAGCACAATTATACAGTGTATGTACTACAACTACATGGTAGAGTTAAATTTGAAATGTATTTAATTAATGTAATATTTATGCCAAATTAATAGTAATTTAAATTTTAAAATTAATGCAGTTGTTTATATTTTATAGTGACACGCAAGGCATTACGAGTATTTGAAGCTGATGAAGGGAGCAAACAGGAGAAAATTCTTTAAAAATAGAAGTTCTTTACAAGTGCAACTGTAAATCACCAAAATTGTAAAAAAATTATTAAGTGATTGAATGCATGTGATGTAATAATTTAGTGTCTTTAAACGTTTTAAATTGGAACATTTATTTTTTTGAAAATACGTTATTTTAATGGGTCATATTTCGTCATTTTTAAGGGTATTTTCAGTCATATTTTCCGCTTTTTAAGTCATAAACATCCGAACCCTATTTATAAGACTATGGCTGTGCCAACAATGATGTATGCAAGTGAGACGTGGGTAAACAAAACAGAGTATCGAAACAAAATACAATCATCTGAAATGCTATTCCTAAGATCAATGAAAGGATACTCCCTAAAAGAAAGAAAAAAAAACAGCAATTAAATATATTCGCGTTGAATGGCAGAATTTCCAAAAATAAGAGAAATTGGGAAAACTACATTTTCAGAATGGAGAATTCTGAAGCTTGCCCTTAAATATCATCCTATTGGAAGGAGAGGTGTTCGTCGACCTATGAAGAGACGGCAGGAAAACGGAGGTCAGAACAGGCTAACAGCCTAATCCTAGAAAAGGAAGTGAGTGAGTAAGTAAACTAGACTAAAACAATAGAAGGATCTAAGATCTGAAGAATAGTCCTTCTACACGAGAATCTTATACGATTTATTTTCCTTTCAGAGGAAGGCAAGCAGTCAGTTTTTGAAGTCCATGCTCTTAGTCAGTTGAACCAGCAAACCTCTAATCCAATAATAAACATGCTAACTTAGGCCTATGCAACTAAACGATTATTGAGGGAGAATAATAATAATAATAATAATAATAATAATAATAATAATAATAATAATGAATATCCATGAAGATTTAAAAAAAACCGACTAAGTTAAAGTAATGCCTCTTAAATTGTACAGAGTGCAGACTAGAGATTACATCTGCTAAAAGTTATTCCAATATCAACAAAATTAATATTAGCTTGTACTTCGCGGATAGAACTTTTTCCAAGGTATTCCTTTTTAACGATCCTGGTTTCTACTTTTAAAAATCAATATTATTAACTTATATCTCACTATACTTCTCTCTCTCTCTCTCTCTCTCTCTCTCTCTCTCTCTCTCTCTCTCTCTCTCTCTCTCTATGTACAGACTCTTTCGACTGCTGAGTACTTTGTTTAAATTAGTATATTCTTTAAAGATACAACTCCATGTTCGTTCATCTTATCGAAAACAGGATATTCCATTTGTATCACATCTAAGAAAGAAAGTCTGTTCCCTTTATTTTCCAAATAGCTCCCTACACAATGTTTTGGCCAAGAGAGAGTTGTTTAATATTATTTTTCTACTTTTTCATGTGATGAGATAATTATATGTTCATCAAATAAAATGTTACAAATTAATATAGGCTACACTTCAGCGCAATAATGAGAAAACCAGGTTTGCTCCCCTTTCAAAAGCGGATACAGTTGTAATATATGGCACAAATCAATATACAGCTCTGATCAAATCCTATTTCCGAGTCATAGAACTTAAACACGCAATGTTTCTTAAGAAAACACAACGATTTGAAGAGGATGTTCGTATCGCCCCTGATATCGAACTGTCTGATAATACACTATACTTTTTACGATGCTTTTCTTTCTTCCTGAGTAAATTCGATACAATCTATGGAGTTTAAAAATAACTCTATGAAAAGGAACGTATAAAAAAAATCTAACGTATTTCAATCACTTAATTTTCTCTACCTTGGTCAATAGGCCTATTTTGTAACTTTCTCCCTTCAACAAAAGACTGTATTGCAAGAACTTATTTCAGCCTTATGCGAAAATGTATCGTCCCCAATGCAAGTCGTAAAACCTGATTCGTGCAAACGATAACTGTTACAAATAAAAGATTTAGATCTTATTATAAGCACATAGTATTTAAAATTTAAAGAAAATCGTTAGCGCTCAAGGTAGTAGGCTATCTTCGTGTCACATCTCCAGACGATATCTACTTCAAATATAAAATTTCGTTAGGATAAGAATTTTCATTCACAAGTTTTGCTCTTTACAGACACACACAAAGTTGGACACAAGCGCAAGGTCATGTTTCTGAAAATTGTATTTTTACATTCTGGGGATATCAAAACTTGTATTTATGGTGAAAGGTTGAAACGCGTCATTGGATTTTAGGGTAGAATAAAATATTTCCTCTCTTCAGTTACCATGGTAAGGATGGAGGTGGTTATATGGTTATTTTAACGGCGGGGTGTACTAAAACAATTTAGGCATGTGACCGTCGCCAATGTGCCGGAATTTTGACCCCCAGGAGTTATTTTACATGCCTGTAGACAGATTTGGAGTTATCACATTTATTGACCCATGAATGCCACGTAACCGACGTGGACCGGCATCAAACCCGCGACCTCCAACACAGAAAACCCAGCGCCATCTTCACTTCCCTAATCAGGTCGACGATACGGATACACAAAGTAAAAATAAGTAAATGAACATACAAACGAAATAATTTTGTGAGTAATGCTTACTTGCATTTTGATATACAATGAAGGCCACAGGCTTTCACGACCACATCTAACTTATTTGTAAGAAGAGAAACAAACAAGGCCATGATTAACAACGAGAAATTTTACTACACTTTTAAACAAATAGGGTATACTCCTCTCACATTAGGCCTATATCACAAAAACAGAAATTTCGATAACTATTTATACAATACTGCATAAACTAATTTAATGCTCTGTGCACAGAGTGGGAAAGATTCGATTCGTATCAGTATTCATTTTAATTTTCGCTATGCGTTTAATACTTGTATTCTCAAAACTGCGTGCATAAAATATGTATAAAGCAAGGCATATATACAGTGTTGAATAAAAGTTTTTTTTTATATAAATGTAGAAAGCGATAGGACTACGTAAAGCAAATTTTTTATTATTTCGTTGAATTACGGATACCGGAATACGATTATCTACGGGTCTTTAGATAGGGATTAGGGGGTCAACGAATGAAGAAAAAATTGCTTTCAATACAAAATTGCACACATTTTTTATCACTTTTAATAACTTTTTTTTTTAGAAAATTCAAATCCATAATATTATTACTCAGTTTTTCCACCATGGCTAATTCTCTGATTAAGTAATTTGGTAGGGTTGGCCTATAATAGTTTTGTTCTAGCCTAGATGGATAACAGCAAGATAATTTGTAAATTATGCAAGGCATTCAGAGTAGGTCTGTTTTACTTTCCATCCTGATAAGCGCCAGTATACGAGAAATGTGACTTAGCAGAGACAGAAGGTTGAATAAATCTTTCATAGAGGAAATTATGACTGAAAATCCCCCTTCTCTGAGCTGGGAGTTGGCAAAGCATAATGACGTGCCCTTAAGATCCGATTATAGATAAATTAAAAGGCAGAGGTACATGAGGAAGACACAAACACGACGCTAAGACATTATAAGTGGAGGGGCGATTTGTTCAAAGAGATGGGGAGTGTCTTTTTGGAGGGGAGAATTTCAAGCAGAGGCAATGCAAGCATTTAAAACCTCCAAGAATGCGTTGCTCAAATCTTAATGAGGCAAGTCTGTCACTAATATCGCCTACTGCTAAAGTCAAGATCAGGGCACCATTAAATCGATATTTTTCGCTAGAAATTATAGTTTTTACAGAGAAAGTGAAAATCGTTCTTTACATAGACGCCCATACTTAAGAATTAAAATATATTTCAATGAATAGGCAACACAAAGAAATGGGACAAGTAGCAACCGAAATCGGCATACCTAAAACAAATTACTGTTTTCAAAACTACCATGTGAGTATTGTTTAGTGATGAGCAAATGCAAGACCAAGACCAAGACCAAGGCGGTCTTGGTCTTGGTCTTGGTATTGCACTCTCAGTCTTGGTCTTGGTCTTGCATAGGTAACCCTGGTCTTGGTCTTGGTCTCGGACTTGTACCAGTGGTCTTGGTCTTGGTCTCGGTCTTGCATACTCGGTCTTGGTCTTGTTGCAAGAGTCTTGCAGTTTTCTTTTATGCATCTTACTGTGATCGATGGCGTTTACATGATTTAAAGTTACACCATTTACATGTGTGTTACTGCTTGCAAAAGTAACGAAAGCTAATTGCTTTTAGTTGCTTTGACCATGTAAACACTAATGTGATGTCAAGCTTGTTTGCCGAAACGTCCATGGTGATATAAGCTAGAACAGTAAACTTTGAGTGTAAATTTAAATATTCTGTTATCCTATTGCAGAACTTTAAACCCAAAATCCACGAGATGCTGTACACTATTTGAGAGAGTAAAATTATTAATATTATATTGTAAAGTTTCAAAATGAACGGCTGTGAAGACAAGAAGTAATATTAACAGGATGTGTATGAAATGTTTAAAAGATTTCCGCATAGGAGAGAGGTTCTATCTGGCCTGTTTAAAACTGTATAATATAGTAACAAAACATAACGGCATTGAAGCAGATGCTTTAGAAATTGTGCAATCTATAGCAAATCACACAATGTCCCTTCGAAACCCAAACCCATAGGCTGCAATAAATAATATTTATCTTTCCATATACCCTAGTTCTAATTTATAACACATTGTGAACAGATCATTTTTGCACTTTAAAGATTTCCGCTACCCCTCATAAATTACTTTCTACTTGCTTTCAAGTTTCGGGCCTTCAACTAATTGGGTTATAAATAATCATAACTATTCTTCATGCAAGAAAATATTTCTAGACCAGGCATTTTCTACTTTTATTATCATTTCCTATTCGATATGCATCCTTAATATGAATCAGCAGCAAGAACTTAAACACCCCACCGTTATGTGTCAATAAGAAAATTTTAGTAGTAAAAAAAGGTTTTCAGTGGATGTCCTACCTATCATCAACAAAATGTAGGCCTGTATAGCTACAGTACAGTCAGATAAGTAACTGTAAAATAATAACTAGCTAATGCCCGTCAAATAAGTTCCTGTTTTAATTAATCTACGGTTTAATTGTGTTTTATTGAATAATTATGAAGAATACCTGATTTTTCAGACTTAACTTTATGTTGAAATTTTCTGCAAGGAGAAAGGAATGAGCTGAATAGCTATGTTATATTTTGTTCAAGTAGACAGGAAAGATTCTATATGTGAGAGTAGGCTATGAATATTAATGATAGGTGTAAAAAAGGATATAATCGTTAATGAAATATGCTACTGAGCATGTTAATAGACGTTTTAAGTTACGGGGCTACTGTTTAAAGTGTCAAATCCTTAGTCATAGGCCGCCCCATGGATGAGTGGTTAGACCGCTCGCCCTCCACCGCTGGGACCCCGTATCGGATCTCGATGGATCCATGTGGAATTTTTGGTGGACAAAGTGGGGTCGGGGCAGGCTTTCTCGAGGTGCTCCGGTTTCCCCTGCCATATAGCATTCCATCGTAGCTCCATTCATCGTAGTATGACCATTTGGTTGTAATAAAAAATTATTATAAATCCTCAGTCATAGCTTCCTTTAAACCCAGTGAGATGTTAGAGAAAATAGTTATTAAATAACTGTATGGCAGAATATTTAAGTTTTATTGATAAATTATGTGGTCAGTATTTATATTGTACGCAAAATGAAATTTCATATATGACTTAGGGCCTTTATTACATATATTTGTCTATCGTACCATAATACTAGAGAACTATTGCAATTAAACATTTTAAAAATGAATATGGAGTGTTTATCGTGAATTTAACTCCCACCAATTGAAGGAACTAGCTGTATGGAATGCTATTCAGGGAAATCCGTCAGATTAATTGTAAGTTTTCATTGCAGTAATTCGTTTTAACGTAGTGGTGAGAGATGTTGTATACGGAGTTCACATGTACTATTTGAATGGTGCGCTCGTTTTTGGATACGAACAGCGTCATGCACCGGGTCTGCTCTCATTGGTTACCGCACGATGAGGCAACCTCTACATTATAGGCCTACCAGCCTTGGGACTACTCCGGCTAGCGACTCTGCGGCGCCTTTGAGTAGTGGTCGCTGGCTCGCTGCATACACAACGCGGCTTTATAAAACTTTTTTCAAATAGCAAGACTGCAAGAGTCTTGTAGTTAGGTCTTGTTCTTGCCAGAGTCTTGCAGGGTTGGTCTTGGTCTTGGTCTCGGTCTTGCATGGCCGGTCTTGGTCTTGGTCTTGCTAACGCTGATACGGTCTTGGTCTTGGTCTCGGTCTTGCATTTTCTGCAAGACCAAGACCAAGACTGCAAGACCAAGACTGGTCTCGCTCATCACTAGTATTGTTGCAAACCGTATTATATTCAACAAGCAAAATTTTACAGGAGAGTCAAAAAATAAATTACGCCTAAACTATGAGATATTTAAAAATCCCCCCACAAATTTCAAGCCTGTAGTTATTTTCAACTTACGTGTACCGGTACTGGGGTTTATTTCCGAAAAAAAAATCGATCCAAGGTATGGTCCGCAATAGTCATAGATTGCGTTTATGCGTCTGACATTAACGGAAGACAAATCAGATTATTATTGATATCTTTTATTCACCTTTCTTCAGAATGCAACTGCCTTGCTGATTTTTACTGTTTCTAGTTCTCTATTAAGATTCATCCACTGTGAAACATACCACAAACTAACAGAATCTTTCCTACATTAAATTCAGCACTTATCAAGTCATCAGTTTAACCAAAACAGATGATATTTGCATGTCGTCTACACTGGAAAAGATATGATTTCACGTGAACAGAATTTACAGCAGGAAAGAGCATGCTAGAAACAATGTGAATTCATGTAAAACTAGATTTTTTTTTCCCCCAAGAGTGGACACAATAGGATCTGGAACGATGCACCCATGTGTTTGAGAATGTTAACACTTCATCAGTTTCTTATAGCACGAACCGCTGACGATTCTGCAGATAATGAAATTTAATTAATGAAGCATTATCCTTTTAACAAAGGTTAGTCTGTGCTTCTTCAGACCAAGAAATGAATGAGGTATTATACTTTATTAAGCTTAATCTATGTTTCTCTAAACTAAGGAAAAAGTACTGCATTAGGCTGTCATGAAATTTAGGCTTTGTTTCTTCAAATAAGGAACTGAACTGGCACTACACTATCAGTAACGTTAGACTGTACTTCTTCAAATAAGGAAATGTTATGCATTATATTCTCAACTAAGTTTAGATTTCTAGGCATGTTTCTAGAAGAAGAAAACGAAATAATGCATTAAATTTCCAGCTGAGTTGAGTATTTCTAGGCCGTATTTCTTGATAAGGATCTGTCGTGTTTGATGTGGCTACTACACCAAATTCATCTGCAATTCGCGACAAGTTGAGTGATGTGGTGAAGCTGTAAGGATGTCATCACGACGTCTTCATCTTAACCCAGGTCAGTTTTTGTACCGGTTGCAATTCTCCCTTGCGTCTCACATGACATAAATATGCATGTAAGTGAGCTTGGATGCCCTGCAGATACTCTGCTTCACCGGAAATGCAGACACTATGCCATGCTAGACACGAATCTTCAACACCAACACAGATTCACAATGCTAAACGATGGTTACCCTTGACTAGTATTGCGTACAACCGCACCCCAGCAGGTGGGCAGGAGCAGCTACTCCGAAGATGTGGAGTCCTGTTTGATGTGTGACACCAATATGTATGAGACTTGCAATTAACTTTAGCTCCTAACCTCGCCCTCTCGCGGCCTCTACTTAGCGGTGCGAAAATTTACTCGTGGTTGACAGAGAAAGTGGTAATAATAGATGAAAGGACTATAGAGGGAAACAAATGAAGAAAAAACGACTAAGGAAGCTTCATACCGACGTCGACTAATGTTAATGATTAACTTTGGCTTTCAATTGAATTTTAAGTATGTACTGTAAAACTACAGTTAATTAACCGACTCCAAAAAGTGGACCTCTAATTTCAAAATAATTCTCTTTGAGATGGTTTCAAAGAAAATAAGCGTCCTACTTGTATTTATTACTTATCTGTTAAATTTAAAATATATAAAAATTGTTAGAGTGTTTTTTGATAAAATTAAAAAGAAATTAGCTCCTGAACCTACATTACAGTAGAATCGTTCGTAATGCAAAACATTCTATTGAAAATAATGTCTCTCTCTCATTGGGAAAAGGTTAATTTGGGGAATAAGCTATTATTACACTATTATTTTATTTCAAAACAAGAAGATGGTGGACATAAGTTTAATCTACTATTGGTAAAGATCGAAAATTTACCTTTCCGTTGACTACGGGGCTCTTAATTTTGAAATAGCACCTTAAACAGCATGTTGAAGTGATGTGTGAAGGTGTTATGAAGTCGCAAAACAGGGTAGCCTATTTCATCATATAACAACAAATATAAGCCAACAACTTTTCACATTTTCGTTCACAAGAGAATCATTGCTTACCATGGTTCAACCAGCATTTAATTGCAATATATTTCTTCTCATAGTCTACCGCTGCCGTGAGGTTACCGGCAGCAGCTCCAATTCAATGTTTCTGGCTTGGATTGAAATTTCCTCGGGATTGTCATTCATATTTTCCCAAGGTTTCCATAAATTCTAGTTCTTATGCATTATTGTTTACAAAAAGCTACTCATATAATTCATCTATACGTAGGCTTGCCAGACGTCCCGGTTTTCAGACAAAATCCCGGTGTCCCGGTAAACATTAAATTTGATTTTCTAGATGACCAAAATAGTCTAAAAGTCCTAGCCAATGAAAAGTACATGTAAATATTGTTCAAATTTTTATTCCTCATTTAAAGTGTTTCTTCTTTCTTAAGTAACTTTTAAATATTAACATAACACAATAAAAAAGAAGTTTTATAGACAGTGGAGTATACTTATAATTACTATTGATAAAAACCTAAATTCTGAATTATAACAACACTTTATTCTCCACTTACTTTCACTTTTAATTACACAGGACTAGTTTCAAGAGCATTTATTCGCTCCCATCATCGGCTGGTGGTCGACTGTTATTCTGGTTGCCATGTTGGTTTGTATATATGCATTGTTCTGTGCTGCCCTCTCGTTCCGTTTTTGTAAGTCGCACTATGTCGTCTGTAGGTGGGATTTCAAAGTTCATAACCTTGTCTTCTTTCTTAGTGATGAATATTTTCTCCCATACGTTCAGTTCGGATGGTTTCTTAACGTGTTTTAATAGTTTGATCTCATTTTTAACACTGTGATTTTTTGTCCAGCAATGGTATGCAACTGCTGATATTTCGGTCTGCATTAGTTTTATGTTTCTTAAGTGTTCCTTCATTCTTATTTCCAAACTCCTCCTGGTTTGTCCAATGTAGATCTGATCACAATCTGCGCATTCTATTTGGTAGATACCTGATAGTTTAGTTTTTGGTGTACTATTCTTCAGTGGGTGGTTGAGCAAGTTCCTAATGGTATAATTATTCTTTGGTGCCAATTTTATATTGTGGTTTTTAAACACTTTTTCAAATTTATTAAAGAATTTAGGGTGGTAAGTAAATTTTTTGTAATATTGCTGTGTTTTTTCTAAAGTATCCAATGTACTAATTTCTCTGATCTTGTTTTTCTTAGTGTGTCTTCTAATAATTTTGTCTATGAAATTTGTCTTAAACCCATTAATCGTTGCCACTTCTAGTATTTGTTTATATTCTTTATTATACGCTGTCTTTGTCATTGGAATATTAATTAATCTATGAACTAGGCTATGAAAAACAGCAAATTGGTGAGCTTTTGGGTTGTCATTGCATTTAATGTAGTTGTCCACATGTGTATTTTTTCTGTAAATTCCGAATTCCAGTTTTCCATTCTTCCTCATGATTTTTAAATCTAGGAAAGGCAAACATCCGTCTTCTTCCATTTCAATGGTAAACTTTATCGATTGGTCTTGTGCATTTAACAATTTTAATGCATCTTCTACAAATCTTTTTGGGATGATAGCGAAAATATCATCGACGTACCTGAACCAGTTTTTAAAAATATGTGGGAATGCCCTGGTGACCTCTAGTTCAAGGTTACTCATGTATAGGTCAGCCAACATCGGTGAAATTGGGCTACCCATAGCTAGTCCCGTAGTTTGTTGATAATATTCTTGATTAAACATAAAACTATTTTGTTTAATGCAATGTACTATAATTTTCACGTATTCTTCAATTAGCTCAACAGTTATTTCTTTTAAAGTTAGCCATTGTTTAACGAGATCCGGAAGTTTATCTGTAGGAATGCTTGTGAACAATGCGCTCACGTCAAACGACACTAATACCTCGTCTGGTTGTATGGTTATGTTCTTTATTTTGTTTACCAATTCTATGGATTTTTTTATGCTCAAAGTGTCAAATTTGTTTAATGTCTTAAATTCTTCCACTATCCATTTCGCCAGTTTGTACGTCGGGGTATCTATGTTGTTTATTATTGGTCTCATGCTATTATCATTTTTGTGAATCTTTGGTAAACAATATAATTAAATATTAATTAAATATTAGTCCACCGCTGTGGCTCAGGGGATGCGTTCAATCCTCTCACGCAGCGGGCCCGGGTTCGATTCCTGGTCGGGACAAGTTACCTAGGTGGGGTTTTTTCTGGGGTTTTCCCTCACCTTTGAGACAAATGTCGGGTAACTTTAGGCCCTTGTGGTCCCCAGATATCATCTGGCCGTCATTATCATCTTCATCCCATCTTCGCCTTGTTTGGAATGAGTGTGAGTGTGAATGTTGTGTCTCGTCCTATGTGTTCGTGTTGTCTCGGAAGTGGCCCCGGCATTGGGCTGATCACTCATCCGGGGAGGCCCTCCATGTCCTTGTCTGGTCAAAAAAGTATGTATGTGATCCAAAGATAATCCCTCTCCCGACAGGTCGCGGCCCTGTAAGGCCCGGGCGGCTTGGGTCGCTTAAATCCTAAAAGGGAGAGGTGAAACTACGTTAAAGAAAGAAAGAAAGAATTAAATATTAACATGTTAGAAATAAAATGTTTAAATTTATATGATTATGTCATTTATTATTAAGTTTACCCCTGGTTTAGGTACCTAATCAGTAACCATTTATTCATAGCATTGAGAATAAACTACCCTCTAAAACACTCTAAAAATCCGCCAAGGGTGTGTACCCTTGAATACCCGCGACGCTGGGGGGCATTCCTGTGTCCCGGTTGAACATTTCAGAAATCTGGCAAGCCTATCTATACCGCATTTCGTATTGGTACGTTCGGTTCATTGATGTTCCGCGATACAGATTGGCTGTGGGAATGGGACGTTAACAAATGGCTGACTACCTTTCATTATAATTAATTATACGGCATTTTTGTTTAATTTCATATAATTTAGAGAGCTTTTACTAAAAAAAATATTGTATGCATCACGTAGGCCTATGCAAAAACTTTATCGGACTCATCCAGTATTTCAGCCTCGGCCGCTATACTAGGTTCGTCCGCTAAAGTGTTATTTTGCGTACTTAATAAATAAATAGCTATTAATATGTGTGAACTGGTGCATTAAATGGAAACCAACCTGATTAACGATGATGAAATAAATGAATCTAAAATATCATTGAATGCCACATTAATTTGCAGCAAGTGCAGTGCGCAGACTTATCTGACATGCCGGAGACAGTGCATCCTGTTGCACCCAATCCATTGCTGTCTTCGTCTAATTAGCATATCTCCTTATACTGTCTCATTAGATCTATCTCCAAGACCAGCAGATGTCAATACTCGTCTTAATGAGCGCCTCAAAAGCAATCCTCTTGAGCTTCTGACTCATTCCTCTCCAAATCGATTCTTGATTGACTTTATTTGTACACCTCGTTGTGTAGTTTCTAGACGAAGTTCATCTTTGTCTAGGAAGTTACACGATTTTCTAGTACTGAACACCGGTAAGATATTATTTTGGTTTTCCGTGGATATCAGACAATTACGACTGTAAGTACAGATTACCTACATCCTTTAATTTATCCGCATTCAATTAATATGCTACGAAGTAAAACTTAGCTTTTTCATTTTTAATCAAACTGTACTACAAAAAAATTAACACAAAGTTAAACAATTTCACTCGTCGAATTACATGTTTGCAATTAGACTAAGGTTAATGCGAACTCTGCTAACAGCATGGGGTTTTTTCCTCCCGAGCGTGTTGAGCCTTCCTTCAGAAGGGAAGGGAAACCACTGGTCTTCTTAAAGCGACTCAGGAAGCAAAATTATCAGCCGTTTTACATGACTTGTCGCTTCCTCTGTCCACCAGCAACAAAATATACGTTTAAATCCGCAAGGACAAATTAACTAAACACTACACGACAGTACTTCTTTAGCATGAACTAGCTGAACCTGTGCGATTAATTCACTCGTTGGCCCTCGCTCCCCAAAATAGCATTATCCGGACTAGTTGGAACCGGACCTTGTCCGGATTATCACAAGTCCGGGTTAAAGAAAATTTACCCTAAACTGCACGTAGGCTAATGTACTGTAATACAAGTTGTTACTGTACTGTAACATAGGTTTTAGATGGGAAAAACTATACAAATATATTTTTTTCATAAATAAAACTTACCATAAAACTTAGTTTTAGTTTAAATACTCCTGTATATGAAGATTAAGATTTTTAACAACGAACTGATTTAGGATTAACAAAACAAAACATCTTTGTGATTAAAATTCAGAGTTAATTTTTTTAAATCTCAACCGGATTAACCGAATGTCCGGACCACCGGGACTCTATTCTACATAGACTATATATATAAATGTGTGTGTGTATACATATATATATATATATATATATATGTGTGTGTGTGTGTGTGTGTGTGTGTGCATAGGGTAAGGTGGTACATTCTCGAACACTTAAGATATATTCTTATTTTTGAACACAATAAATATAAGATAAATTTTATTGTATTGTAACTTATTGAAAACCTAGTTGATCCTTCAGAAAAATATGAAAGACAAAAAGCTGTTAAATTAGTCATAGCAATCAAAGTTTCATTTTCAGAATATCTTCAAATGTACCGCAGTAAGTACAATTCTAAACACAAGTAGGTACCATGTTCGAAAATGTAAATGTAAAGGCCTATATACAAATGTCTCTCTATCTCTACTTCTCTTTAACTCTTTCTCCTCCCACTTTCTCTCTGTATCCCACGAATTACAAACGAAACACAAAATAACAAGGTATCCCATGCACAATACTGATAATAATGAGGTTCCATTCGGACTGGCTCTACAAGAACCTCCGGGCAACATGAATTTTAATTAATTCTACATAAGTGCTAACTAAACATGTACATTATTTAATTATTCTGCACCGATACTTTAGGCTATCCTCATTAGTATGTGTTCATGTCATAATTTCCGCAACAACAGGTTTTACATAACGAACATAACGCTGCGTAACTGTGTCGAAGAGAAAGACTGCATTGCAGAAGGTAATTCATGAGAACAATCACCTGCGAGGTCCAAACATGAAGCATCATAGTAATAAAGTTTCTATTCTCCTTTCGCGAACGAATCAGTATGCATCACAAGCACAATGAACAGCTTCATTGGGATTTCGACAGTTCTGTATTTGTCTTCTCAATAGCATTCAGTTATACAGAGTGTTAATGAATAACACTGAAATATTTTACCTGTTTATAGAGGGGATTTTTTTTTTTTTAATTGGCCAATGTGAAGCAACTTTTATTAGGAGATTTTTGCTCTATGGATTAAATTTTTTCTGTTACAGCATAAAATCTCCCAGGGCATAGCCGCCACTGACGTGTAACATAAAAAAAAAGCAAAACAAAGGAACTTCATTATTAATACTGGAGTTATGAATAAAAAATCTAATGCAGTGGGGGCCAGTTTTGGGATTAGTCTAAATTTGGCAGATTATGGAAACACTCAATTAAGTTATATTATAGCTGTTGGTGAATGATTAAGAATCAGGTTTTTGTCGATCACTAAGAAGGCATGAAGTCAATTTAATGAAAATTTTAATCCTATTTCGCTTCATTATTGACTTATGAGCACCAAATTGTATTGACTTTAATGACCTGTAGCATACACATTTTACTTCACAGAGCAAAAATCTTCTAATAAAAGTTGCTTGTCCATGTCCCCTCTATACACAGGTAAAGTATTTCGGTGTTATTTATTAACACCCTGTAAGTACTTCGCCCTCCCTCCAACGAACCCTTTGTTGTTGTATATTGTGTCAAAGTAATCGATAATCACGCCTACTGCTGAACAACGATCTTATAGGGGAAAACATAAATTTGTTGTTAAAATATGTAAGCAGGTATTCATCGTAGAATTACGATAAAAATTCTCCAGAAAGCAAAGAATTATTGTTATTAATATGATTAGGCCTATTATTATTATTATTATTATTATTAAAGATTTTAAAACTGTTATGAAAATGAATGCAAAAAAATCTGAATAAGTGCTGCCAACGATTCAAATGTGAGATAATGAGTATAACTTTTTATTCTTCTGTTAGACTACCTGAAGTAAGGGAAAGGCACATGCACTTCTTGTTGGATGGTCTGTTTGTGTGCTGTGTGAAGCAGAAAATCTATACTACAGAAGAAGAGTTCAAAATTTGAACTTCAGACAATCACGTACCAGTAAGTTATTGAAGAAATATGTAAACTAAACGGCCTAAATCGGTCTTGAAGTGAAATATCACATGGATTTTCTAAATCTGTGCAGAAATTCTTCTGTTTTAAAGCTTAATACTCCCAAATGTCGTAAGCCTATACAATGTTGCACTAAAAGTAGGCTACGGTAGTTTTACTTTTAAGGATATTAAGGGTTATGTTTATAAAAACTTAAATGAAAGTTCCAACTCGAAGTATCACTCGTAAATTATTTGCTTAAAAGGTAACAATATTCCAAAAATAAGCACAAATCAAATAGCTACAAAATAATCCCCTGACAATTAAATAGCTTCACACTTACATCTACGGATATTGTGCTATAACGACTGTTGCTCCTATCTCATAAAAACGCATAGAAGAATCAAATTTATACCCACTACATATGCAGACGGTACAACACAATTTACACACTACGCAGGTATAGTATTTAACTCGAGGTTTTCGCTTCATGACCAGTATGTTTGGCACTGCAATGGCGATGAACCAAGTTTATGATCCATTACGCATTGACATCAGACGTTGTCAAAGGCAACAGATAAAGCCAATCGCTTCAAAACAAAGAAGAGGTCCTTCCTGAAGGCAGAGAAAGAGGAAACAAGAGACGTACGCTGATTGTTAATTCAGGTCTCGGCAAGGTAGGCCGGCGCCATGAGGTGATCAGTAAGCTCAGCACAGCTCACCCGGGCTCAGCAAAGCGCAACAGCCCTCAGCAACCCTTTCAGTGCCACACTGCAAGACAGTCACACATTTGCACGTCTCTCACCTCTGCATCGACTCGAAAATGCAATCTCCTTTTTTTTTTTTTTTTTTTTTTTTTTTTTTTTTTTTTATTAGTAGATTTTCACTCTAAAGCTGATCTTACATATGAAGCGAGTCACCAACAGCGTCTTTAGCACTTCTGCAGAATAGGTTTAAATCATTCGAGAACAAGTTTGAGAAATATTTTTTCCCAGTTTCACAGGGCAATGGAGATAATTTCTTAACGATAAGATTATTTTTGAATCGGTAATTGCAAACAGATGAGTCACATTTTTTTTACGAAAATGGGTTATACACTGAAAACGGTGGAGTTAGGGTAGCTCGATGGGTCTTTGTAAGAAGTTCACGAGTAGGCCTACATCTTGTAATAGTGCTGCAATCAGTGACTGAAATCTCCAATCCATGCAGAAAGTTCTCGAGTCCATGACAATTGAAATGTTGGTGGTTTACAAGGTATAAGTTATAGGTTTTTCTTTCTTTAATTTTGACTCATTCATTTTCGAAATGACCAATTCATTTGTAATAGGCCTGAACTTCTAAAAAAGTTACTGCATTTGTTATTAAATCGCGTAGATTAAGATCAGTTAGCGATTAGCTAGAATATGAAATGATTGAGTACTCTAAAATATCTTAATATGAAAACCCTGTAAAGAAAAGTAGACAGAAAGAGGATATTAAGAATGGTCTTAACGGAAATTGGAATGAAACATGCAGCTTGGACTCAGTAAATTAGGGACAGGAAAAAACGCATGCTCTCCTGTGGGTCATTGATTAAGGAGAGGGAGAGGAAGTTATGTGAGTTTCACATACAATTTTTTCATTGTCACAGGTATGCTTTCACTCCCGCGTTATCTGAAAGCAGACAGCCTTTTCCCATGTTCCCTGCAAGGTGATGAAAAGTCCATTGGAATTTATTTGAGACGTTAAATACTGGAATGAAACCAAGATGATTAGATAATAAAGCAACGAATTTCGAAAGTCATAGGCTATGAACGATGAAATGTTTTTTTAGAAAATTAATAAAAAAACTAAAGTAAAATACAAAAAGGTATTTTAAAAAAGGGGGATTATGGGCACCGTGGAGATAAAATGGTATAAGGCCCTAAAAAGGGGGAAAAGGTGCTAGAAAATTGCCATCATTCTCAACTACAGACAAAGTTTCACACTCTAGATTCTTTCACAGGAGCTCTAATCTGCCCTACGATAAAAGATGCGCACCTAAAAACCCTAACCCTGGTAATAACATTAGATACCGGTATTAATAAATTTATTTCAGGTGGTATAGTATTACCTATTACTAGGGTAAGGCATTTGATGATTTTGCATCTTTTTTATATGAAGGTGAAAAGATAGCTTGAATATATATATATATAAATGTGTATCATGAAGTAATTGATTAAATAAGGGCAATCTATTTTTGCAATATTTGGTTTTATTTTGCATTTTTCGTCATTTTTAAGAGATACGTCATTTTTTTTAAAATTTTAAGGTCATTTCTGGCATTTTAGGTCATGTTTCAGTGGAGGTAGAGAGGAGTCTTTCCATGTACAAATCTTTACTTTCAGACAACAGACAATCGTTTTTATTTGAGAATCTCCGCCAAGTGTTCATAGTTCATTTAAATTCAGGTTTGTTGTAAACACCATTGAATTTTGTCTTGCAGCAATAAAGATTTTTTTCTTTCTTTTTAAATTGCACATAGGCCCTATTTGCTAAATGTATGGTAATTTGATGGGCATGCCAGTTCAGAAAGAATTTCTTTTTCGCTAAGACTGTCCAAGTAGCATAAATTTACTTACTTCTTTAGTACAAAATAAGTCTGTTTTATAATATAAATTCATATATAACGCACTGTCACAAATTGTTTTTGCAATTCATTACTTAAAAAACTAATTATAAGTAATAATGGTAAATTTACTGATCATTTTTTCACTATTTTTAGGTCTTAAATAAATCTTTTATTTGCCATTTTTTCAATATTTTATGGTCATTAAATCCCTTGCCCTGCCTATTACGAATAAGCTCACTTGCACAAAATTCGATTAATTGAATGGTACAAGATTTACCCAGACATAAATGTCTGTGGTAAATTTGTATTTTTTTTATAGGTGTGGAACTTACGCTATTCTGAAAAAGGATATCTTAAGAACGAGTATCAATTAAGCAGGGTCAGTTTAGAACACGTTAGTGTGAGAAATGTAGTGTAGTCAGGTTGGCTGCTTTCCCAGCTCCAGTATTCCTGATTCTGTATTCCAGTGGCAATTAATAGTAAAGCCTCTCAGCAGTATGGTCGTGTCAAGTGGTCACAGCCAAATGATAGTTTCTCTAATGAGCAGTCCTGTAGCTTTCCCATATACACAAAACAACACACCACAACACTTCACAGCAGTTTGCCATCATGTTTCCATCTGACTCAAGAAATCCATTAGTATTAAAACTTTACTGGTACTACACTCTAGTTTTATAGAAGTAAATTCTAGTATACGGAATTGCATTTTGTTAGCAATGATTTATTTTCTCTTCCATAATTATTTGTTCCTTAAACATAATTTAATCCTAAAATCTAAGCAATAGAGGAAAAGTCCTCCTAAGAAATGCAGTATTAGTATACTTTGCTTTTTATTGCACATGCATGGTCGGAATAGGCTTTTCCCAGAACAATCAGTGTTATCAGTAACGTCAAAGTCGACCTATTTATAACACAAAGCTATAATGAAATGAATTATGACGTGTAAAGAAGGAAAGCAGAACGTACGTAGCCTTAGAAATGAGAAAATACGGTTCATGGTTAAATATAGTTGTCATTAATATGAAATTCGTATTAAGATTATAGTTGTTAAATGAATTCAAAATTTATTTGTTGTGTAGGCTTAATAAAACAATTTCTTCCTAAAATTACTTGTTTGTAGTAGTTACTGCCATTTTACGATGTATAACTTAAGCGGGGCCTAATTTTAAATCTTGAATTGGAAGATACTGCCTTTCTATAGTGTGATGTGTATGATACGTTTTCCCTTTGTTTTAAATATATACTTTTAACAACTATATTAGCACAGAATAGGGATAATGGCGGGCTCAGGTAAGCGCGGTAATGAACCTTCGGGTTCCATAAATTAGATATTCCTTTAGCTTGCTGAGGATAATAGTATTAATAGTATTAATAATAATAATAATAATAATAATAATAATAATAATAATAATAATAATAATAATAATGGCCTACGGTAATTATAACGCGCTCGGGTTTGAAACGTGCTAGTAACAAAGTGAACAAATATCTATGATGTTCAGCATGAAAGTTATACCTAGCGTCTACTTCATATAATACGTTTGTATTTCTATTTTTATACCGTCAGATACTTCAACAACATGTCACTTAAAATAATTCTTCGCAGATACTTCAACAACATAACATGTTTTGACTTCAAAGCATTAACTTAAATTTTCTATTTATACGTATTATATTTTAATGCCGAGCAGTATTCACAAAATCAATTTCTTATCTTATTTATCCTGAATCAATTACTATGCCAGAGCTGTATAATGATAATGGATACGTTGGACAAAAAAGCTAGCAAGATTGCATCTTAATGTGCATGAAATGCAACTGTGTGTCAAAGGCCTATACCGTGCCAGTATCAGTTTCTTTAGCTCACAATTTATTAATAACTACAGTGACCTGTGAACTCCAAGACGTCAATAATTATTCATCGCAGATTCAAGTTCACTTTCATAAACAAACCAACAAAACCAGCTGTCGCGAGAACTTTTTTTTTGCATTCAACTCAGAATGTAGACCGCGTGGAAATTTCATAACTCCTACTGCGCCAATCAGTGGCGTAGGAAAGGGGGGAGGGTCCAGGGGATCCTAAAATTCTATTTAAGTTATTTTAGCTTCATTTTGTCAAATATTTAATTATTTTATTTAATATTAAAATAATGAACTTGTAAATGTAGACCTATTATTTCCACTGTTCCATGTTTTATTTTACTTTTTTTTATATAAATAGTAATAAGTATTATAACTTAGGTAACGATTTCTTATTTAAGTTGGGATGCCTTAGACAAATTTGCTATCTAGTTTTTCAGTGCTAAAATAGCGTAAAATGCGATTTACATTGGATCATTTCTTTCCCCCCCTGGGGTGGACCCCTGTACTCCCCAACCCCCCCCCCCGGCATTTTCGACCCTCCCCGAAATTATTTTCTGGCTACACCACTGGCGCCAATATATCCGAGCTGAAAAGAACACCCTTATACACCAGTTCTGACGGACGCATACTCTGACTGAAACGGGAACAAGTCACCTCTAATTCCTGAATTACAGCATGATCAAAACTATTTACATTTCAAGTAAAATAGGTTCAATTATACAGATTTCCACCAGTGCATGAATGTTCTCTTTTTCCATTTTAAACATGTATGGCAGCCTTTAAACGTCTGAATACTCAGAAATATTATCAAGCTAGATACAAGAAGCAGATATCACAGATTTCTTGGTCACCCGAGTAAAATGAATACACTCCAAGGTTACTTCAACGCACTCTGTTGCCAATTTCAGGAACAGTGAAAGGCACAGTTCACTATACCGAAGATGACACCAGAGTCCACTGCCGAAAGCTTGGAGTGTGTCCAAATCACCCGGGTAATTTTTCTACAGTCTGTGATTAGGCCTTATTTTACTTTCCTTTCTGATAAGAAACCTAAATATTGGTAATTCATAATAGTGTCTGAATGTAAAATCCAGAATATTAAAGCAATTTTATAATACCAGTATTTGAAAATGTTAATTTGAGCCCACTGTTTCAAAAACAGCAGACTACTATTGTACATGCATAAATGATAGGCTACCAACTGAACGGCAATACTCACTGAACGTTGAGTAATTGTCACCATCTGAAGTACTCACCTGTAAATAAATAAAAACAAATATATTATTAAAGGAGTGACAAAGACCAAGAGCTGGAGGATTAATAGTAATGAAGACATGAACAACTTGAATAGGTTTAGGCATGTGAACTTCTTACAAGAAGTGTCAAAGCCATCCTGTCAAAAGTTAGGCTTACCTTGAAACACTGAGGACAGAAATGTGTCATCTCGTAACAAGTCCACAGACAAGAACTTTTCTACGTAAGGAACTACAATTGAAGAGGAAATCTTAAATGACAGGACATTAATGCCGCTCAGCTGTAAACCCCAATTCATTATAACAGCCCCAACGATGTTTGCTGCTTCACAACACAATGGTTGTCCAATAACTAGCAGATATTTTTTATCATTTTCATATCAATTCATATGCATGACCTGTCGGAAGGGGAATTATCTTTGGATCACATACATACTTTTTTTAATAGACAAGGACATGGAGGGCCTCCCCGGATGAGTGATCAGCCCAATGCCGAGGCCACCTCCGAGACAACATGAACACATAGGACGAGACACACCATTCACACACACACACACACTCACTCACTCACTCACTCCAAACAAGGCGAGGATGGGATGAAGATGATAATGACGGCCAGATGATATCCGGGGACCACATAAATACGAGTATGTGAAAATAAATTTTATTTTCCTTTGCATTAATTCGAAAATCTATTTAAAAAACGCGTTTTTTTACAAAAGCCTCTTTACCCCCTAGTTTTTTAGCAAAAGTCCTATTTAGCCCCTAGTTTTTCAGCAAAAGTCCTCTTTAGCCCCTTTTAGGCCCTTTAGTCCGATTTAGCCCTTTTTAGGTTCTATAAGATTCATATATTCGAAAGCTAGAAGTATGAAACGGAAAAATACTTTAAAATGTTCTAATTAGGCAGCTGGGGGGAAAAAAAGGTTAAAACCGTCAAATTCGGGCTCTAGTCATAAACATCCGAACCCTCTTCATTATAAAGTCAAATTTATTAATACTATAAAATTAATTTACCTACAAATTTCTTGTTGGAAAAGTTAGGTCTATATTAAATTCCAAGAAACCAGATTATTACACGAACATAAGGCTAACAGTTAATACTAAGCCTACCATATAGGCTATGTTATATTGGGAATCGGGGCATGATTAATTAACAAGTAATATTTATCAATGACACACTTCGATATTCCGTAATTTTCAATATAAAGCTAACGGTTCGGACTAATCAATATCATAATGCATAGCTCCTAGCCATTCTTCCTAGCTTGCTGTGCACCAGGTTCGCTTGATACACTAAAATTCCCATTTCGTCAACAGATGTAAACAAATTTCATAGGCCTATGTTATATAGGAGTCGGCCGCGGTGGTCTAGAGGTAGCGTGCCCGCCTCTAAATCCGCAGGGCGCGGGATCAAACCCGGCCGCGGTCGATGGATTTTTCAGGACGTAAAAATCCTGGGCACGGAGTCCTCCGGGAGGGACTTTAAGCTGGGGGTCCCGTGTCGTAGATTTACGGCACGTAAAAGAACTCCAAGCCTCAATTAGAGCCTCTGGACAAAATTTCTCGGCCCTTTCACGTCCAAGAAATGCTTAGTTTCCAGAGGGGGGTTGCGAGGCGATGGGCTTACCACCTGTCCCTCTACCCTCTCTCGGAAAATAAGAATATCAAAATTAGTGTAGGTAATGAAACCTCCACTTGGAGGCCCCTTCGCCCCACCTGGGGATCATAGGGCACCAGATACAGATGTTATATAGGGCCAGGATGCTTAGGTATTAAACTATTTTGTTCCTTGCTATCTAACTGTGATATCTTAACATAGTTATCACTGTCATGACAGTCACATAGTCCAATTTTATAAAAGCAACAAAAAATAAATAAATAAAAATGACAAATACGACGATGCGATTAAGTAGGCCTACTTATACATAATTAATCTAATTATTATTGTTATATAAAAATTACTTTTTCAATAGCCTATCTGCCTACACTTTGCATTTTGCTCGTGTTGTATATTTATGAAATAAAATATTTCGTTGCATTTTGTACGCAATGTCTCGGTAAAGAAAATCGTTAATAAGTCGTAATTCTTGCTTTTGTTAGAATCAAATTAAAGCCAATCTTTAAGCGTTGCAATTTAAACACAGTGCTTGCTTCAGTAAGACGCCTGGAGTAAAGTATTCTGAAGTTGGTTTTTTAACTGAAAAACGTTCTTGTTGAGTTTATTGGTGGAGTTGGAAATGACGGGGGTAACTCTAAAATGAATTGTGTTCTATAAATTATTGAAAACTAAGCAAAAAGTGTTTTGTGGTTCAGAGCCGTGGGAATTGTAAGAAAAATTAAGTTAATTAATATACAGGATTTGTATCAATAATTATTGTAATGATTGAAGTGAAACTTAAAAAACTTGTCTAAAAATTACAAACTACATTAAAACTATTTTAATGTTTAAAAATCTAATACCGGGTTTATAAAAAATAAAAAATCGTGCTCTAGTTATCAAATAAATATTGCACACAATTTAATTATGTAGTGTAGGTTACAGTCGGCCAAAGGAAAATCCAGAGTCTGTAGGATGATCAGATGCCGCAGGCAGGCCTACTCCTCCTTTTAAACATTTTATCCAACAGGCTCGGAAATTCCATAAGTATCCCGATTTTAAAAAATGCATTCCCTGCAAAATGGATTTATATGTAAAATATAATATTTTACCATTCCTATATATTTTATTAAGCGAAAGAAAACTCAAACAATGACAGCTATATCTCATTAATCCTTAAGAGAACAGTAATGGTTACTGCGAGTTTTAATGCCTTATAACCAGGGCCCGGATTCTGATGACCTAAAATTGTTTGAAAAATGACCTATAAAATGACCCTAAATTTTAAAGAAAATGACTTAATAATTACAAAGAATGACCTTATAACTGGTATTTTATTTATAAAAATTATTACTGTGCACACAAAGATGTAGACTAATTTGTACATAATTGTAAAAACTGTAAATGTAGGAGGGATGTAGTAGGTCTAAAAACTTTGTTCTTGATTGGAACATTTGAGAAGAAAAGTAAAAAAATTGTTTTTAAAGTAGATTCTACATAAATGTTGCAGTAACCTAGTCATTTATTTAAAGTAAATGCATGAAAATTACAAAATAAAGAAGCAAATGACATGAAAATAACAAAATAATGACAAAAAATTGAAATAAATGCCCTAAAAATATAAAATTCCATAAAATGATAAAAATGACCTAATCAAAATGCATTTCTATAGCCTAGAGATCATGATTAGGATTTATCTACAAGTTGGCAATGTCTAGGCAGCATCAATAAGATGACATGTCATTAGAATCCGGGCCTTCTTATAACAAACAGCCAACATTAATAATACCAGTACAAATCGGCTAGTAAGAATTAATAGCAAAATAGTTTTACAGGCAATTTTTTTTTTTAATTTCATGCAGATTATTTCATGTAGGCTATTAGTTGCACCCAATAAAGAGAGTAGGCCTATATTAAAATGAAAGTGGTTGCTATAAAACTCCCTTTATGACTTAGATGGAAAAAACTGTGGTAGTGTGTCACAAACACTTTAACGGCTGAGTTCTGCTGTTTGCGTCTGAAATTCTGCTCACCCCCTGTATGTCTCTTTTGAAGTTTAGATTGGAAACATTAGGGCAAGACCATAACGTGACATGTTTACATGATTGTCACTACCCACTTTGTTTGGCGTTTCACAAACAACTAGGCCTGTATTGGTCGTAAAATAGTAGTTGCTATTGAATTTGATGAAGACACAGGCCTAAAAAAAGTACCAGGCTAGCCAAGTGTTAAGTAAAACTACAGTCATACCATCATACTCTATGTTCCAAACTTAAAAAATAAAGTTATGTTATGGAAAGGCTGTTATAGCCTATATATTTTGAAAATTCGCCATTATGTTGTATAACCGATAATGAATTTCATTCCGTTAGTGCTAATCTGAATAAACTAGTTAAAATGTTCAGCCTGTTTTTTTTTTACTAATTTTATTAATTAATCTACACCCTATGACTAGTTGATATTCAACTATAATTTAATAATTTATTACTACAACGTTCTTTAATTAGTAACTAAATAGACAAAGGTTTAAAATATACCTACAATAAAGAAAATTTATTACATATTATTTTAATGTTTAGTATAGTCCTACCTGTGTATTTATATATCCATATAAATACTAAGAATATTGGTAGGCCTACATGTTTAACACAGTTGTAAATTATAGACTTCGCAAATTGTGATTAATGTTACAGGCTAGGTTAATTTATATTGAATATTATTATGTCACTTAACATATATTGCTTAAATTTGTTAATTTCTTAGTTTTAGGTTTCAATTTAGTATATACTATAGTATTATATTATATGTAATATATGTAATAATATAATATGTATATGTATAATATATATATATATATATGTATATGTATAGTATCCTTTTATTATATTACTATTGTATTATTATGGTATCTACTGTATTTGTTTTTGTAATCCTCTAATGTATTTTGTATTTATCCTGGTTGAGTGGAAGATAAGGCCCTATGGCCTTAACTCTGCCAGGCAAAATAAAACATTATTATTACTGTTAATAAAACTTCAAGTGAACTTTGTAATTCTACGTCTCCAGCATTCAGATTTTTTGATAGGTTCTTTATATACTAGTGCTTTGAGGCTGAACAAGACCTAAGAAGTTTAGGAATCATACATTTAAGTTTCGTCACCTAAAATAGTACAGGCCTATTATTTTTTGCCGTTGTGCATTAAACTGTCGTAGGCCTATTTTGCGAGCCACACGGACAAAACAACATAATATGAAGTCAATCTAGATACATTTAACAGCCTACTGTTATTTTCGATCTCGATAAAGTTAAATAAAAAATATTTTCGTAAAAACAAATGATTCATGCATTTCATAAATAATTCTGACTAGACATAAAGAAAACAAAACTTAATTCTTCAGTAAAATAACATAAATATCGTGCCAAAATTCTCAGCCCTCATTTTTACTTCGTTGATTCTGTGAGCGTTCTCTTGCACATACTTAAAACTCCTCTTATTCAAAACGTAATATAAGAGGATACGCAGATGCCTTCTGAATATTTTGAGTTGTTATATAGGCAATATTTCGGGTTGGTCGACTTGTCACTGTTTAGTGAGACAGTAGATTGCGCTTCATCTAAATTAAGGCTCTGACACGTGACGTCACTGGTTCTGCTGCACGCGTGCCGTCGCCACCTTGGAGCGAGAAAAAGCTGGATCGTTGTCCCTATTACATTTTAAACACCATCTGTTGTGTGTTTCCATTTCAAGCAGCTACATTCTGCTAAGCCTGCTCCATCATTCGTTTCTCGTATACAATGTTCTTCTCTGTAGCCACCAGAATCTACCACTTTCATAATTTACTCGCCTCTAAATGAGTGTAGACTTCTGATTCACCTGAATACTGTAATCGGTGGTCATGAAAAGCGCACATTAGGCTACATCTTTTTCTTCCATTAAGGGATGACCGAAGTGTTGGGAGTGGTTAATTGTTCAAGAAATTTGAAATTTTGCACATTTCATAAAAATGTACTGTAATTTAATTCTAATATCTCAGTTTGTTAAAGAGGCATTAGTTAACTAAATCGAATTTTAAATCAAAATTTAAATCTTTCTCCTCCAACAGACTATTAAAATATGAACCTGAATTTTTCTTTGTGAAGTTCTCTGAGATTTACTGATGGATTTTTTTTAAACATATTTTATTCAGTAAAGAAAAAAAAACTGTCCTGGAATTATACTAAGTATTAAAAAAATAAATAAAACTAAGGTCTGTACTAAACATCTGATTAGATATTTTACTGCACTCATAGTAAAATATATTGTGAAAACTTTCATAGCTGTATCTCTGTTCTTGTGGGTGAAGATAGATGTTGAATGTGCAAAAATACTTTGAAAATTGAAATTGAGGAAACGACGAATTAAGTTTGCATGCATTAACAGTTGGAAGCGCAATGAAGTTTAAAAATAGTGTCGGCAGCACCTGTTTTATGCGTACAAACGGCATAAAACTTTGCACTGGTATACTTTGGGGTATGCTTGATTTTTTTACACTAATTTCCAAAAATAGTTTTTTTTTTATTCAAAATGGGTAAATCAACACTTCTGTCATCCATTAGAAGCGACAAGATCTCTATACATATATAAGCCATAATATCTACTCAGGACACTACTGACTCTATAGGTTCAATATTATGAAGAATCATAAGCAAGGGCGCGAAATTTCCAGTTACCCGGCGACCACAAATCTGAAGCGGGCAACAAACATTCAATGTTGAAACATAACTATCTTATTTATTGTAGTTATTTTAGTTTCCGTAATATTTTAGGTTTAATATTAATTTTCTAATTTCAAATTAAGCGTAGATATTGCCACAGACAGGCAGACACACTTGATAGGAACAAGATGAATAAACATTCGTAAATACTCGGAAGCGTTCGGAAATATCCGGAAGTTTCCGATATACTTTGAATTCCCAAGCGACTCTAATTGAACTGCTAACTGCAGAAAGGCAAGTAAGTAGTCCTCAAAATTCACAAATTCACTTTTCAGCACAAATCAGTTCTAAATGGTTAGACACACCGTTTACTGCTGAAAGGGAGCGTCTGTCATCATATTTATAGGTATGGCAACAGTTTGAATTTTGCTTTGAAAAACCTGAGTTTGAAAATAACATGTCAAAACAGTTTTTTGTCATTCCTGTAAAATCAGGATTTGTGGACTTGTTGCCTTTCTGCAGTTAGCAGTTCAATATTGGTTTCGTTCCCTGTGTATTAGTCAATCATTGTTCTAGCTTCTATAGACTATATAAATGAAATTGTGTTTAGTTGTTGTTTGTTAGAGCCATTTACAATCAATACAAATACTTCCAAAATACTCTGTTTTAGTAAGTTGTTATAAATTAGTTAGTACCATACCAAAACAAAAAGGTTCATTAGTATGTAATTTTTATAAATATGGAGCGGGAGGTTAAGATAAAATGCATTTATTTATTTCATTTAGCATATTTCAAAGAGATATATAATTACATAGCCCATTAGCAAATTCGTCATCTTAAAAATCTCATGCGCACAGCTGGATTCTAACCCGCGTACCTCGGGCCTAGTAGCAAGCAGGGAAACTGTTGGAACATACAAGTATAATGCGACCATAAATAACTACGTATCATGGGCTAACCCAGCCATGCAGCCACTTGAAATGTGAATGTTATGGTCTTTTTTTCTCTCTCACTATAATCTTGCCTTGTCTCAACAAGCAAATCCGGTTTTTAAGTTTTGTGAGAAGCATTTTACCATATAGAATCATATATGCATGGTTATTTGACTAAAATAATCAACCAGAAAATGTTATGACTGTATGTTTCTCACCATTTATTATAACAAGGTTATAAGAAGAGTATATAATGAGATATCACGTTTTGGGAACTATTTAAAACTAAAAAAGAAGGTAAAACATTATTCCAAATAAACACATTTTAATAAATTAAGGGAGGGTCAATAATAATATTTTGATTGATTTGAATTCTGAGTATAAGATTAAGTAAAATAAAAATTGGGAACATTTTTCACATTGAATATTGAATAACCTTAGGCCTATTCTTAGTGTAATAAGTTTATTTATGATTCCTTACAGGCCTATAATATGTCATTGTGATCGTTTTACGAGTATTTTATATGAAACCTGTTTTGAATAGGCAGCATACATTACAAGATTCAACAGAATTGAACTCATGCTCCACTCTAGATCCGAGAGTCGCGGGTTCAAACCTGGCCATGGTCGGAGGATTATTAAGGACGTAAACATCCTGGGCACAGAGTCCTCCGGGAGAGGCTTTACACTAGGGGCACGTGTCCTAAATTTACGGCAGGCTAAAGAACTCCAAATTAGAGCCTCTGACAAAATTCCTCGGCCCTTTCAAGTTCAAATACTTAGCATATCTTAGTTTCCTGCGAGGGCAGAAAGACGATGTGCTTACCACCTGAACCTCTGCTCTCTTGGAAAATAAGCATAATCAAATTACAATTAGTCTAGGTACCGAAACCTCCACTTGGACGCCCTTTGCCCCAACCGAGGAGCCTACAAGGATGCAGGAATACAAAACTCTTATAGGCCCAATACGATCGAAGACCACATTTTACAAAAGAAATGAAAGAAGTATCCTGCTTAGTGGTATTTTAAATTGAACTTACTTTAACACTACCCTTTAGAAGTTACTCGTATACTAATATACAGTCAAGAAATATTTGTTATGGGATGGTTCCAAAGGGCATCCCAATAATGCATTTATCTCCAAGATTCACGTCAATTTCACACAGTGACTGTTTTTTATTGACTCTCAATAGGGGTATTCTTCATAGAATACTTTTTCATCACCAATGCGAACAACAAATTTCAAAAGTTTCTTCCCTGGACGAATACAATCGACACTTGGAAGAGTGGAAGTAATTATTGCAATCATTATATTCAATACAGCTGAGTGACTTAGAAGGTATCTGGAATTAACATTTTTAATCACGCCTATTTAATTAGATCTTGCAAAAAGACGTAACTTCCCGCACTTGATTTGAACGCGGATTAAATAAGTGTTGCAAACTATTAGCTGGAAGGACTTTAAATTCATTTTAATACAAAGTATTGACATAAAACATAATAATAATAATAATAATAATAATAATAATAATAATAATAATAATTTAGACTTCATTGGGCTTTGGAAACAAATTTTTCAACTATCTTAACCCACACTCTATGAGGGTGCTTACAACTGAACACCCTATATGCACTCCTATTGCATAGTGTATGAAATACCGAGCATGTAGGAACTGAAACTAATAGGGACAACATTAAATTAATTTCCGAAATCCCTGAAAAATAGGAAACCAAATCCTGGAACGTGTTGAAAAGAACAACTGATTACGCAAGCTGACACAAAATTACGTCAATATGCTAGGATCAATACAAAATAAATCTATTGTGTACGAAAGGCGTGAAAAGACAAGCATCTTACACAAAGGGGTATGATTATGAAAAGTATGGATGGTATGAGTCTTCGACGTATGATCAAGTGTTTTTCCCCCCTTCAGTAAGAATACACCATACTGTTTTGGCTCCAGAAAACCCACATCACTTATGAACAATTTCGCGAGCAGTAGGCCTATATTTGATGGCAAATGTGCTGAACTCTGAATAATTTAAAAGTCATAACTCGAAGTCATTAACCATTCAACATATTTTCTGCAATTCGGTATTTATTTTGAAGGAAACCCTTCAGCTGTCCCCACAGGGAGAATTGCCCCAAAGGCAAAAGCACAAAGAACAGTTATTGCTTAGAAACAAAAAGAAATCATAATTAAAGAGTAATAAAAACAAGAAATACGTCAATACTGAACAGATTTTACATCAAACAGAGTATCCTGATGGCCGGGAGCACAATTTCTGGAATCATGTCTGCTCCAAGATGACTCCTGCAGAAATTTACGAAGAGGCGAGGTATTACGCCTCTAGCACCAATCATCAGACCAATGCACTGACTGCAATGTATAATAGAAATATTTTAAGGGAATTATCCTATACAATGCTTTCACTTCCGCAGTGGACTATCCAGTGAATTTACAACTATCGTAGCTACGTGACAGCAAACCGGTCTAAAAAATAATTAATTAATAAATAAGGTATAAGTATGTCTAATGTAGGACAAGGCAAGGATTCAGACCATTCACATGCTAATTGATTAAATAACACCTTTCCCTGAATCTAGTGAAAACAAACATGTGTCAATTTTGTATTATTATGAAAATTAGTTCGAAATTAAAAATATAAGCACAATGAAGATCTTTGAATAATTAGAACATCGTCTGTGAAAATATTTACAAAAGGAACACAGTTTCTCCGGCACGAACAATGTTAACAAAAGTTACTAATTAGAAACAACACCCCTAATTAACTAATTAGCTTAAATTACTTGTATGAAGACGACGGTGTACGCGTGCTCTTACCGGCAGCCAAACGAGTTTCTTCACAAGTACAATATTTCATTTCAGAAAAGACCCCTAGTCATAAGTCACCCGGTGGAAAAGAAAAGGTTTGTTTATTCTGTATTTTGTAGACTACTTCTTTATGCATTACTAAACTCATGTTTTTAAACTGTTGTCGGTTAAATAAACCTTCAAGTGCTAATCCGTATCTTGTTATTTTAACCGGTCTATGGCCAATTGTCCGAATTAAATTTTCTGCAGAGGTAGAAGAATAAACGAAGGAGGGAAATAAAAACGCCCTAATAGGGGTAAATCAAATTTTGCAGGAGAGATGCAAATTTATCATGTTTCACTGATTTAATTATTATGTGTTTACTTATTCACATTCTGTCAAAGTAGGCTTATTTTCTTTATTAAGTAAATACTTAAAATGAAAATATTTGTATCGGATGCTACAGTTTAAATTACAGCAGAGTCCCGCTAATCCGAACGGGATTAAAAAAAGAAAAAATTTTAATTTCAATCATAAGATGTTTTCCTACATCAGTCGCAGGTTAAAAACTTAGGTCTACATATTCAGGTCTACAAAAAATTGAATGGGGTCATATTGATCCCAAAGGTATTCAGTGCAAAAACAACGAATACATTTTAATATGTTGAAAAAAAAAATTAATAAAACGTCACTGGATAACTTACAGTTGGTTCAGAGAGATCAAGTCATAAATTTTGAAAACAATAGCAGAGGCATTTATTTCAAAAGGGCTGTTGGGATCATATTGACCACAATGGTAGGCCTACTAGGAAGGTTAAATAACGGACTTAAGGTATTCTTGCCACCCAGACATAATTCAATTTTGCCAAAATGTGGAGACAGTGGGTTTTGACATCCCTAACTCTATTGATAAGAATTTGTAATTTGTCCATGTGAATAAAATCCCTGAACATTTTTAGGCTGTATTTACCTGTATAATAGCCTATTGAATGAGGTCGAGATGCTAAAATAAGTCTAAATTGACAATAGCGATACTGTACACAAAGTCAAAGTTAAAAGACCAAAACGGAAAAGGATAAGAATGTATCATTCATTACTAGGGGCGGATTTCTATGACCAATAAAATTTAAAATATAACTTTACCACTTACACAATGTGTATTTTTTTAAGTTTCATTACAATTCACTTGATTAAAATATGTTAATTATTTAAAATATCTGTAAATTCTCAAAAAAATTTCAATGTAATGCAAAATTTACAAAATATGATATGAAACTTCAAAATTTCTTTAATATGCACAAAAATATGTCAAAAATATGACCTAAATATGCATATTCATACTAAATATGCTACAATACTGTAGTTGAAAATTTCCTAAATATGCAGTTATATGCACAATAAAAGCCGTTCCATTTTCACCACGATGCTTGGAATCTTGTTTAAATTAGTCGGAAACCTGGAATAATGCAAAGGGGAAAAATATGACACGTCATAGAAATCCGCCCCTATTCATTACTTAATTTAAATAAGAATCATCCAGTTTTATTTATAAAATATTGCCCCACAACGCAGAGCACCTGTATCTGGATCTCCAAACATCACTCTGGATTTTGAGATTCCTTTACCAAGAGAGAAGGAGAAATAAAGCAGGCTTCACTTTCTTGAGTAATTTCACAACCGTGAGTTTTGGGAGTATAGTAACTTTAATCTTGGAATCCAAGCAATGGGAGCAATATTAGCCATCCCTCTCTCAAGAAGAAGCCAAGGCAGGGCGGCACACAGTGACTGCATCGTACAGGAGCAGCCTCCTTCTCTTTGTGGTAAACTCAAAGTAAAGAGGATATTAATGCAAGCGTTATGAATCGAGTTTAATCAGGGGGAGCCCTCCATATACTCCTTCTTCCACTTTCTTCAAAAGAACCTCGCAGCGACAGATGATTTACTTTTTAATCAACCCATCCCTTATTAAAGACGAAGCAGTTGTGACGTCATTAAGGAGCTTTTGTATTAAGCCAGTTCTTCTCCTTAAGAATAACGTCTTGACGAGCACACGTGCGTGTTATACAGAAATCACAAGTCACAACCTATTATTTCAATTGAGCAATTCATCACTTCTCTTGAGTGTCGTTAATTTTCAATTCATTATTAACGCAGATGTTTTAAATATGGGCTTGAATTTTTTGGAAGTCATATACCGGGCCCTATGTTTCAATACAAGAAGGGAAGAAGAGAGAAATCGAGATACGAGAGATTAAAGAGTAAGACGGTGAAATATTTGCTGGAAGAAAGGGCAAGAGGAAAAGGTCTCAGACAGCAATCACCAACCCTCTAAGTGCTATGACCCCTTGAAATACTTCCTTTATTTTTGGGGCCCTTACAAAGTATTTTTGTAATTTAGAGTACTTGTCATTCATCACAAAATATTAGAATAGCCGGTAAAGCATTTGAACAAGTGGAAAAATTCATATATCTTGGAGCAATAATTGCAGATACATTTAATATTAAGGTAAAAGTTAGGTATCGACCAAAATCAGGATATGCTTGTTTATATCCAGTCCAGAAACTTTTGTCTTCTGTCCAAAAAGCTAAAATACAAGACAATCATCCAGCTGGTTGTATGACAGGATGCGAGACATGGTCCCTTACCCTTCGGGAAGAATAAAAAAGTAAAAGTGTTCGTAAACAGGGGGCTTAGGAAAATATTTGGACCCAAGAGAGATGAAAATGGGGACTGGAGAAAACTGCATAGTGACGAGCTTCTTCGCCGAATATAGTATGGGTAAATAAATCACGGAGGATGAAATGGACTGGACATGTTGCGCGAATGGGGATTAATCAGCCGAACAATTTACAAGATTAGAAATTTCAATAACAATACAAAGTTGTGTTTTCTTATAGAAAAATTATAATTTTGAATCTTTTAAAGATCTTTTTCATAAAATTTAATTCTTTATGTCTTTTCTCCATCTATGTTCACAGTAACATTTTTATTTTATTATTTTAATTGCTAACTTCTAAATGAAATAAAAACTGCGTGGTGGAAGTTGGTAAATTTAATTCGATTACGAATAGTGATTAATAAATAGCTGCAGTTTAATGTTTCGAGTGCAACCGTGCTGTGGGCGCTATTTCGCATATACGACTTTTTTTGCGAAATATCCCCTTTGTTGTCCTATTTTTCCTTTCTATTAGGTACCTAAAATATAGTTCCTTTAAGTTCCGATGTCTAGTGATCAAATACAAAAGCGCCAGGTTACTGCGTGCGATATTCTTAAAGACACAATCCCTATAAAACAATCTTATCAATGAGAGGGGTGTCTTCCAGCAGCTCTTCGTTAAGTTCCTGTCAATCTGGGATAAGGTAAAGATTAACTCGGCACCCTCCACTCTGATTTTTTTTTATATACAGTAAATCCGGACTAGGGAGGGGTAGAAAGCGTGACAACACGGCTTGAGTTGCTACCTGTTGGAATTCTGTTGCAGTCTTGATCGAGTTGCTTGAAAAGGATCGTGTTTGAACCAAGAGAGGGTGGAGTTCAGGAAGGAAGAGGTAGGGAAGAAAAGTATGTTATCTACCTGCCCTTCCCTTATTTAGGCTCAGTAATTAACTATCTGATCTGAAGATGAGTGACAGCATAACAAGGACGAAGGGTTTCCACTTTTAAAGGCCTAACTAATATTTCCAAAGTAAAGACAGGTATACACAATGGAAATTCTGAACTGTGAAGCAGTCAGTTTCTGATGATTTTTATCTTCAGGACATGGTAGCACGCTCGTGACTTCAAAATTCACAATCGGTGGCATATCTCTTCGGAAGAGATGTATGGCCATGGGCAGACCCTTTGTGAAATCAATATATATATATATATGCGATCAGGTGTTAGTAACTTCTCGTTTTTCTCATCTTTTTCTATAAATGGCAGTTGATAGCGTGCGGGGAAATCGAAGCTTCTCTTGACGTTTTAACGTCGAACCAAGGGAGTTTAGAGCACGAAATGTACTTAGTTTAGTAAAATGTTCAAAATAACACGAACAGAATGTATTTTATTTTAAATAAAGGTTTTTATTATGCAGTTTGATTTGCTGCTGTTCCGTATTCGATATTAATTGATACCACACCAGTGTTGTAATGAAAATCTGTACTTTAATGGATGTCATTAAGATACTACGTGACATATAATAAGGGTATGGTCAAATAAAAAAACTGCTTTAATACAAGAATAGTTTGAGATTATCAGCCTACATAATATAAATTATGCTATAGAGGTACAGTACCGTACTTTATTTTAGCTCAGTGAAATTTTAATAGTTTCTATTCCTCTTTGAATTCTTGCATTATTTAACTTAACTCTAAAGCACTTACGAAACTTCAAATATTTGCCAAACAAAATAATCAAAGAGAACATAAACCACGAACAGTAGATTAGCTATTAAAATAAATGAACCGCAAGTCCCAGTACAGTGAAGTAATTAATCCACCAATTACATGTCTTTTAATCAAGTTCACAGACTTAGGTGTCGCTTTACTTTTTTTTGGGGGGGGGGGAGGAACGAAAAACGAGATTAATTGCACCTTGAAGTACGGTACATTTTAAATGATATGAGATCTGCTACATTCACGCAATTAAACTGTAGACCTCTTCAAAGTTTAAATATATGCGCTAAAGAGTTCATAATGTCAACATCCGTATATTGTGCTGATTTCAATGCCGTGGGAAAGTGGAGCTACTGACGTGAGTGTAATGGTGGGAGTGACTGTGCGGACAGCAAGACTGTAAATCACTCTTAATAAATACTCCAATACACGTTCACAAGTTCCTTTCGCTAAATAGATATTCCATACGTAATTGCCATACAAATAGTAAGTGCAAGTGCATTTAGGAACTGTAATTTGTCCTTGAATCTATTATCTGTTTAACATAGGGTGTCCATTCGTCCCGTTTTTCCTGGGACATTCCCGTTTTATGACAAAATGTCCTGCTGTCCCGAAATTTTCATTGGGGGCACTCAAATGTCCCGCTTTTTATGTCTGAATGACCAGTGTGTTTCACGCTACAGTAATAAAAGTTACAACATCGAAAGACTTGCTCATTGTCAAAACATACTTTAATGGAGTAATATGTGCTTTTATGATAAATTATTTTTAAAAACGCGTTTCTTGATAGAATACATAAAAGTTAAATGCACAGTGAGATTGAGGCACCTATTTCTGTGGAACGAAATAGCTATACCAGTCTGTAGAAGAAATTTAAGAAGTCATTTGGGATAATTTGTGCGCATGAGACAAAGGTAAAATGTGAATGTTCCCTAAATTTTGTGAATGAAATTGTCCCCTTTTTTCCTTTAACTGTCCCAGGTTTTTCCTCCAAAAATTAAAATGTCCCGTTTTTATATAAACATTATATGGACACCCTACTTTAACACCACCTATCCTCGAGGATTTGTGGTTGGACAGAAGCATAGCCTTCCTCTAATGTTGGGAATTTTGCGAGATGAGGCTACGTTAATTTCATAGTTTCGTCCCCAAACATGATGATTTAGGCATGGAATTATTCAGGTTCAAGTGAACTGGTTAATTAAGCGAATAACTGCTCAAATAACCATTATCTTTTATCGAACAGGATAACAATTAACCATATAAAAGGATAATGACGTACTTTCAGCTAATAATCCAAATAGGCCTATTTTTAGGTATATTTATTAAAATAAACTTCAGTTGATGGAAAGTACAACCTAATGATCGGTTATACAGTGAGTCCATTTTATGAGGAAACCTCGCACCACTGCCGCATTGCCATATAGGCGCATACCGCTCATAATTCTATAGGAACTTTACGTGAAGTTTTTGATGACAGGATAATTAGCACAGGTTTATGGCCCCCTAGATCAGCCGACCTAACATACTGTGATTATTATCTTTGGGGATACCTAAGGGAAAAGTTTACCGAAATAATCCTCATACCTTAGAAGAACTTAAGGCCGAAATAACACGTGCAGTGCAGTGTATTACCGAAGCGGAATTACAGAAAGTGGCAAATAATTTGTTTAAACGATGTGAGGCACGTCTTACTGCTGACGGGGGTCATTTTCAACAGTATCTCAAAGAAATGGTGAGTAATAAGCCTCTGCATGTAGGCCTATTTTGATAATAAATTGGTTGAGTTATTGATTTGCCGGTAGTAACTGAACACGGTCCCCCCCGGTGCAAGCACAACAGCGGGGAAAGTGTGAGCAGGGGCAACGCTGTTAAAAAGTTTCCGCATAAAATGGATTCCCGTACAACACGCTGACTTGGAGGTTGAGAATTAACCACTATATAGGACTAATTAATTGTCCTTCTAAGGTTAATCGACATAAAACTCCAGATAAACTGCAAATTAATAATATCCCATTAAAGTATCCAATCGAGAGTTAATTGCTCTAGTTCTCTGACTGCAGTTAATCGTCATCCAGTTATTTGTCTCAGTTACAGCAAGGCATGAACCAAATAATGCTAATAATAGTTATTTTTATTTTCGAATTCTTGGCTAACATAAGTTTGGTAAAAAATATAGTAATGACATATTTAGGTTTGGAAGTTTTGGCGTAGAACAACCGAAGTATACTCAGCCTGTAGTTTAGACATAAGAAAGTGTAATTACTACCTAATCAAAGTTTTCGATCTTCGATGTAATTCTATGTATAGCCAATGTGCAGCGTCATCTGACTGGATCCTCAATGCAATGATATACCGATCTGTGACACGACACCGAGAAAAATATAGTAAAATTTAAAACCAGATAAAGACATTAGGGCACAAGTACATACAAAGTGAACAATGCCGTGACTCCGCAGAGTACCCAGAAGGTATTTCACTGCAGCGTCATGTTTTCTTCCAGATATTTTAAAGTTCTAACACAATGTACAGCCTGTGCATTTAGATGTGAGCACTGGCATGCGCCGCAGAGATAGGGCGGGACGGAAGGGAAGTGTGTTGCTAGTATGAATCACGTGATGACTGATACCACTGCGCATTGTGTTTACAGTGCTCACGTCTAAATGGACGGACAGTAGGTATCGTTCGAAAGGCGCTGTAAATAACTAGTAACGGTAAAAAAGGGTTCAAGCTACAGACATCGTATTATATCTCTGCCGGTCTGTCACGTGACTATTTCCTGGTAGCAGAAGAGAGAGAGGCTCGATTCTACTAGCGTGCACAAAAACATTTCTTAAATTTACAATGGGCAGCAGATGTGAACAGATATGAGCTCGGACAAGCATTGACTAGAAAGGGAACTGGATGTCTTTTGTATTGGAATACACGGACTACCTGCTCCCGCACAAACACTTGTAACAAAATTCCAACGGTCGGCGAGAGGCACAGATATAAAACGACAGCTTGTACCTTACGTTCCAAGACCTACTGCAAGTAAAACGGAGGCGATGTTTTTTGACCAGTTACTACACAACGTGTAGGTTTTTTATTTTTATTTTTTATATATATCAAGAGAGCTCATTTACTTCTCCCACCTCCATGTGATCTTACCTTTTGTTTACTTGTATTCCTCCTTTACCCCATCATTATGTTTCCCAACCAATTTCTCCCCTTCCCTCCTCAGCTTGACATCACACGCAACACGCCTTGTTACTGAGACTGCTTCATGCCAATATAATCATTCAAGTAATTACATGTACACTCCCATACATTTCATTTCGAAATGACGTGGTTTAAAAATATAAATCATACCCCTAGAAAACTACCACAACAGGGAAACCAATGTGTATTAAGAATAAAATCAGGTAAACTTATATAACAAAGTGCCAGTATGTTTTTGTTGAATCAATTATAATTGCAATTATGATATGCAGAAAATAAGTTTTTCTAATCAGATTAAAATCGACCAGTGTCAGCAGAACTACAGATTTGTGATACCTTGACAATCGCTCACTCACATAAAAATAAAAAAATCATGTCAAATCGGCCGGCTCCGGGATTTGATCCGGGGACCTCCAAAATACGAGTCCAAGACGTTACCATTTGGCCAACTCAGTCAGTTTGATGGTGTTGTTTGATAAGCATATGTGAAGGAATAGTGTTAACTGTTAAATTATACCGGTAGACAAAAATTAAAAAACATGTGACCTTTAATTAGTTGTTACTCTGGTCAACCGATTAGGTCCAAAATTAATAGGCTTCTTGCCATAGCCGTTATAAATGCGTATACCAAGTTTCATGAAAATCCCATAAAGCATATTTGAGTTATGGGGCCTTTTGTTATAATACCATAAAATGCACTAAATTGGGCATTATTCCGGTTCCGGCCAACCGATTTGGTCCAATATCAACAGACGTCTTCCCTTGGACATTGTAAATGTGTATACCAAGTTTCATGGAAATCCGATAAAGCGTATTTGAGTTATGGCGCATTTAAATAAAAACACTAAATTAGGTTTGACGCCGGTACCGGTGAACCGATTTCGTTCACTAACGATAGGGTTCTTCCCATGGACATTATAAATACGTATACCAAGTTACATGAAAATCCGATAAAGCGTATTTGAGTTATGACGCGTACAGACACGGACATACAGACGGACAGACATTTTTCGTCCCCCACACACAATCTCATAAAGTACCATACTGGCACTTAATAAATACTGGGAACATTATAGAGACAGGCTGTGGAGGTCGTTCAAAATATTCGTATTTCTTGAGAAAACAACTTGCAACCTTAAACTTTGGAGATAAAGTAGCTTTCACAGAAATTGGGGCAAATTAACATCTTTGATTTTTGAAGACTTCCGTGCTTTGGCCGATAATGAATTCCTGTAAGTGAGTAATTTACCGTAAACACAAGAATTAGTATTAAATTTTACACGTAATTTTAAATATTATCTTACAGAAACTTGTAGTGGTTTTATTATAACAAAACTTACAGGCCTACTCTAATTGCTAACACACCTATGTTCCTACAATGAGGTTTCCAATACATCCTAATAAATAAATAACCTAATTTATTCAATAGTGGATTATTTTATCTATAACACACCCTTAGGAGATTGCTGAGTGTAGGTGTTTTGCTTCAACATGACAACGCCCGTCCTCATGCTCCTCGTGCAACAATGAAAACAGTCGACGACATCCGCCATAATCGCCAGATTTGGGGCCATCAGATTTCCATAGCTTTGGTTCATTAAATAATCACCTTGGAGGGCAGAAGTTCAAGTCTGATGAAGACGTCCAATCGGCGGTGCACGAGTGGCTACAGCGTCAACCAAAAGAATTTTCTCACGGGGTATCGAAGCACTTCCTATCCGATGGCTTAAGTGCGTTGAACTAGGAGGGGACTAAGTAGAAAAATGATGTACAAACATTCTTCCTGCAGTAAAATAGTGGGAAAAAATTAAATGCGGTTTTCATTAGATTCTCCCTCGTACATTTGGGAATGCACTTCTCCATAACTTCTCCTTTACCTCTCATTACAACTGGATCTTATCCTGGCCTACTACGCTTACTTGAGCTTTAGGTGTGTACTTACAAACAAAATAGAACGTCCCATTTTTTATAGCAAAAATTCTGAAATTTTCCAATTGTAATTAGGAGAGAATATAAACAAACTTGGAAGGAAGTAATGAGTGAAAATCTAATTCTGAGAGACTTCTCGTGCCTTGTATCTAAAAAGATCCTTTCCTTTCGTTGCTGCATTTATTTTCAAAAACGTATGGTACAAAAAAAAAAAAAAAATTAGGAATGAAGTAGGATTATTGGTGTACATAACAGGCTTACTTAAATTATTAAGACATAAGTTTGTAAGGGTTATTTTTTAAGAATTAATATGGAGTTAAGTTCACCGGAGCTTCTTAAAAGGCCTACACAAGTTAAAAAAAAAAAGTTTAGAAAAGTAGAAGACACTGTTTATTCTGCTATATCACTAAATTTACATGAACAGATGTTAAAATAGGGCGGTTATAAAGGAAAGATTACATGACCGTCTGAACCTACGGGAAACCCGTATTCATTTGACGATGTTAATATCTCAACACTTATTAGAGGAAAACGATTTAGTAAACGATTGTAGCTTTAACTAAGATGGATACCAGGATCAAATCCTTGGATAATTTTAGATAGATAAAATGAAGTCATTCATTCCACAACTACATCATCGTCTTTCGCTGAGATTCCTCATATGTATAATTAATATCATTATTATGATACATATACATTATGATACATATTATGTGACAGAGCTGGCGTGGATTAAATTTAATACTCTTAGATAGTACAAAATCCGAAGAAATCTTTATTCGTTGCCAGGCTTAGAAGTCCGAAATTCAAAATGTTAAGAATTGCAGTATAGAATACACTGGGTCTGTTTCTTACTAAAAAAAGGCCTAATGCAGAAAGCAAGTAAATAAATTAATAATAATAATAATAATAATAATAATAATAATGTAACAAATAACGTGATAGAAATAGGCTACGTTAATAACAAAGAACCTTCTAAACATGTGGTTACAGAAAAGGTTTTCTTTTTACGGCAGTTGTAGCTGTATTATCTAGAAATTTATGTTCCCGAAATAGCTGGAAGACAGTAAAATTCATTTATGTACAGTAGTTAGCCAGCATGCGTTTAAGTTATACGACTTGAAGAAGCAGAAGTACATTACCGGCGGCCTCGCATAAAAACAACAAATTTAATGTTTGTTAGAATACGTGCGTTGTCAGCGTTTGTTAAACCTAAAAGGAAGTCAACTGCAGGAAACCAGCCCCCTGTCCCGATCTACTTTCTCACGACAGTAACCCTATTTGCTGAATGATTCTGGTAGGCTGAAGAAGCGAGGCTATACAGCAGTGAGCAAAACACTAAAGAATGATAAGTTAATAACTAAAGACAGGAATCAATACTTACTTACTTACTTACTTACTCAATAGCAATAGCAATAGACAATTCCTAAGCAAGCTAAAAAATTCCCTTTAGGCAGGCCTATGGGCTGAGGTAGATTTCGAAGTGCTTTTGGTTTAATTTATTTCTTGTTCTTTAGTCTTGGCATGATAAACCCGCAATAATAACTGCAAAAGAGAGGAAAGAGCACTTTTTCAAACATTCAACTCTTGCCTCATATGAGAGCTACCGAGAAACTAGTTATTGATTTGTAGAGTACTCATCAAGAGCTTTTCAACGATACCCCACAAGACGTGGTTTCAAAAATTTCGAATTTCCATCCCCCACTCGTACCCCCAAAACCCCCGAATCGTTGGTGTCACAGTGAACTCCATAGGGAGTATTCTGATTTATTCAAACAAAGTTTCCTTCTATACTTCGTAGGGGCCGAGATATAAATTTTTCAAAATTTTAACCTCCTCTCCCGACCCTCCACCTTGGGCCAATTTTGCTCATTAACGAACTTGTCCGAACTATTGGGCCTAGAAATAACATAATAAAATTTGGTTCAAATATCTTCAAAATTACGGCCGCTAGCGTGTAAAGATATAGCCTATAGGGTATATAAATATACACAGGTATATATAGGCGATAGGCCTATATAAATATACAAAAAAAATTGAACGGGCGGTGGTTTCATACTTAGGGAACATGAAACGTAAAGATATGAAAGAATCTTTCGAAAGTCATGACATGGTATCGATCGCAAAGGACCACCCCTCGCAAATCCTACTTCCCTTAAATCTAACCTATTATTGTCCTCCCAACTACCTCTAGGTCTTCCAAGTGGTATTTTCCCTTCGGGTCTCCCATTCAATACTTTTGAGATATGTCTTTCTTCCCCCGTGCGTGCAACGTGTCCAGCCCATTTCATCCTCCGTGGTTTAATTACCCTTACTATATCAGGTGAAGAGTATGCAGTTTTCTCCGTTTTCATCTCTTTTAGGCTCAAATATTTTCCTAAGCACCCTGTTATCGAACACTCTCAGATTATGATCTTTCCGAAGAGTAAGCGACCATGCACTATCAAATCTCAAAATATGCATGCAATCAGGCACTGTCAAATGGCCAAATATGCACAATGAAAGGAAAGCATATTATGCAGAATCAAAATTCAAATTTACATTTATTTTCGAGTGGTACAATAGGCCTATAGGCTTACTGATATTTGTGGAAATTATCAAAGAAACAGCATTTCCGTGCGCAAAGCGTGGCTGCCATTTTGTGGCGAAAATTACCCGTAGAACTGTAATAGTTTGATTAATTTTTACAACTGTATGCAACTATAGATGTACTCAATAAAGAGCATGTCAAATTAACAGTCTGTCCAGATTGTCAAGTTCATGCGTTTGTCAAAATGTTTTTGTACGCTTCCAGTGATAGGTGCAAACTTCCAGGATGATACTTAAAACAAACTGAGGCCAAATTCTTTGTATTCAACATTTTCCCCTCAAATTTCAGACCATAGCCTCCAACTTAGTTACTGGGTAAGCAATTTCGCGAAGTTTGTCTCGGTGTAATTTAAGTCCTGTTGTGCATTCTAAATCTTAAATGCAACTTGCAAATAACTTAATTGTGTTACTTGGAATCAAAAAGCCATGAAATAGATATTTAGCAAGTCTGAGAAGTGTAACAAGCTTATATAAAAACATGCATTTACATGGAAATCATGTATTTAAACGAAATTTTCTTCATATTCAGTTGTAGTAACAGAAAATAGTCACATCCCAGACGATACCTAGCTTCAATAGCTTCCTTTTCAGACCAGTTTTTGTGTTTTTGTTCAATGTTAGAAGACAATGTTAGTAGCCATACAGACACTGACTCTTTCTTTTTCTCAAAATGGTATTTCGAGCTTAGTGGATTTCAAAGCATGTAATGACGCTAAAAACTCGAAATCGAATATAAACCCCCGCTTATAACAATAACATTGTAATAGTTAAGTTTGCATATCCTCTTAATTCCAAATTATACCTGAAAACGGACAATGACACCATCCATATTTAACAAGCTTGAGTATAGGACCCACAATTATACCTGGAGGCAATGCCAAGTATTAACATATTGTCTTGTGTTAAACTCCTCCTAGCATTGTCAGAGGATTGTCTAGGTGACAACTAGACACGAGAGAAATGAAAAAGAATATCGCTGTTGCCACAGGATGATGCAGACAAAAGATTCATTATTCTTCCTCATAAGGAGGCGCGATATTTCACAGCACACAAAACACTAATGCCCAGGGCAATAAAGATGTACAAACTGGTGCTGCGTGCGAAGTGGCGAATACCAAAACAAAGCACACTTATAATCTTCCACTTGTTATTTTGTGTAAGTTGTGAGCATAACAGTTGTACCTTTTATAAAGAATAATTTGATGTACACCATGGACTATAAAGTTTAGGAATGTGCAACATAAAAAATAAGAACATGATTATCACAAACATTATCTCCCTTGAGTATCAGCTCCCGGCTGGTGTGGAAATACGAAATCAATAACATCTACGATAAGAAATTTATTACAGACTGTGTACAAAATCTGTCAAGCCCTCATAATGGTGCATTGCCAGATTTGGGTATTCTAAGATCATGAAATCTTAGGCCACAAATAGAGAAACAGAAAATTTTGCTTGATAGTAAGCTACTATTTCTGCATTTCTTTAAATTTTAGAAGATGTAGGTTACACCTTTCCTGCACACGTCTTAAATCGTCTAATTAATAAATTAAAAGGGCGACCGTTTAGGCCATTTATAATTACTTTCAAACCACTTAAATTGTATCATGTTGGAGAGATGATTTGTTTACATATTAGTAAACTACTATGTGTGTATATATACTCGCATAATTTTGTTGTTGTGACTATTATTATTATTATTATTATTATTAGCATAATCATGGTTACGCTTTTCAAATGCGCACTTTTTTCAGGGAAAATTTATTTTAGTTTTGTGTTTGATTCGGTCAATAATCATACACGTTATTAATGTTATATAGGCCTAAATCATCTCTGACCAATGAGGGAAGTATAAAGTAGGCCTAAGTGGGCTTGTGTTGCTTTTGAAATTACCGGGTGTATCGTCATGAATTAACTATATTCAACTCGAAAACAATTAATACAAAAAATTTATACTTAGGCTTATAAGGTGGATGGTGAGATCAGGAACTTCATAGGCTACGTCCTGGACTTGCAATCACTGCAACTTTTTTTTTTCACTCTGCTCTTCGTCTCTCCTCCTTTTTCACTCTGCTCTTTTTTGGACTTCTACCCAAGCAACCTTGCTCATTCGGGTGTATTTTCTGAATATTATAGTTATAGTATATTATGTCACAAAAATGTGTATTTTTTGTTTTAAATTTAATGTTTTTGTATCTTTGATATCTCATAAATAAATAAATTCAATTGTCATTAGAATGTGGGACTGGGCTACAAAGTTGGGTATTTGTTCTGATAACTAGATGCCGACCATTTCCAAGTACAACATGCTGTGAAAAATAATAATTGGGACTTGGGGCCTTTTTGAAAACACTGCTTCAATTTCATCTTGTAACTCGTATTCAAAATTATGTTTTACTTCAAATACAGTATTGTACCAATACTACAGTCCTCTGGTTATCAAAACGTACATGAGTTACCGCCAACACCTACGCGGATTGATTATGTTTGCTGTGTTCATTACACAAGAATAGATTTCCGGTTAACATGGAATTGCTGGATAATTATGCGATCCTTATTAGAGGGAGTCGTTACATATGCAGACTAATAAGAATCTCATGTATGCTGCATACTCAGTTTACGGTCGCCATCATGGTTAGAACTATCCCCATATCTCAAACGACTAGCCATAAAATGGTGGCAGTAAAACAGCCCTTCTGTGCAGGCAGAAAGTTCTCCACCCATCATCACTTTCCTAAGCTAGCAGTAAAATTACGTTTCCATGTAATTAATCAGGCATTTAATAGACTACATAAGCTATACACAGAACATTAAATGGATATGTGAGGACAATATGTTTATGAAAATATCTAAGATATCAATGTCAAAAAATATAGTTAGATGATTTGTGACACATTTCCCTTCTGAGTTCTGAAGGGATATTAAGCCAAGACGAATTGAAAGGTACAGGTTGCGCCACGGTTTTTGGCGTATGGAAATTTTAATGGACAGCTATGGTGCGAGTCACTTACTTTATCGTGGTCATGGTTTGGTCTGAGGGGGCGTGATGGCAGTATCAGAGGAGGGGCATGATTCCATTAGAACCGGTGTGACACACAGCCTGAAGTTCGAAGAATGATGCAACTTGATATTGGAGATGTATAAACACACTGCTCGATTGGTGTCCAATGTTTTGCTTAATCAGCACCATGTGCGTATGTGATGAAAGATAACATTATGAGGGGGCTAGTTACGCCCTCAAGGGCATACACCAATATTCCTGGCGAACCCAGGGGCTAGCTGGCTAGCTACGCACTCAAGGACATATGCCAATATCGCTGGCGAGGCCTATAGTAGCTTGATCCTTCGTACTCCAGCACTGCTGAAGGAAGTACATATTGTGGACATCCCATGGTTATATTGCCATTGCTTTTATCTTATTACTGTACACACCGTCAATTTGAATTTCCCAAGTGCTAGTTCTGAATTTGACAGCTACAAGAGAACTGCAGGGATGACGTCACTACTCAAAGACTCCATTAACTAAATTATACTAAAAATTACATAGAGTACCAGAAAACTATTTATTATTATTCACGTCAGGGATATTATTTAAAAAATTACCCACAAGCGTCGATCTTCTATTATATAAAATATACATCAGCGAATTATGAAAATCCGTACTTAATGGGCCCACTAAACGATCAATAAAATAATATTGTCAATATTCTCTTCAATATTGACGCTCTATATAGAAGCGCGCATCAATACGCTTCAAAAAGCATAAATATTCTCACCAATATTCATTCTGGCAAAAATATTTGTGCTGCACGATCGAGGCTGTTTCAGTTTCAGTTTTCTTTATTTTTTTAAAATTTATTTAAATTTCGAAATGGTTTCTAGTTCAAATTTGGATTTTCTAGCATTGACTCTTACACTGTGCGAAAAAGAAAAATCAAACAGAGAAATGGACGCTGGTACAAGGTGTTGCTTGGTGAGTACCGCTTTACATGAACATTTGCTTAATTTTTTTCTTTCTACAGAACCGGAATAATTCTTACACCAACGCTATTTAAAAAACAAGCAAGTGTAATAGCAGACGTTCGTTGATATTTGTGGATAATATCCGACATATTATGTCAAAGAACAAAACAGAAATGGCATTATTAGCACCAAAATACATACCATGTGAATAAAGTTAAACAGAACGTCAGTTGAGTAGGCATGTGAAATTGTGCTTGGAGAACGATTGTCCTTATGTGTCGTTTTCGATTTAACGAAGCGTGCCTTTGTCTTTTCTTAATGCTGATATAATCACCAGCAGAGGCGATTCAGGTTTGTCATTTTGGTACTTTTGAGCACCATACATTTACAAATAAGAAAACATGTTACATAATGTAACAGTAAAAAAATGTGTAGACTATTACAACACAGGATGACCAACTTTTTAGAGCGCCAACTCGAGACACGCCAATGGTGAGCTGAAAGAGGGGAACACACATAGGCCTACAAAAGTAAAAGCCCAAGAAATATATTAATACATTATATTGTTGTCGAGTATTTATTTATTTATTAACCCTAACTTTAAGCTCGGCTTTTATTAAACTCATATTATACTGGTTCCTCGTGTCAATCCAATGGGATGATATCAAGTTAAACACTCTCTCTACAGAGGGGATACATATGATTTGCTAGATTGTTTAACTTGCATTGATTAGTCTCTAGAGTTGGAGAAATGTCCACCACTTTTTATCTATAGGCTTGTCTTGATGTATCAACCGTTCATAAATTAAGTCATTTGCATCTTCAAACTCATCGTAAAACTGTCCATGCACAAAATATCCATCATGTTTAAACACTTACTCTATAATAATTCCCACGCTTCGCCGCTGAGGATACATAGGCGAAGACTTAAGGGGGCAAGTTATTTTTTTCTTTCCCAACATTTGGGTCACCTGCTTTTACATCTATGTCCGGCGTCCGGCCAGGCATTGTAGAGAATCAAACATTGTCTTGCATTTTAATACTACTAGATGTGTTAATCAAATTTTCGTGCGAAAGATTTTTTTTTACATAAATGACTCTTTACAGTTAATCCTATATAGATTGGAAACCACATGCGTCAAAAAAGACTATGACCAAAGAACGTCATTCGATAACTCTGATTCTACTGGTATATGTGAACAAGTATTCTAATAGGCGATGCTTCGATCACAAGGTAAGGAACCACCTTTTAACAATCGATTAGAGTACTGTACTTTCAAAACTTCCGTTTTCTGTAAACTTACGAAATTCAGATTCAAGTGATAATCTTTAAGGTGGGACTATGTGTTACATAACACGTTTAACAATTTACATTAATTTTATACGTATAATTGTATACGTATTAATAAAGTAGGCCTGCCATGTCCGGCTTTTTTGTGGAATTAGGCTTTTTTAGTAAAAAAATGTCCTGCTTTGCAATTTTTTACGGTAACCCTACCTAACATTAATGTTTAAGGCTTATTATAACTGCTAAAAATCCAATTCTTGTCCCCCCCCCCAAACAATATTCTCAAGTTGCGCTCACCTCTTAAATATACCCATGCAGACAGTTTTACAGAAAATATGTCAGAATTTCATTTGGTTATTTTGAAGTTTTCGTCTTGAAACTTGACCACAGTAGCGGTTCTATCGCACTGTCGCATTTCCACAACAATAATAGACTAAATACATAGCTATTAGGATCGGTGACCAACTACAAAGAGATTTCATGGCGTGAAAATTGCTTTAAATAATCGGAGTGGCAGGCTGCATTAATGTGTGTAAACATACTACTGGTGGCGTACTGTAATGCAACTTTGCGGTGCCCGAGCGCTCCCCACAGCTCTCTATACTATTTCCGGAACATTTAGCTTGTGATTGGCGATAATAGTTGAGTAGGAGCCCGCTTTTATTGTGTGCAGCCGCAACAATAGAAAAGCAGTGGAGAGATCATGGGGGCTCTTGGCGGCCGGTTCAACTAGCGTACTTAACATACATTATCATTTCCACAGGCTCTACGTAAACTGCCCTTTACTATCCATGCTTCTGTAAACTTCATTTCTACCAATTAGTGGTGGTGGTGATGATTGTGATGAATGCCACTTCCCATTAGTTTCGAACAAGACATTTTTAACCAAAACGATTCTACCATTCCATTCTCCTCAAGTTATACTGTTACCCATAGGCGTAACCAGGCCGACCATATGGGGGGGTTATAACATCCGCAGGGTCTGGGAGTATGGAATACCCCCCAGGGAAAGGGGGGTCCGGGGGTCCTCCCCCGGAAAATTTTAAATTCAAGATGCACAATAACGAGTTTTAAGCGTCCGGGGGGGTCCACCCTCGGAAAATTTTAAAAATTAAGATGCACAATAACGAGTTTTAAGCCTCCGGGTGTCCTCTCCCGGAAAATTTAGATGCACAGTAACGAGTTTTAAGCTTCCCACGCTTTATACTCGTATTAAGTAATTTATAAACAGACTTAAAAAAAGTATACAATTTTCCTTTTTTAATCAATGGGGGGGGGGGTTCAAACCCCCAAACCCCCCCTCGTTACGCCTCTGCTGTTACCCTAAGTTAATTCGATTTCAAATAGTTAAACATAGGCTTGCCAGACGTCCCGGTGTCCCGCCCGTTTACTTCACGTCTCGGTAAAAATTAAATTTGATATTCTAGATGACCAAAAAAATCTAAAAATATTTAACTGTGAAGGATTATTTAGGACAATTACTTTGTCATTTATTTCTGTACTGTATGAAAAGTGAAAACTATAGAAGAGTGATAGTCTGCAAATAAATAATATTTTCATCGTATCGTCTTTTCTCGCCATCGTGACCATGCGCGATGCGAGAGCTCGTGAAGATTTTTACAAGATTAAAACCAAAGAAGACTTTTAAAAAAAAAGTCCTAGCCAATGAAAAGTACATGTAAATATTGTTCAAATTTTTATTCCTCATTCAAAGTGTTTCTTCTTACCTAACTTAAGTAACTTTTAAATATTAACATGTTAGAAGTAAAATGTTTAAATTGATATGCTAAACCCCTGGTTTAGGTTTCTAATCAGTAACCATTTACTCATAGCATTGAGAATAAACTACCCTCTAAAACACTCTAAAAACCCGCCAAGGGTGTGTACCCTTGAATACACGTGATGCTGGGGGGGGGGGGGCATTCCGGTGTCCCGGTTGAACATTTCAGAAATCTGGCAAGCCTAGTTAAGCATTAAAATGACTTGTTTGAATTGAGGCTTTCCCGGTGTTATTCGAATAATGAAGGACGCAATAGAAGGGACCAATAAGAAGTTTTTAATACTTTGACAACATTGTGTTATTTTACATTTTATATATAAGTGCTACGACAAGGGTTTAAGGTGGACACTCTTTCAATTTGTAACTATTATAACCCTGTCTGAAAATGAAATTCATTAATAATAAATCGGTTATATTTTTTTAAATATTTTTTCGAGCTCTTTCTCTACTCTTTCACAGGTCAAAAGTCAGTACTCTACTGCATTTGGTAGGCCTACATCAAGATTTTATCGAATTTCCCGGATAATGCGAATTTTTCAGAATCCGAACAAGAGTCAGCCCCAATTAGTTCGGATTCCCAAGTAATCTTTTTCGAAAGGTGAGAAAGCGTTAATGTTTTAGACTCAACGACCTTAGAAAACGTTATTAATGTAAACAGCTTTATAATGCTTTTGAAGAAAGAAAAAAAAAAAAGTAATCCGACACACACGAAGAAGAATAATAAACTTTACTTTGCTGGTAGTAAGTCATCCACCGGGTTCAAAAAATTAATGTTGATGTATCGAGGTATTTTACTGTCGCTCAAATGCAATTTATGTTTCATCTTTCTCACGATACCAGCGGTTTTGTAACATTACAACAGAAATCAATTACACTAAAAACATAATTGTAATCGGTCTAGTGTATTAATTCCAGAACAGAACGACTGGGTTTCTGCAATGTAATTGCATTATTAATCCGACTTAACTGTATTATCACAATTTTCTCCCTGTATATTTATGATTTTGTAATTATTGTAATTTTAGTCTGGGTGAATGGAAGAGAAGGCCTTATGGAATTAACTCAGCCAGCTAAAATAAATCCTAAAATAAAATAAAAAAGGTTATAATCCGAAATACAATGCCCTGGTATTATTCCGTTCATTGCATGTACAAGGCAGGACTACGACTCAATTTGGAAACGTTATGGGGCTTAGAAGTGGCAAAATGACAAATCTTCATCGGAGGGACTCGAATCCCTTCCGGCAGGTAGATAAAGACACAACTGAATTCCTTCTCGGGGTTTCCAAAGTAGTACTGATACCTTTCCAGACAAAAACGAATTTCTTAGCATTCTTACTTCAGGTAATATATAAAACTGAGTTAAATACACTTTACTTCAAGTACCTATAGGGTAGTATTTTCCAAAACATGAAAGCCTTGTCTCACTCCATCGCCCGAGACCCGGGCTGAGTTTTCGGAATGATTTCACAAGAAGTTCCCTTATTTAGGGTCGCTTATTATGATACTTTTACACCTGGAGTCGAAAAAAGGACATATTACAACACTAACACAGCGGGTACAACTCAACGCGATACAAGACAGTGGAATGAACAATTTGCATAAAAGAAATAAAAATTGAAAGCGTACTTTCTAGGCCTTTAACAGCTTTCATGTTTTGGAAAGAACAATAAGGTTTATTAAACTGTAATATTTAAAAATGTAAAACTGAGTTGAATACACAAAATTTCGTCTCATAAAGTCCTATGTCTGCAAAGCGGGAAAGAAATTAGTATGCACATTTGAGAAGCTTATTTACAAAATCTGCTATTTCCATTCATTGTAATTTTACAGGAGAGCTCATTTTCTCCTGTGTTCTTCTCTGGATACAAATTAGTAAAATGTTAGGATTTTTGTACATTAGGCCTACTCTAATACCTACTAGTTTCAAATACTTTCTAGTTGCTTATTTATTACAATATTTTTATGTTCAATTATGCCATAGCAAGTTTTGGAAACAAAATTGTCCTTTAGAATGTATAGGAAATTAATATATGTTAGGTATTTTTGCTTATTTTGGAAATATAACAACATTCAGTTAAGCTAATCTGTAATACTGTATACATTTAATAAATCTTTAAGTTTGAATGTTAAGGGCTTAAAATAGTATATACATGAGACACAAATGACTTAATGGCTTGTCTTGTGCGTCCATGTTAGGACAAACTGTATTCCGAATGGATATCATTTTCCCAATCTGATTCCAAGAAAATTAACTCGTACGATTATTATTATTATTATTATTATTATTATTATTATTATTTATTATTACATTATTATTTTGATTATGTAATCATTACATACTCATAACAATAATTATTACTACTAATTTTATTCACAATTCAAATAGGCTTAGTTCGCCGAATGTCTCAATCTGGCAGCCTCAACCTATGGGGTCCCGGGAGGTTACCTTGTCTTGGTTCTTTTGCCAATTTACAGAACATCGTTTCTTTTTTCTTAGTTTATTTGCTGCGCCTTCAGGGTGTTCAACAAGATCTAGATCACTACTTTCAGATATTTTAAATTTTTCCTTTTGCCTCCTATGGTGGGGTCCAGGGCATCCAAGTAGAGGTTTCTGGTAGCTAGGTTAATTTTGTTACGCTTGTTTTCCGAGAGAAGGCTGAGGGACAGGTGTTCAGACATGACTAGGCTATATAAATTAACCACTATTCTGAAAGCATCAAATACATCTTAGAAAAACACGAAACTTGACTCAAATGAATTTATAGTCTGCAGTGGCAATATGTTTTAAAATAACGACAATGCCGATAATAAGAAGCTAGATAATACGAATAATTATTTTTAGATAATCATTTAGTTTTGTATGTTATACCAGTTAAAATAACAAAACTGCATCTAACTACAACAAAATATTCTTGAATATTAGACGCTTAGTAACTTTTGGAAATAAACAGCTGAGTTCTGTCATAAATAAACTTTTAGCATGTTTTGTATATAACACATTTTACCATGTATTGAAACTAATCTGTCGATAAAAATAGTAGTTTTTTTAAAAATAAACTCTAACTTTACAAGTCATTTTCATAGCTTCGGAAGGAATTCGTGTAATCACTCTAATTACCCCGCACATAATTCGAGTACCTTCGCGTTTGTTGCAATTAATTCGGAGACTCGGACTGTATCGCCACTACTGGTGAGTAGGCCTATATCAGAATTCTAAGTAGTACAATACCGATAACAAATCCTTCAGAAAATATATTAATCAGTAGGGCAAGGCATTTGATGATTTTGCATCTTTTTTATATGCAAGTTAAAAGATAGCTCGAATATATATAAATGTGTATCATGAAATAATTGATTGATTGATTAAGGGCATTTTGTTTTTGCATTTTTTGCTTTATTTTGCATTTTTCGTCATTTTCAAGAGATAGGTCATTTTGTTGGCAATTTTTATGTCATTTTCGGCATTTCAGGTCTTGTTTCAGTGGAGGTAGAGAGAGCTTTTTCATGTACAATCCGTTACTTTCAGACAACAGACAATAGTTTTTATTTCAGAATATCCGCCAAGTTAATTATAGTTCATTTTAATTCAGGTTTATTGCAAAATTTTTGCTAACAGTGTCCAAGTAGTATAGATTTAGGCTACTTACTTATTTTTAATAAAATAAGTGTGTTTTGTATTGTAAATTCATATATAACGCACTGTCATCCGTCAGATTGCTTTTAGCAATTCATTACTTCAAAAAAACTTAATATAAGTAATAGTGGAAAATTTATTGTTTTTTTTTTTAAATGTTATGTCATTTTTCACTATTTTTAGGTCATAAATGCATTTTTTATTTTGCATTTTTTCACTATTTTATGGTCATTAAATGCCTTGCCCTATTAATCAGATATAAGATAAGACAAAGGCAGACTACATAACATCGGAAACACAAAAGAACAATGGTTCTTCTAGCACAATTTCCGATAAAATTCTTTAAGGCATACCCTGTATTGATCCACTAAACCTGAACGGAAAGGGTGAAGGGCCTTCAGTTATTATGATATTAATAATCATATTTTAGCATTTCAATGGCTAACTCGAGGGCATCTCAAAGAGGGGTGAGGTCAAAGCATGCAGGGGATAAGGTATAGTTATGTACTGTGTCGGATTATAAATGGCAGGGGGTGAAATTGAGGGGTACAATAGTGGAAAGGGGGCGCGAAACGTTTTGAGAGGTCGTTATACGCCCTAGAAAGCAACCCGATTGAGATGAGCAGAGTGAATGACGAGGATCATATTCTGGTTATCATTTTTACACACATTATTATGCCCGAGTAAAATAGAATAAGGGTATGGTAACGAGTTATTCACAAAGGGTGCGGTGTCAGGAGGAGATGGGAGGGTTTACAATCGGGTTATTATTTTCATAATCGAAGTGTAAGCTTACAATATGATAGGGAGGGAGATTTTCACCACATTCAACCATTCAAGTCAACAGCAAAACATTTCAAGTTATTGCTGAAAGTCATCCGCGACTCACGCCGCTCTTTTGTTACGCTCTGCGGTGAATGTTTACACAGACAACGCTAATGCAAATCACCCTTTAATATTCCCTGCTCATATAACTTGGCTTTCATACAAACACCGTACGGAAATGGCTTTAATATTATAAACGATAAATCAACAATTTATTATTAGGCCTAATGCACAACCACTGTATAAATATAGTATATTGCGATACAAGTGCCGTAAGCGATGCATACGGATCGAGGAAAGAGTTTTTTTTAATTTTCCGAGATCCGTTATGCGCTTACGGCATGAGTATTGCATGCTATTTTTTGCACGATGGTTATTTATATCAATTTAATTATATTAATTGAAATATTACCTGAAAATATTATGTATATACAGTACATTATTGAGAGAGAGGACAGAGGGAAAGGTGGTAAGCCCATCGCCTCTCAACCCCCCTCAGGAAACTAAGGTATTACTTGGACGTGAAAGAGCCGAGAAATTTTGTCCAGAGGCTCTAATTTAGGCTTGGAGTTCTTTTACGTGCTGTAAATCTACGACACGGGTCCCTCGGCTTAAAGTCCCTCCCGGAGGACTTCGTGCCCAGGATTTTTACGTCCGGTTTGATCCCGCGACCTTCGGATCTAGAGGCGGGCACGCTACCTCTAGACCAATGAGAAATCGAAATATGCATGCAAACATGCTTTAAAATTTGTAAAATATATTCCGGAACTAATGAAGTATGCCCTAGCATTTAAGCAATCTTAATACTTCACTTTCTCTTGTTAGCTGAATAACATATAAATTGCAGAAAATAGAAGTTGCATAAATAAATTACATTGCAAAATATTAAAAAAGGTCAATGTAACATATTTTCGTAAACTGAAAACTAATGAAGTGAAACATCGCTTTAATATTATACAATCAGTTCCGAAAGGTGCGGGAGAGATTTGCAGTCTACTGACCACGTTCTTTGGGACTGCGAGTTACTACAATCAGCCAGAGATGAACTCCGCAAAGAAGTGCTTCAATCGGGTGGACGATGGCCTCCAAATAAAAGCGAACTTGTTATAAAACACTTAAAATGTTTTTCCCAATTTGTAAATAAGATAGATTTTGAAACTTTACAAAATACTAATTAAGTGATTTAAAAAATAAAAAAAACATATAAAAAAAACTGAAAATACGAAATCTAAGTCCTGTGACTGTTTTTGAAACTTTACAAAATACCAATTAAGCGATTTACAAAAAACTGAAATGATTTTGAAACTTGACAAAATACTAATTAAGTGATGTAAAAAAACTGAAAATATGACATCTAAGTATTGTGACTGTTTTTGAAACTTTACAAAATACTAATTAAGCTATGTACAAAAAACTGAAAATATGAAATCTAAGTATTGTGACTGTTCTCATAAGCATGTAGTATTACATTATGTAATGGAGCATGTAGCTAAAACTGTGGTGTTAATAAAAAAAAAAAAAAAATCAGTTCCGAAAACATTAGGCTAAGTTATATACTGTCGATTATTGTGCAGTCTGTTCTCAAAACATTTCCTTAGCCAAATATGCTGAAAATGTTTGAAATTACAGAGATATTAAATATCAAATTTAAAAAATCAAAATTCCAAAATTAAAAAATTAAGAGATCCATAATTAAAAAGTCCAAAATCCAAAATTAAAAAAAAAAGAATCCAACATTTTAAAAAACCAAACATCCAAAATTTAAGAAATCAAAAAATTCTAAATTAAAAAAATTGAATATCCAAAATTTAAAAAATAATAAATCTAAAATTTAAAATTAAAAACAAAAAATTAAAAAATCCAAAAATTAAAAATGAAAGATCTAATATTTAAAAAATCCAAAATTCCATAATTAAAAAAATTAAAAGATAAAAAATTGTAAAACCCAAAATTTAAAAAGTCAAAAAACTCAAAATTAAAAAGTCCAAGAATCCAAAATTGAAAAAAATCCGGAAATTAAAACTAGTTTCACTTCTGTCGCGTGGCGTTCCACGCACACTTTTTAAAAGCTTAACAATATAAGGCATCTATAGTAGTCCTATGTGAAGCATGGAACAGCAATATGGTGCACACAATAATTCTAGCGTGATGGGGAAAAGCGAATAAGTCAAAATACCAATGTTTTAGGAGAGACAAAATACAATTTATTTCCACAGCACTGTTACAACATTTAGTTCAGTCCACTAGATATTTTTACACAGTATCTTATGCTATGTAAAAATATCTGGGTCGGCTGATCTAAATATTGTAACAATGCTGTGGAAATCAATTGTTTTTTTTGTCTTTCCTGAAACTCTGGTATTTTGACTTATTCGCTTTTTTCCCTATCACTCTAGAATTTATAAGGGGACCTGGACTATCCTGTCTGGAGGTATATTAAATGAATGGTTTAGTCCATGCAGCGAAATTTCCGGTCGTCTTCTGGAGATGTGACGAAGATTCGCGACGATTTTCTCTTACTTTTAATGCCACTTCACATTAAGAAAATTTCGAGGATCTTCTCGAAAACGGCTCTAACAATTTTGTTTAAATTTTGTACACGAAGCTCATAGATCAAGCTAAATAACAACTTGTGAAACAAGCTATAAGTTGTGCAATATCAATAATAACTTGTCCAAAATTATATGTAATTATATGCTGTCACATTAGCAGGTTCACTTTATCTAATCCAATTTTTTAAAATTACTATGCTTATGTTCGTATTTATCTACTTTCGATTAGACTTAGAGGAAGAAGGCCAGAACTACAACAGAGAAAATATATGCAAAGGATCAATAAAGACAGAGCTACATAATGACAGTTGCTATATTTTTAACTACGCCTTCCTTTTTTATAACACTCTTAATGGTCTTAGTGGTTAACATTTTTTTTATTAGACTGTCTCGAGTTCAAATCTAATTTCTAGGCTTCCGAAACCTGGAAACTCGGAAAGAAAGAGACGCATTCGTTCATTGTCTTTGATGTGTGATTCGTTAATAGAAAGAAAATCTCATACACAGTAAGGGCCACTGAGCAATATTAGCTACTGCTTCACAGCCAACCTGTCGCTTTCTGTACTGATCTTGGGATCATAAATCACTCCGGTTGAATAAGTTTCGTGAGAGTATTTGTTTAAAGCCTTTACTTCTTTCTCTTCCACAGACTTCTCCTTTGACATTGGCGTATTTAATAAGTAATCACTAGCGCCCGGAAGTGTATGAAAAATCATATTTTTAATAATTTGCTCTGTTACATGATAAAATTAACAGAAAATGATGGTATCATTTTACATATCGATGGATATTTTATTAGTTTTACGATAATGCATCATATTTTTGCTTGTTATTAAAATAGGGTGTCCACATTCTGGAAAGTCAGTGCAAATCAGGGAAATTTTAATCGGTCAATAAAAATCAGGAGAATTTTATAAAGTCGAAAAAGTCGGGGAAATTTGAAAGAAAGAAAAAAAAAAACGTAATGTGATAGGTATGTGTTTTGCTCCAGTCTGCTGTAACCCAGACTGTGGAAGCAATTTTCTTCTCAGTACTTGAGCTAATCATTTCTTATTTTTGTTATGGGGGCGGAGGAGGCTGAATTTTTTGTTTTGTTTTTTGTTTGTTTTGTTTACAAAGAATCTTTAAAAATATTGATTCTTGCAGTCACGTAAATGTCAGTTTCTCGTCTCGAGGTCAGAGAAATTTATTTTGAAATTTCTGTGCACACCCTGTAAAATATGTGTGCATATTTTATTAATTTGTCACATTTTTAACGGCTTATTTCTGACAAATATTAATACGTATCTCCGTAATTAAAATAATTCATTTCCAATTTGACGTTTTTGAGCGTAACACTAATTTCGTGACGATTTGAGCGTTACACTAACTTCGTGACGATTTTGAACGTTACACAAGCTCTCGATTTACCCCTACCGCGGCTAAAGAAGTTTCACTTCAAAAAGAAAGAAATTGCATTACTTTTTAAACATCCAAATTATGCTACAAATAATGCCTCCTTTTTCCATAACGCTGAAAAATACTTTTTGATTTGCATGTGATGATTATCGCATCTCTCGGAAGCTGCATGGGCAGAGAACTTTTAGTGGTAATGCGGCGTGAAAACCTTCCCCCTCCCCACCTGCTGAGAGCATCCTCCAGGCTACAATATAAGCACATGCGTACAGTGTTATTAAATATCACCGCAATTATCCCTGTTATTACAGTGGGAGGATGACCAGAAGGGTGGGGCAGTGGACTTTTGTTATTATAATATGTTAAAGAGGGGTTGATGTGTACAACGAGGGTAGAAGTAGTTATGCTGGAGGGATGCTGCTGCTGTGGTTTTTGTTATACCAAATTATTACAAGCTAAGTGCTAACAACCATCTAGAAAAGCACGGTCCATTTAGCACATAATCTCTGCGCTGTATATAGGAGGGGCACCCAGCTGACAACAGCTAGGCTATAATGCCATTCAATGCATTGTGCTCACGTTCCACGAGCTACGAACTCACTTAAGCTGTCATTAGCAAAGCTAAGTAGTTTGGCGTCATCATATAAGGTATTAAGGTGTCTAACTCACAATTTAGGGTCCTGGGTTCAAATCTAGGTCAATTTTCTAATAATATCACATGTCCAATTGCTTTCTATTAACATATGCAGACCTTGTTAAGCAACGGTAAATAAGTTTTGGACTCAATAGACCTTATAATGCGTCACCAAAAAGTCCGATTATAGCTAATAAAACATATCCAATTCAGTTTCAAGGAATATGCGCTTCTTTGAATGAAATTGTGCTTTCGAAGTCTATTTCTGCACACATTCCAGTATTTTATAAATTTAAGTTTGAATACCTACGAAGGTGATACATAATTAGCTTATAAATCTACAGTTCGAAATGTACAAGAAAATAGGTAGGATCTCTGTATAGGCAGCCTACATGCTAAAACAATATAGTCTAATGTTCTGATAGCTTTCTCTGTCCCTGACACAGGGATATTTAACACCATACTGGACACAACCTTGTTTCAATGTTTTTTCTTGCCAGAGATTTGTCGATGAATAGTTTTAGATGTAGGCTCTTAGTCATTACTTTATGACACTCAGAGGCCAGGATTTTACTCAAAATGCTACTACATTTGCTTGTTCAAACCCAGATAAAGTTATGGGTTTTCTACGGGTCTCAACGATTGCATCACGCCCCCTTCAGAAGGAAAGTAAAGCCTCCAAAAAACTGTAGAGAACTAAAAATCTTGTAAAGAAGGTCTCCTGAAAAAATTATCGACAAATTAACACCCAACCTGGGTCATTCAGTACGCGATGGGCCAGCCACCGGTGGCATGAAGACCCCGTAGACCCCACGATGCGGGGGGGAAGCGAACCCTAGAGGGTCCAAAATTAAAACCGGAAGAAAATAAATGTAAATAGATTGTCACAATGGGAGAAAAACATGCAGAGTAGTAAAAGAATAAGAGTTAGCAGAGTTGAAAGATGGTTTCTCCTGTGGATGAAAGTCAAGCAATAATTTCCACCCACTGTACCAAAAAAACTGGACAGAAAGCTTGTAATGTTTGGAAATGAGTTAAATTGTGAAATCAAGTTCAATGCATTGGTGTGATACTAGACAAAATACTGCTGTGAATTTTAGGTCAGTTAAACAGTCACAGCTATATTAGTAAGTTTATATATGTATATAGATTAGACATCCTTGCAACTTCCAATGTCCCTTAAGGATTTTACACATTGCACTGTATCTACCTGCACCATATTTTGGAGGCAAGCTGTCTAATAATACTACTATACTAATAATAATAATAATAATAATAATAATAATAATAATAATAATAATAATAATAATAATAATAATAATAATAATAATAATGATAATGATAATGATAATGATAATAATGATAGGCATAGGATACCTCCAAGGTCCTGTCAACCAATCAAATTTGATACTTCCTGCGGTCGAAGACATGATACTGAACCCATAAGCTTGAGTGTGAATTGTTTTATTAGTGGGACCCTAATTTAAATTTTCAGGGAACCAAATTTATAATTTTCTGGGGGCTCAACCTTTATCCGTTACACCTCTGCAAGCCATCCATTCTAATTTAATTGGAGAGTGAATTAACTGTAGAATTATTCTAGTTAAAAATCCCTCGTTAGATGCCAGCGGGAATTATTGTTAAGCTGCTAAAAGATAACTATTTATCTTAACGCAACTGTACGTTATATTATAAGTAACCAAGCGTAATATACTTACTGCACCCAAGAAGTAATGAGAGTATGGAATCTGGTAGTGAAAGCTTACCTGAAATAAAAAGAAAAGTACAACTATTAATTCCTGAGAAAAACAGTGCGTGGGTTAATAGTGTAGATACGGTATGTTTGTAGAATATTGATAATGGACTTCCACTATTACCGAGGTAAACTCTACCTAACGTAAGAATAACGTGATAGTAGACTCACTGACGCTAGCGTAATTAAATAACGATTTGGTTTTATTTTGCTCTTACTACCATTAAGTTTGGCTCTAGTTAGTCGTGAAGCAATCATGCATTAACAACATTCGACGGAGAGAACAATTTATTCTTCCTTATTCTATACCCCATTTAAGAACGATCCTGTTCAAAACAAAGAGGCGTGGCTGTCATAATCCGCACGTGAGAACGCATGACATCACCGTGTTAGTGGTAGTTTGTTTATTCTCAGTACAACTCACCCGCAGGGTCGTCGTGAACAATGATTCCTTTGTTTTGTTTGCTACTTGATATACTATAATGATGACGATGTCAGTGAGAGTTTGTTATTTCAAGTGTAAATGTTGATATTATTGTTGCATGAACTTACGAACACTACTTCTGTACTAGCAAGCCACTCCCTGGTAATGGCGCATGCTAATGACTTTAACCAATCACGTTTTGTCACATGATGATAATTTTCCGCGAACTCTCTGTGAGTTCTCCTCCTCTTTGTTTTGAACAGGATCAAACTAGAGTGGGACAAATTGTTTTATAGATGGCTGGATATCTAACGAAAGCTTTTTATTTATGTTCGAAGGTGTAAGATGTTGTGTGGACGGTTGCTACTATACGCTTAGAGAAAGAAGGAATTCGAAAATATTTGCGTACCGTTTTGTTTGAATAAAATTAAGTAGCCTACAAGAGAAAACATGCTTTGTTGTTTGTTAGGCTGAAGAAGGCAATTAAGATTGATTAACAAACTTACAGGTTACTTGATTTTCTGGCAGTATTTTAAATGTGCGCTAGTAATTTATTTATTTACCTACTGGCCATTTTGCTCTACGGATACTAACTTTAAACTCCGATCTGAAATAATTCCAGCTCAAAATTATGTTTATCAACCTTAAAATTGCGCAACTGGATCAACACTCTAACAGTTAACAGATTCTCATCAGTAGTTCATTACAGACTGATTTAAAATATCGTTACTTGCTTTCAGTCATCTGATGATTCCCTATGGAAAATCATCAATAAATTTGTTTTGTAGGTATAATGCATAACCGTGTTTAAAGAAGGGTGGAAGGAAGGGATGGAGGGTGGGAGATAGTTAGAGAAAAAAAGAGGATGAGACACAACAAACACATTAGATGAGATAAGAGATATTCAAACATACGAAACAGAGACGGCGAGAGAGGGGAAGGAAAAATGGTGTGAGACAGAGAGGACAGACAGAAATAGATAGGGCGAGAGGGACAGGTAAAGAGAAAAATCAGATAGAGCAGGAAGAAGCGTGAAGAAGCGAGAGAAAGAAAGACAGAGATAGGGAGGAGAAACAGACACAAGAAGGAGAGAGTACGGGAGAGAGAGAGAGTAAAAAGTGACAGAGAAGACAATAGACAGAAGAGACAGAAAAAGAGAGTGGCAGAGAAAGCGAAAAGGAAGTTTGAGGGAACGAGAAAGAGGCAGAGATGGCAGTAGATAGACCTAATAATACAAAATATTTGATAACATAATTTTCAGAGTGCTTTTCTCTATATTTTTCTCGACTGTGTTCAATTAGCTTGTCTGCATGCATATCGACAACGAGAACTACGTCACAGCAGGGCCACAGACTAAGAGGGGAATTTATTTTTAACGCCAAACAGTTTCCAATAGCGATCGACAGTCTTGCGAATATCCCCTCAAAGTAAAGAACGGGTATTAACTTAAGTATAGAGGAGATAGTGGCGCACTCACAGTGTCGTAAAACATTCATAAGCCCTTCTTCAGCAAGGGATCAAGTGCAGGGTGTTGGCACAAAATCTGAAAGCATTCTTCCTCAAATTGGTATGTACGAAGCGAGAGACCGATCAGGGTTGTCATCAATATTTAAAGATTCCACGAATTTGTTAAAAGCATTTTATGTGGTCGACGTCTGCAGTTAAAAGCACTCCCTGAAACGTACAAATGCTTTCGCGTTCCACGTCAGTTGATTTAAAACACAGTAGTTCAGGTAATGTCGAAGGTTTTATTATTAAGGGATCACAAGTACTATCAATTTGTAAACAAAAGAATTCTAAGAATTGTCATTATTCTTGTCGTAATCTGGTTCTTTAATTTTGCTGTAAAGCTCTTGTTTCGTGTACACATAACACATACATTTTAGTCTATTTTTTCCCCCTTTTATATTCTAAAGATTCCCATCCTAGTGTTTTTAACAAAGCCATAATGCTAACATTTGCTGGTGCTTATTCTTACCAAATCTTGGAGCTTTCCTCTGAAACATTTCTGTGTTATTAGTAGACCTGGGATTTTAGGCTCTAAAAAGATTAGTTTTAGGGACTTAAAATAGGCTTTTAAAATAAGTAAATAGGCTTTTAAAACAAGTAAATAGGCTTTTAAAAAGAAAATAGGCACTTAAAATGCTTTTAAAATGTGCAACTAGACAGAAAAAGACTTTAAAATAGGCTACTACAATATGCTCTTAAACTGTAACGTGATTTTTCTCTGTAAGAAACGTGGTACTCCTATTCTTAACCGAAATAATTGCAAAAATAAGACAGAATCAAAAATACATTTATTAAAAACAGTTTTGGTTTATATGAAAAATTGACACAGTATATCCCTTCTTACTATATACCTGGTACTTGTTTTGAGCTAATCCTCCCCCGACAATTGTTTAGGAAAATAAAGTTTCTCTGAAAAACCCACCCTCTGCTGTTCTGCTCTTCATTCAGGGATGTCCATTAAATGATTGTAAAAGTTACAGAAGTTGAATTTTATTTTAAATGTACATAATACGAATTTTAGGCACTAAAATAGTAAAAATAGGCTCCAAAGGTCCAAATAGGCATTTTAGGGTACTGTAAATTTCTATAAATATAAGTGATTTAGCATGAAATGTCAACATATTTAAAAATTTTCATGTTATTTCATAAGGAACAAAATAGGCATTTGCCTTAAAATCCCAGGTCTAGTTATTAGACCTACCTGATATGGATCCCACACAATAACAGTATATTCCAAATTTAGTCTCACCAATGATTAAGCTAACTCTTTTGTTCTTAAGTTTTTTCCCTTTAATACTCTAAATACGAAGTGCAATGTTTTACATGCCTTGTTAATTAATGAAATTTCCTATAGCCTATGTGTATTCCAGTTCAATCCTTTATTAAGAATTAATAATTTTACGATTCTACTCTCGTTATAATTTCAGTTTCCATTTCATAATTATAGTGAACTTTTACTCTTTTGTTGGCGAAATTTATTGCTTTACTTTAGCGTTCGTTTATTGTAATCTTATTTTCAGACACCCATTTTTCTGCGCGAACCAAGTCCTCTTGCAGTAACTTAGCATCTTTATTCAATACAAATTTTCCTATACATAATGCAGTCATCTGCAAACAGCCTAATGGAAGACTGGATTGGTAAGTCATGCTTTCTTGGGGTGTTCCGGACATAGGAAAAGGGTTTCGAAAATGTAATTTGCTAAAACCTAGTGTTAGATATATCAGAAATTACACAGTCGACATACGGCAAAATGTAGCATCTTGCATGTCATTTCTCAACGTTAAAAATAATGGACATATAATTAATTTTTAATCAAAATAAAGTTTGAAAGTAGCCTATGTGCTTAAGAATTTTTTGACAAATCGAATTTATGAAGCTCCTAACTTCTAACTTTCTATCCAAAAATATGAAATAACCAATGAGTATCACTCTATCCCCACGTGACCCTCATGACGTAGAAACACGACATCTTCTTCCGTACAGCTGATTCTTTCCGCTGACAGCTCGCTCGATCAGCGAACATAACCAAAAAAGATAAAATGAAATATTAGTCAAGAAGATTAAAAGACTTTGAATTTGAATAACAATAACCATTATTACAACTGGCATAAACGCTGAGGTGCTCTGAAAATTATGAAAAAAAAATTGTTGGAAAATGTTACCAGTGTCAAGTGTGCATATCGATTGTAGTACTGTAGCTATCAATTTTCGTTTCGGGAGAACAGCTGACGCTATATATTGGACCAAAACTCACTCTCATGTGCATAGCCAGAAATAATTGTAAAGAAATGCTACTTGATACAACTTTTTCAACCAAAACATTTGATAGTGGGACATCGGCTTAAGATCGGATGTGTTCAGTACTACACAGCTTCCTTTCCAAAGGGGCTAAACATTTCATAAATAGGAATGACAAGACAGCTGATACGTGAGGATGGAAGCAGATAATGCCTGTATTGTGGAGGGTACATGTCAAACCATTTACCTGCATATGCACGTTTTGGATATCTAGACAGCAAGGTCAATATAGGAACACGGCTAGGCGCCTTTCTTCCTGTGCCCCCCACAACTTACAAACAACTGACAGCTTCATCTAATTTACCCATTACCTAATTTTATAACAATTCGAATTATCAATAATTGCTGTGCACGACACCTAAGACACTTTTACATAAAAAATGGACATAAAAATATGGCAAATAGCATGGGAAGCAATTCAAATCAGCTGTTCAACTGATGTTTCTAAACGCATTACCGCTGTTGTTAATGTTATTGCATCAATAATTACAAAATAATCACACGTGTCTATCGTATATTCTTTCGGAAACACATAATAAATTATGCAGAAAATTGCAATATCATCAAAAATAGGAATAAAAATATATTAAAAAATCTGGAGAATACCCAGGAATAAACCAAAGAAGGGAAAGAGCAATAATAATGAATTGCCTATACTAGGGATGGGTCGAAACTAGATTTTCTCGATACTCGATACCGATACATGCTTTTTTTCCTCGATACTCGATACTTCGATACTCGATACCGTTAACATTTCCAGTTTCAATAAATAGGTACATTAAAAATTAAAAGTTGAGAGAACTGTGTAATACCAATTAAATTAATTAAGTATGCACATTTAATGAGACAAAATTTAATATCATCAGTAGCCTATAATATTATTTTTAAACTCTACATTAAAATTAAACGTTAGACAGGAAACGAAACAATTAAGAATCTCTTCTGCTTGGATTTTAAATGTCGGAAAGTCTTTATTTATGACTAGACAAAAGTCACAGAGTGGTTTTCTCCATTTCAAGGAGAAATAGAAGTAGGCCTACTTACTATATTTAGTAGACTACTAAAAGCAGAAAAGGATACCGCATTTCCTTAAGTTGCAGAATTACCAAAGTATCGAAAAAGTACCGAGCGAGTTTTCTGAAGTATCGCTCGATGCCGATACCATACAGGTATCGAGAGTATCGAGGACCCATTCCTAGCCTATACAGAAAGACAAAATAAAGAAAACACCAACCTATAGTGGTAACGATGTGTATAGAGGATTGTGGAGAAAGGCTAGTAAGAACATGGGAGGAAAAAGATCGAGCTCAACTTAGATACTGAAATTAAATACAATAAGGGTCAGTGAGAATTACAAGAAGAAAATTCATTAGACTGAAAAAATAGTGAAGTAATTACAGAGAATAAATAAATGATGCGGAAACTTACATTATATTTAAACAAAAATATAAGAGTTCTGGAGGAAAACCAGGAACGAACCAAGCAGGGACAGAGCAATAATGATGAATGTACAAAAGGATTCAACAGAGAACAGACTAGCGGTGAGGATGCTTATACAAGAATGTGAAGAAAGGCTAGTAAAACATAATAGATATGGGCGGACTGAATTAAATAAAGCAAGGTGGAGTGAGAATTGTCAGAAGAAAATTATTCCTTGCACTGAAACAATTAGTGAAGTAATTTTAGGAAAGTTCGCCGCCGTGGGTGAGTTGGTATCGTGACTGCCAGCCACCTGGGCTGGGTTCGATTCCCGGCCGGGTCGGGGATTTTTCAGTAGTGAAAAATGTCCTTCCCGGGTTCAGGACTGGGTGTGTGTGTGTCCTTAGGTTTAAGCAGGTAGGGGACTGGCGCACCCCGGTAACAAATCCGCTGAGAATATCCTTTACGGGATCACCAGGGGTCGCTCGTAAACCTGAGGAATAACTGGTCTAAATCATAGTGGCATAATAATTTTGGAAAGTTGATTTATATTGACTTAATTCTGCTTTGCTACTTCAGGGAGCTTGTGTTGCACCCTTTTGCTGCATCGCCTCAGCAATTGTATAAAAGCAGAGATTATGATTAATAGCATAATGCTTTATATAAAATGTGAGTAATTTTATCCAGCTGTTAGAGTTACAATTTATGAAAAAAGGCTATAACATGGAAATTTTCACCACTTATTTCAAACTTAGTGCCCCGTGATGATTTCAGTTGATGAATGCCTTATTACCAGTGTATAAAATTAACTCAGAAATAATTAAACTGCTGTTTCAACTGTAACTTTTTTATGGTACAGAAAATTTATGGAATTACGGAAATTCTCTTAAAATATAGGCTACTATTTATCACTTTTATTATTACTAATATTATTATTGTAAGTTCCAGCAGTAATTATAGTAGTAGAATTTGTTACTATTATATTTTCTACCATACAGAATTTAAGTATGCAGCTAATAAAAAGCATTAATCCTATTTTAATTTCTGATTTGCATATAATGAAATGTTTTAATTCCAAAACAGAACTTGGTAGATGAACTAATGAAGGAATGAAATTATCAAACCAGAATAGATTGCAGAATTAATATGAAGTTAATAACTGGAAGAGAACAAAGTGTCATATCATTCCATACTTATAAGAAGTGAAAAGCCATTACCGTGGTCTTAATCATAAGAACTATTTTAAAAATGAAGATAACCGTGGTAATTGCATTAAGATACAGACAACAACCAACAACAAGAAAAAAATGAGATGGGAGTAGTTTTAATCCAGACAAGACACACATAACCAAGCAGTGAAGAAAGACAAGAAAACAAGAGAGAGCAACAGTGCTTTCCACGAAAACCAGTAGCTAAAACGCCTGTCATCTTTTTTCTTCCTGCTTTCCATCTTGTATGCTGTTCAGTCTACCTGTTAGGAACTCTCCACTAACTTTTCTTTCATCCTGCAACCTATTACAGCATCACAAGCCTCCCCTCCCATCGTGCGCGGCCTTGAACATCATCTTGCTTCATCATTCAGTGCACGTACATTATTTGGCGTAAAACTGGTTCCTTATAAAAGTCTCTATTCACGCCCTCATCAAAAGGATCTGGCAGTCTGTAGGCTCGGTGTCTACTTTAAACACCTCATAATTTCTTTACTTTAACCATTTATAACTAGATTACCTGTCAGATTCGGCTTTACTTATCCAACAGCCTTCAAAATGTAGCGATGAAAATTTATAGGATTATCATAGGCAATTTAACAAGTGCTTGTTTATTGTTTATTTGAAATTACCGATAAATGCACGTTCGACAGTATAAGGTACTTTAATACCATGAACTGCTTTTATAAAGACTGTTTTACTAATACAATTTAAGAATTATTAACACAATCCGTTTACTAGGGAGGTTTGTTGTATGTAAATTATTTGAATACCGTATTAAAATGCACTCATAACATAGATATATGTAGCAATGTAGGTAAGTGTAAACCGTAAAAGCATAAGAATAAAAAGCTGGTACATTTTGAAATGGCATCACAAAAGAGCCCTTGTTGTATCTTTTCCGATGTTAACCAATAGAGCAAGGATTATCCGGATAAAAGTTAACTGGTTAACTGAGAAAATGATTGTTCAACTAACCATTATATCTTATCCAGTTAACCAGATAACTGGATAATGACGTTATTTCATTCAGTTATTTGTGGTTATCCAGATAACTGCATTATTTATCCAAAATAATTAACTGCAGTGGAATTAACTGACTGGATAATCGACATAAAAACCCAAATAATAACCCAGATTATAAATCCAAATTGATTAAAAATTCAATTTTCAATTATATTCGCAGGAGTAAATTTAACTTTCTTTCCAAAACATTTCTGCAAATAATATCCAGTTAACTATGTATTCAAATAACAGTTAACTGTTTTGTCTTCTCGCAATTGTCTGTGCAGTTAACCAGTTATTTGTTCCAGCACTGTCAGCCAAAAGTGGTAATGACGATGCCAGTTTTCTTCTTTTAGTTTTAAAAGATATTTCTGGCGAACGTGTGTTTGTTTGGATTATTTTTAAATATTTACATAGCTTTTTCTCTCTCTCTTTATCAGTTACACATCACCTCCCGGAGGAAGTTCGACAGCTATGTAAAACGGCAACTACAGACACGTGAATATTTCTATCCTTTGTCTTTCTTGGCCACACCCAAAAGAAAGTTCTGGTCACTCCTCATTAAGACCTTTAGGAGAAAAGAAACAACAGCAGTCCTATAATTTCATCATAACGATAGATCCGGATTTTATGTACTGAATAATTAAAACCACAAAAATGAAAAGTACATCAATATTTGTATTACTGTAAGCGAGATACCTTATGGCGAAACGATCGCTATATTATTATAATGTTAGTTATATCGATAGTTTGCCCATCTGAGTTACGCCTTGCGCGACTTTTCATCAGCTGTTTTATTTTTTAGATTAACTTCTTTGCTATTAACTTCCCTGTTACTGATATTGTATGTATTTATTATTAGACGAAATTTAAAATACGTCACCACATACATATAAATAATTATACATTATTTTTTCTTTCTAGCCTTTTGCTCATATAGGCTACCACTTACACCCAATCGCTGTGTTCAATGCATAGGCCTATTTGTTTTTGATCAAAGAAGCTACCGGTAAGGGTATGAAGATGTTTCAGTGTTCGGTAATTGTGAAATTACATAAAAAGCAAGTTCATAAGTGCAACAAAATAAAAGTGATAAAAATAAAATATAACATGACGACAGAGAGCTGATTGGTTAAAATTCCACGTTTTTAAACTGGATTGGTCACTCATTCATGAGCTAAATAGACATTATAAGAGTTCCCTGCGTTGAATATTAAATAAGTTATATTCCTTTGTTGGTAGCATATGCAGGAAGATCATTAGGCCTATTATGTATTTCATACTATGTGATCAGTATTGGTTAACAGGGAATATTAAGAGAAGTGCAAACTTCAGACGTGTGATTCCAATCATCTTCTGCATTACACGGCGTTAGCAGCTGAACTACCGGTACTACATCTGTTGTTAACCTAATGGCAGATATTTTGGTTATAGGCCTACGTTCTTTCGGAAGTGATTGAAAATCTTGACTTTAACTACAATAAAGTGGACCTATAACAAGCCCGGTATGGACATGAAGTAACATTAAAATACATATTATATACCACTGTGCTCGATCAATAAAATAAAATAGACTTAATACTAGTAACTTAACAATGTTTTATTTTATAATTTGCCTAGGCCTTTCGGCGTATTTCCGCCATCTTCAGATCATCTGAAATTACAATTTTTTTTACTTTAAAATAGTTTGTGACTATGTTCACCTGTACAATATGTTTTACTTTGTTTAAAAGAACATTAGCCTATACGATTGAACATAATGGAATATATTTTAAACAAAGAAAAACATATTGTACAGGTAAACGTACTCACGAACTATTATAAAGTAAAACTCATTGTAATTTCAGATGCTCTGAAGATGGCAGAAATACGCCGAAAGGCCTTGGCGAATTATAAAATAAATTCGAGTTACTGGTATTAAGTCTACTTAATTTTACGAAGTAACATGTTGACTCAAGAAGGGCATTTACTTCCCTTTCTTGGTCAACATTGATACAAGGTTGATTTTCCACGCATTTTGCAAATGACATCCCCATTACTTTGACTTGTGAAACACATCGTTAAGAGGTGTTCTGCGTCTGTACACACACTTAAGTGCCTAATTAAGGGCAGAGAATGGAAATTCTCTCGAGAAACTAATCAAGACTGTGGTTTTAAGCTTTGGGCTTGCCAAGACTGATATAGTGGTTATAAAGTGTACGAGGGGAAAGGAAAGTTAACCGTGACGAAATAAAGACACGAGATGTCATGAGTTGGTCCCAAATATACGCCCCCCAAAAAAGTAATATGGTGTAAAATTTGCAACAGTTTAAAATACTTCAGAACCTCGTAAAACAGCAACGGCCCCATGCATGGTTTCTGTACAGCAGTTTTCAAAAGTTTCCTTCGAAGTTTCAGCCATGCCATGTGAACTTCAATAACGGAAGCAAAACAGTTTAGAAGTTTTCACAAGTAAACTTTCTCAATTTCCCTGTGCAAGATCAACCACCTTGTACGTCCCAGTGAACGAACAATGCTTTTTCTGGGTTCACTTCATAAACAGTAAGCTGACTGTTATAGCTTTCTGTAACCAGGGACCGAAAATAGTTATCAAATAAAAGGAACAGTTATAAGTTATTAAGTGATTTTAAAAACAGGTACAAAGGACTTCGTAAGGCTATAACTGCTGTATTAAGGTCCCAAAAGGAGAGATAATTAGAACTACCTAAGATGATTTTAAATACAGGTTTTGTTTAAAATAGAGACTAGTTTTTGTTAGGGATATACAGTATTTCCTATCCTTAATTAATATTGATCATTTCACTTCAGAATGGTAGGTTCAATATTTAGACGCCATTTATTTCTACAAGCCCCTATCATACCTAATGACAGAATTTACCAAATTGATTTAACAATAAGAATAAACGAATTCAAACTTACTCAGTAAAACTTAATGAACTTGTTCAATTCTAGAACAGTACGCCTACCGGGAACAAACTATTTTTTTTCCGAGCTTGAATTCAGTCGGATTGGCTAATTATTATTATTCTCTTTTTTCCAAACAGTTTAATCGAAGTTAGGAAACTATTTTTAAAGAAATCTGGGTAGTTTTAAATGTCCTTTAGAAAAAATAATAGAACAGAAGGTGATGGAGGAAAGAAAAATGTTAAAAATAAACCGCCTGTTGATATCATAATCGAACAATCTTTCTAGTATTAAGACATGATTATTAGCATCATGCCATTTAGAAATCTGAGACGAATACTGAATCATTTGTATCACACAAGTGCTGTATCAACAGAAAAAAAAAATCAGTAAGATATTATAATGCCATATATGCCAAATGACTAATTTACGTTATGTAAAAATTGTATAAAATTTATCTCCTTTTCTCTCTTCCCTTTATCTCTTAATTTTCCCTCCCCCTCACCATCTTGCTCCGTTATCCCTATCTTCCTTCCTGTCCCACCTTCTCTCTCCAGGTAAGGATTTTGGATACTGCTGTTCGTGAGATAATAGAATTTAAAGTGACCCCAAAGCATAAAATTAATCTCAACATCAAAATCGTCCAAATTCGGCTCTAAAACATTCCACGTTTGTGTATTTTTTAAAATTATTATTTACAGCATGCTCTATTACGATCATACGTAGGCTTAATACTACACGCACTAAAATTAATATACAATTTATTGTTTGATACATAAATTAAAGAAGAAGAAAAACACATTTCAATGTACATATTTTCCATTTTGGATATTATGTCTTCAATTTGTCAAAATTGATTTTGTTCTTGAATTTTTTATTATTATTATTGATATTATTATGATTCGCATTTCTGCACATTAAAAATGTTACTTTCGAATCAATATCGTAAACCTTTAGGGGAGCGTTCTCTTCTTAAGGAAATAATTTTTCAGTTCTTCCAAGGAATGTGACATTTGCGGCCAGAGTTTCCAGCGTACGACAAACAACTTTCCACTTTGCAAACCTAACCACAGTCTGCATGGAGAATAGGCCTGCACTAGAGTTAAGCGAGGAAAGGTAGTTATCCAAACGAGTTCGGGAATGGATCCATGATGGAGCTGGATGATCATTATCTCTGGCTAGAATAAACCACGGCGGGCTTTATTTCGGAATTAGCAGGCAATGTGCGCATGCAGACAGGCAGCTGTTTGTGTATGTTTGTGAGCGCATCATGATGCAATTTCGCCTTCGCTCCGTCGCCGCTGCTACAACGTTGCAATACTGCGGTCCGCAAAACCGAGAAACCGCACGATATGATTTTATGCACGCCGTAATTAGATTATCGATTGATTGTGAATGCTGCATAGCGTTGATTCAATGACCAGCTCGGAGATAGTAAACAAATGGCGGGGGAGGGGGGTCTATCAGTTGTAACCAAAGTAATGAGATGGAGGGCAGAATTTGGGTTAGTTGTGGAACAAAAGCCACCAGTGCCAGCGTAAACCAACAAAAGGCGGTAATTTCAATAGCGCATTTTTCATCCCGTCAACCCACACCGCGTAGGGTAACAAGGAGATATATACACTTCAGTACATTGTTCACAATATTTCCCTTACTTAACGCTGATTACCTGCTATTGTGAGCTACTTTATAAATGTGCCTAGGTAAATAGGGATGTCAGTAAATCACCTCTTGCTGTTCGAATATCAGAACAATTATTTTTCTCATTTACAACCACACTTAAAATTCTCCATCACTAATTTGATATTTAAATGGCCTTAGTGTTAACTGTAAAGTGTATTTAGTGTAAACTGAATAAACCAAGCTATTTTTATTTATTCACTTATTTACTTACCATTTATTCGATTATTTATGGCACTCACTGCTCGTATCATTATTCTGTTTTCCAGTACCCGTGGACAAATGATCAATACGTTTCTCATTAGGCCCAAGTTTAAGGGATTCAAACCAGGCTGAAGTTTTGGTTTTCTTGGGGGGGGGGGGTGGATAAACACTGTCATAATGAAGAAGAAAATTCAATCTATTCGGGTGAGAATAGCTCTTTCATTTCATTGCACAAAATAAATAGGCCTATACAATAAATCCCAATCTATCGATTTCAAAATTTCAGGCAACTATATTACCCTTGAAACGTCTCCCACAAGATACATAAAGGATGCAGCGATTTAAATATTGCATGATTTATTAAATCTGAAAGTGATTATTTGAAATTACTTTTAAGACATTTGTATGTATTCAAAATTTAAGAGGATGATTAATTTTCCCTCACTTCCTATAAAGTTTGGTACAGTCACTACGAGTGTAGGGCGAAGTGAAGGGTTGACCACCACCTCGAACAGCTGTTTGTATTTAGTTGTTTGTTCCGTATTTTTTTCCTACCAATGAAAAAATAGTATGCAATACACGTGTGCAAAAGCACTTGATTTTTCAGCCTTCCTCCCCCCCCTACCCTTCTAACATGAATTCCACTAGGCACAAACATTTGAGTTATTTCGTAAAATCAGATTTCAAAGCATCTACGATCCCTTGTCCCTATCTCCAATGCTTAGTTCGGTACTGCCTTTCTATTCTACAATTTTCTGCACATTGTTTTTTCGCTTGCTATAATACGCAGAAATCCGGGTTCGATTCCTATTCAATATGAATTTTCGTGCAAAAAAAGTTTTATTTTAATTTTTGACATACCTCGTCTTGTCCAAAAAAAGACTTAGTTGAGGGCAATAATTATATTGACGCGTTTAGGTAAACATTTAAACTGAATGAATGACGAAGTGCAAATTAGGGTGGAGACCATCGTGAAATCCCAACAAGTGGGCGGACATGTTGCATTTCCATGCTAATTAGAACAGGTTTTGCTCTCTCCCCATCTTTCTAATGATGTGAAATTATCCATAATTTATGAAATGGCAATATAAATGGTAATATCCCAGGCAATATTTATATCCCCCTGACATTTAAATCGCAATTTTATTGTCCCCAACGGATCCTCCCATTTCTCTTAGTAGAACTACATTACATGGCCTCATATAACTTTTTTTTGCATGAAAATTAATACAAAATAATTCAGCTATATTAATTTCACACTTAATTATCTACGATGTGCTATAGGGAACAAACGTAAAAAGCAAGACAGCACATCGATGGTTTAGTGCACATAGGCCTATGTATTAAATACAATTTTGAAATAAATGTGCAAATTTGGAAGCTCCTGAGGCATATCTTCACTCTATACAATGTGACAAGTGGGAAAAAAAAGAGTATTTTCTAAAGAGGCAAATTGTGGTAAGTAGACTACTTTTGCAGGGTGCAAATTCATGATAATTAGGTATTAAAATGTATTTATAAAAACTATAAAGTTGATCTTAGCACCTGGGCATTAAGCCATCAACATATCGATTTTTAATAACGGAGAAGATGTGGAGAATGATGAAATATAATTATTATGTAAAACGTTTAATATCAGGGCTATCACATTAGTATTGAAAGGGTTGAATAAAATGCCAATATCAGCTAGAAGAAAAGATTGTAAGTTAAAACGAATCCATCTCCTTACGAAACCCCTCAGCTCCTGGCATTTGCCACCAGTTCCTCCATACCCCAACATCACACCCGGGTTCTGCCTATCACCTAAACCTAAACTGTCGCCTGAAAAACCGGCTGTTCAGGGAATGCAAGAATAAGTTGAAAGAAAATGGAACAAATTGAGCTTGTATAATTTTCATGGAGATATAGTATTTGTCTTCGATCTTGAAAACATTTTCTGGGTGTCTTCAGACAGAATTACGTGGCTCGATGAGTGAGTGAGCTACCCAACTCATACCTGGAATTGAGATCAAATAGATTTTGGTTCGAAAGCTCTTGGTTGCAACATGCGGAGAGTCCCAATTCTAAAGAGGTACAATAAGGTGGCAATGCTTTATCTCAAATCACTGTACTTTACACATACACTTAAAGACGTCGCAACCGTTTCGCTGCACTTTCCGACTCAGTTTCTGCATGAAGTGTAGGATAGCTCATTACCTTTCTGAGCCACTCATTTGGTACAGTAGAGTTTTTCAATTCATACCCAGGCGGTTTCAAAGGAATAAACCATGAAGTCGGTGTTTAATCAATTCACACGTGTTATTGTTTACTGTAACTAGATCTTGCAACCCCGCATTTCATTCCACGCGGAGTAGACGAGTAGCTGCCACAGTCGTCACAGCACATTCTTAGATTTTGATTGGCTTGGGTAACTAGCTGATTGGTGCGGTGAAAATAAAGAACATGGGTTGAGCTGTCGGCAAACTTTTCCTCCTAATAATAGGAAGCCGCCTGGGTATGCAAGGAATAACTGGACTTTAGACAAGTTCTACTTAAAGCATGTTAGGAAACTTTGTTTTTCTCTGTACAGAAGATTTAAGCAATTCATTTGACAGATGTCAGCTTAATACTAGAACTATTTTGAACTCTTCGTTAAATTTCATATAGGCTTCCTCCCCCGTAATTCCTATCCTTCCATTCCTGCTGATCTTGTTCTTGCTTCTTCTGCTCTGGTTACGTTTTATACCCTTAGCAACCAGGGAAGGCGGTTGAGGCCAGGTAGGTTCCTTCATCCCCATGGACCCTCACATTTACAAGGGCAGGAGATTTAGGACCAACCGTAATTTCCTCCCCATGAGTCACCTAGTCTACTTCAAACAATCAATTTTAGATTTTTTAATATGTCATTTTATCTTAAAATGTGTGTTATATATAAATTCTACACATAATTACAAGAAAAATGACACCAAACAATGTATAATTTACTTTAATAGGAACATTTCTAACAAATACATAAATAAAAGTTACGAGAAAACTGCTTTCAAGTCCTATGTTCCTATCAAAGTAACTTATACATTGTTTGGTGTCATTTTTCTTGTAATTATGTGTAGAATTGATATATAACAAACATTTTAAGATAAAATGACATATTAAAAAATCTAAGATTGATTTATTGAAGTAGACTAGGTGACTCATGGGGAGGAAATTACGGTTGGTCCAAAATCTCCTGCCCTTGTAAATGTGAGGGTCCATGTGGATGAAGTAACCTACCTGGCCTCAACAGCCTTCCCTGGTTGCTAAGGGTATAGTTCATTATTATTTTGCGTTGCCGTTCATACTTGGAAGACTCCACCTTACAGTCAAGATAGAGGATTTTTCCAAATAACTTTTCCTATGGGACTGGGCGTGCCATAGCCTCTCTTCGTTATCTTAGTCCAGATGGAGTGTCATCCCCGTGGATTTGCTCTCATTTTGAAAGCAATATAGTAAGTAAATACTACGATGCATAAAAGGGTGGGTTCCTAATAGCCTCATCATTAATTTAGTCAAGCACCTCGTTTATCTTTCTCCTCATGACACATATCCTTCTACGTATAACGACTTTTATCTACGAAATAAATCTTAACATATGAGCTCTGGAGACATTTACCATACGAATACCTGGCAGCTTCAGTTTAATTAATTACCAGATAGGTCTCAAATGATGATTCTCCACAAGTTCAAAAATTGAGACGGTGAGGAATTTATTTCATGTTTGTTATATTCATTCCATATAGCCACTATCGGCAGCTGTAAATTCAGTGTGATTATTTTATGATATTCAATAACTTAAGATACTTGAACCTAGGAGATATCTTAATTAATTTTAAAACTGATAGACTTAACCCCTATTTCCCCTTAAAAAAAAGAAAAAATTGTTAGAATTTGAGAACATTACTGTACAAAGTCTGAACTTCACTTAGGAATACCAAAGCTAGGTGCAATTTTGTAACCAAACAAAAGCACATAAACATTCCTTCCTCTCACTTAGAACCAAAAGTTCTCTTGAAATGGACGCACGCTAATTCACAGTTGACAGTTTCGCAAATAACTACCTACTTGCCTTCTTTGCAGGCTAACCTATGCTAAGTGCATAACTTACATCTTTATTATTTAATTTCATACCAGAGGGTCACATTGAATTTGTTGATTTTTTCCAGCATTACACTCTCAGTAGATACTTGTAAAAGGCAGTTACTACATGTATTTACTTATATATTATTTATAACTTCCTCGGTTAGGCCTATATGTTATTGTGTCTGGTGAGCAGTGGTCCACAACAACCACAGGACCTACGAAGCCCTACCAGGGACTGAGGATGACCTAATGTAAGAAAGAAAAGCAATCCTAAGACTAATTAAAGGAATTAAGACACAAATAGGAAGCTGCCTAAAACCAAGATGACGAAAGAAGAGAGCAGATGTTCGTTTTAATATAATTTTAATTACACAACAAATTTCACTGAACTCCATGCCTTCGCCTGGCCATTACATTTTTGTTTATGTTTTCTATAATTTGAATAACTTTAACAGCAGAGGATAGACTTCACTCTTAACCATTTTGCACATAGGCTAATCATCGTTGAATTGTTTGATTTTACTGCAGTATCCTTTTGTGTAATTTTAAGTCATAAACGGTAGACTACTCTAATTAATATAACAAAACAAGCGAAGGGATCCCTGGAAATCCCTTAAGGGGATATTCACGGCGGATTTGTTGCCGGGGCGCGCCAGTTCCCTATCTAACCATTAAAACTAAACGCCCAGTCCACTACTGAAAAATCCTCAACCCGACCGTGAATCGAACCCGGACCGCCGGAGTGGAAGGCAGGCGTGCACCGTTTCACCCACGGTGGCGGACGTAGATTAAATACATAGGCTATATCTAATATATATTGAGGTTACAAAGTGGAAGAAAAACTCAACAAAGTTGCATACGTCTTTTGCACCTATTTTGCTATGGAAACTAAGCTATAAATCAAATCTTTGTTGAAAAAATACATGTTTAAAATAAATACAGTTTTATAATCTAATCAGCGGAAGCTCTGAAAAACCACAACTACTTCCATTCTAACTGCAAGAAGGTCGCAAGGGAATCTATTTATGAGAGATGAAATTCCTATGGTAATGACGAGAATCGAACCATAGACCTCATTATTTGTAGCCAGGACTTGCGAACACTGTATCTTGAAGCTGATTAAAAAATTCATAAGTTTTATATTCGCCCTTGCTGTCTCTATCGTTTCATTAAAGACTTCCTTAAAATTGAATTTTCCCTTCCTTCATGGCTCATATTTGGAATTGATCCTTCGGCCTTCGATATCCAAGCACAACAGGCCAGGGTAAATATTTGAAGTATAATTTTACTGCTGCCACCTTAGCTCCGCCCTATATTCTACTTGCTGCAATTCGTCTCACATACTTTTCAATGCCTATACAAACTTCTTCATCCCCAGATTTCAATTTACACCATAGGCAAAGAATGTGAATAGGGGAGAAAGAAGACATGACATATTGAACTCAACTTCCGCCGACAGAGGCGAAGAAAAGGCTCTCCCCCCTGTTGTCCCATTATATTAACACACTCGCACACACAAAATGGGCCGAAGCGACGTCAGTGCCTATCAATTGGTGACTGGCTCCGAAGTCCCAAGCAGTGTAACCAAACAAGTTGAAATAAGGCAATAGCCTATATGTGCTGAAGTCTCCACCCACCTCGTCATGATTGTTATACCAACACCGGTCCGTTCACACGACACCTATTATCCCACAGTCCTTGCTTCTAGGTTATGAGCGTATCTGGATCATCATTCATTCCATACTATCATCTGCTTTCAACAGCCTTTCTTATACCTGCACAGGGCTCCTCAATTATCCGCAGAATATAGCGGGCCGTACCAATTTGACAGACAAACCTTCCCACCGGAAAGGGAGAATAAATATGATCCGAACAGGTGCGATGATTACTGAGGGTGAATGGTGGCTGGGGAAACCCTCTCCCACAATTCCCAAGCCCATCAAATATTTACGTCGATAAAAGCCTTAAGGAAGTCAATGCTCCTTCTCGTAGATTACGAGATTAAACCGAAAAAAAACGAAAGAAAGGGAAGTAAGAGATCTCAGCAGTCGAGTGGTTAACATGCTTGTCATTAAATTCAAGAATCCAGAGTTCGAATCCGGCAGAATGCATGGGTTTATGAGAATCACGAGAAACGCCTTTTTTTTCAGGAAGGAATTTATGCAGTCGATTCCCTTTCAGTTATAAAATGGCATGTTAAAGAATGCCATATCTTTAAAGAGAGGATCTTGTCTTTTACTCCTAGGATCCTTCGGTCTTCATAGGAATGGCATTTGTAAGAGTGAATCACTATAATTTTCTTCGATAAATAAATATCCTTAGAAAGCTGCAGGAAACAGTATTAGCTGCAAAAAAGGCAAGAAATTAAACAGAATTAAATGAAAATAGACTCCTGAAATAATCACACGGAAAAAAAGGCGTAAAAGAACAAAGAAAAATAAGAATACCGTTATAAGTAATACCGTTCTGGCCTTGATTTGTAGCTCTAGGGCTAGTGTTATAGTCCTCAGTATTTGGATTAGGCCTACGCTTAAAGTACTGAAAGGTTATCCTATTCTATTGTATTTTTAACTAAAAAGTAAAAGCCTTTAAATATAAACAGTACAAAATATATTGCACATATAGATATATATATCTATATATATATATATAGAGAAAATATTCTGATCGTGAAAAAAAAAAAAAAAAAAAAAAAAAAAAAAACATCGAAATTGATACACCGGGAAAATAACTTATGTTCCACTATGCCTAGAAACCAAAAAAAGTGTTTTAGGAATGACGTCTGTGTTTCGACGGTTCATTGTAATTACTTCATTTTTTGAATGAAGAACTTTTTCAGAATTTCATAGAACCGCCCAGAATTTGGTTTTTATAACTGAAATATTAAGGGAACTGTTCATGATTTTTTTTAAATTTTGATTTTTGAAAAATTGGCTCTAACGATTTTAATAAAAATGTAAAATTGGAAACTCTTATCCATGACTAATAAAATGGCTATATCCGTTTTTCTGCAAAAATGACTTGGGGTACTTTACTCGTATCCATTTTCAATTTTTCTATATAATCTCTATTACAGTAGGTGATCCATGAAAACTTACCAGAGTCAAACTGTAGTGAAAATTAAAACCAACATTTTTTGTTTCAGCTGGTAACCAGTAGTTCTAACTAGAACGCAATCCATTGACAACCAGACCAAAATACCACTATCTTTCTGTATTTCTGTACCTTAGTTTTACCTCTCCCTTTTAGGGACATTTAAGCGACCCTTACAGGGCCGAGAACCAAAATATCAGTAAGTCTTTGTGGGAATTACTAACTGTCAGAATATAGACAAAAATATAAAAATATCAACCATTTATCTCTTCACTTCCAGAAAAGTCACCGAAATATGAACTTAAACCTCGGAAACATTCATGACACATAGATATATATGCATATGCATTCATGAACAACAGATTATTGTCTCTGTTGAACATTAGGCCTATATGATAATATTAGCCTATAGGAGAAAAATTCCTCTGACTCAGATCAGAGAAATTTTTCTCCTTTAATATTCTCATGTAATGTCCAACAGAGACAATAATCTGTGGTTCATGAATGCATATGCAAATATCTATCTTGAATGTTACTGTACAATAACAGTGGAAGTTCGGTCACAAAAATAGGCACAGATCCCGCACTCCTGATATGGCCTCGCAGCTAAAAGGAGTATAATTACAGCTGAAATAATAATAATAATAATAATAATACTAATAATAATAATAATAATAATAATATGAATAAAAAATTCAGAAACACGTCTGTGTGTTCACATACGGCTTTGGAAGTTGCAATGCAGTTAGCTTTGACAAATAACACTACCCTCATATTCCTTCACATAGGCCTATGCTTATCAAATTAGACCTTTGTCTAATTATTCATCCGTAAGCCCTGCATAATGAATCGACCTGGAACTTAACTCGGAAATTGATACAAATTAACTTATTTTCTGAATATAATTACAATTATCACTGATTAAACAAAGGCAATCTGTCAGTTTGTTATATCAGTTTCCTGATTTTTCTATTTGCTGTTTTAAGAGGCCCTACTCTGTTGCTGCCGGCTGTTACTAATCAGCTGTTACAAGTTACTTATTATTTATTTCAATATTGTATAAATTATAATGTGATTTATTTTAATATTAACACATTTTATTGTGTTATTTGATCTTAATTATTATATTATGTCAGAAAACTATTACTACTTTTCAAACATTTGGATGAAAAATTAGCTGCTGGACATTATAGCAGAAAACTCGTTAACGGGATTCTTCGAAACAATATTAAAATATGGGAGAGCGAACACTATTGCTAAAAGCAATATAGGCCTACTGTAAAATCTCTTTCAAAATAGACCTTAAATTAAATAAATCAGAAATTTATTTATTTCTCAATGAACAGAAGCGTATAAACGCGCAATTCTAAATTCTTATCACGTAAAAGGACTACAATATTTTAATGCTGGATGCAGTGATTTTGGTATATCAATAAGTAAAAATGGCTTGTAAGGAGCCCAGCAGCTATTAAATGAGACGAGAATTTATGAATCCAGATAGCTGGATGATGGTCGTTATTTATTATTCTCAAATGGAAAATATGCCCTATGCCTACATAAAGAATGAAATGTTTGTACTAATGGTCATTATTATATCTCTCTGAAAAGTTGCGCCATTCTTTAGCGGTATAAAGTAAAGTAAGTAAAGTGATCCTTATACAGGCCACGGAGGCCCAGAGGGTTCCAGGAGGTTGAGGCTCCCAGATTTTGGACATTCGGCACGTGTAGGTGGTACTGTTGTCAGCCTTACGCAGCGGTATAAAGGGCATAGTTTAATATCACATTACTTTTACATTTAATGGATAAACTATTGGAGAATCGGATGCAAGTACATTGTTACAAAATGTCCACCAAAAACAGATCCCTCATATAAGCTCGTCTACTGTTGTCCAAAGCAAAGAACTTTCTGTTAGGAATGCGAGGAAGTGGTCGTTACGTTACGAGACGGAACACTGCTGTCATGATGCGAAATTACATTACACTAAATTATCTTATCTGGCATGAAAATACTCCCCTTCAAGAACAGAAAATTAGCCTGTATGCCCAGCATTATATAAAATAAATGTATATATTTATTACATATTATATACAGGCCAAATGCCGGCAACCAATAAGAATATGTCTAGCCATCTGTGATGTTAGCTCTCACCTTCTCCTCCACCACCATCTCCTCTCACCCCTGTAAATAGCAGTGCATCCCTCAGGGAAGTTCTTTGCTTTGGAATACAGTATTACGGCGATAAATCACGTAGGTGTACAGTACCTCAGTTTACTCGTACCATTGTAAGTTAAATGCTCCATTATTTTACCTAGTGTACATCCACAGGCATTGCTCACTGTACGTAGTTACAGTAACTTACTTATCTACCTAAAGACTTTCTGGATGTTTCACATTTAATCCAGTTGAATGAGTTTGGTAACAGTATTATTAAAATCATAATTCGGTGTTGCCTGGCCTGCCTTCACATCGTCATTACGTTTACTATTCTAGTTAGCGTTCAGGACTCTCTGGTCCAGCTGCAACTCTAATTACCATCCGACAGCTGACACACACATACACAGTACCTGTGTGAAAAACCCCTTTCTACTAACCTATAATTTTGACTGCAAAATAATCATATTTATACATCAACCAAGTTCCACTTGCACATTATGTAAGTTCATTCTCATGGCGGGGTAGAAGCAGATTCCCTAGAAAGTAGGCCCATGTAATGCGAAGTGGGCAGTCTCATCAGCTAATAGTTGTTTATTTTCACTTTATTACAGTCGTATAATTGCCTTAAATCAACTTAATGAGAAGAGAATCGTCATGAAAAGGAAGTGTATGTAGTTCACATACAAAAATAATTATACCAGCAGTTTAAGCGTACATGTGCCTAAACGACTTCTCTCGAGTAAATATAGATTTGTAATTAAAATTTGCACATAAGCCTATATGAATATTAAAATGCTTAAATATGTGAAATATCCCACACAGTGTCCCTAGAACGTGTTATACACAATAGCCTAATAGGTTACCACGAGTGCAGATCGATTTAATGGTAATTTAATCAACGTTAACCAATATTTTTGGTCCAAATTGTTTCGAGGTGGAAGGTCGAGAAATCACAACAACAGCGTGCGATATCAGATAAATTAAATTATCATTGGTAATACAAGGAGAGGTCTAGATTTTATAGCTAAATTCACGAGCAACGAAGCTGTGACTCCTTGGCGAATACTGTACTTACAGAATAATTAAAATCACAAAAATTAATAAAATAGTCGCTTTTTGTGTAATTGTAAGTGAGAGACAGGCGATATTCAATGGTAGCGCTGCGTGCTGTTATTATCAACAGGAAACATAAGATAGGCCTATCAATATGCAGTGATTAATACGTCATAAGCTGCCAGTGAACAGAATAAAAACGCACTATATTGTCAGTTCGTGTATTTTTATTCGTGTGTTATTCTTTACATGTTATCTTTTCCGAATTTCTCATATGCACTATTGGTAGCATTGGTTAGAATCTGGTAACTCATTCGATTCATCGATTGTTCATACACTTAATACATAATATTATAATTATTATTGTCATTTTACCCTACTTTACTTGAAAAACAGTTTTACCCATTTTTAGTTTTTAACGTCTTATTTAGCCATTTTTAGGATTTATAAGATTGAACTATGTTACTGCCTTCACAATGAAACGGATAATTATGTTAAAATATCACAGTTAGCTAGCAGGGAACAAAACAGTTTAAATCTTAAGAATCCTAGCCTTAGCAATGAACAAGAAAATATACGCTTGCTACATTAAACAACAACAGTGCGAGATTTACCCTCGGGTATAAGAAAATTTGATAGCCGAAGTAAACATCCGCGAAAATTAAAACAACACAGGTGTAAGATTAGCAAGAAGGATGAGGAAAAACACCTCTGAAGGACACGATGTGGATGGTAAAATGGGGTAACCAGCCAGCACTTTGACACGCAAGGCTTGTCAGCAATATTACCGTATCCTGTTTCATTATTGGACAAATTGGAGAAGGTGCCGCCGCCGTCTCCTCCTCAGCCCATGATTTAGTGCCCGAGGATGATAACTGGCTGTTACGTTCCCGCCACTAATTGTTGTGTGGTCCATACACAACATACACAACCAGTCCCTGCATGCTTGCAATGATGATTGCATTGCAGATAAAAGGCGGATCCAGATTTCAGATGTTTTTCACTCCCACCCCGATGCCATTGTTTTAGTGTTAAGTTTCGGTTTTATGTAAGTATGAACCAATAGTATTCCGATAGCAAATCAATCACAACTTGGGCTAAACAACAAAATTTAAAATATATTTTTCAAAAATAGTAGTAATTACAATTTGACGAAAATTCATTATTGCTTTTTAATTTCATTTACAAAAAATTGTCTAAAATCTTTAAAAAAAATTATTTTAATGTCTAACAAAGTCAATCTTTAAAATCTTGCATGTATGGTAAATTAATACATAAGTGGCGGACGCAGAATTTTTTCGGGGGGGGGGGGGATTTGAATAGGTAGAAAGAATACTAAAAAAATTAACTTACATATATAATTAGTTTATAAAACTGGCCACTTACAGTGGCTTTCAAATGAGAAGTCTTTTCCTTCACCGCCAATCACGTGTACGGGCTAAAATACTGCCGCTAGCAATGAGAGTCTTCCCTCCGTCTCTCCGTCTCTGATTGGACCGCGTATCTATGCAGTTGAAGGACATAGGACTTGTGATCTACAAAGCACCTTAGAGTGCATATATAGCCTTTTTTTTCAAATTTGGGGGGATATATCCCCCCTATCCCCCTGCATCCGCCACTGAATACATATGCTAAATTATATTTAATTATGTTAATAAAAATTACCGTATGCATTTTAGACGCGTAATTAAAACAAATATTTTAGAACAAAAAATGTATTGCCTTATTTACAATTTACAAAGAGATCTAAACACTACGAATTAAATTTGGAAAGATACCGGTATATAAAAAAAATACACAGGACATATCAAGATGATAATTGAAGCGTTTACTTTTTTAAGGGTCTAAATGCCAAAACCATGATTTTTCAGCTGATAATTATAAATGGATTTATGTACCCACATCAATGCATTTCAGAAGGGTCCAAGGTCCATGGAAAGCCATGTTAGTAGCAATAAATTCCAAGATATAGCGCTGGGTCTATCTCCGGCACGTCTTTCTATGGATCTATATCTTGTTTTCTACACAATCATGATTTTGGCATTTAGACCCTTATAAAAGTAAACGATTCAATTGGTGTTCCCTATTTCATTAACAAAAATTAATAAATTATGTGCAAGTTTGTAGAAAAAACAAAACTCATTTCATCCCATTCTTAAATTTTCCGGGTATTACCACCATGATTTACTCGTATGTGTCGTGCTTTCAAATGGTCAAACAATAATAAATATGCATATAAGGGGAACACACAGCAGGAGCTACGGGTGATGCACATCACTTAGTGAGTGTCGTCTTCTACTGAAGTTATATTAGAGTAGATAACGCAACACTCAGATGTGCACCAGTTGGCTGCTATCCAGTTGAGCTGGAAACTTATCACATCGTGAGATAATAACTTATCCAACAATTGATAATTAATGCATGAATTCTATTCCGCATTAGAAAATATCACACATGTTCGCTCAAGGACACATTTCAAATTATTATTATTTAATATCCAGTGACTACTGCCATTATGTTAATGATAAAGATCTAAAAATTATAATTATAATGATATAATGCACTAGAGTCCTTTTCTCAAGGAGAATTATCACGAATCAAGCGACAAGACGCAGTCAGAACCAATGTAGCTAAACCTGTCCAATTCAAAGGTCTAGAAGAGTCATACGAGAGTAACATAATTCAAACCAACAGAGAACAGAAAATTGCAGAAATAATACGGCTATTATATGTTTTGAAATATCCATCGTGCAACCTATTGACATCGACATAGAAAAATGGAAAATCGTCAATCACTGGATCCTTATTATAAAAAATATGCAATGTAAACTCCATCTTCCAATGTCTAATCTTCGGTGCACGCGGGACAGTGTCCAAATTCTTCGTAAAATGGCGCAAAAAGAAAATTAAAAAAGTACTCAAAATGAAATTCTCACAAACGTAATCATATTCTCAGTGGTTATCCTGAGAAACGATTTAGCCAAAATGGAACCCATATCGCATAATACCCCACAGATCTTTTACCCTTTTATTATTATTATAAATATTATTATTATTATAATTATTATTATTATTATTATTATTATTATTATTATTGAGCAGATTCCTTGATTTTCATTTTAAATTTAAAATGCCATTAAATAAGCAACACTTATTACTTATTATATAGTAATACGTGTCTTTTGGCATGTTTCTAATGGAACCAAATGTTAAAATAAATCTAAAAATATATAATGAATTGATATTCTGACTCGATCAAGTCATGGAAGTAAAAAAGCCCAAACTGCTAAGTGGTATTCAAGCTTTATTATCGCCTTATAATTCAATGCCTATACTGATTGTTTCAAAAGGCTTACGCTTATGAATCTGTAGGCTTACGCCTAGAGTCAATCCACTGAACTTCTTTTAAAATCTAGAATTTTACACAACAGCAACAATTAATATCCTTTGTCGTTTCTTCTATCTAAACTGCTCCCCTCATAACATGATTACTAAGATTAGCCTTAACAATGTCCTCTCATCTACATCTTGGTGTTTTTACAGGATTCTCCCATCTGTATCTTGTTCAATAATCTACTCTATTTCCCATTCGATCTACGTGGCCTGCTCATCTTATATCTAATTCAAAACGCGGTGAGCGCCATAAAAGTTTATTTGCGTAGTTATGGGATTTCTCCCCTCTCCTATTTTCAAATTCTTCGTGAAGAGATGAGATGATTTTGTTTTAAGCATTTGGCAAGCATTCTCTATTTTGACCTTCTTTCAATGTCCATGCTTCTATGAATTAATACTGGAGCAGATTAAGTAAATTTGTTGACATATTCTAAATTCAGAGAAAAAAATTAACACTGATACTTCCATAGCTGAATTTATTTGATGTAAGCAATAATCACGTGAAATCATCAGTTTGAAACCAATGTGGAAAATTCTCTGATATCCATAAATGACACACATAACACGTGGATAAAATACTCACGTGTGACATAAAGCAGTAGTACTCTAATCATCTTATATCTCTGCTTTCGTATAATTTTTGAAGTGATCAATTTTACGTCAGCAGCAGTGGAAAGGTTGAAATACATATACTGTATATACTTTTGGGTATAACCTCGTTGCCTGGCATAATCTTCTCGAACGTTAAAATCAAAGGAAATGTAACAAATTTAACCAAGCAGTCTCACAATATTTAATACCGGACTGGGGAGCATTTCTTCCTTCTTATGTTACATGCTTTGCCCCAAGCAATAGAATCAAAGCAGAGGAGAATAGGGCGACTTGAAGATGCACTTTGTTTCGCATGGATTTCCTCCTTTTACGACTATGTGCCTCATCCCCCCCTCTCTGCATCCACGCCCAGCAATTTACAACCTCGTTAATTACCTTTGCCAACACGCCCTAATATCTGAAAAGACCTCACGTATCTCCCGCATTACTCAGCCATCTTGAGCATCACAGTACAGCTAGCGTTAAGTTATGTAATTACAATCAGAACTGTCATATAAGATGGTTGGATGAAGATGGAAATATGGAGTTATCTTAAGGTCCATGTTCCAACTAGACTAGATTTTCTCGCTTGTAGGATGTCGTATGGAAAAAGCCATTTATTCTCAGGATATTAAAAACCTATTATTTCTTTTATATAGCCTATCCAGGACGTTAGAGGAAAGGAGTAGTCTATACGTAAAAATACAGTATACACCTTTTCAGTTCAAGCTACAGAATTTAAATTTTACTTGCAAACTGAATGTTATATATATATATATATATTAGGGATGGGTCGATACCAGATTTTCTCGATACTCGATACCAATACATGATTTTTTCCTCGATACCAGATACTTCGATACTCGATACCTTCAACATTTCCAGTTTCAATAAATAGGTACATTAAAAATTAAAATTTGAGAGAACTGTGTAATACCAACTAAATTAATTAAGTCTGCATATTTAATGAGACAAAAGTTAATATCAGTACCCTATAATTATTTTTAAACTCTACATTAAAACTAAAATTAGTCTTTTAAACAGTCCACTTAGGCTACAAGCTTTTGTTAAAAAATACTAGCATTCTCACTTAATTGCAGAATTTCAGAATTTCAGAATTACAAAAGTATCGAAAAAGTATCGAGCTAGTTTTCTGAAGTATCGTTCGATGCCGATACCATGCAAGTATCGAGAGTATCGATGTATCGAAAGTATCGAGGACCCATCCCTAATTATATATATATACACACACACAATTTACACAACTAATCGCGTTGTGGGCCTTTTGCTGCAAGGCAATATTAACATATACGCTTATTATCAAATCAGAACATCCCTGGCACAAACCAAAAACGGATTATCGTATTCTGCTAATTTTCAACATGTTATTTTCCCAAGAATAGGCCCAAGGTACATAAACTGTGGATTTAGAATAATTTAGCGAATGATCACTATCAGAAAAATTCTCTGCCTGACTACTTATTTTTCAAAACAAAAAATAATTCTGGGTAACTCGTTCAAATGTATTTTAGTTTTTAAAATAAATTAGCGAATGATCATTAGAAAAACAATTCTCTGCCTGACTACTTATTTTTCAAAACAAAAAATAATTCTGGCTAACTCGTTCAACTGTATTTTAGTTTTTTAAAAAGTACTACTTTAAAAAGACCACCAATGTGTTGGAATTCTGCTAGTATTTTTCCTGTGTGTGATTTACTACTTAAAATGTGTTAGACTTTTCTATTCTTTGGGGTAACGATTTCATAAAAATTAACCTGGCATGTTATTCTTAACCTCCTCTCAGAATTTGGCACTACAGTGTTTTGCAGATGACAAAGCCGTTTTGTCCTTCTCCTGCTTAGATACGCGGTCCAATCAGAGACGGCGAGACGGGGGGAAGACTCTTACCGATAGCGGCGCTTCGTTAGCTCGTACACGTGATTGGCGGTGAAGGAAATGGCTTCTCATTTGAAAAATACTGTAAAAGCATTCCAATAAAAGTTAAGTTCATTCAGAGACCGAAACTGCTACTTGCCAGAGCTTCAGTGCATCATGTAATCAGTACTATACCAAGCATCTCATGACAAAACTACCGCTGTACAGGAATGAATTTCATTTATGTGAAGAGAATTAGTCTGTTAATAATAAATAAATAAAATTAGCCTAGGCATCCCAAAGGGCAATGGCCTCCTGCGGATCGCAGGGCAAGCTCATATACTTCTCGTTAGGTGAGCTAATCCTAGCGAGAGTAGTTTGTTAATACAGTAGGCCTATATTAAAATTAAAGGCTTCCGTCTATTGAAATGAGGGCCCATAAGGAAATTAATAATGCACCTTTTACTTATATTCTTAGCTCTTGAATATGCGTTGGGCGACCCATCAGAGTTGTTTATGTATTTATTTATTATTAATTTTGTTTTTTAGATTTACAGGCATGTGAAAGAACTCTTGCGGGACAAAATTCTGGCCCATCGATGACGATCCCAGGCCTAAGTTGCAGTACATCCCGTCGTTAAACAATCACAGATTATAATCAAACATCTTATTTGGTCTTAATTCTCTTTAGAGACGAGGGCAATGACATAAGCCGAACGGCATACTGCTCATAGAAATGAGGACGAGACACCGAAGATCAGGAAACAAACAAAGGGAACGCCAGTTTATCTTATGTTGTCAACTGTTTCATCTAAAAGTAATCTAACTAAAATTAGAACACTTGAATTCAACTGAGGAATGATCTTCGCCCAAGCTCTTTTAAGAGGTTCAGGGAAACATCGGATTCAAGAACGCTACTTGGCATCAGATAAATTCTATATGTCCGTTACAACTTAAAACAATTAAAAAAAAAACACATTTAACAAAATCAAACAATTAATTTCCTGAGCTTCAAGCATGTGGAAATGTGAGAAATATCAGAAATGCTTAGGTTTCATTATATTCTTTACTTGTATTCTGTAGAGGATTTAAGCTAATATTCACTGGTAATTTACGAACAGTAACAAAAATACTATTCTGGGTCGTTGTTGTTATTGGTATTATTATTATTATTATGTTATTATTAGCTGATAATGGAATGCCAGCTCACCATTCGTTAGTTATTTCTTTCAACAATTATTCATACAACAAGCACATCACAACATTATTGTTTTGTGTGTCGACAAAGGGAATAGGCTAATTGGTTGTTGAACTGATTATATATTTTATTACTGATTTAATAAAAAAAAGGTTAGGATCCACTGTTATGTGTTACGTCTTCCTATTTCTAGAATGGCACCTATACCTAAAATTCAATCAAAAATAAAAAGTTTATGATTTGAAATTACCATTTAAATACGTCGTATTTGTTATCTCTTATCATTTTCCAAATATGCAACAACAAATATTTATGTAAGATTGCCAAGTGTAATGTCAGTCCACACTGGGATTTTGGTTTTTCGGTTTTACTGTTTGTCAGCCTACGTTGTTCGGCAAATATCTTAGTGAAGTTTGCAAAGCTTATGACTTATTAACTATACTTAACCATTATAACGAAAGCCTCTTTACATAATTACAATTAACATTTACATACTGAAACAAACAGCAATGCATGCTCAAATTAAACTCTTTTACTCAATCTTGGCCTATTATTTCATTTAATATTAAGGGACCAGACAAAAGTAGGGCTTCTCTATCCCTGAAACAGAAGAGAAATCAATCTTACAGCACTATGGATCCGGCTGCGTCTTTTCGCGTTTCGTAATTTTTATTTGAGTGTCTAATTGCCATTAACTTATAGGCTAGTGAAATTGTTAACTGCTGTTTTTGTTCGACCACAGTAAAATGTTTCAGTTTTGAGATTTTAAATTCAACGGCACGGCCATCTGCTGTTAGTAAGTTCTCGTCGTTCTCATCTTTTGCGATAGATGGCAGCTGATGGCATGTGGGGAAATCTCTTGTCGCTTTAATCTCAAAGCAAGAACTTTAAAACATGAAATGAACTCAATTTAGTATGCTATTAAAATTAACAAGAACAGAATATATTTTAGGCCTATTTTAAAAGAAAGGTTGTTTATTATGCAGACTGATTTGCAGCTCTCAATACTTCAAGTCAAGTTCTATTAGTAAGAAATACTCAAAACATGTCCCCAATGCTGACGAAATACGCATCGCTTTCTTAATGTTGGAGTATAGAAATTTCAAAGACCCATGCTTGATTTAGTATTAATTCATGTGAGTCCTCATAAAAGAGTTCTACCCAATACTTTTTTTTTACAAGTAGTTACTGTTTCATGGAGCAACAGCCTTATGTTAGGGGAATCTTGACTATAGCTTTCGCTCTCTCCCTCAAGGTGAGCTGGATTAAACAGCGCTGAGATGACGCGAAGTAACTCTAGAAAATAAAACTCCAGGTAACGGAAGCAATGAGTGTGTCACTAATACTAACTATTGCGTAAGACTTAGAAAGCAAGAACCGAGCAGTAAATAAGTATCTCAATGCTTATAGTAGAAATCTACGTTAACATGATCACATATTATCCAATACACCATTTCGTTCGCCCACAGTTAAGACGACAGCAATTCTGAACAATTACTTATTCTTGGATATATTATCAATCTTATCCGTCATTCAATGCAATATTCCAATAACACTCTCAATCTAAGAGTTAATTTATTTGTTTAATTCTGTTAGTCGCTTTTATGGTTTTAGCTAAAGACGGTGCTAGTAGAACAAACCTAACAATGCATTCATAAACCACAGATTATTGTCTCTGTTGACATTACATGAGAATATTATAGGAGAAAAAATCCTCTGACACTGATTTGAACCCAGGACCTTTGGCTACTATTCTCAAACCTACCACACATAGGCCTACTGTATATTGAATCCTAGTCTTGAGGTTCGTTGGAGCACAGTGAATGAAATATATTATTTTACGAAGAAAGAAAAATTGTTTACACAAATGCTGAGTTGAGAGCCATATCCAACTCCTGGGAAGTTTGAAATTGCTAAAGAATGCTTGTCTCGTAGGCTATAATAGGAATAATTTCTTAAAATTACCCAATTGAATGCTTTTACGGCGTTATCTCTGTTATGATTACCATTTTTAAATTTGTTTCTCTACGAAATCTCGTCCGCCGTGGAAGAGTCGGTAGTGTGGCTGCCTTCTCTCTTGGCGGCTTTGGGTTCGATTCCCGGCCGGGTCGGGGTTCTCGGTAGTAAAAATTTATTTCTATGTCCAGGGGTGTTGTGTTGGCCCTTTCTGTACATCCCGCGAGAGGCAGAAGCAAATCCTCGGTACCATCCTTGCCTGAAAGAGCCTTGGGCGAGTTGTGGTCATCCATGGCTTCGTTCCGGGTCTGAACCTACATTCGGGCCGAATACTCATCATCACCGTTATCATCATCCACTAGAGGTCGCAATGTTAGACAGTAATTTCCGCCGAGAAAATTTGGCAGCGATCTTGTCAGACAGTTAACTTACCCGTAGATAAACTCTGTGACGTGTAAATATACGATATGATTTAGATTTTTTTCCCACGTCAAATCTCTGTACATCTATAACCGATCTAAACGACATATGTAACTGGGTGAAATAGTCGCAATCGAATATATGATTTGGGGAGCATGTAATATGCTATTGTTTAATCGAAATGAGTTGCATCTTTACTCAGAAATGAACATAAAAGCTTGCAAAATTATTTTGAGACTTTTTTCTAATGACAGAATTAACTCTTTAAAATATCACTCCTTGCACTCTTCCATTTCCTCGCCTTCTTTCACTCAATCTAAATTTATAACCTATCTTTACCAGTTTTATTTTATAGGAAAAGTTCCTAGCGTTGTAAAATGTTTTACAGTAAATCATGAATTAATAACTTTAGCGAATTCAAACTTCGCCAATAAAATTGCCAGTGCCAGTTGAATAATAGAACTATTTTACAGTGTTGAAAGTAATTTTATCTTCAGATAAGCTTACATGATAGCTGTTAGGAAGTACAAATGTGTTTAAGGTTATTTAAACTTCTCCGTAAAATAGGTTTTACTACTTTCCACAATATGAAAACGCAAAGTTTAAAACAAAGTTATTCTGATTCATTTGTCAAGATTACACGCCTACCTAAGTTATGTACATGGATAACCTCCGCCGTATTTTATCGTTCCATGATCGTTTTACATACAAAAATAGCCTAGCCTTTTAATGGTAAATTAAAATCACAAGTTTGTCTAACGTTTATTAAATTTAATACTTCTTTGTCGTTTAAAATAATTTTATTTATCTTTTTAAACAATTTTTTTTACAACAAATATTTTAAGTAGCCGTTACTGGCCTAAATTCTTACTAATCGGAGGAAAGTAGCCTTGTTGTTCTTCAAAACTTCTTACAAACACAAGTTGAATAGTCTGCATCTGAAAATACTTTTCCATTGAATGTTTCAACATATTTTGAAATTTTATCAATAAAGTCAGATGATGTTGCGACATTTCCAAAATTTCCATTATATATGTAATGCACATTTTGTATTACAGTACAATGAATTTGTCTTCGACGAGAGGAAAGGTTTTGTTACAAACCAGAATTTAAATTTAAATAATTAAGGTCGAAAAGTTTGTAAAGGAAGCAAATTATCTCACTGCCGCCACCCCGGGAAAAAACTTGCCTACAAATAGTTTAAAAGAACATTAAACAACTGCTTGGAGTTTTCTATAGGCCTACAGTAATGAACAGCATTCCATAAGGAGTTAGTTTCACTTGTTAGCTATGAGTACAATTGTATATTTAAGGATAAGTTCGGGGACTTATTTTTGGCAGACGAGCAAAGGAGAGATTGTGGTTCTGGTTTTCACGCTTACACACGCCATGTTGGCCGGAAGTCCCGATATAAACAGCAGCACATGCACCTCCCTGTGGCGGAGAGGTTCCAAGAGTTCACACTATAAGGACCGCGATACCATATCCCGTTACCTGGCCCATACATAAGTTTGAATAAGACTGCCGAATTAATCGATTAATTCGTAAAATGGAGTTTAAGGCTTCAACAAGAAATGAATTAATTAAAAAAGTAACTGTTTTGCTTAAAAAATCGTCGAAATTTCTTGAATTTGACATTCAAGGGATGACATGGCAAGTAGGCTACGCTAATTAACGCAAAAGTTTTTAGCAGTCATAAAATGCCGTTAAATGAGTTAAGCTAGAAAAGGAATTGAAATACGTTATATCCCGATGAGCTCGATCAATGAAATAAAGAAGACTTAATACCAGCTACTCAAAAATGTTTTATTTTATAATTCGCCTAGGCCTTTCAGCGTATTTCCACCATCTTCAGGGCATATTCTTTACCTTGTTTGGATGCTTCAATAATTAAAATCAAAACTGCATTGTCTTACTTTTGTCACATTTATAAAATAAAATAAACTTTATAAAAGTTTTATAAGAACACTATCACTGAATCGTCCTCTGTGGCCTCTTAAATGTGATTCTGCATGGCGGCGGATGAAGATGGCGGAAATACGCCGAAAGGCCAAGGCGAACTGTAAAATAAAACATTGTTGACGAGCTGGTATTAAGTATATTTTATTTCTAGAAAAGGAAGTTATTACCCGCTCGATCTATGGACGAAAACTGTAAATGAGCTTGGCCAATCGGAAAGGATTTTTTTTTACAAAAGGCAAGTTACCAAAATGAGTCCACCGCTGTGGCTCAGGGGATGTGTTCCATCCTCTCATGCAGCGGGCCCGGGTTCGATTCATGGTCGGGACAAGTTACCTGGGTGGGGGTTTTTCCTCACCTGTGAGACAAATGTCGGGTAACTTTAGGGCCCCCAGATATCATCTGGCCGTCATTATCATCTTCATCCCATCCTCGCCTTGTTTGGTGGTCAAAAGATAATCCCTCTCCCGACTGGTCGCGGCCCTATAAGACCGGGCGGCTTGGGTCGCTTAAATCCTAAAAGGGAGAGGTAAAACTCCGATAAAGAAAGAAAGAGAGAAAGAAAGCTACCAAAATGGTAGCATTCTTCTTAATCTCCCACCCACGTCTGCTCTCTTTTGACAGAAAAAGCTTCTTCCATCAAAAAGAAATGCTGTCCACCAATGGTTAAGACAATTAGTAGGTAACAGCTTCAGGAAATAAAAGACGTCAGAACAGCCAGCCAGTTCGTCACATGAGTGTCAGAGTCCGCCACTTCAACTTGGCCTCGTGCCTGCACTTGGACACAGAACCTTGCACGCCCCACACAGCCAACCTTGCAGAATAGTAACACATTCCTCGCGGCAGATGAAACAAATTCGTTCACAGTATCACTCTCTCTTTATTACAGGAAGCATCACATATAACACTACTGTCACTCTACGATTAAGCATTATTTTAAGTCCATTCAAGACACCTAACCATATGTCAGAATGTTAACTTACTGAAATTTCTAAAAAGGGCCAGTCACCTTTGGCGTGACTTAATGATATTTAGGGGGCGGATTTCTATGACATGTCATATTTTTCCCCTTTGCATCATTTCAGGTTTCCGACTAATTTAAACCCGATTCCAAGCATCCTGGTGAAAATGGAACGGCTTTTACTGTGCATAAAACTGCATATTTAGGAAATTTTCAACGATTGTAGCATATTTAGTATGAATATGCATATTAAGGTTTATTTTTGGCATATTTGTATGCGTATTGAAGAAATCTTGAAGTTTCATATCATATTTTTTAAATATTGCATTATAATGATACTTTTTGAGAATTTACAGATATTTTAAACAATTAACATTATATTTTAAGAAAATGAATTGTAATGAAACTTAAAAAAACATATACACATTGTGTAAGTGGTAAAGTTATATTTTAAATTTTATTGGTCATATTTTAATTTTTTTAGGTCATAAATGCATGCATATATTTTTTTTTGTTTTAGGTCATAGAAATCCGCCCCCTAGATATTACTTACAGGCCTTCCCCATGGCTGAGTGGTTAGACCGCTCCGCCTTCCACCGGTGGGACCCGGGACCTAATCTCGGTGGATCCATGTGGAATTTGTGGTGGACAAATTGGGATCGGGGCAGGTTTTCTCGGGGTGCTCCTGTTTCCCCTTTAGTATATCATTCCAACGTTGCTCCATTCATCATAGTATGACCATTTGGTTGCAATAAAGAATTATATACTGCTCACAGGATTACTCAACTCGCTACGCTCGTCTCGCAATCATTCCTATTCGCAGAATAAAAATCTCGCTTTTTACCCTTGTATCATAAATAACTATTCACTCTCCACAGGTTCGCCAATCTTTCTACACAAATTGCAAAGTAAATAATTATAAGAAAATTTATAGGCCACAAGATACCCTGATATATCTTTTCATTCATTTATCATTCCATCGAACTCAACCTCAGTCTTAGGATCTAAAATGTGTTTTTCATAAAAAAAAAATATTGAAACTGCCATCGCCTAGTAGGAATGAAAGCATTATTGATGGTCGTAGGTACAATTGATTTACATCTTAGTAGGGGTGCACTCAGCCTCGTGATTCAAATTGAGGAGCTACTTGAAAGAGAAGTAGCGGCTTCGGTCACGGAAACTACCATTAACGGCCGTGGGTGTCGGCATGCTGAACACATGCCCCCCCAATCCTACCGTCTTCCTATGGTAGATGACGCAGCGGTCGGGTGGTAGTCCTTGTCCCTTCTGGGATGTTAGCGCCACGGAGTTATATCTTAGTGGAAGACATCACGTTATAGATGAGAGCAGGTTCTATTTTGCATCACAAACTGAGGCATCTGATGCACATTTGAACAGAAATCTAGAAATTTGAAGAAAAAATGTGGTTGTTCCATACTGCATAACTTCGGCCGAAATCAATGATCTTTACAATATTGTGGAATTGTTCAGATATAAACAAAAAACTACAGAGAAGTTAGGTCAGTCCATATAATATGCACCCTCTCTAACTGCACGAGACAGGTATAAACGACTGCTTACATTCCAGCTTGTCACACTCTTGAACAACAAACTCAAGATCCGACTTTGTTGGTGGTCGCGAAGCATTCGTTTATTGTGGAACAAAGTCAAAACGTTCGTAAAATAATTAATGGGAAAGCACTTCTGTCAGTTGGCTACCTTTCTAGAACCAACATTACCTATCCTAATGCTCAGTCAGTGAGAGGTTGTAAATTATTCTATGTTATGGCTTCACACAAACAGACATTTTCATCTGTGTTATAAGTTACCCAAATTTATTTCGCACAAGTCACATTTCTCATTACAAGCAACTTATACTTTGTCATATGTGCACGCTAATGTTTATGGTTCACAGTAAAAGCAAAATCTATATGAACTGTACAGTTATATGCAAATTATTCAGCTTTCAACTGTTAATTCATATACATTATATAGATGTTATATAAAAGTAAAAGTAAAGTAAAGTAAAAAAAATGCCCCTAGACAGGTCGTGAATGTCCTTAGGGTTCTAGGGGGTTGACACTCCAAAATCTTTAGGAATTGGCAAGTGAAGGTGGTAAGGTTGTAAGCCTTACTCACCGGCCCCCTTTACTTCCAAGATTCCTCTTGGTACTCATTTCTGTTACCCCAGAACCGTAGTGCCACCGAAAGGCCGACTGAGAAATCCCAATGATCTCATCGTGGATCGAACACGCAACCTTCCGGTTTGAAGGTCAGTATATAGGCCTATCTATTAAACATACAAAATTGTCTAAGTCTTAAAAGTTTTACGTTGGTATTAGTAGTTTATTAAGCTGTAGGTAAATGAAATTAGACCTACGATATTATATTTAATATGTAAGAATGTAATCTGATAGGCTTTAATGAAATGGGTGACGTTTATAATTTTTAGGTAAAACGATTATTGTGCTAAATGCATCAGTGTTGAACATTGAACACACTGGCAAAGTTTAGAACTGTAAGAAAACTTGAAATGTTATATTAATGTCGTATTTTCATGGATCTGCTGGCGAAGTTTTAAAACTATTTTTCTCTCTCACTTCCCTGACATTTCCTAACGTTCAAAATGCATAGGCTTTCGCAATTTTCACACCATGCCTATAGAATTTGTTAAGAGACTGAGCTACGAAAAGTTGTTTAAGAAAATGAATAGTCTACTGCATAATTTTAAAAATAAAATAAGTAGTTTTAAAATTTTAGAAATTCATTTATGCCGTGTTCACAATATAAAAACTGAAGCTTAAAGGTGGGGAACATTTTCTTTTGTTAATTTCTAGTGTTAAAAAATGAAAAATTAAAATACTTTTTTCTAACCATATCAGAAATGTAAAAATCAAACGTTAACTATAGCCTAGTGTATGGCAAGAAACTTCGGGTCTGAAAGCAGTAGCAAAGCCATTCATTTTATTCGCTATTACTTTTATCATAATATGCTGTAGCGTTACAGCAAATTCGGAATTAGCCTACGAGGAACAACCCCCTGCCTTGTTTGCTCTATAAATATACAATTAAAAAGTGCATATCACTTTTAAAATAATGCTAAGTATAAATAAAAAATTTGGTTTACTAAAGAACACCAAAACTGATCTGCCTTATTTCAAAGGCTAAATAGACTACTAGTTTGTCTTTCTGCAGGGCGCCAATTAAAAGGAACTATGCCAACGACAGTAGCCTAACTGTCTATCCCTAAGCGTTAACGGCCGCAACAAACTAGAGCCAAGCACAAACTACATTGTTTGCTACTATAGACACTAGAGCTGCGAATGGCTAAAGTATACGGAACCAAAACCAATCAAAGTCGCGTGGGACTTTATTGGTAATTTCAATTATATTTTGGAACGCTTATATATAAATATAAATATCATCAATATTCGGTCATTTTGAGCACGCTACCAATATCTGCCTATGACAATAGGCCTATCTATTACCAAATTTAAATTACTAAACTAAATTAACAAAAGTAAATAAGATTTTTCCCCAAAATATTACCATTGCCGCCCACTTCAGAATTTTGATAGCCAATGGCGAACTGAAGACCATAAATTTCGCGTCCTGCTACAGTGTTAATGATCTCCGTAATAATTAAAAAAAAAAAAAAAAAACTAGAACTAGAACTATAGAACTATAGGCTATTTCTTCACGTCCATTGGATTGATTGAACGCTGTAGAGAAAGAGAGAATTGAATATTTACACGATGCAACTTTGTAATTTCTAATATTCACATTATTTAATTATAACTTATTATTACTTAGAAAGCGGGTATTATTTTTATAGGCCTAGTACCCGATTTTGTAATTGCTCTTTGCTCTTTATTGTGAAGCAAAAATAAGTCTACTTATGTCTAATGTTTCAATTGGTGAAGAATTTCTTACAATAAAGCAATCCACAAATTAAAACAGTTCGTCTGTGCCATGCCTGTTCCACCATGCCTCGAGTTCATGCCTGAGAAGAGTAAATTAACAAGACTATGCAAACTTCCCTGGCTATTTCAAACAGTTGGCAAAATCTCTATAAAGCTTCTCGAAACCTATTTAGAATTATAGGCTGTTTGTTAATGCTAGAAGATAAGCATGGAAGTTGTACGCACGTATCTTAACTTACCGTTTAGGATGAAAGCTGTATATACGAAATTACTGTCAGACTTGCCTCTGTGTTTCGTAACAAAGTATCCTTGTTTGGGAGGGAGAGCATATGCATGAAGTTGAGGTGTCGCCAGTAAAACAGAGGGTTTACAAGCATAAGGCTTCACTGGTCAGAGTTCAAGACAACACTACTCAGTGCTCAGCGGTCAGGTTCAATGCCCGAGCTAAAGCATGCATTCAGTAGCTCCACTACTGTACAATACTCTGCTTTCTATCAATTCCAATGCATATCACATCTTCATAACCACCAAAATGTAATCAGACATAAATCTCTGCTACAGCGAGTTAGCCAATCTCAATAGTTTCTACAACTCGTTGCCAAATCTGGGGTGTAAATTCTCTCTCTTTCTCTAAGGTATTACTTGGACGTGAAAGAGCCGAGAAATTTTGTCCAGAGGGTCTAATTTAGGCTTGGAGTTCTTTTACGTGCCGTAAATCTACGACACGGGCCCCTCAGCTTAAAGTCCCTCCCGGAGGATTCCGTGCCTAGTCCTGAAAAACCCATCGACTGTGGCCGGGTTTGATCCCGCGACCTTCGGCGACCTTCGGCGGGCACGCTACCTCTAGACCACCACGTCGGTGTAAATTACATACGACAAATTTATACAATAAAATCAGCTAATTTATTATGTATTACTTACTTACTCAATGGCAATAGAAAATTCCTAAGCAAGCTAAAGGAATATTATCTATTTTATGTACCCCGGAGGTTTACTGCCGCGCTTCCCTGAGCCCGCCAATCAACCCTATTCTGTGCTAACTCCTTCCAACCATCCCTCGCAAATCCTAATTCCTTCAAATATATTCTAATATCGTCCTCCCAACTATGTATAGGTCTTCCAAGTGGTCTTCTTCCTTCAGGTCTCCCAATCAACATTTTTGAGACATGTCTTTCTTACCCCATGAGTACAACATGTCCAGCCCATTTCATCCTCCATGATTTAAATTACCCTTACTGTATCCGGTGACGAGTACAGTTTTTGAAGCTCGTCATTATGCAGTTTTCTCCAGTCCCCATTTTCATCTCTCTTAGGCCCAAATATTTTCCTAAGCACCCTGTTTTCGAATAGGCCTACTCCTCAGATTATGTTCTTCTCGAAGAGAAAGCGACAATACTGTAATACAACCGGCAGGATAATTGTCTTATAAAAGTTTTTTTATTTTTTATTCTTGGACAAAAGACGAGAAGATAAGAGTTTCTGAACTGCATAAAAGCAGGCACTTCCTGATTTGAGTCTACCTGATTTCCTGATTAGGTATTAGATTTCAAAAGGCTATACAGGCATTAGTTGCTGAGCAAGAGGGGAAAAATGTTAGAAATTCTGATTTTGTACCTACCATGCATCCCTGCATAGTCTCGTGAATTGTCCGTAGTGTACAGAACAAGATTATCGTGCAGTTTCTCATGCTTGCGTCTTGAAATTCACCACGCGTACACGCATTTTTCTCTTTTTCGCCAAGAGTGTGCGTGCATGCATGTGTAGTTACAGATGACATCTGCTTCTAGCAGTGTACCCGCAATAGCCACGACGTATCAAAATGCACACTAGCTAATCAATAGGCCTAATGTAAGAATCTATGGCATTCAACTGTCATATTTAATCTATTGACTTAACCGAAAAAAGACTCGCAGTCAAATGTACATTATCTCACCTGGTTTGCGGTAAATTGTTTCTTGCAAATGAAAAAAATGGGATATAACTTAAGGGGGACATACAGCTTTCGGTGAAATTCATAGATGAGAAATAGGTGAATTTCATTATTTTTTCCCTCAGCAATGAATTGCTCTACAATCTTGCAATCTGACATAGCCTACTCTTTATTGACTTCTTCTACAATTGCATACTAGTTTCAAAATTAATCAAATTGTTACGGGTAATTATCGTTTAAACTGGCAGCCATGTTTCATGCACTGAAATGCCGTTTTCTTCATAACTTCCAAAAATATCAATATTTCTGTGTATTTATTAATATCATTCACTTAACATTAACCATTTCTTTTTTAAATATATTTTTTTTAATGAAAAAAGAAAATTTATAAAATCTTAAAAATACTTATGATGTAGATATTCCGAAAATTGTATATGATGATGTTTGCAAATAAGTTAGATAGAAAAAAGAATCACTAAAAATATTGCCATTTGTGGAAATTATCACGGAAACAGCATTTTAGTGCATGAAACGTGGCTACCACTTTGTAACGATAATTATCCATAACTGTAACAGTTTGATTAATATTTTGAAAATAGTATGCAAATGTAGAAGTAGTCAATAAAGAGTATGTCAGATTCCAGAACTGCAGAGTAATTAAAAAAATACCGAGGAAAATAATACTGAGGAAAGAATACTGCAATTCACACATTTCTCACCTATGAATTTCACCGAAAGCTGTAGCCTATGTCCCGCTTAAGACAGCTATGTGCAGAATTAAATTAAGCATTTGTTCGCTAATTTGAACATCTTATTAATTAAATAATAATAGTTCTTTCAAAAACATGAAACAACGGATGGATATGTATGGGTGCCTGTTTCCTTCACTATCCTACATCTAGTACCCATAATCTGCATTATACAAACACTCCATACCCTGCTCTTTCATTTGTATATTTAACACATTACACAATCTCTACGCCTATTTCTGCCATAGCAATGACAGCCTATTGTGGCGATTTATTATTAAGAAAATTATGCTTAAAGAGATGTGTTGGTAGCAGGTTCGTTACACGGAGACAATAAAATTTCACGCGTCTTTTCTTATTAGAAGAAGAGTGTAGCCTGGAGGGCACTGGAACCTGTCTGTTCCCCTCCCCGCCAAACATCAACAGATCATGCATGCTAATATTTCAGCATTACACAGTCTCAACAAGCTCCCAATCTCCTAACACATTACACACTCACTATGCCTAGTTCATTTTGAAGAGAAACGTTTAAGCGGGAAGGTAAGCTAGGCTTACTGTAAATTTTTGCTCAGCACACATGGAGTTACATGTTTGGGTATTCATATTGTTTATTATACTGAAGATTTTTCTGCATTTACATTCAAGTTACTGTATTTGTTTGTAAATATTTTTTTACTTGCCTAAGTCGGCCGCGGTGGTCTAGAGGTAGCTATAGATCCGAAGGTCGCCGGATCAATCCCGGCCGCGGTCGATGGATTTTTCAGGATGTAAAAATCCTGGGCACTTAGATTTACGGCACGCAAAAGAACTCAAAGCCGGAAATAGAGCCTCTTGACAAAATTTCTCGCCCCTTTCATGTCCAGTTTCCGGAGGGGTTTTGAGAGGCGATGGGCTTACCACCTATCCACCTCTCTTGGAAAATAAGCGTAACAAAAGTCACATGGGTAATAGAAACCTCCATTTGGAGGCCCTTCGCCCCAACACAGGGGATATAGGAAAACAGAATATCATCAATAGACATCATAGACATCATAAATAAATAAATAATGGTCCACTGGATAAGTAAAGTTATTTATACTTATATTGTCTACAGATTTGTTCGAGAAAGTTTATTCACAATCGTACCTTGGATATAACTTCTTTGTAAATGATAGGCCTAGTCGTATAAGTAGGAGCCGGATTCTTAGGATTTTACTTATTTTTTCCTTACTACGCATAGCCTACACTTTCTCGAGTCATGTCCTTAGGATTCACATGTTGTGGTACCTAACAACACCTAAATTGCATAACTTATAAGAACCTAAAATACCTAATTAGCTCCTAGCCTGTTTTTTGGTCCTTTTAATTAATTAGCATTTTTAATTGAGAACACGATATCCTGCAGGAGAAACTAAAATCGTACCAATAAATAAATTTATTTCGTCCTATACCTATTCGTCTAATTTGTGGTTGCGGTGGACCTGTGTAAAGACTATAGAAAGAAATTGTAAAAATAATGACATAACACTGTCCATACCATAGATACATGACTGCA